>CM036617.1:33943897-38943897 GCA_020746105.1 Trogon surrucura
GCAGGGCTGGTTTGTGTGCTGCTCTCTGGCGCCCGGCAGCCAGAAGATGCCACCACTGGCAGCCGTCTGGTGGTGCTGGGGCTTCTAGTCCGGGGAGCCCGGGGTATGCCATTCTCCCGCAGCGCTGCCTGTCTGGGAATGCTGCCCTCAGTATTTCTGGCTGGCACCCGGCTCTTCTTCCCACATCTTCCAGGGCGGCTGCGAGGCTTTGGGGCTTGATGCCTCAGGCAGGAGCGGTACGGATCCTGCATGGTCTGAGCGGGGCTGGTGTGTGTGCTGCTCTCTAGTGCCCCAGAGCCAGAAGATGCCGCTACCAGCAGCTGGCTGGTTGTGCTGGGGCTGCTGGTGACAGGAGCCAGTAGCGTGAGGGATGGCCCCAATGCCGGCTGGCTGGTTGTGCTGGGGCTGCTGGTGACAGGAGCCAGCAGGGTAGGGGATTGCCCCAGTGTCGGCTGGCTGGTTGTGCTGGGGCTGCTGGTGACAGGAGCCAGCAGTGTGAGGGATGGCCCCAGTGCCAGCTGGCTGGTTGTGCTGGGGCTGCTGGTGATAGGAGCCAGCAGGGTGGGGGATGGCCCCAGTGTCAGCTGGCTGGTGGTGATGCTCTCGGCACCTTTTGCTGACACACAGCTGCTCTCTGAGCATCTTCTGGGCCAGTTGTCAGTGTTTTGGGCCCAACGGCGCGCGCGGGATGCGTATTTCACCCTCCTGGGCCCAGGGGTGCTGTAGCAGCTGCTACCATCAGGCACTGGGTGAATGGGGGACAGCCCTGATGCTGCCTGGCTGTTGGTGCTGGGAGAACTGGAGACGGGAGCCAGGGAGCTGCTTGATGGCCCCAGTGCCACTTGGCTGGGGATGCTGAGACTGCTGGTCTCCCGTGCTGCAGAAGGGTTGCTGCGCTCCCAGCTGGCCAAGCCTGTCCTCAAGTGGGAGCAACATCTCTCGATGGCCTCGGGAGTGCAGGAGCAGCACCGCAGCAGCTGCCGCGCCCTGGGGAAAAAAAAGAGATTGCTATCAGGCTGTGTGCAAAAAGTGACAGCAGCTGGACATTGTCTGGCAGGGCTCTTGTGCTTAGTCCTTCCGCTTGGAGCCCTTGGCGAGACAGAGATCCCGTGCGGAGCGCCGGTGTCCAGCTTTGGCAACTTACCCCTCTTCCTCTGCCTGCTGCTTGCCTCCTGGGGAAAGGCACTCGGCGGCATCGCTGCGGTTGCGTTCCTCACTTGGGGTGACACGCGCACGCCTTTTCTCGCAGGACAGCAGCCTGATGGAGAAAGGAAAATGGATCAGCCCCTGCTGCCCTGGCACGAGGCAGGTGCAGGGCGTCCCTGCCCTTTTGCCCCTGCCCTGTGTCCATCTCCCTGGTGAAGATGAAGCCCAGGCTGCCGGGACAGTGGAGGGGCAGTCCCTGGCATGGCACAGCGCTTGCACACTCCTGTCTTGCAAGCCAGGCAGGAGGCCACCGACCTGGAAGGGACTCGAATCCCCAGGCTGAGCATTTCCATCAGGAACTGATGGTCATCTCTGCAGAGAGGGCACTGGAGGCAAGAGACGTTGGTGCGCAGAGCCCGTGCCTGCCGGAGCAAGAGAAGGAGCGTGAGTGAGGCCCTGGTGCTGCCGAGCGAGCGCCTGCCGTGCCCGCGGGGCAAGGGAACGGTTCGCACCTGCAGGCAGCCCCTGTGGAGCCAGGCACGTTGGCACGTCGGGCACACCATGGTGCCGTAGGATGTTCTGTGCCCCGCCAGTTGCCGGCAGATGACGCAGGTGGTCTTCTCTGGAGCCACCAGCACTGCCTGCTTGGGGCGGTGCTCCCAGCAGAAGGCCCTGCGTGGAAGAGGCAAGGGATGGGCGGGTGAGAAGCGCTGGGAGGGTGAGAAGCGCTGGGTGCTTGCCCGGTGGTGGTGGCGAGGAGGGGAGGGGAGGGGACGTAGGTACCTGTAGGGAAGATGACACTGGGTGACGCATCCCCCCTTCGTGGCACAGGGCAGGTGGAAGCTGCGGTTGCAGTCCTCCTGCCAGCAGGTGATGGTGGCCCCGCTCTTGCCACAGACGAAGCAGTCCTGGAAAGGGCACAGCAGCTGCCATCAGCAGCAGCCTCAGGGCCTCCGCATGCAGCCCCAGGCCTGCGGGCAGAGCGCAGGAAGCGGCCGCTGCTGGGTCACAGACAGCAGACGTGCCTGTCCAGGGCAGCTGCTGCGCTGGAGCCTCTAGGGAGCTGCAGGGAGCGAGCTTTTGGCCCCAGAGCTGCTTGGAAGGGCCGGGCTTTCTTTCTTGGGGTCTGCCCTTGTCAGATGCTCACCTGCTGCATCGCCCACCAGGCTGTGCTTCGAATAGCCTCGGGAAGAAATCCCATGAGGCCTGCTTCCTTGGGCGCTTGCTGGAAGAGCTCATTGGCGAAAAACTGCTCGAGAGGAAAAAGGTGCAGCTGGTGAGGAGAGTGTGGCAGGGCCTGCCTGTCGCAAGGGCGGAGGGAGCCCCCCCGGCACAACTCACCAGGCAGCAGAGATGGGCACAGAGCCCTTGCTGCACCAGCTTGGGCCCAGCGCCGTGCACGTCGGCCTCTGCCCGGCGACACAGCACGCATGCTGGAGGGGAGAGAGCAAAGGGCAGCGGGAGTGAGCGCCTCTGCGGGGCCGGGGGAAGCATCCCCGAGGCATCGCTGCCCGCAAGGGCTGCTCTGTCCCTGCCTGGTGGGCCGTTGGGCAGGCCTGGAGGCCGTGGAGAGGAATCGACCCGGGCCCCGTTGCTGAGGAAAGGAAAGGGAGGCCCTGGCCCGGGGTGCCTGGGGAGCTCCTGCCTCGCGCTGCCACCGTGGCCCTGGGCCCCGCGCTGAGCGCCCCGACACCCCCCTGCCCGGCGGCGGGAGGGGCGCTTTGCTCTCACCCTGCTCCATCGAGCCGGCGGTCTCCTCCTCCCGTGCGGCCACGGCACACGTCGAGAGCGAGCGCTTGGAGAGTCCCTGTCCCAGCAGCAGCAGCGCCGGGCTGTCTCCTCCAAAGGCTCCTCTGCTGACTCTGAGGCAGAAGCAGGAGGTGAGAGAGGGAGAATTGAGACACGGCTGAGCTGGCGTCACGGGCCCCGAGCCCCCAGGTGCAGGGTCCCCTCCTCCCTGGGGAGCCCCGGCCTGGCCTGGCCCTCGCCTCACCTCACCAGGTCACACGGACGCCGGGACTGAGCGCGGCGCTGCTTTATGTAGGCTGGACCACGCCGCGCATCACAGTGGCCGCCGTGACATCAGCAGCGCTGGCCTGCGTGAAGTCAGCAGCGCCGGCCTGCGTGACGTCAGCAGCGCCGGCCTGTGTGAAGTCAGCAGCGCCGGCTTGCGCGCGCCCCAGATAGGGACAGGGCCGCCATCGGACCTCTGCCACCCACTCTGAGACGGCCACCGCCTCATGGGGGTGGCTGTAAAATGCCGAGGCCCGAGGGGGCCCGAGCCCTCAGCACCCATGGAACCGGGCCGGCTGCTCGTGCAGCCAGCTGTCGAGAGCGGCCCTGCTGGTGCTGTCCAGGAAGTGCGACCCCAGGGCTGCAGCTCTGGCCAAGGGAAACCTCTGCTCCTGCCTCCGGTTCTGGGCTCCCCGGTACAGGGAGCAGAAGCGACCTTTGGTCCTGACCTGGACTCACACTGCCCACCCGCTAGGATGAGGTGGGTGGCCGGGGCACAGCACACGACCTCAGGACAGCAGCTGCGTGTCACGGGTGACACGGTTCTCTGTCTGTCAGGCAATGCCGGAGTCAGAGCTGCCCCAACACTGTGGGGACTCCGAACACAGCACTTTCCAAAACTAAAGCGGAGGTCCCTGTGTATGATCAAAGGTCTGCAGGGTGTGTGGCAAGTGGAAAGGGACTTGATCTTGGCAGCGTCGGCAATCTTGATGTACTCGTGACGAAATGAGCGATGGCAAAGGGCCCTAGGAAGTGCAAACAGCGGCCACCAGCTGCATCTTGGGGTCTTTGCTCCTTTGTCCGTGTGCCCCTCCATGCCTTTCACCCCGTGACTCCTGGGGATGCTCGGTCGAAGGGCCTGGCTCCGTATTCGAGGAGAAATCTCAGGCCAGCGTTTGGTCCCTGAGGGCAAAAGTGCAGCAGAACACGTGTTGCTGCGTTACTTAACCCTGGTTGCTCTCGGGAGCCCGTCTCATGGACGAGAAAGAGGAGCTACAGCAGAACTTCTTTTGAAGGGAGAGTTTATGGGACTGGACGCTTGTGTCTTCAGCATCCCCTGCTACTGCTGTTAGGAGGGGGAGGCTGGCTCTGTGGGGCAGCTCGCGCTGTGGCAATTCAAGGGTGGGAGCTGCCAAGGCAGCAATGGGGGAGCTCCCTGGGGCCCATGGGGGGACACTGCCGGGGCTCCTTTTTGTTGGGGTGGGCCCGGGTCCCGCAAAGAACGTCCTCCCGTGCCCAGAGCTGATGTACTGCAGGGATGAGGGGACGGCTGGCTTTTGGCGTTGGCCGGGTGGACACGAGAGCTCGGGTATCTGCCTGCGTCCTGAACATGGAGACGAACCAGCTGTCTTCACAGGGCTTTTAATCCTGTCTCTGTAGATGTATGTCTACTTGGCAGTTGTCCCCTCCCTGGATTTCGAAACCACCAGTTTCCACCAAATCTGAGACATGCTAGGACTGAGGGAGACCGTTACCTTCTTATTCTATGCATGGGAGCGTGAGGCTCAGCGAAAGGACAGCTCAGATACTACTTCACTGAATCACAGAATGTTAGGGGTTGGAAGGGACCTCGAAAGATCATCTAGTCCAACCCCCTGCCAGAGCAGGATCACTTGGAGCAGGTCACCCATGAATGCCAGGTCACCAGCAACGGGTTTTGGATGTGTCCGGAGAAGGAGACTCCGCAACCTCTCCCGGCAGCCCGTTCCAGTGCTCTGTCACCCTCGCAGCAAAAAAGTTCTCAAGCAGTTCCCCGTCCTTCTTGAACTGAGGGGCCCAGAACTGGAGCCAATATTCCAGATGTGGCCTCACCAGGGCAGAGCAGAGAGGTGGAAGGAGAACCTCTCTCGACCTGCTAGTAGCCACACCCCTTCTCATACAGCCCAGGATGCCGTTGGCCTTCTTGGCCACGAGGGCACGTTGCTGACTCGTGGTCATCCTGCTGTCCACCGGGAGCCCCGGGTCCCTTTCCCCTACACTGCTTCCCTTCTGCAAAGGAGCCTCAGGAAGAAAGAATGAGGAGGTGTTTCTTCCAGGTAGGGGCCGAGTGAGCGAGGGGGAGGCTGAGCTGTACCGGGGCTTGTAGCAACGGATCAGTGTTGCTAGCCAAAGCCGAACACTGATTTTCAACTAGTGTTCAAGCCCCACTGCATCCTGCAAAACAGAATTTAAGATCTGGTGTGAAGTATGTCCTAGCTACACGCTGCCCCTCCTATTTGCAGCGTATACAGCCCGTTGGTGTGGTAGCATTGTTAGAGCCAAAGGTTTAAAGAGAAAGACTTTTAGGTAGGTAACAGCTTTTACGAAGCCAGCTGGAATCGCACAGAGACAGAACGTTCACGCTTGGAAAGGAACCTTGAAAGATCATCTGGTCAACCCAGCCCAGAGCAGGCATGTATTGGGTTGGTTTGGCTGGATTTGGGCAGCGGGAGGGCTCTAGGGGCGGCTTCTGCAAGAAGCTGCTAGGAGCTTCCCCTGACTCTGATAGAGCCAATGCCAGGCGGCTCCAAAGAGGGACCCGCCGCTGGCCAAGGCTGAGTCTATCAGTAGAACGATAGGAGAGGAACACCTCTGTGAAAACATATTTAAGAAATGGGGGGAAAGCACTGTGCCACACAGCAGCTGGCAGAGGGATGGAGGAGTGAGAATATGTGAAGACACCAAGGTCACTGAAGAACGAGGAGGGGGAGGATGTGCTCCAGGCGCCGGAGCAGAGAGTCTCCCGGGTCGTGGTGAAGACCATGGTGAAGCGGGTTGTCCCCCTGCAGCCCATGTGCGGGCTGTAGATGTCCACCATAGGGCGGAGGACCCCACACCGGAGTGGGTGGATACCTGAAGGGGGCCGTAGCCCATGGGAAGCCCGCATCGGTCGCTGCCAGAACCTGTAGGCCGTGGAAGAGAGGAATGCCCAGGCTGGAGCAGGTTGGCTGGTGGGACTTTTGTGACACCGCGGGGGACTCACGACGGAGCAGTTTCCCTTGAAGGACTGCACCTCAGACTCATGAGGGGTGGATTGCCCCTTGTGAGGTGTCTCACGTTGGGCAGTTTGTGACGAATTGCCCTTCATGACATGACTCATGTCGGAGAAGAGAGCGTGACGATGGTCTCCCGTGAGAGGGACCCGCAACGGCCCTGGGGAAGTGTGAAGAGTCCTCCTCCGGAGTGAAGAAGCAGCCGTGACACAAACATCGTATGAAGTGAGCGCAACCCCCATTCCCTCTCCCCCTGCACCGCTCGGGGGGAAGAGGTGGATAAACCGGGATTGATGTTGAGCTCGGGAAGAAAGGAGAGAAGAGGGGAAGGTGTTTTCTTTTAAGATCTGTTTGGTTTTCTTATTTCTCTTCTCTGATTTGTTCTTTTAATAAATCCAACTAATTTCCTCAAAATCGAGCCTGTTTTGCCCAGGACAGTAAATGCAAGTGATCTCCCTGTCCTTATCTCAAACCTTGAGCGCTCTGAGACATTTTCTCCCCTTGTCTAGTGGAGAAGGGGGTTGAGAGAGTGGCTGTGTGGGCACCTGGCTGCCGGCCAGGGTCAAACGACGACAAGGCACAAACACGGTGCCTCTCTTGCTTGCTGTTGAAAAACACCGCGGCGGCGTGGGGCTTGGATGCCAGCACCGCCCTGGCGGATGCCGCTTCTTTCGGGAAGGGAAAGCAGAGCAAGCAGAAAGAGCGGGTGGGACTTCCGGCCACCACTCACACAATCCCCCGAGAGCGGTGACAAAGAATTTCCATAAACGTTCAGGAGAGGCTGATCGGTCTGTAGTTACCCGGGTCATCCTTCCTGCCCTTCTTATAGACTGGAGTGACATTCGCTTTCCTTCAGTCCTCAGGCACCTCACCTGTTCCCTACGGCTTACCCAAGATGATGGAGAGTGGCCTAGCAATGGCTTCCACCAGCTTCCTCAGCACCCGCGGTGCATCCCATTAGGACCCATGGATTTATGGATGTTCAAGCATTCAAACTGATCCCTAACCCAGTCCCCCTCAACCAGGGCAAACTCCTCCTTTATCCTGACTTCCTCTGAGGCCTCAGGGCACTGAGACTCCTGAGGACAGTCTCCAACAGTGTAGACAGAGGCAAAGAAGGCATTCAGCAACTCTGCCTTCTTTCTGTCTTCTGTCTCCAGGGCACCCAGCCCATTCACCAGAGGGCCTACATTGCCTCTAGTGTTAGTTTTGTCGGCAATGTGTTTGAAGAAGCCCTTTTTGTTGTCCTTGACCTCCTTCGCAAGTTTTAATTCCAAGGGGCCTTAGCTTTTCTAATTGCCTCCCTACATTCTCTGACAGCAGTCCTATACTCCACCCAAGTGGCCAGCCCTTCCTTCCACAACTTATATACCCTCCCCTTCCACCTGAGTCTGCCCAGCAGATCCCCGCTTAACCATGCAGGTCTCCTGGATCTCTTTCTTGATTTCCTACCTTTTGGGATGCATTGACCCTGAGCCTGGAAGAAGTGAGCCTTGAATACCGATCAACTCTCTTGGGCCCCTTTACATTCCAGTTCCCTCTCCTGGGGGGTTTCCCCTAGCAATTGCTTGAAAAGGCCAAAGTTGGCCCTGCTGAAGTCCAGAGTTGCAATCGTGCTTGGTATTCTGTTCCTACCGCACAGGATCCTGAACTCTACCATCTCATGGTCGCTGCAGCCAAGATTGCCCTCAACCTTCACTGCTTCAACCAGACCTTCCTTGTTGGTGAGCACAAGGTCCAGCAGCGCTCCTCTCCTGGTCGGCTCGTTCACCGTTTGCATCAAGAAATTATCATCGATGCACTGGAGGAACCTCCTGGACTGAGGATGGCTGGCTGTGTGGGACTTCCAGCAATCATCTGGGAAGTTGAAATCCCCCATGAGAACCAGGGCCTGTGATTGAGAGGCTGCTGTCAGCTGCCTGTAAAAGGCCTCATCAACTTCCTCCTGCTGATCAGGTGCTCCGGAATAGACACCCACCACAGTATCACCTAAGCTAGCCTGCCCCTTAATTCTTACCCACAACCTCTCGACTTGCTCCTCATCCGCCCCTGGATAGATCTCAATACATTCCAGTTGCTCTCTCACGTAAAGAGCAACTCCATCACCTCGCCTTGTTGGCCTGTCTTTCCTAAAAAGGACATAGCCATCAAGACCCACGTTCCAGTTATGCGAGTTGTCCTACACTGGTCATAGAATCATAGAACAATTTCAGCACTAAACCATGTCCTTCAACGTAACATCTACCCTTGCCTTAAACACTTCCACGGATGTTGACTCACCCACCTCCCTGGTGCACTCTGTCCCCTTGTCCAAATCATTGATAAAAATGTTAAACAGGAGTGGCCCTAGTACTGAGCCCTGGGGGACACCACTGGTGACCGGCCACCAACTGGATTTAACTCCGTTGACCAGGACTCTTTGGACTTGGCCATCTCACCATTTTTTTCACTCAGCAACGTGTGCGCCCATCCAAGCCAAGAGCAGTCAGTTTCTCTAGGAGAATGCTGTGCGCCACAGTGTCAGATGCCTTACTGAAGTCAAGGTAGATAACATCCACAGCTTTTCCTTCGTCCAACCAGTGGGTCGCACTGTCATAGAAAGAGATCAGGTTTGTTAAACAGGATGTTGCATACCCTAGGGAGGAACGTGTAAAATGGGCCTCGGGCAGGAATGCAAGGAAAGACATCGACTGCGGCTGGCACCCTAGAGGAGGCAATTGCTGTCTGGGCCCTTGGCGGTCAAGGAGTATCAACTGTGTCTTCAATAAATAAAGAAATGCCTGCTTTCTAACACAAAAATTGAGTGTTAGGGAGTTCTTCATTGACCGGATTTTGGTAACAGTTTTTGGCACCCCAGGTGGGACTTTGCTTTTGAATCTCGACGGATCTGCCGGTGGGGGTACCTGCCTTCTCTCCATGCCTCCAGGCAGCCAAGAGGTTCCCAACCTGCTCTCAGGCAAGGCCTCCTCCTTAGGATGCAGGGCTACAGGAGATGTCCAAGGAGGAAGCCTGAGGTCCGGGAGGTGCCGGGAGGTATCAGCCCGTTGGGCCGTGGCCATCTCCCAGAGCTAGTGAAGATCACCAGCAATGAACGGGTGGCCAGGCAGCTCCTTCCAGCCTCGCTTTTCCAGGAGGCTGATGAGCAGGATTTGACACGTGGGGATGGGAGAGAAATTTCACTGTCTGCTTCAGCTAATGGTGAGAGCAGCAACGGTCCCAGGAATGGCCAAGGTGAAGTGCGTGCCTCTGCATCGTTCAAGGGAGCAGGCCGCAAGGTTCCTGCAGGACATGCCAGCTGCATGGAGGGAGGAGACTGGTCGGGTGGGCTGGGCAGGCTCCCTGCTCACAGATCTGTTCAGCCTGGCCTTGCTGCAGCTCCTGCCTGCCCGGGCAAGGAGATCTCAGGTGGCCCCTTTGCCAGGGTCTAGGGCATCAGCAGGGCAGGTCTCAGGGCGCTGCTCCTCAAGCTCCAGCTGGTCTCTTCTCAGCATTTGTGGCCTGAGAGGGTGGGGAGCTTGTAGAGGAGTATAGACGTCATAAAAAGTAAAACAAATCTTGATGCCTTTGGCAACGGACTTGGTTCCTCTGCTCAGGGAAACTTTCTTTTGCTGGACAATAATGCATACGTCAAAGCACTGAAGTGTTGCATTCAGTGCATTTGTGAGTTCATCTTCTCACGGTTTTTTCCTCCGCTCCCCTGTGGTTTTGAAGAGGAAATTCAAGGCCGGTAGCTTTTGTGGCAGGCGGTCCAGAGGTGAACAGCGTCTGACCCACGTGAGCCACCAACAAATACCTAGCAGGTTTCCCTCTGACAGCAGCCCAGTTCAGCTGTGCTTACCACGGAGATGGAGCTGGGAAGCCTTGGTTCCTTTATTTCCCCAGATGACAGCCTGGAGGCAAAAGCTGAACCAAGCTGCTGCCAGCGCTGGTGGGTGGACTCGTGGATGCTCTCAGGTGAGCACGGCGGGCAAGTCAGCCATTGTCTCCTAGCAGCCGCCTTCCAAGCCAAAGCCGGGGGCAAGCGCCTCTCTTCAGAGCGCGGCTGTGCAGGCCCATGGCTCTTTGGGCAGCTCCACTTGAGCTGCATTGCTGGGGAGTGCCTCGGAGCTCATGTGACAGTCCTCCTCGAGAGCACTGCCCGTTCTGGCCATGTGTAGTGCTCAGTTCTTCGCAGCCAGAGCAGTCAAGACTAGAAGGACAAAGTACTGCCACCAGACTGTCCTTTGGGCCCTCACTGACCTCTCTGCTGCCTGCCTGGTTACCGTGCCGGGTGGGCGCACGAAACAGCACAGAGCCCCGATCCCGGGGGTGGGTGTGACCTCTCCCTGGGGAAGGAGAGCCGGCTGTGCGGCCAGCGAGGAGGCCCAAAGCACACGGTCATGGCACTGGGCAGCTGGCCAAGGCCAGGGAGGCCTGGCGAAACTGCTGCCAACACGCCTGGGAAGAAGACAGCCCTCCGGGTCAGGCCTCTGACACTGCCCCCCCTCCAGAAAGGGAGAGCAAGAAGAGGAGGAAGGCGATAAATGAGCGTGGAATCTCCCTGTGCGGAGATGACTGGTTTATTTTACAGGGCTGATGGAGAGGGGTCAGGGCAATGGTGTGCGGCTGGTGCTGCGGCGGTGTCTGGGACAGCTGTAGGGCTTTTGAGCCAGAGGCTGCACGCAGGAGAGGAATCGCACCCGCATGGGCCCAGGGGCGCTGTCTTGGTTGCTGCCCTCAAGTGCTGAGGAGCTGCAAGCAGAGCCTGGTAAGAGCTGGCGCGTGGTACTGTGGGTGCTGATCTCTGGTGCCAGGGAGCTGAGAGCTGGGCCCAGCGCCGCCTGGCTGTTGGTGCTGCCCTCAGCACGAGTCGATGGTGTACAGCTGCTGTCCCAGTGTCTTCTGGGCCAGTTGCAGGCTTCTGGTCCCAACGCAGCAGCGGGGAGCGGTGTGGTACCCACATGGGCCCCGGGCGGCTGCAGCTTCTGTTGCTCTTGAGCGGCTGGTAGCCAGAGGAGGATGGCACTGGCAGTTGTCTGGTCTTACTGGTGCTGCTGGTGCCAGGAGGCAGCGAGATGCAGGATGGCCCCAGTCCTGCCTGGCAGGGGGAGCAGCTCCTGGCACTTGCTCCTCTTGTCTGGCTAGTGTCTTGTCTATGAGTGTCGTCTATCAGCATGGCCCCAGTGCCGCCTGGTTGTTGGTGTTGATCCTGGCGCTTTTTGCCGGCACAGGGCAGCTATCCCAGCATCGTGCAGGCCGCTTGAGGGACTTCTGGGCCTGACTGGGCGTGCAGGAGCGGTCTGGCACCTGCCTGGGCTCAGGGCGGCTGGAGCATCTACTTCCCCCTGGTGCTGGGGAGTCGTGCCATGGCCCCAGTGCCGCCTGGCTGTTGGTGCTGCTCCTGGCGCTTTTTGCTGGCACAGGGCAGCTATCCCAGCATCTTGCGGGCCGCTTGAGGGACTTCTGGGCCTGACTGGGCGTGCAGGAGCGGTCTGGCACCTGCCTGGGCTCAGGGCGGCTGGAGCATCTATTTCTCCCTTGTGCTGGGGAGTCGTGGCATGGTCCCAGTGCCGCCTGGTTGTTGGTGCTGCTCCTGGCGCTTTTTGCTGGCACAGGGCAGCTATCCCAGCATCTTGCGGGCCGCTTGAGGGACTTCTGGGCCTGACTGGGCATGCAGGAGCGGTCTGGCACCTGCCTGGGCCCAGGGCGGCTGGAGCGTCTGCCTCTCTTTCGTGCTGGGGAGCCAGAAGATGCCACCACTGGCAGCCGTCTGGTGGTGCCGGGGAATCTGGTCCGAGGAGCCCGGGGTCTACTGGACGCCCGCAGCGCTCCCTGTCTGGGGGTGCTGCCCTCAGTATCTCTGGCTGGCACCCGGCTGCTCTTCCCGCATCTTCTAGGGCGGCTGCGAGGCTTTGGGGCTTGGTGCCGCAGGCAGGAGCGGTATGGATCCTGCATGGTCCGAGCAGGGCTGGTTTGTGTGCTGCTCTCTGGCGCCCGGCAGCCAGAAGATGCCACCACTGGCAGCCGTCTGGTGGTGCTGGGGCTTCTAGTCCGGGGAGCCCGGGGTATGCCATTCTCCCGCAGCGCTGCCTGTCTGGGAATGCTGCCCTCAGTATTTCTGGCTGGCACCCGGCTCTTCTTCCCACATCTTCC
Source organism: Trogon surrucura (assembly GCA_020746105.1). NCBI lineage: Eukaryota > Metazoa > Chordata > Aves > Trogoniformes > Trogonidae > Trogon > Trogon surrucura. The sequence continues at coordinate 33,956,161 of CM036617.1, forward strand.
AGGGCGGCTGCGAGGCTTTGGGGCTTGATGCCTCAGGCAGGAGCGGTACGGATCCTGCATGGTCTGAGCGGGGCTGGTGTGTGTGCTGCTCTCTAGTGCCCCAGAGCCAGAAGATGCCGCTACCAGCAGCTGGCTGGTTGTGCTGGGGCTGCTGGTGACAGGAGCCAGTAGCGTGAGGGATGGCCCCAATGCCGGCTGGCTGGTTGTGCTGGGGCTGCTGGTGACAGGAGCCAGCAGGGTAGGGGATTGCCCCAGTGTCGGCTGGCTGGTTGTGCTGGGGCTGCTGGTGACAGGAGCCAGCAGTGTGAGGGATGGCCCCAGTGCCAGCTGGCTGGTTGTGCTGGGGCTGCTGGTGATAGGAGCCAGCAGGGTGGGGGATGGCCCCAGTGTCAGCTGGCTGGTGGTGATGCTCTCGGCACCTTTTGCTGACACACAGCTGCTCTCTGAGCATCTTCTGGGCCAGTTGTCAGTGTTTTGGGCCCAACGGCGCGCGCGGGATGCGTATTTCACCCTCCTGGGCCCAGGGGTGCTGTAGCAGCTGCTACCATCAGGCACTGGGTGAATGGGGGACAGCCCTGATGCTGCCTGGCTGTTGGTGCTGGGAGAACTGGAGACGGGAGCCAGGGAGCTGCTTGATGGCCCCAGTGCCACCTGGCTGGGGATGCTGAGACTGCTGGTCTCCCGTGCTGCAGAAGGGTTGCTGCGCTCCCAGCTGGCCAAGCCTGTCCTCAAGTGGGAGCAACATCTCTCGATGGCCTCGGGAGTGCAGGAGCAGCACCGCAGCAGCTGCCGCGCCCTGGGGAAAAAAAAGAGATTGCTATCAGGCTGTGTGCAAAAAGTGACAGCAGCTGGACATTGTCTGGCAGGGCTCTTGTGCTTAGTCCTTCCGCTTGGAGCCCTTGGCGAGACAGAGATCCCGTGCGGAGCGCCGGTGTCCAGCTTTGGCAACTTACCCCTCTTCCTCTGCCTGCTGCTTGCCTCCTGGGGAAAGGCACTCGGCGGCATCGCTGCGGTTGCGTTGCTCACTTGGGGTGACACGCGCACGCCTTTTCTCGCAGGACAGCAGCCTGATGGAGAAAGGAAAATGGATCAGCCCCTGCTGCCCTGGCACGAGGCAGGTGCAGGGCGTCCCTGCCCTTTTGCCCCTGCCCTGTGTCCATCTCCCTGGTGAAGATGAAGCCCAGGCTGCCGGGACAGTGGAGGGGCAGTCCCTGGCATGGCACAGCGCTTGCACACTCCTGTCTTGCAAGCCAGGCAGGAGGCCACCGACCTGGAAGGGACTCGAATCCCCAGGCTGAGCATTTCCATCAGGAACTGATGGTCATCTCTGCAGAGAGGGCACTGGAGGCAAGAGACGTTGGTGCGCAGAGCCCGTGCCTGCCGGAGCAAGAGAAGGAGCGTGAGTGAGGCCCTGGTGCTGCCGAGCGAGCGCCTGCCGTGCCCGCGGGGCAAGGGAACGGTTCGCACCTGCAGGCAGCCCCTGTGGAACCAGGCACGTTGGCACGTCGGGCACACCACGGTGCCGTAGGATGTTCTGTGCCCCGCCAGTTGCCGGCAGATGACGCAGGTGGTCTTCTCTGGAGCCACCAGCACTGCCTGCTTGGGGCGGTGCTCCCAGCAGAAGGCCCTGCGTGGAAGAGGCAAGGGATGGGCGGGTGAGAAGCGCTGGGTTCTTGCCCGGTGGTGGTGGCGAGGAGGGGAGGGGAGGGGACGTAGGTACCTGTAGGGAAGATGACACTGGGTGACGCATCCCCCCTTCGTGGCACAGGGCAGGTGGAAGCTGCGGTTGCAGTCCTCCTGCCAGCAGGTGATGGTGGCCCCGCTCTTGCCACAGACGAAGCAGTCCTGGAAAGGGCACAGCAGCTGCCATCAGCAGCAGCCTCAGGGCCTCCGCATGCAGCCCCAGGCCTGCGGGCAGAGCGCAGGAAGCGGCCGCTGCTGGGTCACAGACAGCAGACGTGCCTGTCCAGGGCAGCTGCTGCGCTGGAGCCTCTAGGGAGCTGCAGGGAGCGAGCTTTTGGCCCCAGAGCTGCTTGGAAGGGCCGGGCTTTCTTTCTTGGGGTCTGCCCTTGTCAGATGCTCACCTGCTGCATCGCCCACCAGGCTGTGCTTCGAATAGCCTCGGGAAGAAATCCCATGAGGCCTGCTTCCTTGGGCGCTTGCTGGAAGAGCTCATTGGCGAAAAACTGCTCGAGAGGAAAGAGGTGCAGCTGGTGAGGAGAGTGTGGCAGGGCCTGCCTGTCGCAAGGGCGGAGGGAGCCCCCCCGGCACAACTCACCAGGCAGCAGAGATGGGCACAGAGCCCTTGCTGCACCAGCTTGGGCCCAGCGCCGTGCACGTCGGCCTCTGCCCGGCGACACAGCACGCATGCTGGAGGGGAGAGAGCAAAGGGCAGCGGGAGTGAGCGCCTCTGCGGGGCCGGGGGAAGCATCCCCGAGGCATCGCTGCCCGCAAGGGCTGCTCTGTCCCTGCCTGGTGGGCCGTTGGGCAGGCCTGGAGGCCGTGGAGAGGAATCGACCCGGGCCCCGTTGCTGAGGAAAGGAAAGGGAGGCCCTGGCCCGGGGTGCCTGGGGAGCTCCTGCCTCGCGCTGCCACCGTGGCCCTGGGCCCCGCGCTGAGCGCCCCGACACCCCCCTGCCCGGCGGCGGGAGGGGCGCTTTGCTCTCACCCTGCTCCATCGAGCCGGCGGTCTCCTCCTCCCGTGCGGCCACGGCACACGTCGAGAGCGAGCGCTTGGAGAGTCCCTGTCCCAGCAGCAGCAGCGCCGGGCTGTCTCCTCCAAAGGCTCCTCTGCTGACTCTGAGGCAGAAGCAGGAGGTGAGAGAGGGAGAATTGAGACACGGCTGAGCTGGCGTCACGGGCCCCGAGCCCCCAGGTGCAGGGTCCCCTCCTCCCTGGGGAGCCCCGGCCTGGCCTGGCCCTCGCCTCACCTCACCAGGTCACACGGACGCCGGGACTGAGCGCGGCGCTGCTTTATGTAGGCTGGACCACGCCGCGCATCACAGTGGCCGCCGTGACATCAGCAGCGCTGGCCTGCGTGAAGTCAGCAGCGCCGGCCTGCGTGACGTCAGCAGCGCCAGCCTGTGTGACGTCAGCAGCGCCGGCCTGTGTGACGTCAGCAGCGCCGGCTTGCGCGCGCCCCAGATAGGGACAGGGCCGCCATCGGCCCTCTGCCACCCACTCTGAGACGGCCACCGCCTCATGGGGGTGGCTGTAAAATGCCGAGGCCCGAGGGGGCCCGAGCCCTCAGCACCCATGGAACCGGGCCGGCTGCTCGTGCAGCCAGCTGTCGAGAGCGGCCCTGCTGGTGCTGTCCAGGAAGTGCGACCCCAGGGCTGCAGCTCTGGCCAAGGGAAACCTCTGCTCCTGCCTCCGGTTCTGGGCTCCCCGGTACAGGGAGCAGAAGCGACCTTTGGTCCTGACCTGGACTCACACTGCCCACCCGCTAGGATGAGGTGGGTGGCCGGGGCACAGCACACGACCTCAGGACAGCAGCTGCGTGTCACGGGTGACACGGTTCTCTGTCTGTCAGGCAATGCCGGAGTCAGAGCTGCCCCAACACTGTGGGGACTCCGAACACAGCACTTTCCAAAACTAAAGCGGAGGTCCCTGTGTATGATCAAAGGTCTGCAGGGTGTGTGGCAAGTGGAAAGGGACTTGATCTTGGCAGCGTCGGCAATCTTGATGTACTCGTGACGAAATGAGCGATGGCAAAGGGCCCTAGGAAGTGCAAACAGCGGCCACCAGCTGCATCTTGGGGTCTTTGCTCCTTTGTCCGTGTGCCCCTCCATGCCTTTCACCCCGTGACTCCTGGGGATGCTCGGTCGAAGGGCCTGGCTCCGTATTCGAGGAGAAATCTCAGGCCAGCGTTTGGTCCCTGAGGGCAAAAGTGCAGCAGAACACGTGTTGCTGCGTTACTTAACCCTGGTTGCTCTCGGGAGCCCGTCTCATGGACGAGAAAGAGGAGCTACAGCAGAACTTCTTTTGAAGGGAGAGTTTATGGGACTGGACGCTTGTGTCTTCAGCATCCCCTGCTACTGCTGTTAGGAGGGGGAGGCTGGCTCTGTGGGGCAGCTCGCGCTGTGGCAATTCAAGGGTGGGAGCTGCCAAGGCAGCAATGGGGGAGCTCCCTGGGGCCCATGGGGGGACACTGCCGGGGCTCCTTTTTGTTGGGGTGGGCCCGGGTCCCGCAAAGAACGTCCTCCCATGCCCAGAGCTGATGTACTGCAGGGATGAGGGGACGGCTGGCTTTTGGCGTTGGCCGGGTGGACACGAGAGCTCGGGTATCTGCCTGCGTCCTGAACATGGAGACGAACCAGCTGTCTTCACAGGGCTTTTAATCCTGTCTCTGTAGATGTATGTCTACTTGGCAGTTGTCCCCTCCCTGGATTTCGAAACCACCAGTTTCCACCAAATCTGAGACATGCTAGGACTGAGGGAGACCGTTACCTTCTTATTCTATGCATGGGAGCGTGAGGCTCAGCGAAAGGACAGCTCAGATACTACTTCACTGAATCACAGAATGTTAGGGGTTGGAAGGGACCTCGAAAGATCATCTAGTCCAACCCCCTGCCAGAGCAGGATCACTTGGAGCAGGTCACCCATGAATGCCAGGTCACCAGCAACGGGTTTTGGATGTGTCCGGAGAAGGAGACTCCGCAACCTCTCCCGGCAGCCCGTTCCAGTGCTCTGTCACCCTCGCAGCAAAAAAGTTCTCAAGCAGTTCCCCGTCCTTCTTGAACTGAGGGGCCCAGAACTGGAGCCAATATTCCAGATGTGGCCTCACCAGGGCAGAGCAGAGAGGTGGAAGGAGAACCTCTCTCGACCTGCTAGTAGCCACACCCCTTCTCATACAGCCCAGGATGCCGTTGGCCTTCTTGGCCACGAGGGCACGTTGCTGACTCGTGGTCATCCTGCTGTCCACCGGGAGCCCCGGGTCCCTTTCCCCTACACTGCTTCCCTTCTGCAAAGGAGCCTCAGGAAGAAAGAATGAGGAGGTGTTTCTTCCAGGTAGGGGCCGAGTGAGCGAGGGGGAGGCTGAGCTGTACCGGGGCTTGTAGCAACGGATCAGTGTTGCTAGCCAAAGCCGAACACTGATTTTCAACTAGTGTTCAAGCCCCACTGCATCCTGCAAAACAGAATTTAAGATCTGGTGTGAAGTATGTCCTAGCTACACGCTGCCCCTCCTATTTGCAGCGTATACAGCCCGTTGGTGTGGTAGCATTGTTAGAGCCAAAGGTTTAAAGAGAAAGACTTTTAGGTAGGTAACAGCTTTTACGAAGCCAGCTGGAATCGCACAGAGACAGAACGTTCACGCTTGGAAAGGAACCTTGAAAGATCATCTGGTCAACCCAGCCCAGAGCAGGCATGTATTGGGTTGGTTTGGCTGGATTTGGGCAGCGGGAGGGCTCTAGGGGCGGCTTCTGCAAGAAGCTGCTAGGAGCTTCCCCTGACTCTGATAGAGCCAATGCCAGGCGGCTCCAAAGAGGGACCCGCCGCTGGCCAAGGCTGAGTCTATCAGTAGAACGATAGGAGAGGAACACCTCTGTGAAAACATATTTAAGAAATGGGGGGAAAGCACTGTGCCACACAGCAGCTGGCAGAGGGATGGAGGAGTGAGAATATGTGAAGACACCAAGGTCACTGAAGAACGAGGAGGGGGAGGATGTGCTCCAGGCGCCGGAGCAGAGAGTCTCCCGGGTCGTGGTGAAGACCATGGTGAAGCGGGTTGTCCCCCTGCAGCCCATGTGCGGGCTGTAGATGTCCACCATAGGGCGGAGGACCCCACACCGGAGTGGGTGGATACCTGAAGGGGGCCGTAGCCCATGGGAAGCCCGCATCGGTCGCTGCCAGAACCTGTAGGCCGTGGAAGAGAGGAATGCCCAGGCTGGAGCAGGTTGGCTGGTGGGACTTTTGTGACACCGCGGGGGACTCACGACGGAGCAGTTTCCCTTGAAGGACTGCACCTCAGACTCATGAGGGGTGGATTGCCCCTTGTGAGGTGTCTCACGTTGGGCAGTTTGTGACGAATTGCCCTTCATGACATGACTCATGTCGGAGAAGAGAGCGTGACGATGGTCTCCCGTGAGAGGGACCCGCAACGGCCCTGGGGAAGTGTGAAGAGTCCTCCTCCGGAGTGAAGAAGCAGCCGTGACACAAACATCGTATGAAGTGAGCGCAACCCCCATTCCCTCTCCCCCTGCACCGCTCGGGGGGAAGAGGTGGATAAACCGGGATTGATGTTGAGCTCGGGAAGAAAGGAGAGAAGAGGGGAAGGTGTTTTCTTTTAAGATCTGTTTGGTTTTCTTATTTCTCTTCTCTGATTTGTTCTTTTAATAAATCCAACTAATTTCCTCAAAATCGAGTCTGTTTTGCCCAGGACAGTAAATGCAAGTGATCTCCCTGTCCTTATCTCAAACCTTGAGCGCTCTGAGACATTTTCTCCCCTTGTCTAGTGGAGAAGGGGGTTGAGAGAGTGGCTGTGTGGGCACCTGGCTGCCGGCCAGGGTCAAACGACGACAAGGCACAAACACGGTGCCTCTCTTGCTTGCTGTTGAAAAACACCGCGGCGGCGTGGGGCTTGGATGCCAGCACCGCCCTGGCGGATGCCGCTTCTTTCGGGAAGGGAAAGCAGAGCAAGCAGAAAGAGCGGGTGGGACTTCCGGCCACCACTCACACAATCCCCCGAGAGCGGTGACAAAGAATTTCCATAAACGTTCAGGAGAGGCTGATCGGTCTGTAGTTACCCGGGTCATCCTTCCTGCCCTTCTTATAGACTGGAGTGACATTCGCTTTCCTTCAGTCCTCAGGCACCTCACCTGTTCCCTACGGCTTACCCAAGATGATGGAGAGTGGCCTAGCAATGGCTTCCACCAGCTTCCTCAGCACCCGCGGTGCATCCCATTAGGACCCATGGATTTATGGATGTTCAAGCATTCAAACTGATCCCTAACCCAGTCCCCCTCAACCAGGGCAAACTCCTCCTTTATCCTGACTTCCTCTGAGGCCTCAGGGCACTGAGACTCCTGAGGACAGTCTCCAACAGTGTAGACAGAGGCAAAGAAGGCATTCAGCAACTCTGCCTTCTTTCTGTCTTCTGTCTCCAGGGCACCCAGCCCATTCACCAGAGGGCCTACATTGCCTCTAGTGTTAGTTTTGTCGGCAATGTGTTTGAAGAAGCCCTTTTTGTTGTCCTTGACCTCCTTCGCAAGTTTTAATTCCAAGGGGCCTTAGCTTTTCTAATTGCCTCCCTACATTCTCTGACAGCAGTCCTATACTCCACCCAAGTGGCCAGCCCTTCCTTCCACAACTTATATACCCTCCCCTTCCACCTGAGTCTGCCCAGCAGATCCCCGCTTAACCATGCAGGTCTCCTGGATCTCTTTCTTGATTTCCTACCTTTTGGGATGCATTGACCCTGAGCCTGGAAGAAGTGAGCCTTGAATACCGATCAACTCTCTTGGGCCCCTTTACATTCCAGTTCCCTCTCCTGGGGGGTTTCCCCTAGCAATTGCTTGAAAAGGCCAAAGTTGGCCCTGCTGAAGTCCAGAGTTGCAATCGTGCTTGGTATTCTGTTCCTACCGCACAGGATCCTGAACTCTACCATCTCATGGTCGCTGCAGCCAAGATTGCCCTCAACCTTCACTGCTTCAACCAGACCTTCCTTGTTGGTGAGCACAAGGTCCAGCAGCGCTCCTCTCCTGGTCGGCTCGTTCACCGTTTGCATCAAGAAATTATCATCGATGCACTGGAGGAACCTCCTGGACTGAGGATGGCTGGCTGTGTGGGACTTCCAGCAATCATCTGGGAAGTTGAAATCCCCCATGAGAACCAGGGCCTGTGATTGAGAGGCTGCTGTCAGCTGCCTGTAAAAGGCCTCATCAACTTCCTCCTGCTGATCAGGTGCTCCGGAATAGACACCCACCACAGTATCACCTAAGCTAGCCTGCCCCTTAATTCTTACCCACAACCTCTCGACTTGCTCCTCATCCGCCCCTGGATAGATCTCAATACATTCCAGTTGCTCTCTCACGTAAAGAGCAACTCCATCACCTCGCCTTGTTGGCCTGTCTTTCCTAAAAAGGACATAGCCATCAAGACCCACGTTCCAGTTATGCGAGTTGTCCTACACTGGTCATAGAATCATAGAACAATTTCAGCACTAAACCATGTCCTTCAACGTAACATCTACCCTTGCCTTAAACACTTCCACGGATGTTGACTCACCCACCTCCCTGGTGCACTCTGTCCCCTTGTCCAAATCATTGATAAAAATGTTAAACAGGAGTGGCCCTAGTACTGAGCCCTGGGGGACACCACTGGTGACCGGCCACCAACTGGATTTAACTCCGTTGACCAGGACTCTTTGGACTTGGCCATCTCACCATTTTTTTCACTCAGCAACGTGTGCGCCCATCCAAGCCAAGAGCAGTCAGTTTCTCTAGGAGAATGCTGTGCGCCACAGTGTCAGATGCCTTACTGAAGTCAAGGTAGATAACATCCACAGCTTTTCCTTCGTCCAACCAGTGGGTCGCACTGTCATAGAAAGAGATCAGGTTTGTTAAACAGGATGTTGCATACCCTAGGCAGGAACGTGTAAAATGGGCCTCGGGCAGGAATGCAAGGAAAGACATCGACTGCGGCTGGCACCCTAGAGGAGGCAATTGCTGTCTGGGCCCTTGGCGGTCAAGGAGTATCAACTGTGTCTTCAATAAATAAAGAAATGCCTGCTTTCTAACACAAAAATTGAGTGTTAGGGAGTTCTTCATTGACCGGATTTTGGTAACAGTTTTTGGCACCCCAGGTGGGACTTTGCTTTTGAATCTCGACGGATCTGCCGGTGGGGGTACCTGCCTTCTCTCCATGCCTCCAGGCAGCCGAGAGGTTCCCAGCCTGCTCTCAGGCAAGGCCTCCTCCTTAGGATGCAGGGCTACAGGAGATGTCCAAGGAGGAAGCCTGAGGTCCGGGAGGTGCCGGGAGGTATCAGCCCGTTGGGCCGTGGCCATCTCCCAGAGCTAGTGAAGATCACCAGCAATGAACGGGTGGCCAGGCAGCTCCTTCCAGCCTCGCTTTTCCAGGAGGCTGATGAGCAGGATTTGACACGTGGGGATGGGAGAGAAATTTCACTGTCTGCTTCAGCTAATGGTGAGAGCAGCAACGGTCCCAGGAATGGCCAAGGTGAAGTGCGTGCCTCTGCATCGTTCAAGGGAGCAGGCCGCAAGGTTCCTGCAGGACATGCCAGCTGCATGGAGGGAGGAGACTGGTCGGGTGGGCTGGGCAGGCTCCCTGCTCACAGATCTGTTCAGCCTGGCCTTGCTGCAGCTCCTGCCTGCCCGGGCAAGGAGATCTCAGGTGGCCCCTTTGCCAGGGTCTAGGGCATCAGCAGGGCAGGTCTCAGGGCGCTGCTCCTCAAGCTCCAGCTGGTCTCTTCTCAGCATTTGTGGCCCGAGAGGGTGGGGAGCTTGTAGAGGAGTATAGACGTCATAAAAAGTAAAACAAATCTTGATGCCTTTGGCAACGGACTTGGTTCCTCTGCTCAGGGAAACTTTCTTTTGCTGGACAATAATGCATACGTCAAAGCACTGAAGTGTTGCATTCAGTGCATTTGTGAGTTCATCTTCTCACGGTTTTTTCCTCCGCTCCCCTGTGGTTTTGAAGAGGAAATTCAAGGCCGGTAGCTTTTGTGGCAGGCGGTCCAGAGGTGAACAGCGTCTGACCCACGTGAGCCACCAACAAATACCTAGCAGGTTTCCCTCTGACAGCAGCCCAGTTCAGCTGTGCTTACCACGGAGATGGAGCTGGGAAGCCTTGGTTCCTTTATTTCCCCAGATGACAGCCTGGAGGCAAAAGCTGAACCAAGCTGCTGCCAGCGCTGGTGGGTGGACTCGTGGATGCTCTCAGGTGAGCACGGCGGGCAAGTCAGCCATTGTCTCCTAGCAGCCGCCTTCCAAGCCAAAGCCGGGGGCAAGCGCCTCTCTTCAGAGCGCGGCTGTGCAGGCGCATGGCTCTTTGGGCAGCTCCACTTGAGCTGCATTGCTGGGGAGTGCCTCGGAGCTCATGTGACAGTCCTCCTCGAGAGCACTGCCCGTTCTGGCCATGTGTAGTGCTCAGTTCTTCGCAGCCAGAGCAGTCAAGACTAGAAGGACAAAGTACTGCCACCAGACTGTCCTTTGGGCCCTCACTGACCTCTCTGCTGCCTGCCTGGTTACCGTGCCGGGTGGGCGCACGAAACAGCACAGAGCCCCGATCCCGGGGGTGGGTGTGACCTCTCCCTGGGGAAGGAGAGCCGGCTGTGCGGCCAGCGAGGAGGCCCAAAGCACACGGTCATGGCACTGGGCAGCTGGCCAAGGCCAGGGAGGCCTGGCGAAACTGCTGCCAACACGCCTGGGAAGAAGACAGCCCTCCGGGTCAGGCCTCTGACACTGCCCCCCCTCCAGAAAGGGAGAGCAAGAAGAGGAGGAAGGCGATAAATGAGCGTGGAATCTCCCTGTGCGGAGATGACTGGTTTATTTTACAGGGCTGATGGAGAGGGGTCAGGGCAATGGTGTGCGGCTGGTGCTGCGGCGGTGTCTGGGACAGCTGTAGGGCTTTTGAGCCAGAGGCTGCACGCAGGAGAGGAATCGCACCCGCATGGGCCCAGGGGCGCTGTCTTGGTTGCTGCCCTCAAGTGCTGAGGAGCTGCAAGCAGAGCCTGGTAAGAGCTGGCGCGTGGTACTGTGGGTGCTGATCTCTGGTGCCAGGGAGCTGAGAGCTGGGCCCAGCGCCGCCTGGCTGTTGGTGCTGCCCTCAGCACGAGTCGATGGTGTACAGCTGCTGTCCCAGTGTCTTCTGGGCCAGTTGCAGGCTTCTGGTCCCAACGCAGCAGCGGGGAGCGGTGTGGTACCCACATGGGCCCCGGGCGGCTGCAGCTTCTGTTGCTCTTGAGCGGCTGGTAGCCAGAGGAGGATGGCACTGGCAGTTGTCTGGTCTTACTGGTGCTGCTGGTGCCAGGAGGCAGCGAGATGCAGGATGGCCCCAGTCCTGCCTGGCAGGGGGAGCAGCTCCTGGCACTTGCTCCTCTTGTCTGGCTAGTGTCTTGTCTATGAGTGTCGTCTATCAGCATGGCCCCAGTGCCGCCTGGTTGTTGGTGTTGATCCTGGTGCTTTTTGCCGGCACAGGGCAGCTATCCCAGCATCGTGCAGGCCGCTTGAGGGACTTCTGGGCCTGACTGGGCGTGCAGGAGCGGTCTGGCACCTGCCTGGGCTCAGGGCGGCTGGAGCATCTACTTCCCCCTGGTGCTGGGGAGTCGTGCCATGGCCCCAGTGCCGCCTGGCTGTTGGTGCTGCTCCTGGCGCTTTTTGCTGGCACAGGGCAGCTATCCCAGCATCTTGCGGGCCGCTTGAGGGACTTCTGGGCCTGACTGGGCGTGCAGGAGCGGTCTGGCACCTGCCTGGGCTCAGGGCGGCTGGAGCATCTATTTCTCCCTTGTGCTGGGGAGTCGTGGCATGGTCCCAGTGCCGCCTGGTTGTTGGTGCTGCTCCTGGCGCTTTTTGCTGGCACAGGGCAGCTATCCCAGCATCTTGCGGGCCGCTTGAGGGACTTCTGGGCCTGACTGGGCATGCAGGAGCGGTCTGGCACCTGCCTGGGCCCAGGGCGGCTGGAGCGTCTGCCTCTCTTTCGTGCTGGGGAGCCAGAAGATGCCACCACTGGCAGCCGTCTGGTGGTGCCGGGGAATCTGGTCCGAGGAGCCCGGGGTCTACTGGACGCCCGCAGCGCTCCCTGTCTGGGGGTGCTGCCCTCAGTATCTCTGGCTGGCACCCGGCTGCTCTTCCCGCATCTTCTAGGGCGGCTGCGAGGCTTTGGGGCTTGGTGCCGCAGGCAGGAGCGGTATGGATCCTGCATGGTCCGAGCAGGGCTGGTTTGTGTGCTGCTCTCTGGCGCCCGGCAGCCAGAAGATGCCACCACTGGCAGCCGTCTGGTGGTGCTGGGGCTTCTAGTCCGGGGAGCCCGGGGTATGCCATTCTCCCGCAGCGCTGCCTGTCTGGGAATGCTGCCCTCAGTATTTCTGGCTGGCACCCGGCTCTTCTTCCCACATCTTCCAGGGCGGCTGCGAGGCTTTGGGGCTTGATGCCTCAGGCAGGAGCGGTACGGATCCTGCATGGTCTGAGCGGGGCTGGTGTGTGTGCTGCTCTCTAGTGCCCCAGAGCCAGAAGATGCCGCTACCAGCAGCTGGCTGGTTGTGCTGGGGCTGCTGGTGACAGGAGCCAGTAGCGTGAGGGATGGCCCCAATGCCGGCTGGCTGGTTGTGCTGGGGCTGCTGGTGACAGGAGCCAGCAGGGTAGGGGATTGCCCCAGTGTCGGCTGGCTGGTTGTGCTGGGGCTGCTGGTGACAGGAGCCAGCAGTGTGAGGGATGGCCCCAGTGCCAGCTGGCTGGTTGTGCTGGGGCTGCTGGTGATAGGAGCCAGCAGGGTGGGGGATGGCCCCAGTGTCAGCTGGCTGGTGGTGATGCTCTCGGCACCTTTTGCTGACACACAGCTGCTCTCTGAGCATCTTCTGGGCCAGTTGTCAGTGTTTTGGGCCCAACGGCGCGCGCGGGATGCGTATTTCACCCTCCTGGGCCCAGGGGTGCTGTAGCAGCTGCTACCATCAGGCACTGGGTGAATGGGGGACAGCCCTGATGCTGCCTGGCTGTTGGTGCTGGGAGAACTGGAGACGGGAGCCAGGGAGCTGCTTGATGGCCCCAGTGCCACCTGGCTGGGGATGCTGAGACTGCTGGTCTCCCGTGCTGCAGAAGGGTTGCTGCGCTCCCAGCTGGCCAAGCCTGTCCTCAAGTGGGAGCAACATCTCTCGATGGCCTCGGGAGTGCAGGAGCAGCACCGCAGCAGCTGCCGCGCCCTGGGGAAAAAAAAGAGATTGCTATCAGGCTGTGTGCAAAAAGTGACAGCAGCTGGACATTGTCTGGCAGGGCTCTTGTGCTTAGTCCTTCCGCTTGGAGCCCTTGGCGAGACAGAGATCCCGTGCGGAGCGCCGGTGTCCAGCTTTGGCAACTTACCCCTCTTCCTCTGCCTGCTGCTTGCCTCCTGGGGAAAGGCACTCGGCGGCATCGCTGCGGTTGCGTTCCTCACTTGGGGTGACACGCGCACGCCTTTTCTCGCAGGACAGCAGCCTGATGGAGAAAGGAAAATGGATCAGCCCCTGCTGCCCTGGCACGAGGCAGGTGCAGGGCGTCCCTGCCCTTTTGCCCCTGCCCTGTGTCCATCTCCCTGGTGAAGATGAAGCCCAGGCTGCCGGGACAGTGGAGGGGCAGTCCCTGGCATGGCACAGCGCTTGCACACTCCTGTCTTGCAAGCCAGGCAGGAGGCCACCGACCTGGAAGGGACTCGAATCCCCAGGCTGAGCATTTCCATCAGGAACTGATGGTCATCTCTGCAGAGAGGGCACTGGAGGCAAGAGACGTTGGTGCGCAGAGCCCGTGCCTGCCGGAGCAAGAGAAGGAGCGTGAGTGAGGCCCTGGTGCTGCCGAGCGAGCGCCTGCCGTGCCCGCGGGGCAAGGGAACGGTTCGCACCTGCAGGCAGCCCCTGTGGAACCAGGCACGTTGGCACGTCGGGCACACCACGGTGCCGTAGGATGTTCTGTGCCCCGCCAGTTGCCGGCAGATGACGCAGGTGGTCTTCTCTGGAGCCACCAGCACTGCCTGCTTGGGGCGGTGCTCCCAGCAGAAGGCCCTGCGTGGAAGAGGCAAGGGATGGGCGGGTGAGAAGCGCTGGGAGGGTGAGAAGCGCTGGGTGCTTGCCCGGTGGTGGTGGCGAGGAGGGGAGGGGAGGGGACGTAGGTACCTGTAGGGAAGATGACACTGGGTGACGCATCCCCCCTTCGTGGCACAGGGCAGGTGGAAGCTGCGGTTGCAGTCCTCCTGCCAGCAGGTGATGGTGGCCCCGCTCTTGCCACAGACGAAGCAGTCCTGGAAAGGGCACAGCAGCTGCCATCAGCAGCAGCCTCAGGGCCTCCGCATGCAGCCCCAGGCCTGCGGGCAGAGCGCAGGAAGCGGCCGCTGCTGGGTCACAGACAGCAGACGTGCCTGTCCAGGGCAGCTGCTGCGCTGGAGCCTCTAGGGAGCTGCAGGGAGCGAGCTTTTGGCCCCAGAGCTGCTTGGAAGGGCCGGGCTTTCTTTCTTGGGGTCTGCCCTTGTCAGATGCTCACCTGCTGCATCGCCCACCAGGCTGTGCTTCGAATAGCCTCGGGAAGAAATCCCATGAGGCCTGCTTCCTTGGGCGCTTGCTGGAAGAGCTCATTGGCGAAAAACTGCTCGAGAGGAAAAAGGTGCAGCTGGTGAGGAGAGTGTGGCAGGGCCTGCCTGTCGCAAGGGCGGAGGGAGCCCCCCCGGCACAACTCACCAGGCAGCAGAGATGGGCACAGAGCCCTTGCTGCACCAGCTTGGGCCCAGCGCCGTGCACGTCGGCCTCTGCCCGGCGACACAGCACGCATGCTGGAGGGGAGAGAGCAAAGGGCAGCGGGAGTGAGCGCCTCTGCGGGGCCGGGGGAAGCATCCCCGAGGCATCGCTGCCCGCAAGGGCTGCTCTGTCCCTGCCTGGTGGGCCGTTGGGCAGGCCTGGAGGCCGTGGAGAGGAATCGACCCGGGCCCCGTTGCTGAGGAAAGGAAAGGGAGGCCCTGGCCCGGGGTGCCTGGGGAGCTCCTGCCTCGCGCTGCCACCGTGGCCCTGGGCCCCGCGCTGAGCGCCCCGACACCCCCCTGCCCGGCGGCGGGAGGGGCGCTTTGCTCTCACCCTGCTCCATCGAGCCGGCGGTCTCCTCCTCCCGTGCGGCCACGGCACACGTCGAGAGCGAGCGCTTGGAGAGTCCCTGTCCCAGCAGCAGCAGCGCCGGGCTGTCTCCTCCAAAGGCTCCTCTGCTGACTCTGAGGCAGAAGCAGGAGGTGAGAGAGGGAGAATTGAGACACGGCTGAGCTGGCGTCACGGGCCCCGAGCCCCCAGGTGCAGGGTCCCCTCCTCCCTGGGGAGCCCCGGCCTGGCCTGGCCCTCGCCTCACCTCACCAGGTCACACGGACGCCGGGACTGAGCGCGGCGCTGCTTTATGTAGGCTGGACCACGCCGCGCATCACAGTGGCCGCCGTGACATCAGCAGCGCTGGCCTGCGTGAAGTCAGCAGCGCCGGCCTGCGTGACGTCAGCAGCGCCAGCCTGTGTGACGTCAGCAGCGCCGGCCTGTGTGACGTCAGCAGCGCCGGCTTGCGCGCGCCCCAGATAGGGACAGGGCCGCCATCGGCCCTCTGCCACCCACTCTGAGACGGCCACCGCCTCATGGGGGTGGCTGTAAAATGCCGAGGCCCGAGGGGGCCCGAGCCCTCAGCACCCATGGAACCGGGCCGGCTGCTCGTGCAGCCAGCTGTCGAGAGCGGCCCTGCTGGTGCTGTCCAGGAAGTGCGACCCCAGGGCTGCAGCTCTGGCCAAGGGAAACCTCTGCTCCTGCCTCCGGTTCTGGGCTCCCCGGTACAGGGAGCAGAAGCGACCTTTGGTCCTGACCTGGACTCACACTGCCCACCCGCTAGGATGAGGTGGGTGGCCGGGGCACAGCACACGACCTCAGGACAGCAGCTGCGTGTCACGGGTGACACGGTTCTCTGTCTGTCAGGCAATGCCGGAGTCAGAGCTGCCCCAACACTGTGGGGACTCCGAACACAGCACTTTCCAAAACTAAAGCGGAGGTCCCTGTGTATGATCAAAGGTCTGCAGGGTGTGTGGCAAGTGGAAAGGGACTTGATCTTGGCAGCGTCGGCAATCTTGATGTACTCGTGACGAAATGAGCGATGGCAAAGGGCCCTAGGAAGTGCAAACAGCGGCCACCAGCTGCATCTTGGGGTCTTTGCTCCTTTGTCCGTGTGCCCCTCCATGCCTTTCACCCCGTGACTCCTGGGGATGCTCGGTCGAAGGGCCTGGCTCCGTATTCGAGGAGAAATCTCAGGCCAGCGTTTGGTCCCTGAGGGCAAAAGTGCAGCAGAACACGTGTTGCTGCGTTACTTAACCCTGGTTGCTCTCGGGAGCCCGTCTCATGGACGAGAAAGAGGAGCTACAGCAGAACTTCTTTTGAAGGGAGAGTTTATGGGACTGGACGCTTGTGTCTTCAGCATCCCCTGCTACTGCTGTTAGGAGGGGGAGGCTGGCTCTGTGGGGCAGCTCGCGCTGTGGCAATTCAAGGGTGGGAGCTGCCAAGGCAGCAATGGGGGAGCTCCCTGGGGCCCATGGGGGGACACTGCCGGGGCTCCTTTTTGTTGGGGTGGGCCCGGGTCCCGCAAAGAACGTCCTCCCGTGCCCAGAGCTGATGTACTGCAGGGATGAGGGGACGGCTGGCTTTTGGCGTTGGCCGGGTGGACACGAGAGCTCGGGTATCTGCCTGCGTCCTGAACATGGAGACGAACCAGCTGTCTTCACAGGGCTTTTAATCCTGTCTCTGTAGATGTATGTCTACTTGGCAGTTGTCCCCTCCCTGGATTTCGAAACCACCAGTTTCCACCAAATCTGAGACATGCTAGGACTGAGGGAGACCGTTACCTTCTTATTCTATGCATGGGAGCGTGAGGCTCAGCGAAAGGACAGCTCAGATACTACTTCACTGAATCACAGAATGTTAGGGGTTGGAAGGGACCTCGAAAGATCATCTAGTCCAACCCCCTGCCAGAGCAGGATCACTTGGAGTAGGTCACTCAGTCACCAGGGTGGTCACCCTGGCACCATTAGGTCACCAGGTCACCAGCATCGGGTTTTGAATGTGTCCGGAGAAGGAGACTCCGCAACCTCTCCCGGCAGCCCGTTCCAGTGCTCTGTCACTCCCACAGTGAAAAAGCTTTTCCTAATGTTTCTGCAACCTCCTATGCTCCTGCTTCCACCTGTTGCTCCTTGTCCTATCATTGGACATCACTGAGAAGAGCCTGGCTCCATCCTCCTGACACTCGCCCCTTAGATATTTATCAACATTAATGAAGTCACTCCTCAATCTCCTCTGCTCCAAGCTAGGGAGACCCAGCTCCTTCAGCCTTTCCTCCTAAGGGAGATGTTCCGCTCCCTTCATGCTCTTTGTGGCTCTGTGCTGGACTCTCTCAAGCAGTTCCCCGTCCTTCTTGAGCTGAGGGGTCCAGAACTGAAGCCCAGAACTGAGAACCAGGATGGTTGCTTCTGTAACAAGCACACAGGCAAAATTTCAACACCCGTGACATTTGGTGCCATCTTGAGGTCCTGTGCTTTGCCCTGGCCACCCACCTCGTCTGAGTGAATGGGAAGCATGAGCACAGGCCAGGCTCAATGTTCCCTTCTGTTCCCTGTACTCTGGAGAGGAGAACTGGAGTCCTGGCCAGGGGAAATCTTAGCTCCTGCTTCTGAGGCTTTCTTGTGTTTGAAGACAAACTGCCTTGAATAGCTTGACCACAGCAGCTTCTGGTCCCAGGATGTTGTCACAGTCCTGCTGTGTTCCCATAAAACCCATTATCGGGCTTTAGAGGTCAAAGGGTCTTCTTTTCCATGAGCTGAAGTCAATGTTATTACACTTGTTTTCTCCCCATCATGGCTGGACTCAGGCCAGTTTCTTCCTGACCCTAAGTGGTGATGGGTGGCAACGCCTAACACAGTGGTAAGATCTTTAGACAAATCCTAGGATATATGAAGGAATTGCCTTGGCTGGTTCTTATAGCCAGTTTCTGGTTGAGTGGTGCTTATAGCCAGGTCACCAAGAGGATGGACGAAGAGAGCTGCAGTGGCTCCTCCAGGGTTCACAGAAAATGCACCAAAAAGTATGTTGATGCATACTAAGTGTTTTGTAGGGACTTGGGTACTGGCAAAGGTAGGGAGCAAGAGTCCTTGAGAGAAACAGTCAGGAAAGGACAGAGAGAAGATGTAATTTCTCCCAAGGCAAGCACACATGGCTGCAGCCCTATGAAGTGAAGCGAGTGATTCCAGGCTGAGAGCCTGGACCAGCATTTTTTTTCCTGTTTTTTTCTTTTTCTTCCCTCCCTCTAAAGTCTGCTCATGAGAACTGTTTTTGCATATTTATATTTGCACTGCTTATTTGGAAGAAGTCACAGCTGCAGCTACTCCTGCTGAAGTGACAGTCTGTGCTGCTGTCTCCTAGAGACCTTAAGTTCCCTCTCTTAAAGACACCTTTTTTTTTTAAAATCAGGCTCGATATGCCACGCTGATTCCAAATGAGTGCAGTTTCAAAGAGCGGTGGGGTTTACTACTGGTTTCAAGACCAATGTATGAAAACAGATGAGCAGAACCACAAGATATGAGTATGGGATGACAGAGAAAGGGGTTTTGCTTGTTGTGGTGAAGGTCACTGCGGAGAGACCCGGAAGTGGCTGCCGTGAAAAGACGAGATCTGCACAGCTAATACCTCAGTCTTCAGGTCATAACTAAGAAAAATAGAAATGTCACATTTGGGTGAGTTGGTGAGGGTCTTCTCTTTCCATTTGACTGCCAGAACTGGAAGCATCAGGAAGATGCATTTCACATGTGTGCAACCACCAGGGCCCACGCTTACATTCCTTGCTGACTTCAGGTGGCAAGACTCCATCTTCATCAGTGAGCACATGAGAAAAATCTAAAGCTGTTGGCTGAAAGACACCACATAACTTTTTTGGTTTTTTTTAACCTCAGCATATGAAACGCTGCACACAATACCTAAAGAAAAAAAAAATCACATGCATGTGTTTTATTTGAGAATTAAGGTAATCAAGCAATTTGAAATTATATGCACTGTATGCAGGGATGGCCAAAGTTAAGGATGCTCATACAAGAACTTTTCACAGATTCTCATTTTTAATGGTATATTACTCTTAAATCAACATACAATTTATAATTGGCTGGACAAAACCAACAAAGTTTACATTTTGTGAACAAATCCCCAAGCATTAGTAGCCCTGGACTCCTGGAGCATTTTGAAACTCTTTTATGCAGAAAAAAAACCCTTCCTACTGGACAGAAATAAATAAATGTTTCATTTCAATGTTTCTTTCAAGACAAAAGCTGTTTCGACAGTTCCACTTCTGTGCTATCAACATGACACAATCAAAGTCCTATATAAAATGCATTTCTACGGCTGTTTGGCATTTGGGAAATGCACTTCATCCAAAAAAGCCAACACGCACAGTGAATCCAATGATTGCAACAGCAGAAGCAAAAAATTACTCTCCACAAATAGGTGTTTAAATCAGAAGAGCAGAGGTGACAGTATTACTATGCCATAGTCTAATAAATTTTTCCAGATCAAGCATCGTGGTAGCTCAATACTTTGCCCTGAAGATAAACAGAAAGAAATCAGTAAGTTTTCTTGAAATGTCTTTATTGCTTTTAATTGTTTCTTGGTAAGAGCAAACTCAGCATCTTTTTTATTATTTTTTTAATTCTTAACATATAATATTCCTTAAAATTCCAATTTATCACACGCCTATCAGAAAAGCCTTCTTTTTATTGACTTCACTTAAATTTTCAGGAGGGGACCCGACTTCTCAGGCAAAAACCAATTAACATCAGTATTAATGAAGCATGCCTATGCCAGCACAAAACAAAGGCAAGCAGTTTAAAATATAGTCTGGTAGGCTTTTTACATCCAGGAGAAGCTCCCTGACATTTTTCTTCTTATGAAACAGTTTCCTGATGTGCCTGGAGTTGATACACTACAAGGCAGGCTGGCAGCGCAGAACAGCAACAGAATCATAGAATCATAGAACGGCCTAGGCTGGGAGGGACCTCAGAGATCATTTAATCCAACCTCCCTGTCATGGGCAGGGACGCCTCTCAACTAGATCAGGCAACACATGAGGACCTAACGGGAATCGAACCCGTGAACTTGGTGTTATCAGCACCACGCTCTAACTGAGTGAGCTAACCAGCCCCCTAATAAGATCTATTAAATCTGTGTCGGGAGCCAGTTACCAGAATCATTACACAGTAATTATAGTGAGTATTTTCTGTGAAATAAACTGGGGTTTTTTTCAAATGACATTCTGAAAAATCACCCGCTAACATTTCTGCAGAAATGCTTTGCAGCTTGTCCAAATTGTAGAGACAGCTCATCTTTTCCTGAAAAAACTTAGAGAGCTTGTAATTTACTGAGTTACTGCTTGTTCTAATGACCGCTCAAGGGAATGGTTTGGCATCAGTAAGAGATTAGTTTGTGTATTAATGCAATTCAAAAGTTCACTTGATTTACACAAAGTAATGAAAAGCTTAATTTGAACTCTCAACAACTCCTCTTTCCCCCTTTCTCAAGTTCATAACACGGATTTCATCGGGTCTTCAAGAGGCTGCTTCAGAGCAGAAAAAAAGAATCATTAAGTGAAAGAAAACACATTCCTAATTCTCATTAAGGTTTCACTAATTAGAATGGCATGTCCCACACACGGACGCGTAGTGTGCAGGGGCCCCTTCAAGAGCTCTCCTCTTGAGCTACACCACGGGGCCTCCACTCAAAACACGTCCTTGGAGAGGGAAGGGGACTGTGACAGGGCCAGGGAGGGCAGCGAGGGAATCGCAGTGGTGCAGCTGGATGGTAAAACCTGGCCATCTGCAGCATTTAGTGACCGGTCCTCGGTTTGGAGGAAGAAGGACTAATGAACAAGAAACAAAAACGAAGCACATAACACGAGCAACCCTCGTCGCTGTTACAGAGGGCGTGAGGGCTGCACAACGGGCTCCCGAGATCAGCTCTTTCGGCATAAGACAACTCCTGGTATTAAATTGATTTTTCAAGGCAGTAGGATTTCTAAAAGCATGTATGAGGATCATTTTGTGGTCAGCCACAAAGATTTGGTTAGTCACGTAATGCGCTCCCCATCATCGGTTTAGCTGCCTGAAAAACAGCCCAAACATTCCCAATACTGTCTTTCCAATCAAGAAATCCTAAGAAATCTGTGATGCTGATAACACCAAGGTCACGGGTTTGATCCCATTCGGTCCCCATGTGTTGCCCGATCTAGTTGAGAGGCGTCCCTGCCCGTGACAGAGAGGTTGGATTAAATGATCTCTGAGGTCCCTTCCAGCCCAGGCCATTCTATGATTCTATGAAATCTCATTTGCTGAGCTGCTATAGGGATACTATTTAACCCCCAGCTCCAGAGGAGCTCCCCAAAAAGGGGAAGGGGAAAACTCAGAAGGTAGTAACCTAGTGAGACCTCACCTGCTGAGGCAAAAAAGCAGGAGGCACTAAGAGAAATCTGTTTCCAGTGAGGAAAAGAATTGGCCCATGTTTAAACCCTTCTCTTGTCTCAAAACTAAAAGGCTCAGAAAATCAAATCCAATTAATGAAAAACCAAACGCAATACAAAGCCAGTCTCTCTTCCTCTTGAAGATTTTTCAAAAGGTAAAATAAATGGTCTATAAAAAAAAAAAAACAAACAGCAGTGTCTAAAACATACTACACCTAAGATTTCATTTGTGACGTTGAAAATTTGAAAATTCTCCAAGACTTCTCAGCAAGGGAAAACTGTGCCTTGGCCTCATACACACGTGCAACAAAATAATATCAGGTTTTTAGTCATTCGTTTCTGGGGTTTGTTGGGTCACTGCTCTGTTAACATGAACCAATGCAGACACCGTCTGTCATAGCAGCCTTTTTTTAACTTACAGTGAACTCCGCGGCATTTCATATGCAAAATATGTCACACTTCCAAAAAAGTTGCCAGCGTCTCCTATATGAAAATTACTTTCATATATAGACATTTCCAGTAACACCTCAGAAAAGATCCCAAACATTACTTGAGAGAAAAAGGATGAAAGTACAAGTCTAATTTTAAATAAGTAACATAATTTTCCCTTCAGCTGCTCCACACACAAAAGAGCTAAAGAACTCTAAGCATGTAGATTTCTTAAATGTCAGATTTATTTCCTTTTTGACACCAAAAGCTGTTCTGCTTTGCAAACTAACTGACAAAGTAAGCTTTATTTTGGTTTGATTTTCACATTGTATTTGCTTAAAAAAAAGATGGATTTTTTTATAAGTCCTACAAATTGAAACTCACATTTTTTCTTCTTGCATACTACCATTTTATACCTGCAAATCTTGAAGTTTTATTACTTCCGCTACCACTAGCTCTTCCTATTATAGTACAGAAATTTTAGTCCATATATGTACACCTGTATTTATGAACAGACACAAAACATAAAAATAAAAGCACTGGGCAGATGTAAAAGCTGCCATTTAAGTTTATGCTCCTCAACAGGAACTCCAGTCAAGCAACATCCTGCCCACAACACTAAAGGGAATTTTTCCCATTGCCTTCAGGTCAGGCTCAGCAAGAATATCTTAAGTGTGGCAGAAGAAAAGGGGAAGGTGCCAACTGCACTGCAAAACCAAATCTAGGGCTCCTTAAAGTATCTATTCTAATTATTTTTAAGCTAATAATACATAAATAAATGTTTATATCAATGTTTTAAAGTAGCAAATTTACATTAACTTTTTCTACACCGGGACTTTCTTTTACCAGCTTAGTTTTAGTACAGAGAATTCTCCCTGAGTATTTACAAAGAAAAATAGTTAAACATCAGGGGTTTTATTTTGCATACAAATATGTACATAAAAATACTTAAAAAATTAAGTACTCAAATGTCAATTGACTTCAAAAAAGCTTCATGCTTTTATGTTATAAAAACATATTGCCTTTACTGTGCTCAAATTTACTATTCAGATCTCTGGATTTTCTTATAAGAGCTTTCTTTTGTGCTTCGTCAAATCGATTGACTTTGAGATCCTGGTCTCGGTCAAATGGTCTTCTTTCTTGAGGTTTGTTCTTTTCCTCAGATGCTTTGCTCTTCAGCTTTTTCTTATGTATGTCCATAAGAGATTCTGACCTCTTTGACTCCTGGAAAAATGAGAAGAAGGAAGAGGAAATAAAGTACTACAAAATATCAACAATATAAAGGACATCCAAATGGAAAGACTGGAATTAAGAAGGCTGAAAATTCCAGAAAAAAAAAAAAGATTACAGCTTAAAAATTAGAAAACAGAATGATGAATTTAGAAGAAAGCATTTTCTGCGGTGACCCACTTCAGAGCAGGTAAGGAAAGCGAGCTGCAGTAAAAAGGGCTGACGAAAAGCTCTTTTTTGGGGGCTTTTTGAAGCCGGGATAAGTTCTTGCCTGGCCTGGGTGCTGTGCCGGGGTAGGCGGCTGCTGTGACAGCCGGGGTGGAGCCAGCAACACCCACCGTTTATCGGGCTATAAGTAGCCTCGGGGAGGGCAACAACTATTTCTGCTCCGGGGAGGAGGCTGCTGTGGCTGTTTGCAGCTCGTTAAGCAGGAAGGGAGGTGCTACACCTTACTCAAGGAGTCATGGTGGCTACTCAGAGGAGGAAGGCTGCGCTCCCAACACCCACCCAAATGGATGCTGGTATCCAGGCCACAGGCTGTGAGGAATGCCACAGCCTTTCACGGGTGTGGGGGGGGGGCACTGCTGACTATGGTTGTGTGCGGTGTGAGCAGGGTGATGACCTGCTCAGCTGGGTGGCACAGCTCCAAGATGAAGTGGTGGAACTTAGGGAAGAGGTGAGGAGATCGAGACGCATAAGGGAGAGCAAGAGGGAAACTGACTGTTTCCACAAGGGGAGCTCTATAAAAATGGAACGGGAGGCAACTCTTAGTGGAGCAGAGGATCCAGTATCCTCTCAGCAGGAAGCTCCCCAGCCTTCCCGTAGTAACCCACATGAGCAGGGCCAATGGGAACAGGTCTCTACTCGAAGAAACAAACGAAACAAATGGAGCAAGCGGGTTCCTTTAAGAAGTGCACCACCTACAGTGCCCTTGCAGAACAACTGTGGTGCTCTGCAGGAGGATCTGGTTGTGAATGAGGACGAGGGCTCAAGGAGGCCAGAAGAGCCACCAAGGCCAACACGCCTCAGGACAGCCAGCAGTACTGACCCTGAAAAGAAAAAATCAAAGGGTCATTTTGTAGGTGACTCCCTGCTGAGGGGAGCAGAAGGACCGATACGCAGACCAAACCTGCTTCACAGAGAGGTCTGTTGTCTTCCTGGTGCCTAAGTAAAGGACATTGCAGATAAACTCCTCACCCTTGTGAGTCCTTCAGATTATTACCTGCTTCTGGTCTTTCAGGTGGGAAGTGATGATGTAGCAATGAGAGACTCACAACAAAAGAGATTTCAAGGCCTTAGGACAACTGGTAAAGGGATCAGGAGCTCAAACTCTATTCTCCTCCATCACTCTGACATCAGCAATGGACATGGGAATATATAGGAAGAGTCAACAGGTCAATTCATGGCTCTGGGACTGGTGTCATAGACACGGCTTTGGATTTTACGATCACAAATTTGTATACAAGACACCAGAGCTGCATTTAGCCAATGGGATGCACTTGTCCCAGAGGGGGGAAGTGATTCTGGGGTAGGAGTTGGCAGGGCTCATTGATAGGGCTTTAAACTAGATTTGAAGGGGGAAGGGGTCAATAATTTCATGCTTGCCTGTGACAAGCAGTGGAGCAGCACATCAGGGACAGAGGAATGGAGTCCTAGTAAGGGCTCTCAACTGGTTGCCCTGAGGCAAGTCATGGACAATGCACTGGGACACCCCAGGGAATCAAGGGGAATTTGCACAAGAGGGTGACACAGCCAGCCCAGCTGAAGTGCCTCTATGTGAATGCATGCAGCTTGGGTAACAAACAGGATGAATTAAAGGTCGCTGTACTGCTAGAAAACCATGATGTAGTGGCTGTAACTGAAACTTGGTGGGATGACTCCCATGACTGGAATGTAATGATAGATGGATACAAGCTGTTCAGGAAGGACAGGCAGGGTAGGAGGGCAGGAGGAGTTACCCTCTACATCAGTGACCAACTAGAGTCGATGGAGGTCCATGTGGGGAAGGACAATGAGCCCGCTGAGAGTGTATGGGTTGAGATTAAAGGGAAGACAGGGAAAGGTGATGTTGCAGTAGGAGTCTGCTACAGGCCACCTGACCAGCAGAGCCAAGCTGACGAGGCCCTCCATAAACAGATAGAAGTGGCTTCGCGTTCACAGGCCCTGGTCCTTGTGGGGGATTTCAACCACCTTGACATCTGCTGGAGGGACAACACAGCAAGGCATCAGCAATCCAGGATGTTCCTGGAATGCATTGATGACAACTTCCTCCTCCAAATGGTGGAGGAACCAACAAGAAAAGATGTTATTTTATGTTGGACCTCGTTCTCACTAACAGGGAAGGGCTGGTGAGCAATGTGAGGATCAGGGATAGCCTTGGCTGCAGCAACCATGAAGTGATAGAATTCAGGATCCTCAGGGCAACTAGAAGGGTGTATTCCAAGCTTATGACCCTGGACTTCAGCCATGCAGACTTCGATCGCTTCAGGGATCTGATGGCCAAAGTGCCGTGGGACAAAGCCCTAGAGGGAAGGGAGGCCCAGGACAGCTGGTCAGTATTTAAGGATCACCTTCTCTGTGTCCAGGAGCAAAGTACACCGACAAAGAGGAAGGCAGGAAAGAACGCTAGGAGACCTGCCCGGATGAGCAAGGAGCTCCTGGGCACACTGCCACACAAAAAGAAACTTTACAAGGAGTGGAAGATAGGATGGCTAGAGTGGGGGGCATATAAGGAAGCTGCCCGAGCAGCAAGACACCAGGTTAGAAAAGCAAAAGCTCAGTTAGAATTAAATCTAGCCAGGGAGATCAAGGGAAACCCTAAAAGTTTCTTTAGGTATATTAATGTTAAGAAAAAGACCAGGGAAGGTCTGGGACCCCTCAGAAACGAAACGGGTGAACTGATGACAAGTGATTTGGAGAAGGCTGAGGTTCTCAATGACTTCTTTTCCTCTGTCTTCACTGGCAAGGGCTCCAGCCACACTCCTGAAGTCACAGAAGACAATGGCAGGGGTTGGATGAAAGAATTGTCCATCATAATCGAAGATCAGGTTCGTGACCATCAGATGAACCCGAAAGTGTACAAGTCCATGGGACCCGACAGGATACACCCACGGGTACTGAGGAAACTGGCAGATGAGGTTGCTAAACCCCTCTCTATTATATTCCAAAAGCCATGGCAGTCTGGTGAAGTCCCCACTGCCTGGAAAAGGGGAAACACAATCCCCATTTTCAAAAAGGGAAAGAACGATGAACTGGGGAACTATAGGCCAGTCAGTCTCACCTCCGTGCCTGGTAAGATCATGGAGCAGATCCTCCTGGAGGCACTGCTGAGGCAGAAGAATAAGGAAGAGGTGATTTGGCACAGTCAAAATGGCTTCACCAAGGGTAAATCGTGCCTGACAAACCTGGTGGCCTTCTATGAGAAGGTCACAACATCAACAGACAAGGGAAGAGCAACTGAACGTCAGTTACTTGGACCTGAGCAAAGCCTTTGACACTGTCCCGCATGACATCCTGGTCTCCAAGCTGATAAAATAAGGGATCGATGGATGGATAATTAGGTGGATAAAGAACCGGCTTGATGACCGCACCCAAAGAGTGGCTGTCAATGGATCCATGTCCAAGTGGAAGCCAGTAACAAGTGGAGTCCCTCAAGGATCAATACTGGGACCAGTCTTGTTTAACATCTTTGTCAGCGACATGGACAGTGGCATTGAGTGCACCCTCAGCAAGTTTGCCAACGACACCAAGCTGTGTGGGGCAGCTGACACCCTGGAGGGTAGGGATGCCATCCAGAGGGACCTTGACAGGCTGGAGAGATAGGCCCAGGCCAACATCATGGAGTTCAACAGGACAAAGCGCAAGGTCCTCCATCTGGGCCAGGGCAATTCCAAGCACCAGTATAGGCTGGGCAGTGATTGGTTTGAGAGCAGCCCTGAAGAAAAGGACTTGGGGGTACTGGTGGACGAGAAGCTCAACATCAGCCGTCAGTGTGCACTTGCAGCCCAGAAAGCCAATCGTGTCCTGGGCTGCATCAAGAGGTGCATGGCCAGCAGGTCGAGGGAGGTGATTCTCCCCCTCTTCTCCACTCTTGTGAGACTCCACCTGGAGTACTGCATCCAGTTCTGGAGCCCACAGTGAAGGAAAGATATGGACGTGCTGGAGTGTGTCCAGAGAAGGGCCACGAGGATGATCAGAGGGCTGGAGCACCTCTCCTATGAAGACAGACTGAGAGAGTTGGGGTTGTTCAGTCTGCAGAAAAGAAGGCTCTGAGGAGACCTTATTGTGGCCTTCCAGTATCTCAAGGGGGCCTACAAGAAAGCTGGTGAGGGGCTTTTTAGGATGTTGGATTTAAGCTGGAGATGGATCGGTTCAGATTGGATGTTAGGAAGAAGTTCTTGACCATGAGGGTGGTGAGACACTGGCACAGGTTGGCCAGAGAGGTGGTGGAAGCCCCATCCCTGGAAGTTTTTAAGGCCAGGCTGGATGGGGCTCTGGACATCCTGGTCTAGTGGGGGATGTCCCTGTCCATGGCGGGGGGAGGCTGGAACTAGATGATCTTTAAGGTCCCTTCCAACCCAAACCATTCTATGATTCTATAATCATATCTACACTGAATGAAATACTATTAATTCACTAATATTAAAGATACCCATATATTGTGGAATGTCCACAGACAGTAGAGATAAATTATAAAAACAATGCAAAAGAAATATAACAGTTGCTCTGCCATTATCAGTAGAGGCAAGAGAAGACAACGTGTGAAGAGAAATACCTCAAAGTACAGGCTCAGTTTCTTGCACACTTTCCCTAGGCATCTGGTCTCGGTCACTGCTAGGGGCAGGAACAAGGAACAAGGCATCCTCTCGATCTTACTTTCGTGCGCTATTGCGTTTCCAGTGTGTGCTCTTAATTTTTTGGTATTTGAATTACCTCTTGCAAGCCCACAGGATGAAGTCACAAGTTTGAGCTAAAGAATGCGTTTTGCCAAGTCAAGGACTTACATTGCATTTATTAAAGAGCATGATCCAGCCCAAATATACAAAAAATCCTCTGCTGATTTCACGCAGGAGCAGGATTAGTTCTCATCATGCTATGTGGCCCCACATTTACTCAGGTAAAAACGTGTTTGTGTATCCTTCAGGAAGTCAGTTTCTCAGACTCTCAAATCATTATAAACCAGCCAGAAACAAGTCCAAACCATGAGAAAGAGCAAAATATGAGCACAGCTCCATTTTCTCATGTCTAGGAATAAGAGATCTTTATTCCAGAGTTTTATTTTCCTTCACTCCCTGTGCAAATACTTAGTTCATCACACATACAAGTGATAATTCATAAAACACATAAGAAACGATTCTCACGGAAAACAGGAAACGGACAATAGCTACTCATGGCGTAACTCTGTCGGTGTTGACAGAATTGCACCAGAGAAGGTATATGGGCACACTGAAAGAATTAACTGTAAAAAACTATTTTAAGAATTAATGCTCCTGTTTTATGAAAGTGTCCTTGATAAAGGTCAGTGGACAAAGAAATAGGAAAGAATAGAGGAAAAAACTTTAAAAGAAAAAAAAAAATCACAATCAGAAAAGAGCTGATGTAAAAAACCCAAAAACCTCACCGACAAAAAAAGCCCAAAAAACACTGTTCTTGAACAACACACCTTTTCCAATTTTTCTTTTTTTTTGAGATAACTCCATTAACCTTAGAAACAGTAAAGGCTTGTGTATGTTTTTTTCTGGCAATGGTACAGAGTAAATCCCATCAGTTTACATGAAAATTCTACTTCTATATTCATAATGACAGTAGAAACAGACAATACAGAAGAAATTTAAGACAGTATGCTGAGAGCTCTGGATTTGCAAGCCTCTGAGTCAAGAGGGACATATGATTTAATGAACTACAGATAAATTATTAAAAGTGCCAGATAAACTTCAATCATGTAACATAAGCCAAGGCTGCGATGCTCACGTTAATTATACTCTCAAGAGACCACGCTGCCTTTCACAAGGCTTCAGGCCATAAATCAGGTGAGAACTGGAACGAACAGCTGCACAGACAGGGCTGGCAGGCTGAAAAACGAGAGGGATTCAGATCTCCAGTCATTGACACCTGCCTGTGAAAACTATCTGCTTGTGCAGAGATTGAGGAGAACTTCATGTAATGCTGTTTTAATGAGCAGTTGATGTAATTTATTACACCGAGTAATTAGTAGTAATTACTTAGTAACAGATCACGCATTGATCTGTTTAGCCCATCAAGCTTCTTTTGAGGTAAGGCATATTTTTTCCTAAAAGTTAAAACTTTTACCGCTGTTGTGTTCTTGCCATGCTGGCAATCAGAAGAACAAGCTAATATTTGAATTAAGGTCATCTATTCCAAGAAAGCGTATCCTGACATGGGGATGATTTAAGGGAAACGCCACCCATATACACAATATATACAAACCCCAATTTTGTCACATTGTTTTCAGCAGCAGCTTGAGGACTCAAATCCTGTTTTTATTGAAATCAATGAAAAACGTTCTAATGACTTAAACAGCAGGGGGTTTGGGCACTAAAAGGGAAATCTGTAGTGGCATCACCATGGAAACCAGCAGCACTAGGAATGAGAACCACAAGAGGAGAGTGAAGAATTAAAGGAAATGCAGGAAGGGTAAGTATTCCGATCTCACACTTACATTGTATGAAGTCACCTGCTCAACAAGTCTCTTGTCTCTCCCAGATAACACGATTTCTTTATTATCCTTACTGGTCAACTTTTTTGCCTCTTCTCTTTCCTAATGAGTAGAAGCAAATCAGTAATCAGTGTATGAAGTAAAAAGCAAGGAAATCTATATTTACTTTAATTAAATCCAAAGGGTAGAAGCCATGTTAGAGGCCACCAGACATTTTTTGTTCAGCTTGATAAAAGAAGAAACTGGATACATTGTAATTGGATATTCAATGAGCTGATCCAGAGTACCTCACTCTGGATCAGAAGGGAAAGGGTACAAATGAATATCAATGCTACTTAAAAATTTTCTTGCCTTTTCCTTTAAGGCTGAACTAGTAAGTTTTGGTAACAAAGGAAAAGTCTGGAACAAAAAAATAACTTAACAGCTCAGGATATCTTTGCTTAGTTTTCACAGAATGTCAAAAAAATACATGCTGCCTGCAGGTGTATATGAAGGAACAAATGCTCACCTTGGCTTTTCTCTCTCTGTCAGCTGGAGTATCTGTCCAAATAGATCTATCACCTGATTTGTCATCAGCTCTTCTCTTGAACGTTCTTGGGCCAAATCCAAAGCTTTTCAATTCAGGTGGAAGCTCTGTCATCCACGATTCCCTGGTAACTTGCTTGGGTTCACCCTTCACAAAACAAATGGGGGAAAAGTGAGGGGAAAAAAAAAGCATTATCACAAATTGCTGTCTGTATCTCTTACCTTCCAGCAGAAATCATGTATTTTTCTTTGTCCAATTGGGTTCACACAGAAACAGGCAAAGAAAAAACACAAATGCACTCCAGCAGCAAAATATTAGAAATTAACAAATCCAACTTACACTGTCTGCTGAAGTAAGTTTTTCCTTCATTCTCTGAGCTCTGCGTTCAAATTCTTTAGCCACATCAGACTCCACTGGTCCTTTTGCAGGCATCGGGCCTATAAGGTTGTCTTCTTCTTCACTACTATCTGTTACCTTCCAAAAAGAAAACATTTCTCCTCTCAACCACAGTGCTGAGATGATCAAGAAACACTTTAGCTCCCTAGGATTAGAATGATTTTTTTTCTAGAAGAGCATATAAACCTAACACAGTGCATCTGCCAGTCAGACAACTGAAACCTGGATTAAAACTCCATCTTAGACCTACTCTAGGCACTTCAACATGGATCCTGAGTCTCTACATTTCCGAAAAAAACCCAAACCAGCCCAGCAAAACCACTGGTAAACATGGTGGCAATGCACAAAGTCATGGTACTTTACATTGCTCTGTGTGCAGCCACTGTGGCTATCGGTAAATCTGAAACAAGTATCTTTGATACTCGGAGCTTTACTGCCACTAATAACATCTGGGGACATCTCCGCAATAAGGATTGCAATTTCCCACCACAAGAACTGGCTCAAGCTCAGGTTCTCTAAGGATGCTACAAAGATTAACACACAAGTTAGGGCGCAGGGGCACCTGCCAATCTAACCTTTTGGTTCTGTTGTTGGCTTCTTTAACCCCTTTTGGCACCGCATTCTAAGCAACTATTTGGAGAACGGCTCAAAACCCACTAAGTTTGACAGGGACTAGATGTTAAGAATCCTTTGCAGATGCCAAGGGCTGTACAGAAAGCTCACAGGTCCCTCCTAACTTAAAACAGTACAGATGTGGACGGAGGCAGAACAAGGCAGGCCCTATGCCTGGAAGTGAAGCCAAGGTGCCCAATATCTACAAAAGTGAAAAGATGTAGCTACAGTCTGAACGCAAGTCATAAAGCAACGGGAGTAGGATGATGACAAGGCTGTATAGTCAGGAAACACTTAATTGAGAATGTAAGGTGGTGGTAGAGAAGTTTCTAATGGAGGATGAAGAAGATGTGTGGGATGGAACGGCTTGTTTTTGTCGTGCCAAACTTTGGTTACCAGGTGGACATCCTAGAACCAAGATATGACACCACCAGAGAAGATACGGGCTCAAGAGTGACAAACAGTGGGAAAGCAGTATCAGCAGCCTTCTATGTAAAATAAGATGCCTGAGACAGAGGTGACCCAGGGGAAAGTACAGGAATGGAACACCCAAACTCACTAGAAGAGTCACCTGGGGGGAACACAGGGAATGGAGGACGAGTGAAAGGAGAGCAGAAAAGTTACCTTGCTACACTGAGCTCAAATCTAATACTTCAGGCTGTTCCAGGCTGGCATCCCACTGCTCTATCACAAAATCATTAAGGTTGGAAAAGAACTCTAATATCGTCAAGTCCAACTGTCAACGCAACACTACTGCTACTACTAAACCATGTCCCGAAGTGCCACATCTACACATTTTTTGAACACCTCTAGTGATGGTGACTCCACCACTTCCCCGGGCAGCCTCACCACTCTTTCAGTAAAGGAATTTTTCCTAATATCCAATCTAGACCTCCTCTGGAACAACCTGAGCCTATTTCCTTTCATGCTATCTCTTGTTCCATGGAAGAAGAGACCAACTCCCACCTTACTATAACCTCCTTTCAGGTGGCTGTAGAAAGCAATGAGGTCTTCCCTCAGCCTCCTCTTCTCCAGACTAAACAAGCCCATTTCCCTCAGCCCCTCCCTCCTTATAAGATTTGTTCTCCAGACCCTTCACCAGCTTCGTTGCCCTTCTCTGGACCCACTCCAGCACCTCAATGGCCTTCTTATACCGCCGTATCCAAAACTGAGCACAGCACTCAAGCTGTAGAGAGATCTGGGCTAAGGAAGACAACAGGTGTGAAATAAGCCACTTGACTCCTATGTGTGCCACCCACAACAGAAATCGGCGTGCTTTAATAACACTGCTGCAAGCCAGCCAGCTCTATCAGCAAAGGTACGGAGAGCGGAGAAGGGGAACTTGGGGTCGCAAGAGACACAGCTACAAACGGCTACAGATCACAAGGTGCAAAAAGACACACAGCAAATTTAACTGCTGTAGGACCAGCTGCATGAACTGCATCTGAAAGACTTGAGGAGGGTGAGAAACAGCCAGTCGTTTATTAACACCATCAATGCAAGGTGGTGACACCAATTTCTCTTACCATTTTTCTCAAAAACATTTACAGAGCTTTCACATAAGCTTTCAATAATTATCTACCACTGTGATATTGCTTCAACTTTTATTGAACGAGGTGACTGCATTCTCTGTTTTTTTTAAAGGAGTGGGTGGGGAAGAGTAATAACTATCTTGAGAAACCAAGACAGTAAAACACCTCCCTCCCGCTGCGTACAAAAAAAAAAAAAATGCAGATATGAGTTTTATAATAAATTGTATTGTAAAGTAGCTGAGGATGAAAGACAAATTCCACGCTGAGTTCTAATTGAAGAAGCATGTCTCATTTCCTTTCTCATTAGTCTTAATTTCAATTCACTCCATTACCACCAGTCTCAAATGAGATGAAATTAAACAAACATTAAAAAATTTTGCCTTCAAGTTCGAAGGGGAAATCAATATACAGTGGAAAGTCAGCATGGAATAAGATGCCTCTAAAGATGTACTAGAATACAAAATAATTAAATAAAGTACAATGAAAATAACAAAAAAATTACTCATCACATTTAAAGGTTAAAAAAAAGACAGTATTATTAGGAAGAGAAAAAAAATCAAAGAAGCTAGTTCTGTAATAGTTGTAACAAAGCTGATGCTAGAAGATCTGTAGAGGAATTTCTTGTGGAGCAGAGGTGCGGTATAACTTTAGAAGTGTGGACAACCCAGCGTAGGCCTAAACAGAGGCTCTGTCCTTGAAGCTGCCTTGGAACACGGGGAGGAGGAGGTTTTATCTGTTTTGTGAGAGCTTTGCGAGATGCTTGGCTGGAGGTGCTGGCCCCGGGGGGAGAAGGGGGGGCGAGAGCCGCTTGCATAGTGGAATGGCACTACCCGATAAAACGCTGGCGCGTGTAAACCTGTAACTGACCAACTCTGTTAAGGGGCAGGCGCGGGGACACTGCTGAACTGTATATATTGAGCTGTCCGGAGCAATAAAGAGAGGACGATCTGTAGCCATATTGGTGTGATGATTGTTATCTTGGCCGGCTCTCCGAAGGGACCCTCTTCATCTGGCGCCTGAACAAGGGACCCTCTATGGACGCTTAAATGCGGATTGCTTAAATGTGGGAAGACTCCGAAGCATCGGACGTGAGCCGATTTGGGAGCCGGAGAGCTGGAGGCAGGAGAGTTCCGAGTGTGACCAAAAGGGCACCGGAGACCAGAGCTTGAGCGGTCGATCAAGCCCCTGCCAAGGTAAGACCGCGATGGAAATGGACGCGGCAACTCTCCTCCTTAGTATACTCTCTGAGAGAGGAGGAAAAGTAAAGGAGCGAGATGTATTAGCCCAAGGGGCTCGGAAACGGGAGAAAATGAATGACCCACCATTAATCTTTAGTTCCACGGAATGGCGTGAAGTAGGAGACTTTTTGTGGGACTGTACTCTAGAGGGAGGAAAAGAAGGAAAAGAAGTGAAAGAACTAGGAACAGTTTGGAAAACCGTAATACGCACTCTAGAAATCATGCAAGCAGAAAAGAAAGTTGCTGCGGCAGCGATCGAAGCGTTGGGGGGAGGGCAGGAAAGGAAAAAGGCAAAGGAAGAAACTCCCTGCTCGTCCCGACTGGGTGGAAGGAAAAAAAAAAAAAAAAAAAAAAAAAAGGAGAAACCGCACTGCGTTGCAGAATTAAGACTTTCGTCCTTGAGCTGAGCTCTTTTCTAAACAAGTGCATAACTCTTGCTTGTTAATTATGAAAAGAGACCCTGACCAGCCAGGTACAGCTCATGTTGAGAGCTTGTCCATGAGAATGAAGATAAGACGCTTCTTGTACACCAGATGTGCATGGGAGTGAACGGGAGAGTATGATCAAAACAGACCTGGGAAATTGTGCTCTCCCTGTGTGATAACAGCGTGATTGAAGTAATACTTGAGCTAATAAGAAAAAAAAAAAAAAAAAAAAAAAAGGAGGGGGGGAAGAAGGAAGATCAGGATGAACCCCTGGAAGAGATGCTGACCAAACTCGCTGAATTATCAACTGGACAGCAAGAAATAGAAGAAACCCTTAAACCAGTTCAGCTCCCCCGTTACCACCAGCTCCCTCACTCAAGCCTGATTTTCAAGCTTGAACCATAAAGGATCCTTTGCAACAGCGATGGAGCGGTGTCATCAGAGACACTATAATAGAGGGAGATTGGGAAGCAGCCAGTTCGATTGAGTGTCCTGTTACTATTAATAACGGACAAGGGACCTGGGAACCGCATGATCCTGCATGATGTGGCTGTGCAGCATCCTGTCACTTCAACAGCGCAGCAGCAACACGACCGTGCTCTGGCCTGCCTGTTGAACCCCTTTGTTTCGCCCAGTGACGTGATGGGACCCTGAGGTACCGATTACCAACGACGACATGGGTTGGACTGGCAGAAGATGCTTACGGCTGATAGCAGAGCAATTAAGGGAAAATGTGACTGTTCTCAATGTTACCTGTTGTATTAATATGTATCCTCTTTGTGTGACTAACAATGAAGCTTATATTGGTTGTGTAGGACTGTCTAATCAAAGCCATATAATAGGTGTTAAGGTTTATGGTATTAACCAGCAAAGTGATCTTCCTTTAGCTAAAAGCAAGGCGGGGAAACCTAAAGTGTCAGAAAACACAAACATCTCGCTGGATCGCTGCTTGGCCTTGTGTGCTCGACAAGTAGCACACCCACACTGAGATAACAGAGGCCTGGGATTGATGCAGAGATGTCTCTCACATTCCTGCCCTGCAAAGCTGTCCTGTGAGTCCTGGGAACTCAGGCAGAGCAGCAAGTAAAATATAACAAAGCAGTGGGATGAATAGTACACATTTTTTAGCAAGGATATGATTTGGTTAAACCTCAAAACATGGTTTTGTGTGTTAGCAATGTGTTTAATGCTGTTTGCTGTTGTGGGAAGTGTTTGTTCTGTTCTTTTTCATTATAGTTAACAATCTCACCTGAAGTGCTGCCCGAGAGGTCCGAAGAACTGAAAAATACATCTTATAATTTTGATGAGTGTGGGGACTGTGATGGAAGGTGTTTTATGGATCTTGAAGATCACTCAGAATCCATCCATAAGAAAACTCAAAAATTGCAAGAGCATTCAAAACAGATCACTCAAGATGTGGGTTTGTTCGGTTTAGAGGGATTACTGAATTGCAGTGTTTTGACAGGATGAATTAAGAGTTTACTTAAGACATTTTTGGTTATTGCAGTTTTAATTGTTATAGGCTTAGTTATGTTTAGTTGTTTGATGAGTGTAATCAAGAAAATGATAAGCAAGCTAGCGGATGAAGCCTGGGTTGTCCAAAAAGAAAAAGGGGGATATGTAGAGGAATTTCTTGTGGAGCAGAGGTGCGGTATAACTTTAAAAGTGTGGACAACCCAGCGTAGGCCTAAACAGAGGCTCTGTCCTTGAAGCTGCCTTGGAACACGGGGAGGAGGAGGTTTTATCTGTTTTGTGAGAGCTTTGCGAGATGCTTGGCTGGAGGTGCTGGCCCTGGGGGGAGAAGGGGGGGTGAGAGCCGCTTGCATAGTGGAATGGCACTACCCAATAAAACGCTGGCGCGTGTAAACCTGGAACTGACCAACTCTGTTACAGGGCAGGCGCGGGGACACTGCTGAACTGTATATATTGAGCTGTCTGGAGCAATAAAGAGAGGACGATCTGTAGCCATATTGGTGTGATGATTGTTATCTTGGCCGGCTCTCCGAAGGGACCCTCTTCAAAGATCTATTTAGGAAAAGAGACTTTTTTGGTTTGTAAAATACATAAGCAGACCAGTTTTGACATCCCTGCCTCAAGAGATTTGTCATTATGATAAACTGCTATATCATTGTTTGGAATTTTAAGACAGTGATTATCTTAAAAAATGTCAGACAATCATTCTTCATGAAGGATTATGACAACACTCACTGTAGAAGGCTAGAGAAAGAAATACTTCACGACTACTGATCAAAAAAAAGTGAAGTTTCAGAGCAGCATTTGTCTCATTCCTTTCTAGCACGTCCCATAGTCTCTGGGAATTGAATTTTAAAAAATAGGCATTTTAGAATAACAGAATAACTGTTAATTCTCACAAGGAATTAATGTTTACCTTATCATAGCATGAGAGAGATTCAATTGCCTAAACGCTGGCACCATTTTTAATGTACTAGGCTCTCCTGCCTGGATTCAGAGGTGCTGCTTGAGAAGGATACAAGCCTCACCAAGGTGTTACTCCCCACCTGCCAACCCACTGCAGATGATTCAGGTCCCTAGGATGGTACCAGAGTTCCATGTTTAGGGAGCTGAATCTGCTCCATACTTCTAGCTGTATTTTATCACACACTCCCAGATGTTCTTTAGTAGTACATGCATTATTTTGCAGCCAGGGATTAGACTATAGGACTTCTACCCAGTTTTTAACTAACCTGACGAGAACAGTCAAAAACCACGCATCAAAAAATCGTGTCCGTGTCACTGTCCTGCTCCACCTACTCTTAGTTGCAGGTGTCATCTTGCTATTGATAAGTACAGCTAGTGACATTGTAGAATCATTCCGGATCGCATTCTCTTGGATAAACTTAGTTAATGCATCCACCAATACATTTTTAAGGAGATGAAGTTATATGAAATATTCAATCCTTTTGCTCCCCCATCAGCAAAGGAAGTAAATCTTAAACAATAGGTAAATATTTTCATTCTAGCACGTTGCATTACTTCTTAATGTCTTTAAAAATCACAACTTTGCCAAGATGCTCACTTGTGAAGGATGTCACACCAAAAGAAGGAATGGGAAAACATTAGGAAGAATTACTGTGACTGCAGTTTAGGATGCTCAGATGTCTCGTGATCAGAAAGTGCATTATCCGTCTAACAGAAAAATCACAACAAACCAGACCAGCCTTTTTCTTTTTTAAGGCTTATTTATGCTTCAGTATTTGACCTGGGCAAAAATATGCCAGACACTTTCTGGTCTAAAATTAAACTGTCCTATTGAAACGTATGTCTAGTAGACTTTTCCAGGTTCCTACTTGTGTAGGCATTTCAGATAGCTCGTACTAAAACAAAAGACTTCACAAACCTGAGTATGGAATTCTGATGAAACAGACGGTTCTATGGAACATCTGCTGTTTCCGGCATCCTGCGAAGGTTTCCTAAAGCCAGGTGGTAATGCAGGACCTATAATAGGCCTTGAAGAAAAGAAATAAAGATAAAAATGAAAATCTTGGTTTTCCATTAAGGGGGGGGGAAAAAAAGAAGTAACATAATCAACATGGACAGTACATTAAATGACAGCCTTCCACTGTTTCCTGCAGGAAAAAAATCTAATAGGTTACTATAAAAATAAAAATCAAACATTATTGATGAGAAGTGTGATTCTTCATACTGTCCATGCCAAGTGTGCCCCTCTATGCACACACCACAGAAATAACTGAATAAGTAGAGTTTTCTCTCTTTTCCAGGAGGACCTGTGTAGACAGATGGGATGCAAGAAAATCAGGAAAGCTGCAGCCTGCCATCAAGGAAATCCACTATTTTCTTCCCCTCACCAGATTCAAGAGCAATGAAAACTGGGAGGTCAAATGTACACTACTCTTTCTGTAGCAACAAAGCCCATTTTGTTCATTCTTGCCTTGCACCAGTTTCACTGTCCTTTAATAAAGACAATCAGTGAACTGCTCTGCTGAAGAAAAGTTTTGTGATCCCAGGTAACTTCACTGATGTGTTTTTACATGGCAGCTCTGCAAGTGGTACAATTCAATTGTCTCCAGGAACACAGAAAGGTGAGAATCTCTTTTTAAAGGTGAAAACAGTTCAAAGCATACTAGTAACTGTGCTTGCAGTACTGAAAAGTCTTTTGTATACAGAGTGCCTTTCCATAACTCACCACCATATTGTTTAAAGCTAATAAAAGCTAATTAAAACCCTCAACAATTATCACCTGGAAAAATATCCAAGCGACAGTATCCTCACAACGTATCAGAGAAGACGTCGTTTACTACAATCTTCAATTTCTGAGCTTTAGGGCAATCAAATATAACACAGCATGAACGGAATTATGGTAATTATGGTCTCCTACTAAATCTTGCATAATCTAATCAGTATAGCCCTGCCGTGGCGACATAATTGTCAGGATCTGGAAGCGGGGAAATAAGGAGAAGGTCCTGCCAGAAAGCAAATCACAGACAGACAGACAGAAGCAATAAATGTGAGCACTGGTGAGGTTTCAAGTCAAGACAAGAGGTCTGAGTTAAAATTTAAGTTCCACTCCCACCTAGCTGCTGCAAAAAAGAAACAGCTTTTACTTTCCCGTTCCTTTCTGATTGCTTTCTTGTTAAGAGCAGGTTTTAAATTCCCAATATAAAGAGACTGAATTTAAACCTATACAGATATGGCCAAAATAATCTTTTATTTTAGTATGCAAGTACTTTTATTTTGCTTGAAGAGACAGCTAAACTAATCTATAAAAAAAGCTCTCTACTAAAATACATGAGAACATCCATGTTATGGGCTGTATCTGTGCAACCTGCAAAAAAGAGCAGATCTCTTGCTTTTGTTAGAGCTCAAAGGAATACAAAAATGGTTCCTATATTCATCCCTCCCACACTTTCCATTTCTACGGGTTTTGGATTTTTTTCCACATGAATAACCTTATTGTTTGGGTCTTCCCTCAGCAGCACATAGCTAACGTAATTTGTGACAGTTTCCTGGATGTCCAGGCTCTCTGAACAGGTGAAGTGAATCTAAGTAAAACTCTGTCAAACACATTTTGCTGCTGTTGGCCACTTTAGTACTTATCTATGCACGTATTAAAAACCACCTCAAACTTCTGAATCAAGCTTTCATTTAAGGAATATTGGATTCCATATATGATAAAGAAAGTTTTCCTGTTGTTCGACTTGGACTCTTTGCTAATAAATGTTTCAAGATGTGTTTCAGCATTCTTCTGATATACAACATAACATTTTTTAAGATAGTCTTTGCTCTTTACCTTGAAGTGTGAATACTTTGGGAATATTTATGAGCGCTGCACTTTTGCCTGACATTGACAAACAGCAATATCCTTTCCAGAGCTGAAGATATATTTTACGCCAGAACGATTCAAACCATTTTTAGCAAGCTGCAAATTGCCACATGAGCTGCTCTTAATCGTGAATGTGTCGCTTCAACAAGTCCAGAAAAGATGTAACAGAGCAACAGCTAAAAAGAATGAGTATGACCACACAGAGCTAATAAAAGGTACATCCATACATTGAACCGAACAGCCGGCACTTGTTTCAATTATTCACAGCTAGACTGTCAGCTGGCAACCTGCTCAGCACTAAGGGCAACGCAGCGGGGAGACGGTTGACAGCATTGTGTCTACACCCCGCATAGCTCACATGCCTCAGTGCATCGGCACCACGAGACTGGCAGGTGTATGGGGGTGGAAGACAGACAAGGCTCTTCCCACACATCACACCTTCCCCACTTAGTCAAGGAATGAGGCTGTGCTGTCATTCAGAGAGACCTGGACAGGCTGGAGGGCTGGCCGGGGAGAAATGTGATAAAGTTCAACAAGGGCAAGTGTAGAGTTTTGCACTTGGGAAAGAATAACCCCATGTGCCAGTACAGGTTGGGGACTGACCTGCTGGAGAGCAGTGCAGGGGAAAGGGACCTGGGGGTTCTAGTGGACAGCAGGATGACCGTGAGCCAGCAATGTGCCCTCGTGGCCAGGAAGGCCAATGGCATCCTGGGGTGTGTTAGAAGGGGAGTAGCAAGCAGGTGGAGAGAGGTCCTCCTGCCCCTCTACTCTGCCCTGGTGAGGCCACATCTGGAATATTGTGTCCAGTTCTGGGCCCCTCAGCTCAAGAAGGACAGGGAACTGCTGGAGAGAGTCCAGCACAGAGCCACAAAGATGATTAAGAGAGTGGAACATCTCCCTTGTGAGGAAAGGCTGAAGGAGCTGGGTCTCTTTAGCTTGGAGAAGAGGAGGCTGAGGGGTGACCTCATTAATGTTTATAAATATGTCAAGGGGGAGTGTCAGGAGGAAGGAGCCAGGCTCTTTCCAGCGGCGTCCAATGACAGGACAAGGGGCAATGGGTTCAAGCTGGAACATAGGAGGTTCCATAAAAATATTAGAAAAAACTTTTTCACGGTGAGGGTGACAGGGCACTGGCACAGGCTGCCCAGGGAGGTTGTGGAGTCTCCCTCTCTGAAGAAATTCAAAACCTGTTGCTGGTGATCTGGCGTTCCTGTGTGACCTAATCTAAGTGATCCTGCTCTGGCAGGGGGTTGGACTAGACAATCTTTTGAGGTCCCTTCTAACCCCTAACATTCTGTGATTCTGTGAAACCAGCTCTGCTCAATCTGCTTCGCAGTGTGGGCTGGGAGAGGTTCTATGGTGAGCTGGGAGAAAAAAAAAACAAAACACATCAAAACCCCCCAAAACTCAATAAAACTGGCAAGTACTTTTCACTGCTTTAATCGCTCACAGCCACAGACACAGAGCAGACTCTTGGCGTCTGAATGTAAATGCAAGTCAGTCAGCATTTTGGAAATAAATTGCTAGGTAGAAACAAAAGTTGGGTGAACACACAAAAGACCAATATTATATGATGGGTGATCACCTCTGTTACTGCTCACCTCTCTAACCTTCAAACTACAAGTAACCTCTCTTCTGCCTTTTTTGTGCACTTTGACATAACATTCTCCCACAAGAGTACTCATGCCAAAAAATCAAGCAAGCAAGAAGGGTACCTTTGCTGAAACAAACAGCTACAAGCATTTACTTGCTTTGTTAGAGATCCCATTATTTTTAGTGACTTCCTAAATTTTTTAATTAAAGTAACACGTCGCGCATATGAAATGCAAGAAAAAGAAAAGAAACATTAGTTACTCTTGGGATCATCAAAGCACCAAATAAGCCCACTGAGTATGATACTTGCAATTACAAGAGAGCTTGGCAATTACGGCAAAATGCAATCGAACAGATACGAAGAGGATACTTTCAAATAACTTTAATTTACATAAATTCTTGTTTTCCTAACTGCTGCCAAGCATCATTAAAATCTATCCGAACAAAAAAAATAAAAATATTTCAACTCCGAAATTTCCTTCGAGCTGGTATACTACATACAGTTTGACAACCCAACTGAGTCACTCTCGTAAAACTGAAAACTTGTACCTGACAGGCAGGTATTGATTTATCTTATCTACCAGCTCCCTATTGCTCTGAGGAAAATAACAGTGATCAAGGGACTCTCTTGTACATTTCATCAATAAATGTCTTCTGGGAACTACCAATTTCACTATGGATTATCATTTCAAATTGTAGAAGGAAGTGTGCAGACTGATGTAAAAGGCTGTGAGACATGGTTAAGTTCTGCACAGAAAATCCATGAATAGTTAGGTGGGTTTTTTTCAGGAACTATTTTATAACTGCATGCAATCAAATGCAAAGCTTCCTGATAGAGGCTATAAATACTGCTTATTTGCTTAGACCTGACAGCTTGCTTTCTAGAAACCTACACTGTTCAGATTAGTTTTCTACCCGGAGGACACATAAACAATAATTCTTGGTGCATTAGCAAATGACAATTCTGATAATTTGCTTTGTTTTGCACCACAGAAAAGCTAACTGCCCTACTCCCTCACAGCCCAGAATCAACTATGTGACTATGAGTCCTCATACCTGTGATTTTTCTGCACTAATCTGAGACCTATCATAAGAAATGAAAGAAGTTTGACATTCAAAATATAACTTGGACAAGTCCAAGTTTTTCTCTCCAATTTTCCAACCCGGACTAGGAGAGACATGTGTTCTGTTTCAAGGGAATGCTGTGCCTGTTCTCAGAACGTGGAGGAAGCAATTCTAATCATCTGAATCTGAAATGCACAATTTCAGTGTTCTGTAATAGTACCACAAATATTTTAACTAAAATAATTGTGGTTTAGGGAAAAGAGTCTGACTATAATTCAATTTTAATTACCTCTCTGGAGAATCATCCTGTTTTTTAAACCCAGGAGGAAGAGCAGGCCCAAAAAAGCCATCATCATCATCATCTTCATCGTCATCTTCCTGAATTCTTTTTGGCTTTCTGCAAACACAGAGATTTCACTTAATAATTACCTTGACGTGCAGAACAATTATCTACATTTTAAAAAAGGAAAAAAAAAACCCATAAAATTATTTCAGACAGTGTTATGTACTAAATATCCTGCTGTTACCAAGGAAACCGTGTAAAAGGATCCAAAATAATTTGAAGCAATTAAAAAATTGGGAGCATAAGCTTCACTCCAAAAATGCTTTGACATTTAAAAAAAAACCACAAAGAATGCTTTTGCTGTAGAAAGTAGTATTATGTTGAAATACCATTTTCTAGTCACGAATTTTTAGTTCAACAAACTTCTCCATTTTTATACACTGTCTGCATTTTGATTAGTATTTTTCCAGTTTAATCCTAATTAACTGAAAAACTGTTGACTAAGACAACAAGAAAAAAGTAAGTAGTAATTACTCTAACACTCATTAGGATGGCATAATGCCCTTCAAGTCCCTTACACAAGGTCTAACACAAACAGACACAATTCTTAACACAGCCATTGTGAGTAATCAACCCCACCATATGAGAGTATGTGCAGACTTCTGTTATTTGCTAAACAATTCGGGAATTTTTTTTTTTTCATTAGAGTTGACTTAATTGAATGCATAAATTCATGCCCATAAATAGTTCTTACGACCTCTCAATGAGAGGTAGGACACCAGAATGAGGGCAAGACTCAAGTACCAAATACTCAAGATATGTGATAAGTGGTGTCTGTTCTTAGTATAAATAAGTAAAATACTAAGTATTTTATTACTTTAATTGCATAACTT
Source organism: Trogon surrucura (assembly GCA_020746105.1). Taxonomy (NCBI): domain Eukaryota; kingdom Metazoa; phylum Chordata; class Aves; order Trogoniformes; family Trogonidae; genus Trogon; species Trogon surrucura. Next base: position 33,999,552 of record CM036617.1, read on the forward strand.
AAAAAAAAAAAAAGTAAATACAGAGATCTAATCGCCTTAAATAACTTAAATCCACCACAGGGTGTCAAACAGGCTAGTTGAACATTCTTTACCACAAAGAACAAGCAGAATGTGTCATCAAGTTTTATACAGATCCTTTTTTATTTATATAATACTGTTCCCTTCTCATAATTTATGCAGGAACATATCATTTGCAATACAACGCATACATACAAATAACCCAGGAACATACTCACTTGGGTGCTGGATCTCCTTCTGTCTCATCTTCAGAATTTTTGCTTGCGTCTCTACTCAGAGGGAGAGATTCTGAGTCGTCATCACTGTCAGGGGTTTCTGAGCTACAGCTGCTTTTATAGTCTGGAGGCAGTGCTGGTCCTGCAACTGAACATTCAGAGTTATTTGGGAGATTTGTTAAACATTTCAAATGAGTATGATCTACCCTCATATTCCCAAAACAACTATCTACCTAGAATTAAATCTATTTGATCGTTGCTCTGGTTAGCATTTAGAGAAGATATCTACATAAACTCTTAGAAGTTACTTTTTTTCGGTACCCTATGTCAATGAGCAACCTCCAACGAATTAAATTAGTACATTACTAATCCATTACTACGCGAGTTTCTTCTGGAACTGGACTAGAAAGCCCTGTTTTATCTAACAACTGGTGTACAACACATACGGTATAAAAACTACCACCACCATTTGACGTTTACTAGTGAAGAATCACATTATTTGTACATATTGCAGAACAGGGAAACCATAGATTAGTAGAATTTAATTGCCAGCCAGCTTTAAGGAATGGTTTAATGATTAAGGTTATTCCCGGTTCAGCTAAATGTGCGCAGCAGTCAGACTTAAACAGTCTGCTGAAAAAAAGAATGATTTAGACATTCAGACTTCAAAGGACCATTGCTGTCACAAGGCAGGGCTCTCAAGCTACAGACAACCCTTCACTCTCTGAAGCAATGAGGAGGGGAGGATATCCCAGTAAAAGAAAAATTTGGACGCTGGCACTGCTGTCTCTGGCACTGTCTCCACCAGCAGGCACAGTTCTTTATAGTCTTTTTTGGAAATAGTATCGCGTACACCGGGTAGCTTAAGCCACCGATCCTAACAGCAAATGCTCCCCAAACTGTGCGAGACACTTAACACAGATATCCTCACAAGCTCCACCCACACGGAGCTGGAGTAAGCAAAGAGGAGGAACAGTCCCAAGACAAGAGGCTTTCCCAGATGCAGGGGCAGCACATGCAGGGCTATCACCAGTTGAAACGCCCAGCGCAAAGAGCCATCCGATACAATGGAGATGTGATCCTACAGATGACTTAGCGCCCTGAGACACAGACACACATTCTTCCTTTTCATATTTCAAGCATTGAGGCCAGGACCAACAGGACAGAAAGATGTTTCAGTGGGGAAAAGATATTGTCAGCTTTATGAATAGCCAAGGGTTAGATGAAGAGATGAGGTGCAATAAAACCACATAAATGAAGGGCACCAGGAAATTACATTTCCAGTAAAAGAACTACGACTTTTTGATAGTGCAAAATAAAACCTGATCCGTATCACGGTTCCATTGTTAGCTAACAAAGGTGCGGTAGGAATTAAGTCCTTCAAGTGAGCTTCATAAAGCTTTTATTCATCGTAGCACCAGACACAGAACAAGGGCAGTCTACTAATTACAAAGTATCCAGACAGATCTGCCACTTACTTTGTTTTTTAAACCACGACACCCGAGTCTACAAGGTTAAATTAAGTTCAAGATCAGAGGGAACCAAGAGCTGAGTGATAAGCAGGAATAACGACTGCTATCAGGAGGTCTCCCATTTTCATATGAGAAACACCACTGGATAAAAAGAACATAAGAAAAAAAAACCCAGACAAAACCCGCACAACAGTTTTCTCCAGTCACCTGGTGCCCTGATATCGTGAAAGCAGTTTCACTTGCTCTGATTGCAGACAGGTAAGAAAGGATTTGGAGTGAAAGAAGCAAACCAAGACGCACGCTGATGAGTCTGATACTGCAGAGGAAGAAACTGGGAGCAGCACTGTGATCTGGAAAGAACTAGTAGAACCAAAACTATTTAAGGAAGGAGACTGGTCTCACTGACATGTTCTCCAGAGCTAACACACATGCTTTCTATCTCAATTCCTCTCCATTACACTGGCACAATTGTTTGTGTGGGCTGTGCAATAAACTGTATCAGGAATCTTAAGAAGCAGAAAAATAACACTCTAAAACCCAGCACTCCCCTGAAAGAACTGTTTGTTCATTGAACTGCAGCCTAAGTGAGATGACCAGAGACAAAACAGAGAGATGGAGACTGGTTAATGAAAGGAAAATGGCATTTTAAGCCCGGAGAAGAAAAAGTCATTGGACATGGTAAAAGAAGTTGGGGAAGAAGAGTCCTAGGAGAATGGGGATTAAAAATTAATATGGTCATAGTACTGACTGAGACTAATAATCAGCACAGATAAGGACAGAGTTACGGATTGGGGTGGGATGGGAAGCTGCAGGAAAGAGGAAGGAACACGAATTGCTAAGCACAGATTCTGGTAGCAAAGAAAGGAAAGGGTAAGGAGGAAGGCCAAGATCTGAGAAGCCCGAGAATGAAATTCCCTGAAAGCCATAGAAAAGTGGAAAGATACAAATCAAGTTAAAGGAGGAATGGAGGGAGAGTTCAATTACAGGAAACTAAAACCAACGAGGTGAGGGCGAGAAGTGGCTGTAGCAATGGTAGAGCAATGGGAAAGTGAGGAAGTAACCAGAACTCTGATTCAGGGCAGGACAGCGGGATAAGGAAATGTGAGAAGAACATTTTGGGGATGGAGATGAGAGAAAGAGAGCCAAGGATATGTCTGAAAGTCAGACTGAAGTAAATGTTTCACAGCTTCTAGAAGTGGCCATCTCATTATTGCTGCGCTGACTTGCCCTCTCCCTTGAGGTGGCTCTGGTGACTATCTGCCTGAAAATAAAGTCAATTCAAACCAGAAAACAAATGAAAAACTACGTTTTTATTTGTTCTCATTAGGTCAATTTCTACTGTATTTGGCAATTCCAAGCAATCTACCATACCAATAAGACAGGCACAGGGAATCCCTCAAGGACAGGCAGGAGTAGGGCCTTTCACCTTCAGCAACAGGGACAGATCAACTCAGATATAGCACACTGACGCATCCGTACCTTAATAAATGTGGCCTCAATGCTGAAATAGAGGAAGCCCCCTTCTGCATCTCTGGTTATTTTTAGACATTCCCCAGCATTTCTCTCCTGCTGGTACAAGGACAGCACAGAGGCAGGGTTGAACGGGTCAACAGAACTATGATACTTCCAGCAGGAAAATATTTAGGCCAACTTCAAAGAATCATCATGAGATGAAGAACTGGGAGGTGAGTGTGTCCCATGGGTCAGACAGTGACAAGCTGAATTAGGAAAGGTAAAAGATTTACCAGGGGTAAGCTTTTGAATCTGTCCAACTACCACTTGCTCCCATCCTGATCCTGATTAAAGGTTGCAGGGTTGGAGTAGCAACACTTCTCCGATGCTAATGGACATGGGGTGCATTAACAAAAGTGTGTCCAGCAGGTCTAGGGAGGTTCTCTTCCCCCTCTACTCTGCCCTGGTGAGACCACACCTGGAACGATGTGTTCAGTTTTGGGCTCCCCAATTCAAGAGAGACAGGGACCTGCTGGAGAGAGTCCAACAGAGAGCTACAAGGATGACTAAGGGACTTGAACATCTCTCCTACGAAGAGAGAACTGGGGCTGTTTAGTCTTGAGACGGCTGAGAGGGGACCTTATTAAAGTATAGAAATATCTGAGGGGTGGGTGTCAAGAGGAAGGAGACAATCTCTTCTCAGTGGTGCGCAGCAACAGAACAAGGAATAATGGGTTTAAGTTAGAACATAGGAAGTTCCACCTGAACACGAGGAGAAATTTCTTTACTGTGAGGGTGACAGAGCACTGGCACAGGCTGCCCAGGGAGGTTGTGGAGTCTCCTTCTCTGGAGACTTTCAAAACCCGCCTGGACGTGTTCCTGTGTGGCTGCCCTAGGGGATCCTGCTCTGGCAGGGCGTTGGACTAGATGATCTTTCAAGGTCCCTTCCAACCCCTAACATTCTGTGATTCTATGACACTGGTATCTCCTGGTAAAGTCCATTTCAGCTCCCCCTGTGCTGACCTACAGGCAGAGCAGCAGCTGGCACTTCATCTTGTTTACTCCCTTATCTTCTGAGGCTGGGATGCACAAGGAACCAAACAACCGAGCTTTTAACTGCTCATGTTTCGCAATGAGAAACACCACGTTAACATCAATGTGATCACACAAGCTACAATTACTACATCTTCCATTTTTTTTCATTTTCCTTTTTCAAAAAAAAAGAACTTGCATGCTAAAAGTTACAACTACAAACAGAGCCATTATTTCAGAGGTTGGAACTAGATGATCTTTAAAGGACTCTTTCAACCCAAAGCATTCTGTGATTCTATATTACCCACACAAAGATAAAAGAAATGCAAGTTTAAGACTGGATCAACAGACATTTACTTTGTTTACTACATCTAGCAGGGCAATGTCATATCACAGATGGAAGACAAATGCTTATCCGGCAGGCAAGAGGGAAAACCCCATCCCGGGGTGCATCAAGCACAGCATGACCAGCTGGTCAAAAGAGGTGACCATCCCGCTGTGTTCAGTGTTAGTGAGGCCTCACCTGGGGCACTGTGAGCAGTTCTGGGCCCCACAATTTAAGAAGGATGTGAAGGTTCTTGAATGTGCCCACAGGAGGGCAACAAAGCTGGTGGAAAGTCTCCAAGAAATATCCTGTGAGAAGCGGTTGAGGAATTTGGGCTTGTCTAGTACGGAGAAAAGGAGGCTGAGGGGTGACCTTGTTGTGCTCTACAGCTTCCTGACGAGGGCAAGTGGAAAGGAACGTGGTGATCTCTTCTTCCTGGGATTCAGTGATAGGATGTGCGGAAATGATTAAAAGCTGCACCAGGGTAGATTTAGACCAAACATTAGGAAGAATTTGTTTAGTGAGAGGGTGGTCAAACACTGGAACAGGGTTCCTAGAGAGCTGGTCTATGCCCCAAGCCTGCCAACGTTTAAGACTCATTTGGACAATGCCCTTAACAACATGCTTTAACTCTTGGTCAGCTCTGAATTACTCAGGCAGTTGGACTAAATGATTGTCAGGTCCCACTGAAATAGTCTACTCTATTTTCTTATATTGTAGTTCTGAATGAAACTTTTTTTGATAGAATTCTCGGAACGGCTGCTCAAAGTCCTACTTTGTTGGTGTTAGGAGGGAAAAACTATGCAAGCAGAATTAAAAAAGGAAAAGTGTTCTTAAAGAGAAGCAAAGAGCAGCTCAAACATCAGTGATATCACAAGGGAAAAAAAACATACTGGAAAAGCTCTTCAGCTTTAAAAGGTGAAGTATATCTTAAAATAGCTCGAATACACAAGGAAACTGTTACAGAACAACTTCTAAGCCCACTCTGTCTCAAGATGCAGCAAGTGTTACAGCACAGAAGACACTGTGGCAGCCACATCAGACCATCTCGCTGTTCAGAATCTCCATGCACAGGGCTCCAGCGAGAGCCGTACTTCTCTACCACAAAGTATGTTGCGCCAAAGTACTTGCTCTCTCTTCCTACTCCGCACCGCAGCAGTATGCCTCCTGCGCTGAGTAGGTACACTCAGTTGCTGTGCCAAGGTGTCATAAGTCAGGAAATGTACATAAAAGTTACAACACCAAATAAACACCTCCAACCCAACAGTTGGGCTTCATTGTTTATTTGGGTTTTTTTAAAGACAAATTCCTTCATCTTCTTCACACAGAAATTCCCAGTGTAACTATACTACTGTGGAACTGATGTACATCGGGACAAAAAAGCAGACAAACTAGGCTGAATAACCTACACTAGATACTGCCAAAACACTTGGTATCACGAAGTCAAGGCTTAGCCATAAGTTTAATTTGCTTTTTTGATATTGATACTTGCAGCATGTATCAGTATATTCACGGACAGGAAGTGAATATGACTAGGAAAAGCTACATCAGCTCAAACCAGCATGCAGCCCGGACTTCAGCACAAAGCCAAGCTACAGACCCAGAGCCTGATGTTGCTATGGCATCAACTGGGGCAGCTGCTTTCCTCTCTCTTCCTCTTGCTCCCTCTTCTGAATTAAAACGTGAGAAGAGCAGAGGAGCACAGCAAACCTTTTTCATCGGAGCTGCTTTGTTTGGAGTAACCAAACGACCACTGAAACTGCCAGAAACCAAACACATACACTCGTGACCTAAGCCTGGACTAAAGATGGGCAGTACTAAGGCTCAAACTCCTAATTCCAGAGATATCATCGATTCAGAACACATAAGAGTGTAAACAGAGGAAATCAAGCTCCACTGCAGCAGAGCCAGTCTAGCAGTCAGCTGCCCTCCGAGAGATCCCACTTCTGCTGTGACCACTCTCAACAACAGTAACCCTGGCAGGTGGGGCACCACAGCCTCACTGATCTCAAGGCAGTTCTGCAGCTGACTGAAAAAACAACAGTTTCATGAAATGTTTTCATTTGGTAAAGGAAAGCATGCTGCAAAGACCTAACCACTGCCTTTTTATTGCTGCCCACTAAGTTCATAATGAGAGGTACTACAGAACACAGACCTACAAGCCCATGTAGAACTGGAGCAGGAGAATAATAGACAAATCAATGTAGTATTTTTTTTAACAGGCTTTACACCGTTTCATATTTGTAAAAACCCATCGCGTTAGGTTTATATTCTGAGCAAGTCACTACAAAGTCCACTCGTGAAGTTTAGCTTCCACGGGCCAGGCTGGATGGGGCTCCGGGCAACCTGGTCCAGTGACGGATGTCCCTGCCCGTGGCAGTGGGGTCGGAACTAGATGATCTTCAAGGTCCCTTCCAACCCTGACAATTCTATGGTTCTATGACTCTCCTCGCTTCTCAGAGCCGCGTTCCTCCGGACTGATGGTCGGACCGGCCTCGCTCCCCCCCGCCCTTACCGTTTTCAGTCCCTGAACGCACCGAGGCCTCCGAGCTTGTCCCCTCGCTGCCCGACGCGCCCCTGAGGTGCGGTGAGACACCACAGGGGGACACCCCCCCCCCCGCCGACCCCCAGGGGCCCGCCAGCCGCCTTGGCGTGTGCCGCCGTGGAGCGGAGGGCCGAGCCCGGTCCCGGCGGCTCGGGCCGACAGGGCCCAGCCCAGGTCGTGAGCGTCGTCCGCGACCGTTACTCCCCTCGCGCCTCACCCTGGCTGAAGTCCTCATCCGGGTCCGCCTCGGCGCCGCGCGGGAAGCCAGGCGGCAGCGCGGGGCCGATGAGCTCGCGGGTCATGGTGGGAGGGCGGGGGGGGAGCTCGGCGCGCCGCGCATGCGCGCCAAAGCCCGACACCCAGCGCGGAGGAGCAGCCCGGCCCTCTCTCACCGTCTCACGCCACTTCCCGTGCTGCGCTTCCGGCGCTTCCGGATGACGCAATCCCGCACCGCTCAGGAGGATTGAACCTCTGGGTAAGCGGCTGAACCCCGGAAGTGACGTCTTTTGTAGTGGCCGCTGTTGTGGGCCCACGTGTTGGTGGGAGCGCAGCGCGGGCCGGGGAACCGCCGCTTCGGGCCGGACATGAACCCCTTCGCCTGGTACCCGCCGCCGCCCCCTCCGGGGCTCCCCCCGCCCGGGCTACCCCCACCCTTTTTCTGCCCGCCGCCCCCCTGGGACCCGAGCTTCTGGCCCCCTCCAGGGCCCTACCCGCCGCCCGGGCGCTACCCTCCTCCTGACGGCTACTCGCAGCCGGCCGAGGGCTACTCGCAGCCCGCCGAGAGCTACTCGCAGCCCGCCGAGAGCTACTCGCAGCCCGCCGAGAGCTACTCGCAGCCCGCCGAGAGCTACTCGCAGCCCGCCGAGAGCTACTCGCAGCCCGCCGAGAGCTACTCGCAGCCCGCCGAGAGCTACTCGCAGCCCGCCGAGAGCTACTCGCAGCCCGCCGAGAGCTACTCGCAGCCCGCCGAGAGCTACTCGCAGCCCGCCGAGAGCTACTCGCAGCCCGCCGAGAGCTACTCGCAGCCCGCCGAGGGCTACCCGCCAGCCGACAGCTACTCGCAGCCCGAGGGCTACCCGCCTGCGGAGAGCTACCCGCCCGCCGACAGCTGTTCCCAGCCCGCCGAGAGCTACTCGCACCCTGAGAGCTATCCGCCCGCCGACAGCTACTCGCAGCCGAACGGCTACCCGCCGCCCGCCGAGAGCTACCTGCCGCCTGACAGCTACACGCCACCCAGCGCCTGGTACCCGCCGGCCTACAGAGAGCGACCGCAAGGCCTGCATGCTGGTGAGGGGAATAGGGGGAGTCGTTTCTGGGGGCCCATTGACTCCTTCCCATCTCTGACCAGTGGGGAAGCTGAGACTGCCCCTGACCCTTGGGGTTCACCTTCCCTCCGACCATGTGCCCCATTGACCATGGTGGTCATGCAGCCCTGGCTTGTCTCTTTCCCTCAGGCCTTTACCCACCACAGTGGGCTCTCAGAAGTAGCAGGGGAAGTGCTTTATCAGCTGTATGTATAACTGGCTCTTTCTTTTTCTAAAGGTGGAAATGGTCATTTCTTCCAGAAATGGCGAGGCGAGCAAGCACCTGGTTTTAGTAAACGTCTTCCAGAGGAAAATAACAAGCCCAAGGTATGAACTGGGGTCCCCAGTGGAAGAAAGGCATGGGCCTGTTGGAGTGGGTCCAGAGAAGGGCCACAAAAATGGTCAGAGGGCTGGAATGCCTCTCCTGTGAGGAAAGGCTGGGAGAGTTGGGGTTATTCAGCCTGGAGAAGAGAAGACTTTGGGGAGACTTGATTACAGCTCTTCAGCATACGAAGGGGGCTCATAAGAAAAAAGATGGGGAAAGACTTTTTAGTAAGGCCTGTAGTGATAGGACAAGAGGTAACTGTTTCAAACTGAAAGAGGATACATTTAGATAAGATACTAGAGTGGTGGGATAGTGGAACAGGTTGTCCAGAGAAGTTGTGGATGCCTCATCTCTGGAAATGTTAAAGACCAGGACTTTGAGTAACTTGGTCTGGTGGAAGATGTCCCTGTCCATGGCAGTAGGGTTGCAACTAGATGGTCTTTTAAAGTCTTTTCCAACCCAAACTGTTCTGTCATTCTGTTAATGTGGCAGTTGTGTCAGACTGGCCTCGTGGCACAACAGAGGCCCCATACTCTTGCCTGCATTTAGAAGAGAGCAAACGCATGACAGTCAGTCTATAAATCTTGAGTCAGTTGAAAGAAGGCTCAATCAAGCTTTAACACGGGTTTACTTTGGAAAAGCCCTTACTGTGGTGATGCCCAAGTGCTACTCTCTTACAGTATCAAGATCGAGCAGGCAGATTGCCCTGATGTGTGTAGTGGGAGAAGGAAGGATCTGTGCTGCCTTCTGAGCTCTTACATGCCATATGAGAACAGACGTGGTCTGACTTGATAGGAGAGAGACTGGGGGCTGTAGCCCAGCTCTCCTTCCAGCCCTCGATAAATCTATGCCAACCTGGTGTGTTTGCAGAAGTGATAATTGATGGCGAGATGGTAGTGGAAAGAGCTGACTGCTGGACTGTATATGGAAGACAAGTGATTTGAGCTTCACATTATGTTAGCTTATCTTTGAAACTTTTGGAACCTAGTTAAAAAGAGGAATGCCTTGTAATCTTGTAACTGCAATTTTGACATGTTTTTGTGTGGTTTTTTTTTTTTTCCAGACCAAAAAGAAAAAAGAGCCGGTTTTCTCTCATTATTGTGATACTTGTGACCGTGGCTATAAAAACCAGGAGAAGTATGACGAACATGTTTCTCAGCATAAACAGGTTGATGAATTTGACTTGTTTTATTTACACTGTTTTTTTACATTTATGCTTGATAAGTAGTTAGCCATCGTTACTCTTTGAGTGGAAGACTTAGCAAAGAGATCCCAGAGCTCCAAAAAATGTTAGTAGGGGATTTTTTCTGAATGCCATGTCCAAGGGAGGTCTCAGTTGTTTTTTTGGTTTTATTGCTGGAGTAATTTTAATGTCTTTCTTGTGAAGTATTGCTAAGCAGTAGGAATTAATTAATTGACATCAATATAGTGTGTAAAATATTTTGCGTGAGAAGACTTTGCGTGGTAAAAATATTTTAAAAATCCATTCCTTTATTGCAGAGAAATATCAAGATTTGTAATTGGATCGTTTTGCAAACCTTTCTCTTAATTGAAGATAGCATGACGTTAACTTCAGATATGTTTGCTTCACTGGTTACGCTAAAATCAGATCAATTTTAAGAGTACGCTATCCCTTCTTATTGTTTGTACAATCCCTTTTGTTTTGAAACTGAGTAGATCAGAAGTTCTGTATAACTAACTGCACAGGCGTCTGACACTGAAATTGTTTGAAGCGTGCTCGAATGTTTGGTTATAATTTGTTTGTGTAATTTGGTGTGTCCTAAATTTGACCCTTTATCTTGCAGTGCATGGAAGAAGGTTGCAATTTCAGCGCACATGAGAAGATAGTTCAGATACACTGGAAGAATGTAGGTATCCCCCAGGCCCAAAATACCAGTTTATGCAATCTTTACCATAGCCCCTTCTCTCATTCTGCAGAGGCTTGCTTATGTCATTCTGGAAGGAAAATGTGTCACTTCTGAGTAGAACCTGTTGTAAGACAATATTGTGGATAAAAATATGTTGAATACTGTGTTGGGTTTTTTAATGAATTCATTTTGTAATCACTGTGTACAGTCTTGCCACTTCTGGAGATAAAAGCAGTGTGATACTACTATAGTTGACAGAATGATGGGGGTTTTTTGTTCTTTTCTTGTGTTTTTTTTTCCTTGACCTTTCAAACACCTATGAAATACTTTTTCCCTAGGCACACGCTCCTGGTGCTAAAAGAATAAAATTAGATAGTCCGGAAGAGATTGCTAGATGGAGAGAAGAAAGAAAAAAGTGAGTAAAACTTGTGACCTATGAATTTGCTTTTACTGTGTTTTCCTGTGTGATCGTTAGGTGGTAGCTGAAAGGCAGTAGCAGCATGTGCTTGCTGCTCTTGTTCCTCTGACTCTGCAAAAACTCCTGTGATCGTGATTGGTGTCAGAATGCCTGAGCCAGGAGAGTGTGAGCTGCAGAAACTATAATTGTTTGGATGATTATAAGAGGCAAGATGTCAACTGAGAAGGAAGTAGCTTTCTAAGACGTTTAATTTTGTACCCCACATTAGGTGAACAGCTCATTCCTTTTAGGCTGATCACTGGGACATTTTAGGTCAGAAATATGTGTGTGTTTACTTGGTGATTTCTTAACAGGTAAGAAATCTGCAAATGTTGGACTGACTATAATTGTAATACCCTGCTGTGTGCAGATTTCCCCATCTCAAATTGTCTCACTAAACCACAACAGGGAGTTTCCCTAATTTTTAAGAACTCTTCTCATTGCTTGACACTTCTGTACTGAAGGAGAAGCAGAATCTATGAGTGATGCTGTCTCAGGTAGTCTAACTCACATTGTACCTTGGGTACAAGGTGAAGTTTCCGTCTAAGCAGTATTTCTGATTGTTTCTTATTATGTGATGTGAAAAGTTGTAACTTCCTTATTGACTAGCACTGCAGTGTTTAAAAATTCACACTGTCCTTCCATAGACTACCCCATTGATTTATTTTTTTCCCCTTGTAGTAGAACAGATTAAAATCTACACTTCTCCAACAGGTGAAATGCTGTAGACTTTCTTGATTTCTGCTCTTACTTAAAATATAGTCTTGTGAGTGAGCAGTACATGGGTTTTGTTTCTGTGAACAAGAGTCCTGGATGCAGAGCGGGAAGAGATACAAATTTAATTTCAGGATCACTGGTGATGAGCCAGAGCAGTGTGCTAGTCAGCTGTTTGGGGTTTTTTTTGTTGTTGTTGTTGTTGTTGTTTTTAATGAAACCCAGGTGTCTGATGCAGTCTTACTGATGAATCCAGCTTGCATTTCTGTCATAAAGCAATGATGCATTCGTGCTTTGAACATGACGTCTGTCCCTGAAGTTTTACACAGTGGCTTTATAAAAAAGAAAAAATGAGTAGAAAGTATGGTTGGAGACTTTTTTGTTGCCTCCCATCAGTTTTCGCTGTGTTGAAAAGCAGTTTTTTTTTTCCCCATATGAGTTTATCCCTGCACATTCTAACTTTCCTTTGGGCACAGTTTCAGCTTTTTCTGCAAATTTCAGAAAGGCAAAGGGAAATGTTATCACTATGTCAGCACATCACATCAGTCAACTGTTGAACCTGCTGTTCATTTTTTACAAATAGGAATAGTCTGTAGGATTCTCCTTTTTTTTTTTTTGTTTTAACAGCTCTTGTTGATACAAACCAAAAATATCTTTTCTCCCGTGTTTAAAATGCCATAGTTAACCAAACACAAATTGCTTGTGATCCATGTAAGTAAAAATTTGATGTTAAATTGGTTTCAATTCTAAGGTTTGCTTTTATTCAAAAGGTACTTGAGGGCTTGATTGGCTTTCAGTCTACATATTGCAGTCCTTTTTTTTGTTTTTTTTCTTTCCCCAACAGTGAACCATGTCTTTATTACTTAAAATATGAAGGTGTTAACAGCTTCGTCTGTCTGGTGGCCTGCATTTAGTTTTTTAACAGCACCTCCAACGAAAAGAATCAATCCTTGGGTCCGGAGTTTTTTCTACTCATTTTCAGCTTTTGGGAGGTGTTTGGGAGAATCCATGTCTAATGGCTGATGTTAAGATGTTTAAGGATGATGCTCTACCTGAAATTGTTTTTGCAGAGTTTTGAAAGAATCTCGTGGTGGATACTGCTGGTTTTTTACAGACAAGTATGATTTGGCTGCAGTATGACATTGCTGAAAACCTTTGTTCACTGCAGTACAGTAAAATTGGTAGAAATAAAGTCTTGTAGTCACAACCACCAACCAAAAAAACTGCAATATCTGATTAGGACTTTCTGAGCCAAGACCACTAGATGGAGTAGTGCTGTGACTTATTTTTCTACTTCAGTCCTCCTGTAGGTACCTTGTTTTCCTATAATGGATGGGTGTAGAATGACTACCTGGGTGGCTTTTGTTACTCTTTGTTCAGCAAGGAAGCTGTACTAAACATCCTTATCTTTTTTTCTGTTTTTTTTTTTAAATTGGAAAAAAGAGGAAACCCAGCTGAAACTTTTGTGAAGCTTTAATTGGGTCAGCAGCAACTCTTGTTGACTGACAGTAAACATAACATTGTACAGAAAAAAAGGACACCAGAGGGAGTCTGAGCTATTAGGCAGTTTTGGTTTATGGTGACAGGAAAAAGCTTTTTTTCTTTCTAGAAATCTTTTTAGGTCATTAGTAGTTTGTTTCTAATTAGGTTGCAGTGATTTAACATGCATGTTTCCATGCTGCATCCCCAACATTCCTGTCTTGCTTGTTCTTTCAACCGTTATAATTACTTACAGAGTTGAGATTTTTCTACTTAATTAGCTGCTGTGTTGCTCAGTTGTGTACCCTGGGTTTAGAAAGAGCCTGTGCTTAAAGTGCAGCAGTAAAGCGCATAAATGCATAGAGGGAAGAGGAGTGGGATATCTGGTAAAGAGCGTCTGTCTCTGGATGAAGTATGCTGAGGAGGAATGTTGCTTTCCTGTCCGATTCTCTGTAATGCCCTCTTCATTGCTGCAGCCTTCACATCTCTGCTTACCTGAAAGACTCATTAGTGGTTTGTGGTCTGTTGGAGCTGCTGAGCCAGGGAATCTAATTAAATGAACAACAATAGAGATGAAGTTCCATGGAATCTCACGTTTTCCCTCTGTTTTGCAGAGAGATGGTTGTGAAGTCTAACATAACTTTGGTGATTACAATTACTCTTCTTGTTTTGGTTTGTCCTGGCCCTTCTAAGTGTTGAGAAATGTGCCGTTCTCAGCATATTTTTTTCTTAAACATGAGCTTAAAAGGGATTATCTACAGTGTGTTTCCTTAATATGTCAGAATGACGTATTGCTGTCTTCCCTTCTTCCCAAGTGAGATCTGGGTCCTGCTAGCCCATCTGTTTCTAACCAACTCTTCTTGAGCAAAAGTTATTAGAAAGAATGTGGCAAGGCTGCTCCGGTGTTAAAGCAAATTGTTTAACTTAATTTTGCTTAGGTCTTCATATAACATTGGAGGATTTTCTTGATCTCGTGTGTTGCTTGTAAATTTTCTCCCACCTCCCTTGCTTCCTTTAATCTGTTAGATTTGAGATTTTTTTTTGTTCACTTAGGGATTGACTGTTGTATTTCCTTGCAATACATCTTGTAGACTGTGTGCTTAATGAATGAAGGCTAGTACTGTCAGCCACACCGCTTTTAATTAATTTGTGGTTCTCTAGTTGAATAATGATAATCCTAAAGTAGCTTGGAATCCTCCATGGTGTTGCCTCTGTAGTAGTTAAATATGGAATAAGGAAAATTAAGTTCTTAGCACCTGGTAAAAGTAGAGAAGATGAAGCAAACTAAAAGAAATGTGTTAGTACATCAAGGTATACACAATAAAGTTCGCTCTCAACTCTCAACTGCAGGGATAGATTAGTAATCAAACTGCCTCAGCTAACATAACACTAGAGATAAAATGCTTGATAAAATGCCTGGGAGTCTTCAACCGAGGTTTTATCATCTGTCTGTATTGAGCCATCTGTGTTCCCTTTGGGCTATCCATGTCGCCTTCAGTGTTGGTTGTTCAAATGCAATCAAGACGAGCTCAAGAAATTATTGAGGCAATTTCATCACAGAGCTGTTTCTAAAAGATGATAAATTGGCATAGCTCTCAGCTCAGAAATTCATTCTGTAAACTGCTGTAGAAACAGGTCTCTCTTTGTGTTAGATGTTGGTGAAATTGTTTTTCCACTGCCTGCTAAGAGCTAGTTTACTCTGTTTATGTGAGCAAGAGTGTGCTGGCCTATAAAATGTCTTTGATGCAGTATAATGCACTCATTTGGAAAAAAAAAATTGTTCACTAATTCACTAAGGCACACGTGTTAATGATTATTCTCGTTGTCACCGTTCCTTGTCTCTGGACTTTGGTGTATATGTAATTACGCATCTTAGCCTAAAAAACAGTTTGGATTATAGAAGTGTCTGCGATTGGAAACTGCAGCTGCTAGGAAATGGGTCTGCCTTCTTGAGCAGTACTGGCTCCTTCCTAAAATCTGTTGTGTCAATCCGTCACATCCTGGTTCAACTCCTTCTGCTATAATAAGTCGCTTAGGTTCGTAAAGGTTTTGTGGTGACTGAGGGAGCTGTCTGTATTCAAGCTCTGACAAGTTGTTTGCAGGACCTAAATGCTGAACTACTACTTCTACTTTGGTGGTATTTGTAGGTAGCATTTTAAGAACCTCGTTTCATTAGGGGAGGAGAAGGGCGTACCTTCTGAGAAGGTGTCAGCCCAAGTCAGCTCATCGAATTTTAACATATGGCCTTTAATGTGCAGAAATTCAGTACAGGCTCTTCATTCTGCGTTGTCACACCTCTGTTCAAGACCAGTCTTCCTAAATTTAGCCGCCTTCTGTGTATCAGGGAAAAAAAAAACCCTTTCTGTTTGATTTTTTGACATCTGAAGTGCTTTGAGTGCTTTAACTGGACTTTAGGGTCCAGTTGAATTTTGTTGCCTGTGTGGATAGATCTAGTTGATGCTAGCGAGGAGATGCACAGACCTCCCTGTGCTGGGGCTGTTGTACCTGGTGAGTTGTGGGGTTGCTCTGGGGTTATGGTGGGATGGGTGGGTAACTTTCGTCCACACCTCTTCGGCCCCCTGGCTCCTTGCAGGGGCATCTGGGCTTGACTTGGCCAGGTCCCACCATAACCCACCGGTGCGGTTAGCCCAGCCTTGTCATCACACAGCAGAGCGCCTGGGTAGGATTGAACCCAATCTACCTTGTATCAAGCTGGTGACCTGTGGACTTAAACATCTAGAAACACTGCCCACCAAGTCCTTAGATGGAAGAAAAATGAACTAGTGGGTGTTCATTTGCTTGTTGTGAATGAAATATACCCATTTGGACAGCAGGGTTTCATTTTCCGCACCGGGTAAAAGCGGTGAGTAAAACGCTATTTAACATTTGAGAAGGAGTAGAGAAAACAAACACAGCCACTACAGGTGCCTTCAGATGTGTTTTTGTGGGCATGTTTGGATTTACGAGTTGAGCTGGCTTCAGCTGTTAATTACTGCCTGTGTCAACTGGGAGGGTGGTTTAGGAGAAATCTGTCTTGGCAAGGAGTCGAGCTGAAAGGATTCGTGGAGTCCATTACGGTGGCTCGGAGGAGGGAGTGGTAACTCGTAGGAATGAAAGTGGGAGGCAGTCACGTCTCAAATCACGTTGTGAGAGCGTGTCTGAATACGTCCTTAATCGGCATAACTGCAGGAGCACTCTGAAGACTCCTTTGCTCCAGGACTAAGGGTCTTCCGTTGTCTTAAAAAAAAAAAAAATTCTGAGAAAAGCTTGTGGCTCTTTTGTGTGTAACTGCTTATTTTATAGCTCTCTCTTTTGCTATGATGCTTACTCATGTGAAGGAAAGCACCTTATCCTAAAACTGTGGAGAGGTGCCAAGTACTGAGGTCTTTGTCAGGGTGAAGGTCTAGAGATTAAATAATTCATTGCACGCTTGTGATGTGCTGGGATTATTAGAACGTGGATGAACAAATGAAACTAATAGGGAAGAGGAGAGATAAAACATCACGTCCCTGTGCTCATTTGAGCTCTATGGAGGATTTCTGAAAGAAATCCAGTGAAAATAAGCATTGACAACTCACATTTGAATCCTCTTAAAGGAGACAAGTTCTGTAGCATGTTTAGGTGTGTCCTGCAGGAAATGCTTCTCATCTTTTTCCCTTAGCACGTGGTTGAAGCTCTCTTGCATCAATGTGCCGCTTAACATTCATGTTGTAAAATGGGGAAGATGCATGTGATAAGCTTAAATATTTAAAGAAGGAAACATGTGCTTTTTGATAGCTATATATAGTGAGTAGCTGTTCCGAGTTTCTCATTACTCCATTTTAATAGACTTATTAAATATTTATACCTTTTGTTTCTATTCAGAAGCTAGTGGGGGGGTGGAGTGTGTTTCTCATTTACAACCTTTATCTCAAAGCACTGGGATTTAGCTAACGAATGTTTACAGAGCAACTAGCAGAGCCATTTTGGGGCTTTGACAGTAATTTGCAGCAGGCTTTGCGTGTTAGAACCAGCGTGGCATTCATCTGTTGGGAGGGATGGGAAGGGAGGTGGGGAATGGAAGAGAGAGGGGTGGTTTGGGAGATGATTATAACAGCACATTTGTTTTCAACTGCATGACTTAGCAGTTTTTTCTTGAAGCTGGAATTAAAAAAGGGTTGTAATTTTGATGAGCTAGAGGTCAGTGTGCAAGCACAATACTGAGTACCGCTCGAGAGGAAGCTTGTGTGAGTTTCCCTGTCTGTCACATCAAAGGAATCTTGTACATCTAGAAGCTGTTCTTAGAAAATTTTTTTTGTTATTACAAGACCTCAGCAGTTGGTTTGCTAAAGGCCTATTGTGCCTCTTAAGATCATTCAAATACTCCAACTGAAGCACCATAAAAATAAAATTGCAGGACTTCATCATGCTGTTACGTGTAGGGGCAGGCAGGGGGTCTATAAACATGACAGAACTGTTTGTTTGTAGCATGTCTGATGGTTTGGTGAATCTAATGATGCCAATTTGGTAGAGTGGTTTTTTTTTTTTAATCTGTGTATGTAAGCATAAATATGCTTTTTAAGCATAAATGTGCTTTTTTTTTTTTTCTTTCACCTGCCCCTTATTAGTGCCTTTTTAAAAAGGAAAGAGTCTGTTAAACGTCCATGAAACTTTTAAAAAATCTATTACATTTATAGAGGATGCTGGGTTTGGAATTGACAAAGTACAGTGAATCACTTAAGAGCCAATGATTTTTATTTTTTTTTTCCTTCTAGAAATTTTCCTACGTTAGCAAACATTGAAAGGAAGAAAGCGATGCAGATGCAGAAGGAAGAAAGGGGAGAAGTACTGACTACCCAGCAGTTTGGGTAAGTGTTTTGAAGCAAACTAGTTACTTTCCTTTTAATGAGTTCAGAAGTACTCTCTCTTACTGTGGTCTGCCAACACTGAACTGTTTCCACTGCACACATGGTCTAGCTGCCCTTTAACACAGGACAGGTCATTTGATCGACTGCAGATTTAATGTTCTTTTGTATATAGTGCTTCATAGTTCAGTTAAATTATACAATAATTGCATTGGAAAGCTGATGTTCTTGTTGAATTCTGCACTCTGACTTGTTTGAGACAACCACGTTCTGGTAGCCATTCGTTAGATGAGCGTAACCTTGGTCTCTGAAAAAGAAAGAAATGCCAGGGACAGAAGTCACGCGACCCAATGAGTCTGTGTGGTATAATCCTTTAATGCCTCGAAATGGCCAAGAGAGATTTTATGAGCGGATTTGGCTTTTTATTCTCTCATTTCAGATGGTAAATAATCAAGTGAAGAGGGGAGGAAGATTTAACTTCTCACTTCTTGTAGCTTAAGTAGTGCTGTTTTTCTCTTCTGTGCTCCATCATCTTTATCTACCTGCTGCTTTTGTTCTGAGCCTCATATTTACTCTTGGATTTTTATCTGTTCTCTCCCTTTTATTGTGAATTAATTTCCAGTATGGTCCTTGTTGTTTTCTCCTCTCTTAACTTCATTAGCTCTACTTTAGGGCCCATGGGAAGACTTCTTAAGAAAAAGTTATAATGATCCACACTCCTGGAATATCACTTGTTTAAAGTAGAACAACTGAATTGGAAGACAGGTGGAGATTCATTTGTAAGGGACTCTTGCTAAATACCATTTTTTGCTGTGTGGAAGTGAATCTGGAGCTTGCTTGCTTAATTTTTTTTTTAATTGGGGGGTGACACCAAACAAAATAAAACTTGCACCATGGTAAAGCGGTTGAACTAGTGCAGAATAGGGTTTGTGTCATAGAATCGTAGAATGCTTTGGGTTGGAAGGGACCTTAAATATCATCTAGTATCAACCCAACTGCCAGGGTCAGGGACATCTCCCACTAGACCAGGTTCCTCAAAGCCCCATCCAACCTGACCTTCAACACTTCCAGGAATGAGGCATCCACAGCTTTTCTGGGCAACCTGTTCCAGTGTCTTCCCAATCTCACAGTACAGAATTTTTCCTAATATCTAATCTAAATCTCTCTTTGAGTTTGAAGTGGTTGCCTCTTGTCCTGTCAGTGTACTTCCTGATAAAGAGTCCCTCCGTTTCTTTCCTGTAGCTTCCCTTTAAGTACCGAGAGGCTGCTCTAAGAGCTGCCCAGAGCCTTTTTATCTTGTCAGGCTAGTATAATTTGTTAAATGGTGACAGTGTAAATTACCTTGGCGCAGCACATGCCTCAGAAAACCCAATGTTTGTCCACCCCCTCCGATCAGTTACCTTTCATGACTTTGGAGTGAGAAGTTTATAAAAGATTGAAATAAAACTTCTTTCAAAGGATATAAAGTTGCAGGAGTGCTTTGGACCCGAGGAACCAAACCTCGGCATTGAGACTAAAGCCACAAACACGTAATTTTTGTTTGGAAAGTTTTATGAGCAAGGATGAGTTTTGCTTGTCACAGTAACAAACTGTTTGGTTTCTAAGGAATTATTTGAGAACTCTTGTAGCTGTGAGTTGAAAGCATTGTGTAGTCTTAAATGTCCATCAGCAATTCCATACTGTTACATTTGTTAGTAACTTTATATTTGGAAAATCATTTGGGGGAAGAAACATTGTTTGCTTTCACTTAGTGACCTTTAACTATGGTTGATTCTAGAAATCTCTTTTGTCCCTTTCTTCCCTGAACTGCTAGCACTATGAACTTGATGAACTGTCCAAAAAGCTGTCATTTCTGCTTTGTATATCAACAGTAAAGATTGTGGAATTGGTGCTTATCTGCCAAATTTACTGATGCATGAGGCAAAAATAGAATAGAGCTTGTTCTCTGCAAGCTGTACTATTAAAGCAAATAGCTGAGTAAGATTTAGAAAGGATTAGATACTTAACACTTGTACGGTGCTTTCCATTTGTGGTTCTCTGAAGTGCTTTGCAACCGCTAATTCTCAGCATCCTCGCATGTGAGATTAGAGATGCAGAAGGACCACTTTGATAGCCTGTCTGGTGTCTTGCAACAGCTGATTAATGATGAATAGCTCTTCATCCTCTCTGAACAGCCAGTGAAGTGGTGTGTCTTTAACGAGGGGGAGGCACATGCCAGGCTGCTGATTGTTGGGATGTGTTTGTGATCTTGGGGTTTCTCTCTGGGTGTTTGAAGCCCCGGGGAAATCGGGGTGTTGTTTTTAACCCTTGGTCAAGGTCAACACCTCTAATTGAGCCTATATTTTTGCTCAGTATCTTCTAGGTTGTGTGACAACATCCTGAATTTAGAGCCGCGTTGTACAAGTTCAGGAATGCAGTCCTCTGTCTAGATGGAGTTGAATTACGGGAGCTAATATTAACGGTTCTGTACAAGTGAAGAAGTGGGTGGCTTAGAAAATCTATTTGGAGGTCTTGAAAAATCGCATAGGTGGGAAGAGACAAGTAAGAAATGTGGTTCTACACTGTCTCTTGTGACCGAAAGAAGGCCTTTTCCACAAAACATTGACGCCTTGCCACATGATTTCAGGGATGGCAGACATTCACACAGCATCCCGCAGCAAGAGATGCAAAACCATTAGTGTCTTGGGAGCATCTTTAGTCTGAGAGGGTCTCTTTAAGTGGTACACCACAGAAAAGGGTGAGGAGAAAGATGACCATTCACCCTGCTTTTATGCTCTTTTTTTTTTTTTTTTTTTTTCTCCTTTCCTTATGTGTTCCACTGGCTGCTTATCAGTTGCAAGACACCAGGTTAGAAATACATCTATGAAGCTTTGCTTGCAGGTGAATGACTCTGGACCCAGGGAGAAGTTTCAAAAAGAAGCCCTTGCCCCTGAATATGATATTATGTGATTGATTAGGGATAACAGGACCTCTGCCATATGGTAGGTAAGGCTGAGGGAGAGAGTACTGAGCAGAATGAACCCTGGGGCTCCTTCAGGACAGTAGATCTTGTATGTCTTTTGTGGTTGTGATGTGGTGATGGTTAGCTGCATTCTTGTTTTGCTGGATTAAGTTTCTGTTGCTTCAAAATAAGTATTTTCGGGAAACTTAGGTTGTCCCTTCTGTATTTGCTTTTATGTCTAGGTCACCTATTCTTATATCTTTAGACTTTGAGAGTTTAAGCTCTCCAGGTACCTTCCTATAAACACAGCTTGTGTTTACAGGAGAGCCTGGAAGATTATGGAACCATGAAAGAGTAAGTGGAACCAGCATGCTGTCTTCTCTCTGTATTTTAGGACTTGTTATTTTGTTTCAGGTTTTAAAAATTCATTGTCCCGATCGAAGTTTCATTTATTCCTTTTCCGTGGGAGTGATAAAGATGAATGGCATGTTAGTTGGAGGCAGGACTGGGCAGTCATTGCGACTGATGATGTCACATGGCTGAGTGGCTTTGTTGCAGCAAGATCCTTCTCTGAGCTGTAACTGGAAAAAAAGAGATTTCAGCAGTGGAAAAATGCTTATAGTAGATGCTTCTCTTTTAATTCCACCTTCCCCCTGTTTTGAATGACTTGATTGCCTAAGTGAGGAGAATGTTGACTTCATAATGTGAAATGAAAACATGATATTCTCACACTGTAGAAGAACATCTACATGTTAGCCCATGTACCCTTTGTCTTGTTAAAAGGTAAGTCATGAACTTCAAATTCCTCATTTAGGTTTCAGCTTTGTCACATTGCCCTGCCAATGAGATGAGCTGTGACTACCTGTCTGTTCTGCCACCACACGTTAGCTGAGCTGGATTAACTCCTGGCATCATGCTGTGTTGCTGAATCTTAAATGTGGACTCGAGCCATTCAGTTACGTCATTTGATTTTATTCTTGTAGCTTGTCATTTGTATGAGCTTTCGGTTTTCTGTTCTACAGCAAAATGAAGGGCATGTGGAAACCTTCAGAAAATGAAGACAGGTTTGGGCAACAAGGAAGGCAGAGAAAGCGGCAAAGGCGTCCATTCTGGAAGAAATTTAGGAAAAATGATGACTGTTATAATGTACATAGAACTCAAAATGAAGCCAACGGACCAGAAAACAACACGTGTGAAAAGGAACGTGAAAAACAGCTTTCTTTGGCAGCTAAGCTGTACGTGAAGGACGTGGACCCTCTTGGCCTTCTGGCAAACAGCGATGTTGGTAAGATGAAGGAACTTGGAGAACTTCTATTTTAAGTAGTACTGCTGAAGTGATTACTGGCCTTTTGCGTAACTAGCAACTTCTGGGGAGAGCTGGGGATTTCCAAAGACATGTAAACTCTGTTCTTCATTGAAAGAGGGCTAAATGCATGCGTAAAATGGGGAAACTCTCTCCTACTAGAAGATTGGTGCATTAATGCACGGCTTTACGATATTCTTGGAGAAGAATACGGGGGGGAGCCTGTTGTCATACTTACCTTTTCATCGTTGTTAACAAAAAAAAGCCAAAAAATTCTGTATTGTGACTAGAATTGTGCCAGGGACAACAGGGCGATAAGCTTGAAGGTAGTCCAACATCCCTGTGCCTTAAGCTTGCGCTTTGAACTTCTTTTTAAATGGAAGTTTTCATAGAGAGAGATTCTGATCCAGGTCATGGTCTTCTAAGAAGAATCCTGGTGTGATTATTGTGAAAGAGTAGGTTAGTGCTTTATCTAAAGGAGATAGGTAAATCTTGCATTTCTGGGAGCTTCTGCCCTAATAGGCTTGGCCTGTGATGGAGAAAACTAGCTCAGTAGTCTAGAGGTCTTTGAGATATGTCTGTGTGTCTGAATTCATTTCCACGTGTCCTGGTAGGAGGAGCGACAACTAGTAGACCTGTCTAAGACGTGGCTTGGAAAGAAGCTTCAATACAAAGGCATTGAAGAGGCAGAAAAGTTCAGGTTTGGAAAGGCCCACATAAGAATATTTAAGATACGACCAGTGCTTCTACATAAGTTTGCTTGCAAACCAAGTTGATCGTATTATAAACACACAGGAAAACTCTTAACAGACTACTTAACATGTCTGATTTTTCTGTGAGGATTAGGAAGCACTAAATTTTAAGCATTTTTTTTATGATACAGAATAACCTGAAGGGGAGAAGATTGCAACCAGCCTTTTTCTAGGCTAGTTTCTCAAAATGTAGTGGTGGGTGTGTGTATGGGAGACAGGGTTGCAGGCGTGTTTTTGATTTGAAAAATAACCACCCAGATACTTATCATAGCTTTGTATGTTTTAAAATACATCACTAGATTTTAATATTTAGCTAACCAACTGAAGAAGGTTTCTGGGCTCTTAACGGAGCATCTCAATTCTTTGTTCTAATAAGTGCTTTGCTATTATAATCTTATTTTAGCTGTAATCTCCTCATTAAGAATCTTGTGGTTTGTTTGGGTTCCCTCCCCATCCCGAACACTTAACTGGGAGAAGCAGGAAAAGGAAAGCGGTTTGGGCCTTCTTTTTAGGAAGGAGAAGAAAGGAAATAGCATCTGAGTTGTTTTAAGTTTAAATACTGAAACTTCGGCTTGCTAGACAGGGCTTTGGAAGTGCTGCCATAAAGCCTGTGTGTGGTAGTACATGTTCTTGACATAAATAATATACAATAGCATAAAGAACTTGTACCAACTTAGGTTACTAAACTAACATGTAAAGTAAGAAAATCTTTATAAAGCCAGAAGAAGTACTTCAGCAATCAAATTATTTTTTTAAATACTATTAAGTGTGTCTTTGTGGTGTACTTAAGATATAAAAACAAATGTTGTCCTTGTATGAGTTGAGTGAATTAGTTGAAATGTCAGCATTTTTCATTTAATTCTGGTTTTTGCTGTTTTATCTAATTTACTCTTGATACTCTCCATATGTGTGTCTTCTCTGATGTACTGCTGCTTAAGTTTTTATGGTGAGCATGTCTTATTTCCACACACTGGCAGCAATATAAACTCTCCAGATATAACTATTTATAACACAGTCAGTGGTGGTGCAGTACTCACATAATATGACATGTAAGCTAACTTATACTCTAGCTATTTTTAGCAACAAGGCTAGAACACATCCCCTGGAAAGATGTCTGATACTGAGTTTTTCCCTCTTGAAAACATAATCTTCAATTAGTGGGAAAAAGAATTCAGCATCCCTGTGCAATTTGTTTATTCCACTGATCTCTGCATGTTGGGAAACTTAAGTACGCTTAAATATAACTGTATTTCTCCACAGCATCTGTGTTTTACTTAATGAAGAAAAGTCTAATTATACCAAAGTACAACTAGTAACTTCTGTTATAATGGTAGAAAAGGGATGTTGTGCTTGCTTATTACACGTTATTAAAGGCACTTGCATTTTTTATACTATTGAGAAATACAGCAAATAATAACAAACACAATATAACTATGTAAATTTTTTAAAAAAAAAATCATACAACTGAAGTTGCTAATTTTACTGGGTAGTTTTGTTTTGTTTGAGTATTTACACCTTTTTAACAGTAGCGGCCCTTTCTCTAGAGGGAATCTATTTTTTGCATAATGCATCCACTTAAGCTCTGTTTAGTGGCAAATTCCTTCAAAGATAAGAAATTGAATGGTAGATGAGAAGACAAAATTTTCCTCTTGATTTACAAGCAGAAAGAAAGTAGGATGGTGAGACTGTTGGGTGTAAAATTTTGAGGGATTTACTGAGCAAAAACAGTCACTTGTACTGCATAATGCTTCCTCCAAATGTACTACTCTCAAAGAAAATATGTTCTAGTAAGTGTGTTTTCCTAATTTGTTAAAACGCACAAGAAGTTCTTTAAAATTTAAAGAAAATCAAATGAAAAGGCACCTGATCACAATGGGCACTCAAGATTTTGGATTAAATAGAAGAAAGCAATAGTGAATCAGAATAACTTGAATTAAAAGCTATTTTTATAATTGCTGAAGTATATGCAGATGCTATGTATTCTCCATTAGAAAAATGCACTGCATTTAGCACGAGCTTCCAATGTAACTACAAATTGACGTAATTGCTAAATTAGTGAGAATCAACCTTGCTCCAAAAAGACTTCAAGTAAAAGAGGCAGGTGAGTAGTTTATCTAAACTCCTCTGTATTTATCTAGAACTTGTTTTACTAAATGACACGAGCTCTAATTAATTGCCAACGTTTGATGATATATTAGAAGAGAACAGAGAAACATTTGTTATTTCAGAATAAAGATCTCAGAAGTGTTTATTTTGGAAAAATCTTCACAAGCTGCGAGGCAGCTTTCCTGTGGGGCAGGCTTAGACAAACAGGGAATGGGAAAGGGCATAACTCTTTTTCTTTGTGGAAATAAGATTGCAACCAGTCTTTTTCCAGAAGTCTTAACAGGCTGATTTCTCAGAATGTTAATAGTGATGGAGGTGTGTATATGAAATTTGTATGCCTGTGCATTATGGAAAACCATTTCCCAGTTTTCCTACTAAATCTGGTGCTGTTCACCTGAGAGTCTTTCCAAGATTTTTAGTATACAGAGAACCTTTGTTTCAAACTGAAGCCATCAGGATTTTGCATGGTTTTTTTGATGAATCTTTTTCTGGTAGGGCTCTGTTTTCCTAGTGTCCTCAACTTCAGCTTTTTTCAGTTCACTTGCCTTCTGGGTATTCTCCTTTGGGGTAGTTTGAGACTGTTAATACCTCGCTTACTCATGCATGTTCTTAATGCTCTGCAGGGATTTAAGTATCAAACGATCTGAAGTTGTCGTGGGTTGACCCTGGCTGGCCGCCAGGTAACCACACAGCCGCTCACTCACTCCCCCTTCACTGCTGAACAGGGGGAGAAAATATTTCCAAGGGTTCAGGGTTTTGAGATAAGGACAGGGAGACCACCCTCATTTACCGTCCCGGGCAAAACAGACTCAGTTTTGGGGAAATTAGGTACATTTATTAAAAGAACTAATCAGAGAGGAGTAGTGAGAAGTGAGAAAGAGCAAACAGATCTTAAACAGGACACCTTCCCCCCATCCCTCCCTTCTTCCCGGGCTTAACATCAATCCCGGTTTCTCCACCTCCTCCCCCAGAGCGGCGCAGGGGGACAGGGAATGGGGGCTGCGGTCAGTTCATCCGACGTTGGTTCCACCGTTTCTTCACTCCGGGGGAGGACTCTTCACTCTTCCCCAGGGCCACTGTGGGGTCCCTCTCACGGGAGACAAGCTTCACGCTCTCTTCTCCGCGTGAGTCTTCCCACGAAGGGCAATTCATCACAAACTGCCCAACGTGAGACACCTCACGAGGGGCAGCCCACCCCTCGTGAGTCTGAGGCGCAGTCCTTCGAGGGAAACTGCTCCAGTGGGAGCCACCCGCAGCGTCCCAAAAGTCCCACCGGCCAACCTGCTCCAGCGTGGGCATTCCCCCTTCCACGGGCTACAGGTTCCGGCAGCGACTTGCTCTGATGTGGGCTTCCCACGGGCTACAGTCCCCTTTCAGGCAATCCGCCCACCCGGCGTGGAGTCCTCGGTGGACATCTACGCGGTGATCCTCACGGTGGACTTCTGCACCTCGCCCATGGGCTGCAGGGGGGCAACCCGCTTCACCATGGTCTTCACCACGGACCCGGGGGACTCCTTCTGCTCCGGCGCCTGGAGCTCATCCTCCCCCCGCCCCCTTCTTCACTGACCTTGGTGTCTGCACAGATTCTCACTCCTCCATCTCTGTGCCAGCTGTTAATGGTGCAGTTCTTTTTCCCGTTCTTAAATATGTTTTTCCCAGAGGCGTTCCTCTGCTATCACCTTACTGATAGGCTCAGCCTTGGCCAGCGGCGGGTCCCTCTTTGGAGCCGGCTGGCATTGGCTCTATCAATCTTGGGGAGCTTCTAGCAGCTTCTTACAGAAGCCACCCTGCAGCTCCCCCCCTGCTGCCAAAATCCAGCCAGGCCAAACCAAAACAAACTGCTGAAAACTGATCCATCTGATTTGTAACTTTGGTTCTCAGCGTCGCTTATGAACTTTTTTTACTAACCAAGAATTTCTTTGCTCTTAAACTCACTTGGAGCCTATCTCCTCTTTTTTTTTAATTTTTTTTCTTTCCCCCCCTTCCCCCACCCGTGCCCTGACTGGCTTTTGAATTCTTCTCCCCCACCTACACAGGACTAAATCCAGCAAGACTTCAAAACGTATTATGAAATCCTCTCTCTCTTTACCCACACTTGATAATAAAACCTGTAATTACATTTGTGTGAAGAAAGAACCAGAAAGTCCAAGCTCTTGTTCAGGAAACTTTTTGCTTCTGTAGCTTCACTGGCAGGACTGTAAACTCTGCTGGTGAGAACACTTTGCCACCAAATGTCTGTAGAGGGTAGGGAAATGTGGGTTTTTTCCTATCAGTCCACAGTACTGAGGAATGATGCTCAGTGTTGGGCTTGTGTGGTGCTGAGATGGGGATTTAGCAGCAAGGCTGGCTGTTGGCATGTGGGAGTACTGGGAAAATCCCTCTTTCCTTTTCTCTCCCTGCAGAATCTGACAAGGATGAAGCAGCAGCCGAAGAGAGGCTAGGAGTGACGGTTGTCCCCAAGCACGTCACCTCTGCCCTGAGTTCGTTGTTGACCAACTACGGCAGCGCGTCGGACAGTGAGCCCGAGGGTGAGTAGGAGCACGTCCTCTGCCCTCTTCCTCTCCCCTTCTACCCAACGTCACTGCACTGGTGTGAGCAGAAAGCAATGATAAAACCAAATTATCCTTCTTTTTGGGAAGGGAAGAGGTTTCGCCTCTCCTGTATATTTAGTCTTTTGCCATCTCCTATCCCCTTGTACAGCCCCTGGGTATTTTTGTAAAGACTGCATTCGTGAGTGCAGTAGCCCAGGGGTAGCTCTTTATGGCTGCGTCCCCAGCTGCTAAAAGCTGCGCCTTATTGGGCAGGATCTACATCTTAAAATTTTTTGAGAAAAGACTTTTAAGATAAATTAAAGGTATTGCAAAAGAAAGTACAGCATGTAAGCTGTGGCTTGCATTTAGCAAAGGTGTTAAAGTAATAGCAGTTCAGTGGCTATATAGAATCATAGAATTGTCAGGGTTGGAAGCGACCTTAAAGATCATCTGGTTCCAACCTCACCGCCATGGGCAGGGACATCCCCCACTACATCAGACTGCTCAGAGCCCCATCCAGCCTGGCCTTAAAAACTTCCAGGAATGGGGCTTCCACCCCCTCTCTGGGCAACCTGTGCCAGTGTCTCACTAACTACCCTCATGGTCAAGAACTTCTTCCTAACGTCCCATCTGAACCGATCCATCTCTAGCTTCAGTCCGTTCCCTCTAGTTCTACCACCACCCGACATCCTAAAAAGCCCCTCACCAGCTTTCTTGTAGGCCCCCTTGAGATACTGGAAGGCCACTGTAAGGTCTCCTCGGAGCCTTCTTTTCTGCAGACTGAACAACCCCAACTCTCTCAGTCTGTCTTCATAGGAGAGGTGCTCCAGCCCTCTGATCATCCTCGTGGCCCTTCTCTGAACATGCTCCAGCACGTCCATGTCTCTCTTGTGCTGTGGGCTCCAGAACTGGACTCAGTGCTCCAGGTGGGGTCTCACGAGAGTGGAGTAGAGGGGGAGAATCACCTCCCTTGATTCTTGGCTATGGACATGCCTTTTGGTTTTTGGCCTGTCTGCTGGTGCTTTAATTCAGAGCTGTCTCATACCTGTTGATTTTTAGGCTTGTACAAGGAAATAGAGAAGCGTGTTAAGGGTTGTGCACAGGGAATTTTGTAGTCTGTGCACAGATCCTTTCCAGTTTGCTTTCAGTGACAGTGTGTGCTAGT
This sequence comes from Trogon surrucura, assembly GCA_020746105.1. Lineage (NCBI taxonomy): Eukaryota > Metazoa > Chordata > Aves > Trogoniformes > Trogonidae > Trogon > Trogon surrucura. Next base: position 34,028,400 of record CM036617.1, read on the forward strand.
ACTGGTGTAAACCACGCATAAAGACAGGCTGGTAGGAGGAAAAGGATATGCCATTGTTCTGCTCCTCTTGTTTCCCCATTCCTCCCTCCTCCCAGTTTTGAGCACTAACTGGGGTTACTGGGTGAGCCATTACATGTTCGCAGTATATTGATAGCTCCCAGTGTCAGAGAAGCACCTGAACAGAAGACAGCATTTGTGCAGACAGCCAGTGCACAGGGATGGCCTTGTTCATTGGCCTATGATGCACCTAATGCCTTTTTTGTTTTAGGGTAGAGCTTTTTTTTGTGGAGGGTTGTTTTGTTTTTTTTTTTTAACCCCTAGCCCTATAGCATACTTTAGAAAGCCTGAAAAAAAAAGAGTTTCCTGTAAGACTGTATGGGGTTTTCCCCCTCTCTTTGCTTGCCTTTTCTCAGCAGCATGTGCTGGGTTGAAGATGGAGTATAACATGTCTATGGTTAGGGTGCTTGTCATTGAATTTCCCAAGCATTTTTTCCCCTAGTTGGGGAAAAAAAAGCATCCTGTCGTCAGTCTTGCTTCAAATCATCTTTGAATAGTGCCAGGAAGAAGCTGTTACACTCACCCTGTGAACTGATTTCCATGTTCTTAAGGGCGCTTTTCCCACAGAAAGCTGCTGGGTGTTGCAGTAAGGCTTGAACTCTAGTACTTGGATTTTGTACTTCTCTGAGTGTATGCATCAGTGTATGGTAGAGAACTGCAGCTGCTCCTCATTTTTGTAAATAATTACCATGTCTTGTTTGCCCTAGATGCCTACCCGAAGTTACAGACAGCATCCAGCAGGCAGGAATTGAACTTGGATATCTTCTGCCCTAACTGTATCATGACTTTCTTAGCAGCCAAATTTGCAACAAGCTGTATTATAAAGGGGAAGCAATGTACTTTCTAAGTGATGAGGCAGAGGTTGGAAAATCTTGTTCAGCTCTTATTGCTTCTATTTTTCTTTCTGTATTGCAAACTTTACATACCTCGTTTCCCTTTCTGTGAATGTTTAGATATTACTCGTTGTGTTTTAAAAGAAACCCCAAACCCAACCCAAACAACACCCTCCCTTCCTTCAAGTAAACCTTGAACATCTTCACATCAGGTTATATGAACAAGAATAGTACTAATGAACTGCCAGTGCATGGGGATATAAGCGTGTTAAAAATGCTTTTTAAGTTTGAGATGAAAGTGTGTTCTTTTTCTTTAAGAAATCCCTGTCAAGACTGCAACAAAAGCTGAGAAAAACCAGGCTGTGCTCGGAAATATGCCTCAAACTGCTTCTGTTCCTCGGAGTCAAAACTTGAATCAAAGACGTTCAGAATATGCAGGCACGACGTTAAGAAGCTCGAATTCAAATGCACATCCCCCCAGAAGGTCTGATAACTGGGGCAAGAAAAAATTGCTTCCGAAGCGCCGACCAACTCTGCTGGAAATGGTAATGGTCTCAGTGATAAAATAATGCCTCTTAGACAAGAGTAGCACCATATGTGAGCAGTTCTCTTCCCTGTGGGAAGTTAGAGCAGTTTGTTAGCAAAGGTCCTGTCTTAAAAACACTGAAGTGAGTGTTTCATTCAGAGAAGGTGTAGATGCTTAAATAGACAGGTAGAAATACCCTGGTGTGCATTGACTTTGGTGAGCAGGAGATGACAACTGAATCACGTGCTTAAAATGAGCTGCACAAAGGACAAAACGTTTGTTCCTCCCTGTGGCAGTACCTAGTAGGTTTTGTTTGTGTGTGATATCATCAGTCTTCTGCTGATCATCTTCCCTTTGCTCCTGACTTTGCTATTCAGCTGCCACCTCCTGACTGAGGTGCAAACAGGTTGGAGTTCTTTTTCAGATGCAGACAAAGAGATCTCGTTGATGGGGGTATTGGTGACTTAAAGATGTTGAGGCGCAACCTGCATGTGCATGGGTTTCTTCTCTGTAGGCCTGTTCAGATCAATCTGAGGAAGTGACAGCACTGAAGACCAGGTTGGTGCATCAGAAGGATGAAAAAGAGATTTGTAAGGGCGGGTCCAAGGTGTTGTGATGTTATTCTCAGTAGCAGTGCAAAGCATCCTGTTTGGAAGCTCGGTGGCTTTCTTTAGTATAAGCAAAGCCTTGAAGCTTTTATTGTGTTTAGTATTTAAAAGCAGTATCATATAGGTAGACTAGTGATCCTGTGAATAGGAAGTATAAGACTCCCCCATCAAGGGAGAACTTGCTGTGGGTGGAACGTAGGAGAAAGCAGGGTGCCACTGACATCAGGACACTGAAACAGCACAGGATGTTGAGGCAAGAGATACTTGATAAGGCACATTTGAAGCTGCAGGTGTGGGAGAAATCCCTTGATAGTGCATACCACCATTGCTGCCAAGAATTAAAGCTCCTAGTGACTGAAAAGGAAGTGTTTGCCCTTTGTGTAGCTTCCTAAGCATGCAGTTGTCTTTATCTCTTGCTCTTCAAAGTTGTTGGTGATCAAAGCAGCGAGGACTCCAGAAGAACCTCGCATGAAGTCCCACATGCTGAGAGAAGCTGGCAGAACATTGGAGGCCTGAATTGTAGCTTGCCAGTATAGTCCGTTTTTAAAATTGCACTTTGGTGGGGTTTATTTGGGTTTTTTTTGGCCTTTTAACGTTACTCAAAGCTGTTGGTAAAGGTTGTGCACTGTAGCTGAATCACAGAGGACTGCCTGAGACTTGCAGGTAGGCTTCTGCCGTCAGAAATGCTCAGTGTATAAGAACCTTGAGGAAACAAGGTTGAAGTTTTACAGTGAGTCGCTGGTGAGAGTTTATCCAAAAAGTGAGGAAGTAGAATTGCTGAGGAAATGTTGTTATGTCAGTGAAACGACACCTCAAAAAAAAATTTAGAGGGGAGGTAGGAGAATAGCTGCAGATGTCTGTTGGCAGTCGTTTGGCAGTGAGCTCGGGCACTGAGCTCTACGTGTTTATTGTAGCCATGCAAACAGTAGCATGTGTTTAGCCATTCTGTACGCTGACAAAATAAAAAGCTGGTGTAGTGTCACTCCACTGATACCCGTCCCTGCATTGAAAATTATAATACAAGGATGTGAGCTTTGATAGAGTGATGGTTCATCACATCTGTGCCTTTACTTGGCTTTTTGGAAACTTCACAGTTTCTCCCTGTTTGGCAAGAATGTCACTGTGCTGTCCCTTTTCTGCCCTAACGTGTATCTCTTAGTTCAGATGGGAAGTTTCTGAAGGTCCATTTTAGGTGTCAGCTGCTTGTAACACCTCTTGGTAACATATGTGCATGTCGAAGTGGCTGGTAAAACCACTGTTGAAACTCGGAACAACAGAAAAGTTCCTCTGCAACGTTGCAAGCCAAATTTAGCCAAATCATCTGTAGTGTGTAATACAAGTCTCCTGCATATGATCAGGCACTTACAGGTTTAGCTACTTGCTTTAAACTTGTTTGTTCGGAGTACTAGTTCTGCTGACACTTGCAGTCACAAAAGGCCCTTCAGCCTTTTGGCTGATTTTTTTTTTTTTTTTTTTTTTTTTTTTTTAAATACCAAAGTGAACTTCAGGGAGGTAAAAGAGATAAGGGAAGCCTCTAGTACTTTAAGCTACTACACTTACGTTGGTGGATTGTAGCCCAAACCAGTTATTTCTATTTAAGTCCACAGTCTGGTACCTGATGGAACATGCCCTTTCCTTGCGTTTATAAAATCTCCTACTCCTAGGGGTTTTCTAATAAAAAATGCATGGGATGTTAAATTACAGATACAGTATAACCTCGAAAGTGTAAGAGATGCTAATAGACTGTCTCTCCTGATGTACTGGAATGCACAGCCTAATATTATAGTCTGATATGACTATACAACCAGATAACTGGCGTGGAAATTCCTAGTATTTGGGTATGTTCAGTGGTATTCTGTACCACCTGAGCAAACTGAGACTGCCAGCTAAATCCAAAGGTACCATTAAACTTGTCAACTTGTTCTACCTGCCTTAGTGCATTGATCGCACTAAATGAGTGATGTGTAAACATGCGTGCTTTGGGCAGGCAAGTATTTTTCATCTTGTTCAGTGGCACAGTCATGTGCCAGTTGTGTAGCAAATCGTGGTCGTTACGAGCCTCTTATCACTACAAGTGGTGTTTGACCACCAACCCGCGCTGCTCCAGCAGCCTGCTGCTGCCTGGTCCCACCTACTCTCTGCTATCCTGGGCCTTTTGCTGACTCCATTCAGTTTTTAACACACAAGCCCCTAAAAAAATACACCACAAACAATACATAAAAAAAAAGTCCCAGAACATCCCACTACTTGCTGCTAATTGCCAGGTTTGTTTTCTCCTGGCCTGTGAGTTGAACTGATGTGTTAAGGGGTCTGATCAGTGCAAACTGGTGTAAAGGAGGGGATAGCAAGCCCTTAGGTGTCCCCAGCCCTGCAAGCTGTGTGGTAATGCTGTAATACATGCTCACTGGCTCTGCCAAAGCCCGCGTCAGTTAGTGGGAAAGCACGGAACGTGGGAATGCGTGGCTCTCCTGTGCTGTGCCTGGTAGGGCAGTCTCCCACTCTGCATGTGCACAACCTGTGCGAGAGAGCCAACAATTTAAATTCAGAGAATCAAAAAATTACTGAGTAGAGCTCTAGGTTTTGCTGGGCTTGTATCAGCTACAGAGCATTAGAGGGAAATGTGCATCACCATTTTCTCTTCTTTCTTTCCAGTTACTGGCCCAGGACATCCGACACGAAAGGAATGTGATTCTGCAGTGTGTTCGATACCTCGTCCGAAATAACGTGTTTGGACTTCGTTTTAAAACAGAACCACAGGCTGAAACAGAGACTGAGCAGTCCCCTCCAACTACAGCTACAGCAGTGTCTTTGACGGACAAACCTGATGAATCTAATTGTCCTTGTAGCTCTGACCTTCAGTTAGCAGGAGGAGAAGAAGAGGCAGTATTAATAGCTCAGGATGAGAAAGCACCTGGGGATCAGACTTCACAGATGGCTCACTTGGCAGATGAGGACACATGGGAAACCCCGTCAATTCAATCTGAAGAAGCACCATAGAGATTGTCTGTTGTGGACAATAAAGCAAAGGCTCACATTTTTTACCTGACTGATGCTTTTTGAAAGACATCAGTATAACAAAATGTTCATTACCGTACGTACTGAGAGCTGTTAAAAACCACTTTTGAGATCTCTTCTGCCTCAGGTGGCCATTTCCTTGTGAAAACAGCATCTGCGTTGAGTGACTGTGTTTCCCCATGGCGGAAAGGCAGCAGTGACACAGAGTATGACCAATTTTAGAGCAGGGTTGCCCACTTTTGAGCATCAGAGCTCTGAATGCTTTACCTCATTGTGAAATGTGTGTCAGTCTATCACCAGAGCCAAGTAGTGTTATGGTAGGATGGATCTTTCCTCATGTGAAATCATGGTCTGGTGTGTCTGGGAGTAATCTGAGTGTCCAGAAGTATTTCAGTATATTTTTGAAATGGTAATTCAGTGCACAAGTTTTTACCCCAGCTGTTGTTTGATATAATGCATCCAATATAAATGTAATATATCCAATATAAAATGTAAAAAAAAAATTAAGTAGAAGAAATAACTGACCTGGCTCTAAAAGTACTGCTTGTACCAGGAGTCACTTCCTTTCTGAACTAATTTGTTAATTGATCAAAGGAGTGGAAATGAGGGTGCAGACTGATGCAAGAAGCCTTTTTAAAAAAATAAAAAAAGATACGATAACTGCTCGCATCAGTGCTAGGTTGCTGGTTGACCTCAGGTACCCAGTATTAAGTCGTAGGCCTTAAGCTCTGTTTTAGTCATTGCCTGACAAATCTAACTCCGGAAGCAAACTTTTAGTGTTAAGACTATTATCAAAGTTTAGAGAACTATTAAGAGTTACTGCTTTGTCCCTTTATTACGCATTGGAAATTTATCAGGTGGCCTTCTGGAAGAATGTCTTCCTTGGTACACTGTTACAATGTTCCTGCAGTGATATTTTTTTTTATTATTATTATTCTTTTCCACAGATTTATACATATGTCCATAGTGTTGTGAGCACTAAAAAAGCATCAGCCAAGGTTTAGAAGCAAATTTAGTCTTTTGATTACAACGTTTTTCAGAATCCTTCTTCTCAAGGGCAGGTGTTTGTTTGTCACATTGATGCTGAAAATAATCTGTTATCAAAACCTCCACTTCAGAATCTGCTCTTTGTCTTTTAGTCGTGGTTAAATGTTGGAGTTAAATCTCAGGGACTGATTTTATTTTTCTGTTCTTGGAAGGCTAGCCTTCGACCATTCCACCATCTAGAATATGGAAACTCACATGTTTTTTTTGGTTGCCATATAGCTGTGTTTTCTTTCCTCTGGTTCCTTTAACTTATGCCATACATCTCATTTATAGTGCACAGAAAACAAGAAATAGTTGAAAATTCTGCTCCACTGCTCTATTTATAGCTACGACTGCATATTGTGTTTGTAATGCACCATCTAAATTTATGGAATTACATAAATATCAACACCCTTGTAAAAGTTGTGCGTCTCAAGAATATATGTGCAGAATAGAAGCAGTATTCATAAACATTTATATTTCCAAGGCAGATGATTCATTCTTCCCATGATGGTCTCACGAGCCACCACAATCTCACTGACTTGCTTACGGCTCTTAGAGTTTTACTGCAACGAGACTGCCAGCAAAGACCTTTATGCCACGGAGATCTGGCATTGGGGCAGAACCTGATTTCAGAGTGAAGTGTTACCAGTGCTGTTGAAAGCACGGGTGACAGGTGCATGAAAAGAAATAGATGTCTTAGGATTGCTACTAAATTGCACTTTATTCAACCTTTAACGTGCTTCTGTCCCTATCAAGTTGGTGGCAGAGCTTTCTTTGACTGTACACTCTGTGTTTAAAAAAAGCCACAACAAAAAAATTTAACCTGAATTCTTTATATTGTTGTCATTATGGACTTAATGAATATTAAAATTTGACACAAAACCGAACGCGTTGTCATAAGAAATTTTTTTAAAAGTCTATTTCATGTGGATAAGAAGAGGTTAATTTCTTTTGAGGGAGATCTGTACAAGGCCAGCATGGCGTATATTGGGAGTTTTAACCTTGGGCTTATTGCTTACGTGCAGAATTATTGCTGCTGTTCTCACACGAACCGTTTCTGCCAACAGCAGATCTGTGGAGACATACGCTGCAGAGATGTTAAACTCTGAATTGCACTCTTGGTCAATGAGTGGAAAGTCTCAGTCTTTTCCTCTCCTGTGCTTTTATTTTCCTGTTGTTCCAGGACATGTTCAAACTTCACGTACCCCTTCCTGCCATTCAAGAATGTGCTTCATTGGTATTTTGCTTTCAGCCTTTGGATAGTAAAGCTGCCCTAATGACCTTTTCTGCTACTATGATGCTCTCCACTCTCTGCAACTTTCTCTTTCTTGGTTGTTTGGGGTGGGCTTTGTTTACTCCTTTCGATGCTTCTCTGTGTAAGAAAAAACTTTTGCTTCTGATGTCCTGCGGGCACTAGTGTCTCCCAGCCTTGTGTGGCTTTTAACTTTTTTGATTGTTTTAGAGTGGGATGGTGGGTTTGTGTTGATTTTAAGATTTTTTTGCGGTGTTGCCAGTCGTATCCTGGGCTTCATCAAGAGGTGTGTAGCCAACAGGTCGAGGGAGGTGATGCTCCCCCTCTACTCCACTCTTGTGAGGCCCCACCTGGAGTACTGCATCTACTTCTGGAGCCCACAGCACAAGAGAGACATGGACGTGCTGGAGCGTGTTCAGAAAAGGGCCACGAGGATGATCAGAGGGCTGGAGCACCTCTCCTATGAAGACAGACTGAGAGAGTTGGGGTTGTTCAGTCTGCAGAAAAGAAGGCTCTGAGGAGACCTTATTGTGGCCTTCCAGTATCTCAAGGGGGCCTGCAAGAGAGCTGGTGAGGGGCTTTTTAGGATGTCGGGTAGTGACAGAAATAGAGGGAATGGATTAAAGGTAGAGATGGATTGGTTCAGATGGGACGTTAGGAAGAAGTTCTTGACCATGAGGGAGGTGAGACACTGGCACAGGTTGCCCAGAGAGGGGGTGGAAGCCCCATCCCTGGAAGTTTTTAAGGCCAGGCTGGATGGGGCTCTGAGCAGCCTGATCTAGTGGGGGATGTCCCTGCCCATGGCGGGGGGGTTGGAACTAGATGGTCTTTAAGGTCCCTTCCAACCCTGGCAATTCTATGATTCTGTGTTATTACGGAAAAAAAAAAGAAAAAGAATCATACTTCTCAGGCTTTGTGACTCACTTCAGATAAAAATATTCCAGTGACAACCTTCATGCTTCTGAAATTTTATTTTTATCTTCTTTTATAACTTAGCTACTGAAAATGTAATTGTGGGTGTCTAGTTTAAATTCAGTACCCCCCGGCTTTAGTGGTATTTTATTTGTTTTAAATCCACCTCACCTACTGAGCTAGAACAGGTGAGAGAGGGGGAGGGAAATAATCAGACTTCACTCAGTTGTGGTGCAGCTTAAGCTTTGCTGTGAACAGTCACTTACGCTGCGGCACAGCTGATCCCGAGATGAGGGTAAGGGAAGCAAACGGTGCGTGTTTTTAACTGGTATGACTAGTTGGTCAGCGAGGGCTTTTGCAACTGATTTTACCTGTTGGTGTTGCAATCCTTGCATTGATTGCACAGGAGATGGGGTGGTTTGATTAGCACTGCTGTCAGCACTCTGATCTTCTGTGTCAGCTCCTTACAACCGGGTGTCCCTCTGCTTCCTGGGACCACTAATCCAAGTCATGCGGTGCAGTTGTTACTTGGAAATAAGTCACACAGTCCTAGTAGATCTTCCATGTTTAGAAGTGTTGAAGGACAAACATAAACTCTTAGGGCAGGTTCTGTCAAAGGCAAAAGTCTGGGCTGAAATACTGCATTTCCCAAGCTCGCTAGAGGCAATAATCCAGCTTACTGTGAACTGATAGCATCCTGAGGCCATTCCTGAAAGTCTAAAAGCACAGGACAGATTGGAAGAAGTTCCTGCTTCTGCTGAAAGAACAGAGCAGACAAACCCCAGAGGCTGTGCCCACACTAGGCTCCCAGACTGCTTCAAAGGTTGAAGAGAAGGTACCAGGAACCAAGCTCAGGGTCTGCAACAACAGACACGACTCCACAGTCTACGTTTGTTGCTGGTATCTGTCTCTGCCCAGGCTTAGGGTGTCAGTTTGCAGAGCAGGACGCTAAATCCAGTGCTTTGACTCTCTTTGCAATGCAATTTGATGTGGATGAATGAAAAACGCTGCATAAGTAAGTGTTGGGTTTTGCTGTTACTTGGTGAGACGAAAAAGAATTGTGTCAGTCTTGGGTATTCACTGATGCTGTCTGGGAGTGCTCGATACCTACAAGAAACTCCCACTCTCCCTAGTTTTCTTTACTCTTCTGGCTTATGTTGTGTGCCTTTCTTCCTAAATTGTCCTCTAATTTCTAAATATATCCTCCAGGCAGCAGCTCTTGTTTGGTAAGACAGCTTTCTTGGCATGGTGTAATTTTTCCATCTTCCCTTTATTGTATATGTAAAAGGAAACTGTATAGACTCTATGGGCAGAGGCATTTGCATAAAAGCGATACAACCTCAGTGAAATCAAACTTGCAGTGAGGAATATATGATGCATGGAAACCCCTCAGTGGTCACAGGAACAGTTGTTCTGGGTGAGGGGAGATCCAGTACAGATTTCAGCTGAGTGTTTCAGCAAGATACCGATCTGGGTGCTTTCTGCAAAAGTGAGACAAGAAATGGGAGCAAATTCAATCTATAGTCAGAGGAAAACAACAAATTTATTTTCTTTTTGTCACAGCAGGCCAGGTTCTGAATTATTAAACCTTCTTCCTCCACTCCAGTCTCATGACTTTCTAAACATGGGATGATCTGCCTTAATAGTGGAATTGTAACCTTGGCTTTGGGGAGGCCGAAAGAAAACTGCCACCATCAATATTTGTGGTGATTCGCTGCTTTCATCGTCAGCGGGCTTTTGTTCAGACCTGGGTGCTTTTTGAACTCAGTTTCCTTGGCAAACAGTTTGGGCAAAAACAACAAGATTTCCCCTTGGACTGACTTACAGATAGATCTGGGCAAGCAGGATTATTTTTCACTTCCAGAGATGGCCTGAAACATCCCAAAGTACGCCAGTTTCTAACGATTTCAGAGGAGATTGCATTTTAATAGCTAGCCTGAGTATAACATTTTGGGGTCATTGTTTTTTTCATTGGTGACACCTTTCTTTTCACTTGGGACAAGGACATTTTGTCTATATTTTAACAGAAATGAGGAGACCAGAGCAGGTCCTCAGCATGCGAAAAGGTGACCCCCATCTCCAGGCTTCCAGAAAGAGGGATCCTTGCAGCGGAGCCCTTGAGGGGTGCAGGGTGTCTGGCCCCATCTCCTGCCTCCCTGTGACTCCACTTGTCCCACCGTGCTTCCTTCCTGGCAGAGAAAGAATCAGGCTGCTTTGCTCAGGGGCTGCATTTCTCACCTGTGAGCCTGGACTTCTGCAAAATGGAATTTAAAAAAAAAAGAAAAAGCCAGAGGATGCTGGAGAAAGGCAACGCAATGCTTGGAGTATTTGTGGACAGGGAGATGTGGAGGTTTGCATCCTTGGAATGATCCCCTCCTGAGCAAGTGCTTTTGCTGACTTGCCTGCTAATTAATCTGTCCTCTTCCTCTTCCTCCTCTGCCTGGGTTGGGGAGTCTGGTCCCTGCTCTCTCGTTTGCTGGAGCTGTTAAGTAAATTCAACCTGAATATGAAAATAGCAGTGGGATTACTTAAACCACATTTCTCAGCAAGTTCACTGTTGCTAAAGCTCTTCATCCTGCTGGACTTAAATCTAAACCCTTCTCTTTATTTTCATTTGGTCTTTTAGCCAAGAGATTTAGACTTTTGAGGGCAAGATGTCAGTATTGTACCAGGCAACGCTGGAGGGAAGGTGATTGCATCATATAGTGACACAATTTTATTGCAACCTTCCAAAAGTGGAGGCTGTTTCCCGACCTTTCTATTAAAGCAAATTCATTCTGAATTTTGGTGCCTGTCTTCTCTTTTTTTTGCTACTAGGTGATACTATTGATACAGATTTTCTCACAAGAGATAATGAAATTTGTCTGTCCTTGCACCATAGAGAGAAAATAGCAGTAAAAGTGGAAAAAAAAAGATTATTTTTTTTAATTACCCTTAAGTTTCATAACTAGAGGCACGTTTTCCAGATCAGTTTCAGATAGTAATTTCTGAGAACCTGTTGCCTGTTAGCCCAGGACCTTCTTCCACATACAGGACCTCATAGCTGGTGTCTAAGCTTCTGTTACACCTTCTGAGAAAACCCCCAGATGACAAGAATCAACATGTCCGGTGCCTTTCAAGGAACAAGGGTGGTGTGGAGGGAGCAGTGTTTGGTTTCATGTGTGTATTTATTTTTAAATTGAATTTTAGAAAAGCTTGGGTGTTATATTTGAACATAAGAGACTGATGAAATAATGGAAGTTTTCAATATTTATGAGATTAATGTCCTCATATAGGTGGTTCCCAGACCATGCCAGGCTGGTACCCCATCCCTTTAGCCTGTGGGAGGGCTCCACACCTTCTGGCATGGAAAGTACCCAGGGGATCTCCAGCATAAGCATCTTGCTGGAGCTTCTGCTTACGCAGTCACACGTGGCGTGAGAAAAGCAGTGTAGGTGAAAAGTGATTCTCCTCTTCTGGAAACAACTGCATCATTGTCGTCGTCAAAGTTAGAGGTGGTGCGGAGCACAGGCTGTTCTCAGTGGAGGATTACGAGATTGAGTTGGGATTTAGGGACGGAAATGCACGCGGGATTTCCTTTCAGAAACCCTGTGCTTAAGTAGCTGTTTTGTTCCTACGCTAAAAACTAAAAATCTCAAGCTGATGGGCCGCTTTCTGAATTTTTGGGGCGTTTTGGCTCACCCTGTGGCACGCCACGGGCAGCGCGATGTACCGACGTGCCATGCCGCGTGCTCCAAATGCAGGTCAGTGGTGGAGTTCTGTGCTGAGGGTGCTGCGATCATCTCCTTCATCGAAATAGCAGAGTGTGCAAGACGAAAAGGTGGGGACAAGCCACCTGTGGAGGATAACACAGTGTGCTGGTACCTAAAAATGGTATCCTACCCCTCTGGCCCAAGGGGAGGGGAGCGCTGGCTGGGTGCAGGCACCTCGAGGTTTTGGTGCAAGCGCAAGTGGTGATGCTCTCTCCCGTTAAGGAAAGAAGGTCAAGACATCGGCCCACTGATGCTTCTGGGTCTCAAGGCCAAGGCGACATCCCTGCGACCCACTTTGAATTTACCACTTAATTCATCTTCTCCAGCACTATAAATAATTCAGCCCAAGGCAGTTCAATGGTGATAAATAGGACAATAAACCTCGTACTGCAGTGAAGGCTACAAAGAGAGCAGTGCTTTTTAATTGACTGTTGCACGGTGACTAGGAAAAGCAAAGAGAATTCACTCAAAGCGCTGCATGCAAACGTCACTGAGCACAAGTTCTTTGATGGCTTTGAAGTTTCCTAGAGTAATTCAGCCCTTATCAAAGGACTGTGTTTCACATAATGTTGGAGGTTTGAACCAGAGGATTACTTGTCATCCCAGTCTTCACACAAACTAATTTAACCTCGTGGGACCACTGGGAAAGTCCTGTTTTATATCTGGTAGGGTCCCTCCTTGGTCTGCTTCATTCATTCTGCCTCCATGAGGGCCTGGTAAAACCCGAAGGCTGTAGGTGGGGAAGTCTGTACTTGCTGCCAAGCTCAGACCACTGCGCAACACCTGTCTCACAATTAAGAGGTGCTTTCTTTGCACTTGGCACCTAGCGCTGTCAGTCGGGTGTCCTTACTGCCCAGCTCCGAACCAAAAACTGGAGCAACAGCAGTTGTTCCACAGGGTTGGATCAGGACGTTGCCCCGGTGACAAATCGGCTGCTTAAAAGCTGGCCCCAGTTGCTGGTCCTGCTCACGACCAGTTGCCACCAACACTCCTGGTCTCGAGGGAAATGCGACCTGTGCCATCCTCAAGGCTATCAAGGGAGCCTTGAAAGCAGGAGCGAGCCGCAGGAGGTTGGAAAGGGTAGCACATCTCTGGGTTACAGTTGGAAAGGGTAGCACATCTCTGGGTTGCGGTGTGAGCTCATGAATATCTGAGTGTGGAAAATAACCAGGCGTGCAGGAGGCTGAGTTTTTTGGCAGTGGAGTAGAGACGCAACATTCCTCCCCATGGTTTTGGGGAGATCTGGTTAAAGCTTTGTGGCTTACTAGAGAAGCAGTTGCATTGTCTGAAGAACATACCATGTGTTACAATTTTTTTCTGCCTGATGAATTAGGCTCAGAGCTTTAGACATAGCTTTTTTTTTTTAATATGTGCTTACATTTAGCTTAATTTTTAATGGTGTACTAGCCTTCTCTGTAGTTAGCTAATGAGATCTGGTTCAATAGGTTACTGTGCTACATCCGTGTCTGGTTTGACTTGCAGCTATGAAAAAAACAGGGCCAGAGAATCTCGGAGCCTGCGTTTGTACACTGCTTATTCTGCACTACTCCAGGAGCAGATGTGCCTCTGCTCTTTCCCCTGATCCCGTCCCAGCCCAGAGTCCCAGGATGGCTCATGGGAATAGCCTGTTTAATTTTACAAGCCTGAGATTTCTGCTTAGGGTCATGGGTGGTAGGGATGTAACCGGAGAGGAGCTTAGATCCAGCAAAACCACTTCTTGGCTGTTAATGGCTCCAGGGAGTAATGAAAGAAGAGGCTTCTCCAGCCTGATGATCCCCTGAGAGCTGGGATTGCTGAGTAGCCTGAAATTTGGTCTGCTTCAGCAGGATACTGGCCACCACTAAGGGAGACATTATGGGGCTTGATGTGGGAGAGAAAGGGAGAGAAGAGAAGGAGACAGTTCAGTCTCCGTAGCCAAGCCAGATCTGATAGATGGCTTTGGGAATGCATTGTGCTATTAAGGGCAAGCAAATGAGAGGGTGCCAACTTGTAACCACCCACAACTTCTTGGGAGAAAAGACCCAAGAGCCAGATGGGTTTCTGGACTCAAGAAGATGCTGTTTATACTAGCAGGCAGCAACAGTTTCTAAATATGCATCTAAATCCATAACTCCAGCAGTAAGCATCAAAAGGGTTAATCATAATAAAACCTAGCTTGGTATTGTGTCTTTTCACTGAGAATTACTGAAATAGAGATTTCTACTCTGGCCAGTTTAGTTGAGCTCCAATCACTTGAAGGTCTCTTTAAATTCAGGCCAGCATCCCCCTGAGACAGCACTGATGTTCTCTTACAGCTGTTTCAAATTTGTATTAAAAATGCTATAACTGAAGCCATTTTGATCAGCTTGTAATTGCCATGTCCCAAACGAGAGAGTAAGGTTGCATCCCACCTGATCTTGGTAAAGTAAGACCTGATCTTTTTGCTCATGAGTTTATATTTTTTTTCTTAATGTTTTTAACTGCACCACCATGAAAAAAAAAATCGTTGTTGCCTTCAGCTTGATGTAGCAATGCATCAGGGAAGGAGCATAAATTCAGCAGGCTAACAGGGACGAAGGGTCATGGGAGTAGACCTTGGCAGATAAGCTGATGTGCAGAGCCTGGTCAGTACCTGGATAGGTAATATATCACTGCTGCTGCAGAGTGAGAGGCCACCCTCTTATTGCAGCTGGAATGGAAACCCCTGCAGTAATGGAGGTGGGGTTTCTCACATGGATGGTGGTGGGGTGAGGTAGGTATGGGAGGGGGACTTGTAGGCACTTACAAGTGCATGGGTGGGGAAGGCAGTGCCTCTGTTTTTTTCACTCAGGTGAATCTAATCACTAAAATTACTCCCTGATCTCAACAAGAGATGCTAAATTCAGTATTAATCTTCAAACAATTTGCTCTCTTCAGTGAATAAACTTTGGTGTTCAGAAGTAGGACTTGTTTCTCTTTGGGACAGGAAGACACAGAATAAGAAGCCAGACCCCTGGAAGAAACCATCACCCTGGACAAAGCAAACATCTCACATTTCATGTTTTCTGTGGGAGGTCTCCTACAGGGGCCTTTTGAGTACCTTCACCTCAGATTCCTAAGAGAGCCACTTTGGCTTTCAAAACAAGGGTCCCTTTTTGTCTGTGAGGGTGATGACCTTATAGCTCTTCCATTTATGGGTTCTCAGAAATGAAGCTGATGGGTGCCCTGTCAGCACCACTGTAGGCAAGAAGGTTCAATAGGATGGTGTTAATGTAATTCATGATCAATCACATAATTTGCATGTGGCTATGTAGCAATTAGACAAATCACGTCACCAAAACACTGCTTGAAAAATTTAGCCCTGAGTCTCTCTTGTGTTCCCTTCGTGTTTCTCTCTTGTGTTCCCTTTGTGTTTCCCTTTGCGTTTCCCTTTGCAGTCTGTCTGTCTGTCAACCCCATACCCACGCTCCACAGACCTTCAAGGCTAGAAGTGGATGCTGGGTCTCGGTTGCAGGTAGAAGGATCCCCAACAGCTCGGGAAATTCTCTTGGAGGCCTTGAGCAATGCTGGTGGGAGATTTTCATCTCAATGGAGTGGAGACTGGAGCACGAAGGTTGGAGAGAACACCAAATTCTAGCAGGCAGACAGGTTTGGAGGTGAGAGGGATTCAGGTCAGAGTAAGACACTCCTGGGTTAAAATGCACTGAACAGACAAAGCAGTTCTAGTGGGACCACAGCAAGATGTATTCTGCACCAGCACCTTTCTCTAGCAGGTCCTGAGAGCAGAGCTGGTTCAAGCAATTGCTGAAAGCTCCGCAGAACTTCCCCCTCTGTGCTAAACTAGAAAATTACTCCTCGCAGCCGAAGTCAAAGATGGCTTTATAAGTGAGAATGAATCATGGGAAGACCCAAGGCAGACTGTGGCTTCCTTCTCTCCCTCTGTTAACACTGCCCCATGCAGCAAGTGCTCATGTAAGAGCTGGCCACGTGTGACTTTTCTCCCTCCTTCCCCCATCAGCGCTGCAGCTGCGTCCAGCCTCACAGCTTCCCGTAAGAGCAGCTATAACCAGCCCTGTAAATCAGGCTCTGTAATTATGGGACCAAATGTGGAATAACAGGATGAACGTATCGGTCAGCAGCCACTTTGAGGAAACCATGCCAATACACCGAGGGGCCCCAGTAGGTGCTGAAAACTGTTTGTATCAAGATCCTGACCATCCTAACTGTTTGTCTTAGCGGTGATTTGTGGTTTTGCCATCTCCAAATGTAGACAAGAATCAGCTCACCCCTCACCCTCCTCTCTTACCTTCTCAGAGGGCAACCAGAACAGCACAGCGAGCCACATCTCTTTGCAAAAGAGTGTGGAAATGAAAACAGCAGGCAAGGCTTCAATTTCTGTCACCACCCTCTGTGATGGACATTTGCAAAAGCGTCCCGATCAAAAGGCCCTGGCATTCTGCAGAGCACTTGTTGTTATACCTGTGAGCTCAAACTTTGTGCTTTCAGGCTTTTAGTCATCAATAAACTAAGCGATTACATACTCTTTCTGGATGTGCTTCCTCTTCTGCCGTAAAATTGTTTGTTGCCATGGATATCACTTTATGTTGAATGACACATAACCAAAATGGATTTAAATAGACTCTCATGGGTCAATATTTCCATAGGAGCAAATGCACATCTCGAGGCTTCCTAGAACTACTGATGCAAGGAGCATAAGGCATCCAGAGCTTCAGCTGGAAAAGTAATGGATGCCTCTTAACGGTAAGAAAAGATAGAATAAGCTTTGTAAATTATTTTTCCCAAACCCAGAAAGGTAAAAGAACCTCCCAGGTCTCAGCAGCCAGAGAGATCAGGTAGAAGTTTCTCCATTGTTTATCACTGACAATTTGAAACTGCTTTTCCTTCCTTGCCAGCCCTAATCTTTATTTTTATTTTTTTTAGAAGTGCCTTTCAGTCTAGGGTTTCCGAGATGTGTCGTATTGCAGCTCATAAATGGCCTTGTGTTCTGGGTGAACAATAGTTGTTACTGTTTAATGCAGAGATTTGATAAAATTTGCTAATGACCACTGCAGAAAATGGGCAGATCGAGTGGAGAGAAGTTTTCACTTTCTAGCCAGGAGCAGAACTCCCACTCCCTGGCTTATAAATTTCATTAGGTGGAACTAATTAAAGGGATGTTTCTTATTACCAAGATGAGAAGCAGTCCAAGAGGAGTCCAGGGAGGTTTGTACGCTGCAGCACAATTGCTCCGCTTTTAAATGCTGCGAAAGCCTTGCGTCCTATTTAATTTGACATTCCTTGTGTTTGTTTCTCTTTGTGACTCATAGCACAACACTGGCAGCAGGCCTAGGAAGTAGGTTATGGGATCTGGCGTGGGGACACTGGTGGATTGTATTCCAAGTGTTGTGCTTACATTGCACCACCAACCATAAGAGCATCAGCAAACTGTGTTCAGACTGCCCGGCAAGCTGGTGGCTTCAAAAATCAGATTAACAGCTGCAGCAGCAGGCCAAGGCAGGCTTGACTTGGCATTTAATTTGCCACCTTTATTAGCCTAGCTTGTTTAATATGAAACAATTTTAGCACGTGAATAAAAAAGCTCTGCCAAACATGCGCTTCTCCTCCTAGCTGTCACGTTCTGGTTTTAAGCAATAGGTTGATCCCTTCCAGCCTCTCACCTGTTCTCTCACAGAGTCGCTGCGCTGCAGTCATCAGACCTGCACAAAAATAAGGTGATCAAGTAATTGTTGACAGAAATTGCACAAGGGCTCTGATTTCACCCACTGATGGGAAGTAAACACATTCATTTTTGTGCTGATGGGGACTTGATGGCGAGGGGAGGGTTGTGGCAGATGGCAGCAGCTCTGCCTCAGCTCTTCAGCTCTTGGTCTCTCCAGTATAGATCAAGAACTCAGATCTTTGCTCCCTCCGGCTTAAGCTAATTAAAAGGCAAAGGCATCATGCTGCTCTTGTGGACTCTGAAGCTGAAAACACTAGTGGTATGTCTTGGGAAAGACTGGATAGTTTATTTAGCATCGCTCTTAATTTGGTCTTCTGAAGAATAAAGAACTCACAGCAAAGCAAAAAAAGTGTTTAGGAGGGTCCTTTGGCTTTGCATGTACATTTTATGACAGATAAGACCATCAGGATATAAAATACTGGGGAGCTGGGGAGCAGGCTATGTCAAACTCTGCTTCCTTAACCTGACCTCTTTCTGCAGAAGGACTAGAGTCAGGATTCAGGTTGGCTGTCTTTCCTGATGATTTCTTCTGAAAGAACACAGATGATTTCTTGCAGCTTGGTGACAGAAAATGAGTAAAAACCGGGGAAAGCGCCACGTGAAGTGATTATTTGCAAGCAGAAGAAATAAAAGCGTGATTAAAATATCTTTGTCTGTAGTGCCTACTATCATCATGTTAGTGTCTTCTTGTGTCTCTTAACATAGTGTGCTCATTTTGCAAAGCATATACTGAAAGGGTGTGTACGTGCTTGTATTTGTTCTGCTGGTTACAGAGTTAAGACCGTAACTAAATCAACTTTAATTTAGTTTTGTAAATTTATGAGGAGTTTACACAGTGGCAGGTCAAGGACAAAACACAGCATTTGTGCTGGCTTATGAAGAACTGAATGGCAATATTAATTTTGAGTCATTCAGGACTGTTCGGGGTTTTTTTAATATTAACCAGAGTTGAGGTAAGCAACGAAGCAAAACAAAAACCATTCCCTATTTTCTTCCTTGGGACTTACTCATTTAAGAAAGTTGTTTCTAAAAAGAAGACCTGACCATCCTAAGGTCAGCAGGAGCAACAAGGATCGAGCTCTTCTGCCACTGCGCAGTGTCCAGTGCCGTGAAGGAACAGGAGTTTCCTAGGAAATCCAAGACAGCGTGTACACGTCTTCTCAGGTGTTCCTTGAAATGTTTGTTTGCATTTTATCACACTCTCAGGGAAAGTTTCAGAGAGCACTTAGCTCTCCCTGAACTGAAATGTCTCCTTTTTTATTCTTTGCAAGCTGTAGGTGTGAAACAGCCGAGTGTTATTTACTCCTGGTGAACTCCCACCAGCCCCTCCATCCTCTTCCACAGTTAGAGACTCCTTTTTTTTTGTAGTTACACAGTGAAACATTTCAGGGGCTGCCTGAGTACTGGAATACACTGAAGAAGTGAAAATAAGCAAGCTATTAATGCATTACTTGCGTTTTTAGTTTTAGGGTTATTTTGCAGCTTGGAAACAAAGAAGAAAGCCAAACAGCGTAGCATCAGCCAGCTGGAGACGAGCCAAAACCTGGAGACACACACTCTCACACTGTCTCCTTCTTCTTTTAAATTCCTGACAAGATCTTTTTTTTTTTTTTTTTTCCCCCAAAGCTTTCCAAACGGCTGCCTGGCTTCCCTTTTGGAGAAGAGGAAACGAAAGGTGGGAGTGATGACCGAGGCTGTCGGAAGCGGCTGCGGATCGGCTGCTCCAAGCACTTGCCGTCGCAGCGGGCTTCTTGCCCGGTTGATACTAGGGAACAAGGCACAGGAATGGTTTCATCTGATGTCAGAATGGCAGATCCTTTTTCTCTGGAGTGGGGGAAACGACAGAAAACACATGATTATTGCAGTTTCTAAATTTTAGATTATTGTGGTTTTAAATATATTACTCGTTTCAATGTTAAGTGAAAGGGCAATCTTCTTGCAACTCTTCGGGTTGTAGAGCAGACTAAACTCCATAGATGTTGTTACTTTGATTGCCACACAGTCCAAATCACTTTAACACTGGTAAAGCATTGTGTTATCCATGAAAAGCAACCTCTGTGTCCAGACAGGGCTGTCAACATTTCAGTGCTCACTCTAACTTTCTGTGCAGTAATTTCTCCAATGCTGTAATTTCCTATGAAGAGAAACATTAGATAGATGTCTGATTTATCAATTATCCTGATAAAATTATGTGACTTCCCATGGTAGATTGATATTATTTTTAGAATGGCATTTTGCCACACACTGAAATAATAAACATCATACAACGATGACTTCCTCTTTTTTTTTGTTTTTTTAATCTTGTGCACATGAAATCAATAAGTTTATCCAGCTGAGAGGAATTACTTATCTTCTTTCTTACTCTTCCTTCCTCAAGCACTGCTTCTCCCAGAGGGAAAGGTAGTGTGTCAGCAGGATGCGCGTTAAAAATCTAAGTGCACTTTCTTCTTGAAATTCTAGCACAAGGTCAGAAATATCCAAATGGAATAACCTGACTGCAGAGTTAACAACTGCAGCCTGTTAAAGCATCCACTCAAATCCAGCATTGGCCACTTGACTATAAGAAACACATCTTGATAATAACTTTCCTCCCCTGCTGGATAGTGTGTTTTAAAAGCATATCCGAAAGATCAAATAATGCCCCATACATCATTTTCCCCACCACAGCATTGGATGGCTACGTGGGAAAAACAATAATTAGTATTCCTGCTTTCCTAAGCTAGAAGACCCATCCATCTGCAGTCTTGCTGTTCCATCTTAAATAATGCACACGTCCGTATGTGCGTGTAATTTCTGCATGAGAACAGGATTTATAATAGCTAAGCAGTAAGCTCATAAGAAGCTCTTTCTCACCTGAAGGTATAATCCTTTATTTGTGACATCCCAACTAGTTACCACTGGAAAGGATTATGGCTCCATGTGAGAAATTAACAGGACCAGTGGAACCTAAGAAACTAAGAGGTGGGTTTTTTTTCCACACATTAAAATCTGTCTAGGACATTTTTATTTAAAAAAACAAGAGGCACCTGTGTGAAACATTGCCCACAGGAATGCTCCTGAGTCAATTTGCCCCAGATATATCTTGCTAGTGTCTGCCTCTGTCTTACTTGGATCTTATTGCCAAGGAGAAATGGATAAGTTATACAAATTTTAATATAAGGAAAAATCTGAAATAGCAAAAGGTACCCATATTTTAATTCTGTAAAAGTAACAATGATGAATGTTATCTGACATGCTTTTACCAGTGTAATAAAAGGAGAGACTTTCCACTAAAAATTAACCACATGAAATAGCAGAGACTCAAGATCTGACTTGAATCTAGTGCTGGGCAGTTTTGCCCATCTCCTGCTGAGCCCTGCTGAGAGGCTCTGGCTTACTCAGGGAAGGGGTGAGGTGTGTCCAGTGGCAGTGAGGAGAAGTGTCTCCCTATCCAACTCTTCTGCAGACCCAACCTCGCAGACCCAACCAGCAGTACTGGTAATTCCTGGTCATGCCTTGGAGTATCTTTTATTTTTTTCGTGAAAATGTGGCCTGCTTCGGTTATCTGGCCCCACTCACATCCCATGTTATACACACAGGCTTGACCCCATGACCTGACTCTGTCCTCAAATGTTCATGACTGAAGGGTTGGAGTGTAACACTATATCTACCCGTAGAAATAGGATAGGGGGAGATTTCTTGGAAACTGCCAGGACAGGCACCAAAAATAAAAGGTATCTGAGGAACAAGTGGAACCACACGGACACAGCACTGAACTCCTCTGTTTGTTTTCTGGTTGGCACTTTTATGTTATCTTTTCCTCTTCAGGACATTTGTGGGAAGCTATAAATACAGAGAGTCTGTGCAATTGCTACTGTGGAAATAAGGGTTCCCATGTCCCTGTGCTTGTGGCTGAGCACCGAGGTGTGCACCGGACATCGGTGCCGTGATGGGGGGCTCTGCTGCTGGGCTGCTCTGGGACGTCTCTTCCAGCAGCTTAGGGAAGGGAAAAGTGAAGCGTGATGTTTTGGGGTTGGTACTGCTTGTACGGCACAAGTGAAGGCACTATATAAAGACTGGGGATACTTGTCCTAATTCAGTCTTTTTTCATATGGCTATTCTGGCTCTTCTCATTGCTTCTCCATCACAACTTACATGGAAATCCCAGCGTGCCCGTGGTGATGAGTGGTTGTTCTAAAGTGTGCAGTGAAACATCATTATGAGGCCTAAATTATCCCAAAATACTCAAGCCTGGGAAGGCATATGCCCAGAGACCCTGCATGAAGAGCACACCTGCACCTCTTTTACTGGGAACACTACCTGTAGCTGTGAGCAAAACCCCAAGATTACTGATGGGGCACTGAGGCCCCAATCCTGTCTGGGGCTGGTGCACATTTGTGAAACTAATTTCACCACTCCAAGCTGGCTCCAGGATATCCTCTCTGCTTAGCTTTTGGTTACGAAGTCCAGGGAGAAGGAAATCGAGGGTGATGCAGCCCTCTGCGTGCTAACTGTGAACATGGAAGCTGGTACCACTGAGTGGTGGCTACTCATGGGATGTTGTGGCAACACCTAGAATGGCCTAGGCTGGAAGGGACCTTAGAGATCATTTAATCCAACCTCACTATCATGGGCAGGGACGCCTCTCAACTAGATCAGGCAACACATGGGGACCCAACGGGGATCAAACCCGCGACCTGTAAATTCCTCTGAAACTTGGGAGCAAGGACAAGGAGGTTTTGGTCCATGAATATCTCCTCAGCGCAGTAGAACAGGCCAGGCCGTAAAATAAAGCTAAATGAAAAATTATAGGGTGAATTTGGCCTCATAATCACACACAGATTATTTGTTGCTTGAACAAAATCGGCTGAATATAAACAAGTCTACAATGTGCCTCATTAATTGGAGCTATTTTTCCAGCAAGCCCCATGGAAATATGAAGTGGCTTTGCTCTGCAATTTGCCATATAGTTCGCTATTAAATACATTCAGTTTAATTGTGGCAATGCGTCTGATTTTTGGAAGCTGTCACAGCCACCATGTAAAAATAGCAGAAAACGGCAGAAACCAATTCCCCAGCACAGATGTCCTCCTTCATTTGCTGCGTGCTGTCGGAGCGGACAGGTGTGCTGGGTGAACCTAAGCCGTGAAGTACAACACCACTGATGGCAGTGAGAGGGATTTTGAGACAAGTGGATTTCCTCTACCAGTAGCACCGCATGGGACTGGATGTTACAGGTTTTGACTGACCAAACAGTCATAATGCCCTGTCTGACCTTCATCCAACTTTGTCTTTCCATCTGTAGTCAGTAACAGAGCTGTGCATCTCTGCACAGATATAGTGCCCAATGTGAATCATATCTGACTTTTTTATGCGCTAATCCTGTGACCTTCCAAAGATGAGATCATGCTGGGCTGCCGTATATCAAACAGTCACATCAGCCTCTTGTTGACTTTGGCCGTATGGTGTCAGAGCAATGAAACAAAAACATTTCTAACCTTGACATTCTGGGGCTTAAGGCAGTAACTTAAAACACTTTCCTATAACTGGAGCCTTCCCTTTCAATGTACAGTTCACTTTAATCTGTACAATTTAGTTTGGGCAGAAACCTACGAGTAGGTAAAGGCTAAACCTGATTAGGAGCCAGATGAGCTTGCCCAGACCAAAGATTTTTGATTTAGTGACAGAATACAACCACTGCATCCCCAGCCATAAAAGTCTCTTACCTGACACAAAGAGAGCAGACCTGCACAGGATTTGAGCGATTGAGCTTGTCAATCACACTGGACTTTCAGCAATCTGAATATGACCGAAAAATGATAATCCAACCTTTTCAAAGAGCTCCAGGCTTGGTGCTGGCAGGTGGCATGTGGTCAAAAGGGGTTAACAGGGATGTGGGCTTGGGCTGTCAAATATTTATCCGGCATCTCTCTTTTGCCCTCATGGACATTGCTAGTGGTATGTGATGTTTGTGCTGCGAGGAGCGTGCTTGAAGTAGCTTCTGAATGTTCAGAAACTTGTATGATGAAATTGTGGCTTTATGCACCACAGTGAGGAGGACAGGTCTCATCCATGAGGAAAGCAACAGGGCAGGGATATCTGAGGGAGAAGGTGCCCAGAGGTCTTATCTATGCAAGCCAAACATACAGACAGTTCAGTGATGATCTGTGAACTTGTAATTTTTGGCAGCAGAGAGTTTCTGCAGCCCATACTCCAGCTTTACCGTGGTGGGACGAGTAGTCGCTTGACCAAGACCTTCCTCCCGCTTTCTCTGTGCACGCGAGCAGCCCATCCTGGAGAAGGTCAGTGTGATTTCACAGCACGTATTTTTCAAGGACGCGTACTGTGATGACACATGTCACCCAGTGTCATCCGTGCCTGAAAAAAATATAGCATTCCAGAGTAAACACTTGGCAGAAACAACAGCACGGGCTCAAATTTAGATAGGAATAATTTATGCTGTGCAGACCCTGAGTTGCTGGAAGGGGGCACGGTCTCTGGAAGGCAGGGAGGGAAATGTGTTGCTAATTTTACTAGACAACTTATGCCCTCCCCTCCTTTTCATTTTGTAGCTGCCAGCCTCCCTGGTTGCTCTCAAATTAGAAACATCTGACACCTTGTTCAACTTATTTGGGGGGCCTGCAGGGAGGAGGAGGAGGGGATAAATCCCCTCTTTTCTGTGTGTCAGTCAGTCTCTTCCAGGAAGCCCTGCTGGGAATTGCATCCCAGTTTGCCACCTGCCACCAGCTTCGCAATTCCCTCTATGGTCTCCTTTTCCTGCTCCGACTTTGGGTCGGGGTGAGGACCTCCCTGTCCCACTGCCTCACATCACCTCCAACACCTCTATCAGAGGCACGGAGCTGGTGACAACCACCACAGTAAGAGGGGACCTCGCTGTGCCACACAGGCAGGACACCTGCACCAGCAGCGGGGAGAGAAGCTTGAAATGGAGAAGGGGTATTTCAGCATGGTCGAAGCGGAGCTCTCCTTGCATTTCAATGAGCCTGTTATTGTTGCCTGCTCGCTTGCAGTTAATCTCCTCATGTGGTATTAGCTTTGAGAAGGATGGCTCGGTCATGTTGCCATGCTACTGAGCACACTGAGCTAGCCGTGAGGGGGGGAAAATTGTGCCTCCAAACAGTCTGAGTGCTTCCCAATCCCCATATGATCACTCATGAAGTGATTGGGGTTCCCCTTATTCCTCCCTCCAGTGGGGAATCTCCTCTTCCCTTATTATAGATGAGAAACACAGTCTGATCTTTGTTTTTCTGAAGGAAATATGTAGAGAAAACCTACAAAAGACACCCTCATGAGGTGGGGTTTTTGGATCCTTTCTCTGGGGAAGATACAGACAACCTCATAATGTGTAGTTGTGCTGCTTATTGACATGGTTCAGCGATGGATATGGCATTGCTAAGTTAACCATTGGACTCAATGATCTTAAAGGTCTTTTCCAACATAATCGACTCCATGATTTCATAATTCTAACCCTCAAAGGCATGGAGCCTTCAGTGGTGAAGCACTCGGGTGCTCTATGAGCCCAAAGCAGCAGGGTGTCCCTTCTCCCTGGAGACACAAGCACAGATGAGCGCAGTGGAGGAGCTCCAGCCCATGCGACTTTAGGCAGGTATGTGCCCACCTCCCCTGTAGTCACATTGCAGCTGTGTCTGTCCCATCCCGTTCGTCCCAGTGATAACCATGGAACAGTTCTCTGGAAGGGATCCCCTGCTCCATAAGTGATTTGGAAGCCTCCTTTTTTTTTTTTTTTTTTTTTTTTTAAGAGATTGTAATGTAGCCATGACGTCATTGGCTAAATTCTGTCCAAGCCACATACTATATAATTTTTTTATTCCTTATTGCCCTGCCAGCTCAAAAGTTCTCCTGTCTTCTAAACTCCTCAGTTGCAAAACAATGGGGAATACAATGGAGCATAGAAAATGCCAGTGAGAAATACATACAGATTAAAAAAAAAAACAACAACAAAAACCAATCAAACCCCAAACCCAACTTTTCTGGCAGAAATATCCTAAACTCCGGAGATAAAATAAATTTCTCTCCTTGATTTCTCTCTTTTTATTGTTTAACAAGCTGTTTCAAATGTCCCAGTCAGTCTCAAGCTGAAAAGTCTGGTCAGGCCTTGGGAATGGAATCTCTTTGTGTGCGTTGCTTCTGTTTGTTTTCTCGTGGCTTTGCAGTGAGGGAAAAGGAATAAGAGACAACTGTTAAGGTCCAGACCTAGTTGTGTTCCCACCACTCGCTTAAGGATGACCTCAGTTTTGCAAAAATTAAGCAGGTTCTCTTCAGTCTTTGGAATGTCTGCACATTTTCATGGAGACTCCTAAAGCACTTAGATTTAGCAGAGCTGAAATGGTCAACAAGCATCCAACTACTTTAAAACCAAAGTGACTTTAGGAATTTTTATTTATATAGATGTGACAACAGTGGAAGCATGTGATGAGCCCATCCTAGCTCTGCTACAGGACTGCAAACAGTTTGGTCATCTGGCACTTCAGAGTTGAAAGTTTATATTGGGTTTTAATAATATATTGTTGCACCATCTAATACCACGACAACTCAAAGGAAGCCCACTCTGCTTGCACCTTGAAGATTGCAGCCTGCCCTGAGCACCAAAAGTGGGGAGGAAATCTGCTATTTCTTTTCAGAAAGGTGTCAAGCACTTTGCTATTAAGGAAAAAAAAAAAAAAAAAAAGGAAAATAGGACAATAAAAGCAAATGTCTTGAGTTTGTCATTTCTATTTTACAAAGGAAGTGGGAATTAAGTGACAGGTGTGTAAATTCCCTGGCAATACTGCTGAACACAAAACGCATGCTGATTTGAGACTGTTCTTGGAAATTCTTTACTAACTCATCTCCCAGAAGGAAATGATCACACTAAACCCATTATTTCCTCCTGAGCTCTGAAAAGTGGGGTTTTTTCCCCTCTTTTGTTTCTCTAGAGAGACTGAAAGGTTTAGAGATTGAAAACATAATGACGGTTCTTGAAAGAAGTCGACTTTCAAAATTAGAGGCTAACACAAGAGACAGGAGAGATGAATGATGGTAGCTAACAAGGTTTGCCACTCCCTCCAAGCTCTGTGGTATTTCAGCTTGAACCAGCTGTAAATCATTTCCAAGTTTGACCTACACAAAGCATCATCTGTGGGTCCCCGTGCAGCATGCATGGCTTGCACCGCTCCCTTTCACTTCTTCCTGCTATCACCTGGATAAAGGCTTTAAGTCCTAAATTGCTGAGGTAAATTATTAATCACATGCTGTTTAACTAGCTGCCACATGGTTTTCACCTTCCAAACTGGAGCCAGCTCGATTTTTTATTCTTCAAGATGAAAAATATATCTGGATGCAGTCATGTGGATTTTTCTGCAGTTTTTACTACAAATTTATTAGAGAAGACTGAAAAAAAAATGGTTCTATCTCTGTCCTTTATATGTTTTGCAGCTTGAATTACAAAGACCACAATGGTACATGGTGTTTTGAGGAGGTCTCATCAGGGCTCCCTGCAAGGAACCTCATCACCACAACCTCATGTGAGATGGGATCCCTGAGATATGTTTGGTGGTGAGATGGACCTGGTCTGAAATCTGAGCCATCAAATGCCTCTGCCTAACAGGAGGGAGGGAGGGAGGTAGATGGGCAGTCAAAAAAGGACCATGTTGTTCGAGCACAGAGGGGGCTGCAGGTGACCATCCCCAGTCCAGCTGTATGGCTAATCCTGTCTTCATTGGTCATCAGACCTTGGCACTGGGTGCATGATGAGCAGTTGTGAAATGCAGTGATTAGCTGCAGGATTGAAACCTCCTCACGGAGAACCACTGCCTGAAAGGTCTGTAGCTGGGCTGGAGAGACATTACCCCTTGCTCTCTCCCTGTCTGGGCACCTCAAACTTACTCTGCACTGTCAGATTTGGCACCAACAAACCCTTGGTGCACTTAGTCTGTAAATGAACCAGCCAGGCTCCAAGCTGCCAGGCTGACATTCTTCCTGAGCAGTGAAATTCAGAAGGAAACAATTATAGTTGGAGCTACTTCTTGATGTTCTTCATGTGGTTGTACATTGGCTGCATTGGCATAAGCCCCTGAGCCATAGACAGTGCATGCAAATGGATGGAGGAGAGTGAAAATAAAGCTATCCCTTCTGCTGTTCATGTCACCTCTCAAAGTCCTTGATAGTCAATAGCTCCTTGGGAACACAAGGCAGTGGAGGATACAGGACACACAAAACGTGTCTTGCTCGTTGCTTGTTTCTGGGTTGGGTAGGTTTGAGAGTTTGGGGTTTTTTTGGGGGGTGTTTTTTGTTGTTTTTTTTTTTTTTGTGGGAATGGCATTTTGGTTTTTTAGGAGAAGAGAAATATTTCCTTCTTTTAGAAATTTCCTGGTTTCCCCTTCTTGAGCTCTTGTGATTGATACATGTATATTTTAAGTGCATCAGTCGGCATTTCAATCAGTTGAGCATGAAGTCTGAGATGAAAGCTCTCTTCACTATGTCTAGTATGTGCAATCAGAGTGTGCTTTGGCTTTCATTTTTATCTGACAATGGAGAGGTGAAATAACTCACTACATATTTAACTTTATGAGGGCTCACAGGCTGCATTGTTGTGGCTGCATGGTGACCCAGCTGTGCCATGCCGTTACAGATGTTTACGGAAAGGGACAAAAGGAAGTACTAAATTTAGGACTGATCAATTTGGTAAAGACAGTGTTATGATTTTACAAGGAAAGAATCAGTAGTGTATTAAGTGTGTATACAGGAGTATCTTGTGTAAAGCATGTAGGGACCTTAAATTACATTAGTGGAAATACGAGTTAGGAGTGAGGAAATGTTGTTTGTAGGAAAAGGAATGAAGCATCCAAACAGACTGCCCAGGAATTGTGCAGGATCTCATTGGTGCAGATTTTTAAGACCATCTGAGAAGTGCATTCACTAGAAATCAGATAAATACGTTTAATCTTCTCACAGACAAAAGGACTCTTCCAGCCTATTGTCCGTAATTCCCTCCGTTATTGCATAAAACTGAAACTTTTCTTTCCCAGGGCAAGATGATAGGGAGATGCTCAGATACAGACAGCACCCTCTGTAAGACAAACTGGTTCATTTGTAAAAGAGTGTTAGGGGCAACATCATTCCTGACAGATGTCCATCCACTCATCGGTGGAGACCTTCAGCAATGGAGAAACCACAGCTTTCTCAGACAATCTTCTCCAGTGCTTCCTTATCTTCAGTTTTAGAAAGACCTCTATGCTCTAATGTCTAACTTCTCACTTTCACCATTAAATAATTTGGTTCTAGACCTGGACGCCGACCTCTCCCAGCTTGGTCCCCCCATCATACAGCTTGTGTTTTAAGTACTGTTGCCCAGAACATGTAGTTCAATCCCACTGAGGGCTTTGAGAGAATTTCATCAAGCAGACCAGAATTATCTCCTGTTTTCACATTGGCACACTTGTGTTTGTACATTCAGTACAAGACTTACCTTTTTTTACAGCAACAAGATGTCATTGGGTTCCGCCTGTAGCCCACTTCCCCAAAACTCTTCCTGACCTGGTAATTCCCTGAAGTGATTCTGTGATGTTGTTTTTCATTGAGTGATGCAGAACTTTGTGTTTAACTGGTCAAAACCGAATCATACTGTTTTGCAGGGGATTTCTCCAGCGTGGTGGGTTTTCTTTGGTAATTCTTAACCTATGCACTAACTTACATGCAGCTTCCTCCAGCTTCATGTCACTAGCAAGTGTCCCTTCTTTTCTATTCCCAGGCTGTTATTGAAAACGTGGAGTGACATCGGAGTACACAGATGGCTGCCTGAATATTTTTTCAGTCTGACTGTGCAGTGAGACTATGACACTGAGAACTGCTCTCCAGATACAATTTTCCAGCTGTTCTTGCAACTATCTCAAATAATTTAATCCAGACTCAGCTTTGAAAAGTCTAGATGTATGACATTTACTAGTTGTCCCACTATCTTGTCGTGAAAACTAGATTGGTCTGATGCAACTCGATACAATTACATCAGTTTGATGCATGCTGACTGTTATTAATCGACTTGTTTTCTCCTAAACACTTAAAAAATTGTGTATGATTTGTTCCAGGAGGGCTCAGGAAAGTGAAGTTGAGCAGTGTGAGCAACAACAGTTAATTATGAAGTCCATGGAGCCAACCCTACCAGAAGTACCATGGGCAAAGACATGCTTTATGTCCTGAGTATTTTAAATTTCATGTGTTGCAAAATAATGGGAACTTTAATTAAAGCAATTAACTTTCCTATCCACGCAGAAATGTGCTGTAAGTATTTTGCAGGTAGAACAGGAAGAAATGCTTCAGCAGCTCTGGAAGCTGGCAGCAAAGCTGAACTCACCTCCTCCTTAGGTGAAACTAAGCCTTGTCTTGCTCACTGTGGCGCTCCTCAGGATCGCCTGCAAGAGGAGGCTTCCTGGAAGAGAAATGGGGGGATGTTGGGTGGTGTAGGGGTTAGGCAGCAACTGAAGCTTTTGGTTTGGTCTAATTAGGGTTTGAGTGTCCCATGCCACGGCTCTGCATTCAGCCTCAGACCTTTAGTTGCCTACCTTGCACACAGTTGTCATGTATTTCTAAGGACTGTAGTTGTCCACAAAGAAGGTCAGATCTGAGCCTTGAGAGGGAAGAAACCCTAGGGTAAATATTGTACATGGAGGGTGGCTTTGGGTGTGTGAGCGAGGAGGGATTCTCATGGCTGTCTCCCGCACAGCTGTGAGGTACTGAGAGGCTCTTAACTCCAACAGCCTGGTCTGGAAAAAAGATCGTGTTCCTGTAGGTGCTACTTTCACTGTTTCCCTTATTGCTAATCCGAGAATGTGTTTCAGGTCCTTAAGCATGACAGGAAATACTCTGGATGAGTAAATCGCTCCTCAGCTCCAATGAGTGCATTGCTCATTTTACAACACTCACAAACACCCGGCGTGTTTTGGCTTTTCATTCCTGATGTTTTCCCACGCCAAGCCTAGGCACCCTTACTTTTAAAAAATATTTTATTCTACTACACGGTGTGTTTATTCCTATATACTTTTCTCTGAAGATCACGTCAATGATACCGTGAAACGGTCTGTGTAACTCCAGCCACAACAGGTGCATTCAGCTGCTGCTGAAAAAACCAAGACATCCTAAAAACAGTAAAGGCGCCAAGTTCTGGAGTGAACCTAGCTTCTCGGGATCTACTACAGCCGCAAAGGAGGAGGAGGCTGGCTGGAGCTGAATTCTCCATCAGAACCCTATTGTGTAGGGCTGAGCTCTGCCCTTTCCCAGGCATATGCAAGGGGACATAACTCCTGCAGTGGAAACCTAGTGGCTGGGCTGGCATTTTCAGAGAAAGGTCTGGTTTCTACTGTGCCAAAGGCCAGGTTTTAACAAGCCAGGCAACATCCTCTTGGTTTGTTTGCCTCTGTGTAAGCCTTCTGGTTATAATCTCGGGGACATGTAGAGCTCAAGCCTTAACTATGAAGACAGTTCTGCTATCGCATCAGTGGCTTGAGCACACAGGAGCACTCATTCCCTTTGAGTGGCACTGGTTTGTATAAAAAAAAAAAAAGCCAAAAAAAAAAAAAAAGCCAGTGAGTCACAGTTTTGATTCTATTGTTGCTTAAGCTACACAGTCTGATGCCAGGGAGGGGGATGCTGAATTTCCAAACACACTTTCTGGGTAATTTCACTTCCTCTGCTCACATCCTCGAGGAAAGACTGATTTTCATAACCACTATATTTAGGGGGTTTCTTACTCTGCTTTTATTTTGTAGTTTTTTACTGTGTGGAATATTTAGATCAGCCTTATGCAAAATGACTGAAGAATATAACTGTATTCAGCCACAAGTGATTATTCTTATGGGATAATTCAACTAATGAAAGCTTAATTGTATTTCAGGGAACTGTATGCCATTGTGGCACATTATTTTTGTACCTCACAGCTTGTGCTATTGAAAGATTGCAGCTGATACAGAGTTATATAGGAGGATGACAACTGGAATCAGAGTATTTAATCAGACTACCTTGTCTTTGAAATCACTTCGTTGGTTAGTTACAAGAGTTCCTATTCACTTTAGTGCATTTCCACGCACTTTTGAGGACTCTAATAGTATTAGCTTGAAAACTCAGAAATTATTTGGGAAGGAAGAGATATTTCATGTTCATGTTTTTATTCTGTTTTCATCTAATCTTTTTTCTTTTTCCTGAAGTTTCAGCTTCTTTAACTTTGAGATGGGGATTGAATACCTTTCAAAAGCATGGGAGAGCAGATTGCTTTAAAAGCTGTTGTCCTCATATCCAAAATCATTTGCCTTCACAGACTTGAAAGGTTTCACTGTCATTTGCAGTCCTTGGTATAGTTTTGAAGATTCTTGTTTGAATAAAAAGCATGCAGGTGTAAAATATTAGTTACAAATTCAGTCTTTCCCCCTTCATTGATATACTGGGGTGGAAGAAAACAGCTACTGGGCATGTAACACTTAGGTGGTCTAAAAAAGTAACTCCTAATGCTGGGTACAGCATGAAGAAAGAAGAATACATGACTGATGCTTAAGAGAAGCCCAATTGAGTTCACATTGCTGGAAAAAAATTGCCCACTGGAAAGGACATCAGATAACAGAGTACTTTGCCGAGAGAGGTAATTATGATTCAAACAGTAGATGTATTCAAGGTGAGATGAGATAAACTCTCCCAAATTACAGTGTGGGCGGGAAGGTGAGGGCCTGGGAGCCCCCAGCCTGGTGCCCAGTGACCTACCTCCCTTCCCCACCACTTCTCATCACCCTCAGCCTCTCCTGATCTTG
Source organism: Trogon surrucura (assembly GCA_020746105.1). Taxonomy (NCBI): domain Eukaryota; kingdom Metazoa; phylum Chordata; class Aves; order Trogoniformes; family Trogonidae; genus Trogon; species Trogon surrucura. The sequence goes on from CM036617.1 coordinate 34,060,871, forward strand.
GGGGGGTTGCTGGCAGGGTGAAGGCAGTTGGTCCCCCTGCATTTCACAGAAGGAGCCAGGGCCAAGACAATCACCTAATAAGAACAAAATCAACGACCTTTCAGGCATGAGAGAGATGGAAGCACCAGGGCCTGATTCCCAAGGGTCTGAGTTTTATTTGAGCCTGCTTGCTCACTTCTTATTGAGTAGGGGTGTATCTGGTGCCTCTCAGGGCTTTTTTCAGCTTCTCATTACAGAGAAAAGGGAACTTCTGCTATGTTTAAAGAGCAGAGGTGGGAAGAAAACCCCACTGAGAGCATATGCCTTATGACAGCACTAACATATTCATTGTGAAAGTGATGGGCAGCTAATGATGTCAGTGCAGTAAAAAAACAAATGGTGTTTGGTTTTTTTTTTCTCTCAAAAGCTCTGGCCTGAGAAGGAGCTGCAGAAACAATCACAGCCTGTGAAATCAGGGCAGTATTTAGAAGAGGAAAAAAAAAAAAAAAAGGAGTGGGGGAAAGGAGGATATATAAGTAGTGCCAGCGGGATGTGAAATCAACCTGACATTTCAAAATGATGAAAATATTTCTTTCCCATTCATTTGGTCTGGCATGTAACATCAGCACTGCTGCCACATCATCATTTCTGAGTTAGCATGCCAGACAGGAGACACCAGCAGAGACCCAAATGCTGCTCACCCCCCTAGAACAGGACACTATTGTTGGATGGTGCCACAGATAACGACACTGTGGTAAAGGATGCTCCAAGCAGTAAGCATCTAAGCAGAAGTACTCCCTGGAACCAGAGCAGCAGATGGTGGTGGGTGCTCAGAAAAAAAAAAAATATTTGTGTGAGGGGTAGCTGCAGCTGAGTTAAAAGAGGGCTGATGGCAACTCCACAACCTTTTCTATGTAAAATGTTACATTTACTTGAGTTGGGCCTCATTCAGTCTCACCTCCATTTAGAGGCAGTCATTTTAAGTTTGAGCTTCCTGTACACACAAGACAGGAAATATACGGTGCAGCCCTGAGTCAGATTCTGTTGGATGGTCTGGGCATCCCAGTTTGCAACAGGAGGAATTAACTTCTTCAGTCTTCTTTAGCTTGACCAGCTAACTCTCTCTTTTGGAGTTACACTACTACAGGTAAGTGCCATCAAAGCAATGAGGAAAAGCAACTTTCACTTCTCTGTGCTTGAGACACACACACCTGCCCCCTTTTCTTCACCCAAAGCTGGGAGCTGTTGGAACAAAGAGCTATTTTTAATGAATGAGGGATGTTGCTGAGCAAGCAAACACCAGACCTGGAAGTGTTGGACAGAGAGATATGTTTCACACTTTGATTTAATGCCTGCTCAGGGGCCACTCTCTACTTAAAATGAACCAAAGATGTTGGAGATCCAGAAGAACATACTTGGAGAAGCATGGCAGAACAGAGGTGCAGGCAGTTCCAGTCCTGGGACAGGTGTGTCAGAGCTGTTCCTTGCGCAAGCAACAGAGGGACACTGGGGAGGAAGAGGGGTGAAAAACAAATTGGGAAAAGCAAAGGGATCTCCATGGGTTGATATAAAAAGAGGAAGTTGTTGTAAATCAAGCTGAGTTAGACCCTGCAATGACAGCAAGCAGCTACATCCTTTGTGTGGCATAAACAGAAAGATGACAAGGAGTAAGGAGGTGGTAAGTGAAGAGGCAATTACAAAAGAAATTCAGATAATGCATCAAGCTAAAAACCCACCACAATTCAGTTTTCTATAAGCAAATGTTAGCTACTTAGGGTAAAATTGGGGAAGTTGTTAGGAATTAGGGCATGAAAATTCAAGGGGCCACAGCATGTGTAAAAACAAAGCAGTGTGGTCAATGCATCTTACCACATAGGCAAGACCGTCTTCACCCCAGGACCTGTAAAGACTCATTCATCAGATTGCATAAAATCATTAATCCAGCAGTAACTACTTCTTCTGTGAACCTACTCAGTCGGAGGTGCTAACCCAGATTTAGAAAATGAGAAATTATTCCTAGCCAGTTGACCACTGTGGTCTTGATGTTAGGAAATGCCTAGAACAAAATTTGAAGGACAAATAAAAAGTGAAAGAGTGTTTTTGGGGAAAAAAAATCCACACCACCTGTGAAATTCAGACTAAGCTTAGCAGAAGTAGCTCAAGCCAGCCCAGTCCAATACATAGCTGATGGATAGTAGATAACTGATTTGCTAGGCACAAGAGATTAAATAGATCTAAGATGTCTGAACGTCAACAGACAATTTTGATACAGAGATACCTGGAAAATGTTCAAGGAAGCAAATGAAGATGAGCACTAGTTTAAGAATTATGAGATGAGTAGAGGTTTGGTTCACAATAAGAAAGAGCTTTTGTACTAGCGGAGTATCAAGCCAGAGCGGACCTGCCAAGACGGGTTTTGGGTTTGCTTTTCTTAAATACTCATGTGACTGGCTTTGGCACAGACAAATGGGAGCACACTGATGTACCCTGCTTCTATGCACTGTCACTGCAGAGCAGGATCGGGCCGATTTTGGGGAAGAACCGGTTGAGTTTGAGGAGCAGAGTAATATGTGTGAGATGAGATGAGGTAACACATAACTCCACAGTGATGCACAATTTTACACTATAGTCTGGGAAATTTGTCCATTGAAAGCCATCCAGCCTGGAGAGACCGGAGCACTGGACTTGTCTATGGAGAACAACTGTGAGCTGGCTATGAAAAATACAAAGCAGCTCCGATCAGTGTGAAAGCTGGTACAGAGGAAGGAAATACTGAGCCCTAATGAAGGTGCTGGCAAGCCCTGACTTATACAACTCCAATTGGTGAGTTTCAAGAGAGAGAAATTTTACCAAAATCAAGTGTAGATAAGAATATAAAACCAGGCTAAGGGGGAAAAAACATTACCTAACTGATAGAAGGTTTATAAAAAGCTGTGTCTTGCTCTCCTTGGCAAAACTGAGGCTGGGAGGAGCTGTAGTCTCTCTCTATCAAAATAATGTGGGTAACCCCAAAGGAGATTTACAAACTATTTAAGCTGGGGAGATAAGTCGATACAAAAGCAAATGGGTCTGAACTCTCTGCTCTTAGCTAAGGCTGGAAAAACTATAAAGGATGCCTCCGGCTTGAAAGCAGTGAGGCTCTGTGACAGCCTTCAGATGGAGGCAAATGCCCAACTGGCATGAAGATGGAATTTGAGGAGGGTAAGAATGAGCTGTAATCAAGGGGGCAAGACTTGAGGTTATGTGAATTTAATTCCCACCCTATCTTCTTCTGTTTGAGTATCCAGTAATCCCTTGAGGAGCCTCACAGCGGACTGTGTTTGCTCTGCACTGTATCAATGTTTATCTCATTCGCAACAGAGAAAGCAAACCCGGGAAATGGGAATTTCACTCCATGGTGCCCTCGCTCGCAAGCTGTGAAGGGCAGATCTGCCTCCGGGTTTCAGTAGGCTATTCTTCAGCCATCTTCCATTCATCTTTGGGAACGAGAGCTAAATAACCCCTCTCTGGTTTCGTAACGAAGAGACTAGCCTCTCCAAGAGGTAAGACACTTCCTTTCTTTGCTTGAAACATCATGAACTTTCAAACTTGGCAAGGCTCTTTTGAGTTCGATCTAATAATAAACCCAAACCTTCCATCGCACAAAAGCAATGAGCATGAACTTGCCTGAACTTGCCTCGGGGAGCTGAGATCCAAAGCTCTGTCATTCCCTCAAAAGCCATTCTCCTCTTTGCAAGGACAGGATGTTGTTGTAACAGGGCATCCTTGCTGTTTGCTCAGCCTCCCTTCCTCGTGATGAAATCCCTCTATAGCGACTCTGGAGGTCCTCCTTCAGCTCCGGTTTTGGGCATACAATGTGCTGACCAAGTAATCCCCGCTCTTTTCTATGAGTGATTTATGGAGACTCGAAGGACATCGAGACTCAGCACATTCTCTGTTTTCCAAATGTTGGTGCAACGAGAGTGGTACTTTTCCTGCCAGTGGGAACCTGAAAGACCTGATGGGCTTTTCTGGCAGGACTCGACGTCAGTGAAAGGGTCGCCAAGCCGCCCGCGGAGCAAGAGGAAGTACAAATGTGCGTTTGCTTTGACTTCCACTGGGAACTACAGAAAAAATATTTTGACTTGATTTTACAGTTCAGTTTCTCATTAGCACAATATGAGTGCTCAGCCAGTGATCAGAAACGCTCTTGCTTAATTAGCATAGGTTCCTGTTCAGTTATTAGGCACAATTGACATTAGAAGAACAAAAAGACTGCATTGAAGAGTGAGTGAAAAACTTATTTTCTCATCATTCTTTTTCTTGTGGGACCAGTTATTTTTTAAAGAGAGAAAGGTCTTATGTCATCATGAAGTGTTTATTCAGGGAGGGAGGAGGAGAGTCTGCAATGTTTGTTCTAGACATCTAAATTTAAATTACTAACTTAAGCACATAATCTCCCTAGGCTGTCTATAAAAACCAATGGAGAAGGAAGGGCTCCTCTAGTGAGCAGTTCAAAGGCTCTTGCTTAAGTGAGCAATATTTTATTACCATGCCGTGCAATATAACAGGTGTTTGGGGTTATATTTTATTTTACTCTCTTGCATTCTCCTGTTCTGCGGGGTGATGTCAATAGCACAAGAAATTCTCTGTATATCTGGATTTGTTACCCACCATCTTCCTATATTTCATTATGCAAATCACAAAATTACTAGAGCACAAGGGAATCAAACAGTTGACTTCCTCCCCTTGTTTTTACAAACAAACAGCCCATACCAATGGTGAGTTTGAAGCTCAGCAATTTTTACCTATGCAGGAGTGGAGCTCACAAGTGGAAATCCATCCCTGATATTTGAAGTTGGAAAGTCATTTTGGACTCATATGGGCCTGATCTAAATCTCATGGAAGTTGGGAAGCCCACGATTTAGGAACTGTTACACTAAATTATTCCCACATTCATTTCGACCGTCATCTTATCTGCAGTGGGGGACCACCAGCAGATGCTTTTGGTGGATGCTGAAATGGATTTGCAATAGTCAGGCTGTGACATTTGGTCACATCCTAAATTAAAAATACAGGTTTTCTTGATGCCCATATTGTAGCTATAGCTACAATATCTCATCTTTAGAGAAGCAGTATTCTTGTAAGAAAACCAAAGGGAAATGATTTAGATAAAATTACTCAGAGTACTCAGAGAGCGGCTACCAGGTGAACACTGTTGAACTGGAAAGATTTATTGAGCTAGGTCCCTAGGAATATGGGTTCAGGACTATCCATTATTTTCATTAATAATTTGGATGAAGGGGTAGAGAGCTCCTTTGTTAGAGTTTCAGCTAAGAGCAAGAGACACTAGGGAGGAGAGGATTAGAGCTCAGGAGATCTCAATAATTAAAGGAATGGTCTGGAAATAAACAGGATGCAATTTAGTGAAGAGAAGCACAAATCTGCACCTTTGTTGAAGTAATCAGCTCCACAGGCGCTCAGTGGGAGAGAGCAGCCAGGTAGCAGCTCTGCCACGAGGGAGCTGGAGGTTACGATGGAGCAATGACTCAGCTGTGGAAGGAAGAAACATCGGGCTGGGTTGGACAGATGGGGATGTCACGTGTTAGGTACGGTGGGATAAGCCCTTCAGCTGGATCACTGGGACCAGTTTCTGGCATTACACCTCGGGAAAGATGCGGCCACAGTCCCAAGAAGAGTAAGGCTGCAGAGAGCCAACAAAACAGCTCCTGAGAGAGAAAGGATTTGTATTTAGCCTGGGGAAGGCAGGGCTGAAAGGAGACACAATAACAATCTTCAAGCACAGTTCGTCTGCCAAAAAAGAGGAAGGTGGTGAACTATTCTGTGTCCAGAAATTATCCTCTGTGGTTTAACCACGATTTTCTGTGGTTAGAAAGAGAAAAAAGAAAAGAGAGGGAGAAATTGAGTTGGTAGATAAGTTGACTTTACCGCTTTACTTATGAAGTGCCTTGGGGCATGAAGCACATGATCAAACATAGCCGAATTACTTCAGCTTAATGAGTTATTGCCTGTTGGCTGAACCATACTAATTAACCATGTGTGTGCTCCTAGCTTTCCTCAATTGCCAGATGAAATGGGCTTGCTTAAATACTTGTGTTTTACTTTGCAGAGAAGACATGCTGAAAACTGGTGTAAGATCAGTGATTACAGCTCAGCTGATGGAGGGTGACTTCTAAGGTACGGAAATTTGTCCTTAGTGCTCAGAACTAACATTAGCATGGCTATATCTGGGAATAATAAACAGGATTTGATGAGGAAGGAGGAGAAGAAAACAAATCTAAGTATACAAAGCATGTTAACACATAGGCTTACATCAATGGGAAAGTGGCTCCATACAAGTGTATTGGAAATGTAGTAACTCTGAGTTTCATAAAACACACACTCAAGATCACAGAATCACAGAATCACAGAATGCTAGAGATGTGCTAAGATGTGCTATATGAAATGGAAGCAGAGACTTCTACTTTGTCAGTTTGTTGCTGTTTTATGGAATCACATAAATTAGCCCGGAAAGAAGCTCAGGAAGTTATCTCATTCCTTTCTGTGCTCAGTGTAGGACAAAATACATCACTGCCCTTTCTGACTGATATTTGTCTAACCTGTTTTTGTAGTCCTGCAGTGGTGCAAACTCCAGTCCACCTGGACAACCTTTCCCTGTACTTTCCTATCTTCAGCCATTCCATCTAATCCAAAATACGTAGGTGATGACAACTTACACAGTTCAGCCTAAACCTGCCAAACTACATTCATTTGCTGCTGTTTTCTGTAAGAAAAAGAAATGCCAGAAATCTTCATAGAGATTATTTGATAGCATAAATGTTTTGTAATCTAATTTAGTCTAAAGATTGTTTTCCCTTCAGGACATAGATTTTTGCACTGGGAGATAAACTATAACATAACCTGCAGCTATAATGTTACAGTAGTAATGTGTACACCACGTTTCTTGAGTGCCTGCGACATACAAACAAAATTTCATAACTGTGTTTTATATACATTGAAGGAGGTACTATTACAATTGTATTTTATATACATGGAAGGAGGTACTAGTATGTACTTCTTTGGTGTTAGGTTTCCTTACTTTACCAGATACACGCTCTAGACTGAGGACGTGTCATTTAGTTGGAGTTTTTATTCAGTCTGGGTTTGGGGAGTCTGCCTCCTGCAGCATGGAAATAATTAGCGTCTGCACAAAGTTCATATCCAGATGTGAATCTTCCATGGGGGAAATCTGTGGCTGATTCAAGCTGGAGTTTGTCTTATCTCTAGTTTCACTGCAAAGAAATTTTATCTTAAAACAGTACTCTCGCAGAGTCCTTCCAGTACCACTAATCCCCCGCTGCTATTACCAAGGAAATATCAGAAAGTAACTGCTCCATGGAGATCTGAAGTGAGACTGTCATGCAAGAAGAACGTGAGAACTGCTGAGCAGACTGTATTTCCAGTTATCTGAGAACAACTGTACGTCTACAAGTAGCTGAAAATCGCTATGCTAGTACGCTTCTTTCCCATCCTTCAGAAGATACATTTTGTACAGAGAGACCATAGTACAGACAGATAAAGAACAAACAAACCGTTTTCTTACCCTGCATGCAGAAGGAACTGTGTATGCAGCTTGAGAGGGAGGGGTAATGCTGGAAAAACTGTGATTGAACTAGGTCTTCTTAAAAGAGATGAAAGAATGTCTATTTCTTATACAACAAGTGGCCAACTTCTGCGATTTATTCCTCCAAAAGGCTATGGGCACAGGTACTACCAGCTGGTTCAAGAAGTCATTACATAAATTCATGGACAACAGGTCCATAAAGAGACACTAAAAGGAGTAAGCAGTGTTTTACTCACCAAACTCCTCTCACAGCATGTCTACCACCATCAACAAAGGCAGGATATGCGGTGAATTGGGCCATCAGTCTTGCCCCAGTAGTGCAAGCCTGATTTTCTTATGAACTGGATCTCCTCATCATCCCATCCATCCTGCTCATGACACCAGAGCCAAACCTACCTATCACAGGGGTAAAGAGGTTCTTTTTTGGGATTGGAATAGTCTAGAAAACTAGATTTAGCCTACGGTGAAATAGCTAATTTGGGTTGTTGGCAGAAGTGATACTATCTATGGATCTAGGTTAAGAGTACTTAGATCTACTAGTATTATTGTCCAACGATGGTTGTAGAGGAAGGTTGGTGATTGCAAAACACAGCCTGGGAACACCTAGCTATTCCTCAAAACATGCTGGGGTTGGCATCTGAATTCCCCATTCACTGTTCCTGGAGAAAAAAGGAGGCACAGGCGCACAGCTTGTCTATTTTTTTTTCACTACATTTGGTAAGGGTTGGAAACGCAATATATTTTGCAGAACTCACAGCATCAAATAATTCTCATTAGCGTCATAAATAACATTGTTTCAAGCCTGAGAGGGATTTACAGACAAGAGCCAAAGACCCTTGAAATCAATATGAATAATTTTGCTGCTCAAGCTGACTGCAAATTTCCAACAGCTGTCAGGGGCTGTGGGCTTTTATACCCCCTCTAGCCTCAAGGAGGCAAGACCATCATAATTAGCTGCTAATTGAGAAGCCTGCATCTGAAAAGCACAATTTCAGAGAATAAAGAGCCAGAGAGACCCATTTCCAGAGCTAATTAGAATTAATTCATAGCTATAAGTAGAAGGGCTCCCACAGTCCTGGGACTCTGTCTTGCCCTCTCCTGAAACATTAGTCTAAATACACACATACCAGTCATACAAGGCTCAGTGTGACTTGTGCAGCTTTTCTGCAATACAGCAACTGCACTCCTTGTTAAAAATCGGTCTCTTTTTTTTTTTTTTTTTTTTTTTTTTTTTTTTTTTTTTTTTTGCAGCCCTGGGCTATGTCTCCCTTCTGCAGCCTCTGGTACCTGCACTTAAGCAAGAAACCTTCTGCCCTCACTGCCTCTGGGGAGTATCAAGGCTGTAGTCCACATGATGACCTCCGGTACCATGGTCCTCAGCCAGGCTTGCAGTGAGTGATATGGGTAAAAGGATCCAGTGAGAGGCACCCTCTCAGGCTTGTTAGGACGCAATCAGTCAGAGGCCTCAGAATAAGGAGGATGAGCTTGTTCAGTACCCTTGTAAAAGAACATAAAACAAAGACAAATTAACAAGGACACTAGTGATAAGGGCAGCTAGCAAGGAACATCTGGTGACAAACTCCCTTGTGTAATTTGATAACAAAACTTCTTGCAAAAAAGTGCTGAGAACAACTAGTTTTGGGACGAAGGTAAAAAGTTCATCGTGAGGAAGACATACGGCCTTCATCCCTGAAGACCCCTGCCCAAGACCACCCAAAGGCACCACGCAAGCGTCAAGAGGAGTTGCTGCTGACCACCGGAACTGAGTGCCTTTTTCAGAATAGCTCACGAATATGTACAGGCATCTAATGAATATGTAACTTTCACTGCATATAACCAAGGTAACTGCGTGGTTCAGGTGTACACGTTTTTCGGAGGAAGGTATTTCCCCCGTGCACCCGGCGCTGATTAAAACATACCTACTTTATAACCTTCTGGGTTATAGAGTCTTTATTCCGCGTGTCATGAGCATCCAAGCTGCTTTGCTACCTGCTTTTCCTTCCCAGCCTTGGTACTTTTTTCTACTACTGCCAGAACAGAACTTTTAAAGAACAAAAAGGTCTGCAAACCCAGGCCACACTGTTGGACCCTCCTGAAGACGGCTCAGGCGGAACTAACTTCAGCCACCTCCATGAGATGCTGGAGTCCATTTTTTGTTTTCCGGCAACAGCAGCTGTTTTCCTGTCTGAACTGGAGCTCTACCAGAGTCTCCAGAAGACCTTCAGGTGGTAAGGACACAGGCTGCAGTTTCCAGTCTTCATGTGGTCTCTTAAGATCTCTGAAGAGCTAATTTTATACTTTAAGGCCTAAATTTAAAAAAAAAATAATATGTACAGTAAACATCCCAGTAGCAGGTTAAAGTACACTATTCATATCTTATTTGAGATCACCATGTCTTTCTCATTTGTATTTAGGTAACCACTCATCAGTCCTAACACCTCTCATTGCCTGAGGACTGAGTCAATGCAAGGGCACTCCAGCAGGAAAATGAACCAGACCCGTTCTCTTGTGACAGCCAACATTTTAAAAACACCTCTGTTTTTGTTGTCCAATATAAGGTGCTTTTAAAATTAGTTTGATGGTTTTAGAAGGTGTTGAACACCTGTCTTTGGAAGACTGCAATTACTACAAGCTGCTTCAAGCTTAGGACCCAAAAAAGAGCAAGACGATAATTGATTTGGAGAAATGCGGGATAACACATTTTCATCAGTGATGATCTTGTTACAGAAGAGGTGGCCTGGTGAATTCTGCTATGCTGGTTTCCCTATGTAAGGATATCTACCAAACCTTAGAAACCTCACAGTTTATTTTTTGGTGTCGGAAGCTGATGCTCCTAAAGCAAACAAGTGGCTTAATTTGCACGAAAGAGAAGTCTGTACTGCTCAGTAGTTGTGAGGTGCGTCATTTTTGGGTCCAAATATAGATGCTCTTTTATATCTTTAGTTATCCACAACTGAAAATCTGGCATGTGATACCTCTGTGAGAATGTACTGGAGTACATGTGAACACCACAGTGCTGAAGTCGAGAGACTGAGCTCCTTGAGTACCTTTAGATTTCCTGTTGAAGGAGGCTGATTTTCTAAAAAAAGATTTTTGCAAAGGATTTTCTGCCCACAGGTACTCATCCGGACCATTAAATTGCAAGAACAATCTTTCAGTTCTTTTCTGTGTGGCTCAGATGTCCTCCCTTCTGTGCGGTGTATCTCGTACGCTATTACACAATTCCCATATGCTCATTTCGGTGAGGGATGGTATCTACTGCTGCCATAAATGACGCCAACTGCCTCACCTTACCTTCACAGCCCACTGTGGAGAGGGGAATCCAGCTGCCACAGTCTCTGCCCGCACTGAGGCTTCAGCTAGAACCAAACCCAACTCTAACTCTTCTCCCTTTCCCCTGCCTCCAGGGTCCTGAGTCCCCTTCTGCACAGGAGCTTCAGCCTGAGCTCTAGGACTTCACACTTCTGTGTGACCAAGAGGACCAGATCTGCCTTCTCAAACTTCCCCATTGCTTAGAGTCGTGTTTTGCTAGAAGACTACTAAAGGTTTAGGGATAGCTTCATCTTCAGGTGGTGCATGCTAGGTAAAAGCAACTTGGCAGGCAGAAAGCTGGTTCGTACAAGGTTGCCAAACACAGTAATGCTTCTCCCTTATGAGGCAAAATAACATTTCACCCTCCTATTCACACAGCCATCCCTTCTATCCTGCCACCCCATGTTGCTGTGGACAATCTGCAACCCATTTCTTCTGACCTGGCTTGTGCTGCTACAAACCCAGGTGCTCCTCACGACAGGGGCTTCCCATCACTTTCTGGGAGGCTTCCACCAATTTCCTTCACTAAACATTTGGATTCCCTGGGCGGTCTTCAGGAACTTCACATTGCTCCAGCCCTTCAGGCAAACAGGGATGAGATGGCTCGACAAGGTCCCAAGTACTTCACTCTCGTCCAGCACCAGAATTTCCTTCCCCTTTACACATCCAATTCCTGCTGTATTGCCTGCAGTCCTACCTCCAGCTGCTGCTTGAAACACTGAGAAGCAGTCACAGTGGGACTCGTGGTTTTCTGTTAGGTCCCCCATGGCTCATGTTTACTGGATTTGTTTGCATCTGCAGCAGCTCGCGTTTCTTATGTTGGGTCAGCAGAGCTGGGTAAGGTTGTATAGAAGTCTAATTTTAAAGACTTTTAAAGCTATTTTTATTTAACATCTCACTGACCTAGCCTGTTAGAAGAGCAATCCGATGACTCCAGAGCCAACTGCTTATCGGACATTGTCCTCCTCCTGACCTTAGGTCTCTTCCTCTTGAAGGCATGAAGCATGGTATCAGATGAAAACTCTTTCCATGGGTTGTAAAAGATTCTTTAACACCTTTTTCCCCTACCCCTCATTTTATGCAAAAATGAACTGACTGATTGGGGTTAGAAGTGGAACCAGAGATACCGAAATACCATTACGATGGTGCTGGGACTGCTCTATACCTAAGTGATACCATATGTTGGCCTGCTTCTACCAGCGTTTACTGTGTGACTACATCAGCTCAGTAGGGAACTATCTGGAAAAACAGTCAGGGTGGAAGAGAATAGCTGAAGAGAGCCTCTCCAAGCAAATGCTGAAAGAGCTGCTAAGGGGCAATGCCAGAACCATCGTCTTTGATGACTTCATTTCCAAAGCAGCCAACTTGCAGAATTGGTTATGACCAGTAAAGGAAGAAGATTGTTCCCAAATGCACTCAGGAGATGTCTTTGCTCCTCGTTACTCGGTCTGTATATAATGATGATCATTAGTCCTGGGGATGGTGCCCAGCCAGAATGCCAAATACCACTTTGGCATGACATTGCACGACAGGGGAGTGTGATCTGCAACAGGAGAGAAACTGAAAGTTGTGAAGTGGCTCCAAGCTCTATATCTAACCCCCACCTGTCATATTAAGAAGTGCCCATGGATTTCAATGCTTTCATGATCCTACTTTCTGTAGGACAGTCAGGAGCAGTCATGGACAGATTTCAGGTCTGAAAAAATAAAGGTGACAATGACAAAACTCTCATTGCCAGCTGTGGACATAGGCTTAACAATCAGCAGGCCACACTTTGGTCTGTTGTGAAGGGGAACAAACCCCATAAAGTCGTTATAGTCACACACATTGTGAAGCATGGCTGGTACCTCATTTATATCTCATAATTACTGTAATTATAAAATCTCAACTTTAAACAGGACTTTTCTTGCACTGTTCCCTAAACATTTCTTTATGAAATCTGTCATTTAATCCCATTATGATGCTCAAAATGTTCTAGAATCTGGAAGATATTTGATTCAATCCCACAGCTGCTGTCCCAACAAACTTGTAAGTAAAACAAAGATTCTGTGAATGAAGATCTCAAGCAGTTGTGGGGACGATTAAGGATTAGCAAAGGATGATTCTGCCATTGTTTCCTTAATTGATAAAAGGCAGACCACTGTTAATTTGAATAATGCTGTTACCACACAAGCCTCAAGCAACTTAACAGAAGATCCTGTGTAATCGGGAAGAACTGCTTCTGAACACTGAACATGTTCCTGTGAAGTTACTCCACTCCAAGTGCTTAAAAACAATGAGTAAAATGAGTGAGGTAGTATCTTTGCTTCCTCTTTTTAATTGATGAAATTGCTGTCAGATGAATCCATCTCATTTTTCTCTGAAAACTGCCTTTACTGAGCTGCGTCTCTCCTGCGCCTGAGCCCCTTCCTGGCCTTACCACAGCCCCACATTGATGCTACTTCACTCTTGCCTGGTCAGTCACTCCTCCTCTCCCCAGCTCAGAAGAGCTGAAGAAAATACAAAAGCAGCTTTATGTGATCGTCTTCCCACAGCAGCCTTCCATCCAAAGCCTGTTCATCACCAGAACTTGGCATCAGGCAGATTCATGTTTATAGCAGCAAAAGCAGCCAAGCATTTTGGGTGAGATTGCAAAGAACTCAAGAGGGCTTTACGAGGTGTACTTAATACACCTATATTTACTCTGAACATTGGCTCTTCTGTTGAATGTCTCTGCATATTTAGAAGGAATTCAAAAGAAAACACGCAAAAGGGAGCAGCATACTTTGATGTGTGAGTGTCATCCTAATTCAGACTTTGTGTCTTAGAAGACAAAAAGAAGGTGCCTGGCAACTTGGAACAGGCCTTAGTAAATTCAAAGGGGATTTAAACAAGGGATTTAAAAGCAGCTCATCTCTGCAAGGTATCTGAGCAAATCTTAACACAAACCTTACTAATGTGGCCTTTCAGGATCGCCCAAGGTGAACCAATCGTAGACCCCCAAAGCCTCTCATGGGATTGTGGTGGGATCACGTGTGCAACACGCTCTGGACAGGGCTGGTCCCACATGAGCTTCAACCACGTGCTGTCATGCAAGCATCTGGTGAGGGACAGTCCAGTGGCTGTTGGTTTAGAGCTGTAGCAGTATCTGTCTGTTTGGTGGGCACTGGTCTCAGGTGAGGGAGAAGGATGGAGCCAGGCTCCAATGACAGGACAAGGAGCAAAGGACACAAGCTGGAACATAGGAGGTTCCATAAAAATATTAGAAAAACTTTTTTCACTGTGAGGGTGACAGAGCACTGGCACAGGCTGCCCAGGGAGGTTGTGGAGTCTACTTCTCTGGAGACATTCAAAACCCGCCTGGACGCGTTCCTGTGTGACCTACTGCAGGTGATCCTGCTCTGGCAGGGGGGTTGGACTAGATGATCTTTTGTAGTCCCTTCCAACACCTAACATTCTGTGATTCTGTGATTCTGTGATTCTGTGGTTCTGTGGTTCTGTGATTCTGTGAAGGAGAAACCATCTACTCAGTGAAGAGCGAGAGACACCAAAATGCTTAGGAGGCTGTACTGTTCCATGTATGATACCATAGCAAGTTAGACACTGCACTGAGTCAACTCCTGTGAAGCACGCTCATGTCCCCAGTCCCATCATGTAACTATTTGTGTCTCTAGACACCAAATTTGCCTTAATATCATTGTATGAACCCAAGAGCATATCATGCACAGTTTAAATTGCCTTTTGGGGAAAGGCTCCAGGGAAGTTTTGGTCCCTGCATGTCAGATGAAAAATTATATCAATTGTTCTCTTTTTCTCCCTCCCAAAAAGCAAGTGTTCAAACAAATCATCCAGAGGCAAAGGCTGTGATTTTCCTTGCATTCTTCTAGCTAGAACCTGCTGTCCTTTCCCTCATGTCATTCAGGAGAAAAAAAAAAAAAAGTGCTTTGCTTCTGGTTGTTTGGCAACTGCTCAGGAGTCTGCCTGAGAAGTGAAGAGCGATGTGCTGGGGAAATCTGACTCCCAGTACCACAAGGACCTGCAAGTAAAAAAAACCCAGAACTGCTGAATATATAGAGGAGCAAACCAGTTGCTGATGGTCCCCTACAACTCCAAGGCCTGCTTTTGATATCCTATAAGCAGACAGCATGCGTAGTTGAGTGAAATTAAGAAAGGGAAGTGACAGACCTTGAAATCAGGGAGTTTTTATCAAGACGTACTTTTTCGTAGCTCCCCAGGAGAAGAGCAAAAGCCCCGTGACTTCAAAAATTCAAAACTGGACAATACAAAGCTCCAGTGGATGAAAGAGAGTCAATAAATGAAAGAGAGTCAATAATCCTGCTTGGAGATGTGGTGAACTGTTGGCCTCATGTCATGTGTCTTTTCCATTCCCCACTTCTGTGACACTAAAAAAAAGTCTGACCCGATCGAGGGATTACACAAAGAATGCATTTCAACAAAGGGAAACGCATGGCCTTTCTACTCAACCTCCAGCAGCATTCAGGACCAGAAGAGGGGTTGGTCTGAATAGTCAGGATTACATGCCTGGCTGTGTCTAGCAAATGCTGTGTGGGTTGAGAGGAAAAAGACATGTAGCCTCTCATTAGAATATTTTCTCTGTGTTCTCCCATAAGCCAGGTGTCAAATGGAGACAGTGACAGTCATTGAAACCATTCCTGCTTAACAGCATGTCTGAGACGTTATTTCTTGCTGTGTCTGTGTAAGAATGGGCTAGTCCCAAGCACAGCTCAGCAATTAGGGTATTAATAGTCCTATTACTCCTCACCATCTAGTTTGCTTTAAAATTCATAGTGCAGTTAGCCGAGGTTTGTTCATAACAGGAAAAGTACAGAGATGCAGGAAGACTGAGTCAGAACAGAGCTTTGAAATGCATCAAGCAACCATTTAATTAAAGAAGGGAGCTCTAATATTGTGTTCCAAATGATTACTTATTTATATACTCCTCAAATAGTGCTATTTTTAAACCAGGTTTTGAAAGGAACACAATTTGTATTTTCACATGCAGACAGTCTTAAAGCTAAATGAGCTACCAGCACAGCACTGACCTAGAGGAGTAGGAAAACAAAAATCTTATGTCAGACCTTCTGGTTCTTCTGCTGCCTCATGGCACCATGAGTCCTAGAGATCAAAATAGGCACCTCAATTTACACAAGTTTGCCAGTTTTGCTTCTGCAGCAGCTCATTGCCTAGTGTCGTCATGATGTGGGTTTGGGGGTGCCTGGAGGCAGATGCCCATATGCCCAAGGACATGGACAAGAAGAAATGTCAACATTTCCAGGGCAGGGAGTGTTGTGCCTCATGATGAGAAAAAAAGGTTTTTGAGCTTCTAAATTGTGGACTTCCATGGGGTCAGGTGCAGACAGAGCTTTCATCTTACATTACTGAAACTAAACTGAAGGCAAATGCTGCATCCAAGTGATGTGCTTCATCCTTCACTTATCTGATATTTGCCGAATGCACCAGTGTGGAGTGTGAAGTTCAGCAAGGCACTATCTTATGCCCATTTTTCACTGGTCTGAATAATCACACAAGATGCAAAGAAGCAAAATACTGGTTCCAACAGATGTTTGGAAACTTCAGTTTTTCTAAGGAGTGGAGCTAAGAAGGGCCTGTGGGGAAAGGAATGAATGTTTGCTGAGTTCCCAAATAAATCTGAGCTCAGCTTGAGAGACTGAAAGCCCAGTGGCTTCTTCCAGTTCCTTCCCTAACAAAGGGCTGGACCCAAGTGCACTGAGTCAAAGAGAGAGACTCTCATTGACATCAAAGGACATTGAATTGGACCCGATGAAGGGCAGTCTCAGCCAGGGACCAACAGAAATAATAGCCTGTGATGTACGTGACCAACTGCCACTAACCAACTGTTTGGATTCCAGGCATTAAACACTGCAAACTGAACTCACAAACAATTCATGAAAAAGTGCCAAAAAAATTCAAAGAAAAATATGTAAGGAAACTGCAATGTTCTTGTGGGTATTCTGTGAGCAGAAAAATATGTTATATTTGTGGAATAAATTAGCCCCTGAGAAGTGTTCTCTCAGCCTGGAGTTGTGTGCAGTCAGGTCAGCTAATCGAACTAAAGCTTCTTTTCTCTTGCCAAAGGAAGTGGATAAGTTCAGAGGCATGGATGAAATGAGTTTGGATTTGCTTTTAAAATGTGAGTCGCCATTTATATCTTGTTTCAGTAGTCCTCATCCTTTGCATGACCGTTTTTGCTGCTATCTAAAGGCTTCAGTTTATTCTCTCACAAATGCTGACAAACTTTGGTCTGGCATTTATCCATATCAGACACTGCAAAACTCATCCAGTCCCTTATCTCGTTCTGATTAGATTGCCATAACGCCCTGCTGTGAGGTTCACCGTGGTGGCTGCTTCCTCTGTCAAGCAATGCCACCGCTGTGAGAACATCACGCGGGGGGGAGGAAATCCGGTGCATTTTATTGTGACCGCATCATGCCTTTTGCTGGCTAGAAACAAAAAAGAATTGACTAAAAATGGGAATATCTGCAACTGGGATCCAGATCAATTGGGAAATGGAGTAACACCAACAGCAGGCACCTCTCCAGTGTGGCGAGCAATAGCTGTGCAGAGGCAGCACAGGTAGAGGAAGGAGTGTCAGGCTCAACCTTCAATCACATTTGGTCCTCTCTAGACAAACATGTTAGGGCTGCTTGGGGACTAGTCAGTGCTTCATTTTTTGGGCTGTCTCAGGGAACCAAAAACGGAAGACTTAAATGGGTCCTCGCTTCTGGTTGAACATGAGCCAGCAGTGTGCCCATCCTGGCCTGTGTCAGGAACAGTGTGGCCAGCAGGAGCAGGGATGTAATTCTGCCCCTGTGCTCAGCACTGGGGAGGCCTCACCTCGAGTGCTGTGTGCAGGTCTGGGCCCCTCACTGCAAGAAAGACACTGAGGTGCTGGAGCGGGTCCAGAGGAGAGCAACGAGGCTGGGGAAGGGACTGGAGGGAAAGTCCTGTGAGGAGAGGCTGAGGGAGCTGGGGGTGTTTAACCTGGAGGAGAGGAGACTCAGGGGGTACCTTATCACTCTCTACAACTGCCTGAAGGGAAGTTGTAGTCAGGCTCTTCTCCCAGTGACAAGACTAGTGACAGGACAAGAGGACAGGGCCTGAAACTGTGTCAGGGGAGGTTTAGGTTGGATCTCAGGAAGCACTTCCTCAAAGAGAGTGTGTTCAGGCATTGGAATGCACTGCCCAGGGAAGTGGTGGGGTCACTGTCCCTGGAGGTGTTAAAGGAGAGTCTGGATGTGGCACTTAGCTGATGTGGTGGTGTTGGGCCATAGGCTAGACTTGATGATCTCAGAGGTCTTTTTCAGCCTCAACAATTCTGTGATTCTGTGAGAGAGCCACAGTGGTTTTTCAGATAAGAGAAAAGACCTGTGGAGACCGAGAGCACTGAGAAAGATAGGAATCCAGGATAAAATTCTCATTTGCCCGTGCATGTTGGCAACTGCTGCAGCTGCTTCATTGCAGGTTTGGGTGTGAGGGTTAACAGCTGTATTCATTAAAAACTAGATTTTAGTTTGACTTCTAAGGTGGTACAGCAACAAGAGCCACACTGCTTCTGGGGCTCTCCCACTGCCAACCGAGCTGCTGAAATCTCCAGCTCTCCTTACGGGAGGGTGATTATAAATATGGGTGGTCATAAATGCTCTTAGGCATCAACGAGTTCTTGACCCCAACGAGCACGCGTCTCTTTCTATCTGAGCATCACAAAGTGCTCTACAAACCTTCACAGACACACTCTCATAAAGACTTTTTTGTCAGGATACTGAAATATGCTGAATGACTTCTTCAAGGTCACACATGAAACCGGTGCAGCATAGATGACAGGCTACTTAAATCCCCAAAGACAACATATCTCCTTGCTTCCCCAACAAGTTCCTGTCAATAAGCATCAGTCTTTGGCCCTCTTTGCCTTTCAGCTGTTCAGCCAACTGCTGCTGCTCTCTGCACGATCGAAATCCTGTTTTATATGGTTCTCTTGCTACTGGTATTATTTATAACTGCTCTTACCTTCAACCAGACTGTTTTGGGTTGTTTTTTTAAGCATGTTCAGCATGTGATTTTGCTTCAAGTGCTGTGAGCATCTTTTGTGCAGCAGGTGCTGCCCAAAATTAAGTGTTTGCCTGGAAATTGTACTCTCAACTAGTGATTTTCAGGTGCATCAGTTGTTCCATTAGGGCTGTCACTTCCTACATCCTTTCGGTGAGCACCACATTTTGCTGCTTTCACAGCCAGCGTTTCTTCACTCTTTGTTTCCTGTAATACAAACTATCTTCCGATTGCCAAGCCTTGTGGACCAGTATGTCCCCCTTTTTGTCTGTCACAGACAAAAGGCTACTGAGTGCAGGGCTGAAGCTCATTAAAGTTCATTGCATTGCTCTTTTAAATGTGATGTTTTTTTCTAAGTTACCATGCCTAATGTGCTTAGCATGTGGTGTTGGCTTGCTGTAGTGGTGGGTGTCGCGAGCTCTGCCCTGGTTCTGTCGATGGTGGTCGGGAAAGTGCCTCGAGGGGCTTTTGGAAGGAAATCCTTTGGCCTGACTACGGTGCTGGGGGCGGGGGGTTTCACATCATCAAGCCTGGGGCTAGCCTCTGTACTGCAAGGCAAAGACCACTTTCCCACCTCTCTTGAGATGACATGGAGAAATAGGAGGAGAGCAGGCTGATCCAGGCAGCAACCCCACC
Organism: Trogon surrucura; assembly: GCA_020746105.1. Taxonomy (NCBI): domain Eukaryota; kingdom Metazoa; phylum Chordata; class Aves; order Trogoniformes; family Trogonidae; genus Trogon; species Trogon surrucura. Next base: position 34,080,465 of record CM036617.1, read on the forward strand.
AGGGGCTTTTCTGCACAAGGCAGAATTGCTGCCTGGGACTTGGCAACATTACAGGAGCAGATTTGCTGGTGTGGATTAAGTGGGCCTTTGCCATTCGTCTCCGTTAACACCATCCAGCACATGGGAGGTATCACAAGATGACATGGGAAGCCCAGCAGCTGCCCCCTTTGCAGCTGTATCCAGCTTTGACATCCTGCTTGTGTAGTTGTCCAGAAGCCAGGCTGGCCACTCAGTTGTGAATTCAAGTTCTTCTGTCTGGTCTGACAGATAGTGTTAACATAGATAGGAAAAAAAAAAAAAAAAAAAAAAGCATGTTTTCCCAAAACAGCTCTAAACATAAAAAAGGTTGAGTTCATCTGCCCTGCAAGGACTGTCCTGCAAAGCCTGGTCTCCTACTTTCCAGCTGATGCATTGTATGATGTCTCGACTTCTTTCCCTCACAATCCTGAATTCCCAGTGCAGCAGGAAATGCTTTTGGTCTTGCACTGGTGGCAAGATCTGCCTCACACACTTGCTCCTAGCTCCTGGAAACCATCCAAGTTATTCTTCAAAAGGCACATCCTAGCATATTTGGTGATCTCCAAGTCTTGGCTTTGCTCTGCTCTGGAATTTGCACTACAGGCGAGCCGCATGCAGAGGGGAAAGGTGAAATATTTTTACACAATTACACAATAGAAAATCAGACCTAATAAGGTAAGGAATAACATATACAAGAATGCCATGAACTAGCATCTCTGTCCCTTTTTTCACTTGCACTGTTCAGGACCTATTTGTCTTCTTGGGTCCTGAGCTTATACACATACCTAACATTGCCTGGATGAAGTCTCCCTTGGCTTCTGTGTCTGTCTCGTAGCGCACCAGCTACTAAGTGTGCTCACTCCCTCTTAGTCCCTTTGGCTCTGCTTACAAAGAAATATAAAGCAAAAAAAAGCTTTTCCCTTGTGCTTTCATGGTGCAAAGGAAATGCCGCTTGCCACTTCTACTTGGAATCCATTAAACTGATTTTTAATGAGGAAAAGAGATTTTACTGCTGATGATTAGTACTCACTGAAGCTTTTAACATTTAGGTTCTCAAAGTCCAAGGAAGAGTCCATTTCGCAGAGCACCAAACCAATGCACCTAGACAGAACGGTGGGAGTTAGTCATGGGGGTAAGCAGGACTTGTCTGGGCATTTTCTTAATTTCTCAGGGAATTGTTTGGTTCTTTTTCTTCATTTGCTTGTCATCTGCTCTTTCTGCTCCACTCTTCACTTTCAAAAGTTTTGCTGCGCTTCTTCTTATGGTCATTACTGCATTGTCAGCTTCTGGCCACAGCTGAGGTGGCTTCCAGGGGTTTCCCCGAGGTGTTATTTTGCCTTTAGTAAGGATAAAGGTAGGCAGAAAGATCTGCATTCAACGGCTTCAAGGAGCCAATGTGCAACTCCCTCATTGCAAATTAAGTTTTCTTGCGTTCCCTTTGCTGTGAAAGGTTATCCTCCATTCTCAGACACAGCCCACTGCCAAAGGTAGATTATCTAATTCAGCAGTTTCTTTTACCATTTTCTTCCTGCCTTTGTTTTGCTTCGTCTGAGGGAAAAGGGCTCATTAGCTTTGCAAGAGCTCAAACAAGACAGGTCTCAGTTGCTGGGGGTGAGTTAGAAGCTATTTGGTGAGTAAAGCACTAGCCCTTTGCTGGAATACTGCTGCAGCTCATGCAGGCAGGCTCCCTGAACTGTGTTGGCATGTTTGGCTTATGGAATTGCAGAAAAAAAGAAAAAAGAAAAAAAAAAAAGAAGAGAAATAATTCAGTCCCAGTGACAAAGAGCAGCAAATATTGCATGTCCAGGCTCCCTAATGCTGTTGTTTCAGAGTGCAGCCAGCTCTTCTTCTGCAACCACCCTTCTTCTCAAGCTGTCATCTGCGTAGGTGAGCTTGTAACTGAGAGGTCTGTGACCCCTCTCAGCAGCAGCAATTTTACATGGCTGTAATTGCGCTGACTAGGAATGAGTTCTGGTTTCTAGCTTTGCAAATGGAAAATCTGGTCTACAGTAGGTGTGGGAGCTTCTTTTTTTTTTTTCTCTTTTTTTTCTTTTTCTTTTTTTGAAAGAAACCTCCCTCAGAATAAATTGGTTCAAGTTCTAGGAAGGATTTTTATAAGTTTTTTTTTATTAAATCCAGAGGCTTTGGAATTTGTTTTTGTCACTACAGACAACATTGTGGCATTTTCTTCACATTACTGAAGTAAGTAAGAAATCCGAAGGCAGCAAATAGTGTGCAAACACTACAGCTAATGGAACACACACAAGTTGTTCTGGTGGAAGGTGAGCACAGGAAAAAAAGATGAAGAGAAAAACTTAAATGAATGACATGATGTCAGCCCAAAATAAAATCTAAGAACGATTTTGTTAGCTTTTAGTTCTAAAGATCTTCTCATTATGTGCTAAGGTAAACATGACATATAAATATATTAATTGTATATACAGTATGTATGTATATCAATTATATACTCTTGAATTTTGCATGGATTTCTTCTAATAACATTCCTGTTACATGACTTCATAGTATTTTAGTGATGGGAAGCTGGGGTTAATGAGACTAAGGCTCAAACTTACTCAGATCACAACAGAAGTCAGAGAGGAGGGATTTCCCATGCCCTGGGCTAGTTTATCTCTCGTCTCTGTTGCAGAGATCCTTACTTCAGAAATACAGATAGTTTTCACAGGAGTTTTTATATAGGAAACCACTTTGCCTAATTGTGAGTGCTCTGGGGGATCTTGAACCCTAGAGAAGCTCCTGTGTCAGTGTCTCTGGAGGAGAGGGAGGCCAGATGGCCAGATAGCAGGTGGGGCACTAGGAAGCCTCAGGTGTAATCTCAGGCTCTGCCACAAGCTTGCCCTGAGCCTTTGGACAAACCTCTCCACTTTTTGGTTTAGTGTTTTTCATCCACTAAAACACGCAAGGCAGCGTACCTTTTACTGGAGTACTGGGAAAATTGATCAGTTTCTATTTCAAGTGTGCTTGGAACAGCTGATGCTAAGCTTTGCTAAAAAGCTATTGAAGATGAAAAACTGCGATAGAAATCACATAAACCATAGCCACCCATTTGTATTGTTATTGATTTCACTTTGCGTTTCTAGAGTAATTTATTCTAGAAGGTCTTGGAATAGAAGCAGCAACCCTCTACGTGATTCTGTCCCAGGACATGACAGACCAGACATCCTGTGTCTGGTCTGGCCACACAATGCATTTTTTATATATATATATATATATATATATATATGTATATATATATATATATATATATTGCACAATATTACCTCTCCCTGTACCCTTGCCTGGTTCACATTTTTAGACTGTCAGTGTTACAACCAAATCGCTGCTGTTATTGCCTTTGTGTAGAGCCAATTGCCTGCCATCATCCTGTCAGGCACTTATACCTAGTTCTCCTAATGTAATTTATATTAAGCCAATTTATATCACACAATGAGTGCCTGGTGGAGAAGGTACCCCCAGGAGGCTTATGTGCTGTTTTTCCTCAATGGTATTTAGCTGATCTACTGACAGGTATTACCTCTCCCCGTAGGCTTTGCCTCATTTACATCCTTAGGCCATCAAAGCCGCAACAATACAGCTACTCCAAGAACATCCTCTGCTTCTGAGGAATTACTTCGGTGTCCTCTCTGTGGGACACCCGATAAGTACGTATAACCTGGCCCTCCAGGAGTCCCAACCAGTGCAATTCCATTTCATTTGGTCTCACATCAGTTCCTGCCCAGATATGTTTACATTTCTATTTACTTTCCTTCTAGCTGTGTTTGCTTCTCCTTCTCTATTGAAGTTTTCTCCAGGAAACATGCAATTTGCTCAGCTTCTGGAGGCGTCATCCTTTCACCGTCTTCCAGCAACAAACCCAACTCCAATTAGGATTTTTGCCTATATGAGTTAGTTTCTGTTTACATCAGTGGAATTACACTGTTGGAAAAATACCCTATGACAGCTCAACCAAATCCTACAAGTTTCTGTTCCTGTAATTCAGCTTCCTCACCTATTTTTCATGTATTTTTTTGTCTTTTAGATCTGCACAGTGCTCTGCTTTCTAGATGCTTTGGGAGTATGAGGTAATGGGTGAGCAGACAACCCAAAAATAGATGTAAGCAGCTTCAAGTCATCCGAAGGGTTTGGGAGGAAGTATATAACATGGCCATTACTTTTACCTGAAAGAGGAACAGAGATAGGTATTGATATCTGGTGGCTAATATGGAGCCCTAGTTAAATCCTGTTAAATCTATGTCAGGCTAAGACATAACCTTGCATTCACAAACACATTTCTTCCAGGTAAACCTACAAAATCCCATAGATACCAGATGTGATGAATCATGGTTCCTTCGTTGCTGTTGTTTAGGAGCTGAACGACCTCCTCTTCTTCTGCCTTGCTCTTCTGCAGAGGGGCCAGTTAAAATGCCCACTGAAAGGCACTGCCCATCAAACGACCTATAAGAAGATTGATGGCCAAAGACATTTGGATGTGATGTCCTCATGTGCCGTAGGCTGCAGGGTGGGTCAGCCAGCCTGGGGAGAAGGTTCAGCTTTCCCTTACTGTTCTCCATCAAGCACGACAGCCTCAGATCCTGCCAGCAAGCACAAGTCCACCAGCACTGGACTCCCTATTTGACTCTATGGCACTTCACTGATTTCCGTAACCATCATATTAAACCTTCCTGCTTGCAAATCTCCCTTCCAGAAGGCAGCTTGCACTGCACATCAGGGGTAGAGCATATCCTACAAAGTCCAGGCCAGCACTTAAGCCAGATACGTACCCATTATTTTTCCCAGTGGCTTAAGATTTTTTGCTCTGTAGAATTTTGTAGGCTTTGGCACCCAACCTTACTAAAATAATTATGCAACATCGAAAAAACAATTCGTTTTTCACCACTTCTCCAGCACTGCCAGCTTTTTGTGGCTTTATAGAAAAACTTGCGCTGTTTGGTGTCTTGCCTAAAGTTACATGCGATGAATCAAAGAAGCTCAGCCTTTGCTGGAAAGTTAAACCCCAGCTCCATCCCTGAGTCTGAAGCTTTGAGCTGGACGCAACACCCACGTGGTGCCCAGTCGGCACCTCTCTCCGGCTCCGTCCCTGCAAGGTGTAGCTCACCAACGCATCCAAGCCACGGATGTGGCCCCGGCAGTAGTACCACACAATTTTCATTGTACTTGTCTGCAGGACTCCTGCGAATTAACACAATGAGACATTTACCAGCACAATGCGACATTTACTGGAGGGGCCATGGGGTGGTAGTCGTCCCCCCTTCGCGCACGTTAGCTCCAGCTGGCATGGCACGTGCTCCCCTATCACAAAACACGGTCTTGTAGCTGCACATCCCCCCACCCAGATCAGGGCCATCGCTGCACTTTCTCATCCAGCTTAGGAGTAAAGAAAAAAAAAAGTTCAGCAAAGGAAAGATTAAGCCTTTCAAAAGGAAGTAAATTACTTGAATGAAAGTATGTCAAGGAAATTATTTTATTGCTCCGAAATTTTATCCATCCTTTAAAAAACAATCTCAGTAACTACTTTTTCAGGCTATGTTTTGCTGGCAGTTTTTATCTGCAGAAAGGATTAGCTTATCCATGGATGGAACGTGCTGCACACACCCTGTTCCCATGCAGATTCATGCCGCACGGAGCTGCTTTTCCAGCTCAGCACTAGGACATTCTTCTGTAGCTAAATCAGATGACTGCAAAGGCCATTAGAGCGGTTTATCGTTGGAATCTGCAGGAACGTACTGTACCCAAAAGGAAAATGTTCATTGATACAGGAAGTGCAAGATCTGTGATCCTTGTAATTATGCAGATGATCCTCTCCAGAGGTCTGTGGTATGTGAGCAGGTCCACAGTGATGGCTTTTTGGCTGCAGCACTTTCATAATCCACTGAAATCCAGCTGTTCCTGCTCTCAAGCCCGTTTGGCTGCAGCTCCAACTGGCACATCAGCGCGAGTGGTTTTGTCTCTCACTGGGGACATGCACGACGCCGACATCCGAAAGGCTCTTTGAAATTAAAGTGCTGCTTTTTCAAGGCGGTTTGTGCGGTTGCTCCGTTGAGCCCTAGCAGAAGTTTGCGCCTTGCAGCTCGCCAGTGGTGGAGACACCAGGCACACAGAGATGACTGATTTTATGGAGCGAGATGCAACCACCGCCAGCACAGGTTGACAGCATGCAGCTCAATTGCTTCCTCCAAAAATCTCCAGTCAAAACCTGGTCCAAGGAAGCCTTCCTTGACATAAATACTTACGAAAAAAGAAAACCTTCTCCTCTCACAGCAACATTTCTGCTTAATATACAACCTGGTGCGAAATCGAGCTGCACCTTTCCCAGTGGAAAACCAAAGTCATTCATGTGTTAAAGCCTTGGAAGACTCCATGCAAGAAAATCACCTGGTGGTATTTACATTACAATTTCTTGAAGGGCATCCCAAAAACAAACAAAAAAAGAAACAAACGAATAGATAGATAGATAGATAGATAGATAGATAGATAGATAGATAGATAGATGATAGATAGATAGATAGATAGATAGATAGATAGATAGATAGATAGATAGATAGATAGATAGATAAAGTGGGTGTATGGATGAATGAATAAATAAATAAAGGGAACCAAAAGAGGTTGTCCTTAAAGGTTTGAGAGCTGTAACAGGGACAGGCAAAATAGACGGTGCAAAAATGTATAAGCTTTGCAGCTGGTTCCCTGACTTGCCAGGTGAAAGCCATCCTCCTTCCATAAATGCTCTATTCCCATAAAATCGTGTCCTCACCAGAGAAGCGAAAGCATCCTAAAGTTGGAGGGTTGTAAACTTCTGGTGACCCCAGAATGGCTTTTGGGTGGGGAATACGATCCCTGTTGATCTTAAGGAAACTGTAGCTGTTTCTAACCTCTGATGGTTTATCAGTGAGTTTAAAGAAACATCCAGCTGGGTTACACCTCTCTGCATACAGAAGACGATCCTGTCACCCTCCACTCCTCCCAGACCAGAACCTGGTTGTGCTGTACTCATTTGCAGCAAGACCCAGATTGTTCCCAATAAAACTTATCCCTCCGATGGGCAGGGTAGGTTGAGAGTAGGGAAATGTTGTTTCAGTTTTCCTGATAAAGGCCCAGAGGAAGTGCGGGAAAAAAAAAAGTGGTTTTTTTTTTTTACACAATGCCATAAAGGACAACTGTTTCAAATTTGGGAAGCAAGCCTGAATCTATTGATGCTTAATGCTCACTTCTTTTTGGCAGTAACCTAACATACTTTTTTTGACCTCAGGGAGCTGGGACTGCCTATCTCCAGGACAGAGGACAGCCGGGCTGATGCGGAAGGAAGCTCTGGTGGCTTTTTGATCTGACTTAACACAGCTGGCTGCAGCATGGAAACTGCAATGACTTTAGGTCTGCAGTTTTTGGTTAGGGAAATGGCCTGGACTAGCTTTTGGTAAAATTGTTACCCCAAACCTGAATTTTTGCCAGCACAGGTTGTCTGGGTCTGATGTGAGCTCACCTGTGCAGCTCACTACAGAAAAAAAGATTATAGGAGGTGAAAATGAGAATTTAAACAGCCAGTCATAGACAAGTGGTAGCACATCACGTCCTATTTGCCTATTGCCAGGTAGCGTTAAAGGCAGCCAGAAAACAGAGGACAGAGGCCTTCTGCAGTGCCAGGTCCCAGAAGAACTAGATATATCCTGTTCCCATAGTGTATTGAAAACAACGCCACAGACAGCTTCAAGGCAAAAATGAAGGTTGTCAAGCAAAAGAATGGTTGGAAGACAAATCGCTGAAGGTCTACGTTCAGAGCAGAAACCAGGATTTATTGGCAGCACACAGGCCCTGCACATTTCATCTTCCAACAATCTGTTTATACAGGGAAAGCCTTAGATGAACTAAACCTGGTGTTGGAAGCCTGCAAGATGAAGAGCAGCCCATCCAGGAGTTACCCAGAGAGGTGCAATCCCATGGAAATGCATTTAATGGGGATGATCTGTTTTCTCATATAATTGATATGTTTTCTCAAATAATTCCCCTACTCACCCAACCTGACTGCAAAGATGTGGGGCTGGGAAGAGCGATGGGGCAGCCACTGAGGTAACTTCACATGCTGGAGAGCATTGTAGGATCACCTTGGATGAGAGAGAGTAGGGTTTTCAGTAGTTATTACTGTGTTTTGGGGAAGGAGGAGTAGATAGTTGTGTATGATCATGAAAAAAACCAGCTTCACCCTCCTTGCCTGGTTGCCAGCTTTAATGGGAAAATGGTGCTGGCTGTTAATAAATGTTTCATGTTTGTGAGTTGGCTTTTCTGGCTGTTCTAAATTCTTAGTGATGGCTGGTCATCCACCCTTCAAGCTGTCTCGGCTGGGGGTCAGGGCACCCTTTAAATTTCTTTCCTGCCTTCCCAATGCCTATGTTTGTTCTGCAGCCATGGTTCAGAACAGCAGCACGTGTGTCCCCCAAGTCACCTGCTGCTTGATGTCGCACATCCCAGGGTAAGGGCTGTTCCTGCTGGCGAGAGGGTGAAGTACCACCAGAGCATCACCTTGCACCCCTGGGGATCCCAGCTCAGCGAGACTGCATCCCTGGGACATGGGCTTGCTCACAGGGGCATTTCTATGGATCAATAGCCCTTCACCAACTTGGACGCTTCGCTTTGCTTGTGCTGTAGATCACAGTGCTCAAAGCATTGAAACGTATGTTTTTGTGTGCACGTGTATATACGCGTGAATGTATAAGAAGTCAAACAAAGCATTATAAATGCACAGTGGAGAAATAACAGTCTGGCTTCTCTGATTAAACAACTTGATTTACTGGGATAAACAATAGGTTTATTACTCCGTGCTACGTAATTGTTACTGGAGGACACATCTGGTCTCTGAGTAGAAATGCACTTTTGTGATGCCAAAGTGAGGGAGAAACAGCTATTGAACTGGATCTATATATTTAAAAAAAAAAAATCATCCAGAAAGGACAAATAAACTTTGAAAGATATATACTTAAAAGAAGTTGTAGGAGAGCATGGCTCTTTAATATTATTGTGGTCAAAGTGTTCCATTTATAGCTCTTCTCCTGCCTGGCCACTGGAGGCTTCTCCATTTCTGTGGGGCACCACCAGCTGCTGTGACAGGATGCCAAAAGAATTTACTCTTTTTTTCCCAAGTTCAGATACAGAGTTGCAGCAATTTGAGATGCAGGCCATGCTGGACATTGCATGGAAAAATAACAAATTCGGCTAAGCACATGGATAAATGCACGGAGCAGAAAGTCGGTCTTCAGTCTGCTGAACCTGGAGGGCAGCACAGCTCCTGTTCTTCAGCCCTAACTGTTGAATGTGAAGCCAGGGACTCAGAAGTGTTGTCTCATGGCTGTCAGGGCTTATCACCATCACAAACTGGGGGGAAAAAAACCCAAACAAACTCATGACAAAGTTAAGGAGATTAGAGGAACTGAGCAGTGAGACCTCACTTGGGTCTCTTTCAGTTTTTTAATGAGGCTTAAAAGGGCCTTCAAAAATAGACTTCTTTTTTTTTCTTCCTGAGTGTTTCTCTACACTAGAAATTTAGATTACCCTTGTTTTCGCAGGAAGACTCAACTGGTGAAGGACTTCCAGCAGCACAGGAGCACCACAACCACAACTAATATCCTTCCTCTGGCCACTGCCAGCTGCAGCTCTCAGCTTGCTGCCCTCCAGGCCACTTTCATGCATGGACAACTTCTAAGGTCTACATTTTCAAAGGTGACCAGCAATATCCACCATTTGGCCTGTGACATTCTTAAAAGGAGGAGAGGTTTCTGAAAGGAACAAACATGCACACTATGGAAGACACCAAGTCGTCCAAAGGTTCTCTAATGTGACAGTCAGAAATGAAGGCTTTGCACACAAATAACATAAAGAAAGTTTAGACAGGGTAGAGAATTCACCTTCCCCTTTGGAAGAATTTACTCATAACATACTGTCTGCCTGGGAGAAACATGGGACCTCCTAAAGCTGTAGGGCTATGTATGTGCAAGCTGCATTTAAAGGAAGAGATTAGTTAGTGGACACTCACATGGTCCAGATATCTCACACAGAAGACAGCCGCATCACAGAAGAAGAAAGCATCTGTTAAAAATTGTTTTCACTTACATGAACTGGGGTATTCAAGCTGCCACACTCGCATCTGTGTACTGTCACATCCAAGCATGCAAGAAAGCATGAGTCACAACACTTCAAAATTGAGAAGTGAGCTTTAAAAAGTACTTGTTGTCTCAAAAAAAAACCCTTTTTGGTATATTTTGTTTTCCCTTTGTATATATGGGACTCACAGCTTTGAAACAAAAATCTGAATTTTTATAAAAAAATCAGATGTAATATTTTTATGTAATCCTGTGATTCCAGGTGATGATGCCTTATGGGATCCATCATACTGTGATACATGCACTTGATTTGTGAGCCTTAAAGACTGGAAACTGGATACATGATTGTCTTACAAAACTGCAAACAAATCACAAAGTTTCTCAGCTTTTTTTCACAGCAGCAAAGAACTTAATATAGAAAATGAGGAAAGGCTGAAGGAGCTGGATCTCTTTAGCTTAGAGAAGAGGAGGCTGAGGGGTGACCTCATTAATGTTTATAAATATGTCAAGGGGGAGTGTCAGGAGGATGGAGCCAGGCTCTTTTCAGTGATGTCCAATGACAGGACAAGGGGCAATGGGTGCAAGTCGGAACATAGGAGGTTCCACAAAAATATTAGAAAAAGCTTTTTTACCGTGAGGGTGACAGAGCACTGGAACAGGCTGCCCAGGGAGGTTGTGGAGTCTCCTTCTCTGGAGACATTCAAAACCCGCCTGAACACCTTCCTGTGTGACCTACTGTAGGTGATCCTGCTCTGGCAGGGGGGCTGGACTAGATGATCTTTTGAGGTCCCTTCCAACCCCTAATGTTCTGTGATTCTGTGATACTGTGAAAAGATGTTAATAATAAAACTGTATTTTTGTCTTGCTCTGCTTCTTGTACCAGACTCCATAACTTCCTACTTATACCTAATGAAATTAAAGAGCTTTCAGGTTTTGGTGGTGCAGCAGAGGTGGCATCTCATGGGGAAGGTGCTGTCACCCTGACTTCTCCAGCATTGGGGTCTGAGTGTTGGGAACAGCAGCTCCTGGAAGGTGTCCAGAGAGGCTCCGGGTGGCAATGTCCTAAAACAAAGGGACTGGGAGGTTTTCATGAAGATGCTGTGTGCTTCATTCTCGCAAAGGTTCCAAATGCAGGAGGTTATTTTATTTATTTTTTTTAATCTCCAGATTAGCAAATGGACCTTTATGGGCATTTTCTTGTGCAGGTACAACAGAAATCTGACAAGTGCCTGCCTGACTGTCATCTGTTTCTAGCAGATGGCTGATATTAAGGAAAAACGTGATTGTTTTAGTTTCCAGTGTGTTAGGACTTCTCACTCATTCCCTTTGGAATTATAAACATGTCTTTTCAGCTATGGCAAAAAAAATTGGATGGAGAAACACATTGAGGTACTTTAAAATATGCAAAATAACAGAAAAGTAAACACCGAACCCTTTCTGAGACTAACAGAGATGCTTGCTCCCTGGTTCTGCATTTGACATGGTCAAACTGCTCCCCAAAAACCTGAAAAAAACACATAAAATCATAATATGTGGAAACCACCAGGTGGAAACGTAAGGGCTGATCCTGCAAGTCTCACGCGCAAGATATTGCTTAACATGGAGCATGAGAAAAGCCCATGGGAGCCGAGAGCATCACACAGGAGTCCCACGTGAAGTCCAGGATGGGGCTTCATGGCTCTTTGCTCTCTATTCTGTTGGCACTATGGGAAGAGACACCGAGCCAGACTGACAGAAAACAACCACTCATTACTTGCAGGGATGTTTTTTACTGGCAGGAGGACTGAGAGTGCACACCATGGGGCCAGGCACACGTTGGTGCTCGTCCATGGAGGTGGTGGGAGCATGGGGCTGGCAGGGGTAGCAGGACGGTGACAGCCCTGGCTCATACTAATGGAATTTGCAGCCAGAGAGAGCAAAAAGCGTGAGTCTGGAGCTGTACCTCCACCTCACATAATGGGTTGCCCTGGGCACCGCACTAAATACATTAAGCAATGATGAATATACATATTTTAAGATTAAATCTACTTCCTAATGGAACTTCTCACCGGCAACCTTTTCTTCTCACGTCTTTGACTCTGTGTAGCTGAACAACTGTTTCTGCTTGGAACAGCTTCCTGAGTCAAAAGAGCATCATCAAAAGGTTGAAGAAAATTCACAACATCCAGAAAGCAGTTTTTGTGGATAGAACCAATGAAACCTGTTTCTATAAAGCTCCCTCGGATTTAGGTCTTGATCTGGGAATTTGGTTTAAAACAGCTGAGGTTTCTCCCTAGAAATCCTGTTACAGCTGGTGGGACAGCATACAGGGGAAAATACCCACAGTACAAGACTATCCCCTTTTTCTTGATGTTAAAAAAGGCTTCTGAAATCTATTCCCAGGCTGGCTGAAGACTTCAGAAGAGTTGGGCTGTAGCTGCAGGTGCTCAATCCAGTACTTTTTTCCCAGCCCACTTTATGTGAAAAGTAGAATAAATGTTTTTGCTTTCTTTTGGCAAGAACCAGCAGCTTCAGAACATGGCATTACGGAGATACTTCTTCACACAGAAATCTGATGGCATGTTGAGGTCTCCATCTGAAGATACCCTTGCAGTGCCGTGGTGCAGTGGCACCAAAGCAACTCTGGTCGTACAGGCTGCGAGTCTCTAATCTCACTGGGGTGGGGTGCAGCCCCCACCCCCAACTTCTCTCTGACCCCAGGTAGGGTCAGGAGCTGGTGGTGGGTCCTTGGAGGACCCGGGGTGGCAGCTTGGGTCTTCTTTCCAGTAGAGGGCACTGAATGATGAAGGTACAGTGAAGAGTGGTGAGGACACCCACAGCATGGTTCCACTGATGCTGTGCTGGCCTCCTGCCCATGCAGGGACATAAAGACGGAGGAAAATGGAAGAATTACATCAAGGCTAAGATGGAAGGCACAAAGGCTGGAAAACCAGGCCCCCCCAGTTTGCAGCCCCACTGTGCATCCAGTGATGCTGGATGTATCTGAGCTGGATGGTTCACCTCTGCATGCAGGGCAGGATGTAATTGCCACAACCACCTCTAAAAATTTTATTAGGGTGTTTGGGAAAACCATCAAATCAAACAACTCTTCTGCCAGCTCTCTCATCCATCTGGCCTTCGGCTTTTCTCCTGGAGCAGGGCCAGACGAAGGGGACGGTCCCACAGCTTTTCCCAGACCATTTCAGGGAGAAGCGTCTGCATCCAGCTGGACCTGCTGACTGAGGACAAATCTTACAGGTTTTCTGCAGTGCCTCCTTGGACACAAATTCTGCTGGAGACAGCAGCAGCTTTGCTGCAGAAAGCTGGAAGCAAGGACAACAGAATGGGATTTTTTTCAGAGGCAGCAAAATTATTTTTTTTTTAAAAAAAACCCAAACAGTTAATAAAAAGGAGAATTTGTGTGATTTTAAAAGCAGGAAGATGAGAGGCTGAGTCAGACAGGGTTGCTGATCACAGATCTGCCTGCGAACTGGGAAATGCAAAGAAAATCATTTCTGCGCTATAGAAATACCTAATTATCATCTGCCATCTCAAATGCTTCCAAAGAGAAACTCCTGCAGAGACCTTTGAAGCTCTTTTAATACAGAAAGTAGGAAAATACTCTGTCAGACCGAACCAAGATGTAGAATGTGATCGTATAAATCCCGTATCTTGGAGCACAGCCCAGGCGTTTCTGACTTTGTTGGTTTTTTTGCCGCAGTTTAGCAATTCAGCAGAATCACGTTTGCAGTCCTAGATCTACTAGTTTTGGTGGTGATGGTACTTGAACTAATCGCTTATGTGAAAAAACATTTAAAAACCTAGAGGAAGACTAAGACGGCTGTGAAAAAAAAAATACGGTTAACTTCCAGCAATATATTCGGGGGTTACAAATTATCATTATTTTTCAAATTCACAGAGGCTTTATTTTTAGAGAGGATAAAACCTGCTAAGCCTTCAGTTCCTGACACATCTCTTTGGGGTGAGGAGAGAGAGGGATGGCAATTAACGGAGAAGTCTCCAGCAGTGCAAATGGGATTGGGCTTGTCTGTGAATTTTAATTTTTCAGCCCCCTAGGAGGGAGGAATTGGTGAGGTGGGCAGCTCACAGCCCTACAAAGGTAACTACTGGTAAGAAAAACAGAACCGTACCACCACCATTTCAGCAAAATGATTCAGGCCAACATAGGTGGCTCCAGGCTCAGTATCGACTTTCCAGAAATCCTCGACAGTGTTCTTCGGGAGGGGGTTGACATGACTCCCACGGGATTGCCACCATCACCTGTCCTGCTGGCAACAAGAAGAATTGTGAAAGGTCCAAAGGTGCAGACAAACGATGCCAAAAACACCTTTGGTGGACCAGACCTTTACTGTTATTTTTTTCCCTCCTGGAATATCTTTTAATTTAAGCATCTCTGCTGAAAAGAAGAGGAAGAGCAAACATTTAGAACCATTTATTGAATAAAATCAGGTTTTAAAAGCCTTATTATTGTTCCAGGACACAATGGTCGTTACTGTTTTTGTTAGTAAGTACCCGTGTGATTTAAAGCTGCTGACAGCACCAGACGCTCACAATGAAATCATCTCTCCCTCCCCTCCCCGCAGTTCAGGCAGACACTCATTTGTATGTATGGGTTCAGCCTGTCTGCTGCGGCTGGCCAAAGCGACAGATACTAATGGCATATGTTAATTACAACCCAACAACTTCCTTTCATTTGGGTGTTTATTAACATTCTCACTCCTGCCCGTGGAGGCAGCTGGCGGGAGATGCCGAGGCTGCTGGGGGTCACATGCGATCTCCAATCTGGGACCGCGACATCCACCAGACTGCGCCTGTCGGTCAGCCGGTCCAGCATCCCCGAGAAGGTTTTTTTATCCCCTCTCTCTGCTTATAAAGGCTGCAGAGAGGTTGGAAAAGGAGATGGGAGATGGGGAGGAAACTTCCAGCCATGGCTGCCAGTCTCTCAACCTCTCCGGGTGCTACTCTGCGCCAAATGCGGGATTTCCCCTGGAACGCCATGATGTAACAGGCCCAAATAGCTGGGAAATAGCTCAGTAATTTGGAATTTAGGGGGATCATAAAGTATTTAGTGTAACTGGTGTAAGCAACCAAACAGGTTTTGCTGGGAATAAGAGGAATTGCCATCTCACGTAGAGCTAGGATGCATTTACCCCAATTTCCGAGCGTAATCAGAGACAAATATATCAAAGGCAAACATAAGAAAAATTTAAAGGGACTATTAGGAAGTGTGTATTATTTCAGGTGACATTCCCTTATCTTTCCCCTAACAACTGATTTCTGACATTGGAAAAATGAGATTAAAAGTTATTTTTTAAGAAAGAAAAGATACCAGATTCTTGTTTCTAAACCCTTTGTCCTTATTGAGGGCTATCTGTTTCAATAATTCCTGTATGGCATGGTGTTCCAAAGGTGGTCAGTTAACTCTATATTGTATTTTAAAAAAATGCCTTTTCAAGTTGTTGTGCTTCAACTTCATGCAACTTTATTCCTATCAGTGTGCTGGCCTGGAGTCAATGGCCACTGGAGCAGGACGGAATGCAGGCAGGTTTTGCAGACGTAGTGCAAACCCATGAAGCTCAAGGTATAAAAAAAACCCCAAATATAATAAAAAAGCAAAGTCAGATGCAGAACCACAAAAGAGAGTTGTACGAGCAGATTAGTCTCTGCCGCCTTTAAAAAAAAAAAAAAATTGTATTAATCAAAAGGCGTTTGCAGGAGTGGTTTGTAGGAGGCAGCTGTGTGGCTGGTGGGAAGCTCTGAGGTAGCATGAAAGGAAAAACAGGAGAGCTCCTTTGCTTTTGTTTTTGGACTGGTTTTGATGCATGTCAAACCGCGCGTGAGGTATGCCTGAATATTTGGGGTATTCCTCTCAGCACGCATCAGGCTGCATTTGGCATCTGGGGACTTCATGCAGCATTGTGCTGCTCTGGTAAGTCCCTGCATAATTCCCTGCAGCCTCCACTCATCTGGAAGTAAAGCATAATTAGCAATTTTTGTTACCTCACTATTTAACCCTTCTATGTGGCTTTTTTGTGTGTGTATGCTGTTCATTCACAAGTATCTAAGACAAAATGGTACAACTGCTTTTATTTGTCGAGGTGTGCAAAGAATTATAGTAGATTAGTAGGACACAATTATCCTTTACAGTTGGCTGTTTTCTTCCTTCTGTATCCTGTTACCTTCTTGAGGTTAATTATTTTAGCTACCGGTTTGACCAATTTTTTTTGCACATTTTCACAGAATCACAGAGTGTTAGAGGTTGGAAGGGACCTCAAAGATCATCTAGTCCAGCCCCCCCTGCCAGAGCAGGATCACCTACAGTAGATCGCACAGGAACGTGTCCAGTCAGGTTTTGAAAGTCTCCAGAGAAGGAGACTCCACAACCTCCCTGGGCAGCCTGTTCCAGTGCTCTGTCACCCTCACTGTGAAAAAGTTTTTCCTCATATTTTTGTGGAACCTCCTGTGTTCCAGCCTGCACCCATTGTGTCCCCCCCCCCCGTCCTGTCAATGGACGCTGCTGAAAAGAGCCTGGTTCCATCCTTGTGACACTCCCCCTTTCACATATTTATAAACATTAATGAGGTCACCCCTCAACCTCCTCTTCTCCAAGCTAAAGAGACCCAGCTCCTTCAGCCTTTCCTCATAAGGGAGATGCTCCATTCCCTTCATCATCTTTGTGGCTCTGCGCTGGACTCTCTCCAGCAGTTCCCTGTCCTTCTTGAGCTGAGGGGCCCAGAACTGGACACAATATTCCAGATGTGGCCTCACCAGGGCAGAGTAGAGGGGCAGGAGGACCTCTCTCGACCTACTTGCTGCTCCCCTTCTAACACACCCCAGGATGCCATTGGCCTTCTTGGCCACAAGGGCACATTGCTGGCTCATGGTCATCCTGCTGTCCACTAGAACCCCCAGGTCCCTTTCCTCTGCGCTGGTCTCCAGCAGGTCAGTCCCCAGCCTGCACTGGCACATGGGGTTATTCTTTCCCAAGTGCAAAACTCTACACTTGCCCTTGTTGATCTTCATAAGATTTCTCCCCACCCAACCCTCCAGCCTGTCCAGGTCTCGCTGAATGGCAGCACAGCCTTCTGGGGTGTCAACCACTCCTCCCAGTTTTGTGTCATCAGCAAACTTGCTGACAACACTCTCTAATCCCTCATCCAGGTAATTTTAAAATGAAACAAAATAAAACAAAATGAAACAAAACAAAACTAAAGTGAAATAAAATAAAATAAAATGTTTGATACCATGTAAGTCATAACATAAATGGCCAACTGAGGAAGAGTTTCGATTTTTGTGCATAGTTCATCCTCAAATTCCAGCATCTCACATTTGGCCCTGGAGGCTGTTCTTGAGGAATTCAGTGTTACTCAGTGGAGGATCTATAGTGTGAAGCCGAGTCAGGAGATGATTCTGCATGGCATACAGCACCTTTTTCCGTATAGGAGATGGAAAATGGCTCCTCTCTTTTACTAGTGGGACACAGGACAAGCTCTGTCTATGCAAAGCTGCCTGTGGATTCATTCTTCTTTGTGCTGACCCAGAGCAGAGCTGAACGGGGTTACTCATGGTCTCTAAGGCTCTCAACAGGACTGGAAAAGTCATATCTGGGATGAGTAAGCCAGATCAGCAGAATAAACTTTTTTTTTTTTTACCCAGTGTTTTCATCCAGCAAAATCCCCACACAATCAGTTGTCACAGAACACCAAACACAGCCCCGAAAGCATGTCAGATGAGCAAGGGCGCTTGGTTTAGCAGCCTCTATTGAAAATTACTCTGCTTCTTGTTTAAAGACAAGACATTTAATTATCTGGTCGTACATTGTTCTCACTCCCCATGCTGCTGGACTCGTGGAACATTTTAGTTGTTCATTAAGATGCAGTAAAGCCAAAACATTTGAATACTACAGCAATGAAGAGTTTGCATGCCTTGTAGCAGTCCTCTGTATCTATCCCATGGAAAGAGGCTGTCCACAAGACAGGGGAAAACTCATTTCTTTCTGCATGAGAAAAACATAATCCTATACTACAACAACCATGTAACTGGGCTAGGGCTAGGTTTTAATGAGAGCTTACAAATGGGGATAAATCCTCTGTCATTAGTCCAGCGCAAGGGCAGTCATGGTGCCTGCATAGGCCCATGGGCAATTGCACAGTGAAAGGATTGTTTCAGTGCTCTGTGGCTTTGACTTTACTTTTATATTAATAGAAATGATCAACTTAGAGCAGGAACGTCCTTGGATGGCTTGTGCTGTGTTCTGTGGGAATGTGCCCTGTCCTAAAGGACAAATCATCCTGCCTGAAAGTCTCTGGCTGGTAAATCCCAGCTATCACACGGGTGTTCTTTCTTGCGCCCTTTGTCCCTGTGTACATAACCACAAACCACACCAAGGAGTCCCTTCCCCCATGAAGTTATATCCTTTGTGGCATCTACTGAAAAGCCATGATGCCAGGTTTTTCCAACCACAGGCTCCCCGCAGTTGCAGGTATATCCCTCCCCAGTTCAATAAGTGTACATTTGTCAGGAGAAATAGACAAAACTGAGAGGCTGGAAGAAGCAATACAAGAGGAATTAGTGAGAGTTTGTCACTGACCGTGGTAGAGAGAATGCACTGGGTGAAGCAAATATGGCCCATATTTCCAGTAAAGCCTGGTGACACGTGTAAGTCCTCTTTTCACCTCTGTTTTGGCCAGCATCCTTGTTGATCCTATGTGGAGCCAAACGCTCCGATCACCAGGAGGTGCTGCTTCTGCAGATGCCCTCTGGGCAGCCACCGCTGACTCCAGAAGCACTCTTCATCACGACCTCAAGCTCTCTGGGGATGACCTTTGAGGCAGGACCTCGGATATTGTTTCCCAGCCTGAAAGCCTGATCACTTTAGAGGCTCACCGCCCAGAGAGGTGGTCAATGCCCCACCCCTAGAAACATTCAAGGTCAGGTTGGACAAGGCTCTGAGCAACCTGTTCTGGTGGATGGTGTCGCTGCTCATTGCAGGTGTGTTAGACTAGATGATCTTTAAAGGTCTCTTCCAATTCAAAACATTCTAGGATTCTATGATTCTTCTCCTTCTTATTTCATGCACCGTGTACCAAACAACCAAGAAGTGTAACTGATATAAGACAGAGCTGCCAGTAAAAACATCCCCTCTAAGTCCTTAAGGAATTTGGGATATTTTTTCACTGGACTAAGACCCTCCAAAGCACAGTGATTGTACCAGTCTTGAAAATAAAAGCTGTGGACTAGGAAGTCTTGAATCAGGAACAGGAAGCACTGGCTGAACTGATAACTGAAACGCTGTTTTAAAACAACCTGGTGAGTACAGTGGGGCAGCAGCAGCCCAGCATGGCTTCTCCAAGGACAGGCTGTGCCTCTCCCATCATCTACTAGCTCATCTGCTAGTAAACACCAGAAACAATTCCAAACCAGACTTGGTTTCTCAGGAGGATCTTAAAATCGCTCCTCAGAAAACTGAACAGGCGCATGGGTAAAAGTCGGTCATGGGTAAAAATTGCAAATGAGAGCGTAAAGCAAGAGGTTGCTTGCAATATGGCAAAGGCAGCACGTGGCTACAGGTGTCCTGGTGGGCAGAGCAGAAGGAGAGGAAGAGAAGAGGAAATATGCTGAAGACATCAATTTTCCCAGGTTAATTGAAACTAGGAAAACCTATGAGGTGCTTCAGAGATGAGGTCAAAGTAGTCTGAGGGAGTACAGAAAGAGCAATAAAGAGATTTGAGGAGCGGAAGAGACTGAAAGATGAAAAGGCTCGGGTAAGAGTGATGGTAAATATGAAGGAACCTGACAGAATGACTTGAGATAATATAAAACATGTCAGCTGAAGTAACACAGAGAATTTCAGCTGAACACATTATTTCCTTTTATTTAACACAAGAGCAAAGTGACATCAGATGAAAATGAAAGACAACGGGTATAAACATCTCCCAAAGAAATCCTGATTTTTCAGAACAACATGCACCTCGACTGCCATAACTGAGTACATGTAGTTTCTTTTTTTATTCTGCCTGCCTACAGGGCTATGTCTATAGGTGTGCGACTTCTTGTTTCACTCATGACATTAACAGCAAATGCTTCCTGCATTTTTGCCAGGTAGGGATCATCTAGTCCACCCCCCCTGCTAAAGTAGGATTGTCTAGAGCACATTACATGGGATTGCATCCAGGTGGGCTTTGAAAGTCTCCAAAGACGGAGACTTTCACTTTCTTCTAGGATTAGACATTTCTGGAAGCAAATAACTCAACTGATTTGACTAGTGGGCTGGGACTTATGTCCATAGCAAATGTCTGCAGTCAGGTGGAGACGCAGTGCACATGCTACAGGAAGCCAAATGAATTACCGTCTTTAAAAGCCCAGTGGCCAGAGCTGCAATATGTTCATTTTGCATGTACTACTTAAATAGTATCACATGCAGAAGAGTCAGCAATCGCAATAACATGTGCAAGCATAGGCCAACCAGATTTTTTAGAGAGAGCCTGGGATGAGTGGCTCCCCTCAATCTAATGCCACAGTTTTCAGTATCTGCACTGCAAAGGGAAGATACTGTGGTGTGTTTGCATGCGCAGCCAGGAGTGAGAAGCACAGGGCAGAGCTCAAACTCACACCTTGAGATCCTGCAAGACTAACTGAAAATACCGGTGAAGGTTACGCAGGAGTGGGAAATCTGCCAAACAGTTATATCCCAAAGCAAGAGAAAGTGAAAATGTTCCCGTTTAGGCATTTGTTATTATGATGTTGTTTACTTACTTCATTCAAATTTCATTTTTTTCTTTAGTAAGTGCATTTCTTGTTACCTATCTGACTCCTGTTTGAGAACGTTTTGAGAATGCCCATCAGACAATTTAGCTCATTTTTCCCAGGTTGCTGGTTCTGAGCTCAAGCTGGAGTGTTTGTAGTGATGCCCTTACACTTGAACCCAGCCCTCACCACTGCCCATCAAGTCCTGGCAGAAGGGTTATGTACACATGACTCTTATTCACTCCTTTGGAAAAGTTGGACAGGCGTCCAAGGACAGGCTTTGTCTCCATGAGCTGACACAATATCTCATTATGGTCTGGAAGGATCGTTCTGAGAGATTCAGTGCTGGGATGACAAATCCGTAAACTCCTTGGGGATCTGTTTCTTTGTAAATACACAGACGTGACTCAGATTATACTAATGTAGTTATGTGTGAAAATTCAGGGGGAAAATATAACCCCAAACCACCTTCATCAGAAAATAAGCTGCAAAGCCAAATGTTACTGCATGCTTTTCCTGCCTGGCTATCAGCAGTTTGCAAGTCCTCTCTTGTTGGCCCTTGGGAAACAACACATCCCTTGAGCACCAAGCAGTATCAAAGCAATGCCAATGCTCTCCAGCGTGACAGAAAAAGCAAGCTTGCAAAAAATTGTTGACAATCTCAATTGGCCTAGATGGTCGATGAAGCCCCTCCTGTATGCCACGCTGTCCAATCCCCACAGGCGTAAGTGTTTGTCCCATGGGACTCTTGTAGCTCCTTGTGCTTGCTAAAGGCTCCCAGATCTCATCCTGCTCATCAGCAAGCCTTTGGAGGGTTTGATGTTGCAAGTCCTTCGCTAATGGGCTGTGCACTGGTGCTAATGAGGTTCAGAGCACTGACCACAGGGAGGATGGGCCACTTGTTATTTTCCTAATTAATTCAAGAACTAATCATATGGTAGCATGTTCCAGAAGACAGCCCATCTAATGACCGAATTAAGAAGTCTGAACAAATCTATCCCCTCTGCATTCGCCTTTGAGTATTTTTCCCTGCCTTTTGTAACTCATTTGAACAAAAGATGGTAAAAAAATCTTGTTCCCCCAGCTGCTTGTGTTGTCCCCTATGGCAGCTCATCTTGTACATTAGCTCCTTCTGCTATTTTAAATCATCTGGCATTCCTCTTGGGCCCACCCATCCTGCATATGCTGAGCTTAAATTCTTCACCCCTACTGGGAGATGACATTAGCTCTCTGCTTCACTGCCTCTCCCATCTTACTCAAAGCTTATCTAAACCCACACTTGCTCATATCTCCAATTTTTCTTTTTCTCTCAGTCATAACACTCTAATTAGAGCCTCGAAGCATACAGAGATGTGATTTGCATGAAAGACACTATTCAAAATGAAACTGAATCCCAACTCACGCAGCTTAGCTGCAACATTTGAAGGTGATAAGTTATTTAGAGCCCTCACTTCTTGTCATTATTTTCTAAAACACTCAAAGGCCTCTTCATCTGCTTTTTTCTAAAGGATCAGAGCTAGTTTCTCTAGTTTTTCTGGATGGGTAATAACCTCATAGCTCTGTACTATGTTAAATAAACCCTGGAAGAGTTTCCACATTCCTCTTCAGTGTGTATATATTTACTTGAACATATATCACCTGTTACCCAGCCCACACAGTGGATGTCTATCTCCTGTGTTAAAAGACACAAAATAAGGCTATTAATATAAACATCTGCACTCACCACTTTTTTTGCTCCTCCAAAGTTGCTTACTGAAAAAAAAAAAAAAAAGAAGACAGGAAAAGTTAGTCATATCACAGTGGTAGGTAACTTCAAAGTGAAGTACTAGAAGAAAAGACGAAGACCTCTTCATAACAATTATTATAGTTAATGACCATTATCAAATATTAACTATAACATTAAATATGAAAAGTTTGTAAATAACCCACTTTCATACCAAAGTGATTGTCTTCTATTCAAAACCTCCCGTCAGAAGAAATGCAGCTCCTGGTGCCATTTGGCACGAAGGGGACGTAAGTTACAGAAGACCTGGCACAAGGAATTTGTTCTGCGGCTATTCATGGTGCCAGTGTTTTCCATGTTAACTCTCCATTTGTGGCCTGCTTGGAGAACAGGATGTGTCCTAGGTGTTGGAGAAAAGCTAGAAAAGGGTCATTTCTTGGTAGCATATTAAAAATAACATTTGTGAAACAAATTCAGTGCAAACGCATCGGATTGGTTCACTCTGCCCCTGGCAATATTGACAAAGCCTTGCTTGGGGTGTCCACAGAGAGCAAGTCACATCCTTGGCTGGGGCACCCTGGCTGTGCTTTGTGAAAATCCCGCTGCCCGTAAGGATGCATTCCCCATCCTAAAAGCTGAGAGAGCTCCCGGCACACTGAATGCATGGCTAATCCCACGGGAAGCTTTCTGTGCTGTGCTGGTTCAGCAGCCAGCCAGGCAACAGCAAATCGGTTGTGCCGACCCAAGCGTTTCCCTGTCCCCCTGCCTTTGAACTGGCAAGGATGAAGAACAAACTTCTCATGAATGAACTTGAGTGCATTGAATGTGGCCCTGGCTGGACTGGTGGAGCTCTGCTGACCTGCTGGAGAAATGCTGCAAAGGAATGATATAGGGAGTAAAGCACTCATGCATCAGAGCTGAATTTGGCCCCCTAATTTTGATCTGAGGCAGTACCAGCTGAAGTTATGCAGCACTACATGCAAAACTGAATGTTGCTACCCCAAGGATCAGGGACAAAGGCCAGGACAAGGTTGAATGCAGTGGTTCGTGCCATGGCAAGGGGAAAAAAACCACCCAAACAATAAGGAGTCCAGATGGAGAACTTTGATTACTGTGTCTGTCCACAGGACACAAAAGATGAGCAGAACAACTCCTGCTGCTGGGGGAGGCTGCACCCCTGCTCATCACTGCACCCCAGGCTCTCCTTCAGCAGCATCAGTAGCGTCTCTCTGGTTTCCAGGGCTCTGGCATAGGCAAAGCCAAGGGCAGGGTCACAGATCTTGAGCAAGTCCCTTCCCTCATCCCTGCTTCAGGACACATTTTCCCCACGGGGATCCAACCACTTTACCTATGCCTAGAGCTGGTCATGCTCTGTGGGGCTGCACTTATTGTTTCATGTAAAAAATTATTTCTGAGAAGAGCAAGTGAGAGAACGTGTCAGAGGATGGGAAGAAGTGATTTTGTAACTCCAAATAAGTGCATGCAAACAGGGATGATTGCCAGTGATTACTCCCAGAGCTGTGCCTCCCAGACCCACCACATTCCCATCCCAAGCTGTTTGCTCTTCTCTCCAGGCTGACTGCTATCATTATCCAACATATATTGTGGAATTTTGCTGGCAACTAGTAAAACTGGGCACTAGAAATGAGCTTCCTCTGTAGTTACTTCAAAATTCTCAGAGGAACAGTTATTGAGATATGTGGGACGTATCACAGCATCACAAGATGGTTGTGGTTGCAAGGACCTATGGAGGTCATCTGGCCCAAGCCCTCCACTCACACAGGGCTGATTTCCCAGGTCCATGTCTAGACTGCAGTCCCTAACTCCAGCAGTAGAAATAGTTCCTGGTGACAGCTGGTTTCTCAGAGGGAATGGGAGAACACTTCTCAGAAGGTGTTCCAGCCAGATGCCTTCATGGCTTCTGTATAATGAAGGAGAAAGGGGAGGGAGACTGGGGTTAAGGTTTTGGTCACAAGGAAATAAGATGGACCCCACAGAATTTGGGCTGCCCCAAGGTAGAACAATAATAGTCCAAACTCTCATCCTTGCAGTTTTGTCCATGCATTTTCATCAATGCCCATGGAACTGAGTTAAAGCTTGTGCTCTAAAAGGAAAGAAACCAGGGAAAGAACTGGGAAGCCAGTCCAACTGCCATAGCTGGTGGGAGACCCAACACCCACAGACCTGGTAGGTGGGAGACACAGTTTCATGCTTCTGCATTGCCTCAAGGCTTCCTGTGCTGTCTTGGACAAAACTCACAGCCTGACAGTGCCTCAGTTCTCCACAGCAGGAGGAAGAAGGCAAGAGCTTTTCCGGGGCCCACGGCAGCATGCATGCTTGGATGGGATAAACCTTATATACTGAGATGCTGAGTGCCAGGCAAAAGTGGTGGATATTTAGGTGGACAGGCAAAAATTTAAGCAGAAGCTGCCTTGTAGTCCTTAATGAAGACACCTCTAGTAGCTTCAGAAAAGAGGTGATGTGAAGACCTCCCTGAAGTGTTTCACCAAATAAATCCTGATTATTTGGGCTTTGCGCAGATAAATTGATTGTTACCCTAACTTCTTAAAGCATATAAGTATTTAAGCTGCCTTAAATCTTTAAGGTAGCACAATGTAAGCATTAAAGTTAACTTAAATCCTTATTAAATCTTCTAGGTGCTTAAAGCATTTAAGCCATTTTTAAGTCTTTTTAGAATGACTGCTGATTTCCATGGGAGGATACAATACTGAAAGACACTTTCTGTGCAACATCCCCTTAAAGTTAAAGCTGTCAGACAAACCCATGTGTCATATGCAGCCACCTTATAAGGAAAGATTTGAAAAATATCTAGACTTAATTTTCCTATGATTTCAGAATTGGTCCTGGATTCACAGTGATGCTTATAAAAGGGACAGGGTTTCAAAAACACAATGATCAATCCATCAGTTCATGCTGGTGGTTTATATTATCCCATATCATGGCTTTACCATGCTGGTCTGTGGTACATGCTTCAGAAGATGACAGAAAAAGTTGAAAATGAGTGAGTACCCTGCGCATACAGCGACAATCACAGCTCACAAATAACCAAAAGCTTTCTTCTCTGGCTTTTCAGCAGTGACCTTTGGATTGCAATCAACCTTGGAACGTTCCATCTGAAAAGGCAACATTTTTGGCATGCCATGAAAGCAAGGCTTTATAGTAGAAACTACTTTTGCAACTTTTACTGTATGTTTTGCACTCAAGAGGATGGTGTAACAAACTGCCGAGCGTAGCGAATCTTTCTATGAAAACGGATCCAGTCCAGCTAACCCTGCCCTACACGTACAGCCGAACAAACCGCTTAACCCCTTGCACAAGGGCTACATGTGTGAGAAAGGCTCTAGAGGACTGGATCATTGGCTGACAGAGGGCTTTTCCAACAACATCTGCTGTAACTCCAACATTTTCTGGTTCTTAACTTCTCTTGCTGGGTCATATCCTTTATACAAGTTAAGACTCTGACTGGCTGATGAATGTCTCCCATCTGCTTCATTTTGGACTGGTGGTGTCTGGGAACCAGGCTGCTTCCTTCAGGCCCTTAGCTTGTGCTGATATTGCAGGCATCCACTGAAACTGCCCTCCAAAGTCAGTCGAGAGAGAAGATCCCCAGCAAGGGCAAGCCAGAGAAACATCTCACTTAAGTGTAGACCACTGTGCTGGGACACAGGCTTTCCTCTTGGAATCCTTTAAGGACTAGCATTACTGGATTTTCAAGGGACTCCTAATAAAATCCATTGCTAGGTGCGTCATCTGGTCAGACCTAGTCACCCTTCATAGTCAATGGGCAGGGATGGGCACTTTTAGGAAACAATTCCCCCGGCCTGTTTCACACATCTCTCCTAGTAAAAAAGGCAGCTGTGCCTTAAAACAAGCCCATTGCTGTCCTCTGTGAAGCCAGATAACTAGCCAGACATAAGCATCCACAGTGCACTTTTGAGATGAAACCTTGCACCTAGGTACAAGCTAAGTGCTTAAATTGGCCAGACTGGATCTTATCGTGTATGCTCTGGCGTGCATAAACAAAAGCGAATGACTTCCACGCCCACGTCTCGAGGTCAGTTTTGAAGTCCCCCTATACTCTGCAAAATGCCATTGCTATTGAATCATGGGTTCAGACTAGTTTTTCCTCCTTTCACTTAATCGCAAACGGTTAGTGTATGCCATAAAAGGTTTATGCAAGCATACCCAAGTGGTTTTGAATGCTTTCCACTTCCCTGCCTTTGCACGTGAGAACTTGCTAACTCCTATTTGCAGATTCTCAGCAGATCCGGGGTTTATGACTGAATGCCTCCAAGTTGGGGTATGCAAACGGACGGCAGTGTTTGGAGTCAGTGACCGCATTCATGCCCACGATAATCGCGAGCATATACAAGCCACGGGGAATTGTTAAAATGGAGACTGATTTGACTATAACAAAAGTCTCGACTGAGTTTTGTCATAGAGTGCCTCATTAGTCTGATATTTTTTGTGACATTGCCTAGGCTGTATATAGGAATAGAGGTATTTTTCCTGTCTCACACTTGAGCAATAGGGAAAAATTCCCGTGTCAGCCCAAAACAGGCCAGCTACCCACATCACAGCTGTGTATCTGAAGGGACTGAGCCTGCAAGATGCTGAACATCCCCCACTGATGAGAGGAGCCAGGTAGTTATTTGCCTCAGCCTCTGGGATAATCTAGCCCTAAAAGGGAATGGAAAGTTCAAGGGCTTATTTAAAAGCTCTGTGCCCAAACTTAGCTCGTGCAAAAGGAATCTGCAGACTGAGTGAGTGCAATCTGCTGCACGGCTCCCTCTCCTCGTTACCTACCAGGATGAGCGAAGAAGTATCACAGCCCGAGCAGAGATTGCACCTGTGAAACCAGAGGGAATTCTCACACACAGAGTAGCGTCTAATGGATGATGTAAATATGCAACATGCTTAGGTACAGCAGACCAGCTCGTGGGCATTGGGGCCAGTATTCCAACCCAGAGCACAAGGAGCAAAGGGAAGAGGGCTGGCTGCGCTCTTGCTCATGCAGCCCAGGGTGACGGTGATCTGCTCTGCTGCCATGAGGTTCTGCTGGCTCATGGTCACCTTGCTGGACACCAGAACCCCCAGGTCCTTCTCTGCAGAGCTGCTTTCTAGCTGGTTGTCCCCAGACTCCACAAGGTTATTCCTCCCCAGGGGCACAGCTTTGCATTTCCCATGCTCAGCTTCATAATGTTCCTGTGGGATCACTTCTCCAGCCTCCCTAGGTCCCTGTGCCCTGCTCTAGAGCTTACTGACTGCTCCCCCTGACCTAGTTGCACTAGTGACCTCACTGATGAGGCAATCTGTCGTGTTGTCAGGTCACACTCCTGAATCAAAACCTGTCAAACTCCTCCACCTGGACTCTGAACCACTGCCCACCACCCTTTGACTCTGGCAATCCAGCCAATTTACCACCTACCTTATATCCAAATCACTGTAATTAGAGCAAGTCCTATCAAGCATTAAGTTTACAGATGAAGCCACCATGGTCAGGAATTCAAAATATATCTGCCTTTCCTTTTGAATGCTGTCATACCTCTTTGAAAGAGAGCCATTTGTCTTCTCCCCCGCTATCTAGGCATGCAAAATGATTCAAACTGCTGATCCCATGAGAAACAGCAAATGTCATCAGAGACATCATAGAAACTATCCATTTGGCTCTCTAACAATAGTACTCACTAGTGAGGTGGTGTAAATTATATTTAATGGATTACAGATCAAAGGCCCTGAACCAATCCTTGGTATCATCTCACTTATTACTTGGCCAGAGCAAAGACAATATTCCTGGTATGCTGAGACATCTCTGTTTATATGAATGATCTGAAAGAGAGATTTGTAGTTGTTCCAGCAAGATTCATAAAAAATATACTGCATGCTTAGCTATCGAAGAGACGGAAACCATGTGCAAATGCACTGTTGTTAAATTGCTGATCACCTGCAGAGACAATGACCTCGATTCTGCAGCACCCTCTTAATAGCTAAGGTGAGCGATCCTTTGCGACTGCAGTCAGAAGTTCATTCTGTTTGCCAAGCCATTACGGTCATTATTCTAATTACCTATCAAGTCTTATTCTTGTGCGTGGTGCTGCACAAAGACAAAGGGAATATTGTTTTTGTCTCCCAAAGTTTGCACTCCTAATCAAAGAAGGAAAGCATTCAGGCACCTAACAAATTGCATAAGTTAGGGATGGGTAGAAATTACCCCACGAATTAGCTAGGCTGCATTTGTGAGAAAAACGTCTGAGTGAAAAGCTGCTGTAGTGCTGTCAATCCTTGCGAAGTGAACTGCGGGAAGGCTGAGTGTCTAATAGCCTGGTTCACAGGCAGTAATTCCTCTGGAATATGGTGACTGATTTGCTTGACATTTCCTCTGGCATCGACAGTATTAGAACCATCAGGCAATTTCTGGGAAGCTAATTTGTTCCTTTCTACTATATGTTGATAAGGAACAAAGAGATGTTAAGTGCTCAAATCTCTCAAAAATCCAATGTGTTTTGGATGAAAATCTCAGGAATCTTTTCCATAATGCAATGTAAGAATTTATACAATTCCCTTTTCTATTTCATTAACTGAGTTTCCTGCTGGCAGTATCCAAAATAAATCTGAGGTCTGGGATAACATATAGAGATGATTCTATAGGGAATTTTTTTTTTTAATTTAATCAATAATATGCCCTTATATGGAAATCTTGTCAGATATAATTATATATCCAAGCTGCATGCTTCTTAATGAGACTATTGCAGAGAAAAGCTGTGAACTGAAAAGGTTTCAGATTCCCAAAATATTCTACAGTCCCTGCACAGACGAAATTCCAGTGCTAGTGTGGCAGAGCTAGGAAGTCATTCTAACTCTCGTTTAACAAGCAGCAGAGAAATTTTTTTTACTTTTTTTTTTTTACTCTTTTTTGAGTTGTGGATAAGATCAAACCAGTCCCCAATGATACAACAGATTCACTAGACGGCAGTCTCTTGGTTTGGGTTCAAACAAGTTTGTACTGAATTAGATGGCCTGGCACAAGAGACCGACCTATTTACTTTTGCCTATATACCTAACCTTTCCATTCCTGTTTTTGACACCGTACTTCAGAGAGAGCATTTTCTCCAATGTTTATTTTGGTTACTAAGCTCAGCTTGGCTTTTTTCAGTGCTTCTACTGCAGAGATAGTGACTACACACAACCACAGCCATTTGAGAGCCCATGGCTGCATGTCCATGGCAGGAGAGCCCTAACCCTGATCTGCTGGAGTCAGCTCAAAAGCTGAGATGGATGCTCACTGTGTAGAAATATCTGTGTTTTTACTACTATGTTCCTTCCTTTTTACTTCTTCCACTGTCTGTTGCTACTCCCCATTCATCTAGGTCTCGGGCACAGAGTTAATACTTCCTGCTGCTTTATCCAAGGTGCAGGTTATACACACAGAGGCACAAGCTCATTTTTATGTGCAGGAGCCAGTTGGGCTAATTAGCTTGTGTGAAAATGAGCTGAATGGCTTTCAAGGTCACCTCATATCTGAGAATTTCTTTTGTGCTACATAGAGCTCAAACCTCCCCACAGACTCTCCCTCTCTACTCCCATTTTCTGCATTTTTCCAATATTTGGCAAACCCAACTCCCTTGTTACCCTAGGTCATGGACAGTTGACTTCACTCATTCTTCAAGCTCAATGGAAAGAAAGATTCAGGCCTGGAGTCCCGAGGTATCCCTGAAATGCACATAACAGCTGATGAGCACATTGCCTGCTTTTCTGTTTGCTGCAGGTTGAAGATCAGTGCTCTCCATGGGTGAAATCAGCTCCTTGTGGAAGACTAGGCAAGAATTCAGATTTTTCAGCTTTTAAAAGCTACTTCTTATTTATTAGTACAAGCATTTCACAGTGTGCAGATTCCTAAAGCATGATTTGCTTTTTCTCTTTTTAGTAGTTTAGAGAAAGGAAATATCCTTGCAAGAATAAATTAGTGAGTAAAGACTGAGCCCCAGGTGTAGTTTGATCTCAGACTCAGACTTTGCGTACACTTACAGTGGTGCAAGCTCCTGTGCTCAAAGGAGCGTGCTGGCTCACAGTGGCACAACTTGGAGGATGTTTAAAGGTACACACTGAATGCAAAGAAAATCAGCCGTATACAGATGATGGTTCTGCTAATATGTTTATGCAAAACTTGTCCTTTGATTTTCCCAAGGCATGGGCAAATGCATGCAAGCAACGTTAATGATTAGCTACAGAAAGTATCGATGACTGTGAGCTCTTATTTTACCAACAGAGTTGCATGCGTAGGCAGGCATAAAGCTTAACCATCTTATTAGGGAAGGTCAAAGGGCTGGGATCCACGCACGTATTTTAGGCACTTACATCCCACGTAGGCGCTGGCAGCCAGACTCTCCCCACCTAACACCAGGCATGTTATAAAGGTGCTTACGCTTGGAGCTTAGTCACCCAAGTCAGTGAGAAAAAACAGGCGTTTTCGGGGGTCATTTCAGATCTGAGCAACCCCTCAGAGCCACACACGTCTGTGGAGGGAGCCTGCTTCAAACAGGCTCCCAGTTCACAGAATCACAGAATGTTATGGGTTGGAAGGGACCTCTGGAGTTCATCAAGTCCAACTCCCCTGCCAGAGCAGTTGCGCTGCCTGAGGTGCCCAAGGGCAGCGAGAGCAGGTTTGGTGCTTTGCAGGACTGCAAATGAAGACAACCACTATCCCGGTGAATGCGGTCCACAAACAAGCCCAGAGAGAAATTTTGTGTGAGAGATTGAAGAGCACTTCTGTTAGCAGCAAAAACATGAAAAAAAATAATAAAAAGGCAGTGCTTTACTCTCCAGGAGTGGGGGATAGAGACATCAGCATAACCCAAACCTTAGCTGGACAGCTGTTGAACCTTCATTTCTGCCTTTCAGACTATTTCCATTCCAATGTTTGAGTGTCTTCCTGAGGATGCTGGGCTTTTGCATGCTGTGAAGAAGTTTCAAGTTAGGCCCATATCTTAAAAGAGCACCAACTCCTGTCGCACTGTTAATTTGGTTTTTCTTTCTGTGAGCCACCTAGTATGGAGAGGAATTAAACCCCACAAAATTAGCTACCTGCAAGTAATGCAAAGAATACCTAGAATGCTTAACCCTTGATAGAGTGTGTTTCTCCAGTACTTAGAGTTTAATTAACTCATTTCCAGAGCTGTGCTAGTCCAGTTTAGAGCACACCAATGCAAACATTTATTTGCAGCTGCCTGCATTGAGGTTACAAATCAACTAATGATGTAATATTTTCTCTTGGAACTTATTCTATGAAGATGATTCATACTGGACAGCTAAATGCCATCAGTGTTGTGTCAGATTTTACTGACTAAAATATTTTTCCATATGTGATAGTGGACTGTTCTCATTAATGGCTGAGCTGTAAAATCTTGCTTTCCCTCTTATTTATGATACTGGAAAAGATCCAATGTAGCACAGTACATGTGTAAGTCATTACTCTTCCTCTGAGCTCCCCCCTCAAGTATGGAATGTTACTGTATTTTAATGTATTACAGAAATAAACAAATGTTATACATGTGGGGGATGAGTATAAATCAGACATGATTCAAAGGGCAAAGAGGCTAAACAGAGTTTGCTGGGCCTGAAAATCTCTGGAGCACAAGGGCTATTGTGGTGGTGGAGGGATGCTGTGCTGCTGCGCAGTGCCTCCGCTTCACCAGTTTGGTCACATCCAACCCTGCATATTGCCAGGTTTCCAGTTCATGTAAGTTTTCAGGGCTGATTTTTCAAGGGCTCAGGATATCTGATATGGTTTGGGCCATGAGGTCTGCGCAACAGGCAATGATGCTCCTTACTGCTGCATCCCAAAGCCTGGCACAGGGAGCCTTTCCCTCCCAGTGGCACCTCCTCAGAGGGCACCAGAGCTCCTGTCCTCAGACTCCTCAGGGCCAGATCAAGACCCTGAGCAGTCCCATCCCCATCTCAGCAGCTTTAGCCAGCCACTGCCATGGTGTCCACACTTCTTCTCTCTAAGGCAAGCAAAAGCTGGTGGAACTTAAATGCAGAGACATCCCTGAGAACAGAGATCTCCTGAGTGCCTATTTTAACCCTTCTTCTCTTCTGGTCCTACAAATTTTGCATTTGTCCTTGTGCTAGTGGCCCGATTTGCAAAGGAAGACTATGGTTGTTCGGTCTGCAGGAAAGAAGGCTCCGAGGAGACCTTACTGTGGCCTTCCAAGGAGGCCTACAAGAAAGCTGGTGAGGAGCTTTTTAGGATGTCAGGTAGTGCTAGGACTAGAGAGAATGGATTAAAGCTAGAGATGGATCGATTCAGATTGGGTGTTAGGAAGAAGTTCTTCACCATGAGGGTGGTGAGGCACTGGAACAGGTTGCCCAGAGGTGGTGGAAGCTTCATCTCCAGAAGTTTTTAAGGCCAGGCTCGATGGGGCTCTGAGCAGCCTGATCTAGTGGGGGATGCCCCTGCCTATGGCAGGGGGGTTGGAACTAGATGATCTTTAAGGTCCCTTCCAACCCTGCCAATTCTATGGTTCTATGATTCTATGGTGATGCCCTTTTCCGAGGAGTTGTGACTTAAGTGCCCTCACCTCAGGAAGCGAGCTGTCCCCTGGTCCCCACAGTATCGTCACCACAGTGTCACCACCAAAAGGGCAGGAGTGTTTTGGAGAGATCTCATAGCCCCACTGGGTGCAGGATCATGGTCGCTATGCTAGTGGGTGACATGTGTACCGGCAGGGAAAAGGGGTCACTGAGAACTGAGGGCACACACAGCTTCTGTCTTGCTTGAACTCTTTCCCCTTTCCCCAAAACAGGATGGCTTCATCCCTGCTACATGTGGACAGTCCCAAGCTTTTGCTCCGGGCTCATCAGCCTTGTTCCAGGCACCAAATCCACTCCTAAACATGTTGTGTAGGTGATGTAGCTGCCTAACCTGGGCCAGCAGAGATAGCTGGTAAGTGGCCACCCAAACTTTGGCTATCACATCTCCTATTCTGGAGGTGCCCTGATCGCGTTGGATCAGGCTTTGAGTCTGCTGTACTGAATTCACCAGCCCAAGCATTTATGCTTTCACCAATGCTCTGTCACGTAGGGAGCAAGTTAAAAAAATATTCCTCCTGCAAGAGCCTTTTCTTCCCTGTAGATCAATGAGTACAACTTCATTTGACATCAGCGAGAGCTCTGTCACAGATCAAGAGCAGTAAATGGCCTAACGGAAAGAATAATAATGTTATCATGCGTACATACCGCTTCTCATCCACCTAGCGGTTTTAAAGACCTCCCTCTTGGCGAGCTTGCTGGTCATAATGCTCAGCCTCAGCTAATTCATATCTTTTAATTATCTTTTCAAAGGCACTATCAAAAACCAGGAGGAAAATGGAAAAGCACAGAATACGTGGATTGCAAGCTGAAATGAGATGCTCTAAAAGTTGAGTCTTTCCTCCTTTGAAATATAATAGGCAGTGTAAGTTTAAAAAAAAAGTAACCTTTGTTAGAAGCAACATAATTTAAAAGCTGTGAGCCCAAGATTTAATTTCATCCATAAGCTACCATATAATACTTTTTTGACCTCAAGTTGTTTTATATCGCTTTTTTCTTGCACCTATTAATGCTAAGAGGCACATCATTATAAGCCTCTGGATTATTTGCTAATGCAACATTTTCATTGCAGTTAAAGTGGGAAGAAAATCTATTTGTTGTGGGATTTTATTTTTCATAGTGTTTTTTTCCATGGATGTTTCATCTTGTGGGTACCTTTCATCTAATACAATATTAGCATTCATGATGGGGCTGACTGCTTCCTTGATATTCACTTGAAGCTGGATAACAAAGTAGGAAAGAGTAAGAGAAAGACAGTAGAAATAGAAAACTCTTACATATATATGATGGTTACTTGTCTAGCAGCAGCATCATTATGTCCCCAAGAAACTGTTTATCTGTTTGAGACTTTATTCTTGTTTTGATGTTTTGTGGCTCAATGGGCACTTACAATAATTATTTTTATTTTTCCCTTTTGATTGCATAGCAAAAATGTGCTGGCACTGTCACAGAGTCAGTGGTCTCATTCACTTATAGTTCCAGAAGTGGAATTACCAGAAAATATTTTTTAGGATATTTTGCAGTGACCCAAATAGCACACACAGATGCAAGTAAAGCTAAATTATTTTCTGTATTTATTTTGGCATCCAGAAAATTATAAATCATCATCCTGTTATTATAAGTGGTCATTAGGAAAAAAATCCAGAGATTCTTGATATCATAATTGAGAAACTTAAAAATGAGGGAGAGTGTGATATTGTCAATAAATTGCAATGGACTGATTTTCAGGAAATATTCTATGTCAGGTATCACCATACGGGAAAATTCCTACACAATGAATAAATAATAATAGCTTGTACATGAGGAATCACAATAAAAGCATTTGTGCTTAGTTTCAAAATGTACTGAAGAACCAAAATTAAACACGTGCTTCCCCTTCCTCAGCCAATTCATCTCAATCTTCAATGGGGAAGCAGAAGCGCATCTGTACGTGACACAATAAAATGCAGAAATTGGAACTACTGATAGAAAATTATTTTAGGCTAATTGCTGTTTGCATTTAGTTTGTTCCTTGGATATGAACGAGTTGTTATTAACCAAATGTTCAAAATGTTGACACATCAATCTGCCTTCCTTGCGTGGCTTGAGACACGAGCCTTGGGGATCACAAAGGATTACGAGGAAAGAGACATTTTAACGTGAAACCTGCAGCAATGTGCTGCAGTCCTTAAAGAGAAGAGAGCGAGCTTCCTTCATGGCAGGGAAGGATTTCATGCAGGAATTCTGAAACTTTAGGAGGGGGCAATTGCAATTTAATTCACACGATGAAATGGGCTCTTCAGCAGAGCCCTGTGTTCCACCAGGAGAGCTGAGGAGAACTTGGCTTGTCCAGCGAAGCCTTGGGACAGATGAAAACATATGAAAATGTCTGATATTCTTCCCCACCAGCATTTGGGTGTTAAGAGAGCACAGGGCAAAAAGCTGAAATGCCTTGCGAGCAGCTGCCCGTCGTTTGGGACCCTGCCAGCTGCCGAGCGGTGAGGAGATGCGCAGCTCCGACAGGCTCTTCGTTAAGAGCGAGAAAACAGGCATGCCAGGTAGCCAGGCACCACTTCTTGGCTGGCTGGCACGATTCAGATGACACGAAGGATTACCAAGCCCGTATGCTATTTCTTCCTCTATTTTAACTCCTTTGAGTTGCTGCTAACGAGCAAAAGCAGCTTGTTCCCAGCTTCCAGAATGCTCCTCGTGTCAGGCTCTGAAGCAATTTCTTTTGCAGAGGTCACGACTGAACCTCAGAGGGGTTAAGTGCCTTTCCCAGGACTGGAGGGCGACAGCAATCAGGGCTATGGGGAGCGATGACGAAGATAGGTCACGCAGCAAAACAATTGCAAGTCAGGAAAGGAATCTGGGCCATGGGATGCTTCAGACCCCCGCACAGCCGGACGTACGCGCTGCACGGTGGGAATAAGAAAGAGGACATTGTTTCTTCAAATGTCTTGGGCCTGAATGTTTATCAACACAGAGCCGTCTTTGGATTTTTTTTGAAACATGGTCAAGCCCAGGGCTTTCCTGGACATGGGAGGACTGGTTTGAAGGAGTTCATAAAAAGCCTTTGGTAGGCTTGAACTCTTTATTTCAGCATTACGGAATAAATGTCTGCAAATCAAAATAACTCGAAAAGATCACAGATCTCACCTTTACCCAGAAAATAAAATCATTTAACAAAGAAATGAAAAATTTCAGAAAACATCCACCAGGAAGATATTATTATTCAGACTCCTCTAGGAACGTACAAAAAAAGATGAGATCAAAGGTAGCTACACCAACTGCCTTAAACCATGTTTATACATAACATTTTCCGCGTGTTCTGCTTTTTAAAGCAGATTAGGATTGGAAACGATTCAAAAACTTCCTTGAAATGAACAAGAGTCCTTTGAACAGGGATGCAACTTTAGGAATACCAACACCAGGATAAGGAAATGCACGAAAAGAGGTTCAGATGTAGATGAAGAGCTGTAAAGGAAGCTGCTGCAAAACCCTTGAAAGTTAATGATGTTGGGGAAGACATACAGGCATCCAGACATCTGGACACAGGGAGTTGCTTGTGTCACATGAGAACTTCAGCCATGAACAGAGGGAACCAGCAAGGGCAGACCAATGAGAAGGAGAACTTATGCTGAATTTCTGGCAAAGATAAAGGAAAAAAATCTCAGTGTAAAGTCTCTTATTCCTTTTATATTACATTTTGGGTGTGAGAGGGAGACAGAGTATGCCTTTGCCTTATCTTTTAGTATAGCTTCTTTTTTTTTTCTTTTTGTCATGTCACAAGAACACTTGTGACAGTAAGCCTGTGAAATGAAGGTCCTTACCCTCTGCGTCGAACCCAGATGCATGGAAGCAAGCAAAGGGAACCTGCCAGCAGCTCCTTGCAGCCAGGATTCACTGAACTCTTCTAACTTCTACAGCTGTCACAGAGATTCATCAGTGGCCTGACCTCACTAAAAGATTCATATGTGTCAGACTATAGACAGCGAGCATGTAAGAGCTTCTCTGCAGACCTCATACACACAGTCTGGGTTTCTTTACTGGGTAAGAGAGAGGAAGATATCTGCTGGCATGGGGCTCTTTGCACCATTTGAGAAGGATGAAGGGAATGTGTCCCGGTGCAGAACAGAAGCTAAGGAATGGCAAGCATGTTTGCATGCTTGAAATACAACATCCTAGACCTACTGTTCAAGGAAGATATTGTAGGTCTTGCCTCATCCCACCTCCTGAACACATGCTTTGCTTTGAGTTCCACTGAAATCAATGCCCCTTTCAAGTGTACTTTCCTACATTTCCAAGAAGCACAAGGGAAGTATGGAAAGGTTAACCCTAAGGTAATGGCACTATAAGATACAAATTTTAAATTTTGATCCATTAGGAGCTGTATAGATGGGTAAACTCCTTTTGATGCCTGCAACCATGTTTCAGCACACCAACATTTAGAAATTGCACCTCCTGTTTTATCACTTGAGTGAATTTCTCTTATTGCAACACACGGCACAAAGGAGCTTCTGCAGACCTGGTCGGCTCAAGGGCTGGTCTAGTCAAAGCACTCCTGCTGCTGTCAGTGACAGGAGAGGACTTAGTCACTGTGTGGCACAGCAGCAATGGGCAGGGGGGAAGACACCTGGGTGAAGAGAGGATTACTCGGGCTGCTGGAGGGTAGGGTGTAATGCTGACAAACCTCAGGGGAAAGCAAGTTGTGGCCTGGCTCCAGCATGGGGGATGCCTCACCCTTTGCCTTCAGCTTTATAGTCTGGCACCACACATGAGAGAGTGGGCAGTGGTCTCCCTCATGTACCATTGACATTGCCCTCTCTGTCCATGGGGTCACAAAACATCAGGTCAAAAACACCCTGAGCATTTCCTTCCACATTGCCCTTCACTTTCTGTCGCCTCTGGCTCTTCTTCACAGCTCTCACTTTCTGGGTTTCTCATCGTCTGGAACATCTGCCTTTCAGCTGGTTTTTCCCTAGATGTATTACGTTTCATCTTCTGAGTGAATGTCAGTTTGTTATTTTTCAGCTGGTATGTGCACTCTTCCTATCCCCGCTGGTGTTTGCAGCAGTACTATCTGTGGATCTTAATAAACTAGAGTGCAGAGTATCAAAAACAAGTGCTTGGGTTTTTAGGAACCACTGAGCTAATGAAAGGGGAAGGCTTTCAAACATCCTGCCCACAGCCCTGGAGGTGGGTTCAGACTCTGGTGGCACAGAGAGCATTTGAGTCTGATCTGCAAGGATAAAGTCTTCATCTGAAAAGAAAACATCAGCAATGGTAACCCTCCCAACCCTGATGTTTTGTATAAGTGTACAGCAGTAAAGATGAAAAGCAATATGGATGGAAGAGGAAAACTATCCCTCTTAAAAGTCCAATTGGCATTTCAGAGGTTGCTTTTCTTTTAATTTGTGGGTTTTGGAAATGAATGCACATTAGCTGACGTAACAAAAGATGACTTGTGCTGAGTAGGCAACTTTGGTGGGATGGAGAGGAGCTGAGCAAGGAGCACACACTGCCTGAAGGGGGTAGATGCTCAGCCTGGCACTGCCTCAGGCACCCAGAGTTGACCTTTAAACCAGACATAAGCCTTGGGCTCTCCCTGAAGCCACCAGGATTTTTCTAGCATGTGCTGGAATTTGGGGGGATGTTTGGAGGTTGGCTGGGGCATATTTATAGGGGCAGGTTCAGACTGCCCCACAGTTACCTTGTCGTTCCATACTTCAGGGTGTTGCCCACTGAGATAGCCTGGGTCTCGCATTCCTTCCACATGGGAACCCTCTTTTCCCCTTGGAGAAGACAGTTTTCTCGAACCCCATTTCAATGTGCATCTGCACGTCCTGACTATCCCTTAGCCATTATAAACAGTGGGTAAAGGGTGTTTTTTAAAACAGCACTGGTGTATCTCTTTAAAAAACACTCTTTCTTCTCACCCCTCCTCACCTTTCCCATCTCTTTCTTTTCTGGCTTCAGGGTGAGTGGTCAAGGGCAAACCAAATTTCACAGGTTTGGTATTATGTATGGTAGGCTGGAGAGCAACAGCCTTCTGAAGCAAGTATAAATATGGAAGTTCTCATGGGAACAGAAAGGAGAGTGCACATAGAGCAAAAAGGAAAGCTAGGATGAATAAAAAATAAAACACTGGGGGTGATTTCCTTATGACTGGTGAGTACTTGTTTAGCGTAGGACAAAAGGTATTACTGTAAAATGCATTAGCTAGCATGTTCTAACTACTACCTCTTAATATCCATATTAAAGACTACTTTTAATTTTAATATATTATCATGTATTTAAAGGTACGTCTCAAACTGAAGCGAAGGCCAATGAGGAGCTAACTCTGCTCTAGCTGGCTAACCCATGCTAGAATAGCTCTCCCTGTCTAGATAAAGGGCACAGGACCATGACTGCAAGCAATTGTAGCAGCTGATCAAGCTGCCCTCATCAGCTGGTCTGCAGTACTGGTTGAGTGCCTACTCTTAGCTCATCAAGACATTGAACTCTCATGATTTCCCAAAGGGGACCCTCAGTTTATGTCAAGATGCACAAGATAAGTAGTTGCTGTGGCCCTGGCAGGCACTTTCAGCAGAGGATCTGCCTAATTTTTGTGCTACAAGTATGTCTCTCAATGCCATGAGGTCTGGGATCTGGATCACTCATCAGTCCTTTGATCCTTTAAGAGTCACAGCATCTACGTGAGGCATTGCTGATAGGCAGTCTGAATAAAGCTCCTTTCTCTATCTAATCTCACCGGGCTGATGTAATGCACGATACAAGCCAGCATCTTCACGAGATAGGAATCTAGGAGCTGCTTATGTGGCTAAGCCTTATACCAGACACTGCCCAGTAATGTCGATTGGGTGGGGGAATTAACTAGAGGAACAGTCAAGGCTCTTTGATTAAGGGATTGCATCAATTGTCATAAGATATGTTTGCAATAAAGATCTGCGGTTCCTGCTAGTAGGTCGGTATCAGTTGTGGTTAAGAAGACTATCTTGCCATCTGTTCTTGGCAGGAATTGTACAATCTTTTCTTTCAAGTCGCAGATATTATTACACTTACTCAGCCTTTGTCAGCTCAGGACTTGACCATTATAATGCTCCCTGCAGGATGCTGCTCACCGCGACCATCTGGAAAAAGAAGCCAGCTCAGTATACAGCTGCTTGCTTATTCAGTAGCATTTTGTACTGCAAATGTCTTACACATCTGCCTTACCGTCTGCCCCAGCTACTCGTTTGTGGGTGTGGTAGGACGTGTTGCTTTGAATCTACACAATGCTATGCATGCACACACAGAACTATGCTAAAGGAACACAAGGCTACAAAGTAGGCTGCACCTGGGAAACATCAGGATGAAAGCAGACTGTGAAATTTCTAGGTTAGAGGCTTTGCAAGAGGCCTCTGGACTTCATTAACCATATGATAAAAGAGTATTCACACCTCCCATCTTGGGCAACATGGGCACAATCTTTCCCCAGCAACTAGATTTCTAACTTCTTCCTCTGAATTGCCCTCAAGCGAGATTGCTGTGATATCCTCCAGTCACTCTCCCTCTCTCCAGTCACAAGCCCTTTTCTCTCGCCTCATACAGAAAAGATGGTGCTCACCAAGTGAGCAGCTGTTCCACGTTTTGGTTTTAATTGTTACTCAATCCATAGCCCAATGTCCCGTTGACCACACATTACCCAAGCCGTCCCCAGAGGCAAATTTGTTCCTTTCCTCATGGTCCCTTCTGTGCCACTCATCACTTCCATGGGATTATTAATTTATCTATTCTCATAGCCTTGTTGGGGGAAGGAGACAGTGGTTTTATCTTCATCTTGCCTGAATGTGGTTGCTCAATTCTCCTAGGGTTTCACCTGCTTTAAGCATGCTCTACCCTTTCACAAGCCCTCATATACCAAATGCACTGCAGAGCCACCATCACTGTGGGCTGAATCCAGCTCAGGGCTGCAGGTCTTTCCTCACTGTCACCACATCATGTTGCTGGTGACCATGGTGGCTCTCAGTACACAAATGGAGGAAGAAATTCTTCAGTACAAGGGTGGCAAGACTCTGGAATAGATTGCCCTGAGAAGTTGTGGATGTCCCCTCCCTGGAAATGTTCAAAGCCAGGTTGGATGAGGACTTGAGAAATCTGGACTAGTTGAGAGGCATCCCTGCCCATGTCAGGAAGGTTGGATTAGATGATCTCTAAGGTCCCTTCCAATCTGAGTCATTCTATGATTCTATGGTGTCTGTCTCTCCTGAGAGAGATTCGACATTCCCCTGCCTGGTGCCCAGGTTGCATGGAGAAGGAGGTACCCACCTCAAAGTCAGAAGGAAAAAGCCCTGGCACAAAGATGGGAGGACATGGCGAAGGTGTCTGAGGACCAGGAGGAACCTTGCAAGGAGAGGAAGGGAGAGAGGAACAAGGACTGTGAGAGAGGTAAGGCCAATGGCTCTGTGGGCTGGAGTGCTGCAGTCTGTACCAAGGACTGGGAGGAGAGGCCAGGTGAAGGCTACAGGGCTCACAGGCTGGAAAATAGGAAAGGCTGGAAAGGTTAGAAAACCAGGAAAGGTTAGAAGCCAGGAATGGTAAAAGAAACAGAACAGCGAGAGGTTGTAGCATGTTCTCCACCATGGTCTTGAACAAAACCCATCCTGGCACTCTTCTGTTGGCAAGAAACAGCCATGAAACTCACCCACAAACTATGCTACCATCCTCGTCTTCTCATTGGTCCAAGGACTAGATGGTAACCTACCGCTGCTATCAATTACTCCCTCAGATCAAGTGTCTGCGCCACTTCAAGTCTTGGAGGATCAATCCACTGCAGACCACATCTAACCTACAGACTTTGAAGCCACATCTTACCTGTGGAGACAAGGTAGAAGCTAAAATTCAATTCACAGTGGAAAACCTTTGGAGCTGCTGCCGTACCAGGTGTCGTATTTTCCTGAATAGCATTCATGTAAGTTGTAGCAGCAACGAACGCGTAGCTCTTCTGTGCACAGTTACGACCACGTGAGGAAATCACACAGTCTATTTGCACAGCCTGTTAGCTGCATAACTGGTCTTTTGTACACAAAATCTCTGATTCAGCAAGTTCTTTAATCATGTGTCCCACTTTAAGCATGTCTCTGAAAATCGAGGTCTTATGTCACATACCTCTGAAAAATCAATTTTTATAGTAATTTGCAGGTTTTTCTGTCATTTTAGCTCTCTTGTTCGGTTTGTCTGAAACTCTGCCTGAAGCACAGAATCAAGCAAATGTAAAAGTTCATACAAATGATTATGTTTGTCAAAGAGTTATCTTTTTATGGCTTAAAGTGACACTATCATAGTTTTCCATTTTTCTCTGTTATTACCCCACAAGTAAGGATTAACACTGTAAAATAAAAAATAAAAACTATCCATGGTCTGGGTTTTTTTACTTCCTTTCAGTTAGTGGAAATAAAACTAGACAACAGAAAAGCCCACAGTTTACGGGATCTATCTACCTCTAAGCCTTCCCTTAAGTTCCATGAACTGTATGGTCACACCATATAGCTATATGACCATACAGTTCATGGAACTTAAGGGAAGGCATAGAGGTAGATAGATCCCATAAAGTGTGTTTGCACTTCTCAAACATGCTTAACTGGCATGATTCCACACAGCCTGTCATGCATTGCATCCAACCACATGGTAAGAAATTTGCCCAACTACCAGTTTTATATCTAGTTCTTATGCACAGTACAAGCCCGGTGATTCAATGCCGTCTGCTGAGAAATGGGAAAAAATGTGTGTGTTATTAAAAAACAGCAGTT
Organism: Trogon surrucura; assembly: GCA_020746105.1. Lineage (NCBI taxonomy): Eukaryota > Metazoa > Chordata > Aves > Trogoniformes > Trogonidae > Trogon > Trogon surrucura. The sequence goes on from CM036617.1 coordinate 34,123,433, forward strand.
TTCCTACGCATTTAGTGATAATATTTTTGACTGGTGCTATCTAAAATGCATCTTGTTCTCCTGCTCCTTGTTATGTGCATGACAGCCTTCACTGTTGGCTTCCCCAGAGATGACTACTTGTACTTTGGTATTAGAGAGCACGTTCCCAGGTCTAGGGAAGTTTTTGAAGGCAGACATCCCCCAGTGACTCTCAGAGGATGTATATGCCAGCTGAGATGGAAAGAAATTATGACCTCTCTTTTCATCTTCAGAAACTTTACAGATCTGTCCACAGAAAGCCAATTTGGGAATCAAATAACCTTTGTGTTTTCTAGGCTGCAGCCTGAACAGGCAGAGAAGGAGGAAACCACTATCAATAAATGCAAGGCTAAAAATAGGCAGGCCAAAAGCCTCAGCAGGGCTCTGGAAAAATTCTGAAGGTGGAAGTAAGAGTTATTTATAAGGTTGAGACTTGACAGGGGAGAAAGAGGTCAGTAGAAGACTTTATTTACATAGTTTGGGTTCCAGAAATTACTTTCGAGTGCACACAGCATCATTAGAAAGTGCTTCTGATCAAGTCCTGAGTGTTGGCTACTCTTTGCGCCTATACACGTTGTGCTGTGCCAGGAAGCAGCTTTCTGGGCATTCCCAGGATGCAAGCGGGACAGGACTCAGGAGCCGCAACTCCACTTTTCAAAGCAGAGATTCTAACTTGCAGATACAAGTTTTGCAAAAGCACTTTCTGGAGTTTGAAAGTGGGTTCAGCTGCCTCCATAGGCATGGTCCTAATTGGTAGGTAGGTAGATAGGATTGTAGATAGATGCGTGTCTGGGGTGGAGTCATCTCTAACCTGAACTGCAAAGCTAGTTAGCTCGGGTGTATCCAGACATCTCCACAACGGTGGGTGAGGTTTGATGATTAGCGTTGACTTAGGCCATATATACTTAAGTGAGATAGTGCAGTGCAATAGGAGAAGGTTGAGCGAGGGAGAAGCGGTGCTGAAAACTCTACCTTTACACTACACGTATTGGCCCCTCTCTAGGCTCATCTCATTAGCACACCAGATGTGTCCCCAGGGCACATCTTTTGGTTTAGTTTCATCAGCATGGGATCCAGCTGGTTCCTCTGAGACCACTCCATGATACCAACCACAGCATGGGAAGTGGGGATGCCTGAGGCATTTCAGAAGCACTCATCCAGTGGAAACAAAAACTCTGTCATAGACACATCCTTAGGTTAATAATTTTTATACACCTAAAATAGCTACCATGTCACCTATCCCTCAGTCTGAGTTGTCCAGTGCAAATGTGAGGTCTGAGACAAACCTAAGAAGATGGATCTCATTTACACTTCTAAAATTTGAAAAATGCAGTCTTTCACCTCATATTTTCAAAGGAAATAGAGGGAATATCTACCTATAATTTTTCTGTCTTCACTCTTACAGGTAACTAAAATATCTGGCTATTTTGTCTGAGGCAAATAACCAGCATGAACAAATTCTGCATTATAACAACTGTTATAATTTTATTTAATGAGAAGTCTTAGGCAAGCTTAATAACAGATGGATCTTCCAGCCCAATGTAATGTAACAGAATATAAATGACCAGTAAATGTGTATTTAAATACCTCCTCTTGGGTATATTTTAAATTGGCTATTTACATTAATTACAAATTTAATTGCTAGTGAATTTCATTAAGAACTTGATCTATTTTGCCATATATGAGGAAGAAGGACAACAGTTACGCAGGGGCAGTGCCCTGCCTGGTGATTTGTGTGGATCTCCTTGGCAGTGGAAGGACACCTCTGAGAAGGTGCCTCTGTAGAGGAACTTCAGAAGAGGCTGCTGGCACCACCAGCTTCTTGCCCAGCTCCTGGATGAAATCCCTGACAGCATCCCATGGAGGAGCACTAACATCTCAGTGACCTGGTTTACTGCTTGCCCTCACAAAATGATTGCACTGGCACAAGTGGGAGACATTGAATCGCAGTGTGGAGGTGGGAAGGAGCAGCCAGGGGAGCAGAAATCATTTAAACCAGCTTTGCTGCATGAGGAAATGAGTGAGATAAGGAGGGATGAAGTGGGAATGTCTCTTTCTGAGGCTGGAGCTCAAAAACAGCAGTAGTCCTTCAGCGGCTAATTTAACAGTCATCTTGCATATCAAAAGGACCCACTGACTTTTGGAGCACATGGAATAAATAATCAATACCTCGTGAAGGGGACTATCAGGTCTTAGCCATCAAGCTGATGGGAATTAGCCTCACTGGAGGGGATGTTTGCAGACCATATGCCATACTGATGCTCAGTAATTTCACTATGACATAATGCAGAGATTAATGACATATCAATATTTTGTTATACCATTTTACTCTCCGCTCTTCATTAAATCCTTTCAGTGCCTGAAGAGTCACTTCTTCCCAGTCACTACTCCATTTGAACTGGTTATAAGGCTCGCCTGCTGAGAGGATCTCCAGATTTTCCTGATGGAACAAAGCAGCTCTCTGGGAAGCACGCAGGCAGGAGAGACCCAGCAAAGGTCATTTCCACTGTGAAGTTTCTTGGACGTTACAGTATTTGAGAGTGAAAGAAACGAAATTATTTTCTTGAATTACAAGCTCAGGCTTTTAAGAGGTAAGTATCCTCCTACAAATGGCACCTCAGAAACAGGATGGGTTCAAGTGGGACCTCCTGGTTTGTAGGTTGGAAGACTGGCTGTCGTGCAGGAAAGCCCATATCACAGAGGCTTCATTTGTCTCAGCCTGGGGACAAATGCTTCACTAAGAGAAAATCCCACTGCGGACTGTTTGGTCAGAGCCAGTGCCTCGCTGCTCGACTTAGAGCCTAGATGTGAAAATAATCTGTGAGTACAACACAAACTGCATGGAATAGCTGTGAACCAGCAAGGCAGTGAGTGATGCTGGTCTATGAAATGGCCGTGTATCTTGGTCCGAGCCTTCACTCCCACACTTTCTATCTATCTGCATGCATCTAAAATTTAGTTGAAAGGTTTTGCTGGACATCCAAGCCAGCAGGAAAACAGAATCCAGCAGAAATAAATCCATGGCCTCCTATCTTTATCAGCTACCTCTGCATTCAAAAAAAGGAGACAAAACAAAGTTTTAACTTCTCAGGGACAAGCAGTTAGTCCTGGGTGCTCCTGAGTATCACAGTGATGACGGCTGATGCCAAAACTTTTAGGGACAGTGGGCAAAAGTACCCTCTATCACCAGGTCAGGGGACTGAAAGCTCTTAGCAGCTCTTGCTCACATTTCGGTGCAAGCCCTCCCAGCACAGCACACTGGTGCAGCCAGCTCCCAGCTATGGCCCCAGCCTGCAGCTGTTCCTGCAGAAAAACCCAGCCCAGGTCACAGGTTCCACCTGGAACTGGCCGGGAGCAAGCCCCAAAGCCTGGCCCTGCATGCCATGCATGCCTCAAGCCCCCTGCAATCAACGGCGGGGAGGTAATTTTCCCCAGGCTGCTGGGAAATGAGGGTCAAGCCTGTCCCATTAAGTGCTAATGAACAAGCTGGCAAGGGAGGGGGGTTGTTTTTTTGGCTTCCTTCTGAGAGGGGGCCTAATGTAACTAGATGCAAAGACAGAGGTGACAAGGTCATTCCTGCTTTTGGCAGCCCTGGGTCGCAGCATTTTCCACGGGTGCTGGGTCACAGCCTGTGCTGACCAGGGTGAAGCTGCCACACTTGCCCAATGTCAATCAGTGATGGGGCAGAGAAAGGCCACACACTCGTTCATGCTGTCCCCACAAGATGGGATGTGCTGCACATCGCCTTCAGTAACACTTCAGTGAGTGTCTGGAGCTTTGAGAAGAGTTTGAAGAATCATAGAATGGCCTAGGCTGGAAGGGACCTTAGAGATCATCTAATCCAACCTCCCTGCCATGGGCAGGGACGCTTCTCAACTAGATCAGGCTACTCAAGGCCTTGAACACCTCCAGGGAGGGGGCAGCCACAACTTCTCAGGGCAATTTATTCCAAAGTCTTGCCACCCTCGTACTGAAGAATTTCTTCCTAAGATCTAATCTAAATCTATTCTCCTTCAACTTAAACCCATTTCCCCTTGTCCTATCAGTGGACGCTCTTGTAAAACGTCCCTCCACAGCCTTCCTTTAGGATCCCTTCAGGTATTGGAAGCCAGCTATTAGGTCCCCCCAAAGTCTTCTCTTTTCAAGACTGAACAATCCCAGCTCCCGCAGCCTGTCCTCGTAGCAGAGGTGCTCCAGCCCCTGGATCATCTTTGTGGCCCTCCTCTGAACACGCTCCAATAGATCTATGTCTCTCTTATGGTGGGGACACCAGAACTGGACGCAGTATTCGAGGTGGGATCTCACAAGAGCAGAGTAAAGGGGGAGAATCACCTCTCTTGACCTGCTGGCTACGCTTCTCCTGATACATCCCACAATGCAGTTGGCCTTCTGGGCTGCATGAGCGCACTGCCGGCTCATGTTGAGCTTCTCATGTATCAACACCCCCAAACCCTTCTCTTCAGGGCTACTCTCAACCCACCCAAGAGGCTGATGTTTAGGAAATAGAGAAGTCTGCTTAAAAAAATGGTACCCTAACTTGAACATTGATGTGCTCTTCAAGACTTGAACCTCAGGAAACAGCAACTTTGCAGGCTGTACCAGTTTCAAAGTCCCAGAGCTCAGGTCAGAGGTGGTGATGTAGACTACCTGACTTTTGGTTGAGATAAATAAATTTTGGGAAATTGATGCCTTATCAATAAGACTATTCTACCAAAGCTTCTGGGAACCTAAATACCGTCAATGAACATGTCCTCTCCAAACCTGTTTGTACTGTTCCCTGTACAGGTAAGGACTAAACAAAAGGACATTGGGATAGAAAGTGACTTACTGGAAGTCATACAAAAGACCTGCTGCCTTGCTTTGGGCATTCAAACCAGGTACACACATTGGGAGCAGCTTCATGCCTCACTCCTGTTTTCTGAGATCAACATCCCCAAAGGCTGAGCTTTCTGGAGGTGGTTGTCTCTGCCCTTTTATTGCAGAGGAGTCTTATCTGGGTACAGAGAAGGAACTGGAGACAACCTAGCCTCTCCTGAGACACTGTTCAATACCCTTGTAATGATATTAATCGCCATTCCCAACTTGCTGTACTGTCTGGCATCAGGCTTTAGCCTGTGATGGAGCATGTTTGCATTTCATAATTTGCCTCTGAATTCTAACAATAATCCACCATAACCACTGTAATAGACTTTTCAAATTAAAATGCTGTTTAACAGGAAAATGAAGTTCTAGAAATGTATTGCAAAATTAGAATTACCCACAAAATAAAATAATTTTGACATGACATATCTGGCTGTAAATTTGCCTTGCAACAGAAATATTCGTAATTACAGTAATTTGCAGCTCAGCCTCTTACTGTAGTTATATGATCCCGTAATTGCTTAGTTGTCTGCAAAGCGCTGGTTGTGCTAGCTAAACCAGTTTGCTGCTTTAAAGGAACAGACTGTGAGCCAGCTCCAGTGCATCTCGAAGCCATGGAAAACTTCCCAGAGACTGCAGCGAGCAGCAGGCTGGACCTTGAGTTAGAAGGGAGGATATTCAGTCTCCTGCAGAACAGTGTTTCTATAACATTTGTTCAGATGCGTGGAATACTGGGATGGAGAAAAATATTGGTTAAAATTGTAAATCAGCCTCTACTATAAATCACTGCATCTTAACTGAGCAATTCTGGGTTTATACCAACACAAATGGAAAATATCCATGATGGTCAACATCATGGGTAAAACTCTGGCCTGTAGTTAGAACACAATGTTCCTGATTTCCTCAAATTCAGAACTGAATGTTCACTTCCCAGGAGCCAGAATTAGGAGAGGTATGATTAATAACTAATATTTCTGGCTTAAACACATCCCTGAAAGCATTGTATATTTGGGCTCTACTCTAATTAATGATTTTGAGAAGCTAGTTTCACATATGAAATGGCATAACCCATGGAGGTATGCTCTTAACACCAGTGAGCAAAGAACTTGCACAGGAAAGGAGAGCCAGCCTGAGGTCCAGGTCCTTGATCCCATGGCAGCATCTGCATTTAACGTTGGGTAAAATACAAAATGAGTCCTAAGATCCTTTGTTCCTAAACCGTGAGCCTTTAAAGCCATCCTCAGCCTGGGATGCTTCCATGAACCTGTGTTGCAGAGTGGTTTATTCTCAGCAAGAATGGAGACTACACCACCTATAGAGCTATGGTTGTCTCCTGGGGTTGTCAAACCTGTGGGTTTGAATTCCTCTAGACTGAGGTGCAAAGAGATCTTCCGCATCCTAAGGAAGTCTTCTTACAACCACGCTGTCAGAGACAAGCTGCGCTGCATGGTCAGACAGTATACAACGCTGGTGGGACCATAAATAAGAGACAGATGTGGGGGGTTTTAATAAATAATGAAAACCAGGTGTTTTTCGAATAATGAATACTACTATTAGAGTTATTTTTCTTCTGGTATGTAAAAATAAACATTATACTCCATGTCATATTTTATGACACTAGATAGAAAAAAGGGAAACAGACGGGTTTTTCTATTTATGTCAATATTACAGCTGTGCTTGTTCAGTTATCTTGAGCAGTATTTGAATGATAACTCCTCTATTATCTAATATACATTGGTAATGATCACCCACTTACGAAGCACTTACTGCAGCCAACAGCATGAGATTTCTTCAATAAAATTCTGTGACCAAGGTTTGGCCAAGTACCAATCTAATTCAGCTATGAGACATAAGCAGTAAGAACTTTCTTCTGTGCCTGAGGAAGAAGCAACAATAAACTACTTCAGAATAGAATCACAGAATGGTTTGGATTGGAAGGGACCTTAAAGATCATCATCTAGTTCCAACCACACCCACCTCCCCCCATGGCAGGGGGGGATTGAAACTAGATCATCTTTACAGAAGAGCTTAGGAGAGCAAAAATGCTCAGTGTCATAACACCTGTTAGCAGCCTGAATCCTGTTGCTGATGGGATGTCTGCTTGGAAATGTCCCATCCGTCCAGGCTCATATATTATAGCATTTCATTATGTTCCCTGTAACTTAATAGCTGCTACAGCGAGCAGGCTCCCAGCACATAAAAACGTAACCAGCTGGTGTAGTCTCATTGCTGTGATGAATCCTGAGTAGCATGCCACTGCATTTTATAGCACAGGTTTTATGGCAATTGGTTAAAAATACTAGTATTATTAGAGAAATAAAATATGGCTATTCAGCTTATGTAAAATCCTTTCGAAAGACTATTTCATTATGTGCCCTCTGGAAGGACAGTTCAGATGCACGTACTGCACATTCTCCCTTGCAGCAGGCCAGACAGGGAAAGTGCCAGTCAGGGTTTGCCCAATATGTTACAGAAGTTTGTTCCTCATTCTGACCTCATCCCACCAGACTTTTGTCATCACTTGTGTTTAACTAGACTTTCTGTTACCGTAGTTTGAACAACGCTGTAAGTGGCTGACCTTCCTGCCCACGTCAGATCCTCCATGACCTGCATCTAGAGCTGCTTGCTGTTCTGCCCCCTCATCCCTAGCAAGCCTTCATCTCCTCCCTGCCAGCCCTAGGGGTCAGGTCTAAGACGCTGTGGGTGGGGAGGAGAAAGATGAGGTGAGATTGTGGTTGCTGCCATGCAAGTAGAAATGGGACCTGCTGGGACAACTGCTGCTACTGGGAGGAGCAGCTCCACCCTATCCAGTCTGTCTTCTGCAACCCAGTGGCAGCTGCATCAGTTCAGCACACAGGCAGGCAGTCTACGGCAGGCACCGTGCCACTTTCCTCTTCAGAAATAGGCCAGGAGGAATCATAGAATCATTAAGGTTGGAAAAGACCTTGAAGATCATCAAGTCCCACTGTCACCCAACACTACCATGACTACTAAACCTGAAGTGCCTACACATTTTTTGAACATCATAGGGGTGGTGACTCCACTACTTCCCTGGGTAACCTGTTCCAATGCTTCACCTCTCTTTCAGTAAATAAAATTTTCCTTATATCCAATCTAAACCTCCCCTGGAGCAACTTGAGCCCATCTCCTCTGTTCCTATCATTTGTTAGGACGAGAAGAAGAGAAGGGACCTACAACCTCTCTTCAACCTGCAGCCACCTTCAACCTGCAAGCCCATGGGTAAATGTTTGTGAATAAGCTCAATGTTTCTTCTGCAAGTAATAGATTGCAGTACAGGAATATGGAGACCCAGAGCGTTCCTGCAAGCTGCAGCAAGTAAAATCACCCACCCCTCTTCCCTGCATGCACACCATGCTGAACTAAATGTTGATGTCATCGGGTGATCAGAACAGTGAGCAACCTAACGGACCAGCAGCACAAGATGCACTGCTACCACCTCAACAGAGAGACCTTTTGGAGTAGGACTTGATTCAGCTCTGTCCATGTTCTCAGATTTTTTGTTTTCAGGTAGGTCTTTGGGGTGGCAGGAACCCAAGTGCTTCTTCTAGGATGGGTCCACCATCTTCTGCCCCATTTGTTTTTTATTTTGTAACATCCACCGTGCCTGAAGTTTTTAACTGCAAATACCTTTGTATCACCTGAAGAGCTGTCAGGACTGATTCCTGGTGTCTATCACAGTGGTTCCTATAGAGTGAGAGACTGGTGCCTGCAGAGATGGAGCCAGAGCCCACAGACAGGCTCTGCAATAGGTCCCACAGTGACCTGCAGCACGTGATACCAATGATCCATCTTCTCAGCAGTTTTGTTGGTTATATTCCAATTCCCAAGTCAAGTTTGTGCTTCTCCATGGACAACCAGCAATCACTGCATTCAGTTATTATCTTGTATCATCTATTTTTTCCCCTCCCTTAAAAAAAAAAAAAAAGAAAGAAAAGAAAATCTGCATGACAAGAGGGTTGTTACATCAATAAGAAAAGCAATAAAAACATTGACTTTATGGAGCCTCCTGCCCTGGGCTGTATATTTTGTAAAGCACTTTTTCAGGCAGTGCCAGGCTAGGATTACTAAGTGTGATAACCAGATGTAGATAATGTGCATGTACAACAAGCTGAATAGCTGGACAGTGCAAATGGCATTGATTTTTGTCATACTTAATGAAAGTTATTATTCTGCCCTTAATGCTTCCTTAACTTTCAAAGCAGTGTGTGGTGTTTTAGCTCGATGGCTTCCCGGCCCCATACTGCTCCTGTTCAATACAATAGGAATTTTATGATTGATTTCAAAGGGAACAAGCTCAAACCAAGGGTGTCAACAGCAATCGCACCTTAAGGGTAGTCTCAAAAAAATGAGCTACCTTATCAGGCGACTTCTGACCACGAAGTACCACAGTACGTGTGATGACACCAAATATTTGCCATGTGACATCATACAGCTCCACGTTTCCTCAGAGTTTTCACAGCTACTGTGGCAGCGAGTAGATGCACAGCTGGGCTCATTTTCAGGTGTCCATTTCCTCTAGACTGGAGGCAAAGTCCAGATCTGTTGGCAGTGACTCTGTAAAATGTTGGTAGAGCTTGTGCTTCTGTGGCCAAAGGTAAATTGAGTCATTCCTTTTAATGAAATGTTCCTTAATTGCCTTTATTCCTTTGAATAGCGCAGTAAATAGAATATACATTTAACAAAGAGATTATAAAAAAGGAGACTCACCAACATAATTACATAATCTTCCAAACCCTAAACCTGAAATTGCCTTTTGTTTGCTGGTTTACAGTGCATTTTTTCTTCGTGTCCTCTATAGCTGACAGAATAGTGTTTGTTTAAAAAAATATGTGACAGAAAATACCATGGGAAACAAATGTATTGTTAAATCTCAGCCAACCCGCGGGAAGGCTCAAGCCGGGACTGTCAACACATACAATCCCAATTCAATGTCTGCTCTTTGCAGCAAAGGAAGGCAGTGCAGAACTAAGCAGAAATTAATTAGAGGACTGAAAAGAAAGAGCAAATTTTATTTCCTTTTAATCCCAACCCAAACCCAGTTGGCAAATACCTGTCTACCGTACAGGGATCTAGTTTCACTTTCTAGTCCTTACTTACTGAAAGCTGAAAATTAATTTACAGTGAAATTACCATATTTATTTTTTTTTAATCCCAAACAAAACTCCTACTGATTTCAGGGGAGCTAGCATTTCATTTGATAAGCTTATCTTGTGCTATTTTAGCACTTCAGGAAACTAATAATAGTACTTTTTTCCCCAAATCACGCATTTCTTGGTCTGTGTATTTCAAGTAACTCAACACTGTGAACATACAGTGTGATGGTATATATTTCTCAGAGCTGTGGGATGTAATTTTACTGCTTGTCTCTTACCAGACACACTAGATAAACCAGACAAAAGACTTCTGCACACCTCTCCTGATGTAAAGCAAGATCATGTCTTAAACTGACCTTCCTGATAGATGTGCCTTAAGACTGCCAAACTGCTCAGGGCTTGAAGGCACCCACAGGCTCTGCCTGAAAATGCCCCTTTTTTTGGTCTCAGTTCCCCCATAGAGGGAAAAAAAGTAGTGCCACACCCTATGAGATTCACTCAAATCCATTTTGGCCACTTTGGACACTGTCTGAATGAAAACAGCTAGTTTTGTTATTTCTAAGCAAAGGTTTGTACCTTTGATTACGAGTTGGAAACATTGTAATGGAAGGAAAGCATTAAAAAAAAAAATGCAAAAAATGCCCAGAAACTTAAACCATGTTTAATAGCTGCTTATACGTTAGCTGTCACTTAAACTTTCTTTGCAGCATGGTTAACCACAGGTTTCTAAGCCAGAACAGGTGAGCAGCTGGTTTCTGAGGTGCTGTTCTCTTTGGTTCCCTGATCTTCCCAGACGGTCATTGCCAGTATCAGGGTTTCGCTGCGTGCTACACCTTCTACTAAGCTATTAAGGAACCTGGCGCTACTTTTGAAAGCCTTTAAGCACGTTTTAAAAGTCATCTGGACACGGGACGTAGAGCCAGCGCCAGGTTCACCTTCCTGCTCCACAATGAGTTCGCCCTTCCCAGATGGCACGACTTGCACGGAGAACTTCTGATAACGTCACAGCAATGTACACACCGCTTATCGCACAGAGCATTACCCGCGGAGCATTTTGACAGCCCCGGGATTTGCGGGAGACTAGCGCTGGCTCTCCATAGAGATGTCATGACGTAATGGTAGGTGTGGGGCTTGGCGTGTCACCTCCCCACCTACCTTACGTCAGTGTTATAAAGTCATCATCACATACGCGATTGTATGAGCAATGGCTGCAGGGTTGCAAGCCCGTCCACAGCACGACTAGGAGAGCCTGGTTCCCTGCAGCTGTGCACCTGTGAAATTTGGGAAAGCTACGACTATAGGGTTGGGTTTTTTCCAGTATCCATAGCTTCTCTCTCGTTCACTTTTCTCTCTATCCTCGTGTCATATCAGAAGTGAAAGTTGCACTATAACCTTTCTGTTCTACTCGCACTGAGCTTATACCGACTAAACCTGTTTGGGACCTCTATCTTTTTGTCACATACGCTAAAAATCACAGAATCACAGAATGTCAGGGGTTGGAAGGGACCTCAAAAGATCATCTAGTCCAACCCCCTTGCCAGGATCACCTAGAGTTCACACAGGAACACATCCAGGCGGGTTTTTGAATGTCTCCAGAGAAGGAGACTAAAATCGCATATTGCTCAGAAATGTATATAATCGCTGGCATTTGGAGAAAAAAAAATGGGAAAAATTAATTCAGGGAAGTTTCAAATCTTTCAGAAACTAGGTTAAAAAAGTAATACATTAGAGTTAAGGCTTTCACTTTCCACCATGTTGCTGAACAAAAGGAGTAAAGTGGTCACAGCACTTTATTTATAGACACAGTGCTAGGGCAGTGCTGCTGGGCACCTCACTGGCAGGGGCACTTCTGCTCTGAAGAGAAAAAGCCTTTCATCAGTAAGAAGCTGATCTTCATTGCTTCCCCACAGTAACGTTTCTAGCTACTGGGCACGCTGGAAACAAGAGGCACAGGATTAAATGCTGTCTGCAGCATGTTGCCACCACAATTTGGGTATAGTTATTGCCACCTTACTAACTCCCTGAAGGTATTCAAGTGCCTCTCTGAAAGACAGGGGTTTGTGCGAGACAGAATGGAGTACTGCTGCGATGCAATTTCTTTAGATCAGCTGGGGCAGAGGTTCTAAGGTGTTTGGTATTCCTGCTGAATATCCTGAGATTTGCTGCCCACTCCCTTTGTTTTATGCTGTGTGTTCTGTCAGCTTCTCATGTAAGCAGGTAGTCTGCATAAAGTCTGCTGCCTTTGAACAAGAAGAATCCCTCTCACAGCACAGAAAAAAAGACTGTTTGGTTTGGGTGGGTTTTTTTTGCTACATATGCGCTTTTTTTGTCCACCAGCAATTTAACAACTGATTATGCGGCTTTCTAACAAATCACTGGTTTAAACAATATGGAAAGAAATAACAACAGAGCAGAGAGACCGTAAGTCATGTCAGACTGTGGAGATCTCTGCCAAAGTAGGTCAATGTGTTTGCACATCAGTTTTAGCAGAACTGCTGGAAGATTCCTGAGAGAAGTAAAAATCTGAAATTGCTAGGTTTGCAATCTGCTTGGACTTACTTAAAGAAGTGGTTAAAAATATACTGAAACCATTATTATGGCAACTGAGACAATAGCAGTCATGTTGAGAAGAGAAGCAACATGTTCATACCATTATGTAAAGCTCTAAATGATTCCTTCAGTAGGCTGCAAATGTTTCTGATTTAATCCCAGAAGTTTCTCATACTTATTATAATTTTTAGCCTTAAGAATTAACAAATCATGAGAACTTTCAAAAGCCCACAGCAACATCCATCATCTTAGAAAAAAACTAGTTTACCTGGGATTTCCTCAAACAGCGGGAGAACAAACAAAAAATTTCTGGGAAGTTTAGTGAGAGATGTGCCAGTCCAAATCCTGGTCTGTATCTAGGAGCTGCAGCATTTTCTGCATCCTAAATACGCATATGACTGGATGTACAGGTTTTGATAAAACATTATTATATTTGTATTAACATACTGTGCAAATTCTTTGGTGCCCTAATATTTTTCTCTCAAACCAGTATGTTTTCTACAAAGATCTCTGAATTTACGTCTTTACCAGTCTCCTGTTGCTAAACTTAATTCCTGTTTTTTCAGCTTTGCTGAACAGCTACAACTGATAGCCAATTATAATTTTTGAGCTGTGTTTTCAGCCAGAGAGATGGATTTAGGGCTCTGGAATGTAAAAACTCAACCAGGGCATTTGTATCACATGCGATTGCAAGCCTTTCCTATAAATAGCTGGGGCAGGAGAGCACCTGTGCTTTTTCCTCCCAGCATTTTGATGGATAGCTTTGTTGGCATCTCTGCAAAAGACACTACACTAAATTCAAAAAAGAGGCTGAGTCAGTCCTAAGTAATGGAAAGCGTCCAAATTCTCCTTGGCTTTGATTCTAATCGAGAAAGACATAATTTTCTTGTCTCCTTCCAGATTAAACTCCATTCCATTTTCTGCTGCCCTCAATGCGCACTCCTGAAAATCCCACAGATGCATTAACATTCAGTCAATGAGATATTTCTAGCAGCTAGACTACTATAATGTTTAGGTTCTTCTATAGTTTCGAGGCCTTGACTTTAGCCTGCCCTTACAATGCATAAATTGTCTTTAATTTTGACAGCCCTGAACAATACCATTTTGACAGCCTGTAATGTCTTGTGCCCTTGCTAGCTTCATCATCCTATCTTTAAGGCTGCCACCTGGATCTTCTGTTGTTTTCTGACAGAGAGAAAAAATTCATAATCAACATCCAAATAATGAAGAATCTGGATTTTCATGAGTCCTCACAGAAATTCATGAGGAATCTTCAGGGCAGCTTGTCTGGAAATTGCTCAGAATGCAGGTGAAAAAATGACGTTCACGTGGTCTTTCTTCCCCTTGTGCAGGATAAATAAACCACCCTCAGCTGGTAGCGTATCAACAGTTCTACATTCACACATGGGGGGAGCAGGATGAAGGGAGAGATAGTGTATCAAAGGAAGCATGAGAAGCAGGTTCAGGCTGTGAACATAAACTACATCTACTGAAGAGACCAGATGTGAACCAGCTATCATCATCAACCTCTTAAACCCTCCTCTTGAAGATTTCATGCTACAGAAAGCACAAGCTATCTCCTCGCTGCCTGCAACCTTTGGCTCAGTTGCCTGTAGATTCAGGAAGATTTTCTGCCCAAGTTTTCGGTGGATTTTATTTTCAAGGTTTTATTTGCAACTTCAAAGGGCAGGAGGGTACTTCAGGCTGGAGAGCACAACAACATACGCTTTCGGCTGTTGCAGAGTGCCAGCACTGTTTGAGTACTGGCCATTCTGACATACTGGTGTCATATCGGTGGTTGGACTTTGACGATCTTAAAGGTCTTTTCCAACCTTAATGATTCTGTGATTCTATACTGCGATATCCTTGACTTAACCTTGTATGAGCCGCCTCACATATGCTAACACATGCATTAGCTCAGGACAAGCTCACCAACCAAGAATTTACCCCATCACTCAAGTGGCTTCTACTTTCTGTGTTGAGCTTCGGGTTACTACACAGCGGAGAGTCCCCAAGCTGGTTTAGTGGTAGCTCATGTACGACTGTGCACACCTACAGTTGTAGATTGCTTGCTACACAATGTAGTCAAACGTGTTCAAAAAGCATATGTTAGATCTCAGCAGCCTTTTTTTGCTTAAAGCTCAGTTCAGTTGAAGTAATTCAAGGGGCCTTAGCAAATGCAGAGCTTCAAAGGGCCAGGTTGCCTGAGAAATTACAGCTCACCTTACTTAAACCCCATTAAAACAGACAAGATTGGTTACAGAGCACGCTCCACCAGACTTGACTTGTTTGGGTTTGTTCACCACATTTCTAGCCCCATTTCCTTAGCAAAGGTGTGTGATTGCAGCCCTTACGTTATGCACACCTACATGCACAAATGTGTGTGTACATTTACATGCCCATGAATTCCCCTTCCCATCACTGTCCATTGCCTACCAATAACTTTGAAGCTCTCAGCCACTTCCATAAATTTGACAGCAGAGATTTCTAACAAACACACTTATTTTCTACTGATTTGTATAAACAGGCAGTTAACTAATGGATAAAAGCTCTATTAGCATATCAGTAGTCCCGAGGAAAAATTTAACTCCTATTAGATACCAGAGAACACGTCCACATTCCTACATCAAATTTTCCATGACCATTTTCTGCCACGAAGAGCAGCAGGCAGTGAACAGACTATGCCATGTACAACTAAAGGATCTTGCCCTCTGAAAGGGGGTGGCCAAATGCAAACTGCCTGCTGGAAATCACCTTAGCCAAAGCTTGCTCCCAAACTGGCACTCAGGGGCCATTTGGGAGACTGCTATGGGCACAGACCAGCACCGTGCCAAGCACCATTTGGACAATTTAACAGTAGAGAGGATTGAACTCAAGTGGCCAGAAATCTCTCCTAGGACTGTTTGATTTAGTACAGCCACTGGTAGAGAAACTCCACAGCAGAGGGGTTAGGAGTGCCCCATCCACAAGAAAAGCTTGGCTGAAGGTCGCTGCTGTATTAGACAATGGAGAATCCAAGTATGAAGTGCAAACCCCCAGGAAATACGCCTCATTAAATCTGTTGCTGACAGAAAGACTCGTTTAGCTCTACCTTATTTAGAATTCACTCCCACCAGCAACCCATTTCAGATATGATATAGCAACTCTCGGCTCTGGATGCCAGATGCATTAGTTGTTTTTTTTAGCATTCATTTAGCTGTTCATATTTTGTTCTCTAGTTTGTTTGTATTAGCTGCCACCGTGACTGTTTTTTCAAGACACTGTAGTTATGTGCACTGTTATCACTTGTGAATCAGATGATTTATCTTTTTTTTTTGCTATTAGTGGTCATGACTGAGAATTCAGATCTTGACCACCAGAGATAAAGCACAAACATGTTAACATCTTAGAGCATGAAGACTGTTAACCAGCAGCTGCAAAGTCTCATCTTCCACAGCACAAAGAGAGAGAGAGAGAGAGAGGATAAATATTGAATATCTGGATATCTGGAGACCAACCTCCTGCAAGAATAAACAGCTGAAAATTGTAGCAATGCTGAGCAGAAGATAAGACTCTGAGGAGCTGGAAACATGAAAGTCTAGGAGGGCTCCGAAAATTGCAAGCTCTAGGTTCCATCTCTAGGATACCAAAGAATGAAGGCTAACATTCCTACAGCAATATTAGTAACCTTGCCTGTCTGTATTTTGGTGGCACCTAGTGACCCAAATCCAAGTGAAAAATGTAAACACACACACATACACATTGTGAGTCTACGATGTGCACATATTCTTTCCAAAAAGAGAAAGACTCCTGGGAAGGAAACTTTTTGCACACTTTCTTTTTTGTCATAAAGACACTTGCTCCACAAACAATAGCAATAATGAAACTCAGTTGCCTACAGACTTGCATCCAGCACATGGAGCAGGCCTTCTTCCTTCCCATTTCATCGACGCTTTTCTCCTCAGCAGAACATCCTCCTTCTTCAGAGCTCTCTGGCTCTGGGGAGGGACGCGCGGTGACTGGCTAGACCGCCAAGCTGTGGTCGCTGCCACCCCGAATGGCCATGATCATGCCTGTTGTCCTATAAGAGTGGTGCGTTAGGACTTTGTCCTCTCCAAAGCTGTAGAAACACGTGAACTTTAGGGTTTATGTACCTTTGCGATCCCTATCCCAGCCTGAAATCAACCAACAGGTTCAAAGTTATTAAAGAGAGGCTGACAGACAAGCAGACGGACAGGTAGGCAGAACAGTTGTGTAAGCTTTGTTTCCCTAGGAAAGCGGGCTAAAAAAAGAAACAAAATGCAGTATTCACTCATCATTGTCTACAAAAACACTGAAATCAGCTATTTAACACTTTGTAATGAGCGTAATGGCTCAGCAGAGTTATTTATTCTGCTTGAAAAACCTGTTTCTAGGCCTCACAGGATTAGCCGAGAAGCCACATAACCTCTCAGTGACCCTGAGAAGAAGCTGGTCTAACTGGAAGTCTGAACGCAGTTATTTTGAAAGGGGTGGCAGCTCTGCATAGATGTGCTAGAGCTAATCTAAGCTAAGGGGAAGTTTTACAGAGAAAGAAAATAATATAAGCATCAGAAAGAAGAGTTGAACGAAAGGAGAAGTGAAAAGCAGGATAGAAGACAGTTAAAGAAAAAAAAAAGAATTGGCAGAACAACAAATGCATGTCAGCAACATGGTATAAAATTCAAATGACAGGCTAAAGGACAGTCGCTAGAAGCTGAATGATGAAATAATTTGGAGAAAACAGATCTGGTCTTCTTAAACAAGTTTTACATCAACATGAAGCATCACCACCTCCAAGCAGAGTGGAAGCCAGAGCAAAGAAGAGCAGGCAAGGTCTGCAACACAAAGCCAAGCCTGAACCCACGAATCTGTTTTCATCTACCTGCCAGCATTTGGTCTGGGAGGTGACATTTATGTGGACTGTAGCGAGCTGCCTCGTTTTGTGAGGATGAAGACAAGAAACCATGGAAGGAGCTCTTGACTGCCCAGGCCAGGCTGAACCCAGCTCAGAGCATCCTCAGCTAATGGTATCTGACAGTAGGGGAATGCACTAGTGTCAATTAGCAGACACTGAAAGCACCATTAAGCTTCAGTTAGAAAAATACACTATATAAATATATCAGTAATACTATATATATATATAGATATATAAGCCCACATATATAAATATTTACAGATACACATATGTTTATATACATACATATATTCGTCTATATAAAGAATGGGATTTTATTCCCCAGTAGAATGTTGAGAAATAAAATCACATTCTTTCCTGCACTGGATAATCACCTGTCACTTTAATCCTGGTATCAGTAAGAGCCTTAAATTATAGATTATTGTCCTTTGGCAGAGTATTGTATATATTAATGGTAGGAATAATCTTACAGATTATATGAGCCCTCCCTTGATCAGCATAGGACTACTCTCTACAGGAAATTCTTCATTATTTTATCCTGGCTAAATTTGAGTGTCCCTGTAAATGATTTTCTATCACTTTCTCACAGGCTGTATTTGATGGTTGGTGTCCAGTGTATCTTCAAAACTGTTCTAATATTCAGACTAAAAGTCTAAAAAGTCGTCTTCTTACGCCATTGGCTCCCACACCTCCCCACCTTACTTTAGGTCCCCACTGAGCGACACATGCCAGACATCTAACTCCCCCGGGCTCTCCTAGCAGGCAATGGAGAGAAATGATCAGCTCCAGAGGATGCAGAGGTTGTAGGTGGATGTTTTGCTGCCTACAAAAAATTTTACAGCAACACTTCTAATTTGGGTACCTCACTGACAGTGATCTGAAATATCCTAGAATCATTCAGGTTGGAAAAAACCTCTACGACCTTTAAGAGTCCAACCATTATCATTTCCCTCCTCTAAATATCAAATACTATTATCTTGTGATTTAATGTCTTGACTTGCAGATACTTGCAAAACAAACTCCAGCTTCTTCCAACACTACTTTTCATTTCTCCAGACTATTTTCAGTTCTCCAATATACTTTCCAGTCAGTACCACAGTGCCCTTAAATTATGATATTTTTACAAATATCACCAAACATTAAAAATGTCACTTTGCATTCATTTTATATTCCAAAATCATATCTAATCTCATGTTTACAAAGTGTGTGAACAAAGCAAAGCAAATATACCTTTCCTGGAAAAATTAAATCCACATGTTATTTCCTGAACCCGTCTGGTTTCCACACCATGTCTCATCTTCACATCTGTGAATTTCATTTGTATCCTACTAACTTCTTATCATAGAATGAGTTGGGCTGGAAGAGACCTTTAAAGGTCATCTAGGCCAACCCCCCTGCAGTGAGCAGGGACATCTTTCACTAGATCAGGTTGCTCAGAGCCCCATCAAGCCTGACCTTGAGTGCCTCCAGCAATGGAGCCTCCACCACCAGCCTGGGCAACCTGTGTCAGGGTCTCACCACCCTCATGGTGAAGAACATCTTCCTAACATCTAATCTAAATCTACCCTCCTCTAGTTTAAAACCATCGCCCCTTATCCTATCGCTACATGCCCTTCCTCTCTGCATAAAATAAAAAAGTACTGTCTCCCACAGCCCTCACCAACAGGGATTTGTCAGAAGTCCTCTCACCAAGGATTCCCTGTTGACCATCCTTGCCAGCTGCTGAGAGGACACCCGCCAATTTGAGAGTAAGTGCTCTGGATGTTTCTAAGTTGGATTTATCATGCGTGTTGGCCATGATTTGCTTCTTGCTTCCTTACAGATGGTTTGAAAGAGAGGACTGAGTCACTGGGGAGGCATGAAGCAGGGGTTTTAGCTGTGGGAAGCAATTCCCTCGCTTACAGCCTTGGTGTATTCTGTCTCAGGGGACAATCACGCTGACATACTGCCCCTTATTCAAGTAGGACAGGCTACTTGATCGGCACAGTCTGAGGCATGTTTTGACACTATTTCTGCCTTCCCTTGTTTATTATCTAGGAACTCAGTCAGTAGTGAGATGCGGCAAGTAACCCCAATGGGTTTTCAACTCTCATCAGCCCTTCCATGCTGAACTACTAATAAAGGTGTAAGACTGAACTGAAATAAAGCACTTCCTAACCAATAGAAACATGCTCTTTTTCTTGTCTGATGCCCTATTTAAAACAAGCAGTTTTCTGGACTCTTATTAACAACAGTTAAAATGCCTTAACGAATGGTAAAGCTGGAAATGAGATAACGTGTTTTGATCCTAAACCAGTGAAATATTGCAGGCCTGGCTTTTAAGCAAAGACACAAAACTCTATCAGACAAAAAGCGTATTTCAGAAAATATTGTAGAATGCACGATCTGGCAGCATATGGAGTAATTTTCTTCTTGATAACGACTCAACACTATTACCAACTAAAAGTCAACTTAATCCTAAGGCTCTGTAAGGCCACACCTTAGCACATACCTCATCTTTTTGTCTCCTGAGCCTACAAATATTTACACTTTTAATGTTAAGTTTTTAGGGGGTTAGTGACCAAAGTTAACAGCCAAAGGGGCTATTCACAGGACTGAAGCTAAGCCTCTGACTATGTGTTTGAACTGTCAGGACTTTGTACATCTTTTGTTCTGCTGAAATTGATAAAGTCGATTTTTTCTGGTGCTCGACTTGGAAAACCTAAACCCGTTTCCCACTGAATTTTGTCACACTTAATTTGACTTTTCAGTGATTGTCAGTGTATTTGTGCAGAAGCAAAAGTGTAATTTAAAATGCAGAGATAATCAAAGAGAAGATGCCAAAAAAATTATCAAGTAGGGAAACAGACCAAAGACCTCACAGAAGTGGAGGAATTAAATTTACTATTAATAAGTTTGTACATCCTTTAGCAGAGAAACAATACAGCATAGGTGATTTTTATTACTGGAGTTAGGGAAAAACATACCAAGAGACTACTCGTAAAATACGTGTTTACTTCTGCTGCGCTCATGGCCAGTCTTCGTTTGCTTTCAGTAAAGCAGCTCAGTTACACTACAACTAATGCATATAAAAACCAAAGTTTAAGTTTGCCCAAGTACTGCACAACAGAAAATTCTGGATTTGTGCAAACAAATATTTGCTTCCACAGAATATGTTTTAGATGGGAAGAAACACCGTTGACACCAGCCAAAAGGGAGATGGAAATTAGATACACAAGATTCAGAGAATTAAATGAGTGCAAGAAGGATTTCTCTGTACCCTTCACAACTAGGACATCTGCCTCCAGTCACTGTGTCATAATGTAATGACAAAAATTGTGTGGCTGTGCTAAATACCAACTAGCTACACATTCTGCTTTTCTGAAGAATTCTGCATCAAACAAGCCTGGTGCTCTCTTTATTTATTCCTACCCTGAGATTTGTGCCTCAGCAACAGACACATTCACGCCTGATCATTCAAGAAAATAAACTGCAGAACTTTTAGACATCACAAAATTCCCAGTGTAGTCAGGGGACACAAAGCCTGTTCTTAAACAAAGCATTTTCCTAAGTGCTCTCCTCTATCGGGGTTAGGATCAGTCAAAAGAAAACAATTCCACACAATCTTTGTGACTGGGAACTGCAAACTAAGAGCTCGCATTTCCAACATTATTAAACAGTCCTGTGCAAATGTTTATGATTAATTCACAAAAACTAAAACTAATCTAAAAATCTGGTTGACTTGCTACTCTGCTCAGGGATTTTTCCAGTGCTAA
Organism: Trogon surrucura; assembly: GCA_020746105.1. Classification (NCBI taxonomy): domain Eukaryota; kingdom Metazoa; phylum Chordata; class Aves; order Trogoniformes; family Trogonidae; genus Trogon; species Trogon surrucura. The sequence goes on from CM036617.1 coordinate 34,144,645, forward strand.
AAAATGGGAGGGTCTATTTAACAACTGGACCATTTTTCAATGATTTGATCATCTATTTTATTTGATCTTCAGCTTAATTATATATACCGCTTGGCTGACTAATGAAAGATCAAACAGTTAACAATCTAAGACCTGTACTCTACAAACAATTAAATAAATGATCTCAGACTATAATGGCACTGCATCCATTACAGCTGCAAGTTGAGGTATTTGAGAAATACTTTCCAGAACTTGGCGCTTCTATAAGATGCAATTTCATTAGCTGACTACAAACGCAAGGGAAAACTGAGAAGTAAAGGAGAGCAAGATGATAACAGCGATAAAATCATGGCGGTGTTTTGGCTGGTAAGGCATCAGTCAGGGGCTGGTGGAGGATTTACTTTTAACCATCGCTCCCACAATACAGTGCACATAGCCTAGACACAGTCTACACAGTTTAAGGGGATGATAAAACTTCCAGAAGTCTTTCATAAAATCTGAATTTCATTCCAATCCCCATTAAAAAAAAACAAACAAAACCACCAAGAAAAAACAAACAAAACAAACCCAACCTACCTACTTGGCCACATTCCCCATGTATAATGAATATTTTAAAACAACTTTTCTAGATGATCTAGAAAGATATTATTTCTAGCATAGTGGCACTAGAGTGGACCTGACTAGTCTAAAGGAAGCTGATTTTTTTTAAAAAAAGATTGATAGATGTGGTGGGTTGACCCTGGCCAGCCGCCAGGTACCCACACAGCCACTCACTCACTCCCCCTTCACTGCTGAACAGGGGGAGAAAATATTTCCAAGGGTTCAGGGTTTTGAGATAAGGACAGGGAGATCACTCTCATTTACCGTCCTGGGCAAAACAGACTCAGTTTTGGGGGAAATTAGATACATTTATTAAAAGAACTAATCAGAGAGGAGTAGTGAGAAGTGAGAAAGAGCAAACAAATCTTAAACAGAACACCTTCCCCCCATCCCTCCCTTCTTCCCGGGCTTAACATCAATCCTGGTTTCTCCACCTCCACCCCCGAGCGGCGCAGGGGGACAGGGAATGGGGGCTGCGGTCAGTTCATCTGATGTTGGTCCCACCGCTTCTTCACTCCGGGGGAGGACTCTTCACTCTTCCCCAGGGCCACTGTGGGGTCCCTCTCACGGGAGACAAGCTTCACGCTCTCTTCTCCGTGTGAGTCTTCCCACGAAGGGCAATTCATCACAAACTGCCCAACGCGAGACACCTCACGAGGGGCAGCCCACCCCTCGTGAGTCTGAGGCGCAGTCCTTCGGGGAAACTGCTCCAGTGTGAGCCACCCGCAGCATCCCAAAAGTCCCACCGGCCAACCTGCTCCAGCGTGGGCATTCCCTCTTCCACGGGCTACAGGCTCCGGCAGCGACTTGCTCTGATGCGGGCTTCCCACGGGCTACAGTCCCCTTTCAGGCAATCCACCCACACGGCGTGGAATCCTCGGTGGACATCTACGCGGTGATCCTCACGGTGGACTTCTGCACCTCGCCCATGGGCTGCAGGGGGACAGCCCGCTTCACCATGGTCTTCACCACGGACCCGGGGGACTCCTTCTGCTCCGGCGCCTGGAGCTCATCCTCCCCCCCCCCTTTCTTCACTGACCTTGGTGTCTGCACAGATTCTCACTCCTCCATCTCTGTGCCAGCTGTTAATGGCGCAGTTCTTTTCCCCGTTCTTAAATATGTTTTTCACAGAGGCGTTCCTCTCCTATCACCTTACTGATAGGCTCAGCCTTGGCCAGCGGCAGGTCCCTCTTTGGAGCCGGCTGGCATTGGCTCTATCAAACTCGGGGAGCTTCTAGCAGCTTCTTACAGAAGCCACCCTGCAGCTCCCCCCCCGCCGCCAAAATCCTGCCAGGCCAAACCAAAACATTAGATTTTTCGACTTCTGCAAGCACTTATATAATAAAAATTTCCCTTTCCAAAAAGTTCAGTGCTATTTCGTAGGAATTAAAATAAGGATTGAAAAATGTCTCAGTAGGCGTTTTGGAATCAGTCAGTAAACCCAACCAACCAACTAACCAGCCAACTAAAAACAAAACAAGAAGGGAAGATCAAGACTTGACTTGAATTTTTTAAGAAAATGCAGAAGCAGAATTACAACTTTTTTTCAGAGCTGAAAGGTGAGAATTTCCTTAAGAAGGTAGGAAAAAAAATGCATACATCTTTATAAATCAACTCAGAGACTACAGTCAGCAATATTAATGAACACAGAAAAGCCTTCTGTCTAAACTAACAAAGGCAGCTTCTTATGATAAAAAAAAATTCTTCTCATTAAAGTTTTTAAAAAATTATTTATGAAGCAGTCACACAGGCTTTAAAACACACGTCAGGCTGATCTGCCATGATTCTGACTGTCTTGAGCAAAAAACCTCACGGTATTCCTGTTTGCTGGCTTTGTAATTACTCTCTACAAAGACGTAAACTACTGCAGATGCTAGGACGAGCGCATACAACTGTGTCAAACAGCAAAGGAGCCAAAGAAAGAAAAAAATATAAAAGCAGCTTCTTCCGACATCGTCAGAGAATTCGTGGTGGCAACAATGCTTGTTGTTTCCTTTCTGAAGAAATATATATGGAAGACAGATCTCTAAATATTTATCCTGTGAAGATCTAGTTCTCTTGCCCTAAGTCAAATGATGAGATTTTAAGGTTGAAACAAGAGTTTCAACCTGCCCTACCTGGCAGGAAGGGCTGCACCCAGCCCATCCGTGCTTGCTTGTTCGGGAAGCAGAAACGTAGGAGATGTGATCCGAGGGGATTCCTCTATCCTGGCGACCCTCCAGCCTCCACCTGAGGTAACGACAGGCTCACGGGACCGTCCACCCCGTAGTCATGAGCAGTGACCACAGCGAGCAAGGTGCTGGATCCATCCAGGGATGGCACAAGTACCTCTGGTGGCAGCCAGCTGATTGCTACAGCTCCTTAAAAACCAGCAGGTGGGCTTGTTTGGGATAACTAATAATTTCACTTACTGCCCATATGGAAGGTGGTCAGTTGTGTTGTGGCTGGATTTTGAAATGTTTGGTGTTTTGTAAATCCAGCTGTATGATTACATTTCTCTTCCCACTTCAAAGAACAACCGAGTGACACAATTCATAACAATTAAATTATCGATTTCAATGGCGTGATTTTAATTTTAAAAACCTTAATGGATATGAAAGGGAATTAACATCTTTAATTTGAGAATCCCATTTTCATGCTTAGACTAAGGCTTACAAAAAATGAAAGAAAGTGTAAGCGTATCCCTGATGAAAACGTCTATCCAAAAAAAGGTGTAATATGAAAACGTTCATGTTTAGGAACAGCATTAAAAAAATAATCTCAAGCAAGCCATTTCAGCTGTGCTTTATCTAGTCTAGACCATCATTTGGATTGTTAACTGACCAGTGAGCACATTACATAGGTAAGTTAACACTGTTACCTAAATTTCATTTCTCCTTCAGTTTCTCTTGTACAGGAAGAGAACTATACGGACCCAATCTAGAGAACTGTTTCATGTGCTGTAGTAATAAGTTTAAAGCCCGTAAGACTGCCAACTATTCAAAATGAATATAGCTAGTGTAGGCAAAAACAAACACTTAACCAAACACAATACTACTGGGTTAGTTCTTTTTCAGGCCTGTTGATGTCTATTACGTGCATAGAAACTTTATAGCTCAACCCTTTTAGAGTTGCCTTTGCACAAATTCTTAGGGTTAGAAACATATTCATCCATGTTCATAGCCTATATGCTTTAAAAGTAGTTGGACTTTGTTCAAGCATTCAAAAATTAATCTCTGAGCTGCGACTAATCATAGAACACTTGATTCCTCAAGGAAACTGTTTCAAGACAGTTATAAGCAGATAAAGCAAGAATCTCTAACAGAAGTTGGCGTGCAATGTCATCTCAAAAATGTTTACCTGTGTATTTCATTATAGACATATATAAGGCCCCAGCTTTCATCAAGACGTAAACAGACTGTGGGCACCTTTGTGATGCTTTCCTGAAATCCGTGAGGGTTACATGAAGGCTCCTTTCTGCAGGGAGCTCACATTCAGGTAGTATGGTCATAGAATCATAGAGTTGTCAGGCTTGGAAGGGACCTTAAAGATCATATAGTTCCAACCCCCCTGCCATGGTATGGTCTTCAAGCTGTTCTATCTGACCAGTTTTAAAAAATAATACTGTCTTGCTATCAAAAAAGGCAAGATCGTATTTAATTACATGTCAATCATTTCACAGTGTCTGCATACAGTGTCCTAGAACTATGGAAGGAGCCAGGGTTACAACTCTACATTTCAGGTACCGGGGAGACTCGAGCTCAATGTCTGCAATCCAGACACAAAAGGAATCAGGCTGCAAAGGACAGGATTTTCTCAAAGCCACCTGTGTAACCACACCGAGTGAGAGCTAGATAAGCTAGGTTAATAGAGAGAGGCAAAGCGGAAGGTGAAATTCAGAAACAGGCAGCAAAAGCTCCCACTGCGTGTGTGACCTTGAATACTCACCCTTTTCACAAAATGGAGCTTTTTTAGTACCTCAGTGATGAAACACCACACACCAAACATGGGAGACTCAAATCTCCTCTCTGCCTGAAGGAACTAACATTTACATTTCCCACAAGAATTCTCTAATGACTCAGCTATATGATATAACACCTTGGACTCTCACAACTTTTCTGCCATTAAAGCTCTACTACTCTTCAGGATGTGCTTAAATACTCACGGCAGCAAACACCAAGCCCTGCTTTTTCCCTCGTGCCCTGTTGACTGTCCCAAGCAGCGAGATTCGCAGTCAGCTTACGGAATTAGCTTGAGCCAATCGAGTCCTGCAAACATTTTATTATTTCATGCAAACTGGAGCCACTGCAAGTAATGGAATCATAGAATTGTTTAGGTTGGAAAACACTTAAAGATTGAGTCCAACTGTTAACCGAACACTGCCAAGTCCACCACTAAACGGTATACCTAACATCTACGCGTCTTTTAACCACCTCCAAGGACGGTGATGATTGGAGATGCCTCCACCAGCTCCTGGATGCCTGTGTTTGGAGACAAGGAGAGGTGAGAAGACAAGCAATTCCCTGGGCACTAGTGCACAACCTACCACCAGACTGCCGGAGAAACGTGGGGAGAGGGTTCAAACCTGTCCCCCTGTTTGGAGGAAAGTGGAACGACCAACCTTTCACGCTCTGAAATTGTTCCGGGGGAATGTTCTACTCATGTGTGAGGTGGAAAAACGCTGACGGTGTCAATCTGTCAAGCTTGGGTGACCTGCCTACCTGCTGGGCAGCTCTGTGCGTGCCAAGGACGTGACGGAAAAATCTCCTGGTGGATACGCACGCACTGAGCATCTTCAGAGACCTCATGGTCGTTGCTTCTCCACGATGAGGAGAGGCTCGGTTTGGGCTGGGGGAGAGCCGCTGCTGCGGCTCTGAGGAGCACCGCGGGGTCCTTCTCCCCGTAACGGTGGATTTCACTTCAATCCCGTTTAGTAACTTAAACCCACCTTTGAACGGCATCATTTTTATATGCACACACGAGAAATTTCACCTGACCCGGCCGCCTCCGGGCGTCGTTCCCCCTCGTCCCCGGCGCCGGGCTCGCACCTCCTGCCCTTTGCTAACGGCGGGCGCGGCGGCGGCGGCGGCACCCGGGAGCCTCCGGTTACCGCCCGGTGACACCGTCCTCCCGCCCGCCAGGCCGAGCGGCGAGAGCGCCTGGCCGGCGGCCATTTCGGGGTTGTGAGGGGAGTCACCCGCAGCGACCCCCGCCGGGGGCCATGGGGGGGGGGGGGGGGGGGGGGGGGGGCGCGGAGGGAAGGGAGCCGCCGGGGGCGTTACAGGGGGAACGCGGCCCCCGAGCGAGTCGCCTCCGCTTTTCACCACGCGAAGGGGTGTGGGGGGGAGTAAGGAACGAGCAGGAATATTCTGGACCGAGGGAGGGGATGAAGGAGAAGGTGATGAATAACTTGAATAAATCTGCAACGGAGCTGAAGAGAGGGGGAGGGAAGCGGCGGCGGGTCATGTGAGGCACAGTCATGCTGCGGGCCCGAAGGGGAGGCCGAGAGGGGCACCCGCGGGGAAGAGGCGGCAGCGGGGGAGCGGAGGGGGCTGCCCAGCCGCCATGTCCGCAGCCTCGCCCCCGCCGCGCGCCCCCTCCCCAGCCATGAGCGCCGCCACGCGGGGACACCCCCCGCCCTTCCCCCTCCCCGGGCTCGGCGCCGCTCGGCAATTTCCGCCACGCGAGCCGAGCCTATTTCCGTCGGCCGGGTCCAGACGGGCTTTATGTCTGCCAGCGGGGCGCGCATGCGCGGCGGCCGCCATCTTACGTTGTCTCTCGCCTGCCCTCCCCTTTGGCGAGCTTTCCCCTCCCCCCTGCAGCCCCGCGCAGCGCCCTCCTCCAGCGCTCCGTGAGGAGACGGGGCCGGGAGGGGGAGAGACTCGCGGCGGCGGGGAAGCCGGGAGAGACCCGGAGGGAAGAAAGGACGGGGCGGACGCGCAGGCGGGAGGAGGACTGATCCCCAGGCGCGGTTCTGCGGAGGAAGAGCGGGTGCCGCCTGTTATAAAGGGGGAGGAGGCGGAGAGGGAAGGAAGAGCGTGTGGAGCGGAGCCTCCTCCAGAGACAGCCAGACACAGAGGGAGGAGAGAGAGAGGCTGCCTGGCTGGCTCCCCCTTCCTCCCTCCCTCCCTCCTTTTCATGGACTCTCGCGCTGGGCTGCTGGTGCTGCTGCTTTTCTTCCCTCCTCATTCCGTCTCTTTAATACCCAAAATGATTCAGCTCCATGGCTGCCACTGACGGGGATGTCCCTGCCCGGCTCAGCCTGCCGCTGCCGCCCTGCTCTGCGCCAGTCCTGTACGTATCTGCGCTCTCCTCCTACTACTACTACAAGCGGTGATGGCGAGGGGCGCCGGCCGCCTCGCCGGGCTGCCCTAGGGGCCCGTCGGCTGCCCTCGCCCCGCCGAGGAGGCGGCGGCGGCCTGGCGGTGGAGGCGGCGGCGGCGCCCGCCGTGGGGAGGGCGGTTTTGCCGGTTGCTGGCGAGCCGAGGCGCCCGGGGTGAGCGGCGGGGAGGAAGGGGCTCGCCCCTCTTCCCCCTCCGTGTCCCCGGGGCCGGCCGGCTCCGGCGGGCATTACCTCCGCCCGGTGCCCAGCCCCCGGGTGAGGTGCAGGCTAGGGGGGTGGGGAGGGAGGGAGGGAAAGGGGGGGGGGGGAGCGGGCGGGCTTGCGAGGAGGGTGGTGGTGGAAATCAAAAGGGGGTGGGTGGGGAGGGGTGGGGGAGAGAGGGAGAAAGAAAGTGAATGGCGGAGGATTGAAAGTGTCACATTCAGAGGCGCTGATCTAGAGGCGGCGGAGGACCGGTCCTCGCCCCCTCCCTGTCTCGGAGGGGAGGAGGAGGGGAGGGGGGTGGTGGTGGTGAGCGGCGGTGCCGAGACGCCTCAGCCCGTGCTCTGCGGGAGCCGGGGGGGGGGGGGGGGGGTTATGGGGAGGGGTGGAGGGGATTCGTGCGCGGTGTCTCTCTGACCTGCCATGAGCGCAAAGCTAACTGTGGTGTGTGTGTGTGTCTGTCTCTCTCCATACCGGGGGATTGCACTCTTAAAATACACCCGATACAATGCACCAGCCTGACTCAGCCGCAGACATTAGTGCTAGGAAGATGGCGCACCCGGCGATGTTTCCTAGAAGGGGCAGCAGCAGTAGCAGCGGCAGCAGCTGCGTTACTGCTCCCACTGCACCAGGTACCGGCGTTGGGAGCGCTGCCCTCTCTGCCGAGGATTATCAGCCGCCGTTGCTGGTCCAGCCGCCGCCTCCATCTCCTGCAGCATCTTCATCAGCGGGTCCACAGCCGACTCCCCCTCCTCCACAAAGCCTGAACCTCCTCTCACAGTCTCAGCTCCAGCCACAGCCACTTGCACAGAGTGGAGCTCAAATGAAAAAGAAAAGTGGCTTCCAAATTACCAGCGTGACCCCTGCTCAGATATCAGCTAGTATGAGCTCTAATAACAGCATAGCTGAGGATACGGAAAGCTACGATGACCTGGATGAGTCCCACACCGAAGACCTGTCTTCTTCGGAAATCTTGGATGTTTCTTTATCCAGGGCCACTGACTTGGGAGAACCTGAGAGGAGCTCTTCTGAAGAGACTTTAAATAACTTCCAAGAGGCAGAGACTCCAGGGGCTGTTTCGCCAAACCAGCCTCATCTTCCTCAGCAGCATGCTCCTCTGCCTCATCACACACAGCAGAGTGTTGTGATCAATGGAAGTGTTCATCCCCATCATGTTCATCACCACCACCATCTTCACCACCACCATCATGGACACCATCATCCATCGCATCCTGGGGTGGGCAGCGCCCCAATTTCTGGAGGACCGCCTCCCAGTCCATCATTTAGAAAACTCTCAACAACTGGAAGCTCTGACAATGTTATATCAACTGCACCAGTTTCTGCTGCATCATCCACTGGTTCCCCAGCATCTGTTGTGTCCAATATCCGCACTACAAGTACTCCTGGCAATTTAGGTGTAAGTCCTGCTACTGGAACGAGTACCTTAAATAATATGGGTGGTGGTAGTTCTAGTGTGGCAAGCAGTGTGCTTGGTACTATAAATTTAAGCAACATCACGAGTACTGGTAATGTAAATGCTTTGTCTGGAACTAGCAGCAATGTTAATGTGAATATTTTGAGTGGTGTTGGCAATGGTACGAGTGCTTCCTCTAGTGTCATTAACAATGTTACAAATCCAACTGCAGGAATGGCAGTGGGATCAAGCCAGCAGCAGCCTGCATCTGGCACGTCAAGGTTTAGGGTTGTAAAGTTAGATTCTAGTTCTGAACCTTTCAAAAAAGGTAGATGGACTTGCACCGAGTTCTATGATAAAGAAAACACTGTTGCCGTTTCAGAAGGAGTAGCAGTAAACAAAGCAGTAGAGACGATAAAACAAAACCCGCTTGAAGTGACTTCTGAAAGGGAGAGCACCAGTGGGAGTTCTGTTAGCAGCAATGTAAGCACACTGAGTCACTATACAGAAAGTGTGGGAAGTGGAGAAATGGGAGCACCTACTGTGGTACAGCAGCAAGCGTTTCAAGGTGTGGGTCCGCAGCAGATGGATTTTAGCAGCGCTGCTCCTCCGGCAATTCCAGCATCTAGTATACCACAGAGTGTTTCTCAATCACAGCTTGCACAAGTCCAGCTGCATTCTCAAGAAGTAAACTATCCGCAGCAGAAGCCAGGGGTCCAACCTCCTGCACAGGCCAGTCTAACCACTGTTACTGGGGTTCAGCCAGCCCCAGTTAATATACTAGGTGTATCCCCATCTCTGGGCCACCAGCAACCTGCCATTCAAAGTATGGCTCAACAGCAGCTCCCGTATTCTCAGCCGGCGCAGCCTGTGCAGACTTTGCCGGTCGTGCAGCAGCAGCAGTTGCAGTATGGACAACAGCAACAGCAACAACAACAGCAGCAGCAGCAACAGGCCGTTCCTACGCAGATGGCTGCAGGTCATGTCAAGCCGGTGAACCAAAACTCCATTGCGGGGGCAATGCCAGACTACATCCAGCATCAGCAGATCCTTCAGACTCCGGCCCCTGCCATGCAGCCTGGTTCTGCAGGAGTAGGAGCAGGGCAACCTGTTCCCGTTGCCCAGGCACAGAGCATGCAGCCTTCCGTACAGGCGCATCCAGCGACTGCCCCAGCTCAGCCTGTTGTGCACGCTCCGGCGGCGATGCCGGGTGTAGGTACCAGTGGTCAGATGCTCAGTGTTGGGCAGCAAGGAAGCGTAGCCGCTGTGGTGCAACCACCATCTGCTGCAAACCAAATTCCACCTCCGGTTATGCCGTCGACGGCTGCTCCTCCATCTTCACAAGTCGTGCAGCCTGTGCAGACGGGAATAATGCAGCAGGGATTACAGGCTAGCACTTCAGGCCTTCCTCAGCAAATGGTCATTGCTCAGCAAAACACCTTGTTACCTGTACAGCCACAGGCGCAAGGAGTGGAATCTGTAGTCCAAGGGATGACTGGCCAGCAGCTGCCTGCTGTCAGCCCTATACCTTCTGCCAGTACTGTTCCCGCACCGAGTCAAGCTGGTTCAGCTGTGCCTCCTGGCATACCTTCTGCTTCTATAGGTTTGGGACAACCGCAGAATATAGCGCAAGCTTCGGCCGTACAGAATGGGAACTTGGCTCCGAGCGTTAGTCAGCCTCCCTTGATATCAACAAGTATAGGTATGCCGGTGGCGCAGAGTGTGCCACAGCAGATACCGCTAAGCTCTACCCAGTACCCCGCACAATCACTAGCTCAGTCAATTGTAAGCCAAATTGAAGATGGCAGACGCCCCACAGAACCTTCCGTAGCGGGTTTACCTCAAGCTGCCAGCAGCGAGAGTAGCGTTGGAGCACCGGCCGTTTCGGATGGCGGTAGCAGCAACATGCCGTCCTCTGCTTCCCTCTTTCCGCTGAAGGTGCTGCCATTGACAACGCCTCTCGTAGATGGTGAGGACGAGAGGTAAGGCTGCCCATAACTTTATTAAAAGATAGACTGTCTGATAGTTTGATTTGCACTAACTTGCAGGCCTCGTTACAGCCGTTCTGTGAAACGAAGCGGTGTGATGTTTCTGTCTAATTAGAAATACGGTTTCTCAGGTCTTGGCACATGTAGGCATTACATTAAAATACTTGTTTTTCTCTTGAGGGAGTGGGTTGTATTGATTATGGTCTCAAACTATTGCGTGGGTAAATTGTGTTCAGCAATCTGTGACAATGTGTATATTCCCATTGTATAGAGGAAGACAAAAGAGTACTGTGGAATGTGGGTATGCTAGTGGTGATTGTAGTTTAGATTACTTATTATACTGAAGTAATTAATATTTATTCTTAGGTAGATTAGTTTTTTTACAAGCCTAGACTTCATCCTGCCTCAGCTTCTCTTTTTCAAGTATTGACTTTACTCAGGTTGAACCAGTTGTGAGTCTGTGGCGTACATAGAAGCCTACTTTTTGACAGCCAAGAGACGCTTTAGGCAAATGAGTATGGTGGGAAAAGAGAGGTTCAGCAACACCGTTGTGGCTCTTTAAATTGGACTTGGGGCACTTTTGGTCTTCGTGGTTTTGCTTCAAAGCGTTAATCCATTGTGAGAGCCGCTCAGGCCTGCGGAGGCGTGGTGAGCCTTTGAGTCTGGTGCACTGATTCTGTGCAGTCAGACTAAGAAACTGCACGTGTTCTCCCACCTTCACCTTTTCAAATAAATGACTGCTGGTTGGTCTTAATTGTATGTGCATGTGAATATTGTAATTTCTTTGACAGTGTGTGCAGAGAAGCTGTGTCAGTCGTGAAAGGCCATTGTGGGTGCAGGCTGAAGCAATCAGAACAGCGACTTTAAAGTGCAATTGTTTGATATTAATTACACGTGAAAATTCCTCACTGTATCGAGGACTTCTTGTGATACACGTTTACAAATGGATGGGAGGACTGGTGGTTCTCCCAAAGAATTTAGTGTCTGGGGAGAAGCCATGTTAATGGGAGAAATAACTTCAAGATAAATAACCTGCCTTGGCAACGTGGGAGAGGACAGAAAAGTAAAACTAGAACTTGGGTGAGGAGACAAAACACTAAACGCCTTCAAGATGGGAAAAATGCTGTAGCAATGTGTGGTAAAGCACTTAAATATCCTCTTGGTGCCATAACTTAAAAATCAGAAATAATATCAGTGGCCAAACTTTATTAAAAAGAAAAAAAGGTTGCTGGGAGAGGCTGAATTCTTTTCTTAATGTTGAAAATACCAACTCTATCAGCAGTGTCTGATTATGTTGATCATGAGGTGTTGACTGCCTTAGTGACTTTCATCACATCTTTCTAAGATGCCAGAGAGCTATAATGAGTAGCAGCTTGTCTTCCAGGAGTACTGGAAGACAAGTTACAACACTGTTTCATTCTGATTATGTTTTTTAGTCAATAACTATGTGAAGGTGGTAGAAGACAGATTGAGGTGTTAAAGCCCAGGGTGTCACTGTTAACGCTACTCTCAGTAAATTTTCTCAGAAACATTTATTGGTTTTCCTTGGTTCAATCTCGCTAAGCCAGGGCAGTAATCCTTTTCTGCACAGGTCCTGTTGGTGTTTAGTGGTGTGTTTTGTGGTGTTTGGTGTGGTGTATGTTGATGGTTTTTTTTTTTTTTTTAAATCAACCAATGGAAAAAGCCCGCAAAGCTTACGCTTAGCTGCGTAAGGCTAAGTAAGGGAATCATAAACTCATTTATACTTAGTGTTTTGGAAAATGACATCTAGCATGTGACTGTACCCTGATTTTAAGAACATACGTGAGCTGTTTGTCACGATTGGTAGTTTTTCCAGAATGTTTAAATCCCTCAGGGTAACAATAGCCAGAAATACCTTCTTCCTCTGTTATTTGGCTAGCCAAAGATCATATCCTTTCTTCTCCTGTGCATGTTGCGTCTTTGTTCAATCTGTCATCTCCAGGTAGACTACACTTTTGTTTAGCTACAGTTGGAAAATCATTTAGATTCTTTAAACAGAGCAGGATATGACTCTATTAAATGGAGACCAAAAATAATTGTGTGTTTTTGCATGGCAGTAGTGGTCAGGTCGCTTTTCTGTACAATTAGATAATCTACATCAGCACTTCTCCCTGTGTATCTCTGTGTGACATGGAGAACTTAGTGGGATTGCTTCTGTTTTCACTTCCAGCAGATCTCAGGGCAAGGTATCATTTGTGTTGTCATCTTGACTGTAATTTCTTTTCGTCTGGAGCTTATACCTCATCACTCACTGCAGGCAGTGCAAGATACGCTGTTGCTCTGCTTGGCTTTTCACTTCTCTGGCCACTGGATGTGTTTAAGAGTTCCCTTGAGAGTTATTTCCCCTTTTACAGGAGATAAGGGGTAGCATATTGTAAAAGTACACAAACATTTAATAAGCACGTATACTGCAAATACACGTATATAAAATCCCTATTTCTGTCAGTCTTCTGTGCACGCGTACGTATATCACTGAAGGTTTCTATCAGTACATCCTAAGTGATTCTAAACCTGGCAAGGGAAAAGGTAGGAGAAAGAAGTAAGTGATGACATAATTGGGCCAGCGAAGAAGCTGTAAAATTCCATTTAGTGTGCCTTTGAAAAAGCATCTGACCCATGTAATACCTTGTTTAGATTAACTCCCAGCTTTCCTTAAACCTGTATATAATTGCGTTTAAAGACACGCCAGTATCTTTAAGTCTTTAGCCCTGTTCAGTTTTTAGAACACGGTTTGCAGCTCTTTCTATGCCTGTAACAAGGGTGTAGCATTTTAAATATAGAGAGTGTGGAGTGTATATGCTTTGAAAACTGTAACCTTTATTTCCCCAGTATGAATTTTTTTTTTTAATTTTTGTTTAATATTCCCTCTGACTTGAAAGAAGAGATATTAAAAATTAACTGCTTGGCAGAATGCCCTGTGGAAAATTCATTTTCAAACTTTATTTATTAAAGATACAATTAATATGGCTATGACTTCTGTATTAAAAAAAAAGTCCAAAAAAACCCCAAACCAAAACAGTACCCGAAAAACCACAAACCCAAGACCATACGAAAAACCAAACTGAGCCCTAGTTCTTGTGACTAGTCTGTCTTCAGCATGTTGGGTATGCTACAGACATTTGTGTGTTGATACATTCATTGCGTCTTATAGTATTTCAGGCTACAAAATGCAAGACAATTTATCTATATGTTAAGTATAATTTTTTTATTTTTTTTTTTACCTTGAGTCATGGTGCGGACTTGCTTAGTGCATGATTATCATAGTTTCTTGGATTTGCAGCAGTTGCATCTATTTAGTTCAGTTATTAAATCCTGTCTGTTTTAGAAGTGGTCTTTTGAGCTTAGTATCTCATCTCTATAACTGTAGAAGAGGATTTCTTTAATTTTATTCTTTTGAAACACAAGTATGGAATAATACATTTATATTGCAGTGAATTCTTCTGTGTGTTTACAGTGTTGCAAAATCAGTTTTGTGTCTTCGTAGACAATGCTTTATTATGCTGTAGATGCCTCACAGTAAGATTTTATACAGATTTATATAATACTTAAATTACTTGTAAAGTGAAAACTTAAATCAGTGTATGTTACAGCATTTACAAAGGCTGCTGTAAGTGAATTTAAAAATAGCTTAATCTGAAATGTTGTTTACCATTACTCAAAAGCAGATTTTGTGAATGAAGGATAAGAGAACTAATAACTGTCTCCCTGTCCTTGACAGCATTTCCTGTAGAGTTGCTTTCATTCTTTAGTCTGGTGCAGGTTGTTTTCACAGGTTTGTGCGTTTCATCCAACAGTGAAGCAAAAGAGAAAGGAAGAAAAGGTGATGATAAACACATAAAACTGACATAGAGATTTGAAGTGTTCTTTATTATCTGACAGTCTCTCATAGATTTCTTTTTGAAGAGAAATTTTTATTAAAAAATCCATTTGCAACTGAATAGAGGAAAAAAAAAGGTGGTGGAAGTATTTTCTGTGTAGTGTGTATATTTTGGCTTGTTAAAACTGTGGAGAAGCTGAAAAATTAAAGCTGAATGTGAGAACTGTAAGACTTGTGAACACCCTTTGAGCATATCTAGTTGTAGGGACTAGTAACTTGTAAAGCAAGAGTAGGGTCAGGAAATTAAATGAATTTTCATCGTGTATGCAAGTGTGTAGTAGGAATGAGGTACAAATGAGATTTTTGCAGATGGAATGGAATACGTGTTGGAGATGTTGATAAGCAGTGAGTGGACATGGAAGCAGAAATGGAAGTTTCAGTTAAGCATTTTTGATGCAGTAACTTTTGCATACTTTCGTAAGCTCTTTTAGAATTTTTATAGGTTTTTTATTTGCTGCAAGTTTTGTTTCTGTGTGTTTGAAAAGGGAGAAGATACTTTCAGAAGATATTTCACAACAAAGGATTTGTTATGGCTTAACAGATTTATAATGTGGGGTGATTTTTTGATTGGTTTTTTTTTTTTAGTTGTGTCCTAAGGGCAGTGTTATTTTCAATTTTTCAGATTTTAAACTTGCTTCAGAGTCTTGCCATCAATTTGGAAATTGCCTAACTTGAGTTTTCGGGGATTTTTTTGAAATGTCTCTTCATATCTTCAATTTTGCTATTTATGGAATTTGAAAAAAAAAAAAATTACCCTCAGTAATGGTAAGTCACATGAGCAAAGAGGGCGCTTGGCGAATAGAATGTAGCTGCTGTTGTGTCCTGCTGACAAGTTCAGCTTCTCATTTCATCTGATGAAATAAAATACCTTCTGTTGGCAGAATTGCCTTTGTAAGCTCCCTGCTCTAAGTAAAAAACAACGAGGAATTTAGAGTCTACGCCGTGTATGTCTGCTGGCCAGCTGTAGGTGGCAATACCTGTTTGGATGGACCTTTTTCTGGTGTTTTCTATAGGTGCATTTTCTACACGCCATGATATGCTTTGAACTAAGGATTACTACAGTGCTTGGTATTGTAGTTGGTATGTCTTTAAAGACAGGAAGTACCAACAGATTTCAGGGGGTTGTAAAAGCAGTAATTTAGCACTTAAGATAAGGCAGATTGTTGGAGATGCTGAGAAATGCCTCTCTCCAACTGGTAATGTGATTTCCAGAAAATGTTCCTTAGCACTACACTTTTGGCTGCTCTTTGGAGCGCTGTTTAAGCAGATTAAAACATCTGTGTGTGTGTAAAACATTTTAAAATATTTAATATTGAAAAGCAATGTTTGTTACTGCCTCGGAATTTGCATTCTTTACATTACAGAAATTAGAATTTGCTGTTTGTCTGTGTATCCCTTAGAAGTTAACTGTGGTCTAGATAATACCCCAGTAGAGTAATGACTTTTAACAGCCAGTGATAAACTGGCAAAGTTATGAGGATGGAAGGGGAAAATAATTTAAAGAAAATAACCACAACACCCCCCCCCCCCCCAAACAAAAAAAGACAAACAGAGCAGTCATGTATTTTGCTTAAGCATAAGTAAGAAGACGGATAGCGTACCTATGCTACAAAAAAACTAAACCAACACCTTGTAATAATGCTGTTCATTTTACAAAGGGTAATAAAGTAAATAAGCCTCTTCACGGCTGTCCAATAACTTAGGAAACAGATCAAGCTGTAAATGGTAATATTGCTAGTTTAGTCTTTTGGAAGAGGAAACTGCACACACTGGAATATCAGTGTAATAATAGCAAGTGTATTCTTGGTATGAGCTTTTGGGCAGTAATTTGTGGTCTGAGCTTCCAGTTTGCTGTAGGTGAAATATAGAAAAGGGTAGTGTGTCTTTGTCCTCATTGATGTAATGCACTGGTTCTTTTTTATTCTTGATTAATTTACGAGACTAAAATGTGCTGTGTGTAGTATATATTATATGTTAATAAATGACTGAAAACTTGTTTTAAAAAGTGAGCCTGTACCTTTAGTTTACTGTGCTTAAGCCACCAAGGGCGATGCTATTAAGCAGAAGCACGCGTTAAGAGTGTACAAAGCAGGGACTAAGGGTAAGATGATTCAGTAAATTATTTCATGGTAATGATCACCGTAAATAAGGAACCAGTTTATTCTCAGTGTGATTGTACAAGAAAACGTAGCCTGAAGCTGAGATGGAAAGAGCTCTTTAGTGACTGGAGATAGGGCTTTATTTATTTTAGCCTGTTCTAAAGCATTCACAGAGTTAGGAATGACGTGGTGGAAGTGCAGCATAATTACGGTATCAAATTGGAGCACCTGATCATCCTCTGGTTTTAGTCTTGCAACACTTTGACTCTTTGGTCTGCCTTTGGAATTTGCTAACAAAGACAGTAATTGTGCTACAGTCAGTTGTGGTGTAGAAGCCCTTATCAGCTCATTTTTTTGCAAACCTCCAAACACCTATTATGTATTATCAGTGTTTGAAACAGGATTTGGTTTGTGGTTCCACTGAAGCTGAAGAGACTTTCCTGAGAGAGAGATTTAGAGGTTATAAATGTTTGGCTGACAGGGATTGTAGTGGTCCCATGCGTGAAACTGCTAGAGCCTTGCCTGTGATGGTTTAGGTTTTTTTATCATTGTTGCTTACCTCATGAACTAAATGACTTGTTAATACCTACTAAATGAGGACTTCTGACTTTGGTGAAATGCAGAGATTAACAATGGTACTCCTCGCAGTTCAAATACAACATTACGCTTTAATAACTGAGCTTGTTCATTCTCAAGTATTTTGCATTTGTGAAGTAAGATTTTTTTAACACTTGTTTCAGTAGAGTAGAAAAGTCACAGTAAACTTGATCACCGTTCTTCTTTGAGCAAGCAATTAATTTGTTATTCTTCCTTAAAATTATTTTAGCGTTATTTTTTTGTAAATTAGAAATGAGTCTTTTTTTTTTTTTAATCTACTCCACACACTTCACTTACCCTTACAGGTCTTGATTTTATGTTGTTTTAATTTTTAATTCAGTTAGTAATTTTCCATCATAATATTTAAAATTAGAGTAACTGTACATTGAGCTGG
Organism: Trogon surrucura; assembly: GCA_020746105.1. NCBI lineage: Eukaryota > Metazoa > Chordata > Aves > Trogoniformes > Trogonidae > Trogon > Trogon surrucura. The sequence goes on from CM036617.1 coordinate 34,162,137, forward strand.
AACATTACTACCGTAAGTTAAAAATAATGCTGTATGAACTAAAAACATTTCAACTTGGCTATATAAACATAGAAATATTTTTCAGTTTGTGCTGCCTTCAGATGTGCTTCATATATGAAGTCAAGCTTTCACCACAGTGCTAAGCGTGGAAAAATTCACATGCAGGTCTGTCTTGTATTTGGGCATTTAGGCCATTGTGTGTTGTCATGAGGTTTTTAAATGCTTTTTCTTCGTGGTTCAGTGTTTATTACACTGTTTTTGAGGTACTTAGTGTTACTGAAGCTTTATGTATTGAATACCTTGGACGTATATTTAAATATTGTAGACATCCAGGCTTGAAGTTCTTGTCCCAGTTGGTATTTTTACTTGCAGTGCAAGGATAGCAGTGATCCAGAACAATCAAAGTAACTTTTCTTTGTTCAACGGAGAATGGCTTCCTAAAAAAAATACCATTTATAATTTGTCTTCCTTGCTGAGGGTTGTGGGTGTTCTACAAACTGAAATGCATGCAGAATTTTAAAAGTACATTGGTATGGAGTAGGAAGTAAAGCAACTTGATATTTCATTTGTCATTAAGAATTAGAAATTTAACACATTTAGGAAGCTTACTGCTTGAAGAGCAACAGTACCACTAATGTTTGTTTTTTCACAAGGAAACTTTCAGAAAACTGTGCTTCATATTTATTTTAATAAAACTTAAGGGATATCTTGATCATCTGTTTATATACTTTTGGATAACCCACTCATCTGTGTATAATGGAGGAGTATGGTTTTAGAGATTTCTGAAACAAGTAGCAGAAGATCTTGCATAAGTTTAGACTTAACAGAAAGGTCTGGTTTGGCCCACACTCTGTTAAAAAAACTAAAATGTGGACAGCATTTCTAGTAAGGTATAGATTTGATAGCAATTGGAAGTTGTTTCTAGAGTGTTTCCTAAGTGTGCTCAACCACTTGACCAGGGAAATTATTTGAGCTTGTGTGTGACTTAAGTACTTGTCCAGTGTTCTGTCTGTATGTCTGTCTTTTTTTGTTTGGGGATTTTTGTTGTTGTTATTTTAATTAACATGGATATCCACCAGGAACTTTTCAGGGCTCTGTTTTCTTTAGCTGTCATCAAGAATTGACCTTCTCCAGCAGTTGCTTCAGCAACAGTATCAAAGTACTGTGCTAAGTGTTAAGGCACAGTACTGAAAGCTGATGAAAATGTGGATGTGCATTCAGCAATGGTTTTAGTGCCTTAATGTATTTACCTTTTTATTACTCTGCTGCAATGTAGTTCTTGAAGATGAGTTATGTACCAAGCAGTACACTTGGTTTGTTCCTGCAAGATCAGAAGGTACGAATGAAATGTAAATTACACCCTTTTTTTTGGTAGACATCGTTAATCTTTTATTTGTAATTCGTTGTCTCACGAGTCAATAATAGTCCTAGTTATTGGTAACCAAGTGTTAATCCTCTTTGGTTCTTAGATATCTAGTCAGCAGTGCTTTTAATTGCATAAAGCTTAAGTTTCTGAATTTAGCATCTATTGAGTTGGTCGTGCTTGGTTTAGAAATGATATTTTCCTCCAAATCCTTGTAAACAAATGTATGACATAGAAACAACTTTTAATGTTTTTGCAGTAACTTTGAACTCCCTGTGCAAGTAGAGGGATGAAATCCTTGTCAAGATGAGAGAAAACTTAAATGCTTTTTAAGCTTCCTCTGACCTTCACACGATTCTGTTACACTTGTGTTTAGATGGGAGAGATGATGACTGACAGTCATGACTTATATAAGAAACTGTAGAAATCAGAGAATTCAAAACATATTAAATTCATGTTTTCTATGTATTTAGCTTTAACTTCTGTTGTGACTGCAGTTTTGAAATACTTCTCTGTTTAAAGAAGTGCAAGCAAGAACTTTTCAGGTGGAATCTGAATAGTGACTTGTTTGGCATATATTGCTGCTGAGTTGGGGTAAGCATAGTCAAAAAAAACAACTTCTGTAGAATTTCCTGGAAGATTATTTTCAGCTTGGTAATTTTACTGGATGAACGTGTCAAAAGTCTCGTAACGGGGTTTTTGTACCACGTGGAAGGATTCCATATTTCTCTGAGGAAGTCTGTGGACTGTAAATAGCATTTTAATTCTTACTTTCAGGTTGAGAGTGACAAGTGGAGTGCTTTTGTTTCCTCTAGGATTTTGTGAGGGTTCATGCAACAATGCCTGCCCTATAGAAATGCATGTAAGGAGAAGCAGAGCAACTCCAAGATGCTTCATTGTGGTTGTGTGTTAACTTGTGCACAGTATTAATTGTTGCCTCTTGATGTTGCTTGCAGCACAGGATTCTCAAACCGTAAGCACTGGCCAGGAAGGATTTCGTAGTAATTATTAGTTTACATTCAGCATTATAGTTTGTTATAAGCTATGTAGTGAAAATGTTAACCTGGCTTTAACTTGAAATCTCTACTAAACGTCTTTACTTATTTTTAAATTCCTTGGTCTGAAATCATGAGTGTGCTGTATCCATATACATGTATATGAGAAGAGTAATTGTTACTAAAATTATTATTCAATTTCAATATGAGAAAGCTTAATTATTAAAAAAAACAGAAACAAAAAGCCAACAACCCTAAACAAACTTGCTGCTGAGAGAAGGAGCAATTGCAGCTCGTAGTTTAAATTCTTGCATTCTTACAAACTAAAGACCAAGTGAAAATAAAATAAAAGGAACTGTGAGTTAATGGCTAAATATTTTAAGTACTTGTTAAATAATTTACTGGGGCACTCAAATGAATTCAAGGTATAAACGTACTTCTTTAATCTATTGAGTGAGGTTATTATGTTAAGAATGGATCAGCGTATTGCACTGCCAAATGTTCCTTTAGGAGGCCCAATATCCTAAATTGGGTGAAACGGCAAGTTACTCATAAATGCTCAGGCACTGGTGCAGGATGTGCATGTGCCTCCATGTCTTTCCTTTCTTTTCAAACTTTTGAGACTCCTTCCAGTTCTGTAATTGCTTGTGAAAGAGAGGAGTTCCTGAGCATGTATTTGATTGGAGAGAGGGGGGAGGAGAGAAGGTGTGAAGTGTTTGTGATGGTGGTTTTAGTCCTTCTTTCTTTCTTTCTTTCTTTTTCTGGTGGGGAAAGGGATTTTAAATTTTGAAATTATGTCAGGCATGTGTGCATTAGAGCCAAGTGTATGTGGTTGTTGGCAATACAGCTGCCTCTTATTTATGGGGTAGTAGCTAAAAGGCTGTGAACTGGGGCTCCGTTTTGTTGGCTGCTTTATAACAAAGAGCAGAGGAGATGATCCTAAAGGACTTGCTGTTTGTGCATATAATTTCTGAATTGATTTTAAGACATCGATGCTTTAAAGCAGGCAAAATCTCAAGTATTTGTAGTGGTTCTTGGAGAAAACATAGGAGCAAAGCTGGATAGTAATTTGTGTATCCCTGCAGAGATGTACTCTGTTAATAATCAAATATCCCATCTCTGGAATTCTGCTGCACTGAAAATGGGGTCAGTGTTTTGTCATGAAAGCATCAGTTAGCCTTTTTTATAAGGTTTCACTGACTTCGCTCTTGGGATGTGTAGACTCTTAGTGCAGCTTGCTTATGATGAAGCATGGCAAAGTAGTTGAGCAGTCTGCGTCATTGGAGATAAATGTGTAAATCGAAGATGATGATTTACATGAAGATATTTTCAGCTTCTAAAGTAGCGTGATCTGTGGAAGGGAAAAAGTAAATATTAACATGTCATAGCAGGCAGTTGTATGGCTAGCAAGAATTATCTTCACTTCTTGCATTTGCCTGACAATCAGAATACAATCTTTGGGAATCTTTAATGTGTGTATTTGCTATCCAAATACTTCAAATAGTTTGAATGTATTTTTTTTTTAGTGCCTGTGAAGTTATTGGATAAAAGTGTGATGAAAACATCACAAACAGTCCTCCAAAGAATTAGGTAAAAGACATTGAAATTGTGTGAAGTGTTCATAGGTATTCTGAGATAGGATTGTCTTTATTTACTGACCTGAAGTGTTTAAGCAAGCTATGCATTAATACCTTTTAATTGGAGAAACGTTTAAGGAAGCTTTTTTTTTTTTAAAGTTATATTTTTTAAAAAGTTCCTTCCTACACCAACTTGTGAATGTGATAGACTAAACCATACTTCATGCTTTGGGAACATATATGTTTTATAAATATCTTAAATGTTTTATTTATTTTTACCCTGCAAGAACCAAAAAAAAAAAACCCCAAACCAATCTGAAACATTGGGATATATATTTTTTGTTAAATGATGGAGTTTGAATATTATATTAGCTGGAAGATCAAGTCAGGTCAATGTAAAATCCATGCAGTTATCCAAACTCCTGAATTCCTCCTCTTTCTTTCCTATGCTTTTGGCTTTTAAAAATTCTCTAATTTGGAATTTACAAGTACTCTGTAGAATTGCTTTCTCAAAGTTTACATTCAGATGGTTCTGGAACAGGATGACTTTGATCTTACTAGACCTGCTGTCTCTGACTTGAGAGGAAAGTTGGTGTTTTCTGGATTAAGTCTGTAGCTTTTGTGTATGCAGACAAATCTTCCCGTGCTTTTGTTACTGTGTTAGCTAGAACAGTCACACAGATTGCATTTGTAGATTAATATTGCCATGTAGCTTTTCACAATTTGGCAGAGGCAGCTTGGCACTGTGAGGTCTGTGTTCAGAAATGTTCAAATGTAAGTTCTATTTTTTTTTTTTTTAGGAATGTAAATGTAAAGCTTCTGTAAATTATATGGTAGAACTTCTTTGACAGTGCCATTTATACTAAAAACTTCCAACTTTCTTGGACACCGTTCCAAAGAATGTAATTAATGTGAGTAATCATATAATATGAAACTATCTCCCATAGCATTTTATATACTAAATATATATTCTGTACCAAGGTGCACATTAAAATGAGGAAAATACTTTGAGCATGTTGGGTGAACAATGGATGTTTTATTTTTTGTCTGTCAGTTGTGTGTTTTCAGCCACTTATTCATGTTGCTTCTAATGATGAGGCATGATTAGAAACAAAGCTCTTTCAGAAATCAGGAGGTTGCTGGAAAGATCTAGATTTTTCTTCAGAAATAAGAGTTAAAAGAAGTAATTACCATCGGTAGTTTAATCTGTCTAAAATGACCTCAAAAGAAATGCGCGAAGTGTAAGCGCTGGGAAAAGCAGGTGCTTTTCTTTATGAAAGAGTATCCAGCCATGTCTGAATACTACTTAACCATAGTGTCCGTCAGTGAATGTGACCAGTTGCTATGAGGCTGCCCTGAAGTGGTAAGCAAAGGTTGTTTGTCATCTCAGTCTCGTAAGAAACAGTTTGAAATGCAGTATCTGAAAAGAGACTTGCAATTTTTTTCTGCTGAAGTAAGCAGTTTTTCTCTCTGCAAATATACTGATGTTAATGGATTGAATTAGGAGTGCACGGATATGAAACATGAAAATTAAGACTCCTCTCTTCAGTTTTCAGAAAAGCCAGAGCGGAAATTAAACACAGATTTTTGAAACCTGGCAGTGAACACCTAAAATGCCACAGTGGCTGCTGTTGGCTTGGCAGCTTGATCTTCTTGAAGGACATATTTGTGTTAATTCATCTAATCAAGTAATTGATAGCAACAGTAGAAAAAAGAGCTGCTGAAGAAGGAATCTGAACAGAGCCCTGTGGAGAACTTGGAAAATTCTGAATTGAGGTTTGTGTTGTGGAGCAGTTTGCAGTGGAGATTCTGAACCTTTAGCCTTTACAAGAAAGGTATTTAGAAACATACGTGCTAGGGTGGGTTATGTAGAGTTGGTCTGGCATGATTGGATGTTGTGGGGATGCTGTGTATATCCTCGGAAGTGACTGTTTTAATTGATGCTTAACTGTTGAGGCCAGCGTCTTTCAGAATTACAAATAATAGAAGCAACTGGCTGATGTTAATTTCAGATTTATGGGGTTAGCATATTTTGTGTGTGCAAATTGTATTTTAAGGTTTACTGATATATTTGTTTTGCTTGATGTGAACTGTGTTGTAGCTTCACTTTATTACTCTGCTTATGTGCTTAAGTACAGCCTTCAAAACTTTTGTTCTGCTCTTTTCCTGATAATGTTGGCAAAACGTGGCACTTGCAGAGCAAGGTCGTGCTGCCTGAACTCATGCATCCTGTTTCCAAGCCTGGAACAGCTGTCTTACAGTTCTTCTTCAGCGCCTTGTGTCCTGTGCTTTTCCTGCTTGTCCAGTTTGGTTCAACATCTGGTGTTCTTTGGTGTCTCTTTGCTTGAGAACTCTTGATGAATGGTAAATACTTTGGTTCAGGAGAATGAGTCTGTCTCTTGGTGAGTCTTTACAGCAGAAGCAATGAAAGGGGGCAAGAGAAAGGGGTGATTAAATAAGTTTGTGTCCCGCTAATTCCGCTTGTCAGACTGTGGGAAGACCTCAGTTGTATTATTTTACCTTCTTTGTTTTCCTAAGGAGTCACTCTTACTTAACCAGAAGCCCTTTGTATTATCCTTCTAGGCAAGGTTTGCTTGTTTCTAGTGTTTGGTGCCAGCAGGAAGTGAAGCTGGTGTTAGGGCCGTTGGCTTTCCTTTTCTCTTCACACAGACATTGTCCAAGCGTAATGGGAGTGTCTTATCTGGTCACTTTTGCATTTGTAAGGAATTGCCACTCTATCCACAGTTACTGTGGTGAATTAGTGTGTTTAAGAGTTCCAGATTGGTTGCCAAATGTGCCAAAATAGTCGTTTGGTTTTGATGGGGACAGATACAAAGCCCAGGATGCCTGTATTATATATTGAGTACTTAAGCCCTTGAAAACAAAAAGCTAATGAGCTAAGGCCTGCTGTGTCACTGGAGCATGTCCTACAACATCTCAGAATTCAACTGTAGTGTTGTACCTTCCTTACGAAAGATGATCTCCAGGGATTAAAAGGAATTCAAAATGAAATGGCAGATTAATACCAAAACCAAGAAACAAATCTCTAAAGCTGAATAATAAACCTATAATATATCAGACTTCTGATAGGCCATTATGAGTCATTGTCTCTAAAGCTATGATAACGGCCACTTTTTTTGTACTTTAAATTATAAATGAGAACTGGTTTAGAACAAGATCTGGACCTTATGTGCCCTTAAATAATTTGGTAACAAGAGGACCTTGGTAAAATTGCCTTGACTACTTTTAAGGAAGGTTTTTGTTGGTGGAGCTCATTGCCCCAAGGTTCTGGGGAGGCCTCAAAATCTGCAGGAAAAAATATGTGTACACGTGTATGTGTGTTTATGCAGATGATAAAGAATTATAGTAGGATATGGAAAATTAAATGACTTTTGGCTTAAGCTTCTAGGATTATTCCCAGCTAACTCAGGGGAAGCAAGTACATCTTTGAGATAGATCTACTGTAGCTGCTACGTTCACCTTTGTCAGTGACTTCTGGAGAACTTGGTGCTGGCAACTGTTAAAGAGAGGATACTGCTCCATACCTTCTTATTTTTAGTTTGCTAGAAGTAAACTAAAACTTGAAATTCTTTTTCTTTAAACTTTATTGAAAATACTGTGAAAGTAGGAGGGCAGGAGAGGAAACGTCAAATGGAAAAAGAGAGGTACAGAAGGAGGCCATATGTAACCTTGACTAAAGTTTGTAGAAATGTGAATGATTGCAGTTGATCCCATGGTTGCTGAAAACTAGCTTGCATGCCGTGATGCATTACTGACTTTGTGGAGTAGCAAAAGTTCAGAGATAGTTGCACATTTAAAGTAGAAGAAGGTGTAACAACTGGTTTACTCCTATCAAAGCACAGGTCAGAAATTCAGATGTCATGTAAGCAGAAGCAAGATATTTACAGTTTCGTTAACAACAAAAACACTTATTTAAAATTGTTACTTTTCAGGAAGCTGTTCTCGTGCTTGAAAAATCTAATGGTCAGCACAGCAACTGTTTAAAATAGCATTTTGGATACTATAGCACTGGCATTAGAGCACCATTGGCAAATGTCCAGGAGGCCTATAAAAGGAGAGAAGTACTTTAAATGTTAAAGTTTCTGATGTTTAAATTTTCTAGAATTTTAAAATTACATGCCTATTTAACGAAACGTTTGAGAGCGAACTTAAAATGCCTGCAGAGACATGCGAGATAGCAACAGTTCTTGGCAGCACAGTAGAATTAAATTGATTATAGGAGTGCACATAGGGCAGCAAGCTGTGAAAAATTACTGAAGTTGTACAGAGGGTGAAGTAATGAGAAATAAACTTCAGCAGTTGCATTTTTTTTCTGCTCTCCCTGCTTGTGTATTTTTCAAATTCTTGGTTGTACATCGGGATACGCTGTAGGCGTTTCTAGGCTCATTCTTCTTTATGAACGTATTTGTATGTTTAGGGCTTATGGAAGGGAATTCAAGTATGTCATTTGTCCTTTTGCAGGACACAGCAAGTACCAGGAGGGAGGAATGGTCTTTAGCTTCCTCCTTCCCTGCTCCTCCCAGAGTCATCCTTGGTAGTTGTATCCTGCCTCAGGGGAGGAAAGATGCCTTCTGATGTGATAACCCCTCTTAAGAGTGTCTGTGGATAACTCAGTTAGCTGTTGCTAATGAATAAATAGGCAAGTAGCAGGCATTTACAATTAATGGGGTCTCAGTTTTACTGCTGTCTGCAAAGGGCTCTGAATAAAAGACGTGAAATGCTTCCTGCTCTTCCCCTTCCAATTCTGTCAGGTAAATGCTGTTACCTAAGTTGCTCTGATCTTCACAATAAAAAAAAGAAAGGTAACAGGAGAGTTCAGGTGGCATCGTGCCTGTTGCAAATGCTTCATGCATTTGCAACCAGGACAATAACTGTCATTTTAAAGAGCGTTACCAAGACTCTGAGAGCTGGCATGACTTTTCCAGAACGCTTCCACGTCACAGTGCTGCTTTTTTCAGCTGCTTTAAGTGGAGGAGGAATTTGACTTTATGCTACTAATCAATTCTGGAGCACGTTTTTTCTGGACTTTCAGATTTCTAGAGTTGCTGGCGTATCAAATGCTCTGCAGATCAGCGAGCACGTCAGAGGTCACTAAACCCTAAAGGAGGCAAGTAATCTACTTAGGGGGTTTTATTTTTATGACTTTATTTAGAACTTCTAGTTTGGAATATATTGAAAACATCTTCCTTTTCATCATGTTGTATCTCTGTCTCAGTCCATCCAGCAAGAAAATCCTTACACAGAGTAGAATGTGTATATCTTGTCCATTCTGTGGAAATGAGTATTTTGCTTAATGAATTTGTACTCAGACAAGACCTGAGTATGATCCCTAACAGAGTACCATTGACTCCAGTCAGACCAGTCAGACCCGGGGTTCTCTCCTTACCGTGTGGCTCTCAGCTATGTACAAGTATTGTATTTGATCTACAACACCTGTTTGAGGAATCCTGCCTCAGAAGCTGGAGGAGTCTGCAGACTTTGCAGGCCTTGTACGTGGTGTTTGGAGAGGATGTTTGATTAGCTTTTGAAGGAGAGTGTGATGTGGATTATACACAAATAATGCAGTTAACGTTGCAAGTTAGCAGTGAGGGGAGTAAAAAAAATTAGGAATACATGAAGCCTGTTGCTCTTTTTGTAAATATAAGAAGTTTGGCAAAACTTAATTAAAAAAAAAATTGCTGTTACTAAAGCCAATAAATTATCTTAACATTTTCTAGATATCAAATACAAACTATCTTAAGTGTTCCTTCTTGGCTACAACAGCAGACTATATTGGACAGAATTAAAATACAAAATTCAAAAAATGAGGTCATATACTCCAAGTCATTACATGGCATATAACTAATGTATAAGACCTGTTAGCAGATGTGATTTTGCTTAATGTTAGTGTCTTGGCATGAATTTCTATACTTAATCCTTTCTTTGTGTGTCTGTAATCTGTTTTATGTAATAAGTTCATCTAGACTATCTTTCTATTACCTTAATGAAGCATCTTGAATATGAGATTAGAAAGTGCCTGACTAAACTAGGATTAGTCATGTGTTCTATTTACACTTTGACTACTGTTCAGGAAATTTATTTCCTCCTCATGCTGGACTGTGTTTGAAATTTGCATCACGTTATTACCTAGGTGATATTGTGAAATGTTGTGTTTATAGGAACACTGAAGGTGATGAATTGTTTAGTTGGTTTTGAATATCTCAAACTTCTCAGGAAATAGGTACAGAGTTGTTGGAAGCAGGCAGAAACACCCATAAAGGAATAAGGAGTGTAATTCTTTCCACATTAGTACTTACCCCATGACACCTCTTCCTCATGCCTACTGAAAAAGGGACAAGGATGAGCATCCTTCATTCTTGGGGGATAAACTATCTGCTAAAGATTGGGGAGAGGGGATGCAACCACATGAATAAACTGCTTCCATGTAGCTTTACTCTTAAGGAACTGTTTCAGTCCCACTCATATAACGTTGATACCTCTGTAAAGCATCCTAGGAAGAAGGGGTCTGAAGAAGTTGGTGACTTTATTGATCTCTTTTTTTGGACTTGTTCTGTATAATGAAAAAAAACAGCAATTAGTATCTTGATGGGCAATACAGGACAGCAGGTCCTTTGAAGATCAGAAGCTTGACTGCAGGGGAAAACTGTGCTCCTGAAGGTGATTGAGTAGCCAAAATATAGGACAAAGGAGGAATGCTGATAAGACTGAGGAGATTATGCTTTTAAGAGAAAACCGTTCCGGTGGGGAATGTTTATAAACACTGCTGGGTGAGGAGGCGCAGGTAGAAAGATAAAGCCAAGTCTGTGGACTGTAAATATATCCTCTCCAGGATATATATACAAAGTAATAGTATGTGTCCTTTTAGCCCTTTATTTTAAGCTGCCATACTTACTGGGTATGTTTGGGTATATCTAATTAGACCGGCCAGCTCCTTTTTCAGAAACATTTTCCACACGGCCACTCATTAAGGCTGTTTTGGTGATCTTACAGATGATTTTTGTAGATCCAAATCTTACAATCTTGTGAGTTTGCTTTTTTTTTATACATATATTTTCCGTACTTATGGTGCTGTGGAAACTTTTTTTTTCTTGAGATATGCCTGTAAGGGTTTTGTGTGTGTGCTGCTTCCCACAGATGACAGGATATCCCTGTGATGAACAGTTCAGCAACACAAACAAGGGGCTAGACTGCTCTGAACTGGCCAAGTAATTCTGTAGGACACTGGCTGCTGGGTTGGTTAAGTTTATAAATGTAATTAGTCAAATAACTTAGTGCCAGTAATTTTAATAGGTGCCTTTTGCAAAAACTATTATGCAATCAGTTATGATTTCAGCAGGAGTGTTTGAAGTATGCAATATTGGCTAATAGGCTGTGGGGATGGATGGAATGTTACTTCTGCCAGATGAGGGCTTAGGGTAAGGTGCTCCTGACACTCTTCTTTTTAATTACTTAGTTCTGAGAAGTGTGTTAACTCTGTTGCCTTTGAAAAGAATTGTCACTGCTCTTTGTGTTTTGGAAAAGATCAAGCTTTTGTAATTAGGGGTTTGGTAATAATGGAAGAAAATGGAAGAGATTGCAGAGTTTCTAGTATTGCTGAGTACTTTGGTTTGGTTAATTGATGCAGCTTAAATACTTTTAAATCCATACTCCAAAATAGTACCGAAGTTCTTTGAAGTAAAAAAAAAAAAAAGTCATATGAGTGAGGATGAAGAGAAAGCTTAGAGGAAAAAAGGAAAACAGAACAGCTCAGTGCATAGTTTATACTGTGTAAACTGCTTTGAAATCAGTGACTCCTAATGTCAGTGTGGTTTAAAAATGTAAAAGGGAATAGAAATGTGTATGTTGCATAAATCTCCACTGAAAAACTTGTTGCTCTTGTTAGTATATGACTTAGTTTAAATTGTAAACTGCTGAAATCCAGAAGCTTTAGGAGATACCAGATGGAAAAGAAGTAGAATTTCAGTGATGTAATTACTAATAAATGTGCTATTCATTGGAATGAGACTGAAATGCAAATGTTTTTGCATTGTTTGAAATTCATTCGGAAAATATGAACTACTCTAAGGACTGCGGAACCTGGTTCAGATATTTGTATAATGGTGTTTTTCTCTTTTGATTTGAGTGCTCTGATACCCCACTTTATTTAAGCTTTTCAGTTGCTCCACAAAAGAACCTTGCATTGCATTCCAGCATCAAAACAAGCTGTTAAATTACCTTGTTTGTATGAGTAGTTTTTGTCCTTTAAAGGTTAATAGAAGCAGTTCAATTAATTAGCTGCGTAATAGAAAACCTACTTATAAAAAAAAAAAATCCCAGCACCTGAGAATTAATGCATGGAAGTCCCAGATGTGAGGGGAGATGGACAAACTTCTTGCAATTCTGTGTAGATCCAGGAAAATTATTGCTAAGATTCTTTGCATTTATGATGTGATAGTTATTTCTGTGCTGTATCTAGGCAAGATTAATTTCAGAGCCTTTGACAAACGCTTATTATTTCTAGATATTTGGAACCCGTTTTTCCCTGGAGCAAAAAGGGTGATGTAGCCTGGGAGGAATTTTCTGTTGGATTTTACACTTAGCAATCTAAAAATTCATTGAGATCTTGTACTGCAACTGTTTGGTTTTTTTTTTTCTTTTCTTTCTGAATGGTGCTCTAAGGGAGCATAGGAAAGGAAGGGAGATGTGAATTGCCATGGTTTGACACAAAGTAGTTTATAGTAGTTCTTTGAACCTCACATCTATCTCTTGCACGAACAGACCAGAAAAATGGGAATCTGTGTGTTTTCCCTTGGGGGTTTCGATTTCTCACAACTCTGACTTTTGAGCAGTTTATGAAACCTTTTATATCCTTAAGGTTTTTAATAAAGTAGCTTTAGCTGAAAACTTACGTATACTTAATGAGGTTTTTTATTGAAGCCAATGGGATTATTCATGAATTGTATTATATCTATTCTACTGTGTTTGCAATATAGTGTTTTCTTCATCATTAGTGTGGCTGTTAGTTTATAAACAATAGAAGAGATGTCATGGCTTCAATAATCTCGATCTTTCTTTTATAATACAGAAATGTAATACGAAATGCCCATGATAATTTCAAAGTCTTTGGCACAATTCAAATAAATCATTGTCTTTAAAAGATCGGAGTGACTGTAAATATTTACTTGAGGGAGGAACAACTTAGTCTCCTTGTCTCCTTAATTCTGCTTATGGATTTGAGTTAATACAACTCAACACTTAAACTCCCTCCAAAAAAAACCCAACAAATCCCTGCCCCTCCCCCCCAACAAAACGACAACAAAAAACCCCACAACACGAAAACACAACCAAAAAATAAAAAAACTACAAACCAAAAAACCATGCTAATATTCGTGCTTCAAAGGGGGCTGCATTGTTTACTTTCATCCTTATTAAGTAGTCTTGGTATGTACTCTCTTCAGATGCAATGTGTCCCCCATCCTGACGAAAATCTCTTGAAGTCCATAAAAATATAGTGTCCTGAATGTTATTTGCTACTATGCTCTTTTTGGAATCGAGTCTTTGAACCTTCTGTTTCTCTTCACACTTTCTTTTTTCATGCTTTTTGGTGTTTCCTGGGTTAAGTTGTACAGATAGATAAAAAGAAAATTCATGCATTTTCTGTGGCTGTCTCTTGGCTCTTCAGTTTCAAAGCAAGTAGCTATAAATTGAAAAATATACCATTACTGCATAGATCAAGACTAGCTCTGCTTGCTTCTGAGTCTCAGAAGTTGGTGTCCTGGAATATCTCGCAGCTTCGCATTCCTTTTCTAGCTTGGTGCTCCGTTCTGCTAGCTGAGCCTGCTGTGGGGATCCCTTCCAACCTCAACTAGTTGATAATGCTGTGAGAAATGCAATACACTTTCAAAAACTGTTCTTTTAAATTGTGTTACTTGTGCAGCAAGAAAGCATGATTACTTGTTTGGTGATTCTATTTTATTTTTATTTTTAAAGAAATTAACATAAAAATTGGGACCTGTGATGGTAAAACAGGAACTGGCAGTGGTGCTTCACTGAAATGGAGATAACATTCTTTCTCCATCACAGAACTGAAACCGAAAACCTTAATTATCTTGATGTGTAGACTGTGAGCCTAACTTCTGTTAGTCCAAGCTTGCAGTTAATTGTTGTTTCTCTACAACACCTTTAACTTACTCCTGATACACCTCCATTTTTGGGGGGGATTCCCCTACCAAAACATTTTTGAAGAAACTTGATGTAGATACTGTGGTAAACTCCAGTGGCTGGTGTGTTTCCAACAGCTTCCTTCCTCAGGTCCCTTTATCTTTCTGGGCTGTTTGTATCTTTTCCTTCCTCCTTGATCTGTTAGTTTGTTTTATTTGAAGGCCTGGGATTGTATGTTTTGGGAGGGGGAAAGGAAAGGAGGTGTGGTGAATTCATCATAGTATTTTTTATTAAACTGTTCTGGCTCTTTTTATTGTCTGTAATTAGTTTATTCTAATACATTATATGATTATCAGTTTGACTTCAAAGTAGCAAGTTGTAGCAAGGTATAGAATTTATGTGCAGTTTTGTATCTTAAGTGTTACTATGGTGAATATTTATTTTCAATTAAATTTACTACACTGTAGTTTGACAGAGAGAAGATCTAGCTTTCTCTAAAGGAAAGTTTCTAGAAGGACCATAAGGAACCTTACGGTTTCTTGTGCAGTCTATAACTAATGCTTGCCCACTTTACCCTTTGTTGCCTTATAGCCATATCGTGTCCCTTTTCCTGGCTATTTCAGTCTTGGAATCCACAGTGCAGTTAGCAAAGCTGTCTTGAGTTCAACCCTTTGGGATTGATTTTGTTATGCCTACTTTTGGGAAGACCTCTTAAAGAAAGGAAAAAGTCTTGGGTTTGTTCTTGTGTTGTGAATTCCTTTTTGCTGGCACTTACCAGAGGAGAAGAGAAACTTGAAGTAAAGCTTGGCAGGATATCACAGGAGAACCTGCTGACCTGCTGTTGTCTGACAACTCTTCCACTTTTTGTAGTACACTGTTACCCCATTGGTTTAGGCAGTAGCCTACAAGCTTATGGAGAGCTGTCAACCTGTGCAGGCTCCGAAACTCCTTTGAGAGGAAGCAGCAGCTAGGTAGGTGTGTATCATCATAAAAGTGGAGAGGCACGTCCATTGGACTTGCTGTGTGCATTGTGGTAAATCTCATCAAGGGATTACAGAATCACAGAATGGTAGGTGTTGGAAAATAATCTAGTCCAGCCTCTGTGCCAGAGCAGGATCACCTAGAGTAGATCACACAGGAACACGTCTGGGTGGGTTTTAAAAGCCTGCAGTGACAGAGACTCTGCAACTTCTCTGGCAACTTATCCCAGTGCTCTGTCACCTCCAAAGTAAAGAAGTTCCTCCTCATGTTTAGATGGAACTTCCTATGTGCAAGTGTGTGCCCATTACCTCTTGTCCTGTCACTGGGCACCACTGATAAAACACTGGCCCCATCCTCCTGACACCCACCCTTTAGAGATTTCTAAGTGTTGATGAGATCCCTTCTCAGCCTCCTCCAAGGTAAACAGACCCAGCTTTCTCAGCCTTTCCTCTTATGGTAGATGTTGCAGCCCCCTAATTATCTTAGTGGCCCTGTGCTGGACTCTTTCCAGTAGTGCCTTGTCTTTGAACTGGGGAGCCCAGAACTGGACACAGTACTCCAAGTGAGGCCTCACCAGTAGAGAATAGAGGGGGGAGGATGACCTCCCTCGACCTGCTGGCCATGTTCTTCCTGATGCACCCCAGAATGCCACTGGCTGCCTTTGCCACAAGGGCACATTGCTGGTTCATGGTCGTGCTCTTGTCCACCAAGACTCCCAGGTACTTCCCAGAGGTTCTCTCCTACAGGTCAACTCCCAGCCTCTGCTGATACATGGGGTTGTTCTTCCCCAGATACAAGACTTCACACTTGCCCTTATTAAATTTCAGTAAGTTTCTCCCCGCTCAGCTCTCCAGCCTGTCCAGATGAAGTAGTGAAGGATAGTAAGCCTCAATAAGGTACTTCAGATCTACTGTTTCCAGATACTCTAGCACTGGAAAGTTACTGTTCATCACTTTCCTCATTTTGTGTGTTTTGAACTAGTAGAGAATGTGGCATAAGTGCATGATGGAGTGAAAATAACATGCTCAGGCTTTTGTTATAGTAGTAATTCAGAACTTGTTAGGTTTTTCTGTGGTTTTACTTTGGCCGGTAAGCAGACCAGAGTGGGCATATTGATGCCAAGAAAATGGAATATGCTTTTGAATCCTTGTTCGGATTTATTAAAACTATTTTTTCCCAGTTTGTTGAATTGCTGAATGGCTTCAGTAGATAACTTGAGGCAAACCAAAGGTGGAGGAATTGGCAACTGCATGTTCCTTTTCAAACACTCCACGTTGAGCCCGAGTATTACCTTTTCATGAACTTCTGTGAAAGTGTTTAAAAAAGCTACACTGTCAAGTAAAGAAATGGGAGAGAGCAGGTATCTGAAAGTCTGTCTTCTCCTTGCCAGGCCCTGTATTTTGGGGTAGGATTGTATCACCATGGCAACAGGAGTTTCACAAGTGAATAGCATGGTTTCCCATGACGGATTTTTAAGATCTATTAGTGTTATGGCTGAGAAACTGCCAATATTTCCAAATGTCATCCTGAGTGTACCTTTAGGAAAATGAAAGCAAGTCTAAGGATAAAATCAGCATGAGAAACAAACCAGTGGTTGTGGACTACTAATTGAGTTAAATTACCTGACATGTTGAACAGTGATTTTTTTTTTTCTGGTGTTTTAAACTATCTGAAAACTGTAGAAAGGCGCTTTTTTTAGATGCACAGCATAGGAAACAAGGAAAGCTCAGCAAAACTGCATAAAGAATTCTGTGGCATTTCTGCTTCTGTCTTGAACTTTCAAATTCTTTTCAGCTACCCTTTCAGCCAAACTTCTTTTTATGTTGAATTCTTTCAAAGAGAGTATGCGGTATATTTCATAAATGTTCCATAAATGTGTTTTTGCTTCTTTGGAAATACTTTGAACTTTGGTTTGTGTTAGGTAAACCAAAAATAAGGTAATAGATGTACAAGAAGGGCATTTGTTCCTCACCAACCCCAGATGATTGGGAAGAAACATTTTTTTCCAATGTAGTGTTCCTATACTTTTAACTCATCTGTTGCATTCCATTTTATTACAGCTTCATGTTCTTATAAAGCCTCTTTGATTTTAGTCAATACTTTATTTCATTCTGTCTCTTGGATGATATTTGTTCTAGCACAGACTCGTCTCACTTCATATTTTTCTAAAACGCACTTGTATTGATGGTCTCAAAGGAAGAATGCTCCTAAAATCTGAGCCAAGGATACTTCAAACTCAGACCAGGCACTCCAGCCATTTGCAGTTGGAGAACACTTTCAGAACGTTTGTTTGTGCTTTGATCGGTTAAAGGGAGAGAGATTTCTAAAATGTTGGGTAATTAAAAACTGGAAACTTAATGTTCTTCTCCCACAATACAGGCAATTAAAAGAAATGTGTGGAAGAACAATTATTTATTGCAAAATATCCTTGACAGGACCTAATAGCTTCTAAATGCTCGATTGCCGGCTCTGATAAGTGCTGATGTGTGCGTTGATTCACAAAGAGGGTGCACACAAATTCCAAGTTAAAATTGCATTAAAATTTCAAGCTGCAAATTGAACTGATCAAACTCTTTGAACTACAACACAAATAGAGATGTGTGTTGGTTATAAGTTTTGAAGACTGCAAGTTGTCTTTCTGACAATCTCCTTACTTGGATAATCTCTTTTTTTTTTCCCAACATTTCCTTTATGAATTGTCGTGCTTTTTATTAGTGTAGTGTGTGCGTTCTCTTAGAAAAGCTTTGGTTTCGGGTTTTAGTAGCTGTGATACCTCTTAACTTTTTTTGCACAATGATGCCAAACACTTTGATACTGTCCTTGATACAGCCTAAAGTAGTAAAATGGAAGTAACAACAAATGTTTTGCCAGCTTTGCATATTATTTAGCAGGATAAATTTTAGTATTAGTAGCTCTCTTGTCAAACACAGTAAATGTTTTCACCAGTAGACGTTGTGTGATATTAGAACGGCTCTTAAATATTTGCCCATGAGGTGGTGTTGAACAATTCGTGTTTGAACAAAAAAACATATAGGCTTGCATCAGATCATGAAAGAAAAGCTGAATTGTGCCTAAAAATAGCATGGCTGATGCAGTAGGCTAAGTTTGAAGCCTAAGTACTATACCCATAACATTGGCTCCAATCCTGCCAGTGCCTTCATAAATGAAGAAAGTTAATGGTGGAGGAGTATTTGAGTCAGTGGAGGTTACTCAAGCCTGTGGTTCTGCTACAGGGACCGTGTAGGATGTAGGAACAAACCTTAAAAGACTTGACTTTCCAAGTCTGTTTTCCTTTCCTGTGTGTTTTTGGTTATTATTTGAGAAACAAACAAAAAGCGCCATGAGTACTAGAGTTTAAAGAAAAAACAAAAGTGAGCCAGTGTGTAAGGCTTCTAGGGACTTCTGTCAGAATTCTCCTTGCCCGTGGCACTGCAGTTGTCCTTTTCCTATTGCAGTGCTGCTCTTCCCATTGCCCCCACTGTAGATTTCCCTTTTGCTTTGTGTCTTTTTGGCTTGCTGGCTGCTTGAAGAAAAAAAGTCAAACCAAAATAACCCCACAAAACAACAACAAAAGGCAGTCTGGGTTGCTCCTCTCTCAGCTTGGGGTGTACTCCTGGGGTAGCTGGTTGTTGTCCATTGGAAGGAGTAATGTTGGGGGGCCGTGCTCATCTACTTGGTTGCTTTTGTGACACTCTTCTATTCTTGGAAGTGTTAAACTGGATTTAAATTGAACAGTGGCTTTCAAAGTTATTTCGTAGGGAACAAGCAGCAGAAATACTTGGTTTGTCATGTTCTTCTGTGGGCTTTTTTGCTTCTCAATCAAAATTGAGATGGAAGTATGCAGAGTGGACACTAATCTTGTGGAGTCTGAGTAGTACATTGTTGCAAACCAGTCTAAGTGTAGTAACTAGAGATTTGCAGGTTTACGGAGTTTTGAACTGCTAAATTAATTTCTGGTAACTTTTAGTCATGTGCTAAACAAAGAATAATTCTAACAAAATACCGAGACAGGTTTATTGTTTTGATAGCTATGAGCCCTCTCTTCCTGCAACTTGTGTTTTTTGAGTCTGCTGTTAGCTGCAATTCCGAAATGGATTGTTAGGCTTGTGTGAATTTGGGTTCCTTGTAGTAATTCTGGTTCCTCCTGTTGAACTGTGTAGTTTATGACTAGGCCACGTGGAGATGGATTACTAATGTATTTGTCCATAGTGTCATGTTTTTGTCGTATTAGCTTTATGTGTATATTCATGCTCAGAATGAATGTGTAGTAGTAGTTTAAATTTGCCTTATAGATGGAAAACAAAGTAGTTAGATGATACTGATGTCTCTGATTTAGCTCTTCAGCTAGCTGCTAAATAGACATGACTCTTTTTTTTTTTCTTTTTTTCCCCCTACATTAATATTTGGGAACACTGTTCTGGAATAACCACTTGGTCTGATTTAAATGATCAAGAGGAAGGAAGGAATATGTGTTGTGGTAATACATGCTGGGGAATGGGTGGGAAAAGAAGGTGTGTAGTGGTTGTCCATGATCAAAACAATGTTAAGACTTACATTTTGATTCTTTGCTTTCTTTTTTTAAAATACTTACACTTTCTCAGTAATGTCTTTTACTACTGTTTATTTTGTTGCAGTTAAAGATTTGTTGTATATTTGCATACTTTTTTTTAGTCTATACCTGGTCTTACTTTGCTACAGTTTAAGAGCTTTAGCTACTGTGAAGCTCAAAACTCTGTACAGTCTAGTTAATGATTCAGTTCCTTAAAGGCCAAAATTATGGTTAAATTATTGTCTCTTTGAGAGCGGTTTGCCAATGTACGTGCTGTTAATGGGTGTTCAAGTGATCTCGCTGGAACTGTGGAATATACCTTTTTTTGAGTCCTCCCCCTCTCCTGTCCCCCCTGCGATGCTCTCTGCCCCAGCTCTGGAGATGGGAAGCATCTTGCTTATAGCTTTGTTGAATGCAGAATTTATGTTTCACTGCATGTTTCTGTAACAAACTGCAGTAAGCTAAAAAAAAATTATTACTTCATTGAGGTAATGAGACGCTATTGGTATTTTTTTTCAGCGCTTTTGGGTTTTCTGCTGCACGCTTTTTTCCTGTCTACATATTTTAAATGTGCAGGAGAGAAAAAATAATAAATAAATAAAAATATTGAGTCATAACATCAAGAAATTTCTGGAGAAGCAAACGTTTGATTAGCATTGTGACATATTTATGAAATCTGCATTCAATTAACATGGAAAAAAATGTTTTAATGGTGCATTGCAGTGTGTCATTTAGTGCTCACTCAAATACTTTCTGTAGTTTTTCACCAATGACTCTGTGCAGTTGCCTAAATATCATCAGAATGCATTTTATTGGGTACTATACAGGATTCTTGTGTCACGTAGGCTGCTTTAAATGTGTATGCATACTTTGTTTTATAAAATAGAAGGAACTTGAAAAAGGACATGAAAAGATGGCCTGGGCTAGGAGTAGCAGGCTGTTACAGTAAGTTTCATCTTGAAGTATGTAGTTGGCAGTTTTTTGAAGAATTTTTCTGTTGGACTGAAGTCTATAATAAAAATAATTAAGCAACGAAAGAATAGAAGATTACTTGATGCTCACATGTAAAATTACATACGTAAGGTAATACTCAATATAATGCTTGTCTAGCGAAAAAAAAGCTTGTTATGCAATTATTAAACTGTGGTCTACTTTGCAAAATGCTTATGGGGATTTCAATTACACTGGTATTAAACTGAATTAAGAATCATTTAAAACTTGGGGATAGCTATTTGCAAGAGTACACTTACATATAGATTCATTCTCAGTTGAATTCTGTGTAAAGTGATGCTTCAGTCTAAGCGTCTAGAAAGTGGACTTTGACCATGTGCCAACAATGAAGGACTTTATTAGGCATCCACGTTGCAGTTTTATGTTGGCTTGGTCACATGTACTGTGCTTTCCTTTTTGGACATTTCACTAAACTAGAATGTGGAATTTGACTCAGTTTAAGTGTGTGTAAGAGTTTTCTACTGTGAACTGTTTCGCGTGCAGAGCTAACAGCAGTGTGGAATGCTTATGAGATTTTTTTTTTTTTATTTCACTTTTTTTCAGTAGCTAGAAAGACATTAAATAGAAAATGGAATAGTTTCCGTATAATATGCAGCTAAAACCTGAGAATTTTAATGCAGATCTCTCTCAGTCTTGCTGCAAACTACTTTATAGAATCTTGCCTTGAAAAGAAAATATGGTGGAAGGAAAGGAGCCTTGCTGGTCTTTTATGGGAGGCCTGGTCTTAGGAGCTGCCAGGCAGAAGCATTTTATTAAAGGTAACTGTTTTGAGTAAACATTGGCCTTTACATTTTGGCAACAAAATCGGAGATCGGGCAACTAATCTCGTGCAAAAAGAGACTCATGTCAAGAATAACTGTGGTGTACGTTGTCAAACTTGCTTCAAAATAAACTATGTGCGTTGTAGATATTAATCATATACAGATGTGTTCAGCAGTGATTTGAATGGTGTGTTTTTTCAAGAGGGTTCGCAGTGTCTTGCGTGTTTGCGTGAGTGTGTGGGAAGCTTTTTCTTATCTGCCCTGGATTGTGTTTATTTTTGTCAATGGAGTCTTGACTCAAATGAAGAAAAGAGGGTCCTGTGAGATTCAGTGTATGGTTAAGCACTCTCCAACCCAGATCAGTCAGTGGGGTAAGTTTCTATTTTGGTACTGATGTTTGGTGTCTGTTGTTTTCCCTGTTCCGAGTAACTTTGTAAAAGCAGTAAGCCTAGACTAGAAGTAGATCTTTACGTGTTTTTATATGTATTTTTTCAATGTATGACTTGATGCTGTTTTTTTAATTTCTTCTTGCACACAACCTAAACCAAGTGCTAATATTTCAACAGATACAGAATGACAGTCAAACAGTGCACACTGGTATGCCTGTGAAGAGGCACTGCCAAAGTTAATTGTGTCTAGTGCAAAAGCTGGGAGATCTGGCTGATCAAAGCAGGTAGGTGTCGAAGGTGTTTGCGTGGAGAGAAGATACAGGGACAACTCGATGCGAATGGTTCTACTTAAGCAGTGCCAAATGATATGTTTCAGGTGGCCTTTATGTCAGCTGCGTGATGAACATCTTTATTATAAACTTGTGACGGTCTTATTCCGAACTGTGTTTGAGAGAGCGACGCAATTTTAATTTGCTACTAAAATACAGGTGGATTTGAAGCACTTGGCCAATAAAGAAAGTTAAGTCAGCAAATCTTCAGAAACAGTTTAATTAGCGAATTAAAGGCAGTGTGTTTTGCGTGATGGTAGCAGGACGAGATAATCTACAATGCATTTTTCATGTACTGTTAACACCTAGTAGGTGACAATAAAAATTGTAATTCTAGTCTAAAATAGAACTGATTTGAATCTTGAACCCAAGGCTCAGGCTGTATATTTGCAGAGGTACCGTGGTGTACTTGTGCATCATTTTGAAGTCATGACTCCAAATTGGTTTCTGTCGCCAACTTGTGTTAGGCAAAAGTAAGCCTTAGTACATCACACACTTCTTTGTGCTGGAGAACTAACACAGTTTACAGTAGCATTTGACATCAGTTTGTTTCTCAGCAGTAAGTTACTAGAAAACTCCATCCAGTTCTGGCCGTAGAATTCTTAGTACTACTGAAAATAAGGGAAGGATCAAACCTGTTGGTCAGAGTGCACGCTAAATTTGTAAGCTCTAGAGCCAGGAAGTTACTTCAGTGTACAAGGTGTGGTAGTTAATACTTGATATGTAAAGTAACATAAGTGCTCGATTCTGAAATGCATGTTTTGAGTACTTTCCACCGTAGAACTTCTCACAACTGGTGACTTTTAAAAAAGCAGCTCATTTATTTAGCTCTTATTTTCTAGTGCATCCATGTTGCACTTTACAAACATCAGTTAGTGCCAGTAAAGTCTGTTAATCTGATTTAAAATCTGATTCAGTTAGTCCAAAAAAAAAAAAAAGCGGAAAGGTTTGCTCTCAACTGTACTTGGCGTTCAAGTTGACAAGAAACAAAAAAACATTTTAACAAAGACATTAAAAAATATTTTTGCAGTGTAAACAGCTTAAAAATGAAAAAAAAATTGTTTAACAAATAGGCGTTTCTTTAATTTTATAGAATCGGTGCAGCTATTAACGGGAATTATTTTTACAAGGTAGTATTTTTAACCAATCAACCGATCATTCAATTTTATAGTCCCGGTGTTTTCCTGCTTTTATATATGTGCCAAGGAGCACTAGCTGTGTTTCACAAATACGTGTTGCTATGACAGCTATATAAAATTTTGGAATTCTTTGTCGCGCCGAGTTCAGAAAAGCTAAGATGCTTTACTGAAATTTGTTGTTCTTGTAATGTTTATTTTCAATAACAGTTCCTCCGGACACTGGTTCATAGATCCTGCAGCGGGTTTGCAGCCTGCCCGTATTTCTAGAGGTAGGACTAATGACAGCAGGGCAGCAACTGCTTAACCTAGAACAAGTATCGTTTTAGGAACAACAAATATTCCATATAGCCAGTTGCACTTCACGTTTAAAAATAATTGCATGATGCTTTGAAATTTCAGTTTGAGGGTTGAGAAATAGTTGGTCTGGCTGCAGGTAACTTGAATCAGGTGTGGCAGGCTGCATTTTGTTTCCACTTTCACTTGGATCCTGCAGTTGTTGGAGGTGCAGTATTAGAAATAAAATGAGTATTGTTGCTTATGTCCTTTACCAACTTTCCACATACATGAATTCATCTTTTTTTTTGCTTGTTTTGCAGATGATATTCTATAGAATTTACTCACAGTTGTTTAAACTTTTCTTTACTCGCTATTGAGCTTCTGCTTGTTGCAGAAGAATTAGGATCGTTCTTTTCTGGCCCTTGAATTAGTGAGTGGCAATGAAACCTGCCATGTAGGAAAGGAAGGTGGAAGAAAGCACTAAAGGGAGTTTTCCTCCTGAAATACCTATCAACAGTCAAGCCACTGTGGAAGCACATTGCACAGATTCCTTTCTTTGCCCAAAGGACACGAGAACATCAGTTACAGGATTCTTTTACTGTCTTCTGTAAGCTCACAAGCAGAACTACCGATGTCTTTCCTGGCTTCATCTATATCTGAAGATGATCATCAACATACGTTGTTCTTGTGTCATCACAGCCATGATTTCTTCCTGCTCCAACTAGAAGGATCTCGTCACAGCCTGCACTTGAGGTAAATCAGCATACTCTTAACAGTACAAGTGCCTGAGAAGAGTCACATTGTATATTCATCTCCTTAAGCTGGTTTAACATCCCACCTCGGATCACTTGGATCACTTCCAATAATCGGTGCGAGGCAAATCAAAAAACTTCTCCCAAAATTCTCCATAAGAGGGATTCAGGTACTTGGAATGATCTATTGCAGACCTCTCTTCCGTTCTTTAAGACCTTGTGAAGAGCAAAGGAGTATTTATTAGCATTTCGCATCTCAAAATGCAGGAAGGTGTAGTTGTTTCAACCTGAAATACGTATCTGTATATAGGAGTCAATCAGGCTACTATTTTTGATAACTAGAACATGAAAATTACTAACAGTTTTTATTTCTTTCCTTGAACAGACTTGCTTTGAACTCTGAAGAAAAGGTATATGAAAGGATAAAAATTACAAGTAAAGGGTTTTCCCTTCTTTGGAGGAGGAGAGATAGTGTGACCTTGATGTAAGGAAAGGAATTTAAAAGCAAGTTATTCCTAACAACATGTTTCAGATTGTTCAGCTGTTTCCTTGAGGAAAACACCAATAGACAAAGTCTGTGTATTTTTTTTTCTCAAATTTTACACTGAATCTTTCTCTTCTACTGAACTGCTGCATGAATAGAATAAGACCAGCAATCTTCTCTTCTACATCCTTAAAACTTCCATAACTGATTTCATACTGTGCAGTATATTGAAGATGATCTGGAGTAGTTTTCCAGTGAGTAGGATCTCTTCCTAGTGAAAGAGGATTTCTCAAATGTGATTTTATCTTGATGTTAGCAGAGGCCCTAGGCAGATTCCTGCTTGAAAGGACCCTGCAATAAGCTGGATCATACTGCTTCATCTGGGTGGATTTGCTCTGATACCTTCTATTACTTTGAGCTGGAAAAGAATTCTGCCTTCGGCAGAGTTACTAGGCTTCAGTGCATCACCTGAAATTAAGCCTATAATGCTGCATATGCTGTTGTAGTTATGAATTGTAAGTAACAAGTATTAGCAGCTTGAAAAGTTCCTGAGATTGATGGTACTGCAAGTTATCTGGTAAAAAAAGAATCTTCTATTCACAAGGGAATCTTACAAATAAATGTTTTTAATTATACTGCCCTTTCATGATAGGCTCCTAGCCAGCAAGTACAGAGCAGTAGAAGTTTGCGTTTAACATGTTCTTTTTATTATATTTTCTCTTATCTTATATCCTTTGTCTTACTGGAAGAGGAGAGTATAAACGTCATCCTGGAGACATCTGTTGGCCAAGTACCCTTGTGTGTGTGTTGGTCAGATATTCTTTCTGACCAGAAAGACCTTTTTCCACAAAAACATGGATGTGGGATGAAAAGACTGAACCTGACTCCAACCTTTGAAATTTGATGAAAATTAATCAAAAAGGCAGTGTTTGATCAAATTGAAAGGTACATCTTGGTCTCATGTTGTAGAAAAGTCATGAAATTACACTAGAAGACAATCCTGTTATTTTCTATGAAGTAGTCTTGCTGTTTACAGCAAAACTTCTTACCTTAGAATGAGATACTCCATCAACATACTCAGTGTCCTCAGAGGAACCAAGAAGCAGAGTATCCTTCTGCATGCCTGAGCAGTTTCTCTGGAAGAATCTTCCTGATTTTTCTGTTTTAATTACTGTAGGACATCAGGTTCTGTCCTTGATGGCCTTAGCTGTCACCTGGGTTTTTTCTGTTTTTTTTTTTTATTATTATTTTTTATTTTTTTAAAAAGGAAGTTTTCTTGTCTGAACTGCAAAAATTAACTATAATTTTTAAACAATGTATTACTGCTGTGGTTTTAACACAAACCCTAATGTATTTTCCAACTTCTCCTTGAATTGTTTGGAGCACAATGAAGGAAAAAGTCTTTGTAGGAGGGGAAAGCTTATAATTGAAGGCGCAAGAAATACCTAACCACATAAACCTACTTTGTTTAAATGTGTGCTCTGAAGGACAGAGTGAAGAAATGCCACCAAAATTGCCCTAAAACAAATGAAGTGAAATTGCATTAAACGTAATGAAGAGCATACCTTCTTGGTTAACTGTTGGATCATACTCTTACCTGGTGTTTTGAGAGCAATGAAGAGCACTGCAGGAAAAATGATGGTGCCTCATAATGGTCTCCCAGCTTGCAAGTACCAGGTGCTCGCTGTTGTACAAAAAGTATCGCACGGGATAACAAACCAGTAAGCGCGTACATGAGTGGCTGTGCACGGAATTGTGTTTTAAGCCCAGTGACTTTTGATTCTGTTCTGTGGCACGTCAGCTCCATGCTACTGAGAAAATTTCACAGGAGTCTGTCAGCTTCCAGGATTTGCGAAGAAGAAAATTTCAGCTCTTACGCATTACATTTTTGTCCAAGTCATGACAGTTAACTCCTAGGACATCTGGGTTTTCAGGAGAGAAAGTGGAATATTACAAAAATCCAGGGACTTAGGAGGTTCTTAGCTTCGACAGCAATTGTAACGCACCTACGTTGTGTCAGAGGTTGTCACAAGAGCATTAAACTGCTGTCAGTGTTTGATCTATCTGATTTTGCAAATAGAGTAGAAGACCTGAGATCGGAAGTAAGGCCTTACGGAAGAGTTGAGGGTGGGGTTAGGAAGTAATTGAGGGAAACATTCAGGTAAGTATAATTGTTTCTTAAAGAGATTATGGGGAGATGTTCACTGCATTGCAATAGATGCCATTTTCAATCCACTTGAGAGAAAGTGAACAGAAGAGAGATTTGGAATTTTTTTCTAAGAAATGAGCACTTAAATTTATTTTTTTTTTCTGCCACCTACATCTACTTGTAACAAACTGAGAGAACTTTCTGGACAAAACATCTTATGACTGATCTCATCTATTGGTAGATGTCTTAAGTCTTGAAAGTTCACAGCTCAACACTTTGGGGTTTTGTTTTTTGGTTGTGTTTTTTTTTTGGAATCGGAGCATGAAAAAAACCTGCATGTCTAGTACTCATCTCTCTTCATCCTCCCCTATTGCAGTGACTATGTGTATGTCTCTTTGTGGCAGAAAATGAGGGAATGCAGATGATGATTCAAGAAGTTACCAACTAGCACTTTTCCTTCCCCTCCAGTCTTTCTGCCTCCCTATCCTGGAAGTATGGAGTCCCTGCCTCAGCCTACGGCTTCATTCTTTTTCCAGCTGCCCACAAAAGTAAAGAACCAGTGTGAGAATTTGAAGAAAGAATCCACTCAGAGGACTGAGTCTCAAGCGAAAGCTCCAGGTTGCAGACTCAGAAAGAAACTTCCTTTGGGGAAGGATCTGCTTCCAGGATTTGCTCGTCTCTTTTTCCTTGGGCAAACAGAGTTCTTGAAGCAAACAACAGGGTTGCAGGTAGGTAGGGCCCCTTTGAACTGCCATCCGCTCAGGTGTGAAAGATGGACTTTATGCTGTTTCTTTATGCTTTTTTTGATGTTGTCTTCTGCTTCACTAGGCTGAGAGAGGGAAAGAGTGTGAGCAGTTTAAAGAAAAAACTGTGGGGGAGAGAGAGAGGAGAAAAAAAATATCCTGGGCACTTGGAAAGAGTGTTTTTCATGGCTCTGTGTAAGCTTCCTGTCCACGGGTCATATTTGTACTTCAGTTCTTTGAAACACTGACTTTGTCTGACCCTTTTCTAGACAGGAAAGTAAGGTGAGAGCAGAAACTGGTGGCTGGGGCCAAGGTAAGGCCAGCAATTCTGTATGGCCCACAGCCACACAATTGTCATCTCCTCCCTGTCTCTTGACACCAGTGCTAGGTTTGAATGCACGCGAAGATGGAGGCCACCGAATGGGTTTGAAATCCAACTTGATTCCCAGCACTGAAAAGGTTCCCCCATTCTAAACATGTAAATATATTCTTCCTTCAGAGGAGGCTGTGGCTGCTGGGTTTAGGTCCAGTTTCTTTGTCTGTGTGAAGGAAATAGCCTGGCACGCCCTTGATGAAGGGGATGTGCTACCAACCCACACGATCAGCAATCCCTCAGGCCCAGAGAAGGGGAATCTAGAATCAGCTCAGGTAAATTCTGCCTTTCTCGCTTCACGCTGTGCAGAGCAACAGCCTCTTCCTTGCAAGCATCGGTAGCCACGCAGTCAGACATTTCTTTCTCCAGCTATGTCATTGCTGGCACAGGAAGTTGGTTCTAAATTTCCTTTTGATTTTTAGCAAAAGAAATCACTTGAAACCTGGCAATGAAATTCTGAGGAGATTTTGCAAGTTCCTCTTTTGTGCTGAGTTGAAGTCATTTGGAACTATGTAACGTGCATTATTACTTTGGTGCATCTTGTGACTCTTCTCTCCCTCTTCATTCCCTCCAAATTGCTTCAGGACAACTTCTAACCTTTATACTGCGTCACAAGCCTTCAGCAGAAGATCTTGAGAGCCATTTATGTTGCTGGAAGATGACTGGGTTTGGATCTTGGCCTTCCTTAAGCAGGATCTCCTGACAAAAATGGGATTGGGAAAGAAATGACTCCTTTTTCCATCACACAGACCCACCCTAGAAATGGAGACCTAGGCAGAAAATTATTTCTAATGCATTATTCTTTAGGAAATTTGTTTGGCCTCCCATGGTCCTTTTGGTACAATGTCGTAAAGATGTCTTTTTATAAAACCTAAACCGGGCATCTTCCTATCTGAAGATCAAGTCAATAAATCCAAGTTTAAGAGTTTACAGGTTCGATAATGGGATCGGATCTCACTGTCCCCTGCACAGGAGATGCCACATGGATCTGTGAAACAGAGTTCTGTTGTGGTTCAGACTGTTACATTTGTAAAGCCTTTTCAGTCCATTTAAATGCTGAGAAATAATAAAGCTTATTGTGGAAATGGTATTTAATTAGGCTTCTACCTCTCCAGGTTTACTTAAAAATAAATTTGAGCCAAAAATGTCACAATGGCAATATGGGAAGTACTGAATCTTTCGAGGTTTCCTGTGCTATTTTATTGAGAAAAGGTACACTGGAAGTGTTGAGAGGCATGAAAGTGCAAAAACTTAGATGTTTTTCTTTAAGAGTGAGAAGTTGTTTGTTAGAAAGCAGAAAGCTTTTAATTGTTTTCCCCTAAGGGATTCTATAGTCAAACTGTTAATTAAATGTCTTTGAGATTTCAAATAAAAACCTGATGTTTGGCAGTAGTGAACAACACATACGCCTGCCCGTATACTTTTGTTCTGTTCGCTATAGGAAATTAGTTTTGAAGAATAGGACTCACTTTTAATGCTCAGATTAGGAAAGGGGAAAGCTTTGTTCTGAAGCTGAGTGAGAGAAGGGGTGGCAGGAGGGTGAACCCGACCCTCTGGCAGTAGGCAAAGAGCACTTTTATTTTCCTGTTTTCTGCTTCTGGCAGTTGGAGTAAACTAGTCAGATGCTTGTGCTTGAATCCAATTAATTTTTTTAATCAGTTACCACAAAACATTGTTTTTTAATGCCTAGATCTTTCATTAAGTTCACTAGCGTATTAAATTGTTCAAGAGTCTTAACGTAGCCCTGAGGCTACTGCTTCATGGCAGTTTCGACTTTTTACTATGCTGGAATGCATTGCAGACTTAGGACGTTCTAAAAATAATTGTTCAGATGGTGCTGTTCAAGTACATACTTGTATAGTGAGCCGTTTGCACTGGACTTTCTGAAATTTGGCTCTATTGGATGGCTTTTAAATTTTTTTTCTTTTCTGTGAATATCAAACTTCTTTGTCTTGCTGTTTCTGTGGCTATTGAGTAAAATGCTAAATTTATCTCCTGGTATTTTTAGAAAACTGATAGTCAGATACATGTGTTAAACTATGCAGCTGCAGTAACACTTGTGAACTTTGAAGTTTAAAGAGATTTGATGTATCCAGGTCAATACTTCTCTTTTAATATGTGGAAATGTGTATGTGATGACCTTAAAATCAGGTGGTTGTTATAGGTGTAGACCTGAATTGTGTGTTGAACAGGAGTAATCTAGAAGTTCCCAGCCGAAGACCTGTGAGTCTGGGAAATAAATACTAACACCTGTGGCTAGAGATCTGTGCTAGCAGTGCTTTTAGTTGAAAATACCTGGTTTTCTAATTTTTAATCTGTTTAAGGTTTGATACCTTTTGTGCCTTCCTTAAAAGATATACTTGCCTCAGCCACAGTTTTTGGTCATTTTGTTCCTTAGGGTAACGTAAATTTAAGACCATCAAATATTTATGAACACTAAATACTTCTAGTGAAATTACAAGGACGCTGGGAGCTAAGGTTTCTAATGCTCTTGTCTCAGTTGCTAAAATGACTTTAGCCTACCCCTGTCAGAATTAGAAAAAACAAAAGCCAAACCAAGGAATCTGTTGCTGTTCTACAGTCAGCGTTTTGATACTTCTTGTCTGTCAGCATTGTGTTTAGCGCATTACTGCCATGCTCGGAGTTTTGCAGCTGGAATCCTGAATTCTTGATATATCTTTAGAGCAATAACTCCTGCCTTTGTGTTATTAAATAATAAAGATGTCTAAAACCATTTTCTTCTTGTTTATACTGTACTTAACATAATTGTATGAGTATCAAATGACTCTTCTGACTCCAGAATGCCAGGAGACATGGAAAACACCATATGATTTTAGAGGGTTTTAATCCCAAGTACTAACAGAATTTCACAAAACAGAGCATTCGTATTTTCTTCTTTCTGTTCCCTTTAAGATTCCTTGAGTGTCTGAGCTACCTAACTCACTTCACGTAATCCTTGACACCTTCTTGATGAGATGCCAGCTCCTCCTAATTGTTTTGTAGCCAGTCGGTAAAATTCTGGCTGCTGACTGCTCCTTTTATCCTGTCCCAGAAGAGCCATCTTGTTTAACTTGAAAGATTTGCTTTCTTCTTTTCACCTTCTGTCTGCCCTCTGTGACTTACGTTGCAACTTTTTCCTCTGATACGGGGTGCTTCGAGGGTGAGAAAGTATTCCCATGTAAAGATCAGGAAATTTCAGGGGAAAAATCTTGCAAATGTTTCTACTTCAACCAGAGCTAAACCTGTCATTTGTGTGAGGTGTTTTGTCAATTTAGAATAATTTAAGGAAGGTATTTCTCTAAACGAGAAAATAAGTAGCAGAGTTTCTGGGGTGTTTATGTTCCATTGCCTTACAGCAAGGGAGGGAGATGGGTAACAAAACATCAGCGGTTTTCTATGAACTTCTGAAAGGCAGACTGGTTCCTTCAGCAGCTGTAGGTTGGATTTTGTTTTTCCAGTCCTGTTTGCAAGGCACTGGGATTTGAGCAGGTAGCAGTGACAAAAATCCCTTTTCAGCTTTTTTAATTTTAATTTTACTAGAGTAGATCGATACCTCGGTTTGCCTAAGCTTTGTTACTGAGCCCTGAAAGAGTGGATGCGGTTTAGGGGTTAGTTTAGAAAAAGGAAATTTCTGGAATCCTGGAAAAAGGCACTGTCTGAAAACAATGGTAACAAATGGTTGAACCTTTCCAGTTTTGTTTCTTGCATGGACTTTACGAAGAACTGGCGGCTGCGCGGCTCCTAAGCCAGGTCCATAAGTTGGTATCAGCAACATGAGGTGAGTTGGTGGGTTGTTTCAGGAATTGTTGGGTTTTGCTGCTTAAGCTGTGTTGTCTAAATGGCATGGAAGGCATGACGAATTAACTATTGAAAAAGTGGTTCTGAAGACCATATTATGTTTGTATTTCTTTTACTGATGACAGTGATGATGATCACTTGCTAATTTTTTTTTTTTAATACAAAATTGTATTGAACTGTCCTACATTGTTTTGTTGCCTTGATCCACTCCCACACATGGGTGTTTTTTTTTCCTCTTCCTGGTAGAAACTGGTATTTCTTGTTTTTTTTTATGTGCGAATCAAATGGAAGTCAGGAAAATGTGTGGGTTTTTTAGGTCTCTATTACAGAAGAGTAAGTAAAGAAATTTACTTTGCACAAGTGGGTATCACTTTTATGGGAGCATAATAATTGTCTTTATCTTGATAGATGGTTGGGAGAGATTGTGCAGTTGGAGAGGTGTATGGCTTGGGGTGGTTTTCTTCTTGGTAACTACTTCAACAATTTCAACCTTGCCAGTATCTGACCCTCTCTTGCCAAATTCAGATTAAGGTATCTGCAATTCTGAAGTAAATAATATTTGAATAAATAACTAAACTTTGATGATGATAAATATATGAAACGTGATCACAACTGGCTCTTGAAAATTGACACGGGATTTTCAAAACTAAGCTTTGCACTGACTTGATCTGAGATTTTGTTTGTCAGGTGGAATTACCTCACTTAGAACCCCCATGAAAATGGTGATAGTATTAATGCAGAAAGATTGTCAGCAAATGTAAGCTGCTCTTCAGGAGAGACACTCTTTAGAAATTTATATCATTTTAAGTAATCTTTAGAGTTATTGGTGTAACTTGTAGGGAAACTAAGTGTCTCTTTGGTTTTAGCTTTTTTGGTGAAAAAAGGGAAGACTTGTCAAACAACGCTGTAGAAAAGCTATAGGTTAAATGGTAGATCAACATATTTTCATAGTTTTAATACTGGTAAAAATATGATGGAATTTTCTGTAGCTTAAGTACTTCTTTCTGTGTGTTGTCTGTATTAAAATTGGTTTAAACTGCCTAGGCAGCATGAGCTTGCAAACTTTTTGCTTCTTGTTGATAGGAAACCTTTGTTAAAAATGAGAGGTAAAATAAACTGATCTGTACACTTTGCGTGGAACCACAGAAAGACTAGAAACTAGACTGGACATCATTTTGCAGAAATTAGTGACAAATAACAGATTCTTAGCAGTTTTTCCAAAGTGTCTTTCCCTGTGGCTGGGGGAAGGCTCAAGCTGCAAAATCAGGAAATCTCAGCTTCTTAAGGTAGAAGTTTTAATTCTGTTCTCATTGGGTATGTTGTCCCACAACTGTATATCCTGGCATTTACAGGGCGTTACGGAAGGCTAGGAAATACTGGTTAATGTGGAGTATAAGTGAAGTAGCATGTGAATGTGAAACATGCACACACGTAAGCTGTTATTGTGAAACCATCCTTAGCTGTTCAAGTGTTTCAAGAGTTTTCCCACACCTGCTGGCATGTGTTCAGAACTTCTCAGAATAGTAAAATTTGAAATACTTCTTAAAATGGCTTCCTGATCTCTGGTAATAACTTCGCATTTGATGAGAAGACTTGAAAACCTAATTTTCCCAATCTTTCAGTGTGTGTGTAAACGATGGAGGGATGAAATGAGACTGAGCTGTGTAACAGTAAATGAAGAACAGCTGACTTCAGCACAGCTGTGTACAGATGGGAAGTTCTTGGGTGACTTCAGGACTATGGAGAAATTGAGGCTGAGTCGGATACTGGAACAGTGCAGAAATTGAAATAACGAGCAGCCAGCTGATGCGGAAGCTCTCCCTTTAACTGGCAGTAGGCTTGACAGAAAATCACTTGAGGCGTCTAAGCTTCTCCTCCTTATCCCCCTCCGTAAGCGAGAACACTTGTAAGGTCTGGGCTTGTGTGGATTTGTAGGTTGTGTGGTTAGGTTCTCTGCTGTATTATGGCCCGTATCAGGAATAGTGGTACCAGCAGAAGCAGGGAGGTGATCATTCCCTTCTACTCAGCTTTGGTGAGGCCACACCTTGAGTACTGCTTCCAGTTTTGGGCCCCTTGCTACAAGAGGGACACTGAGGTGCTGGAGGGGGTACAGAGGCAGGATACCAAGCTGGTAAAGGATTTGAAGCATGTGTCCTAAGAGGAATGGCTGAGGGATCTGGGCTGTTCAGCATGGAGGAGACTGAGGGGAAACCTTACTGCTCTCTACAACTACTTGAAAGGAGGTTGTACTGAAATGGGGCTTGGTCTGTTCTCCCTAATGGCAAGTGATAGGACAAGGGAAAATGGCCTTAGGTTGTGTCAGGGAAGGTTCAGGTTGGATATTAGGAAGAATTTCTGTATTGAAAGGGCTGTCAGGCATTGGAACAGGCTGCCCAGGGAGGGTTGAGTCGCCATCCCTGGAGGTGTTTAAGAGATGGGTAAATGTTGCGTTGAAGGACATGGTTTAGTGGTGTTGATAGGGCTAGGAAAAGGTTGGACTCGGTTATCTTGAAGGTGTCTTCTAGCTGAAACTATTCTATGATATGCTCTGATTTGAAGCTTTATTATGCCTTGGGCACTGGTTATGTGTGTTACCTAGTGGTGTCTAAAACAGCTGAGTTACTGCTGCAACCCTTTTGTAAGGGGAGACAAATTAGAAGAGGTCCTGGACTTGTCCCTTTATTGTCATCTAACTTTTTAAGAGCTTGTATATCTTTGGAAGATTATAACCCTCTGTTGGATCTGGCTGAAGCTAGAAATAGATTAAAAAGATTGATTAGGGACATGAGAATAGGGATATTCACAGAAAGAACTTTAATTAGTTTCCAATACATGAGCAGTAGTTATAAAAATGAGAATGTGCTTTAACAAACTTTGTAGCTTTTCATGTGTTGATCTAATCTCTTCTCAGTTTTACCTCTGTAATATCCTAAAATGCAACTAATGTTTTTCATAGGTTGCTTAATTGATCTCTGAACACTTAAAAAAATTTATTCAGACAGCACCTGATGGAATTACTTTCTTTTCAGTATTTTAGGGAACAGTAATGCCTTCTTCTGTATTATGCTGTGGAGCGTTCCAAGAAGTGATTTCTTTATCGACTATTTTTTTTGTTCTCCTTAAGTTTGTGCAGGTGTTATCTTTTTAAATATCTGTTCCCTTATATTAATTCTAAATTTTAGGGATTTTTTTATTTTTTTAGCTAATCTTCCCTATACTTGCGTCTGCTTTCAAGGCTTTTCCCATCTATCCCTGTTGAAAGAGTATAGCAGTAGGGTCTTTGTAATAGTTCCTTTTTAACTAGCTCAGAACTTTTTTTTTTTTTTCTGTTTGAGGTTTTTTCTTGTTTCTTTTTGTGAAGGAGTTTTGCAAATGAGAAAGGCTGACAGTAATACCACATTTGTTCAGAGAATAAATGTTCAAGGAAAATCAAGAAAACTTTTGTCCTTGTATCAGTCCTCACATGGTTCTCCAAAAATATATTACTTGGAAGACACAAATAGATCTCCATAGCTAGCAGTCAAACCAGTGCTTCCAGTGTGAACAGTATTTCATCTTGTCTCTAGGTAATCTTAACACCCCGATTCCTACTTGTAGTTGAATTTAAGTTATTGTTCTGGATTAATTTTCTGCCCCTTTCAAAGACTGTTCAAAATTGTAGCCTTGGTGGCATTGTAACAGTGACACAAAGGGCCGTGCTGCTTGCCTGTTCTTTACAGTTTTGCAAGTTAAACACTTTTCTAGGCTCTTTTTATGCCAGGTATGAATGGATGAGATAAATCTAGGATCTTTACTTGCCTTTACACTTCAGCAGTGAATGGTTTATCTTGCCACATTTTGTCACCCTGAACCACCATCTGTTTTGTGTCCCTCTTGGAGCGCCTACTGTTCCAAAATCTGGCTCGCTCTGTGATTCAGCGTGCTTTGTAAAGAAACCCTCTTTTCTGCCTTTATGTACATACTGAAGTCTGTGCAAGATGTTACAACTTGCCTTGGCTGTTCGTGTTTGTTTCTTTGCACAGAGTACAGAATTACAGACTGGGGATATTTGAGAACCACGTTGCATTAAGGCCTTGGTTCAGCGAGTTGTCTCACCAGTTTGATTGGCATGTGATGCTCAGTTATTCTCAGGGCACTCCTTAGAAGATTTTTTTTAGCTGAACTACACTGGAGTAAATCACGGAGTGACTGGCTTTCTGCAAGGCAGGTATTCCAGTTGCCTGAAAGAACTTTTTTCTACTCTAGCTAAAAGCCAATACAATAAAACTGCCAGACTGACATATTTCTTTCCCCCTTCTTCATGTGTTGCTTCTTTAATTTTAGGCATGATTAAGAGATTTTATTTACTGTGGAGGAGCCCCCCGCCCATCAGAAAATCTTGCAGGTTAGATGAATCTGGAGAATTTATTGCTTTCAATAGGATCTGTAACCTGATTTATGAAATACAGTAGTCTTGACACTTGGAAAAAACCAACCAAACAAAAAAACCCCAAAAACCCCACACTTGACCTGTATCAAAATACAGGAATTTACTTTTTAACCTAGAATTAGAGTGACTGTAACATCAATAACAGCTATGAATGTTGCTTCCGCCCCCACCTTCCCCAAATCTAAGCTTCAGTTTAGCCTATATAGATAGTTCAGAATGACATTTCTTCCCCTTTTTCTCTCAGTGCCAAGGAGACTTTGCTTATTGAGACCCATGGATGGTTCTTCAGTACAAACATTAATTAATCTGGTTTGTAAGGCAAGGGCTTTTATGTAAACCCCAAATGAAATTGAATTTCCACATTTGCACCCAGAGTTCAAAATTGTTCCCTCAAAAGTCTGAGTTAAGCATAGACTCTCATACAAGGATTTCCTTAAAACAAAAATCCCACTAAGGTGATGTTTTGAGAACTGTAATATCAAGTAAAATATAGTGTTTCTTTCTAACATGACACAAAAATAATTATCTTCAATTCACGGGTTTATCTTCAGAATGGGATTCTATCTTGTTCTGGTTTGTTTTTTCCCTCCATGGCTTGAGGGTTTTTTTTTTTAAAAAAAAAGGAATAATTTGTGCTTCAGGGGTGTGAGGCTTAGTAAGTGAAGACCTTCATTTAATAAGCCCTCTGCCCTTGTTGCCTGGTTTCCAGGTTTTTTTAGCACACTGACCTTATTTTTGTGACTGGATTTATAGTGTCATCTTCCTCCTGTAAAGGCAGTACAAAGATTTTTTTTTTAACATTTGAAAGTATGTTTTATTTTTTCTTCCTCTGTTTCCACAAGGAGAGGGATCAGTCACTGTAGCTCCTCTGTCACTAGATAGAGCTGTGGGAAGGGGGTTTTTTAAATTTTTTTTTCCTGCCATCTGTTACTCCCGTGTGCTGCTTTTTTGACTTGACCTGAATGCTCTTGCCCTGTAAGGGCAGTGAGGTTTAAATGCTGAGCACAGACTGATTAACAAGGCATTAAGTCAGTTTAATTCTTTCATTTTAAAATAAAGTATTAACATGGTCTTGGTGGCCACTCTTCTATATTTTAAGTAAAAGAGATGCCTTGTGTAAACTATGGATTTTTAAACCATTTGTGGCGTTTGATGATTTTAGTTCTTTATCGTAAATTCATGGAACTGTAGAATGTTTTGAGTTGGAAGGGACCTTTAAAGATCATCTAGTCCAGCCCCCCTGTAGTGAGCAGGGACGTCTTCAGCCAGGTCACGTTGCTCAGAGCCCGGTCCAACCTGACCTTGAACATTTCCAAGGATGGGGCATCGATCACCTCTCTGGGCAATCTGTGCTGGGGTTTCACCAACCTCATTGTAAAACGTGTTTTCTTTATATCTGGTCTAAATATACCCTCTTCTAGTATAAAATCATAAGCCTTGCTAAAAAGATCATCCCTATCTTTGTTAAAAGCCCCCTTTAAGTACTGAGAAGCAGCTATAAGGTCCCTGTGAAGCCTTCTCTTCTCCAGACTGAACAACCCCAAGTCTCTCAGCCTGTCCTCACAGGGGAGATGTTCCAGCCCTCTGATCATCTTCATGGCCCTCCTCTGGACTTGCTCAAATAGGTCCATGTCTTTCTTATACTGAGGGACCCAGAGCTGGACACAGTGCTCCAGGTGAGATCTCACCAGAGCAGAGGGGCAAAATAACTCCCTTCACCTGCTGGCCACACTTCTTTTGATGCAGCCCAGGACATGGTTGGATTTCTGGACTGCAGGTGCACATTGCTGGGTCATGTCCAGCTTCTCATCCACCAGTAGCCCCAAGTTCTTCTCCACAGGGCTGCTCTCAATCTGCTCATCCCCCAGTCTGTATCGATAGTGGGCAATGCCCCGACCCAGTGACAAAGAGCAGGTATGGTAGGTTGTAAATAAATAAAAAGAGTGTGCAAACCTGATTGAGAAAAGTATTTGTAAATATATTTTTTTTTCTCAGGAGGGATTTCTTTCTGTTGAAAAACTTTACTCACTTACCAGGAGGTGGCTTTCCCACTCCTATAGCTTAGTCGCTGAGTGTTAGCTCAGTGAAACTTGGCATGAAGTGGGCCAGGGCTAGAGGAAGGTGGGAATGATGTCCTCTAGAAGTGGTAACGATATAACATGACCCGAGACTTGATTTTTAGGACTTTCTAAACTTCAGATATGGTGGACTTGAGTATTTCTCTGTCACAACCATAGCAGTATATAAGACCAAAGGTCCCACTAGAAGGAAGAAAAAATATTAAAATCTTTTTGCTTTAGAAGTGTTTGAATGCTAAAGTGAATCTCCTGCTACTGCTGAAAGAGCAGCACCTCAACATTTCTGTTCTGAGAACGTTTTTGAGTGCTGAAGCCATATGTAAGAAGTTTTTTCATAAAAAGATCTTTCATCGAAGAACTCCAGAGGATTCATTAATACCACTTCAATTTCCTGGACATTAGTGCCTGGGTATGGTATTAAAATGAGACCTTTTACCTCAATGCAGCATCCCTGAGAGGTGGCTACTGAGTTTTCTTAGGGACATTGCAGTCCTTATAGATAGCCAGGTACCACCCAACACTGTTATCAGTTCCTGGTGTCTTACCTGTTAGGAATCTTTGTTTCAATTCATGCTCTGTGAGCTGATCTGCCCTTGAAGAGCACATTGGTAATTCTGGTAGAAATAGTTGCCTGTCATATTTGTCTTGCAAATTATGGGGTACCTGTCCAACTCCAAACAGGTGCTTTTTTGGCATCGCTGTTGCTTGGAAGGATGACAGTGCACCGAGGGCAGCGCTTTTCCCCTCAGCTGCTGCATTAACCTGTCTTAGGAGGGGTCTGTTCTGACATCTCACCTAAAGATCTGGGGGCTTTCCTCCTCTCTTACTGGGACATACTAACAGCTTTTGAGTTACAATCAAACTATTTCTAACAAGCACATCAGAATCGGTGGTGCAGTTTGAGGCATGTGTAGGGAGAAAGTCTTCCAGGAGAGGCTGTTCCTGGGAACTCTTTAACAGTCATGTAGGACTTGGTACAGTAAACACAAGTGCTCCAGGTTTATCTTGGCATCATGTCCAGCTGTGTGTCTTTGGTTCCTGAAGGCCAGAATAGGATATTGCTTGTGGATGGTGCTTCACATGCATGTATATGCTTTCTGTTTGTACAGATACACGGCTTAAAGACGTCTTACGCAGCTTGGCTGTACCTTTTTGCTTGTGCAAACACAAATCTGAGACTAGAGTTCTTGTCTTCTACCAATCCTTTTTCTAGAGCATATTTTGATGTTACATAAACCAAATAGAAGTTGTTCTTAGCAGATGAGTTGTTCTAATAACAGAACTACAATTTACTGAAATAATTTACTGAAGTCTGGACTGCCTTTTAAAATAGATCTGAAAGTGCGAGAATAGGACATAATCTTTGAGCCGTAAGGATTTCGTTTGCCTTCCGTCATATGTATACTTTGAACTAACTACTGCAGTCATGATTTTAGGAGAACCTGCACAAAGAATAGCTAAAGTAGTGTTGATGTAAGTATAACAGATCCTTGGTGATGTTAAATTAGACATTTCCTCTGTAACCCAAGTGGTGAAACCATGAGAGTTTGAGGAAGGATTTTTGAATCCGTGTTGCTCTGATCAGCAGTGTTGTCTGTCTTGTAGGACTTCCTCCTGTATTCCTCAACTCTCCATGAAAAATTCAGAGTTTTAGTCTCCAGAATATCTTACATTTTAACATGAAGGCACAGTTGATTTGTAGTCCATCATCCACAGAGATTTCAGGCCTGTATGATGCCAGGTATTGTAATTGTATAAATATTAAATTTGTATGATTTCATAAACCTGAGGAAGTAATTATTTAAATTAATTCGTCTACTGGGACATGTTTTTACTAATGCAGTGTGTGTTAAGTAGACATTGTAGGGCTAGAGAGGTAAGGAGTTGTCTCCTTTCTCATCAGCCTTATTTTGTCTCTGTCTAATTCTTACTGTTAGCAATATGCTTTAAAATCTTAAGAGTGTTGCCTTGGAAGATTTTGATTTTTTTTTTTTTTTTTTCCTTTTTAAAAGGGTACCGATATTCTTCTGTTTTGTCTGCCCACTTCCACTTGGTGGGTATGGCTTCCTTCTTGTCACTTCTTCCTCCCTCTACCCCAGCTGTTCTAATGTTGACTTTACAAGCAAACTGAAGCTTCTTCTCATGTTCAGTACAGAAAAGATATTTGCTGTTCTAGAAACTTCACAAACTGTGCTAACAGGTCAATGTGCAAAAGCAGCTCAAATCCATTTTATTTCCTCTTGTGCATGATTCTTTGCACTTAGGTCCCTGCTGAGCTGCAGGCTGCCAACAACGATGCCACAGCTTCCCTGATAATAGTACAGGTGAGAAATCTGTAATGATGAGGGAAGGATCAAACCAAAAAAAAAGTGATTTATGTTGGGAATGTTTGGTATAACCTAAGCATATGGCTGTGTGGGTGGCCATAGGCTTTCTGAAGCTCTGCACTTGGAAAACCTGCCTAACTAATATTTAGGTTAATCTCTAGCTAGTAGAGCATTCGATTCCAGACACTGGGTAATCGGAATTTTTGTAGTCTCACCCACCACTCCAAATTCCTATCATTCATCTGTCTATTTTAAACGTGTCTCTTGTGGAGTAGTTCTAAAATTACCCACTGTTTTGACCTGACAGTAGCAGGAATATGTGAGCTCCTCCTGCCGCTGTTCAGATGGTTTATGGCTGCTCACACCATTCAGCTGAGATGATGCTTCTGCACGGAAGAATGGGGCATTTAAAGCGAAACGCTGACTCTTGCTGTATATTTGACCTTTCCATAGCAGTGACTGACAAGAGTTTCAATTCATCATTGCAGTACTGAGAGCACAGCTTGTTTGTTACATCGGATTTTCAGAATCTCTTGCTGAAATTCAGCCACTGAAATCTTGCTCTTTCTATAAACCCTGCAAGAGCCTGCTCTGCTTGCCCTTCATGGGGTTGCCCAGCCATGTGCCCTCACTCAGCTGGCCTGGCCAAGCTTGTTGCTCTCTTTGAATGTGAACTTTTGTACAGTTCTTTGCGCAAGGGAATGTGCTATTTAACAGTGAAACTTGGGGAGGGGGCATTAGAGTATAATATGGTAATAGTAGCTGTCTTACCAGATTGGAAATTATGTCATTGGGATCAGAAAATTTGGAAATGCTGAGGTTTTAATTCACATAAAAATAAATCTCTGTTTTTCAGAGAAAATGGAAATGAAGAGGGATCTGAAAGAGCTATCATGCTAGTATTGGTAAAGAAAGATGCAATTAGGGTTACTGCAGAAGCTACTATGTGGGAGGCAGCTTTTCAGTTGTAACATAAGAAACAGCCCCAGTTCCTCTTCGTCTGTTCCTCTTCCTTTTGGACTGACTAATTCTTTTTCTTCTGTGCGTGAGCAGATCTGCATCTTTGCAGCTGCTGTTAACAGCTAGTAAGGTACTTCACAAATTCCAGATAATGTCTTTAGTTTTGCTTCCTCTGCCTTGCAGAGCTGCTGTATAATTAAAACTTCAGCTTTCCTGTCATCTCCCATACAACCTAAGCCTCCCATATTTTTAATCTCTTTACAGTTCCACTCTCTGAAATGCTAGTGATGAATTAGGTTTTTTTGTCATCTGATGACTTGAATAATTTATCAAAAGTTTAAAAAAAATCTTTTCAGTGTTAGGTGTGTAATTCTGTGAGCTGAAAGCATTTATTTGCTGATAGCGCTATGCAAATACTGTATGGTAGATAGTCCAGTTGCTTAGCAATAACATTAACAGTCATGAGTGTTTATAAAGCAAATAAAATGTGATATGGTCAACCATGTATGTGGTGCTTTTTGTATTGCTTAAGTGTTTATTAGGATTACACATGAGCAAGCACCTGACACTTAAGAGCAACATCTTAAGTAAATCTGATAAATAACGTGCTTGTGTTTTTTAATCTAAAGCCTCACAACTTAAAGCAAGTACTGAACATGATGATTTTCCAAACACATTAACTTTGAAATGTTATTTTCTTGGCTTTGATAAATACTCTCAGAATGGCTGTGGTTGTTCCATCTGGAAATACTAAGGGTGATAGGTTATGGGATTAGAAGGCTTGTCTCTGCTCGCACAGCAGAGCCCCGAGGCACAGTGGCAGGAGGGGGAACCCCCAGTAACCTCGTCAGAGAAATGAGCCCACTGACCTGGCTCCTGCCAGGCTG
The DNA here is from genome assembly GCA_020746105.1 of Trogon surrucura. NCBI lineage: Eukaryota > Metazoa > Chordata > Aves > Trogoniformes > Trogonidae > Trogon > Trogon surrucura. Next base: position 34,204,648 of record CM036617.1, read on the forward strand.
TCACTGAAGATCGTCAGCCCTGGGGACCTGGGTGACAGATACTTGAGGAGTAACCAGAGAGGCTCTGTGAGGTCAGTTTGTGGATTGGGAAGGGGAGTAGAGTCACCGTGGTATTTATTATGGGACGAGGGGAAGATCACTTTGGGATTGTACGCAACTCGGCATGGGATGCTCTGGGGAGGGCAAGGGTTGGGAAAAGGGAGAGATCAGGGTGATTTTGCTGGAGAGAGCAACCGTGGGGAATATAGAGGGGCAAAGGGACAAAGTGAGCTGGTTGTGTGTAAGCAGGTGGCTGGACAGTATGTTTGTCTGGCCATGCCCTGCCTTCATCAGTGCAGTCTGACCTGCCTCCTCAGTAAATTCCATTTCCGATTGCTTTCTTGGGTACAAAGCTACCTACTGAGTGTGTGTCCGGGGGGGGTCTTGGTGCAAGCAGCGGTTGCTGGACCACAGGGTGACAAGTGCCCAGGTGGCTGGGTCAGGTGAGGGTGTGTGTGTTGGCGTGTGATGGCTGTGCACTCTGAAGCAGGACTAGCCAGGGAGTAGGAGAAGAGACTTCAGAGTGAAACCTAGGTAAAACGTGCGTGCAACTGTTTGAGACAGCTGGAGGAACTGGGAGTCCAGGCCAACTGCTGGGGGCTGGCTGAGACCCCTGTTTGTGTATGTGTATATCTGTGCATAAAGTAAGCAGAGGCAAGAGGCTCTGGGGACCAGCTGCTGAGTAGACCAAGATTCCAAGGCCAGATCCTAGAGGAATCTGTAGTGAGTGTGTCTGTGAGGGGTTCTGTGTGCCCACAACTGGACTGGGGCCACGGGGGCTTGTGTGCCACGTACTGACAGCTGGGGAGACCACAGGTCTGGGGACAGCTGCCAGAGAGTAGCGAGCCCAAGGCCTCTTGCAGGGGTATCCATGTTCTGTATGTGCACGTATGTGCGTGTTCTCCTGATGGACTTTCACCCCGATCAGAGAAGAGCAGAAGGCTGCTGGTGCTGCTCGCGTTCACCGAAGTGCCGGGTTTGCGCTGGGCTCTGTGGCCCAGCCATGTTTGTACGTGTCGCGCAGGGGTTTTCGCATGTGCACCACTGGGGAACGTGTGCTCAGCCTCACGGCTGGGCCAGATGAAGCCTTGGGGCTGGATGGAGCCTTGGGGCAGGGGGTTGGGGCTGTGTCGCCTCTGGGCTGCTGAATTTGAGAGCTGCAGATCAAAGAGCGTGGGTCTGAGAAGAGATGCTGAGGCTTGCTGAAAAATTTCTCCTTGGCGAAGGTCAAACTGAATATTTGAGATGATATTTACTTCAGGAGAGACCGACTGGTTTTCAAATGTACTGTGCTGTTGAAAAGCATAAGAAATTTAGTAGCATAATAGAATATGATTTTAATGTAAAGATTTACAGATGCTGTGGCTTACAGAAAGTCAGAAGTCTGAGATTACACTGAAATTACCATTGAATGTATATAATTTGGAAGATAAAATCTAATTTAAAATACAACTTTCAGTGGGCATACAGTGTCTGACAGCATTGTTCCCCTACTGGATGACTTCTACGTGAATTATTGGTCCCTTAGGGAAATCTCTTTCGGTAGTATATTGTCATTTATTTATTATAGCTACACTGAATTTTTAGACTACTTAGGCAAAATTTGGGGTCCTAAACCTAACCTTGAAGCCCTCTCCCTGCATGTGTCCACTAAAGAAAAATCCAGTCAGGCAGTGTGTAATTAAGTGTCTCTGGTTTCTGGTATATTCCTCTATTTTGATTTAATGGACGTTGCAAATCATATTAAACCTATAATAAGTTTCTCCATAATGACATAAACTTCATCTGAACAAAAGCTATCATTCATCTAGATACTTAAGCTGTTACTTGGTAGTATTGTCTAATCTTATGTAAATCGACAGCTTTTAAAAAATACTTCACTTTAGTGAATTCTCTCAGATACCTATTGGGCTGGAGGATATAACCACCAGACCAAAAAAAAAAAAAACAGACAAAATGCCCAAAACCAGGGCAAGTGGAAAACTACTTGCAGTAAGCATGTCGATAAATGTTTGATACTGTTGTGCTCCATGGAGCCTCAGATACTTTGCTGCAAGGCTGTTTCAAAATGTCACAGGCACTGCGTAAATAGGTTGCTGTTGTATTCAGCCATATTCTTATACCCAGGATGGATAGACTTGTCACCCTTTTTTTTTTTTATTTGTTTATTTTTAAATACGGGCAGACCTTGGAATAAGCACACATGAGACACTCGGCATCGTTCTGAGGTCTCATCTATTTTAAAGCAACTGATGTAGGGGAGGAAAAAGGAGGAAGGGTTTACTTCACTTGCACGTTCTGCTAAAAAATCTGAATGGCTTGTGCTATTTGGGGAACAGTATGCAGCCTAGTAATTGAAGACTGATGTAACACACTAGGAAAGAGAGTTAAAGGTCTCTGTTATCTTGGTGTGCAACGTGGAGTAAATAAGTCAATACAATATATAAAAGCTGAGGCAGTTACTGACTCTGGTAAGAACTGATTTCAGTTAAAATCTGCAGGGTGGGATGCCTGCCTTGTGAAGATGGAAGGAAGGGTCCTTTGCTGATAAGATTTAAAAAAAAAAGGCAGATTGAGTTTTTGAAACTAGAACTGAAATAAAAGAAAAAACACAGATAATAATTACAGCAAAGGAGTCTTTTGGAAAGAATGTGTTATGCAAACCAAGTTTCCAAGGAGTCTGTAGACAAAACAGACTTCAAGACTTGATATGCAAAATGACTTGTATTCTAGTGCAATTATTGGGGTGTGTTTATATTATCAATAAACTAGTGTGAAGGATTGTATGAATCTTTTAAAAAATATTTTTAGGGGTGTTTAGAAAGATTGCCAGTCACCCTTGTGTGACACCAATGTATTGGAAACAAGACCTTGTAGTTCAGATGGCCTGTAAAATTCTGAATCTGCCCCTGGAACATGGGTCACGTCTTTGAGAGCTGTGAGAAAGTCTCAGTTCTGGACAATAATGAACTGATGAGATAATTCTGGTGCCTTTTTAAAATCTGTTTGTTTGCTGATGATCTTAGTGGGCACATGTCCTTTCACCCTTTGTACATTCTTCGCAGCAATGCTTTTTATTTTCTTACTGTTTCTGGTCTTGCTTAGCAGGTGACTGGCTGAGAGGACTCCTGCTTATCATTAGCAGCTGAACACTGTGGCTTCGTTATAGGATTAAATCTTTGATTGGGAAGTCATTAGCTTCATCCTCTTTGACCACTAAGTACCGAAATGTTTTCCATTTTATATTCTGTTAGCTTCTACAAGACACAACTAGACTTCTAACTCTTGTTCGTATAGAATCATAATAAAAAAAGGGTAGGTCCTTTACCTGAATACTTAGATAAGGACTTTGTCTGTCTGTGTAGTGTCTGCTTACTGATTACTCAGTTGAAAATGCAAGCGATTGCAGTATGGGAACAATTGTCTGCAATGATTCTGGATTCAGTTTCATGATAATATTTTCCTTTTTACTTGCTAACATACTTGCATGCCTGTTCCTGCCTTCACTGATCTTATAAAAGCTATCAGTTCTTTCCTATTCTTGCTTGCCAAAAAAGTCTTAAGCTAAATTAGTTGATGAAAATGTCTCTATTCTGCTGATGCTGAGTCAGACATGTTTATTTAAAGATGATGAATCTAGTAATCATCAAACCATGTTTAAATCATCAGGAATGCTAATTATAGACAGGCTAACCTATATTTCTGAAATACTTGATGACTCGAAGCCCAAATCCTCCTTGCTTAAGTTAATAAATGCATTGGTTTCAGTTGGAAGTGGATGACACTATAATTCACAAGAGAGAAAAGTAGTAATTATCCAGATGAAAACATGAAACTTCTATCCCATGATACGGGGGGAGAGAAGCTGAATGAGATTCTCACCCTTTTCTATGCTCTTTAGGGTCAGAAAGGAATAAAAAAATCCTTGAGATACTTTATGCTATATATATCATTTTGACTGGTTTGTGTGGATTATGCTTTCCTGTACTTTGGTATATGCTGAATATTTATAGCTCTGCCTTTCTAACTTTGCTAACTTTTTTCCTTAATTCTTATTTTTTTTTCTGTTGGCATTTTTATTAGCTAATATTTGAGGATCATACTGTTGATTATGGCTAGTGTCTTTGAGACTTGAGCTGAGGAAGAAGCCTTAACAATTTATTCAACACTATTTCCATTAAGTATTTATAGTGGTAGTACCTGTCCCTAGCTAGAGTAACTTTCCGTTGAAAGCTAATTCTGAGATGCAGTGTTTTAGAGAAGAATGGAAAGTCGTCTTCTCTGTGCAGACAGGGAGAGTGTTATTGAGGTAAAGCTGGAGTCTAAATTGTGATCATTTAATTTTTGACCGTTACTTGTGATGAGGAAATATCTAAATTGTTGTGTCTGCCCTTTGTTAATCTGAAAGTTCCATTTTCTTAGTGATTGGGAAATGACAGTGTAGTGCTCTGGCACAGAGATGCGAAGCAGTGCTGTTTTACTGCAGATAGAGCCCTCTAGTATTTTCAGAGACCAAAATGCCACTGTTTCTGGTTTGGCTTTTAAAATAAATGGAAACCTGGGTAGCTCCTAGTATGAATCTGTGAGAAAAGGGAAGAGGATGAATTTTAATGCGTGACTCATTTAGGTGAAGAATATACCCAGTTGTGCATGATCCCCTTTCAGAAACTGATTACCAGTTCTAGGGAGAAGTTCTACTTAATTCTAATCAGTTGAAAAACGCTTCAGTGCTGCTTTCTAATACGGAAGCATTTGAATTTAGTAGATCCTTAGGTGTTATGCTACCTGCTGATAAATAAAAGTAATGTGGAGCAGGCAGGTGTGATTGCTTCAGTTACTGCTAGTGTCTGTATTCGGCCTTAATTATCCTTTGTTTTTGAAAGTGGAATGTAAAATTAAAATATATGTGTTTCACTGTGGACAAAATGGACGTGTTTTATGGGCTGAGGGAATTCTTTTATTGCTGTCACGACTACGTAATTTTTCCATTGACTATAGAATTAGTGACTTGAGGAGAGATGGTATAGATGGCATGTGAGATCACATAATGTGAAATTTGCAAAAACAGTTTTTCTCACAAATGCTATGGGAAGTTCTGTGCTCTTAATGAAGATAGATTCAATATAACACTCTTGTTGATGAAAGGCAATCTTACTCAGTCCCCATTGTATGCATTGCTACACCTTTCCTTTCCCTGTTAATTGACCTCTCCAAGTTTAGTTTTAGAGGTAAGAGTGTCTTAAGATGTTTCAAGCTTCTGAGAGCTTTGGGAAAGAAGTGCTTGTGAATGGTGACTCCTTTGAAAAGAGTAGGCTATTCAGAGGTTTGCTTTAAATCGTCATCGAGATTCAAGGATCAAATAGAAACACATTTTCTGTTACCACCTGTGGGCCTTCTGTTTTAATGCTGGGGAAAATAAATAGGATTTTTATCTTGATGATGGGAAAAACCCAGCTCCCAGCACCTATTATCTAATTCTCTTCAGTGAGTTCCTGTTGTGTCAAATTACCCATGGTTGGGATGGGTTTTTTTGTTGGTGGTTTGGTTTTTGTTTTTTTTTCCTCCTGTGACCTGAATATCTCAAAACTTTGTGACAGCAGGGGATTGTCACCTCATTAAACTCTTGTATGGCTTTGGATCCGGGACAGTCAGTGTTTGAGAACAAATGAGTCTGAGCATCAGAAGAATGTTTTGTGCCTCTGTAGAGTCCTAGTTCATAACTGCCAAGTTTAGGCAACTGCTTATCTTTGGGCTATTCTTAACCTCGGAAAACATGTATTGCAAACATTTCTAGTATGCCTCTAACCTTGCTGTTAGAGCTCAGTGTGGAGTACAACTTCCAGCACACAAAAAAGAGAAAAACTCTGTCATAACTTTTTGACCGTCGGGTTATTGAAATGGTAGAAGCATCAGTTTAAACTCATAGAAGCTATAGAAAAGGCATTCAGTTAAGCTTACGATACTCTGGCAGTCAGTGCAGGGAAGAGTGCTTGGGATTAGAAAAGTTTTAACCGGCTCTTAATAGACTTCAAAAATATGTAAAATTATAGGTGTGCAACACAGATGTTGTGAGAATAATGTTAAATAGGATGACAGGAGTTTAAGATATGTCTCCAATTCATCTGCATAATCTTAATATACTGTGCTTTCTTCTGTGGTTTTTTTTTTTCCTTGCTGTAGATACTGGTAACATTCATTTCTACATCTCTTAATGTTTCTGTTCTTTTATTCTCCTTTGTTTTGCTTTTGAGTTCCAGAAGTGACTATAGAGAGCAGCACCAACCAAGTTACTAATCAAATACGTCTTTGCACTTCGGCACACTGTTAAGGGTGGTTTATTTCGGGCAGCATTCATCTAAACATTTGGACTGAAACAGCGGTTCAGAGTGATACATTATGAAGGAAATGTCCCAAGACACAGGGTGTTAAACTTCATAGAAGTGGTCATATGATTGTTACAGAACAGCTCCAAGGCGTATAAAACTCGTGCAGATTCATAGACAGGTTTTAAACATAAAGTTAACGCCAAAGTATCCTAATTTTTGCTTGTCTTTTAAATTTTTTTAGCGTTACCTATAGCTCCCTGTTAAACAGAGTTGGCATTTTTAAAATGGGTTGTACTTGGAGCATTAATGTTTTGCATCAGTCCCTTGGGGTTGTTGTTTAGATTGGATCTCTCTTGCCAGTTTGGATGTAGCCGCCTTTCGGTGCTGTCTGCACCCTGGATCGTGGCATCATACCCACTTGCAAGATAATTGTTTGTGACTGTTGTTTTAAAATACGTAATTGGGTCTTACTAGCATGATCTGGTGGTACAGTTACATTGTCTTGAGTTCTTGAGGTTTCTGGGTGCTTCGGAGCTAGAACCTAGTCCTGTTTATGTTTGCATGCCCTTCTGCGTGATTGATGTATTTGGTCCTCTTTTCACTCTCACTTTTCCCTTTGATATCCTCCCTCCCGCAGTTCAAATTTAATTTGGGTGTATCTGAAAAGGTGTCATGTACTGCATTTCTTGCTTGCTTCAGCTGCTGCCTCGTTAGTCCTTGTTGGTGGAAGACTGAGGGAATGTGACTTTCCTCCTTAGAAAGTCCAAGAGGGAGTAGTTATTTATACTTTTTATTTTTCAGGCTAGTGTGATCTAGCTTAAACTGTTGCAAGGAAATGTGTATGACCTAGTAAAGGCTACTGCTGTTGGAGGGTTGAGGTTCTGGTTTGGCCTCCAACCAGGAATGCAGAAGTCAAATAGCTGAAGTAATTTTTAAAATACAGCATAATACAAGCTATGTTCTGAGGAGTCGCCTGCTGTACTTCTGTGCCTGAACTTTTGATGAGCCATACAGTTTTTCCTGGTTCTGATACCCCAGAGCTGCAATACTTTGAAAATCAATTGCTAGTTCTTCTGGTGCTCTGTTCTTTTCTTTTGCGCTCTTTCAGAAAATGATTTGTGCAGTTTTGCTTGAGGGTGGGGGCGGTCACAAACAGGTGGCCTTTACTGATGTGAACTGCAGGGTCCGGATGAAGTCTGCACCCCTCTGTTTCCTCGTCTTCCTGGCACCTTCCAGCTGGTGGTGGACGGTCAGGGCAGCAGTGCTTGTGAACTTTGAACTTTGTCTGCGCTTGTTCAATTGCTTTCAATGGCAACCTGATGTAATTTTGAAGCTAACCCTCATTTGAGCAGGAGCTTGGTCTAGATGAAAGCCAAAGAACCCTTCCAGTGTAATTTTTTTCTGTTATTCTGTGTTTGGTAGCACCTGTATTACACTTCACTAAGTGGTTTCAAAGCTTCCATTTTAGGTACTTTCTTAATTGCTTTTTCCATTTTAGGTACTTTCTTAATTGCTTTTTTCTTTTTATTGGACCTGTTATGTTTTTTTTCATTGCCATACCTTGAAGGTATAAACTTCAATTCTCTAGCATGTAGAACCCATAGAAAAAGCCATTTGGTCAATTAAGAATACTTGCCCTTCAGAATTATTCTTCCTGTGCATCCCAATCAAGGTTCGTTTTCACAGAGTTTTCTTGTAATTTCATGCAAAATAGGCAGTAGAAAGTGCTCAGCTACTTGAAAAAGTAACCAAGAAAAGTAAGGCAGTTCACTGAAATAATTGAATAAAACATTGCTTAGACAAAAGTATAAATATGGTTTAGATCAGATAACTCATGGAGTCTACGTGCAGTGTTGAAATGGCAGGAGTAGACAAAACTCTAGCTTGGCACAGTAACAAAAGATTCAGACTCTTGTGTCAAATCCTGTTATTACAGTTGATTCATTACTAAATTTGGAAAGGTAGACTGCATAAAATGCCTGGTTTTAATTGAGTTCACAATCTACCAGGCACATCTTTTTCTGCAAAATACCACGTTTCAGTTAATGTGTAGGTAAGTCAGCAAGGGAGAAGGTCAAATCGAGGTGCACCAAAAAAGTCAAGGCTTAATCCCTTTTTTGTTTTTACCTCTGCCGTGTCTTCAGTCACTTGGATTTCCGAGCATATGGATTTTGTGAGAAGTGTGTTGGAGTGATGGATTGAGGTGATCCCAGATCTTTTTTGATGATGTCTTGTCTTATGAGCTTTCACGCTGCTAAGCTAAGTAAACTAACAATAGTTTCTGTTAATGCTTGACCTGGCAATGTGTATGTTCTGCCTCTTCAGAGGGAAGGCCAATGTTACTAACAAAACAGTGCTGACATCACTTTTATACTAGTGATGCTTTTGGCAGTTGAAGAACAAGTCTTTGCCATGTTGGCTGATGCTTCGTTAAAACAAACAAACAGGAAAAACAAGGAAGGAAAAAAAAACCAACAATACCTTCAAGTGTTTGGGTGTTCATAAAAAGGAAAAAAACTGAATTGCATATTCACTAGCACTGAAAATGATTGCATAGTGGAGTAATATTTTTTAAGCTTCCCGTTTTTCATAAAGAAGCATTTAAAAAAAAACACAAACAACACAACATAATCTCTTTTTTAAAAAGTACATTCTAGCACTGAAACATTTTTGAAACTCAGACTCTCTAAAATCTGTATGTTCCGACACATCAGCCTCACTTGTGTGTTTATGTACAAACACAACTACTTTACCTTAAGATGGGTTTAGCAGGCATGTTTCTACCCCACTGTGTCCCTGGGAATAGCGACAGGATTTCAGTGCACAGCCTGTTGCTGCTGTAGTATTTGCTCAAAGGTAGCTGCCAGCGAGCAAAATTGGACTGCGTTGGGGGGAGAGTGTGATGACCCTTTGGCATCCTTCAGCTAAAACAACTCTGTGGATTTTTCTTTCCCCCCCACCCCCATGATAAACTGTGGGGCTGGCACAAAGGATAAGGGTCATTTCTCGATAAAGCTGCAGTGCTGTGGACATGTGTTTGTTGTGGGTAAGCTAATGCCCTGCTAGCAATGGAAAGCAAATTTCGGGAATTTTCAGGAAGACACCGGAGGTAATCTAGTAATCCAGTTAATATAACGATTATTTCAATATGAGAAGTGACATTGGCTTTACAGTGGGAAAAGGAGAAAGATAAATAAATAGTCAGTTCAGTGTTTTGAAAGGGAAAAAAAAGTCTCTTATACATTATGCCTCCATAAACTGAAATGTGTTTTGTTTTTCTTACTTCTTTTCTCATCAAGTGTGGATGTTCCAGTGTGACAACAGCAACCTTTGCCTGTGGCTTTGTTGCTGATGAGAGGACTGAGGGAAGGCAGGGCCTTGTTTCGGCTTGTCTCAAGTTGGCAGATGTGGTGTACAGCGGCCCAGCCGTGGCGTTTTGGAGGTTCCCTCTCCCAGGAAAAACAAGCTCCAAATCTGACCCAGGTCGCTGTCTCTTTGTGCCCCCAGTCACAAGCAGGCTCCAGCAATCAGAGCTGAACTGGGTTCCCGTATGCGGAGCGTGGGACAGCTTTGTCTGACCTTCTGCACGCACACACGGCCTTAAATATTTACTCGGAGGGAAAACCAACACAGGTTTTGGCCCTGAGCAATTTTTAGACCTGGAAGTGTAGGGAGTGACTTGGATGGATGCCCTGGGCAAGGGGCTGGCGGGGTTGGTACCCGGCTCCGGAGACACCCCCTTCTCTCGGGTCAATCAGTTGCTGACCTGACCGGAACATGGCCCGGGGCAAAGAATTACTTTCTTATGTCCCTGTGAGCTTCCCCTTGGCACATTCTTCATGCACTGACCCTGTAGTAAAAGAAAATTACTAGGGGAGGATATAAAAACAGGTAGGAGGTGCGTGGGGGGATGCCCAGCAGCCAGGGGGGATGTGCTCGGCAGGTCCCGGTTTCCCATCTGCGGGCTGTGCTCCACCGTCGGACGAGAATGTGCTTTTTTTTTTTTTTTCCTCGAAGTCGAGTTTTGTCTGCAGCACCTCCCAGTGCCACCGCTGGGCTCGGACATCCTTATTTAGACACTCAGCTTCCGTGTAAAAATTACGTATTTCTGTCCTCGTACTCTGTGTAAAACCAGGCAGAACTCGGCTGTGGCATCTAGGTTTCCAGAGCCTGTTTTCAGGGACGTCAAACAGCTTTCTGGACAACCGACTGACAGCTTGAACCGCTGCATATCCCGTGGTTTGTGTGTTAGTTTTGTTTCATAACTCACGATGATTTTATTTTTTCTCTACTATAGTGACGGTAAGCGCCGTTCCTCCGGCGGCGGCGCCGAGGCAGGCGGCGGCCGGGCCCGCAGCGCTCCCCAGCGGCCGCGGTGAGGCGCCGGGCGGCCCGGCGGGCTCTCCCAGCACCTCAGCGCCTCCGGGAGGGTTATTCTATTTTCCTCCTCACCTCCCCGCTCCCAAAATCGGTAGCCGTGCGGAGGGTGGGTGGGAGGCGGCCGCCCCCTCAGGGCGCGGGCGAGTGGAGGGGATGGCGGGCGGGGAGCGGCGGGTTCCCTCTGGCAGCGGCCACGAGGTGGCGGGTTTGGGTCACCGCTGCCTTCCCCTGCCGTGGATGTGCTTCAACAGACGATTTTAAGAGCGAAATGCACGGGGTTTTTTCGCCTCTCTGAGTTTTGTCGGGTTAGCTTGAGGACGATGTATGAACCTGTTTAGCCATTGTGGAAGTACTGTCCTCGGGAATCGTGAGAAACTGGTGGTAACCGGCCGAGAAGGCCAGTGGCATCGTGGGGTGTGTTAGAAGGGGAGAGTAGCAAGTAGGTTGAGAGAGGTCCTCCAGCCCCTCTACTCTGCCCTGGTGAGGCCACATCTGGAATATTGTGTCCAGTTCTGGGCCCCTGAGCTCAAGAGAGACAAGGAACTGCTGGAAAGAGTCCAGCGTGAAGCCACAAAGATGATGGAGGGAGTGGAGCGTCTCCCGTATGAGGAAGGGCTGAAGGAGCTGGGTCTCTTTAGCTTGGAGAAGAGGAGGCTGAGGGGTGACCTCATTAATGTTTATAAATATGTCAAGGGGGAATGTCAGGAGGACGGAGCCAGGCTCTTCTCAGTGATGTCCAATGACAGGACAAGGGGCAATGGGTTCAAGCTGGAACATAGGAGGTTCCATAAAAATATTAGGAGAAACTTTTTCACAGTGAGGGTGACAGAGCACTGGCACAGGGTGCCCAGAGAGGTTGTGGAGTCTCCTTCTTTGGAGACATTCAAACCCATCTGGACACACTCCTGGATCTACTGGACTAGATGATCTTTTGAGGTCCCTTCCAATCCCTAACATTCTGTGGTTCTGAGGCTTTTTCTTAGTGGAAGCTTAATCTCAGGAGTGCAGCTGGGCTGAATGCAGTATCAGAGGAAAAACCTTTTTCAGAGGGAAAGAGGGTCAAGTCTTTGTTTCCTGGAATAAAGGCAGCCAGGTTCCGTGCTGTCAGTGAAGAGTGAACAAAGTGGGCAGAATATAAGGAATCTGCGCTATTTGGCGCCTTCTTTCCCCCATGTGTTGTTAATGTTCTGGAGTATTGATTTGGATTTTGCTCTTAAGGAGCTTGTTTCACCAGAACCAAGATTTGGTCTGAATACCATTTGATAGCCGGTAAAAAACAGAACAGCTGTGGTCAAGAAGAACTTGTGTCTGCATGTGCTGGTAGTAGGTAACACAACTGTATCTGCATCTGACCAAACCAAGAGTACTGGAGTTTAGTGGGCAGCATGTTGAGGGAAAGAGCAGTGAGGCTCCCTTGTGATCTGCAAGGATGCAGACTGCTGGCATATTACAGTTGTTAAATGCTACTCCATAAGTTGGGCAGAGCTTTCCACTGGCCTTATGTATGGGCATTTGTGGATGTGGGTTGATGCAGTTAGCTAATAGTGTTAGAAAAAGCAACTATAATGCTATATCTGGCTATTTTATATTTACATATGATGACAATTGTTTTATCTTTGTTTATATTTGATTCAGCAGAGTCCTGGTTTGGAGTTGCTTGTTTAAATTTCATTTTTATTCAGCTTTGAACTTGGAAGATGTTTAGAACAAGAGTTCTGGGGAGAAGTCATCCTTATGGGCTTGCCTGACCTGTGCAAGCCAGCTGTGTGTCTCCCAACTTGAGGAGTATCTTCCTCTGTGAGGCCACAGACTCCAACAGGTGGGGAGCAGCTAAGGAAGGAAAACTAAAAAGAGCTTCAAAACTGCAGGGACTGGATTCTGTTCAACTGAGGCTGTGGTGTCAGTGTGTTGGAACATAGTTTGCTCAGGTATGGTATTCTTAAGGCATCCTGAATTATTGTTGTGGTTAAATAGCTCCCAAATTATATGGTCACAGAATCGTCAATCATAGAGTCCCATGGTGCTTGGGAAAAACATAGTGAGTAGTCTATACCTGTACTTGATTTTTATGTCTTTCTTGTTCAAGTTCCCAGTTGTAAACATAGAGGCTTTTTTACCTTAGTATGACTGTAAAAGTTCATTCCACATGTAAAGAACCCTCCAGGAACAGAGTTGGTGTGGATAATGTTGAGCCTTCCTGCAGTGAGACTGGGCGCTTGCTTACACTAAAGTATTGTGCGCTTCTGATTCCTATTTTTTGGGTGAAGTGTACTGTATGGAAAGCTTAAAAACATGCATGACCTCTTTGGTTTTCTTCAAACTTTATGAACATGGTCCAAGGATAGTTTTCTGTTGCCCCCCCCCCCTTTTTTTAATTAAAAAAAAAAGCAAGCTGCATTGTTGTTTTAAATGCCTAGTTCTGGTATCAGTGGTAGTTTCATCTTGCTATAAAATTAACTTGATGCAGAAGTAAAGAATAAGAAAACCAGTAGAAGTTAGGATTTTGTGTGTTTAGAGGAGTGTTCGTAGCAAAAATGGATGATTTGCCTTTCATGGTTGTTCTGTTGGCGATATGAGTGTTTTATAGGTGGCTATTATACAAATAGGGGGCTTGAAGAAGAAACCAGCCACCTAACTGGTGAAGGGAGTCTCAAGTCAGCATGTGTAACCATTGCTTTAAAAACCAAAATCTGCTATGTGGAATACTTTTTAATTCTAGTAATAACTTCTTATGCATGAGTGTAATCAGCAATTTGAGACTGAAAACTATCTGATTTTCTCTTAATTCAGGTTGGCAAGAAAATTGAGCCAAATAATAAAACAGAATTGAGACTATAATGTTCCAATTTCTTCATGTAGCTATTGCTGTGCAGTTGAACAAAGGTTCAGGTCTTCAAAAATCATAATCCAGTTATTCTTCTTAAGAGCAATGGGAGTTGCTAGATTTTGAGCACTTTTTTTGAGCTGCTGACCTGAATGTAAAAATATCTGAACCTGAAATGATTTAAGGGTTTGTTTGTGTGTTAGGATAATATATAATTATTATTTTTTAATCCTTCCCCTTTCTTTACCTTTGTTAAAGATACCCGAGTGATCATCTTTTCTGTGCTGTGGATCTCAGCTTTCCTTACAGTGCAGGATGCTAGAACAAACAGATTTTTGTCGTTCTCTAGAGACGGATAAATTATTCGTGCTTGATATCCATCACCCTCACCCTATGCATCTTCTTACCCTACCCTCATGCTTGGAATTTGGTTGCAATCTCTGTCTTCTAGGAGGCAGGGAGAGAGAACACCTGAAAGGTTTTCCGTATGCCAGTCTGCTAAACCAAAGGGAAAAGTACCATAAGGGACAGGTAAAAGAATACAAGGAAGGTGGGGAAGGAGGAGTGCGGATGGTTTTGGAAGCTAGCAGAACTGAAACACAGGGACAGGAAAGGTGTGATAAGCTCCTTCACAGTCAGGGTCTCAGCTTGAGTAACCTTGTGAAATAGGAGTGGTGTTAGGTGCTGTACCTGATGGCTTTTATCTACCAGAATTCTGAGCCCACTGAATTAATTTTGTTGTTATTGTGTGGGGGGGCTTTGTTTTATGAGCTTCCCTTTTTAGAGTTTGGCTTATACTGGCCACTGGAAAAACTGCTTTGTAACAGGGGAGGATATGTATAAAGACTAACCTTACTGCAGGAGATTCATTGGGTTGGGCTGCTTCTGTGATTAGTGGAGAGAAAGGCAGGGACCTAGAGGAAACACCTCTTGATAAGCCAATATGTGAATTACTTTCAGTAAGATCCCAAGCAGACTTTTTCTTTTTAACCATGTGCTTATCTTGAAGGGTTCCTCTGAATGGACCAGCATCACAGGTGACAAATCTATGACCTCATTGCATTATTTTTTTTAAAGTAGTTGAGTAATGCTGTATCTGTGTTAATACCTCTTTGCTTCTAGGTGCAAATGACGCAGCCACTTCTCAAGTATCGTTGAAGTAACAAGTTCAGTGTTCATTGTACTTGTTGTGCATCTCCTTATGATGATAGCTTTGATTATAATGTGAGAGCTTTTTTTTCTTTTCTGCTGTCCTTTCTGCCTGCCTGCCTGCTTATCTTCTTTGGAATGTGGTTATTCAACTGTTCTGATAAACTTCTGTCACAGGTAGATATCAGTCTGTTTTGTATCTGTATTTACTGAACATGCCCTCCACTTGGCATTTTGCAGTCAGTCTTGGATCAGACATACCACACACTTAGCTATAAACCGGAAAAAGGGAAATTTTCCACTGCTGTGATGGGTATCGTTAGGAAAGGTAATTTAGTCAGGAAAAAGCCATGAATCTTTTCTTCTTTATTTGCTGTTCTTATTCATTCCCTCCCTTTAACAACAGCAAAACATCCACTTACCCAATAACAATGAAATTTCACGTTTGCTTTTTTTGTTGGTAGAACTTCCCTACTGTTTATTGAGAGAGCTTATGCTGGTAGTGGAGTTGGCATGTGTGCCTAAGGAAGGAGAAAGCCTAGAATGAAAAGTATTTATATATTCTCACTCTTCCACCTCTGCCAGTCACTCATTTCTGCCTTGACGTTTATGTTATTCACATGGTATAGCAGGTAATAATTTCTGGTTTTCTGCCTGATCCTGTGCAAAGGAAAAGGCAAGAACGTGTGGGCAGGATGAAGTAGGAGAACCTTTCACTGCGATTAGTTGGAGCCCACTGTGAAGTACAGTAGTGGAATATGTGTAATGGGGTGTGAGAAGAAAAGAATGTTATTTAACTTGTCTTGTTAGCTGCGTTCGTGCCTTTTATGAAAACGTGGAAAGTTCAGCCTTTGTCAATGGAAAGCCTGTTGCCATGAATGCCTGAGCAGATTACTTACATCTTTGTAGCCTTAGATCGGTATGTATGTACCGATAGGGATCACCACAAATATTTAATGGGATATTGAACTGTTCACTGAAGGAGGAGAAAGTAATAAACTTTGAATTTTTTTAATTTGTTTTTTTTTTCCAGGCACCTTAGGAACAAGAACTCTCAGTTCTTATAACTTGATATATTGATATGCAGAAACCAGAAGTACAGAGACTTTTTGGAATACACTTAGAACCCATTTTGCTTACTGCTTCTGGTGCATTTTTCAGTGAACGATACAAAGCGTTAACCATTACTAACTACAGCTGAAATGCAGATAGGTCAGTAAACTAGTGCCAGTCTGTCTGTCCTCCCTGCTGAAAACGCCTCCTCCCTGTGCTATGAAGAGGAGAGCAAATAGCACTGTGTTGTTTGGAGCTCACGCAGAGTTGCCACTCTCTTAAGATCTTAAAAATCCTCATGCTTGAGGTGACCAAATCAGTTGTGATTGTGGAAAGATGGGTGTAGGCTGGCTTTTTTTTCTTTTAATTACTGCACCACTTAACCTACCTCTACCTCTGCGATAGTGGTTAAACCAAGGGTGGTTACTGCGATACTGAACTGCAGCACTCCGGGGAGGAGAATTTCTGTGGTGGAGAGGCTTTTGTGCCTGGCTACGAAACACAGGGCGGCACAGTTCAGAGCTGTTAGGAGTTGTTTCGGGATAATCTATTCTAACATCGCCACTGGGGTACGCTGAGCCACATAAAGGTCTTGGCTAATGTAGCTGCCTTACTTCTGGTACTGTAAACAGGTTAAAGCACTTCTCTAGTACGTTGTACCTGGGGCATGAACTGAGGAGACACTCGTCATAGGCGGGATGCTTTTGCTCATGTACACTGAGAAGAGAGATTGAGAGTCTGAAGCTTCTGATTTTTAATTATTTTTTTTCTTTCCTCTTTCGGAAAAGCTGCCATCATAACATGGTGATGTCATGGCACTGGGTTAGTAAAGTGCAGGTCTGCCAAGGGAAATTGGCAGAGCTTTGGCAGCTGCTTGCTGTAGATTTAGTTTCTTAATATTTCCTTTCCTATGTTTCTTTTTTTTTTTTACCAAAAAAAATCTGGCATTTCCAGAAGTGCTCTTTTTGTTTTTCAGATAGTATATTAAATGTACCACCACCTCCTGCTGTTACCTTTTTGGGGGTATTTTTAGCCCATAATTCTTTTATTCTCTTCACTCTCTTATTCAGTTCTTGACCCTTTCTGTCTTTAATGCCTTGCTCTCCTTGCGATTTTCTCTGACTACGTTTTTTGCCCTATTCCTTTCCTGTATCCAGTTGCTTCTTTATTTCTGTTCTTTTCGTCGCATTGTTATATCTTTCTTTAGTTCTCTGACATGTTTTTCTGGTTTCCAAATCTGTAGTTAGATGATTTTTTCTATGATTGTTGTTTAATATTTAATTTAATGATAAATACATTTCCAATTATGTTCAAGGTCTCTTTCAACCTATGAGATTCTGTGATTATGTGATTTTTCAGTCTCACTAATAATAGCATATATAAACCAAATCTCCCTTACTCTGCGAGATGCAGTAATGCTCTTTCAAATCTCTATTTTGGTCTCCCAAGTAACAACTGTAGCTTTTACTTTCCTGATTAGAGCAATTAATTTCAAGAAGAGGACTGATAATTACTGGTTATGGCACTGAAGTCCCAGTTTCTGGTTCAAAAGAGGCATTTTGGCACATTTTGCAGCGTTGTCACATTCTGTGTTCGTTACTGATAAAGGAAGAAAGGAAAAATACAGTAGTGAAAGTCTGAAGAAAATGCAGCTAATTTCAGAATTGCTCGCTGTTGTTACATAGCTAGATAAGAAAGTTGAAGGCTGTGACGCTTCGTGTTTTCTGAAATAAACATTGCCGATCAAATTAGAAGAATACCAAAATAGATACAGGGTGAGAGCTGTGTGAAAGTTAAATGTTCACAGTAAAAATAATGAAGTATAGAATTAGTGCTGTCTTTTAATGCCTGCCAAAGGGGCTAATGCTTAATTGTTAGGGTATTGTTGACACTTGAATTCCTGTGGCTTCATCACTCGTGATGGGCCACTGGTGGGTTTCATTGCAGGGGAAAAAAAACCTTCCAAATGACTCTAAATGACACGATACTGTGTTTGCTACCTGTGGTGTTATATTGTTGCTGCTGTTTTCCTGTCAAACCTCTTGAAGCGCTTGTTCTATGTTCACAGAAATCAGTGTATTTGGGTAGGTTTCCCAACACTGTGGAAGTTACTTGTGTGAAACCCAAGGATGCACAGAATACTTGTCAGATCTTGAAGTTTTCGCTTTCAGCCACAAGTTACATCCTTCTGCATGGTCAGTGTCTGTGTTTTGCTGCTCCTGAGAGGTCCTGCTGCAGATCCTTCTGTCCTGGTGATCCAGCAGCAGAACAAACGTTTGGGTTTGATGGAGGAACTTTCCTTCCCATTGGTTTCAATGGGTCCATGCAGGGCTTTTCTCTAATGTTTAAACCAAAATATTGTTTGTTTTAGCTAGATCTCTCCTTGCAAAGTGCCTGGCCTAGATGAAGAGTATCAGGATGGCAAAACTTTGCTCACTCCCCAGGAAAATGCTGCGCATGGCAGAGAACCCCTTTTTGATGCTGTGTAAGGATTTTTTCATAATCAAAATCCCTGTTACAATACCAGCACCATGGCTTCAGCTGCTTCTTCTTAATGCCCTCTCTGGTTTCCGCAGCTTGTTTTGAAGCATTGAAGGTCATGTTACAACTGCTGTGCTCGTGATACCAAAAGGGTTTGGTTGCTGCTGTATGAATTTGTTCTTGTGTAGGGTCTCGAAGGTGATTCCACTGCTTGCCTCCTTTTTGAAATCAGTTGACTTGGTAAAAATAACATGTGAGCCTCGCAGAACCCAAAGATTTTTTTGAGCTTGAACTGCTGCTTGAGTGCAGGCTGCTCTCTAGAAATCTAAAGAAAGGAAAAATTTAGGGGAGGAGAGCTGTGGAGTTAAAAACTCTTCCTTTCCTGATAATAGAATTATATTCTTGTAATTTAACTTCTTTAATATGGCTGTCACCAAATGCCCAAGGCATGTCAGCTGTAATTTAGTCTCAGAGCTCTTGTATTACTGAGGAGTTTCGGGTATCCAGGAATAGCTGTAACTGGTTCCTGTTGGCCCACACCTAGTGATAAGTCTCAGTTTGGAGGTTTGGACAGGACACAGATTTGGTTTGGAATTGCTTCTGAAGGTTTTCTCTGTAGGAAAGCTCAACAGGAAGGCTTGAGAGTCCACTTTGTGCTGTATTTGTCTGTTGAAATTAATTTACCCTGAACTGTGAGGCTCCATTTCATAGGTTCTATGACTAGGAACTTCACAGTTCTTTAAAAGTTTTCTCTCTCATGCATAGGTTAAGAAAAACCCAACACAACCGAACGCACATGCGTGTGTTCTGGGGCTTCCTTCCCCTCTGGTCTAGCTGAATGTCCATAAATTCTTCATCATTAATTTTGTATTTGGCTGATGTAAGACACAAAATGAATCGACAATCCCTTGAAGCAAAAACTGCTGAGCTGCTGTTATTGTGCTGTGTCAGTCCATGTTAATCAGGCTCCTTGTTAATCAGAGATTCTGCTGGTTTGGGTTTCACAGGTGCTACAGTGAAGGAATAGAGCACTTGCTTTAGATGAGGATAACAAAGCATAGCCAGGGTGAAGAAGATGCTGTAGTTGTAGAAGCAGAGATACTGGGCTTGTCTCCTGTAGCTTTACTCTGATCTTCAGTAGTAACTAGTTAATATTCCAACTGGTAATACATGTTCAATACCAATGCTTATAGTTGCTTCTTCCCGCAAAGATATTTTACTCCTCTTTTTTTTTTTTTTTTCTTTCTCTTTTAAGATACTTCTGTGCCCTGACACTAACATAAGTCTACAGCTTGAATACACTTTGAGGACATTTGTTCTTCTGTATGATTAAATTGTGAGAAGTTCAGTGACTAGCATTTGGGGAATGTAAAGCACTCCCTTGCAGATGGCTCACTGGTTCTTGGAGAAGACCTCTGGACCTACTCAAGCACCTCAAGAAAAACATTGTAGTGCTTAAGTGAGTCCAGAGGAGAGCAACGAGGCTGGGGAAAGGACTGGAGGGAAAGTCCTGTGAGGAGAGGCTGAGGGAGCTGGGGGTGTTTAGCCTGGGAGGAGACTCAGGGGGGACCTTATCGCTCTCTACAACTGCCTGAAGGGAGGTTGCAGTCAGGTGGGAGTCCGGCTCTTCTCCCAGGCAACCAGTGACAGGACAAGAGGGCACAGCGTGAAACTGTGTCAGGGAAGGTTTAGGTTGGATCTCAGGAAGCACTTCCTCACGGAGAGGGTGATCAGGCACTGGGATGCACTGCCCAGGGAAGGAGCGGAGTCACTGTCCCTGGAGGTGTTTAAGGAGAAGCTGGATGTGGCACTTAGTGCCATGGTCTGGCCGATGTGGTGGTGTTGGGATATAGGCTGGACTTGATCTCAGAGGTCTTTTCCAGCCTCAGTGATTCTGTGAACTGTGACTGACTCTCCATAGCTGCTCCTTCGTGCTTGTGGTGGCTTCCAGATGTTTCTAACATGTTCTTAAATCAGGTCTGCTCTAGAGATCCAAATTCATATCTTTTCAGTGACCAGGGTGGTTGATGCTTTGTATTTGTTAATTTGAAAACTGTCTCTTCCCTGGATAATTAACCAATCAGAGTCTTGTAACTACCTTTAAAAAAAAAGACTGTACTAGTTTTGGGAAGAGAATTCTTTTGAAATTAAGTTATTTCTTCTTGTGCAGGAGCTCCTCAAGCTGCAGGAGGTTGCTAACGAGTAGGGGAGGATACTGTAGGGAGGTGGTGTTATCTGCCTGCCTTTCTGGGTTGTCCCCTAGGCCTCTGCCTCTGGCCATGCCTAGAGGTGGCCTCTGGGCTAGATGGGTGTTTCAGACCAAGTAAGATCTTTCCTGTATGTGTTTCTTGATCTTTCACATAGGGAGGATCTGCTTTTTGGCAGTATGGTACCAAAATGAAAATAAAAATGAAATGTAAAGCGATGGGCTAACTGTGTGCAGTTGCTTATCTTAATATGTAAGGTAAGACTTTCGGT
Source organism: Trogon surrucura (assembly GCA_020746105.1). Taxonomy (NCBI): domain Eukaryota; kingdom Metazoa; phylum Chordata; class Aves; order Trogoniformes; family Trogonidae; genus Trogon; species Trogon surrucura. The sequence goes on from CM036617.1 coordinate 34,225,378, forward strand.
TACACATCTTGGCAATGACTGGGAAGTATGTATAAAAATATTCCTCAGATGTTCAGTTAGGATGTTCATAGCTAAAGACACATTATTTTTTTTTTTAATGATGGACTGAAATAAAGCTGTCTTCAACTGCACGTCATTACATCTGTTAAAAATATGAAGGTAGCAAAGGTACAGCAGTGATTTCAGCTGCTGACATTTGGACATGAAATGCTTCCCAACTTGGCATCCACACACTTGTCTTTCAGTTGTGCTTTGGTTTTCATTGTGGTGCAGATGTCTTTGCACAGCTTTTTGTGCTTTTTACCTTTTCTTCTTGTCAGTTTTATTTCCTTTGATAACCCGGTGCACGTTGCTTCGCTGTTGAGTTCTAATGAATATTTTCCAAAGTAAGATTTGGTTTTGGCGTGCTGCTGTTTCTGACTAGCAGCCTTGCAAAACATTTTGTGCAAAGTACTCCGTAAAGATGAATTTTAAGTTGTGAGGATGGGGGGAACAAAGCATTAAAATAAACCCCCACATCCTGAAGCAAAAGGTGTGCGGGGCACCTCCTGTAACATAAGCACTTCAGCTTCTTATGAATATTTGTTTTTTTTGAACTGCTAAAGCCATAGTCTGTAGTCTCAAAATAAACTTTGGAAATCCTGAGTACTGGTGGCTAATACCAATCTCGGATCACTATTGTAGTAGATTTTTAACCTTTTTAAATATTTTAAGGATTGTAACTTTAAAGCTTCCTGAAGAGCTTGAATGTTTGTCTTCTGTATCTTCTGCTTTGTCAAGCACTTGTATGCAGGTCAGAATTTTAAATTTATTGTTACTTGATTGCATCGCATCAGAATTGACATTGTTACCATAGGGCTTTTTATGTCTGTAGTCTAAAGGTTAGCTAATTTTCTGCTTTTTTCTGTGGTAATGCCTGGATTATTGAAGCTATCTCTGAACCCCTGTCTAGAATGTGGAAAGTGAACCTGCTAAATATTTACCCCATGAAGGTATGGCAGCTAGCTCAGTGATGTGTAGCATGCTAAGGAATTTGTGCTCAAGTGCTTCATTTCAATCAGACTGACATAAACAGTAAATTCTGTTGGCTGAATGCCAGATTCATTCACTTGCCAGGTAAAATCTAAGCTTGAACTGATGTTTTTGTTTTGTTTTGTTTTGTTTAAAAAAACCCAACAAACTGTCAAGGAGTACTGAAAGTTAAATATCTTGAAATACATTCCTTCCTTCACTTTGGGTGTAAGAGCTGTGGGGTGGAGGGGGGGGAACCTAGGTACCCTGATGCTATCATGCATGAAATCTTGTTGTTTTTTGTTTCATTAAATGCTAAAACTTACCCATATCTGACATCCTAATGTACCCACAGTGATAATTCATCTGTGCGCAATCTGTCACTTTATATAACAGCCAGAATGGTTCAGGACAAAGGAAGGAAAGCATAGCTTGGTGCTGAGTTCTTGAATGTGACAGGGGAAGAAAGAAGATCCTTGTACTTTAGGCATTTTTCGGTTGCCGCTAGGGGCTATTTTTCAAAGCAGTAAAGATGTTCCATTGCTTAGTTAATCCATTTGGTTTACAATTTCTTTGTGGTTTCTGTTACCTGTGAGTTGTTGACCTACATGTAACTGAGCAATACTTTTAATTACTTGAATGCAGTTCAACCAGAATTGTCGGATTTATGGGAATCCTTACTAGGAAAACCATGGAGTTACTGCAATACCGAAGCACTTATCTTTTAACATTTAATTAGGTTTCAGTCTGGTGACAAAGCAAATCCTTTGCTGTTTTTCATGAAGGTGATAAATAGAACTGGTAAAATTCCTCTGGGCCACAAAACCCCCAAATAAAAAGGTGATGAGTCAGAATTAGGTACTTTTAGATCAGTGGCATAGAAACCGTTTTATTTGGCATAACTGGAAAATTGGAGTCAGATGAAGCCTGTTAGCATTGCCTTACTGACAAGCTATCACTAGAATTGGGGCTGAAGCTTGAGGAAAGGCAATTAGTGTTACCAGAGGTGGAGCTACCTATGAGTTCTCCTTGTGGGCCCAGCAGCATCCTTGCTTCCCTGTAGGATAAAGTAGCTGAATAGATTCGGTAATCCTGCATCACACACACACACACACACACACACACATATATATATATATCTGCCTTTCATTTTCAAATTCTCTGACACTTCTTTTAATAAAAAGGGCAAATTACAAGGATTTTAGCGTAAGCGCATGAGGAGGATGCTGGAAAGGTACAACTTTTTACAGTGTCTTTTTATTTGTGCGTAGGCAGAGTTGTTAGGACAGTTGGTTATTTCTTTCACAAATTATATTCAGCGTTTAGATTTGTGTCTCAAGAGATTGATACTTCCTCCTCCCTCCTCCCCATGTAATCTAACATTTAGTTACCATTCTGGCTATAAAGGAAACACAGATCTGAGTCAAGAGCAGTGTTAGAGCCGAGTCATGTATTGGTCGGATGTACACAACTTACAGGACCTTATTTTTAACCCTCTTGACACAGCCCTTTATGTGACAGAGCTTGTGTTCAGAGGGTGTCTTGGAATAGGAAACAAGAAGGCAAAGACTGTCCATGGGAAAGATTAATGTTGCCCCTTTTCATCCCTTTCCCACTCCAATGTACTTCAGTGCATATTCATCATTTTAGGCATCTTAGAAAACACCTGTGGCCAGTGAATGCACTGTACACGCACAGTTATGGAAAAAGGTTGTTTTCCGAGCTGATGTCAACCGTGCAGCTTTGCACAGGGGAGTACAGCAGACACCGCAAGAAGGACGGGAGTGGGGGTTAGGAGAAGGGCAGCGTAAAATCCGAAGGTGTCGGCTCTTGTTGGTGCAGCTCTGTTGGATACAGACCCAGATGGGCTGGACTGCCATGGGTCAGCCATGTGGTTTGTAGAAGGGCCGAGGGAATTTGTAGGGTATGTGATATATAAGATATGTAAGCAATAGTATTCATTAGGAATTGTTATTGTCCTAAGTCTCTGACTGAAAGGATATGTAAGGGTGCTGCTCAAATTACAATTTGTCTTGATTGAGCTTTCTGGAATTGGTTTTGAGCATTTCTCTACTCAATTTGATGCTTTGTTTCTTTAAAATGAGCAAGACTGCTTGCTATAAGTAGTATTTAATCTTTAATATTGAAATTAATCAATAGTACTGGGTCAGACATTCTCATCTGAGTAGTTGTTGATTTCTCTAATTATTGATCCCTCTGTTCCTAGCTTAGTGTTCCTTGAAAGCCCACTTTCTTCTACAAATTGTTCCCTTCCCTCTTTTGTAAGCGGTTGTTGGTCTCCACTTGAAGTTTTTGAGCATGGCTCTGCTCTCAAAGCACGCGTCCCTCTCACAGGGCTGCTACACCTGCCTGCCTCTTCTCCAAGGACCAAGGTCCTGGAGTACAACTGCTCCTCCATCTGAGTGGTCCCACCTCCGTGGCTTTCAGGTGGGAGTGGGAGGAGGATGTTCAAATGAGCCGTAGCTGTTACCTGCTCCCGTGCTGTCGCTGTTACCTGCTCCCGTGCTGTGCTGAGGGGGAAGGACCGATGTAATCACAGAAGTGTTTATTGGAAAGTGCAACTTGTCTGCTTTAATCTCCCTGCTGTGCTTTAAAAGGAACGTGATGCTCTGCCCATGCAAGCCAAGCACACCAGCTTCTGGGGGGACCATTTAGCAATATTCTGCACTGCTTAATAGCTTAGTTAGTAGCTCTGATGCCCAATCATCTGAATTTCCTTTTGGCCATGGAGAACTAATCTCACCGTGTCCCGCAGCTCCAGGGGGAGAAAAAAACTATTGTGTTCTTTTTCTTTGCTTCCTTTCTCTCTCCTAACCAAAATACTTTCTTTGTGTGATGGTAGACTTGTTGGTTTTAATAAGTAGGGTTGGTTTTACCCTTCCCTGCTTCAAGCCAGGCTATTTTTCTTCTTATCATATAATACCTACTTCCCTTGCCATTAGTCACCTCTTCAGCACCTTGGTAAGGTAAAGTAGAAATGTGGCTGAAGTGTAGATGGCTGTGCTCCAAGGAGCCACCGTGTTTGGCCCTTCCACTTGGTTTCTTCCCCATATAGTCTCACAAGGCAAATCTACCTGAGGAAACACATCTGACATCACTTTAGCAGTCAGCAGTAAGCCCAAGTAACATTTGCTAGGTTTGATTTCTTGTCTTGCCTCTGCATTTTCATGGTCTCCATCTGACAGAAAAGACTGACTGACGGTGCCCATGCTCTCCTGTGTGGAGGGGGTTCTTGCACACGCGCTGTGCAAGTAGCCAGCAATTTCCATGTCAAGGGGTTCTCTCCTGCTCTTCAGCTCACATGTAGACTGCGGAAGTGAATCCTGTTCACTTCTCTACAATGTCCTATGGACAGGCAACTTGTATTCGCACTGAGAAGCGGTCACAAGAATCACAGAATGTCAGGGCTTAGAAGGGACCTCAAAAGATCATCTAGTCCAGCCCTCCTGCCAGAGCAGGATCACCTAGAGAAAGGAATGTGTTTAGATTGATACAATGGATAATGGTACCTGTGTGAGTAGGCTCGTAGTGACATGGTATAGATGTACTACAATGCACCAACAATTCCTCACGATCATCTGTGTTTCTGTGAGGAGGAATAGGCAGTATTTGTCTGAATTTTGGCTTGACCCAGGAAAAGTCATTATCTCTTTCTGGTCTGCAGAAGATTCAACCAGATCCATGTTGGTAACTCTCATTACAGGTTCTTGTTGTAATAGCAGCCAGGGATAGGATTTGCCTGTGTAAGGTGTTTTTTTGCAAACTGGGTACTGCCAATTCTGTGTCTGATTACAGTTGCCATTAAGCACGAAAACTTGGCTTTGAGGAACAGTGCAGCTCAGGCTTTCTCTAAGCAGCATCAGCTACCTGTAGTGATTAACATGTGCTTTACAAAAAGGGGGAGCAGGCTGAATCAGCTTGAGAGCTGGTGAATTTGGCACTGCTGAAACAAGATGCATTTGTTTGAGATCTGAAAACCTAATCGTGAAGATTTTAATCTCTCTTGATGCTTTATGTAACAGAGCACCATGTGATCTTCAGGATCTGTAGTGTCGTCACTGCTCGCCCTTCTTGTTTTTGTTGATCACGACCAACCACTCTCAAACTCGGCAAACTTTGAATAGAAGCAAGTGGATAATCTTTAACGGGCGAGGCTTTGTGATTCTTGAAAGTGCTGTGGAGTTCAGGACCCGTGGTTAATAGTGGAATGCTAATGCTAATCTTATGGCTGCCAAGGACTGAGAGGTATTTCTTCCGACCCTCCATCTGGGGGAAACTAATCAGCAGGTACTGAATAGATACACCAATGAAAGTGACACTTCTCCAGAAACAAGGCTCTGACACAAATAACCATGAAAGTGTTATTCTTGGAACTGGAACAGCATCTAAAGAGGTATTTATAAAGTTTTTAATTTTTAGATGCTTGATTTTTGTCTTTTTTTTAAAAAAAAAAAAATAGCCCTTGAACGATTTTCTTTGAACAAGTACTTAAAAATGCTTCTCCTAAACGAAGCTGCTTGGCACTTGTTGAAACTGAAACTGTTTCAAGCTAGGAGTGTTGTACTGGTTGGAAGTAGTGTGTCACGCAGAGTGGTGTACTTATTCACTGAAAATCTACATCTTAATCTTTACTGCAATATTAAAAAATAACCCATGTTATAAATGTTTGCCATTGCAGTACTTTTATTTCCTCTCTTAAAAAAAAGTTACTCCAATTATGCAAAATGTGAAGTGACATATCGCTAAACTAGAGAATTTTAACATGATTTGAAACTTACTATCAAATGAAGTCATAATTATTCAAATGTTTTTCATAATATATACTATCTTCTGTCTTGTCACATGTTCAAATGAAAGCTTCTCTGTTTGGAGAAGCACTGAAATACAGCTTAGTCTTCTGCAAGTTATATTTATTAATCTCCTTTTTAATACAAACAGTGAAATATTAAATACATGGGTTTGATCTTGTTCCTTTCTAGTTTTTAAAAGGAATACCAAGTAACTCTGGTAAATGGGAAGAATTACTGAGCTAAAAATATATGACAGTGGGGGGCAAAAAAATGCCCTGACTCTTCATAATGCAGAGTTATTGTTCTGTGTACAAAAGGCAGATACCCGTCTGTGGGAGGGAGCACACAATGTGTTCTTCATAACTTCTGATCTCTGAACCGGTGCTTTTGTTACACCACACCCTTAAAATCCAGAAACTTGGCTCTTATATAAATTTTGACAAATAGCAACTAATACATTTTATGTTATGTTTGTGGTGTTGTCGGTGGAGAAATCTTTCCTCTCTGACTGGTGCCTCTTTAGAGAGTATAAATTTATACATTAGAAAACTCTTTTAAAATTCATTTTTGATTTCTTCAGCAATTGGCTGTTTCTGAAACTATGCTTGAACTTTCACGTGGACTTTAAAAATTATGCTAAATCAATTCATTTGAACACCTAAGGGAGCAGGGTAATTGAAGTATTTTATAATAACAATTAAAATAATGACATTAGGTATGTTATGCTTGAGCAGCAACGACTGAACAAGAAAGGTAGTATTGACGAGATTGTTTCCTACCACGAACCAATCTATTCCACAAAATGCATAGTGAAAAAAAAGTGTAATGGACTAGATGTGTAATTTTCTATAACCTTTCTGCATTGAAAGGTTTTGCTATAACTGGTTTTACTGATAAACATAGCAGCATGATATAGCACCTCTGGTCATAAACCAAAATCTGCATGTATTAACATTAGATAGAAAATTTTGTTGATTTCCCCTGTATTATTCATCAAGCTACTTCCTGTTTATTTCTCATTTACTGTTGTTTCCTCTGGTTTCTCTCACAGAGACGCTGGTTTTGCTGTATTTTTTTTATGTGAATTAAGGCTGGCTGACTGTCACGTCAGCATAAATTGCAAATGAAGGAGAAAGTTTAACCTCTCTTGCAGCTGTTCTTAGCTAATGTTGCATATGGTTATATTTTTCTTTCCAAAACTGACGCTGCTGAATGTGTGGGCCAAATTTGAAAAAGCATTTGGCTTTCTCCAGGTTAAACATAAAATCTCTTTTGAGAGAGAGTGCACTTGTGTATGGCTTTTTACAGGAAAGATGGGAGATTCCCAGGTCGGGCATCTCCTTTAAAACCTCACGGATACTGACACAGTTGGTGGGTCTTTTTTTTCTGCTTGTGGACCTTGGTCAAGGGCAGTTCACCAAGAAGGGCTTTTACTCTTAAAATTAAATACTTTACACTTTGTCATTTGAAGTTTGGCTGCCAGAACGAAGTCTAAGATCTAGAATTTAGGCTCTGGACCTCTGCCAAGGTGCTTTGGAAAAGTGATCCCTAATGTGTATGTGCTGCAGGAGAGTCGTGTAGCGCTAGGCAGCTGGAAATGGTCATTACGAGGGGATACAGGAACTCCTACTACTCTTGTAGTTCAGACCACAGAGAGCTGACTATGTCTGCTTGAGATCCAGCGTATATCAGCACATCCTCATATTCCTACTGAGTAAATGGTGGTGTGACATCCTTCATACTTCTGTCTGAAACTTGGTGGAAGATGTAGAAGATGTGAGCTGGGTGGGGAAGTCAGAAGATGCTTCAGCCTCTGGTTGTGGCATCAGCTAGATGAGAGAGTGCTGGTGCCTCTGCTAACTCTTGGGATGGTTAAGGTTAAGCTGAAGCTGCTTAAAATTCATGAAGAATACTGAAGGCAAGGACAAAAACTTCCGTGTCTTGCCCTGTTACACTTCAGTCATCCCTATCTGAACTTAAGTAACTTCAGTTTGTTTAAAACATACCTTAACAAAGGGTATCCAGTCTCTACCTGATGATATCAGGGAGGTGGCGTCCCTGCTCACAACAGGGAGGTTGGATTAAAATGATCTCTAAGGTCCCTTCCAGCCCAGGCCATTCTATGATTCTATGATGATAGAAAACTCACTCTATCTATAAGCTGGTCATTCTTACTGGTTTTGAGTCATCATTAGGTAAATATTAAATAGATACACTAATATAAAAAAAAAAGAAATAAAAACCTAGTTCCCAGGGCAGCCCCTGAAATCTAGTGTTTTCTCTATTTAAAGATGATTTTTCAGTGAAGTTAAATCACATCTCGGTCCTTTCAAGGATTTCGAAGATCCTTTCAAGTGCCTTGACATCTTTCAGTCTATCAGTATAAGTAAATTACCCTAATTTCTGAATCGGTTCAGTGGTTCTTTTCTGCAGGTTTCAGTTTATCAACAACTTGGTTTAAAACACCGAGTTCTTCAGAATTTGGACTGAAGAACAGGTTTGGGCAAACTAATTCAGGGAGCTGTCTCAGTTGCACCGTGCTGCTCCATGACTCATTCATTTGCAAATATTTTTGTTTATAGCTGTCGTGATTGCTTGTACTTGAACTGCTGTCTGCCTCCCCAGGGCCACTTGCAATTAGTAGTAGCTGAGAAGAATCAGAGAGGAATTCCCCTGGTCTGGTACCTTGTGGGAGCAGGCAACACCTCCAGGGACAGGAGGCTGCATGTGGTGGGTTTTTGAAGAGGTGGCTTGTCCTCTGTGTTTGGTGGGACGCTGCAACAGTGGTTCCCTGGCTCCACTGAGAATGAGGAAACGTACCTGCAAGCTGTTTCGGACACCCATGCATTACTAAGTGGCTTACTCAGACTTTTGATACTGGAGTTGGTTGGGTTTTGTTTTTGTGGGGGTCTTGTTTTGTTTTGAGGTTGTTGGGTTTGGGTGGTTGTTTTTTTTAAGTTGCGAAGGTTCAAGTTGTGATCTTAATGACTGGTTTCTGGAGGAAGCGTCAGGTACCTGACACAATATGCATGTGAGGTCAGACCTTGTTTTGTATGTGAGACTCTTGGAACAGTTGATGAAATGTATTTTAGGTAGATATCGACCAGCAAATAGGCAACAGCAGCATGTGTGAATGGACTAGCCTGTTTCATAAACAGGATGCTGCTCGTAAATTTAGCCATCTCTGCAGAAAGACGATTATCTGGCTATTGAATGAGTATGAAATAATATGCTGTAATCTTCCCTTTGCCAGTTGCATATTAAAAGATTAAGGGTGTATCTTCTGTTTGCAGAGTGTCTGGCTCAAGGGTGGCTAAATGTCAGTGGTGTCTGCCCTGCGTGGCCACCGCAGACCTGACAGTCTCAAGGTGCTTGCCAGTTATGAGCTAGAAGACGCAGTCCTGTGGAAAAGGGAGGGGTTTCTGTACTGCCTGGGATTCCTTTTGGGGAGCAGTAGGGTACTGAGGAAGGCTAAATCCCACTGCAAGGAGAACCAGAACTTCAGGATGTACGGGCCTTTTGTAGATGATGTGGAATTTTGCCAGCCCTTTGCAGTCTCTCGCCTAGAAGTCTCTCCAGGGATGTGTTCAAAATCTGCTGAGCTGACACATCTGTGTTCTCTTTGGTTTGCAGCACTGCAGGATTACAGGGGAAGAAGTGTGCTGAAGTGGGTAATGCTTCTCTAAAGCCATAAGGCACAGTCAGGTCAGATTAAATTATCTGTTTGAATAAATAGGTAATTAGGTAATTTTTAAAGTTGTTTTTAAGCACACCTCGTTTCATAGTTTTATGTACTTTCCCAGCTGTCTGCATTCTGTTTCAAGCCAATATTGTTTTACAATTTCTTCCTTCAGCAAGGAAAGCTTAAACGTTTGAGTTTCTTTTTTATGTGGACCTATTCTGTTGGGATTTCTGTGGTCGTGAGTCAGCAGGATTTGTCTCTCTAAACTGCTGAAGCTCTGCCTGGATTAAGAAGCCTGGGAGTACTTTCCTGCTCCAGAGTCTAATTGTTTCTCAACACTGTAGTGAGTTGAAGCACAGGCATACACATCGGATTCCTCTCACATCCTTATTGCTACAGGGTGGGAAGGAGATGCACAGGCTGGGCAGGAAATTGTCCTGCAAATGCCCAACTTGGTGGTTGATAAAGGGAAGCAAGACTTTGGGATACACTGCACTGGGCAGTAATATTTCCTGGTAAATCAGGTCACATTCTTATGCGTTTCTGGAAATTCCCCCCTGCGCTTCCTGAATGGGTGGAGACACATGAAATTTGATTTCTCTAAATGAATGTTTCCATTCAAGTATAAAATACGTTAAAGTGAATTCAACCTGTTTAAGTGCAGTTCTGCTTGGATGGAACAACACATCTTGAGTTTTCTCTAATTTTTTTAGGAAGTTACCAAAAGATAATAAACTTATCAGGCAAAACCGGAGTATACTGTTTTGATCACTCCAAAATTGGGAAGCCTGGTATTACAGATTCATATAATATACACAGAGTTATACATATATATATACATAATATATATACGTATATATACATATATATATACATAATATATATACGTATATATACATAATATATACAACAGAGTTAATCTGAAAGCCATTCATCTGCTTGCTCATTGATATTGCTCGTAACCAGTGACTGCAAAGGGATTTGAAGACATAGGCATGTAAATGGATGATTGGGTAGGGGATGATTGGATAGAGTATTTGCTGAGGAAGAAAATTCTCACCTTATTGTCTTTATTCTAGTACATATGTAACTGAGTTGAGGTGTTTGGGTTTGATAACAGAATGACGTTAAAAATGCTTCTGCACAACAGGGTGATAAAGGGTCATCTGCCACATGAAAAGCAGAGCGGTGGCAGATCTTCAGCCTTGTTCATGGCATGTTGGATTCCATGTCCTGGGGCCTCCATTCCCACACTGCAGTCTTACCTTATATTTTGATTTTGTACTTTTCTCCTTTGATCATCATTGAATGTTTCGAATAATTTCTGTAGAAATTGGAGTAGGGAGCTTCTTTCCAAACTTCCTGAAGACTGTAGGAGAACACTGGTTAATTGCAGGGACTTGGGCTTTGTTCCTGGCAACTTTGGGTTTGCTTCTAGTTTGATACATTTCTGTGGAAAATACAGGCTTAATTTCAAGAGTTGAATTGAAAAGTGGCTATCAAATGGAAAATGATGTTCAGTGAGAAGTATAGGCCAGCTGTTAAGCCATATAAATAATTTCTTAATAAGCATGACTAAATTATTATCTGATCCAAGATTTTCAATGTAGTTTCAAGGGGAACAATTAAAAATGGAGGAGGAGGTGGGAAAAGAGGAAGAAAGGGATTAAGCAGTTAACGAAAAAAACACCAAAAACATAATGGGTGCAGGCTTTACAATGCTCTGGGGTCCAGGGACTTGGAGGAACTTAAGGTCCTCCATCTCCTGCTTCCACAATCAGCACCAGTCAGTAATGCGTGGAATTCCCACTTCACGTGACTTCTCTGCAGCCTTAAGGAAATAGAAACTTTTTAGAAATAGGAAGTTTTAGAAATAATAAAAGATTACTTTTCTCACAGGTTAAATTTGCTGCTTTTTAATTTGATGACTAAATCCCATGTGTGCTATAAAGGAAGAGTGAGTGTCAGCCACTGTCTCCCCAGTCCCTGCTGGGCTGCCTGCCCCTTGGATAGGAGAGATGCTGTTTGATATAGAGAACTTCAGCTTTCCAAATGCTCGTCGTGTCACTGTGTCAAACCACTTCCTCCACTTGCTATTTTTCTTTTGTTACAGTAGACGTAACTTGAAATGCTTCAGTGACTCTTTCCTCCCCTCTTCATTTTATCAAAATTTCATATAAATTTCATATAAAGGAGAAATTAGTTTCAGCTCCATGCTGCAGGTAGTGAAACTAGAGGATCGTAATGTTTTATCACTTTTCTACATATGCTGCTTTATGGCACTAAACAGTTTTTCTTCCCTTCCATGGTGAGGACAGTGACAGCATGCAGAGTGATGTCGTGTGCAGCTTTCTGGAGGAAAGAAAATTGATTCCTGGCTCAGGTGTCTCACTTAAAACTTTTGGGATGCTAACACGGTTGGTGGATCTTTTCCACTTGCAGTTCTTGGTCAAGGGCAGTTTGCGGGATACTGAGGAGGGCCTTCTCTTTTAATGAAGTTAAATATTTTACACTTACTCATTTTAAGCTTGGATATCAAATTAAGGAAGCCTGTGATTCCCACACTAAACGTTACTACAAATGTATAACTTCAGACTTAGGTAGTGTAGCATCTGGATGCAATTTCAGGTTCTGAGTTACGATGGACCTCACTCTGTGAGGAGACTTAGAAATGCGGCGTATGTGCACAGAACAGGGTCCTTCATACCAGCTGTATTGCTGGGTGGTTGTTTGTGGATGATCTCAGGGAAGGGGATTCCACACATCCCTCTCTCCAAGCATCAAAATTGCTTTAAGATGGCTCATACTTCCTTGCTGTTTTCTCTGACAGGTAAAGTGTAGATTATCTCTGTGTTTGTCTATATCCGTGTGCTTGATACAGACTTTATGTTTTGTTTTGCCAGCATTAAAATTGGTAGGATCATTATAATTCTTATTTAAAACAACTGGGGTTGACTTAGCAATTAGTTGCCTGGAAAAGAGGAAGAGGATATTCTCAGAGGAGCCAGTGAGAACCGCTCTTTGGTTGTCTTTTGATCTTACACGTTTATCTTCTTGCTTTTAACTGCAGCCTTCTGTCTCCTGTGTAGAGCGCACAGCATGATACTTCAGTGTATGCGTTGTGATTAAAGATGCTGTCAGGTTATTTCCAGAACCCCAGTAGGGTGTATGTATTCTTTCTGCTGAATATTTATTTAGTTATACTTGCACATCTGGGGGAAAAAAAAATATACAGCACTGCATTTAGCTAGCATCTTGCATAGCTTTCCCTTTTATCTGTTTTTCATGGGAGTAAAACACAATTACCAGCAAAACAAATTATACATGCAAATAACTTTGGGGGAGGGAAAGGACATATTTAGGAAAACTGATAGAGTTATATCTGGTGGCAAGATGTTCTCCAATTTAGCAGAGGTATGCCAGTTGAAAACTGCAGAATTCAAACTAGAAATAAAATGTTAGCCTTTGGGACTGAGCAGTAAGTTCTCAACGGATTGGTTTCTTTAAATAAAGATCCTGGCTGCAAGTTTGGGGCTGGAAAAGGAAGCTGGCTGAGATTCTGCGATCTTTATTTAGATTATCTGTATGTGATTTTTTTTTTTCTCTTGTGTGGCTTACTAGGGCTGGGGGAAGTTAATGGGTAGCTTCTCCAGCCTATCTTGTACTTTTACTGACACACAGACAAAAATTATGGCCTATTGAAATAAATAATCTCTTAATCCTTGATGTCAACTGCAGTTTCCTCTTTAGGTTATTAAGTATTGGAGTAATTTTGCATAAGTTTGATACTGGAGGTGTTTCTGTCAATGCACAAATAGTTTTGAATTTATGAATTTTAAGGCGGAATAGTACTTTGACATTGTTCCTTTTTAGATGCCAAGTGAAATGTCAAGTCAGATGTCATGAGGAATCTAATGACTGTAGTCTTTTCTTGAGTAATTAACATATTTGTATTTTTTAACCTCTTCTGGTACTTCTATTTTCTTACTGAAAGCTGTAGTTGAAGTCCACAGGATCTGAGCCTGTCTATAGAGTAAGATGGAAGTATGATGTGACAGCAGTTGCTGTTTTCTAGTATGGCTTCTGGTGTGGTCTCTTTACAGCAGTCAAAAGATGAGATTTAAGCTTTTAATGTCGCCACTAAAGGGAGCATACCTTGACAAGGTACTTGAAAGCTAAATTTTTTTTAACATGCACACAGAAATATGCCAAACCAGACGTGCATAGACACAAAACGATTCTGTGCTGCAGCTTACCTCATTATGTGCTTAAGATGAAAAGCATTTTTTTTCCAAGTGCTTGGCGTGATTAAATTGAGACAAGAGGAAATTATGTAGTGGGAGAAACAGAACTGAAGCATTACAAAAGGTGAAGTGTACTATAAAAAGTCTTTTGACTACCATATATGTTTCAACTTTAAACAATTTGAGGATCAAAGATGCTGGTGAGCTGCTTGTTAAGTGGTGTATTGTATTCGGCTCTGCTCCTTTCTCAGGAGCCCACCTCTTTTTTTTTCTATTACTTTGTGCAGTTCATGCTCCACAGACAAGCAGCCTTCCAAAGCCTGTGAGGAGACCAAAAACAAGTGTTCCTCATTGCGTGTCTAGTGCTAACAGGGTGATAATTTGGTCCAGTTCAGCCCAGGCCCAAGAGTGACTTTATAGAAATGAGGAATTCTGCAGCCTTTCTCACCTCTGCTCTCAGGAATGTGAATTGTAAGCTATTGCAGGAGTATAATACCGTGTAGTATCTGTTAATGAGGTGTTACAAGAGATGGTCAGAAGGTTTTCAGTAACCCAGTGGTCATCTTGACTCTCTTCTAGTGCTGTAAGGGAGGGTGATTGAGTCAAAACAACATCATCTGAGTGAAGTGCATATTTAGTGTTGTGGTTGAGGAGGCAGGAGGGGAGACAAAGCCATGAGCAAGCAAGGAGAGAGGGAGTTTGGAGGATTGTTTTCCTTAGATCTTCCATAGATTGTTTTATTTCATGAACTGTAACTATTTTTAAAACGCAACAGCAAAACCCCAAGCTTTAAATACAGAGTTCAGCCTCTGTCCTTGTCAGGCAGATGACAGGGTGTTGAGACGAACATTGGAGGTTAGCGATGCTCCCCGCCTGCCCAATTTTGGGGATGAAGGTAGGACATGTCATGGTTTTTGATGATCTAAGAGCTCACAGCTTTCTTAACCATAAAGGGAGACTAATGGCTTGCTTTTTTTCTTGTTTTTTCCCTCGGGTGGGCAAAGCAGAACATGCATATTAATATGCAGTCCTACTTGCACAGCTGACATTTCTGTTGAATCACAACTTGGCTTGTAGGAATCTGAAAATAAATGAAGGAATTTGTGAAGAGCCCACTGAAGTTAATGGAAGATGGTCGATGAATTTAGTGGGAATTGGATTTAGGCTCGTATCTGTCTCTCTCTTTCATGAAGATGCATTAATATAGATTAGAAGAGGGCAATGTTATTTATTGTTAATTTATTCTGAGAATCATACAATTTTTCTGCCGTAAGTGGAACGATGACATTTAATAATTATCAATCACTATGGCAGCAGTGACAATCATTTTGAAATGCATCCATGACTTTATTTTTACATGCACGAATGAAAGTACATACAAATGTCTGCTGTCTCCTGCAGCAGCAAAGCAGGTGTTTCGAGGGTGTTCCTTCAGGCTTGCAAGTTTGCCATCTTCAAGTGAGATACAGATAGGACTCCTCAGTTTTTACACCTACTTTTGCCCTTCTCTGATTAAGAGCTTTAGGGGATGGAGATTGCCCTTGAGGTTGTATCCAGCTGGGATTTTTATCAATTCTAATGACCTGAGTGATCACCTTGGTGAGGAGTCATTTGAGACATTACTGATTTTCAAGCCCAACACTTCATAAAACGATAACTCTAGGACCGGAGTTGATAGAGATTTGGGAGCAGGTGATGTGGTTTTGGAGCTGTTTATTAAATGGCTCACTTGAGTACTGAGCACTAGTAAAGTTGTGTGTAGTAACTAACGCCTGCAAAGAAAGCTGTTAGTTGAAGTTGTTTGTACAACGTTGTGTTTGTCCGCCAGGAGGTTGGAGCCTGATGCATGTGTTTTAATGTATTACTTCTAATTTACTTGCAATTAAATTTGCAAGTCAATACAGGCAACATTTGTTGTAAAAAAAAAACAAACAACCCACCAACAGACCAACCAAAAAAGACCCCTAACTAACCTGAACTTCAGCTTGTTAGGTACTATCCTGTGCATCTTCTCCAGGTATCTGAAGGGCGAGATGAGAACTGTGGCCGTGAGGAACTGCTGTTCTTAAATGTGACCTCGCTCATGAGTAGGATTAGTTTGTACTACTCTGACGGCATTATTGAATGGAAGAATAGTAGCCTAGGACAATATAAATAAACTAAGAAGGATGATGCAGATACGCAAATGCTAAATTTAGCTTTAAGATGATTATTCCGTGCCTCCTGGCTTTCCTGCTTCTCTGGGAGGAACACCTGTGACATATGTGACTTCGAGTTCTTGGAGAAGCTTGCTGTAGAGGACCAAAGAGGTTTCTGACTTTATTTTTTGTGCCTTTAAGTCATGTAATGCCTGATGAAGGGGCAGGTCTAGAAAATCGTGGGTTTGGAGGTTGGCTGTTTCTGGTGGCAGTGGTATTTTGCAGTGGTTTAATTCAGCTTTGGGTCTCTTCCTCAACTGTTGATCGTGGAGTGGATCACTTGGACAGGCTGTGACTGCAGCACTTGTTCCGTGACACTTGAGAGTGTAACATTTCTTGGGAAATACACCACACTTAGGTGGGAGAAGATTTTTTTTTTTATTCCTAAATTATTAATGCATGTGCTTTTAAGACCCTAAGTGCTGTATAGTATGGTCCGAAAAGGAGTCAATAGGCATTTTCCCCGTTCCTGTAGAACAGTATCAGCTGACTTACTAGAAATCTGCAGGTTTGTGCTGCCTCGTGCTTTCTGTGGGCGATCTGATGGCTGAATATTTTTTTTCCACACATGGTTTTACGGGCTGCTAAGGCCTGTAAGAGGGATAAAGAAGGATCGTTGCTGCTCTGAGATGATCCGTAGGAGTCTGAAACTGTGTTAATCCGCGCCGTGTGTGCGTTTTACCGCCTTTCACAGGCGAAGCGGGCAGAGCTACCGGCCACGGGTTTCACGTTGTCCGAGGCTGAAATTTGTCGAGCCGTGGGGTAGAGCGCTGTGTGTAGCGCGGGGCAGGTAGACCTCGCCCCGGGGCGCGGTGTGGTGGGGCCGGGCACGCCGTGCGACCCGGGCGGGACTGCCCCGGCAGCGGCGGGGCTCGGTCGGCGCCGCCGTGCGCCAATAGGTGGCGGTGTCGGCGCGGCGACGAGCGGCCCCTCGGCGGCAGCGGCGGCGGCTGGCAGCCCGCCGGCCCGCGCTGGGCTTCCCCGCCGCTCCCGAGCGCCTTTAATTATTATTTTCTTAATTTCTCCCCCCCCCCCTTTTTTTTTTTTAAATTCCTCCTCCATTCTCGCGGGTGGACATCGGCACGGTGAGCCGCGCTCCGGTACCCCGCGTTGTCCGGGTTTCACGGGTGCCGGGGCGGGGGGGGTGGAACGGACGAGTCTTCCCTCCCGCCCCGGGCGGGCAGGGCGCTGCTGACCCGGGGGGGGCTGCGCGGCGGGGTTTGGGGGTTGGGGCGGGGGGGGGAGCGCTCCTAATGAGATGCGACGGAGCGGGCTGGGGGCGGGGCCCGGTGCTCTGCACAACCAATAGGAGGCGGCGGCGGCGCATAAATTATGGGGGGGGCCGGGATGGCCAGGTTTTGTGCGGCGCGGCGGAGCGCTGACCTCGGAGCTGGCCGAGCGCAGCCCCGCGCCCCGCAGGGTCCCGCCGCCCGGCCCCCGCCGCCGCCGGAGGAGCTGCCCCGGCGCCCGCACAGACGCCCCGGGTGCGGAGAGAAGGGAGACCTGATTTCTGCTGGGAGCGTTTCTGGCGGCGGGTTGCATGAATGCCCAATGTTGTAGACCGGTGGCAATGGATCTAGGAGTTTATCAACTAAGACACTTCTCGATTTCTTTCTTATCGTCATTGCTGGGCACCGACAACTCATCCCTGAGGCTCGACAGTAGGTAAATAAGTGTTGTGTCCGAGAGGCTCAGCCGGCGTGGCGGTAGCGGGGTAGGTGAACCGCCGGGCTGGCTCCTTTGTCCGGGGGAACCGCAGCGGCGGCACCGGGCGCCCGCCTCGCCTCCCCTCCCCGGAGGGGCTGCCCTCCCCGGCGCGAAGCGCTTCTGCCGCAGCCTGCAATTAAGCTCCATCTTTGTGGTCTGTCGGGGGGGGGGGGGCAAAATATCGGGATATCGGATGTAGCTGCGGGCAAGGGGGTTCGGGGCGGCTTACACAGGTTGGTTTTGCTGCATTGGAGCATCCCGGTGAGGCGGCGGCGGCGGCAGGGCAGCGTGAGGATGACTTTCTCAGCCAACTGGCTACCAATGCCCGCGTTTCTTGTCTCTTAAATAATTCAGCCGTTGCTAATGTATGGTTGTGGTTTTTTTTTCTCTCTCTCTTTCTTTTTCTCCTGCAGCTCCTCTGGTGCAAGCGTGGTAGCTATCGACAACAAAATCGAGCAAGCGATGGTACGTACCGATTGGGGCAGAAAACCTTGTTCGTGGCTAAAGCAGTAAACAATATGGGGATGCGGCGGGCGATGGTTTTAACCCTTGCGCGGACGCGTTTTCATAGCGGGGCCGAGGAGTGAGGGGGAGGAAAGGGTGTTTTGTTTGGGGAGGGGGTCTGGTTTTTTTTTTTGGTTTTTTTTTTTGGCGGTGGTAGTTGTTTTATTATTGATCAAAGGCATTCCTGCGGGGAGGAATGCGCACGTTTTTCTATCGATGCCGGGCAGGGAATGACGGCATCGCTGTTGGCTCCTGCCTCCCCGAACCATTGATCCGGGCTCCGCGCAGCGGGGGAGGGGCGCGCTGCTGGGGCAGAAAGCGGCGTTTGTTTGGAGTTGGGGCTTTACCTCCACTCCCCCCAAAGGCCGGGGGTATTTCGGGGTGCATTTTTGTGGTGGTTTTTTTTTTTTAACTCCCCTCCTAGCGCATCCCCCACTCCGGGCCACCACTGCCAAACGGGTGCATCCCCCCGCGGGCTGCAGCCGAGGCGCCCGCCGCCGGCCCGCACGGGGCTGGGGAAGATGCCCGGAGCCACCGATTCCCCTTCGGGTGCCGCCGGCTCGTTCCCCGCCCTGCCCCCGGCGCGGTGCCGCGGCGCTGCGCCTGGGGCCCGGCCGCCCTTTGTTACTGGAGCGGTGCCTGGAGCCGTTCTCACGGGAGCCTCTGCCGACTGTTGCTAGGCAAACTGCGAGCCTTTAACTCCCGGCTATAAATAACTCGGCCGCTCATTGGCCGGGCCGCGCTCTTACGTCACCCGGCGGCAGCGCACGGCCGGCGGGAGGGAGGGAAATGCGGCAACCTGCGCTGAGAACTGGCTGCAGCCGGCGCGCGGGGGGGCGGGGCCCGGCTTCGGGGGCGGGGCCAGGCTCGGGGGGGCGGGGCCACTGCCCGCCCGCGGGGCCGCACGTGTGCGACGGGGCCGCAGGCAGCGGCTTGTGACGTGTGGCGTGTCGTCGTCCCCCCCCCCCCACTTCCGTCACCGTACCCCCGAGCCCGTGAGGGTTGGCTGAGCCTCGGCACCTCTCGGCTGCTGCGAGGGAGAGCTTAGCCGGCCGCGGGTCTGGCTCCACCGGTGCGAGCAGCAGGATGGAGACCCTCGCTGGGGGTGGGGGGGTGCTCTCTGCCCCCAAGCAGGGGCGAGTGTGCAGGGTCTCGCTGCGCAGGGCTCTCTGTGGCCCCTCTAGTCTGGTGGGAGCCCAGGCCAGGCGCCGGGCTTGCTTTCCTAACGTGCGTGCTGTCTTCTGCGTTTCAGGATCTAGTAAAGAGTCACTTGATGTACGCGGTAAGGGAGGAGGTGGAGGTCCTCAAAGAGCAAATCAAAGAGCTGATAGAGAAGAACTCCCAGCTGGAGCAAGAAAACACTCTGCTAAAAACACTTGCCAGCCCAGAGCAGCTTGCCCAGTTCCAAGCGCAGCTGCAGACTGGTTCCCCACCTTCCTCTTCCCAGTCACAAGGGACAACACAGCAGCCTGCTCAGCCTGCATCACAGGGTTCGGGGCCTTCAGCGTAGTTCAGGATATCATCACCATTGTGATTGCTGGCCTCTGGACTGCCCAGAGCAAGAAGGACTAGCGGGAACCTGCTACAGCCACCCTTCATCCATTTCAGTGCACATTGCAACCCAGACTGAGGACTCCATGCCCTGCTCACATCAGGAGAGGTTTCTCTCACCCTGTATTACGCACTCATCTGTCTCTTCCCTCCCTTTCCCCCTTTGGCTTGAAGGAGTCTTTGTTCTTAGGTTGATTGGAAAAAAAAAAACTTCCAGAGAATTAGCACAAGTACACTGGGGACTTGAGCAGCTTCTGCAAATGGCTGAGAAACGAAGCTGCATGCCTGAATTTTTTTTTTATTTGTTTTTAAATCTTCCACTCATCCAGTGATATAACTGATACAAGTGCATTTCGAGCTTGGAGATCTGAAGAAATAGACTGGAGTAAAAAGTGATGGCTCAATCCCCCATAGTGCACTGGGGTTCCAAAGTGAGGACTGGTGCATAGGATCTAAGAGGAAGAGGGAGAAAGGTAAATTCAGTGTTTAACACTTTGTCACCTGAAACCTTAAGTGCAAATACTTGCACCGTTTTCTGAAGCAGTGGACAGGTGCATACAGCTGTAATATATATAGAAAGCAGGTAGGTGACGTGCAGTTGGGTCATAGGATAATTACAATGAAGGTTATTTGCCTACTGTATATTTGTGTATTTAGTGTAATTACTTTGTAAAATAGAAAACTGTAACTATTTAGGTTGTACAGATTGAAGTTTAGTTGTTTCATTGGCTGATCTGAAGAAGTTTGGAAAGTCTTTTTTTTTTTTATGCCGCATAAATAAGAATGCACCTACGCAACTGTTCAGAATTTGGCAGATTTATGCTGTTTGTGTAACTTCTGAAGTTCCCTGGCTGCTGATTATTTTGAAGTAAATCTTTGTTCATTGTAGTTTGGTTCAAGACAGGAAAAACCACTCCAAAAATTATCAAACCCTGCTAGCAAAGAATTTAAGAAACAAAAAATTGGATTTCCCAGTATGAATTTTTTTGCATATGATCTGTATAGTAGTATGCATATGTTTTTGTGCATGTTCTCTAAACAGTTGTAACACGTCAATGTATTTAACTGTTGCACTTGTCAACTTTCAATAAAGCATACAATGTTGATAAATCACTGTTTGTATACTGTACTAATGTTAACTGCAAACACTCTCGACATGTTGCAGTGCGGTTTTGTGTGAGCAAGGGAGGTCAGGAAGCTTCGATCTGGGTGCAAGATCCTGCCTGTCGGCTTCAGAGCTTTAGTTCCAGCTAAAAATGCAGTGCAGTTTCTTTAAAAACACAGTGTGAAGTCAAATGAATGAGGAAGCAGTAGAGTGAAGCACCTTGTTTTGGTCCAGTCTCTGTACGGTCAGTTCTGTCGGGTGCCTTCTGTATGTACTTTGAGGAGCAGGTAAACAGGAGCACAGATATCTTCTGTATGATCAACTATGAACATATAAGTCTCATGCAAAAGTTGTTCCCAGGCAGCAAACTGCACCCTTGCCTGGGCATGGGTTCATCCCGTGGTGACCGCAGCTCCAGAACCCTTAATTTGGGGTGACAAAGGCAGTGGGCACTGCAGCTTCCCCCGACTGCCAGCTCTCAAAAACTTCCACTGATGAGACTGAGCTGCAGTCTCGGATGTCTCAAAAATTTCTCACTTTCACCCCCGCAGCTCCTTACCTTGATTATTTCATGCTTATTTTGTGCATTGAAATCCTGTGACCTTGGCATATAGGATTAATTCTGCTGCTTGGAATTGTTGAGAAGAATTTCCAGTTCTGTGTGAAGATAAAACTCCCTTCAGCTTGAAGAAAAATATTTCTTTCCACTTCAGTAATGATGACTAAAATACAACTGAATCTAGACCTACGTATTTCTAGGTGAATGACTGTATCACCTGCAACCAGGGGAGTGAAGGAATTTGCAGTTTTACAGAGGATTGTTGTTTTCTAGTGTTGAAGATGTGAATCTTGGAAACCTTGAGTATTCATAGTTAATGAGATAAAACGGTGGTACTTTGACCTTGGAAGCAGCCTCCTAAAGTTTGAATATCAGAAATTAGTTTATCTTAAAATGTTAAGGGTTAATTACAAAGTTTTTCGTAGAGTCTGATACGCCTACTTATTCCATATAATAAAAATGAGGAGATACTATTCTTGTGGAACTTAATGTTCTTGGGACTAGTCAGGTGTAGCAGAGAAAACAAGAAAGCTGAGGGTTCAGAGGCAGGACAGATCAGCTTTTGGTGGGATTGAGAGCTAAATTCCTGAGTTTGGGTACTTGTCACGCAGCAGTTCAGGCACTTCTCAGCTATATCACAGTACGAGTGGCTGCATTACCTTTCTTGGGATTAGTACATCAAAATGCATGCAATGAGTGTGTCTCTGTGGGAGTGTGAACTTTAATTCTTAGTTTATGTTCTGCAGATTTCAGTACATAATTTAAGAGTGTTCTTAATGAGGAAATGCCAGAGAGAAATGCAAGATGCTTTTGCTTTTTTATTTTTTCATGGATTAAGCTAAAATTAGAAATTGATGATAGCCTTTGTGGCAGAACAGCACTTGAATTATCTGAATCCGACAAAAGGAATGCTAATTTTGGTGCTTTTTAAATGGCTTAATTGTCTGCAGTTGCCATTATATTCTGAATGTGTTTTTTAGTACTTCCAGGCCATAACACTGAGTGTATAAAAAAAAGTCAGTCTTCACATGCAGATAGGCTTTTTCACCTGCTTTGCTGACCAAGATTTGGAAAAAAATTGTTTATAAAAGAAATTGATCTCTCTGTTTGTTTCTTGTTTAAAGAACCGCCTGAGCATATTCTAAGTCCATGGTTATTTTTTTAGCTGTTCTTTAATACGGTATCTGGAAGTCTGAAGGTTTTTGGCTAGGTAATACTTTAATAAGTTTAGTCCACTCTGCTCCAGTGTTGGCAAATCTGATCCTCTAGTCTTAGGTACTGAGTAGTTTTAAAACCACGGAGCCAGTTTTTGTAGCTGTTTAGTAATTACTGAAGTTAGGCAGAGCAACGTTTTGTTACTGAGATTATTTTAGCAATAGCTCTGTCAAAACTGCGGCCTCGCTCTGTGAAACTGATTCAAGTTGACTAAAATTGCACTTGAGACCCAAACAAAGAGTAGACATTTCAGTTGGTTGTGTTGTAATACTTCTGGAATGAATTGTTTTGATTTTTGCTTTTGTTCTAGAACAAATAGTTTTTCAGAGCACTGTAAATCAAATGTTATCAATAGTTAGAAGTGTTGTCTTGTTCCACAAGGATTTTTCTTTGTACAAACTCTGAAATGCTCAGGTTTTCGTCCACAGTGAGAATCAAATTAAATGTAATCTGTCTTTTATATGTCAGCCTTTTTTATTCTCTGCATATCTCCAGTAATTCTTCAGGCTACATTCAAGCTGTTTGTCACTTGCTTTATTTTTAACAGCAATCTGATAAACTGATCTAAGCAAATTATCACGGAGACCAAGTTGCTATCTTTTTTTTCCCGTTGGCAGCTTTTTTTTTTTTAACTCAATTTTTGACAGATAATTTCAAGGCAAATTCAGATTGTCCAGATTCTGAGGGCCCTGTAAATACTTGAGGAAGAGAAATATCTCTCCATTGCATGCCTGAAAACTGGTCAGAAAGCACGCAGTGGCAGTGAAGTAAATGCAGCACCTTAGAGATGCCTCTCCGTAATTCTCACGGAATAAATCAATGCCTGAGAGGCAGCTTCATGTCTTTCAGCTGGAGAAAGAACCCAGCGAGGCTATTTGGGAACTGCCACTCCTGATTCCTGTAGCTACAGCAAGTGTATTTATCTCAATCCAAAAAATTTTAATTATTGTTTGTTTCTGATAGGGTGAAATAGCAGTACTCGAGCTCACTGACTGAAGGCATACTTGTTTAGCTTAATATATGCCTTTCACAAAACCTCTCGTTAAGTGTCTTGAGTACTTCAGTAGCAGTTCACATCTTAATGATGTTGCGTTATTTCTTGCTTTTCTCTCTCTTTGGGACTCCGCGTTTTAGCTTTCTGGTGGGGTGAACCTGAAACAAGTTACAAATCCAAGTGTTTGCATAAGATGGCAATTAGCTCATTTCCAGCTGTCGCTGGTCAGCATAACTTCAGACGAGTGAAACTCAGCAGAGGATGGTTGCTGGAGGGAGCTCCTGCAAAGTCTGGAACGAGCTTAGGTATTTGAAATGCTCATTTGAGGATACTCTGAAAAAATACCTGCCACTGGCCCGGTGCTTTTCCTGCCATGAGTAAGCAGACTCCTATTACTGTGTTTAGTATGTGCTGAGCTAGGCCAACAAACGGCGTATTTTGAAAATCCCATGGCAAGGAGTTTCCAGCAGACACTGGCAAATGCCCTCGTGTATCAGGGTCCAGCTTCCAACAGGAGCAAAGCCAAGCTCAACAATGAACTTAAAAGCCAAACCATGAATAAACTAACTTCCTTACATTGTAAATACATCAGAAAAGGGCAGCAGTTCAAACGGGAAAAATGAGCAAAACTCCGATGACTTTCCTTGAAACTGTGTCCCAGGTGGTGGTAGTTCATTGAGGTGCCACCGGGACAGTTGTGCCAGGCCAAGAGGCGAAAGAATTTGGGTAGGACATGGCCAAGAGGCAGCCAAAATGTAGCATGCGGGCAATTTGGATAGAGTGTAACGGTCAGCTAAGGAAAGTGAAAACAGTTCTCAAAATCGTGTTCCTGAGCTAAGCCAGGTTCTTAGGTCATCATGCAGCTTAACTTTGATTCCTCAGCTGCCTTGGTTGGGGGTGGTTATTCAGTGATGTGTATGTGGTAATACGTATTGGACACGGTTCAACTTGTCATGAGAAAGTCGCTACAGGCTAAAAAAGGAAAAAAAAAAAAAAAAAGGGCGTAACACTTCCATTTAGAGTCTTCTAGTTTGGGTAGACTGAGAGCTTGGTTAAAAGTTCTCCCTCTCTGGAGCTCTAAAGGCACAAGAGGTTGAGATCTGGCAAGTGCAAGCTCAGGGCAAATCCACACGAATCTGAGAAGTAACGAAAGGGCAAAGAAAAAAACTTTGTCAGCCTTTGTAAAAAACAAAGTCAAGAAGAGCAAACCTCTGTGGCCGTCAGAAAGGAAAGCAGATCTGTTGTTCATCAGGCAGTAAGGGCAGAGAGGGAGATGAGCTTATTTGTGGATTATTTAAATTACTGTCAGCTGCTTTCCAGTCCAACATGCATTCAGGGCCTCTAGAAGCTGGAAGCTGAGTATCTCTGCTGAGCTCTCAGATCTTCCTCAAAAATCTTGTTTAAAGTACCTGCCCTGCATTATGCTCCCCGTGGGGGCTGCAGTAAATGGTCATTCTTCCTTCCATTAGTTTTATTACTGAGAAACCAGCCTGCTCCTGCCTCTCTGCTGCTGCTTTAATCAAAGCTTTGCTACCAGATAGCCATCAGAAAAGACATCTGCAATTCAATTAGATATGTGCTTAAACTCACCATCTCTGTGAAACCGGCTGCTGCCAGAACAGAGTGCCCTCCACGCCATGGGCTTGCCAGCACTGCAGCCAGTAAGCTTCCGTTCTGGCTTTTCTGCCTCCTGCCACCAGCTCGTCCTCCCCCCTGTCCCCCTGGCCCTGCTTACAAATGCTTGAAATGAGGACCGGTCCCTCACAGGAGGCTGGTAGGAATTTGTTACTTCTTCCTTGCAGAGCAAGAAGGGAAGCTAAAACTTGGCACCACACAGGAGCCACCAAAGCTGCTTTATGACATTTCAAAAGTGGTTGTTGCTGCAGAGTAGTGCCTTTCTGCCTTGGGAGGTAGGATGAACAAGCTTCAAAGGTGCTCCGGGAGTAAGTTATTGCACCTTTTGCCATCGGCATGAAAGAATGATGAATTGATAGGAACTTCCATACCAAAATTTGTTGGACTTCTTTATTTTCACTGACTTACTGTGGTCTCCAGTGCTGTAAGTGTATGTCCCCTAGTGCTGGCTGCTTCAGGGCTGTTGGAGATTAAAATAGTTTACTAGCAGGGTATTAGAATTATTTGTGGGGTCACTAAAATTGCGATAAATTGGAGCTTGTTATGTCTTATGAGTGACATTGCTTAGCATGAGTAGACAGATTTACTGAAGCCCAGAGGCATCAGACTGTGGACTTTTAGCTAAATCCTGATGAGCTTAGGCTGAAGAAAGGCCCAGAAACCAATGCTAATCGAGAAAGGTAAGATCAACAGAAAATGCATCGTGGAGACCCAGCCTGGAGAGAGAGAAAGGATCCAGTGAAGACCAAGAACACCCCAGATCCAAATATTACTATGGGACTGAACCATCATGTGAGGGGAGGCGAATTTAGATTGTAAGGGTATAATTGCCTTGGGCTTTCTTTGTTCAAGGTGCCTCTCTGAGGGTCCCATCTCGAGCTAAAATAAACTGACTCTGTGACTCTTCTTTGTAGCAAGGGCTAAGACTGGATCCAGCCACACCTAGCTTCCTCTCTGTGGGGAAGTTTAGAAAGCAAGAGGGTCCAGTCTGAACTTTGTGACTCATCAGGATGGTCTTCTCAGACTCTTCTGTAACAAGTGCCCCACTCTTGCTTGCAGTGACCCTATGAGGTGACCAAGGTGAGGTCCAAACACACTCTAGACAGTCCAGACTACCAAGCCTCTGAGGAACAGCTGTTTTGAAATACTTCCATGACTCTAGAGGTAAAGGTGACCTCCAAGTGATGTCAGTCTGGTCCCTAACACCACAACCTTGTTTAAAAATGCTACAGAAGGATGTCACAAAGTGCTTTAGTGGTCTTGCTTTAAAGCATTTCTAAGAGCTGACTGTAAAGGCTCACAAAGTCATAAGTGAAAGCAGTCAGAAGGGAGGTTTGTGTGGGCTTCTTTGTAGAAAAGCTGCAGTTGACAAACCCAAAGAGAAGTGGAAAGCAAAGGTGGGTGTGGGGGGTGAATGTGACCTGCAGCTCACCGCAACCTTTCCCACCTTCAAGAAGCTGCAGCCCCCAATTCATAGAGAGGCAGTTTTAACACTTGCCTGGGATAGGAGAAGAGTAAATGAGGTTCAGAATAATTTACACAGCTGAGTGTGGCCCCAACGAGTTGAGATGCTGTACCTGTCCTTACCCCCCAAGTTCAGGATTTAGCAAAGCCTTGTGAGTGCCCTGCAGCTGTGGGCTTTCTCAATCTGCCAGTTGCAAGAAATCCTCCGAAATGGTGACAGTGAAGGAGCTTCAGGTCTCTCAGGAGGAGGTGGGAAGAAGGTGGAACTGTAAGTACTCATAGGAAGTGCAGGAAAAATTCCCCCAGCCCATCTCCCCATTCTGTCAGCTTTAACTTTAAATCCAGTGAGCAGTGGTGGTGGATCAAGTTCAGTCACGCTCTTAATGAACAGCAGCTCCCCATTTAATGGGTTCGTGTGAAGGATCTAAGCCAGGACAGTCTGTTTGCTCAGAAGGCAATTACTCCTATTTACTACTTAAGTACCATAAATGCGCTCTGGCTTTCTAAGGAACAGCAGTAACTCTATTGCCAAGGCATGTGGAAAAAACCAAAGCAACTCCAGCTGGTGATAGGACACAAATAAGTCAGGGCTGGGGATGCTCAAGTGTATCTAGGATAGAAGGAGATAGAAGAATTTTGGTTGGCAGAGACCTTCAAGATCATCGAATCCAACTTTGTTCTAGCCCCATCAACAGCACTAAACCGTAAGCACAACATCTACCCATCTCTTAAACACCTCCAGGGCTGGCGACTCAACCACCTCCCTGGGCAAGCTGTTCCAATGCTTGGCATCCTTTCAGTAAAGAAATTCTTCCTAATATCCAACTTGAACCTCCCCAATGTGGGAGACCATATTCTGATGTCATTTGTTGGATGCCTACAGTTGCATTGGAAGTGTTGAAGCCAGGCAGTGATTTAACTCCAGCCCTGGGCTGCTTTAGTGGCCTTGGTAGCCAGCAAGGTCTTAGATACTAGGGCTATGCTGCTGTGAAGAACACATGCAGAGCAGGGGAAATTAGAAAAGGCTTGAAGAGAGAGTCCCTTTTCTTTTTTTTCTCTCTCATGATATTGATGTTCTTAATATATTTTTAATAGATGAAGTGAAATATTACAGAGGAAGGAAAGTCTATTGTGGCCCTTATCTGCTTTAAAGGGTTGCCAGGGAGGAGGTTTGGGGTTCTTTTTCTACTGGAGCATCCTCAATGCTTGCAATGCTTAAACTTTCTTCTGGACACTGTGGGTTTGGGCAGAGCATATGTATGTGCCCAGATCCGCTAGGTGATCCATGCTTGAACTCATTGGATCAGGATGCTGGGGGTCTGTAAGCCCAGGCAACACCAAATGGGGGCTTTTCAGCTTTTCATTGCCCACCCACCCTTCCTTCAAGGAACTCTGGTGCTCCTCATGAGGGTTAATGCCCCCAGCGAATGCTGAGGGACACAAAGGGCAAGGAGAGAGCTGCACCCTGTAGCCAGGGGAAACATTCCATTCTTCCATGGCACTCATATCATCTCCGTGTAACTGGTCAGCCTAGAGGTAAAATGAACCTTCACCACACCTCCATTTGCATTTCACCATGCTGCTTCAGTGGCAAACACCCTTTTCTTTTAAAAAGTTTCCTTTTTGGGGATGTGAAAATACAGGTATCAGTTATCAGTAATTTAGAGAGGAAAAAACTCTGCTACCCACAGTCTGTTGTTACGGGAGGGTTAGACCCTTTGCCTTTTCTCAAGACAAATTCAAGGTGGGGATTTGAATCAAGAAGAGTAAGCAATGCAAAACAAAACCAAACCCAACCCAAACTAATGTAAAGAAAAAACACCCTGCAGAAGGCAAGGGCGATTCTATACACTGATTTTTGCTGGTTTTGGTCATGAGAATATTACCCCGGTCTATCCCAGGGGGAAGAAAGAGTCCTTCCAGCACAGCCTGGCAGTTCATCGCTGTTCTATCTCCTGCCCAACCTAGTGCGTGCGGTGGCACCTAGGAAATGAGTGGAAAACACACGGCTTGGTGAAGTGCCTGCCACAAAAATACTGCACCCCAACATTGAAACACCACCTGCCAACTTACTCCTTAAGAGCCATTGTCAAAGTACTGCCCCTCAAAATGCAGTAGGGGTTTCTGTTAGAGATGAAGCCTGTTGCTGGGATTGTGGGATCTCCTGGTGTGAGGATGATTGTATTTTAGCAGTGTCTACTCCTGCCGAGCTCTCAGATGTAAGTATTGTGATACTGATGTTGCTACACTTAAAGTGATGCTTTCTGCTCAGTATAAATTGAGCAACTCTGTGTGTTTTCCATCTATAAAGGCCTTACCAGGACTAGTGGTGAGGACTGACCCAGCCCTTCTGACAGGCCGTGGCCAGCAGCAGATGCACAAAGGAAGGTGTGGAACCGCTCTTGTCCTTCAGCATCTTCTCACCTTCCAGCAGCCAACATCTTAGGGACTTCCCAAACCAGTGGCTGCAGCTGGATGCCCACACAGAATCATAGAATGGCCTAGGCTGGAAGGGACCTTAGAGATCATTTAATCCAACCTCCCTGTCATGGGCAGGGATGCCTCTCAACTAGATCGGGCAACACATGAGGACCAAACGGGAATCGAACCCGCGACCTTCGGTGTTTCAGCAGGACTCTCAACCAAGTGAACTAAACCAGCCCTCATTCTAGAGTTCACCTTTGGATATGTCCTCCAGGTGTCTTTAAATTCATTTCTGTCCTTTTGCTCACTCTGCAAGAGCAGCTCTTCCCCAGTTTTCCTTTTCCAGCCTGTCTCCCCAGCGCTCGTGCTTGCTCCCCAGCATAGCAGCATGCCTGGAGCCTGGCATGGCCACCGACCCAAGCTGTTAGCTCACGGGCATCACTTCAGACATGAAGTTTTCTGCTCTGGATGTATTGCTTGGTATTTGGCATCATGAACTCCTCTGCAAATCCTCGCCCTTGAAGTTTCAGGTAGACCTGCATGGCTAACGTGGTGTCCCTCCACAGCCCTTGTCTTCTCACCCTCAGCACCCTCACCTGCCCACTTGGATACTTAAAAGAAGTAATTCTGTGCTTTCAGAAAAGGAGAGGACTTTGGGCATTGGCAGCCCTTATCAGCATTGATTTTATTTGTTTTTCATTAGACATGACATCGTTAAATGCCTCACTTTCATTTTTGTGCACAGTTTTGCTTTCTCTTTCTCTGATGAGGATGTCATCCTGGCAGGGCTGAGGTGAACCCAGCTAAGGGAAGGCTTAAATGAAAGTGTGTCCACCCTTTTGAGATGTTGCATATGAAAATTCAAAGACGTCAATTGCCTTTTTCTTTTTAAAAAGAGGGAAAAGAAAAACAACCCTTACTTTTGGTCTAAATTGTCACAAAACTCCTTTTCTAGCTATGCTTAACTCCAAAGTTTGCCAGTGAGGCTACTTGGCAACGTGTGTATGTATCAGCTATAATCTATGTGAGAAGCAAACCCAGGATACAAACTTCAGTATTTTTAATTTCTGGTGAGCTTATATTAGTACCAGATAGATTTGATGTTCTCATTAAAATCCGAGCTCCTGAAATCATGCTGCTCCTATGAGACTCGTACCTTCTATTAAGAATGAGTCAGCTTCAAGTCTTCAGTTTCTGAGGAAAAGAGCTGAAAATATCAACAAGCTGCAGTACACCAAGCTAGAAATCAGAAAAGACATGAGAGAAAAAAATAAATCCAAAGGACATAACAGAAAAAAAATAAATCCAAACTTATTTCTTAAGATTAAATGACACATTTTGGGCCTGTCTTAGGAGGTTTTTGAATGCTTTGACAGCTCTGAAATGGTGTTCAAGTGACCTTGTTCCTGTGTTCTGACAGTAGCACAAGCTGACTGGTGTTACGATGCTCTGATTCTGCAAGAAATTAATTAAGGCTTTGGTGTTAAACAGAAATACGGGATCAGTCTTCCTAGTTCACAAACTGGAGCTGAAATTTCTTCCTTGATGTGTGGCAGTTTCACGATATTTAAGGATATGTTGGATCTTTAATCTGAAATACCTTTTACCAATTTATTAGGGAGCATCTTGGTACCCACCGTATTTTGTCTTATGACTCATATTACATGCAAATAATCAAGCTGAAATACTAATTGCTTTTGGAGAGAAAATAAATCCTGACATTGTTCTGGATCATCAAAAGCAATTCAATCAGTTCCTTAAGGCAGGAATAAAGGTTGCAACCTTTTCTTACAAAGGTGGAAAAGGCAAATGGCTGCTCGCTTTTAGCTGTGTGAAGACATGAGAGGAACCAGTGTTCAAATTGGGGCTGCACAATGCTGCAGTTCTGCTGAGCCCCTCAGAATTAGACCTTGCTTTTGCATCAGAAGCGATGGCATTCGTTCATTCACCAAAAGGATTTTCTGGAGTGCTTTTATTATTGCATCCACAACCTGGGAATTGTGCAGCACCAGCTGCTCTGTAGCAGATAGCCTAGGGTGCTGGAGCGTGTCCGAAGAAGAGCAACGAAGCTGGTGAAGGGTCTCGAGAACAAGTCTTACAAGGAGCGGCTGAGGGACTTGGGATTGTTTAGGCTGGAGAAAAGGAGGCTCAGGGGAGACCTTAAAGGAAGTGATCATGCCCCTGTTCTTGGCTTTGGTGAGGCTTCACCTCAAGTACTGTGTCCAGTTTTGAGCCCCTCCCTACAGGAGAGACATTGAGGTGCTGGAGAGGATACAGAGGCGGGCTACCAAACTGGTAAAGGGCTTAGGACATAAGTCTTATGAGGAAAGGCTGAGGGATCTGGGGCTGTTTAGCCTAGAGAAGAGGAGATTGAGGGGAGACTTCATTGCCCTCTACAACTACCTGAAGGGAGGTTGTAGAGAAGTGGGGGTTGGTCTATTCTCCCTCATGGAGAATGATGGGATGAGGGGAAATGGATTTAAATTGCACCAGGGGAGGCTCAGGTTAGATATTAGGATGAATTTCTATACTGAAAGGGTTGTCAGGCATTGGAACAGGCTGCCCAGGGAGGTGGTTGAGTCACTGTCCCTGGAGGTGTTTAAAAGACTTATAGATGAGATACTTAGGGACATGGTTTAGTGACAGACCCGGCTTTGCTAGTTATCGGTTGGACTTGATGATCTCAAATGTCTTTTCCAACCTAAATTATTCTATGATTCCTTGGAGAAGGGGGTCTAACAGACCACATTCAAACAGTCAGGGCTAGGGCCCTTCAGTGCCTGGTGGAACGGCCACCCTACAACCCGTGGCATTTTCTCACAGTGGCCCCAATGATGAGGGCAGGTCTGACAAACGGGAACCCTGCAGCAGCAAGTTTTCTAAAGCTCCGATTATGTTTCGCAATGAAGGGTCAAGAGAAAGCACTGACTTTTTAGTTCTCTGGAAACCACTGTCTAAATCAACCAGACTGAAAAATAGCAAAGGGTCATTTCCAGCAAAAATAACCAGCCACAGTAATGATACCATCTCCAGGCAGAACTACAGCAGGACTGTAGCAGAGGAGAAGAGAGATAATATTTTTAAAAAATGAAAGTTCAACCCTTTTCTCCATCAGCCCCCATGAAACTGTATCTCTCTGTCATGAGCCCATTAGGAGATTTAATTTCTCTCACCTGTCCTAAAATGTGTGGACAGGGAGGTTTCCAAGGGGGCAATTCCTTCGACAGCTGTATTCTACTGTCAGCCAAACGACCGAAGCAAAATGCTGCAGCCCTGTAATTACACGTAAGGCGTTCCTCACGTACCGCCAAAGTCTGGCAACTGCTAACGAAGGTCGGCATGCGGATGGGACTGCTCCATCTGGAAGGTGGTTGTGTCGGCAGCCCGTTTCCTTGACCCATGCAAATAGAGAGACAGAACGTACAGTACGTTGCAACTCCGGCAGATGCATCCTGACAAGGTTAAACCAAAGGGCTTTGCTGGAGCGGGTAAATGTGAAGGTTTTCCTGCACTGTTTGCTTAATGGGGATCAAGGGGCAGCGGGATAATAGATCAGTCCTTCTGGAGACATCTTTGGTGCCGGGAGAGGCACGAACATCTTCTGAAAATGTGTTTAAATTGCACATTTGGGACCTGGGCTATTAGTTTATAGTGCGCCTCAGCACGGTACCCTGGCAGTCTTCAAATTCTTGCTGCCAGCAAAGGGGAGGGTATTTGCTGCCTGCGGTACAGGCAGTACTGACGCGGCGGTAGCTGACAAGCACAGACAAGTGAGCTGTTGAATGCTGTGGTTGAAGACTGTGCTGCACTTCTCCAAGGGTCTCCGCTGTGGCCCATAATCTCTGTATACCCTCATGTGCATCCCCCTTACCCCCTCTGCTAGCCCAAATCAAAGTCCTTCTTCATTGAGATTAATGGTCATGGCCGATGGAGCCTCCTGCAGCAGGACCTGACTCATTGGCAAACAGCTATTGTGTTTAGGCCACAGCTCCATAATATTTTTATTTGGAAAGAGATGGGCTCTTTGGGAATTGTGGGTGTCACTTCCTGGTGGTTTCCCTGTCTTGGTGAGGAGAGAAGCCCTTGGGCATGCTGGGCTCTGTGGTCAGCTGGGTCATCCGGCGTGGAGGAATGGCACAAGCTAATTGCTTACCCCATGGGGTACTATAGCATCATAGGTGGTGGGAAAAGATTTGATTTTTGCCTGGAGAAGGCAAGAAAGACAACCAGTAATAATAAACAATAAACAACCTGTGGAAAGCAGGTCCTCTTCTCATAAGGGAGAAAATACTGCATTCTCAGCTTTCCGGGATGAACTGATTTTGCTTTGTGCTGACAGACCCTGAATGCAGTCTTTCAGGAAGAAAAGCATGAAAGCTGTGAATTTGGAGGGGAAATGCTAGGGAATGAAACGCCTGACTTGTATTCCTGCCGATTGGCTTGCAACACCCAACGCACCCCTCTAGCCTCCCAAGCTCTGGATTTTCGACCTTTTCTCTCAGCAGGGATTTATTGCATGTTAAAATCCTTACCGCTGGGTTGAAATGAGAAGTGTACACAGTCCTACAGCTTTTGTTTCTAAACAACCTGCATTTAAAAGGGGAGAAGATGAGCCAAGGCTCAATCATTTCTTGAGTAGCCTTTGCCCTGCCAGTGCTGGAAAGTCATTCAGGGGACAGTGGCACATTCTGACCCGAAGCATCAGCGGGAGGGGGGGAAGCAGACCTAAATGTTAAGTGGCCCACGCTTGGCGCCTGTTTGTACTGCGTGTACTGACACAAAACCCTGGTGTGCAGTGGATGTGCTTTGTGTGTTGATGCTGCACCAGCATGTGGTGGCATTGCTACAAACAACTCCCCGTCCTGAAATACCTGCAGACTGGCGCTGCCTGGGGTCTCCTCCTGACCTTGGGTGGTGCAATACAGAATCACAGAATGTCAGGAGTTGGAAGGGACCTCTGGAGATTATCTAGTCCAACCCTCCTGCCAGAGCAGGATCACCTAGAGCAGGTTGCACAGAGTGGCGTCTAGGCAGGTTTTGAATGCAAGTCCTTCAACAGCAGACTGGTTTGAAATGAAGTTATCTGGGAAGCCAAGGACTTACTCTTAGAAGCGTTGCATGCTGTGCCTCCAATGGCACATCCCGGGCACAGGAGATGGTGATCTGCGCCACCATCAATGCAGCAGATGTCATTGCTGCTGCAAGTAAGGCCGTGAAACCAGGTTCAGGCAAATCTGAGAGTTGTTATCTCCTGCCCTGGGACTCATCCCATATAATTGTAGGGATGTCATAACGTGGATGTAAAATGACTGGACCTCTGAGAGACCTGTGGAGGTCATCTGATCAGAGTGGGACTAACTTTGGCATTAAAGCAAGCCACTTAGGGCCATGTCCAGATGAGTCTTGTAAACCTCTAAGTTCAGAGATTCCACAGCCCCTCTGGTCAACCCCTTCCAGTTTTTGCGATGCTTTTTTCCCCCAATACCCAATCAGATTTTCTTTGTCTGGTTTTCTACTTTTGTCTCGTTTCTACAACAGAGACATCTTCCATTCCTTTATAACCCTTGTAGAGAACCAAATTTTGGGCCCCTGAATTTGGTCACCTCTTTTAAAGTGAAATAAATCACAAGTTTCGAATGAGGAGTGCCCATCTTTCCCCACTGGTGAGACAGGCTTCTCTCATGCATGCTACTGCCCTTCTGCTACCAGTTATTCTTGGCTACAGACATCCCTTCCAGCTGCCATGCCCACTGGAGACAACTAACCCTTTCTTGGCTGTGGTTGTCCACCTGGAAAGCTAGAATAGCTTTTCTTGACAAAGCAGGAGTAGACATGCTTTTAGGCAGAGAAAGAGGAGCTGGTTGCCTTCACCTGCTCCACCTGTAGCTGCCGTGTTCAGGAGTTGCACACTCATGCCCATCCCCTCTTCGGTGTCCAGGCATTTGGTATAAATGACAATGGGAGGCCCCTTCTCCTCTTCAGCATGCAAATTAAGACAAAAATTATAATGTGCGTGTTTGGTTGTTGTTTTTTTTTCTCCCCAGGGTGTAGCTGCAGTATTTGTCTTACTGGAAAGCCGTCGACTCTCTGCAGAGGCATCCTGCATCCCAGGATAAAAGGCAAACGCATAAGAGGGGACTGGTGGGAGCGGTGGGGAGCAGTGCGTTTGAGAAACATGGATAAAATAATCCTTGAGCAATTAATTTATTTAAGAATGACAAAAAAGCCAGCAGGTGATTCTTTTGTTCTCCAGCAGGGACAATAATCTTTTGTATATAAAAAAGGCTTTCAAGAAAAGCTTTTCAAGTCGACTCCATCAGGATTTTTTCAGTGGAGTGTTTTTGACAGAAGATACCAGTTTGTTGAAATAAAAAAAATTACAAAAAATATTCAAAATCGCTACAAGAAAGTCACAGTTTCATAGAAAAAAATATAAAAGGAATGCTTTCAATTCATAAATTGTTCATTAAAAAAAAATCTGGAATTTCACACTGATGCTTTGAATGTTATATATGATGTAGAGTGGATTTTTTACCATAACGTCTGACATGTCGTGAAATCATCACAGCGCATAATAACATCTTATCATTTCTAGCTCAGAGTGTTGCCTGTTTGTTGTAGTGAAACACTTTGGCACCTGATCAAAGTGTCTCCTGCCTGTCTTGTAAAAAAAATAATGTCAAACTTCCATTATAACACAGACAGGAGACACTTTGATCTAGAAAAGAAAATATGTTAGTGTTTACTAAGTGGCAGATGGTTTTAATAGTTTTAAAATGAAACAGAATTAAAAAAAAAGAGTAAGATATTCTTACATAATATGCAGCACTAACGAAATGCCATGGAATGATAGGGGAAAAAAATACAGAAAAAAGGTAGAGTGAAATTAAGAAAGAGCATTTAGGTGTTTTCTTTGCCGTTCACTTTTGACCAGGTTGGGTTTTCCAGGCTCTGAGCCTCTCCTGCACAGTGCCCACCAGGATGGGGGCGCGGAGTCAGCAGGGCTGTGAGCTGGGAACGCTTGTTTAAAAAGAGAGATGAGGATGACCAGTCCGACAGGGATGACGCTTGTGTTGTTGCCGTTGGCTTGTTCAACATCCAAAACAAAATTCCAGATGAGCAAGAGCATATTTTTGGTGAATACATTTCCCAAACAAAAACAAAACCCAAAAGAGGCGCCTGATCTGGAACATAAACTTGAGATGGTTAGCTGTGGTACCTGGCCATCTGTTCCAGGAATCGGTGTGCTGAGCGCCGTGTCTGACTCAAACCACCAGGCACTGGCTGGCTGGGAAGTGGGTGCTGATGTCACGCTGTTGTGCGTAAGCGTTCATTTGTAATAATAATAATGACAATAATAATATTTTTTTAAAGTTACAGCGTCAAACAGAATCGGATGATAGTACACACACAGCTTATGGCATACAGAAATAAACACACGTGCAGCCATCACTTACTGGGCAGCCTGTTACTGGAACAGGCTGCCCAGGGAGGTTGTGGAGTCTCCTTCTCTGGAGACATTCAAAACCCGCCTGGATGCTTTCCTGTGTGACCTGCTGTAGGTGATCCTGCTCTGACAGGGGGGCTGAATTAGATGATCTCCAGAGGTCCCTTCCAACCACTGACATTCTGTGATCACACAAATACGCTCCAACGAAGGGAAATCAGCAGACCAGCTTGGGGGTCTGCTTACCAATACGTTTAAAATCAGTATAAAAGCAAAAATGTCCTGTTCTGCTGCAGCTCCTTGACATTAGGTAGGCTGGTAAAAGCCCAGTGAGAGTTTCCATTTTCCTCTGATAACTCATCCTGCCCTATTTCAACTGTTATCTAGTAATAAGAAACCATCACCACTGATACAGCAGCAGCTGAGATGGTGGGTACCTGCATCCTGCAGGCACTGGATGTATGTGGGCAGCTGCTGGCAGCATGGTTGACTGGGGGCATCATACTGGTGTCCCAGTACATGCTCCCAGCTGCATGGGCATCTGCCAAATGGAAGAGCAGCTGGCTTCTGGCCTTGCCAAATCAGACAGTGATGAGTCCTCAAAAGACATGAGGCAGCCAGAAATGCATTTATACCATCAAAACTGGGGGTGTCCAAGCCCAAGGCACAGCTGTTCTTGTCAGGAGATGCAGCTGTGACACGGAGTGGCTGTGGTCTCCAACTGTCCCCGAGGGCCCGATCCTGTGGTCCTTCTGCGTGCTGAGATGCTGGGTGTCTGGCCTCCTTACCCATCTGTGGGATGGAGCCAGCACAGCTTCCAGTGTGCCCTGGAAACTTTTTGCCATGGAATTCCTTATATGTGGCTTTGCTGGGTGTTGCCTGTAATATCTGGAAAAAGCCAAAGAGAGAAAGGAAGGGGACAGCTGTGTGTCCAAAGGGAGTGATTTTTAGCCTGGGCATCAGGCTTGTTCCTTCATCGGTGACTTCAGAGATTTACTGTCACTCGGAGCAGGTGGTGATAATTTCATTTTAAACCTTAAAAGCACAAGAAGAGCTGGGGGGAGGAGACTCCATGTCCCAATGGCTCTGGCACAAGGATCACAACCACTTTTTCCTAGAAAAGCCCATGGGCAGGTAAGGAGCTGCATAGATGCTGTAAGCATGGAACCCCAGTGTTCTTGCCTTGTGTGTCTCCAGGGTGAAGCAGCTGGTGCCCCCACGGTATTTGGGAGGTTAGGGGGGTAATTTCAGAGTGGTGGGAGCCCTCCTACTGAAAAGCAGCAGCAGCTTTCCATTGTGCTCTTCCTAACGCACCTTCATGTGCTTGTGGAAAGCAAACCCATGGTGTATGAAGGGTTACTGTAGGAGGAAGCACTGGGAAAGAGGAAAGACAGATTTCAAGACCCGAGTCAGCCAAAAAGCTGAAATTGTAGGAAGCTGCACTGAAAAGAAGAAAAAAAAAGAAAAAGAAAGGGAGATTTGAATAGATCCAAGCCTGCTGAGGGGAATAAAGAAGGAGAAAAACACTGCAGGCATGAAACCCTTCCAGCTGCTTTCCACAGAGCCGGCACGGCAAATTTGTCACAGGGAATAACGCAGGGAAAGGGACTGAGATGGGGCCAAGGCAGGGAGGGCACATGGAGGGGATGCTTTCCAGCCAGGCCAGAAGGCTGAGCTCACCTCTGCACGCAGGCCTGTGGCCAGCGCCGAATTTTGGGCACTCTCAGAGTCACGTGTTTGGGATGTGGATAGGGGTGGATGGGGAAAATGCCACCTGAGCACTGGCAAAAGAAATTGCACCAGCTCTGCCCCCCAACCCGCTGAGGATGAAGCAAGGAGAAACTGCAAGAGGAGCAGGTGATGGCTGCTTAGTTTGTCGTCTGTAGTACCCAAATGTTCTGCACTCTCTGCAAACATCTGGGGAAAAGACACTCTCAACCTGTGATTCAGAATATGCTGCAAGACCTGTCAATCCCTCCTTTCATGGAACAAATGAGTTAGCAAAAAAAAATATGGAAAGAGAGAAGACACTGTGTTCCTCAACCATCTCCAGTTCATGGAAATGTTATTCAGTCTCCCACTGCTGTGCAGGTGGATGGGGACACCTTCAGCAGCGGTGACATTGCTCAGCCACAGGATGCCTTTCACTCCTGGGCACTTTGCAAACAATTTAACCCTAAGTGGGATGCACAGCCTTTGGTTGTAGATATTTAACAATTAGCTAGAGCTGAGCAGGTCATCCCACTTCCTTGACAGCCAGTGGGAAGGTGGAGACACCTCCCTCCAGATCTGGGTTACGTTACCTCTAGATGGGACACATTGCCCTCACGCTGACCCACAGCAGTGCCTAGGCTGGCGCTCAGGCAGGGATGCTGCACATCAGGATGCCTTGGAGGAAGAACACCTCTGGTCCCCTCACGCCATCACCATCTTCCATCCCCTCTGCAGCTCCAGCCACCGAGTAGCCCCAGCTGAGCGGTGCCCACCCTAGGTGCTGGTGGCTTCTACTAGCTGTGGAAGTTAGTTAGCGAAGACGGAAGGGAAAAAACGATACCCGCATCCTCACCTCCAAGAGATATCAGGCTTTGCTCTGTCTAGGAGATGAAGAAACTGTTGAGCGGATGTGGTTTCCAATGTGAGATAGCGTGCCAGGGGCCTCCATTTGGGAAGGTTACCAGTCACGCATGGCAGGAGGGCAATGCTGTTGTACTGCCATTACCTCTCTGGATGGGACCCTGGAAGTGTGAACTCAAACTCTTGCCAAGCCCCTGGGGATGGGATGGGGATCAGTTACCAGCAAGGCAAGTAAAGACCTTTGAGATCATTGAGTGCAGTCGTTAACCTAGCACTGCCAGGTCCACCACTAAACTACGTCCCTAAGCACCATGTCTACATGTTTTTTAAACACTTCCAGGGATGATGACTTCACCAGTTCCCTAGGCAGCCTGTTCCAATGCTTGAAAACCCTTTTGGTGAAGAAATTTTCCCTAATACCTAATCTAAACCTCCCCTGGTGCAACTTGAGGCCATTTCCTCTTGTTCTATTGCTTGTTACTTGGGAGAAGAGACTGATCCCCACCTCTTTATAACCTCCTTTCAGATAATTGTAGAGAACAATAAGGTCTCCCCTCACCCTCCTTTTCTCCAGGCTAAAAAAACCCAGCAATGAAGCTGTAGAGGCCAACCTGAGATCCAGTTTGTGTCTTTTACCTTTGGTATTTAGGAAATGCATACAAAACCTAGCTAAACTACATAGAAGACAGACATGGACACGTGCCTGTAGCTCCTGTGGTTGCTAAGGATCTTCCCTTGGAAGAAGTGAATGGCGAGAGGGTGGGAACAGCTTTAGTGACAGGTACAGGCAGAAACAAGAGCAGGGAGTTACTTCAAGGAGTAACGGCCTAAATCTGAAGGAGGAGACTTGGAGATAAGGGCCGAGCGGTGGGGAAAAGTCACCTGCTGAGATAAAGCCGTCTGGGCTTGCATAGAGCTCAAGCAACTCGGAAACAGCTTCTGCCAGCAGGAAGCGTTTGCTCAAACACAGCCGCCTCCCCGGCCGTCTGATACAAGAACAAAGCTGGAGTTTCTGAGAGCCAGCACCAAACCCAGGTCATTACCAGCACTATGTTTTCAAGATGGTTCTCCAGATAATGAAACGAAATCTGTTTTTCAGGCCAAATTTCCATGTAATTTGCTGACTGCTGAGTGCAAATAATGAGCGCTGCTCGGGGTTCGATGCTACAAATGTTTTCACTCAGAAATCAATCCGTCAATTGAGGCGATCATTTACCGCTAGGAAAATTGTGTTGTCTCCCGAATTGAGAGGTGAGTTTTAGACGATGAGGCTACCTAGTCAGCTATGTGCTCTTGACTTGCTGTGAGTCACAACACACTTCGGCTTACGTGCTCACTGCCTCCTCCTCCACCTGCTCAGCCTCCCAGTGCTCCAGGTGCTCTGGGGCAGTTTTTGTGCCATTTGTTTCTATGAGTCTGCTTTGACATGACGAAGATGCGGGGAGGGAGTGCCGGAGGCAGCGTTTGTGCCGTCTGCCTGAGGACGCTTGAAATGGCTGGGTACCCTGTCACAGCAAAGAACAACTGTTTGGAGACCCTGATAACATATCAGTTATGTCTAAGAAACTGTTTATCTTTTTTTTTTTTTTTTTTCTTTTTAAGTAGTCTTTTCCCTCTTAGTTAAAAGTCATGAAGTCAAAA
The DNA here is from genome assembly GCA_020746105.1 of Trogon surrucura. NCBI lineage: Eukaryota > Metazoa > Chordata > Aves > Trogoniformes > Trogonidae > Trogon > Trogon surrucura. The sequence goes on from CM036617.1 coordinate 34,266,144, forward strand.
AAACACAGAAGGCCAAGTATGGCTGTTGTTGAAGATAAGGACTAAGTACCAAACTCAGCGTGGCCAAACTTTGTTGAACCGGCACAGTTCTGGGAGGCTCAAGGAGACAGCCTTAGAAAATGATTTGTACTATCATGCTTGTACTGTTATAAAAACATTCTGTTGGGATGTATCGAGCATGACCACTGAAGTGTGTGAAAAACAAATGCCTTCAAAAAAATGCACTTCAAGGCTTGTGAAAGCCTGAGTGGGTTTGAAAGGCATCTGGGTACCAAAAGAGAATGGTGCAGTGCAGGGACCAGACACTCACAGCCCCCCCTGGAACTACACCCCTACCTGGAGAAGTCGCCCTGTTCGTCACGGTTAGAAGTCTCTGACAAGCTTGTGACCCTAAAATCAAACCACAAGAGCAGCTCTTTTGGCAAAAGCTTATCCAAAAGTCTTCTCTTGAGGGTTACTAAAGCTATGCTGGATGGCAGCAGTGGCAGTCACTACCCTCCCACACCAGATGCCAACTTTGTAGCCTGTGAGAAAAGACCCCATCCAGCACCTCCCTTCTGCCCAGTGCACCCAGTACCGAGCAAGGCTCTCATCAGCTTCAGCATCCAGACACAGTTGTTAGCAAGACTCAGCAGCAGTTAAATGATGAATGCTGAAAGTTTGGGGAAGAAAGGTAGTCAAATGAACTTTCCTCTCTGTTTTCCCAAGCTTTTCCTTAAGCCACAAAGACAAGTTTCCACCTGCTTTCCACCTTCTGGATCAACCCTCCCCTCCCCTACCCACCCTTCAGATGCACATTCATACCTGGTCTGTGGACAAAAGAACAAAAGAAAGTCAGCAGCTGGGTCCTACAGGGGACTTCTCCTCCTGTGGTCTCAAAAATATGGGTGGGGAGAGGGGAAGAAGAAGATTTCAGTTGCTAGCACTTTGCTCTTTTGCCCTGCTGTCTCATGTAAAAACAGTTGCAGGAAGACAAGATAAGGAACTTTGTGGTTTCAGCTTCTAACCTCAAACAGCAAACACTCCTAAAAAACAGTTTACTATGTGGTCACGTTGCTTCGAAGAAAGGATAAGGCGCCCAACTGAAAAAAACACAATATAGTAGTTGGAAAATAGTATCTGGACACAGAGGAGCTGTAAATAAAACAGAGGATGCTCCAAGATCTGAAAGCTTCAACGGCCCCGCAGCATTTCTCTCCCAGGAGGTTTCTTGTTCTTTTTCGCTTGTTGAGATGCCTCAGTCGCTATTGATACAGACACCTCCTCCCAACAACCAGCTCAATTGTTACCCCTCCTCCTTCAAAGCCCATTAAAATAGATGCTTTTCAGCCTGTGCCAGGAATATCGTTATGGGAAATGCGCTAAGATATTGCAACTTCTACTCAGTTTATTTCAAGTCAGTACAATGAAGCAGCGCAAGGCAAGGCTCTGGGGAGGAAAGTGGAAAGGAGAAGTTCATTATTTACAGTAATTTTGGACCACTGAGTTTCATTTATGTGCGGACCGTTAGCATGGTACTCACGGATCAAGCTGAAGATTTTTCTTTTTAAAAAAAGAAGAGTTAAATACTGATACGTTAACTATAGCACTTAACAGCTTCACAGAAAAAAAACCCAGATGTTCTCTAAATGCAGATGTTGTCAGGACTGAAATAATAGCTGATGTATACTGATAATTACTCATTAGACTTGTTCAAGCCGTTGACTTTGGTGGCGGCAGAGTAAAGCCTGTGTAACAGGCGGACTCCTTCTCCCCGGGCTCTGAAGAATAACTGAACATCTACTTTGGCTTCCTTTTTTTTTTCTTCCTTTTCCTTTCCGTTTTTAGTTTCAGTGCTGTTAGTGTCTTCCAACAGCCCTCCCTTCCTCCCCTGGCTCTGGGTGCCTGCCCAAGGAGGCAGGTCCTGGGACAGGTCCCCCCCTGGCACAAGGGATGCACCCCATCTCTGTGGGAGTGACTGAGCGGAGAGGGAGACTGAGAGCAGTCATCTCAAAGGATCTCATCCACATCAGTCCTCTCCTGTGGGGCGATGCTGATCATGACGACCAAGATTCAAACACTATTTTGGGGCAGAAAGCACAAAATCCCTCTATCTGGCACAACACAACCGAGTAGTATTGTCCCCTTGACCCGAGGGGTGAGACCTGGAAAGACATGGGGCTACGGGTAGAGGAGGTATTAGAGCAGCAACTGAGAACTCAGGCTGTTTGTGCTGTGAGTGGCAACTCCTGATGTTAGTCACGGACTTGCAGCAAACACAAACACTGCTTCGCACATCAACGGGCAACGGGAGAGAAAAACAGACCGGCTTGATTTAAAGTAAACATGAAAAAAAAAAAACCAACCAAACCCTCACCTCTTGTTATCAGAAAGGCAGCGGTGTTGTTGAAACATAGCATTTTAAAATAGCTTGGAATAGTTGACTCTGAGTTGCAGTGTTTTGGAAGAAAAGCACATCTACCAGTTTTTCCTAAGGACTAGAAAACATCAAGAGCCGTAACATATTTTCTTTTAAAGTTCCTCTTCAGAGGCACGAGGATGATTCAACAGTAATGCTGGATTGTGGCCAAACATAGCTGAAGAGGAGTCCCACTTCCCAGGCAGAGTGGGTCGCTCGGCTTCCAGCCACTCAAAAATTTCGGCTACAGGTGTCCCTCATACCCTTTTGGGGCACCAGCCCCTCCCTTCCCGGGGAAGCTGCACTGCTCCAATGGAAGGAAGGGAAAGCAGTACAGCCACGCTTTGCTTCCCACCCATCTCCTTTTGTTGGGGGATTTAGACCAGGTAAGAACTGCAAATGAGTTTTAGATAAAGGCAGGCTAGGCTTGAATTAAAACCTCTCCTTCATAAGCCGACTTTTGGCTATTGTCAGCTTCAGCAGCCCAAACATTGGTGGGCAGCATTGGTGGGTGGCTGGGTGGACTTCGGTGCCCTTTGACCACAAAGCCACCACTCCCCTGAGCCATCTGTGTACAGAGACATATGTACACACTTGCAGATGTGGGTTTTTTTGCAGGGTGGAGTCTGACGCTTCCTCTACCAGTTTCGCTGGGGCAGATGCAGGCTCCTCGATGAACGAGCAGGTTTTTTCCCTTTTGAAGGAGATGCCAGGAAGAAAGAAACTCTGTCTACTCCGCGCCCTGGGGAGCATGTGTGAGGTGTCCCCCTGAGAGCCCCCTTAATGCCCACGCCACTCCCTGCACACCTTTGGCATCTCCTTACCAGGGCTGGGCTACCCTTCCTCTCTGGTGTGTGGGGATCTCAATGTAGTTTTGCTGTCCAAATCTACTGCTTGACCATCTTTCTTATTTCATATTAATTAATTAATTGTAAGCATATATTAATTGTAAGTATATATTAATTAATTGTAAGTATATATGAACATATTATTATATGCATGTATTTATTATATACGTTTTGTTGTGTATAATTCTATCACACATACTGTCTTTTTTTGGCAGGGCTGTAGCTGAGGCTGCTCCTCCGGCCCCCAAAGCATGCACATCACCCTGTGTTCCCTTGCCCGCCACAGGGTGTGGCACTGGGACACATGTGGGACCCCATGGGAGGTGAGCACACCTGCCCAGAGAAGCCTCGTGTGTGTCCATTCAATCCCCAGTGTGTCCCCACTGTGAGACCCCCATGCATCATGTCACAGGTGTCACAGCATGCTCCACCATGCCAGGTACCCACACTCCTACATCTGCTGCATGCTGCCACATGCTCCCCCAGGCACTCATGTGTCCCACCTTGGCCCTTCGTCTCCTTGTCTCCCCTGTGTGTCCTGCTGTCCTCCCAGACCTGTCCTTCCATGCTTTTCTGCATGTCCTGCCATGCTCCATTGTGTCACTCTTCACCCTCATGTGTCTCCTGTGCCCTCACCTGCACCCACCACATTTCCCACTCGCCCCTCTGCACTTTCATGAGTGTCCCCATGTGCCATGCATGTCCCCCATATCTGCCATACACCCCACCAAACCCCCTGCATGTCCCTAGTGCGTGTCTCACTGTGCCTCAATGCCCCTGCCCTGCACAATCCCTGCATGTCATAGAACAGAATCATAGAATGTGTTGGGCTGGAAGGGACCTTTAAAAGTCATCTAGTCCAACCCCTGCAGTGAACAGGGACATATTCCTGCTGCCCCATCCCTTGCTGTCCCTGGGGCAGTGGAGGCTGCTGACACCTTGGTACACTGTGCTGCCAAACCCTGAGGTGGCACTTTGTGATTTTGAGAGAAGAAGATCCCATGGCAACAAGGATGCCCTCTGAGATGAAAGCATAGACCCCTTCCTTCTTGTGATGCACATTATCACCCTCTGATGAGGACCTCTTGTTTCAAGCCCATGTGAGCGCAATCTTTCCTTTGGAATAGAAATCCAGGGCTTGAAACAGGAGTATTCTGGTGTAACTTGCCTGCTTGTGACACACCGGCTTGTTCCCGAAATGAAAATGCAGACGGCTCTCTGGCTCCTTTGGTCCGGGGCTGTCTAAGCTTTCAGGAATTATTTCAAGCTGTAGCAAGGAAAACACATGGCAAACTGTCCAACTGCTTGCAGTAGCCCTGCAACAAGACTTGTGTTGTAAAAATATGGCTACATATGGCAAAAGAGGGTGCCCCACAGCATAGCTGCATGGCCAGGTGACTCCTGCTGTAACCATAGTAGGTTGTTATTAGCAACCAGAACACAGTAAACCTGTGCTACATGCTTTTTAAAGCCAACTTTCAGCTAACAAACAATGTTATGGACCTTCCCAAGGTCGGTATTCTGGTGTTTGCTTTGGGTATTGACATTTCATACCCCATTGTTAAGGTCTGGGAAGATATCCAGGCATTGATTTGGACTGTGCTATCTTTGTAGAAAGGTGTAGGGGGCTCATTTTCCTATTATTTGCATATCTTCTTGTTTTACTGAGCATGGAGGGAGGAAGGCAGTGTCCATGATGCTGTGTGGTGCCGAGACCGCTTTGCCCTAGGTGCCTTCTGAAGGTGACACATGGTTGAGAGAAGCTTTTCTGTGTGGGTTAGACTGGTTTTACATCCAGCCCAGCGTCTGTCTCCAGCTGTGGGCAAATGTTTTGGGAGGAGGGAGGACAGGTCTTGTGACTGCTTCATATGCCAGCGTCTGAAATCTCTGTTCACTCCTGGCAGGTTCCTAGTGCTTGATTTTCTTGCCTGACTGCTGCCAAAGACTGAGTTCATGCATTGGTGGACACTAAACACAGGACCCATCTCTTGACCAGCACTGATTTGTACAGAGCCCGCATGAATCTAGGACTCTCCTTTCCCCTCAGAACATCTGTTTTTCCAGTTACATGTGTTGAATTTCATCTCGCCTTTGACACTCCTCCCCTGTCTGCAGTTCTCACGGCCGTGTCCTTGTCCTCAGATAACTTCTTATCAGCAGCAAGCTCTCTTACCTCACTCCTCACCCCTTTTTCCAGGCCATTTACGAAGATACTGAGCAGCCGAGGTCACTGCGCAGACCCTCGTGGAAGGTCACTGCTATCACATCACCATTGTGAGAACTGACTGTCTACTCCTGACCTCCATTTCCTGTTTTTCAGCCTGTTATCTATACATAACAGGACCTGCTTTCTTATGCCTGAATGGCTGCATTTCCTGAGGAGCTTCTCTGCAGCATCACCTGGTCCTGAGCAGCACCCTGGGCTAAAGGAGCTGTTGTGCCCACAGGAATGGATGTGCTCGATACAGCTGGCCTCAGTCTTGGGATGGCTGTACATGTACCTGCAAGTCTAGAGGCACCTCACCACTTTGGTGTCTTTGGTAGAAGCTTGTGTGCTTTGGATCCCATCTGCAGTCAAAAAGTGAGAGGAGCAACTCTGGACCCTCCAAGGAGCTGACCTCTGCCCACCATCTAGGTAACATACCCATTGTAGTATCATAGAATCCCAGAATCCCGGAATGGTTTAGGTTGGAAAAGACCTTAAGGATCATCTAGTTCCAACCCTCCTGCCATGGGCAGGGACACCTTCCACTAGATCAGGTTGCTCAAAGTCCCATCCAATCTGGCCTTGAGCATTTCCAGAGACGAGGCATCCACAACTTCTCCAGATAACCTGTTCCAGTGCCTCACCGCCCTCACAGTAAAGATTTTCTTCCTAATACCTGATCTAAATTTGCTCTCTTTCAGTTTGAAACCTTTACCGCTTGTCCTGTCAATACATTCCCTGATGAGGAATTCCACCCCTTCTCTCCTGTTTGAAAGAGTTCAGCACGGAGCCACAATTTTTATTAAGGGAGTAGAGTATTTCACTTATGAAGAAAGGCTGAAGGAGCTGGATGTCTTTAGCTTGGAGGAGACTGAGGGGCGACCTCATTAATATTTATAAATATGTAAAGGGTGAGTGTCAGGAGGACAGAGCCAGGCTCTTCTCAGTGATGTCAAATGATAGGACAAGGGGCAATGGATGCAAGCTGGAGCATAGAAGGTTCCACATAAACATAAGGAAAAGCTTTCTGACTTTGAGAGTGACGGAGCACTGGAACAGGATGCCCAGAGACGGTGCAGAGTCTCCTTCTCTACAGCCTCTCAAAACCCGCCTGGATGCATTCCTGTGTGATCTACTGTAGGTGATCCTGCTCTGACAGAGGGGTTGGACTAGACGATCTTTTCAGGTCACTTCCAACCCCTGACATTCTGTGATCCTGGAGCCCCCTTTAAGTACTGGAAGGCTGCTATAAGGTCTTCCCAGAGCCTTCTCCAGGCTGAACAAGCCCACTGTCTCAGCCTGTCCTCCTATGGGAGGTGTTCCAACACCCTAACGATCTTTGTGGCTCCATCATCTAGGGATCTTGCAGCCACCGAGCTGCTGACTCGGAGCTCAACAGCAAGTAGTGATAGTCCCCACTCAGCAGAAGTCTCTAAGGATGTGTGGTGTATATGGTGTATGCACACATGCCACTGGGAACAGTATGGTTTCTGCACAAGTCCAGGAGATTTTGCAGCTAGGAAGGGGCTCAGAACATATGCTTTTAACACTTCTGTTTTTTTTTCATGTGGTGGTGAGTCAAGTCCAAGACCTTTATTGACTTTACTCTTACTCTGACGGGTTGCCGTTAAATACTCAAGCGATGTAACCAGCAACTGCATTGAGTTGCCCTTCACTAGCAGCGCTTGAGAAGCCTGTACGGTACCTATAAAAGTGTCGTGGTAGCACATACCGGATAGGCACGACTCATTTCTCTTCACTCAGCTTGGATGACAAAAATAATATGAAATGACAACAATTCTCTTATTGTTTTATTTCATAATTTTCTTCTCCCTTCTCTCTCTGCCCCACTGAGGGATGTTTTGGCAGTTTGCAAACATCCCCCTGTTCACATTCACTGAGTGTTACTGCAGGCATTTCTTTCATGTGACAATTTGAAAAAGGGATGTGAAAGCTTTCCTTCTTTTTTCCCTGGCCTTTCCCTCCATCATCTGACCCTCATGAATGCTCTCCAGCAAACAGTTTGCCTTTCTTGCATGGTAAGATCTGGAAATAATTGCCTGCCACAGCACTTAACTTCCATCAATGAATAAGCTTGTATAATCGCACTGTGGTCTTTGCTCTACGGTTCATTTTCTTAACTCAGAAATGTGCTCTTTTTTTTTTTTTTTCTATTTTTGCATCATTGCATATATTCTGTTTATCCCCATGATTCACTGTTGCCAATAAAGTAGGAAAATGAGGGATAATCACCACTTAAATACTTTCAAACCAATGCCATGTGTGGGAAAAAATAATCCAAACCAAGGAAAAAGTCCTGGTGTCCTCAAAAAAATGTGTATTGAATGTGCCCTAGCCGAAGCACTCAATTTTCTGATGGATCATATAAAAAACCTCAAGGTTCTGACAGTCTGACAAGTCACCTTTTGATTCCTCAAATCCCCATCCACAGATCAAAAGTTGGCTCAGATCAGTGATACAGTTGTTATGGTTCTTGCTGGTCATTTGTTTCTCTTTGGTATAGCAAGCTCTGGGAGCAGTGAATGTCATAATCTTGTGTCATTGTATAACTCCAAGGAGATAACTGATAAACAGCAATAATATACACACACACAATGAATAGAGGCAGCAGCCGAACAGGAGAATAATTGCTATCTTGGTGGAGCTTATTAACCTAAATTAGGCAGAAACAGTTTTTGGGGGTGGATGTCACGTTTTTAATTTCCTGAAAAAGACAAAGGCCAATGTACGTCTTTAAAAATATGGAAACTGAGAAATGTACTTCATGTGACAAGGAAGGAGCTGTGGATATGTGTGTGCTTTTTTTTTATTCACCCTGGGACCAGCCACAGAGAAGTAAACTGCTCTTATTTGATCTGGACATCACAACAGCTTAGCCTCTATCAGATCATGAGTTTCCTCACTGAGCATCACTTCTGTGCACTCACCTTCATGAAGTGACCCAAAATGAGGTCATCTGAACATCCTCCCTAAACCCGAGATATATTTCACTGTCTTCCAGGGTCCCAGCATGCACCATGGAGAGGGTGTTCTTACCTACCCCCATCTTCAAAGCCACGTCTCTCTGCCCTGGGGGCCCTGGTGCAGCCACACCTCCAAATGGAGCTACTCCAGGTTTTTCAAAAAAAAAGAAAAGGAGCCTCAAGATACAACCGAGTGCTCAAAACATTTCTCTAACTCCAGCGTTATCTCAACCTGTAAACTCAACCTGTAACGACTGCATGCATGTTCTTTCTATAAAGGAAATTATTCCTACAGAAAAATCTGAGCAAGCTTTGGTCAGATTCAACTACATACGAGAGCTGGTTTTTGCCATTCCACTTATGCAAAGCAGCAGCATACCCAGGCTAAGTAGCTACTTGTTTAACAGATTTAACTCTGTTTTACACCTTGGGCGTGACTAAAGCAGTAGGACAACAATTCTACCCTGAATACATTCATGCTTTAGAGACAAAGGTGAAATCTTGGTTACACTGAAATTTGTGAGACTTTTCCTAGGTTTTCTCATCCACTGCCTTGGAAGTCCTGTCTGGGATTACACATCAAGCCGCCATCTTTAGGTTCATCTCTACAGGTGCTAGAGTTCAGTTAACCACAGCTGAAGTTCACTGAGTTGACAAGTGCCAAGGAGGAGGCACTGCAAGGCAGATTTTCATCTCAGTTGGCTGACATTAAGGTGAAGTCAGAGGAGTTGTTCTCAGTAGGTACTGATTTAAATTAAAATTAGTCAGATCCCCCGTTAGTGGAAATTAGCAAAGAGGGAAACGTCGGGGAATTCCTTGTTGCTGAACTGTGGAGAAATGTGTGTGGCGATTGGCTTCCCGGGTCCCTCGCTTGTCTGATGAGGTGTGCTGCACAGGCTGGGTCCCCTCCGTGCAAATGTGGGATAATCAGCATGGTCTGGAATCGCTCTCCCGGGAAAACGAGTCCATCTCGCTCCCGCAGCTCGAGTCTTCTCCCATTCCGAGTTAATAATAAACACAACTCAGCTAAGTGATATACGTGACACGTTTATTACCATGTCCTTTAGAAGCAATTTCCTTTCTGCCCTGTTTTCTCACAGACAGTGTAATTACCGAATTAAAGAGAGAGAGAAAAAAAAAGTTTCCAGATTTGATCTTTCCCAGATGAAATGGCAAAATTGATGAACCAGTGTATTCTCTACAAAGATGTAAAGAGATACACCTTAGGGTTAACAGCTGCATTTCACCAAGTCTTCAAGTAAAGGAATATGGTGAAATCAACTCCATATAGGTATAGCTTAGCAACAGGAGATTTTTATATGCTTGCACCCAAGTGCTTAGAGGGAAGGCTGGCATCATGACATTTCCAGCTATGCTTTGCAAAACAAACCCAGCCACTGTTCTTCACATAACAGATTGCTCAGTTCCATACAGAAAAAATAATTTGAGGCAAAATATAGAATCATAGAATCACAGAATGTTTTGAGTTGGAAGGACTTTTAAAGGTCATCTAGTCCAACCCTGCTGCAATGAGCAGGGACATCTTCAGCTGGATCATGTTTCTCGGAGCCCCTTCTAAGTGACCTTCAATGTTACCAGGTATGGGGCTTCTACCACCTCTTTGGGCAATCTGTTCCAGTGTTTCATAACTGTCATTATAAAAAATTTCTTACTCATTTTTATTCTAAATCTATCCTCTTTTAGTTTAAAATAATTACCCCTTGTCCTGTGGTAAAATGCCCTACTACAAAGTCTGTCTCCATCTTTCTTATAAGCTCCCTTTTAAGCAGGTGACCACTGACTTTATCAGAGCTCGGATTTCCCTAGTGTGCTGTCTTGTCCTGGGCTGCTCAGAGGTGAGCACCATGCATTCTGTGTTGTGTGTTCTTCCCATCCACTCCGTAGCCCCATCACCAGGGGACATGTTTAACGAGAAAATAGACCCTCTATCGCAAATTACTCCTCTGCAGGTGCCCTAAACTGTCCTGATAGTTGCACAAACCAAGAAGGCTGAGAGGAGTTGTGAGTGAGGGTGTGCAGGCTGACAAACATGGGGAAAAAAAAAGGCTGTTGTATTTCTCTGCACCGATGTGCCCAGTGAGAAATAGTTTCCATGCATGCTTTCAACGTCTTCTGCTTGGAAAGGACACAGCCCTGAGGCACGATCGTTACAATGGGCTCTATGTAAGATGCTGCTTACGATCATTTGTCAAAGAGCAGTGAGTGAGGGGCAGTGTGGCAATGTGTCCTCATTCAGCAGCATTTCCCATGGGCGATGGATCATGCTGGGAACTAGGCAGGCTGCTGGATTCTGGTAGAGGGAGGCAATCTAAGGTGCTTGTGTTTTATCCTCTGAAGTCCCAAATGATTTGGCTTCTGACGTCCTCAGAGGGCTTGCATCAATCTCTCTGCCCATGGGCCATCCCGAGCAGGAGCACTGTCCAGGTGGCAGGACCTGCGGGTTAAATTGTCCCCTGGAAAATTCTCTCTGCTTCCCTGTGGTTTGGAAACTTGCAGGGCATACTGGAAAACCTGCAGTTATGCATGAGTCTGCCCAATCCATGCTAGCTTTCAAGACGGGTGGCTTAGTGGTAGAAAACCAAAGAGGCAGAGACAGAGAGCAGAAAGGTGACATGTGTGGAGAGGTGATGGACATGTGTGGTGTTGCAAGGCAGATGAGGACTCTTCTCCAGCATAGTCAGACCAAGGCCATCCTAAAAGCATTTCCCCACAGCAAAAGGGGGACCTCTTGGAAGGATCAAACTCATCTTCCCTCCATGGGAGTCTCCCAACACCCCCCTGGAGACACCCACGGCTCCAAAAGCCCTGGTATGTAACCTCTCACAGCCAAACTAACTGGTCAACGGGTCTGGTGCCACTGCACAATTTCTGTTTCTTGCCAGGAGGCTGTCATGAGATTGGCTTGAATGGGGATATTTACTACAGCTGAGGGGAGAAATGGGTACCCGCGGGTTTGTGATGCTGGGATATCCCTGCGCTGTGGGTCAAACATAAAGAAGCAATTAAGTTTAATCCTTCCGAGGCAGAAATTATGGGTTCCATTTCAGCTGGTGTAAATCAGCATGGCTCTGCTGGGGTCAATGGAACAAACCTAGCTTGTGCCAGCACAGGCTCTGGACTGGTGCCCGTCATTGTGTGCAGTCACAAACACTGCTGAGTGCCATGAAATTGGAATGAAATATTAATAAAATCATATTTTGCATTGTCCTCAGCACAGACAGGCCATTTGGAATAACACAGCAGCCACGTACTGCCAGTGGCTCTGACCCATGTTGTTTTGAAAACTCACTAGTGTATATGGAAATTAATATGTCTACATGGTGAAAAGTATTATTCTCTGCATTATTTTGTAATTTAACCTTATGGCTAAAGAATTCATTGAGACTTATAGGGTTGCATTTTTTTTTGTTTGGTTGGTTTTTTTTTTTTTATTTCACACTCAAACTGCTTTGTAAGATGAGCTCTTCTGTAGACTCCTGGGAACTTAGGAGCTGGTGCCCCACAGGAATTCTGTCTCCTCAGTTCCTCATCTCCTCCTGAAGTTCATTCAGAGTTCCTCTTTAGTGACAATTGCTCAGAGATAACGATTCATTACAATTTACCATAACCATGGTCATTTAGCAAATTGAAGCTCACTCCTTTCCTTTTACTATATGTATGACACCAATCCAGTGAAAGAGTTAATATGCAGAATTTTTTTATTTTGAAACAGCCTCTCAGGACTATGTACTAGCTTAACATTCTGCCCTTTTTTTTTTCCTAAGTAAGAAAATACGGTTTTACATACTTTTTATGTTTTAGACTCCCTCCCAAAAAAATTGTAATTGAATTTTGCGTGTCCTATCTTAAACTCGCTTGATATGTTTTGCTTAGTATATTAAAAAGTATTATTGCCTTAAAAGCCAGTAATAGTAGATTTGCTACTTAGTCATATCACACTTCTGTTTTGCAACAGAGGCAACTTTGTGGTCCAGATGAACACTGGAGAAAAAAAAGCAGATTAAATTTTATTTCTTGGAGATGCAATAGCCTTTGTTCTTGCAATTATTCACCTATGTCTTCTTAGATTAGAGTTAATCACTGAAAAAGATAAGCTGTTCTTGCTTTCACTGTTAAGCCAGGGGGATACTGGATCAGTATGACATGGTGTATGTTCATTGCACTTCGAGCGACGTATTCTCAAGTGAAAATTGACAGAACAATTCCAGCAGACATAAAATCTTCTCCTGAATTTGCACAAGATGTGCAGATGCTGCTGCCACACAGTAAGTTTTCGCAATATTTTCTGTAAAGGCAGACCAGCAAAACTGAGACTCTGATGCCATTTTAGAGATTACTAATGCATCAATCTTCAAATACATTCGTGCTTGAACTTTCTGTCTGTGGCACATCCAGGGTGTCTCGCTGTGCATTTCCTCATAGAGCAGGAGCCCTGCTAGACTAGCTGGATGGCAGCTGAAACCTTAATAGGCACAATTTGGATCTGCTAAAGGGTTGTCAAGTGTCTGCGGATCCCTATTTGATTTTTTCTAAGCTAGAAAATACTTAAATTAAGGGGTTTCCAAACAGCTGTTTCTGGGACAGCCTTGGTTCCTGGCCTTGCCTGGGGTCAGGCCGATAGCTCAGTCAGGCGGAACTTGGGATTTTGTGGAGCAATCTTACCTCTGGTACCTATATCAGATGTATCTCAAAGGCAGCTCTGACTTCTCCTGGAGCTCCTGTTCCATGTCTTACTAGTTAAGATTAATATTCATTGTTTGGGCCACCTGGTCTGTACTGCAGGAATTACCATGGCAGTAATTTCCCTGTGTGACTTACGCTAAGTGATCCTGCTCTGGCAAGGGTTGGACTAGATGATCTCTCGAGGTCCCTTCCAACCCCTAGCATTCTGTGATTCTGTGATGTGTGAAGTTGAAACGTTAATTCCTTTGATAGGATTAATGCCTAGACTTCAGGAGGGTATTTCCTTGAGGAATTCCATCGTCTCTTGGTTGATCCAAGGACAGTGGAAGACAAAAAGATTGTCTAAAGGGGAGTTAGATCTGCTGGCTGCTCTGATCTGTTTCATTGCCTGCTGCAGCCTCCAGTTTAGCTGCAAGATGAGAAGAGACGAAGCATCTTTGCTCAGCCCCTGTACAACAGCAGGTCACTGGGCTGGGGGAGGTGGGAGGACACCTCTCTGCTGAGGTCTTGCTGTCTAACCTGGGAGACATTTTGTCTCAGCGGCCTCTGCTTTTCCCTGTGAAAGGTGTTCAGTGGAGCACTGGCCCAGCTTTGTAAAGCCCTTGCCTATTGCAGGTGGGCTGCGCTTTCCAAACATTGCTAACTATTCTCTCACCATCGTGCTTGGCTTCCCTCCTGTCTTCATTTAAATCCCCCTTGAACACTCACTCCTTCCAAGGGGCCTATAAATGCTAACCTATGTCAAGATAATGTCATTATCGCTACCATCGATAGAGTAACTCATCAAGTGTTGAAATAAATCACTTTCCCTGGGGATTACTGCCTAAAAGCCAAATGTAATCAGTAAGGCTTGGGTTTGACAAGGCTGTCACAGATAGATTTCATTTACTAATGAGTTGCAGCCTAAAGTCCACATTGGTAATGTATCTGTGGTTTTAAAGAAATATTACAGAGGCCTTCTTCTTAGCATTTGTTGCTTGTTAGATAATGCTGTTTGTCTTCCCATTTGATGGGAAAGTTTTTTTCTTCTTCTTCTGCTGGCTGAACAATATGTCTCTGGACATTGTGCTACCACATACTGCTTCTAAAATTATCTTTGCTCCTTTGGAATACTGTATCTTCAGCCTAAATCAACATGGCAGCTATGCTACTGCCCATCCATGGAGGGATACTGTCTTTTGCAGCTGTTTTTATAGAATAGTTCCTCCTGACAACTCCTGAGAGAAAAATAAAGGTGTTCTCTGTTCACTATGCTATCAGGAGAAAACTTGAATCATCGATAAGGATGGTTTCTAAGCAACCAAATGCAGTCTACAACCCTAATAACAGCACTTTGAAAGTAAATCACTTAGTCTGGTACATGCGAAGCCCCACTCTACAATTAATGGTGAATTCATATCAGCTGCATTGTCTGGCAGACACACATTAACAGGCTTGAAGTGGTTCTAAAACAACACTTTAGAACAAAACTCGGAGGCATTCAGATCTGAAGGCTAACTGTTTTAAAGAGGTTCTGCAGAAAATGCCCTGAAGGTATTATAATAGAAAATATCAACTCTTACCTTCTCTACCCTATAAGATATTCTGGTGAATTGTGTCCCTGCTCAAGGGTGACTCCTAAAAACTGCAGAAAATATTTTAATTGCTGTAGTTTTTAAAATATTTTTCCTAACTTCCCCGTAGCAAATTGACCTAAGTACCATGAAGTGTTGTGCTTACTACAGTGCAGCATCTTTACAAAGAAAACTCGCTCTTTGTAAGGGAATCATATAGTGCATCATTGTCTGATCTAATAAAATGTAAACGAAAGTCAAAATAGGTCAAAAACTATCTTTTTCAGTAGGTGATACATAAACCTATAAAAAATAATTTCCCCTGTCACAGTCCACTGCCTAAATCCATCACTCAGCAACTCTACTTCCTGACACGCATCTTCCTCTCTCATCTGCTTCTCTTCTCCGTCTTACTGCTGAGAGAGGGTGATGCTGCCTGAGGGTTGGTCCTTAATGAGCTGATCTCAGAGGAGGTCCCATCCTTGACTGGTAGCCTTTCTTCTCTCTCCATGGGAAGAGATGCAGCCCCCAACTTCTCTTAGCTGGGGTACAAGCCAAGAAAACTCACATCATCAACATCCTCCTGTTTTAACAAGCAGAAAGGACTTATGTGACCTGATAGGACATGAAAAGGGAGATGGAGTTTTAAAATTCACTGGAGAAGTGAGCGGTTGGCACCCAGTTGTTGTTCCTCACACTTTCTACGAGGAGAGCAAGGGCTACAGCGACTGGTCCTCAGCTGGCCCCATCATGTACATATTGCTGGGAGCTGGGCACTACTATCATCACTTGGAAATGGGAGATTGGGGTTTCAGCTGGAGAAGGTATCCTTGGTGATTAGGGACCAGCTGAGAGGGGTGGCAGGACACCAGGGGAGCCTACTCCGTCATTCACTCATGTGTGGCACTCAAATGGTCACAAACCCTATGGTCAACGTGGGAACAAGGACCATAACTTCAAAAAAGCAGATGTTTGTTGGGGGAAACACAGGCACTGCGGCCACCCAGGAGCCTGAGCAGCTTACAAAGAGCTTTTCGTGCTGCAGTTTGGGTTCCTTTTAAGTGGTGTGCTAAGATCTCCCCGTAATTTCTCTTGGCCTAGCTGTAAAATGGGTGTGGAAGTATTACATCTGCCCTTGCTTTGTCTGATTTGCCTAGTAAGACAGTGTCTGGCACAGTGATAGGGCTGAACACCACTGGAATACGAGTAACGCCAAATTGCTTACAAAGACCACACTAGAGGAGTTGTAGAAGCTCGAGGATACAGAAAACAAGAGTGGAAATCTCGGTCTGGGAACTGGGACAGGGAAAGTCTGTGACTCTGCGAATATTAGTTGCAGGCTTCTCTATGCTAATTTACATTTGACAAATATTAAAAAAATAGGGGATGGCATCAAAAGGGTCTGTTCATGTGTAGAACACTTCTGGAAAGCTCGATGTATTTAGTTTTGGGAATATACCCTCCATTTCTTCAGCAGAACTGTTCTCCCATCCACCTGCTCTCATGAAAGGACATTTGAGCGGAAGCCACTCCACAGAGCAATCTTTGGGGAGCAGAAGGTCCCTGAGCCCACGAAGAACAACGATGATGATGCGTAGAGGCCACCAAGGCACAGTTTGGTGGTGGAGAGACCACAGGAGAGGAGGCAGGAAAAGAGGAGTCCCTTTCATATTTAGTATGATGATGTCTTTAGCTGCTTGGCCATTAGCACAAAGTGAGTCAGAGCAGAGAGATTCAGAGACTTGAAGAACAAGCCAGAGAAGAAGAACTTTGTGTACTGCAGGGATTCTCACGTAATCCCAACAAGTTCTCCAGTATAACAACAAAACCAAAACAAAGAAATGCAAGGATGTGGATTTTCTTCCCTGCAGATCTATGTACTTCTCATACTGCCTGATTAAAGAGAGTATTTTCGTTTAGAAACTGAAGTGAATCCTGTGAGTATTAAGGGTGATTCAGGGCCTGAAAGAAAGGTGCCCAAGGAACGTTTGTGCTTGTGTAGAGATTATTTCATGTCTTTTTTACTTCATGGCATATTTCACATGAGTATACGAAGAAGAGAAGCTATTTAATATTGTCTATGAGAAGAAGGGAGCCGAGGACACAGACAAGTACATCCACATGTAACCCATGAATCCAAGGGTAACGAACTCTTCAGCCGAAACTGAAGAAGGAGCTTGCGAGAAGGACTTTCGCGTTGATGGAGCAGGGGACTTCCATGCCTCTTCTGTGGCTAAACTTGGGTCTTAAAACCCAGCCTGGAGGTGGGTTTTGGTTTCAGGTGACCCCTTGCTCTGTGCTAGGAGGAATGCTTGAGGTGAGAATAGGCTGTTGCATTGTTGGATGCTGTGAGTTCATGGCAGTGGAGAGGCTGTAGGAGAAGCTGGGATGGGGGACTCCTCCCAGAGTCATCTCTGCCATTGCAGACCCATTTCTGCCATCCCAGACCCATCACAGCCAGGCAAATCCATGCAAAGTAGCGGGCTGGGATTATTTGGATCTGCCTCCCTGTGCTGTGTCAGCTGTGGAGGGGTTCTCATGGCACAGGACCAAAACGCTGAACAGCAGCTGGGCTGTGGGGAGGGCATAAGGAGTGGAAAGGTCTCTCCCCTACACCTCCATCAGAGTCGTGTGTTATTAATTAACTGGAAGGAGGGAATTCAAAAGTGCAGACACAAGAGATCTCTAGAGTCTCTACAGCTCTTGCAAAAGCAGAATTAAAAAGCCCCAAACATCCTTCTCAGGGCAGCTTCAGACGTTTCTTTCCTTTTTAAAATGATTTCTATGTCAGCTTCTCAGCTGTACTTGCATATGGGGTACATATGGAGGAGAAAAAAAAAAGTAACGGCTGGCGCCAAACAGGGCTTGCTGCAGCTTTTAACAGTCCTCCCTGCTTACTATTAAAATGCAGCTTTGCCCAGTGGAACTGCTGCTTTATTGCTGCAAAAACAGTTCCCAAAGACATGGCCCTTGGAGCACAGCAGGGAAATGTGCCGTGAAGCAGGCGGCTCCAGGGTGGCAGGAGCAGGGTCTCAGAGCAGTGACCAGGTCAGGCTGTCCCGGAGACACCCAGCCCTGCTGACCCGGGTGTTGGGGAGCTGCTGGGTGGATGGCTTGGGATTGTTCTGGGAGAAAGCAGCAGCGGTGCGTGGTGTGCCCCACTCAGGCTTCTCTGGGTGATGACTCAGGGGTTGGGACCATGCCAAGCCCCACATCTATCCACCACATTTTGCTCCCCACCATGCCTCTCCAGGTGGGCAGATCTCCTCCATTCCATTCCTTTCCCCACATTAGTGGGGGCATCTCTCCAGCTTCAACAGGCTGTCTTCACCTGCGACCCGGCCCTCTCCTCTTCACATCCTCACAGTCCTGGCCTCACCCCAGACTCCATGAATCAAAAGGCAAGTGTACATGCTTGTTTCAATCCTACCACCATGGCCCAGTCTGGGGGACAGCCGGTCCTCCCACTGCCATGTGTTTTGCATGACACTGCCCAGAGGGGTCAGCCTCCATTGGCCCTGGCACTGTGCAGAAGGAGAAGTGGCAGTCAAGACCCAGAGGGTGATGTGCCAGTGGTGCTTGGGAAACCCATCCGTTTTCGATGCCTGCGGTGGGCTGTGGTGCTGTCTCCTTCCCCGGGAAGTGGCTGGCAGCTCCTTTGAAGCCGCCTGCCCCCCATCTGCCTGCCAGCTGCCCTCTCTGCCGCGGCTGCCCACAAAGGCGTCGTGGGCGGGAAGTGGAGTGGGAGCGATGCTGAGGCTCAGGGCTCGGCAGGATGGTGGGCTGCCCGCGGCGCGGACGGGCGATGTGCCACCCATGCAGCGTTGGAGGGCATTTTTCTTTCGGAGTGGTGATTTGTGAGCTGCAGCCGCGGCCCTTTGGGTCTTCTTTCTTTCTTCCATAGCGCCGGGTAGTCACTGAGCAGCAGGCCAAAGTCTATTTCTGATTAAGGCAAATTGCATTTTATTGGGATGCCAAATACTTGCACAGATGCACAGAGGACATTTGGCTTGGAGATGCACAGGGACAGTGCTGGTTATTGTATGAATGTGCATCAGGACAGTGTTGGCTACCACATAAACCTGAACCGATGTTTTAGAGGTGCCCAAAAAGCAGGGAACAAGATAAGGGCTCACCATGGGCAGTGGGTTTTCTTAACCCTTTCTGCTGGTTCTTGTCAAATTCCCTAGGAAAGAGGGCTCATTTTTCAAGAGCTTTTTTCTTGCCTGCAATAGCTGTGCCTGTTCTCATGAGCCATACACATCTCACTCACCTTACAGCATCCTTGGCGATCTGTGACTGCTCCATTCCCTCTTAAAGCGCAACAAGAGGCTGCAAAATGCTTGGTTATCAAAGCTGTGTCTTTTGGTTGCACTGCATCTGCGATCAATATTCATTTTAAGGCTTCTTGCATGACACTGCAGAGTTTTCTCCACCACACAGGATGCAAAATAGACAGGGAATGGTGCAGTGTTTGGGGTTTTTTTATCCTTTTCTTGTCTTTTATGTAGATTCACCATGTATATTTTTGCATTCCCTGTTTTGAAATCATACACTCGCACTTACTCGGTAGACAGCCTTCACATTATCTTTCCATGCTCAAGTAAGACTTGTATTCATGTTTCCCTGTAGCAACCCATTGGTGAAGAGCTGAACTTCTTGGCAGTTATAGTCAGTTAGGACAAATTTTTATGAAGTTGTTTCAAAACTGGAAAGCAAAATTTAAAGTCAGATCCCACTGGGAAAACACTAGTTGAGAAACATTAAGAGGTGGCGGGATTGCTAAAAAGTATGAAAAGAAAATAATCAACTTAAGAGAAACTCTTTTTGGTTTTTGCCAGCATCACTAAATTTTCAGCATATTTTGTCCGCACTCAGAGTTACTCTTCTGGAGAAAAGGATCAGAAAATACTCTGGTAAACTCTAAGAAATCACATATTCTCTCAACACGGCCATGCTGACATTTCTGAGGCAACCACAGGCAGAGACAAAAATACCGAGTTGGAGTGGAAAGGAATGAGCAGCTGCTCTCAGGGTATAAGAAAATAATACAGGTGTTAAAGTGCCCTCCACTGCCAACCCAAACAAAGGGTGGTCTGCTCTTAATTTTCCTTAGAGTTGCAAGGGTGTAGGTTCCAACTACAATGAGATTTTTTTCCATAAAATTTAGTTCAGGAATCAAGATTACTTTTTTTTACTGAAAAATTAACAAGGCCAGGGATTTCTGGACTCATGTGCTTTGGCAAATGAGGTCGATTTTAATGGCATTAGCACTGAGTGGACAAATGGGACTAATTTGCAGTATAGTGGATTCCAGATATGTGTAATATTGCTGGTGATAAAGATTTATGAATACCATGTTCACGCTGATGAAGTGCCTGGTTGTTGCTACTCACAATTTAGTACCAGTTCCCCTTGGATTTATTTATTTTTTTTTTAATTTTATGCTGTGGCCTTTTTGGGGGCAGGAAAAGAAGAAAAGAGCAAAAAGGTTTAGAGGATGTGAGCGGGGTCAGGATCCTCGCATGCTGAAGAAACAAGATATTGTTTGAGGTCACAGAAATTGTTAAATCATGCTCAAAATGTCCAGTGTTTTTGTCCCAGCTGATATCATCAAGCAGATGTTTGGCTGTTTATTAAACATGGAGATAAAGCCAAACTGGCACAGTGAGGACCGTTGTTTGCTGACACAACCTGCCTGACGCACTGTGCCAGTAGGGATGCTTCAGACCTTGGCCACCATGCTTTCCTACCCGGGGAGATGTATGGTGTACGTGGAGCTGCTCGGGAAGGGGTGGCTGAGACACAGAAGGTGATGGGAACATCCTGATTCTGCTTCTTCCTGTCACCTTCAAGGAAGAGAAGAGGAAAAGGTGTAGGGATTTCTAAGGCAAGGCATGACTTCTACTGCTGAACCCTTGGTGGATTTTCCAGGTGGTTCCAGGAGGGAAATGGGTGGGAAGGGAACAGCCTCTCTTGTCTCCTTGACCCATCCATGACTCTACAGGACATAGAATCATAGAATGTATTAGGCTGGAAGGACCTTTAAAGGTCATGTAGTCCAGCCCCCCTGCAGTGAGCAGGGACATCTTTCCCTAGAGCAGGTTGCTCGGAGCCCCATCAAAGCTGACCTTGAACGCCTCCAGGGACAGAGCCACCACCACCACTTCTAAGTAACCTATTCCAGTGTTTCACCACCCTCTTTGTAAAGAACTTTCTTCTAACATTTAACATAAATCTGCCCAGCTCTAGTTTAAAACCATTGCCCCTTGTCCTGTTGCTACACGCCCTTGTGAACAGTCCCTCCCCAGCTTTCCTGTAGGCCCCTCCAGGTACTGGAAAGTCACTATAAGTTCTCCCTGGAGCCTTCTCTTCTCCAGGCTCAACAACCTCAACTCTCTCAGCGCTTTTCCTCTCTCCAGCGCATCATCCCTGTGCAGGAGTGGGGCAGAACCACTCTCAGATAGCCTTGAGCAGCCTTGACCTCCTCATAAAGTCCACTGATTTCAAGGAGAATTTTGCATCAAAATGTTTTTAAGCACTTGTGATTTTTTCAGGTTTTTTTGTATGCTGAGTGGCAGTACTCTGGGAAAGGTTTGGTGGGCTGTCAGCTCTTCTAAATGCAATTCCGTTCACAGATGATGCCAGGGAATGGCTGTGGTTGGTTGTTGCTTCAAGCAGAGTCATAGACCTGGTGGGAACAAAACACTTCTCTGGGCCCTTCTGTCTCCAGAAACTCTTGTTGGGTACTGTTGGATGTGATACTGAGTTGCTTAAGGGTAATTTCTGTGGCTCTTGAAATATTCTGACCTTGAAGGTGGTCTTGTCCCTATATAAATGATTAATATTCTTCAGGTTTCTTACCTGACTGCTCTTTTTTTTTTTTTTTTTTTTTTTTGAAATTATAAGCCTTGGGATCTGGTGTAAGGTAGCAATTCCAAATTGACAACATTTCTTTAGGCTTATCAAAATACACAGGACAAAAACAAATGCAAGAAATGACAGAAGAACTGACTGGGCAAGCAAAGCTCTATTACTCATGTTATGTTCCCTTTGAAATGTGAAACATGCAGTTTCATGTTGTACCATAAACAGCAGATAGCTCATGCGCCCTTCCGAAGACTAATTCACTCATGTAACTTTGCGTTACATGCCTTGTGTTCAGCCTTTATAAAAAACCTGATGTGATCTTAAAAATTTTCTCCCTCCTGCATTTCTTGCTTTTCTTCTTACTTATTTATACAGGTAGAGATTCTTGACATTGCTTATTTAGGGTGTTATATAAAAGACTTCAGCAACTGTAGCAACTGTTTAGACATAAACGCCAGCAAAATGAGTGTAACTTCATGCATTTCTAATAGGTGATTTCCCTGCTTCAGAGACCAGGAGATCCTAAGGATCTGTAGATAGCACCCGGTGGAATGAAGTCCAGAGAGGAAAGAAGCTAGCAAAGAAGGAAGATATTAGCATGAAGACAGAAAAAGCCAGTGCCTTTTCCCATTTAACTGTAGGCACCTTCTACCGTAACACCTGCTCCACGGTTTCAACATTTGATAAGCTGATTTGATGAATCTGTACTCCTAGGCTTATTTAAGTATTTTGAGGGAATGAGCCTAAGGTTTAGGGCTGGATTCATCCTGCACCTGGAGCATCAGATGTAAACATGCAGCTGACTGATTTCTCTAGTCCTTCAAAACTGGGCATCTCGAGGGAGTGGCTCACGTGTTGGGTGGGCCTCATCTCCACCTTTTTAAGATGAGCTAAGGCCAGTTTTGCAAAACATTGTTCCAAACGCATCTGTCTTCATTGAAAATTCAGGTAATTCAGGAAATCTTGCCAAGGTAAAAAGACCTCCAAGCCACCATCCAAAAAGGAAGCAGGTAGAGAAAATATTTCTGCCCTTTACCTAACAAGAAAGATTTGAAGACAGTTTAGAAAAGCATCTTTAAGTCACATTGAAAAGGTATTTCGTACCATTGAAGATGGCGATGAGTTCTTAGCGTGATTGTCAGGTGCCAACAGGTAACGCATTTCCACCAGGATCAACTGGAGCTGGTAAGACAACACTTCCAAATACTCTGCTGAGTAGAAGCTCATTTTTCCAACCTGGCCGTTAAACACATAAGGATCTAAATCTCCCTGAAAACCCCATTCCTCATCAGTTAGGTTGCTTTTCAAGATGGATTTGGGACCCTAAGCAATTTTTCAGAACATTGTTTTTGAAAAACGTTATTGTTGATCTTCTTAGGTGCTGCTTGTGACCACAAGGAGAAGGACTTGTGGTATCCAAGAAAACTTGATTATCAATTTGTTGAACATGTTCTTAGGCAGATCAAGTGTGGAGAGTAATTTTATTTAGCTTGAAGTATCTGGTAAACATAAAGAGAAAAAGGGCTCTGTAGTTGGACAGATCTTATCTCAGTATCTTTATTTACATTTTCAAAGAGCACTGACGCAATTGAGCTACCAAAGAGCTGCTTTCCATCAGCCTGGGAACAGAAACAAATTAGTCTTTAATAGTGTTGTGTGAAAACTATGGCAAATGTTATGTAAAACTGTGCAAACAGAATGTTTGTGTTCTAGTTCCAGGTCATTTAGTGGGCAAAAAGAGCGACATTTTTCTGTGAAATAGCCATGAAACCCGTTTGCTCTTATATAAGGATAGGAACTGCTAGATCAAACTAATGGTGACATGCCGAGAACCAGATGCTTCAAAGCAAAATGCAAGACATCCCAGTGTGGATAATTATGAAATAGTCTGACCATAGGGGAAATTTCTGCATAAATGACTTTAGTCCTAAAAGGCTACATGTTTATATTGCTTCTGAAAAGGTTTTAGTCTGATTTCCCACAGACACAGGGCTTATGCAACCAGCGCGCTGCTTGGCTGTGCAAATCTCTGTCTCCCTCCCTGCCTGTTCTCCTGCCTTCGGCAACCTCTGAACACCTCCAATCTCAGCCATGCAGAGCAGAGGAGAGGAGGTCTTACAAACAGTTAAGTTCCTACAGGTTTCATGAATGTAAGCTGCTCCCCAGTGACGAGAGACAGGCAATGGTGCCAGCGCAGGGTGAGCTTACACCTCATTAGAAACCAGAGAAACCACACGGGACGGCATCTTGTAAGTGCTCCAACTGTGGGAAGAGCTTCCACCGCAGCTCTCCATCAGCGTGAGATGTAAATCCTAGGGAGCCACTGGCACTAATGACACTATCTTTTTTTCCGATTGATTATAACTTTGGATATCCTCAGGAGCTAATATAAATGCTTAATGCTTTGTGACTGAACATGTTCTTAGCTTTAACAACATCCAGGGGCAATAAGTGCTGGTTGAATAACACACAGATAGGACATTTCCTTTTGGTACCAGAAATCTGCAGATTTCATTGTAGCTCTCCCCATAAAGCAACTGGTTTTAATTAGTGCATGATGCTTTTTATGGGCCAGCAGGCTAACTTGTAAATTAATTAGAAGTAAGTTGAAAGAAGTCTCACATCTCTTGAGATGACTAGTTTTAATTGTTTCGAGGTATTCAAACCTTGTATCTTTGCTACAGTGGGCTGTTTGACCTTTCTCTGGAGTCGCAGAATCATAGAATAGTTTGGAAAAGACCTTTAAGATCATCAAGTCCAAACTATTTTAGAAGACTTCTGTCATCCTTCTTCTCAGACCAGGACAGGGCCACCCTGTGGCACCCATCTTTTTCACACTGAACTGCTGCAGAGTCCTCAGGATGGAGATCCTGAGTGTCTTCAAAGGTCAGCCACCTTCTCAAGAACCTGGGCCACCTCGAGCTGCCTTATGCTGATCCAATCCTCTTGCACTGCCAAAGGCCACATCTTGTACCACTTTTTTTACAACATTTACAGCATCAAGAACTAAATAAAGCCTCCTAGGAGAAGAACTGTGGTCCTTGCCATAGTGTTCACATTGGCTTGGTTGGTGTTTATATATTGAACAAAAATTGCAGTAGGAAGTTTTAAGGTGGAAAGGTGGGTGCCCTAAAGTAGGAGATATATACATGTATATGTGTGTTTCCCATGAAATTCAGCTGCTGGTGTAACTTCACAAATGGGGAAATTTATTTATTGATATTTCAGCCATTTCTCAAGGTCGTGTGCAAATATACATCCTATCTCACTACTTTTCATTAACGTTTGTGCAAGGATGGTATTGTTGCTAGGAGCAGCATTTGGAGGGCACTTTGACACAGCCACCTGTAGGTTGCTTACTCCGAAAATAAGGTAAGTAAAATAAAATCAATCAATACTTCTTTTGGGTGCCCAAATGATATATAAGATGAATCAAACTGTCAGGGACAGTCAGGGCTGGCAAACAATATGTCACATCTCAGACAGGGGATTACACAGTTCAACTGCTTAACTCAAACGTCAAATATGCAGGAAAGCATAGTGCTGGAGTCCGTTTAAGCAAGACGTTAATCGAACAACTTCAGAAATTCACTGTATACATTTCTCCCCATAATGAGCTGAGCTGTGTGATCATTCAGTTTTCTTGGAGATGTGGCTTTTATTCAGATGAAAAGAGATGCAGTGAAAGGACATGGAGGCTTCGTGGCCTGAGAAAAGAGCAGCAAGACCCTGCAGGTCCAAATGGACAGAGACCTCGGTAACAGAGACCCTGGCTGTTTTAGCGATTTCCTTCAGAAAGGAGACTTGTAGAATTTTGCTTGTTTTTTTTAGTGAAGTTGCTGAGCACTATGTGTTTTTGACAGGACCACCTATTCTGAGGTAACATCGTGCTTCTCCAAGCAGCCGTATCCGTATTTTATTTTCTATAACTTTTCTCTGGACCTTAAACATTTATGTCCATGCACGCAATATACCACTTCCATCTCTGGCACACATGTTCACCCTCGTTTCCACACTCCCGCGTAATCTACTAGAAGGGAAATTTTTTTGGCATTTGAGGGGTGTTAACAAGGATCAGATGCTGCCATCACTTATGAAAGAGGTAGGTTTCCTTTACCTGCTGCAGTATGTGCCAGTAAAAAAAAAATAAAAAAAAAATCCATCAGTGTGGATGTCACAGTGAAGTTCTTGTGTTTAGAAGGTGAAAAGTCAATACTCAACCTGTAGTGAGATTTGCTCATGGAAAGCTGTTTTTAGCAGCAGGGCATTAGTCACCCTTGGAAGGCTGCTAGCCGCTTGGTGCTTCTGGCTCGTGCCCCACCGTGCCGCGCCACACGAGGATTGCTTTGGAGGCTGCACAGTGTTAACAGCAACTCCCGCTTTGCCTCAGGTGTTGAGTTTAAGCATGTGGTTCCCAGTTATTTTAGGAAAACATGATCTCATGTTCCAGACAGATTTCTCTCCAGCCAGAAGACATGCATTGTGGTCCTTTCTTGCACTGTTGGGGATGGGAGGGGCAACGTCATCCATGGTGAGCACGCCATGGTATTTCTGCTGAACTGTTTTGGGGATGTGGGGTGGGTGGGGAGACAATGCAAGGATGACTGAGGGCTGAGAAATGGGTGTTTTCTGTGTCAGATGGAGCTCAGGCAAGGAGGAGACAGCAGAGCAGTGAGGTCATGGAGCGAGGTCCGAGAAGTGGAATCTCTTAGAGCATCAAAAGTGATTCATTAAGTCATACTGCACTAAGGCTAAGACAATTCCTAAAAAATATTAAAAAGGGAAAATACAAGTGAAGGAAGAAGTTAGTTTTACAGACTGGAAAGCTGGCTCGCCCACAGGCATGCTGCCTCAGGGCAATGACTCTCCTTTGGAAAGGGAAAGGCAGCTGCTGCCAGGTCAATGGTCGCCCATCCCCTCCAGTTTCCAGTTCCTTCTAATTCCCAGCATTGCTGGACCAACCAGAGAGGGAACCCTTGGTCAGTGCCCCAAGGGACTGTCAGATTTGGCTGGCTACTGAAGGAGAGGAAGAAGAGCCCCCAGTGAGGATGGTCCCATGCCAGCTCTGTGGGCACCAGGGTGCGCTTTGGCAGGAACACACAGAGGCCTAGCCTGGTCCCTTCTGGATCAGCCATACCTTTCCTTCCTGACAGCTGAGACATAGATTCACAGAGAATAAATCTGCTAATACAATGCATTTAAGATAGAGCAGGGTAGATTTAGACTAAATGTTAGGAAGAATTCATTTACTGTGAAGATGGTGAGACACTGGCATGGGTTGCTCAGAGAGGTGAGGGATGCTCCATCCCTGGAGGCATTCAGGGTCAGGCTTGACAGGACTCTGAGCAACCTGATTAGTTAAAGATGTCCCTGCTCACTGCAGGGAGGCTGGACTAGATGACCTTTAAAGGTCCTTTCCAACACAATGCATTCCGTGATTCCATTCTACAATACACAGTGTCACTGCTTCTATAAGGAAATGTCTTGAAATAGTATGTACTTACATCTTTTAATGATGTCTTTATCATATGAGAGTCTAAGAGCATGTGAACCTTGAAACAGATAAACTGAGCAGGGAACAATTTTTCTGATGGAGAGTACACTTAAAGGCAGCTCTGGGGGCAACCAGGAGGATTGGAAATTCAATTCTAGATACCATCAAAATGAGCAAATATGAAAGTGTTAGAAAAGACACAGCAATTAATTTAAACATCTTGTTGAAACACTGTCATGTTTTGCTCAGAGAATTTTCAGGGCCAGGGTACCCTTCATTTAAAATACCTAAAAAAGTAAACTTAAAAATTAAAGCAGAAAAGAAAAGGCTGGGCAGAGAGGTGTTTCTTTTTGATACAACGCTGTCAGCAGAAGAAAAATAGTTGTTTCAGCTGCTAAATTATTCCTTCAGCTTTACTGCTAAGGCTCTTCTGAGACACTCCAAAGGTACAATGGGGTCTTAAATCTTGCTTGGGGTTTCTCCTGGTGCAGGGAAACCCCTGGGTGGCCCCAAGATGAGGAGGTTGCTTAAGAGAGGCTACAGTTGTGTTTAGATCAGGCTCATCTCCCTGTATAGGGCTGAAAGCATATGGGAAGGCACAATACAACTGAGAAACTTGTTTCTCTGTTTCCATTTTGTGGCTTCTGCAATAATCTTTGAAAGGAACCTTATAAACCTCTAAGCAGTGGGTTTTTTTCAAACATTGATGTTATGGTAATAGTTTAGTGCTGCCTCTTTTGTTACGTGTTAATGGTGCCCTCCTCTTAAGTCTACTAATAAAAGAAACTTAAACCTCAATGTGAAAGTCGTCGTAAAGTTACAAATCAAACACATTTGTGCTGTTTTTACCCTGATATGCAAGATATTGGAGAGGCTCTGCAACGGGGCTCAGTGTCAGACCTTAACCAGGGAGCTTACACAGGCTGTAACGCCTGCTGCTATGCGCTCGGGGTCACGTCCTCTACATACGAGGCAGGGCTGTAAAGGAGTATTTTACACAGTGAAAGGTCTCTTAAATGAGAGGGGAGGGGAAGGGATGAGGAAACTCCAGACAAATTTGGAATAATATAGAATATTGCCTCTGGAACCTGAATAGAATGATTCATAACTTGTATCACGCTTTGACTGTCTCTTTAATATAACTTTTGAATCAACCTATGGAATATATTCATACAGAATTTATTTCCCTGCAAGTGAATTCTCCAGGCCTGTTCACAGGTCCATGGAAAACTCGCCTTTCAGTTACACCCTTTAATTCTATATATCACCATAAATAAAGTAGGAAAAGAGGAATGTGTCTGATTTTCCCAAATTGGCCAGACTGTCACCATACGTACTGTGCAGGCAGTCCAGTCCTCAGAGCAGTAGACTACTGCTGTCTCTGTAAGGGGTTGATGAGTGCATGTAGATAATGGTAGATTCTGGGCATTTTTGAAGAAAGCTATGGTATCTTGAGAAGCCTTCCAGCTTTATCTTTCTTATGATTTCTGTGAGCAATTACTTATTGGGGAAGTAAATGAAAGAAAAAACATAAATGAGTGGGAAGTGTAGACTGATTTCTGGAGAAAAGTGCAGTGGAAAAGACAGGAAGGCTGAATTTAGACAGACCTAGAAAATATAAAAATGAAGCCAGCTGTTCCTTTCCTATTGCCAAGACACTGTTTTTATAAATAGAAAGATTGAGGGTCTCCATAACCTCACCGAGTCAGGAAGAGGTGATGGTTCGGCTCACCCAGTCTTGTCTACATGTGCTTTTGTGCAAAAGCAAGGGCCACCCCCTGTGAACACTGTGGAGATCAACCTCTGCTTAGCCACTGAGGGCTCTCAGGAAAGATGAAGTCTTGAAATAACTTTATAAGACAGTTAGGATCTTGCCATGAAGATCTTTTGAGCTTCTTAAGGCTGGCACATTTCCATACTGTGTCCACCTGGCAGCAGACAAAATGAGGGTGATCTCAGCTTTTCTATTCGTGGGCAGGAGATCAGTTTTGACCACAGACAATATTCCAGATCCTCAGCAAAGCTTAAAGTAGGTGTTCTTATACTGGCATTCTGGGATGACAGGGTTTGAGTCTGGTATTAAGCCCTACTTAGTGCATCACACTGATGTGGCAGCCCTGGTGAACTGTGGTTTTATGCATTTGGGTATGATGACGTGTACATTCCCAAGGCCCAGCCATGCAAAGGCAGTTGGCCACTTGGGGCTGTCTTGAGGGCCAAATCTAACCCACTTGTCCTTGTTTGCACCATGCTGGTGACGCCAGTATGTGGTCATGAACCTGTTGCCTTGGCGGAAAAATTATCCCCATCTGCACCATGAAATGGGCTGCTGAAGGCAGAATCTCCTTCTGACATATGTTGTGCTTTTCTTAGGGTGGCAAGGAAGTAAAAAACTTTCCAAAATAGGGCAGAAAGTTAAAAAAAAAATAAATATTATTTTCATAGGTATAGAAAGATAGAAAACGTAAGAGAGAGACCTCAAACGGATCTTTATTTTTGTTGCCAGTGGTTCTAGGATGAAGTCAGGATCCTTACACATACTCATCTGGTTTCTGCCACAGGATAGAGCTCAGTTGACAGGTTTCCATTTAGAGGGTTAGATTCTGTTAAAGCAGCATTTTCTCATGGAAAATATTTTCTTTTGGAACATTTTTGGCTAACTTTTGGTATGAACGTGAAAGGCTCTGGCAGCAATGCTACAGTTCCTTCATCCATTAAAAGCACAGAGGCTCTGGAGGAACAGGACGGGATTAAAAGTGCAGCCCCTACTTCTCCGCGGTGGTGCTGAACATGGGCTGCCCTGTCTGCAGCTCTGGCCACCCTCAAAACCCTGCAGTGGTGAAAGCTCTGGGGGCCTGCAAGCCACATAGCACTTGGCTGAGCGGTGATGGCTGTGTCTGCACACGCAGGGCTCTCTCCCCGCCAGCGAGCCAGCCGTATTATGACTTTCAGCCATTTTTTAATCCGATTGATGGAGTGGCCGGAGATGCTGATGGGATTAGAGCTCAGCAGGATGACGAAGCACCGATCTCTGCAGCATACCAAAGGCTGCTCCTGATTTACAAGTCATAAGAACCCTGTGTTGAGGTTTTCCTCTAAGACATGGGTCCAACCCAAACACATCTCTCAGCCTGAAGCCAAAGCTTGGTCTGGCTCTCTTTTTGACCATGCTCAGGGCCTTGTACATGGTCTCTGGCACTGAAGACATCACCAAGTGGGACCTGGAGGCACCGTGGGGCTGGGTGGCATCCAGCCCCACTTCCCACAAGGTGACTTGCTGGGTGGCAGCGCTGTGTGGGCATCTCATTGCTCTCCACTGATCAGATGACAACCAAAATAATTGCTCTTGGGGCTGGCTGGTTGTCTTGGAGGGGATTATGGGCTGGGGTCCATAGGTGGGTGTAAATCACTTGGTTCTCACTGGCAGCAGCAGAGCAAGGTGGGTTTGCACAGCTATGAATTTCATTAATTGCACTTAAACAGGCTCCTTTTTTCCCATGTGAAAAAAAGGAAACTTAAGTCAAACCATTTCTACACTTCTTGATTGCTTTGTTTACAGGGATGGTTTCTCTAAATGCTCCAGCCTGAAGTAGGTGCTGGTAATAGAGTGAGTTGCAAGTACAATGTGACAATCATCCCGGCGGCTGTCACAGGGATGGAGAGCGCTCCCTCTGGAGTGAGCTTTGAATTTTAAGCCTTTAAAGAGCAGCTTGACACCCTGTGACCTGGCTGGTAATGTCCCTAATCCACCTCTTTATAAATACACGTTCCCGAGAGGGGTGAAGGGGTGGGCGGGGGAGGATGGCAAGTGCAGCAGGGAGGATCTCTCAGCCTCGGGCTGTGCTTGCAGGAAGCGGATGAAGGTGCCACAGGCTAAGTGGATTAAGCCCAGGGAATGTCGGTTCAAAAATAGGAGCTGCAACCTGACATAAAGATATCAAAAAGTGAGAGGATTCGCTGGCGACTCATGCCAGGTCCCTGAAGGAAGTGTGGGAGGGTCCGGTCTGGCCGGCATTTCCTATGCTGGCTGGGGACATTGCCTGGAGATGCCCAGGGGATCCTCCTTCTTCTCCGGGTACTGCTCTGCCTGGCTCTGAGCCCTGAAGCTTGCACGCATCCCTACTGCTGGTGAGGCAAAACCAAAGCAGAGTCCTCCAAGGGCGGCTACAAGGGCAGGGTGCTCCCTGCCCACCCCTCACCCTGCCTTTGTTCAAGCCCACCAATCATTTGGGCTTGGCTGGGCCTGGCCATGCCTGACACCAAACCCTCCTCCAGAACAACTGCAGAACCTGGAGTTAAAAACACAATTGAGAGGCATTAATTTGGAAAAAAAAAAGAAAAAAAAAAAGAAAAAATAAGCAACTAATAAAATGACAATTAAAATAAAGGAGAGTTAAAAATAGGATTTAAAAAGAAAATTAAAGTAGTAAAAATTAGCATCTCATCCTTGTGCCTCCCCAAACTTTTTATTCCTTCTTTTCCTGACACAGAGACTGGTCTTCAGGACAGTGGCTGGTTTTACCTTGCATCTTGTGCATTGGAAGAGTATCTCCAGGGCTTTGCTAATCACAGCAATACCCAAGCTAATTGCAGCTTTTACTCCTCTGACATTTTTAAACCGTCTTTATGCACCTTGCCCCATTTGTTTTCGTCAAGTGGTATTAAACATGTCTTTGAAAAGTAGTTGCCCTCATAATCTGAAGCCTATGTTGATTGCATGTTTGCTAACCCAAAAGCAACTGAATGGGCTTTTGACCAAAGGCTAAAAAAAATTACTACTCTACGACGCAGTTTTAGTTGTGCTAATGATTTTAAGTTTGAAGCTAGTAAATAAGGAAGATGCACAAATTAAAGCACAATGTGAGGGGTAGTGACTCATTCAAACTCGTAGTGTTATTACGATAATATGCATATCTTGCTTTATTTTTTTTTCTAGATTTAAGCATGCAAAAGAAGCCCTATTGGGTTTCATGCATGTAGGACGTGTGCTATAAAATCACAGCTATGATCTCACGTCTGTCTTTTGGTCCCCAGGGAAGTTCAGCTTTTTCTTTCTGTCGTCCCAATGCTGCAAGAGTTAACAGCTTAGGGGATAGAAACAGGTCTGAAAGTCTCCAGGAAGATAATACTTGGGAAGATAGGTTTAAGCTAAACAAGAAAGCAGATTTCATCAGCCTTCTTGGAAACAACCTGACCAGAGACTTGTGATCCATTTCTAAATCTGGCCTTTGCATTTTCCACGTACAGGAAGTGATGAAAACGACGGCAGTAATCCCCGGTGAATTTGGACACGCACATCAGGGCTGAATGCCTTTGTTTGTTACAGGGCTGTGGTAAGTTGGGTGTTGTAAACATGACTCATGACAAGTTTAATTAAGACAACAAACATGGGAAATGTAGCAGAAGGTCACGCACCTTTCTTCACAGTTTTGGCAAGTGAAGATTTGTCTGAGAGATTTGAGTGGACTGCACCAGTGTAAATGTAAATACAGGTTTTATACTGTTTTCCTCTTCCCTGAAATTATTTTAATCATTTTTTTTTTGGAAGGTGCTAAAATAGTCAGAATAGAAAAATCCTGACCTAATGTATGAGCACATTAACTTGTGGCAAGCCAAACTGCAAGTGATGAAAATAAAAGATGTTGTGAACATATGATAAAACTCCTACAGTCAATTTGGTCCTACCCCAAGGATGACAAATACTCCTGGATGAACCAGACTGCATATATCAAATACTCGAATACCCACCTGTCAATGCAAAGCTACCTGTTTCTCAGGCTCTCAAATGCACATTTGATGTTTGAATGAGCACTCACCAATGGAGCAATTTGTTCTAGACTTATTACCTGAGCTTTGCCTCTCTGTGGATGTCCTGTGGAGCCTCAGATTTTGGTTCAGACAAGTTTTCCCTAAACCAGCTTGTATGGTGAACAAAACAGTCCTTGTGAGTTGATACTCGCAGGCACAGTGTTCTTGAGAAGATGGTAGTGATACCACCACCTCTGCAGAGTGGGAGCAATTTGGGGGGTGGGCACTGACTTAGTGTTTTGTTCATCGGGGGCACTTCTGGGAACTTCCCACACATTTGGAAATGTCAGTGATGCAAAGTCATGTAACGCCTTAAAAAGAACATAGTACTGTATGCTTGGGATGAAGTTCATCTACTTTAACATTGGCAACTTAACAGCTAAACACCCTGTTAAGCTGGTCAGTTGGACTCTTCCTATAGCCAGCTGAGAAAACGATGTAAGTAGGAATATCCAAAAGGATTGATCCCATGTGTGCAGTGGATAAGACAACTCCATAGGTGCCTATTTCTCAACAACAAAGCCAGGCAAGGGAGTCCCAGTGGTTAGCTGAGACCGACGACTTAACTATCAGAGGGCTAAAATTAAATTAAGTGGACCCCACCCTCAGAGGCAGAAGTACTTGTGCCAAAACACTCCCTCACATGCACGTCTTATAAAAGCATGCTTCTTCAAGACTTTAGACAAGTTTATATAAAATATTTGAAATCTCTATTATAAAATGAAGTCCTCTTGAAGATTTTGAAGTCCAGGAAGAGCAGATTCATACTGGTGCGGGCAAAAGCCCCTAGCATGTGAAATTGATTATCTGGGAGGGAGCTTTTCAAAATGTAAGATTTTTAAGTTAACACAGTCTCTCACACTTGTGCTCTTAAATCCTTCAGAAGCATTTGAAACCTTCCTATCCAAATTAAAAAGAGGTATGAAATTTATGGAACTGAGAAAGTGAAAATTTGGTTTCTGAAGAGAGTTTAAGTCACAGGACTTGCAGAGTCTATCCCAGGCTTAGAAAGTATTTTAAAATGCATCTAGACAAAAATTTTGAAAGTCACAAAGAATGCCAATATGTCTTGAAAATCTACCCCTTAGTTTTAACCCTTTCTCATTCCTCTTAGTTCAAAACAAAAACCACCAAATAGTTGTCATTTCAGATTGTCTGCTGGCCTCTGTGATTAAACATCCCATTTACGTAAGTGAATATGTGTGCTTGAGTGAAGGTTTTACATGACTTACTATCTAAAAAAGAATGTTTTGGATCATTCTGATTTTGTGTATAGATAATTTTATCAGAGGATTCTCCATTAAATCATGGCACTATCCTTCCCTTCCCTTCCCTTCCCTTCCCTTCCCTTCCCTTCCCTTCCTTCCCTTCCCTTCCCTTCCCTTCCCCTTTCCCTTCCTCCCTTTTCCCTTCCCTTCCCTTCCCTTCCCTTCCTTCCCTTCTTCCCTTCCCTTCCCTTCCCTTCCCCTCCCTTCCCTTTTTTTCTCTCTCTCTTCCTCTTCTCTTCCTCTCCTCTCTCTCCTCTCTCTCTCCTCTCCTCTCTCTCTCTCCTCTCCTCTCCTCTCCTCTCCTCTCCTCTCCTCTCCTCTCTTCCTTCCTCTCCTCTCCTCTCCTCTCCTCTCCTCTTCCTCTCCTCTCCTCTCTCTCCTCTCCTCTCTCCTCTCCTCTCCTCTCCTTCCTCTCCTCTCCTCTCCTCTCCTCCTCCTTTCTCCTCTCCTTCTCCTCTTCCTCTCCTCTCCTCTCCTCTCCTCTCCTCCCTCTCCTCTCCTCTCCTCTCCTCTCCTCTCCTCTCTCTCTCCTCTCCTCTCCTCTCCTCTCCTCTCCTCTCCTCTCTCTCCTCTCCTCTCCTCTTTTTTATTTTGTTTAAGCCTCTTACTAATATTATGAAACTAGATCAATCTGATTTTATCATGGAGACATTTTGTCACGCAATGCCAGCATGCGTATTAAGAATGGTTACAGATCAGAAATGTGTGCACATATCCACTGTGAATTTCTGGAGATACTGGTGATGGGAAATTTTACCCTTAGATTCCCCAAACCCTCAGTGCTCTGTATTTCAGGGTAGAGTATGGAAAGCCCAGTTATTTACAGGGACAGAAAATCATTGCAAGCATGGAAAATAAAGCCCCATCCTGTTGTGCCAAGCTCCCATAAATGCATAAAGACTCCAAAACCCCAGCGATGGGGAAAGGCGCTTCTTCCAGGAGCCGCACGAGAGGAAATGCTCCTAGGCTGTTGCAAAACAACGGCGTGTCGCAGCAATATCCTCCAGCCACTGCTGCAAGCTGTCGTGTTCAGGAACACCACAGGCGGGATTAAGTGTCGCTCTCAACTGGATTAACCGAGGAACAAGCCACAGCCCTGCGTGGGTCCCTGGGCTGGATTGGTGGGAGCAGGACACGGCATCAAGTCCGTGCGTCATAGCTGCGCCGTGGCGGTGGCTCTCGCCAGTGAAGGCTTCGCTCCCTGGCTGCATGGTGCTCAGCGTGAACGTTCCTGCAGGAAAGCAGAATTATGGACCTGGAGGGTTTTTGTCAAAGGTCAGGTATCTTGCCCAGGCTTGGGTTGTGCTGCAGTGAAGTCAATGTCCTGCAGGGTCCTGTCCCAGCAGCTCGGCTCTCCAAAGTGAGCTCATTGACATCGTCTCATTAGTCCAATGGCTGTCAACTTTAATGTCCTGCGCACATCCTCTCAGACCCGGAGATAAAGGGCAGATGAGCACTGTAGCAAAGGGGGAAGTATTGTGTTTTACCACTAGATTTGAGAAAGAAGCCTATTCGTAGCCCTTCTGAGACCATACTGGCTTCTGTAATATATTTTCTCTTGAGAGCTGAACCAAGGGTGCAAGTCAGAATGACACAACTTTGTGCAATCTGCGTTTTCAAGGGACAGAAGGGAGAAAGCTGTATAACCCCAAAAAATAATTCAAATGCCAAGGCAAGACTGCACAAACAGAATTTGCTTTTATTCGTTAATTTTTATTTTTTAATGTTACTGTCCTTTTTTTGGCTGTTTTTTTTTTCTTTTTTTTTAAATTTTTATTTTCATGGGGAGAGGACTTTTACAAATAAGAAGGACTTCTGGATAGCCAAAATAAACAGGTCTCACATCAGAGTAGTGACACCAGTAGCTCTGGTCAGGTTAGTTTGGTTTTCTCTCCTGTGTACTTTATTCAAAGTGATATGGCAATAACTAATTTAAAAAAAGGGCTCTGAAGCTCCTACTGAGTCAGCTCAGGCAAAACTCCCGTTTCAGATACGGAAATTTTACCTGAGTAAGAGCTCGACATCGACTGCAAAATCTGGTCTTGAAATCCTCAGTTAAGCCGATAAGAAACCAAAATCCTTCAGACAGACAAGTAAAATAGGATTTACAATCTCCATAGTTATTCACATCCTACTAATGAGCCCTGGCATCTGTGGCAGAATTGTTAAAGGACTATTGATCTCCTGCAAAATTTGGTGGGTAATAGTGATTCACAGACACAGAGACAATACAGATTCCTCCTCCCTTGTTATTTCCCAGTGGGCTGATCGGTTGGGGAATGCTGGAAATGCAGTTGGCATTTTCATTTTTCCTCTTCATCCATCAAGTGGTTATTTGAATGGTCCATCCAGTTAGTGTGACTAGTTAAATATTTTTTTCCCCTTTTCACAAATAACGTTATTGAATATTGATGTTTGACACAGTCATATGTTATAAAGAAAAGGTTTAATGAAGGGAACTAGTTATAAGCAGGCTCTTGCTCCTGAGTAAAATGAAAGCAATTTCTTTTTGAGTAGTTTTAAAAATAGCCAGTGCTGGTAAGCATATTTGTGTTTCAATGCATATTTTCCCTTTTCTTTCAAGCCTCACTGCATCCTCTACTGAGAGTGTTACAGCCTGTATCTGCAG
This sequence comes from Trogon surrucura, assembly GCA_020746105.1. Classification (NCBI taxonomy): domain Eukaryota; kingdom Metazoa; phylum Chordata; class Aves; order Trogoniformes; family Trogonidae; genus Trogon; species Trogon surrucura. The sequence goes on from CM036617.1 coordinate 34,302,906, forward strand.
GCGGTCTGTGAAGCAGTTTTCCAAGAACAACAACCATGAGCACACTGGTACCACTTAGACGCGTTTACCAATTGATGACATATTCAGCCACGGCAGGGAGCAAGCCATAGGGTATCACTTCAGATCCAGCATTTCTACCTGACCCACCAGGGTCAGGCCTTCCAGGAGACTCCTGTGGGTTGATCTTAACACATCTCAGAAGAATAATAAGTTGTGTTGTCTTCAGGGAACATTGCTGCCTTTTCCTGAAGGACTGCTCGTGCCATCACAATCTGGAGCAGGGAACTGTGGTCAGTGAGCTAGTGTTGCACACTTAACTCTTACCTCTTTTGGAAAACCTACCTAAATTTGGCCAAGTGATAAACATCTATAAAAAATATCCATCCTACATGATCCATGGAGACTTCTGACTCCAGATCAGGGTTTCAGCAGTAAAGATGAAGCATGAGACCACGTGGGGAGAAGAAACAAGATATTGAATAGCTGTTCATTAATCAAGTGCTGGGAACAGAGAGAAGGGTACAACGGTAAAAAATAGCATGCAGTTCTTATAATTAAAGACTGTTGCAGGATGCATATGTACAGAGGGAGGTGAGGGAATGAAACATATTACACAAGCAACCTTAATTTACATGCTCTTCTGGAGTGCTCAGTTTGACGGTTTACTGCTGCTCTCTTGGCACAAGGTTTTTTTTTCTTCTCTATTGTATAGAGTGGTTTACTGCCTTTCAGTTCCTGTATTTCTCTGGTTTTATAAGACGCGAAATATTTGTGACTGCCTTGTGCTGTGATGATGTGATTGCAGAGCTCTTTTCATCTCTGTGGAAGAAATGAAAGGTTGCGCTCACTGCGAACAGTTGCTAAGAAAGAAAGAAACCCTATTTTAAGCTGTTCCACAGAAGCACATGCTGGCTTGATTGGTTATTGATTCCAGTTTCATTACAGAGAAGGCACATTTTTAGCCACAAACATGTGCAGCCACGTGTTGAGCTGCAAGTGTGAAAACTTTATCAACTGCTCTGCTGTGGGCTGTGCTGAGCCTGAGCATCTGAAATGCTCTGGACCTACATTTCTCACTCTAGCAAATGGCACCAGTCTCTTGAGGAAAGTTTTCTTGGCTCCTTTCGCTGTATTGAGCTTCGGGTTCCATTCAGTTAGGAGTCGGTTGTGACTTGGATCTCGCAGGCTGTCCCTAGACTGGTAAATTAAACAGAGCGTCAGATTACTTTGGACATTGGAGCGTGACTGTCTATTCTGCAAAACTGTTGGACTGGTCCAGGGAGCGGTGGAGCCTTCATGAATTATCACCCTTCCAGACCTCCCAGTGCCTACACATGGGAGCAGTGAGCTAAGAAGATGCCACAGGCTCTTCTCTGCAGGAGGCTTCAATGTCAGACAACGTGCATGGGCATGTTCCATATACTAGGAAGCCATAGGCATACACAAATATATGTGCGTGTGTGTATATGTATAAACACAGGCAGCTATACGTGCAGAGATATGTGACTAGATAATGCCTTGCAAGTCTGTTCAGATTTCAGTATTATGTATGTGCAGGAACAAACTCATACATCTCGCCTCAGAGAGCATGAGAAGAAGATATCTGGGGGCTGCACAGTCTTGGTTCTGCCCAGCTAAGCCAAAATGGAGGCTTTGTGGCAATTCACCATTAGCCAAGGACAGGAGGAATACGGGCAGGGAACAGGAATGCCTGCAGACTCTGGGCTTTTGGGATACCCTTTCTTCAGAGCCGTGCCAGTTCAGTTGTTAGTTGAGAATAAGTAACAGCAAAATACCTCCCTGAATCAATGTTTGTAGGAGGAGAGCCCAGGGTCAGGCACACTTAAAAAGGACATTTTTTTCCCCTGAAGAAAGACAGAGTCTGTGAAAATTAAAGGGAAAGAATTGGAAACCATTAGCTATTTCTGAAGGCTTTTTTATTCCTCTCATTCTAGTCAACGTGTACTTTGCCTGGATGAGAGTGGGTATTTCTTTTTTCAGAAGGGTGGAGACACCTTCTCCTTTCATGGGAGGTTCCAGACCCTGCAAAATTTCTCTGTTTCTTGGTCTCAAAGAATTTAAACGTGGTAACTTGTGTGGGCTGCAAAAGTCATCTGCTGGGCCTGCTTCCAGAGGAGGCTTGAGGCAGACATCCTTGGCCAGAGGAGAAGAAGAAGAAATATTCTTAGTGCCGATTGGCATTGTGTGCTACTGAGACAGTTGTTTCTGAAATTCCTCCTCATTTGTGTTGCTAATTGTTTTTTAGGGACATTAAGTGCAGGTCCTCGATATCTCTCTGTGTGAATGCATTATTACATCCATCTGACTGTCCAGAGCAGATCGGTACCTGAAGCAAGGGTTGACCTTGTTGAAGTCTCCTTTCTGCCTGATTTCAGGTAGGAATCGCAGGCCTTGGTCTATGCTGACCATGGATCTATGCAATTGTCATCGAGGAGGCCAACAAGATGCTGGGTTGAAACCGATGAGGGCATCACTAGCAGAGATGATGAAGTCATCACCCCCCTCTACTCAGCGTTTGTCAGGTACATCTGGAATACTGTTCAGTTTTGGTTCTGCTGTACAAAAAAGATGTGGGCAGGCTAGAGAAGGTCAAAGAAGGGCCAAAACATAGAATCATAGAACAGTTTCTGTTGGAAGATCATCGAGTCCAACCTGTGTCTAGCCCTATCAACAACTAACCATGTCCTCAGCACAACATCTACCCATCTCTTAAACACTCCAGGGATGGCGATCAACCACCTCTGGGCAACTGTTCCAATGGCTGGCAACCTCTCAGTAATTTCCTAATGTCCAACTGAACTTCCTCTGGTGCAACGTAAATCCATTTACCTTGTCCTATCACCCTAAGGAGACAGACCAACCCGCCTCTTTAAAACTCACTTCAGGTAGTTGTAGAGAGCGACCAGGTCTCCCCTCAGTCTCCTCTTCTCCAGGGTAAACAGCCCAGATCCCTCAACTGTTCCTTGTACAACACATGCTCCACATCCTTTCCCAGTTTGGCAGTCCGCCTCTGTACCCTCTTCAGCACCTCAATATCCCTCTCGTAGCAAGGAGCCCAAAACGGACACAGTTATCCTTGAGTACTGGCCCGACCAAAGCCGAATACAAAGGAATAAACACCTCCCTACTCCTGCTGACAACACTATTCCTGATATGGCCAGATGCCATTGGCCTTCTTGGACTCCATGACCAAAGGACTGGGAAGGTGCCATATGAGGAACGGCTGAGAGACTTGGGTTTGTTCAGCCTTGAGAAAAGAAGACTTAGGACAAGCTTATCACCATATTGCAGTATTGAAGGGTGACTACAAAGAAGATGGAGACTCCCTTTTTACAAGGAGTTACATGGAGAAGACGGAGGTAATGGGTACATGTTGTGCTCAGGGAGGTTTCTGACTGGACAAAAGAAGAAAATTTTTCACAGTGAGAACAGCACCAGAATAATATCCTCAGGGAAGTGGTGGATTCCCCAATGGGACACTTTTAAGATTCGGCTGAACAGAGTGTTGGTCCATCTTGTCTAGACTGTGCTTTTGCCAAGAAAGGTTGGATGAGATGATCTTGAGGTCCTTTCCAACCTGATACTCTCTGGTTCTGTGATATGATTCAAATTGATCATCCATTTGTTATCAGAGGATTCTAGCCAAGTGAGAGAATTGTCTGGCATGCAGAGCCAGGTTTTTTGTGGCTGACAGGAAAAATAGCAGGTTATTGCTGGAAATTTTCCCTATATAGGATTGGGTTACAGTCAAAGTGCACATTTGGATCCATATTCCCCAGATTAAACCAGTCCTGTTTCTCATTTTGGTTTCCCTAAATATTTGATCAGTTGATCAATTTTTCTTTGGTCCAATGAATATTTAATTGTGTATATAAATCAAACAGCTCCAACAAGAGAGACTTAGGGCCATTCTTCCCACCACAGCCATGGCTTTGTAGTGACTTATGGAGACTTCAGAGCCATGTCAAGCCTCTGCTCTGACTCAGTACAAAAGTTTGAGTCTGTATTTCCCTCACACCCTTGTTGTAGGGTCCCAAGCAAAGGGAGATCTTTTCTTGGTCTTGCTTTGGAGTTTCAGTCCACCAGCTGATTTTGGCTGTTTTTGATGTCTGTGTCTATGTTTTCTGAGTCAGGACCTGAACCTGGGCTCCCAGGCAATGGGCTGGTTGAAGACCCATTCCTTAGTGATGTTCTCCCAGGTAGTATATTTGGCTTGGAGAGAGCTGGAGGGACCAAAGTAGAGCAGGGAACTGAGCAGTACCGCTGGGGTCCAGGAACTCTGTTCCTTCACAGCCCTAGGAAGCACTAGGAGTTACATGGAGTGGCCAGCTCCCCCCAGGACTTGTATGGGGGAGCCTGGTTTCTTGGCTGAGAACTGAGAATTCACTAGGCAGCAGTAGGATGAGGAGGAGCAAGGCATTGCCATGCTAGTATCGTCTTGAGGGCCTGTTCCCCGGTGCCTAGCCTTAGTACCATCTTAGTTAACATTATAGACTCAATACAACTGTATTCTAGGGTCCTTGTCCTCAAAGAAGCAAGGGAATAGATTTTATGTCAGAAATAGAATGCCATTCAGTAAGAAGCTGGAATGACTTGCTTGCAGCATGCTGGTCACCATAAATAAAGGAATTTGGTCCTTTGTTTTTGTTTTCAATGTACGATATCTTCGGTTTCTGGAAGTGCTTCTTTATTTGATACACATCAAACGAGGGACTCAAAATGGAGAGAACAGGTTCAGACTTAGCATGTCATGTTTCTCACCACTTCTCTAGCAGAAAATATGTTTACAAAGGCAAGCCAAGACCGCATCAAAATCATATCATCCCATGTCCATTCTGCTTAATGAGGCATCTTCATGTAGATCAGTTAGCACAAACACTTATTCATTCATCCTTTCACTAACCAGTCAACCACAAAAATATAACTGACATTTAAATGGCACCAGGAGGAGAGACAGGCAGGTTAGCTAGGCTGGAGACAGGGTCAGTAATTCCACAGTGTAATAAGAAGGCTCTCAAAAAAACACCTTATGAATTAATTGAGGCTGAACTGGAAGATACATTTTTTGCTAAGGTTAATAACAGCTGACAGCGTGACCTATTCTTGAAGTTTACAGTACCAGCACTGGTCTCAGGCTCTGCTTGTCTCTTCTCTCTTTTAATGTTCAATGCTGGATTAGCTTCTGCACAGGGTTGGGAAGTCCCACTGCTTGCAGGTGACTCCCCAGCCTGGACCCCTACTGCTGAGTGTACCCAGACGCAGGGCAGCGACCTCTCTTCTTGGCTCCCCAGGGTCCCTCATCCTGCTGTCAGAAGCACAGGGAGAATGCTGATGGTGATGCTAATGGGGCGTGAGCGTGTATCGAGGTTTGTCATGTGGATATTATAGCTTGTGAGTGTGTTTACCAGCTGCTTCCATGACCTGGAGTTAGACTCTGTCTACAGGGGTCCATTAGGAGACTTTTCATACCATATTTATTCTCGGGGAAAAGACATTGAAACAACATGACCCCCAAATGACTAATAAACATGAAAACTGCAGAGTAAATTATCAAAGGCAAAAGGCACTTTGCTCATTGCCTGCCTGGTAACAAAGAGCTTTCCTGGTTTTCTGTTTATTTTAACCTAATGTTTCTATGCAGGTAGCATAAGGCCACAGGCAAAAGCATCACACAAGTACTCATTGACTCCAGCTGTGTCAGGTCACTGTGGATTTCACAGTTGTTATCACTGACGGTTATCACCTTGCACCTTAATGAGACATCAACAAGAGCAGCTTGAAGTCTCGGCTGATGTGTGTGCTTGCAATACATTTTTAAGCCCACATGTTGGGCTGTGGGTAAGAGTTGAAGACACACATCAGTGCTGCCAGGTGGATCACTGAAAAGTGATCCTTACAGCTGCTGTCTCTGTAAGAGACTGTCCAGCTGGAGAGGAGAGGAAGAGGCAGGCTGCAGGCAGCATCTCGTATGGACACCTTTCCTCTTTAGTGCCAGGGCTGGGCACATGCACTGGGATAACCAGAAAAAGTAAAAGAGGTGTCAGACTTCCAAAGCTGAGGCAGAAGTAAGGGTTTTGGTCCTGACATGGACCTGAGCATAGTCGTGAGAGGCTGGTTATGTAGGGATGATGCTCATGTTGGGAATCTCATCTGTTTGGGTAGCAGTTTCCAAAACACAGTAACAACCACAGTTAATAGGTTCAGCAGTGGTACTGGGAAGTTGTGGAAGGCTTGGGTACTGTGAGTGGGATTTATCATGCCACTCACAGGATGGCAAAGTCTGAGGTTTCCCTTACCATCTATGGAAAGTAAGGTTCATTTGGCTGAGCTTATTTTAGGATGTGATGGCTTTTCCTCTGGAGGTACCTCTCTCCCCTTCACAATTAGAAAAATACCCTGGAAACAACTTGCTCTGACCTGGACACGTTTCCTATAAATGTCTAAGTGAGACCACATATTTCTTACCACCCATGTGGTGAGAAGACCTGCAAAGTGAGCTACAAATAGCAGCAATGGATGCTGGTCCTTGGCTTGTGCTGGTTAATCCTCCCGCAGAGCTGGCCTTGGCTTTCCAAATTGCAACAGAAGCGCAACCAGCACCAACTGCAGTGACTTTTCTTCAGTACTTTGCACCAGGTTGTACTGAGCAAAACATGCTGACATTGAAAGATATTCTGGGCACCTTCTACAGATATTTTTTACTCTTGAAGACTTGTAGGCAGATGGTTTAATCCCTTTCCTAGAATTCTTTGCTTCCTCCTCTGGTATACATTTCTTCTCGTTGAGTTTATTCTTTCCCTGTCTATACAATGTTAGAGTACAAGGGCAACAGTACAGGTCTTTGTGCTTTTGCTATCCTGCCTCTTTTTCTAATACTTTCAGCACTATTTCAGCTCCATGCTTGCCCCTGCATACTCACTCTGATCCAGGACCCTCTACCAGCTGCTACAGCCATGTCCTGGTGCCAGCAGGGATGCCTGGGTGCTGCAGCAATAGGTTGACCTTTATTGTTGCCTTATTGTGGAGATGAAAAACACTAAGCAACTTGTCTGTGAGCTCTCCACCTCTCTTGCAGGAGCATGCTGCTCATGGGCTGAGTCCCAAAGGCAAAGACCTTTCCCAGCTCCCATGGATTTCCACGAGATGTGGCACTTGACACTTCAGACTAACAAGCCTCCTCCTGCCAAAGCAGGCATTTGCCTGCACCCGCCGTGCCCACATGGGAAGAGCTGCTTCCAGAAATCACTCTCTTCAAGACTCAACCCTGTGCTGGGAGTTCCTGCAACTGGATCAGGCTTTGCATTTATTTATGGGCAAAAAGAATAGTTTGTATTTCAGTCAGACCCTCTATGAACCTGAATTAAAACAAAGCTGAACATCTCCTCTCAGTGTTACCAACGGGTCCTATTGTACAGTGGTTTTGTCAGCAGCTTATTTAAGACCTTAATCCCTTTCAGCTATTAGGGACAAGTCCAAGGCAGGGTGAGACTGGAAACAGGAGTGATTTTTCACTTGGATTTTCATCTTTTCTTTTCTCTAGTGCTGTAACCTGATAAAGAGGCAATGGAGTTTCACAATGTGCTATTCCATTCACTGCTGCCTGCTTAAAATGAGGAAGGTGGAGGAGTAAGAAGAAAAGACTCCTTTAAATCCGTTGAGGAGCATTGGTGCCTGTAAGAGCTGTTTAAAGAAGTAAAGCCACTTTAGCTTGTTGATCTATTTCTGCACTGTAATTTATGCTGCCATTCACGCAGTGTCAGAAAGCTATTGTAAACAGTTGTATAAACCTACCCTGTAGATTTTAGTGGCTCTAGTTCATGGCTCTGCCAGCACTGATAGATAATAGCAGGTTTCACTCCTAAAAGTTTTTTGGGGGGGTTAATGTACAAGAGGGAGAATTTTAATGATTCCCAACAGACCACCCACTTAGCTATTAGCAATAGGCTATCTACAGTGTATGCATCCTGGTAGAGGTGAGTTGAGAAGAGATGTGAAATATAAGCTAGAAGCTTTCACAGATGATTTGTGGAAGGCGTTCCATGAAATACCACATCAGTGAGTTATCTCAGAAGAAAGCCCAGGCTTGGAAATTGCTTCAGAGTAGCAGCTGGGGGAAAGGTACCATTTCTTTGGACTTTGCCATTCATATAGAATGGGAGCTAGAAGAGAGATCATTCAGGAGGATAATGTGTGCTGTGAGCACCAGGGGAATAGGCAGGACAATGGCGTAAAGGAAAGATGCTGAGGAGAGGATCGTCTCAGCTAACATTTAACATTTAGTCATCTGGGGGCTCTTTGTGGTCAGCAGAGTGCAGCACTTTGAAGGCGTGATTCATCTGACCTATTTTGGGCACTAACCTACCTAGGAAGAGGTGAATTACCCTTTATACATGTCTGCTTCTTCCTACTCGTTCTGAGGGGAGCTTCAGACATATAGCACAGATACAGACATCTGTATTTTAGACACGTCAAGGGATGTGAGACAAATCCTTCTTTGCACGTGATGTGGGACTGTGAGAGAGGACATGAACAGCCACACAGTGCCCTCCAAGTCTGGGACAGCATCCAGCCACTGCCCACCCTTGTCTCCATGAGAAACAAAGAAATAGAAGGGCAGAGGATGGAAACCAAGAAAGGAAGAGAGGGGAAAGAGGACGGGGAGCTTCAGTTTAGCCATGTTATGCTGCAGTCCTCACCTCTGAGATGGGAGATGCAGTCTGAGAAGAATAACACAAGAAAAGAGAAATGGAAAAATGAGTTTTAAAAATTTCACTGAGAAATGGACTCCTTCGTGAACAATCAACTTTATTATAGCTGTCAACTAAAAAAAAAAGAATAAAACCACTTTTTTTATTACCTTTTTTTTTTTCTGAAATTGCGTTCTGGAATCTTTATGGAAAATCTTAAATTTGCTAGAATGTATATTTTGCACTGAAAATCAGGTTTTGCATGGGCAAGAAAAGAAAGCTTTTGTGATGACTGCAGCACAAATTTCTGTGAATGGTTCTTTAAGCTACATTGCCAGAAATGTCATGAATCTGCTCGGAACTCCAAGGAAGGGAAGTGGTTTGAAATTCCTAACACTGCTCTTTCAGCCAGAATAGTCATTTTGGGTGCATTTCTCATGAAGCATGGCTTCAGGGCTTGATATGTCCTCCCTCTGGGCCCTGTATTATGCCAAGGGAGTTCTCAATGTTTAGCAAATAATAATAGAAATAGGCTGTGTAAGCATATGTGAATCTTCACTTTACATTTTTACATGTAGATAAATGATCTTGCAAGCACATAGGAAATAGAGCAGATGGTAAAATGTGTGTTGGACTAAACTCGGGCTGGAGACTGAGTCTCCTAGACAATAAAAGCACAAATGCTGGACAGTCCCCTCCAGCCATGCGCACGAAGTGCGCCTTGTGAACTGAGACAGGAGAACACAGATCAAAACAGATTAAGGGGAGACCTTTGATCTGTTGTTTTCTCCTATTACTGTGAGTTGCAGCGCTGTGTTCTGTCATCCCCTGGGCGGACATTCAAAGGTGTTTGCGCTAGGGCAACCCTCAGATGGTTTACTGCGAAGATGGGTACCCAGCTGCATTATTCCAATTTTGAAAGTGTGCAATTGCACCCATTTCAGAGGTGTTTCATCTGCAGTGAAACTGGCTCAAGAAGGTGGTTCTGGGTGAGGTCTTGTAGCTTAATCCTGCTGCTTTTCTCCTCAAGAGGTGCTTGTTGGTTGGAGACGGTTGAAAACTAGTCCATACTTCTGTTCCTCTCAGTAACAAAGGCCAAGCTGCAACCCTGTGCAACAGCATGTAAATTGGGAAAATCAGGAATGACCATGAACTGCCCTAGTTCAAAACTGCTGCTGGAAGAGAAAAACTGAGAAATGGAATCATGCCAGAGTGCAAGGAGGTTTTGCTCTGTGTACTAGCAGAGACCAGCGGTGCATTATAAAAAACAAAGCACACAAACAAAACTGCTTCACAACTCACCAAAAAGTTTATAGGTAAACAAACCTGCACATCCCACGTCTGTTAAAAGACTAAGCTGAGCTGAAAGATTCCTGCAATGATATCAATGTAAATATTAGGAGTGCAGATGAGTTAGCAGCCCCTGATCGATGTGCTATATTAGATTCATGTCTGCCTCAGGAAAAAATTATCTTCTGCTGTCATGTCAGTTTTTATTCTCTTTTCTCTTTGTTTCAGGATGCCTGATGGGCTACTCTGGAGTGTTAAATACCAGTGATCACAGTGCTCTACTAGATATGCATCTCTACAGTGGGCAGATCATGTGCTTCAGAGACCAAAGGGACTCATGTCTATCCACTGGCAACTTTCATTCATATCAGTTGCTGCTTTGGTGCAGCTATCTAGGATTTCATGGCAGAATTTAATGAGGAAAAATTTCATTTAACTTTAAAAAAATATTTTCCACTTATTTTTTTTTTTTAAAAAATGCAGATAATAGATTTTCTTCTATGATCATGACAGTATAAAGTAATTACAGTACAGGGAAGACCATTTGAAAATGGAGCAATAGGCAAAGAAAATTTTGTAATGGGATGCTAAGATCTCAATGCTGAGATGCATTGAATTAATAAGAGCTGGGAATTGGGTTGGGTTTGGGTTTTTTGGTTGCTTGGTTGGTTTGGTTTGGTTTTTTTTAAGAACAATTTATCTGTTAATAGGCTAATATATTAGTTTAAAGCATGGGACCCTGGAAGAATGAGTCTATATCTTGTCTTTTCCATTCACTCCAGTGCATATCTTGGGGAAATATCTTTGCACCTCTATTTTCTCAAAGGTAAACCAGAGACAATCGTGTCTGCTTACATGATAGAATTATTCAGACGATATTATTTATAACCTGCACCCCAAGTCCATGGGAGAGCACATGTCACACCCTCTATTTAAATTATCCTGGTATTAGAAATTGTAACCTGCTTTACAGTAAGATACACAGAGGTCTTTGCTGGTGGAGGCTGGTGGAACGTAGGGACAGAGGGAGGAGGTAGGAAGTGTGAGCTTGAGAGGGAATTGTCTTTGTGATCTCTGTAACTTGCCTTACTGATAGCTGGAGGGGGATTTTCCGAATAGAAAACTTGTGAGCTATATGAGGAGGGTAATCCACTTGACCCTTGCCCTCTCCTAAGCCTTCAAGCCATCATGGCATTTCATTTCTCACCAGCTGCATGACCACTTCTTGGGATTCCTTTAGACTGCAATGCAAAGCCAACATTGCTCAGCCCGGAGGAAGACCAGAATGGGGATGTCAGAGTGGGGCACGAGAGAGAGACCATATTTGGAGAAGATGAGAGCTGGTGGCAGCGAGGAAGACAAACAGGGTGTGTTTGTGCACAGGATGTATTTATACCAGCATGCCGAGGAGGGACCAAAGGTACTTCACTGAAGGAAGTGAAGCGTATGGGAGTAGGTCCAGCACGACCTGGCTGGCACAAGCCCAGGTGCTGCTTTGCAGGGTGACATCTCGGGGGTTTCAGGGCAGTTTTCCTCCTGACTAACAGAGTTTTGGAGCTCTCTGCATTGCAGACTTTGCTGAAACAGGCAGGGTGGTTGTCAGGTGCTGTCAGGAAGGGTGTTCTACTCTGGCACCCACTGCCCCTCTGGCAAACACCAGCAGTGGGGAAGGACCTGCAGCTCCCACAGTGCTGAACAGACCCCTGCAAGCGACTCATTCAAAATCATAATTTGTTAGTTCAACATTTGGCCGACGAATGGCTCATGGACCAATCCTGCCTTTTAAATTTTTTTGTAATACTGATTTTGTTATTCTCTGAATGTTTCAGCTGGATAATTATCCAGTGTGTACTGTGTATTGCAGAATCCAGGAATATTTGCTTTGGCTTTTCTTCCTGGTTACTTCGGGTGTGCGGTTGCTGGCCTAGATCTCATGGCATTGTTTCTGACTACGTAAATGAAATTTTTAAGCAAGAGAATAATGAATACAGACCAGAAAATAAGGCACATCCTGTGGCAATTTCACACAGGCAATTTTTCTTGCTACAATCTGAGAGGGGCTCAACAGTTGTGATTATCTACACATGTATTTAATGGCTGTCCACATATCATTGATACAGCATAACAGGCACCTAATAACCAGAGCCGATTGGGTTTGGTGGATGCCTTGAACCATTCCTTTTTGTCCATTTTCCTTTCTCTTTTCTGCTTTCTGTTTGTCTCCAAAGGCACTTCTAAGGAGCAGGAAGAAAACCTTCATTTGAAACTGCACGAAACAAAAAGGCTGGGTGTAACCAACTTCGAATCCAGACAAGAGTCAGCGTGTAACTTTGTGTGTTATTGTTTTCATCGTTCAACCTACGACATGGATGGGTGGCGTTTTAAAACGCACAGAGGATCGCCACCACACACATGGTAGTATGTGCACACCGGTCGGTGTGCACTTACTTTATCCTGCAGCTGCTTCGGCTGTGGTGCCAGCATCAGCCCGGCTGAAGTGAAGAAAACTCAACCTGAATGTTTCCTCAACTCCCCAGATGGGTTTTACTCACTGTGCCGAGACCCACTTTGCCAAAGCTAAAATGGCACCTGAGCAGCCTGTTTTAATGAATTTATCCACAGTATGTGGCAGACAGAGAAATTGTTATACCTCTCACAAAAGCCAAAGATTTTACTTTTTCTAACTCTTTGAATAAGATCTTGTCGCTATGTTAACACAGGTATGACTTCAAGAGATCAAAACTGCAACATCAAGTGTCACAAATGTATGTCCAAGCTCTGGATGTGATTGCGATGCTCAGACAGTGGCCGTTAGCAATCCATCACTTCTCATCCCACAAACAAATTGCTTGCAAATTTTCCTGACGATCTTTTAGAGGTAAAAGAGATCAAATATAAGAAAAAAATACTTTGAATGCCTCTAGAAAATAATCTTGGTAAAACACTGAAAAACCCAAATTTGACTGATGTGGGATTTTATTATTTGCAGGTGCTCTCTTCCACTGCCTGCACAGGTCCAGGCCTAAACTTTGGGATGTCACGAGGACTTACTGTCAGAACACATGGATGGAGATGAGGAAGTGGGGATGGATACTATTTGTAAGTCACCAAACTCACTGCTTGTGAGGGAGTGGAAAACCTCTGCCTGATGGGGAGGTTTCCATGGGGTTTGAAAGCAAGGGGCAGCTCTGCCTGCTCTCCTAATGCTGAGGGAGCCCTGAAAGGAGAATATCTCGTGATGTGATCCCACCTAATCTTGGGAAGCAATACATGCCAGCAGTGGTGATGCCTCCACAAGCTGCCTTGCCAACCACGATGCTCTCTTTCCACCACTGCACCCCATTCCTGAGGTTAGGGAGGACTGGTGTCGGTGTAAGTCCCTGCATATCACAGGTTGCCAGTTGCTCAGAAACCCTTGGTCTGAATGAATAGTTTCATGACGGGTTGAAAATACAGCCCTGTCCTCAATGTAACCTCTAATCTTGATTAAACCGTTTCCAGCACCGGGCAGCCCAGGCTGCATCCTTTGGTCAATTCTGGCAGTGGCTCTTGCATTCCCTAATCCTCGTTAATATCACTGCTTGTCAAAGAAGATTTGTGCCTTTTCTGGAAGATGGCCACCTATTCTGTACCAACCGGGGGAGAAAGAGATGCCTCGTCAGCTGGTGCCAGGAACAGCAAGTGGCAGAGAAGAAAGGCACCCTGTTTTCTGGAGAGAAGGTGCAGGAGGTGGACGAGCATCTGGCTCTGACTCTTAACTCTGGCTGCTAGCACCACTCCTGCCCTTGCAGGATGCGACATAATCCTCTGTTTTAACTATGCACAATCCCTGAAACTCCTGTGGTAGCGTTCGTGTCAGAGGTAGAAACTTTTGTATCCCAGCCAAACTGCAGGACAGATTATGTTCTGTTGACCTATATTCCCCTAAAGTCATTTTCAATTAGTGCAGCAGTTACTCCTCCTGCTTGCACTGTTAAATTTCTCCCTGCTGCAATGCTGGGTTGAGACTCCAGAGACCACACTCCCCAGGGAGATTTTGCTGACTCCTCTGAGCAGACAAACACCTCCCTAAAACAATCCCCTCCTCATATTCTCCTTGGAAAGTCTGTCCCATTGCTCCCGGGAAGAACGAGACCTTCTCTGGTGGTGAAAGACATCTGGTCCCCAGCTCTTGGTTGATTCCCGTGGGGGTAGGAGACCAAAGCCCAACTTGGATGGGACTTCGCATGGGGCCACCTGCAAAGCTGGCACAGGCTGCTCTCCATGACCTGGTGGGACTGGAGAAATTAAAAGTGGCTTCCGGCTGGAAGATGGGAAGGGTTGGCAGAGGCAGCAGAAAGAAAATGTACAAAGTAGTGAGGGGGAAAAAGTGCGTGCAGGGGAAGCAGCTTTTGTGAAAGGTTGGTCAACCCCTCCTCCAGCAACAACTGCACAGCCACTATTCCATCAAGGTTTTCCACGTTATCTTCTTACCTACCAACTCCCCTGATACCTGGCAGAGCCTCCTTTAATCTGTGCAGTCCCTGTCATTACAGTAAGATGAAACATATCTTAAAAGTATGTTTTGCTGTGAAATTCCTCTGGGCTTAAAAATCAAAAAGGTGTTTCTGATTGTAGTTGCAGTCAGGTGACTGAAAACTCAAACCGTTTCTTACTCAGGTTTTTCTTCATCCTGTCTTTTCTTGCTTTTGTTAGGTTCAAAGGAATGAACATTGCCCATGGTTTTGTGCCCTTCTTTTCCCGTTTTCCTTCAGTGTTGGAAAAGGTGAGAAGTTCTCCTCTACCTCTTCCTTAGGCATTAGTCTTTTCTCCTTTTCATGTGGAACTTATATGGACAACCTGAGAAGGAAAAAAAACTTCAGTTTTTAAGGGAGAATTTGGAAAGCAAAATTAAAGTTTTGATTATATAAAATGAAAAATCTATTTTTACTTCAAAATTTCTCACTTATTCCAAATTAAAACTTTTTGAACAAACATTTGATAAGTGGCTCATTTTGTGGTCAGGAAAATCTTTCAGCTGAATATTTTTAACTTTTCTAATTGTGTTTACTATATTTCTTCATTCTTGTTAAATCAGTACTGTCATTCAGACAGAATGTTTCCGTCCTTTTCCATCTCTCCAAGAACCAGAACATTCCTGCAGGAAAGTTGGAGAACCTTTGCTCATTTAATAGTAACATTTTGGTTCATATATATTCATATACAACTTTATCAGAGGATCAGTGCACA
The DNA here is from genome assembly GCA_020746105.1 of Trogon surrucura. Taxonomy (NCBI): domain Eukaryota; kingdom Metazoa; phylum Chordata; class Aves; order Trogoniformes; family Trogonidae; genus Trogon; species Trogon surrucura. The sequence continues at coordinate 34,318,133 of CM036617.1, forward strand.
AGGCAGATCAGGGCTAAACCATATGTTGAGTTTCAGGAAGGCTGGGCATAAAGCTAATCCATCTGCGAGGATCCCAGGTCAAGGCACCATTTCCAGAGCTGAGGCTGAGGTGTGAAGGAGGCAGGGGATTGACCCTGGCTATGGGTGTAGCAATCCTTTCCCCGAGTCCTGCTGCTGTGAGGAGAAGACACCTGGAGTAGCAGTGGGGATGCAGCGTTGGCTGTTGGGGATGTCTCCGAGCTCCCTCCCTCCTGTCCTCATAGAATCATAGAATGGCTTGAGTTGGAAGGGACCTTAATGATCAGCTAGTTCCAACACCTCCACCATGGGTGAGGACATCTCACACTAGACCATGTTGCTCAAAGCATCGTCCAGCCTGGCCTTGAACGCTTCCAGGGAGGAGGCATCTACAGCTTCCCTGGGCAACATGTTCCAGTGTTTCACCCCCCCAGGGTAAAGAATTTCTTCCTAATGTCTAATCTAAATCTACCTTGCTGTAGTTTAAAACCATTGCCCCCTGTCCTATCATCACATACCCTTGTAAAAAGTCCCTCTCCAGCTTTCCTATAGGCCCCCTTCAGGTACTGGAAGGCTGCTACAAGGTCTCCCCAGAGCCTTTTCTTCTCCAGGCTGAACAGACCCCAAATTTTGCTCACTTTCCCACAACCACCAGGGCTGTTTTTTTCAGGTCTTACTCACTGCCTGCCTCCTCCTCCTGCCCAACAATATGGCCTCTAGGCAGCACAGCTCGCAGCTACCTTGTGCTACACAAAACCACACGCTCCCTGAGATGCTGTGTGCCATAGAAATGCAGAGAGCACTTCATGCTCTCCAACTTCTCATCCTCTGCAACGTCACCTGTGGGTTAAATCCCACCTGGCCCCCTTGTCCCTAATTTGGATTTCAGACGCAGGTTAGGCGTGGCTTGTGCAGAAATTCCCCCCAGGAGGCGTTTATCCCACTGAGAACTCCCTTTGGAGCCAACACAAAGACCTCTACATGACAACTGCTGCTTCTGCTAACCCATGACTGTTAAAGCCTGTCTTCCCTCTGCAACACCTGCATAGAACCAACCTAACCAGGACCACAGGAGCAAGCAAACAGGGTTTGAGACAGACTCATGCAGCCTACCCATTAGATTTAACTATTAACGCCCCTGAACAAAACACCTACAAGAGTGAGTGCACTATGTTCACCAGCCCCATAGCCAAGGATCTTCAGATCTGTGTGAGCACCAGCACAGGATGAACATGCTCTGCTAATGAGTCAGAGCAAAGATCAGTGGCTGCATCCCTGTAAAGAGGATGGTTCATACACCCGCTTGATAAGATGCCACGTGCTGGTCCTAAGTACCTTTCCTGGAAAGCGATAACTGCTGGGTCCACTTTTTTATTTTCCTTTTAAGCAGAAACATGTGTAGATGCTGATGTCACCCCTGCTGCAACAGTGCTTTGAATCAGGGTGTGTGGTTTTGGCTTTGCTGCTGTGTCACAGGCTCACAATGCTGTTGTCTGCTGTGGAGCCAAGCTGAACCATGCCAGAGCTCTTGGTGAGCTCTCAGGTGGCATTAAGGGCCATCTGAGATGTTCCTGAGTTTCTGAGAGGGCTGGTGGCCAGATCCAAGGGGAATTTGTGCCTATGGCTGGAGCAAGCCCAGGTTAGTGCTGTCTTGCAATGGTAGACCTTTGCCAGGTAGACCTTTGCCAGGGTCATTATAAGGGTGTCTATGAGACATAGACACACACCCTTGGTACTCTGATTTTCCAGGTCTGGGAAATGGAAGACAAAAGGCACCAGATAACCTGGCAGATTTTGGGAGTCAGGCTCTTTGATTGAGATACTCATTCCTCACCACCCTGTTCTGCCGGTCACCCAAGAGCACCCTGAACCTGGTACAGGTGTGGCTGAGGGTAGGGGTGCAGCACTCGTTAGCTCCAGCAGACATTACTCATCAGAGCATGGTGCCAGAGTGCTAACGAGGTGATATGGCTGTTGTGGATGTGATTTGTGCCTGTCTGGCTCGGGGCAACTTCACAGGGAGCAGATGTCTGCTGGCTGGTCCATGCGCTGATGGGTTCCCCATGCAGAGCCTGAGGAGGAACTGTGGTCCCGGGCAAATTGCAGGAAGAGGAAGCTGCTGAATGAGCCTTCGATTAAATGCAGGTAGGATGCATGTGGTTTGAGCATCGTTGACTTGAAAAGGTTTGCACAAGCAGATGCCTCACTCCACTGCTAAGCCTGAGCCCAGACTGCAGTTCTCAGCCTGGACAACTCATTTGTCACCCCATTACTATAGGGTCCTGCCTGAGCCATGGAAGGAACTTGGTGCCCCATCCCTGGAGAAGGTCCCAGCCCGTGTTATCAGGATGCCTTATGATGTGAGGCTCTTTTTCCCTCTCCTGCCACTAACTGTTTCCTTTGCTGCAGGCATGGGGAGAGACAGGGACTATGCAGCCCCTTGCTGAGAGGTGGTATGAAGGAAGCAGAGGATCCCACCAGGGCTCTGGCTGGTTGCACACCAGGACAATTGTTCTTGCTCACATGAGTGCTCTGGAACTCTGCTCAGCTGGTTCCCATTGCCATATAGTCCATCCTGCATCACCTGGAAGGCTCTGAAATAACTACACCAGTGTCACTCTACATTCCTGCCCTGGCCCCAACCTCACCAGTGAACCTCAAGCAGATGCAAAAAGAGCTGTGGCCTGCAATGGCATGAGGAGAAGGATGCCCTGGTACCCCAGGAGATATATGTGCCAGACACTTCCGTGGCAGCTTTGCTCCAGCCCTCCTGCCCGACACAAGCAGATTCCTGCTCCAGTGTACAGACAGCTCAGGAAGGAGGTTTTTGCTTGAGTTTACACCCCAAATTTGCTGCAGCTCCTGCTGTAATCTCCATTAGCTGGCTGAGAGAGTCTGGCCAGGATTACAAAATGGACGAAAAGAACCCCAGATGTCACTTGGTTTGTCTCCATTGGCAAGGCAGAATTACGTGTGCCAGGGCATTTACAAAGCCCTCCTGCTTTGGAATCACTTCTGTCACTATCCCTTTCCTGGCTGGTGCCCATGCAACAGCTGAGAGGTAGCTAATACAATTAGCAAAACTTAATGAGGGACAGTGCTGTTGGCCAGCAGCATTAGTAGGACTACTGAGCCCTGTCTGGGTCAGAACAGAACCTACTGTGTTATCAACCAGCTGTCTTGAAAACTGGGTGAGATTTTATCCTTTGGTTTTGGATTAAATACGAAATGCTGCAATTCAGCTTTGTAGGGAGAGCTCTTCGTTAAGCTCCCAGGAAAGCTAAGCTAGCTGGGATCTCCTCCATGCAAGCAAAGCCCTGAATGGGGCCATGGGCAGTGCTGAGACATAGACATGAGGGCTATAATGACAGAATCTCTAAATCATCACTGTAGTTCAATCAAATACATCGAATGTTTTCATAATCAATAGCATCTTGAGGTCTCTGGCATCAAATGTAAATATATTAATGAAACTATATAAAACATACACATCGTCCTCCTTCCTTCTTCACGCAAGTGTGACCTTTTGTTGGTCACAGGCTTTGAATTTTGCCATCTTGGCTGTACAATATGAAAAAAAATCATATTGTACACAATGAAAACCAGAAGCCTCATGGCCTGAGGTGTTCTTCAGTGTGATGCATGGATTTTGAAAAATCATTTGGGATGGAGGATGGTATTTGGTGACTGGACTTGTGCCTTACTATTGGTACCAGAAGTGTGCCAGCTGCTGGGGACACAGAAGCTAAAATAGAGGAAATGGAGGTAGTTGACAGTACAAACCAAACCTTTCTTCTCTTTACCTTTTCTTACTAGGCCCTTGCTAGGACCTTCTACAACTTATTTTCCTAGAAGTACTGGTGGAGGACTTTTGTTCATAAAGGAATGAGGCTGGAGAAACGTGACTGTAGCCTACTATCTCAGCGTGCCTGTAATGTAGCTGATATTTCTCAAATCTCTGACACCAGTTTTTGTAACAAGCAATAAACTTATCTTTTTCGTTAATCACTAACCATAACTTGCAATAAAAACCAAATGAGCCCCATTCACACTGCCTGACTACATCAGAAGGTGATAAAGTATATTCTAAAGAAGCAGAATATAAAATGTTTTAAGTTTTTCTTCAAGGTGGCTTTAAATTAATTGTTTCAAACCACATGGCTTAAAAACAATTTGTGGGAGCTGAAGGCACCTCCAAGCAATCATGCATCTTGCTCTGGTGCTTAAATCCATAATATTGCTTCATGAGATAAAGTCTTCAGGATCCATGCTGACCTGAGGTGTTCCTGACCCATAATACCTGTCCTTACCTCTGTCCTTGTGCCCAGGCCCCCAGCCCCCTGTTACACTTTGGATGACACTGTGAACTGAACCAAGGATCTGATCTGGCTTAAAGTAACATCTGCCAAAGCCCGCCTCCCTCCCCCTTTTTTTTTAATCTGGATCAATTCCCCAGTCTGGTCCTAGCACTAATAAAGCTGATGGGGAAGAAAATTCCTGGAGGATGAGGGGTGAAAAGGTGAGAGAGTAAAAAAATCTTCATCTCATCCTGCTGCTGTGGACTTTGTCTCATGAGACCACACAGCCTGAGCCGTGTAGCATCAGGCAGTGCACTGGGAAAGGTCACTCCAAAGCCTTTCAGCCCTGTTGAGTCTCTGCTTCAAGTAGACCTGAGCTCAGGGGGATCTCCATAAGGCTGTGGCTTCTGGAGAGATGTCAGGCAGTACCAGGGAGGATGTGATGGGTGACAAGGAAAGAATGTGCGAGCTGTTGGCAGAAGAGCTGCTTTACGTGAGGAGAAAGTGGGAACAGTCTGAAAAGCTGCTTTTTTAGCACATGCACCTGTATGATGAAGAAAGTGCCTGCCACTCAGGGAAGAGCCATCAATGCAAAACCTGTTGTACTGCCAGGCACGGTGTGTCAGTTGATGGGATTAAGACTTGCTTCTTTTGCTTCAATCAACTGTATTTTTATGTATATGCATATGTATTAATATGGGGCAAGCCAGATGTGACCACAACCACCGTTTTCGCATGCTCTATGCCAAGAGATCCATCCCGAGCTGCAAGTGAAGCCTTTCTTCTAGGAATCATCTTTGTACAGACAAGCAATTTTCAACCCACGACCCCAAACCATCAGCAGATGCCATTGTTATTCCCCATGATATTTGCCTGTATCCCAATGGTATACGAACTTCACACTTCCTCTCTCTCCCTTTTCATCCCCACCCTTGTTTTAAATAGTAATAGGTCATCCCAGAAACATGTTTACTCCTTTGTCATTCTTGGACTTAAATATAGAACAACTCAAATTGTTTCAGGCTTAAAATTTTCTAATTAACCGGTGGGACACAGTGGAAGAGCTTTGCAAAACACAATGCACAGCTAAACCGAATGATTATCCTTGAGTTTAAGCACATGAATGTAGAGACCCAGTACTGCCACTCACAAGATTTTTTTTTGCTTCCTCCATATGTGCAGGCTTTAAGTATTCTCAGTAAGTAAGAGTTCTTTTATAAGAAATGTTTCCCTATACACATGTATAACTGCATTGCACTGAAATGGTATTTATTGGGACAAACTCCTAGGAGTGGGGAAGGAGAAGACTGTGTTTGTCTTTAGCAAAGAGAGAATTATTAGAGTCAGACAGAGAAATAGAAGTCTGCTAATATACAGGAGGAATTTATCCTACTTAGAGAAAATATCAAAAAATACAGCTCACGGCTTTATCTCAGCCTCGGTGAATTGAATTATTTTCTGCATTTTATCTGAGTCTGATTTAGTCAGTCAAACCCTTGAAAATGCTCATTTTGGCTGCTCTGATTATCCTGGACATCATTCCTCTCTGTTAATATCACTGCATTTTTTCTGGTCAGTGGAGACGTCTGAGCTAAGCCACTTCAGCAAGAGAGAGAACAACTGAGCTGAGGAGAGTCAAACCCTCTGGAGATACGTCAAGAACTCACATGGTAGAGAAACCTCCAAGCCACTACAGAAATCTGGGTTTACTGAACAGGTGCAGAGGGAAAGCTTGTCACCGCAGGCAGGAGTGACGTGGTGTCCCCAAACCCCACCTGCACGGCACACAGCCAGCTCTAGAGCCTGATCCAGGCCTTATGCTTCAGAGTTGGGCTTGGAAGGGTCCCCTGGGTATGCCCACAAGCTGAGGTTCTATAGGTTTTACCAAACTACACAAAGAAACGGTTTGTTGAAGTGTGTGTGTATGGATGTCTAGAGTATATGACAGGGGACCAATCACATTATGAGTTCCTTATATTACCTTAGATGTTATATTGTGTAAGAAAGGCAGAGTGTCCTCATATTATAATTGTAATTAAAGAATATTGTGCTTTTAATTTGCACAATTCCGTCCTCAGCATTGTTTGATACAAATAGATGATAGCAGACTGTTTACTGTGAGTTATTAATAATGTATTACTTACTCACCATATGCCTAGGAGCCAGAGCAGAAAGCAAGGCTGCTTTGTCATAGTGTCCCTCCCTGCACAATCAACTAAACTGATCAGCTTTGATCTATCTCTCTTTGCCTCCTGAGGTCTCACTTCAGTTTGGACTTAGTGCTCACTGTCCCCCACCCCTGGTTCCCCCTGTGTTTGAGGCATACTGGAAAAAACAGTTTGTTCTGCCTTCTGCATCGCCTCTTGCATTTGTATGGAGTGGATGCTGTGGTCTGTTTTCAATTTCCACGATTCTATACTGTTTTTGAGTCCAAGGTGCTAAATATAGACCTAACCCATAACAGCCAGCTTCTTTTTCGTTTCTGTCTTATGATGTTATTATCTGCTTTTATCATTTAAGCCTAATGGATTTACATTATTAGGAGCTCTCCAGTATGTACAACGTGGTTACGATCGGGTGCCTCAAAAGTTTCCATGAACATTTGTCTAAATAAAAACAAGAAAAAAAAAAAGACTTTTCACTGGCTCTGCAGCAAGAAGACTGGTGCAGTGTAGGATGGCATCTTCTCTCTCCACTCCTTACTGCAAACCTGTGTATGCCCTCTTGGTCAGGGTGAACATATCCAGCACACTGCTTAGAAAAATTACACTCTGGAGAAAAATCAGCAGACAGCATGAAAAGTGCTGGCTCAGACATCCCGTGTTGGCAGACTCCTCCTAAAATTAGTTCTGGATAAGCTAGTACATCTGTAGTCAGAGCAAACTATTCCTCTTTCTCTCTCTTCCTAATGCAGTCATGCCCAAAAAAATACAAGTCAGGAAAATGTTTGGGGAAACCATTAAGGACCATGGAGGGAAAAGAGTATCCAGACGAATATGGAGCTATTTTAGACAAATATGATGTCATGTGTAATAACCAGCTTGGATTTATAAGGACTAAAGCAAGCCAAATGAAAGTGATGGCTTTTGGGGACAGAACAGCCTAGACCAGCCAAGGAAAGGAATGTGGAGTATATAAAGGGTCAGGCCCAAGGACAACTTAGCACAACTCTAGAGCCATTCCTGTGCTTTCTCAAGCCTAACTGATACCAGTGGCCCAAGCCAGTACCTGGTGAGGAGTCAGGTGTCAGGGAGCCTTGGTCATGTCACTTCATCTCTGTCCAGGTATCTTTGTCCCTGGCTATCCAAGAGGGATATGAAGAAGGACTTGTGTGATGAGGGCATCCTTCCTTGTTGAGCTTGATTTGGCTTAGGGTCTCTTTGTGCAAAGAGTCCACACAGCATGTCTGAAGACACACCTCAAGGTATGTACATCAATGACTGGCCTCTCCAGAAGACATAAAGATTGGAACCTTCGTGCACAACCGTCCTGGGTGCAATGAAGTAATCTTCTCTATACTTGGAGAGTTTATCATGCTTAGCTTGGATATTGAAGTGTGTTATTTGAAACTGAGAAGTAAGGTAACATGCCACAGGAGTGAGTGGTTGAATATTTGCTTGTTTTCAGGTGTCTCTTTTAGGGGTGACGTGTAATGGTTTGGGAAAGGTGGGTATTCAGCACTACTTCCTCCAATTATACATTTTGCAGTATTGACAGTTCACCTGAGATCATCTTTGGAAGGAACAAGCTAGTTTCCTCTGAAATAAACTTTGAGTATAGCTATGAGGATAGTTCATTCCAGGCCTTGCTCCCAGTAGGCACTACTGGTGATACACCAAGCCTCTCTCCCCTACAAAGCCCTCCAGCACTAAACTATCCCTCTGTGCATCTTGAAATATGACATTATGTCCATAAGCCATCCTCAACTCTGGCTGACAGAGACCAAAAGGAAGCTATTTGGCTAATTCACACTCTAGTTTGCTGTTGGAAGCATCAATTTTCATGATACTGTCCAGAAGACCAGTAGTTCTATAGGTCTAGGTCATTGCCAGCAGAACAGATGGTCCATGAGTGGTGCAGGGCTAACTGCTGTACTCATCCAGAAAGTACATTGCACAAAACAGGACCAAGGTGATGTGAGCTGTATCCTGGCAAAGTAAAAAAGGTGTGCTGTGTGAGAAAGGAGCATGTATTTACCTTAAGTATGCCGATGACCATGTGTACCTCAGTGGAGAAGCTCAGATATGACAAGTCCAGTTAGGCTTAATATTTTCTTAGCAAGAAATGCCAGAGCACTGATGCACATAGCCAAAAGCTTTGCTGCAGTCTGGTGAGAATGAGTTCTATGTTGGTCCTGATCATCCTGGAATCATATAGTCCTGCCTCTCCTGTTTCCTGCCTCTGAAGTTTTATGCTGTTCCTACTATGGCAACAATTGGTCCTGAATTTTCAGAGACCAATCATTTGAAATGCATTAGAAGCAGTGCAGGGGCTGGAAGTTAGCAACAACAACAACAACAAAAGACAGAAGATGGGGTGAGAAAATACAGTGATATGATGTCCTAGGGTACACAAATTCAGTGACAGGAGGCAGACTATGTCCTCCAGATCAATGATCCGAAGTTCAGTCTCTGGAGCCCACAGGAAGAAAAGTGCCCAAAGGGAGCTTCCCCTGAGAGTGGAGACCAAGTGTTGTGTCCATCAGAAGTCCCCTGTGAGCCCTCCACTTGGTCAGGGCACCCTTAAACCAGGTGGAGGCTACGAGTGTACTAGTAAACTGAAAATGTTTGACCTGAACAGTGTCCCACATTCATTCATACTACGAATTATGGACAGTCCTTAATATGGTTTTGATCTGGTTCAGCTTGCACTCTTCCAGGCAGTGCATCACCATGATAGTAGATGGTTAACCCAACAGTGGTCTGTGCTCAGGAGAGCTCAGCTTGAGGAGTACTTGAATCTGTCCCGTATCATCCCAACTGCTAAAATCTGACTGACAAAGCCCTAAATCAGATCATCTTTTAACTCCTCTTGTCTTGTCCTCCTCCTGGCTAGTAATGCCTCTTTTGAGACCAGCTGTGAATTATCTGCCAGGGGGAAGTTCTTAAAAAGCTTTATGCTGAAGTAGCCCACCTTATGTTCTCCATTAGGCAGGCTTTATTCCTCCCATGTCCAACGTTACACAAGCACAAGTTGGATTAGACTTGTGTTTCTTGGCTAAACAATGACTAAAGGAAGCACGATAATTATCTACAAGTATTTGATGGGTGTAAACTCCAGTGAGGAAGAGGAATTGTTTAGTGTGGTTAAAGGACTTTTATGGCCAAGAGTGATTAGATTAAATTGAACAAAGAAAAGCATAAACTGAATACCCTTCGTAATACCTAGCAGGCTGCAAGGGCAGCTCCCAGGGGGTGTGGTAGAAGCAGTGATGTCTGGGTCAGTTGAAATGTCACAGGGAACAGAGAAGTATTTATGTTATTGGCCTCGGAACGCCGTCCCACGAACAGCATGTCCGTTCTCCCTGTCGTGCCCACACCCACACCACCCTTCGTCTACGTGAGCCCACACCCAGCCAAATAAGGAGGGAAGAAGGCTATTGGGGTGGTTCAGCCTCTGCTTGCACCTGATTTGTCCCCTTCGTCTGGTGGTGTAACACGTTACCCTGAACAATAAGTTTTCCTGCTGCTGACAGTGATTCTGATCTCAGGACTTTTAAGGGAGAAGTTTCGCTTACACTTTCCATAGTGAGCCATAAGTAAGATTTCAGCAGGCTGGGGCTTGAGCCCCAGATGTCTTCAGCTTGCTGCTCACCTTGGGTTATCATATACCTACAGGGATGCCATCAACATTGCCTTCAGGTTACACCTTTGTCAGCTGACAGGACGTTGACTTTGAACAAGAAGGGAATGAAAAAGAGCACATGGTTCCTTGAAAATATACTGGTGGCCCCTTACTCACTGTGGGGAGAAATGAGCTCGCTCTCTCACACAGGATAAGCAGCATGTCAAAATTCCAGCTACACCTGTCTAAACCTGCTTACTCTTTCTCTGAAAGCCAAACATAGAGCGTGCAATCCCATCTGACAGGGAGTTTCTGATGGAGAACATGAGATGACTTGGGCACTAAGAGCAAATGTCAGTAGCTTGAGCACTGCTCTGTCTTTCGAAATCCTGCAGCCTCTCAGGGAAAAAGAAAGAAGGGAATTTGTGATGTTTGATGAGTCAGGATGCTTTCTCCTGGTGTGCCTGTTTCTCTGCCTAATTACACAGACATAATAGCAATGAAATTAGATAAGCCAGGTAAGGTTTGTTGTGGATGTCCTGGTTGTCTAGGACACAAGAGCTTTATTTACCTGACATGACTTGTAGGCAAGGGTAGTCCAAGCATACCCTGTTTTTAAAACACCATATTGCTTCCAAATTGAAGGTTATCTGTTCCAAAACAACACTATTTAATGGGTTATCTCTCCTTTAATCAGTGCGGTTGTTGGCATATCATTAAATCCCACTTAGCACAAGTGTGAGAAGCCTGCTGTTAAAGGCTGCCAGCAGAAAGGCAAGGAAGACTTACGCATCCTCCCATGGTGCTTTCACAGAAGGCCCTGATCTGTGCATAAAAGGTCAGGAAGGGAATGAGGAATTCAAAAGCCTTAAAAAAACAGACTGGACTGGAACGTTCAGTAGTGCGTCATCTCAAGTTTTCTTCTCCTGGGGGAGTCATTCTTCAGATGTTTTGTGTGCCCCTTGCTGGTGTCTCTTCTGTTTTTCTTCAGGAGTAATTCATCTATTTCTGCATTTTCTGAGCCTCCTTTCTTTATACGGAGGCAGAGCTAACGGACATTTGTGTACATCGGAGAGTCTAATGGGATTATCACTGCCTTCCCTGCCTGCCCATCACATGGAAGCCAACTCTACCTGGTGTGGTATACACCTTATGGACCACCCAACAGAATGGGCATGGCAATATTGCAGAGTCACTGTAGCCCTGATACATTCTTCCTCTCAAACCTGGCTGACTGCAAATGGCTCAAATAATAACATATTTTCTGGTTTTTAATTATGGACACAGAATACTAGTATTGGTGGCTTCATTAAAAATGGCATGATTAAGGATGTTATTTTACATAGGATAGCTTCCCATCCTGGCCAATAATTTTCTTCATATAAAAAGCTGGTAGGTGGTCATGCTTTTGATGATGTTTAGAAAAGATAAATTCTCCTTCTCAGGTACCTGCTGTCTTTTCAGATACAAATAAAAATCATATGCACACTATATGGGTGGTAGAAAGCAAAATAAGGAATTACATGGTTTTTGTCACCTCACATGTCCGTGCAGATGATTTCTTGCAAGACACTATCAGCTGATGCTCCTAAAGGCAGTGATGAAAACACATCAAACCTATACCACAAGAAGCTGCCTTCTAGGCTGTCCCGGAAGCTAGGGGTGCTCAGTCCTGTATGAAAGCCCATTGCCCTGGGATTTTCAGCCTTGGCTTGGCAAACTCAGGAGCTTGAGAACTCATGAACTGTATTTTGTGGACAGCTGAGGACTTACCTGACCCAATTGGAGGAGGCTCAATTGTACTTCATAACCTGATGAAACTTTCATAAGTCTCTCGAGCAAAAGCGCTCAATTTAAAATGCACATTTTATCATGCCCTATTTCCTCTCTGTTGAGGGGTACAACCCTAGAAATCCAACATATACTAAAACGTGAATTTTGGGAATGTTCGATATTGGGACGATACAACTGTAGGATCTTCAGGGTCTTGCTGTGTGCAGTATAGTCCTTAGATAGTACAGATAGTGTCCATGGTATTGACAGCAGCTTTACAGATTCATCACATGTAAATCATGACATTTTTTTCAAAGGCATTTATTGCAGGTTGCTCCATGTATCATCTTCTCCTTGGATGGACCCTCACAGGAGTGCCTTCTCTTTTCCTCGCTGTTGTGTCCTCCAGCAGAAAACCAGTATGCACAGAAGAGGTAATTTTGCTGGACCAAAAGACCCAACAGGTGTTTTTTAGCATTTAATTAGACTTTCAAGAGTACATCACCTATAAGGTATCTGAGGGCACACCTAGCAGGATTGCCACCCAGTTGTTTCCTAGCTACAGAGTACACTTCATAGTGGTCACCTGTAATGATGTTCTAAACAGATCTGAGCTCATCCTGCCTGAGTGAACACCAGAAGTGCAGCAAAGGGAGCATGGAATGGGGATCCCCCATTTCTGCAGCATGGCCACATTGGCCTGACATCAGGTCAGCTCTCTGCCTGTGCTAATAAACCTAACCACAGGCCAGGATTTATGAGTTCAGGTGATGTCATGGAGTCACAGAAATACTTTCTAATCCAGATCCAAACTGGTGATGCTGATTGCATATGGTCTGTGCCCCATGAGTCAGAAAACTGAGGTCTTGGCTCCACCCTGTGAGGTGGACATGGTGTATCCTGGAATTTTTAATGCCTGAATCCACTTTGAAGTCCTTGAGGGCTTGTACCCATTTTAAAGGGGAGAAGAGGGTGGGTTTAAAAATGCCCTGTGGCGTGTCTGCAAAACCTTAGGTAGCATGCCAACACTTAAGCCCAAACTACTCCCCTCCTTGCTTTGAATATTATTTATTTGGTTTACTTAGTGATGCAACCTGTGTGAGTCGTCCCTGGCACTCCTCTTTTCCTGGGGCAGGGACTCCCCTGTTATCACACGGCCACTCCCTGGTTTGGCCGCTGTCTCTCGGTGGCTCTCCTCGCCCCGAGGGCAGTTTTTACATCAAGAAGGCATCAGTGTCAAGTTCAGACTGTGGTGCTTAGAGCTGCTCTAAGGGCTGGAGAGATGCTCCTGGGATGGTGGGGAGGGATCAGAACACGGTTTCCTCCACATGGGGTGCAGAGCTCATCCCTTGGCTCATTCAAAGGAGATGGGTAGACTATGAGGTGCCTCTTCTTTTTGGCTGATGGAGGCTTCACAGCACTCAGCATCCTTTTTGTTGGCTTTCCCTTTCCCTGCATCAGGAAATGTAAGCATTCACGTTGCATGATGACTACCTCATTACTGGTTTTCCTTATGTGGCGGTTTGACAAAGGGGTGCTTCAATACAAGAGAGACATCTGTAAGCTGGAGGAGATTCAGAGGATGACAATAATGAAAAGCACAATGCTCTCGGAAACATCTGTAAGGCAGCAATTTAGAGCCCAGCTATTAGCATGCTGGGACAGACCTCAAGTGAAATAAAGAGAAATTAACTTGTTAAATACCTCTAAAGCAGGCATGTAGAAAGTATTATTGTCTGTATGTAGGTAGTTTGTGTAAACGTCTCTATAATTATGTATTATTTGCAAGAAGAATACAGAGCTTGAGGAGTATGTTCCAAATGTGTCCGAACCCTGACCAGGCGAGGGCTGTGACTTTAACTTACTTCGGGGAGAGGAGAACAAGCCTATGCCTTTTGTTTATTCTTCCTGAGCTCTTTGCAACAATAGTACTTTTCACTGGAAGTGATTCACCTGGCAATGAACATAAGAAACCAAGAAGAACTGCTGAACAAAAATACAGTGCTGGAAACTATTCTCCAAATTTAAGTCCTACAGTCCTTCTGAAACCGTAATCATATTCAGGCCCTTCAGGCTTCCCTAATTACCGAGAGGAAGAACTATCATTCTTTTCTAAACGTCGTGTCAGCATTTATTATGAGCAACCAGCACAAAATTATCCTCAAACCTTCTTGTGACCTACAAACCTGCAATTTGATATGCCTCACCCAATTTTTATTCTGTAACAAGTGATTTTTTTTGGTAGATTTTTACAGTAGAGACTCTTTAATCTACCAAGCAAGCAACATGCAACAAGATCCCATGACTGGAGGCTGAAGCCAACTACGTTTCAGCTAGCAATAAAGTGCACATCTTAACAGCGATTAATTAAACATTGAAATAACTCCCGAGGGGTTATGACGAATTTGCAGCTTCTCAAAGTCTCTGAACTTTGTCTTTCCATACCTTATGCTATACCTGAAATACAAAGTATAGTCTCAATACAGGAATTATAGGGAGGGGTAGTGTTACGGCGATTTTTAACATCAATGTGAAGACAATTTTCCATGTCAAATCTCCAATTTTTCATTTTCTTTTTAATGCACATAATGAAATTAATCCTTTCTTCCAGTGTCAGCCAGTCTACTTCAGCAGAAATCAAGAGGCCACAGCCAGCTTATACCAGTAAATAAAGCCAAACTTTAAAAAACACGTATCAGCTAAATTTGCAGATGCCTACTGGGCTACAGGGTAGCATTTTCAGTCACTGCTGCCTGTTTCTAATTTTTAGCAATGTCTCTCTTTCAGTGTCAATCCTTCCATCTCAGGAACAATACATTACTATTGAAACATTTAATGAGTCACTTGTAAATATCCCACAGGAACAACAGAACATTTATCTCACGCTGCAGAGCTGTATTTTAAAAATAACTATCTTTAAAAAAACACACCAACATCTCAAAAAACCCTCCAATTGTTCTTGCCTTCCTACTTTACAGAAGACTTTCTCTCTCTCTGCCTTGCCTTTTTCATTTCTCATTCACTCTTCACCCACAGGGTTATGCGGAGGTGGCTACGAGGACGCCCAGGCTGAGACACTCTGTTTGCATTCTTCAGTCAATTTGGGTTGGCTCCTCTCCTTTGTGTAGGCTTGGCAAACTGAAAAAGTGACCTTGTGGCAAACTTGGGTGTGACCTCCTAAAACAGCAACAGCTCTCAGCGTGACTGTCGGGTCTCCTACTCTTACTTCATGGAAAATGTGAGGCAGCTTATCCCATGTCCACCGACAAACTGTTTTATGTTTATCTTAGGGTAGGAGCGTTCATCCACGGAGTTATCACAGAGTGGCTAACACATGGTGTTGCCACATCCTGGCTTCACTGCCAGTAGCTTGTCCCAGAAGCTGTACTCTGTGCCTTCTCACTTTGCCAACTGTGTTATGCTGGAGCCAGATCCTCACTTCATGCATCTGCTACTGCAGGATTGCAGTAGCACTCTGCATTTCTGCTGCTGCCATGGCTTCCTGACTCTACCAGCTCCTTCAGCTCTGAAAAGGCAAAAGCATCTTGGAGGGGCTTTTCAAAATTTACCCATAACCTCACAATCAGAAGACTACAGGTGTGTGGATTTAAACGTCCCAGCTTTGGGATCAAACCAAACCACAGTTTTCCTAAGGATGATATTCAGTACAAGGATTTTGACCGTCAGAATGAAACCTGAATCAGAGGTTCTTGCAAAAGTGTCCTGACGCACCAAGGAAAATTACAGAGCTTGTAGCACCGAAGCTGAGCTAGGCACAGTTCACAGAGCATCACTCTGTGTGACCTTGGGTGCTCCTCTGAACTGGGAGATATTTTCATTACCTGTCTCTGTCTGTGCAGGAAGTGGACCCCAAAAAAACACAAAGCATTGATCTACATTGTCAGTTAATTGTGTGCCTGAGCCTCCTTGCAAGACTGGAATCACTCTCTGTTTATATCACCCCAGCCTGAGCTCCAGAGCTCTGGTGTGATGGCATTGAACTTTTCAACAGACTCTGCATGGGTTGTATGAGGTTGGCCTTTGAGGGCTTGGAGACACCAAGACTGGAAAGGTAATTTGGGGGCGAGAGAGGAAGACATATATTTCTGACAAATCAGGATAATAAGGACCTTCCATGTTCTGCCGTATTTTGGACTAGTAACCACACTGATCCGGTTTCATCTGCAATCAGAGAGCAACTTTACTTTTCCTCTGCTATGTGTGGTGTTAAGAGTTGCCCTAATAGAACAGAAATAGTTATGTTTTGGTGGTTTTTGTTCAGGCTTTGGTGCTTCTGACAGCTGAGGTCAGCACGCAGGTGCTGGAGCAGGCTGGCCCACATCGGTATGCCACACAAACAGTTGCTTTGACCTGCTTCTTCCCACTCTCAACCCACCCACGTATGCTACTTTGGCTCCCCATCGGAGCAGAGCTACGGAGATGAAGCAGCTGTGAAATACGCCTGCCCTTTTTCTGCAGCCCTGCTCAATTACACACCTTTAACTTGCCGACACAGAGTAGTTATGCTGTAATATAAGTACATTTCTTTCCTCTACCCACGGCTCTAGATCAATCAACAGCTTGAAACAGCAGGAGGGAAATGAAGCAGTAACGTATGGGGGAAAAATAAGAGTTGAGGGTGTAATCAGCCAACTAAACGCCATTAGGACATACTGTCCCGCTCAGTCGGCCTACAGCTGCATTGGGCTGTGACCAAATCTATTTATAGGCCTTGCAGAGCTGTTTGTCATCCTAAGAGCAATGCTCCTTAAACTTTTGAGCCCTTATTCCTTCTCTGTTGATTCAGCAACTCCCTTGTGGTGCTTACTTCAGAAAGGATGAAAAGTCTCACTCTAGTTTCTTCAGACTAGAAGGTAGAAATCCTGCTCTTCATTTCTTGAAGAAAGAAACAATGCTGAAATCATAAACTCAGCCCTAACATGGACAGAAGGTTGCTTATAGGACATCTGCCTTGCTCTAGGCTTGATGATGGACACAAGGAGCAAGAACTGAGGGGGAAGGGGCACTGTTTAATTTGTTGTTGCTGTGGAAAAAGATCTGCTGCATTCTGGGTTCAGGGGATCAGGCTGTGACATGCCTGCAGCCAGACTGAGAGTGTCTATACCCTGAGGACCAGCACACTCACCAGCTCACCCCACAAACTGGATGGCATTTGGGGATCATATGCCTCCTGTAAGTCATCGCGCATACCCACACAAGAAACCATCCCTTTAGACCTTGTCCGTAATTCTATGGTGACAAATAGGCACTTCCAAACTACAAGTTGTTTAAAGACTTTTAAAGTTAAGGAAGATGATTTAAAGTTAAGGAAGATGATTTCTGTCTCTTGTCCAAGAGACACAGTAGGGAGAACAGAACAAGTTAGATTTTTAGCATACTTAGAGAAGGTAACTCCATATATCAGAGTGCTGGGGACCCATTACTCTGTAGCATCCTTGGGCTGCTGCAGTCCCTTTTTCTCTTTTCCTCCTCGAATGTTTTGGTTTGGAAGAGACCTTTAGAAGTCATCTAATCTAAACCCCCTGCAGTGAGCAGGGGAGTTAACTGAGGACGTCCCAAGTGACTGGAGGTTGGCCAACATGACACCCATCCATAAGAAGGGCCAGAAGGAGGATCTGAGGAACTATAGGCCTGTCAGACTGACCACGATGCCTGCCAAGGTTATGGAACAGATCATCCTGAGTGCCATCAAGCGGCATGTAGAAGACAGACAGGGGATCAGGCCCAGCTAACATAGGTTTGGGAAAGGAAGGTCCTGCCTGACCAGTCTCATCTCCTTCTAGGACTGGATGACCCGTCTAGTGGATGATAGAAAGGCTGTGGGTGTCGTCTACCTCGACTTCAGCAAAACATTTGATACAGTCTCCCACAGCATCCTCCTGGAAAAACTGACAGCCCGCGGCTTGGACAGATGCACCGTTCGCTGGGTAAAAAACTAGTTGGATGACCAGACCCAGAGAGTGGTGATGAATGGTGCTACATCCAGTTGGTGTCCGGTGACCAGTGGTGTCCCCCAGGGATCAGTACTGGGCTCAGTCCTGTTCAACATCTTTATTGACAACCTGGATGAAGGTATTGAGTCCACCCTTAAGAAGTTTGCAGATAACACCGAGCTGGAGGGGAGTGTTGATCTGCCGGAGGGTAGGAAGGTACTGCAGAGGGACCTGGACAGGCTGGGTCAGTGGGCTGAGGCCAACGAGATGAAGTTCAACAAGACCAAGTGCAGGGTCCTACACTTTGGCCACAATAACCCCCTGCAGCGCTACCAACTGGGGGAGGAGTGGCTGGAGAGTGGCCCGGCAGAGAGGAACCTGGGAGTACTGGTGACAACGAGCCAGCAGTGTGTCCAGGTGGCCCGGAAGGCCAATGGCATCCTGGCTTGTATCAGAAACAGTGTGGCCAGCAGGAGCAGGGATGTAATCTGCCCCTGTACTCAGCACTGGTGAGGCCTCACCTGGAGTCCTGCGTGCAGTTCTGGGCCCCTCACTGCAGGAAAGGCATTGAGGTGCTGGAGCGGGTCCAGAGGAGAGCAACGAGGCTGGGGAAGGGACTGGAGGGAAAGTCCTACGAGGAGAGGCTGAGGGAGCTGGGGGTGTTTAGCCTGGAAAAGAGGAGACTCAGGGAGGACCTTATCACTCTCTACAACTCCCTGAAGGGATGTTGTAGTCAGATGGGAGTCGGGCTCTTCTCCCGGGCAACCAGTGACAGGACGAGAGAGCACAGCCTGAAGCTGCGTCAGGGAAGGTTTAGGTTGGATCTCAGGAAACACTTCCTCACAGAGAGGATGATCAGGCATTGGAATGCACTGCCCAGGGACGTAGTGGAGTCACTGTACCTGGAGGTATTTAAGGAAAGACTGGATGTGGCACTTGGTGCCATGGTCTAGCTGGTGGGATGGTATTGGATCATAAGCTGGACTTGATGAACTCAGAGGTCTTTTGCAACCTCAACAATTCTGTGATTCTGTAATTCTGAGCAGGGACATCTTCAACTAGATCAGGTTTCTCAGAGTCCATTCCAACCTGACCCTGAATGTTTCCAGAGATGGGGCTTCCACTACCTGCTCCAGTGTTTCACCAACCTCACTGTAAAAAACTTCTTCTTTATATCTAGTCTAAATCTACCTCCTTTAGTTTAAAACCATTGACCCTTGTTGTATTGCAACAGGTCCTGCTAAAAATGTTGTCCCCATATTTCTTGTAGACTCCCTTCATGTATTGAAATCAAAAGCGAGTGTGGCAGCTCTATGATTAATTTTTGTCTTCCTCATGACTGAGGAAGGGACTTGAGGTCCCTGAGGAAATTGGATGCTTTCTGCAGGACACAACCCCAGAGAATTGGAGTCTGGTGAATGTCTGCAGCACTGTCTGAAACTCAGAGGTGAAATCCTGCTTGGTGGGAGAGCAGCAGCTCTGTGGGAGAGGAATGCTCGAGGGAGAGGGTGTACTCGGAGAACAGCAGAGGAAGCATGTGTGAGGCAGCAGCTGCAGAAGCAGGCAGGAGGGAGGTGGCAAACACTTGGGAATGAACCCTGGAAAGGAGGAAAGGCAGAATGTGATGCTGGAAGGAGAGGTGTCTGTGGAAAAGGTCTGGGGACAGTTCCACATAGGGACAGGGGGACTCTATCTCAGACTCCCAGAGTGATTCAGCCACTGCAGCCACTGCAGCCACTGCAGGTTGGGAAAACCTGAGTGCAACCACCAGCTTGGTGCGGCACCTCTTCAACTTGGAGCAGGGCTGCCACCTAAGTCACTATGGGCTTGGCAATCCAATTTAATTGAATTACCCAAGCCAGGAGCCGAGTCACCCCAGGCAAGCGTCAGTAAACCTTTCACACCTTGCAAGGTCTCCTCTCAGCCCACCAGCAGCGGCAGGGCGGGCTGGTTGGGGCATGCACACAGCAAGCTTGCCAGCCCTGCCTGAGGCTCCTTCTCCAGTCAATGGGACAAGGGGGATGGGGAGCAGCCTTACCGGCAATGACTCAGCCCACTGAAGAGCCAAGCTGCCTTCCCAAGATGCAAGTTGTTTTGCTCTGGCTATAGGAAGAACCTAAAGAAAAGACAGCCTTTAATTTAGAGATCCCAGCCAAAAAGCTAGCGAGGATGAATCTGGATAGCTGTGCAGATAGAGGATACATATGGAAAAGTTAGTGTTGTGTAGCAGAGTGAAGGCAGGTGAGTCATCTTGGAGAGCATCAGTGCTCACAGTACGTATGGTCTTCTGCACGATAAGCACCACTTCTTGCGTAATTAGAAGTGCACACAATGCAGGAACTGATGTGCTGGTCACAGCTCCCTGTGTTGCACATTTCAGTTCAGCTGTCTGGAACAACTAGCTTTTGGTATTAATTTTAAAATAATGCTAGTGTGAAGCAGCGAATGACAGAACATTGCTGGAAAATTATCAATCTCTTAAACTGAGAAGCACATGTTAAGAATTTCTTTAGTGTATCAATTTTACATTACAATTTAGAGATAAGCAGATTTTCCAGAAACCCAAATAAACCAACACCCAGAGCCTCATTCATATGGTGTATCTGAAAAAGAAGTCAGCAATACTTTGTATACTATTCACCAACTTCTTAGCTGGTGAAAATCTTTGTCATTTCTGTTTTCAGGACTACACATACTATTTTGGCATATTCTATTGAGTTTTTATGGCAAATCCAACACAGGCATTTTCTAGTCATTTTAGGTTGTGAAACTATTTATGAAGGCAGCAACAAATCTGCCTACAAACAAGTTGAGATGGGATTTCAAGAGAAGTTTTGTGTCCTCTCCTCACAGCTGGTAGTACTAGCAAACAGCACATTCCCAGTATAGTGGTTTCTTTCTGGGTTGTTCCCCATGTTTTCTACCCCAGATGAGTTCCTAAGGCAAAAGGGCAGAGTCTGCATTGTAATGCAGCTGGGAAGACTGTGCCTCTCCCAGCCAAAAGCACAACAGCAGTGACAGAACCACAGAACCACACAGAATGCCAGGGGTTGGAAGTGACCTCAAAAGATCATCTAGTCCAACCCCCCTGTCAGAGCAGGATCACCTACAGACCCCAGAGGTGACGTGGAGGAATATGTGTGGCCCAAACCATGCTTCCTCCTGCCACATGACTTAATACAGGGGTGGATACCTGAGATACATTGCAAAAGCTTGCCATGGTGAGGGACAAGAAGGGCTTAAACCTGCATGTGTTATCAGTGGAAATGTGTTGGTAGGTGCATGAGTAAGCATGGTAGATTTTGGATACCGTGGAAAAATATATGTACACAGAGTGAAGTGGGGCAGCGGATTTCAGTCTGTCACACATTTTGCCTCTGTCCCATCTTCTCCTCACTACTTTTCTTCTTTTTTCAATTGCTGCAATAATGCAAGTGGAAGAAAAGAAAAAAAAAAAAAGCCAAATCCATCCATGCCAGCTTTCAGGACACTTAGACACCTTATTTTTTAAATAAGACACACTATAATAGCCTTTATATAGAGGGCATCACAGGTAAATGTTTCATGCCATGGATTCAGTTTCTTATCAGGACCGGTATTAATAATTGCTATGTCCAATTGTTAGTGGACTCCTCTTCAGTGAATGCTTTGTTTAAATGTGTATTGAAAGCTTGTTTTTACAATGGCCTTCTCTTTAATAGGATTTGACATTTTGGCTCTGGTGTAGCATGCAAATTGTCTGTATAAAGCTTTGAAATATATTTCTGAATGGTACTATATAAATACTGCATGCATTGAATTGTACTATTTTATTGTGCAGCTAAAAGGTTTCCTGTTCTATACCATAACACAATTTGTTATTTTTCCAGCACACACATTAGCATGCATTCAACTTCTGCACAAGGTAGAAGAACTCAAATTAAATTTACAAGCACACCTGAGTGAAGCTTGTTAGCTCTGGCCAGGTCATGTTTCCATGATTAAATAATGCTGGTCATTATGACACATTGCAAGAACATGCAGCTATAAATCCCTGTCTCAGTCTATTTCCAATGCTTTATTGTACCATAGAAATGCTGCTATACTTTCTAGTAAGCAATAGGCTAGACATAGGACTGAGTCACCCTGAGCAGATACGTTAGACGCTAACTCTGAGGAGATAAGAATAACAATGCTGCTCTCCCATGAGCTTTCCCCTCAAGGACCTTCCCATGCTACACAAACATTAATAAATCGATCTTCACTTCATCCCACCATGGAGTTTATTAACTGAGAAAATTGGTTCCCAGAAAGATTTAGCAATTTGCTCAAGGCCAGTGCGTAGGTCCACAGCAAGGAGAAAGAACTGGGAGATTGTGCTTGAGACCTTCGCTTACTGCCATTTAATGTTTAACATTGACATTTTACACAGTGTGCTGAAGGCACGACAGTGTTCACCTTGTCAGCAGTGGATGGGCACTGATTTTGGAGAGTAGCCAACAACGGCTATGGTGAGGCAAACCCCTGATGAGCATATTGGTCACCATCGTGTACTCCCGGGGTGGCAGGTCCCCAGGGGGGTGAGGGACCATCTCCTGCCTGTCTGCGGGACTGCTTTGGGATAGTGATGCTAAGTCCGTGGCTCCATGACTATCCTCACTGGGACACATCAGTAGGTCTCCCAGGGGTTCAGAAAGAGCCCTTGGGAGCCATATCTACCCAACGCAGGGATCAGAGCTGGGGAGGTTGTGGTCCCACAGTCATCTAGGTCACTCTGTAGCTTTCAGACAGCTTGTTTTTTTTTCTGGAAACAAGGCTGACAGGGCTGCATGGGTTGCTGGAGCATACCCAGCTCTGAGCCGAAGATATACAAGACATGACCAGGAACACCAGGGCAGCTCAACTCTGACTGGAGTGCAAGGTTTTTACAGGTGGCTCTGACAGTTTTGCATTTTATTAAGATTTCTCATTTTCCAGTCACTTACAATGCCAAAATTTGACCATTTGGAGTAAAGTTTTCCAGTCCAGGTTTTTGCCTCAGGCTGAACTATTTCAGATTGGGTGGGGAGGAGAATTTCATTTAGAACTGTTTCTCACGGTCAGGACTGAGGCTGAGGGAAAAGTCCTATGCGTAAAAAATGCTGTGACTTACACTTTGAAACTCTCCATAGCTCTATGAATGAAAAGATAGTTGCGTGAGTGAAAGGAAAACAGAGCAGATGAGGAGCTGGGCTCTGTGGGGACAGCTCACATTGACAGCTGTTGTGGGGAGAGGGATGGAGGACCTGGATGGGATGAACTGGCACAGGCAGTGTACCATGACTAAACTGCAAGAACGAGCCTAAAAACACAGACTTTACAAAATGGGACTGAATTGCTGATATTGGGGAAAGTTTATAGTGGGGCAAGTCTTAAGGGGTGAGGCAAAATGTGGTTAGGACAAAGGTAACCATTTAAAGTTTTGCACCCAGGAGAAGGCACTGGTTCCATAGCCTGCCCTGGGTCTGTTCCTAAATTTTACCAGTCTGTTGCTGTCAGTGTTTATACATGAAACCACAGATGACAGCATGTTTCATCTCCCACGTACTCTTAGAGCAGGCTCTCACTCTGCAGGCGTGGTCCTTTAGCTGCCTCGGCAAATCTCAGTGCCATGGTGTTTACCCTACTGATAAGTCCTGCAGATGTCATGCAAACTTACTTAACTCCCTTTAATTTTGTCTTGAATTGCACACACATACTTGGAGTTTCTTCATGTATCCGAAGTCCTTCAGCCTCATGCTGTGCACTAAAAGGACATGTCTCAGCCGACAAGCACCTATTCAGAGTATTGTTTTCTAGCATATTCCTGATTTACACTATGCTCTTCGAATCCTGAAATATTTTCTCAATGGCACTTTCTCCAGTGCTTGCCACTGCAGTGCAAAAGCTCCTCAATTGTTAGTTTGGTTTAGCAAATCTTTTTCATGATGAGATATCATGATCTTGTCATTTGGCAAACAAGCAATGAAGTCAGCACTGCAGCTCCCCAGTTTCAATCCACTGGGACTTGATTTTTCAGAGCACTTACTATGTGATATGGTGCTGTGAATCAGCAAAGCATTGCTCTCCCTGTCTTGGCTGACGCTGAGAGCTCAGCACTTCTGCAAACCAAACCACTGGGCTTGGAAGTCAGGCACCTAGAAAGTAAAAAAGACACAATTAGAGCCCATCTGTGAAAAGCTTGGATGAACAGTATTTCTCAGCACTATGGAACAAAGAGGGAGATAGGATCTAAGGATGTTAATTTTGTACTTTCTCTTCCCTGCAGTCTCGTCCCTCATTCACTTCTAGTTTTTGTAATAACATGAAGTAGAGATGCTGCCACAGCCACAGAGGAGGCCTAATTTGTGTGCTGAAGGAAAGAGCTGTGTGGAAAAATACTGTCTGCTCAGACAGTACAAACCGTGTCTGCGTAATACATGTACACATGGGGGCTGAATTAAGGTGGCAAAAGTAATTTTAAATTAGCATTTTCTAACATTCATGTGCTTGTTCTGCCAAGTTGATTAGTATTCCTTCAAAGCAGAGCTTTGATTTGTTTTGGAATAAAGTGTATTTTTTCTAATTCTGTGTAGGAAATAGCCAGTTCTATCTTTCTTACAAAATATTTTTGCAAATGGTAGGGTGCCCTTCTCTTGACATTCCTCACTTGGGTTCAGCTTTTGAAGATGATAAATGCACATCAAGCTCAGTATTTCTACCACCACCTACCTGCTTTGGCTCTGGTTTCGTTAGAATTTCAGCAATGTGCTGTTTCATGGCAGATAACCTCCTCTCCCTATTCAGGCTGCGAGCGCCTGTGAGTGTGTGTGTAGGGGGTGAGGGAACGGGTGCATTTCTCATCTCCTCAGCATTTATTACATTCCTCTTTCTCTACCTTCTCTGCAGCAATAAATCAATGCTACTTGTGACTGTCTACTCCTTGGGCAGTGCCTCAGGGGCAGACATGGGCTATAATGTCATATACTTTATCAAAAGCTAAAATGGATGTAAAGAACTGTAGTAAACTGAAGTCTCAGCTTTTGCAGATTTTAACAGGAAGGGCCCTATCAGGGTCATGCTGTCTATATGACCCATCAAGACAGACATGCTTTGCCCTGCATAGGCTGCAGTTACCAACTCCAGCCTTACACTGCCTGCACAGGCAGGATAGGGCATTATGTTAGTGGGATGACGTTTCTGCTTCCATCATGGGAAGGAAAATTTAGGATTTCTGTTGCTACTATTTCCCGCATTCAGGGCTGGGATGTTGGGTGAACCATTCCTGTGCATGTGCTGAGGCGGGTACATGCTCCTTGCACTTCTGCAGTGGGTTGATAGCACGTGAAGCCCTAAAAATAGGCTGTGGATGGAGTAAAATGTAGCCTGATGGTTGTTTATGCTGACAAGAGCAGAGGCACACTAACTGGTGCCTGGAGAAACTGTAGATGCAGTGCTTAGGGACATAGTTTAGTGGTGGACTTGGCAGTGTTGGGCTAACAATTGGACTCAATGATCTTAAAGGTCCTTTCCAACCTAAATGAGTATGTGATTCTATGATTCTAAATAAAGAGCAACATCACAGTGAGTCTGTGTCTTGCAGCAATTCCCTGGAGAAAGTTTGCCCAGAAAGCCTCTGCCTTCTCGTTTGTTGCCTGCTTTCTAATCACAGCAAACTGTTTTCCTCCACACAGGCTTCCTGATTTTCTGCAGGAAAAAAAAGCCTTCCCACATACCTGGCCCAACAAGCAGAAATTAGATGTTCCTCCTCTCCACCAAGAACACCCTGAAGAGATGGGCTGGAGAAATGAAGAGAAAAGAAAGTGGTTTGGTGGAGGAACGGGTGAGAAAGGCAGATGAGAACGTTCTGGAATAGAGGTGTTTGGCTGCTCCAAGCCCAGAAGCATAAAAAAATACCTGGCACACCTGCTTAGGCATCCAAATTTTACAGGCAGGTTTAAAGCCAGGGTTGCATCTGGGATTTTTTAATCTTTAACCTCTTCCAATGTTAACTGGGGTAACTTTTGTGCAGAAGTCACTGAAGGGGTTTTGCAGGCAGATTCCAAGAGTCTGAAGTTCAGAAGAAGGCCCCCTGATGCATTAGCATGTTTCTATTGTGGCTTTGTAGACCTATTTTACATGTGCTTTTTGCAGTGGCAAAAAGGGGAGACTTGGGTCCCCCCAAGCAAGAGATGTACTTTATCAACTCAGCAACAACACTGGTAAAAGCATGCACATACATGCAACTCTTTATGTCTTCCTTAAGCTTTACCTAGTTTTTTATTAAAATGGCTGCCTCGAGCTACCGACAAACGGTGCCTGTAACATGAGATGTGCAGGGGATGAAAAAAACCACCAACTTCAACAAAAGCTCAGATTCCTCCTGCTCTGATTTCCACCATTTCTTACTGGAAGGCTTTCCTCGCCCCCTTCCCCAGTTTTCAAGGGGGCATGAATAGCTCATGACACATTTTTCAGCCCCTGCAGGGATCGCAGTATCACAGTATGCTAGGGATTGGAAGGGACCTCAAAAGATCATCTAGTTCAATCCCCCTGTCAGAGCAGGAACACCTAGATGATGTTACACAGGAAGGAATCCAAGCGGGTTTTGAATGTCTCCAGAGAAGGAGACTCCACAACCTCCCTGGGCAGCCTGTTCCAGTGCTCTGTCACCCTCACTGAGAAGAAGTTTCTTCTCAAATTTAAGTGGAACCTTTTGTGTTCCAGCTTGGTTCCATTACTCCCTGTCCTATCATTGCTTGCCACTGAGAAGAGCCTGGCTCCAACCTTGTGACACTCCCCCTTTATATATTTATAAACACTAATAAGGTCACCCCTCAGTCTCCTCCAAACTAAAGAGCCCCAGCTCCCTCAGCCTTTCCTCATAAGGGAGATGCTCCACTCCCTTCAACATCTTAGTTGCTCTGCACCAGACTGTGCTTGGGCAGGGGGACTGCTGTGTTGCCAACTGCGTCAGCGAACATATGTGTGATGGAGAGGTAAACCTGATGTGCCAAAATGATCCATGTCTTTCAGGCGGCTTTTCCAGGCTCCAAAATACATGTGATGGCAAGCAGATAAAAAAGTACTACATACAGAAAGGGGAAGGGTTTGTCCCTGATTGCTTGCTTGCTCCTCTTCCCTAAGAAAGGTCTTCCCAGCCTCCAGGCATTTGTCGAGGAGGGGGAGTGGACTCATGTTGGGATAGACATCAGATGGGTTTGCAAATACAGCGCAGCCTTTGTGCAAGAAGCCTGGTTCAAGAATTCTCCTTAACCCATGGGATGGCGGAGGTGGGTGGGAAAGGGATCCTGGCATAGAAATGGGGGAAGAATAGCTTGGAGACAGCTGGGTTTAGCTTGGGACAAAATTGCTTCTGAAGACACTGTGGCCACTGCCGAGAAGGCAAGGTCTTCCTAGAGCAGCTCTGGCCTCTCCTAGTTGCTGCTTCTGGGGCGGGTGTCCACATCCTTGAAATTCACCTGGTTTGCAGACCTGGTGATTACTTTGCCCACCTGGAGCTGCAACCTCTGAGACAAATGACTGTTTAAGACAAAATGAATTATCCACAGCTTTGCTGTCTTTCCACATCTCATTTTTCCACAATTCTCTCACTTGCTGATTATAATTGCCCTTTAATTGCTTGTATAATTTCAATTACATAACAAGTAAACTGTACAGTAGCTGCCAAAAGTATCTATTAAGTTATCTTTTTTTTTTTTTTAAATCATTCATTGAGTTTAAATAATTCCACAACTGTGATTGCTATAGTCTTGAGAGAGCAATGAGTTCATTCAATGGATGGACTTTCTCTGCATACTGTCTGCTTACTTTGGGCACAAGGTTACCAGTTTCCTCTGTAGAGATTGTTATTTAGATCTGGTAATGCTGACCAAACATCCTTAATGTGGACAAAAGGATTTCATGGTTTATGCAGTCAAATGCTGTAGGGATATCCAGCAGTGTGAACGCAGGCCACAGCCAAGAGCAGGTCGTTCATCACTGTCACTAGTGCTGTTTCTGTTTTACGTGCCAACTAGATGCTGAAATTGGAAAAACTCCAGGATCCTTGCAGGGTTGAGATGGAGATAGGAGCAGCCCTTCTCAAGGGCTTTTATCATATTCAAGGTAGGATGAGATCAGATACTGGGTTATATAGATACTAGGTTATACAGTTCCATGCATAAAGCAGGAACTAAATAGTAAGGATAAGCTTTAGGTGGAGGTTAGATGTCTCTTCTGAAAGAAAGCGTGAATGATCTCATGTGAGGTTGCTTTGCCTTTTTTTTTTTTTTCCCCCTGGACAAAATAGAAAAAGATAACAGCAATAGAAAGTTTCATTGGAGCCTCTCTTGTACTTCTGTTGTGTAGAGGGGTTGAATTGGGAGGTAGAGAGTATTGAATTATTGGTCAATAAGGAGCCTGTAAGGAGCCTTCCTTCCTGAAATGTCACATTAGATGGAGATAGTTTTCTCCAAGAAGCAGGCTGACGGTGATGTGTAATAGAGATGTTCAAGACTGACAAGACCATTCATGGCCCAGAATAAGGCAGCAGGTATAATTAAGAAATGCTGGGATTGAACCTATGTAAATTGCTTTCAGAATTAATAGGTTTAGAATAAGGTATATAAATATGAGCATATTTTAAATCATCAAGCAAGAAACCTTAGTCTATAGTAGCTATTTTAATCTTGTTTTGCATTCAGGCTTGTTTGTTTTGTCTAAGGAATATGTATTCTTATTGCTTGGTAAATACTAAATGACATGTCTTAAATAAGGTATGGCTCCTTTAAACTACATTTTGTTCTTTTTGCTAATGTTAACCAGAAGCATAAGAGATACTAGAAGATACACAGCATGAGAGGCCCCCGATTTAAACAGTCATGTTGCTTAACATATGTTTATTTGGAAATGCAACTTTTATCATTTTTATTAAAGCAGGAAATGGTGGGTAATCCACTCCTTTGTTTTATTATTCAGTTTATGTCAGATTCCACTCCCACAGAAAGTGGAATTAAACAAAAAGTGACAACTCCTAAAATACATTTATTTTTGAAAGGAAGGATTTGTGAAAATGGGGCAATTGAATTATCTGGTCACCTGGATTTTCAAGATTTTAGATTAACATATCTCAACCTCTCACCCCAAAGACTAGAAGAGGGAAACAACTTCTCGTGGTTCTCCGAATCTTAAATACACCCTCAGCTGAAAGTGAGTAAGATATTAGACTAAACTTCATCCATCTGTCAAAAATCCATGGTCGGTTTATCTGGACTGCAGATTAACTGTCCCATGGCTGTAGAGACCTGAGCTGGCTCAGTGCAGCATGGTTTATCAGTTCAGGTGCAGGGCCATGTGAAGGCAGCATTAGGATTTTAAGGTCAGAGAGGGTTCGAGAGGTGCATAATTGTGTTTGCAAGGTGCTGAGCCTAAGATGATAAACTCTACAGGGCCCGGCCTGGCTCCCTGCAGAGCTGCTCAAGTGGTCCATGCTGTATGTTTCCTTCTGGAGGATGCACTTGGCTAGCAGCTTTTACAGTTGTCAAGATTATTAGGATGATCCAGAACATCCTTGTTGCAGTACCATAGGTAACGTGGAGGATACTCAAGATGATCAAACAAAGCAAACAGTTTGGCTTCAAAAGCTGGTGCAGCACACACATAAGTTCTGCTTAGTCAATGACTTTTCCACATTTGGTGGTTTTCCCCTTTCCTCAAAACTTAGTAAGTGACATTAGAGTGCTTAGTGCAAAAAAATATTCTTCCATTGCAACTCAAATTGTTTCATGAAATGTAGCAAATTTAGGCTTTAATGTATGTTGATCACAACTTTAGATAGGCTCATTTCAAAAATAATCCAAATTCCAATTAAAAGGAAAAAATATTTCTACTTGCATTATTTTTCTTTTTTATGCAGGCAGATTCTGCATTTGCAGAAATTCCTAGAGGGCATGCTCTTCTGTATCTGCCCATGTTTTGTGCCACTGGCAACTTTTATTCTTTTGGTTTCTTTGGTTTTAGGTTATCAGGAAAACCATGGAATCCCAGTGAAGGAATCTCTATGGAGACTAGAAAAAATAAAAGGAAAATAAAACAAAAATAAAAGGAGTAATAATAATTTTCCGTACCAGAATTTTCCACCCTTGCCCCTATAAGACCATGCATTCATCATGTGAACCCATTTATTTTTCACTAATGATCCTTTCCTGGAGGGAATGTCTGACCATCTGACCTCTGTGACACATCCTCTCTCTCCCTCCTTCCCTTCAGTGGCTGGAGGATTTGGAGACGGTCAGAAATACTGCAGACGTCAACGATTCCACCTTCCCTCAGGAAGTGGAAACAAAAGCAAACCCATCCAAATATTCTGAACCCTCTTTAAAGTCTTGCGGAAGTAGCGGAAGGTTTGAGGTGGAGTTCCTTAACCTGTCTGAATCAGGACCCTCTTCCTTGACATAAATCTGGAAAGGAGAAATTCAACATTTTGCTAATTTGGGTAGGACTTTGATGCTAGTTTGCCTAGAGAGATTAAAGTGGTACAACATGAAATAACAGAAACTAAAATTAATGGAGCTGTAAATGGGATTGTGTTGTGCAGGGCCCCCACATATGGTTCAAATTTGCTGCTTCCTCTGTATCTGACAACATTCTTACAGCAAGAATGCTTCTGAGGAACTACTACTGCACCCGCCATGAAAGCATGAGCGAGAAAACCTCATCCTGCAGTGTCTGTTCACCATTCCTTCTCCTCCCATGGTGACTCTTTGTGGTTTTATTTGTGCTCTCAATTAAACACAGGTCTGAGTTTGCTCTCATAAACAGACTTCTCCATCATTCATGGTATATACCTCAAGGCCAGCCCTGAAAGGTCACTCTGTTTGGAAACAGTTGAGATATGCTCCATCAGGTCAGTTATGTCGTTCACACATAGACAACCAAGAGACATCTGAAATGCTGTGAGATAGTCCAGGTGTTCAGGTTGGGCTGACAGACATGACCCAGTGTCTAAAGAAGGCACATGTTCACCTGAGGAGGCAACTGTAGGTCAACCCTATTGCTGCAGGACAACTCCAATGGCCAGTGTTTTGGAAACTGTACCACACACTTGGTGTCTCCACATAAGCCAAGTGTCTAAACTCCCAATGTAGTCAACTGTAGTCTAGTCAGTGCTGTCATCAGTGTCTGAAGAGCTATTAATTGAACCAAAAGTTGAGGTGCAATTCAGTTGCCTAAATATAGGTATCAGTTTTCTTTTGAAATATTGTCCTATATATGGTATTTAAGGTATTTACACAGGACGGGGAGATATGATTCGAGATTAATAGAGGAGTAATAGTCTCTAGCAGAAGCAGCTAGGTACTCAAGCAAATGATCACCTATGATTTGGCAACCAAAACTCCAAGTCTAAAGACAAGCACATGCTCTGTGATGCAGCAACAGGGGATTCAAGTTTAAAACCAGCCCCAAACGAAAAAACACAAACTCGGCTCTTCCCATATTAGCTACAATGAGGTTTCAGCACACAGTGTGAATGAAAAGCATGGGAGTCATAATGGTCGTGAGTTAACCTGTTGCCAAGTTAATTTTCCACCTAGTAGACAATTACTGATTAGCCTATGCCAGCCATTGACCAACAGGTTGGCCTTGCAGGAGCTCTGAGTAAGTAGTAAGCCTGCCAGGAACAGGGCCAGATATGAACCTCACTGAAATGGTGAATTTCTGTCTAAGTATTAATCTGTCTTTAATTTCACTATTTCCCTTGCACATAATTATTACCATCGGCATGAATAATGAGTTATCCCTCTTGCGCGAGCCCACAATGAGTCTGACTCTTTCATAGCTATGTTTAATTGTTACCAGGGTTCCCTGTAGTAGCATTAGCCTGTTTAATATTACATGGCATGAGAAAATTAAATGATCAATATCAGGTTAAGAGCACTCAGCTGTTCTTTCTTTGCTTTTGTAATTGCTGGTGTGACGGGAAAATAATTACAATGTTGAGTTTATTGTTATTCTCATTGTCCTCTGTTGGTGGTTTTGTTGCTCAGCTATACACATGTCTGATATAAATTGTCTATAATATTGTTGTCTTGGAAGGAAACAGAAAGGAAAGGGGAAGGGAAAGGAAGTAGGAGAAATTAAAGGCTGATCTAGGATGAACACAGTGTTTACTCTGGCTCTTGGCAAGTTCTGTTTGCAAAAGGAGACTCCCAAAGCAAAAAATCATCTAGAGTGGATTTGTTTAAAGTGGCACTGTCAACTTAAATACCACACTTCAGGATTTTATTTTTTTTACTCTATGTTGTTATAAGTAACACCCAAACCAATTATATCCCACTAATGCCATTGGAACACCTCGGATTATTACAGCTGACAGATGAGAGAAAAAGTACTTCTCTGTATTTTTTGGTTTGTTTTTATTGCGATTGGTAGCACTCTGTCCATAACCAGCAACTTGTATGCAAAGCTTACACAGAAAAACTTCCATGTGAATTTGGGCCATGCCCAGATCTTTTGTAGTTTCTTACTGATGTGAACTAACTAACAGCTGGTTTGTTTTTTTTTTTAATTCCATCACTTCCCTGTCTGTGTATTAGCACTCTTTCCTGTTGTTTATATAGCTTTCTGATAGAGTGATGGGAAAAGAAAAAACACCACCAATGGATTTTGAAACAAGATTTTTAAAACCTGCAGGCAAAGTAGAAAAACAGAAATCTCCATCAGGGGAGGAGGGAGCAGGTACCCTCAGGGTCCTCGCTTTCAGACACGCAGAAACAAGCCAGTCCCCAGCGAAAAGATGCCTACTGCCTTCAGAAACCAGTCGGAGTGGGCTGATAAAGAGATCCCTTTAACCATGATGCCTATGAGTCATTGGTGTCAGCGTTAAGACATCCAGGGAGAAAGAGGGAAACAAAACTGGTTATTCACTGCCTTTGTTCAGCTGCCTTTGGAGGTTTCAAGGGAGCTGAATACAAAGACACTGTGGCATATGCCAACTGTTGACTCTATCAAATAATAAAGCAATCCCAGTGGGTATTAAGAAGCGTGGAATCATTCTAATGAGTCTGGCAAAATCTCATTAAGATGAACAGCAGGTGATGACAAAATATTTGCTCTGTATGCAAATGATTTGTTTCCTTCTCCGTCTACACACGGTTGCCTGAGCGCTGAGAAGAGGAGCTGTCAGACAATTACTCACTGGAGTAAAGCACTGCGTATGTGGTGGCTGTATTTCAAACACGTCAGTGGCAAAAATGTATCCCTGTATCCCCAAATTCTCAGCCTCCTACCTGCACAGCAGACAGTTTTGCTGGGCAACCAAATGATCCAGCTGTCTTCCCAGAAATGCCTTCAAAGCAAGGACAGATGGGCTGCAGGTTGTCAAAACTTCTCCAGTAGCCATGAGCATGGAAGGCATGATGGAAGCAGGTACAGGGAGAAGGGACTGAATAATGAAAACAAGAGAAAACCTGGCAGTTCCTGTTGACAGAGGTAGGTTACCTGCATAGCCCCGAGTCTGATCTGTCCTCTAGTTCAAAATAACTCTACTAATCAAACAGGAAATATCCAACTGCAGGCTCAGGTGCAGCTGCCTACATAGTAAATCACTGCTTTGCCCCCTTCTGCTGCCTTAACATCAGGCTATGTAGCCCTTGATATCCGTTCAGTTCCTGATGGTGTTTCTGGCATAGCACGCTTCCATTCCCTCCAGTGTATCATTAATAATGCTCCATACATTTGTTTTTAATCATGCTGGTATTTATTTATTACTACAGTCCTGTTCCTTCTCCTCATACATGTCAGAGGCAAAATTCTTGCAAGGGAAGAGATGGAAGTCCCCCAAGAGCCCCATTCTTCTGTGTGTGCTGGAGAAGAGGAGGACAGGGGAGTGGAGTCAAAGGACATTCCAGATTAGATAACCCAAGCCATGCAAACATAAGTGTTCCTGCAGATCTTCTCGCCAGTGCCTGGCAGTCGAACACCTTCACTATTCTTTCCCCATGTAATTGTGGTTTGCTCTCAAAAAAGGAGTCAGGAATGCTTTTGAAGCCTCCCTTCTAAAAACACCCCTGGGATCCCCAGGACCATGCAAAACTTCCAACTCTGGAAGGCAAAGGACTGTGTGCTTAATAATCCTGTGCTCCCACCATGCTCATCAGCTCTTACCTGGAGAGTTTGTCACAGACTCTCCACCAGAGAGGGAATTTAATAAGCTGATTATGAGCAAAAACCATTTGCTTTCCTGCTAAAGTCCTACACAGGGTGAAAACACTACACTAAAGAGCAGAAATTTGGCTTCCTCATCATCCACCAACCTGCAGTCAAAATCTTATAGATGTCAAGGAAAGGGGTCTAGTCCCCTACATTGTTCGCTCCACAAAAGAAAAAGAATAATTTTGTTAGACAAAGCTTTGTGTTCCAAGGGTAGTAAGATCAGTTATTATCTGATATTCATAATAGTGATTATTTTAAATTATTAATAACACTATGAAATGCTAATAATATTAAGCGCTTTTTAGTCTATAGATCTTTATCAAAAGGGCTTTTCATCTGTGTGCTTTGTCAGTCAAAGTCAATATCATCATTTCATCTAAGTTCTCTTGACAACCTATTTGGTGACACTCCCAGACTTCCCACACTGGGAATACTCTGCCTAGTCCTCCTGATTTCCAGATAACATTTCATGAGCACAGGGGCACTGTGGCTCACTGTGTCATTGCTGTGGATGTGGGACCTACAGAGCTACCAAAGCTCCTTCTGTCACTGGAAGTTTTTAAGAGTAAGTTGAACAAACATCACCTGGGGTAGTGCCGTGTGCGTTTTTCACTCTCTGTGCACGGGGACTGGCAACATCACCTCTTGAGATCCAGACCTCTAACCTAGGACTTGATGACTGATGTATCCTACATGGTATTCGCCTTGCATTTAATAATTGTATTAAATTGAGGTCTGTAGTCGAAGTGCTGCCAAAATGACAGCGGGCCAAGAATTACATTAAGCACTAAAACGCAGACTCGGTGGGGTTTGCAGGGCAGCGAGGCTTGTTCTCATGACTGGGTTACACCCGCTGAGGTAGCACGTTCCAGCCCAAACCGACAGCAGTGCACAGGGGCCACAGCCTT
Source organism: Trogon surrucura (assembly GCA_020746105.1). Taxonomy (NCBI): domain Eukaryota; kingdom Metazoa; phylum Chordata; class Aves; order Trogoniformes; family Trogonidae; genus Trogon; species Trogon surrucura. The sequence continues at coordinate 34,353,080 of CM036617.1, forward strand.
CTGGTTCTGCTTAGCAGGTTTTGCTGACCAGCAAAAAGCAGTGGAAATCCCAAGACCTTGAAAAGCAGTAGCTTTTAAGCAACAACTTTTTTTCTTTTCCTTTTTTTTTTTTTTCCCTACCCAACTAGCTAAACAACTGAGGGTTTGTTTAGTGATACTGACTCCAATAAGAAAACTGTGGACAGCAATGTCAGTGACTCATTTCAAGGTAGAAAATTTCATTTGATGTTAGTGGTGGCCTGCATCAGCGGACCAATGGTGATGCACAAGATGCTCTCTGAGAAAAAATCCTGTGGATCCCTCCCAAATGAAGTATGGATAAGAATGCTCCAGCTTTGGCTTCCTCTACCCAGAGCAGCCCTCCATCACTCCTGCCAGCCTTTGTGTCCTCCTATTCAGGCTCTAACCTCCAGGCATGCGATATACACTTAGGGGCATTCTGTAAAAACAACACTTAGGTGTGCTGAGGTGCAGCCATAAGGGTATCTCACACACTTCGTACTGGAAAAGAAAACAAGCAGAAAGAAGTATTTATCTCTCAGGATCACAGGAAGATCATGTGAGCTTCAGAGGAGGGCTAAGACCAGGCAGCACAGACAGGAGAGCACAAGGCCTGAGCAATATGGGCAGGAGTCAGTACGTGCTGCCTGGCCTTGGCAGAAGTACTTGTCTTCTGTTTTTTTTTTAGCGGCAGAACTGTAATCTTATAGACACTGCAAAGACTGCTTACTCATGTGGAAGCATCTAGTGCTATCTGAGATGCCAAAGCACATCCTATATGGCATTCACTTATTTTTTTGCAAAGAGAAATGTTATACATAAGACCTCTGTAGTAAGTGACAGACTGCAGATATCTCTTGAATACTCTCAGAGACACAAGTCCATTCTTAAAGAACAAGACCTCCTATGTGTCTGCTGCAAGGTGATCCTGTTGCTCAAGCTCTGAGTTTTTGAAGCCTGAACTGAGCTCTGTGCTTTTGTGACAGGGTGAATTTACAGTTAACAGCAGCAAGCACCCTGCAGTCTCAGAGGTGTCTATAGAGCAGACCTACCCTGAAGAAGTGATAAATACATTTGGCTAATTTTTTAGCTCCCATAGGCCAATGGTAGTGCTGCTCTCCTGTGAAATCATTTGAGATTTGAAGTATTGTTAACACATTGGTTGAAGTAAAAAGAGACTGGAGATGGGCGTCCCTTTGTGCTGGATTTGGAAAGAGCAGCGAGGCCCTATGTATTGGTGTCTTTCTGCTCATATGAATTATTCCTGTTAAAGCTGGGGGAGAAGTACCTTTTGATTTCTTTATCCTCAGCCTCTCGCTTCAGAGACCCCAAAGCACTTCACTCCTCTGTTCCTTTTCCTCCACTCCCAGCCACAGTCTGCAATTTCCTGACTTGCCATTCCAATTCCCACCTGCCCTTCCTAACACGTCTTCATTACTTGTCTGAATTTCTTAATCGCAGCTCTGCTGTATCACCCACTCCCAAACCTCAGTAGCTATAATCCTCTATTCACTTCCTACTCTTTCTACCAACTCCCTCCACCTTTGTCTGTCTCAGATCCTCGAATGCAGCTCGGAGGTCCATCCTTCTATCTCCACTCCATGAAAGACTCCATTGCTGCTTTTCTCTTGGCTAAAGTAGGCAAGTGACACATTTCCCCTTTACCTGGATTTTCCAGGGATAGAAATCCACCTGGCCAGGTCTAGAGCAAAAGAGAATGTGTGTACTTAGAAAGTGGTGAGCCTAATCTGGGAATGAGAAGTCATCAATATGTGTTTGTTTAGAGAAGTTTCTAGGAAGTCTGGACTGTGCTGGACCGTGTCCACAGCCATCCTTCTGTGGAAAAATTACACTGCTGTCACTCTCCTGATGCTTGTTGGTAGCAAACTGTAAGGCACAAGACACTCCAGAGTAGGCAAGAAAAGGTTCTTTAGAAGACAACAGCAACCAGAAGGATGAATGTAAACATTTTTTTCTAACATTTTTTTTCTCATTTCTCAGCATTATGCTGAGTTTGCTCTTCAAAAGCCTGACTGACTAATGTTCTTTCACTTTAAGTACCTCAGAAGGCAGATTATTCTTCCTTCCTGTTTCACTCCTTTCTCTTCCTCTTTGCATAATAATTCAAAGTGGTAAGCATTGGCTTATGTACGTATTTTTATGGATTCTGGAACCAAGTTTCATCCTGCCTTTCAGCCAGTAGTTTAATTGCTCTTTAGATACCCCCACTAATCGCTGGAGGAGGACATGTACTTTTGGGAGTTCTGGGATCACTTTGCTTTAGGCTGAAACATGCTTTAGATGTGTTCACACTGCTTTTCTCCCAGCCCTAAATCTATCCAAGCCAAAGGTACAAGGTGCGTTTTGCTGCATGGTGCTTCCACCCAACCCCAAGATCTTTCTTCTCAGCAGCTCCAGAACCCCTGATGAGGCTGAACCATGTGTGGCTTCACACCCGATAAATATCAGTACTTTAGGGTACCTGCACTTTGCAGGTGTTCAAGATTTTCAGAAGCAGCTGTATCTTTCCAGTTACCCTTGTAACCAGGGACAAACCAAGAGGAAAACTAAGAGCCTAGAGACAGTTATGTTTGTGAAGTTGGTCCTGTAGTTCTTATTATATGCACAAGGATTTTGCCCTAAGCTGTGCACACCTGCTCCTCCATTAGGACGAACCTTCCTGGGCAGCCATAGGACACTGTTAACTTTTTCCTTGAGAATAAAGCATCAGAGATATCTTTGAAGCCTTTGAATTCAATATAATGTAATGAAAATTTGGGCCTTCACCCTTACATAGAGTTAAAAAGTTCCTGTGTGAGCTGAGGGAATGACTGAGGGTTCTATTTTTACCCCTAGATTTCCACTGTCTCCAGAGAAGACAGAAAATCAAACAGTTTACTGTATACTTGCTAACCTTACACTACATTGGGAACAATAACTTACCAGGTTGTTTCCTGTAAGGGAGCAGTGCAACTCCAGATCTTGTATAACTTAAACTTGTGCAAACTTCAGCAAGATTTTTGTTTCATTAGTTACAGAAGAACAAAGCATCTACTCTTTCAAGTTAAAAAAATCAACTCTTCCTGGAATCTCAAGTCTAAGGTGTTTTTACTGTGAAAAAGAGCTTCATGGTAATGATAGCAGAATATCAGATTACTGACTCTGTATAACAGTTCCCTGTTTGGCTTCTGTCTACTTCTTAACAACATTTAGTGAAAAGCTGAATGCCTTCCAGAGACACCTTTAATTCACATGTTAAGAATGTTTATGCCTCTCAAGTGGTCAAATTAAACTGTATCAAATGAACTGTATGGGCTTGATGTAGGTTCTAAGGCCTTGTTTAAACTGTTGTGTGTTCATGAAACAATTAAAGCTGAATAAACATTGCCGAAAGAGTTTTAAAGAGGATTAGTTCAAATGTTTAACTAATATCTGCCACAGTTGGTTTCCACGGGCATTCGTTTGATCTGGCAGAAACTCTCTTTCCTTAATCGTTTATAACTAAAATCTGATTGTAAGAGTCACATTTGTTCTGTCAGGGAAGGTAAACAGAGATTTTGCCTACCATGATCACTTAAAACTGAACAGCTTCATATCACACTTCTTGGATAGGAGGTGTCCAGCAGCCAAGCCAGGAATTGAACACTGATTAGAATATGGTGATGGGTGTGTAGGTACGCAAGAAGGCATTGAAGTAGTTACTGATGGTACATTTTTTGGCTGGGTCTTGAAAAATTGTAATTCTGTACATGTCAACTATTTTTACAGACCACAATATCCTGGGCTCAAACTCCTTAACTTTACAAACTAGGCATGATGGAAGTAATGACATCCCCAGGTGAATCCTTTGACATTATAGCAGGTTTTGAGGTCAACAAGGATAAGCAAGTCTTCCAAGCTGGTCTGCTGAACTGATTCATCTCTCAACACAAACCCCATCTTTACTCTCCAAAGTCTTCAGGAAATCCTTGAGAATATGAGGTAGTAGTATGGAAACATTTAAATGAAGAGGGAAAATACTGGCTGTGATGGGGTTATCCGGTCTCTTCAGAGTAAATAGATCTCAGTCCATACCCACTGAAAGTGTAAATCTGAAATACAAAATTAAGGAATAGTGGGCTTAGAATAAGTTGTTTAATCCTACTTCAAATCACGAGACCTTTGCCTAGGGTGTGCACTCAGATACTACCAATGAATGTCATTAGTAAGTGGTATCTCAAGTTGCCAGGAGAGGTGCACTATTCCACGTTTTGCTATGATCACCACAGGAACTCAGGTGAAAACATTTTTTTTGGCTACCTGACATCAAGGGTGATCATACGGGAGGTCTTCAGTTCTGGTGTTTGCTCGCTTTTGTCTATGAGATCTTAGAAGTCTAACCCAGTGGCCTTCCAATGGTAGACATGAGTTCTAGGTAAAGGCTGGTAATTTATTAACATTTGATCCTTTTGACCATGCAACAAAATAGATCTTTTCTTCATACTTTTGATCGGGAAATAGCTTAAAGGTCAGCTAGGTCAAACTACAGAACAACTGCCTGGATTACTGCAGTCATGGGATGACTATAACCTCTACAGCACTACCTGGGGATGTTATCTTTATTTATCTATTTAACAGTGGCTGTGTTTTAGCAGATATTACTAGTACATATCTAGATGGAGACCTGCTAAACACAAACAGTAAATATTGATCCTCCTGTCTCTTCCCTGAGCACACCTGCCAATCTATCACTAACCCTCAGGCCCTGAGATCTGATACTCTAGTTTGGCACCATACTTTAATATCACAGAAAGAAACTACTCCAACTGGTGATCTTTGCACTGCACTTAACAACATCAGGAAATAATCGTAGCTAATTGTTATGGCTGTAATTCCAACCCTGACAGCTGGCAGAGAATCAGTCACATTTGCTGAATGTCTCCCTAATATGTTCCACCAGACAGTTTATGGCAGCTCTTTCCAAAGCCTTGCCCTTTGACAACTTGCATTTCTCCAGGACTCAGGTAGTTGCTGCCAAGGCTGTTCTCCTCTAGGGTAATTATTTATACAGTGTAATTTCTTGGAGGCACAGCTGGCAAACGTTGCTTTCACGCTGACTGGACTAGATCTCTGTAGAGAAGGGTTGACTTTGTAAAGATTTTAGAAGCATGTAGAGTGAGTGAATAAACACTGGTTATAAAGAAAAAGCAGGTGCCATCTGCTCCCACTCAAATAACTCCTATTGACTTCAATGGGAGTGTGACAATTTTCACAGCCACTCTGTTTGGTTTTCTGAAAATACTTTCTTTAATATTAACAATGACTCAAAATGACAATCCCCAGAAGCCTGAGGGGATTAGAGAACTGAAAACACTGATGATGGAGCATGGATCCATTCCCATGACAGTCAGTAGAATAGATCAGTCAGCATTTAAGAACGGTTCGTATATGCCAGCGGTGGGTGCCTGAGCTAAGATGAGGTAGGTAGCATTTTCTAAATGGCTTTGGTTCTATGGGACCAGTTGCTCTCATCACAGGATCCAGTATGGAGAAAGTGACACCAAAACAATTACTTCTAAGAGAAAGTCCTATGCCAGGAGTGTGTAGAAACAGATGTACCTCTCCCAGCCAGAGGTGTTTCCCCTTAGGAAATGCAGCACTCCAGAGAAGATTACTGGGCTGACATCTTCCCTGGAAATAAGCAGCTGACCTCAGCCTGTAAGGCTCTCCCTCCAGCAGGAGCATCTAGGCAGCTTCAGAAAGTTCTGTACCACCTCTGAGAGGGACAAATATTGAAACAAGAAAGATACTTTTGATGGGACAGTGAGTGTCAGAAGATCTGCCTCCTGTGCCACCAAAGTCAGAAAAGAGAAAAATGCTTGGCTTGTGGGTGGTTTGGACTAGATGATCTCTAGAAATCTCTTCCAGCTCCAATGATTCTGTGATTCTGTAAGCTTCTAGTGTCTAGGCTGATGTCTAGGCCGATGGTGAAATAAAACCACTGGCAAATTCAGGACAGTGGATGAAATCTGAGTAGTGACCAAAGGGGAGCATGAGGGAGTGTTGTCTTGTTTTGCAAGAGCTGCTGCACTTAACATTGCCACTTGTACTGGAATAGCCCTGGAAGGTGTGAAATTACTGCTCATTTTGCTAGCAAAGCTGTGGAATCATGTAGGCACTGCCATATATCATATCTTATTGTTTTCTCATTGTGAAAGTAGAACTTAGTATAGTATAACAGGGCTGTGGCCTTGAGTGTAGAATTCAAACTAAGAGCTGACTAACAGCTCTGGGTTCAACATACCACTGAAGAGTTTCATATGGAGACTTTCGCCGTGGTGACTCTTCAAGCTTCTTCAGTGTGTGCTTCAGTGTGAACTTGGATTGCCTCTAGACTTGCCCAGCCACATTCGGGGCACAGGTACCTGATCAGGTTACGATGCCTGAGTCATCACTCCCCAGCTCCCTCTTGTCCCAGGGAAGCTGCTGTAGCTGCGTCTGCACGCTCAGCGCCTGAGGCAGCCCAGTGAGGTAATTCAACGACAGAAAAGGCTAAAGATAAGACATGGGCACTTCATGTGTCTGAGCCTTTTAAGCCAAAACCTGCATATCAGCAGGTAACATATACCTCCCTTCAGGCAATTCTGTTGATGCTGATGTTCTGATGTCAGTGGAGTGTACGTGAGCGCAGAAGAAGTTAAACTGGTGTAACCAACCCAGCACAGTAAGAGCACTTACAGGAGAATTCAGCAGGTGCATTTTGCTTTAGGTAAGATGTCATCAAACTAACTGATCTAATGACCCTCACTTACAAACTGTGACTGTTAAAGAAATGTACATCTAGCTCAGCCTTTTGGCTCTCTGGCATGTAAAATACCCCTTGGGTGCTAATTGGATTGGTGTAAGCAAACCTGATGGTCTCTACTGTTTGCAGTTGAACTGCAGTCACCCCTCAGAACTGCCTAAAGCTTCTCCCGAGTTAAAGCTACCTGACATGAAGACAGCAAAGTTCTTTTCTCCAACTTACTATATTGTCTTATATTTCTGCTGCCATTCCTTCCTTCCAGACTCAATCCCAGGATCAGTGTTAGAAGATGCTCATAGTACAAGGTTTTGTGTTTCAGTGAAGCACAACACACAGGGCTGGGGCAGTCTGAATTTGTGGTTGTTTTTGCAGGCTCTGGAGCATCTGTAATGGACAAGATGCTAAAAGGAAACCAAATCAACAACAAGTGCTTGAGATTTATGGCTTTTTTTTTCAGGAGCCTGGAGAAAGCAAGTAAGAAAAGAACTTTGGATGCCTACAGCTCACTCAGCTCTATTCAGCATCTTCACACGGCTGTGAAGAGCAAAGCACAGTGCACTCCTACATTGGACCAAGTAGGCTGAGCTTTGCCAGTGAAATTCAAAGAGACTAGAAGACTTCAAGACAAATAAGACAGCAGGAAAAAGTAACGAAGGAATTAAACTGACCTTCTTTAGAAATGGGTGAGACAGGGTAAACAGGGAGAGATCTTGTTTTGCTTTCATCCTGGAAAAAATAACATTTCTTCCTTTCCAGTTCAGCACAGTTGACTGATTTGGAAACAAATCTGTTTTCTCTGGACAGATTTATTTGCCCAACAGACTTTTTTCTTCTTTTTTTTTTTTTTGGCAAAAAAGCAATAGGTTGAAAGAACAAGGCTTGTCTTGTTAGCAGGTTTAAAGGGCTCAGTAATTAACTGGTACATTTGGAGGCATGGCATGCAGGATACTTGCTGCAACCTACTTTATTACAGTGTCACAGGGAAGTGCTGTGAAACGGGCAAGAGCTTTAAAGAACACTTTATTTCTCAGATGGTGTCAGATAGCAAGATTATGTGGTTATGAAGTAAAATCAGAGCATTTGCTTAGGTAGGGATACTCTAGTATGACCTTTGAGAATGTGCTTTCATCTGTGACATGCTTTCTTTCTTCCTCCTTTCCTTTCCCTCTTTCGTTCTGTCTTTTCTAAATCGAAAACAAAGCGACACTTATTTAGTCTGGGGACAGCAGGCACTTTTCACATCAGTCCTTTGCAATACGTAGTAGGTGCCTTCAAAACACAATTTGACATCCTGTGACTTGGGGAAGTCAGTCACAAGGGTCATTTATTTCTGAAGTCATCTCCTTTTGGTGCACAATGTGTAATGACAGTATTCGCATGGCCAAACCTCTTTTATTCCCTTACCGTTTTTCTGCCTCTTTTTTTTTTTTTTTTTTAATTTCATATGATACTGCAGGCAATTGCTGCCCTGGAGCAAAATCTGTAAATGTTGGTGGCTCAAAATAGGACTGTAATTCCATGCTGCAGTGATTTAAGTCCTGGTGACTTGACCTTGTGAAGTCTTAAAGATCTGCAGCTTGCAGTAACTGTAAGTGATGTGGAGAAGCGCTTGGCACTCCTGGGATAAAGCTACTATCAGCCCATTCCCTGAAAGCAGAAGCCAAAATAGAGGCATCCCTATTTGGAAATGCAAAGCTAGTGAGTCTCTTCAAGTGCCAAAGAGACCCTTGTCAGAGCAAAGAGACTCTCTTCAAACATATTTCTGGAGATGCAAAAGATAAACATTTACCTTGCAAAATGATGCCTCTTGTATCTCAAGGACAACCTAAACACTGAAATCCCTCTAACTCCTAAACAAGGCCAGATTTGCCAATGCTGCCAAGACTGAGAAATGAGTTGCCAATTTAGAGATTAATTTCTCTGTTCTTTTGGATATACACAAAACTATAGATATGCACAAACATTTACTACTCTCATACAAAATCCTTCAAATTGAGGGCAAGATTTACCCCTGAGTATCAGTGTATATTTATTGCTATATTTATTTTTTAATTTTTCACCAAATACCATTTACTTTTAGACCAGGTAAAAAAAAAACAATTTGGGAGTTGCTTTTGTCAGGTATTAACAAGCGCCTTTGAGTGGGGAAACGTCACAAGCATCCAGACATAAGGGTGCGTATGAACCAGGGTTGCACGGTACTTGGATCCAAATGAGATTTGTCAGAAAACTCTCTCCTCCTTCTCATTTAAAGGCCAGGTCATCAATTTTTAGCTTAATTCAGAGACCCAGGGGAACAACCTGGGAGGAAAATTGTGACTTTGGTGAATCATTGCCTCTTCCTCATCTACCCTCTGCCGTGGAGAAGGACAAAGGCATCTGCAGCAGTTCAGTTTCTCTAACAGCATCTTTTTGTGGTTGCACCAGTGCTAACACTTTGAGACCACAATGTTGCTTTTTTCCCCAGCTCCTCATGTGAGACCAGGGCAGCAGAACTGCCCCATCTGCTGCTGCTGGCACAGAAGACCCATCTACGGAACTTAGTGAGTGGGGGAAGAAGAGTCAGTTGCAAATGAGTGTGATTTGCTTTCATGGTCTCCTCCATAGGGAGAAAAGAAGTGCAGAGGGAAAGGATTATACTGAAAAGATCAAAGTGGATAGAGAGGAATGAGTTAATAGGCATGCTCTTCAAAAGAAATAATTCTCTTGACATCTCAAGGGATGGGTGAAGGGCATATTGCCTTGTCAGTTAAACGCAGCCGTTAGTTTCAAGCCCGCACTAATTAGCCAGCTTAGAAAAACATGCTGCTCAGCGTTTCTAAATGCGGACTACAGCCTCTGCCACTCCTCAGCACAGATATATTTGTCCACATCCTCTCAATATGACATGCTGGTACAGAGGCGGCTTGGTTAGTAGTTAAAAGAGAACCTAGGATTAAATGAGGCTTCGTCCGGTATTTTTCTCACTTGCTGTATCCAGGTCAGCCCAGGACAAGCCACTAACTGCATAAGGAGTGGGAAGACTGCTGTGTACTGGGATCCCGTTTGCACAACAGAGCAAATCACAGCAATGCCAAGACCCAGATCACTTCCTTGTGGCTCCACTGGCTCGCACCTGCATAAGCAAGAGGCATGGTCTCTAACCTCTGCAGAGCTTAACTGCAGCAGAGAGGAGGAGAGAGAAGCTTGGTTTTGCCCTGTGCTGAAAAACGTATGTGGGAAGAGACACTAGTATTACACCAAGGGCCTGGGGAACTGACCCAGAGTGCTGAATGAATGGAAGAAGGACTCTGCTTTGCTTTAAATGGCATTTTAAAATATCCATTTTCCCTCCTGGTCCTTGAGTCTTATGAGGAGCAGCTGAGGGAACTAGAGTTGTTCAGCCTGGAGGAAAGGAGGCTGAGGGGATGTCTTATTGCTCTTCTACAACCACCTAAAAAGGGGTTGTGGTGAGTTGGGGATTAGTCTCTTCTCCCAAGTAACAAGTGATAAGACAAGGGGAAATGGCCTCAAGTTGCACCGGGAGAGGTTTAGATTGGATAATAGGAAAAAATGTTGTTAAGCGCTGGAATAGGTTGTCCAGGAAAGTTGTGGAGTCACCATCCCTGGAGGTATTCAAAAGACTTGTAGATGAAAGTGCTTAGGGACATCGTTTAGCAGTGGACCTGGCATGGCTAGGTTAGCAGTTGGACTTGGGGATCTCAGAAGTCTTTTCCAATCTAAGCAATTTTATGACCCTAGGGTTCTATGATCCTATGATTTCATGATTCTGTGATTCACTTCCCCCACTAACTCAGTGCTGATAAACCACCACTAAATTGAAAGGACCCTAGAAGCCTCAGGTACAGCAGCAGGAGGTGACTGGAGTGGTCTGTAGAAGAATCTCAGTTAAACCATTTAACTATGCCCATTTTTTCCAGTAAACAGATGCTAAAACTGCCTGAACAGAGGTGCATTTAGTTGTGACTTCAGACTCATCATTTGCTGCAGAGGAGCTTAGAGGTTGGATATTGCTTCAGCCATGGAGTTTTCCTGAGGAGGCAGTGCAGGGTGTAGCTGTGTAGGGCTCTTTTCTACCGTAGCTATACCGTGTCTGTTTTGTGGGTGCACACAAGGCTTGCCTGGCCTCCATTTGTTTTCCCACTTTCACTCTGCTATGTGCATTTGGACCACAATGTCTTCAGGACAGGGAATGTGGAAATAAACCTACAGGATGGCTGGAAAGGTACTTTTTACAAGAGTGTCCAGTGATGGGACAAAGGGAAATGGATTTAAACTGAAGAAGAATAGGTTTAGATTGGAACTTAGGAAGAAATTCTTCAGTGTAAGGCTAGCAAGACTCCGGAATAAATTGCCCAGAGACGTTGTGGATGCCCCCTCCCTGAAGGTGTTCAAGGCCAGGTTGGATGAGGCCTTGAGCAACCTGGTCTAGTTGAGAGGCATCCCTACCCACAGCAGGGAAGTTAGATAAGATGATCTCTAAGGTCCCTTCCAACCTAAACCATTCTATGATTCCCTGCTTGTATGTACATTCAGCTCTAAGTCAAAGTAGGCCTATGAGTGTCACTACAACAACTGCGAATTTCCATTATATTTGAGTTCCTTTTTCTCCTTAAATAAAAGCACTGAACATCTTCCAGAAAAGCCACAAAAACATGTTCTTTATTTATACATTTTGTTAACCCCAGCAGGATCTCCTCTTGTCTCTGCCTTTGTCTTACTGTCTCTTTCACCCACCCAGTGAGTGAAGCACGGGACATCTGCCTGCCCTCACTCCAGAGTGTCTCAGCTGAAGCACATCTACCCTCCTCCCACAGAGCCCTCAGTGTCAGGATGGCTCTCTTTGTCCATTCCTCTATTTGGGGCATTAGCAGTATTCCCTGGTCAATCTGTTGTCTGCTGAGTAGAACTAGCCTGACCTTCCTCTTACGCTTTCTGCCAAGGGCCCCCACTTCTGTGTGAGAAATCCAGTAGCTGCTGCCTTACATTTAGTACCTTTGTGTTGAAGCAGAATCATAGAATCATAGAATGTTAGGGATTGGAAGGGACCTTGAAAGATCATCAAGTCCAATCCCCCTGCCAGAGCAGGAATGCCTAGATTATGCTACATAGGAACGTGTCCAGGCAGGTCTTGAATGTCTCCAGAGAAGGAGACTCCACAACCTCTCTGGGCAGCCTGTTCCAGTGTTCCGTCACCCTCACTGAGAAGAAGTTTCTTCTCGAGTTTAAGCGGAACCTCTTATGTTCCAGTTTCAGCCCATTACCCCTTGTCCTATCAGTGGTTGTCACCGAGAAGAGCCTGGCTCCATCCTCGTGACACTCACCCTTGATATATTTGTAAACATTAATGAGGTCACCCCTCAGTCTCCTCTTCTCCAAACTAAAGAGCCCCCGCTCCCTCAGTCTTTTCTCATAAGGGAGACACTCCACTCCCTTAATCATCCTAGTTGCCCTGTGCTGGACTCTCTCCAGCAGTTCCCTGTCTTTCTTGAACTGAGGGGCCCAGAACTGGACACAGTATTCCAGAAGATTGGGGACAGGTTCCTCACCAACTTGGGACACTCTCTGAGTAACTGGGTGTCAAATTTTAAGGCTGGGCCTGCCACTAACCTTTGACAAACACTCCCTGTGATTCCCCCACCACCTTCCCAGGAGAGGATAACAGAGGAACCAGGAAGAGAGAGTGTGAGGTTGAAAAAAACTGAACAAGTTTAATGAAAAAGAAAATAATACCAACAATAACAATGAAGATGTTGAACTATATACAGATAATGTACAGCTACACAAATATATACAAAGATATGAGAGAATAAGTGCCCTGTGCCCTCCAGATGACAACTAAGTCCCAAACAGAAAAAATTCCCAGACTGGAATCAACAGCAGGTGGAAGTGCCCAACCCCAACGTCCCAATGACAGTCAAAAAAGAAATGGAATAGGAAGCCTTGGAGTGGCTGTTCTGCTCCCAGCCAGGGAGGCAGGAGAAGACAACCTGTCTTGACAAATGATGCTTCTCTGCAGTGTGAAAACAAGAGGTGAGAACACCAGCAGCACAGGGAGAGATGACAAACAGCTCATAGCAATCTCTCCAGAACAGCAGGCAATGAAAAGCGAGCTTTTTCTCAGGGGCCCATATATACGGAGCACCGTGGGAAGGAATACCATGATTGATCCATTAGGGTCATCTGACCCATCCTCTCCTCCCCATGCTGCTCCTCCACCCCCATTGTGATTGCCACATGGTCCAGGTAGGCCCAAAAACTTTTATTCTGGTTCTCTCAAACCAAGACACTGGGCTTCTAGGGGTCATGTCCTACTGCTAAAAAATAACAGAAAATGGGATAAGAATCAAGCTCTGTACCCTGAAGGTTGTCCACTAGCATAACCCGTCTCATGCCTGGAAACCTTCACCATTCCAGGAGCAAGAGTGCATCTGCTCCACTAGTGAAGCACGGTCCAGACTGTTCTCCGCTCTAGAGCTGCTGACCCTCTGCAAACCTGGCATGCATACACACACCACAATACTAACTGCAGCCTCCAGCTCAGTGAAATTTAGGCTTTCTCTTGATCCTGCTTCTAATTTTGCCACGCAGAATTAACTGCAGAGCCCACAGAAGCTCACCCAGTGCAGCCAGGCTGCATGCAGCTATCGTTCCTTGCTCCCGAGGTGCTGTGCTCAGTCATGGCTGCAGCTCGCAAGATGGCAAGCAGAGCTGCCCAGTAGGGTGGACTCGCCTGCTGTGCCCCCCAACACCGATGGGCTCTTGCAGGGACAGAGCGTGATACTCTTTCTAATTTTCTTCTACCAGTCCTTGTAAGCATCACTACTCCAAATGGCTGTAAAGGGCAATTCTCTAGTGGATGTAAAGCAGAACCATCTGACTTGCTGTCTCATGAATGTAATCCATAACTTTACACCAGAAATTTACAATCCCCTTTCGTGTATAAAAAGTTTCCTGTCACGGTTTTACATTTACTCCATTGCTCTGCTCTGAATGGAAACACTTGGTGTAATCTCTTCACAGATAAATAAGCCTTCTGCTGAAAGTTAAATGATGCCATTATTTTCTGGATGTTTATAGATGTCATCCTGCTGCGTTCCCATGCCTGGATCCAAGACAGCCTGAATCTTTGTTTTCCATTTCCGAAAGCTCTGGAGGAGAGAATGAAGATGTGGGTGTAGGAGGGGCGGAGGGGCAGGCAATGTGAGGCAGCACTGAGTTCACACACAAGCATGTCTGCTCTAGACAAACAGCAGGTGATGGACACCCCAGCTGTTTCCTTGGCCAGAAGAGTGTTTAGTCTAGGAACCTGCCCTGCGCTGCAGGGAGATGGGAAATGAGGATGCCAGAGCGTTCTGAGGGGCACAGAGAATGCAACACAGACCCCAACCATGGGAAGGGAAACCTTCACAGTGAAAAGCCACCTGAACGTAGCTATGATCCTAAAAGCTGCTTGGTAAATAGGGTGCTAGGGGACTCCATCAGTGGTTAACTTGGATGACCCAGAAGTGGAGAGGTACTTCAGAGAGATCATAATTTCGAGGGGTGCTGGGAAAGGGAGCATTTCTGGTTCTGTGACCAAAGTGCCATGCTGAAAGGAAAAGAGGCAGATGGATGCCCTGAGGTCTTCATTACAAGATATCAATAAAAGCAGTAGGTTGTAAACAGATCTAATTTGCTACAAGAGCATGAGAAATGTATGTCTGGTGTCTCTAAAAATGCTAAAATACTGTGCATGTAAGCTCATGGTATAAGCTCCTCATGTAAACTATTGTCAGTCTTTTGTTGGTTCTCACCTAAATTCAGGTTTAAGTAAATAAATGCCATGAATAAATAAAACCAGTGAGATGAGGTAAAAAACTATAAATTGTTGCAATGAGGGAAAGTATTGCATCCTTGTTATGTGAGGGGAGGGAAGGGAAGGGAAGGGAAGGGAAGGGAAGGGAAGGAAGGGAAGGGAAGGGAAGGGAAGGAAGGGAAGGGAAGGGAAGGGAAGGGAAGGGACATTTTATGCCAAAGTCATCTCACTTAACAGATGCCAAAGGTAGGAGTATCCCATATTACCTACCTACTCAAGAGAGTGAGACAGTAACATCTGAACAGCAACTCAGAGATCTGAATTGCCCCCGTGTAGATGCTGAGATGCTGAAGGAAAGGACCTTGTTCTGAGTGAGACGGATGCAGGTGGCTAAATCATACTTGTCAGTGCAAGTCTGGAAATCACAAAGCTGACTCTGTGGAGAAAGAAATTCGGCATTGTACTGATCCAGGTTGCAACTACTATGCAAATTTTCACTCTTTGTGCTCTCCTCTCACAGGGTAGTCTCTGTGGTCTATGACGCCAGTCCTGCTGCATAATGGGTCAGCAACATGAAAATTGTCTTGAAACTTGCCTTTGGACAACTGGGAAGCTAAAGTGGTGTGAGAATGAAAATATTGCCTCAGTATCCCTGATATGCCTTCTAACGAACAGATAAAGTTTTACTGAGGTTGATACGAGTATTTGAGGAGGGTGAGGACAGGATGAATGTAAAAAGATAAAATATTAAACTGCACAAAGCATAAAAATAGACATTTTTAAGATAATGGAGACACCCTTTGTAACAAATGACTGGTAAAATGACTGATTGCCAGTTGAGGTAGCACAACTTTTAATTTATGGGAGCTGTGTAGGTTATTCTCTGTATTACATTGTCCCTCAGAGACTTGAAGCAAGCTTGGAAGTCACTGTATTGGATACCATGAAGAAACAGAAGTTCTTTAACACTGAAGACCTTGACAGTCTAAACAACCAGAATTCCGTAAAGTGTGTCAACCTTATTTCACAGATGGGGAATTTAGTCACAGAGAGATGTTATGTGACATGTCAGGGTCACAGGCAGTTGGAGTCCAGGGGACCAAAGACAATATCTAGGGTCCTACTGTAACAGTACAAGCTCTTTGGAGACAAATGTATGTGTATATTCAAAAACTGGCATGACATGAACTCCAGGAATAAAAAACCCCACCTTTTAATAAACACCATCTCGAGTTTTCCGTAGCAAAGAGTTGCTGCTATTGCTTCTGTGTTGCTGGAGAGATTAGCAAGGTATTTATTGCCTTTTACATTCATGCTCTGGATTCAACATGCAGGTTTGTAATGTCAAACCTGGGTAGTTTCATTACTCCGTGTCAGCCAGGAAGAAAGGAACGCAGCACAATAAAAGGAACAGCAGTTAGAGTGGTTATGCGCACGTAAGTAATCGTCTGGGAAATGGTAAGAGCTGCTCCAGCCAATTAGGAGTATTAAACGTAACCTCTATTTAAGCTATAGAAAAGGTTTGTAAGCTGTCCAGGTTTTGGGGTTTTGGGGTTGGGTTTTTTTCCCCTCCCTCATATTAACGGCTTACTAGCAACCAGACAGCCACAAACTCACAGAAATGTTTTTCATCATCTTCCTGTGAATAGAGAGTATTTGGCAAACAACAGGAGCAAATCCAGAAAGCTGGCTTCCAGCTCCTGTATAGCTAAGCCCCTGTTTACATCTCAGCTCAGTGGGACAGACCTTTCCCATCTCAAGCCAAACCAAGACTCAGTGTGCCAGAGCTCCGAGCAGCACGAGGTAGGAAGTAGCACCACTGAGATGTGCTGTGCTGCCAGCGTGGGATACAGTTGGGCATTGCGCCTGCAGCTGCAAGGAGTCCCAGAGGACAAGGGATGTTTCCCAACCTCCTCTGCAAAACCTCAGGCGTGGATGTATCCCCTTCCTTCCCCATGGTGCTGTTGAACAAGCAAAGGAGCTGAGGCTGGTTTAGCTTCTCTTTCTGCCAGCTGCATTCTCCCTGGTGTGCGAGAGCTGCCAGCAGCGGAGCAGCAGCATTTCCCATGCACTGGGAGAATGGGCAGCCAAAAAGATCATGAGACATGGATGAGGAGATGGGACTCTCCACCTGTACTCGGCACTGGTGAGGCTGCACTTCAAATACTGTGTTCTATTTTGATCCCCTCATGACAAGAAAGACATTGAGGAGTTGGAGCGTGTCCGAAGACGGGCAACACAGCTGGTGAAGGGTCTGGAGAACAAGTCTTATGAGGAGCAGCTGAGGGAACTGGGGTTGTTTAGCCTGGAGAAAGGAGGCTGAGAAGAGACCTTATTGCTCTCTACAACTACCTGAAAGGAGATTGTAGCAAGTTGGGGATCCGTCTTTTCTCCCAAGTAACAAGTGATAGAACAAGAGGAAATGGCCTCAAGTTACATCAGCAGAGGTTTAGATTGGATATTAGGAAAAAGTTCACAAGAAGAGTTGTTAGGCATTGGAATAGGCTTCCCAGGAAAGTGGTGGAGTCACCATCCCTGGAGGTGTTTAAAAAATGTGTAGATGTGCTTAGGGACATGGTTTAGTGTTGGACTTGGCATTGCTAGGTTAACAGTTGGACTCAATGATCTTAAAGGTCTTTTCCAATGTAAATGATTCTATGGTGTCTCATTTTTTTATGGGGCTGCCTTGAGCCCTTGGTATTTTGAGAGCTTCCACTCTTTCCTACTGCTCGCATGGTCCCAAAGAGGGATGGTGATTACCCATGAGTGACAAGGGAAGTCCTGTTGCTGGCCATGGCCAGGACAGTGTTCCTTGTGTATCCAGAGGAAAGTCATCGGCTGTCTCTAAGGTGCTACTTTAATACATGATGTTAAAAAAGGACGGAATCGATTCTGCAGATGAAACACAAAGCTGTTTTGACCTTTTAGGACGCACAAACCCCAGACATTTAAAGAAGCAAACAGACCTACTGCCCCAACCTGCAAAACTAATTTACCAACATATCTTCATGATGTTTTGTGAAAACCATGTGGCCTGTGTTGCCCAGCACTTGTCAGCGTGCATTTCTGGCTTACCTAAGAGCACAGCTACCTCATTTCTGGATAATTAGGTAGTCGGAAACCCCAACTAAGCCTAAACAAACATCCTTTACTCTAACAAGGAAAGTTATTGTGTAGCCTTTCAGGACACATTTTTCTGTAGTATGCAATGACTTTAATGTCTATTAATTATTTCTAAATGGTTTAAGCATTATCTGCCTTTGGGTAAATTCTTTCTCTATAGTGTAATATAACCTGTGGGAGGTGAAAGAAAAAAAATAATGTTTTGCCATGTTACCACTCCAAACATAGCAGATTCTTCTTTTAATCATTATCACCTTCACCATCACACATCAAACTTAAGGACCTGGAAAAGGTTAGTGAGATTGTTTTCTGGACTCCATGCCACATGTCACTGACTCACTAGTTTTAAAGATCACAAGTAGATGTGGGCCTTTTGTGTCTCACCTCTCCTATCAACAGCAAGAAGAGACCATATCTGCTATTCTTTGCCTTTGCAACAGCTTAAGCATTGTCAGTATCTCAAGGTTTTTGTCCCCAGGTGAAGAGTTTGGTGAGATTTTTTTTTTTTAAAATTTTGTGAAACTAACAAAGAAGTCTCCTGAATAGACAGCCTGAAAAGCCAAACATATCTACTCACCTAGAGTAGTCAGTTCTGGTTTAAAAAAAAAAAAAATAGTGCTACTTGATGTGAGTTGTGTGAGTTTGTATGGTTAGTCATGCCTCCTCTCCTCCATGTTCTGTAGTGTCAAGCCCAGTTCCAGAAGTTTATAATCAAGTGTTCCTCCATTAGCTGAACTGTGACTCATCACTGCTGAAAGAGAGTGTTAGAGGTATTATTAAAAATAAAATAATTTGGGAGTATTTTTTTTCCTCTATTGCTATACCTTCTTAGCAACCACAGACTCACAGAAGATGCCATTCCCTTTGGCAGGACAGACTGTTGGGAGAACACAATGCAGAAGACCAAAGAAAACGCACAACCCACAAGCTGGCTTCAGAAGGAGCAGCTGAACTCTTCTCATGGTTATGCAGATGAAAACAAACCAGATTGGATTTCTGTGTACACAGCACCTCTGTGTTCTGTTCCTCAGATATGGCTCAGGCAGACAGAATCAGCATAGCAAATGTCACCTAGCTGATTGCAGAGGAAAGAGTCCCTGTTTACTCCTGTCAGCATTTATCAGCACTTTACCGTGGAGTACCGTTGAGGCAAGTGTTTCAAAAACCAGAATAGTGTCTTTCAGCCTCCTTAAATTAAAAAGGCTTCCACCTTTTCATGGAAGTTTTCTCTTGAAACCGGGTAGCCACAAGGGTTCCCTTATGTGACTGTAAAGCATCAAGCACATCTGTCAGCACTCTATAAATTCAGAATAATAATAGGTCCTCAAAGAGCTAAATACTGCTTCCAAGATACCTCAACATGTGTGCAGGAGAATGGTCTCCCCACAATAATGAAGCATGTTCCTGCTTAATGGGACACTTATAAATGAAGCCGTTTTCTCCTATGAAAGGCTGGATTTACAGCTTAATGTGTGCACCCAGGAGCCAAGTTTGCCCAGAAAAAAAATGCCCTCATGCATTTTTTTAAGAGTTTATAGCAAGACTAGTAGTCACATAGAAAAAATACAAACAGGCTTCATATTTTGCCTCCTCTACCCAGTACCGTCTGAGCAAGGAAGACTGCAAAGATCTGAGTCATTTCTGACTAATTTGCTGGGTCCTGAGAGGGGATTCATCCCCAGCAGCAATCCACAAACATTGTGCGGACACACGCTCCTGCCTGGGAAGGGCAACAGCTTGGGAGTTGTCTTGTAGTTTCTCAGAGGATGATGCGTTGATTCACCACCTCACCTGACTTGCCTGGCTCGCCAAGTCCTCTCTCCTTCCACCTCTCCTGAGGCTGCTTCACACTCCCTTCTCAGAGGGCTTTCTGCTGCCAGCCCTGTCAGGACTGATGGGAAAGGTGCATCATTACAATAGTCCTTAAACGTACCTAGTTCCATGAGTTTGGGCTAAGCAGAGTTTGACTCTGCACGTGGCAGAAACACATCCCATTTCTACTTCTCTAGCTTCAGACCTGGAGATGATACCCAAAGGGATGTGATGTGATGTGATGTGAAGGAGTGTGTCCCTGGGATCTTTACAGCTCACTGGATTAAGCAATCGTGTGAATTGTTTTATGTGGATGAGCTTGACTGAACCCATTCAAGGACCTATATGACCTAATGCATAAGGACAAAGTATGGGTCCAACCTAGGGCATACTTCCCTCTTCTTTGTTCCAGCCCATCCCAAGGCTTTTGTTTCCCTCAGGGCAAGGGCTTCCTCTTGGCAGTGTGGTTACCACAGCAGGACAGCACACAGAGCATTTCCATGTCACCTGATCCTCAGGAGGCAGCAGCATGTCTTGGTGCAGACTGTTTGGGCTGGGCCACGCAGCCTACCACAGCACCATAGAGACAGCTATGGCATGTGGCAATCTGACTCCCTGTCCAGTCAAGAACTGACATCATGAGAAGGACATTGCACATGATTCCCTGCACATGGCCAGCACAGCTTTGCCTTCAGAAAGGAGGAGTACCAGGATCTTGGCCCTTAGTTTGTAGAAATGGGCAGGCCAGACTGGACCTTACAACAGGATTAAGTTGAGCAACTAGATACCTGCCTAAAGAGTAAAACGTTGTATAATAATCATCTGACAGAGTTATAGGGTGTCAGAACAAGTGTAGCCCCTGCTAAAGCATGCTTGCTGGGTCAGTACTCTTGCATGTTTCTCAGCTCATGTTTCCAGGTGTGTCCCCTGGCAAATCCCAACTCATCGCAAGGATGTGACTCAGCAAAGGTGTTTCGATGGAAAGAAGCTGAACGTATGCTAGGAGGGAGTTAGGACATGTTTGGAAAAGTCTCCTGGTCTTGGTGACTGGGAGGAAAGAGAAGTGTGAGATGTCTTTTATGTGCCTGCTCCATGAGGTAGACATCTAAGAAGTCTTGGAGTTCCCTGAGGAAGAGGAGAATGGAAGAGATTTTGTGTCATCAAGTTTCTATCATCACTTAAAAAAATACTCATTAAATCTTCACTAGGATAGCACAGGGTCACAGAAGATTTCTAAGACACTAGTGAGAGTGTGGTGTAGCATCAGGGTAAGATTATCTATATCCATATGGCTGTAGCTGAAGTCTGTGAAGATAAATCTGAGGTAATGTTGTCCCATATGGCTTTGTTACTGCTACTACTCTAGCTGTGGCAATATAATGTTTGGGGTAGGCTGCAGAAGCCACTGGAGAAGATGAAAATATTACTTGGTTTTGAGTCTCAGCTGTGGTCAGGAGGGATATCAGGGCCTGACAGAGCATTTGAACCTACCTAGGAATTTGCACAATGCTGAGGGAACAGGGAAAACATGAGAAGAGCTGGTGTTTTCAGTAATTTCTGGGCTGGGAGTGGGAAACAGGGAAACTTGCTTTATTTTCCAACTGTGTCCCCAGGGAACCATTCTGCCTTAGTGTTGTAGCTTTTACTGAAGGTCTGGTAGCATCTCACCTCCTGTGCTGACCTTAAACCTGGATTTCTCAGGTCAAACCAGATATTTCAGTCTTGAAAAGAGAAGACTTCGGGGGCACCTAATAGCTGCCTTCCAATACCTGAAGGGATCCTACAGGAAGGCTGGGGAGGGACTTTTTACAAGAGCGTCCACTGATAGGACAGGCGGAAATGGGTTTAAGTTAAAGGAGAATAGATTTAGATTAGATCTTAGGAAGAAATTCTTCATTACGAGGATGGCAAGACTTTGAAATAAGTTGCCCTGAGAAGTTGTGGCTGCCCCCTCCCTGGAGGTGTTCAAGGCCAGGCTGGACAAAGCCTTGAGTAGCCTGATCTAGTTGAGAAGCGTCCCTGCCCATGACAGGAAGGTTGGATTAGATGATCTCTAAGGTCCCTTCCATCTTGGGCCATTCTAAGATTCTATGATTTCTTCAGCCTACCTGCAAGGCTGTTCAAATGGCCACTCTTTGGCACATAGGAACAGGATGCGACTCACAACTACCTAAAGAAAGCTCAGAAAATCACACAGCAGATCTTTATTTTCAGGTGCCTCTTGGAACAACAAGAAGGAGCAATAAACTTATCCAATTTTTTTTCAGTTTTTCACCAGCTCCGTACCTTTTCTTAAACTTCAACCTGCTGTTAACCTCAGCAGGAGCTTTCCCTGTGAGCTCTGCAGAATTAAGCAACATCATTAGAAATCGAACAGGGCCATGACCCCAACAACAACCTTCCCCAAGGCCACAAAAGTACATCACTAAGTGCTAACCTCCCCCTTCTGCCCTGTCCTGCCCCAGGATGAGCTGAGATTCCTGGCCTGTGACTCATCATGTTTGGATGCTTATCTGCTCATGAGAAACACATCATGGACAGCCATGTAACCCATCATCCTGCTCCTTAGCTGGGACTGCAGCGTGACATGTTTCTCACTCCTGGTCTTAAACAAAACCTTAACAGAGTGCCATCTAACCAATGTAATCCAGACCTCCGCTATCTTTTCCTTCGGAAATCTTTCCTTAATTTTAGTACGTTGCTTCTCATCCTACTTTTGGTGGCTACTGAGAGCAATTTGTTCCCCCATTTTGGTAGAAGTCATTCACCTAATGATAATGAGACAGTTCTCCTATCTCCTTTCAATTTTCTCCCAATTTTCCACTCTGTACAAGGGAATGGCTTGACCCTCCAAGTTTTAGAGAGGTGATTTTATTATTTTGTATGCAGGAACCAGCACCTTCTTACAGCAAGGAATTGGTGAAATTCGAGCCGGAGGAGGTCCTGCCTTGGCAATGCCAACAGCCACCACCAAAGGACTGAGCAAACCCTGCTCAGGGTGGGGCAGCAGCAACTTCGGTATTTTGCAGAGCAGGTGTGCTCTGAGCCGTTTTAAGTATAAGGATGTTTGTCAAACCTCAACTGGAGGAATGTTCTGCCTGTAGGGAGTGGCATGGAAGAAGTCACAAAGTCCAGGCACGAATCAAAAGTAGACTGAAAGGCAAAGGGAAACTAAACCATTGAAGCAGGAGAAGTATTAAACTTTGCTGCCTGCAGCCGTGGTGAAGAGGGAAAGCGGGTCACACCATGGCATGGAGGCAGGATCCAAGTCACTTGCCATTTTATGTCTACAACACAGCTATTTACATCTGAGTTAATCAATCCTGGATCCCTGTTCAGTCAGTGTAAAGGAATATATGGCTCAATTGAAATATCTACCTGCATATGTAAGTACCACCTTTATTTGTGCTTATTATTTCTGCTGATGCTGGGAGGCCTAGTATGACTAAATGTAGATGTCTTTATTTGTTCAGAGGAATCTGGCCCAGAGAGATTGCCTTTGGGTGAGAAAACTTTGATGTCACAGAATCACAGAATCATAGAATGACAGAATGTCAAGGGTCGGAAGGGACCTCAAAAGTTCATCTAGTCCAGCGCCCCTGCCAGAGCAGGATCACCTACAGTAAGTCACTCAGGAACGTGTCCAGGCAGGTTTTGAATGTCTCCAGAGAAGGAGACTCCACAACCCCCCCTGGGTAGCCTGTTCCAGTGCTCTGTCACCCACACAGTGAAAAAGTTTTTCTCTAATATTTTTATGGAACCTCCTGTGTTCCAGCTTGAATCCATTGCCCCTTGTCCTGTCATTGGACATGGCTGAGAAGAGCCTGGCTCTGTCCTCCTGACACTCCACCTTGACATATTTATAAACACTAATGAGGTCACCCCTCAGCCTCCTCTTCTCCGAGCTAAAGAGATCCAGCTCCTTCAGCCTTTCCTCATAAGGGAGATGTTCCACTCCCTCCATCATCTTTGTGGCTCTGCACTGGACTCTCTCAAGCAGTTCCCTGTCTCTCTTGAGCTGAGGGGCCCAGAACTGGACACAATATTCCAGATGTGGCCTCACCAGGGCAGAATAGAGGGGCAGGAGAACCTCTCTCAAACTACTAGTTACCCACCTCCTAATACACCCTGGGATGCCATTGGCCTTCTTGGCCACGAGGGCACATTGCTGGCTCATGGTCAACCTGCTGTCCACTAGAACCCCCAGGTCCCTTTCCCCTGCGCTGGTCTCCAGCAGCTCAGTCCCCAACCTATACTGGCACATGGGGTTATTCCTTCCCAAGTGCAAAACTCTACACTTGCCCTTATTGAACTTCATAAGATTTCTCCCTGCCCAGCCCTCCAGCCTGTCCAGGTCTCTCTGAATGGCAGCACAACCTTCTGGTGTGTCAGCCACTCCTCCCAGCTTGTGTCATCAGCAAACTTGCTGACAGAGTGCTCTCTAATCCCTCATCCAGGTCATTGATGAATATATTGAAAAGCACCGGCCCCAGCACTGACCCCTGAGGGACCCCACTAGACAAAGGCCTCCAGCTAGATTCTGTCCCACTGATCACAACCCTCTGACTTCTTCCCTTCAACCCATTAGCGACCCACCTCACTACTTGGTCATCCAGACCACACTTCCCCAGTTTACCAATGAGGATGCTGTGGGAGACGGTGTCAAAGGCCTTGCTGATATCCAGATAGACCACATCCACTGCATGGCCACCATCCATCCACCTGGTTATGTCTTCATAAAAGGCTATCAGGTTGGTCAAACATGACTTCCCCTTGGCAAAGCCATGCTGACTGCTCCTAATAACCTTCTTATCCTTGATATGCCTAGAGACAGTGCCAAGGATAAGATGTTCCATCACCTTTCCAGGGATGGAGGTGAGGCTGACTGGTCTGCGCTCTTAAAACGCTCCTCTCTGTGCCTTCATTTTTCTTTATGGAAAAAGAAGGGGTTTATCCTGCACCTTTCCTCATTCCAAGGTCCCCAGGTGTCCATGTTGTGTGGGACTGATCTTCTGATGGATATGTGGAAACATCCATCACAAAACTGAAAACTGGCCTGCATTGTCCATGAGTGCAGAACCAGAAGTACACAGTGAGGAGGCTGTGAGTATGCTGTACCTATGTGTCTTGTCCATCCCACGATGGCAGGGCCCTCCTCCAAAAGTCCATCCCCATTTTCTCTCAGGAAAACTTTAAGCTGAGTTGTGGCTTCTTACCAACTGCAGGTGACGAAGGGCCATGACAACCAATACCATTGAGTGATGATGATATGAGTGATCTCGATAACACCTGTGTACTCTGACAACCCAGACTGTCGCCACGCTATCAAACTTCTTTGAAAGAATCACAACACACACAGAGAACTGTTTAACAGGGACCTTATAGGCGAGGGTAGGAAGGGAGTGGAGATGTGAGCAGCAGGAGAAGGGAAGGGAAAAGGAAAGAAGAACAGGGGCTGGAGCAACAAGGGGCTGGAGGGACTGGCCACCACCTCCTGCTCACTCTCTGCCTCAAAAAATGCTTCCCAGATTACTTTTGAGACATTTTAGGCCACCTATCCCATCTCCATCATATAGCAGGAGAGTTGCCGGCAAGCAGCTCATTTTCCAGTGCTTTGTCCAGGCCTGTATTTACCGCCCATCCCCCGGGACTCCCACCATCTCCCCTGGGAGGCTTAGTCGGCAGTCTAGCAGCTTCTGGGCAATTAAGCTGTAATTTTCCTTTGCTCAACTTTATTCTCGTAATTCAAGTTGCTCCACTTGCTCTGTCCTCAGCAACTCTCTCCTGACCTGCTGTTTTGTCTCTACTAACTCCTCAGCTATCGCTATCACAATCCCTGGAAGTACTGGACACTTTTAAAAACACGTCCTCAGGACCTCAGAAGTGTTTACTCCTTTCTGCTGAAAAGCGGACTTGTGGAGAATGTGACGTATCATTACCCAGTTCAGAGGCAGGGCATTTCCCACATTATAAAAGAGTGGACCGCAGCCACAAAAGTTGAAACGTCATTTAAAAACGCTTCTATTTGAGAAGGAGGATTGCTCATCACTTTTAAAAAGCACAAAAACAATGTTACTCAAAAAGCCAAAAATAAAATCCTCTGGCAATTTGTATATATTTCAAAATGCTGATGGTTTTTAAAGCCCTTTTTAGATACTAACATCTCTGTGCCAAACTAAGATCCAGCAGTAAAAACAAACAGATAAAGAAATAAACACTGTGACGACAACAGAAGAGGAATTGTTGCAATAATGTACTTTTCCAGGAAGACTAACCATAACAACAGTGCTGGTGAATCACTGGAGTTTTCTGAACTATAGCGGCTCCTGCTTATAAACATGATTTTGAAATCGTACGGTGTTATTTACACGGTAGCATTGGCAGTAGCCATGTGAAGGTTTTCTGGCACAGAAAGAAATTTCTCCTAAAAACCCTGACTGGGATATTTTAATGCTTTCTAGAGAATTACATTAAATGAATGGGAGATATCTGTCTAAATTACTTACAAATCTTTAAAAATTTTATTCCAGCTCCACCATGTGCAAATATTTGTGAAGTTGTTCTTGAGAAATATGAAGCATGAATCCTCTTGTGAGGAGAGGACACACTCATAACTCAGATCTTTGTCAGGAAACCCTCTACCCACTATATTGTCTATCAGTGTAAAATAGTGAAGATCAAGTAGAAGAGCTTTTTGTCTAAAGGCCATATTCAGCTTTTCACAAAAAATCTTCCTAAAACCCACTTTCAGTGAACTGAGTTTTAAATCTCATAGTAGCCTGGGTGATTTGTTTTAACCCTGTCAGGGAACTACCACCAAACCATGACGTAATGTGAATGGATGCTATACTGTGTGGTTGGGGAACAGGGATGAAGATTTGCTGTAAATGGTGACACGGCATCTGGCTGCAGTGCAAATCCGGGCTGGACTGGCATCAGCTGAAGGAGTTCACCATCACGGTGCAATAGTTTTTATGGGGGGAGTTTTGGCGATCTGAGATCCCGCTGCTCAAATTTTCACCTACACACACTGCCACAGCTGGTGATAGGCAGCATTCCTACAGACAATTACAGCGGAAAAGAGGGGATAGCTGTGAAGGATTAACTGTTCTCACTTAGCCTTTGACGTGTTCCCTCTGGATCACAGCTTTTGACACATCTGTGCTTCTATGAGCAGTAGTGAAAGTATTCTGCTAATGTGATATCCATCACGAGCTGTGCCTGTGATCACACACACATAAACACAAGCACACCCACCGATTTAGGGTCATTTTCTCTGTAAACAGCAGCATGTTTGCAGCTGGGTCTCAAGGGCCATGTTGCCACTACAGCGGAAATCTTTGCCATTAGCCACTGGTTGAAACGTGATGTTACCACACCAGAGCTTCATCAACCCCGCTCTGTTTACTCACAAGGACTCAAACCTCAGCAAATCTTTCTCAACATTCCTGGGTTGGAGATTGTTCCCTACATATAGAGTTTTTTGCCCCAGTGTCTGCCTTATCTCTGAGACTGAAAGCACGAATGGGTCACATCTGTCTAAGAATAAAGATGATAGAAACCTTGACGTTCTCACCACTGAGTTAATTCTTGCTGTGGTACTACTATGCCATTCATTGTTTTCACCTTTTAAATTTTATTTCTTCAAAAAGCAGAAATGTGCTACTCTGAGCTGGACACATGAGGTCTAGAGTCATTCAGATCCTTATTGTAGATATTCGCTGGCTTAGTGACCAGACACAGTGGAATTGCTGTGAATCTGTAAGAGTGATATTAAAGCATCATGTTTCCTGTTAATGGAGTAAAGGAATAACACCACTTTTTCCCCCTTAGCTCAGTAAGAAATTGTAAGATGGAAGCAGTCAAGTCTAGAAAACATCCTACTTTCTCAGTAGGGAGAGAAGCAGACCATGGAAGTATTTTGAGTGCTGAGCTGGCCAAAGAGGGAAGAGAAGGAAATTCTTCTAATAACTCAGATGTTCTTGGAAAATGAGGGCCTTGTGGAACTGTGAGGGTTGAGGATTCTAAAGGAAATCATGCTGCTTTCTTCAAGAGGAAGCTCAGTCATTCATTCTGGAATAGCACATTTGCCCTGAAATTTACCATATTAACTTTCTTCATCAACCATTTCCTTGGATATGAGGAAATTTCAGATGGATATTTCAGATGAGGAAAAGAGGAGGACACTGCATAGGCAATGGCACGTCCACCATCAGCAAATAGCCTTGGGCATTCTGCAACTGAAAAACTAGCAAGGATGTGGGAGACAGCTTGACTGTCATTGGAAAACTCATATAGTTGTGAGAAAACCTGACAGAGGGATCTAGAGTAAATGTTGAGTTGACAGGCCACAGGAATCTGGTCACTGACAAATATATCTGGGATTTCAAGGAGGGTAGACAGGAATCCGGAGGTGTAAATGCCCTATCAGAGATATCACCCATACAAAACCTCTGCCAGACATGGGAGAGTCACAGAAAGTCATCCAGGCACAGGATCTGTATACCACATTAAACAGAAGCAGAGGAAAAGCACTTCAATGCCCAGCTATGTCACATAAAGTAGATGTGTCTGCCAGCAGCAAGGAGTACAGGTGAGGGATGGCTGTCTCTCTGTGTTGAGTTCAAAAGGACCTACTGAATTAATTCAGATTATTCAGCTAAAGCTGAATAAACTGAATCCCACCTGTGAAT
The DNA here is from genome assembly GCA_020746105.1 of Trogon surrucura. Classification (NCBI taxonomy): domain Eukaryota; kingdom Metazoa; phylum Chordata; class Aves; order Trogoniformes; family Trogonidae; genus Trogon; species Trogon surrucura. The sequence continues at coordinate 34,381,290 of CM036617.1, forward strand.
GTCTACATGGATAAGAGAAATATGAAAATGGACTCTTCAACATAGATACAATGAGATCCAGTGGTTGAAAGTAGAAGATGGGCAAATTCAGACTAGAGGTAAGGAATGTTTTTAAACCACAGAGATGATTAACCACTGGAAATATTTATCCAGGCTTGTGGTTGATTCTCCAGTCACTGGCAATTTCCAAATCAAGATTGGATTGGGTTTTGGAAAGAAATGTTCTTTGCTTCAAGCAAGAGTGAATGTAGGAAGGTGTCTTGATTGTGCCTGATACAGCTCAGGCTAGAAGTTACTACAAGGTAGGTAAAACTGGCACAGGGGCTCAAAAAGAAGCATCCATGTTATAGAGATACTTTTTTTTTCCTGCAGTTTTTATTGACATTGCATCTTTCCAATACCAGGAATCTGCTCTATTGTATATCCCAGTATATAGATCCAGGCAAAACTCACTTAGGGCAATTTTCTTCAGGGCTTGTGTCAGAACATTGCTGAAATATGATATTAGCTTGAGCTTCAGTTTCTAATGGCAGCTTAAATGCTTGCAAACACCAGCTTAGTTTCACTTTAATTGTATAATGATGATTTCCTTATGAACATGCCTTGAAATCATTTTCTTGCATAACAGAGGGGCATAATTGTGTCTGATGGGCCAGACTCAGTGTCTTCTTTGCATACCCACACTGCAGGAGGAATCTAGGGGGACCTGCAGATGGGAATGTATTCACAAGAGTTTTGATCCTTATTTCAGTATTTGTTCATACCTCATTAAGAATATCAAAGAATTCTTAAGAACAAAGTCAGCATAATAGCTCCCTTCATAAAACTGCTGGGATTTAACCCCATCATTTCCAGACATGAGCCTGAAAGGCGTTGCAAAGAAATAAGTAACTGACTAAGAAAGACTTGTTTTACCTGGTACTCGTAAAGGGGGAGGAGAGTTAAAAAACGTAGAGCATAAGCGCAAAACAAAATAGAAAGGCTTAAACCCTCTTTCTAGTTATTTACTAAAAGGTAGTTCCTCACAGGTCACAGCTGATCATATAGGTAAATCAATAACTGTTGTTACTGATAGGCATTGGTGCATTATGAGACATTCTCTGTTAGCTAACATTCAACTCACTCCACGATCTGCATCTCAATCCAGGATTGAAATTGACACCAGAGTTTACAATGCAAAACAAAGTTTATTAGCAGAGTAGTTATAGCTATGATGATCCAAAAACACAGATGAAAAATGTTTGTGGAGAATGACCAGATCTTTTGTTAAGACAATTTCGATTTGGAAAGACTTCTTTGGCATCAAAACCTTTCTTTTGGTCTAAAATAGTATGAAGTTTAGTTACTCCTGGGGTACTTAACTTGTGTACTCTAACGTGAATTTGGGTCATACTTTACTGAACATGTTATTACCACATTTGTTTAAGTGTTGCATTTGTGCATTTTCTCCTACTGCTACAGATTTGGAAGTATCAGCCAACAAAACTTCATGCTGTAAAATGAGGACCAGTGAGCCTACAAACACCACACATATTCTGCTGCTACTAGTATGGAAAATTGTCCTGGAAAAATCAGTCAAAACTCAGAGCTCATTCAGCTAGAAGCTACCAACTACCCTACTCCTTACTGAGCAGAGAGCTCCTATTCCAAGAAACATCTGAAAAATCCCCAGTTTTTACAGTAAATAAACCAAAAAAGCTATATCAATAAGTGGAGTTAATTATTAAAGACAAGTAACACCAGAGAGTTTACAAAATAACAGTTACCCCAGGAAGAAAGGCTTTGCTGTGCTTGAATGGACACAGTCTATAAGCAGCAGGACATTCAAGAGTGGTTTTGTGCTATGCTTTACTATGCCTCCCAGACCTCTGGACTTCTTTGGGAGGTTCATTGTTTATATGCCTCCGTGTAATAGCACAGTCGTCTGAGTGTTTCCAGCATCACAGTTAAGATCTAGCTCCTAAAATCAACTAAATATTTGTGTCACTTTATGCCACAAGACACATTGACCCGGATCTGCAGAACGGGAGGATGCATCCAGTCCGCCCTGTCAAAAACTGCTGTATCCTGTCAGCACACACACGCTGCAGGCAGCAGTTGTTTGTAGCAAATTTAACCAACTTCCCACTTCTCCTTGTGTTTTTGCATTTCTGTATCGCTTACACCACATTTAGCCGCATCTTGGACCGAATTAAGTCTAGGGGAATTATTCCAGAAACAATATTACTCTTCTCCTGCTGTGAGCGATTCCTGAGAACAAAGCGATTGGAAAGACTGAAACCTCAGGCATGGAGAGATTAGTTAGGGATTGGTGCCACAGGGACGACAAGTGTTTAGTCATCCTGACACAGCCTCACTGAGCCCTTGACCAATAAGTTCCAGCCTTGCTTGTCGTCCTCACTGAGGAGGACAGAAATATATGAGAAACTTAAGTTCTGTGGTAGACGTCTGAGTCAAAGCACTTACCACATGGCTGTCACACCCACTGCTGTTTGCTTTAGTCAAACTTAATAGCTCTTCAGTATATTACGTGGATTACGGAAATGCTGTAACTTCAGACGGGTTGGCAAAGCAGCTTATAGCCATAAAGCAGGGGACTGTAATCCTTTCAGTGGGCATGGTGGTCTCTTCATCTGTCCCTTCATACTGTGGGTTTGTGGGTCTCTGCCCACAGAAATTATTCTGATGGAATATATGATCGCCCCTGGTCAGGTCTAATATTAAAATTTCCTCTCCCATCAGAAAGATTGACTAGTAAGGGATTTACTTTCTACTTGAACTAACCATCCTGGTTTCCCTCTTTCTCCTTAGCTTGGGAAAATCTGTCCAGGTTTTACAGAGCTGTTACACTATTTACCAAACTACCAAGCCTTTTTTTTTACCTGAAATTTTTGAATTGTGAACGCCAGGAAGTTGTGTCCTCTTGGAAGATCAGTCTGACTTGGCTTTGGACTTTCAGCAGGGTGCAACTATATCCCACCCCTTTCCCTGCACACCCGCGTTTGTGGATGCTGTTGCAATCGATGCAGATACGACTTACAGGAAGCCTGGAAGGTCCTGAAGCTACCTGGAGTTCATGACCGTTATTCCATAAAGGCAACAAATTCAGAAGTTTGTTTTGGCAATTTTGTTTAAGAAAAGGCAAGAGGAAGTCACTCTGGGGGCTACTGATAGGAATATCTCCAAGGAAAAAGAAACTGTGTTTTAGTTTCTAGTCTTCATAGTAGGTGTGTATGTATGTACACATGTATGTAGCTGTCTATTTTTCTAATATATCGTATATATCCCATAGTATCATATCACCACAGATTTTTTATTATATTAAGCCAATGCCGAGTAGAAGACAGATGCTCTGCTGAAACTACAACCTAAAAAAAGCAAGAAAGATAAAGGAGAAGGAAATGTGGTTATCTCTACTGAAATAAAGCATAGAAAGATCACCCACTTGATTCCGAGCTATCTACAAGAACAGCCTGACTTAAATGCCTCAGTGACAGCAGCGCTTAAGATCAAAAAAGGAATGAGTTTCTGAGCATGTCGGGAGCCAGCTCCCTGCTCTTTATGCTGCCAGTGGAGACAGGTAGCAGGGGATATGAGCAATGGATAACGTCACTTGCCAAAAACAAGGATAAAGAACACTGATTTCTGTGTCTTTACCAAAAACCTGACTTCATGCCTTGGAGGTTATATTTCTTGTGGCTGCTGAGTCTGTGAGTTTGGCGGAGAAAGGAAAACAAAACGTAAGCCGAGTGATCCAACTCCGGCATGCTGTCAGGGAAGCGTCATACGTATGGGCTAGGAGATTTTTCATACAGACATCAACGTGAGCAATTTTTAGCCGGGATCCTCCAGCCTGACAGAGCAGTTATAACAAAAGAAGAGCCGATCAGAAGGCAGAATACAAAATGCAAAGAACCCTGAACTGCCAGTCACTGGCAGCCTCATTAGTAATGTCTCATGAAAGGCCCCAAAGATGGTGAAGGAACTGGAGCATCTCTCATACAAGAGGCTGGGAGCTGGGACTGCTCAGCCCACAGGAGAGACGACTAAAGGAGGTCTTGTCCATATGCATAAATACACAATGGTGGAAGGAAGGAAGGCAGGACAAGGCTGTCCTCAGTGGTGGCCAGTGACAGGACAAGAGGCAACAGGCACAAACCAAAATACAAGAAACTACTGCGGATAATAAACATTTTTACTATGAAGGCAGTTGAACACTGGCACAGGTTGTCTCGAGAGTTTGTGGTGTCTCCAGCTTTGAAGATATCCAAAACTGTGACTTGACACAGCCCTGAGAAACCTGCTGTAGCTGACCCTGCTCTGAGCAGGGATCCTTGAAACCCTTAGCTATTACCCTGTGACCCCACAAAATGGAACCAGGCCCTAGCTTGTGCACCTCACGCTTCGCTCTTGCCCGTTCATAGAAGGAAGAGACCCCCTTTCCATGGGAGTCAGCGGAACAGGGATGGATTGGAGGTATCTGCCAAGGGGTCTGCCTGCTCCTCCACCTCCCCCAGGGCAGAATCCCAGCCTGCTCTCCAGGCCACCTGTGCAACATAGCAGCCACAACATGCTTCCTCCTATGTCATGTCACCCATACACTGGGCTAACAGGTAAATGAACCAGCCACCCAACCGGCTGAGATAACAGTTTCCCTCATAACAGTGTTGGCTAAGGGGAATGGAAAGGAAAAAAGGCTCCCCTGTCCCTTTTGCTGTCTTTTCAAACACAAAAGAGGCATTAAAAAGTGCAGTAGCAATGTTCATCCCTGCTCATGGCACTGCCATTGTAGCCTTTTATTAGCTTCTTTAAAATGCAAACAATTTAAATAAGTCAGAAAGAAGAAGGGTCAGTGCCCTCAGTCAGCTAATTAATGATGTTCTGAATGCAGTGGGGACTCTTATCAAAAAGCAGCGGGGACATGAGAGGAAGTGCCCTTCCAGGGACGTTACAAATGGCCTTCCAGGCACACAAATGTGTGTGTTTTGGACTAGTAAAAAGCAATTCGTTAGAAACAACTGCTCATCCATGGGGGCACCCTGCAAAAAGTGTCTTGCTTGGGCTTCCTAAGATGTTGCTTTGATGCAGTTTGCTGGTTTTCCAGCGTTGCAGTTTTCTACTCTGCATCTTGTTTAGCAAGAGGGGGATTAATGGGAGCTGTCTGTAGTCAGCTCAACTGCCTTTCTGGCAGAGTCTCATGAGGAAGCTGTGGGGATCAGTAAACAAAGCTGGAAATGTGGGTGGCCATGAGTTGCCTTTTTTTTTTTTTTTCTCTTCATGTGCAAAGAAGTACGAAGTGCAAGGGAGATAACTTCAGAGGAAATAACATGGCTTTAGGCTCCTATTTCTGTTGCAGAAAACCTGTTGCAGCTATCCTGAAAAACGGATGCTACAGGTTAATTTGTCTCTTTTTGGCATGTTGAGGTGTACCTCATGCATAAAAGCATAAAACACAGGCTGAAAAACACTAGGATTTTTTTTCTTGTTTGCATAATTATATATGCTTTTGATTTTGGAGGACAGTGGATGATAGAAAGACCAGAGTCTCTGAAACAAGAAAGAGGGGATTTCTTTCTTGTGGTGAGGAGTTACCAGCATAAACCAGAGCCAAGGGGTCTCTTTCTCCGTGTTCATCCGGAAAGACATAAAGCAGTAGAGTCACTGAAGGACTGCAACATCAGTGTGATATCTTTCACTACCACAGAAGATGCCTGTTCAGCATCGTTCTCACGTATGTCACCCTTTGTGGTGGTATGTCACCACCTTTTGTAGCCACAGACTCTCCTGCAGCTGCAGACCAGGGCTCAGGCACATCTCCTGCTATGCCCCAACAGGAGAGCTTCTACGGAGGGAGCACAAGGCAGCAAAACCATTGCTGGTAGCATCTGGGAAGAGCTGCCAATTGGTAAGATGGGTGGGAAGAGAGTGTTAACACAGCTAGTCAGCTCTGTGTGGCTGAAAGCTTCTCGGGATGCTGCCAGTGCCTGTAGGCTAAGGAAGAGGAGTTCTGTGTCTTCAAGGAACATGAGACTACTGCCTCAGGAGCTGAGCTGAGTGAGGTTCAATCATGACTCCAGAGACAACCATGTTGCTAAAGAAGTCTTTCTGTTTTGGGTAATATACATCAGAACAAGACTCACGTGCAAGAGGAGAGGTAAGCATGTAAATTGCCATCAATGACTGTGATGCAGGGCCAACCCCAAGAAGCTGAGGTCTATCCTTGATGAGTTATCACACATTTTGGGATAGTCAGGAGGAGGTGCATATTAATGGGAACACTGGGATGGTCATTTCCTCACCCATGACCTTAATGCCTACCTAGTGACCTGTTGTTACACCCTCCTAGTGACAGATGTGGTGACACACCAAAGTAAAATCTCATTGTGGTGGTCCATCCCTGCCAGCCCTCCATCCCTGCCACTCACACGAGGCTGCTCTTGCCAGCTCAGAACTCATCATACAGGACAGAGGGCGGAAAGCCTGAATAGCTCATGCCTTGTGATGAGGGCAGTCAGGACATCCCGTAAGGCCTGATGTTCAAAGCCAAAGCAGACCCAGGAACTCACAGTCTCAGCTGGGGAAGGGGCAGCAGGGGAGGGCGGCATGTGAGATATACCACCCTGTCTCTCCATTACCTGTCTTCCTTTTTACACTGGTCCTGTTTTGAAAGCCCTGCTTTTAAGCATGACATGTTGCAGAGAAGGAGCAGCTGGGAGAAAAGCAGCTTTCCATCATTTTCTGTCAACAGCTACTATCAGATGACTTTCAGTAATTCTACTCCCTGCTCCACTGGATACTTACTCATACCCTGTTGCCTTCTCCTTGGGCTTGTCCTGTAGATGTAACGGGATTAGTTTGCAGATGAAGGCACTGGAGAACAACACAGCCCAGTCCTGCATGAACTGTGGCTCCAGCATTAATGCCCTTGCCAGATCTCTCTGATTTGGTTGTAGGACTAGCCCATCACCACCTGTCTGCCTATTCTCAAACACTGGTTTAACAGTTCTCCCGCACATCAATTCTGTATTTTGTTGATAGTTTTACTGATTTTTTTTTTTTTAAAAAAAATTTTCTTCACTGATTTTCTTAAATGATTTGGGAACTCACCAGTTTGGTTATTGCTCCCTTGTTTTTCAGCCTATTTGGTGTAGACCTTCCACCCACTTCTGTTTCTTACCTTATGGCTCTAAGGAATACTGTCTTGCTACGGTCCATTTCCCTATAAATGTAACTCTATCACACCACCCCCCTGGCAGATTTTTCATCCTGACCTAATCCCACTATCAAGTCTACTTCATTCTCCTATCTCTTCTGCATTTTTCTAGGAAGAAGTTGTCCCTACATCCATGTTAAAATAGACTGATTCCACAGAGCTTTGTAAGGGTCTGTCTTGAATCATGTCTGTTCAGTACTTCCATTTACAAAATAGATGAGAGACTGGAAAGGCCACACATTAAATTTGGAGATCAAAGTGATAGCAAGTATTTAGAAGGAAAGAGATAACACTGAAAATTACCTTAACAAATTAAAGAAATGGTCTGAAAAAAATCTAAATGGTGTTCAGCAGGTATAAAAGGTACTGTATTCAAGCTAGAGTAGTCAACTATACAATTATACAGTGGTGGAAAACTGTTTGGTAGCAGTTTTGGAGAGGAATATCTGAATGTAATGGTGGATCACAAGTTGACTGTGGGTCAGGAACGTTATGTTGTTACAAAAAGGGTGGTATGATACTGAAATCACATGAAGAAATCCTTCTGAAGCTTATTGACAAGGCATCAACTGGAATACTTCAGCATTCTATTTTAAGAAATCCTAGAGAAGAACACAGGGAAATAGACTAAATTGTAATCCAACACTGCTGAAAAGAAGCTACTATCAATCTGTTCTCCTGATCTATCTGCAAAAGAATGAGGAGGTTCAACACTAGGTCTGAGAAAAACATATTACTGAAGAAGAGGGTGAACCACTAGAAGGTCTGGGAAAGTCCTGGAGCATCTGCTGCTAGAGATCTTTAAGAATGCATGCAGCTGCCAGAAATGACCCTGACAGGGAGGGTCATGCTGTGGGCAGAGGAACAGCGTTCTTGATTTTTTCAGGCCCCTTCCAGCTTTCAAGTCTACTTCCTGCCCAGACATGAACTTGCATCCTCTGCTGTTATCTCTCTTGTGCGTGTCTCCCACCACCGTCCGACCTCAGCCCAGACTCACCCATCCTTTCACGGGAACATGTTTGCTGACTTCTAGCAGATCGCTGAAATCCACCTCAAGTTTTCAACCTCTTCTCTTTCTCTTGTCCTTTTCCTCATTGCTTTTTCCCTTCTCTTTCCCTCTCCCCGCTTGCTGTGATCCTTCATCCTGCCCCATGACCTGACACTCAGCCTTGTCCCTCTCTGCTGGCAGATCAGCCAGGGATGACAAAAGTCACCCTTCATGGTAAAATTTGCACCAAGGAGATGGATCAGAAGTCTCTACTCCCAGGACTCGGCATTGTTGCTCCAGACTATTCACCTGTTCATCTCTGCTTTGGTTGCATTTGGTTAAGACTTGGTAGCACTTTCCCCCAGCTCCTGAAGGCATTTCTTTCCTTGTTTTTGAAGACAGCTTTGCTTCTGCAGCCTTTGAGCTTGATGACCATGCCAGATGGGCTGAGTGTTTTAACCCAATCTCTGCTCTGTTTGTCTCATCTTTTAGGATTTTTGCTGTTACTTATTTTTTAACACTTCCTACGTGTGCCTTCAACCTGGCTCGAAACCAAAAGTCTTCAATTCTAAGAAGCACACACAATGCTGAAGGACTGGGTTTAAAATTAAGCCAAATAAACAAACATGTCCATAAAAGGAGAACACAGTGGGGCAAGACCATGTGTAGACTTGCAAATCCACCCCAGAATTTCAATTCCCGTAACAGACCCATGTGAGATTTGCTCTCACAGTTTACACTCCTCTCCGAAAACAAGCCTATGGAGAGCATGATGCAGCAGTTACCATAGCAGCCGGTGCAAGAAGAGTCCATTAAGTGATCACAGTCCCGTCTCAAAGTGAATTACCAGGCTGCAGGTGAACTTTTGCACCTCCAAAAATGTCTCTTGGGCAAAATATGTTGTTGTGTGCGGTGGAACAAAAGAATGCAGATCAGTTGCACCGACTTGCTGCTACATTGTTATCCTTAATTATGTCTGTGCTGGTTTTTAAAAAGCACTGCACACGCTTTTCCTTTTTCCTGTCAGGTGGTTTTTGTAATATTTTTTTTTTCCCCTGAAGGACGACACAAAGTTCCCTAGTCAATAACTACTAATGAAATGTGCTTCAGGCCTCCCTGCATTCTGCCACAATTAGATTGTCAGCCATCCCAGGAGAGATGTTATTATCTATGTGGGTGTGGAAAATGATCTATCACTGCTAATAATTTCTGTTACAGTAGCAGGTAGTTCTCCAAACACATCAACACCTCATTGTGACAGCTGTTTTTCACACATGGGAAGCTGAAGGTCCTCTTGTACGCTTAGGCATAAGAAATATATAAATGGAGCTGGGAGGTGGAAAGAGGGTGGATCCTGATGGGATCTTAGGAGCATAGGAAAACACACTTTCCCCTCACAAACACTCAGCTCCTTAGCCAGAGGCACTTACTGCCAGTGTGTGATTGGGAGGAGCTGGTCCTGCACACAAACTCCTGATCCAGACCTCGCATGGTCACTCCTTTTTGTCTCTGTACCGCAGGGCTCTGTCTTACTCAGAACAGCAAGTGCTGGCAGGCATGCAAGCATTTTTCTCCAAAGCAAAGTGCAGCTGCAGATACTGACACTTTGACCCAGAAAGGATGACTTTGGGCTTGCAATAGCAGAAGACCCAGGTTAAAATTTCCAAGCGGTTATTTAAGCCTACCTTGATGATCTTCCAGAAAGTCACTTAAAGCCTCTATAGCCCTCCACCCTATGAATGCCATAATATCCACAAGAAAAGATATAAAAAACTTCCTATGAAGGAAGATAATGAGAAAACTATAACGTCTGGCAAGAACAAAACAAACAAACAAACAAATGAACGAATTCCAGCCTTCCAGAGAACCCAGACTGATCTTGACCTCCGTAAGACATCATTTGCTTCCTGTTTGCTGCCAAAATACAATGAGGTTTATATTCAGGCCCCACCTTTCAGTGGCTGGGTCTAAAAATATAACAATGAACGTGTGTCACAAAGGCCCTGTCTCTTGAAGAAGCAGAATTTAGATCTAGCTGCAAAGCAGAAATTCTCTTTTGTTTTGAGACAAAACTGATTTTGAGTAGGTGGATGGCTTTTTTTTGTTTGTTTGTTTGTTCTTTTGTGTGTGTGTGTCTTTCTATTTTTAGGTTACCAGACTTGGGAATATTTCATTAGGATTAGGCCAGACTTACGCAGCTGTTTGTTTTCAATAATCATGCCTATAACCATTTTAAGGCACTTGTCACTATGGTTACCTCAATGCTATTCTCCAAGGTGTCTGAGCTGAGACAGGGCTGAGAGGCAAAGCGAGGCTACCTGAGTGCAAACACATGAATGTTTAATCTGTAAAACTTTTTGTTTTCTTGAAAGTCTTGAGTCTCAGCTCCATGGATAAGAAGAGTATGTGATGTCTTAGATTTAATCCATGCTCAAATGCCACCAGGCTGACTACTCGATGGTCTTCAGACAGCTTTTGCTTTGATTTGATACAAGAAAAACCTTGGACCACAGTACGGGAAATGCTGTGGGATGGGAGCAAAATGGCAATCAGGGAGATGATTCAATGCCTTAATTTTAATTCCACCTGAAAATTTACTCTTAAGCCTAATGCTACTTCTTACTGGGCTTTGATTCCTCCTGTGAAACCCACCACTCATATACAGTGAGATTTAGATCAGACATGTTCTCAGTTTCTCAGCAACAGTCTGATTAATACTGATGTTTTTATGAATCTGGCTCATTGGTTTCATCTTCTTCTTCATGAGTTCATTGCTTTGTTCTCTTCTTGTTGGTTTTTTTTTTTTTTTCTGGAAGTTTTTCTGTTTCCCCCTTTCCCTGTTTAAGGTAATTTTTTCTATTATTCCTAAAGTGGTTATATTCTTAACGATTGTCATTTGGATGTGGTCTTGCTGTTTCAGTGGAGCCCCTCAGGAAATGGGAGAATAAGCTGGTTATTTTCTTATTACATTTGTCCAAGAACCAGAGTTTCTTTCAAGACTCATCTCACTCCATGAATCCCTTGGGAGATGCCTGAGCACGGGTGCTCCTTTTGCATGCACATGAGTAGCTCCACACCAGCCAGCTCTCCTAAAAAGAGATCTTGGGTGATTCCTCAGACCATTGTACAAGAGGCTGTAAGAGATAGAAAGTTTGCAGCTGGGAGGCATGAAGGCTGCTGAATGAGGGAGGGATCACTGGGGTGCTGCTGCCAAAGGGTGCACTATCTGCCTTATCTGTGAAAAGGCACAGCCACTTACCCACACTTTCCATCCAATATGTCCATAAAATTCCCAGGGTAGCCACCTGGCTCTAGGTCTTGTCTGCAGCCCTTCTCAGCTCTGGAAGATTCTTGAGTACGGCAGCCATCCCTGGAGGTATTTAAAAGACCTGTAGATGTGATGCTTGTTGACATGATTTAGTGGTGGACCTGGCACTGACAGGTTAAGGGTTGGCCTTGACAATCTTAAAGGTCTTTTCCAACCTAAACAATTCCATGATTCTGTGAATTATTGAGAGCCTGGGCTAGAGCAGCTTGTATGGTATGACTGGACAGCAAAATGTTTGCATGGTACAGCTGGATAGTAAAAAAAAGATGCATGGTATGACTGGATAGTAAAGTGGCTTTAAGAATTAGAGGAGCTAATACAGCACCAGGGTGGCAGTAGGGATTTTTTGCATGGTGCTCATTTGCAGCTCGGCTGATGTTAGTCATTGCTTACCCCAGCAAGTGCAAAATGTTCCCATCAGATTTGTACATCTTATGGAGATGAAAGTTTAAGGTTTGAAAAAAAATCTGCCAAAGCCAGCATTTCTGTGACAGAGAGAAATGTGAATATCGGAGGGAATGATTTTAATCAGCTCTATGTGTCAAAACCAGCTGATTCCCAAAGCCAAATTCTCAAAACAGTCTAGAGACCATTCCAGCCAGTGTGAGTACTCCAGTGTTTCCAAGATGGTGATGGTCTGACTTGCTTCAATGTGTGCCCAGCAGCAGTGTGAAGGGCATAGTCTAAGTGACAATTTATATATATCTCGCCACATCACAAAGCCTTTTTCAGGCACTGTGCTTAAACTGGGGACAGTCACCAGCTGTACTGCTGTAACACAGCTCTGAAGTATTTGCATGCATACAAAATCAGAGTTACTTTTCTGCCCTAAACTGATATGCACTCCGCGTTAATTTTCTTTTGGATCTTTAAAAAGCAGTGATCCCATGGCAGTTGCAAAACTGCTGTGCTGAGTACTGGCACATCTTTTTTTTTTTTTTTTGTCTTTTCTACTTCAGTCTTGCCATTCTCCCTTTCACAAACCCCAAAAGCTCTTAAAAATTAAAACCTCAACTGTCTGTAAGATGCAGTATGTGACAGGAGTGCAAGAGCAACTGGATTTGCTTGTAAATAAAATACCAATCCAAAAATTCAGTAGATGTTGTATATTTCTGTAGAGGGGTCTTGCAGCATGTTTGGACAGCTGCTGCTGTGAAAATTTTTGCCAAGTAAACTCAAAAATCCACCTTCTAACTGCCATTTTCACAAATATATAAGGAGATTTACAAGTGCTTCAATGCCAAACTGAAATATTTTTGGATGTACCTTTAGAGTTATTTTCCAAATATTCTAAACTTTTCGAGTAGCAGGTTCAATTTTACCCTATATATCTGCCTTGAAGTAAAACATACAGCTAATATGTTAATAACATATAGTCTATGCTTGCACGTACCTATCTCTGATAATGTTTTTTCAGGGCTTTTTTCTTCCTATCTCAGATATGCTATTCAATAAAATATTTCACTTATTGGGTTTTTTAAACAATTTATTATAAAATTATATATCTCAGAACTTCAAATTTAGATGAATAATACTTTGCTGCCACAAACTGGGAACAGTGTGGACTGACTTAATTTGCTATCTCTGAACAGCACCAGGTAGATTTAGGACATTTATGGCTAAGAAAGATCTCTTCAAGACATGTCCAGCTTGTGCAGCATGAACTGTAGACTTAATTCCACTGAAAGCCCAGGGGCCTTTTGCACTGGTGGGGAAAGCAGAGGGTGTAGGAAGACATGCCCCCAGGCTTTTTTCCATTGTGTCACTCAAGTGATTCCCTAAGGGAACAAAGTTTATTCTTCCCTTTTCCACATGCTAATAACATCGCTCTTTCTGTTTTCCTTTGGAATCTTTGTCACTAGTTGCAGTGCCAGAATATAGGGCAGGGAGCAGGAGATGGAGGAGGTTAGACTGCAGCTGGGGGCATTTTAAAGCATATTGCTTTAACTCTTTGCACACTGAGAAAAAGTTACAGCATCCTGGGTTTGACTCTAAATTACAATGAATGAGGCTGCTTCTTTTCGTATTGCAAGTATTTTTCTCCTGACTCTGACCTGAATATTTATTTATAGTAGACAATTCTTTCTTTTTTTTTTTTTTTTTCCCAGGTCCAACAATTCCCTCCCACAGGAAAGTACTGCAGAAGCTCCAGAAGAAATTCAGTCCCAAGGAGAGTTGGAGATTTTTTTTAACCTTGCAAAGATTCCAGGGGCAGGAAGGTTGCTACATACTGTCCGATATCCAGTATTGACACGCTGTTCCCAGCTAGGGACATTGCAAGATCTTTGCTGATCATGGTAGAACTGCTCTGGAGACCAGCATTTTGTATGACATGTCAAAAAGTGTTGCGTTCAAGCAGTCTGAGCACGGGACCAGGCTCCCTGTGGTCCATGCAGGGGTATTCTCTGGGCTCTGGCACTCATCTCCTATGTATGCTTTGATCAAGTTGTTGCAGTCTCCCCCAATTTCATCAGATGTAGAATTGCATTTACAGTGTGTGCTAACAGCTACCAACCCTCTGCGGAGCCGCTCAGATGTTTTGTTCACCCTCCTGTGTGGTAAACACTATGAACAGGAGGATAAAGGGCTGGAACATGTTTCTGAAAGCCTATAATCAACATGATTTAGATCTGTATCTGAGGAGAAACTTCTTTTGACGGTAAATACTCCACTTAATCTATAAATAGCTATTTAGATTGTAAAATACTCTTCATAAGTTATACTCCTGATTTGACCTGAGTGAGAAGCAAAATGTGGTCTTCAGGATAGATGAGAATAAAGTAAACTGTTCCCTTCATGAAGCTGACAAGACTTTGGCTTCAGATGGTGTTTTTGGCTTTATGACCCACCGAACTAGCTTACCATGTGGTCAAAATTACATTAAACATTTATACAGTACTGGTGTGTACAGTAAGATGTTCTTCTTCCAAGGGAAGTAGCTCATCATTTGGAGGTGTTTGTATTGCGGTCACCGTAGCAACCAGAAAAGATGAAAGTCAAAATCCCCCCCCCAAAAAAAACACCCACGTAACCCAAAATGTTAGCTGAGGTATGGATGGGCAGTCAGATTGTAAAACCGTGCACAGACTTCTAAAGGAAATGACTGCTCTGTATTAAACAAATCCAGCAGAATTCCTAGCCCTGTGGCCTAAAAATAGCACTCTCAGCTTCGTTAAGTGCAATGGCTTTTTTAAAAACAGGTGTCAGGAATGGAAGATTCTCCTTCTGACGGAGGTGAAGTTTCCCCCTCCTGCTTCGTAGGAGATTGTGTCCTGCAGCGCAGACTTCTTCCAAGAAAGACCATTTGTGGTCCTGCTTTTGACATGGGTTTTATGAAACATGGTTATGGCTGCTTGCTCTGCATGAGCTGGGCCACGAAAGTGAGACTTAAATAAACCCTGAAATCTGAGTCCCGAATACAACACTTTGGATTCTACTCAAGTGTCTTTAACTCGGTTTGCAAGAAACTCTTTGGTCAGGCAGGATTTTGGTGTCATCTCACACGGAGAGTGTCTTTGCCCTGCTGCCTAAATTGGAAGAACAAACCAGTAGAATTCCACAAAAGTAATTTTCAGCAGGAGGGATAAGCCTATATTTTCCACAGAATAGGACAGAAGTCTGATTATTAAAAAGTATCTAGAAAAGCTACAAATTTCCCACAGCAATATTTCATTAGGGCATGATTTGGCCTTAGATTTGAATTATGAGTCCCTGCCTAAAATTAAACTAACTCTGGCTCAAATACAGTTCCTCCTCACTTGTTCCCAGGTTCCATCACAGATGAGTCTGGCAGAAATAGTAATTTGAAGACAGTTCTCAAGCACAGTTGCAAACCCCAGGGTAGACACATTTTACCTCTTTCACTGTCCTACTCAAGTAAGAAGATTGTTTTAATCACTCTAAACTATCGCTTCATCTCCTAAGGTGACAGCTGTGTAGAGCAGGCTCCTTTACTATTAAACAGAATAAATTCAGCAGGATTCTTCCAAGTCCTCTTCTTTACTTATTTATCATAGGCTAATAAAGAGAGTTCTTTTTCCCTTGGTGACCTTAAGATTTAGATGTATAAAGCTCAACACCACTGAGTCAGATGAGAACTTGCTTGTTAAACATTAACAAGCACCCAGCATTTTCAAGTTTCTGCTTACCGATATCTCTGCGACAGGCTTCATGATTTGCTTTTGCACGTTTTTGGTATGCTACGTTAAGCAAGCATGACTGTGTGCAATTACCAGGATAAGACACTTTTGGCTCCGTGGGAGCCAGTGTTCCTTCCTAGCAAAGGCAGGCTGCTGGTTTCATGGTCTCACCATTTCTTACAGCCTTACTGGTCCTTTGCCTTCACATGTTCCACATGCTCCCGTCTACCACATTTGTTTTGCAACTCTGAAGAGCAGAATATCTCCCATTCTCTGTTTGCAGACAACGTTGCGAGACTGGTTTTTAATGAAAATGAAGCACTGGCAGACCCTTATTTACTCGCCCAGAAAGGAGCTTAAGTAAATCTGGGATACATTAGAGAACCCTGTAGAGGCAAAACAGAAGCTCAGCACTCCTGGGGCTGCAGTTGCCTCCAAAGCAGCAGTATTTTCCAGTCTGGGTGATAGAAGTGAAAGTAGAAGGAATGATAGACAGATCCAAGGAATAGTCAGCCTGTAACCACACCGTCTTCACTGACAATGCCCTTCCCACCAGTCTGTCTGCTTTCCATGGATCTAGCTGTGGTCCAAGTGGCTCTACAAAACATCGCTACAAAACCTGCAGAGCGGAGAAGAAGGCAAAGCAGAGGGCAATGACAGATACTGCCTCGGTTACAAGGTGGTCTTTGTGGTCAGTGTGCATTCAATCTCTCTTTTAAGAGCTTTGCTTGGCTTGCAAGGCTTGGAGAAACCTCTGGCTGGATGAAAGGATGAATCGAGGATGTGTCTGGACAGACAAGTGAAGGTGGTCACTTGCTTATCCTGCTCAAGCTAGCCAATACAAGTCTGCTCTAGATTGGCGGACATTTACATACGTATTAATGTAATGATAAACTCAGAAGGACCACTAATCCATCTGCTTTGGATTATGGAAAGAGCCAATACTCAAGTATATGCACCATTTTTGTAGATATAATTTGGGACAGTACCGTTTCTTAAGGACCTTTCATCCATGATAGTCATTCTCCTGATTTTTTTTCCTGAATGAATCCTCTACAGTGATCAGGAGGAGTCACTCAGGCTCCCACTTACCTTTAACACCCATTTACATTATATGTGATAGCAATACCTACTGTGTTACCTGTTGGTGCCTGTATGCGTTGCTGTGCCCAGCTCATAGGACAGGTGAACCTATTACAGCTCCTAGGAGAGGGTGTACTGGTTTCAAATGCAAGGTGTTGATCAAGGGCCTGGATGCACTCCAGACTCCCATAGGCCTAACACTTAGACCAGCTTCACCTATGTGAAGTAAATGGTTGTGCACAAAAGGCTTCATCTGAAATCCAAATAATGTCACTTTTCTGATTACTCTCCTATGGACTGTTCTTGTGTGTGTCCTCCCTCAGCATAGAAGCTTTGGTCTCCATACACAACCCATAAAACCGGAGACAGTAAAAGAGAAACAAATTATGTCAGAATAACCGAAAGCTTAATGGGAGCACAAATGAGGCAAAAGTCACTACATTTGCATTTATTTTCACTAGTTCTCCGATTTACAGCATATCCAGCAAAATGTAATTTGATAGTAAACCCAGCTAGTTACAGTATCCGAGGAGGGTGAAAATCCCCTCAAATTGGATGAAACTTGATGCTGCCAGCATATTGCTGAATCCCCTCCAGTGTATTTCCAAATCACATTCCTCCTTTACTCTGCTGAGTGCTGCCCAAAGAATCAACAGTAAATCAAGTAACGTGCAATATACTTCTTTTTTATAACACATCTATAAATTTCATGGAACTATGGATTTCTTCTTATGAAATTTAATTTGAGTCACTTGGGGAAACATTTCCATATTGAAAGGAACTCCTGGCTTTCATTGTACTTATACTCTGCTTTTACAGAATTGCAAGTGCTTTGATTTAAAGGGGCATAGTCAAGGTAAAGCCATTGGGCTCATTTCCACCTGGCAGGAAATGACAGGCAGCTGCTGAGCTGAGCAATCTCATCTCCGCCAGCCACTTTAGGATGAGCATGGCAAGCACGGGCTTTTGAGTGATGCTCTGTTTTCTGTCTCCTGAATTGCTGTGTCATGGAGAGGACAAGGCAAGAAGGCAAGAGCCTGGCCATCATTTCCAGCAAGGCTGACTCGTGGAGAGAGCTGCTGCCCACCTCCCCTGGGTCCA
Source organism: Trogon surrucura (assembly GCA_020746105.1). Classification (NCBI taxonomy): domain Eukaryota; kingdom Metazoa; phylum Chordata; class Aves; order Trogoniformes; family Trogonidae; genus Trogon; species Trogon surrucura. The sequence goes on from CM036617.1 coordinate 34,399,142, forward strand.
AGGAGCTCCTAGCATTGATCTCTGCATTCCCATCCTCACATGGGAATGCACCACCATGAGGGTGGTGAGACACTGGAACAGGTTGCCCAGAGAGGTGATGGAAGTCCCATCCCTGAAAGTGTTCAAGGCCAGGCTGGATGGGGCTCTGAGCAGCCTGATTTAGTGGGAGGTGTCACTGTCCATGGCAGGGCAGTTGGACTAGGTAATCTTTAAGGTCCCTTCCAACCTTGACAATTCTATGATTCTATGATTTCTGTGAATGGGGCTGAGCGAAATAATGGGTGTGGAGCGTAAATTGGGTGAAGCTTTCACAGCACCAGAACAGATTGGAAATAGCTTTTTTCTTTTTTTTTTTTTTCTTTTTTTTTTCTTTTTTTTTTTTTCTTTTTTTTTCAATAAAGGACTGTTCTGCATAATTTCTGGATTCCCCAAACATTTTCTGACAAGTTCTGCTCCCATGGTATTTTGAAACACGCACGCTCTTAGGTGCAAATGAATCAAATTTTGCTGTTAATAATACAAAGAGAAGAGAGTAGTGCAGCAGCTTTCAGATCACAGCTCATAAACTGATATCACACAGTCTGCAAAAGGTAGTTAAGAAATGTAGCTGTACTGCCAGTGTACTCCAGTTCAGTATGCATAAATGCAACATACAATATTAAGAGGGAAAAAATTAGAACTGACTGAAAACATCATAGTTGGAGAATGAAAAGAGAATATAAAGGAGGAAGTGAGACTAAAGCTTATACTCAAAAGCCACTGAATGAAAATAAATACAGAAAAAATGCTCAGAATTGGTTATCAGTGCAGTTTTCTTCAAAGAAAAAAGAAGGCACTATTAGGTGCTTTAACAAAACATAGACATAGGTGGTGACTCAAATAACAGAACAGAACATCAGAAATTTGTAAGTGCAAGAAGAATAGAATGAAGATGGACAGTGGTTAGAAAACATTTGTATCTGGTTTGAATGACTGAGTTGACCTTTTGCTGTGTGTGTCTTTATGGTGGTTGGTCTTGTCCTTTCACATGGGCACGTATTAAGTCTCACAGCTTTCTGAGAGGAAAGGGAACATGCCATGAGTTTCCTGAAGCACCCATTAAGGCCTGGGGTTGATGCTGCTGTTGCACCAGACAGGGCTCATTGCTCCTCCATTAGCAAAGACACTGCACAGAGCTGCTGCTTCACACATCATAATAGCATTTAGATATCATTATGCCCAGATGTGAACCGAGGGATCTCTGGGGAACAGACTGGTCTGAGTTGGTTTTCCATTCCTGAGATGTGCAGGCATTGAATCCAATGGCATGACTGCAGCAGAGCCCACAGGAACCTGGGACAGAGAAGAGGGAGAGCAGGGGAGAGCAAGGGAGAGCCATGATGTGGGCTGGACAGACGACCTCAATTTCTGTCGTTGCACAGAGACCAAACCAGCCACGCTCAGTTGCTCACAGATGCATGAGCAGAGCCAGGAAAATCGATGTAATCTAGGCAAGCTCTTGCAGGGAAACCTGTTTGAATCCCCTGCATATTTTTCTACATCAAGCTTTAAGAAATAAGGCATCAGCAAGAAATGTATAGAAAAGAAAAAGGCTAAAATAATACAGCAGTCATCTTCACTGGGATTTCTAAGAATCTGTTAGGGACCAGTCTCCTAAGAGATTTTTGGGTGAGTTTACTGATGTTGCAACAGTGTCATAAGCAAGGGACTTGCTTCTGGCCTTTTATCCTCCTCTTACCACATATATCCACTCAATTTGAATCAAGTTGCCAATGCCTTGCTCTCTAGTTTCTCAACAGTCTCCCACACCTCTGGTATCTTTAATGTTGCCCATTGTCTGCTGGTTTTGTTGGACCTACTTATAAAGAAAGGTCTATATCAAGAAATAGGTGAGTTGCCCTCATGAACTTCCTAGAAATGACTTTATATATCACCAGTGATAAATGTCCCACGGTTTGGGAACACCTAGCCCAGAAAATGTCTTGAGATCCCTTTCAATGCTGTATATCCTAGTTTGCATGAAATAATGGCATGCATCCACATGCTTCAAAGTATGTCCAGCTACCTATATGGCCTTTTTATTTTTCCAGGAAAGGTTAGAATATTTTTATTCTATGTGCTCTTTGCACTTCCAATATTTTATTATTACTTTTTAGAAAGCTAGTTCAAAATACAGAAATACGGTTCCTATAAAGCAGATGCAGGATTGCCAGTACAGTCTTGGTTTGGTGCAGTTTTGGAAATATTGAATTATTTGCTAAGTAAAAGGATTTTACCGTTAAGTGGTAAATCAAATATTCCCTTAAGAAACACTTTAATCCAGGAAATGCATTGTTTCAGGTTGGAATTGCTTTGTGGGTTAAATTATCGTGTATGTTAACCAGAGTTTAAAGTGTCAAATGTCTGAAACACACAGGGCATCATTTACAACTGGTAAAGCTGGCTTAAGACTTGCTCCAGGTCATAAATTATACTCATACCCACCTACCATCTGCACATCTATTACTTGCATGCCAGTTAAATATTATCTGAAAGTACTGAAGCATAAATAAAATTAACAATGGGTGAAATGGGATGAATTTAAATTGGCTTCTCAGTTCCAAGTCTTAACAGGAGTTTAAAAGAATTTTAGCATACAACATCATTCCTCAGTCTTCTACAGAATGCCATGTTTCCTCACAGGAGTGAGAACCACAGGTCGTCCTCGAATGAAGGGAACCACTTAGCTAACATGGTGCCTTCCCCCTTCTGATTCAATACTTATATCATCAGCAGAACAGGCAATTGAAACGTGTCTCGGTGCTGAACGCGTTAATTAACATAACACAAACATAGGCACGGGGGCCATGGCAGAGGAGTTGGTCCCTTCTGTAAATCATTGGTGAAGTTCCTGGGAACCTGGAGGTATGAGGAAGTCGGGATCAAACCATAAACTCCACAGTAGTTTTCTTTGTCGCACAGGAAGTCTGCTTCTAAACTGCAGGAAAGGAAACCCTAAAGCTGTTTGTTTTCATTCCTTCTCTCTCCACAGTGTTAAGTGGTTTCTGTGCATGTGTTCCTGACTGTTTTGGATGCAGGGGCATTATGAGTGTTCACAAGTGGGCTGTTTCCCTCAGCCACTGTGTGCTACAGCACCCAGTACAACTCCCAGATTTTTGTACTGTAATAAAATCCACACATAGCTGACTTCCAAGAAGTCCGGGTCTGCAATGGAAGCATCTCTCACAGTGAGAAGGGCAAGGTGCAAGGCAACATCTCTCTCAGGGCTGATTCTATTGGCCTTCCAAAATGCAGATTTTAGGCAGCTATGCCTGTGATTTCTGTGTGCAGTGATCTGCACGCAGGTCTTTGGTTAATGCTGGAGCGTGATTGCATGTAATTTGTGAAGTGACTGCTTCCAGCAAGCAGGTTGGTCAGTGGCTCAGGGCTTCTCCTCATAGCATATGCATAGTCATCTCAAAGAACCATTCAGGTTGGAAGGAACCTCAAGAGATCATCAAAGCAGGGCCAGCAGTGAATTCAGACCAGAAGTTAAACAACTTGATTCTTCTGGCAATCATCCTGAGGCCAGACTCCTCTGGGGCTTCCTGCCATGGAGGGGGATGGCTTGTGAGAAAGATGAAGCAGAAAGGAGATACGGTCCATTTTAGGAGCAGAGATAAAAAACATTTCAGGCAGCTGAGCCCAAAAGGCTGTAGGGGAGGAAGGAAGGGAACAGAGCAAATCCATCTTGGGCATTTGAGATAAGAGTCATGGTTTCAGAAAACAGAGTTTTTATTTGTTCTTCAGAGCTTTAAGACTGGGAACAAAATGTGACAAATAGCCTAACTCTTTGGATTGTTTATTTCTTACAGCCATTTTTACTTAGATCGAGTTAGTGAAGAAAAGCTGTGTTGCTGCTTAGATAGTTTTGTATCCTTGCTCAGGATAGGTACAAATAGAAATCACACTAGGTACAAGAAAGAAGAGGAGCCAGCTTCAATTCTGTATAATACATACTGGTCTTGAGGGAAATCCCACACATAGACAGTTAAGCCTAGCTAATAAAACACATCTTCAACCACCACCAAAAAGAAAAGATTCTGTCTTTCCCATGGGCTCCTTTCTTCAAGCAGAAGTTGCTAACTGCTTTCTTTGACCTCCACAGTCATTAGATTTTATTGTACTCAGGCCCGGTCTGCCAGGATGCCAAGTGAGTGAATGTTCTCATTCAAATTCCAAAAATATGTTATTTTGAAAGGTCTGAAGCACTTGCAGAAATACAACTTGCCACTTGCACCTGTGCAGATCCAGTTTAGGGACATCATTAAAATAATTGCACTCCCTTTAAGACACGATTTTATGCAAGTGTATGAGCATATAATATCTCCAAAATCATTTTATTGCCCACTCACTTTGAGGGTTGCATCATTAGATTTGCCTGCCTTAGGTTTGGCCTTCAGTGCTGATCTCACATAATGATTTGTGATTGAGAGTGCCCTAATTTTATATACCCATACCTTTCTGAGTTAGGCATTAAAGACAAGGAACTGACACCAGAGGTTCACTTCATCACCTCAGTAACTCCCATTTAGTCCCATTTCAGTGGGAGTTCTATGTGTCTAAGGATCTGAGTCAAGAACACTCAAGATCAGGTCTTCAAAGCTCACTGGAACAGGCAAAACTTCCTGGGATCCTCAATAGTTTCTGAACTGGTAAGGAACTTCTAAGAGATTTAAAGTGGGATTTGGGTATCTTTGAGGATCCTCTCTGTTCCTCGCATCCCTGTAGACTCTTGCTGTAGAGCAGACTAGAAGCAACCTACCTATAGAATTATAACTACTTCCATCACTTCTGCAACAAGATTCCTTTTCTTCCTGTTGTTTATAGCCTTATATCATTTGCTGAGGTAGATCTCCGCTTTGATTACATGGGTGATTACCAGTACAAAAAAAAAGACGCATTTTGAAAGTGCAGTGACCTTTGTTCCAGTGAAATAAAAATCCACAGTTTATGTTGCAAACTTTACCCCAAAAGTAAATTGCTGGCAATTTTGGGGCATCTTCTTAACTGGTAGGCAGAATACCACCAGCAAATAGCTCTCTGTTCTGCACAATTAAGTTCTTTACTTTATAGAGACTGACGAAGAGTTTTGTGAACTGCCAGAATAATAACTCCCAGGAGAATGGAAATAGCGACATGGTAACACTTGTACAACATTTGAGAAGTCTCTAGCTGTGAGTTACTTTTGGGTGGATGGATGGATAGATAAATCAATAGGCACATAAACAACAACAGACAGAGAAGACACACGGTTCACCGAAGTTTGTGGTTCTCCTAAAAAGTAAGTCTTGCATAACAGCTCTGAATTTGCACACCACAGTCCACAGCATTGTTATTTCCTATGCATTGTGGCAGGTACATCAATATTGAACAAAGTAGAGCTTCACAGCGTTTAAGCCACAGATTGAGAGTTTACCATCCTACCCAGCTTCTTTGTCTGGCTGCTCAGCTGGCTCTTGGCAAATATTCTCTGCTGGTCACCGCTAAAATGTTAACAATGACAAAGGCTTCTTTCCAAATGAATTTGGGAGCATTTTCTGTTTTGAAATGTGCAGATTTGTTGTGTAATGACTCCTCTGAGGAAGAGGAGGGTTTTACAGCCAAACATCAGTTCAGAAGCTTCAACAGACCTGTATCCTGTTCCTTGTTACGTTTTCCCCACTGTAGAGAGACATTTTTTACTTAGTTCTCTCTTTGACTATCCCACTGCAGATGGACAGAGCCTCTCAAAGGATGACATGATGGTTGGCAAGACCCCAAAGATTGCTTCTGGGTACTTAGGTGTTTCCTTCTACCAGAGTATCCATTTGGAATTTCTAATGTTTGTTTCACCTCCAGCATGTTTTCTGAGTAGATAAAAATTATCCACTTTGATTTATATAAGACAGACCAGGCACAAAAGGTACACGTAACTCTACAAGGTCACTCAGAAAGCTTTTTACTCAGCCGAAAAAAAACCACCTTGGTTTCTCTGCCTCTGTTTAAATTGGCCAGTGGGGATAGTGTGTGGGATACTGTGGGATCATATTCCCTTAGAAGTGCAGATGGAAGACTTTTTCAGATTATGACAGAGCTTTTGTCGAGCCCACACACCCACCGGGGACACCAGACCCTGGAGGGGGTGGGTGGCACATGCCTGTGTCTCATTTCAGCACAGAGTGGGAGCACACACCTCAGAAATGCTCTCGAGTACCCCAGTATAGATACAGGTTGAATTTCTTACCAACACCATTCCTCCACCCTCATGTTCATTTCTGTCAGGATCAACATCCCAAACTTGACAGGAATATAATTTTTTTCTGGTTTGGTTTTCTATTAAACAAAAGATACGCTGTGGTGCTTGTCTGACTCCTATGGCTACAGACTCATGGGTTAATGTATAACCAGTATATTCCTGAAGTATTTAAGTTGCTATGTCCCTTCACTTTGCCAAGGTAATGAGGTGTTTGATGAAGGGAGTTCAGCTGCAGACCTGCAAATGTACATTCTGTAGGCTAGAGAGAAACCACAACAGGCTCTTACATTTAATATTCTGATAAATTGAGCACTTCTGCACCTTACATTAGGCAGTGAGACAATGCAGCCTTGTTTAATCCAAACAGAAAGTGTTCCTTCAGTAATGGAGTCTAGGTTTGTTTCAGCAAAATTAGATTTGCATCACTGATGCAAAACACCATAAAAATCCAACGGATGCTCGGGAAGTAGAAGCTATCTGCTCATTTGTTCAGATAAGTGAAGATTTAGCCTCAACAATGTGGAGATGTAATGGAACAAGTTGATGCCAGCATACAGTGCTGGTTTGTTAGATTAGAAGAGCATATCCGGTGATGATTGTCTTCTGTGTTTTTTTGTTGTTTGTTTGGTTTGTTTTTTGTCTGAGAAACACATCAAGAAGTGTATTAAAACAGCTCAGAATCACTGATGAGTTTTGTTATCTACTGCTTGGTCTCAAATTACTGTTAACTCCAAGACCATCCTTATTTTTCAAGACTTTGAGCAATGTAGTTAAGGTTTCTTGGAAATAAATCAATACTTCATATCACTTCTGAATAGCATGCTGGCCAGACAATCTGCCTTCCTGATTGAGACACAGCTAGGAGTCAATGGTGTCAGAGTTTAAGCTCTCACCTTTTTGCTTCTGTGTTTTCTTTGCAGGGGAGCTTTTCTTGCTGCAGTTAAAGCTTCAAACCTTTCTTTCACAGGTCACAGCTGCTGAACAGCAGTAAGCACGAACTCCACTCCAGAGGACTGTTGTGATTGACTCTGATTTTGTTAACCCTTGCTGCAGGTCCGGGTGAAAGGTGGGCTGCGACAGATGGACTGCAGTTTTCAAACGTTGTCTTCAGGACCGGTTCACACTTTGCCTCTCCTTCATCATTTGCACATTCTTATACACAGAAAATGAGAACACAACAGACTCTTAAATAATGTTACTGAGTGAGGAGAGGAAAAGTGTGCCATGGGTGTACCTCAAGGCAATTATGTGTCTGTTTTTAGCTGCCCCTGGTAACACCTCTCTTCCAGGCACTAGGATAGGCAGTCATTTTAATGAAGGCTGTTTACCTTTTTTTAACTTGACTAATTCAGAACCTGGCAAAGCTCAGGTAGATTCTCTGGAGGCTTGAAACTGTTTAGTCTGAATTTTAAGTGAAATGAAATCTCACTTTTAAGCGGTTAGGTCATAGGTAAGCCCTAGGACTCTTTCTTTTGCTTTGAAATGATGCTGAGATAGAAGGATTTACTAAAGCCTCCAAAGTCTAGAGGTTTGGTTAAAAAAATAAGAAACTACAGAGGCCTTGATACTGAGCTAATTCAGCTCTCTGTGCTGTTTAACCCTTTTCCCTGTAGTGAGGGACAGAAAAGGCCAAAACCTTGATGCTTTCTGATGGAACTTTCTTTGGGAAGAACCCCCAGTACAGATCGCCTACCAAAGAGAGGCAGCATCATTAAGCCATATGTGAAGACACAACCCAGCTCCAAGTCACTCCAAGCCTAGCTTCATCCCTCACTAGTGCTTGGATGTCTCAGCCTTTGGATGCACTAGCACCCAAGGAGTTCCTCCTGGGAGAAGCAAGTACCTCTCCGCCACTTCATATTCTTGATTGGGAGAAATCTCATGGAGATTTTTTCACACTATTGACTGATGATACTGTTGCAAGGGCTTCTTCTGCAGTGCTGTGGTGAGGAGGTAGAAGAAGATCTTATTAATCAGATTGCATTATTTTTGAAGACATAAAGAGAAAGAAAAGCTTTATTGAGATATTCAGCATCAGAGTTAAATATCCAGTGTAATGAAATCCTCTGACTGCTCTTTGCCAGAGCAAGCTGAGCTGTTTCAGCTGGGACAGATTGGATCTGAAATGTGTCTTCAGGCAGAATGGGTAAAAAAATAATCATCCTGATGACTTAATGGAGGAAAATCAGGGTCACAAGCCTGGATGTTGATTGCTGCCAGACAGAAGTTACCCATAATCTTTGCTGGACACAACCATCAGAGTGAGGCAGGGAGTCCATTCCCTCTCCTTGGTGTACCCAGTGAACAGTGCTAAAATATCTGCATACTTAGGATTAAACAGTATGTCTTATTGTATGTGTGGTTCTAGGAATGCACTCTGCAAATAAACGGATCTGATGATATTCTGGTGCAATTTATGGGGTGGCGGATGCACTAGACCCTTAATGCTCTCTCTGTTCTTGACCTTGCATGATTTACCAGCTCGTTCTAGTACCTGGCTCAGTTGTCTAAATTTGGCATGTAATTTAAAACCACAATGGCTGTAGAGAGCGAGAGATCTCCAGAAGGCATCCTCCCTTGTCATCTCCCACCACTGACCACAGCAGGGACTGTGTGTCACTGCAACTGTCTTGCTTGGATGGAGAAATCTGCACTTGGGTCTTTCATCATCCTTATTTTTTTTTCTGTGGCACATATGTATTGCAGTAGGTAGCAGTACCTGACTGTTTTAAAGCCCTGATGGTGAAAGATGTGCCGTACTCTTGCTGCTATAGCACCTAACTCTGAATGTAACAGCTCAGCACAGAGAGCTCTCTCAGCCTCCAGAAAAATGCATCTCTTCTCTTGTGGTAAAGGAGATTTGAAGAGTCGGTGAGCATGAGCTGGAATTTTTCTGTTAAATACAGCATGAAAGTCTTTCTTTAGAAGCTAAATGGATAAAAACAGTGCGTGAAATTGAAGTTGATAATTAGCAAGTCAGTCCCAGTGAGGAGCTCATACCGGCTTTGACCTTCGGGATTTGTGCAAAAACTGAGAGGTGAAGCACATCTCCCCAGCTGTGCGGCACAACGGAGCCCACATGGTTTTACCTGAGGAAATGGCAAAGCAGCAAGCTAAGCCCTGACAAAAAAAAAAGTAAGAATATAAATTGTAGATCAAAGGTAACGTATAGAAGAGATTGGTCCTAAGCTGCTGGCCAGAAAATTAATGTGAAGAGCTAATTCCCTCAGAGCTGATCATAGTCTTGTCAGTGGAGAACCAGCATGACACCCATCATCCTTCAGGGTTGCCATAGGTAGGGTGAGGTTTCCCCACTCTTTCTTGGGTGGAAACAGAGCACTGATCTGTCTTTCAGGATCTTAATTTCACAGCTGTAGAAGCACAGATACTTTTCAGGACACTACTCTTATTTGACACCTCTCTAAAGGGTTACTATTTCCCTCTATATGTCACCTATGCTATGTTGTGGCCCTGTCCCACAGCCTCTGAAGTCAGTCGAAAGTCCTTCAGAGGAACTCTAAATGCAGAAAGGTCTTTGTGGTATGACGATTCAAAGTTTCATGGAGTTTAGGATTAAGAGGCCACCTGTGCACCCTGTTCACCAATTCACCCATATACTCTAGAACTGAGGTTAGAATTCCCACTTCTCTCAAGCATCTCTTCCCATTTCTTGTTGCAACTAGATGGGAGCACTTTTTACTGACTCCATAAAATTGCATACTCTAGTACAGTCACTTCCCAGTCTTTTTTTTTTTTTTGCTAAACTATCTCTGCATGTTTTTTTTTCTCAGCCCTTGAGTAATTTTTATTGTCTTTATCTCCTCCCTTATGACATGCACGCTGAAGTTGTGACTACCAGCAGCAGATATACTTTAACAGGGGTGAAACAGGTTCCTTACCACCTGCCTATTTATACAAGCAAGAATTACATTTTTAGCATTCCTTACCACGCACTTACAATGAGATCTCATCACTGCTTCCAAGAGACTGTCCTCCTTTCCTTAGGTGGGGCCTGTGCTTTTTTGTAGCTAAATTTTGCCAAGATTTGTTCTTGGCTTTCATTCTAATGTTTTTGTTTTAAGATGCCTGGTGTACAAGGAGAGCCAGATCTCTGCAGATAAATCTCCTGCAATTTACATTTGCGCCAAACCTTGTGCCAGCCATTAATTTAATCTGTAGTGATTCCATTGTTGTTTCTGGTCTGATCTCAAGAGTCTCAGTTTAAGGTCTAAAACCTGAAAACATCCTGTGTCGTTTTCTTCTGTGAAGTTATTCAGGAACAGCTAACATATTCACATGCTGACCTTTGGTAGAAAAAGTTTTAATATGGTCTTATGATGACTTATCATCAAGTCAGACAGTCTGTAAAGCCAGCCAAGCTGTTTTTTTTCCTGCAGTGTCATATCAGGGTATGATGGGTAAGCAAGAGAAAAGGAGAGGGACAAAAACCTGAGCAAGAACCAGTCAAACCCATTGCTTTAACATGCCTCAGATGCGCTGTAATCTGCACCCCCCTGCAATGCAATGTGTAGGGGAGGCAGGGATGCTTTTAAATAATAACTTTCACTGCAGTTACAGATAGGAAGTGTCACTCCACTGCTATGTTTTACCATTAGCCAACCAAGTCGTGGTTGGTATCTGGGATATAAAATCATTCAGAAAGCAGAGGTGGGACAAAGGTGACAGACTATTACCAGGTGGTGCTGGCAAATTTACTGAGACGTCTGTGTAAAGGCGAAACTCTGAGTCATGTGAAGATAACCTGTCTCCCCATGTTTTTGAAAAAAGAGACCACACATTCACATAGGTTTTGGAAACAAAGTTATAAGGTCTTTAACATTCACCCCATAATGCTCAAATTCCTTACTTCTTCATCTTTTACATAACTCATGAACATTTCATCCTTTTCACACAAACTTTGAAGCTGGTAATTCTCTTGGAGTGTGCAAATTCCTGCTTCTACCTCTATTACTTTTAAGAGCATTTTCTTGCTTCAGTTCTCCCATTTTTCTTTCTCTGTTTCCTGCTTGTTCCTAGGATTCTTTACCCCTGGATTATTCATACAGCTGTGGTTGTAATCCTTCTCTATTTGTTTTTCTCTCTTTTTCTTGGGATAGAAGTCTAAGATATTGTCTGTGGTTGGTTAAAATTCACACACACGTTCAAAACCTGCAATCAATTGTCTTTGCTTGAATTCATCAAAGTTTTCTCTTTTAGAATAAATAAATAAAATAAATCTTATGGATCTACCTTTGTCCTTACTGTCTTTTAATTTGAGTGTATCTGACTCATAATCCCTCACTCCACAAGTATTTGCCATGACCAGCTGTTTTAAAATAATCCACGCTCCTTGTACAACAGCTCTATTCCTGCTTTCTTCTTTGTCTTCCTCCTCTCCTCATTCACTCCTCCACAGAAATACTATCTCACTGGAAGCATTTGATTTCAATAGCGGAGATTCCTTGCTGAGTTAATGGATGCTCTGAACTGCCGCCTCAAATCCCTCCATCCTAAACCAAGCACGTAGACTGACATTCAGCCCCAGGCACAGGTTATTTAGGTGCCTTCACCATGCACACAAACTCAGGAGCTGAGCATGAGAGCTCCTGCCGTCACCAATACAACAGCTCCTGTTGCCCATTAATACAACCAGTGGGGCCTGCAGAGCTATTTGGGAGACAGGTGTAGGTGCCTACTTTAGGTGACGTAAATAGTTCTGAGCTCTTCTGTTCCGATTCTGTTGCTGAAGCGTAGGCATCCAAGGTCACTGAGATGCCCTTGAGGACCTATTTTTCAGATGTTTTTCCAGAAAGGTGTGGCTTTCATGTAGGTCTTGTGTCATCTCTGTAAGCTTAGTGCAGATGTCTTAGATGACCTCTGGCAACATAAATAGTATCAGACACCTACACGTAAGCAACTGAATTAAGCTCCAACTTTCAGTCAAATATATAGGGAGCTTTTTCACCTTGTTCTCATGAAAACATCTACATTCATATGCTTAAATTTTTATGTCAAGGGTCTGGAGAAGACTCCCACCTCCAGTTAAGAAGCCTGAACACACAAGATGTCATAACTCCTCACTGGATAGAAACAATTCAAATAGAAACTACTAAGCAATGCAGCGCAGGTATTTGAAGTACAAAGTACAACCACTTCCAGCAAAAGCACACATACTTCACTCACTAAGTAGTCTAGCTTCCTTGGGTTATGATCAAGAACAAACAGAGAGATTCCCTTATTCTTTACTTCTCCTGTTCTGAATTTAGGGCAAGAGTTTTATCAGAGGGTAAGTTCTGTATGAGCCCGTTAATAGAATACATGAAGGAGCAAAAAAAGCAACTGAAAATCACAACAGAGTAGGAAGATGCGCTGACCTGCATGGTCATTTGTGTGTTGACATTTGAGAAGAGACCTGACAACACACTTTCATGCAAGCCCCAGATGTTCTGACCTCGCCCCATGGTAGGATGTCGTGTTCTGTGGTCGAGTAGGCTGTTCCCAGCCTAATGCTGGGGCAAGATTTCCCTCCAGATGTACTGACACAGAAGAAGCATAAGGATAAGGTGAATGGATCTTTCCCCCTCTTCTCCACCTCTTTTGTCACTGAATTTTGCCAAAGATGAGTGTTGTATGATAAAGCCAACTAGTGTGTTGTTACAAAGATTTTAGCCTGTGGTAGATCTTGTATGAAACAAGAAGTTAGGTCAATTCATGAAGCTGTACATCCTTCTTGGCATTGTCGCAGTCCAGCCAAGGAGGAAAAGAGCTCAAGTACCCTCAGGTTCCTTGTTGCGGAATTCTGATCTGCGCAGACAGAGGGAGAAGGAGGCTTGCGGAATTCTGAGGAATGGGTGGTTCAAAACAACTTGTGCACTGAAGCAGACCTGAGGTGTCCCTAAAAGTGTTATTTTCTGCATAAGGAAGTTTCTTTCACTGACCTTCAGATGTTGTTTTTGATAAGAAGAAATTAAACTAAGAAATGAAAGAGTAAAACTGAAAGTGTCTTTCCTACACATAATTTTGGTCAGACAGCAAGAGGAAACTGAGGCAAAGGAATACACAGGAATGGAAAAAACATTGTCAATGGTAGGATGAATACCCACCCAAGAGATGAAGAGTGCAAGTATTTATAAGAATGGTAGGTAAAGCACTAAGCGATACGAGTCCACTGAGTCCTGCTATGGAGCTGAGTGTGGTGATGAGAGATTATTTTGTGAGAAGGGTCTCGAAAAGTTTAGCTAGTTCAGTGTGAAGTTTTGAAAGAAGATACAATAGATGTTTCAAGTCAGTAAAGAGGAGGAGAGGCCAAACAGAGAGGCCAAACAGAGAGAAGAAGGAACTACTATGGAGAATCCTGGCGTAAGAACAAGTAGGTCAATAAAACACAGACTGGAAATTAAAGAGGTATTCTTGCTCGTTACAGCTGTCAAGGTCTTCAGATGAAGGTCACCAGAAAACCCTACTGACTTTGCAAAACAGGGCTTGACCAGTTCAGAAGGGGGAGTGTAGGATGTGATGGCAGAAGGCTCACCTTTGACAACCATTGATTTACTTTAGGGTGCATTTTTTAAGTTCCCTCATCAGTCCTCACTCTGGGCAGCATGAAGGCAAAGGAAAGCTTTTCTCTTGCCTGCTTTACACAGACATGCAGGGTCTGGCCAGGCTCTCAACTAGCAGTGCTGCTGGCACCTTACTTCTCATTGGCAGAGCAAAAAAAAATCATAAACAGCGTCACTGACAACACATCAGGTCATGGACTAATGTTTATTTGCTTTTTCCATTTACAGTACTCAATAAGGAATGTTAATGGAAAGTTGTTTAAGCCCAACAGGCAAAAGCTAAACTCATGAATAAGAGGTCTTGGAACATTTTTGTTTGAAATTTCCTTCTCGTTCCTCTCACCCCCTCCACCCCTCCCTTTCTTTCCTATTAAATTGAAGTCAATTTCCCTAATAAATTCCAAGGCTTTTAAACCCAGCTTAATGTTCACGATTGCTATCTTTCCCTGAATAAACAAAATACTTTATACCTTTTGCTGGAAACACAGACTTCTCTTATTTGCAGGGGAGAGTGGTAGCAACATTTTAAACACAGCTTTATGCACAAAGGCTGATGAAAGCTGAAAACTGTGAGAACTGGGCTGCTCATTCCTCACTCTTTTTCAGGAACCAAGGCAATAATGAAACCCGACATATCGCACTGCTTTCCTTGATCAGCTCCTGATTGCAGGGCTGTACAAAAAAAGACCCAACAAAGGTGAAACGGGACCTGTTCATAAACCCAGGGACTGATCCTGCAAAACCTCAGGTAGCTTCTAGGTGCTTTACACAGAACCAGGCCCTAAGTGCCACTGCCAATAACAAAAAGATAACCTACTCAGATAAGACAGCCAGAAGCCCTGGGCAATACAGCAAACCTATCCTAAAAGTAGCAATGGGAATGTGACCCTGGCAGATGTGATATCCACACAGCACTGCTGAGAAAGACTGCTGAATCTCATCAGGTATTGCCCTGACACCAAATACTCCCCTAGAGATGAACCCCTTTTTCATGAGCCACTGGAAAATGTCTTAGAGGGAGGTGATGTTACCCTGGGTTGCCGTTTGGGGTGGCTTAGACAAACCAAAGCCCTCCCTTTGACCCTGTAGCAGCCCTCAGCTTGCCCCCTCCCTCCCAGACACATATCTGCAGCCCATTGAAGAAAACATAAAACTGTGAGAGCACCACAGCTCCTCATAGAAATGTCTCCTTTGGCCCATTAAATCAAAACAAATGCACACCGAGATGCAGGAGTTTAATGTGACCTTCTAGCCACACATGTTTCCAATGTATTTTACAACAGCCACAACAAAATGCAATTATTTGCTGTAGGCAGGCCTGCTTCTGGATGGCTCAATAAAACTCCAGACAGTGCTGTGCAGTCCAAGGCTGAGGTGAGGGCCTCTCTCCCGTTTTCCCTTTGCATGGTCGCCGTGCGTTGTCGCTGAAATGTCCTGGGCAGGGGGATGAAGTTGGTGAGACTTAGAGGTGATGGAGAGAGCAGATCACAGAGCTGTTTGCTTTCCCACTTGGCAGAGACACGGACGCAGGCAGTCACATCTCTGTGGCTAATGGTAAACTTGCGCTCTGCAGAGACATGATGAAGAGCAAGAGTAAGGGATATTTGAGTTTATGGGCGAGTTGCAAAGGCTCAGATGCAGCCCAACGACCACAGACCTCTTTCTTTTCTCTGTATTAGGGAATGACACTCTGCATGCAGCAGAAACAAGGACTGCGGTTGGGTCCCTTGGACATCAGCAACTGTTCTGACATAAACTCACCTTGGCTGTGAGCCTACACGGCTCCTGCCCATTGCAGTAAAGTCATGCGTTTGTCCAGAGGACTGGGAAAGCTGATGGGTTTGAAAAGGAATCCAGGGACAACCTGTGAAATCTTCTGTCCAGGGCTAAAGAAAGGAAGGGACTTCTCTCTCCTTCTCCCCCACATATTTTTTGTTTACTTCTAAGCAAAGTGTGGCTTAACTCAAAGGAAAACAATCAGCAGTAAATCTAATGGTAGCAGCACATCATACTACATTACACCTGGAATGCCAGACTCTGAGATAGTTACAGTCCAGAAGTGTCTTTTTTAGAGAAATCAGATATAATCCCAGACTTTCCAGGTGTTCATGAGGGCTAAGAAGTGATGTTGTGCATTCATGAATCACATCCTACTTACAGCTCTCATGAAAAATCCATCCCTTCAACGATCTGAAGACGAAAAGCCCCCGTGCCCCAGGATAAAAGTTGTATTCAGTCAACATCCATGTGGGCAGTACTTTAAACTGATTTCCAAGGCCTTCTTGTTGAAATTTGTCTTGTGGGACAGGACCTCCCTAGGACATGACTTATCTTCCTGGCTCTACTTGAAGACTGGGTCAATGGCTTTTATTTCAATATTTAGGTGCTACTTTAACCAGCATGCTTTCTGAGAAATTTTTTAGTCAATAAAAACTCTGACATTTTTCTGCTAACTAGGCACTGAAAATACAGTTACAGTCAGAAATTCATCTCCTAACAAGATCTGTAACTTGGTGTTATGCAGCCACTATGCACCTCTGCCTTTTTAAAAATTCATTTGGGTGCATCACTCAGCATCTGGATTCCAGTCAGTTCTGGGTAATAATAATCATTCATTTCATTGATTTTTGCTGTGTTCTTACTCAGGGCAAATAATAAGGCAGTGCCGTGTTTTGGATTCGGATTGAGACTCCAGACCTAACAACGACTGAAAGCCCCCACGGGGGTATAGAGAAGTCAGAGACAACAGCACATCAATTATGAAGCCCTGCACTTCATCTACTGCTGGCAAAAGAAAAGGTTAATTATCTAAAAATAAAGCAACTATATGCTGGTGCAGGAGGGTGAACTGAGAGGAGAGCTGTGGAACAAACAAGATAAGGTTGTGATCTACAGCATTAGAAGACTGAGGCTGAAAAAGGAACTGTCCGGTATAACCTGTCACCCACAGGCAAATCAAATTGCACGGCTGAAAACCCCCGGCCAAAATAAATGGACTATGTCATGTCTTTAATAAGCCTTTTCTGGTTCTGACATTGAAACCAACAGGTGCCCAGGAGCTGCAGACACTCTCACACCCACTTAGTTACTCCAAGGCTATACGTGTTCAAATGACTTACTGCACCACAGCGAGCCTGAAATGTGAGCACTGAGATCAGAGCTGAACCTCCTTGGTGTTTCTACTGCCTTTCAAGACAAGGTCAGTTAGTTTTTGCAGATGTGGGTTTGAAATCTTATCTTCGAAGAGCTGTTGTGTTTAGGGTTTTATTCTCTCTGAGCATCTGTGAGACCTGGCATCCTTCAGTGTTTGTGAGGACCACTGTACTAGAGAAAAACTCAGTAACCATCAGTGGTTCTGCTGTGGGAATCCAAACAGGCAGAGCTGCATGAGAAGAGAAAGGAAGAAACTACGCTCCTTCAGTTTGCCCTCCTTGTTTTGAAGGCCTGCCAGGCAGTCAAGGACCTCACAAGTAGGCTCCAGCTACATATTTATGGCAAAGAGGAAAGAGCAGCAACTCCTCCAGCCTGGGACAATAATTAAAAGAGAACAGATGGAGTCAATCCCACTGAGTGAAAAGAAAAATCACCAATGAGACCAATAGGACCTTGACAGAGTTTTTAATACAGACCTTAAGTACAATTTAAATCCTGAAACCTGCACTTCTTAATGTTATTTTTTCGAAGTCATTCATTCCACTGAGCCAAAATTTCAAGGGTCCATGAATACTTTGAGTTTTAACGGCAGTTGAAATCATCAAAGGCCATTGCAGGCTTTCCCTGCATTCAGTTCAGCCTCCTTCAAGAAAGGAAGAGGAAACTACCATCTCTGAATAAAGAAAAGACCTGAGGCACAAAGATACTAAAATTACTCAGTTAATTGCACATCACCTATCTATGCAATTGGCAAATTTCTCTCCTCCAGTCTCTGAGCAGATCCCTTAATTGCATAAGAATCCATCTGTGTTAAAGAAGCTTTATTTAAAAAAACAAAAGAATCCCAAACAACTCATAACAAAATGATAAATTTGGATTAGGTTTTCAGGTCACTGTACTAAATACTGTCAGTAACACTGTAAGATTTATATAGCTTCAGCTGCACTGAGCTAGAAATGGATTCCATTATGTTCATATTTTTGGTTATAGTAAATAAACATGGGCATAGGTGGGTTCTCAAGAATTCCCATGGGGTCATAACAAGAGGCCTGCAGGAAGGGATGGCTCCCCCTTACTTCACTCACCTGACTGCCCTCAGCACAAGTGGCTACTCATACTGTTGTCATAAGAAGAAATCACGGGGTAATACAGTCAGGTGTCATTTTGATACAATCCTATTCAGACAGTCTTGCTCCACTGAACACCAGATCAAAGTTCTCTCTCTTCCATGCTTTTCCTTTAATTTTTAAAGAACTGTAAGTTCTCTTTCTGAACAAGAACTGTTACCAGTCACTCATCTGGGAGCATGATGAATACTGCACTCCTTCATCCAAGATCAAATGTGCCATAGCTGGTGTGGTGGGCTGACCTGCGAAGTGCCCACCCAGCTGCTCTCTTGCTCACTCTCCTCAGCAGGACAGGGGGAGAAAATAAGATGTAAAAAACCCATGGGTCAAGACAAAGGCAATCTAACCAACAAAAATAAATAAATAAAACAAAGGTTGTGCAGAAGCAAATCAAACCCAAAGCAGATGTATGCTCTACTTCCCATCAACAAGTGATGTAAAGACACTTCCCGGTTGTGTCCCCTCACAACCTCTTGCCCACCTCCAGCCTCCTGGCCTTTCCAGGGTGTTGGAGAGACAGCCTTGGAGCTGGGCAGGTGCTGCTCAGCAGCAGCCAACACATGAGTGGGTTATCAACACCATTCTGGCTACAAGTGCAAAGGCACAGCATTATATGGGCTCCTGTGAGGAAAGCTAACTCCATTCCAGTCAGACCCACTACCTGGATTTCATGGGTTATATAGTGTGGGACAGCTTTATCTGACATGTACTGATCTGTCCCTGCCAAAAGAGGCAGAAAGGAACTAGGATTAGTTTGAAATTCTGGCTGGCTGTAATCACAATATGAGTGTAGCACCATACTGTGTGCATACATAAACTCACATCAGGTATGAACAGTTGTATTTTTTCAGAGGCATTTCCATGTGATCTGTATGTATTCCTAATGTCTGTAAATGAAAGTACTTTTATTTAGAGATATTCCTACAGACTTAGGAAGTCATGCCCACCCTAAAGATGTTGTCGTGTATTTGATGAGTTAAACCACAGCATCATGCAGAATTCTTGTCTGTTACTATAAAGAAAGGAAATCGTCCAATCTTACACTTTTATATGCTTACTCATTTCATTGGACTCTTGTTGCCTGAAATATTTAACATGTGTCTGCTACTAAAACCCTGAGTGTATGGACACTCTTACTGTTTTGCTGGAGAGCTATGCACTTTCCCAGCTAATACAGGTCATTGGAAAGGTTTTCTTCCAAACAAATCCTCCTTCTTCTCACTCCTGAATGTGCAGCCTCTTCACTTCTGTAGGGAAGCTCTCTCTTTTTCTGTCTAAATGTCCACAGAAATAAATTTCAGCACACAGCTGGGGCACCAGTGTTTAAGGGCAAGGATTGCAACAGCTTGCTGTTTTCCAGGTGCCTCAGACACATTCCCATCATCCTTAACACCAGTCTAATACATAGCGGACACTTGCGCTTATTTAGAGAGCCTAAATGCAAACAAAACCCTGAAAGAATCCAGAGATAGAGGAAGAAGGTAAAAGCATTAACACTTATTTTCTTAACTTAAAATCAGCTTCAAGAAGACTTCTTTCACTCTCACCTAATGAGCCATACCTAAGGACCCACCTCTTACCTAAGCTTCATGTCTTTAATAGTCTTTCCTGACAGAAAACCTCAGTTCATTTGTTTCCCCTTCCTTGGGGTCCCCTGGGCTTCTCTTCAAGTCACTCTTCACTCACTGGATTATCAGTATTAATTTATTAGGGAAGCATTTTCCACACTCCTGCCCCAAGGCTAGTATCTACCTTCAGCTCTCTAGGGACACTGATGGTTTTTTTTGGCAGGCAGTGGCCATCCTCTCCCATTCTGGTAGCAAACAGATATCGCTGATAATGACTTGGCTGAACTGCCAGCAAGTCATTAACCTTCGTTAAGGTAAAATGCTTTCCCACCTGGTGAAGTCATACTCCAATCTCATATTGCAATCTGTTCAATAAATAAAGCATCTCCTACAACACACACACTGACAGCCGTACTTTATACAAAAAAAAAATACAAGTAGCTTCAATGACTGTCTCGTTAATAGTCCTAGACATGACAATAATTGTTATTTTGGGGTGTTAATGGTGATACCATTTTCATCCATGATGAGGCTAGTCTCATCTAGGTCAGGAAATTTAGGGGATTTCTGAGGTTGACTCTTCTGCCTGCTGGAAGTCATTAGCATCTGTCTGTGTCCTGACTGAGCTTCAGCTGACATGAGAGTTTCTTATTCCTAAAAGAATTTCTTTTTCTTTCTGTTGATTTAGGAGCCACCGGCAATCTATTGGGCGGTTGCTGAGTGATGGCTAGTCTTCATTTCAGAGGCATGGCTGCTGATTTAATGCTCTGTAGCTGGAGGTGAGAGTAAATCTGTGACATCTTGTGGCCACTTGAGCTACTTGTCTGTAGTGATATCTGTGGCATTTGCAGTGGTACTGAAGAGGGGTGGTGACATAAAGAAAAAGATCCCTTTTTTTACTCTGTGTATTTTACCTACACTTGCCTTCTTCAGTGTATGGTGAGTACTGAAGTTATAAACACAACAGTCCATATGTTTCAGACATATGTGCTACATGTTTATATGCATGAGAGGATGGGTTTTTCTCACGTAAATGTGGTCATTTAAAGTCAGATGTTGGCTCCTTCCTTGTCAACATCTTAAGACAGGGCCCTAGAGACAGTGATTCAGTCTTTTACTCCTAGATAACATGGCAAGATGGGGTGAACTGCCCTTTGGGGGTTCCCTGTGGGTGTAGAAAGAGTCTTAAGGACAAGGTTAGAGAGGAGACAAGTTCTTTTAGCTCTCTTTGCAGGGTACCAACAGGAGGGATCACAACCCAACAAACCACAGTTGATAAAATGGCCAGGATTTTTTACAGAGTTTTACATCAGTCCTGTCCCCTCATTATTATTATTATTATTATTATTATTATTATTATTATTATTATTATTATTATTATTGCTATTGCTATTGCTATTGCTATTGTTGTTATGATTAATAATAAGATTCTTACTGTTATTATTTCGTAAGTTCTAAGATCAGTGTCATTCACCACAGGTTTGCCAGGAAAATAGCAGGTCCCTGGTACAGCATCTCTGCTGCGTGCCAAAGCAGTTGCAAAGAGAAAAGCCCCATGAGCATGCACTCTTCCAGCTGTTCTGGTGCTCACTGGTGATGATGCCAGCTGCTCAGGGTTATGTGCTAAAGCCACTGAGAACAGTGAGGCAGGGATTTTCCAGAGAGCTACCAGGGAATTAAATGTCTGGATTCCTTTTGCATTCCACAGGCACTCGGCCGCTGAGTTGTGCCCCCAGGTTTATTTTCCAGTTCAGCTCTGGTGCTGGAGAAACACTCCACTGAGAGGAATATACCCACTTGCCAGCCAGCTGGAGGGTGCCAGGAGCAGAGTTTATCAGACAGACGGCCAGGGAGCTAGCATAAAACTATCTCAGGAATCTCAACGCTGTTACCACAAACATATCTTGAGTTTTGATTTTGAAAATATGTTCTTACTCAGGAGAAACATCAGATAAATTATGCAGTTCTGCCTCTCTCAGGAGTGAGCCAACAGCTACAATAGCTGAAGGTACCTCTTGGGTATATTTTACACATTGCAGTATGGCAATAGCTTAACACTGAAATTCACAATTGAAGAGTTGGGGAATTAAATGAAAATGCCTCCGGATGGTCTGTTGAGTTACAAGCCCTGTTGTTATCGTAGTTAAGAAAGCAGGGGCATAAGGTGCTGTGCATACCCTTTGGTAGCTAGAGGCACTTTCAGGGGGCTCCTAAAGCACCATATCTCCCCTCACCTTTCAGAAGCTCTGCCAACCAGATGGGGCAGCTTCCAACATCCATCACTATGCTCAGGGCTGTTGTCCTGTCTGATGCACGAGGGACTG
The DNA here is from genome assembly GCA_020746105.1 of Trogon surrucura. Taxonomy (NCBI): domain Eukaryota; kingdom Metazoa; phylum Chordata; class Aves; order Trogoniformes; family Trogonidae; genus Trogon; species Trogon surrucura. The sequence continues at coordinate 34,421,150 of CM036617.1, forward strand.
AATCAGACAAAAAAGACCCTCAAATAATACAGTTCAAGGTAGCAGCTGAGGCTGTGTAGCTAGGGCCATATGATTCATCTCTTCTGAACTGTAAGGAAGATACATGCAACATCTGCAGCCGCTGTGTTTTGTGTGTTATTCAGGGAACAAAACTCATTAAGAGTAGGGAAATATAAATGGACGTGGGAGAAAATGAGCTAATGCACGCTGCAGACATGCGTGGTTTTCTCCATCAACTCTAAGAAAACTCACTGGTGAGCCTGGAGATAACATCCTGTGCTGTAGACATCAGAAATCAGGTGAGACGAATCCTAGTAGAGCTGTTCATGGGCAATGTGTCATGTAAGCAAAAGTCAGCTTGAAGTTGGCCATTGAAAACTGACGATTTAAAATCATTGGGAAGTCAGGGATGAAGAGTGGTCAGGCTCCTGGCACTGTTGGCTTGGTCTTATATAAGCATTTTGAGCTTGTATCATGTGAACATAGCCTGTATCTTTGTGGCCAAAATCTAATGATTTATAATGTTTCCTCCTGAGGACAAACTGCATGTGCAACACATGGCAGAGTGAAGGTTTCAGCATTAGGCTGTGGTTATTTTGGAAGGGAGATAAGATATGAGCTTAATTTTTTTTGTATCAGAGTATAAGGTGCTATAGCATTAAAAATTGATCGCTTGTATATATAGAATCATAGAATGGCACATATATATACACACAAAATAAGTTTAGTGAGTGGTGAATTTACTATGTTTTCTAACAGAATCATAGAATGTTTCAATTTGAAAGGGACATTTAAAGGTCTCTTAGTGCAATCTCCCATCAGTGCATAGGGATATCTTCAATTAGATAAGGTTGCTCGGAGTCCCATCCATTCTGACCTTGAATGTCTCCAGGGATGGGGCATATACAGAGTCACATAAGTACACTAGCCACTTCCATCAAATATTTGCTCAAATATTATCCTGTCTTTTGTTAGACCACACTCATTCTCTGTTCTGTTTGCCATTCCCATGCTCTTCTTTCCCCACAAACTATGGAAAGATTATCAATTTTATTTTTTTCGTAGAGTTTACCTGAAAGAAACAGGATAAAAATGGCCTAGGAGCTTACGACATTATCTAAGCTAAATGGGTAATGGTAGCAAGTGAACACTAGGAAATTGGAAACAGCTGCTACAAGATACGTTCACATAATTCATATTCATGCACCTATCTCATATTTTAATTAAATAAGTTAAAACCCCTGTAGATGTTGTGTTCAGAGCTCATCTTTCCCTGAGCAGTGCAACAAATTACTGCTTTACAAATCAACAGGAGACATTAACTTCTAGAATGGAAGAATTGTATTAGTAATTGTATTAGTTTTGCACATAAAATATCCCAAAATTAGAAGTCGTATGTTAAAAACCTCATGAAAGAATCTAAAACTAAATGAAATTCACTTGGAAATTAAGTGATTAGGGAATTTTTAAATTGATGTTCAAAATTTACCTAAATTATACACTTCTCCAGCCATTCTTGCTGAGATTTGTACAAAATAAAGATTTGTCTTCCTGAATCAGAAAAAAAAGTTAAAACATGACCCCTCACCTTGGATTGGAAATTCCAGATGTGCAGCAGAAGATACATTGAAAAATACTTTGTGTGATTATCAGTATTGCATTATTCACTGTATTTCCTCTGGAACAACTAATATGATACACTGACATTTGTCCTTGCTTAACACTCCGTATGGGAATATCTGAGTACCTCCACTGTTAAGTCTACAGAAATGCAGACACAAGTAAGGTCCATGCACCAGCTCAGTGGACTCTAAATCCTTGTATTAAAGAGCATATAACTCAATCCCCTTTTATTTCTAGGGGCGGGGGGGGGGGGGGGGGGCGGGGAGCAAAACAGTCTGGAAATTTGATTTGCCTTGAATCAGCCATAAAGCATTAAAAAGCACAAGCTTCTTAATTTACGCAGTCTCAAAACTGCAGGCATTTCTAATATCATTTCTACCCTTTATTCAGTGGTGACAAGTCCTGAGGGGGTAAAGGAGTAGGATGAAGCAGTGACTGTTGGCACATTCTCTAGCCCAATTATCACTTAATCCACCCTAGCAGTGTCAAAAGAGAAATGCAGAAACGTCAATCCATTTTCAACTCATGATTCCCTTGTGTTCCAGAAGGTCCCGTTACTTTAAGCATTTTGAAAACAGTTTGTGAGACTCTGAGCTGTTTCTTTTTTATTATTTTTCATCTTTTACTACTACTACTACTATTTTCCCCTCTTCAAAACTCTTTGTAGGCAGTCCCAGGGAGTTAAAGTCCAGCGGACTGTTGAAGTCCAGTGCCACTCCTAAGGCTGTTTACCTCTTCACTGGAACAAGATGGGAACCCTGAGCATGACAAGCATTGAAGATAATTGAGCAAAGAAAATAAATTTTTCCTTATGCTTCTTTTGAATGGAAACGGAGAGTTGAATTTGGCTCTACTGGATCATAAGAGGCACGAGAAAACAGCAAGCCACACTTATCATGGAGATGGAACCCCATGACAAAAATCTTCTGACTTTGAGGAAGGTCTTACTTGTGGATGAACTTTGCTTTTGCCCTGGGCCACAGTAGCTTCTAACTACCTCCTTGACTTTTCTGGGACTCCTCTCCCAGTTTCTAATCCTCACACTTATCACGTTGAGCTATCACTTTTTAAACATGTAGCACAACTGACGGCTTCCTTGCTATAGCTGTGCAGATGGAAGTCTCTCACCTTAGACATGGCAAGGGCAATAGTGTTCAAAGGGAGTTTTGAAGCTGCTCCAGTATTATGTCTTCAATGGCACAGGCAGAGGTAGAAAGCCGAGAGATGAACCACTATTTTCTTGGATGGTGCTGAGGCGAGAGGACTGGAGGAAAGGAGTACTTTTACTGCTTTGGGTCAAACATCTAAGTGACATCTGGTAAAAAAGCTCTGTATGCAGAGACTGTGAAAGGCAAGAGCCAGGCAAGCAGCTGGCAAGGTAATGCGGAGTTCCCCTACTGAGAAAACTTACATTAACATTAAATGAAATGGGTGTCAAAATAGAACCTTTAGCCTTGTAGGTGGAAAAGCATCTCACCAGATCTTAATATCCCCATTGAAAAGCAAGTTAGTTTTTGAATGTATAATATACAGCAAAGTAAATATTCCCTTTTCTCAAAAAAAAAAAAAAAAGCACCCACTTTGGCATGTCTTCAAACATCTTAAAGTGAAAGCAAGAACAGAAAATTACAGTTTTTCTGTTGGTACTCATCTCAAACACAAAAAAAAAGCATATTACTTTTGTGAAATACCCGCATGAAACCTGGAGCTCCCCTTGGAAAAGCACCAAGTTGGTCCAATATCCTCACAGACAGGATCAAAACTAGCACTCTGTTGGGAAAGCAGCAGACTTGGCAGATCTGAGCATGTTTACTGTCATGGGCCCTGTGCATAAGGATTCAGGTAATTCTGCCAGGAATGCAAAGCTCCTGCAGTGACAACTTGGTTTTGAGGAATAAATAGCGACCTAGTTTGCTGCTGAGTTCACTGAATAGTATTTGCTTGTATTTGTGATTTTAAGAGATTCCCCCAGCACCATGGGGCTTTCCTTACAAAATTTCCGATTTTTCTGGGGAAACCCATGATTCTGACCAACTGATTACTTTTTTGGATGGGAAGTACAAACCGACTACCTGAAAATATTTGGATGGTGGAGGTAATTTTGTTTTCTAATTAGTAATTCTTAGTTCTTAACCAAGTAGCACCAAAGATTTCACTTCTGAGCTCATAATTCTGCAGAGGGAGACACAGAGAAGAAGACACATTTAGCATTAAGATCCTCAAGAGGAAGTTTCAAGAACATCTTTAGTAACCCCTAACTGCAACATACTTCTTAGTATTTTCTCTCAGTTATCATCTTCCTTTATTACCAAAAGACCTCTCAGAATACAGTGATTTGGGGCTCACGAGACTTTCAGAAAGTCCAACTTCATGCTGGAACTGCTCAGGGTCACCATTAAAATCAGGCCTCTGACTTTTAAAATTTGATATTTTTTCTTTCTTTAAGGCTGGGCACACAGCTTCAAAGGTATAAAAAATAACTGGCATTAACAGGATGTTTTTATATTGCAAAGTTAAAGAGCTCCCCTGCTACTTGCCAGGCTTTCAGTCTCTATATATGTTGTTTTGCACACAACTTACTTTCTACAGTGAACTAAGAATTATGCTGTGAGGTGAATTAGATGTGGGCTAGTAGAGTGTCTACACTGTGATGTGGATGCTACAGAGGCAGGCATGAGCAGTGCCACAAGGACCTTCCTCACCCTTTCATCCTCCATCACTGCTCTGGAGGCTCCAGGGTCTTCCAAAACCTCTCGCCAAGCCCCTGCACACCCATGTACATCACTTAAACGTGAGTATAAAGGGTTAAAAGGTTACCTAGCCTAGAAACGGACACTAAGAAAAACAATATCTTGTTGATATTTGTTTGGATACGGGCAATACCTTGGCTGCTCCTACCAGGAGTCTCCCCCTGGCAGCGGTACGAGGTGATAGTGCCGGAGATGATTCAGCATAGAGCTGTGAACCTGGAGAACTGTGCCTGCTGGCCTGCTCTGAACGACCAACCTGAATTATCTCACCATTGCATGAGCCTATGAATGCTAAAGACCAGCTACTTACAGATTCAGGACAGAAGCCGGAGCTCAAAGGCAGCTGCATAGATATGACAATGTTTATGGGTTATATTTGTCTTTGTGCTGCAGTCTGTTTTCCTCACACATAAATTGGAGCCTGAGAGCCTGTTTCAGCCATGAAGGGACCAGGGAAGTGCTACTCAACTCCTAGTGCATGACAGGGTTGGGACACAGTCATAGCGGCAAGACAACAAGACAAAGTTGGGATGTTTTCCACCTACTTGTCAGGGTCCTCCTGGGACACTGGGTTATTCAGACATTGTGTTCATCATCTGCTCAGGATGAATATGCTCAGAGTAGGTGATGGAGACAAACCAAAAAGATATACCTTGAGTTTATGGTATCCTTCTGGAACTGTACTGTGTAGATGCTACCTGGTCACTCCAAAAGGACATTTGGCCATTCTTTCACCACTTCTGGGCATACAGGTGATGCCAACATGACTGTATCAAACAGTGATCATACAGCTGTAGCAATTTATTTTGTATCTAACATCACCTGCAACACTTCAGCCCAGTATCTATATCAATGTGCCCTGAGGTAGAAGAGAGACTGAAGAGCTTTCCAGATATGTACAAGCAGTTGCAGAACATGATCCGCTAAGAGGTCAACTTGCAGTAAGATTTACACATTGTGCAAGAGGGAATCCAGTGTTAAAAAATGCTTTTTGGAAGCTAAAGACAACTGGAACCTTCCAGAGCCTTTAAGTACCAGAAAGCACCGGGTTCTTCCCCCAGAAAGCCTCATGTATGTGCTGCCCAGGTCTGCCATCAGTTCCATGCCTGGAAGACAGAATTCAGCTTCTTTCCACTATTACTTACAACTGGGCAGCATTTGAGTCCCAGACTCATTGCTAAAAGGGAGCAGGGTCTTGGGAGACTTGAATTCTGCTCCACCTTCAACTGCTGGGATTTCTTCAGGCTTGAAAAGTGCAGTTGAGGTGACATTTCTCTGTCTGATGTGAGATTTAGCAACACCTTCGAGCATCACCCATAAAGGAGGGTCCCGTTTCCAGGGCGTGGGAATTTCTGCTTCCATGGCTGTTGCTGAAGATTAAACATACAGTCATCCCTTTAAATCACCAAAATGAAACCTCTGTTTACTGCAGACTACCTGCACACTTGGGATGACAATAAAGCAGAAGCTGATTCACCAACACCTTCTATTGTGTCTCTCTACAATAATTTGTCACGGTCAGAAATAGAGGAGAAACTGTGAGGACAGATTTCCTCAGATCTCTTGAACACGATAGACTTTTCCTGGTTCAGACTGATGTTTCCAGGTTTCCAGTGGCATTTTCCGAAGCGTGCTCTATATACACTACTGGAGTGCACTAGTGAAATGGCAGCCACTGTTCACCCCAAATAAATCTTCATTATCAAGCTGCTTAGAACCTTAGCATCAAGCCACTGGAATCATGCCCACAGAGGAGAGGGGTGTGGAGAGAGGAAAGACGTGTGGTAACTTGTTTCAGTGTCTGGCAGTCACCCTTCTAGAAGGTAATAAACACAATCTCTGCCAGCAAGTTAGGCCTGAGGAAAAGAGTTTATTTTTTCAGAATTTCATTTTGTTTCTTTACAAATGTTAATTGCAACGCTCTGTGTGGAGTGTGTGGAAATTGGTACTGCAAGTTAACTTCACTATTTTATGTGTTGCACTTTCAAGATGAGGCCTTTAAAAGTGGCATATACTGGCATCCTGAAGAGCCAGGATGAAGCACAATCCCTGGTCAGAAACTGCCTTCCCACCCTGAAACATACAGAGAGCTGACCTGGTCTCCTGCCAGTGCAGGAGTAGAAGAAAGGACTGTCCTGCCCTACTTTAATCCCAATGTTTCCCAAAGAAGTAATGACATGATGGTTACTGACCCTCTCCGTCCGCCTTAGACCCTGAGCCAAGTACTCCTAAAAACCTACTTCCTGTGAATAAGTAATTACTATGGAATTGCAAATTCTAATTACCAGAAAAGAGAAGAATTCGGAACTTCTGTGGTTTTATTGGAGCACTAGATACATGGTCAAGTACTTAGAAGAAAATCCTTTACTAAATCTTTTCAGCCCTATTAGTAGGTTTGTCTCATGAGTATTTGTGTGACTGGAATATCACCTGCCAGATCTATTAATTGCATTAAATCCAGGTGCTTGCTTGAAGCCAATATTTAACCATGCAAATGAAGATTTTTGTGTTCAAGGAAAATTCCAGCAGCTACTCACGTGTACCAGCAGCTGCTCTGCCTCTGCAGCTACTCTGTGTTTTCACCCAAACAAGTTTTTGCATGTGCGTTCATTGTGCCTGTTTATGAAAATGTCATTTGTAAATATTTACTTTACATTTTAATAACTTCTATTAACACCCCTCAAGAAGATGCAGCAACTGGCTCAACACTGACAAATACTTAGGTTGAGATTTAACAGATATTTCTCCGCAGTGAATGCCAGCTTAAACTATTCCTACCCCCTACTTCTTCTTGAAGTATCTGTGTCAATATTATCATCTTATCATTTTCTTTTCATCTATAGCCAAGTAAATATCTTCAATTAGATGCAAGTAATGTGAATTGTGCCCTAGATGGAGGCCTGAAATTGGGTCACATTTCAACAACTTTGATTTTCTCATCATATCATAATTATCGTTAATTCATGCATCTGGAAATTGGTGCTGCTAGAGCTTAGATGACTTCTCAGATTCATGCAGCAAGGTAATAACAAACACAACAGCAAGGTAGTAACAAATACAATAAAATCCTTTGCTACTTTGGTCACTTTTAAAAAAACACCCCACCTTTCCAAAGTTACATCCAAGAGTAAAGGCTTTAGCAATCAAGACATTGACCCAGAGGCTATTTTGTTGCTTTTTTTAGCCAAGATGCCCTCCGCTTGTCAATTCATCTTTCCTGATGGATTAGTAAAACACAGAGGGCTCCGCGTCTTCCTGGGGTTTCTCCTCAGAGTAACAAATGGCTAGGGTCAGCTCCAGCTATATCAGATGGTGCTGCACGTGGACATTCATCCATCGCCGGTTACCAGCAGGGACCCTGCTGCCCTGCACAGACCTGCCACTGTGCAGGTCGTGTCTGAAGCAATTACACATTTAGAGCCTGTTTGATGAAAACTGCCACGGGGCACAGTTTTACCCCATGGGCTCTTGCATGTGTTTCACTCAGCTTTCAGGTGGGAACCACCCAAAGCACTCAGTGTTTAATCTGTAACCACGAATGACCACATCCAACTATCTCTGGGTTGTATGTAGGGTGAATACTCACTTGTTAGGGAAAAGTTAGAAAGATGTTATTGCTTTTCTTCCACAAGAGACTTCAGGTCAAGTCTTGTGTGTTTCCTGTGACTTGTCAGTGACGTCCTGCTAGAACCATCATATTCACATCACCAAACTGTTCTTGATGGTGCCTTCACCTGTTCTTCATGACATGAAAACCTTGACTAGCAAAGCAGCAGAGGTGGAAATATTAGACATATCATGTTGTTTTTATTATACCAATATCAACTGCCATTTCCGGTCCACATGGGCTTCTGAGATGACTCGTTTCAGTCCATTGCACAAAGATACTTGTGGGAGCTTCTGAGACACAACTCATTGTCATCTCATTGGAAATCCATTTGTCCACCGTCTTGTGGTGAATCAAAGGCTTCCCAACTAAGCTGGTTTCTATCATGAAGATACTGTACCTGCAAGCTCCCTTTAGTGTAGAGGGCACTTTTGTAAAAAGCTGTTACTCCTGGAAGTTACCAGAGTTTATTGCTTTTTGGGGTATTCTGTGAGGGTTGCTGTTCATTGAAACAAGTTGATGCATGATGCTGATGGCTATTTCAAGGCTTGAGGATTACTGTGGTGCTGTTTTTGAGAGGGATGATATCCCTAATAGCCTGCTCCTGGTTTTGGTTTGACTGTTCTTCTATTTTAAATAATGCCAACAGCTCCCAGGGGAGAAGATGGACTTAGTTCTCCCTGGTATTCATTGCCACTAATAAATACCAAATGGCAAACAGCGGCTAGACTGGAGGACACCCTGCCCTCCCTCAGACTGTGAGATCCCCCAGAGAGTGCAACCACTGTGCACTAAAACAGAAATGCCATTCACTGACGAAAAGTGTTTATTCCAGCTTGCCCTGGGCTTCCCCATGAAAATCCAGAGCAGCTGGACTGAGATCAGCCGGCTTCTAGCAGTGAGCTTGCTGGGAAGGGAGCATGGCCCTGCGAAGAAGCTCCAGGGTGGCTGGTGGAACTACTGGGAAGTCACAAAGGAGCAGCTTGGTGCTGTGATTTCACAGCCAGAAGAGAGTGCAGGGCTGTGTGCTGCAACTGATAAACTGAAACGAGCCGATCTGTAAGGAACGCATGACCGTACAGCACGTTTGGTGAGTCAGATTAATTCCTAGAAAGAAAAAAAGGGTAAAAATCTATTGACAGGACTCCTTAATTAGGCAGCTTTTTCTTTCTTCACACAGAAGGCAATTAAGCCAGTGCTGGGAAAGGCTGTTCCGGTGCCTCTATAAGAAATTGGAGCAAACAAAGGCAAGCTGCCCTCTCCCTCATCTCTCTGCAGAGCCTCAGCATTGCTCCTCTGATGCTGGAAACAAAAAACAACACTTGCAGGAGCTGAGCTGCCTGGAGACTCCATGGACTCCTCTTGAATTGTTTGATGGCTCGCAGGCAATCTGACAGAGCCCATCCAGCTGCCAGGCTATTGAGGATTGGCGTGCAGTGTCAGCGGTGCTCTGCTACCTGCCAGCACCCTCCTGGCAGAGCAGCTGCTGGCATGGAGCCTGACACAGCCTCCTCCTGCCCGTGATGAGGCTCTCCAGTATGGCCAGAAATGTGACTTATCTGCAACTCCCCTCCCGTAAGCCCTGGGATGGGCACTGCTCGTCTTGTGGGTGGGGAAAGTAAAAAGGTTCCCTGCTTCACGTTTCCTGCCAGCCCTGTCTGCATCTTCACCAGCTCCCGGAGATAACATCACTCTGGGAGCTGCCAGTCCTTCTGACAGAGAACGATGTATTTGCCTCTGTGCATGTGCCTGTGCATGTGTCTTGGCTTTTTGTATTCCAGACTCCAGTGTCAAACATGACAGTTCTGGCTGAGCCTGTGGAAGTCCCTCAGGTAGTAATTGTGACTTAGAGCACAAAAATTATTAACATAAATATTATTTTCCCTAATTTGCTAAATGCTCCCAGCTCCACAAATGAATCTGAGTCATAGAATTATTTAGGTTGGAAGAGACCATTAGGATTAACTGTAAACCTAGCAATGCTCTGTCCAGTACTAAATCACATTCCTAAGCATTACAACTACGCACCTTTTTCATACCTCCAGGGATGGTAACTCAACCACCACCCTGGGCAGCCTGTTCCAATGCTTGACAACCCCTTTCATGAAAAAAAATTTCCTAATATCAAATCCAAACTTCTCCAGGTGCAACCTGAGGTCGTTTCCTCTTGTCCTATGGCTTGCTACATGGGAGGAGACCAACAACCACCTCACTATAATCTCCTTTCAGGTAGTTGTAGAGAGTGATAAAGTCTCCCCTCAGCTTCATTTTCTCCAGACTAAACAACCCCAGTTTCAGCAGCTTTCTCCTCTAGAATTGTGCTCTAGACCCTTCACCATCTTTGTTGCCCTTCTCTGGACACGCTCCAGCACCTCAAAGTCTTTCTTGCAGGGAGGGGCCCAAAACCGAACACAGTATTTGAAGCGCAGCCTCACCAGTGCTGAGTCCAGAAGGGATAAACATTTACCTGATCCTGCTGGCCACACTATTTTTGATACAGGCCAGCTGAAGGAGCAGCCTCAGTTGTTCTGTAGGTGCTTCTGCAGCCTGCTTCTTCAGCAGCCCCTTCACAGTGAAACCAATATCCTACACAGTTTGGGATTTCATCTCACAGATGACCAGTCAGTCGCTCTCCCATGATGAAAAGGGAAGAAGAACGGGGAGAGAATTTTATGGTTTCATCAAATTGAATTGATGTCTGCCTCAGCTCTGCAGAAAAGCATCAGCTGGAAATCTGACTTTGGGGCTGTCTGAGCGAAACCGTGTGTTACAGGTTTGATGAGGGATTTAAAGTACTTCAGGGCATTACCTTGTAGCCTTCCTTTAGCCTTCTTATTGGGGCTGCAAAATATTCAATATATTTGAAAGCAATATAACTCTCACCAAAGTTAAAACCCACTGGCAATACAGAAACTTGATGTTTCTGGCCAGTTTCTCACGAGACAGCCATTAGATGTTGGTTCCAGAAACATAGGTTCCTCCCTGCCACCTTGCCACTGGGGAGCGTTGGGAAACCTGGTTCCTCTCGCTCTGCCTCGCTCTCCCCTCAGGCACCTTTGGTCTCATCTCTGCTGACTCTAGGCTCTCCTGTGTAGGCATTCATTCTTACCCATCTTAATACTGTCTCCAAAACTGCACTGATTGTGTCTTCTTGGTGTTAATGAGTCAAAGAAAATATGGCTGGAACAGACCTTGGGAGGTCACCTGGGCCATCTGCCTGTTTTGATCATCAGAGTCAGATACTGCTCTAATCTGTGCTGGACCTCTGCCACCTCTTGCTCTGGCACCATGATGGAGACTACACAGTTTTCCCCAGTAATCTATTCCACGACTGTGCTATCATATTTACAATGAGAAAGCTTTCACTAGTACCGAAGCAAAACCTCTCTTTTGATAATTTAAGACCCTTCCATTCTCTTTTGTCCCCCAAGGACATGGAGAACATGCTCTTCTTCTAGTGAGCAATATTTACTCTATTTGAAAACTACTATATCCCCACAACCACCCTCACTACTGCCTTGGTCGTTTCTTCCATAGACTAAAGAACCTCAGAGATTTTCCTCACAGGTATCAGTGCCAAAAGCAACAGTGCCTTGACAATAATTTTAGTCCTACTAAAAGGAACCTTTGGATATCTCTGTAAGTAGCCAGTGAATTATCCCACATTAGAATACTCAACCTGGAAAGCAGAAAGGACTAAACACATCACTTCCACACACTTGCTGATACCCACCACTGTCTGGCTCCACATAAGTGAAATCCAAAGTGAATCTCAGCCACTCAGACCTCACAGAAAGCTTGCACAGATGTATGCAAATCTGCTGGATTTGTGCTGCTTTGCTTAGCGGCAGTTGGATGTGGGTGTGATGGCTGACTAGGAAGGGTGAGGGAACAGCACTTTGCACCTGGATGGGGAGAGGTCGTGCTCCCCGAGCCCATCATTTGAGTTGCTTGGGGATGGGATGGGGGGTGGAAGAAGGTCTGAAAGGCAAGGAAGTAGCAGCGTAAGGAGGAACATGCAACTGGAAAACAAAAGGAAGAGCTGCAAGCTGTCTGTCAGATTGTGAAGGAAAGTGAGGACTGCCCTATTTTTCTAACTTAGCTGTGGTGCTTAGCTGGATAAAGGGCTCTGTTTTGCTCCTTCTTCCAGTGCACACGCTGCCCATGCTGCCTTTTTGGTCCTGCTCCTTCTCTGAAGTGGTGACGGAGCCATACTGCAGCATGCCAAGGACTGTGACCACTCTCAGTGACTTCCCTCTCTTGCCTTCCTTGACAATGCAGACTCAGCACCTGGTAAGGGCTTGGGAGAAATTAGGAATGAAGAAAAATTGTCCTGCTGCCAAGTCGTGGGAAACGAAGCCAGAAAGATTGATGTAACACTCAAAGAGTGCATAAAATGGCACCATTAAAATGCCCTTCTTCACCTTATCCCGAGATCCAGGAGCTGCAAGACATTGTGTGGAATTTGAGAAAAGCACCTTTAAAGCAAGTCTGAGAGTGACTAACAGCATATTGATTTGCAATTACAGATACGCATCAGACCTTATAAACAGCAAGCTTTGAAATGGACAGGTCATCTCCTGAACACCAACAGCATCTGAAGGGATCCTGAGGCTCCAGACACATGGCAAAGCACCTACACAAACATCTCTCTGTCTTTTAGATGGCTTCAGGGCAGTGTCATGAGGCACTGGCCAGCTGCACATAAAATCAGAATGTTCTGAGGTGATGTGCAAGGCACACTCCTTTTTACTGACGTATAGTCTCTCCCTTATCCTGACTACACAAGGTAAGACCTGAGCTATCCTTAGCATATCCATCACAAAATCAGACAGAAAGTCCTTCTGTTGCCTACATTTTGTAGCTCTTATCTAAGCATTGTATCTAACACAGCCAGGATAAAACTGCTCCATGGAAATCATGTGCTAAGCAGAAATCCTTGCTGATGTGAGTTTACAAGCATTCGATTTCTTTCAGAGCCATGACCACTTCTGACCTTTACTCCATGTGACTTTAGGTTACACTGGGTTCTCAGGTTAAAAGATCTGTATTATCAGAGGAACTCCAGATGGAAGGCTGTTTGTTTTCACCTTCCTCTGAATATCTTGTCAAGTAATTTGCTGCTACTCAAAATCCAGACAAGCAAGATAACCACACACACACGCAAATCCTGTTTGTGCTGTTGGGCTTCTCTAAATATAGCTGAGTGGAGGAGCCCTGACCAATAACACAGTGGAGTCCTCTGTTTATCTGCATTATGGCCTTGGTACCTGCAGGGACCATAAGCCATTTTCCTTGAGTTATTCCACCAGACTCACATTTTAGGGGTGTAAAAGCTGAGTAAACAATCAAAACATTGCTTATGCTTCTCTTGCAGTCAATGCAAAGGGGGAGGGACTCCACAAGAGTGAGTCATCCCACCTCTCCTAGGCACCTTTTTAAAGTTGGATTTACTCACTCTTGGGGATGCCTCCACCTTCGCTGACAGACCAGCTGCCCCTCCCATGGCAGGGAAACTTTCCATCTCTCCCACTGACTGTAGGCTGATGGAGCCATGCTTTTTATTTTTCCTGCAAATTCTCATCTCACTCTCTCCATATTAAACCTGGAACTGCTCCATGAAAATTAAAGGCTCATTTTCACAGGAGTCTTCCAGCTGCTTAACACAACCCCTTCATGGATTGGCTGGTGAAGCTGGGTTTACAGCAGCCTGGCTCCAGCTGAGCAGACTGTCCAGCCTGACCTGGTAAAAACATTCACACTAGTGTAGCATTGACCAAGTGGGCCAAATTCTCCACAATATTTTCATTTTCATAGCCTTTTTTCCATAATATCAAGTGTTCCCTTGGGAAGCTCATTCTTCTGTCTGGTGTCTCAGGGAGTTTGGGCATGAGCATATATAGGTTTTGAAATCACTTAGTGGCTCAACTCCTCAATAGAGAAGTAGGAATCAATAGTGAGGGAGGGATTTGTTGCCCTTCTGTTGTTTTATTCTTCTTGTTGTTTAGTTGAGTTGAGTGTTTTGGGTTTTTTTTTGTTGTTTGTTTTTCGTTTGTACTCTATACTGTCCCAGCAAGGCAAAAGCCAACTAGAGGGGGATGAATTTTCAAGTCTCTCTGTGTCTCCTCCAGAGAATATTTCCGTGTAATCCCAAAGCCACACAAACAGGCCAACTGTTCAAGAATGGAAATCCTAGGCTCTTTCTGTAATGTCCTATCTGGGAGATCTTGGAGGAGATTGTCACAATAGCCATATTTTTGTCCTTTAACAAACATGATGTATCTTGGCTCCATTTCCTCCCTTGCTTATCACTATTTTGTTAGCTTGAAGATAACTTCCAGGAGATCTGCTCTCACCTTAAAGTCTGATCAAAGAAAATTCCCTGTTTTTTAAGAAGCTATAGGGGAAATGGGTGTGTGTCTTTTTGTCTGGTAACAGTTTATTTTAATCTGACTGTTTTCTCCTTTTGTAATCCACGAGCACTCATATTTTCAGAAGGCTTGCCAGTTATGATAGGTCTCCTTGATGTTACTGTAACAGACAAGGCTAAACACAGCTGTCTGGTGCCTGCAATCCTTAGGAGTCCTGTAGAATCCAAGTTAGTAAAAATAAACTGAACTTTAGACATACTCAAGCCAAGAGCTTTTTCAGCCAATTCTTTTTAAATAGGCAAAAAATTGAAGTAGATATGGGGAGCACAAATTTGTGTTGGGATCACTCCAGTAGCTTCACTGGCACTCTGCTCAGGATTCGTTTCCTGCAGTTTGTCCTCTACAGAAATCCTTGTGCTAGGAACAGGCAGAACGTAAATCAGAAGCCAAGGCTCAACTCCTCAACTTTTATGTTCATGAAAATGAATAGGGAAGAACTACTAACAGAGATATCTTGCGTCTAAGTGTCAATATAATACTGCATTTGATGGGTTTTCATTAACTGCGAGAGCTGAAAACAAGCATTTCAGAGTAATACATGCCAAAACACTTTGAAATATTCAGAAAGCATATGAAGATGAATGCTCATGAGGAGGATATAGACACCACCCTGCATCATCTTTGATTTTCAGTCCACATTTTGATTATTCATCCAATTTTTAAAGTAGTAGGATTCAGCATAGATGAGTCATAGTCTGGAAGGCTGTCCCAGACGCTGATTATTATCCCGCCATGACACCAGTCGAAAGTGTGTCCAATAGTCCAGCAAGTCAAAATATCCTACTTCTCATGGCTAGGCTATAGTAGATTGTTATTGTCTCCAGCTTTTAGGCTTAATTTGCAGTGCAGAAGAAGAGACTTTCCTCCAGATGGTGGTTCAGAAGAGGAGCTTAATGAGAATGCTCTACAGTTTTATCTATATTACTGTACCTAGGCATGCTTCCAAGTCCCTCATCTGGGAGGCACACTCTAGACATGCCCTAGTCCAGGTGCTCACCAAACTCTGAGCTCTTCTGTTGCCCAGCTTTCCACAGGGAGGCAACCCAAACCAGATGGTAGCAATGACTAGCTGTAAATTGGCCTCCAGTGAGGGCAGCGGGTGGATCTCGTCATCCCATGCACCCATGGACAGGTCTGGCCTCTTGGGCTGGACCTTGGAACAACCTCTTCTCCTCCATCAGACAATGGGATTCTGAGGACACTATGCTCCTACGTGCAAATGGCCGGTGATACAAATATCCACTCTGAGCATCCCCTTGGCACAAGTGTAAATGACCATGTGAAACTCGGCAAGGGGACTTAGAAGAAGGGTGTCACTTAAATCTTGCATGAAGGCAGGAAGGGACAGCTGTGGAAAAGCATTGCAACACCATGATAAATTGGGGAATGAGCTCAGAGACATTAAAGAGGGATGAATGATGAATTGGGAAAGCTTTAGGAACTCTTCCAAGCACCAGGCTCTTGTTTTATATTCAGATGTACCACATCATAGGAAAAAGGCATGGTTCTGTAATATTTCTCCCAGAGAAACTGGAATTAAATGTTATTCTTAGGAATAGTGTATGCAGGTGTTCACCAGATATTAACAAGTGTCTCAGTATTAATTGCATGAGAGGTAGTTTCTACAGCAAACACTTCATCTTCTGATTCATACAGCACCTCTCCTGTTGCCTCTCTACCTTATAAAAAACGAACGTGTCAGTAATGCAAAAAACACACCATGCACAGGTCTTATAAATGGATATTCTCCCAAATCAGTAACACGTACTGTACATGTGCTTCTCCTGAAAGCCCCTGAAAGACTTGGGTGAACCTCCATAAACCCACGTGATTTAGGTGATCAGTACAGGACTTGACTTGTAAATCAGTGAATATGCAAAAAAATAATCACAGTCAAACTAGGAGAAATCTGCAGGATGAGCTACAGTGCCACACACCAGTCAGTGAGTCGTCCTGAACACCATGAAAAAGACTGGTTAAATGTGGCAGAGAAACTAGTCCCTGGATACATCTCTCAACCTACAACCTTTCATCGTAAACAGCAAACCAAGTTGATGCCAAACCATAAAATGCACAAACACACACACTCACATATATGCTCCCTTCTCACAAATGCAAGTCACATTCATAATAAATATTGGGGTTTGGGGGGCAATTTATACCTACCTTCATTGCTATTGCCTTACTTGTTAGAGCCAGGTGAATTCAGCAGAAAAAAATCATGGTGGTATTTTGAATGGTCACACTGTGTTTCTAAAAAGCGTTTCTTCATTAAAAATGCATTAAAAACGACTGAAGTCTGAGGTACATATCAATATTATAGTAGGCTCTTGAGGTTTACTTTCCTAAGATTGATCTCGCTCCTGTGTGAAGTCTGTCTCAGTAAACGCCAGCTGTTTGGTTTTGTTGCGTTTTATTTAAATTGCTATGCCCATGTTGAAAAAATCTGCTCATGAATTTCGCAGTCTAAGCAATGCTCTTCTGTAGGAACAGATCTATTTTCTAGTGTGGAGGAAAAAAAATCAAAGTTTGACATTATTCTTCCATGTTCAAAGACGTGTCTTTAATCGATAGATTTATCTGATTCACTGCTAGTTTAACACCACTGAAACTAGAGGAGTTACATGTTTTGTGTATGAGTTGAATTTGTTCCTAAACATAAATATGAATAAATAGAGCATCTGCAGCTACTCCAGATACACTGAAATGACAAGAGCTATCAATCCTCATGCTTGAGGGTACATAATCTGATAACCAGCTGAGGTCAGGGAGAAATATCCCCCACTGGTATAATATTGACTAATTGGATTCATTATAAGCCTTTTATGTCTTTCTTTGAAAAATCTTACAATTACCACTAGATGGACCAGTGGCCTGTTCTGGTCTGGCAATTCCTGCATCTCTAATCCACAGAACAGTTGGCAATGAGTGGTGCAGCTCCTGTAAGTATCACTGAATCAGCAGCACACCAGCTGGAAGGGACTCTGCCTTCATCCCCATGATGACACCAAGTGCTCCAGATGAGACCTCAGTCAGGTGGTGGGAAAGAAGAGGAGCCTTTTTGCTGTGGTGAAAACATTTATGGAATATCTGGTTTACTGACATCTCATTTATCTGATTTAGAGTGTCTGAAGTAGACATCGTCTGACTTGACACTCAGATAAGTGCAAGAAAATTAACAGAATAGAATAGAATAGAATAGAATAGAATAGAATAGAATAGAGCAATGTAATGTAGCATAGCATCAAACACATCTGAAGGCTGTGTACAGGAAAAAGAATCCTGATGCTGGAGATGAGCCAGTGCTGGTCTGTGAAGTGCTGGCTAGTCAGATGTCAACCTATCTCCCTTTATTTCCACCTCAGAAAAGGAGAACAGATGGGTGGGCTGGAATAAAATACAAAATAAAAGCAGACGCCCATGGTCAACCTTATACAAAGAACAAAAACACCATCATTATATTACAGAAAGCCAAAGTATGTTAATACTTCTCCAACGGCGCTTCCCACGGAAGCAAAAGCCACATCTGCTTGTTAGCTACAAGGTGCTTGGGTGATTATCATTGAAAGGAAGCAGAGGGCCATACATGATGTGATTAGGAAGGTTGTTCAGAGAGCAATTTCACTGCTGAGATGAGGTCCGTGCTATCAGAAACAGAGATTCTTCCAGACCGTCAAAATGAGAAGACACAGAGAGAGACTCCTGCTCCCCAGCCTGCTGAGTCACAGGTCGAGGTATATTTTCCATCCAAGGCTATTTTTTGCTGATATGTCACACTTCAGTGACACTTGAGGCTCAAAATGGAGCAATTGTGTTTGTCTGGCAGCTTGCCAGGGTAGCTGGAGATTTCTGGACTGTACACTGGCAACGGTTTATTCGATTAAAAGCAACTGTACTCTCCTTCTGTCCCCGGGAGGAGAGAAGGTTGCAAAGCAGCATCTTCATGTCTCTTTATGTGGAAAACATAAGTACTGAGACAGGAATAAAAATAGTACCCTTGGTTTCCCTTTAGACTTCTCCTTACCAGTGGATGCATCAACTGGAATAAATTTTTAGATACTGAGAGAAGTTCTCAATAGATAAGCATATCTGTCCTGAATCATATACACAGGCTGCCTCTGTAACCACCAAAATAAACACTCTTGCCTCTGATTGTCTCTGAGGAGCAACCCTGTTGACAAATGTCTCCTCATTGATAGGCAGAGCAATATTCAGGTAGCTGAAGCAGCCCTGGGATGTTTGAGTTCTTCTAAAACATTGTGGTTTGCTCATTTGACCTATTTCCTCATATTTGGGAAGTTCTGAGGAAATTCTCA
This sequence comes from Trogon surrucura, assembly GCA_020746105.1. Classification (NCBI taxonomy): domain Eukaryota; kingdom Metazoa; phylum Chordata; class Aves; order Trogoniformes; family Trogonidae; genus Trogon; species Trogon surrucura. The sequence goes on from CM036617.1 coordinate 34,439,877, forward strand.
TAGCGAAACAGGACCCTGCTCTTGTTTACGCTAAAGTCCATTTCTCACCTGCTAGAAGATAGGGCTTTGAGCAACCTGGTCTAGTGTAAGTTGTCCCTGCCCACGGCAGGAAGGTGGGAGCTAGATGATCCTTACGGTCCCTTGCAACCCAAACTATTCTATGATTCTCTGGTCAGCAGGTGAGGGTGGCTCAAACAACTCAGACCTACCTCTCCAACTGAGCATGCTCCACATAAATATGTCTGCCCTGTGATGCCATAGGGCTGCTGGGTCTTCTGTATCTCTTGTGGTGAAGAAAGTGAGCCGGAAAATTCAACATGTCTGTCTCTTACCTACACAACTCCAGTGTGTCAAAATGCAAATGGAATCTCTGCCAGCCCTTTCCCTTCCTATTGGTTTTCCAAGAAATGTATTGGGTGATCTGTGGCACTTGAGTATTTGGAGGTTTTCGGTGGTCAGATCATAGCAAAATGAGGCATCTTCAGCAACCTGACTGGAACAAACTGACCTTTGTGCAGCTGGGACTCAAACCCTAAGCAGTAATTTATTTATTTTGCTGATATGGGCTGTGAGTATCAGAGGAGAGTCAGTGCAAAAGGAGCTGGCCTTTCACTCATAACACAACTTTTGAAATCACCATTCTAATCTGTTTTCCTTCAGGTCAGTCTTGAGATAAACCTGAGCACTACTGAAGCCCAGGCAACAGTACCAATATGCTGTGGACAGAAGGGGCAACTACAGCATTCATCCCCAGACAGATCCATGCTGGTGGACTATAGAGCATGTATGATGGTGACTACCACCAGCTGAAGTGGAAGAGCCACACAGCAGGTTTGCAAGCCTCCAGGAGGTTCTCTGAGCCATGACCTAAGGGCAAAGGAGGTGGCACAGAGACTGCAGCACGCATGTGGCTAATGGTGACAGGGATGAGTAATTACTGACTCACCAGCTTTCATTGTTTTTCAGTTTGGTTTTGGGAGGGTGTTTGTCTGCCAGGCTGAGAGTGTGAGAGATCCAAATCCTGTGTTTCTCCATGGGGTCTGAGAACCAGCAAGGTGTTGGTTCATTTCGTTTCACTTCTGAGTTTCTCGGCCCAAACTGAAAAGGACCACCAAAAGACAGGCATATTTCAGAGTTTCCAGAGTGTCAAAGTTGACACTACTGCATTTCACTCCATTTCTGATTCAAAAGGTGATTATGTTTCAGAATAGTTCTCAGGCACAAGAAAGTTAAGTTTGAGACTTTTAAAAAATAAATATGTAGTTAAAATTGTTCTGGTACAATCCAGCTTTTAATTCTGGAGAGGACATGGAAGAAGGGGACGAAAGGAGAGGACAATGAATTTGTAATCTGGCTTCTAGTGGGGTGTAAATTTACCACCCAGACTCCCACCCATTACACCACAGACAGGAAACCAGCTGGTGGAGGGAGCAGTGAATTTGTTGTTCCTCCTTGCACAATGACTATGTGTGTTATTTATTTCACAGGCCTAACCATGACTGGTATAATTTTTAAATCTTGCCTCTTGCCTTTTTATGTTTTCAGATCAGCTATGCATTTCATCAGCCTCCTGCCCACCAGCAATCATAAAATATGAGCCTTTGTGGGAAAACAGAGACATAGAAAGAGTTTCTTATGAAATGGTGGCTGGGATTGTTCCAGACACCTCCGGCCAGCTGCTCTCCAGGCAGCAGCTTTGTGATACAAGGGACAGTAAACATCAGCTTCGGAAAGTCAGATGGTTGGGCTTTTTGGCTTCAGGCCCACTGAACATGTTCTCCTGACTACTGAGGCATGGCTCGGGAAGTAAAAGGGCTCTTTAGTGCTGATATCTTTGGACGCTGCTGTGCAATATAGCTGGAACCAGTCCAAGGTATTCCTACCTGCTTTGCATCTTAGGTTGCAAAGCAAATCCAAACACATTACTCTTTTCCTGGTGCTTGGTTTTCATTAAAGGATCTCCTGCTATTAATTCTTCCCTGTCCAACCTTTAGCAATGTCATATCACCAGGTTGCTGCATTGCCTGTGATAACTAGAACTAGATGATATCACTTGTGGAGTGGCAGAGATGGCAAAATCCTTTTTTTTTTTTTTTTTTTTTTCCCAGTCTGCAATACAGAAACTGTACCCATTTGCATAACTTCTACTTACAGAATTCTGCATCTTGTGCTTTCCTCCTGACTGTAATCAGGCAGGTCAGAAGAAGACAAGATTCACATGAAAGGTGCTTTACATGGGTGAGGCAGGACTCTCATATCCTTGAGAACCTTACACTTGAACTATAGGAAAGGGATCGATGCAGACAAAAAGGTGATTGTCTCCTATTTACAGAGAAAATAAACAGACTGGGATCCTTCAGTCTGGAAAAGAAGAATGAGGTGAAACCTAAAATCAAGAAGCTTTCTAGACAGGTCAGAAAGCGTGCAATTGCTCACTGCAGGAAAGGAGTAAGGGGCATGGAATTGAATGATCAGGCAGAACATCTCAAGCAAACTAAAGGGAACAGTTTCCCCCAGCCTCTTTTCAGGGAAAAGAGTTACTGCAGTAAATTTTTCACTGCCATAAATTCACCACCATAAACTTTTGGAATGCTAAAAGTACAAACAGGTTAGCGAAAAAGACCATGAACATTGGACCTGAGAGGATAAGGTAGACTCATTGTGGAGAATAGCTCCAGAAGTCTCTAACACAATTATTTTATTAGAGGTTGGGTAGATCCCTTCTCCTTCTTTCTTTTCTTTTCAGCAGCTGCTACCGATAAGTGTCAAAGACATGATTTTGTCTTGATGGCCTTTTGATTTGAACCAGTGCAGCCACTCTTATGTGATTTAATGGACTGGCTCCCTTTGGAACAATTCCAAAGTCTTCAATGAATTTGAAGCAGAAATTATTTCCTACGTGTTTGACAATTCCTTCTTTGTTTCCATTTTTGGCATTTCCTAAGGCTTAAAAGCTGCTCTTAGCCTCTGAACTTTTCCTTTGAGTTCATGTCTTGGTTCTCTCAGTTGTGCTCAGCATAACATTAAGACAAACATTAAAAAAATAATGGAAGAAAAATATCTACCATGGTATTTTATTAAATCATCAAAACAAATAATGCCAAATGAAAGGCTGAAACTCCCAGATATCGTAATGATGGAATGAGGATATACTACATTAGTGCCACTCTAGATTTGAGCTTGTTTAAGTATCTGGCAAGAGACAGCAGAGAAGCTGTAAATAAAGGGCACATCCCTGTAGCAATTATGGGAAATCCCTGGAAGCACCAGTACAAGGGCTGGGTACCACTAATTGTCCATATGCAACTGAGTTATGTCCCAGCACCCTGAGGTAGCTTCTTCATCCTCTGGCTGTTTCTGTAGAAGAGGGAGGGCCTAGGAAGGCTTCTGGTTCCCCAGCCCAGGTGTGCCCCAAGCCATGCACTCTTTCCCAACGGGGCACAGGCACTCACAACCTTCTCCCTCTCTCCACTCTCCCATCCCAGCTTCCAATTAAAGGAAACCTTGAGTGTGAGGGTGCCAGCAGATCTTTGTGCCTCTGCTCACCAGCCTTTCTTACACCGAGGCCCTAATTGTCACAAATACCATAAACTCTTTGGGGCAGGTGCTGTCTTGCACCTTCTCACTGATACCGCCTACAAGGGCCCAGATGTAATTTGGACATCTTATCCAATGTAAAGAACAAAAACCTCCTGCCTATCTCAAAAGTGTCTCCACCCTCTATTATGAAAAGAGATATAACTGTCCTCTATGACCACAGGAAGAAACGATATGGCTGAGGATGAGGGTAACATGTGCACTACTGATCCTCTCTGGTCCTCGCTGGAACAACAAGACGAGGTGCCTGTCATCATGCTTGCTTCAGCATGAGGAGGATGTACAGTCTTGTGAGTCTGTGCCATGGTGTGCAAGGCAGCTGGCAACTTCTTAGTCATCAGGACCTTGCTTCCCAGTTCTTCCAGGCTGCAACTCCTCCTGAGGAAGAAATCTAGCAAAGCGGAGCAAGGATGTTAAACACTGCATTATCATCTCTTGGAAAAAGTGATCTGTCAAGGCTAATGCAGTCCACAAACTGAGCGTTCAGCAGTATCCTGTACAATTTATCAAGAACTACAGTACAAGCCCAGTCCTTCATCTGTTTCCTGAAAATGACCTGGAGAGTCCTTCCTCCTAGCTGCTGTCCTGCATTAAAATCAAGTCCTGTGATTGTAAGGAGAGCCTTTGCAAAGCTGGAGCAGCAATTAAGCCAGGGTATCTAATCTCACCTTGACTTGCTCTTTCACAATAGCCCTTTCTTATGATATTTAACATTGGTAGAAGGGACTATTTATTGAGAGCCACCAACGGCCTGGCTCAAAAGAGACTGCAGCTTCCATTTTCATTTCTTGAAAGGAACATCAAAAAGACAAAGAAAGTTGATGGAATAATTAAAAATAAAGATGGACTGAACTTCTTCTGTGAGGGAATTGAGACTGCCCTTTTCACTTCTACCTACCCTCAGTCCCATGCCAATGGAGTAGCTTGCTGCACAGCCCCAAAATCCAAAATGGAGCGGTACTGAGCCCTGTTAGAATTCAGCAGAGCTGAACCTCTGGGTTATGCCTTAGAAACAACTTGCATGACTATTCTGTCTTCCATGTAGTTTCATCTTCCCTGGAAACTCATGGCACCTGATTAAGTTACCATCCCTGGAAGTGTTTAAAACAGCGGTATATGTTGTGCTGAGGGATGTAGTTTAGTGATGTTGATAGGAATAGGACAAAGGTTGCACTCAATTACCTTAAAGATCTCTTCCAACTGAAACTGTTCTATGATTCTATGATTCCAGATAGACTTCTCTGATTCTCTCTCCAAAGGATATTTGATAAAATGAAATCTGGAAGATAGAACCATTGCAAAGAACTGATGATTCTTTGGAATCTGGGAATGTGTGGTTTTATGTATGTATTTACATCAGTGTAGACAACTGCATTATCTCTATCACTGGTGCAGTCTTGAAGTTTAATTCTTGTCCATAGATAGAAATGATAATCCTGTTCTGAGACTCAATGTGTCAGTGGCAAATTTTCCATTGATATTAATGAACTTTGTGCCACTCCTAGGAGATCATTCCAGGATGCAGCTACCCATCCATCTCTTAACCACCCAATTACCATACTGACCAACTCTCAGAGATTCCAGCTCTGCCACTATGTTATCTGGCCTTCTGAGGTTTGATTTACATTCAGAAGTTTAAGACTTTCACCTGGCTGGCTGGTTTTCCTCTGGCTCTAAACACGCTATTTAGCTTATCCTGCAGCCTAGCTTGTCACAGGAGAAAATCCTCTTTTGTTGAATTATTATATCAACCAGACGCTCTTTGCAGTATGCTGATGCTCGTCCAGAATCTGAATGGACCTGAGCCAAGCTGAACAATTCCAGGAGGGAGCTGGTCATTACAAAGCAGCTCTAGCTGAGAGATTAAATATTAGATGGGCACTTACATTTGGGAGATTAATGGCAGTGCTTCAGAATGGGTGTCCTTTTTGCCCATGCACTTGCCACCAGTAATGTCAGAAAGTACATCACACACTAGCACTATCTACCAGTAAGAATTTCTGTCACGCCACCAAGGCCATTTTAAAATGAAAAATATTGCTAGTGTTATCTCCTGTAGCCAGTGCTTGTACTTGCACAGGGAGTTTGAGGCTGTGTGTAAGCTGTTGCTAATCCTTTGATAGCTCCTGGTCACTTCTCTCCTGTTGCTGTATTTCCAGCTAAGTGTGGTGATGAAAAGTTATTTGCTGTTATGGGGAACAATTCCCCCAATTTCTGAATCTCTGCAAGCTCAGGGATAAACCTTTGATTGCATAGATGTTCTGAAACTCCCTGGTAATTCTTCTATCAGCTTCTGAGCCAGCTCTCTCCTGTATGATTAAGTAAGCCTGGCAAGCACATCTTGACCAATGAGCATGAAGATGGGGCTAGGACCATGCTCCTTTCAGATGTCCTCACCCTATGAGCAAGAGGAGAATGGGGAGAAGGGTGATTCTGAGAGGCATTTGTGCCTGTGGAAGGGTGATAAGTGCTCCAGGACTGAGCTGTTCTGGGCAGCTACCCGGGGTGGCAGTACTGGAAGGAGCAGCTTTTATGTTACGTAGCTTTTGTTTTGCTCACCCAGCTGCACAGGCACAGTGGTTTGAGTTACCATCAGCTGGTGGTGCATTGAACGGATTGGGTCGTATTTGCTTGACTTGTTGTTTTACAAAAATGGTGCAGTTTTAGTATGTAAGTGCATGACTAGGGAAGGTGGTATCTTTGCTTGTTCTTTATTGCATATGTCAGTGTTTGGACTGCTTCTTCCACAGATACACCACCACATTTGTCCCAGGGTATCAGAGCCAGCATGAAGATATTGGCCCTACTTCCGAGAGAAGAGGAACCAACCCGTATCATTTTAACTGACATTGCATCTTGGAAAATAAGCACAGAAATGTCCATGGGGAGAGTAAGAGGAGAGATATAATTTTATATTTAGATTTCATAAACGCACACGCATATGTATTTTACTTGACTTAGACATATAAACAAACATGTCAGGACACACCTGAATCGTGTGCACTTATAAACTCAGGCATGCACGTGCATCCATTGCCACTCATACACATAGGTATATGTATGCAGGTATATCCTCATATACATACACAACCTCTCAATGAACACCATAGTTCTGCCTTGATCTCTTACAAGGCAGAAGCAACACTTTTAACCTTAAACAGCTGCAAATAAACAGTATACCCTGTTGTGGAACTAATTGTTTCTAATAGTTATGTTTGAGCTGTGGAACGACTCCATTTTAAGATAGCACTAAAACGAATTACACATATATACTTTTTTTTTTTTAAAAGCCTTTTTTCGTTTTTCTTTTAACTTCAGGACTTTGGAATATGTTCACCACCTCCTGGGTTCCTTTTGTGGGATAACAGTTCTGCAATTTGTCTAGGTTACAAATTGGTTTGCTTTGCAGGTTTGTAGCTTGAACCAGAACTGCTAGTGGGAAACTCAAATGAACAAAATGAAAGAGACCCTTCAGACTCCACCTGAATTTATAGCACAGATTGTCAGTGCCACCTAGAAAACAGAATGAGATCAAACATTAATCCATCTATGTCTGCAGGATGCTATGGAATCCAGCTTGGCCAAAAACGGACACACCAGCCTCTCTTAAGTACGAGTTATATTTCTCATACATCAACAGAACTGGAGGATACAGATTGGCTCTCTCAAGGCATTATGAGGCTTGTATATATGCCTGCATATATTTACTGCATATATGTATTTCTGTAGTTAAGGTACTGTAGGCATGTTTTTTCTTAATGCAAATTACTTTTAAATCCTCTCAGACTACCTTTAGTGACATGTTTCTTTACAATGCAATTCTGTGTGTAGAAGCCATTGCTGACCTTCCCTTGCAAACCAAGATGCAATGAATGTGGTGAAAGCTGTACACGTTTCTAAGATCATAATCGGTAGATTTATGATTTAATAAACAGCACAGGAAAAAAATGAGCTAAAAAACCCCTCCAGCCCTGTCAATCTGCTGAGAGCACCTAATTGTTCCAGAGCTCAGTCACAGTTTAATAAACTCCACCTGGTATTGCCTCACTAGTGCTGCTTTGTACATCTCTATAGGCCAGGATGTCTGAGGTTGATTTTATTGTTCATAGTCTTTTTATGCTCAAGCTGAAATGAAGGATTTCAAATTCCAGTTTGCAGTGTCCCTGTTTTGTGAAAGGGCCTTGGAATAAGCAAAAATACAAATGAGGCTCACAGTCCTGTGTTTTAAACCATTTATTGTCATTACAGTGTATAGTCTCAATTCTGCAACTCTTTACCTGTATACTTAAACATATGCTTAAGACAATTTGTTTTTTCCAAATGTAACCATGTATTTAAATCTATATCTACATATAAGAGTTTGGCTCAAAATGAAGTTGTAAAGCAAAATGTGATAACTATGTTTTCATGGCAAGTCAGAATGAAGCTGTAACACAGTTCTAAACAATATGCAAACGGTGACATATATTACAGCTAATGTCATAGACAAAAGGAACATTTCCGGCACAGGAAAAGATTGACGCTGACAACTAATAGGGGAAAAATACAAAACTCCTAAATCACACCAACAGCACACACAAAAATTGAAACTGTCACCATGGTAAGAGCTCTGGAGAAGAAAATACAAAACTCTCTGTCCATTTAGCCAGCATCAGAAAATGAGGCAAAAGTGTGAAATCAAAGAGGAGCATAAATTCATTCCAATTGCTCCCAGATGCCTCAAGCAGGGAATAGGAGGAGATTAAATCAGCTGTATTGAAAGGGAGGGAATCCAATGCATCCGAAACAGAGCAGGACAAAAGTAAATTGAAGCCTACATTAGCAGTGCTGAAAAATGGACAGTCTTTTCTAAAGGAGAACTTGATCTGAGTACAAGTAAAATGAGTTCTCTGTTAGATCTAATTTAAGAGGAGAAGGAAGAAACTCATGGATAGGCCAAGGAACAAAAAACCTGATCTAACTCTAACAAATGACAGTGAATACTGCAAATGAAAGAATGGCAGGAAGGTCTAAATGAGTAAGAGGTTAGTGTAGATTCCAGAAAAAAAAACACAGCCTTTTTCAGCCATTTCATTACACCTAACACAGTGCCTGTGGCTTGTTGTTTCCTCCTCTTTATGAGCTTCATATTTACACCAGTTTGATGTTAAGTTTTGCATATACAGCTGCTACAGGAGCTGAACAGGTAAAACTAGGAGAAATGTGACACAAGTCACCATTTTCTTCTTCAGTCAAAAGTCTGCCAAAGAAGTGCTGGATATCCTATTGCTTCACATGTTTACTACACCGGACACAAAATAGACAGCTGTGTACAAGCACGCCCTGGCAAAGGAGTGGAGGGGGTAACCTCAGCTACCCTTTCAGCCTCCAAGCTTTGATGATTCATATTTTGCAACACCAGCTTTGCTTATGAATAGAAGCAGGTTTAGCAAGTGAAACCAGTTAGCCTTTAAACACAAACTAAACGGCTGCCTCCTAACAAAAAGGAAGAGCTGGAAGTCAAAGAGCAAATCCCTCTTGCTGTGAAATGCTTTCCAGAGATTAATTTCACATGTAGGACCAGTAGCACTCACAGCAGGAAGGCAGAATGAGTCATGTGAGGATGTCGGGAATTGGGATGCGAAAGCATTGCAAAAGTACTCATAACATAAATTGCTTACCCGTCCTTTGTTCTTCAGGGATGTCTTTGGCACCGTACCCTGTTCCAAGGAAAGGGGAAAACCAGGAGGGTGCTAGACTGAAGGCTAATACTAGCACTTTTACCATCATGAAAGTGTCCTGGGTTTAGCTAAAAACCCAGTTCCGTTTAGTGATTTTTACTTTCCATTTTAGCGCTTTCTAAAAGCCTGCACTTTCTGAAGTTAGCTTCTGCTACTTCTACTGCAAAGTGTGTGCTACTGGCAGTGATAACACCTGATGTTTACAGTTACCGCCTGGGACTGGGATGCAGAAAGCCTCTTGCTTACACTTATTCCTATAGTGACCAAGGCCACTGCTGGCTCTTGTGTGTCACGCTGGGGGTGCCAGGTAGTAAGAGGGTCACAAGGAAGTAAAAGGTTGTACCTCCGGGGGTTAATAGATAGGACAGGTGACCAGCGAGAGTATTCCATTCCATATACGTGAGTGATCATGAGAGTTTCGTCCCTTTTCTGCAACGACTGGTGTCTGGTTGCTTATGGGAGGACTCTGTGCAATCTCCTGCTTTTGAACTGGATCCTGAGGTCCCAAATCCATCTCCCTGTATCCAGCTCCCCACTGCCACTGAGCCTGGGGCTTCCCCAGTGCCTCCTGCTCTGCAGCACCAGTGGGGATTGATATCGGGAGAGGGAATCGGGTTTGATATCGGGCTATTATCTATAGCTGTATAGAATTCTTTACTTTGATTATTTTGCTATTATTTCTATTATTGTTTCATTAAAGCTGTTCTAGTTTTTCTTCTCTAACCTGTAAGTCTCTCTGCCTCATTCCCTTTTTCTTTCCTGTTTGGGGGGGAAGAGGGGGTTAGAGGGCATCTATCTGTGTTAGTGGCCTGCCCAGCCCCAACCCGTGACCGAAAGGCAGCACAATTGTTTCACGCTGAATGCTGTAAAACAAGATAAAGGAGACAAAATTTTTAGAAAGTGGAACTGCTTCTTCATTGCCCTGTTTCTGTCTGGACTGATTTGTTGGAGAAGAGATGAGACAGAAAAAACACTATTCTGGTCAGATGGGTGCCTACCTATTTTCAGAGTCCTTTGCACTATTCTACATGATAGGGTGCAAGGCAAAAGATGTCCGCATATCTTGGAAATGACAAGAATTACAAAAACCGTTTCATCCAGTTTATGTTTAGTTTGGTCCTGCCTTAGCATTTATATTGCTGTCAGTTCAGCTGAGGGAAAGGGGGCACTGAAGAAGGAGGGGTTTGCCTGACTCCATCTCAGAGCAAGAGCACACATTCTCAGAAGAGCTTAGACTAGTTGCTATTTCACAGGGCCTTTTATTCCTGAACATCACCTGTCCAGGTGAGTCTACTTCTCTTACCTTGCAGAGAAAAACCTCTGGAACCTGGGACTCTTCCCATCACATTTCCCTGGATTGGATAGGTGAAATTGTGTCTTTTAGGGAATAGATACAAGGATCATTTCCAGCTGCTTACATCTATTTTTTTGGTGTTCCTAAGGATTCATGGTGTCATGTCCTTTTTTTCTTTCACTCTTTTTTATTCTGTTTGTGGGTAGGAAAAAGCATAGACATAGATATGTTTCCTAAAAGATGCCTTTATTGAACAAGGCACCACCTACCAAATGCTAATTCACAAATCACAAAGTCCAACATTCCTCTCCAGTGTTATCTCAGCACAGATCCTGATACACACATGACATAATATCAGATCAACTTTTCCAGGGAAAGGGAGAGTGATTATTTTTATTGATGTGATAGGTAACCCACCTTGTTGTGAATCAACGAAATCAGGGCAAAGAAAATCTGTATCAGCACAGTTTATTCTCCTCCTTCAATAATGCATATTCCTCATCTGATTTTGCTGCTTCCTGTGAAGCAATTTCTTTAGTCCAAAGTCTTCCCTGATTCAGAGTAAACAGTGTCCTGCTAAGCTTTGGAAAACATGGAGATGTCTCATTGTGGTGGAGGTCAGAGAGTTCACTTCGTATATATGAGTGCAACCCAGTGTTTTGTTCCTCTAGCAGAGAGAGTGGAGTCAATCATGAGAGTAATGCAAAAGCCAAATGGGCCCCTTCCTCCCCTCCCCACCCCAGTGGCTGTCATCCATCCCAGGGCAGAGTCGGGGAGAAATGCTTCCCACGTGATTCAGTAATATCTAACATCGGTCTGTACTGGGATGAGTGGCTGGACTCCATGGGGACCAGGGGGTTCTGGTGGACAGCAGGATGACCATGAGCCAGCAACGTGCCCTCGTGGCCAAGAAGGCCAATGGCATCATGGGGTGTATGAGAAGGGGTGTGGCTACTAGCAGGTCGAGAGAGGTTCTCCTCCTGCCTCTCTACTCTACCCTGGTGAGGCCATATCTGGAATATTGGCTCCAGTTCTGGGCCCCGTTTATTGCTGGTGATCTTCACTAGCTCTGGGAGATGGCCACAGCCCAACAGGCTGACACCTCCTAGCACCTCCCGCACCTCAGGCTTCCTCCTTGGACATCTCCTGTAGCCCTGCATCCTAAGGAGGAGACCTTGCCTGAGAGCGGACTAGGAACCTCCTGGCTGCCTGGAGGCACGGAGAGAAGGCAGGTACCCCCACCGGCATCCAGAGAGTGACAGCAAGTGAGACGAGACGCGATGCAGGCAGCTGCGGTGTCGGTGTCCTGTTTTGACTCAGTTAGCAGCTGAGCGGGTTCAGTTGCAAAGTCACACTGAAAACTCTTCACAGAGAGGAATTCTTGGGTTAGCAGCTCAGCTGACACACTGAGGATCTGCCAGACCCTTGGGAGTTCGAAATGCAACACGAACAAACGCAAACGAAAGCTTTTGCTTCAGCCTGTCAGAAGACACAATCCTCCACTCCTCATGCAGGTCACTTGGGATGAGGTGCTTCCAGTGGGCAGCATTTCTTACAGTGTAGTCATCCCACGTCTGATCTCCCAGCCCCAGTTCTCACAGAGAAGTTACAAAACCTTCGCTAGGTAAATCTGGAAACCGTATCTCACCACTTTTTGCAACACTACCACTCTGGAGCACGTTACCATCCTCCTCGTCTCACTATTCCCACCAGTCTCTCAATGCTCAACATTGTACTGCTGTTATTCTACAAATTCCCGGCCTCTCTTTTGCCCTGAGGAGATAACCACTCGTAACCTCTTTATATTGCACGGGTACCGTCGGATGTCTAGCTCAGGCACAGGTCTAACTATACCCAGGACAGAATTGTTCCCAACGAGCAGTTAGGTTTGAAATTTACGGCATCTCTCCCGAGAGTCGTGTATGCCCCACAGTATTACCAAGCTGGCTTCGTAAAAGCTGTTACCTACCTAAAAGTCTTTCTCTTTAAACCTTTGGCTCTAACAATACTCCCACACCAACGGGCTGCATACGCTGCAAATAGGAGGGGCAGCATGCAACTAGGACATGCTTCACACCAGATCTTAAATTCTGTATTGCAGGACGCGGTGGGGCTTGAGCACTAGTTGAAAATCAGTGTTCGGCTTTGGCTAGCAACACTGATCCGTTGCTACAAGCCCCAGTACAGCTCAGCCTCCCCCTCGCTCCCTCGGTCCCTACCTGGAAGAAGACCCTCCTCATTCTTTCTTCCTGAGGCTCGTCTCCAGAGGGGAAGCGGTGTAGGGGAAAGGGACCCGGGGCTCCCGGTGGACAGTAGGATGACCACAAACCAGCAACGTGCCCTCATGGCCAAGAAGGTCAACGGCATCCTGCGCTGCATGAGAAGGGGTGTGGCTACTAGCAGGTCGAGAGAGGTTCTCCTCCTGCCTCTCTACTCTGCCCTGGTGAGGCCACATCTGGAATATTGGCTCCAGTTCTGGGCCCCTCAGCTCAAGAAGGACGGGGAACTGCTTGAAAGAGTCCAGCGCAGAGCCACAAAGAGGATGAAGGGAGCGGAACATCTCCCTTAGGAGGAAGGGCTGAAGGAGCTGGGTTTCTTTAGCTTGGAGAAGAGGAGACTGAGGAGTGACTTCGTTAATGTTTATAAATATCTAAGGGGCGAGTGTCAGGAGGATGGAGCCAGGCTCTTCTCAGTGATGTCCAATGATAGGACAAGGGGCAACAGGTGGAAGCAGGAGCATAGGAGGTTGCAGAAACATTAGGAAAATCTTTTTCGCTGCAAGGGTGTCAGAGCACTGGGACGGGCTGCCCAGAGAGGTTGCGGAGTCTCCTTCTCCGGACACATTCAAAATCCGGTGCTGGTGACCTGGCGTTCCTGTGTGACCTACTGCAGGTGGTCCTGCTCTGGAAGAGGGGTTGGACTAGATGATCTGTCAAGGTCCCTTCCAACCCCGAACATTCTGTGATTCAGTGAAGTAGCATCTGAGCTGTCCTTTGGCTGAGCCTCATGCTCCCATCCCTACAATAAAGAGGTAACGGTCTCCCTCAGTCCTAGCATGTCTCAGATTTGGTGGAAACCGGTGGATGGTTTCGAAATCCAGGGAGGGGATAACTGTCAAGTAGACATACACCTACAGAGACGGGATTTAAAGCCCTGTGAAGACAGCTGGTTCGTCTGCATGCTCAGGACGCAGGGAGATACCCGAGCTCTTGTGTCCACCTGGGTTATGCCAGAAGCCAGCCGTCCCCTCGTCCCTGCAGCACATCAGCTCTGGGCATGGGAGGACATCCTGGCAGGACCCGGGCCCACCCCGACAAAAAGCAGGCCCAGCAGTGTTACGCCGTGGGCCCCAGGGAGCTCCCACGTTGCTGCCTTGGCAGCCGCCACCCTTGAATTGCCACAGCGCGAGCTGCCCCACAGAGCCAGCCTCCTCCTCCTAACAGCAGTAGCAGGGGATGCTGAAGACACAAGCGTCCAGTCCCGTAAACTCTCCCTTCAAAAGAAGTTCTGCTGTAGCTCCTCTTTCTCGTCCGTGAGACGGGCTCCCGAGAGCAACCAGGGTTAAGTAACGCAGCAACACGTGCTCTGCTGCGCTTTCGCCCCCAGGGACCAAACGCTGGCCTGAGATTTCTCCTCGAATACGGAGCTCGACCGAGCATCCCCAGGAGTCACGGGTTGAAAGGCATGGAGGGGCACACTGACAAAGGAGCAAAGACCCCAAGTTGCAGCTGGTGGCCGCTGTTTGCACTTCCTAGGGCCCTTTGCCATCACTCATTTCGTCACGAGTACATCAGGATTGCCGACGCTGCCAAGATCAGGTCTCTTTCCACTTGCCACGGACCCTGCAGACCTGTGAGTATACACAGGGACCTCCGCTTTATTTTTGGAAAGTGCTGCGTTCGGAGTCCCCACAGTGTTGGGGCAGCTCTGACTCCAGCATTGCCTGACAGACAGAGAACCGTGTCACCCGTGACACGTAGCTGCCGTCCGGAGGTCGTGAGCTGTGCCCCGGCCACCCACCTCATCCTAGCGGGTGGGCAGTGTGAGCCCAGGTCAGGACCAAAGGTCGCTTCTGCCCCCTGTACCCGGGAGCCCAGAACCGGGGGCAGGAGCAGAGGTTTCCCTTGGCCAGAGCTGCAGCCCTGGGGTCACACTCCCTGGACAGCACCAGCAGGGCCGCTCTCGACGGCTGGCTGCAGGAGCAGCCGACCCGTTTCCGTGGGTGCTGAGGGCTCGGGCCCCCTCGGGCCTCGGCATTTTACAGCCACCCCCATGAGGCGATGGCCATCTCAGAGCCGGCGGCAGAGGGCCGATGGCGGCCCTGTCCCTATCTGGGGCGTGCGCAGGCCGGCGCTGCTGACGTCGCACAGGCCGGCGCTGCTGACGTCACGCAGGCTGGCGCTGCTGATGTCACGGCGGCCACTGTGATGCGCGGCGTGGTCCAGACTACATAAAGCAGCGCCGCGCTCAGTCCCGGCGTCCGTGTGACCTGGTGAGGTGAGGCGAGGGCCAGGCCAGGCCGGGGCTCCCCAGGGAGGAGGGTACCCTGCACCTCGGGGCTCGGGGCGCGTGCTGCCAGATCACCCGTGTCTCAATTCTCCCTCCCTCACCTCCTGCTTCTGCCTCAGAGTCAGCAGAGGAGCCTTTGGAGGAGACAGCCCGGCGCTGCTGCTGCTGGGACAGGGACTCTCCAAGCGCTCGCTCTCGACGTGTGCCGTGGCCGCACGGGAGGAGGAGACCGCCGGCTCGATGGAGCAGGGTGAGAGCAAAGCGCCCCTCCCGCCGCTGGGCAGGGGGGTGTCGGGGTGCTCAGCGCGGGGCCCAGGGCCACAGTGGCAGCGTGAGGCAGGAGCTCCCCAGGCACCCCGGGCCAGGGCCTCCCTTTCCTTTCCTCAGCAAGCGGGGCCCGGGTCGATTCCTCTCCACGGCCTCCAGGCCTGCCCAACGGCCCGCCAGCCAGGGACAGGGCAGCCCTTGCGGGCAGCGATGCCTCGGGGATGCTTCCCCCGGCCCCGCAGAGGCGCTCACTCCCGCTGCCCTTTGCTCTCTCCCCTCCAGCATGCGTGCTGTGTCGCCGGGCAGAGGCCGACGTGCACGGCGCTGGGCCCAAGCTGGTGCAGCAAGGGCTCTGTGCCCATCTCTGCTGCCTGGTGAGTTGTGCCGGGGGGGCTCCCTCCGCCCTTGCGACAGGCAGGCCCTGCCACACTCTCCTCACCAGCTGCGCCTCTTTCCTCTCGAGCAGTTTTTCGCCAATGAGCTCTTCCAGCAAGCGCCCAAGGAAGCAGGCCTCATGGGATTTCTTCCCGAGGCTATTCGAAGCACAGCCTGGTGGGCGATGCAGCAGGTGAGCATCTGACAAGGGCAGACCCCAAGAAAGAAAGCCCGGCCCTTCCAAGCAGCTCTGGGGCCAAAAGCTCGCTCCCCGCAGCTCCCCAGAGGCTCCCGCGTAGCAGCTGCCCCGGACAGGCACGTCTGCTGTCTGTGACCCAGCAGCGGCCGCTTCCTGCGCTCTGCCCGCAGGCCCGGGGCTGCATGCGGAGGCCCTGAGGCTGCTGCTGATGGCAGCTGCTGTGCCCTTTCCAGGACTGCTTCGTCTGTGGCAAGAGCGGGGCCACCATCACCTGCTGGCAGGAGGACTGCAACCGCAGCTTCCACCTGCCCTGTGCCACGAAGGGGGGATGCGTCACCCAGTGTCATCTTCCCTACAGGTACCCACGTCCCCTCCCCTCCCCTCCCCTCCCCTCCCCTCCTCGCCACCACCACCGGGCAAGCACCCAGCGCTTCTCACCCTCCCAGCGCTTCTCACCCGCCCATCCCTTGCCTCTTCCCCACAGGGCCTTCTGCTGGGAGCACCGCCCCAAGCAGGCAGTGCTGGTGGCTCCAGAGAAGACCACCTGTGTCATCTGCCGGCAACTCGTGGGGCACAGAACGTCCTACGGCACCGTGGTGTGCCCGACGTGCCAACGTGCCTGGTTCCACAGGGGCTGCCTGCAGGTGCGAGCCGTTCCCTTGCCCCGCGGGCACAGCAGGTGCTCGCTCGTCAGCACCAGGGCCTCACTCACGCTCCTTCTCTTGCTCCGGCAGGCACGGGCTCTGCGCACCAACGTCTCTTGCCTCCAGTGCCCTGTCTGCAGAGACGACCATTGGTTCCTGATGGAAATGCTCAGCCTGGGGATTCGAGTCCCTTTCAGGTCGGTGGCCTCCTGCCCGGCTTGCAAGACAGGAGTGTGCAAGCGCTGTGCCATGCCAGGGACTGCCCCTCCACTGTCCCGGCAGCCTGGGCTTCGGCTTCACCAGGGAGATGGATACAGGGCAGGGGCAAAAGGGCAGGGACGCCCTGCACCTGCCTCATGCCCGGGCAGCAGGGGCTCATCCATTTTCCTTTCTCCATCAGGCTACTGTCCTGCGAGAAAAGGTGTGCGCGTGTGACCCAAAGTGAGGAACACAACCGCAGCAATGCCGCCGAGTGCCTTTCCCCAGGAGGCAAGCAGCAGGCAGAGGAAGAGGGGTAAGTTGCCAAAGCTGTACGCCGGCGCTCCGCACGGGATCTCTGTCTCGCCAAGGGCTCCAAGTGCAAGGACTAAGCACAAGAGCCCTGCCAGACAATGTCCAGCTGCTGTCACTTTTTGCACACAGCCTGATAGCAATCTCTTTTATTCCCCAGGGCACGGCAGCTGCTGCGGTGCTGCTCTTGCACTCCTGAGGCCACCAAGAAGTGTTGCTCCCACTTGAGGACAGGCTTGGCCAGCTGGGAGCACAGCAGCCCCTCTGCAGCACGGGAGACCAGCTGCCTCAGCAGCCCCAGCCAGGTGGCACTGGGGCCATCAAGCAGCTCCCTGGCTCCCGTCTCCAGCTGCCCCAGCACCAACAGCCAGGCAGCGTCGGAGCTATCTACCAGCTCCCTACTTCTCGTCGGCAGCTGCCCCCACACCGGCAGCCAGGTGCCAACAGGGACATCCAGCAGCCCCCTGGCTCCCGCCACCAGCTGCCCCAGCACCAACAGCCAGGTAGCATCGGAGCTATCTAACAGCTCCCTACTTCTTGTCGGCAGCTGCCCCCACACCGGCAGCCAGGAGGTGCCATCGGGGACATCCAGCAGCCCTCTGGCTTCCGCCACCAGCTGCCCCAGCACCAACAACCAGGCAGCATCGGGGCTGTCCCACATCCGCCCGGCACCTGATGGCAGCAGCTGCTACAGCACCCCTGGGCCCAGGCGGGTGAAATACGCATCCCGCGCGCGCCGTCGGGCCCAAAACACTGACAATTGGCCCAGAAGATGCTCGGAGAGCAGCTGTGCACCAGCAAAAGGTGCCGAGAGCAACGCCACCAGCCAGCTGGCACTGGGGCCATCCCCCACCCTGCTGGCTCTTGTCACCAGCGGCCCCAGCACAACCAGCCAGCTGCCAGCAGCGGCATCTTCGGGCTCGCGGGCGCTAGAGAGCAGCACACACACCAGCCCCGCTCGGACCATGCAGGATCCGTACCGCTCCTGCCTGCCACATCAAGCCCCAAAACCTCACAGCCGCCCTCACAGCCCCGCTCACAGATGCGGGAAGAGCAGCCGGGGGCCAGCCAGAGATACTGAGGGCAGCACCCCCAGACAGGCAGCGCTGCGGGCGTCCCGCAGACCCTGGGCTCCTCGGACCAGCAGCCGCAGCACCACCAGACGGCTGCCAGTGGTGGCATTCTCTGGCTCGCCAGCGCGACAGAGAGGCAGACACTCCGGCCGCCCTGGGCCCTGGCAGGTTCCGAACTGCTCCTGCACGCACAATCGGGCCCAGAAGCCCTGCAAGCGGCCCGCAAGAAGGTGCGACAGCGGCCACGTGCCAGCAAAGAGCACCAGGAGCAGCACCAACAGCCGGGCAGGACTCGGGCCATGCCACGGCTCCGCAGAGACAGGGAGAGGCAGACGCTCCAGCCGCTCTGGGCTCAGGCAGGTGCCAGACCACTCCTGCATGCACAATCAGGCCCAGAGGTCCCTCAAGCGGCCCGCAAGGTGCTGGGACAGCAGCCCTGTGCCAGCAAAAAGTGCCAGGATCAGCACCAACAACCAGCTGGCACTGGGGCCATGCCACGACTCCCCAGCGCTTGAGGGCAGCAGACACTGTGGCCGCCCTGAGCCCAGGCAGCTGCAACACTGCTCCCGCAGGCAGCTCGGGGCTCGGAAGCGCTGCAAACAGCCCTGAAGATGCTGAGAGACAAGACGCTAGCCAGACAAGAGGAGCAAGTGCCAGGAGCTTCTCCCCCTGCCAGGCAGGACTGGGGCCATCCTGCATCTCGCTGCTTCCTGGCACCAGCAGCACCAGCAAGACCAGACAGCTGCCAGTGCCATCCTCCTCTGGCTACCAGGTGCTCAAGAGCAGCAGAAGCTCTAGCCGCCCGGGGCCCATGTGGGTACCACAGCGCTCCCCCCTGCTGCGTTGGGACCAGAAGCCCTGCAACTGGCCCAGAAGACACTGGGACAGCAGCTGTACACCATCGACTCGTGCTGAGGGCAGCACCAACAGCCAGGCGGTGCTGGGCCCAGCTCTCACCTCCCTGGCACCAGAGATCAGCACCCGCAGTACCACGCGCCAGCTCTTACCAGGCTCCGCTTGCAGCTCCTCAGCACTTGAGGGCAGCAACCAAGACAGCGCCCCTGGGCCCATGCGGATGCGATTCCTCTCCTGCGTGCAGCCTCTGGCTCACAAGCCCTACAGCTGTCCCAGACACCGCCGCAGGACCAGCCGCACACCATTGCTCTGACCCCTTTCCACCAGCCCTGTAAAATAAACTGGTCATCTCTGCACAGGGAGAGTCCACGCTCATTTGTCGCCTTCCTCCTCTTCTTCCTCTCCCATTCTGGAGGGGGGGCAGTGTCAGAGGCCTGACCCGGAGGGCTGTCTTCTTCCCAGGCGTGTTGGCAGCAGTTTCGCCAGGCCTCCCTGGCCTTGGCCAGCTGCCCAGCGCCATGGCCGTGTGCTTTGGGCCTCCTCGCTGGCCCCACAGCCAGCTCTCCTTCCCCAGGGAGAGGTCACACCCACTCCCGGGACCGGGGCTCTGTGTTGTTTCATGCGCCCACCCGGCACGGTAACCAGGCAGGCAGGAGAGAAGTCAGTGAGGGCCCAAAGGACAGTCCCGTGGCAGCACTTTGTCCTTCTAGTCTTGACTGCTCTGGTTGCGAAGAACTGAGCACTACACATGGCCAGAACGGGCAGTGCTCTCGAGGAGGACTGTCACATGAGCTCCGAGGCACTCCCCAGCAATGGAGCTCGAGTGGAGCTGCCCAAAGAGCCATGGGCCTGCACAGCCGCGCTTTGAAGAGAGGCGCTTGCCCCCTGGCTTTGGCTTGGAAGGGGGTTGCTAGGAGACAAAGGCTGACTTGCCCGCCGTGCTCACCTGAGAGCATCCACGAGTCCACCCACCAGGGCTGGCAGCAGCTTGGTTCAGCTTTTGCCTCCAGGCTGTCTTCTGGGGAAATAAAGGAACCAAGGCTTCCCAACTCCATCTCCGTGGTAAGCACAGCTGAACTGGGCTGCTGTCAGAGGGAAACCTGCTAGGTATTCGTTCGTGGCGCTCGTGGGTCAGATGCTGTTCACCTCTGGACCGCCTGCCACAAAAACTACCGGCCTTGAACTTCCTCTTCAAAACCATAAGAGAGCAGAGAAAAAAGCCGTGAGAAGATGAACTCACAAATGCACTGAATGCAACACTTCAGTGCTTTGACGTATGCATTATTGTCCAGCAAAAGAAAGTTTCCCTGAGCGGAGGAACCAAGTCCAATGCCAAAGGCATCAAGATTTGTTTTACTTTTTACCAAGTCTACACTCCTCTACAAGCTCCCCACTCTCTCAGGCCACAAATGCTGAGGAGAGACCGGCTGGAGCTTGAGGAGCAGCTCCCTGAGACCTACCCTGCTGATGCCCTAGACCCTGGCAAAGGGGCCGCCCGAGATCTCCTTGCCCAGGCAGGCAGGAGCTGCAGCAAGGCCAGGCTGAACAGATCCGTGAGCAGGGAGCCTGCCCAGCCCACCCGACCAGTCTCCTCCCTCCATGCAGCTGGCATGTCCTGCAGGAACCTTGCGGCCTGCTCCCTTGAACGATGCAGAGGCACGCACTTCACCTTGGTCATTCCTGGGACCGTTCCTGGTCTCACCATTAGCTGAAGCAGACGGTGAAATTTCTGTCCCATCCCCACGTGTCAAATCCTGCCTCCTGGAAAAGCGAGGCTGGAAGGAGCTGCCCGGCCACCCGTTCATTGCTGGTGATCTTCCCTAGCTCTGGGAGGTGGCCACAGCCCAACAGGCTGATACCTCCCGGCACCTCCCGCACCTCAGGCTTCCTCCTTGGACATCTCCTGTAGCCCTGCATCCTAAGGAGGAGACCTTGCCTGAGAGCGGACTGGGAACCTCCTGGCTGCCTGGAGGCACGGAGAGAAGGCAGGTACCCCCACCGGCATCCAGAGAGCGACAGCAAGTGAGACGAGACGCGATGCAGGCAGCTGCGGTGTCGGTGTCCTGTTTTGACTCAGTTAGCAGCTGAGCGGGTTCAGTTGCAAAGTCACACTGAAAACTCTTCACAGAGAGGAATTCTTGGGTTAGCAGCTCAGCTGACACACTGAGGATCTGCCAGACCCTTGGGAGTTCGAAATGCAACACGCACAAATGCAAACGAAAGCTTTTGCTTCAGCCTGTCAGAAGACACAATCCTCCACTCCTCATGCAGGTCACTTGGGATGAGGTGCTTCCAGCGGGCAGCATTTCTTACAGTGTAGTCATCCCACGTCTGATCTCCCAGCCCCAGTTCTCACAGAGAAGTTACAAAACCTTCGCTAGGTAAATCTGGAAACCGTATCTCACCACTTTTCGCAACACTACCACTCTGGAGCACGTTACCATCCTCCTCGTCTCACTATTCCCACCAGTCTCTCAATGCTCAACATTGTACTGCTGTTATTCTACAAATTCCCTGCCTCTCTTTTGCCCTGAGGAGATAACCACTCGTAACCTCTTTATATTGCACGGGTACCATCGGATGTCTAGCTCAGGCACAGGTCTAACTATACCCAGGACAGAATTGTTCCCAACGAGCAGTTAGGTTTGAAATTTACGGCATCTCTCCCGAGAGTCGTGTATGCCCCACAGTATTACCAAGCTGGCTTCGTAAAAGCTGTTACCTACCTAAAAGTCTTTCTCTTTAAACCTTTGGCTCTAACAATACTCCCACACCAACTGGCTGTATACGCTGCAAATAGGAGGGGCAGCATGCAACTAGGACATGCTTCACACCAGATCTTAAATTCTGTATTGCAGGACGCGGTGGGGCTTGAGCACTAGTTGAAAATCAGTGTTCGGCTTTGGCTAGCAACACTGATCCGTTGCTACAAGCCCCAGTACGGCTCAGCCTCCCCCTCGCTCCCTCGGCCCCTATCTGGAAGAAGCCCCTCCTCATTCTTTCTTCTTGAGACTCGTCTCCGGAAGGGAAGCGGTGTAGGGGAAAGGGACCCGGGGCTCCCGGTGGACAGCAGGATGACCACAAACCAGCAACGTGCCCTCATGGCCAAGAAGGTCAACGGCATCCTGCGCTGTATGAGAAGGGGTGTGGCTACTAGCAGGTCGAGAGAGGTTCTCCTCCTGCCTCTCTACTCTGCCCTGGTGAGGCCACATCTGGAATATTGGCTCCAGTTCTGGGCCCCTCAGCTCAAGAAGGACGGGGAACTGCTTGAAAGAGTCCAGCGCAGAGCCACAAAGAAGATGAAGGGAGCGGATTAATAGATAGGGCTTTAAACTAGGTTGAAAGAGCGAAGGGGATAAAACCTGACTCACTACTTATGAGCCAGGGAGAAGTATCCCAGGGTTAGGTGTAAAAGGCACAAGCAACAGTAACAGATGCTCCATTAAATCTCTTAATTGTCTGTATACCAATGCAAGAAGCATGGAGAATAAGCAGGAAGAATTAGAAGTCTATGTGCAGCTGGAGAACTATGATCTTATTGCAATTACAGAGACGTGGTGGGACAGCTCACATAACTGGAATGTGGGCCTTGATGGCTATGTTCTTTTTAGGAAAGACAGGCTGATGAGGTGAGGTGGGGGAGTTGCTCTTTACGTGAGAGAGCAACTGGAGTGTTTTGAGATCCATCCAGGGGCAGATGAGGAGCAAGTAGATAGTTTGTGGGTAAGAATGAAAGGGCAGGCTAGCTTAGGTGATACTGTGGTGGGTGTCTATTCCAGAGCACCTGATCAGCAGGAGGAAGTTGATGAGGCCTTTTACAGGCAGCTTACAGCAGCCTCTCAATCACAGGCCCTGGTTGCCATGGGGGATTTCAACTTCCCAGATGATTGCTGGAAGTCCCACACAGCCAGCCATCCTCAGTCCAGGAGGTTCCTCCAGTTCATCGATGATAACTTTTTGATGCAAATGGTGGATGAGCCGACCAGGAGAGGAGCGCTGCTGGACCTTGTGCTCACCAACAAGGAAGGTCTGCTCGAAGCAGTGGAGGTTGAGAGCAATCTTGGCTGCAGCGACAATGAGATAGTGGAGTTCAGGATCTTGTGCGGTAAAAACAGAATACCAAGCAGGACCGCAACTCCGGACTTCAGAAGGGCCAACTTTGGCCTCTTCAAGCAATTGCTGGGGGAAACCCCTTGGGACAGGGAGCTGAAAGGTAAAGGGGCCCAAGAGAGTTGGTTGGTATTCAAGGACCACTTCTTTGAGGCTCAGGATCAGTGCATCCCATCAGGTAGGAAATCAAGAAAGAGGTCCAGGAGACCTGCATGGTTAAACAGGGATCTGCTGGGCAGACTCAGGTGAAAGGGGAGGGTATATAAATTGTGGAAGGAAGGGCTGGCCACTCGGGTGGAGTACAGGACAGCTGTCAGGGAGTGCAGGGAGGCAATCAGAAAAGCTAAGGCCTCCTTGGAATTAAAACTTGCAAGGGAGGTCAAAGACAACAGAAAGGGCTTCTTCAAATACATTGCTGACAAAACTAACACTAGAGGCAATGTAGGCCCTCTGGTGAATGGGCTGGGTGCCCTGGAGACAGAGGACAGAAAGAAGGCAGAGTTGCTGAATGCCTTCTTTGCCTCTGTCTACACTGTTGGACACTGTCCTCAGGAGCCTCAGTGCCCTGAGGCCTCAGAGGAAGTCAGGATAAAGGATGAGTTTGCCCTGATTGATGAGGAGTGGGTTAAGGATCAATTTGAACACTTAAACATCCATAAATCCATGGGCCCTGATGGGATGCACCCATGGGTGCTGAGGGAGCTGGCAGGAGTCATTGCTAGGCCACTCTCCATCATCTTGGTAAGTCATAGGGAACAGGTGAGGTGCCTGAGGACTGAAGGAAAGCAAATGTCACTCCAGTCTATAAGAAGGGCAGGAAAGATGACCTCATAAATGTTTATAAATATGTCAAGGGGGAGTGTCAGGAGGATGGAGCCAGGCTCTTTTCATTGGCATCCATTGACAGGACAAGGGGCAATGGGTGCAAGCTGGAACATAGGAGGTTCCATAAAAATATTAGAAAAAAAACTTTTTCACTGTGAGGGTGACAGAGCACTGGCACAGGCTGCCCAGGGAGGTTGTGGAATCTCCTTCTTTGGAGATATTCAAAACCCGCCTGGACACGTTCCTGTGCACTCTGCTGTAGGTGATCCTGCTCTGGCAGGGGGGTTGGACTAGATGATCTTTGAGGTCCCTTCCAACCTCTAACATTCTGTGATTCTGTGATCTAGCTTAAAGAACATTCTATGAGTCCCGCCAGCTCATGACCAAGGATCCTTTTTCCCCTCTGAGTCATTTGAACCCCATCTGGTTTTAGTAGACCAGGTGCCATGTAGATCTCCCCATGGTTAAAAAACCCAAAGCTAGACCATTGGCACCACTCTTTTAGACAAGTATTAATCTGCTTCACTTTGTTGAACCTTCCACTGTTTTTCCTTGTAATTGAAGGAATGGAGGCAAACACAACCTGTGCACCTGTTCCTTCAAGCACCCATCCCAGTACCCTAAAGTCTCTTTTGATTGCTTCTGGACGTCTCTCTTCTATCTCATCATTACCGATCTGCATAACCAGAAGCAGGTAATAATCAGAGGGTTTAACCAGACCTGGAAGCTTCTTAACAATATTCTTAACCCAGACACCAGGGACGGCGCAGACATAGCCCTCTGTTCCCCTCAGAAGGGAGTCTACCACAACAATTAACCTCCTTTTTTTACTTGGACGAAGAAGTCCTAATGCATGTGGCTGACTGATTCACCCTTGACAGCCCTATGGATGAACCTCCACCCGTCTCTTCTTTTGCCTGGCTCTGTCTAGAGACCCATACCTGCTTTGCAAGGGCACTCGGGCAGGTGAGGGAGGTCAGGCAGGGATTTTCCTTCCTCTCCTGGTAGGCAACTCCTTCCACTCCTTCCCATCCTTTAGGTCCCCTCCTTTTTCCCAAAGGCCAGAGGGGAAGGGATTTTCTGCTTCTTGTGGAGCTTGCAGCTTATGATTCAGGAAGTGGCTCCACCAATCTACCTCTCTCTCAGACTCCCTGATACTCCTCAGCCTTTCTACTTCATCCTTCAGCTCAGCCACCAGGCTGAGCAGATCGTTCTCCCAGTCACATCCACCACAGGTGTCATCTCTGCTCCCCTCCATTGCAAGTGCCAGGCTCTGGCACTCTCTGCAGCCTGAGGCCTGAACACCCCCTTGCTGCAGGGTGGCCTCTGTCTGGGTGCCCACAGTTTTCCTAACAGCCTTTGATCAAGTTGCAACCATAACTGGTTCTGCAATCAAAAGACCTCTCAAAACCATATATGAGCTTATTTACAGCACGTTTAAGCATTCCACTGTTCACACTGACTTACCGTTTATTGCCCTGTATTCAGTCGGTGCCCTCCCCAAGGCTTCTTACACCCAGGGCACAATTAACGGCCGGTTAACGTCGTTAACGTCAACGTGCACAATTAGCGGCTGGTTAACAGCGCTAACGCCTCGTTTAGATTTCCCGCGGCTGATGGTGGCTCCACCCGCACTCGCTTGGCTGCCCGCCCTCCATCTGCCGGCGCAGGGAAGCCGCTTTTCCCGGCTTAAAAAAAAATCCCCCCAAACAGCTTTTTGTCAGCCTTTTCCGCTTTAGATCCCTTCTCCAGCGCAGTTTTACCCGCCCTGAATCTGCTCGGCACAGCAAAGTTCCTTTGTTTGCAAATTGAGAGAAGAGTGCAGTGCTGGGGCAACCTGCCTTACCTACTCCAGCTACCAGCAAGTCAGAGGATCCCCATACCAGCTCCACCTGCATGGCACATGGTGGGGTGGGAGAGACAATCCGCATTGTAAATGCGTTAAGCAAAGCTGGATAGGGAGGGACCGGAGCTGGAGCTTCATGCTAAATCACACAGGACCTGGCAGGTCTGAGGACTGTAGCTAATGGTTTCAGGGAGGAGTTGTGTTTAACATAACCAAGCTGGAAGGACAGGTTAGTCATGCATATGGCCTAAAGGAAGGAAGAAGCAGAGATGAAAGATGGTGGAATCCCAAAGAGATGAGAGATGAAGGTACGCACACCTCAATAAAGAAAATCCCAAACTCCACTTTGAGAAGGGTGGCTTGCTCTGCTGTAAGAAGAAGTATACAAACAAATGAACTTCCACGAATGCCATATTTATCTTTTCCCCCATATTACCAGTGCACACATGTTTTTGTCTCTCACTTAACCAGGGCAGTGGATGTTCGTGTCTGGCAGAGCTCGATGCAGGAGTGAGCAGGGCTGTGGCAAACAGCTTTCCCTCTGTTATCCTGAGTGCTTTTGCACTTGTGCATGTGTGTCTTGGGCACATCCCAGATTTTTGTCCTGAGAGGTTAAGGTTGCTGGCTCACAAACTGAGCAGATGGCACATGACCTGCTATGTACATGACCTGCTGAATGATGTTTAATACTAAATATTACTGATTTTCCTATTGGATGGGCCACAGATACATGGAAAACTTAAAGGCTACTGGCGATCTGCTGATCCAAACATCTGGAAACCACTCCTGTAAGAGTCCTCTCCAGGCCATCATGGGAGAATTTGTCTGTCCTTTGTGGGACAGAACAAGCAGGGTTGTGGTCACTCAAGTGATCTGAAAAGGAAGTGAGTTCAACTAAGTCAAAGCAGAGCTCTGGCTCTAACCCACACCTCATCATGTCAGTTAATCTTAACTTCCATTATGGATGTACAAGCAAGGGGACGAGCACACCATCACCTTCTGGATCCTTTCTCTTACCCAGTACTGCACACAAGGCTGTCTGAAATAGTGAATCTGCTGACTCCGTCTTGGAGCAACCGCCTGACACATGGTACTAAGTACTCAGCAGCTCATACACAATAACATCATTTAGGAAAATCTTACTTGTCAACCTTTATCACCATATCATAGCAAAATTTTGTTTTCTACACACTAGGTAGACCAGGAAGAGATTTAGAGCTTGGGCTGGCTCTGTAGTGATGGCCTGTCTTACTCACACTATCCCAATCACAGAGGACCAGGAAAACCAACTACAGGCTCCCTGAATTTCTGAATGAAGCAATCACAGTTACACAACTCATAATTGAGTTTACTGCACTTAACTTTCTGTTCTTTATTACAGTGTTGATTAATAAAGTCTTACTTTAGAATAAAGCCCTGCTTCTGGTAACATTGGGGTGTCAACATAATTTTTCATTGTCTGTGTGTTGTGCTTGTGCCAATGCTAAAGAGCAGATGTTAATAGTGAAATCTGAAGAGTTTATTATAAGCAAAAATAATTAGCTTCCTGTTCTGTAGGAACAAGTCTGTTGTCCACCAGACTAATTAGAACATGTCAGACTTGTGTCATGTTGTAACCAGATCTCTGAAATATTATTTTTTTAAGGTTCGAAGGCCTGACAATGACACAACCCATCTGGATATCATATGAAAAGCTTGACTGCGTTCATTTGTTTCTGTACCACCTTATTCACTGAAGTGTCGTTATACAGCTATGATGTTACTATAATCATTTTTATCCTTGTTACTGTTATATGCTACAATTATAACAACACTTTATTCTTATTTCTATAGGGTCTACAAGCTCCTGTGCGCATAGATGCACACACAAAAAAATATCATATTTTAAAGTCCAGGGAAACTTGAAGCTGAAGTTGTAAGTAACAAAAGCAGATAGAGTCCACTTAAGAAAAGACACAAATCAATTGTAGAGACATCAATGAGAACAAAGATAATGACCATGCACCTAAAAAGGGTCATGGCAACAGTTTTCAGGCACATGAAAGATTGGTGCAAATAACAAAGGAATTAATCTTCCTTCCAGTACTTGTGTTAGACAGAATTAGATTTAACCTACAGCAATGAAAATTTTATTGAAACATGAGGAAAAAACCTTCTAATTGCAAGGACAGACCTTTCTAGGAAGGCTGCAGATAATATTTTCTCTGAGCAAGTTAGACAACTGCCATCATTGTGGATGCTGCTGTGGGATGAGATTAGATGACCCCTGAAGGTTACTTCTGCTTCTTGACTATATGGAATTGCTGGGCAGGCTGTCAAGGCAGTGAAATACACGTATTCTGAGATGATGGGTGAAAGTCAGAAGAACAGCAGAGTTGTCTAGGGTCACTGAGACAGGAGTTGGCAGGAGGCTGCTGTAGTCATGGCATGTCAGGAGAGCTTAGGTGACAGCAAAGGCCCACAGGAGCTACTATAGGTCCAGATTTTAGGTTCTAAAATGCAGCTTTAAAGAATCTATATTGTAAAAGAATTTGAGTCCACAGGCTATGTTTCAAAAGCAGGCCTTTATCTGACTATGGTGCAGTGCAAACACACAAAAGAAAGCTAGTCGCTGCCAGAGATGGGTCCACATCCAATTTCCTCAGTACCAGGCTGTTGAGAGCCAATCACTCTCATGCAAAGCTTTATCAGGAAAGCACAATGGTTAACGGATAATGGTGATTTATTTTTTCTAACCAACCCTCTGCTCACTCAGGAATTTTTATAGTTGCCAGGTAAAAACTCAGCTTGAAACACCCAGGGTAGGGTTTACCACTGCAAAACATGCAATGTGAAGTATGGAGGAGGGAAGTGGGGCCAGGCACACAGATATTTTGATGTGTAGTCAGCTCTCCAGAGAGCTGCCAGCTGCTAGACTGAAACATTACCAAATCTTTTACTACATCTGCTCAAAAAGGCAGGCCAAAAGAGCATGGATCAGTTAATATGAATCTCTCCTCAGGTCTGTGTTGCGCAATGCTGGTTTCTGTTCCTCTTCTTGCAATAATAAGCTGCAACTGCTGCTTCAGGGATTCTACAAAGGGTGCAGTTTATGTAATATCCATTTAGAAATGAAAAAGGTTTCTTTTCTGGGCCTTTCATGTAGTAGTCCACCCACACGCAGGCGGTGCATACAAATGACGTATCACCCGGGGGGCTGAGACTTGCTGCAGAAATTGATAGTAAGCTGTTGTTATTCTAATTATGTGGCTGTCTTCCTTAATTAAAGCTATGCCACAGGTCATTTACCCTGGTGCAGAGTCCACGAACATTAATCCTGGCAGTGTTTTGGAATCAGAGAGTTCTCATTAGCATAGGATTGGCTGCGAAGGAAGTATAATCATCTGAAACCCTTTACAAAGGAATGTAAATTAGCATCCGTGCCTCCCGTGTACTATTGACATAGTGAATTATTTTACTGGCTAGAAATGAAAATGAGCACGGAACAATGACACTCATATTTGCAGCTCAGGCTGTACTCTGTTTGCAGTTGGGATTTGTGTGTGTGTCTCTATCCACAGCCAGAAACTCCAATTACCATCTCTGATGGCTCACCAGCTCTTGAAGCTCACACTCCTCTCCGTGCAAAGCACTGCAATCTGTTTGCACTGAAGTAATGAGTGGAATAAAAAATAGACTTTATAATGCCTTATTAATCTTGGTGTGCTTCACTCAGAAGCACTGATCCCTGTATTAAGAGTGGATTTAAGTTTAGGAGTGGCTTCTGCATCCTCTTCCACTAATAGGAATAACTCTCCAACTCATCAAGAAATGTTTGGACTTTGGTCACAAACCACGCTTCAAGATAGATCTTTGCTTTTGCAAATACTAAAACAGGCCATGAGAAGAGCAAAAATGGCTGGATTTTGTCAAGTACCTCAGCACTGATTCCACACACCATCAAGGACAGAACCCACAGCTAATCAAAAAAACATTCCTCCAAGGAGAACAAGCTAAGAGTGATCACCTATGCCAGAAAGAAGTGGACACCAAAGAAAGGGACATCACACCCAGGAATAGAAGCCAGATGTTCTGACCAGTAGTACCCTATTCCATCTATCCCACATCATTGCTTTTGCATTATGTGATTATAGCAGCATAGAAGTAATAGATGGAGTTTTACAATAGGAATTGTTCTTCTAAACAGTCAAGTTCTTCTTGGCTTGGAATAATTACTTCCCTGGCATAGCTCCCATCCTGTTCAAAAGTCAAGCAGTGGTAATGGCCAACCATGGCCAACAATACCGTGGCTATGATTTTTGAAATTTGTTTTCAGAACAAAGACTTCTCTTCCTGATAATATAATACAGTCAGGACATCGAGCTGTGATATTAATATAATATTTCACTGTATCAAAGAGCTGTATTATTCTACACAGATATAGTGAGAGTGATTCTTCTTAAACTGAAAAAAATCAGGGAGTGGCAAGATAAGTCCTGTTTTCCTCAAAGAGACTCGGTCTAAGCTGTGACCCTTCTGGCCGTATTTACTGGAAGAAGGAAAAGAACAAAAACTAAAGAATAGGAAATTTTACAGTAAAATTGAGACAAAAATAGGTATTGATCTTAAGGGCTGCATTTAGGCTAGGATAAAGAAGTCTGCAGTAATTTCATTTCTATTTAATTTATATTATGATATCGATAGTGTTAACAGTAGCACGGTATCCAAGTAGTTCACAACACAGAGGTGTTATTACCATCACCATAATTTTACAGATGAAAAAATGAAAGCCTAAATTCTCACAGTTATTAAAGTACACAGATAAGGTATCTTGACAAAGTGACTTGTGCTATGGTGGGTCAGGAAATCAAACTCGGGTTTCTCACTCCCTCAGCAGCACTCCAATAACTGTTCCAAGGTCTGCTTTCAGTGAGATGGTTTTGCTTTTGTTACGATATAAAACAATTTTAACCAAGATCATATGGTGCTATTGAGTCCTATCCTGTATGGATTTAAGAACTGTTCAATCTCACTTCCACTCTGAGGAAAGTAACATGTATTCTTTTGAACATTTAAAGTGATCTCGTGTGTGTGTACGTGTTTGGTAACAACCCACAACTAATTTCTTTTCCCAGGTATGTCTCTGCTTTTAGCAGCTATTTGCTCCTGCTCTCCAGTTATCATCACACAGTAATTCCAAACTGGTATATTGGCATCAGAATTATTTGATCCTCAGGGTGAGAGGACAGTGAAGGTTATGGACATCTCCACAGAGCATCTGAATGACATGTCAGCCTGGAGCTGACAAAGAGTCTCCTTACTCAGCCACAAGTTGAATGTATTTTGCACACCATAGTTCTAGGACATCAGCTAACTAAAAATGAAGACTGGGCCATAGAGTAGTTTTTGGAGGCAAAAATTTGAATGCTCCCCAGTGCTATCTGTAAATTGATTTTTTGCTCCTGGTTAGACATCAAAAAAACTTGTAAACCACAAAGTTTTGTCCAAAAAAAATGTGAAAGCAAAAGAAGGAATCCAACTGATTTTAATAGCCTGCTAATATGGCTGTTGGGTGGGTAGGCAGCAGTTACTGGGTTTAGTCTATTGAGTTAACAAATGTAGCAAAGTTGTGGCAGCAGGACCTTCGACAAAGAGAAGCATCTAAGTCAATCAGACATGCACAAGTCCATGGGACAAGATGTGATTCATCAGATGGGGCTGAGAGAGGTGGCCAATGTCACTGCAGGACCACTCCCTCTCATCTTTAAGAGGTCATGGCAATCAGTGGAGGTTCCTGATGACTGGAAAAAGACAACTGTCACAAATATGTTCTTGAAGAAAGTCAAGAATGAGGATCCAGGGAGTTACAAGCAGTAAGTCTCACCTTTCAGTCCCTTGAAAGGTTATGGGAGAATATTTCCTGGCACATAAAGGATGAGGGGGTGATTTAGAACAGTCAGCAGTGGTTTACTAAGCGCAGATCATGCCTCACCCACCTGGTTTTGCTCTTTGATGAGATGATTGGCTCAGATGTCAGTGGGAGAACAGTGGATGTTGACTTTAGGAAGATTTTGACACAGTCTCCCATAGCATCCTTACAGTCAAATTGGTCAGATATTGACTGCATAAGTGGACAATAAGGTGGGCAAAAATTTGGAGGAACCTTTGGGCTCAAAGGCTTGTGAAGAGCAGTGAAAAGTCCCAAAGACACTGTGGCATCTCCACCTTTGGAGATAGTTGGAATTTGACTGTACACAGCACTGAGCAACCTAATGTACCTGGTGCTGCTTTGAGCAGCAGGTTGGACTAGATGACTTGGTGAGGTCACTTTCAACCTAAATTATCTCATGGTTGTGCAATTCCAGGTAAGCCCAATGACATGCACTGGACTTTTGAGAAGATA
This sequence comes from Trogon surrucura, assembly GCA_020746105.1. Classification (NCBI taxonomy): domain Eukaryota; kingdom Metazoa; phylum Chordata; class Aves; order Trogoniformes; family Trogonidae; genus Trogon; species Trogon surrucura. The sequence continues at coordinate 34,472,083 of CM036617.1, forward strand.
GCAAGTCCTAACCTGAAAACTTAAGAAGATAGAAAATCCATTTCTACTATGACTGCTGGATTTCAGCCAAAGTATTAAAAGTGAGCTCTTCCTCCCCTCTCAAATTGCCTTCTCAATTGTGATACGTGAAGGAAAAAATCACTGTACAGACATCAGAGATATTTGGCTTTTACTTTATTTCCATAAAACCCCTACCAAAAAAACAGATGTTCATTTTAGTGTGCTTTATTAGACATACTGTCTATGGTCTCATCAATTTGTATTACTTGCCATTAAGTCCTAGGAGGGTCCTCAGGACACATTCACCTTTTTATGACATGCTGGCATCTAATACAGCCTCAAATGAACCTTCAGTCATGATAGAAACAAAAATGCAAAGAAATCCTAAAAAAAAAACCCACAAAAAGCTTTTCCTTTCTGAAGTAATTTTGGACGGACAGCTAGGTCATTCCTTCACCCTCTGTTTTCAGCTGGGAGGAAGCCCTTGAGATGCAGGATACAAGGGCAGAGGGGACAAATATATCATTACCAGCAAGCTGCTAGGGTGTGGGAGGTGACTTCACACCTTCCCTGTAGACAGCTAGAGACAGAGGAGAGCAGGGAGCCTTGAGGTGAACACAGATGACTGTCATTCCCCCAACACTTGCACTGGGATCCTGGTGAAAGTGAACCTTTTGTGGCCAATTGCTGCTTTCATACCAGCTCCACAGCCCACAAATGCTTTGGTCCTTGCTTTCACATTGCTCTGATCACAGAGGAAAAAAGGCAGCTCTCTTCCTAAATGAAGTGTCACCGGGGCTGCATCTATGTTTGTTCATCTGACCCTTTTTACCTTTCTTTCCCTGCCTCCATCCTCCACCCAGAAAGCCAGGTCAGGAGAGGGATGTGAATAGGCACAGTGCTGTCTGTGTCAGAGACACTGTGATGCATCACAGGGCGGATGCCCCCACTGGCACATCAAGCTACAGTCTGGTGAAAAGTTAGACAAGTCTCCATTTGGCTTTTCAGATGGTGAGGACCACAGCTGATGAGTTTGCTTTTGCCACAGAAAATGGAGTGTAAGGGGTGGCTGGTCTGCAGACTTGGCAAAGCAGTGATGGGTCATTTTGCAGGTCTGGCCATCAAGTCCCCTTGGCAGCTGCCTGGTTTGCCTGTGCCATGCAATGACTGCAGAAGAAAATGTCCGGGACCGAGAGGGATAGTGTCCAAAACCGGGCTGGCACAGTTCATTTAGGTTTGGCAGGACAACTGTCAAGGAGCAGCTCCTCTGGATTCAAAGCCAGTGAAAGGATGGGACTGGCAAGAAGACTCACTGGTGCCAGTATTTCTTTAGAAAAGCCTTGTTTGTTGGGCCTCAACTCTTGAGGAAAGGGTCTCTGAGGAAAGAAGGACAAAGCTACAAGAGCTTGACTCTGGTATGGAGAGAAAAGGGAAAGTCTATTAGTGCTTTGGGGTTTTGCTTGTTTGTTTGCTTGTTTGCTTATTTGTTTTGTTTTCTTAACACATATAAGACAGAGAAAACAACATACATTATTATTCAGCATGGATATGCAGCCATGGGCTCCCATGCATGCCCACAGGGTGTCCATCCAGCTCGTGACTGCTGGGGTCAGGCTGACCCAACCTCTAACTTGCTGAACCAGAGCGCAAAACCAATTAAAACACTTCAGTTGATCTTCATGAAAGGTCCCCACAGCCTATGTAGGGGATTCAGGTACCCTACATAATTTTAGGAAGTCAGGCTTGAGGATGTCCCCAGATGCTGTAGCTCTGAGTCCTTCTTCCAAGGAAGGTGTCTTACTTAAAGCTGTTGATTATTGGGGTGTGTGTGCACATCATGCATCAAGTCACCTGGCAACAAAACGTGCATATTCCTTAGGCTTCTTCCAGCTCTGGCTCTCAACCATGTAACTCTTTTCTCCAAATGCATGTAAACTAAAACTACTTTGTTACCAAAGAACTGGCAAGCCCTTCTCCCTCTTCCTGGCAACACTTATAGTCCTTTTTTTAAAAATGCACCAGCGGTGAGCTAGACTGCAGGATCAAGCCTGCCCTCCAAAATGGCAAAACCTCATGCCTGACTGACTTCTCCAAAACACACACAGAAACAAGGACAGAAACTGCAGTTCTGGTCTGGAAAAAGGTGGAGGAGGGAAGTGGTTCTGCCAGGCAAAGCAGACAGAGTGGCCACACGGAAACTGGTAAATCTGGGAGGCTCCCAGTTCCTGAAGCTGGACTCACACTTCGTGAGCAGGGTGAGGTGGAGCGGCATCCCTGCAGTTATTGTCATCACCTCAGTTTCTACTGGGAAGGAGATGTGGCTTCCAGCAGGTGGGTCCAAGCACGACATGGGGGCCAGGACAACAGCATGTCCTCCCTACATAGCCTCGAGTAGCATCACACCAGCCACATCAGTGCTCAAATCAGGACCAGGAGGACTAGTGAGATGAATGTGTGGTCAAAAAATGAGGGAACTGAGCTAATGGAAAGTGCAGATCCTGTTTCTATTTCACAGGATTTGAAATGTTTCTTTCTTTTTTTTTTTTTTTTTTTTTTGCAGTTTATTTTTATATCCTTCCTAAGACTTATTAAATTAGCTTAAAACTGCTAATCACCAGATACCCAGATTTCCAGGTCATAATTTTCAGAAAGTGAAAATAGACATCATCTATGTATCAACTTGTATAAAATCATTTGCTATATTCTAAATGCTCTTTTCTCTAGGCTATATATTATTTGCTATAGCCCATGTGCTATATTCGTCATGGCATGGCAAACAGCAAACTCTGAATTATTTTAAAGCTGAAAACTTTTGCTGCTAAGTTTCATCTCCAAAAAGAAAAAAAAAAAAAAGAGACAGCATTGCTGAGAACACTTTACTATTGAATCATTTGAACATCTGGACACACAAATGTCATTTCAAAACCAAAAACAAGATAGAAGGGAAACCAAAACAAAACACTTCCTACCAAGTCTAAATGCTGTAAATGATGAACAATCCCTCAGCTGCTGGTGCCGTGTTTGGATGCAAACCCGGACAGTGGAGCAATGTTTTGAGTTATGAACTCATCCTGCACAAACAGGGATGATACAAACACCAGCCTTTCCAGACTTGTGTGCAGAGCCCCTTAACTTTTGGGGCTGAGTTGAAAAGAAATGTTCTTTTTGTGTATGTATGTTCCCACCAAGGTGTGCGGCCACCTGCATCCTGCTTGGAGAAGTCCTGTGGCAGTCCCTGGGCGGTTGTGGTGCTGTCCTAGGTGGGTGAGGATGCTATCTCGGGTGGGTGCAGTGGTGTCCTGCGTGAGTGCAGACGTTGTCCCTGGTGAGTGTAGATGCTGTCCCGCGTGGGTGCAGGTGCTGGCCCCAGTGAATGCAGACGCTGTCCTGGGTGGGTGCAGATGTTGTCCTGGGTGGGTGTGGTTATGCCCCGAGTGGGTGCGGTTGTGTCCCAGGTGGGTACAGGTGCTGTCCCTGGTGAGTGAGTGCAGATGATGTCCCAGGTGGGTGCAAGTGCTGTCCTGGGTGAATGAGTGCAGGTGGGTGCAATGGTGTCCCAGGTGGGTGTGGATGCACTCCCCGTGAGTGAAGATGCTGTCTCGGGTGAGTTAGCGCAGATGCTGTCCCGGGTGGGTGCGGTGGTGTCCTGAGTGGGTGCGGGTGCTGTCTCTGGAGAGTGCGTGCAGATGCTGTCCCGGGTGGGTGCGGTGATGTCCCAGGTGGGTGCAGATGCTGTCCTGGCTGTGTGCAATCGTGTCCCGGGTGGGTGCAGGTGCTGTCCCCAGGGAGTGCACGTGCTGTCCCCGGTGAGTGTAGATTCTGCCCCGGGTGAGTGAGTGCAGATCCTGTTCCAGGTAGGTGCGGTGGTGTCCCAGGTGGGTGCAGTGGTGTCCCCAGTGAGTGCAGATGCTGTCCCGGGTGGGTGCGGTGGTGTCCCAGGTGGGTGCGGGTGCTGTACCCGGGCGTGCCGCGCGTCGCCGGGCGGACGGTGCCGCTCCGTGGTGCAGCGCCGGCACTGCAGGCTCCGCGGGGTGAAGCCGGCCCCGGCAGCCTCCCCGGCTCCTCTGGACAAAGGGGACTGGGAAAGGCTGGGAGGTTGAGATGACGGGTGTCATCTCCGGGTGGGCGTTTCAGCATGGCCGGGTTCAAAGGATGTGTCTGAGTACAGTCTAACAAGGTGCCGAGGGCTGGGCAGAGCTGGGTTTCATGTCTTACAACAGGGGTTCGGCACAATGGGGACAAAGCTGAGGCTGTCACATCCAAAAATCCAGGCCTGAAAGGGCTCATTGTGGCACCTTGCTAGTCAACTAAAAAATACCTTTCAGAGCACTGAAAATCCCGTGTTACAGGGGATCCCAGTCAGGTTAAGAACTGGGTGAAATTAAATGAAAATTCCTCTCCTTTTCTTTTTTCTTTTTCTTTTTTTTTTTTTTTTAAAATCTTGCCCCAGATGATACATGGCTTTGGAATGAGGATGTTTATAAGAAGCCTTGTTTTGTAAGTCGGAGACTAGCAGACCTTTACGTTGTGCTGCAGCTGATATTTACAGTGGATATTTAAGGAGGTATTTCAATAAGATTTTAAGAGAACAAGAGGGTCCAGAGACAGAAGGATGCAGTTAAAGGCCCTGTTCCCAGCTTTTCTAGGGGACTGGGGCAGGCAAGACCCCCTTTCCAGCCCCTTGTGTTCCTTACTTGTCTCTACTGTGTCCCCTCTGATGTTCCTGACATGCTGAAGCAGTGCCTACAACAGAGGGACATCCATCTAGGCACCGCCACAGTGCATACGATAATTGGAATAAGGCAAACAGATGGTAGGTCCAAAGGGGAGCCTCTGCCACCGACGTAGGCTGGCGGACAAACATTCCTGCTCTGGCAGCTGGAACAACGGTAGTGCAAATGAAACATGAACAATTTCCTCCCTGCTAGCAAAGAAAATAGCTCCAGGAAGAACTCATGGAGAATAATCGTCAGCCTCCTCTAGGTATCATGGGAACAGAGGCCATTCGGTAATCCCGGAGTAAACAGCAGCTTCTTATTTTTAATACAGAATAAAACACCAAGAATCTAAGAGCAGGTACTGTACAAGTGCTGAATTAGCTGCTCCAGTGCCCATTCCTTCCTGACCTTTCACTGAAAATCGCTGAATTGAGGCATGTAGGAGTTTTACTGTAACTGCAATGAGCTCTTTACAGAGGCTGAATCTCTCATTACAGAACGATGCAGATACGACAAATGCTTCACATTCTTCCTGCTCCTGTCTTCACAGAAGATGGTGATCATCAGAGCAGTGAAATTCCTCCCAGCTCCAGCCCCTCTCTTGGGACTAGGACAGGTCTCTCTTGCTGACTTCAGATGTTTGTTGTTTTTTCTTCTTTTAGCCATGGTTAATACATGCTGCAGCCTTATAACATGCACCACAGGCCTGCCAGTGTGTCCCCACAAACTTTCAGTAGCAGCAAGCAGGGTTGATACTGGCATTCACGACAACATACAAAGGTTATCTCTGCTGATATCAAAAGAGAGAGACTGATGCAGAAGCCCCATAAACCTCAAAGAAGTCAAAATCCTGTAAAAACTTGCTGGTAATTCATAATAATATACCCATGACTGGTGCTATGTAGTTTGGTGTGACTATTCCTTGCAGAGGGAACTGTGTCATACTAGCAGAATAGCTGTATGCAGGCTTTCCAACATCAGCTAATTATGGATACAAAGGGAATAACAAAAGAATAGGGTAGACATACCTCCCTTATGTGTTTTCTGAGTTTCCAGTAACATTCCATACCACTGGCACAGTACCTGTCTTTTTGGCTCCTAATACAAGGAACATCCTTTTACCTCCTGAGGAATCCAGCAGATACTCCTGTCCTCATCCCAGCAGGTACCAGGACTCCCTCCGAGCAGAGGTCTCAAGCTCAGCTACGATCATTTTATACCGCAGGCTCTACTTCACTCACACTTGCGGATTAGTCTGTTTAAGAGGTTTCTCTGAAATACAGGGTTTGTGTATGGATGGTGCAGTAAATACACGGCTACCAGCTTTTTCTATCTGCAGCAATTCACTGAGCACACGCCTCTGGCTCTGGTATAGAAAACCAATGAATACAAAACTGCCATGAACACACATGCTGTAATGAACACAGCTGCTGTTTGGTTTATTTTTCTTTTGGCTTTTGTTTTTGCTTTAAATAATTCTATATCCAGAGCTTGGAGAGTAATAACTTTTCATACCCCACCGCTTGGCACAGGGACAGACCAAGAGAAGTTAATGAGAGGCCTGCTCAGCCCTTATCATCCTTTTTCGTTCCCTTTCTCTTCCTCGGTCCTCGCTCCTTCCTTCCCTCCACCAGTAAAACTCTGCTCTCATTTCCTCAGACACAGAAGAAATAATATGGATAGGAAACATTTTGTCCTTCGGTCACACCCAGGAGCCCTGATCCAAAATGAATTCTCCAGCCAGTATCTCTCATCCAAACTCAGCAGTAGTAAAAGACCCAGTGGGAGACAGGAAACACATGAAACACAGGTGGTCCCCCTAAATTCATTTTTCCTCTTCATCTGATTCAGAAGGGAGAAAAAGAAGAAAAAATCTGCACATTCCTGTAACAGCAAATAATACTGAAAAAGCCTCTGGCATTTCTCTGAGAAAGACTTGAGTATATTTTGCCAGGAAGGTTGGTTGAACACCATTACAGCTTCGTAACCCTGCATTTCTACACACAAGGCCTAGAAATCATTAAGGTTGTGGGAGAGAGTGGAGAGGTGGGGAGTGGGGAAGTGGGGGTCTGACTTGTGATACGAGCAGCAGCCATGCTGCCCAGGACTTTGGCACATCTCCTCCTTGTGATGGGGAGGATTTGGTTTCCATAGCAGCAACGGTATGATTTTTTTCCCCCCACCATCGTTTCCTCCCCAGGACTTGTGTTCCACGATTACTCGGGAGTTATATTTCACCCCAAGGCCTTCATTTTCCTACCGCGCGGTGCTCTGGCAGGTCTGCCTTTTGCCGATGTTGGCTTGGGGAGCGAGGGAGGGGGGCCTTGGGGATGCCGTGCAAGCATCGCTCTTGCCTCCCTCACCCCCTTAACACCGTCCCACAAAAAGCGCAGTGTTCCCTGTCCCCAACTGACTCCTCTTTGCCAAGGTCCCCCTTTTTCCTCGCTTGTCTCTAGCAATCAGCTCACGCATGCCTGGCTTTCCATAACAGAGCAGAGCTGTGTGCAAGTGCCAGGAGCTCGCACAAAGCCGGAGCGCTGCCCGCGGAGGAAATGTCAATACAGGAACACCAGGCTATTTACAAAACCCCTCTTTATCCTGCGACGGAGAGGCATGTAGTCATGAAAACCGTTGTACCTGCATATACTCCCCTTTTGATTTTACCCACACGATATGCAGGGAGTCTCTTGTTTCTCTTGTTGCAGAGAAGGACGGTGTTGGGGTTTTTGCCAGCATGAAAGAGAGGAAAACACACTCTGAAGTAGAGTGGTGTAACTGCAAACCACACCAACTATTCTGGGGACTCGGAGGAGGATCTGGAAAGCAGTGCCAGTTCATTTTTGCAGCTGATTTATCTTCAAAACAAGTGCTCCTTTAGTTTTACATATTTGACATTTGCCTGCTTTGGAACCAAATGACCAAATTCTTATTAATACCATAAAATGCTTTCTCCTTCAGTGCAGAGCCCACACAGAGAAGAGGCCAAATTCTCCCTGATTTTGGCAGGCTTCCCAAAATACGGGTGCATGCTATGTTGCACACGTGCTGATGCTACCTGTGCGCTGTGAGATCCCAACCCACGCATATGTGGCAGATGGGTCCTGAGAAGTCCTGCTGGCGGGTGGGATCATCTTCGTCGTAGAATGGCCTGGGCTGGAAGGGACCTCAGAGATCATTTTAATCCAACCTCCCTGTTGTGAGCAGGGACGCCACCTCTCGACTAGGTCAGGCAACACACGTGAGAACCGAACGGGAATCAAACCCGTGACCTTGGTGTTTCAAGCACCACGCTCAACCCACTGAGCTAAACCGGCCTGGGGGAGCTGGGGCTCAGAATCAGGCAGACACTGCCCCCAGCTTTTAGATCACAGCTGGCTCTGGTCCTACCAACACAGAGGCTGCCAGGCTGAGCTAAGGCGTACGTTTTTCAGCACAGGCTAACAATGTAGTGAGCAAAGGATACAGAGCCTGGTGCAGCGTGGTGCCTTGGCCTCTCGTGGAGGTCTCAGCCCATTCGGCAGTAGGAAGTGCATGGTTTGGCATCCACTCAGATACTGGTTGAGATTATTTCCACTGCTCCTACCAGCTTGTTCTGGCATTTTGGACAAGTTAACTTCCCTTCACCTAGGAGAAAGAGTTCGCTTATAGGCATAAAGATGTATTTCCACCACTTAGAGGTGTTATTTTTAGTCACTAATGTTTTGAAGCACCTTGAGAGAAATGGTTTTAGCTTTACTTTTAGTAATACCATCGGACTGAGGTGGTGGAAGAGTCCCAAAGGCTGCACTCAGGAATCAAGACCTCCTTGTGGCAAGACGTGCTGAGATAAATGTGACCACAAAAATCCTATTAATTTCCATATGTCACTGAATTCTCCAGTCATCTTGGAAGAGCCTTTCACTGGAGCATAACATCTGTTCTGGCTCAGAAAGATGGTAGTAACATCACGTCTTAATTAAAACTGTGTGTACAGTGTGGGAGACATACCGGTACCTCCTAGAAAAAAAGGATCTTGGTGGCTTTGCTCCCAGGTGCTGACAAGAAATGCCTGTTACTCTCATTGTCTTGGTGAATCCTGAGGCTCAATTTGTCAGAGTCAAAACGGAATTCAGAGGAAAAGCAGGAAAACAATTCTGCTTCCCCTTCACAGAGTGTCCCTTGGCTGCACAAAATATCGTTATCCTTCACAACCAGGTGGTATGAAAGCTCCTCTAGGTGGCATTTCAGGGGTAACAGAGGTAGGTCACAGGTTCAGCATGGTACACTCTATCCTTCTTTTCACTACACTGGAAATCTCTCTCTAAATATAATGACTCTTCTCAACCATGCACAAATCAGGGTGATCCTTCTACATTAGCTATTACATTCTCAGTCAGGCTCACTAACTGATTGCAATGCAAATATTTTTTATTCTCAGTATGCCTTTCTTGCAGACCTCGCAGCAAGACTAGCATGGTGATCATCTCAGTCAGCTATGAATACACCTTCAGGAACCTGTTTCCAGCATTCAACCCTCATTTGGGCACTGTGAGTTTCCCCAAAAGTAAAATTTCAGGAGAACTCTGTTCTTAAACTGCTTTTGTTTGAGTGAGACTGAAATCAAACTGGAAACTTCTCAGAGGATGCACCAATGAAACTGTTAAAATATCAGTTTTGGTTGAATTCACTCAATAAAAGGATCTTTGTAGAGCCCTTCAGGATATATCATGAAATAGATATAAAAAATGAATATTCAGAATATGTAAGTGAGAATACGTGTTTCACTGAGCATCAGGCTCCGATGTCTCCCTCATCCCACCAAGTTCCTCTGCGACCACACAGTCTGTGAGTTCTGGATTCCCATTGCCAAAATTTCTTTTCAGAAGTTAAAATAGGTGCTGTTCTTCTTATCTAAACACAGTTGTCTGCCATGTAGGTGCCCACATCTGAGTCATGTGGCTTAGATGCCATTTGTAGGCAATGGAAAGAAACAGGCCCTTCTAGGGGTGGTGGTTTGATCCTGGCTGGCCGCCAGGCACCCACCACAGCCACCCTATCACTTCCCCTTCTCAGGTAGATGGAGGAGAGAGAATATATTGAAGGGCTCATGAGCTGAGGTAAGGACAGGGAGATCAGTCAGCAACTACCATCACAGGCAAAGGAGACTCAGCTTGGGTAAATTAGCTGAATTTATTACCAATCAAACTAGAGAAGGGCAGTGAAAAATAAAAGTTAAAAATAACACCCCTGCCTTCTTCCTGTTCCTTTACCTCCTCCCCCTGAGTGGTGCAGGGGGACAGGGAGTGGGAGTTGCAGTCAGTTCTTTAGATGTTGACTCTGCTGCTCCTTCTTCCTCGGGGGGAGGACTCCTCACTCTTCCCTGACTCCAGAGCGGGGTCTCTCTCACGGGAGTCTATTCCTCACAAAGTTTCTTCAACACAAGTACTTCCTACAGTTCTTCACAAAATTCCCCAGCAGGAGACAGTTCCATGGGGTGCAGTCCTTCAGGAGCAGACAGCTCCCGTGTGAGTTCCCTGCAGGGTCACAGTTCCTGCCAGCAAACCTGATCTAGTGTGGGGTCCTCTCTTCATGGGCTACTGCTCCTGCCAGGAGCCTGCTCCAGTGCAGGCTTCCCACACGGTCACAGGCATCCTTCAGGCATCCTTCAGGCATCCACCTGCTCTGGTCTGGGGTCCTCCATGGGCCACAGGTGGACTTCTACATCCCATCACCTCCATCAACTGCAGGGGGACAGCCTGCCTCACCATCGTCTTCATCACAACCCAGGGGAATTTCTGCTCCGCCTCCTGGAGTGCATCCTTCCCACCTTCTCCACAGACCTTGGTGTGTTCATGTATTCTCACTTCTCTCTCTCTCTCTGCAATTGTGCAGTAGTTTTTTCTCCCCTTCTTAAATGCATTATCTCAGAGGTGTTACCACAATCGTGATAGGCTCAGCCTTGGCCAGTGACGGCTCTGTCTTTGGAGCAAACTGGTACCGGCTCTTCCAAGGGGAAATTTCTTGAAGCTTCTCACAGAAACCACCTCTACAGTCCTTCGGCTACCAAAACCTAGCAATGCAAACCCAATACAGTAGGTGTAACTTGTCACACCTAAATAGCTTAGAATGAGAATGAGAAGCATCTAGCTTTTCTCTATGGACTACAAAAGAGGTCTTGATTGACTAAACCAAGTAGAATTATCAGTACCTCATTAAGGCGTCACGGAATGGTTTAGTCTGGAGCTCCAAAGCCCCACTTAGAGCAGAGCTAACTTCAAAGGTAGATCAGGTTGCTGAGATCCTTGTCCAACTGAGTTTTGAAATATCCATGGCTGGACATACAACTGCCTTTCTGGGCAACACCCTCACTGTGGAGGAAAAAAAAAACCACATTATTTGGAGTTGGAATTTCCCTTGGTATAACTGTTAACTGCTGTCCCTTACCTTTTCACTGTGCAGCATGAGATCCTTTTACTCAGGCTTAGTCTGGCTTTGTCTTTCTCTATAATCCTCCATTAGGGAGGGCTATAAAGGCAGGAGGAAATCCCATCCTCGGTTTCCTAGTCATGGGGCAATGATCATCTGTGTATTCTTTGAAAACTCAGCAAACCCCAAGATTTTTCAGATTACTTACTGCATGCTCAAATGTCGGGCTTTCCCAGAAAAGCTCTCTTCTCCATCAGAAAAATTTATATCCAGCACTAGTGCTGAAGTGGGAAGATTTATGCTACGCCACTAATTTATTTTTCTATTTTGGGTTCATCCTTCCTTTGATAGCTGAGCTGGATTTACATCTCTTGGTATAATCTGATGTTGGTACGAACATGTGTTTTGACGTTGGAGGCATAGTACAAAGGCGGTCCCACAATCCAGGATATAACTCTTCCCTTGTAGGTCTTTCCGTCTATATAAAGCATGGTATAACTGATTACAAAGCAGATAGAAAGAACACATGGGTCACAACTGTAAGGCTATGTGGCTGTGCAATGAATTCTGTGAACGTGCTTAGCTCTTAAGTTACAAACTGTTTTGATTAGTTCCATTTCTTTGCTTCTTCTAGTGGTTTTGTGGCCTGCTTGTTCTTTCAAATAAAATTAATAAACAAATAAAACCAATGCAAACCTACTCTTATTTTATTCCTCTTTCTGTTAGGTCATTTAGTATGACAGTATGGTAAGTCAGCTCTGCAAGATAAATATAAAAAAGCTGATATTCAATCAATTTTTGTTTTATTATGGATGGTGTCAATATAAATGCTGACCATAATTAAGAGCTCATTCTGGAGCTGTTTTGCCTCTGCTGAAGGCAAGTGAATAATGGCATAGTCAGGAAAGTCTAGAACTGCAAAAATTAAGTGAGTAGAATTAATCAAAAATTCAGAAGCTTGGTGATTTGTGGCCTTGTGAAAGCCTAGGCAGCTCATTTCATAGGATTTTATTTTAAAAAGAAAATAGGAGCTGCATAAATATGTAAATGAGACATCCAAGAATGAGCAAGCGGGAGAAATATTATTGCTATTTGTCTGGCTGGCCTGATATATATATATATATTAACAAAAACAAGCTTGGAATAGCACATGGCTCTTGTGTTCATTTTTAAACATAGTTGCAGAGCTGAAAGTGTGTGCCTATGCATGTAAATAAGTGATAAAAATACGGATGGAAGCATATGCATCCAAATGAGTTGGCACCTCTATTCAAAGAGCAGAGAAATCTGTACGTTCCGTGATTTCTTTTAAATTCCAAGAATCTTTCTTCCTGGACTTGTCTGCATATTCTCAAGCACTAAACAAATTCTTCTAAGATACTGGAGTCCTTCAATTTCACTGCTATGTTTCACATTTTCTGCCAACAATTCAATGCTCTCTCTCAAAATATTTCTCATGCGAGACTCTCATATACTGACCTTACCACCATATTCTTCTACAATAGTGTTAATGGTTGTTTTCATTCAGCAGGAATTTCTTCCATTAAGAAACTACAACAATCAGTACAACCAAGAATTTGGCCTCTTCAGGATGTTCCCCTAAAGACTGATGAAATTATAGATTCTACAGCTCTAGCTCACAGAACACCCTTCCAAATCCAGGTCTAGTTCCCAGTGTAGTGGCTTGAGTTGTATCATCAGCACCATGAGTGAAACCCAGTAAAATCTCAGTTTACATCAGATATGCTGAAATAAATAAAAATTAATACTAGATAATGGAGAACGAAGACTGCAGTGCACATCATTAAATAACAAAAATAACAAGAGAGAGGCTATGGAAGATTTTTTTTGTGATCCCTTGCAGGGAAAAAAAATGAGCACTTTGAAAATGTTAAGGAAATGTAACAGTGATGTGCTACAGTTTCTGGTGAGCAAAGATCAGACCCACTGGCAATGCTCAACTGTGAACAAAAATTGTAATTCTTATCAGTTCTGCAGGCCAAAATGTGAAAACAGGCATGTACAGGGACGCTGAAGGACTGATTTGTCTAATTTGTTTTAACAGACAGGAATACTGAGAACACTGTAAAATGAAAATGGAAGAAACATCAGAGTACTTTACTCTCAAACCAAGAAGTACATTGAATTAGAAGCTAAGTATTGGTCTAGACATGCAGGTCACAGGAAACGAAGGCAGTTTATTTCACTAAATTAACAGTGTGAAGCAATTTCCCTCATAGTTCCAGTGCAGCAGTCCTACCACTGTATATAACTGGTAAATCAAGGTAAGCTTTGATTAGAATCTCATTTCTAATAGTCATCTCAGTCTGTGAATCCTCCTGAGGGCAGAAAATTGTTTAAAATGGATCTCACTTTGCAAACATCCAAGTTCTTTTCCTCCCGTAGATCACTAGCCAAACTCAGGAGGATAGTAGCCAGAAGGTGACTTTTGCCTTTTAATATGCACTTCATTTTGCAGCTTCTCCTCCTCTTGTCCTTTTACAAGTCCATCATGGGTGTCAGTCGAATTAGGTCTCCCATGGGAAATGCAGAACTCCAATCTCCAGCCAATGAGCTTCAGAGTATACAACTTGTACAGCAGCACTAAAAAAAGAGGTTGGTTGTCTTAATTTGATTTTGCAGTCAAGATGAACTACCCGCTTTTTGTCCAATATAGTTCCATTTCTCCCCAATTAGTAAAACTGATTTTTCCACTCCAAATTATCTGGGAATATTTGCTTCAATATTTAAACACACTCTCTTTCATAGCGTTTCTACTCTTTATATTTTATCATAAGATTTTACTCAATTTTGTTTGCATTTGTTCTTCCATCAAGAGAATTTTGAACTCACGTCTATAATCACACTTTCAGTTCCCAGGCAGCTTATATGTGGGGAAAGGTAATTCACACTCCTCCAGACCAGGGATTAACCTGATTAATCACAGTTGATCAGTATACTTAAAACACAAACCATGACCTCCACAAGATATTCACTTGTCTTCCATCCTCAAAGCTGAAAATTTTAAATACTCTCCAACTCAAAACATACCTATGAAAACCTCAATCTGCAAACAGGAGAAAAAAAATCCACAGCAATTTCAAATTGTTCCCTCTGCTCGCTTGAATATAAACAAGAATAAAAATGCTGCTTCCCACAGCGGATAAGGCAGGAAGTAGGAAACAGTTCAAAATTTCCTGAGATGGTCTGTAGAAACTGCATACTCAGACAGAATTTGAGAACAAAATGACTGAAGTTGGTTTCGCTTTGTTCATTAAACAAGGTGGTTTGTGAAAATGGTAACTCAGAATGTAATTACTACATTATTGCAAACCCACTGATTTTTACTGAAACGAAGGGCCTTACCTATGGCTGCAACTTTTGACTGCTTACAGATGAAATTTTTTTATAGCGTGCTTCCTATTCAAACAAAAATATATCCTGACATTCCTACCCCTTAAAAAAAGTGTGTACTTCGCACTGTGGGCCTGCTAACAGCAGCCAGAGCTAGTCTGAAAACATTAAAGGGCATTGTAGTGTCCAATGGTAGACAACTATGACTTTTGAGAGGCATGAGGGTCAGAAGCTCCCAGTTGTAGCGCAGCTCCCAGACCAACTCTGTGTCCCATGACTCCTGAAAAAGAGCTGTTTTTTGCATTGCAGAGACTCTGCTTTCAGGATGCCGTATGAAAGATCCAAACACAGCTGCAGATGCCTCTTGCAGATGTCTTGTGTAAAGCCATGAGACTTCCACTCTTTGGGTGTCTCCTAGAAATCTCTCCCTGTGCTTCCTCAGCTTTGCGGGCATCTAATATGTGTCTCACAGCTCTGAAATTTTGGAATGGTGCTTTCAGGGCCATCTTGGGGTACAGACCTCTTGGTCTTTAGATCTTACATATTTAGAAGACAATCCCTTCAGATCTTTGTGTTATGCTTGCAGAGTTGCCCATACCATCTTTACTAGCGACACTGTCCACAAAGAAGAATAAAACCACTGTAAATTCACACATTAGAAGTTCCCTCTTAATGCTTTCTTATAAGGAGTATGGTATAGAATCATGGAATCATAAAGGTTGGAAAGGACCTTTAAGACCAAGTCCAACCTACAGCCCTACACCACCCTAACACTAAACCATCTCCTGAAGTGCCACATCCAGCTGTTTTTTAAACACATCCAGGGATGGTGACTCCACCACCTCCCTTGGCAACACATTCCAGTGCTTCACCACCCTTTCGTTGAAGGAGTTTCTCCTAATATCTGAACTAAACTTCCCCCTGGTACAACTTGAACCTATTCCCTCTTGTCCTATCACTATTCACCAGGGAGAAGAGGCCAACACTCATCTCACTACAGCTGCCTTTCAGGTAGTTGTAGAGAGCCATAAGGTCTCCCCTCAGCCTCCTCTTCTCCAGGCTGAACACCCCCAGCTCCCTAAGCCTCTCTTTATAAGACTTATCCTCTAGTCCGCTAATCATTCTGGTTGCCCTTCTCTGTACCTTCTCCAGTACCTCGATGTCCTTCCTCTACTGTGGAGCCCAGAACTGCACACGGGACTCGAGGTGTGGCCTCACCAGGGCCGAGTACAGGGGCACAATCACTTCCCTGGTCCTACTGGCCACACTATTCCTAATACAGACCAGGATGCCATTGGCCTTCTTGTCCTCCTGGGCACACTGCTGGCTCATGTTCAGCTGGCTGTCCATCAACACCCCCAGGTCCCTCTCTGCCTGGCAGCTCTCCAGCCACTCCTCCCCAAGCCTGTAGCGCTGCTGGGGGTTGTTGTGGCTAAGGTGCAGGACCCAGAATTTGGCCTTGTCGAATTTCATGCAATTGGCCTTGGACCAGCAATCCAGACTGTCCAAATCTCTCTGAAGAGCCTCTCTACCTTCCAACAGATCAACGCTTCCTCCCAGTTTTGTGTCATCTGCAAACTTACTAAGGGTGCACTCTATCCCCTTATCCAGGTCATTGATAATAATAGGTAATAACTGGTAATAACAGGATATTCAAGTGACCACTCCAAATCTTGAAGGATCTACTAGTACCACAATGTCTGAGCCTCTGCCCAAGACTTAGGTAGGATCAAGGATACCAGAAATTTCTATTGCTCCAGAAGAAGTAGTGCTCAAGATCCTCAGTAACTTCCCATTGGGCAAACTGGAGCAAAACATACTATAGACATGGTGATAAGATATCTTTGATCTATTCCATGTGTTTCTAGCAGAACACAAGATAATTGTTTCATTACTCCTCACGATTTGTTTCTTCTCAGCCCCACAGCTTTGTCCAGAGTCTTAGGTGGCTGCTGTATAAGTAAGGAGGAGTTTCACCATATTTAGCAGCCTTGTACTCTCTGACCTTCTAGATCTGACCGGGAGGTCAGTCCGTCTTGCCCACTGTGAAATTACTTCTGCCATAATAACTAGCATGGTTGGGAGTAGAAATGTTAATGGTAAGTATTCACATAGGAGGGTAGTTCTTCCTTTTAGGTAAGATGTTCAGATGGGGCCCCACAGCAGCAGGGAGCCTGGACTTCTAAGTAAAACGTTTGGGATTTGCTCCATAACAAACAAGAAAAGATTCTTCAAAAATTTTAAACTCTCAGCTCTTGAGCCAAGCATACCTCATGCCATTTGTTCTCACAGCTAGCTTCAGAGAAATATTATGATAGAAAATCTTCCAAGTCTGCAGAATTGGGCTGTTAGCCAAGCTGAGTGAAATTCCAGAAAGCAGCTTCTCTTCCATATTTTCCATCCAGAAATACTGCTGCAATGGGCAAGGGCAGATTTGCCTATCATTGCAATTACTCCGGGTCCCAACAAGGTCCCAACAAAGTCATACATGTAGGTAATATATATAGTGGTTATTATCTGCCTCCCACAATTAACTGTGGTCTTCACTCCCACTTGCGTAGGTTGGAAGCTCATGAGTGCATGATATGCCTACAGCAGGGTTTAAATTAGGGATGAAGAAAGAGAACTGGGACACATCCATAATCATTCGACACTCCAACATTCCCAGTTTCATGGGGAAAATCCTGACCACAAAAAGAACCCTTAAAGGCTTTAGCAACTGTGACAAATAGCTACACATAGGAAGATGCTTGGCAGCACTGCTCTCTGCTTGAACAGTAAGTATGGTAGGGGAGGTGTGTTTCCACATGGATAAACTCTTCTTGTACTAAATCTTTAATGAGCAGGTGTAGAAATGTCTTCATCATCATGATGCTGCCTTTTTCTGCCTCTCCTATCCAACAGTGTCTCACCACGGATATCTGTTTCAGGCTAGCTGCATTCCAAAGGAAATTTTTTTTTCCCCTGCTTCTGTTTGTTTATAACAGCCTCCAAGACTGCTGCAGAGCCAAAGAACGACTGGCTGTTTTTTCAGTCTCAGATACTGGCTCAGTAGAAAGTGGTTCATCATTAGCCCGAGCACTCTTTAACTCACTTGCTAAAAGGAATGCAGCTGTATCCCTCTTTTCTGATATCATTTATTACAGTGGGCAAACAACCTCATCCTTTCTTCCAGCCTCAGCCCAGTTTACTAGAGATAAATCAGTACATAGAAAGACATTCAGTCCTGATGTGAATATAATTCAAGGGATGAATATTTGATTTCACACATTGTTAAACTTTCCCCCCCCGCCTGCAAAAGACTGTGAAATTATTTTTGTATTTTAGTTTCCTTGTGTCAGCTTTCCAATGTAAGATTTTTAAAAGTTTTTCCTTAAATTAAAAATGTTCTTTTGCCATAAATCCTGTGTCAGCCTTGAAAATACCAACTATTTTTCACTTACTGGGTTGAGCCTCCTTCACATAGATTGCTTCTGGAACAATGTGACGGATTTTGAGTTACAGCTAGGAAACCTAAAATAAATCCTAATTGAAGTACAATAGACTATCCCTCTTTTGAAAAAAAAGAGAACAGAGGGAGAGCAAGGTTATTCAATTAAGGCTGCTTTAAGCTTTTTTTTTTTTTTGTACCAAGAAGCACGACTTTGCAAGCCTACCAGAAAAAAAACAGTCCCTCCACAAAGTTCAAATATCACTCTCCTTCTAAAAGAGAGTGCAAGTGAAAACTGATTAACACCTAATTGAAATGAATAGGGCAGAATTTAGAGAATTAAGAGCTGGAAGGATCCTCTTAGCAAAGACTGATGGAGCTAAATATCTCGTGTAAAATTCAGCTAAACATGTACTGAAGGAAACACAACAATCTACAATCTACAGAGGAAATATTTACTGAAGAAATAAGAGGATTGCTTCATGCAGATACATATACATAAACAGTCAGATGAGCTCTGTGGCAGACAGATTTTCAGCATGAATTGAGATTTCAGTGTTTGTTTTAATTTGCAGTGGCACTTCTTCAGTTTTAAATGGTTTGTTTCGGATTGCTCTTAATATTCAAAACAAGAAATGAGGAATTTTTCCAAAAGTCAAATGGAAACGTGTCATCTTGAAGACATAGAAACTAGCCATTAGCTGTGCCTGAATCTTTCCTCTTTCTCCTACAAGAACATTTTAACTTGAGCAGTCTGACTTCCCCACTTTGCAGCACCTGTATTTTTGACAGATTTTGACTTTAAGTAGTAATACAAACTAATGGAGAGAAGACAGTTCAATTTTGCACTTCCTGGCCAATGTATATGCAGTCGGTCTCTTTTCAAGAAGCTGTTCTTAATGGAAATTACAGAAATATAATTGTACCCCGGACAAGACTCTAAACCCCAAAACATGTTGCTCTGATGAAAACATGTACTTGAAAAGCAGAGTGTGCAAAGTTACCTTTAACTTTCCCAGCCTTGTGAAAAGCAAAAAATTGCTACTGAACCCCTCCTAAAATCTCAAGTAAATGCAGGGCTACTCGGGAGATTTTTCACAAAATATCTCACCATCGTGGCATAATATCCTTATCACAATGTCATTTATGTCAGCGCCGGCCAGGTTGACGAAATGCTGCAACGTAAGCACTGCTATCAAGCCTGTGTCTGTGTTTCTGCCATTGCTAGCATGGAGTTACGTGAGCCGGGATGTTTCAGTGCTGGGGGAACTTGAGGATCAAAGTTGTAGGGTAACTGAGGGAACTGAGGAAGACCTAAGCATCAAATACAGCAACAAACGTCCGCAAGGCTAACAGAGCCTCTCTGACAGGCTTCTTGCTCTGCTCTCGTTTCATGTTATGAAAGCTTTTTATGGAGATGATATCGAGAAGAAAGCAGAGAGTCAGAATAACATTGTCTGCACAATTCTGTTTTATTTAATATTGATTTTATGAAGCACTTACAAAAAACACTATTAATACCAACCTAAAGGGTTTGAGCCACCTGTCACAATTTCGGTGTTACAATCGAGTTTTTTGTGATTATTTCTTGTGCAGGAAAATAAAACTCGCAGTTTTCAGACAAAGAAACCCAAGACAGAAGAGAAATGTTTTCCTTTAGCAGTGACATTCACTTGCATATTCCTTTAGGGTAGAGTTCAGTGCCTCAAAGAGAAATTCTGAGATATTTATCTCAGATAAGCAGGGATTTCTGTAGCTGTCATTGATAAATTCACTTTGAACTGAAACATCTGACCAGAACTATGAATTGCTGCCTAAAAATTTTGTGTCACATGATAAAAAGTGAAATTATACATCTTGAAATGCAAACATTGCTTTCAGTCTTCCCTATAATATGCTTCTTCGGTTCTGTGGGAGGTACATCTCAGATTTTCATGTTGCAACATATTAGTTCAGATGTTTATGCCTTTGCTACATGTAGAAGAGGCAACACCAGAAAAACAAATAGGGTAGTTGATAGCTGGGAATTACATTTGCACAAGAAGAGAGGAAATGATCCCTTACATAAAATTAATCGTGAAAATGAACCCTCATAGTTTAGTCACATATTGATTTTTGTCTCGGATCTCTTTTTTTTTGTTGTTGCAGGAATCAAATGGAAATCCATGCTGTGTCCTTGCTCCCATGACTGTCAGAATTCAGGTTGCCCTGGAGACACAGTGCCACAGTCGCAGAAGGGGAAGAGAGAGACCTCAGCCCTTCTGTCCTCTGGGGACCACGCTCCTGAAATTCTTCTCCGGGCCTCCTTTGACCCCCGGAAGCTTGCAGACAAAGAGAGCCAGCCAAGTATTTGTAATGTGAGATGCTACTGTAAATTAAACGCTTGCTAATGAAAGATCAGAGGGATCACTTAAAAAAGCTAGCTTCCTATTTCTCTGCATGCCTATGGGAAATACATAATCATGCTTTTTAGAAGCACAGCCCCAGGCACTGTATATTTAAAGCAAGCAGAGCAGTGAAATCTCTCAGTCTTATAAAAAAGGTGCGACACTGGGTAACTACTAGTAACATCCTGGATATAAAAATATACGGGATTAAGACCATTCTTAAATCCGCGTACATTTCTGTCTGACTCATTCATCTGGAAACACTGGGTAGTATCTGCTGGAAATGGAAAGTAGAGCAAGTCAGCCTTACAGGCTGAGCTCGCTGCCAGTCTTCGGAGGGATGTAAATCCCTCAGCAGGTCAATACATTATTTCCTCTGGCACATACAGGATTTACTGCTCCCGTCACTGCACTGTCCTGTTATATTGTTGCACAAGAGGCTGGGGTTCAGGGAGGACATTGGTACCCAGAGAACAAAAGGCTCATACATACGACATCAAGGCGAGCACACACGCACACCCCCTCAGAGCCTCGGGACAAATGAGCGCAGCTCACGTCCCTCTTTGCATCACCCAGCAGCAAATTGAGCATGGAGTGGAAATGAGGACAGCGATGCGGGAATCTAGGAATATTGACTTCTTTGCCATGCAGGCTGGGAATAGGGAGCTCTGTAAAATGGGAATGGGTTGGAGGATGCTGGTAAAGATCCTGTGCTGAGCACAAGAAGTTCCACACTGCTCCTGAAAGTAAAAAACCGAACATGCATACAAAAGAAAGCCTGCAGAACAGATATCTGTTTCCTGCAACACCCTGCGACTGGATTTACAAGCTTTGTAGGGCAGTGCTGGACACAAAGACAGCAACGCACAGGAGATAAGCTCGAGTTCAATAAGACTGGAAGCAAAGACGACCACTTATGTTACTGCTGCGGGAAGGAGACACCATCTTGTACTTGAATGCTTGTAATTTGGGAGCAATTATAATACTTTCTGTGAGGTGAGATGTGCCCGTGTGTTTTGCTGAAGGTCCAGGCCCATGGCTTCTGAGTTCGCTGCCCCTCACACACAGAGCCATCGAACGCAGAACTCAGACCAAGCAACAGTCATCCTGTCTTCTCGGGTTGTCAGTAGAAAGAGACCAGCAGTCACTGATGAACCTAACCTCTACAAATTAATTAAAGACATTTCTAATCTAATCCCCTTGATATTTTTCACCTTTGCCATACCTGTGGCAATAAATCCCAGTTTGGGCAAACATTTCACTGATTATCTCAGGCTTTGATCTGTGCCTCTGAAGTTGCACACTGGTTTCTCAGGCACTGGAACCAGAAGTCTGTGTGGGAGCTGCCTTGTTTTACTGGAATAGCAAATAAAGCCCTCCTCAGACACGTTTTGGAACGCTCCATTCTGATACATATATGTAAATGAAGAGGCCAATATTCAGAATCTACAATAGCAACAAATGCTAATTGTACGGTAATAGCTATCAGAAACAATATTCACTGTGATCACATCCTATGCTCACCTCAGGGCATACCACAATCATAACTGATCATGTTATTTAGAAACAATAATAGGGTGAATGCATCTCATAAATTCATGGGTAAGATTAATAAATGTGATCTGATGATTAGGTAGGTACAGCTGAACAATTTATGAAGCATTTTAAGAGTTTCCCTAGAGGTGATGAGTCAGGGCTGGTCTCCTTGGCATCTTTAGTGAGCAACAGGAGTGAGAAGATATGTGAAATAGACTTGTGTCCTTTTTATCACGCCTTTCCTCTAAACTATTTTTTTTTTTAATATCAGAATTAAAATGCCTTTGTAGGAAGGACTTCTGAAAGAAACTCTCTGTGACACATAGCCTAGCCTAGGACTGACTGTTATTACTATTTTCTTATAGCTCATGGAGTTCTCCACTTCAGTAATCCATCTACAAAAGGCTGCTTCCTGTCTTGACAGGTTTACAGTCTAGGTAATTCAGTGTAAAAGAAATAATGAACAATGTTTGTGGTAATGATTTGTCTTCTAAAAAGGAAAGCCTTTGGTGTTTCTGCTCATTCCGACATGCTCTCCAGCTTGCATAGTCCTACTATGACCTGTAAAAGGTATTTTTCTAAAAGTCTCTGCTGTCATTCTTGAGCAGGTATGAGCAAGCCAGGGCTTACTATCAATATCACGTTACTGTGACTTAATGTACAGCTGAGCACTTGAACTGTGCTAAGTAGCACGGCTGCAAGGTCTTTCTACTTACTGCAAAGTGAAATGCATTAGTTTAAAACCATATTTGAGGTGACACAGACTAACAGCAGGCACATGTGCACCTGCGGTGATGCCTCAGCTCTCACGCGGTACCTTGCAAAACCGAGTAACTCAGCTGCTTTTGACAATGTGCTCTTAATCCACGAGAGAAGAGGGTTAAGTGTAGGGCATTGGCTTTGACTCAGCTTCAGCTGCGGGGACTGAAGACTGTGTGGTGCTACTTCCCCCAGAGCAGAAATAGCAGAGGCAAACACACCTTACTTGCTCCACTGCTACGTCAAGCAGTGCCCTTAAAGTGGTTCACACTCAGGTACCTGGGCAAAGGGACAGAACTAAAAGGCTAAGGTAGGTTGTTGTTTGGTTGGTTGCGGTTTTGGGGTTTTTTTACCTAGTCCAGCAAGGTAAGCCTGTCAGTGCCCACATAACAATATCATCCTATATTTGGAATAAGTCAATAACACATATACACATAACACATATACATACTATACAAACCCTCAGCTAATGACCAATAAGTTGAGGGGTGTGGGTATTGCCCCTACTGGAACCTGAACCTCCAGTTTGAACCATCACCACAGTGAAGGTAGAAAGGAAACCAGGAATGATTAAATGATTAAAAAGTTAAAATTTTACAGTCAAGGACTGCAGGCTGCAGCAGAAGAGGAATAATATTTCTAAAGAAGAAGTAGGAAAGTTGGAAGAAGTATATTTTTTTGTAGATGGTTACAATCGGAGGGTGACATACTCAGAACCAGGCTCGTCTCTGAGAAATACCATTCACAGATAAGTTTTAAGTCTGCTCTCCCACAGGACAAGGAAAGTTCTAATTTGATCAGCTCTGAATCACAGTCTAACAAAATGAAAACCAGGTAAAGCACCTTCATAGATGATCCCTTCTAGCCCAACACATTTTATGATTCTATGATTGATTCTATGATTCTATGATTGATTCTACGACTATGTAGGCAGAAGTAGCAGTACGTGCTGTACGGTTCTTTGTAAAATGCAAAAATGTCTGAAAACCACGTACAGAGCGCAGTCACAGAGCGAAGTGCAATGTGAGCGAGCACTGACCTCTAGTGGACGTAAAAGTCTAAAATTGGTCAAGATCGTTGAATTCAAAATAGAAAATACGTCATGCAGAGAGATGTCCCAAAGCTTGTCCTTGGGAACTCAGCAAGCTACAGTCAGGATAGTTTCACTATTAGGAAGCTCCCACTGTCTGTGTCAGAACTATCACGTCTACTGTAAGGTCTAGAGGCAAAATTTGTATGGCCAAAAGAAAACGGCACACTTAAGAGATTTGCCCAGTGAAACAGAGTCGTCAACTACTGGTCAGTAAAATTAACTGAGGCTAAATCCACCCCCCATTTTAGATATCTATTAAATAATTTGGCACTGTTGAGCCTGTCTCAATGGGCATTAGCAGAGCACCAACAGTTTAAAGAAAAAGATCCCTAGGAAACATGAACATACAAACCATACCATACTAAGAATCTTAGTCCTATATTTTCTACAGTCAAAAACCATGGAATAATGATGGTTCATATATTTTTAATGTCTGCCCCAAAGGAGATTGCTTGCTTCTCGCTTTCAAGTTATTTTTTTTCTGTAGGAAAAGTCCTGTGTTTTGGTGCTCTTGTTTAAATTAATTCAAAGGAGAAAAACAATACTAGGCACATCATTCCTTAAGGCTAACCTTCAGCTGCAACTACCGAAGTTGGGAGTTCTCAAACAGTTAATGTGCAGTACAGGCTTCCCTTCCTCTAGCAGTAAGGTCGTACTTAACTTCATTCAGAAGACTCACCAAGAAGCTAAGGAAGACTGGTTTTCTGTGCTTTTATCACCTCAAGACAGTGAGGTTTCTGGGAAATATTTGGGCAAGAAGGCTCCAAAAATTGAAGCTTGCATCTGGCCTGGCAGAAGGGCTTTGTCACTGGTGTGGGTTGTCCTTGCTTCACTTGCACCCTGTCTCACACAAGAATGATTTGCTTCACACCCTAGATATTTATTCTTGCCTCAGAATGGCAGGGAAGGGAAGAAGCAGGAGAATCTCAAGACCCACAAATTCCCTATTGCAAGTTTGTGAAAGGAGGAAGGGAGAAGAATTTCTGTGACGAAAGCAGGATGCCAGATAATGGACCAGACTTATTTTCCAAATATTATTTCAACGTAAGAGATACTGTCTCAGTCTTTGATTGATATAAAGCCAATCTGTGTCCCGAAGTTAGTGCCATCACGGAAGTGAGAGTAAAATTTATCAGGGTGGCACACAGTACAGAAAGTGATATTTTGGCTCTGGTCTGTGACAGAATCATCTTGGATGTTCTCAGGAAGAATCCCGCCATTCTCAAGAAGAATCCTTAGAGGAAGAGAAACAGAAAATAATATTTTTTGTACATCCCTATGTTCCTTAAGACCCTATCATTCAAACAGTACCTCAAGTACCAATTGAACAAACTGTGCCAACACTGTGATTAGGACTTCTATTTCTTTCTTCCATTATTAGACTAACTAATTGCTTCTCTGCAACCTTTAAAACCACATTAAATTTGAACATTTGTCTATAATCCACAAACTAACAGCAAATCAGTAAAATAATAGTTTTAACTCATCAAAAGTAAGCAGATACCATTCATTCAAAAGTATTAACGCTTTCAAGGTCAGGTTGGATGGGGATTTGAGCAACTTGGTCTAGTAAGAGGCGTCCTTGCCTGTGGCAGGGGGGTTGGAACTAGATGATCTTTAAGGTCCCTTCGAACCCAAACCATTCTCTGATTCTATGATTCATTCTATGATTCTACTGTTTGTTGATCTGCAAAGTACCAGGGAGCACTTTAAGAGGGTGGGAACTTTCACCATAATAGTGTTGGTTAACACAATATCAAAATAGTTATTGGTAACTAATGTGGAATCAGTCTTTTGCTCCCTGAGCAGGCTTACCGTGTTGCTCTTCTAATATCAATATAAGGAGTTGCAGAGTCAAATAGTCTCACACACTTCGGATCAATTCTGTGAAATTCTTTCGCTGATTCATGCGGAAGTTTATAGCAGCAAGGTCCTACAGACGGGCCCAGCACCACAAGGATATCTTTCACGTCACAGCCGTATTCAGACACCATAGCATTTACTGTGGCCATAGAAACTCCTAACAATGTGCCTTTCCATCCTGTGAGAAATGAGAGGTTGAAAAAAATTGTATAAATTGTTTCTCTGATTTTATAGTAGCTAAAGTAGATGCTATTATTAAAGGTACAAATTAATAGATATATCTACATCTAAAAATTATATTATTATATCTGATAATAAATACATTTTTAAATTTTTTTTTTAAAAAACCCAACACATTAACAACTATCAGTTTGCTGATATGATTTTGTGGAGATGAAAACTAGAGAAAAGAGTTTAGATTAGGATTCCAGAATTCCTTTCTCCCTGTGTCTTGATTTGGGCAACTAGAGCGTGCCTTACAGCTCCTCTGTGCTTGAAAAATTTAAATGGAAATTTAAAACAGAAAAATGTCACAGTCAGAACCGTATTTTTATAACATGGTGAAAACGGTCTCAGTGTTATTTTAGAATAAAAAAAAAGAGGCTTAACCTAGGCACATTGTTTGGAATAGACAGAAGAAAGGCAAGCTTTGCACTTTGGTGTTGTTTGTAATAGATGGAAGAAAGCCCAGCTTTGAGTTTTCATACCTCAGTTTGAGTCCCAGGAAATCTCTGCATTGCACAGCGAATGCGTCATAATGGACAGGATATGCTAATAACTTTTATTCTGCTTTTCTACATCCAAAAACTGAGATGACTAAAGACTGTGATGACCTTCATTATCATTGTTAAATGTGAACTGAGGTGAGATTGGACAAGAGGGAATTTATTTTGGCTGATTTACTGAATGCATGAAGAATTGTATGAATTGGGTGGTATTCACAAGTTCTATGAAGAGGTGAAGCTTCCTACCACATCAAGAGGTGTACTAGCATCAAAGCTGAGACGAAACTCTTAGCTGTGCATTCTCCTTCACCTCATAAATACAGACTTTTTATAGAATTAAAGAGCCCCAGCAGGAAAATCTCACCACAGGATACATATTCTAGCCCAAGAGTTGGGACATCTTCTGAAGTCAGACATAACCCCAGGTTGTGCTAACCATCTCTGCTTTGGTTCTATTCTCATTTGGTTTCCGTGAGACATATATTTCTTCTGATCCAAAATGATTGCTGGGGGCATTGACTTTATAGCTGTTCTTTGCACAAGAAATTAAACAGGTCACCAAAACCAGTATTTGGCTTTGGCTATCAGCTCAGAAAAATAAATGTATATATATATAAATAGTAATTATTACAATTATGAAATAAAAATACACAGCTTGGGAAACAAACTATTCTCAGGACTAATCTTGTTTTGGCAGGATACAAACTTAACAGGTCAGGGTCTATACTGTTATGTGATTGTCCATTTATTCATTCTCACCCAGTGTTCCTTTGGTTGTTAATTTCCAACCCTTAGTCCGAAAATCCCTTTCCAGTGTTCCCGTGCCAATTTTAATCTCTATGATACAAAACACCTACCAGAATGAGCAGCACCGCAGGCTTTTCTAACAGGATCGGCAAACAGCACAGGTATGCAATCAGCACCCGGAGCTGCTATTGTAACACCTCTCTGATTCGTAACTATCCCATCATAGTTGTCAGGCTCTGTCTTTCCCAGGACACACACAGCATTAGCATGATCAATCTGTCAAGACAAAACCAGAACATGGACAGTAACTTGGCAGCAACCCCTCCCAGTTTTTGACTAATGCAAGGATTTTTGTTTGGCGTGAAACACTCTGCTGCATCGGCTGATGATGTGTAGAAATCAGGCACTCCTTTGCTCAAATGCCACATAGATTTATCAGTAGAAAGCCACCAGAGAAGTGATAGTGTATTTTTTCTTTTAAGAGAAACTGTTCTGATCATGTATTTGTTTACTCTGTGGTAAGTTAAATGTTAGAATGGCATACTTCTAAGAGAAATGGTTCTGATCATTTATCTGTTTACTCTGTGGTAAGTTAAATGTTAATATATACTTGGAAGAAACCGTGCTGCTTCTCCATGCAGTGCCAGCTGGCTGATATGGCTATTCCCACAGATCCACTGCCAGCATAAATCTTTTAATTGTCCTGCTTATCACAAGTTGTTGCTGAGAAAGATAAGAATAATGCCTACAGTTTTAGCTAGCAGTGCATGAAGGAAGATCTGATCCATTTACATAAATCCCTTGTTTGATAAGATACCTTGACTCTGTGAAAAGTCTCAGGGTTAAACCCTGCAGCATTAGCTAGCCGGCGGAGATTTTCTTTAACAACAACTTGTGGGTCCCTCCTCTTGGAACTGCTGAAGAGATTGCAGGAGCTTAGAGTTGGTATGTAGGAGATCCCACCTGTCCTTGTGGTGAACCCATGTAGGAAGATATCATCTGGCAAGACAAAAAAAACCCAATAAACAATTGCTTTCAGCACAAGATCAGTCCAGATATTACATGGCTTCCATACTGAAGAGACCTAAAATCAGCTGATCAAGTTGATCATTGCTTTACTTTGTGGCATTAAAATGTAAGAACTCTAAGTTTTCTTCTTGCTCATAATCCCAATCTTTTGAGACAAAGATAGAGAAGCTTGAGCAAGATGAAGTCCTGTCAGACTTAGCCTGACTTTCTGCAGAGTCATAGTGCAAATCCTAGAGAAGAGGTAACTCACTGAGGAAAATGAGAGTAGATTTTTAAACATACTTCCTAAAGTGGCACCTCCCAAGTTTTTTTTTGCAAATGAAGTACTAGTCCTCAACACTTCATAGAATCTCATCCATCTTTCTAAAGCACACTGAAAGTACCAAGAATTTATAAAGTTATAGAAAAATCCTCCATTTCTACCATGCAAATCATTTATTGTGGCCTCGCACACCGAACACAATCACTGCTGCTGGGGGCGATGGGGCAGAGGGCGTCTGTGTGACAAAGTTGAACAGAGAAAGACAGTCCCACAACTGGTATTTTTGCTATCTTAACAGCTGACAAGCTTAGTGACATAATCAGAGTCGAGATTCCAAATCTCTTTTATGTAGCATGATACTTTTAAAGTCACAGTCAAAAATCTTGAAGCTCAGTGAAGGCAAAGAGGGCTTTAAGTAACTCACGTTCCTTTCAGGTTCTGGATCTCTTCAGAGAGATTTTAAGGGAAAGACAGTTCCAAATTTGTGCAGAAGCAAACCTCTAGGGTTCCCCCTGAATCACCATGAGATGCTGTAATCACACCTCTTAAGAGACACGCTGCAGTAAACTGGCTCATGCCATGGCAGGGACACTGAGACATCAATTTGATTAACCAGGCATGCCTGAGGTTGCAAACCAGGAGAAACTTCCAGAAGATGATGGTAACTCTCAAAGCGTGTTGTTACCACCCAGAGGGGAGGAGATTTTACTGTTTGCAGTAATGCTCTCACTAAACCTGAGTCTCCTATTCCTTCAATCGTGCCCCAGGCCTGGAACAGACTTGCCAGTCTTTTGCTCTATCTCTATAGACAGTTTCCCCTCTTATAGACATAGATAGACTTTTGCAACATCACACAGAGTAATTTGCTGCCTGAAGACATTTCCAAATCTTACCCATTTTGCAATTCCCTTGAAAAAGTATGCTTGGGAACAGCCTCTGTAAAATCTCTTAGGTGGGATTCTCTTTACCTGGGATCAGGGAAGACCTGAGGATGGTGAGCTCCCCTTTCAGGCTCGGCAGGCTTTCCAAGTGCATCTGGATCTCACTTTGGATGAGCGCCACGTCCTGCACAGGAAGCGTTTGCCCTTCACTCCAAGGTTCAGGTATGTGTAGGGCTTCACAGTCGGATGCCACCTGTAAATCCTCAAATTCAAACTGGTAGACGGCCGTAAAGAGATGGTCTATATATACTTTCATTGAGTCTTTTCTTAAGGTAGGGAGAATAACTTGAATGATGCTTAAGTCTTTCTGATCCAGTCTTTGTTTGACGGTGTACAAAGCAGCAGCTGTAGTCAGAGCAGGCACCACCTCCAGTCTTTCCTTCAGACTCTGAAAATCCTTCAGAGCTGGAAGCAAGGGCTCTTTTTCACCATTCCTTTCACTCCCCTGCCTCTGGCAACACATGACATAGACAAATGGAGCAGGGATGGAAGTGCATTTCTCAATAGTTTCCAGAGTGTTACGTAGTAATCCTTGGATGTTGTTCTGCCAGTTGGCTGGTAGGCTGAACAGATCTATCAGTACTGCTTCCACCATATTCCAGGATATTTAAAGATTCCTATGCCTGCCAAACAGTCAGTAACAAAACATGAAAAACAAACAAAAAAGGTAAGATGGCATCGTTAGTCCAAACAGAGAATTATGTTATTAAAGCAATGCACTCGGTGATATTGTATAGAGAAGGTGGCACAACAGTAATTACCGTCTTAGGATTTCCTCACTGCAGCAAAAGAAATTGCAGCAGTAGAAAAGTAGCGGAAATGGGAATTACTATGCATTTACTTAAGTATTTAGGTAATTCCCTACCACCCCACCTACCTTAGGTTTTTCCCAGGTCAGGGTTGATAAAAGCTTAGTACAATAGCCTTAGATTTATTGAATCAATTAACCCACATTAGCTTAATGGCTCTTCTTGACCTTTGACTGTTGGGCCCTCTTCCAGCTCGCACGAGAGGAACAGAATACAGAGGTTCCTCATGTGAGCTAGGACTGGAGAAGTCTCTGGAATTAGTTGTTTTTGAAGGCATTTTACCTGCTTATTGCTGAAGCAAAGCTCACATCTGATACCCTTCCTAGTAGCAGGAGTGCTGAGCTGTGAGCGCAGTGACATTTTTCCCACAGGCCTTCCCAAGGCTTTTTGCACTTCTCCCTTTTGCATGACCAAAAGCATTGACTTCCTAATTTCTTACTTCTGCGTGGAGGGGCACGTGATCAGTGTAGTTCTTCTTTTTAGCACGAAGAGGAACTCAACACAGGTTGCTGAAACTTTACCTAGCAATGCAAGAAGTGGGCAGGAATAAATGAAAATACTTCCTGCCTCACCTTTTTCACTCTGCTAGCTGCACTCTCTGATCTGAAATCATGACAGGCTAAGATTATCCAAAACATTCTGTAGTTCACAGCTTATCTCGTGGCCCATGGTGTAATTCCCATTTTGGTGTTTTTTGGTTTTTTCCCTTCTCTGGACTTTGGTGATCCAAGCCCAGCTGGGCTGCCTGCCTGTGGAAACCTGCCCATTCACCTCTTCCTCTGTTGCTATGAGAGCCTATTTTACATATCTTCTAGGAAGTGTCTTCTTTTCTTTTCTCTGTCTCCGGTAATTTTTCAGTTTTTAATGCAAGCCTCCAAAGGTCTGGAACAAAAGACTACATCCCTCTGCTTTGGGAAGCTTGAAGAGATGGCTTTTCAGATTTTGTGACTAAGCACCATGCCTGACCTAGGAGGAATACTTGGAGCTTTATCACCAGATGTAAGACCCCATCATCATTTCAAGTATTACAGAATGTTCACAGAATCACAGAATGTCAGGGATTGGAAGGGACCTCGAAAGATCATCAAGTCCAATCCCCCTGCCAGAGCAGGAACGCCTAGATAATGCTACACAGGAACGTGTCCAGGCAGGTCTTGAATGTCTCCAGAGAAGGAGACTCCACAACCTCCCTGGGCAGCCTGTTCCAGTGTTCCGTCACCCTCACTGAGAAGAAGTTTCTTCTTGAGTTTAAGCGGAACCTCTTATGTTCCAATATTCCTTAATACCACCGTTGGTTTTTTTTGCACAGTAACAGATCATGCCCGAATATTAATTCCTTGGCAGGAAAATTAATATTTTTGCAGGAACAAAGGACTTGGGAACCTTTTAAGCCTTTGAAATCAATGCTCTGTTACCAGAATTAACTGTATCAGATAATGCCTGGCACTATTTTCCTGCCCTAAGTCCTCATTCCCTTGTAATTACCTGCATGCTCTGGCTTCACAGTACTTTATTTTCCTGAAAAAATACTGCTTCTATGTGTGCTTGAGACCTACCGCTACTGTGGTACTCGGTATCCTCCTTGGCATTTTGTGTCCGACAGTGGATTCCCTGAGTTTCTAGACTTTTTTGGTTTTAATGGCTTGTTTATTCAGAGTAGGTTTTGCAGAAAACATACTGCATTTTCTTCGTTGTTCTTTCCCCCAGACTGGAAGAAAAATAACTCTGACTGAAAATTATGTTTTCCTTTCTGTTAGTTGAATGCCTACAAAGATTAATTAGTGACTATCAAAACACATGAACTAAAAGTATCAAAATGTGACAGCAGAGAAAAGCATCTGCCAAGGAATTTATGACTCTTGATTTTGCTGAAAGTATTATTTGCACACAGTTGATAAAAGATTTTAGAGAAAACAACTTGCTAAGAAAACAGGGTCAAAACAGACACACGACAATGACCATGACTTGGGAAATCAGGATATTTCCTTGCCTCTCTGAGGGAGGCCCACAAGAATACAACATGATCCCAGTCTAGGTATAGCTAATAGCCCCAGCAAAGACAGTGCAACAGAGAGGTGTGATGGAAAAACAGATTATTGCTCCACTTCAGATATGTCAGTAGTAAAAGGTAAACAAAGTCCACTGCAGTCCTCATACTTCCCCAGAAAAACACCACCAAAAAGGTGGATGAAAAGTGTTTGCAGAGGGAGAGGTAACTGCCTACGTTGTTATTGTGTGTGTATTGCAAAAAAAGTCCACGTGGGCAATTATTGGAATGTACACAATGAAACAATGAGGCTTATTCACCCTCATGTCCTTCCAGTTTTGCATCACAGAGTCCTACTGAGGTCGGTGACGCCAGAAATAAATTTGCTTAGGGTGACAATACAATTTTTTACTGCTTTTTGAGTTCCCCAAACAAAAGCTTCCTCGGGCTTGTCAAGCACAGTAATGTTTTAGTTTATGAGAGATGCATTTACAGTTACTCAGGTTTTCAGTAACATGCTCTACAGTTTGAGTATTCCATAGAAAGTTTCACTGCATGTAACCACATCAGGAAAGATTTAAGTGCATTTACTAAGGAGTTGCTCATTTCAGTACACAATGCAAGGCAAATACTTGCACAAACTTGAAGCCAAGGCCACCCATTAAGTGTTTTGCTCACTCTCTGAAACACTGAGAAGGTAAAAAGATTCTCCTGCATGGAAAACAAGAAAAAGAAAATCAAAGAAAATGATAGATAACAAGAAGAGAGGAGAGGTGAGGGGGTTAACAAGAGCAAAAAGGAGAAAGGCAAAGTGAATACAGAGAAGAAATAATCAAGGAAATAAAACCAGGCTACAGTGAAAGACAGCTCAGAGTAGAAAAAAGATCCCCAAAAAACTTTGAAAACCCCCAGAAATCTAATTCTAGAAGCTCACTGTTGGTTAAGACAAGATTGCTGGCAATTTCCTGCAACTTGAATCCTACTGGTTACTTTTTCTTCTTACAGAAACTCAGGGAACTGATTTCGTTTTTTAAAAATTAAAAAGGCAAGAAATACATAAAATCTGCCAGAGGAGTTCCCAGAGAAAGAAAACAGGGCATTAAAGGAGCCCAAACGAAGAGGGACAAGAGCATATTTGTAATAAAATTTCAGCAACAGCAAAGATAAAAAAAAGTTACAAGTTCTTAAACTGGATTAAAATAAAACATTCTGCCTCTCTTAACTTAGGGGTATTTAGGCAAGACTGAAGAAACAGATGTCAGCACTTAGAACAAAAATATTGAAGTACATGCAGTTTTCATAAACAAGGTCAAAGTTTTAAACACAGGAATTTACTTACACAGGTAGACAATCCTTTCAAAGCCTTGAAAGAAATCATCTGATATAAACACACATTACCAGCTTTATATATACATCTAACTTCTCACTGCCAGTCTTGCAGTTGATTTGTGCAACACGGAAATTCCTATTCTAGGTAAGATTGGAGTGGGAACCTGTATTTCTTCTTTATGATGAGACCCTGCTGTGCTGCTGTCACTAGCCACAGGAAATAACAAACTGCACTGAAAGGCACCACCATGATTAAGTGCCTGGGTAGCATTAAACCCGGAAGGAGCATTAAACCTGCCATGTAACTCACTCCTGTAATCGTACATTCTAATGCATCAGCTTTGCACAATCTCAAAGCAGATTCAGAAAGATACAGCAGCAAAACAGAACAAGAACGCACAGAAGTTTCAGGGCACCTTGTGCAGACTACAAGGGTTTCCTTTTCTAACTGTACGTTCCAGTGAAGAAGTTGGCAGTCAGTCAAGAAAAAGTATACTCAGAAGGACTCAGATGGAGAGGTTACGAGAGGCCAGTCTCCAGGGCCACAGGCCAGAAAGGATGATGCTGATTTCTCCTCGGAACAGTCAGAAATTTCATAGAGCTCTGTAAAAAAAGTCTGAATGTCGTGACAGGACAACGCAAAGGTCAAAAGGCAAGTAGGGGAGTGAATGATTTATATCAGGCTTTGTCCAAGAATCAAATGAAAATAAATACATTTCCTCAGCTGTGGTAAAATCATAGTCATGACATATAAGTATATGACAACTGAAGGACAAGAAATTTTTTTTTTTCACAAACAAAAGAAATAATAACATCTGATTTCCTGTGAATTACTGTCCTATGTTTCCTGTTCCTACCTTCCCTGTAACTGCAGTAAACCTACATTTCTGCCAGGTGTAGAACACACCTTGGGAGTCCCTCAGCATTTCACCTCCTGCTTTTCCTTTCAGCATATGGGTGGGCAGAGGGATGAGAGATGAATCCTCCTGGCTCTCTCTCCCAAAGGGAAAAAATGAGGGTATCTTGTCTTTTCTCCACCCAAGCATCCATTTCCATGAACTTCGCAGAAATCAATTATCTCTGAGACTTTCTACCCACATGTGTCTGAACTAGATCATTAAAAATTAACAGAGGAACTTGATGGAGAGACACCAATATGATTTTCTTTCCTTCAACCAGACTGAGGAAGAAGAGAGTTGCTGGAGTTATTTTTGGCGCAGAACGATGAGAAATGATACGGGAAAGGTTAGAAAATATCCAGGATATAAAAAAAAATATTAAAAAATGACAAATTGATACTATGTCTCTGGCTGCCATTTCAAAAAAGGAATGAAAAAAAGTATCGCACACTGAGATGGAATCATAGAATGTGCTGGGCTGGAAGAGACTTTTAAAGGTCACCTAGTCCAAACCCCTGCAGTGAGCAGGGACATCTTTAACTAGATCATGTTGCTCAGAGCCCCATCAAGCCCGACCTTGAGTGCCTTCAGGGATGGGGCCTCCATCACCTTTCTGAGCAACCTGTGCCAGTGTCTCACTGCCATCATAGAAAACAACTTCTTCCTAATGTCTAATCTAAATCTGCCCTGCTCTAGTTTAGAATTCCATTGCCCCTGTCCTGTACCTACACCCCTCTTCAGCGTTCCTGTGGCCCCCTTAGGTACGGGAAGGCCACTATAAGGTCTCCTAGAGCCTTCTCCAGGCTGAACCACCGCAACTCTGACAGGGTGTTTTCAACGATGAGCTACTAAATTTTACAAACTGTGGGATTTAGGGTTGAAATTCATTAACCTGGAGTTCTGAGGAACACGAGTGGGCAGGGGACAAGTGTGCAGCTCTAAACCAGGGTATGGTATAGAGGAGAAATTGGGCCACGTTACTTCTGCCTCGTAACCCCACGGTACTCAGCAAAACTGACGTTCTTTGCAGTGTGTATCAAATACTAGCAAGTGATGAGGGAAAACAGTTTAATACCATGAATTAGAGAATTCAGCAGCAAAAAAAAAAAAACACCGAGCAAAACACTGCGAAAAATTGCCTCGGTCACAGGGTGAGCCAGGCTTGCATTGCCGCTGCAGCACCCACCGTGAAGCACCCACCCTGGTTCTGACAGGAGAATTGTTCCCTTTGTTTTAACTCAGCCTCCCGCCGGGGCCAGCCCACCGCCCGTTCTCGGTCCCTCTCCCGCCGGGGCCAGCCCACCCCTCTGCCTTCCCGGTTCCTCTCCCGCCTCCCCTCATGCTCGCCTTTCCTCGCTCCCTAAAACTCTCCTACGCTCCCTAAGCCCCCGCACGCCGCGCCGCGGGCACGGGCCTTGGCCGACGCTCCCTGGCCCGACGGCGGTTTGGGCGGGAAGGGGCGGCCGCTGGGGCTCCTTCCCTGAGGCGCTGCCTCGCCCTCCCCGCGCAGGGCGAGGGAGGGAGAACGGGAGGGGCCTCGCCGTGCTGGGGAGCTGGGATTTGCTCCTTCCTGCGTTTTAGAAAGTTGGTGTTGGAGGGCTTGGAGCTGTGTGCGTAGGGGCAAAACCTGTGTGGAGTGCTTGAGCGGGAAATGTAGGGTCCTGCACCTGGGAAGGAACAGCTGCAAGCATCAGTATAGGTTAGGGTTAGACCTGCTGGAAACCAGCCCTGAGG
Organism: Trogon surrucura; assembly: GCA_020746105.1. Classification (NCBI taxonomy): domain Eukaryota; kingdom Metazoa; phylum Chordata; class Aves; order Trogoniformes; family Trogonidae; genus Trogon; species Trogon surrucura. The sequence continues at coordinate 34,508,090 of CM036617.1, forward strand.
AGAAGGATCTTGAGTCCTGGTAGACAATAAGTTAACCAGGAGCCAACAGTGTGCCCCTGTGGCCAAGAAGGCCAGTGGGATCCTGGGGTACAGTAAGAGTGTGACCGGTAGATCAAGGGAGGGCACACTCCCCATCTATTCTGTCCTGGTGAGGCCCCATAGAATCATAGAATACACTGGGCTGAAAGGGACCTTTAAAGGTCATCTAGTCCAACCGCCCTGCAGTGAGCAGGGACATCTTTAACTAGATCAGGTTGCTCAGAGCCCCATCCAGCCTGACCTTGAGTGTCTCCAGGGGTAGGGCCTACACCACCTCTCTGGGCAACCTGTGCCACTGTTTCCCCACCCTCATTGCAAAGAACTTTTTTCTAACATCTAATCTAAATTATAGAACAGTCATAGAATTACCCTGCTCTAGTTTAAAACTGGGCTCCCCAGTTAAAGAGAGACAGGGAACTACTGGAGAGAGTCCAGCAGAGGGCAACAAAGATAATTGGGGGACTGCATCTCTGATGAGGAAAGATTGAGAGGGAAGAATGGGAGTCCTTAGACTGGTGTCGTGGGTTGACCCTGGCCAGCCGCCAGGTACCCACACAGCCGCTCACCCCGCCTTTCACTGCTAAACAGGGGGAGAAAATATTTCCAAGGGTTCAGGGTTTGAGATAAGGACAGGGAGATCACCCTCATTTACCGTCCCGGGCAAAACAGACTCAGTTTTGGGGACATTAGGTACATTTATTAAGAGAACTAATCAGAGAGGAGTAGTGAGAAGTGAGAAAGAGCAGAGAGATCTTAAACAGAACACCTTCCCCCCATCCCTCCCTTCTTCCCGGGCTTAACATCAGTCCTGGTTTCTCCACCTCCTCCCCCCGAGCGGTGCAGGGGGACAGGGAATGGGCGCTGCAGTCAGTTCATCCGACATTGGTTTCACCGCTTCTTCACTCTGGGGGAGGACTCTTCACTCTTCCCCAGGGCCATTGTGGGGTCCCTCTCACGGGAGACAAGCTTCATGCTCTCTTCTCCGTGTGAGTCGTCCCACGAAGGGCAATTCATCACAAACTGCCCAACGTGAGACACCTCATGAGGGGCAGCCCACGCCTCGTGAGTCTGAGGCGCAGTCCTTCGGGGGAAACTGCTCCAGCGTGAGCCACCTGCAGCATCCCAAAAGTCCCACTGGCCAACCAGCTCCAGCATGGCCATTCCTCTCTTCCATGGGCTACAGGTTCCAGCAGCGACTTGCTCTGATGCGGGCTTCCCACGGGCTACAGTCCCCTTTCAGGCATCCACCCACACGGCGTGGAGTCCTCGGTGGACATCTACGCGGTGATCCTCATGGTGGACTTCTGCACCTCGCCCATGGGCTGCAGGGGGACAACCCGCTTCACCATGGTCTTCACCACGGACCCAGGGGACTCCTTCTGCTCCGGCGCCTGGAGCTCATCCTCCCCCCCTCCTTCTTCACTGACCTTGGTGTCTGTACAGATTCTCACTCCTCCATCTCTGTGCCAGCTGTTATGGCGCAGTTCTTTTCCCCATTCTTAAATATGTTTTTCACAGAGGCGTTCCTCTCCTATCACCTTACTGATAGGTTCAGCCTTGGCCAGCGGCGGGTCCCTCTTTGGAGCCAGCTGGCATTGGCTCTATCAAACTTGGGGAGCTTCTAGCAGCTTCTTACAGAAGCCACCCTGCAGCTCTCCCCGCCGCCGCCAAAATCCAGCCAGGCCAAACCAAAACAACTGGAGAAGAGAAGGCTGAGAGAAAACCTTATCAGTGTCTATAAATATGTAAAGGGTGGGTGCAGGAAAGATGAAGCCGGACTCTTTTCAGTAGTGCTCAGTGACAGAACAAGGGGCAATGGGCTCAAGCTGAAACACAGGAAGTTTCATCTAAATACAAGGAAAAACTTCTTTACTGTGAGGGTGACAGAGCACTGGAACAGGCTGCCCAGGGAGGCTGTGGAGTCTTCGTCTCTGGAGACATTGAAAAATTGCCTCGATGCAATCCTGTGTGACGTGCTGTAGGTGATCCTGCTTTAGCGGTGGGGTTGGACTAGATGATCTCTGGAGGTCACTTCCAATTCTTAAAATTCTGTGATTCTGTGGGGTGGAGGGGAGAAGTGTGGGATGTCAGGACAAGTGTTGTGACAGACCTTAAACGTAAAATGGTTGATGCAGTTTTGTGGTCAAAAGTTATTAGCCCTCAGGCACAGTTTGTGGGTCACCTGACTGGTTTTTAAAATATTGGGCCTGAAAATGTGCTTGTGCCAGACTCGTTGCATTTTCTTGAGAGTGCAGTATCACTTTGTGTGACAGTATAGTTTTTATTCATTGCCTTGATGTATCTGAAGTTATACAAAAATAGTACTAAATATTTTCTAATCACTGGTGGGAGGATCTTTACAGTGACATTAGTTTGTGCCTTACAATGTGATGGCTTTCTCAGTGTTGTTTATCTTACATTAAGGATAGTTTAATAATTAATACAGCAGGCAGTTGCAGGTTAGTAACTGCGATAACGGAAGTATTCAGGCTAAATATGACAGCATGATCTCATGCATTTAAGATGTTTCTAAGATACTTTAAAGATGTATATAAAGACTATATTCACAAACTGAGGATCTGGCCTGTGGAGAACCCAAAAGAACATTGCAATGCTTTATTTTTATAAATAAAATTAGAGTTCTAATTTGTGATCATTTGCTTTGAGCATCCACCCATCAGTAACCTGTTCTTATTAATAAAAATGAACCAAATGAAATAATGTAGTAATCTGGGATCCCATGGGAAACATCTTACTATTGCTCTGTTTCATTAACAGTTAGGAATTAAATAGAATAGTGATAAACTGATTCACATCTTTTTTATGTCCTTACAGTTCTGCACTTTTGCTTAAAATGGCCCAGGAAAATTCTCCATCACTAATTGAAGTTGTAAAACAAGTTGCAGAGCAGCAGCAATCACAAGCATCAGAGATAGAAAAAAGCAAAACAGTTCTTTTCCAGTTGCAGGTAATAAGCCTGGTCTGGAGTAGTTTAATTCTTTTATTTTTTTTCATCAGATGAGGAAATATTCCTATGAACAAGAGAAGCTGATAGTACTTTTTTTTTTTTTCCGCATATGTGCATTTAAGTTTAAAGCAGCTGTTTTGTTCCTATGTTTGGCATTTACGTGTAGCCAGAACTGTGTATATGTATCATTGTTTATAAGGCTGCAACATAGCTAAGACTTCATTAGAGTAGATTATAGAAGCTTTTTTTTTTTATTATTTGGGAAAAAAAAAAACACAAACCAAAGCAAACCCACACAGACTTGATAGAAAGTTAGAGCTCTCTGAATTTTTCATAGTGATTTCCTGAGAAATTAAAGGAGAAAAAGGATTTTCAAAGTATCTTTTTTTGGCAGGTTTTCACGACACTGCAATTTTTTCTTAGCAGCTTTTTCATACAAAATACCTTTTTTGTGTGTGTTTGAAGTGAGTGTCCTAAATAGTCATTAAATACTGGTTTTATATAGTAATACTTTGTAGAACACTGGATATATGCGATGTATTTAGAGCTCTAGATAATTCAATTAGCTCATTTTATTTTCTTCCTCTTCAACATCTTTCCTTTTTTTCTTTCAAAAAATCCCAAGCCCTTAGAAATTCCATCCAAATACTAATGTTAGCAGAACAGCAATGTTAAATAATTAGGAACTTAAAGGCAGAATGCAGAACTGCTTTTTCATCCTTACGTCTGTTCCCATGTGTGCATGTCACAGAAGGCCTGCAAAACAGTAATTTCCTCTCCAAAACTGAAGATCTTTGCTGTTAAGATCTCTTCTTTGAGGGACATGGTTTAGTGGTGTTGGTAGGGCTAGGACAAAGGTTGGACTCGATGATCTTGAAGGTCTCTTGCAACTAAAACTGTTCTTCGTTTCTATGATTCTTGCTTTACTGTCACCTGTAAATGGTGGCTGAAAGTGATATAAATCCTGCTAAAGCCATAGCCCAAGAATTCCAAATTAAAAATTGCACAGAAACTTTTTGTTCTTAACAGTTGATGTCATAATCTCATCAACACATTGAGTAAGAGATTTCGTAGCACTCGTAATGCTTCCATTAGGAAAGAGATAATAGGTGACATAAATCACCTCTTGCTAATTCTCTCACTTAGTGCGCTGCTGTTGGCTGCTGCTTTGGGTGGGATTCGTCATAGGTAGCTCACATCACCTACAAGTCAGATGTTAAGCCTGTAATAGTCACGTAGGCTCCCTTGGTAATCATCAAAGAGAGACAAACATTTCTGAGGCAGCAGTTCAGCCCTCCCATCTTAGATTTACATGTAGATGTGGCACTTAAGGACGTGTTTAGTGGTACGCTCAGCAGTGTTTGGTTTAGGGTTGAACTCAATGATCTTAAAGGTCTCTTCCAACCTAAATGATTTTATGATTCTACAATTTCTTATGATGGGTTGACGTACTGCTTCCTGGAGGTGTTCACTTCTCATTTGTAGAGGTGTTTTTTGGACTATATACATATGTTTCTTAGAGAGCTACAAGTATCTGGGATTAATCCTACTCTCAAAGACTGCTGTGATGAAGATGGGATTAAAAACTTCAGTAGATCAGTCTAGTTAAGCTCCGTCACCCCAAACACCCACCTATGTGTGTGGGTGGGTGAATGATTTTTGGCATCATTCATTTTAGTCTGTTAGGACTTAAGCAGATTTCAGTTCTAACCAAACATTCGGATTGGATTTGGTCTGTCACATCCTAGAGATCTTGCAAATAGGAGGAGTATAAAGTAATTTCAAGGATATTTTATTTCATATTTTAGACTCAGTCTAAGGGGAAAAGTCTAGGACAGTGTTCTTGCATCGTACCTCTGAGGTGATAATTTTAGGAAATAGTTCTCTAATTAACTTCCATTCAAACCACATGAAACAAGTGGAAAAGAAGCCTGTTGAATAAATGTAAATTACAGTGTTTAACTGGATACCTGGTATCCTCTCAAAAATGTTCTTAAGTGAACACAAATATTTTTCAGGCAAAGCTTCGGGAGCTAGAAAAAGAAATGAATTCTATTATGTTAGAAATTAAGACAACAGAAAGAGAGATATATCGGCAAGATGAGGCTATAGAAGTGGCAAAATATCACTGTGAAAATCTGGAGGCCCAAGTTGGAGCCCTGTATTCTGAAATTTTAAAGCTGAGGCGTGATGGAGAAACAGCACAAGAAGAGTTTGAGATGACATTTGCAAGAAATAATGAATATCGGGAAAAAATAAAGGCTCATAAACATCTCTTTTGGGAGATGGAAAGTAAAATGCCAGTTATGATTGAGCTTGCTAGAAAGAAAGCTGTTGTTAAAGAATTTAACACAAAGAAAGAGGAGTTGCTGCGTGATCTTCAGAATCCAGAAGGATCTGTTACAAAGCAATTGCAGGTACTATGTTTCCTCTTTGATTCTTTTCCTTTTGTGTGAAATCATTTTGGCATAGTTTGGCTAATATGATTATTTTGTCTAATATGCTCACGGTTCATGAGACACTGACTACAGGGAATATAGATAATTCATAATGCTACATTAATTGAGGAAATTTTGAGTTTGATATGCAGTAAAAGGTAAATCATGTGCCATTGTTATCCATATGTTGTCAAAGTCAGGTTCATTCTACGTGAATGAATGAACTCAGCTGTGAAAAATAGTACGGAGCTGTAAATTAAATTGTATTGTTGTCAAACTGTTTGTGGGCTTCTTTGGGTTGCTGCATAAACTTCTATGGACACTCCTCAGAATTCTGTGGAACATTGCTATGTTGCATTTTTTCATGTAAGAGGACAGTATTCTTTTAACTTCTTTGTCAGGTAACAAACTAGGGTTGCTGTTTGCCAACAGGAGGTAGATTTGGTGAGACAGTGTTAGAAAGAAGGAGAAAGGAAAAAGATGTTTGTTTCGGTATTCTAGTCTAACACTGTTGTTTTTACTTGACCCTAACTGCAAGACTTATAAAAAACTACCATGTAGCAATTTTTCACCACCAAACTTTACCAATATATGAACAAACACAAGTATGAAGTTAAAATGGGGTCACAGATTTTAACTCTGCTGCAACTTGTGTTATTGAAAATCTGATATTACTCTACTGACATGAATGGATGAAAATTTGGTTGTCCAAGCAGATCTTTAATAACTGGTAAATAAAGACTCATTAATGTTTTATATTCCTATGAGGAAGAAAAGTCTATCACAAATATTGCATTAAATATCCTTTGATTTTTCAGTAAATTATTTTAAACAAGATTAAGACCACCAAAATGAGCTCAAATTCCTGTATTGTTCTGTATGTATTTCAGGTCAAGAGTATATCTTCTTAAGTATGTAAAGGCACATTGAAATTATTTTAGTTATTAATCACAAATCTTAGTGAAATTGTTTATTATAGATCCTTATCTCTTTTAATGAAGTGAAACTGTTAACATGTGACATTTTTAGTAAGTTTGATAGGTGTACTGTGCAGCTTTTTAAGGAGGAGATTTCTGTACCTCAACTTACCTCTGCAGGAAGAAATTACGCTTTTAAAAAGGGAAATCACGACACTGAACGAGCTCATCAGTAAAAAAAAAGATTCACTGGAAGAAGAGAAAAAAGTGCATGCTAAACTTAGAAAAGAAATTGAGGTGAGTCATTTGCATAAAATATAGTTACAGTTGTCCTGACAATGCAGGTAGTGCAAATGGAGTTTGAAGTACTTTATACATGGTTGCTGATGATACATTATTCAAGTATATACAGTAACCATGCTATGTTAAATTCTTGATACTCCTGGTCTTTCTAAAATTCAGAACTTAATTACTATCATGGGAAAAGATGAAGAACATTTTTTCATGCATCTTTTAAGAAGGAGCTCATCTGTGAACATTTGGAATGATGTCCTGAAAAGAAAGAGGTCACTGAATGGTAGTAAAGCAAAGTGCACATTTTTTATTTCTGTAATACTTTTGAAATAGTTGAAATCTCACTGCTGGCTTGATTATTCATGACTTGTCTCATGGTTCCTGATAACTCATCAATGTGAAAATCAATTGCACAAGAAAATGGACTTTCCATGAATCTCCCTAATTTGAGCTGACATTAAATTAGGGATAACACAGCAGCTCCTAATTAGCTGCCAAGATAAAATTCTGATTAATAGTTAAAACCTTCCCTCTTTAAGTAATTGAGCAATATTTTAGATTTTGTTCCTTGCTAGAATACTCTGTATGTCTAGATAGGTCTTAGTTTGGAAGTTTCACATCATTTATCTTGTTAGTTCAAATAAATGTCACAAAACTTAATGAGCAAAGCTTGATAATATAAGGAGTAACTGATCTAAGATTAGCTCTATGGCCTATTATAAAATGTATAAGGAGAAAAGAATCATTTTTCATGTGATAGGGAACAGCAGAGAATTTTTAAACTCAAGGACTTGAGGAAGATATTTTTTTTGGTTTTTTGCAATGAGGATGATGAGACAGTTCAACAGCTTGCCCGTGTAAGTTGTCATCCCTGGAAGTGTTCAAGGTCAGGGTGGGTTGTGCTTTGAGGAACCTGATCTAGTGGAAGGAGTCCCTGCTCGTGGCAGGGGGGTTGGAACCAGATGATCTTTGAAGCCGTCTCTTCCAACCCAAACCATTCTTTGATTCTACAATGCGTAAGTTTGCAAAGACTTGCAGGAGCTCTCAGTTTCCTGAGCTTCCAGATGCGAGCGAGTCATCACATCTGACTGAGTTTGCTGTTGCTGCAGGCCTTCTGGAGCCTTGATTCAGCAATGATTTTAAGCCTCTAAGCCTGCCCTTATACAGCCCTATACTTAAACGCCTACAGAATTCCTGTTGAAGCCTCATTAATGGCTAAGCTGGAACTCAAACAGAATGGACTCACTTTCACAGCCCTGATGCTCCTACTTTACCTCAGGATTATTTCTGGTTTCCCACAAAGACTTCCCCAACTAAGCACGTCATGTAGGAATGTAATTTGGAATGCCTTTCTAAAGCCACTGAATTCTAGAAAGTTAAAAATTATTGACGGAACGTATTTCTGCAAGGAAATTGGTGCCTAAGCGTCCTTTTTTCGAGGAAAGTTGGGGATCCGACATTGCTAATTAATAAACCTTACAATTAATTCATAACTTGGATGCTTCCCATCAGGAAGGGTACTGATGTGCTTTTGAGGTAGCTTGTAGACCGTGTCCCACTCCCTTTCCTGAGCACCAGTCCCACCATTCATCGCTTGAAGAGCCGAGCCTGTTCCCAGCCTTGGACAGGGATGACAACAATAAAGCAAGGTGGTTACCTGTGTGGGGACAAGGCTTCCGTCATAAAGACTAATTCAAGACATCCACAAATAAGAGAAAATAGGTTGTTGTGTAAAAATAATAAGAAATCTCAAAAGGTGGTCTATTCCCCTCTTGCCCTCTTTACCCCATATCAATGTGTGGCTGTGGTATTCTTGGCAGATACTTGTCTATCCTGTCCTTGAAGGACCCCATGGTAGAGATTTCATGAGTGCCCAGACAACATTTTCTAGTGGTTAACTTACATGTACACAAGGCCCCAGTAAAAAGACCAACAGTCTCCCCTCTCCCCAGTAAGCATATTAGTGCTCCCTGCCCTGGCAGGTGTCCCAGACAGTTACTTCTAAAAAAAAGCAGGTATCAGTCACAGATGTTTCGGTGTCGTACAACACGGTCCCAGTGATGTTCAGATCGTGCAAGTGCTCATTCACATGAATGAATCTGACAGCGTCCCTCGAAGTGTTGTGAAGGATTAGAGCAGGGAGCCAGGCACCCTGAGGAAAGATAACCCATCAGCAGTAAAAGAAGGCAGTGTAATTCATAAAATGTTAGGGAGGGAGGGAGGCAGTTAGTTACATGGGAAATTTAGGCAGCGAGCCACACAGGGAGTCACTGGCAATGCTGTAGTTCTGACGCAGCTGCACCCCATCATGTGTACATTAAATACAGCATAATAATGTTTCAATAAGCAGACAAAAGAATAATTATACACTGCCACTCATATGCCATTCAAACGAGGGTAAGTAAGCCCAAATTTTCATTAAGTGAATACCCATTATTTCCATTTTTATTATAATGAATGTTTTGTGCTTTTACACTTCAGAATGCAAATCTTCAGAGGGTTGTCTGTGGCAGCCGTTCTTCACGCAAGGCAGCAATGAGGGCAAAATAGATACAGCACTGCATTGACATATTATTGCATTAGTGAAAAAAAATAAGTGGTATTTTTTTAAGTGCAGTGCAACAATGAAGATGCTACTACAGCCATCTAGGTTACCTCATTTGTATTCTAGTTTATACCCAAACACGTTTGTCAAAGAATGACAATTTCTTCCTTTCTCACTCTCCGGAGCCTGAAACCTGTGTACAAATGTTGCCACAGCTGTGAGATGCTGACTCTCTGGATGGGATTTACTTTGCTAAATTTTGTACTTCTACAGAGCAAATACCCACAGTGAACTCCTCACTTCAGCTTTTAGTGGGGCTTAGCTTCTCTTTCCCATAGTGGGAAAGAGAGGTACGATTCCTACTGTCCTACAGCAGATAACTGAAATAAGTCAGATGAATGTCTGTGTCTCCTCAGTAGCTGTAAAGTGAACATGGAATAACTGGCTCAAATGTCAGAATCTACACTTAAGTTGGGTGGGCTGAACCCACCCAAGTAAAATACTTTTACCTGAAAGAAATTTTGAAGTGATTTTTATTCTATTTTTTTTTTAGGTACAGAATAAGAGGTATGATGCTATTCTAAAACGTTTGCGTTGCCAACTGAACAAACTCCATTCAAATAAAAGACAGTGGCACTGGAACATTCAGCAGTTGGAGAAGAAAGCAGCAGAACTAAGAAAGTGTCTTGATGTAGTGGAGTTGCAAAGTTGCATATAAAGTAATCTTAATAATTTTTCTAGACAGAGGAGATTTTTTTTTCTGGAAATACTACAAATAGTATATAGCCTGCTAGCTGGGTCAGTTTTTTAAAGATTTTTCTTTTTAACATTTTTCTTCCTTTCATTCTGTGGCCTAAACTGGAATGTACTCAATCTGTAATGTTTATTATTAGTTTTATTGTATTTTTACTTGTATTTTTTTATATATTTATTTTTAGTTCTATTATTTACTTTAGCCAGAGGCTGTTCAGGAAGAAAGTTATTAACATTTTCAGGTGTTTTCAAAATATGTGCCAATTTTACCTCAAAGAAGTCATTTGACATCAACCAAATAAGATTTGTAAAGTTCCTTTTTTATTGGATTAGATCTCTGAAGACTAAGACCTCCATTGTTTTTCCTACAGAAAGATTACTATCAGTAGATATTTGTATTCTTGCAATCTACTAAGGAACTCTTAAAAACTCTGATGGCTTATGCTTTGCTGTTTGGGACATTCGTATGGATGATGTTACAGTCCCTTTGCCCTATATTGATCAGCCTGTCCAGCTGTGAAAGGCTTAGGAACAAGTATGCTCAGAACTGAGCTTCAAATAATCTGACTTCAAGTGGTCTGACACACATTAGCAAAGAGGATTGAGTAGGTAAAGAGAGGGCTGCATCTGAGCAGCTTTTAAAATGGAGCAACTCACCTTCTAGAAATAGGTTATGATTATATATGATTTCATTATAAGTGATTGATTACAGAGGAACTTATCGTGTAGAGGATCTCAGCTAACTAGTAGCAGCCATCTAAGTGCTTAATCTTTGGGAAAGCGGTTCTTAACATTATTAAAAATTCTTGTTAGTAGTGAACAGTAGGCACTTTTCTTTGCCTTCTTATTATGTGCTTGGCATTTGAAGACTTTTCTCTGTTCTTAGAGTAATAGTTCTGGATGGACATAACCTGTAACATTTATCTGTTCTATGATTGTAGCCTTTTATTTGAAGTGTTGTCTTGAATAATTTAGACTTATCTTTACTCCTTATTATAAAATGAGGATTTCAGCAAATCGAATATTTACTTCAGAATTTGTTAAACTGCCTGTATATTGTTAGCTTAGGAAAGCAAAATTTAAAATGCAATATTGTTATTGTGTTAAAACATACGTATATTCATGTATATCTACATTTCCCTTAACATGTTATTCATGTTATTCAAGTTATTTTAAGCAATATGCCAGCTCATGAAGGCTGTCTTTCAATATTGTTAGACTCTCAGGTTTCTCTGGCTTGGTCTTTCGCTTTTGCAATACTACCAGCCAGGCTACTTTCTTTAAAACAACTACGTGGAAATGAAAACCTCATTTATCCTGTGCTACAGTAACAGTTAATGGGATCCAAATAATTTGCTGGGTTAAAACTTTTCTAGCCTAATTTGTTTTAAAGGAAGACAGAGAAAGACCTCTTGAAACCACACCCTAAACTCAACTACCTTTCTGTTCTGAAGGGACTCACACAGTCATCGCTGACGAGGCCAGAAAGCACCAGCAGAACATTAAGTCTCATCGTGTGTATCGTACATTGCTGTAACAACTGTTTATCCCGACACACAGCAAAACAGCTTCCGTGTGATTAATGTGTATCTCCTAGAAAGAGATCTAGTCTTGACAAATTGAAGCGTTCGCTGCCTTATCGGTAGTTTTAGTGATTAACTGCTCTTCTTTTGTTTTGCATCATTTCTAATTGGAATTTATTCAGCCATCCGGTGAAATGAATGTACTTTATATTCTCTCCATAAAAATACTTATGCACTGTCTTCTTGATGAATTATATAGATCAAGCCTTCCAAAATGATTATCAGATCTGTCCGAGAACTTTAGCTTAATATGTCCCCGCAAAAGCGGCAAAAAATCCAAAATTCTCAGGGTGTTAAGACTGTGTGCCCTTAAATGTGCCTTTTTTACCACTGATGTGGTCTTGTTTTCATATTTAATTTCTTATTTTTTCTGAGCCCGAACATTCAATGCAGCAAGCTATATTTCTTGCAACTACAAAAATTACTTCAACCAAATGTATTTATTACCATGGTTATAATATCACCGTTTAACCTTGCACTTTATTGCCAGTTGAAAACAACTCTAGCAAACAATCTAAACCTTATAACTTAAAAAAATTAACATTTATTTTTCTTTTTGACCAATGAAGATGTTCATTGTTCTCTGGGTATTAGGGCAGTTTCTACATATCAACAGACATACAGCACGACTCATTTCGAGTGAATACCTTACATTTTCCCTGTTCCTTTTTTTATAAATTTTATTATCTCACATTGCTTTTATGATACTTTTGCATAAGTTTCTATATTCTTTGATATAATTTAACAAAGGTGAATCCGAGAACTGTATGTAAAACCACTGTCAGTGTTGTATGCAGAGAAAGTGTCTTTTACACAGAGGCCTTCCTGTCGTCCAAGGCCCAAGTTTGTCCAGTACTCTTTTTTGCTCTGTACTTTGCAAAAGAGCTCATGTTCTTGTCTACTGGATTCCTGGACCCTTCAAGGGATCTCCGCTATTAAAGGCATATTCCTCCTTTTTCCTCAGTGTAAAACTCACTCTTTCAATGCACGTGTTTAAGCGGACTAAACTTATCTCTGTTGTGTCTCAAATACTCTGGTAACTACAGAGGATTCCCCTACATCTGGTAATAGCTGAACTCTGTGTCAGAAAGAGCGGCTTGTGATTTCCTCCAATTCACATCCTGGTTTTCCAAAGCTGTGCATGGTTTAGCTGTATCCCCATATGAATGGTGGGAGGTTTGGAAATTGAAGTAAACCTCAGCTTTCCTGCCACAAAAAGTAGCTATAGTTCAATTATTTCTCTCTGTGTGTCTGTGCTGTTATGTAACCATTCTGCTCTTATACAATTAAAACCCCAATATACTAGGACTACTTTTAATTCCTTATCAAATAACAACGGTAGTATGGGTCTTAACACCAATGCCCGTGGAGTCCCGCTATGAATACCCACTTAGTATGTTGGAGCTTCTTTAACAATCAGCTGTTGAAATGTGTTAGCCAGCCCTTAATCCATTTTACTTATGCTTTGTTGACTATGTAGAGTATGAATTTTTTAATAAAGCTGTTGTTTAGTACAAAGTCCACCATGTTGCAAAATGGCCGTTTAATCTCTGAAATAATTAGTTATAAGGGCTCTGGTTGTTGTTGCGTTATCCTGCATCACTATCCTAGCTAAATGGCACAATTATAATTGCCCTTCCCACATAAACACGCTATTTATCTGTTTAAGCCAACGGCCTTCACGTCTGAGTTGATTAATCTCTAGTATTTGAAGCTTTGCTTTTCCTCAGTCATCCTCAAACTTGTAGAAATTTAGTCACACCGAAACCTGCATTCAGTTTCATATGCACAGCACCACATTTTACACGTTCTTACATGCATTTTGTACGTTTCTGATTAAACAGAATATGTGTCATGCTGTATTTACATATTTTCCCATGTGCAGCATTTCCAATTTAGCATTTAATGTTTAACAGACAATAAATATAAGGAAGGCATAAACATTTTACTAGTGAATTGCAGTTAATCAGGAGAAAACCTCATCTGGGAAAAAAACTCAGCTGTAACAAGGAAATATAAATTACTGCCTTCCCTAAACCATCAGCATTCTGTACAATGTATGAAAAAAAGAAGTAGATGTAGCTTTTAATAAAATGTCTAATTCCAGCAAATCCTGGCAACCTGCTAAGGCAGATTTTTCTTGGTGCAGTGTTGAATAGAGGCAGGTTGATTTCAGGGCAATTTTTTCTCTTAGCAAGCAAGCAGTGCACAGAGTGTAGGAGAGTGATTTGTGTTTTTTGGGGGCTAACTCGGTGGATGCACTTTGTGTTCTTTACATAAGGCTCTCTCAGCTCCCAGCGGAGGAGCGCGCTGCCAAACCCGTAACAGTCACTTCTGAGGATGGGTGTGGGGCTGAGGGAGGAATTTCTGGCTTCAGTGCTCTGCAGGCAACGGGAAGAGGAATGACTGTCCACCCTGAAAAGCAAAACAGAGAGCATGCAGCAACCAACGAGTAAATAATTGAAAGTGTGGAAAAAATTCTCAGCCAACAAGTCCTACTCACTGCTTAGCAAAAGTTCGAAGCACAGGAAATCGAGTTTATTCCAACAATACAGTGTAAATGAGTAGGGAAATACTGGGGGAATGCCACACACAATGAGGAAGCAATACAGCCAGTGGATCATGCTGTGTGCTGGAGCAAATGTAGTGAGCGGGACTAAAGGGAAGGATTTCCCCACGCTGTAAGCTCCGCATGAAACCTTTTCACGTGACGCGATGACCTCAGGTGCTGAAGCAGAGGAAATGTGCTAGATAATGCAGATGTACCTGCTAGGATCTTTGCTCTCATCAACGCTACACGTGGTGCACAACAGAAGAGGGAAGGTGGGCTGAGGAGAGACACTGATGTTACGTGCTTTGCTTCTGTTGCAGAGTTTGCTTTGGCCCTCAGGTGAGTCATTTGCAGAGAGCCATCTGTGTACGTGAGACAATAAGTAACACATGCTATTTCTCTATGGTTCATATATGATGCTTCAGAGGAAGAAGTAATCGTGGACACACCATGCATCGATGGTATATCATGCTGCTGAGGGTAAAAAAAAAAACCCCAACCTTTCATAATGCATAACTGCAGGCATTTCAATAGAGCCAAGTGTAGGGTTCTGCATTTCTGTCACGGCAACCCCATGCAACGCTACAGGCTTGGGGAAGGGTGGCTGGAAGGATGTCTGGCGGAAAAGGACCTGGGCGTTCTGATCGACAGCCGGCTGAATATGAGCCAGCAGTGTGCCCAGGTGGCCAAGAAGGCCAACGGCATCCTGGCCTGTATTAGAAATTGTGTGACCAGCAGAAGTAGGGAGGTGATTGTTCCCCTGTACTCAGCACTGGTGAGACCGCACCTTGAGTATTGTGTTCAGTTTTGGGCACCTCAGTATAGCAGAGATATCGAGGTGTTGGAGCAAGTGAAAAAAATGGCAACAAAGCTGATGAAGGGCCTGGAGAATAGACCTTACAAGGAGTGATTGAGGGAACTGGGGACTATTCAGTTTAAGGAAGAGGAGGCTGAGGGGGGACCTCATCATGCTCTACAATCACTTGAAAGGACATTGTAGAGAGGTTGGTGCTGGTCTCTTCTCACTGGTAATTAGGAACAGAACCAGGAGGAATGGTTTCAAGTTGCAACAGGGCAAGTTTAGGCTGGACATTAGGAAGAAATTCTTCACGGAAAGAGTGGTCAGACACTGGAACAGACTGCCTAGGGAGGTGGTTGAGTCGCCATCCCTGGATGTGTTCAAGTGTCGCTTAGATGTGGTGTTGGGTGATATGGTTTAGGGGTGAACTTGTAGTGTAGGGTTAATGGTTGGACTCGATGATCCCAAGGGTCTTTTCCAGCCTGAACTGTTTTATGATCCTATGATTCTATTATTCTTACCCAATTTTCTGAAATGCATGAATATATCATTATCAAAGTAATTATTAGATGCTTTGTTAAAATGTGGCTGCAGCGTGTAGCTGTGAGTCAGCTGGAGGCAGTGACTACCTGAGGAATTCCAAGCAGTACTGAAATGTTTTTAATTGTCTACTTTGCAGGAGGCAAACACTTTCCCAAGGGCAGGGTTAAGGCAGTGCAATGAGCGGCCTCAGAAACGTGGATCAAGCAAAAGTAGTTCACAGCCCACTTTAAGTACCACACGCATTTCTTTCACTTGGATTTTTCTAGCATTTAGAGGAAGCAACATGCAGCGACCTGTTAACAAACTGAAGAGAAAAACAAACCACAAACTGCAAAGGACAAAGCACAATAAACAAACAAAACCTTTACCCTCCCTGCCCCCAAAAAGAAGGATAATTGCACTGCACGTTTGCCATCCGGATGAAAGCAGACAGAGGAGACAGCGTTATCATGTCACTAAATATAATTCTGGTTGAAAAAGGTTGCTACAATAGTCATAGAATCATAGAATTGTCAGGGTTAGAAGGGACCTTAAAGATCATAAGCAAAGGAGGGTGCTCCGTGCTGAACAGAGATTTCTCCTGTCAGGAAATTACATGAGCGTTTCTACATTTTGCAGTAGCTTTTTAATTTAATATTGCCCAGTTTTACATAATTCAGTACAACCCTCTCTAAATCTTTCCAAGAGCAGCAAGCTTCTTAATCTCTCATTTTACTTTAAATTTCGTATACCATATATTCAATACTTATTGACAGAATGTCACATAAAAGCTTTAATGGTGTTGGGATCATCTACACATTACATTAAATAACATAATATATAATTTGCGGTGTTCTCAGCAGTTACGAAGTCTTTTCTGGAGAGGACCTAGCACCAGCGGTTTGAAATGCAGTTGCTTTTTTTTCCCCATAGACAATAAAGTCTAATAGTTCCCTCTAGTGGTGAAATGTCTTTTTACATGGTAAAGGCACCTTCATGCTGTTTCGATTTGAAGGTCAATACTTTCGGAGAGAAAGTGTTTCTACAGAAAACGATGAATACTCCTAAATGATATTTGGGTTCTAAATAGATAACATGAAAAGGAGATGCTGAGAATTCTCTTACAGTTGTGAACAACAACTGGAGGATTCGATCTATATATTCTTAACTGTTGATGTGGTATTAGAAGACTTGGCAAATTTTCTCAGATCTCTTCTGATCTGATTTGTAATGCAAAACCCACTAGAAATAGAAAGACAATATTTTTTTCTTTAAAATAATTTTTAAAAAATGGTTTTGTGAGCTAAAAACAGTCATGTACAAACTTTTCCTTAGGTCACTTCCTTCTCACTGAGAACTATTCTCTTTAAGATCATTGGCTTCCTGCTGTTTGCTGAAAAAATGTATTTAAAAAGGATTCGGTCAAACATACAGGTGATTAAAATTGATGATAGCTGGCAGTTATGGCTTTACAACATGTTACATAAACCCGTGTTTTTAGGCTTCTTAAACAACACTGCCTGGGCTGAATCTTTTGGCTTGAAACTGCAATTCTGTCTGGAGGTTGGTGTTCTGGAAAGCTTAAATCTAAGGTATGAATGTCATCGCTTGAGGCTCCCAATATACTTGACAGGAGAAAGGCATCCCGCAGCCAATTCAGTTCTTGCACGCCCTGTGGCAGAGTCTGGCTCTCTGCAGAGGAATCCTAGAGCAACTATCTTTAATCTGAAAGACTTAATTAAATGCCTATTTTGTGCAAGATAAGTGCAGAAATAGCACAGCCAGTCTCTGTTTACCCATATTTAAAGGTTTATTTTATGCATACGTGCTCCGAAACAAAGGATTAAACTTTGGCACAGGTTTTTGAGGGGAGAAGGAGTTCAGTTTCAGGCTAACTACCATGTAATTTCCTACTTTTATCACCTTTCTCTTTTTCAGTACTGGCACAGAATTCTAATCTATTGAAACCTGACTTTATAACACCCATATAAAATTTACATCAGTAGACCAGTGGCCTGCTCAACCAACTTGGATAAAAGTTATCTGGGTCTCGTGATTAAAATTTTACCCCTGGGTTTTGTCATATCTGCAGCAGTTACAGACTGGAATGTCCTGCTCCGGTGCATACAAATACGCTATCTACCTTTTGTGCATCTCTGCTGAAATTATTGCCATCTCTCAAATTATGAGTTCATACTGTTCCTAAGACTTTTTTAATTGCTTATGCATTTAGATTAGGTTAACTGATGCAGCTGGAAAAAAAACCAAGCAATTTGACACAGAGACTTCAGGTGTCTGTTTTTTTTTTTTTTTACCCAATTACATCTGTTGGTTCTTTTGTTACAGTCATGGAGTGAAAGAAACACTTCTAGGGGATGTTTCATCTGAAGTGCTTTATATAGTTGCATTGGGATGACAGGAATTGTGCCTTAAAAAGTCCTATTTCTCTTAAATGCCTGAAAAGGGAGTGAAGGGTCACTAGGTCAGATGTAAATAACTATATCCTGATGTCTAAAGCTCCGTAAGATGTATCCAAGTCCTGTATCCTTACGCCACCACAGCCACAATGGCATTATTACTAAATGTTCAAAATTCCTTTATTTTTGCCCTTTATTGTCTTATTACTGGCCATATATATTTCTCTGTATTTTTCTAGCTTTCCCTATTGATTTCCTGGACTGTAAGCTTCTCATTTATGTATTACATTCAGTGTCACATTTTCTATATGTTACACTGGGGAGCAGTGGGAGGCTAGTTCTAACAGCCATTTCCATTTTCCATGAACCGAAGTAGGCTTTTAGCTAAAGATTTCCTCTTTCTTGTTGGCGTAATCTGTGGTTTTTTAAGCATCTTTTTAGCTTCTCTCATAGAACTCCCATTTTTCATTTGCATTTTTTCTCATCTGCTTCTCCCCAGACAAATTCACCCGTAATTTCATCAGCCATGAGAAATTAGCCATCTTGTGACACCAGCTACTGCGGAAGGGATTCACCTTGCCTATCTTGGACGCATATTTAGAATTTAGTAACTCACTTTCTGGTGGTGCCTTGCCCTTTGCATTGACTATGGAGGGGATCTGGGTGGGAAGAAACCTACCTTGTGGATAGCTGATGTGAAGGGAGACAAAACATCCTAGAGCTCTAAGGTAGGTGGCACGACTTGCCTTCTTAGCAGTGCCTATTTCCCTCTCTTGCCTGCAGAAAGAGTCCAGGGCAACTAGTTCTAAAGTCATGGCAGATGATTAAAATTACAGGACATAAATCCCATCTGTCATCTCCAGTTATCCCGCACCAACTCCAGGCCAGGATTTAATACAGCTCTATCCATCGTAGCGAGGCCATAATTGAGTTACCCTGTATTGAGAGCAGTAATACTTTCCGTGTTAAAGGATCACAAGGAATAATTTTAGAAGCTCTAATAAGTTGTGTGACCTCCACGATACATTTCTGAAATTGAATTCTCCCGTGGCAAGACAATTGCTCCCCCGCAGTCTGCCTCGCACTGCAGACAAGTCATAAGGAATAATTCTGGTATGGTTTCATGGTCTATAAAGACTCTCCCTCCTTCCCACTCTGCTGTATTCTTTTCTTGTCTTCTGTGCTTTAGCACATTGACAATTAGTTCCTGAATTATTTGGATATATGGACCAGCTAGCAGTTTCTTTGTAGTACTACTGCTACATCATTCACTACTGTCACCTCCTCCCCTAAACAAATTTTATCTAAAGATCTTTAGCATTCCAGTCACGGGAGCTCTCTCACTAGTTGCCAGTAATACTCGCATCAGTGAGAATTTCCAGTCTCTTCTTTGTAACTTAGTCTTTTAAAATTAGTACCTAATGACCAGAAAAATGCTGAGCAGTCCCTTGAAAATGAGGATGAAGTTGGAAACATAGCAAATGAATTTAGACAAGGGTAGCAGGGGAATATGAATGGGAGATAGACACAGGCTGCAATGAGTGGAAATAAAAGAGATTGGGGGAAGGAAGAACACGAGTAAATAAGCCTGTGTTCTTTTTATACTACAGAGCCTGCAGTGGAACATGAGTTTCCTAAATCTGAAAATTCTCCACTGTCAGCAGATAATCTCATCTTGCTCCAGCTGCTGGGCAGTCACAGTCTGCAGTACTGTCAGTGTCCATTAACTCATGTGACACAGACCTGTGCAAAAGTTATAAAGTACTGACCCTGGCATTGACTTGAAGTATCAGCAGCATCTCACAAGGTTACTTTTATTTTATTTTTTTTTAACTCATTCTTTGAACTAAGCTATGGGATTTGCTTGATGTTCAGTTTCCCATGAGATGTCTTTCTCTTCCTCATTGTACCTCCAGTGCAAAAACTGCTTAAATTTTTTAAGGCAGTAGTTGAAGAGGTAGCACCCAGATCCTGTTGCTGCTCAGCACTGTAGCTACTTCTTCACTGTGTGACCTAATAGCGAAGGTGTAACTCAACATCTTGCTGTCTTCTGCACCAGGAAAGAAAAAGCTTGAAAGTCCAAAGTGGAAGAGAACTTTTTTCATTTTCATTGGTGTAGAGTAGTTCCTACCCCTCTAATAAACTTGAGATCTGTTTTAAGATGCAGACTTTGAGTTTGGGTGAGGAATTCTATGGCTGAACTTTGAAACATACCAAGATTAAGGCTTCTTACAGTAGCATGTGGAGATGCAAGTCAGCTCAGTGTAGTTGTTGTCATTTCCAGGCTTGCTTCTGAGAGAAGCTGTATGCAGGAAAGATTTGATCTTCTAGACAGGAAAAGAATGTTTTTCAACAGATTGTTTGCATAAATGCTCACAAACCCCCACTGAATTGCTGGAAAATCTCATTTCTATAGCCATACCCATTTTAATGAACTTCTCCTTTGTAATTATTCAATTATCCATCCTGCTGCTCAATAAAACCAGCATAACAATGATTTAACACAGCACTGCAGCAATTAGCACTCACAAAACAACAAAGAAACACCTCACTACTCAAAGAGGGATCAAAGTATGAAATCAAAAATGACTCATTACAATCGTAGTAACACCACTTCAGTTCTTAACAGTAGCGATCACAATGTTTGGTGGTTTTGACTCCTTTCCCTTTATATCTAAAGAGAAGCTATAGAGCATGCTTACTCCATTTGCAGAAATATGGTAATTAAGAATTTCAAAGCCTTTTTGGTTTTCGGTGGAAAATCAGGAGCTAATAAATAAGTTGCTGATTTACTGATGGTTTTGAATAGTCTAACTCCATTCACTTCAGTAACTTTGGAGTTGAAAAGGGAACTGTATGTTGTCAGTTACCCCTGTAGGTAGTTTAGCTGCCACTTTTAAAACTTAAATCTAGTTTGCTTTGCTTTCATATTGCGCAGGCAGCTGCAGGTGGCTTTCTTTCCGTTTGAATGGCTTTGCAATGTTTCAGGTTTTGTTCTCAGTACTTTTTTGTTTGTTTGTTTCCTTAGTCTTACATTATATTACTAGCTGATGGCACAGGGGATTTTGACTACTTTTTAGGTTATTGGCAGCAGAGACATTCTTAACCATGCTTATTAGACCTTCAAGAGTGCTAATTTTCTCATACAAAGGGAGTGTTGAACTTTCATTAGTGTGTTTCCCAAATGCTTTAATTTTCTGATACCATTTAGTATAATTATGTTTGCTTTTAATATGTAAGTGTGGAAAATAATGTACATTAGGAAACAAACAACACAAAAGCTGTCATAAAAGCATAAAGGAGCAGCTGATAAAAACAGCAACGCAACATTGTTTTTAGAAGCAATGGAACACAAGAACGGCTGACATATTGTGATGCTAACAACTTTAATTAATGATCTATAGAAGGTCAAGTATAAATGAGAAAGAGAAGATCTGTTAATAGAAAAACATGTGCTAGTATACTAAAATTAGAAGTTCAGAAATGTGTGATAAAAAAAAAGAGAATTCTGATGAAACATTTGATTGGAAATACATTCGTTGAGAGTTTTTTCTCTCCGGAATGGAAAATGAGGCACACTTGTTAGAGATAACAAAAGGGAAATTTTGGCTATTGAGTCCAAATTACCAGTGTGAAATACGTGTCCACATTATTTCTTCCTCATTCATATATGACAACTGTGTTTAGGGCAGAGTTCAGGATGTGTTTGTTTAACCTAACAGTTTGAATCAACAGCTGACCGGGAGTACCTTTTCAGTGGGGATTTAGCAGTCATGAAAGCAAATGGTCTGTTTCGCAGCCATTAATTCTCTTACTTTTGCAGATATGCCTAATCGATTCCAACAGGCAATGATGTTCCTCAGTAGATACAATAGTGCAGTTCTTCAGTGCTGGAATTCCAAGTAATTTATTTGCAAAACACCTCCCTCCGCAGCCTGCATTTGGATGTTGTGCTGGTTGGTCACCCCCCTTCTCCAGAATGGCAAAGAGACTTTTAATAGTGGAATGAACAGCAACGCAGAAGAGCACTTGCAGCAAAGCTTGCTGAATCTGTGTAGGATTCTTCTTGCCTAACCTCCATACCAAGCATGTAAACAAATAAGATAGATTTCCTCTGTGAAAAAAGAGGTATCTTAAGAAGGTAATTCACGCTCTCCTCAAATAAGTGTTTTGGTGAAATTAATTGCTCTAAGAAAGAAGAATTGCCCTGCAGTGATGTCCTTCACCAGAGATGTCCCTTTTGTCTGTGTTGGAATTTGTCTTGTCTAATATTTAGCCATTTAAGTATTAGCTAGTGTAAGCTAATCATCTAGGCTTCTTGGACTGAGAAGCACATCCAAGAGTGTTGATTTATAGCTGGCTGGATATGAGCCAGTGGCGTGCCCAGGTGGCCAGGAAAGCCAGTGACATCCTAGCCTGTTTCAGAAATAGCGTGTCCAGTAGCACCAGAGGAGTGATTTTACCCCTGTACTGGTGAGGCCACATCTCAAGTATTGTCTTCATTTTGGGGCCTCTCACTACAAGAAGGACATTGAGGTGCTGGAGTGTGTCCAGAGGAGGACAAAAAAGCTGGTGAAGGGACTTGAGAACAAGTCTTATGGGGAGCAGCTGAGAGAACTTGGGTTGTTTACCCTGGAGAAAAGGAGGCTGAGGGGAGACATTACCACTCTCTACAACTACTTGAAAGGAGTCTGCTCAACCAAGTAACAGCAATAGGACAAGAGAAAATGGCCTCAAGTTGCACCAAGAGAAATTTGGAGTGGATATTAGGAAGAAATTCTTTACTGAAAGGGTTACCAGGCATTGGAATGGGTTGCCCAGGGCAGTGGTGGGGTCCCCATACATGGAGGTATTTAAGAGTTATGTAGGCATAGTGCTTAGGGATATGGTTTAGTCGAGGATTTGTCAGTGTTAGGTTAATGGTTGGACTCAATGATCTTAAAGGTCTTTTCCAATCTGAGCAATCCTGTGATTCTGTGTGCATGCTAAAATTGGTGCTTGATAGAGGTGGCATAAAACACCCTGTGGATGTGACTCTCTTCTCCATGTGCTTCAGCAGGAACCAACACAATTAACTTCAGCTGGACTTGAGACTCTTTCAGCTAAAACACAATATAGACGCAACTTGCTTTTAGCCGTGTAAAATATGTGTGTCTGGCTCAAATGAGGACACTGTTTTCACTTAGCGTGTCTTCACCACTTCTTTTATTTTGGGCTACTTCTGGACACTTATTGTTGAAAATATCACAACAAAGAGTCTTTCTTCCTGTCTTTGTCTGAGATAGAGCTAGTGACATTCGAAAGAGTCAAGGCAAAATAGTGACTTTTAAATTTCAAATTACCTTTTGTGTTGAGGTACTGCACTGATGGTTCTGCCAGAATTTCCTATTAGAGTTTCTTATATTTAGAAATATACAGTTCCATCAACAATGAAAGAATAAGCTTAGCCCTCCAGAAAAAGTCGTTTTTCCATGTTAAATAATTAAACAGCTCCACATGGATAGTAAAATTCCTTTATTTTAGGCATTGGTGTCTTGAGAAGACATTTTATATCCCCTCCATTTAAAAAAATGTTTGGTTTGTTTTACTGCATTGTAACTGGCTGATCTGTAATGAGATCTGCAGTAGTTTAATTTTCCTTCCTTTTAATGAAAAACAGACAAAAAAAAAACCCTTATAAAACACAGAGAACTTAGCAACTCTGCTCAAAAGTGAAAGGCGGACAGAATCTGTGATATCGTACCCAAATTAGTATAATCAGAGTCATTTATTGTCCCAGAGCATGTAAAATATGGCAGGGACATTACAGAAGACAAAGCCACAACTATTACCACAAAAGTACTCAGATTTGTAACCAGTAGTCTCTGGAGGAGAAGAAAATGTGAAAGTTGAAGCTTTACATGTTATAAAGATTGCAATGTGCTGCCATTCTTTAAACTGAAACAGTTAAATGGAGCAGTTCCCATACTTTTCCACTGGTTCCAGCGTGCTCCTGAATTCTCTTCCAGTTGCAGCTGCGGTCTTTTAATTCCTGCTTCTCGTGAATCCTGCTTTTGCAATAAAACTTCTGTCTCACACGCGACACTTAGTGAGTTCTGGTCCCTTGTTTATGAACCACTACTCTTATGGCAGTGTTCACCCTGATTATTTTCCTACTCTTGTTTTATAATGATCACCAGGCTTTTTAAGAGAGCAGCAAAAATGCATTAGAAAGGGTGGCACTCGGATAACATCATTGCTGCTTGACAGTTTAAGAAAAAAATCATGTATTTTTGTCTGAAAAAAAGTCTGCCAAGCCCAAGCTGCCTCACAATATTCTGCAGCAAATTTGATCATCAGGATTGAGGAAAAATATTTCTCTGCACTGAAATTATTTCTTTTTTCACTTTCTTTGTCACCGTTGCCGTATCTGTGACTCTTCGATTCGGCAAAACAGTGCGAAGAGCAAAGTACAAAGTGTCTGTCAACCGATGGCCCAGCATCAAAACAGACCAATTAGCAGTGTCCCCATCTGCTGCCTAGACTCATGGTTGCTCCCTGCCGGTTCCTGGAGCCAAGAATTGAACTGGAAGCTGTGGGTTTCATGCACAGCAGTGGTAGCCAGTTTCTCCAGTGCTACACATTGCCCAAAGAACTTCTTATAGGAGCTGGCAGATGGAAGTATTGTCAGCGCCCTTCTCACAGGAGCCAGGCTTCTTCTCTTAAAACTTAGTACTGTTCAAGTGATTACTACAGAGGGTTTGGGGTTGTCGTGGTTTAACCCTGGCCAGCCGCCAGGTACCCACACAGCCGCTCTCTCACTCCCCCTTCACTGCTAAACAGGGGGAGAAAATATTTCCAAGGGTTCAGGGTTCGAGATAAGGACAGGGAGATCACTCTCATTTACCGTCCCGGGCAAAACAGGCTCAATTTTAGGGAAATTAGGTACATTTATTAAAAGAACTAATCAGGGAGGAGTAGTGAGTAGTGAGAAAGAGCAAACAGATCTTAAAAAACAGAACATCTTCCCCCCATCCCTCCCTTCTTCCAGGGCTTAACATCAATCCCGGTTTCTCCACCTCCTCCCCCCGAGCGGTGAAGGGGCACAGGGAATGGGGGTTACGGTCAGTTCATCCGACGTTAGTTCCACCGCTTCTTCACTCCGGAGGAGGACTCTTCACTATTCCTCAGGCCATTGTGGGGTCCCTCTCACGGGAGACAAGCCTCACGCTCTCTTCTCCGTGTGAGTCGTCCCACGAAGGGCAATTCATCACAAACTGCCCAACGTGAGACACCTCACGAGGGGCAGCCCACCCCTGTGAGTCTGAGGCGCAGTCCTTCAGGGGAAACTGCTCCAGCGTGAGTCCCCCGCAGCGTCACAAAGTCCCACCAGCCAACCTGCTCCAGCATGGGCATTCAGTTTTCCACGAGCTACAGGTTCTGGCAGCGATCTGCTCTGATGCGGGCTTCCCACGGGCTACAGCCCCCTTCAGGCATCCACCCACTCTGGCGTGGGGTCCTCTGCCCTATGGTGGACATCTACAGCCTGCACATGGGCTGCAGGGGGACAACCTGCTTCACCAGAATCTTCACCATGGACCCGGGGGACTCTCTACTCCAGTGCCTGGAGCTCATCCTCCCCCCGCCCCCTTCTTCACTGACCTTGGTGTCTGCACAGATTCTCACTCCTCCATCTCTGTGCCAGCTGTTATGGCGCAGTTCTTTTCCCCATTCTTAAATATGTTTTCACAGAGGCGTTCCTCTCCTGTCACTTTATTGATAGGCTCAGCCTTGGCCAGCCGAGGGTCCTTCTTTGGAGCCGGCTGGCATTGGCTCTACCCAACTCGGGGAGCTTCTAGCAGCTTCTTGCAGAAGCCACCCTGCAGCTCTCCCCACCACCGTAAAAATCCGGCCAGGCCAACCAAATACAATGATATCAGGCCGTTAACTACTGGGTGAACTAAGTGCAGTGCAAAGAAAATGTTTGCACACATTGACATGAAATCAGAGTCTGTTAGATTGGGTTTGCATATTAATCACAACCTGTGTGTTCCCTTTATCATCATGAGCTTCTTTGTGGCCCTCACTTACCACTTTGGAAAGCCCTGGTTGCCCATGTGGCAATAGGGTTGTCAACCTGTGTTGTGTGATTCTACTTTCAGAAGCCTTTTCATTTTAAGGGCTACAGTAGTGGCAGCAACTCCAGTGTTCCCAGTCCTTTCCAGCACATGTCCAAACAGAGTTCTATTGCCTGAAACTCCCCTGTGTGTGTTACTGCTGCCAAAACATACTCCTGAGGGCTGTATAAAAATCTTAACTTGGGGTCTGGGAGCAGAGATGTAACTCTGCTGTGAGAGCTGATGACTTTCTTTGCACTTCTGATTCAGGCATGGAGAAATCTACATCTGTGTCAAGATACAGCTTCCATGGTCTCTTGTACTTTTAAAGTCTAAAAACACTCTATGAGGCATGGATAAACGTGATCTTCATTGATGGAAGATGGAACTGGAGCCAAGAAACTGTAACTTTCTGTGATGCAGGTTCCATTTGTAGCAATAAAATACCTGATAACCTGCCTTTCCATCCTGTCCTGCTTATCTGTTTCTTACCAGGTGAAAGATATAATGACAAACACATTTTACGGGAAGTCAAACTAAAGGAAAGCACTTTCCTACAGGATTTGCATCTGGTGGGGTTGTCTGATGCCTAAGAAGAGCTTCCACTCATGCTTTTTTCCTCTAAAGGAGCACTAAGTCACTCTGCTTTTTGCGAAGCACTTGACAAAATTGTGTATTTCTGAGACTGTTTTCCCTTTGCCAGATGCTGTGATTGCAATCATCTCTTTTTTTCTTGGGAAAATCAGACAAAAATAGCTCTACAGCTGATTTTGCTTTTCAAGCAAATTATCCAGATACGTTAAAAGCAACAACAACAACAAAATATTCTGTAGAGGCTCTTTTACTCCGTGAGCCTAGTTTGGCCTCACAAAAGGTGCCAGGATTGCTTTAGTCTACCTAAAAGTACAACATGGCACAGTTCATGCAATTTTCTGAGGCAGAAGTCAGAGAGTCAAATCTTGCTCCTGGTGTAAATCAGGAAATCCACTGAACTCTGAGAAAGAAATTGACCCGTAACTTCTCTGTCTGTCTGTATATTTCTTCTGTTAGGGTTGTTTACATTTTCTTCTTTGTTTAATAGTAGGAACTGGAGTGGGTGGAAGGGACAAACGAGCATGATTGGCTATTCTTTTTCTAAGCGAAAATTAATTGGGAGGGATTGGAGAAGTTCTCCTTTTCTGTCCAAGGAGTCTCATCACTGATTTGTCCTATGGGATGGCTGCATCTGGTTCAGCTTAGCTATATCCGTCTTCAGTACCAATCCTTCATCCAGTTTCACATGTCTGCTGGAACGCTGCCTTTTCTCCCTTGCTTGCCTTGCCATTTTCTTTCTTCTTTCTCCTACTACTCTTGTTTCATTTTAGGCTTGTTTGCTTTATGGAAACCCCTGTAAATCGTTCCAAGATCCGCTGTCAGGAAGTATGCTATCTACAGTTATGTTGGCTTGGTTTTTCTGGTGTTTTAATGCTACTTGCAGTAGCTATACTGTACCAAGCCCCGATACTGATCAAAAGCAAGCAAGCCAGTAGATGGCACCATTTATTATATTATAGAAGATTCATAACCAAGGCCTGGAGGGGTTTTCCCCCTTAAACCTGGCTGTCAGTAAAACATAAATCAAACCCTCCATTTTTAGAGATGTTACTTACAAGCTTAGTAGAGACCTCACTTTATATCCTTTCCCAGACTTTCTGGGAATGATTCAGTGGCAATGCCTTAAATGGAAAAAACATTTTAGAAACAATAATGGAACTAGAGGTCAATAGGATACCGCCCAGGGGACCTTTCTTCTGTTTTGCTCTTAAAACACACCCTCTTGCTGCTTTACTTTCCTTACTTTATTAAATAACAGATTTGCTTTGAGGCACATCTCCAAACCCAATAACTTCGAAAAAGATGCAGGCAATGGTCAATTACAAACATGGTTTAGCTCTTCTGTAATAATGAATAGTACTATTTTCTTACAACATATAGCAGCTGTTATCTAGGGCTCTCAGAGTGCTTCAGAACACTAATGAAGTATGCCTTGCAACACCTCTGTCAGATATGGAATATTAATTTTCCAGGAGCCCTGTAGACCTCTGTGGGTGCCTGCATGGTTCTATGTGTCTGAGAAGGAGATTCTCAAGTGAATAAAGACTGCAGAACCAAGAGGAAATGACATAATATATTTTATGCCATTTCAAGCATTTGTTTTTCCCAAAAGATTAAAAAAAAAAAAAAAAAAAGAAAGTAGTTTTGCCCTTCCGGAGTTAACTTCTGCAGCATTTTTGGTAGGGGATCAGACTGCTTGCTTGTAGGTTAACTGCAAGTTTCCAATTGGTGTTGCATGTGCTCTGTGTGCTTCAAAGACACGTTTGGTGACTGCAGCATCATTTACTATTAAAGGTTAAATTCAGGTTCTCTTTCTAATCTCCTGCTGCCCAGCAAATGTAATTTTAGTACTATGTGCTCTAGAAAAGGAAAGAAATGCAATGCTGAAACATTTAACAGGATATATTTTTCCATCTTTATTTTAAGTTATGAAAACTGTCTGCAAAAAGCTAGTAAGTGTTTCTAGTCAATGATAGTTTCCTGGCATCAAAAGATTTAGAAAATGAAAAGAAATATCTAGTGCAAAAAAAAACCCACAAAAAAAACACTGAGAGAAGACAAAGATAACAACTTGGATTTTCTATGTGTTATGTGTATCCACTTCACTGGGCTGTCAATTTTAATTGGACTGCAACCTACTGTAGTTGGGTTCACACTGGTTCAATTAAAAAATCTTGTTGCTACTTTTTTTTTCATATTGCCCATAAATAGGTGTATTGTAGGAGTAATAATGTTAACCCTGGTGTCCTGGCAGAATGCCAGCTCAGGTAATTATATTCTGCTACGGAAATTTCAGTTGATATTTCAGCTGAATGCATTAGTCTTTATTTTCCATTCCTAATAATCTTGTTACATGGCATCGCTGTGTATTGCTCAAGAGCCACTGTAGGTGTGTCTGCATTTTAGTGATGGCTGAACTAAGTAGGGAAAAAAACCCAGGATCTCTTCTCCTAGTAAAATTATAGACTATTTACAATATCAGAGTGCAATATTGGGGGTGAGAGTTGCTTGAATTAAGGTTTACTTGATGAGAGTATGCATGGAAAGTATGGATGGACTGTACAGATAATTAAGGGTTTGTGGAAACTTTGTGCAGTGGTGTGTTTATGACAAAGAACAGCGGAAGGATTTTGTAATCTCAGTCAGGAAGATCTCCACAAGCAGGGTAGGCCAGGCTGAGTCGTCGACTTGAAGAATGGTATAGCTTGAGAAAAATAATTCTTTGACAGCCTCTCTGATAGGTTTGCACAAGCACTACACATCACCTAAGGCAAAAAGAAGAGGGGTAGTTGCTGAATAAAAAAGCTGAGAGTGCCCTTAGAGAAGAAGTTTCAGGAAATGGTAATTTGGTACATAATTTTCTGCATACCTGTCACTATGAATGGTTTAAAAAAAAAAAAAAAAAGACACCCACTCCCTGAATAAAAGGAAAAAAAATAGGACTAGCCTACTGGAATGGGTTCTTCTAGAATGTCTGTTTTGAAAATTGCCCATGGTGTTGTTGAAAAAAACATACATCTATCTACAAAATAATCAGTAGCAGCTTAACTCAGCATTTATGACATTAACGTGAGAAATGTTGAGAGACTCTGTGCTTTCAACGTGCCCCCATTGCTCCCCAGATGCGGCAATAATATCTGGCTAGCCCATTTAAGAGTTAAGAACAAGGGTTATGCTTGCTTTAGGTGACTTCTAAATAAAAGTGAAACTTATATTATAAAATGAGCAGAATAAAATAGAATGGACTTTCAGGACAAAACACTGATCTTCCCTTTCAAAAGTTTTCAGCAGCCAGGGAGGTGTGTGCTGACAGAAATGGTGGGAAAGTATCTAATTCTCACAGACTTTTGATGATGATTTGGCACCTATCTGTCACTTGTGCCTTGAGGACATCTCCAGACTAACAGATATTGTTAGCTTTTGCTTCATTAAGGTGCAGACTGGAACTGCGTTTTAGAATTTGCCAATCTGCTGTTTAGCTTGTATTATCCACACTGACCCTCTATGTGTGTTTATTGAGTGTACACAGTGTTGCCTTGTAAACCATCTTCATATTTTCTCCTTTGGGTTTATAAAGATCTCGTTTAGCAGACTTTTACATCTAGGTAAGAGCGATTATTTTGATGAGCCTTCTTTAGATAACTGGAGTTTCAGTGGAACTGGCTACGTGGTGGAGAATCACCTACGTGACCAAGGATGTGACGCTTGGCCCAAAACTTCCACTTCTGGTATGTGGTGGTTATAAATTGCCTCAAATTTAATTTTGCTTTTCAGATTTTTTGGGAGGGGAGCACGGTTGTTTTCATTTTCTGATGGTGACTGGAAAATGAAAAATGAGCTCAAGGGCTGGCCACAGTTCTCCGGACTGACAGCATTACCTTATGTATCCAATCATATAGTAAAGAAGCAATCCCTTAGCATGCGGTACTTGGGGAGCTGTCAGGTCAGTAGCAATCCAATTAAGTTACATGGTTTCTAAAGCTAGATGATTTGAGGAAGCTTAAAACAGAGTTAACACTGCGCTGGCTCAATGGCTGTGTCAATTATCTGGTTGGATGTGCTTGTAGCTCTGGCTGCTGAAGCATGCGGACCTTTTTTTTTCCCTAGAGCAAGACCAGGGAGAACACATTTAAGAGTTAATTATTACCTAGCTTTATTATTATTTATAACATTAATTAATAAAGTAAATAAATTATTTATTTGAAAATCTTACATACATATTTGAAAGAGATGGTCATATCTGTTGCGGGGGGAAACCCAGCAGAATAAAAGGATTGCATAATATGTTTTTCAGGCTTTTTGCTGAAACCAAAATATTAAAGCTGAAGTGGTATTAATTTGTGTGGAGGTCACTGTGCTTTGCTGTAGAAAGCCTATGTGGTTCTCGACAAAAATCTTTTCATTCTAACCTTTAGTTTCAGATACCTGCCTGCATTTCTGCTTGCATTGTTCCCATTATCTTTGTATCTGAAATGCGTAGGACAGAAAAACTGAGCTGCTCTGCCACACAGCTATCTTTTTTCTACAAGTTCTCGCTTTGTGGCAAGTTAATCAAAAGCCTCGTGGGAAGTCCCCTCTGAGCTCAGTCCTCCGTTCTTGCAAGGACTTGCAGTCAGGTAACCCTATCAAGCTGTCACTGCAGGTTCCTCACAGGTGTATGTTCTTCACTCTTTGTTTAGTAATTTGTACAAGTAGCAGCCTTATGTGCTTTGTGGAAAACACAGGCAAGACTACCTTACTCCTCAGATCTCTCCTTTTTTTTTTTTTAACCAGAGGAGTTGTCCACCCATCCAAAAAGCCTGAGGGAAAAGAAGGGTACTCATTTTGCACTAACAGCACCTGGCCTCCTTCATTTTATCTGGAAATGAGAGTCAGTGCCCAATCCTCCAAAACATACCCTGCTGCCAATCCTGAGAACCAAAATCACAGTTGTGGCAAAATAAATGATAAAACTAACACTGATTTCACTGCGACCATGATTTCAGCCCAGTTACAGGCATCTAAGAAATTACCAGCTTGTTCTCATCTGTCACTTCAGAGAAGGAAGCAGGAGAGACGGCTGCATTTGTATGGGAGTGAAGACAAAGCATCTTCTCAGGTGCTGTTTCAGGAAAGGTGAGCTGAAAGAATGAAGGAAAATTTAACAAAATAAAGCCAAAGAGGTAGGAACAATGTGGCTACACATCCACTTTGGAGTTCCTCAAGACCAACCCAGCTCTGCAAAGGTTCCTCAGAATTTAACACTACCAGAGCTGATAGAACTAGATAAGTGTTATATCATGTAACAGAGAACACATCTTACTGTTGTATGCCAGATTGGACGCTGATGGAAAATTAAATGTTTGTCTCCACAGCTGAGTTGGCACGAGCATTCCCATCAGCTCCTGTCTTGCTGAAAATGTCCTGCTAAGTTCAGTGGTTAGCTAAGTCTGGCCGCCTGTGAAGAATATGCCAATATCGGTGCTGATATTGACAGTTGTTTTCTGCAATGGCTCTTAAAGAGTTGAACCACAGATTGCCTCTTGCTCAATTGCTCCAGCCACCTTTATGATATCAAGATATTTATCAATGCATATTGATACATTTCTTCCTAACACTCTGTTTGCAGGCCAGCAAAGCCTGACCCATGAAGACAGATGCGTGTATATCTTGCAGTACAGAAATTACATTCTCAGTACAAATTCAAGGCTTGTGCTGTGGACTTGAGCACACCATCACATAATAAAAAGCAAGGGTTGAAAAAAATGAACAAAAATGGTCCATCTGCAGTCACTGACAAAACTCCTAAGAGAAAGCCAGGAAGAAGAAAGGGAATCAGGAGAATTTTTAAATGCACATTTTCTCCTTTTATCATGTTTCTAATCCCATTTTCTTGCATTTTTTTTGTCTCGCTTTGTTGTTGTTTGTCTCTAGCATGTACATTCTCAAGGCTTTCAAACACTTCATCTTAAGGGGGAACCTGAAAAGCATATTTTGCCTGCTAACGAATAACCTGAATTTGTTTCATCACTGAAGCCAATCGGAGGCGGGAGATTACAGTCAATGGAGGACCAAGATTTGCATATTAACAGCGCAGTTATTGAAGAATAGCTGTCTCCTATTTAGACCAAACCATGCCCTCTGATTCGCCAATACCAGCTGCCAGCCAATGCAGATGAGGGATTCAAAGGTCAGATGAGCTTTTATTTTTCTTTAAGAGAGAACTGTACAGTGCTAAGGTAAATCGGAGAGTGAAACCCATGTGCAGCAAGCGGAGTAAGCAGAGTGAACCTGCTCAGCTCTGTAGCAGCACAGCCACCATGCCCTCTCACTGCCTCTGAGGAGTCTATCCCTGCGTAATGTATCATATTGTGTATATTAATGTTTCGGCTTTACAGTTCTATTTCCATTAGGGGAAGATTGCCTGTGAGCCTCTTAGTGGATAAATAGGAATTTACAGCTTTCCAAAATTCTCTTAAAGCTCGCAGAGTCCACAGAAGAGAGAATTACACATGACTATTTTTGAAGCTTTAAAAGGTCCAGAGGGCCTAATTGTGCTCTCAGATATGTCTGTGCAGCTCCAACTGAAGTCTTGGGATATAATGCATGCTTATGCGACCGCTAAAATGAGTCTTTTTTTTTTTAATAGAAAAAATAATCCTTCGTTTATTAAAAATTAGACAATAAAGTCTCCAGGGTCAAGCCAGTAACCTCCCAAGAGCTATTCAAAATGTAACAAAGTGGGGTCTTAGCCGGAACCAGGTGCTGTACTGACCTACAAATAGCAAATAAATGCTCAAAGTGGTAGCGAAAATGACACAAATAAAGTAACACCTTCTTCTGCAGATCGGTGTGTGCACACTTGCGTGCACGCACTTGTCCGGGCAGTTCTGTGGGGAGGGACAAGCCTAAATTGCCACAATGAAATAATTTTATCAAGTGTTTTCATGCCTCAGTCAGTTACATTAAGCAGGACTAACATTAACAGAGATATTTTCTTTTGCCTCTGTCTTCTATCAACCAAGCTTACACAACAGTCAAAGAGGAGTGTGTTTAAACTGTCTGTGTTGTTTTATGTGTGTGTGTGTGTGTTTCTAAGTGCAATTGCATTCAGTGTTAGGGGAAGGAGATGAAGAAGCAAATTTAACACAGATAAAGGCAACAAAAATACGTTCAGATGCTGGAGTTTATGTGATTTTTTTTTTTAACTAGTCCTTGATTTTGCAAGTCAATTTACACTACAGGTGGAGTGAGTTGTGCCTGAACTTCCCTGCAAGTTTTCTGCATCTTTTTAAAAGGTGCTTACTTATGAATGAACAAGCCTGTGCTTTAAATGACTCAAAAGGTGGTTTATTGTGAATAGATGATTATATAGAAGATGATGCCCAAGTTATAGAAGATGATGCCCAAGCTATGACTATTTCTTCCTTTCATCAGAGCTACATTTACCAGCAATTCTTTCAGCAACTTTTCCTTTTTTCAGCTATCTGTATTGCCACTAAAAAGCGAAGCAAGAACCAACGCGAGAATAAGTCATCCACGTCTGCACAGCTGGGCCAAGAGTGGCCCCTGCTCCTTAGCAGAGGTAGTTAATGCTTGCCTAACCCAATGCATTAATTTCTGTGTTTTGTCCTCCATGTGTGTCCTTGCGTCTCCTCGGTATAATTTGTGTCAGTATTATTTGTTGTCACTTCTCAAACTGAAGCTGTGACACTAACCCTGCCAGCCAAGGGAAAAAAAGCTACACACAGACGCAACACAAGCCAGTATTAGTTAAATCAGATGAGCCCAGTGGTGTGGAAATTGCTTCTGTTGCGTAAGTGTGCTTGCTGGTAAACCCAAACCGATGGGCTGGTGAGCATATTTAATTAGCCCAGTACCTGTAGATCTAATTCAGTGCCACTTTGGTGAAAGTAGTACTGTGGAAAAAAGAGAGGCAGGTGATTTTTCTATCAGATTTTCCTCCTACCACTAGAAATCATAGCTGCTGTTTGCAATATTTAATATCTGATGTTAGTTCCCACCTTTCAGCCACAGCCACTTTTCACTTACCAACTAATAGTCACCTAGAAGTGTGCTGAAACGTTATTATAAATGGGCATACAAAGGCTTTCTCTGGCACTAAATCACAACCATCTCTACCGAGGAAAGGGACTGCTTACAGCAGCCCTGCATGGTGATTCAGGCCAGGAGAAGAACAGGCTTTTCCCATTCAAATAGCAGGAAGATTTCGTATTAGTAAGCACCTTCTGTGGGAGCACACATGCAGCCACAAAAGCCTTTGTCAAACTCTCTTCTCAGGTGAGGTGTTCAGAGGCATCTCTAGGAGCAGCGCTTGGCTTTGGGGAAGCACTTGTTGCCACCAGCTCCCCTGGGCCCAGCGCCTTGTCCTGGGAAGAGCTGTCCTTGGCCACCCACCCCACGGCTCAGTGGACAAAAGGTGAGCTCAGGTGCTCTTGCCAGCTCTAAGGGATGTCTGCTGCTTGGAAGATGAATAAGCAAAAAAAAAATAAAAAAAAAAATATCAGACCCTGTAGAAAGGTTTCCTCTCAGGGGTGCTGTTTTTAAGCCATGGCTAAGGGAGGTGTGAGCCTCTGCAGATAAGACATGCAACTACTTCTCCCGGGAGGATTTCCAGAGGAAGCACCAGGCCCCTCGGATGGGGTGCAGCAACTAAGGGTGTGCAGGGTGCTGGGAACAGCGGCCGGCTGTCTTTGAGGGGAGACCTCGGGGAAAACTTGCGGCAGGATGCTCTGCCGAGGGTGCCTGGAGCGCTCCCGGCTTGTGAGGCTTCCCCCCGGTCCCCGCCGCTCTGCGGGGACCGCTCCCCGCTGCCCCTCGCTGATTCCCCACCCCCATAGCAGAGCGGGGCGCGCTCCCCCTTCCCCCGGCAGCCGGTGCCGGCGCTTCACCCCGCTTTTTTTGCGGCCCCGGCGCCCGCCCCAGGGGCCGCACCGGGACCTCCTCGGCGGGGCCGCCGCCCCCGGGACGCCGTGACGCCCCGCGGCTGCTCCCGCAGCTGGGCTGTGCGCTCCCCGCCCTTCTCACCGCCCCTCTCCCCCCTTTCCTCCTCCTCCTGGTCCTCCGGGAGCCTTGCCTCCCCTGCACACCTGCCTTGCCATTTGTCGGCGGCTTTGCTAGAAGGGGAGAATTTTCCCTCGGTCCCTTGTAGCATCCCTCCCCGGCACACACGCACACACTCACTCACTCACTCACTCGCTCACACACACACACACACACACGGAGGCAGACAGAGGCACGGCTCTGCCTGTGCATCGGCGGCCGCCGCCTCTCCGGTACCCCGCGCCGCCGGCCCCGCTCTCCCCGCCGCGGCGGGGCGTCCTCCGCCTGCTGCAGCGCCGCCGGACCCGGCAGCCGCCGAAGGGGGGCAGCGGCGGCGGCGGCTCTCGCTGCTCCGCGGCCCCGCACCGGCAGCCGGTAGGTACGGCGGTCCCGCGGCGGCAGCCCGCCCCGGGGCGGCTCCCGGCGGGGGGAGACTGGGGAGGCGCCGCGGAGGGACGGGGCGGGCAGGGAGGGAGGGAAGGACGGGAGGGCGGCGGGAGCAGGGCGAGACGCGGTGCCCCGGCCCCGCCGCAGCCCCGCCGGCGGCGCCCGCCTCTCCCGGCTCCGCTCCCCCGGCGCCGCGGGGCCGTGCGTCGCCCCCGCCTCTGCCCGCCCGCCGCACCCCCGGGCAGTGGCTCTCCCCGGTGAGTCGGAAAGTTTGCTCTCGTGGGCGCTTGGTTTTTGTTGTTGTTTGGGGTCCGCCTGTTTAGGGTGGGCTTTTATTTTCCCATTCCCGCTAGCGGGCTATTTATTTATTTATTTAGATCTTTCCTTTTTTTTTTTTTTTTTTTTTTTTTTTTTTTTTTTTTTTAATTGCAGTTGCTGCTGCAGCGGAGGGGAGGATGAGGCTCTCGCCTGCGCCGCTGCCCCCGCCGCGCTGGGCAGCCCCCCCGCAGGGCACACGCGTGGGCCGGCGGTGGGCAGCGGACCCAGGGCAGCCGGGGTCGGTCTCTCCCGCTTGCAGACCCCACTCTTTCTCCCCCATATCCCCGAGAGTTAGGTGGCTGTGGCTGCGAGGACCCCGGCAGCCCCCCCTGCAGTTTGCAGAACAGTTTTTGGTGGCAGCTCGGGAGGTGGTGACTGTCCCATCCCCTCTCCTCGTTTCTCCCCCTTCCCGAGTGAGTGCTCTAAAACAGATTTCAGCGAAGCTCTAGGTGACAGGATCTCAGTGTGTGACGGGTGAGGGACAGAGGAACCGCACCGTTTTGTAACTAGCAGTGTTATTGTAGCCGGTTACCGGCTGGGGACTAGCTGTATCCCACCCTGGCGAGGGGTGGGATTGGTTGTGGGTCGTGTCCATCTCTCGTTGCTTTTATCTAATCGCTGGAAGTAACTTGCGGTTGTCTGGCGTGGAAGAGGCTCTCCTGCGTTTTACTCTTTTGTTCTTTAATTCTAAGTGTGGTTTTGGTGAGGGCTTCTGGTTCCTGAAAGGAACGTTAGAGGCTGAATAAATCCATCTCGGGGCAGGAGAGACAAGGAGCTCTCAGATCCTTCCCGTGAATTGTGTATTTTCTATGTTGCATGTTATTACTTTATTATTATTATTATTATTACTGGAAGTTCTGCTGTAATGTATCAAAAGCTTTGATGTCTTTTGCAATGTACCTCATTCATTTTTTTCTCAGATTTAAAATGGAGTGATAAAACGCATAGACACTGATAAATAAGTTGAAAGGACTTTGAAATAGTGCATGTTGTGCATGGTGTGAAATTGTAGATGTACATAAAAGAGTAATAAACACTCTGCAGGTTTTATTTAAAACCTTTTTCTCTATGGCTTTGTGACAAACTCTCCTCATCTGTCTCTCAGCTTTTGAGTATGATTGTTTTTTGCTGTTGAAGTCTCCCGTTGTGTTGTGGGGATCTCTTGTTAGGTACCCACATTTATCTAGTTTTAATAATTTTTAATCTCTCACTTTACAAAGACTTGCCACTGTAAAAAATAGGTGAAATTTGCTCTTGTGGCTTTCAATTTTAGATCTCTACTCCTGATGTTTTTATTTATGTATCTCTGTATTTGTTTATTTATTTATATATGTTACAACCGAAGGGGGGGAGGGGAAGGAGGAGAGTAAGGAATTGTCTTTCAACTGTTCTATCTATCTGTCCAAATGTGCAAGAAAAATTATTACATAAAGAAATTAAGGCAGTGAAACGACCCTGAGCTGAATTCCAAGAACAAAAATGACTCCGGCGTGTGCTCGCCCGCACCAGGCGTTCTGCACCATGTGGTATTTACAGAACTTGCAGTGTACAGTAACTCTCAAGTAGTAAGAGAACGTTTTGTATCCTCAGAAGCAAGAGAGTCTTTGACAAGTCGGCAAAACTGTAGATACAGTTGAGGAACGCTGATAACACGTGTGAGTGCGTGCGTATATAAATATCACCAGACTGCTTAAGTTCATTTTTCCTCAGGAGAGTTTGTCTTCCTTAACTTGGAATATTGCATGTCCTTTCCCCTGAATTTTGAAGCTTTTTTTACTGTCCCTCTCTGTGTACACGTTTTAATGTTAGTCTTAATCTCTCTGTAAAATATAAAATAATCCGGAAATAGATTTAGAAGACTCTATTGCCAGGCAAACCAGGCAATAGATCATGAAATCAGACAATAGTATTTTGTCTCCTAGCAACCCCCTACTGCGAACAGAAAACAAAAACGATGGTGGATGCTTCCACATCATGATAGCTCTAAGTTGAAACCCCCAGGTAGTATGTACAGAACTGCTAATTATGCAGTGAGATTTGCTCCTGTTTGTTTCAGCTGCTTTGGCAATATTTTCCTTTTGTGAGGAAGGGAATTGCTGGAGTAAATGCAGTTAAACAGTTAAAATTTCACTCTGCTCTCCTGGCTTAATGACGTTGTCTGTTAGAATGAAGAGGGCACAAAATTAAGTAGAATTTTTGCCAATAAGAGTTGCTTTGAAATACCCCGTTCTTATTGCTGAACTATTTTTAGATGTATGCTGTTACAGACCCTTGAAAATCAGATTTATCGTCTCCTGTATCCAGAACGCGATATCTTTTTGGACTTTGTCTTGTTAGTCATCCTTTGGCTTTGTGTTTTAAAACTACATTTATTAGAATGTATTGAAAGAAAAATCCTTTGGTGCTCACAGGAATGGAAAGTAAAATCCAAAGTGCTGCTTTGCCACGTTTACGTTTTTGACACCCAGTTCACTCCTTCAAAAGAGCTAGAGCTATCACAGTGCAGTGGGATCGGCTCCTAAGCCGTGATCTTTCTAAAAGTGCTTTTGATAATGCAGTAATTCCCTTAGTTAAAGTGTCTGAGAATTGAAATGGCATCTCGACCCTGGACCAATCTCGGATGCACTTTGTGCACTGCCATCTATCTGAAAAAATCCATTAGTGCAAGCTGTGGATCTAACCCGGTATCCGTGCTTACTGCCTGTCGGGTTTCAGCCTTCCAGCAGGTGTGAGTGCTTAGAAGGCTGCTGGAGATGCTGAACTGCAATAGGGAAAGGAGGTGAGTAGGCACAGATGAGTAGTTTGTACGTATGATGCAGCAGAGGAGTTTCTGTGCTTTTGTCTCTCTGCCACCTTTTCTTCCTTTATAGGAGGAAGTGGCAAAAAGTTGCTCGCAGAGTTTTACCGGCAAGTCTTCGTGGTCTGGCGGCACTCGCCGCAGTCATGCCGTAAATAAGAGCAGTGATGGTTTTCCTATTGGCTGCAACAGTGAACCTGTGAAAGTGAAGGGGTTATTTCCATCTGGAAAACTATAAAATCGCAAGGACGATTTTCTGTGGGGACGACAGTGAACTTAATCATGCGTGCATTATGGAACAACAGTATTTGTGCTAGGTGTGGAAACGGCATTCTCTGAGTGGCTTTGGGGTTCACAGTGTTATTTAACAGACCCAGTATACAATCATGTATAATTTATTTATATTGCCTATAGGTATTTTTCTGGTTCATCTCAAGTACTGAGTTACTAAAGTGTGGCAATGTATGCCACTTCAATAAAAACTGTGGAAGTGGAATGGTCAGAGAATATTATGATTCTGATAAATATCAATGAGCAGCTACTTTCTTTTCTATATTTGAAATCATGCATTTTAGTGCCACAACATGTGCGGATGGTTTAGTTTAGAACATGCTAATTGAATTTTGGAAGGCTTTATGGATCGAGAGGAAGTAGTCATTTTCCAATTTTTCTTCTCCGTTTCTTTCTCAGATGGCACTCCTCCCAAACCTTGAATCTTACAATTAGGTAGTCCGCAGATTAAGCTTAGTATGGCTGCCTAATTGCAGTCCCCACTTAGCCTCTGCCAGTATTTACCAAGCAGCGGAATGAGGGAAGGCAAAGAAAACAAAAAGTACAAACAGAAAACAAGGAGGAGAGAAAGGTCGTGAATTATTCTGCATGTAAACAATGGAAGACATTTGGAAGTGATTTCAAATACTCTCCACGAAATTCTCGTTATGCCAACCGCATTTGTTGCTGGTGATGAATGTAAAAGCTTGCATCTGCTGTCACGTGGGTTGGCAACTGATGAAAATAGTCAACCATGACCAAAACCAAAGCATAGTACCTTCTCCCTTCTTCCGCCTAAAAATCCATCTTTCATGGAACAGTGCGTTAAGCCCATTGCATTTAAAGACGTTTGATAGGTAGGAATTTAGAAATGGACGGCTTTGTTCTCTCTGTTTAACTACACACCAGCAATGGTGGCTGAGCTACGGGGAAATGGGCTGCGTTTCTTACTGAGATACACGTTTCTTCAGATTTTTCACATGGTGCTTTTTTTTTTATTTTTTAAAGAGGGTATTGCAGTATCAAGAATATAGAGTTACTTTGTGCATCTTTAAATCCTGTAGGCTTAGTGATGACTAGACTGTTGCATATTTACTTAGGTATTTATTTCTTTATTTTAAGAAAGGAAGAAAAGCATGATGTCAGTTTTGGACTCTTTCGAAACTTCGTTTTTAAGTCCTGTAACATAAAAGCATTTAGCTGTCAATTCTTGCCAAATATGGAAAAATAAACCATCCAAGTGATTACAGAAACTGAGGATCTGGTTCAGCAAAGCTCTGGCTTGCATGCCTAACTTTTTAAAAAATGTATGCTTAAGCTCATCCCTGCTTGCCAAGATCACCTGGATTTAAGCACATGATTAAAGTCAGGCACGTAATTAAATGCTTTGTTGAATAGGGGCCTTGAGCAAAACCTATAACCTTTTAAACTAACGTCTTTGCTTTGGAGGAAGTGGAACTCCAGGAGAATTCCTACAGGATAGTAGCGTGAAGGGAACAATTTTTGGGAAAAGGCATGTTCACAGGGCAAGAGATGTCAAATTGGGAACTTACTGGTGGGTAATAGCAGTGCTGGAAGGGATCTAGCATTAAGACCTAGCAGGAAGCAATACGTTAGTCTGCAGCGTCACTTGATTACAGAACAGCATGGTTTGTGCTTGAGCTGGAAAGAAAAAGGTACCATGTCTACGGACAGAGAAGTAGGATTCCCTTTTTATAAGAATCTGCCGTGAATACATCTGAAAGCTCTGAATGTCGTATCAACAGGAAGGTATTGACAATTTGCGTGAAACTCGAAAGAAGAGCAACAAAATACCTGTGGGTCTGGAGGAACTAACTTGAGGAGAAATATTTAAAACCAGACATATTTGTAGGCTGGCACTGCATGGGGAGATAATTACATGTAGATATTTGAAATGTATTGTAGTTAAAGGAATCTGGGTTTTATTTGTTTGTTTGTTTGTTTGTTTTTTTCCATGCATCATGATAGAATACCTAAGTGGAGAAATCAAGGAAATAAGTTTAAGATGAATTTTGGGAAAAAAAGACAGAAAAAATGTATTGGAGCCTATATTAGTTCAGGTGTAGTGAGAGATCCCCATGCTTGTTCAGACATTGAAAATATGAGTAGGCAGCAAATGTACTGAATGAGGTAATTCTGCATTTTCAAGGATGCTGAGTACAAGGTCTAACAGCTTTTTTCATGCCTCTATTTCATTCTAGTTTCAACTGAAGATTACAGGAGAAACTAGGTCAGATACTGGGTCAACTAGCCTTGACTTGATTTTTCTAAAACTGGAATGTTCATACTTTGACCAAGTGGTTTGGAGTGTCGAGACAGTTTGGTTTTACACTTTTATAAACACATGACTCAGAACAAGGTCATCATACAGGCTTGGGTTGACTCAGTGCTGGGATGGTGGATGTGCAAGGATGTCTCAGGGTGGTGTAGAGGGCACAGAGGTGACAGCTTCTTGTTTGTTGCCGGTTTCTGCAGCATTTTGTTTGATGATCTACGAAAGCTTACTGCCATCAGGTAGCAATGATGGATATCGGGTACTACTGTTCCCTTCCTGTGTTCCCATCATGATGCCCTGATCTCATAACAGCTGTCTCCTGTGATCTTGCTGGTGTGTGTGCAGTGCAGGTCCTGATGTCTACTGCCATCCGTGGCACGTTTTCTGGAAGAGACTGAGAGAGGAGGAGAGACATATGGATGATCTTTTCTGGGGTGCATTGCTTTAAATGTCTTTCTCATCTATGTAGACTGGAATGATGTTATTGAATTGGTTTCTTGCAATTCATTTTACTCAAAGCAAGTATTTGGAAGAAAAATCATTGTACAGACTGATATCATCAGGGAATGTTTTCCAACAGCCATGCCAATTGCAGAGGAGGAGGTGGATGCTTTGCGGATACCTGACAGCCAACTGTTTAAACAAGGCCTATTTTGGTAACCGTAAGGTAAAAACAACTGATTCAGAATAATCCTTGCATGATAATGATTAAAGCAGTGATCTCACAGGAGTACCACACACAAGGGAAAGCTGATCTGAGGTATAGTCAATTGGAGAGACTGACCTTTGGTTTAAGTACTTGACAGGGCATGAAGGGGGTGTTTTGAAGTTGTAAAAGCTAGGTACAGGTCCTCTGTGTGCAGGATGAGATGGAAGAAGTTGGTCTGTGTATTAAAACCCAATACATTCCCAATACATCCCAGGTGACTGCTTAAAACCAAATCCTCTGATATGTAAGCCAGGTTCAGCCCCTGCTGGTGTTTGTCTCTGGGGCTTGTTGGTAATGTTGGTGAAGGAGTCCTGAGAAGAGGTTGAATGAACCTGGAAGCAAGTTTTGGCTTTTTAGGCAGAACATAAGGATTAAGTCTGAAGTTGTTACCAATGAATTGCTGAGAGAGAGGGTTTTTTTGATGGGTGGATTATTTGTCCATGCATAGATAAGGTAAATGAAAAAACTCATACAATTGAGTGGATCAAGCTCGGTAGTTGCTGATAATGAAATTGGGTAGTTTGGTTTACTGAGGATTGCTTGTGTATGTTAGTGACATTCTTCTGTATCAGTATGTCTAAGATCAGACTTGGATGGAAACCTTTAGACTGAAAGATACCGTGTACATTAAGTTTACTATTCTGTCGCCTTTGCAGGGAGAAGCTAGGTCAACAACAATCTTAATTACAATTTGTTTCTGTTGATAAATCTTTATTTTTAGAGTTAAGTTAAATGAGGCTTTAAAGCATTTTTATACAGGTACTTTTAATACAGTGTTAGCATTTAGGATGTTGGGTTTGGTACGCTAGATCTCATCAATACATGAGGAGGAACAGTTGCTCCATGGCAAGAGTGGATAACGTACAATTATTTTGGTATGACAGGTTTTCTTTATGTAGATTTTTAAAGGGTTCTGTGCCCTCTACACAGTGTAAAAATGCTTCAGCTCTGCCTGGGGTAGAACACAGTGAGGATTTAACAGCATTTTTTGCAACTCTGTTTAGACTTACTCATACCTGTTAGGAAGTATTTTGCCAGGGAAGCAAAGAAGAAATAAAGTAGAAGTAGCTGATAGAGGCAGGAGGTGAATTTAGGGAGGTGGAATGCAATAACCAGAATGAGAGCACACTCTTAGAACGGGCACTGGTACTTGTGCCCTTATAAGAAGTATTTCGGCGATGACAAATAAGGTTGTTTCATCTGAAAGTAGCAGATTGCTTCCTAATATTTTGCTGGTCTGACGTTCTGTGAAATTGTGTTATATCCTAATTCAGTGGCTCCTCTGCATATAGAACAGGCGCTTGCTATTTTTCTACCAAGTGAAGCAGTTCCCGCTCATTCTGCAGTGGTCGAGGCCTGTATTTTGGTGGCAAAGATCCATAGATTAATCTCTTCTGATGACTTACGATGGATGTTGGCATTACTTCAACACTGACTCAGAAGAAAGAGTTGCATTTACCGAATAAGTGATCCACTTAGTCTTCTGGAGTTCTCCTCGGAGATGTGACCCATGCTCGGCAGTGAAATCCGCTGAGATCACAGCCCAGGGTAGTATGGTTATAGATGCATCAAAAAAATGTGTGTTTATAATCCTCTGCTGGCAGATAAGGTTGACAGGCACCTGGATGTAAACAAGCACTCTGCATTTTGCTAGCGGTAAATGAGTGGTCTATTTACGCATGTAAAAGCTGAAGACTTAAAGATCCTGGAAAGCACATTTGATTTACAATCTTTTTTATGTTCCCTTTCCATTACCTGGCCTAAAATGAGCCTCTTTTAGCTTAATTTCATTTTAGCAAATGAAGGCACCGTTGGCCAGATTTTTGGTTCAAGGTTATTCATATCTTAACAGTAGGAGGAAATACTGTTTAAGCTGACGACTCTTTTTCTGCACTGTAATCTCCAATTTTGTACGAAACAGGTCACCAGTACCATTTTATT
Source organism: Trogon surrucura (assembly GCA_020746105.1). Lineage (NCBI taxonomy): Eukaryota > Metazoa > Chordata > Aves > Trogoniformes > Trogonidae > Trogon > Trogon surrucura. Next base: position 34,552,366 of record CM036617.1, read on the forward strand.
TCATCGACAGCCTGTGAGAAGAGGGTGCGTTTCCAGCTCCCTAGAGGGAGCTGGGCTGCACTTGAGCTGATACTGCTCCAGGTGAAAGCCTCGGTGTACTGTGGCCAATCTACTTAGCTATCCAGTTTCTTGCCAATTCTCTAAAGTTAATACAATTACGGGAAAACATGTGAAACCAGGTGTGGTGCGTATGTCATTAGTTGGGTTTGCCATTTTATTTTTCATGATGCATTTGTTTAACTTCTGTATCATTTTGCCGAACATACGTGATGTGTAGTTAACATTGTTTTCTTTGCAAAATAGAAGGTGGCTGTGGTTTCAGCTGAAGAAGTAAACTATTAACATTTTTTAAGTAAAAGAGAAAGGCTGAAAAGTTGGAATTTCTTTTTAAGTTTCTTGGAAAATATTAAGGGAGATTATGTAACTGCATAAAGTCTCCCGGGAAAAGGAAAGGGAAGGCTCGCTGATAATGAAAGAACGGAGTAGCTGCTTAATGTAATCCGCTCTCCATGGATAGTGATGAGAAGGAAGAGAATGGAGAACTTTGCGGTCAGAGCAAGCTTCATTTATTCAGATCTGAAAGTAGGAAGCACATCTGACAGGTCAGCTTTGTATTATAAGGCCAGCTTGCCAGTCTCGCATCTAAGTTTACCTTTTCCATAATAACCAAGTTGATTCTGTTCACTACTATATACTAAAAATAAAATAGAAATGATAAAAGGAATAATTTTCAGGCTCATCTTGCCCAAGAATAAAGGGAGTAGTGTGAAGCGAGTCAGTCAACGCACTGTAATCAAACAATTCTTCTATACCTAAAGTACAAATGTAGCACAGGTAGCTAGGCAGAAAAGACTAGTGGTCATCCTGAAATCATGCAGAAAATCCATTTCTTTCGGCTCTTCAATGTCAGACAGGCTGCCAGATGAAACTGAATATTGAATTGAAAGCAGAAGATTGAATTTGATAATACTGAAGGTAAGATGCTTTGACAGCCCTGTCATCATTGAAATACAGCTGTGATGATCGCTGAGGTCACTGTTCTAGTTGTTTCAGCAGCTCTTCAAAGTTGCTTCGTTCTAGAGGAATCAGTTTGTTTTTGTTATCAGGGAGGACAAAGAGCAATAGCCACTCCTATCTTAAACTCTAGGAAAATGGAAATTTCAAACTCGGTGAGAAACTTCCTTCCATGCTGACATTGCTATCAACGTGACACAAAATGAGCAATATAGGGTGAGACGTAAAGCTGTGTGTACTGCCCTTTTAAAGACATTTAAGGCCACTAATTCACTGTTAAGTGGATGAAGGTAAACAGAAACGCAGAACTAAAAACCCAAACCAAGACCAAATGATGCTTCTCTTAATGCAAGGTGGTTCGGTGAGTACGAGAAGTGTTCAGAGAATGGCTACAAGCATCTGTGCAAGGAAAAATGCAGACCTTTGTAATGCTCTCAGCCATGTCTCTGAGGGGATGTCATGGGATTACTGTACGACAAGGAGGTATTCTGTAAGTGCCTGAGGAGCAAGCATAGTAGTGGCGGAAACAAATTGAAATGAGAACTTCCAAAGTAGGTTTGTCCTGATGCCGGGTTCATCTCGGAGAGAAAGAACCATCTGTGTAATAAGGAGTTGGCTGGAAAAAAAACGAGTATTTATGCTGCCTTCTTTCAGTTACTCATGGACGTCCTCTGAGGAAGATCTTATCTTTGGTTTTGCCTCCACTCTGTTGTCCTCGACAATGCAAGTTAATTTAAATTGAAATCGAATGCGACTTTTCCAAAACAATTTTATACAGCAAGATACTCCCCAGAGAACTGGCAATCTTAGGAAGGCAACTGATAATCGTTTCAAAAGGATTTTGACCAGCTACAGCCTGATGATTTCCCAGAGAACTGGTAATCTTAGGAAAGGCAACTGGTAGTGGTTTCAGAAGGATTTTGACCAGCTACGGCCTGATGATGTTCTAGTTTGAGTGGAAACTTTCTTCCTCTAATTTGCAAATAAATAACACCAAATATTTGACAAAAATGCTGAAGGAAGCCTCAGGCATTGCAGAAACTGAATGACCAGATTAATATTTTGAGTGAAGATAGAGAACAGGAAGAAGTCTGACATACGGGGAAAAAAATCTGCAATGTCCATGTTGGGTAGAGCAGAAGTAATAGGCTGAATGTGTTGCAAGAAATAACAAGTTTAGGGATTTTTTTCTAGTGGCAAGGATGCAGAGGGTTCCTAGAATAAACTGTGTGAATATTGTGGGGCCTTTACCAGTTGAAGTCTTCAACAACACGGTAGATAAAACTCTGTTGTCTTTAAAGGATGCAACCGATTCTGTTGCTAGTTGTTCCCAGCTCTATTTGTCTGTGGTTCTCACCAAGCTTTAAAGTCAGTGGGATAAAAGGAAACTGGACAGTCAGCAGGAGTGTGGTTTCATAACTTAAACTTTAATCCCCGTGAGCAGTCTGTTACCCTTATTTGTGTCAGAACAGTGGAATACGTAGCAGTTAAGTTATAGGAGACACTGGCAGTTCAACATGGATATTTTGGGCTTCGAAATATTTTCTTCCAGACCCATCCCAGTTTGGAACATTTTGCCAGGTTGCACTTTGAGGCTTGAAACATTTTAATAAGTTCACTTGATCATGCATGAGTCTCTGCCAGCACAACTTGAGGTTCAACCCTGGCTGGTGCAAAAGCATCAGAAAGTGTCGAAGCGGAGAGAAAACTATTCTGTCTTCAAAAAGCTTATGTAGACATACCCCAAATTGTTAATGCACAACTAAAAATAGACTAAGAGAATGGTAGACCAGACTGTTCATAGACTTGTGACTCAGCTGTAACTTTTTGTGTATTTTAGAGTTGCATGCTTTCAGTTTTAGACCATGTTGGAGGAATAATCTTAGTACAAAATTAATTCAGTAGCCTGTGGTTTGTGTTTTAGCTAGTAAAAACTTCATGGACTTCTTGCAGTATTTCCAGTGGCTGTCTTTGGTTAAAGGAAGAAAGTTGCCTGAGTTGTGGAAGGCGTATGGGGAAAAGATTGAATAATGGACCCCAGACAGGGAACTGCTTGAGAGAGTCCAGCGCAGAGCCACAAAGATGATGAAGGGAGTGGAGCATCTCCCTTATGAGGAAAGGCTGAAGGAGCTGGGTCTCTTTAGCTTGGAGAAGAGGAGGCTGAGGGGTGACCTCATTAATGTTTATAAATACGTCAAGAGGGAGTGTCAGGAGGACGGAGCCAGGCTCTTTTCAGTGATGTCCATTGACAGGACAAGGGGCAATGGGTACAAGCTGGAACATAGGAGGTTCCACAAAAATATTAGAAAAAACTTTTTCCCTGTGAGGGTGACAAAGCACTGGAACAGGCTGCCCAGGGAGGTTGTGGAATCTCCTTCTCTGGAGACATTCAAAACCCACCTGGATGCGTTCCTGTGTGACCTACTGTAGGTGGCCTACTGCTGTGGCAGGGGGGTTGGACTAGATGATCTTCCAAGGCCCCTTCCAACCCTTAAGATTCTGTGATTCTGTGTGATTCAGTTTCTGCTCTCCAGATATTCACTCCATAGCAAGAGTAACGGGTAGACCAATAAAATTAACATAGTATGTTAGGAGTAGCAGAATTCGAGTTATTTTGGCAGAGAATTTTGAACTCTCAGAGGAAAAAAAATGGTTCCTGTGTATTATGGAGTGCGTCTCCTATGTTGGTGGAGATCACGTCCATGTCTTACAAGAGTAATGAGTCAAATGCTCTTTCAACATGTATGGGGCCTCATTCTGATCTCCAGTGATTTAAATTTTGAATAATGCAAGAGATATTAATGAGCTACACTATAATAACAGATTACAATCTGGTTCTTATTCCATAGGATTTTAATATGGTTGTAAAAGGGATATTCATCTTCATTTTCTAAACGTGCAGTAAGTTACCTAATTAATCCAATATTGTCTTCATTCTGGAGGAGGGTACTTAACTTGAATTTCATTGTCAAATATCACACAGACAAGCTTGTGTGGTGGTAACATTAACTAATGATAGATTCATCCAGATATACAGTTCTGTCATTAACCTGAATTACAGTGTTACTCCAATTGTTTTCAGTAGAGAAAGACCACGTTGCTGTAAGGGAGAAAGAATGTTATTTTTGCAGTCATTATGCAATTAACTCATATAACCTCTGTGCTCGTCATGCTTTGTAAAAGATCCAGGGTGACCAACTGTAGGTCACTTATATGAGAACAAAGACCCTGGGGCTGAGAGACAGTTTATTAAGATAATACTGTAGTGAGAAAATCAACTGTCACAGCAGCTGCTGGTTGAAAGGGTGCCTGTATTTACTGCATTCTTGTAGTAAATAAGAGTTTCCTGAGTTGAGATGTTTTGAATACTGAAGGACAGGGAAAATAACCAGGTAAATAGTGGTGGTGTGAGCGTGGAGTGAGCTTCACCTTGTTTTCTGCAGGTTCTCCCTTCAGTGGTGATTGCTCTGTGGCTTTTCTAATACAAGGTCAAGTACTTACCATTCAAAATGTGGGATGTTTATTATTTTTCTCCTTTATTCAGCTACTTATTTTCATGAAAATGAAGATACTTTGCTCTCTGTCAGTTTTGGTTGCTGTTGACCAATGTCACCCAAAGCTGATAAAGGAGGAGAAACAGATGAAGATGCAGACAGAGCATCATTTAAGCTTTGTTCTCAGGAAGCAGAGCTAAAAGATATTTTTTCTCAGGCACTTCTCTTTCCAGATAGAAAAAAAGAGAAAAGTTGAATTGAATTCTTTCATCCATGTCAAGGGGTACAAAATATGTTGTCACTTGCTGGTGCCTCAGTGTATTTGTCACTGGGATGCCCACAGCAATGTGCTTTCTAAATGGTATATGAAAAATGGACGTACAATCTGCTTAAAACAAAATAAGCTTGTTGCTCTTATCTATTAGAGCAAAACTGAGCTGCCGAGGTTTGTAGACCGCATGTTGGCCTGCAGTGTGTAAAATGGCAAGTCTGATGCACTGCTACTGACCATAGTAAGAGAAGCAACTTCTTCCTCACAATGCCTCTTTTAATGTTTTCTGCTTAATTTTTTCTTACGAAAGTGATTGATAATGTATAGTCAAGTTTGAACGTGTCTTGTTTCAGTTTTACATGAACATCAGATTTTTTCCCTCCAAAGCACAAAGAAAACTCCATGCTTAAGATTCACTTTTGCAAACCCTTCCCCCTTCTTCAAACATTCATATGGAAATACACCATTAACTGTGAAATTCCCTAGCAACCTTAACAGCCTAGAAGAAGGGATCCAAAACCCAGCAATAGTAAATTCTCAAGAGAATTTGTACTGTCTATTGTTAATATTCATTATATTCTAATAAGTGATTTGAGAAATTCTTTTCAGGGTCTCTCCTCCTCCTTTCTCTCAACTGCAATGATGGTTTTGTTGGAACGGCGCAATATGCACTGGTGGAAATAACCCAAAGCTTCTTTCTCACCATCTCTCTCTGGAAGGCCTTCAGAAAATCTGCTTTATTTCATAGTAATTCCTTTGCCACTTGCTTTAATGGCCTGTAATTTTTTTTTCCTGATAAATTGGTCACTGACAGCTGATAGAAGAGTTATTAGTACTTTATAACATAATAAATGGTTTGCTAAATCTGCTTAATGAGAGAACTCGTAATTTCAGATACATGGTGGCAATAGTATGTGCTGCTTTGTGTAGTAGTGATGCTTTTTGTATCTCGTAATTCTCTTACTTAGTGCAGGCTAGTCATCCTAAAAAATCCAGAGGTGATGCTATGGTATGCAGTGTCTCAAGTGTTTTAAGTGCAGAAAATCATTCAGGCATTGCTTCAGTTCAGCCTTAATCCCATGAGAGCTGAGAAGTTCTGGCAAAAAGTCCCACTGCTTGACAGACACAGGACTGAGCCCTAAGCTGTCAGCATCGAATGCAGCTTCGTTAGCAAATGGAATGAATTTTGGTTGCTTCTGTTCCAGCTCTGGCTTCCAGAGTAATTTTGGGGGCAGAATGTAGAGCTGTGGTTGGCTGTAGCGTTTTTAGTTTGTTTGGGCTTTTGTTTGTTTGCTTTTGTTTTTTAATATTAAGCAGTCCCTTCTGTATGCCTTTCTCCTTTTTGTCTTGTCTTCTTTAATTTTTATAAGCCTCCTTTCTCCTTCTCTTTGTCTCTGCCTGTCCCATGTCTTTTTACTGTGGCCTCCATTTATTTCATATTTCAGACTTGCTGTTTTCTCTTTAACGCACTGTGTTCTTTACTACTTTCCTTTACTTTGTTCCCTTGATCCTTTCTATTTGCTTTTCTCATTTTTTTAATATTATGAAGCTCTGTAATAAAGATTCAAATTAATTTACTTCTACAGGGTTAAGATTATAGACCTTTTTTTTTAATTACTATTTTTCTTTATATCTGAAAATTGCCACAAGTGCTGTCGTTCTGGAATACTGTTTCATCTACTCTAACTTTTTTTTTGTTCATATCTTGTGCAAGTGACAGAAATGTGCCTGTGTTGTATGAAGTAAAGATGCGTAGTGGATGTAGCCCAACAGTACTGTGTGGCCACATTTCTTGTTCAAAGGTTTAGAAACTTGAGCTTCTTTCTCAGGCTCAGGGCTTATGTAGGCTGTCCTTATATTGAGTTTCTTGCTTTCAAAAATAATTTTAAAATAATCTTTGTTTTGCTCCTTACATTATACGAGATCAGTAATATAAGAGGCTACCTTCACCTAGTGTAATAGTTTTGTACAGATGTCAGAATGTCAATGTTTTGGTCAAAGAAGGGTGCTTGCTTTTATGTAGGGATCCTTACTTTGATGGAGCTGTTCTAAAGAAGGGACTATTTGTACCATATGGTATCTTTAATTATTTTATATGTGGGTAAGTCAATTTGAGACATGTGGTTATGTATCATTAAGGTCCATAATCTTAAATGTGCAAAAACACCCTCACATGTCTTTAGTGTCGAAATTGGAGTGTGAAATAGGTAGTACTACTGGAAAGCTAAATGAGTGGTGAGTCAAAGTAATTAAGGGAAAGTAAATAATCTCTAAGGTTCTCATTCCCCATGAAGCTAATTTCTTATCTTATCTTTCATGTATTTAAAAATAGTTCCCTACTAATTCAAGTTGCTTGTGTACTGTGTGTGTGAAGAGCACTTCAGTTCTATTGAAAAGATGGCAGATTAGGGAGTTATTTTCAATGGGCTATTTTTTTCTTTTTTTTTTTTTTATTTTAAGAGAGACATTCATTTGAGAAATGTAAGTGAACAAATCTTGCTGGAAAAACAGCTTGATGTGCATGCAAGACAACAGGTGATCAGCCAATAATTTTGTGCTGGCCTTTGTTTTTGTCTTTGAAGGCATACGGATGGCAGTACTTTCTCTATAGAGATGTTTTTTTTTCCCCAGTCTAGGAAGGCCTTAAATGTTCTGCCATATGTGCTTTTCTGTTTTGTTTCCAAAAGATCACAGAATCACAGAATGTCAGGAATTGGAAGGGACCTCAAAAGATCATCTAGTCCAACCCCCTGCCAGAGCAGATCACCTACAGTAGGTCACACAGGAACACATCCAGGCGAGTTTTGAAGGATCTGTGTCTTGTTAGCGACTCTACTGTTTTGAATGTAGATCATTTTTTTTTTTTTTTTGCTTAAACTGATAAAAATATACCTTGGAAGATGGATGGAATGTAATAGAAGGCTGTGAGTGCTCTGGAGCTGCAGGTCTGCCATGCATGAGTCTGAAGGTGGTCTGATGGGAGAGTGATGAGATTGCACTGTCAACTCCATCAGTATCTTGAGTCGCTATCTTAAGAGGGATAATACATGTTCATGACATGTCTTCAGGTTTCTGTGCCGAAGAAAATAAATTTCATCGCTTGCTTTATTTTTGTGTACATCCTGCCCTTTAACTCCTCTGAGATTTTCTGTTGCCCCAAGAGGCATACTGCATATGTAGATTTCTTTTTCTCACTCACGGAGATGCAGGTAATGAAACGAGGTGGCAAGCCTGAAATAGCAGAGGGACTCAGGGTCATATGTACGGCGGACATGAAAGCATGGTACTGTCCTGAAATGTGCGGAGGGACTGCACAGACTTGCTCTGGGCGTGTAATGTAAGTGCCCGAATTAGGAGTTTATACAGTATATGTAGCGCAGCCCTTTGGGCTCTGAATTACAGAATCACAGAATTGTTGAGGCTGGAAAAGACCTCTGAGATCATCAAGTCCAACCCAACACCATCACATCAACTAGACCATGGCACTAAGTGCCACATCCAGCCTTTCCTTGAACACCTCTAGGCACGGTGACTCCACCCCTTCCCTGGGCAGTGCATCCCAGTGCCTGAGCACCCTCTCCATGAAGAAGTGTTTCCTGAGATCCAACCTAAACCTTCCCTGACAGTTTCAGGCCATGCTCTCTTGTCCTGTCACTGGTTGCCCGGGAGAAGAGCCCGACCCCCACCTGACTACACCCTCCCTTCAGGCAGTTGTAGAGAGTGATAAGGTCCCCCCTGAGTCTCCTCTTCTCCAGGCTAAACACCCCCAGCTCCCTCAGCCTCTCCTCACAGGACTTTCCCTCCAGTCCCTTCCCCAGCCTCGTTGCTCTCCTCTGGACCCGCTCCAGCACCTCAATGTCTTTCTTGCAGTGAGGGGCCCAGACCTGCACACAGGGCTCGAGGTGAGGCCTCCCCAGTGCTGAGCACAGGGGCAGAATTACATCCCTGTTCCTGCTGGCCACACTGTTCCTGACACAGGCCAGGATGCCATTGACCTTCCGGGCCACCTGGGCACACTGCTGGCTCATGTTCAACTGGTTGCCACCAGCACTCCCAGGTCCCTCTCTGCCACTCCTCCCCCAGTCGGTAGCGCTGCAGGGGGTTATTGTGGCCAAAGTGTAGGATCCTGCACTTGGTCTTGTTGAACTTCCTACCGTTGGCCTTGGCCCATTGACCCAAATTGCCAGCTCTGGGCATCTGAATATCTCTGCAGACTGTACAGGAACCCTACAATTGCAACGTGAAGTCATAACAAAGTTATGTCTAAAAGTAGACAGTGTAGATTTATCCTCTCTGTATTAGCTGAGGATGCCGTGTGCTACTTGCTTAATAAGGATGCTAACCTGTTTGATGGTGAATTTAGAGGAGCTGAAGATGGTGCTTTTTTCCAGCTCTGCAGCCTTTCAGGCTGGTAAAGCTGGTTTTTTTTTTTGTTTCGTGTTTTTTTTTTCCTTAATGCACATTAACAGAGGCTTTCTGGTTTATTAACTCCAGATCCTCATAAAAGTTTAGAAGGACTAGAAGTTAGTGCATATGTCCTCCTGTCATCTTCATGCTTTGAAATCAATGAGGGGTTTGGTGTGGAAAAAGTTAGTGCTCGGCTGGAGCCGTGCAGATTTGGTGAAAGAAAATAAAACCATCAGTAAGTATTACTGAGAGCAGGGTAAACCTATTCAGTGTAAAAGGGAATTTTGTAACCTGTTGTCTGCAGCAGGAAAGCTGCTTTTTATTAATCGGTGAAAGAAAATGTTGAAAATAATTGGAAAAATGACTTGAGGGAGGGAAAAGCAGAGTTGATGAATATTAGCAGTAGGCTGATACTGTTTGTGGAATCAGACTATTCTTAAAGCTTTCATATGCTCTATGTAGTGTATAGAAAAAAAACCCCACAACCTCCTTTTTTTTTTTCCTCCTGAGAGAAGCCATGATTTTATCTCAGTAATTGAAAATAATCTCTGAAGTTGCTCCTTAACTAAACTTACATGAACCTCTTTTAAATCAGTTGTTATCTTTTAGTGAATTTCTCAATAAATGTTACTGCCTGTGCTTGGATGGCATGATCCTACATAGCAAATAAGACCAAGCATATCCTATTCATTACTCAAAGCACATTTCTAGCCTACTTATGGAGGCATATGGCAGTGATGCTGTAGTTAAAGGTGCTTGTTGGTGTTTCTACTATAAATTGTGTGTACTTCAATGGCTTAATTCACACCAGGCAGAAGTCTGACTAGCTAACTACTTAGTTTGGGTTTTATTCCCCCTCATTAAAAATCTTGAAGTGAAGAAACCAGTTTTGAGTTCTGAATTTCTTTGATGGTATCTGTATGTCTATCAGTCTGTTTCTCAGAAAAAAATGCTACACTTTTCCTTAATTTCAAAACTTTCTTCTGTCGTGCAACGTGTGATTACTGTTTGTTGACTTGCATCACTCTCAGCGCTTTGGGTTGCTCAAAGAAAGCCATGCCTGTGAAAAGAGGGAAAGGAGACATGAGAACATATGGAATTGTCTACGTTGAGCAATCTGTGTGCAATGCTGTCTGTGAGCAAAGATGTTTTCAGTTGCCTCAGTTACTGCAACTGGACAATATTAATTTAGGGACTTCTCACTTACAGGGGATGTTGCCAAGTGAATTCCTCACAGTTCCACGAACACTGAGCAATCCCTCAAGACGTCACTCAGTAGTCATATCTGTCACGCTTGCATTAATTCCCATAAACTAGTCTATCATTTCTCACTGCATAATGACCAGGGCTAGATCCAGTTGTATTTATTCCACATTTTTGGAAGAGTTTCCCACATTTGGGGAAAAAAGACAAATGGACCCAACCGGACAACTAGCAAACACTGCTAAGCAGTTCCTGAAAAAAAAAAACCCCAAACATAGTAGGCTTTACAGAAACACCGAAAAAGGTGTGATTTTTTAAAATCATCTCCTATTTGGAGTTCACTTGTTTTTAGGGAAAGGGCCTTGTCTGAAGTCTGTTGAACTTAATGGGAGTTTTCTGAGTGACCTTCTGATGTCTGTTTAAGGCTGTAGAGGCCCCCAAAATGGTAATGCTGAGAGGTGAATTCAGCCCCGTAAATCTCTGTGGGTCGTTAATTTTAAATCTCAATAATGTTAAGACCAGAATGCATGTAACTGAAGCAGAGTGATGACCATAGTAGGAACATTTATGTAAGTGTTGTGTTGCTTTGGTTTGCACAGTAGTGGAAATTATTTGTAATTTTGGATTGGAAGCTTGCATTCTACTTTAACATTAATTCCAATAGATCACCTCTGTGTTTCTGGAGGAGAGGTGGATAAGGATTTATTTTTTTTTTGGATGTTAGGAAGTAATAGGACATACCAGAAAAATCTCTGTAAGATGGATATAAACCTCTCCTTATGATTTAGCTGTATAAGAAGTTTTCAAAACATTGCTGCACCTAACACATTTGCTCCTAATAATGTCTGCTCAAACTTTAAAGCACATATGTAAGTTTTTATTTGCTCTGTGGAGACAGGATCCTGAGGTGTGCAGTGTCTGCAGCTGTCACACAGGTATACTCCAAATGGGGATGCCCATATCAAAAAGCTTCATTTGGCTTAGTGAGAACTTGTATCTTGCTTCCCCCCTCATAAGAATTTATTGCAATATATCCTGATTTCATGGCAGGAGGTGAGGGTGATTTTTGCTATATAAGCGCATAAGGAAGGAGTCAAAGCTAAAAATTAACCAATGCAGTGGTGTGGCTTTTGCCATCCAGTGTCTGATCCATCTTAAAGTCCCCCTTGCACTTTCGCATAGAATAAATTTAACTCTTCTTTGCCTCAGTCCTCTGCCAGGGATTGTTTAGAGAAATGATGTTTGCACCATGACCCCAGGGCCAAACCCCCTTGAATGTAATAAAAAAACGCTGGGACGAAGCAGTTAAGATCAAAACATGCAGAACCACACAAAGAATAAAAAAAGCAGACTTTTAAAAATGAAACAGGCCATTTATGTGGGAAATCCTGAGTACTGGTATTTTTATGTAATCCATGGTGGAAAGGGAAATGTTTGGTAACCCACAGTATTCTGCTATAACAACACATTCAGCTTTCTCTACATGTATTTGTCATCATACCTGCCTCCATTTATAATTGAAAAGAGAAATTATAAAAGCTTATTGCTTGGTCTCTGGCCTTTCTGCACAAAGGCACGGGTACTGCTTTACCAGCCCTGAGAGACTTAGTTAGGTACTATCCCTGCGAGTGCTTGTTAGGCACTTAGCAGCAATGGTGGCTCAGGTGGAAGGAAAAGAAGAGGCAGGTTTTTTTTTGTGTGTGTGCGCTTTCCTCCATTCTTCAGGCTAGAATTTCAATTTCAGTTCGATCTGTAATTTTCTGGGAAAGTGACGACTTTGACTGCAACTGTATCTGTTTCTTCTCCAGTGGATACCATTAAGCCTTTTACTGTAATTGAAATAGTTTCATAAATTTTTCAAAATCTGACTCTAATCTTGTTTCGGGGCCTCTAACAAACATTAGTATTCATGCACAAAATAATACATGATGTACTCAACCTGCCTAAGCTAGAGCTTGACCCAAGGGCAGTGTAAGAGGACCTGAAGTAGATTAAGTGACCAGTTGAGAATTTTCATCATAAAGAGCTTTAGATATGCTTTGGTTCTCTTCTGGAACAAGGAAAACTAAGTCAGGATCTGGGATGAAAATGTAGCAAGAACTTCTCCACTGTAGGTGAACCATTCTCTGCAGAGTGATCAAATTCAGAGTAGCTGTGAAGCAGCTTTAAGCCAAGCCTGTGCTTCTAGCAGAGGACTGATGTGGTGTGGTTGCAGAAATGATTGCTCTTTGAGGAGCCCTCAGCTAACCTAGGGTCACACTAAATATTCACAAAGAAAAGGTTCTAAAATGTTCATTCTAGATATTTAACTAGAACAGATTTCTAGTTTTCAAAATGGGTAGTATTTAATTTGTTGTGATACAGTTCCTTCAGCCATTTTTAGATGTTAGCCAGAATGCAGTCCCTGGTTGTAGAAGATACATAATTTTCCTTGCAAAGAAACTTGTCGGGGGATAGTGGAGCTTTCTTTGCAATTTAATTTATGAAACCTTGATTGATATTTTGTTCTTTCTATTTATGACACAGAAACTTTTTTTTTTTTAATTAAGCTACAAATATGGTAGCGTTGGAGTTAGTGTTGGAAAATGTTCTTGCTTTTTTGAGGTTTCAGCTTCCATTTCAGAAATAGCAAGATCAGGATGAGAACATTCGCAGGATCAACACACTCCTCTGGGTTGTCGTTACAGTGACAGAAAAGAGAGGTACAGTGAAACTTCACTTCTATGTAGTGTCATTTCCTTAAATGATATGAATGGGAGAATTATCCCAGTGGACGTCTGTTACGATCCTTCTCTCTGGAAAGGTCGTTGATAATTGCTGTTTATCGTTTTGGAGAGTATTTGTTCAAATATATCTTGAGTATTCATTTTCCATAGATTTGTGTCTAGGGGAATTAAAAGTGGTAGCAAAAAGAGCGCACAGGAGAAAATAACCATTTGCACAAAAGCAATTTTCTGTATCTTCTAAGTGAAGAAAGGAAAGAAGAGGGAAAGTCCTTTTTCATGATGTTTGTCCTGACTTCAGCTCTTTAATTCCTACCTCAAAACCTCCATTTCCACCCCTCTGTCCCCCTCAGTCCTGATTAGGGACAAGAGGTCCTTTCATTTGGTAAAGCCAATGAAAGCTCAGTAGCATTCACAAGAACTTAGCAGTGCAAGTATTTTCCTGTGTGCAGTAGAGTACTTTTTTTTTTTCGATTTAAGATGTTTGTTGTCAGTTTTAAGGCATTTTGACTGAATCTTCAATGTTCTCTACATCAAAAATGTTGGTGTTTCTTTTCACAAGCTCCTAAGAGAAACACATCCAAGGGGAGGAAAAAAAATGTATAGTCTGTATCTCCAGACTGCTGCTGTATTGCAATGAGAGTGGAAACCAAACCTTAATCAGAATGACAATCTCATTTGTTTGGCTGCACAAAGTTGTATGTCATGTACATATCACAGAAGATTATTGTGCATTGGTGCACGGAAGTTTCTTCCCAGAAAGAAATGTGGCATCTGACAGGCATTTTAGGTCAGTTTAGAGTAAGAGGTAAAAAAATCCCTCATAAAAGACAGCATACTTGGCTTAATTTTATGTGTCATTGTACTTCTGCATAATGGCATTAGGATTGTATGCAAGGCATTTGAAAATAGAATTGGGTCTCTTAATTCGGAGTAACTTAGAAAAAAAATGAAGGAAAGACAGACTCTCGTTGTGTTTGATTTCAAGATTAGACTAAAACTACTGAGTACTGAGTTGGATGGAATCTCTTTTTCCATACAGAGAAGGTGGAGATCTGCTGATCTCATTACCAGATCACTCCTGCTCCTTTGCCCAAGTTCTGCATTTGTTCAGTACACCTTCATCTGAGGTGGAAGAACCCAAGAATGAATCTCCTGTTACAAGAGAGTATTTCTGGTGCTAACTCACTCTCCTGTTGACATAATTACATGCTATGAACATAAGCCTTTTTTTTCATTTTGGAGTTGCTGATTTCTGAATTCACAAATGGACTTGTTTGGTTTTTCAAAAACTCCTTCAGCAAGGAGTGAGAGCTGGTTTGGACACTGTTGTATTTATGGGATCTCAGCATTCAGTTTATGAATTCTAGTTCAGTTGTTTTATCATGAGATGCCTCGGGAGATACGCTGTTGGGGCCCATACAAAGAGTGATAGATGACCGTTAGCCTTGATGGTGCCCACTGAAGTGGGAACAACTGGTGCTGGAGCCTTAGGAAAAGAGGCTTCAGCTAAATTACTCTGCAGGGAAAGCAGTGGGAACATTCAGTATTCTCCCAGAAGTGGAACAAAGACAGTTTGTAAATAAAACCCTGGGGAGCTTGCTGAACTGACTTCTGCAGGAAAGAAGTTTGCTTTGCTTGACTGTCCAGCCTAGGAGGAAGGAAATGCCCCAGGTGGGTGGTAGGGCAAGATGATGTGACTCAGTAAAGGAGTCATATGTGGGGAAAAATCAATCCCATATTCCTGTTAGGTTTCTGGTTTCATTGTAAACATGCTTTAGGAAAAAGGAAGCAAAGAAATACAAGTTAAAACTGATTGTGTTAGCTCTGAACTATAAATCCTGAGTGTCTGTAAGAACATAGTTGCGGGAAAGACTATGATTTAAGACAGCATGGGGTCTTCAGTATCTTTGTATGCCCAGATCACATTTCTTTGAAGAAATAAAAATGAGAGAGCTGTCCAAGAAACACGTGCCACACAGGTCTTGTAAAGAGCAAGCTCTGCCTACTAAAGGTTGCTCAGGAACACCCTTGTTGAATGCACTGGGACCTGAATGCAATCAGCTTACAGAATGTCTAGGCAGGAAACTCAGCCTCAGTCTTGAAAATGTGTGAAAATGTGTGAAAATACACTGTTAAATTCAGATCAATTCCCTTAGAAAAAGGTAGGAGCTGATTCTGTCTTGAATGATACAGATTGAGAATCTGTGTTCATATTAATCATAGAATTGTAGAATCATATAATACCAGGTTGGAAAGGACGTCAAGGATCATCTCATCCAACCTTTCGTGACAAAAACACTGTCTAGACAAGATGGCCCAGCACCCTGTCCAGCTGAATCTTAAAAGTGTCCAGTATTGGGGAATCCACCACTTGCCGGGGTGATTATTCCAATGGCTGATTGTTCTCATTGTGAAAAATTTTCCTCTTGTATCCACTTGGAATCTCCCCGGGAGTAAACTATACCCATTACCCCCGTCTTTTCCATGTGACTCCTTGTAAAAAGGAAGTCTCCGTCTTCTTTGTAGCCACCCTTTAAATACTGGAACTGGGTGATAAGGTCTCCCCTAAGCCATCTTTCTCAAGGCTGAACAAAACCAATTCTCTCCTCATATGACAGCTTCCCAGTCCTTTGATAATCTTTGTGGCCCTTCTCTGGACCCTCTCCAGCCTGTCCACATCTTTTTTTGTATAGCAGGGACCAAAACTGAACACAGTATTCTAGGTGTGGTCTGACAGGCGCTGTGTACAGTTGGATATTGACTTCTTTATTTCTGCTGGTGATGCTCTTGTTGATGCAACCCAGCACCCTGTTGGATTTCTTTGCTGCTGCAGCATGTGTTCACTCATATTGAGCTTGTTGCCCACCAGGACCCCCAGGTCCTTTTCCGCAGAGCTGCTCTCCAGCTGGGTAGATCCCAGCCTGTTCTGCACTCCTGGATTGTTTTCCCAGGTGCAAGACCTTACAGTTGTGTTTGGTGAACTTCATAAGGTTTTTGTTAGCCTATTCTTACAGCCTGTCCAGGTCTTTCTGCAGGGTGGCTCTCCCTTCCGAAGTCTCCACTTTCCCGTTCAGTTTGGTATCATCAGCAAACTTATCAGAGGACACTTGCTCCCATCACCCAGATCACTTATGAATTTATTAAATGCTGTTAGGCCCAACACTGATCCCTCGGGGACCCCACTTGGGACAGGCTGATAGTTTGAAAAAGAACTATTTCCCACCATCCTGTGGGTGCAGCCTGTCAGCCAGTTGCCCACCCACCACACAGACCGCTTTTCTAGAACATAATGCACCAGTTTCTCTAGGAGGAGGCTGTGGGAAACTGCATTGAAAGTCTTGGAGAAATCCAGGTAAACGATGTCCACTGCTCACTCCACATCAGCCGAGCAGGTTACTTTGTCAGAGATGATGATCACGTTTGTTAAGCAGGATTTGCCCTTGGTGAATCTGTGCTGGCTATTCCCAATCAAGTGCTTTGTTTGACTTGTGATAGCCCCCATGAGCATTTGTTCCCTAACTTGCCCAGGGAATGAAATAAGACTGATACGCCTATAATATCCTGGATCCTCCTTTAAGCCCTTCTTGTAGATGTGCATGACGTCAGCCTTGTTCTGTCTTCTGGGATGTTCTCCAATCTCTGACTTCTCAGGGATTGTGGACAGCAGTCTTGCACCAACGTCAGTCAGGTCTCTTAACAACCTTGGAAAGGATAACGTCTGGGCCCATCAATCTGTAGGATTCAGGTTCCTGTAATATCTCGCAAACTAACTCTTCATTCACTGACCGTGGGCCTGTGTTTGCATCAACCTGAAATTTTTGTTTCCAAGACCTGGAGCCCAACAGTGCTGGTAAAGACAGAGGTGAAGAAAATTTTAGAGAACCTCTGCCCTTTGAGTGCCTTTTCACCTCTCCTGTTTAACAGTGGGCCAATATTTTCATTCTGTTTCTGCTTGTTGTTTATGTACCTGAAGAACCCTTTCTTGTAGTTTTTGATAGCTCTGGCCAATTTAAATTTGAGCTGAGCTTTTGGCTTTATACTTGCATCTCTGCACATCCTTGCAATGCCTTTCTTGTTCTCAACAGGTATTTGTCTACTTTTCCATCTTTGGTGTGCTTCTCTGTTGGTCTTGAGAAGACTTTAAAAGCTCACAGTTGAGCCAAGGCGATGTCTTGCTGTGCCTACTTCCCTTTTCTTACAGGGCATGAACTGTTTCTGCACTTTCAGGAGAGCGTTTGTGAAAAGGTCACAGCTTTCGCTTGCTCCTTTATCCTCCATGGAAGCTTCCCACAGAATCCCTCCCAAACATTGCCTAGTCCTGAACACCTGCTGCACAACGAATTAGAATACATACTTTATGGGCAAATCAAAGCTATTCTTTTAACGAAGAATCAGATAGAAGAATAGTTGTGTTTGTCATATACTAAATGTAAATCTGAAACACGTGTTCTACAGACCCTATTAGTTCCTGCTGTGGCTCAGAGATCTAAAATCCTTTCCCAAGTGTGCATCTGCCAACAAGTAGGGCTTCCATAGTGTAAACCCCATCAATCATCTGCTTGTATATCTACAGCACGCAGCAGAGCCAACAGGCCGTGAAAATCTAGACTGCCATTTCTTGGAACTAGAGGAGGTAGCAAAAGAGGCAATGTGTTTACCGAGAGCCTCTGTGCGTGAGGTTGTCATCATAACCTTCATATTTTTTTTCTTTTTTGAACTGTTGTGTTAGTGTCTCAGATGTCTAGTAAACTACATGACCAAAACTGTTATGTGTCCTAGATGCTCTTCATGTCTTTGATGTTGCTGAGAATATGAAGAAGTAGTTTAGATTTTAAGAAAGAGATGCTTGAATTCATCCCATGTAACTTTTAAAGTATTTAACAAGGCCATCTATTCTAGAAATGTGCATCACCCAATTTTCCTTTCAATAAATACAAGCAGATACCTCTACAGGTCTATTATCTATACGTATATATTTTGGTCTTGGTGTGGCTGACATCTTTTAAAGATACCTGTTTCTCTACATTGACTAGACAAAGATTCTAGGATGATTACATACTCAGTTCAGGTTCTTCAGCTGGGAACAACATTTAAGTGGAATCCCTCTTAGATACTGCAAGACTGGCGAACAGCACCTTTTCTTCGGCCTTTATTCACCACCTATATACTACCATGAAATAATTTGAAAATAGGTAGACTGCCTATACAAGTGAGGTAGTTAATGATGGACCTTCAGCTGGTTGATGAAAAGTACAGGTGGAAGTCTAGAAGAAATGCTGGCCATCCAGGGCCCGTAGCAAGCAGAAAGAAGGAAGAAAAGAGAGAGGCTGTAACTAATTAATTGTTTCTGACAGTCTTTGATGGTGCAGACCAGAGAAGACATCTGAGACCTGAGCAGTGAAGTGACTACTTCCCTGTAAACCTGCTAGGCAACTTTAGAGAGTGACATTAAGGGCTGAAGAATGGTTTAGGTCTGCCCAAATCCAGGCTGAGAGATGATGACTCCATTTTGAGGAAGGATGAGGAAAGACATGTCACTGATTCATTTCAGTCCACAGAAAAAGGAGGTGGTTTACAGTTGATTACATGAAAAAAGGGAGTACTTCTGTGGAGGCGTCCGTACTGTGTGTCTATTTCATATTGTGGTGAGTTGGATTTTTTTAAAAGAATCTCGTTAGCAACTTTATTATAAGTTAAGCAAATTACACATTTGATCATTAAACTACTAATATTTTATTGAAGAACAATATTCACTGACTATAAATGCATTGGGCAGTACTCATGTGATTAACAATTAATTCATATAATCATTGCATGAAACACAGAATAAGCACTCCTTTAGTGCATGAAGTTTGCTGAGCATAATGCTGTTGGTGTGTGATCAGGGCAGATGCCTTCCATGCTTCTTTCCTCTCCTTCTGTTCTTCCTCAGTAATATCAAGAATGGGAACTGGAAGTTGTTAAACTACAAGTTTGTTGTTGTTTAACCCTGGACGGTGGCCAGGTACCCACACAGCCGCTCTATCACCCTCACTTCTCTCCTAGACAGGGGGAGAAAAATACATCAAAGGGCTCAAGGTTTGAGATAAGGACAGGGAGATCACTTTCATTTACCGTCCCAGGCAAAACAGACTTGATTTTGGGGAAATTAGTTAGATTTATTTAAAGAAAAAATCGGAGAAGAGTAGTGAGAAATAAGAAAAGAAAAAAAAAAAACAGATCTTAAAAGAAAACACCTTCCCCCTATCCCTCCTTTCTTCCTGGGCTCAACATCAATCCAGGTTTCTCCATCTCCTTCCCCCGAGCGGTGCAGGGGGACAGGGAATGGGGGTTATGGTCACTTCATCCGATGTTTGTTTCACGGCTGCTTCTTCACTCCGGAGGAGGACTCTTCACACTTCCCCAGGGCCGTTGTGGGGTCCCTCCCATGGGAGACCATAGTCACTCTCTCTTCTCCACGTGAGTCGTCCCACGAAGGGCAATTCATCACAAACTGCCCAACGTGAGACACCTCACAAGGGGCAATCCGTCCCTTGTGAGTCTGAGGCACAGTCCTTCAGGGGAAACTGCTCCAGCGTGAGTCCCCCGCAGCATCACTAAGTCCCACCAGCCAACCTGCTCCAGCATGGGCATTCAGTTTTCCACAGGCTACAGGTTCTGGCAGCGACTTGCTCTGATGCGGGCTTCCCACGGGCTACAGCCCCCTTCAGGCACCCACCCACTCGGCGTGGGGTCCTCTGCCCTATGGTGGACATCTCCACCCCACCCATGGGCTGCAGGGGGACAACCCGCTTCACCATGGTCTTCACCATGACCCTGGGGACTCTCTGCTCCGGTGCCTGCAGCTCATCCTCCCCCCTCCTCCTTCTTCACTGACTTTCGTGTCTTCACAGATTCTCACTCCTCCATCTCTGTGCCAGCTGTTGTGGCGCAGTTCTTTTTCCCCGTTCTTAAATATGTTTTCACAGAGGTGTTCCTCTGCTATCACTTTACTGATAGGCTCAGCCTTGGCCAGTGGCAGGTCCCTCTTTGGAGCCACCTGGCATTGGCTCCATCAGACCTATGGGAAGCTTCCAGCAGCCTCCTGCAGAAGCCACCCACCCCTCGCCACCAAAATCTGGCCAGGCAAACCCAGTACAAAGTTAGTTACCTTCATAGGACTCAGTGTCTCTGGGTGATGTCCTTGAGATAGACTCTAAGCAGCTTGTGTTCACAGAGAGTCCGAACGAGTCTCTGCTAGCCCTTTCGTCTAAGTGGCTAGGGCCTCCTTTGTATTTGGTAGCAGGTGTTAAATCAAGTCAAGGTTATTTCTGAGTAATTTAGAGTTCATTAAAGAAAAACATAAGAAAAAAAATTGATCAGAAAACAAACACTGCCGGTCCAGAACTCTTTGATGAATGTAGGCAGCTAGGAGGTAGGTATAAATCCAACTATCTTAATTTAAGGTGCAGAAAATTGCCTCTGGATACATCTTACATTGATATTTAGGAATTACTTTGAAGGCCTTTCTTACACAACTGGAGCTGAGTGAGTGCTTTTTCTACTGTGTAATTTATATTGCATAGGAGTTTCTTCTCTCCTAGTCATGAGCAAAGCAGGACCTTTCTGGAAATCAGGCTCATGTTTTCCACTGGTCTGGGAGAAGAGTAGAAGTCTGAGAGAGGCAGTATGAGGCTGAGGCTCTTAACCTGCCCTGTGCTCAGGGGTAGCTCTCTCAGGTGAGGTTCAGGACCTAGGAGGGATGGTCTGGGGGAGAGGTGTGCCCTTAGATCAGAGAGCCACCAGGATGAGTCTTGGATTGTGCCTGAGGGTGTAACATCTAAAAGGAGTTTCCTCCTGACTTCAGGTTATTTTTAACTGCCTTATCCGTTTGTTTTCCTTTGTTGTTTGATTTCTGGCGGTGGGATATTGGTCTCGTGCTTCACAGCAGCAATTCTGGTGCATTAAGATGCAGAATTGGAAAATCTCTTTAAGAACCAATATTAAGAAATGAAATATCAAGCTCTGTTCCAAACTGAAGAGAGCTTTTTCCTGTTTTCCCCTCTGGAAAATCTCACTGTGAAGTATCCACTACTTTTCAACAGCTGGGGCTTGGAATTTTCTGATCGTTCGTAGATGGCAGGATGCTGCCTGGCTGTGGTGAGTACCCCAGGATACTGGTACACCACATTTCCGTGTCACTTCATCAGCAGAAAGAGTTGAGTGGATTCAAGGAAGGGCTGTGTTTTGTGTGAGGCCTTTTCCACAGCAGAAATTGTATGAATGAAAACTAGCATCACATATTCTTAGTTCCAGAATGGCAGCAAGAGGAGTGTCTATTAGTGGGATTCTTGCTAGCTCACTGTATTTTAAATGTCTTTATTAGGTCTGAAAACATTAATATATACTTGTTTCAGTCTGTGTTCTGAGCCCCCCACATCTGTAATATGCCATGGAGGCTATAAAGCGTAGCTTAGATTCCACATTACAGTGTTTACCTTTTGGCTGAGGGTGCTTCTGAGGACTAATTTGTAATGTGTTTTTACTTTGGCTGGAGGATATAAAATGCTTTAAAGAAAAAAAAATTAAAGCTCCCCTAATGTTTCCACAGCTTTGCTTTCTGCTCTTATTATGCTAATCTGATTGTTTTTAACATGAGGGCTTCTTTTGCCCTGGGTCCTGTGTACAGTGCAGTGTCATAAAAGGTATACCATTTTACAGCTAAGTAACATCGACTGCCTTGTAACTTGGAAGAGATTCTCAGCTGGAACACTTCACTGTGTACAGATATGTCCATTATTTTTTCTCTCTCTGAAATGTAGGTAGTCACCACATTTAATATCTAGGGAGTCTTATCAAATGTCTAACTAAGGGGCTGTGTAAGTAAGTAGAAGCTAAAGATGCACAGAAAGCTCTACTTCCATATTAACTTTTTTTGATCTTTGGAAAAAGAATTTCTTTATATGTCGTGTTGGTTATTACAATCACTTAATTAACAGGTAAACTAACGTACCATTAGAATTAATTGTCTTGTCTCTTTTTTTCTGGGACAAAGAAATTAAGAAGTGACAGTGACATATCTGTCAGTATTTGGGAACTTTCATTTCTTCTGCATTAGTGAAGTTCACACCTGTGCACAGTGCAGTTGTAGAGACTCTTCCTGCCTATTTTTGTGAACTTTTAGAGAAGACTATGCTAATATTCATACTAATTCAAGGGGTACTGCAGGTCTCTCCTCCAATGTACTTGTACAATACTTGCAAGGGTACCTGGAATTGCAGTGTAGAATCTCTATTTCTTTCTGCTCTCCAGTTCCTTCAGAGAAATCCCAGTGAATAATAATTTGCCTTCAGGCTTTGTAGTGGGTAGTTCAGGCAGGCAGATTCTTTTCCATGACCTCATGTCTATACATTTGATGTGTAGGCAAAGGTGGTGAAGGAGAGTGCAGCTTTATCAATTCCGTGATGCTGTGGTGCTGATGATATGCAGGCTGGCTGCCTTCGCACTGGACCCAGCTGGTAATTTCCCAATGTTTGGCTGGGGCCTGGGCTTGGATAAAAGGGAGCTGGCTGTAGCTTGGGCCAAATAATTTGGAGATGCTAATGGCTCGTTTGTTGAAACAAGTAGAGGGCTTGGCAAAGAGAGAGGGAGTTTCTGTCTCGTCTCAGCCCTCCTCTCCCCTTTCCAACCTTGCCTGCTGTTCACCCAGAGGGTGTTCATTTTGTGGGTTCTTTCTGAAGTCCTCATCGACTCTCGTCATGAATGCCTGTTCCGGAACATTGTTGTTTTTCATGATTACAAGTGTGTCTTGCGAGAATGAATCTCACTATCCTTGCACGTATTTCCATTTGGTGCAGCCTGGCTTGTTGCAGTGGCTTGCCCACGAGTATATCTTAAGAAAGAGAGTAGGAAATGTCAGCTGTTGTAGGCTACTGTCTGCCAGTTACTGATTTGGGCTGGCTTGGCATGAGCACATTTATGTCTGTGGTTAAAAGCAAGCTCTGCATTTTTTTTCTCTGTTGGCTCAGCTTCAAGGGGCTTTACATAGAATAGTGTAGCTTTACTTGTGATTTATGGCTGGAGTTCAGACTGCAGCTTCCTCATGTGCATTTGTAACAGATGAAGTCTGTCTACACGTATGTCTTCAGCATGTTAGTCTAGATGGTGCGTACATGAGACTCTCCTTTAGGACCATGCTCTCTGCTCCTTACGCAGAAACCATCATGCACCGATCATGTTTCCTCACCGAGAGATCAGTTGCAGAAGGAAGTGAGCTTCCTAATTGTAAGATTGTGGCTTCTGTTCCAGCAAGTGAGTATCTCATGTTGCTTCTTAAAGAAAGGAATTCTGTAGTCAGATTTTCTGTCTGTCTTCAGTAGAAGTGCTGCGGCTCAGCAGCTTGAGGTTAGGTATTTTAAACTGTTTTATCAGTGTGATCAATTCTGCATTTAGTGCTGTGTGAAGACAATCTCTTGTAGGATAGTCAGATCCTGTCTACTAGTCACAGAAGAATTTTACAGCATTCAATACAAAGGTGATTTATATAAATTATATATATATATGCGTATAAGAAATACACAAGACGTATTTTGACTCACTCCATATCCACTAGGTCAAATTTGGAGACATATGGCTGCATGTTTTACAGGCTGTAGCTTCCATTGTCAGCCACAAGCAGGAAATGTTATGGAAGAGTGGGATGGATCGTTGTGGTCAGGTTTCCGTTTGGGTGGAGCAGGTGAAATTTTGCCAGGTAGTAATGAAAGAAAGATATTTCTAGTCACTGTTCACAAGTGAGGTGTCCAAGTGTTAAGATATGAATTCCTTCAAACTTAGAAGGAACATTTCTGAATAGTAGGAAATAAATAGAACCTTGAAGTGGGTTTTCAGGTTTTTGTACAGGGTATACTTACATAGGCATTTGCTGGTTTAGTAGAAGATTATTTGATACTTTATATTTCAAATATTCTCCAGTTAACTGCAGTTAGAGTATTATTATTATTTTGATGAAGGGTTTTTTTAATTAATAGAAGCTGCTGTGTTTTGGTCACTTAGTAGGGTTGATAAAAATCCTTTGATATAGCTTTCTTTCACTGGCACTGTAGAAGTTATTTTCTAAATCTGCTAGGTATACGCATCATAAAGGGATCAAAATAACCTATAATTGAAATAACTGTGTTTCCAGGGCAATTTTTTTCCTCAATCATTTTTATGAGTTCACTATTTCATATGTCCTTAACTGAACTGCTTTATTTTAATCGTTTTTATCACTTTAGAGTGACGAATTTCTCCTTGTTGCAGTTTGGGCTTTGTCATTTCACTTAGCACTTTTTCTGGGAAGTCAGAATGATAACTAAGTGTAGAAAAGAGTTGCTGTACATCAATTTTGATTATCCTGAAAGCACTACGTGGTTTAGATCTATAAACTCATGTACAGGTATTCTAAGCACGGAGGTAATTCTGCTCAACTTGATGAGTCTAGTTTCAAAGTTAGAGGCAGGAATAAGAGTTTCGAAGCAGGAAGCGCACAGACCCTCGCTGGTCTCTGAAATTCATTATTTCCAGATTGTGGCTTACCAAAGTAGGGGTGTATCTTCTTTTAACTGAACTAATAGGAAAACAGTTAGAGGGAAGCAAGGTCTCCCAGCAGCGTGAAACTGGCAGTTTGAAAGATGCTGCGTGTGGTCCATTTTACAGCCAATGCCCCTTCTACCCACAGCTGACAGCAGCAGCGGAACAACAAGATCTTGCTGCTTATATTTGATGGTTCATCTGTAGTGGTCAGCTTTGGTTTTGGTTAGTAAATTGCAGTAGCTAATATGAGGTTTTTCATATATGATTCTATATACTAATACCTATGTAGTGTAACTATTATTATATTGCCCATTCAATTTTCTTACTAATTACGGAAAATTTCCTTCTGAAAAGATGATTCCCCACCTCCATCTCCTTTTGTCCCTAGGGAAGCTTTATTAATTTCGACAGAGAATGGCTAGCAATGCTGGTTCCTTTTTACAAATAGGTTGGAGCTTCTTTTAGTAGGGTACCTGAGTGTTTCTGGAAGCAAAGACATTAAAAAATAAAGACGAGTTAGGTTGTTCAGGGAGGAAGGAGAAGAAAAAATGAGAACATTGAAAATCAAGGTGAAGACTTTATAGAATAAAAATATCCGTATAGAGTATGGATATCAATATAGAATGAATATCAATATAGAATAAGAATATCTATACATGAGGTGGGAGGAAAAAAAAGACCATGATGAAGAGGGAAAAGAAAGAAAATAAAGCAAACTGCTGTGCATTGCTGTGCATGACCTAGGATATACTAAGAGCCCTAAATAATGTGTCCAAAAGCAACATTTTCTACATATTCTGATGGCATTGTTGTTGGTTTTGACTCACTTTATTAACAACTGAAAAACAGTTTGCCTAGGATTTTTTTCTTTTCTACAGTACTTCATCTGAGTTATTCCATATATATGCACGGTAAGATCTAGTTCTTGTAGAAAGTATCTTTCACTGGAGAAGTGAAAATGGTGCACCTGGAATTGTATATTTAGGTTAGCATCATTTTGGTCACATTGAGCTGAGCAGAGGCTTTCTACTCCCTGCTGAGGCTCCAAGAACTTACCCTGTCTGGAGAGCTGACAAGAACTTCAAAGTTCTTCTGAGCCAGCACTAGTAAAGATCAGTGTGTTGTTAACACTATGAAAACACTGGAGAGGCAATGGTCCCTAAGCACCATCAAACAGACGGCAAGATATTTGTGTCATGGAAAGCCAAGAGTTCCTCTGGCTCCACTTTGGGGAACAGAGAGATCCAGATACTCGGCAGAAACACAATACAGCAGCACATTAAAGGGCACTTGTGCAGGTCAAGCCCTTATGGATGATAATGTGGTAGGACTTTATGGAGAGGACTATGAAATTTTGTTTTCAATACCCAGTGGCAGCTGACGTTTTTGCACAGAAAAAAGGGTTTTTTTGTTGGTGTTGTTAATTTTCTGGGATCTTTCTGCTTTTCTCACCCTCTGTGTTCTCCAAGTGACACATCTGTGCCAGACAACTTCAGCACAGTGATAACTGTCTCCTTGCAACTTTCAGATCCTCTCCATGAAAGGACCATTGCAACTTCCTCTTTTAATCTCATTTCACATCCCAGCCCTCTCCCTCCTGAGAAACCTGTCCCTCCTGTTTCACAAGGTCAGAATAGTGGTACCACAGTTGCCTATTTTTGTTTTGAAAGAAATGTGATTATGTTAAAAATTATGTTAGAAAGCATAATTCTGACCCATCAAGTAGTGGGAAAAAAACCAGTAAATCTGATCATCTTAATATTTTGCAGCGGATGTTTTACAGAATTTAATGTTTTTTTGAGAAACACACTGAGATAGTAAAACATATTGTTAACAAGCAGTAATTATACGTGGATGTTGCAAGGTACAGAAGCTTCCAAGCAAGCTGTATTCGGCCATTGATACTTTTCTAATCTCTGAGGATGTAAATCGGTAGATACTATCTGATCAGTTTGGTAAATTTTTTGAACAAATTCCTTGTTTCTTGGTAGCAAGTGCTGCCTGAGGATTGTCATAAAGGTATGCAAGATGTTAGCATACCCGTTTGCCTAACAACGTAGGATTAAAGCAGACTGTAAAGAATGGTAAAGTAGGCCATAGAATCATAGAATGGCCTAGGCTGGAAGGGACCTTAGAGATGATCTCCAAGTGTATGCAACGTGGAGAAGAGTCTTCCAGCAGTGTTTGGAAAAACAGTGCTTTATCAGTGCTGCCACAAAGACTGACATCAGCACAGCAGCTGTTTGTCCTTTTCCTCAGCCTTTATGCTTAACATCCAGAGCACACAGGGGAGAGAACATTATCAACTGTAGTGTGTGACATATCGCTGGGACAAGTGGAGAAGCTCCAATGATTAAATGGTTTAGTGGCCTCTTGGTGGCATTACAGAAGGAGCATTCCTGGCCTGTAAATTTCTCTGTAAAGACAGAGGAAAGGAAAGCTGTGGCGCTCAACCGCCCACCCAGCCGCTTTCTCCTTCCCCCTCCTCAGCAGGATGGGGGTGTGAAAAATGACAAAAAAATTGTGAGTTGAGATAAAGGCAGTCTAATGAAGAAAAAGCAAGACTGCGTGTGGAAAAAAAGCCCAAAAAGATGTGTTCTGTACTTCCCATCAGCAGGTGATGTCCAGTAAATTGACGGGGAGCAGAACTTCAGTACACGTAGCAGCTGCTTCAGAAGACAAATGCCGTAATAATGAAAGCCTCTGCTCCTCCTCCTTTCTCTTAACTTTTATTGCTGAGCATGATATTGTATGATATGGGATATTCCTTTAGTTGGGGTCGGCTGTTCTGGCTGTGCCACTTTGCAAGCTCTTGCCCACCCTCAGCCTCCTGGCCTTTGCGGGGTGTTGGAGAGACAGCCCTGGAGCTGTGCTGGTGCTGCTCAGCAGCTGCCAACACATGGGTGGGTCATCAACACAACTGGAAAGTACAGCACTATAAGAGCTGCTATGGGGAGAGTTAACTCCATCCCAGCCAGACCCAATACAGAAAAGAAATAAATCCTTCCATGAAGATGCAAAAAGAACATAGAAGCTCTCCTTGCAGGGATAGCAGATAGCAGGAACCAAAGAAGCACCAGGGTGCAGAAGCAGCTTGTGATGTTGTGCAGAGAAGGATACTAGTAGTTAGTACACAAGTGCAATGCAGCAGTAGTATAGCCGTGTCCCACAATCCCCACAAAGCAATTTTTATAACAAGTCAATCACTGTTTAAGGTTTTTCAGTAGATGTGCAATGCTTTCAACATTTGATGCCTGGAACTAGTAATGATAGTAAATTCAAAGACTTAAACTTCTGCAATTAGTAATGGTGGCTCCTGACAGTGCTGTTCACCACCCTAAGGAAAAGACAGTTACAGATACTTGTGGTCAAACAGCACAAACATAAGCAACATTTTAAAATGGGACACTGTGCATATGTGGAATAAAGTTTGAACTATTTTGTGATGTGGTTAGTTACAACAGGAAGAATCTGCACATATGCGATAAGTGTCTCTATTACTCATGCTATTTCTTCAGCAAGTTATTATTGACTAAAGTGCCACAGTTTCACAAAATGACCCATCAACATATAATGCCCTTTTAGTAAGTTACTGCTGAAAGGATGTACACAGAAAGTAATGAAAATCTACCAGGCTTCATAACACGAGTTTTCCTTTCTGTTCTTTCAGGCTGTTGCAAAGTTTCTAGACAGGGCATCCATAACAGAGCCCTGATAATTTGCTTAGGAAGCTGCCTTTGCTGTATTTAAGGGAATTATGTTTTTGCACAGTATCTCATATTTCTATATCCTACTTCATTAATGAGGTTGAAAAATACTGCTATTGCAAATTAGTTATGGGTCAGCAGCTGCTAATTTTACAAGGCTGCATCATTTCCTTCTCAGATTTGCAGACATGCTCATATGTCATTCTGTGGCTGCCCAGGGTAGATGTGAATATCAAGTAGAACCCAGAATAATGTGGAGAGGCTTTTTGTTGTTGTTGTTGTTGTTGTTGTTGTTTTTAATCTGTCCAAAAAAATACAAATCTTGGCACTCATGGATCTGTCCAGCCTGTGTAAGTATGAGGGAACCTGGTGTGGTAAACATGCTGTTGAGAAACAAATTCTGTGTATGAACAGTGACTTGAGGTGTTGGCTACAAGAACCATCTCATGGCACATAGAATCAGAGAATCGTTCAGGCTGGAAAAGACCTTTAAGACCTTGTGGTTTCTGCCACTGCATTGTGACTGGCTGCAAATGTAATGTATTACTGACTGTCAGGGGAGGTGAACATAGCTCCTCTGCATTAGGTGGTGTAAGTTTGAAAATGCTGTTGTGGTGCACAAAGAGAAAGAAAAACTGTCTGTGAAATGTTAGGAAATAATCTGTGAAATTATGTACTTTGACCAATGTGGTTCATAGCTACAAGGTTCAGTAAGAAGCTGGTGAAAGTCTGACTATAGAATGGTTAAGGTTGGAAGGGACCTTGGAGATCATTTAGTTCCAACCTCCCTGCTATGGGCAGGGACACCTCTCTTCTACTAGACCAGGTTGCTCAAAGCCCCGTCCAACTTGGCCTTGAACACTCCTGAGGATGGGACATCCACAACATCCTTGGGCCATCTGTTCCAGTGCTTCACCACTCTCATGGTGAAGAATTTTTTCCTTGTATCTAGTCTAAATCTACCCTCTTGCAGTTTCAGGCCATCATTCCTTGTGAAAACCCCTTCTCCAGCTTTCCTGTAGGCCCCTTTCATGTACTGGAGGGCCACTATTAGGTCATCCTGGAGCCTTCTCTTCTCCAAGATGAGTAAGCCCAGCTCCCTCAGCCTGTCCTCGTAGCCGAGGTTCTCCAGCCCTCTAGTTCTTTTCGTGATCCTTCTCCAGCAGATCCTTGTCCTTTTTATTCTGTGGGCTTGAGAAGTGGATGCAGTACTCCAGGTGGGGCCTCACCAGAGCAGAGCAGAGTGAGAAAATTACCTCCCTTGACCTGCTTGTCACATTCTTTTTGATACAGCACAGTACATGGTTCTCTTTTTGGGCTGCAGGTGCACACTGCTGGCTCATGTTGAGGCTCTCATCAGCAATGTGTGGATCCAGTTATTTAAGATATGTAAATCCAGTTATTTACAAATGTTTCTTATACCAAAGATAGAGCATGAGAAAGAGGGATGAGGGGAGAGCAAGCCCAGCAAACCTCAACCTGTAGACAAGCCCAGGAATGCCCCAAATTCTCACTTCTGACCTCCTGAATGTAATATTCTTGAGGCTTGTCTACATATTACCTTACAAAAGATCTCATGTGCTTCCTAGGGTCTTTGTAATGAAGTGTCAAGAGGAGATACATCTATATAAACAGTGGATTGAGTTTTTTGTTGTTGTTGTTGATTTTGTGGGAAGACCGAAGCTCAAACCTGCTTATTTGTGAGAAAATAAAAGGATTAATAAGGCCATGTCTCTTCTTTTATTTATGGGCTTGGTATGAGTTGGAGCTGAGTTCAGCGAATGTGTGGGCGTGTTGCTGGTTCTAGACACTCTCACTGAGGTACCTCAGGTTGCAAGCTACCTCAAGAATACTTGATAAGGTTGAGTTAGAGATTTTAGGCCATTTTAAAAACACACAGTCTTTTGGCCTGAATGAACTTTACATGGAGTTTCACTTCAGCAAGTTTTTCAGTGAGCAGCTGACTATTTTCGTGATGCCTTGGAGATGTGTGTTTATCCAAGCCCTTGAATAGAACAAACTGCTGCTTCTGTAGTTCGTCTGGCAGGAGAGTGGGCAAGAGAACAGGCACAGGCAGTTCCAGTCTCTGCCACAAATGTTTTTTCCTGCTTAGGATGGTGATTTCCTCAGTCCTCGCTGGTAGGCTTTCTGTCCCTTTTTAGAGGAAATGGTACTCTGTACAGACACAGTCCTATGCTTGAAGTGGAGGATAAGGAGTTGTGAGGGTTCCAAAAACAAATTGTTGGGTTCGAGGTGTCTACTGAGTAGATTTGCATTTTTTCCAGATGTTGACTCCAAAATACACCCATCTTTGCATGTTGTTCTTTTCTGTACATCTATCTATTGTGAATATGCACAATATTAATTAAAAGTCCCCAACCCCACAGTTGATTCCAACAGAACACTTTATTTTTTTTCATGTATAGAGTTTGGGTTTTCTCTTTTTTTTTAATTTTTCCGCCCTCCAATCTCCAAAAAATGTAGCCAGAAAAAGTAGTTATAACTAACATTGCAGCTTTGGCTTAACTCAGGAAAACAAATCAGGAGTTGAAGTCAAAAACTGGGTCTTATAATTATTCAGCTCATTTTGTTGTTGGTGATTACATTAGTGTCCAGAAAAATGTGTCATCTTATATATTACGCATGCTGTAGTCCTCAGGCATAATGGGGTTAGTTGAGGACAAGAGTGTCAGATGTAGTATTTGTCATTACCTTTCATTTGCCTAGTTGCACATTGTTTGTGGATTTGTGTTGAACTATTAATATTTGAATGTAGATTTTTCTCTGGCTTGATGACTTTTTCTTTTTTTTTTTTAAAAAAAAAAATCTTGGTATGCTTTGTATTCCTGTCATTTTCAGTAGCAGAAATGTTTCCTGTTAAATGCAGTTTTTCTCCAGTTTTGATTCTTCTTTAAAGAAAACAGCATGCTAAAGTGAATGGTACAAATTCAACTACTTTCTTCTCTTTTGTAAATTCTGGTAATGTGTGTTATTAATTACATTGCTATTGTATGGTAAAAAGACCTTTTTTTTCTGTTCAGTCAGTAACTCTACCTTCTGCTGTGTAACCTTTCCATAAAGGTCATCTTTTTACCAGACAATAATCTTAAATGTCATGCTTTCCAATATGTTTAACCACTTCCTAACTAGATACATACTTGATGGAGCAGAACACTTTGCCAAATGAGTTTCAGAGATTCGCGAAGTAATTCAAAATAAATTGAACTTCAGTATTTTTCTTCCTGTGCCTTGCTCTTTGATATCATCAGCTAATTTTCAGAATACATGTAGTTGATCTCTGTCTTCTGTTTGTAAATATGGCTGATGTACTTTATACCAAAAACACCTCAGTGCTTAACACAATGGCAATGATCTAACAAAAAGAAACACTTTATGACTGAAAGCCGTTTGCCTTCTGGCATTCTCTTGGGATTCCAATAAAACGTAGGGAAGTGAAACAACTACCTGCATGTTTGAGTAGATCTGTAAATGCTGAGGATGCATGTGTCTGACCAGAGGCACTTTTCTGTGGTGGTTATGTATTTTTGGAGCAGTGTTTTGAATATTTCATAGTAGTTCATTTAGGCATACATGTGTTAGGTGTGGGCATGCGGTGCACACCACAGCAGAAAGTGACCTGTAACCTCTACAACATTAAAGGCTTTTAGTGCAGGATTCAGCCTAGTAAATACTCATCAGATTACTCTATGCTGGATGTTCTCCAAAATGCCAGCATTTTGTTCCTATTCTCACTCTTTTAAATTTCCATGACTGTTCCAGACTCTTTGCATTTCCCTTAGACGCTTGCCGTTCTGCCTTCTTCTTCCCTCTTCTCTTATATATAGAATGGTGGTTTAGAAGGAACTAAAAAGGGGAGATGGAAAGGCTTCCTGGTACCTCACAGAGTGAGAATTTACCTCATGAAGCAAGGAGTTAAACTCAAACTGTCTTACACAGCCAATTAAGTGTATGCTGTCTTCTACTATGCATGCATGCCCTTGTGCAGTTAAATGTAATTTATGTTGGTAGTGTATGCTCTTCTTGCTTAGTGACCTGGTCTCAGACTGTGACACATTCAGTACAGCCCAGCAGTGAGGGAAGAAGACCTACATGTATACACAGGTATAAGACAGGATTGTTAAAACTGAGATAGTAAGGTGAAGTTAAAGATCATATCATCTGCTTGTCATCAGCAAGCAGATAAATATCAGGTCTGATAATTCCTGCAAGGTCCTTGGCCAGTCATTAAACTACTTGCCTTAAGAAAGACCTGCCAAGTTGGCAATTAATGAGACTTAATCTGGTTAAGAATGTTTTAAAATTAGTCGTGTATGAAATTGTGGTATACATTTCTTTCGCATCTCTCTGCAGTTTCTGCTAGTTCCTAAGTGGTGAATCACTGCAGGTTTATGCTTCAGCTGGAATTGAGCTTATCTGAAATTATATTAAGTGTAGAGGTTGTTTTACACTTTCTGAGATTTAAAAATGTATCTCCATCTTCAAAAGAAATACGCTGAAATGTAAAGCAAGTGTATACTTTATTAGCTTTTTTTTTTTTTTCTGAGATTGCATACGTATGTGTAGCCACAAAATTATATGTATGTATATAAGGATATGCGTATGGTATATCTCTTTTATAAAATACTTTGCATGTAGAGTATAGCTATTATGTACCTTCCTTGCTCAGGTCTGAATTTCAGGGTTGTGGGGTTTTTTCATGTCACCAAGAAAAATATTTGGCTGACTTTGAGAAAGAGCGTCAACAAAAACAGTTTTGTCTTTTGACAACATTACCATGTGGTTGCTTCTTGGTGTCTCAAACACAGTAATCCTCGTTTCCTTATTCCTTTGTATGAAATCTCATGGATTACCAATAGTATTTACTGGCAGTAGTATCTAGGAACCTGAATGGTGAATGAAGACCCTCTCTTTGTGTGGACATAAAAGAGATGTATGTAAGCAGTTTAGGAAAGCAACCAAAGGAGTATGAGTTAACAGATAACAGATGACTGTGGACAGATTGGAGAAGTACAAGGGAATTATGATAGAGTATTGTCCCTGGGCATCATAGAATCATAGGATGGTTTTGGTTGGAAGGGACCTTAAAGATTGTCTAGTTCCCACTCCCCTGCCATGGGCAGCGACACCTCTCACTAGTCTAGGTTGCTCAAAGCCCCATCCAACCTGGCCTTGAACAGTTCCAGGGATGGGGCATCCACAGCTTCTCTGAGCAACCTGTTGCAGTGTCTCACGAGCCCCACAATGAAGATTTTCTTCCTCATACCTCATATAAATCTACCCTCTTGCAGTTTCAGGCCTTTGCCCTGTCACTACACTCCCTGATAAAGAGTCCCTCTCCATCTTTCTTGTAGGCCACCTTTAAGTACTGGAAGGCCTCCCTGGAACCTTATCTTTGCCAGGCTGAACAATCCCAATTCTCTCAGCCTGCTCTTATAGGAGAGGCACTCCAGCCTCATGATCATCTTTGTGTACCTCCTCTTGACCCGCTCCAGCAGGTCCATGTCTTTCTTATGCTGGGATCCCCAGAGCTGAACACAATACTCAAATGTGGTCTCACGAGAGCAGAAGGGGGCAATCACCTCCCTTAGCCTGCTGGCCACACTTCTTTTGACACAGCCCAGGATACGTTTGGCTTTCTGGGCTGCCAGCGCACAGTGCTGCTCTTAATCCACTCATCATCCAGCCTATATTTGTACTTCGAATTGCCCTGACCTATGTGCAGGACCTTACACTTGGCCTTGTTGAACTTCGTGAGGTTTGCATGAGCCCACCTCTCAAGCCTGTCAAAGTCCCTCTGGATGACCCACCTCTCAAGCAATAACCAATAGTTTTCAGTCCGTTTTGGGAAAATAAATATTTTGGAGGCTTCGCAGCAAAGTGTATTTTAGTGGACTCTACTTAGTAATGTTTAGCTACTAGACAGTGGAGGCTGGCATTACTGGGAGAGCTCATATCACCATAAAAAGTGAGAAAATACATCAGGTTTGAGATGAGCAGTTAAGAGCCTTAAAAGTGAGAACAAATTATATTGGATGCACCAAAGGCGAAGAGGAGTTGTGTGGTTACAATGAATGACAAAAGAAAATAATCTTTGCAACAGGCAAGATTGCGTGTGCTAAGGATAGAGAAGAGGATGTCTGCAATGATGGATCTGATGAGAGCTTTGGCTGAGAACACGAGCTATATGAATGGATAGAAAAAGCTATATAACAGATAGGTTATGTAGAACAAATCCACTGAACTGACACATAAGTGGGATTTGAGAGACTATCTGAGTTGAAAATGTTATCCTTGTTTTGGTTTGCTTGACAGGCAAGACAGTGAGATTGTCCACAGTGATTAGAGGAGGATATGGAGACCTGAGGTAGGGAAAGATGTTACCTACTTAATTTTGCTCATTCTGGTCTTAAGCAGAATATCTCATGGGACAGGGGCAGGGAGATGTTAACATTGGAGGAAGAAAATTTACTGTAGACAGTAGAAGGCAAGCCAAGAGCAGAAATGATAGATTTATGGGCCATCCACTAAGAATTTCTGTTTGCTGATGTTGTGCAGAGATAAGGCATGGAAGAAAGGAAATTGATGACAGAGCTGCTTTGAGTTTCCCACATGAAGCTGGTGCAGAAGGAGGAGGCCACTTCAAATTTGGCATTTGATGGATTAAGAAGGACTTTTAGGATAAAATATCCATGAAAGTTTCACATATATTTTATCATGTATCTACAGCACGAGACCCTAGGACATAGTATATTTGTAGATAATTTTCAAAGACAGCTGACTTTATCACCAAAAACCTTTGGATTAGGGCAACTTTTAAAAGACTGCTGAAAACTGATTTGGAGTAGCTTGTGCTTTAGGGAACAATGATGACTCTGTCAGAAGATTACAGACTTGTCAGGGATGCTGTATTTTAGAGGAGAATAAGCCCTAACTTTTTTGAAAACAACCATGATTACCAAAACCACGAAATTCTCTCCAATTCATCTTGTACTGCAAATTACCATAGATCAGAACTTTTGTGCAAATCATATTGTTAGCTAAGTAGACATATTATTTTTTTTTTTAGAGGTGATAAACACTTGTTCTCTCCTTTCTTGAATGAAGATTTTTGCGATGCAAACTTCAAAGAATAGGAAAGAGAGCACAACCTCTCCTGGGACTTCAGCCGTATTCAGGAAGACAAGTAATATATTAGAATGCACTTTAATTTTTTAGATTTCACTAATTTCTAGAATCTAGATTGTCAGTTTATGTAAACTGGCACAAAGCTGTTGAAATGAAGAATGCAGAAGAACTGACAAGGTACATTAAAAAGTGTGTTTGGAGCAGAATTTACATTTAAAAATGTACTGGGTTTGTGTGGCAGAGTTTTGGTAACAGAGAAGGGGCTATAGGGATGGCTTCTATGAGAAGCTGCTAGAGGATTCCCTAGTTCCAAGTCCGATCCACCTCTGATGCCAATCAGCGATGGTGGTAGGGCCTCTGCAGTAATGTATTTAAGAGGGAAAAATACTGCAGTGGAGAAGGAGTGGGATGTGAGAGAAACAACTCTGCAGACACGGGGGTCAGGGAAGAAGGAGGAGGAGGAGGTGCTCTAGGCACCAGAGCAGAGATTCCCCTGCAGCCTGTTGTGAAGCCTGTGGTGGAGCCCCTGGTGAGGCAGGCTGTCCCCCTGCAGCCCATGGATGTTAACAGTGGGGCAGATACTGAGCTGCAGCCCATGGATGACCCCACGTGGGGGCAGGTGGATGCACCTGAAGGAGGCTCTCACCCTGTGGGAATCCCTTCACTGAGAATGCTGACTCTAAGACCTTACTACCACACTGACCCACAGGTACTGGCTTGCCACTCCCAGACTACTCACTAGCAAGCTCAGTTTTGTCCCCATCCCCCTTTGAGTCTAAAGACCTTTCAGTGAGCCCCTCTAGCTCTTGTTCCAGGATCCTTTTCCCCCTCTGAGATAGGCTTTCCCTATGTGATGCCAGCAGGCCTGGTCTTTTATAGAGCAGCCCGTGGTCAATGAACACGAAGTCCTAGCAATGACACCAATCTTGGCGTCAGGCATTGCTCTCCTGGCTCTTCCTGTTTATCCCCTCATCTATCCTTGCAACTAGTGGAATAGAAGCAAACATTACTCATGCTCCTGATCCTCTAACCAGTCATCCCAGGGCCCTGAAGTCTTTTTCATTGATGAGGAGGTTTCGTACACTGGAGTGTTGTGGAGTCGAGAAACTTTTTTTTTTTGTAGAAAACACAGCTCCGTTTTCTTTTTGTCTCTGCCTTTCCTTCTCAAACAGCCTTCATCCATGACCATACTCTGGTCATCCCGCATCAGTGATTCTGACCATGCCATAGCTCCGCTATCACTCAAGGTCACTGCAGTAATGTACAGCTGTTTGAGAAGTCTGGATGTCCTCTCTTTTATGGCCTCCTCCAACATGTACTTCCCCTTTATCTGCATTTCTTCCTCACTTACTTCTGTATTTAGATACCATCTCCTCATGAACCTAGTTTAAAGCTTTCTCCACTTGGTAACAAGCCTGTTTACAAAGATATTCTTCCTCTCTTTGTCATGTGAAGTACATCTCCTCTGCTTCTCAGGACTTCTTATCAGGACCTTCATCTGAGATCATCCAGTATCTCCTGTCTGGAAACATGGGCCAAGAGAAGAAGAAACTACACTGGGTAACTGATTGAAGTTGAAATGTTATTCTGTATTTTCACAGGCAGACCTTACCATTATCACAGAATCACAGAATGTCAGGGGTTGGAAGGGACCTCAAAAGATCGTCTAGTCCAGCCCCCCTGCCAGAGCAGGATCACGTACAGTAGATCGCACAGGAATGTGTCCAGGCAGGTTTTGAATGTCTCCAAAGAAGGAGACTCCACACCCTCCCTGGGCAACCTGTGCCAGTGCTCTGTCACTATCACAATGGAAAAGTTTTTTCTGATGTTTTTGTTGAACCTCTTATGCTCC
This sequence comes from Trogon surrucura, assembly GCA_020746105.1. Lineage (NCBI taxonomy): Eukaryota > Metazoa > Chordata > Aves > Trogoniformes > Trogonidae > Trogon > Trogon surrucura. Next base: position 34,589,739 of record CM036617.1, read on the forward strand.
AACTCGCACCCGTTGTCCCTTGTCCTGTCATTTGGCATCACTGAAAAGAGCCTGTCTCTGTCTTCCTGACACTTGCCCTTATGATAAGGCAGTGAAGTCACCTGAGCACAGTGGCCTTCAGCTGCATCCTTAGTGCATGAATTTCATCAAAGCAAGGACTTATGTGGCTTTCAAGGGCTTATGTGAGATGTTCAGAAGTTAATGAACTGAATTAATTTTAAGAAAACTGAAAATAAAGTCTCAAATATAGATAGGGGTATGTATAGAAGTATATAGCTGTTAGAGAGAACATTCCTGGGGAGGAAGAAGAGTTAATGAGGCATTTCAGTGTCTTTATATGGAGCCGTATAAATTTCAGCCACTTAACTTTAGCAGGAATATCCTGGAGTGTTTGAAGTGTGGTGAATAATTTAAAACAAATAAGGTCAATGAAGAAGACCTTGTTTGCCAGTCTAAAATGTAAATTCTGAAGACCCTTTAAAATTTTTGTTTATACAGAAAAAAAAAAGTGTAAATGATTAAGTCCTGCATTTTATAAACAACTGGGGTGAGGACAAGTTCAGTTATCTCAGCACTCTGATCTAGATCGTTCAGCATGTGGTCATCTGTCTTTGTGGTGTGAAAATTTAACTGATTATTTTTTTTCAAACATGCTTGAAAGTGCATCCAAGAGGGTGTAAGAAGATTGGAAGAGATTTGTTATAATGGTTTCCTCAGAAGCAGTTTGTGTAAAATATGACATCCTTTAAAAACATTGAAACTATCCTTTCCTGTTCCAGCATTGCCCTTGGCTTTAGGAATAGGTAAAATTGTTATTGTGACATTTGCATTCTCTACTATTAAATAGGTAAGGTTGTTCTACAGTTTTACTTCAGGGCTGGTATTTGGCAAATACAGCAGCTCTGGCTAATTGGACTGGAATTCCTTTCTGAAATATTTATTGCCCATGCCCATAGTGTGCACCTGCAGTAAAATTTGAAGTACATCTAGTGGATACTGCAGTAGACCAAGATATTAAACTCTGAAAATCATAGTAAACGTACATTGTGCAATGTTTGTTAGATTTGATTCATCAGTCTTTCTTATGCATACCTCTAATAAAATATATCTGAGGGGTAACCGTTACTACTGAGTTAATAACAATGTCTGCCTTAAAATATGGGGAGCTAGATTATTTAATCACAGGGGCTTTAGTGAAAGAAGAGAACTGTACCAGCAAGGTATTTGGTTTGGGATCACAGTACTGAATTGTTATGGTCTCACTTCAGAGTTACTTATGAGTAAGAGAAAAGGATCTGTCACGGGTATAGTTTTGACTAGTACTCATCTCGTTTCTTCTCTCTTTGCAAGAAGGTATAAGGGAGCTTGATGGAGCCCTACCTGTCTCCTTTGCTGTAACTAATGGTTTCGGAAGTCTATGTTGGGACACCGAGAGGGCATACTGTTTGGAAATGTGGCAGCTGCTGTGTGTCAGCCACAAATTTTAATGCTTCCAAATTGATGGGAAAAACAAAAAAAAACCCCGATTTGTCAGTGGGCACAATCTGGAACATGAGAAGTTTCATCTAAATGTGAGGAAGAACTTTTTCACTGAGAGGCTGACAGAGCACTGGAACAGGCTGCCCAGAGAGGTTGTGGAGTCTCCTTCTCTGGAGACATTCAAGACCTGCCTGGATGCGTTCCTGTGTAATGAGCTCTAGGTGATCTTGCTTTACCTGGAGGGTTGGACTAGACAATCTCTGGAGGTCCCTTCTAATTCCAACCATTCTGTGGTTCTGTGACAAATGTTCCTCTGTGAACTGGCCCTGGGAATTATTGTACGTCATGAGCACATGACTCTGCATCTGATTCAGTCATGAGTAGCTTGGAATTTTGTTAACCTGTGAGAGCACTCATGGAAAAGACATTCCGAGGTCTCCCAGGCTATCATGGTATCCCAAGCCAGGATCAGTTATATTTTTGGCAGATCTCTGGTTTGTTCTTAAAAACTTCTGTTCCAGTGTTGCACTATTCTTACTGTTAGAAAATAAAAATCTTCTTTGCTGCAGTTTGAAAACATTGCTTATCACCCTGTCTGTTATGGATGTCTTCTACTTTCAGCATCCAGTCTGGTGTATGGCAACTTACAGAGTTCCTTCTTGGTGGGTTTTTCTTTTTTTTTCATGTAGTAAGCAATCGTCACACTGTCCATGTTTCCTCAGAGGTTACGTTTTCTAGAAATCTGTCTCTGCAGTTGTTCTACATCTCTCCTGGAGTGCGATGCCCCAAACTGAATGTAAAACAGCTCTGCTTAGAGATGATTGCTTCACATCTCATTACCTATAATGCCAAAATTCTGTTACGGTGTTTTATATTTATGACGTAGTAAGATAGGTATTCTTTACTTGTGGTCGTCTCCTACAGAAATGCAACTGAAAAAGCATTTCATCCTCGTGCATTTGTACAGTTCGTATTTATACAGTTCATTATACAGTTAATTATCAAGATATCCAAGTATCTTGCATGGGTTTCCACTAATTGATTCCTGTAGTGTCCTCAACCTGCAGATTGGATCCAGCGCCAGGTTTTACGCATTTGAGTGTAGGTGCCTACATGTACATTGTATGTTAACTGGGTCACTAAATTCCCAATCTAATCAATGGAACCTGGCCAATTGGACACGTCTTACTGAGGGTCAGCTGAAGAGTCTCGTTAGTGTCCGCAAGCACCAATAACTGTATTGACTTGTCCTCCATTAACTGCAAAAATAATTTGTTTACAATCTGGATGTGAATCCCATTCTGTCTCTCCAATTTACTCATATAATTTTGGATTCTACTCCTGCCTTTGAAGATACTTGCAGTCTCTTAGAGCTCAATATTGTCTGTGAATTTCATAAACATATCTTCTGTTCCACTGTTGAAGCCATTGACATAAATATTGAATGGCACCGGACCTGAAACGCAACACTGTGGAGCCCTACATAATACGCTGCTCCTTTGTGATTACAACAATTGTTTTCCGAGTGTTTCTTCAACTAGGCAGCACCCATGTTAGTACTTTAATAATTTATTTAAGCCTGCTGTTGGAAAATGCTTTGCTGTTTTGTGGTTTTACATCCTCAGAACTATGAACTCTTACTTTACAGTGACATTGGAAGAGCCATCCTGTTCCCCTTCTCCCTTTACTGGCTGCTCTCTGTATTTTGTACATCAAAAGCTGACTTCAGTTTATCCTGATTTTTTGCTGAACAAAATGTCCTGATGTGTTTCTTTCCCAGCTGCTTCCAGATGTAGGAGTAGTTAAAATACACATTAGTACAGTCCTACACTCTGGAGGACTGGACTTCGCCAGTTGTGTTTGCAGACTCTTTTCTCCCTAATTTCCTTAGCTTGGTGGTTTGCAATAGATCCTCACCATGGGAATATTCCTATTTTTTTAATCTCTAACTTTATAATCATTACATGGACATTTCCCCAAGATGTGAATTTCCTTATGGCCTGGAACTACATCAGTTGTATACGTTCTTGATGCACAATGCAGCAACTTTTTCCAAATGCCAATCCTTTTGAAAGAGCAGCACCTCTTCATATTCATATTTTAGACACAGGGGTTATCCAAGTCTCTGTTACTCCAATTAAATAATAGTTTCTTTAGATACCTGGCTTCTCCAGTTTGTTTCCGATACTATACTGTGGGCACATAGAACTTTAGTAGACTCACACATTGTTCTTTCTTTATGTTCTTCTTAATTAATTTATATCAAGTAGCTTTTAGACCCTTCTCAAAGTCGTTCCTCTTCATATATGCCCACAGCATTTTGTTATTTCTCTCTGCCCCACACCAATCCTGACTTAAACTATTTTTCTTATAATAGAAAAGCATCTTATAAAGATTATTTCCTCTTTTTCATGAGAAACTCCACTCCCATCCGTTGGCTTAACACAGTGCTTCCCACTTGCTAGGGAAGCCAAGTTCCTCAGCATCTTCAAAGTCTAAAATAGAAAAATGTCTCATCAGAAATAGCAAGAGTTAAAAGTTTTGGTTTTTTTTTTAGACCTAGCAAGTTCTTTCACTGTTGCTGCAGTGGCGGCGCTGACAGTGGTTGTCGTAACAGTGAGTTGGCATACTGTGCTTCTGCTCCTTAGTGCTCCTAAACTGAAACCTGTTTGTGTTGGAGATGAAACTTTCCCAGCCACTCTTTGTGTATTGCATAGGACTGGAATGCTGTCTTTCATATTTCGCTGCAAAACTTACTTCTTTGATCTTTCAGTTCCATTTTGGCACATATAATTTCAGTCAGCACTTGTGACAGCGCAAATAAGAGCCCTGCAACTCTTAACCCAGGCTCCCTTGTGCTCAAACTGGTTTCCTCATCAAGGGTTTAGAAATCAGCCACGCTTTGATGTGGCAGACTGAGAATTGCATCTCATGTTAGAATTTTATGATACCATGGTTTCACAAATAGAAGATGTGGTGTTACAGCAAGGGTACTTGATCTCTGAGTATTTATTTTCCATTTGAATAAATTGATTTTGCATCGTTCTGATGAGGTCATGGTGCCAGACTTTAGGTTTGCTTGATCTTAGGAGAAGTGGGGGTTATGCTAAAGAAATTCCGCTGCACTGAGAGCGTTTGAACCTCATGGTTTTGACAGCTGTGACTTTTGGCTTGCCAGCAGACATATGGGAAATACCATGGTATATTGTGAAGAGCAGCGAAATAGTTAACAAAGCTGACATTTAGAACAGCTGGGGTTACTTCTCTGATGTTACTGTCTAAAGAGGGGAGTAGGTCCTTGGGCGTGGACCTCCGTGATGGCGAGGTGGGACCACAGCCAGGCTCAGTGGCATTCAGGCCCTTTGTATAAGGTCAGGTTGCTTTAGGTGGAGGATGTATTTTGAAAGTTGGATAAAGCAGAAGTGAAATTGTAAACTATAGGCAAATATGTATTCCATGGTCCTTTCTGGACCTGATACCCAAATAATTTTAAACCACTTTTGTCTCCTTTCTCAGTTGTGTAAATTCCTGCTTTTTAGCTCATTTGTAACACACCAGCTTTTAGCTCCAAAGGCTTCATCCCAGTCTTGAGTGTTGGCCATCAGTTGGGAATTCCTGATTGTGAAATAGTGTCATTCTTCTCTTTGAACTGCTTAGTTCACCAGTGCTAGGAAGAGGTAGGTAAAGTGGGAGCTGTTCACTTTTCATGGCTCAAAGGGCCTGCGTGTGCTTATGACATGTCTAATCAAACAAAATTAGTGGGAGGCTGCACACTGCGGCTTCAATTCATATTAATAGTAACCTGAAGGATGACTTTCCTGCATGATCTCTGGTGTTCACTGTATTATTTAAAGTCCTAATGTTCTGTCATGTATGATTTATGCAATAGAGGTGCTTTTCTATTATATTAGATGCAGAAGGATATTAACAACAGTAAACTGCTGTAAGTTTTTTTTTTTTAGTGATAAAAAGACATATCACAAAATATCAGGCTCTGTGAACAACCTTTTTCTAGAAGTTTCCCTGTTTCTGCTCACAGAATCATAGAACCAGAACTATTTAAGACTGGAATAGTTCTCTGGAGGCCATCTAGTCCAACCTCTGCTCAAAATAGGACTAACCTGATCAAGTTGCTCAGAGTATTGTCCAACTGGATATCTCCAAGGATAGAGAACCCAACTTTTGTGGGTACACATTCCACTGTATGACTGCTCTCATGGCAATTTCTCCCCCCCTTATAGTCATTGAAAATGCCCCTTATTATTGTAAATCGTGTTTGTGGCCTTTTGTGCTATCACTCTGTGCATCTTTGGGGAGCATTTGACTTTGTCTTCTCTGTACTCTCCTGTTAGGTAGCTGTAGACAGTAGTAAAATCTCTCCTTAGCATTCTCTTCTTAAGGCTGCGAAAAAAAAAAAAGAGTTCTTCAGTCTCAGTTAGTGTGTAATTTTCTTCAAAAATCAATTTGTTTCTGAGACAAAGGTATAGTATAATGCAACTTAAAACATTTATTTTAAAAGTGTAACAGAAATCCTCTGTGTAACATACGTACTTTGAGGAACAGCCCTTTGTAAAATAGTTTGGTTGGGAACTCTAAATGGCTGTGGCATGCATTTGTTTGTTTTTTTTTTTGTAGAGCATCTATGTTGTAGAGCATGTATGTATATTCTAAATAACTAAATATAGTTATTTATAACTTTTATGCTATAGTAATTCTTAATCTTTATTTTTGGTAAATAAACATGAAAATAATGCCTAATGAAGATCTGCAGTAATGTTCTATATCCATCTGTCCATATAGCTACAACAGCATGACATGAGAGAGAGAAAATAGCCCTGTCCTTGAAGTTTTATCTCACCGAAAGTGTAGCATCACCTGTTGATAATTTTTTCCTTTTGGTTTGGAGGACACAGTCCTTAATTAAATTCCTCTGAGAGTTAATCAGAGCCAGTGCTACTATTAGGATTAGCAATGAGAAATTACTGTGCTCTCCTTGGCAACTCTTGCCCAACTCTGGATCATTTGTTGACAACACAAAACCTGAATTCTGCCTCTGCCACCAGACCTGACGGTGGGCAGGAGGCTATTCTGCTAGAGCATCATGCAGCTGTGCTAGAAAGGTGAGGAGGCTGCTGGTGCATATGTAAGGAATCTGGAGTGTCTGCTGACCAAACTGAGCTCCTTTGTCACCCTCTAAGCCTAGTAAATTTGTAGGTTTGTTCCATGTTTCTATCACTGAATGCTGCAAAACTCACATTTTTGAAGAACCCCATAATTGTCTGTCTCCCTGAGCCTTTGTCTACTTTTGCTGTTTTCCTTTTTCTTGACAATGAACCAAGCTTCTTTACAAATTGCGCCTTTTATAATGCTGCCTAGTTTTACTACTTTTACCTGGCTTTACATTCTCCCTCACTTTGATAGCAGTGGCAGTGAAGGATCTCGGCGGCTTGCTCGGTGAGTCCCCCTCTTCACTCTGTGCTACAAAGGACAGGCATGTTGGGAGTCGAGCACGGGAAGTACAGTGATGAGTGGAGCAAAGAATTGAGCTGTCGGATGAGAGGGACTTCTGAAGTGGCCTCTTTGCTTACTGAAGAGCCCTGTCGTGGTGCCCTGCCTGAGAGCAGATGTGGAGTAGGGAGGAGACAAGCTGAAACAACGGTTGCTTATCTCCAAACTCTTCTCAGTTGCTCTGTTTTTCATGCCTTCAGCCCAGCTCTAAAGCAATAATTAACCTGAGCCTTTTAATTTCTCCCAGTTGGCTTTAAATTAACTCTGTTGTCATGTTGCGCGAAGTAATCCTTCAGGCATCTGTGTGGTACGCTGCAATTTAAATTGTTTATGAGTGCACGGGTATTTACTGCTTGGTCAGTATTTATTTTACTGTTATCATAATTTTCATAATTTTGGAAATTTTCTTGTTTGTGAAGGAGCTGTAATAGTGAGTCTTACTGTCGTGGATACTCTACACACAGAGAATAAAAAGCAAAATCCCTGGTCAGTTGGTGCTGCAGGGAAGTCCAAAACTTATAAACAGTACTCGTAGCCAGAGGTCCTAATGTGAAATAAGAGGTGGCAAATGAGTTTGAGGAAATTTCAGACCAAAATCCTGGTTTTAAGAGCTTTGTTATGTGAATAGACTGTTGCTTGTTTAGTTGTGTTGACATGGTACTGTTTGCAGGTTTTTTGGTACAGACAACTCTTTTGAAGGCAAGATAATTTTTGATTTCTTGTAAATGGCATTTGTAAAATAGTTTGTTATTAGAAAAAATCCAGGAGAAGACAGGATCTTTATTTCAGCCAATTAAATGTTTTGCACAGGCTCTCATAAACTTAATCTTGGCATTAAAGATCTGGGGCAAGTGGGTTTGGGGGTTTATTTGTGCTCTTATTTAATGGCGAGTCCAAAGCTGCTATTTTATTAGTGTTGTGCAGTAATATGGTGCATAACTATAGAGCCTACTAAACACTTTGTAAAGCCTTCAGCAAAACTTTCTTCAAACATTCCGCTGTGCTTTTATAAGTTATAACCCTTTGGAAATTGGCTTATTATCAGTTTCCCATCGAACTAAAGTGTTCCAGGAGAGTGGAGGATGACCTAATGTGCTCCAGATCAAAAGCATCAGTGAAACTTGATGATTATCCTTGTTTTGATACTGTATATGTTAACAATGGATTCTTGTTGAAACACATGTACCTAAGACGTTAAGGTTGCTGCTTGCATCAAGGTAATAATAATAATTTTAAAAGTGAAGCTGTAACCTTCTTATTTATTTGTGAATTGAGTGGCAGAAACTCCAACACAGGACAAGATAATACGGATATGCGGACTTTAAATATTCAGAACATGAACTTGCTTCTTTGCATTTGTGAAATGATGGTATGAAAATCGAGTAGCGTACAAAAACTAATCTAGCAGTGTGCCAAAGTAATTAAAGCAAAGTAAATAATCTCCAGTGTTCTTATTCCCCACAGAAATTGTTTAATATCTTATCTTTCTAAACTAGTTTTCTGCTAATTCATGATGTCTTTGTAAGACTCATTATTCAGCCAGTGCTGTTGTTGTGGGAATATCTCCCTTCCTGTCCTGAGGGGCATGTATCGGGTACTGTCCACATTCCAAAAAAAAAAAAAAACCACAAAGGTGTTTCTTTCATACAGTGGAAATGCCGAGCATGAACCTAACAGCTGTAATTCTCTCTGGTTGTTTACTGTTTACTTAGCAGAAAGACTGATTGCCTCCGGTGTATGTGGTATATGACACTGTCTAACATTGTCTTGGGGCTGTGGGACATTTTGTTGCTGGAAACTAGGAACCTGATGCTGATCTTGTTTTGTTACAGATTAGAGGTAGCTCTGTTGAAGTAGGTGAAGCGTTAAGACTGTTGTGAGGCAGATCAGGTTATCTGGCTTTGAAGTGTCTCTGAATATTAGAAGCTGATGATGACCTGTGGCTTTTAAAGTCCTCGGTTACTGCAGAGAAGAGGAAGGAGAGATGGAGTAGGACGTGAATTATATAATCTTATGTAGGAGAGTATATTTCCTTATATATCTGTATATGCCAAAACATAGTTTTAACTGAGTAAAATATGTAAAAGTACAAGTTGGTGCTTTGATGCAATGGTACGACCTGAAGCTTTATTTTCCTTTTTGGTGCTGATTAGAAGAATACACTGTTTTGTGTAGACAAGGTAAATGACACAATATAACAAGAACAGATGCTAGGCAATTAACATCCTTTTTTTTTGACCAAAAAAAAAAAAAAAAGGATTTGGCTATTTCTAAACAAAAGATCCTTCAGAGACTGCCATCACAGTCTTTCAGTCTGGGCTTTCTGTCTATGCTACAGCTGCTGTCAGAGGATCGTGACCATGGCAGTTGGTGGAGAATTTCCATTTCTCCACCCTTTTAATTCCATGCCCCTTTATTTCCAAATAAATGTTAGTTTGTCAGTGATGGGTAATACCTTTCTTGGGAACTTCCAAATGTTATGGAGAGGCTGAATCCAGCAGCCCAGTCAAGATGATGTTGCCGCAGCTCCATGTCCCTTGGCCCAAACAACAGCGAGGCTGTATGCCTATGGTAGTGTGTTTGTAGGAACACACAGACAGACACACGCCCATGCAATGTATATCTACATTATATACATGGCCAGCTGCACAGATCAACAGATATACTCAGCACTCATGCAAACATGAAGAGCAACAATGACCACATCCTGCTCCCCTCACTGGCTGCTCGGGATTAAGACCTGTTAGTGGAGAGTATATAATGTGTATGTATGCACAGTATGGATCTCTCCAGCAGCTGGGCTTAGACAGTCACCGTTCCCAGCATCTGACCCTAGATATCCAGTCTCTACTGGTGCTGGCACCTGGCCATATGAGCCGCCGAAGCTGCTACTCCTGTCCAGCTGCCAGTATAGACTCCGTGACACAGCGACATGGACACACATGCTACAGATCCCCCAGCAGCTGACCTTCCACATGCCATTCATCTGGTACCTCATGCTGAATCCTGTCTCTCCCCTGGTGCCTCACACCCAGACATACACCGATCTCTCAATCCATGCCCAGGCTCTCCAATCTCTCCAGCAGCTGCCTGGGACTCCCCTGGTCCCTGTGGTAGCCACCTCCTCCGGTGACCTCGCCTGTTGGGGTGCAGCTGGCTCACAGGCCAGTTTGCCTGTTAGCCCAGTCTGGTGTTCGGTAGCACTCACGCAGTGATGCACGTACTCTCAGTCACTCTGGGTGCTGGTAGCCCCGGCACAGGGTGCTCTGGGACCCCTGATCCTGCTCCAGCTGCTTCATGCGGGGCCCTCAGACCCTGCACACTGGAGAGAGCCCCTCACCACTGGGGAAGAGATGGAAACACTGTTTGGTAAGGAGATGGGACAGGCTGCAGGATGGGGCAAGGCATTGCCAGACAAGTGTAGTGACCAGCCTGTTCACATGCAAATGGCCTCCTCTGTCCCCTTATTCCATGGTTGTTCCTTCCCAAATCACCTCAGTCGCTCGCTCTTCTGACCTTTGGTTCTCCCTTAGACATTTAGGTCTTACACAATCCCAAAACACCCTTTCTTTGCACCCCATAGTGCACCCCGTGCGCCCAGTCTGTGACCTCTGTGAGGCTAGAGGGTGACCCAAATAGCTTCTCTTGTGGACTTCTGGTGATGGATGACCCCCACCAATTCCCCAGGCTGAGGCTCCCTTTGGGAGGGAGGTCTCATGTGTCCCAGGGGTTTTGGGGGTTCCCTCAACTGCCACAGTGCCTCCAGGCTCTCTGTGTGCTGCAGATGGGATGGCTCTAGTGATGGGTTTGGGGGGAGCAGGGCAGGAGATGATTTCAGTCCCCCCTACACTGATCCCCAGTGAAAATGAACTCCTTTGGGTTCGTGCAGAGCGTTTTTTTTTTTTTTAATGACAAAACCTAACACCAGGTAGCTAGACAGAGCAAGTTCACTGGAGCAGGTTCCTTTTAATGTTTCTTGACATTGACAGCTCCATTTCTCAATTAGAATGGAAAATGAGGTTGATTATGCGTGTCCACAGGGTGACACTGTACTTTTGACTGGTAACTGTAAAGTAGATGTGAAAGGTCACGATAAATAGTATTTTAGTTTAATTATTCCTGGAAGACCGCAGTGACTCACTGTGGGGTTTTTTGTTGTTATTTTTCCTACAGCTAGCAAGCAATGTTTAAAAAGCTTATTCTGTATATTTATAAAGGGACAGACATGGCTCTGTTTTTTTCTGATGCTTTCTCTAAATATAGAAAAGTTGCAGTGCATGTTTTTTTTAGCATCATTTCCACGTACTTGTTTTGGTTTTGGTAAATACTGCAAGTTTAAGCCTCCCTATAAAACGACTTCTGTCTTTACATGCAATCTCTGACAGAAGTTGCGTTCTAACATGAGATCTAGAGATGATGATATTTGAAGAAAATAGTGGATTTGCATAGATAATTTTGATACTTTCGTAGTCATCAGTAAAGATCTGCCAGAGCTAACACAAACTGTTTAGAGGGTACAAAGCAGAAATGTTTAGTGTTAACTTTAGTTTTATTTTTTGCTAGTTAGGCTGCACTTGTTTCCTCCAGGGAAAACAGGACTGATTATTTTTGCTAATTGGAAATACATCACTGGTCTGAATCACATCTGCAATTAGTAGCAGGATTTTAAGTAGATGTTGGAGATTTTTTTGGAGTGCGATTTGCATTGTTAATTTACTATACATGCATACATATGTGTATCTACAGATTTAATGAACAAAAGGAACAGCTGGCTGTTTTTCAAAGCAATCAGTTAAAGATGCTTCATAGGCTGAGATTGCCGTTTGTTCTGCTTGGGTCCGAATTTGCTGCTCTGGACGTCTTGAGTTTGTCACTGGAAAGTAAGTGGGGTTGAGAAACCAGAAAAAAACCACATGCTTTGCTCCTGTCATCCACTCAGCCCCGTAATTCACTCCACGGAAGTGTTGGTGAAAATAGCACTCCTTAGATTTTTCTCAGTTGATTTCTGAGACGAATAGAGAAAAAAAAAAAATCCTGAAGGGAGGGAACGATTTTTGAGGGAAGGCTTGCAGCGAAACCGGCCTGGAAGATGGAAGAGCTGGGTTGGAACACGGCTCGTGTTCCCCTGCTGCGTCCAAATTGAACCACTGAATAGGTGCAAATGTAGATGGCAGGATAAAAATGGAAACTATTCAAACCAAAAGCAATTAACTTGTATACAGATGGCTTTCTGGCATTCACAGCTGCATAGATTTTGGTTGTGTACTTTTTTAGATGTGCCGTGGAAGGTTAAAGCCTCTATACGTCCATCTCCAGCTGTTCCTGCACATAAAATAGATAAGGAAATGAAGCCAAGTGAGCATTGTGTATGGTGTCAGACTTGCTTGCAGAGATAGGCATCTCAAACATTAGTGCAACATCCTGTCCTGTCAAATGGCCCTTGTATTGGGCTTTTATGAGAAGAAATTACGTATTTTACATCAACAGAGTCACTCCAATTTCATAAAAGTGAAATATGGGGAACTGCTAACTATATGTCATATCTGTAGGATAAAGCCTAGGGCTGAGAATCCTGAACAGAAATGGAAGATTGCTGAAAGTATGAAACATGTGAGTTCTTCAAGCAGCTGTGGTATATCCTGGTGACTGTGTCTCTGGAAAGACTAAGATTTAAGTTGTTTCACATAGAACAAATTATGCTGATTGTATGTTCTGATCCTTTATACCGCAGTGCAAGCAATTAACTTTTTGAAAAAGTTATAGTCGTGCTATAAAAAAACCCAACAAAACCAGACCATTTTGAGTTAACATGCAATCTACGTTGATTTACATATTGATGTCGAACATTATAAATGCTGGTTTGGATCAGTGGAAATCTGCATTTTTGTCTTGCATTTCTTCACCCTTTTAAAACTCAATTTAAAAAAAAAAAAAAAAGAAATATCTTGTTAAGATAGTCAAAAAGTTTAGATCAGGCTTTCCGATCTGGTGTGGGTACCTCTCTGAGTATTTCAAGCTGGAACAAGACTACCATAGCAGTAGCCAACTCTGTGCATGTATTGGCCGTGAGTTTGTCACCACTAATGGAGAAACTCCTCAAGAGGAACAGCTGCAGCCCTGGTGTAGACTTTTCTGAATTTTGTTTCTCAGTTTCTTTCTGGTGAGAATGTTAACTGGAATGATTTGTCTGTAGCTTTGAGGGGTTTTTTTTTGTTGTTTGGTTGGGGTTTTTTTTGAGTGAAAAACTCACTTCTCTGTTTTACTTTTGGTCCAGCTTCCTACAGAAAAGCTCCATAGCCACCACATAGTGAAGCCCAGTTGGCTTGCAGACCGCTGGAGTGCTTCCCAGAGGGCCCCAGTCTTTCCTTATCACATCGTGTGCAGTATGGGTCTGGATCTGGATTGCACTTAATCTCTGCCTGCTCCTGCTGTGTTTGCACAGTGGTGAGTCTACAGTTGTAGGAACCACGCGCTTTCTCTTCCTACTTATTTCTGGTGGAGCTTCCTTTTGGCAAGGGGGTTACCTGTGAAGGGATGTCAAGAGTCCAGCATGTTGTGAATGATGGGACCTAGTCTTTGAGAGAGGAATTTTCTGTGGGAAATGGAGGGGTCCATCCCGCCATTTCTGAGGGAATGTTGCACCTGTTTACTCATCACTAATAAGACTTCTCTATTTAATGTTCTCTCGGGTATGTGTTTCTCCCTTGATCCACTTGAAGTGCTTTCTCATGGTTAATGATCTGAATTTGCGGAGCACACTGACTCAGTGCTGTTTTTCATTATGTAAGCTATTAACGGGTCACTGCTCAGATGCTGGAAAATCTGTTTCAGGCTAATAGCGAGGTGCACAAGTGCCTCTCCATGGTATATTTGCTACCTGTGCACACGTGTTCTGGCTTGATAGTTGGTAGAAAATCCCACGGCAATATGGCATGCGGCATCTATGCCACTAGCAGTCAATTCCTAATCAGCCTTTCATTAACACACGCAACACTTCACCTTTTCTAGGATTTTTACACAGTGTGACTGAAGGAGGGTGAGAGGAAACATGCTGACGTGCAGAGGAAGGTGTTGATAAGTAAGGAACTAAAATTCTTCCCGGGAGAAACAGTGTTCTTGCAATAGAGGAGGTAATAATGCAGGATAAGGAACTGTCTTGGAGCTGCATATGAAAATCTGACTCTCTGGCATAGAGTATTTTCCCTGAAACTAACAATACTGTGGAGGAATTGGAATTTATGAAAACAATTCAGAAGGGAAGTAGTTGGACACAGGAAAACCTTGAAGAAAACATGGAGGGCGTTATTTCAGGTTCCAAGTTTTGACAACTCAAAATTACACTGTTACAGCAGACAGCAATTACTACAGGAGCAGATCCTCCTGTTGCCTTCTCTTTGTTGCACTGGGATAGCGTCCTTTTGCTTACAGATGGTTGCCTTCACATGCACACAGATTTTTAGTGTTTCCTTTAGTGTACAGACAAGTTGGTCGAGAATGGATGAATAAAACTTAGAGATGGGTCCAAGCTTGGATTTTGTTTCTGAACTTGACCCATTTTCTGGGAGGAGAAGGGAGGATCACATTTCCTGGATGTGGCAGAACTTCTAGAAGAAAACGTTCAAGGTTATTTTCTTTTTATACACTGTTTCTATGGCTAAAGGCCATTTTTGAGCTTTTTTTTTTTTTTTTTTCTCTTTTTCTAAATGACACCTGAAAAACCTTTTGGGAAGAAAACAGGAAAGCAAAGAAACAAAAACACCAAACAACCCACCATTCACACCTCACTCATTTTGGATAAAGGTCTAAGATAGGCTTCTTCTAACTAGGACAATCCTAGGAGGAGCTTTCCTCAGTGCAAGATTCGCAGCCCAGCCAGTAAAGCTGAGTATTTTGGATGTCAATGCATTTCCTTACCAGGGAGAAAATGAAAAAGACAGTCTTTGGATGTGCTTCCCCGGGAAAGAAATATTACAGTTAATGTGTGTGCTGAGCTCTGAAAAATCTTTTCAGCATAAAGCAGTGCAGAGACAGTTTCCCTACAAGGAAAAAGGGACACTGAAGGATTCATTGTGTTGTGGTATCTATTATGTAAGAAGTATTTGCATGGAAAAGAGAGAATGCAGGTTTTATTCAGAATAAGGAGGACAGGATGAATGATGTTAATGAAAAGCTGGTTGATGGAAGCAGGAGTTTGTCTACTGTGCCACTCATATTTTCTGAACCCCAGCAATCATTTTATGGACATCCAAGTTAAATGATGGGTAGATTAATCCTTTGGCATGCTAAATTCGTATAGAGAGTCTGCTGTGCCAAGATGGAGGTGGGTTGAATCCAGATCTGATCCTACAGATGTTAGTTAGGTGCCCGTTCTCCCCATGCTGTCGAGAGAGCAGCTTCAGAGAGTGATTCAGCCCAGTGATGTTTTCCATTGCATTTTGGCATTACCTGTCTCTTTCCACACTGTACGGAAATGTGATACAGCAACAGCTTGGATTTACTCCATCAACCCCTAGGTCCTTAACCAGCCATCTCAGTCAGGAGTCCAGCTGCCATAAGCTCTTTGTTTTGTTCCACTAAATAGCAGGGGGAACCGAGATGAGGATTGGATGGTAGTTTAGATGCCTCTCCATTTTTCTTGAAATACAAGAAACCTTATGATTAATTGGTAGCACTCTTGACAGCTGAGATTGTTCTGTTTATTTTAGTTCTTGTTCTAAGAATAAGACTGCTTGAATGGCTGTGTTAATAAATATGATCCCCAGTAGAGACGTGTTTTGCAGACCTCTTTTTGTTATCTGATTGGGCTTCTCCACATCCTCTTTTGTGACTAAGTCAAACCCACAGTCTGCCGAGTGTCTACCAGGATAAAAACCCACCTGCCAGACTCGATGGCATTAATCACTTCCCTATTTTGTTTATTTCAGCTAACATCTCTAAATATCATGTAGCAGGTCCTGACAAGAGCTTCTCGGGTAGATTCAATGTCCTGATTTCTCTCTGACTAGTTGTGTGTTGGTGGCCATAGTTGGCAGGACACAGCATCCCAGTTCTCTATGGCATTGCCACAGCTTCAGATTGTTTTAATCCCTTTTTTTTTTTTGTAGTACGTACAAATTTCTTACAAGAATTTAACTCTGCAGGGATCTGGGGCTTGTAAACCATGCATTCAGAATGACACCTTGAACTTAGGGACTGTGAAAAGCCCAAGATTATGTGCCCTCATTTGAAGCCTAGCAATCATGCTGACAGTGTAGAGATTGCCTCGTGATGCAGTATTATCAATTAACCACCTGGCAGGGATTTTCTGTGACTCAGAGAGGTTAATGGTTGGCTGATGCCTTCTAGGTAGTGCATCATAATATAGTCCTATGTCCTCTGTCTTAGGTAGAATCTAATGATTTCGTTCTCATCATGAGATGCATGTCTGTGAGATGAGTCAGCCACACAACTCATCATGACCAAGACAGCTGAAATTACTCTGTGCCACAGAAGATACTGATTTAGTCACTATTATTGTTTTCTCTAATATATGGGAAGTCAACCATGTGTTAATTATTTTTCTTCACAACAGCCCCATTAAAACTTAAACTGATGTTATTAGTGGCTAGAAAATCTCTTTCAGTTGTGTGAAGACACTGTCTAACCAGCAGACCTCACAATCCTGTGCTTGGGGTGTAGTTCCTTCAAAAGCTGGTGTGCCAGAGTGTGCTTTTCTTTCCTAAGCGAAAGTTCTATGATTCTGTGGAACTCTTTAGTCTTCCACATTTATTATTAGTCTCAATTTGTTACAGGCAATTTAAACTGCACAGTTTGTGGACAACTGGCTTCCCTTTACCTGAACGCATAGAGGAATCTAATTCAGGAGGATTTGTAATTTTGTAATCTGGTATTTTAAGATTGCAGTGGAGATAGTGGTCAAAGAACCTAGGCCTTCCTTCTTGATGAAGTTGTGAGACATGTGCCTCTGAACCCCTGTTTTCTGAGTTATGAAGTCTGTACAATGCTTTCAATATTTAGCCCTCTGTGTTTTAGGAAGGCTAAAGCTGAAAAGTCCAACCCAGCTGGGATCTAAAGCAAAACTGGAAAGATTTTTTTTTTTTCTTTTAAATGTTGAGTGACTTCATGTGCAGAAAGGGAGTATTATCTAACTAATTGAGGTAATTTTAAAATATGATATGCCTACACTGCATGAATAAATTTGACAATTGGGGGCTTAATTGGGTAATGCAATTGCACTCACAGACACTTTAACATTGTGGCAACAATTAATTCATATAAACTTGCTAGATTTTTGTGTGTAGTTACAGTATTTAAGAATCTCATTTGTAATGAATTGGTCTCCTTTTGATTCAGAATGACAAGGAAATATTGATACCTTTTTGTAAGTGTTTCTAGTTTTAAAAAGCCCAGTAATTGTTACACTTGCTCAGTGTGATGTTATGTAGTGGAGGGGCAGCCCAGGAGCATTTTGGCGTTGCAAGGAGCTGAGCGTGTCACCTGCTAGACACAAAAAGCCTTAGTCGTTAAAAACCCATGGCACGCACTGCAGAAATATATGAATACTTTCTAGAGATGATAGTCTGTTTCTGCTCCCTTTTGTCCCCCTCATCCCCCAAACTCAAAACCATCCAAACAAAACCTGGCAAGAGTCCTCAGGACAATAGATTGAAATGTGCGTCTAGAAACAAAACAAGAGATACCACTGGTAGCAATCTAGGCTTAGAAGTCAAGACTCAGACCCCCAAATTAGAAGATTTTAAGAATAAGGAAAGCTTCTTTTTTTTCCTCCCCAAGTCTTCATGAATTTTAATTTCCCATGACTTCTCTCACTGTGCATATGAGGGGGTGGGAAATAATTTGATGTTGGAAAATGCGCCTTTAATTCACAGCTTTCTCTGCTTTCTCTAAGCTGAGATAGTTTCCTTTTGCTTACCCTTAAACAAAGGCAACTGCTCCACGTTTATTGCTGCCTTGTTTCTTCCTTCCTACTTCTCTACCTGGTCCCCCGGAGTCCCTGCTGCAATAGGACTATTAAATGCTAATATACAAAATCCCAACCCCCAAAACGCTTTTCCTAACTTTCAAATTATTAATTTCAGTTGAACAAAAGTTTATTATTTTTTTGCAGTTTCTTTCAATTTTCTGTTGTCTTTCAATAATAATCTGAGCTTGTGGAAGGACTTCCTTTCAAGCAGTTTTGGTTTCCTGAAGGTGAGCATGCTGAATCAGTGGCCCCAAAAACTTCTGGTTCCTAATGCTTAGCATGACACTAAACTAGAGCCAAATTACTCTTAACAGAGAAAATTGTGGCCTGCTGTGAGACCTACTATAGGTGATCCTGCTCTGGCTGGGGGGCTGGACTAGATGATCTCTCAAGGTCACTTCCAACCCCCGACATTCTGTGATTCTGTGAAATAAAGGGCCTGAAAACCACTTGCAGGTGGCCTCCTTGGGACAGTATTTTCCTTTGGTCATTCTTGCCAGCCTGCAGTTCTCACTTTTAGCTATGGATGCTATGAAACCCTCACTGGAAGATCTCCACAAGCAAAGTCTGTATCTTTCTGCCACTTCTGGAGCCTTGCTGTGAGCTTGCTCCCCACTCACCTCTGCAGGAATGGCCCTTTCTCCCTTTCCTACCCACCCTCAAGAAACTCTTTGTGTCTGAACATACTCCCGTCATTAAATCATCCCTTTCTCCAAATATTTTCATATTAGTGCAAAAACCTGCAGTAGGAAATTATATAGCCTTCACGGCTACTGCCTGGCCACACATCTAACAGAGAAAAGCAAAACTGGACAAAGAAATCACGAGGTTACTCTGCTGTAAAGCTGCGAAGGTATTTTTATGTGATAGCATCCTTACTATGTTGACAGTCCTCCTAGCTGCTGGAAAAACCATCCTTCGAGCTGACGTTTATGTGGTCCTTACGCCTATTTAGTCTCAATGATTGATTCTAAACCCATTTAGTTAAAAAGGAAATAGAATATTTATTGTCTTTTTTATTTTGATAATTCTGTCAATATTATAAATTAGTGAAAAATTACAGCAAGCTTGGCTTTTGGTTACTGTACCATCATTAGAAATAGCTGTCTGAGTTAAATACAATACAACTGATTTCCTAGTGATAATTTCCTAAAAATAATTTAAAGATGTTCCTTCCACTTCTTCCTTTCATGAGGCAACGTCTTTGGCATCATGATCATTTTGGAGATGATAAAATGCTGCTTCACATGGGTGCCTTCCCCATCTGCTCCTTTTCCTACTCCTGCCCCTGTCATGTACCCTCATCCCTGTGGTCCCTAGACCTGCCTTTTCACCCCCAGTGCTTTCCTGCTGATTCTTTTCCATCTTTTACGGCATCTCAGGACGCTCTTTGAACACCGTCCTGCAGGAGTATATGTCCAACTCCTTTGAACTGTGATGCAGCAGCCAATTTTTCTCCTAACATATATTCAGATCAATTAAAAGCGATGGGTCACTTCTACTAAGGCAGCTGTAGTTTCAGGTGCAGGTAGACTGCAGGGACACAGCTGCCGCTTTACTGCCTTAAGTCTATCACAGGAGTGGGAATTAGCAGCTGTATTGGTTAAAGGGTAATTCATGTTTTATGTCTCGTATTATCTTAAGACGAGAGAGAAGAAAAAATCTCAAATGTATAAGGATTTAGAAGGATTGTGCGTGGTAAAATGCTAATATTTTCCTTCTCTTAACTCCGTTGGCAAAGGAAAGGAGGTGGGGAAATAGTAATTTGAGTTCTGGTTTGGAAAGTTCAATGGAGAAGGGGAAGAAATGAAGGAGAAATTATGTGAATAATTCAGAGTCAGTGGTGTAAGCTGTGAGCTGTTGATGACTGTTTTGTTATGCAGACATAGATTTCCATTAGTATTCCTTCATTTGAAAAGCAGAAATCCTGTCTCCGCTGTTGTATGCTTAATTGAGCACTTGAGGCAAAAAAACCCTCCCAAACCAAAAAAAAAAACAAAACCAAAAAAACCCAAAAGTTCTATGGCATGCAGATCTATTCTTCACATAATGATGTTTTTTAGAAATAATTTTTAGAAAAGTTGTCCCCTGCTATACATCCTAAATATGTTCTCTGAAACTTCAGACATCTCCGTGGAAGTGAGTAGAAGAGGCTTGGTCAGTGCTACAGTGTGACTGAGATGGGAAAAATGGAGTTGCAATGGGTTGTAGGAAGCTAATGTTATACTTGAAAGCACTTTCTTCAGAAAATATTTGTGTATGTGTATATATATATATATATATAATATGTTGTTAACACCATCTAATATTATCTGAAAAGGGAAACCAAATCCACAATGAAATTGAATAGTCATTCTAAGAAGACTTCTGTTATTTGCAGCTTAACTGTAACAGAAAACTGACAATACATTAACACAGACTTTCAGCAAGATATTTTATCTATAAAATGTCAAAGTCTCTTCAAAACTAAAGAGTAAATTATTGCACAGCTGTAAAGATTAGTATCAGAACTTTAGGAAAACATTGTTACGCTGCTCCTTGTAGATCAACACATAGCAAGATTATTTCAGTGGAAATATGTGCCTACAGGCTGTTTATTTTTTTGTGTTTTGTTTTAACACCAGTTGGCATCTGAGATCAAGAAAGCTTAAACCAATTATGAGTAGCTAGTGCAGCAGAAATCATAACTGATACATTTACAACACACAGTCTATTCTTGTAGTAATGTTATTTTAGTAGGGAGTGGAGCAAGGGGGAGAAGGGGACATCAGGCAGAAGACTGTGTAGCACTGAATTAACACCATGCAGATGTTTCCTCCCTCAGTGTAATCAGGGCAAGATGT
This sequence comes from Trogon surrucura, assembly GCA_020746105.1. NCBI lineage: Eukaryota > Metazoa > Chordata > Aves > Trogoniformes > Trogonidae > Trogon > Trogon surrucura. The sequence continues at coordinate 34,610,553 of CM036617.1, forward strand.
GCTGATTGCAGTGTGCAACCCTTGGAGGAGAGACGGCTGTGCAATTGTTGCTAAGCCTATTTCCCTCTTCCTTTTGGCTTATTGGATTATTTTATACAGTGGAATGATAGGAATTTAAAAATGAAAAACTGCTGTTGAGTCATCTAGTCCATCTTGCAGCTAATGCAGGATTGTTCTCTGCGGATCTTCATCCAGTTGGCTTTAGATGTGATTGGACTTCAGCCAATTTCCTTTGGAAGGTTATTCTACAATAGAATATGCTTCATTATTAGGAATTTTTTCCCTGTCAGCCTAAATTTTACTTTGCTCGGTATAATCACATTACTCTTAGCTATAGTTTCCTGAAAATCCCTATTAAAAAAAAAAAAAAAATCCTTACTGTGTGCATCCTTCCAGAGCTTGTAGATAATTATCATATTTCTTTTTCAATAGTGGCTTTAGTCAAGCTATACATATTTAATTATTTTAATATTTCTCATAAATCAGTCTTCATAGATTAATGATGACTTTTATTGCTGCTATCATTGAGCCAAAATCTCAGATTCTTCTATTTAAAATTCAACAAGAAAAGGCCGGACTGAAAGAAGACTTACAGATTAAATCATGGTGTCATTGAAAAAACGTCCTTTGAACCCCTGTTTGTGTCTTTAGATCTGTGAATGCCAGATCTCCTGAGGCAGACTTCAGCAGTAGAATTTGTCTCAACTACCTTGAGTTATCTACAATATAAGTGCCTACATCAAAGCTACTCTCCCTAGATTCCTTTTATGATCATTGGAGCCCTATAGTTGGGTGCAATTCGTTTAAGCTTTTTTAGATGTCCATATTAGGATGAGAGGAACTGAGCCCTAGAGACACTTGTTTCTCTCAGTTAAGGGTAGCTCAAGGTGATGAGCTCAGATACTCACATTGCAGCTGGTGAGACAAATCCTCCCTAGGTGCTGAAGTCTTAGAGATCAATACAGAGCAGCTTTGCTGGAGGACCACCTGATTTACACTGATCAGTCACTCTGTCCTGGACCTCACATTTCTTTGCATATTTAAAGGTAGGGTCTGTTGAATTTTCAGACATTGTGGTTCAAGAAGTGAGAAGTCTTGGTCCTCTGCATGCCACTGCCATCACAGCAGCAGGGTGCTTTGGCACTTAGAGAGACTTGATGCCTTGTGTGTCCTCACACTATCCTAACACATTTGAATGGCATTGCATTCACAGAATCAGCTAGATTGGAAAAGACCTTTAAGATCATTGAGTCCAACCATTAACCTAACACGAACAAGTCCTCGTCTAAATCATATCCCTAAGCACTATGTCTACGCGATTCTTAAATACCTCTAGGGACGGTCTTCTCGGTGACAACCAATGGTAGGACAAGGGGTAATGAGCTGAAACGGGAACATAAGAAGTTCCATTTAAACATGAGAAGAAACTTCTTCTCAGTGAGGGTGACAGAGCACTGGAACAGGCTGCCCAGGGAGGTTGTGGAGTCTCCTTCTCTGGAGACATTCAAGACTCGCCTGGACACGTTCCTGTGTAGCATTATTTAGGCGTTCCTGCTCTGGCAGGGGGATTGGACTTGATGATCTTTCGAGGTCCCTTCCAATCCCTAACATTCTGTGATTCTGTGATCTCGTCCCATAGACTTGTGTACATCTCTGTGGTGTAGCAGGTCACTGACCTATCTCTTCCTGGTTTGCAACAGGATCATTCTGCTCCTGGTCTCTGTCTTCTAGCTCAAGGGGCTGCATTCCAAAAATACACCTGTTCCTATCACTAAAGGCTGAGACAAAGAAAACGCTGAGCGACTCAGCCTTTTCCTCATCCGTAATCACCGTAGAGGATGGAGGTTCTCCCTGGCCCTTCTTTTGCTGCTCATGTATTTATAGAAATATTTCTTGTTTCTTGGCTGATTAATTTCTGATGGGCTTTGGACTTCCTAATTTTCTCCCTACATAGCCTCACAACACCTTTGTAGTCATCGTTTGTTGCCTACCTCTTCTTCAAAAGGCCATGAACTCTCCTTTTTGCCCTGAGTTGCAGCCAAAACTCCCTGTTCAGCCAGGCTGGTCTTCTTCGCCACTGGCTTGTCTTATAGAATATGAGGACGACCTACTCCTGCACCTTTCAGACTTTCTTCTTGAAGAATGTTCAGCCTTCTGGGACTTCTTTGCCCTTAAGGACTGCCTCCCAAGGGACTCTGTCAGTCAGTCTCCTGAACAATTCAAAGTCTGCCCTTCAGAAGTCCAAGGTGGCAGTTCTGCTGCCCCACTCTCTTTATATCTCTAAGAATAGAGAACTCAATCACTTCATGACTGGTGTGCCCGAGATGGCCTCCAGCCATCACATTGCCCACCAATCCTTCTCTGTTCACAAAGAAGAGGTCCAGCGGGGCACCTTCCCTGAGGGGTTCACTTACCAGCTGCATAAGGAAGTTATCTTCAACACACTCTAGGAACCTCTGGGACTTTTCCCTCTCTGCTGTGTTGTATTTCCAGCAGATATCTGGGAAGTTGAAGTCCTCACAAGAACAAGTCAAGTGATCACAAGACTTATCCCAGCTGCTTATAGAATGTTTCATCTGCCTCTGTTCTGGCTGGGTGGTCTATAACAGACTCCCACGACAATATCAATTTTCTTGGCCTTCCCCCGGATTCTAAACGATGGACACTCAATGGTGTGATGATGATACTGAAAAACAGCAGGGTGGGTAAAATTGCCTTTTGCATAGACATAGAATCACAGAATATCTCAAGCTGGAAGGCCCCTATAAGGATCACTGAGTCCAACTGCCTCCTCCTCACAGGACTACCTAAAATTAAACCATATGACTAAGAGCATCATCCAGATGCTTCTGGAACTCTGACAGGCTTGGTGCTGTGACTACTTCCCTGAGGAGCCCTGGAGTAACCAGCCACCCTCTCAGTGAATAACCTCTTCCTAATGTTGAATCTAAACTGAAGAAGATGGAGCATTTGTCTAGAGAGCAGGAGGTCTAGATGTCAGATGCATCGGTTTTCAAGTCTCTTTTGGCTGGACAAAGTCCATGGTCGATGTCTTTCACTCTTCCAAGGCCTCTAAAAGGATGGCTTTTACATGACAGATGACTGCTGCTCTTTCCTCCTCTATTGGGTATTTGTTGTCCACTGACAACTTAGTGCTTGCCATCCTCAATGTAGCCCTAGGCAGATGCCTGCTCAGATGCAGTTCTTGCCTTTTGGCTAGTCATGTGTTATATTTTGCTCTCCATGCACGTATAGTCATTCCTGGTTTATCCTGGAGTAACTAGGAAAATAAATTATCCTCTGCCTTTTGTTCATTAGTAAAAAAATAAGTTAAATATATTTTTCCAGCTGATGATTCCCCTCTGTCAGACTTTCCAACAAAAGGTGTTCAGCTTCTGTTCTCTGTAATTTGTATATAATATCCAGAAAAACAACTTTGTTCTAAATACCTTTGGAGGATAAACACCAGGGAGGGAGGAGAGCTGCTAAAATAGAAGGGTAATATCAGCACAAGATAGTGTGTTTATTAATTAGTCCTGAATGAATTTAGACTGAAAATTAGAGGAAATTTTTCAAACATCCCAAGAGGTGAAGTTGTGGAATAAAGTCCAAATGCGTTAGTAGAGCAGAAAACAAAAATAACTTGAAGACAGAATTTAGAAAATTTAGCGAAGTTTTTGTGAGAATGCATAGAAGCATTTATAGATGTCAAAAAAAAAGTAAAAATTATACACACAATGTGAAGTCCTAGTGTTACCAGAGGGGCTAGAAATGAGACAACATACTGCTCTTGTTTTTGGACTATCATCTATTTTATGTTTAATCCAGCAGCTGGTGAATGTGCTGTTTGCCAACAGATGCCAGAAGGTCCCAGTCTGAAGGCAGCGTAAGAAATTCCTTGCTGTTGCCAGACCCTTGGAACTGGAGACGTCAGCTACCTCCCCAAAAAAACTTGGGGACGTTGGTCTTGGTCCTTTGGTAGTGGTGGTGGTAGGAGGGGATTGTGTGGTGTGCATGTATCTCTGTGGAACAGATACTAACTGTGTCGTCAGTCCTCCTAGAGAAAGCAAGATCAGAAAACTAGACAAGACCTAGTTCATCCCTCTGAGTAGAATATTCCTTCAATACTACAGCCAAATCACTTTACCCAGACTTTTCCCAGCTGAAGGCTGTGCTGAAAGCTTGCCAGGCAATGGTGTTCTGCTCCTAATTCACAGTAACTGGAACAAAACGCAGCTACCCTCATCCTTCATACAGACAGGCAATCCTCGGAAACTACAGGCCTACCACAGCGTACAATGCTTCATCTTGACGCTAGTAGACAGGCTACAGGGTTGTCTTTTGGGACAGTTAATTTTGAAGCATCACCATACTGGAGATGAGAAGGACCTGGAAGAATGTGCATTGAGCATGTATTTTTAGCTACCTTTCCTTAAAATTACTCTGCTTTACTAATACTCTTTTGTCATCACTGTGGTGAACTATTTCTGTCACTAGCTTGTCTGTTAATCTTTATCTTGATATGCTATTCCTCATTATTTCTGACTTTTCAGAGAATGACGTCTTGGAGCCTGTCCTCCACTTTTAGCAGGAGGCATGACTGACTGCTTAGAAAGGCTTCATAGGCTCCTTTCGAGTTGTTTAATCCTGTTCTTCATGGCTCCAGCTTCTAAATTTACTTCTGAAACAAGAGGGAATGTTGGCCTTCTTTTTTTTTTTTTTTTTTTTTTTTAAAGCTGAAAATAGTGTGAGCGAACAGCTGTGAATTGTTTCTGGTTGCCATTAAAATGGATGTTTTTGACTTACCTTTGATTGCTGAGACTGGATGTTGCTTAATGATTCCTCCTTTTATTCAGGAATGAGGTATCATAATTTTTGGATATTGTGGTGCTAGATGTTATTTAAGGACCTACGAGGACAACCGAATGTCATGGTCATGCTGAACATACCCATGAAGGCTCTGGAGAGACCTTATAGCGGCCTTCCAGTACCTGAAGGGGACATACAGGAAAGCTGAGGGACTGTTCACAAGGACGTGTAGCAACAGGACGAGGGACAATTCTTTTAAAGTAGAGCAGGGTGGGTTTAGGTTAGACATTAGGGAGAAGTGTTTTACTATGAGGGTGCTGAGACACTGGAGCAGGTTGCCCAGAGGTGGTGGAGGCTCCATCCCTGGAGGCATTCAAGGTCAGGCTGGATGGGGCTCTGAGCAACCTGTTCTAGTGAAAGATGTCCCTGCTCACTGCAGGGGGGTTGGACTAGATGACCCTTGAAAGTGCCTTCCAACCCAACACATTCTATGATTCTATGTTGTCCTCATAGATCTTATTCCTGAAAAAATATGATCTATATGCAGCTTACTGGAATCCATTTTTACATTCTTCGTGCTTATTTGAACAGGGTTTTCCCAGCAGTTGTCACCATCGTTAAAAAAGGGATGAGTTAGAGATTTATTGCATCTATTGCATTCAGCTGCTTACCCAGTCTCTCACTGGGATGAAATAGTGCAGCTTAGTGCTTCTGCCTTTCTTTTAAAAGAAGAAAAAAAAATGTATTTCCTTATGGAGTTTCTTTTCTAACCTCTATAGACTGCAATGATGGCAGCACATTTCTGCATATCTCAGACCCTCTGTGGAGATGCAGCAAAGCAGGTAGGCTCTGCACTGTCCAACCAAAAGCAGTGGACATGTCGTATGCCTCTTCTGCCTGTGTTGGGGCAGGTGAGGACCCTTTCCTTTCAGAAGGGCCTTCTGCATTAAAGTTGCTCAATACTTTGTATTTTCACAAAATATTTCCATTTGGGAGTCTTTGCACCTTGGACACTATTTTTGATTTTGGAGCAGTGCGTCCTTTCTCACATCTTCCCACAGTTCAGGAAAAGAGGATATTTTGAGCCATTAGAAATTAGCTTTCTGGGAACAGAAGAGGCCTGCATTCTTACAAAACTCCTAATTTTCTTCTTTTTTTTTTTTTTTTTCAACAGGGAACATGGGTTTTTATTAGCTGGCCAAGAAGCTAATCAAAGAAAAGATTTCACCTTCTAGTCTATTTCACTCTCAGTTCAGGATAGTCCAAGAATCATTTGGTGTTATTGATTATACTGCTGTCCAGTATAGGTACTTTGCCCATAACAGCAATGGGTGAATACCCTCACTGTAATGGGGAGCAGGAATCTTCTAGCAAATGGGGACATGGAACTGCGTGGACTGCCTCTGCTTCCCACCTATTTTATTAAAACAGTGTGCCCTGACTTTAAACACTGGTGTCCGTGATGGAAAAAAACCCCAAAGTCACAGGTTAAAAAAAAAGTTTTATTGCATTATCGTGTACTGCACTCTACTGCACACAGCATGGCTGTAATTTTGTCAGTGATGGTGTGTAGGTTAATCTATTTTATTGAGGGTGGTTTTTCTTTAGACTGAAACTGAAATCTGTAGAGGAGGCTATATTTTTTTTTCTAATCCTGAAATCTGTTAGATGTTGCTGAAATCTATTAGATGTTGCATCTTAAGATTGACTCAAAACTAATAATTTCCTCCCTATTTCAGGGAAAAGTTATAATGTTTAATTCTACTTAAAATAAATAGAATAATTTCATATAGGTTCAGGAGATAAGAGAGGAGGTGTGAGATGGAGCTTCATTAATTTGCCTTTATTAACTAAAATAGAAGCATAGAATCATAGAATGTGTTGGGTTGGAAGAGACCTTTAAAAGTCATCTAGTCCAACCCCCCTGCAGTGAGCAGGGACATCTTTCACTAGATCAGGTTGCTCAGAGCCCCATCCAGCCTGACCTTGAATGTGTCCAGGGATGAGACCTCCACCACCTCTCTGGGCAACCTGTGCCAGTATCTCACCATCCTCATAGTAAAGCACTTCTTCCTAATGTCTAATCTAAATCTACCCTGCTCTACTTTAAAACCATTGTCCCTTGTCCTGTTGCTACACGCCCTTGTGAACAGTCCCTTCCCAGCTTTCCTGTAGGTCCCCTTCAGGTACTGGAAAGTCACTATAAGGTCTCTCTGGAGCCTTCTCTTCTCCAGGCTGAACAACCCCAACACTCTCATCCTGTCTTTGTAGGAGAGATGCTCCAGCCCTTTGATCATTTTTGTGGCCCTCCTCTGGAACCCCTCCAACAGGTCTACGTCCTTTTTGTGTTGAGGGCTCCACAGTGGTCGTAGCACTGCAGGTGAGGTCTCACCAGAGCAGGAAAGAGGGGCAGAATCACCTCTCTCTACCTGTTGGCCACGCTTCTCTTGATGCAGCCCAGAATGCGATTGGCCTTCTGGGCGGTGAGCACTCACTGTTGGCTCATGGAAAGCTTTCCATCCATCAGTACCCCCAAGTCCTTTTCTGCTGCTGTCTAGCACATCATCTTGCAGCCTGTACTGATCATGCGGATTGCCCTGACCCAGGTGCAGCACCTTGCTCTTGGCTTTGTTGATGAACTACATCAACTGTGATTCTGTGGATCTGGATGTTCAATCAAAAGGGCACACATTTTTTTGTACTTGTAGATTATGTAAAAAAGAACAAATTTAAAATAGGGTTGTTGTGGTTCGAGCCAAGTTACCGGCGGGAAGGAAAACAAAGGAACCACGGGGTCGCTCCCTCCCCCCCTACCGAGAGTGAGGGGAAGAGCCCGAGAGGAGCTCAGGCAAAGGCCTCCAGAGGTTGAGATAAAAACAGTTTAATGGTGAACATAAAATGGTAACAATAACAGTGAAATAACAGTAACGTTTAACCAGATATAACGCGAGTAACATGTAACGCGGAGCTCACCTCCCGACCGGACCGGAAACCGGGAAAGAACGCGCGCGCCCACCCCGACCGCTCTAAATATATATACCCCGAGCATGACATCACGATGGTATCGAATACCCCTTTGACTAGCGACCCCCTATGCCCAGATAGCTCCTTTACTGAGAATTAACCCTATCCTAGCTGAACCCAGTACAGGGTTGATAATGGTGGAACCTGAAAAGTTACTTTGAGAAATGAGGTATGATAAACAAAGGCTTGACATCTTCATTTATTGCCAGATTTCAGTCGTTGAACGTAAAGCTGGAGAACCCACCACCTTGCGAATTTGAACACAAAAATAGTTGCAAAAATGAGAAAAACCTGCTTTGTTAAATATTCCTGGCATCTGAAAGTGATACAGAGTTTTAAAGATATCACCCTGTAATTGTCAGTGATACAAATCCAATTCTATAAAATGTTACAAACATACACTCTAATGTATATTTATTTGCAGAGAAATAGAAACATTTTCCACAGTGCCTGGCACATGCTGAATATTCAGCATAACAATAGAAGGGATTTTACAAGTTAATGCCTTTAAAATGAGGAGATCACGGTATATTTCTGACATGGTGTTTTAACCTGGACTCTTGTTTCACACTTTAGTTAATTTTCAGTGCAGACACTGTGGTCCCGTGATGCAGAGATATCAGAATCCTGCACAGAATACTGCCCAACTTAGTCATTTTGCCTAAGGCACTGAGAAAAACTCGTGTCTAGCTTTGACAGCAGCAGTAATTACTTTTGTAGTAATGTGAAACATATAATGGATATAGGAGTTGAAACTGTTTATCTATTAGACTACTACATCAGGGATTCTTCTTCTAGCATATTGTAACCAAGAACCACCTAAGAAAGTCTTACTGTGAGAAACTGTGTGCTTGTTTTCCTTTTATTGTCCTAGCATGAGAGTTCCTCTAATTTCCTATGAAAACTTGAATTCTGTAGAATGGGATGGACACCCTCCAGCTGGAGAGTTGTAGGCCTAAGAAATAGCATGCAAAAAAGCTGGCAAACTGCACCCTGGACCTTGTCCATCACGAACTCCAGAGGGATGTGACCGAAGCAAAGATGAAGAGACCAGACAGTTTGTGTTCTCTATCTGTAGTCTGTGGATGACTGGGGGTGCTGAGGGTGTAAGAAGTTGATCAAAAATTATGAGCTATCAAGAATCAGTTTTACGTTGGAACACAAGATGATCTGAGGGCTTGTTTTTCAAAGAGTGTGTAGCACCTCTACTAAAAAATAGAGTGCAGAAACAGTAATATAATCCATCTCAGCCCCAAGGCATGACTAGGCTCCTCTGACAGATGTTTTCAGAGAAAAAAAAGAGTCTCTAAAAGGAGATAATAATGGTCCTCTTTCGTGCCTAAATAGTAAAGCCAAAATCCAGAAACTCTGCACCTTCTAGTTTCTGATGCACTTACTATGGCATGTTCTTTTCCATGTGTTATTTTTTTGCCAAGTAAAGAATCAGAATTCTATTTATTTTTCCATAAATTCATAAAGGGTGATTATGGGGTTTAGCTTCTTTGACAAAACACTGAAAGTGCATGATATTTTTTCTTTAAAGTAAATTGGTGAAAAGAACTTGCAGTTGTCAGGGGGTAAAAAGCTCTAGAATATGTTTTTTTTTCATCAAAAATCATTTTAGCTCATAAGCCATTCTTTCCTTATCTTGATGAAAAGAAAATGATCAGATCTCTAGATCAATATAATGAAAAAAACAGCAGCAGTGATGATCCTGGATGCGTGTTGTGTTCTGATGTGCTTTTACGTCTGAGCAGCTCGTCATGCTGTAAATACTGACTTACACTCAGGCTTCAACCTCACATCAAGCAATGGCAAAAAAAAAGGACTGTTTAAATGCAGCAAGGCTTGGAAATAACAATTTTTTAAAAAATGCCAACATGTCAAAACTTTGAAGGAAAATGTTGAAGTGTACCAGTGTGCTTCCAGTTTGTCTGTTGCTGAATACTTTTTCTATTGAATGATCACATCTTCTAGGGTCTAAAGCAGTGGTTCATTGTATGTAATGCATTGCTGTCATGCCACAAGGCATTAAAAAAAGAGAGAGATTGAAATTATCTGGAGGAAACTGAATCACTTTATTTCGAAGACAAAATTAGATTGATCTATCTTACCATTCTCAACAGATTTCATAAGCACATTGCTTGTTGAAGTGGTATCAGGCATTTTATATATTACAGCAATTTGCATACGTTCATTAAGCTGTGCTTTGTAAAGCTTTCTGACAGGGACATTTGATGAATCCTTTCGTGAACTGCATTGTTTCTTTACGTGGAGTGATCCGTTAAATCATGCCTTTGTCCTTCAGTTTGTCAGAATCAGTAAATGAAGCAGATGTTAATAACTCTGGGAGGGTCCGTGATTTTTTCGGTGTTTGTAGAATATGGGATAACTGTGAAGGGCAAGATGTGTCTGTAAAAGTGACAGATGGTGTTATTAAAGATAGAAAGTGTGCTACAAGTAAAAACTTTAGGATCCTTTAGCAACTCTATGAGGATTTTTGGAACAGTCATATATGAGTGGTCATTTCTAAAATAAACACCACTAATGTTATGCACAACAAATCATGTAAGTATGCTTAAATACAATTGTTCTCATCTTTGACTGCAAACGTTCTGTCACAGAGCTATCTCAACCATGCAATAATTCATGATGTTTCTCCATAAATATGTCATAAGAAATTCTCAGGTCAACAATCCCTTGAGACGTGTCTTTGAGCCATATCATTTCATGCGTCATTGCATTAGTAGAATTTTACACCCCGATGCTGTTTTGAAGGTTACCTTTACAACACAAGTTTTGCTGGACCTGACAGTTCAGTCCCTGGAATCTACTACCTGTCGTGAAAGTCACTTGGCTGAAGATGTTATAGCCAGGGAACAGCATTTAGGTGGTTAACGTGCTTCAACTGATGGGTGGTGACTCCTGTCAAGATGCGATAACATGAGTGCTTGTAGTCAGCTGTAGAGGCCTTGCAGGTGAAGATAAAATGGGCAGCCATAAGAGTGGGTAAGGGATGAGGAGGTTAAGTAAGAGGGGAAAGTATAGCACAGGGAATGCCTCAAGGGGAGCAGCAGAGGTGGAGGTGCTGATCTCCTCTCTTTGGTGACCAGCAACAGTTCCCAGAATCACAGAATCACAGAACGTCAGGGATTGGAAGGGACCTCGAAAGATCATCAAGTCCAATCCCCCTGCCAGAGCAGGAACGCCTAGATAATGCTACACAGGAACATGTCCAGGCGGGTCTTGAATGTCTCCAGAGAAGGAGACTCCACAACCTCCCTGGGCAGCCTGTTCCAATGCTCAAGGAAATGGAATGAAGGTGCATCAGGGAAACTTCAGGTTGGCCGTGAGGAAAAGGTTCTTCACTGAAAGAGTGGTGGGTCACTGGAGCAGGCTCCCCAGGGAAGTGGTCATGGCACCAAGCCAGCCAGATTTCAAGGACCGTCTGGATGATGCTCTTATCATATGTTTTAGGTAGTCCTGCAAGGAGCAGGAATTTGGACTCGATTATCATTATGGTTCCCTTCCAACTTGAGATTTCTATGATTTTATGTGAAAAGGGTGTTACAAGGCTTACTGATGAAGGAGGACAAAAAATGGAGGACATTACTGTAGAAAATAAGTGGTAAACTCTAGCCACACTCTGATCATGCAGATTTTTATCAGTATTACCTAGTAAATATATCCCACTATTTTTAGAGGTGATATATGGCTGATTTTCACATTAACTTTAATGGCATTCTCTTTGTGATTTTTCTATGCCTTATTGTGGAAATCTCTTTTGGGGAATTGAGCAGGAGATGCAAAGGGCAGAGATATTACTTGTGTGTCTGTGATGAAATCTGAGCTTCTGAGCCTGGCTTGTCTGCAGTTGACATCAACAGCAGGAATGGCAATACAGTGCATAAATAAATAATCCTAGAAGTTGTCATGTTTATAGAGATTGCCTGAAAATATGTAGAGAAGACCAGTGAGGGATTTCTGTAGTTGTTGTTCTTGCACATGAAAGTAGTCAGCAGCTACAAATCAACGAACTGTTGCTTTTGTAAGAAGAATTGGCAGAACCTTTCATGCAGTGGCTGGATAAATATTTCTACTTCTCCTGTTTCTCAGAGCACGCCTTATCTTTCTGTCTGATTATCTTGCAAGAAATGAACAGTGAAATAATTAACCATGCTGATATTTACATTTTGTCTCTCTGCTTGAAAATTACCAGCTCACAGAAGGGAACAGAGGGAGTCCGGGACTCCTTTGGTGGGCTGAGCCTTTGGAGAAGAAAATGATTGCTCTGTAGCTGGAGCACATAGGTGCTCCCAGCTAGGTGGCCATTGATGTGTAATGGGTGTAGGCTCTTCTGTAACTGATTCGGCTTAGCTCTGCTGGGGTGATTCCCTTTGCCTACACTGGGAGTCATGTGGTGGGTACCAGTAGAGCAGCTACAGGCAAGAGCTCAGGCAAAATTGTGGGGAAAGAGACGGGTCTCTCTCTAATGAGGAGTTTGAATTACTTTTTTTTTAAGAGGTGTGTCTGTGTGGCAGCGCTGTGTGAAACGGCGTTTCCTGCTACAGAAGTCAGAGCCACTAATGATGCCAGAGAAATACTCAATACAGCATGTACTCATGACAATGAAATTGATGTGATCATCTTAGAAGTCATCCAGAAAAAAAGATCATACCAAGTCTGTTTGGACATATGAACTTTTTTTTTCCTCCTTTTCCCCCCTCCTTTATGTCTTTTCTTGGTCTGCTGATCCTGCTTCTTTCTCACAGTGCATCCTCCTCCTCTTTTTTGCTGTCTTAAGCACATTAGACTTATAAGATGTATTACACTCAGGGTCTCTGTGTGAGAATCACCGGAAAAATTCCCAGAGACTCTGGGACTAATTGTGATTAGGTGTTGTACATACACATACAAAAACGTGCAGCTAAAATTTCACATCTGTGTCAGAACTGCCATGTTCAGGATTTTTTGGACAACGCACATATTGATATTCCTGACTTTTCATGTGGTTTCCATATTCATGCTACTGTTTTGCTGCAAACTAAAGGCAGAATGTTGCTTAAAACTACAGAGGGATGCTTGGGGTTTCCTAAATAGTTTATATTTTCTGATATGTTTTGCATATTTAATATGTTGGGTTTGTTCTTTCATTACAAATAGTTATACCAAAATTGCTCTTTGAAAATTCGGTGTGTTTTCAGAGTTTTCAACTAATTTTGAACTTGTATGTAAAGTTGCCTAAGAATCCATGCATTATTGTATATCTGAAATTTAATACCCTATATATTATCATACCATCATTGTTGTCACTCAGAACTTTTCTCAGGTGATGCGTAACTTTAGAAAGTCTCGCTCATAAACACATTTCCAAATAGCAATTTTGCACCATATATTTTTTCTCTTATATACTTAAGCCATATAATTTTATTGACTTTAAAAATATATATTATCCTCTTTTCAGATCTTGGATTCTGAACTTGGAATTCTTGATAATGTGCTTCTTGAAACTTGGAGAGCATCTGCAATAAGTAGGTACGTGTACTGGATTAATTTATATTTTGTGTTGAATGATTTGGAATGTGTGTGAGTTTTGTTGGCAGTTTAGTGCTGAGCTGCTTAAAGCTCTTGATAAATCTCAGATACCATGAATGGGACAGTACGATGGATCTTTGCAGGCTGAGTTTTCAAAGCTGCTGCTATTGGTATTTGTATGGCAGAAATTAGGAGGGGAATGATGCTCACAGTTACTTAGAAATAGCCAAACTTAAAAGTTTAACTTCAGACTGAACAAAAAGGTGAGTCTCCATGAACAAGTAAGAAATTTTGATGGTAAAATCAGTGAGCTGGAAGAGGTGGCTTTACTCTTGATCCCCCCGTACTTGCGGCTGTGCTTTAATTGGCTTTCCATGTGTGTTTCCTTTGCTTTCCTTCGCAACTACTAAAGGTAATAAAGGTATGAATGTGACTAAATACTGGGAGGAAAATGGCCATAAAGGTCAAAATGGTGGGTACATTGTAGTTCCTGGAAATTTTCTGAAGTATTTCAGTGAAGCTGATATCTCTCTTGAAAAAGTTAAAGAAAATATTCGAGCAGTTTCAGAAATACATTCTTGCGTATAAGGAAGCAATTTTCAGGTGATTTCTTTTTTAAAAGTCAGGTCACACTTTATGATGCTTGAAACTCTGCTGAGCTTATAGCAATGGAGAAAGAGAAACAAGAGAGGATTTAGAAGATTTTATTCTTTCTTAAAGAGTTTATAGACCTAGACAATTTTTTGAGTCTTGGCTCTAAAGAGGAAAAGTTTTCCTGAATGCATGGCTGTAACAATTTAACTTCCCTTGATCTATATGAGAATTTCAAAGAGATTTTTAATGGAAGAAAGGTTGAATTCTCATGAATGAAAACCGGGACCAGTTTTGGTGTAGAATACTCCTCCACAAAAATGGATTTTTGCAGTAAGTTTCTGTAAGAATCAGAACGCGAAACATTTTCGTAGTGTGCTTCATCTGTAGGTCCCAAGATGTTTGGCAAAAGTTGGAGAAGAACTGTTGTCTCCATTTTATATATGGGGTCAGGTACCTGCCTGGATCATTTAATGTATGGTTGTGCTACTGCTGAATCTCCTGGATGTTTAGAGCTGTGTCCAGGCCTGTCAGAAGTTCCTATGTCTAATGTTGCTTTCAGAGCGTGTGCAGAAGCTCTCAGCAGTGTTTCTGATGATTACATTTCCTTAATATTTCTTGTGTTAATTGATGTGCCTTTTCTTCTTTTCATCTATTCCCTCTTTGTGGTGGATTTCTTTGGTCTCATTTGTTCTGCTTTGTTTTCTGCTTTGCGCCTTTATTTTGCTTTCCGATGTTTTTTGCTTTTTCCTCCTCTTTTTAATTCATTTTCAGTCTCTGGAGCTTGGCAGCAGTGGGATGTTACACAAGGAGGAGCATCGGAAAAAAAATAGCAGGATGAGCTTCCCTTTTTCTGCCTCTCTAGAGAGCCTGCTGTAAAAGGCAACTTGCTGTCATTCCTGTAAATTTTCTTTTGCAGCCAGCTCTGCTGGGCGTCCCCTTTGTGCCCTGTGAACATCTGCGTTGCAGCTTATGTCTGAACCCAACTGCAGAACAAATGTGTGAACCTGCTTCTTATTTTGAGCAGGAAGCTGCTGCTATTAGTAGGGCACGTGGCCTTGGTTCACCTGTGACTTCTAATCCCCGTCTGGGAGCGAACCATCCGTCTATCCTCTCCCCTGCCGCCACCGTTGCCCTTGTCCATGGGGTAGCACGTTTCCCAGCTTTCCTCAAGACACTGCCCGGTGCCTGTAAGTTCTCAGCATTCATTTTCTCCCTGAATTTTTCCTAAGGCGTCACGCAGAAAGGAAGAAAGGAGTAAGCACTGTAGGATTTTTATGGCATAGCTTGCTTTCTGTTGCTCCTGGAAACTTCTCCTTGCATGCAGGCAGTCATGCCGGCACCACCCTTCTGCATAAAGAAGAACTCTTCAAGCCCTGAAGTATTCAGGCTCAAGGGATGCTGGAGCAGAAGAAGGAGCCCTGTTCTCCAGGCTGTGCACAGAATTCCAGGAAAGAGCAGCAATGTTTCTGTGCTGGTTTTGGACCTGGCACAGGGGAGCTCATTGAGCATAAATTGTGAACTTAACCTCAGACAGACTTGCTTAAGCAACTACTTAATTTAAAAGCAAAAAAAAAAAAAAAAGAAAAAAAGGGTGAAGAAAAAGAAGCAGCAGCGCTACTCTGATTGCAAAAGTGCTATCCCACTTGAGCGTGCTCAGCAACTTTTGTGAAGCGTAGGTGATGAACCGCAGTCTTTGTGGCATATGTGTGCGTCCGAGAGAAAAATGAAATCTGTTGTGTCAAGCTGTCTTCAACTTATGCTCGAAGGGTTGTTGTGACGAGCCTGGAAGGTGCGGAAAATTTTGTGAAAGGTCAGGTGTGATAGCAGAGAAAGACTGTAACTGGGGGGGGAGGGAGCTGGAGGATTTGAGGTCAGTCTAAATTGGCAGCCATCAGCTGGGAAAGAACGGCCGGTTTAGCAAGAGCGTGCACCAATTCAGCAACTTCCCTCAGGTGTTTGACTTAGAAGGACTCAGAAATAGCAAATGTTCCCAGCTGATGTTAGCTGAGGTGGCTACTGGGAAGCCTTGTTTTCCTTCCCTTTTAGTAAATGAGCTCATTTGTGGCAGAAGGGTATGCGAGTTTCAGAGCTCTCCAAGCAAGGTTGAAAAAGTTGGCCCCTTTCTTTCCAAAATAAACTGCTGAGGTAGTCGCAACACCCTGCAGATGTCTCTGCCCTGCCTGAATCCTATTCAGGGAATGGTGTCACTTGTTCGTTCGTGTGTGCACTTGTTGCAGAGGGAAGGACTGGTCTGACTGATTGTACGACTGGGAGTGCTAAAAAGCTAAAATTTCTAAACAAAAAAATCTGGTCCTTTAAACGTTGGTGGGCAGATATCTGTCTTCCATCTGTGGCAACCTATGCCAAACAGCAGAAGAACTGCAAAGTTTTTGTTCTGAAACCTCGAAGAAATGACTGGCACATTCCAACTTTTTTTTTTTTTTTTTTTTTTTTTAAGACTACATGCAAATCTGAAACATTAAATTGACCAAATAATGTTAAATTGTGACAAGCAGGCAGAAGCCGAGGAAGTTCAGCTTGATGGGTCGTGTCTCCTCTATCCATGGTGCAAAGCTCCTGCACAGGGCACAAAACTCCTGGGCACTGCTGCATGGGGCAGGCGGTCCCCTGGCTGTCCGCTTCCCCTGACTGTCCCCTTCCCCTGGGTCACCCAAGGTGTTCCACAGCCTGATGTATTGTGAAGGAAGGTGGCTGGTAGTCCTGCAGGTGTGTATGGCTTGCAAGACCCCTCCAGAAGTGCAGTATGGGGATTTTCCCCCCTTTAGAACCAGAAAGGTTGGACATTGCAGCGGACAGTGCTGAGTTTGACTGACTGTTTTCTCAGGCAGCTCCTTGCTGGAGCACTTGAGCAAGGGAGCTCTACTCAGAGGAGAGAGGAATGTGGATGAGACAGCCAGCTCTAACCACTGTGTTCACTGCTCAGGGCCACGGCCTGCAGGGAAGAGATTCATAGAATCATAGAAGCATAGGATCATAGAATCATAGAACACTTTCAAGTGGAAGAGAACTTCAAGATCATCGAGTCCAGCCTTTTTCTAGCCCTATCAACACCACTAAACCATGTCCCTCAATGCAACATCTGCTCTTTGGAGCAGCCTTGAGGTTTCTCCAGCAAAAAAAAAATGGGGTTGTAACCACCCTTAGCCAGCCCTGAGTCAGGAGTTGCGTACTGATGCATTGTCTCTTCTTGACCTTACTTGGGGCTTTATCCAAAAGGACTGTGTTGCTCTTGGTGAGTTCTAGATCAGCCACATGGAGCAGCTGGGAAATGATTCTATGACTGTGCATCAGCCAGTACCAGCTGGGCAGTAGGAATTTTGTTTTTTTTTTAGAGAAGGTGTCAGCTTTTGGTGGTTCCCTGTTCATTTTTAATTTGTTTCCCCATCTGCGCACTGTGCCCTATTTAGTAACGTGCATCTCTGCTGTGTTGCTCCTTCTATTTATCAACGTTATGCAGAGAAGTTTCGCGTTAAAACTATTTCACTTTCTTCACATTGGCTTGGTATCGCGACCATTTTTCTCCCCTTGCAGTGCTGGAAACTGTGTGTTTGCAATAGGTGGTTACAAGGACACAACTTTGTTACCTAGGAACCTGGGAGCAACATCTTCTGATTCACTGAACAGTCGTGGCTGAGTCACGCTGCTGAAGGTGACGTACGTTCCCAAGTAACACGTGGCATTATTAATTGAGGATGTCACTAGCGTGCTACACAGCTGTCAGACTTAAAAATTAAAGCCCTAATAAGGAGCTTTGAAATAGTCTTGTTTAAGATTGGTTACTGTTATAATACCAGTAGTCTTATAGAATGCAAATTTAATACCAAATGAAAGAAAATGAAGAAAAATGAAAGCAGGCTTTCTGCTTAAATGGCTTATGACTTTTGAGTGTTTAATAAATCACGGAATCATAGAATGGCCTAGGCTGGAAGGGACCTTAGAGATCATCTAACCCAACCTGCCTGTCATGGGCAGGGATGCCTCTCTACTAGATCAGGCTACTCAAGGCTCTGTCCAACTTGGCCTTGAACACCTCCGGGAAGGGGGCAGCCACAACATCTCAAGTCCCTTATGACATGTGTGTTATGTCCACCTTGCAGTACTCACCTACTACCTTAGAGTACACACCTCATACCTTACAGTAATCACCTAACTGGCTGTCACCTGCAAGAATCATTTCTGTAGACCTCCTGAACCTCCACCGCAGAGTGGCTGCTTGTCACTACATGCTGTCGTGGTTAGGGCTGGGCTGGCCACTAAATGCGGACAGACGCTCTCTAACTCCTTCTTCTCCTCCCCAAACGGGAAGGAAAAGGGAATGAGGCAGAGAGACTTACAGGTCAGAAAAGAAAAACTAGAACAGCTTTAATGAAAACAATAATGGAAATAATAGTGAAATGATAAAAATAAAGAACTGTATACAACTATGTATAAGCCCGATATCAAACCCAACTCCCCTCCGATAGCAATCCCTACTGATGCCGCAGAGCAGGTGGCACTGGGGGAGCCCCAGGCTCAGCAGTGGTGAGAGCTGGATACAGGAGCTGGATGGGGGAACTAAGGATCCAGATCAAAAGCAGGAGATTGGATGGATCCTGTGCGGTAAAAACAGAATAGCAAGCAGGATCGCAACTCTGGACTTCAGAAGGGCCAACTTTGGCCTTTTCAAGCAATTGCTGGGGGATACCCCTTGGGACAGGGAGCTGCAAGGTAAAGGGGCCCAAGAGAGTTGGTTGGCATTCAAAGACCATTTCTTTGAGGCTCAGGATCAGTGCATCCCATCAGGTAGGAAATCAAGAAAGAGATCCAGGAGACCTGCTTGGTTAACCAGGGATCTGCTGGGCAGACTCAGGTGGAAAGGGAGGGTGTTTAAATTGTGGAAGGAAGGGCTGGCCACTTGGGTGGAGTACAGGGCAGCTGTCAGGGAGTGCAGGGAGGCAATCAGAAAAGCTAAGGCCTCCTTGGAGTTAAAACTTGCAAGGGAGGTCAAAGACAACAAAAAGGGCTTCTTCAAGTACATTGCTGACAAAACTAATACTAGAGGCAATGTAGGCCCTCTGTTGAATGAGGTGGGTGTCCTGGAGACAGAGGACAGAAAGAAGGCAGAGTTGCTGCCTTCTTTGCCTCTGACTACACTGTTGGACACTGTCCTCAGGAGTCTCAGTGCCCTGAGGCCTCAGAGGAAGTCAGGATAAAGGAGGAGTTTGCCCTGGTTGAGGGGGACTGGGTTAGGGATCAGTTTGAATGCTTGAACATCCATAAATCCATGGGTCCTAATGGGATGCACCGCGGGTGCTGAGGAAGCTGGTGGAAGCCATTGCTAGGCCACTCTCCATCATCTTGGGTAAGCCGTAGGGAACAGGTGAGGTGCCTGAGGACTGAAGGAAAGCGAATGTCACTCCAGTCTATAAGAAGGGCAGGAAGGATGACCCGGGTAACTACAGACCGGTCAGCCTCACCTCCATCCCTGGAAAGGTGATGGAACATCTTATCCTTGACACTGTCTCTAGGCATATCAAGGATAAGAAGGTTATTAGGAGCAGTCAGGATGGCTTCGCCAAGGGGAAGTCATGTTTGACCAACCTGATAGCCTTTTATGAAGACATAACCAGGTGGATGGATGGTGGCCATGCAGTGGACATGGTCTACCTGGACATCAGCAAGGCCTTTGACACCGTCTCCCACAGCATCCTCATAGGTAAACTGAGGAAATGTGGTCTGGATGACCAAGTAGTGAGGTGGGTCGAGAACTGGTTGAAGGGAAGAAGCCAGAGGGTTGTGGTCAATGGGGCCGAGTCTGGCTGGATGCCTGTGTCTAGTGGGGTCCCTCAGGGGTCAGTGCTTGGGCCGGTGCTGTTTAATATATTCATCAATGATCTGGATGAGGGATTAGAGAATGTTGTCAGCAAGTTTGCTGATGATACGAAGTTGGGAGGAGTGTTTGACACACCAGAAGGCTGTGCAGCCATTCAGAGAGACCTAGACAGGCTGGAGGGCTGGGCGGGGAGAAATCTTATGAAGTTTAATAAGGGCAAGTGTAGAGTTTTGCACTTGGGAAAAAATAACCCCATGTGCCAATATAGGTTGGGGACTGCCCTGCTGGAGAGCAGTGCAGGTGAAAGGGACCTGGGGGTTCTAGTGGACAGCAGGATGACCATGAGCCAGCAATGTGCCCTTGTGGCCAAGAAGGCCAATGGCATCCTGGGGTGTATTAGAAGGGGAGTAGCAAGTAGGTCAAGAGAGGTCCTCCTGCCCCTCTACTCTGCCCTGGTGAGGCCACATCTGGAATATTGTGTCCAGTTCTGGGCCCCTCAGTTCAAGAAGGACAGGGAGCTGCTTGAGAGAGTCCAGCGTAGAGCCACAAAGATGGTGAAGGGAGTGGAGCATCTCCCTTATGAGGAAAGGCTGAAGGAGCTGGGTCTCTTTAGCTTGGAGAAGAGGAGGCTGAGGGGTGACCTCATTAATGTTTATAAATATGTCAAGGGGGAATGTCAGGAGGACGGAGCCAGGCTCTTTTCAGCGGCGTCCACTGACAAGACAAGGGGCAATGGGTGGAAGCTGGAACACAGGAGGTTCCAGAAAAATATGAGGAAAAACTTTTTTACTGTGAGGGTGACCGAGCACTGGAACAGGCTGCCCAGGGAGGTTGTGGAATCTCCTTCTCTTGAGACATTCAAAACCCGCCTGGACGCGTTCCTGTGCGCTCTATTGTAGGTGATCCTGCTCTGCCAGGGGGGTTGGACTAGATGATCTTTAAGGTCCCTTCCAACCTTTAACATTCTGTGATTCTGTGAATCTGTGAGTCCTCCTTGGACACTGGCCATTGCAGAAAAGAGCAAAGGGAAGGGAAAAAAACTCTCATGATCACTCAATTTATACTAAATGTGATGTATATGGGATAGAATGCTCTTGTTGGTCACTTGTCCTGTCAGTTACCTGCCGGAGGTGCAACCTTTTACTTCCTTGTGACCCCTCTCACTACCCAGCACCCCCAGCGTGGCACACAAGAGCCAGCAGTGGCCTTGGTCACTATAGGAATAAGTGTAAGCAAGAGCCTTTCTGCATCCCAGTGTCTGGTGGTAACTGTAAACATCAGGTGTAATCACTGCCAGTAGCACACAGTGTCTGCAAAAACATGCTGCTGACTTCAGAACGTGCAGTTCAGAACTGGAAAGTAAAAATCACTAAACAGAATTGAATTCTTTAGCTAAAACCAGGACACATGCCATGCATGCATGGGGGTGAAGGTGGTAAATATTTGAGTGAATTTTTTAATACGAACACTCGAGAAACTAATTGCGAAGAGCTGAAGAAGTGGATATGATCTGCTGTTGATTCTGGTTTGGTTTTTTGACTGTGTTTGCTTGAGGAAAACGTTTCCGAATTGGAGAGGCAGGTGCACAGCTGCGTGCGTGGCGCTTTCTGTGTTGATTTTCATCGTACCTTCTGCTTCCCATCCCTGCGCATCCCGGCGATGTGTGTTGCTCTTCCCCGCGCAGTGGCTGGCTCTGTAATGCTACCCCTTCACCAAGCGTGTGGTAGCCAAACGCAGCAACGTGGGAGCGCAGTATCATTATTTTGTCAAGACAAGATACCCAGCGTGGAGTAGCATAAATTGATCCCAGGAGGACAGACCTAGAATATAAACTGTGATGCTTTGAATATATGCATGTTATAATTGTATTAAACACTTTGCAGCAATTTGTATTGTATTACAGCTGACAAAGTATTTTACCTCCTAGTAACTAACTAATGTAAATAGTGTTGGTATTTTTCTTTTCCATATTTATAATTACATTAATTGCTTTGTGTATTAATAACAGTTAAGTGTCACAGCCCAAGCTGTAGCTGCCAGTAATCCACAAGCAACTTGTTTGCATATTCAAAATACAAAACTGAAGGGTAATTGCCCTTTTTGCAAGTGCATATCTTCAGAGCTAAAATTTTACTTAGAAAATCCCACTGTGTTACCTAAATATGGTCATGTTCAGTATCAGATCTCATGCTAACAGAACGTCTTTTGGAAATGAAGACAAACTTTGTGCTAAGAGATCAGAAGACATCTGATGAAAAATAAATTAATAGCTCACATTAGCTAGGAATTGTGACTTATACCCAAATAAAGCTAAGCTTTGGAAAAGATGTTTCCTGCCTTTGAAAATAGCCTCTTTTTTTTTTTTTTTTCAGAAGCCAAAGCTGGAAGATACACATGCAGTGCAATTTTTGGTTTTGTAATGTGATTTAATTGGGCTAACAAAGTGTCACAAAGAAGCATTTCAGGATTGACTAAATTTTTCAAATGGGAGCTCTTTTTTTTTGGAAAGTTTCCAGAGAAATAATCTTTCTGCATTGGTATCATTTGGTATCTATTACCATTTTTATTCTTACAAATTGAGGTTTCAGCATAGATCTGGCTAAAACTTTAGTTAGGGGAAAGCTTCCCCCTCAGGTTTCTTGGTTGTGGGTTTTTTTCACTTTTGATTTCTCTGTAATTATGGTGCTTTATTTGTATTGAACTCCTTGCTGGAGGCCAGCATTTAATACAGTTGATGGTTTTGAAAGTTTGCAAACCCACTGGTATTTGTGAGGGCTGCAGAGTAAACAGCCAGTTCTAACTTAATATTGCAGATGTATGCTGAACTATCCAGGAAGGAGCAAAGGTTGATTAAATTCACAAAATAAGGTGATTCGTAGTTTTCTAAATATGTCACTCAACCTAAAATTAACTGAATTATTTACTAGTCACACATGCGATAATGAATTCTGACAATCTAAATCGACTTGCTGTGATGAACTTCATTGTCACCAAATATTATTTCCTCTGTATTTTCCCTGAAAGGAAAGAGTGCTTGTAGCATTTATCACATCCAAAGCAAAAATGCTTAGGGATTTTATTATTTTTTTAATACCTGCCGTTCCAGGGCACTAGTAAATTAATTACCTTTAATTAGTAAGGCTGTAAAAGAGATGCTCCTTTTTTATGAGAGTGTCTCCTAAAGTTTAATCCCCCAGAGATTTCACGTGCAATAGTGATGGAAGTGGTTGCTTCTAAGTCAGTGTCAATGGTATTATATAAGAAATAAAGTTGAGGTTATATTTTAATTCAAAATGTGATGAAATTTTAAAGAATTAAGACATGAAGATAATATGGTAAAATTTATTATAATTTCTGAAGTTAAAATCACATTGGAATGACATTTTTAGTTGTGTTTTAGCAGTAGCTATAAGAAATACCTAAGAAATTTTAAGTTAGTCAAAATCCTAAATGGATTTATCTCCTTTCCTGCTAAATACAGAATATATTATTTAAACAAAAATGTGGTCATCCTGCATTTGTACTTGAGTTTTAGGTAAATATCCAAAAAGCCTCCCTGGATTATGCAGTGTTATCTCTTTCTATTTCCAAGGTTTTCCCACAGAGTTTTACAGAATCCTGCATAAAAATCAACATTGATCCATAAAATAGACATCACTGTAGCATCGGCACAGGTAGGGCACAACAGCTGAAACAATTTCGAGCCTACAGTTATTGTCCAGAAAATGGAAATAGATAAAGATATGTATATATAATACTTAAAGCTGCTGGGCAATGGGAGGCTGTTTGCAGACAACTTCATGTTCAGCCTTTTTGGCTGGAGTGGTGAAGCGGCTGGTGAAGTGGACAAGTCAGGTCTTAGCATACCCTTGGGGAGAAGACTGCCATGCCTCAGCTTCCCAAGAAATTTTCGGCAGAGATGGGTTTGAAGTGGCAGAGTCTCATTGTTGAGATGTGGCTTTAAGTATGAAACGGGCTTGCTTAAAACTCGTTTTATTGGATGTTACTCAGTGGCTGCCACCCACAGAGAAACACAAAAAAATTAAAAAAAAACTCTGCAATTTTGAAAACTGAAAATAAGTCATCACTTTTTTTGGGGGGGTTGTTCCAAGTTGTTACTGAATTTGTTTAGAAGGTCAGTTGTTTGATTTTTATTTTTTTTTAAATAATTTCCATGATTTTCTTACTTGATTCATTCAGTGACATCAGCTATAGTGACCGAACAGTTGTTTCCGTGGTGACAAATTGCAGTGTTACAAGTATCCTTGTGTGAATCAGGTAAGAGAGACAGATCAACTAAAAGTGCAGAAAGTTTTCTTGCAAAAATAAACCACAAGTATTTGATAAAAGTTTGCAGGAAAAGTGTCTTGGACGTCTAAAAATTATTTCAACATAGCTGAGTCCTCAATACATTTGAAGATGCCAAAGGGGTTAGTATAATAGTGAAGCAAAAAGGGATCTGTCCACATGTGGTAGCAGCAACCAGCTGGAGAACACTTCAAATAGATAAGTAACTCCATAATGAGAGTGAACTAATTTAACTGCAATAAAAT
Organism: Trogon surrucura; assembly: GCA_020746105.1. NCBI lineage: Eukaryota > Metazoa > Chordata > Aves > Trogoniformes > Trogonidae > Trogon > Trogon surrucura. Next base: position 34,634,901 of record CM036617.1, read on the forward strand.
TAAGCTTCTTGCTCATCCTCTAAACTATGACAACTGGCTTCGCAGCTCGTTGTGATTAAGGTCTAACTCCTTCATAAATTGCAGCTTAAAAGGATTTTGAGTACTTTTGTTATGTCACAGATCCAGGTCTGATTCCACACTGGTACAAGTCAGTAGCTTGACCAATGAAGATGATGGAGTTACATCAGGTTTATGTAAACGCAGGTGAAATCTGACTTGTGTTCGGTATATGTAGCAAGGAACATACATCCAAATTTAGGAGACTGCAAATGATACTGTTGTGTGGTGTACTGTATCATCATGGATTTAAATACTATTTGGGGTACATGCTAATAATGCCAAAAAGATCTTTGGTGTGTACAGTGACAATAAGAATTAATTCCACTCCCGTCATGACAGCTCTCACTGGGAATATTGTGCCTTGCCTGGGCTCAGACGTTATTTCCAATAAGTATGGAAATAATGGCTCACTGTGCTGCAAAGTGTTAGGAGATCTCAAGGGAAATCTCATCAGATTATGTGATAGGTTTGAAATTAATCCATGTCCCCACTGTATTTACGCAATATACAATTGTCTCTCTGATGGCTTACAAGGAAAGGTAAACACTACCATCCTAAATCAGCAAGGGAACTTGCTGCAATACATTCTCTTCATAGAGACTGCATTTCTTTGTGAATTGACACAGGCGACTCAGAAATTCTGATTATATAACTTTCCTACACTGCAGACATATTGTTGTCTGGTTTGTAACCTCATTACACCACACCATCATCTTTCTTGCGGTTCTCCTTGCCTCCAGTTCAGCAGATACTGATTTTTACATTGTCCTTTTGAAAATGTGAAAGAGAAAATACTGTTGAGAAGTTCTGGCTTCTAGCATGGATAAGACATCGATAGAGATCCATCCATCTATCTATCTGTCATTCCTAGATCGCTCTTTGGTGAGGGCTTCTTTGATGGCATTATTCTCACCTTTTTGCAGGCTGGTTTGGGATTATGCCAGGCTTTGCCTGATCAGCTGTGCAGAACTGTGTGATGTTAGACCAAAAACTGTCTCCTCACCGTCTTTCCCCAAGGACCAAGGGATTACAATCCATGGAAGAATGTATGCTTTACTGCACTTGTAAGTACTGAATATCTTAGGGAGCACACGACAAACTTGCAAGCCCATGGCAAGTGGGGTTGAGTTGCTCAAGTCCTGCATGTTCTGGAAGGCATAAGCTAAAAGCTTAATGTTGAATCATTATAAAATTTTAAGGATTCAGGAAAGATGTTCTCTGGTCAAGAAATCTTAAAAGGACTGATCAGGCAACTACTTTTCTATCTGCAAATCTGGAAGATTCATGTAGACATTTGATACAAAGAGTGGGTTTTTTTGCTTGTAAGCTTATAAACTCTAGTTCTACTTCTTTTTTTTTTTCTCCACTGTTTTGATAGACTGCTGGACCCGTGTATCAGCAGTCACATCTGACACTAGTGTCAAAACACAATAGATACCTGGCTCCCTTTAATTAATCACATAGGAAACAAGAGAAAAAACCACATAATAATTTGTTTCCTCCAATACTAATGCTTCCAGATTGTAATCATCTTAACCAGCTTTTAAAAACCATCTGAGTATATATTAGAATCTCGTACATTTTATCTGATAGGTACAAATACAACCACCTTTTTTTCTTCTTCTTGTTATGCGTGGTAGCTGGATTTTGTGTATCATTTGTAATTGTAATTTTCCCTCAGATGGGTAGGGACTAGGAGAAAGGACTGTATAGCTCTTTATTCTTGTTTACCTTGCTGAGCCACAGCAGTTGAAATGGAGCACGCACCATCCAAAGACCTGTACAATAAATTCCGATCGATTGATCACCGAGATGACCAAAAAGGAAACATAGATTGGTGATACAGCTGCTGCTGACAGCACAAATACAAGACAGTGAGGTTGCAGCAGGAGAGTGTGAGGAATCGTTATGACTAGTAACGATGTATGAGATAGAAAGAAACCAGATTGTTTCAGAATCAACATTGGGCTTGTAAGTGACAGTCTAGGGAAAAACAGTTGTTATTATTTATCAGCTGAGCTGTCTTTCTATTGAATTGTTTGGGCTTTTTAAAAAATCTGCTGAGAAATTAATAATTTAAGTACACCTCTGTGCTTTCTGAAGCATTGAAAAATATGAACCTGAATAGTGTATGGTACTTAAAATTGTGTTTCGCATAGAGGTATTTATCTATTTGTCATGTGGAAGGAAAATTAATAATCTTCTTTGTGCACCAAAACTTTTATACAGAATGTTTTCTGAAATTTCATTATGTAGAACCCCTATGGAAGCTGCGCTGTTCAAAACATTTTTGTTTTTGTGTACTGTAATGTGTGTTTGTTCAAACAAAGAAATGCTTATCTGTTGAAAAGATAGCAGTGATAAATTACTTCAGCTTTCATGCTTAGCTACTGTTTTCCATTTGGCATTAAATTCCTGGTTGAATTCCAGAGGTAGATAGATCAGAATGCAAAAAGTTACCTTGATGCCTTTTTTAGCCAGCCCCCATGACCTAATGATAAAAAGGAAATTTAGTCGTCTAAAGGACCATCTTTCTTGTATAGTTTAAACCCCACTACATACCAAAAGGATTGCAATTGCTACTTTTTTATCTGAACTGTATTAATTTTCAGAGGATGTACAGGACCTCTACCTTTACTGTCACAACAACAGCACTTTAGATATCAACAGTGTAACTATCTGTTGAATCTAAATAGCATGCAAATTAAACTTCCCATACTCATCCTATCTCATTATGGTAGTACTGCATGTGCTCTGTTAATCCTTTTGAAAATTATTGACTTCTGAATAATTTTCTTTTACTTTAAATCATATCTTCATGGCGTTTTATTTTGGTTTTTTTTTCTGTCACTGACTTTTAAGTTCAAGGGTCTGCTTTATTTCTCATCAGAAAACAAATTTCTGTCTGTGCTTAACATGAAGTGTTACGGGCTCGTGTTTTCCATTTTAATGGAGGTTCATCAATCTCCACCTCCTTCTCCTCACTGAATAAGTGATCCTTATGCATTGCGCGATGGGAGCATACAAAACCAGAAGAGTGACAAAGCAGTTCAAAAAGCTAAAAGACAACATGTTGTAAGTTAGCTATATTAGCATATTTGAATGTGTAAGAAAAGGTAACTGGGAACTCTTCCCTCATTTGCCAATCTTTACTATGCATCAGTTGAGAGAATAATTGTTGTTTACAAAATAGCAACATTGGCCTTCAAATAGGAGATGCTGTACATCCCAGTTCACTCCTGAGGTCTGTATCTTCCTCTACAAGTTAGCTGGTCCATACCGGTTGCCCACTGGAAGACTGTAGACATGTGCTTGTTAAGGAGAGGAAGTTTCTTACACTGCTTTAGGAGGAGAATTTCCTGCCCTGGAATGACCAAACGTGTACTTGACCAAGTACTTAACATCAATATGTGCCAATTTCCATGCGATGAGTATGAAAGGAGTCTGAGCTGTCTGTGTTTGATATAGACAGATATATACTTTATCTGATGAGGCCAAACCAGTATGTCCAGAGATTCCTGCCTGCTAATTTTTCTTTTGATAGGCCAAGATTTTTCCAGAGCAATTCTGCACTGTTGTACCTGTCACTGCTCTTCCTTGCCTACTACTTTCTGATGCAGATTATGACCGATGCTCTCTTTCCTCACTCCTGCTCAAAACATTAGGAGTCTTGTATTTAGGTATAATCTACTGCCTAAAGCCCAGAGTTCAAATGTTTGGACAGTTCTTCCTTGCTCTGCCACCAGCTCATCCTCTGACTTGTTGCTGGGCACTGTATTCTGGTTTCCCTGTCTTTTAAATGGGAGCACTGATAATGGTGGTTGCTCATACACTGGAATTGTTCAGTTGGAAGGCACCTACCATGGTCTTCTAGTCCAACTGCCTGCTCACTTCAAGGCTGAAATGTAACTATTGTGCTAAGTAAGCTCAGATCTTCTGTAAGGTAAAATTTTGCTAAACTCAATAAAATACTCAGGATTATTATTGACATCATTACTATTATTATTTCTGAATTCCGACTGGGTCCTCTGTGTTCCTAAAGGGATTGTTTTCAGTGTAAAATCCTACTAGGAAGGGTGCGCTTTGAAATAATGGAAGTCAAGGACGTTTAGTATCTTGCAGAGCTGGCTCTACAGCAAAGGCAATATTACTGTTACTTCAGGGCCATCAGAATTCAAGCCCTTCCCGTGTGGAAGAGCTGTCTGACAAAATGATTTTGAAAATGCTACTTCACATTAAAAGTAGCAAGAGAAAATTGTCCCCAGGATGGTATTATCTGTGTGTAGCCAGTAGTTTAACAAGGAGCTCTTCCAGATATATTCCTACTCCTTTGAAAAAGAAATCTGTTTTCTGGAGTGCATTAGCCTGCAGAGGGGAAGAAGCAGGGAAGCTATTAATATGTTTTCCCATTTAAACACAAATGCTTTCTCCGACTCTAACTGAGAATAGAGGTAGTTCTCTTTTGGCAAGCAAATGCCTGTTAGGGGCACTTTGCTGGATGCATTTGCGCTATTCTGTAATCTTGTTGGTCTGCACAAATGGGCACAATCCCCAGAAAAATGACAGTAGGCATAAGTTATTTAAACAAAAGAACCACACTGGCATGTTGGTGGAAGAGGAGAGCACGGAGCTCACCTTCTGCCAATGATGTGGTTGACTCTCTTTGTGATTTATTTCCTAATCCTGCAGTCCTTCCCTTCAGTGAGGGCAGGGTTTTGGAAATTAAAATTGGTGGGGTTTTGCCAGGAAATACCCTCTCAGTTAGCAAAGCCAGACTGCTTGCAATTCTTTCTTCCCACGGGAAATACGTATATTTGTGTATATATATTTGATTTTATTGATAGTGTTTGGACTTGATAATTTGAAATGTCAGCAGAGCAGGCAAGCAGCCTGTTGTGGAGTCTGAGAGCATTCTGCTGGAAAATCTTTCTGAAATTATCTCCTGGTGAGTAGAATTTTATCCATTCTATAGATAAAAGAGGCTGCTGTTTACAAATATTCTGATGAAGCATAGACAATGCCATATCTAGATGGTATTATGGATTTCTTTATACTCAGAAAGAAATCCACATCTGTTAAGAGACAAGTAACCTCAAATTCTCTTCCTTCCTTCCTTCCTTCCTTCCTTCCTTCCTTCCTTCCTTCCTTCCTTCCTTCCTTCCTTCCTTCCTTCCTTCCTTCCTTCCTTCCTTCCTTCCTTCCTTCCTTCCTTCCTTCCTTCCTTCCTTCCTTCCTTCCTTCCTTCCTTCCTTCCTTCCTTCCTTCCTTCCTTCCTCCCTTCCTCCCTTCCTCCCTTCCTCCCTTCCTCCCTTCCTCCCTTCCTCCCTCCCTCCCTCCCTCCCTCCCTTTCCTCCTTCTCCCCTCCCTCCCTCCCTATTACCGTGTTTTAAAAAGGTGAAAAAACCTTTGGAGACTACACTTGGAGTGGACTGATGATGTGCCACAGCAGAGTTGTCTTTTCACCCTGCAAGTCTCTGTCCAAGATGGTCAGGAGGAAACAGAATAGTTACCAGGCTCTCGCTCTCCTCCTACCCCATCCAAGAGCAGCGTGATGTTTACTGTTAACAGCAGCCACCTGCTTCCTTTCAAACTCCCCTCATGCAAAACATGGTCATTTCAGAACAGTCATTATACGTTTGGAAATGGCAAAGCAATTCTCCAAGTCCCACTGATTATGTTCAATAGCAACCCTACTGTATGCCATTTCTGCTGCTTGGAAGGCTGGTAGCTGCTTGGCAAGCTAAAGAAGAAGCTTCTTTCCAATAACAGTGTTTTTCTTTTATCCCAGAGTGTGGTATTATTTTTCTAGTGGTATGATTAGAAAAGAAAATACATACAAAGCTGAAGAAATATTCCAATATATTTATAATATAATATTATGATGGGCATTAAATAAAATAATTCAAGTGCTTGAGTTCATTCAAATATTTTTTTGCCTTTTTAAAAGAAATTTTTGTTGCACAGAAAGGCTCGTCTGAATAGCAATTATTTGATTAAAAGAATACTGGCCCAGGTCTTGTGCTTGGCTTTCTATAAGCTTAACCATGCAATCATTTTTTATTGCCATTGTTGAACATAGATGGTTTTAAATAGGATTTCTCCCAGATAGGTTCTTTAACGATACTCTTAAGGAAGAGAGCACAAGTGAATTGAAATGAAGTCCTGAACCCACAGCTCAGGAAGAGTGTGGGACAGGGTGTGAAAGGAACCCTGGAGCTGTCAGAAATGGGAGGAGTAGCATGACACAGCAAGGAGACCAGAAAGCTGGAGTCTTTCTGAGGATGGAAAATAACATTCTTTCTTCTGAGAGCCCTTTGCTTTGGCTGGATGTGGTCCCCGTTCTCTCTGAACCTATTGCTGTGTATAACAATACTTCCAAATGCAATTGGCACCCATTCCAGCTGCCTGCAGGCAGCTATGGAAAGCAAGCTGGGTTCCTAGGGTTTCTTAGACCCACCCTACCTAAGAAATACAATTCCTTAAATATGCATGAGGAGAATAACGAAAATTAAATGGAAAAATCACGCTAAAATCTTTGTAAAACTTGAAAGAACTTGTATTCTGTCCATTGTAATGTGCAGTAACGAGCTGGAAGGAGATATTGCCTTGCTGTAGATCTCAAGAAGGAATAAAAGAGTGCCAGGGGTTGGGCCTGTAAGACTCTGGGCAAAGGTTCATGCTGCTGGAAATGTTCTTGTTTCGCAAAGTGAATAGTAGCTGATTATTAAAGCATGTTTGCTGCTGATGGCAAGAGTTTAGAAAATGGCTAAGACTCTCAAACAGATATAGTTGAAAATCAGTTTTAAGCAAGAGGAGTCCTGTCTGTGAAAGCCTGTGTGCTCTAAAACTTTTTGCTGAGAATGAGACAAGCAGGGACTCAGAAGAAATAGCAGCAAACAAACTCAGCTTTTCCAGAGGTGATGGAAATGTGCTCAGAGCAATGATGCAAGCCCTTGCTGATTCTGGGTGTGTCACCCACATCTTTCTCTTCTGAAGAAACCCAGAAATAACTTGATGTGTCCTTAATAGTCTGGAGAGACTTGGCAAGAGCTGTCACTGAGTGTTTATTTGAAAAGTAGTTTTAGGGAAGGATGAAGCAGATACTCATTCAATCTCCAGATTACAGGAAGATTTGGAAAAAAAAAATCCAAACAAGCAGAGGTGCAATTTTTTTTACCTGAAGGCAACTGATTTTTACAGGTTCAGAGAAAACAGATGTATTTCTTGTCTACTGCTGTTGGAAATTTTGCAGGGTTTATACAGAAAGTATTCTACTTATCAACAAGTAAGTATCTTTAAATGATTCTAAATGCTAATATGCTTTATAACAGAGTTCTGGGGAATTACCACAATGTTCTATTCCTCTTAATGTAGCTGATAGTGTCTCAGAAGCTACCACTGTAACTCTTCTTGTCGTTAGTGTTCTGGCATACATTTGTATTGGGTCACTTCTGTATTTTGCATATCCTAAAAAGACATTGCAAAGTTTTTGGTCCAAAAGACAAACATGTGAATTTTTTAATTTTTATTTTTTTTAGTAGAAGTGTGTTGTGGGTTAGGGCTGAGCTGGCCACTAACGTGGACAGACACTGTCTAACCCCCTCTTCCCCCCCCAAACGGGAAGAGAAAAGGGAATGAGGCAGAGAGACGTAAGGGTTAGGGAAGAGAAACTAGAACAAAGTGGAGGTAGATTGTGTGGGTTGGAAGAATATATAATTTTTCTGTGTTTCTTCTGGGTGGTCAGGATGGAGATGGATTGAATAAACATGAGGAAACTCAGTTCTCTAGGAGCATGACTGAAAATATTGTAGAAGGACCTGTTGCTCTTTTAGTTCCACATCTACTTTCCAAATTAGACAGATAAATCCAGAGTGAGGAGGGTTTTTTAAATAATAACCACATATTTCAGGAAAAAAAGGTAAAAATTTAATGGACTATGCCTGCCTATCTTTGATGGATGGGTCCATAAACAGGAAAAGATATAAAAGAAAAAAAAAAGCATTGACTACTGTAACTTCTATAGGAATTTCACCACCACAGGTCTGCATAAAATCAATATACTTAAACAATTCAGCTTCAGCTGTTAGGGATTTTACTGAGTCCATTCACTTCATATATCTTCTGGCTTAGTATAAACTATTTCTGTTACATACTTTGCATGAGCCCAAGAGATTCAACATCCCTGGAGAAGATGTCAAACAAAGACAGAGTCTCCAGCAGAGAATCCTCACTGCTCATTTGTTTTGGACATCAAGCAAAAGGTCTTGCTGGTTGTTACAACATTACCCTTGGGCAGAGTATTAAACAAGGTTAAAACTTGAGTTATTTTTTCGTCCAGACACTGTAACTCAGTTGGAAACAGATATGCCGATTTTGGGATAAGGTTTACCTAATTTTGCTTCCTGGTCAGATTTGCGTACTGACCTCATGTTTTTGGGAACCCTGAATTATCTTTAATGTGGTCTGAAACAGAAAATGCTGACTGATCAGTGTTATTTATATTTCAATACTCCACATTTCTTTGCTGATCTGTTTTGTCTGTGTGTGGCTCTAAGTGGGTTTCCCAATCAACACTAGCATCTCAGGAATTTGAGACTGTGTCTGGGGGATCTTTTTTATCTCAAAGAAGAAGAACAGGCATTTGGGGTGGTAGGGAGGGGATGGCACTGGGCTTTAGCCTTGGCAGTGGAGTGCAGGGAATCATAGAATGCGTTGAGTTGGAAGGGACCTTTATAAGTCATCTATTCCAACCCCCTTGCAGTAAGCAGGGACATCTTTTACTAGATTGAGTTTGTAAATGATGTTCAGATGAAGCAGTTGTTTCATCTTCATAACCATTATGATGTGACTGAAGAGTAGCAGAAGAGGGAGAGAAAGATCACTCAGAAGGAAACAGGAACTGAGGGAAAAAAATAGAAGAGCATAGCATGGAGCAAACGGGGGAGAGCAGGTGGAACCAGTCTGCCAAGACCTGGAGAAAAAGGACAGAGGAAATGTGGTAAACCCCCTTCCAGGCACTGTATAAGTCTGCTCTGCACTTAAAGGCGACTTTCTCTAGGCTAGCAGTTACATCTAGCTGTTTTGGGGAGCTCCAGGTAGCAATGAAGATGCAAAGACCCCGGTATTGAATACTGTCACACCGACACCCGTGTTTACTTTAACAGTAGTTTCCAGCCGGGAAAGACAGATTAAATAGGCAATAATGTCTCTGTACTGCAAATACACCTTCTTCCTTCCCCCCTTTCCTCCCCGTTGCCCAAAGACTTTTTCTCCTCTGCTTCTTCTACTGGATAAGGGTCCTTGACTGAAATATGTAGCAAGGAAGACGTCCTGAGGCACATTCTTGACCTGACTTCAATCCCGCTTCAAATTTGTGTATGAAAATGTAATAAGGTAATTTATCACCTTTATTCAGGTAAACAGGTAAAATTGTGGGCAGCTAACCACCTTCATTTGTATGCTGAAAATCAGTGGTAAGTTAGACAGATAGCAGCACCTTTCCCTGTCTGATGTGGCTTACTCAGAAGGGAGTAATCATCACTCGTAGTTTTCCACTGGCAGCTTCACCTGATACTGGCAGGTAAATCACAGAGCAGAGAACATGGTGCTGTCCTCTAGCTTTGATACTTGTAATTGTAGCAGTTCTTCAGCAAACATCCGGTATAACCCATGCAGGACTTTCAGCATAGCTTTTAAAAATAACTAAGGAGTTTGAAATAACTGTGCTCTATATAAGAGCAGAAAATAAAGCACATGTGGAGGAGCCCTCATTAAGATTGCTTGACATAGGAGCAAAAGAAAAAGGAGGACAAGACAGGCTTTCCTAGTGATTTACTTTCTATGCCCATGAGTCATGTTTTTTTCCCTCTGTTATTGTGATTGCATTTTTTTTCTCAGCGCTGCTCACCCTATCATTATGGGTAGAAAAAGTAAAGGAATTGTGATATTTTCTCAGCAGTGATGAAAGGAACAGGACACTTCAAGGACATGCTATAAAAGTTGTTAGGACTGCAAGATGCTGTAGCTTCTTCAGGATGAAAGTACTGTGTACAGTCCGTATTGGATTAATGTGAGTCATACTGGAGGATGCTAGCTATACCATAAGCAATATTGATCTTGCATGTTTACTTTTTAACTTATCGATTATATTAACTTCCCTTTTCCCCCCAGCATTTGTGGGTGAGTACACTTTTGAGGCTGTAAACCCCATGGGAAGGAACCAGGCACTTCATGTTGGCAGAGAATCTGGCAAAAGACTCTCTTTAAATATTTACCAACAGCAACAGAGGGTCATTTAAAAAAGAACTGTACATTTCAGCATAGTGTCTTCAAGGCACTTACTGGGGAAAAAATAAATCCACAAAATTTTGACATTTTTAAAGAGCTTTAAAAATGTTAAGGAATATTTGGAAAGTAATGCAAGTTAAATATATTTTAATATGGATTGATGTGGTTTGTCCTTTTCCATATTTTTGTTGGAGAGGAAGGGAAGAGAGAGCAGAAGGGGCTGGGTGCTCTGCAGTTGGTGGGAAGCCCTGGGACTGGAAGCTGCAAAATGAAAACCAGCAGATGTGAAGCAGTGGCTTCTGACTTCCTTCATATGAGCACAAATGCATCAACTTAATAACATCCATTAAAACTCCTCTTTTGGGGCCATGAAAGAAAAGAACATGGAAGTAATTAGTACTAGTCTAAAAAAAAAAAATCCACAAGAAGACATTTGTCCTTGGTAAAATGTTTCTCCATATTGCTTTATGGTTTCTATTTACCCAGACAAATTATTCCCCAGACGTAAAGCAGCACTTCTGACATCATATGAGATTACTATGCAAGATTATAATGTGGAGTGGCTTTGTCACAAAAGACAAACGTTCCTCGGGCCATGCGGCAGAGCTGTTTACTGGCTGAAGGGAAGGATGAAAACCCCGTCGTTGTACTAAACTTCAAGCTGTAGTTCCCTTCAAAAATAGTAATTTTAATCCAATTATACTAGCAGGTCGGAGAATCAGTGGGCTTTCATACTGATGGTATTGTGTGAAATATTAGTTGAGCTATGCAGCTGAATAACTAGAGAGGATTTAATTATGACAGTCAGCGGTGTTTTTCAGAACATCAAAGTCCTAGCCAGCAGTTTATGCAGCAGCTGTATTACATGAAGTAGAAATTGATCACAATTTTCTGGATATTTGAGGGTTTTGTACCAAGTGAGAGCACAGTTATTGAATAACTTCTACTACAGTTCTTGCAGGTGTTGTTTTGTTTTGTTTTGTTCTCCCACCCCCAGTAGTTACCTTTATCTGGTAGAATGTGAATTTTCCCTTAGTAGATGCTGTGGAGAAGCAGCATCAGCGTCTAATTAACTCAGTACAGTTAGCGTTGTACTACCAAGCACGTGGTTTGGCACTTACAGAAGCTAAAGATAGATTGTTTTATATTACAGCTGATGTTTTTTAACTCATGCAGCCTGAATAGTATTTTTCTTTAAAAAGATTTTAGGCAAGCTTTGCAAGAACGACAGGAAACATAGGCTGTTATCAACGAAGCAAACATGGGTCACTCACAGGTGGGCTGAAGGATACTCTTTGTCATTTTGTTCTAATATCCACAAGCAGCTAGAAGCAATCTAATTTTTGCCGTGCTGTTTTATTAACTGAAAGAACCTAGTGAAATTTTTACATATGAGCTGCATTGTGGGGTCTCAGCTCTTCTGAAGACAGCAGCAGCAGTGGATCAAGTTTGTGAGAGGTCGAGGTAGACATTACAGCACGCATAGCACAGGTACCATGGTTGCTGCTTTTCCATGGTGTGCTAAGCCAATACTATGAGCACCAACCACCTCCAAAACTGGATAAATTCATGATCTGTTTGGAGGATGAACATGGCAGACCCAGAAAATTACACCAGTTGTGTGGTGTCTCCACTGCCTGCCAGCTTCTTACCAACTGTGAAAGGATGAAACACCTCTGATGTCAATGGGATTGGTCCCCTTTTTGCCAGCAGCAATGTTAGTACTTGAGGAACAGATTGAGGCAGATTTCTGAGAGAGTCTCTAACCAAGAGTAGCTTTGTTTAGGTCTCGCATGAAAAACCACAAAACGAAAAAGCATCATTTGGCAGAAGAAGTTTACAATGTTCAGAGTAGTGTATTTCCTAATAATATTGCTGACTATGGTAACGGATATTCCTCTGTCCTCTGCCACATTAAGTTCAGATTGAAAGTAGTATAGTAGTATGAAACCAGTCCTTTTTACAGTAGCACTGTTTGAAGAATTTCCTCTGGGAAGAGCGCTGAACTGGTAGATCACTGCTGAGATCCTTTTGGCCTAACACGCTACTTCCAATTCTGCAAGGCTGACAACAGTTACGGGAAAAGATCAACAGCCTTCTCTGGGAAGCTGCATCAGTTTTGTGAGAAATAGAAGTGGGTCATTCCGGACATAAAATTTCATGGAAACATGTTTTGTCAGCATCAAGACATTTGAAGACCCATCTGCTGAGGGTGTGTCCACTTCTTCTGCCATGACATCTGTTTGGATGGGGATGTAAAATTCCTCTTGCGATTCACACCAGTGGCACAGAGCTGGGAAACTCCTGCTCCTTTTGTTCTCTCACTATGTTTGGTGCCTTACTCTTGAATGGGAAGGACTGTGGTTTGCTAAGGGACCTAGTGGACAAGAAGGTTTTTTAAAAATTGGGAGAAATCAAATGGTAATTTCTCATACTGCAGATGCTGTGAAATTTGTCTTTTATTGTGGCACTATTAAAAGGTCTGAAGATGGCTCATTTCTTAAAAAACAGTAGAAATGATTTTTTTTTGTGATGCATCCTTTACAAAATGGCATAATGAATAAGAAAGCTGAAGGCAAAATGCAGGAGTTTTTTTCAGAATCATGGATATTGTACATTGGATATTATATATTACAATCGAAAAACTCTTATTTAAAAGACTACTGTTATCTCATGGTTTGGACTAATTCGTTTTCTCTTCCGCTTGTGTTTAAACATTTCATGTCCCTTGAAAATTAGATGTTGAAACTAGTGTTCACAGTAATAATGCATTAAGCTGGAAAGTGCTGGATCTCAAACGTATTAAGCAATAAATACTCTGAGTTTTTATTGTTGCCACATACCTTTGGATAGCCAGTCTCATAATAATATAATACAATGCGTTGAACTGATGTGTTTATTTTCTAAAAAGATGTATAGGCAGATGTTGACCTTGGCTGCCAGACAGAAAAGAAGATTTCCAAAGCATTAAAAGTAGTATTGAACTTGCTGTATTAAATGATCTATCTTTATTTGGGCTAGGGTACTTATCTGTCAATTGTGATCTGTAAGGCTAGTTACAAATATATTTTAAAATACTGTCAGAAACTCAAATCCTGTATTCATTCCTAGTGGGCAGAGGAACAGGTCAGTCTCTTGTGTTATTGTGATATTCTGAACACTTCGAAGTGCTTCTATGTCGCTGCATTTTGAGGTGAATACTGCTGTAAAACCCACACTTCAGTTGCACTAAAGCTGAAACACAGTCTCCAAGCTTTTTGTGTAGTATATATGCCCACTAAATTACAAAATTCAGTTTCCCCAAGGCAGGCTTTCTTAGCATGGGCACAGTCTTACAGTAAGGTACCAAGCCAGTCTTTTTTATAGAGTGGAGCTTCCTTTGTCTCATACATTACAGCTCAGATAATGGGCAGATGAAGCGCAGGACAACCACTGAGCACATAATCATATCCTTAAAGGGATCTATTTTGTGGAATTAGAGAAAATAGAATCGGTTTGGAATAACCTAGCTAAACTGCCAAATATTCAGCTTCCATTTATTTTCAGATGTCTGTGAAGGTAAGGAGATTAGTGTTTGCCTACAGAGGAATCACATTGGATCTGCCTTTTAAGTTGTTACAGGATGTACAGTTGGGTAGGCACATCTGTAGGGCTGAAATGAGAGAACTGTCTCTTGTTTGTTTTCTCCAGTCAAGCGTAAATCTCTAATTTTAAGGGCATTCTACCCTTGGTTTAGATTTGTTTATTTTAGTTTTATAGACCCCATTTTAAATCCATTTTAATGAGCTGTTTATGCAGTGATAGTGTTTTTAATATATGTTTAGGTTCTATGCGACTCTGAGTCAGACAGTGATGCATGAAGAGGCCATGAATTAATAATAAGGCAAAGGCAACCGAAATACCTCCGATGTACCAGCCAAACGAGATTTTGATGTGGGTACCTGTCTCCTGGTTTGCTTGCCCCTGCCTGAGACTGACAGTTCAAGCTGCCGTTTCTCTCCTCAGAGATGAGTGGTTTTGCTGGCCATGGTGCATCCTGGAGCTCATTAGGACTCCCAACCTAGTGCATGAACGATCTCAATGATGCTGTGGTTGTGAGTCTGGGATGAAGATCAGGGAACAGAGGAATGCCAGGAACCAGCATTTCATCCCATTTGCCATTTGCAGGGCAATCATTCCATACTTAGCTCACTTTGTATGGGTGAGGCGAAGTAGAATGGTGCTAAGACTCAAGCCAGCACCTCTAGTCAGCTTCACTTAAGGCCATAGCTGGCCAGCTTGAGAACCTCTACAAGTGTTTGAAACATGTTGGAAGCAAACATGGATCCCAGAAACCCAGAAGCATCTCTGATAGGAAGCCTGATGCATGGATGTTAGCTGGACAAAGACCTTTCGGATGCTTTCTTTGCCTGCAGCTTTTCTAACCATGGCAGATCTGCATGGGACAGTTCAGTGACCTAAACCTTGCTGCAACATAAGATATGACATAGGCCTTTTGATGGTCTTTATGTGTGCCTGCTTCCTGACCACTCATAAGGAGCTTCATAATTTGTCTCTAGACATATCTTGAATATAATAACAAGAATAATTAAAACTCAAATAGCAATTTGGTGCTCTGACCATCTGGGATCCAGGCTGAGAGATGAGATACAGTACAGACCCTAAAGCTGTTAGTAAGGTAAGCTTTCTTACTCTTTTTTGTAATTAATTTAAATGGTTCTTAAATGATTTTTAAATGAGTTCGTACTCAAAACAGCTTTGAAAATCTGTGTCTTGCCGGTGGGATCTGACTGCTGCTTCTACTGCTATGTCTTGGTCTGATTCCCAACTGGAAAAACTGAGCCTCTGCATCAGCTGGGTGCAACCTCACCACAATGATAAAGGAAAGCGAACAAATAGTTGGGAGCTTTTCTAAACACCATTTAGAGAATCCCTTTTCTAATATATGGACCCCTGAGAGAAAAGAAACAGGGAGGAAGAGGATATTACATGTGCTTTATTAGCACAAGCATGTGATGGCTGTATTACTTTCTTGAAAAGAGGATGCTGAGTGTATGAAGTCGAAGCTGATAAAAGCGTAAAACACAGTAGTGTTTTATGGAATATCCCTTTTAAGCAGGGTTTTCTTTTCCCCTGGTAGAACAGCCTGGAAAGTTTGAATTGGGTTTTATTCCACTAATGCAGGAGACTACACATTGAGGTATAAACAAGAAACTAGAAGAGTGGTAGAGCCAGAGCACTTAATTCTGGGCTCACATTTGGGCTGGAGCATCCCAAGTATAGCAGCAGGGTACAGAGGAGTCACAGCTGTGCTGATTCTTTTCCGACCTGAAATAGTCTCTCCCTGTCAAGGTGTGCCACTCCAATGCTGCCATTCCCAGGCTCATTATAGTCATTAAGAGACAGAGATAATGCTTTCAGGTGCAGTGGTACGCTGATGCAAATGAGCAACTTTCAGGGCCCAAGTTAAGCCAGTATGGCACTGTACCCCATGACTGTGGCAGCTCATTTGGAGTTCCAAGGGCTTATGCTGAGGCTGTGCTTGATATATCTCATGTCTCCTTAGCTTGGGAAAACTTCCTGGGAATATGGTTGAGTTAGACTTCCAAAAGCCTGTATAAGAGGGCCAACGAGAATGAATTCCATTTAGCAGCAAAGGGGAGAGGGAATCCATCTAGATGCTGGGTTCAATGAAAAAGGAAAGGGAAAAAATGGATTGTTGTTTCCCTGAAGGACTTCTTTTAAGTTTGTCATGGTTTTGGCTGTGATAGAGATATTTTTCCTTCTGAGTAGCTAGAATAGTGCCCTGTTTTGGATTCAGTATGGGAATGGATATGAGAAGAATGTCGATAATATACTGATGTTTTTAGTTGTCGCTAGGAAATCAAGGACTTTTCAGCTTCCTATGTTTTGTTAATGTGCAGGTGCCCAAGAAGCTGGTGGGGAGCATGGCCAGGACTGACCCGAACTAGCCAAAGGGATATTCCATACTGTAGAACATCATGCTCAATATATAAACTGTGGGGATGTAGCCAGGAGCGGGGATTGCTGCTTGGGCATTGGTCATCAGTTGCATTGTGCATCACTTTTCTTTGGTTTTATTTCACTCTCTCTTTTCAATATCTTCATTTTCATTACAGTTATTGCTATCATATTTTATTATTGTCATTATGATATTTTATTCTATTTTTATTATTAAACTGTTGTTATCTCAACCCACGAGAAGTTTCTGGGTTGTTCTTTTTCCCAATTCTCCTGTTCCATCCCACTGGGAGTGGAGAGGAGTGGGTGAGCAGCTGCATGGTGCTTATTTGCTGGCCAGGGTTAAAGTATGACAAAGTTACAGGAGAAGCTGGGGCAAGTGAGAAACTTCCATGTACCATAGGTTTTTGGCCAGCTGATTAGTCTAATACTGACTACACCACTTTTGTTGCATTAAAAACTCTGTCTTTCATGCAAGGGGAGTGGCAGAAATACATCCAGAGATTTTTCATGTTGGAAACAGCACCACAGAGCACAGAATCGGCTCTTGGCAACCCAGATATTAGCAGCATTGGCCCATGCTTTGCTGCAGCGGTGACTGTAGCAGCGACAGTTTAAAGAGCTGATGCTGCCCCAGCTTGCCAGCTGAGCCTTGATACTGGCTTCTGGCTGGCCCTTTTAGAGGGCAGCCAGCTCTTTTCTCTGCAACGCTGTCAGCTTCGGGGCTGTTGGTCAGATGGTTTGTATCTTTTAGTCTCTAGAAGAATTCCCAGCAAGGTTTAGGACTAAAGCAGCTAAAAGGCACTTTTTTTAGGGCCACGAGAAGGTGCATTTTTATACTGGGGGCTCCCAACATTTTTTTCCCCATTTTTGCTGTTGTTCTATGTGTGACAGACACTTGCAATCCCCACTTGAAGATTTGCACAGCGGTGGGCAGCCTGGGGTTAACCTGAGCAATTCTTCCAGCTGTCATTCAGACCTAGGTTTGCCAGCAAGATCTCAGCTGTCAGCATTTGCAATGCGTACTGTTGAGAATTAGCAGGCCCAAGAACAAGTAACATCATCAAAAAGGCAGTTTGAAGGCTTTGCATTTCAGTCCATCTTTAGCAATTGTCTCCTAAATTGGCTGTGGATCTGGTAGGAGCCATATGAGAATCATAGAGAATCATATGAGCCATATGAGCCATATGAGAATCATAGAGAATCATGGCCAAGCTTGAAAGGGGCTTTAGAGATCATCTCATCCAACCTCCCTGCCATGAGGGACACCTCTCAACTAGACCAGGTTACTTCAAGCCTCATCCAAACTGGTCTTGAACACCTCAAGGGAGGGGGCATCCACAACTTCTCTGGATAATTTATTCCAGATTCTTGCCACCCTCGTAAAGGTGAAGTACCCTGGGAAGCTTTATCAGAGGAAGGATACTAAGATGCCAGTGAGAATTGCCACTGAGGGTTTCCATACCAGCTTCCCAGCCTTTTTCAGCTCATTCCCAGGCTGTGAGCCAGGAAAGTTTCTGCTCAGTTTAAACATAACACAATGTGATTGCCAGATATGTTGGCTGTGTCCAGGGGACGCCTCATGGTAAGAGTACAACTGTAGAACTAAGTACAGGTGAGAAGAGTGCAGGAAGTGGGTGAGGGGCTAGCAGGACTAGGCAGTTTAACTATGAGATGCTGAAGCCCTTCTCTTCTCCCTCACCTGGGCAGCCAGGCAGTCCCTTCAGCTTGCATCTGAGGAGCTTCTCTTCAACACTTAATTTACACCTTTTCAGGATCTCACCAGACCCAGGGGTAATAAATAAATACATACATACATACATACATACATACATACATACATACATACATAAAAAAACCCTAATAAACCAGCAAATGGAATGAACCAAAATCACCACGAGAAAAAAAAACAGAAGCCATGGTAGGAAGGAGGAGAGGGCTTGGTTGTGAGTGCATCACATATAGGAGAGACTGTAAATTTCCACCCCTGGGTGCTGTTCACAGTCAAGGAGCTCCAGTGGTTTCATGCTCGAACAAGAGGATGGAGGAGGACATCCTGGAACAATCTTCCACCACCTGGTGAGGGACTGGGACAGTCTCTTCATCGAGACTTTCAAAATGCATGTTTTGCTGCATGGGACCTACAGGCTTGAAGCCTGTTCCTACAGACTGGTTCAGTCCAAATTGTCTTGCATCTGTATGAGAAGGCAGGCAACACATTCAGAGATTGCTGTCTAGAGATACACAGACTGACAATTTCTGTGCATCCTTCAGCAAAAATAAAACGTGATCCTCCAGGAGGGTGTCCATGTAGGCACTCTTTCTTCTTTGCCCCAAGTTGGAAGTATTTTGGGACAGTTAGGGACTGACTGAGGATATCCTCTTATTGAGAATGAGAGGAAGGAGATGATTAGAATCCCAGGAATACCAGTTTATTGTAGTGGTGGTGTATGGGTACTGCCCTCCAGCCAGTGGGGTAGAGGAGGATAGAGACAAATGCTACCAGGGGAAAGCCTAGCCCTCAGCCCTACTGTGTGACCACTCACTCCTGTATTCCTGCCCTTGCAAATCTTAATTTCCAATGGCCTTGCTTTGTCTGTGCCTCATTTTTTTTGCCACTTTTAGTCTGAACTTGGCTTTCAACCTCATCAAAACCCTTCAGCCACCACCCTCCTTCCCACCTCTTTGGTCTTCTTTAATCTATTCTCGCTCCCCACCTTTCCCATGTGTTCCCAGGGGAAAGCAAATTGCTGCTAAACGCAAAAGACACCCTCCAAAAAAAGAAGTGATATTGAGATGTGAATGTAGTGACTGTAATTAACTATCTAATCTCATGACAATTGTCCTCTCTTCCCTTTCTTTCCCCCTTAGGCTTTACTGTTCACTCTCACTCTTCCACTTCTGCAATAGGAGTAAATTCCTTGCGACAGAGGATTGTCTTTTGCTTGTTTAATGTGCTTATCTGTTTTTGCACTAGCTGAATGGTAATTCTGAAAGTCTGAGGCACAGAGTAGTTTCTATACTCAAACTATACAGTACTGAGACATGTGACTGGGAAAGTCTGTCTTGTTCCTGTGGATGAAACAACAGATCATCTCAACAGGATATGAAATGACTAATAGCAACTGGCCCGTGCTGCCCCTGTGACAGGCCAGCTTGTTGAGAGTGGTTTGGTGACTGATAAGATAAGGGAGTGGAAAAGAGATGCTGAGAGGCCATTTTCATTGAAACTTAAACCAAATCTCACACGCTGTAGATGGGTTGGTGTCTTGCCCTAATATTTCAATTTTATTATTAACCAGAAAAACAAAATCAAATCAAGGTTCCCAAGGCACAACAAAACAAAGTGAAAGTTCCCAAGGCACAGCAAACCAAAACAGGCTAAATAAAAATGAGCTCGAAGACATGAATAATGCATTAACTGTATTTTGCTTCATTTGTAAAGAGCAAAAGAGAACAAATAATCAGTGGTTTGGCCCCTTATGGGCCTTTGTCAGGGCCACATTTCTCTGAGCTCTTCAGCAGGGAAAAAAATTTTAAAAGCATTTTTTCATAAGAGTTTTTCACGGAATCACAGAATCACAGAATGTTAGAGTTTGGAAGGGACCTCAAGGATCCCCCGCCAGAGCAGGACCACCTAGAGCAGACCGCATAGGAACGCGTCCAGGCGGGTTTTGAATGTCTCCAGAGAAGGAGACTCCACAACCTCCCTGGGCAGCCTGTGCCAGTGCTCGGTCACCCTCACTGTGAAAAAGTTTTTTCTAATATTTTTGTGGAACTTCCTATGTTCCAGCTTGCACTCATTGGCCCTTGTCCTGTCAATTGACGTCACTGAAAAGAGCCTGACTCCGTCCTCCTGACACTCCCCCTTGACATATTTATAAACATTTATGAGGTCACCCCTCAGCCTCCTCTTCTCCAAGCTAAAGAGACCCAGCTCCTTCAGCCTTTCCTCATAAGGGAGATGTTCCACTCCCTTCATCATCTTTGTGGCTCTGCGCTGGACTCTCTCCAGCAGTTACCTGTCCTTCTTGAGCTGAGGGGCCCAGAACTGGACACAATATTCCAGGTGTGGCCTCACCAGGGCAGAGTAGAGGGGCAGGAGGACCTCTCTTGACCTACTTGCTACTCCCCTTCTAATACACCCCAGGATGCCATTGGCCTTCTTGGCCACGAGGGCACATTGCTGGCTCATGGCCATCCTGCTGTCCACTAGAACCCCCAGGTCCCTTTCCCCTGCACTGCTCTCCAGCAGGGCAGTCCCCAACCTATACTGGCACAAGGGGTTATTCTTTCCCAAGTGCAAAACTCTACACTTGCCCTTATTGAACTGCATGAGATTTCTCCCTGCCCAGCCCTCCAGCCTATTTTAAAGCTGCCCCACAAATATATGTCAACTATTGTATGTCCCTGGGTTTTATTTGAAGCAGGACATTTCCAGCTTTCTGACTAATGGGAGAAAATTCATGCCACAAGTAAAACAACTAGTTTAAACCTGCAAGCCTGTCTCTAGCCACATAGTCTTGCTCATGAAAGTGAGTGCTGCTGAGCTGTACAAAACAATATACATGTGTGTGGGTTGCCAGGATTGGACCTTTAAATGTAGTCTCTGTGATATCCTCCTCAAAAATTACAAGTAATAACTTAGAAGCTTTTTTATTCCTCCCATATTAGTAATAAATCCTCTTACAATGTAACTCTAAGTGAAGTAGATTTAAACTGTGTTTTAAAATCAAGTGGGATTGAGGTTTTTTTGGTTCTTTTTTTGTTGTTTTTTTCCTTAAGGGGAAGTGTCCGGCAGATGCTTTAGAAATTAGAGCTTTATTTCCAGTGCAGATAAAACCATTCTGGCTCAAGTGCCGTCCTTAGCCTGACTCTTGTCCACATGCTGTCTAGTCCACACCCAACTGTCTTCTGTTTTGTGCCAGAGCTTGCTGACCCAGCCATCACTAGGAAACTTGCAGGAAACATCATCAAAATGTGTCCTAAACAGAGCAGCATGGTTTTTCTGAGGGACTTCATATCCTCTTCTGCACTTAAAGTGCTATATATATGCTGTGGTGTTGTTGGCAGATGGAAACTAGTGTTTTTAACAAGTTCGTTTTAAAAGTGACAGATTCCAGGCAATCAAAATAAAACAGATTTTCTACTTATTCTAATTCCTGTTGGATACAGACCTAGATATCTAAGGAAACAGCATGAATTTCAAACCTTTGCCTGAAATGACCTTTGAATAAGTCTGGATACTTGTCATCATAGAATCATAGAATGACCTAAGTTGGAAGGGACCTTAGAGATCATCTGATCCAACCTCCCTGCCATGGACAGGGACCCCTCTCCACTAGATCAGGCTACTCAAGGCTCTGTCCAACCTGGCCTTGAACACCTCCAGAGAGGGGGCATCCGCAACTTCTCTGAACAATTTATTCCAAAGTCTTGCCACCCTCGTAATGAAAATTTCTTCCTAAGATCTAATCTAAATCTATTCTCCATTACCCCTTGTCCTATCAGTGAACACTCTTGTAAAAAGTCCCTCCCCAGCTTTCCTGTAGGTTCCCTTCATGTATTGGAAGGCAGTTATAAGGTCCCCCTGAAGTCTTCTCTTTTCAAGGCTGAACAATCCCAGTTTCCTTAGCCTATTCTCTTAGCAGAGGTGCTCCAGCCCCTGGATCATCTTTGTGGTCCTCCTCTGAACATGCTCTAACAGTTCTATGTCCCTCTTATGGTGGGCACACCAGAATTGGATGCAGTATTCGAGGTGGGGTCTCACAAGAGCAGAGTAAAGGATGCCATGCGGGACAGTGTCAAATGCCTTGCATACATCCAGGTAAATGACATCAGTCACTTTTCCTATGTCAATCAGCACTGTAGCTTTGTCATAGAAGGGCACTAAATTAGTGAGGCACAACATGCCCTTAGTGAAACCATGTTGGCTGCCATCAACCACTTCATCGTTTGTTGTGTG
This sequence comes from Trogon surrucura, assembly GCA_020746105.1. Classification (NCBI taxonomy): domain Eukaryota; kingdom Metazoa; phylum Chordata; class Aves; order Trogoniformes; family Trogonidae; genus Trogon; species Trogon surrucura. The sequence goes on from CM036617.1 coordinate 34,657,195, forward strand.
CCTTAGTTCAGGTATAGATCATTGACATTGTCATTGCAAATTTGTAGTCTAAGCATGTGTAAAGATTTCTTTTGTTGAAGTAATTCTTAAAATGGGCTTAGGCTTTCTCTGTGACCCCTTTATACTCTATGGAAATCCCTTTCTAAATTTTTAACAGGTTCTGTGTTCAAAAGCTTAAAAAACTAAATGGAAGTATTTCAGTTTAACTGCAGAGCAGGTACAAAAATAGAAGCTTGTATTTCAGAGAAGAGCCCCACTTGTGTTTTTCGGGTCCAAAATGCACTGTATGTCGCCACACATGCAGACCATCCCTGGTTTTGAAAATGCTTTATGAGACATTCCTTCCCTCACTAATTTCTTGCTTTTATGATCTTTAATAGGTATGTGTAGTTGCAAACACAGAAGTTCAGCTGGACAAATGGGTGCTGTTCTTTGAAAATATGGCTTTTAGGACTGGGCTCCTGGAAGCCCTGTCTCCAACTTTTCCAGAGGTGACCTGTTTGTACTTACACAGTCTTCAGTATAAGAGCTGCCTGTGCATGCAGCTTTTCCATTATTCTGTTATTATTTCCATTATTAGCTCATGGCACAGATGCTTTAGTGATGGGCACGTTAGAAATGCACAGGCAAGTCACTTGCAGGCACAGGAGGAATCTGTTTTATTCAAAACATGACCTTAATTTGCGTGGCTGTAGTTGCTTGAGTGCAGGCGCTTCGCGATTTTAGTGTTTCTGCAAGAACAAGTGCTTTAAGGATTTATTCCAACACAGAATTCTTGGTGCTCTTTGGTGTTCAGTGGGCACAGGTTATTTTTGCAGAAACTTGCCAGGCTATAGAGATGTGAAAGGATGCGATTAAGATTCTCCCTTGGAAGACACCCCATGATTCAAGATTGCTGTTTTTATAGGGGGAGTGGTTTATTTTTACTTCATTTAAGTTCTTCTCTGCTGAAAGATTTTTGCCAGTAGTTGCAGGCTTCAAAGTCAGTGGTAATATGTTTCTCAGAGCCTCTATCAGGCTGATTTCTGCCGAAAGAGCAGCTTGCTAAACTGGAAGCAAGCAGGCTAGTGATGCAGGTAAGGGAAACTGTTTAGAAAAATAATAATCCTTCCTTCCATCAAGGGCATCTGGCTGCTTGTTACTGCGATGGCATGAAGTCATAGAATTATGGAAGAGTTTGGGCTGGAAAGGACCTTAAAGATCATCTAGTTCCAACCCCCCTGCCATGGGCAGGGACACCTCTCACTAGACCAGGTTGCTCAAATTTCCATCTAACCTGTCCTTGAACGCTTCCAGGGAGGGGATGTCTACAACTTCTCTGGGCAACACGTTCCAGTGTCTCATCACCATCTCAATGAACTTCTTCCTAATATCTAATCCAAATCTACCCTCTCTCAGTTTGAAACCATTACCCCTTTGTTCTATCACTGCACTCTCTGATAGAGTCCCTCCCCAGCTTTCCTGTAGCCCCCTTCAGGTACTGGAAGGCTGCTATAAGGTCTCCCCAGAGCCTTCCCTTCTCCAGGCTGAACAAAACCAGCTCTCTCAGCCTGTCCTTATAGGGGAGATGCTCCAGCCCCTTTATCATCTTTGTGCCCCTTCTCTGGACCCACTTAAGGAGATCTATGTCCTTCTTATCCTGGGGGCCCCAGGGCTGGACACAGTACTAGAGGTATGGTCTCTTGAGCGTAGAGGGGGAGAATCACCTCCCTTGACCTGCTGACCATGCTTCTCTTGATGCAGCCCAAAATGTGTTTGGCTTTCTGGGCTGTGAGCGCACGTTGCTGTCTCATGTTCAGTTTTTAAACCAACACCCCCAGGTCCTTCTCCTTAGGCCTGCTCTCAATCCACTCATTGCCCATATTTGAGCCTGGGATTGCTCTGACCCAGGTTCAGGACCTTGCACTCGACCTTGTTGATCTTCAAGAGGTTTGCACAGGCCCGCCTCTCAAGCTTGTTGAAGTCCTTCTGGATGGCATCCCTTCCCTCCAGTGTGTTGACTGCACCACACAGCTTGGTGCCATTGGCAAACTTGTTGAGGATGCACTCTATCCCACTGTCCATCTTGCTGAAAAAGATGTTAAACGCACCTGTCCCTATATTGACTCTTGAAGAACACCACTCATTACGGAATCCTTCAGATGCCCTTGCTGATTCTTGATGATAGGTAGCCAGAAAGCCTTCTCTTATCTCAAGCAGAACCTGTTGTATATGAACATTGTCATGGCGGAGACACACATTTCTTCTCCGGACTTAATTATGTGTCACACAATGACAGGGAGTGAAAGTGGAGACCAGCAAGAAGCTCCAGCAAATATCCATCCCAACAGTTTGTCTAGTGAGAAATAGACTTTTGGAACTCCCACAAGCACTGCTGATTCCTCTGATCTGTAGTCCAAACTAGACCATATTTCCAAGTCGTGGCTTTGTTCTCATCTATTCTAAACAGTTTAAGACAGCGGTTTTCAACCTTAGTTGTCCTGTTAACCTTTACAACTACAAGTCACTTCACAGCCCCAGTCCCATCAGATTATTTTAAATAAACATGGCAAGTGCTTCTACCCCTGCTAGAAGCATTTTGCAAGTGTGTTTAAGGTCATGGGCCTTGGCTGTAGAGAAGGCAGTTCAGTCCAAAAGACCGCTTTCCTTTTTTGCATAAAACCGATCATCTGATACCATCGGTGCATAAATTTTGCTGGTTTTATCATAAGTAAATCTCTACAAGAAACCAGTATCTAAAGAAATCTGAATAAGCCTTTTGCAAAAGAGGGCAAAATTAAAACAAAATAAAATTAGGAAAAAAAAACCAGTAAGTTTGTATAGCTTATTAACTTCTGACATTTTAATGCCTCCCCTCGAGGAAAATGGAAGAAGTGGGCAATGTTTCTGATCTACAAGGGACTTGTTGAAAGCCTTGTCCACATAGTAAATCCATGTTGGCAGAAAAGACAGAGAGTTACTCATCTGATTAATATCTTAAATAATAACCAGAATTTGTATTTCTTGTGCAGATTTCCCAAATCATTGCACTGACTGGGAACCTTTTCCAGCTGCTGCAGAGCACTATTCCTAGCATAAGAGCCTTCTTCATTCTCATTATTTTCCTCTAGTAACAAAGGAAGAACAAACCTGAGTTTTGCTTTCCATCAGCTCTGTGTGTGAACTCAATTTGTGCTCCTGTTGCCACTGTAAAAAACCCATGGTAATGCAAAGTTGCTTTTTCATTAATAGAGCCAGCATTTGCAGTCCTGATAAAAACATTCTCCTGCAGGCTGTTGTTTTCTCTAGATTCACTGCTGCTACCGTGTCTCAGGCAGACTTCATGGTCTTAATATTAAAATGTCTCTTTTCTGAGGGACTTGCTCACAAAAGTAGTAGATGCCTGATGATTTTTTTGTCCTACATGCATGCCTACTTCCTTCCTGATGTCTGTTAGAAATTCTTCCCTCCTGTTATTAGTGGTCTCATTTCTAGGTATGTGGAAGTTGCAGCGTTGTGTGTTGGAGATGCAGCTTTACAGAACAGTTAATGATTTTATTTGCAGGATACCATTGGTCTGGATAGAAGATGCAAATAAGTAATTTCTTGACACAAAAAATAATGGATTGCAGTATTTTTCTTTTTTCTTTTCCTCTATTTTTCTTTTTCTTTCTTTTCCTTTTTCTTTCTTTTCCTCTTTGTCTTTGTCTTTCTCTTTCCCTTTCCCTTTCTCTGTTCTTTTTCCTTTTTTTTTTTTATACTGACCTACAGAAATACCTCTGAAGTCATCTGGTTTATGCCACTTTTGGCCCATTTTATGATCTCTTCATGCTGATGCTACACAATATTTAATTGTTCGACACTAATATTAAGAAAAGCTGTGTCTGCGTTTCCTTATTATATTAATAAGAAGCAAATTACTGCTATTTTAATTCCTGTTAGGTTCACCAGTAATTTAAGCTCAGTTGTAGCTGCTTCATGCTAATATTAAAGTGGTTATTTGCTCTGAAATATTATGGTGTTCTCTATGTTTCTCCCCTCATTTCTGTGTAATTTCTCTTATCTGGCTGATCTGGCTTACCTGTGTGCCTGATAATGCTGTGGTTCAAGTGGCCAACTCTCTCATCTTGTTTCAGTGCTAATCCACTCAATAGCAAAACTCTGTATATTTTGCTCACATTTGGGCACACATTTCAAAGGCATTTTGTTTGAGCTCTGTGTTCTGCAGCTTCCTGGATGCTTTCATCTGATCATAGAATAGCCTAGTTTGGCAGAGACAACCAGTGATCCCCTGTCCAGCTTTTCATGGGAAAGGGGAGCCTAGCTGAAGTTATCTAGCACCCTGTCCAGTTGCATTTCAAAAACCTCCAGTGATGGGGACTCTGCCGTATTCCTGGGGAGATTGTTCCAGTGGTTGATTGTTCTCAATCTTAAAAATCTTTCTTATATTGACATGAAACATCTCCTGGTGCAATTTGTTTCCATTGTTTTCCATTATCTGTGTGGATCTTCATGAAGAGAGTACCTCCATCCTCTTTGTTGAGGGCCCACCCCCAAGCCTTCTCTTCTCCAGAATGAAGAGAAGCAATAGTTGAATGAAATTCCCCTACAGAGTTTCATAAACAGCAGCACTGAAAGAAAGGGGAGCAAGATGGCTTGCGGGAAGGTGAAGGATAGAAACCAGAACTCTAGCCAGTTCCTTTTCTGGTTTTGGAGAACTTGGAGAGGAAATGGATGCAGAATACCACTACTGGCTTGAAGTTTGTCCAGGGCACAACTGATAAAAAGATGGCATGGAGCACTGGCTGACTCCTGTCCCCCTGCAGTGGGGCACAAGCACGATCGTGACCAAGGCATTCAGAGCTAGACAGGGCTGCCTGGCTCACGTTGCTCCCTGCCTGCCTGCCTTCAGTCACTGGGAACACCCCAGCTGCTGGCAGCACAACAAGGAGGCGGGTGACTATCATTGCATTAGCCTTTATTAAAGGCTGTTAGCATTGTGTGCTGTGACATGTACCTGGTATTTATTATTTTTGCCCTGCGTTGTATGTTATCATCTTGGGTGGATGTGAGCCACTTTCCAAATCCTGCTCTTCCTCTTTCCCTCCCCCTTGTTCAAAATCCATCTGTATTCAGCAAGTATAAAAGCACTGACCTACAGAGCCCATGACAGCCAGCTGCAGTCACGTAGCCCCTTTCTTTCCTGTCTCACTCATTCATTTTTTGAGGATCATCTTTGTGATGCTCAAGATGGCAACCATGCTTCTCAGGGCAGAAACTTTCTGCCCCTGCCCTCAGTCACACAAGAAATTCATGTTCCAGCTGCACGAGGTTAGGGAAAGAATGACTTGTACCATTAAAGTGTGCGGTGAGAGCCAGCTAGTCCGTAATTCAGTTTTCAGGTCCGGTGAGAGCCAGCTAGTCCATAATTTAGTTTTTAAGTCTATAACGTGTTTTCCTCAAATAATTAATTCAGTTCACCATGTCAAGTTTGTTATGAGCAGTAATCTCAGTAAGGCACTGTTCAGCAACATAAATTCTAGGAAGTCCTTATTTATAAGTATAAATCTTACTGTGGCATCTTCTGATCTTTTGCTATCTAGTCAGGTGTCCTCCATGTTACAGCTGCCTGGGGAAGGCAAATGAAAGCATTCGTCTGCCCATGTGAATATTTACCTCCCTTCCTTACACCGCAAACTGTAGCTCATGTTCTATGTGCATTTATACTGATAAAAAATAAGTCTTATTTGGAAATAAGTCTTAATTTTGGAAGTTTTTGAAAGCCCTTAACATACAAGTCTGGACTCTTCAGTTCAAGAAGGACGGGGAACTGCTGGAAAGGGAATGGAAAAGGGCTACATAGATGATTAGGGGACTAAAACATCTCTCTTATGAAGAAAGGCTGAGGGACTTGGGGCTTTTTAGTCTGGAGAAGAGAAGACTCAGGAGGGCTCTTAGCAATGCTTATAAATATTTAAAGGGTGGGTGTCAGGACCACAGGGCCGGTCTTTTTTCAGTGTTGCCAAGTGACACGACAAGAGATAGCAGGCACAAACTTGAACATAAGAAGTTCAATATAAACATGAGGAGGAGCTTCTTTATTTTGAGAGTGGCAGAGCACTGAAACAGGCTGCTGAGAGAGGTGATGGAGTCTACATCTCTGGAGACATTCAAACCCCACCTGGATACTACGTTGTGCAAACTGCTCTAGGTGATCCTACTCTGGCAGGGTTTGGACTAGATGATCTCCAGAGGTCCCTTCCAACTCCTAACTCATAATTCTGTGATTCTGTGATACTGTTCTCGTGCTATAAAAAGGCATCATCTACTGCTTTTAAAAGGTACTGTAAGCTGTAAGACTTACATAACAAATGCTACATTAAGATAACGAACCTCTTCTGACCAGTAGGTCATGGCACTGAATCTGCCTGTTCATGAAAACTCAAGTTCCTCAGCTTCAGAAATCCATACTGCCCTGCTGTGGGAAAGATCTTTCGCTCTCCCTGATTTCCCCCCAGAGTGAAATCACATCCACCATTCAATACAAAATTAATAAAGGTATATAGAGCATGTTGAGCAAACACCGACATATCCCCAATGGTGAATTTACATCCCTCCCATTCTGTTTAAAATTAATAAAGGAAGAGAGAGCACACAAAACCGGCACAGGAGAGTATAAAACCCCACATGTGGAGCCCGCCAAGGCTTGGCACTGAGAGGGAGCTGCTGTGCTGCAGTAAGCAGCTCTAAGCATTAGGCAAAGCTTATGTTGGAAATGCCAGCTCCCTTTCTTGACCAGGTTCAAGAGGGCTCCCTGACAGTGTGTCTGGTGGATTTGTCACTCGAGAATGGGAATCACGTGGGTTATTCATTGTGTTCGCAGTGTTCCTGTGCCATTCCCTTCTTCCTGCAGGTGATGTGCAGGGTAAAAGATGCTATAACAATTGGAGGCTTGCCTTCTGCCTTTCCCTCTCCCAAAGGCACACTCTGCTGTCATCGTCATGCCATTATGGGAGTGTAAAAATGTTCTGTGGTCTGAACAGCCAACCAAAGGCTTCACCAGCCATGGATGGACCAGGGACTGCCGGAGCAAGGGAATGAAGATGCTATGAATGTCTGTGGTGTTAGTCCCCTTCAGCAAATTGCTCTATTTTCATACAGAAAATAGATGAGAGTACCAAATATTGCTTTGGATAAATATACCTGAGTGGTTACCCAGCTCTCAGGTACTTCTTTATGGACTGGGAGGCCTAGGGCACAGAGATCAAATACCAGGAAGATGGGCTTTAGCAGTTGTCTTACTGCAATTAAGCATAATCCTTTATGCTCAAAGCGATCAATACCCTCTTCTAGACAGGCACGTATTACATCAGTACCCTTCAGAGCCATGCAGACCTCCTCCACAAGTGCCAGCCATTGATCTGGCTGCAGAAACTTCCCACAACCGATCGGGAGCGGTTGGAAACTGTCAGTTTTCAAAATGGTTGTGGCCGCACATTTCTGAAGAGATAAGAGTTGTCTTGTATTGCACGCTGGCTTCAGGTTAAGCTTTTCTTTATCGCTCTGATGTTCTGCAGACACCGCTGGTTACCCCCAGGTTTGCAGCACCAGCGTCTCCCACCAGTTAATGCGTATTTTATGAGCCCAGAGATGATGATGCGGAGAGTGGAGCTCTGCCAAGAAGAGCTGTTCTCGCTTGTCTTCATCCTTGTCTTCTTTTTTTTTTTTTCTGTACTGGCGGCATCTGAAGGGGAGGAATGCTGTATCTGTGGCAAGAAAAAACAGCCCAAACTACTGTGTAGCATGATGGCTGGTGTGCAAATTTACAACTGCCTGGGAGCAATGTGTCAACCATGTCTCTTAGGCTCCTCATATACCAGCTGCTAAGCCGTGAGTTTCAGAAGCGTATTTTGTAAGCAAAGCCTTATAGCTAACGTAAAGGTGAACTGACCATTTGGTCAAGGCAGCTGTGTGTTGCCTAGGATGAAACTGTAGCAAAAAACCATCTTCCTTCCAAGAAAGGCCCTTCCTGTAGGCAAGTCTTCAGTCATCGTTGTAACCTTTGTCATCCTCTCCTCCCTGGGGAGTCTTCTCTGTGACCTTTGCTATTCTACCAAGGCGTCTCATAAATTATTATTCTTTTAAATGGCACTTAGGCTGTCGTAGTGGCTGCTAGCCTTGAAGATTTGCAGTCTACCCTGTAATTTTGAGAGGGAAAAAAAAATGGTTAAGTGACAGAAGAAATATTGTACTTGACGATAAAACTACTTTTGTATTTCGTTTCCCACTCAAGTCATTCATATCCCTGTCACTAACCTCATTCAGGTCAAGGGCTTGAGGGAGAGAATGGGCATAATATTTTTGGTCAGACTGATGCATCTGAATATTACAAACATCTGTAATTTTGAAATCGAAATGAGCATTGTGTTAAATCCTCAGGCAAATAATATTAAGGCATAATAGATTACCAAAGTTTGCATTTCTTTTAGCAATTCAGACTGAGGCTCTTTTGACTGGTTATTCCAGACATTAATGAACGCGCTCACACAAAGGGAGCTGCTCCTTATGCCTACAGATTGGATCCCGGATTCTGCAAACTTCATAGGAAATTCTGCTGGCCAAGTACTTGAAATAATAAAGAAAAAAATGATCAGGCACACATTAAATGTGAAGCATGGAAGAAAACATCTGCAGCACTCAGTGGATGTCTGGGTAACACGCTTGCAATGCTGTTTTGCCAGCTTACATCTGGAGTGGTTCATCGGAAGAGAACAGATGCTAGTGTGAAATAGGTCATCATAGCAGCAGGGCATCAGAACAGAGGCATTTCTTTTTTTTTTTTCTTTTTTTCTTGCAGTAACAGCTATTCCTTTTTAGTCACACCAATTATGAAAATGTTAGCCAAGTCTGAAATGCGAATGCATGTAATGTGACAAGTCAATACTCTTAAAGGGCATCAAGGTAAAAACTAACCTAATGAGGAGGCTTTGGAGAAGCAGTCCTTTTGCTGCACACCCTGCATATCCTTTAACAGACATAGTGACTATTTTCTGTTAAGATTATGATTTTATTTTTTTTTCCATGTCTTTATTTTTGTATTTTAGTAGAGATGTTACAGAACGCCTTCTTGGTGGCAAATGCCCAGAAGCGGAGATGCTAATTCATGGGAGTTTCATCAGTCATTTCAAAGGAGAGGTCACATAGATAAGAAAAATGAACAGTACGCAGTATGTGAAGCAGTGACATTCAATGAGTCCTTGTCACTAGCAGCCATTAGCATGCAAGCCTGCTGTTATGTTTCAGTGCTTTATATGCTTTTCTTGACCAGGCAGGGAGCCTTCAGAGCACTGTAGCAGTTAATACCACACAAGTTATTGTTTCTTTCTTGAATGCCTTATGTTTTTAGTACCATTTAGATGCTTCTCTGTCCCCTTGTGCATCTAAAATTTTAAAGAGAACCAAAGAATACATAATTTATATCTGTCCCAGAGGTAATAGAGTGACTCAATGATATCTGTGAAGGGGATGATTTTAAATTTCATGTCTTATGCAAGAGGTGATTTTTATACGAAAACTGCAAAAATTGGCCTCAGGGATGCCCAGATAATTATCCTTACAACAACGGGTGTGGATTCCAGGGAGATTATAGCAGAAAGCCTTAGTGTCTTGTGTATCATCGTCCCTTGTGTATTGTGGTTGTCATAATCGAAAGCATAGCAACTGATAGATCTCAGGGAACATAACTTGTATTTTGACTTGGAATTGCGCACACAGGAGGTGTGAAAAGACAGGTTTGCTTTGACTCCGATGAAGAATTCATGCAAGACGTGAGGCATTTGTTTACTGCTGAAATTCTTTCCTTCGGTTAAAGGAAAAAAACCACAATTGTTTACTGATGTTGGGCAGAATCCATCAGTACATGCTTTGTCACAGAGCACAGTTCCCCTAGACTATTTCTGGTTTCATTTACAAAAAACCTAGAAGTGTCATGGCTAGAAATAAATATCTGCTTCTTTGATATGCTATATGTTTGAAAATGCACTTTAAGGTCTGTATTACAGACAGTTCAAAGGGAATATAAATGGTGCGGTATTCTCTCTTTTTTCTTTTCTTTCCAATCCAGTCCCACATATTCATTGCATTTTTATCAAGACAGTTTTCAATGACATGACTTTAAAAACAACTTAACATTTTGTATTCTATTTAACTTGGACTTTGTTATATTTAAATAACTGTTATGATTTTGCTGCTTCCATAGTTTAAAACGTTTAACATCCTCTAAACGAATTCTACACTGACTTTTAGCATTGCACACCCATGGAGTCAGCTGATCTTACTTGATTTTCCTTTGGGAGCTCTCTAGTTTTAACTGTTCACTTCACTTCTTGCAGGATTGGCCATGAGAATTTGTAACGCACCTTTGGAAATACCGTGATGGGGCCACTGAGAAGTTACCTTCCTTCGTACAGGTCTGTAAACTATATTGCATTCTGACTATTTCAGCATGTAGAGCCCTGTGCCATTTTTTTATCTTTTTTAACTCAAATGCATGCAAACTAAATTAAAATCTAATTTTATTTTGGAGCAAGTGTTGTGAAAAATTTTGTTTCCAGCAAAGTGTTTAGGACGTAACTTTGTTCTGTTACCATCTTATAAATGCAGAGTAATGCATTTGTCTTTCCTTTGAAGTGAGTTATTGTGGTTATAGAGTTGAACTGCAGAAAGGAATTGGGCCTGTGGGTCATTTTCACCTCACCACTGTGTCTTTCAGTGTGTGTTACTGCATTACCCTAAAAGACCCTGCAACTGATTGCTCCCACCCAAGCTGCTAATATGTGAGTGGCTGTCCCACAGCTATAGCTGTAGGTGTTTCGAGAAACACGTTTAACAGAGGGTCAGCAGAATTACTGGGACTTTCGGGTCAGAAGGAGCTCAGGTTCATGGAAAGTTTAAGAAAATTTAAAAAAAAAAAAAAAAAAGATGGTGTTTAAGAGACTGTAAAAAGAGCAGAATAATAATGGCTTGACTCCTGTAGTGTCAGCATGGCAAGGAGCAGTGAGGAGCCTGTAGCTAATGCTATGTCCTTGTCAGCCGGAATGATAGTGTTATAAGCACTGTGGCCTGTGATCGCAATGATTTAGAGGGTATAAGACACTCCCCTGCATTTCAATATGTTTTTCTATGCGGCTCTATAACAGAGAAAAATTTGATTTCTTACTGCTTTCAAAGGCACTATTGAACAGCATTTTTATAGAAATTTGCTCAGAAGAAAACAACAGAAATCAACTTTCCCATCCAGGTGCTCATACCCTGCTATGGGATCACACTCAGGGTCGTGTGTGGAAGTCATATCTGGTCCTAAACAATAATTCTCCAAAATTTTCATGTTTGGAATATGCTCTATATCATTCACTTGGTTGTCTCGAGAGCGCTTTCTGTATTATTGCTTTCCTTGTTGCCTCTGTAGTCATTCACTGTTCTATTAGTCTGTAGGAATTCTGCAGGGCAAGTGGCTTGTAAAACTTCTACAAGAACAAAACCAGGTGAATTTAGGGGATGAGAGTATCCAAACCAAATTTTAATTCATTCTCATAAGTCATAACGATTTAATATTAGCTTTTAAGGCCAACCCAACTCCAAAATGCTTTAGAAATATTTCGAACCTAGATATGAACCTCACACAAGGCTACAGCTTCCAGAATGAGCAAAAGCCCTAGATCAGACTGGTTGAGATACTGCAGATACAGATCTGATCATGATGCCTCAGGGCTGTGTTGAGTGAAAGCTCTGTGTTCCAAAATAAGTAGCTTTTCAGAGTAATTGCACAACCGTTGAATGATCTGTGCCATGCTAAAGCTTTGACTGCACCGTTTCTGTGTTTAATGATGATATCTCGTAGCAAAAAAATTGTGTTTTTCTTTGGGAGGATGGGTGGAAGGAAGAAGTGAAAACACTGAAAGATATTTAGGATAAAGGGAGAAAGCATGTTGCGTGTGTTGGCATTTGGGTTCTAAATCCTTTGCTAGCAGCAGCAGCTTTGTAGAAAATCTTCCATTTCAGACCTGTCTATGAGTGTTGTTTGAATCACAGCTCACCAAAGACTTCCAAGAGCTACTGCTGAATATGCCAAAGCAAAATGTGGTTGAGGCTGTATCCTAATGAATTTGATACACGTGCCGTCAACAGCAGCTATGCAGAAAAAGCTTGGGCAAGTAATTTGTCTAAAACGCCTTTTAAAAGTTTCCTTGTTCACAAGTCTGATTCCTGAAAATCAATGGTTTTGTGATATACATACAAAGCAGTCATTTAAAAAGAGGATAAATATTAATTTGTTATATGTATATATTAGATATATGTCTACTAAGTGGCATAAAATAGTTTGGGTATGGTTGTGCTGCACCTTCATTATAATGCAGAAGCAAAGGAAAACCAATTAAATTAAAAGGCAAGACATTTCTACTGAAAAGGAGATAGAAGTTGTAATTTCCCCTTGGAAAATATTGCCCCGAGGCATTATCAAAAGGTATTGCATTGAACCTTTGCAAGAAATAGATATTTACATCAATAAGAATGCCATCACAGATGTATTTTTTCGTATTACACAATTATAAAGCAATTACACAGCAGATGCCTGACTGAAGGCTAAACTCACTGATCCTCAGCCTGGAGTCTGGGTGAAACTTCTTCTGCATATGTGTAGGTATCGCTTGTACCACTTCTCTGTAGCATCTGATATTGACATTGAAGGAAAACAGGATACTAATCTAGCCAAATAATTAGTTTAAACCAGGTCAGCTTTTTTTCGTTTATCCCGTCTTTCACTGCAAATTTCATGTGTTCACCCCCATAAGTACCTTCTCCTCTTGAACAGTTCTTGTTTTATTATTTCCTGCCTACGATTCCTTGCCCATTCTCTAGAGAAGCCTCCTTTTCCCTGACATCCTTTTTTACTTGTTCTTGCTTTGTTAGAGTTTTAATCATTTATTGCTGAAGTTTCCTAAATTTTTATATTGGGGTCTGTCCATGGAGGAGTGTGTTATTTTTATGCAGCTTATATGCAAATTGCCTGGCTACAAAAAGGCTGAAAGGAAAGGGGATGTTACTACCTGGAAATGTGTCGTGTGTGCATTTGATGCATGTATTTGAATTATTGAACAGATGGAAACCAAACAGCTTGGTAGCTGGAGAAAATCTGTAAGCTAGATGCTCAAAGGAAATGTGGCAGGATAAAAAGAGGGGTGAGGGGAAGTAAATCTCACAGAGCTGCCGTGGAGGGGCAGTTGCATTCTGTTAGAACAGAAGTTAAAACAAGACTGTTTGTAAAGACTATTGTGTCCAAATCATGGGTTGTATGTGCAAGCCAATATAAACACATATAGACATTTTTTTATTTTTGAATGATGGTTCAGAGGGTCTGTATACCATCCAACTTGCTGCCCAGAGCAAAACAAGTGGCATGTGATTATTAGAAGAAATAAAATTACAGTTTGCTCACCTAAGTAAGAGCTGTGGCCAGAGCAGAAGTTTTGTAAGAGACTGAAATTAATACGGATGCAGGAAACACAAACCAGCCAACCCAGACAGCAGATTGACCTCCCATTCACTTTTATGTTTTGAGTCGTTTCCAAGGATTTTCTAGGAATGGTGGCGAGTGCTTCCTCTGCTGGAGGAAGATCCCAGAAGCATCTTTAAATACCTCCCTGTTGTTTAATTGTAATTACTTCCCAGAAGAGTGGGAAAATGGTTGAGAGACTCCTGCAAACTATGCAAAGTGTCCATAGACCTAGATCAGGAGTGAGGCTCTTCACTAGCAAAGATGTCAATGTAGATGTTTATCTAATCATTCAGTGGAGCGGACTTGAGTGCCACCCCTTGTTGTCTCTACCAGAGCTACACAACACTTGAATTTCTAAAATCCAAGTTATGCTTTATCTGCTTCATAGGAAGCCATTTGGTGTCTTATGGTGAAGATAGAGGACAGTTGAACATCACATTCTTTCTGTTAATCTGTCAAATATTAGAAGGAAAAACGATTTTACATTGTAGTTGATTTCATTTGTTAACCTATTTTTCACAGTAAGCATTTGCAGATCCTATAGGTCCCACTGCAAAACCTTTATTTCTGCCTTCCTCCCATGGGCCTTCATCCCTCCATATATTATTAATTTCCTGACTCAAGTGCCAGCATTAAAAAGGTGAATATTACGAGTGATGTAAAATAAACCCAGAAATTGTAAGCTCAATAATTAATTATGAAGGCATACCCTCAATTAAAATGACTACAATCTATATCATACCTCAGCTTTGTCTAGGTGGAATCACTTCTAGTGTCTTCTCTCTCTTCTATCCTTTAAACTCTTCTCAATATGATGCCAGGTAATGAATGACGCTGTTGGAAAGACAGTAAGTGTGCAAGTGATGACTCTCAGCATATGGATAATGACACATATTGGACGTTTTCATTGCCCACATTCTGTCTGCACAGAGATATCTGAACAATAGATGAAGTGAAATGGTGGCTTTAGCACATTTCAGAAACAATAATTGTGTACTAAGGTCCCTTTAAAAGAAAGACAGCAAAGAACTGCTAAGTTTTCTATCACTAAGTCCCTCAGAAGAATCAATCGCACATCATGAATAATAATAATAGAAGAGGGAGGACAACTGCTCAACTGAACATCATCAGTATTGACACCTTCCAGGAGGAGTAATCAGTAATCCCCTTGACCAAAGCAGGTGTCACAACAAGATAAAAGTCATAAGCTGCAGCTCCAGTGAGAGTCTGTTGCCAAAGACAGAAAGATGTGAATTGATTTCACTTCTGAAATGCAGCTAAAACATCTTCTCCAATTGAGAGAAATCCACTGTCACCATCTAAGTCTCCAGAAAGAGAAGTGAAACTTGCACAGCTTGTTACTTAAAAAAATCAAGATGTATTCAGATGGCCAAACACCAACCAAAGTGAATAGTTACAAAAAATATAAAATTATTTTTTCCACCAAAGCCAACCACAATGATGGAAGGTTTATGTCCTTTCTCTCATGCTTTTTAGGAAGGCTACTAGTTCAAGTAGTAAATATTAACTGAGTTTTTGGGGATTAACTGAGATTTTGGGGATGGAAGGTTTATGTCCTTTCTCTCCTGCTTTTTAGGAAGGCTACTAGTTCAAGTAGTAAATATGAACTGAGTTTTTGGGGATTTGTGTACACGAGAGGAGAATCATAGAATCATTTAGGTAGGAAAGGACCTTTAAGATTGTCGATTCCAACCGTAACCTAACACTGCCAAGTCCACCACTAAACCATGTCCCCAAGCACTGCATCTGTACATCTTTCAAATACCTCCAGGGATGATGACTAAACCACTTCACTGGGCAGCCTATTCCAATGCATGACTACCCTTTCTGTGAAGATGTTATTCCTAATATCCAATCTAAACCTCCCCCAGCACAACTTGAGTCCATTTCCTCTTGTCCTATTGCTTGTTACGTTGGAGAGGAGATCAACCCCCACCTCACTACAACCTCCTTTCAGGTAATTGTAGAGAGTGGTAAGGTCTCCTCTCAGTCTCCTTTTCCCTATACTGAACAGTCCTAGTTCCTTCAGCTGCTCCTCATAAGACTTGTTCTCTAGACCCTTCACCAGCTTTGTTGCCCTTCTTTGGACACACTCCAGCACCTCAATGTCTTTCTTGCCGCGAGGAGCCCGGAACTGAGCACAAGATTCAAGATGTGGCCTCACCAGCACTGAGTCCGGGGGACAATCACTTCCATAGTCCTGTTGGCTACACTGCTTCTGAAGGATGATGACTTTGATTCTGCAATGAATGTATTTACAATGTTATCATTATTGGAAGCTGCCTGTGATGATTATTTAACAACTTGTAGCCAGCCTTGTAAAATCTCTTTGACACCAGCTTAATTCAGGAGTAACCTTTTTTCACCTTCAGAGCTCAAAACTGAGGAATTTTCAATCCATATCATAAATAAGAGTAAGGCAAAGCTTTGATTTTGATAAAGTTTCGTCCTCCTTTTTACGCTGAAGTGTAGCACACACAGGACTTTGGGGTTGAGATAGCTAAAGTATACTGCTTCAGAATGACTCAGATTTCTATAGTCAATTATCATTTCAAAAAGGTGAAAATATAGGGAATTATTAGATGCTACGAGTGAAAAAAAACCCCACAAAACCCAAAACTTAAAGGAAAGCCCATCAACTTGAATTTGAGTTGGTTGACTCTGTAGATGAAATGACCCAGTAATGGCTTTAGGCAGCGATTCACGATTCCTACTTAATGTCATCGATTCCACATTTGGGGAAAAAAACCAAAACACAACAAAACACTGAATTTTATGTTGAAGAGTGTAAGAATCAGAGGAGTCAACCAGGCAGTTTGCTCAAACATAAAAAAGGAAAGTAAAAAGAAGAAAGAATATCTTGGGTCAAGCCTCTCTTTAACTTTGAGCATTCGGAACACTATTAAAAATTAACCAAGGGAAAGGTGATATATACTATTGCCCAAAATATCCTAGAACTCAAAAAATTATTCTCCAGCTAACTAGCCACAGTTCTTTTTCCTAGAATCACAGAAAATGAGCAAGTAGCTTGAGTGCCCTGTAGCTGCTTCATCTGTACTGATACTCTTCCCATTGGAGCTGTGGCTGACCCATTTCTGAGGACCTCCACTGGTGGAGATTCTCTGGGCAATTCCTTCCAAGGCCTAATTTTCCTTACCATTAGAAAATTTCTTTCCTTCTTTTCTTAACCTGCAAGTTACTTCTGTCATACCTTCAATGAACAAGAATGAGTTATTCTTTTTCTCCTTGCAACCATGTTTGTTATTTTCAGGGTCTTTTGTCATGTTTACAGCAAGCCTTGTCTTCTCTACGTTAAACAACAATTTATTCCTTCAGTTTATTGTCATGTTTTTTAGAGTACTCACTGTCAATTGGTCACATCCTCCTTAAAATGGGGTGTTCAACACTGCACTTAAGGTTATGGTTGAAGTCTTGTGAAGTAACAAAGGAGAATTCCTTCGTGTTTCGTATAGATAGCATTCTCCTTTGTATTTCCAATCTGATATTTATAGATATGTGAAGATGCCTTTGTTGAAGTTTGTGATCCCCTGGATAACCTCAGATCCTTCTTAGCAAGACTAAACCTATTTGGTTATTTCTCATTGAGTGTTTGCTGAGTTGACTGTTTCTGACCTTACCTCTCAAAGATAATTGCCAGCAGCTCTTAAGATTCCCTCAGTCAGTTATCTGCATATTCTAGGGTGAAATTCACAGGGCCCAGCCAATTTGAAAATATTTCACTTGTCTCAGTTCTCTCTAATCTACTTTTTCTCATTATGACCTGAATTTCTTCTCCTTTGTCTTCAGTGTTAACTGTTGTGGCTTTCTGATCACAGCTCATCCTTCAAACAACTTTTCCTCCCGTTGAGTAGCAAACCAACCGTTTCTTCTCACTTTTGCTAACAGTGGTATTCTTACTATTGCACCTAGTGGCTTTCTTAGGAAGATTTTCTGCTTTTACATCCCCTTACCAAAAGTACACTGCAATGTTACACAGACTAGAGGAAGGGCTTTGAAAGACAGCATACAATTTTCATAATATGGGACTCCACAGAAGCACTAGACTTACAAGAGCAATTGAAGACAGTTATGGCAGTACTTGACAGGTAACACACAGATGTCCCCATTCTTACTGTCTCAGTGGAAACCAGACTTGATCTAATTAATAACAAAGAACCAGCACCAAAGAGAATAAAGAAAAATGTTTCAGGGGGACCAAGGATCTTGAAAGCAAAGGTCGTATGTTAAATTCAGGAGAGGGCTGAGTCTGAAATGTGGCACCTTGTCACAAAACTGACTAACATCATGGGTTCTGCTTAGAGGAGACTTAATTTTTTCAAGGCCACAGATTCACTTATGTAGTTAATCGCAATGTTCTGTGTTTCTTTCACTCCATGAAACCATACCAAGTGTTCTTACATCTTATTCTTTTTCTTCTCTTCACACAGCCTTTTTACTGTTTTGATGTGACAAAGAAACAAGACGAGAAAGTAAAGGAGTTGATTACAGAGTAGCAGGTTTAAGACATAGCATCTACTGCAATGAGCTCTAATACTATTGTCAAATATTCCTTCTTTTTTTGCTCGGGTTGGTTTTTTTTTTTTTTTTGTGGGTTTTTTTTTGGTGTGTGTAAGCTATTCAGCCATGTCCCAGAAATCCTGCATGAAGTTCTCAGGTGCTAATGTCAGTCACACACGAGTGAGATCAATCAAATGCACTGTCTGGTCCCAATGAAGTGCAGAAGTACAGAGAGTTGTTCTCTTATTCTGGGGCATGGAGCATTTTGAGCCTCTGATCATTCTGTAATCCCTCCAGGAGCCTTCACCTTTAATGCTAGAGACCTTTACCTCTAGATTTTATAGTGGTCAGTCCCACAGTCCTTCCTCCATTAATGTATGTTTAATTTTTCTACCTCTGTAGCTCTGTCTGTAAGTTCAAGTGAGTTGAGATTTCTGTCAAGAAGTTTGTCTGTGTGAAGAGACATATATCCAGCAGGCAGATTGAAGGGCCATAGGATAGGCTTTCAGAAAAAAAAAAAAAAAAAATTGGTGTTTGATAGCCAAATGCAACATGCTATATTAAGTTCTTTAGGTTAAAATATAAAACACACAAGTCTACATGGGTGTCCTTTATGGCAGCATTTTGTTTGCTTCTTTGAAGACATTTCACTGCACATGCTGAGCATTCACTGGACTGCTCACAGTCTCACCACTGAATGGATGATATGCTTAAGACTGTGGAACCTAAATCAAACCTGGACTCTGCTGTGCAATCCCAGCATTGCCCCCCAGGCATGTGCTCAGGCTATGAACATTTTGCCTGGTGCTTCAAGTGGAGAGCTGTAATTCAACAACCTATGGCCTTGGTCCAGTGTAGAGGAATTTCTTGTGGAGCAGAGGCGCGGTATAACTTTAAAGGTGTGGGCAACCCAGCGTAGGCCTAAACAGAGGCTCTGTCCTTGAAGCTGCCTTGGAACACGGGGAGGAGGAGGTTTTATCTGTTTTGTGAGAGCTTTGCGAGATGCTTGGCGGGAGATGCTGGCCCCGGGGGGAGAAGGGGGGGTGAGAGCCGCCTGCATAGTGGAATGGCACTACCCAATAAAACGCTGGCGTGTGTAAACCTGGAACTGACCAACTCTGTTACGGGGCAGGCGCGGGGACACTGCTGAACTGTGTATCTTGAGCTGTCCGGAGCAATAAAGAGAGGACGATCTGTAGCCATATTGGTGTGATGGTCGTTAACTTGGCCGGCTCTTCGAAGGGACCCTTCTAGAGTCCAGAGTCCATTCCTCTCTCCCCTATTTTTCTTTCTGTGTTCCCTTCTGCAAAAATGCCACAAAAGTTTAAAATGCTTGGTTTCTACTTGAGTTCACCAGGTTTCAGGTGCTCAGTGCAAGTCCACAGACCTATAGATAAGGGTTTACATCTATACATCTCTCTACAGGTAGATAGGAGTTCCGTCTGCCCATTTTTATGCTGTGCAGCACAGTTAGCGTGATGCCGAGTAAAAGCTAATAAATTGTAATGATTGGCAGTGTTTATTAGCCTGACTCAGTGCAGTTAACTTGGCCTCGGCACTGCTAGAAAGTTTACGTGGCTTCCAGCTGCCGCTGACCCTGAGCAGAACGAGCCTGAACTTGCTCAATGTGTGCCCAGCAGGCTGGTGTCAACACCCAAACCATGCAGGCAAGTGCTGTGATAGGCTTTGCCCAAAACTTAAAGCACAACAGATCCCTGGAAACAGATTGCTCTGTAAGCAATGGAGGAGCCTCTTCTAGCAGATTAATGTTGCTTGTCTGCTAAAACTCCCATCTCTGTTTCTTGTCTCCTGCCTCATGTCCCTGCAAGCAAGGGACAGCTCGTGTTTTGGAGGCACCTCCATGACAGCCGGCAGGTCTACCCACACCTGCTTTTCCCAGGCAGAGTTTACTCTGGCTGCTCTGCCTGCCTTCCTCTCCGCAGGCAGCAATTTGTGTGCTGCTTCACCATCCAGCTGCTGGTTTTCATTAAACTTCTAGTAAATTAAATTACCTCTTGTGACTTCTCTCCAACTTCTACGCTAGCTTGAAAGTGGTTTCAAATTTGCTACTGCCCCAGCTCTGCTAGTAAAGGTGTAATAGATGGACAGGAAGAGGTTCAGTTAAAAATAACCAGAGAGAATGAAAATGATACCTGCTCTTTGCTCTTAGGGTGCTTTTTTATATTCTTTTGATACTGTATTATACAGATTTGATCTCAGAGCATACTGCCTTCAATCTCTCATTTCCACAGTCATCATCAGAGGTTACCGTCCCTTCGGCTGAGCTTAGTGTCCCAGCAGATTCTTTCTAAATTGGATCTGAGAAATCATTCATGTTAAGAAGAATCATTTTCTAAATGATTTTTTTATTTTTAATGACCTCAGTGTGGTTTTGGACGTGGCCAGGCAAATGCTTGAACTGAGACAGCTGAGACAGCTGAGACAGCTGAGGCAGATGTGGTGGAACTGGGAATGGGTTGGGAAGGGGGCCGTGAACTGCTCTAGGGCTTTATATCCCTTACTGCAGTACTATTATCACAGAGACAAATCCCTGCTCCCTAGTTCCTTTATTTCCACATCTTTTATCTCCACAGTTTGGTAGCTTAAAGAATCCTGCTCCAGGAGAGAAATTACCCTATCAGCTCATAATTGAACAACAAAAAAAAGTGTGTATTGGAAACATTTTTCCTTAAAAAAAAAAAAAAAAAAAAAAAAAGGGGGAATATTGCATGTTCTTGATGTCATTCTGTGTTTGTGGCAGCACAGCTTTCATAGTTGCATGATCTCACCATCACTTTGGTGTTCATATTCCTTGGGCAGTATGGGGCATAGCAAAAAACTTGCCCTTTAGATCTTTCAAAAGATGAGGTAAGGGACAAAACTATTTGAGTTCATTAAGATTTAACTGTGCTATGGTGTATAACTGAGTCAATTACTTTGGGTATCAATAATATGAGAAAATATTCAAGGACATTTGGGTTTGGCTGTAGGAGATTACTGGTATGACAAACATAACTCCCATTGTTTTCATGTTTGTTTTGTCTTCCTTGTTGGAAAGAGTTGACCGATGTGACTAGAGCATTATGTATCTGGGATTATTTCTAGTTCCTTAATGAAGGAAGTCTGAGTACTTTGGCTACATTGCCACGCTCTAACTCTTTCCTGCTCCTTTATAATCTGAGGCAGATTATAAATTGGACAAAGTTTGAAATTATTCTCATTTTCAAAGCATGGTTTTGAGAAGCAAAGAGCAGTTACCACTTTAAGAGAATCTGTCACCTTGTCCTCTAGAAGAAAGGCAACAACAATCTTTTCCAATAATGGACCCCTTATCTCTCTCCTGGAATTTATCAGGCAAGAAACATATTGATCCAATTTGCAGGTTGCAGCCTGTAGTTCTCTAAACATGTCCAAACTCCTAGCACATGATGATGTCCAGAAGTTATTCTGCATTTAGTTTGCAGATGTCTACCTCCCCCTCCCATCTCCCCTGTGGGCTGCCGCTTTCTTTACTATCCAAGCAACCTAAAGTGGATAAAAAATTCCTCTGTTTCAACTAATTCATTTTAACTCTGTTCTTTAGGAAATTCTCTTACAATGTTTTTCCTCCTTGGTCTCTCACCAGCTGTGAATTCAGGATAAAAAAAATAGTGCATGGGAGTACTTATATCCAAGCAAAATATACTCAACTGGAGTTAAAAATCTAGAAGGCTTCTTCTATTTGTTATTTATAAAATTTGGTCATTTTTTAATGTTTTTTTTGGAGCCAGTGTTTTTGTTTGTCTCTCTTAGCTCTGGGTCTTCTTTTTAAGATGCTTTTTAAGATAGTTGACACCGTATCCTTCTCAGAAGATCCTGTTGTAATGTTTCACTGTGCTTTACATTATGAAACAAAAATGAATGTGAAATCTTTAGTTTTCCGATTGATGTGGAGTAAGAAAGATAAATCTTCCTTTTTTTGTTAGAAACCAGTCATAGAGACTACTATGGTAACAAAATTAATGACAAACAAGGAGGCTGTTAATTAATGGTTCAGGCTGACTAGAATAAGAAGATCCTGAATCTTAGTTGAATCCATTTACTACCATCCTAATAACTCTTGGTTATTTGTTTGGAGAGTTACTGCATCTTTTTACTGCACTGGAGAAGAAAAAGCTTTATGATAATAGAATTGAAAGGGCACGCAGACTCCATTAGCCTTCCCCCTGTGATCCCATTGGACACAATTGCGAAAGTTTGGGTCGTGCTCAAAACGATCCCCTTTGCTGCTGATAATTTGATGACTAAAGCTGATAATGCCTTTAGGCCACTAAGGACATAAACAAATGGGAGTAGTCCCTGCCTCGAGTCGTTTACAGTCTACAAAGCTGATACATGCCAGACAAAAAGCAATACCTTGGGTTGCAGGCAAAAAAAAGGATTTTCAATTGCCTTTTAAAATAGTCCTGGGATGCTGGCAGAGATATTATGTTGATATGTATTAGTGGGTATGAGATGAGGGGAAGAACACATAGTCTTCCCGGGAGGAGCGGAAGAACCCTTGGGAGGTCTATAGGCAGTTAAGTATATAAACTTCAGCAGTTTCCTTACTACTGAAGTTGGCATATTATGCTCTGTAAAGCAGGATTGATATGTTTTCTACAACAGAAAGATCAGCCAACAAACTGATTTGAGGAGTAACTTACGGAGAGCCTGATCTTTACTTTTTGGAATAAATTACGGATTGAGAAAACAAATGCATCTATGAAACATGAACTAGAGAACCAGAGAGTAACCACTTCGACTTCCACAGCGAAGTTCCTTCAACAGTTGACTTTTCTTCACAAAGTCAAGAAGTGTTGCCCCCAAATAAATTAGGAACAAGACTGTGACAGAGATCAAAAATAGTAACTAAACAACTGAGCAGCATTTGCTTTTCTGTAATAACTTTTCAGTAAAAAGCTAAATCCAGAGTATTCAAACAAAAGAATAAACCCAAATACTGGTTACAACAGTATATTACTTTTTTTTCCCTGATGGGAAGTCATGTGTTTATTACTCTAGTGGCTCTTTCCCCACTAGGTTTCATCATTTCTCTATTAGGCTGAAAGGTACCACTATAAATCAGAAGCTCTGCAAATTGGTGTTTCTGAAAAAGGTAATGGTGGCCGCTAACAAACTGCACTGTTGTACTCCATAACAATGTGTAGGTTTGCGACACCCTATGAAGAAGCGTGACATGCCTTGTCTTCTTCTCACAGACATATGTGTGCTGGGAGGGTTGCCTCATGTGTGAGACGTGTGCATGACTGTGGTCCGTCCATCTTTACCTGAACAGAAATCCAATTAGCTCTGTTGAGAGTTTCCTTCTTGGTCATGTGGCCAAGAGAGCTACATGGCTACAGGTGGTGGTAACTGATCGGGGCAAGCAGTGATGTGCAGTGGCTGCTGAGAGAAGTGCCCTTGCTTGGAAGTATCAATTAGAACATTTCTTCCCTTCCTTCACTCTAATGTTTACAAATCTTAGCTTTTTCTTGGCTCACTAAGGAGAAGACGAGGAAAAAGCCTCAGTGAGAATAATAGCAAAAGGATTCTTTTCAGTACAGTGTTAAAGATACCAAAGGCCACCCTGTTTTCCAGGTGCTCTGTTTCTGCCACCTATGATATCTACACCAAACATGGTGTCATCAGTCAGCTACAGCATGGTGGGTTCATGCATATTTACCAATTTGCAAATTATGCATGTGGAGCTCCTAGCATAGCTGTTTCTTTATCTTTCTGCTTTTCTTCCTTCACTAATGATTCAAAATGCTTACATGCTTAGCATCAGAGGGCTGTATTCTATGCTTGCTGTTTGCCTTTGTACACCAATTAGGTCTTTGTAATTTAAATGATGTTTTATTTGCTGATTTGGAAGCATTCTTGTTGGTAGAATGAGGTTTTCTTCATCCTGCAACTGTTCTTTGATATAATGATTTATTAAGGTACTAGGAGAAATATTGATCCTGCTAATAGCTTCTGTCTTGCCGCAGAATGCCTTACATTTTACTCACTGAAAGGGCCATATTCCTTTTCTCATCATCTGATTGACCATAAATGCTTTGGCCTTTCCCCAGCAATTATCACACTTACCAAAGCAGTAGGTAAAAGTCAAGTATTTATAGACTAATTAGAGAAGTCAACATGTCCAAATGTGTACTTTACATAGTACAAAGAGTTATTGGACAGTGCTTTGAAATTGGGAGTGGTTCCATACTGTTAAAAAACAAATTAACAAATTCAGAGGAGTTATGTATATATTATCAATTAGGACTGTCTTTCTGGGAATTACTATGTGGAGTTATGTGCTGGGCCTGTGATTTATTAATGGCATCTATACTTATATTTCGTTGGTATTTTCCACTGTGTTCTTCATCTATCCTAACCTCCTCTTTCTTGAGAAGGCTTTCTAGGATTAATGCCTGCAAGGTGGTGGTGAAGGCATCCATTTTTTAACCCATCTGAAGCTGATTCCTTTTGTAGTTTTTATTATCCACCTTGGAAAATTCTACAAGGTTCAATATGAAGCTGGTGAAAGCCTGATCATAGAATGATTAAGGTTGGAAGGGATCTTGAAGATGGCCTAGTTGCAACCCTCCTGCCATGGGCAGGGATACCTCCCACTAGACCAGGTTGCTCAAAGCCCCATCCAGCCTGGCCTTGAACACTTCCAGGGATGGGGCATCCACAACTTCTCTGGGCAACCTGTTCCAACAGTTTCCTCTGGTTTATCCTGTCTTCATTTTCCTTCCTGTATTTCAGGCACAAATACTTGGATTGGGACATGGCAAACCTGAGTCATTTAGTTAACACTAATTTTAAGGAAATTCTTCTTCATAAGATTGGAGGACTCATTCCTTCGAAGTACTTTCAGGTCAATGTCTTGATTGTCTAGGTTCAGATAAAGTTGAGGTATCCATAAATGTGTTTCCAGTTGTAACAGTTAGTGAAAACACACAATATTAGATCTATGTTAGTTTTTATACTTCACAGAGATAATTTCTGGCTATTTAGGGGTCAAAAAGGCTTTGCCTGTGGGAGATTATTTGAAATTTCCGGGGCTAGAGAGTTGAGCGGGGAAAAATTTAATGAAATATAACAAGGGTAAGTCTTGCATCTGGGTAGGAACAACCCCAGGTTCCAGTATAAGTTGGGGAATGACTTATTAGAGAGCAGTGTAGGGGAAAGCGACTTGGGAGTCTTGGTGGACAGCAGGATGACCATGAGCCAGCACTGTGCCCTTGTGGCCAGGAAGGCCAATGGCATCCTGGGGTGTATTAGAAGGGGGGTGGTTAGTAGGTCGAGAGAAGTTCTCCTTCCCCTCTACTCTGCCCTGGTGAGACCCCATCTGGAATATTGTGTCCAGTTCTGGACCCCTCAGTTCAAGAAAGACAGGGAAGTGCTGGAGAGAGTCCAGCACAGGGCAACTAGGATGATTAAGGGAGTGGAGCATCTCCCTGATGAGGAAAGGCTGAGGGAGCTGGGGCTCTTTAGTTCGGAGAAGAGGAGACTGAGGGGTGACCTCATTAATGTTTACAAATATGTAAGGGGTGAGTGTCACGAGGATGGAGCCAGGCTCTTCTCGGTGACAGCCACTGATAGGACAAGAGGTAATGGGCTGAAACTGGAACATAAGAGGTTCCGCTTAAACTCGAGAAGAAACTTCTTCTCAGTGAGGGTGACGGAGCACTGGAACAGGCTGCCCAGGGAGGCTGTGGAGTCTCCTTCTCTGGAGACATTCAAGACCCACCTGAACGCGTTCCTATGTCGCATTATCTAGATGTTCCTGCTCTGGCAGGGGGATTGGACTTGATCTTTCGAGGTCCCTTCCAATCCCTAACATTCTGTGATTCTGTGATTTTGCAGTCTTTTGAAAAATTTCCTTCAGCAAAGACTGTTGAAGACAGGACACAGAACGTTTTGCTGCTTTTCAGAAATATCTCTTGCTCCTGTGTAATCACATGCCCCCAAAACTGTGGCCAGACAACAGAGAGTAGGAAAGTTGCCTTACACTGAGATCTGTATCTCCAATTATGCAAGTATTAGTCTATTCAAAATTCAGCTTTAGTTAACATTTTGTACTTGTGTTTTATTTTGCTCAGTGTAAACACTGTTGCTAATGAAGCTGTCACATAGGTGAGATGACTTTCGTCACCCACACATGAGCTCGTCACCCTGCATAGTCAGTGGAGACAAGCAGGCATTTCTAGGACAGGACTCATCTGGGCTTTAAATAGCCATGCAAAATAAATCAGATTCATCACACCCTAAAAGTGTTTCACTCTGTTAACAGTGAAGGGAGCTCGATGTGACTAGCTCAGAGGGAGGTGTCTGCATTTCAGCAAGGTGAACCCATGATGATGTGATACGTGGGATGAATTGCCCCCTCTAAGTCCCCACAGGAAAAGAAATGCTGCTGAGAAAGCCTAGGCAGCATGCTCAAATCCAATTCCAATTTTTTAGGTATCAAAGTTAGCTAAGGTCTACCCGAAGTGTCCAATGTGCCAGGTTACTGTTGGTCTGGATTTGAGTGGAGGAAATGGGGCTCTCACAGATGTAAATCTGTGCAACCCCATTAATGCCAGCGAAGCTCTGCTAACTACATTGGCTCAGGATCTGATCGGCGGAAAGGTAATTCTCTACCTGAATTACAGTAGCAGTCAGGGGACGAGATAATATCTTCCTTTAAACAGTGTTGCCTGGGTTTGGCTTGTTCCAGCTACAGCAACTTGCTGTGACAGTGACGGGGGGACAAGGGAAGGGGCGGTCAGTGTTAAATGGGTTGGTTGTACCCAGGGCGTGGCTGTTCCTGGGCTGCTGTGTTTAAATCACGGCAGCCCACACGGAGCAAACAGAAAGGAACCCACCGCATGGCCAGTGTTATCAATAGATGCCCTTAAGTAATTTCTCTACAGCAACATATCTTCATCTGCAAATGTTAATTAACAATTGATCTTGTTATGTATGTTGAGGACTCTCTATAATTCAATTCTCTATATTTACGGCTCATAAATGACTCTGCCTTGTCGGATTTTATGGTGAAAGAGATTCAAAATTAGCATAATGTAACAACCAAGTCGCATATATAGCCTTGATCTGCAAACACTTTTGCCCATGAATAATTTTAGTTATTGCAACTGAACTCACATATGCTTTCGCGGGGTGAGAGCCCCAATGTTTATTGAATTAATTTCTTTCATACACTACACATGTTCAAATGAAACTAATTATCTGTCACGTATCTAGGCATTTCTCAGCATATATTATGTAATTAGATTTTTTTAGTGTGATTCTAGTGAATCAGAGGCCTAGCTAATAGTTCCGTACATATTGAGATAAAACTGAATCTGAGTTCATGTTATACAATTGAATCTTACCTTATATATGGCTATGTTTTAATTTATATTATGGCGGGGGGGTGGAACTAGATGATCTTTAAGGTCCCTTCCAACTCTGATTATTCTATTCTATTCTATTCTATTCTATTCTATTCTATTCTATTCTATTCTATTCTATTCTATTCTATTCTATTCTATTCTTTAACACACACTGTTATATGTCTAAGCAGTTATAGATACCTATACATAGATGGGCATATACGGATAGATATGTGTACATATATTTATATAAGTGCATGTAAGACTCCCTCCATGTGTATGTATGTTGCATATATAGATAAATGCATTCTATGCATTTGAAAATACAAACAACTGCTGTATATGCAAACCCAGTTATACCCACGCTAGTCTAACTCAAACCCATCTATTTTCGCTTTCAAATAAACAATCTGGTTCTATCTCCAGAGTTTCAAATAAATCATTCCACTTGTGGGGACCAGCGTGCTGTGTAACTCTGTGAGGAAGGAAACTCATAAGATTCAGTCTTAATGCTCATCTGGTGTCTCAGTACGGACAAATGTCATCTGCCTTGTGTCCGTGTGTTGTGAAGATGAAGAAATGTTGCACTTTGTAATGACAGTGTGTTTATATATTGCTTTGCTGAGAAGAGGGAATGAAGGGAAGGTAAGAACTTTGCCAGTAGTCTGTAAATTTAAAAATAGAAAATTAAAAAAATATCTGATATTCTTGTATTTAAATGAAACAGTACGGTACATTTAAACGAAACAGTGAGGAAATACACTGAACTCTCTCTGAGGATGTTGCTTAATGATATACAAATAATCACTCCGACTGCAGTGTTTGAAATGAGTGTGGTTTATGATCTAAAGTCTAAAGATCATTAACCAACATCTGCTATTTTCTGGTAACAGTGCTGAAAAAAGCCCCAAATATAAACTCCTTCAGTTAAATTGCCCTTTTTATATGCTGTAAGTAACGGGGAGAGAACCGTAGTGAAGACTGGAGGTACTGCTTGCATTCGAGTAAAATGAGATTGTTCTCTGTCATTCAGAATTGACCTGGAGAGATTACTTAGTTTCCCTTGTAAAGGAAAAAGCAGTTGTTATGCTTACTTCTTTTATTTCAAATGGGCTCAGGCAGCCATGAAAGCTTTTAGACAGGACGTAGTACATTTGGCCCGAGGGGCTGGCAGGAATGGCTTTAATGCGTTGCTCTTTGGCCCTTGTCCCCAGATCGTGTGGACCTCAGGTAGGGTGCTCAGCGTTCCCTCGTGGAGCTGGTTTCTGAAAGCCATGCTCACGTGGTGGTGTGCCTCGATTCATGGGATGCTCCGCTCACGTTGGCGCAAAGCACTGCCAGATACAGATAAAGCTGTCTGAGGGTGGCCCCTGCAGCAAAAATCCCGGGCTTGAGATGTGGTGGCGTGTGGGTGTCCATCACTTACCTGGTTGTGTTATTTGGCTAGCGTTAGTGTCGAAGTTAAGATAAATCAGATGTGTACTGCTGTGCTTATAGACCGAGCTCGTCATATATAAACGCCCCGTCTCTCAACCTCTGCTCATAACGTAGCTTTATATTCACAGGCTTTTCCAGTGAGGTTGTCAGGCTGTTTGTAAGAGGAAAGCTTTTTAAGATTGGATCCCTTAGAAGAGATGACTGTAGATAAAAGTGCATCAGTGCATATTAGGGAAGAAATTCGCAAAGCAAGGTCATCCTGTTGAGCTCTGCTTTGCCATTGTTGGCTGATATGTTCCTTCTTTTGTGTGAAACCCAGTATAAGCATCTCAGCCATAGGCCTTTTACTTTGTGGCTCATTTGAGTTTAGAGTCAACCACTTAAAATTATGTTAAACAAAGGTGATGAAGTTATACTAAGTGAGCTGTTTCAATTTCAGGCTGCCCAGGGAGGTTCTGGAGTTTCCTTCTCTGGAGACATTCAAAACCCACCTGGATGTGTTCCTGTGTGACCTACTGTAGGTGATCCTGCTCTGGCAGGGGGCTGGACTAGATGATCTTTTGACATCCCTTCCAACTCCCAACATTCTGTGATTCTGTGATTCTGTGATTCTGTGATTCTGTGATTCTGTGATTCTGTGAATTAAATTTTATTTTTTTTGGAAGGAAACAACCTACAAGGGGACACTCACATTGTTGTTGTGATGAACACCTACCACTGCTGAATGTGTTTCAGCAAACATGCATCTACAGGGCAAGATATGATCTGTGCACAGTGTCACCCCCCAATAAATGAGAGCTGTTTGGGGTAGCTGATTTCTCAGTCAAACAGCAAAATACTTTGGGTTTTCTTTATTGTGAGGCAAGAACATACTTTGGGCTGATACCACAGCAGCCGATGCACATATGATTCGTACTCGAACTTTCCCTAACACAATTTATTTATGTCTCCACTCTCTGCATGATCACCGGTCGTTTGATACTGTCATTTGGCGCTGTTCAGCCTGGAGAAGAGAAGGCTCTGGAGAGACCTTGTAGCGGCCTTTTGGTGCTTAAAGGGGGCCTAGAGGAAAGACAGGGCGGGGACTCTTTATCAGGGAATGTCATGATAGGACAAAGGGTAATGGTTTCAAACTGGGAGAGATGATTTTTAAGGTCCCTTCCACCCCAGGCTCTTCTATGATTCTATGATTCAGAAGTACGCGTTCAGGTTTTTTTCAGATATGTTGACAGCATGTAAACAAGGGGGAGTGGAGCTCAGTAGCATCTGGTTACATGTTTCAGGGCATTGTTTTGGCATATGTTTCCTTTCAAGTGGTTTAACCCCTGGTGTACTCCAATTCTGTAAAATGAGGCAAAACAATCACTGTCCACCAAACAGACTTTAGCCAGGCATGAACTGATTGGTATAAGGGAGCTCCTTAAGAGTCATGGGCAATGACACTGAAGATGTTGAAAATGGTCTAAATTATACAAATATTTATTTAAAAGAGAAACACCTTCAAACCTTTTATTATAATTTTAAGAGGCAGAGTATAAGTAAAAGCATTGTTTTATTTTTATTAAGATAAATATGTAATTTGTCAACCCTTGGAGTAATATACTTCCTTCTGGATATAATAGAAGATGTCTTCGCATACATCAGTCTGACCTCAGGTATCATTTTCTTATAGGCAACTGAGAAATCTGCTTTCATTTCGTTGTGATTCAGGATCCTGCAATCTGAGGAGAAAAAGGGTTTTCAGGAAGAGAAATGACAGTTCCTTTAATTTTGTGTTAACATTATCACACTGCCTGAAAAGGTCAAGAAATTCAAGATTGTCTGTAATGTTACAGGCCGTAATGCTCTCTCAAGTGAGTTAACCTGACTATGGAAGGCAGTGGACTTGTGCTGACTTAGCAAGTACAGCCTTGGAGCTATATATTTAACCATTCTTGGTTAAACCGAAAATATATTTTTGTATATCTTTGGACATGCACGGCTGAGGAAATGTAGCTTGAGTATAGAGGGAGACTGAAGCATTCTTCATGACTTGAAAAGTCAGATCAGAGCTGAGCTTCTCTGCTCACCTGCTTTTGGTGGACAGACAGTGCCAACGAGATGTGTCCAGATCACATATTCAGACCAACCTTTGTCTTGGTAAATCTCTCGCCCTTCCCAGAGAGTTGACTTTTTGACTGGCCATTGTCCTCCTCGCTGAGCAGGACTAGATGAATTTCTCCTTTGGAGAACTGCAGAGCTATATACTATGAGTTGTGATGTGAAAAACTTACTATGTAGGCACCAAAAAACAAAAGAAGTGCTAAACTAAAGATGCTTCTTACCTGACATAAGTAACCTCTGTTGCCTGTCACTGCACCATATCATGCATCCAAGTTGTTTTTCACTAACAAACTACGGGAGAAACAGTTTCAGATTTGTAGCTGACATTGGAAACCAATCCTGTCTGGTTTCCTGGGATTCTTTTTTCTTCTTTCTGAGGTTCCTATTTTAAATCCACTTATAAGTCACCAATGTCATAAGCAAAATATTTCATTATTACAATAGAGGAAGCAAAGTGCCCTTGGCCTGTGGTCACATCGATCAAGATTTTATTGTGGAATTTTAAATCCACTAACCATAGGGATTTGTAAATTGGAGTATAGATGCAACCTTGAAATGTACAGTTTCAGCACTGTTGGCTGTGATAAAGATGAGCCATAAAGTAAACCCGTACTCTGAACCAGATTGGATCAAACATCCTTGCTGAAGCTCCTTTGCCATTTTTCTGTGTTTCTCAGCATCTGGTTCTGCAGATCACTTTTCTCCATTTCAAGGTTGTACTTTTTTCTGAGGCTGGGGTTAAGGAATTGTCACATCCCAAGGGGAACCTTTGTTTTATTTTTTAATCTATCTTGCTGTAGCTTTATTCCTGCAGCAAGTGGTTTCGGTAATCCATACTGATGAGTTGTCCACTCTCCTGGTAGTGTTGACAGGTAGATTTATGAACCGGGAGAAGATAATCTGCTTCCACAAGGGGTCACTGGTACCAGTGCACATAGCAACTAGTTTCTGCCATGCTTGTGTAAAGGGCAGGTTTAGACAAACCTCTCATCAAAAGGAGCAAAAAAGAAAATAGGAGTTCTTACTCTTTAGAAGATACCTACGAAGAAAAGGGGCAAAACAGATAAATGAGAATGCTTTTAAGAACTTCTTTCCTTTCAGTAGCCAGATGTCAGAAGTCCTTTGTGTCATTCCTGTCAGAGGTGGGACTTCACCACTCTCTGCTGATCATAGAATCCTAGTATCATTAGGTTGGAAAAGTCCCTTATGCACATTGAGTCCAACTGCGATGTGGGATGCTTGGCTGATGTTACTTCAGAGGCTGCATTTTAGTAGCCATGAGAATTGCTAGAGCTACAGATAAGCATAACAGGAAATTGTTAATTCATCTGTAAAGTAGAATCTGTACGAGCAATTAATATAATTTATCCTGAAATCCATATGCCTGCCTGCCTATTGTTAAAAGAGGTTGCCACAGGGTGTAATTTCAGGACACTTCTCTTTGGTTTCTTTGTGTGCAGGCAGGAAACGTTCCTTGTGTCAGGGGACAAACCTTCTGTTTAATTTTCCAGTCTGCCTGAAAATCACCTTTGTAGAGCAGCAACTCCATTAACAGGAATTAATGGAGCCCTTTTTGTAGGCAGGGTTCTGCCCAGAGTGCTGGTGTTTGTAATAATCAGGACATTTCATGAGCATGCTGTTTCTATGTTCCTAGAGTTTTATTTTGAAGCCGATTGTCTCAGGGTGTGTGTTGCTCCCCAGAACACTCAAAAATACCAAAAGGGTTTTGTCTTGTTTTGGCATCCTGTCTGTGTGCAGCTTCTACTCCCCCAAGGATAAACAGAGGAAAGCTTTTCTCTGCTATCTGGTGATAATTTTCTAAAGGTCAATGTTGTCATCCCTTTTAGAGGAAATCTTACCTGTCAACTGCTGCCCAGAACGGCTAGAAGATATTTCTTTGCATTTCACTTGCAGTGGGGCTTTCCACGTGCAGCACCGTCTAAGTCTTTTTTTTTGCGTTCAGATGTGCTTTGTGCTAATTGTAGGGTTGTTTTTTTTTTAAAACAGAGTGCTGCCTTTAAAATCATCATCTCTCTCATTCCTTTCCTGTCATTCATGCCAGTTCCAAAATCCCTGGAATGTATGGCACAAATTCCTGACGTTATGCTTTAATCGATGATATGGATCTTTCTTTCCCCTCTCTTCTTTTTCCTGGAAGAAAAAACAAATTTAAAATTCATGTAAGGTGAAGAGACTTTAACTCCCAACTGCATTATTTCATCTCTTAACATTTAGAAGTGACTTTTAGGGCTGGTCAGTGTGAGGAATGAGTTTCTCATCAGAGAGAGTTCTTGTTGCCATCAGTTTTGACATGTATTCACCAGGTTCCAGAAGGACTTTGTCTCCTCCCGTGTCCCCATTAAGCACCGTCCGGGGAGGGGAGCGGTCTCTTCATCACAGCTGCCCAGTCCTCTTGGCCAGATGGGAGCTTCTTTCACCTCCCAATTTGCTAGAAACAGATGTTTTCCTTGGGAAAAAAAAAGAAGTGATGGAAAAATGTAGCAGCTGCCATAAAATTTCCATTGTGGAAAGGTCTGGCTAATCCAGGGTGGAATTTCTAGTCACAACCTGCGAGTAAATGCCTGCCCTGGGAACTCCAGTTAATTTGTACTTAGGTGCACACCACTCACCTGAGATGTATGATGGCAACGGGCAGGTTGCAGGCCTCAGCAAAAGGTTCTTCAAAAGTAGCTTCAGCAATTGAAATTTGTAATTCTACCCCACTGCAGAATCCTTTGGTTTTCTTCTAATTAGCAGGCTTTTGTGGAGTGCTTGCCCAGCTCTAATCATATGCCAGTGTTTGGGCTAGAGGAAGGAACAAAATAATAATAAAATTAAAAAAGAAAACATTTTAATTTGGATTAAATAAACATTTATCTCCTCGAACTGGTCAGAGAGAAATTAATTGTTTTGTTCTTCTGATCTACTAATTACATGTACAGGCAAGCCCATGTAAGCTTTTCCTGCATGCACTATCATTAAAGAATGGATTACGTCTGAATTAAATTACTGTATTTCCATCAAAGGTCTCAGTGGGTCAGGGTAGTTGGCAAGATTTATAGGCTAGAAAGAAGGAGGTCAGTGGATGTCAGTGGTTAAGAAATATATTGTTCTGCTGGGGGAGGTGTTTCTTCTTGAGAGTCTGAATTGCTCTTTTTTCTCATTCTTAGCATCTCTTCACACCCTTGCACTGCATGAACATTAATTCTAAACTCCTGTGTTTTCTTGTCAGTTCTTACCCTTTCAACCACCAAGAAACACTGTGTCAAGTGCACGCTTTCCAAGTCCTTGCCTCAGACAGGGAAGCATAAGAGATCTTGATGGCAATCCTTAATTTTCCAGGATAAGATCTATTCTTTGTCCTGTTCTGTCTACAGTGGTGGGGCTTTGTGTTTGCTGGCAATTGCTTTCTCGCTTCTGTGACTCTAGTGACTGTCTTCTGCCTCTTCCTCTGGATACGCAGAAAAGCAGACGAGAGTGGAAAAGTGAGAAAAAGCGTGACAAAAAAGTTGTTTCTTGAAGGTGAGATTCATGGACAGAAAAGGCAGCAGATGTCACCTTTGGGTCAGCAGCACAGAAGAGTGATTTAAGAAAGAAGGAACAACTCTATTATTGTTTTAAAAAGTGACAGACAACTTTGGACATCCAGTTGTTTTTCTACCCCATCATAAGAGGTCTTTTCCCGAATATTGATTTCGTAATTAGAAAATATAGGTAATTATGACACAATCTGAAAAGCTTCAGTAAACATTGAAAATTGCAGGTGTCAGATTACCTTATCCCCTTTTCCAAGTAGAGAAAGCAGACCCGTGCAAAAGAAAAAATTGCAGACACATGAAATGGAAATGGCCACTTAACAAAAATTAAATACATAAATACCTAAATTTCTGCTGATTTCTAATCAGCCATCTGTTTAGACAGCATACAAAGGAAGAGCAGGAAATCATAAGCACCATTTAAGACTCGCTTCTCTAAACCATATTAGTTGTGTTATTACCGTAATTAACACATTCTCTAATAGAACCAAATACACCAGAGATTGCCCCCAGTTCTGGGCTTTGGGACAAATGACTTCTCTGTGTGAAAGCCAGCAAAAAGGCAGAGGTTTCTCATGCAGTCTCAGGGGCGTCAGCATTCCCGGCGACTGGGCGAGGAGCTCTCGCAGGTCTGGAGCGGAGCCAAGGTTTTACGAGAGGAGCTGCACATCCCTCCCTCGGTGCAGCCCTGACCTCTTCTGCTGCTGCACAGCGGTCCAGGCGATGCGGAGCTGGTTTCTGTGTCAGCAGCGCAGGTGCACCGGTCACCTGAGGGGACATAATAATAATGAAAATACACGCGCCGAGCGAGCGGATAAATTTTACGTGACCAAAACGCCATGAACTTTTAGGAGGGCCCACCACCCTCTCCCCACCTCAGTTTGCCCTTGAGAACTCACCAATTTTCCAGCCTTGCAGAAAATCCCAGTGAGACTTTGGTGACTTGCACAGTTCCATCAGATTTTACTGAGCAGTTATTTACGGAGAGAGTGAATGACTGAATAGCTGCCAGACAATTTGTAATGTGTGTTGCTGTAAAGCAGAAGATAAGACAGCATTTCCTATGATAATCTACTAACTCAGGCATGTGCAATCTTGCCGTGTTTTTTCCTGGTGCATGAAGAACTTCTTTGGAGAGGATGGAGGGATGTCTGAGAACACTGATCTGACCTTGAATTTGTAGCTATGTATTTATTTGAACTTAAATTCCTCGTAGAGTGCTGTTTTTCCACGTGAGTGGTTGCTGTGACCAGGAGGGTGGAGCCATAAAGCTGCGTGACCGTGAGTGGGCCGTGAAAGGTTCTCTATGCTGTCCACATCTCTCGGAATCCTGCTGGTGGTAAATCTTTCCGGATCCCAGATGGTCTGCCTGCCCAGGCTGAACCTCACACAACTGTCTGGAGAGATGAAAGGAAACGGATTTTTGTAGAATCACTGACACAGAATTTAGGTGTCCTTGAGTTTTGTACTGACTCTTAAAGTGGCTGAGAAAAAGGGTGAAGCAAGTCAGAAAGGAACAAAGCAATTTCCCGTTAGATTTTATTGTAAACCCTAGAAGAATGCGGTTTTATATATTCTGTTTCAAAATTTCTTGTAGTTATAGAATCTTCACAGTCTCATTCACTAATATATATAGAGTCACCAAATCATAGAAACACAGAAGGGTGGAGGTTGGAAGCACCTCTGGAGACAATCTAGTCCAGCCTCCCTACTCAAATCAGGGCTGCATCCAGTCAAGTTTTGAATTTCTCTAAGCATGGAGACTCCATAACCTCTCTGGACAATTTGTGCCATTTTTTGACCATCTGTACAGTAACAAGGTGGAATTTCCTATATTTCAATCTGTATTTTTTGCCTCTTGTCCTGTTTCTGGGTGTTACTGAGAAGAGTCTGGCTTCATTTTCCTTACCTGCCCCAAATATTTTTATGTATGGGTAAGATGTCTCTGAACCTACTCTTCTCCAGGCTGGAAAGTCCCAGGTTTCTCAGCTCTTCTCACAAGCTAGATGCTCCAGTCCATTCATCATCTTTGTGGCCCTTCTCGGGACTCACTCCACTAAGTCCATGGCTCTTTTGCACTGGGGAGCCTGGACATGTTCAGATACACTAATAACAGCTGGTTGCATTCAGATACACTAATAACAGTTGGACACCTCAAACTTACTTATCTAATCCATTTTTTGATATTTTCATCTTAATTCTATGTAGAGGGAGTTTACATAGACCTGTGTGGACTGGTATGGAGAGCTCAAAGACTCATATTAATTGATGTGGGAAGGGATACCTTAGTCAAAGCAGGGCCAGCCTCTCAGTTAGTTTATGTCCCCCAGGTTGATGTTCCATTGAATTCTGAAACTCTTGAATGATGGTGATTCCATAGCCCTTCTGGGCCCTTGTGTGAATGCTGCATCACTCTCATCAGAGAAAATTTTCTGCGTGTCCAGCTGGAATTTCCTTTGGTACAACAACTTGTGGTTGTTGGCTTTTGTCCTTTCACTGTGGACCCCAATAAGGGTCTGGCCTCACCCTTGCTCTAACCCTCTTGTACTGGGAGGGACAAAGCTGGACATATCACCCCAGATGTACCTGAATAGACCCCCACCATAAGGGTTGAATAGAGGGGGACAACCACTTTCCCTCTTCTGAGAGATGACCCACTTAATGCTGAACAACATAATGTGTTCTGGCACTTCCCCTGTGTCTTCCAGTATGTATTGCGTGGAATTTAATAGCATTGGCATTTCTTTTTTTATTGTTACCTTAGTTTAGGTATCTCTTACATGTCTCACAAACCTCTCAGGTGATAAATATAACTTATCTACAACTTTCATTTTATTGAAGTCCTTATCACACATGCTTTCCTGTTCTGTCATATATTTATGGAATGTCAGAAGACAAGAGAAAGTCTCAAAAGACCTGTTAATTATTTTTTTTCCCAAGATGGAAGGTAGCAATTAAAAATTATTCTTTTTTTCTGTCTCCTGCCCATTTTTCATCTATGCTATTATGCTTCACTCATCCACAGCTGGTTAGCTTCTCTGTTAGCTTCTTATATGACAACACTTCAGACACTTGTTGGAGGTTATCTGCTGCATTATCATAGGATCTCAGTCATAGACAAGGGAAAGATGCTGGCAGATGCTGCACAGGGAATGAAAAACTGCTAACAACCTGAAAGACCTCAGAAAGATCTCCATCTTGAGACCAAACACTGTGTGTGAGCACACCTCAATCTGTTCCCGGTTGCTTTGGGAAGAGACTTCATGAAGTGTTTCTGGAAGTTTCTGATGTTATGGCATCTCCTTTCTCGTAAAATTGGCTTTAACAGAAGGATGTCACAGATAGCTACTTGAGCCCACCTGCAACATAATTGCTGCCAAGACTTGTTTTGGCCAGAATGTGCTTCTGGAGAGAGGTTTAGGGGCTGCAACAAAGTAGTATTACGGTTTTACAGAGACTTTCTCACAAAGGTGGCGAAGAGTCTCAGGAGACACTACAAAGACACCTAATTGCAAAGTTGGCAAGTGATGACTGAAAACAGGGACTATGGACTGTTCAGGTGTGCGAGTTGACCTTTTGAGGCTGAATAAAATGAGCAATAAGGCAGAAGAGTCCTTGAAAGTGAAGGCCAGTTGATTGCTTGATATGACAGGGAAAAGGAGCTAGGAGGATGAACGAAAAGAAAGCCAAGTGTGAGGCTAGAGAGTGATCTCTGCAGCAGCCTTGTGGATCAATACACCATCAGGGCATGACTGAGTTTGTCAGTGGCCAGAAAAAGGATGTTGTAGTAATTGAGACATGGGGTGATAAGAGCTTAGATAAGAATGTAACAGCATGGCTGGGAGTGAGAAGTGCATCCAAGTGATGTTAATTGGAGGGAATCTGCAAAATCCTTAGTATGTCCATGGAGCAGTCGGGGCTCTGACTGCAGCTCACGGGGATCAACCTGCAGAAAGTTCACTCCAGACAACCCAGCAACCAGAAGCAGTGAAGGTGTGGTGACATGGGCTATGATGTGGGCTAGCTGTGCTCAGACGGGCTGAGAGGGGAGACGGCTGAGAGGGGACCTTATTAACCTATACAAATATCTGAGGAGTGGGTGTCAAAGGGAAGGAGACAATCTCTTCTCAGTGGTGCCCAGCAATAGAACAAGAAATAATGGTTTTAAGTTAGAACATAGGATGTTCCACCTCAACGTGAGGAAAAACTTTTTTACTGTGAGGGTGACAGAGCACTGGAACAGGCTGCCCAGGGAGGCTGTGGAGTCTCCTTCTCTGGAGACTTTAAAAATCTGCCTGCTCGTGTTCCTGTGTGGGTGCCCTAGGGGATCCTGCTCTGGAAAGGGGGGTTGGACTAGATGATCTCTAGAGGTCACTTCCAACCCCTAACATTCTATGATTCAATGATTCTAAGATTCTATGATTTTATGATTCTATGATTCTATGATCCTATGATTATGAGATGAGATGAGATGCTGCCAGCACTGGATTTCTCTACTTCTTTTGCTTATGTGCTCCCCATCTCATTGGCAGGAGGGGGGGAAACCTTCTAAAACTCTAAGAAATTATTCTTTTCTATTTTTTTTTGCCTTTGGACTCTTCGGCCCATATGCACATGAATAATTGGAGTTTCCAATTCCCAAGATTTGGCAGCTCCTCAGATCTCATTTTTGCCTTCACATTCTCTTTCTTTCTCCTGATACTGAAGTCACTAACATGGCACTGGTAAACATTGAAGAGAAGAGAAAAATTAGGGATGTTTTCAAGTTCTGAAAGAAGACAGAATTTTGCTAGTTGAATTACCGTGTGCAGGAAATTAAAAAGCAAAACCCAAACAACCTCATCTCCCCAAGGCAAACAACAAAATCAACCAAAAATACTGCCAAAGATGGAAAAACTGATCACAGTCCTATGGGACGTTAGACTGGGAGGCAAGGGGAAAGCAGTGCAGTCTAACATAGTCACTATTTCCCAGAAGCTGTAATTTAGCTCCAAGTCTCCTTTCCAAGTCACTTATCTCATTAAAATTTGTCACATGCCCTTTCCTGAGGCCCATTCATTGCTTTTTCGTATGAGTGGCACTGTGCTTTTGGGGGGGGAGTGGAGGGGGATGAGAGGGGGACACAAGCCTATTTGCATCAGAAGCGAGAGTTCCACGAATAACTTTAAGTCATTTGTCTTCAAGGTGTGCAGGGGATGAGCTCAACCCAACACCCCTGCTGAAATCATGATCCTCCTCTACCAGGCAAAAGCTTCCTCTGTAAAGGAACAAGTGTGCCTTACAACAGATTGTAAATATGGCTACGGGGTTAATATTTGGTTTTGTTTATAGTGGCATAGAAATTATTTTACATTCTTCTGCACATATGTGAGACACCTGCTAAACATGAGTATTTGTACAAAGGTAGAAACATTAGACATATGAGTAAGACAGTGGATTACTCATAGGAAAAAGTCACCGTTTAGAAATTCTTTGTTGCATCTGCCATGGATTATTTTTCAAAGAAGTCTGAAAACTTTGAATTAACCTTGATACTTTAGGTACAGTTTCTAGGGAGTCCTAATAAAGCTTGTGCTCTAATACCTTTCAAAGTGAGCAAGTAGAAAAAAGAAATCAGTGGGAGCAGAGGGATGCAGCAGTGTGAGAAATGTCCCCCGTGACATTTAAACTTGAATTAATCTGCTCTGACACTAGTAACATTTGTTGATGACTTAGGGAGAGGATGTTTGCAGTGGTGAGTGGGTTCACAGATGTCATCCTTTTTTAAGGCTAGTGCCTTGAGTGAACCAGTTTCCCTCTTCTCATGATGCTGACAGGGAACTTTTTAACTGAAGCAGAGAAATCCTGGTAACAGTTTGCTAGGCTGTATCCTTCAATCCGGTGTGGGTGATGCATACATCTTGTGCATTACTGCTCAGCAATGTGTTAAAATTTGTGCAGGTAAAATCCCTCTAATATGAGATGATAACCAGATCCCCTGGCTGTTCAGTTCTTCAGCCATGATCTGTTTCTGTAATACAAGTGCATGCCAGTGAAAACTAGGTAGAGGCCACGAAATATTTTTTTCTCGTTAATACTTGCCAGGGTGTTTATCCTATAAGAAACACACAATTAAAGCCATTTCTAATCCCTGAGCTATGCGTTCCACACGGGTGATACAATTTCAGCTGATAACATAAATGGATTATAATGAAATTTGCATGTATCCAATACAGGGCTTTCTGTTTTCAAAACAGAGACACCAGCTCTTTTTGGGGGTTGTGTTTTAGGGGGGAAGTGATTGGTGTTTCTGCTTCAGGGTATTGTTTCTACATTTCTTTTTTTACATTTCTTTATTGCCCTGCAGTTCTGAAACTTTGGCAATAGATGTGGACTTCACTCTCAACTTTGACATTTTCATTTTTTAAAGCTAAGACTCAGCAGCATTCAGTTTTGCCCTAAGACTTAAAGAAAAAAAAGAAAAAAGGAAACCCAACTCAAATACAGAATGAAGTCTGATAAATTCTTTGCAATGTATCATTCCAAATATAAGAGTCAGATGTCACCAAGTGGGATTATTCATTTTAAACTCTGGCAGTTTTACATGTCAGGGAAAAATTAAATTTCATACTACTAGACTTGTCCTATGCCATTTCATTTAGCAAGCTAGGAAAAACAAGTGTATATGGTTGGCCTGCACATGCACACATTTTGATGACTGGATTATGTCATTTATTTGCTATGCTACTCTTTGTGAAATGTGTATTTGTTGTACTGCTTTTGATATTTTGGTTGGATTTGATATTTTGTTAACAAGAAGGCATGGAAAGAGTGGGTAAAGCTCTTGGGTAAAGCTCGGCATCCTCAGTCCATTTGGGAACTGATGCGTTGTCTCGGTTTTGAATTGCTTTGGGGGAATTAACTGGTGTCTGCTGGAACTGAGCCCAAAAGTATCGTTTAAATTACACTAGTGCATTGGTTGTGTTCTGCTAGCTGGAGTCCCAGCAGGATTTGGTGTGGTGGGTCCATCTCACCGTACCTCAAACACCAGCACCATGGGAATCCTCCCCAGTGCCTCACTGCAGGGCAGTCCCTCCTAATCTGATCCCGCTTGCGTTACCCTCATGCCTTTAGTAAAGGAGCCACGAATGCTGTAGGAATCTGGTGTAGGTCTCCTTTGAGAAACACAAATAGATTTTTTTATACCTCTTCCCTCTCT
Source organism: Trogon surrucura (assembly GCA_020746105.1). Taxonomy (NCBI): domain Eukaryota; kingdom Metazoa; phylum Chordata; class Aves; order Trogoniformes; family Trogonidae; genus Trogon; species Trogon surrucura. Next base: position 34,698,937 of record CM036617.1, read on the forward strand.
GTCCACCTATTTTGGGTTCCACAATAAGGATAGAGGAGTTGAACTCTCTTAAAAAAGTGAACCCAATGCACGTACTCTGTATGAAGGTGATAGTATGTCTCTAGCCGAGGGCAATTTTCCAAGCTCAAGAAAAGAAGTATAAACATTAAAAGCCAAGCATGACTTAAACTAAAGCAAAACAAAAAACACCTGCAAACCCCAGAAGACTACCAGACTGCAAAGAGCCCATATCTTTTGAGTCCACACCCACGCCCCAGAAAAATAGGATAAATTGTATTGAAGAGTATAGAGACCAGAAAATTCTCTTTAATAATAACCATGAGCTTTTATGCATTTATTTAAAATGTGCTGGAAAGACAGAAGCATCACAGATTTTCTAAATATGCAAGTCTTCAGCTGGTTTAATGCCTGTACTCCAGACTTTAAAACCAGAGTTGAAATTAATAGGTAAAACTGTAACTATGTTAACAAGGGCCCTTAACTGTGTTAACAAGGGCCATGTAGTCCCAGGTAGGCACATTAAAACCCTGGCATGCAAGGGAATAGGGCTGGCAGTGTAGGACTCTCCCCGGGTATTTAGAAATCTGCTACATTTTGATGTGATTTTTTTTGAATGAATGAAAAGGTCAAGGATAATTGCTGCAGAAAAAGCCATTTATCATCATGACTGGCCAATACAGTGGTACCTGAAGGGTCCAGGTTTGCAGAATTGCAGCTCCTACATGCCAGATCCATCCACGGTGTTCTCACTGTGTGCTTGGAGCCAGGACCATGCTGCTGTGTGCTGGTTCCTGTAGCGGCTTTTAAAAATTACATTCAGCAAGCTCTGCTCCCCACTGCCATCTCTTCTCCCACCAAAATCGTGTTAGTGTGGGCACAGATAATATATCAATCAGTGAGAATTTCAGAGCAGGAATTGATCATTGTACATCTGATTGCATAGAGCCTGAGTGGGGATGTAGGCATGGATCCTGCTGACAGCCTTGAATAACACAAGGTAAGACCTAGAAAAAAAGATCCTTATGGTTTTACTGACTATTTTTTCCCCAAAATGCTGAGAGCATGTGTGTGACTGAAGGTACATGTCCTAATGTAGCGAATACAGAGGTCTTGGTCTCCAGAAATGACTCTCAGCCAGGGAGAAAAACCAGTGAAGAGCTGCATTTACCTCCTCACTGACACAGCAGAGTGTGCACAGAGGGCAAGGTGTATGTGACATGACTGCAAGGAGCAAAGCGCCATCCCTGCCCAAAATCACCCCACCCTGCGTGAACAGTTGAGATTCCCTCTCCAGCAGATCCCAGGGTAGAGGCGTCACTGCTGCTGGTGCAAAGCACACAGTGGCAGAGATTGAGCTCATCCCAACATAGAATCATAGAGTACATTGAGTTGGAAGGGACCTTTAACATCTCTCCTGCCTCTGCTGTTCCTCTTAAGTCAAGTTTCATCTGTGTTTCCTCACATGTCTCAGCAGAGCTGAGGACCTGCCCACCACCCCCCAGTTCTGCTTGTGATCTTGCATCCTGTAGGAGTCCAACCACAATCCCAAATGTCCTTGAGACATTGTTCTGTATGAAGAAGGTGGTGGTACATTTTTGTCCCCTGTATTTTTGGTAAGAATCCTTTCATTTTAGTGTCTTTTTATGTTTTAGATTTATTTTTCCTCTCTTCTGTCTCTCTCATTCCTGCCTAAGCTGAAAGAAGCCACGTTATATCTGGGTTCTACTCTGCAAAGCATGGATTTGAAATTAGCAGAATGAGTTAGTCCATTCCCAGTTTATTAAAAGCTGTTTTTCCAGGACTGATAAGGAAACCAATTAAAAGCCATGAAGTCTATTTTCATAATAATGCTAAATGGGGCAGTTCATAAATTGAAGATTCACCATGCAAAGAAGAAGTGATTTATTGTAGTTTATTAAAATGAGTCCAGGATTCTTTAAAGAGTGGAGCAGTTACTTTTTTTCCTCTTGTTTTGAAATTTAATTCTTAATTCTTGCTCCTCATTCAAGCAAACTTCCTGCAAACAGCCAGGAGGCAGTTCAACAGCTGTTCTGTGGACTGAAAGCAATGGGATATTTGCTTGAGGACACGGCATAAGAGGGTGAGTTGTATGCAGGGAACAAATAATTTATTAGGTTGGCCCCATTTCTTCTTTGTCATTTCTTTGTGAATAGATAGCAGTTTCGGCAGTGCTGTTTGTGTTTCAGAATTTGCACGAGAAGACATAAATAAAGAAATGTCACTGCTGAATTTCGCATGAACTTTGATTGCTTATACAACCAGATATTCAAAGCATATTGGTTTTGCTCTTTTAATTGGATATATGGTACTGGGTTCAGCCTCCTAGCTGAACAGGATTTGCTGACCTCTGGGGTAAATTAATGTGTGAAAATCAAAATGTATTTTCTATAAGACTTCTGCAGAATCATTTTAGAATTCCAGCCACAAAATTATTTTTTCAAAGATTTGTGGAATGGGAAGCAGATGAGAAAGAAATTAGTAAAACAGTCAAAATAAATTTACTTCACTGCTTTGAGGTAAATATGTGGGGAAAGTTGATTAGTCTGACAATTTCTATTAGGGATTTAGCTATTTTAGCAGATGCGAATACCAGTGTAATGATCATGTTTTACAACAGTTTTAAAGTTAAAAACAGGAAGGTTTTATTGATACTGTCTGTAAACAGTGTTATGCTTTTCAGTGGTGCCTAAATGCCACGTGCATATTAAATGCCTATTCTCCTAGCAATGCTTTAGTAAAATTTATATTTTGATGTGCATGGAAGTAAATCAGCAGAATATTGGGTGAACTGAAATGTGTAAACTTTTCTAGCTGAAGGAACCAAATTACGGAAACGCAAAACGAGTTATCTGCTTCATTAAGAAGCACGAGTAGAGACGATTTTTATGAAGAAATGGTGGGAAGCAATTGGCTAGAGAGTGATTGCAGGCGATAGTCTCTGTACTAATTGGCTTATTCAGGATGTACACAAAATCTGATTTACCTATCACTTGTAGGTTTTGTAAGTGATAGTATTATGGCAATTAAAAGATGAATCATTTTTACATGATGTTGCTATAATAGCTTAAAGTGATCACCTGGGTTTAATTCAGATCTAAGAAGAAACAACTTATTTAAAAATGTTACCTTTTAGGTGTCTTATTTCTTCGTCTGCTCTCCAAGTGCCTATGTTTTCATCTGCTATATAATGTGGATTCTCAGGCTCAGACTGTAGATCATAAGGGTGTTCATATAAACAGATGTTCCTCATATCCTGTCTGGGTTAGTTTTTTCCCTTTCTTTATAGAAGTCGTAATTCTAGTGTATGTAGACATTTTCATGGTAGAAAGCCACAGTGTCTTTCATAAATGCCTTTTCCCATGATGGACCAAAAAGTGCACGGATCCCACGGTGATAGATGTTCATCTGAGACAATCTGGGCAGCAACAAAAAGAAATAAATAGGTGAGATGCGGAGGTAGTGCCTTCGTGTGGGAGGGACGTAGTTAACCTTAGGAAACAGCCTAGAATGTAAAAACAAACTTATTATGAGATATTTTACCCAGTAGGCTGGAGAGAAAATCTAATTCTTTTCTGCAAAGGTCTTTTTTTTTTTTTTTTTTTTTTTTTTTTTACCCAATGCTTCATCTATTTCACTTTCAATTTGCTGAGAATTCCTCTGCCTGCAGAACAATTATTTCTCTCATGTCTACATGACTGACTGAGGGGGCTTAACTAAAAAGGAATCTTCTCTGTGGCTTTAGACCCTGAGGATCTCTCATGGAGGCTAACACTGAAAAGCTTTGTCTGTTTAACTGAACGAAGAAGGGGTCTGCAAGCTCCAAATCAAGAGATTGCTTATGTTGAACAGGAATCACAGAACTCTGTCTTTGGAGGTGGGCTGAAGATTGATGAATTTTTGAGATTTTTTTTCTTTACTCTTGCAGCAAGTGGAGAAATGACAGATTTTGTTCTAATCCAGCCCTGTAGGACGAGAGAAAATGAAGCTATGTTGAACTATCTACAGAAAAAAAAAAAGCCTCTGAGTTTGCTGCAAATAGAAAAAAATGTTTCTCACAGTTTGGAAAATCACAGTGAAAAATGAACTGAGACATGAAGACAGCATGGATTTTGTTTATAAATATTTGTATTTCATGCTGAGAATTCCTTCAGCTGTGTACATGCATTTAAAAATATCTGAAGATTAAAAAATCTGACTCCAACAAAGTAAATTCAACGGATTAAATGTTGCCACAATTTAATTCTTTTTGATGCAGGACAGAGTGGAAGTGCCCGCTGGGCAGCTGTTCACACACAGTGTCTGTGTCATTCTTGAGCCCGATTCCCCCTGAAACCTGTGCTCACAAGTTGAGACCGTGTTTTGCAAACTGCTCATTGACACTTGCCTTTGTCATCCTGGATGGGGAAGCCATATAGTGATCTAAACTGGCTGCAGACTGAAGAATTGTTTTTATATAAGCCTATTTATTTTAGTAATTCAAAGTCCTCAAATAAAGGAGGGGGACAAAAACATTAGCACTAAATAATTTTTCTGAACTATTGACCAAAACCCATGTTCTGATCTTCAATCCTGTGTCTTCCTCAACTTTTCATGCATCTTCTCTCTTTCCTTCATGCTTCTTCTTTTTTCCTGTTCCTCCTAGGCATGGAGGGTCTTCTTCCTTCCCCCTTCTTCTCCTGGCTGGTTTCCATCTTGCACATTCTCCTCATGTTCACCTCCTAAACATAAACACTGGGTGCCTCAAGAGGAGTGTGGCCAGCAGATCAAGAGAGGTGATTCTCCCCCTTTACTCTGCTCTTGTGAGACCCCACCTTGAATACTGCATCCACTTCTGGTGTCCTCACCATAAGAGGGACATAGAACTGTTGGAATGAGTTCAGAGGAGGGCCACAAAGATGATCCAGGGGCTGGAGCACCTCTGCTAGGAGAATAGGCTGAGGAAACTGGAATTGTTCAGCCTTGAAAAGAAAAGTCTCCAGGGTGACCTTATAACTGCCTTCTAATACCTAAAGGGAACCTAAAGGAAGGCTGGAGAGTGGACACAAGAGTGTCCACTGATAGAACAAGAGGAAATGGATTTAATGGATTTAACAGATTTAGATTTGATCTTAGGAAAATTTTTCAGTACGAGAGTGCCAAGATTCTGGAATAAATTGCCCAGAGATGTTGTGGCTGCTCCCTCCTTTGAGGTGTTCAAGGCCAGGTTGGACAGAGCCTTGAGTAGCCTGATCTAGTGGAGAGGCGTCCCTGCCCATGGCAGGGAGGTTGGATTAGATGATCTCTAAGGTCCCTTCCAACCTAGGCCATTCGATAAATTATCTGCTCAAGTTCTGTTAATAGGACACTGCAGGTACTAAGCAATATAGACTATAATATATCCAGTGCTTTAAACTGTATGTCTAAAGTGGTTGCAAGTAACTGTTAAAATACTATTTTAATTTGCTGTAACAAAACTCTGGAAAGTGGATTGTTTATTTTTTTTCCATCCCAAGCACTTATTGCTTTACACATTTTACCTCCCCTGAAATAGGTGGCAGTGCTTTCACTGGCTTCGACAAGGAGATATCTGATTACCTGCCTGTTTTCAAATATGTCTGGGGGTCACAGCAGGAGGCATTTTTCAGAAAGGTTCGGATTCCAGCCAGAGCCCTGAGTGCACACCCAGGGTTTCAAAAGGATGCCTCGGAGAAGGTTAAGCTATCCAGAAATCCTCTCTATAAATATTGATGAGGGGCTGTAAGGATCTCTGCCATGTTAAAAGATGCTAGTTTCATTTGGAAAATACAATGAGGAGGGAACCGAGTTCTCTTGAAATCCCACGTCTGCAGGTGCCAGGCATCTGAGAACAAGATGCCGAATAGTGAAATGCTTTAGCGGTATTGTGGTGGGGATGAAGCTTTCATCGAAGACGATGAGTATAGAGTGGAGGTACCTTTGTGCCTCTGTGATTTATTTTGGAGGATTTCCAGTCATTCTAACAAGCTCACCGTCTCCCGGCATCTCTCAGTGTGCACTTGACAATCTCGGTGCTTCAGCAAGATCAAGCCATTGGGGCTGTGGCTGATCAGTAGTGTAGGCAGCGCTCGGTGCAAAGGGAACCTAGCGAGGATCCTTTGCAGCTGATTCAAGGCAGAGAGAGCTCAGGACCCAGCAGGAGCATTATCTGCAGTTGAATATTGACATATTTATGTCCGTGCAAGAGTTTATCTTAACACTGTTGAATTATATCTTCAGCCTGAGCTAGAAACATCTACTGCGGTGGATATAAGGCTCTTTGCTGTGTTGAGCAGCTTTTCTCTGTTTGTTCTCTTTGAAAATATTTTGTTAGCAGAGTCACTTCTCAGAGCTGAGCAACACCAGACAAACAAGCACATTTCTGGAGGAACAGTGATCCTCATTTGTACTTCGTAGAATTACCCGTACTAAAGGGATTGGCGGCCACTGCCAAATTTCTACAACAGCCTTCTGGAATGGGCAGGTGCAGTTATCCCTCATTCTTGAGTAAGGAACTACTAAAATTGTGAATTCCAAGTGACTTTCCAAGACTCTGTTTTGTCTGCCTTGTAATGTCTGGCTCACCTTTTGAATAGATGTGTGTGGACTGGCATGCCAAAGCTGAAGGAACAACTGGGGCCTTCCAGAGCTTGGAAAATTGTGTAGATTCATCATATATTTAGTTTACAATTAACATATAAAAATACAGTGTATATTCCTATTACTATTACTTGATGTAAATGAAATGTCATGTGGAGGAAATAAATCTGACAAATTTACACTTTTTTTTTTTTCTCCACTCTTTCATTTCAGAAGAAATTTCCCTTTAAGATTAAAATACAAATTTTATTTTTTTTACCTGTCTTTGCATTCAATCACTGTTTTCCTTTTTAATAGGCTTTGCCTATTGCTCTCCCTTGTATATACCATGGCACTTGCCTTCTGAAGCTCGTCCCCGACATGCAAATTTTTTATGTCTTTGTGTATATAATGGATTTTAAACTATCTCTGCTTTAAACTGCTGCTCTTGACATGTAGAGCAGCACTGCAGAGGAGGTAGAAATAGAAAATGCAGTGCCAATGAACTCCCTGCCCACTAAGCATCACGCCTGTAGATAACCCTCTCTCCATCCCTATCCTGCCTGGGAGCAGATGGTACCAGAACAGAGACTGGACCTGTCCAGGGAAAAGGCACAAGTCCAGCACAGCTCTGGTGAGGAAGAGGAGTTCAGGGACTTGTTCCCACAGGTTTTTTAGTAAGGAGAATAAATGAGTGTTGTGTGTGTCCTTCTCCACTTCTGGCTACCGTGTGTTGCAGCAGTTTCGTCCCAAACTTATTGGGTGTTTGCCCTTTTTTGACACCTCCGAAGTGAAACTGGGCTTTTCTCTTTTCTCTATTTTAGAGGGAGATTCAGAAAATACCCTACACAAATAAATATCAAAAATTAGACTCTTTTGAATCCCTTTCAGATTGGAGTCATGCAGTGGCTGTTAAAGTCTGTGTTCAAAATGTTTCTCCAGAGAATACTCTCAGGTTGTGATACAGTTAAATGCTAACTAAAAAATAAGAATATTTTAAATATCTGCTTTAGAAATTTAATTATGTCGTGATTCAAAATTCATAGGCTTCAGTATCTGTTAAGAATGCTACTTAATTTCCTGCAAATGCTATTGGACTTATGCTCCCATCAGCTGGAATATTTAATACATAATCATGTGGTGCTCAGTGCCCATAATTAACAATTGTGTGTCAATTTGTCAAGCACCATAAAAGACAAATGGGAACGCAAACTGCGCTCTCATTTTTCTATGGGTCAGCAAATATTTTTCATTACAAATCCCATTTTCCAGAGGACTTCCTGAGATTACTTTGGTATTTTAGTCATTTAAAAACAAACAGTAGGCAGTTTGCAATTACTGAAAACTTCTGTATAGAGTATTGCAGTTGAACTTAGGGTTTGTAAATAAGGGAGAGCAATTTTACTTCCATAGGTTGTCAGAAGTATCTGGCAGGTAGCTTAATTGTTTTCTACATTTTCAGGTAGGTGCTGATCTGGTGAGCTGCTTCTGCTCCCAGTTTGTCATGCAGGGCAGTGCAAGGTGCTCAGCTCTTCGGACAATCAAGACCTGCTCCCTTTATCTCATTGCAGCTGCTCTTTCTTCTCCCTTTTTCTCTTTTGTTTCTCAGTACATTCCCAGTGCTGATAACGGTATAAGTGAAGGTAGGACATGATCATCGCAGTGATTTCTGAGTACCTTGGCGGTAAATCACAATCAGGCATCCAAAGGAGGATAATTAAACAAGCAATATTAATCGACTGTTCCAGCATTCGGTTGCACATCCCCTGCTAGTGGAGTAGAACTCTTGTCATCACATCAGTGATGTGTAGCAACAAACTGGACTTCAACAGAGGCAAGAATTGAAAAGGTTAAGACATTTAGTCTTCAGCAGACAGCTGTATATAAACGTGATTGATAGGATATGTGAAGGCTCTACAGACCACTAGATTTCTATGCTGCCTGATGAATCTGCCCATCTTAGTTTCTGTGGGGAACAGGTTTGTAAGGAGAGTTTAGCAAGCTGGTGCTTTCATTTTGTATAACCATCATCCTTTTCAGTCAGAAATCCCAGTACAGAAATGCTGGTTTAGAAGCAAGGGTTAGTTTTCCATTATTTATAGTAGGTAATACTCCTATAGGACCAATACACAGAATAAATGTAAACCAAAAAAACCTCAAAACCTTGAAAAGTATGAAATGAGAATAGTTTGTGCTTTTTTCTAGCATTGTGATGTTTTGGTTTTCTTTTTATTTTGATTCATTTTTCTTACCTAGTGTTTACTGGTTATCCCATAAAACTTCCAGTTACAGCTGTTGAAATTGCTGGACACCAGGCACAGTATCAGGAAAGGGAGAGACTAACAGTTCTGCTTCCACAGATGAAACTAATATCTTACTAATCCTGGCTGGTGACCCTGTATAACTACTTTTACATGCCTATAGAGCAAAGGAAATATGGAAGAACCTATTTAGTGGGAGGGAAAAAAAAGTGGAAATTATTTTAGTTACTCAACTGCCTTGAAAGTGGGCTGACTGAACTGAATTTAAGTCATAACAACTGAAGAGCAAGGGATCAGTGTGGCTAGCCTGAGAAGCTGGGATTTGTTTGTTGAGTTTCTGTAGTACATTTAAATTTTACGTATGGTTTGTAGTCACTGGCCAAATCAGAAAGCAAATTCAACTGAAGGGGAGGAAGGATGTGAGCAAATTTTTCTTGACCATGAAATGATGCACCTCAACCGTCTTTTGAGAGAACCACTCACTGGGGATGGAGTAGCTGCAATTGCAAGGCTGTCTCTGAGTATATGAACCTTTTGATAATGCTGTCACATGAATGGCACATATTGGCTCATTCTGTGGATCCTTTTCTCACTGGGAACCATACTAAAACTTCTAAGAGGTTTATGAAACTGCTGTTAGACAGAAATATTTTTTCTAAATGGGATTAAGTCCAAGATTCAGTCTTTCAAGATTCCCTACATTCCTTAAACTATCACAGTCCATTTCCCACATTTATTTTCTTAACACTCTTTTAAAATTATTGGTGAAAACTTGACTTTTCTTTTTGATCTCTTTTTTGATCTTTCTGGTGTGCTTCCCCCTTTTCTGTTCTCTCTTACTTCTCACACAGAAATTAAATACTATTCCAACAGAGCATAGCAGAAGTAAAAACTGTGTATTCTGATGTCATGATATATCCCAGTGCATTTGACCCAGCATTCAGAATAAAGCCTTACTTCTTGCTGGATGACTCATATCAGGAAAGAAGGTTTTGTAATGTATATGTTTATGTGTAAATATTAGTCACCTCTGTATTATATATATCAATTGTGTGTTTATGACACAGAGCAGTGACTGCAATATCAGTCAAAAAGCAGGGTTGTCAGTGTAGTACTACAGTTGAGATTTAAACAATTTCTTCCTGAAAACTTCATCTGTAGCATCCCCCACTGCCACTGTAATCATATATCTCTTTTTATGCTTCTGGTGATGGATCAGTGTATTTGAGGTGAATCTCAGGAGAACTGTGCAGTTGCAGAGATTGAAAATAAGCATTGGAGTTACTAGTTCGAAGTCAGGCCAGAGTAGCAGCTGTGAATTGCCATAAACATCTGACAGCAGGTCAGATGACCACATAGAGGTCTCATTCCAGCTTATGCTGAAAGTGGACTTCATCATATGAAACACAAATAGCAGTTATCAAAATCCTGTGAGACTACTATTTTTATTAGAAAAGAAAATGCTCAGATTTTGTCTTTGTTCAAGATTTAGGAAAGGACATTAAAAACTAGGGCTTAGTATCTTTCCTTACCAGGAAGATGAAAGAACAGATTTGAGATATAAAGTGTGAATCATATTTTGTTGCATGGAGTTCAGGGACATACAATCTTTCCCTACAGACTTCATTTTAGAAGTGTTTGAGGCCTTTTCCTTCCACTTTTCCTATTGGAAAGATGATTCCAAACATGGTTAATATCTAGGAACTGTATTTGGGTTCCTAGCCTAAATATATTCATGAACAACCTTTATCCATTTGTTTTGTGACACCATTACCTTTTATCTTGAATAGTTCTTTATTAATATTTAATAGAGGATTAATTAATATTTAATAGAGAGCAAACAGATCCTCCCTTACCTTTCCCCTTAGCTGTTCCTTTTCGTTTTGCTAGTCTAAACAAGCTAAGCTCCTCTAATCTCCCTTCAAGAAAAAAAAAAAAAAATCTCACCAAGTTGTTTTTGCAGCCTTTTTTCTACACCTGGCCCATTTTCATTTGATGATGATGATGGCCAAACTCTAGCTTTCAAGTTGCATGTAGCTCATAGGTGCTTGCAATGTTTCTCTTTTGCTGATCATCCGGGATTAGTGCTGATGCCTAAAATGCAAGAGAAGTGTCTTGCCAACACTACATGTTAAGAAAATAGACTAAATAGGTACAGGATTGATGTACAATACTCTGATATGTGTGATACTTCTAATATGAAGCAGCAGCTACCAGCTCTGCTGTGTCTTCCACTGTCCCAGCAGGAGCTCCAGACAGAGGATTCAGAAATAAGGTAGAATATGGTTTTTCACTGGGGAGGTGTGCAGTAGGAGGAACATAGGGAGGCTGATAAGGTTGAAGCAGTATTTTGGAGAGGTGCAGGGCACAAAACGTGAAGGTGAGAGGGATGTGTCCTTCCAGTACTTAAAGGAGGCCTACAGAAAAAATGGGGAGGGAATCTATTTAGGCAGTATGGGATAAGACAAGGTGTAACAGTTTAAAACTGAAAGAGGGCAGATATAGATTAGACATTAGGAAGAAATTATTTTTCTGTAAGGATGGTGAGGCACTGGAACAGGTTGCCCAGGGAAGTTGTAGATGCCACTTTCTTGGAAGTGTTCAGGGCCAGCCTGGATGGGACTTAGAGCAACCTGGTCTAGTGGAAGATGTCCTTGCCCATGTCAGGAGAGTTGAAACTGGATGATCTTTAAGGTCACTTCCAACCCAAACGCTTCTTTGATTCTACAATGCATCCTTTGGTCTGTGAACATTTTCCAATGAGCTTATGGACCACTGCTCCAATGAAATGCTAATATACATTGTCTGGTGGCCAGCTGTCCTGCTAGCATTAGCACCTTCGGACATGTCTATATGGCAGACTGCAGTAACACCTAAGCTGCTTGAACACACTAGTTTTAGTGCTGGGAGGCTGTTCTAGTGTGATATTCCACCTGGGCTGATTAGCTCTTCTCACATAGCCAGGCTGCTCCCAGTGCCAAGGCTGGCTGCTATGGTCAGCCTGACCTTGGATATCATGGCCAGGCATTGTTGGCTTAGACGATGGGCATATAGACAGCAGAAAAATCTCACAGAGTTTTGAATGTTTGTCAGGTACGTAAATATCTCAGATTATTTTCCTCAAATTATGCCTATGGGGATCATTTATGCAGCAGTTTTATAACTAGTTTCTGCATAAAATATAGTCCTAGTACTCAGGTTATCTTTTATATAGTCAAACATTTTCCTGTTTGCATGCTAATCTAAACTCTTCATCACTGAATAACTCCAGCAGCCGTAGTGTGGTTTTCTTTTGGTGCTTTGCTTTGGAAGAGAAAATGAATGTGTCTGCTTTTCTTAATCATAAATTCAGTCTCCTGATTCTTTGTTATAATTCTTTTGATGTGAACAAAACTCTAAATCCGTTTTTTTGTGAAATTTAAATAGCAAGTATATTTAAGAACTGCGTATGTGTTAACAATGAATCCTCTGCAACTGGGTGCATAGTAAAGCTGGGACAATGTCTGTGTTTAAAGAGTTCTTTCGTTTTTCATGCTTCACTTTTGATTGTGGCTGAGATATCGTTTCCAGACTTGAAATAAGTACAGGATTTGCTGTTCTAAATTGGTAAAGTGATCAGTTCAGACTTCTAGTTTACTTTCTTGGGGGACCTCTTTTTAATATTTCATAGGAAAGTATAGCCTTGGCAGAGGAGCCTGGGTGACATCGGGAGCCTGGATGACACAGGGAGCCTAGATAACACAGGATTTCCATTTTGCAGGCGCATGTTGGGCTGTGCCAAAGTTTAGGATGTAAGTCTGTCTCGAGGAAGAGTGCATCAAGTCAGGGCAATGAAGAGTAACACTTCTGTATAAAGCACACCCAACCTATAATGTGAGGGCTGCAGCAAATCTCTTAAGTGCTTAACATGCACCTATCATTATATCTGTGTCTATGTAATGTTTATAAATATGTCAAGGGGGAGTGCCAGGAGGATGGAGCCAGTCTCTTTTCAGTGATGTCCAGTGACAGGATGAGGGGAAATGGGTACAAGCTGGAACATAGGAGGTTCCACAAAAATATGAAAAAACTTTTTCACAATGAGGGTGACAGAGCACTGGCACAGGCTGCCCAGGGAGGTTGTGGAGTCTCCTTCTCTGGAGACATTCAAAACCTGCCTGGATGCATTCCTGTGTGACCTACTGTAGGTGATCCTGCTCTGGCAGGAGGGCTGGACTAGATGGTCTTTTGAGGTCCCTTTCAACCCCTGACAATTCTGTGGTTCCGTGATATGTGCTGTATGCACAGCACTGCACATTCCCGAGGCTCTGTCAGTCCAAACTTCCCAACTCTCAATTGCAACCTGCCTGCGTGTGATTACAACTAAATTAACTTGTGTTTGATTTACCCCCATTTAAACCTTTTATGTCATGCTGACTGCCCTCATGGTTATGAATGGCCGGCTGCTTCTTGGCAGAGAACAGTGCTGAGGGTTAGGGCTGAACTGGCCGCTAAACTCTGACAGATGCTCTCTAACCCTTCTCTCTCCTCAAATGGGAAGGGAAATGGAATAAGGCAGAGAGAATTATGGATTGGAAAAGAAAACTAAAACAGCTTTAATAAACAATAATAGTACTAATAGGTAAATAATGAAATACATGCAAAAATATACAAAACCGATATTGAATTCAGCTCTCTCACTAGTAGCAATCCCCACTGATGCTGGCAGCATGGGGAAGCCCCAGGCTCAGCAGCAGAGGGGAACTGATACAGGAACTGGATTCGGGAATTCAGAATCGGGATCAAAGGCAGAAGAACAGATGGAGTCCTCCTCAGACGCCAGCCATGAAAGAAGCGAGATTAATCCCCATCATCTCTCAGCTTCATACTGGATATGTCATATATGAAATGGAATACTTTTGTTGGTCACCTGTCCTGTCCATTCTTCCCCAGAGGTGCAAGCTTTTACTTCCTTGTGACCCCTTTTTCTTCCCAGCACTCCCAGCATGGCACACAAGATGTAGCAATGACCTTGGTTATTATAAGGGCAAGTATAAGCAAGAGCTTTTCTGCGTACGGATCCCAGGCAGTAACTGTAAACATTGGGTGTTATCACTTCTAGTAGCAGACACTGTCTGCAAAAACATACTGTTAACATTCAGTCTTTTAGAAAAGATTGAGCTGAAAAGTAGAATCACTGAACAGACTTGGTTCCATTTAGCTCAAACCAGAACAAGCAGTGAGATGCTTGCACCTGTAGGCGCGCATAGAAGCATTACTGTGCTCTTGCTTCGTAATACTCTTGCAAAGCAATTAGATCATGAACACGGTGTGACTGCAAGCATTTGTTTGGACCCAAACCATTTCTTTTCACCTAGTCAATGGTAGGAGGGATTCTAAAGGTAAAATAATGGTAATTTTCTTATGCTGGCTACAACAAACAAGGCAGATATCTTTTCCTGCAGAGGCTGTGCCCCAAGAATGCCTCAGAGCATAAGGAAGGGACTTCACTGTAGCACGAGACATCTTTGGGGCCCAAAGTTACTTCCACAGCAGCATTTATAACCCAGTAGTAGTCCAAGACACAAGTCAGGACAGGGTATCAAATGAGTAAGGAATTGGGCTATCCCAGAGGTAGATATAAAACCTGCCCTTTAAGAACAAGCAAGGCTGAGCCCATTTCAGGGAATGATTTGCTCTTTTCTGTGCTTGTTAATGTCACTTGTTCGATGGTGCTTGTATCTTCCAAGAGCTGGCAAAGCTGTTGAGAGATGTTACTGTGTAGCACCCATAATGCCACTTCAGAGTTACTTTCTATAATCTAACTACACCTTTTGTTTGTTTCCATCTTTTCCTCTTTTCTTCCCCCTGCAAAGCTCTAAAATCCAGACTGAAAAAAAAAAAAAAAAAAATTGAAAGTCTCTTCTATAGCAATACCTGGAAAGCTAATTGGATCAAATGAATAATGCACATTTATACTCACTAGTCTGAAATGTCCTAGTTTATGTGGTGAATTAATCACCTTTTTCTTGTGAGTTATGTCATCACTTCCAAAATAATTGCTTAGTTTACATAAAGCGGCTGAAGCCATAGACAGCTGCCTTATTACCTGCTTTTTCACAGCAACTCTATGAAGCTTGAATTTTACTTAGTGGCAATGGTTAAAAGAGATGGGAAGAAAAGCCCCAGCACTACCACCACCAACAAAAAAACAAAACAGGAAGCCGTGTGAAATAATCGCTTTCATCAAGACACAGTATTATGTTTTGCTGGTTTGTGTATGGGACTTGATGAATTAAGTAATCATGTTCACAGTAAATCAGGTTGAATATGATTTCCCCTCAAAAGTAAGGAAGGCAAATGGTGGCAGATGCAGATCTTACTTCAGCTGTGTCCTATATTTAAAAAAAAAACCCAACAGCTGGGAGCAATAGTTATTATCATTAGTGACACCCAGCCAACATATGCAGTCTTTTGGACTCCATTCTAACTGTGAGAAAAATCATAGTTCGCAAAATACAGGGACCAAATATTTTTTATAATAACTCATCTCTGGCAACAAAAATCAATATTTTGTATGAAGCTGTAAATGAGCAGATTACAAAACTGGATAGTTTTAGATTAGTGTTCTTACTATGTGAATTTCAAGAGATTGGGGAAAACCAAGGGGTTTGCAAACTGTTCCCCAGTTCACCTTTGATAGGAAAAAGGGAATAGGAAGACCTGAAACAGGGAAGGACTTTTAAAGGATACAAAAAAATGAAAAAAAAAAGGAAAAAAAAAAAGGGGTAACTATTATTAAATGATTGTTTTTGTGAAAGTACTTGGTTTTGCTCTCTGAGGCATAATAAATATTGTCCAAAAGATAAAATGTGCAGTTCTGGAAGACAGGCTCAAAACACTGCAATCAAATCCTCTAGCCTACTGAGAATGTTCAGTCTACCATAATTTAGAGGTTGTCATTAATAACTCACATGCTTTACTGACATATTTCTTTTTCCATTATGTATATGAAATTTTAATCAAATTGATCTTAGCATACTAAAAGCATGTTCACTTGCTTGGAAATTTCATTGAGAAAGAATAAATACATGGAAAAAATAATTCTGAATGCTGAAGCACAACTTTAGACTTTCAGAAATGTATTTTCTGCGACATTTACAGTTTTCCATCATCTTCATGTAGGACTGTGATGTGTAAACTGTTTTCCTGGCACAAATTTGAGCTATAAATCTAGCTCTCCAATATCATGTTCCAGAGCAAATAAAAAGAAATCAAATTTTTGTTGAGTCAACTTTTTCTGTTCAGAGTCAACTTCTGATTTTTTTTTTTTTTTCATTTAGTGGGCCATTCTCATTGACTAGTGACTGAAAGGAGAATACAAACGCAGAAATAGCCACACAGGGTCAGATCAAAGGTTGGTCTAACCCAATACTCAGTCTTCAGCTCTGAAATTAATGCCTAGGGAAGAGAACAAGAAGAGGGCAAACAAGTATGATTATTTCCAAAATAATACTTTGTAGTGCTGCACTTTGTTGCTGAAATACTCGCTGAGCCAGAGATGATAGCCCTTGACGGGTTATCATTCCTGTGGATTGGTCCAGTCAACTTTTCGGTACACATAAATTTCTCACAGTTACAGGTTTCCATGACAAGGACTTGCACACAATTTAACAGTGTTGCCCAGAGAGGTGGTGGAAGCCCCATCCGTGGAAGTTTTTAAGGCCAGGCTGGATGGGGCTCTGAGCAGCCTGATCTAGTGGGGGATGTCCCTACCCATGGTGGGGGGGTTGGAACTAGATGATCTTTACGGTCCCTTCCAACCCTGACAATTCTATGATTCTATGATTCTATGTGCTGTTTGAATATACACATATTTTTGCTAGTTCTGTCTGAATCCACCATGTGCTGGTTTCGTGTGATATGCCCCAGTTCTTTGTGTCTTCAGACAGACTGAACTGTTTGATGTTCCTTTCCACCCTCTTCATTCCTCTAATGATTCTGTGGGTGTCTGTCACATCCCATCCTCAGCCATCTCTTTCCCAGGCTAGAAACCCCCTCTCTGTGTAGCTATTTTCACCTGGAAGTTGCTCCATGCCATCAACTCCACTTTGCCACCCTCCTATCAGTCTATTCAATTTTACCGTGTATTTTTAGAGTGGAGAAACCAGGAGATAAGGCTGAAATTTTTAAGAGAGAATGATATTTCTGTTTGTTTTCTTTTCCTTTCCTAGTAATTTGATTTACTTTCATGAGCACTGAGCTGAGCTGTTTGTAGGGCTAACTATTGTTGCTCTGAAGTCCCATTTGTGCCTGATAATAGTCTGCCCAGACTTCATCACCTGGTGTACAAAGTCATGATTGTTGGCTTCTTCAATATGTCCAGCATTCTAAATTTATCTGTCTTCATTTTTAACCTGCCATTGTATTGCTTGTTCCCTGAACCTCATAGAGTGCACCTGTATTGGTGGTGTAGGAGCAAGAGGGTGATTTTGGAGCAAATCTCCATTTACTGTGCATTTGTACACACTGAAGATGATCTGTGTGTCAATGACTCCTTTAAGACGTAATCAAGCCAAAAGATAAGCTCCAGAAGTTCAACTTGAGTGCCTTATCCTGTTACTAACTTACAGTAGGAAAGGGGGTGTTAAAAAAATCAACTTCTTATTAATGGGAAGTATTCTGCAGCTTTGGGGTCAAGATATTAGACCATCATTAAGTAGGGATGCATTTTACTTCTAGGTCTTCATATATGTACCATTTCTTATCATCTCTCTTCTGTTGCTGTGACTGATACTTCGAGCCTTTCTTAAAAATTAATTTAAAAAAAAAATCTTGTCTGTTTGTTGTAATTGTTCTGTGAATTTGGATGCTCAGGGTGAGTATTTGGTATCTGCTTTCTATTGTTCTTTTTCGATAAAAAGAAAGTTGCCAGAAGTAAGTAAGGAAAGTACATGAGTTAGAGTGGTATATCCTTGAAAATTGACAGAATCAATAACTGATCTTCAATATTTAATTTAGTGGTAAGGAAAAAATGGGGATTGGTCTTGAACGAATACAATGCTGAGGAGTGATGAACAAACTGGTCTAGTTAATATAAATTGTCACACTAACCTTGTGGTGACAGCAGTGATTATGATATAAAACCTTTTTAACTTGCAGGATTATCACATTTCTCGGTACTCTGTTTTTCTGTTTCAATAGGCAAAATTTCACTTATTGGCGCATTTGATTGGGGATCTGAAGAAAACAATTTTCTGCTCTTTTTGAGATAGAAACTAATCTCACTGGACTTCTATTTAAGAACTCTTGACAATGCTTATATTTTATTTTAGGAAATTGTTTTCATTACTTCAATCTACTCAACCAAAAACCTGCAGGCACTTTATTCAACTTTAGATGTGCAGAGTAGGATAAATAAGTAAATTGGTGCTGTGCAATGATTTACAATTAATTTAGCTTTTCCTGTTTCAAAGTCTAGTTTTTCCCATCTATCACACTTAGAAGTAGCCATGATGAAGGAGTTAAAAAAGAAAAATAAAGTGCCCTACTCATCCTTATATCAAACAGGGGTCTGAGAACTCTTCCTTCATCCATGAAACTTCTGATTACTGCAAAGCCATAACTGGCCTCATAAATACAGCAGGGACTGTGATGCAGTGCTTCTTGGTGTCTGGTCTGTTAAACACTTTTAACTAATGATGTGAAATCTAGCTTGAGATTAGAGACAAACAAGAGAATCTTTCAGGCAGGTATTTTCGAATACTTAAAATAAAATTAACCTAGTATTGTTATTGTGTTGAGTAACAACCTCTTTGTCAAATGACAAACGTGCTTCACAACCACAGTCTTCTTTGCAGTTGTTCTGCCAAAACTGCTAATAAATTAAATCCTTATTGTTAGGCGTATTTATTACACATTTTGCCTCATTCCTGATATAGGTGCCTTTTTTTGGTAGTTATGAAATTAACATGCTTCTGTTACATATTTATAAATCTTAAATATTATTAACTTCGAATCACAGAATTAAGTGCTAACTCTGATTATTCTTTTATTGTGAGAATGAAATAAGCATTCGTGCATTTAGTTTACAAGATAACATCTGTTGCGGAGGGTGCCAAACAGCCAGCTATCCTGCAAATGGAGTGCCAGAAGATGACTTTTAAACCAAAGTCTGCTCTGCAAAGACAATGCTGCAATGCTTGGACAGAATTCAGGGGATGTGTGCTGCAAGGGGACTGCAGCCGTGCTGTCAGCAGGCAGGAGGCATGCTCCCCCCGCATTTCTCCTGACGTATAAACAGGGTTAGGCACCTGCTATTCTCAATGTTCTTCTTGTAGGTATTTATTAATAGAGTGGATATTTATTATTTAAGAGTGGTTGAGGCAGCACTCCACTGAGTCTCTGACCCCTCCAAGTATCTACCACGCTAGGAATGTCAATGAGAGAGATCTTGTCCTGCTTACATCAGGGGTAACTTTAGCTCAGCATTGCTGGGGAAAACTGAGCCTTAGTGTCTGCTGTTCTCCCCTCAGTTCAGCACGGGCTGTTGAAGTGTAGCCTTTGAGGCACACCAGTCCCATCTCCATTAGCGTGGAGCGGGATTTGTCCATTGCTTTAGCGGTTCTTGGCACGGATGCCCAGGAGCAGTCTGAAGGCACCCGCACTTCAAAATCCATTTGCAGACTGGTGCTTGCTTTCCACCATTAGCATGCAGGAGCCCACAGTGCTTTCTGAGCCAGCAGTTGTTAAAACACAAGTACTATTCACTAGACACTCTCCTGAGATTAAATATCCATGTTTTTCCTATTCTTTTTAGAAGGTAAATCTGTGGGTGTGTTATTCAACCTGAAAGCAGCTGATGCTGTTTTTCTGCAGAAATGAGCCTGGAATGACAAAGACTCTTGATCTGGCACTGCCCGAAGCATTAGAGCAGAGAAGGGCTAAGAACCAGCAAATGAGTAAAACATCAGATGTGAAATCAAGATTTTGGAGATACAAAAGTCTCTCAATGAGTTCCTGTGCTTTTTTATACATTAGCAATTTTTCTTTCTTTCTCAGGAATCTTTATCTTCAGCCCCTGGATTCACTTGGCACACCAGTTGATGTTCTCTGTGATCAGGCTGAATCTAAAGTTTCTCTTTTTAGCAGCCTGAAAGGATCTGAATGTGTCCTGTCTGAACAGTTCTACTCCCATAGAATATCTGTCCTGGTTTGAGCTAAACAAAAACAATTCTGTTTAGTGATTTTACTTTTCAGCTCAGTCTCTTGTAAGACACTGCACTTTCTGAAGTTAACAGCATGTTTTTGAGGACAGCATATGTACTAGAAGTGATAACACCTGATGTTTGTAGTTACTACCAGGGATTGGTATGCAGAAAAGCTCTTTATTATACTTGCTCCTATAATAACCAAGGCCATTGCTAAATCTTTTGTGACACACCAGTGAGGCCAAGAAGTAAAAAGGTTGCACCTTCAGGGAATGGGTCGAATAGATGCCCAACAAAAGTATTCCATTCCATAGGCATCATATTTAGTATAAAGTTGAGGGAGTACAGGGGTTAAGCACTTTTTACCCTTTTCTCTCTCGTGTGCTCATGGCCTGTGCCCAAGAAGGACTCCATCGTTTCTTCTGCCTTTGATCCCGATCCTGAGTTCCTGAATCCATCTCATGTACCCAGCTCCCTTCTGCCACTGAGCCTGGGGCTTCCCTGGTGCCTCCTGCTCTGCAGCATCAGTGGGGATTGCTACTGGGGGATAGTTGGGTTCGATACTGGTTTTGTATATATTTGCATATAGTTCATTATTTTTATTATTTCTGTATTAGTACCATTGTTTTATCAAAGCTGGTTTAGCTTTCTTTTCCAATCCATACGTCTCTCTGCCTTATTCCCTTTCCTTTTTCATCTGGGGAGGCAGAGGGCTTAGAGAGCATCTGTCGGTGTTTAGTGGCCAGCCCAGCCCTAACCCTCGGCAGCTAAACTGACGCCCAACGTGGGGCGTTTAAACATACTCATGTTATTATTAAAAAAGAGCTGATGCGGCCAGATAACAAATACACGTAATCTGTTGATGAAGAGTTTGCTTGTAGTTGTGAGTATATCATGTACCAAAAAGCATGCAAGAATTGAATTAATGGTAAATCAAGGATTATTTACATGCATTTACATGCAATCAGACAAGGGGCTAGTTAAAAGCTTACAGAAATGAAGACAATGTGTTCCCAGACCCTCCAGATGTCACGGTGCACACCTGCTTTTAATCGTATCACAGACCCATCAATACAAATATAAAATTTATTTTACTCTTTTTTTTTTCCCCAGCATGAATTGTTTGGAAGAATTTTTTTTCCTTCCCTAATTGTTTTACCTCTCTCATGCTGTATCATTTCTTCTTCCTTACCTAGTTAAGCTATTCAGAAAAAAACCACAGCTTTTTGTTTCTTTTAATTATCCAGAGCAGAATTCTTGAGTTCATACTGCTCATTCTTCAAGCACTATGTTCTGGCCCAAAGAGGATTAGTGTAATTCACGTTATCACAGTGTTGGAAAATATTATTCAAAGAGAAAGAGAAGTTTCAGTTGTATTTGAGCATTATAAGATTGCCTTCACACTGCATCTTTGGAAAAAAATAATATATTTCTAAAAACGCTGCGTGGAATCTCAGCTGGAGTTTACTGTATAGCAGTATGTACCTCCTGTTAGATCTAAATTTAATCTGACTGTAGTCAACCAAAAGCAGATGCAGCATTAGCCATATAAGCGGGATATAAATAATAAAGGCAGCCACTTTGCTGGGACAATCTTTAACAAAACACTTATTTCCTATTCAATTTTCAGATTGTTATGCTTTTCTAAGGGACTGATCAGGCCACTTTGATGAAGGTTTCTGATTGACATTAGATTTCATTAGAGCCGTTAGTATTGAAGGGGAGGGTCACATATTGGTCGTGGTCCATTCCACCTGCCTATCTCACTCAGCAACAGCCAGGAAATGTCCAGTAATTTTCTGTTTTTGTGCTCCTTTTAACATTCTAATATTTCAGATGGGTAAAGTGCAAGTTAATCATGTTTATGCATTAATAAAAGGTACATAAAGCGTTTCAGTTATTCAGCTGAATGAAATGGTTTCAGAGATGTGGTAATAACCTTAAGTGATGTTTTGAATACACTTCATATAAATTAGGTCCATTAAACAGGACAAAAGTGATGTTTTGTAGGCATCCACTACTAATTGGTATATTCACTAATTTCTCTGAGCCACTCTGAGCGCGTGCGTGTTGCTCCCCTTCATCTTCCAATTTTTTCCATATCGTACATCTTGTCTTGCAAACAGCACACCTACCCCAATTTTCCCTTTCCAGGCAAATCCTCCGTAGATTGGAAAAATGGACTTTCAAAATCTCAAGGATCAGTGAGCTTTTTTTTGTGAGGTCACTGTTTTTATTGCCTGCCAGAGTCCAAAAATGAGAGGCATCTCCTTCCATTGCAGTTCCTACTTGCTCCAACCCTATGCAGAGCATTTTTCAGGATCACAAGTGGTAGGTGGGATGAGCCTGAATATAGTGATTTTTCTGTCCTTTTGGCATGCCTCTGCTGGTACAGTAAAGACTGCATTAATGTGTCTTTTGTCATTTGGATCAGGATGACACCTGTTGAACAGTGGACCACTCACTCAGGCATTGCATTCTGAAATAAAACAGGCAAAAAAAAGAGCAAAAGGGAAAGGGTGAGCTCAGAGGAAGAGCTGTTTAATTCTTTGGTGCATTTTGAAATGTGCCTTTGTGGAAAATTAAGTTCAAATAAACTGATCTTTATCTGACATAGCAGTCTTCTTCCCCAAAATTAGTGCTAACTCCCTTCTATAGTAAATAATGCTATAATCTGTAGTAAATATTTGAATTCTTCTTCTTCATCTTCTTCCTCAATAAATTTTGATCACACTAAGTAAATATTTAGTAATCATGTATTATATCTGTTTTGGCTTTTTTTCCCATTTGTGGCTTTGAGCACACTACAAAAAGACTCAGAGCTGTGTTTGGCTCTCTCATGCTTTCCACTTTTTCCTATATAAATATGCAGTTGAAATTTCCTGTTTTATATTTCTGAACTTGGCAGTGAAAAGACAGTTTAAAAGCCAGTCTATGCAGCTTACCAGAAGATAAAGGAAATAAGGAACAAGAACAATCTATAGCTCCAGTATAAATGTGGTTACACAGCACAATGGGATATTGCACCTTGTAAGTAAGTAAACCTAGGGGGAACAAAATAAAAAATCTGGTGATGAGAGATCTTAATATGTTGGAATTTTAGATGGTCATTACAAACTCCAGCTTCTGTTTTGAGAGGTAAGAAATGTTTTAGCTCTCATTGATTAAGTTCTTTGGTGCAGAATTCCTTGCAGAATTGAGCACACGAATAAAAACATTCTGTCTGGCATGTACATCCTTAGCATATCCATTATTATAAGCAGAAAAAAATCTACCTTCCTGCATTTTATGAGCTTCAGGCATAGGGCAAATAAATATTTACTTGAAACCACAGTACAGAAGATCAGAAATATGGTTTTAAATGTAAAACAAATTATATTCCCTTTTGTCAGCTGAAGGTAACAAAGCTTATGTACATAGCCATTGTTTTCTCCAATTTTGGACTAGCAGAAGCACTGTAGTATTTTAGCTTCCACCCTCAACAATATATCTTGTTCTCTAAAAGGTGTTTTCTCTCTCTAGTGAGAACTCTTTTTGTTCCTAAACAAAGCCCTGAAAAGGTCACATTGGAAATTTGAGTTCCAGGTAATTCAAATGTAAGCCTAAGTTAAAAAATGATGTGTCTGCAGCTTGCCAAGTACTATTAGAATCTACAGTGTTAGTTTAGATTCAAGTCGAATAGAGTAGTACCCATTGGGAAATTATGCTTTCCTGAGAAGCATGTATGGATTTTTTCTTCCTGTATACCTTTCCAGTAAATATTACTATAGCGAGATTCTGTTTCCCATGAATTCTTTATTTAGGTTAAGTATTATGTGTGAGCTCTGATTTCATAGTTTAATCCTGATCAAAGTAGTTGATTTTTCAGTTTATATAGTAGAGTTCTGTTGAAACACACAACACATTCACATGGCAATCCTAATAAACGTGGTTTGTAATAGCACAAGTCCATTAGTATAATAAGGAATAAAACCAAAAATACTTGAAACTTCAATGGAGGAGGTATTTTGTTTTCACTGTTCAGATCCATGGTGGTCTCTGCCACCATACATGTAGACCAGCCTCTGAACAAAGGAAAGGGCTTTCTGTTCTTCTGCTTCTCAGATTCCTTTCCATTATACGTCGAATATCTGATATAAACACAAATGTTTGTACCTACATTTAAATCAGAATAGTTGTAGGTGAAAATAGGGAGGGATGAGAATTCTCCAAATCTATTTTGTTCTAAGCTTACCTTTTGAGGTAGATTCAAAAAGTCCTCAGAAGACCTCTTTCCATTTCTAGGTACAAGTGGCATTATCTGCATATCATTATCTTTTTGCAGGATTAAGCCTCATGTTGCTTGTTGTGTTTCTGAAGTCTGGTGAGCACAAATTCAGTCCTAAGAGACTTTGATCAGCACAGCTCTCTGTTTTTGCAGGATATGTGGATGCATGACATCTCATAGGCTGTGGTTCATTCTGGTCTTTGGATGCTGGTTGTGCATCCTATAGCCCTTCTTATAGACTTCTGGACAAAGTGTAAGCTGACTGAAAAGTGCATCCATATAAACATGACTGACATCGGTTGTGGCATTGAGAGTCTTTCACTTAACAGTCCAGACAGACTTTGAACGCGATGCCAGAGTAGCAGAAAGGCTTCCTAGTGCCATACATCTGAACATACTGGCATTCAGGGTAAGAATGAAGTTCTTCTACTGTGTGTTTTGCACTCAAAGCGAAAGGTAAATGTGAGAAGTGTTAAAACTAATAGAGTAGAATGGAGGATGCGTGTTGATAAGCACCACTTAAAAGGCCGTTCTTCTCTGAAAAGTGTTGATAAATACGGTGCTATTTGACTCAGGAGATCTAATCCCAGAGCATATTGAGTATGCTATCTTCAAATGCTAACAATAAAAATAAAGGTGGGGTTTTTTCACCCTTGTATCTTGTTTGGGTTGGCACAGCACAGTCAATATTGCTAAACACAAACTCTCTGTTCCTTTTTACCCGTCAATAGAGTAGTTCTGCATATTCTCTTTACAAAGCCAAAATCATCTTCTGTGTGTGTGTGCCAATGCACTGGCCATTGCACAGCCAAGAAAGGGTGAAGGACAACAGGCTGGAAAGGACACAAGTGGGCAAACTGGACTCACACAATTACTGTTTACTATCAGAACTAGCAAGAAGTTTTTTCAACTACTGCAGAAAATTCAGTTTGATGAACTGGAAATATTTCACCTGAAACAGATAGGGTTTGATCATCTTTAGGAGCAGCAATCCTCAGTCTGACTGAAAACATCAGTTCTGTCGTGGTTTGTGGCTATAGTGCTGTAGCAGGATTTCCACATTTCCTGGCTGAGAAGTGCAGAATCAAGGAACTGAGAAATGTGCCTTGATTTCTGACTGTTACAGAAACATGGAGGCCAAGGAAACACCACCTTGTTCCAAAGCTTTTGAGCTCAGCCTTGACCATGTGTGTGACCTGGAGGAAAGAGTGTGTTGAGTGAAGAGTCTGTCTGAGAATGTCTGAGAGCAACACATGGGAATAATCCAGTAAATTGAGCATTGTTCTATAAATTCTATTTGTCCCATTGCCTTGGACATACCTGGGAGCTGAACGAGGAAAATTAAGGACTTGACATGCCAAATATGAAGGACCCTATCCCTGAGAAATGGGAAAGTGAGAAAGGTTTTGGTGTTATTTCCTAAGCTGCTGAATGGATATGTTCAGTTGAAGTTCACATAAGGTAATCATATCAATACTATTTAAAGAATGTTTTTATGCCCTCAGATAAGGAAACAAAAGAGTCTAGCACATGTTCATGCCGCTTCTTTCTCTTCTGATAAGGATAGACTCAATCACATCCTTCCTAGGCAACTGAAAAAGATTTCTAGGGGCAGACAAAGAGAGACGAGTCCATTTTAGAGAGCAGCGTAGGGGAAAGGGACCTGGGAGTCTTGGTGGACAGCAGGATGACCATGAGACAGCACTGTGACCTTGTGGCCAAGAAGGCCAATGGCATCCTGGGGTGTATTAGAAGGGGGGTGGTTAGTAGGTCAGGAGAGGTTCTCCTTCCCCTCTACTCTGCCCTGGTGAGACCCCATCTGGAATATTGTGTCCGGTTCTGGGCCCCTTAGTTCAAGAAAGACAGGGAACTGCTGGAGAGAGTCCAGCACAGGGCAACTAGGATGATTAAGGGAGTGGAGCATCTCCCTTATGAGAAAAGGCTGAGGGAGCTGGGGCTCTTTAGTTTGGAGAAGAGGAGACTGAGGGGTGACCTTATTAATGTTTACAAATATATAAAGGGTGAGTGTCACGAGGATGGAGCCAGGCTCTTCTCAGTGACAACCAATGATAGGACAAGGGGTAATGGGCTGAAACTGGAACATAAGAGGTTCCGCTTAAACTCGAGAAGAAACTTCTTCTCAGTGAGGGTGACAGAGCACTGGAACAGGCTGCCCAGTGAGGTTGTGGAGTCTCCTTCTCTGGGGACGTTCAAGACCTGCCTGGACACGTTCCTATGTAGCATAGTCTAGGCGTTCCTGCTCTGGCAGGGGGATTGGACTTGGTGATCTTTTGAGGTGCCTTCCAATCCCTGACATTCTGTGATTTTCAGAATTCAGCTACACAAATTCTTGGATTGCTTGGGATGTTGTCCTAACAAGAACATGGTACATGCAGCCACTATTACCAGAGGTATGAAAGGTTTTTAACCCAGCCTGCACTAATGGGGGAGAACGCAGACATTCTTCAAGTGGAGTAACGATCAATAGAAAAAGTAGAGACACTTCTGAACTGAAGCCCATTGGCAGGAAAAAAAAACCCAAATGATTGCAATGGAATCTGCAAATAAAAATATTGAGCCACCCTTAATGGTGAAATATGATTTTCTTAATTGGGACTCTCTGTCAAGACACGCTGAAAAATTGCCAGAATACTGAGAGAAAAGTTCATGTCCCTTGCTGCCAAGGTCACTTTGTAGCTAGAACATCCCTCTGGGCATCCTGGAATGCAGCAGCACAGCCCAAGGCCTGATAGACATTCATTGCAATGCACAGATCATCTCAGCTTTACTCCCCTGAAACCCCTAAAGAAGTACAACTGGCAATTTTTGGCCTTCCAGATTGTTCAGTGATAAGAGAGTGAGTGACTGAAACGCATCTCACTCATCTCAGTGCAGCCTTCATGTTTTTGAGGGTGTATACATACCTGCTCGCTCGCAGAAACAATGTACACCAGAACTTCATCATGGGCAAAAATATCACCATTATTTTTACAGGGCAGCAGACTTCACATTGTCATCTGTCCCCTATGGCTTCAGAGCATCAGATTTGACTGCTCGTCTAAATGCAACGATGAGCTATGCCATTTTATATTTATCCCTTTCCTGACCTGTGTTGCCCTTCTACTCTGAACGTCAAGTCTTCCATGAAAATACATCTGTCATCATGTGTTGGTGCTTCTTGTTCTTAGGCTTTCCAGACACCTGGATGTTTTGCAACACGTCTCAAACCTTTCTTAACGCGTGGGTAGAGTTTGCAACTCAGAATCATAACACAAAGTGGCTTTTTTCATTATTCAAAATATGCTTTGAGCTGGCTGGTAAAACCCCAGTATCAAGGGGAAAGTTTGATAAGGTTTCAGGCTGCTTAAGTAGTTTCTAACAGGAATATGCCTCTCAGTAATAAATTTACTGAAGTAGTGGAGTTGTTCCATTTACCTATCACTATGTTACTGCATCAAAGAGAGAAGTGAAGTGAGGCCCAGCAGCAGTGCTGACACCGTTTAAGTAGTGTTTTTAGCAAGGATTTACTGCTGTGAAGCTACAAGCACCAGTGCATGTATACGTATATGCATGTACACATGCACAGTCATGCAGGCAACTGGCTCATTTGCAGAACAGGAACGGTTCCTTGACCTGTGCTGGACACATACTTTATCTTTGGCCTCTTAGTCCAATTCTGCACTGCACTGGAGCTGATTAATATTAAGATTTTGAATGGACAGCTTGATTAGTCCAGTCTTTTGCACCACTAGTGTGGAAACATGAGAAACATGAGAGTGTTGTTAGATGAAGGAAAGGCTGTGGATGTTGTTTACCTTGACTTTAGGAAGGCATTTGACACTGTTGCCCACAGCATTCTCCCAGAGAAATTGACTGCTCTTGGCTTGGATGGGCATACACTTTGCTAGGTAAAAACTGGTTAGATGGCCAAGTCCGAAAAGTCATGGTCAACGGAGTTAAATCCGGTTGGCGGCTGCTCACAAGTGGTGTCCCCCAAGGCTCAGTACTGGACTCAGTCCTGTTTGACATTTTCATCAATGATTTGGATAGTAAGTTTGCAGATGACAGCAAGCTGGGTGGAAGTGTCAATCTGCTTGAGGGTAGGGAGGCTCTCCAGAGGGATCTAGATAGGCTGGATTGCTGGGCCAAGGCCAGTCACATGATTTTCAATAAGGCCAAATGCCAGGTCCTGCACTTTGGCCACAACAACCCCCGGCAGCACTACAGGCTTGGGGAGGAGTGGCTGGAGAGCTGCCAGGCAGAGAGGGACCTGGGGGTGTTGATAGACAGCCGGCTGAACATGAGCCAGCAGTGTGCCCAGGTGGCCAAGAAATCCAATGGCATCCTGGCCTGTATCAGGAATGGTGTTGTCAGCAGGAGTAGAAGATGATCATGCCCCTGTACTCAGCATCTCCAGTACTGCGTCATTTCAGGCCCCTCACTCAAAGAGGGACACTGAGGTGCTGGAGAGGGTACAGAGGCAGGCTACCAAGCTGATAAAGGATTTGGAGCATGTGTCATACAAGGAACAGCTGAGGGAGCTGGGGCTGTTTAGCCTGGAGACGAGACTCTCTCTCTCTACAACTACTTGAAAGGAGGTTGTAGTGAGGCAGAGGTTGGTCTGCTCTCCCTAGTGGCGAGTGATAGGACAAGGGGAAATGGCCTTAAGTTGCACCAGGAGAGGTTCAGGTTGAATATTAGGAAGAATTTCTTTACTGAAAGGGTTGTCAGGCATTGGAACAGCCTGCCCAGGGACGTTGGTTGAGTCACCATCTTTGGAGGTGTTTAAGAGATGGGTAGATGTTTTGCTGACAGACCTGGTTTAGTGGTGTTGATAGGGCTAGGAAAAGGTTGGACTTAATGATCTTGAAGGTTTCTTCCAACTGAAACTGTTCTATGATTCTGTGACTGTACCTGAAGGGTACTGCCGGGGTCCCTACAGGAAAGCTGGGGAGGGACTGTTTACAAGGGCCTGTGGGGACAGCATGAGGGGCTATGGTTTTAAACTAGAGCTGGGTAGATTTAGATTAAATGTTAGGAAGAAGTTTTTTACTGTGAGAGTGGTGAAACACGCACAGGTTGCCCAGAGAGGTGGTGGAGACCCCATCCCTGGAGGCATTCAAGGTCAGGCTGGATGAGGCTCTGAGCAACCTGATCTAGTGAAGGCTGTCCCTGCTCACTGCAGGGAGGATGGACTAGATGACCTTTAAAGGTCCCTTGCAATCTAATGCAATCTATGATTTTATGACACCACCAGAGTGGTCAGTGCTCGTTCTGGGCTTTGTCCTGAGACATCCAGCACAGCAACTGTGGAGTTAATTGCACAGTATTTCTTTAGGAACTGCAGCCACTGCTCAAGTAAGTAACTTTTAGTGTCAGCTGTGTTATGGAAATTAATTTTCTCACATTTAAAATCTTCCCTCCGTGCTTTTCCGTAAGTTTTGAAGAACTGTTATCTTCTTCAATTGTTGTAGCATGACCAGGTATGTGTTAGCAAAAGGGCAAATACTGAAAACAATGCCATGATGAATTTTATGTTTCAGCTGTTTTTCAGGAAGAACCTGTAAAGCAGATAAATTTAGTCTGCAAACAAAGAAACTATAAAGCAGTCATAGATGTTGTTTCTTTTTAAGCACAGTGTAAATAAGAGTATTCATAAAACTTTTATGGACTGTTTCTACACCTTTCTTCTGTGATGTTATAGGAAAAAAATAATAACTCTCTTCCATTGTCAAATAAAATATAGAATTTTGCCCTACTTTGATGGTGAAATAAATAAATTGTAAGTGTATCTCTTGTGTTCCCTATATTTGCATCAGCACATGACTCGTGGCAACCTGTAAAAATAAATGTTGACTTTTGCATCACCTGTGATGAGTTAGACTAGTCTTACAGAAAGTACAAAAACCTTGACCATAGTCACATCACGCATGCAGTGACTGTAGTCACATGTGTTCAGAGATAACAGAAGATCCTCCCTTTTCTCTTACGAGCATCTTTTATGTAGGTACTTCGTGTTTGCATAGCTGTAAATTAGCACAATGAAGCCTTATGGTACTCAGATTTATTTTCCACCCCAGGGTGAAAATATTTTTTAGGGGGGACTAATACTTTCAAGTTTTTGAAGGGTTTCAGCTAATATTTTTAAGGGACTAATATTTTTTAGTTTTTGAAGTGTTTCAGCTTTTATTACAAGAGATTTTGCAGATTCTTATTGCATCTTTCATAGTTAAGATACTGACAGTGGTTAGATTAGAAATTTGACATCTGCAAATCTGTAACAATAATTCCTATACTTTTAACAGAATATCAATTACTTGAAGCTACTGCTTCAAATGCTGCATGTCTTGCACAGAAGAGCAGTTTCTAAGTTAATACAAGTTGGATACTTCTATCAGAATTAAAAAATAGTATCAAATTGGAAAAAGCTATTTTCTACAATCTGATGGGGGTGTCTCTAGAAAATAAAGACCCTCCATGTTCACAAGCAGTTGTTGGGCATGTAACTGTGTTAGTACCTGATTCATCTTCTCCAGCTGAGCAGCAGATTTGCTGCGGAGTAAAATGAAAGGTATTATATCAGAAAATTTAGAGTACATGCTGGACTTCTCTCACTTCTTGTCTGGACAAGGACTTCTGCCATAAAGAGAACTTTAAAAAGTACAACAAATACATGCAACAAAATTTTCCTCAGTCATACCAGCACCTTCTAAATGTATTCATGCTGTGGGTAAACCATACACATTTTTCAGGCTATCCTGGCAGCTATTTGCAGAGGTCGTGCAGCAAGAGAAGCCACAAGGGTGCTGTTCAGCAGAAACAAAGGAATGACTCCTTTCAGTTTTACATTGTACGGTGTCTCTGTTTGAAATGATAAGTGCAACGTACTAAACGGTGTATGAAAAAACTCCTTTATAAGTCTGGCCTTAAGTGGCCCACCTGTAAGGTCTCGCAGCTGATAACAGTGACTGAAGAAGGAAGCAAGAGACCTTTTTCATTCAGATGGTAAAGTGAAATATTGAGAATATTTTGAGATTCCGTGTCCTTCGAAGTTCGATAAAATTGAGATACTGCAAAATCAAAACATCTTGGTCTTTAAAAAAAAAAGAAAAAGAAAATAACATTTATCTGGAAAGCTCTACCTCACTTCAGTGTTTCCTTTTTAATAATATGCACTCCTGTTTTGTGGTTTGGGATGATTTTTTTGTGGTGTGTGGACAGCTTAATTGCCCATGCGTACTGAAAATCTTTGTTTCTGTAAAGATATTTCTTAAAAACATCTCAAGATCCTCAATCTTTACTAACAGAGCAGTTGTGGTGACAATCCAATCAGTCAGGAAGGGAAGAAAAAATAAAGTATTTCCCAGCATTTCATTCTCTGGGTTACACAATCCTCTTCATGGTATACAGAAAATAACTGAAGGGTCAAGGGATTACGTTTAAGAAGAAAAATGACAAAAATTAGAATAGAAAAAATAAATTATAATTACAGAAATTAGAGATGTGTATTAATAATAATTACACTGGAAAATTCCTGGGCATACTCCCATGCTTCATTTCTTATTTTTGGCATTGAGGTTTTATATTTATATTCCCTTTCTTTCCTCCTTGCTTCCTTTCTTTATTTTCCATCTCAAGCCCCCCTTAAGAAACAGAAAAACCTATAAATGTCTTAATGATGCCTTTGTGGTACTAAACCACTTTCGAAACACCTTTAAAACTGTTCCTAAATACATCAACCTTGCTAAATCACTTTAACAGTACATTCTTATCTGTGTATCTGTCAAAGTAGGTAGTCTTGGAGGCTTATCTGTGCATGCTCAATATCCTAAATCTGTCTAAGATAAGGACAACAAGGAAAAAGGAGCAGAAAATTGTAAGGTGTATGAAAATGTTAAAAATCCTGTGATAAATTTATTTCTGTGTAAACCCATTTAATGTTAGTGATTTTTGTCTCTCTATTTGGAAGGGTAACAGGTTGTTTTCATTTTGCCCACATTTGGACCTCTCCAGTGCAAATGTCTACGATGGTGGTACTTGCCTGAAGTTCTCAGCATAGCTAGAGGAGAGAAATCGGCAAGTCTAAAATAGGTCAGAGGAACTGACTACCAAAACCCACTTATTTCTCTCTTGCGCCTGTAAAAAGAACCCCAGACAAGTTCCTCAACTGTAAATATCTACTTTGCAAATGTCCAGTGTTCAGCAAGAAGAACCACACTCATAGTGTCTCACAGATATTGATTAGCAAAGAATAAGTAGGAGAGGTGTAAAGTGCTGCTGAGATACAAAGTTCCTGCTTTTAAAAAAAAATCACTGTCAGATCAAACACAGAAGAAACAGAGTGGAACAAAGGCAAGATTTTATCTGTGTTCTGCAGATGGGAAATAGAGGCATGGGTAACAGGTCAAACCAGTTTCAGCCATCTGGAAATTACCCATCCCTGAGGTTAATGGGAGGACTGAAACACTGAAATTCCCAAAATATGTCTGTCCCACTTGAGCTTTACCAAACACATTGACCTATTTTTGGTGTGGAGGCTGGGATATTGATTTTTCAGGGTATTTTGATGTTTTAGCGTACAAGGCGTTCTCATAGAATTTTGTACGTCCCAGACACAATGGGTGATGTTTTCAATCTACGGCTGTGCTCTTGCCATGTCACCTCCAATTCAAAATGAAGTCTCCTGATTTGTGTGGCTCATCCAACACCCCAGAGATAACTGCCAAATCCAGAAGCAGGCTCTCCCTGCAGAAATCACACGGTCTTTACATGTAGTCTTTTTGTTGGAGTTCCACCTTCTATTCCCAAAATACCTCCGGTTTTCTGCAACTAACCAGCAGTGAGTCCTGTAGGAAATAAAGTCTTCCTCACCTTGCTGCCTGAACCTAGTCAATAAAAATACCTATACTGAATTGCTGAATACAGCAGACATTAACATACAGTCCCGTGCATAATCTGTATCATAATTATAGGGGATCCAGTAAAAAATTCCTACACTGAGGTATTGCTTATCTCCTGGCAGCTTGACTTAAAACTCCTTTCATGTATCTTCTTTTAAAATACAAACTCAGGAAAGCTTTGTTAAGTTCTACCACTCACAGACTAACCATGAGTTGAAATGTCTGAATTCACAGTTCACACCTCTCCTATTTGAGTTAGTGGATCAACTGATGGTAATCATAAGGTGTCTACCCTCCATGGACACCAGATATTAAAGGATGACCAAGACAGTAATTTTCCTTGTGAATTTCAGGGGTATTTTGTAAAAACAGAGGAATGTGAGAACTCAAGCTCTCTAGGATCAATTCCAGGCTCTGAAAAGAGACATGTAACCGTTACTTACGGACTCATTTGGTTTTTATACCTTCCAAGCTGATAGTTATTCTGCCACTCAAAATACTTCCTCTGGGTCTCTTTTGGGTTTTTTTTTTTTTTTTAGTCTTTTCTGCACTGGCTCTCTTCTTACATCTTGTATTCACCTGGTCCCTCTTCCGTCTGCTATTTACTTCTTTGTGTACAATCAGGATGAGTAGGTTTAGTTTGTGCCATCTAAAGTGTAGACATTGACATCTGAGCTAGCCTCTCAGGGCTTCCTCTGTATTCTCTGAAGAGAAATAGGCTTTTCTACGGACAACTCGTAGCATCATAATATACACAGCTGAGATCACATAGATCTACAATATGCATCTCACATCAAATAGCCT
This sequence comes from Trogon surrucura, assembly GCA_020746105.1. Classification (NCBI taxonomy): domain Eukaryota; kingdom Metazoa; phylum Chordata; class Aves; order Trogoniformes; family Trogonidae; genus Trogon; species Trogon surrucura. The sequence continues at coordinate 34,732,952 of CM036617.1, forward strand.
TTAAGAAAAAACTTTTTCCTCACTTACTGTAAAAGGTCTTTTCCAGATCTGAATGTCTCCTTTTTTAGGTACCAAAAACTGAGGCCCATGAATGTTATCTAGAGCTTCCTTTTCTCCTACAGCAACTGGACATTAATGCAGGGAAAAGAGTGGGCTCAAAGTAAAGGATTCTTTGTGGTCTTAGAGGTAGTGCCCACAATCGATATGGGTGGTTCTGGAATAAAGTTAGTTTAATATGTGGAGATACAGTTGGAGAACTGGAACTTCATGGGCTGGAGCAAACTCAAGTGCAGACATCATCTATGGAGAATCTGGTGATACCAGAAGTCTGTCTGTATGAGTATGTATGAATTCTGTGCCGCAAAGAACATTTCTTAGACCCCAGCTTTATGCAGACAAATTTGAGTAGACTCCTGCAAACATAACAAACAGAGCCTTGCTTGACCTTGCTCAATATGCATATTTTTCTGTAGACAGTGGAACATTCTAACAATATAAAATATACAGAAGAAAATATCCCTGACAACCTTGTTCTTAGAAACAACCCAACGGCTTAGATAAACTGGCACAAGTTGATTTTAAGTTTTGATCTGCTGGGAGCAGAGTGACAAGAGAGGGAGAGCAGCCCAAAGCAGACACCTCACAGGGAAAACTTCAGCCTTCATAGGTGATGAACTTCTAAACTACAATTACAGTTCTACAGCGTTATCCGAACTTAAATGCACATATCACTGGAGTGCCTTGCATAGCATATTTAATGTATAGTTTTCTTTCATTGCAATTCAGGATGTAAGAATAGAATCTATATTTTCAAAGGGGATTGTTTTCATCAGTTTAACCAGCCCACTGTCATAACTTACTTTCCCCTTGTTCTTCACGTCGTGATGTATTGAAAGCTGTTTCTAAGGTGAGGCAAGCAGAAATGTCAGGCTTTTCAACCTCCTTCCATTTTTAATCCAGCCTGCTTTGCTCTTACAATAGAAAACCTTCTGGGAGTCTCTCTACATGACATGGACTATAAAAGGTATCAATAACAACAGGAGTTCCTGCTGTGGAAGGGTACTGTAATTGCAATTGCCTAGGATCTGGAGATTCATTATGGAGAAGGCGAATGTTCTGTAGTCTGGTTCTCCTGGGCATATTTTGTCTCTCCTTAACAATTCACCTCTTCTAGAGTGAGTTTTCTTTTTATTTATTTGCTTGTTTATTTTCTTTAAACAATAACTGAGCACAAATCAGTGCACCTCCACAAGTGGCAGAATATCAGAAGTGGAAAAAAAAAAGCTACTGGCAAATAATGTAAGAAATAATAATGGAAGATTAAATACATTCTTGCCACAGGGACAATTCTTATGTTAGTCTCTGATTTAAAGCTTGATGACCACACACTGGATTCCCAACGAGTATCAAGAAGACATATTTCTCCTTGTATATGTGAAATAAGATGTGTTTGTATAGCTGTAACTCCTGGTTTTGCAGTTTAGCTTGGTACTCATAATAGAGGAATAAATATTAGTTATATGCTAGATAATTTCAACAGCATTTGAAAAATAGGACGTAATAAAACATAAACATAATATTAAAAAATATAGGCATGTATTTTCTTTACTTGCAGGTGTATATTTCACCTCTGTACATAGCGACATCTTGCTAAGGAAAAGCACATTTGCAACATAACTTGCCTGCAATCATTAATTTCTTTCTATTTTTTAAACTATTCCTTTTAAATGACTGTAAAATAATCTCACCAGAAAAATGTTTCTGTCTCATTGTTTTTGGCACTGTGCCGTATTAAGATATTTTTAGTTGTCTATTTTTATTTTGCAGTTCATATGATATATGAACACCAAAACTGCCTGAAGCACTATTCCCTATCTTCTGCAGGTGTTTAACTTAACTTCCACGTCTCAACACTGAAGTTTGAGACTTGCAAGTAATGGGTACCCCTTTGAAGATCATGCTACTAACATTATTCTATGAATTTAAATCAATTATTCTCACTAATTAATGCATCTGCAAATATTCTGCACCAAATCACACATTAATGGTATAAGCAGTGTTAGTGTGAATTATTATTTTTTTAAAGAATGGAGTAACCATAGAGATAATTTTAGTCTTATAAGGCTGTGGAGTCCTTCTATGACTGTTCAGATGTAGACCTCTATAATTTCATGCATTTCATGTCATTTCTTATATGTTTGTACCACTTGTCATAACGAAATAGCACATTCTTAGATGAGCCCTTTGTGTTACAAGTATTAAATAAATCTCAGTGCAGCCTAGAGCTAAAATGTGTTGTTTAAATGCTTTTATTTTACTAACATTAAGAAAGATCTATTCTTAAAGCTTTTTTCTCCTAACGCTTGGAAAAAAAATGTTATTGAAGTAATTTTTGTGATAGTACAAATCCCAGAAGATTGTTTGCACTCTCACATATCTGTGCATTTTAATTTGTTTCAGTATAGTTGTGCTCCAGTTGATGCCAGCCTTGGCATTGGTTGCAAAACCACTTCTGCCAACCCTGAACAAACCACCTAGTCCAGTCCAACCTCACCAGAAAGACTAATCCTTCATGTGACACTGAAAAGCAGTCAGCCACAGCCATCCTCTTAGAAGCTTGGCTTTTTCAAAGGACATGACCACCAGCTCTTCCAAAATACTTCTCAAGTACCCTACTTCTGTAATGAAAGACAGATCTTACTCTTAAAGGCACCAACTAAATATTCCGCCACTAAGCACCAGAGAATCCACTTGGAGCTGCAAACACTTTTGTGCAAGGTGTTTTACTTTATCTATGTGTGTCTGTTCTTGTAGCCATCAGAGCTGTTCCAGAGCTGTCTCAGAATCTCACAAAACTGTCCATCTGTCAGTCCTTCCATCCAATATATGTGCTATACATTCAAACATAAATCCTAAGGACCTCAGGCATCATCAGGTGGTAGTTTTGGGTCTTCCAAGCTGCTAGAACCCTCTCTAGTTTCACATTATCCCCTTGATGATAACCAGTTTGGCACACACCCATCCAGCTACTTAAATGCAAACACAGCTGCACCTGGATACTCTTTCCTTAACTGCAGGCTCTCTCCATCACAGCAGAATTACTATACTTTCCTAAAAGACATCTGTACAAAAGGCTTCAGAGTTCAGGCCTTGCAGACAGATGAGCTCTGGTAAGTCTAATTTGCAGCAGTTTAAGACCTTGAATTACTGCTTGGTATTTCAATAATAATTCTCTAAGGTAACTGCTCTTGAACTGAAGAGTAGCACAAGAGATATCTTGTGCATATACTGATTAGCCCCAACACAGAGGTTGGCATTTTATTTTATACCAGCTGATGAGGTGGTTATGTGATATTATGGGTAGAATGGGTGTTGAGTAAATGGAGAATAGGCACATGTCGCCTTCTACTACCTCTGCTAAAGAGACAGGCAGAAAAAAAAGGACAGTTAGCAGCAGTGAGACATGGAATCAGCCTACCCTTTCCATGCAAAAGCTAGAAGTTTGGATATCTATTTGTGTGTTACATGCCGACCAGTAAAATGGTATATCTTACAGAAGGTCCTTTCCTTATTTCTTTAGAATCACATTCACTCCAGTGTCTCCAGTTAATTCAGGCTTTTTATTCTTTCTCAGTGTATAGGAGGAATGCAACAACAGAAGAGGAAACTGGATCCTCCTTCCTTTCCTGCAATAGCCATAGAGACGCTTGTTGCATTTAAATCATTGTCACCTATGCAAGTGTGATGAAGACAAAAGTCTGCACAGTTGCCAAAGAGACCACAGGTTTTGAAATTAGCAGGGTAGCAGAAGTGTAAATTGTGGCCTGATTTTGTTTGCCAGTCCTTTGACGCTGATAAAGATGCAGATAGAGAAATGTCCATCTCCTTCCAGATCTCAGTCTGATTACTCAGGAGTGGGAATTAACCCTCTCGCCATTATTTTTACATTTAACATGATACAATTCATGTGAAACCACTGTTGGGAAGCAGGGGTGAGCCTAAACATAGACATCAAAGGGTCCCTTTCTTGGTACTAAAAATGTGTTGAAGCTGGGTTTGTTGGTGCAGATTAGCAAAGCAATGGGCTGAGATGTTAAGGGTCATTTTTTTTCCACTGTTCACTCCAATACATCTTTACAAGCTCTGCATTGCTGAAGGACTGTAAGCTAAAAAGGGTGCTAAAACATGCTTCAAATCTCTTTTGGAGAACGAGGATAACTTTGGAAAGCCTCACATATTAAAATATCTGTAAATATTGCTTAAAAAATGAAAGGTGGCTAAGTCAAACACTTTGTTTATTTTTAACCGAGTTTGCCTTCAGAATACCCCAAGTAATTTGACTGTGGAATTCTATGGATTTATCACTTGCCAAGTTTCTTATTTGTAAAAATCAAAACCCTTTTTGAAGATCACTAACAAGTGTAGAAAATGTCCTTTGCACTCTTAACCACATAAAAATGCCCCAGTTTTAATTTGTTTTGAAAATTTATTTGTGGCAAGAAAATACTCTCAGGCTGAAGTATTCTTTGCCAAATGTAGTCTGCAGTGAGAGTCTGCAGACCAAATTGTGAAAGCAGTGAAAAACAGGACTTGTTAGGGGAAATCCTGGCATTACCTTTGCCTACCTACATGTTCATGGGCATTGTAGTGATGCTCACTATTTCACTGTGTTGGAAATCAATGTATTTGCTTAGCAGATCCATCATTTTATGAGAGTTTTAAAAATTCTTCATTAAACTCACTTTATGCTTCCCCAAATCAATATTTTTTATTGGTAGCAAAAAATAAAATAGAGTCATTGGAAGCAGGCAATAAAATCTGTATGCATAGAGCAGTTTGCTTACTGTTTATGCAAAGAGAGTGTGTGATTGTTACAGTCTTGATGAACTGTCCAGGCCCTGTTTATATAGTGGATTTTTTTTTATCGTGCAGTGCTCATACAGTATTTCACTGAATGCTTCTTATCTGGACCCTGGGGTACTCTGTAATTCTTGAATCTAAGAGTAAGAGGCATGTCAGACATAAAATAGGAAATGTGGAATGTGAGGGTTTGAGGAATATTTCAGGTGATTTTGAAAAATATATCACAGCTAATAACAAGAAATGCCCCTCCAGGGTAAAGAAAAAATTTAAGTAGTGAGAAGTGAAGATAATCTGTAAAAGAGTTTTAGCTAGGATAGGAGAAACAGAACATGTGCAAAATGAAGCCAGTAATATGCTTGTGAATAATATGGGAGTTACATTTGGGGAATGGATGTTAAGAAATTTATGTTTCAGGGAAAATGGATGGAGAGGGGCAACAGGAATCAAACTGAATAATGGAAATCAGAGTATTGGGTTTGCAGTATCTGTGTGGGAGAAGAATCTGTTCCTGTAAGTCTTATCCTGTGACTAAGGATGGGTAGAGGGCAGAGGGAGTGCAGCAGAATAATGTAAGAGGAGGATATCAAATGCATATTCAGAGCTTTTTAAACTATTACTTGTTATTCAGCTTTGAGTACGACATTAGAGCTGTAGTGATGATGAGATGTGAGCTTCAGGATGAGTTTTGAGGGGTGAGGTTTTCCTTTTCTATGGTTGGATTTTTTATTCATGTGCTGCTTAATGGAAGCCATGTGACTGAGGGCTGGGAGGTTGTGTCTGTGTACTTGCGAAAGTGCCCTTTTTACAGGGTTTTGAAAAGGAGCAACCTATAGTTTAGATTTTGTGTATATGATTTTGTGAATCTGGTGCATTTGATAGAGCTTATGAAATTGCATCTCAGAATACCTAACCCTTTGGTATGTGAATGCTCTAGAAAAGTGTGCTAACAGTCAACGAGGCTTCTCTTATTTTATAGAGGAAGAGATGCCAGAGTGCACATTTTACCTTTGAACACATCCTTGTCATGTTCACTCCACGCCTACCTTCACTACATCCTCGTTTTGTGTTTTATGCCTCTTCTGTCACATAGTTTTTCTCCTTCTTTCCCCAACTGACTCAATATTGATTTTTGCTCTATACATGTGTGCATATATATATATATACACATATATCTGTAATGTTGTGTAAATGTCTGCACAAAATGCATGAGGGAGATACCTGATCGTTGCTCTCTGATCACTGTTTTCATAGTAGACCCTTTGTTCTCCAAGTACCCAGTCCTGTGAGCTGGAAGACAGGGACAGGAAGCAGAATGAAGCCCCCATATTCCAAGGGCAAATGATTAGTAATCTACTGTTCCTCTGAGATACTTATAAGTCTACACGTGTCCAGAGAAGGGCAATGAAGCTGGTGAAAGGTCTAGAGAGCAAGTCTGATGATGGCTTTCCAGCCATTCATGACTTCGGTTATTGCTCCCCAGGGGCAGGACCTGACATCTTCCTTAGTTGACCTGCATGAGGTTGCTGTTGGCCCATTTCTCCAGGCTGTCGAGATCCCTCTGGATGGCAGACCAACCCTCTGGTGTACCACTCACTCCTCTCAGTTCTGTATACTCTTCCAACTTGTTGAGGATGCATCCTGCCCCATGAGGCCATTAATGAAGATGCCGAACAGTACTGGCCTCAGTGTCAACCCCTGGGGCTCACCACAAGTAACCAGCCTCCACTTGGACTTTTTGCATTGATCACAGTGCTCCAGGCCCAGATGTTCAACCAGTTTTCCATCCACCAAATCCTCCTAGACTCTGTTCTCAGCATCCTTGGAAGTCCTGTGCAAAGTTTCTCACAGTGGCTCAAGCTTTTCCCTCATATGTGATGGTATCTAAAATCACAAGGAAGTTTTTACCTGTTTTACCTAAGACCTTGTCCAACATCATGCAAGAAATTCTTGTAGAAATATAGAATAAAAACAGATTTCTTATATTTTAAATGTTAAACTTCCTCTCTCTGCTACCTTTACTGGCTGGAGTTATTATGTAGACCTGTATCTGCACAGAGACTTTTCTTTGTCACGGTCTCTTTTCCCGAACTATATTTTAAATATGTGCATTTTTTTTACCCATAGTAGTCCCTCATGTTTTTCCATTGTGGGTGACTGAAAAGGACAGAAAATGTAAGGCGTGAGAACATCCTGCCTTCGGACAGCTGCATCATCACAAGTGTGTTTTTATCCCAAACTCTACTTCTAATGGAAATTGAAATAAACAAATGTGTCTGCTGCAAACCATTCTTACTGCTTTTGTTAAAAGCCTTGCCTGAGGAAGGCTTGGCTCAAAAGAGATTGAGCATATAAGAAAAGGTGGTGGGAAGTGTGTGGGGAAAGAGTGTAGAAATGGGCATAGTTCCGTGGGTAATATAACTGCACATGTTTGTGCCTGATACAGGCACAGTGGTTAGATGCCATTTCCTACCTTCTGAATATATGTACAATTGCGGAGTCGTAACACACTCTGAACACGGGTCCAGTTATTTGTATTTTAGATTGCCTTCAAAGTGGTGAAACCTTTCCTCTTCTTCTCCAAACTGAGCTGATACTCCTTGCGTGTAGTGCTAATTTTTCTTGTTTATTTATCTACCACTTACTTTTAAAGAGAGTTTTTTTAGTCCCACTCCCTCTCTCACCCCTAAGAAATGGAGCCCTCTCCTTGTGCCGTTCAGAGGCACTGCAGCGGCTGCAGGAGCCCCGCCCGTGACGGTAGATGTTAGGACAGCCTGTCTGAGTGAGCCAACTGGCCTTGTCACTGATGGATGCGGTGGGAGCACTGAAGAAGAAAGGTACATTTTGAAACAATATCGCCGTGAATTACTTTCTTAAGAGGTCGGTTGAGTGCTGCCGTCGCCTATCAGTTGAGTCATTTTACTTTTACAGGTCACCTTAACATTTTCAGGTGAAGGGCCCGATGTTGAGTGCCTCTGTCGTGACTGATGCTCTCCATACTGCAGCCGGCACAGGTGATACAGTAGGTGCAGCAAAGGACTAAGTTTTTCACATCTCCGAGTTAGAGGAGATTCTAGTTAAAACTCCTTTTAACCAGTGAGTGCTTACAGGTTTCCTAAAATGAAATTCTTGGAAGGAGTGAGCTTTAGAGAAAATAAATGAGAACTATAGCATTATTCTTTTAGTCTGCAATTATCTGAAGTTGTTGTCAATAGAAATAGTTGCATACATTTGTCTTCATTAATCATTTCAAGGTGTTGCTTTTTGATGCAGCCAGCCCTAGCAGTTCACAGGCACTTTAATTTTCCAATTACCGTACCTGTGGCTCAGAACAGATACTGATTAGTTTCACATTTTGCTCTGTGGGCAGCTTAATGTTCTTGTCACCTTACATTGAGTTTTAAATGTGAAGAGTGTAAGAGAATGTCAGATGTGCTCCCAAGTCTTCTGGGTCAGACTCAGCAAGTTATGATGTTTCCAGGTACTGTAATGATAGGTTTCTGAAAGATGGATGAAAGAACAAGGTATGGTTTTAGGAACCTATCACGTAAGTAACGATTCCTCTTGTAAAGCGAGTGTGAGTGATTTTGCACTGTATTCTTTTTCACAAAAAATTTTAGCTGGAGATGAAGGTGACGCTACTGGCTGCTATAACAGCAATACAAAGGGAAGGTATGATGGCAGGAAGGCAAGAGCAATGCTTTTCAATATGTGCACACAGTTACCTTTTCAAACTGTAGTAATGAAAACAAAGGAGAAAATAAATTTTGAAAAGGCCTAGGCAGAAAGATTAATTTTATAAAAAATAGAAATGTTGCCTGTCTCCTCTTTACCAATTGTGTACCAGCTATGACTCATCCATGCATGTGTTTTTCTTTCTGAAAACTGCCATGGAAGAAATCCCCTCCAAAACACAAAACCACGCTGAACATCTGCTGTCTAGGTGTTCATTAGGTCTGTCTGCTCTGCTTTTGGCTAATTGCCTGGGAGTGAAGTTGAATCATTTATGGGGACTTAACCTGATGCCAGTTATAGTGGTAAAGATAATGTAACATTTCGATAAAACCCAGGAAGTGTCAAACGTGTAGCCTCCCAAACATAAACTTTATTTACTGGTTTCTCATGCACTTTGTTTGCCTACAATATTGCCTGCACAACTGATAACAGAAAATGTATTTAATAACTACTCAGTGCTAATATGCTGTAGTATGCATGACTGACTAATTTAATTTATCTCTGATTAAGCCTATTATGTTTGAGATCACTTTACAGAAGAGACTTTTTTTTGCCAGCTGTAAGCTTATTTGAATTGTAATATAAGTTAATAATGTGTGAAATAACTACTGGTGCCTGCTTCTAAATGTTAATTTTACCAAATGACTTCCTGAGTTAGTGCGTACACAGCTCATCCATTGCAATGTAGTTAATATGTTGTTTGGACATAAGATTGCATAGGTAAAAAGGCAGATATGTAGCAAGGGAGATAAAAGGGTTTCTACTGAAAAGGAATACAATTATAGCCCAGTCAAGAGTGGCATGAGGTATATATATTAAGATATCTCTCTCTCTCTCTCTCTCTCTCTCTCTCTCTCTCTCTCTCTCTCTCTCTATCATCTCTCTATCTAATCTATCTCATCTACCTACCTGCCTATCTCAGTATCAGCTGAGAAGAAGCCCACATGTCATTCTTCATCTGAAGTATTCATTTCCTACAAAGTGCAAAGGGCAATAGGGACTTCTTGAGAAAAGAGAGAGGAATACATGAAACAAAAAGCTGTAAGAAAGACGGTCCTGAGTATGCTTAAATGGGAAAACAGCCATCTGGTTGGAATTGTAGATTTTTCTCAGACTGAAGTTGGAAATGGAAAAGGTGTGTGTGCGGGGAGGGAACAACTGAAATAAACCCCAAACAATATAAATCTGAGAAATGTAGATAACTCTGCCAAGGAAAGCTTTTTTTTTTTTTTTTTTTTTTTTCCTAGGGAGAAAGAAGGCTGTTTCCCGGTTCCTCTCCACTGTTTTCTGTGGTCTAATTGTTAGTGTAGACAGGCCCCTAATGGAGAGGGAAGCGAAGCTTTTTCTGTGCATAAGCTGTATCCCAGGGCTATTGATCACTGACAAATGAGACTTTGCAATGTCTGTGCTTTAGCCACTTGTTTCTCTGAGAGGCTGCAAAGTGCTATCAGTTGTTGTTTTGGAAAAAGGTCGGTGTTTATCAGTTGTGACTTTTATGTAAAACCATAATTATACATATTCTTGCTTTATTATATATTTATATTCAATCTGCTGAGAAAATTCAGGTGAAGGGAATGAAGTTTTCTACCTTGTTTAAAAAAACAAGTGTGATAGTTGGGAGTTTAGGCTATGAGATTGTTTATAAGCAAAGACACCTAAATTATACGTGCTTTGCATTTACGTATATGCAACTCCAAGTGAAATAAAATGAAGTCAATACTTTTCTCCATCAGATTAGTATATCTATTCAAATTAGAAAATATATAGGGTACTGTAGTTACTGTGTTAGACTGAGCTGCCAAAACAATGTCACTTGCCTAGCTTGGAAAGAAAAGTACGCTCCATATAATTTCTCTTTATGTCACTCTGTTCCACCCTCTAAACATTTCTGGCATGTGATAACATATGAGATGTCAAGCACTATTGTTCATGTTTTATCGTGCTATCTCATACAGATCAGTTATCAGCAAGCCAAGATGCACAGCAGCTCTGATTTCAAGATCTCTCTTCACAGAGTGTCACATGCTAACTGGCAGGACAGGACTTTGGCAGGTCCACCACCGACTGTCAGGATGCATGGACATATGCAGCTGAACGTATGGTGATTGTACTGTCAAGAGTAGATTTCCAGCAGTATTATAATCGCAAAAAAAAAAAAAAGATATTTCTAAAAAAAATTCTGGTACAGTGTCTCCAGGATTCATCCTGCTGCACTGGCATTGCTACTACTTGTCCTTTTGGTGTTTGCCTGGAATAGCTGATCAATGAATATTGGAGGAACAATGTGACTCTTCTTCACATCGAAGATGGTCCTGAGACTCAATGTTTAGGTAGTGTCACATAGAGGAAACGTAGCACATCGGCTTTCCATATCCTGTACAGTCCTCCAGGGGTATAATCCAGGGCTGAATGTGATATGTAGAGATATGAAAATGGGGTGCTGGATCCAGTTTGGAGTTTCCCTGCATGTTAGCGCAGACTCCAAAACAGCCGGGTGAGCTCTTGCTGGCTGGTGCTTAGATCACAAGAAAGCTGATGAGGGACTTTTTAGGATGTTGGGTAGTGGTAGGACTAGAGGGAATGGATTAAAGCTAGACATGGATCAGTTCAGACGGAACATTAGGAAGTTCTTCACCATGAGGGTGGTGAGACACAGGAACAGGTTGCCCAGAGAGGCTGTGGAAGCCCCATCCCTGGAAGTTTTTAAGGCCAGGCTGGATGGGGCTCTGAGCAGCCTGATCTAGTGGGAGGTGTCCCTGCCCATGGCGGGGGAGTTGGAACTAGATGATCTTTAAGGTCCCTTCCAACCCTGACAATTCTATGATTCTATCTATATAGCTCATGCCTGGAAACAGGGTGTTTGAGCTAAAAAACCTCTGGTGAGCTGGGGAGGACTTTCTGCTTTAGGACTTGCATCTTCACTGGCCTGAGAGAGCTCAGGTTTTCCCCCTGGTGTGAAGGCTTCTTCTGCATCCTCTACCTTTTGCGCAAGCGATGAACCAGGATTCTGTTAAAAATTATAAACTAACACTTTTTCCTTTTTAAAAAAAATCTTGACAAGAGTAGCAGTCTGAGCTTCTTCACCTGACAGAGCAACTGACTATAATTCAATATATAGACCAGTCATTGCTGAAAATTTTGTGTATTTTTACAAATCATACATACTTAGTGACAGGAAAGTAGAATTTGATGCTTCATATTTCCTTTAAGAGCAAATTTTTGAGGAATAATTAAAAAAAAAAGTAAAATACTTGGTTATAAATAATCTAAATTTTCAGTGACTTTCACAGCTATGGGGCAGTCTCCTAGACACTTTGAGATGTATGAATTACAGATCTGTTGCGCTATTATCTGCAAGAGTCATTTTTCTGCAAAGTGCGTGGTTAATCACTCCCTGTTCAAGTTCTTCTCGTGCAGCCCAGTTCAATGCAGAAACCTCGTGCAGCCCAGTTCAATGCAGAAACCTTCACTGGGTCAGCCAATTGTTGTGCTTTACAGAGGATCAACTGAAGACTAGGGCTGCTTTCTCTCTGTCCTCTTTCGTTTTTCTTTTCCCCCAAAACCTAAATTGAGATTGATTGTTTAGCAGAAAAAAAACCCCAAAACACACTATAAGCGACGAAGCGTAACTCAGTACGATACTGAAAGCTGCTTAGCTGTCGTATCAGACTCAACTTACTCTTAAGCAAAGATTAGAGAGGATAACTTATGTACAAGGTTGTAAATCTGCTTAGCCGTCTGTGACTCTTATGGGCAAATAATGCTTCCGAAACACAGTCTTTGAACATGTCAAGAGTCACCTTTTTGAATGACTCATAAATAGGAGCCAGATGATTTCAGCTGGGAAAGAAAATAATGTTCAGCATACTGAACATTGGAAGCCAAAAGACAACTCATACACTAGTTAACTGTGATATGGTCTATCTTAAAATAGATGTATGTTGCAAAAGCTTATTATAACTATGAGTAACACCCCATAAAATGTTTGTTGTTACGAAGCTGCCTTTTGTGCAACAGAGATAGTTTCACCTTTTTCTAGAAAACCTCACCAAACAAATAATGAGAATATAGACCTGAGTATTCCCTCAAAACACACTTTTTGAAACGTTAACATGTTTTTTTGCCTTCATTACTTCAATATATTTTTGTAGCTCATTAGTGAATATGAAATACGTACAACAAAGACATAAAAGCAATCTGAGATGAAACATACAAAATGTCTTTTTTCTGCCCTACACCTAAAAGCTCTGGACTTTATGAAGGACTAAGGTTGGATAAAAAACCCAGCATGTTTTGTTCCATGCATTTTTTTTTGTAATTTTACTTGTTAATTTGAGACAAAACAGCAAAGCAAAGTGTACAATGGATCCAGCTTATATATAATGTTTAAAAATAATAACATAATGTTCTAGAAGACATCCTAGTACATCAAATACGAATATATTTTTTTTCGCTATGTAATTATGCAGTTACACTTCTTTGTTGTTTTAGTCTACTTAAATCTAAATTAAAAGGGCACTGTAATAGTAGGGAGGCGGGGAAGGAACACAAAACAATTGGTAAAGATAAGACTACATGGGGGGTTTAAAATTATTTTAAAATGTCTGATGGTCTTTTGCTCCTTTTTTCAAATTGGTCTAAGTTCCAGGTTTTTTTTTTCACTTTGACCAAATCCGTTAGGATTTTCCTGTGATCTTGTTCAGGAAATCCCTGTCATCAGTGAAGCTTGTTTGGGCAAGATTAACAATAGCTTTATGGCTTGAAACCTGATAGCAGGCACTCTAGTTTTTTGTTTGGGGTTCATCAAGGGCTGATAGACCTGTGCAGACCTCGTTCATCCTATTCGCCTTTTGCAAAAAGTGACGTAGTTTTAGCTTTCTTCCACCACTCTAGAATTTCTCTGGTAGTCTATGATTAATTGAAAATCAATGTTGGTGGTTCAAAACCTCCTAAGCCAGCTTTTTATACAAAAAGTGCTGATACAGATGCTGTTTAATACACTTCCAACCTACTGCCAGTCGAGCGTGAATTAAAACATCAAAGACACTAAGTCAACTGCACCTTTGTGTCATGGCAGGGGTGGGTCGAGGACAATGATGGAAGGATTTCAGGCGTCTCCTAAGAGCGCCACATATGTGACTTCTTTGTACAGTCATTTTGGATTCACTTAAATGGTAACAGAAAGAAGAAAAGCTCCATCTAAGGAAACACTGTATAGCACAATAAAAAAGGAAACGCTGACCATCCAAACAACACTTGAAAATCCAAATGAACCAGCACAGCTAGAATAAAGAAATACATTTGGCAGATACACGTATTTTGTGTGGAAGGATAAACTTCAGAGAAGCTGCTCCTCACTCCCAAAGGCAGAACCGATCTATTTATTGAGCATGTTTAGCTTTGCTGCATCTTTATTGGCATTTCTATCATTTCTGGCCAGTAAAGGACCAATGTCATTGCTGAGATTCTTCTTCAGCTTGTGCTTAGAAAGTTGTTAGTGTCCTTTACTCTGCATAATATTGATTTTTCCCCCTTCTTCCCCCCCCAATCACCTAATGTATATTAATTGCAATCCATTTCCCTTTGTTCCCTGCTGTAGATTACTTTTCATAGCTATTTTTGCTTCAGTAAGCCAGTGTGGCAATTCAGGCAACTATTCCTTTTTCTTCATTGTTCATGTTTATTTTTAGTATCTGGTAAAATGTTCTTAAGCAGGTCCCAGCTTTCATCTTTTTCCCGAATAAACTGTTTCTCCCACCTGAATTTGCATCTACTTGTTCTCTGGATTGCAAAATGAATCATTTTAAGCTACCAGGTATATTTGTTTTCATAATATCCTGTTTGAGAATAAGAAACATAATGAGCAAACATAAAGAAACAACTGCTAATTTTTAGTTCTGTAGTAAATTTTATGTTATCTTTCAAAATTAGGTATAATATAAAATTCCTGCAAGCTAAATGCAATTCTTACTGAGTTCAAAAAAGTCCTTATGTAGTATTTTTTATTTTATTTTTTTTATTATTTATTTCAAGGCAGCACAAAGCCCCCAGCTTCTGCTATTGAAATTGAAGACCTCCATGGTAATTCAGATTTCTTTCCTACACAATATAAACAGATGCTTAAGGAATCTCTTGTCAGCATTTTCCTAAGTACATTTGTGGTCTGGAACAGATATATCACCATTCGTCTTGCACAGTCTTACTTCCAGAATGACCCAGGCTCTGTCTTCCTCCTCCCGTTGCACCAGTACAGGCTGTGGGAAGACTTGGCCATTTCTGTCCAGCCAACGCTTCTCCATCCCAAGGGCCATGGCCACAGACTGACTTTATTGCTCAGTCAGCCTCCGAGAAAGCAAAGATTTCACTGGATTGTGGTCAGTGTGTAGAACTGCTTAATTCATGAGATAGATAGAATCAGAGAGCCGTTGAATGTTTTGGGATGGAAGTCACCTTTAAAGGTCGTCTAGTTCAGGGACATCTTTAACTAGATCAGGTTGCTGAAAGTACTGCCTAATCTGAGCTTGAATGTTTCCAGGGATGGGGCTTTTACCACCTCTCTGGGCAACCTGTGCCAGTGTTTCACCACTCTCACGGTAAAAAAATTATCTTCCTTATATCTAGTATGAATCTGCCCTCGTTTCGTTTCAAACCGTTACCCGTTGTACATTTGGTATTTTTCACTCTGGCCTTCCAGAAAGCGTTAAGCTGGTGAAGTGCTGGACTTTATTCAGGGGGGAAAAAAGAGCTGAGTTGAGAGTCCTTCTAAGACATTACAGGTAAATGGGATAATATGTGAAATACGGGCTGTCCTCACACATCCCTGTGCCGGGGCTGCTCTGCAGGGTCTGAGCGCAAACACAGCTGCTGAGCCATGAGGAGAGAGAGACCCAGCCAGGCCGCTCATGGCTGCACTGAGTTTAGCTGGCATTGATCAAGCAGGACTAAAACGACTGCTGATCATTCTCAAAGGGTTATTGCTTCTCATTACATCCACAAAATAAAAGCAAGGCTCTGGGTTACCTGGGCAGTGCTCATATGAATCATGGTGTCAACTTTTCCTGCCCATGGTGAGTTTAAAAAGACTGGAATCTGAAATTAGTGTGCTTTTCTCTTGGACTTTGCTCTAGATCTGAATGTGACTTGTGTAAGAATGTTTTTTAATGTCATTTCTAAGATGGCGAAAGACCCTCAATATAGCCTTCCAGATCCCAAAGCAGAAAAAGCTGTTAGATATGCTATTATTTTAAATTTTAATCTGTTCTGGTGTTCCTGAAATGCTCTGTCTCTAATGCCTTTTGTATTAATCATAATAAATATTTTATCCTTTCTGGAGAGGGCATGCTGACATAACGTCTAAGTGTAAGAGGCAACTTGTCTCAGCTACTTTATGATACTTGCTAGACTTAAAAGAATATCCAGAAGTTCCAACAGAGAGATTTTGCAGATAATAAAGGCAAAAATAATGGATAAAGATACAAAATAATAACCGCATGCAGCTATTTGCTTGCCTGCTGTTTTCTAATTTACAGAAAACAGAGCTTATTGTAGTGCAGCCATGCAAACTTAGTAGGTGCAGCAGTCTCTGTGTACAAAAGCAGTGGGACAAGGGAGAAAAAGAAGCAACAGAGGTGGGCCCATGCCAACCTCATGCCAATCACAAGACCAAGTGCAAGGTCCTCCATCTGGGTCAGGGCAATCCCAAGCACCAACATAGGCTGGGCAGTGATTGACTTGAGAGCAGCCCTGAAGAAAAGGACTTGGGGGTACTGGTGGGTGAGAAGCTCAACATGAGCCGTCAGTGTGCACTTGCAGCCCAGAAAGCCAATCGTGTCCTGGGCTGCATCAAGAGGTGCGTGGCCAGCAGGTCAAGCGAGGTGATTCTTCCCCTCTATTCCACTCTTGTGAGACCCCACCTGGAGTACTGAGCCCAGTTCTGGAGCCCACAGCACAAGAGAGATATGGACGTGCTGGAGCGTGTCCAGAGAAGGACCACGAGGATGATCAGAGGGCTGGAGCACCTCTCCTATGAAGACAGACTGAGAGAGTTGGGGTTGTTCAGTCTGCAGAAAAGAAGGCTCTGAGGGGACCTTATTGTGGCCTTCCAGTATCTCAAGGGGGCCTACAAGAGAGCTGGTGAGGGGCTTTTTAGGATGTTGGGTAGTGGTAGGACTAGAGGGAGTGGATTAAAGCTAGACATGGATGGATTCAGACTGGATGTTAGGAAGAAGCTCTTGACCGTGAGGGTGGTGAGACACTGGAACAGGTTGCCCAGAGAGGTGGTGGAAGCCCCATCCCTGGAAGTTTTTAAGGCCAGGCTGGATGAGGCTCTGAGCAGCCTGATCTAGTGGGGGATGTCCCAGCCCATGGTGGGGGGATTGAAACTAGATGATCTTTAAGGTCCCTTCCAACCCTGACAATTCTATGATTCTAAGAAGCCAGAGAAGTGTGATAAAGTTTTCAAGAGCAGACACTTGTTGACCTCTTGTGGGTTTTTTTCTATGCTGCTCTATAAAGAATGGTCAGCCTGAACAGGACTAAATCAGTAGCTCCATGCCTGTGCCTGACCTCTGAAAAAAAGGCAAACACATGCGCTGCAGAAGTTGAAGCAGTGGCTTGAGGGACGTGAACATCTCCTGCCTCATCACTGCTCATCTGACAATAGGTATGAGCTTGAGTATATGGCTTGTTTCCACATGCAGTCCAGTATATTTCAATAGGCTCTGTCTCAGGTTTTATCAACCATGCTCTCATTACAATGAGAACTATCATGGCTAAAACTGTATCACAGTGATCCATCTTTTCAATGGTAGGTGTCCTGTACAGTGATACACATCATGTATCTCTTACCCTCCAAAATACCCAGGCCAAGCTTCCCTGCTATAGCACAGATCTGCCTGTGTTCAAAGCTTGACAAAGTTTTTGGTGTAGCCTTCCATATTGACATTTAAGGCTCTTGCATTCATCATCTTTCTGTAAAATTACTGAACACTTCCCACTTAGAGTAGTTCCCAGAAAACGTGCCCTGGCTCCCCTTTCAGGGCCAGTCAGACTGGGACTGGCATGCATCCCTAAATAATTAATGGCTGTTTATGTAGGTACTAACAATGTTGTGTGGTTTGTTTTTAACTGAAGCCTGCAAAGAGTGTTTCTTGGCTTGCTTCTTGGCTGAGAGTAGAGTGTGGTCAGAACAAGACAGCCAAAGAAGTGCATATTTTAGAGTGTGAAATAGATTAAATCAAAGTGGTCCTCTTCCTCCTGACAGCTGAAAGCCACTTCTGTCCACAAACCGTGGGCATGTTTGCTTCTCCATTATTAGCTGTGATTTGAAGGAGAAAATGAAGCAGATAGCTAAGCATTTGGGGAGAATTTGCTGAATGCACAGCTCACAAATCCTACCGGAGCTGTGGGGTAGGAGGGCATGGATTTAATGCGTGATGCTGATTGTGAGAGCATTTTGTATATCTGGTTCAGTTCATGGGCTGGCTCCATTTGTGGAAGAGAGCTTTGGCTATTGTTGTTTGGTCCCTCTGTCTTATTTTTGCTTCACATTACTCAATGTCTGATTATGTTGGACAATATTCACCGTTGCTGTTGAGAGCATTTTGGACAGCAGTGAAAAAATGCCAGGGATTATGGCCATATCATTATATCACTGCTTAGGAAACCTGTGAGAGTGAGCCAAGGCAGGCATTGGATGCTTTGCAGAAGGAGAGCTGCCAGCATACGACAGATAAATAGATGATAGATAGATAGATAGATAGATAGATAGATAGATAGATAGATAGATAGATAGATAGATATAGATAGATAGATAGATAGATAGATAGATAGATAGATTTGTCTCCCCTTTTCCTCCTACTTGTAATCAGACAGAGAATAGAGAGGTGTCAAATTTGCATACAGCTTAATAAATGTAGAGAAGATAGCTCACACTAGTAGAGTCAGGGTGAAGTGTCCTGACAAGAACTCCTCTGGCTAGTGGTGGTGGTGGCAGGGTGGGAATTTTGCAGATTCTGTGAATTTTGGCATTATGTGTTAGAGCTGAGAGCATTACTGGACATGCTGTTCAACAAAGTAAGATTTCTGTCCCTGTTTTCTTTTCAAGTTTATCCAGTCTGTTTTACAGCTGTGATAGCACAGTGCAGTCCAAAAGCTGGTGTGGTAATACATATATATAGGTATAACATCAGTTATTCATGCTTACTATCTCAAATTGTGAGGTACAGCTTGGAGAGGAATGAGTACTTGGCACAAAAGAAAGTATTATATTTCATTTCGTTGTAATGTTTTTAGTGGATCCAAAAATTCTGTAACCATCCCAAATTCATATAGCGTCTTCAATGCTGCATATTGCCTTTTTGTCTTAGGTTTATCTGGAAGAAGTATCTCCAGTAACAAAATCAAAGGAGATTCAGGAATACTGATTTTTTTTCACCAAGGTCAATTTTACCTTATAATAAAATCTATTCTTTATGGATTCACTTACTTAGGGCAATACTGCTCACATATAGTAGATGATATTAAAATCTTTACAAATGTTTTTGTAAGTAACTAAAATTACTGTGACATTTATGGTATTCCCTTTCCTTAGATTAGGGAATAAAGCAGTTACTTAAATTGCCTTCAAAGCAAAACTATAAAGATTTCAATTCAGGATTTACACTGAAAAAAAGAGAAAACATAAAGTGCCTTTCTGGGTGGTATGACTGTATTTTTATGTCTCCCATGCCTGATGACATGTCATTGCGAAGGCTTGCAAATTGAACGTGGAGGACACAGGATCTTTTCTCTGTCTTCTGCCTCTTTGACCAGCTGAAGAGGTGTGCTGCCCGCAAGAGAGAGAGGTGGGTGACATTCAGATATCCAACACTGTGAGGGACCAGTGTAAGGTTTTCTGGCCCTGTAGGCAGAGCCTGAGGCTCTGCTGCAGCAGGGTGGGCTCCCCATGCAGAAAAGAAGAGAGAGGGGCTTGAGGCAATAGCAGGGCTCCAGGAGATGCCCTGGATAGATGAGAGGACAGCTGTGGGTGGAGAAAGGGAATAGATGGGGCAAGACAGGTAAGAGCAGCGGTGGAAAAGGAGCAAAGAGCTTCACAGAGGCAATGGGGCTGGGAAGTAAGTGCAGGAGGCTGTAGCAGGCTATTAGTGGGTGCTTAAGTAATTTTTTCTCTTTTCCCTTAGAAAATCCTTCTCCTTCTGCATCCTCCTCTTTCTGGGATATCGGTCTCTGAGCTCACATCTCTTGGGTATCACAGACTGTTTTGTCACCATCCAGCATATTATTTTCACTCCAGCTCATAAAAGGAAACCTATCATCCCAATTCATCTCCTCCTCACCTGCTTGGTCCTGCCAAGGAGGAAGAGGAAAAAAGATTTAGAGAAAGATAATACAGAGACTTCCTAGAGGATGAACCACAGTTGTTGCCAGAATTGGGTGTGAGGGTGGCGACTACTGAAATGCAAGGAAATGCCTACCATTCTCCCATCAGTTTTGGAGCCCCAAGGCATAGGGTGAGGCTACTCAGTGACCTATCCCCATCTTTTCAGGCGTTGAGAATGCTTGTCAGGCACCAATAAAGTAGGCAGGGGCCATCCCTGCCTGTGTCTGGAGCTCTGCCTTAATGATACTGCCTGGATCTCAAGAGTTTGGTTCATGGTAGGCCCATGGACTCCATGGTGGTTCTTTCAATCTTTTTTTTTTTTTTTTTTCTGATAGCCTCATGGAGTTATAAGGAGTTTTTAAAACATGAGTGAAAGAAATAAAGGTTATCTCTGGCACTTAACTGAGTAGGTGAACAAAAGTAGTGCAAAAGTACTGGGATAGGTGTTGAGTAAAAATGTCCATTGTGGTAACTATTCTGAGTACAGCTGCTCTTTCGTGACAACTCCTTTGAATTATTTCCATGTGGAAGAGAGCAGCTCTGACAGCAACTCTTTTTTAGAGGGAAGCAATTTCCTTCGTATATGACTTGTCAGCTGCTAACCGTGGGTGTGTAAATATAGCTGAAATTTGGAAATAGTGCCGATCTGGCAGAGGTTTGGGCAGTTATTATTTATGGCTGAATGGATGAGATTTACCAGGCTCAGTTTGATGGTAAATGTTGCAGGGCAGGTACATTACCCAAGCTTGTGTTTGTGGAGCACCTCAGCATTTTTATATTGATTTCAATAATGCAGTTGTTCTTGAAACAGCACAGTAAGTGGTGAATAAAGCATGTAATTTATATAATAACTGTAACAACATTCAGAAGCACCTCACTTTAATTTTACTTCAGTCTCATTGACCCTTTCTCCTCCCTTTCTCTTTGCTTTTATGGTTGTGTCCTCCCTCTCTCATCATTCTTACATCTCATTTGGGATTTCTCCTCCTCCCACTTCATCTTTCAGCTGAACTCCCATAGAAAATCGGATCCTCCTTCCACACCTCCAGCATGGGTGACCTCATTTGTTTAGAGAGCCTCTGCTTTAACCTCTGCACTTTTAGCTCTCAAATTTATTTCTTTGTGCTTGTTTTGTCTTATGTCATCCAGCGTCATGCTTCTTGTTGACATTCTCTTGCTGGTAAGTAATCTTTCTGAGCATACTCCCTGCTCTGACTTACCTTGGCATCCTCTTGGTGTGTCAGCTTACAATTTCTGTCTACGTAAAGGGCAGGGTGTCTGCTACAGGACAGTTCTCAGGTCAACTTTTCCATAAAGCTGGAAGTTGTTTCAAAAAAAAAAAATTAAGTTCATGGAGCCTTAACTAAGAAAGGTCTTAAGAGCTTTTAAAGAGCTAAGGATATATCTTTTATTGCAAGCCTAACAAAGATGCGAGTACTATAATTACATTTCTCAGCCTTCCAAGACCTTCCACTTTAACTGGAAATTCTCCTCCTGAGAAACCACGTGATGGTTTTTCTTCTTTACTTTCAAGGTCTTATTTCTCTTTGATCTCGATGTTTATGAGATCTTCTAATTCACATCATCCAGAAAGAGTGCTAGAGGACACAATGCACCTTTTCTGTTGGAAATTCTATGTCTAAAGTGGAGAGCCTCTATTTCCTAAAATTCAGATAAATCCGCTTTTTATGACTCGTTGTACCTAAATGTATCAAAATTACAGAAGATCCTCCTCCTTTTTACATGAGACCTTCAAATCCTTTTATCAGTCAAATTTTCACTCCATCACAGTGTTGCAGAAGGTGCAAAAAACCTCAAGGAATACTCAGTAAAAGAAAACGAGAAATCAGCAGAAGTGAACTTTCTGCTTCAGCAGTACCTTGTTCTAGTTGTGTCTAATATGATCTCTAGGACAGAGGATTGCCTTTATTTGTGCTGTGTCTTTGCTGCATGCAGCAGCAAGTTTATATTGAAACTTCCAAGTTAGTAATTCAGCTTGAGTTGTCTGAAAGCTGAAATTTTGTATGTGTTCGCGTTTCTTGCAGATGTCTGTCACGCAGCAAATGTTGCTGGCTGACTGCCCTCAAAACACTGGGGAAAAAAAAAAAAATGTTCCTGAAGAAGTGAAATACTAATGACTTAGAGCCACTTCATATCTAATAGCTAGTGAGTGCACTTCTTGGGAACAATGAAATGTGGAGTTTATTGATGGTGGAAGGCTTTACATTGCTTTTGAATAAGTACTTGCAAATTCCCTGTCTGGTGGATGACTTTTTAAAAAGCAGGCAAATCACTACTGGATGATGACAGAAGGGATCAGAGTTTGACTCAAAACATATATTGTGTTGGACAAAAAATAAGAAATTACTCAGAAAATACGCTCTAATATGCTCCACTAGGTTTCAGTTTCTCCAGGGAGCTTCTTTTTATGACTTGATTGGCTTGCTTTAAAGCCACAGAATATGTGATTCACAATTTCACCGTCCTATTAGTTCATGCTTCTGTTGGGAAGGTGAATCAATTTCTGGATTTGGTGTGTGTATAAGCAGCTTCCTTTTTCGCATAGTCTCAAGGGAAATCATAAAATGTCCAAAGAATAAAAGTACACCGAGGTATAGAGGAATTCCGGCACAGAAAGCTGAAAGTTAAGACATATCTAAACATTAGAACTTTAATAAGAATTCAGTGATCAGCGTTTTGCCAGTAATGTGGCAACATGCTCTCTCCTGTTTACCAACTGTTTGTACACAGCGTACTTTGGTCACTGAGTGCAATAACCAGGAAAGAACAAAAGACTTAGCAAATTCAATATAGAAATTCCCATTCCTGGTGTGGAACAGGTAGGTGTAAGGTACCATTTCATTTTAAACCAAATTATGTATCAGGACATTTCTGAAGCCATCAGTCTATAACAGCTGATATAATAAGAACCGAGGTACTCAAGTTCCAATTACGAATTTTGATGAAAAATCTTTAATCAGAGGGAAAAGATTAATTATATCAGAGCTCCTCCTGCCTTTCTTATTGTTCATTCAAGTGCACATGTAAAATAAGGACTTGATCAAAAGTCCTTTGAAATAGATGATAATCTGTCAGCGGGTCTGGAGAGTGTTTGGATGTGACCTGTATGTTTTGTCTTTACAATAAATACCTCAGGGATTTCTTGAGTGTTGATGGAGCACATGATGTAAAAGATGAAGCTAAGACAACTGGATTTGTTTGGCCTTAGGAAAAAAAATCCTGAGGAAAGATCTAAATGTTATCTTCAGCATCTAAATGCTATCTTTAGCTGTCTAATGGGGATGTAAGAAAGTTGGAACCAGACATTTCTTGTAAGGAGAAAATGGTGCAAGAGGGAATGGAGACAAGTTGCAACATGGGAAATTCTAACTGGATATTTAGGAAATAAAAAAAAAATCACAGTAATGTAGTCAAGTGTTGGAGCAGGTTGTGTGGAGATGCTGTGAACTCTCCGTTCTTGGGAGATATTCAAACCTGATGGTCTCTAGCAACCAGATCTAAGTTGGCCACACTTAGAGCAAGAGATTTTACCAAACAACTGCCAAAGGTGCCCTCCAGCTTGTATCATCCTGTGGTTCTGTGCTGCTATAAATCCTGGTTTTATGTAGTTTTCTGTTTCCATCTACCTCCATCTAACTAAAGTTGAAATGTTCTGTGTGTTTTCAGAAACTACTCGGTTTGCTCTCATTTGCTCACACAAATGAGAAATGGAAAGGTTGTTAAAGAAAGAATTCAGTGAACCGCAAAATCATGTACTTTTCTATGGAACTATGCATTTTATACATTTGGTTTATAACAGCAGGTAGAAAACATGTGCTGAGAACTCATTGCTTTCATGAGCTGAGATATCTGTATCCATGAATAATATATATTTGTGGTGGGTTTTTATCTTCTTTTTTTTTTAAAATGAACAAAGCAAATAAAAGCATAGTTTGGTTGTTTTGAATATTAAAACAGGCCTGCATTCACCCAGAAAATAAGCTTAAGTCTAATAAATGTTATTGTATCCACAGATAGATCTGCTTTTTAATATAAATATAAGCATCTCTTCCTGCTTGTTCTATTAGACTGCGTCTTAGTAGAAGTAAGTCTTTTGCACAGCATAAGTCTTTTGCAATACCTTTCCAACAGAAGATTTTCTTTGGCAATGTATTGAAGTCAGGACTTTTAGAAACTTCTTTTGTTAAAAACCGACAATTAAAACTGGTGCTGTTTGAAATTTAACAGTATTTTAAACAATTTTCCAATGAAATATCCCAGATGTGCTTTTGCAAATTAAAAAGTTACACATTTGTATTTGAAGTATTTTTTAAACTTTGCACTAGAGAATTTACAATCTTTTAAAAAAAACTTCAACATGTATCTTATGAATTACATATCTTGTTTGGCATGTCTGAATTTCTTATAGCATGGGGGAATGATTTCTCATCCAAGACGCAATGTGTTTTATAGCATATTAGACTAAAGGGTGGTATATGAATGTGGAACATGTTGAAGATGGAATATGAATGCTAGGTTTTGCATGGATGTTGTGATTTAACTCTGGCTGGCAGCTGAGCCCTACACGGCCATTCCCTCCCTCCCTCCTGGTAGAATGGGGGAGAGTGTCAGAAGAGTAAATGTGAGAAACTTGTGAGTCGAGATAAAGACAGTTTAATAGGCAAAGCAAAAGCTGAGTGTGCAAGCAAAGTGAAATGTGGAATTCATTCACTGCTTCCCATGGGCAGGGAGATGTTCAGCCACCTCTGGGAAAGCAGGGCTGCATTGTGCTTAACAGTGACTTGGAAAGACAAATGCCATCACTCTGAATGTCCCCCCCCCTTCCTTCTTCTTCCCCCAGCTTTATAGGCTGAGCATGATGTCATATGGTCTGGGATATTTCTTAGGTCAGTTGGGGTCAACTGTCCTGGCTGTGTCCTCTCCCAACTCCTTGTGAACCCCCAGCCCACTCACTGGTGGGATGGGGTGAGGAGCAGGAGAGGCCTTGAGGCTGTGCAAGCACTGCTCAGCAGTACCAAAGACATTTCTGAATTAACAACACTGTTTTGGTCTCAAATCCAAAACATAGCAGTATACGAGCTGCTATGAAGAAAATGTCCGAGTCCAAATCAGCACAATGGACTTGGATAGATGTGTTCACTCTAGCAATGTTGCTTTTAGGTATAAACCAACCTGGAAAATGAGTGATAGTCAAAAACATTAAACTGCAAAGCAGGTCTACATTTTTTTCTAGGGCTAGTTGCATCTAAATAAATGTTTGTGTTCTCTGAAAAACAGAGTAGAAGCTAGCACAGAACCAGAATAGTTTAATGTAAATACAGTACATTGTTGCTTCTGTCTACCACATCATCCTGTGGTTACTGTTCGAACATCTGGTTTTATAACTAGTAACTTTTTTTTCATTTGAGGCAGGTCTTCCACAGTTCCGCCTTCCTGGGGAGAAGGAAAAAAAATCCTGTGGAAACTCATGTTTCTTGTGAGAAATGTGTACAGTAAAGGCCAAATGGATTTCATCAGCATTATTTACTTAGCTAGCAAGGGCTGTGTATCAGTACCTTATACAGATCATTCTAAGCTTATAAAAGATGATGAAATAATTGTGACCAGATTGCGTAAGTTTCACTCTTACTTTCTTTCTGAACATTGGCTTTCCTGGCTACTGAATAAAGCTTTTGAGGAATAAAGCTTTGGCTTCACACACCAAAATGTTTTGTATAGTTTAGCTGTAAACAGCCAAGACTGTAATTTTGGAGAGAGTGGAACAATTTGTCTTCTTCCATGAAGCCTTTCTGAAGCGTTTTCATGACAAAAATGTTGGTGTTTTACACACACAGTTTACTTCTGGACAAGGACTGTTTTAAATAAAATTTCATTTTCAATAGCTTTTTCTCAGCCTGCTTGTTGAGCAAAAATTGACAACATTAATTATTTTGTTTAGAAACATCTAATATACTAAGTATCTATATGCTTTAATCATAGTAAATAACCATTGCACAGAATGACAGTATTCCCAAGATCCTGCAGTTTATGACAGATGACAGTTGGCACCTACTCATCATTAGGACATAAGGGATTTCCAAAAGCAGTAGATTTAAGTTCCCTTTGAAAGGTTTTTTTCCCCCCATTGTTGAATAACAAGCTTCAGAAGAGATGTACTCACATCTGCTTTTGCTTACATACAAGCATATACAATGTTTGTTTAAATAAAGCTTATATATATATGTATGCCTTCCAAAGAGGCTAAGATTATCCAAAAGTCAGTGGAGAGAATATTTACATGTGAAGTGTAGACTCAAAAACAGTATGCAGGAAAAGAAAGGTCCAGTCTAACACACGAAACAGAGGACATAGGAGCACTTCAACCAGCAGCAGAAGTCTGGGAAATTAATGCTACCTGGAGTGTCGAGTAAGCAGTGTCGAGTAAGATAATTGTGCAGAGCTAAGCCTTACAATAATGCATGAAGAGCACTCAGATACAAAAGCAAGATAAATATCTCCCTTCTATCCATGGCTTCCTTGTCAGGCTGTCCTTCTTTCCCTTTTCTTAGCGTTGTTTTACAAGAAATGCCAGTTTTTAGAGGAGGGGAGAAGTTCAGCTATAGCGAGTGTGGGGTTTTCTGCCTTTTTCCTATTTGCTGACTTGGTGAATCTGATGGTCATCTCTCTATTGCCCAGTCATTGCTTTTTTTGTGTAGTTAAATGGTTTCCATTGCTTCTTCTCCAACTGCATTGCAGGATGGCAGTGTGTTCTCAGCATGCACTTCCTTAGCATGCTCAAGCTTTAACAATACCCTTCTGAGACTATATGTATATAATATATTATATGACTTCTGTCACATGCCGTGGGATTTGTTCTGGGGTCCAACACCGTGGCTTTCAAGAGGAAGACAGCTACTATTTCTTCATTCTGGGGCCACAGTGTTGCTGGGGCGAGTGACTGCTATAGTGTTGTGAGCACTTGGCACACCTTGACTTGTTAAAGATGAGTGCTTCGTTATGAGAAATTACGCTGCCAGACAGCAAATTAGTGATTGATGTAAGATGGAGAGTGATAGACTGTGATCGTGCTAGCAAGATATGAGATGATGCTTGAAGTATAATTTTAACAGTATTTAATGAAGTGGAACAGTAGATTAACCGCCACAATCCTAACTAAACACATATAGAAGAATTGCAAAATATAAATGCTCATTATTGCTAAGTTGCCTCTGCTGTTGGTGACTGACTTGGAGATGGGGTCATTGACTGGGAGCTGATTTAAAATTGCTCAATTTACAAACCGAATTTTAAATCTTTTACAGTTGTTCTCCTTTAATGCAGGCAGGGGAAGGAGACTCATCTGTTCAGTGCTTCACGGTTCACTGGGTGGAGAGAAGATGACATATTTTATCCGGTCACTGAGATATCACTGTGTCATTTCACTCTCTGCGTAGCAATTAAAGCAAAGTGAACCATTTACTCAACAAATTCAGTCTCTTGTTCTTCCAATGGAAGTATTATTATCTCTAGTTTATTTTTGCTTGAATTGCCCGATGGCAGTTTTTTCTCATCACCTCAGTTGCTGACAAACTGTAATTAGGTATCCTCGTGCACAGAGCTAGCTAAAGAAGGTGCAGGGAGGCAGTTCCTTCACTGGTTTGTTTAATTACCTTTGTGTGCTGGCTCCAAAGGATTTTGGGAGTCCAGCTTCCCTTGGTTTGTCTAGCTGTGTAAATCCCATATCAATTATACCTCCTATTCTGGAAGCAAATCATGGAGTGTACAAGCTTCGAATTTGCTTTGCATGACTATTTGTAGGAAGCAAACATAAAAGGCGCTTGTGTTCAGCCACAATAAATTCATTGTTAATTTGAAGTGAATATTTATAACTTTCTTTTTACTATTTGCCTGATACTGCTAGCAATTAATTTGGTATGCAGCTAATTCTGTCCAGCTTATGTCTGGTCAGAATTTTCTGTCCCTGTGTTTTCAATACATTTCCTACACACTATTTTGTGCTTAATGCCTTTATAGCTTGTTTATTGGAAACAGGGTTTTAATTATTTTCCAGCAGTATTGGAGACATGCTTTAGTGAGCAATTCTTAGATATATTGGTGAGACACATTCACCTGATTAATGTGATAGTTAACTGAGAAAGAAATGTATATAGCGTTGAAGGACTAAGAAAGTTTGAGGGAATGTGAAGAAAATATTTAAGAAGGATAAAATAGGGTACTAAGCATGTTGAAGACTAGGTATAAATATGCAGCTTGCTGGTTAGTCAGCTGGTTGATCTGTTAGTTATGTGCATGCGTGCACACACATGCCTGTATTTATCAGGAGACAGTTTATATAGGCTTGACTGAAAGATGCTGCAGTGGAGTGATAGGATATTCAAGGACTGCAGAAAAAAATGAGGAGGATGGGTCCTTCAGGTGGGTGTTGGAGATGAAATTATGCTGCAACCAGGACTTTAATTGCATGCAGTGTTGGCATCCAGCTTCGGTGCTAATGTGTGCCTTTGGAAACAGATCCGTCCTTTGGGAAACAGGTCTCTTCTCAGAGAGAAATGGAGGAGAGAAGTTTGACACTCCTCAGTTGGCAGAGCTCTCACTGGGATATTTCTTGTGCTACTGTCTTGCTTCTATTAGCAGCAATTATGTTCTCAGTTCACAGGCTTGTGGTCAACTTAAAGGATCAGACTAGCATGATTGCCACGGAGTTTTAGTACAAGATGCTCTCTCTCAGGCATTTGGATGGCATCTTCCCACCTCTTGTCAAGCAGTGTTAGCAAGGGGAGACATCACAGCGGGGGCCCAGCAAAAAACTCATGATTAGATCACCAGGTGTCACTCTTGCAGAGGGTTGTGGCATCCGTGGAGAGGGGAACCACAGGGAGGTTATCAGGGACACAGTGCACTGAGGCCTAAAAGGAGCACAGCAGCAGCTACAGCTAGAAGAGGAGAGTCAGAGTACAAGTGCTAGAGGAAACACAACTCAGCTGGTTTCTCTCATGTAGTTTCCAACTTTGCTTATTATCTGAAGGATACCTCCTCACAAGACCGAAAATACAGAATGTTTCAAAGTCACGACATGTCATAAAACTATCTCACTCGCAAATTTGCTGGTCTATTTATGGCCCCACGCGATGTCCCTGTTTTCAAGTCAGGGCTGGTGGCTTTGTGTTCTTGCTCACTGATACACCAGTAAGCATAGGAGCTTTTCTTTTCAAAAGTGAAGGTGAGTTGACTTTTTGTATGGGAAGTTGCATTCTTATTCACCAGATGAGAGCTGTACAGCTTGGCCTGGTTTCTGTGCCATGCAATGGCTTTGGGAGCAAAGAGCAGGGAGAAGACTGATAACATGACTAATAAGGCTTCTTCCCAATGTCAAAACTAAGTGAAACTGGACTGGACACATTACTAGGATTGTCAGAGATTTTGAAGAAAATAGGGAAAAATTAGAAAGCAGTTAACTTACACCTATTTGGAAGAGGAGAATGCTCTTGTGAGCACCCTGCACCTCCATCACTGGATCAGCTTGTCTCCATTGTGACGAATAACTGGAGCAATTTTAATTCCTTGCCTGACTAACATGATGGACATATAAATGACTTTAATTGTGCTTTGAATGTTTATTTCAAAGCTAGGAGGGATACTGGATGGATGGTTGGAGAATCAGACTAGAATCCTTAGATCTGGATTAATTTCAAATTTCCGTCTTTCCTTTAGCAGGTCTTTAACAGGTAATTTGTTTTTCTTTGTCTGTGCCTCATTTTACTGTGTGTGAAAAAGAACTAATGATCCTGATGTTCCACCCATGCCTTACCAATTTAGATGGTAGGATTTCTGGGTCAGTGCTGCTCCATCCCTCCTGGGCCATATTAGCCCTCCATTTCAATTATTTTTCTTGCCTGGCTTGGAGAGAAAGTTCTCAGTAGTATGTGGATTTGGCTTCTACTTGCCTTTGGTATCTTTCATGTAGCACCTTTCATAGACCTATTTTGTATAAGCCTAAAACAGGCCCCAGGTCAACAGACCAACTGAGCACATGCTTAATTTCTGCCTATTCAACAAATGCTTTAAACATAAACCTGTTCCAAAGTGTTTTGCTATAGATGAGTGAGCTCCAAAATGTGCTGCTCTGCTTTGCTAGATAAGGATCAGTATTTCTCTCTGAAAGAGCTCATTATAGGACAGACACATTAGCCCTGCCTGCATTTTTAGGTAAGAGACTTGACACTTTGCTATTTCTGTGACAGCCAAAGTAGACAAAACCAGAAGGTATTTTTTTAAAATTGCTTCCTGACATGTAAACACAGATTATTTAGTGTGATATTTGCACATGTATTATAGATTAATGCTATAAAGCTAAACTATGCAATGGCAACCACTCATGCTAATCTTGTGTTCTTTAATTTTCAAAACCAATGAACTCATCTGCTGAAGGATATACTGAATTTTTGAGTCTGAGGGTGGGAGGTTTTTTGTTTTTCTTACCTACAATTTAAAAAGCATGTCAAGGTAAGAGAGTTGAAGTAGTATAGGTTATGTGTTCCAATGCAAAAAGTTCTCCTCAAAGTATTTAAGAAATTGCTGATTTCACAAATAGCCAATAATGTATTATACTATCGCATTTGAAAGCTTTGGGAGCTTAAAGTGATTTAACAGATGGCCATTTGTAAGTGATCGCCGCTTACCATAAACCTTATGCTGTGCATCTGATAAAAGGCAGCAGAAAAAGTGGATGATCTGAAGCGTGTGCAGTCAGAGCACCCAGGCCTGAACGTATCATAGAATCATAGAACAGCCAAGGCTGGAAGGGACCTTAGAGATCATTTTAGTCCAACCTCCCTGTCATGGGCAGGGAGATGAGGCAACACATGAGGACCAAACGGGAATCGAACCTGTGATCTTTGGCGTTTCAGCACCACGCTCAACCAAGCGAGCTAAACCGGCCCTGGAAAACTATCAATCCTGGGCTTTTAAAATGTCTAAGACAAATAGTGTATGAAGAAAATACAGTAGCCAAAGTCTGTAAAAGCAGCTAAGATGCATATATTTATACGCCATGCTTATATAAATGTATGCATGCATGCGTATATGTTTTTGTACACTGTATGTTATGTATTCAGACCTGATACAGAGGTATGAATGACAAAAGTGCTGTACACTTACCTTCCAAAAAAACTGCCTGCCTTGACTGTTGACCCCACTTCCGTCACCCCTGTCCTCAGACTTACCCATAATGTTTGCGAATCTCAGCCCTTTGCTAGCATCACGCTGAAAGGAAAATTTGGCGTGATTTCCTTCTTTGTAACTGGAGCCCTTTCCCTAATTTGCTTAACAGAGATACAGTCCTCAACAGTCCCTGAAAAAGTTTCACATTCCTCCCTACCGTCTTCCTCCCTTGTATTTTTTTCCAGGTGAACACTCTGCAACTCTCTCAACAAAGTGGATTTAATTTTTTTTTTTGCCAGGACCCAAGTATGAACATTTCTGGTAGGAGGCATGTAACGGCAATGCATTTGCCAAATGCTACTGCCTCTTTCCTTGGATATGGGAAAGCATTTTACTGAAATGGGAAAACCAAATGAATAGAGTCCTGCACGCCTCCTGTCTGCGAGCGTCCCCACCCTGGGGACGTGGGCTGTGTTACTGACTCAGGGGAATGGTTTTAGAGGAGCCCTTTGTTGAAGCATTGGCAGCACATCACTGGACTCGCTGTCGTTGCAGATGGAGCGCTTTGCCGAACAGATGGATTCTCAGCTTTCTGAAAGAAAGGGAAGGTACTTGATGTACCACGGTGGGAAAGGAGGGGGGTATTCCAGGCATATGGAAAGACGAGAAAGAAGGCACGTTCTGCACTTTTTGGTGCACTTGGAGCCTAGCAACCCCTTGCTGGCAAACTTGGGAAAGCATAAGCACGGAGCTCTGTGAGAGAGTGAAGGGGCTGTAACAGACGAGAAGGAAGCAATTTGCACAGAAGCAAAGTCTAGAAAAAGCCTGCTCTCCTGAGCATATAACTAAGTATTACATGCTAGGGATGGAGAGGTGCTCCTGCCTGGGATCAGAGGTACACTCTATTAAAGCACAGGACTAGTGCCAGAACAACATGACTGGAACAGAGGACCCGTTAATATTTTAAGGTCAATTGTGTTGTGAAAGAGGCTAGTGATAAATGTTACCTGCCACTGTGAAGCCAGGAATCCCCATTTTCCAGCAGTGTATGCATCGACTTCAAACCACGGTGGTGCAGTTTGTACAACGGCATCATTCAGACACCGTATTGCCTCTTCCCCTGTGTTCTTCTTCCTCCCCTTCTCGCCTCCCCATTTCATTCATAGCTCACTTCCACCTTAATTGTTAGGGCAGGATCAGTTCTGTGCAGCACCCATGAGCCTTCGATCCTGACTCGAAATGATGTTATCTGCTAAAATCTTTGTGCAGTTGCCAAGTGGAATGTGATAAGGAGGTGGCACGGGCTGAAAGGATCGATCATATTTTGATGTCGTGTCTTAACTCTACAACTTTTCAGTCACTTCACACACATATGCAGACTTAGCAGGAATATTATACTTTATTGTGGTACAATTTAGGATATAACGATGACGGACTTTAATCTTTATTTTTATCTCTTTTCTTAGAAAATTTCAACAAAATTAGAAAATTTCAACACCTCTCCAATGCAGACGTTAAAGCTGTTTAGCAATAGTAAGGATGTCAAAGGTCTTGGAAATCCAGAATTTCTGAGAAAAAAATGAATGTGATAAAGGGCAGAAATGTCAAGGTTCTTTCAAAAGTGTGATTCGCTGCTGAAAGCAGCTATGCAAAAATATAATTTTCTTAAATAATGTCTCTGGCTTTGCTTCATACTCGGGATTGTGTTTGCAGCAACAGAATTGTCTAAATTCTTTTTCTTGAAAAATAAAATGAACTGGATTACATGCCCACTTGTGCATCAACTGTGCCTCATTTTGCAGGACTGAATTCTTAGGGAGGCTCTGAGATAAAATAAACAAGGAATCCCATCACTGAATTTTAGTATGAACATTTTTCAGATCGTTGTGTCTGGATCCCAGCCAAGTTTCAGCCCTATAATAAATTAATTCCAGCCCACACAAAATAGAAGGGGAAAAAAACACCCAACCCAACAACTTCTACAAGACAAAAACACTAAACAATTTTTATGGGGAAACAAATGGCCAGGAATAATTTATTGAAAAAGTAATTATCTAAAGAGAGAGTGGGCTCTTCTCTCTAATTGGAAATGATAACATTTTGCAGCTTTACTAAACACAATACAGGACGATCATCAGCATTTTGCTACACTAACCTGGTTAAATCGAATATAAAGTTAAGATGTTGCTTTCCTCTTGTGTTATTTCTCCTTACACCCAATACTGCAATTGAAACCAACTCCCTCTCTCTGTGGCAAAATCTAATCTGGCTGCCACAGGACCTGTGAAATTCAGGGAGGTGATGAGCCAGGGAGTGCTTCCTGCATTGTATGTCTGGCTTTATTGAATCTCTAGTCAACCTCAGATAATAAATATTTCATATGTTGGACAGGTGAAAGGTTTCATTCAGCTGCAGATCTGCTTCCAAGGCAACCGATCCCTGTCATTTGAACAGTTTAAACACGCTAAAAACAAAGCTTGCTTTCTGCTTTTCTCCTCTATGTTTTTTTTTTGTGTAAAGCATTATCTGTCTCCCTCCTGTCCCTCTTACAAGCAGATACAGAAGAGCCAATAGCTTTAACAAGTAATTCTACACAGTTTATGACCTAAATGGATTCTCTCTTCCAGTCAAGATGGGATGAAAAATGCTGTTTCATTTTACAAGCATAAAGTAAATACCTAGAGATGTGAAATTGCCCGGGTTAGCCTCTCTAAATACTCTGATGCAAAAAAAAAGTATTCAACCACCATATTACATTGTGCTTTAAAGCACATTTCTCCATTACGATGGGTGTTTCCTCAACACCATTGTCCAGTAATTCTGTTAAAGAGTTGTATAGAAGGGGTTTTTTTGGACAGATGACAGTACCCCAGATCTTTCTCTGAGAAAAGTTACCAGGAAGATTGTTAGCTGTCTTCAACCACGTCTCATTTTTGCCTATGTCAGTGCTTGTCATGGATCATCTGGAAAATTTCTGCTGTATCCTTTATATCTTGCAGCTGTATAAGCTCTTCTGAAGTATAGCTTTGCTCATTCTTCCTCTGCACATTTCTGAGCATCCACTGCTGGCAACTTTAAGTGCTTCTCTTTCCTCCCTGTGGTGTCAGTTGTGACAAAAGGAGAAATCTGTTGGAGCAGTGGTGAAATTTTGGTAGGCAAACTCCAAGCAAAGGGATTTTCTACTGTCTAATACTGGGCTCAGAGACATTTTTACTTGCATCTGACCTTCTGCATGGATGTTCCCTTAACGTGATTGTGGCAGAAGGGTTGCATTTCTCCAGGAGGCACGTAGCTGGTTTAGGAAACAAGATGGAGAATATATCTTGGGATGAGATTGATGAGTCTTAGATATTCTGATAGATATCCATGCCTAGCTGGTTTATTTAATCTCTCTGTCTTCTCTTTCTACTCACTGTACAGTTGCTTTGCAGTGATGCTATATTTGGGAGCTAGGAGGACATTCTAGATCCATTCAGAAAGACTGACATGACATGCACAACTGCTGGTTTGGGTTTAGGGGTAAAAGTAATTACGGGATTGGAATATCTCCCTTATGAGGAAAGGTTGAAGGAGCTGGGTCTGTTTAGCTTGGAGGAGGCTGAGGGGTGACCTTATTTATGTTTATAAATATGTCAAGAGGGAGTGTCAGGAGGACAGTGCCAAGCTCTTTTCAGTGACATCCAATGACAGGACAAGGCGTAATGGATACAAGCTGGAACATAGGAGATTCTACAAAAATATTAGAAAAAACTTTTTCCCTGTGAGGGTGACAGAGCACTGGGACAGACTGCCCAGAGAGGTTGTGGAGTCTCCTTCTCTGGAGACATTCAAAACCCACCTGGACGCATTCCTGTGTGACCTACTGTAGGTGATCCTGCTCTGGCAGGGAGGCTGGATTAGACGATCTTTTGAGGTCCCTTCCAACCCCTGACATTCTATGATTCTGTGAAGTGTGTAAAGTTTGTGAGAGGCATCTTTGTGTCTGGTAGCCCTGTGGCTGATCCCCATATTAGAAACAATTAAACTGCACCTGACCTTGGAGTCCACTCCCTTCCATTGCCAGGAGTATAGATTTTAGCCAGCAGGTCTCTGGTTAACCCCTCCTCGCTGTTGTTTATTTCCTGCCACTCTGCAGACACACCACTGAGCGTTAAGTATGTGAACTCAAAGACGCTGCCTCTCTCCTGTACAGTCTTAATAGCAAACAGTCACGAGCCGGGCTTCTCCAGGCAGAATTATTTCTACCTAAGAAACATAGGCTTCAGGAGTATGCCCTTTCTCTCACCCTTTTCAGATTGCATTAAAAGCATCCACTTCAAGAAACTACAACTGTGTTTATTCGAGTGTTGAATTTGGAAGTAGTGCTGGGATCCCTGCCACGGCACGCTTGAACCGTGAAACCCAGGTCAGTTCCATTTTTTGGTTTTCATGTACTGGCACAGCGCTGCAGCGGTTTGAGCTTCCAGGTCCCTGTGGGAGCGATACTTCTTTTAACATGCCGAAAACATCATATTTGATTTTATAACCTTACCTCTGGTTTGGATTTTTTGTACTACTAAAGCAAAATGTCAGGGTGGCATGTCAGTAAACACAATGCGTTCAAAAAGGATCATGCTGACAGGCTTTAAAAGTAAGTGCTCTCTTTTAAACAGTCGGGAACGGCTCAGATTTTCCCTCCTGCCCACCAGTCTATCCCTGGACTTGAGGGGACAGCTGCACTTAATCTGCCTTTCACTCTGTCACTGTGACTGCGGGCTACTGCTGCACTACGTAACGCGCTCTCTGGCTGTGGGAGGATAACAAGTTTCAGTCACTGTTCACTGACGTTGACTTTGTGACTCAAAGGCTACTGACTCAATAGCCCCTTAGTTTTGTCAGCGAGTCAGCCCCTTCTCTGTCTTCCAGCCTTCTATGATATTAGGGATTTTGTGGGTTTGTCGTATTGCTAGAGAGAGAGGTGCTGAAGTTGCTGTTGCACTGTCTGCAACTGAGTGTGTTACTCTGATTGCCTGTGGTACTTTCTGAGATGGTTGGTTTTGTTACTAAGTCTGCTCTAGGTCTCAGACTCCAAATTTCACCCAAACTGAGCTTGCATTTCTGAAATTTCATGTGCGTAGTCTTCCACTGCAAGGTGGATTTGCACACAGACAATCAAAGGTAGCAAGATTTTATATTTGCAATATTTGTTTCCCCAAAGTGTGTGTTGGATGACTCTATTTGAAGGCACTGGACCGTCTCCCTGCTTATTGAGAAAACATCTGGAGGCAGCAATGCTTTGTGCAAGGAAATCCGTTGGTGGTTTTCTGTGGTGTGGGTCTGGCTTCCCTTTAATTTCTGTCCCTTGGTCCCCAGTAGTTGTGTGCTTTGATGTTGCCGGAGGGCTCTTGGAGTAAGTGCTCCTCCAAGTGAAAGTTATGCTGCTGTCATTTTTGATGTTTTGTACAATGGGTGAAGGATAATCTGGAATACATGCAAACAAAGGCTTTTCATCACCAAGAAACATAAGGTTAGTGCCATTGTCCCCTTCAGTCACCAAATAAGAATCTGAAGGAAAAATACTGTGACCAACCTCAAGTCTTTTCCAGCTCCTCTGTGGTACATTGAATTACTCTGCTTCTAAGCTCATTTCCCTTCTTTTCAACTTTTCCTTCTTTGTGTATTCGTTCCTGGGTCAAGTCCGCAACAGCTGAAGAGAATACTGCAAAGGTAATGCTCAGTGATCTTCCAGTAGTAGGAAAATTTGTATTAAAAGATAAACATCTTTTTTTTTAGGTACTATGTTTATTGAAGACAATGGGGAGATAAGTTTTGAGTGACTGAAAATTTTGTAACTGCACCATTAATGTTTAATTACTATTGGCAGCCAAGAAGTGCCTTTCTGGATTAACTAGACACTGCTTCAGGGTTATGCATAGGTGGCAGAAAGTGATAAAGCTGGTGAAACCCCACCTCTGGGAACATGTAAAGGGATCTTTCCTGTGATATGCAAATTATGCTGCCAAGTTGCTGTATAAACAATTCATGGGAGAAGTGGTGAGAGGTAGTTAAATAGCTGGATCACATATCAAAGATAAAATCCATCTCTGGGAATGGAAAAAATGCGTTAAAAGAGTGAGTTTGCTTTAAAAATAAATGAATAATAATTAAAAAATCTTTGCCTAAAGCATGTAGCTGCACTAAAGAGTAAACAGCGAATGATTTATCACACTTGTTGCAGTTCAGAATAAACGAACATTTAGGAAATCAGTGTTTGTGAAAAACAAGACTCTTTCTTTTACAAGTAATCTAGCCAATAATGCTACTTTATTTTTTTTGTAACTGAAAAAAAAAAAAAGATTACTTCATAAATGTTAATTTGGTTACTTTTCAGGCAGAGACATGCACTGCTTACTTTTCAGTGATAAAACCAATCCTGCCATTTCTATTCTAAGCATGAGCAATGATCTCAGGCAGCCCAGCAAAACATATTTCAGGGTCATATACAGTCATAGATCAATGAGTGTGAGCAAACCTTATTGACACCACCAGAAGCTGAGCTCATGGCTTCAGTCTGGGTTTCCACTTTTTGTATTTTATACTGTATGAGGAAAGGATTCCAAGCTAATAGCACTCCTCCAATAAATCAAAGATTACTCTTTCGCAAACAGTATTGAAGCCCTCATTGACATTCCCAACTGCATTGTTTTTCCACAGAGATCAATCCCTGTAGCACTTGTTTTCCCTCAGTCTTTTCCTGTATCTGCTGTTCGTTTAGGATCTGATGTGTCTCAGCTGAAGCCAACTGAGATGCCTCTGATTAGCTTCAGTGGGAGCTGGATCATGCACGAGCATGGAGTCCTAAGGGGCCAGCAGCAGAAAATTTAAGAAGACGGCAGGGAATATTAAAGTATCATGAGGCAAAGGAAATATTTTTGGCCTGTGACTTCCTTTTGTTTTGCTATGTAGTAGGAATGTTACTCTAGATAGAGTTGTACAGTCATAATAAACAGATCCCACATTCAACAAATGTGTCGGATTCTGTTCTATGTTTAATCACCCACAAAAACTGTCAGATGCTCTTCCACCAGGAACAATATCTGCCAATTAACTGTTATTAAGGTATATTATAACAACAGGATGTGAAACTAGATGGATTTGTCTCCTGACATTTCAAATTTGGATATTTTTTTTTTTCTGCCAAGTCTCTTAATATGCTTCAATTAATGGTAAGAGAGACCAGGCCATTCTCAGTGATGGATCTGCATATGTGAATCTTAATACTGCTGAGATGGGATTAAGCATGAATCTCTCCACCACTAAATACCCCTTAGAAACATGCATGGACCCCAATTAAGCTGAATTTACTGGCCCAGATGTTGAACACTAGGAAGATAAGGGTCAAAGCTTGATTGCCTTATCCTGGAAAGTGCAAAAACTGTGCTGGAGAGAACAGGGAAATCTGGTGCCTTGTCTTCAGGTTCTTCTGAGGATCTGTAGCAATTTGTAGCAGGTATGGCATCTCTTTTCATTCACTGAGAAAACATACAAAACTGTTTTATCCGCGCACTATTTGAACAAGCAAATTTCTGAGTGCCCAACAAAGTGTTTTGATTATCAACTAGAAGATTATTGCTTGTCCTCTGAGCTGTGGCAAATACCAAGTCTCCAACTGATAAGCATTTGGAGAGCTAGTCAGTAGTATAGTTTAGGCATAGTCTTTATATAGATAGCTTAACAATTAAGACTTTTTAAACTATTCCTGAATGAAAGGAAATTGCCATCTTAAAAGAGAGAATTTCCTAGCTCAGGCATTTCTTGCCATGTAATTAAACTGAATATGCTGCTCCTTTGCCCCTAGCCACAGTTATCCTAAAGAAGATTAACAACATCAAATTTCTACCAAGGCTGGAACCTTGTTTGCACCCTGAAATATGGGCTTAGAGAACAACATCCTACAAGTGCATCTGGTGATTCCTTCTGAACTTTGTGATATTTCACTGTGTGCTAGTGATGCACTTTGCCCTGCCACCAACCCATGGGAGGAGTTCACTGATTCTATCATAAACACAGATGAAACTGGGTTTCTGCAGCATTTAGTATGGTATATAGATACTTGCCTGAAGTAATCTATTAGATGTCATAAAGCATATGCGATCAGAAGGTCTTGTGTAAAATACTGGGGGAAAAAAGATGAAAAGCGTATCTCCCATGCTATTCCACTGAGCAGCTCTGTTACGATCGGGACTTAATTTAAGTGATCTACTATATCTGTGATTGCACAATATAATCATTTTCCTGGGATTATTTTTTTTTTCATTTATTTTTCATTTATTATTTATTTCATTTATTTATACCTTGGTTCTCTGTAACTTCTTGTAAGAAAAAAATTCATAGATTTATTTGAATCGTGTTCCCAAGCACAATTTTGTTCCCAAGTAAATCAGTTATCTGACTGAGAAATGGCATGGTTACAAACTTTTATTTTTCTTTTAAGATACCAGTAAACATTTTTTTTTGAAGTCTCATATTTTGTTTGCATCTTATGTGCCCATACTCGCTTGATCACATGCAGGAAATATTTTTGTACACTGCTGCTATGCATGACTAAGAAAGGAGCTGTAGATAGAACAAGATGAAATACAGGCTGTAATTTACACCTGACAGAGTGTGAATTTCATTGCGAGCCCTTTTAAAGGAAACTTGCTGTTTTTTCTCCACATTCAGATAGACAGTGATTCCACAAGAAATTATGATCATTGTCTTTTCTTTGTTTTGTTTGTTCTACTCCACTTTGGTTTTGATCTTTACTAGGAAAAAAAGAATATTCCTTGACCTAATGCAGTCCTGTGTTACCTGCGGGCCCAGGTCATGGTCCTGTGATGTTGGACATAAGCTGAGAACAGCCTGACTAGGCAAGATTAATAAAGTGTAGACTAAAGAAAGTATTATCACACCATTTCATGGGTGAAGGATCAAGGCATAGACAGTTTAAATTGCTTGCCCAAGGTCTATTGCACAGCTGTATGATGACAGGAATCTCCTGGATCCCTGTCCAGTTGCTTTTCCATTTCTAGAGAACTGAAGGTCCCTTGTTTTGGCTGAACTACAACTCTGGATAGTTTGGAAGGCGTTTGGAGGTAGAAGGGGTCTATTAGTCTTTCCTACCAAAAGAAATACTAGCAGGCAATTAAAAGAATAATAAATAGACCCATTCAAACTGCTCTGCTTGTTGTTGCTCTGAGCTTCAGGCAAGAAGGTACACAGAGGTCATTTAACCTGACCATTTATATATCACAGGCCACTAGTGTCACTCAGGTGCTTCTAAATTAAACCATATATTTTAGACAGAAATACACTGGTCTCACAAAATGTTTCCTACTCAGGCTGTAAATTCAAAGGACAGGACTTTGTTCTCTACGTGCGTCTGCATTGCACATCTTGTAGCATCACCCGGATAAACAAGGGCAGTTCATACTCCTGTCAGTTTAATCCCTTGCATCGTCACAATTATTTTGATTAATTTGATACCTTGGAGCTTAAAAGAGCAAATAAATCATTAAAAACATGAGCAGAGATGGTGCCAAAGAGGCATGGACACTGACCCTGGCACCCCGTTCTCCCTCCTGTGTGCCAGGAGAGCTCTGTGCTTCTGTAGGGAGGACATGGAGCAGTGGCTGTTGAGCTACATTGGGGAAAGCTGAGGGAAATTGCTACACCCCAGTGTGCTCTACAGCTCTGGGCTCTGTCTTCTGCGCCTTCAAGGGGTGAAATCAAGATTTAGTCCGAGGAGAACATGATACAGAAGTTTGCTGGATGAAAATATAAACAAGCAGGTCAAAAGCCGTAAGTTACCATATTCATAGCTACAGGCTAAATGCTTTATTCATAATATTGCAGTGAAATTATTAACATTACATCTGTTTAAAAAGTAACTAGGCAGCCATTTGTGACCCTTATAATACACATGTGAAGCAGTGCTCTTCTGGTTTACACTGGTTTACATTCTGCTTTATATTTTCCAGAGGGCCAATTTGCAAGACTTTTTACCGCAGTAACAACTGCTATTTATGGATATAAGTAACTAATTTACCAAAGTTTCACACCATAACTTCATGGCTTCCACTTCACAGTTAAAGATTCTTCAAATCTTTAAATCTTCTGGTCTTTTTGTTGACTTGCAGTTGTTTCTGATTGTATCTTGAAGCCTGGAAATACTGTATTAAAGTAAATACATTATTCTTGTTACTGCCCTTGTTATTAGAAAATATTTGTATAGTGCAGTAAATTTACATTGTACTTTATCAACACAGATAAAGGCAAATTCTCTGCCCAGAAGAGCTTATAATTCAAATAAGACAAGACAAACAAACGTACAACACACTGGAAAATGATGGGTGAAAGGATGCTTAACTATGTGTAAGGGGTGGAGGGCTTGCAAGAGGAGAGAGGGGGATGCTGTTGTCATCAGTGTTCCTAATTTTGCATCACAGTAGCACCTTAAAAGTCTCAAAAGGGATGAAAGTCTGGCTGCACAGGGTCCTATGCAGAAGCCTGCCAGAAGGGTGGCCTTGCCCCTGCATCTCAGAGCATCAGTGGTTTGCTGACATCCTTGCCCGGGGGTCTCCTGGCTAAAGCCAGCGTCAGTCCAATTACAGCACAAGGAGCACCAAGTCCCTAGTAGGTTTTACCCCTGCCTGAGGGAAAATTGGAATTATTTCCTGCCCTGAAGAATTATAATTGAAATTGGAGAAAGAAAATGCGTATACAAGAAACTGTTTCAGGGAAAGGGGAGTGGAAGGGTTGTTGGCTGAGTAAAGGTACAGCAGGATGACCTGGAGAGAGGGAAGGCTTTTAGCATCATTATATTCGCCATGGTCTTCAGCTAAGCCTCCTCTGCCCTGACCCCTGACAGCTCGTTATAAGGGAGAAGCCTCAAAATAATTTTTGTTGCTTGATCATAGCTGCTGCACAGTGACTGCTATTCTCCTGAGCTGACCTTGTGTTAAACATGGGAATGCTTCTCCCTCAATGGAAGAGAAAGAAGGTGACCAAGTGTCCTGTGAAGACGACCACACCCAGAGAGTACATGATATTCCTAAATTTGCAGCCCTATAGTGACTTGTTAGTGATCCTGTATGCAACTGTTCAGAAAACTCACAAACCTCCTGGCTCTGCTTAAGAACTTAATCCAACTTCTGCTGAAAGTAGTGGGCCTGAGGGAGCACAATTTATTCATAGAAAAAAAAAAAAAAACCCACAACAAAATTGGGAAAAGGGAAAAGACAGAGGGAACCTCTCTGTAGCTGTCGTCATTTCCTAATCAGTTTAAGATGCTGCCCCCAAGCATGGCATGAAGGATAAGGAAAGCCTGGGCAAGGCTGGTGGACAGAAATAGAGGACTGTGGTAGCTGAGAGGTGTGTGCTCCACACTGATCTTTAAAATGGGAGCTGCAGGGAGCAAGGGAGTTAAGTGCCTGGTAAAGAAATGGGGCTGAGGAGAGGGGATTGATTTGGAAGCAAGAAGAAAAGGTCCAGGATGAATTCTGTCTCCAGAGAACAAGCAGATGTAGGGCATCACAGTTGAAGGAAATGTGTTTGAGTGGGCAGCTCCCGTTGTCAAACACTAATAGTCATATTTTGGCATATTCACTGGGGATGGGTAGGAAAAAAAATCAGAAAGCAAACCCTCTCTCTGAGTATCTGTATGTATCTATATTTGGGGACATTCTCATGAGTTATTGCAAATTGACTCATGATTCCTGTTCTTCTGAGGTTTGCTCTGCTGGAGTTATCAGGGAAGCAAAGGACAGGAGTGGGAGCTGAGTCTGTTGGGACTGAATGACTTGCTGGGATTCATATGGCATGAGGTAGCTGAGTGATGGTTGGGTTCCCAAGGCACAATTTGCTCAGCCCAGCTCGTCTCATCCCATGGGTGTCTGACAAAGCAGATATCCATATCCAAAACTGCGGTGTAGACTTCTAGCCAAAGAAATGAGATGTGTACCTCCAAGGTACTTATTCATTGCCTGGTGAGCTACGTGTCTGAAACAGGCTGTCAGAAGTATCTGGTTCTCCCCATTGGCAATGAGGGCAGCAGGAAAGCTCAAGCATCAGCATCTGCATGTCTGAGGTTAGGT
This sequence comes from Trogon surrucura, assembly GCA_020746105.1. Lineage (NCBI taxonomy): Eukaryota > Metazoa > Chordata > Aves > Trogoniformes > Trogonidae > Trogon > Trogon surrucura. The sequence continues at coordinate 34,776,224 of CM036617.1, forward strand.
GAGTCCCTCACTCCTCTAATGAAACAGCACAGTATAACAAACAATGCTGCCTTGGCTGTGAGGAGATATTTGGATGAGGGAATGGCCCGTGGCAGACTAAGGCAAGATATGTGCCTCCATCATAAGGGGGGGCATGGTCAATGGATGGAAACAAAGAAAAAGCAAGAAAGAACATTGTGAGGTAAATGGAGAAGAACAGGAGATATAGTAAGAGGAGTGGAAAGAATACAAGATAAATGAGCCCAGGGAGCACACTACCAATTCAGAGCTTGTAGCTGGAGAAAAGATACTGGACGTGATGTGCTAAGACGGGGTGGCAGCTTTCAGAGGACAGATGTGAGTTGATGGAAGACACAGTTTTTTCTCTTAAGCAGAATGTATTACCAGAAACCTTGAATTAAAACAAACAAAACAAGTCTAAACCTCTTTTCCGGAGTTTCACTTACCAGCCGTCACTGAGAGAATACTTGATAGCCTTGTATAAAATTTTGATTGATACGACTTAAGATCGCTTCAGTACTCTGCAAAGAAGTGCTCTGCAGATCACCCAGACACTTAACCAAGGACACTTAGATGTCACCTCTTGTCACAACTTGGTTCAATGATAAAAGGGTATTTCAAAAATATGAAAATAGTTTGATTGACAAGGATTATTTTTTCCCCATGAATCTCTGTCTGAAAAGACAGGCTGCTTTAACTCCAGGAGTTCAATTATACAGGCTTCGAAGGAGAAGGAAAATGATAATGAATGCATTTTAGAAACTTCTAAAAAGTTACTTAAAATAGATTTTCTGTACATAGTGTTGCCATGTGAAACTCAGCTGTCTCCTGGTCTTCTGGGGCTAGAAAAGAGCAGTCTGTGTTCATTTGGAAATTCAATAACGAGTCTCCCCTGCCTCTGATGGACTGTATGATACTGTCCCAGGGGCTCTGCCACAGACTGGGTTTACCCGTCAAGCTGTTCATTTTTTTCAGGAGGTGGCATGGGAGTGATTGCACTTCAGGTTAGCCAGGAAGCTAAAAAGCTCTTTCTGGAAGTGTGTCACAGCTTGCTTTGGCCTTTTCTTATTTATTTTTCATTTGGTGGTTTGTTTTTTTTTTTTGCTTTCTTTCTCCCTATCTGTATTTTTTTTTTTAGAAAAAAACACGCACAAAAACCTCAAACAACCAAAAAATCCTTTGTATTACAGCTGCTTGAAGTAGCTCTAGTAAACATGAGGTAAGGACATTGTATAACAGAGTGGGAGAAGATATTTGATAAAGTGTGGTCCGTTTATATAAGTGTTTCCTGATGCCCAGGTAAGTAAGAAAAGCTTGTCTTTACTTATAACTGGCCCAGGTACTTTATGGCATCACGGAATCATTCCAGCACCCTTTGTATCAGCATTCAGCCTTCCCATGAAGTTACTGAAGTGCATTTGCTCAAGATCTGCTTTGGGTGCTGTGGTCTGAAATACAGTGATTCGGGATGTCATGTCTCTGAAATGGTCGGTGGCCTTTTGTAGAAAACAGTGTGATACAAGGCTTGCTATTAAAATGTTGCTGTAAATAATTAAAGTATTTCAGAATATCTTTTTGTGTTGAATAGATATTCTTAAAATGCAGAAATTTAAAGGAAAAATTGACCTAATTTAATCTGTAAGCCACTGCCCTCTTAAATGGGAAGCAAATGATTCGCAATTGCAAGCCATCTTGGCAGGGTGAAAAACAGAGACACAATCATCAATTCACAGCAGCGTTTTGTGTTCAAGGAATAATCAGACCTGTTTTTATCAAGGCTGTGCTGCATTACTAGCCTGCAAAGTTGCTTGTTTCTTTCCCCTTCCAGATGATTTTGGAACCGCATATGCTTTTTCAATCACTAAGCTGGACTTTTGTAATGCTTTGCTTAATGCGCCTCCAGATTCTGTTATTTATAGACTCCAGCATATTCAGACTGCAGCTGCTAAATACACACAAAAGAAAAAGCACATTTGTAACCTGTTAAGACTTTGCTCTGAGATGCCAGTGAAGTTCAGGATTTAGCATGAAATATTACCGGGTGACCTTTTGAAGGAGCATTGCAAGAGAACACCTGTTTATCTTGAAGACCTTTGTTTTATTTTTTTTTTTTTTTACCGCTGTTGAAATCTTCCAGTGTTCTGCTTTCCAGGGGAAATCTGGCCTTTGTGTGTACCATGTGTTATCTTCAAGAAGTGCTGGGGCAGAGGATTTAAGTAATGCAGCATCTCTGAGTGAGCAGTTCTTCCAGAAAAAGTGTTTTGTGCAAATTGGCCTTTTTGAATTTAGAGGGAAACTGTAAATACATTGTGATTTTTCTCCAAGTTATCGTAGTCCTATCAGTATGGCCATGATTGCCCATTAACTGCATTAAGGTGAAAAATGATGGAAAGGATCCCTTTTAACTGTGCAAAGACCACATATTCAGTGTACATAGTGAAAATCTCTTAACGCTGCCGCATATGTTTTATGAGTTTATAAAATAACAATGGAGTTTTTTAATGGCATAACCTAGAAAGGTGTTATAATTCATTCTTAAGGCAAAAAAAACAGAAGAATTCTGTAAGTGAGCACAGAACCAGGGCTCCCATTTAGTCTCTAAGGGTAGGACCCTGCTTACCTTCACTGCCTTGTGCTCTCTGGAGACCCTGGAAAGCAACTGGCCTCTCTTCAGTAGAGCTGTGAGGCCCTGAAACGTGTTACATGCCTGAGTTATGTTCCCATCGCAGCAAATAAGACACTTTCAAAACATACTGTAGTGCCTCATGTATTTTTTTGAATTGAATTAGTAAACATCTTTTTGCAAATTGTTGCAAGAAATAGGTGTTTTCCTTCAATTCCTTTTCAATTTCAGATTTTAAGTAAAGTTTTCTAGGTGTTAACATACACTAACCTTGCAAAAATTTGAGGCAATGTCTCTTCTTGAAACACTGCACGTGCAATATTATTAATAAAAGGCATCCTCAGAGTCAGTTTGGACATATGCCTTTTTTTTTCATGTGCTCCAGATAGGATGGCTATGTCACAAAATACCACATTCATTGAGATGGTCAGGAAGAAATGAATAGTGACTGACAGCAAATCCCTGTCTATCCTTTCGTTTTCTTCCTTCTTTACTGGGAGTCCTTTCTGCAGCTGGAGGAATAAAAACACTGAGAAGAACCAGTACAAAATGCTTGACATATTTTAGAAGACAACTGGAGCTAGCCTGGTAAATGACCTGTACTTTGGAAGGTCAGGTGGAGTGTGACCAACCTAATGACCGCTGTCCTATGAATCACAGGGAACAGTTACAAACACTTCGCACATGCTGTTCTTTTAAGAACGGGAAAACTCGCCTGGATGTAACAGTTCACAAGATACCACATCGCTCCTTCCCATCTGCGTTGGCTCGAGAACCAGCACCAACAACATTTAATGTCTTCACGACTTGTAGTCACAGGTTTCAGAAGGTTGGAGGAATCGAGATTTTCCTTGAAGGATTTAGTGGTCAGTAAAATGAGACAAAGAGGTGAAATGACAGAAGGTCACCCAGCAGGTCAGAGTCAGAGTTGGGCATAGAACCTCCTCCTTGTATCTCAGGGCTGGCCACTGACCCAGGCACTCCACAGAGCCTCGTTACATCGGTGCATTTAATCATCCTCTCCGTGTCGTAATTCATTGTCTGTGGTGTTATGGATATCTAAAGGGTAGGATTTTAACTTAGCAATCTGCTGTGTTATTGAATTAGTTTTATGTTGTGTTAATTTCTTTGTCTCATGGCATTCATTGCCTGTGATAATTGATGCACAATATATAACCGACTTCTGTATTCATTTGGGTAACTGCATTTAATTGCCTGATATAAAATATGCGTACTAAGTACAATCTGCTATGACTGCTATGACTGAGAAGTGCTCATTGGTATGGACTTAGGATGCTTTATCTTCCTGACAACCTGTCTGAGGAAAATCTAAATGTCTCTTGCAATCCACCATGCAAGGACTGGCACTTGCATTGTGTCTGCAAAAAGAGAGATCACAACAAGAAATCACTTTGCAAAGTATTTGGCATTAAAATTTTTTGATCAGAAGCTCTCAAATAAGGAAGTTTGTATTAACATCCCTGCCCCTGCTAAACCTCAAGGAACAGCAGCACCCAGAAGATTTTATACATTTTCTCCTATAAATCAAGATTTATTTGCTTTATTTTCTTCCGAAGTTGCTACCCTGGAGTAAAGCTACTCCCATGCACAAGTGTTTATAAACACAGATTTCTTTTACATATATCTTCAGGTCATTAATGCCCAGAGAAGTACTAATGAGTTATAAATCAGGAATGTTTTCTGAAGGTGTGATATCAGTGAAACGGTATTGATTAATGTCTGCTCAGGATACACAAGATCCCTGCATAAACTTACACTTTCTTGCCTGTTTAACCAGCATCACAGTAATTCCTTTTATTCTTAAGAAAGCAAGGATCTTTCCTAGTAGGTGTATTTCTCGTCAAACACAGCACTCGGCTTTTTGTATGACTGAGTGGGTTTATTTGTTTCCCTGGCTTGTTTTGTTTCCAGTGTCATGAAGAGTATAAAAGTGCAGTGTCTGAGCTATACAAAGAAATGCTGAAATTTGCCCAAAGCTGATGTTGCTTTAAGCATTAATAAAACCATCCTCATCTAAATTTTCAAAAGTTTTTAAACAAAAGCTAATGTTCAAGTCTAAATCAGGTGTGAGATGCCTGTGAGATTATTTTAGCCATACTATGCTGCTTTGTGTTAATGTAACCAGTGAGATGTCAGTAGAAGGGACGTTCACAATTAATATTTTTCTTTTTAAGAGAGCTAGTTTCTGCAGGCTGCGTCCTTCAGGATGTAGCATTAGTTCTGCCTAGAGCTTGCTGCAAATTATTCAGTGTTCATAGGTGCATTTATGCTTGTTATTCATCTCTGTTCCACTAACAAAATAGCCTGCAGCAGTTCTTGGCTAGATAAGACTAGTTCCACTTTAGGCTCCTCACGTGTTCATCTGTGATTTTTCCCCTGGTCCAACCTGCACTGCATTGAGGTTCTGCTGATAAAACAGTAGACTTGATGGCCAGAGAGAAAGCAAGCTGCCCAGAGCCAGGGTGGGCATGAAAGTACGTTTCAAGCAAAGATTTCCTGCCAGGACGCAGCTGGTGACATAGTACAACAGGAGTTTCACCAATTAACCCACTGAGTCTGCTTTACTTCATATTCCCGGTGTTATGGTCTTCCTCCTCTGCAAGGACTTTAACAAGTACTTGTGGCTGATTTGTGAAAGTATACTAAAATTTTAAATATGTGGACAACCTGGTAGAAAGCAAACACCAAAAAAATCACCTCTTAATGCCCAGTAGACTGAGATGCATTTGCCTAGCCCAGTGTCTGATTCTTTATGGACCAGTTCCCATTTCTGGCAGAGCTGGTACAACTGCCATGTGTTTCTGGGAGGAAGAACATAGAGTTCAGCATCAGACTTTGTTTTATCAGCCAGTGCATGCTTCATAAAACAGTGAAGCAGAGGGAGAGGGACTTCCAGGGAGAGTGCGAGACATGTTTATCCGTTTTCTGCCCTTTATACCAATAATCCATACCTTCACAAGTCATCTTCCAAAACTGTGGGGTAGCACCTCCTTCCTTCCCAGTAGTCAAGATGATAGAATTATAGAATCATGGAATCATAGAATGTCTTGGGTTGGAAGGCACCTTAAAGATCATCTACTTCCAACCCTCCTGCCATGGGCAGGGACATCTGCCACTAGACCAAGTTGCTCAAAGCCTCATCCAGCCTGACCTTGAACACTTCCAGGGAGACTGATACATTATGGGGGGACAAGCAACCAGCACACAGCAAGGTATGAGGACGCATTTCATTGCTATTGGTTTTCAGACGCACTTTCTTCCATCAAGACAGCAAAGCTTCTGGTCATGGGAAGAAGTGAACTCTCATCTGAGCTATTCAGCACATATTTGTAAATCAGGATTGATTTGGGAGTGATTCATAAAGAGCGAGGGGTGCTGTACTGTGTGAGAAACAACTTATTGACAAGGAATAATTCAGATGACTCTAACCTTGAAATAGATGTTTGTGTTCAGAAGTTTATAGCCTGAGTGGAAGGAGCTAAGTACAAGTTTAAGGAGCTGAACAGGAGACACCAGTTTTTAAAAACTTGACATAAATCTTGGGTGGCTTCTCACATTCCCTGCAGTGGACTTTCATTCTGTGTTTGTTTGCTGTTTATAGATGTTATTTAAAAGTGAATTTTATCATAAAATTATTTTATGTTATGTATAATGAATAGTGGAGATCAAATAAGACTTGGAATTGCAAATTCAAATATTAGGAGTTGATAAATATTGACTTTTAAGTAGACCTACTGTAGATTTGAACAAAATGTTTGCTTTCTTTTTTTTACTAAAAATACTGATTATTTGAAAATTACAACATACTAAAGCATGCATGTCACTGTCTGATCCTGATTCTTTCTTTACTTTTACAGCTATCCATGTGGTCATGTTTCTATGAACTGATCTGTACGATGACAGGGAAATATAACATAAAACTTTCTGGCTTGTACTTTATGCACATCACATGAAAAATGAAAAGTGTGGGAGGTGCTAAGCTGAAATATGGTTTAATTACATTAATTGTGTCTTTTCTAAGGAAGAGTTCTTAGGGTTGGCATATTGGAAACCTCCTAATTAAGGTCTTTCAAGTACTTTTTTAGAGACAGCACAAATATCTTAGGGCTGAACAAGTCACTGACATACACCTGCGTAGCGTTAATGACCTCCCCCAAAACTTGTAAGCACCTGGTCAGAGATGCGCTCACATGGTAAACTTCAAAAACAATACCAGCGAGAGATTACCCGTATGTAAAATTCATGGTCTGACAGATACCTGGTGAAAGCAATGTGGTTTAGATTGAAGCAGATGCTCTGCCTTTGCTTCCAACCAACCAACCTTTGTGAGCCAAAGATACGGTATTAGTCAAGGAGTCGGCATCGTCCTCATCTTCCTTGGGCTTTCTTACTTTTCCATGTCTCTAGATGCTCCATTCTGTAAGTCATTGCAAGGTATTTCTTTTCTGCTTTTGTCTCAGAATAGGAGACTATTTCCTTGAAACTTGCAACATCAGTTAAGTTAAAAAAAATAATTCATATTCATCCCTTAATACGTTCTTTTAGCTGATGCCTTCGTGCCGAGGAGGCTGTGTAGCTACTGATAAGACCTAATTTGTGAAGGACTTTTCAGCGGTCTGACAGGTTCATACGTGGCACTGTTTGTTCAGCGTGCAAGGATGAGCGTTCGCTGAAACGCCACGACAGCGGCCACTAAACGCATGCAAGGAGGCTGGGGCTGGCGATCCAGCGGGAGTGGGCAGGAGCTTCGAGTGGATTCCCAGAGCGGTCTGTTGTTTTGCAACTATGGTCTGATTGCAGCACTTGATAGCTGATTTCGTCTTTTCTCTTTTCAGAGCCTAATGAGCTGTGTGTGGGCACTGTGTTCAGTGACATCCCATCTCAAGATGCTGCTAAGACAGTAGTTAATTATTCCTCGCTGAAGAAGTCGAACAGGAGCAAAAGGAAGTGGGGAAAAGCAATGGCTGCTGGTAAATATCTCAGGTCTGCAAAGGCTGTAAAAAGCTGGAAAGAGCTGATTTCAGCTGTGGCTCTGGGTGATCACACCTTGTGTTTGGACATTCGATATCAGAAAGTTACCATCCCTTAGCTATCCAACCTACTCTTCTTTCCCCAACATCCACACCTGGGTTCATCTTATTTTGACCATATTCATGACAATTTTCTTTTGGTTTTAGAATAAAACTTTATCTTTTCTATAGTGAATCAATTTGGTTTGACCTCTTTTTAGTTAGTGGCTGATGTATTCTTAAATATTTGACAGAAAAAAATATTGCACCTCATGGGAAACAGGTCTCTCATTGGAGAGTATTTGGTTCTCACAGCTTTCTGACGAGTCAACAGAGATTATATAGAATTAAATTATATCAGAGGATTGTAGGACAATTCATTGAGGTTGAGAGGTCTCCAGTCCAACCTGCTTCTCAAAGCAAGGCCAGCCATAGGGTCAGAGCAGTTGCTTAGGGCTTTATCAAGTTGAGTCTTGAAAGCTGCCAAGGATGGCAACTGCAGAGCCTGTTCCACGACTTGACTGTCCTCATGGTGCAATAGTTTTCCATATAACCAGCTTGAACCACTCATGTTTCGTTTGATGTCTATTGAATGTTTTCAGTATCTTTATGTTTTGCTCTACAATACCGAGGTCTATTGTCAATGGTCTAAAAGGTGAATCATAATTAAATCTGCAATAGTCAGTGGTTGTGATTATCTCATTTGCACTGAAGGTATTGGTTAAAAATTCCAGTATGTTGACTTTTCTACTTACAGTGTGTTTCTTTTCTTGCAGCAGCTGATGGTTTGGGAAGTATAACGATAGATACCACACAACTTAACATGTCAGTCACTGATCCGACAGCTTGGGCTACAGCTATGAATAACCTGGGGATGGTTCCAGTAGGACTAGCTGGACAACAGCTTGTGACAGGTAAGATTTTTCTGTTTTAAAGAGATCTCTTGTACCATCCGTGAATTCTTCATGTCCTTTAAAAAATATATGGAATGATTTCCGAGAATATTGTGGTTTTATATTCTGAAAATGTCACCTATGATTAATATTGCATACTGTGTTTTAGTCTCTTCCTGTAGTAGGTATATAATTCATATTATATTTTAACCTTGTGAAAAACCAAAAGACTCTTCGGGGAAATTAAACAACTAAACCATTGATCCTTATGCTGGTTCAAGACCAGGAGGCAGGTCATGTAAAAGAAATGTTTATTTCTGTCTCTCTGTTGAAGCAGAATGTCTTGAGGGTCTGCAAAGGAATACCTTAGGCTGGGACCTCTTGACCAGAGAAAGGTTTTGAAGTTATGTTAATTGGGTGGAAAATCATGAAGTCTCTTCAGCTGATACTAGTGAAGTGAAACTTTACTATCGAGTGTGTGCTTATTTACTTTCTGCCTCATGCCGCAAATTGAATTTCAAGAGCTTGTTTGATTTTGTTATTTCCCTCATAGTTTGGGTGAGTGTTGCAGGGCATCACTCATTCCAACAGTAATAAAAATAATATTTTGAAACCAGCAATGTTTCACAGACAGGCCTGGGCATATACTTCATTGTTAGCAGTAGATGCTCAATTAGTTGGGATTAATAAAACTTCGTCACTCCTGCGAGGTAGAGAAAAAGTATTTTTATATGGATGAGTGGTCTATAGACACAAGCCACATGCCAGGCATATAACAGGTCCCCTCTGAAAGATGCATTGCCACTTCAGCTTAGTAAAAGATGTGCAACATCTGGATCAAAGCAGCATCCTGACATGTCTGCACCCACCCATGTAGACATGGATGCAGTGAGGCAGGTCATGATGTAAATCACTCTGCCTGCCTCACCAGGGACGCGTGACACTTAATTTTGGCCAAATATGCCCCCTCCTGAGACTGGGAACTGAGTAGAGCTGTGCCAGTTCACAGCTGACAGTCTGGCTCTGAATTTCCTGTTTTACAGGCGGGTTAACTAAGCTGCAGGAAAGCTGATTTATAATGAATCAGTCTTAAGCAGAAAGTTTAGCTGGTGAAGGCTGTGAGCTGATTCTTGGTCTCTGGCTTTAACCCCACGCTCCCTATTAAAAGAAAAAAAAAAGCAAAGACATCCACTCCTAGGGAGTCAATTCTCTTCAATGTTTTTATCAACAACCTGGATGCAGCAGTTGAGTCTACACTAAGTTTGGCAATGATACTAGGTTAGGAGGAGCTGTTGATTCCCCTGAGGTTAGAGAGGCCTAACAGAGATCTGGGTAGATCAGAGCTCTGGGCAATCACCAAGAGTATGACATTTAATCAGGACAAATGCCAGATTGTGCACCTGGGACTGTGTAATCCTGGATGTATGTGAGGATTGGAGGACGAGAGGCTGGAGTGCAGCCCTGCAGAAAGGGATCTGGGGTTTTTGATTGATAGGAAGCTCAGTGCGAGTCAACAATGTGCCCTGGCAGTTGAAAGGGCCAGCCTGGGTTGCATTAAGCACGGCATAGTTAACAGGTCAAAAGAAGTGATTGTTCCACTTTACTCAATATTGGCACTACCTCATCTTGGCTGTTGTGTGCAGCTTGGGGCTCCACTATGTGAAAAGGTGAACTTTTAGCGGAGGACCTGGTATCACTAGCTTAACAGTTGGACTTGATCTTAAAAGTCTTTTCCAACCTAAACAATTCTATGATTCTAAGGGTGTAGAAATATTAAAGTGAGTCCAAAGGAATGCAACAAAGATGGTGAAAGGACTAGATGGAAAGGCTTAATAGGAGTAGCTGAGGACACTAGGCTTGTTTAGTTTGGAGGAGACCTCACTGTTGTCGACAACATTCTCATGAGGGGAAGCAGAAACAGTGGTGCTGATCACTTCTCTCCATTGTCCAGTTATAGGATGCAAGGGAATGGCTTAAAGCTGCACATGGTAATGTTCAGAGTGGTTATCAAGAAAATGTTATTCACTGTGAGCGCTAGAACAAACCCCTCAGGCAACTGGTTGTGGTCCAAAGCCTGTTGGTTGTTAGGAAGCATTTGGACAATGTTCTTCGATATAGGATTTAACTTGTCCTTTGTGGAGTAAGAAGTTGAACTTGGTGGTTGTCATGGGTCCCTTCCAACTCGGGACATTTTATGATTCCATGTACTGAAGGAGAGAAAGCTTTTTCCGTTTTCTGGTGGGGCTTTGCCTGCCGGTGCTGAGCTCAACTTTAATGTGTTTACCTCCAAACCTGAAAATAACCACATGTCAAAATCAGCTTCTGCTTTCATTTACAAGCATCTCAGTTCTGTATCCCATGGAGGTTTGCCCACCTTTTTTGTTTTCTTCTCTTCCTCTGTCTCTCCAGTTTTGGTGTAAATTGTGTCCTCAGATGTGCTGTGCAATCCCTACATGGCATTCCAATCTCATGTGTGATGCTTATTGCCACAAGGGAGGATCTCCAGGACTTTATTTTATTGACAGCTTCCTACTGTAATTTCCAGAATTATGTGTAGCACGTATTGTAGGAGTGTTGTACAGGTCAGTTGGTATTTGTTCAGCATTTTCAATGTATGAAAGGTGCTGTAAGTAATAAATATTAATTACTGAAGTGCTGCCTGATTTCTCTACGGATGCAGAATAGCTTCTTTTCTCTATTCTTGCTTTTCTTTATTTGAGACTCTCTTGTATTTTCAAGTTAAATAGGTGCTTTGATATTTCATTATATTTTCTTTTGATTCATAAGTTTTGGACACATTTTCTTCCTGTCAAATTACACAGAATCACAGAATCACAGAATGCTGGAGGTTGTAAGGGACCTTGGAAAAGCATCTAATCCAACCCCTCTGCCAAAGCAGGATCACCTAGAGTAAGTCACATAGGAATGAGTCCAGGAGGGGTTTGAATGTCTCCAGAGGAGACTCCACAACCTCCCTGGGCAGTCTGTTCCAGTTCTCTGTCACCCTCACTGTGAAAAAGTTTTTCCTAATGTTTCTGCACAACCTCCTATGATCCTGCTTACACTTGTTGCCCCTTGTCCTATCATTGGACATCACTGAGAAGAATCACAGAATCACAGAATGTTAGGAGTTGGAAGGGACCTCAAAAGATCATCTAGTCCAGCCCCCCTGCCAGAGCAGGATCACCTACAGAAGGTCACACAGGAACGCGTCCAGGAGGGTTTTGAATGTCTTCAGAGAAGGAGACTCCACAACCTCCCTGGGCAGCCTGTTCCAGTGCTCTGTCACCCTCATAGTGAAAAAGTTTTTTCTAATGTTTTTGTGGAACCTCCTGTGTTCCAGCTTGCACCCATTGTCCCTTGTCCTGTCAGTGGATGCCGCTGAAAAGAGCCTGGCTCTGTCCTCCTGACACTCCCCCTTGACATATTTATAAACATGAATGAGGTCACCCCTCAGCCTCCTCTTCTCCAAGCTAAAGAGACCCAGCTCCTTCAGCCTTTCCTCATAAGGGAGATGTCCCACTCCCTTCATCATCTTTTTGGCTCCATAATCGCAAAACCACAATTTACTATGAAAAGACTTAGAGGCTTATTTGCTACAATATCTGCATTCAGTAAGAGTTTGCATTACCATGTTTGACCAAATATCTAACAAGTTCTTAGCCCTTTGTGACTTTTTTCATTTTTTTTGCTATTAATCCTAGTAATGAACTCATCTTTGTCAGCAGTCACATATTGCTTTTGCTACTGTCATCTGTGACATTTGTCAGAGATGAAAATGACACGCCCTTGTCCTGGTGCTAACTTTTTGTCTGTCTTTAAAAATTCATTTTATTCTTTTTTTTTCCTGATTTGATGACAGCTGAGTAGTTTAGATTAATCCTGGAGAGAGAGTATGATCTTTCCTGGGTATGTTTACATAATCTACTGTAGTCTGAAATTTGGCATATGGTACTCATCTATAGCCCGACATATCTCTCAGTTGTCTCATCTTCCCGTTTCCAAAGGACTTATCCATTCATGGACTTTTCTTCCTCAAACCAACCGGTTCCTAATTCCTAAACTGTGTGGCATTTTTGCTCCCTTAGGCATGGAGCCCATCCAAGCTTTTTAAAGGGTTTCGATGGGTTTTTTTTTTCCCCAACTGCTGTTAACTTTACTGCTGTGTAACATGCTGGGATGCCTGCCTTATAACAGAGTTATGCTCCCCAATTTGCAATCCGTGAAGCTCTTGCCCAGCCCGAGAGTTTGTTAAAATGACAACTAAAGCTTCTGCAACATCTGGTCAATACTCTTCTCACAGCCTGGGATGTAGGCTGTCTGGTCTTGGTAACTAATCAATTTTAAGCACTGCTAACCTTTTAATACCAGTTTAGATGATATCTGCACTCTATTTAATTCCTTATCTCCCTGTGCTGTAAAATTGGATTTTTGATCTGGGCAAATGTCAGAGCCTTTCATTTGTAAAGATGGATTCTTCACAATAGTTGTATAGTATCTCTTCTGCTTCTACATATATTTTGCTTATACTTATTGTTATTCAAAAAACTTAACTTTTTCCATAATATTTTGCTACTGCATTACATGTACACTAATGTATGCATTTATACATTATGTATACATAATTTATGCAATAAACTGTAGTTTAATAATGCATTAGTTGAAATTTTAAAGACTGATGTGGAATAGTTATGGCTGAAAAGCATTTTCATTCTGAACCTCCCTTTCAGCACGTTATAAGGTTTTCCATAAAAATGCTTTTTTGGCTCAAAATTTCTCGCGGTTGGTCTTAGCCCAGAGGAGGAAGAAACTGTAAAGGTTGGAGAAAATCTGCTAATCTGCTTTTGAATCATCCAGGCCTTGAAAAATGTTTTTTTCTACACTTTGAGACTTTGAGAGGGGGAGGATAGTCAGTACTCCACCTTTTCAAGATCTTAACCTCTTTGTGCACTCAGCAACTCTGATTCATGCACACCTTTCAAGTACATTCAAGTTTGCTGTTTTGTTAAATTTTAGGACTAGCAGAAAAACTCAGTGACCTCAGGCAGACTGAGAATGTTTAATTTTGCTTTTGCTTTGGTACTTTTTCAAAGGCAATTTTGGCATTGCTGAATTTAGTGTTCTTATGCTTTCATGTGTTTCAGCAAATGGCATCAGGTCACCTGTTTTCTAATGCAAGACTTCCTGCCAGGAGAATTATTTACTTTTCTTGTTCAGTTTGGTTCTTCTTTCACTAATGAACCATTGACCTGAAAACCAGGAAGCAATTTTGAGATGCTTTCTTCCAAAATGACTTAAATGACCGAAACATTACTTAGACAAAAATGGCATACATCAGAAAGTTCCCTGGTACAAATGAACATGAAGAGTAGTACGTAAGTGGTAATTCTTTTAGACTTAGTAAAGCTCACGCCCTGTGCCTCAAATTTGTGCACTTACATAAAAAAATAACAAACCACAAGGGCAGACTTCCAAGATGGAAGTTATGGATCTGCCTAAAAATCCAGAGTATGCCTGAAAACTGATGCCTTCTACTTATTTAAGGATAATTATGAAGGCACTCTTTTGCATGTGAGCCCAGCCAACATGCCTCAGCCGCATGATATTAAAATTTTCAGAGACCTCCAACTTTGTTTTTGCCAAAGTTAGACTTTGTCTACTTGTACAAAATCCTAGTGAAATCAGAGACTAGAAAGCTCTGAAGCCTAACATACTGCCTACTGAAAAGTATAGAAAAAAATATACACTATTTTTTGTGGCCTCAGGCATGTATTTTTTAGACATTGGAAGTTGTGAAATATTAGACACTTACAACAACCTTTCTGTTTTTCCATGTGTCTTTGCTTTCCCCACACACTTGTCTTTTGACCTGATTTCAGTGGAACATAGGAGCTGTCAGTTCCAATCAGGTCACTTCGCTCAGGACTGTGCTTTTGACAGTGTTGAGTATCAGATACTTCACAGGAAGAGACAAACAAGGCAAATCACCGCTGAAGTGCTTCTCCCTCTGATGGGCTCTCCTCTTGATCATTAATATATAGAAGAGTGTTCCCCAAATCAAAGTTTGTATTTCCAAGTCAAGTTATAGCTTCACTTTAGGAAGCAGCATCTCTGACAGGAAGTAGTTGCAATCCTGAAACTGCAATCCTATTTTTTGATAACAGAAAAATGTGGGCAATTTCAGTCTAGAGACTCTTAAATCCAAAGACACAAGGTTAAATATTCCTCCCAGAATTTTATTAGCTCAAGACCTCCAAGTCTTTGGAGACATAATACTCAGACTCTCTCTTTCTTGAGAATGAAGATTGCCACCGCTATATTCAGATTCCAATTAGTCTCAAGCATTTTTACATGTGATGGGCATAGCAGGGGGAGGACTAGCATGGTGGCTTTTCCTTCTCCTTCTTACTTCAGTATCTCAAGAGGTCACTGATTCCGATGCAAAGGAAAAGACCTAGATTATTTGAGAAAAATAAAGGGTGGGCTGAGAATTCCCTCACAGGTCTGACTTGGATATGGAAAAGTCCTTTAATCTTCACTGTCTTTCCACCATGAAATAGATGAGGCACGCTTCATAACTTATTATCAACTGCAGATCATTGTGTGGTGACTAAATTGTAAACATATCCCTCATTCTTCTGGCTGTATGCTATTTTTGTAACATTAATGAAAAAAAAAATCAAATAAAGTAGGAAATCAAGGTATATTTGATTATATTCAGCAGTTTCCCAAAGAAAGACTGTATGTTAAGCAGTGCTGAAGACTTTAAGAAGTCAGCTGGCCAGAAAACTCTGCTCACTCTCCTGTGTATACTTCTGTGGCCTCTACATTACTGGAGCCACCGACAGCCATCTGGCAGTCTCATTTCTTTTGCCCGTGCTATCCCGTTACCTATTAAAGCTTCCTTTTTCTACACTTCATTGCTTAGTCACTGAACCAATGTGCCAGTGAGCCCGTAACACGAATTGTCCATGTCATGCCTAACAAAACACAGCTTCTTTTCTCTGTAATTAATATTGAGCTCCTGTTAATTGATTACAGGGTCCACCCAGAAAAGTTTTCAAGTGAGCCATTTGCATTATTATGTGAAGATACTCACTTTTTTTTAGGGGAAAAAAAATGCTTGAGCATCTATAACTTGTGACTAAAGCTTAGCACACTCCAGATACAAATTTTGAAATGCAGAGGCAACTGGCAAAGGTGCTTCACACACTCTTGTTCCCCTGCCCCTGTAAGCTGCAGACCACAAGTAGCTGCTGGAATAGTTCAGCAGCCTGGTGGCATGGCAGTGTACTCTGAACTCAGAGCTGGCTCTGAACAGTGCACTGGCTTGACATCTGGAAGTAAAAGAAGATAGAAAAAGTCTTGATAAAATCTGCAGAGTTTTCCATAGGTTTTGCAAACCCCTTGAAGTTACAAGATATCTTCGGAAGGTGTCTTTTCAACTACTGTATCTTCTCAACCTGTTTTATGCTTTGTGTTTCGTTAAGAAGCCAGCCTATGGACCAAGCGATGTTCCTACTTTATTTTTATAGTCTTCACTACAGAAACGTGTTTTCATCAAGAGGAAAAGATTTACTATTTAAATTATCTGAATGACCAGTCAAACTAATTAAAGAGGTGTGAAACATACAGCAAAGGATTAGAGTCGAGCTTGTGTCCAGATAAAACTATGTGGTTTTATTATCAAGACACGTGAAAGCAGCAAGAGTGAAGGGAATCCTAATATGTAGAGCCACTGGGAACATCTCTAAAGAAGTATTATACATTAGTGTAACAAGTAGGTTTTTTCTTTGACCTGAAAAGTACCTGCAGAGTTAATCACACTTTCTATCATGTGAGTGTTACTCAAGGAGACTTCACACCAGGGGACATTAAAGTGCTAGGAACAAACACAGCCAGGTTACAACAGAAAAAGGGGAGCTTCAATGGCCAGAGGAAATGTGGCATAAACTCTAAGTGCCTTTGACACACTGCTCAGGGTTGAGTGTCCCTCTTAGGTCATTCAAGTGCCTCCTCTATATTAGACCTTAATTGATGCCGAAGATGAAGATAATGATTAAAATCTGCTTGATGCTTAAAGATAACTAGTATTTTTTAACATGGTATGAGAGGCTGGATATCCCAAATAAACAAGACTCAGAGATGAGCAGGGACACATAAAGGGAATTACTAAAGGTAAAGCTTTATGTGGAGCGAAGGGCCTTTCAGGATTATGGCATCTCTCTCCCTGTTTTTATACTTTTGTCAAGGACAGTTAACAGTTTAGGAAAACAGACTGATTATTATTTGGCGTAGCTCTTCCTAACCGTCTCAAAATACCGGAATAAGTTTATTATGCAAGCCATATTGTTTGGATGTTTTGGCATTTGGGGGTTTTGGTGTGGGTTTGTTTTTTTTTTTTTAATTCATGGCTGCTGGTAATTATACAACCAACAATCTGTTTGGCATGTTTTTATTTGAAGTTACAGTAAAGTAACACAAAGAGATATTTTATTTTTGAAAAAGTTTTCCCAATCTTTTATCTCCCTTTGGAAAGCCTCCATTCCCACTATTTTCCATGTGTTTATTTTAGACAAGAAAGCCTATGAGTAATTATGAGCGTCCTACTGCATAAAGTAAGCCAAGATGCTGTTGGGAACCATTTGCTACTGACTGTTCACTTCTGCTGGAGCACAGCTTCTCTGCACTTTCCCTTCACACATCACTCCGCACCCAAGGATCCCAGGTTCCTTGGCTGACATGGGGAATGCAGTTAACCTGTACAATATACAGTTTGCTCATGGGAAAATTGAGTTATGGTGGATAGAATTCAGCAGAAAGAGTAAATTGACCATTTTAACTAATGAAATACAAGGTATGAATACCAGACTATATATTTTCATGGGGAAAAGAAAGCCTTGTTAATGGCAGACTGTTTGAAGAATCATAGAATAGAATCATAGAATAGTTTCAGCTGGAAGAGACCTTGAAGATCATCGAGTCCAGCCTTTGTCTCAGCCCTATCAACCTACTAAACTATGTCCCTCAATGCAACGTCTAGTCAGCTCTTAAACACCTCCAGGGATGGTGACTCAACCACCTCCCTGGACAGCCTGTTCCAATGCCTGACAACCCTCTCAGTAAAGAAATTCTTTCTAACATCTAACCTGAACCTCCCTGGTGCAATTTAAATCCATTTCCCCTCGTCCTATCACTCTCCAGTAGGGAGAATAGACCCTTCAGGTAGCTGTGGAGAGCGATGAGGTCTCCCCTCAATCTCCTCTTCTCTAGGCTAAACAGCCCCAGATCCCTCAGCTTTTCCTCATATGACTTGTGTTCTTTTTACCAGCTTGGTAGCCCACCTCTGTACCCTCTCCAGCACCTCAATGTCCCTCCTGTAGTGAGGGGCCCAAAACTGGACACAGTATTCAAGGTGAGGCCTCACCAAAGCTAAGTACAGGGGCATGATCACCTCCCTGCTCCTGCTCACTACACTATTTCTGATACAGACCAGGATGCCTGTATCAACCTGCTGAGCACAGTCACAGTGTCTAGGTGACAAGGTGAAGGAGATGCTACTTGAAGTCCTTAAGGCCAAAGCTATTTAGAAGTTGTGTAGCTGGTCTGCAGGAGATGGGCCCAGCAGTCCCAAGAGGAATGTTAACACTGCCCATGCAAAGTGCTCTCAAGAGAGCACAGTGATTGGGAAGGCAGAGAGGACACTGCCTGCAGGAACCACTGAGTAAGACTTCCTTGAGAGGGGAAGACTGGAATATGAATGAATCCTTGGCAGCCACCCTGTATCAAGGGCTATGAAGTCTTTTGTTCTTTCCTAGTCAGGCTGTCTGTTTACCTGCATGGACTAGATTGGTGCTTAGAGCTTGGCCTCTGGAGAGCAAGCAAGAGAAGCTTGCTTTCTAAATTTTATCTTGGGATAGAGGGCATAAGCATGGTTTTCTTCCTGCCACTTGTCCTTCAAATGCCCTTTGCTTATTGCACGAAAATTAGGTCTGAGGAAGTGCATAAAGATGCACATCCAGTTTGCTGCAGGAACCTGTCTGTGAAATATCAACTGAGGTGACCAGTGTGAAAAAAAAATGTCTTTTGATGGTCTGAATTGAAGAGGAAAGTTGGGCTTCAGTGAGCCTAATCTCTGGGTATGGGAGGGAGCTTCTAACGTAGCACTTCGCTAATGTTGACTACAATCAGATAAACAGTGGATTTACTGCACCTTCCTGTGCTTCGGCAGTGACAAAGGATGTGCATGACATCACCGGCTCTGAGCAATGTCTCTGTAATGGGAAGCAGCTGGTCACTGTTGTAGTTCTGTTAGTGGACGTAGAGGTGAAAGATAATTAAACTTAATACATACAAGATACTCTTAATACTCTGCAGCATGTATTTATATTGTGTTTTGCCCAAATATTAAAGATATTCATTTACTGTGGATTCAGAAATTTAATGTCTGTTTGTGTAGCAAGGACAAGTTTATCTGCCTTTTCCGTATGGGCACATTTCCTATTTGGATACTTTTTTCTTAAAAATAGTTCACTTGACCTTAGCTGATTTTCCCCAATAACTAATCTTCTCCTCCTGACCACAATGCCTACATTATTTAGTAATTATTTGTTATTTCTATTCAGGAGAGGCTTAGAGATAGAGAGCTCCAGTGAGTTAAACACTGCCTGAACATTTAAGAGTCAGTCCCAGCCCCAATTGCACATGGTCTGTTTTCTTTCCCTTAGATAAACCAGGTAGGTAAGGGACTGCATGGAAACAATGGGATAATACTGATTGGCATGAAAAAAGCCACAGTGATTATGGAGCTGCCTGCCTATTGTGTAGCTTTTTTTGTAGGTATCTTGGCACAGCAGAAAATAGTGGTAAGTGAAAAAGTCAGGCATTGAGAAATAGGCAGATTCTACTCTGCACATTAAAAATAGGCAGACAATTCCTACTTGTTCTCCCTCTTTGACAATGGTGCCATGATTTTTAGAGAAAGGTTGGGAAAGGGGAAGTGAAAGGGCTTTGCTAGCATGCAGAGGAGGCAGGACCATGGGAGAAGTACTTATGTACTTATTGTCACCTTATTTTGTAAGGATCTGGCACCATAAGCTATGTTTCAGAAGGCAGGTGTCCAGGCTGCAGTGAATGGAGAGGGCAAGTTACATAGATCTCCAACTCTTTTTCTTCTTTCTAATACAATTATATTTTGAATGGTTGATTTTACTAGAAACAGATGTAGAATATTATAACCAACTGCAGTATTGAAATTCTACCCTATTTTGAGCTGCATCTGTCAAATATATTTAACCCTTCTGTTGGATTATTCAGGACTTCATCTGTACTTGGACTTGCATGATGGAGCTCTTTCACAGAATCATAGAATCATAGAATGTTAGGGATTGGAAGGGACCTCGAAAGATCATCAAGTCCAATCCCCCTGCCAGAGCAGGAATGCCTAGACTATGCCACACAGGAACGTGTCCAGGCAGGTCTTGAATGTCTCCAGAGAAGGAGACTCCACAACCTCTCTGGGCAGCCTGTTCCAGTGCTCTGTCACCCTCACTGAGAAGAAGTTTCAGGAGGAATCATTGAAACTTTCTTTTTGGGGGGCCTTTTGGTAACAATTTCGACACTTTAAGAATGCTTTGTAGAAGTATTTTTGAGATACTGCAGAATCTGCTAGAGTAACCAGTACTATTAATAAATCCAATATTCATTAAAAATAACAATAAACTCACCAAAATCAAGAGGACAAGAAAGAGAAAACTGACCAGATTTTATTTTCTTTTAATTCAATGGTATTTAGCATTTGCGCCCAAACACAGTGCTGCTGTCCTTTAAGTAATAAATGTCATAGCATCCTTTTTTTCCTTCACTGTGCTTTTAGTACTTTTATAAACCCCTAGGGACTTAGAGAAGGTTCACAGGTTGTGAGAGGAGAGAGTTCAGATGCTGCACCTGGATTTCAGGATGATGTGCAGGTAGCAGGGAATGGGAATCTGCAGCTGAGCATCTCCAAGAGTGGCTGATTTAATAAATTGTTTATTATAAATATTGTGAGGTCCCTTTATGTTGTTAGCCAGAATTCGGTATACAAATAAATCTCAAGTACACGTTCATTCTTGCAATTCACCAGTCTGTGTAAAGTAAAATATCTCTTCCAATTCTTCCGACATATGTTGCCTTTTAACTTTGTGTCCTTTTGTTCTGGTCTGTCTAATTACCTCAAGTAAATAATCAAGCTTGATTTTATAATAAACCACAGCCAGTTCAGTCTTGTCATGACTGATTTATCGACTCCCAAGATTAAGGACTTTCAGCCTCAAGACTAAGAATATTTCTGGCTGCAGTTCAAGGTGTTAATTCTGAGCTTTAAAATCTAAATGTGGTTTGGAACATGTGTTCTATGTTTTCCCTTCAAAAAGAGCAAACAGCCTGCATTTGTGTTGGGTTTTGTTGTTGCTGTCCGATTGGAGTTTAAACGGGAAATAAGACAAAACAAACTCAAACCATCCAATTCTGCAGAAACAGCCTTTCATGTAGTCATCATGACAAAGATTGTCCTCCTGAAGGCAAGGGGACCATTATATATGAACAGAAATTTCTAGCAGCGGGCCTTGAGAGGGAAGATAGATCTCCATGAAGGATCCCAGCCTGTATTTCCCTATAACAAACTGCTTCAGCACCACCTGATCGGGTGACGTGTGTCTCTATATACGTGCACTCCTTGGAAATGTAAAGGTGCAGTGCTAAGAAAACAAAATGATGATAGCTAGTGACTCATAGACACTATTCGGTGTCCCTTGGGGGCTGCCTTTCTTCCAGTGTTTTACCTCAGCAGCTGAGCTCATTGGGGACATGGGCGCTAACCATCCTTCCAACTATTCACCCAGGGATTTGAGGCTCCAAGTTCTTAGTGGAGAGCTTTTTTTACAGCAGCTCCTTTAACAGACGGTCTTCCTACCTCCCTGCCACCTCTTTTACCTGATCTGTAGTTTTCCATCAACAAAACGTTAGCATAGATTTGAATGCAGTCGCTGTAGTCTGACAGATACCTGCTAATGGGGATTAAGGTCTCTCAGCTAACTCAAGTAGTAACAAAGGGATTGCATTATTCTAAGGACTGGGTAACAGAAACATCATCACACACCTGCATATTCTAGCCACTGTTACTGTGTACTGTAATTCTCCGTTCTTATTGCTAATGGGCATCAGATTGTGGATCTAGTGATATTTTCTCAGTGTTTTCTTGTTAGGATTCAAAGACAGTTTGGGTTTTCCCACATTCCTAGGTTGCTTGCCTTATACTCTCTCAATTATTTCACATTTTATGATACAGAATGGCATCTGGCCTCTGTGGGCCACGTTGCATGAGAGCCACATCTCACCAGATTTTATTACATGACCTGTTAGTTGCTTTTCTTCCAAGATTTGTGTCATCTGTAGCCCTGAGATACTATATTTAATGCCTCATCCACGTATGTATTTAGTAAACATGAACTAAAGAATTCCTCTAGAGAACTTTTTTTTTATTGCTTGCCATGTTTTTATGATCCAAAGATGACAACCTGCCATAGTTTTCTTTTATGGCTGTGTTATAGATTGAAAATATCAGGAAAGTCCATGTTACTTGATGGCTGCATATAAATAGAGTTTACAGGTTTGCAAGTACTGCCTGCTCTGCAAATTCATTTGGGAATTTAAAGGGTAACAAACCTGTTTTTGCTCTGGCATCGGTAAAATCCAGTAGTGAAATGTTGCTGGCCAAATATTGTCATTGGAGCCTTGATTGTCCCTCCTGGAGTTCCAGAGAGGAACATAAGAGGAGGGAGTGATCCTGGGGTTAGGCAGAGAAAGACCTTCCATCAATAACACAGACCAAAATAGGAACCCAGTTTCCCTCTTCCACTTATACAAGTCTGCAGAGCCAGCAGGAATACGAGGTTGCAATTATTTTTTTGTCCCTGTGTGTTAGTAAAATAAAGAAAAATGAATCTGACTGTAAAAGACCCAGACTCATCTGTCTTTTAGATTAGAAAACCCAGAGACCAACCAACCAACCAACCAAGTCTGTTCCATCACATGTAATTAACCCCCTCATTTAATGCCCAGGCCCACTTGCAGACGTGCTGCCCTGACCTCAGGGGCTGTGTACTGGTAACAAATTAAGCTTTGCAAGTGCAAAGGGGAGAAGAAGAGGCAGAGTCACAGCAGGCTCCTCCAGAGAGCAAGGAAGCAAGTGCTGCACGTTTCTGGGAGAAGGCTGTACACCTGCCCGCCTTCTGCAGGAGGCAAGATTGGTGGGTAAAATGTATATTGCTTTTTGGATCAACTTGTAAAGATATGCACCAGCCATCCAATGGTCTGAGGCAACCAGAGGACTAAAACTTCAGTTAGAGCAGACAGTTAAAAAAAGTGAATTCAAAGGAAGGAGTAGTTTTGCAGCACATTACCATTTCCCTCCCTTTATTAATCTTTTCATCTGTCATGGGCTTATCTATCTGTTCCTTTACAGAATAACTACTGTGTCACCACTTCCCTTCTCTTTTACAGGTGCCAGCAGCATTTTTGTCTACCTGTCCTCGCTTTGCTAAACAGATCTAATTAAACATATCCAATTAAGCTTGAAGGATGTCCTCCCTAGTTGTATTTAGCTTGAAAGTTCACTGCTTCTATCTAAAATGTGAACATGGGCTTCTCTTTCTTTTCTTCCCTGACTATACTGGCCTGTAAACCTTGTCTTGCTTATGACTTTAGACCATTACAGCTACAGTAATATTATTACAAATGTGTGACATTATTCTTAAAATAGCCCTCCAAATCCAGACCCACAGGATAGTGGTCAATTTACAGCTGCAAGGGAAAGATCTCTTGTGTAAGAGCAGCAGTCTTTGTCTAAGGACAAAACAACAATTTGAGCTAGTTTTTATACACAGAAGACTTTTTTATTTCTTTATTCTTGTTCTGTGCCTCTTAGTCATTAATCTCTCCTATGGAAACTTGTCAAATACTTTTGGAAATTGAAACAAATATGCTGCTTCCATTTTTATTTTTCTTATCATTTATAACCACAGTGTCTTTAAAAAAGCTCCAGCTTCTCTTCCTTTGCTCAGTATCTCCTAAATCCCTTCTGCCTCGTTCAAAATGGACTACCATTCCATTTCAGTCTGACATATTTTTCATCTTGTCCCTTTTGCAACAGTTTTCTAGTCAATGGCTTTTGTGAAGTTTTCATATGATGAAACTCTTCGATGTTTTAAGCGTGTCTGAACACACCATCCTTGTCACTAAATGTCTTGGCTGTTGCTTGCACGCACAGCCACTCAAGAGAATATAACATTTTTTTTCTATTGTGACTTAACCAAAACAAGGCTGTTCTAAGTTGCTGCCTTGGTTCACGGTAAGTTTTTCACCAAGGCTGAGTTCAAAATTTAATTCTATTTTGTCGTGGTTGATTTAATGAGATATGCCAGTAGTTTCCCAGTAGTTTCTTTATAGCATAGTATGTACAAGGTTCTGCCTCCCTGACACTGGATGTGCAACTGGAGCACTGAAGGAAGGAGTGTGATGACAGTAGGTTTCTGTCATAGCTTCTGGAAAGAGATAGGAATCTCGTTCGTGGCATCCAAAGGTTACTGTGGGTGGGCTGAATCGCTCTACACAATCTTCCACCTTTTCCACAGGCCATATCAGGTGAAAGGCTCCTCTCTGAGGTGCCATGGTTAGATCTTTTGGTGTGAGTGCTATGAATCTCAATCTGCAGTGAGGTTCCAGGCTGTCATTATCTTCATTTCGTCTGAAAGTGAATTTCTACAATAAAGCTGCTGCTTTGTTTCTCAGTGAATAAAGAAATACCTCAAAAAAAACCCCTAATCATTCCCAGATATTAGATTAGACTCAGGATGAAAGTAGACTTTTGCTTCAGAGCTAGAATTGAATTACAGAAACGTTTCCTGGATTGTGTCATTTCAGACTTGTCGTGTTGTTGAGAAACAGGGGAAGAAGGAGAGAAAAATTTGATTTTCCTGGGATCAGCCTTGCTTTGTAGGTTTTAGATGATATCAGCCTTTGCATTAGGAATGTTGCTGTGGCGCTTAGGCCATTGCAAGCTGTTGTGTTCATGGGAAACTGCAGATACTGTGGTAAGAAGCAGATGGAGGTGGGCAGAGGATGGCTGAGGTTCCTCTATCCTAGGAGCTCCTGCTGGACCTATGTGACAAAGCTAGAGGGAACAGGTACGGGCGTGTGGAAAAAAAGCTGAGCTACAGAATCAAGGCCACAGTTGTTGCTGAGAAGTTGTCAGGAAGATGCATGAGCTTACTTTGAAAGGCTATCGTGAGAGACATCCTTGCACTTGCTCACGCAGCTTGGAGGGAAAGCAACTTTCAGGTTCCAAACCCAATATTTTACGTATTTGGTTAATTAAGAAGTTGTGAACGATTGCACATTACACATTAACAGTGCTGTAAAATGAGTGTTTTGTGTGCATGGATAAGCTGAACGTGACTATAGACATACATACCGATGCCATTTCTCCACTAATTGCATTTATAGTTTAGAGCTGTCTGTATGTGGAAGAGCGTACTATGCTGATATTTGCCGAGAGAAAAACTTTTCAAATCACCTTCCCAGCCAGATGTTCACAAAAAAGGGTTTGACAGTTGGTCCATAAATCAAGTCAAGCATTTCATCATTGTTCTCTTAGGTGGCTCTTGCGTTTAAGCCTGTTTAGCTAAACACATACATTTACTTAAGATGAACTGTAAAAATAACATCTGGAGATCTTTTCTCTGAAAGAAAATGCCAAAGGGTCTTACACAAGGATCAAGCGCATTTTATAAACTGCGGCTGGGTTTTTGGAATTCAAGCTGAATAAATGTGCTCTCAGCTTTTGAGAGGATCAAGGGCCAGTATTATTTAAATGTTCTTTTTACTTGTGTGGCACTCTGCAGGGAACGTACTCCACCAAAGCATTCTTACATTTCCCATTCCATAATGAGTTTTTGTTTTCATCCTTGCCACCTGGGACCCTGGCACAGCCCTGCTAGTAGCAGTGGAGTCACACGGGCAGAACTGGATGCAAAGTACGTCCAAAATATTTATTTTAGAATATTCTGCTCTGCAGTAGACTGCCTTCAAAGAAGAATGTCAAAGAAGAAGTTGCTGGGTGGTTTACATTTTTATCTTTGCTTGTATCAGTCATCTCTCTTTTATCCTTCTTTTTCCTTTTCAATATATATGAGATTCTTTCTTTCTCTCCTGAAGAGCCTTTTTTTTTCCCCTCTACTCTTTTTCTTAGAAAATCATGCTAATAAGCCATGGTTTGCTCACCTTCCGAATCAGTGTTACCATGCATTTTAGCTTTGCTGAGTATCAGTTTGGTCGCTTTGCTTTTTCATATTCAGTTCACAACATGAAGGAGAATTCTGCTGAAATTTAACAAGCTCTAGGAAAAAAAGATTCAGACAGGTGCAGTCAGATTTATAAAGTAGCAGATAAAGTGGGAAAGGTTTTGCATTACTTCTGCCACGTTGGGTGTTTTTTTTATGGATGGGCTATATCTCATCTGTGATTCAGAATAACATCGATTCATGTTTCAAGGGGTACCATGACCATGGCTGTTCATGATAACACAAAACGTATAATCTGGAAATGCTGGGAAAAGTGAGTGCAAAAACAATACACGTGAATTCCTGGTCTATGACCATAGTGACTTTTTGATTTAGCTCTCAGGAACACAGCCTGTTTCATAATGTGAGACTGGCATTTAATCTGAAAAACCTGACTGTTTTGAGAATTACACAAGACGGCATGAAACTGTTTAATGCTTAAGTGACAACAAAACATAAAGATGCTGGCCATAATTCTATCTGAAGTAGTATACTTTCCTGTGAAGCTTGGACGAGTACGTTCTTGATTTAAATATCTGGAACTACAGTACGCAGTGTGTAACATAAATCCTCTCAGTGCTGGAACGCAGAGACCAAACCAGACAGTTGGAAACCTCTCTGAACAGCAAATTTTTCAGTTAGGTTTAAAGTACATATGCTAGACTTAGAAAGGACTTTTCCTAACCTGTCCCATTTCAGCAGAGCAAAGAAGCTATAAAGCTGCCTAAAATGTGGAAGGCTGAAAATTCACCAGCATGGCAAAGGTGGTTGAGAGCCAGCATTACACAGAGCGGGGCGGCAGGGCACGTGGCCCATTGCCAGCCTGCGTTAAGTACCGCAGCCCCACAAAACTCAAACCTGTCCTCAGGCCACTTCAGCACAAATGAAAGGACAAAACAGTCACTGGCAGTCCCAGGTGCTAAAAGCCTCTTCTCTAAGCTCCCCTGAATACAGCTGTAGTACAGCTGAGAACATGACCTGCAGAGCTAAACAGTTCAGGTGGTGTGAAAAATAAAAGACCCAAAGCTACTGACTGTAGTGAATTCAGCCAACCCACCTGCATGGGCCACATCCAGATTTTAAGCCATCCAATTCACGCCGACCAAGCTGATGGCATCACCGTCCCTTCTCTCCTCTTCCACCAGCAGCCCCTCACATGTTGCTTCTTCTGTCCAGCAGAGCTGCTCCTCATGGGGGGAGGAGGTCAAGGGAGGGCAAATGACATGGTCAGCTCTGACCTGCTCTTTCTTTGGCCCCAGAGTAACTGCAAGAAGATGCTACCAGCTTCCTGGTCTTCTTTAAGAAGCTGTTTTCTGTCTCTGTGACGAAACTGGTGTTATGCGCTGAGCTAGCAGCTGCTTCAGAGTAGGCTAGATATATAGAATCATAGAATCATAGAATTGTCAGGGTTGGAAGGGACCTTAAAGATCATCTAGTTCCAACCCCTCCACCATGGGCAGGGACATCTCCCACTAGATCAGATTGCCCAGAGCCCCATCCAGCCTGGCCTTAAAAACTTCCAGGGATGGGGCTTCCACCACCTCTCTGGGCAACCTGTTCCAGTGTCTCACCACCCTCATGGTCAAGAACTTCTTCCTAAAGCCCAATCTGAACTGATTCATCTCTACCTTTAATCCATTCCCTCTAGTCCTATCACTACCCAACATCCTAAAAAGCCCCTCACCAGCTCTCTTGCAGGCCCCCTTGAGATACTGGAAGGCCACAATAAGGTCTCCTCAGAGCCTTCTTTTCTGTAGACTGAACAACCCCAACTCTCTCAGTCTGTCTTCATAGGAGAGGTGCTCCAGCCCTCTGATCATCCTCGTGGCCCTTCTCTGGACACGCTCCAGCACGTCCCTATCTTTCTTGTGCTGTGGGCTCCAGAACTGGACTCAGTACTCCAGGTGGGGTCTCACGAGAGTGGAGTAGAGGGGAAGAATCACCTCCCTCGACCTGCTGGCCACACACCTCTTGATGCAGCCCAGGACATGATTGGCTTTCTGGGCTGGAAGTGCACACTGACGGCTCATGTTGAGCTTCTCACCCACCAGTACCCCCAAGTCTTTTTCTTCAGGGCTGCTCTTAAGCCAATCACTGCCCAGCCTATGTTGGTGCTTGGGATTGGCCTGACCCAGGTGGAGGACCTTGCACTTGGTCTTGTTAAACTTCATGAGGTTCTTGGTCACGTTGTTTCATACTGCAGATAGTTTGAAATACAGTATGAAAAGTTTGTTTCCCTTCAAAACTCCTGCGGAGATGCTGCAAATGAAATGGCCAGCAAGAGAAAAGAGACAAAATTTCAGAACTTTGCAAACCTCTCCTAAGATTGGCAGGAAATATATTTTTCTCCATAAATGAGGAGAGAGACAAAAATAGTAAAACTTGGGAAAAAAAAACCCACCTGCTTGCTGGCTCTATTGCTTTCCGTGTTCAATTGCTGGAAAAATCACAGGCAGAACATATGGGGCAAGACCCAATTAGCGGCTCCAGACCTGACAGGCTTTTAGGAGAATCAAGCTGCTCAGACATGTTCTGATTTAACCACTCTGATCTCAGCAAGTGTCACAAGGTTAGATTTGTCCTCGCTGGCTAAGCTGGAAACTTTGCAGACTGAAGGCAAAAAGAAGACAGAACTCGAAGGCAACTTTATGTTTCAAGTTTTAAAAAGCTGGGACAAATAATTTGAAACATTGACAGTAGCTGAGATCCCTCTGCTTTAACTCTTTCCTTGGCTGCCAAGCGGAGGTGCAAACACAACCTGGAACATTCATGGAAGGCGTAATCCTTTGTGACTTCAGGTATTAAAGCCAAAAATAGATCTGTTTTTTGGAGTATGAGTGAATAAAATCTGAATTTTCAGGTGGAGCTTAAAGAGAATGGCAAATATTACTGCTATAATTTGAATCCTTTTACCTCTGAAATATCACATCCTCCCTCTGAAGTCTGGAGGGGCTACAACTGTCAAGACAGAACACCAATTTTTTTTAACATGAAATAAAAAAAAAAAGCAAGTACTTTTTTCTGGCTCCGTTTGTGCAGTGCTTGAATTTTCCAGAGTATTTCAGCCTCAGGCAGATATTTGACGTGTAAAATTTCAGTCCAAACTGTTAATGATTGGCAAAGCTAAAAGCAACTGACAACCGGGTGTTGTAATAGGAAGTGTCAGACGATTTTAATAATAGATGACCTTAGCAGCCCTGCCTCCTGTTTTATCATTTTGAACACTTTTGTTGGTTAAGGTCTATGATGTATTTCTCTGTGTGTTCTTGTCCATCTTTTCTTTTCTTTTCTTTTCTTTTCTTTTCTTTTCTTTTCTTTTCTTTTCTTTTCTTTTCTTTTCTTTTCTTTTCTTTTCTTTTCTTTTCTTTTCTTTTCTTTTCTTTTCTTTTCTTTTTTCTTTTCTTTTCTTTTCTTTTCTTTTCTTTTCTTTTCTTTTCTTTTCTTTTCTTTTCTTTTCTTTTCTTTTCTTTTCTTTTCTTTTCTTTTCTTTTCTTTTCTTTTCTTTTCTCTTTTTTTCTTTTCTTTTCCTCTCCTCTCCTCTCCTCTCCTCTCCTCTCCTCTCCTCTCCTCTCCTCTCCTCTCCTCTCCTCTCCTCTCCTCTCCTCTCCTCTCCTCTCCTCTCCTCTCTTTTTTCCCTTCCCCTTCCCCTTCCTTTTCAGTTAAGTTTTACATAACATGGAGTCCCATGGAGGTAAATGCTTGTTGCAATTAAGAAATGTTTCCTCCTACCCATTCCTCATTTACAACCTCTTTATTCAGTTCACTAAATGCTTCCCAGTTTTGTATCATGGAAAGAGTCCACAGAACCTGTCCACTTACCCCCTCTGTAAAATTCATGGGCTTTCTAATGTGCCTACACTAATGCTTCTTCTCCCCGGTGAGCAATCTGAGGCTTCTTCAGCAGTGGTTCCTATGAAAAAGTTTATAATGTTCTTGATGATGCTCATTGTCCTATTTTTGCTCTACTTTTACATTGCTTGGGGAGGATGGGGTGGCTAATTCAGAGCATGGTATGTCAGGTGTGTTTTTTCTAAGAGGCTTGCAGTATTTTTCCCGTACTTTTTTCTGTCACTCCTTTTCCAGGGTAACCTTTAATTGGCTTCCCTGGCCCCTTCAATGCAGTGCCACACCGCCAGATCTTTACTGCATGCACCATTCAGCCCATTTCCTGCAAAGAGCCTCATGTGGGATTTGTTAGCTCTGACATCCTTGTACCCATCTGCCTTCCTTGCGTTTGGTTCTTTTGAAACGCCTCTTGATACATTTTTTTCTCCCAGGCAATCGATTGTATGTCCTTTCTGGATTTTGCTGTAACATTACTCCCTCTCTTTTCAATACGAATATCAACGTGTTACCTCCAACTACACCACTCATCTCAGATGGAAGGTGGTTATTTCTTCCTATTCTTGGTTTTCCTGTCTCTTTGGCCAGCCTCTGATCTGTATCAATTATGACAAGGCTTTGCCTCTCACTTTACGCCTGCACAGTTTCTTTGACAGCCTCTTGGGAAAGACCTTATCAAAGACTTTTTGCAAGCTTAAATAACTACACACTATTTATTGAGCGTTGATCAATTTTGCTGCATTTATTTGTACACCGAATGTCAAATACGACTACCCCTTTTTCCCCAGTACATTTTTATGCTGCAAGTTTTGTGTGTTATTTTTATATTGCCCCACTACTAGAGATTGTAGTTTGACATCTTTTAAAAAAAAAGCTTGATAAAACCTGAGACTGAAATTTGCATTGAGATTTCATCTTGAAAAAAAGATGCTAAAAATATGTTAAGAACAATACTATCATGTATTCTCGAACTGAGAATCAACACTCTGACAATTTTCATCCTGGATCATATTTTTTTGGAAAGCTCTGAAAAAAGGTGCAAAGCTCTGAAAAAAAATGGTTTATTACAAACTATTGACTGAACCCTAGCTGTCAAAATGTACCTGGTGAGGCAAAAGAAGCATCTTAATGTGGATAACATTTTCTAATCCATAAATGTTACAAAGAAATGCATTTTCCATAAAAATGGCATAAAAAATCATAATTTGAAACAAACTCTATCTGGCATAATTTTATTTTATCTTTAATTGGAAAAAAAAATAATAATACTTCTTGAAATAATGAATGTCTCTTCTTTTTTTGGTATTTATAAACCTGCATCTTCCTTGAAAGCATTGTCGAAGAAGTCACATGTAGAATGCTCTGATAATAAACTGTAAATACCAAAAAGGCTGATTTGACTTCTGAATGGTGGAGTTGGTTCTGTGAGTGTGTGTGAAATTGCAGTACCTTTAGTTCACTGCTCTGAAATATTAACAGATGAACCTTTGGTACAGACTGCCAGAAATTACAAATGAAATTTTCTAGCAGCAGGAATTTTAAGTTACAAATTTCGCACACAGCCACTAATATAATCTAAATTAAAACATGTTATGCAGAAGAGATACAAAGCTTGGATTCTTCCTTAATCGAGATACAAGATGAACTAATTTTGTGCACACCGTGTCTCACTCTGCTTCCTGAAGTATGCTGTTCATTTATAAAGACTCCTGATTTCTTTTCAAACGAGATCTTTTCCTGTTAAACTGGATAATGAAATATGTCATTGTAAGAATGTTGTCAAGATTGCTACTTCTTAGGGAAAAATATAAACTTTTTTTTTTTCCACACACTGAAAGACAGCCAAGAGCAGTGTCTGTATTTTAAGCTATTTTGCAGGTACAGAGATCCAAGCATTCTCAAAGAGATTCCTTCTTCCTCCTGTAAGCATTTCTTGTCTTTTAGTCCATTTTTTTTCGGTGAAGAATATGATGAGAGGTTTGTGTTAGGAAGTAAAAGCTATGTCATGCTAACCTCCTTGACAAGACACAAGAGCTTTATACAGAGTTCTAAGATTAAGTTTTTTCTCGTTGATTTGGAAGTGCTTTTTTGGCCCATCTTATTTTCACTTCTTTTCTTGAAGACTGCAGGTGATGCTGTGATTGGGCTGGCTAATGACTGGCCAGAGAATCCAGCTCTTTGATATTTGGCATTTAATATTTTTCCTCCACATGCTCAGAGTTCACAGAATCACAGAATCACAGAATGTTAGGGGTTGGAAAGACAGGCCAACAAGGCAAGGTGATGGAGTTGCTCTTTACGTGAGAGAGCAACTGGAATGTATTGAGATCTATCCAGGGGCAGATGAGGAGCAAGTCAAGAGTCTGTGGGTGAGAATGAAGGGGCAGGCTAGCTTAGGTGATACTGTGGTGGGTGTCTATTCCAGAGCACCTGATCAGCAGGAGGAAGTTGATGAGGCCTTTTACAGGCAGCTGACAGTAGCCTCTCAATCACAAGCCCTGGTTGTGGTTTATTATTATTAGATACATCCATTTCCCCTTGCTGCAAGAGATGGGAGAGGTGGAAGGAGTCACTGGGGGGCAAAAAGATTAACCCAGTTCTGTCCACTGCCCTGCACAGGTCCCAGAGTAACTTCAAAGAACCTCAGGACAATTTAAACCATCACAGCTGGCTGCTCCCAGGCTATTTGCCTAAATGTAGGTTTATTAGTCCGCACCATTCCATTGATAATGGCTTTGGTACTGAGGCCCCGGGGAGGAAGGCCTGCGGAGCAGCTGGCTACTCTGGCACCTCTAGCTGCTGCTGACCTTCCTTGTGCTAGAGATATGCCCAGATGGTGGAAAGAGGGGTTTTCTGTTCTATGGGAGATGCAAAAACAATGGAGATGAACTGAAAAAGCTAGTCATAATGTTATAATTATTGTACTTGTGCTGGAAAACTTTATGATTGTGACCCAGATGTCAAAGGATGCAGAAATGTCTAAGTCTGTTGAAAATCTGAAATAACAGCTTTCAGACATATGGACTACCCTTACTTACCTTAGCATGATGCACACTCTCCTGACACAATTTTAATGTCAAGCCTCTTCTGAATTGGTCAATGGAATAATTACTGTACTCAAACAGTGTATGGAAGAAGGGGAATTGTTTTATCATGAAGTTGGGGGCTTCTCGTTTGGATTTCTCTGCTAGCCTTGAAGAGTACTCCACTTACCACCATTGCTGGCCATTTGACCAAGTGATTCTGGCTGCCCAAAATAGGCACTTCAAATTGCTGCAAAGGCCCTTGTGCTTCTGTCATTAAGATGTAAAAACAATCGTTCAGATTCATAGATGCAAAGGGAATTTGAAACATTATCTTGAATTGCAGCAACAGCATCGGGAAATTCTCAAACCCTAGGAAATTTGAGAAGGGAAGAAAGGTGGTCAAAGGAAGCCTTAGGTAATGAAGAGATGTGTAAGAAACTACTGTTCTAAATACTTGTAACTTAAGTACAGTGTTACACTCATGAACTTAACCACCTGCAGATAAAGATAATGCTAACATGTGGAAACTCATAGCTACTATTTATGTAGCCCTTACTATTTATTCATTTATGTTTAAGAACACAGGTCAAATCACAGATTTAAGAGTGGAAAGTATGAAAAAAAGTCTCCTGTTTCATAAGCAACATACTCTGTTTTTTCGTAGTGCACTTTATTATCCTCCTTCTGGCAGGTATCTAGCTGAAAACCGGGGGTGTTGCAGATAGTCCAATGCTGAGGGTGTTGTGGGTGATGCAAAGCTGGAGAAAAAAATGGTTGGCTGAGCACTGTGGCTTAATTCCATGGGGTTTTTTGTTTGCCATTTTTTCTCTTTTAAATGCAGAAGGAATCATACTTTGGATGATCATTTTCTATTCTCTTAATTTATATGACTTTCATCCCTTACACCTCTATGCAGAATGCTTGTTCTTTAAGTCACTTCTGCCTGATTTTATGTCCTTTGTCATCTATGTCTATGTTCAAACTCTCTCGTCACCACAGCTCACTCTCTTCCTCCGCACGTGTCTACCCAGTCCTCAGGTCATATCTGGCTGAGACCCCTGTGAACTCAGAAATCCTGTTTTGGATGGACATATGCTGCACATGGCCTGAGCCTGCTAAGATACTTGCTTCAGTAAAGGAGCTTATCGTTGACACTGGGAGAAAAGGAGGCTGAGGGAATCCTTATTGCTCTCTACAACTACCTTAAAGGAGTTTGTGCAGAGATGGGGATTGGTCTCTTCAACCAAGTGACAAGTGATAGGGCAAGAGGAAATGGCCTCAAGTTGCACCAGGAGAGGTTTAGAAGGGGTATCAGAAAGAATTTCTTTAATGAGAGGGTTATCAGGCATTGGAACGAGTTGCCCAGGGCAGTGGTTCAGGCCCTGTCCCTAGAGGTATTTAAAAATTGTGTAGAAATAATGCTTAGGGATATGGTTTAGTCAAGGACTTGTTAGTCATAGAATCAATCATAGAATCAGGGAGTCATAGAATCATTGAATGCATTGGATTGGAAGAGACCTTTAAAGGTCATCTAGTCCAACCCCCCTGCAGTGAGCAGGGACATCTTTCATTGTATCTGATTGCTCAGAACCCCATCAAGCCTGACCTTGAATGTGTCCAGGAATGGGGCCTCCACCACCTCTCTGAGCAACATGTTCCAGTGTTTCACCACCCTCACAGTAAAGAGCTTCTTCCTAACATCTAATCTAAATCTGCCCTGCTCCAGTTTAAAACCATTGCCCCTCGTCCTGTCACTACATACCCTTGTAAACATCCCCCCCCATCTTTCCTCCAGATCTCCTTCAGGTACTGGAAGCCTTCGCCTCTCTAGGCTGAGCAACCCCAGCCCTCAGCCTGTTTTCATAGGTGAGGTGCTCCAGCCCTCTATTTTTGTGGCCCTCCTCTGGAACCCCCTCCAACAGGTCTACGTCCTTGTGTTGAGAGCTCCACAGGTGGATGCAGTACTGCAGGTGAGGTCTCATGAAAGCAGAGCAGAGGGGCAGAATCGCCTCTCTTGATTTGCTGGCTGCGCCTCTTTCAAGGCAGCCCAGGACACAACTGGCCTTCTGCGCTGTGGGTGCACTTTGTGGGCTCATCTCCAGCTTTTCATTCACCAGTACTCCCAAGTCCTTTTCTGCAGGGCAGCTCTCTATCACCTCTCTATCACTTCATCCTTGAACCCGTATTGATGATGCGGATTGCCCCACCCGAGGTGCAGGACCTTGCACTTGAGCTTGTTGAACCTCATGAAGTTCATATGGGCCCACTTTTCAGCTTGTCCAGGTCCCCCTGGAGGACATTGCGTCCCTCTGGCATATTGACCACTCAGCTTTGTGTCATCTGCAAATTTGCTGAGGGTGCCCTTGATCCCACTGTCTCTATGTTATTGATGAAGATGTTAAACAGCCCTGGTCCTAGTATAGACCCCTGAGGGACACCACTGGTCACCCATCTCCATCTGGATATCGAGCCATTGACCACTACCATCTGGGTGCAACCATCAAACCAATTCCTTATCCACCAAACAGTCCACCTATCAAATCCGTATGTTTCCAGTTTAGAGAGAAGGGTATTGTGGGGTCTATATTATAGATCTTGCAGAAGTCCAGATAGATGACATCCGTTGCTCTTTCCTTGTCCACAGATGTACTCACTCCATTGTAGAAAGCCACTAATATGGTCAGGCAGGACTTGCCCATGGTGAAGCCATGTTCTCTGTCTTGAATCACCCCCCTGTCCTCCATGTGCCTTAGCAGAGCTTCTAGGAGGATCTGTTCCATGATCTTCCCAGGCACAGAGGTGAGGCTGATGGGTCGGTAGTTCTCAGGGTCTTCCTTTCCACCCTTTTCAAAGATGGATGTAATGTTTTCCTTCTTCTAATCATCAGGGAATTCATCTGACTGCTTTGATTTTTGACTTGATGATCTTAAAGGTCTTTTTAAATCTAGACAATGCTGTGATTCTGTGATTAATGGTTTCTTGTGGTCCTGAAGAGATGTAGTAACTAAGACTCTGTATTTGCAGTAAGAACTAAGCACTTAGGAATGTTTGCAGTTTGCTGAGGTGCTAGAAGGCTTTTAAAGCCAGAATCTAACAAAATAGCTTTGTCATAGTGCACTGGAGTTTAATTAAGACAGCTCTTTTTATATACATGCAAAAGCATTGCTTGCTCATATCAACTCTGGCTTCATTTCAGATTATGTTTTATGTAGCGTAGTATTTCTCAAGATAATATTCTTGGTTAATTCTTAACCAATAAACAGTTTATTAATTCACCAAGTACCACTTTATTACTTACTCAACAGTTAGTTAATCAAATTCAAATCCAACAGGTATTCTGCCCAGGCACAGAACGTTCAAATATTGTCCTACAAGTTACTGCCATAAACTGAATGGAGGTCAAACAGTTCTAGTAGAGGATAATATAAAGTACCAAAATTTCTTACTGCGTTCATTTATAGACAGCAAATCTTTACTGCATCTAGTATAATTAGCTTCCTTCCAGTACTCTGTGGATTAAAGATAGAATGATTTTAGGAAGTTGGACCCTGCTATTTAAATGATTTAACATGAAAGCACCTAGGAGAATAGTACCAGGAATAATCATTTAACATTATAGTTTAAGTCTCTTATGCCTATTTGCTCAGGCTTTTAAAGGAGAAGCATGCATGTAGAATAACTTGGTTAAAAGTTTGAAATATCGTCACTAAAGATTTTCCAACTGATTTCACAGGACAACATTCTGTCGTCTCCAGTAATGACATCCAGAAAAATACATCTCATGCAATAAAACTCATGGGTATTATAATCCAAAAATAAACCTAAAGGAGACACAGAGCTTCCTCTGGCTTAGGAAACCTCTGAACTACAGCGTGTTGGAAATTGGGAGATTATTGTATGGAGATTTCATTTCAGGATTTTCTTGTTCCAGCACTAAACAAAATGAGGGCTTTGTGGTTTAAGGCAGGTTGCTGGGCTAGAGGGCTAGAAGGATCCTTCAGTCTAAAAGAGCCCACTTCTTCTTTTGTTTTTTGCAAGAGCTTGCCCATACAGATGTAGTGGCCAGGTACTCAATACAGCTCCTCTATCACTCCCTTAGATGGAGGACAAAATATAATGAAGGGCCCATGGTTTGAGATAAGGACAGGGAGATCACCTGCAGCTACCATCCTGGGCAAAACAGACTCGATTTGGGGAAATTAATTCAATTTATTAACAATAAAATCAGAGAAGAGTAATAA
Organism: Trogon surrucura; assembly: GCA_020746105.1. Classification (NCBI taxonomy): domain Eukaryota; kingdom Metazoa; phylum Chordata; class Aves; order Trogoniformes; family Trogonidae; genus Trogon; species Trogon surrucura. The sequence continues at coordinate 34,813,258 of CM036617.1, forward strand.
TAGCCGATCTTGAAAATAACACCTTCCCTCCACCCCTCCCTTTTTCCCAGGCTTAGCATCACTCTCAGTTTATCCACCTCCTCCCCCCAAGAGGCACAGGGGGACAGGAAATGGGGGTTGTGATCAGTTCGTCCACCGCTGCTTCTTCCTCCAGGACAGAACTCCTCACTCTTCCTGTGGGACCTTATGGGGTCTTTCTCATGGGAAACAATCTTTACACACCTTTCTCCAATGTGAGTCCTCTCACAGGAGACAGGTCTTGACAAACACTCCCAACACGAGTCTCTCCACGGGGTGCAGTCCTTCAGGGAAAACTGCTCCTGCACGAGTCCTCTGTGGCATCACAAAAGTCCCACCAGCCAACCTGCTCCCGTGTGGGCTTCCTGCAGGGCCACAGCCCCCTTCAGGCATCCACCCGCTCTGGCGTAGGGTCCTCCACAGGACATCTACACCCCATCACCTCCATGGGCTGCAGGGGGACAGCCTGCCTCACCATGGTCTTCACTGGGGGAATCTTGCTCCGGCACCTGGAGCACATCCTCCTCCTCCTCTTCACTGACCTTGTTGTCTTCACATATTCTCACTCCTCTCTCCTTCTGGCAGCTGTTGTGTGGCGCAGTTCTTTTTTCCCCATTTCTTAAATATGTTTGCACAGAGGTGTTCCTATCCTGTCATCACTGATAGGCTCAGCCTTGGGCAGCGGCGGGTCCCTCTTTGGAGCTGGCTGGCATTGGCTCTGTCGAACTCAGGGGAAGCTTCTTGCGACTTCTGCAGAAGCCACCCCTAGAGCCTCCCCGCCACTGAAATCTGGCCAGGCAAACACAGCACAGCAGATGATACACCTTTCTATACCGTACAGCTTCTTTCCAGTTTTGGCAAGGTTGTTGTTACTCCTGTGATGCTGGAAGGGCAAGGAGAATGTTTATATGCATTCCACAGCTTCAAGGATCCACATGGTAACTTTGGTTTAATAGCCAGAACTTCTTTCATGATTCATGAGAAAAATGAGTCCCTTTTGTTTTCATTTGGGAAATGTCCAATGGAATGTCTGAATTTCATTTTTCCTCTCAATTTTCTCTGAGGTCACATTAATATCCAGAAGATGGTATTTTATCATCTTTTACACATTTGAGGCTTTTTATGTTTCAGCAATTACAAGGGTTATATTTCAGTATTAGCCTAGCTTGAGAATTGAAATTTTTCCTATTTCTTCAACTTCTTTTCAGTATTCATTTACATCTCCTCAGGTGCTTATATCTCCCAATAATCTTTTTTTCCTTTTGTGTCTGTACAAATGCCTCTCAAATTTCTGTAATACAGCACTTTCCTAGACAGCAACCAAAGAAAAATCCCTTCACAGTTTCTAGGCTGTATAATCATGTTTTATTTATATCTTTTCTCATCTTCTAGAGCTTGGAGGTGAAAGGTGATCTCTTTTTCAAGGAGCATAGCAAAATTTTACTTTCAGAAGAGATTCATTAGGCAGATCGAACAGCTTCCAATGGAGGGAGCTTAGAAGAGGCTACTTCATTTGGCTGAGGCTAGCCAAGGCTGGAGAAATGGAATGAAGAAGTGCGAAACCAGAGAGGGTTATCCCAAGCAGCATAAAGTGACTGCACAAAGACTTTGAAAGTCAGGAAGTAACAGCTGTACACATTTTATATCGTATAAGCAATGTATTATGTAGCATCTTGCATATTGGCCAGTCCCATATTTTTACAACTTGTCTTTAGAGCTCTGAACTGGGGATCAGGTGGCAGTGTGCAGAATTTGCAGTTTCGTTATTTTCTTCATATGAACTTGTGACTGACCCTATATGAGGAAGTGATTTATTGATGAGGAAATGGAAGAAGACTATTGTTCCTACTGCGTGTAGTGATTCTTAAGCAGTGAGGACTTTGGGAAGGTCCTCACTATGGGCATCATGAGGTGCTGTAAACTCATGAATCCTTCAAAATCCTGGCACTGAGCAAAACAGCCTGTGGAGAGAACATGGACCCATGACACAGAAATTCCAGACAGTACTGTTGTCTGCTCATCTTTCCCTCTCCTTCATCTCCTTCCCTGCATTTCTTTTCATTTTTCTCTTTGTCTTTTTCCTTCTTTACTATTTTTCTGCTTTTTCCCTCTTCGGTTTTCACCTCCACAAGTTTTTACTGCAGTGGCAATGGGGTTTTACACATGGAAGAGCAGCTGATTGTGGATGGAGACTAAGATTAGTTGATTTTTTCTGACTTAGCTTCTTACACGTGCAGCTGTCAGCCGTGAAAACCTGACAAACCGTCATCAAACTCCCTCAACATCAAGTCCCGAGTTTTCCAGCTCATTCTCAGACTTGCCTGTCAGATATTTCTTCCCAGAGCTTCTTCTAAGGGGAAACTAAATAGATTAAGAGTGAGAAGATAGTGTCCAAGACCCCTTTGAGGTGCCAAAAATGGCGCTGATGGCTATCCATAAGCAGAATGAGTAATAAAAAAACCATTACAGTGACACTGTAGATTTCTTTACAGAACAGTGTTGAAGTTGCATCTTAGGCAGAGAGTGGCATCTATTGTGATAATACTTTGTTGTGTTATTATTATTTGCTATTTTCTCCTATTATTTGCATCGCATTAGAAGCCCTCAACAGGACGTAGGCCGAGCACTGTGGCCATAAGGGATGAACCAGGAGCGATTCACCCCATGATTTGGTTGTGAAAAGAGAAGGTGGCTTTATTTAATTTAGTCTTTGTCATGTACATTGCTCTAAATATAGCTTTCATCGTGTGATTTTGTGGGCAGGGATCAAGAAGAGGGCAGATTTGCTTTTAGTGTTTTCAGCTACAGCATATCCAGCTCTGACAAATAGCACATAAAGTTTTGGGATTGTCTGCTGAAAACTATTCCTCTGTGCAGACACAGCGTTTTCTTCCAAAAAGTACAATATTAGAACCCTAAAGCTTTGTCAGTAATAGATGTCTCAGAAGTAATTTTCAAGTGGCAAGTGTTTTGGTGATGCTACAAGGGGTTTGTTTATAGAGTAGGTCTGACAGGCACTGTAGAGTTCATATAAATTATTATTTTGTTGATTATTAATGAGAAACATTCATCTGGATTTCCCCTCAACTCTCATTTTTGTCAAAATTCTCTGAGAGATTTGTTTTTGCTACAGTCCAGGCTCTGTTTCATAGGATATAGCTCTTGCTGAATGGTGTTAAGATGGATCCCCTGGCCAGCTGAAAAGCTGGAGGCCAAGCAGATGATTTCCTGCCCCTCATTCAGTCATTCTTTTCCACTCTTCCAAATATGCACATGCATACACACACACACACACACACACTTACACGTTGCTGCAACATGCTCTACTCCCGTTCCTACAGGAATCCTCTACCCACATGATGCTTCATCGATTGGGTTCATGCAGTGCTTATTTAAGGCCATCTGCCCAGGCCTTTAATACTTACTTCTTCAAACATTCAGGGCTAGGTGAGCACCTAAAAAGACATCTCTGCCCATGCAGTTACCTTCTCAGGATTTTAAAAGGGTCCACAGTCAGAGGTTCTATATCCCTATTCCTTTGTAGAAGCTCTACAGAGACAAAGATTGCATGTCAAACAGACGGCAAAACATAAACGCAGAAATAAAATCTGTAACCTTATGGATAAAGTGAATAAGGAACAGCTATTCATGATTTCTCAGGGTGAAAGAACTGAAAGGTGTGCCTGGAACTGTCAGGTGCCTTGTTCCAGCAAAGGAAAGCACCTTGTGCTAGAAAGGATGTTCAATTGTGATCTCTACCGCTGGCAATATGCAAACACTCAAGGTATACAGACTAAAATAGTTTGCTCTTCACCTGCGTATATCTTATTCTGATGCCCTGGGCAACTGCTGCTGGCCACAGTCAGATGGTTCTTGCTCTGAGTCAGGAAGATAATGGTTATGCTGGTCAGATGGAAGAGGTGTCAGACTTTTTTCCCTTGTGCCTTCATTTATTGGGATGTTTCTGGAAGTTTACCAGACAATCCAGCATCTGGTTTAGAAACAAAGATGTCTAGAAAGTTATTGATGTTGAAACTCGACAAAGAAATGTACTGGGAGATGCCAGCGGCTGCCACACTGCTGTGTTCCAAAGGCTGGCTCTTTGGGGCTGATAGTGGTGCTCCTCAGCTGGGTTCCTCCAGCTGGATCAACACCAAATTTAACTGGCCCATCTTCACGAGACGTCAGTGATCTGGTGCCCTACTACCACTCCCACTTTTGTCTTCTTTTTTCCCCAGTGAGGAAGGCTTGTTACATTGAGAGAAGTCCTGTAATACTGACCAAATGAGTCACTTCCACCAAAAGCTTCCTGAAGCCCAGAAGATGATAAGACTCAAATGACTAGTAAAAACAGTGATCCAGCCTTGATTTCTAGCTTACAGCTGAATATTCATCCGTAATTGCTGATAAAAGAAGACTAACATGAGGATAAAGGCACTGGCAGACAGTAGAGTTTTGAAGGAGATCTTCAGATAAAAATAAGAGAATTTTTTAGAATAATGATCTTTTTCTTATTCTAATAAGGTACTTTCTTCATTTCAGAAAAAAAAAAAAGCACTATCTTTTTCTTCACAGAAAACAAAGTTTAATGAGGGTCTTACTACATTTTCTACCAGCTGCCACCTGGGCTGTCCTAATCTTCACAGTACTTGTTGGCAGGCAACTCCATTCCTGGAACGAGGTCTTTTTTATCTTTCAACCTTAGTGAAAAAATAGACTTTTATCTCAGGTGCAAAATCATCACTCCCAGCCCATAGGCACCCTTTCAGTTTTTTTCATTTTGATTAACCGTTTTGAGTTCAGATCATTGTTTTCACCACTCGCCACCTCTCTGTGTGTTCAACCAACAGATCTGAACCACGTGGCTGCTGATGTCCGTGGTGGAAACCTTCCATGCATGCGAATCGGGACACACAAACAATCCATGTTTGAACACATGGATGTTCTTACACATCCAACAGGAATATGATTTGGCAGCTGTCATAGAACACCACAGAAACAACGGGCAGTTGCAGGCAAAACAAATGACATGTCCGAGGGCTAATACTGAGAAACATATAGGGGATTATACCCTTAAAAAGTAACATTGAGCAGATATATAACTTGTGGGAAGGGCTGGTGGAAATGTGGCAGTAACTTAGTACTGGCGATGGGGTGTGATCCCCAAAAACATGGTTTGCAGGAGCATGTGTACATGTTATTTGGGCAGAGCAATAAAGTGGCAAAACCAGAAGGTGATTCGGACAGCAAGCATTGCCAAAGAAGGGAAAGAGGATGCTTCTCCAAGATTGTGTGACTATTTTTGTGGGTGACAAAGTCACTCCTGCACTCCCAAAATAGAGACTAATACAGGCAAATGTTTTACACTACACACTGTGTTAGAATACAGTTATCCTTGAAGGGATTTTATTGTCCTTCTATTTTTTCCAGTCCCAAGGATTTCATGTGAAACATTTTGTTCTTCCTATATTCTACTTGAAGGAAGAAGGAGCTTTAAAAATTACCGAGTGTTCAAGATTTTTCTTCTTGCCTCTCTGACTGCCAAGTCTAGATATTTGTTCTTCAGAGGTTTTCATTGTTCTTCACTATGCCAATTTCTTATTACATGAAATAAGAATTAATTAAATTTGCCCAATTTAGGCAGAACATGGACTTGAAAATATTGATGTTCAATGCTTTTACTTTCTGTACAAACAATGTTGAAACTTTACATACAGTCTCCACAGAGACTCTAACTTGAAGAATGTGTGCTTTTCCATTCTTAAAGTTCTTTATCATCTCTCATTACTTACCATTTTAATGATTTCATTTAGTAATTATTTATTATAATTTTTCAAATGTAAATTTTCCCTTTTGTGTCAAGCTGTTTTTTATAATTCTAAGAGTTCATAAACCCTTACTTGGCTGCATAAGTATATCTATATTTCCATTTAAAAAATAATGCTATGATGATTGAAAGCACAAAAATTTTCCAGTTTAATTTTTCAGATGTGTAGTACATAAATTTAATGTATTTCTGTGTTTAGTAGATGCTCATTCCTAGAGTATCTTAATAATCAAGTATCCAAATGAATCTGTTAAAGCAACATACATGGTCAGGTCTGATTCACATTTTTTGTAATCCTGCATAGCTATCAGCATCTTTGATTCTGCAAACCAAGTTCAACAGGAGTTGCCTCTAGCTCTAATTCTGGTGTCCTGGTCCTTCTCCAAATAGGCATTATGCCAGGATGTTGAGCAGACTGTAGTGGTGGTGGTGATGGATGATCATCCTCTGTCCCTAGACAAGAGCTATATATCCAACTTCTATTATTACACCACTCGGTAGCTGTAATATAGTTAAACCTGGGATTTTTCTGGATCCTATCGCAGATGTGGCAAATTTATTGACTTTCCTTTCCAGTGACTTTATCAGTTCCTTTTTTCTGCACTTCAGAGTCTGGACCAGTATTTCCTTCGGGCATCCCACCTGTAGGCTCTCTTCATGGTGGCACACATCAGCTTCTCTGTAGATGCAAGCACCACCAGTCTCTCTGGGGACCCGAATAAGAACTTCATCGTTCAGAAATCCAGCTGAATTTTCCATCATTGCAATGCATAGTAATAGTTTTTAGTATTCAGAGAATGATTTTAATTTCCAGGATGGTCTGCAAATGATACCTGTGCATCCTTTCAGTGCTCATGTAATGTATGAAAGCATTTGTTTCTCAATTTAACACATTGAGAAACTGAAGTAACTTATTCAAGAGGACAGAGAAAGTAAACCTGATCCTGGTTAAAAGCTTTTCAAGCCTTCGGTAGTCTTGCTGTTGACCTTAGCGGGGTTTGGATTAGTGCCTGCAAGATATGGAATTAGATTTCAAGAATTATTGACTGAGTCGTCTTCAACATACCTCAGCACGGTCACCTTCTGCAGGCACAGAGTCCCAGCGCACTTAGAAGAACGTTGTGTGAGTGTTTGCCCTCAGCACTCTGCTCGTGCTGTTGTAGATTGATTCCAGTTATAAAAGAAACTGATGACAAAGCCATGTACTTAACGTGGGCAAAGTTACTTACAAAGTCACATTTCCTTGGACATGACAGGAATCAGTGGTGAATAAATTTCTTCCACTTAAATCACAAACCCGCTTTGACTGACAAGCTCTCCCAACTTAAAAACTCTCCCTCCCAACTCTTCTTCAAAACCATGTTCACAGTGTTTGTGGACACCAGTTTCCTTGTTGTCATCTCACTTAGATTTGTTTTCCTCTGTATCTGCACCACTGCCAAAGGAATATTCAGAAAACTGTACCTTATTGAAACCTGCCATCTTTGCTATGGATGAGAGACCACATGTTTGTGATTTGGGCAGAGTTTGCTATTGTGTCAGTTTGCTACTTCTGTAGAGAAGCAGAAATGTATCTACTAGCTGTCTTAAAGAGAGAACGGCAATGGTTAAATACAACCTGTGGGACCAGTCGCCAGATGACCATGTTTTTTTCTTACCCTGGCTGTAACATGTGGCCTGAAAAATGCATACAGGACAGGGAGAACTTGTCCTTCAGTCCATCTTCTTGTACATTTCTACCTACTCCATCCTTGTCTCAGGATGCTATGGAGCCACAAAGATGATGAAGGGAGTGGAACATCTCCCTTATGAGGAAAGACTGAAGGAGCTGGGTCTCTTTAGCTTGGAGAAGAGGAGGCTGAGGGGTGACCTCATTAATGTTTATAAATATGTCAAGAGGGAGTGTCACGAGGATGGAGCCAGTCTCTTTTCAGCGGCGTCCATTGACAGGACAAGGGACAATGGGTGCAAGTTGGAACATAGGAGGTTCTATAAAAATATTAGAAAAAACTTTTTCACAGTGAGGGTGACAGAGCACTGGAACAGGCTGCCCAGGGAGGTTGTGGAGTCTCCTTCTCTGGAGACATTCAAAACCTCCCTGGACAGCTTCCTGTGCGATCTACTGTCGGTGATCCTGCTCTGGCAGGGGGTTGGACTACATGATCTTTGAGGTCCCTTCCAACCTCTAACACTCTGTGACTGTTGGATTTAATATTAAATTTTGTATCTGTCTGGGAGAGTAGCTGATCCTACATTCATCCAGAGGGATGGACGATATGCATCTTTCCAGCGCCCGTTTTCCCCGATCCTAGGAGAGGACCAGTATGACACAGTGGGTTGAGTGCTATTGTGGTGCTCTGCTTTGGGTGCCGTGGATCTCTGCAGGAAGCTTTAGTGGCAAGTAGTAATGATGGACTTCCACCCACAGCAGGAGAGAGCTCCACAGGATGGCCTGCTGTGACTGTCAGGAGTCTTGACTTTTTAAAAATGGGATCAAGCAAATTATCATAGCCTGAGGACTTCTTTGAATTGTATGTTGCCCTTTCACCTCTGACTTTATCTTCCAGCATTCACTAACCATGACTGTTTAATATGGCCACCACTGCATCCCGTGGAATAAATGACAGGCTCTGAGTTTCAAAGCTTAATCTGAAAAGCAATGCATATATATCAATATCGAAAAAAAAAGCATCACACCCAGAGCAAATCCTTTTTCATAAGCCCACTTATTAAAAAAAAAAGTAATGTAATATCATGAGTTTTTGATTAATACTAGTCTTCAATAAGCCTAAAGCAAATCCTTGCTTGCTGTGCACTTGCTACGCTTGTTGTACAGAACTGCCTGAAAGTGATGAAGGCTCACAGTCAGAGCGTGAGGCCGGGAGAGATACGAGCTCCATTGGAGTACAGGTTCTCAATCCTCAGTTTTCTTTCCTGGAGAAGATGATTATGGATGTTTCACAGGAATAATAATGCTAATTTTCAGCCCCCACAGAGTACTTTACACCTGCAAAGTGCTATAATAACGTGAGCTAATCCTCGCCAGTAAGTGAGTATTATGGTACCTGTTTTGCAGCTGCAGAAATGAAGGTACAGAAAGGTTGGTGGGCTGACCCAGGGTCACGTAGCTTCTCAGCAGCAGTTTTAGGATGAAGAAACAATCCTCTCTGGTCAAATTCAACTGATCATGCTGCCCTGTAGCAAATGTAGCTCAAATTTTCTAGATAGATATATATTAAAAAAATCCTAGTGATGGAGTTCTTTCCCTCTCTGCTTCTTCAAAATAAACAACCTCCCGAGCTACCAAACCCCACATTTACAAGTATCGTTAAATACATTCCAGTTGCCAACCAGAAAACTCAGCAGAAAACCTGTAAAACACCAAAGTAACTCTCTTCTTTTAAATAATTGATGATGCCAAATAGCAGCAGTGTAATGCCAACAAAGAGATCGGTCTCTCAAAATATTTTATTCATTATGCCTCAAGAAACCCAAAGCCTTGTTTTTAGCAAAAGCAAATTTCAGAAGTTGGCTCTCAGTTCATCTGAAACATCTGCTTATTACAAATCTTGGTGTTACAGCACTGGTGCTCCTCAGTAAATCTTTCAGCTTTAAATAATACGTATGGAAGTCTTGGCAGAGATCACCAAGGAGAAAGAGAAATGTTTGCCAAATATGCATTTTACTCTATGGGGCTGTAGTGATATATTTTAATAATACATGTGGTGAAGAGAATCTACTAATCCAATTAAATAACTGGACAAGAAAGTTAATTCCAAGGTTCAAAAAAAAAACCCTATTATACACAGCTGAAACTTTATATTTCAGGGTAAAATGGTTAGAAGTCTTGGCTAACTACCCTTCTATAAAACAGCCAGAAATGGATCTTTCTCTGTACTGTTCGTAAATCAAGGTCACTTATGTGAGAAGGCTATGTTGTGATAAATCTGTCTGACAATTAGATGGAGAGGGCATATTGATGTTAAATTATATTCTTTGTACACTCTGGTCAGAAGGCAATGTAAACACCACAGCAGCATTATAAAACAGAAAATTGCATTCCAGATAATAACAGACATTCACGGTGCATGGTTTTACACTTTGATGTACTATGTTTTACTCTGTCATATTAATATTTAAAATTATGTAACATTTCCTTATTTATGCACAGTTTCTTTTTCTTTCAGTGAAAATGTACCTCCCTCTCCCACTTCCTTTCCTTCTCTCTGCTTATTGCTCTGCCTTTTCCCTCTTTCTTTTTTCCTTTTCCCTTCTCCTTTTTTTTTACAGTGATGTTTGAGAGAACAACAACAAAAAAAAAAAGCCTTAAGCAAAATTGTCTGTGTAACAAAATAGGAACAAGTAGTTTCAAGATTTAAAAGCCAGAATTTTATGTTATATATTTACAGATTCAATCTGTGTACCAGGCTTTGATCCAAGCCTTAGTATGATGACTGGAATCACTCCAATTAACCCAATGATCCCAGGCATGGGGTTAGTGCCACCACCACCACCAACAGATATGCCTGTAGTCAAAGAAATAATTCACTGCAAAAGCTGCACGCTCTTCCCTCCAAACCCAAGTAAGTGGATCTGATGAAAGAATGTTATTTTCCTAAATATATTGCATGAAACATTTTCTGTCTAATAAAAACTGTTTTTTTAAACGGAGTGTGCACAAGTATGATGTTTTCTTCTAGGGTCTATTCTGTGCGTAAAGCGTGGTATGGTATCAGAGCATATATATTCATCTCTGTAAGGCCATGTAAAAAAAACTATACAGTTTGTACAAAAAAAGAAAAATAATTACTTAAAGCTAACAGAGCATGAAATTCCACACTTCTCACACTAAAAATCTGTCTTTCCTGTAGATCAGAATATCACAAAATGTAGCAATTATACATTGTATATGTATATATATGTACGTATATATAAATGTGTGCGTATATATACACATTATATATGTATATATATGTAACAGATGTACATTATATATATATATATATATATATATACACATCATACATTATATATGGGTGATAGAGCACTGGCACAGGCTGTCCGGGGAGGTTGTGGAGTCTCCTTCTCTGGAGACATTCAAAACCCGCCTGGACGCGTTCCTGTGTGACCTTCTGTAGGTGATCCTGCTCTGGCAGGGGGGTTGGACTAGATGATCTTTTGAGAACCCTTCCAACCCCTGACATTCTGTGATTCTGTGTAATTACAGTACTGATCATCTTTGTGTTCCCCTTCCAGTGCCCCCAGTTAGATGAGATCAGTCTAGTCTCCTGTCCCTAAATAACTGAAATGCTGACTAGCTCCAGACCCTCCCTGGATGAGATGGAGGGAAAAAGGGACTAAGGATCATATCTTGCCATTTTTGGGGGGACAGCATGACAGATGAGTTCCTTCTCCTCTTTGAGACCAGGGACCAGGCTTCCTTCTGCCCTGTCTGGTACTTTGGGCAAATGGAAAACTCTACCCACTGAGTCACCAGCTCAGGCAAAAAGCCTGTATGTTGGCCCCAGGAGTTTAGTTTCAGAGCTATCAGACCAGCAGCTTTCACTATCACAGTGAAGACAGAAGAGAAAATTAAGCAAACAGTTTGGAGCTCTGGCTTTGTAGTGTACCCAGACCATGATTTAATCAAATTGGCTGTGTGTGTGAATATGCATATTTTAAGGTTATAATCCCAATTACTGTGTTAAAGGGCCAAAAAACTAAGTCACGTCAATCAGATTCCTTCTCAGAGAATTGCTTTCAGAGGAATGCTTTCGTAATATATATACATGGTAAGGTGAATTGTTAAGACAGAGTATATTTTCTATACGTCCTTCAAAAATTTAATAGTTTTCTGATTTAAGAATGTATATATATCTATATATATTTACATATGTATGTGTGTTAAAATAACAATTCCAGCCACTCCATCTCGTGAGCACTTCTAAAGAGCGAGATTATCCTACCTGTGTCCTGGCGTCCACTCCACTATCTGGCAGTGAGACAAAGCAGATAACCGGCAGAGCGCTTTCATCATGCTGTCACTTTGCTGTGTTTCCCACTTTGTTTTTCTGTTTGCTGTGCTCCTGTACTCTGAGACAGAAATGAAATTATGCTAAGACTGGGGAAAGGTGTCCAGCCCAAGTGCCCAGGGTGTACACGGCATGGTTTTGCTTGCAGAGGGCCCACACACTTGGCAAGCGCGACGAATGTTGGGTCTGAGCCAGAGATGGTGAAGTTCAGCCTTTGAGTATAATACACCAGTGCTTGAGATCTATGCTCAGCTTCAAATCACTTGCAGAAACTCCCTTGCTTTGAAACAGAATATTTCTTAATTTTTATGTGACTGTGCAGGGAAAAGAAAGATCCTTTCAGACCTTGCTGTCTATCCTGGAGAATAACGCAGAGTGGCAGGAATTAATCTCTGAAATACCACCTCAGACTTGAAAAGACTTAGATTCAAGTAATCAATTTTGGGCAATTTCTGCAATATTCAACTATTTTGCCTCTCCCGGTCTCCCACCTCCATGCTATGGCAAGTAACTGTTGCTGCCCAGAACTGATTAGGGGAATGAATAGAGCCAATGGATCAAAAGACACATTTTGTATTCCAATGTGATTTCTGTTTTGACTTAGATCTTCCACCACCTTCAACAAGAGAGAGACCCCCTGGGTGTAAAACGGTGTTTGTTGGAGGATTACCAGAAAACGCAACAGAAGAAATTATTCAGGAAGTCTTTGAGCAGTGTGGAGATATAACAGCAATTCGGAAAAGCAAGAAGAATTTTTGTCACATTCGTTTTGCAGAGGAGTTCATGGTTGATAAAGCCATTTACCTTTCTGGTACTTCACATTCTTTAATGGATTTTCCTTGCTTTTCGTTTGTATTTTGTGATGCTAATGTTTGCTTATTTTCTTAGCTTTTATCTCAGCAAGTCTTTCTTGAGCTCAGTGGCTGTAGCTTGGAGTGGCAAGGGGCAATTCTGTATTTCTCTGCGTCTGCCAAGACTTGTGCATGGTTTTGTATGTTACTTATCCGGGAGCAATTTCCTGCCATCCCGCAACAATGCAGCAGATCCTGAAATTCACTACAGAACAATCTTATTTTCGATGTACACAGGTTTATGTAGTTTTGCTCACAGGTTGTGGAAAGAGGAGGGCGCTAGGCCAGGGACGTTGCTGTTTTCCAGTGCCAGTTTCTCAGATGGGCTGGCAATTTCATTGGCATATTTTTATAGATTTGCAGTGCAGTCTGAATGAAGTCTGCCTTTGTGCACGCATGTATTCATCTACCACATTGGTTAGATTCTGACTAGACTATCTGTAGATTATGTCTCATGCCTCCCAGGACAATAAGCACCACAGAAACCCAGGTATAAAATTTCAGAATCTCTTTTCTAACAAAAAAAAATGACAAAAAAAAAATCCTCTAACTCACAGAGAAAAAAAAGAAAAAAAAAAAGGAAAGAAGAAATAAGATTAAAAACAATTTTGCTTTCACATATCAGGCTTCAGTGACTGTCAGTGCCCTCTTAAGGTTACAGGCTTCTTCATGAGGATTGGTTTCCTAACTGAGCCCTTTTTCACCTTTCTGAGCTGTGTATTTGTCTCCACAGGCTGGTTCATCTCTCTTTCTGGGGTTTGGGGAGACCCAGAAGTGTTGTTGTGCCCCACATACGTAATGTAACACTTTCACGCCACATACAAAATATTATTAAATACGCAAGGGACAGACACTGCTCTTTGGCCAAGACAAGCTGATACAGACCACCTTACAGCCACCAACCCTGTGTAGGGTGACCACAAAGGGACCCACTGGGCCCGTCCAAAATTGAGCCTGGAGGCAGTTAGCAATTAGAGATACCTTGTTTGAGCTCCCACTCTGACCATCTTCTGTTTAGAAGTAAGGACATACCCTTGATGTCCTGCAGTGTCCATAGGAAGCTCACACAGCTAGGGACAAGCAGTCTTTCAAATCACCATCAATTTACGGCTTAAAATGAAAGAAAAGAAGAAAAGAAAACATCATCTGAACCTTTGAAATGTGTGGTCAGGAGAAATCTAACTCCTTTGTTTCACAAAGGTTTTTATGTTTGTGTTTGTGGGGTTTTTTTGCTAATTTGGCTACTTGCTTTAAATGTCTCTTTGAAGGGCTACAGAAAACAATGAGTTTTATGAGGTCTGTATAAAGATTTCTTTGAAATATTGCTGTATTTTTAAGTTTCTTCCAGATCTTCATTCCACCCTGTTTTTTTTCTGATTTTTCCTTCTTATTTTCACTTCCTTTCTTCTTCCCTTCTCATCCTCTCTTCCCAGTTTCCATCCTTCCTGTTTATTTGTTTATTCACGTTACTTCCGTAACGCTGTGGTTCATTGGGACAGATTACTGGCATTGTAGTAGTAAGAAGCAGTAGCACATTTCCCAGCTTCCAACTTCTATCTGGGGGGCCCCATCTCCATAAGTAATGGGGCAGAGGAGGAGCACACCAGATTCAGTAGGAGCTGGTATTACTGGCAAGACAGAGAGCAAAGAAAAGCTCAGAAACTTACAGGTTGCCATCCTGGGCCAGAGACAGCGACCCTCTGGCTCGCTTTCCCGCTTCTCGGCAGTTGACTTTGCCTCACTCCACATCAAGTTTTATTTTAATGTTATATGCCTTAAATCATGGAGGATTAGATTTGACGATCAGAGGAAGGAAATGCCCTGTGCTGCCGTGTGTCCTCATTCCTATTGTACTAGAGTGTGCATTCACAACCATATGTGTCCTGGGCTGCATCAAAAGAGGGGTGGCCAGCAGGTCAAGGGGGGTGATTCTCTCTCTCTACTCTCCTCTTGTGAGATCCCACCTGCAGTGGTGTATTCAGCTCTGGAGTCCTCAATACAAGAAGGAAAATGGACCTGTTGGAGCAGGTCCAGAAGAGAGTCATGAAAATGATCAGAGGACTGGAAAACCTCTTCTAAAAATAAAGGCTGAGAGAGCTGGGGCTGTTCTGCCTGGAGAAGAGAAAGCTCCAGAGAGACCTTACTGCAGATTTCCAATACTTAAAGAGAGCCTACAGGAAAGATGGGGACAATTTTTTTTAGCAGGACCTGTTGCAATAGGACAAACGATAATGGTTTTAAACTAAAAGAATGCAGATTTAAACCACATATGAGATGTTTTTTACAAGGGCGGTGAAACACTGCAACAGGTTTCCCAGACAGGTGGTAAAAGCAGCATCCCTGAAAAGATCCAACATCAGGTTGGACAGGGCTCTGAGTAACCTGATCTAGTTGAAGATATCCCTGTTCATTGCAATGAGGTTGGACTAGATGACCATAAAGGTCCCTTCCATTCTAAATCATTCTGTTTCTGTGATTCAGAATAAGGGAAGCAAGCAGAGATGGAGGTATAAGATTCTCTTTCTCATCCTTTCTCATTCTGAATTTTCTGCCACTTTATTTCCAAATTCCTGATCCATCCTTCCTTCTTCCATTTCCTTTCATCACAGTCACACTGCTTTCTGTGGTTCCTCTTACTGTCTACTCCGCAGCTTCCCTCCCCATCTGTCTTTTCCTCCACACCTTTTCTTTCTCCTAAAGGTTCATATTTAGTGTCTCTGACCAGATTGGGGGAAGAACCCATGGAGCTGATAGAGAGGAGGAAGAAAAACAATGACATGTTTCTTTTTACCATCAGCACTGAAGCTTTCAGGTGAAACAGGGAGCACTGACTGTCCCCGACCACCACAGAGCAGGGAGATTTGGCACTAGGAACAGACATGTTTTATTTGTACTGAAATATTGGGGGGTTTTACCCAGTCTTTATTCCATTCTCGAACATAATGTGTTCAGAAACATTTGGATTAAAGCATATTGTTAAGGCATTTTCTTTTCCCTGTAAGAGACAAGAGATGTACAAACAGAATTTGTGGTTAAGGTAGTATGTGTGTTATATTAGGAGAAAGTCATGCCTTTCATACCTGTAATATAATGATAATTTTGTCTACCTAATCAATTTTATCTGTCTACCCCATCTAATCTCATCAGACTTTGTATTTATCCCATGCTTATCATCAGAAGAGTGCAAATGATTACAAAATCTATCAAGTAGTTTAATCACTGATTTTTTTTTTCCTTTCTATTCCCAAGTAAACATGTTTGAAAAGGAGGCTGGGAGATAGGTAGAAGATTATGATAGAAAAGTTGACTTGAGGAAGGGCAGTTTTAATTTAACCCTGAAAGTTACATTTTTATCTCCTGAGGAAATGACTTTCTAAAATCAGCATACCAGCCCATGTGAAAGCTCTTCCTCCAAGCTGTATGTTCTTTATCCCTGTGGCTGACAATTCAGTAACTCCTGCAAGTATTTGTGGCCCTGGACTTGAAGATATGAAACGAACAGATGGCTTGAGACGGAGATGTTTATACCCCAAAAGCTCGTGTATGCTTTTTTCCTGTGCTGATGTTTTCCCCTGTGAGTTTCCATTTAGTACTGTGCACTGGTTTTATTTTATATTTTTGCTGATCATCATCAAACTCTGATCTAGATCCCCAGTTAGAGAGCAGCTATTGGCCCGTTCCCAGTATAGCAACACTCAAAGGTAAGTCAAGCCATGGAGTTTTGACAAGACCTGTGATATGGAAATACTGTGTTTGATTTTTATTTAGCACCTTCATTAATTTTTCCTGTTGCCGCTCTTTTAAAGCGAGGATCTTGGCAAGATCCCAAAGTCTTTTCCCCCGCCATTGTGTGCAAAACTGAAATTAAAAATGACAAGCCGGGCACGCAGTTAGTGCTAGCTGCAGTCCTGAGCAAAGAGATGGGGAAAAGGGTCTGTGAGGGCAATTCATTACCCGTGCATGAAGGGGAGGCAATGACAGGCGGTTCTCTCACGTATTCGAATATGCTTGAGCACCAATGAGGACACATGGTATTGGAAAAGGATAAACCTCCCAGATCCCCTGCAGCTTAAAGTTGCCAATCCAGAGTGGGTGCCAGAGGATACCATATACAAAATAAGACCTGCCAGTTGTGAACCCCTTGCTACACTGCATCTTGCTGGCTGTCAACCTGTCAAGGAGTTTGCTCTTCACTGGCACTTCCTGTAGTGCCTGCAAAGCCTGCTTTGGGAGGCTGCAAGAAGCCATGCCAAAGGTGTTTGATGGTTTTGTTAAGGAAAAGATGCCAAGCCCTGATCAACCTGCTCTGACTTTGAAGTTGATCCTGTTCTGAGAGGGGGATTGGAATAGGTGACATCCAAGGTCCCTTCCAGCCTAGGTTATTCTAAGTTTCTGTGCTGGTGCAAACTGCATGGCTGGCTGATCATCTTCAGTCTTAACAGTTAAACAAGCAGTCAGAGTTTTTCAGTGTGATTCGTGGGCATTTTCAAAAATGTGCTAATTTGGAGGCACTTAAACTGATTACCTAAAGGGAACCATTTGTCCAGTGCTATATAGGGTATTGGGTTTTGAACTGCAATTTACACTGTTCAGCGTTTTTTGGTTTTTTTTTCCCCCATTATCCCCATTTACTTCAAAAATGAGAGCCACTTTATAAAACTCAACTTTGCTGGTGCATGTGCAAGCTGTAGATGCACAGTCCTTTTCGTTAGGTCTTTATTCAGATTAAGCGGCGCTTTGAGGTCCACAAGAGTCTCGTATCCAGCAGCGCTGTGTTTCCCGCTCTGCCCATGCCCAGCGTGCTCCTGCCAACGGAGGTGAAAGACAGGGGGAGAGGAAGAGAGGTTGTGTCTTCCTGGAAAGTACAGCCCAGCTAGAAGATCTAATTTTAGGTTCACGAGACCTGACACCTTGGCAGTGTCCTTTCACATTGCTGATAACACTGTTTTGGCACGGAGCAATCACTGTTTGAGGAATGCAGCTGGCGAGTTGAGCTGAGTGCGGGGTTAACGTTTGTCACGGTTATCAGGGTACCACTGACCCATTTTCAGCTGACTCCTTCCTGCCTACACCTCTGTGGATAAACCCATGTAATTACCTCCTCATTAGTTCAGTGCCCAGCTCTGAAAGGTCACCCACATGCTTCTTCTGTTATGTCTCTCTGAATATGGTGTAAGTGTTCCCATCAACACCTTGTGACTAGAACTACATATACGACCACACACAGCCTTCTGGGAGAAAAAGTAGTGTTTACTCCTCGGAGCAAGAGAAAGCAGAGCAAAACAGAGGGAGTTTTAAAATAACAAACATTCCCCTCATTTACCTGTCTTGTAATATTCCATTCTACTTCACCCAATTCTCGTGAATCTTGGAGACCAGATTTGGTAGGTTCCATGAAAATTTTGACGTCTTTTGACTTTGAAGAACCTCTGAAACACTTATATTTTCATCTGCGTTTGGGCTCCTTGCTGAAAAATGAAAGTCATAGCTCTTCCTCACTAACAGGCTACTTAGGTGAAATCTACAAGATGTAGATATCAAATATTAAATCAAAAGGCACTTGATTTTTTTTTTGAAGTATCATTGTCTTTGAAGCTATTGTCTCATCTATGCTGTAGTATAGACAGTCCCTTGTATTCATACAGCAGGATGTTTTTCCAACATTAAAACAGAATATGCCTAGATACACATTTTTGCAAGATGCTTCTAGTCTACTAGGAAAGTCTTTGCTTTAGAGTGAGTTCAAAACTGAGTTTTAACTGTGATGGTGACATGCTGAAGCAAATCAAACCACAAGATACGTTTTATTGGACTGATATTTGAAAGCAGCATCGCCATTTTTCTTGCCATTTGGAACAAGATTTTCCTGTCCCTGCAGTCATTACACAGTGGTTTTAGACGTCTGTGTTTCTGAAAAGCCTTGTGCCTGCTGACACAGCATAGAGTTCATCACAGCATCCCGTCATTTGAGAAGTCTCTGATGGGCTGATCTGCTTGTTGAGGCTACTCTATGGAGAAATTCCTGTACAGACTGATTAATTTTACCTGCATCTGAAGGCTGTTTGCAATTTTCTACATTTTAAAAATTAGGGAAATTGTTCCACAAGTAACTTTCAGCGTCGGAAATAAAACTTGAAAAAAGATAGGTGCCCAGCATATGTTCTTCCACAGCATAGTCACAAAAAACTCCTTTTATAGCTTTTATAGATTTGTTTTATTTCAGAGCAGGGCCCTGTTGTACTGTTGTGTAGCCCTGACCTAAAACCTTTTCAGTCTGCTAGCTTTAGCGTATGATACATTGACAAATTATGGTTATGTAGAACATCGGTAAAGATGAGGCACAACAGGTGCCTGTTCTGGAAGGGGTCTTGCAAACATCTAATAAATCCATCCGTACTATTAAAATTACATTAAAGATTGCTGAACTCAATTAATTTGTAGGTGGTTAATATTTGTTGCCTGATTATTTCCAGTGGGGAACTGGGAAGTGGTGTTTGGAATTGTAAAACCTCAAATTAAAGTGTCAATGCAGTTATGAGACTCCTCCTCTTTGTGGCATTGAAATTTATGTAGCACAATTTTCTCATTCATCTGTAGTCATGATTTTTATAAAATTCAGGCTGGAGAAAAACACTAAACTGTACCTGATCTCAACAGGATTAGTGGAAGAAGGACTCTACATTCAGACCAAAACAGATCCTTTTTTAGTAATTGTTTTTTTGTTTTGCTGGCCCTTGCACTTATAAAGGTTGGGAATATCAAGTAGAAAATTGACATACTTTGAGAGTCTTCTAAACAGGAGTGTAGATTCCATGCCTTTGGGTCAACTTTTCAGCTCATCTACTATGTTGATAGATGATGCAGGAAATTGTGAGGAAGAGTGACTGGATGAATGTTTATCTGCCTGTGAAAACACAGCGATCAATAGATCCTAAGTAGATATGTGGGAATCTGTTAATGTACATTTTTACTTAGCCGCACTTGAGGGGGAAAAAAAAAGAAAAAAAAGCAAAGAAATCCTGCAACAGTTAGTTCTGCTTGTTGATTTCAGGTTACCGCATGAGATTAGGATCTAGCACAGACAAAAAGGATTCAGGTCGCCTTCATGTTGATTTTGCTCAGGCAAGAGATGACTTTTATGAATGGGAATGCAAACAAAGAATGCTGGCCAGAGAAGAACGCCACAGACGCAAAATGGAAGAAGACAGACTGCGCCCTCCTTCTCCTCCAGCAATAATGCATTATTCTGAACATGAAGCTGCTTTGCTGGCTGAAAAATTGAAAGGTAAGCAGCATTTGATACGTTTCAGTCTATTATTCCTTAAAAGCAGGAGCCACCCAGAAGTCAGAGCAGGGGAGCTGATTTCTTTCCAATGTTTTTTATTACTTGCCCTGTTAGCTTTCCCCCATGCTTTTGCCATTTCTGTGCCAATGGTAATGATATTCACCCACCTGCTAGAAATGTATAACGTCTGTCCATCTATCTGTGCCTTAAAAGATGAAACATAACATTCAGAATACTACAGTGGAGTTCTTTCCTGTTCAGTTGTTGTCACCATCTACCTTGGAAATGTTCTCATATCAAGACAACCTGTTACAAACATCCTTCACATTAAAGGCCTGATTCTTAAAATGCCTTTACTCCTTGATGGATATGTTACTACATTCCATGCATGCAACGATCTCAATTTCTGGCATTTAAGTTGCCCTCATGAGCTGCATTTTAATGTGCCCCTCAGATGCAGTGGTACAACTTATCTCTGACACACACTATCCGTCCTGTCATTCCCTCTTTAGGGTTAGAATTACTGGTGCGAGACAGCGTCATGTTTTGGTATGTGTCTGCCTGCTTGTTTATTTTTTTCTGGGTTAATATATTTCAAGGATGCAGCTTGAGGATTCCTGTCTTTAATAGTTAAAGTAGAAAGCAAGAAGCAAGGAAATAAAATTATTCGTGGTAAAGAAACTTTTAAAAATATCAAGCAAACAACTCCTCATAGCCCCTAGAGTTGTATTTGTTCTCATTAAGTGTTTAGCAATTGTGTTTGGCATTCTTTTCCCACGTGGTGGCCAAGCACGTTACTTCACTGTGTGCCAGGTCACAAGAAACTGTGATTCTTGCCACTGTTTCAGAATTATCCAGATTAGACTTAGGCTATCTAACTGTCAACACCCTGGCTTCTGCTCTAACTAGGACACATGTTTGGGAAGCTGAAGAAGGGCCGTGCAAAGTGTTGCATCCTTGGAGCATGGAGCAGAGATGCACCCTACTGTCTCTTTGGGTACTGCATTGGTCGCTGTTAGTTGTCGCTGTTGCCTCGGTCTGTTATTAGTTTGGCTGACTGATATTCTCACCACATACACTCCTCTCTTAAATAATTCATTAAGTAACTGAGAGATTGGTAAAATAACCCAGATGGATTGATAGACCAAGAGAAAAGGAGGAAAGAGGCACAAATGTAAGAATTTTTAATTCTTACCTAGCTTCCAGTCCAGAGATTATACAATACAATACAATACAGAGTTTTAGATCCATCTGTTCACAGAATCTGTTTTCAGTTGAATATTTTAGGAGTTAAACTTTTAGAGGGAAGTTTTTCTTTATGTAGTAAGGCCTAGAGGTTTCCTGAACTAAGCCAGAAAATGCAAGAAGTCTGGACAATTTCTTCCGTATGGCTAGCCATTGCTTGGGGCAACTGAATGTAGGTTTTTGCAAGATGTTTAAGATGGCTGTATGTAGAAGGGTTTTTCTTCGCATTCTGGCAAGTTTCCATACTTAATTAAAACTTCCTCCAAGCATTTAGATCTTTGGTTCTCCTGAGGGACATTTGACCACAGCTTGGCATATATGCACAAGTTTAGTATAGAAATATTTTGAGCATGATATAGAACAACACCATGTACATGACTATTTTTCTGGAAATAAAGAAAAACTTTCAGAAATGTGCAGAATTAAATAGAATAAATTAAGAAACCGAAATGGTAAATTAATTTTCTATTAGCTAAAAAAAAATCATTAAAATCCAGCAAATGAATGTATTACAATTTTTAAAACTTTGATAATTAGCAATTGCCTTGTAGCAAGATTAATGGCACCAGCCCTGGATCTGTATATATTGTTGGGGATCAAGAATACAAAGAAGTCTCGTCTCTTCTTGCTGGTCGGGAGTTTTCTCCTGTACTAGGTACTTTGCTAAGCAGACGTGGGGTTCAGTCATTTTACTGGTCTGCTTTATCTTTCCTATGGCATCATAGCCGGTATCACTAAGGCAGTAGAGTAGGACATTATGGCCTCCCTTGGGCAACATGATTTCACCACATGAGCCATCTATGACATCTTGAAAACAGAAGTAAAGCAACACTAAAGGAACTTACTTAACTCTGGCACAGGGCAGTTCATGCCTCATACACGATCACAATTTAAATGTGGACTTCAGTGAAGTTAGCAAAATATATATGTACACACACACACACACACACACATGTATATATGTAAATCTTGGGGTCAAAATCTCAGGTCTCAGGACACCACCAGATTTGTGTTGCTGAAAAAGCCTGGACAATTCTCCCTAAACAAAGGGAGGATCAAAATCTATCTGCACTTGGTAGGATTTAACTTGGAATACTGGCTTTTGAGCAGGCGCTTTGCAGTTGTTGTCTTAAGGACAGAGATGACCTCCCCGTGGTACCCACTGCAAAAGAATCCTGAGCTCTGCTACCAGCTCATGAGACAGAGCTGCAGGTGCCCAATGTGCAAGTTTCAACTCCTGCAATGCCTCCAGAACTTCACTGAGCAACACTAGCTGAAAAGTGAGCCAAAACAGCCAAACATCTGTCATCCCAAGATACTGCTCTGCAATCGCAGGTGTAGACAACCTGGTCTGAATCCAAGCAACTTTTATTGTCAGAATAACCTTGGAAATTCCTGACAGCAGGAAATCTGTTGGTGAGCAGAGATGAACTAGACTCATCAGCCAGTCTCCTGTTATGGTCTGGATATTTACTGAGACTCTAACAGAGGTGACAATATATTTTTTCACCTTCTGCAAACTGCAGCATAAGACTTAAAGAGATCATTGGTTTCGTCTACCAGACTTGGCTGGTAATTCTTGCTCCAGTGTTGTCAGAGTATTCCTATTCCTCTCATGTGCTGAAGTCACCTGGTGCAGCAGTAATTGCCACAGAGGAGAGTGGGTGAGAGAGTTTAGAGGATCTTTTATGCCAGTTGGAAGCAAAAGTTCACCATAGAATTTTAGCCAAGCACTCTATACTGGTATGGAGCTTCACAGGAAAAAAAGAACTGGTTTCTCAAAATGCACCGTCTGATGACTGGACTGCTCATGAGGCCTTGCATACCTGCAATAGCCCAAGGGTTTATGACTTTCTCTACATTCCCTACTTTCTTTGGACTGTCCCAAATCCCTTCATATCTGCAAAGAGCTTGGTTTGAATGCTTGATTTATGCAGAAATAAGGGAAACTCGTCAAACTGTGGAACAGTGCAATTTTTCACCACTTCCCATTTTAGACTGTGACAAATCATGCTGTCTTATGGGTATATTCCTTTCCCTTTTGCTTTCCCTTTCCCCTTTTCCTTTATTTTCTTTTTTCTTTTTCCTTTTTCTTTTTTCATTTTCCCTTTTTCCCTTTTCCTTTTCCTTCCTTAAGATCTTCAGGGTCCTGCAAATGAAATCTTTTGCAACTTTTTTCTTGTTGGCAGTGTGGACATTTTTTTCTGCACCTTTAATGTCATCAGCCAAGAGTGTATTCAGTTTTCTCTAAGTGCCTCTAATGTTATTCCTCTCCTTATCCACTTACTGTGCTTTGTTATTGCCACTTTTCACTATGTGGCAGTATCTTGGATGTAGGTCTCATAGAACTGAGCCTGTAGCTCTAAAAATATAGGTCTATACTACTAACTCTCATTGATTAAACATTTTTGGAGCTGCTTTGCATTGATAATTTACTACTGATGTTCTCAACTGGTCACAGCCAGAGGAAAAAGGAAGAGAAGCCAAGGAGGTGATAGTTCATAAAAGAGGAGATTTCCTGCATTGCAAAGATGGCTTGTCACAAAATATTTGATTTAAATTTATTTCATGCACTCCCAACAAAGTTTCACTCCTTGTGAGTCCAGCACACAAGAAGGCAGAAGAGATCTGAGCCTGGGTTATCAGAATGAAGTGATCTCCAGAATTCAGACTAGATGGGTAATGTGGGGAAGAACGTGAGCTCCTTCTCGTACCAGGGCTATGTTTATCAGTTTTAAATTTGTATCACACATTTTAGCTTTGCAGGCTGGTTGGAAAATATAACCACCATTTAGTTTTGCATGTCAAATTATTTTGGTTTGGGGTTTTTTTTTTGATCTTCCAAACAGCTAAAATAGATTTGAAGGGGAAAAGCAAAATAAAAAATAGGTACTATTCGTTTAAACTGGTAAAGTAAAATTTTGCTTTTTAGAAGGATACTTTTCAAATCTACTCTATATTTTTGATCCAAATATTCCAAAATTTGTCTTGACATTGCAAATCTTTTTGTCAAACCGTTGTCTGATTGCCATGGAGTAAGATAACAGCTAAACATAACTCAGGTTAATAAAACTTCTGACCTCCTTTCTGACATTTTCCTGCCTTAGGTAAAAATCTGTGATTCCTTGAGGAAATATCTCAATAAATTCCTAGCTGTGAATTCTGGGAAACCAAGGTCTTTTACAGGAAAGTGTAAATGTGAATTGTCTCCTTAAACAGACTTTGAGAATAGACTCTGAGTTCTTGTCCTGACAAAACCAGCAGAATATTGTGTCTTCTGCTACTACATTACAAAAAAGTGACCTTCTTATCTTCTGGTACATTACAATGTCTTGTTTGGTGTGTTTCTTTGAGATTTTAATTCCTTGGTATTAAATCAGATGCTTTATTATTGCACAGTGAGATGTGTCAGTAGATATTTAGGATCAAATTTGCATACTCTGACATCTGTTTTCCTGGGTCCTTTGTAAACAGTAGAGTAATGTGGTACCCAGAACATCACAGAACTTGAGATAGGCTGAACCTTTTATCCTTAAGTGGAACACTGCTCTGTCAGGTGCATTGGAATAAAACATTTTAATTTGTGTGCTTATGACATTTGTGTTTCAAAGCAGAATTCTGAACATGATGGTTTTCTTAATTCAAGCATATCTGTACCTAATGGCATCATCTTCAGAAATCACTTCTTGCAAATAAGCTCCTTCAAAATACTACATCTGTCTTATTTGCTGCAGGTAGCAAAGTATTTCCACCATCTAACAAAGACATCTCTTTATATTTGGAAATCTGTTTTTTTGAACATTTTGAGCAAAGAGACATAAATATCTGCAAGTTATGTACAATACCCTGGAATTTACCTTCCTTTTAAATAACAGTGGGTTTTCATGAGCACAGGAAACTACATTCATGTGGTTTTCCATTTAAAAAAATATAATTTGAAAAATTGAGAAGCTGCTTCTTTGCCAGGCACTGTATTATCCCCTGAAGAGAGAACAGATTGGAAATTTAAATAAATAGATGGCAGTTACAGTAGAATGAACTAACTGGGGATGCATCTTGTGCAAGATTCAGGTAACATCAAGCCTGACAATCTCAACCCCCTACGCATTGTTTGAAATATAAACAACATTTAATTGCTTGGGAAATAGAATATTTCACTGAGAAGAAAACCACGCTGCTTTCATTATCACTTTGCACTTGTGAGCCAGACTTGTGGAGTGCTGAAGAAGCCGTGCAGTTACCCAGAGAGGCAAGTCTCACTCGGAAAGGATCAAATTCATTGCAGGGCTATGTCAGAAGGAGAGACAAAGATGAGATCCTCTGAACAAATCCATTGAACGCCAGGTTTAATTGCTGCTGAAAGACTCCAGACCTTTTTTTAGCACAAGCTTTTTTTTTTTTTTTTTATTAGTAGCATATCAGGACAGAGCCCTACAAGAGACATGTTTCGACGCTTTAGTGTCAAATCTGTTCATTCACCCTTCCTGTTTTTAGATCATCATTTTCTCCTTCCTTCTTCCATATGCTGCTGACATCTGCTGTGACACAATACATCTGGCTCCGAGAGCCTTGCACAGGGGCTGTGAGCAGGCACGGTGCGAGGGCACTTTTGTCTGCTGGCAGAAGAGTGGAAGGTGGGTTCAGCTCTTGGCAGCCTGGTAACCCAATTCCCTAGGCACCTTCCCCTGGAAGCCTGCAAGAAGCACGTCCACTGTCAAGTGTATTACAAAAAGTGCCCTCTCTGTATTATGTCAATGCAAATTTCAAGGTTTTAATAGAAACCCACTTGATTAAATGCCCGGCACTGCAAAATTACTTGAGTTAATTACTGTGAACTAGGAGATTGCAGCTCACTGATCTGAAAGTTTGTGGTGTGATTTTTGAGAAATAGGGAGGAAACTCAATATCCCCATAATTACATTTCATTGGAAATAATGGCAGCAGCACGATAAGGTAATGGATTTCTATATCTCACATGAAACACTCACCTCTGGAAAAGTCTTGTGTGATTTCATTTGGAAGAAAGAGTTTGATGATACGGGGACAGAGACTGCTTTTTAAGATATCTTTTAGTAAACATATATGCATATTTTTATCCAATCTCGTTTCGACCAGTCATTTATTACATAACTGGAAAACTTGCTTAATTATAGCATACAGTTAAGGCTATTTAAGAAATAGTAAGGTGGGTATTAATCATTCTTTAAAAGAACCCTTCGGCAGTAAGAATTTGTATTTCTCGATTCTCAGTTATTATGCAGTGCCATTGGGTTAAAAGTGCTATTAATCCCCAAAGTACTGGACTGATGTGTGTGTTGCATGGCACAATTATATAAGGTATTTGAACAAGTTAAAAAAAAGGAAGGTGAGGTTAGTAGACTGAAGAGTTGTGTTTCTAGGTCAGTGGCAGGCACTCTGTGCAAGAGAAGCTCTTAAGCCAAGAGAAAAATAGGTTGTCACTGTGGTACCAGAAGTGGTGTGTGCAATTTGTTCCTGATGCACAGGGGAGCTGGGCTGAACCTGCTGGTGAGAGAGGTTGGTAAACCTTTTCCCTGACCTGATTCACCCACAGCAGTCCCCCGCTGTGGTTTATTATTTTTCATTTTGAATTCAGTCTTTGTGGTTTAGAAATCTTAGTTACAGCCTAATAAATTATTAAATCAAGCAGCAGATTAACAGTAACCTTGGCCGTACATCCTCCCCTGGCTGCGGTTAATATGGAGTGAAGCAGTCTGCACCTTGAACCAGGCTCTATCACTTTCCTGCAACAGCTGAACTGGGCCCAGTTTGACAAGCTAGAACTGGTGTGTGATCAGCTGAGCAGCTCCAGGCAGACCCAAAGGCAGGGTAATCATGAGCAAGGGGGTCCTGCTGAGCAGGTGAAGATGAGCCAGAGGACACGACATCTTCCTCTGGCACAGTTACTGCTGGGAGAGGGCAGGCTGTCAATCAGAGGCAAATAGATGGGACATATCCCACGACTCTTGTCCCCTCATTACACACCCTGCAACACAGTCATTCTCATGGAATACCTTCAAGAAGTATTTGTTAACTGGATTTCTATGAGTCAGGGCAGAGCACAACCTCCCCTTTCCAACTTACAGAGAAAAATGAGATCATTAACACAACCCAAAACACACGCAGCCAGCACAGAAACTTTCTAGGTTTAGTCATTAGGATAATGAACAACAGCTCTGTCTTTTCAGCATCTCCTTGCAAGCCTAGGAGGTTGTGTTAGGGGAGCAAGATTAGGGGCAAGAGATGGTATGTGCTGACTCTGGACAAGTCTAGGACAACATAGAAGGATTACATTGATTTAGACAGGCTCCAAGTGTTGTGTGAATTATTTCAGATACTTTTCAAACATTTGACAAAGCCCAGGGTTGGGAAGATATAAAAAAAGTCTTAAAGTAACTGTAGCCCAGCTTTTGATCTCATCCCAACTAAAAGTCCAGCCTACAATGTCTCTCTCAAAATACAGTTATATAAAGCTAGCTGTGTTTGCAATATATCTATAAATGTAAAAATTATAGTAATAAGGGTGTTTAATGCCTGGCTTCAGAGTGATGGATTAGTGTGTCTCCTTCCTAATGACTAAGGTCTTAGACACTGTCACCCAAGTTTTGAAAGCACCTTATGGAGGTGCTTAACATTGAGAGATAAACAGTCACAACATTTTGGATTACTCTGAGCTAAATTCTGCCCTGTGTTACACCAGGGAAACTCCATAAGATGAAAGTAAAATCTCTGTTTTCAACACTTTTCCCAGTATACCATTTTGTAGCAGTTCTTGTCACAGCTTTTCCTATTAATAAGTTTATTCAAATTGGGGTTGCTTAGAGTTGGTCAAATTACAAGTAGAAAAATGCGAAACGTTTGTCAACAATTATTGCTTTTTTTTTTCATAGGGATAGACAGACAATTTCCCAGGCAGATCTAGAGATGCATTTTCTTTTCTTTATATTTCATTTCATCTAAGTTGTGAGCTAGGATTTGAGTGTCAAATATCTTTAGTTGATATATGAGGAATTTGAAATATCTCTACAGAGACCTGGTTTTGAGTCTGGCAACACGAGGAAGTCTCTATTGACAGACACCCAGCAAGCTTTCTTCTATTGAGAGGTATCATCTATTACTCCTCTACTGAGGGGTAATAGATAGATAGTATTAAATGAGAAGTATTAAAAAGACATAGCATGTCACAGCTTGTGATATAACTGAATAACCAACACAGGTACACAAATGCTGGGTAGGTACTCTCTAACTGGTGCACTTGTGTGACAGTTGGGATTGCTCTAGGGAGGTAGGTTGGATATTAGGAAGATTTTCTTTATTGAAAAGGTTATCAGGCATTGGAACACCCAGGGCAGTGGTGGAGCTCCCATCCCTGGACATATTTAGGAGTGATGTAGACATAGTGCTTAGGGACATGGTTTAGTCAAGGACTTCTCAGGTTAATGACTGGACTCAATGATCTTAAAGGTCTTTTCCAGTCTGGGCGATTCTGTGATGTAGACGTCTGTTGTAGAGAGATCTGTATATGAGCCAGTCACCTCAGGCTCCCTTTACAGCTGTTTGAGGGAAGCAGGCACTTCTGTGACACAGTTCCCCTCACTCTCAAATAGACAGCTAAAACAGGATGAAGCTTGTCCAACAGATGTCCATCTCTTTCCATTGACTGTACCGGTTGTGCTGGGATTGCTAAATCAGATGTTGACATAAAGGAGGTGAATCCTACCTTATTTGCTTAAAATATGCTATAACTTGGAGCAGTAAAAAGCTTTAAGTGCGAGAAATAATTCATTGCATGCTCACTTTAAAAGAACAATTACATATGGGAGCATGTCTTATATAAAGGGATTTATTTTAAGAGTGTGTTTTTAAACAGGGTATATTTATGTGCATGCTACTTCAAGGGAGTAATTTTGAACAGAATTAGGAGTTTTGTTTTATTTTTTTAATGAATGACTGCAATCATAAGGCAGTTCATGCTCTGTTTAAATTAGATTCCTTTGCTGCATTTCTCCTACTATTTATCTACTAAATAAAATATAAATTAACAATCTGGTGTAAAAATCTGATTTTCTAAGCGAACCTCTGATTGCTCAGGAAGAGTTGCTGCATTCTGGATAAAGAAAATTAATTCACAGTGAGTTACCTTATGCCAGTCACTGAGTAGTCAACTCGATAATATAAGAATTTAAAATAAGAAAATTTTAAAACTGTAGAGAAGAGATTTTATTAACTAATGTGCTCCTGTTGTGCATGTATTACCCTCTAGCATTTTTTAATGTATCTTCTAATTATGTAATCAATGAAGATGCTGATGTTTACCAATGAAAGGATTTTTTCCTGCTGGTACAGAGCCACAAATTAACTATAACAGGCACACAGACCTCTGAAACTCTCTGGAAGTACAGTGTGTTGAAAACGGGTTTTCAGCATGTCCTTTTAAATGGTTTGAATGTATGTGGCAGAAGGATGGCATGTGTATGAAAATCCCTTACAGACACCAACTGTGCCCAATAAAAACAAAACAGGGGGAGAGGTGCTTTACTTTAATATAGACTCTATAGCAAAGCAGCCTACAAGGATGTACTGGGGAGACATTAAAGCAAGGAAAAGGGAGTGTGTTTCTGTGCAACCGATTTTCCTTATACATTTCTGTGAAACATTTTTTCTCACTTCTGCACACTGTTTCCTCACAGGTCATGGTGTACCTCTTCAGAGGTGCTTCAGTGTATCATTTCTCCCAACTTGGCTAATCACGTCTTGACCTAGATTGAATGGGATAATTTACTCTAAATGGTGCTTCAGCATTGGGTGATAAATTATGTGTGATGATACAGATAATGATTTCTACAAGGGAAAAAGAGAAACATTCAGCTATGGTCACTCTCTATTCACAATCAGATGCATCCTTGGTGTTAACAGGCTAGTGCCATCCACAGGGTGACCTGACTGCTAGAAATTACATATTAACATTGCCAGAAGTCATTACAGGTTATTCTTATTGACTACTGTAATTATAGTAAACATTATATTCCAGGGAAGCATTCTTGGCTGCACTGGATCCATGAGATCCAGCTCCCATGCATTTCAGCAGGCTGAAGATTTTGCTCAAGCCTTTGTTGTTTCTTCTTTGTTTGTTTTCCTACAATGAAGAGGCTTTGGATGAGTCTTGGTTACATGCAGCTTTTCTGAGGCCCATATTCAACCAACTTCATCCAGCAGAGCCACTTAATGCATACCTGCTACATACGTATCCAGCAAAGCTCGGAAGAGAAGTGTAATCCAAGAGTACAAAATGGAAAGCAAAGATGCTCACCTGACTCTTCCTTCCCAGAGGCAATTACTTAATGAGTGATGATGATGAATCATGTTAATGTAAAGTTGTAACAGATACATCATTGTACAATGGGAAGGTGTTATAATGTTCCTATTTTGGGAATTTTTTCGGGAGTCTTGGGTCAACATGCCTATCCACCTGTGGAGAGCAAATCCTACTGCTGTAGCTGAAAGCACACTTCAGTTAATAAGATGCTAAACATCAGGCAATGTAAAATCTATTCTTCATAGGCTGTGGGCACAGAACATGTCACTAGTCCTCTCTGTACTTTAGACTCCTTGTCTTTTGGAGAGTATTGATTGATTGAGAATAAAAGCACAAATCATCACTTAAGAATTAATATTTCCTTATTCATTGTACATAGAAAGCAGAGTCTAAAAAACTATGTCCCACATTTCTGTATCCTGTAACACGGTTGGATTTAATATTTTCTGATTTTCACTTTAAGTGTCTTTTGGTTGTACCTGTACTACTTGTCCTCACCATAACTGTATACCTTCTCCTATAGAAAGGTATACCTACCATATAAAATATAAATAAAGAAATTTAACCAACGAGGACTAGATGAGGTGTTTAAAATGATTTGTCGGGAAATGGAAGCTTTATAGAATAAAATCCTGGGGGAAAAGTGAGATCAAATTGCACAAAAATGGTTGCACGGGAAAACACTCTGTCATAATAACATTTTCTTGCAGTTCAGCCTAAATAGGACTTAAAAAGAAATGTGTCCTCTTAATCCTGATGAAGGCAGAAGTGTAATGGATGCTGCACTAAGAGTCTTCTGAAGAAACTGAGAGCACTGTCAAAGGAAAGAAGATTACTTTGGGAAAAAGTGCACAAAATCTAACCAACAGTTTTAGGAATCTTTCTGCAGCAAAATATAACTTTCGTTACCTGAGTGGTAAACATAAAGCTGTAATCCAGGTGTTTGCCTGGATTCATCTGGAATAATTTTTTTTTTTTTTTTGAAAAAAGAAGTATGTAAAACAAACCACAGGCAAATAGTACAAAACAAATACAGACACATCATCTGTTCAAAGCAGTTCCTTGTAATTAATCAGCGCTTTGAGGAGGAATTGTTCAGCCTCGTCATTGTTCATTAATTAAGACTGTGATGTTAGTGAAGTCTGTTGACAAAAGCATGGCTGAGCCCAAGCTCCAAGACTGAGTTTTCGGTCAAGCAGATTAACACAGACATGTTTCCTTTCCTTAGTGGGTCCAGTAACACAGAGGTCCCCTGAACCTCACAGAAAGGTCATTCCAAATCACTGACTGGGTTAAGGGAGACCTTGTCAAAACAAGGAATCAAGCCACAGGGAAGAAAGGAGGGTGCTTTTTGTTGTGAAAAAGCCATTGAAATAAGCAGAAGACAAGTCTTGAAGGAAGATTTATGTAGCTTCACATGGCAGTATTGTCTTCCTACGCCTGAGAGAACGAACGACCCAAAAGTTGCCCAAAATGATCTACTGCAAGGAGGATTTATGGTGATTTTAATGTGACACGGAGCAGAAAATGTGTTCTCAGCAGGATATTTATGCCTGCAATTTAAAGCCTGTGCTTTGATTGTTCTAGATGATAGCAAGTTTTCAGAGGCGATCACAGTGCTGCTTACCTGGATCGAGCGAGGCGAGGTGAATCGTCGCTCTGCAAACCAGTTTTATTCGATGGTGCAGTCGGCCAACAGCCACGTCCGCCGGCTCATGAACGAAAAGGCCGCTCATGAGCAAGAAATGGAGCAAGCCAAGGAGAGTTTCAAAAATGCCTTAACAGGGATCCTCACTCAATGTAAGTAACCCCTTTTTGTGCAGTGTGGTTGTAGTGATGGTGGTGGTGGTGGTAGTGGTTTTTTTTAATCATTTGGTTTGTTTGGGGGTAAGTAGTTGCAATGCAGTCGTATTCTACTTCATATCCTATTCCATACTCTATGGCAATTTGGAGGAACAAGGACCATTCCTAAGAGCTTATTTCTCAAGGTGAGCAAAGTTTCAGTAGTTTTTTTATTAATAGATTAAGACGTGCTCTATGCATAATGTCTACTGTTGTGTAGACGTAACATTGCAGGAACGGACCAGACAGAAGCCTCCCCGCTCTTAGCAAAGATCCTGCTTTTGTGGAGAGAAGTGATATGTAGCCTGTGCTTTGCAGCTAGTTAACTAAGCCAATTACAGAGTGGCGGACCATTAGGTTATATTTTTAGCCCGGTTTTAGGTAAAAAGAAATAGGATTCAGCAGATTTTAGGGATGTATTCACAATGTACAGGCCACCCCCACAGTGCAAGAATATACTGTGCTGTTGCTGGCACCGGGACTACTTGGCTGATACAATGCCAGTATTAATTTGGCAGATAAACAGCCTTAAATATTCGGTGCTGGCAGCTATTTCCTTAGTACAGAAATATAATCAATGAAGTTACCTTAATGAGGTTCCCTCATAAAACAATAATTGGGATACTTGCTTAGAAGTGTTCTTCAAAGGGAGAGGAGAGGAGAGGAGAGGAGAGGAGAGGAGAGGAGAGGAGAGGAGAGGAGAGGAGAGGAGAGGAGAGGAGAGGAGAGGAGAGGAGAGGAGAGGAGAGGAGAGGAGAGGAGAGGAGAGGAGAGGAGAGGAGAGGAGAGGAGAGGAGAGGAGAGGAGAGGAGAGGAGAGGAGAGGAGAGGAGAGGAGAGGAGAGGAGAGGAGAGGAGAGGAGAGGAGGAGAAAAAGGGAGAAAGACATCTAATTTCATTGTTGCTGTTTTTTAACATGTCTACTCATGGCTGCTCAAGCAAGAGGCTTTATGATACTCAGAAGGGTGGAGCCTGAAGCCAGCTCTCATATGCAATTTAAAAGCAAAAGCCAGAACAATTTACCAGACAGCAGACAATGCAGTTGTTACATTGCAGTTGCTTAATCACACCCCTAATCTTTACATTAAAAAAATAAGCCCTAAAGGCTTTTCTTCAATATGTTTCTGGGTCCTCAGTGGTCATCCTTCAGAAGTCAGGGCTGAAGGCAGAAACCTGGATAGACTTGGCTGGGTTAGGAGAGCAGCCTCTGGAAGCTTCCTGCATATGTGATGGAGAGCTCAGCATCCCAGAAGACCCATTCACCCCAGTACACGTTCTAATTTAAGAGTTTGCCTGCATGCTTGCCTGAACTTAGAAAGAAAGATTCTAGGCCAAAGGCATTTGATTTCTGAGGACATATGTTCAGGGAGTAAATGTTAAAGACCAGCTAATTCCCTTGATAATTTGCTAGGCAATGTCGTCTTCCATCTCGGCATCTAAAAGGCCGTGTGAGGAGCAGAGATGCAGGCACCACGCATGGCCATGCTGTTCAGTTCACACCAGGGCCTCCCTAGTTTTGTGTGCAACAGCCAGCCCCAGCATTCAGAAATGCCTTCTTCAGCTGCATTTAAAAAAAATGTATAACCTCCCATTGTCAGCAGGCTGAACTTTAGTTAAATCAGTCTAAATTAGCCCGTTTGTCACCAACTGTTGTAGAACATCTGTCACTTGGAAATAGAGAACCCTGTCGTTTCAGGTGGAAACTTGCAGTTTTGGCTATCTGGTTTGTTCCTGTAATGTGCTGAATGCTGAATTTACAAAACCAGAAATAGGTCTGGCTTCAAAACATGAGTTTCAGAGTGCCTCAGTCACAGCAATGCCTGGAAGAAGAGAGTTTCTGACAGATCTGGCCTAGGAGGACAAGGTCAGCAAAAAAAAAACCAAAACAGGCTCAGGGGAAGGTGTTACAGTCTGTGGATTTTATAAGAACAAATTTTACGAGCTTTCCAGATGTTCCACATCATAAACATTGGCCATTATTAGCATTAATGTGTCTTATTAAAATTCTCGGCAAAGTTACTACGAACAGATGGGTCATGTTTTTGCTTTACACATGTATATGCGTAAGATTGCTAAGCGTGGAGACTGTGAAATGAGCTTCCCTTTTTCAAGAGTTTTTCTGTATTTGAATTGATCTGAGGAAGGTTTTTCATGCGTCGTTTTTTATTGTTTTCCCACAGACCTGTGTAATTGCTTACAATATGTCACTTGCTTTATGGAGAGGAATTTGAAAATACTAGATGTCCAAAATAGGTGTGTGCAGTCTACTAAATCTTGCAGAGTGGCAAAAAAAAAACCCCACTTCTGCTGTTCTGTAGTAAGGATCCAAAAGTCTAGCGTAATGCTGCAGCTGTGTGGCCATTTGACATAAATATTACAGTGGTTTTAAAATGCCATGTGGCATTCCTTTGTCATAAACTAGGTCAGATGTCCAACACCAAGCTGACCGTTCTGATCTTTCTCTGCAGTCAGAAGAGCAAAATAAGCGTCTCCAGGGAATGAGTCATCGGACCAACCTCATGGTGCTCTTCCAGTGAGATGAATCATCTTCTGGAGATGTCATTTTTACTCTGCTGCCCATAGAGGTTTGCCAGGGTGCCTAGCTCAGAACCAGATGTCCAGCTTTTTACATGCTTGGTTCAGAGCAGATTAACCCCACTTACTGTGTGTCGTCTCGACACAGAAGGGCGTAGTGTAAGGGAAGAACTTGGGAATTAGGTGAAAATGCCAGCATTGTGGCAGTGAATGTTATGGGGAGTAAGGAAGAAATACCTTAAGAAAATGGGCTGCAAGTGCACTCACCTGGAACACACGCGCTGTCTATGTGGGTCTCAGTATAAAATGCTTTCTTATTAATGGGGATTAGTGTGGCCAGAACATTTCAGCTTACGGCCCAACTACTAAAGAAGTACAGGTATTGAAATCCGTGCTACAAATTTCTGCCTAGAGGTATTTAGAAGATTACCAAGCGGATTACCCCTAAAATTTGGGTCAAGTGTTCAGCACATGAATTAATTACCTGACCAAGATACTTGTGCTAGGATAATCTGTGAAATAAAGTGTATTACTGCTGTCACATCACCAATTTACAACCCCTGATTTAAATTCTTCAGGGAGTCCTAGTCTTGTTATGATGCTTCTTCAGTTATTTAAGGGATAAAGAGAGAAAAATGCCCGCTTCCTTCTTCTTTATCAAATTATCTGGTTTTCCTAGATTTGTATCTGTGGTTAAAATATGTATTGTTTTCCAGGATTTTGGATAGTTCTCTGTCTTTGCTGTTTGATTTCTAAATTTTTCCGCTTTGCTTCCACAGCAGAGTTACATGTGACACTGCTCCCTGCCTTTCCATGTTTCATTTCCTCCCAAACAACCTTTTCAGCCTAAGGCTTATAGATGTTGATCCTCATGTTTAAGAAAAATGGAAGCCGTGGAGACATCCTCACTGGGCTGTTTTTTAGACTACACCAAAGCTGAAAATCTCTCCTCTGACTTTCACCTCCATGCACTGTAAACTTCTAACCCTTACTGAGGTTTCAGGCTATATAGTGCAATCTCCCTTGCCAACATTTTCAGAAATACTATAGGTGAGTGAAGATCCAAAATCCCATATTCAAAAACTAATTTGATATCTCAAGAGTCAGACACACAAGAGGATGGAAGGATCCCATTATGCAAGTACATAGACATACAGTGTAGTGAACAGAAGTCCACTGAACAGAAGTGAACTGACCAACTTACAAAACTCACTTATTTGGTCGCTTGTGTAAATTTTACTTACGGATGACTCTTCAAGGGACTTAGGCACCAGGTCCCCATCAGGGTCTATGAATCAAGCGCTCATGTTCCTGTGAGGGAACAGTGGGAGAGTGCTTTTTACCATGGAACCCCTTCGACAAAATACTTCATTCTCACATGGTGACCTTCGGTTTCATTCTCTCCTTCGCCTTCAGGGACCTTCAGTACCAAGTGTTCAGGATGATATTTCTAAAAATGTGTTTAAATACTTTGAATGCCAGGGAAGGAACTGAATTTAAGCCTCTTCCAAGAGTGCTCTAAATGGTGAGGTCAAGTGCTCTGAAAGGTGGTACTGACCTTACTTAGGGTGTTTGACAGATGCCTTTTAGGCACCTGATCCAGAACGATGCCAGCTCGAAGGAGATGTCTCCCTGCCTCCTCTAACACCACACTGAACAGAGGGAACAGCTGCAGCTATGGCACATCCCTATGCAGGGGATGTGTATGTGTAGTCTAGCAGCTAGTTAAGGCAGTGGCCTTATATATATTCCTAAGGGCAAAACCCTTCCCTTTTGCTTTATAGGACACCTGAGCTTTTAACTGATCACAGTTGATTACAAATAATCATCAGGGTCTCAGAACTTGTGTAAAAGGCCTGAGTGTCAGTGCAGGTCTGAAGGTGTGGATATACACATGGTTCATCCTACAGAACAAGTTGACCTTCAGAGTCAGAAGTGTCCTCACCTCCTGGTGGACATATCACAGTGGGGGTCTGCTACAGGCCACCTGACCAAGACGACCGAGTAGACGAGGCCCTCTATAGACAGTTAGGAGCAGCTTCATGTTCACAAGCCCTGGTCCTTATGGGGGACTTCAGTCACCTGGGTATCTGTTGGAAGGACAGCATAGCAGGGTGCCAGCAATCCAGGAGATTCCTGGAATACATTGATGACAATTTCCTTCTCCAGGTGACAGAGGAGCCAACAAGAAGGGGTGCCATGCTGGGCCTTGTTCTCACTGACAAAGAAGGGCTGGTGGATAATGTGAAGCTTAAGGGAAGCCTTGGCTGCAGCAACCATGAACTGCTAGAATTCAAGATCCTCAGTGTAACAAGGAGGGTGCGCAGCAAGCTCACCACCCTGGACTTCAAGAGAGCAGACTTTGACTTCTTCAGGCATCTGCCTAGTGGAGTGAAGCCGTGGAGAGGGGCCCAAGAAAGCTCGTCCATACTCAAGGATCACCTCCTCCATGCCCAGGAGCAATGCATTCCAAAAAAGAGGAAAGGCAGGCAAGAATGTCAGGAGGCCTGAGTGGATGAACAAGAAGCTCCTGGACACACTTAAAGATAAAAAGAGAATTTACAGGAGGTGGAAGAAAGGACAGGTAGACTGGGAAGAATACAAGGAAGTGGTCTGAGCAGCAAGGGACCCAGTTAGGAAAGCTAAAGCCCAGGTAGAATTAAATCTAGCGAGGGATATCAAGGGTAACAAGAAAAACTTTTATAGGCATCTAAAAGGA
This sequence comes from Trogon surrucura, assembly GCA_020746105.1. NCBI lineage: Eukaryota > Metazoa > Chordata > Aves > Trogoniformes > Trogonidae > Trogon > Trogon surrucura. The sequence continues at coordinate 34,850,945 of CM036617.1, forward strand.
AATCTAGGGAAATGTGGGCCCTCTCCGGAAGGGAACAGGAGAGCCGGTCGTGAAGGATATGGTGAAGGAGGAGGTTCTCAATGATATCTTTGCCTCAGTCTTCACTGGCAAGAGCTCCAGCCACACTGTTCAAGTTGTAGAAGCCGAAGGTGGGGACTGGGAGAAGGAAAATCTACCCACTGTGAGTGAAGATCAGGCTCGAGACCGTTTAAAGAACCTGAAGGTGTACAAGTCCATGGGACCTGATGACATCCATCCACGGGTCCTGAGGGAACTGGCATGTGAAGTTGCTAGGCCACTTTCCATCGTATTTGAGAGGTCATGGCAATCTGGTGAAGTACCCACTGACTGGAAAAGGGAAACATCACCCCCCATTTTCAAAAAGGAAAAAAAGGAAGACCCAGGAAACTACAGGACAGTCAGTCTCACCTCCGTGCCTGGCAAGATCATGGAGCGGATCCTTCTGAAGACTCTGCTATGGCACATGGAAAATGTGGAGTGATAGGTGGCAACCAACACGACTTCACCAAGGGAAAATTCTACCTGACAAATCTGGTGGCTTTTTATGATGGAGTAACAGAATCAATTGACAAGGGAAGAGCAACTGATGTCATCTACCTGGACTTCTGCAAGGCCTTTGACACAGTCCTGCACGACATCCTGGTCTCTTAAGTTGCAAAGACATGGTTTAGATAGATGGACCACTCAGTGGGTAGGGAACTGGCTGGAAGATTGCACTCAGAGAGTTGCAGTCAATAGTTCAAGTCCAAGTGGAGATCAATGACAACTGGTATCCCTCAGGGATCAGAACTGGGACCAGTACTATTTAATATCTTTGACAGTGACATGGACAGTGTCATCAAGTGCACCCTCAGCAAGTTTGTCGACGACACAAAGTTGTGTGGTGTGGCTGATATGCTGGAGGGAATGGCTGCCATCCAGATGGACCTTGACAGTCTTGAGAGGTGGGCCCAGGCCAACCTCATGAAGTTTAACAAGGCCAGGTGTAAGGTGCTGCACCTGGGTCGAGGCAATCCCAAGCACAGATACAGGCTGGGCAATGAGTAGATTGAGAGCAGTCCTGGGGAGAAGGATTTGGGCGTGTTGGTGGATTATAAAATCAACATGAGCCAACAGCATGCGCTTGCAGTCCAGAAAGCCAACCCCATCCTGGGATGCATCAAGAGATGTGTGACCAGCAGGTCGAGGGAGATGATTCTGCCCCTCTGCTCTGCCTTGGTGAGACCTCACCTGGAACCAGCTCTGAACCCCCAACACAAGAAAGACATGGAGCTGTTGGAGCAAGTACAGAGAAGGGCTACCAAGATGATCAGAGGGCTGGAGCACCTCTCCTATGAGGAGAGGCTGAGAGAGTTAGGCTTGTTCAACCTGGAAAAGAGAAGACTCTGGGGAGACCTTATAGCAGCCTTCCAGTACCTGAAGGGGGCCTACAGGAAAGCTGAGGAGGGACTTTTTACAAGGGCCTGTAGTGGTAGGACAAGGGATAATGAGCAGAAGCTAGAAGAGCGTAAGTTTAGACTAGATACAAGGAAGAAGTTCTTTACCCTGAGAATGATGAGGCACTGGAACAGTGCCTCAACCAGAGAGGTTGTGGATAGTCCATCCCTGGAAGTGTTCAAGGCCAGGCTGGATGGAGCATTGAGCAACCGGATCTAGTGGAAGACGTCTCAGCCACGGCAGGGGGGTTGGAGCAAGATCTTTGAGGTCCCTTCCAACACGAATCATTCTATGACTCTATGATTCTATGAGGTTGCTGGAAAGGGAAGCCAGTTCTCAGCGACCCTGGGGTCCTTTTGGATTAGCTGCCATCAGGGAGATGTGCTGCAGGTTTTTACCCTATCTTGGCAAGCAGTAATTAGCTCACTGAGTCTCAGTAAGCAATTTCTGAAAGCAGAATGTAGGCCCCCTAAATTTCATTCACGATAGCTAAGTGACAAGTGTTGGCATTAGGCAAACCAGTGGCAGTCCAGTGTAGAAATCCTCAGCACTCAGAATTCAGGACCAGTATACACCAGGTGACCATCTCGATATTTCCAGGCAACCTTGTGGACAAACTATATACTGAAATTTTTTCTTTTTTCTTTTTTTTTTTTTTTGATTGCAGCTACTAAATATCATGCCATTATAATAAACAGTAAAAGCAAACCTGTTCAAAAGTTTAATGCAATTTATAAGTGACAGGGTACCATCTTCAATAGTACTACTGGAGTATTGGTGAATTGTAAAACAGATTTTTACACTAATTAAAAAGAAAATGTTGACATCTCATTCTTGTTACAGTTCTAATTGTTATCAGGGACCAAAACCTTGTGGGTTTTGGCCACTTATGAAGTTTTAAAATACAAAGATTCATATCTGTAGGTAAAAGTGGCATTATTAATTATTTCAAAGAAGCAGAGATACGGCATTGGAGTGACTCCCTACTTTACCTGGGCAACAAGCTGACTTCTGAAAGAGTCAGCAAAAGCATTGCACTTTCATCGTGCCACTTGTATACCTTTTCCACAAAAGCCATGATGGTAGAGGAAAAGCCATCTCTATGTGAGTGTTATTGCAGCTTTGTAAGGAGCTGTGATCAGAGCGGTGTGCTGTGGTGCTCTAAATCTAACAGCCGGTGTAGAGCTACAATATGGCACTGTGCTGATGCAGGGGAGGGGGGAAGCAGAGAGTATTAGGGCAACTGGAGTATCAGGCACCATCTAAAGCAAGTACACAGCTTCATTTGTGACATTTCTACCTGCAAACACCTGCTTTGATTTTTTTTTTTAAATGTTCTCACAATCTGAGCTGCATAGTCATTGTGTAGTTATTCCTCCCACCTTACTACGTAAAGAAACTGGTTGTCACTCCACAGCTCAGTATACGGGGCGCCTGCCGCCTATTTCTGCTGCCAGCAAGCTTGTTTGCTTCCCCATGCTCTTACATTGCATGTAAAGGTGTACATGAAAGTGAGAACAAAAGAGAAACTCATCTTTGAGCAAGTCCTGAAACCAAAGAAACATGGAATTATGACACCCTGCAGTTTACCTACTTAGCTCGTTGCTAAGCATCCTCAACCCTTTTATTTGTGACACAAGGTATGAGGCTAGATACAGCTTTGAGTTAATTCAATAGGGCTGTTCATTAAGTATCGAAGGTTTGGTGAGAAGACTGTTGTGTGCCCCTCCTTGGGAAGGTCAGGATTGTCACCTTGAGTTTTCTCTTCCTTTCTACTGAAAGGCTTCAGTGATCCAGTTCCAGTCATCATATAAATATTCTTCAAACCTCGCTAAGGAGAGACACTAATGGTCACTCTACAGCTCAGTATACAGGGCGCCTACCATTACAGAATACTGCCTGACTTATTTTCAAATAGCTGCTAGATATCTGATACAAAGTTCCCTCCTCCCTCACCCCCACAGCCTCCGCCCCAAATAAATTGAAGTTAAATAATTCTGAAGGGAAATGCATTCTCAGTAGACTGAATAAAATGCTCCCCTCTTTGGGTTTGTTCATTTTCACTCTCTGATTTCTCTGGATATGATTTAATCTATTTTAACATTATCAGTGGCTTCACAGACAGATGCTGAATTTTTAATATATATAAAAAAGGAAGAAAAATGTTAAAAATCTTTTCCGAACTTTTGTCAAAAAAAAGGATTGGGATTCTTATTACAGGTTCACTTCGGAAGTTGCTCTCTTCCTTTAGAAAAAGTAGAATTTACGTTGATGTGATGGTGATTACTAAAATCACCATCTTATCTGATTTGCTTTAAATTCTGTACTGCAGTCCTTTTTCCCAATAATACTTCCACCTTTTAGTATATTCTTCTAGTACTAAAAACGAAGCCAGTTTCATTACAGATATCAAAAGCATGCTGGTTAAAATTCTCTTAGCAGACTTTTTATATACGTTCATGCTTTCTGAGTATTCTTTCAATTACTCTGCATTAATAACAACTTTTAAAAGGATTTTCCTGCTCTTTAATTGTCCAGTCTTACAGTCTTTCTTTCACTTGCCAGTGACTAATTCAAAAATATGAGCTTACTTTATGTGCAATTTTTAGGTCATCATTAAGCTCTTTGTGAAAGAGATTGAGTCATATAATGTGTTTTTACAGTGCAGCCCAGATCTCGGTTGGTGTCATAGAATGCCAGTATAATACAAATAAAAACATTAATCATTCATGTCATTAGTTGCCACTATTACTTTCTACCTTGATGTATTTCTAAAAAAAAGAATTAAATACAGAATAACCTCCATAATCCATCGAGTCTCTTTTGATTAGCTTATTTAGTTGGTGTGCAATTTGCTTGCTTCTGTACTGATAATTTGTCCAGTAAAGCTCAGCTGGGTATCTCTATTCTTTTTCACTTGTCCTCCCATTTTCCATCTCACGTACACGTTCTCAAAGGCATTTCTATCCTGGATGCTGCGGCAGTGGCAGAGAATAGAGATGAAAGACTCCATTTCTATTTTACCTTGCATTCTTATAATTCCTCCCCTCCTTCTGGCAGTATAACCCTTTGTGGCTTCAGCCTGTAGTGTTTTGGATAGCTTATTCCTTTGTGTTTCATTTTCTTTGAATTTCTTCATTCCTTCCATTGTCTGTAGCCTTCACTCCGCCTAAAGTCAATAGGAAACTTGGTATTGATTTAAGCAAGGCCAGAATTTCAACAGAAGCTCTCCTTTTGTTATTTTTAAGACTTTTTCTTTTTTTTTTTTAAAAAAAAAAAAAGTAGGCCAATAAATATGCATGGTGTTTTATAGCAAAATAAAAATGCTGCCTCTCAAGAGATTTTAGTCTAAGGCCCCATTTAGACAACTCATGCCACTTGCCTGGATCCTTCAGGATCTCCCGCATGTTGAAGCAAGATTCAAAGCAAAGAAGTATGTCCTTGAATCTCATGGAAATCTGTGCTGAGTTTTGAGCTGCCTTGCTGAGTAGGGGTGTGGGTAAGAGCCCGATGCTTCTAAATGTTGTGTGGAAATGAAGAGTAAGGAATGAGAGTAAGGCATTGAAGCAAGGAAGGGAAGATGGAGGTTTCACCTAAAAGATTTTTTGAGTTGGCTGGGCACGCATATCATGTGGCTTGCATGTCTAAAACCATTCAGGATGCTTATAAGTGAATTAATAAAACTTGTAAATATGAATAACCCTATGCAACTATAATTGGTTGAAATACCTTCAGATGTCAAATCACTGGATTTGTCCCAAATGATGCAGTTTGTGATGATGACAGAGATTTTATAAGGGCAGGAAAAGCATTTTGGAAAGGGGTAGAACATGTGGGATGGAAAGATGGACACACACAGAGAAAAGAAACAAAAACTCCGAAGTCAGATGACACTGGAAGCAATTAACAAAGAGAGAAGGGGACAAGTCAAGGCAGGCAGGGGAGCATAAGGTATGGCAACAAATGGGAAGCAAATTTTCCCACGTAACATGTGTGAGGTGATTTTCTTGTTCAATAGCCAGAAGAGACTATGGCTGTTGAAGCCTCCTCATCCACCTCTCTATTCTTTATCTTCAACAAAAGAAACCATATGATGCCCAAAATTATTATAGTCCTCTTGGTTTCCTAGAAACATTCTGATCTGCAAGATTCCTGGACAATTATTACTTAGAAAGCATCCTCTCACTTAATGGGACCTAACCAGAGTTCAGTCACTTTTATAATATTTCTTCATCTTAGAGTTCCCTTGGTTGTTTTTTTGGCGGTTTTGGGTTTTTTTCGGACAGAGTTACAAAAATAGTTGTTCCTACTTTCGCTATTTTTAAATCAGAACTGGAAAAAAGGTCTGCCTAACCATAAATAACAATGAGAACAGCTAATTAAATGCAGTGCGCTGGGGACGGCTTACAATCTTGTCAAGCTGATGAAGAAAGTAGTGTTCACTTAACCTTTGAGTTAGTGGGTTGGGGGGTGGGTTGCATGGTTGGGATTTTTTAGGTTAGTTTCTGGATGTCAGCACAAGGTCCATAAAGTCTGTTCTGTAATATAAGGCAGAGGTGTTAAGAAAGCAGGTACTCTACATTTGTACCTGCCCTTCTGTGTTGAGCTGGCCTGATGTCACATTCCTGTTGAGAAATGACACGAAGGTGAAGTGGTCTTGTTGAGTCCAAGTGATTTATCACATGGCTCGGCACCAGCGCTTGCTGTTACACCAAGCTGTCAGTTTCTTTGTTGTAAATTCAACCACGTTTCAAAACCTAAAAGATTTTCAAAGCTTATTTTGTAGACGGATTTCCTAGCAATACCTTGTAGGGCAAACTGGGCTCTCTTTAATTGGAACATATGTTCTAAAAGTTTAACAAGGAGTGTTTTTTGATTTCTAGAACTATTAATTGTTGATATACATACCTCAGACAATTTACTGTGCAGGTTTCAGTATAAATCCTGAAAATGGGGTGTTTCCAGTATCCCCATAATGGTCCTTCCTCACTGAATATCTTAGCAGAAAGAAGAAAGGAAAACAACAGCTGCTGACACTGAGGTTCAATGGTTTTACATGGCCGAGGATTACAATTTGTGCTGTGACATACCTTTTTTTTTTAATTTATTTTGTCCTTCATCTATGTGGAAGAATCTGCTGACTGTATTAAAAAAAAAAAAAAAAAGTGTTTCTTCCTACATCACTCAGGTTTAGACCACTGACATTTACTCAGCCTCTTAGTAACCCACGTAAGCATGATTGGGACCAGTCGGAGTCAGATGAAAGAGAAAGGAGGGATCAACCATCAGCCCGGGCACAACTTCCCCTGGGCTCAGACACTTTAAGCTCAGTCAAATGGAAATGCAGAAATAATATAGTGTAATTTAGAGAAAGGACACTTGGACTTGTTTCTCGTTCTTACTAGTATTCAGGCAGGTGAGACAGGGTAGACAGAAGAAGAAAACAACCTTATTCTGGCAAGCCTTGTAATGGCTCTCTGTAGCACCAAGACCCTTGCATCAGGATGAGAGCAGAAAAGGTGAGACTCGGTAAAAGATGTCCCTGCTGACTCTGTCTACAGGAGTAAATTAAACTGATCTAGGGCAGGCTTGTCCGTGTTCAACCGTAAGAGAGTTGTTGCTCGGGGACAGCTAGCATTTTCCTACATAATATGGTTACAGTTTAGGGTTTGATACAGGCTGAGTAGTTTCTCCAAAAGAATCTTTTCTGGGGAGAGACAAGGGTTGCTGCTGCGAAGATGCTCAGCATGTTGTGCCAATTGATTTCAAGGAACAAGAATAGTGCCTGGCTGGTTTTGATCACTAGTACAGGTGTTGGCAGAAGGGCAAGTTAAGGGATGGCAGCCTTGCAAGCTGACTTCCCACACTGCAAAACGATTTGGGAGATAAATCACTGGAGGCACAGTTCTCTTGATCTGTCCAAAAAGGCAGAATTTGGGAATACAATAGCGAAGTACTGTAGTTTTCTCCTTTATTATACCATGTCTCAAGATTATGTCTTAAAGAACCTACCGCCACCCACACAGCAAGCAGACCAAACAGGAACCTCCTCTTGTCTGATGGAGTTGCAGCCATAACCCACCTCTTATTTTTGATACCCATGGATATTTGGTTGTTGTTTTTGTTTTGTTTTGTTTTTATTTTGTTAAAAATGTAAACAAACAAAACAACAAAAATCTCCCACTAAGACAAAACACCCACAAACCCAAAATCAAACCAAGAATGCTATTTATTACTGACAGATGAGTCATTTTGCAAAGCTGTCAAAATCTGTGTCTTCATTGTACTATATACTGTATTTTTATATATAGTTTATGTATACTACTGTATACTATATACTATAGTAGCATTTTCTTACGTATCCAGCTGACGACCAGTGGTATGCTTTACTTTAGGACCCATCCCCTGAATTATCCGCAGCCTTCTCAAGGGTAATATTTCCAACTGTTGTGTTTTCCTCCTCTGCCAATCAATGGTAATCATATCTGTCTCTTCCTCTGTGGCATATGAATTGAGTAACAAGTAGAGGCTGCACATTTTCAGCTGTACATGTGTAGAAGGCAAATTCTCTTCTGAACTAAACGGTATAGTAACCAAAAGACTGAGCGTTTGGTCCAGATTAATTAAAAAGAAATATGTTTCTTTCATTACTCTGCAGTCTGTCTGTTTCTCTTATTGATGTCACATGCCATTTGCCTACATGCAATTTTAGCCTTGGACTTAATGCTAAGTTCTGTTCAGTAAGTCACCAAATGCCTTTCAGGACTGTTGCCAAAAATATTCTCTCTCCTACCCAAAACTGACCTGGAGACTCCAATTCATCCACTTACAGCATCTAGCTTTGACTACTGTAATTCCTCGGTTTGCTGGGCTTGGAGCCAAATCAATTGGCAGTCTCCAGCTTAGTCAGAAATCAGCAACAAGGCTTCTGACCCAACCACGCCAACTCTATATCCTCCCTGTGCTGCGAATCTATATTTGAAAAGCATGTTATACATTTACTGTAACAGTTTCCTTTACACTGTAATTTTATGGGTGGAATTTTTCTTTTACCCTGCATGTCAACTGTCGCACTCTTACAAAATTTTTCTGAGCTAAATTGCCATATATTCTACTCTTGCACTTACAGTAATTTAGTGCAAAACCCTTTTCATCCTGTATCCCTAATTGGTGGAATTAGGAGCGAAATTCTACATGAAATCTGATTATTTTATCTGCCAGTGAGGAGTTGTTTTTATTTTTTTTATGTTTTTATTTTAGCACATTGTGTTTTAGTTTCTATTTTGATTCTTTTTTTATATATATTGTAAGGCATTAGAAAACATTTGGTTGCTGGTGTTCTTTATTATTGTATACAAGAAATTAAAAATAATCCTGTACGCATAGCGGCTGATAATGTAATAAGCAGAGGAAGATTTGAGTACTTCTTGTCTCCTGAACCCAAGGAGAAATTTCAGCCTTCACTCAGTCATGTATTTAAAATAGCGTGCTTGATAAATGTAATGGAGGGTAAAAGTGTTCTCTCCACCTCTTAATCTGCAGATGAGGCTTATATTTTGGCTCTCATTTATTTCTGTTCTCTGGTAGTATCATTTTCAAATATCCTGTATCAAATATTCTCCTGCCCTGGAGATATTCTAGTTTTCCATTTAATCCATTCTTGGATGCAACTTCCTCAGGCATCGTTTAAGGGATTTTTGTTGTTGCTGTTTCTGTTTTTTCTGATTGTTTTTACATTTATACTCGATAACAATACCCCATTCTGGTAGCATGTTTCATGGCAACAGAAACTGACATTTACACTTTCTTTTAAGATGCTTACTATGAGCTGACACCTCTAATAAAGTGTATTGTAGTTACACCACATTTGTTAAATGTTGACATTTGTGTATCACTCTAGGCTTGGTTATTTGGGTGATTTTAGTTATTTATAACTCAGCAGAAAAACATTTAGATAATAATCCTTTGTCTGAAACATGCCACATAAATTACTAGCTGTAGAATAAGTCATTAGGAAAGATGGAATTATTTACATCCTATAAGTTATATTGATAGGAAAAACAATGATGTGGTGTGGGCCCTTCCAGAACAATGCAGCTTTTTAAACCCTAATTTAGTAAGGAAACAGCTTTACATATAGTCAATGAAAATTTGATATAGTGTAGAATTTACCGACAGATGTTTGACAATGAATATTTTATGTTACTTAATAATTCTACTCACTAGTCACAGTTGACAGTACAGTGCATCCTACAGGTCAAGGTGCCGTAAAGAGATAGGTAAGATCTTTTATTTCATTTTGGAAATTTTTTATTTAAAGGTCAGGAAACAGTCCGAAAACCATAGTCAGCAGTGAGACCGGGAACAACTGTTTCACTCAGGCTCTGCATATACCAGCCCAAAATCTGGGGCCTCACTTTGGCCAAGTCTTACCCAGACATGGTCAAAAAATGGGTTAACTGGAGAGTTTCTCAGCTAGTATTAACTCTATTGGCTTCCCCTTGCAGATGAATCTACTGTCTGCTGCTGGCTCCCTTACCCATACGAATTTGATTGTGATTGGGGGGGGGGTAAATTATGCCTTTTCTTCCAATTACTCAGAGCACAGGAGTTATGCCCACTTTAGGCTTCCAGGGTGTCTGTGGGAGATCAAATGAATCTTGATGCAACATGAATTAACCTACTAAGAAACATGAACTGGCAGGACGGGTTTATATTGGATTGTTACCTCATAACACACGAACACAGGATTTTAATGCAATACAGAAAGACATGAGGCCACTTTACTGTACTGTCAAACCATGGCCTTGGCTGCTCTTCAGCTCTAATGTAAAACTTGGAGTCCTTTTAGATTGGGTATTACCTGTCCATGTTGGTAACGCTTCATAGCCTATATGGCTGTGTATACTGAAATTGCTGTACATACATTGACAATTTATTTAAATACAGAGTAGTGGGATGTTGGTCTTTGATATGTACTAATTTAATGTTCTCCTCTACATTTCCGTTTCTTAATTAACCCTAGCTGCCCATTGCATAAAGTTTCTTTAAATGCCTTGATTTTTAGCATCTAGTACTCATAGCATCCTACCTCCTTTAGATCTTTCACTCCTAAAAGTTAGGTAACTGAAAGAGATCCTTTTTCTGCAGACTTTGTCCACTGTAGTTATGCAAGAATAACTCCTTGACATCTTCCTAGCTTGTGTTTCCACTGAGGAGAGTTTCCAAAATGATCAGTTAATGTCTTTTGATAAAACTTAGCACCTGTTCAGAGAATGGAAATTAATCACTTCAAAGTTCAAATGTTTTTTCAAAATTCAGATGATCTTACTAATACCTGTTAGTGTAAATGGAAAATCAGTTCTTCCTCATATCTTTGTGAATCTTCTCTACTTGAATTTCCACTTGTAAACTAAAACCAGATTGTTAATTAAGCAAGATTTTCGGAGCACCTGGGCCATCAACACAATGATAGTAATTAAATTTGAGCCTCGGTTTCTATACACATAATAAGAAAGCTTTAACATTTTAATTCTTTTCAAATTAATTGAATAAATATACACAATGTAACTTCCTTGATAAATCCACCCTTCACTCCAAGTAAGTTCTAATAGGCTGAAATTACCACATCTGCTATTAAAACTTGAATGAATCACAGATGGATCAGATCATCCCAGTAGTTTGAGGCACCTTCTCTAGTATAAACTACATTTAAGTATTAATTTTAAAAGGCTACATCAAGTTTCTATGACTTTAGAATTTAATTAACCATCCCTGATAATTGCAAAAAAACCCCTTCCATACTTGATTCAAAACACTGTAATCTTCCTAAATCTGAAAGCAGCCTGCAACAACCATAAGAACCAGAGACCAGCTGAGATGTGTGAGTGGGGTTAACTTTCAGATCTAAAGATGAAAGATACATAACTGCCTTACTAGATGAGCTCACGATTTTAGGAAAAAGAGGTTGTTATGTATAATAAGATCCTTCACATCTGTGACTTGTCCCTCTGTACTCCGCACTGGTGAAGCCGCACCTTGAGTATTGTGTTCGGTTTTGGGCAGCTCAGTATAAGAGAGATATCGAGGTGTTGGAGCGAGTGCAGAAAAGGGCAACAAAGTTGGTGAAGGGCCTGGAGAATAGATCTTATGAGGAGCGATTGAGGGAGCTGGGACTGTTCAGTTTAAGGAAGAGGAGGCTGAGAGGGGACCTCATCGTGCTCTACAATTACTTGAAAGGACATTGTAGAGAGGTTGGTGCTGGTCTCTTCTCACAGGTAATTAGGGACGGAACCAGGGGGAATGGTTTCAAGTTGCAACAGGGCAAGTTTAGACTGGACATTAGGAAGAAATTCTTCACAGAAAGAGTGGTCAGACACTGGAACGGACTGTCTAGGGAGGTGGTTGAGTCACCATCCCTGGATGTGTTTAAGTGTCGCTTAGATGTGGTGTTGGGTGATATGGTTTAGGGGTGAACTTGTAGTGTAGGGTTAATGGTTGGACTCGATGATCCCAAGGGTCTTTTCCAGCCTGAACTGTTCTATGATTCTATGAGAAGGGGAGCAGCCATCAATCAACTCAATGAGAGACAAGATCAGAGGATGTTACAGCCCCCCTGCTTTCATTTCTCAGTGAAAGAGGTGGGAGGGTGTAGAGCTGTAGCTTTACAAAAGAGTGGACGTCACTTAAGCCCAAAAATCTAAAGAGATAAATAGCCAAGAACCTTGCCAAAGGGTTGAAGCACTTTTCAGTTTGAGTTTGTATGTCAGCACAGCTTCTCACTATAGAGCTCAGCCGATGTCATTTGTAGAAGATCTGGATTTCACGGTGGTCTTACAGTTAATTGTGCTGGGATTAAAGTAGTTTACATCTTGGTCAACTAATTTCTAGGCAGGCCACTGCTGTAGAAGGACAATGTTGCTTGCAACTGATGCCAAAAAAAAAAAACCAAAACATGTTGGGAGATGTAGAGGAATTTCTTGTGGAGCAGAGGCGCGGTATCCCTTTAAAGGTTTTGGACAACCCAGCTTAGGCCTAAACAAAGGCTCTGTCCTTGGAGCTGCCTTGGGACACGGAGAGGAGGAAGAGGTGCAGCTGTTTGTGAGAGTCTTGACGGGGGGGAAAGAGGAGAGGGCGAGAGCCACCTGCATAGTTGAATGGCACTATCTAATAAAACGCCGGCGCCTATAAACCTATAACTGACCAACTCTGTTAAGGGGCAGGCGTGTGGACACTGCTTAACTGTATGTATTGAGCTGTCCGGAGCAATAAAGGGAGGACGACTTGTAGCTGTATCGATGGGATGGTCGTTACTTGGCCGGCTCTCCGAAGGAACCCTCTTCAGGGAGACATGTTTCTGATTTAGGATGGACAAGTAGCTAAAAACTTAAGGAACTTGGGTTGTCTTAGATAATTGACCTCAATATTGATTCATGGCTTCAGAACAAATTCGTTAGAGTTGAATGAGGGAAGCCCATTTCACGTACCTTCATCTTACGTGTACAAAAATGCGACTGTTCACGTACATAAACATGCATGAGACAGAACGATCTACCGCAGGTGAGCCTGTTTTATATTAAGTAAAAGAGAAACAGCAGCTGCGGAATGCAGCACTAATGTAAGGTTTGACCCTTCCTGTCCACTGACAAATTCCCACTATCAGTCACCCTTCAGAGCAGAACCTGCTTGTCTTTTGTTCCTACAGCCCGCTCATCTGTGTGCGGCTGCCACAAGGAAATCTGTGTCAGGTTTATGCCTCGAGTGTCGTTTCTGTAGTCACACACCTGTCACCACACATGCCAAGACAGGGACTGTGCAGAGAGCAGTAGCAGGCGTCACGGGGGAGCAGCTGCATGCGTGTTTCTTGCTATATAGTTGTGTAGACTAAAGTTATGGAGACAGACTTGAAGGGAGACACCTCCAACATTGATAAAATGTAAGTACAAAAGACACGTCATTGGATGGATATTGATGATGTTGTTTCAGTAATGACATCATCCATAGACTCCTAGTGTCTTTGCTTTGCTTCTCTATAGTGATCACAACATAAATTGCTTGTCTTGTTTGACTTCCTTGTTCACCAAAGTTGAGCAGATTGTCGCCGTTTTCAACGCTTCTACCAGACAAAAAGCTTGGGACCATTTCTCGAAAGCCCAGCGAAAGAACATAGACATTTGGCGAAAGCATTCTGAGGTTGGTGATTTTATTATTACTTTCTATCCATCATCTCACAGCTGGATTGACGCAGAACGAGTGTGATTGTAGCTGGACATAGTGTATTCAGCAATATTTACGGCCACCGTTTTAGCTGTTAATCAACTGGCCATTACACCGTCTCATCTACAGTATGAATTGCTCCCGTTGCTCTCATTATGATAACAGTCATTAAATAACACTAAGACAGAGAGCAATGTGGTTTTATTTTTCATGCAAAATTTGAGAAGTCATTGGAGGATTATGTATTACCTAAAATAACGAACTGAATTGGTGAAATGAGGAACAATACTTTCAACTAAGGATGGAATTAAGAATTATTTCTGAAAAATATCTTTTTAGGAGTCCTCATGAACTGTTTTTAAAAGAAATATTCTGTAGCACAGTTTGGTTTTTTTCTCATCGTGCCATCACATGGTCATTTTAAGATGACTTTGCCTGAAAATAAGATAGAGAATTTCTTTCCTAAGTAATGGCTTAAGCATATTAAGTCCAGAATTATGACATACTCCTTCCCACTTGTTTTATACTTATCTTAAAAAAAAGTAGATACATCACTTGTATTGATTATAAGTATATTAATATTATCAAACCAGTATAACTGTAATCATACTACCACAGAAAGTTAGCAATGTGGGACCATGCATGTGTGACTGTCATAAGCATGAGCAGAGGAAATGGGATTCTAACTCCTTATGCTGTGAGTGGCAGCAAAGGAAGCACTAGACCTCATCCTGTGTGTTAGTCATCCAGCTTTCGTTTTTAATTCAGTATATACGCTATGAGCCTGTATTTTAAAAAGTAAGTACCGATGTCTTTGTTTTCTTTCTTTCTTCTTCCCTTTTTTTTAATACGAGCAACTTACATACACTTGGTTTACCTTCATGTAGTGCAGTGTGTTGATTGTTCCTATCACAGTCCTCTAAATGATTTTTCTGTCTCAGAATAAAAACTTTAGAAGGTAAGGTGCACTTATTTAATTATTTTGTAGTACACTTGTAAAATAAGTGTTGTACACTTAGTTGGAGAAACACTACAGTGCTGTGATATAAATCATTTGGATAACATTTTAAGTGCCCATTAACTAATGCTAAATTACAGCTGAATACCAATGGCGCTAAATGTAACATCCGCATGAATACCAAATGAATTCTTTATTTTCAGTGCTGTTATGGTGAATACCAAATGACTTCACAATAATGGGACACTTAAAATAAAATGTTAGCATAATTTATTAGTACAAACTGTATTTTGCATTTTGTTCACAAATATCTCAAATAAGTAGTGGATAAAGCCTTTGTTCAATTGAAAGTTGGGAAGTTGGGGGTTGTTGTTTGTCTTATCTTTTAGAGAAGTATGAAAATATGATTTGCTAATAACTTATTTCAACAATATTAAGACCATCCCTTCTTAAATTAGCTTTCCATAAGAGCATATGGTGTGTCATTCATTTGCTGCCTTCTAAATATTTAATAAACTGTGTAAGAATTGGTCTTTCAAGAAATGATAATTCACTACTCATTTTTTCAACTATTATTGCCTTTTGTTTTTCTAAGAAGACAACTAATACAATTCAAAAACATGCAAAGACTTGCTAAAACAATATATTTTAGAAATGTCTGGTTTTTTCAGATGTGAAATATCATTGAAATATATCAAATGGCATCTTTGATTTAAATGTTTTCTAACCCTAACGTTATCTGCTAATGTTTAGTTACCTGATCACCTTCCCTTTTTCTTCTGAATTTAGGAAAGCTTTGCCCAACCAAACACTCATACATGTAGACATTCTCTGTGGAAGTTTATTGGCTTTGCTGATAATTAGATATCGTTGCATCAAGGACATTTATCCCCTAAAGAGGGAGTAAATGTGAGTGGATGTCTCCTCATGTACGGAATATACTTCCCCAGGAAAAAGTGCAGGCTGCCTTTTCCAGAAAGAAATTAAGAAATGGCATGCTAATTTCTTCCCAGAGGTGCCTCTGATTGCATGAGACACTGGATGACAATTTACCTCTTTAATCACTTTTTCCAAAAAAAATATTCCCATGTAAAATGCCCACTAACTGATTAGCCTCCTTGCTTTTGCTGGGGTTAATGGACACATAGACATTTATCAGAATATTTGAGATCTGCCGAGGAACCAAGGGTACAGCACAAGCGCTTTTTTCACGCAGTCCCTCTCTGACAGCTTATTGTTAATTGCACGGAGCAGCAGTGGAGCTCCTCAATGCTGTCTCCTCCTTCCATGCAACTCTTCCTTGTTTCAGAGATTTCAAACCACCTCTCTGGGAATTAAGCTCTTTGTCGGCAGAAAAATTAGCTGTCTGCGGACTGAAAAGGCCTACACTAATCACGGCGCAGCATCCCCGTGTTACACCTGACAGGATTATTAGGACAAAACAGAGTCCTCTCAATCTTCTCAGCGCTACCATTAAAAAGCCAGCTGCTACACCCGCACTGGCTTTTCTACCCCGAACAAAGATCGTCCAGACTGCCACAAAGCCCGCCCGCCCGATGATCGTTTACGCTTAGGCAGTGCCATGTGCCCGTCCTTGCGGCGGTCGCCCAGAGATCGGGCTGTCCGTGCTGGCACTCGCTTTGGATCAAGATGCAGTTTTTCAGGGCAGCGTTCTGGGGCTGGGGGTTTAAAATCCAAGGCGATCCAGTGGTAGAGACAGAGGGTGGCATTCCTTTGGCCAGCATTTACAATATAGAGCACTCCAGACATGCTGGCTGCTCTTGGCTCCCTTTGCCATCAGCAGAGAGGAGTAGGCGCTTTTAAGGTGTAGTTAATACAGCTTTATTTCATGAAGACACCTACACGTGGCCTAATGAATCCTATACCGAGTAGAGGTGAGTGGTAGAAAGAAGCAAGAGTTATCATCTATACCTTAAGCAGGCTGACAACCTCTTTATCAATCTGCTTTTTACACAATTTAGGAATTATTCCTGCTGTTAAACAGCTCTCCTATACTTAGCAGAACTGAAGGTCATGCAATGTGGAGACTTCCCTTCTCTCTTACTTTCCCTTTTACCTGTGATAAACAGCATTCTTTCACAGGACAAATTCCCTCTGCTACTGTTGTAATAAATACTCCAATAGAAGTAATTATTATTACAATGATAAAAGCTGTATAATTAAAATCAGAGCAGTATTAAAACCAGATACTAAATAATACATAATGACTTTATGGAAGTTAATACTGACAAAAGGTCATTTTGGGTTTTAGGAGCTTCGAAATGCTCACAGCGAACAGCTCATGGGAATCCGCCGCGAAGAGGAGATGGAAATGTCCGATGATGACAGTGGTGACAATCCCAGTAAAAAGCTGAGAGTAGATGATTCAGGTAAAACCAAATCCCTCTATAATGTCAAATATATGCAACTATTGTGTTTTTAAAAGCAAGCAAAAACTTACATATGAGAAGCAACATATTAATAGCTGATTATATAAGACAGTATCTTATTTTAAACCCTTATAAATTATTTATTTGAATGATGCAAGATGTCTCTAGGAGCTATCTGTCACCTGCTATGATCTATAATGATGAAAATTCTCCAGTTCTGCCCTCGGCTGGAAGCATTGCATTTCTTTAGCACATTCAATCTTACATGACAGTATTTCATTCCATGGCTTGAACAGTGTCTTATGAAGTTGAAGTTATGTTTTGGACAGTATTCTCTAATCCTTACCTTTCTTTTCACCAAATACATAATAATGTTCATGTTCTCTAACAACTATGCCATATCGTTTTAACTGTGTGCTTTGCGGAATTAACTTTCACAATATGGTACTGCATACTGCAGTACTTTGACACTCTTTAGATGGCTGTCATGAAAGAAGGAACAAGGCTGTATGAAATACGAGTAAAGAAAAGCAACTTTTTCAGCCTCCTACAAATATTCTGCTATCCAGGGTGGACACCAAGAGGCAGCTCAGAAGCTGCCTGCATTACTGGCTGGTGACATAATCTGGATGATTTCTTGACGTTGGCTAATAAAGTTGTGAGTGGCTAACAAGGACTTGCTTGTTTAGACATTCATCTTTGGAAGAAAATTCACAGAAGCTGAAGCCAAAGCATGACTGGGAATTGCCAGCCAACGTGGCTTTCCTTTAAGGAAAGTAAAGAAGGAGGAAGCAATATGGAAAGAAAGAGAGTCTGATGATGAGGAAGATTTTGATCTAGTTATTTGCATACAAGACACCATATTAAGCAAGAGAATAATTTCATCCATTCAATGGCTTCAAGTCCTTGTATGCCAGCACAAAAGCTTACGGAGAGTAGAGCTCGTTGGCTCCTCCTATGACAAGGTATTGTGTGAGGTCGAATGACTCTGGAAGTAAAGACCAAAGGAAGGAGAGTCATTCTATCAAAGACATTTTCACTGCGACATCTCTCTTGAGGGGAGATTTAGTATTTTTCCTGGTAGACAATTGCAGCAATAAAATCTGTAAAGGGCAGCCTTAATTTTTGCTTGGTTAATTGTGTGGATTTGAGTTTTCTAGACACCATTAGCAGAATGTTTGGAACTGAGGCAGTGGGTCACCACAAAGCACTGCTAGCAATGAGAGATTTTTATGAATGTCTAATCATTTTACCTTGATTATGTCCTCTTTTATTGAGGCAAGTCATTAGAGCCAGAAATACCCACAACCCATACACCAGAAGAGAAGCAATGATGTTTTGAACTGTCATACTTACCGACTCAGCTAGTTTAGCATACACATGCTTAGAGCAGAGCTATGCTGGTCATTCTTTTTATAACATCACAAATAGAAAAATGTGTTTGGTTTCTGGGTTTTCTTCCATGAAGAGGGACATTTCTATCAAAAGTTTTGATATCTGAGATTTCTATAACTTCAGTTTATTTGTACTATTATAACATGGGCACTTGAGTCCCCTCAGTGATAACAGTAGCAAACTCAGTACTGTGTTGTATACTAAGTCAAAATTCAGTGATACAAATCCACTTGAGTACTTGTCCATCATTGTCCATTGCACCATTTATCATCCTCTTGATCTTACTGGAGTTGTTCCAGCCTGCTGCATACATGGAGTCATCCAGTTCTAAAATTAATTTTATAGCTTTCTTCTTGCAACGGTACACTTTCAGCTAAAGCAAGTGCATTTGATTCTTCTGTCATTGACAGTAGAGGGAACTTGGAGTTAAATCAAAAAAAATGAGTATAAAACATTGGTAAATTAAAAGAAAGTGAGAGGACTTTTTTTTTCATTTTTATGTACAGAGAAATGAGAAGTGATTCTTCCTTCTTTTAACATTTTTTTTTAAAAAAATCCTATTTGTATTAGCTGGCTTCTCTTTTCCTTTTTTTTTCTTTCTTTTCAAGTATGTTATTCCAGAACCACCTCTTTATCTCACTGGAGTGGCTATTTGTGTTCACAGTAACCTCTGTTCTACAAAGAATGTTTTCTAGAGAATTTTTTATCACAAAGAAACAATTCTGCACAGGAAGAAAACATTGGCACTTTCTTTATTTTTAACCCCTATTCTTAAAATGTTTGTCTAAATGCTTAACCATGGGAAGGACAAGGCTTGAATAACACAAAGAAGATACTGTGCCTCTTCAATTCAAGGACAGCATGCACACATAAAGGCTTAGAAGTCTAAATCTGAAAGTGGCTGAAGCAATGAGACATGATGAATTCATCTGGATAGTTCCATAGTTCTGGACTGCCCTTCCTGCCATCTCAATTATTTTTTCTAGGATATTGGTTTTCAGTCTACCCTACTTGACAGTGGGAACAAGACTCCTGGGAAGTTACCATCCCCAAAGCTACAACAGGTAACAGAAATTCCCCCAGGTTTCAAGACTGTACCAGGTCTTTTCTACTGTTTCACCTATTTAAACCACCTCTAGTAAAAGAAGGCTTAATTGATTCAACAATTTAGAATGGTGTCAAGCATTAGGGCTGGACTGGCCTTTAAGCCGGGGCAAAGGGATTCTAAGACCTCATTCTGTCTTGGTAAAGTGTAGTTTCAGGAGTCTCCTGGAGTGATTACTTCTGTTAGTCAAGGCTTTGTCATTCAGAAACGACTCCACTTCTGTGAGCCTCTCAATGGCATGGTGCTGAGTGTTTCCCATTTCCTCACAGCTACTCTGATTAGAATGAATTCTCTCCTTTAGGATATCCGAAGAGAAACCTATTCATCACCCTCAAAAAAAGAGGGTGCATTCCAGTCCCCACAACTGAAAACACACTGCAACACATTTAAGCCCCGAGGCTGTGCAAAAAGACTTCAGTGCCTGAATGCTTATCCAGAATTGCTGGAGTTCGGGTTTCAGAGGTGCAGTGAGCTGAAGCCCTTGTACACAATAAGTTCTGGGGATTTGTGGTAGATGATGAGAAAGCTGTTACCAAGAATGATTTGCATTTTTTCTTCAAGTCATGCAAGAGATCAAGTTGTGGTGCATATTAAAAATCTACTAATAGCTGTTTGTTTTAGGAAGATTTGGGCTTGCAACAATGCGGAACAGCTCCAGAGGGTCTTGTTGTAAAGTGCATCACTCCTAGACTCAAATCCTCTTGTTCCATCTGTCAGTTGCTCTTCTCCTAGCTTTTTATGAACCTTATTTACTGATAGCACTGACTCAATGGCAGAGCTGGAATGAGAATCGGGACCTCCAATCTCCTGAACTTGTCTTCCACTCTCTAGTCCATGGTGCAGGTCCAGGGCACAGCCTCCTGCACAAAGACCTGCTCCTCCATGTGTTTTACAGATCATTCCTTCCCAGGTTTAGTTAGCACCTGATTCTATCGTGTACAAGCTGTATCTTCAAGGAGAAGGAAGGCATCACTACTTGCTTGTTCTGTTGGAGAGCATATCAAACCACTGTGAAGACCTCCCAAAGAGTCCCCGAGGAAATCCAATAAGTTGGCTGAACTACCATATATGCCTACTTTATAGGAAATTCTCCTGATGTCACAGGCTAAAGGTCTTTTGCGTCATGGGGAATATTGGCAAAAGGTTGACCTGAGACTGAACGAATCTCATCTGTGGGATCAGCTATTCCTTTAAACTTAGTTTAGTTTTTCCTGTGGCGTTGTGGGGTTTTTTTCAAAATTCAGCCTTTAAACAGTGATTTTTCTGCAATGTGGATTTGGGAGTTTGAAAGGGGCAAGAGGATTGATGAAGTAAAGCTGGGAGATTGCTAGGAAAAAATAATAATGATGATTGGCAACTCAGTTAATGCATTTGAGAGTCAAGGTGCAGCTACTGAAGCATTAGCTCAAGGGGAAAAAAAGAAGAGATTCAGCGCTGGAGTCTAGAGGATATACAGAAATCGTCAGAACAATCAGAATTTATGGATGCTTCGTCTCCCACCTGCTGGCACTGGGAGTAAGGATCCACATGTAAAAGCCTCCAAAGTAATTTTAAGAATTAGTGAAGTGAAGCTGCGTGTTGTAGAAAAGAGCTGAAGTTTTGTTAATGCCTAGAAGGCACCTGTAATTTTACTTTAAGGGGAGGTGGGTTAATCTCTTCCTTTTGCAGTTCTCTGCAACGTGACATTAATTCTAGCAACTCCCAACTTCTGCAGGAGACTGCAGCTGGCACCGCGGAAAAGAAAGGCGTGCATGGTGCTTGCAGAGGGATGTGGGAAGGATGGTCACCTTTGACTGGGATTCCAGAACTCTGGGCCAAATCCCAGCTCTGCTATATAGCCCCTGCCTGGACTAATCAATTAATTCCTCTTATCTCAGTTCCCTACTATCAAATGGAGGCAAGGATTCTTCCTTTCATTCAACCACTGCCTGTTCTGTCCACATGGATAATAAATGCCTTGGACCAGGGCTCTGGAGACTTGCGGTAGCCCAGTGATAGAATCACAGAATCTTGGAATAGTTTCAGCTGGAAGCGATCTTGAAAATCATCGAGTCCAGCCTTTGTCCCAGCCCTATCAACCTACTAAACTATGTCCCCCAATGCAACATTCACCCGTCTCTTAAACACTGGGGCCCTGGAGCATTTCACCGCCACTGTACTACCTTGATGAAGTAATGTCTCAGGGACAGTGTGCAAACAGTAAATTGCAAGTTACATAGCATGAGCCCAGTTTGAACACATAAGATTGGCACTACCTTCCAAATTAGGAAAGACATCCTCTACAGCAGGATTTTCAAACATACATAAACTAGGTCCCCAGCGTAAACATTGAAGCTCTTTCTTTCTTGAGCAGTAGCCTGGATCTTTAATGCTGTCCTGAACTGATCCGTCCTGTTTGTGGTTTCAACTGAGTTGCTTGCTGTAGGAGACAGGCTGAATTGTGGGCAGCCCATCCATCTCACAGAAGAGTGAAAGTCCTTGTGAAAGTCAGTATTTGAAAATCGCACTCTGGTGCACACAGCATAAAACAGGCTTTGTGATATTGTTCGTAAGTCTATCTTGAAAGTTGCAAGCCTGGCAAGTCTTCAAGGAAAGCCTGAAACAACACCAAAGTGATCTGTGTGAGGCTTATTCATCTTTTCTCTGCAATTCAATCCTCTTTTTGCTTTCTCTAAGGCTTGTGTGAATGCAGAGCTGCACACGTGGAATGGAAACTGTGTTTTATAGCTGGATTAAACCAGTAGGAAATCTTTATATAGCTTGTTACAACTTTGAATAGAAATTGCTGAGCCCCAGCTGTGTGGAGCTGAGCTTTGCTTTTCCTTTTCTTCCAACTGTCCCAGTGTCCCGACATATCTCATGTCAGATCTTCTTCTTCTTCCTCCTGATCCCAGGGATCAGATATTTTTCCCTTACTTTCTTGTAAGTTTAATCGTTTGGCTTATATGGGGGAGATTTTATTTTAAGCAAAGGTCTGATTTATTTTTCTGTCATTGCATCTCCATCCCATAGCTTTTCAGATTAAGATTTCATG
Organism: Trogon surrucura; assembly: GCA_020746105.1. Lineage (NCBI taxonomy): Eukaryota > Metazoa > Chordata > Aves > Trogoniformes > Trogonidae > Trogon > Trogon surrucura. The sequence continues at coordinate 34,873,501 of CM036617.1, forward strand.
AAAGTGACACTCGTATTTAACAAGCCCATAATTTGCCCATTTTCCTTTTAAACATTTGTTGATAAAGATAATGTAAAATAACAAAATGCGTTTACTTTAGAATTAATGGGCTAGCGTTGTTTTTTTCCTCAAATAAATCAATACCATTTCAAATCCATCAGCAGCTGGTATCATAATCAGCCCTGCGGTAATAAACCTATAAAGGCACATGAAGAGGAAAATAAACCCTGTTAACAGAAGCTGCTAACTAGGTTTTATAAGCAATCTCGAAGAAAATTATGTACTTAAAATCTGAAGCTCTGCATTCTCACCATATTGATGCGGTCCCCTCTCCGGCCAGAGAAGAACGCTGGCCAACCCTTGTGAGCTCTGCAAGGGGAGTAACTTCCCGTTGAATGGAAATGCTGTGGACGGAGCAGACAATCAGCTTTGCTCCCTGGGACCATCAGAGATGATCACCAGAAAGCAGCACAAGATGATTACTCCCTCTACACTGGGAAAAGCCTGCTTTAGTGTCTTTCACAGCATGCCAGTTCAGAGCTGTTGTTATCAGGGAGACTCCAATTTTGTGCCTTAAAACGCATTTCATTTTCCCCACAGCTTTTATAGAAATAGGCTGAAATTCCGGAAGCAAATAGGCAGGAGCCTAATTTTATGCCCCTAGTTTTGAGTCCATTTACCTCTAATAATGCTTCTTGTGCAGCTGAATTTAGCAGAAGTGCCTTGATGAATCAGGGCAGAAGGCGATTGCCAAGCCTGTCCTCCCTGGGGAGTAAAGACAGCCTTATCCTGTCCCAGGTCCTGGGCCAGTTCCTCTGGATCGTGTGCAACACTTCAGCTTTGGGAGGAAGGTCTGTGCTGGTCCTGTGGACACAGGAGTGAAGGGGTTAACCTAACTTTCAATTTCTAGAGGAAACAGACACTTCAAAGGCATTTTCCTAATATGGGCTTTAGGAGGTTGTCCCCTTTACTACAAAACAAGTCTGTTGTGCTTTGATGCTTTTTAGCTGTCAGAAATACTATTATCTAGATTATATTTTATCATGTTTTCTGGGTATTTCATACTGATAAGATTTTATGCAGGATCATTACATATGAGAATAGATTTAATCCTGTTTTTAGTAAGCTTTAAGGACACTGAGGGATTATTTATGTAATAAGATGCAAAGTTGCTATGGAAAATGCTATAGCAACCTAACATCTTCACAAAACCAAGCAGCCACTTGTGACAGCAATCTAAATTTACATTTATTTTAGTGTCATTTTATTGACATTCTTAGTATCTCATTTTGACAGCATGTTAAAATATGTTTTGCGTTCATGCTAGAACAAAATTAACAGCATGTTGTTGGAATGAAGATGATGCTTATAATTTTTGGAGATAATTTTAGCACATTTCATTTTTTGTAAATAGCGGCAAAATAGGAGTGCTAAGAAGTTTGGGCGCATCCCCTCTATTTGTAATAGACCAAACAATGCGTGTAGAAAGTGATATTTTACAAGTCAGTGAAAGCTGAACTGTTTTTATTTGCTTTATATCTGAATGAAAATATTTTTAAGGAAGAAACGATTTTGTTATTAGAATTTATTTCAAATCCTATATCTTTTATTATAACTTTCCCAGTTCAGGATACAGACTATAATTTTTCATTGAGTTTCATAAAGCAGAGCATCATCTCTGAACGTGTAGACTTTTTTAATGGGACTTTTCTGAAACATAGGATAATAGCACACATTGCCCCTTAGGAGGTTAAATAAAAAGGGAAAAAAAAAAACTAACACAAAGTGACAAAACAGTCTGAACTCTGTCCTGTGCTCATTGCAGTTAATAATGAAACTTGCATTGACTTCAGTGGGAGCAGAAGCAAGCTCTGTATATTGATTTTCTCCATCCCCCTCCATTAAGAATCCTGAAGTGCAGCTGTAACATTGTTGAAGTGGGATGCTGGCAGCAAAATCAATAAAAGACAATATTAGAACATATGCTGTTTTCAGCTTCCTCACAATCCGATATAGCTGGTATTAGCATTCTTCTCCAAATTACACTTTATGCTTCCTTATAGTGCCCTCTCCAATATAAAGCTTTTGTGCACTTACTCTCATATTTAGCCTCCAAGAGAATGAGCCCTATTTATAAGAGTGAAGACGGTTGATCCTGAACAGAACATAAAGAACAGTTTCCTTCAAGAGCGGCTTCAGCTTAAACCCTATTTCTGACCTCAAATGAAAGATCATCTCTATTATAGTTTAAATTAAGCTCCTGGGTTTAGGTTTTCTTAATTATGCTGCCCTTCATACCCTGTTGCTCTTAGAAACTCTTTTCACCTCAGCAGAGTAGAGAAGCTTGCAGATATTTCTTGAGATGGAGATTTAGGTACCTTCTTATCTACCACTGAATCCAAGAAACATCATCCATTGCTAAGGTGTCAGAGGAGATAATGACCAGAAAGCAGAGTCTTTTCCAATGTCAGTGCAAGCTTCTAAACTCATAATTGCAGGTTTGGGAATCATGCTTATGTCATGAGACACGCAAGTCTCGCTGAAGTTTCCAAAGCACTTAAAATTCCCATTTCAAAGCGTGCAGCTTCTCGTTCCTTGTGTGTACAACTGACTGGCAGTCTGTGATGTGGTTGTGTGCCAGGAGTTAAAAACACACCCAGAAGAGATCATGCTTGAAGCTGGATGGTCACAGAAACTCCCTAGACTGCTTCCAGCTGGTGATGCTGGTTTGTTTTGGTGAATGAATCTTAGATTCAGATGAGTTGCATGATATCCTGCTCCTTGGTTTTGGCTTCAAGACCAAGAAAATACGCTTCTTAGTAATGACACATATCCATAATATCACTGAGTCACAGTGGTTGGAAGGGGCCTGGAAAGATCATCTAGTCCAACACCCCTGTCAGAGCAGGATCACCTACATTAGGTCACACAGGAACGCGTCCAGGTGGGTTTTGAATGTCTCCAGAGAAGGAGACTCCACAACCTCCCTGGGCAGCCTGTTCCAGTGCTCTGTCACCCTCACTGTGAAAAAGTTTTTTCTAATATTTTTGTGGAACCTCCTGTGTTCCATCTTGTACCCATTGCCCCTTGTCCTGTCATTGGACATCACTGAAAAGAGCCTGGCTCCATCCTCCTGACACTCCCCTTTCACATATTTATAAACGTTAATGAGGTCACCCCTCAGCCTCCTCTTCTCCGAGCTAAAGAGACCCAGCTCCTTCAGCCTTTCCTCATAAGGGAGATGCTCCACTCCCTTAATCATCTTTGTGGCTCTGTGCTGGACTCTCTCAAGCATATATATAATATAGTGGGTTTGTGAGTAATATTTTGAAGGATTTGATTCATAAAGTTGAAAGCCAAGTGGATTCAAAGCTGCTTGGAGGTGAGTGATCTTTTAGTCTTATTTAGTTTTAGATTCATAGCAGAGAGAAAACAAAGAACAGTCCTCTAAGATGTGCAATGACTGTCCAAAGAACTAGATACCATACCAAACCCATACAATTTTATTCCACTTCTCCACTGATTCCAGCATGTGACTCCTTGAATATAAGCACACAGAACTCTAACGGAGGAAAATTTTTTTCTTCTCTGTTCACAGGAGTTTGTTTTGTTGTTTGTTTATTTTAATAAGGAGTTATAATTGCTTTTGTTTTTCCTTTCAGTGGGCAAAACAGTTTGCAGCCTTTTTGATTGTTTCTTCAGCCCTCCATGTATTTGATGTACTGTAAGTTTCATCAGGTGCAAGAACTGTGCCAAGCATGTCTTTACAGCACTTGTAGCCAGTGATGGCTGAGCTGCTGCTACAACTGCCAGGTTCCCACCTCGCATTGTCAACCAGGGATCTCTCTGCAGAGATTTGGGTGGTTGCTAGTCCATAACACTCGCTTCTTCATTGTTTTTATGTCATGTGTCAGACACAGACTCTCTTCCCTCTTAAATTTGTCTGAGCTCTGGAGACAAGCAAGCACTTTTAACAGTCAAGGAAGTACATGATAAAAAGCAATAGTGCTCCCCATGTTGTTCTATTATGAGATAGTCGTCTGCCGCATCATGTTTTGTTGATAGGTTTTGAGATGCCTGTGCTGTTAGACCTTGATCCCGCAAGCTACTGCCTGCTGCTCTGAGTGTTTGCACTCACCTTCTGCTCAACACCCACAGATACAAAATCCTAAGCAATAGCTTACCCAGAAAGTCTGGTACAGGGAGTATTTCAGAGTTATCTCCTCAAAGTCACGCACTTTTTGCAAATTTCAGTATATTGTCTGTTTCTGAAAGGACTGACAGTATCACTCAGCTCTCAGAACCCTGTCATCTGCAAGTCTGCAACACATTTTATTTTTCAGTAGCTGAGAAAATACCTACTAAACATGCTAAAATAGAGAGAAGGCAGGACAGAGGGGAGAAAAGGAGGTTTTGGCTTGCAGATGCAGCTCTTCTGGGCACCCTTCCATAAGGGATAAATGGCTCAAGAAATGTTGTCTGTGAAAGTCAAAAAATTACAAGCTTTGTGTGATTATTTGTTTATGCCTTCTAAAGGGGTAAAAACATATTCATACTGTTGAGAAAATTTTTTATCTAAGGCCAAAGTAACTGAGCAAATATATCAATATTATGCACAATTTTAAAGGAAAAATTAGCTCAGCCCTCCAATCCAGTACAAGGTCAGAGACAGAGATGGATTAATACTCCCCTGCAATTTAAGGTTTTGTAGAATTTTGGACAAAGGTGGTTTATCCTCATATTTATAGCACACACATTACATTTACAAACAAAATTTGCCTATTATAAATCAGAACAATTCGAAAACCACAGTCATTTCCAACACTCAGATCTGTCCTTTCTTCCCTAATGAATATGACAAATTGAGAGATTCACGTGCACGCTGTCAAATTTGCTTCCAAGTAGCAATGACAATTTCTTCATATTTATAAGTCATACAGATTTTTTTCTTTCAAGCTGTCACAGTGGTGCTGGGCCTGAATGCAATTCCTAGTTCGAATGCCAACAGCAGCGATACAGCCATGCATCTTGTAAATGTCAGTGTTTATTGTTTAAATCTGAAGAAAAACATAGAAATTACTTTGACTCTTCAGAAGTAACCATCAGTAATCCACCTATATAGAGGTTTACCTATATACAGTAATGTTTGAATATTTATCTATCACATGCACAGATACATACAATGCATTTATGCATTATATATAAGATTAACGTAACATGTATGAAGCATTGAGCATTCATCAGCATTTCTTGTGTTATGCAGAATTCAGATGTCTATACCCTCAGCTGCAAAGCACCATTAATACAAGTAGTGTTTCTCCATTACTGATGTGGAAGAGGGTCATCAGTGCCACTTGGCACCTCCCCAGTAACCAGCGCTTTTCTTACTTGAGCATACTGCTTCACCTTTGAGACTAAAATCTCGTCTCTTCAGTTTTAGTATTACAGGAATGCATTAATTTTTTTTAATATTATTGATTAGAGGAAAAAGTCAATTCTTTCCTGGCTTCTTTAAACAACAGTATCCATAGAAATGTTGCAATGGTTCTATTTCTCAATCAGGGAAAGGAAGCAGAAGCTCTATAAGAGATTCAGTACTTGATTAATTATATTTAACTAAGGCAGCAGTTATTAGGCAACATAAAACATAAACATCTGAAAATTTCATCTCATCACAAACCAAATACTCTAACAAGCAGTGACAAGTGATTTTTACTGAATTTTGAAAATATCTGAGAACTGCTACTAGTTTTTATCAAGGTTATACCCATACATTTTCTTATGATGTCTTGCTTCCTACACCTCTAGTTCAAGAGGAGAACCAAGCAGGAAAGTCAACACCAACAACCCACCCAACTAACAGTCCACCCATCCCAGCTGTCTGTGCAGAGCCAGCTCTTCCCTCTTCTGTCATCCCTTATACATATGCCAAGACAATTGGGCTTCGTGCATATCATGGGTGGCAGTAAAAGAAATGCAACCCTAAAAGGAGAGGAAAAAAAGGACCCTTTGCTTTAAAGAGGTGACCTGGAGAAACTGGTCTCAGTGGAGCAGATTAACTAGCAACTGTCAAAATATCGTTTATGAGCTCTGTAGACTCCTGTTCTCCAAAGAGATGCTGTCAAGTAAAATAGACCTAAAATGTGACAGGCTTTGATATTATTATAACAAGGTGGTCTCTTCCAAATTCTAAATATGCATTTCAGTAATGTGATGTGACATCTTTGTAGGAAAAGTCCAAAACACTTAAAGCTTCAATTTACCTGGGACAGAACTGGGTAAGGGGACTAGAGAACATACTGCAAAATGAGTGAGGGAAGAGAGAAACATCTGGAAATCATGGAATGTTAGGGGTTGGAAGGGGCCTCTGAAGATCATCTAGTCCAGCTCCTCTGCCAGATGAGCTGGATCACCTAGAGTAGATCCTCTAGAGAGCATCACCTAGAGTAGATCACACAGGAACATGTCCAAGCAGGTTTTGAAAGTCTCCAGAGACAGAGACTCTGCAACCTCTCTGGGCAGCCTGTCCTAGTGCTCTGTTACCCTCACAGTAAAGAAGTATTTCCTTATGTTTAGGTTGAACCTCCCATTTTCCAGTTTGTGACCATTGTCCCTTGTCCTGTCACTGGACACTAGAGAGAAAAGTTTGACCCCATCTTCCTAACACCCATCTTTTAAGCACTGATGAGACCTCCCTCAGCCTCCTCTTCTCCACATAAACAGACCCAGCTCTCTCATCCTTCCTGGTGAAGGGAGTGGAGCATCTCCCTTATGAGGAAAGGCTGAAGGAGCTGGGTCTCTTTAGCTTGGAGAAGAGGAGGCTGAGGGGTGACCTCATTAATGTTTATAAATATGTCAAGGGGGAATGTCAGGAAGATGGAGCCAGGCTCTTTTCAGCGGCGTCCACTGATAAGACAAGGGGCAATGGATGTAAGCTGGAACACAGGAGGTTCCATAAAAATATGAGGAAAAACTTTTTTACTGTGAGGGTGACAGTGCACTGGAACAGGCTGCCCAGGGAGGTTGTGGAATCTCCTTCTTTGGAGACATTCAAAACCCACCTGGACACATTCCTGTGCGATCTACTGTAGGTGATCCTGCTCCGGCAGGGGGGTTGGACTAGATGATCTTTAAGGTCCCTTCCAACCTCTAACAATTCTGTGATTCTGTGATTCTGTGATTCCTCATGTGGTTGATGCTCCTGTCCCCCCATCTTCTTAGTTGCCCTGTTCTGGACTCTTTTCAGTTATTCAGGCAAGCAGGAATTGCAAATGAACAAAGAGATGGACTCACATTTGGAGCTGAAGGAGGAAATGAACTGAACCAGCATGGAGGTAAAATAGAGGAAAACATGAAAATTGTCATAGAAAGATTGGCTTAGAGTGGGAGATTAGTCTACTGGAAATTAGTCTTCTGGGTTTTGAGCCCTTTAGAGGAAATTAGTTCACTGTTTAAGTGGGTTTTCTGCAGTCATGAGGTCTAGTTCAATGATCCCAAACTGAGCTCCTGAGCCAATGCTCACTTTTAAGACTGTAGTAAGTAATCTGCATCTCATTCCTAGGACTGACTGAAACTGAGATTAAATTTCCTTGTTAGTGCTTTTAATGAAAAGTCGAAGTTTGTGAGAGCATGGTGAAATAAATACAGAGAGCAGGTACTGATCCAGTCTAGAAAGTTTGGAAGCCACAAGTCCAGAAACTTAAAGCAGAGGTTTTCAGTTAATGATCTCTCTAGGGCTTTAAATAAAATGTCAGATATCGTGAGACTCATTGTAACACCACAGAAGTTGGCAGCACTGCTCTCTGGAGCATTCCTAGTCCACTGCAGAGCCAGCATTTGTGTGCTATTTTGTTACTAGGCCCAGCTTGACTGTAGTCTGTCCTCCCTGTCCCTATACCTTCTTTGCTATTTGCAAAGAGATATACTTCATTACACAGGAAATAATAGGCCTTCATAAATTACTGGTGAGCCACATGAGTTGTAAACCTAGGAAAGAACAGTGCTATTGCTGAAGTCTGCTAAGCAGGAAGAAATTTTGTAAACTGAGAAAATCTCTCTTCAGAGAAATGCTTTGGCTTCTCAAGTGTTACATCTGTCTGTACCGGATGGGATGGATAAAATTGCAGTTAAATGATGGTGCAACTTTTTTTTTTTTACTTTTTTTTTTTTTTGGCAACATCCTTCCATTTACTAATTGTTCACCAGCAAGTTTTATGTGAATAAGAAGCCTGAAAATAATTCTCATGAGTATTCAATTTGAACATCTGGTATCATCATGAATGTAACTGGTATAATGAGGTTCTCTGCACTGAACATAGGCTGCATGGTGAGAAAAAGACTTTGATGCAACTACACCTGAATAAAGCAGGTTTTGTGAAAGAGTAAAGCCCTCACCCAGTGTGCAGGCTCTAACCCCCAGTAACATTAATGACAATAACCCCTTCTGATATAGGATAATTAGTACCCTTAAAGTTTAAATTTGCAGGTACCGAGACATTCAAATGAAGTGTGCCCAACATTAGAAAAAGATGTGGAAATTGCTTAATTGTTTGGTTATATTATGTCTGAAGGGGAAAAGAAAAAAAGTGTTCATGATTAGGTTAACTTGTAATTGCCCCAAATTATTTATTTTTATACCATTCTAATTCTGTTTTCAGAGTTTATTCAGGCTAGTTAGCTAGCTGCTTCAAGTTTTAACCAAATTTTTTTAAAAAAAAAACAAACAAAAAACCAAGTGACAGTCTACTTTTGTGGAAACATGGGAAAACAATGGAAGAGGCTTTTACCCAAATGTGCAGTATAGGAATAATGTTGCTTTGATCTGCTAATATCAATCACATTTTTATGCACCTATCATTGACATCTGAGCACTATTTATGCTGGTGATCAGGTATTTAGTAACTGTCCATAAAGAAAAGAAAGCATCCTCTAGCAACTCAAGGCAATGGATCAAACCCACCATCAATATTGGAGGATTCAGAAACTGTTGTAGTTACAAAGTGAGCTGAGAAGATGCCATAAAGAGACCAATGTGTCATTTAGTCTTACCCTTCCAGACAGATTCTTGGAGATACCATCCAAGGGATGCTTTCTCGAATGCCTTTGAATGGTGCACATAGCATATGTGACTAAAATTTATTCTCAAAGTTCAGTTTTTATGGTAGGGTTTACAAAAGTCAAGTGTGAGTGAAGTGGATCTATATCTGGACAGTTACAGATAATGACAACTGACAACTAGTGAAGAATACAGGGAGCGTCAGCTTTGACAGTTCATGGTTGAGACACAGGTTAACACTCCTCTAGCTGCTCAGCATATGTCCCCATCTCAGAGGCCATCTAGCTTTCCATCTGCAATGCAGGCCATGCCTTCCTTCCCACCACCTCGCAGACCTCCTGCAAACCCAAGCTTCCCACCTGCTCTCAAGGTGTCAGTCACTCACTGGCATCACCCCACACAGCCCTGGGTGACCACAGTGGGGTCCTCAGACTGTAGCACAAAATTTAAGTTCCTGTGGGCTGGAACTTATAGGGCCTTATAGGGTAAAAATTAATGAGGGTCCAGTGGTTCCACCTAGTCCATGAAGCTGATAGTTTTGTCCTTCAAGGCAGCCCCAATCTCAGTGTCACCCTTTCCTGACACATGTCAGTATGCACACACCAGTATCCTCTCACAGATTTGCATTAAACATGCAATTGGGCCTGTTACTTACTTTTGGACTCTTCCTCCTCACACCCAGTAACTGTTAAAAATCCCACTGCCTTTCTTGTGCCACCACTTGCATCTTACCACACTTCCTTTTCTCTTCCTTCACATGTTGAGTTCAGGTCCAAAATTTTCTTTTGTTCAACCTAGCTCTTCCTAGAATCTGATCTCTGTCTTTAATCTGTTAAAATTCACACACAAACATTATGACCTCATGTTTGACTTCCAGGAGTTCCTTTTCTTTGGTCCTCACTTGAGCCCTTTCTCAAGATAACAGACAATGTATCTCCTAAGACTCTATACTTCAGCTGATACTGTCTTCCGAAAGACAAATGTAATTATTGAATAACTTACCCTGCTTTCTACAGCATCAAGACATAACTCCTGCCCTCTCAGATCCTCCAGAAGCATTACATAGAACCGTAGAGTCATAGAATCATAGAATGTTAGGGGTTGGAAGGGACCTCTGAAGATCATCTAGTCCAATACCCCTGCCAAAGCAGGATTACCTAAAGTAGGCCACACAGGAACTTGTCCAGACCTGTTTTGAAAGTCTCCAGAGAAGGAGACTCAGCAACCTGCCTGGGCAGCCTGTTCCAGTGCTCTGTCACCCTCACAGTGAAGAAGTTTCTTTCCATGTTGAGGCAGAACTTCCTATGTTCTAGTATACACCCATTATTCCTTGTCCTGTTTCTGGGCACCACTGTCCCATGGACAACTTACTGTCCACTAGGACTCCAAGGTCTTTCTCCATGGGGCTGCTTTCCAGCAGGACAACCCCTAATGTGTACTGGTGCCTGGTGTTATTCCTCCCCAGATGCAGGACTCTACACTTGTCCTTATTGAATTTCATGAGGTCCACCTTTGCCCAGCTCTCCAGCCTGTCCAGATCTCGTTGGATAGCAGCAAGCCTTGTGGGGTATCAGCCACCCCTCCCAGTTTCATATAATCAGCAAACTTGCTGAAGATGCACTCTAGCACCTTATCTAGGTCGTTGATGAAGATATTGAACAAAGATATTTCTCCTTGCTGATTCTCCTCTGGTTCTTCTGCTTCGTGGCTCTCCTATTTGAAAAACAAGCAAGCTAGCTGGAGGCCAGGGATAACTTTCATATTATAGTTGTGAACTTCTGTCCTTATTTCTCTCTTCTCACATTTGTTCAGTCCCTCAAGCTGAAAACTCTTTAAAGAAGTGTCTTGCAAGATGGCACTTTTTTTTTTGACATTGTAAGTGCTCTGCAATGGGAGTGATGCCAAAAATTGCCATAATAACAGCCATTGTTTTAACAGGTTTTGATATTTTTCTTGTTTCTGTTATCAAAAGGAGCATTATATTATTTAAAACCTGCTTTTTGAGTCAGGAAATTAGGATAATGGCATTAGTAAAACTCAGGTGGCAGGAAATTTTGGAAGTATGCTCTTCACCTGTTTTCATCTATGTCACTGTATCAATACATTATCTAACGTTCCAAAACCCTGAGAAATTCTACTGAAGAGATTAGACGAAAACTTTTCAGTTTTATGATCTATTTCTATGCAAGTGTAGAAGAATTTATAGGGAAAAAAAATCTGTAGAAATAGTTTCTCTAGGAGGACCTATGGGAGGTCTGTGCACTTGAATTTACATGGTTTTGTGTTATTGTTGTTAGTCTTTGCTTGTTTGTTTTTCAGCTGCTACTTTCAGATTGCCTCAGATTCCTGAGATAACCTACTGCCTGTGCATTTCAACTCAGAGTGTCTCCAGTATGTGAATTAGTAGTCCACCATTAATGTTAACTGTAATGTTATTAGGGCATCATCTAACGAGAAATGCACAGTGCAGGTTTGCATTAGCAGAACTGGTAGGAAATTCTCAGTTATTTCCTTAATAAATAGTTAACATTCAGAGATGTGGGGTGTTCACTTTATTTCCTGGCCACTATGATAATGAGTCATAAAATATTACAATTATCCTGTATCACATATGAAGATGAACTCTGTGTTGGCTCTGGTGGGCATTATTGTGTATTAGGTTAAATGTAGTCACAGAGTACCAGGTAAAAGGTACTCATAAGGAAAGTATGTTCCTAACTATTTGAGATAGACACCCTAGGAAAATAATAATTTTTTTTCTTCCAAGACATCAGTGAATGAGTATGCCATAGACTTCAGTGGATTTATGATCAGCCATCGTTTTAAAAAGACTCTCATTTTGATTTGGGTCTAGCCTGAATCCACTACATGGAGTCTATTTTGCCACTGAGGCTGTTGCCAAATTATATATGGCACTTCTACCTCAGCACCTCTTCCAGGCCCTCAAAATATCGATGTGAAAGGTTCACCTTCTTACATGTATCTAATCTTCCTGCAGCTGCTTCTCTCAGACTGGCAGATATCATTTTGCATCCCTCAGTGAAAATCCTGTAAAGCTTATATTGAGCTGGTTTCCAGCTGTGTTTGTTTAGGGAGGAATATTTCCTTTTGCTTGCAGCATGGGCAGCTATTTGGGATTCTTGTCAGTTTTCTTTTGATGCAGCTTCCTTGTATACAGTTCTTCTGGAAGTGCTTTCCACATTCATGGTCTTCTTATCTTAAGATGCTTTTTAGCATGTCTCAGAGAGGAGTTTTGTAAATGAGTATCTGAACTACTGAACTTAAAATGGCTTGACAAGCAGCATTGAGGTGATCTGAATAAACTTTTTTTTCAGCCAAAACTGTACTCATTAGCTTTTTCAGTGAAGTAATAGCAAAAATTTCTGTAAAAAATTTGAAAAGTATTTGCTTTTTAAAATGTAGATTCCTTGTTTCTCCAAAATTCTCCTCTAATTTAATTTAGTATTTTAAAAAGTGCCTTTCTTTTTTTTTTTTAATATATAATCATAGAATCACAGAATCACCTAGATTGGAAAAGACTTTTAAGGTCATCGAGTCCAATCATTAATCTAACACTGACAAGTCCTCAGCTAAACCATATCCCTTAGCACTATGTCTACACTACTCTTAACTGAAATATAATAAAAAAAAATCATAACTAGATTTACATGTAAGAGATATTTCATTTGGAATCAAAAGAGGCATTGGTCTGAATCCAAAATTATTTCAGTTTTAGTGCACTAAAATGTAAATGTCTTAAAATCACAGTTATGTTAGGTCAACGGAAATAATGTTTCCAATTTTGTTTAAAACAGTTATCCAGTGCTGAATGAGTTGGAGCCCCTGAGACCTTTTCTGCTAACGACCCTGTCCACACGTGTATTTTATGTCATATCATTTGTGGACTCTTATCTGTAATTAATTTAGAAACTTGTGACAATTTAATATTCTGTTACACTGCTGCTGTATGTATTGCATCCTTATTTAAGGACATATTTCTACCTTGGACTCTGTCATTAATTGCTTACAATGAATGGCTACGTAGGTCAACAGAATGTATAATAATGCATATGAGAAATTATACGCCCCTGGGAATCCTGCTTAATATTACAATCTTATCTCTGCTGTATTCTTCTTCTCTCACTTTAGGTTGTTTGAGATATTTCCATTTTGCCTTAAAATAAGGCAATTAAAATAACCTCTTCCAAACACAGCCTTTTGTCTTCTGGCATCTGCAATCTAGAATAACGGGTCACTCGTCCTTGGATGGGACTTCTTAGTAGTACTGCAATATAATTATTGTCGTATAGGTGTTAATATGTTGTACTAAATATAAGTTTGAAATAGCGAAATAAAATAATAGCATTCAGAGGTGTAACTCATTATTTTTAGCAGTAAAACAGCTGTACAGTATTTCTGCAGGAAAAATGAGCAGTTACTTTCACTGTTTATATATACTGCAGCTTGTTCTGTTTGGATTAATTACTTTTTAAACCCTGATAGGTTCACCAGCTACAGGCTACTTACTTTTGCAGTATGTTGTAGCCCTTTTCCTTGCCCCTAAGTTGCTGTCCCCAGCCCCACTCCATAACCTGAACTCACCTAGGAGGACAAAAAGGAGAAGGAGTAGGCTGTAGTGTGACCCAGAAAAAATACACAACAGCAGACTTTCCCAGGTAGGACAGCCTGACCCTTGGCTGTATATGGAACCTAACCCACATTTCAGTGTGGAGTATGATTAACAAATACATAAGCCTTACACCCTCCACATATACAGCAGCCCTTTGAAGTTTTTTAAGAGCTGGACTAGATGATGGATAGCAGATGAACTACTGTTCCCAAGCCACTGTGAAAATTTGAGTACACTCATCATGGTCTCCTTTTATGCTCTCAGAGAGCAGAAGGGTAGGCAGTTTCTGGCTGGAATTGAGCATAACATTTGGGGGAAAAAAAAAAAAAAGGAAAATAAGTTGAAATTGTGGGAGTTGGTAGGAGTAAGAGAATACAAATGACAGAGAGACTTTTTACCAAGACCTGTAATGACACGGACAGGGGGTAAGGATTTTAAACTGAAAGAGGGTAGGTTTAGATTGGACATAAGGAAGTCACTTTTTACATTGAGGGTGGTGAGATTCTGGCACAAGTTACCCAGAGAAGTTGTGGATGTCCCATCATTGGAAATGTTGAAGGCCAGGTTGGATGGGGCTCTAGCAACCCAATCTAGTTAAAGATACCCCTGCCCATAGCAGGGTGGTTGGACTAAGCGATCTTCAGAGGTCTCTTCCAGCCCAAATTATTTAATTTTAATTCAAGCTTCTGTTAGACTAAGATTTTTATTCTATTGACTTTTTTTTTCTATTTTTCTTTGTTTTATCATAGCTTATTGGCTCTTACAAAAAAAAATAAAAATGGTTTTTATTCTCTTATTTGCCCATTGGACTCATTGCAATTTCTTGAGGGTAAGTTTTGTCATGGAAGGATGATTACATGCTTTTCAGAATGATTTAATTTGATGTAACAATACTGTAACTGTTGCTAAATCTTCCAAAGAAATTCTGTAGAATATCCAAATTAAGCGCAATAACCAATCCATGTCTGTGTTTGAATAGTAGCCGACTGTACTTTATTTTCAAGAATGCATTTGTGCTATTTTAAAATTAGTAAAAATGATCTGAGGAAAAGGTAGATTTGTCCTGCCAAAATTAAAACATTTTTATTGATAATGAAATATTGTGACATTCTGTCCAAGTACTGATACAATTTTACAAACGTGTTGAATTGTGTTATCATGGGGAACAGGGGACTCTTTATCTACAGAAGGTCTAGTCAAGAGAGACCTAACATTAAATGGAGTTAATATACAATTTCCTATAATTTGGAGTTTAATCATTTTGCTATTGTAGGTGGGCAAGAAAGAATTCTGTGATACCAAGCCTGAAATCATTTAATCGGGAATGTAAATCAGTTATGTGCTTCAGTTACCAAATGTTGATAGAATTGGCTATGGTAGATTGTTGTTTTTTAATTACAGCTGCTCTGTAATGTTGTTGTGTTACCAGGTTCCAAGAAGGAAAATAGTATAGTATGGCAGTTTGATATACCAAATGACCACTGCTACTGCCAAGTATAAACACTACTAGGAGTGAGTTCTTCCATAGGATGATAAACCACATCCCTAAAGTAATGAATGCCACTCTTCCCTATATGTATTTATGTTCAGATAATTTATTTAAATAATGTTCCCAGTACATGCTTTATAGCCTTCTGCCTTTTGCTACACAAATTTTAGCTTATATTGCAGACTGTGCAAGTCATTTGGCAAATGTAATTTCCATCCCTGCATACTAATCGATTTCTTCACAAACACCTGCTATCAGTTATGATAATAAAAATGCCATTCTAAATTGAAAAGGGGCCAAATGGAGCTTCCTAAGGAAATGACTTAAGTGTCTTTCAATGCCTTTAATGTAGTAATGTTCTTGTAGTGCCAACACTTTTTTTGAGCATTTGCATTTTATATAATTTTACTCTATTACATCGTTTTTCTGTCTAAATGGTTCCTCATAACCATTGCTACGAGGTAGCTCATAGCGAGATGGGAGAGGAATTTCTTTGTGTCTTCTCTCATGGGGCTAAATCCAGCAACTTTGTGTAGTCAAAATTCCTTAGCACAGATCTGACTGGAACATCTGGCTGCTACACTAGTATAAACACTAAACAGCTCTATCGGTTCCTGTAACATCACTGGGAAAATGTAAAGTTGGTGGGTACTTTGCCCTTGGACTGCATTCCAGTTTCTTCCTAAAATATAAGCCTAAATTTAGCAGACAGATTGCAAGTAGCGTTTGAATTATCCAGGGTGGCTTTACGGCTCCTTCCATCCCAGGAAATAACTTCCAAGCAACAGTCTTTGCCAGAACCTAATCATTTTCAGCTCTGCTGGGTCTTGTCTCAGCTCTGAAATGTCTCACTGGCACCCAGCTGTATTGTCATGTCCCCTGACAATGTCCTCTGCATTATTTGTAAGGAAACAATCCGTTTTACTGATTTCTTCACATTTTCATTTTCTCTTAGCTCTAGCCGCCCAAGCGTATGCGCTAAAGGAAGAGAACGATAGTCTTCGATGGCAGCTGGATGCTTATAGGAATGAAGTGGAGCTCCTGAAACAGGAGAAAGGACAGCTCTTTCGAACAGAAGAAAGCCTTACAAAGGACCAGCAGCTGCAGTTCCTGCAGCAGACAATGCAAGGCATGCAGCAGGTATTGCTATGGAAGAAAGGCACGGGTCTTCTCTTTTAGGAAAGTGGTACCGTGAAGCTGTGCTGTACTTGAGACTATTAGCCATGAAGGTCCTGGTTTCTTTTCAGTCAAAATCTTACAGATTTTCCAGGAGAGGATAGAGTGGGGGAGGAATTGGGGACATATTTAGGGATAGTCAATTTAGGAATTCGTTATCTGTAAACCCATCGATCGTTCAAAGACATTCCTTATGCATGTCCTGTTTAGAAGAAGATTACTTCGGTACATCTCTTACTGCTCTTCTCACTCAATCTATTTGGCCCTAATTCTGCACAGAAGTTCAGGAAAGTTTGTCCAGTGTAGCCCAGCCAGTGCTCTGTGGTGCCTTCATTTGCGTTCATCTACATCTCTGGATGCATCTCCACTTCTCGGCTTTGTCTTTTTCTTGCTGACTCTTCTCTGAGGATGACTGAGACATCTCCAGGCTACCCTCCTGCTAACTTGCAAGTGGATAGCAACATCGACGCTATCCCCTGAGCTTTTATTCTTTATGATGACCCATGCACGTAACTTTTTCATTCAGGCAATTTTTAAATGGCTTTAGTGCAGCAAGAAACACATTTTTTTCTGACTTCAGTCAAAACTGCAATACGTCCCTACAGGGGGGTTCAGTTTACCTTATCCATTCTCCCTTATTTGTCAGTGTGCTCCTGACGTCATCCAGGGTTATTCTTGGGCAAGAACATCCAGACCGTTCCCACTGCTTTGTCTGACCCATCCGTTAACACATAGGCAGCTCTCATTCAACGTGTATGCGTATAACTTAATTTCTGCTCAGGCACTTGTATCCGGCTGCTACGTGACAGAGCTCAGTGACTTACCGTGACACTGGACTTGGTTCCCATCTAGAATGGAACTTCTCAAGACATCACTGCAGAGGTTAATTGTGCCTCTCTGAAGAAACACGTGTGCTTTTCTATCACTCCTGGTTATTGCATTCCAGAAGGGGACAAGCTGTACCCTCTTCCAGATTGTACTAAGCTGCTTTTTTAATGTAAAAAAAAAAAAAAAAAGAAAAAGAGATGTTCATTTGCATATGAGTTGACTTATTAGATTAGGAATTGCACTGCTATCACAGTACCCAACGAGTCTGCAAATCTCACCTAACACCAAATAACAGCACAAGACAAGCCTACACGTGTGTTTATACTAGCATAAACCCCTTCAAAACCTGCAGAGTTTTACCAAATTAGAATGATTTATGGTATGGTGGAGTAATTTTGAATAAAATATTTGAGAAATAGAAAATCAGTAATTGACCTTTCAGGAATACAATCTTTCCTGAACTTAGAAGTAGTCTTTAATCATTGAGCTTTCAGTATGCTTCAGTTATACTTGAGGTCTATTCACGATCTTATCCTTATATGAATGGATACTTAATTATCACTGGCTTCATTAAATTTAACTGCATATATAAATATTGTGCTAAATTTCAACCCGGTGCTAATTCTCCATTCAAAAGACTGAAAAGTGGGCACAAAATACTACTAAATCAAAATGGTAGAGCCCTAACACTCCTTTTGCATTATTATAATTTCCTACCTGGGGTCTGAATGAGGAGTAATCAAATCTGTAGATTATGAATAGATTTCTATTGTAACTTCAAGCAAATGTTAATAATGCAAGTCAATAACAGAGAGAGACTTACTTATCTCTCTGTTCAGCTAGCAATGGAAAATGTAGCCCCCGTTCCTCTGAGAGTTTCTGTGTTCGTGACAGTTTTGCTGTGAGGTACTGAATTTTTCTGGTTTGCCATCTTGGGGTCAGACCTACTAACTCCCAATGGGATATAATTAGAGATGGCCCAAGGAGCTGGAGAAGACATTGCAGATAATCCAGTCTGACAATATGCTGAGGAGGGCAGCAACACAGAAGCACTGCAGGTGGAGTTCAGAATATTTGGTGGGAATTTATTAGTCAATTAAGCAGCAGGATGATGGCTTTGGATTTCAGTGATTAGCCATAGTCATGACATCCCATAACTTTTGTGCTTTTCATACAGTCCATGCATGAATATTTAGAAATAAACCTTTGATTTAGATAGACTCTGTTTTATCTCAGCTCGGTTTTGTAAGTGTTGAGAGATGACAACCTTAGCTGAAATCCATCAGTATAGCAGGTGCACGGCATCTATGGAAATCAGTCTCTCTATGAAATATTAAAGATATAGCCAGGACTTGACTAGAAATAATTTAACAAGAAGACCTCCATTCCCTTTTATCCTTTTTTATATATTCAAATTAATTTCACACAAGGTAAACTGAATGCCACTGAATTCCTGAACCCTACCTATATGTCAGCATTAAAAAAAAATGTGTTGTTCCTCCTCCTTTCTTCTTCATTCTCCCCCATTTTTTCATACACTTCTTCTTCTCACCTTGAAAACTAGAGTCCAAGTGATTTGAGCTGTAGCCTGATAAGGAGATTTATGTAGGAAGAAGTGGATGCATTTTCAGAATCAATAAATTGTTTTGTAAACATATTTGGTACCAAACAATAGTAAATAACACAACATCAACGTATTTTTAATGTATTTCTACCATCTGGACATTTTTCAGGATTCCTTCTCACATTTGCAGGACTGAGGAAAGGAATGTTTGTTTTCTCTTCCGTCACTCCTACTGACTCAAAGTAGCTTCAGAAAAATCACCCGGATGTTTGCTTATTAAGTGTACTTAATGGACAGTAGTTGCAACCTGATTTTTTAGTGTGTCTGAAAAAGAAAATCCTTTGGACTAATGACATTGAACTTATGGGTTTTTTAGTCAACTTCCTCCATAAAGCCGTGTCACAGTTTAATTTCATACCCACTGTGAAATCTCAAACAAATGGAAATAATGTCTTGTATCCATGGCAACAAATGAGATACACTTTACCTGATTTGGAGATGGAAATTGAATTAACTTGTCACTGCTGCATAGGTGGTATTGCCTTCAATTTATTTCTATATGAGAACACACATACCAAGCAGATCACTTCTTGCATGGCTCTGTTTTTCCAGCAGTGTTTGGTGTTCTTTAACAAAGCTTGTGATCACAAGGAAGGATGTTTTAGTCATAACTATTTTTACAATACTTCACAGCACAGCTGTAAGAATTTTTTTAATCTCATCTCTCTGTCTGAAATGTTTTACCAGATACATGACTGTAGATAATGCAGGAGATATCACATAGTAGTGTTGCTTAATGCTTGCCATTATAACATTCAGTTTTGAGCAGGTATATAATTTCTCCAACTTTTAACTCTTTGGGTTAGTATATTCCGTGCAGAATAGCACGCAAAATTCTTTTGAAAAAAAATCTTATCAAACGAAGGGTGTAAACTATGCTTTTTTTGTTTGTTGCCCACCAAAAAACATTCTTGAGGAAATGCACTTGCCACCTTCACGCTTTGAGTAGGGGCTCAGCATTTGACAGTGAGTCGCTATGGAATTAATGATGTGGTTTCCGTATCCTTTATATAATCTGCCTGAAATTGATAGTGGCACAAGCCTTTGAAAAATGTCAGTTTGCCACATAGGAGATGGCACTCATTAGCACACATCCAAGTAAATGTTAGATTTTTACTGGTCATTTGGGGTTGTTCATGAACCACCTCCACAGCACAGCCATAGGTGCAATGTTTTACTCTTTAGGTTAACCCTAAGTGTACAGAGAACACCTCTCTAGCTTGGCTCTCTAACTGAGCAAGTTAGTTCCATCTTTTCGTCAGGCTTAACTGGCCAAGGTATGGGGCCACGCTTGCACAGCTATACAGATTTCTGAACTGGTTAATTTGCCAATAGACTGGTAATTCTGCACGGTGCTTCACTGCATCATGTGAATATATCATAACGTTCTTTGCTCTCACAACTCCCTGAGCATGATGGGCTGAATTTAAGCTGTTGTAGGCAAGAGTGTCATCCAGAAATTCCTGTTTAAACCATGTTTCTATCTATGTTTTATGAAGGAAATACACTCATGTATCAACAATTTTACTATTGCAAATTCCAGAGTGCATCTGGGACATTGAAGAGGCACCTCATTGCCTCAGTCCTCTGGAGCTTGTTAGCTGAGCATGGGTTCATTCTCCTAACACACAGTGAAAGCACCAGCTCCTCTTCATTGGCTGTGATGCATTAAAACCTAGCCATGGGTTATTGCCTGAGCAGGGGATGCACAGGGGGTACCTCTCCTAAAATTAGTGCTCAGGTTGGAAAGGAAAAACAATGGGAACAGCCATGAGTGGTGTCACGGGTAGTAGTGACATAGAGGCTGATGCACTGCTGTGGATGCCACCAACTCTGTTGGCTCAAGTTGTCACGGAAAGAGACTGAACATATTCTGGCCCTGTTGATGACCCATATGGACGTCACTGATGCACCATGATCAAAGTCCTCTTTTGTCTCGTGTTCTTTTTCCCCCCCAAACTGTATCAATTTCACTCGAATAGCAGCACAGATTGCAAACTTGAGCACTCAGAAGCCAGGAATTGCCAGAAGTACTGCCTGCGTATTTTGCTTTGTATACCTCAGAGACCCTTCCCTGTTCAGTGCAGCAGACAGAGAGTACACAGTTAATCATCACTGATTCAATACCTTCCTGTCCTTGCTGTTCAATATGCAACCTGAGGCCTTACTGCAAAGGCCACATTGCTCCTGACATTTCCTACCAACTGAGGACTAGCCTTTGCAGTTTACTAATCATTTAGCATGTAAAATAAATAGCTCGTTCGTCTGAGACTTAGACACCTCTTTTTAAAGGGCTTGGAGAGATGCCAGGTGACTAGCAATCATTTCAGGTTTCTAGTGCTCCTACAGGGAAGGACAGTTTTGTCTGTGATACAGAATCATAGAATCATAGAATTGTCGGGGTTGAAAGGGACCTTAAAGATCATCTAGTTCCAACCCCACTGCCAAGGGCAGAGACATCTCCCACTAGATCAGGTTGCTCAGAGCTCCATCCAGCCTGGCCTTAAAAACTTCCAGGAAGGGGCTCTCGCCACCTCTCTGGGCAACCTGTGCCAGTGTCTCACCACCCTCATGGTGAAGAACTTCTTCCTAATGTCCAATCTAAACTGATCCATCTCTAGCTTTAATCCATTCCCCCTAGTCCTATCACTACCCAACATCCTAAAAAGTCCCTCAGTGTTGTGGCTGGGAGTGTGAGAAGAGCTGCTGAGAGCATTGCTACTCCCTCCTTAGATGCACTGCTCCCTTGAAGGAGGATGCCCAGGATACATTTGGTGATGAGGACAGTGGGATGCACACAGCTTCCACAGTAAAGTCACTGGGAGACAGTCTAGGACACTTTTGTCTGAGATGGCACGAGGGTCCTTTCTCAGCTTTTTAAGCTGAGATCATATACCTCGTGAGATCATGTAGGATCATATACCTCCGATGTATAGTAACTATTATGTGTAGAAAAGCCGGAGGCAGATAGTGTTGTCCTCACTGTGCTGCCTTTGAAATTAATTGGATTTCTACCATTCCCAGCCACTGGAGCAGAGCTAGTCCATTTTCGAATGTCCTCACAGAGCTACCAGATTTTTTTTCTACAAGTAAAGATGGCATTGGTCAGATCTTTCCTCTCTTATCCTGTATGAAAAGTAGTTTATTCTCGTGTAAGTAACCGAAGAACTAACTCTTCCCCGGTCCTCTCTCTTTTAACGGGAACAGGGAGGAAAACCACATTTCTGTCCAGGAGGTTTCAACAGCTAGTAGGATAGAGCATCATGAGACTTCTTTTCCACACCACTCTTCTAACCAATCTACCACCTATTAAATTCTAATAAGCCTCAGCTGGCATTTAGGTCTGCAGCTCTGAGCTCCTCCACAGATGTTGTTAACTGTCACAGCCATTCCTTTCTCTTGCATAAAAAATTTCTGAAATGTCAGAAGTCACAGACAATGTGCTGTTGACTGAAAATTGCTGAATCTGGTGCCATATGAGTGCTGTGACCATAATAACAACCATTTACCTTTAAATATACAGGTTCTAGTAGCAGTTTAGCACTGAAATTAACATCATTGTTGAATAGATGGGGCATGTTATGACTATATTAATAAATATAGCCTAAATGCAGAGGAGATTTGTAGTCTTTTTTTATCCACCTACCTTTTGCTCATCAAACATCTATTCAGCACATAATCCACTTACACACAACTAGAAACTGATTCTACTTCAAATGCAGTATTAAAGAGTAAATAAAAGAGATTAAAAAATTACCCTTTGCATTTGCATTTTACCTGCTGAATAAACCGACCAGAATAATTAAGTTGGAAATGTTTTTTATTACTACTCTTGTAGTATGAATTCCAATTATATCTTTCTGTTTTCCTATAAGAGTGGCACTGGAGTAGTAATGGCAATGTTGATTAACATCAATAACTTTATAGGGAATGGATACAAGATAAGTGTAAGGAACTGGACCCAGTGTGCAGATGTTCACTTCCAGGCCTGTCTTTTCTTCTCTCACCTTATGGTTGATATTTGGAAACTGGTTAAAATATGTCTGCTCCCAGGACATATTATATTTGTTCCCTTGTGCTTTTCAGAGATCTTTAGAGTACTGTCCACATTCAAACTTCCAGAAAATACTTGCTCTTTCTGATTATATTAAAAAAAAGAGCAGCTGGCAATTAAGCACTAATTATTTATCAGATCTCAGACAAGCCAAATGGGTTCTCCTCTGTGTTTAACAACCTTTCCTTACTGAAAGCCGTGTTTAATTTCCCACTTCTGCCACCACCACTTCAACAATATTAGAAGAAGTGTAAATAAGGGCCCACAGATGCTTTAAGCACCATATTCTCGATAGCTGTTCTAGTGGTAAGATGGTGGAGGGTAGCGTCTTTTTGCCTGCTACTACAAAAGATAAACTGAGAGTAGCAGCAAGAATAAACGCTTTGAAAAGAAATAATTGGGTATGCACATTTTATTTTAAATATGGAAAAGCATGAATTCTTTAAAAATTCCTCAATACTCGCCCTGGCTTGCTGATTACCTAGTTTCGAAATGTGTTTGATGCTCTCATTACTAGGAACTCTGTTTCCACTAGTAGGAATTGTATTTCAATGGGAGTTACTCTGAGTGAATTGATTCTCTTACCTAATGTAATTCTTCTAATTAAAATGTGTCAGATCTTTCTATTCTCCTTCAAAATAAATAAAATGCTTATTCTCAAATGGGAAATTAATTTTTTTAAAAAAAAAAATCTAATTTGGTTGGCTGAGAAAAAGCATGCTGTATCATTTGCAGTCCCATGAAGGAAGAGATGGGATGATACGGTTCTGGTGCCATTGCCTGTTGAGGAGGTATGCACTATGGACAGGTACAGGTGAAAGGATGGAGAAGATGAGGCTGCTATGCTGAATGAATGTGTCTTCTTTTGACTGTGCACCATACCAGGTGCCAGCTGCTTGCCTTGTAGGACAGATACGAGGACAGAGGGAACATGATGCTCACCTGGGATCAGCCCTCTTCCTTTGACTGGGAACACTGCAAACTGTAGCCCACTTGTCCTGCTGTTAAAGTCAAGGGCTATGCAATAGGCCAATCACCTCATTTAGCAAAGGTAGGATGAAGTTTTATTGATGAGTTGCTGCAATGGTCTTTGGTCAGACTTCTCCCTTCCACTGGCCACCACCAAAATCAAAGACGACCATGTGCAATCTGCTGTGAAAGTCAGATCCCAGAGAGGGATCCCTGATGCTAACACTAAGTATCTATTAGTAAATTGGGAGAATTTCACTTCTGAGGGGAGGGATTGATTCTCTAAGGTTCCTAAGGGCTTGGGTATTTTCCTCATTCACTGCAGAAGTCCATAGCTCACTGAAGAGAACTTATCTTTCTTGAGGACTGAGATATACTTAAAAATTACTTGGCAAAGTAAAGCAGTAGACAGTTTCTGAAGTCATTCATTGCACCATCCACGTTCTCCTTTTATCTGCTGACCAACCCTCTTGTAGTCAGTGTGACTGAAATACTATTCCTCATAGATACAAAAGAAATTGAGAGCTAATTATCTGATATTTATTAGGTATTCTTCAGAATCATAGAAGAACAAAACTTGGAAGGTACATCTGGAAGCCACATACATGACCCCTCTGCTCAAAGCAGGGGAAGCTCCGGAGTTGTCTAAGTTTTGGTCAGGACCTTGTCTAGCTATGTTGTCAGTACTTCCCAGGATGAAGAGTCCACAGCTTCTCTGAGCCCTTGTTCAAATGTTAGGCCATCCTCATTATAGAATAATTTCCTTATATATAATAGGAATGTTCCATGTTGAATATGTATCTATTCACTCTCAGCCATTATCCAAGAAAAACCTGACTCCATCTTCTCTGTAACCTCCCTTTAGGTAGTTTCAGTGTGTCTGTGTCCGTCTGTCTGTTTTCTCATTTGGCATATTTCCTGGGTTCAGTCCTTCCTGCTCCTATCCTGAGTGCTATAAAGCTGTAGAATCTCTACAGTCAGTCTAATAGCTGGGAGAGGGGAGCATAGTAAACCTCTCCATAAAGAAAGAGCTGAAAAGAGTTCTTCAGTAGTTTCACCGCCACGTCTGTGTCCAGCTCCTTGGTCGTCTCTGAGGTTGTTAATCCATGGAGCTAATATGTTCAGCATGGTCTTTGCCTCTGGCCAGAGCCAAGAAAATTCACTTTGCAGGTGGATGCTCGACAAGCAGAAGAGGAACTGTTGACCCACATACAGCTCTTTGCCACCCCAGAGTGAGGTTTCAAGGCTTGGACTCTTTTGTCATTGCAAACCCACATTGCATCTGAATAACACCATCTGCATAATCCCTGTGACATAGACAGTCCCTGAGAGGTGGGAGAGATGAGAAACACTGTGCTATTACACTGCATTTCTTTTTACTCCCTCAAAAAGATCTGCAGTCACACTCTGTATTTTCATAATGCCTTGTCATACATTAGGATGTCATGTATGTTGCCTTTACTGCTGCAACATGAACTTCCTTGAGGGCTCATTTCTAAAGCTTCTTCACATTCTCCTGTTTCCTTGGTGATTTGTCTGGCCTCATCAGAGTCTTGTTACTAATGCATATTTGCTCAGCTGGGAAGTCACTTTCTCATTATTCAAGCCTGCCATGTGCTGGCCATTTGTGATATGAAATCTTGTCTGTCTTACAAAAAGAGAAAAACACTCTTGACAGTTCGTGAAAGTAGTGGGAGAGGGATTTGGATTTTTATTTTGCAATTAATTGGTTGTGTACCTGAGATTTCATTTTGATTCATATTTCTTTCCTTCTACCTAAGGAGGATTCTGGAGAGAAATATTTACTGTCCTTCCCCTCTGCATTTGTGAATAGTTTTTAAGAATTCTGAGACACTTATTTTCCTTGCTGATTTTTGTCCTTTTCCATTTTGCAAACTCTTAACTTCTTTTTCTTTCTCTAAAATAAAGTTGGAAAAAACACAGCAAGGTTTTACTTGGGGGGAAAAAAAAAAAAAAGAAAAAAAGAAAAAAAGAAAGAATAAAACCTCAGTAATTACTAGCATTCTCAGGGTTACTGCTTAGTGTGCAAGTGTTGGTTTCACTGGGACTGAAAAAGGTAGCCGTGGTTGGGACACAGCCTGCCTATTTGAGGCACATAAATTTTGCGTTCATTTTAGGCACCTAGTGAGTCAGATCTCCCCCATTTTTCCTGTATAGGGATATATTCCCTCTAGGTAGTAAGTAGAGAGTAATATGCTGCTCCCAAACATTATATGGATGGGAGAATCCAGTTTTCCTGAGCTTACTAAGTGTCTAAGATGGCCATTCAACTGAGTTGGCTCAGTTAGGCTGTGTAAGAGCATCTCTCTTCAACTGATACACTCATTTCATAGAGTCACAGAATGTGTTCAACTGGAAGGGACCTTTCAAGGTCACCTAGTCCAAGTGCCCTGAAGTGAGCAGGGACATCTTTAACTAGAAGATGTTTAACTAGAAGATCTTTTCCGGACACTCTGTGGCTACTCAGAAAAGGGAGAGAGAGTCTGTGCCTCCTTCCCGAGGCTGAAGGGGTTGGGTTTCCTGAAATGGCCTGCACAACCTGTGACTGAAAACAGCATTCTCACCTCAGAGGCATTCTTTTATCTGCTCTTCTTTATTTCACTTTCTTTAAGGTCTTTGTATCCCTCTCATACTTCATTTCTGGCAGCTACAGAGAAAGCCAAAACCAAAATAGGAGGGGCAGGACCATTCAGCAGTATAAGTGCTAAACTTGTGGCAAATGCTAGTTTTCCTTTTTCATTATTCTGTCAGCTTTACAGTATCTTAAGTACAGCCTCGGGCCTTGCGGTCTCTTCTGATCTGCCTCCCTTTTCTTAGCATGCTAAGTTGATGGTTTCATGCTGGAAACCACGCTTTCCTTCTGAGACCCTTCTCTGTCCTGCTAGGCTCAGTGTGACCACACTTCCAGATATGTCCGTAATTTATATTTAAATGTACACATGCAACACTGCCTTTTGGGAAGAAATGAAGAACTGTGAGCAGGGAGGAGGAGAGGAAAGAGAAGGAATATTTCACGGCTGCACAGTGGTACACAACAGCAAGCTATAACTTTCCCTTTAGGGCTTCTCATATATTTCGAAGCACTGCGTGTTGTTTGGTTGTTAGCATTCTTGGCCACACGGGCATCGCATTGTACACAGTCTGAGTAATTCTGCTGGCTTCAGTAATGCCATTTATATTTAATGTTTCAGAAGCTGCAAAGATTGGTTTAAGATGGTAATTTTCTGTCTGTACTTTTGAGATCTACGCAATATGGGCAGTACTGAACTGTCTCTGACAGAGATTCAGCGCTGGAGGTGGGAATGTGTGAAAAAAACAAAATAAAACACACACACACACCCCCTTCCCCCTCCATGTAAAGAAATTAGCTACCCACTTATGCACAGGAAGAATTTGGTCCTTATGAATGAAGGCAGCTTAATGCTGGAGAGTGGTATTTACCATTTCTATACGGAGCAGCTCCAGAGATGCTACTGGAAACAAGTAATCTGTGGGTTTTTTGTGGTTTTTTTTTGTCTAAAAGGCATTGATTGATCTGTGGAGAGACAACTTGTGGGTTAATTCTTTCTGCTTTCCTGGCTTCTCTCTGGAAATGCCAGTAAGAGGGGATATCAGTTACGCCTACCAGTCTCCTCTGGACCTACTACACGGCTTCATCTCTTAGCGTCAGCCTGGCTGCCATGGTGGCAAACAGTTTTGGTTGCACGTGGACCAGCTGAGCTTCCAGATTGATACTGGCGGAGCTCTAGGCTGTGCAGATGTCTCTCTCCAGGATCCTCAGAGCTGTGATGAGCACCGTGAGGTGCTTTTCTGCTTCCTCACATTGGGATTTTGGCTCAGGGAAAAACACCCTTGCCTAACTTGCAGAGGACCCTCAGAAATCTGAAGAATTGCATGCTGAGGACCCTTGGAATACAACAGAAGAATGAGCCAGGTATTTCCTGGATGTGTAATCAGGAAGTCGCTCCTATGCTTGAGGAAACTGGGGAAATGCTGCCTGAATGCCATGGCTGTGACACAAAGTTGGGGACATCAGGGCTTAAAGGAAAAGGTCAGAGAGAAGAGGCAAGATTGAAGGAAGGGACACTTTGATAGCTGTGCTGGCAGTAGCTGTGAGACAAGCCAGCAAGATTTAACCGGTGGATACAGGGGTAGCAAAAGCTGTGTGCGTGGGTGGGCACAGGGGGAAGCTCTCGCAGAAAGGCTGGATGAGCTGACAAAGTAGGTGGAACAGTATCAGACAGCACAAACATTAAAACCAAGAAGAACAATATTTTTTTTTTATTTTAATTGATTGTGGTGTATACTTGCAAGCAGTTTGAAAGGCAGAAGAAATATCTATAGGATCAATTTTTAATAAGCACATTTATAAGAAAACCAAAATAATTCTGAATAATTAAATACCATCATCTTGGCATCATTCATTACAATCTTTATGGAAAGGCTGTCTGTTTATAAGCAGGCATGACAGCAGTCCCTGTTATGAAACTTGCCTCATTCCTGCCAGTATAAGATCCTCTTCCCATTTGCTTCTAATTTTGCCAAACATCACGTGTTTGTGCTGAAATTTCTCAGGCTGTTCGTCTGTCTTAGGCTGATATTTTCTTTTTTTTTTTCAGTCAAAGTATTTCTTCCTTTTTCAAAATGAAACTATAAGGAGAAAATATTTGGCAGGTACAACTCCTTGTCACAACTTCGTGGTGGCTGCGTCAACTACTCAGGAAAAAGAAATCTCAGAATGTGACCCTTGCAAAATCAGCAGGTTCTGCAGCTTTTAGAGATAAATACGAGGGAAAGAAGAAGAAAGAAGGTTAACCCCCTAGGGGATGGCTACAAGGTTTAAAATATTCTGACGTCTTTGGGGATTGGATGGGAAGGTCCCAGTTCTGTGTATAAAAAAACTTGTGTATGACTGGGAGTGTGGTACCTTAGTTACAGATACTCTGTTTTGCACCCCATAAAATAGGACCCATTTGCTGTATCTGAAAATAGGAGCCTATGCACACACAGTAAGCCTGCAGTAGCTGACAGTCTAACCATTAAGGCTGCTGGAAGGTTTTATCTTATATCATGTGCTTTGCAGCTCATCCTGCAACCAGAACGAACACACTCTTACCCTGGGGAAGCTGAGCATGTTGGATATTTTCCTGAGATTCCTATTCCTGGCTGGTCCAGAGCCAAATACTAAGATGCAGAGCAGGGAGCATGTCTCTCTCATGCTCACAGACAATGTCTTCCACGCCACTTCCTCCCATGCTTGGGCAGTTTTTGGAAAAATTGCCTCAAACACAAAACAGAAAAAGTCAGGATCAAAGGAAGAGGGATATAATTAGACTAAATCACAGAGGGAGATCGCAGTGGGAGATGTGAAAATAAAACAGTGGAACTTTGTGAGCTGCTCTGCGGTATGTAAAACTTGGCAGTGGAGGAACCATGTGAGGGGGTGGGTAGGATAGGGAAGGAGATTTCGGTTCTGACAGGAGCACAACAAGTTCAATCCATAGGTGAAACTTGGTTTTCCATTTGTAACAGTCATTCAGTACTGAAAAGGCTTTCAGAGGCAGGGATGGACTGAAAATTCACTTGCGATCTTCCAGATAGATATCAGTGTGTGACACATGACAGCATACACAAGTTCAGTGTATCTTCTGAAAATGTAAGGAGTAGTACCCGACAGGCAAGATGGACACAGGCTTGAGGTGGCAATCCATCTCTGGTCAGGATGCCAAAGTAGACCTTCTCTCACAAGTTTGTTGGACAATAGATTCAGTGGAAAAGACCTTAGTATTCTATGTAAAATCTTGAGATTTTAAATGCTCCTCTACTGTAATAGAGTGAATACATATACTTGAACGTCTCTCGAAGGCTCCCAGGCAGCAGTCCAGGCAGCAAGATCCATCAAAAAGCTAACCCAGCTGGACTGTAGAGTGTGTGAGATATAATCAGACACATACCCACATGTATTTTTACTTCAGTGGCTGAATTAATCCATCATGCTGGTGTTCACTTACAACAGAAATACACTACCAATAACTCCATCACTGCCTGAAATGTCATCTGTTTCCAAGCAGCTCTGAACACAGTGCTGGCACCAAGTCCTTTGATGTCTGGGACTTCCAGGGCAGTGGAACAAGGCCAGGGACTATTTCTAGGTTTGCTCTCTTACCAAGATGCTTAACACCTGCAACATTATGCTCTGGCAGGCGGATTGGACTTGATGATCTTTCGAGGTCCCTTCCAATCCCTAACATTCTATGATTCTATGAGGCAGAGTTACAGAAGCACAAGAGTAAACTAAGTTTTAGATGCTTAGATACATGGTTAGATTGGTAACACGAGTTAGGAAAGCAATTCCTCTTTCAAGTCATACTTAAAAAGGAGTGTGCATGCAAGCAATTTGTTGCCCCAGGAAATCATAGTTTCCTTTCTTGATCACTAACTGAAAGCACCATAAACTTTTAAATCTCATGTCTGTCTCCTCTTGCTCTTCAGCAGTGTCTAACATTCCTCACATCAATACAAAAATCTATAATTATTTCAGAATTAATTAAATCTACTGACCTGCTCTTGACAGTCACAATAAATCTGTGCAGAACCTAAAGCTAGCCAAGACCAGGGCATGTGGGCTTTTAAATATATCCCTGCAACTCAAAATTCTCTAGATAAAAATAGGGTTTGGTCATAGCTTTTTGTTTTGACAGTTCAGATCAGCAGTCTTGCTGGCTGACATATTGATTGTAGGGCGTCAGTCTTCCCGATCTAATAAAATATCACAGCACAAGGGAAAAGAGGAAAGCTTTTGTCTTCCTGGCAACTCACTGTGAAAGCTTTCCAGAATATTGCTTTGCATAGAATGAAAATGGCTGTGGGCCAATGACTAATTATATTAAAGGGCTGTGCTTTTAAATTATTTATGTTCCATAGTGTTTACCCTAGTAGTATTAAAAACCACCACATATACTTCTACAAATAAGATTTTGGTTCAGATGAATGTGACAGTCGCTCTGTGGGTGATATACTGTACCAGGAGTTTCTACTTTAATGTAACAGATAGCTTAACACACATTAACTGATGCATTACTCACGGAGCACTGCTGCAGAAGGACATGCAGATGAAAATAATTTACCTCTGGTTCATTTAGACACAGCAGATTATGCAACAGTAATAAATGTAGGAGCAGACTGCAAAGCATTGTTTGAAATGAGGATTTATCAAACTGAGGATTTAAAACAGCTTTGGATCCAGACGATGCTAACCAGAAACTTCTTTTGTTTGTGCAGCAATTGCTGAGCATACAGGAAGAATTAAATAACAAAAAATCTGAACTAGAGCAAGCCAAGGAAGAGCAAACACATACACAAGCGATGCTTAAAGTCCTTCAGGAACAGGTGAGTGTTTCTGGTGGGAGAACAATCCTGGCATGAGCATAGTAAGGGGATGGAGGACCCATGGCTTCACCTCCAAAATTCATGGGAGTCGGACCACAGAATGTGCTGTGAGCAAGACATAACCCTATGTGGCCTATGTGTCTGCTCTGATTAACATTTGTGAAGGCAGCTGAGGCTAACACAGAGTTTGAGAAAACAGAATGAAAAATGACCCTTATTTTATACTATCCAATATTGAATTGCATGTCTTGAGTAACATTTCCTTTTACGTTATTCTACATAGATATCAGTGATGTATGTTTTCTCTCTGAATTTAATAAAAAAGCAGGGAGAGTTACAATATACCTGAAACAAAACAGCTCTATCTTTTAAGACTAGTAAAAAAGAGCTTGGCATCTCCTTTGGTATTCACGCAGATATGAGTATACAAAAAAATGTATCACAATGGCGTTCAAAAAGTAGTTACCAGTGTGCTTATTTAAGCAGTGAGAAGCAAAGTTCTGTAAATCTGATCATCACACCTTCTTTGATACTAAGGTGTTCTATGACACTGAGAAATGTATTTGATAGCATTGGTTTATAAGCATGGTGAGAT
Organism: Trogon surrucura; assembly: GCA_020746105.1. Classification (NCBI taxonomy): domain Eukaryota; kingdom Metazoa; phylum Chordata; class Aves; order Trogoniformes; family Trogonidae; genus Trogon; species Trogon surrucura. Next base: position 34,905,331 of record CM036617.1, read on the forward strand.
GGATGTCCCTGCCCATGGCGGGGGGGTTGGAACTAGATGATCTTTAAGGTTCCTTCCAACTCTGAAAATTCTATGATTCTAAAACTGGAGGTGAAGCAGCGCATTGTGTACAAGCATAGTGTGCACAAATACACGTTGTCTGTATAGACCACGTGGCTCAGACAACACTGAAATCACAAACCCCCACCTGTGCTGCACAGGCACAGTCTGTGAGACCTTATTTTAATCCTTGCTGGGTAAATTTTGAGCTCAAATATTTAGTGACTTGGTTAAGTATTTGCAGTTTAAAGACTGTGGGATCTGAATTGCTTAGATGGCAAAGATTCAAAAAGCTGGTGATTCCTATTTGCAAGATTATTAGCATTTATGTCTGAATATGTCTGCCTACAGATTTATACATTTAAAGTACATATTGGGAAAAGTAAATTATACTTATTTCAGATTTCTTGAATGCTTATTATTAAACTTGTGACATTGTTCCACATCTAACATTTGTCTTTGAACATATCTAGTGACAAATATATTCTGGAAACTGTTAATTTAGATTCCGGAAAAAAATAAAAACATTTATGTTGAGATACAAGTTCATAGCACTTATGGTTACAGAGACAACTTTCTAAATGGAGCTGATGCAAGGCTGTGTTACACAAAGCACCATGAGGAAAAATGGATTTAGTAGTGACAATCTTTATAGACACAGAGTCCACTGGATCTTTTAAGTTAGTTGCATCTCATTTCCATTTTTAGACTGCATTCAAGGTATAGCATTATACAATACTTAAGAAAAAAATGAAATTACATGAAATTACTTTACATCTTGGCAGCCGTTAAATGGTGCAAAAACATATAGGAAGTTGTCAAAATGCGAAGTCCCGGTGGGGGCCACCGGGGCAGGCTTTTGAATCTCTGCAGACTCCTACTAATTGCGAATCAAATGTGCACTCATGCTAGGCAGACAGATGAAACAGTAGCTCGAAGAAAGGCAGGATGGATCTGCATTTCTTTGGAGAATTAGCTCTGAAACAAGCCTAAGGCCAAGACTGCAAGTAGCCAGAATTCCTGAGGAGTGCTGCACAGCCAGCGTGCTTCTCCAGCAACCCTGAATCCATTCCAAAACTTTCCAGAGCAGCAATGACCCCCACTTGCCAAGGCTCACAGCTTTCCTTTCCAAGCACCACAGCTCATCTGTGTGTTTTACCCACAATGGGTGTTGAAAATCGTCTGGTGGAGTCAAGTAAATATGAACGTTTCTTTCAAAAATAAATAGCACTGGGCTTCTGCCTCGAGTGTATGGCTTGTTTTTGTGAGAACTTTTGCTAAAATCTGCCTTTTCATCTGAGGCTGGCAGAGGGATCCCCCTTCCCCTCCCCATGGGCATGTTTGCTTAGAGAGGTGCAGCTGTGTCTGAGCACGTCTGCTGGCTCAGCACATCTCACACCCATCCCATGACACCAACCCAGCTGTGTCCAGGCTGGGATGTCTTGCTGGGAGATGTCCTGTTGCTTGTGCACCGTACTGCATTACTGTAGCCAAAAGGCTTCTGGATCAGATCTGGCTCATGGCTGCCAGCTCTGGTTGTCCAAGGGATTCACACCCACTGATTTGAGTCAGGCCTATCCCACCATGACATTAGATATATGAGAGACTTCTAACCCCTCAACCCTTCTCCTTTCCTTTCAGGTAGGCCCTTGGTTGTTCTAGCACTAGTTCAGTGTGTTGCCTCAGCATACTCTCTGCTGGAAACATCACACTCGCCACCAATTGCGATGGAGCTAGTCTAGGGGGTGAGGCAAGTCCTGTGTTTCCAATATTGTCTATTTTTCTAAGGTTCGTATTCCAACATTTCATTATTTAGGATATGAGAGAAGAATATAATTTTAATTCAGAAAAAAAAACCAATATTGGAAAAAAAAGGACTTTATCCCTTTAGCTTATGAGAATGCAGATGCACATTCTCTACCCATAAATTTTCCACCATTATCTCCACTGGCTCACCTCCACCTCCTACTGCAGTGGTTCTAGTGTAGATGTGGATGCTAGCACCTTCTTGCCTGAGCTCTAGCATCCTTTTCAGAGCATGGCATGCAATAAAAGAGGTAGTAAGGCTCAAGCATACTACCAGCATTAAATTAGCCAGTGGACGCGTGCCAGGGCAATGATTGTGGGAAACCGTGGAGGGGTGAAAGCCTGCCAGACCAACATAGGCCAGAGGCTGAGCCCACTCTCCTGTCAAGTGCACATGTGGGTGACAGGGGAGTGGTATGTCACCAGCAGAACATATGCAGAGCATTGCCCAAGGAGCCAGTAGTCACCAAAGGGTGATGGCACTTTATCGACCTGGAAAAGGAAAGGCGAAAGGTAAGTAACGAACAGCACTCCTCAAGCATTTAGGACATGACATTAGCTTGCAGAACAGTCTCACATACCCAAGCACGCTCTCCTGACCTCGTATTCAGATAAGTAATTCAGCTGAACTCAATAGGGCTGCACACGTGAGGTGAATTTCTGTAATGAAGAATTGGCAGAATGAGGAAACGACACTTTCGGTCGCATCATGGTGCAGAAATGCCTCAATCACAGAATCACAGAATCACAGAATGTCAGGGATTGGAAGGGACCTCGAAAGATCATCAAGTCCAATCCCCCTGCCAGAGCAGGAACGCCTCGATAATGCTACATAGGAACGTGTCCAGGCAGGTCTTGAATGTCTCCAGAGAAGGAGACTCCACAACCTCAATCTTGTGCTTGGCTGGAAGTAGCCATCTTTACCAGTCGTCCTCACAGTGAAGTGGTTTCACAGGATGGTTATTTCATCAGTGAAGTGGTTTCACAGGATGGTTATTTCATCAGTGTAGGAAAAATGTGTAGCATTCCTTGGAAATGCGTCACCCTGTTATCGGTATGAATTGCAGACTTGTTGAGGATATTGAAAGATGAGCATCAGGGAGTTGAACCAGGAGACCTGATGAGTTTACAGTCCCCAGCTGTCCTCTGTACTACTTTATCAGGGATTGCTGCCTCCTTCCTTCTCTGTCAGGACTGGTTTAGGGGCTTGAGCAGCAGTTCCTGAACTGGTGCAGTTTACAGCCCTGCCTGATAAGGTACGCAGAGATCGTGGTCCACATACCTTAATTGTCACATTGAAAACTGTGAGAATTTGGGAATTGAATCACACATACAAACACATCGTTAGTTGTTGCTGCCACATGGTGAAAAGATGATGGAGGTAACCTAGCTGCCCTAGGCTGGTAGTCTGCCAAGGCTTCACAGTCAGACACCTAATCGAAACATAATAGTGTTCCATTTCACCTGAACTTTAGGACTGTTGTGGTTCAGGATCTCAGCTGTATCATCAACAGTTACATAAACCCCAGCTTCTTTGGCAAAAAACAAGGAATGCAGAGGAAAATTCTGTTTATTTCCCCCATCTTCCCCCACCCTAGATACCGACTCTGAATTAAGGAAGAATAAAAGCATGACTCTTCAGAGATTTACCTAAAGAATAAATGGTTCTGAGCACTTCATTTAAATATAGAAACCTTATGGCTTATAGGCTCATGAGAGCTGCGGTGTCTCCTCCTCTCTGTGTTTGCTCAGTCACAGGATGAACGACTGCATATTTCACTGTGACTCCAGACATTCCTTAAATCTCCCAGGATGGATTTTTACAATCCCCAATGTAATCCTGGATTTTCCCAAAAAAAAAAGCTAATTCAGGATGAAAAAAAAAGTTTTGGTTCAGAACATATATTTGGAATTGGCACTGTCTCCTCAGTCGTTCCTGCCACTGGTTAAATAAAAGAGCTGTTATTCTCTTCACCTCCTTTTCCGTCATACCCAGGAGCCATGTCAGTTATTTAGATACTTCCTCAGGAAGGAAACGTACGGGAGCACTTTGGCATCATAAACAGCTCAAAATATATCATTCAAAAGTAATCATTAGCAAAACACTATTTAGCTAGTGGCAACTTGCAAATATTGTAAAGTTTAAATTAATGGCAACAAGAATGGGAAATGAAATCATTTATTATTCTTGAGAGCCAATTCTGTACACTTTTTATGCCTTGAAACTACTTTCTAATCTTATTATTTAAAAAATAATGACCCAATCTTATTATTTTCTCTTTTTTTCTTTTTTTGCCAGCCTATCAAGCCTTAAGTATGTTGGTTTCAAAATGGTTTCAGCAAAAACTCATTAGAATTATATGCTCCATCTGTTTTTCTCATTGAAACCTTTATAAAATACTCCTTCAAATAAATCAAAGATAACTGTGTGAAATACCCAAGTAATGTGCTTGTTCTGTTCTGTTTTGTTTTTTATTCACTCTTTGCAGTTAAAAAACGCCAAGGAATTAGCAGAAATCAATGGGCATGATGAATCTCAGGCAAATGTAGGTACAGCTATCTGTGCATAGATTTATGTATATGTGTGCATGCGTATGGTCTCAAATTTACTATTTATGTCTTAAAGCTAGTACTACTGCTGAGTGATTTGCACATCAGGTTTGAAGTGCCTGTTGTTTTTTGTTTTTTTTCCTGAAGCCACAGGTTCAAATCTCAGCAAACTTCATTTCGAGGTAGATAAATTGGGTTCCATGCAATTTACTTTGTAGGATTTATTTGGATGAGACTTTAACAACCAATGTCCTACTTGCTGTATGTGGGTGTTAAAGATACCATGGAAACGACTGCAAGAGAAATGCTTTGCCTTAGTGTCCTGTCCAGGATTACACCAGCTACAAAGTTAAACCATTTGTCTCTCTGGCTGCCACCTTGCAGCTGAGCAAGTCTGGCCCTGTTTCAGTTCGAAGTGATTCGTATACGTGTATAATTTGGAAACAGTTAATTTGCACAAGAGGACTAAATTAATTCATTGAGTCATTATTTTGTCCAAAATCATTAAAGGACTTGTTAAGGTCATGTTTTTTAAAATCCGCTGCCAAAAAAAAAAAATGCTTCTGTTATTCGCTTAATGATTGCAGTCAAAACAGCAATTTGGATAAAGGAGAAAGAAAAAAAGGAAAACTTGCCTGCTATGTTTGTCATTCAAACTGTGCAGCTTTGTGCTTTGTTATAACCATACAAAAATTAAAACTGATTATATATGATATCTTCCTCCTAGCTGAGAAAACTACCCACAATCTGAATATTTTAACATCTATTTTAATCAATGTGCAGCCAGGAAAGCAGTTTTATTTTAAGCCTGAATGGAAGGCTCGGGTTTTGTGGACTGCTCTGTGATAAGGAAATGCCGTCCTCTCTTTTTTTAATTCTTTCCTGAATCTCATTCATTGTGGTCTGTTTCCACAGTGAAGTCGATAGAGCCTCATAGCTCTCAGCATTTGGACAGGAGACATTCAATATTGTCTGATAGCTCCAACAAATCTACAGCTGCAGTCTGTCTGTGCAGTGTCTCATTGCCCCTTTGAAAGATTCTGTTTGCAAACCAAAAAAAAAAAAGACATTAATCCACTGATGATCCAAAATGGTCACATTTGTTACCTAAATACTTGTCTTTGTACAACAGGTGGCTGCAGGTTTCTTAAAGGAATTTAGAAATTTAAAGCTTAGAAACCTTCTAAAGGAACTCACTTCCTTTCCAAAAATGTGGATGAAACAATGTTTTGCGGGATTGAAATGTGCGAAAGTTACCTAAACACTTCAACTTTTATTATTCTGCCTCCTACGTAACCGGATGAAAGAGAAGAGCCTGAAAGTTGTATTTTTATATAATGTAAAGGTTAAAATAGCATTAAAATGAAATATTTTGATTGTGTAAAGGAAGTGTTTCAGTATATCATTGCCAGATATCTATGTCAGAATATTTCACAATCTTTGGTTAATGATATTTTTTTCAAAATGTAATGTTCCAGTTTGTAATTGTGGGGATTGTTCAAATGCCTGAATATGCCATAGGATGAAAACTCCATTTTCTACATCTCTTTTCCATGATGATCTCATAGCAATATTAGACTCCTAACAAAAGAAGTCAATACCTAAATTGACAGTGAGGAGGGAGACCAGACAGCTACAATTATTGAGTCACAGTTGCAGCCACGTATTCAACAATTATGCCACCATGAAATCGGAGAAGGCACAGCAGCACAAATGGAAATAGAGAAATATAGGGAAGAGCTGATGTTAAAGCGTTTGCTACAGTAATGAACTTTGTGAAATGGGAGTTGAGGTACCTTTTAAACAATTGTCATTTGTACCAAGTATGTCGTGCTCAGGTGTTGTGCCTTGCAGGTTGTCTCTCTACATCTATTCTCAGCAGACTTCATGGTTGTTGCCCTTGGCCAGTGTGCAAATCTGGGATGATCAAAGAGAAAAAGGCTCTGTGGCTCCTATGAGGTTGCTAGTGAACTGTGATGCATATAATGGGATTAGGACATATTTGTTACAGTTGACAGGTTGAATTCAGCAAATGAAATACCTTTATACGCCAAGCAATAGTGGGAAATGTTGGTAAGGAAAAATGGCAACATATGTCTATACACTGAACACAATCTTAATCTTCACACTATAGCATATTTAGATTACTTACTCTGCAGAAAATCAGGCTCCTAGAAGGAAATGTAGAAACTTTATGCAAACTGCATACACATCAAGAAAGCTCACACTGTAATCTTAAAAAGATTATTTTCTGCAGTCCTCAGGATTGCTGCTGATGGCACTGGTCTGCATTATATTTTACATTAGAAAATGTTGGGGTTTAGAGTAAGCCCTGGGCATATTTTTCTTGGCAAAAGCAGACACAGATGGAAATATATACTTAGACCTATCCTGGTGTATCTTTTACACTTCCATTATGTGAGACCATCCTGAAAGGGAAACAAGGATCTGAATACCTCTGAAAAAAAAAAGAAAACACCCCTTCTGAAATGTGGACCAACCATCTTCAGTTTTTTCTCTTGTGTATGCAGGAGAATTGAGCACACTTAGCTAAGAGACTGGAGTAATTGCAATGTTACGCTCTCTGCCATGGCAGCTCACACACAAATCTGGGGGGGCAAAAATTGAAATTTTACTGTATTTCCAGTACATCTGTTATTTCCAGAAAGTGAAACTACCTTACAAGGCTCCGTGAACAGTCATAAGGGTGTTTTTTGAGTGACTTGCCAGGTACATGCAGTAATATTTGTTATGGCTGTTGACATTTCACAGCTATACTCTGTGTCAGAAAAGGCCAAATGTCAGGCTCAAGCATACATAGAGACTGAGATCCTGGCCTGGTGTTAACAGAGACTTTGACACCCAGGGCTGCCAGAGGTCTTGTCACTGAGCGTTCATTTCCTTCAGCCCTGCAGTTAGAAAAAGATTGCTTCTTGCTTCTAATCTGCCCCCCCTTTTTAATTTCCTCTTCATTGCTGCATAAAATGCTATTAAATTCACATCTCTGCCTTAACCGAAGAGAAAATAATGGCCAAAGGACAATTATAATTTCCAATATAATCCTCTTCCAGGATGTTTCCAGACTCCTGGGACCTGATTAGTCCCAACGTGACAAAAAAACTTGCTTGGGAAGTGTGCTCAAGTAGAGAACAATTTGCAAACTGAAAATGCTAATTGCATGTTTTGTGGTTAACTCTATAAAGGCAATTTATTCTTCCACTGTTTCTGTAAGTTCAGTGGCTTTCTGAGAGCCTCCTGTACAAGGTCTAGTTCTGTGTTTTGAGCAAAGATCTCATTTTGCTCACTGCTGAGTTCAGTATACGTAGGCATTGCATGCAAATACAGTTATGTAGTCTTGGTGAATGTATCCCTGTTTTGGGAGTGGGAAGTTTAATATCCATGGTATCACTCTATTGTTAATGGAGAAAGGGAGATTCTTTTTACACAAGCCTCATTTTAGAAGCACTCGGTGATCCTTTTCCAGGAGTTTAGGACTCTTCTTTAATGCTATCTGCCTTCCTTAGCTATCTCCTGTGAATAGAATCATAGAACCATAGAATTGTCAGGATTGGAAGGGACCTTAAAGATCATCTAGTTCCAACTCCCCCGCCATGGGCAGGGACATCCCCCACTAGATCAGGCTGCTCAGAGCCCCATCCAGCCTGGCCTTAAAAACTTTCAGGGATGGGGCTTCCACCCCCTCTCTGGGCAACCTGTGCCAGTGTCTCCACCCTCATGGTGAAGAACTTCTTCCTAACATCCAATCTGAACTGATCCATCTCTACCTTTAATCCATTCCCCCTAGTCCTATCACTACCCGACATCCTAAAAAGCCCCTCACCAGCTTTCTTTTCGCACTCACTTTTTTTAAAAGCACCATAAAATGGTAGTCAAGAGTACCAGTCCTCCAAGTTCAGACCAGAGCAAGAGATGGGTCATGATCGCAGAAGCGTTTTGAATGCCCAGATTGCAATTCCATGGTAAAGTCCTGACTCTGTTGAAGTCAATAATTAAAATTCCATCAGGTTAAAAAGCCGGGATTTCAGCAAAAGACTCTTAGGGTTACTTCCTTGTCTCTGAAGCATAATAAAATAAGTTTATTTATTTCAGAGAGTGAAACTGATTTCACCACAAATTTGCTTTACCAACTTTTTGTTCTATTTGAGTTTCATTGTTTGAACAAAGTAATGACTTTGACCTCATTTTAATGTGTGCCTCCAGTTAGCATCTCCAGCAGCTTGGACACAATATTCTGTGGTTTTTTTCTCCAGACATGAAATCAATATTACGTAGGGATGCATTTTTTCCATTTGAATGCTTGAAGCTGTTATCAGAGCATTTCTCAAGTTCAACCAAGCATCTTACATTTGATGTTGATTCTTGCTTTAATTTTTCCCCTCTGTATCTGCTTTTTCAAACAGTTACTCTGATGATCGCTGACTCTGAGGGAATGTATACCCAGGGTGAAATATTTCAACCATTTTACTAAATTGCTCACTTCATGCTACACTGAAAGTGATATTACTCCTAACTACACCCTACACTTCTCTTTTCACATAGTATGGTTTATCACGAATGATCTTTACCAAAGGCAAGTAAAGACAACTCTTAAATAAGTCTCATTTTTGCAACAAGCCAGGCAAAGATTTAGAAAGCTAAATCCCCTTCAGTTTTTGGAGTCCGTAATTCCGTCAAACTCATCGTAGTTCAATTCTTGTACTTCAATATGCAAATCTTAACGGAGGTATCCAAAGGTACCCGCTGTGAAGGTACCACATGAGTGTATGTGCTCGTACACACCTGCCACAGGATGGGTCATCTCCTTGCTGTGTGACAGGTGAGATGAAAAGAACCTTTGAACATAGGGAGAGGAGAGGTCCTCGGGCCTTACAGCAGGCATTTTTGGAGCACGTGGAAGATAGCGAATGCTGCAAAGAGTGAGCTGATGACAGCTGGATGTGTTTGAGGGTAGGGAGAGAATGCTGGCAGCCCTTCCAGGGGTGATGACCCTGACAGGGATGCCAGAAGGTGGGGTTTGCTTCTCTCCTCCACCTGAGAAGGTTAAAAAAAAAAGAGCAGGGTCTGTGTGCACTCTCCAGTCTCTCTGTTGGAACTGCTCCGCTTTGTGAGATAGTATTCAGTCAACCAATTAATTTAACAAATGCAGTTAATTGTCTGAAGAGAGTAAGCAGGAGGAGTAATGGTGCAGTGCAGGGATAAGGATAGCTGCTTGAGGAGAGAGAGATGTGGGGTTCGGTTTCTCATCATGGGTGTGTTATGTCCTTAGAAGAAGCTGCAAGGAAGCTGTACCCTGATAGGAGTGGAGTGTAAAGCCTCCAGGCATTACAGAAACCCATTTACTGCCTGTATTGAGCTGCTTCTGCCCTCACGGGCCCAGGAGCAGGGGGTGAGGAGTGACCATACCTCTTTGTACTCCCTGCCTTTTCCATTCCAGGCATTTATTTGCAGACCTTCCATCACTCATTTCTTCTCATTTCCTTCAATTTAAGGCATGTGGAGTATGATAAATTCAAGCAGCTATGACCGTTCTCAGATCAGCAGCTTTCCTACTTACCGCAGCAGGCATGAGGAATGACCGCCTCATGAATTCAATACCATGAGGCCTGAAAAATAACAGGAGTTTAAATGGCTGTTTAGGACCATGTTATCAAAGAGCCTCCTCAGCCTTCAGAAGTTCTTACACACCAATAGATCAAGTCCCCCTGAGTTTCCCCCCATCACCATTCCTGCCCCAATCCTGGTTCGGCATGTTAGAGGACAGCAATAGAGCTTCATTAGCATGGTGCAGATCTGTCTGCTGGCTGATTCACAGCCTCTGCGGTTTTAGCCATGACCTAACCCTATGGGGAGCAAACAGCTGCAGCAGACTGTTGTATATTCTGACACAGAGCCTGCTACCTGAAGCAGATCCGGACAGTGGAAATAACTCTTTTGCTAATATGCAGCAAGAAATCTCACTGCTTCCCTTGTCCCTAATTAAAAGTGTCAGAGTGGCATCGTAACTTGGCCTTTGATTGGAGCGAATTCCTGTCATCTGAGGGAGGAGAAAAGAGAACTCTGAGACACAATGATAAAACCCATTCAGCCACCCACACAGCAAATCACAAAAGTTTTTTGACTTTAAATTTCATATCAGCTCCATAGGGAGACAGTTCTTCAATGCCCAGAGCTATCTGACATTTTAATAATATCTGATCATTATGTGCAGCCTTTCATCCCAAACCATTTTCCATGACTATTTATACTGCATACTTATACAGGAGTCATCCCGTCATTTCTAGCGAGGAATAACATTCAGCCTTATACATATGCAGCTGTGCGTGCTTAACCCACACAGTGTACAAGGCAGATTGGCTTGTCAGAGCACTCAGGCTCCCCCGCAGCCACCTGAAGGATGATGGGCCACCTCTGCTTCAGCCACAAGCCTGCTATTGCAGTCCACGGGTTGTGCATCACGTTCATGCTCCCTCCAACCTGCCTAAGTTCTTCAAGGAACAGGCAGCAAAAAGTGACAGAAGTGAGAATGGAGCTTCAATATTCCCAGGAAATATTCTTCACAGAATCATAGAAAGGTTTGAGTTGGAAGGGACCTCAGAGATTGTCTAGTTCCCACCACCCTGCCATGAGCAGGGACACCTCCCACTAGACCAGATTGCTCAAAGCCCCATCCAGCCTGGCTTTGAACATTTCCAGGGAAGGGGCATCCACAACTTCCCTGGGAAACCTGTTCCAGTGTTTCGCCACCCTCACAGTGGAGAACTACTTTACATCTAATCTAAATTTCAGTTTGAAACCTGTCTTCCAATCACTACATTCCCTGACAAACCATCCCTTCCCATCTTTCCTGTAGGCCCCCTTCAGGTACTGGGAGGCCTCTATAAGGTCTCCCTGGAGCCTTCTCCAGGCTGAACAAGCCCAACTTTCTTAGCATTTCTTCATAGGATAGGTGTTCCATCCTGCTGAGCTTTTTTGTGTCACTCTTCTGGACCTACTTCAACATACCTATGTCTTTCCTGTGCTGGTGCTCCAGGGCTGGACACAGTGTTGGGCGTGGGGTCTCACCAAAGCAATCACCCTCTTGACCTGCTGGCCACGCTACTTTTTATGCAGCCTAGTTATGGTTGGCTTTATGGGCTCAGGTTGAGCTTCTTGTCAACAAATACCTCAAGTCCTGCTCCTCAGGAAGAGTTCATCGTCCCAATCAAGATCCAATCGAAAGGAATGAGAGCTCCAAAAAGTGTTTCAAGTACTTCCATATATTCAGGTGTGGAGATTTCTGTGAATATGGGGGTTGCCCTCAGTTTTCAGATACCTAAAATCAATACCTTTCAAATACAAATCCTTTGCTGAAAATCATTCCCTCTCATAAAACATTAAAGGTTGTTCTTCACTCCTCCAATTACTTCCTTTCATTTCAACAAAGACATTTTCAAAACAATTCAACACATCCCATACGGGAAACAGATTGCTTGTGGTTTTTTTTCTCTTCAACTTTTTTTTAGAAGTTCCTAATTGTCTAGGAGATTCCTAGAGTCATATTTGTCTTAAAGAACATTTGAAAGGCCTGTCACAAGTTCACAGTCTCACGTAAATCCAAAGTATTCCTTTCTACAATGACTTCAGCTGAGCTGGTGCGCAAGTGATGTTCTTGTTCAGCCAACCATTGATATGCTGCATTTCGCTAGCACAAAGTATGCAAAATGACAATTACCTTTTCTCTTGCAAAACGACCACCTTCACATCACATAAAACATCTGTGTTAAGTCATCAGGAACCTACACATAAATCCAGCTTTAGAAAATGAAGAAACCTGATCATACTTTTAAAAATAAGCGTGAAGTAACTTTCATATTAGTCATCTGTATTTTGCATATGTACATTCCCATAAAATAGATGTGTTCAAATACATTGAGAACAATATAAAGAGCGAGTTTCAATGAGAAAAGCATTTTCAGATTATTGCAAGTTGCCTAAACTCAGCAGGTGAAAGTTATAATAGTAAAGGCTTTGTAATGAAAAAGTTAAACCATTTCTCTGGCAAATGGGTCGGAAAAATAGGATGTCAAGAGCACCATAATACAATTAATCTTCACTCCGGAAAACACTTCTATCATGTAGGATAAATCAGAGAAACGAATCTCAGATGCACAGAGGTGTGTTTGAAGTGCTTAGTTTGCAAGGTCTTGTATTTGCTGTTCTAATTTTTCTTCATTGTTGTTCTTTTTATTTTAATGCTGGATAATTTTTCAAGCCAGTTGTCAACCATTTATTTGTCAACGCCAGCACATTCTTAAATTTACAGTCTTGGTAAATTCTATATTACTGTACTTTAAAAGTAAATTTCTATACTAGTGTACTTAAAAAGTAATTAGAATATGCTACGGCTGACAAAACCAACACTGGTTTCTTGCATAGCACAAAATAAGTTATCAAGTTTAGGCTTGATCTGAATGAAAAGGTGACACCTGGTCTGTATCATTTCTAATGATAGACCAGTCACATTCACCATCGGTGTAGCATATGGCAAATATGTTCTTCTGCATCACTAGGTAGGTGGTAGAAGGAGAAGGGTCCTCTGAGACCCTGGAAAAAAACAGTGAAAAACAAACAGGTTTTTTTACTGAGTTGTTGACCTGGTGCTAACTCTAAAAGTAGTGCAGGCAGCTTGTGAGAGCTCTGTTTTGGGGCAGATGGTTGGATGCTTCATTCCTTTCCTTGTTGTTTTATAAGTGATGCAACACTAATTTGTTATTATAACCTAAGTTATACCAGTGCACATAGAAAAGACCAAGAAACCTCTCTATGTGTAAACTGTGCAGCAAGATCACTTGACTTAATGTTACCCACTTTTACTGAAATCAGCTCAGGCTGTTTGGAACCAGCACCATGTAAAATAAAATATTTCTAGGAAGTGGTTAATTTGGTAGCACAAGGTCAATTCATTTGAAGCAACAAAAGAATTATATTCATCAAAGACTATGAGCAATTTTGTAGTCATTAGAGAATTTTTAGAGGAGCAGTCAGCAGACAGTCAGAAACAGACACTATAAGGACATGGTGAAAGAAGAGCTGTGTAAGACACATGATGTTCCTGGGATGTCGGCGAAAATGCTGAGGCTTATCCAACCATTGGACTACTACTCCTTGCTGTGCATCTACCCACTCTGACCTTGCAGCTGATCCTGCTTTGAGCAGGAGGTTGGGCTAGAGATCTTCCAAGGCTACCTGTGTGATTTTGCAATTATGTGACCATCTGAATCATGATCACTGTCTGTGAGTGCATTCATACATGACCACATTTGCAAAGAAATGTGATTTAAGTTACATTTAAATAAGGTCTTTCATCGTAGTTTAGCTCAACTTGGATTCAATAATTTTGTATTCACCATGGGTAAGAATATAGACAAGGACAGGAGCCCATTCTCAACTGACAACCATGTTAAGCTGTCAGAAGTTTTCCTATACCTTGACCTTGCATGTCTCCATAAATTTAAGATGCTGACTTGATGTGCATTGAAAGTATTGCATGGCTTCCATTCATTTGATTGGAAATTGAATTAGGCCATTCAGGTTAAAACAGCAAGATTAAATTTTCAGGTGTGAGTGTGAAGTACATTTAAAGACCAGCAAAGCAAATACAACTATGTCAGATTTTAAGAGATCTCCGGGTGAATGAAAATAAATGAGAAATGTCCAGTTTTCCTGTCACAGGCCAGTTTCTACCCATGTTTGCAGCAGAATTGTCAAACCTGACTAGCTGTTAATAAGCAGTTTGGGCAAGCACATCTGAAGTATAAGTCCAGTTCTAGGGACTCAGAGCAGGTACACATATACCCTTCAAGAGCTTAAGGACTGCAGATTTGATATCACATATGCATGGTTCTTTCTTCTATCAAAATCATAAAATTACATTTTCTTTTCAAGCTTACAGCAACTCTCTGTCCTGCTCTTAATAGCCTGCAATATTTCTGCTTATGTTTCAGATATATAGTTTTTTCTCCTCCTACTCATTTCCTCTCATAAATCCCCTGGCTGCTGAAAAAATGTGGTGTATCCCTTACATCTAACAACATTCAGCAGTTGCTCTGGCATGTGCCTGCTGTGTCCTACATCTAGTCTTTCCTTCTTCTGCTACTGTTTTAATGCCTCAGACAAGTGGTTTTGTACGTATAGTACAAATGCCAACATATCCTGCAAACTCTTCCAGAGTCTGGTAGGATTTATTTGTTTATGGTCTTCCCATACCTGAAGGGAACCTACAGGAAGGCTGGGGAGGGACTTTTTACAAGAGTGTCCACTGATAGGACAAGGGGAAATGGGTTTAAGTTGAAGGAGAATAGATTTAGATTAGATCTTAGAAGGAAATTCTTCAGTACGAGGGTGGCAAGACCCTGTAATAAATTGTCCAGAGAAGCTGTGGATGCCCCCTCCCTGGAGGTGTTCAAGGCCAGGTTGGATGAGGCCTTGAGCAACCTGGTCTAGTTGAGAGGTGTCCCTGCCCATGACAGGGAGGTTGGTTTAGATGATTTCTAAGGTCCCTTCCAATCTAAGACATTCTATGATCTTTTTAAATGGGTCTTTCAGAAGGGACAATATTATTTTTACCCCCTCACCACACAATTCTGCAGAATCCCATACACTACTACAAAAGGAATGAGGTCTTTGAAGACAATAGGGAAGCAGTCATCATTCCTCCTCTTGGATTTAAAGGTAATTGTAGGATATTTGGATTACTGAGACAGTGGAGGGAGTATTTCAGCTCTTTGGATATTTTTCGTTTGTATCCTGATCACATATCAGATGTCTTCAATGTCACATTCATTAAATCCCATATGCTGCTTTTCAAGCAGAGTTCTGAACAACAGGTGATGTGGAACTGCACTTTGGCAGGAGTACATTCCAGGTTGGGCAGCTACTGTTCAAGTCCTGCTTATCTCTTGGTCAGCATTTACAGGTAACACAAGTCCTCACTCCCACCATTTTTAGGGATTTTTGGGATCACAGAGCTTTTCAGGCTAAAGAGAACCATTTTTGCTAGAATGAAGCCCATGGCAAGAGCAGACACTTCATATTGTGTCTGCCTTTTTTGCACTGGTGCAAGACTGGCCTGAGGAGGATTAATGATGTCTGGACTGAGAATTTTTTATTTAATAACATACTTTCTTATAGGGGAAAAAAGAAACCAATGAAGGACTGAAAGACCCAAGTCATCCAGCCTAAATATCTGGAGCTTTCTGACCTTCCAGTCCCCTGGGGAGCAGAGCCAGACTTTTGTTCTTACAGTACCTGTGACTATCCTCTGTAGAAAGTCACCACATCTCTTCTGCTCTTCAGAATTTCTGTTTCACTCTGGCAAATGTGGCTCTTTCAAGAGTCATGCTCTTATTTGCTGTGTCTACAGTGTGGGACCCAGTTGCTCTGTGGTGGGCAATGGTGGACAGTGAGATCAGGCACCTTTTGGAACAAAAGCTTGCCCATGCCTCTGGATTTCCTTCCAAAAAAAGCCACAATACATGAGACAGTGACACAAACCCAACTTCTATCCTAGTTTAGGGTCAGGACATGGCTAAGCTATACATCCACGTGTGAAAACTGCCTTGTATGTGTCTCCATAAGCACCAGCTCTGTCAGTTGTGGTGTCAGAGGTCTGCCTGGGGACATAAATAGTCTGTGTGAGTTATTTGCTATCCTCCATTTTATCCAGTAAGCTCTCCTGCAAGTTTTCCAGAAAGAGTCTCTCTCTCTGCCTTTCCCTCCTTGATTGAAAAGCAGGGAGACCTGAATCAAAATGCTGATACCAAAGGGTGCTTGCAGAATCATAGGGTTTGTCAAGCCCATGAGGGAAATTCATGTGTTTTCATCATCTGCTGATGGATGAAAGTGTCATTTTCAGGGAAAAAATCCAAGCTGGCAATGCTGAGAGCATCACACAGAACAGTGCTTTCATGTTGAGCAGCTCTAGAGCCGTTATGATCAAATCAGGCCTCTATGTTCTCCCATACCTGACATAATTTGTGAATAATGAGTAGGGCCAGGTTCCTAATGATCTCCAGGTGTGATTTAACCTGGATTAAACCTTCCACATATTGTATTTAGTTCTTTCAAGGTCATTTCAGTTCTAATAAGTACTGGTTTGCACATGCTCGGTTGTATTCTTGTCCTTTAATGCAGTAAATGACAGATGGTAGCAAAATATTCATTTTATAATGAAACCTGCTGAAGGAGACTGCTTAGGGTCCCAGAAAATAAAATTTGCCAAATAAAGGATGGTCTCCAGGAGAAAAAGGATACTCTGCAATGTAGTATATATTAAACAATTTTCCTCAGGCATCTGGTGATCAGTAGCTTTTTCTCATGTCAAAGAGGTGGCTTAACTGTTTCTTTCCAATTAGATATTGCCTCGTTCACCTTTGTACTCTTAAAAGTCTTGTTCTTGTGGGTTGCCATAAGTAGTGTTTCTAAAAATGCACAAATTAACTGCATGAGGATTTGTTGTAGAGGCTTCACAGGTACCAGAATTGTGTCTGCAGTACGTAGTGAGTTACTTAAGGTTTTCACTTACACTATAATTAGCCTGGTTTCTGGGTGAATTTCACACTCAATTTTTAGACCAAATTACGCCCATTTCTCTTAAAACACAATTAATTCCTAACCCCATTGTTACTGAATCCTTTATGTGATCATGCACACCCTGGATTTTCTCATGGCCTGTGGAAGCTTATTTTGGCAGCTGAATACATCAGAGTTCTCTAATTTGTCATCTTCTTGGAAGCAGGTAGTTTTGGTTGGATGGCAAAAACCTCCTTTTTAAACCTCCCAGAACCTGCAAATTTCTTCTAAAGCCAGTTGGTCGTGGAGTAGCTATCTTTGCCACTCTTAGTTTCCTCAGGCTCCCCCGTAACCTATTTTTCACTCTTTTATCCTCTGTACAGTTAAGGAAGACTTGATGTGACTTCCTTTAGCATCCATTTACACTGTCCTATAAATCATACAAAATGTTCTGCACAGGCTCAAATCTAGTCATTAAATGAGAACCCATCTGTTCGTTGCTCCCAATGGGAATATAGTTTCTTTCTCTGCATCACTGCTTGACAAAACTTCTAATCCCATCTGAAACTGCTAGTGTGTTGTGTTTGGGGCCTGTTATATCAAATACACATCTCTCTGCTCTCTCCTTCCTCTCTCAGGAATTGTTATTTTTAGAACTGCTTTTCTACCTCTGATGGAGTCAAAAATTACATCTTAACCTATGCAAGCTCCGGTGGCATATGCTGCTCTGCTCTTCTGCTGCAGTATCATGAAATTTGTCATCCGGCTCAGTTCTTCTGATCTGCAACCCCCTCGTCATCGCTGCCCTTATGGAGAAATCAATGTGAACATTTCTTTGATTTCTGGTTCTTGCCTGGGTTTTCTTTCTTGGGTTTTCTTGGATGTCATGGCCAGCAGTAGATGCACATTTGCATTAGCCTTTGTCTCAATCAGAAGGGGAATCAAGAGTACCGGACAATTTAGAGCATACTCCTGCTGCTGTCATGTGCCCTGTGCGTTACAACACTACAAGAGTGTTAATGTCAAGGTGATGTGGCTGCCAGAGCCCTCAGACACATCATTATTTTAAGAAGGGATCACTAGTACTCTTGAACTGCAGGCTCCCTCCTACCTGTATGTGTCAATCTGTGCTCTAAGTTTCTTTTTGCAGGCAATGAGAAATCTAAAATAGGCACCTCTAAGGTCAAATTTGTTTCAACCTAAAGTAAATAAGTACATGACTAAAAAGTTATTCCGTTTTTACTGACCAAAAAGGCAGAAAAGGGTGACTAGCTTACATATAGACAACTACACAGAGATGTCTGGGCAGGAGACTTGACTGGGTTGTCCACTACAACTGCAGCAAACCACACGTCACTCAATGCTTCTCATTCCTCCTTCACTATGGGCTAAGGTCTGTCAGAGCCCCTTGTTGCCAGGTTACATGTAAATGCACGCAGAGTTTCTTACCTGACACATGGCAGCTTGTTCCTCTTCACAACACAAGGGAACATTTGAACCCATGATGCATGCCAGCCATCAGGTACTGCGTGTCAGGAGCCAACCTGTAAAGAGCACAGAGTACATCACTGGGGTTTTTTTTGGTTTGGTTTTGTTTTGGTGTTTTTTAATGGAAAATGAGGAAGTGCGTGACTCTTTTTACCAGTCTCACAGATTGTGAAGCCTTTAGTCATCTATAAAGAGGTACATTTGACATATTTAGGAGATTTTGCCTTTTTTTAACATGGATTATTCACACCTTCAGAAATGCCCTACAGCAACCCAAGCCCCATGTCTCTCTTTATTGCCAAAAATGCTTACCAAGAATTTTGGAGCAAGGCAGCACCCCAAGTGCATGTTCTAGATGGGCCACATCACTGCACAAATAGAGCAAATTTGCTTGCATTTTAAGGCTGCCCAGTCCCATGCAACCTCCAGCCGCTTACCGTGACTCCCTCGACCAGAACAAGAGCACTATTCCCGCACCGTCCCACCTCACAACACCATCTCCAGCCCCATGCTCTCTGCCTCCAAGGTTTTGCATGGAACTGCTGAGCATTTCACAGAGCAGATGCAGCAGTGTGAGTCACTGCCTCACCAAGGAAAGAGTTACTGCATATCGGTCGCTCCATGGAAACAGCCCATGTATATGCTTGAATATTGTGCAGTGCACTTTGAGGCCACTTAAATGCCTCTGAAATAGAGATAATTTGTTTACTTCACATATACTCAGGAGAAGAGCAATCTGTGTCACACAACTACCCGGGTACTTCTGATGGAGCATCTAACATGTGATAGCTTGGCTGAGATTTGTGTGGTTCAGGCTGCCAGGCTGCAGAAAAAGGAGCTCAAAGCAGGAGCCTTGAGTTGTTCGCCCATAAGGCTGGCTTGCTTTCGGTCCTCAAAACAAAGTAGCTTTGGAAACCACCTGTTAGCAATGGTTCCTGGAATGGGCTGACCCCCAAAATGTGCCTGGGAATTGTTTGGGACAGAGACTAACACAATGCGAGGCATTGGTCAAAGAGCATAACAGGAAAGATGATTGTGCTCTCATAGTCTGAAACATTGCTAGTGGTGGCTGAATTTACTCTTATAGCTGGAGCTGAATGTTTCCTTCCATGTTCCCTAGAGGCGGTCTTTGTTTACTGCTTTAATAGCTAGAAAATGTGAGTTTTCTGACCATCCACACTTTATGGCACGTCTTTTGAGCTGTTATCATGAAGAAGCACTAGCAACAAAGTTATTATTTACTCCACAAGCAAAATTTCTCTTCTTGGAAGCTCTTGACATAAAGGTACTTCAAAAAGCATCTTAATATTCTGCAAACAAATCAATTATTTATAGTTATCTTGTCTTTAGATGTGAATTAAAATAATGTTCTTTTTTATAGAGTTGAAAGGAAGCAGATGGGTTTAATTAAAGTAAATGAAATCTACGTGACCACCTGTTTGTGGTTTTTTTTTAAACTTTATAGGAAATCAATGTATTGACAGTAGCACTGGTCAACCAAGACAGAGAAAAAAATTCAGAGAAACGAAGCCCGGGTCTAAAATCAGAGAAAGAGGCACTATTAATAGGTAAGATAACCCCAAAGAAGACTTGTCAGAACAAAATGCCTTTTAACAAGCTTTGGGTTTTCATATGTGTATACATGCATATTTGTAATAATAAAAGTAAAAAAAAAAAAAGAAGGACTTTTTTTTTATTTTTGATCTGCATTCGTAATGGCTTTTAGTACAAGAAATCCTAAAATACAGGTGAACTTTTCCTTCCTGAAAAATTCTGCAGATTTTAACGGATGGATTTCAGGTATGAAACCAATTGCAGGATCTATATTTAGACTTGCAGCATGAATGTATGAAGATTTTATTCACATCAAGATTTAGCAGTCTAGAATTGCATAACTTGTTATCTGATTATTAGACAAAATGATGAAGGAGAAGGGGATAGAAATAATATTAGCAAACTACCAAACAAAAAAATACGTTTACTAGAGGCATTAAGCAAGCCAGATTTATGCTTTTGACATTAGATGAGGGAATTAGCAGTATGAATATTTATAAAGAATACCGCAAGGGCTGTCATATCTTTTACCTAGAATAAAATCTTTAAAATAAATTCTTAAAGAGTGTCAAAAAGCTAAAGCTTATAGGCAGTAGGCCAGCTAACCTGGAGTTTAGCCAGGCAGAAATGTTGGCTATATCCAGCCCACCCTTGAAGGGAACATGCCCCTTTTATATCTGTGCGTGTTTTGCATTTGCTTTCAGTGGGGCAAGTTTTCATGAAGCCTGAAAGCCCATGGTCCAAAGGGTTCCCTGTGGCATGGTTGCTATTCACAGCATTGCTGACCTGAAAGACCAGGTTTCATTTCTTTGATTTGGTCTTTTCACAAAATCAGCGGTGTCCTGGTAGGTGAAAGATCTAAAACTACCTTAATTTGTTTAAATGCAGTTCATTTGCATCTGCTAAGTACCAACAAAGTTGCTGGCTTATTGCTGGGGTATGGATGCAGACACTTCAAACCAGAAAAGTCATTTAAAAGTGAAAAATATACTTAAAAGTTTAAAGAACTTAGTGCACAAACTTCCTGTGACTGATGAGATGTGGAACAACGGGATGTAAAGAAATGTAAAATTAATTTGATTTTGCATGTTGTAATAAATATTTAGAACTTTTAATTGCAATGGACGGTATTTGATCTGTTCAAAGATAACTTCTGTGGGAAGGGTAGGAAAGATGGGATTTTAGGAACAAAAAAATCAAACTTTTTTTTCTAGGTCACTCATTATTTGACTGTAACAAGGGGTGGCAGTGTCCCAAAATGGGTCCCATCCACCAGCTGTCCAGTGATGCTCAGATAAGAAGTGTAATCTCAGTCTACATATTACTGGTCATAATACCCTCACAACTGGCTCATTGGTACAGTTGAAAGGCAAAAGATTGCTCAAAATGGATTTCATGTTATCTCTTCCTCCGAGGGATGTTCAGGTGTGGCAAGGGAAAAACGGACCTTGCCTTCATCCGTTCACTAAGTTTGTCCATATTTTACGAAACTCAGTATTGTCTTGGAGGAAAAGAGGATAAAAGAAAACAAATTACTGAAAAGTTATCACGGAACTTCGGTCAATACCTCCAAAATATTTTCAAATGACTTGTTGTTTACTTTATATGAAAGAGCTAGCTTTGAACATCCTGAAGTGGAAAGCCTTGGGAACACACATAACGAATGTGATGCCACTGGTAAAATGGGATTTGAATACAGATCAGATTTCCAGCCAACCCATCCAAGCGTGATGGCCTTGGCTTTTGCTTCAAGAGCTCTTGTGTGTGTGCGTATGGTCACGCACAGCACAAAGGCAGCAACTGCTGCTAGAACTCACCATAGTATAAAATGAAATACACCCTCCTCCCTTTGCTGGATCAGAAGTTTGTAAATGCTCTTGGAAAAATGAGGGAGGAAAAAAGGTGTTCTTTGTAAAGCCAGTCTAAAATGAGTTAAATTTTGCTTATCATTTTCAAACATGGCCAGTATTTGGGGAAAAATGAAATCCAAGATTATCCTAATTCATTCAGCATCAAGAAAGCAGCATGGCCTGCAGTACACAAGATACAGTGACCCATTTTTGTCATTTGTAAGCATTTTTAATCCTGGTGTTTATGCTTTAAATATAAGGAACTTCCCCTAGGGTGGTTCAGCTAAGAAACCCATCCAAATAGAGTTGAAAGTATTTGCTCTGATTCTTACAGTTCAACTCTCCCCAAACAGTAAGTAATACACATGCCATTTTGGATTTTCACTGTTTGTTTAGAAGAGGAGAAACTGGATAGTGTTTTTAATAGCAATCCTGATGCTCCAAATCTTGTTTTCTCTGGTCATCATTATTATGCTGTCACTTGATTTTCACTGCAGAAAAAAAATCTCTAGACTTAGATCCTGCCTCCTCCTAAGCTGCTTTTATTCCCATACCTTTTACAGTGATCCTGTAAATAACAATGAAGAAGGACAGAACTGGCTGTCTTTTAAGAGAAAGTAAATAAGTAAATATGTCATAAAAGATTTGTTTTCTTTAGCAGTGGTTAGGAGTAATACGGATTAAAGAGTTTTCATAACCAGCATCAGCGTAATTACTAGAAAAATTTGAGGGAGTGAGGTTTCTGACACAATTATATGAAACGTTTTCACAACAGAGCATCCACTGAAGGGGAAAAAAGCAATAATTTTACCATTACAATATCGACAATTTTATATTGGTAAATCAAGCATAAAATTGGTAGTTGAAATGCTTCCAGCAAGTCTTTGTTTAGAAATTTCTTTATTCATCAGTATATTATCTTGGTCACTTACTTGCTAACTGCTGTCGTTCCTGAAGATGAGCTATTGTGTTTACTGTGTTATTATGACTGTATTAAAAATGTGCCATTTTGTTATGTTTATTGGGTTGTGTAAGAAAAATAAGGATCATAATTCATACTGAAAAACCTGCAAGAACAGACTATTCAGAATTATTTTTTTTTATTTTAATGATATATTGTCTGAAATAATTTCAATACTTTGTGTATGTCTTTTTTTAATACAGGTATCATATCCACATTTCTTCACGTCCACCCTTTTGGAGCCAATATAGAATATCTTTGGTCTTACATGCAGCAGCTGGACTCTAGGGTAAAAAAATTTAATCAAAATCTGTTTTCTCTATAGAAATATTTTATTATTCTTTACTGCAGGTTAAACTCTTCGTGCATTTCCATTAGAAAGATAATGGGATATGGGGCTTGGGGGTTTGCAGTCTTTATTCATTTGAAATTACACTGCACGTGCTTGTGTTGAGATCTTTGCCTGTCACTGCTTAGCTCTTCTTTGTGGCAAAGAAGAGCAGGCCTTTAAATGACAAAGACCAGCAACAGATTTTATGATGCATGATTCTGAAGTGCAGCTGAGGAGAAAGAGGCGGATGTAGCCACGGCCATCAAATTGTGCAGAGTTTTAGGAGATCACAGAATCACAGAATCACAGAATGTCAGCGATTGGAAGGGACCTCGAAAGATCATCAAGTCCAATCCCCCTGCCAGAGCAGGAATGCCTAGACTATGCTACACAGGAACGTGTCCAGGCAGGTCTTGAATGTCTCCAGAGAAGGAGACTCCACAATCTCTCTGGGCAGCCTGTTGCAGTGCTCTGTCACCCTCACTGAGAAGAAGTTTCTTCTCAAGTTTAAGCAGAACCTCTTATGTTCCAGTTTCAGCCCATTACCCCTTGTCCTATCAGTGGTTGTCACCGAGAAGAGCCTGGCTCCATCCTCGTGACACTCACCCTTGATATATTTGTAAACATTAATGAGGTCACCCCTCAGTCTCCTCTTCTCCAAACTAAAGAGCCCCAGCTCCCTCAGTCTTTTCTCATAAGGGAGATGCTCCACTCCCTTAATCATCCTAGTTGCCCTGTGCTGGACTCTCTCCAGCAGTTCCCTGTCTTTCTTGAACTGAGGGGCCCAGAACCGGACACAATATTCCAGATGGGGTCTCACCAGGGCAGAGTAGAGGGGAAGGAGAACCTCTCTTGACCTACTAACCACTCCCCTTCTAATACACCCCAGGATGCCATTGCCCTTCCTGGCCACAAGGGCACAGTGCTGGCTCATGGTCATCCTGCTGTCCACCAAGACTCCCAGGTCCCTTTCCCCTACGCTGCTCTCTAATAAGTCATTCCCCAACTTATACTGGAACCTGGGGTTGTTCCTACCCAGATGCAAGACTCTACACTTACCCTTGTCATATTTCATTAAATTTTTCCCCGCCCAACTCTCCAGCCTGTCCAGATCTCACTGGATGGCAGCACAGCCTTCTGGAGTGTCAGCCACTGGATGATTCCTTATTCTTGTAAAAGTTGTGAGTCATGGGTCATGCTGAACATGAACTTTCATTAACATGTGAATGGACCCTTTGTCTCTGTGTGGAAATGGAGGGCCTAAAGGAATTGGCTGATCCCATTGCTAAATTCAGGGAAGGTGTGGCCACCACAAAAGTGAGGCCAACACACTACAGTGTGCAACATGGTTTTTAATGCATCTGTTCATGCAGTCCTTAGTCAATCCATATTTGCAGGATAGTATTCTTTGACTTAAATATCCACTGTAGGATGAGATCAAATCAGTCCCCAAAGACGGCCTATTCCTCTCCACTGAACATTAAGCAGGTCAAGGGCGAAAAGCTCAGCCACCTTTGATCAGACGAATGCTACTCCAAGAGCTAAACAATGGCTCTGCAGGATGCTGGACTGCATAAGATACTTAGCAGGTGCAGGGGTCACTCTGTGGTTAGCCACAGCTCTGATCCACATCTGTCAGTACTTCCTGTGGACATGGGGATGATGGTGCCTTGTCCAGATCTTCTTGCAGCATGGAGTCAGGATGTGGCTATGGTGTACATCTGGACTTGGAATATGAGTGGTCGTTAGACACAACTCCTTTCATATTGGTAATAGTTTGTTCCTGAATGCTCCCTCTGTCCATGACACCCATAGCCAAGATCACCTTCCAGCTGCTTTGATGGCTGCTCTGGTGGGCTGCTTCATGCCTCTGTTGGATTCTTCCTCTGTTTCTATGAAAAAGTGTATAGCTAAAAGCAGGAGAACCTGTGCTAGAAGCTCAGCAGAAATAAAGCAGGTTGCATGGATGAGTGGGAAAGTATGATGAAGTTCTCAGGCACCATCTTCGGGCCATGGCAGCTCGGATTTGCTAGTGCTTTACAAACTGATGCTACTTGCAGTGAAAAGGTACTAAGAGATGAGGATGACAGAAAGAGGTGAGAAACTGGTGAATTTTAATTTTTATTTAAAAAAAAAATAATTATCAACACATTCAGAGCTTCACACCTGCAACCATTCCTCTCCTGCTTCTCTGTTCCTTGCCTCTGTCACATGTACACCTTCCCAGTTCCTGCAGCACTCAGTCTGCCCAATCTCCTCAGTCATCTTTCAAGTCTTTCCTCAATGCCCAGCGTTTGGCTAAGTTTCAGGTTTTTTTTCTCCTGACTGACCCCTCCAGCTCTGTATTTCTTGAGTGACAACAGCAATCATTTAAAATATCAGCTCCTTCGGCTCCAGCCCTGCTGCTACTTGCTTCTGCCCATTGACCTCTTCAACTTTCTCTCCCATTCATTGCTGTCGTCCCCTCTTGTGCACGACTCATGTGAGTAACGTTTTAGCTTGTGAGGTTGCCAGAATCAGACCCTTAACTTGCAGGCACAGCCTTCATAGAATCATGGAATCATGGAAGGAACATTGTCTTCGTCTCTCCAAGCTGTCAAAGTGCCATCCCCTGCAGCTACCACTGGACCCACCTGCTGCATAATAAACACGAGCCACAAAATTTGACCTTGCTGGTTTATTTTGGAAGTGACTCCTTGTAGCAACAAATTACTGTTTAATAGCGCAATCCAGAGATGCGATCTCAGAGATTAATTTCAATTACTTTCCGTGGTTAGCCTGTCATTCCTCACCTGAACAGGAGTGATAAGGTCAGCACAACCGTGCGGGCTGAGGGCTCAGTATAGAGCCCAGATACATTGTCCAAAGGTAACCACCTGTCTGTTACTGCCATGAGAGTACACAAAAGATGGACCTGATTATTTTGGGGCTTTACACTGCCTCCTACACTGATTTTCAGTGCCACCTTTAACAAATCATTTAATCTTTCTGCTGCACTAACTTCTTCAGGAAAATAAGACGTGATAAATATTTGCTCACCTCCCTTGGGTGGAATGAGGTATAATTAGCATAATTCTGTAATATTTTAAAAAAACTTTTAACCATAGAATGTTCCTCCTAATATGAGTAAGCAGAAATATCATCATTGCCAGAGAAGTCTATCAAACCATGGAGATGATACTTGAACTGGCAGCACCCACAGTTTTCTCCTTTCCTGACTATCACTTTAGAAGAAGTAGTGGTAGGATAGAATGGTTCGTTTTCTATTACTTCCCTACTGATTATACCAGAAAGATTGTTTTTGTGCTTTTGTGAAAGTGTTTTCAGCAATGAGAACATCTTTGCCATTAGGAAGGTGACCAGTCATTAAGGTTTCGAAACCATGAAAATATCCTGAGCAATGCCAAGTCGGGAACTTTACTGCTTAGTTATCTGGGGCTGCTGAACTGGACCGGACTGGAAGAAGATGACTCCACGCATAGTCAGCCCTAAGTAGCAAAAGCGAGCTGTTAAAGTCTCTATTCTAGTTTGTTTGAGAGAGAAAAGATGGTGGAACTGGGAGGGGGATTCAAGAGCTCGTGAGATGAGAAGGGAGAATAAGGTCCTATTTGCTTCCTCCTCCTCACAAGTGTCCCCGCAGCTGTAGTTCTCAGATCAACTTTGTTCCACAATGAGTGGCAGCAGCCCCAACATAGCAGTTGTCATTCTTTTACAGTGGGAGGCCACTTTAAAAAAGCAGAATCATTCCTGCAAAGAATCTGCACTTGTGTTGGACTCTGGAAATTCATGTCAGGCTAAGGTTAAAAAAATAATAATGTTTGGTTTGTTGGTTTCACCAGGTCTGGATTTCCCCCGCCCCTCTTATTTCTGCTCTCCGTATTTCCTCTTTCCAGTCTACAGGGCTGCTCTCTTACTTCCATTTTACTTTTACTTCTTTCTCAGATCTCCGCAAATGAGATAGAAATGCTTTTGATGAGACTGCCACGCATGTTTAAACAAGAATTCACTGGTGTAGGAGCAACACTGGAAAAGAGGTGGAAGTTCTGTGCCTTTGAAGGAATTAAAACTGTCTGACTGTGACTAGTAATGAAGCTATGCAGAAGAATAATTCCTAGAGCATGGCAGGGTTATGAAGTATTAAAGTAAGAAATTCGGGTGTGGGCACATAGTAGTATGTTTTCAAAGTTATCCAAGCCTAATTTTAGTTACATTCGTGACGTTCTCTTGTGAGTGGAAATGTAGTTGTGCACCAGTTCCTAAAATAAAATTTTAAAAAAAAAAAAAATTCAAAATGTGACAGATCTGTTTCCTATGAAAACTGAAGAAAGATGCCACAGTCATAATGATTTCAAAATACTACATGTCCTACATCTAAGAAAAGCTCATTGAGCAAACAGTTAAGGAGAAAGATTGCCCAGTTATGGTCGCTAAATTACAGCGATGTATATGTAATATGTAGTAGAACTCATTAAGTTTCGTTATTGAAAGTTCTTTGTTTAGTAAGAAAATTGAGTAATTTTGCAGTGGGGAGAAGCATACCAAAAGAAAACTTGAAGATGTGTCTGAAGTTATTGTATTTTGTAAATTAAGTTATATGCTGTACCAGGGATTTTTGCCTTATTGAAAGAGGCCTGAAAATGTGATTGGAGTCCTCAAGAATGCTTTATCAAGAATATTATTTTTCTAATGTAACTATTCTCCATTACAAGTTCTTTTAACATGGATTGCATATCAATTTTCATAAACATGTAAATAAGGAGGAAACCAGTGTTACTGTATTGTATTTGGTATGTAACATTCAGGTTTATGCATCAAAATAAATATTCAGTTGCATTACTGTTACAAATTTTATAGCAGATATATTAATTTTTATCAATAAATATGGCTTCTACCATATTGTTTGTACAAGTTTTTCTTCTGATGTTTTTGAATTTTTATCAGTCTTCTGGCACTTACCACTCTCCTACCTAAAGTACTAATTGCAGATAACTTGGTCAAATAAATTTGGAATCAAAACAGAGCTTGTAATATTAGCTAAGATTATAACTAATTAAAAATATTGGCAGATGAAGTAGTAGCATGAACCTATGTTTACCTGAACATATTTTAGTTGTTTTTTCAGACAAGCAGTCAGGCTAAAAATGAACACCTTCAAATTTCTCATCTTCATTGTTGTGTTGGGTAGTCATATGTCCAATTAGTTACTCCTTGGCCTTCAGCCAGCCACTAAAGGAATAACTCACTTTTGGTGGCATCCCTTAAATAAGGGCATTGGTGCAAATTATCATTTAGGATTTAATGTCAAACACACAGTACTCCAGCTCTTACTCCTGTAAGAGCCAGTAAAAGGTGATGAAGTGTGTATATCAACCAAGCCAGTAGAGTATGGAAGGAATCGCTCCTCCCAGAGCTCTACTTTAAAGGACTGCATCAGCACACCATCGAGCATCGTGGTGGAAAAGAAACAGCAGCCCCCTCCAAGTCACACCTCTGTGTAGGCAGAGGAGCCAGACAGAATAGAGCTGACCCTATAAAGTGGGGCACCAACACTAGAAAATACAGCAAATTGCGACAGATGCAGGGAGCATCCAGGTACATGTCAGAGTGATGTTTCACTCAGGTTCTTCAATAAACAGCAATTAGTGTCAAATGCAATTAGTGATGAAGGAGCTCTCCTACATGGCTGTTAGAGATTACTGCTTTATGACCTGTTTCTCTTTTGGCATCTACCTGGAATACAGAAATATTAAATGAAATGTTAATTGGTTACAAAAAAAAAAGGAAAAAAGAAAGAGACTTAGCAGAAAATCATGTTTTCAGCCAGTACACACATCTATTATGGTTGTTACAGAACCTCTGTTAAGGTAAGTTGCTTGGGTGAACCTAGTAATTATATGCCAGTTATGTTAATGAAAATTAACTAGTTTAATCCAAATAACAACTCTTTCTTCTCTTGTGAGCATACAGATTTATGAATAATTCAGGCAACAATGTGTTCGATCTGACAGCTCTTATTTAAGTACTGTAACATAAATGTGTATGGATGGCACTTTGGCTGGGGAAAAGAAATGTGAGAAAACTTTCACCTCAGCTTTCTTCATGCCATACTTATTTATTATATTCTGTCCTCTTTTCTAGTGTCCTCCTTTTTTTCCCTTTAGCTTGTCTCCTCTCACACGAAACAATTCCAATCCCAGAGAGCCACAAAGCATCTTAAAACTGACAAGAACTTGTAACCTAATCACCATATTTGCTTTGTGTGTGTTTTCCCTTCTTTTTTCTTTCCTGGGTTTTTCATGCCTGTCTAGACCATAAGTGCTTTAGGAAAGTAATTTTTTTAGACCAGCTAAAAGGGAATCTCCTTCATTGGCCTTTAGACATCACCATAAAAGATCTAAACTTTTAAGTGGCATGTAGGCATCCTGCAATATTGTAACATATCACCTGAGACCTTGAAACTTGGGGAGATCCTCATGAGGATCAGGTTGGGCCCCAGAACTGTCTTTAACATTGTGTGCTCAGTGGCTCTGTGAAAAACTGAGTTAAGCTGCTGAAATGTCCTTACGATGACTCTTGGGGGACCCAGCTCAGGGTCTTGAAGTGATATGATAGGATGAATATCAAGGAAGCCACCTCTGAAAGACATCTAGCCTGGGCATTAGGAACCATTTGTTTACCGAGAGGTGGTCAAGCAGTGGAACAGGCTTGCTAGAGAAGTGATCAATTCCCCAAGCTTGTCGGTGTTTAAGAGGCATTTGGACAATGTCCTTAACAACATGTTTTAACTTCATCAGCCCTGAACTGGTCAGGCAGTTGGACTAGATAATTGTTATGAGTCCGTACAACTAAACTATAGTCTACATTCTGTTGTCTGTTCTCTTACAGATAATGTTACATTTACATGCATATGATGACAGTGATTTTCTGCAAGCCAGCATTAAATTCTAGCAAAGCACCCTTTAGCCAGTGTGTCTGAGCAGTAGCGTCAGTCCGTCCAATGCCATGATAGCCCAGAAAGAAGTACCCCATAGGAAGCGTGTCACTGGAGGATGGCTGCAAACCCCTGGAGCCACGGCTGTGGGTGATGGTGCTCTTGGCACTGCTGGGTGCTGCAGCAAAGCAACTTGCGAAAATGGCATGAGCTAATGCCACTTAACTATGATAAAAGAAGAAGTCAACATGTTGGAGAAGACTACCCTTTCTCTATGTCACTTTATCCTGCTGGTTGCAATAGAGGCTTGGTCAGCTGCAGCAAAAGTCAGCATGTTCGCCCCCAGAAAAAAGATGTTGAGGTGGCCAAGTGATGCTTAGAGAAATGAGGCAGTGCAAGATCTGAAACGAGTTTCTCCAGCTGAGTCAGGTTGAAGGAATATGCAAATTTGACAAAGCCATTTATGGTTAGCAGTGTCCTCACAATGGTAGTGGGAAAGAAAACAAAGGAAAGAAAGACCAAAGAAAATCAGGTGAACCAAGAGCTCAAAAGATGAGACTGTGCAATAGCTTGGCATGAAATTATGGCAGAAAGTTATTAGCAGGATCCCCTCTTTTCAAATAGGGACTAGTGGAGCAGGAAAGGATTTGGTTTCTAATTACCCAGACATGCTAAGGGTATTTTACAGGGTTTTGTAAGCTCAGTTGGCCTGAACTCCTCTTCTCCCAGGAGACCTTTTTAGCTCATCCTCGGCTTTGAATTGTCTTGGAGTGGTGGCAGGGCTGACTTTTCATCAGTGTAGAGGGCCAGCCTCTTACTGCACTGTATTTTATTCCCACTTAGAAGATAAGAGATATACACTGTGCAAAACCACTTGGACAAATGTGCATTTCACCCTGCAAATTCAAGGGACATGAGGGTAAACTCTCTATTAAACTGCATTTAATGCCCACAAGAGATAGCGATGTGTGGTGAAGACTGCATTATGCCAATTACTAAACCCGAAATTTCTAATATCTCCTTGTGATATTGCACGTAGGGGAGTCTAATTGCTTATTGAAGTGTGCATGTTTTGGGCAGAACTTGCATGTTCGCAACTGCCAGAGCATCACTTTCACTTAAGGAACAACTATACTGAGATTTAGAGAAAGCCCTGTATCAAGCTGTGCTACATTTAGCTACACATCATGTACAGTAAGTGCTGTGGAATTTAAAGCTAGAATCTAAGACCATTCTGGGTGGTTTGTTGAAGTCAAAATTCTGCTCTTGCAAGCCTTGTTTTATTTAAAATCAGAACAGCTTTGACAGTTAGTATGATAAAAATATTCTGCACTGGTGTGAGTTTGGGGAATGAGGTTTGGACAGAAGAAGAGGGAAAGGAATTGGTTGGTTTGGGAGATACATTCTTTTTGTACCTCCAGTACCAGTAGTAGCCAGATCTGATATAGGACTGATGTCCACTTTGTCCACTTCACAAATGCATTTCAAATTTCAGCATTTGAGGCTTTTATCATCTTTTTTTTCCCACAAAAGGGTTTAAGTTGTCCCTTGAGTATTCACTCTGATTACCCTGGTAAGATCTGCCTAAATTTTCCCTCAAAAAGAAACTAGAAACAGCAGCAAATTCCTTCTCGTTCTGTTCTGTAGTCAGCCTCCTCTGGAAGCAACTACAGAGATGCTCAGAAAAAAAATAAATCTTCCTGCATTTATTTGCCTTAGGTGCCTGCAGGACATGATGTGGAGGAAACCACTCCTTCTTCCAAACTCCCTGAGAGCACAGTCAGTGTGACTGCTTGGACTGCGATGGGTGACTATTTACTGAGTATAAACTGAATGTTTCGAAAAACAAGTCAGTCAACTGAAAACTCAGCCGAATCAGGAAATTATGCTTACAAAGTGCAGATCCTCTGACTACATAAATTCATTACATTGAATACATGGAAATCCTAATTTGTAAACAAAATCAAATGCATACGCTCAGGAGTACCTTTGATTAAGTGTTTTGCTTCACATTGAGAAATAAACATTGTACCTGTTCAGACTTAATGGGCTGACTCTAGTGTCGTACTCCCTTTTAACAGGGATATTTGGGGGGTAACAAGAGAAGAAAAATGTGTGTTCCTTTAAGCCTAGCAGGGCTGGGAGCCCACCACAGCCATATTATAACCATTTGCTCAGAGTTCTGGCTGATAAGTACTTCTTGGCAATTTATGCACTTTTATATACATAACACTGAAGTTCAAGAAAAAAAAAAATCATCCGCTTGGACTGCTCGTATCTTAGCCATGTCACAGTTAATTCTGTAGTGAACCAAATAGCTTATGGTGGATTAAAATACATCTCCCATAAAAAAAAAAAATCCCGCTGTATTCAAAGTTATCAAGTGACAGAAAAGATTTTTTTTTTTTGCTTGATAGTTTGTTAGAAAAGATTTGCATTGTCCTTACTTCCTAGCTTGACTTTTTTCTGGCTTCTTCTAGCCAGTTTTGCTTTTCTCTGCAAGACTAAATAATCCTTTAGTGCCGCATATTTTCTCCCTGTGAAGATATTTATATATTGTTGTCCATTTACTTCTCAGTATTCTTTCTCATAAACTAAACAGCTTGAGTTTTTAAGTGTTTTGCTATAAAGCATTTATTT
Organism: Trogon surrucura; assembly: GCA_020746105.1. Classification (NCBI taxonomy): domain Eukaryota; kingdom Metazoa; phylum Chordata; class Aves; order Trogoniformes; family Trogonidae; genus Trogon; species Trogon surrucura. Next base: position 34,938,051 of record CM036617.1, read on the forward strand.
TCTCTTCCTCAAACCATTGCATCCTTTTTTTTATTAATATCCTTTCCAGTTTTACCACACCTGTTTTAAAATGTGCAGAGAAAAGATGTTACGTGAATTGGTCTGATCGATGTTGTATACAAACATGAAATCACATCTCTGCTCCAATTCAGCTCTTTGCCTCCTTATTCCTATCAGACTATTAGCTAATCATAAATGTCAAAGTGTAGTCCAGGTAAATCACTGTAAGTTAATTTTCTTCATTCTTCTCATGTAAGAGATTGCTCTGCATAGATGTGTTTCCATTGCTAAAGCCCGGCTTTTCCATCCTGTCACGGGTTAGGGCTGGGCCAGCCACTAACACGGACAGACGCTCTCTAACCCCCTCTTCCCCCTCAAACAGGAAGAGAAAAGGGAATGAGGCAGAGAGACTTACGGGTTAGAGAAGAAAAACTAGAACAACTTTAATGAAAATAATGGAAATAATGGTAAAAAGATAAAAGTAAAAAACTATATACGACTATAGATAGTAGCCCGATATCAAACCAAACTCCCTTCCCCAATAGAAATCCCCACTGGTGCTGCAGAGCAGGAGGCACTGGGGAAACCCCAGGCTCAGCGGCGGCAGGAGCTGGATACAGGGAGCTGGATTCTGGAACTCAGGATCCGGATCAGAATCAGGAGGTCAGATGGAGTCCTCTCTGGACACCGGCTATTGCAGAAAAGGCGTAAAGGGCAAAAACGGCAGTGAAAAGGGACGAACAAAAAAGGGACGGAACTCTTGTGATCACTCAATTTACACTAAATATGACGTATATGGGATGGAATACTCTCGTTGGTCACCTGTCCTATTACCCCCCGGAGGTGCCACCTTTTACTTCCTTGTGCCCCCCTCTTACTACCCAGCACCCCCAGCGTGGCACACAAGAGCCAGCAGTGGCCTTGGTCACTATAGGAATAAGTATAAGCAAGAGCCTTTCTGCACACCAGTCCTAGGCAGTAACTGTAAACATCAGGTGTTATCACTGTCAGTAGCACACACTGTCTGCAAAAAACACACTACTGACTTCAGAACGTGCAGCCCTTTAGAAGACACTAAATTGAAAAGTAAAAATCACTAAACAGGACTGGGTTTTTTAACTAAACCCAGGACACATCCCCAGTGACGGTTTTGTTTGTGCAAGGGCAAAGGTCTCACTCCCTGAGTGTTTTGTGGCTTAGGTCCCATGCACGGCTTTCAGGGTTTGTTCTACGGGAAAGTCTATGGATAATTCTATGATGTTTGTAGCCTTGTGTGATTAAAATGGTGTAATCAGATGGGCTGTCAGGATGTTAGCTGATCGCATCAAGCATTCAGAGGGCAATCGCACAGGCTTTGTCTAGACTGGGGTTTAAATGCGTGTCATTAGCACATATTAGCTGATACATTTTAGAAGTCTGATGCAGACAAGGCATAATGTCTTTAATGTGAAAATCTGGCTGAGTTAGGCCCTTGGGCATTGGCGCTGACACTGGTTTATCTATTTTAGAGTTTTAGAATAAGTTAGGCAAGGGCTTGTCTGCAAAGACAAGTTAATTTGAAAGAAGATAGGCTATGAATTTAAAGGGCTACTCCAGGACTCTCAGACCAGAAAGAGATTCATTCTACTATTATACACTTCGCTAGGTAAGTTTTCATTTTATTATTTTTTTTTAATCTTCCCTAAAAAACAGTTCCCATATGAGAGGTGTTATATTTAAAAATTAACCCTCTGGTGCATTTCTGTTTCCATCAGTGCTCCTTGCTGAATACAGCTGATTAGCCTGTTTGTGTCTGGGGAGGATGTTGGAAAATTTGTACACTCTGCAGATCTGGTTGCTGACGCTAAAAGCCGACTTGCATTTCACAGGGGGGAGACGTGGTATGCTTGTGTGAGAGGAATGGGAGTGGAGCAACAGAAGACCATAAAATGGGATTTAAAATAGAGACTGGAAGGATTTTGTTAGAACCTGGCATTCGATCAAAAAAAACCACACAAATCCCCGGACATCCCAGAAGCCTGTTATAAACTGAGGGGGGACAGGGAAGAGAAAGAGATAAAAATTCATTGTAAAAATCATAGTAAAGTGTGGTGGTATTGAATGCATGAGGGTTTGCGAGTTTCCTTAGCTGGTTCTGCCCATGGAGTCAGGTCAGGCAGTTGTTGTGTCTGAGACTCTAAAGAAGAACTTTCCAAAATCACTCTGCAATTTGCTCTATCCCCCAAATAAGCTATGCAAATAATACCAACTTCCAATAGCAGAGGAGCAACCCCTGCAAGAATAATCTGCATCTCTAGCTTTACGGTTTACTATTTATAAAGAATGGTGATGTTAGCAAAAAAAAACAAACCCAAATTCCTCATTCTTGAAGTCTTGCAAGGCCATATATTACTCATGAAAAGCAAATATTTACCAGGCAGACAAAACTCATTTCAGGACATCATATCTACTCCTCCACTCTGACTGGTTGTCACCTTGGTGTAACTTGTCATTTGGTTGGATGGAGGCAAAAAAGATAAAGTCTCATCAGAATTAAGGTTAATCTCATCTAGGTGGAATTAGGTGGAATTAGTCTCATGAGGGTGGAATCTATCTAACCATCATGCCACCAGTCCAAGGCTGATTTGTCTAATAAAGAATTGCAAGGTAGGAACTGCTTTTCAGGATGATTCTAGAAGCCTGTTTTGTGCAATAAAACATATCAAGAGAGAAGGAAGCCAGATGGAAAACAGCAGAAGTTTTTGGTAACACGTTTCCTTCCCTGAGATGTTTTTGATTGACAGTTCTGGAAACAGGTGTTTTATTTGTCCACAGGGTAGGACAGGGAAGGCATCTAATATTGTCCCAGCAGAGGTGTACAGATACCACCTGTCATTTCATTTGCATCCCTATGAGGTCCTTGCCTCATCTGTGCAAACTGCAGAGGAAAAAGACATCTGCAGAATACATATTTGACGCTGATTTTAGGCCACAGAACTTCTGCTAGTTAAAAGCTTAGTTTCAGGGCTGGATTAGAATCTCTGATCTATAACATGCATATCCTACTGTCCTAGTAGGAAGTTATCCAATGACTGAGGAGGAGACGACAGCCTTTCTTAAGTACAAATGAAGAAGCATGCCCTGGTGATCCCATCCTTCCCCCTCAACCACCACAGTGAGCAAGAAGATTTGGATGCATGTAGCTGGCAAAGAGATTCATCCTATTAGAAAGGCAGAAAAGAAGCTCATGTTATGTTCACACAGAATGCTTTGAGATGATTTTTAAGTCTAAAGAAAACTGTCTGTAGTTTATACCCATGAGATGCTCTTAAAACAAAGGTTAGCATAGGGAAATGGAACAGCAATGAAGAAAAGTATTATCTTTTATGAACACTTCACTGCTCTTCCTCTTTGAAGAGATTTCAATGTGGAGACTGAAATCCCTATTGTTTCACAGGTTTACGGTCAATAGGAGGAATAACATGGGATTTACAGCTTTTCTTTGATTTTTGTGGGCCATGCAGTCCAAATGTCTGAAGGAAAATGTGGAGGTACACATCTGGGTGAAATGGAACTAGGCAGTCATTTATGGAACACAGAACTGTTGCTCTTCTGCAGTACAGGCCTTTTTATTTAAGGGCATAAATATAAAACACGGGCAGATGGTCAGAAGTTCAGTGATGTATATTGGTCATGCAACCAGCAAGAAAACTGTATGTGTTCAGGATTCAGGCTTCAATTTTTTGTCTTTCAAAAATGATGAGATTTCTGTCATACATAGCCTTGAGAAAGGCAATGGAGGGCAAACTGGATGGATCCAGGAAAAAGGCCCTAACCAAAGGCTAATTAGCGATGTGACACAACACTGTGCAGAGATATCTACACTAGTGGTGAGCAAGCTAGTTTGGCCACAGGAGACATCGTAGCTGTGTTTGTGCAGCCTCTGTCCAGCTCAACACGCTCTACTTACTGCTCCCAGATGTGGTACTATCTAAGCTCTCTTCTTCTGGACTTCTTTCTATATGGTTTCTTCTTCTGAAAAGTTCATTTTGAAGAAGTTCAAACCTTGTTTTGGGCAGCTAATAAGATGTGTTGTCAGTAGAAAACTATGAATTATTTGCAGCTAGAGAGGGAGGGCATCCTAACTGAAAAAAAGAACCTGGACACTTCACTCTCTTCCTACATTTGCTAAAGGCCATGAAGTGACTTTATTTACTAAAGAAGATGGAGCAGCAAAAGCTTTCCAAAAATAACCGGAATAAGGTTTCAGCTCCCAGACCCTTTTGGCTGTCCCAAGTTCCCCAGTCCTGACTTGCAAAGTTCAGAGGAAAGTAAAAGCTGTTCCAGAGTTTAAGTCATGTGGGTAATTCAAAGCTTTGGGAAGGTTACAAAAAGGTCCCTTGCGGGCAATCCCAAGATCAATGCTACTGTTCTTCTGTGTAACTAATCTAAAGTAAGGTTTTCATTAACTCACTTTATTTGATGCATTGTGAAACAAACTGAATGAGAATGTTTAGACTGGCAAAAAAAGCAATACAAAATCCCACAAGAGCCCAGCTAAACAGTACACATCAAGAGCTGAGTAACAAAGAAAATAACTCCTAATACACAAAGTCTTAGTTTTGCAGCTAGGCAGGAGATGGACAAATTCAAAGCTATCCATGAATACCAAGGCTCTTCTTCCAGCAGAGATGTTGGGAAGTTACTGCTTTGTGCCATGTCATGGGTGTATAACTCACTACTATGATGTCCTTGTTAATCAGATGTATTAGATGACAATACAGAGACGTGGGCTAAGCCACAGTCTCTTTGCTTTCTGAATTACTGACTGTTTGAGAGTTGTCATCAAATAAATACACAAGCAAGGGAATCTGTAACCAGACCAATAGTAAAGCTACTCTGCATTGTTCCAAAACTCATCCAAACAGTGTATACTTCCCATCAAGAATTTGCTTTTAAAAGCTATCAGTACCAGGATTTTCACTGAAATGTGGACATAGAGCTAAAGATGTGAGAGGCTTTAGCCTCTCAACTAACTTCACAGAATATCCTATGACTGGAAGAACTCACTACTTCATGCTACAGTCCAGAGAGCAGAGCCTAATTTTTCCTTCTCCAAGTGAGCACTTTATCTGCTGAACTGTTGGATAAGCAAGATGTCATGTTGTCCCTGTTTCCACCACTTCAGGCAAGGTTTTATACATCCAGCATTTTCTGAGGACACCTGACAGACTGATCCCCTAGTTGCAGCTGGAGGTACACACCTCATTGTTCACCACTCTTAAGGCCACTGCTGGGTTTTCAGATGCCTTTGTAGCCTGCCTTCATGTAGCCATGACTGAAAACCATGGTCCTCTAAGGTCAAAGTCTGAGAGTCACTCACATTCTGCCTATCATAATGAAACACAAGAAATCCAGGCCTTGAAGTTTAGCATGTGGGTCAGTAGGACAATCTTCCCGGGTTTCTAAGAAGGCTTTTTTCATGTCTTCTTAATCCAGCCTTTATCCCCTCTCATCTTGTCTACAGATTGGTTTGGCTTTGTGTGTCTGTGTGAGGTCTCAAGACCCTTCAAGTGGACTATAGCTTTTTATCTCCTCAGCACATCACACCTTTTAATTTGTCCATTGTATAATTTCTGTTTGTTTTACTGGAAGTCATGTGGGTAGAGGGGATTTGCAAAGGAAAAACATCTACTGAGCCACATAATAAAATACATATAACAACAATCTCATACATAGAGCAAATCTACATGTAAATGGCATCCTGTCCAATTTACAAAGAAGTAAGGAATGGGCAATTGCAACTGACAACCCACAGAGATTTATATAAATGCATAATATGAATTAGTCTTGAAAGATGAAAGGCTACCTACTTTGAGACATTTTGTCCTGATAGACCAAAAACTACTAGTCACTTAAATTTTCATTAAAATATGAGAAACAAGAAACCCGAACTATAGTGCCTGACTGAGAACATGGATTACCAGTACCTAGCTTCAGGCACTGCCAATACAGCACCTAAATTCAACACAGTCACAGCAAGTGTGACTCAAGGCTTCTGTCATACAGCTGGGGAAGCAGCTACAAATCCTCTGTCTGGCATTTGGTAGGGAGGGGCAGAATCCGGTCTTCCCTCAGCAGGTCCCATGTAAGCAGGGCTGGACATTGCCTTCACAGTCCAGTCATGCTGGAACAGAAAAGCCAGCTTCTTCCACCTTTCACTCAGGATGCTCTGTTTTTCAGGCATCATGACAGGGTGCAGGAAACTTCAGTTAGCTGAGGCAGAACAAGCATGGGGAAAGTGCACTTGGTCTTCCCCATAGGTAGCTTCTAGAAAATCAAGAGTTACAATATCCAGCCAGTTATGACTTTTTTCAAAACACAGAGAGCTGGAACATATCTGGCAGTGGCTTTATCTCACCTCAGTTTAGATTCTCAAGCAGACAGATCTAGTGCTCAGTCCAGTCCAGGATCCTGCATTGCCACCTCATTAAGGGGTTGCTGAATTTATGAACCCTTGTTCGGCTGTGGCTCACTGGAAATGCTAGACTGAAACTTGTCAGCCTCCCTAGAGCCTTCTGATTTTAGTGAAACAAGGGAACAGCTGGTAAATGCTGCCTCTTGAAGGAGGTTTTTCTGTGGGACAGCAATTGCTGTTGCCCAGGGTGCTCCTAAATCTGCAGAGAGCATGCTGCTGCCTCCCGAAAGCAAGGCTGCTCCAGGAAGGTATTGGTCAGCAGAGAATGCTGCTGCTGTGATTTATTCACAGCACTTCCCAAAGAGACAAGTCACACAAAGGTTGTGGTGCTGTAGACACCCTTGCTTAAAATTTATGGAATGATCAGAATCAGAGGAAAATGAAGTTGATAGGATATGGATATGGATATGGATATGGATATGGATATGGATATGGATATGGATATGGACATGAGAGGAGTTCCCTGACTGAACTTTATTCTTCTTCCTTACCCCAGCTTTACATACAAAATGCAACGTATGTAATAGAAGTAGAAATGAGCAAAACCTGTAGTGCATACCAAATTTGCAATCCAATAATTTGTATTTGAATGTTTTATCAAAAACTGACTATGCCTACAAACACTTCACAGACTAATTTTCAGATTCATGAGTTTTTGCTTGGTTTGTCTACATGTTCTCTGAGCTCTGTGCCAAAAAGATATTTCCTTTCTTGCGCTGAAACGTAACACTGACACGTGTCAAACTACTTCTTTTGTATGGGCTTAACCATACTTCCTCTTTCTGCTTTTTGTAGATTCATACATATTAGACACACATCTTTGGGTTTTAATTATAAAATTAATGTAGACAGCAACCAGAAATAAGCTGACAAATCTAATTTCCCAAGTAACTCAATATCATTTCAGGATCTCTGAGAAGGAAAAGAAAAAATTATGTCCAAGGGGTTACAAGAATGTTTCTAAGGGGACAAATTATAAAACAAACAAACAAAAAAGCCAATCAGATTAATAGAGGAACATTTCCCTCGTGTCAAGTTCGATATTTATCATCAGACAGGAGAATGTGATGGTATTTTGAACACGAAATGGCTTTTCATACTACTTCCAATCCCAGACACTTAGGGGAAAAAATTATATAGACATACATCATAAATGCATCTTAAAAAAATCATTTCTAAAAATAGTTGTTTAATGACCCTGTACAGTGCTGTGCTAGCTCCATTCATGTTAACTTCCTGCCATTCCCTAGATTTAACCTAAAACCTTTATCAAAGTGATTGCCCTGTCCCAGGTATTGACAGAAAAATAGGATTGTTGTAAAGTAAGCAGAGAAAGCTGTCAAGTGAGCAGTCACTGCCACACTGAGAGCTGCACTGATGTGGAAGGAGCATAGGCAGCTTTCATGGTCCATGACAAAATGTCACAGATACAGAAAGATGATGCTGGACGTGCAAAAAATAAACTTACACATGAAAACACCATGCAGTTTGTTATTTTTCTGCTGGGAGGAGGTCAGGAAATACAAGGAAACCCTGAGAGTACAATGTAGTTTGCTAAACAGGAATCTGAATCCAAACTGAGGCTATTTTTTAAACCCAGTTTTTGCAGTTTTCTGTTCCTTTGCCCTCCCAGGTAAGAGTGTACCACTAGGATCCATGCACACGTCCCCCCCCCTCTAATTCTCAAGCTGTGATGGTGATGTGTCAGGCCCAGGAGTAATCCTGAGTCTGACATCTGCTTTGACTGCACCGTGCTGCAACGGGTTTGTGGTGGTGCTGAAGCCATGCAAGCACTGCTCTTTGCTCGTTCCTTTGTTCTCTACGTTGGAAACTGGAAAAAAGTAAATCTTGTAAAAACTTGCGAGGCCAAAACGTAGCTTTGTCTATGGACAACATTGTTTTCAAAATGGGAGAATGAGTTGTAAAAGCAGACCTAATGAGTTAGACCAAGTCTTAACCATCCCAGGACCAAGTAGTGGCTTCCAGAGTTGATGCCCATGTGTTTATTACCCCTTAATGATTTTTTCTTCCATTAATTTATTCCATTTATTTTGGGAACTAATGTAAAGTTTTGGCATCTGCTGTGCCATACTGCAAGGAGTTACACAACCAGACTGTTCACTGTGAATAAGGTTGGTTTTGAACCAAGCGGTTTAATCTGATATTCCTTAGTTGTATTGAAAGAGGAAGACTTCAAAATTGGTTATCTAGCCAAATCTGATATAATGATTGGTCATTGAACTGCTGTCAAAGTTATGCTCCAATTCAATCTTGCAGGTTGATAGAGTGCATCTCTTCTCAGCAAAATCAGAGGCTGGAAGCACAGCCTTCTTGCCCTTGGTAGGGTGATGATCACTCACAGCAGCAATACTGTTCCATCTGTTGAAGACAGACTTGCTGCTGATGTGCTGCTGGATGGGGTGGGTGGTGAGCATACCTTCATTAGGCAGTCTGAGGATTAACAGATTAATAGACATGGTCTGGAGGTGAATCTTACCACTCATGTATCAGCTGCAGAGGGGCTTCGGTCACTTTCAGCCACTTTTGTGCCACTCAGTTATCATGGCCCAGAGGTTGTTATGCTTTTCCTGCCAGCACATATGCACCAACAATGATGCATCCCTGTGCTGATAAGGAGGTCTTCCACCCAACATCAGCTGTGTCGTCCTGGTCAGTGAATGTGTCTTTAATGGCAGGTCTGGATGTAACTAGACATGGTAGATCAATGTAAAAAATTGTTACAAAGCTGGTTACACTAACTCCAGTGTCAAGTTACTGCCTCCTAAGCAGGCTGATCACAATCTATTGCCAATACACTTGTCTGACCTAGTCCCAACATGCAAGGTAGACTGTTTCCTTTCTCAAAGTACCAATACACAATCAATTGCAAAACAAACAGCTCTATAAGGATTCAATACACCCACATATGAAGGTCAGATCTTAGTCTCCAGGGAAGTTGGTATCCTTCTCCACTGCCCTCAAAAGAGAAGCTAATATCTCAGTCCAGTGAGGAAAATTGAAAGAATGGACTGAGACAACTGTGGAGGAAACTCATGAAGCTCTTTCCAGGGCCACATAGCAAGATAGAAATCTCTTCATGACATGGTGCTATGTGACATCTGCAGCTTTTCTAAAGAACTGAAATGGAGCTAGTTTACGGACTCCCCAGCAGCTCAGCTCAGCAATGTGCACCTAGCAGCTTGTCTTCCACAAACCAAAATGTAAAATAACCACAGAGTTGCTCAGCAGCCTTGAGACAAAGACTGAAGGTTGGCAAGTCTGCACCTTTCCTCCTCTGCAGAAAGAGATCTCAGGACCTGAACTTTAGTGTCCAACTGTCCCCTTGAGCAGGATCAGCCAGGTCACAGGCAGTGCATGGCACATCATCCAGCTTCTCTCACACTGTAGTGTCTTTCAGGTGGTCTCCAAATACATGTATGTCTACAAGGAGTGAGTCACAGCAACACAACAAAAGCTTTTCCTTACCTAGCTCAAGGACATGTACGTTCTGCAAAGGATGAGGCCCTAGTTAACCCTCCCAAAGATAAAGGTTGGTGTGTGAGCAGAATGCCCATGTTACCATTACAGGCAGTGGAAAAAAATGAGTCACTAACCTACGCTGAGAGAGTCTGCAGAGCTAGTCAGCTACACAGATGTAGATGCCAGCTTTAAGGAGAAGTACACACTCCTGCATTCATCCAGCTGAATAGCTCCCCCAGACCCCTCTCACAAGGAGTATGACAGCAGCTTAGTCATCCTCATTGCAAACACCTACAAGTTAATTTGTGTGGGATTTAGCTTAAGCTAATGTGGACCACATCTGCCTGCTAGAACCAAGGTGGAATTTGATAGGTGGAATTTCCACTTAATTCTCCAGTCTATAAAAATACTAAATCCATTCACGGCCAAAAAATGCTTTGAGGTTCTCATAGCTTTTGGCCTATGAGTCTTGATAAGTTTTCAATCACTTCTGTATCTTATACAACATAATGCTGTGTTGTGAATGAATCAGAATCATAGAATGGCCTAGGTTGGAAGGGACCTTAGAGATCATCTCATCCAACCTCCCTGTCATGGGCAGGGACGCCTCTCAACTAGATCAGGCTACTCAAGGCTCTGTGCAACCTGGCCTTGAACACCTCAAGGGAGCGGGCAGCCACAACGTCTCTGGGCAATTTATTCCAAAGTCTTGCCACCCTCGTACTGAAGAATTTCTTCCTAAGATCTAATCTAAATCTATTCTCCTTCAACTTAAACCCATTTCCCCTTGTCCTATCAGTGGACGCTCTTGTAAAAAGTCCCTCCCCAGCCTTCCTGTAGGATCCCTTCGGGTATTGGAAGGCAGCTATTAGGTCCCCCCAAAATCTTCTCTTTTCAAGACTGAACAATCCCAGCTCCCACAGCCTGTCCTCATAGCAGAGGTGCTCCAGCCCCTGGATCATCTTCGCGGTCCTCCTCTGAACAAAGAATGAAGGTACTCGGGTTCTAATATGCAAAACTTTCTGGAATCTTGTAAACGCTTTCATTTGAAAGTGGAATTTATGCAAGTGTGTGTTAATGATTTGGCATCTTAAAGGGGTTATTCTGAGTGCTATCTTTAACTTCATTACCATTAAATTATTCCAAAAAGATGCTGGCAGCTTGTGGCCTAATGCTTTAAACCAATTTAAAAAGTCATACATATTGTTTGTGGTACTCCACAGTCAGAGGACATTTTAACAGGACGAACCAATTAAGTAGCTTTTTGGACATCAAGCGGCGTTTACCTCAGTTACAAAACGTTGATCCTTTCCTACACTTTTTCTGTACAGAGTGAATTGGCAATCAAAACTTGAACAGGTGGAAACCCATCACAAATATCTAAATCATTTGGCAAAACATAATCCACATGGTTTTTATTTTGCAAGTAATTATTGCCACATGCATATAGTAAAGCTATAAAGCTTCTAGAAATCAAGTTCCATTTGACCAGTTAATCCCAGATGGTTTCCACTCCTTAAGAAGACTGTAATAGGAAACAGCATCTTGAGAGAAACATTCACCTCCAATGATTTGGCTGTGCCCTCTAAGGTCAGCATGCAGAGAGCCCAGATGTCAGGATTGTATTCTACTTCACTTATGGAAGTAATAAAAAAGGACAGAATCAGGGAATGATGGGCTTTCTTAATCCTATCCCTGGGCATGTTTAAAAGTTGTTTAGATGTGGTGTTGAGGGTTATGGTTTAGGGGTGAATTTTGCAGAATAGAGTTAATTGTTGGACTCGATGATCTCAAGGGCCTTTTCCAACCTGAATGATTCTATGATTCTATGATTTTACGTGATCCTAACACTGACTGTAGGGACTAATGGTGTTAGGAGTTTCAAACTGTGGAAGAATTCAGGAATATAGCTACTCCACACAAACTGTGCTAAAAAAATATTGTTCATCTTTAGCCAATGCTGCACATAATCACTGCAAGGGAAAAGGAAATATAGACAACTTAGTGTACAGTTAGATTCATCTATAGGTTAATGCAGTTAAAGTCTTTCAGCTAATGACCAAAATATCAATGACTTATTACGATGTTTTCAGATATAGGGGTAAAGGAAACATTTTTAAAGGTGAAATCCTTGCCTTGAGAGGAGCTTTGTTAATTAGAAGAAACTTTGGCTTTGAAAACATGATTTCTGGCGGTTAAAGGAAATATAAGGGGCAATTCTGATACTTACATGAACATTTTATTTCCCTGTCATACATTTCCACACTTCCCAAGGTTTTGCTAAGCACTTTAAAGTTACAATGGGATAGGGGACAATTGGTATTACCACCATAAAAGCGTCCCCTCAGTCCTCCACAGTGTGAATCAGAAGTATAAATTGCTGTCCCTTAGTGGGAAAAGTAAGAAATAGACCATTCCCACTGGAAAGATAAGTGACTGGAAATGAGCCCAAAAAATTGTGTTTAGGAGTCTCAAAGCTGGAATACTGCTAGAGCAGATTACCAGGGAAACCAGCAATGAGTAGGAACCAAAGCCTAAACATCTGACTGTTTGCCTGGTATATATTTTAGAGTGTGCGTAAAGACCTTGGATTTACTTCACTGCACATCTCAATGAAGAGACATTTTCTACTAAATTGCTATAGAACACAATTTCTCACTGGTGCAACCTTTGTTTTTTTATAGATGTAGTGTATTCCTGTGTACATCCAATGACCTCGGGTTACAGCAAACAGCATCTTCTTTTTTGCCTATGGGAACATACTGGTATGGTGGAGAAAGGAGGAAGGAGGAATCTGTGCCAACTTAACTCCTACTCCTTATTCTCAGTGACACAAGACCCTCTGCATGTCTTTCTCTGCCCAGTGATGGAGGTGGTATGCCCACCCACCTTATATTTCCTCTTTTGAAAAATACTGCATGTGCGCCAGCTTCTTTCCAGCAGGCGATTATAGCAAAAGTCCCTTCTTGCCATCTCCCCCTCTCTGTCTTTCCACTCTGAAAAAAGAAAGAATCTTACTACTTTTACATATATTTTCTAAACTCTTGCTACATCGTCTGAGTTTTGCATCTTCAGCCAGCCTTCAATCTCACCTTCAAGATATCTTTTACTTACACTTACAAGAACTGGAAATATATTCCAGAGAAGTCTCTTTAAAAACACCAAGGACCCTGACATGACCAAGCCTAAACACATATGCATATGTATACGCATGCACACAAGCAGCTTCTTTGCAAGGTCTACTATGAATGCAGAATTTGCCCTATTTCTGAGAAACTCACTCCTAACCCTCCTCCACACTCACACATACTCTAACACACTCCCTCTTGTATGAATCCACCCTCTCCCACGCTGACATATATATTCTCTCTCTCCTTCACCACTCTGTTTGCCTCTGAGCTAAATTAGTCTACTGTGGAAATTGCCATCAGCAATTTTCACCCTTTGCTGCTCTCTCAAGGAGTTTATGCAGTGGTGCAGTCATGATATTTAATTAGTTACTCAATATCTTTTGAGTTATTTTCCAACTATTTACATCCATATTTCACAGGACAGCAATGTTTCGCGCGTTACCTCCACGGACTTAGGACGTGGACTAAAATACACGAGGTTGAACTTTCATGTTGATTACTTACTCAGACTCAAATGGATGTTTTGGGGATGAATCATAAAATCATGGAACCATAGAATTATCAGGGTTGGAAGGGACCTTAAAGATCATCTAGTTCCAACCCCCTCACCATGGGCAGGGACATCCCCCACCAGATCAGGCTGCCCAGAGCCCCATCCAGCCTGGCCTTAAAAACTTCCAGGGATGGGGCTTCCACCACCCCTCTGGGCAACGTGTCCCAGTGTCTCACCACCTTCATGGTGAAGAACTTCTTCCTAACGTCCAATCTAAACCGATCCATGTCTAGCTTCAATCCATTCCCTCTAGTCCTATCGCTACCTGACATGACATAGCTCTCATTACAAGATCTCCTCCCAGCTACCAATCACTAAAGCATGTAGCACCACCCAGCTGCTTGTTCCCATCTTCACAGCTCATGGTGAACTGGGTGGTGAATGGGGTGAACCGGGTGGTGAATGGGGTGAACCCTCTGAGGCTGTTCCAGTGTACCATCAGCCAGGTTGTCTTAGACCCAGACATATCTCAGGAAGACACTGCATTATTCCCAGGTCAGAGATGTGAGAGTGGATGTGAACCATTTTCCTTAAATGCAAGCTTGAAAGCAAGTGAGAAGGTCCCAGCTGAATTCATGGTTTGAGCTCTTGACCCCATTTTACTTTCCCAGGTGGCCATTAGAAAAGTCTTCTGACTTTGTTTCACTTCAAATTTCTCAGTTATATTAAACACCACTTTCTGTTACATGGGGAATTTTTGAGGATAAACATATTAAAGCCTGTGAGCACTATCACAGTAGAGTAACGAAGGACAAAAATGCCCAAGAAAATTTTGCTTTTCATATACAAGAATAAAAAAGCAACAAAACCAGGTTAAAATGCTTACATTTAAGATGGATGGGGGAGTGTCATAAGGCTTGCTTATTACTTGTCTGTGGAGCATTGAGACGCTGTAGAACCAGCTGGTATTAGAATCACACCATGATCTACACAGTTTGATGAGCTGAACAAGCTCCGGCATATTTTGAGCCATTCCTTTAGATTTATTCTTTGTGAATCAAAAAACATAAACAAACACATATATATGAGCAGACTTGAGGGAGAAAAAATGCTGTGATTTGACAAAGTAGATGAATCCCTAATTCACATTAAAATGGTGACTCTTTCCTATTAATTATTCCAGGGAAATAACCTTGGTGGTTATATCTAAGAAGCCGAGCCTAAGCGCTCAGTTACTGAAAGAAAAACAGTAGGGAAAACATATTTGTCACCTAAGGTCACGTCAAAAAAATAGGAATTTAGGGAAAGTATTGCTTCTTGAATATCTACATTAATACCTAGTGATGTCCTTGAAAAAAGTTTCCACTGTCTGTACCTGTTCCTCCCCACCCCCAGTGAAATGCCTGTGCTGTTGAGAGCAGTTTTTTGTTCATGAGAAATGCTGATTTTGCAGGAAGCGAAGGGAACCTTTACTCAGCTGTTCTGATCTTTTAAGTAAATATTTATTTATTTTCTGTATGAAGTTATAAAGTTTCTTGGGAATACAGATAATGTAGCAGGAGAAAAAGTAATTACTGTAATTTTGCCTGTGCTTTTGGAATATAATCCATCTGATAAGCACGCCATTTACATTTTGTGAATTGCACAGCTCAGCATACAAGCATCTTAACTAGATGCATGCAGACTCTATTTATCAAATACTATCATTCTCATGTTGATGGAAGTACTTGTCTTGGCCTTTTCACTTTTCAAAGACCACGTGATTAAGATGTCATTGACATTAAGTGTGCCTTGCATCCATTTCTTAAGGAACGGCATGGTCAGTGCTCAGAGATCCTCCCTGAGGGTTAGCAAGACTTTGAAACAGCAAAGAACCACAACCCAGAAGGGCAGCTGAACACCAGAGAGTTTCCCTTTCTTTTCAGTACAGCTTGCGGAGACCTGAAGCAGGCCCAAACCCCTCTCCACTCTGGGAAAGGGATCGTGCAAGTGTTCAACTGGTTCTTTTCCTTTGTCTTCCTAGAGGTTCATTTTCTAACAGAGGGAAATACCTATCCCTCTGATTTTCTGGGGATAAATGGGAAGACTCTGAAAGAAAATCTCATTAATTCTCACCGCTACAGAAGACATCAAATAAGACATTCTTTAGGAAATGAAGTGACAGACCGCAGGGGAGAGGGGAATGAGAACTGACCTAGCAACCGTGCCTGCCAGGTAGCCTGAGGACAGTCAGTTCCCATCAGCGTGAATGTGGGCTGAAGGACTGAAGGTATTCAGCACCTTGCAAGATTAAACCCAGAATGAAAGCAGCCTTTCTCATCAAAATCGCACCACCTTCCTCCTTCCCAAAAGGCACGTTAATTTGTAAGAATTTGCTATCCTTGGCAGTTGTTTCCAACTGAGCTCTTTTGACCTCCCTTCCTATCATTTGATGGGGTACTGAGACATGCACACACACAAGCTAAGAGCCTCAGGACACTTCAAAGGGAGTCCACGGCTACTTCCATTGCCCCAAACACCTTTGTTTCCTGAGGAAAGTGCTATTTGGGCTGGTATGGTACAGAAAAAGTGGAAGAGGAGGTAGGAGGCAGGCCTCCTTTCCCACCCCACGATGTCCAAGGCGGTACCCCCATCAGGAGGGCCATGTAGTGGGAGTAGGGAACACAGGAAAAGTATCACCCCACCTTGTCTAAGCATCAGCTGTGTCTGCTTTTTCCAAGCAAAGCCTGGGAAAGGGCAAAGCAGGAGCATCTCCACCACAGCATGCTGCTTCCTTCAAGCGTGGGTTCAGAGTTTGCAGGGATACCTGTCACTCACTGTCCAACCATATGAATGAGAAAAGCAGGATGCTCTCTGCTCAGAAGGGTCTGAGGGCTCCTCTCTTTCTCTCCCCGACCCTTTACTGCCAAGCCTCAACCCTCATGGCAGCTGAGCTGTGGCGTCCCATGTAGGTTGCTGGCAGGAGAACTGTTTATTATGTTTTACTATGTTTTGTGCAGGAATCTATAACTCTCAAACAGTGTTCACGTGACATATAGCAATACATTTTTTCCACTGAATACTTTCCCCTTGAAAACACTTTCTATCCTCTGCAGAGGAACACACAAAATATTTCTAAGGCATGGGGTTTTTTACACAGATTTTTCCTCACTGCCTATATGCCAAAGCACTTCACAGCGGTAAAAATTATGAGGCTGCACACAGTGAAATGTAAGGGAAGCTGTTGCAGAGCTACACTGCACAGCGTGAGTGGGAGAGGGAGGGAGGAGTCAGTCACGAGACCAACAACGGAAGGAGAAATAAATTAAGAGTCATAAAGCAAACTGCCATTCAAAACTCCCCTTCCACAGCATGGCCATTACTGCAGTTTCTGACAGCTTCACAAAATGAGGATAATTTGGGAATGGGCCTGAGGATACATTTCTGCTCCCATCCTACGTGCCACAGGACATGTCAGACATCTTCCACAGCCACGCTCTGAAATCCAGCAGAGCACTGGAATGTGGCATTCATAAAGATAATGAGAACAGCTGTAGACAAAGCAAGTGGATGAAAAAAAGAAAAGGGATAAAAAGTTTGGCGTCCAAAGCAAAAGCCTTTGCTTGCTAGGACCCCACTAAAAGCCCAGTGCCTCCTTGTTCGGTTCATAATCGTGGGATATACATGTACGTGTATATATGTATACATTGGAGACTGGGTCAGCAGGAGCCCTGGCTCAGTTTGGTGGGACACCTGCCCTGTCAGCTCTCTGTGTTTCTGCATTCAAGAGTTCCTAAGTTGATGTGCAAGTTTCCAAGGGGCCCCACCTACCTTGGGCAGGGCGTAAAAACATGAAGTTACAACTAGAGTTGCTGCGCAGCAACAGCACAAACAGCCTTTGCATATCACTATCGGGTGGTAAGCCCTAAAGGGGGAATGCAGACTAGCCAGGGAAAACACTGACATAGTGAGAAACACACACACACACACCAGCCTATGCTTTTTATTGCCTGCTTGCAGATATAGACGAAAATACAGTTGGCTCAGCGACCCCGCCTTTTGACAACACCTATCTGCTTTAAGGTGCATGAAGAAAATAATGGTCAGAAAATGGTTTAAAACCTACCCGGTGCTTTCCTCCCACAGAGCTCCCACTTGCTACTGCCAGTGCTGCAGCACAACATAACTCTGTAAAAACACTTTTACTCATTTTGGGTTTTTGTCTTGACTGCACTTGCATATAAAGAAATGCACATACAAAGTAGTAGTTGCTGTCAGTGCAAAATACAAAATAGAAGAACCCATCAATGCAAAATTTAAAATATATGCACTATTAAGGATTTTCAAAATGAAAGGAGACTGCATCGATTTAATGACCTCTAACCTTATTCGTAGAACAGCTCTTGAAGCCACAAGCAAACAAAATACTACATGTATCTTTCATCAAAGTTGGCTTCTTTTGCTAGATTTCATGACGAATCCCTACTCTGGCACGTTCAGCAAAAAGACAAACACCAAAAGGAAAACTCTGTGTAATAAAGGTTAGATAATCTTTTTTTCTCCTTTAAAAAAGTGTCTTCAGATAAAGATTTTCTTTCTCTCTTTCTTCACACTATTTGTTTTTTACACGCCCTCTTCTGCTTCCCACACACCATCCCTACCTGTTGCTGTTTTAGTGTACTAGACATCTTACTTGGCTTACAAACAATGACATGCTCTTGCTCAAAAGTACCGTGAATGCCAGCAGTGCTGTGAAAATAATACTCTGCTTAATGCCTCATCAGTAGCTATGCCACATACTACTAGATTTCAAAAATAAAATGGATATTGGAGGCGAACAAATACAGTGTCACCTCAGAAAAAAAATTACACAATGGGTGTGCTTCCCCATGTAGACAATTAACACATCTCTCCATGGATGTGACGTGTTTGAATAGACACACAGCTCGTGTGCCTTGCACCAGTTCTGATACTTGCCTGCACAAAGGATGGGAAGAGGTAATGAAGAAGTTTTCCAGCCAGTTAGTAGAAAAGATAGTAAGATAGTGTGCACCTGGAGATAGCAAGTAGACTGTTGTTTAGAAAGTTTTAACAAGTTGTTTGTCCTTGGGGGTGTGTGGAACTGGACCTAAGCAGGGCTTTTCTAGTCAAAACCCTCGTTATGGAGATTAGAGGGTACCAAAACATCAAAAACTGTTTATGAAAGGCTGAAAATGAGCCAAAATTAAATGCAGCAGTGGGAGATGATGACCATCACCTCAATTCAGAGTACCAAAAACTCAATCCCCACATCCGCAAGGAGCTTACATGCTAATTTACACGAGAGGCAAAGCTAATTTTAAGATACTGATCGAATAGTGAAGGTGAATGCTATCACTAACCAGTAATTGTAGAATTAGTGACAAGTTAGGCGTGTTTATACTATTAAGTTACAAAATAAATATGTTGCAGTTTTTTGATGCGGTATGCTAGTTTCATCTAGCATCCAAACTTGGCCAACTTTGTTAAAAAACCAATGTCGGCTTTCTAAACTATCATCTGGTTTAGAGAGCTGTTTCTTTGCAATTGCTGCTTTTGGCAACACTCTGATGCATTAAAATATCAAATCACTCAGATCTTGAGGGAGATAACACAAAAATTCAGATGCTGTATCCAATCAGCTTTGACGCTGCTGCTGAAGACGACAGCAAGCTGGCAATTTACTTGATTTTAAGTGTGCAAAATGTGCAGAAGCTGTTCGTGCTTGCGCTGGTGTCAAAGCAGACAAGGCCTCTTGCTTCCTTTTAGCCCATCCCATTGCATGCACATCAGCCATACCAGTGCAAATTGCCAGGGTTTAGTACTGCTGGTTAACTGGAACTAATTTCACAAAACTCTTTGTACAGTGCCACAGTCAAGCACTTTGCAGAGGCACACTTTGTGTGGCAGAACTGCAGCCTACGTGGAGAACCCCCATCACACATGATGGATCAAACAGGGCTTCCCAGTAGGTCCATGCAAAGCAGAGAGAAGCCAGTGTGTCGTGCAGATAACAAATGCAAAGAAGAGAGGCACGTCTTTCCTTAGATGGTGGAAGCTGAGTTTCTTGTTCTTTTTTCAAGGGTTATTGCTGTGTTTTAAGCAAATGGTCTTTGGAGTAAAGAACAAACCTCAAGATTTTCCATCTCCTTCCTTGACATGGGACATATTCCGTGGGACATTTCAAAGACATGCAAAAGTTGGTGTTGAGTCCTCTTGAGCTAAACACAAAAAGATCCAGGGGAGGCTTCTTATTTTGTTTTGAAAGACACCCATACCTGCCAAAATTGTTTGTGCAGCACTCAATTTACTAGGCATCCTCACAGTACATAGAATCATTTAGGTTGGAAAAGACCTTTAAGATCATCGAGTCCAACCGTTAACCCAGCAATGCCAGGTCAACCACCAAACCATGTCCCAAAGCACCACATCTGTATGTCTTTTAAACACCTCCAGGGATGGTGATTCAACCACTTCACTGGGCAGCCTCTTCCAATGTTTGACGACTCTTTCAGAGAAGGAATTTTTCTTCATATTCAATCTAAAACTCCCCTGGTGCAGCTTGAGGCTGTCTCCTTTTGTCCTATTTCTTGTTACCTGGGAGAAGAGACTGACACCCACCTCACTACAACCTCCTTTCAGGTAATTGTTTAGAGAGATAAGTTCTCCCCTCAGCCTCACATAACACCTAATGCATACTCAGTTTGGCCAGGAACTTACTGCCATGTAGCTGGATTTTGTAGAGGATTTTCCTTTCCTCTCAAAGGGGATAGAGCAGAGAGAAGATCTCATATCACTTGTAGAGGGGGCAGCACGACAGCAGGTGCGAGGTTATTTGTGAGGGGAAAGGGGAAGGTTAGAGGCTACCTATTGCTCTTTCCACTGACCAGCTGGTGCTGGCCTGTGAAGCTCTGCCAGGGTGTGGGTGATTCGGGTTGTGCCTGGATACAGCGTCCCCAGCACTGGAGACCTTCAGGGCTGGAAAGTCACAGCATGCAGATCTCCTGTGCCTGTTGCAGAGCAGGAGCAGAGTGGAGGATTCTAGGATCTAAGCAATGTTGTTCAACATGTCTCTATCGTGTAGTCATTTGCTCACGTTTAAACCAGCAGTAGCCTTATGGGATTTTCAATGCATTGCATGGACTACAATGTCCTTCCTACCCATCTGTCTTATCTGGGAGGGAAGTGCTTTCCCTTTGAGTGTGATACAACCTGATCTTTCCCGACAGCTATTGATTACATTTTTGTCTTCCTTCAAACATACCCATGTCAGCTGATGCCTGTGCTCTTTCCATTACGTAACAACAGGCTCTGCTGTTAGTTTGGTGACCTGAGCGTATTCAGATACTTACTGGCAAAGGGTAAACGGCAATATTTTGCCACCAAGAGTTTTATGATACCTGCTTCCAGAGAGTAACTAGGTCTGCCACAGTTTTTATCAATATGTTCTTTATATGCATAAAGCTGTCTTAGCACGTACTCACAAGTCCACTATCTTTGCAAGATAGTGTATCTAGAAGCCATGCCACACACGATAATTAGAAGTTTACAACAGGAATTTCATTCTGATTCTAATACAAGACTGTCTATAGTACTTCGGTCTCTGAATATAAACCATCCTTTTTTACCTTTGTCTTTGGCTTGCCAAGTACAGTGAAAGTCTGAATTCAGAAAGATACCTCCTTTCCTCCGTGTGCTCTGCTCCTCTGGATTCCTAAATCTTACAAATGAAAAGCTACAGTTTTCCTCTTCAGCTGAACAGTTCTATAGGAAAAGATAAGAAGGTTAAAATTCACAAGATAACGACTTCGCACCTGAA
This sequence comes from Trogon surrucura, assembly GCA_020746105.1. Lineage (NCBI taxonomy): Eukaryota > Metazoa > Chordata > Aves > Trogoniformes > Trogonidae > Trogon > Trogon surrucura. The sequence goes on from CM036617.1 coordinate 34,959,428, forward strand.
GCCTTGAAAAAAACTGCAGTGTAGGGTTTGGGGAGCAGGGGAGAGAGGACTCTGGAGAATGATATTTCCTAAAGATTCATCTTAGCAATTGCAATTAACTTCCTCAATACCCTTTTGGATAAAAGTTATCAGATAAGAGATCAAGAGAGAGAACATGATTTAGCTCTAGCAAGTCTCAATTTACAATCTGTCTCCCCTAATCTGAGTTCATTTTGTGCAACTCCTGTGTCATGTTCCTCTCTTGCAGAGATGGAAGAAAGAGTTTAAGTCAAAACAGATAAGTGCAGAGCCTCCGGAGGCCAAAATGAAATGTCTCTTAATGGCGTTTTTACGGCAGTTTCAGGATATCACCATATCCTACAGGGCTATTATGAGGGGAATTTCATCTGCTTTACTCGAAAAAGCTTTGGTGACATTCTGAAAAAAAATGCATAATGCAGCAATTTAAAACAGCTAAAATATTTGGTTCAAGTTTCTCAGATTTCAGCTCTGCCTGAGAAAAGAGTGTGTGGGGAGGGAGGTTCAGAAGGGAAAGGAAAGAATTAGAAATAACCCTCTCTCCCTTTCTCTTTTTGCTTTCCTTTTGCTTTCCCATCACCCTCTGACGTTCAAAATCAACCTGGGAATCGAGGGGGAGGATGCTGCTGTTGATGAGCATTCTCTGCCAGGCTGCTCTGTGGAGAGGTCTGATTTTCATGAGCGTGAGCAAGAGACCTCTCCCTGATCACGTTTCCAGGCCTGGCTTATTAATGGTTGTATTTCCAGCCCTTTAATTACTTCCTCTTCTGGTGATGTCTTTTTTCAGTCTTACTTCAGCTAATACACTCTCAGAAGGTATTAAGTAATGAAAATGCACAATCAAAGCACACACGCCTTGCAAATGCTGTTTATACTCAAGGATTTAAAACTAGTAACAAGGGAGGTTAATGTTATTCTTAGGAGATAACACTCGTTGCTATGGTGAAGATGTCTTCTGTCACTCACTGTTGGGAATATGGCGCCTGTGCTATGAATGCTTGATGGTATTTTTGCTTTCGAGATTAGCAATAGCAATTATTCCGACGCAGATACTAACCCGCCTGTTTCTGTGCAGATTCCCTAATAGATGTTTTATATCTAAACATGCTCCTCTCTGCCTTCTCAGTAGGTTCAACGTGCTGGTATCAATAGGGTTTTTCAATGCCTGAAGAAGCAAAAGAAGGCAGCAATAGCTTGTGTCTGAAGATAACAATAGCCTTGCAGAAAAATAAACTATCTGGCAATTATTTTTTTGTTGTTGTTTAAGGTATGCTACCGTTTGCATCATGTTCTAGAGATCCTTCACCTTTTTGAGATATATAAAGTTTCATTAGGCCTGATCTGCTGCTCACAACTTCATGATCTGCACTTCCTACTAAAATTTATTCCGGCAATAATCCACAAGAAATTGGTTGTTTTCAGCAGTTTATGACTTGTTATTTAACATTTAACAGAATGGCAGTTTATTTTGGTAACAACAAGTACTGAGAGGTTTATTGCCATTGTAAACCATAATCAACCGTTTGTATCATTACTAGTTCTTCAAGATATAAAAATGGCCAGCTGCATTGGAAAATTGTTTAGTAGCTATAAACAACTGCATTGAAGATTATATACGGTGTTATTTCACCTTAAAGGTCAGAAGTTTTTAGAGAAACCTCTCAATTCTGTGTAAATTATTCAGCAGATTGGTAAAACCCAGTCCTGGCAAGACAACACTGAAGCAATTCCCAGTAATTTTTTCAATTATGGTCATGAAAAAGGAATCTGTAGGAGATGGACAATACAGAAGATTGCATTTTCTTTATCACAGCATCAGGCCAGAAACTAAGGCTTGCTGCCTCTACAGATGTTGCAACTGTTTTGCTGAATAATTTATTGTGCTGTACTCACAAATAGCTCAATCACCAAGGTTTCCCATTTCTATCAGCATCAGGCAACTGGCCACAGATTTCATAATCGACATGTTTAGAAAAATTCAAAATACTTTCATTTTGATTGGCATGGGTTTCAAATGAGAGCCCATGTTTTATAACAATATATCAGTTCTTTATCTTAATCCATTATAGTGGGCCAAATCTAAGTGGGTAATTCACAGTGAATAATTCAAATATACAAATTAGTTTCTATTTTTGCTCTCAAAAATATATCTACAAGCAGACTGCAATTTCCTTTCTTCTACTTATTTCACTAGAGTTTCTTTTTACTCCACAGTTGCACAAGTGCAGAATATTTGAACTGAGTTTAATCACAATAGCTCTTCTATTGCTACTGTCTCAGTGGATACAGATATTTGCACAGTTCATGCAAATGTTCACTTATGAATATATTTTTTTTTTCCTCTTAACATTTGCGTCTGGCTGTAAAGTTCCTTTTAATAAACTGTGTTAGTAAAACTTTCACTAAGCAAAGCCACTGCACAGGGAAGAAGAATGGATGAAAACCATCTATTTAAAGCTTTGAGCAGATAAGAGGACTCTTTTTTTTGTGGTTAGTTTGTTGGGTTTTTTTTAAATTTATGTTTAGTAGCATTCACTCACCTCTTCACCACTGACTGAAATTTCTGACAGAAAGCTTTAACTCATTTTTAGCTCCAGTCTTCAAACATTTTGAAGCAAATTAATCCCTACTATAACTCCGATGAATTTTGAGGACATTATAGCAGAGATGACTTTGGCATTGTGTTTCTTGTTTACAGGGTTTACCTGCTCACACACACTTTTCATACAGTCAAGAGTGATGGTTGCTGGATTTTACTATTCACATTCAGATTATGTGAAATATAAGAGAAGCCATGAGTTTAATCCTTGGATAATTTGTATATGTTTCGCCCAAATAACTTGGGTTATTAGGATTGCCAGATATGTGCAGCTGTAGCCACACTGCTTAATTGGAAACAGAAGTTTTCTGAACTTTCACAGAGGTGCCCAGCAGGCTGAGAAGAAAAGAAAACTGAAGAGACATCCCCCTTGGAAGCGGGGTCTACCATGTCAATCTCTTTGGAAGGAAGAAGCAAATTTCTCTTAAAAAAAACCCCAAACACAAAAGAACAACAAACACTTATTTTTTGCCTCCGCTCGCAAGCCTAGAAATAATACATGACATGAAAGAAACTGAAACAAAGTCCTCAGGAAAAGAAAAGTCCAAACTCAAATCTACTGCCGAGTCCCATTCAGCCTGTCGTTCATGCTGTTAAAAATTCTCTTCAGCCCTGGGCATCAGTAGCAGAACTGCAGCAATGAAGATCAGGCAACCCTGCCTGCCAGTCAGAGGCATTGACAATTTGCTGGTTGCTGAAAAACTAAAAATAAAAGCAGAGTATTTCATAAAGCAACAAAAGCAAGCCAGCCTGCTTTCTACCAGGCTGCAGCAGTATAGCTATAAGCTACCAAGTATCAGAGATGAAGGGCATTTAGGCGTGTTCAAATGCTTTTTCACAAGTGCAAGCAGGCACAAAGGTTGATGGAACAAACCCTCCATTTTTTCAGTTTACCTTTACTGACTAAAGTAAAACTAGATACTTGCAATCAGAATCATTACCAGCCTCTGCTGGATTGACACAGTAGAGGAAAATGAGGATCAGAGGGTGGCTTTTCCAGGTGTGGATGAATTGTTTAATTGAAACGGTGCCTTTTCCTTTTGTGAACTCATTTTCCCCTCCATATTTTTATGAAACACGGAGTCATTAAAGAATCTGAAAGCATTTTTTGTTGAATTTTGGGAAATATTGCAAATTAATGCGTTGCCTTCGCCGCCATCCCATCCTTTTGTATGGACTCACTACGGTTTTTTTCTTCTTTGGTCCAGAACCCCATGGGCTAACCATTGCCATCATTAATAGCTTTTGAGTCCTGTTTTCAACTCATAAATTGGGCTTTAGAAGACTGCACTTGCATATCTATTAAGGGCTATTGGTAATAACGGCTTGTATCAGTAGACTCATTTTTAAGTCTATAAAGTCACTTGCTTCTAAATTCAGCATCCTCACTTGGGGACATCCCAATCCATGAGCTCCCCAGGCAGCAAGGATACCTCAGCATTCTGCTTTTTATGTTTCTTCTTCATCCATGGGCAGGCTCTTGAAATAAGACTTTAACAATGTAGAACCAAACTATGTGTCCTCCCAACCTCCACTCTCAATCTGACAAAACACTGGTGTTTTTTTCAGCTAAGCTTGAAGTCAACCTGAAAAAAAAGGTCAACTTTCACAAGCACTGGCTGCTCAGCAGCTAATGCTGAAGTAGCATAAGCTAATTTATATTCTGTAGGGTCACTTAAACTCTTGAGTGTTAAGCTAAAGTGTCAGCCAGGTCCCAGTGGGGCAAGCCTCTGCAGCTCTTGGAGCACTTTTTCTCAGGAGGAGAGTTTCGTCCCTCATTAGAATTCATTTTATATTATGGATTCCTTCCTTCCTTCCTCCCTGAAGTGGAAGGACTAATTAGGAATAGTTATCACTGCTGACATTCAAAGCATTATTAGAATTGCAGCCCACTGAAAAAAAAAAAAAAAAAAGGGAGTTCATACCTATCGTAGGAGATCCTGACAATTCAGGTGATGTCAGACTCCAGCAGGGACACCTTTAAAGCATCCCTCAGCTTCAGCTCCAGCAACCTGGCTCTTAATACAAACCAGTGAGACTGGAGCACAGCTGATGCTGTCTAGACCTCTGGGCTCTGGGTTTGTTTGTTGTTTTTTTTTTCAGTGGAGGAAGCTGTTTAAATTAGCAGCCCAGGCAAGCTTCTGTGTTTCAGAGCCTAATCCTTCATGCTGCTCTCACTTCTGCTGCTACTTTAACTTCTGCAGAGGTTCTTCGTTTGCTTCGGCTACATGGCTTTCATGAGGCACTATCTCTAGTTTTGTCACTTCAAAATTTCAGCTGAGCACAAACAGGCAAGCATCCACTGCTCTGGGGGGAACTCGAGGCAGGGGAGAGATTATACTCTAGCCAAATGTGAAGCACACGGAGGGTGCTGCTTTGCGATTGGCATAAGCAGATCCACGATGTGCCAAAGGCAGCTCCTCTCCAGCACCTGTGTGCATACCTACGCATTCACATCAGTGCAAGCCAGAGACCATGTGGTTATGCGATTCACTGAAATTACAGACCCATCACAAGCACTAATGCAAGAGAGAACCATGTCCATGCCAAGGGGGCCTTCAGTAGCTACACGCTGTTAGGTTGCTATAAGCAGGTCATGCTGTGGCAACCTGCGTCCACAGAAAATTTGTTAAAGAGACTCCTAGTCATTTAGGAAGACATCTGACATTTTCATCCTGCTTTTAGACTCCGATAGAGCCAAAAGAGTTTAGTTTCACACCTTTAAAGCTTTTGTTGGTATGTATGTGTGTGGGGGGGGGTGTGTTGCTGAGGAGAAGAACCATTTCCTATTTAATTCTCCTATCTAATCAACTTGCTAAACAGCTTTACACATGAAACCTCAGTGCTTAGCTGTAGACAGATTCATAAGTGCAAGGAAGAAAAAAAACACACTCAAAACCTGAAATAAATCACATTTAGAAATTCCAGGCAGATTTCAGTATCAAAATGGAAACAAGGATAAAGTGTCCAAGAGGCTTAGGAGAAAAAAAGAATGAATGTTGCCGAAAAAGGTCCCTAAAGTTTACAGAAGACTTCATTATAGTGTAATCCTTCCTTCCATCCCTTCAAACATTTTGAAGTTATCTTCTCTGTTCATGATTGCATTTATATTGTCATTGACATTGTGTTGCATTAAGTCAGTCTCTAATATTAGATGCAATTATGATACGTGACATTGAAATCGTGCTTAAAGTAAGATTCCACTTGGAAGAGTCACCTTAGATCTACGCCTTTGTAAGGCTGTTTATTGCTTTTGTGATTGCGCTATCAAGTATTCTTTGTATACAAGTACTAAAGTGCTAACAGTCAGATTGAAAATAGATAAAAGGAGCCAAACATTCGAGTAACTTGAATTCCAATGTCTGCAGTCAGATTTGTTCTATAGAAACCCTTCCACAGCTGCTTCTTCACCTCAGTTTTGAAAAATACTTCAGCTACATTTTTGCTTGATTTAACCTCTGTTTCCCCAAAATGATGTTTTGTCTCTGCACATTGATAGTATTAAGTCTGTTAGTGCTAACTGCTCCTATGCCCAACAGACATTAAGAAACTAGAAAATTAGACGAGCTATGGATGCTGTTGGAGCCAGAATGATTCTGGCCCTGCCACTGGACGTGCTGGCACCTACACTGTTAAGTCCAGAGGAAATTACGAGTTTAAGAAGTGTTGTGGATTTATCTCAGTATTCTCAGTTAACGTTTTTCCCAGACTTACAAAAACTGGACTGCAGCCTGATCTTTTCAGCTCACACATCACACTCAAAAATTTTCTGAGGTCAGATTGTGCCACGAGTGACATTGGCTTATGTCTTCTGTCTTGAAAAAACGCCTGGAATATTGCCTCATCAGTAGCAATACACAAGTCTAAATCACTGGCAATTAACTCCACCAGGACTAGGATCCAGCTACTTCACAGTTAAAATCACGACAGCAATACAGTTAACAGCAGAAAACAAATTTAGAAGGAGAAGGGAAAAAAAAAAAAAAAAAAATCAACAAAAATAAGATGTGACAAGTGCTTATTGACGTAGTCATTTTTCAGGAGCTGAGCTGCACTTTAATACATAAATGCATTGTCCCTCTAGTGAAACCTTCCTCCTGAATAGCTAAGAAGTTATACTTAAGTGCTTTCACCAATGAACTGCCTTACTTTAGTTACTGTGAAATCTTTTTTATTATCCTTCTCTCCAAAAAAGTTGGAGGTTAGCTAAAATCATTTTGGTGCACCTCCTGCAAGCTTATGAATTATTGAAGGCTGGAGGTAGAGTGGTTGCACCAAGAAAGAGATGGATAGCATGGGCATTTTCACTGTTACTGAGAGGATGGCTTGCAAGGAAGCCAGGAGCCCCAGAAACATCTGCAGGACTGTGTTCTTAATGAAGGGAGTGGTGCAAAAGACTGAGGCTGACTCTCCAGAGATCTGAAATATTTTATTGTGTAATATCAGCATATGAAGATGCCAACCCAGCATGTAAGCAAGTTAAAGATGTTGCTTTGTGGCATCGCACCTGGCTTCCAGCTCGCTCTCCCAGGTATTCAAGGCTGCTGCTGAAATGGTATCTACGTGCTGTCGAGAGCAATGTGGCCTGGTGGTTAAATAATACGCTAAGATGAGGAGAAATGCAACAAATACGAGCTTGAAAAGGACTTTTTTTCTCAAAGGGGAATCCCACTTCTTCCTTCCCAGCTGCAACTGAAGAAAATCTAACTGGGAATCTTGTAGCCCTCTACTTAATTCAGAAAACCTGAACTGCTGTCAGCAAGCTCAGTACTCAGATCTTGAGGCCTCTCTTAGCTGATTAATTTGTCCCCTACAGCAATTCCTACCACAGTAATTCCCACTGACCCCGCGAAGGAAGCACTAAACAATTACAGGCTGGCTGGCTGCTGGACCTGCTAACTAGGTGCTCATGATTTGAGGAGATATTTGTCTGTTTATGCCACTAGCAGTTTTACACTGCAGAATGTCTTTACTCTCCTTCCAGTCGAGACTAGAAGGCTTCCCACTGCCTGGTATAAAGAACAGAGGACTGACCTGACCAGTGACACCAGGACTGGAATCAGAGTCCTATGTTGAATTGGCTCCAGAATGCCACAATGGAGCCATATTAAAATACCGGTATTTTGTATTGTGCAGCTCTACAAACACTTTTAACTATGCTTCTAAGTTCAGCTGTACTTCAGGCTTTATAAAAATAAAAAGCGAGCAAACAAAAAACCATCCAGATACTTCCCTGATGTGACTGTTCTGCTATTATACCTCTGCCATCTGTCTTCCCCACTGGGTCTTGTAGCACAGGACACATTGTGTTGGCAAGGACCACAAGAGGTCTCTAGTTTCTGCTGCTCGAGGTAGAGTCACTGGTAGAGTCAGAGCAAGTTGCTCAGGACTTTATCCAGGAGGTCTTGAAAGACTCCCAAAGATGGAGAACGAATATCCTCTCTGGGCAACTTGTGTCACTGCTGGGCTGTCTTTGCGGTGAAAAAGCGGTATGTCCAGCTTGCACCTCCCTTTTCAAATTGTGCCCATTTTTGGCCAACTTCCCACCATGTACAACTGTTGAGAGCTTGGACCCATATTCTTTATGACCTCCCTGTAGATGCTGGGAGGCTGCTGTGAGGTTGAATGAACCTCACTCCCTCAGCTGCTCCTCCCAGCCCTCAGCCATTGTGGTGGCCTTTGCTGGACCTGCTGCGGTTCACCAATGCCTTTCCCTCATAGAGGTCCTGAAGCTGGATGCATCAGCTACATGTAGTTGGCCAAGGAGAGAAGAAGAGCTGCTTCTGTTGACCTAGTGACCGCGCTCATGCAGCCCAGGAGGCTGTTGTCCTTCTCCACCACCGGGGCATGCTGCCAGCTCTTGTTGTGCCCCCAGGTCCCTCTGAGCCCAGCTGCTCCCCAGCCCAGCATTCTCCAGCCTGTAGCACTTGCGATGGACGTTTCCTTCCAAGGTGCCAGGCTCTGCCTCTGTCCTTGTTGAATTTTGTTAAGGGTTCCTGTCACCTAATTCCTGAAGCCCCTTCAAGCCCCTCTGAATGTCCTGAATGCCCTGCCCTCCACCATATCGACTGGTTTGTGCTGTTTGGCATCATTTGTCAACTTGATGAGAGATTTGTCAATTTGATGAGAGATTTGTCAACTTGATGAGTCACTGACAAAAAACTGTTAAAGTTTGAGAGGACCCACGACAAACTAGCGTGTGTAGAGTAAAATCCCTTAAACCATCACCTTCTGATCCCAGTCCTCCAGACAATTTTTATCCATTGACCTGTCCATTAGAACTTTGTCTATGTTTCTTTCATTATATTGCATTAAACGTCATTGCATTATATTGCATGTTATATTGCATTAAATGCTTAGGATCTCTGCTACTCTTCGCAACACAAACTTGTTCACTCACCTGCAACATGTAAGGAACATCCAAGTTGCCCACATCATTTCCAACAGTCAGGAGAAATCAGCACATCCATAAACAGGCTTTATGCAATGTTTAAATCATACAACCATTCTGGAGAGGAACCATTTTGGAGCAGAAATTTGCAACTATTTAAAACTAGAGTTTATTAGATGCAGTAGCTGCTCTATCAAAAAAAAAAAACCCACCAAAACAAAATCCCAAACCAACCAAACCAAAAAAAAGCCCCGAACCATAAACTAATTAACCTCTCCTTGTGTAAGTTAGTATATAAATGAGGAAATAGTAATAGCACAGTAGGGATGTTTTAATGTCACATGAAGCTGCAGAGCAATTATTCTGTGTACCATGAAACTAATCTTAAGAACATTAATCGGGTGATGCTGTCATTGTCAAAATGGTAATTTTCATTCTGAGTCCTGGGAAATCACAAAACTATACCAAGGGAAGTAGGTGCACTGCTGTCTAGGCTGACAATTCAAGGTATTCATGAGAGGAATTTTTCACATCGTGGTTCATGGAGTCAGTAAGACATCAAATAACCATCTAAAATTTCCCTCTCTCCTACTCAATGCCCCAAACAAGTGAATAAACTTAAGTAGAAGAAAGCAAAATAGAAAAGCTAAGATTTTAATCATTTACAAACAGAAAATTTGGGCAACATCCCCAAAAGCTCTAGTACTTTTTTGTTTTCCAGTAAGTTTTATATTCTCATTTAAAAAAAGAGCTGGGAACATGGAACTGTAAAAAAATAGCTCAAGCAAATACAGTCTGATGATGGCAGAAGTACACTGCCACTATTTCTTTAAGACTCATAACCACATTGTACATACCAGAGTAATACCTAGTATTAAAAAAAAAAAACCAACAATAAAGAGCATAAATGGGAGATGTTTTGGTGGTGCATGTTATTTGATTTTTTTTTAATATGCAATAACTTTTTAAATTTATGCAACAATAATCAAGACCCGTAAATTACTTGGGCTTTTTTTCCCTGTCATCAGAAGAATGAGAGGTATGTCAGAAGTTGCATATACTCATGAAGAAGAAAGCTCTTCTCATTCCCAAACTGTAACAACCTGATTTGGAAAACGAAGTACAAAAAATTCAAGGAAAATGTTATTTTAAAAGAAGTGTGCCACAGCACATATGCAAAATTCCTCATAGGATCCTGAAAAGCAGCTTGTATGTGTATAAACACGTGTGCTTATATGCACACACACACATTCTGTTGCCTGACAGCAATAGCTGAAATGACAAAACTCCGAAGTCCCAAGATTGTGCTGGCAATTCGCAAATATTAGCAACCTACGTGCCAAAAGCTGCCACTGATGACCAATAGACAACGCTCACTTTAACACCATTCAACTAAGAAGTTCTGTAAGCTGTAGCTGGCAATTTAGTGTCAGTCTACTGCTGCTGCTTGTCACAGAATCATAGAATCACTGAGGGTGGAAAAGACCCTTGGGATCATCTAGTCCAACCATTAACCCTGCTCTACAAAGCTCACCCTTACACCATATCCCCCAACACCACATTTAAACGACCTTTAAACACATCCAGGGATGGTGACACAACCACCTCTCTGGGCAGCCTATTCCAATGTCTGACTACACTTTCTGTGAAAATTCCTAATGTCCAGTCTAGGACAGACAGAAGCTCATAGATGAGTACGAACTAAAGGAAAGATCCTAAAGCCAAACATGCGGAAAGCGAAGCTCCTAAAGACGTTTGCAATACTTCTGCTGGTGAACTTCTTGAAGTTGTTTTTGACGCCATTCAAAAGTTTTAAACTGGCCTCAGCAGCTCAGTACTCTGGTCCTGTGACCTTGCAGGCTTCATGAACCTTCCATTCTGCAGCAGGACACAACTGCTGCAAGAAGCGGAGCAAGTGCCTTCACCTCCTCAGCCCAGCTTCATCACCAGCCTCATTTGAGTATCAGGTCAGATATCAGGATTTTCACACCAAGGCACTCTATAATCGCATCGATTGGATCAGGCGTCTTGGGGAAATTATGACACCGGGCACCTAAACTGTTGATTTAAGGAGGAGAAAAAAGACCCAGCAAGAAGGAAGCAGTTCTAACACCTATGCAGAAGCAGAAATCTACACATACAGGAGAGTAAATTTTTGTCTTGAAAATTACCTGGGAGATCAGGCAAAAGTGTTGTGACTTGCACTCCTGTATTTACATTTCAATTCTACCCAAATCCCATTCTAGGTCAGCAAAGGTTTTGCAACCTGCACTCTTACAGGCAGATAACCAGATTTCACTGGGTCTTTTTGGGGATCTGTGCCTCAGTCTCCTGTGGCAAGGGTGAAAAATGACATTTCAGAGAAAACTGCCACGGACTAAGAGAAAAAAACAAGCAGTCGAGTGAGCTGTACTTCATTAAATAACCTCGGAAGAGCCAACAGCAATGCCAAATGAATGCACCCAGTCTTGCAGGACTTCTGAAGTTACAGATAATACCTGGGCTCCGTTATCACGCAAACAGAAAACTCCATTGGAATTCCCAAGCCAAGAACTTACAGTCAAACATTTTCTGCATATGGCACACACAATAAAAAAAGAGTTTGTTTGTTGCTGGTGTTATGGACGGACAGAAACTACACCAGAATATATCAACCTTTATGTACTTTTCTTACACAAAAAAAAACTCTTCCATATCTGACAAGTAAAGAAAAAAGTCTCAACAGGTTAAATGGGTGTAAGGCTAAATTTACAGGCTATGCTATTTAAAAAAAGTAATATCCTATTCCTCCTAGTCCAGTCAAGCACCAAACCAGGTGATGTTCTGCAAGGCAGTCTCCAAAGACATTCCTTAGCCTGCAACATTGACGATCAGCGACAACAACGTGAGCCGTATTTACATGATTTGCTTGACCACATCTTTCACTGTCCTATCTTCATTCTTCCAAACATCATTTTTGCAGGTAAAGCAAGCTTTACCAGTGGACAAATGAGAAAAATTAGTTGCTTCCACAGACACGTACCTAAGCTATCGTGTGTATGATATTATGGCACAAGACATACAGGAATGATGGAATCACAAACACTGTTCATTAACTTCATTCATTTTACAGTATTTTCCAGAGATAACACCAGCCAGTTAAATTGGTGAATTTCTTAATTTGTTAATTGGTCAGTAGTGTGCTCCAAGAAGACGGAGAGAACAGAAACAGAACTAGGACAATCTCTCTCATAACTGAAAGCCAGAAAAAAAAAAAAAAGTGTTTCTTCCAAAATAATCAGATGTAAATTATTAGTTCAAGAAGAAAACTATCAACAAAAATCTCACAAAAATAAACGCCATTCTTCCTACAAAGACACAACAAGTTAATTTTTAAAAACAGAACATGAAGCCACCTTTAATGTATTTCTTTCAACTGATGCTTTAGAATAGCTCTTTATACCTCATTTTACTCAGGAAAAAAAAAAACAACCAAGCAATCATAGGAAAACAACCGCTAGTCAGTTCAAAATCATTACAAAGAATGTTTCTGCTACCTACCATACACATCAGTTTTGCAATGACTCAGATCACTTACAAGCTCCACTTAAGAAAATTAGGAACAATCCCACCATCTCACTTCTCACAAAATTAAAAAGCATTCATGAATATTTTTTTTGGCTAACACATACTTATATATCAGTGAAAGGAGTAACTAACCTTAAACGTGCATTACTTGATTTCTACACCTTTATCAAAAACTAATTATGGCTACTGCACAGTACTACAAGTTTCTTATATTAGAGCATTAGTTAAATGATGCAATTGTAGTACTCATATAGTATATGGCTATTCCCAGGCAGGTTCCTCCCTGCAGCCTTTTTTGCTTGATTTAGTCAAGTTGTGTCATATGTCCTGCAACAAGCCATTTTTAAATTACCTAGTTAGTATTTTCTTTCAGGGTCAACAAGTTTTGTTTTTTTTTTTAACCTATCTTTAGTTAAAGTAACGGAAGTCTGACAAAGTGGAAAAAATTTTTAAAAAATAAATTCATATTCTTTCCTCAAGAAAAAAATCCATATAATCTGGACATCCACCAATGGGTGAAAAAACAAATGCACTTTTTGGTGGATAACATGAGGTTGGATGCTTTAATTATTTAGCTGCTCTTAGCCACTTTCCTCTGGCTGAATAACCTATGAAATGAGATCCTTAAATTTTACATTTGTAGCACTTTAGCGAGTTGTTTGTGGTACCTCAAATGATACAAGTTTAAATGGATACTAGAAAGTTTTCCAGACTTGCAATGAACCACTAGACTGTCTCATCTCATCATCATCTTCTTAGAGGAGTTAATTTATCTGCAGCCAACTTACTGGAAGGAATTTGCAGCAGCCAAGTGCCCCAAATAGCATCTGCTCTCAGCTGTCAATCGAAACTTGTTCTCTTTAGACATCCATGGTTTTGGTATTCCCTGAAATCAGCACAGAGTTGCTAGGGTGCTACATAAGGAGGTGCGCAGGATATTTTGGGAAATGGAGCATAATGCAGAGATGTGAGAATGACTGGAGAACCCACCCAGTAAATCCACCCAAAGCCACAAGCAAAGCGACTGTCACCAGGGGTACAGTCCTGTTTGTTCCCTGCTGTATCGGCCCTACGCCAGGCTGATGTGTCCGCACTGACCCAGGCAACCACAGCCTTTAAAATCCATCTGAACTCCATCCACATGCACCTGCCTTCTTCAGTTCTGCTGCCATGAAAACCCCCGACGCCAGCCCAGCTGCTACAGAGCAAAAGCACTCTCGGACCCGAAGTAAAAGCACGCTCAAATAATTATTTGACAATTTCAGAGATCATTGAACATGCAAAAGAATGAAGCAAACCCAAGACTCCTCCTTTGTATCTCCAAGCCCTATAAAGCTAATGGAAACTGCAGTCTGTAGTCCCGTTAGTCATTCTGTTAAGAGTCGCACTGTTCAAACTGCACTTACGAATACACCCTATTTCAGAACAGATTCAGGAGTAAGGCAATGCTGAAAACTTGCCATACAGGGCCTGCCATACCTCCCGTGACTCAATATATTGTCACAGATTTTCTGGCAATGGTCAAGTCTTCACTAATGAAGAAAAAACAAAATCCCATATATAAGACTATTCTTTAAATTTTGAAAAGTTCCAAAAGTTTAATGAAAGAAGCAACTATTTCTGAAGACAGTAAGAGAATATTTTCAAAGCTTACAATGGGTCATCATTCAATAAAAATATACTAAAATCAAGACACAGAATCACAGAATACCTCAAGTTGGAAAGAACCCCTAAGGATCATCAAAGTCTAACTCCTTGCTTCTCACAGAAGCATAACTGTACGTTAACTTTACATAGCTGTGCATAACTGTAAAAGATTGCAGTTTGCTTGTAAATAATCTTATATTTTTAATTATGAAAATAAATAGGAACAATCAATGCAGGGTTAAGAAACTGTGCAGAGCAAGTAGCTAGGAAGGCTGGTGCATGATGTATTTGCTGAATCTCCTGCGACCCAGGGCTTCAGATTTCAGTTTTTGGCACTGGATTCCAGTAAGTCCTTTGCTTCGTTTATTTTTGTTGCTAAGTAAGGTGATCCACCTGAGAAGAAAAAGGCGAAAAGAATACCATTTATACATCAGTATTAAGTACCAAACTCTTCATTTTCAGCATCCCCTTATTAGTCACTTTTATTATCTGCTCCTTCCCAAACAGATCATTTTCATGTACCTGCTTAAAAAACGACACCAACGTGAAGAAAACATGAGAAAGGTAATCAAAACTGAAGTCAATGTAGAACGATGCTGAACAATTTGTCTCAGAGAGAAGACTGAATTCTGAAATCACTTTAACTCGGCGTGATTGAGACTCACAGTACAGTGCTGCCTCAAACGTATGCAAGGTCAGCTGTCTCGAACATTCATCCAAAGCCAAGAGTTATCATTTCCATTCACCTCCAAAAACGGCGAGATAAAATTTTAGAAGTAATTTTGACAAAGAATCACTGAGGTTGTGCGCATGCACATCCCCCTCCAAGCCTCTCTTGTGCTAGATGCCTGGAATTACCAGGCAGAAACCACCACATTAAAGCTATTTAAACATGGTATGCCTTCTAACTTCTAGTTCTGAACACTGTCATTGCTTTACGCTCCATCTAACAATCTGATTACAGTTCAGTGGTCTTTTTGTGGTTTTTTTTTTTACTTGCCCCTTGAGTGCCAACCATCTGCTTGTAGTCACCAAAAACATCACAAGGTCTGCACCAGTAACTCACTATAATATACCTACTTTTTTTTTTTTTACACGAGAATATGATTCCAGCAGTACTGCACACTGCATAGCCTCTTCCAAGGCATCTGGTTCAATCCTATTTTTTCATTTATCATTTCATTCATTCTATTCTACTCATCAGAAAAGATATTAGAAGAAACACCCAGAACTAGTTGCAGACACACGTAAATAAAAGCAAAAAGGCAAGGTTTGCTTAAAAACCTTTAGAACACTCCTACAGGATTCGAAATCATGAGAAACATTTCACGATGTAATAAAACAATTGGAAATAATTCAGTTCTCTTGTTCATGTTTTGATTTTGTTTGACTGGAGCCTTAATAGCTAAGACACACTCGAGGAAAGCGTGGCAGGGCAGGGGAAGGGTACAAAATTTGCTACTGGAAAGAATATTTATTTATTTAAAAACTGTCTTTTTAGCTAGGAGTAGGATTTACTACATTGAGTATCTCTTCTTTCAAAAAAAGTAGACAAGAGAATCAAACATATAAAAACTGCAATAAACAGTGTATCCCGAATAACTTTTAAATGTGCGTTGATTTTCTACACATCTAGAGGGCAAGGTCTTAAAATAAATCCAAATCTACTGGAAGTGTTTTCACTACATTTACATCCTTAAGTGCTATATTAATTTTGTAGCCCTCCAATGAGAGAAAATTCAATCTCCTGATTGCCTAAGTGTTTGTTTATAATTACGTCCAAAAGGCTTCTCTCTTCCTCTTTGTCTGTGAGCAAATATTTTTTCATAAAATTAGTAACCAATATAAATTGACAGACAATATATCAATATAAAACCAGTTTAATACCAAACTGTAAAGGTTAATAAGCAATCATTTTAGTAGTGCTCACTGGGGATGTTATTTTGTAAACTTCTATATATTCTTTATTTCTAATCATTCTCTCTTCATCATTTCGCATCTCTGATAACGTAAGTAACTTAAAAACTGTAACTATAGCTCTTTCTTCTATCACTTCCAGCTGGTAAAGTATTATTTTAAAAAAAACCATTCTAATGTTGAATGTTATTTTTAAAAGCACATCTGTGCTACCCACAGCCAGAAGAAATCAAGACACAGACACACAAACAAGTCCTTCTGTAATGCCACATGCTCAAGATTACTCCAGGCCCTTGCTCTGCAGCTGAAGACATTACACAAGACGGTTTTTTAATTTATTTTTCTCTTTTTTTTTTTTTCCTAAGGCCACGCCAGAGGAGCTGCAGGGGCAGCACAGAGGCACAAATCCCTTCAACTGGTGCTCCTGCTGAGAAAATGCTCCATCTTAACAGCACACAGGAGGGCTCGCTACATCCATCTGAACCTACTCGGTGTCCAGCGGCAGGTGCATTACGGCTGTAAGAGCGGGTTGGTAAAAACTTCCCATCTTGGTAGAGGGAGCCGCCTCTTCAGCTCGACTCAACATCCCCACAGAGATCCACACTTCTGACTCACGTCTCCTAAGTATTGCTACAACAATCTTTGAATTTCATTATCAAAAAAATTTTGACCTAATAAGTGCTCTAGTGATTAAGAGGCCTCTGACCATCGTAACAGATCAGAAATACAGGAGAGAATTTTTTTACTACATTAGAAAAAGCGTAAAAAATGGAAGTGTGAAACCTAGTAAGAAGGACAACTTTTAAATTAAGCTAAGGGGTGAAGACAGCAGAGAGAAAAGCATCGACCGAACACTTCCCATGGCCAGGGGTCACAGTTATTCTTCATTTGCTTAAAACGGGGTGCTGGCAGGGAGCCCTGTAATTCTGTCAAGAAGATATAAAAACCTTCTGATTTCCCCTTTTGACTTCTGAAATACAGTGCAACTCTTCACCATCTGTTATTTTAAAGCAGAAACAGCAATGAACATATGGGCTTTCTTTCTCAACCAGCTGTAGTGTAGTTAAAGTTATAATAATAGCCTTTCTCTAAGATAAATTTACATTAAAAACCTGGCCAGTAAAGCAACGGTGCCCAGCTCTACATTTTTTTCCAAGTGAATTCCAGGAAATCTGAAATTCGTCAGTGACGTACTTAGTGACTGCAGAACACTTCCCCATAGAAACTTACTTTCATACATGTGACTGGTCCATCTCAGTTCAAAACAGGAATGCTGGTTTAATGTAAAACTCTTATGGCTGCTTTTATCTGATTCGGAACAAGTTTTTTTAACACGTAGAAGACTGGTCCCCAAGTTCCTAGTTTTAACTGAAGCAGCATTAGTGGAGACAACATTAAGGAAAGATGGGTAAAACTGTGGTTCGTAAAGCCTAGTTTATCTGAGAGAAGACACACAGAAGCTCAGTTCTATAAATGAAAAACATACATTTGCACTCAGTGTGGCTATTTAAACAATCACTAAACTTGAAGGATCTTGTTTGAGCCTCCTCCTTCCCAGGTCTGTTTAAGAAAAGCGTTTACCTTTATCAGGATGATTCAAAATCATGATTCTTCTATGGGCTGTCCTGATTTTGGCCCTGCCAGCAGATGGACTGCAAAAATAAATTGAAGTGCTTACCATAAATGCAACTGTGCTCAGGCTATAAATTAAGTTTATACTGGCTTCAACAATAATTAAAACTTGAGATTTTCACCATCTTGTGGACAAAACATAAAACTGCATCTCTGAGGAAGTAACAATAACAAAGGCATGTAAGATACACTGAGAAGGGCACGTTTAAAAAGCCCGTGTATTTGATGCATACAAATATCTTTCATTTCTAAAAAATACAATACATGCACTCATTTAAAACAAACAATTTGTGAGGGAAAAAACCTACAAACAAACAAAAAACCAAACCAGCAGCTCTAGGGTGTATCTAGCTGATCATTCTTACCATTAAATGCAGAAAATGCTTATTTTTTTTCCTCTTAGAAAGTGAGTATTTATACGACCAGTGACAAAACAACCAATATTTAATATTATCACATTTCTGTTCTACTGTAAATATTTTTATTGCTGCTATAAATAATAATTCTCTCTGCTCAGGCCTGAAAAAAACACCCTGTATTTGTTATTTTTTTGCAAAGCTGTTCAATGTGTTACATTCAGGGACGTGCTGATTTACAAGTGCTACATA
Organism: Trogon surrucura; assembly: GCA_020746105.1. NCBI lineage: Eukaryota > Metazoa > Chordata > Aves > Trogoniformes > Trogonidae > Trogon > Trogon surrucura. The sequence goes on from CM036617.1 coordinate 34,977,807, forward strand.
ATGATGTTTCCTTCAACGACAGATACATAAAATATGTACTTGGCCTAAATTAAATACGTACCTTACCAGGCAAATAACCACTTACGGATGCAGTATGCCACCACGGTAAGGCTATCGTATGCAAAGGGGCAGTTTGAACAGTTTAGTTTTTCATAATTTGCTACCATGCAGAAATGAAGTAGTGTTTTCCACTTCAGGTGACTTCTTAATCAGTGACAATTCAATTAATTAATCTTTTTGTAGATACAGTTTGAATGCAAGGTATCAGCCTAACTACATTCCCCAAGGTAAACAACTTCTAATTATTATTCTGTCACAGGGAAATCAGGGTGTGTTGTAAAAATAGTTCACAGAACTGAGTAAGAAAGGAGTATCTCAATAGAACAGAAAGTGAGCCAGAAAGTACGAATTAAACAGAGGGTGAAAAGCCTTGAACTATATAAATACAAAAATTAATTTGTTATCAGACAGCTAAAATGATCTGTTTATTTGTAAAGCTGTTATTTAGTAATAAAATGGAAAACTGATATATCACATTTGAAAATTCAGATGGTCTAAGCCCAACTGTGGAAAAGTAGCAGTTTCCTATTATGGAAAATCCTGCAGCTCTGCTCCAAGAAGCAACTGTGAAACCGGTGTTTTACTTCAAAATTTCTTACTTTATGAGATGTTGCTTTTACTGGTCTCTAAAGATTCTTAATCACTATCAGAGAAAACTTTAATGCCAAAATCACATTTCTGGTGAATTCACACAGCCTAACAACCTGAGTCACACCAAAGGTGTCTTCTACCATCAAAAACTGGCTGAGAAGTCTATCACCTTGGTGGGAACAGTCAACACGCTGGAGGGCAGAGCTGACATTCAGGGGGACCTGAAGAGACTGCAGGAATGGGGTGACAGGAACCCTTCACAAAATTGAACAAGGACAGAGGCAGAACTCAGCACCTGGGAAGGAAGAGACACCCTCACAAGGCTAGGAAATCATTGAATAGAAATCATAGAACGCGTTGGGTTGGAAGAGACCTTTAAAGGTCATCTAGTCCAAGCCCCCTGCAGTGAGCAGGGACATTTTTCACTAGATCAGGTTGCTCAGAGCCTCATCAAGCCTGACCTTGAGTGTCTCCAGGGATGGGCCCTCCACCATCTCTCTAGGAAACCTGTTCCAGTGTCTCACCACGCTCATCGTAAAGAACTTCTTCCTAATGTCCAGTCTAAATCTGCCCAGCTCTAGTTTAAAACCATTGCCGCTTGTCCTGTCACTACACGCCCTTGTGAACAGTCCCCTCCTCATCTTTCCTGCAGGCTCCCTTCAGGTACTGGGAGGCCGCTATAAGGTCTCCCAGGAGCCTTCGCTTCTCCAGACTGAACAACCCCAACACTTTCAGCCTGTCTTCACAGGAGAGGTGCTCCAGCCCTTTGATTATTTTTGTGGCCTCCTCTGGAACCCCTCCAACCCTGCCAGGATGGGGAGTGGGTCTGCTAAAAGGGACCTGGGGCACGGCAAGAACAAGAGCCAGCAGCGTGCTCTGGCAGCGAAGGACAACAGCCTCCTGGGCTGTATGAACAGGAACATGGTCACCAGGTTGACAGAATCATCATCATAGAATGGTCTGGGCTGGAAGGGACCTTAGAGATCATTTTAATCCAATCTCCCTGTTGTGGGTGGGACGCCGATTCTCGACTAGGTCAGGCAACATGTGAGAACTGAACGGGAATCGAATCCGCGACCTTTGGTGTTTCAAGCACCACGCTCAACCCACTGAGCTAAACCGGCTCTCAGAAGCAGCTCTTCTCCACTTGGCCAACCACACGTAGCTGCGGCATCCAGAAAATGGGCACAAACTGAAACGGGAGGTGCAAGCTGGACATACTACTTTTTCACCCCAAAGACAGTCCAGCAGTGACACAAGTTGCCCAGAGAGGATGCTCGTTCTCCATCTTTGGGAGACTTTCAAGACCTCCCGGATAAAGTCCTGAGCAACTTGCTCTGACTCTACTGGTGGCTCTGTTTTGAGCAGCTGGTACAACTAGAGACCTCTCGAGGTCCCTCCCAGCTTGAGGGGATCCTATGCTTGCCCAGGGAGGTGGTGGAGGTCTCTGGAGACACTCAAGGTCAGGCTTGATGGGGCTCTGAGCAACCTGATCTAGTGAAAGATGTCCCTGCTCACTGCAGGGGGGTTGGTCTAGATGGCCTCTAAAGGTCCCTTCCAGCCCAACACATTCTATGATTCTATGATATACCTGTGCAATAAGGTACATTTAAAAATAAAATCAACTTTAGAAAAAAAAGAAATCAAACCAAAAGCCACTATGATTAAACTTTACATACTTTTGCGTTGGTACACTTACAAAATGTACTATACTTTTTTTAATGCAATAGCCTAATATTTTAAAACAGAAATGAGAAAAAAATAAGATTTTAAGTGTTTTAAACATTTTAAACTAATGATACATATTTTGTACATTAACAAACAACGAAGATATTTCCTATGGAAAGAAAAAATACGCACCTTGTTTCACAGAGGAAACGGTTCAATATAGAACATCTTATTCATTTTTACCTAGAATTTAACTTACAATCTTCTGACACATTTTCTAACTCCAAAAGTTAAGCATTAGGGATTTGATAGTTGTAAACCATTACATCTAGGACAGCTATATTTCGCTAGCATTGTCTAATGTTTGGAAGACACTGCTAATATTTTCACCTCCCACGTCATCTCAGACATTTCCCCCACCTCTCCCATCAGCGATCCCTTCTACAGACTACATGGTTGTTAATGTTATTGCTATATTTATACTGAATTTCTGTAATCCGTGTTGCTTCGTAACAACTAATGCAAGAAGACTAAAACTTAAAATATGTCTGTATTTCCAAAGACGGTTATTAGAGAATAACATTTGGAATATGGAGTGGGTCAATGTATTTGAAATTTACAAGCTACCATTAAATGCTCACCTTCATCATGGCTTGTATTTATTATTTACACTGCCCAAGCATACTCAGCACTCAATAACGAAGAAAGTCTTTGCCTCAATATCGAGAATGATTTGGAATTGATGACACAGAGAAGAAGTGTTACAATAATATGATCAGGGTCTAGACAGATCTAGTTTGTGTTTACGCTAGCATTTTCCATAATATTTTAAAACTCACCTGTTTTTTTGGGTGGCATGTCTATATATATATATATATATATATATGTGTATACACACATGCACACACACACACATATATATAAAAATATATAAAATTACAGTAAGCAGCGAGTTAAAACTGGTCTAAAAAAGTGTTTAAACAACACGAAAATTTCCTAGAAAGATGTTAGCCGTGCTTCTGCAAAATTAAAGGCTCCATCCTCTAAATATTAAGACCTTCCCTCAAATCTGATTAAGTCTTGATATTTACAAGACTCGGAACAAATACAAGCCGTGTCACTGTTCTCAGTGTAGACTCAAGCTATTAAAATTAAAAATTAAAGGGGACTGATTTCAGATGCGATGCAACTTCAGACATGTACGTGAGCAGCGTTCAGACTAGGGATTGCCACCGTAACCACACTTTAATGAGCTGCAATGTACTACTGTCACGGGTCAGGTTACTCTGGAATATCACTGAATTTGCCGTTATAAAGTGAAAATCTTGATATGTTATCTAACTTGCAGGCCAAAGGAAACATTTCTGAAGAGCATTCCTACAGATGTCTTCTTCAGTATGCAAACACGAAATATTACAAACCAATGGCAATGTTTCATTTTACAGTTTCCTAAAATGAAATGCTAAACCTGCATAATCTCCATTATGTCAGAAGTAAACAAACATCACACAGGATTTTAAGACACAGTTTTCACCATCTGAAATAATTTCTAGTTGTGATAATTAAAACCATCCTCCTTATATTTTTTTTAAACCTTAAAAATCAGAACCTATTTAAACCATGAATAAATAAAAAAAATCTACTCCCTATGGCCAGATCTGCTCTTCTCATCTGGAAAGCTCTCAAGCTCAACAGAAAACATTGTGATATGTGCTACCATTGGTCATCTAAATGTTTTTGAAATAGTCCTCTGCAAAATCCATTGAATACGCAGCCTGGAAATTATTTCCCGTGCCTACTCCAAAGGACAAATCTCTCCAAATATTTTTGTCTGGGATATGCTACAACTTTTTTAATCCAAACAAATGGGAGAGGGGAAATAAAGAAAAAAATAAATTACTGACTTACTAAAAAAATGAGCAAAATTAATTTGTTTTCCTCATTTATTAATATAATCTACAATACTACTTATCTCAAGGGGTTTTTTTGGAGAACAGACCATGTGACTGCACTAATTAGCACAGTATGTGCTATTCTGATTATTTCTAGAGCACCATTTCTCCACTGCAATATGTTACCAAGCCTTCAAGCTAAGCATTAAGTTGCATGTTTTATTAGCATTTTATTGTTTGCTTTTTAGCTTAAGCAGAATATTAGAATGGTTTATAAGCCATTAGAAGTCTTTTAAAAACAAGTTACAATTTTGGCAAGAGTTCCACATTCTCTTCATTCAACACTTACCAAACAAAAACATATTATTGCAACGCACCTACCTTACACCTAAAATAAGACTGGCTTCTCGCCGACTCATTTTCTGTTCAAATCCTCCCTTATAGTATGATGAAAGACTCTAAAAAGTAAAGAAAGGGAAGACAAGCAATAATTAGCTTTATGTACAAGGTGCCAGGACCTAAATTGTATTTATATGACCTCATTCAGAGCATCACATTCATCTATAATTTATTTCAAAGGCGTGGAATGACTACAAACCAGATAATATGAAAGGACTTCTCCTGAGTGCTAACACACACAAAAAACAACTTAAAAATAAATGTTTTTACAATCTTCTACCACTAATAAGAGATATTAATAGCTACAATCATTAAAATCCTGGCTGCAGGCAAAAAGAGTCCAGAATCAAAGTACATACTAGCACATAGAGTAGGTACAGCGTGTGTGTCAGGGAGGGCAAGAGGGGGAGAGGAGGAAAACTTGTTCAGAACAGCTTTGGTACCAGCACAGTAGAAAACGGCAAAAGTCACAATATTTTGACATCCAAGGAATTATTAACAATCACTCTAGATGCTTCTACAAAGAAAGTAGGTAAAAACAACAATATAAGGATAAGAATACGTTAGTATAACACACTCATGAAAAGTCAACATGTTTTTTTCACATGAGGGGATGTTACTTAAAAATAATAATTCAAAAAAAAAAAAGGGTTCTTTGAAGGAACGCCGAAAAATAAACAAAAGGAAACAAACAAAGGCATTAGCATAAAGCCACAGCCTCTACTTCAAGTCACAGAGCTGGAGAACACTGTGGAAATCCTAACCAACTAACGCCTTTACATCCTTCCCTAGACATTGATAACAACAATTGGCTACAGAATCTTGGGTTAGCTTTTTCAAACTCATTGGCATGTAAAAGACTTTAGCAATTCTTTCAAGAAGAGGAGAAAAAACATGAGAGGGATAAGAACATCAAAAGGGAGGTGGAGATGACAGTAAATTATTACAACTAATTGTCATAAAGAATGGATTGAAAGCATATTTGTCAATGATAAATATATTTTAAATATATTTTAAAAACGTTAACTAAGCCACCACTGATAATTAGCAGTGATCTCCTCAATGCAAATGTTTCTATAAGAAGAATTAGGGACTAGCTCATTGCTACACAAATAAGAGTTGAAGCTGCACAAGTCCCAGAGGCTGCAGATGTAGCTCCAAGAGCTGCCTTTGGGAACTGGCACACAGAAATTGCTCAACAAGGCTGAAGATTTTTCCTCAATGCAAAACCTATCAACTGGGAAAAACCGAGCTTCTTTTGTGGCTATCAAAGGGAAGCCTGGTCGGAGACCATTTTTCAGTGCTACTTTTATCCCCAAGTAAAAATGGGCCTGGCCCTTAATAAAGCACTTCTCTCGCTAAATGTATCTTTTCGTATTCAGTGGGAATTCTGTCTGATGTTTACACAAACTCTCTCTTATGTAATTTCAAAACCACTAAGGCATTTAAAAGGTTCTGTGTATGATATGTAAGCAAAGCCTTTAATTAAGCTTAGGAGCAACATTCAGAAATACTTCACCTATTGCTACCATGAAGTCACACACAGCCGCATAAAAAGTTTTTTTCTGGTGTGCTGCTATGACCAGAAACTAATTTTATCTTTCTTTTTCCCACCTCAAACCAGACATGAAACAACCACTACTGTAACACTACAGGTATCAAAGCTGAAGTAACTGTGGACATGTCATGTCCACAACAGAAAAAAATCTCTCAAGGAACTGCTGCCACAGCTACAGGGTAACACAAAACAGGTCTCCGACAGTGACATCAGAGATTAGAGTATGTGACATTACGGGAACACATGGGGCTTCTCCAGTCCTCCAACAGGAAATTATGTTAGTGATTTAATGGCTACCAGATAACACCCTTGAGGAGGTAGAACTGCACAGATATTTGCAATGATGCTGAATGGTCAGGTGAGAAAAGCACACTTGAATGTCTCTGAAAGATTTTCCAGAACTTCTCCCAAAGCAGTTTAGGTGCAGACGGATTTCCAAAATGGTTAATTTTTCTCTGCCCTACAATTCTGGTACACAGCTCTAATACAAGAGGACACTGATTCACTATTCATACAGAGAAGAGCAATATTTGAATCATTTCTAACACAGTTTGTCTCTGTTCTTGGTAGATTTCACCTAAAACACTAGCTGAAATAAGAGAATAGAGAGAGATGGCTACAGGTTTAAATTCAGAAATACAAGCCTACTTCCTTGACGTTGTTCTAACCTCAGGAAGCCTTGGTTCAGTTCACTTCCAAGAGGAATAAAAGGGACCACAAGAGGGGGACCAGGGGAACAACACTCCTCCCACTGTAAGAGAAGACAAGGTTTGTGACCACCTGAGGAACCTGAATGTACACAAGTCTATGGGACCCGATGAGATGCATCCCAGAGTCCTGAGGGAACCGGCTGATTTAGTTGCCAAGCCACTCTCTGTATTTGAAAAGTCATAGCAGTCAGGTGAGGTCCCTGGTGACTGGAAGAAGGGAAACATTACACCCATTTTAAAAAAGGACAGAAAGGAGGACCCTGAGAACCATCGAACCATCAGCCTCACCTCTGTACCTGGGAAGATCATGAAACAGATCCTCCTAGAAGCTCTGCTAAGGCACATGGAGGACAGTGAAGTGATTCAAGACAGCCATCACAGCTTCACCAAGGGCAAGTCCTGCCTGACCAACCCAGTGGCCTTCTATGAAGGAGTGACTACATCAGCGGACAAGGGAAGAGCAATGGATGTCATCTGTCTGGACTTCCTCAAGGCCTTCGACACAGTCCCCCACAACATCCTTCTCTCTAAATTGGAGACACAGGAATTTGATGGGTGAAATGTTGGGCGGATAAAGAATTGGTTGGATGGTCACATCCAGAAGGTAGCGCTCATTGGCTCGATGTCCAAAGAGAGACTGGTGACAAGTGGTGTCCCTCAGGGCTCTATACTGGGACCAGGGCTGTTTAATCTTCATCAATAACATAGAGACAGTGGGATCAAGGGCACCCTCAGCAAATTTGCAGATGACACAAAGCTGAGTGGTGAGATCAATATGCTAGAGGGATGCAATGTCCTCCAGAGGGACCTGGTCAAGCTGAAAAGTGGGCACATGTGAACCTCATGAGGTTCAACAAGGTCAAGTGCAATGTCCTGCATGTGGGGCGGGGCAAACCGCATCATCAATACAAGCTCAAGGATGAGGTGATGGAGAGGTGACAGAGAGCAGCCCTGCAGAAAAGGACTTGGGAGTATCGGCGAATGAAAAGCTGGACATGAGCCAACAATGTGCACTCACAGCCTAGAAGGCCAACTGCGTCCTGGGCTACATCAAAAGAGTCGCAGCCAGCAAATCGAGAGAGGTGATTCTGCCCCTCTGCTCTGCTTTCATGAGACCTCACCTGCAGTACTGCATCCACCTGTGGAGCCCTCAACACAAGGACGTAGACCCGTTGGTGGGGGTTCCAGAGGAACTCCACAAAAAATAGTCAAAGGGCCGGAGCATCTCACCTATGAAGACAGGCTGAGAGAGCTGGGGTAGCTCAGCCTGGAGAGGAGAAGGCTTCGGGGAGACCTTACAGCTTCCTTCCAGTACCTGAAGGAGATCTACAGGAAAGATGACAGGGGGGCTGTTTACAAGGGTGTGTAGTGACAGGATGAGGGGCAATGGTTTTAAACTAGAGCAGGGCAGATTTAGATTAGACATTACGAAGCAACTCTTTATGATAAGAGTGCTGAAACACTGGCACAGGTTGCCCAGAGAGGTGGTGTAGGCCCTACCCCTGGAGACACTCGAGGTCAGGCCTGATGGGGCTCTGAGCAACCTGATCTAGTGAAAGATGTCCCTGCTCACTGCCAGGGGGTTGGGCTAGATGATCTTTAAAGGTCCCTTCCAACCCAACGCATTCTATGAAATTCTATTGTTTGTATCCTTTGTCACACAAACAGAAGGAGCTGAATTGTTCATAAAGAAAAAACATTTTATTTTCAGAAGTGAAGCACATGGCAAGAAGAATCAATTCTTAAATTAAGGTCTTAATACTAAACAGAATTTAAAGCAAGAGGATTCTGCCTAGGATTGCTTCATCTATCTGCAATATCTTCTACCTACCTTTCAACCTTCAATTGCATTGATTCGACAGAGAAAGGTAATGAATGCTATTGAAATACCTTCTTTTTTAAAAAAAATTAAAAATCCCATTAACATTATAATTAACAGCATTAGGATCTGTCTGAGGAAGAAAAGCCAAACAAATACTCAGTGATACTTAGTGTTCCACACCTTCTACTGGCTAGACTCTTGTCACTACACACAGAAACAAAACAGCATTACGACTTGTCATAGAGCAGAAGTGACAATGTTTCCTCCTATGCCTTTCTCCACTCAAAACCAAAAAAAGATGGTAGAACACAACTAAATTACAGCAGTCGTTACACTCCATATTTAAGAATATATATATTTAACTGTCCTAAGTTAAATGAAAGGTAGAAATTCAGAATAAAAAACCATATTGTTGGCCTTTACTTACTATTTTTGACTGAAAGATGAGTGCAGTTTTTGACTGGGCATGCTATTTTTAGGTCAGTAAACAGATTTTCAGGATACAGCAAGCAGACATTGTAAATCATAGCTTCACAATTGCTGAACTTGACCTTACCCAAGTCATTTATTAGTGAACAGGACAAAAAGATAAACAGCATCTGGATTACCTTGTGTGACTGCAACCAACATGAATTGTTATTTCTGTTGCAAATAGTGTAGAGGGGGGAAGAAATGCAAATGACGGGAGGAAGAGCGCAGGCTTACCAGAGAGAATAAGCTAGCTTTTCAATAGGCAGCTGCTTCAGCCTCTCTCTCCAAAAAAAAGGAGATTATGAGGGATAGGGCTTGATTCTAGAAAGCTAGAGTAACCACTGCAAATTCTAGTGACCAAACTAGGCACCTCCAAACACCACAGGAAACCAGGAAAGCCATGCTAAGCCTGGACACTAAATGTTGCATGAGATGCTTTCCAGTAGGCATAGGTAGAAGTACTAACTGCTTAATTTCCTTTGTCAGCGTAGTTTAGAGGGCAACACGCTGTAAAGAAACATGATCAAAGAGCTAAATTGAGATGATGCTTGGCAGCGTCAAATTTGCCAAACAAAATCATGCATAGCCACTAAAATAAGAAGTTTGGACAATAAGCACTTACACAGGATCTCTATACTTAATGTTTTCTCTATATAGTTTTAAAGAAAAGTTATAAATCGCAATAATTGATTGTTAAGGGGAGAAGAAAACAAAACTCAGAAAAAAATACAATCCAAGAAAGTAACAGCTGCAGAGTAGTAAAGAGCAAATAATCTTAGCTAAGAATTGTGCAAGGGTCCTAAATTTGGACTATGATTGCAGAACAAAGAAATTATCACTACCCTCACAAATGTAACACACAGCTAATGGCAAAGAGGAAGAGAGAGTTTTTACTGTATTCAGCAGATCTCATCTTACACTGAGAACTTGCATTTTCAAGTTCAGAAATAGAACAGCAGAAGTGATGCTCTACTGGAAATCGACACACAATTCTGGGCTGTAAGGCAGGATGTTAAAGCAGACAGAAGATGTAGCTGCAGGGATGAGGAACACTGAGAACGCAGAACTGCTGTGAGGACAGGCTGAGGGAGCTGGGATTGTTCAGCCTGGAGAAGACTCCAGGGGAATCTTAAACTGCCTTCCAATACCTGAAGGGAACGTACAGGAAGACTGAGGAGGGACTTTTTGCAAGAGTGTCCGCTGATAGGACAAGGGGAAATGGATTTAAATTGAAGGAGAATAGGTTTAGATTGGATCTTAGGAAGAAATTCTTCAGTACGAGGATGGCAAGACTCTGGAATAGACTGTCCAAAGAGACTGTGGATGCCCCCTCCCTTGAGGTGTTCAATGCCAGGCTGGATGAGGCCTTGAGCAATCTGGTCGAGTTGAGAGGTGTCCCTGCCCATGGCAGGGAGGTTGGATTAGATGATTTCTAAGGTCCCTTCCAACCTCGGCCCTTCTGTGATTCTGTGACTCTATGATTCTATGACAAGGAGGAGGCAGGGGAACGAGAAGAAGGAACATTAGAAAAAACTTTTTCACTGTGAGGGTGACAGAGCACTGGAACAGGCTGCCCAGGGAGGTTGTGGAGTCTTCTTCTCTCTCTGAAGACATTCAAAACCCTCCTGGATGTGTTCATGTGTGGCTGCCCTAGGTGTTCCTGCTCTGGCAGGGGGGTTGGACTAGATGATCTTTTGAGGTCCCTTCCAATCCCTAACATTCTGTGATTCTGTGATCTCTTCCAACCTAGGCCATTCTATGATTCTGTGACTCCTGGGTTGCTCTTTATGGTTGTTCATGAATTCTGCAGGACTCTGAAAGTCAATGTGGTGAAAATGAGGTAGGCCTGTGACGAGCTTGGCTCAGCCAGTATACCAGTACTGAACAGTACAGTCTCCTAGGAGCAGACACCTCTCTACACAGTAGCATGTCATATCTCAATGTGTTAAAAAGAGTCACTGCCTGCTTTCTTATGGGAACATGTCTGAATTTAGATTCTCTGGCCTATATCTACAAATGGGTACAAGAAGAAATGCTGGAGTAAAACTGCTGGGAGGGAAGGTGAAGATGGAAGCATTCCCTACTCTGAAGCCACACGTCCTTATCGCTAGCAAGCTTGCAAGTCAGAGTGTATCCATATCATGTGAAAGCAATTTAATTCACAGTACCTAAAGTACCCTCTGCTGTCTTGGCAGAAGACTTGGGAATCTCATCAAAAAGTACTTTGAAAAGTAAAAAATAACCCAACAAAAAAAACCCAACAGCGCTGGTTTCACGACAGCAATGCAACAGAGGGAAAGAGAGCAAAAGCTGATGCAGGAGCACTGCTTTTGGCTGATACACATCACAATTATAAACAAGCATGAACCAGCCCCAACAGGACAACCCACGTTTCAAGTCTTTCCCTCCCCAAGCAACTTGCACTGATGCACACGAACACGAAGTACAGATGGCAAAGGAATTTAGAGCCCAGTGTCTGTTTATATACTGTGGACAGGTTGCAACCAGCCTCACGTTAACAGTTATAATGCTAAGGATCACTTTTTTAAAAAAAAAACACAAAAACTTTAATATATTTTTAAGGAAATGATAATCTGCAACAAGCACTCCCTCAGTACCCTCATCCATCAGTATCAAGAGAATTGTATTCCTTCTGCTGTGGAGAAGTGTTCATAGACTACGAACTCTGAAAGAATACACGCATTGGGAATTACTTTAATCAAACAGGACTGGAACATATTTATTTACCAGAGGACAGTATAGCCACTGAAACAAAAAATAAATACTCTCAAATATTCCCCGCTCCTCTCACAACACTCTATCCTTTTGCTTTTTACCTCATTGTGATATTTTTTAACACGTAGGGCAAAACAAAGAACAAAAACTCAGTTAAAAGTTCAAATTAGCTAGGGAAAAAAAAGTTCACGAACAAGAAAAGGTCCCCCATCTCTATGGAAACCTTTCCTAGAAATTTATAAATCTGTCTTCTTGATTTTTAACACTATCTGAAAGAAAAAATACTAAATTCTTTCATTTTTAGCTTCTTGAAATGAATCTGCATCACTTTATAATCTCTACGAATTAGCTATTTTCTCACAGTGCACTTCAACAATTTATCACACGCTTACTAGCAAAGAATTCCAAAACATGCAACATCACCAGGAAAACCAGAACGATTTATCACACTCACAAACACCTTTTCATATAGCTTCATCTACACAGATTTTAAACAGACCAGGTAACACTCCAGAATATACACAGTAAGGAGCACCGTTACCCTGGAAAGAAAATAATCTAGATGGCACCTACTGTATTTAATATAAAATGTCTCCTTTCAAAAACCTTGAAATATAAAATCACAAATAAATTCAGCATAAAGTAACCTCTAAACTTACAGAAGTTGAAATCCTCTTTGCTGTCTCTGTAATTGCCTGCTCCAATGGTTTCCAAAGGTGGAAAGCATAGCGACCTGAAAAAGGTTGAAGTTAAATGAAATTATAGCCAACATTCACTACAAGGAAAAGCAAAAAAGTTTCCCACGTACGTTCATCAGCTTACATTAGAAAGAATTTTGGTTTTAACTAAAACATCAAAATCCTTCCTCACTAATCTTTTTGTCTCATTTATTTGTTGTAAAGCATTCTTGCACTTTAGTGCTTTTCAAGGTGTTCCCTCAACAGCTGTTTTTTGATCCTTCTCAGTCAAAGTCCCACGGTAAATTTACTATCATTAACATTTTTCAACCTTTGTACTATTGGTGCAGGAAGGGAAGAGTTTAGTATAGTTCATCTAAAAACTTAGTCATGGACTGCAAAGATCCACTGTGTTTGCTCACAAAATAAATTGATTTAAAGGCATTTCAATGTGGTAAATGAAAATACCTGCCTTGTGAACTTTAAGAAAAAAAAATAGTATGAAACATTAGCTTTGGATACACATTATTTATTAAATACTGTTCAAAGGTTATGTCTTCAAAAAAAAGAAATCTATGTAGTACACATTTCCTGCTGTGATGCTGTGTGCTTAATCACACATTTTGTAAGCACTGCATTTTTTATTTCGTTACAAAGAGAGGATCTTCTGGGATTCAGAGCCATTCAACTCCCCACTGGCAGTGAACGTCTATAGCTAAGAAAGGCTAGAGGGAACTCTAATAAACTGCATTCTCAGAAGTACAAAGGAGGTCTATCAACTTCAGAATCAAAATTTGTGCAATGTTACTGGAGGATTTTCACTGTAAATCCCCTCTATCAATTATTGTTTTGATTAACTTTTCATTAGCAATGCAACTTACTAGAATACACAATGCAAAAGCTTATTATAAAATGTGGCTCTGCTTCATTCAAAGAGCATCTTGCTTTCATTCTTAAAATACATGATGTGTCCATAAGTTATTTTAGTCATCTAAGTCTGTGCCTATGTTAACACAGAAGTTCAAACCACTGTTGAAACGCTGTGATGTACTATTACCTCATCATCGTCTTAATGCTTTCTGTTACCACTTCTTTGCTAGCTGCCATTAATTCTGCAGCTCAACCAGCAGAAGAACTTCTAAGAGTATTCTTCTTCTGCTTCTATACGAACACACTGCTAAACCAACTGTTTAATAGGCCTACATCACCAAAGATTTTGTCTCTCCTTCCCTTAACCAAAAAAACCAACACAACTGTAGCCACCAAATGTGAGCTGAAGTTTGGTACAACTTGTTCATCTATTCTTGGTGTCTGCACTTGCACAAAGCTGGCCATGGTTGCTTTTATTTGTAGAAAATAATGGAAATTGATTTGGGTATTTTAACCAGAATAGACTACAGTTATCCAGTCTGAGTAACCCAGAGTACAAATCGTGTTAAGCCTATGCCCTCTGTTCAGACTAGAACCTGTTTTTCAGAACACATAGTCCAGATGCATAGAGTTCAGGTAACAAACAATGTGCTATGGAAACAATTTAGTATGACAAATCACTGTAGCCACTAAAACCTATTTTTCTCTAATTTGTTGAGCGTCACCTTCAGACCATAAGATCCTGTGGCACTCTTCTGTACTGAAGAGCCTCCACTTTGCAATATACTATTAAATAAACAAAGTAAATTTTCCACATGACATTTTGCAGACAAAAAGCAGATGGAACCTTTTAGTTGTGGTCCATTAAAATCAGTTTCTCCAACTGTGACTTTTCAAAAATAATTCTGGAAAATCTGTCAAGGATTTTCAAGGGACAGGAACTATAGCTGGACACAATTCTCCACAGCAGTCTCAAGTGACCTTTCACAGAATCACAGAATGTTAGGGATTGGAAGGGACCTTGAAAGATCATCAAGTCCAATCCCCCTGCCAGAGCAGGAACGCCCAGATTATGCTACACAGGAACCTGTCCAGGTGGGTCTTGAATGTCTCCAGAGAAGGAGACTCCACAACCTCCCTGGGCAGCCTGGGCCAGGGCTCCGTCACCCTCACTGAGAAGAAGTTTCTTCTCGCGTTTAAGCGGAACCTCTTATGTTCCAGTTTCAGCCCATTACCCCTTGTCCTATCATTGGTTGTCACCAAGAAGAGCCTGGCTCCATCCTTTCCACTTTCATAAAAATTTCATTAGCTCTTTTGGAAACAGGACCTCACACGTGAGAGTTCCACACTCAGCTAACCATTGAACTTACCTGCAAACGCAACAGTTGCAACACCAAGTCCAACTGCTATCATAGTTCTGGCCTAAAACAGAAAAACAGGAATCAGAGTAGCATGCAAATTCTAATATGAAGTACAGGTACCTTTTACTTTAATAGCAAGTATTTCTGATGGGGACATGTCATATATAATTTACAAGAAGATAAAAATAAGTTTTGTATTAAACAGGCTACGTTAGATCTTATAGTTCCGTCCCATCAATCCATGCCAATGCATCAGGTTTAACTTGGAACTACGCATTAGGAAGTCAGTGAATGAATCCTGATGAAGCAGCTCACAGTATGTAGCGACAAAACACAAGGCAGACAACTATTCATGACGACTTGAAATTATTTGCGCAGACTAGTTCATCACAGAACAGAAAGTGTCAATTACGAAAACCTGAAGAGCTAAAAAACAATAATATTGTTTTGCAAAGTCCTTCACTGGGAATTTGGTCACGGCACTGCTTGAAAATTATATCGAAATACGAACTAAAACGCTACGGCCACAAATGTACATTAACATCTTCCACCTTTCAAACTTTGACTCATGGAAGCCCCAATACAGACACGAAGCCCAGTATCCTCTTTTTATTACATAGTGTCAATCACTGGCTGGACTCTTATCTTACAGTACAAATGACTGTAAACAGGTAGATGTCTGACAGATTTCAGACAGTGTTCATTATTAGCTAAAATTCGCTTTAAGTCCAACTTGACTCTTAGAACCAACTCCTCCTTACCCCCAATTTGGTGTTTGTATTCTCCTACACAGAGCTTGAAGAAAGTCAGGCATCTCCAGAAGGACAATAAGAAGTATCTCCATGTGGAACAAGAAGCTGCCGAAAGACATGTTAATAAGCCTTGAAGAAGGGACAGAATTCTTATGTTTGCAGAATTCAGAAAGGGTAATGAGCACTGCAAGTTTTGGGAGCATCTCTCCACTTCTGAAAAGCCTACATGTGATCTTTGAAACAAATGCAACACTCATCTGTGGGACTACCTGTCTCACCATACAATAATTCAATAACGCCTTAAACTTTCCCCCAGGAAACATGAGAAATCAGATTAGGCCCATTTAGCTTGAATTCAAAACATAACGACAGTGAAAATGCTTTTATCACTAGACTAACTCTTATATATATGACTTACTCTGCATTTATCCAATAACTAGTTTATACATTTTTCTATCAACATGCCTGACAGCAGGAATTAAAGCCCAAGTTTCAGCATGAGTGCCCTAATAACTCGATTTGGAGTCAACTTGCCTTTGCTACCAAGATTCCTGGGGATAAAATTCTCTGGTTTTCATTGTACCCAATCTCAATTCTAGACAGGGAGCAGCAGAAGACTTGGGAAAAAACAGGTTCTAAGGCCTTCCAGAGCTGGCTTAGTAGGGGCTAGAATACAGGTTGACAATTTTCCCAGCAAACAAGCAGCTGCACAAGATATAGGCTCTGCCATCACACCCACTGGCTCCTACAGCCTCAGCTTTGAAGGCACGTAGCTACAATTGGTGCATGTCATATTCATAGAATCACAGAATCGCAGAACAGGCTTGAGTTGGAAGGAACCTTTAAAGATCATCTATCCCAACCCCTTGGTCATGGGCAGGGACACCTCCCACTAGACCAGGTTGCTCAAAGCCCCATCCAGCCTGGCCTTGAACACTTCCAGGGATGAGGCATCCACGACTTCACTGGGCAACCTGTTCCAGTGTCTCATCACTCTCATAGGGAAGAATTTCTTCCTAATATCTAATCTAAATCTACCCTGCTCTAGTTTAAAACCATTACCCTTTGTGCTATCACCACATGCTCTTACAAAGAGTCCCTCCTCAGCCGTCCTGCAGGACCCCTTCAGGTACTAGAAGGCTGCTATAAGGTCCCCCTGTAGTCTTCTCTTCTACAAGCTAAACAGACACAACTCCCTCAGCCTGTCCTCATAGGAGAGGTGCTCCAACCCCCTGATCATCTTTGTGGTCCTCCTCTGGACACTCTCCAACAGGTCCCTGCCCTTCTTGTGTTGGGGTTTCCAGAGCTGGATGCAGTACTGCAGGTGGGGTTTCACAACAGCAGGGCAGTGGGGCAGAATCACACTCCTTGACCTGCCTGTCAGGCTTCTTTGGAAGCAGCCCAGGATACGGTTGGCTTTTCGGGCTGCCAGTGCACATTGTCAGCTCATATTAAGTGCTTCATCAACGAGCAAGTTGAGATCAGTATAGAAAAGCAGTAGCCTGCTCTGAGCTCAGCTAGAAGCAGCTGCATTCCTCTACATCTAGCTTCTGGATCCTATGAGTTTTAACCAAGTATCTACTTCCCACCTACCTGAATGGGGCTATTTAGCTATTTGCGTAATACAATACTGCAATTGCTTAGAAGTCTCTGGTAAATAAAAGTAAATAAAAGAAACTCACTAAACATACTCAAATGAGAGCTTCAAAGTTAAGACTCGGGGAGTTCTGGGCTTAGAAAATCTTAAAAGCCTATTCCATTTTAGTAACCTAACTCTTACATTTCAGTGTAGTCTTCAGTCTGGATATTAGTATTCATTTCTGAATGTGAAAGTAATGTAGTAGTTTTATGTCTGTTGTTCCTTTCAGTTCCACAAAATTTCCCCTCATCTTCAGGCCATGAAAAAATATAAGTACGTTACCTCAAACAGTAGAAGGTATAAAATAGCAAGGCATACAGCTCATCTCCTCACTAAATTAAAATTCTTTTCATTTCTTCTCACAAACTAGTTTTCCCAGGCTCTTAATATTCAAACCGTCTAAATATTCTTCTAATTTCTGTTTAGAACAGCCACAACATTTCTGAAAATATAATCCTCAAGAAATTCTGTATTACTCTGTTCTGTCGTTTGTGATGATGGATTTCTATTCAACAGACTTTCCTTGACTTGTTCAGAGTGACAGTGAGAATTTTTTACTAAGTGGCTACAACCAATTAAGAGCTCAACAATGTGTGAAATAGATCACACTGGCAAAAAAAAAAAAAAAGATATTTATTAGCCTGTGTTTGTCCAAATTCAGTTATGTGTTTTTTCACCAAAAAGGTGGTTTAAGTCAGCAGCTTACAACAAGGTATATGCTACCACTGGTAAGGCATTAGCAGCTCATGTCTCATCACAGGTAAGGCCAAGCACAGAGACCAGGCTCATAAATAACACCCGGACTCTGTCAGTTTAGTGTAGAAATAGCTTAAGTGTTTTTGCACAGCAGTCTGGGAATCCAGCGTAGAGACCCTTGAGGGCCCTTGATAAAGTCAGCCATGTCCACTGGGATGCATTATTTCAATCTCAGTGGAAAGCACTAGCAGTTAGTGGAAAGCTAGTGCTGACTGGAAAACAGTAGGTACAAACGAGGCAGGGCACCAGCTCTAGAGCAGGAGCAGTCCATGGTATCAACAGGACTATGAAGACAAGCCAGAAAACTAGGTAAAAGCGGTGGAAAGCTCAAGCCAGACAGGCACGAAAGATTGTCCATGTTTTAAAGTGACGTACAAGGAACAGAAAAACTGAGAAATCCTCATTTACAGTAACTCACCTTACTTGCACTATGAGCAGGTTAGAGAAGAATCACTTAGACACAGTAGCAAAAACTTGTCACAGCAAAGTACCTGGAATGTTTGCTATGGTGTGAATATATCCTAACTACACATGTGACCAAGACTGAATTTGAGTCAACGTGACAAAGATTGCATGGCTGGTCTTTTACTGACACAGCCTCTCTGGTAAAATCAGTGGCAAATTCAAGTACTCATCAGTAAGTCCTTGAAGTCCAGTTTGACTTAGTTTCCTTTTCCATGCTCACTTAACTCAGTTGATTATTTAGAAGAGTAAGTTGAGGTTAGTCTGGTGCTTTGAAATGTAAAGTGCAAAGCTTTAATTAAATACACTCATTTCTTGTCAATATTAAATGAAAAGCAACTTGCTACCACTGTTCATTTACAGCATGCTAATGCAACTACCACCATGACCATTTGCTTGAAAATGCATTTTATTTCAGACTCTTAAAATCTAAAAAAAGTAAATACATACTTACTGACTTTCAATTATGAGGTAATTGATCTCCCATCCCTCCAAAAAAATGCCATTAAGAAATTCCTGTGATCTAAGTTTTAAATGAAAACATTCTATTAAGAGCCAAGAGGGGAAAACAAAGAAATAAAAGATTAAAAAGTAACATCTGTCCCTTTCTTTGTTCAATGAATCAGCTCCCTAAGGTTAGTCACCAACTCATGCTATCCCGCTGATCTCAGCATTTTAACCTTACTACATAGGTTTCCGTAACGGGTCCTCTTTGATACATAAAACAAAGCAAAGTTTTGCTAAATCTGCAAAATCTACTTTTTAAAAAAAAATCTTTTTAGAAACATATATAAGAAAACACAAACATTAGAAAGGCAACTGCAAGACCTGACTTACCAAAGTGTGGCAAACAAAAGAGGATAAAGCATATTAATTAACATACAGTATCTTAATAGGCATAAATCATACATTGTTAGCATACAAAGATCTGTGGCCTCGTCCTTTGGTATCGCATTTTCCAATAGCTTCAGTTTTTTTTATCAAAAGAAACAGGGAATAATGAGATATTTTTCCTGCAAATTCCTAATTCACAGTGCTCTGTTAACCATACCCGAAAAATATGACTTCTGTAATTCTCTGCAGTGCAGCTTCTCCTTTTATGAAGTAAAAACCAAAAAGTCAAACTTATCAACAAAAGAATCTCAAATGTGTAATTTTAAGATTTCAGCACAATACTATTACATCTGACTACAGGTTACAGGAATCACCTTTATGAATGTTAAGGCATATCTGCTTGCATAGGATTTGGATTTTATAAACAGTTTCTTCTGCCAATCAGTGAAAATACCCTTCTTGTTCAAATGAAAAATATTTTGCTCTTCTCACAGCTAGCTTTTTAAACACATGGCAAGAGCTCTATAGTCTTTTGCCTCAGAAACCTACAGTGCAATAGAATAAAAAGCACAGAGGAACTAATAATTTGTTCTGATAGGTCAGATGGCATTTTTGAAATTAGTCCATGCTTAATCATGGGTCAGCAAAATAAAAATTTTGTACTTACATTAAAATAAGTAAGGACGTGTAAATTGCTTAACCAAAACCCTCATTTTGAGAAAGTTTGGTTTGTTGCTTTATTTTTTAAAAGCTGTATGTTGTTAAAAAGTAGGATACATAAGCATATCAGCCAAGTGTACAAAAATATTTCTGAAACTGCATTTTCCCTTAAATAAAAATTCTTGACTTTAAATAAATGGTTGCTTGGTATGGAAGCTATAATAAGGCTTCTATTCTTCAGAAGAGCAGCTACAGCTTATTAGAAGACTGTTTCAAAGCAAAAGAGCTAATTAACTCTAGACAGAGGTGGATACATTTTGAAGTGGGATTATATTATAAACTATCTGCAACAGATTTGATTTCATAATCAAATGTTTTCCTTACAGTCTTACCTTCCTACAAAATTTAATTTGTTTTCCAACAGTGCATTAAACATAATTTCAGCTAGATGTTGCTCTCCATACTCACTCAATTCTCACGTCAGTTTGTGTCTTTTCCTTTACAGTAACTTTTTTTTGTTTGTATATACAAGTATGTCTAAAGTTTCTGACAGTTTTTCACAGGAAATGGTACCACAACAACAGATTCACTAATCTAAGCATTACCATAAGGCATTCAAATCAATCTTCTTGAATATATATTAACTAACAACAGCCTCTTGATAGAATTTTTGAGAACAGATTCTTTATGCTGCTACTGTTGTTATTCCACTGCTGCAAATGCTTTTGTAAAACAACCATAAGAGTAAAGGTTGACCCATTCCAAGTGACTACAGTTAACATCCCAGATAATTCACAGCCAAGATCCAGGGTTCTGACACAGAGCTCTTTCAGCCCAGAGATGGATGCTGCTGTTAGACTTTGTTTCTCCTACTCCTCTTTCCCTCTGCTGTGGCAAGCAGGCTTCATTAACCCTGCAGCACATCAGAGGAAGAGATCACACAATCACAGAATGTTAGGGATTGGAAGGGACCTCGAAAGATCATCAAGTCCAATCCCCCTGCCAGAGCAGGAATGCCTAGACTATGCCACACAGGAACATGTCCAGGCAGGTCTTGAATGTCTCCAGAGAAGGAGACTCCACAACCTCTCTGGGCAGCCTGTTCCAGGGCTCCGTCACCCTCACTGAGAAGAAGTTTCTTCTCGAGTTTAAGCGGAACCTCTTATGCTCCAGTTTCAGCCCATTACCCTTTGTCCTATCATTGGTTGTCACCGAGAAGAGCCTGGTTCCATCCTCATGACACTCACCCTTGATATATTTGTAAACATTAATAAGGTCACCCTTACTGATGCACAGAAGTACAGTCGATATTGCTACTTGTCTCTGGCAAAAGTTCAGAACTTGGTTAAATGCAACTTGACCTCCTTCTGACTTCCCAAGCTGAGAACGTAGTAAGTACAGATGCTGTCCTTTCTTCCACTACCTACCTAACACCATCCAGAGAAACGCTGCAATAGTTTCTACTGCCAACTGTGTGCTAAGTTTACAATGTACACATGCCTGAAAAAATACTGCATTCTCCACTGAAAGGCCTGACTAAAGAAAAAATTTCAACACAAAATTGGAGCAATTCAGATTCTAGTCCTCTAAAAGACCTACCTCAGTCTCTTTACCTTAGTAAGACTCTACCAGAGAACTCACACAAACAAAAGAAGTCGTAATAACTCCAGATGCAATTTTTATCCCAGACAGGCAAGAAGACCCAAAGATTCCACAAAATTCACCAGGAATCTCCCTACTAGTATTCTACAGGGAGAGTACATGGATGTGACGATATTGACTTTCAGAGTCAGCTTCTTCAGATTACACAGGTTGCGTTAAATACACAGAAAGGTTCTCCTGGGGGGAAAAAAAAAGTCCTGGACTGCAGTCCAAGAATAAAGAATAAATAACTTATGGAGAACTATGATTAAAAAACACGTATTAAAAGAAATATTGTAGAGACACTAACATACACACGATGAAGCAATGCAAACACAGCTTTAAAGCCACCAGTTTAAAAATGGGGAAATCCAGTACTTTAAACTGCGACCAACTTTTTTTTTTTCTCAATTTTTTCTTTTTTTTTTTTCCAGAGAGAACTCATTGTCCTGTGAACTAGTCGAAGTGACCCCAACAAAGAAAAGGAATAAAGCTCCAGCACCCTTCCCTCTAGAATACGGTAGAACCCAGAAAATTTTGGAGGCGTTTTGCCTCTGCTTTCAGACCCATCCAGCCTCCCACACACGACACAGTACCAGCTGACAATAACTTTTTGGAAAACAAGAGCTCTACAACACCCTACACGCTCAAACCTGGGATAATAAAAACTCACACGGCATCACATTTCATGGCCGGTGAACAACACTTTAGGCCTTTTTTTTTGGCTCATGCCGTTTACACGGGGGGAGGGGGAGGGTGCCGAAGCGCTCCTGTGCCTCCCCGCCGCGGCGCCTGAGGCGAGGGGGCACAAACCCTTCCGCACCGCGACTCCCACCTCCCCGCCCATTCCCGGGAAGGGCGGGCATCGACCCGCTGCCCCAGTGATCACACCCGTTACCCCGTGAAAACCCGGGGATGGCAACCCGGGCACGGGGCGGCTTCACCTCCCGGGGCGGGGGGACACAACGGCCACCCGGGCCCGCGGGGGGGAACTCCGGGCGGCACAAGGCCCCGGCGCCGCGGGCCCGCGGGAGGAGGGGACGAGGAAGGGCAGAACCGGTTGTTGCCCTCCCGTCCCCTTTGCTCAGCCGCCACTCGTGGGATGCGCTGCCTCCCCCTCCCCCGTCGCGCTCACCAGCCCTCGGTCCAGCTCGGCTTGGCCCTTGCCGGCGCCCGTAGGGGCCCTGGCGTACTCGGCATAGCGCAGCCCTTCGGAGGAGGCCGCGGCTCCTTCCATGGCGGGAGGGCGGGGAGAGGAGAAAGTGCTACGGGTCGGCCGGAGGGACAAACCATTCGGAAGACCGGTCGCCCACGCCCCTCCCCTTGCCCAGCCGTCTCCTCCGGGCGTTTGGGCGGGCGCGGAGGAGGCATCGACGTCCTGAGGGGCCGGGTGGTGCTATGGCGCTGGAGAGGGTCAGCTCTCCCGGCCTCCTCTAGGCCCGTGGCCGCCTTTACTCGGCCCTGAGGAGCCCGGCTTTGCCGCTGAGGTGTCGCTGTCACCACCAGCTCGGGCCTGTTTGAGGAAGGGCGGTTGGGAGGTTCCCAAAGCCTCACGGAGCCGGTTCCCGTGGGATTCCCATTCCCCCTCCCCAGGCCGCCAGCTTTAACGCTGGCTGAGGGACCGGGGAACTGGTGTTCCCTTCTCTTGGCCTCCTGGGTGGTTTTGAGGAGCTGGGAGGCTGGAGGTGGCTGCATGTTCTCAATCCCAAAACAGCCAAGGACGAAAGGCTGGGAATGGGGGGGGGGGGGAGGGTGCATGAAAGAGAGAATTTATGCATAAAAATAGGATAAGACGAAGGAGAAAACGCTTGGGAGGAGGAAAGGCCACACAAATATTTCATGTCAGTCTTCAGAAAGACTCGGGAGCTTTAAAAGGGGGAAAGCATACATAAAGGGTAAAGAAAAAATGATCGGGGGAAAAAGCAAAATCGCTGAAAATGGGGTTTGATATTTATGTTTTTACACGTTAGTTGATGCATATTTCAGTATATTTATATTTTGAGTTCCTGAAAATGTTTGCAGGGTCATAGTTCACCGTTCTCAAATTCTTCTTCAGGTGATGCCTTATATGCAGAAGTCATCAGTCGCCCTTAGTCCTCTATCACAAAATGGAAATGGCTCCATCTCTTCAGTACAGCAGCACAACAGCTCTTTTTTTGCCCTTATGCTGGTTTCCCTTCTCTCCCCCCCAGACAGTACTGGCAATGGAATTGAGTCATCTGCAGATTGCAAAGTGGTGTGACTGAAGAAGAGTTACACTTCTTATCTCCTACTTCAAACAGTGATTGTTCTTCTGAGGCATCCTTCCAACCACATATGGTTTTGTACATCTGATTGATGCTCATCAATCACATAACAAAGGCAACTGCTTTAATTAATCTCGAAGAATCTTTTTAAAGTACAGCTGCTATTAACCGTAAATGTGAGTTGACCATATATAGCATTTCAGTAGTCTTAGACAGATGTATACATTTAACTTTCTGCAGTACAGAAGTCATTGGATGTTGTATGATGATCCATTTGGGAAGAAATAGATTCCTTTTTACTTCTTCAATGAGTGTATACAATCATATGATTATTTTTTTTAACCAGTGGAATTGAATTTCCTGTAATCTCAAAACCTATATTAAAATCAATAAAAATGTACCCAACTAATAATTTTTTGTTCACTGATCTGCATAGAAGTAATGCAGAATAGCATGTCACTTACTACTTTTTTTGATTAGCAAACTCAGTTTAAAAAATAATAAATTTAACATATTGGAACTTACATGTTTTTTTCCTTAATTTTCCTCTTTTGTTTAAAAAAAATCTAGGTCCTTCCAGATGACCTAATGCTCTTTGTTAAAAGATAATCAATTATAAGATAAGAAACACTGTATTTGTTTTGGGGGAAAAAAAAAAAAAAAGAAATGGCAGGAAATAAAAAGAACACAAATAGGACTAGGAGAAAGCAAGAAGCAAATCTGTGAAGTGAAAGACTGCAGAAAGTAAAGTTTTTTTCCAGCTTCTGCAACATCTACTCATTGAAAAGTACCAACTCGTAAAAGTAGCATCTTTGAGTCCAATGGGACACTAAAGTGAATGAGAGTTACTCATTTTAGCCACCATGTGTGTTTGGCCAGACAGCTGCAGAAAATGCACATGGGTGGCTCTAAAGCCAACAGCTGAAAAACTTGAAAGATTCCGTGGACAAACATCATTAAAACATCAACAATAATGAATTTTAACAGTGCTTTGCAATTTTGGACCACTGAAAACTGAAGTAGCTTAGAAGAATTACTCTAATATCCAGGTATACAACCATAATTCAGAAAATATGCCTAAGAAGCACCACATAAAATCCATGTGAAATACAGGGAGGGTAAAGAATATTAGATGTTTTTCTACCTTATGATCAACTTGTCCACTGGGAATTCTTTGCTTCACCATCTTCCCTGGGATCAAGATGAGGATCTACAACCTGTAATTCCCCAGATCCTCCTCCTTCTACATTCAGACAGTGGCTCTATCTTCTTCCTGGGTTACCTGCCCCTCCTCCAACCTGCTGAACACTTCATATTTATATTTCAGTCAAGAGCAGCCTGTCCAGCCATGCAGGTTTCCTTTCGCTCCTGTTTGACTTCTGCTATCAGGATGGACTGCTCTTAAGCTTTTAGGTAGTGATCCTTGAAAATCAAACAACTCTCCTGGTCTTCTTTTCAGTACTGTATCCTGTTGGATCCTTCCAAGCTGATCCCTGAGACCCCTGAACAGGTCAAATTCTTCTCTCATTAAGCACAGTGTTGTGATTCTGCTATTTTAGCCTAATTCTACTGTCCCCTGGTCACCACAGACATGTTCTTTCCCATTTTTAAGTATCAGATCCAGGAGAGTATCTCCTCTTGTCAGCTCCTCGATCACCTTTGCAAGGAAGTTATCATCAGCGCACTCAGGAAACATGTCATAGTCAGGGTAGCAAAATTTGGCCTTTAAAGGCACTGGGATATGCTATGGTCTATCCAGATATATCTAGGCAAGCTCTGAGATGGAAAACAGTGCTTGGAATATCTTCCTCCTATCACCAGCTGTGCTGCTACTTCTACTTTCTGGACAGCGATACTCGGGGAGCAGATAGATTAAGCAGAGCAAACCAGATAACCAGCACAAGGAAAATGCATCTTTTGCTCAGACTGAAAGACTGCAGGTTGTTTGCCTTGGAAGCAAGGAGAGGAGGAATGAAAGCAGCTGGGTCTTTGGTTATGGTTCTCTCCCAAAGCTCCTTCTCAGCATGACACAGCTGTGTGCTGTGCAACGCACAGGATGGTGCTGGTAGAGACAATCTGTCCATTACTATTTTAATTTAATCCTAAATACTGGTATGTTCCAGCATATTGTCACTATTAATGTGTAGCAATGTTGTCCGTGTTTGTTATGCCATTTAAGTTAATTGTCTGCATACTTTTCCTGTAAATGATTTTCCTAAACAGTCTGTGCTGCAGTATTCCATGTTGCAGTTCAGGATCAGGGCTGGCAAGAATCTTTCTCAGGAATGAGGAAGAATAGAGAAACAGATACCGGATCAAAGCTTGTGAGACGGATGATGAGGATAGGGGAAGGGCTTTTCGTTTTGCTCTTTACCACTGAGAATTTTCAAAGTACCTGTGAGTATAGCACCCGACCAGTGGAATGGCAGGGGCTAAAGTTCCTGATGAAGATTAAAGTTTCTGAGGTCAGGCAGAGAAGAGAGTATAATTGAAAGTTATCAAGGAAATCATAAGGCGTATCATACAAAACTGGTAGAGTCCGTACTTGAGCCTTGCTGAATCATCGTGTGCATACAAATGAATAAAGAATAAATCTTGCCAGGCGCTGCACCAGGATTAGAGGTTGGAAAAGTTCATTGCTCCTAAAAGCATTTGTATGTTTCTTTAATTACTGCAATATACCGTGAAAGCAAAAAGAGGCATAGGCTGTGAACTTCTACTCATTTCTTTAAGTAACATATTCTGAAACATTAGACAATAAAGAATGTAATGTTCTTTCTGGATACTATAATAATTGTCTTTATGACACCATTGGTTGACTAGGTACCACAGGGTAGTATTTTATACAAAATCCTAAGCTGGAACTAATCATGGCCTTCAGGAATTACGAGAGTACAATTATTCCTTGAAAAAGATGGTATATACGGCAAAAGGCTCAAATATCTTTTGTGAATAAGAGTGTTAAAATAATTTATGCGCAAGTAAATCTCTGCTTAAAAAACTGTTAAGAAAATGATATATTCAGGAATTTTACAAATGCTATTTTAATACCGTCAGGCTTCTCAAGGACTTTTTCCTTCTGGTCAGAATGCTGGAGCAATATCTGTGAGAATTCTTTGTTTCTGATAGCATTTGTGTAGTTTACCAGTTAATTTTACCTTTTCCAATAGATCTGTTGCAGGCATTTTTAATGGTATAAAGCATTCATTTGTAGTCCTGACTGATTTTATAACATCAGACCTTTAAAATAGCCCTGCTTTATTGTTATTATTTATATAGCAACATAGATATGCATAGTACTCTACAGGCATAAGAGTACTCCTAAAATGTAGCAGTAATTATCAGGCACTACTTCAGGCCCTCAATATAGCAAGTTCTGGACATCAGGTCAATTATATTTTCAGTCTCCACTTCCTTTTATTGAAGTAGTATTAGCTAAAGGAGAGGTGAACCTGCTCTACTGCTGAAGGATACTGCAGAGAAAGCAAGGGTCAATTTTCTTTTAGAGAGTGGAAGATGATGGTTTTTGACAGGTACCGTCAATTTCAGCCTTTTGCAATAAAACGGGAAGTGTGTGCAGCATTTTACATCTCCTAAATAGATTCCTTAACACAGACACACACACGCACTTGTCAAAGCTAATGGCATTCTTTCTGCTGAGCCTGACAAATTCTAGTCCTAAATCTAAACAAGTATAAATCTTGGCCAAATGTTGACATTTCACCTTCCTTCTGGGGCTGCCTCTCCAGGGAGCAGAGAAATTTCTCTTCTCCAGCGTTCTGAGCTGTAACAATTAGAGCTCTCAACCCTGCAGAATGCACAGTCCTCACAACAGGAGCAATATTGTTCCTAAGGAAACATTTTTTGTGGAGTGCACAGAACTAAAGCGATACTACAGCTTTCATTCATATTAATGTTTTGTGGCTTTGGTCTACAGTGAGCTTGGATCTTTTTGCTTGCCATAAGCAAGTTTCAGATTTTAAAAGTCAAGCTCAACATCACTTGCTGGGCAGTTTAAGATTTTCTGTTCACAACTAGCTGTACAGCAAGCTAGAGTACTCAGCCACAAAAAGCCCTGATAAAGTAAAATGCATCTTTAAAAATTCAATTTTTAATTTATCATCATGGTGTAAAAACACTATGTGCAGTACTAATTATGGATATGCTTCTAGGTGTATTTGCCATCTCTTGTCATTGCCCTAAAATATAGGGAGATGCTCCCAGTGGTCGATTACATGTATATGCTATATTACATCTATATACTGTGTATATGGCGGTGTGTCTTACCTACTTAGCCAAAATATCTAGGGAAAAAACTGTGTAGGTGAACCCTTGAGCATCATACTCAGCTGTAGGACTGAGCATCACAGCTGATGGCAAAGGTAAAAGCAGTTCTTTGGCAGTCAAGGCCTTTTGATACCATTTGCTGGCTCCCGGGAAAGATGGAGAGTGCACTGTAGGAAAGCTCGCCTGTCCTGGTTGCCTTTCTCATAAGTCTCCGACAGTGTGATGCTTTTCCTCAGGCTTTAGACTTCTAGTCTCCTCGGATTAAACTAAATCTTACCTTTTAATGAAAAGCATCCATGGTTGTAGAAAAAAACTTAAAAATGTCAAAATCTGTAAACCAACAGTGGAATAAGGAAGAATTAAGAGGTGTTTGCAGGCAAAGAAAGGTAGTGGACATTACATAATTTAAAATTTATGTGTGTGTGTATATATATATATATGTGTATATATTTCTTTCATAGATGAGAGGTTTTTTCCCATCTGACATTCTCAGAGAAAGAATACAGTGGCTGACTGGGATTCTGAGTATCCTTTATAGTGAGAAAAGATCTCTGATATCTCGTTTCTGGAGTTAGAAATAAATTTTCAGCATAGAATGTTCCTCTACAGATGTTATTTTATTATTGTAATTTCATCACATCACAGGTGAGGGAGGGAATATGGTGATTCTTAATATTTCACATGTTCACTGAAGGATTTTCTCAAAGCAAAAAAAGATCATTTTCTATCTTTCTATCTCCCACAAGATTAATATATATATACATTTGTTAATAGCTGGAGGCAACAGAGCTTTACAGAAAAAAAAA
The DNA here is from genome assembly GCA_020746105.1 of Trogon surrucura. NCBI lineage: Eukaryota > Metazoa > Chordata > Aves > Trogoniformes > Trogonidae > Trogon > Trogon surrucura. The sequence continues at coordinate 35,006,705 of CM036617.1, forward strand.
AAAAAAAAGATAAGCTTTATTTTGACAGATGAATTTTCTTACTCCTTTTCCTATTTTGTCCTCTGTCCTACTGGACAGGGAGGGAGAGGAGAGAGAGCCACCTCCCTCAAGAGAGGGAGCTGTGTGGGTGCATTGCCTGCTAGCAAGGGCCAATGCACCACAGCATCGGACCCAGATAGAGAGGTAAGACCAACTATAAACATAAAACATCAGGCAGAACAGGCAGCCAATAATTACTAAGTCCAGAAAAACAAAAGTATTGAATTAAAATTCTTGTGGAGGATTTTGGAAGGGTTGAAATTTGGTTGGATTTGCATGTTTCAGGAGACTGGATAAATTGGTATTTGGATACCTAGGAAGCACAGATGGTTTAGCATCTAGTTAGGATCTACAGTACTGAATAAAATAGGTCCAGAGACTGATCCTTTGTCCTAAATCCAGCTAGCTCAGACTTATTCATATATATGCTGCCTAAGGCTAGCTCCCACTGGGCTAGGAGGAGCCTACTGGAGGCAATAGCATGTCCTTAAGGCATAGCACTTAAACTCCAAGTGTCCTGAGAGCCCTAGGTGGTACTTCTGTGACCCTAAAACCTAATTATTAGTTTGGGGGATATTTCAGATCAGTGTGTCTGAAGCAATATGAGGGATGGGTTGTAGCCCATCAAAAGTTGTGCTTTAGCAGCATGAAACAGAAGGGCAGATGAATGACACAGAGGTACGTGGCATGTGTTTGAGATGAGAGATTGCTGGGACAGGGTTGGAGGGATGTTTAGGGTGGAAGAAGCTAATCTGGTCCAGTAATACTCATACGGACTTTCTGGGAGTGTGTCTGGCATGAACCATCCTCAGGTGTGGGCATTGTCCTGGAGAGAAAAGAGCTGAGAAATAAACGAGCATTGAAGTGATGTGACTCAGCTTCTAGTGCTTGGCTTCATTTTATGTCCCTCTTTTGTGAGCAATACAGATGTAAACTATTTAAATTCTACAGTTACCGTTTGCAGACAAAACTTTCTAAATTTCAACAGGAAACAGATGTTAGATCTGAATTTTAGATAATTGTGGGATTGAAGATACAGCAGCAGTGGCCAAATTAATTATAATCAATTATTGTAATTAAATTTGGGTTATAAGACATCAATCTGCATAGGTTAAGACGAATCCAGATGTCAAAGCTGGATTTTTATCAAATAGGCACAGTTGTTATCTCACAAATCTTTGCAGTTCTTAGACATTGCTATCATTTTATGCTGCTTCTAGTCTCTCTGCACCTGGACCAAGCTTGATACTTACTTTGATTTACCAGCACCTCATACATAAAATATATATATTTGTGAAGAGAGGGGGGAACTTGAGTTACGAGAGGTTCCCCAGGACCTGCCTTTAGCTGTGCCTGGCAGCTCACATGAAGGAGGACAGCAATCTTCCAGCCTTCTGGCCTACTCAAACACGTTCTTAGACAGTTTAGGAAATGACTCAGATTGTCAAGTGTCATGCATTTGATTTCTGGTAAGAGCCCAATCACAATCCAGGACAAAACGTCTATTTTCCCCACAGAGAACAGAGGTAAAGAATAAATCCACACATCTAGTCCAAGGCTGTAATACCCTTTGGTCTCTTATCAATTCCAGAAGACATCTGGCAGAGGAGACATTCTCGCCCAGACCAGCCTGGAATACCCTTAAAAAGAAATCTGCCTATGTTGGCTGTTGACAATATCAAGAGTTGCCTGGGGCTGCCAGCTTTCCCAGGAGGATGCTGTGGGAGACTGTGTCAAATGTTTTGGTGAAGTCAAGGTAGACCACATCCACAGCCTTCCCCTCATCCACTAGACAGGTCACCCAGTCATAGAAGGAGATGAGATTGGTCAGACAAGACCTTCCTTTCCTAAACCCATGTTAGCTGGGCCTGATCCCCTGGCTGTCTTCTACATGCGGCTCGATGGCACTCAGGATGATCTGCTCCATAACCTTGCCAGGCACCAAGGTCAGGCTAACAGGTCTATAGTTCCCCGGATCCTCCTTCTGGCCCTTCTTATGGATGGGCATCATGCTGGCCAACCTCCAGTCATCTGGGACCTCCCCAGTTAGCCAGGACTGATAATAAATGATAGAGAGGTGGGGGTTGGGCTCTTCTCTCGACCTGTTCTCCTGGGCAACCAGTGACAGGATCAGAGGGCACGGCCTGAAACTGCGTCAGGGAAGGTTTAGGTTGGATCTCAGGAAACACTTCCTCACAGAGAGGGTTCTCAGGCATTGGAATACACTGCCCAGGGAAGTGGTGTGGTCTAGCTGATGTGGTGGTGTTGAGTCATTGGCTGGACTTGATGATCTCAGAGGTCTTTTCCAACCTCAACAATTCTCTGTGCATGTGTGTGTGTCTGTGTGTGTCTGTGTGTGTCTGTGTGTGTGTAGCTGGGTGTGTTTGTGTACCTGCGACCCAGCAATGCCATATAGATTAGATACCCACAACATATGGCTTTTAACAACATGAGGCAAAGAAGGCTGTTACAGTCTGCTCTGGCTTCCTGGGCAGTTTCCAAACACAGATGGGGGCTGTGTGAGCAAGCAATCTGGTTAATGGTTCAGGCAGCTAAAAGAGATTGAGATTAGAGAGATCAGGTCTTGGCAGACGGTGGGTAGAGGGCTTTAGGATGACTCCTGCTATCTGTCTCCAAGAAGTGACCCTACTGGACTCTCAGACAGTGTTCCTGTGTGTTCATAGACCAGTCTAGACCCATCATGGCCCAGAAGTGAGACCACTGGTGTGGTGCAAGAGATGGTGCACCAGTTTATCCTTTTGCAACACACTGCCATTGCACTCCAGAGTCTCTGCAGAATGATACGTTACAAATGAAGATCATCCCTGCTGCAGAGCAGTTAGCGATATTTGGAGGGAGAGAGACCATTGATGCTGCCTTCATCAGGCAGCCCTAAGAGATATGTCCTGCTGGCTGTGGCAACTTTGGGACGTGTCCTGCTGATGACAGGGTCCCATAGAGCACCCCAGGAAGTGTCATGAACACCAGACAGCTTGTGCCTTTCCAAGTGGCATTTTATTTTGCTACTTTCCCAGCATACGTGGGGTGTGCTGCAAGACCTAGACGGTCTGAATAGTCAGGAAACCTGGCCACAAGAGCATCCCTTTGCCAGTGTGTTTTTAGTGCAGCCTGAGCAGCTGAGACAAAACCTGACAGAATCTGCATGTGTGGAGCTGGATTTCTCTAGCTCTTCTGAATAAAACTTGAGTAGCATTACTACTTCTTTTTTTTCTTGAGTTAGGACCTGCTGAATACCTTTATTTTTATTTTTATTTTTTACTAGTGATATTAGGGAGGTTGATGATTTTCCCCTGCCCTGCAAATCCCATAGTTACAGTACCACTGGTAAGATGTGTCCACTGAAGGGATTTGCATTTTCTCTTAAGAGGATCATGTATTTGTCCTCTATTCATGAGGCAGAATGGGGAAAGGCAAAGTAAAATAGTTCTCTGAGCAGAACTGAAAGGCAAAATTGGAGTTGCACAGGACCATTGCCTTAGGATTTATCTGAGGATTAGTTTTTAGTTTCACTTTCATCTTTCTTTGTACACTCCCACAAAATAGAAACCAGCAAACCCTCTAGTTATTCCTTTCTGTCACAGGCAAATTTGAAGTGCTGGGGTGAAATAATGTCAGAAATACAACTTTCAGATAGACCTCACCGTCCTTTTCCTGAAGCAGTCTATTTCAAGACTGCTCTAACCGTTGTAGACTGTTTTATTAGTACAGATCAGCTTTGCTGTCACCTCACGACTCCAGCCTACCTGGGTGCTGTGGTTGAACTGAGCTTCAGCAGGACGATGACTCAGAAACCAAGGCTCCTATTTGCATGTCTGACAGCCGAAAGTCCAGGCAGGGGTGGGTCTTACAAGGAATTGAAACCAACTTGGAAGAACTCAAAGATTTCGAGTCTTTCTCTAGCCTTAGTGGCAATACTCTTTTCTGACAAGGCAAGGTACTCCTAAAACAATGTCTGGGGCTAGCGGATGGAGGGAAAGCAGCAGGTACAGGGTGGCTGCTGCTTCCAGTACCACATTTTCCTCTCAGGGTCATCTCTGGGATGACAATAAAAGAAAGGAGGCTGGAAATCCTCAGAAGCTGACGTCTGAAGAGAGGCAAAGCAGACAAGTGTCAGCCTGCCACGGACAGGAAGAAAAGTAGTAAGTAACAAGGAGCTTGACTGAGATGGTGTTACATGTATTGGGTACCTGTTCGTCACCCTACTTGAGGTGTGCACCTTTAAAAGTGGAAATACTTTATAGAAAGATTGAAAATGGGACCGGGCACACAAGGAGAAAGTCCTCATGCTCTCAGAGCTACCATGGTCAGCCTGAAGCCTGCCTGTGAACAACGCTTCCTTCATGGGACATGAGTCGTTCCGGCAGGGTCCATGGTGGCATGGCTTACACCTCCTGTGATGGTTCTGTACGTCTGATATTGCTAAATGTGGTGTCTGTACCTTTTTTCAGAGTGAAATTTCAAATCCAGTTGTAGCTCCTTGTTTTCTGTCTCCTAATATTTCATCCTGGAAAGTCTAAAAATACTTCCTTTGGCTTAAGAGATGGATGCAGGCTGTGTTCCAGCCCTGATCTGAATGCAGTCCAGGACACGGAACAATTTCCAACAAATTCATGCTGGCAAAAGTAAAGCCAAAGCTTTAGCCCACAATTTAGTTTTAGGCTTTATTGGGATCTGTGTTCAGTCCATCTCTGTTTTTCCAGTGACAATTCTTAGATAGCTTGCAGATATAATACAGAATAGAGACTAACAGTGATGTCTGTGTATTTTATGCACATGTTTAATGCATATATACTTAGCTGACCAAAGCTAATTGTTTGCAGCCTTTTTCCTCAAATGTGTTTTTCCGAGCTGTTAGTAACAGTGCATGCAATGCTGTTAAGTGCTGAGTTTACTTGCCTTGCTTTTTTCCCCCCTTTCCTGCCTTTCAAAGTGCAGCTGACGGAAACCAAAGCCTGTTTAAGTTTCCCTTCCCTTCTTTCTGGCTGAAGGCGGAGCCACACTGTAAAAGAGGTAGGAGGCTGCTGATCACAAGCAGCAGCTTTCCATTGTAACCCGTGAATGCTTGCCTACTAAGTAGTACTGATACAAGGGTTATTAAGAACTGGGTAGCTTTGAAATCCCCAGTGCTTTAATGACTGACTTTCAGGAGAGCAAATATCCATTCCTGAGTTACAGTCTATGTTTATTTTCTTCCACTTCCAAACATGAAAGACCCTCTGTCTTGCCTGCCCTCACACTGGCATATATCCACAGTATGCAAGCTTGGGAGCAGCTCTAGTTTGCTTACATATTTTTTTTCTTTTCTTTTTTTGGGAGGGGGATGGGCACTGGGTGGATAGTGGGAGTTTTCCTGTTGGTATATCTGTCTCTGCCTAAATTTGGTCTGAGATACAAGGTGCCTGGTATAGGTTAAGTAAACACTTAAATAGCTGCTTGGCCTGAGCTCGCTGCAGAATTTAAAACTAGAGCAAATATATTCACACAGATTTTGGCAGAGTAATAGGAATCCCCCTAAAACTAAGTAAGCGTTAGAGGAAGGGTAATTTAAAGCCCTGTTCCCTTTTTCATCTCTGTATGATGCTTGCAGAGGGAAAGCAGCTGTGCATCTCCTGCAAGAACTGCATAATATTTTTTCCTGTGTGATATGATTCTCTCTGTGTCTTGATAAAGCTGTAACAAAGAATTCATTCCTAAACCTGTGGTGTGCAAATTAAAGTCTGCATTATTATGCAGTTAATGAGGAGGAGGGATGAGGGAAAGGCAGATTCTAACAGAATCGTATCATTGAATATTTTGGGATGGAAGAGACCTTTAAAGGTCATCTAGTCCAGTTCCCCTGCAGTGAGCAGGGACATCTTTAACTAGATCGGGCTAGGGATGCTGGCAGTCAGTTTGAAGGAGATGTAGCCACTCGAACTGCAATTGCCTTAACTAATCCGGATTAAAGTGGTAGAAGGTCTTTAAAATGCTGAAGCAGACAAGGGAAGATCTTTATTCTTAAAAATTAACTGTTACATTCATTGTTATGATATCTTTGTTCTGTTATTTCAAGTTATGTTTCAAGAAACATCTCAGATAAAAAAAATCATTACAGCAGTGATAAAGCTGACTCGATCCTTTAGCCATCAATCCTTTTGAGCATGACCCTTAAAACTAAAAACCTAGGACACCCTCAGAATAGCCTGAGTTTTTGGGCTCTGGGATAACTAAGAACAGAGGAGTTTGAGAGCTGAAGTCATAGGGTGCCAGTAGAAGGAAAAAAATGCACAGATGAACATTAACCTAGAAGACTCTCTGGAATATGCATAACAGAGGGAACATCAGGGGCCAAACAGGATACCTCTGTGCCAAGGAGTGGCTCTATTCCAGTTCATGTGCTGCTGCTTGCTATTTTTTTGGAAACAGCCAGGATACGTTTTTGCTGCCAGCAAAGCAGGAGTTGGAGTCTCTTGTGAAACCTCAATGTAAGTTGTTTCCATGAAAACTCTCAGTCTCCAGCTGTGCTTCAGAGCAATTGGGGGTGGGAAAACACCTGAGCGGCATCTTAGGGTGGCATGAGGTGACCTTTCATGTAGACTGGACCCATGAAGTATGGTGGGACATGGCACATTGGAGTCTTATCCACTAGTTGATATACAAGTTTGTCTGTTAAGTAGTAGAAGGTGGGCAACTGCTGGTGATTTTTTTCTTGCTTTGGAAAAGCCCTTACATGATACATTGAGGCTGAGAAGTGGTAATAAAATGATCCTAATTAAGTTAGGAAAAATACTTATTCAAATGCAGAACTGAAATCATGCTTTGCACAACCCCCGCCGGTTATATATAGGATGTGGTTTCAGGCCATGGAGGAAAAATCACCGGGATGACAAGTTCTTGAAACTGCTTATAATAATAAGCTTGCATTTAAGTTACTTTACTTTGTCTGCTAAGTGCCATGAAATTGACTTGTAGAAAGTGAATTCCAAATTGCTCCTGTTCATGTCTGTTTGCAGAATCACTGAATGTTAGGAGTTGGAAGGAACAAAAGTCTGTACAGAAGAAAAGATGGAGGAAAATGGGGAAATTGGAGGCTGAACTATAGCTAGTGCCCCCCCAAAAAAGTGCTGCCCACATTCAGCAGTTTGTCCTTGTCAGTTTTAAATAAGAATAATATTTGTTATTCTTTGGCAAGAGTAGTATTTGTTAATGGTAAAATCCATTTTAAAAATTGAATTCAAAGTAATAAAATCTGAAGACATGTTGTTGCATAGCTGGTAACATAATTTTGTGTGAAAGGAGAGCAGAGACTCACAAAATTATATTCTGTGACTGCTGAGGCCAAATCCATCAGGGCCTTCTTTCCTTCCTTTTGCAATCTTCATCCTGAATTAAAAATAATTAAAATATCTATGGTGTTATAAGACCTAATAGACTATACTTAGCAGTTATGAAAGTTTTATTTTCTTTCACAATCTCAAATTTCTTTTTAAAACCACAAAATCAATCTAAGAAAGCATAGCAAAGGCTTGTTTTGCCCAGTGCCATGCCAGAAGGGTAGTTTCAAATACGAGCATTCTGGTTAGAGCTGAGCTCTGTGTTTGCTGCACAGGAGAAATCTCCCAACTCTCCGTATTTCAGGCTGATGTACTGATCTTTACAGCCCAGCGGGGCAATTTAGAGATGCTCATTTTCGCTGTGATCAGTGGCCAGCCTTGTCTCCAGCCAAGTGTTTGGTGGCAGGGTCTATGTGAGAGGATAACTATGCAGCAGGATTTCTGTCAGTCCAGATTGCTGGAGTTGCTGTGTTCCTCATAATGCTTGGACCAGGGGGGAGGAAGTTGTTCTAACTCCTGTATTAGAAGGTTTTTCTCAGAAGAGCTTGGTTTCCACAAGCTCGGACATGTTCCCTTGATGCACAGTGTGATGAGGAGCTGTGGTGAGACGATGAATAAGGAACATATGGGAAGATACTGTATTTGGACAGAGGTGATGAGAGAACAATAAGTACTGTGGTTCAGAGGTGGAGAAAGGAGGCAATATATTGTGGAGACGAAAGTGAGGGAAGCAAAGATGAACATGCCACTAGTTTGTCTTCATGTGATGCTACACCTGATCTGCTCAGCTCTCCAGGTGCGCTGGCAAGCCTGACTCGCAACACACAGACACCTTTGCAGGGGGTAGCTGGGCTCAGGGCAGGCGTTGCCAAGGCTGGTGCCTGGCTTGCCCAGGTGTGGATGCGCTGTGTTCCTCATGGCTAGTGACTGCCAGGCGCTCCAGCTGGCTCTGGAGTGTCTGCTGCATCTCTGGCACTGTTCTGTGCTGAATTAACTGAGCTGCTTTGGGATCTGGGGGAAGCATAAACACGGACATATCTGACTTTACAGACTTTCCTGGGTCTGGTGTTAATCTACCATGCTGCCTCAGTGAGCTCACACCCCTTGGTGTAGCCTGCCCGTAAAGGTATAGTGACTAAAGGCATGTTAGCTTTTGCAGGGGAGAAAGCTATGCTGCGAGCTGAGTTTGGGCTGAGAGCTACCCCTTGGCTCCATCATTTGATCCATCACTGTGCCAGTTTCCATGGAGTTTTAGAAGATGGTTGAGATTGTCCAAAATAGGATGCTGGCTGAAGCACCTGCTGTTCTTTCTTATGTGCTGTTGCATGCTGAGCCTAAATCAAGCTGCTGAATATGAATCCCACCTTAGCTCTTGGAAATTTAGTTCCGAGTTGCAGTTTTACTCTCTGGACAAAATTTTAGCTTCAGGAATTTCTCTACAAGCTTATGGTACTGGACAATTGAGGTTTGGGTGCCAACAGCAGGATGACAGATCTGATGCTTTCCTGTTTGTTTCTAACTCCTACCTTCTCCTGGGCTTCTCGGCTGTTTTTCTTCTCGCTCTTTCCCTGTGCAAGTTCACTTCTGCAGTTTTTGGTTTTGTTTTATCCTGAGGCCTCACTATGGCAAAAATGTTGGCCGTTTTAATGAAAGCTTTAGCTAACCAGAGGGACCTGATACGAAAGTGAGTTACCCTACCTTAATAAGCTTCCAGACATCAGCTGAACTGTGCTAATTAAGTGCACTCCTAGCCTGTGGCAAACACAGGACAAAATCAATGAATGTAGACTTTTGATGATAAACATTTTCTGCTAATGCGGTTTATTCTCTGCCTTTTGTGTTAAGAGCATACACACAGCTAGGGTGAATCAGTCAGTGTATAATATTCAGCCCTAGTAAATCACTTTTGTCTCTGAGCTGCAAACTGCTAAGATGCTGCTGCTGCTAAAGATGGAAAACCAGAACTCCAAGCCTGCACACAAGGTTTGTGCACCCTCCCAGAGCTCTTGCCTATGGCACTGCCGTGGCACAGAGCATATTGCTTGACTGAGGTCTAGAACTGTGGCTGTCAGTTATTGTTAGCACCTGGCCATGTGTGCATTGCAAAATAGGGATACCTACAGGACAGTTGTCTGCTCACTGGGATTTGGCATCTTGTAGCCCTCTATTTGGCAGTTTCAGTGGTGCCTAACAGCATATGGCTGCTCTGTCAGGCATGGGAGCTTTGGTGAAATGTCCATGGCGGCATGGACTTGACTGCTCTTTAAAACAATCTCTGATAACTGAATGGAAAGTTCAGCTTAGCGTAACTTTGAAGGAGATTCGACAATTGTCTTTGGCAGTTCGGTCCCTTTTCTCTTTTAAATTCAGTCATAATAGACCTTCACAGAGTCATAGAACTATAGGGGTTGGAAAGGACCTCTGGAGATCATCTAGTCCAACCCCCCTGCCAGAGCAAGTTCACCTAGAGCAGGTCACAGAGGAATGCATCCAGGCAGGTTTTGAATGTCTCCAGAGAAGGAGACTCCACAACCTCCCTGGGCAGCCTGTTCCAGTGCTCTGTCACCCTCACAGTAAAGAAGTTCCTCCTCATGTTTAGATGGAACTTCCTATGTTCAAGTTTGGGCACGTTAACTCTTATTCTGTCACTGGGCACCACTGAGGAAAGACTTGCCCCGTCCTTTAAGTATTTGTTAATTTTGTTAATATTGTTAAGATCACCCCTCAGTCTTCTCTTCTCTAGACTAAAAAGCCCCAAGTCTCTCAGCCTTTCTTCATAAACCCCATGTTCTAGTCCCCTAATCATCTAGCTGTACGCATTCCCGCAGTTCCCTGTTCTTCTTGAACTGAGGATCCCAGAACTGGACACAGTACTCCAGATGCAGCCTCATCAGGGCAGAGTAGAGGGGGAGGATGACCTCCCTCAACCTGCTTGCCACACTGTTGATGATGCACTCCAGATTGCCACTGGCCTTCTTGGCCACAAGGGCACATTGCTGGTTTGTGATCATCCTGTTGTCCACCAGGACTCCTAGGTCTTTTCCCACAGAGCTGCTTTCCAGCAGGTCATCCTCTAACTTGTACTGTTACACGAGGCTTTTCCTACCTAGGTGCAGTACCCTACACTTGCCCTTGTTGAACTTTATAAGGTTACTCTTTGCCCAAATCTCTAGCCTTCACGGATCACACTGTATGGCAGCACAGCCTTCTGGTGTGTCAGCCACCCCTCCCAGTTTTGTGTCATCAGCAAACTTGCTGAGGGTGCACTCTATTCCTTCATCCAGGTTGTTGATGGATGTATTGAACAGAAGCAGACTCAGTACTGATCCCTGGGGAACACCACTTGTCACAGATCTCCAACTAGACTTTTTGCCACTAACCACAACCATCTGAGCTTTACCTTTCAGCCAGTTTTAAATCCACCCCACTGTTCATTCATCTAACCCATAGTTCCTAAGCTTGCCTATGAGGATGCTGTGGATGATGGCATTGAAGATCTTACTGAAGTCAAGGTTAGAGAACTTTGACTACCCTCCCCTCATCCAGACAGGCCATTGTAGAAGTCTCTCAGACTAGTCAGACGTGACTTCCCCTTGGTGAATCCATGTTGACTAGTTCTGATAACCTTTTTGTCCACCACATGCTTTGAGATGATGCACAGAACAAGCTGTTCCATCATCTTTCCAGGGATGCAGGCGAGGCTGACTGGCCTGTAGTTTCCTGGGCCTTCCTTCTTGCCCTTTTTGGAGACTGGAGTGATATTGGCTTTCCTCCAGTCCTCAGGCACCTTGCCTATTCTCCAGGACCTTTCAAAGATGATGGAGTGGCCCAGCAATAACTTGTGCCAGCTCCTTCAGCACTGCATCACATCGGGACTTGTGGATATTCAATTTATTTAATTGATCTGTAACATGATCCTCCTCAACCAAGGGAAAGTCTTCCTTTCTCCAGACTTTCTGTTTTACCGCCAAAGTCTGGGACTCCTGAGCGCTGGCCAGATCAGTAAAGACTGAAGCACAGAAGACATTCAGTAATTCCACCTTCTCTGCATCCACTGTCACCATGACACCTGCCTCATTCAACAATGGGCCCACATTTTCTCTAGTTTTCCTTTTGCCTCCAATATATCTGAAGAAACCTTTCCTGTTGACCTTGGCATCCCCTGCTAGGTTTAATTCCAAGGAGGCCTTTGCTTTCCTCATTTCATCCCTGCATACAGACAGCATTATTTTAATCTTCCCAAGTGGTCAGTCACCTCTTCCACATACTGTAAACTTCCTTCTTCCGCTTGAGACTTTTCAGAAACTCCCTGCTCAGCCACACAGGTATCCAGCTTCCCTTGCCTGATTTCTTGCTTTTAGGGATACACCGATCCTGAGCTTGGTGGAAGTCAACCAGTTCTCTTGACCCTACCCAGCAAGAGCTCAATACATTCCAGTTGCTCACTCACATAAAGAGCAACTTCACCATGTCACCTTGCTGATCTGTCTTTCCTAAAAAGAACATAGCTATCCATGGCAGTGTTCCAGCCATGTGAGCTGTCCCACCGTGTCTGAGTAACTGCAATGAGTTGTGGCCCTGAGACCACACACAGATCTCCAGTTCTCCCTGTTTTTACCCCATGCTCCATGCAATTAGTTCATAAGCATTTCGGAGAGGAAGTTGAGTATGTAGATTTTTCCCTTGAGGAGTGGTAGGACTTCTGCATCTCAAAAACCAGCACGCTGCCCCACAAATGCTGAGCTACTGCATCAAGGTACCTCTCTAGCACGCCTAATTGCAACCCCATCCCCCTTTGAATCTAGTTTAAAACTGTCTCAACAAGACCCGCTAACTCTTTTCCTAGAACCCTTTTCCCCCTGCGAGATAAACTTTTCCCATCTGTTACCAGCAGGCCTGGTATCTTGTAAATTAAGCCATGGTCAAAGAGCCGAACTCCTGCCAGCAGCACCAGGCTCAGAGCCAGATATTGACCTGCTGACTCTTCTGTTTATCCCCTCATCATTCCCTACAAATGGAGTAAAATATGACTTATGCTCCCCATCCCTTGACCAATCATCCCAAGGCTCTGAAATCTCTCTTCATTGCCCTTGGACTTCTCACTGTTTTGTCACTGTCTACCTGAAAGATCAAAATGGAATAATAACCTGAGGGCTCTGCTAGGAAAGGAATATGCTTCTTAACATCATTAATCTGAGCCCAAGAAAGGCAGCAGACTACCCTATGTAGCAGGTCCAGTCTGCATATTGGGCCTTCCACACCCTTCAGAAGCAAATCTCTTATGACAATGACCTGTCGTTTTTTCTTTCCTGAGGTGGTTTTAATACAGAGGAGGCTCTGACTAGACCACAATGACACCTCCAAACTGGAGGAACTGTCATTCTCATCGCTGTCCAGTTCGCACTGTCTGATACTAAGATTAGGGTTGGGGTTCAGAGAGCCACAAAACCTCCAGCTCCAAGGACACTGGGAATACAAATGCCACGTGCAGGGGAAAAAGCAATACAATAATACTGGACTATCCACAACTTTCTAATCTGGGCCAGCCATAGAGATGGGGACCTGATTCTCAACACAAATCTGGTATTAGGCTGAAAGTTAGGTTTAGGGTGTAGAGAACCACAAAACCTCCAGCTCCAAGGACACTGGGGGGGCAAATGCCACGCCAAGGAGAGCATGGCACTCCACCAGCATTGATTCTTCCACCGCTTTCTAATCTGGACCACCTATGGTGCTTGGGTACTCAGCAGCATCGCGAATGTGATTTTAGGGATAGGGTTAGGGCTCAGACAACCACAGAGCCTCCAGCTCCAGGGACACTGGGAATTCAAATGCTATGCCATGTAGAGCATGCCGCTCCACCAACATTAACCTTTACACAGCTCTCTAATCTGGGCCACCCAGTGTGTTTTGTGTATGAGCCTGACCACAATTCTGATTTTAGAGTTAGGGTTAGGGTTCAGACAGCCACAAAGCCTACAGCTTCAAGAACTGGGTATGCAGAAGGCATGCCAAGGAAAGCATGGAACTTTACCAACATTGATTTCCCCATGACTTTTTAATCTGGACCAACCACAGAGGTTGGATAATTAGGAGGAACAAAAATCTAATATTAGGGTTGAAATTAGGGTTCAGAGAAGCACAAAGCCTCCAGCTTCAAGGGTACTGGGAATGCAAAAGACATGCCAAGTAGAACATGGCACTCCGCTAACACTGATGCCTCCACAGCTTTCTAATCTAAGCCATCTATGGTTCTTGTTTATCAACTGCAATTCAAAGTTCAGAGGGCACAACTTTCTAATCTGTCCCACCCATTTGAATTGTGACATGATCCTCGAGTCAAATCTGATATTAGGTTCTCAGAACCTCAAACTTACACTCCAAAGTTTCTGGTCTTGCTGAAGACATGCAAAGGTGAGCACCGCTCTGCATTAAGTTCGCTCCCTGCACATCCTTCTATTCTGGGCATTCAGTGGCGATGGGGATATAAGTATCAATGCAATTCTGATATTAGTTTTAGGAATAGGGTTTAGCAAGCCTCAAAGTCCCCAGCTACAGATTCTCTGGGAATGCAAAAGGCCTGCCAAGAGTAGCATGGCACTGCACAGCATTGATCCCTCCACATCTTTCTAACCTGTGCCATCCAGAGTGAGGCTGCCCCTTTTTATTTTCCCAAGCTTGGGTCATTTGTGTTCCTTTCTATCTACAGCCTCCTTGTTTTCTTGTCTCTTATACAAAGCACATTGCCCACCAGAGCAAAATATTTGGCTTTCAGCTTTATGGCATTCATGTACTGATGCACTCACAGTATAAAACAGTGTAAGTGGAAAGAGTTTATAACAGCCATTACTTTTCTAACTCTTTAAACTATTTCACACTTCATTTGGAAAGCTCCCCTGTGGTAGATGGCTGGTGCCGGCTCGAGGAAAAACTGAAGGGCAGAGCCCTGCAAAAAACATTATTGGTGAATGGCAGTTCTTATGTTTTTTCAGTTTTAGAAATAAACTTTTTTTAGCAACCTGAAAGAAAGTAGAAGAAAGATTCTTCTGATCTATAACCTGGAAGCATTGAAGTGTCATTGAGTAGTGCTAGTTGGATGAGGAGAGTTACACACAGTACTCAGAATTTAAGATTGCCGACATGGTGTTCTCTGTATTGCTGATCACTCAAATTGTAAGCTATCTTTGCAGATTTTCTATGGCTGAATTGCATGTTTCTCGTGTTTGAAATGTTTCTATATCTACCTATTTATTTGCATTGTCATATAGGTATTTGTCTTCCCGCTGCTTTGGTATTTAATGTCTATCTGTTTGAAAAATCATAGGAGGTTGCTTTTTGGTTTTATTTCAATACAGATACATTCTTTTATTGGATTATAATTTTCTTACTCTGATTAATATCTGTTCAGTCTCTGTAATTAGTCAATACATTCCCATTTTCTGTGGAGAAAATAAACCAAAAAAAGTCTCATCAAGATTAATATGATCTATAAAGGTAGAAGACAAATTGTTTCTCTTTTTTGAAGAGCTGTAACCTGGGTAAGATGTTCCCCCACATATCCCTCTAGTGACTTCTGTATTATTATTTATAAAACAACGCTACCTCAAAGACAGGCTTAAGTCATATAACAATAAGAATCGTTATTAGGGGACCTATAAAGTTAAATTCTTTATCATCTTTTCTGGTTGTGGATTTTGAAGAACTTGTATATTGGTATAAAGTACAAAAAGTCTGCACACCACTGATAGCTTCAAATCTTCACGTTTCCTTAATTGCTACCCGGATAAGTAGGATAATTTGCTCCAGACTTACAGCTACTGTAGCAACTCAGAAACTGACTGGAATATTAAATTGGAAGGCTGTAGTGGGTTTTATAGGCTTTACTGGATCGGAGGTTTTGTCTGAACAAAGAAATGACATGCGGTATCCTGCAAGCTGGCTGAAAGGACAAGATGAAAGCTGGTAGTGGGTTTTTGCATTAACTTTCTTTCCTTCCAAAAAAACAAACTCAAGGAGACAAGGAGAGCTAGGTGCAGATTTTAATTTTAGCCTTAGAACTGGTAGAGCAGGTAAGTCTCAGGCAACAGGTCATCTGGCTCCTCTCCCACTGTAGGCTTGAAAAACAAGGACCAGTTCATATCCTGACCCATCCCACAAGTGGGTTACCACATGCTCACTCTTCCTCCTTCCTGATCTCAGTAACCAAAGCTACACTATCTTTTCAGACACCAAGGTGAACACTATCAAATTAGATAAAATCACTCTGCAACCCCCCCTTTTTTTTTTTGGTATGTTAACTTGTATGAAAATCAGGCATGTAATGTAAGCATCAGGTAAAAGACAACCGCAGGCTGGTATCCTGTTCTTCCTTTCCCTCCCCACTGGAGACTTGACATCCTTGTTTTATTTTAACTTTGTTTTTCTTTATTGCAAAAACATGAAAACCAAATTGCCTTTAAGTAAGGACTTTTTTAAACACAGTGACTCTTAAACTGCTTTTTGGAAAACAGAACAGAGTTTTTCCCTGACATAGGAGGTGCCGTGTCACTTCTACCTCTTTCATAAACTGAATGACCTTCGCTGTATTTCGTGTGCTTTCCTTCTGACCTTCTGGATAATGACCATGGCCAGTTGTCAGGAGAGTGGCCTCCTCCTCACATCCCAGACTCAAAGCTGTCCAGCCAAAAAGCAGAAGGAAACAAAGGAAATGATTCACGTCAGAAGGGCTGGTTTTGGTATTGTGATTTCTGATACATGTGCAAATGTGCAGTGGCCCATGCTTTCAGTTCCTAATTTAAAAAAAAAAAAACAAAACCTGAAGTCATCAAATACATCAGACTATACAGAAACTCTTCTGCCCTCTAGTGAATTGAAGCAGTGGGATCTGAGAAACACTTCTTTTTTGGTGAGAGTGGGAAATACAGGGTCTTGCAACTCACAATTCCAGCCATTTCTTGCAACGGGAAGGGAGTGTAAAAAGTACTTAACAACCTTAATAACCTAACAACTGTATGAACTTGATAGAAATATGATCTTAATATCTGAGTCAGCCAAGGAAAACTATTAAAAAAATTCTTGAAAGTGGTAAACTGTACAGCAGCTTGTCAAAGGCAGTTTGGGATAAATTGGAAAAGCTACTACTCAGTCAAAGAAAGAAAAATCTGAAAAACCATCAGTGATGGGGAATGTTAGGCCATAAGCAAGATGGGTTGTCAAAACTTCTTTTAAGTAAGTGTTGTAGTCGTGCTGCCGTGAGTGCTGGAGAAGCATTGCTGCTCTCTTAGCTTCTGCCTTTGAGGGTCTCGGATTTAGTGGAGAGGTGAAGAACAGTCTCAGGGGCAACAGAGTAAGCTGGCAGGAAGGGAAAGTATCATGTTAAATGGCCCCATTAAAGCTCACAGCTCTATCTTTACCAGTTTAATCTCATAAATTAATCCACATCCTCCTAGAATAAGTCTTCAAAGAGAAAGAGGTAATTGGGTATAAATACTTTCCTTCTCAAACCTTGAGTTACAGTGATACAGCAGCAGGCAGCTTTTTGCACTTTGATCTCTTTGCATGATTTTCATTCCCCTTTTGTGCCTTAGTGGCGGGTCTCCTCTCACTATTTTTTCACAGCCAGCTGTGTTCTCTCTGCTTCCCAGCTTGTCCTCCAGCCACCCCCTGCAGCCCTACCTTCTTTTAAGAGGCTCAGCCTTCACCTCACATTATTCTTTGTTTTCTGTTTGTTTTTTTTCCTTCCCCACAATTAAGTCAGATGAAATATTTGGGCCCACATGTGCAGATAAAACCCTGCTGAGTGCTTGTTTTAATACATGGAGCCAACTGCTGCTTAGTGCATTTCTGGTAAAGCTCTACCCACTGGCTCAGCTTCCGCTGAGCAGCAGCAGTGTAAACTCGTAACGCAATACACTGTGTAGATAAACCCCTTTGTTTTCTCCAAGTGGAACTGACATGTTTTCATCACTCTTTGGATCACCTCAAGTCCCTAATACACTCAGAACCCTGTCCTGCTTCTTTGCTGTCGTGTTAGATTGATAGCTCCTTGAGATAACAACTGCATTTTGAATTAAGTCTAGCAAAACAGGGCTTTTGACCTGATTCAGTGAGTTGCACCTTAGGCATGACAGCAAGATAAATATGCCCAAAGAATTCTCGGTGCCTGACACACACAAGGCTGACAAGGAAACTGAGGCTTCAGCTGAGAGCAAGTCACCTGGGTCCATCACAAATAATATGATTTTGCACACTCCTTGGACCACTCTTGGGCAGGCTTCCTAAATCTGTGAGGTGTTTGGTGCCCTCAGGGTATGGGTTGGGATTACCAGCAGCACTGCTTTTCCCAGTAGACAGTGGTCTTCCTCTGTGCTTGAGCAAGCTGTGGAAGTAGTTGTCTGCTGCATGGAGCGTTTTTGATTCAAGGAAGTGATTTGATTTGAAATGGCTGAGTTTTGAGGTCAGCAGTCTGGAGTGAGACTTGAATCAAGAAAAGTGAAGGCTATGCTATAAGTTTCTGAAAATGCCATCCTTGGTATTTGCAGCCAACTTCAAATATTTCTAGAGTATTAACTGAAAAAGGCCTGAAGAGTTGAGTGAAAATAAATACCAGTTTTATTATGAAGTTATTTGCTACAACAGCAGAAAGCTGACCTTGCTGATGAAGAAACCCCTCTTCTAGTCCTGGTTTTCTCTAGACAGAAAAAATAAGAGTGTTTTCTTTCATTTTAGCGTTGGCCCCTATGTCTTGATAACTCCAAACAAAACCAGAAGAAATCAGTTGCAGCAAAGTAAGTTGAGTTGTGTAATATGGTAGTACATTGTTTCTACTTGAACAAGTTTAGGGGTTTGTGTGCTTTATTGCCCTTGCAGCTTTTATTCTCATTTTTATGTTGCTTTTGTATGTGTAACTGTGACAGTAAAGTCAGTGCTATGAGCATTCTGCATCATTGTGTAGGCTTTTCACATGACTAAACTTCATACAGAGTAAGTCTTGTTCAGGAAAAGGTTTTTCATAATTTCAGTACTGGAGCTGTTCAAACTGGGTTTATAAAACTCAGCTGGAATTAGCTCCCACTTTTATAAGATAGAATTCAGATTGAAGAACCCAACTTCAGACATTCTCTGGGTTAGTGGGAGGAAGAAAACTCTAAATAAGGAATGTTTTTGAGTGTTTGTCATATAGAGACTAAAGCAACTAGAACTACATTTGGTTCTTGAATTTCCATTTCAGGACTGTAGGTGGCTCCTTTAATGAAGTTGGAAAAGATCATTTCAGATGGAAAATATTTGTGGGTATAAGTTCACCTTTGCTGGGCTGGTGAAAGTAGCTAAAGAGGAACACCCTGAAGTTATACCAGAAAGATTAAGAATGTGTTAAAAAACTTTCATTGGCAAAGTTCCAGCAAGAGTCAGTCATGAAATAAATTCTGTACTTAGAGGTGACCAAGCACTGCAGTTCTATGCTCCCAGCTGTTTATTTGTGCGAGATATGAAAACCAAAGGAGTGTCAGCACTCCTCACATTTTGAGCCCTCAAGTAAACAGTGCAATTAAATCCTTTCCTCTCAAACATTGTGAGTTTGGCTGAAATGCTTCAGCAGCAGGCTGGTGGAGACTTGGGTTTCCTTTAGTTATAAGAAAGAAAATGGACTTCTGAACCAACCCATAATTTTCTGGATGGGGGAGTAAAAACAGATGATCTTGGTAAAGCTAACTCTGACACTAACAGCAAAGGTGGTGCTGCTCTAATAAAGATGTGTTTTGTGCCACCAGTGTCCAAGATCTGAAGCATGCCCCGTGTTTCTACCTTGAATAGTGGCAGAATGAGGACCTCACTGAATCCAGTCTCTACCTAAGAGCTTGTTTTAAAGGTGAAATAGCAAGCTGGTGTATCTTGGGCCCTCCTGAGCCTCTTTAGAGACTTGCCCAGAAACTGCTTTAATCTTGTTAGAGGAGAGCTGCTCTTAGCATCTGATAGCCATAGCCTCCCACTAGAAAATATGGTGCATGCTGGTTTTAGTAAGAGTGAAATGAGCTGAAGTACTACTGTAAAACTTGCCATAGGCTTTTTGAGCCTTGCTATTGAAAGGAATTGTTGGGTTTTTTCCACTGTCATTTGATTTGAGAGAGTGGTTTAATCAACCAGCCATTCTAGAACATATGGCTGGTGCTGTATTGGCTAGATTTCCACTGGCTACAATGGGAACTTGCCACCTGTCTCACGTGTGGACACCTATATTGAACTGTCTTAATCTGAAGCTGAATCATGCATTCTTCTGTTTTATTTAGTGAGCATGTGTTTGGGAGGGAAATTTACTTATTCTTCATTTCCCTACTGAGGTGTGTCACAGCACAAACATTTCCCTCCATGCAGCACTAAAATCTTAATGTAACAGCTTCTGCTTTACCTGCAGGAGTAAATACTGTGGCATTTACCTACATGTTCCCAGGGTTTAAAAAGCAGTCTATTAGCAGTCCCTTAGGAGTTTTTTGTTTTGCTTTTGGGGTTGAGTCCTAGGGTTTGCTCACCATAGAGTTTTGAGTTAGGCAAAATGTTCGCCTTCTTAGCTGATCACTGCAGTGACTATGTAACCTCCTGGGGGGTGTCTGCACCCCTTGATATCAAGCTTATCAGTTCCTGGATGTGTCTTCAGGGTTACATACAATTAGCAATACTGCCTGCTTTTTATTTTCTACTATTGCCTCTAACTTCCATATGCTTGTTTCTTTTTTGCACCTGCTCAGTTGCTAAGAAAGAGCTGGATGACCTGGAGCGGTGGAAGGAACAGCACAGACCGGGGCCAATTAAGTTGGTTCCACAGAGACTGGGTAAGACATGTAAATCAGCTGTTATGAATTGCAAAATTTTGTCTTCCAGGAGATGAGAAATTTTTCACCTTTTTTTCACAGGCTACTTATTAAAGTGATTCAGTGTCAATAAGGGCTAACACGAGCCTACCATATGTGCTCTGTGCATTTTGATAGTCATGGCAAAAAAGATGTTTCTGAAACAAAAAAGCGCATACATTGTCACTCAAGAAATCCATCAAGATCATTGTAGAAAATCTATACTAACATTTGGGAAAACCAGGTGGATTATCGCTCCTACTGGTGACATTCTCTGTCGTTGATGTCTCTGAGGGAGCATGTGGATGGACAGCATGTGTCAGAGACTCTCCAGTTCACAGAATCGGAATCCTAGGGGTTGGAAGGGACATAAAAATCATCTAGTCCAACCTCCCTGCCAAAGCAGGATCTCCTAGATTAGGTCACACAGAAACGCATCCAGGCGGGTTTTGAATGTCTCCAGAAAACTCCTCTGTGTTAGGAGCTAGCCCATGTCCTTTCCTGACTGCTGGCCCTTGAAGAGGCAAAAATGATCCCTGCAGCTTCAGTTATTTGCAGTTTAAATTTCCTCTTTTTTTCCTAGACAGGTAAGAGAAACCATAGGAGATATTTTCAATTGCAACCACTATAAAATTTTAAATTTAGTGTTATTTGGGGGTTAGTTAAAAAAGAGAAAAGGCAAAAAAACCCCAGCCAACCCACCCCTAATCTTGTAGAAAGAGTAAGACTGCAACTTGTGCTGAAGTAAGAGGAAGGTTATTAGAAGTGCATTTCAAGTACCAGTCTTCAGACCTATCTTGTTTTAGTATCTTTCTTTAATGTCTTTGGCACAAAAGTTAGGAGAGAGCTGAAGAAACTTGCTAACAAGACAAAGCTTGAAAACATCATCTGTATAGAACATGATGATGATATTGCGCAGCAAAAATACAATGACCTTGAAGAGCTACACTAATAGAAGTGGGACAAAATTCATTCTGACAGAGTGAATGATAATAATGATGACTTTATTAGTTTTGTGAATCTAGAACTGTTCTTCCTTCTCTTGGCTGTCATAGGAAAATCTGAGGTGCACAGTACAGGCCATTGCCTCCCTTGACCTGGGAACTAAGTTCTTTCTTTCCCGTATTACACAAGCTCAGTTTGGGGTGGTGTACTACATAGAAAAACAGATACCAGGTAGGAGATGGAGGAACTGACTCCAACCCAGGTTTATGTCTCTGAGGGGGCACACACTTGGCATTTTTGTGGTCAAGGTGATACTGCTCCTGCATGTTTGTTTTGCCATGCAGCATGGCTCACAGTTGCTTGCTGTGGTGAACCTACATTTGTAGGTTGGTGCAGTGCCCAGTTGTGTGGCCAGACATGATTTTCATGAGTTCATACATACTAGCTTCTTCTTGACTGTGAGAAGATCCTAGAAGACATGCTTGTGTCCTGAGAGGATCACAAAGCTTTTTGCTAAAGAAAACAGAAAGTTGACTTGTGCTGTCCATCTAGAATGTGTGCAGGCTGGCTCCGTAACTGGGGGCATGGTGGGAAACCCATGGTGACTCAATGTGGGGAACTTTAGCCTCTTCTGGTTCCAGTGCATTAAAAAAAATCTCTTGGGAAAGAAGCAAATTAAGAGAAAGGAAAAAAAGCCAGAAAAAAACTGAAAGAATTCAAGGTTATGTGAGGATCTCCAGTCACTGCCCAGCTGCCACTTAGAAAGACCCCTGGAGACTGAGACATGCTGTGTCAATGCTTCTGAAAAGAGGCAAGGTGCAAAAATTATTAGATCTCATAATTCCCACAGGAAAAAAATTGGAACAGAAGAGAGCTCAAGGAAGGAGAAAAAAGTACAAGTGGCGTCTCCAATTTCACAACTGTAGGTATTCATTAAGGTAAAAATGTATCCTATGTTATTTTCTCAGAGTGATTTTAAGAGACTACACATCTAGTCTAAGTCACCAGAGAATTCTTAAAGTTGAAGTTTCTTAACGGTCAGGCTTTCCATAGGGAAATAAGTATACTGTTCTTCATCTGTAATATTTGACTGCCAAACATTCAGGTACTATGGAGGGATGAGAACAATGAATGATGCAAGTTCCACCCTCCTGCATAAGCAATGACTGGAGCCTGGTAAATGCAGTGGCCTCTTTTTTTTGATCATATTCTATAAAGCAAGTCATGGCATACTCTGACTTCTGTGAAACATTTGACACATTATGGCCAAGTCAACTTAAATAAATTAAACCTGACTGAAAGGCTATAAGTAGTGGGTAATAATGATCAGAAAAATACTGGTTTAGAGCCAATGTCCAGCAGTATACGCAGAAAAGTGCAGCAAACAAAAGTTGCCAGTAAAGAGCTAGAAAAAAGAAAAAAGTCAAGCATTCAAAAAGTATCACAACATATTTTAGTAGCAATTTTATTTCCCAGACCTTTAGAGGAGACAGACTACAATGCCATCTGTGTACTTATTGCTACTGTAAGCTTGTTGCTTTTATACTGTATGGCCAGTGTTTCTTGAGAACTTGATCTTATGGAGTTATTTGTGTGAATAGAAATGTTGCCACATTTAAGAAATTGATCTTCCATTCACTGAACCTCGCAAAAGCACCTAAAGATTAGTTACCTTCCATTAGTAAGCACAGAAAGCTTCTTTTAGTGAAGAGTGATCCTTCTTCAAACATCTAGTATAGTTGTCTTACATTTCAGGCACTTCAGGTGGCACAGATTGATCCAGCTGCTTCTGTAGAATTAACAGTCACCTAGTGGGGAACTTCTCAGAAAAAAACTGTGTGCAAATACATTCCTCATCCTCAGAATGGGGTGGGAACTGCTGTCGTTTTTTGTAACTGAGAAAATGAATTACTGGCTTTCCCAAAGCAAGAAAATACTTCAGAAAAATACTAGAGCAGAATATTTGTTTGCTTGTGGGCTGGTTGTTTGTTTGTTTGTTTTTTAGCTGAAGGCTGAACATTATGGCCAGAGCTTTAAATGTTCTTAAAAGAGAGCCCGTGCCTTTGGAAAGGGCACCTTCTGCTACCTAGATATGGATATGAGGTCTGTGGGAAAAGGCTTTGATTTCCATTTCAGAGAGCGGATTCTTCCTTGAGCCCTAAGATGTTACTTAGAAGATGTTCGAATGATAGCATCCCATTAGAGCTGCAGACTCCAAGCTCCTAAATTTGATAAAAGAGAAATTTTTGACAATAAAATTTCTGATTCTGTATGTCGGTGTGTGGCAAACTGAGCAAAGCGGGTGAAAGCTGGATCTGAAAATGAAGACTCACCTGCAAAGCGTCACTGATTTTCTGAAAATGGAATAGTTCCTTGGTAAACTGATCATATACTACAGAGCATATTTGCTGGTAGAGTGCATGATACAGTGGATGTTCTGTAAATAACAAGCTTGTACTTTTGAGGGATGGATAAAATGGTCGAACAGACCTGTCCTCTTTAATGTTAGACAGCTACAATAATTATGAAAAATTTCCTGTATATGAGTACATCCAATCTGTTATATTGGTTTGCTCTGAAATAACTGGCATTTGAACTTAAAATGCTCATGAAAAATGCAATTTATAAGTGTTGTGTTGTGTGTGGTTTTTTTAAGGTGGGAAGGAATCAGAGTACCAAGCAAGGCAAAACCAGCAAATGATGCTCATGCAGTCTAAATACCAACAAAAGGTCAGGAAGAATAAATTTTTTTTGTTTATTTCAAGAACATGAAAAAGAATTTTTCATTACATGTTTCTTATGGCTATAAAATGAACTCAGAGTTGCTTGACAAAAGAAAGTGATGAATCCTGAAGGAAGCAACAGAAAATTAGAAACAAATGTTCTGCACCAAAGGAAATGAGAAATCCAGCTATAAATATGTGGCATCCCATATCACAGATCATATCTAAAAGGATAACCAGTACAGTTGTAAAGCCACTTACATGCTTCGCTGTACTTTCTTGCATGCTGCCTGGCTTCGACTGATCAATGTACCAACCAGCCAGTGCTTATGTAGAAATGTTGTACCTGTTATAAAAAGTATAAATACTTGCAAGTTATGAATCAGCTGTGTGATTCCTTGCATGGATGCCCATTTATCAGTCCTAGATTTCTTAGTCTTCAGAAAGACAATAGTGGAGCAGATCGTGCACAACCTGCTTTATTCGGTGCTATATTTAAACTAAAAAAATCTGGAAACTTTCCTCAAACACACTTTAGGTATAGAAAACGTGCAGTACAGGAGTCAAGCCAAGTTACCTTATCTGTTCTTTGTATGCAAACATATGTAAAATAATTTTCTATGTTTACGTTTTACAGCAAAAGAGAGAAGAATATGTAAAAGCAAAAAAGGCAGCTGAAGAAGCTGAAATTCTGAAAAAGAAAGCAATTCAGAGAGAAAAGGTAAACGTGGTTACTACGGAGTTGGAGCCATAAAACAGTGTTCATGTCTTGATGATTGATTTTGCTGAACTACATGGAACAGGCTAAATAAATTGATAGCCCCAGATGGCATCAGAAGTTAGGAAATCTAGTCCTACTTTTTGTAGCTCCCTGAAGGATGTCCAGCCTAGTGGTTTTTTGGGCTTGAGCATTCCTTTGGCTCTTCAGAAACTTCAATCTTTCATTTACATCCATCCTGAAGCATTAGCAGAAAGGGAGAACACCAGGGTCAGGATTAATTTTGTGTATATAGGTTATATGGTTCACTTTGGCATGAATTTTCTCTGTAAAATTGGATTGTGGCAGATGGCACAAATTATGTAAAGGTCAGTGTAGTCTACCTGCATTGTGCTGAGCACACCCTGAAATTCAGATGCCCCTCCAGCCCTTCTGGAGCTTGCAGATCCAGTATTGTGAAAAAGATCACATTTCCTCCTAATATTCAGCATATATTGACACCAAAGACAGCTTGCCTTCAAATCTTTGGTTTTATTTCGCATGCGTTTGGTTTTTTCTAGCTACTCACACAAAGCATTTTCTCATCCTGTGTACTGAATAAACCGTTGTAAAAGTTCATTCATGTCCCTTGGTGGAAACCAGCTAGCACTTGCTTGAGGATATAACATGAAATTTAAATGAAAAAAAGTGAAGAGGAGGAACATGATACTGATGTGCACAGCACTAATGAGAGAAAGGCAGATTTCAGGTTCGCAAGTTGTGTCTTCACAACAGCAAAAATTATATTCTGTGTAAAAGCTGAATGTCCAGGGTTAATTAAAAAAAATCATTGCTACTGAATGGCATACAAGGGCATGCATAAACAAAAATAGCCTTAATTGCCTGTAAGAAAGGGTAGTCTATTCCCAGTCTTTCAGCAGCTAGCATTACTTTTTGAGGATAAGCCCGTATATAAGAACTCACAGGGGCAATGAATATTTTTCATGTGAAAATGTCATTAGCAGTTACCAGCATATGTATAGCTCCAAAAGCAGTGATGGTGTCAATGGTAGAAAGGGGATTAATTATACTCTATTCAACTGTTAAATATATGTTGTTCGCCCGTGGGCATTGGACAAGAAAAATGTTGCAAGACTGCTATAATTTATAGTTACACCTAGAAAATATATTGATGTATCAGTTTTGTTTTCATGGTCTTTAATTTCCTTACCATCGCTCCCACAGATTATAAAATCTTTATAGATGTTGTAGATAGTAAAACTGTAACTATCAGTTTCTTCTAAAAGAGAATATAATATCATGGCAAACATCTTTGCCAAACAGACTGTTTAATTTGAATAAATAAACGTATACCCACAAAGCAAGCAAACAAAACAGAGGAGCATGAAAGGGAACTCTTAATTTGAATTTGTTTATTCGGATTGTCTTCCACAATAGGAATTGAGCTGATGAAGATTTCTACTTGGAAGATATTTACATATAAAAAAATCTACTCTGTGTTTAAGAAAAGCATGCTGGAAAGACAATAAAAGGTGTTGATTTGGATATCTCACCCTGCCTACAGGTGAAAGGCTCCTGGGAGCTGAGAATGAGAGGAAAAGGATCTGAAAGAACTGATACTGTATGAACAATGTTGGGTCCTCGTTACCACAGGAGAGAAACTTTCTTTCCTAGAGTGATAGATTTGTAGACAACTGCACCTGCAGGGCATGCTGAGAGCATGTCTTTCTGCAAATTCACAAGCCATCTTCTTTTCTTGCTGGCCAGTCCTTCTTTTGCTCAAGGTTATTATTCATTCAATAAAAACCAAATTGTCTGACAGTCTGAAAGGAGACAATGGCTAACCAGTTTTATCAGCAGGGGCCCTGAGACTTTCACAGCTGGAGACCTACTTTGCCAACAGACGTGAATGGTGAAGCCATACAGACTAATATGCAATAACTAGAATGAGTTCTGGTACCTCAGCTCAGTTCTTCCTTGATTGTAAGGATGATGTACTGTAAGCAAGTGCTGCTTACAAGTGTCAGATCTGTTTATGTTAATGCTTTAATGCTGGTTTTGCAGAGAAAAGCAGTATTCACTCTCCCCTTATCTTTGTGACCAAGAGAAAACCGGATGTCTGCCAAAGCAGTACCCAGTTATGGAAGGTCTGCCTTACCATCCGTGCGAGTCCGTCTGCCTGTTTCTTGCATTTGTTAATTAACCATGGGTTTTGGTGCTGAGGTACCAATGCTCTTGGCATCTACCTTATCTCTCTCCAGCTCCCAGAGTGAAGAAAGATGGATCCTCCTTCCTCAGTCTGTGTTCCACTGGACCAGTTTCTGTGAACTGATGCTTTGGTCTCCTTTTTTAGCAGTGAATGGGACCGGGCACCTCACATGCTCCGTGTTAGGCAGCTTGTCCTGGGACTGCTTTGATTTGTTCTTGGGATAACCCTGTGCTGCCTGAGTTTAGATATTCTTCTAAGCTAGTGATCTCTGAGCGTTTGTTGAAATAATTTTGGAGAGACTTTGTAACATTAGCGTGGGAGTCCCTATTTCCGTATTCACCCCTAGTCCTGAGATGTGTATCTAATCTGCAGAAAGTGAGGGGAGTACACAGAAAGTAGTGTTATTATTTGCTCCTTAGTAGCAGGCATCCACAGTTGGGTATCTTTTGTGCAGCCCTTCACATCACAGAATTTGACCAGACCAAACCATAACTTCCTTTGTCTCTTTTGGGTGAAAGGACTGTCAAATTCCCAAGAAAATAAACAAGTGACTGATATTTAACTTCTTGGTTTTTTAAGCTTTCTGCATTTGTGCTGTACACATAACAGCATAACTTCAGTGCACTGGATATTTCTGTTTCCTTTTATTCAAATTATTCAATCTCTGTTCCTGTTACCCTGCCTGTAGCCTTTCCCTGCATATTCTAAATCTTGACTAAGTATGAAAATATTCAAAAGATTTGAAGTTAAAAGGTTCAGTATAATTCTACTGTGTGTAGCTTTCTTTTGCTCTTACATTACATAGTAACAGTCGTGTCATCTTTAGAATCTGTCCTATTTAGAATAAACTGTAATCTCATTTTATTCTTTATCAAATCATGTGCTCCTTAATTTGACTGTGTTAATCAGCACGAATGGCCTTTTTCGGGAATTTGTTAAAACTGGGCTCTTTATAGACCTTCTGCTAATGCTTTTCAACATGTTTACCTTCAACGTCGCAGCTGTTCCACTCTTGGCTTTGTTTTTGAAGATAGTGCCAAATGTGGAGTGCTTTGGCAATGTCTACTGATAGACTGTCATTAGTTAGAGAAAGTCCCAGTCCCATTGTCCGTCACTTGTATGCATCCTAAGCAAGGGTTCCAGGGGTCTCCAGAATAGAAAGCAGTCACAGCAGCCACAAGTAAATAATTTCAATATAGTGGAATTTTCTTCAAGCACCATTCTGGTGGTAGAATAGCTCACAGGGAATTTTCTTCTCTTTTCTCTAGTGGGATAGGGGGGATGATGTTGAAGGATTGTGTTTATCAAAGTTAATAGCACTGTGGGTTTTTTTAGCTAGGAGCTAGGCCACAACTCTGGTGAGCTTTGGATTTAAACTTTAAGGATCCTTGCAATATGATGGTGGATGCATCCAGTTCTGGAGCCCACAGCACAAGAAAGACATGAACGTGCTGGAGCGTGTCCAGAGAAGGGCCACAGGGATGATCAGAGGGCTGGAGCACCTCTCCTATGAAGACAGACTGAGAGAGTTGAGGTTGTTCAGCTGGGAGAAAAGAAGGCTCCGAGGAGAGTTTATTGTGACCTTCCAGTTTGTCAAGGGGGCCTACAAGAAAGCTGGTGAGGGGCTTTTTAGGATGTTGGATTGTGATAGGACTAGAGGGAATGAAGCTAGAGATGGATCGGTTCAGATGGGACGTTAGGAAGAAGCTCTTCACCATGAGGGTGGTGAGACACTGGCACAGGTTGCCCAGAGAGGTGGTGGAAGCCCCATCCCTGGAAGTTTCTAAGGCCAGGCTGGATGGGGCTCTGAGCAGCCTGGTCTAGTGGGGGATGTCCCTGCCCATGGCAGGGGGGTTGGAACTAGATGATCTTTAAGGTCCCTTCCAAACCTGACAATTCTATGATTCTATGCCATGTCAAATGCTTTTTCAGAGGTGAAGGCAGCAGTCTGCAGTGCTGAGCAGTGGTGAGGAAAAGCCTGAAAACTAGTGTTGGTGTCTCTATTTCAGCATCACCTTTGACAATACAGGATGCCATCAGATGTCCTTTCTTCCTCTTTCCTTTCTTTTCCTATAAATTGCTAGGTTGCAGAGATGTGTGGGAGTATTTTGCCTAAAAAAATCATCTGTCACTGGATAGAGGGGTTAGGAGCACACAAGATATCCCTTGAACAATGTCAAAATTCCCCTATTCTGTGCGGTGGTATTCCTTACTTTAGTTTGATTACTTTTTTTAATTACATCAATACTTCATACATTCTACCACTGTCTCAACATATCATAGAATCATAGAATCATAGAATGTTAGGGATTGGAAGGGACGTCGAAAGATCATCAAGTCCAATCCCCCTGCCAGAGCAGGAATGCCTAGACTATTCCACACAGGAACGTGTCCAGGCAGGTCTTGAATGTCTCCAGAGAAGGAGACTCCACAACCTCCCTGGGCAGCCTGTTCCAGTGTTCCGTCACCCTCACTGAGGAGAAGTTTCTTCTCGAGTTTAAGCGGAACCTCTTATGTTCCAGTTTCAGCCCATTACCCCTTGTCCTATCAGTGGTTGTCACCGAGAAGAGCCTGGCTCCATCCTCGTGACACTCACCCTTGATATATTTGTAAACATTAATGAGGTCACCCCTCAGCCTCCTCTTCTCCAAACTAAAGAGCCCCAGCTCCTTCAACCTTTCCTCATAAGGGAGATGCTCCACTCCCTTAATCATCCTAGTTGCCCTGTGCTGGACTCTCTCCAGCAGTTCCCTGTCTTTCTTGAACTGAGGGGCCCAGAACTGAACATGTCAGATGACAGAGCAATGGGATGTCTTATTCAGAGATTTGTCTTCCTCCTTTTGTTTATTTTCCCATTCCCTTTTTCCAAATAACAACTCCAAAGTCATTTGCCTTCCAACAGTTTATATAGTTACACAACATAGTGTCTTTTCCTATCTGCAGACATCTAACAGTATTTTTTTTCTTAATCCAATACACGCCGAGAAGGATTTTGGACTTGTTTTGCAAATCTGTTCCAGACAGTCATTCTTCATCCAATTAAAAAATACCCACCCTGAAATCACTGAAGGCAAAGTAATTGAGTAACTGCCAGTAGAACTGTAATTTTTCTGAAATGTTATTGATTGCAGAACAGGAAGAAAATAATGGGAGTTACAGCCCTGTTCTTTACACCATTTTCCCCCTTAACACACACACACACACACACACGCGCGCGCGTTCTACCTGACCTTGCACAATACCTCCTCCCCCCAAGTAGCGTCCTCTCCCTGATTTCGAGCTCTGAACAACTGGGCCATTCCCACCTACAGTTCCCTTCGCATCTCTGCAAGGTATTGTCTGAAATTTCCAGGGCATTTCATTTAGAGCAATGTCTGGTTGCTGGGTTACCAAACAATTACTTTTTTTTTTTTTTTTTTATGGTGGGCAATGAGCAGGGAGACAGTCCAAGTTGCAGTTTACTCACCGTGCTAGTCGTGAACCTCAGGTGGGAGCTCTTGTTGGAGCACCTCCCCCCAACTAACTGTAGTGTGGGAAGTGATGCTCAAAATGTAGCAGGGCTGAATCCCAGTTTGGCACTTCTGATCTGTGCTTTTAATACACTGAACTGCCTTTTAACTGCTCTTCCCACTGGACTAACCTACAGCCTGTGTGTCAAAAAAAATTTGGCCTCCCTTAGACTGGAATTTAGCTTGAGCTACATATTGATGTTGCATCAAGTTTTCTAGTTTCTGCTTTATTTTAATTTATTTTTAATTTTAATTTATTTTTAATTTGTGGTTATTGAATTCCAGGGGTAGGGCAGCTTAGACAACCCTTCCACTGGAAATAATATGCAATTTTATTTTAAGGGACTTGACTACTTACTTGTGTGGCATCCAGATTTCAAGAGGAGTTTTGTAGGTCAAGGATTTGGTTGACTCTTGCACTGGGTGTGGTATCTGAGGCAGAATAACAGTGATTAAGTACAAATGTCTCCCACTTTTGCCTATCTTAGCATATATTCGACTTCCCAGTACCTAATGCTCGCGAAGGCCACGGGTCTATGGGCAGAGCTACATGTACTCCTATCACTGCACTTTCAGTGCTATAAGACTATCATCTCTCTTGATGTGGTCGCTCATGTCCTCTGCATTCTTATTAGGACCGATGTTGCATCACTTATACCAAGAGATGGCCCCAACAGTGCCATGGCATGAGAACTCTGAAGGCTCACATGGCCTTCCCAAGGCCATGATAGGTGGGGCTGTCAGGAGCACAATGTGGTTTTCTATTTCATATTCATGGCCAAGACGGCCAATGACATCCTGGGGTGTATTAGAAGGGGAGTAGCAAGTAGGTCGAAAGAGGTCCTCCTGCCCCTCTACTCTGCCCTGGTGAGGCCGCATCTGTGTCCAGTTCCGGGCCCCTCAGTTCAAGAGGGACAGGGAACTGCTTGAGAGAGTCCAGTGCAGAGCCACAAAGATGATGAAGGGAGTGGAACATCTCCCTTATGAGGAAAGGCTGAAGGAGCTGGGTCTCTTTAGCTTGGAGAAGAGGAGGCTGAGGGGTGACCTCATTACTGGTTATAAATATGTCAAGGGGGAGTGTCAGGAGGACAGAGCCAGGCTCTTCTCAGTGATGTCCAATGACAGGACAAGGGGAAATGGGTTCAAACTGGAACATAGGAGGTTCCATAAAAATATTAGAAAAAACTTTTTCACAGTGAGGGTGACATAGCACTGGAACAGGCTGCCCAGGAAGGTTGTGGAATCTCCTTCTCTGGAGACATTCAAAACCCATCTGGACACGTTCCTGTGCGCTCTGCTGTAGATGATCCTGTGCTGGCAGGGGGTTGGACTAGATGATCTTTTGAGGCCCCTTCCAACCCCTGGCGTTCTATGATTCTGTGATATTCGTCTCTTGACTAGGAGCTGTTCGATCATGTCTGAATTCTTTTAAACTTGAGATCGGGTCACTTCTGTATTCAACTGCTGCTATAGTTGTTTTAAAAAACCAGGATATTGAAATACCTGAATTAAAATAATGAGTCTTTTTTTCTGGCTTGTTGGAAATCTCAGGTGTGTTTTCTTGTTTCTAATGCTGTAGGCAGAGAGACTTGAAGATAAAAAAAGACAACAAGAAATGCAAAGAAGAGAGATGCTCTTTGAAGATCGGTGTCAGTAAGTAAAATCTGAAATTCATTTGCCTAAAATTTCTCATCTGCTTGTCCTTCTGGTTTGGAGTTTGTTGTTTATTTATTTGTTTGCTTGCTTTTGTCTGGTTTGGAGCTCAGGAAGGGTTTGGCTTCTGTTATGGTTTTCTCACTTTTTGACTTGAAACTTTTAACTTCAGAACAAGAGGCAATGGGCACAAAGTGACACACAGGAGGTTCCTCGTGAACATCAGGAAAAGCTTTTTTTGCTGTGAAGGTTACTGGATGTGGACATAGGTTGCCCAGAGAGATTGTGGAGTCTCTATCCTTGGAGAAATTCAGAAGTTCTGGACAACTGGCTCTAGGTGGCCTTGCTTGATCAGGAGGTTGGACAAGATGACCTCCAGACATCCCTTCCAACCTCAATCACTTTGTGATTCTGTGAAATATTCCGAGCTTCCTCATACTTTTTTTTCTGTGAGAAATTTGGTTCAGTAGATTTCTCTTAGCTTCTCAAAACATACACTTTGAAATGAAACGTGAATTATAGAGTGACTTTGTGCTTTCTTTGTCTAACTGAATCAATATGTGATCATTAAATCTAAGACTAATTATCAAAACAGGATCTAAATTACATCTTCATCTATTTTAGTGACTAGTAAAGAAATCCAGCCCACACAGAAATAATGACTTCCTATACTTAGCATAATGCTACATCTTAAATTTGGAGATTTGCTGTGAAAACCTGTTTCCCAAGAATACCTCCTTAATTGCAGATTTAGACATGGCTTAACTCCTAGCATAATTAATTCTATTGGCAGTGAAGTTCCTGCCTTGTCAGTTCATTCTGCCCTATTTATTTATTTTTAACCGATCCGAACCAATTCTATCACATAATTATAAGACACAATGCTGTTTAATCACCTTTGCCTTTTTTACCTTTGGCTCCTGAAATTATTCACCTGTATTCTTAGCATGATTGATTGCTCTTTCCTACTCTATGACCTTTAAAGGAGTCACTTTTGTTCTATACTAGTAGCTCTAGTTGCTTCATCATTTGCTCAGAATCTGTTCTCTAGTGTGTAGACATTGTAGTGCTTTCTCACTGATCTCAACCTTTCTTGTCTTTTTCCTTTTCCTTCCCGTTTGGCTTTAGGAACAACTCTTTCCTTAAATACATTGCCAAAGTTTGTCCCTAGATATTGGTATTTTGCCTGATGTTTGTCCTTTGATTGTCCTGGTGTGGATTTCACATGCACACACACACAAATACACACACACACATGCACACACACACACACACATGCACACATACAAAACCACACAAGAACACACCCCTCAATACCTCAGGATTTCTAGAGACCCTACACAGCTTTAGACCTCTTCAGGTCCCTCTGCCTATTTCTGACAGATTAGACATGTTCACACTCTTTGAGCCTAGCTCAAGAGCAAACTCATCAGATCTTTCCAGTGTAGGGTCCTCAGTTATGGGACTTGCTTTCCCTTGAGGGGATTGTCAGCTTTCTTATATTGCCATTTAATCTGGCTTTTTGTCTTTAAATTATAAACAGACATATCTCTTCCTTTCCCTCACCTTCCCTGTCTGTATCTTTTTATGCTTAGGGTGAAATGAATTCTGCTGATAAGCACTTTTTCCATTACCAGTTAGTTTAGTTCTGTCAAAAGCAGAGCAAAACCTTTTCAAATACCTTCATGTGGGCAGTCAG
The DNA here is from genome assembly GCA_020746105.1 of Trogon surrucura. NCBI lineage: Eukaryota > Metazoa > Chordata > Aves > Trogoniformes > Trogonidae > Trogon > Trogon surrucura. The sequence continues at coordinate 35,040,379 of CM036617.1, forward strand.
TTGATCTCCAGGTGGTGCAGGAGCTCAGGCTGCCTGGGCACTGAGAAGGAGACTGGATGGCAGGCGTTACAGTTTAGGAAAGCCTTATGAGCATTTGGCTGTTATCATCCTGGGGAACTAAACTGACTGAGGCAACTGAAGGTAAAGATGGACTGTTGAGTTCCATTGCCCAAGGTTGTGTTCAACTATCAGAAGATTATTTGTATGTACTATGTACTGAATGTACACCAGGAGAGCCCTGTAGATACTGCACCTGGAGGAACTGAACTGAAAACCTACCTGCAGTGGATACAATTTTAGTTAAGCAAAAACCTCCCGTGCTATAAAGTGACACTAGTGCCTTCTGAAGAAATCCTCTAGTGGGCAGAGGAAGAGAAGTCTTTACCACTGAATGTTGTGGAGGTTGCATTGCTAAGATACCTTCACATTGTGGAGCACAGCGTCCAGGGGTGATGGAAAGATACTGCGTGACACCTCAGATCTCATAGAGTAAATGCGCTGAAGTTCTGCCGGTTATTAGAGACACGTTCACATCAAAGTGCTTGGTATTTAAAGACGTGGTTTTGCCTACTATGCAAAAAGTAGTGATTCATTACTTCCATTACCTAAGACCCTATGTCTAGAGGCAAAGAGAACAAATATGAGGTTGTGCCCCTTTCCTCACTGTCTCGGCTGAAGTATTTTGATCTCCATTCCTGCTTGCTGGGAGAGTGGGGAAGGAAGGTCATGTGCTGCATATAAAGCAATGACCTCTGCAAAGTCATGGCCTGTGGAGCTGTTTCAAAAGATAAGCTGCTTTGTTAGTCTGTCCTCTGTTAGCATCTATAGCTGCAGCATCACAATTTTCCTGAGGAGATCAATGCCTACCAGCAGTCTCATTAGCTGGGAAACCTTTTAAAATTGATCACCACCTCTAGCAGTATCAGTCTCTGCAGGGTACAGCCCAATCAGTACCTCTCCTGTATGAAGTGCTACTTCTATTTAATAAGGAAAGGCCCTTAAGATTCTCATGTCATTAACATACTCTGACAATAAAGTATGATGCTGCCCAGAAGTTCGTTGTTCTTATTAAATTCCTGTCACTATTAAAAACAAGAACTTCTCACTGAAATCCCCTTTCAAAGAGTGTAACATGAAGTAAGTGAATGCCAAAAGGAGAAAAATTGTCTGCAACCTTGTCCACTGTCTGCAGAACACAGTTATTTCCTATCTCAAAAGCCTTGTTAGCTTGTGTACAACTGACCCTTGAAAGTCAACTCTATCTGTTATCACAGTTGTGTTTGCGTCTTTTGAGAGTGAGGTCGACATTCACGCAGAGTGCTGTGGAAAAGTCTGCAAGCCTTGCTTTTGGAATCACCAGATCCTCAGACATCAGTGGACTCAAGCTCTATTTTGGGGGATGATGTGACAGAGAGCAGCCCTGCAGAAAAAGAACTCCGGGGTAATGTTGAACAAAAAGCTGGACATGAACCAGCAATGCGTCCTCACAGCGCAAAAGGCAAATCGTGTCCTGGGCTGAATAAAAGAAGTGTGGCCAGCAGATTGAGAGAGGTGATTCTGCCCCTCTGCTCTGCTCTGGTGAGACCTCACCTGCAGTACTCCACAGCTGTGGAGCCCTCAGCACAAGAAGGACATGGACCTGCTGGAACGGGTCCAGAGGAGGGCCACAAAAATGATCAGAGGGCTGGAGCACCTCCCCTATGAGGATAGGCTGTGAAAGTTGAGGTTATTCAGTCTGGAGAATAGTCCAGGGAGACCTTATAGTGGCCTTCCAGTACCTGAAGGGGGCCTACAGGAAAGATAAGGAGGGACTTTTTACAAGGGCATGTAGTGACAGGTCAAGGGGCAACGGTCTTAAACTAGAACTGGGTAAATTTAGATTAGATGTTAGGAAGAAGTTCTTTACTATGAGGGTGGTGAGACACTGGTACAGGTTGCCCAGAGAGGTGGTGGAAACCCCATCCCTGGAGGCATTTGAGGTCAAGCCTGATGGGGCTCTGAGCCACCTGATCTAGTGAAAGATTTCCCTGCTCACTGCAGGGGAGCTGGGCTAGATGACCTCAAAAGGGCCCTTCCAGCCCAATGCATTGTATGATTCTATGATTCTATGATTCTATGGTGACTAAAATAGACAAAACTCCCAAAGTATCCCCTCAAGTAGCTGTGTATGAAAAGCCTGAAAAGCACACAGGAGCAGACGTTGGGCTGGGAGAGTTACTGCATGGCAGGATAGCTGTGGTTTGCACTAAGAGAGGGAAAGCACTTGAGGGATTTATCATAGAATCATAAAATCGTAGACTCATGAGGGTTGGAAAGGACCTTAAAGATCATCTAGTTCCAACCCCCCTGCCATGGGCAGGGACATCCCACACTAGATCAGGCTGCCCAGAGCCCCATTCAGCCTGGCCTTGAAAACTTCCAGGGATGGGGCTTCCACCCCCTCTCTGGGCAACCTGTTCCAGTGTCTCACTAATAATGTGATAGTGTTGCTGTGATTCTGCCTCGTCAGATGCCAGATCTAGAAAATAAGAAGTACAAGTGCACTTTTCTACTGGAAACTACTCACACAGGAAATGAACTCTTTCCTTCTGATTAATGGCGTCTTCGATGCATTTTACATTATAACCTATGGTAGAGACTGTCAGAGTGCATGAAAAGATAATTAACACTTGCATAGTCCATACTTTGCAATTGCTAATCCTTGGGAGGAAAGAACTAAGTGTCTGTCTTTCCAAATGGAAATGAAGAGGAGGTGAGATGACTGGCTCTTTTCAGGTCATCCCTTTTTTGTTAGGATACAGAAAATGTCACTTAAACAGTAATGAGGGATTACTGCTTCATGACTTGCTTTTCTCTGTGGCTTGCTGTATTCTCTGTGGCTGTATGAATCTCTGCTTGAACTGCAGCGTGTTTCACCAGAAGGTTTGAGCCCAACTCTCTACTAAGGTGCTTTTATTTAATTTGGATTCGACTTCTCAGAAAATGTAGTGTTGGATGTGGTCCACTGCATGTCTAATAGCTATCTATCTATTTATGTAATGGGAAAGGCAGTCTAGCACGTAGGGTTTCTTTTTAATAGTACATGACGGCTGTTGTATCACTTCATCTTTCCCTTTGTTACATATTCATGCCTCTGTTTTTGTGAAGGTTGTACTCCTGTAAAAATTCCTGGCACTGCTGCACTCGAGTACATGTGTGCACTCAATATATTCTGCCCAGAATTTAGAGCTGGGAGCAGAATTTGCCAGAGCGCCTCAAACTGCATATTCCAAACACAATACAGGAGGTTCACCAAACCAAGCTGATACACACTTGCCTGCCAAAGCAGTTTTCTCCAAATTCATAAAATGCAAGAAAATAAAACCTGAATCAAAGCAGAATTTTTATTTATTTATCTATTTTTACAGGATAAATATGAGTGTCCTTGCCAGTTTTAAGTCCTCTATGATGTGTGGTTCAAACAGCAGGCTGGTAACAAATTTTCCCCACAGAAGTGCAAATGTAAACCTGACCGGACTTTTAATACAGGTTGCTAGAGAGAATGAAAGAGGGCTCGCACAAAAAGGGTTTGCAGCCTTGAGAATCTTTTGTTTGCTTCTTTTCACCACAATGGTCTTAGTTTTGTTCATTTGCTCCTGATTATTTTAAGCATTGTCAATTATTTAGCTAACAGGCAGAAAACTAGGCTTTTATAGACATCCAAAGGGACTCTCTTGAGTGTAATAATGAAGGCAGTTTATTGAACGCCTGTGAGGTTGCTTTCTAATTGTACGCATTAATCTGCCCATGCAAGCTGGCTGAAAATATAGAAGCAGATTGCACACGCAGATGGAGCACACGGAATGGAAGATCTATGCAATAGACTTATACAAAGCTATATTTTCCTTAAAACTGGATTTATGCTTTTTGCTTCAGATAATAAATGAAACTTGATGTTTAAAGTAACTTCCAAGGATATTGAATGAGATAGTGGGAGGAAACAATAGCCTAGCTGTATTATTTCATCCAGTAAGGAAAACAAAAAAAAAAAAAAGCAAGTGGGTTGACAGGAAAGATTAGTTCTGGGTGTGGGTGGGAAGTGATGAAAATAATTCTGCTGAGAAAGTTGCCTTTTTAAAAAAAAAAACCCTATTTTTATGCTTTCTTGAAACCTTATACCTGAAATGAACTAGTGCCTCATTTTTTGTTCTTATCCTCAAGAACAGGAACATGTGCTCAAGAGCTTGCAGATGAGAAAGCCTACCCACCAAAGATAGCAGTTTTGATAATTACCATTGGATTTTTCCAATTTTTTCTTAGTATGCTTGTGCATTATTCCCCTTATTCCCAAGAAAGTCTGTGAATACTGCATTAAGCTTGCTGTGTGTCTACTGGAAGGATTTTGTGCTGAAAAGCAAGTGAACTGCATGCCCAGAGGATAGCCTTTCTTCCCAGTAAAGGGCATTGCAGGAGAGCCATCAACATCATACAGGAATTTAATGGGTTAATTATTTCACATTGTAATTTTTCACTTTTTAGCTTCCAGAAAAAGATGAATCCCCCACATGAATGGACGTTAGTTCATGTTGCCAGCTTTGCACAAGGCTGATGTTTGGTTGTCCTTATTACCCAAGAGTGGACTGTCCTGCATGTATGAGTTGAAGTTGAGGTACAGGAGAACCAGAATCCAAGTAGAGTTGAGAGCATGTTTGTTGCTGAGAGACAGAGATTTTTTTTACTACCTGGCAGTTGTTTGTAGCCTTCTGAACCTATTTAAACCTTGTAAACTTCTTGCTGTGGTAAATCACTGCACAGAGGAGGGGACGTGAGAGGAGGCAGGAGCCATTGCTGTCCCCACTCAGGCTCCTTACAACATTCTTAATGGCTTCTTTTTGAAATATGTAGCTTTGGTGGGATTATTTTCACAAATGGTATTGTTGGCCCCTCACCTTCATTCCCTCTTTAGTAATGGATTTTTATTAGTGAAAATCCGAAGTACACCTTAGTTTGGAATCTCTTTCCTCATCTCCCATGTAGAATCTATGGGTAAATGCACATTATGTCTGCATAAATGGATGACAATCTCATCAACCTTTGCATCAACTTCTGAAGTTTCTTCTATTTTAACATCTGATTTTGTTAGGCCATGCGACAGAGGAGCAGTAATGGCCCTAGTACCAGCCAGCCTGGGCTGTGGGTGATGCCTGACCATGATGCTTATGGCAAAGCACAAGGCAAAGCCCTTACTGGGGAAGGAGCAAGAGCGTCAGAAAGAACACACACACCACAGACGTTACTGAAATGAAGGGCAGCTTTTAGTGTGGGCAGGCTTTGCTAGTGTTAAGCAACTGATATTAATTTCTGTAAAAGCTGAGGAGGTTGTAACGCTTACCCAGTTAAATATGTTGAAGTGGCAAGAAGCTGCTCGCTGGTGTGATATGCAAAAAGTTGCATGGCGAATGAAGTTCAGTTTGGGGTTTTGGCTTTGTTTTCAAGAGGGGCAGTCCTGCTATTGTTCAAAAACTGCTGTGAAACTTCTGGGCAGATGTGTGCATTATGTATGAATTATTCATAGTTCTTAGTTTTTCAGCTGATTTGGAAGAAAATGGTGAAATACCACTTTAGCATTGCTTGCTGACAATGAATTTGGCAGCTGGTGTGTCCATGCCATGCAGCGCTAGATGCTACTTCTGTTGTCCTAGTGACTGCTCATGTTGTCTCCTTTCTGAAACGGCTATAATGATTTACCTGGCTTAGAATTCTTTATTTTTATTTTTTGTTACAGCTTTTGAATAGCTCTTAGCATACTTGTGGATGTTCATTAGAGCAGAATTGTAATGCTGGAGATCCTGCAGCTTGAGAAAGCAAATTCAGGAGCTGTCTTGTTCTCAGTAGTAATAAGAGTGACCATTATCTTTTTGAATTGTCAAGAGAAATAAATAGATTTATGACATATGCAAAAGTATTGTGCTTCTTTTTTTGTCCAAAAGCACTGGCATAAAAGCCAGTATATTTTTCTCTATCCTGGCAATTCAATATCCAATATTCAATTAAAGCAAAAGAATTACCTGCCACTAGTTTCAATGGGAATGAGTAATGAAGATTATAAGAAGCATTTTTAATTGATGCAATTTTAATGTAACTGTAAGACAGACTTAAAGCCAAGAACTTTATATGTAGGCAGAAAAATATATTTTCTTTTCATCTTTGTTCTGAGAGGAATACAGTCTCAAATGAAAATCTTAGCAAGCACTTCTGTGTGAGTCTTGGGTGAAGGAAGATGCTGAGGCCTGAGCTCGTATCCTTAGCCATGTCCCTAAGGATGAATCCTTTCCAGGACTTTGTCTTTTGTTTGCCTTATAGATGTGACAGGAGTTAAGACCAAATGACACACAAAATTAGAGGCCTTATTCTACGCAAGGTTTTCAGACCCCAAGTCCTACAGCAAAATTGGTTGTGAGTCTTCAGATCTTCTACAGTGGCACGCTGGGGTCAACTGTGGAGCTTTCTGCTTCTCAGCTGTCAACGATAGTGACCCTGTTAGAGCGTGGGAGCTCTTACCTAGGCCAGAGGAACCCAGGCTCACTCCAGATTTTATATGCACCCCCTTGTCTCATCCCACTGTGAATGTGGGCAGCACAAGCATTTAGTCCCAAACTATAAGAAATGCATGTGTATTCCCTCATCTACAAGTAGTTTGTGAGTGCAAGGTGCCAGCTCTACATCCCTAAATTACACCATTCTCGGTGGAACACTTATCAAATTCGTGTTCCTGCATTTTACACGTACTTGTTGAGCTTCATACGTTAACAGCTTTTAAGAAAGGACTCTGCCTGAAGAGTAGTTGTGAAATGTAAAGCCATATATCTGAGGACCCACCGGAAGCATCTGCAACATTGGCTGATTTCCACAGTCATGCGGTGTCCCTTCCTACCCCATAATTGATGATCCTGGTAGCAGAGTCAGTATTTTCCTACTCTTAGGAGTTTTTCAGCCTCCAAATCCAATATTGTGCTCCTCAGCTACATCTGTACTAATAAATCCAACAGTGTCAATCGCTGTCGCTTTTGAGGCCAGTAGGACTGAGATTGTCTGCTTCTGCTGCTAGAAAATTTCTTTGCCTCCCAAAATGGGAAGTCTGTATCCAAAATGCCTGTTGGGAGTTATTTGTGGTTGATTCCCAGAGAGCAGCCAGGAGTTATTTGGAGCAGGTCAAAACTATTCCACAATGTAGATGTGATTCAGCTCCCGTGCTAAGAGTATTGGCTGGTGCTATTAAACATACCAGTACAGGAATAGGCTATTTTAATTAGTAGAGGAAAAAAGCTTGTTCCCAACAGTGTTGTCGTGGGTTGACCCTGGCCGGCCGCCAGGTACCCACACAGCCGCTCTCTCACTCCCCCCTTCACTGCTGAACAGGGGGAGAAAATATCTCCAAGGGCTCAGGGTTTGAGATAAGGACAGGGAGATCACCCTCATTTACCGTCCCGGGCAAAACAGACTCAGTTTTGGGGAAATTAGGTACATTTATTAAAAGAACTAATCAGAGAGGAGTAGTGAGAAGTAAGAAAGAGCAAACAAATCTTAAACAGAACACCTTCCCCCCATCCCTCCCTTCTTCCTGGGCTTAACATCAATCCCGGTTTCTCCACCTCCTCCCCCCGAGCGGCGCATGGGGACAGGGAATGGGGGCTGAGGTCAGTTCATCCGACGTTGGTTCCACCGCTTCTTCACTCCGGGGGAGGACTCTTCACTCTTCCCCAGGGCCACTGTGGGGTCCCTCTCACGGGAGACAAGCTTCACACTCTCTTCTCCGCGTGAGTCATCCCACGAAGGGCAATTCATCACAAACTGCCCAACGTGAGACACCTCACGAGGGGCAGCCCACCCCTCGTGAGTCTGAGCCGCAGTCCTTCGGGGGAAACTGCTCCAGCATGGGCCACCCGCAGCGTCCCAAAAGTCCCACCGGCCAACCTGCTCCAGCATGGGCATTCCTCTCTTCCACGGGCTACAGGTTCCGGCAGCGACTTGCTCTGATGCGGGCTTCCCACGGGCTACAGTCCTCTTCAAGCATCCACCCACACGGCGTGGAGTCCTCGGTGGACATCTACGCGGTGATCCTCACGGTGGACTTCTGCACCTCGCCCATGGGCTGCAGGGGGACAACCCGCTTCACCATGGTCTTCACCACGGACCCGGAGGACTCCTTCTGCTCCGGCGCCTGGAGCTCATCCTCCCCCCCCCCCTCTCCTTCTTCACTGACCTTGGTGTCTGTACAAATTCTCACTCCTCCATCTCTGTGCCAGCTGTTATGGCGCAGTTCTTTTCCCCATTCTTAAATATGTTTTTCACAGAGGCGTTCCTCTGCTATCACCTTACTGATAGGCTCAGCCTTGGCCAGCGGCGGGTCCCTCTTTGTAGCCGGCTGGCATTGGCTCTATCAATCTTGGGGAGCTTCTAGCAGCTTCTTACAGAAGCCACCCTGCAGCTCCCCCACCGCCGCTGAAATCTGGCCAGGCCAAACCAAAACAAGTGTAAAGAGACACAGGGCTACCGAGAAAGACAAAATATTCTCGTAAGATTTCTCTAGCTTAACCAGTGCTTCTGAACATCTCTCTTCAGCCTGATGCTTAGGGGTAGTCAGAGCTCAGGTTAGCAGCCTCTTAGGAGTGTGACATCTTCTTGGTTTGTCTAAACCATATATCTCCTTTTGCCTATCTGTTTTTGAACCGTGCCAGGATGCTTCTGTATTCAAAATTATTTCTTCAGCTCATGGTCTCCTTTCCTTAATATTAATTAGTTTAGAGAAATAAATTTTTTTAACATCTTTGATTTGCCCTTCAAGTTTTAGCAAGCAATGAGTTGTTGCTCCAATTGTCTGAATGTGGAGCACCTATGGACACTTTGATATGTTGATTTTCTTTGGGAGATAATGCTTTCCTCTCTGGAGCATTAATTGAATTGTCGTCTCTCAGACTTCTCCCTTTCCCATGGCTTATGCTGTGATCTGTGTTGTGATGAGTATAGATTTAATATTACAAAAAATACCATTCAGACAATATTTTGACAGTCTGGCAACTGTAGATGCCTTGATAGGTTTCCCTAGAGATGATACATAATGAACTAACATATATGACTGACTTGACTGAGTTTGTCTTTAGTGAGGTTCGGAAACATGAGTCCCTTTCTTGTGATAGGAAAACTGTATTAATGTAATACATAATTGAGTGTAGTAGGGTGTTTTCTGTATTCCGAGGCAGTGCAGTCTTACTGAGAAACTTTATTTGCTTCCACTCATAACCATCTTTTCTAATAACGAAACTAATTTAACTTTTCATCCATCAGTGTGTTGATCCAGGAAATGCAGTGTCTTTCTTACTCCTCCACGCCATTTTTATGCAAATAATGAGAACTTCCACATACCCTGTGTCATTCTTTTGCTGTCCATAAGGAATTAGGACATTCAGGTATACCCCCAAGTTGCAAGATATTTTTTTACAGAGCTTTGATCTTCTCAAGTTCTAGACTTTCTGGTGTAGAAAAAAAAATGTTATTTTAGAAATTTTAGCATAGGTAGAGAAACACAAAATCTGCAATTTAAAACTTAATTTCTTGAAATTATTCTGTGCAATCTCATCACTCAACCACTCATCTTTCAGGAAAAAAAAATGTGTGTGCTTAACACTGGGTAAGATTATTATTAATTTATTTAACCTTCTGTCAAGGGTTAGGGCTGGGCCAGCTGCTAATGAATGACAGATACTCTCTATTAACCCCTCTACCTTCACAAAAGGGAAGGGAAAAGGGAGTAAGGCAGAGCAACTGTACAGAGTGGAAAAGCAATCTAAAGCACCTTCAATAAAATTATAGTAATACAGACACGAAAATAATGAAGAAATATACAAAACCAACATCACACCCACCCCACTATAGCAATCACCACTGGTGCTGCAGGGCAAGCACGGGGGAAGTCCCAGTCTACACTCAGCAACAGGCTGGAACCGGATTCTGGAGCTGAATTTGGGAACTGGATTCAGAAATTCATGGATTGGGATCGAGGGCAGGAGAATGGACCGAGTCCACATCACATGCCAATTACTGAAGAAGAAAGCTCAACCCTTGTGATCCCTCGGCCTTATACTGGATATGACATATGTGGAATGGAATACTTTGTTGGTCAGTTTTAGGTCATCTGTCCTGTCCATTCCTCTTCAGAGGGGTGACTTTTTTACTTTCTTGCAACGCTTTTACTTCCTGGCACCCCAGCGTGTTACACAAGATTTAGCAGTGACCTTGGTTACTATAGAAGCAAGTATAAGCAAGAGCCTTTCTCCATACCTATCCTGAGTAGTGACTGTAAACATCAAGCATTATCACTTCTAGTAGCAGACAGTGTCTGACAAAATGTGCCATTAATTTCAGAAAGCACAGTCTCTTCGAAGAGACTGAGCTGAAAAGTAAAATCACTGAATAGAATTGGTTCTGTTCTAGCTCAAACCAAGATCCCATGATATGTTCCCACGTATGCAGCTGTTTGGTAGATCAGGGAATCTTAGTTTCGCTTGGTTCTCGCTGTGTCGTGCACTGGCTGAGGTCCATGTTAACTGCCCAGGTAATGGAGGAAAGGGAGTGGACTGGGAATGCTGAGACTCTAGAAGCATGGCTTACTACAGCTTGAGCAAGTATTCTCTACCTGAAGTGGTAACGTATTGTGCAGAGTAGCAGAGACGAACTTGTGAGTTCTTGCTCTTCTTTCTCCACTTCTCCTCAGTATATCTGCTGGCCAGTCGGACATTTTCCAAAATTGCATCTACTCACCATTTCAGATCATGGAGTGAAAGGTAAAAACACACTAGGTAGTCTGTTTCAGCAGTTAGTAATCATCACTCTTTGGCAGCCAGGGCTTTTTCTCCAAGGTTAAATAGCTGTCTTTGATAGTAGCATCTTCTCCCCCACAGAGCTAGCTGGCTACCCCGTTAGCAGAGCAAATCTTTGTGCTGAATGCTTCTTGAGGCACTCTTTCTGCTCTCACTTCAGTACCTTCATGTTTTCCAAAGCTGTATACAGAAATAAAATTGCCCCTTTCCTCTAACTCTGTTCCTCTCAGTGCGCAAAATCTTGAACAGATATGCCTGGGACTGCAGTTTAGGAAACATTCCTGATCACAGCACTGAAACTCCTTAACTTTTTTTGTTGTTGTTGCTTGTGACTTTGTTTAACTGTCGTTGGTTGAGCGAACTGACGCTAATTTGAAGATCTGTTTTATAAGGGATGTGATTAAAAAATAAAATGCTTCCATCAGAATAAGAAATTACAATCCTGTGCAATTCTGCTTCAGCTTTAGCTTTTTTTCAATGCTACAAAATGCTTCAAATCTTTCTGCTTGATTAAGTAATCTGTTGTAAGGCTGCATTGTGTTAACCATTAAGGAAAATTCTTTAAAATAATATTTTAAAATACTTGTCTGAGATTTATAGTTCTGGTAGAAGGATTTGCAACAATTTGGTGAAGCAGGTGCATCGTGATGAAGTCCGATGGTATGTGACTCTGTGTTTTAGGAGTTTTACAGTGAGGAAAGAAAGCAGAGCTGCTGTAGACACCGAATATGCAAATGACAGTAACTGTTTGGTTAAAAACTCCTCCCAGCAAATCTTATCCACAACGTAGGTTCTATATCCTTTGTCCCATTTCCTTCTGTCTGTCTCCAAAACCTTTTTTTCCACCCGTAATGTTTTTCAGCAGTCACATGAAAAAAATGTCTAGGCTAGATTCCAAGGGTGGATTAAAAAGCTGTATTTATTTTTATGGAAGCACTAACAATTCTATTTGGATTGTATTTCTTCCTAGCAAAACCAATGAATTATTGAACAGATTGGACTTTGTTTTGCCAAAGAGCGACGCCTGTCACATTGCTAATCGTGGCCCAGAATCTACAACGTGGGTAAGCAAAACTATGGCATGTGCTGTATTTTCTGTCATCTTTCCAGGTGCTGTCAATAGTGTAGTATTAGAATATTCTAATTGAGCTTAATTGCCTAGACATAACTCAGTGACTACCAAGGAGAGTTTCTGGGGGAATGAGATTGCCGACATTGTCTCTTACACACTGAGAGAGTATCCTGTGCAGTATGGGACAGCCTTTATGAGTCACAGATCTTTCTCTGATAAATGAGAGCCTGGTTTATACTCTAAGGTCAGACTGGCATCTTAAATATGCTCTGTATCCCTCCACTGGTGGCAAGATTTTATGAAATCTCAATTGGTTCATGTCAGTGGATGCTTTACTACATTGAAAATCTAGTCAGAAGATAAGCTTATTTCTCACTGCATCCTAAAAGTGATTCCACAGACTGCTTGGGGACTTTGTCCCAGTTTGAATGAGCCTGGTAAGTATCAATGTAATTAGGAAATAGATAAAGTATTGCCTAAGTTTCATTATTCTAATTGCTTCTGAAAGGCTTTTTCACATACGATTAGTCTCTCCGTGTCTAAACCAAGCTTTCTTGCTGACGTAAAAACTTGCAGTGAGGAATATTAAACCCTGAGAAGTATTTCTCCTTCGGGAATGTTTGTAATTGGGGGAAGACAGAGAGTAGGCAGCCACGTGGACAGAAATTATCGTTAAACAATAGTCCTTAGTCAGCAGAATCTTGGCAGTATTCAATCTGGACAACCCTCTGTTTTATACGACCTTGAACACCAACAGCTGAGTAAGATTTACCTCCATATTTCCTTGGAAGCCTTGGAAATGTGCAAGATCTTCCCACCACAGAAAATGCTGCAAACAGAATAAATGACAGCTCTTTCTTGCCTTTAGTATTCTTTCCTGGTTTTCATTGCGTGAAAAGGAAAGGCGGAATGTAGTGGTTTGACCCCGGCTGCTGGCCAAGTGTCCACCAACAGCCACTCTATCACTCCTTATCTAGATGGGCGGAGAAAATACAATGATGGGTCCATGGTTTGAAATAAGGACAGGGTGATGGCCTGTAGCCACTGTCCCACTCAAAACAGATTGGATTTTGGGAAAATCAGTTAAATTTATTTAACAATCAAAATCAGAGATGAGTAATGAGAAATAAAAACAAATCTTAAAAATAACACCTTCCTCCCATCCCTCCCTTCTTCATGGGCTTAACATCTCTCCCAGTTTATCCATCTCCTCCCTCGAGTAGTGTATGGTGACAGGGAATGGGGGTTGCAGTCAGTTCATCTGATGTTGATTCTACCGCTGCTTCTTCCTCTGGGGCAGAACTCCTCACTCTTCCTCTGGGCCGTTGTGGGGTCCCTCTCACTGGAGACCGTCTTCACACACTTTCTCCAACATGAGTCCTCTCACGAGGGACAGTTCTTAACAAACTTCCCCAATGTGAGTCTCTCACCATGGGGTGCAGTCCTTCAGGAGTAAACTGCTCCAGCACAAGTTCCTTGTGGCATCACAAAAGTCCTGCCAGCCAACCTGCTCCAGTGTGGGCTCCTCTCTCTCCACAGGCTACAGGTTCTGGCAGCAACTTGCTCCAGCGCAGGCTTCCCACAGGGTCGCAGCCCCCTTCAAGCATCCACCCACTCTGGCTTGGGGTCCTCCATAGGCCACAGGTGGACATCTACACGCGATCACCTCCATGGGCTGCAGGGGGACAGTCTGCTTCACCATGGTCTTCACCACAACCCAGGGGAATCTCTGCTATGTCTCTTGGAGCACATCCTCCTCCCTCTCTTCACTGACCTTGGTGTCTTCACATATTCTCACTCCACTCTCTCTCTGCCAGTTGTTGCGTAGTGGAGTTCTTTTTTTCCCCATTTTTTAAATATGTTTTCACGGAGGTGTTCCTATTCTATCATTACTGATAGGCTCAGGCTTGGTCAGCAGCGGGCCCATTTTTGGAGCCGGCTGGCATTGGCTCTATCAGACCTACGGGAAGCTTCTTGCAGCTTCTTGCAGAAACCACCCCCACAACCCCCCCCCACCCCACCCCGAAATCTGGCCAGTCAAACTCAACACATGGAAATAGGTTCCTTTGCCCTTTAGTTCCTCAGGTCATGTTGTGTCTCTGAAAATCCTAAAGAAATCTTGGTGTATGTGGGCAGATATATAGCTTGAAGGAGACAACTTCTGTCCGACATTGCTGCTCAGGAGGTCAAATACAGGAGAGTGGCTTTCAGTCTTTTGTAGTCCTGGGTGGACGGGCAAGATGTAGGACTATGGGAAGCGAGAAAAGATATCTTGAAACCACTTCTACCTCCCTCTTGAAGGACCTGACACTCGCCGGTTTAGCTCAGTGGGTTGAGCGTGGTGCTTGAAACACCAAAGGTCGCGGGTTCGACTCCCGTTCGGTTCTCACGTGTTGCCTGACCTAGTCGAGAGGTGGCGTCCCTGCCCACAACAGGGAGGTTGGATTAAAATGATCTCTGAGGTCCCTTCCAGCCCAGGCCATTCTGTGTGACTCCAAAGAGTGGGGAGCTTATTCATGGGCAAGGAAGACCCAGCTCTGCAGCCTTCCCTATGGTGTGAACACTGAACTGTGAAGACAAGTGAGCTCATGTCCTTCAGCATTTTGGTGTGGTGTCTTCTTATCTATATAGAAGCGGGCTGATGCCTGAAGGAGCAATGAATTCCTTCTGGTGTACAGGTTCTACTTTTAGCCTTTGCTTTCTACTTCACCTACCTTGTGTGCCTTTCTTATTCAAGTTTTTTAGAGGTTTCTTCATAAGTTATCCCACATTATGTATCTTAGTTCATCTTTGGCTTCACGAGTATCCAAGCAGATAAAATAGATAGTTTATCTGTAGTGCTGTTTAATGCTAGCTGATACTACTGTACATGTCTTTTGCACAGCACAATTTCTATAGCTTTGTAAATCAATTGCTTATAATGCAGCAATGCAGTTAGCGAAATGTCTTCCAAACCAGCTTGGGTGAGGTACAGCTACACGCATACATACAGCCTCTGTGTTCCATGTGAGGAGTCTGAAGCACCTAACCAATGAGTTATCATCTAAATAAACTTGCTGTAGTACCAAAATACTAAACCAGTGGGAAAACCTGAACTCTAATTTTGATGTTATCTTGGACCTGTCCTTTGTCTGGACTAATTAAAAGACTAAGGGACAATGTATTTGAAATAGGGAATTGTGATAAACTTAAGAAGTGTCTGACATGCATGACAAAAGGAGGGCATACATATATATGTGATTTTTAAAATTCAAAATTCATGTTCTGAAAAAAGTTTGGGGCAATGTGATGTTGATTGAGTTTTTTCCCCTCACATAATTTTTTTGATACTGATATTAATTTACGACACATAGCTCCGTGTCAAATATTACTTGATGTGCATGAACAAATTTAACTTATTTGGTGTGACTCTGTCACTGGTGACTTTTTTAGCCTGCTTATTTAATCAAGCTCATAATTAATTTTAATTCTGTCTTTCAAAGTGTTACCAATCCTGCTTAGATTTTTATTGTCTTCCAACTTGATTAACATACACTCCACACAATTCTCCAAACCATTATGGAGAGTAATGAATAATATTGGACCCAGAATGAGTCTCCCTGGACACATATAACAACTCCTTCCAGCTCAAAATTGAGCTATTAATAATTGCTTTCTCTATTCAGTCTTTTTAGCAAATTATGTGCCTGTTGTTTTAATGGTGTCATTCTGCATACATGTACCAAGTTTCAAGAACGTTGTGTAGATCTGCAACAAATTCCTCACTAAAGTCAAGCCTGCACATTTCTTGTATTAACTTGCACTGACTCATTATTTAATGTACTACATTATGTCCCTGCTCAAAGACTTTACAGTATAAGTTTCTATGCATAGGATCCCGGGGATCCTCTAAGACCCTAATGGTAGGCACCAACAGCTACAACTTCTGAAAGATCAGGGCTAGTTATTGTGACGAAAACCTGGTACACATCTGAATACATTGTTCATGACGTATAGTTCAGATTTTCAGTTCTCTTGCCTGTCCCACAAATAATACAATGAGTTTCATCTGTCAGTTTCTGTTGCCCTACCTCCACAAATTGTAGAATGGTTTGGGTTGAAAGAGACCTTAAATTTCATCTAGTTCCAACCTCCCTGCCATGGGCAGGGACATCTCCCACTAGATCAGGTTTCTCAAAGCCCCATCCAACCAACTTGGCCTTAAACATTTCCAGGGAGGGGTGTTCTACCACCTCTCTGGACCACCTGTTCCAGTGCCTCATCACCCTCACAGTGGTGAACTCCTTCCTTATATCTAATCTAAATCTATCTTCTTGTAATTTAAAGCCATTACCCCTTGTCCTATCACTACATGCCTTTGTCAAAAGTCCCATTCCGAATTTCCTTTAGGGCCTTTCAGACACTGCCTTTCCAGAATTAATCCTGGATTTGCCTCTGTTACCAGGCCTCCATTCTGCTTTGTTATCTTAGTAATATTTTCAGTACTTTTCTTTCTTCCTAGAATAACCTATCTGACTATTATGTGTCCTGATTGTGTTTTCTGACTGCACAGGATATCTTTACCCTTGCCACTGGAACACGGAATAGGATGTGCTGTGGCTGCCTGGTTGTCATGTGCAGGTGGACATTCAGCCAAACCAAATGACTGGGAGTCTTTAGACCACTTCTTGTTTAGATTCTAGTCTTGAGACTAATCTGTTTTTAAAATAACTGAAATAACTCAACCATTTCTTTTTTGCTAATTATCTGTATAACAATTTGGGAATAAGTTTTGGGATTTTGGCACCCCCCTCCCCATACTGATATGTTTATATTCTCTGCTGAACAATAGACAAGAAGCCATACTTATAAACAAGCTCTTCGAGAGGATGAAACCAGAAGATTAGAGGAAATGAAGCAAGACCAACGGAGAAAGGTAATTATACATTAACAGTTTGCATGTTGTGTCATTTTTGCGTGCTGTGAAACCAATTAAATACATTGATTACTTGTAGCCTACTCACAGAGCTTCTCTTTAGCAGAAGTGATTCAATCACTGTTTTCAAATATTGTGAGAGAGATGAACCGGGCTGTAAAACTTGGACAGGGACAGGACAACTTCTGGATTCAAGGCTATTTACATCTGGATGACTAGCTCCTGTTTGCCTCTTCATTTGAACAACTGTGCAGAGCATTTTTTGGCCATGAGACCTGATTTAACTAATGAAGCCAATTTCCTCTTTCAGGCAGAAGTAATCTTACTGAGATATTCGTGATGATCTCAGACTCTGAATAATCTCTTTCCAGACAATTGAGGCTCTTGTGTCCTGCCTTCCCAAGTGGGGGTGTGGAAGCACTCAGATTTGCTGTTAAGTCTATATACTTCTCTGTTCCCTTGCTAACCACCTAAATGAAGAGTATGAATTGTGTAAAAAACAGGCATGCCATAACTACTACTTGTAACTCCATCTTCTGCATAGGTGTCACTCATTGCCTGAAATGTGTCTAAACCACTGATGTCACTCTGGCACAGATTTGAGTACCATATTCATGTAAAGTTTGTCTGCACAAGGCAGTGGCACTGTGCTAAGTTCTCTCTCTTGGCTCTAGGTTTGACTGTGCACTTATAGGGAGGACAGCATCTGAAAATCATATTAGCAAATTGTTTGAAATCACGTTAGCAAATATTGAGCCTCTTTGCCTCTGCTGTTACTAGCATCCAAATTAATAATAAACCACTTTCTCAGCAGCAGAATCTTAGTGCAAAAAATTCCATGCAGTGAGTTTCTTCTAGAGCTGGAAAAGTGACTCAGCCTCCCTCGTGGATATCTTTAAATTTGGGGATAAGTGTCCTAACTTCTAGCAATGGTATTCTAGCAACTAGGATGCTGGAATCAAAAGCTGGGGGAAAAGGGAGAGTCTTATTTGCTTTCCCGTCAAGTGTAGGCTTATTCCCAGGAACTATACAGAGGAAAAGTTTTTGAAAGCCAGTCCTTATGGGCGTAAGGCTGATAGCTGTTGTATTCTGTGCATTGATTCTTCCGTAGATAAAATAACTACAGGTGTGAATTAGCATGTCTGTCCTTTATGAGTTTGCTGTCAGGGACCCATGCAGACCTTTCAACTACGATTTCCACAGATTGCTAAGAAGGTGTTGGCTGGTTCCAAGACTGTTCCTGCTTGATGCATGGTTCGAAGTGCTCCTTGCCTTCCCAGTTGCTGCTACCTATTGTGTAGTGCACTACATACAAACCTGTAAATAATAGGTATTTTAAAGGTTCCAATAATATACGTTGGCTCATTTCTATTTCAAGCTATTATTTGTTAAAATAATTGTGAATTCTGTACCTAATAGCACAGTGTAGCTATAAAACATAGAGGTATTGTCTGTTCCCCTTTTTTTTTTCAGAACAGATTTTAGTATGTATTGCTTGATTTAGAAATTTTCCATGTACTTTGAGCACTGCATCATACACGCAATATATTTCAGGACATTACTCCAAGAGAGGACTCAGCATATTGGAAAGTCAGATACTGGGTTTTAATTTTCAGGTTGGATAGTTATTTAAAACAGTGAAAATTAAGGTTGGCTTTTTTATTTCTTAATCCTGTTTCTTCTTTAAGGGCTAGACAAATATTGATACACAACACATTCGCAGTTATTGATTTTCTTCATACATTTATTGCATAGTTTTTATTTAATGTTCCACTTAAATTGATTTTTTAAAAAAAAAAACCCACTATTGTGGTTCCATTCAGTTATTGAAGCTTTTGTCTAACCCCATCATTTTATTTTAGTTCCTACTCCTGCTGCTGCTCAGTTGCTATGGAAAATATGAAAGATGGGCCTGTTCCTATCCCTTCCCCCTCACCCTGTGAGCCAAATTTTCTTTGCAGAAAAATCTGCATCTTCAGTTCTTGGGTGCATTGCAGGGAGCGGGAGCCAGACAAACAACGACATGCAGAGCAGAGTCATACAGCCCGTGTTTCCTTCACAGCCCTGGCTAGAATTGCATAACCAAACTCTCCTTTGAAAAAAATTCCCTGTAACACTGTTTATATACCTTAATATTACGTAACATAAGGGTGGTAAGCTGCTGCAGTGCTGGGAGCTTGCACATGCTTTCACCACGTGGACAGGTGCCATTAACCTTCCCTCAGCTTTGGGTGAACTCCAGGGAGCTGGAGGTGACCCACCACCCAACATACTCCCATTCTTATCTTTTCCTCATGCTCCACAGAGGCAGGAAGAGAAGGGCATGTCTTCTTTGCACCCTAAGGGCGCTACTTACCCTATGTCTGCTTCTGCTAGATGATTTCAACTGTCTTCTCCCTTGGACCCACAGGAAAATTCAAATTTGTGGTTTAGGGCAAGGGGCAGCAGACTTGTGTCTGGCATACTCCTTTAAATGTAGGACTGTAAGTGTTGGAATCATAGAATCATAGAATCGTAGAACCATAGAATGATTTGGGTTGAAAGGGAATTCAAAGTTCATCTAGTTCCAACCCCCCTACCATAGCAGGGACATCTACCACTACATCAGGTTACTCAATGCTCCATCCAGCCTGGCCTTGGACACTTTCAGGGATGGAGCCTCCACAGCCTCTCTGGGCAACCTGTGCCAGTGCCTCACCACCCTCAGGGTGAGGTGAACTTCTTCCTTATATCTAACCTAAATCTACGCTCTTCCAGTTTCCACCCGTTACTCCTCATCCTATCACTACAGACCCTTGTGAAAAGTCCCTCCCCAGCCTTCTTTTAGGCCCCCTTCAGGTACTGGAAGGCTGCAATAAGGTCTCCCCAGAGCTTTCTCTTTCTCAGACTGAACAAGCCTAACTCTGAAGCCTAACTAATCGTGTAGATTCCCACTTTTCAAGGCACAAACAAAACTCATCCAGTGCAATGCTGAACAGGACAAAAAAAAAAAAAGGCTCAGTTCTTAGCGTAGTGCTGTCACATAAATAAAATGCTGTTGAGAGAAGTTCTCGGAATGACATATGACTCTAGCTGAAGTTAGCACCATGTGGAATTTGGTTTGCAACATAGGTATGTTATGTAAAAGTAAGTTTGCTGATTTTGTTTCTTTTTGTCACTTTATCATTCCCAGGCTGAACTAATGGAACTTAAGCAAAAGCAGAAAGAAGAAGCCAGAACAAGAGCACATCAAAATCAACAGAGGAGGTATGATGCAAAAATGCAGAATACATTTCAATTGAATTCCTGTCTGTAAAGGATCTCAAAATTGCAGCCATTCATACTTTAGAAGACGATTGCAATGAAGATCTCTGACACCACCTCTGGTTTAAGTTTATCTTCAAATAAGCCACTAATATCCATCATTACAACTGCTCGCTGTAATGCTGCATGACTCAGAGCGCCTTTTCCACTTCATTTATATATCAGCGTAGGAAAACACTGGTAATTTCGTGGGTAACTACTAGTACAGTAATTTCATCTGGCAAACATTCTGTCTGTCTGTCTGTCTATCTATCTAATCTATCTATCTATCTACCTAGCTACCTATCTATCTTTTTACTTTCACTTTATTTTTGAATGGGCTACTTTGTCCAAGGCCTTCTGCAGCTGTACTGCTCCATGCCTCATGCTATGCCCTCTCCGTGCTCAGAGGTTCTCATCTTGCACTTCTGTCACTTAACAGACTTTCCATTATCTTGAAGCATGGCTTCATTCTCAGCTTTTTATTTGGCTGGTAAAAAGAAACAACACTTGGTCTCAAAAATAAAGATACCATTTTTTCTTGGTCTAGATTATTATTGAAATATTAAAAAATTTTACTTCTGTAGGCAACCATTCTCCATACTGTTTTCACTTTTTTTTTGTCTAGCAAAGATATTGAGATAATTATCCATAGAAGTTAATGAAGGATTTTTGATTCAGTCCATCTCATGTCCCTAGATGGAAATAATCGCATCTTGCCTTTTACATCATTCTTACCAATAGCATTGCAAAACATTAAAACAACAGTCATGTCTAAGCATGTGTGTCAGTCCTAAGCATTAACAGGGGGAATAAAGAAACAGTTTTCAGAAGGCCTGAAAATATTTGAAACAGATTTAAGAAAAGTATATTTGTATTTGTACACTTTTTCCAGATCGATAGAGGAGTATGAGAAAATACTAGAGCTGATTTCAGAGCTGAATGGTAGAGGAAGTTGCCAGCTACACAAATTACCTCTATTAGTAGCAAGCTTAAGAGAGTTTTTTCATTGGCATTAGGAAATCAGTACTTCTAGAAGCTCTTCTTGTGTACTGAAGGCTGAAAGACTGCATAAAAGTTGAATTGTCAGCTAACCTCCCTGATAAGGTGGGTGGTAGTATCCATTTTGTCTTTATACAGAGAATTTGGATGCATTTTTCACAGCAGCCTTTAAGCCACAATGGATCACAAAATAAGGATGCACCTTGTGAATTGGAAGTGAAATCCACCCTATCTCATGCTGGTCCGTGGTTATGCAGCACAGGCTTGAAAAACGTAGGAAGATGGGTGATGTTGAACTAAAAATAGGGGAGACAGCTCACAGAATGTTAAGTTTCAAGTTTGTGAACTCCCTGGCTACTTTCAATCATTGTTAAATTTCGATTGTGTTTTAAGGGTAAATAATGCTTTCCTGGACCGACTCCAAAACAAAACACAACCTAATAGCTTCTGCCAACCCGGATATTCTGCAAGTCTGGACTACTTCAGTAACGGTGCCTGGGTAAGTTTTTGGGTGCAGAATGTGAAAGCAATGAGATTTAAAAATTTGACTTTTTCCCCAGATCCTATTATGTCTGTGTGCATTTAGCCTACCTGACAGAACTTACAGTCTTGTCTGACTGTCTACAATAGCTTTTAAGAAGAAATCCTGCATTAAATATAAGCTGTTCAAATGGGAGGAGTGAGGAACAGCTGCTCTTGTGGCAGAACTCAGTGGCTTTGCGTGCACGGTATTTACCACAAGGAACCACATCTGACGTACTTCCTTAGGTTCAGAACAAGGGTAGTGAAACTGTAAGGCATTTTTTTGCAAGTCTTTAAATGAAAGATGTTTGGAAATGCTGTGAGCGTTTTAATATGATATTGAAATTGGATGGGAGAAATCCCATGAAAAATACAGCTGTTCATTTTTTACATGTATAAAATTATGACCAGGAAGACCCAACTGCATCCAATTTAAAATACATAGTATTTTTAAGGATTCTTTGATATCTCGACTGTAGCCTATTAAATGCCCATTGTTTTTTTCCAGTGTTCTAATGAGGCTTTAATGTGTCTGTTATTTAGAACTGTGCTCTTCACTGTAAAAATAAATAAATTATATAGTATTCCCATCATGGAAATTTCCGTTGGACTGAAACTCTCTTGCTGAGAGGACCCTAATGCAGAAATGGAAGATTTACAAAGACTGAGCACCAAAAAATTGAGAGTCTAAGTGAATTTAGTGAAAGTGCTAGTGTAGAGTGTCTTAATCACTGCAACCTCTGGGCAAGCACTGGGCCATGGTACAGGACTTGGGAACCTTGGACTGAAGCCACTTCTGTACACAGCAATTCTTTTGGTCTTGTGGAGAGGAGGCAGGATCTGCCAGTTTAACCTCCCTTAAGGTCTGCAGGCAGCTGCTTCAAGAACTACTTGATTAGTGGCTTTACTGGTGAGGCCTTTCAGGGAATCCAGGAGTTGTTGGAAGCCAAACTACAGATGTCCAGGCTAGTAAAAGAGCGTGAGTAAGAGAGCATACTGCATGGCAGGCCAGAACCATCTCCTGAAGGATGGTATGCCTGCAGATAGCAGAGTTAGAAACTTCAGGTAGAACAACCAAAACCATTCTATGAGTCTATGACAGAGGTGACTGGTACCTACTCAAGGTCAAAAGGTAAAGTTTGCTGGATGGGACCTGACTGCCAACAGCGGCAAGCGCAGAAATTATTACTTTTATTTCACTTTATATCCTGTATCTCAATTTGTAAACTTTTTCCTGATAAACTCAAAAGAAAATGTGTGACATAGCTGGGATCCCCGATATCTAAACTTGAGCATCTCCTTCTCCTGCTGTCACCTCTGAAAGCCTCGTCATTGTCTGCAGAGGGAGTGGGGTTTTGCCTTTAGCCAGGTGACACGTGTCCTCCTCCACAGGACAGGTGTTGGTACCACCAAATGAGTGCAGTCAGCCCAGGCACAGTTTAACAACAGATGACTCTGTGACTTACACAGCCAATATGTCTTTTTGAATATATATATGTAAAAATATCTATAAATATATATTTTTTAAAAAAAATCTTGTATGTTCAAAGAATGCATCAACACAAATGCGATAAAACCCCTTGTGTAGAAGTGATCAAATCTCCTACTCTGATGTTTACTTAGTGGCTCCCAAGGAGCCTGCTTTGTGTTGGCTAATGCTAGATTATCCATTTTTCCTTTATGCTATGATGTGAGATTTGAAAACTAAACAAAACAGGGAAAGAATAAACTGTGAAAGTATATGTCGTCATGGGAAGGAATTTAAAATGAGTATTGATAACAAGATCAAGAAAGTATAAGACTCTCAAAAGATAGACTGGAGGCTGCAACCTCAGTGTTTGTGATTATACAAAGACTCTTCTCCCTTCCCATGGGATCCTAAGCAAAAAGAATTGAACTCCAGGTGGGTCTTACAAGTCTGCAGCATTCTATTTTACATTACAAGAGACCTAACTGTAGCAGGTTAGACTATATACTAAGATTAAAAGAAATTAAAAGAGTTCCCAAAGTTAAGACCTGCAGGTAATTTTTGAGCCTGCTCCATCTGTGCAGTGGCACTAAGGAGGAAATATTTGTTCTTTTTCCCACTTTTTTTTTCCCTTATTAAACTCTTTGCAGTCACAACGCCTTCACAATTAACAGAAACTGAACAACAACGTGCTGTTGATATACCCGCTCTATTTTTCACTATTATTTCTGTTAGCCTGGTTTCCTAAGGAAATGAAGTTTGTATAACACTGTCTGTCTACATGTAATAAGATTTTCAACCTGCTGTCCAATCTTAGCAAAATTTGAAAGGGAGTATGAGTCTCAAAGATAATTAAGTTTCTGTGCGTTTCATGAAAAAATGATGGGCACAGCTCCAGAGCAGCTGCAGCTCTGCCCTGCTTTCCTGGGGGCTAAGGGATGCAAAGAGGGACATGAATATCACAGGGGATATGAAGAGGAGAAGGGAAAGCAAATTTATTGTGTGTGTCTGGGCAATGAGGAGGAGAGAGTTACATTGCCCAATTGTTCCCTAATCAATAAGAAAGGAGTTTTCATTCATCCATCTACCCTCCAGACATCTTGTGTTTTATTAAGAATATTTATGAGATGTTATTTCAAGAAGGATCTTCATGAGAATAATCTTTTCTCCCTTTTCAGTTATAAATGCCAGGGCATTCTCTGGAAGGTTGTGTGATTTCCTTTTTAATGGGAAGACGAATTAATGAATTTCCACTTCTGTCTGTGAGTTACTACACCCGTGAGAGAGCATTGAGTCTTGTTGTATACTACCAAGAAAGTTGTGATGTCCTTTGCACTGCCACTGACACAGTATCTGTTCACTGTAATGACACATAGGACAAAGGGTAATGGAATCAAGCTGGAACACAAGAGGTTCCACTTAAACTCGAGAAGAAACTTCTTCTCAGTGAGGAAAAGAACACTGGAACAGGCTGCCCAGGGAGGTTGTGGAGTCTCCTTCTCTGGAGACATTCAAAACCTGCCTGGATACCTTCCTGTGTAACATCATCTAGGTGTTCCTGCTCTGGCAGGGGGATTGGACTTGATGATCTTTTGAGGTCCCTTCCAATCCCTAGCATACTGTGATACTGTGATACAAATGATCAGTTTTATTTAAATTTTAAAACACTTCTGTTTTACAAAATAGTAACTTTAAAAATGTTGCTCCTTTTTATATTCACTCCCTCCTGAGATTTGCCCATGTTCAAGTACAGAGGAATTTGCAGAGGCCTGCAATTAGAGAGTGCAAATGCCTGGTAAAGCTTGTAATAGAGCTCCTGTTTTGTTTTGGTTTGGTTTGGTTTGGTTTGGTTTGTTTTTTTGTGGAAATGAAGCACTGTCAAGGACCGTTTTGTCTATTCTGTTAATGAGGCGAGGTCACACGGTGAACATACAAAATTTATATATGTACTTCTCATTAATGAATGCTAGTTGTCTTCTTGAACCTCTCTGGGCTATAGTAAACCCAAAATCTGGAAGGCAACATGACATATTGCACCTTCGGATTCCATGTCTCCCTTACACATCCTCCTGGAAAAGCTGGCAGCCTATGGCTTGGACGGATGCACCATTCGCTGCGTAACAAACTGGTTGGATGACTGGGCCCAGAGAGTGGTGGTGAATGGTGCTGCATTCAGTTGGCGTCTGGTGACCAGTGGTGTCCCCCAGGGATCAGTACTGGGCCCAGTCCTGTTCAACATCTTTGTTGACAACCTGGATGAGGGAATTGAGTCCACCCTTACCAAGTTTGCAGATGACACTGAGCTGCGGGGGTGAGTGTTGATCTGCTGGAGGGTAGGAAGGCACTGCAGAGGGACCTGGACAGGCTGGGTCAGTGGGCTGAGGCCAATGAGATGAAGTTCAACAAGGCCAAGCGCAGGGTCCTACACTTTGACCACAATAACCCCCTGCAGTGCTACCGGCAGAGAGGGACCTGGGAGTACTGGTGACAACCAGTTGGACTTAAGCCAGCAGTGTGCCCAGGTGGCCCGGAAGGCAAATGGCATCCTGGCTTGTATCAGGAACAGTGTGGCCAGCAGGAGCAGGGATGTAATTCTGCCCCTGTGCTCAGCACTGGGGAGGCCTCACCTTGAGCCCTGTGTGCAGGTCTGGGTCCCTCACTGCAAGAAAGACATTGAGGGGCTGGAGCCATTCCGGAGGAGATCAACGAGGCTGGGGAAGGGGCTGGAGTGAAAGTCCTGTGAGGCTGAGGGAGCTGGGGGTGTTTAGCCTGGGGGAGACATGGGGGACCTTATCACTCTCTACAACTGCCTGAAGGGAAGTTTTAGTCAGGTGGGGGTCGGGCTCTTCTCCCGGGCAACCAGTGACAGGACCAGAGGACATGGCCTGAAGCTGCGTCAGGGAAGGTTTAGGTTGGATCTCAGGAAACACTTCCTCACAGAGAGGGTGATCAGGCATTGGAATGCAGTGCCCAGAAAAGTGGTGGAGTCACCATCCCTGGAGGTGTTTAAGGAAAGACTGGATGTGGCACTTAGTGCCATGGTCTGGCCGATGTGATGGTGTTGGGACATAGGCCGGACTTGATGATCTCAGAGATCTTTTCCAGCCTCTACAATTCCATGATTCTGTGATTCTATGCCATGCATGAGAATGAGAAATGGTCTTTCAGATGCTGACTCTGCTCTTTCAGTGGATGTGTAATTCTAGATATTTGTTGTGGGAACAAATTATGCCCTGACTGCACAGGTGCAGTGTAACAGGAAACCCCATTCTCTTCCTTTCCCACATGCAGAACAGGAATTCAATGGATGTTGGATAAATCTGTTTTGAGGAAACGTGATTTGTGGACAAAAGTGTTTTAGATAAATATGATTTGTGAGCTAGCACTTGGTTTAGTTCTTATAGCATGATCCATGGGAATGTTTCTTTGGACTCTCAACCAGCACTCGATTTATGCTATTTGCTACCAATTTGAGAGGAACATGTCATGAGGTTTACTGTTGCACAGTAAAGAAGAACCATAGCTCAAAGGTCCACTAAGCTACAAAGCTGGCATGCATGCCACAATTTTCAACACACAATCAGTCTTTAATGTGGACTTCGATGAACTTTTAGATGGATAATGTTGCACTGAAAGTGCTGGTTTCCCAGCATAAAGAAAAAGCTTTTATTTAACATGGCAGTATTGAGAATAGAATATTTACAGATGCAGGTGCAGGAGTGCAATCCACAATGGTTACGTTTGTTTTAACAAAGAATGTGGTTTGCTAACAGCTTTCTCCTGGCTAGTCTGTACAGTCTGAGTTGGAAAGATTATTAAATTTTTTCCTGGAACTAGTTGTTTAGGTCATTGTTGGGTTTTGGTGGGTTTTTTTCCTTTTTTTTTTATTGAGAGTAATGTTTTGGATTTTTTTATTGAGAGTAGGAACCTCAGATGAGTAGGTCCAAGCATGCTGTAGCTTGGACAAGGCAGTCAAACAGCATATGCAGATGGGTTCTGCCTGGCTTGACTTTGAACTCGATCATCCTTTCCTTTGAAAAACCCTAAAAGAGGATAGTGGGAGTACGGAGAGGAGAGGTAGAAACTTTTCACTCTGATTTCAGATTGCAGGAGATCAAGGAAGGATTGAGGCATCTGAAGATATTTGGAACACTTCTAGATTGATTTTTTCTGCATCAAATACAAGATATGTTTATCTCCTGAATCAAACACTCTGCTATTCATATTGAATTCAAATCAAAGAAATGTATATTGTTTGAACTGGAGTCTTGCAGAAAGTTTTGCTTGTTATTTTAAGTGGCATTTCAAAAGAGAGGAAAGGGCACCAAGTAATCAAGAAAATTCCACACAACTGGATAACCATCACTCCTTGCATAAGTATGTGATTGCACTGTACATTGTACATTGTACTGTACTAATACATTTTTTTTCTTTTATCCAGGAGTCAAACTGCCTGGAATAAAGGAGAAGAAATGTAAGAATAATGAATTTGTTTGTTCTTTTTTGGTACCAATGTTGATGTTCATTTAGCTTTGTATTTGACATTTCATTATGACGGCTTATATGGTTTAATTCACAAGTAATATGAGAGCAGATCTTAAAATAAATGCTTTCCAACCCTGTGTCTGAGGCCATGCAATCGCACGTACCCATTCTGAAAGACATTGTTTCATAAAAAACTGAAGAATGTGTCTTTCAAGCCAGAGAAAGGGCTGAAACCTCAGTACGGCCACATCTCTGTCTTGTGGACTGTGAGTGGATAAACATGGGCAGCTGAGGAATATGGCTGGAAATACAGGAGGCAACTTTGCAAGCTTTCAGTGGTCTTCAGTGAAACAGAATGACTTTGTCAAGGGCTGCGTTCTCCGTGCTATTTCACATGAGCAAAAAGGGACACCATTCGTATCAGTAGAGGCTGTTGGTAAAACACCGTTATTGAATGAGAGAAATTAGTTCCCCAGTTTTCAGAAAGGGGTTCTCCACCCTAATTCCTAGTTCAGATATAAAGATTTGTGCAGAGCCTTTACTTCTAACCTTGGAGACTTTCGAAGCAAGTTCAGGTACTGACACATATTATTCTTGCCTTTGGAAATGGCTTTGACGTAACTCACTTTTTTTTTTTTTTTTTTTTGAGAACTAGGGTTTTGTAAAGAGGAATTTTATAAAGAGGAACTTAAAAAAGCATCTTGCTTTCAACCCTTCTCCCACAAATGCAGATATTCTTCTGTGACTTTCTTCCTCATTTTCTGCTCCAACAGTTATTCTGGTATTTTTGCAACAGGATTGTATTCTGACGATGGTATCCCATGAGTCATCTTTTCAGTTTTATGAGAAATAAAATTGTTATTAAAACTTAAATTCACTAAAGAAATGACAACAAATAGATAACGGTGGTTTCCCATAGGGAAAGAAAGGGCCATCTTTTGCAGCTCACAATATTATCAGGTTTTGTAAACTGTGGGCAGCTGAAGAAGTTCAACACATTGTTTTTCACAATATCTACAATACTAGTAATATATTTACATATAAACTGTTGTTTTGAAAATGTATTTCAGCTTGCTATATTAATATATTGTTCAAAGAGTTATTAATATGTCTACAGATAATTAGGACATTTTGTGGATTAAATTTACAAAAAGATAGAAATCCCTTCATAAAAGCTTTACATAATTAATTGCTAAAACCTGTTTGAAGAAAAGGGAAACATTATTTTCCAGTGGACTTTGATTTTTGCTTTTGCTGCAAAAGATAATTTTTAATTCTGTTTTCTCCTTCTTGTTACAGGGTATTGCAGAAATATTCACTTTTATCTGGCCTAGGCCAAATGACCTTGTAAAAGCTCCAAGAAAGCGCTCTTTTATCATTGTGATTTTTTTTTCCTTACCCTCACTTAAGCTTCACACTCACTGCATAAGCTTCACACCCACTGCAGAAACTGGTTTCTAGCTGTCATTATTCAAGCATATTTGAAACAGCTGATTATGAAAGTCCTCTTTAATTTTTAATAAGAGAATATGTCATTTTTTTTTTTCATAAATTGTTTTGCCTCTTGCAGAATGTAATTATTCCGGTCTTTGGGATCTCAGAAAAAGAATGTATTAGTGGCTGCATAAGCTGCAATAATGTCTGTGTTTGCTTGCTGCTCTGTATCCATCCAAAAATGTCTAAGACTGGAAAAAAAAGAAGCAGAAAAGAATTTTCTTTTGGAATGGGAAGGAGAAGTGTTGCTGGTTTGGATTTTTTTTGTTTGTTTTGGTGGGAATTTTGTGGAATTGTTTTATTAGTGTATTCAATAGCAAGCATTCAAGAAGAAACAGATGTGTGTGTTGTAGACAGGATCTTTTCAATATGTTCTTAGAAACATACAACACATGAAAGAAATAAAACATGAAATAGCACTGAAATTTATTCGTTCTCTTCCACATCTTTTGTAATATGACATACTAGTTTTTTATTTTGCCTGTTTTACTTTGGTAGCCTTTCATGCGTCAGAAAAGCTACTGCAAGGTTAGCTTTAGTTTCTTGGTTTTCTTTGTCCCTCTAGTCTAATGAAATTTAATTTATATCTCCCTGATTCCACAGACAACAAAATTTTAATGCTTTTCAGAAGTCAAATGCATGACCAAGATATTTCTAAAAGAACAATCCACTGTACATGTTAGATAAACCATGAAGAGAAGGAAAAGCTGGCAGTACAATAACCAAGATGTGAAATATGGTAGAGAAGTAAACTTTCTGATTTTTCTTTGAATGCAAAAATCTGGATTTTTTTTGGTGTAGAGAAACCACAGAGAAACATACAAACATGTGACCTAACCACTGTAAGCCTCGTAGTCTCTTATCTCCATCCTTTAACTTGCATCCCTTCCTAGAGAAGTAGTTCACCCTTGTTTATGAGGATGTGTAGTGACAAGGGACAATGGCTTTAAACTAGACCAGGGCACATTTAGACTAGATATCAGGAAGAAGTTCTTTACTATGAGGATGGTGAAATGCTGCACAGGTTGCCCAGAGAAGTGGTGGAGGCCCCATCTCTGGAGGCACTCAAGGTCAGGCTAATGGGGCTCTGAGCAACCTGACCTGTTGAAAGATGTCCCTGCTCACTGCAGGAGGGTTGAAGTAGATGACCTCAAAAGGTCCCTTCCAGCCCAACGTGTTCGACGATTCTACGATTCTGCGATTCTATGATTTTATGATTCATTTCTATCTGTGGCATTTACAAGCACATACTAGGGAAAGTTAAAGGTTTCTTGAAGAGGTTTTTTTAGTGTGCAGGCATGCCACAATATTTTTCCATCACCCTTGCAATATGGAAACTTCATAATAGATCACCTGAAGTTTCCTTTTGAACCAGGGATGTTGCTTTTTTTGCTTTCCCCTCTGGGACCCTCTGCCATTGATGGCGATTACCTGAAAAAATTACTCAAATCTCTCGTACTACCTACTAGCAGATGTTATTAGGAAGTGCTGGAGATCTTGGTAATATTCTGTGGTTTACCCTTTTTTAAAGCATCTTACACTGGGAAAATTCCTTGGAAAGTGTTTTGCATACCTACACAATGGCACTGTATTGGAAGTGGTACCGGGCTGTGCTATCAGACCGCTGCTTTGGAAATTAAATTCCACCCAAGAACTCCTTCATTCACCCTCCTTTAGCAGATACCAGGGCTGGGGCTAAATGTCTGCAGAGTGGAATATATGTACATGCATGCACATGTATGTTAAAGGAAATGTCTTTTCTTTAATCAGATCCTTGTCTTGTACTCTAATCAGACTAAGACTTGTCAGTGGTCTTTCTGAGGTAGTCTGCAGCCTTTCTGCACTGGATGTACAATACTTCTAGACCTCACTAACAAAGGCTGAGTGGGAGGGGACATCACCATACTCAATGACATGCTAAAATTCAGAGCAATCCCGTTGCCGTGTTTCTATATCCAAAGAAAAAGAAGAACTTTTTATTAACATGCTGCTTTCACATTCAGGAACAGTGATGGCAAGTCACCTTGAGTAACCTTTTCCATTAAGCTTGTCTACTTTCTTTTGGCTGCCTTCAAAGATGAAACTTGATCGCAATCTTCAAAGTGCTTCCCCTTATCCAGCATTTCAATCTCTTCTTTGAAATGCCTTCTACAAACTGTTTCAGACATTAACTATTCCAGCCCTTTTTAATGGTGAAGTATCTGAATTTCTCCTCTTCTATCTTTCTGAACTGAACAAGCAAATCTATATGAACACTGGCCCAGGAAGTGTGTTTGAGAGCCATGGCCTGCAATGGACATGATAAGGAGTTACATGCATCCATGAACTGATGTTAGCAGGATGTCTGGAAAATGCTGTTCTTGCCCTGTAGGAAAGCTTCCAGTATCTCAGAATTACCACCTTCACACACACACCCCCTACCAAAACTTTAAGCTTGAAAGCAAAGGGATGTTATGACACTTCTTTAAAGGGATTATAGTGAAATGAACTGATGATAGAACAGGAGAATTTCTTCATGTCAGTTAAGAGTTAGTAACTGATAGTTGGGTGTGTTTGCTATCTACCTGTTAGAGTAAACCTTTGCTAAATGTTCTCAAATACAAATAGGTTCCTCTAGTTATAACTTAGACCAACCAAATTAATTATCTATTATGCAGTGGCATAAAACCAGATCGTATTACTATGTACAGTAGATGGAGGTTTGTCTTTTTCTTTTGAAAATTGTTGTTGTCTCAGTATAATCTGCACTGATGATCTCTGTGCTATTTCAGAAACAAAGCTTCCAACAGGGAGTGGTATGGGGCTGGAAGTCATTAGAGAAAAACCCCTTTCTTTTTTATTGCTGAGACAAATTCATTTTAATGAACTGACTAAAACCTTATGATCAGCTATTCTGAATTCGGATGTAACTTGACAGAACGATTCCTATGTTTAGATTTCATGGTCTACCTAAGTCAGAAGCTACCTTCCTATGAAGAAATGCAATGTTTGTTTCAGGACTAACAAGATTGATTCCCCATTATGTACCTAAAAATTGTTCCAAAGACTTAACTTTTAAAGGTGTCTTTTAAAAGTATCTGCCTGACTCCTAGTTCAAACTTGCCAAGCTTTAGGTATCTGCTATTGAATTTTCTTAACTACTTGCCTGCTAAATTAAAGAGTTTTCTTCTCTTGGAACTCATTTTTTTTCAATACGTGCATTTGGACAGCTTCATTCAACTTGCAGTCCTTGTTCAGCTTTTATTCTTAAAAATATCCTAGACTTACAGAAAGCCTTAGATGTGATTGCATTCACTATAAATGTATCTTCTTTCTGGTATGTGCCCCATTACCCAAACGCTGAGGCAGACTATTTTTAGCTACTAAAAAGGGGTGATATTACTTCTTTCTGCTATAGTGTTTGGTTGTTCTCCTCAGAATTTCTCCATCCTAGGCTTAGTTAGTCTAGGAATTTGATCTATGATCTAATCTTAGTTAGCTAATCCATAGCTTACATTTTGTGGTGTTCATCTGTGTTCAGTTCACGCATCTGTTGCAAGAAATCCAAATCCCTGTCTCCTGTCTTGGAGAGTATCTTAGCAATTGGGCTCTTTAGGGTAGTTCTCAGGACCCAGGCTGTGATGGGTCTTCTGCTTTACACAGAAGGATAGAAACTGATGTGTAATAAAAAGGTACATGGCTTTACCTAGCCCAAGAGCGGGATGTTCCTGCTGTGGCTCACGCCACGACTGCTCTTCTTTGTAGTCTTCCTTAAGGTTAGTGCACTCACGTAGTGCACTCCTTTACACTTCCAGATATTTGTTTTCTCTAGTCATGCTCCTGGACTACAGATTGTCTGGCAGAAATCCCCGTTGCTCTTTCGATTAAGCATTCCTCCTCCTTTCCCTTCAGCCATGCCACCTTTCTTGTTAAATCCCTCAACTTCACCAGCTGAATTGAATCAGGTGCCTGTAATCCAATCTTCTTCGGCACTCAATTCCTTCGTCAAGACTCTTCCTCTGCTACATCTTCTCGAAGAACAAATAGGCAAAATACTACTTGCTACTTCAGTTTACCTTTTTTCTTTTGCAGTATTTTCTCTCTCCTTTCTCAGAGGCAGATGTGTCTTCCTGACTCCTCTCTATGTTCCCTGCTTATCCCATCCTTTCTTATCTTCATGTAGGGCGGCATTAGGGAAGAGCATCGCCAGTGGGTCAAGGGAGGCGATACTTCCTCTCTAGCAGGCAATGGTAAGACACATCTGGATTACTGGGTCTAATGCTGGGCTCCCCAGTACAAGAAAGACGTGGACATGCTGGAATAAGTCCAGAAAATGTCCAAGAAAATGATAAAGGGACTCGATCATCTTTGAAAAGAAGACAGTGAAGGACCTGGGGCTGTTCAGCCTGGAGAATATAAGGCTCCAAGGAATCTTATCCATGTGGGTAAATATTGGAAAAGGGGGAGTAGAATCATAGAATTGTATCAGCTGGAAGAGGTCTAGAAGATCAACTCCAGCCTTTGTCCCAGCCCTATCAACCTACTAAATGATTCCCCCCAACGAAATATCCACCCACCTCTTAAACACCTCCAGGGGCATTGACTCAAGCACCTCACTGGGCAGCCTGTTCCAATGGCTGACAACCCTCTCAGTAAAGAAATTCTTCCTAATATCTAACCTGAACCTCCCCTGGTGCAACTTGAATCCATTTCCCCTCGTCCTATCACTCTCCATGAGGGAGAATAGACCAACCCCTACCTCTCTACAACCTCCCTTCAGGTAGTTGTAGAGAGAGATGAGTAAAAGAAATGGAGCCAGGCTCTTCTTGGCGCCCAGTGACAGGACAAGAGGCAATGGGAATGAACTAAAATACAGAAAATTCTGTCTAAACACACCACCTTTTTATTTTTTGTTTGTACTCTTGGTGTGATCAGGCACTGACACAAGTCACCCAGGGAATCTGCTGAGTCTGCCTCTGTGGAGATACTCAAAACTGAAGTGTACAGTCCTGAGCAACCTACTGTAGGTGACCCAGCTTGGAGAAGGGACACTGGACTAGCAGAGGTGCCTGTGAACCTCACCTGTCCTGCAATGACCTCCTAATCTGACCATAGCTGTTTTCATATTCTGCTATCACTCATTTGTTTCCTCATCTCCCATTTTCCACTTTCAGCTCACAATCTGAGAAATGGTTGCTTTATCCTGCAAAGTTAAACAAATTTTTTTGTGCCCCAATTAATTTTAATTGCTTCCAACCCTCTTAAAAAAAAAAAAAAAGATAGCTTGTTTACAGTAATTCCACACTTTTAAAAACAATGTTTTAGGAAATAGTTTAAAATATTCCAAATTATATCTTTTTGTCTTGGAGCAGACCCTTTGTCTTCACCCTCCTTTCTTGCTGGAAACAGCCAGTCCTGATCCTCTCAAGTTCTGCCCATGGTAGATCTCTTCCAGCTCTCGGCTTACTTCCTTGGGTAGCTCTCGACAACTCTACAAGATTCTGGATGCCAGCTTCAGTGCACCTGAGCTCTGAACTTCTCACTTCCCTCTCTCACCTGTGCAGGAGGAACCTGTAGGTGCCTCCTGTTATCTGGAATACATGCTTTCTCTTATCCTGGCCTTAAAAGAGTCCCTTCAGTCCCAGCAGACACTCAGCAGATCCAGACACCGTTAGCAGGGGGGAAGAATTTGCTGTGACCAGGGCTGGGTAGAAATTCAAGATGATGATGAGAGAAAATTCACTTGAGCTTCTTCACTCACTCATTAAAGGCTTTCCAAATTTCAAACCATTCAACGATCTCATCTGAACTCTCTCCAGTGTGTGCTCATTAAAAGAAGGTGTTTTTTTTTCTTGCCAACATTAATTCATTTTTTATTTCACTTACAGCCCACATTCCCTATTCCTAGCTGTTTGATCTTTGCACCTAGCTCTTTAATTAAATGAAAGCAAGCCCAAATTTTCTTTCTATCCGGACTTCTCTCCAGAAGATATATTTTTGTCTCATTCAGCTAGTGCCAACCACAGCCTTTACCACTAATTTCTTTTGCCTTGCCCCTCCAATCCATGAACTTCCCTGAACTATATTTGGATAAGAAAATCCTACCAAAAATGTTATTTTTGAAAGACCATTACCAGTTAGCATTTTCTTTTAAAATCTCTCTAGTAAATTTTTAATTTGCTTACCTAACTTTGAATACATTTTTTTTTTTTAAATAGGGAAGTCATATGGCCTTATATAACTCTGCTATTTTAACAAATGCACATTTTGTCAGACTAGTAATCACACCAAAAATGCAACTTACTTATCTTTAAAGTTTTATCTTTTATTAAAACATGTTGTCTGGTATTAATTATGCTGTTCACCCTTAATTTTTTATTGAGCGCATCCTACTTTGCCTTCTTGAGATTTTGCCCTGGGTAAGCATTAAATTGACAGATCTATAGTTACATTTGCAGCACATTATCCTTTGGAAGTATTGAAAAATTTGTTTCCTGTGTTCTCTGTTCAATCTTTTGGAAAGTCACTATATCTCAGAGGACTTAGCCAGTTGGAAACAGCAGTTTAACAATCTCATCTGTCGATATGTCTGCAGCCAAAGGTCCAAGTTTTCTGGTGTGTTGATGTTTAGTAACCCACTGCTTTACTAAAGGAATAAAAAGTATATAGTTCCCTAGTCTAAACTGGAAATAGTCTTCTGTTTCCCCCAAATAAATAGGAATCAATTTTATTACCAAAAGTGAGGAATTTGCACTTTTGCCTCTTCTTTGGCACAATGCTTGTTATTGAGGTAGTCTATGGGGGTGGCAGAGCACCTTTGCTGATGTTTCTTGTGTTTGATACTTTGATCTCTGTCTGGAGTTGGGTGGTTTTTTGGAGGGGGGCACCTAGTAGCAGTAGCCCTGAAAATTATTCTGACCTCTTAATAGGAGACATACTCCAGTGTCAGCAATTCCCAAACTCTTCCTCGGTTACAGATGGTGCCAGAAGATCTGTTTTTAGAAGCTGTGGTACACGGCTGGCGACTACTGGAGAAACAAAATATCTCATTTTTGTAAGATTTGATGCTCACGGCAGATGAGCTTGTAGTAGTCACCCCCCATATTTACTCCACCGAGGGAAAGGTTAAGTCTTGGATTACAAAGGCAAAACCGAAGTTATAAAAAGAGATAAATAACAAATGCAGTCTTGGTATATTCCTGATACCAAAGCTCTCATTTGTCCCTTCAAAGATCTGAATAATACTATGACCCAGCAGCCAAGAGGAAAACAGACAGGTCTACTCTTCATTGCCTTCCTCTCAAATACAGCCATAAGTTCTCTTGTTTGTTCAGTCGCATTTGTTCAATGCAAAATGAGAGAAAAACAATAATTTTCACCTTCAGAATCTCTGATTTCCTCATGAACGTAGAGTACCATATGGTATTTCAGTTTTGCTCTGCTTTCATGGAGAGATTCTATTACTATTGACTCTTTTTTTCCTCTTTATTTTTTTTAAGTGCAAAATGTTTGTTGAAATGCTTGCAGCTTGATTTGTATTTTTTCTGTTGATCCACACGACTGAATTGTTTCCCCTCTCTTCACGGATAACCTGGGAAACAGATGCTGTGATGTTGTAGCACATCTTGAAGGTCAGCAGTTGCTAGTGCAGCAGAGCAGAGGTTATAGCCTTCAATCCTAGAGATTTGACTATTTCTCTTTATCATTGTACCTGATCCAACCTCATTTAGATAAATTAAAAAGACTTGCTACAGTGAACTAATCTGGACCTTTTACTGGACGTTAAGGAAACTGGATTGCAACTGCAGACCTATAATACACGAGGAACTTTATTGGGTAAACTTCACCTGTTTTGACCAACTTCTTTTTAAACTGAATAAAATGGTCAAAAAAAAAATCCAAAATCCCCAAAATCAAACTAAAATAAAACACACTCTCTTTTTTTTTTTTTTGTCATTTCCTCCAGAGAGAATAAATGGTTAAATGTGATAGGCTGCAGATTTTTTTTTTTATTAGCCTTTATTTTATGTGGCTTTTCAGAAGTTCTGCAGTACCTTGTCACAGTGGATCGATCCTGATGAATTCTCCGTTCTCTTGAACTTTTATGATTTCTATATGGGAGATCAAAACTCAAAGTGCCAATTACTTTACTCTTTAAATCAATGTCTCTCTTGGCTCTTGTTCAAAAACAAAACCTGTGTGAAGCAGTGATTGACTCTGCTTTCTCTGTTTAATCCAGGAAAATGCATTGCTCGCTCTTTGTAGCTTGACAATTGTCTCCAGCAGAAGGCAATGAGAAATATTAGACTTGAAAGAGGTTCAACTGATAGGAAAGAAACTTAACCATAAAGATAAAATAATTTAATAAACAGATTCAATCTTATTGTTACCTTAGAAGTTGCAGCTCCTTCTGACTTCAAGTGGGATGGCCAGCACTTTGGTCTCCTGCAGGTTTGCTCTCTGGTTTCACAACATAGGCATGCTAAATGGACAGCTTTTAAGACCTGTGAGCGCCTATGTGGACTCATGAACAAATAACAAAACCAATGCTACTGTGTTGGCATCTTCCAAAATCTGTGATTCATAGAGGATATCTTTCTTACTGGTTCTATTTTCGGTAGTAATCCTTATACCAGTCTTTTAATGTTGTGAGACAGAATAAACTGAAAAGGGAGGTGTAATACAAACATGGAGGTGGCACAAATAGACCACATATTAAGTTTGTAGTTTGCATGTGGAGAGGAGAAGCGAACACAAATTGGTCCCACAGGGGCAGTTTATTTTCTGTTCCAAGGAGTGTCTTTACTGAGGGAAAGATTCATTTTTCTGACTGAAGAGCAAATCTGTGGAGGCATCTGGTAGAGAATCTTTGACATCTAAGATGAATCAACCTCTGAGGTTGTCTATCTGTCTTTGCTGCCTATGAAGAGAACAAAAATTATCACCAGAGACTATGTTCCTAATTTTTAGGTGGTGTGAATCCCAGCTGTAACAACCTGAGAACCAAGAAAAGTGATTTACTTGCAGCTTATACCCATAGTTACAGCTATATATAGGTAATCCCAGGGCCATTTTTAAAAAATTGCTTTCACAAATGAACACAAGGGTTTTCCACAAGGTTAGAGTACTCCACACTTCAGCCTGTCAGTTATCACAAATCGGTCTTTCAGGCAAATACAGGGATCACAGTTTAAAATTAAGGCCTTGGTACTCATTGATATTTATTAGTTGAAATTATAAGTTGATATTTGTGACAGTCTAAACTTAAGGGCTGTTTTAAGGTTAACTGGGATTAAAAGCCTTTTGTGTGAGCGTACCATGCTGTGTACCACTGCTCACCGAGAGTCCCTGACCCAGAAATACTTTGTGTAAACAGGCAAGGCAGAGGGTAGGGGGAAAAAAAGGAATATAATGTATGAACAGAGTGATGGCTGGCCAACAGCAAATGAATTCTCAGATTTTTTTTAATTATTTAATTCTTCAGGAGTTCACTGGAGACAATTAACTAAACAAAGGAAATAAAGGAGGGTGAAAAGGAACCTGAGGGGGAAGGAAGGTGATTAATGTGAGGTAGAAGAGAGCAGAGGAGCCTGTTGCTGAAGTGAAATTGTTGTGGAGAGGCGAGCAGCCAGTTAAGAGCTTCTGTGGTCCAAGGAAGGTGGTCCTATCTCCCTAGAATTGCCTTCAATCAAGCCCACATGGCTTGAGGGGTAGAAAGAGATCACTCTGGGGACAAAATGCATTGAGAGAAATGGCCGAGAATGTCACCGTTGTGCTAGAGTTGGAGGGGTGTTACTCAATAGCTCTGAAGTAGAATTGCCAGGAGGGAGCTCACACTATGGCTAGCTGGCATTTTCCTGTTTCCTCTGTTTCTATGACCTGCAGAGGTGCCTCTGCCAGCGTTGGTCTTTCATTCACATTCCAACTAGGAGGCACCTAGGCAGAGTCGGGCCTTGAGAAGATGATGCATTATGTCTTTATCGTTGCTAAAATCCCTTTTCATCCCTGAGCCACCTTGCTTCACTCAGCTGCTGTTTGGTAGGCATCCATCTGAAGGGAAGGACAACATCCATAAATACCCAGTACCACTACTGAGGTTTATGTCACTTGATACACTATTTCATCCTAAAGGCACCACACAGGCTTCTAAGGTACCTTGAATCTGACAGCATTTAAAATAAATAGGTATGGTCAGATCATAGAGAAGGGTAAATCAGCACAGCCTTGGTGAAATTGGGTCCTTTAAACTACTCGTGAATTACAAATCTTGGTGCGAGGAATCCTCAGCAGCTGAGTTTCATGCATTGTGAAAGAGCCACACAGCTTGCTACAGGCAGGCTGGGGAGATTTGCAAACACCCCTATGGCAGATTGGGCTGGCAACAGACTTAATCCTGGGAATCCTTTCAGCAAGCTGCAACTGATTGCTACCACACCTCCTTGCACCTCCTAAACACACCAACTGTGCATCTGCTGCGGGTGCCAAAGCGACGTGGTCGTGCACATCAGTAAAGGAGATACTAGGGATGCCTGGCGGGGCCAGCAATAGACCAAACTACCGCCTGATCTCAGTTATAGCTAAAGCCCACAGATGAAGGCAGAACAAGCTCACTGTGTACAATTGCAAAAGGACATTAAATGCAGAGCTGTGAGGCCAAAGATTTGGCTGTTATGTTCAACCCTTCCACATGTCAGGGAAAAAGGCCAGTAGTACTATGTGCTAATAGCTCCCAGTAGTGACGCGTTAGTCTTTTCCTTGGACACTTCCTTGCTAATGGATCTGTGAAGTGTTTTCCTATTGTAACAAGGTACAGTTAGCCTGTCAAAGGTGGTCCTCTGTGCCAAACAGGTCCTACAAACATTTTGTTCGACGATTTCCCCAAGCTCTCAGCAGATGTTTAATCATTTATTCACCAAAGGTTGCATTTCTCAAGCGTTTAAGGGCCAGTAAAAGTCTACCACAAACTTTTATAACGAGATTCTCTATTGAGTACCCAGCAGTTTCTCTGTTACCTGGCCTTGCATGTGTACAAATCAGACCCAGCCTGTTCTGGGGTGCCTTTGTCTGTTGCTAGGCATAGATCATGCTGGAATTCATTAATCCACTTTGCTCAGGTCAGCACTGCAGCATTAGTTGTGTTCACTCAGTACTTCCACTTCTTATTGAGTGATGATTGCATCTGAGCAGTGGGGACTGGTGAGTCATCAAAGGGTATAAATTCCAGGCTCTGTTTAAATGTTAAAAAGGTGGTAAATGCATGATATATGAACTGCTAAAATCTTCTGCGGTTGTGAAATTAGTATGCTATAAACAGGATATATTTTCAATATAGTAAAAATTTCTTGAGTATTCTGCTGATAAATATCGCAAGGGACTGCATTCTTATTGTGCTGCAATTAAAAGGAACGTTTCAAAAATGCCTGCCCCCAGGCTGACAATAATGACGGCCCAAAACAGGTGAGGAAAATAAAAGTTAATGAAACTGGACCAGAGTTAAGAGATGTCAAAAAAACGACTTTATTCCATGTGTGCACAGGTTCCACTTAAAAATATTTAATGGTAAGCATAAAACTATTATCACAGCCATAAATTAATCTTTGCTGACAGTGAATAGTTCATTATTAGTTACTCAGAGTCTAACATCAAGCACACAGCTTGCCAAAACCTTTCAGCTCAGTGACAACGATCTTCAAAAGATGACAGTGACAAATATCCCACAGACTTATTCCGAAAGGTCTTTGGATGCAGCTCCATGATCTTTAGAGGGGCACCTCAAGACAGCTTTCCGGTGGAAGTGCAGGTGTGGGTGCCCCACAGGGCTCCCCCATAGCTCAGGGGAGGCTGAGCATCGAAGTGTGCCCATGGTATTGGCATTAAGTCTGTTGCCAGCCCACTCTGCCATCAGGGTGGCTGGAAGGCATCCATATGTCTGGGAACTGAGCAAGTCACAGAGCGCCGTATGTTCCTGCCTGCTCTTTTTATTAAAAAAAACCCCAACAAACCAACACAAAGTTGATCCACTCTTTGGGCAAGGATTAGCTTTCAGTGTTAATTCTTAGTTTGATCATCAGCACAAGAAAAGGGCTCAGTCAGCTTTGCTGTAGGGCTCTGCAAAAATGGAAGAACGCAACAGAATACAGAATGCTTAACCTAAGCTGGCACAATGAGCAATACTGTCTTAAAACTATGAAAGGGAGGTGCTGGGTGTATGACCAAGGAAACCTGCCTCAGAACATCTTTGTCTTGGAATAAAACAGATAGCTTGGAACAATACCAGA
The DNA here is from genome assembly GCA_020746105.1 of Trogon surrucura. Lineage (NCBI taxonomy): Eukaryota > Metazoa > Chordata > Aves > Trogoniformes > Trogonidae > Trogon > Trogon surrucura. Next base: position 35,081,732 of record CM036617.1, read on the forward strand.
AGAGACATAAAAAAAAAATATAATTAAAAACCCACAAACGAACATAAAAACTCATTTGACTAGTCACATTGGTTTGTAAAAACACCTGAAATAATTAAATGAGATTCATATGGTCTATGATCTAAATAAAATGCTTGTAAGAAACAAGTGTACTTCTAACCTAATAATAACATGTGAAGGAGATCAGGAAGAAGAGTATTCGATTTTTCAAGGAAGTCCTGAAAGGAAACAAAGAACTGAAAGTCAGAAGAGGGTAAGAAAAAAGGAGCCAATGTGAAGAGCTAGATAGAGATGGAAATTAAGTGCCAGTCAAGCCCTTAATAGCAAGATCTATGAGCAGGATTGAGGTGTGATGTACAGCTCAGAGCTATCTCAAGTCTTCCATATCCTTGGGAGATAAAACTTCATTCTGAGGCCCACCTTTGGAAGAAGTCTTGTAAAAGCGATTAATCTGAAAAGAAGCCAGTCAAAAAGCCTATAAATGTTCACAAGGCATTTATCCATCTTGTTTTACTGATCCATAGCATCAACTAGCTAAAGTGTAGCTGTTTACTAAGTGCTGTGATATGGTTTTAAAATGCTATAGAAAGCTTTACGAACTCTGCTGTTTTCTATATATCTTATGGGAGGACAAAAGTCAAAGAATAAAGGAAAAATGAAATACCTAGAAGAGAGAGAACCAGCATTTATATTGGTAGCAAAGTACTGGTACTCAAGTACAATATGGAAAGTCTATCACTAAGCTGGGACAATGAGCAGAGGGTTTTTCCTCCATGAAGAAAACTTAAATGCCCTCATTTAGTTTACTAGTGTGTCAATCCATGTACCAACTGTATAATGGGGAACGTTACAGTGCTTACTAGTTTTAATGAACTGTGATGATATCTACAAATGACATAAATTATCCTCATTTCTTCGTTTTGTAACAGAAATACATGGATAAGTAGAAGGGGATGGAGTTGCTTTGATATTGCCAAGTAAAGCAGCAACGCAGGCAAAAGTGAGAACTATAAGGCATGCAATAGAAAACATCCCACCAGGAAAACAAATGACAAATGCCGTACCCTTACCATGAGAAAGAAAAAATAACTTACTGATTTGACATGACTGCAGCAATGTGAAATTCAACTTAAGACGTTACTAAGCAGTACACTTTTACTATAACAAGCTTGGGAAGCAGAGCTCTTAACTGATAGTTACTTATTGCATACATGTAGTTTTTATTGTGGACAACACTATAATCTCAGTGAAATTCTTCCATGGAAAGAGCAAACTGTCCCCCCGACCTGTCACTTGAGGAACTTTTCATCACTGTGGTAATTTTTATTTTGTTACACTGACATTTATAATGGTTTCAGTAGAAGATGTAAATTTCAATTTTCTACTTCTCCAAAATCTTAATTTTTCATCTCTTTCCAACTAGTCCACAGACAAGACAGGATTAATCTTCTTCCAAACACATAGATCTGACATAGTTACCCTTGGCTCCTTCTGGTGGAGTAAAAACGCTATCTCTGTTGGGTGATTAATCCTAAGGTAAGTTTCTAACGTAGATAATTGTAAATTATTTTTGGGAGCCCATCTCTGGCAAGAGAAGAAGCCACCTGGAATTAGCTCAGCTTTAGATGTACACTGCTGGACAGTGAAAGCAGACTGACTTGGATCCCTTGAAAGTCACAAGACCATGGTATTCCTCTGCGAGTTTCATCACGTCAATGGGACACAAGGAAACTGCATCAAAAACCAGCAAGAAACTTCTAGGAGTCCAAATGCTCCTGGTCTTATCAGGTGCTCTACTTTGTTGTTAGTGATACCGAGCTGATGACTCCAAACCGATACCTGTAAAGGTCAGGTCAGACCATGGGAAACCTGCCTTTGTGAAAAACCAAGAATCCTGCCTGGGGCTGGTAATGGAATTGCTGGAAAACCATTTCATACAGTAGGTAATAATGATGAAGACTGTCAAGGGTGCTGCTTGAGAAATTGTGTACATGCAAATGTCTGCCTTTGTTGAGTTGGCTGGGATCTGATGGCTATATCATATGAGCAAAGGATTTTGCTCAATAGGATCATATTTGTAGAGCAAAACTGTTGTTGCTGAGGAACCCTCATCCACACTGTCCTTATCTTCATTGGTTTGACTGCTGATTAACTCTGCAGATTGAAGACCCATTAGTGATTGAGGCATGTTGGAGGTACCACAGGAATCTTGCCTGTACTTTAGCTTCGTCAAGGAAGGACATGATCCAAGACTATTCTGAAATGTGAGCCCAAGTGTAATGACTGGCACACCGAGGAGATTTCCTTCAAATGTACACTGCTGATCTGAACTAAAATACTGAGATAGACACACCGTTCCATTCAGTTCCATTGAAAATCTCGAGACCTTGAAGAAAATGTTCATGCAGAGTCAGAATGCAGAGCCAAAGCACTAGCTTCCTCTTTCCCCATTCTACAGTATTTTATTTCAAAAACACTGGGAATATTTTGTTCTCATAATCATGAATGGGATCCCTGGATCTATGGGAGCAGAAAAGCAAGGCTTCTCTCCCTACAGTACCCAGAGGACTCCTTGGCTTGGGAACTTTTAAGGCAGCTTGTTTGGAATATGGTCAAGACATCAGACAAGTCTCAGGTATAAATTTCATCACATGCAGTATGTGTGCCTCCACCATGTCTTTTTGAGCTAATTGAATCAGCATTTTTTACAGGTGTTGATAACTCTCAAATTATTTATTTAAATGCTGCTAAATATAAAGTCATCCCTCTAGAATTGAAGAACAGAGCCCGAACAGACTAGATGATTGCTTACAAAGCAACAACTTTGAGAAGACCTTGAATATCTTGTTGGATATCCTTACTGGACTGACAACAAACTGTTATCTCCTAACAGTTTACCCTTAACTTTTGAGGGGCTGACCGCTTGTGGAAAAAATACATTTTGTGTGTATGGATGTAGAAAGATGGTACTTCCCCTTTCTCTAACACTAGGAAAAATGCCATGGATATCTAGTCTGATGCTGTTGTCACTGCTTTTGAGAAAGTGACATAAAAAGGAAAAGTCAGAGTTCAGAGAAAAAACACAATGGATATGAAATCTGAAAAATGCATTTCAGCATGACAGGCTGAAGGCCTCATTGTTTGTTGAGAAGCTGGTGTGATGACTTGTTCAAATTCAACAAACTGTACTGCACGGAGAAAGTATAAGAGATCCATCTAGTAAAGTGTAGAAAAACAACCAAGGACTGATATTAAGAAAACTGGATAAAATCACACTGGAGACTGTCAGGGCCAAGAAAGGGATATCTATGAGGAAAAAATGAGAAAGAGACACCGTATTTTGAAAATCCAGAAGTTTCACCCTATTTGCAAGATAATACCTCAGAGGCAAAATGTATTTTCAGGAAAGTGATTTCTCTGTGTTCTCTTCCTCCAAGGTGCTAGCAGGTTTTAGTTTTTTTGCTGGTAAATCACTGTCTGTTGTGCCTATTGAAGTAATCTCAGAGTGATGCCTGGTGGAATAACGCCGAAGAAGCAAGTGACCAGATGAATCAGTTAACATCTTCATCATTCCAAGTCATTAAGCAAAGCTAGATAACATCCTAAAAAAATGTTTTTCTTGTTCCTCCAAGGGAGGCAAGTTTGTTCATGACACTTACCAAAAAAACCCTATGAGGACTAGTGTTAACAAATTCCTGTATTAGAGTACTTAGATGTGGCAGTGCAAAATGACTAATACGTTCCCAGTTCTCATTGTGACCATGTATTTGAAATTATGACCCCGCAGGTTGAAGAATGGAACATGCTACTCAATGTAATCCTATGATTTTTGCTGGTATATAGGAACTCACATAATCCCGTGTCCCTTAAAATTAGGAATTATTCTAGGAAACTGTATGGAGAACTGAGCTGTGTTTGCCACATTTCTGGATGAGTTAGTGTGGAAAAGATAATTATATCTTTGATCTGTGCTCCCCGTCTTCCAAATCCCTACCTTCCTCTAACCTAACCATGGATAATAAACTCTGGAGTGGTCCCAAATTCTGACAGATTAATGCTTTCGCTGGTATTGGTTTATGAACTGGGACTATCTCTCCTTCTCTGGTGAAGTTAGCACAGGTCTATGCACCATGAGCAGTGCAGTAGAAATAATAAGCAACATTAATAAACTCTGCAGACAGTCAGATAGTCTACCTTTTTCAGCCTTGCTAAAATATACGGCACTCCCACCGTGGTGCTGCATAGTAACGTTAATATGTGCAAACTGTATCTAAAAATTCACTAGGGTTTGAGTCTGAACTGCCACTTTTTCATATCCTACTATAAGGTTGAAAAACTTGGCAAGACAATTTTCTTTCTTTTCTTTTTTTTTTCTTAAAAAGAAATTAATTCCTTTCACTTTCTTGTTTTGTGTGTGCACAAACTGATCTCACCTGCTCTCCTGACATCAGTAAATCCATTGACACGGTGAGACCTCTTTTGAGCGAGTGTTGCCTACTCTGGGACTCCTGGCGCAAAGCAAAGCAAATTTGACATAATTTCAATAATTTTATGACATTACAGCTGCTTTTCTCAGTGCTGTTTTTGTGTCTTCACAAGTTTATACTCCCCCTTCCTCAGTTATCCTTGCTGGAGAGCTGACTGCCATCTAGTGATCTCTTCACCACCGTGTTCCCTATTGTCACTTTACAATATGCTTGTCTTACAGCTCCAATCTTTTGGTTTATAGCCTTGCCCTCTTTCGCTTTTTCCCTGGTGTTATGAGCAATATCAATTATAAAGCTTTGAAACACAGCCTACCAATCCCAGCAAAGGACAAACTAAATGTGATATTAAGTCATAATTTCAGTCCACGTAATTTTTTTCTCCCTCTGTATTTTATAGAAGGGATATTGGATTTCTGTGTTTCACTATAACCTTGCTGTCAAATAAAATCCTTCAGCAAGGGAGAAGGTTGTTTAACCCACCAGCAGTGAACCATTGATTATGGTAGAATGTATTTAGCACTTTAATATGCCCATCTACCCTGGTACATGCTGTCCAGGCTTTTTGGCTCTTTCTCTAAGTGACTTGGTGCAGCTGCCTCTGTATTGAGGGAGCAGACAGAGCTCAACTGTTTCCAGCACCATGCCAGGAAAACCTGCTCCGAGCAAACCCTAATGACTCCATGCTAGAAAAGGAAGTATCCTCACTGCAAAAGCCCTTAAATGTCAGCCATCCCCCCAGCAGGTACTTCCCCCAGCAGCAACAAAATGAGATACTGTATATAGAAACACGGTCCTTTTTCTGAGTTGTTTCGTCACCCAGTCCAAATTAGATGCAAACTGTCCTTAATTCATTAACATCTGAGCAAGGCTCAGAGGAGGTAAAGCACTCTCTGACTGCTGAGAATCATGATAATTAATTTCCTAGTCCAATCCAATTAAAAAAGATCTTCAAAGAGACTTTAAACAGGGAAATCCGAGATGTAAGCTATTTGAAATACAAGATATTAAAATCTCTTCCCATACAGTCCTAGTTATTCCCACTTAAGCAAATGAATGTTTTTTTGTCTCTTTGTGTGTCCATTTGGAAATGGATAGAGGAGAAGGACGAGTATGATAGATTAAATATTTTACAGCGGCAGGCAAACAGCGTGCTCTCCAAATTGACAACTAACCAGTCTGCATTTTAAAAAAAACAACAAAACCAACCAGCAACTGTGAGACTAATGTTAATCTGGCAAATTTTTCCATGCATAGGAATAGCAATTACATTAAAAAGACAGGTGCTCAAAATCACTAGAGAAATCAGTGTGATTTATTCAATGCGTTCAGGGAATCCCAGACATATGTTGATCCTGGGAGAAGAGCTAAAAGCTTAATTTTTCAGTGAGCAGAGAAAGAAGGGACAATTTGTCTGAAGACCATGAGGAAATCCAAACAGTATCAAGGTGTTATGAACAGACTTGTTAACAGGCACAAGCATCATTTACAAACAACCAGCCAAAGCTCCAATGCAATATACCTGGTGTAAGCACACTGAGCATCCAGGTCAGCTTCATAGGACTTCTAGGACTGATGTAAACAACCTAGCTAGTTTTGAAAACTGCTCAGGTGAGATTCACAGTTTCTTTTCTCTTAGAGCAAATGACTTTCCAGAAGAACTGAAGAAGCAAGCACAGTCAGATGCTAGGAAACAGTGCCCCTAAAAGGGAATTTACAAATGACGTGGATTCATTTTCAGCCTGTGACATTGCTCTCTCGATGATCAAAGGTAGTTGCTACTGCCTCCCTGCCTCAGTTTTCGTGTATGGAAAGGGGGGTAATTGCGGCAGTCTTCTTCAAGCATCTCAAGACCTATTGGGGTAAAACACTATTCAAGAAGAGTTTGCTGCAACAGGGCATACTCCGGGTATGTCTGTAACAAGGTCAGTGTCAGGATTGCAGGTCGTGGTCATGTCCCTAGCTCACTTTCAAAGTGCCTTCAAAACTCCTTTCCAAAAGCCAGGTGAATGGAGTGAGCTGTACACCCCTAGTTTTCCTAGCAGCACCTGGACTGCTAGTTTGAGGTCCATTTGTCTACAAATGCTGAAATTGTGGGATTACGCTGTGAGGAAGGCACCCTCTTGTGCTGGGTATTTGCCTTGTTGGCAGAAAGCCTTCATACCTAGCAATTTGCTGCTAAACATAGCAGTGAACAGTGGAGATGTTTCAATCCAGCTGTAGCAGCAGGTGGCTTAGCAATAATTAGTCACATTCTTCTCTCTTCAAAGAAATCAATTCTCTTCCACGTTAGGTCTCTGTGTCTGTCTTATTGATACAGAGCACAAACCTGAGAAGCCATTTCTGGTCAGAAGAAACTCTCAGTTAACATGCAGGAAAATACACTGTGAAAATAGACTACACAAGCAAAGTGCACAGGCAAAACAGAAAGCGAAGCCCTCAGGAGACAGCCTGTCACATCTGTGACCCTGTCCACTTGTAACAGGCTGCAGTCAAACTGTGAACCCAAGTGCTGCAGGGATCTGCCCAAGGAAAGTGTTTACAGGGATGTACGAGCCCCAGATACCCAAAGGGTTACGTTCCCATGAGCTGTGATCTCCCACTTGTGAGGCTCGGAGTTCAGCCTGGTCAAAGTTGAAGGGAGACCTTGTCCCAAGGCAACATGAGACATTGGTGCCAGTATGGATTTGCAAAAAAAAATCAAGCTATCCTTGAGAGATGAAGCCTGGCTTAGCAGAAGATATTGGTAGCACTGACATCAGGAGCCAATAATTCACACAACAGCAGGCAATATCATGGACGACCATCCAACTTACAGATTGGACTAATTAAAGGACTGCCATTCTACCAGCTGAACAACCGATGTGTTATTACAGAAACTAATAATTTAGTGGATATCTTTATGAAGTAAAATAGCTCTCAAGGCCCATGGATTAAAAAAAAAAAAAAAAAAGGAAGAAAAAAACAAACTATAAGACCTTTGATGGATGCAGAGAACATTTGCCATTTTCTTGGGCTCAGGAAGTCTTGAAGATGTTGATTTCCACACACTCAAATTAAGGAATTCATTCCTTCCAAACGATACCCAGTATTCCACTGGGCTGCTGAGAAAGCACCAGGAATTGAATTATAACATCAGTTGTTTCGTGTTGCTTCCAGTGATGATCAAGTGCTTTTCTCCTATTACAAGTGAATGTTTTATAACTCACTTGTCTCATTTGGGCTGTAAAGGTTTGCTTTGAGATGTTTATTATTTACTCAATACTTAATTGCATGCCAGAATGCATTCACAGAAAAGCACATACCATTTTTTATTATCAATTGGGTGGTTCTGTTTTTCTTCAAGAAGCATACAAACAAAATATTTCCTGTTGTGTTGCAGTTATCCATCGATCCTTAGGTAAAAATAGAGCAAAAATTCAGAATAATATGTCTGTGATATAATACACATAAGGTTTTATTGTAGAATTGCTTTGTCCATTTATGTTTTTGATTGGCTTCTTGGGCAGAAGGAAATTAAGCCATAAAGAATAAGTTGCTGTACATGATATTTCATTTCTGGAGTAATGGCGATGGGAACGCGTGGGCTGGGTGCCCCCATACATTCATCTCCCTTGATATCCAAAAGTGAAGTGAAATGTCACATACAGCTGCCCTAGCCCTCCACAGCTTATTTTTCTGTAACATTTCGGTAAAACACAGTGTTAAAAAGAAACCCAAAACGTCAACCAATGTTGCTTTGAACAGCTTCAGTGTGATTCTATTTTTTACTACACAGATGACAGCTCCCTACTTCATCTCTCTGGCCGTTTCTTCTAACCCTGTCTGACTATCATATCATTTCACCCAGCACCAAATGGGCAATAGTGCGTATGAACTCTTATTGCTTAGAAGTTAGTCTGAAATGTTCCCCTAAGCCAAGGTATATTCAAACAGTTCTGTTCCTGAACAGTCCTTGCACATCTTTGAGCAGGTGTCTAACTAACCACAGCACAACAGTGCTGTGAAAAATCAGATCTGTTATCAACACTTCTGCTTTCTTTTACTTAATTGTCCTTTTTATTTATTTTTTTTTTTGGTACCGGAACAACCAATTAGCAAGAGAGAGTAGAAAGAAAATAAGTCACCTAAAATAACCCATAACATTAAAAAGTGCAGATTTAAAATGCAGTTTGATAAGTAGTTCATTTATTCTTTTGCAACCACCTTTGCTTTTTTTCTGCAGTGAAAGAGAACATTTTCTTTTCATGGCCACTGGGATGCCAGTAGGGGTTTGACTTCAATGAAAGCCACATTTAGCTGTAAATTTAGATGTGGTGCCAAACTGTCATGATTAAGGAATTGTATTACATTGGGTCTCAAAAGGTGAACAGAAATATTATTAAGAAAAAAATGGCATTACGCTACATAGTGAGGCAAAATGTCCTCATATGTATTGTTAGTAGACACTTCAGTCATTTCTTCCTAAGTATAAATTTTTCTCCCTTAATGGATTCGTTGCATTGCTGGTCCATTGCTGTTTTCCTGCATGGGGCCAGCCCCAAGACTCCTGTAGTCCACAGAACTCCATCTCTTCCCATCAACGGGTACTGGATGAAATTGGCCACAAAGTCTTGGTGATTCCCACGCAAGTGAGTCAGCAGAATTCTTGATGATGGCTGAGGAGCAAAACCTGATAGGAACAGAGCAAGACATATTTTTTTTTCCCTGAAGTTCATAAAAGCAATTTTAAAGCATTTTAAATCTGAAAAAACAGCTTCTCTTTTTTTTTTTTTTTTTTTAAGACAGCATAAATACATACAGAAAAATGCAAAAACAATCATAAACTGCATTATTTTAAAAAGAAATAAAAAAAAACCCCAGTCATATTTCAGGAATCCACTGAGATTTTGTCAATATAGACTGAAAGTTCAAAATAAACTGAATTTTAGCATAGAAAGATGTTATCTGTCAGAGATAGAAAGATGTTGTCTGTCTGACTGAATGGGGGAGAAGCAGTATATTATCCATAAAGTATACGGCTTAATTTTTTGACTGGTTATGATGTGTTATATTGTATCTAGCATATATGTGTAGTACATATGGAGTAGATTATTTTTATACATACAGCTTCAAATATTTTTAAAAATATGCTGATATATAATAGAAATTACTGTATGTATATGAAATCTTTCCAAAGACGTCTATGTGTTTAAACATACACACATGACTGCATATATTATGATGATATATATTATATGATCTGAGAGAGGGACAGAGATAATGTCTATTGAAATGGAGGGAATCAGATAGTGTTGGTGCTATTACATGCCCTTCACTCCATCTTGATTATCCTGAATCCACAGTCTGTTTTAGTGTCTTCAATATCCTTACTGTTACCACTGATGTTTCTTTGGATGCCACTGCCAACCCTGGACTGAGACACAGTAGGATGTTTATCATGGCCAGAAAAGTCTCAGGTTGAAAAATCTTTACTTAATTTATTGCCAGCCAACATATACCCAGTAGCTGATTTGGGTATTGAGAAAAAAAAAGAAGAAAAATATTAGATTTTTAAAACTTATAAAAACATCTATCTCCTCCTCTCTCCACCGCATGATCACACGCAGCCACAGTCCTTCTAGATGTTACTGTCCCTACATGGGCTTTTCATGGCCATAGCCCCTCAGGGGTGTCCCTGTTGAGCATTCATGTGCACAGTTCTTTATAAGTGTCTCTACCCTTTTTGGAGCTGGTTGTTCTCTCATCTCCCAAGAGTATGTCTCCAGCGCTAGCCACTGCTGGTTTCTTTCTTAAATTTGAGCAAGGGCACTGTATGTTCCACTGAGTGGATAACAGTGGAGGTTTGTCATGCAATAACTTCTCCACCATTGTTTTCATGTATCTCAGGGCAGACTGAAGCTGATTTCAGCAGGCTCACAGTGACCTGTGACCTTCCCCAGCACAGACCCCTTGACAGGACAGCCAGCAGAATGTGCCCCAACCTGTAAGGTATGATCCTGGCAAATTCCACCCATTACCGCTTAAAAACAGATGTCTAAAGACCATGTTCAGACTGCTAAAAGTTAACCTGTGCAATCAGCCTGACTCTGCAAGATTCTGGAATAAATTACCCAGAGAAGTTGTGGATGCCCCCTTCCTGGAGATGTTCAAAGCCAGATTGGATGAGGTCTTGAGCAACCTAATCTAGCTGAGAACCTCCATGGCAGGGAGGTTGAATTGGAATGATTTCTAAGGTCCCTTCCAACCCAAGCCATTCTACGATTCAATGACTCTGTGATTTTATGACAGCCATTGCTCCAGTTCAAAGCTTCCTCTAGACCATGCTGTGTGCCAAGCACGTAGGCTGAGGAACTGTTATGTGTACCTGGATGTGAATAGACCCTTGTACAGCCTGGTTTCTGAGACAGGCAAAAAGTAGGGTGATGGCTGAGGTTTTCCTATGGCATCAAAGTACTAACCTTAAATCTTCAATTTTTCAGTAGGTAGGAAACTATCAGGGGATTTCCTTTTCCAGGCTGGCAACGAATGCACTGAAGCAAAGGGAGAGCAGGAGTTGGTATCACCAACACCTGTAATGAGTGGGAAGGGTGCTGGCAAGGTCAAAGTAGAACTAATGTAGGAAAGATTGCTTGTGGGTCATAGAACAACTACTACCCATGAAGATGTAGGCCAGCAGACCTCACCAGGGTCTGTTGCAGGAGAGTGCAACCCATGGCCAGACTACAAAAAAATCAGGAAATGAGGCAGAGCAGAGCAGAGCACTAGGGACTGAATGAAGAGGGTCTTTTAATCCATGCTGCACACCACATGGAGATGGTGGGGGAGGGGGATTGGAACTAGATGATCTTTAAGGTCCCTTCCAACCCTGATAATTCTGTGATTATATGTCTTGAGTGAAGGATGAATCAGTGCTTTGGGAAGTATACACTCTGCTCCAGCAGATTTTTGTTTCTGTGGATGCTAGCCCAGAAGCACATATAGGCTAATCTTATACCTTGCTACCCAAAGCTTCTTATTAGAGGTTCCAGCAATTTTACTCCTCTTCCACAACAACATTTTGTGAAACGAACTGAGCTTCTTGCCTATAAATACCAGACTTCTGAGCTACATGTGCAGAATTAAGCAGGTATGCACATCTCCTTAAGGAACAAAGAAAAAGGGAAAAAATAATGTGCTGAGCTGATATTTTCTGAGGTTTTTGAGGTTTTCTGTTAACAAGAGATAGGAACCCACACTGTGTTCAAGCCAAGGTCTACCTACAACTTCCCACAAGATTAGATGGTATTGAACTACTCAAGAGCTTTAGCCATCAGGTTGTTCTTAAAATTTTCCTATTGAAAATGCTCCCTTCTGCTCATGTTCCCCTTTGAGTATACTCCGAATAGTCTCCACAGCTCAAAAGAACAGAGAACATGATCTCTGCTGTGTCCTATAAAAGAAAGCAAGGTTTTATCATTTTGGGTGTAGGCAATATATTGAGATTGCAATGTGCTTCTGACATTCCGCTCTGTTCTCTCTATAGCCCTTTCACTATTTCCTGCACACTCTCATTCAGTAACTCATTCCATATACTTCTGGCATGTTTCAGTACCTGTCTGTCTCACGACAGCAGAAATAACTGCTTGGACACACTAAACAACAACCTTTCTAGCACATGCCCAACCTATCCTTTATATGACAATAATGTCTTCTGCCGTTACATCTTTGAAAACTGTTGAGTCCTAGATAACGACTATTTCTCTGCCTTCACTCTGCTTCATGCTTCATTTGACTGTGTGGGTCCTGCCCTCTGATATACACAAAGGGGCCATTTGCATGCAACATACACTTTGAGGTCTTGGGATATCTTCAGCTCATGGCATGTTAATGGTATCACTCTTAGGAGCACTTGGCAATGGCTACTTCATTATCTTTCCTGATGGCTGGTGATCAGATTGTGCATCCATCTTATGCCTGGAAGTGTCACACCGGCATCATTCTGTTCCAACTAGCAGAGCCATCCATTTCCCTTTTTTTTTTTTTTTCTTACCTGAGCAAATTATTTGCTGCTGCTCTGGGGGCTTCTTTTGGCAAATGTGCTGGTCAATGATTTTGCATTGTTAATGTTCTTCACTGAAGTCCCCGTCTTCAGCAGTGGCTGGTCCACAGAACTGTAACACTGAAGAAATGGTGTTGATTTGGAACTGCCTTTAATCTCCCAGAAGCTGCTCCTTTGGTCTTCCCCACTCATTATGTGGTGACTGTATTAATAGCTCTTGGCCTTCTGACATGATGTGCTCATCCATGGATGGCAAACCTTTTAGATATTGGCAGCAAATTTAGCTTAAAAACCACCCCAACACTCTCATTACTGGTGGTGCCAAGACTAATCTCTGTCAGTGTCAAGTTTGGTAACAGGTCCAAGGACTTATCATTGCTTCCCTAATTTGAATTTTAGATCTATTCTTTTCCTTTCCATCTAATCTTGTCTATTTAGTCCTTTTCCCTTGGTATTTAACTATGCACTGAGGAATCCAATTCTTTTTATGGCTCTGAATCAAGACAGGGAGACCTATTGTCTCTTTAAATCATGACCTTAGGTTGGTTAAATTTTTTCTTTTCAAGCTGAACCTGATGATGTGAACTTCTCTGCTCTCAATTGCCTTCTGAGAGGAAACAGAGTGTGCATTAGCTTGCGTGCTGTCAGGATGCATGGTTTCTGCTGCTGTACTGTGGGTCCACATGCTTGTGCAGAAAACTATATAGACTTCCAGGAGAATGAGCCTTTGGGCAATACATGCTCATGAACTCCTGTTATTGTAGATAAGTCAGCTTCTTCCCTCTGTGCTACAGCTTTTTTTCACCGTTATTTCCTGCCTACCTTGCAATAATTGTGTGAAAATTAAACAGTAAATGTTTACAAAATACTCCAGACATAAAACTGCTAGATAAGTACTAAGTATTATTTTAATTAGAATTAATAACAATAATAGATCCAGATTGAGAGACTTTCCATGGCTGCAATACTCATTTTCAGACGGAGACCTTAAACTGACCTGAGTATTTAGCAAGTTACAGCTACATAGTCTAGATAATTAAAAATAAATTACTATCAGGGTTCTAAAAGTAATTGAAAATCATGTTAATAAATGTAGAAGGGAAAGGAAAAAGGAGCCCAGTGCAAAAAAACAAACCAGCTCAGCTAGCCATCCCAGAGGTTTCTGAAAAAGTGCAAAGGATTGAAGCCTACAGGATGTAGAACAAACCTGTAAATCTCTGAACACCACTGGCAATTCCTATTGCTTACCTAAAGACCTGACCTCTTAAGAAATGGAGCAGGATCAAACGTGGCCAGGTGTGTCTAGCAAGAAGCGAGATATAAACACCCCTAGAGACCAAGTGGAGAGCAAAATATGATGACAGCAGTTTGCAGGTAGATCAGGTCATGCTCTGTTTGGATTAAGTGCTGCTGGAAGCTGAAAAGGACCTTTACTGTGTTCTTTATCACAGAATCAAAAGCACTCAAGTGGTTGATTGTAGCAATTCCCTTGTGCTTATAAGCACATCCAATGGCTTCAATTCACCCCCTCTACAGCTCAGGATAGGACCTTCCATCCGGAAACTCCATTTTTTACCACTTGGCCTTTAAATAGACAGAGTTTTCAAAGTATGGGTTAGATAAGTAACAGTGAGGTGGTCTGAAAATCAGCTGAGTGGACAGGCCCAGGGGGCTGTGATCAGTGGTACCAAGTCCTGCTGGAGGCCAGTCACTAGTGGTGTGTCCAAGAGGTTAATACAGAGGTCAATGCTGTTCAACATCTTCATTAATGGCCAGCATGACGGGAGAAAGTGCACCCTCAGCAAGCTCACAGATGATACAAACCTGGAAGAAGTGGCTAATACACCAGAAGTCTGTGCTTCCATGTAGAGGGACCTTGACAGGCTGGGGGAATGGACTGACAGAAACCTCACTAAGTTCAACAAGCGGAAGTGCCAAGTCTGTCCCTGGGGAGGAATAACCCCAGGCACCAGTAAGCACTGGTGACCAACTGACTGGAAAGCAGCTCTGCGGAGGACTTCAGGGTCTTGGCAAACAGTAAGCAGACTATGAACCAGTAATGTGACCTCACGGCAAAGAAGGCTAACAGCCTCCTTGCGCAAGGAAAAGCATTGCCAGCAGGTTAAGGGAGGTGACCCTCATTCTTTACTCAGCACTGTGTCCAGTCCATGGCTCTTCAGCATAACAGAGATGTGGATATGCTGGAGAGTCTGGTGAAAAGCCACAAAGATGGTGAAGCAACTGGAGCATCTTTGACATGAGGAGAGGCTGAAAGAGATGGAGCGCTTCAGCCTGTGGAGGAGGGAAGGCTGAGGATGATCTTATTCATGTGGATAAATGCCTGATAGGGGGAGCAAAGAAGATGGAGCTAGGTACAGAGACTGCCAAACTGCAGCTACCTTTCCAAGGTCTGCTCTAAATATCCTGTTAGAGGTACATGCTTAGGTATAGAATCATAGAATCATTAAGGTTGAAAAAGATCATCAAGTCAAACCATCAACTCAATACAACCACGACTACTAAACCATGACTACTAAACCATAGAGGAGCAGAGCTGAAGTACTGTTTCTGAACAGCTCAGATTCAGGCCACAATTTGCAAATAGAAGGACATACAATTTTCAGGATTAGCATGACGTAACATTTTGTAATTCAAAAGCCTGTTGGTTCTACAAACTGAACATAGAAGAATCTCTCAAAGTCAGCAGGAACCGTATCAATCAGGTTCAGGCAGAAGGAACACGGAAGAATAAGAATTCAAACCCTATGCACTGTCTTTGAATATTCAGTGGCTTACTGGGGCCAAACAAACTTCCCAGTTCACAAGGTAGAATAGAAAGTAGGAAAGATGGAGTAATAACTCCGTTAACAAGCTAGTCACTATTTGCCTTGCAGAAACAGGCAGACACTACATTGTCACTGGGAAAAGTGTCTAGATCTTGTTAGAAGAGAAGCTTGAAGAATGAGAGAATCTTGTACTGAAAGAAAAGGTTGGGAATCATACACAATAGAGAGCTGGGTAAAGAGAAAGATTAAAATGGAGACAGAACCTAGAGCCACCTCCGCAAAAACCTAACTGTCAAAAAAGAAAAAAGAAGCCAATGGGGTAGGAAAGAAAATCTGTCACTTTGAACTAGGTGCTAAGGTAGAAAAAGAAAATGAAAGCATCAGTCTCTGATTAGGCAGGGCTACCCATACTTCTGTAGATGTGCAGCAACTACTGCAAGGATGAGAAAGAGAGGGTCTTGAAAGGAAAGAAAGGAGATGTTGCAGATAGCTATACTCGGGAGGTTGGTTACTCACCCACGAGTAATTTGTGCCAGCTCACACTTTTGCAGCTGTGCTGCCACCAGTACTGCTAAAGATTTCTTTCCTCATTTCTGATTTTAGTATCTGTGTAAATGGGCTCAGTAATGCATGAATTATTATTAATAACAATAGTATTATTGCTCTTCATCTGCATAGACTCTGTTATCCAACTCTTTTCTAATTCCTTCTAGGTTGCTCACTCTCTAAGCTTGGCAGCCAAGAGCTGCTGCACTAAACATCAGTGAAATTAGAGTCTTGACTGTTCATGGTTTGATCAATAATAGATTTAGGAGATGAAGTCGCCTGTGCTCTTCATTTTTGAATCTCAAGCCCCATCTGCTGCTCACTTGCTGCTTTGGACTCTCTCCTGTGAATGCCTCTCCAATAATCTTGTTTACTGTGAGTAAAATACTTGCCATTCAAGAGTTCAGTGAAGTACATCCTTTTGTGGTCTTACCAATTATAGAAAACAGTGATATTGCCAAAATACACCCTCTTTTGCATCATAAATGCTGCCTGATACCACATGAACATTTGTTTCCAAGCATTTCTCATCTGAAAAAAATACATAAGGAGACTGCAAAATCAGACAGAGGAGATCTAGATCATCTTTGCTCCATCTAGTATTTAACTTTCTGCTGGTGAATGAAGTATAAAATAATCTGCACTTCTAGGAAGTACATTTGCATAAGAGAGTTATTCTCACAGTCCACTGTAGATCTACAGAACTGGGCTAGAAATGAGGACAGAGGCCCACACATACTTCATTTGTTGTCTTTTGCTATTCCAGTGCCACAGCTACACGTAGAGAGTGTGCATGACTGTCTGTGGCAATTCTTGTGGCTTTTCTTAGGAACAGTTGACAGAGGACTATCAATACAGATGTTCCAGTGCTGACAATTAGGAATAGGGAAGGACGCACATAGGTTGCACGAAGCATCCCATCAGCAGAGCATCTGACTGCTGCTTCTCTCCAGAATGGGCTATAACTGGTCCAATTCCTCTCTGCTGACTGCTGCATCAGAACTGTTTCACGTTAATGTTTCCACACTAACAACAATAATGCAGGAACTGTACTTGTAAAAGTGTGGACAGTCTGTTGTTAGGTACCACTTTCTGGTGTCCACTGAACTGAGGTTTCTGCTCAAGTGACACAACCCCTAGTTCATCCAGGCAGATCCTAAGAGCAATATAAACTGCTGCAGGCAAAGTACAAAGATTTCAGGAGGTCCCAGGGGTTTTACAACATCTTCAAATAATGTTTCAGTGTGTTATTCTCTACAGGACATAGCGGACAGAATCTGCAAAATTTATTGTGTTCCTGGATCAAAAATCTCCCTCTTCCCCCAAATCAGATCAGTAAACAAAGAAAACCTCCTACCAGAATTGAACTCAGAAAAATAGCTTTTATTCAGCCATAATGCAAATGGTTGCAAATCCCTTAAAGTGAATGAAACCCCACACTGTTACACCAATATTAAATGTTTCTCAGAACAACCACCTCTTACTGACAACAAGGCCACTCAATATTATCACACAGATGAGGTCATACTGAAAATCTTCATGGGAAACCGAGTTGAGGGATCTGCAGTCTATGGACTTAGCATGCACCGTCATTTAATTTTGTACCAGCTATGGGTACATCATTTGTTTTTTAATGGTGTTCACGTGAGATAACAGGAAGGTGCTTGTTGATTTGTGGCCCGCCAGCAATGACAGAAAAGCACAGTATTTCAAACATCCGAGGGAAACCCAAACACTGTTCCACGTGTAACTATAGAGGATGTACTTATAGAGTACAGAGTGACATTTTTAAAGCAATTATACTGATTTGACTTCTAATATAGAGGACAATCTATCATCTCAAAAGCTGCTCATTGCAGCTGTGTTCATCCTGGAGAGGGTTTGTATTGCTTTAACAGTGTCGGTCCTGTTATGGGAAAACAACTTCTGTGTGTGGACTTGAAAATTGAACTCAACATCCTAAGTGAAATTGATGAACCCACTAGAAGACCTTGTTGCGGTTGTGAAGAGAAGCTTTTTTTTTAGCAGTCTGTAGCTTTTTGTCCCTCTCATACTGTGTATTGCTACTTAGTCATCTCTCTAATTGTAGCATATTGGCATGAATATTGGATGATGATTTGGAGATGCTTAGCACCTCGGGAAAAATAATTGCAGCATGACCTCAAGTTTAAACCATCACCTTATTCTTATGCATGGTAGCTACATTACTCTGTATATTTAATAGGGCTAACACCTTTTTTCCTCCATCCCATTTATCAGAGACTGCTATGTGATTTGGGCATTTTATTCCTAAGTCCCACAGATTGCTGGTCCATCTCTTTAATGTGCATGTCCTCCTTTAACAGCATTTTAGATTTTACCAAACTTGATTATCCGGGGAAAGGGAAAGGAAGCCTTGCACCTGTTAAGAGGTTTAGTTGCCCATAACAAGACAGACAATGGTTTAACTCTCCGTTCTACTGCATCTGAATTTTATGGTAGCTACATGAAGCTGATGTAAGAAAAGAGCTGCAGTCAGACCTTTCACTCGACATTCCCAGCTCTCCTTTTTTTTCCCCTTGCAGAATCATAGATACAGAAGCTGCTGCCTGTGTGCAGAATTACATACTATCACATTTCTTTTGGTTTAACTGCCTTATCATATTGTATTGTATCCCTTAAACATGATATATATTTAAAAAAAACCACCTGAAACAACAGGAGAACTGCAATACAGTACAGTACAGCAACGGCACAGTAACAGCCAAGTACAGGGCACAGAAAATATAAACAGTTAATTGCCATTTGCTAGTACATGCCTCCACTACACACAGGTGAAGTAGAGACATCTGAACTAAATTTGAGTGTAATATGAACTTCTAATGTCAGTTTCTGTGAGAGGTGTGCCTTTATTTCTTTCATGATTTCAGATCCATTGCTAACTGAAAGCAAACCCGTTTATTTTTCTCTAACACATACCTGAATTGAAAGATGTGATTAGAGTCAAACATCTATTTACATCTGCATCATTTATTCACTGAAGTAAAACATGCTTTGGAATGTCAATATTTGAAGTTTTGCCAAAACGTACAAATATTTACAGATTAAATCAAACAGACTTTTGTTTTGGGGAAATCCAAGTCCAATAAGCTTTTTTTTTTTTTTTTAAATACTGGAACAGTCAAAATATTTCAAAATTTGTAAATGTGTAGTATAGGTAGTGCTCTTCTAGTATTCAAGACTAACTTCAGATAAAGTTTATTTTTTAAGCATGAGAAAAATGCACTAAACTAAATCGAAATATCTCATTTGGGATTGAACAAAAAGGATTTCTGTCAGCTGAAATGCATTTTCTTCATTAGATTTTTGTTTTACCTGCCAAGTTCAAGAAAAAATAAATGAGATTGTGTTATTAGCAGGGCCATAGATTAAATCATATTCAATACACAACATTATTGGAATGGGCTGGGAGATAGAGAGAGGGGGCTTTGTAATACCCTTTGTCATAGGCGAGTGAAACACTGGGGAGAGGACAGCCGCTTTAGCACATGTATGTGCTGGGAACAAAAACTTTATGTCACTCCTCAAAGCACCTCTTCCCTACTAGAAAGCAATATGTGGATGCTCTGCAATTCATCCTTCCGGAGAAAATTCTCTGTGACTGCAATCAACTGAATTGGTGAGAAGAAAAGAGAGCAGCCAGAGGATAATAACAAACCCACAGCCAGCACATGGGGGGAGAGACAGATTAAATACCTGATGGGTCCCAGGACCACCAAGACACCTACCCAATAATTTCACACAAAATAAGGGTCCCCAGATCCCTGAACTTTAGCTCTGGTCGCTAGGAGATAAAATGGCCACTGCAGAAGGTGACAGCAGTGACAAAATGAAGTCTTACAGATGCTTGCGGATGCTGCTGGATTTTTAGCCTGCTATGCCCTCCCTCGATGGGGTGACAGCTCTGGCAGTGGCAGGAGCCCATAGCAGTGTATTTTTCCCGCTTCAGACTGCGAGTCCTTACTCCAGGGTTTCCAGGAAAAAGCTAGCATGCCCTAACGATTAATCTACAGATGGGTATTAATTTCTGGCAGACTATCGGGGCCCACGGGAGTTTTTGTGAGCAAGGATTGCAATTGCTGCTACTGCTGTTATAATAGAGGGAGAAGAAATGGAGGAAATTATCTAACACCTTGCCATTGGATTCAACGTGTGTGCAAGCTGAGGAATTTACACTGGAGAAGGATACAAAGCCTGATATTTTTTCATGAGAATTCCAGTGTTGGGCACTTTATTTGTACAATGTCCTGTTAGTGTTTTTAGGGAAAGAGCTAACCTATGGAGATTACCTAAGTTATGTACAGCACAGCAGGAAGGTACCACTGGGTGGAGGTGTGATTTCCAGACTATTTGGTTCACCTTTCTGCATGATTGGCTTCCTTCTTGTCTGCTGATGCTTTGGCCAGTCAAGGTAATGCACAGATTTTACAGTTAACTGAAGATGAGTGATATATCACTTAAAGTATCCCTTTGCTAAAGGAGAACCGCCTACACTTTCTGTGCTGTCAGCCTTTAAATCTTCAAGACCACGGAGGTGGTTCCTTTGGATCTAGATGATGGCATACATATTTGTTTGAATGTTCTTCTCTAAACTGTGAAGATCATGAGCTGTAGATTTGTAGTCACTGGAGAAATTGGTACTTCTTATCTAATATTACAGCAGGCAAGGCCCAGCACTGTGAGTTAACACCCACACTCCAGTTCTATATATCCATGGTGTGCTTTTTACTCAATTTTATGCTTTCTTTTATTGCTTGGGTTTTTTTTTTCTTTTTCTTTTTCTTTTTCTTTTTCTTTTTCTTTTTCTTTTTCTTTTTCTTTTTCTTTTTCTTTTTCTTTTTCTTTTTCTTTTTCTTTTTCTTTTTCTTTTTCTTTTTCTTTTTCTTTTTCTTTTTTTAACAGTTGTAGACTTCACTGACCTTAAAAAGCTTTTCAAATTAATTGGGAAATAAAGCCAAAAATTTGCTAAAGGAAAATCAGACAGCCGTTCATGAGTACTGCTCCAAATTATCTTCTCTATTTGCTACTGATCATTTCTCGGAGAACCGATTCTGGCCAGGGCCTGAATGTCACCTGTTATTTCTTTCTCCCTCTTTTAACTTCATGCCTGACCTAACATGACATCCGTTTGTCCAAAAGGTGGCACTGCATCTTTGAGCATTTCATGGACTGAAATTGCTCTGGTGCAGAGGAGGTCTTCCATATAAAAGAGTAGAGCTGCTTTGCAGATCTGCTTAACAGTTCCGCTAGCTTTCCAACCACGGACGCTTTCTAAAGCAAGCGCTTAGAGTTTTTAAAAATTCAGGGCTTTGATAAAAACAAAAGCTTGACCTTGAGTTTTCTGACATCTAATTTTAATGTTGCAGCTAAAAGCAATCTCTCCAGGCAAGCACATCCAGGTAAGAGAAAGTTCCTTTTTGGAAGCTCTTTAAGGAGAATTGTAGTGCTGAGCTTCCAGAAAAGCCTCATGTCTTCCACTATGACAGGAAAATTGTCACCCCTTCTGATTGCTTGTTCTTTCTCAAATTTACCAGCTGTGCCATGCAGAGAAATAAAATTTGCTTTAATATAAAAGACAAAACCTCCTACCTAAGATACTCCTTTCTCCCCAAGCCCACAGGCACAAGCTGCAGCCACAGTTTTTCAGGCTCTAGGTAGTCTTAGGAGTACACAATTTGGTCTAAGAAATAGAAAACTGTCCATTCCACAACACTCCCCACAAAAAAAAAAAATTGACTTTTGGCATCAAACCACGATGATATGTCCCAAATTAGCTCCCTTGCTGGGCTACAGTCTCTTTCTCACAGTTGTTGGTACCACACAGATGGTAGGACCACCACCAACCCATTTTCCTGGCTTTTGTCAACTTTCATACAAAGGCTTTTGTTAACCCCTCTTTCTACACCTGCTTCTTGTGTTTCTAGGTCTTGCTGAGACCTGACTCAAGGCACCTGTCGTCTGACTCCCAAAGCCCCTGCAAAGATGCCAGACACCCATTCTCACGGCCCTCCTCTCTCAGGTTTGTTTCTATTCCTCTTTTGTCTTAGTTCTCTTTGGAGACCCAACTGTTTGTCTCTTTTCTATCTTCTGGTGAGTACAGATTTCTTTTCCTTGATTTTTTTTTCTTTTTTTTTTTCCTCTATTTCAGCGACATCCTTCCTTAGGAGACCAGACTTCAGTTTTCATGTTGACAGTCAGCCTGGCTCTAGTGTTTCATTCCTTGAATTTAAATTCCTGGATTGCTGTCAGCTTTCAAGTCTCCTAATGATTGCTGGAGTTGTTGTCTCCAACTTCCACTCAGTCTTTCCACACCTTTCAGTCACTTCTTGCTTTTCTTCTCTAGACTTCATTTTCTCCTGTGTCTTATAAGCCTTCTAATGAATTTCAGTCTCCTAGCATGTTCTTTAGCCATTTTTCTCTCCCAAATAGCATTCCACCTCGGTTCTCCTGTCTCCTTTCCTGTGATGTTTTTCATTGTTTTACATCTGGTTGCTACCAGTGCGTATCCTTCTTTTTTTTTCTTTTCTTTTCTCTTTTCTGGACTTCCTACTACCGTCTTGTTGCCCTGATCTATGCTTCGGACCCAATAGAACAAGAAACCCCACTCAGGGCCATTTCAATCACAGGAAGCTTTGCTCTTCAGTTTGGAAGGAAATCGAGCTCCTTCAAAGTCTGAAAAATCTTTATTTTGACATCTGAGGCTGCTTAAGGCCAGAGAGCACTAAATCATAATTCACTGTCATACTCCTACCTAACTTCTTAAAAATATACACCATTCTGTAGTGCTTGTATGTAAGATGTGTTTCAATAGCTCCTACAAACTATAGGGCAGATGTTGTAGCTATGCATGTCTTTGTGAATGTTTTATTATGTTCCTGACACAGTGGCCAAATGAATAATGTAAAGTGCTATGGTGACAAAAACTGCTTAACTACTTACACAGACGTGCAAGCTATGCGTGGGCTATTAGTGGGCACTAGCAATCAAAGGTTTGTCCTTAAAAATCTGTTGTAGCCAGAAAGTCTCTTTTTCTAGATTTACATTGGGTTTTTTCCTCATTAATCCTATCACATTCATGTTTAATTAACTTTTTCTCTTGTGAGAAAGTATTGCATAAAAAATGTCTTTTCCAGTAAAATGCTTCTTTAACAATTTGGCCATGATACAAAACCACATTCCCACCAGAAAAGCTTTTTATCTCCAAGCATATTGTGGTCAATTTCCTTCCTAATTAATACCGTATCCACCTTCAAATTCCACTTCAGCTCCCAAATGAAAATTGATGAGGCGATCAACCACAAATAGGTGCAATATACCACCGATAGTTCAATCAGCACCGCTTCCAGATTGTTACAAAAGCACAACCAGCATTTATGTTTTCATGTCCTTTGGACACGCCCTGCTCTTAACATGTTACTATGATAGATTCAAGTTACACTCAGAGAAGGTTTTTGAACATGAAGTTTGATCAAAGAGTCAGCTTTGTACGTGTCAAAATGAAACAGGAGAGGTAAAATCTTTTCTGAGGAGCATAAGCAGGTGGCATGCTTGAATGAAAGACAACAGAGGCTGGAGCAAAGGGAGATGCATAGACTATATAAGCTCTTCCCTGATGTACTAGACAGTTTGCAGAACTATTCCCATGGCATTTTATGCAAATGTAAGGCCACTCAGCTGTAAACAGCCCTGCAAATGAAGACTTGAAAGGGCTTTTGCCTGGCCAAATGGTAGTATTGTGTCCCTAATCAGCCACGATCTTGACTTGTCTTGCACCAGTCTCAGCCAATGCTGATAGTGGTGCAACGTATTCACCTGACCTTAAGAATCATAGAATCACAGAATGTCAGGGATTGGAATGGACCTCTAGAGATCATCTAGTCCAGCCCCCCTGCCAGAGCAGAATCACCTACAGTAGGTCACACAGGAACGTGTCCAGGTGGGTTTTGAATGTCTCCAGAGAAGGAGACTCCACAACCTCCCTGGGCAGCCTGTTCCAGTGCTCTGTCACCCTCACAGTGAAATAGTTTCTTCTAATGGTTTTGTGGAACCTCCTGTGCTCCAGCTTGTAACTGTTTCCCCTTGTTCTGTCTTTGGACATCACTGAGGAGAGCCCGGCTCCATCCTCCTGACACTCCCCCTTGACATATTTATAAACATTAATGAGATCACCCCTCAGTCTCCTCCAAGCTGAAGAGACCCAGCTCCTTCAGCCTTTCCTCATAAGGGAGATGTTCCACTCCCTTCATCATCTTTGTGGCTCTGCGCTGGATTCTTTCAAGGAGTTCCCTGTCCTTCTTGAGCTGAGGGGCCCAGAACTGGACCCAATATTCCAGATGCAACCTCACCAGAGCAGAGTAGAAGGGGAGGAGAACCTCTCTCAACCTACTAGCCATATGCCTTCTAAAACAGCCCAGATTGCCAATGGCCTTCTTGGCCACAAGGGCACATTGCTGGCTCATGGTCATCCTGCTGTCCACCAGAACCCCCAGGTCCCTTTCCCTTATGCTGCTCTCCAACATATCAGTCCCCAAACTATACAAAATTCAGCAGAGCTCCTCTCCTAGTTGGCTCAACCATCATTTTCATCATCAAGAAGTTATCATTGATGCACTGGAGGAACCTGGCTGTGTAGGCCTTCCAGCAAATATCTGGGTGGCCAAAATTCCCCATGAGAACCAGGGCCTGTGATTGAGAGGCTTCTATCAGCTGCTTGTAGACCTCATCATCTTCCTCATCCTGATCAGGTGATTGGTAATAGATACCCATCACAGGCATACTAGCCTGCCCCTTATTTTTCACCCACAAACTCTCAACTTGCTCCTCATCTGCCCCTGACAGAATTCAATACATTCCAGTTGCTCTCTTACTTATAGAGCAACTCCACCTCCTCAAAAAACATCTGTTCTTTGTTGGTCTTCTTGTAATCCTCTTCTTGTGAACTGACTTCAGGGAATGAAGTGACAATTAATATGTTTAAATATCCTGGCTACCATCTTCCAAAGTATATACAAAGCTTAAGTACCTACGGTGAAGACGTCCTCTTCCTCAAGCAGAGCCTATGTGAAATTACGTGTTCCCTTCCAGGAAAGTGTTTTTACCAGAAGAACCCAGACCACCAAAGTCTTTGTGTTTTGGGTAAAAGGACACTCTACATTGATTATCATACATTCATACAAGTTTAAAATGCTTCTGTCTTGGAGTAACCCTATGCTTTCTTACCTTGCCTGCATACAGAAAATCACAGAGGAAATGCTGAAGGGTATGTTTTCTTGTTGAGAGGTTATTTAGAAAAGAAATTACTTTGTTTCAAAGTTGTGAAACACTGAGAAGAAAGTGGCAAAGCTAGACATTGACAATAGTCCTTTAAAGTAATTGTAACAGCTATGGACATGTTTTCTTCCGCTGGGGCTTATCCATGAAGCACAGCTGCTGGTTTGTTAAAAAAAAAAGGAATCCTTTCATGTAGATGAAAATGCTCAGACTCCAATGTTTCTGAATCTATTTGCCTAGGTCTAGAAAAGTTTATTTTCAAAGGCAGTTTCTTTTTAAGTAATTTCTCAGTAAATAACATATTATACATATCTTGGTGAAGGTATTCTCAACGCTGCCTGTAAAAGCTGCTGTAATACTCCAAAAATAGGAGGAATCCCAGCCAGGGGAAGTACACAACAAAAAAAAACAAAACTGCCTTAACATGAACTCTGGCTCTAGCCAAAGAGATTAATTAAATAACCAAGTATATTAATAAGCACAGTAACAGGAGGAATTAGTGTGGTGCGGGTAGTAGATCCCACACTCCCTGTAGACCTCATTCTTTAAGCACCGCATGACAGAAACTCCCTTGAAAAAGTCCAGTCAGTTAATGCCTGTAGAGTTTTTCTTATAACTGCTACTTCTAGTATAACGACTATTTCTACTACTACAATACCACAAATAAATCTCTGCTTCATACACAGTAGTATGGCAGATTTGTCCTCCTCGATGGCCTTAACCCTGACCCTGAGGAGAGGGCCAGTACCTTCCAGCCCTTTGCACACCTTTGGGCTCCCCACAGAACAGGGAATTAATGCCAATGGTGGTTGGATATATTATCAACTTGAGGGTAATAAAAGCCTAGAAATACGAGTTGACTGACTTTTGTGAGGGGTTGGGAAGTGAGCCTGAATGTCTTGTTTTGAAGCAAGCATTCTTCCCAGATCATTTCCTAAAATATTCCTGACAGTGAAATATAGCTAACCACTTATAGCAGTTAAACACTGTACATGAGACAAAATCATCATGAACTTCAGCAAGAACTGGGTCCAGCCCATGGATAGTGAAAGAGCAACTTGATTTCATTATGGTTCCTCCTCATTTTCATTCAAATGGAAAACAACTTTCATAAACAAAATTTGCAATGATGGCTAGCCCTTTGATGTTTCTACTCATGGACTATTCATCTTTTAGCTATCAAGTTTGCAATTTACACTGTGGATTCTGATTAGCTCCCCTGGTTAAAGGAATATGATCACTTTAGTAGGTGTATCAACCATAATGTAAAAGTGCACTGCTTCTATATATTACCTTTCAGCCAATTATATTTACAGTTCCACACTTTTCTAGAGATTAACATTCATTCTTATCCCCGCATTTCTTTTTTTTTTTTTATTCTGGCTTAGAGAAGCAAAACTTTGCCCAATGGAAAACCATTGTGACTACTTTCTAGATACTTAAAGGACATGCTGTATTTTCATAAAATGGAGGAGTTGGCAACTCCTCGCACATTGTAAGTAGAGGAGTTGTGGCACAGCTGCAGGTTCTTAACATATTTTCCCTGAGGAGTAAATGAACTGCCCAGACCACTACATTTTCTGGAGTCAACCTCCTCTAGGGACAAATCTGATGTTTACTTCAGTGGGAGCAGATCTCAGCCAGGCTTTACTGTATGGATAGCACAGTGTTAATCCGCAGAGGCCTGGAGGCGAGGAGTTACAGTCATTGTATTCAGGCTACACCAACTAATGCCTGCACCTTTGCAATTTCTTCCATGTATATAAAAAATGAATAGCACTGACAAAATAAAACTTGTCTGTGTGCTTTCCTTGTCTATGGAGAATTTTGGCTTCTCAAAATAATGTGTTGTATCTTGGGAAAGCCAAATTCTTCATGTTATTGCAGCCAGGCTGTCTAGACTGTCTAATAAGGTGAAGGTTGCTCTGGTTTGACCTAATATTCTTTTTAACATTGACTGTTTGTTTCAGTGATTGCTTTGTTGGTAGATATTGCCAATGTTACAGTTATTTCAGATTTGGGGGCTTTTGTGAGGGGTGAAAAAGAGCGTAGATTTCCCTCCTGGAGCAATTGCTCTATACATGCTAGTCTTCTTAGTTCAGTAAAACCTAGACTCTGAAAAAGTTTTGAACACTTTTTGCCTAAACAAAAGTCCATGATGTCAGTTCTAAGCAGCAACATCAGGAATGACAAGTGATTCTTTAATATTCAGGGCATGACCTGGCTAGTCTTCCATATACACAAGTCAGTGTGAATTCTATGCATGGAGGCTTTGAAGGATCAGGTCTGTAACTTGTAGAGCACTAAAAAGCCAGCGCTCATTTTTTAAATGTCACTGCCCGTGTGGTCATCAACACAATAATTCAGCACTGCTGAACTGTGTTTCTCTCGACTGGGTGCTAAATGTCATGGTGTTCCTGAAAAACATCTGTCCTCTGATGTGTGAGAAGTCTGGCCTTCATTCTGCAAGGGCCAAGGCACTCTGAGCTTATGAGCATCTTCTCAAGCCCACAGAGGACCTTGTGTTCTTTCAGAAAATATGTCCTTTTAATGCCTTTTGTGCCATGCTAGAGAGGAAGGTGGGACCATGCAGATCAACAGTGAACCACTTTTCCCCCTTGGAGCCTGCATGTAAACCGCGTTTGTACCTCGATTATGTGACTAACAGTAATTTACTTTAGCTGAATCTAGATAGTATCCTGTTCTACATAAAAATTGCAGTCACTGGTCAGGGGCTTGTTTTATTTGTCCTATGGATAGGCAATTGCTGATTCCAGTTACCTCTCCTCTTTTTTACTCTCTGGTGTCCTTATGTTCTTATGTTGAAGGCACTTTGCAGAAGCACGGAATACACAGGCTGTGTTCCAGTCTTCACTACAATCTTCCCAACACTTTCTCAAATACCCAAATAATCAGGCAATACAAAAGCTACATTTCTGCATGTGAGCTGCACATGCCAGCTGATCATAATCACATTTATTTGAAAATATGGTCTGAAGTACAGGAAGACATCTCTTCTCTCTGGTAGTACAGTGGCAAGAGGAGTGGGACCTCCACAGGAGTCAGATAGGCAGGATATACAAGTCCTAGCAAGGATTGCTAGAATCTTAGCAGCTTCAGACTGTACCTCCTGCTTGTCTAGGTGCTACCAATCATGCCATACCTCCCAGGGAACTGGAGGCCAGTGGTCCTCTATGCAGAGATTTAGGAGGCTTTTCCTTTTATTCTTGTTTGTGCTATCCATTATGGGAAGATGGAACAGATTATTCTCTTCTCTCTAAAAGTGTTCGTGGTCTGTTGTCATCCCCCTAATCAGTCTTTAAATTAAACAACCCCATGTCCTTTAATCTTTCCCATTAGATGATACTTTTAGAATCACTTTCTTCTAAACTGACTCCAGCTTGTCTTTCTGGTACTCAGAACTAAACAGAGCACTTCAGCTGAGCTCTTACAAAACAATATGTCTTGCAAACTCTTCTCCATATAAAAACCTAATCTGATGTCTGCCATTTTTTTGCAATGGAAAAATGATTTTGTTTCAGCTTATGACAACTGATAGTATGCATGTACATTAGCATTTCAGCTGTGACAAGAGTACTTTTAACGTGGTTGACTCTACCTCGGTGTAACATGTTTTATTTTGCATTACAGAGCAATCTCGAAGTGCATGGCCTGCTTCCTTTAGGAAAGAAACTAAGCCAAAACATGCTCCTCGAGAGTGCACTTACTGAGCATTTTCTGCTAATGGACAGTCAGTCCACAAGACCAGACCAGAGCTAGACTGAAGTAAGACCTCTAAAAGTGAATCCAAGAGAGCTTAGTCCTCAGCTCTGGCTCTTTCACTCTGTAGACTTGCTCCCATCACACAGCTCTGCTTGGGTACCCCTGCAAAATACTCTGCAACCTTCAGAACTTGTTTTGAAGAAGAGCGCCTAACTGGTTGCACTGTATACCACATATGTACACTGATTGCTTTTGCCTTAGTGTCATATCTTGCATTAATCCACTTTGAATTTTATTTGACATTTCATTTCTCAAGCACTCCTTAAATTCTAGGTCTGTTCTTCAATGCATTTGCTGTCCTTCTTCTCTTCAGGCCATCTGAAAATTGAATATTTAATATTTTGTCTTTCGTCATCCAGGTCATTAATTAAAATATCAAGTAGAGTGAAATCCAAGACAGATCCCTCTGGCGCACCACTCAGTACCTCCTTCCATCTTAGCAGTGAATTACAGAAAATATTCTTAGCATATGATTATCTGGTCAATTTATTCGCACACTACAGAAGTTCCACCAAGGCTATATACGTGTAAATTTTTTAATGAGAATGTCGTATGAGAGAGTGTTGAGATCAAAATATGAGAAATTAATGGCCTCATCTCTATCTGTAAGTTGTTGTCCTAGACAGAAGTTAAATCGATTTAATACAATCTGGTTGTTATAAATTCCAGTGGGCTATTATTTATCTTCTTCTTATCCTTCAGGTACTTAAATATAGTTTAGTCAATTATTTATTAGAGATATTTTAGGAACTGATGTTCTCTGATCTTTTTTCCTATTTAAGAATGTTGAGTATGTTTGCCATTTTTCCTGTCTTAAGGTACCTTATTTGACCTCTACAATTCTCAAAGGCTTCATTTTGCACTACCAGATAAAACAGACTGAGGAGCACACGCTGGCCCTGAGGCCAAGTGGCAGAGCGCACTTCATCTCCACATGGCAAATCTTTCCCCTCATTTACCAGAAAAGATTGTACACACTCAAACTGTTCCTCACCCAGGTTATTCCCCATCTGTGTCTGGAAACTGTTTAGGAAAATAGTAGAATGGGAAAAAAAAAAAAAAGTTAGAAAGCTTTTAGCAATAAACACTCTGGGTGATCCTAGGACAGCATGTTAGCCTATAACCTGTCTCTGTTCTATTTATGACTGTAAGCATAGCCCCAAAAAAATCACTAAACTGTCTGAGATGCCCTGAACCAGTTTAGTTTTTATGATGATGACAGTGATGCTCAGCTCAGTGCTTAGGATGCAAGATCTATTTTATCCTCCCTAAGAACTACAGTAACAGCATGAGGAGTGGGAGAAGGTGGTTTTTCAAAGATACAGAGATAGAAAACTGCCTGTACGTGCCAATTTAGTTTAGGAATCTAACTTATTCCTTGCTCTGCACTCGTCTTATAATGAATATTTCCTTTCTGCTCATTATATCTACTTTCTCTTTCCTTGGGTTGCTTACTTACTTGCCCTCATTTTCAAATGCCCTTGTTATTGTGATTCTGTAATATTTTCTGCTACCCATTTCAACCCAGGCCTGCTTTTTAACTATCATATTTTTACATTATGCAAGAGTCATTATTCGGTCCTGTCTTAAAGAGAGAACCTCTAGCTCTTACATAATGCATGGACAGATTCAATGCATTTCTAATGCTGAGAATTTCTCTCCTTTCCCATTGTTCATATAACCAGAAATATTCTGTGGAAAAACTAAAAATAAATCTTCACCCAGTAGAATATGCTTTATAATGCCTCTTGATATGGGCATTATCTCAGATTTAGCTCAGCCCACTTTGTATGGGAGACAGAGAGAGATTCAGCTCTAATTTAATATCTCTGAGATTGATCTGAGCTGTTTGCAGTTTCAGTCACACGTAATAAGGTGAAGGAACAGCGTCTGGCTGTCTGGCTGAACATTTATGCTGTGCTTATCATAGTAACATATCTGAGCTGCTTTGAAAAAAAAGATACTCTGAAAAGCCAGCAAAAATTAATAATGACCTCCCAATATTACTAACCTAACCTGATTCCTTTGTGCTCGACACCATTAGTTTTCATTCCTTTAATGTTGTGCTTCCCCTTTCTGCAATCACAGAATCATAGAACAGTTCAGGCTGGAAAAGACCCTTGGGATCATCGAGTCCAACCATTAACCCTACACTACAAGTTCACCCCTAAACCATATCACCCAACATCACATCTAAGCGACACTTAAACACATCCAGGGATGGTGAGTCAACCACCTCCCTAGGCAGTCTGTTCCAGTGTCTGACCACTCTTTCCGTGAAGAATTTCTTCCTAATGTCCAGTCTAAACTTGCCCTGTTGCAACTTGAACCCATTCCCCCTGGTTCTGTCCCTAATTACCTGTGCGAAGAGACCAGCACCAACCTCTCTACAATGTCCTTTCAAGTAATTGTAGAGCATGATGAGGTCCCCCCTCAGCCTCCTCTTCCTCAAACTGAACAGTCCCAGTTCCCTCAATCGCTCCTTGTAAGGTCTATTCTCCAGGCCCTTCACCAGCTTTGTTGCCCTCTTCTGCACTCGCTTCAACACCTCGATATCTCTCTTATATATCCTGGAAACTGCTGGAGTACACTCTTTTCCCGAGGTTGGGGAAACTGTGCCAGATGCCTTTCTGATAGAAAGCCACGTTGGACTCCATGGAGGCTGGAGCATGGAGGGAGGCTAACACGGACGTGGCTGCACCACACGTTTGGGGACTAGAAGGGAAAACTCCACAGGAGACACCGCTAATGAAAATAGGAGGGAGAGATGGATGGGTACCTACAGTTGCAGCACTAGGCCTCTCCCTTGTGAGTTCTTATCAAAGATAATTCAAAATGGAGTAAATACTGAAATATCTAGGCTACACGATTCAGCCTAATGCTGTGGCCCCTCAATTAGCTCCAGAAGCAGTATAGTTACGTTGCCCCATCATGCTGCCCAAGCTCCTCAGTCTTTCTGAGAGGCAGATCTAATTACTTAGGGCACAGAACCAGCCTAACACAGCCACAGCTCTTCTGGGACCAAGTTGGGGCTGTGCTGACAGTGTGCTGGACTGGATAGTCAGACCAAAACCTGCTCAGTGATAGCTCCGAATTGTCCTCCTGGTGGATTGTGGTACCCTGCAGGTATGTCTTAGAGCCAGTCTGCCAAAGTAGAGCACAAACCCACATGAACTTAGTGGTAAGATTCTGAAAACAAGGACCAGCAGGTATGTGGTTTCCCCTTGATCTCCTTGCTGCGGAGCAAGAAGCAACTCTGGGTGTCAGATTAAACCTGTTGACCACATACAGTCCTTAGATAGTCTCAGAAGGAAGAACAAAGCCCTAAGAGACTCTGAAAAATTTGTCTGCAGTACTAACGGGAGTATCCAAAGCTAGTTTTTACTTAAATACTGCTCTCGTGTGGTGCAAAACAGCATGAGATAAACACTGCAAAGGACTGCAAACAGAATGCCAACTCCATTTTTAGGGTGTTTGTCTCCCAGAAAATAACCCTTTTTTTTTTTTTTTTCCTCAGAGTTATTCTGAAAAATCAAGATTGTTTATGTCACTGTAACTTAATCAGTACATGAAAAACTGCCTAGATTCCCAGATAAATGTTATAGAGTTTTCACTTCTGATGGACCTATCAGTACCATTTTTGATTACAATCTGGTGTGACACTAGTGCTACCTCATTTAAGTAAGGTACTGTGGATCACTTTCAGATCACCCAGTTAACAAAGACCAGTGAAAACAGCAGACATTTTGGATGACTCTGAGCACCCACTGGACCAGGCTGATAAATGACACAGAGTTGCCTGAGTGATTATGAATTTTTTCCATCAGTGATGTTGGAAGTTTGACTCTGGCAGCTGTGGACTGGAGGCAGTCTGAGTTGCTCACCCTGCTTCTGTTGTCCTACACAGCATGAGACTGAATAAACATTAATTAAACTTTTCAGTATACCATGACTGTATCAACACCACTCTTTTGGAGAGCTGCCTATTCAGACAGATCAGCCTGGATACCCTGATGTTGCTTGTATGCTCAGCCGTACCAGTAATATCACTGAGTGTACTGGTGCCTGCTTTTCAGCAGCATGATTTGGATCCATTCCACCTTTATTCATCACAAACCTCAAGGAAACCAAGAGGATCAAGGGTGAAGAAAAGCGTTGTGGCATGAAAACCTAAGAATCTAAACCATCATGAACAAGAAGTTCATAATTCTGTATTAAATATCTCATCGTCTCTTTAGATTCCATTTAGACACATGTTTAAATCATTGAAAAATTCTGAAGATAGCCTTATAGTTGCTTGTTCATTTCTGTTTGCACAATGTTTGACACAACAGGACTCTGGCTCGGAGACTTTGGGGCACCTGGGAGTACAGAAGACTGACAGCGGTTAAGGAGTGGACTGTCTGAAGCTGATGGATAGTAAGCCACTGGAGTGGTTCCACAATTTTTAATTCTTTATTAAATTTCCTGAACTGTGCTGAACTTGGTGGAAACTCCTCTTGGGGAGTCTTGACTCATCTGCATGGCTATGGCACTCTTCATCAAGCCTTGACACATCTACGGCTAAAGAGACTTCACTGCAATAGCGACCTGCTGCTGTGTTTTCCATTCCATAAAATAAACTGTGCTATTTACTGGTTCCTCTTCTCCTTTCCAATTTTTGTAATCTAGGAGAATAATAAGCACATATATTGCTTTTATGAGGGAAAGTTCTGAGAACCTGGCAACTTGCCTGGTCTTCTCATTTGTTTGTGTTGGGGAACGGGCAGGATATTTTGCCGTAGCAAAAGACTGAATAGAGTTCTGTCCCTCTGAAATCAATTGCTGAGGAGTACAGGACAGAGCCAGAGTTGTGTTGAGATCTTCAGGAGGGACAGAGGATAATAAATCACCTCATTACTTCTTGTTTCTCACTACAGTCAGTATCAGGAAGAATGTGTCTAATCTCCTTACTGTGTGGTACTGCTTCGACACAGGTGTGGGAAGGGTAAACAAGATTTAGTCCCCATTCTGTCAGCTTTACTCTTATTATCCTCTACTCAGAGCAGATTCGGACACCCTCATGGCACTGGGGAGAGATTGTGAACCCTGAATGGATTTCAAAGGGACAAAGAACAGAAATTGAGCCTCAGGAATATGGGCAAGGGATGGGGAGGAGGTTGGGCATGGCAAACCTGAAATGGAACCTTGTGCTTCCTGGTTTGGGGTCCTGTCTTTCTATGTGTGACAAAAGCCACACTGAGGCTGTGTAACTAGTCAGAGGACTATTTTGCATATCTGCTAGGGCCCTGCCTATCATGGTATTGCCTCCTGTACCAACTCTTCCCTTCCCCCTTAATGTCACTCCAGGCTCTGTGATTGGATTTTAGCAAAATGGATTCAGTTTTTGGATGACCATGGGTCTCCCCACCCTCAGTTCTGCCTCTCTCCCAGTGCCTAGTGCCCCTTTCACTCAGTCGGGTTCCTTCACTTAACGTAAAGAGACAAGAGCAGGCTGAGAGATATTTCCTTAATGCTTCACGTGTATCACAGATATCCATAAAGCAAGGTGTAATGTACAGCATCACTCAGTGGACACAAGCTTAGATTATGGACGCCCAGGAGTAACCTCTTAAGCTCCATTGATTTCAGTGGATTTACCTGGCGACTTGTGGACAGAAGCATCCTGGTGAAAGACTTCAGTTTGGTTTTAGTATGTGGCTGAATGAGGAGATGCCTTCTCACTTGGGTGAGCTACACCTTGAATAATCCTACTGGAATTGTTTGCATCAAGATTTTTATTCTGTTATAATAAAGAAATTCTCTATCTGCCTCCTATTTGAGGACTGATGGATCTGTCTGTATTAGACACCCAGGACAGGACTCAGACTAGGTCTATCTGGCAGCCTCCAAAGGAGAGCCTGTGCAATGCTACTTTCAAGTCTGACCGCATGACCACCTGCATGATTGCATGAGTTCTCTCCTCTGAGCTGTAGCTGAGATGTAGAAGTTGCACATCTCAAGGGTGTTAAGCCGCAGAAAGTATTGATGAAACTGTCACATATCCCTCCCTCCAGATATACCTACAGTTTTCTGGTAAAGGTTCATCTGCACTGAAGACCAGTGTAGAGGCATGTATGAGCTTCAAATGAAGTAATTCAGGTGCCGATAATAGCTTAGCTCTGACACTGTGGAGTTATTTAGTGCCAGCTCTCTACCTTACTCTACTTCTTTTAATAACTGATAACTAAAAAGGAAAGGAAATACTTCCAGATTCATACACTTAAGGAACAGATGTTGCCACCGTTGGGCTTAACAAGATTGTGACAACCAAAACTAGTGAGTCGTCTCATTCATCCCCTTTAGCCTAGAATTAGTTTTAAGAATACATTAATTAATTTTTTTCAAGGTTATCCTCCTGTAAAAGGGAGCATCTGTGATTAAAAAGGATATCGGTCTGTTATTGTAAAAAGTAAGAGGTCTGCAAGGTTGTCTATAATGCTTGAGAAAGGGCTTGCACAATGTGAGTGCTACTGGAAATAGCTTGATACTATGAGGATCTCAGTATTTATAGAAGTGCTAATAAATACTGTAAATTACATGCTAAGACAAAGTTTTAGAATGCTGACTTTGACCTTCTCAGGTAGATCTGAACTTTCTCACTCATTTTTATACTGGGAATGTTACATCAGCCTGTGGGATATGTTGCGTAACTGATTGGATTGGATAGGTCTATGCTGTCAGGGAATAAGATCAAACTGTATCTTTGATCATCCAAATGGCTCATTTACTGGCTTGCCTCAGCCAGCTCTCTCCAACATAAGGCTACTCTAGAAGACCCTGTGCAAACCACTATGGACATTGTCCACCCTACCTAGCCTGAAGGTTGGAGGCTGGATCCCTGTCTCTTTTCTATTTTAGCAGCACAGACACGGATTGTATTCAAACTGTCTACCGTGGCACTTAAGCTAGACTGAAATGATGCCTGTTAATACACCC
The DNA here is from genome assembly GCA_020746105.1 of Trogon surrucura. Lineage (NCBI taxonomy): Eukaryota > Metazoa > Chordata > Aves > Trogoniformes > Trogonidae > Trogon > Trogon surrucura. The sequence goes on from CM036617.1 coordinate 35,117,659, forward strand.
TTCATTGTTAGAAGAGCATTGGAGAGAGAGACAGGGCTGCTGGACCCTTTGCAACTAGCAGAACTAAGAACTCAGTGGATGTGAGCAAGGATGTCATGATCTAGCCATAATGCCCAAAGTTAGTATCAGTACTAAGCAATCTGAATGCGGAGCCTACTCCGCTGACCACACAGGTAGTCAGAGTCCAACAACTGATAAGTCAGCCTCAGTCACTCTTAAATTTAAGGTCTGGATGGCTTTCAACACCCAAATCCTGCATGTCTGTCGTTACAACATGGCCAACACCAGACCCTGACCCTGACAGCCATGACCGTGCAGTCTCATGGCTGTCGTCAAGTGCATGATGATGTGGAGACGCGCGGTCTGCCGGACATCGTGGGACTCTCACTGGTCTTAACATCTATAGCACAATAGGTTGTGCACGTGACATGCCGTCTGCACCAAGCTTTTGTTGTCACACCTGACGTTTAAACCTCAGATCATCCTCGACCCCACAGCACCATTCCCGCTTTTATTGTAATGGCCATATCTGAATCTCTGATGTATCCATTTGTTCTGAAGATTCCAAAATTAATTCCTCTCATTTTTGCTAAATTCACAAAACAGCATGCAAAGTTTTTGCTATGTTAATGTGTTACACAGCAGCAAGTTGAACAATAATTGCCCCAAGGTACGTAGTTTTTGTCCCTGCTTTTTATTCTACTGCATTTTTTTATTCTTTTAAATTGTCCCTTTCATCATCAGATCCTCTGCTAGCTTTGATAAATTCAAGAAGGCCAAGTTTATAGGCTCTGCATCTTAAATCTTCCATTTTCTCATTTTCTGAGTGCTGACTAAATACTTTCCTTCACATTTACTCAAATTGTTATGAGTTTTTAAAATGTTCTTTGAAAAAAAATGTTCTAAAATAAAATGAAATTATTTCCTGCTGCTCCTACTGGATTAAAACAGTTGTTTTGCTGAAACATATTATCTTGTTTAATTGCTTAGTTCCAATGTACATTATTGGTTTTCATATGATGCATTTAGTTTATTACTGTAATACTGATCACAGAATCACAGAATCACAGAATGTTAAAGGTTGGAAGGGACCTCAAAGATCATCTAGTCCAACCCCCCTGCCAGAGCAGGATCACCTACACTAGAGCGCACAGGAACGCGTCCAGGCGGGTTTTGAATGTCTCAAGAGATGGAGATTCCACAACCTCCCTGGGCAGCCTGTTCCAGTGCTCAGTCACCCTCACAGTGAAAAAGTTTTTCCTCATATTTTTCTGGAACCTCCTGTGTTCCAGCTTCCACCCATTGCCCCTTGTCCTGTCAGTGGACGCCGCTGAAAAGAGCCTGGATCCATCCTCCTGACATTCCCCCTTGACATATTTATAAACATTGATGAGGTCACCCCTCAGCCTCCTCTTCTCCAAGCTAAAGAGATCCAGCTCCTTCAGCCTTACCTCATAAGGGAGATGCTCCACTCCCTTCACCATCTTTGTGGCTCTACGCTGGACTCTCTCAAGCAGCTCCCTGTCCTTCTTGAACTGAGGGGCCCAGAACTGGACACAATATTCCAGATGCGGCCTCACCAGGGCAGAGTAGAGGGGCAGGAGGACCTCTCTTGACCTACTTGCTACTCCCCTTCTAATACACCCCAGGATGCCATTGGCCTTCTTGGCCACGAGGGCACACTGCTGGCTCATGGTCATCCTGCTGTCCACTAGAACCCCCAGGTCCCTTTCCCCTGCACTGCTCTCCAGCAGGGCAGTCCCCAACCTATATTGGCACATGGGGTTATTTTTTCCCAAGTGCAAAACTCTACACTTGCCCTTATTAAACTTCATAAGATTTCTCCCCGCCCAGCCCTCCAGCCTGTCCAGGTCTCTCTGAATGGCTGCACAGCCTTCTGGTGTGTCAACCACTCCCCCCAACTTCGTATCATCAGCAAACTTGCTGACAACATTCTCTAATCCCTCATCCAGATCATTGATGAATATATTAAACAGCACCGGCCCAAGCACTGACCCCTGAGGGACCCCACTAGACACAGGCAACCAGCCAGACTCAGCCCCATTGACCACAACCCTCTGGCTTCTTCCCTTCAACCAGTTCTCGACCCACCTCACTACTTGGTCATCCAGACCACACTTCCTCAGTTTACCTATGAGGATGCTGTGGGAGACGGTGTCAAAGGCCTTGCTGATGTCCAGGTAGACCACGTCCACTGCATGGCCACCATCCATCCACCTGGTTATGTCTTCGTAAAAGGCTATCAGGTTGGTCAAACATGACTTCCCCTTGGCAAAGCCATGCTGACTGCCCCTAATAACCTTCTTATCCTTGATATGCCTAGAGACAGTGTCAAGGATAAGATGTTCCATCACCTTTCCAGGGATGGAGGTGAGGCTGACCGGTCTGTAGTTACTCGGGTCATCCTTCCTGCCCTTCTTATAGACTGGAGTGACATTCGCTTTCCTCCAGTCTTCAGGCACCTCACCTGTTACCCACGACTTACCAAAGATGATGGAGAGTGGCCTAGCAATGACTCCCGCCAGCTCCCTCAGCACCCGTGGGTGCATCCCATCAGGGCCCATGGATTTATGAATGTCCAAGTGTTCAAACTGATCCTTAACCCACTCCTCATCAATCAGGGCAGACTCCTCCTTTGTCATGACTTCCTCTGGGGCCTTAGGGGACTGAGGCTCCTGAGGACGGTCTCCAACAGTGTAGACAGAGGCAAAGAAGGCATTCAGCAACTCTGCCTTCTTTCTGTCCTCTGTCTCCAGGACACCCACCTCATTCAACAGAGGGCCTACATTGCCTCTAGTGTTAGTTTTGTCAGCAATGTATTTGAAGAAGCCCTTTCTGTTGTCTTTGACCTCCCTTGCAAGTTTTAACTCCAAGGAGGCCTTAGCTTTTCTGATTGCCTCCCTGCACTCCTTGACAGCTGCCCTGTACTCCACCCAAGTGGTCAGCCCTTCCTTCCACAATTTAAACACCCTCCCCTTCCACCTGAGTCTGCCCAGCAGATCCCTGGTTAACCAAGCAGGTCTCCTGGATCTCTTTCTTGATTTCCTACCTGATGGGATGCACTGATCCTGAGCTTCAAAGAAGTGGTCTTTGAATGCCAACCAACTGTCTTGGGCCCCTTTACCTTTCAGCTCCCTGTCCCAAGGGGTATCCCCCAGTAATTGCTTGAAGAGGCCAAAGTTGGCCCTTCTGAAGTCCAGAGTTGCGATCCTGCTTGCTATTCTGTTTTTACCGCACAGGATCCTGAACTCCACCATCTCATGATGTCATGATGTCATGATGTCAGAGAGGTGTAAACCACTGTGACAGAGTAGAGAGTAAAGTCTCATGGATCAAATCAACACACTTACCTTTGCCATCAGCTCTTAGAGATTTTATCCAGAAGATATTTATCAAATTATTCTTGGAATTAGCAGCACAGATTCGTGTGAGGTGTTTGTGCATCACTCCTCCATGCTATGGAGAGCTGGATCTTGATTCACTTTTGCACAGTGTTTCAGGTTTCCATTTTTGGGCTTCTTCATCCAGCAGCATCCTCCCTAATGACCATCTGTATGACTTGAGGGCTACACTGAGAGTTTACACTCAAGCCCAGGGGATTAGGAAGAAAATTAAAAGGATGGTCCTGAGCACCTTGGTAACTCTTCTTTTACACCATTAAGAATCTCTGTACCATCAAACCTCATCAGACAATGACGTTTCCTATTTTGTGGTTGGTATGTCAGAAGGGACAGAGCCATGTTCCCACCTGCAGCACCAAGTCCTACACAGTATCTTTGAGAAAATCTTTCTTGTACCACACTACTACAGATAAACACACACATTATTATATTGGAATCATGTTACTGAAATCTATAGCATGATGCCAGTCAACTACTGCATACATTATTTCAATTTACTAAATAGTTATAGAATCATAGAGTAATAAAATAATAGAATCGTAGAAAGAGTTGGGTTGGAAGGGACATTTAAAGGTCATCTAGTCCAACCCTGCAGTGAACAGGGACATCTTCAAGTAGTTCAGGTAGAATCTGGTTATTGCAATGCAGTAGTAAGATTAAATTAAAAAAAACATTGTACCATGCTTGACGTAATTTCATCTTGAGATTGTGTTAATGTTTCCAGTTTATATTCACTTTTATATATGCCCATTATAGTCAGCAAGAGAGAATGTTTGTTGAAATTAGTCCATTCTGGGCAACACATTAGATTTTAGGTAACAGAATATAATCTAAGGAAAAAAAGAGAAAGATTTTTCTAATGTTATCCCCTGGCCAGTCTCTACTTAATAGCTAAGAATATACTTTCATAAAAAGCAGGCCTTGGAGGACATTTGGATGGAGGCTAGGGTTGGATTGCTGCCTTATGCAAAATGGACTTTTGCTCCTCGTACTTCTTATTCCCACAAATTTCCTGTTCCTAGACAAATGTTTCTTTGTCTCTGTAATCATCCTCTCAGGGACCAAGTACATGTGAAGTCTGTCTGATATTAGTATTTCATGAGGTCACACAGAGGTAGAAAAAAAACTTCGATGTCTTCAAAGCATCCTTGGAGACTGTGTATAGAGACTCGCAGAATGATGCTTGTTAAATTTAATTTCACTGAGGAGCAATTTCAAAGAGTATTTTGACACCTAAATCTATTTATAAGATAGTAAAGGGGTTAAACTACAAAATATAATCTGGTGATATCCAGATGTCTCCTCCCACACACACCTGGTTCCTACTGTATCTCTAGGTAAATACAATATTACCTTTTAACTACCCTGTGTGAAATTTGGTGTAAAGCAAACCTATCCTGTGTTACATTGTATAAATTTCCATACTATATCACTGATGATAGAATCTGAATACTGTTATTTGGTTGTCATGGCTGCCAAGAGATGGCTAAATTGCAATGGTAAAGGGATTTTATTTATATTCACCCACACAAGATGTTGTTTGGTATTCTGGCCCAATATATATTTGTAGAAGATGAATTTACTAAGCTGGGATTTTGTGGGTATATTTGGCAGTGGAGAGAAATTGCGCTCACCTCTGCTTAAGCATTTAGTCCTGAATTAGAAGTAAGCTGAGACATTCCAGGACACAAAATCCCCTTTCTTTCCATGCAGTGATTTGGAATCCAAAAGGAAGAGGAAAGGGAGACAGTCAACAGCAAGCATGGGGCATCAAACAAGTGTGGTCCTGGAAATGAGGTGGCAAGAGAGACAAGGGAGATGCCTTTTGAGAAAATCTTGGGCTGGCAGTAAGTCCCCTGTGTCTCTGGAGTGTAAATTCCCTTCGCATGAGACAGACAGCACCAAGCCAGGTCCTGCCGTCAACCCCATCTGGGTGAGAGCCCTGACCCAAGTATGATGGGCATAGGTCTGTTCACATGGTACCTGCAAGACCAGTCATCCCGTTGGGCTTTGTGAAAATGGGAAAATTGAGGCTCACAGAGATGCAATCACTGTAAACCATTTACTGCATGGAGTTTTTGAGGAAAGTGGAAGGTGTGTTGCCAGGAGACGGAAGGTGAAAGGAGCTCTTCTGCTGCTGTGATTTACTAGATGGCTAGGTTAACGTGGGTGCGGTACCTTGCTAGATGGTCATTCTAAGTTTTAATTAATAGTTAATTAATAGTTTAGGCAATCTATATGTTTGCAGATTGTTGTTTTTTACATTTGAATAAATGAATAAATAGAGCTTTGAAGCTTGAACCCAACCCATCATTTCCGAGCACGGTTCAGAGCTGGCATATATCTTCCATTTTTGATTAGTGATAAATCAAATTGCAAAGGAACGGCTGACTTTCAGAGACAGGACTGTATTACAAGCCATCTGAGGGTAGGAATCAGGCTAAATGAGCCTGATATAATGATTTATTTACAGCAACTCTGATACCTTTTGTAATCCGTTATAATTGTATGGAGAGAGACTTCATTATCCCTTCATGTATCTGCAATCCCTTCAAGGGCTGGGGAGTTGCAGAGCAAGCCCACAGAGAGAGGAGCGCTCAGAAGGCTTTATCCTGCAAGGTTTTGAGCAGGCTGTACCCTTCATCATGCAGAACAGGGTATTCAGTTCTTCACAGAGTTTCCCCCTGTGAGTTATTCAAGCCAGTAGAACGTAATTGAATTTATTTTATTTAGGGTCTAATAAGGAAACGTAGTTAATTTCTGTCAGATAATTAGAATAAATCTCTAATAGAACCCAAGTCAATGTAAGTAAATATTTTCATTAGGTTGTTAGCACGTTGTTTGAATGTACTCCTGTACATGTTCATAACTATCTTAGTTTGGAGGAGAGAGGTGTTTTTAGCAACTACAAAATTAATTAAACTTGTAAGAATTCCCTTATTCCTTTGGAAAGTATTTATTTTTCAATTTAAAACAGATGGGCCTCTTTTTTTTTGACTCAAATTCATCCTGATCAATGTCACTTTTTAAGAGATTTAAGCAGACTGATACATTGTTCAACGGGGCCAAGCACAGGGTAAGATTGCTGGTGCCCTGTCTAAGGCTGGATAAGTGGGATGAAGAGTCTTAATTGTTCCTTGTTGTTGTTTATTTCAGGGAGAAACAAGTTTTTTATGTTATTGTTAAAGGGATAAAAGTTCCCCAGGGAATGGAGGAGCAGAACAGTCAGTTAGCACACCTATCTATCCACCAAGCCTAAGTAGACATACTGACACACATGGAACACTCTGAAATGGGAGAAAGTAGACAGAAATCTTCTTCTACAGGTACAGTTGATTGGGAGAGCAGACAGAAGGCAAGAACACTGGACTCATTCAAGTAATTTTCCTTCAAAACACAAATAAAGCTGGTCAGAAAAAACTCCAGAAATTTAGCAGAACAGAGCATTTCATATGCGGATCATACAGCGACACTCTTCATCTCACACTGAAGTCTAGGAATCTGGCAAAGCATTCTGGCTTTGGACACACCACTGCATCAGGTGCCTTTAAAAATCCCAGCCTAAATCATTGCTTTGGACAGATGGGAACAGTTTTATGCTGTCTTTCTTAAGCCATTTCTGGACTGTTGCTACCACAAATCTGTCATCAACACATAGTTCAGAAAAAGCAATCTGGGTCTTTTGATTATTTTTTTTTAAGCTAAGATAACTTTTAACACTTTAACATGGCTGCAGAGGACAAGGATACACCATGTTCACCTTGTAGGACTTAATCTACATGAATTCCTGGATGTTGATAGGGCTAAGAAAAATAATACAGGTTAATACCACTTTAATATTATATCCACCATCAACACAGAAAGACTGCAACAGAAAGTGATGGCCAGAGAGAAGCTAACAGTTCTCTTTTCCTGAGATCTTCATGTGTCCACAATCCATTTGCTTCACACCCAGCTGAATCCTTTCAGTTGAGATGCCTTTTCTAGCTGAGATTCCTGTGGGATCTCACAGGCAGGGTCCAGGAAGGAGAGGTAAAAACCCATCTTCTTGGGTAATGGGACATAAATGACAGGTGGAGGAGATGAAAATAAATCTGTTGTGAGATGAATACATGTGCATTCCATTGCTACATCCCCAATGGGTTGTAAGGCCACATACCCCTAAAAGCGCTGAAGAGCTTGTGCAGGAGGAACCTCCTGCAGCACAGAAAGGCCACAGACAGCAGCACTGCTCCAAACAGCAGAAGATTGTAAAGCTGGCTGGCTCTTGCCAAGTGTGAATGACCGTGTCTGAAGGTACCGCTCACAATTAAAAGCTGGAGCTGCTGAGCCTTCTGTTGGCAGTCAACATCTCCTGATGATGTGACACTGTTCCCATTGAGACTAATGACAGCAGCAGCAATCCTGTCTGATATATCAGGGTTGTGGACTCAGCCAGAAGAGGGAAACTGGCTACATGCAGCATGTCTCACTTTCTTTCAGTGCTTTGTAGATGAAAATCTCATCCTAGAAATCAAAATGGTGCAACCAATGTTAGTTTTGTCGTAAAATAATCCTTAATTGTCTGGGACCTAATAATCCCCAGGTGACATTAAAACCTTTAGCATTCAATGAACTCATGGGAGTTGTTATTCATGAACTCTTGGTGTTGTATACCTTCAAGAAGTGCTGCTGGTTGCACTTTTTCAGGAAAAGGCTGCAATTCTTCTTTAATGGTGCCACAAAGCCCAGAATTCCCAGTTTTCAAGAAGCTGCAGAATATGGAAACAAAAGACATAGTGGTTGACTAAAGGCCATGGCTACCAAGCAAGTTGGTGGCCAGGACCACTAGCCCAGTGGTACATTTCCTCTCTGTCTGTCTCTGCTTAACACTTCTGTGGCTGATGCCCGCAGGAAGGGACAGGCATTTTCTCAGTGATGAAATCCACGTAAAAAGCAGGAAGCATATTGTCTGTACCTGTAGGTGTGGTCATAAACGCTGGTGAGAAGGGCAGTTGAGCAGCCATAGGCTTTCTGAGGTCCTCTTAGCCTCTCCGTTTGTGTGCGTATGGTGACTGCACAGCCCATAAGCCTCTCCTCGTAACCCTCTCCAACCCCGGCTTTGTCATCCAGGCTCTGATTGCTTTAGGTTACCGATGTGCATAGCAATGCCAGCAGGCACTTACCCAGCAACTGGAGGTTGAGCTCATATCAGTGCTGCAACATTTCCCTCATAGGTTTGCTGTCATAAAGCTTCATGGTGCTGTAGAGATAGCACTTCTGCCCTTGCTTCGGGACCCCTCAGAGAAAGGCTGCACATAGCAATTTGAGAACAATAGGACTAAATTTGCATCTGATTCAAAAGGAATTTCACATGGCTTTAAAAGGTTTGTTCTCTTTTTTTTTTTTTTTTTTTTCTTCTTCCACTGTTCTCTTGCAGAGGAATTTTATTAAATGAACCAGGGAACAAAAACAAGGAAGAAAGCTTCAGAGTGAGGGCTATGTTAGAATATTTTAACCATTTAAAGTCACATGTTTATGTGATGCCACACTTGCTAGAGACCCCTTTGTTACCTCCAAAAGGAATGATATTTTTGGGTGGCAGATGGCAACAACCTTAAAAATGGCAGCTCAAAAATCTCAATGTGTAGAGTCATGCCAGTGCATCTCTTCATCTGCTGGAGACTACAAGCCCAAGGATGGGGCCAGGAAGAAAGGAGCAGTAAAGTTTTCTTGCCAATTTTTATTAATGTTAATAAAACTCAGGGTTCCTTAAATTCAGTTGTTGACTCCTACAGGTGAGCACAGTCATGACTGAGGCTCTGCTGGTTTAAACTAGTTGGGAAGTGTACACCAGGTTTATGAATATTCTGTTAATCTTGAACACTGAGCATAAATGGGAAAGATACAAAAGGAGGGAACGGATATTGAATTACACCAATAAAAACTCTCCAGCTGGAAAAGCCCAAGGAACGGGTAGAGATTGCTTGGAGTGAGAAATGAGTTCATTAAAAGATGCACCAGAAGTAATGAGGTAAGATAATGAAGGGATGAGTTTGTCTCCCTTTCTTCTTTTTTTTTTTTTTAAAAAAAAAAAAAAAGAAAAAGAAAAAAAAAGACTAGTAGGTGGAGGAGGGAAGAAGGACTTATAGAAAGGGTGAGGGCCAGTCGGCATTGCCTCCTACTCCAGTCACAAAGCTCTTTTAGACCTGAAGAACAACAATAGCTCTATGAGATTCCCACTGGACCCCTTCCTAATCACACCCACTGCATGAGCCGGGACTCAGAAATACCCAACCCTCCTTTCTCGTCTTCCCTCAGAGCTCCTCTTCCATCACCTGCCTTTTGTCTCCATCTTGCACTCAGCTTTTCAGCCATCTTGAGACTAACTGTACTGCAGCCAACAGACTGAGATGTTATGAGCCATCCAGAGCTGCCCAGGCTGAGAAAGATCTGTTTAGAAAAGAGAGAGAGAGAAAGAGATGACCAGGCCACACAGTTAACTGGGGAAGCGAGCCAGCAACCAGAGCGATAGCTGTTGTGGCTGACCTGCCATCCCAAAGCATCCATCTGTGACTGACCATCTGCCTTGGATCCTGCAAGCATCAACAAAACACCATATTTTTTCCCCAGCTCTGCTATCTTTTCTCTCCTCCTTCCTCTTATGTCTGTCCATGCCCATCCACAAACAGGGAAAGCATCATCTCAGAGCACAACAGAAGAAACCATGGCTCTTTGTTTGCCAGGATTGTTCGACCAGGGAGTGATATGCATACACCAGCACCCAGAGAGGCACGGGGTTATGTCAACAAGTAACCTCCTTACCCTCAGGGAGTTAAAATATGGGGAAGCACCAGCTACTTATATATACTTTTAACAGCATCTGCTTTACATATTATCAGGGCGCGACAGGACATAGGACAAATAGGATAAGACATGGCAAAAAGGTCACTGGGAGGAAAGGTGGAGCTCCTACTCTTTTTTTTTTTTAAAAAAAAAAAAAAAGGCAAAGCTGCTCATTTTGAGCATTGTATATGCAAATCCAGACATTTTAAATTGGAAAGAAAGGCAACATGAACACAGGTGTCACTGCTGAGGAGAAGAGAACGGCTTAATTTTGAGGAGGAATATAAATAAAGGGCAAGCCAAAGAAAGCTGGAAAGACAGGGACAAAGCAGAGTCCGTTTAAAACGAGGTGATCCTACCTGATTTCAGCCCAGCGTGTATTCAAAGCTTCTTGTGGCACTTATTAAATACTGCCCACTGAGAAAGGCTCTGATGAGCCTTTCTCCCTTATTTCTTTGTTAGTGAAACTGCTCCTAATGGCTACAGCAGCGCCCGTTGCTGCTTAATGCATAAAGCCTGCTGTGTTTGCCTACGCAGCCACCCGAGCTGGTAGCATTAAATTCACGGTGCTGTGCTTTGAGCTACCTTGCAGAATGGAAATCTTCGTATATAAAACAAACTCTGTTCAGCTCTGACTCACTCTCACTTTTCCACAGGAGCTAGTATTAATATTAAATTTGATTTCTCCCCGGGAACAGTATCATTTCTATTCCGTTGACAAATATCCTAGCAACACGGGGGTAGGGGAGGAGGAGACAGAAAAGTGTGACAGGGAACTGATCTAAGTGTTTTGCACAGCCTCAGCCATTGCACTGCTGTTTCTCTCGGATGACCACGTCTTTGCTGTTTTGCAATGCATCTGGCTGCTCTGATTCTCCCCGGGAAACCCCTGCCCAGCCTTCAAAAACCATCTCTGCGTGGACGCATAGGGCTGCTGAGAGCTGGAGTGCAAACGAGTAGCATCATGCATCCTAACACCAGGCAGAGGCTTTGGGAAACAGAACATGTCCATGCTATGAGAACCAGACAGCAAACAGACATCTTTATGAAGACAGAACGAGCAGACCCAGAAATGTCTTCTGAAAAAGGTTTTCTGATTCAAACAAGCCAGCTTCAGCTGTGCTAATAAGGCAGAGGCGGAACATTTCATTTAAGTCCTAATGGAATGGAATTACAGTGTCCCACTGACTTTCACTGGGGGGTTGTGGGCTGTGAAGTCTGTGGAAAATCTTGAATATCTAAAAATCCCATTTTCAGATGTGATCCCTGAACCCCTGCAATTTTCTGTACCAATTTACCACAAACACAGCAGCAAATGAGTGAGACTGTAACTTTCCAGTAAGTACTGCAAGATTTTCATAGAAACCCAATTTTTACCTCAAAATTTGAAACCCTACTGCTGAGAATTAATTCCATCAAGTCAGAAGAAAGACACATGGCTTATGCATCTGTGTGAATGTCTAGAAAATGGCTGTTCACAAAGAACTGACAAGGGGAGGATTATTTGTCAAAAGTGTGCAGTCAGTAGTACCAGATAATGGATTCATTTGGGATGATCACGGTTAATTTATGGATTATTCAAAAAACAAAACAAAAAGAGGTGATGAAATGTATCACACCTGGAGGAATTACACACTGAGCTGCAATGGAGAGACTGCTGTTATGCAAGAACTCATGACATCCTTTACAAAAATTTTGTGGTGAGACTGAAGAGTGGGTAGAAAACTCTAGTCACTTACTTGCCCTTATATTGCAGAATTAGTATGATAGTCCTCATCCACTGGCGCTCATTGCAGAAGACAGAAACACGTCTTGCACTGTATTACTTGGAAGACAAAGTAGCTTTCTCAAGTGCAGTTTTACAGACAGGACATCAAGAAGCTCATCTAGAAGGAATTTCCTGGTGTGATTGTAGATCTTGGTCTTCTGCGCCCTGTGTAAGAGGCATGTACCCTGCTTGGGGACATACACCAGAGTGGACTTCCAAAAGAGTGTCCCAAAAGGCTGCTGGACACTCAGATTGCTGAACAAACTTTTGAAAACCACCCACACTGCCCTTCTTAAGGAAGACTTCAGTTCCAGTCTGTGGTGTCTGTAAAAAGTACATCCTCTTCAAAGCATATCCCACCCCAAATTAAGAGTCAAGATTAATTTTAAGGAAAAGGTTTCTCTGGGCCAAATGGTGTGTTCGTAGCCTGTATTTGTACAGAGGAAGAATGGAAGCAATTTCAGCCCCTTTAGTAAATATTTGGATTTTAAATAATTGCATCAGTGCAAATGCGCACTATGCGTCAGTGTTTTTTTAAGGGACCAGGGAAGTTATTTGTTGTACACGAGGATGTTTGAACAGGATTTAAGACATGAGTAGGAGCCCATGTAAATTTAATAGAGCTTGAAAAGCTTCTCAGCTCTGTCCCATAACATTGTTTTACCAGCAGACCATATGGTTCCTCAATGAATTCTTCAGAGTAAGGGCCTGATACTCAAAGACACTTGAAGCCGGTTTAGCTCAGTGGGTTGAGCATGGTGTTTGAAACACCAAAGGTCGCGGGTTCGATTCCCGTTCGGTTCTCACGTGTTGCCTGACCTAGTCGAGAGGTGGCGTCCCTGCCCGCAGCAGGGAGGTTGGATTAAAATGATCTCTAAGGTCCCTTCCAGCCCAGGCCATTCTATGAATCTATGAATCTATGAAGCAATGTACTCAAAGTGTTGGGAAGACCAGATCACACACACTTGTGTTTCAGGAAAAGCAAAAACTTCCAGGTGTAATACTCCAAGGGGTTTCATTTTCCAGAACAAAGAACCATGCTGGCAAAAGCTGGCATGACATAAATATACCTCAAGGACGAAGATTTCTCTAGATACACAGACAAGGAGGAAGGAATAAAAAGGAAGAAGAGCACATAAACCTGGGATCTATCACTTTTTTTTGTTTTATCTTTCCTTAGATCCCTCTCCATTTATTAGTAAGGTATTGGGTTTAAATATTCTTTGCATATTTTAATACCTCTGTATAGCTGTCATGCATGTTGGCAAGTGCATATATGTGCACGAACATACGTACCTACACATGATGGAAGGCACTGCCCAGGGAAGTGGTGGAGTCACCGTCCCTGGAGGTGTTTAAGGGGAGGCTGGATGTGGCACTTAGTGCCATGGTCTAGCCAGCATGATGGTGTTGGGACATAGGCTAGACTTGGTGACCTCAGAGGTCTTTTCCAGCCTCAACAATTCTGTGATTCTGTGATTTATACATACGTAAGTGTGTGTATACATTTATACATACCTACAACTTTCTGTCCCGTAGAGGTATCGCTTTCATTTGTATTTATACCTTCTACCTTCTCTAACTCTTTACTGGTATGCATGTAAGTTCTCCACACAACGGATATGATTTCAACATCTTTTACGCAAGTATCAATCCACATCCACTGCAATGATTGAGATTAAATCACTCTGGGGGTTTCTTGTGGCACAGTAAAGATCAAAATATGGCCAAACTGAGAGTGTTTTTGCCTCTGTTGACAGCACAGATCCACTTTGTAGTTACTAAACCCAAAGATCGAGAGGTTTTTTTATAAATGTAAAATGAATTTGTTACCTTGACCTTTCAGAAAAGTACTGAGGAGAGAGGTTAGAGGCACTCTGTGTGTGACCTTGCCCCAGCACAAGCATTGCTCTTGCAAATCTCTGCAAACTGTTATTAAGTCCTATGATTTATCTGTCCAGACTAGACTCTGTGGTTTATCTGAGCCTATCTCTTAAACCCAGAAGCCAAGCAATTTCCATGACAGGGACTCCCTGCATGAGGATGCATTGCTTTAAGAGTCACAGGAGATGCCAATAGAAGGTGGAGACTTCCCCTGTGTGTTGTTGTGGTTGTATATGAAAAGAAACATATTACAGCCAGCCAAAGCAGAGTCAATTGTGAAATCAGCTTGGCTCGACTAACCTTTGGTGGCACAACACTGTATTACGGTAGAGAAACCGTGACCTCTGTATTGCACCCTGTCCTGTCTTAGAGAGGAAAAAGGCCATGAAACGCGCCAGCCATTTCTGTTGCAGAGCCACAAGCAGCTCCATAGCTGACCCCGCCACTTGGGATGATCCAAGATTTCAAAGCATCAGAGAGAGCTGAAAATGTAATGCTGTGGATCTCTTTTCTGGACACAGAAATGAGAGAACGGGAGCAGGAGGATATTTATCGTACCTTCTTCCTCCTTTTTTTTGCCTGGACTCGTGCCAAGCACATCTGGCCAAAGAGAGGGGAAATGCGGTTTCCACAAGATGAAACTTTGAATGGATACACGCAGTTTCTAAGGAGACCTGCTCTATAATTGTAGAGGAAATTACAAGCTGAATCATCTGTGGTTTGGGGAGAGAAATCAATGATATTTTGTAAGTTGAACCCAACTGTGCTGACTACTTACCAAGAAGAAAACTGGAAAGAAATCAATTTCAAGAACTTTCAACAAAAATCCATCTTAATTCAGGTCTGACAGATCTGCTTTGTTCTCCTTCTCTAAAGCAACGGGATGCACCCGCCTGAAATCCCTATTACTATTGCAGAGACTTCCCCAGCTAAGATGGACTGATAGGCTACACTCCGAGCCTGCCAAACCACTCGCTACTGAGTCTTGGGAATGCACAAAGGCCCGCACACCTTTCAGGGCTGGCTGACAAACCTGCTGGTGTCTCTCCAGAGGGCAGATCCGAAGCAGAATCCGCAAAGTGTGATGCATTGCACCACACATTGAAATGGATTGCTGAAGCACAGCTGCGCCCACTGGACCCTGTAATGACAGCAGTAAACTAATTGTGCTCATAACTTAAGTGGTGTTTGACTCCTAAATTAGTGCTCTTCATATACTGGTGTTTTACACATATTAACATTTTGGGGTTTTTTTGGAAGGGAAGGGGAAAAAGAAGTAAGACCCTGAGTATCTACTAGCATTTGCCTTTTGTTTTGTAGTTTCAGTTTACTGGATGTTCCTGTGAAACGCTGAACTCAGATTAGTTAAATCAGAAGAGAAAATAGGGAGATAATACTCTGTCTTCTGGAAATACGAGTGAGGCTTTCCTTTCGAGTTTATTCTATGTTTCTTTCTGGTGTTGAGAACATTGCAATGCCTGGATCTTGCCCCTAATCTTTGGCAGACTCAATCCCTCACAGAATCACAGAATCACAGAATGTCAGGGGTTGGAAGGGGCCTCAAAAGGTCATCTAGTCCAACCCCCCTGCCAGAGCAGGACCACAGAATCTAGGGCAGGGCACACAGGAACCCGTTCAGGTGGGTTTTGAAAGTCTCCAGAGAAGGAAACTCCACAACATCTCTGGGCAACCTGTTCCAGTGCTCCGTTACCCTCACAGTAAAGAAGTTTCTCTTCATGTTCAGGTGGAACTTCTTACGTTCTAAAAGGCTGAACTAGCTACAAAGGTCACTATTACTTAGTCAAAAGAGAGTGACAGGGACCCAAGCTGTGGTACTGGCTTCTTCAAAACATGAGTATTCATAATTTCTTCTCTAATTCCCCCAGTTGCCTGTCTTCTACCTGACTCCTTTTCCTCCCTTTCTGCTTCTTTTCTGGTGTGTCAGTGTTGATCAAAAGTACTCACACTCAGGCAGCAACAAACAAACTCCTGTTTGGAACTTGGACCTTCTGGACCTTATATTACCTTCTCATATCATCCTGCCTCCCTTATTATGTCAAGGCTTTTGAGTATGGGGTCTGTTCAACTCATGAAGTAAAATAAGCCATATATTACACTCCAATGAAAGGAAGTCAAGGAGATTCCTTGAGTTCCTTGACTGTAGCAGGACAGTTGGGTGGGTTATAGTTGAGGGATTTCTCTCTCTGCTTCCCACATGATGCACAGCATGATGCCTACCAGGTTGGACCTTTACCTGTGATTTATCGAACCTTGTGAAAAGTGAACCCTTCTCGGCTTCACAAGAGATACTTGCTAAAAGACATTCTGAAATCACCTGATCAGATTATATTAGATGAGCCTGTAACTTGAAGCCCGGTACCTAAAACACTTACTGCATCTTTCAGAAGCCAAACACAAAATGCTTTCATGAATTTTTGCCTTGGGGTGCCATACTCCTCTTGACCCAAGTTTACAAGAGTGCATGGAATTTAAATGCTTCAGGATGCTGAAGAGAAGAGCTTTCCCCTGAGCCTAAACAGCAGTACAATGTGTGCTCTTACCTCAAGGTGCAGGTGAAAGATTATCCTTTCCTACTAGATGCAAAGACAAACTGTTGAAGAACCAGTCTGTTTGGAGAGACTGAGTGGAGAACTGTCTCTGTCTACTCCGTTCCCAAGCTAGCTGGGGAAAGAAGAAAGAAATACTGTAAACAACATCCTTTTAGACAAGTTCTGACCTCTCCATTTCTGCTCACTCGTCTTCTTACACTTCTTCTTTCCAGTATAAGGCTCATTTTGCCTGAATTTAGATATCAAAAAGGTGAAGAGTCATAGGCTGTGCTGTTCCGTAGGGCCATCCAGTGACAGTCACTTAATTCTACCATCCCTCAATGCCTTTCTTTTACTGGGTATATGACAGTTTGAAGATACCTCTTGTTCTCTACAGACTGTACAGGCCCAATTTATGATCACAGAATAGCTGCTTGGATCCCACTGTTCAGAGATTTTGTTTGGTTGGTTTTTTTGTGCAACCCTTCTCTCTCTTCCTCCCTTTTTCCATCCGTGATTTCCCTCCATTTGAAAATAAAAGTTTCCCATAGATTTCTCTGTCACTTCACATTTCCCTTTCTATTAGATTTCTCCTTCCTGGACTTTCTTTTATGGCCCTATCTCTTTCCAATCCCCAATTATTTGTTCCACATTTTACTTTGTTTGCCTCTTATTCAAAAGGCTCTAGCCATTTCACATCTCCTATGTTTAAACCCCTCTATTGTGCAGAAAACCTGCTGGATTGAAAGAGCAGGAGGTCACAAACTAACATTGACAGTGCAGATGAGAATGAATTCCTTCATAAATTTGCTCAAGGACAGAATGAAACCCAGTTCTTGATAAGGGGAACTTTCCAAAAGGTAAGCATTCCATGACTAGAAATGAAAACAAACATCAACTGCAAGAACTTTATGACTCAACCGATTAAAAAAATTCTACTATAAAAATGTTTTTAAGTGACTAGTTGCCCTTTGTAGCCATGGAAATCATTTTCAATTTCAGCAACACTAAGGAGTTGTCAAAAACTTATGTTTTTTTAGCTTTCAGTGGTTTTGTGTGGTGGCAATGGGAAAAGATGGGAGTTTTAGGAAACTAAGTTAAAGTGATAAATTCTGATTAGCTTTGTATTCCATTTATATCATCTAAAGAAGGGAAGTTGAGGTACAAATTTCAAAGGAAAAGTTAGATGGGGGATAATAACTTGTCTATTTAATCTCTGCCTGTCAGAGTGTCAGGTCACTAGACTAGATTTAGTGTTATAAAAAGCTTGCATGAAAATTTTCTTTTAGATTCTTTTAATGATTTCATTTGGCACATCTTCCTACTTCCAAGTATTCCAACCGATGAATCTACCGAAGCTATGGCTGGTATGGTGAATTTAGAATTAACATTATAGAATAGTAAAGGTAGGTGAATTTCATTTGTAAATGCATGCTGGAAGTAGAAACTTGATTCTCTAAATTTTACCCATGTAACAGGGCACAACAATGACCTGTGTGTCCATCCCAAACGTCTCAAATTCTGAATGTCACCTACCTGCAATGAATTACTCATGAGTGCTATAGTCTATTCTGAATAACAAATATATTTAAGAAAATTACAATTTATTTGAAGATAACTCATGAAGAGAGGATGAGGTAAAATGAATCTAATACAGAATTAAAAATTAATTATTCATGCAGCTCTACAGGACAATGATATCCCCAAAAGCAATAACTGTATCGAGATCCACGTGGAAGAGAGCCCCCATTCAGTCCTTCTTCCATCCCCACAGACATAAGTGTACCAAACTACCTTCAGAATTTAATAGCAACCTGAAGCTTCTGTTAAGCTTCTGGAGTTATTTTTCTGCCCGTAGAAGTCATTTCTGAAGTGGAGTAGTGGATCTCTCACAATCTTTGTCCAGAGGACTCTGTTATCCCTTTTCAGAGCTGTTGGAGAACTAGTTAAGAGCCTCTTTAACATAAAAATTTGCCTGATCCTGAATATTGGAGTTAAGAAAAACCTGGCGTGGTTTATGATTCACATAGTTTACCGTGCTCTTGAACCTCTGCTATCCCTGTGGGATGAGTATTTCCAGGATTAGCTAGAGAAAGCACTGTTTTATTAAAATATTGCCCAAAGCTACAATGTACCCACTATGGAAACACAAATTAAAAGAAAATTGGATTTCCAGACACTGAGCTGAGATTGAATGATTTCACATCAGGTGTGAAACAGTTCCCTTTTCACATCTTCTTGCTTTCCTCTGTGGTCTCTCTTTGTCTTGGTTTCCATTTAGGAGTGAATGGGACCCATCTCCCCACGGCAAGCAGTTACTGTTCATTTGCATTTACAAACCAAAACTGATGCACTCTTAACCTGTCACTGAACCACTGATGAAACCTGACTGGCTACTGTGGGACTTGGAACAGAGTTCAGCTGCAATCCATTAGTGTGGAGAAAAACTTTTGCTTGGAAAAATCAAGATCTTATACTAAAAAAGTAGAGCTATTTTATCACTACACTTTTCTGTTCTGTTTGCATTATTGTGGCAACGTTCTTGTAGACTAAGTTTAAAATGATGTTATAAAAATAAGTTCTGATTAGATATGAATGCTTGATGAAATCAGCATACAATTTAGATTTTCCACAGGGTGTTCAAGAATATTCATAAAAGCTCTTTAATTATTAAATAATTACAAATCACTCATTAAAATATTATTCATTTTACTATTTAATCATGCCAAGCCACACATTTTAAATCCTAGAATTTTTCCTCTCTTAGTGCCAGACAGATCCAAGGGAAGCTAATTGAATGGGTTTTATATTTAAGCAGTTGAATGGCTAGTTCAATCTAGCCATAAATTGCAATAGAGCCATAAGATAAGTTCCAAATCACATGGAGAACTCATGAGTGTATCATTGGACCCAGGATGTGGTACAACCACTTTGTGAACTGCACAGGATGATACTTTAAAAAAAAAACAACACAACAAACAAAGAAAAAAACACAAGAACACACACAAAGCCAAACAAACAAACAAACAAAAAAAACCAAACAAACAAAAAAATCACCATCACAAAAACTTACTCTCATGGTTAGGTTTGTCTAAGTTCTCAATATGATCCATGACTCTGTTCCCAGAGAGCACATATTTTCACTTTGCTTTCCTTAGCTGTAAGTACCCCGATTACTTTTGACTCAGGTACTTAAAAGCTCCTATTTCAGGGTAATTTCCCTCACTATCCATGATAAATGGAAAAGCTTGGGGTAGGAATGCTTGCATGACTTATCCAGATGATGACAAAACACATCATCAGTTAGGAAGGATGAGGACACTAGCAATAGGGTTCACTGTAATGTTGTCAGATTTCCCCCTTCGTGAATAAACTGAGGGGTATGAACAAGTAAAGAGTGAGTCAAGGGCTTCCTGGGGGTCAGACTCACCTGCTGTTAAAAGAACAAACATCTAACCTGGGCAGCACTTGTCTTTTTGCATCCGTGGGCCACCTGAGGTGTGGTCCTGCCCAAGAGGGCTACTAAGGAGCAGAGGGCACCAGACACAAGGCCACTCCAGAGACTTATCTCCCTGAGCACTGGGATAGCTGTGTTTCCTCAGAATCAAGGACTTTCCCTGTAATTATCTCAAGAAACACCAATCATACCATGGCAAAATTATGTTCTATACAAAACATTATTTTTTTCCTGGTTGACTGTTATTCCAGTATTTTAATAACATCTGCAGTGGTTTGTTCAGGGTCACTAGGGAAGATGGCAGCAAATCTGGGGACAAAGTCGAGGAGGATCTCATTCTCATTCTTAAACCTTCTATCCACCGAGGAATGCAGCTTCTCAAATCAAAGTGACAGGAGAAGTTCAAAGGGGAAGCAACAAACTGACCAGTTAATTCAAGCATCATTTCTACAAATGATACTACATCATGTTGCCAGAGATGTGGCCCATTCCTTGACCTTGTTTTTTGGCAGAATTTCTTTCCCTAGAGAGAGCAGAGGATTCTGTGTCCTTGAGGTAGAATTATGAGGAGCCTTATTAGTCACTGAATACAGTTCTGTTTCTTCCCCAGCAGGTTATTGCAGATTCAATATCTGCAGAAATAACCTCAGAAAGGCTGACAAAATATCCATCTGCTTTACAAGGTCACCACACAGTGTGGCCACCAATATTCAGACAGAAAAAGGGTAAATGCCACAAGCCTGCTGTGCCGTGGAAAGACAGGTCGGAAAGGTGGACAACATTGCAAATATGCAGGTGTAGCAAAACAGAGGTCTGTGATACCCAGAAATTATAAATGTATTCATCAGAACTCAATTAATATTAATCTGCCTTCCACTCAGACATGTTCAAGGATGATATAAGTAACAGTACAATGTAAATATTTTGTAACACTCACAGCACCGCAAGACGCAATGTGTAAGTACTTCACATAAGTACGTGAGCAACATGACTACCAAAGATGGGCGTAGTTACAAGTAGGTGGCATCCAGCTAACAAAAATTGCCAGACAAAAGATAAGATAAGATGAGGGTAAAGGGCTGCAAATAATCCATACAACCTACCAGATACATGAGGAGGGTGACTGGCAAAGCAAAAAAAAATCCCACAGTAACTCATAAACAGATGAGTTCCTTGTTTTTCAGAGCAGGAAATAGCATAAAACCATCAGGCATGAGGGAGAAAAATCAGAGAAAAAAACAAGACAAGCCCACTTCAGCTCTGATTTCTTTCATCAGTGAGCTCTCAAGGCTGATCCCCCAACCTCTGCAAGTACAGACCACCAAAGACCACTACCATCAGTGCCAGCTGTGAGGCATCATCTGCAGTGTTGTGTGCTCACAGCTGACTCAAAGTGGCTGTTAAAGACCAAGAGTGATGATGTTGAACAATGTGTGGGAATTAGCTGTGAGCATGAAGGGTGTTCTTAATGAATGGATTTAGTAAAGTTAAAAGTTTAAAACTTCCCTGGTCTGTCAGCCTTCTAAATTTTTCCAGGATGACAATCCCTAATTCCTTAACTATATACATGCATTCAGTCTGCATACCTGCAGCTCAAAGTTTCTGTAACAGTAGGAATTTCCTTGCAAAAAGTCCTATCTGATTTTGAGGAGTG
This sequence comes from Trogon surrucura, assembly GCA_020746105.1. NCBI lineage: Eukaryota > Metazoa > Chordata > Aves > Trogoniformes > Trogonidae > Trogon > Trogon surrucura. Next base: position 35,139,218 of record CM036617.1, read on the forward strand.
CACATGAACTAAGAAAACTGAGGTGTTATAATCAGTATTTTTCAATGTGGAAAGACTTTCCACAGGAAGGGCAGAATGAATGGGTTGGGAGTTTCATAATGTAAACCCTGTAGCTTCAGCGTCAATACAAACGATACTACAGGATCTGTAGCCTAATCTGCATTCAGTGGATCGCTGTTAATCTATTTAAACTGAAGTAATTGCTCCAGTTAAGTTCCTAATGAATATTTGTTCACACCAGAGAAGCCTTATCACAGTTAGCAGTAACACACAGTTTAACACATCTGAAGGCAAGGTCAGCAGAAATAGCAAGATTTCGGACAACAAACTCGAGTCTTGCCCCAGAATGAAAATAATCACTTTTCATCGTTCACTGATCCCAAAGCACTTTCTGCAAGTGAGCAGAACTGCACTGTGTTTACAAATGGGCAGAAATGAGGTGTGGGAGGGGGTGTTATAAGTTCATGGCCTATTTTAACACTGCAGGACAGTGCAGGATGCTGGTGAGAGAAACCACAACTCTTGGCTTCCAGCCCTGCCTCCTTCCAGAGCGTGACAGCACCGATTGCCCAGTACCTCCAGGTGACAAAAGATGGAGAAATACTCCTGGGGTGGAATTTTTCATTCCAGCACCTTTAGGCATCCAAATGCTTTTGGAAAGATTAGCCACAGGCACCCAAGCAGACTAGCTTTCAAAAACTTTCCCACATCCTATTTATCAGCAAAGGCCTTGTATTTTCAGACAATAAATTGAGCATCCTCCCTGAGCTGTACATGTTTGGGAATACTTATTATTAATTCCTTTTTAAAAAGTAATTCATTATTGTGTTTCGAGCTTACATGAATGAATCTATCTATATGCTGTGACCATGAACTAGAATAATTTTATTCATAATTTATATTGCAGTGATGCCTAGAGGCCATAAGAAGGAAACAGGCTTCATTATCCTAGGTGCTATCCAGGCTACCAGGAAGAAATACTCTCTTGCTCTGCAAGTTTACGACTTAATTTACGATAAAGAGCATTAGGGCTGATGTAGGAGAAAGATTCTTAAGAATCCATGACCTAATTCACCATTCTGGCTTCCCATACTCTCTCGCAACAATGATGACCCTGTTTGGAAATGTCTGGGCTGTTTGTTCTTGTGTGGCAAAGAACAACATGGAGGGATGGGGAACGGAACACCGCTCTCTGCAGAAGACACATTTGACCGCGCATTCGTTAAATTGTCTACTTGCAGACAATTGGAGAGAAATGTGAGACAATACAGCTGAGAGGGCCTCGCCAAACCATCTGAACTTTGTGGTAGCCCCATACAAGGGTTTTATTGCCATCAGTCAATCAACCAGCGTGTTTGGCCTAACTTGTGGGTTCTTTTCCCTCAGGCAGTTGATGACATTAGATTGGTGTCATGTTAACACAGTTCTCTGAGCTATGCAAACAAAAGTTTAATCCCAATTTTTGTAAGTGGCTACCACAACATGCAAGCAAAAGGGGTAAATGCAAGTAATTAGGGTTTGTTTTGTGATGGAATACACCCAGACATGTTTTGGAAAGAAAAGAGAATTGCAAGTACTCAGCATTTGATTGGTAAAAATGCTCCTGAATTGGCATTCTGAACGATCCCTTCAAGCAAAACTAACCATGGCTGGACCTGCACCATTGCACTTGTGCCAAGATTTAATAGTAGGACTAGGGGACATCAAATAACAGCAACAGGAAGCACACTTAAAACAAAAATAAAAGGAAACAGTTCTTGACAAGCAGAATTCCTTGACAAAAGATACTGTAGATCCAAAAACTCTATGCAGGTTCCAAGGAAGATAGTAAAGATTGAAGAAACTCACTGAAGGTTGATGAACCATGATCAGGCTCAGGAAATTTCTAACTTTATAGAAAGTGAAGGCCGAGAAATTATTAGGGTAAAACGCTACAATTGCTTGCCCTCTCTTACACTCTTCCCTAAGCATTAAACTCTCATCAATATTGGAATCACTGGACAGGAACAGAAGGATATTTGATTTGACCTGCCACTTTTGTGTTTTTAAAAAACATACCAAGATTATTAGGGTGGGTTTTTTTTGCTTTTGGTGGATTTTTTTTGTCTTCTCCCTCCCACTAACCGGGAGGCAAAAGCATAGCTCTTCATGTGAACATGTAAGTGTCAGATTTTGAACAGTACCTCATATGGAGTCTACACGTCTACTTGCAGGTAGATGGATTAGATTAAGGATCATCCCTGGATCACAGTAAAAAAAAATGTAATTCACTTTTTATACCAGGTCAGAACTCTGTCTTCCACTATTAAAAGTGCATATCAATGTTAAGGCAAATGTCATAGAATCTGAATTAAAAGACCACCGAAGTCCACAAATGACATAGATCAAATGCACCTAATCCTGTATCACCATGCCAAAAGGATGAAAAATTATGGTTCTCTTCACTTTGATCTTGCTGGAAATATATAAAACCTGGCTTCCCTTTTTCTGCAGTAAGAAATCCATTTCTGTAGCCACAGCTGGTTGTGTGCTCAAGGGAAAAGAAGAAAAAAAGCAGGTTAATTCAGCTTCCAGACCACTATGATATACCACAAACCCCTCAGCTGCTATATACACAGCCTTCACCTCAAGAGACTCTAACAATTTTCTTCTTGCTTCTAGGTGATGATTAATACACAAGCTCCAAATACACAAAGGGGTAATAAAACACCCTATGCCTTGCACACATATTGGATTGAATTCATCATTTCTTGAAGGTGTTGGAGGTGCTGCCAGCAGTTCTTCCTGGGAAACAGCACTTCTCCTCTTGAAATGTTATATTCTGCTTATGGAGGGGATACCTTATTAAAGGAAGAAAAAAAATACCAGAAGGAAATAGCATTGGACATTCAATAACCCAGAAGTCAAATATTTGGTTAAAGAAGGTGCTCGCTGATCTCACAAGTCTCACTGGACAGGACCTGTGTTACCACATAGAAATACCTCTTTGAAGATGGCCCAGTGGAAAAGCAGGCAGTAAAACAAGAAACAAAGAGACTCCTGCTCATAGTCACACACGAGAGACTTAGAATCACAAAATCATAGAACAGTTTCAGACCGTCAAGATCATTGAGTCCAACCTTTTCCTAGCCCTGTGAACACTGCTAAACCATGTCCTTCAATGCAATATCTGTCCTTCTCTGAAACATCTGCAGGGATGGTTACTCAGTCACCTCCCTAGGCAGCCTGTTCCAATGGCTGACAACCCTTTCAGTAAAGAAATTCTTCCTAATATCCAACCTGAACCTCCCCTGGCACAACTTAAGGCCATTTCTCCTCATCCCCCCCCACTAGAGAGAACAGACCAACTCCTGCCTCTCTACAGCCTCCTGACTTGACCTCATTCACCTGGGAATTAAACCAGCAGGATATCACATCACATCATTTTTCTTTTACTGCAGAGAAGCAGATGAACTGCCCTAGTGTACAAAGGTGAGAAGATAAGTAGATCTCTTTTGAGCCACCTCTCTATGGCATTGTTATCTTAAGTTATCACAGAAGTGTTTTCCACTCTTGCTAAATCTTCTGTGCTTTACTAAGCGGTCACTGTGCTGGGGGCCTGAGTGGACATCTTTACCTGCTAGTGAAGAACCATCTATGGCCCCTGGCAATTAGTGTTGGTCCGTGCAGATCACTGACAGCATTAAGCTTAAGAGACTCTACCTACTCACCAACTGAGACAGCTTTCACAGTATCCCTGATGCTGGCACGATGGAAAATTAATTTTTTTTTAGAAGTGAGAGATTGATCACTCAGTCAAAAGCATGACTCACAAAGCTCCTTTTCTCTGTGACTGCTTCTCCCAGCATCATTATCAGAGGTGATGATCTACAGGATGGTAGTGCCTTGGGAGCCCGATCTGGCAAATCACACTTCTGTTGTGCCAAATTCTGTACAGACAAAAGGACAGCCTGGAGGGGCTTCACTTACTTAACCCCAGACATCTGCCTAGGAAGGGCTGTCCTACTCTCTCTCCCAAGGCTCTGGAAAACAATTGGCATCTCCCAACTCTTCTAATCACAGGGTGAAATAAGTCACACCTAGAAGCCTCCATTTCTCTGCAAAGGGTGGGAACAGAGGGCTAACAGCTCAGATAATGATAGCTGCCCATATGTAGGCAACTAAAACCATCACCTCTCTTCTTAAGGGTAATGGACAAGGGAAACAATTTACTGGCACAAATACTGCTGATGAGATATATTCCAAGAATTTCTGTTTAAAGTGCTTCTGTGTTCATTTAATCAAACAGTATCAAGTAATCTTACTAGGTTAAGGCTACAGAGCCAGGTAAGAAACAAAACCAGACACCTTAAGGAAAATTACAGCCTCCTTCACTCCCTTAGGTGCTTGGAAAAAGTGAAAACCCACTGCTCAGATCAGCAGGAAGACAGCTGTGGTGGTTAACCCATCATCCTACTCTAGCTGTGACAATGAAATGCTGGGCAAAGTGGAGTCAAGCTCTGTGGACAGGTTGTGGAGAAGCCACCAGTGCAACTTTAGCCCCAAGCACCCCCAGTAAGGCAGAAGGTTTCAACATGAGGCAAGAGACAGTGTGTCCTTACAAGTCAGTGCCTCAGAAGAGGCCAAACTGACTCCATTGGTTAAGCCACAAGGTCCTTCTCAGTGAACGATGGCAGCTTTGTGATCTCTCCTGAGCAGCTTAGTGAACCTGAGATTTCTGCAGGGACAAAATAGCTTTGTGTTTTCATTTCAAATATCACAGAGAATACCTGTCATCCAACACCCCTATTTCAGACAGAATCACAATCCATGTTTTTTCCTTCAATACCTATTTCCTCCAAACTCATAATTTAGCTATTAACACAAATCACCTTGAGGACACAGCAGTTTTGATCTCCCTGTGTAAAGAATCCACATATTGGATAAAAAAATACGGCTCATCTGTTGAGCAAGGAAAGGTGATCACCAGGATCAGCCTTTGGGTGAAAAGAAGCTCTCATTACTTCAGACCTATGTCCCTGTAATCAGCAGCTCACATCTCATTTCAGGGAAGGCAACACCAAGACTGCTAGCAGAAACACTCAGGTTCAGACTGTGTGCTCATAGATTCAGGTAAAATATGCTTGTTAGCCTCTAATTAGTCAGCTCTGCATGCACACTGGTGGCAGCTGAAAAGACATGCTCTTCTTTGAGTTTCGGGACCCTTCACCACAGGATGCAATATTTTATTATAACGTAGGTTTCTGGGTTACTTGTAAAAGCCCTTAATGTAGGACAGAGCTTTTTATCACTCACTGCCATATCTGAGAAAAAGAAAGGGGGGAAGGAACTTTGAGAATAAATATTTTAATAGATGAACCAAGAAATTATTAATTCCCTGCTTCTCATGCAGAATAGAAAGCATGTATAATTTCCAGGAGGAGGTGATTGATGGTGCATCTCAGTGAGAAACTTTCTTCATTAGATCTTCATTAGTTTGAAGCAGACACGTAAAGGATGTGAGGCAAGGCAAGGCATTGGGCTTTCCAGAAGAAGTATGGAGAGAGAAAGGACGAGGGAAGGCTCAGGCAGTATTTTCCTTTACTCATGAGAATTTCATGTCAGAGACTTTTGAGCAAGTGAAGCACTCAATATGTAGGCTTCCCATATTCTGTCAGAAGTAAGTTGTATAAATTCATAGAATCATAGAAAGACCAAGGTTGGAAAGGAACTTAAGATCATCAAGTCTAACCAACAGCCCTACACCACCGTAGCACTAAACCACTAAATTCTTACCCTGTCAAGGGCTATTTTTTCCCCTTTTTTTACATGGGAAAACATATCTGAAACTTATCACTACTTAGCAAGTCTTTCTCTTGAATCTGCTTGTTGTATTCAATGGTTTTTCGTGTATTTACCAAAAAAAAAAAAAAAAAGGAAGCTAGCGGTTAAGAATTACAGAAGTCTGCGAGGAGATGTGAGAAAGGCATATTTTCCCCCGTGTTTAGTGATCTAGCAGGCAGCAACTTTAGTTAGAAAGAGCCATCTTGCAGCAGAATGTCTTCTTGTTTGAGATCATTCTTGGTTCTACTGAGAAAGGAAATTTTTGTTTGTTTTTCTTTGTTTGGTTTGGTTGGGTTCTTTTGACACATTGCTTTGCAGTGGATTTTCAGGGCTGAAAATATTATGTAAGATAGGTTCCAAGATGGGAAGTTAAACTAATACAAAGTGACAATCAAGAAAGCCTCTTTTCAAGCCTTCTGAATTAAAAGAGGATACTATTAATGTAATGTAAAATGGGCAGAGCTTATTTCAGTGCAGGCTTTCTCCAGATGCTTTGCATCTGAAAGCATAAGTCACATGCAGATTTGACAGCATTAATACATCCAAAAATACATAATGAAAGCAAACAGTTGGGATTCTGCAGACTCATGCAAAGAAAATTTTTTGCTGCTTATAAAAGTCCTCTGACAGACATAAATAGGTCTGTTTTCACAAAAGTTGAGGTCTGCTGGCCGAATCCAGCTATTTCAAGACAAGGAGTGGAAATCAGATGGGTACTCTAAATTGCACTTATAGAATCCAGCTGTTTCAGAACAGGGAGTGGAAATCAGATGCATACCCTAAATTGTACTTATAGATGAGGTGTGGCAGTAATGAGCAGCAGCAAGAGGAAAAGCCTGCTGATGCACATACTGTATCAGCTCATCATGATCTGTGCTTCAAGATTTGGAGAGAGATTAAAAAATAAAACCACAAATGGAAAAATAAATCTCTGGAGTTTTTCTAAAAGGCTGTGTTAGGGTTTTCACTGTGTGCTTTTGTTTTATGTTACAGACAAAACAATGAGTCATCTTTAAAGGCTGTTAATTGATTGGGCTGAGATCCTGTGACCCGTCAGCATCGTGTGTACTTTTAATTTATTTTAAAGCAAGCAAACAAACAGAGAAAAGATGTAGCTGCCATAGAGGTAACAGGACAGTCTTACTTATTTATTTAAAGAAGATAGAGACACCATGTTTAAGCAGTCAGCCTAAAATACCCTCTTTAATGTTTCATTTTCGTACTACACATTCAGTAGAGTTTGGTATTCCTTTAAAGAGAGTTGTTCAGCACAGAAGAGGTTAGTCTAGACAGATAAATTGAATAAAAGCAACACAAGCACAGAGTAGATAAAGTACAGTTCAGTCTAACCTACCACGGGGTTTAGTTACCCTTTGCAAATTTTTTTCATTTAGACTGAAATTTCCCATTCTGTGTGTCTGCTTCAGCCTGGGTTTAAGTATATATATGTATATATATATATACGCACACACAATTTCATTGAAAAAATATCACCAGCTTCTGTGAATGGAGCTAGACAAAACACATTGATTTCTCTACATAGTTCCCCAAGAAGCCTTTTGTGCCACTGCATTATAGATTTTCAGATTTGGCAGTGAGGCTTTCTCTTGCTCAAGGACTAGTCCAGCACCATTCAGAAAACAAAAAAATCATGCTTACTTGTGGCCAGGTTATGAGGGTTTGATAAGCTACCATGTGCACTGGCTTCATAGGGGTTTGCTAATACTTCACCTGCCATGGCTGTGCCCCAGCCCAAGGGTCAAAAAGTCTTTTCCCGCTATACCAGAAGCTGTATTCAGATTAAGGGAAGACTTTCTCCAGTGTCCTTCCTACCTGTACTGTGATATCCAGGTGCTGGAGGGGAGAAAGCCAGCACGAATCTGCATCCAACCTGGAAGAAGACATCCTGAAAAGTAACCTGGAAACAAAAACCTCGGGTAAGAGGAGGACAGAGTTACATCAATTCATCTAAAAACAGGTTAACAAAAATGAAAGAAAACAGTGAATACAGACAAAAAGGCTTCTGAAAAGACAAAAAGATTTCAACAGACCCATTCCCGTTTTTTTTTCTCAAATAAGTCTTCCTTATTTGTTGAGATACAGATAAGACTGAAAATTAAGGTGTCCTCTTTTTTTTTTTTTTTTTTTTCCTTGTCAAATCACGAATTCTCATGGAATAGGACATGTAGTTTTCACTGTGCTCTGGTCAACTCTGTGTGCAATGTCTGGTGCTCCCCCAGATCTTCTGCTCTTCCCAAGTCCTTTACAATTCCCAGAAGATGAGGAAATGGTGTTCCCTCTCTATTAAAGACCAAGAAATGGAGTAGGGAGGGGATGAATTAAGAAAGAATACTCATTAATCTGGAGATTTCTCGTTTGTAACACACTGCAATCTGACACTTTCTACCTTGAAAGTGCAGCTTCTGGTGTTTACTTACAGCTCTGAATGCTCAGCTCTTCTGCAAATCAGATCCAAGGCTCCCGACAGGCTCTCAGGAAATAAGAAATACACAACAAAGCAGCACTTCAGTGTCCTGCCTAGATTTGCTAAGAAGCTGCAGAACTGCCTCCTCTTCTGCAGAGAGAGCTCAAGACAGACATTCTCTGGTTTAGGTGGTGTCACCCTCATTACTGATTGAAGACACAATATTTATGGTCCCACAAGGGGTCCTTGTTATGGTATTTCATGGTTGGTTGGCAATAAACACAGTTGGCCCTGTGATTAATTTCTCTGGCACTCTTGTGTGACAACTGAAGTGGGAGCTAGCTTTACGTGCCCAGTGCTAAAGTGGTTTGAAGGCACCATGACCTAGAGGTTCTTCCAGAGTCAAGGCTGATCTACTAATATATAAAGATGGATCTCTCCGAGATTCTGGGTGACACCTTCCAGGCAGACAAAGTCATTAGATTACACTGCCTTGCAAGGCCACCTCACCTACTAAAGCAAAGAACAAATTTTAAATTATGAAATGAAGTCTGAGAGCTCTGCTAACTCAAGAATACATTATTATCTCAGGTGAATAAACTGAAAATCTCGTGTATCAGCTGGGCAAAAAAGTCTTTGTCCTGTCTCATGATACAATCCAACAGAAATCCTAATCTGCCCTGGCTGCAGAAATTGGAGGAGCAAAAGACAGAAATAAACAGCAGGATGCAATGAGACAGTTTACTTTCTAAGGGTATGTCATAGAATCATAGAATCATAGAATCATAGAATCATGGAATGTTAGGGATTGGAAGGGACCTCGAAAGATCATCAAGTCCAATCCCCCTGCCACAGCAGGAATGCCTAGATTATGCTACACAGGAACGTGTCCAGGCAGGTCTTGAATGTCTCCAGAGAAGGAGACTCCACAACCTCTCTGGGCAGCCTGTTCCAGTGTTCCATCACCCTCACTGAGAAGAAGTTTCTTCTCGAGTTTAAGCGGAACCCCTTATGTTCCAGTTTCAGCCCATTACCCCTTGTCCTATCATTGGTTGTCACCGAGAAGAGCCTGGCTCCATCCTCGTGACACTCACCCTTGATATATTTGTAAACATTAATGAGGTCACCCCTCAGTCTCCTCTTCTCCAAACTAAAGAGCCCCAGCTCCCTCAGTCTTTTCTCATAAGGGAGATGCTCCACTCCCTTAATCATCCTAGTTGCCCTGTGCTGGACTCTCTCCAGCAGTTCCCTGTCTTTCTTGAACTGAGGGGCCCAGAACCGGACACAATATTCCAGATGGGGTCTCACCAGGGCAGAGTAGAGGGGAAGGAGAACCTCTCTTGACCTACTAACCACCCCTCTTCTAATACACCCCAGGATGCCATTGGCCTTCCTGGCCGCAAGGGCACAGTGCTGGCTCATGGTCATCCTGCTGTCCACCAAGACTCCCAGGTCCCTTTCCCCTACACTACTCTCTAATAAGTCATTCCCCAACTTATACTGGAACCCGAGGTTGTTCCTACCCAGATGCAAGACCCTACATGGTTTGAGCTAGCTGCCCAGGCCAGCCACAAAGAACCACGTAACCATTTACTCACTCCTACCCCCACCCTCGTCCCTTTGGGGATGAACAGGTAGAAAATTCAACTAAAAAGGCCCAAGGATTGAGATTAGACAGGGAGGGTACGTTCACCGCTTATGGTCACAGGCAGAAATCAGGGCAGACTTGGGAAGAAAACATAAATTTATTTTACCACCACCAGTTATCGACTAGATCTGAGTAGGCTAGTGAGAGGAATACATAAATATATACAATCCCATCTTAAATATACATCTCCCCCAAATCCTCCTTTCCCATCTTTGCAGCTATTTCATCCCTCCATCAGCAAAAGAGAGAGCAGGAAGTGGGGGTATGGTCTGTCTGGCCATTAATCACTGCCCACAGCAATCCTTCCCTCGTGGGGAAGAGGACTCCTCGCAGTCTTCCTCTGACACTACATAGTGTCCATCTCACAGCAGGCAATCCTTTCCCTCCACATGAGTTTTTCCCATGAGTGTGGAATCGACCTTGGGGTTGCGGGTCGCTTTGGGCACATCCTCCACTCCTGCGCAGTCTCTGCCCCCTGGCATGAGGTCCTCTACCTACCACTGTGTCCTAGACATTCTCACCGACGTCGATGCCCTGGGTTCACAGGCAATCCTCTCCCTGCCATCTCACTCATCCCGGTACCCTGGGGAAACGCTCTACTCTGTGGTGTTTTCCCCTGCTTTCCTCACCACCCATGTTCCTTTACTTTCCTCTCACCTCTCCCTCCTTCCAACAGAAAAACTCTCCAACACAAAAGACAGGACACAGATAATGAAAGAGACAAAAGAGAGACTTAAATAACAGTATTTTCCTCTTAAATACATTGATAACAGAGGCACTGATTGAGTCTGACTTTTTACCTGGGGCTGGGGAGGCTCTGGAAGTTTCACAAGGAGCCACCTCCACAGCCCTCCCCCCACTAACAAATAACCCACCAGACTCAACCCCATGACAGGATGGAAGAATTTAAGTACACAAAGTTCATTTTGTTGCTGGGTTAAAAATTATTTTCTGTAAGGGAAAGGTATTGATCCAGACACCTTTATAGCCTAACCTATTTTTTGGAACACATTAGAAGTTTAGTGCCACATCTTAGGCTAAGAGGTAAATTGGTGAAGAGTTAGGCCCTGACTACTTATTTTTGGTTTGCCTTTTAGCATTACCTTAAAAAGAAGGCAGGAACATGTTTTCCTTCAACAGCCCTTGTGTCTTGCCAAGATTATTGGGTCCTAAGAAAACTGAGATTTGAATAAATTATATTACTCTCAGAGTGGAAGTGTGAAAAACCAATTTCACCTTTTGGTTTCAAAACGTCTTGAGAAATTAAGGAAGAGTTAGAAACCCTTCACCAAAGAAAGAATTAGAGATGCTGAGAAACAGAAGTCACCAGGCCAAGGCTCTCTGCCTATCCTGAAAGAGGGCCAGGAGGTACCTAGAAGCAAGCCTCTGAGCATTTGATGGTAAATACAGCTCTATGATATTTCTGCAATGAAACCCCAAACCAAGCAGGTAACTCAGCAGAATTCTGATTTTCCTATAGCCACCATACTTGGTCAACACACTCCAAACCATCCACCCGGGTTCAGAGACCGTCTCACAACTTTGGGTTGTGGCTTGAGTAAACCAGGGCTGAGTTTCAGCCGAAAGGTCCTATTTATAGTTTCCGGCAGACACCAGGCCAAACTCAGTGGTTTTGTATGGTTTCCATCTGAAAGCCGGCAAAAATTGGCCATTTCAGCTGATTTTTTGCTTTGGGTTTTTGGAGCGGAGAAGAGGAAAGAGGGAAGGTTCATTCAAAAATTGAAATGACGAGCAAAATAAGCATCTACGAACCTCACCAGCCAAAACTACGAAAGGTTGACATAGAGCCCTGGGAACTGAAACCACGGCGATTTTCCTGTCTCCCATGGTAAGCAGAGACTGTGTGGTGAGTGATAGTGCTGTAGGAAAATGTCTGAGAGGAACTCCACAAAAAGGAGGTGGATTGAATGGATAAGAAGCCAACTGATTGCTGCTGGCTGGGTCCTGTCCTACATTAAGAACGTCTGTAAATTCACTAGCTCATGCATCAGCAGCAAAAGCCTTTGCAGCCTGAACCTCTCAGCTGTGAAAGCCCAAAGCGCGCCAAGAGGAAGTCATGTGGTCTTCTCAGTGGTTGGAATAAGAATATGGGAAGCCTAGAGATACTGAACCACTGACTCAGAGTGTGACTGTAAGGAAGTCACTCCACCTTCTTGTGCTTCAGTCATACCAGTCCAAATTAGCTTAAAAAGTAGGAATCACTAAAAAAAAGTACCCACTCTGACTAACCTATTTGTTGAGTCATGATACATGTGATGTCTCTGGAAGCCTTCTTGGCATATGAAGCACCTTTCCAAAAAGATAATCATCCTAGATAGCTCAGGTTCACGATACTGGAAAAGGAGCTTCTTTTAAAAAGAAACTAGAAAATGGCAATCTATGGAGGTAAAACTGATCTACAAGTCCAGATGCCATTTTTTAAGGGGAGATCTGAAGTCACTGTTATTTTTCTGTTGCTCATTTTCACTGGCTTATTTTCTATCTCATCATCCTTTTCAAAGAGATGGAAAAAAATAGACCAGAAGAGAAATTATTGAAATGTACCTGCTAAAATGGAGGAATATGTCAAGATATACTTTTTCCCTGTCCTCCAATTGGATGGAAAGTCAGTGAAGATGAATTATATTATCATGCATTTATCTTACATTTCTGTATTGAAAAGTACGCAGCACTTCGGCAAGCGTTAAAAAGACTTCAGTAAAACTTAAGTGAAAAAATAAAGTAAAATGGTGTTATTCACACAGTATAACAACATGAACAGAAAAGACATTGAAAGTGTCAAGGCCATTCTCCTCTTCTGATCCCAGTGGTATTCTCCCAAAGCCTTGACTTGATCTCCCAGGTAATGCACAAAGAAACGGGGGCAGACACAAAAGCTATACCCATAACAGAAAATGAAAAGCAGGATTAAGAATCTCAGGCACCATGACCTTTTGTGCTGATTTTAGCTTAAGAGGAGCTCAGATGCAATACATACTTTTAGTGAGCTAAGGAACAACAAAGTTATGGATATCTGCTGTATCATGCCCTTTCTGATCCATCGAATATTATAAACAAAAGCATTTGACCGTGCCAAGGTGTCAAACCTACTCAGTATTAGACTTGCCAAAGAGTGTAAACACATATGGAAACATATGCCCCCTCTTACTCTATTCCCTTCACCATAAATTTGAGACAGGGCTGAACAAAAGACTCTTAAGCTCATTAATAGAAAGTGTTAATCACTCTCAAGGAGACTGGTTTTAGCCCTAATCAATGGATATAATTGTACTGTGTGGCTGTTAAGTAGAAAGATTACCCAGGGAAAAGAGTAAAAATAAATCCTAATTATTTCTGTAAGGATAGAGGTTACCAAAATGCATTAAACCACATGCACCCCTGGAACTACACATGCTGGTGGAACATAGTGTGGTGCCAAAGAGTCAAGCAGCTCAACCCATGCCTAAGTAGAGCTCAACTGATGCAGGTGAAAATCACAAAAAGACCTCTGGAAAGTCATGGAAAAAGATTTCTGGAAGTCACCTAGTATAATCCCTGACCACCTCATTCCTGAACAAAGCAGGACTAGCACTGAAGTTAGGTCAGGTTATCCATCTGAGTTTTGGGTATCTCCAAGGATGGAGATTGTACAGCTCCTCTGGAAAATCTCTTCCATTTTTTAAAAAACATTTGTGAATTCCTTTTTTTTTCTTTTTTTTTTTGTGTTGAGCTGGCATCTCCTTTTCTGCAACTTGTGTCTCTTGCTCTTTGTCTTCTGTGCATTTCTGAAAAGGGTCCAGCACCACCTTTTTTACATCTGATACCAGGTTGGTGTCAGCTCCTTTCAAAACCATCTCTTCTCAGGCTGAACATGCCAAGCTCCCTCAGCTTCTCCTTGCACATGGTGTGCCCAAGTCCCCAGGCACCCTGGGAGCCCCCTTAGGCTTGTTCCACTTTCTCAGGAGTCCTGCGGCCCCGCCACAGCAGTGGCTCAGACATAGTCAACATTGAATCAAAGAAGATTTAGATGGGAAGGGACCTTCAGGGATGGGTGTTGGTACGGGTCCTGCCCTCTCCTCAACAACAGCAGCAGCCTTCACTACTTTTTGGTGGTATCAAGATAACAAAGTTTGAGAAGCCTTATTCTAGGGTGGAAGCTTCTAAAATATGCCCAGATCCCGCAGCTTCCTGCAGCTGCTCAAAGCCTCCCTGCCTTCATATGCATGCCTGAACACAAGAAACAGGATTTTCATATTTAAAGGTTTTGGTAGCATGTGTATTACTCTGTGGGAATCTATTTGTAGCTCGCTGATGCTCACAGCGCTGGCCTCTTTGTACTGCCCGCAGGTCATGTAACCTGGCTCTTGCCCAGGACGGTGTTACTGGAAGACAGCGGGTGTCCCGTCTATACTTTGAGAAGTGGCCAAGAGACAGCTGAGAGCAGTAAAGAACATAACATGGACCTTTGCCCTTCCCAAATTGTAGGGCTGGCTGGGCGGTGGTCTGATCTCCAGGGTATTTCTTCTTCCATTTACCTCAGCTCAGAGACAGAACAGAGGAAAATTCCTGATCATACACACACTTGGGGAAGCAACTAAGCTGGACACCTCTCCTGACACTAACACAACATCTAAGCAGAACTAAATGTATAGGTTTAAGCAATTCACTCCCACCTTCTGCAGGGATGTGGAGGGCAGTCTCTGGAGAAGTCTGAGGGAAGTCCTTGGGGACTGTCTACCCTCCCAGAGACATGCTGCACACTTACATTATCTCAGGCAGACTCACCAATCATTTCTCCAAGGATCACATTTTCACCTCTCCTTTCACCCCTTCCCTCATCTGCAAGAAGTAGAAACCTCTTTTTCCCTCTTCTTTTGAACACCTTCCCTGGTGTTCTGGGCTCACCTTCTTCCCCTGTTCTGTTCTTAGGAACAGCTAATCAGCCTAATGGTTACATGGTTAGATCCAGGTAAGACATATCCCACAATAGTGCTTGTACCGTGTGATCCCAGAAATTCCGAAATAGTTTTCCGTCACCCATTTTTCCAGGGCAAGGACTCCCACGATTGCTTATGCTGGCATTAATGCAGCTTTTAGCCACCTGAGAAGAACAAAGTACATGTACACAGCAGAGAATCAGGTCCCATGTATTTATTTAATAGATTAAAGATCTTATATTGTTAAAAAGACAAAAATGTCAAGGGGAAAAAGGACCGCATAGCATAAGTCTCAGAAATAGTCAGATTCCAATTACTGTAATTATATCTTTCAAAGGTAAGGTATGAAAATTATCACCTAAATGAGGGAACAAGGAAAGCAAAGAGAACAGTACCTTATTTCTCATCTTATCTTTGTCTCTGTGCCATTGTACTGAATTGCCATGATTACATTTTGTTAAAATCTTTTCATTTTTCTCACTGCTCTCAAGAGGATGTAAGGCTGAGTGAACAAAGCAGGGTTATCAACCCAAATTCAATTTCACAGACTTCTAAAGGGAAACATTTATGAAAATGCAGATGCCTGTCTAACTTTCCTTGATGTGTTCAATAAGTGCACAAACAAGAGGAGATGCTTCAGTGTTGATGTTCTTTTTGGTTGGGGATGTGGGGACACAGCAAATCAACGACATAAAAACATCTCCTGCAGAATAAAGTTTTGTTTGGAAAAACATGCCTTCTTCTTCAGGTTTTCCTCATCCCTGCCTTCCCTGAAACATCACTGTGACTTCTGGATCTTTCTCCTCCTGAGCAACTAGAGATGGTTCCAGCTCTCACTGAGCCATTGCTGCAACTGCCTCTCACACACAGCACATTTCTGAGCTCCACAGCAGTTCCTGCTTTCCTCCTGACCAGACAGCATCTCCTTCACCACGAGCTGCACTTCGTATAACCTCGTCCTATTAAATGGTGTGTCTACCCGTGAAAGCAACACTTTTCTCTTTGTCCTTTTTTTGAACGTTGATTGCACCAAAATAACTCATGATATTTTTTCCCAACAAACTCATTTCCTCAACCCAATATAAGGCCTTCATCCTTCTCAACATCTCAGAAACCTTCTGCAGACTTAACCCCACAAAGTGCAGTGCACCGAGTACATTTCATGTCCATTGGACATGAGGGAGCCTTAGAGTGCAGGAGTTGGGCACAACTTGCTATTACCTTCCCTGTGACAGAGCTGCCCAGAAGAGTGTTTTCCATAAGCATCTGACTCTCTAAAGAAAGCTCTGGATACCTAATGTGCCCATCCTCTCTGCTCTGCAGAGGGTTTTCCATTCATTCAAGGTGCCCTACAAGCAGTGTCAGGCCAGGCGAGCAGGGTCTTTGGGGTGGTACCTTTTCCTTACTTGTGTCTGGGCAAGATCTGAAGGTGAAAGAAAGCAGAGAGCAAGGGAAAGCATACATGGGGGAAAGGAGTCCCCTGCCACTCTACACTGGTGACTACGTAAAGCACCATCAGCAACGCCACTAGCGGAAACCGTCAAGATTTATTTATATGCTCCCAAGCCCTCCAGACGACTTTTGGGGAATTCACAACTACATATAACCTGAAGTGGAGTCAGGACTGAACTTAGAACAGACATAATAAGAAAGCTGTTTTTTTGTGAGACACCTCCTCCACTATATTATTCATATTTCCCTGCCTCTAGTGAAAGCACTGCAAAGAGAAGACTTGGTGAGGTGCGGCAACTGTATGGAGTCAGCTTCCTAATGCAAGTAATTCACAGAACTAGAAATGATCAAGACAGAAGCAGGGTTATTAATGTTGCTTTGGACTTCGATGGAACAATTTGATGACTGATTTTCTGCCTCTTTTTGAAGTAGAAATTTGTAGTCATGAATGCTGCATTTCAAGGTAACCCTGCCTAAATTAAACCAGACAGCACTGAACTCTCCTTGGAACTTGTTAAATTAATGGCAGAATACTTTAGCAAAGCCTTTTTTTTTCCCCCTTCAAAACTGTGTTAAGCTTGGAATTAGTGCTTTTAAAACAAAAATGCAATTTAAAAATGCAAAGTGTCGAAATTCATACAGAGCACTTAGCTTCTCCAGTAATGCCAGACAACTCCTACGCACACCAGGTCAGCATAATACGGGTCAGAAATGAAAATATGCACATAAAAGCTCAGTTATAAACTATAAATATAATGTTTAAAACAAGTGTAAGTGTAATGGCTAGAATTCCAAGCAGACAAGAAGCCGATGAGAAATGAAATGTGTGTTTTGAACAATCATTTGAACAACAGTATGAATGCAGTAGATTCTTGTTTGAAGTCTTGAAATAAAAGATGTCGATCTTCTGAGAAGCTCTGTTTAAGCACAGCAAGGAATGATGACCTTGGCATGGAAATCTTTAAGTAAAATTTTCTGCTCTTTGTTTGCTGGAGCTCAGGTTTGAGGATAATACAGCCTTCGAGTGTTTGAATCTTCACATATAGACCGAGGTACGCTGAGCATATCTAAAGCTCTCCATCTAGTGGCAGTTGTAAAAAGCTGTGTCGTGCTGCTCATTCGGTCAAGGTTCAGTAAGATCTTTACCATGCACTGCTCTAATGCAGCGCTACCAACACAAAATCAAAATATCATCCCACTGTCCAACACTGCCTTAGCCAGTTGCCTCCTCCTGTCTGGGATAGGGGCAGCCACTGTCTTTTCCAGTTGCCAGTAAATTACAAGGCAAAAAAATCCTGAAGATTCATCAACTTCCTCACGCTATTCTCACCCTAAAAGTGCCTTTCCTTTGCGATAAGTTCTCTAAATCCTTGTTAATGTGGATGTCCAAACCCTGAAGTTTGTGCAGATGATGGGACACAGTGCAAAGTAGGGCTGAGAGGACCACCAAAGATCCTAGCCAGTTCTGTGGACATATTTCTCTAAAAAAGATGCTTACAAGGGGCAGAGGGAGCATGTGAGGGAAAAGGAAAAAGGGAGGAAGGCTACAGGAAAAGGCATAAACATTTTTCAACCCAACTCTTTTGTGTGTTCGTCTATAAACCAAACAAAACTTCTCTGAAGTTCCATCAGGGTCACTGAGCTGAGGAATGCTAGGCCTAGGGACATTTCAGAGAGCTTAGGATTGACATTGCTACTTTATCTATGTTTCCAAAGTGGATTTTTACACAGTTGGAGGTTAGCACTGAATCAACCACCAAAGTTAAGAGTGTCTCCTGCTCCCACTTGGGTGACAACTGGGTATTCCCTGTGGGTGCCTGACAAGTGTGGGCACAAATGTTACACTTCACTTTTCCTCTCCAACAGATCTCTCATTGGATTCATTGGGTGACAGCTCCAGAAAAGGGGTGAAGGTCCCTGCTAAACCATCTGTAGTCTCACAGGCTTTTAGCCAACTATTAGGCAGCTGATTGTTGGCTGGCCTTCAGATTTTCCAGCTGTTTGATTGGATTTATTTTTTTTTCCCCTTCTCTCTGACTTACGGGTTTATATACTGGCCAGATGGTCCCAAGCTGGGACTGGTTATCTTGCCTCTCTCAGCTTCCCCATCATGCTGCTTCTCCAGAAGTCAAGTTACCATCTGTCAGTGTCTCTTTTCTAAACTCAGTTACTGTTGCCTTATGCTTTTTCACGCAATCTCATACCATCTCTACATGCTCCATCACTAGGTTGATGCATGAGTGGCTGAGAAACAGCAAGAAAAATGAAAACACTTCTATGTGTTGAGGAGCATGACAGCACCCCATCTCCAACTCCATTCAGGGGCAGATAGAGTAATAATTGACAACTCCACCAAAGAAGAACCACCTCATTTCCCAATGCTACAGGTGTGATCCACCTACCTAAGATCATCCAAAAGTAGTCGAAGTTTGACATAGCCGGTGGAGAGAGAAGTAAGCACTCTGGAAGGCAGCTCTGATGGTGTGTTTTAACTGCCTAACTAGGAGCAAAGGAACTTCCCTCAGGGGTTTCTGTGTTGCTTCTGCCTTTGTAGTTGTGTTTCTACCTAAAGGGAGAATGGATTCCTTCATGCCTACCTTTGGGCAGAGGAATGCCATCTTAGACTGCAGGGACCTTGATCAAAATATTCAGAAAAGATGTCTGGATGTAAGAGTGGCAGATTTCTCAACACAACTTTTTTCTTTTTAGTGAGTTCTGCACTGTAAAATGAAAACAAATTATTAAACAAATTGAGTCTTTCAGAATTCTGTTTCTGGAACTATACAGTAAGTATTTTTTGCATAAAAATAATAGTTTGATACAAAGATGCAAGATATACGTATCCATATAATTTAAGAATGATAAAGAAGCAGTAGAACCTCAAGCATTATTTTTAAATGGAAGAATATAGTTATTGAAGACAATGTCAATCCAATGTTGTTTATTTTTTTCTAACCACAACACAAACAATGAGCAAGAAACCAAATCATAAAAAGAACAAAAAAAGAAATCCATGCAGCTTATTTCACTATTGAACAGCTTGCCCCTTCTGCTCTCTCTCTCCCTAGAGGAAAATAACTACTCCTAAGGCAATAAGATTTGGATATCCAGAAAAAGCATTACAAGTTACCCTTTACAGAGCTGTGCAGAATTACATAAACAGGGTATGATTCAGTAGATGGAGATGGGGTTTTTTTGTTGCCATCAGTCTCTCCCATCTTGAATGCTTGAGCTTTAGGATGATTATGTGTCTTGACATTTCCACTCTGATGACAGATAAAAGAAGTTAAGCTTTTGGAGCCATCGCTTCTTTGGGACAGTGTCCCACCCTTCTCTGCACACACACAATCCTTCCCTTTGAGCTAAAAGCACGTGTACAAGCAGCAGATAGTTGCTGGGACTCTTACATGAAACCCATCTCAGCTGCCTTTTGACCTGCTTCTGCTCCCTTTAAACTCAACAGAAAAATTCCCCTTAATTCTATATGAGCGGGAACTAACTTCCTGACCTTGTCCATGTGCATCTCTTGGGTGGCCTTCTTTCTCTGTCGACTATGAGGGGGTTCCCTGGACATCTTCAGGGCTAAGACCTGTGGCAGAGTCCTCTAGTTTTGATCTTCCAGTTTACAAGGGGTCACAGCACAGCTTCTTTCACAATACACAAATAAAAAATGAAAAAGTTGGGAGAAAAAAAAAAAAGGACAGGAGGGGAAGGGAAGAACATTGGACAGTCTATTTACCATTTTTTTGCACTTCTGTTTTTAATTTTACTTTCTTAATTAGCCAAAAGGATTTCCATATACATATTCCTTTTTTACTAGTCTCTTACGCTCAAAGTAGATTTAAATTTAAACTTTGGAATTTGTTGGGGCATTTTCTTTAAAACACATGAAAAAGGAAGTGATAAGAGCATTTGTGTTCTTATTTTATCTGTTAGAAACCAGCAAGGAGAAAAGAAAACTCCCTGGAAACTTAAAGGGGAAGAAAAGAGGTATAACCATGCCTAATTAGCAAGACACTGGATAAAAAGAAGGAACAAGGTGAAGTTTTCAGCTGGCAGAGAACTTGCCTCATTAAAAGCCACAGACATAGGGAAGGTGAAGAAGATCCTTGGGATCCAGGTTCAGTGGAAATTCAACTTGCAACGCTTAAGTGCCAGACTTCAGTTTTGTATGTAGTTGTTCCTCCCTCTAAATGTAAACCCTGTGAAAGCTGCCAATCACATTTGCACTCAGGCAATCTCTTAATGTGTAGTAACAAGAAAATCTCACTTGGTGAATCTGACTCAACCTGCCAAAAGATAAAGAGTTTTTTTTTGCGGAAAGCAAGCAATTGAAAACAATTATTATACATGAAAACAGCTCATGCTTCTAAAAGTAAAAGATAAACATTTACCAAGTGGTCTCTTGAAGGAGATAAACAGAACATCACTGAGTCAGAGGATATTGTAGCAGAGAACTGTTTGATGTTTTACTGATACCAATTAATATGTCCAGGTGTCCACCCCATAAGTCCTTGTGTGGCATTTCTAATATTGACTGCATATATAGATCCGCGTTCACCTGGGAAATGGTTAATATCCCATTAGGGACGGTACTGTATATATTAACATGAGAGAAAGAAAGCAGCATAATAAGACATTCTGGACATTTTTCGTACTGAGAATCTCACCTCAGTGAAACACAAAAAGGGCGATTAACAATATTTATTCAAGCACTTCCCTCTGGATATTGGAACATGAAGGGCTCATTATGCAACGCTGTAATTGTAGCAAGAGAGGACAATTTAAAGCAACTTAAAAAATTAGTTTTGACACAAATGCAAGATTGTTCCCTGACTACATAATAGTTATGCACAAGAGGGGAAAAAAAAAAAGCCTTTTCTAACTGCAATTGAATCTTCATTTGGAAATTAAAAGAAAATAGGATAATGGGCACAACTTGCACGCAGAGCCATCCAAGAATGCAGTGGGAAGTTCTACAAAGCCCTTGGTTGAGGTAACAAAAATAAACTGAAAAACAGAAGAGAGCTTGTCTTAAGCTTTTGCCATATAAATTACACCACACTACAGGAAAAGGAGCAGTTAACCTCCCCTCACAACACATTTCTCAAGTCATGGAGACCCTGAATCTCCCCTCACCTTATGTTGTTTGACCATGACACTGATGCCTCAGCATTTCCACAGCTTCCCAGGCACTACACATGAATTTTGTGCTTAGACCATGGAAAACTTTGGTCTTTTGAGTGCAAGCTTCAGAGCAAGCTTCTTCAAGACATGCCAATGTCACTTGTTCATTCAAATGATGAGAAGGCTACCAGTCCCTGTCCTAGAAGAAATCTGGCTTCTTGTAAGTTGTGGGGAGGTCTTTTTTTCTTGAGGACGTAAGAGCCACCAAATAGGGTTAGGGTTGGGATTTTTTTTGCATCTTCCATATAGTAAATGCACATTTTTTGCTGAACCTGTAAAAGTGGATCTTGGACTGGATGGTTAAATTTTTTAAAAAAAAAACCACGCTGCATATTTTTGAAAGACAAGTTAGTCATGAGGATGGATTTATTTGCTTAAACACAGATGCCCAGTGGTTTTAGAATGGATATTAGGAAAAAAAATCTTTACTGAAAGAGTGGTAGAGCAGTGAAACATTGGAACAGGCTGCCCAGGGAAGTGTTGGAGTCACCACCCCTGGAGGTGTTCAAAAAAACATGTAGACATGGCACTTCGGGATATGGTTTAGTGGCCATGGTATCGTTGGGCTGATAATTGGACTTGATGATCTTAGAGGTCTTTTCCAGCCTTAGTGATTCTATGATTCTAGACTCCCTACAACACACCTGCACATGGCTAGCAGATATGTCGCAGGATTTACAAGGCATCTGTACTTTTCTGGAGCAACAGTTGGAGGACAAGCACGGTGCCCCTAAATGACATCTGGTCTCTGTGTTTAGACAACTAATCTCACACCAGTTCTCTATGTGGGCACCTGTGGATAACTTTGGTCAATTCTTTATAGCAGACTAAAGGAGCTGATGAAGTCAGCTGTCACTAAACATCTAAAGGATTGCAAAATGAGAGGACGTTTTATAATTCAGTAGTGCAGCATCTCAGCTTTCATGTTCTTCATGTTCTTCTATTTTCCTCAGAGTTGCCTTTTTAATGGCCAAAAAAAGAAATATACTTGCTCACATTGATTACAACATGCTGAGGACTCCTAGTATAACAGTCACGTGCATTTTGTGTTTCATGTCATTTTGTAGACAGAGAAGTGGTAAAGGACCAAGGTATATTTTGCCTAGGGAGAGTGGAAAGGGAATGCAACAATCCCAGAAGCTTTACTTTTTTGATATGAAGACTCCCTGATCAGCAGCAGGGTTTGAGTTCTCCACCCGTGGATACTTACACTGCATGCAAATGCTCCATTCACTGATGGCCCGATGTTTCCAGAATTTACTCATTTTGTCTGCCTCAGCTTTGTGCATTACCCTTTTGACTTTCTGAAGAGCATTTAAATACAACACAACTTCGTTCCTGATGTGATCACAGTTCTCCCAATGAACACACTATTTCATCTGGTGGCAAGACAAAAAAAAACCCCAAAACTAACAAAAAGCAACCCAACAGTAAAAAGAGAACATTGGCTTAAAACATGAGAATAGGAAATTTCACTTTTTCCCTTTCTGCCATGATTCAGCAAATGACTTCATAGCTTTAACCTCTTCTGTTTCCTAATCTAAGTTAGATGACAGCTAAGAGAGGAAAAACATATACAGCGATTCATCCAGAATGAACACCAAGAAAAAAATATTTATAGAAAAATCACTTAATATTTTCAATCTGGTTTTCTGTCTGTATCACTGCACTTTGAAATTTTGCTCCAATTCAGCTACAATTTTATTGTCTGGGACAGACTATATTTTGTTTCTTTTCCAGTTGTTCATAGTTTCTCTATATCAGTCACTTCCAAGGATCTGAATCTTCTTCTGTCCCAACCTTCCCCTGAAAGGTGAGAACAGGCTCTGAGTGGAATGACAGAAAGAGAAGGAACATAATGAAGTATCCTTGAAATGCTTTACAACTATTGGCCCTGCAAGCAACTTCCCAGGTGACTTCAAAAAATTATATGTTATAAACAATTGCTTTTATCACAACAATGTACAAAGGCACTAAGCAAAGTTGAGAGCCTGATGGGGCAAAACACTGGTGAAAATAACAGTGCGAAATCTTTTTTTGACCCCCAGAGCAATTGTCTCGCTGGGAAAAGATTCAGATATCTAATTCAACGGAACAGTTGGCTTTTAACCATTCTGCATAAAAAGTGGTGGGAATTGTTTTCTAGAGAAGAAAAAATTTGGGTTACAGTCCAAATCCTAAAGTAAGAACAAGGCAACTTCTTTAGAAGGACTTTTCTAAATCTTGCTGGTTTGTGGTAAATTCATTAACGAAACAAATGCTTTCATACCGGCTCTTACCAAGGATTGACTTTGTTTCTCTGAGTCTGATAGCCTCCAAGTCACTTGTATTACCTTATCTCAGCTGTCATTATTCAAGACAGCACTCCTCGTATTTCATCTTCTAAATAACAGGCTTGTGTTTGATGCTGTTGATTATATTATATTGTAATTCTCTGTTTGGGCCTTTGATTGTAAAATCTCATCTGTGTCTTCTTATTGCATTTAGAATGGAGAAAAGCAGTTGTAAAAGTAAGTGCAGAAATAGAATCATGCAGTTCAATGAACAAAAAAAATTAATGAATGCATCTTTACAAAATAAAAAGGATAGCTTTGTTAGTCCCCATAAATAACTATTAGGCATCGTTAGGAACATTGATACAAAAACATATGCAATCTGAAAATGTGTAAATTTGGGGTGGATCAAAACTGTGGATAAGCAGAACATTCTTATCCACCGGGATTTAAACCCTTTCCCCTTCCATTTACTGAATAGTTAAAGAATTCATTTAGCATGTAAAATTAGGTTTGGACTGTTCCTTCACCCAAAAAAAGGCCATAGGCCTTGGGTCTCTCTAAGTGAATGCCCTGCAGTCTTGTGTTCCAGGCTGAGCCATTTCTTACTTCCACCTGTGAAATTGTCAAGTCTTAGCTCAAGTACTTTATTCAGTAGGTTGAATAGTGGAAAAAAAAAAAAAAAAGGGAAAAAAAAACCCCAAGAAAAAACCACTGTGTGCATGAGTGAACCTATAAACTGCTACGCAAACCACCAAAGAAATAAATAGGGTTTCAAGCCCAGTTTCCAAGAATGCGTTCTTGCTTATGCAAACAGTACCTGCCCCAACGTGTCTGTCATGTAATGTTTAAGGCACTGTTCTTGGAGATGGGATGCTCAGATTTAAACATGTCAGACAGCTGAAGTATTTCTATTTAGGCATCCCGCAGCCTGGGTGAGTGCCCTAAGCATTGATCAAGGAGGGTGGTGATAGCTACCTCTGTGCTGCTCTTGTAGATGGGGGCTTCGAATTGCCTTGCCTGTATTAAAATCAAAATGAAACTATCTTGTTTGTACCAAACAAAGCTTTCCTTTTCCTCTTTTTTGAAAAAAATTTTTTTCATTCTGTTTAACAACAAACACTGACTATTTTCTTTTCAGCATTATCTAAATCAGTTCTTTGGATTCAAGTTCTGAAACAAAACCCAATTATTCACTCAGGTTTTATTCATACTGAATCAAACCTCCAGCGTGTAGCAGAGCTGGTGCACAATGCCACCCCTGCAGAACAGGGTTCTGTTGTAGGAATTCTGGAATAGAGGCAGACTCCCTCCCACCATCCTACCCATCCATTTAGATATTCTGTCATTGTTTGCTATTTATAATGAAGCAGCTTTCCAATGCATGATAAAGACTCAGATGAAAACCACTTCACAATGCTGATGGAAAACTGTTTGAAGCAGGAGCCACGTGGGCTCTCAACATTGGAACAAAGGAGGATTTTAAGTGTTTGCTAATCCTTCTGGACCTTTTTAAAGGACCAGTTTCATTCACTAACTAGAACAAAATACCAGAGATGAAGAACGATAATATATGTTAAATTCTCAGACAGCATTTTGCAGTTCAGCTTGATGAAATGTTGCCATTCTGCCTGATAGACATGAAGTTCTTCAAAAACAGGACAGGAAAACCTGACCTCACTATAGTAAGCAGAATAAACCGGTTATACTTAGACTCGTTGGTGTTTATAAGAGGTTTTAGCTGGCTTCCTTCCTGACTGGCTATAATTGGCACAAACAATTTCCTTCTTTGAGAGCAGCTGTCACTGGTGTAGTTTCTCTCAGGGCCAGGAATGGAAGAAAGCATTTCTCCTCTCGAAACATTCTCCTTCGTGTGGAGGTCTATAAACAAAGGGTAATGATAACCAGACATTCATCAAATTGTGGGAAGGCGATTAGTGGGCTGCCACAAGAATTAGTGTTAAACCTAGGTATAATTAACATCTTTAGTCTCTTCCACAATCTAATAAAATTTAGCTGGTGGAAAAACTTTTTCAATATTCATGCAATTTTCTCATTTCCTTGACTTACTTGCGTAGCGTCAACGTAAAGATTGTTAGACCACCTTTATCAATTCTTCTTTTTTATTGGAGATTTTTCCACTGTCTATTAATCACTGATTTCATAGACACGTCTGTCTGTACTAGAAGGCAAACTAAAGTAGTTTAGAAGTAACAGATCAGTGGAAGAAGATGTTGTTATTCATCACAATTCATAACCTGAAAGTCCAGAGAGGCCACTGCATGTGAACCTGCCTTTTATAGAACTGAACCAAAGGGATTTTTATGAGTTAGGAACAGAGAATGTAGAACCAGGCGAGATATGTTGAGCTGATGAGTCTATCTTGGTTTTGTGGACAACTGGACAAAATACCTTAATTTAAAACTTACCAGATTCTATTTCTAAACAACCTTGTCTCTCCACACCATATCTTTTGGAAATCTGCTCCAGAACCCCACAGTTCTGTCATTCAGAAAACTTCAAATTCAAATATTTATGTCCAGTTTATGACCGTACCTTTGGAGACCGACTTTAAGTATCTGAATTAAGAGAGTTTATTGTGAGAGCTTCTTTAGAGCTCAGGCTCTACTTGCAGCTCAGACTCTCAAAAACTTGGGGCCAAGCCACAAAAACTTACACTGCGTTTTTCACAGGTCTGATTTTGCTAACTTTACTATAATTCCATATTCCCATAGCTGAAAGTGGGAAAAGCTATCTCCCTTATTCAAGTATTCCAAAATTTTGTATAGGAAACCTTAAAATATGTGTTTGGTCAATGAGAACAACATAGCATTGGTTTGTGCAAATTCATACAGAACTAAACCTGCAATTAAAATTTAGCATTAAGAGGTAAATGTTTTAGACCATCTAAATGAAAGAGTGCACAAAACCAGCTTGTGTTGATGAAAATTAAAATTTCGTAGTTTAATCATGTATTAAATAGTCCACCAGCTTAACGAAATATAAAATGGGGTTAATGGCTTAATAAAGATAATAATTAACAATTAAGCAAATAAATATATATCCATAAAAAGAGAGTGATAATTAAATGCATACCATTTTAAAAAAACATTCTGAAGAACATTTATGGTTTTGGGAACTGTTACACCCCATCCCAACAACAATTGTTGTTGTTTGAACTAAAAAGCCCTATATGCGTCATTCGTGATGTCTTTACCAATGTTTGGCCCCAATACAGGTATATTTACATAACTGGCAACTGTCTATTTAGTGGTCTCACTAAAAACAGAACCTACAAAAAAATGTGCGCAAGTTCAGTGCCACCTCTAATGCATCATGAAGATGTAAACGTCCTAAGTCCAACACATGATTTGTAAGGCTTAACTTGGACCTCAAATGCTTGTAGATATGGACATAGTTCACAACTGAGGAACAGTATTTAGCAATGGTTAAGAGGAAGGCAATGACCAGAGAAACAAATGGGAAGAATTTTGCTTAATTATCCATGATGAACGAGAACAACCAAAAAGAACATTCCGGTGCAGAGCAAAACCAACATGGCAATAACTGGGTAGTTGTGGTTATTAATTATAGAAAAATATGAAAGTGCCTAAATTGGAAGAATGCTGCAGCTACCACATTTTATGTTTTCAGCACAAGAGATAGTGGTATTTTTTGTTACTCATATAAAGGGTTAAAAAAAATAAGCCCTGAAATATATTAATTCATTGTACTGGAATGAGTTTAGAAGCTAAGGAGGAGGGCTGAAGGTAAGTTTCTATTTATGAAGTTGGAAATAATAGCACAAATGATTTTTTTTTAAGATGGCAGTAAGGTCACTATCACATAAATATACTGAAAATATGAAAATTATGGGTTTTGGGCAGAGGATATCTACACATATTCTGATATATATGTAATTAGTAAGTAATAAATATTATTTGAGGCCTTAAGTAACCTTTGTAAAGACACTTTGGCACTTTTCTCAGGATGAAAACTTCGAAATCTGTTGATTTCCTTGCTGAGAAAGATGTCAGCAAAAGAACGTTACCAAATTACAACCAAGATCTTGTTTTGTAAGGGTATCTTTTTTTATATTAGTGCTAAAGAATTTTAATTCTAAATCTCTGCTTGCATAAGCAGAGTTTGTAGTGATTTCTGTAAACCTGGGCAGGGTTGACTCCAGAAAAAAAGATTGAGTGGTAATTAAGTTTTATCTAATCCCAACAAAACTGATGGTTAAATCATTTTATGTCAGCACTGTTCCTTTGATGTTCATTGTGGTTTTAACTCCTGAAGTATTTAGAGAGAGAAACTGCATTCCTCATTTTGCTATAATAAACAAGTTAAAAGGAGCCTCTACTCCTTATGGACAGTAAGATTTTTTTTGTGAGATTCCACTCATTAGTTCAGTAGCCCTCATCAGTTCTTCCATTTTTCTTCAATTGAGTTACCTGCAATTAAAGCAGAAACAACCATAATACCTTTACCTGTACAAAGAACATTTTGTGCAGCATACTTGAGGGTGACTTTGTCTTTTTCATAGCCATATCATGTTTCTGACTGATGGGATGCAACTCCAGAACTGGACTCCAGAATTTAGGTGCCTGCACACGTGTGTCTGTATTATAGTCAGGAGCACCAAAACAGCTATTAATCTCATCCTTAAATGAGCCTTTGGAGACTCTGGCAGACTCCATTTTCTGTAACGACTTGATCTTTGTTGAATATATTGGGATCCCAGCAATCCAGCTTACATTGGGGCATGCATGTTGTAGATGCTCAGGCTGGAAGGGGCCATGGGAGATCTTTCGTCCAGCCTTCTTTTCAAAATAGTACTTTTGTACCATTTGAGCTATTACAGCAGTCCAGCCTGTGCAAGGCTTTATCCAGTCAGATTTTCTTAATTTCTAACGGATGAGCTTCATTTGACACCAGAAATTCTTGCTAATAATATCACAGAATCACAGAATGTCAGGGGTTCGAAGGGACCTCAAAAGATCATCTAGTCCAACACCCTGCCAGAGCAGGATCACCTACAGCAGGTCACACAGGAACGTGTCCAGGCGGGTTCTGAATATCTCCAGAGAAGGAGACTCCACAACCTCCCTGGGCAGCCTGTGCCAGTGCTCTGTCACCCTCACTGTGAAAAAGTTTTCTCTAATGTTTTTGTGGAACCTCCTATGTTCCAGTTTGAACCCATTGCCCTTTGTCCTGTCATTGGATGTCACCGAAAAGAGCCTGGCTCCATCCTCCTGACACTCACCCTTGACATATTTATAAATATTTATGACATCACCCCTCAGCCTCCTCTTCTCCAAGCTAAAGAGACCCAGCTCCTTCAGCCTTTCCTCATAAGGGAGATGTTCCACTCCCTTCATCATCTTTGTGGCTCTGTGCTGCACTCTCTCAAGCAGTTCCCTGTCCCTCTTGAGCTGAGGGGCCCAGAACTGGACACAATATTCCAGATGTGGCCTCACCAGGGCAGAGTAGAGGGGCAGGAGGACCTCTCTCCACCTGCTTGCTACTCCCCTTCTAATACACCCCAGGATGCCATTGGCCTTCTTGGCCACGAGGGCACATTGCTGGCTCATGGTCATCCTGCTGTCCACTAGAACCCCCAGGTCCCTTTCTCTTACAGTGCTCTCTAGCAGGTCAGTCCCCAGCCTATACTGGCACATGGGGTTATTCTTTCCTGAAGTTAGTACTGAAACAATGGCCACTTTTGTACCATCAGAAACCATTCCATTTCTATTTCATTATTTTTCTCTCCTTGTAATCATTCTAGAAGGCACCCCAGTCTGTCTTTCTGTTGTACATGCCTAGCTTGAATTTATCTTTGAAATAAAATATAATTTTTAGAATAAAAATACTGTCTTCATCTCAAAGATGAATTCACAACAAGTCTTCGTTAGTTGTCTGTCACTTTCTTAATT
This sequence comes from Trogon surrucura, assembly GCA_020746105.1. Taxonomy (NCBI): domain Eukaryota; kingdom Metazoa; phylum Chordata; class Aves; order Trogoniformes; family Trogonidae; genus Trogon; species Trogon surrucura. The sequence goes on from CM036617.1 coordinate 35,168,899, forward strand.
TTGCTGAGCTTTAATTTCCAACCCTGGGTATTACCATTTCTCCAACTGATGGATGGAGAAGACTTCAAGAAGCAACTTCCCATTCCCTTTTCAAAAACATATGTGAATATAGAGTATGATGTTACACTTTGCAATCAGAAATTCAGTTGACTGTTTTATCACCATTCACTGGGAAGCAACTTCATCAGGTAGGAGTGGAGGACAAGTCTGTCAGGTTATAGCTGAAGAGTGGTAACTCAGCAAGGCATTTCTGGAGCTCTCATTCACACTTAATGAACTCCTCTAGTAAAGAAAAATCCCTAGAACACAGATGTCACTGCTGTGTATATCACTGCCAAAAATGTCAACAATGGGTGAAGCATCCAGGTAAAAAATACGAGGATGATGAATGGTCTGAAGAGAAAGATTCATAGGACAAGTCAGAAGGACTAAATGTAGATGTATAGTTAGGCTAAGCGATAGCTAAGGGAGGCTGATCTGGCTTCATCTGGCTTCTTCCAGTTGCATGGGTTGAATAGCTGTTCTGTGGCAGGCTTGGACCAAAACAGCACAGCCTTTTTATATAATGACCTTTCTGCTTCTCTAGCCAATGTTTACATATGTGAGAATAAAGTGTCTATGTGGGTAGTGACTGGGAGAATGGCTACGTTTCTGTTGCTTACAGCCTGCTTTTAAATCCCTGCTGGGGACTTGGGGGCACTGGCAGCCTTGTCTGTCCACACCACAAGGGCTCCCTTGATGCTGCCCATGGCTCAGGACCCCATGTCAGCACCCCAGGACCACCAGTCCCTGCCTCAGTGATCCCACAGCAGGGCCAGCCTCCAGCTCCCCACAGCCCTGCCCTACCCAGGCATGGGCCCCAATGAGCCAGGCCCACCCGTGGGCCCACACCCCATCCTGGTCTCAGCGCATCCCCAGGAAGATGCCCAGTGCCCTGGTACCCTGGCTGAGGTAGTGGGACAGGGCCTGGCTGCCAGGCCTTACCCTGCTGGGGAAGCCCCCATGGCACCCAGCCCTCAGGAGCCACCAAGCTCTACTGCACCCTGACAATTATACTTCTGCTCTGCACAGACAAAGCGACAGCCTTCTTCAAGGTCGTCTTTCAGTAATATGTATAGAAATGTCTCTAAGACTGGAACTTCTAACTTAAAATCATGCCAAATTGCCTTGTATATTGCAAGTTTTTTAGTAGAGTCTAAATCTCTGAATGTAGCAGCGAAAATAATGCGAATATCCTGATAGAATAAGATTAACAGACTTGTCATGCCATATACTCATTTGCATTTTATGTATCACACTAAATGTTATCAACAATAGTTACGCCATATTTTGCTGGTATAATCATCCCGACTCAGCGGTTTCAGCTTTCAGACTGTCACAATTACTTAACAGAGCAATATTTGGTTACTCTTAACTGAGTTGTGACTCCCTTCAAAGCCTTTCTTATGACCTCTGCATCATTTTTTTAAGCTAATTCTTCTGGAATCTGCCCTCCCAGGTTGGGTGAAGGGGCACTAAACCATACCCAGGTGACAATAGTATGTCATATGGCATGTGAACATGATGTCTTCTTACATGTTGTTGCACGTTCACCACTTACATGGTGTTGTAGAGTCACTGTAAGGCATACACTCCAAGGAGATCCCATGTAGATTCCATCAGTTTGAAGATTTCTTTTTGCACACAATCCTTGAAACAGTTCTTCCATGACAAGGAAAATCTTGTCTCTTTGGAACAAACTGTGATGAACCGCACAGCAGGGCTTAGCCACCCAGTCACCAATCTGTATTTTGACACTTCAGATAAGCATGACAAGGTGTTTTGCTTTCCATCTGAAGCATCTCATTTCTCATGTAATAAGCAATTTGCTGTCAAATTTTTAACTAGGGCTCCATTAGGAAACATTCTCCTTCATCAGCAAATCATGCAACAGCTGCCTAGTAATATATTTTCCCCTGCTCCCTGATCCACAGATGAAAAAAAAATAAAATTAAAAAATCATCAGTTTCCTGCCAACTCAGAAAAATGTACAACTCTTCTTTAGTCCTGTATTGCCTGCATCAATCCTTCCCTTGTCATCCTCATCTCGTGTTTGGAGGTGAGCAAAGCTGTCCTGAGTAGTGCGTGGCCTAGGAGGAGGCTTTCTTTGCTTAGAAGAGCAAAGAGATTTAAAACTGGGTCTGGCTGCTGCGTGGGGCTGGCCAAATCTGGCGGGTGAGATGCAGTGAGGGCATGCACTGTCCCTAGTTGACAGAAGCCCGTCCAACTGCACTGCTGTTCCTTGTGACCCCAAGAGACAAATGTGTCCCCATCTGCATGATAGTTACGGGTCCCATCACGGGGAAGGAAGGTGCCAAAGCCGCAGTTGCCTTCTTGTACGCGCTTGAAGCAGCTGGACTAGCAGGGGGATTCAGGGATTCTGCAACAGTCTCATTTTCTGTCCCTAAAATCATGCTGTTGGAACGCAAGTATGGAAATTCCCACACATGAGTTCTTGTTGGTGTGTATGAAGATCACAGTGTATCCACAGATGGATTTATACACATTAAGAAGACTCGTAGCAGCTTCTAAAAATGTAATCCTTTCCCGTCTATGACTGTGAGAGCTCGGAGAGGAACAGACTGCCAAGGCTATCAGGCCACCCGGCTACAAGAGGCAGCTATACCTTAACACCATGCTATGCACAAAGCTGGGCAATGATTTATGGGAAGAAGTTTTATCCAGAGGATTCATCAGGAACCTCATATCCTAAGCTCTGATGTTTTATCCTGCATGAGAAGTGTGGATGTTTGGAGGAATCATTTGGTCCTTTCTTGTCTCTCTCTGCAAAAACAGAGCACAACTGTACATCCATCTTATTTGCAGCATTGACCTTGCAACTGTTTGCACTTCCAAAGCTATCTTCCCAAGACAAAGGTGATAGTCTTCTCTATATTTTTCTGACCAAGACTCCATTACAAAGCCCACAGGCCAGATATGTTACTAACGCAGTTGCCCAAGTCCCTATAAGTTCATAAAAATGGTGCAGATCCAGTTCTGAGAAATAGCTGAGTGTAGCATGCTTTTGTTTAAATTATCTTGAAAACCTTAAAGACAACACTGAAAGAAGCTGAACTGTTTGGGTTTTTTTTCCTTCTTTGCTTTCCTTGTGTTGCTTTAATGTCCAGTATTACCTCACTGTGATTTCAGCCAGTTTCTACTGATCCTAAGAATTGGGCTGCTGGAGCCATTCTCAGGCAGTCTCCTTATACCTGCTTACTTTGAATGTTGCAGCTCCTTTTCTCCCCTTGGGATCATCATTGAAAACAGGCAGACATTACTCCCTTGTTTCAGAGGCCACAATATTTGTGATGTATAATTGGTATGTGCAAATAGGGAGGTCCATTCCAGATTCTCAGAAATATGCAGATGACCAGGGAGAATTACATTCCTACACACCTTCAAAAACCTGAATTTCTACCCTTGAAAAGAGGTATTTGCAAGCAAATTCAACACTGCAAAATGTTACTGCTAGGTCAACAGTATTCAGTAAACGCAAAGGCATGACTTGAGTGGAAACAGGGGTAGAGCCACAAAACACTCATTTGAAAACTCAGCCTCAAATACACAAACAGTTAATGTTCACCCACACAGAGAATTCTGTCTTCTACCTTTGCCTGAAAAATATGCTGAGATAGAAAATAATATCTGACTTTCTCTTCATTACATCAATAATTTTCATTTGGGTATTTCTTTTCCCTAGCATCAATCCAAACACTACTTAAAAGCAATCTACTCCTTGTCCTGATTTCAGAAAAAGCTGTTTTACTACTGTTTATATAGCAGTGAAATCAAGTTTATACCCTAGTGCTATCAGTGTTTCTTTTATATCACGTACGTACGTAGAACAAACTTCCTTGTGAACTACAATTTCTAAAAGGTTCATTACTGAAATTTCAGTCTTGAGTATTACTTCTCCTCACAATCACCGAGTCCATTCCACCTGGGTAGCATTAATCTGCTATGCAGACAGAGGCAAGATGTTTCCATTATTCACTAATGTAACTAGTTCCTGAGTTTTTGCTGACAAGGTTGTTTTCCGACCCAAAAGCCGGCAAGAGTTGAGTTTATTAGGAACAGAAAGACACAACCCTTAGGATTAGTCACTGCATCTATGCAAAATATTAAGTCTTTTTATTTCTGTTCTTATAAGCCTGGATGTATGGGAGACAGTGAAACGGCAGCTGCTATATTTTACATTTCATTCAACAAAGCAGTGAGGTCTTAAGTTGTATAGGATTAGTTTTGTCCTGCAGGTTGCATGTTCACAAACTTGACAAAGTCCAACCAGTGTTTTGCCTAGGGGATACGTGCTTTGTACCAAATTTTCAGGCAGTTTTAAGATAGTCTCTATAATTAGTGGTCTAATTTTGTTGTGCACAAATGACTTTACCCACCCAAGTAGGAACACAAAACTCATATTTGTGAACTCAAATTGGCTAAATGTGTGTCCTCAAACAAATGTAGTGTGAACCTTCTGCATACATAATATTAAGTATGGCAGGTTCTGAAACTACAGTCAACAAACTAATTTGAAACACTGCAAAAATTATTTTTGGGTGCAAAAATAGGCGAGGCTAGGAAACAGGCCAGAATGAAAACTTTGACTTTCCTAAACTGGCTCCAGTCCAGACTCCCTAAACGTAAGCGAATTCTGCCATGACTTGGGAGCACTCAGAAGATTCTGCAATACCTATGTGTTGCCCTATGAGGGTATTCACATTTGGTATCATGAGCTCATCATTGCTTCAGCCTAGCAGGATCTAGGACTCCATCGCTGAACCTTGTCCTTCAGGAGCACCTTGAGGCCATTCATGAATCATAGAACCATAAAACGGCTTGAGCTGGAAGAGACAGTAAAGATCATCTAGTTCCAACTCCCACATCACAGGCAGGGTCACCTCCTACTAGATCAGGTTGCTCAAAGCCCCATCCAGCCTGGTCTTGAACACTTCCAGGGATGAGGCATCCACAACTTCTCTGGGCAACCTGTTCCAGTGTCTCATGGGACTCATAGCAAGGAACTTCTTCTTAATGTCCAATCTAAATCTACCCTGGCCCCTTGTCCTATCTCCATATGTCCTTGTAAAAAGTCCCTCCACAGCTTTCCTGCAGGCCCCCTTCAGGTACTAGGAGGTTGCTATAAGGTCCCTCTGTAGCCTTCTCTTCTCCAGGCTGAACAAACACAACTCCCTCAGCCTGTCCTCATAGGAGAGGTGCTCCAGCCCTCTGATTATCTTTGCGGTCCTCCTCTGGACACTCTCCAACAGGTCCCTGCCCTTCTTGTTTTGAGTGCTCCACAGCTGAGTGCAGCACTGCAGGTGAGGTCTCACCAGAGCAGAGTAGAGGGGCAGAATTTCCTCCCTTGACCTGCTGGCCACACATCTTTTGAAGCAGCCCAGGACACAGTCGGCTTTTTGGGCTGCCAGTACACATTGCTGGCTCATGTTAAGCATTTCGTCAACTAGTACCCCCGAATCCTTCTCTGCAGGGCTGTTTTCAATCCACTCGTCACCCAGCCTGCATTTAGGCTTGAGATTGCCCTGACCCAGGTGCCGGGCCTTGCACTTAGCCTTGTTGAACTTCATGAGGTTGGCATGGGACCACCTCTTTAGTCTGCAAATCCCTGTGAACCAGGGACTCTATAAAACACTACACAGCATAAATTACTGATAATTCCATTCAAAATTCCAAAATATACTTGTACCACATACTGTGCCTGGTTTTGTGTTTTATAAGATGCCTGCCAGTACAGCTCAAGTGCTATTGTCTTAGCTTGATCATTCTGTAACAACCGCCCTTTCTTGTTTCAAAGCTTCTCTTTTCCGTTGAATTATCCAAATACAGCTAAAGGAATGAATAGTGGCAAAAGGACTAGTTAGCGCAGACAGTGGTCCAAACCTTCAGGAAAATCTATGATAGGTCATTCTGGCAAATAATGTGTGAACTACCATGGCTCCATTCTGTATATGTTTCTTGCAATATTACATAGGGAAGTATAGTGCAGTAGGAACAATTACTTTTGTTCACCTACTGAATGTGTGGGGTTGTATTAATGAAGCTTCTGAGTAAATACCTTGATTTTATTCTTGTCTGCACCCTTTAGTGCTATCTTCTCCATATAAGCAGAAATTGTAATAATAGTAATTACTATTATTATTATTATTATTATAGCTTATAGCACATTTTTTACATTGAGGCTATTTTCAGTTATAAGAACACAAAAAAAAAGATTGAACAGGTGGAATGATTTTCTTTTAAAATCACAAAATACAAACCAAATGAATCTTTTTTAAAGTTTTATTCTGAGCTACAACATTGTTGTTACACCCTGGAGCAAATTTCTATGGATGAGTTATAAATCTCTAAATAATGAGGTTTTTAATGAAAACAAGGCTAACTCAGTGTGAACTGTAGCAGAGCAAATTGTGTCACTATAGCTGTAGCTTAATGGAAACCTACAGAATATTGAAAATGTTTTCTCATTATTGCTTAATTTATCAAAATTGTATCATTTACAGCACACTCTAAATGAGGCAAAAGCATATTCAAAGATGTGACAGAGATAATCATTTAAAGCACCAAGCTTCCAAGTAACAAGTAGGTAGAAGAGTAAGTTGCATGAGAGGAGAAAGTATTATTAGGCTTAATGTGAATCTGGGATTTCAATAGTTATAGCAGTTATACATATGGGAGATGGTGGGAAGAGTTGAGGACATGTGGTGACTAGATGGAGGGAGGAATACAGAACATGAGCAGAAATGGTTTTGTGACCAGTGAGTTAGTAATGTTGTCTGTAATGTTTTCATCCTGGGTATAACTGCTGTATATGTAGGCATTTTAAACTGGAAGCCTGACATGCAATTAAGCAAATGAACAGCTAAAACCAAAGGGTCTCAAAATAAAGGAAAGGTTAGCAAATTAGCCCTGAAGTAAATAGCACTCATCATTCCTGGAGCATTTTGTATTTTGAAGGCACTGTACAAACATTGACTAATGAAAGGTCTTTTTTTTTTTTTTTTCTCCCTGAACTTCACAGGAATTAAGGCATCTACAAATGAACAGGAACAGGCCCAAATGAAAGTAGTGCATCAACTGAAGATAACAGATGAGGGGATATCAAGCAATAACTGACTAGTAGGTAGGCACTTAGAATCATAGATTCACAGAATGTTAGGGGTTGGAAGGGACCTCTAGAGATCATCTAGTCCAACCTCCCTGCCAGACCAGGGTCCCCTAGGGCAGCCACACAGGAACGCATCCATGTGGGTTTTGAACATCTCAAGAGAAGGAGACTCCACAACCTCTCTGGGCAGCCTGTTCCAGTGCTCTGTCAACCTCACAGTCAAAATGTTTCTCCTCATGTTGAGGTGGAACTTCCTATGTTCTAACTTAAACCCATTATTTCTTCTTCTATCGCTGGGCACCACTGAAAAGAGATTGTCTCCTTCCTCTTGATCCACACTCCTCAGGTATTTATAAACATTAATAAGATCCCCTCTCAGCCTTTTCTTTTCAAGACTAAACAGCCCCAGTTTTCTCAGTCTTTCTTCACAGGACAGATGTTCAGGTCCCTTAATCATCCTTGTAGCTCCCCATTGGACTCTCTCCAGTAGATCCCTGTCTCTCTTGAACTGGAGAGGCCAAAACTAGACACAGTATTCTAGGTGAGATCTCATCAGGGCAGAGTAGAGGGGCAAGAGAACTTCCCTAGACCTGCTGGACACATGTTTCTTAATGCACCCAAGGACCCCATTGGTCCTCTTGGCCACAAGGGCACATTGATGTCCCACAGACAATTTACTGTCCACTAGGACTTCAATGTCTTTCTCCACAGGGCTGCTTTCCAGCAGGACATCCCCTAATCTGTACGGGTGCCTGGTGTTATTCCTCCCCAGGAGCAGGACTCTACACCAGTCCTTATTGAATTTCATGAGGTCCACCTTTGCCCAGCTCTCTAACCTGTCCAGATCTCGTTGGAGAGCAGCACAGCCTCCCTGTGTGTCAACCACCCCTCCCAGTTTTGTATCATCAGCAAACTTGCTGAGGGTGCACTCTGTCCCCTCATCCAGGTTGTTGATGAAGATATTGTACAAAACTGGACTCAGTACTGATCCCTGGGGGACACCACTGGCCACAGGCCTCCAACTTGACTCTGTGCTGCTGATCACAACCCTCTGAACTCTGTTGCTGAGGCAGTTTGTGATCCACCTCACAGTTCAATCATCTATCCCACATTTCTTGAGTTTACCTACGAGGATATTATGTGGGACAGTGTCAAAAGCCTTACTTAAGTCACAGAATCACAGAAACCCCCCTGCCAGAGCAGGATCATCTAGAGTAGATCACACAGGAAGGCATCCAGTCAAGGTATATGACATCCACTGCCCTCCTTTCATGAACCCATTTGGTCATGCCTTCGTAAAAGAAGATCACATTAGTCAGACAAGATTTCCCCTTGGTAAATCCATGCTGGCTACTCCTGATAACCTTCTTTTCTTCCTATTGATTAGATAGTCTTCAGAATGAACCACTCCATCATCTTCCCAGGGATGGAGGTGAGGCTGACTGGCCTGTAGTTGCCAGGGTCCTCCTTCTTGCCCTTTTTGAAGATTGGAGTGACATTGGCTTTTTGCCAGTCCTCAGGCATCTCTTCTGTTCCCCATGATTTTTCAAAGATGATGGAGAGCGGCTCAGCCACAACATCAGCCAACTCTCTCAGCACACGTGGATGTACCCCATCGGGGCCCATGGATTTGTGTGGTTTCAGTTTTTGCAATAGTTCTCTAACCAAATCCTCACTGACCAGTGGAGAGTCATCCTCACTCCAGTTTTGCTCCCTTACTTCCAGTGACTGGAATTCCTGGGGGCTGGCCTCAGGAGTAAAGACTGAGACAAAGAAGGCTTTCAGTAATTCTGCCATCTCTACATCCCCTGTTATCGTATCTTCTACCTCATTTAGCAGCGGACTCACTTTTTCCCTACTCTTCCTTTTCTCATTGATGTATTTGAAGAAATTTTTCTTGTTTTCTTTCACTTCCCTAGCCAAACTAAATTCCAAGAGAGCCTTGGCCTTGCTTGTTGATTGTCTACATAGGCTGGCCACATTTCTATAATCCTCCCAACTAACCAGACCCTTTCTCCATTTACTGTAAATTTCCCTTGCCTAACCATGCACGTCTTCTGCCTCCTCTACTTGATTTTCTTTTTGAGGGAATGCATTTATCTTGAGCCTGGTGTATGTAGAGTTTGAATGTTGACCAGCTCTCTTGTGCCCTCCTACCTTCTAGAATCTTAGACCATGGGATACTTCTAAATATATCTCTGAAGAGGACAAAGTTAGCCCTCTTGAAGTCCAGGGCAGAAATTTTGCTTACTACCTTTTTTCTTTCCCTAACAATACTAAACTCTACCATATCATGGTCACTACAGCCAAGACTGCCTCCAACCTTAACATCTGCAACCAGACCTTCTTTGTTTGTTAATACAAGGTCCAGCATCGTATCTTTCCTTGTTGATTCTTCAAGCACTGCAGCAGAAAGTTATTATCAATACAATGCAGGAACCTTTTGGACTGATTATGCTTGGTTGTGTGATCCTTCCACTTAATATCAGGGTGATTGACGTCACCCATAAGCACCAGGGCAGATGATCTTGAGGCTACTTTCAGCTGCCTGTGGGAGGCCTTGTCAACAACTTCTTCATGGTTAGGTTGTCTGTAGTAGACACGCACAACAATATCTCCCATGTTTGTACATGGAAGATACAAACCTAAAACTGCCATTACTAGTGCAGTGCAGAGCTGACACAGAGCTAGCAGGTCCGTTACTTGGTCTATTAACGTTGTGCATCCATAGGGACTGCACCTGAGCCAAGAAGACCTCCCTCTCAGTCAGACACAGCTCTGTGATGGGACCAGCTACCACTTCCTCAGCCCTACCTCCACGTCACTGAATCTCTGTGCCGCAGCTCATCTCGTGTGAAAGATGTGCCTGAAGCATCACATAGCACACCAAGAGGATTACAAATCAAGGTGTTGCATCCAACAGGAGCTCACACTGACTGCAGGGAGAGCCTGTAACCACCACACTGACAGCATTGCTCTTTCCCCTCTTGAAACTCAGCCACCACCCAGGCAAGAATGTGAGGTTTGTGGAATCAAAAACTCTAAAGCCTAATGCTTACGGAGTTCACTTGCTAAAGGAACAGCCCGGTTCCTGAGCATTAGTTTTATATTACAAACTCTTACAATAAAAATATATAAACTCATGTGGGAACAGGGGAAGAAACACTTACCAGTGGATGCCCTTATCATAAGATGATTTTGCAAGGGCTCCCTTCAGTCTCACAAATCTCTCTGTTTCAGTTGTAAAATGATCTATTTTTCTTATTCCTCCTGTTTTCCTCCCAACCAGAAATCTCCCATAGGATCCTTGATTGTGAGAAAAGAAAGTACAACCCCTTTTCAACTTGATTTTACCACCTCAAACAATACTCCAGCTACTAACTATTTTACAGAAGGTGGATATCTCCTCTTTCTTCTGAACAAAACCACCGTTAATGGCTCACCATCCTGTGAGCTCAATAAATGAAAATGTAGCAGTAGTTTCTCTGCTTCAAGCTGAGATCAATACCCCAGTGTGAATTAGGTGTGCTAAGAACAAACTTACCAAATCTGACTGCTCAGTGTTTTAAGTTTAAGCAGGCTTTCTGGATCCCACAGGGACTGCAGACTAACCCCATGCTCAGCTAAGAAGGGAGGAGCTCTGAACATGGATACTAGCAGGACTGCCAAGGCCTGGCAAAAGTGCAAGAGCTTGAGTATGCCTTTCTAGTGAGGGGTTAAGCTTATTACTTTGTGCCTCAGTTCCACCTATGCAAAATTTGAAGTACCTGAGTGTCTTTGGATCTGGGCATGAGTGTTAGAAAGGACATTAAAACTATGTAAACAGGAGCCCTACACATCCTGAACTGTCAAGTGTTGAATATTTAGAAACAAATATCTTCTGAGCCGTGAAGGCTGTATCACAGAAAGAGATGCCGAGAGTGTGCAAGTCATTTTGTGACTCTGTAGTGGCTGCTGGTGCAAAGCTTATATTTTCAAGTGTTTCCAGGACTACAGAAGCCTTGCAGCTGGTTCTGAGTCATTCTGAGCACTAGAAAAGGTGATGAACATTATAGGAAATGATCTCCAGCTACTTCAAAGTATTATTCTGGAAAGGAAACTTCTGTAAGCTATTTGCTCCGGGAGGTATTTTGCAGTTATTAAGCTCATTTCTGTTCTGTTTTTACAGAAATGCACTGTCTATTCCTGCCCAGGACTGTGCAATGATAGGCACAGCTGCATCTCACGAAGACTATCCAAAGCGTCATTTAAAGAAAGCCAGTAAACAAAACAACAAATTATAGCTCACTCAGCAGATGTTGAAGATAGCATCTCATGCTGTCACACAGTGGGGTTCTTACTCCTTACACCACTAGAGTGAGTATTGACCAAAGCTCTCACAAATCAGAGACTGCATCACCTAAGAGGACCAGCACTGATTATTATGAACGGAGCCAGCAGATCCACTTAGCAGCTTCACAACCATTCTGCTGCCTGCTGTCATTTTTATTGTGTCTCCATGCTGTCTTCCCTGGAGTAATTAGTCATCTCAGCTGTTCACGTAACATCTCAATTGTTCATGCAACACTGACATTTGAGATCTTACTGAAGACGGGAATTGCTCTCGGGTCTAGGAGCTGAGACATACGAGCCAGCAGCTGAGACTACCTGCAAATGAGGTGAAGATACAAAACACTGATCAAAATTTCCTGACACTGACTTCTATTCTACTGCAGTCAAATATCTCAGAGGAAATGGTAGAAGTTTCCCGACTTTAGACATTTAAGCCTCAGCTGCTGAATAAGACTTAACAACATGGGCTGCACTGAGCAGCTTTTCTTTGACAAGAAGCAGCGCATCATAAGGGCTTGCCCTCTCGCACGTCTATGATTTCTGACATATTACAGTTAGCCAAGCCATTAAGGTAGAGAAAGTAGCTTAAATAGGAACCTAAAACTGTGAGAAAGGAGAATGATTATAAACAGTGCAGGGATTATAGTAAAAAAAAAAAAAAAAAAAAAGGCCCCAGGAGGATTTAAGTGTTAAATAGTAGTTATAGCAAAGAGACAGAGAGAACATAGTGTAATGTCTTTCTTTTTTTTTTTTTTTTTTTTCTTTGTAATCCACATTTCCAGCAATTTTCAGATGTCTGATGCCCTGGTGTGGTGAAAATTGGGTGCATTTTCATGAGATTGATTTCCTCAACTGGGATAGGGTCAAGTGAGAGAATTTTGTAATTTCTTATTGTCAGATAGCCACTAGAACATTGATGGAAGTCTTGATGCAGGTCTTATGCCTTACTCTTCCCTTCACTGAGAGAGAATGCTTGCAGGAGAGAATGGTTGTGCTACTTAGCTTGAGCTGAGCAGCCCTGTAAGTACCACTCTTTACCTGGAGAGAGTAGCTTGAGAAGTGCTCCCATTCTCAGTTAATCCACAAGTGTAATTAAACTGAATTTATTAAGAAATGAAAGCTCGCACAAATTTACAAGTTCTGGTACTGGTTGAGCAGAGCAATTACCACACTACACCCAACTCTAAAACTTAGAATAATGATCTGGATTATATATACACTCACCCATATAAAGATGAGGACTCTCAACCTCAAGGAGTTACCCTGGCTGGTGTCCCAGACCAAGTGGGAGGCTCTGCCCCAACTGCAGGACCTGCTGCTCCAAAGGGACTTGCTCCAACACACCCCTGGCAGGACCCCAGTTTAAAGCTCAGTAGAATCTGAGCTGTTGTCAATTAAAGTTATATTGGCCTCCCATTAGCTAACAGCCAGCTTCTTGGGTGTACACTTAGGCTGGTGGGCTAGACTCAAACTGGCCAGAAACTTCCAGCAGTTTCTCCGAATCCGCTGTGAGGGGAGACATCCCAAAATAGGGGGAATGCACCTGCCACAGGTAGATATGGAACAAACCAATTAATTTAGCATCTGGAATCAGCAGAGGAAGTCTTAAAAGAAAGAAACAGAATGCTTGTCTGAAAGCAAAGCATAGATTTAACAGAGGGCACTTTATGTGGCCCTATGGCGTAGTAACCCAAAAAAAGATGGATTTCATCAGAAAGCAGTTTATGACCACAGCTGATTTACAAGGTGAGTCACTGAAGCACATACTCTAAAAGAAGGCAGTGCCCAGTAAAAATTGACTACATGTGGCAAACCACACGGCAGCCCTGCCTCATATTCATCCATGCTGGCCACGCTCCTATGTCCAGCCTATGTACCAAACCTACCCCAGTGTGAGCCAACGTGCCTCTCAGGCTTGGCAATGCCTTTGACAAGATTTTAGCTGAGATTCTGCTAATATACATCAAGCTATTTGCACTCAGAGCCTTTGTTAGTTGAGCGAGGAAAAGAGACCAGCTGAGAACGTGTTTAAATATAATTTAGCCTGTCAAGCAAGAGTGCTCCTCAGCTGGGGGTGCCTTAAACAGGAATCAAGGCTCTTTTTGTGAAAGAGCAAGGTCAAAGACCACCCCTGCTGCTGCCGTTCAAGCTCTGTTTCCAGCTCCAGGCCCTAGGGCGACAAAAGAGGAGCCTCAGAGAGGAGAAGGCAGCAGCTGGGAGAGCTGAGGAAGTCCTGCTGCATGGGTGGGAGTCGGCAGATGCCAGATTATGGGGCTTGTGTTTCCTGAGGCCAACATCCCTTCTTGTTTTTCTGTGGCTGCTACCCACCACCAGCGAGCCTGTCTGCCTGTACTCCAAAATCAGCTGCCTCCAGAGGTTTTCCCCATGCTGAGCTCTCAGGACTGCCCTGGGGAGGCTGCCACCAGCAAAGGAGAAGTATCCACTTGCCGGCACAGGGATGGGAGCAGTGCCAGAGCACCCACTGCCTTTGCACATCCTGCTCTGTAAACAGCTAGCTTGCAGCTACCTAGCTCCGCTAACCCCTAAAAAAAAATTATTCCAAGAAAAACACCTCCTTCAATAGCAGTGATTTGTGTGATCTTAAAAATGCCACCGCGCCGCTGCACAGATCTGCTCTCTGTGGCTGAAATTTTCAGTACTGACATTCACTTCCCGTTAGCACCGAATCTTGCGGCTCCAGCTCTGTGTATTGCTTTGAAAATTTGCCCGTATGTATCTTCCAAGATCTGTCAGCTCGGTTTACTGACACAATCAAATGTTTACTGCTTTCAGTGCTGCAGAGCCAGTATAGCTGAACAGCAAGTTACGTCTGCTTCCTGCAGCATCATCAAAATTGCCAGCTAAATTTTGATTTCTGATGGCTTATTATTGCAATGAAGATGTGTGGAGCAGAAAAAAAAAAACCCCAACAAAACATGTTCATTTCCAGATAACCATCACAGTCTTCAAATTGTCACTGAAATTAAAAAAAATCACACACACACACACCCCAAAAAAAAGGAGGAACATCTTTTTCATCAACAGTAAATGAGCATCTGAATGCAAGACTAAATTAGATAAGGAAGAACCAATAGGTAATTATTTGGTTTAACTCCATGTAGAACTAAAATCTCAAAAACAACTGTTGGTATTGTGAGCACAAATTGTGGCACCCATGAATGTAGACAGTTAATAAAGGAACACTCTGATGTAACATATAATTCATCTCTTTAGGCATTGTCTATGTATTTAATTGGAAGTGCAAATAACCATGACAACAACTGTTCTTTGCAAAAGTCAGGCACCCCAACAACGGGTATAAGAAATGTGGGACAGCTTAGAGAATATCTGGTTAAAAAAACACCTAGTTAAAACAAACAAAACAAAACAGGCTTTCAAAACCAAATGCATCCAATCCAAGGACCCCAGGAACAAAAGCCTGAAGCATCTCATTTGTACATCCCAGTTCCTGATGTGGCATCTAGGACCCAGAGTTTGGTGTTTTGTGACTCATGGGCTAGGAGGGGCCAAAGGGTTTGCAGTTCACCGGGAATGAGAGCTAAAAGTCTGGGACTTGAGCATATCTTTTTTTTAAGGCTTTTCAGCAAGGTGGTCATCTCCAACCCCTTGCCTGGTGGTTTGGACTCTTCCTGAGGAACAACAGACTTTAAGCTCTTCATGCATTAAGAGGAGTGCGGCCAGCAGATCAAGAAAGGTGATTCTCCTCCTTTACTCTTTTACTCTGCTCTTGTGAGACTCCACCCTGAATACTGCATACAGTTCTGGTGTCCCCACCACAAGAGGGATATAGATCTGTTGGAACAAGTCCAGATGAGGGCCACAAAGATGATCCATGGGCTGGAACACTGTTGCAAGGACAGGCTGAAGAAGCTGGGATTGTACAGCTTGGAAGAGAGAATATTCAAGGACGACTTCATAATTGCCTTCCAATACCTGAAGGGAACCTACAGGAAGGCTGGAGAGGGACTTTTTTACAAGAGTACCCAGAAACAGACCAAGGGGAAATGGATTTAAATTGAAGAAGAATAGGTTTAGGTTGGATTTTAGGAAGAAATTCTTCAGTATAAGGGTGGCAGGACTCTGGAACAGATTGCCCAAAGAAGTTGTGGATGCCCTCTCCCTGGAGATGTTCAAGGTCAGGTTGGACGAGGCCTTGAGCAACCTGATCTAGTTAAGGATATCCCTGTCCATGTCAGGGAGGTTGGATTAGATGATCTCTAAACTCCCTTCCAACCTAAGCCATCCTATGATTCTATGATTCTATGATTCTATGCTGAGGATGGACTCAGAGAGTCTCTCTCAGGTTGTCAAATTGAATCCCCATGTCCCTTGTCTCAGAGTTAATCAATGCCTACAGTTAGAAGGAAGGTGGGGTTTAAGAGTTAGCCATCTCTGTTGTCTACCTGGCTGGTTGGCTTCTCCGCCTTTTTCCCCTTCACACATGGCCTCATGGTTAGCTCCTGCTAAAAAATGAGGCCCATTGCAATGCAGCAGTCATCAGGGCACAATGGAGACCTGTGTTCACACACTGCTTCAGAGATAACTGGTTTTAAGACTCAGAGTGTCTTAGTCCTGCACATCTGAGCCCACCACACTTCCTTCAGATCCACATCCAGGTAGTGCTGAGCGAGAGTGGAGTCAGGAGAGAAAGCAAGGAATGGAAAAATGGACAAGAACAGGGCAGAAGTGGATGCAGATGAAGGAGAAATATATTTAGGAGGAAGGTTGCTGCTAGTGATAAAACCCCATGCAGGTCAGAGGGACCAGAAAGGTGTAACTATTGCCTACTCATTCCTCTCAAGTCTCGAACATTATGTCTGAGGGGTTCAGCTGCCTCCTGGACTGCTGCTGTGCACCCTGGAGAGCAACAGCAACACACATTATCTCTGTCTTTATCTTCATTAACCAGCTATATACCCTGTGCAGGAGGTACCAGGCCCAATGGGTACTCCAGCAAGGGGTAGAGGCAGTGGGGTTTCTGTTTGCATTGGACCCTCACTGATAGGTACCTTGTGGTTTCATGTAGCAACCACAAATAACATAACGTAGAGCTGGATGGGGAAAATGTGGAGTCAAAAGCCAACATAACCATTTGTCAGGTATTCTGATATTTGAAATTTGTTACCTCAGAAATGGCTGGATGTCAGTGTTGGGTGAAGCAATTCCTATGTTGAGATTGTGAAGAACTTTGACTAAATAAAACAAGATATTCATGTTGTTTTGTTATCACTGTTGTTGTTGTTGCTATTATTATTGCTTGTTTGGCACACCTTCTAAAATTTTTCACGACACGGGTATCAGCCATTGGAACAACGTCCCCAGGGAAACTGGTCCCCAGTCTCCAACACTGGACACTTCTAAGATTTGGCTGGACAGGGTACTGGGCCATCTTATCCAGACCATGATTTGCCAAGAAAGGTTGGATCAAATGATCCTTGAGGTCCCTTCCAACCTGGTATTCTGTGATTCCATGACTCTGTGATTCTAGACATAATGGAGAAACCTGACAGTCAATGTGGGGATTAATGTTGTAATTTGCTATGGATACCAGCAAACCTTTCATTAAATTCATTGCTGCAAGGTAAACCATATTTCCACATTTGCTCTGGTCTACGGCTGCAGCAAGCTGTCAAGGTAAGACTTGGGATTGGGCTGTTCAAACAGAAATGTGGGCAACTGATTCATTGTAATTCGGCTGTCATGCTATTTGGCGTTTGTTGGGCTTCTTCAGAACACACAGATAATTACTGCACAGACAGAGATGTTTATGCTAACTTTCAAGGACCCTCAAGGCAGAACTCTTGTTCCGATCCATCTCTTGTCAATAACTCTTTCTTCTTCTAAATAACTGAAACACATTACTCAATCACCAGGCATTAAATGAAATGTATGAGATTGAAACATCCATGATAAAAATACTAGATGGAAATAAAACGGCAACTACTTTGTAGTTACAATATTAAGTAACATCAATATGTCCATTTCCATTAAAACATTGCACATTAAAAGTTACAGGAAAGGCCACGCTGCAGCAGTAGTTTTAGTTGTACCGCTTTTCTCTATAGAGTACATAAGTCCTGTCTTAATTCTGTCTGCTGATATGCCAGCCTGGAAGAGGGTATGCAATTAATAGTGAAAATAGCACAAATAAACAGTGCCATCTTTTGGGCACCGCTTAAACTCCACATTTATTAAATTCCAGGTATTTGCAATGTATGAATGCTACACAGGAATGACATATGTACCTATCTGTGGATCAAGTGACTCTAGGGTTTTATCTTTATTGTCTCCTGACAATAGTGATACAGACTCAAAGCCTGAAAGTCTCCAGCCAGGGCTCCGTAGATAACTTCTTTTCTGCTGTGACATCCCAGGCTTCTGCAGAGTGGGGTGCAGAATGATGTCTATTTCTGAGGCTGCTCGTGGCACCTCCTTGGTGGATGTAAGCCCTATCAAGTAGCAGATGGGTGATTGACTATGCCGTGAGAATTTTTACATATTCAAACACAAGGAATACGAAAGTAATGTGGAAGTGCAGTGTTTTCATTTCTTCAGGGGGGAAGAATAGCTTCATATTTTACCAACACAAAGTCCAAATGGATTACATGGAATATCAGACTGTCAACCTCTGGGATAGGTTTGCCAGCCAAAGTTGCATGGGAAACTGTCCCCCTGGTTGATACAGGCTTTTCCACTCCGACCCCCATTTCCACCACTGCTGGGCTTGTCTGTTACAATACATTGCAACTGTGAGCAGAAGTTAGTCCTCAAACATGCTCCAACCCCACCAAAATTATTATCCCAAACCATAAACACCAGCATCCGTGTGCCCCAGGCACTGCCTTAGCATTCTCTGAATGCCACAAGAAATTCCACTAGTTAGGGACAGACTGTACAAATAACTCCAAAGGCAAGCAAGGGTTTTCAGGTGTGTTTGTACACCTAGTGCTTATTCGAACAGAAGCTGGGTGCTCAAAAATCCTCTAAGAATCTAACCCTGCCTCACAAGGAGAGTTCAGCCGCAACTGAGAGAAAAGGTACCCATAGAGATAGTTTATACAAGACTATGGGCTAATTACAGGATGTTAGAAAAACATTGCACTTAGCAGTGATAACATGCATTGCAGCAGTCATCACTACTGTGGTGGACAGCATCATGTCTGGTGTCAAGAAAGCAGTCAACCTCCTGGACTATAACAAGGGATTAAGCAGTTCTTGAAACCTCCAGGAGCACTCTGGCCAATTAGGAATTATTTAAGGAGATATGACGACAGCAAATCTGCTCCCAGGTAATTGCAAAGTAATAATTTGTATTGACTTGGATAGTGTGTACTTCTTTGATCAAGGTTGTGTTTAGTCCAGAATAACATAACCTTTCAAAGACTTAATATTCAGTGATTCTCAAAAAAATGAGTACACAATGAAGACCAGAAGGTAAAGCCCTGGCAGCTCCTTCCCTGACTCCCTGGAGACATGGCTCTAAATCCCACAGTGTTGTGTAGGCACTGGCATGAACTGGAGTCCCGGCCCCAGCTCCACCAGAGTAAGTATGGACAGTAAGGCAGAATATTCAGTGACAGAAAAAGTCTTGCCCTATGAAAACAAAATAACTTCTTCTGTGGAACAATTTTTTAAAGATGTTTAGGCTCCTAGATCTTGAGAAATCAGTGGGAGTTTGTTGCCTCTGAGGTCTGGCTTTACAACACCCAGGGTTTTTTGACAGACATGTTCCTGTTGATCTCCTGTCTCCGCGCTGTCTCTCCTTTCTTCCTCTTGCGCAGCTCTGTGGTGGGAAGGGAGTTGCATTTCATTCCATTCCCAGACGAAGATACAATTCCTTAACATCTCTCTCAGGAAGACCTGCACAGAAAGTGGTATTTTGGGGAAAGAATAATTAGAATATAAAGCATTGTGATTTGGACAGAGGTCCAAAACTAACCCAATAAATTTTGACATCTCCAGATTCCCACCAGAATTCTTTACCTGAGCTGTGATCTGGGTCATGCTTTTGTCTTCAGGTCAGCTTCCTCCAGCTAACACTGCTCTGCTCTGCGGGTTTTTTTTTCTTACCATCACCAGTGTTGAATTTGTTAGCATTTTCCCAAGAATACAGAGAAGTTTGAAATCTGATGTGCTCTCTTTATTTCTGTAAATCGATATGTTCTGTTCATTTGCTCAGAGGATTTTGGCAGCAGGAGCCACAGCCCATTTGTGCATGGTACACACTGCACATTGCAGACAGATCAGCATACAGCTCTGTCTACTCTGCTTACCAAGCATATTGTTTGCTGCTCTGCAAACAGTGAAAAGCTTGATTAAATTCAGGGTTTGTGTGTTTGCCAACCTGGTTGTAGTCGATGGAATCAAAATCTCATTAGAACTGAAGTGTACACTCAAGAATAAATCATTATCTTTTTCACCTGCAGACTCTTCACTGCCTTGCATGCATTGTTTCTGTGTGCAGAATTGGTCCTCAGTAATAAACACTATATCCAGATACTTTTTGGTGACAAGAAGAAGTTTCACATTTTCAGATTGTTCTTGTCTATGTTTTTGTTATGCAGGATCAGCGAGGGAGGATGCCAAAGTGGGCATCTGCTGCAGATTGCAGGAGTGCTCATTGCCACCGGTTCCAGTGATGGTGTAGAGAAGTCCCCTGGAAGTGTCTAAAGGTCTGGTATATGGAGCCTCCATGAGCCAGTGAGACAGATACCTTCACAAGGAATATCTTTCCACCTTTTCCACCTCCTCTTTTACAGCACATTTTGTCCCCATCTAGGGCAACTGCTGTCTCGACTGACTGTTTGAAAAGCCTGGATACAGGCCTCATTTAGATGTCTGAAACTGAGGTGGCTTCGATATTAAGTTGGCATCATATAATGCTCTTTACTCTGATTTCATAGAGCCATAGAATCATAGAATCATTATGGTTGGAAAAGACCTTCAAGATCATCCAGTCCAATCATTATCTAACTCTGTCAGGTCCACTTTCAAACCATGTCACTGAGCTCCATATCTAGATGTTTTTTAAATACATCCAAGGATGGCTATTCACCCAATTCCCTGGGCAGCCTGTTCAGGTCATAGAATCATAGAATAGTTTTAGCTGGAAGAGACCTTGATGATCATCAAGTCCACCCTTTGTCCCAGCCCTGTCAACCAGTTAAATGATGCCCCCCAATGCAACATTTACCCATCTCTTAAACACCTCCAGGGACTGTGACTCAACCACGTCCCTGGGTAGTCTGTTCCAACGCCTGACAACCCTTTCAGTAAAGAAATTCTTCCCAATATCTACCCTGAACCTCCCCTAGCGCAACTTGGATCCATTTCCCCTCATCCTGTCACTCTCCACTACGGAGAATAGACCAACGCCCGCCTCTCTACAACCTCCCTTCAGGTAGCTGTAGAGAGGGATAAGGTCTCCCCTCAATCTTCTCTTCTCTAGGCTAAACAGCCCCAGATCCCTCAGCCTTTCCTCGTAAGACTTATATTCTAAGCCCTTTACCAGATTGGTAGCCCACCTCTGTCCTTGATAATCATAGAATCATAGAATGGCCTTGGCTGGAAGGGACCTTAGAGATCATTTAATCCAACCTCCCTGTCATGGACAGGGACGCCTCTCAACTAGATCAGGCAACACATGGGGACCCAACAGGGATCGAACCCGCGACCTTGGTGTTATCAGGACCACACTCTAACCAAGTGAGCTAACCCTAATCATTTCAGTGTAGAAGTTTTTCCTAATGCCTAACCTAAACCTCTCCTAGTGTAACTTGAAGCCATTTCCTTTTGTCCTATTCATTGTAACTTGTGAGAGGAGACCAACACCCACCTCTCTGCAACCTCCTTTCAGGTAACTGTAGAGAGTGATAAGGTATCCCCTCAGCCTCCTTTTCTTCAGACTGAACAACCCCAAGTCCCTCAGCCACTCCTCATAAGACTTATTCTGGAGACCCTTCATCAGCTTTGTTGCCCTTCTGATTTGTGTTAAAATTCATCCCCTTGAAGAGAGACAGCCCAAGGCACATTTACTTATTCAGGTGCCACAGTTCTTCTTCCATCTTCTTCTTGTTTATGCCTTTACATGGATTTTAAAACAGTCTCAGAAATCTAATTCTCGCATGACCAGCACTTCAAAGGCCTAGAACTGTTGTGCCCTACTGATGACAGGCCATTTTCTCTAGTCAGTCTCTGACATCTATAATGCTTAAACATTTATTAAGGCGTGTGTTTTATCAGACAGCAGGAGAACTTTCGTGGACACACTAGTGCTTCTGTGCGTCCAGGCAAACAAAATGATCATTTAGTTCAGAAGTGAAAATTTGTAAGGACATGTATGTATTAATATTTCATCACAACCCTAGTGCCTAATTTACACTGATACCTCTGAATTTCAGCTCCTAGGTGAAAGTTGAAAGCGGCATTTTTGAGAAATAACTTAAAACTAATGAAGTAGAGCAGTGTGTGCATGCCTACACCTTTGCTAGGAGAATTTAAATGAATAACATCTCATCACAACTGAGCTGATTTCAAGGACTGGAAGGCACGTGATGAATTCTAGCATGTGTTGAGGTTAAAGAGATAACAGCACCATTTGAAATTTTACCAGATAACCCATTTCCTGCTTCAAATTTTTATTATGTGTTTCAAATGAAGAGGAAATTCTAGGTAATGCAGCTGCCTTGCTGTGTTATATGACTCCAGCATGCCAATGTCTGATTTCTGGTGCAGTTTTAGTGCTGCAGATGCTGGTTCACAGTACGATAAGCAGCATAGGTCCTGGTTAATACAGATACTTCCTTTCATTCTGCAACTGAGGCCAAATCAGATACTGAAAATACCTCAATATCATGCCCTTGCTTGCTAAGAAGCAGCTGCCAACTACACAAAAGAAGGTCCCTCAATCTGGGGCCTTTATAGCACACTATGTTTGGGGAACTTTGCATGGTTTTGGGGCAAGGAGAATATTGGTAGGAAATAGGAGTCTGCTTGGATATTGGAAGTATTTATATTCTGGATGCAAAACCACAGGAGAAGGCAGGATCTTCGAGGGGCAGTCAATGGAGGAGTGGGACTGACATCTCCCTAACGAGGGGAGCTAGAAGGAACTTGGTAGGACACACATTCTTTCTTAGTCATGTGAGTCAGTGCACTCATGTTGAGGGAGAAGAGGTGAGTGTGAGTACCCCCCACCTTCCTTGGAGGAGTGTGTGCTGTCCAGTTCATACTACAGAGAGCAAAAGCTTTCCAGTGTATAGATAGAAGAGTAAGAAAGACTCCTTTACTGGTTGACGTCTGGATGAACATGAGCCAGCAGTGTGCCCAGGTGGCCCGGAAGACCAATGGCTTCCTGGCTTGTATCAGGAACAGTGTGGCCAGCAGGAGCTGGGATGTGATTCTGCCCCTGTACTCGGCACTGGGGAGACCTCACCTCGAGTGCTGTGTGCAGGTCTGGGCCCCTCACTGCAGGAAAGACCTTGAGGTGCCTGATCGGGTCCAGAGGAGAGCAACGAGGCTGGGGAAGGGACTGGAGGGAACATCCTATGAGGAGAGGCTGAGGGAGCTGGGGATGTTTAGCCTGGAGAAGAGGAGACTCAGGGGGGACCTTATCACTCTCTACAACTGCCTGAAGGGAGGTTGCAGTCAGGTGGGGGTCGGGCTCTTCCCCCAGGCAACCAGTGACAGGATCAGCGGACACGGCCTGAAACTACCAGGGAAACTGAAACTGTCAGGGAAGGTTTAGGTAGGATCTCATGAAACACTTCCTCACGGAGAGAGTGACCAGGCATTGGGATGCACTGCCCAGGGAAGTGGTGGAGTCACCGTCCCTAGAGGTGTTGAAGGAGAGGCTGGATGTGGCACTTAGTGCCATGGTCTAGCTGATGTGATGGTGTTGAGTCATTGGCTGGACTTGATGATCTCAGAGGTCTTTTCCAGCCTCAACAATTCTGTGATTCCTATTTCTCTCATTTACTTACCCACTGGGGCAAGTTACTTCAGCTCCACGTAAAACATAGTTTAGCTTTAATCACAATTATTATGGCAATGCGTAAGGACTAAGCAAGGACCTCACCAGACTAGGGACTGCAGAGACACAAGGAAGCAACCTCTGTCCTTAAAGTTCATGCCCGAAATGGGCATTTGTGGGGGCAGGTGGGACCCACGGCAGATGCAAAAAAGTCCGTATGAGTGCCAAATTAATGCAGGGTTTCTGCAGGGTGTGAAAGGCAAACTAAGAAAGATGGAGGGAGAGGGACAGAATATGGAGGAAAAGAGGACCCGAGCTGATCAGAGGTGAAGCAGTGTGGGGTGAGGAGCAGGATGTGAGCAAGCAGACTGTCAGCGCAGGGAGAAAAAACAAAGGCGGTAAAAGTCCCTGGCATACTTTCTCAAGCCTGCTGGCTGTAGGGTTTCCCCAGGACCCTGCGCAGAGGCAAGACATATGTTGTCATGCAAGTCAGAGATGGTTCAGAGTCAAGACGTGCCTTGCCCCACCAGCCTGGGGCTGGAGGGAAGGTTCTGTTTCAGGAAAATATGGTCCTGTTTTCTCTCTCCTCAACAGTCATCGCAGCATTGCTCATCTTCCAGTACAGATGTTCATCTGGACACTTCTCCTTCCATATACAGCAGACAGGAAGGTTCAGAAAAGAAAAGCTTAGCCTGGCTTCTTTTCTGAGCCACTGAAGGATTTTCAGCACTCATCTCTCAGTAAAATTGGTAGCTAAACCCTTGACTTCAGCTTCAAAAATTTCAGCCAGATAATTCACTGCTATTGTTTTTCTGTATTCAGATACTTTTGGCCAGGCCTCTTATTTATGGTCCTAAACAATGTCCCAGTTACTCTTTGCTACGACGCCAAGTTAGGACACAATAGAAATGTTAAGAAGAACCTGAAGATATCAATATATCAACCCTTTCTCGCATAGAAAGCAATGTTTGCAGGAATTAGCACAGAGATGTTAAATTGTCAGGAGAGTTAGTTTTGGTCAACTGATTCCATGGACATGGTGGGCATCCAAGGCTCATTTTCCCATTAATGAGTCTAAAGAACCTATTGAGTATTCTAGTTTTTGATGCGTAATTTTCAAGAGCTAGCTATTTTGCATGGCATTGTGGAAATTATTAATTTTAACATGATTTGTTGATGAATTTAGAAAGTAAAGTTTTAAATTTCTTCTCCGACCCCTGCAAACCCTAATGACATTCAAGCTTGGCAGAGCAATCCTCCCTTTTGCTTATGCTATTTATAGGAATGGACCCAGAAAAATCTGTGTAAAATGTTCCTGCACACAAAACTTTAAGTGACGCAGTAGCAGCTTAAACCACAAGCAGCATGAATGTTTGCAACACCAATTATTTTGAAAGGGAAATACATTTCCATTTTCATGAAGCGGGGGAAGATAAAGTGATGCTTTATGAACTTCCTCTTATGTGTGAAGCTGGCTTGGTAGATTTTTTGGATAGCATTTAATCATGTTGAGTCTCTTCCAGGAAATGGTAATTTACAGGCTTTTGAAACTCACACTCCCCCTCTTCACTAGTCAGAAGGTATGACCTAGTTTAAGTTACAGCTTGAAGATGTGACCTAGTTTTACAGGTAGCCTGGACCCATTGTGCTCAGCTCAGCATAGTAAAATTTGGAAATCTCTTCATGAAAAGTGAACTGGACTGTCACCTTGAATCATTGTTCCTTTTCATCTGTCTCATGAAAAGTGAACTGTATTGCCAAATTTAGAAAGCTCAGGACAACAAAAAAAGTGATTAGAGGTACTTAATCTCCTAGATTCAGGTCCTGGGGTCTCTTCTGTAGATCTCTGCAAAAGATGGTAATCTGAAGGCTGCAGCTTAAGGTCCCTTCACCACTGAAGACATGGTTGGGTTGTCCAGTGGTTGAGAAGCTCAGGCACAACTAATGGTTGGCACTGCTGACAAGGGAACAACCCAGGAGAAACACGGAGGAGCGTGGGGAGAGTACAGCTGTCAGATTTTCCTTCTCACACAAACAGTACGGAGGAAAATGCTCCTTGTGTCTCTGATCTTCCTATATCGTGGCTGAGTGCTGAGGCATCTCTAAACATTGAGCAAATGCAATGTTTCATAACAAGCCTGGACTTCTTCATGGCTTTGATGTTTTCTTAGTACAGCAGTGGCCTGATTTCCTATGGGGCAGAGAGCACCAGCGTGCTTTCTACATCTCTACCTGGTTTAGGCAGGAGTCGCCCACAAAGTCAGAAAAACTTGCATCCTTAAAAACAAAGACAGATGGTGATGGTAGGCCCTTCTACACAGAAATGGTCTGGTGGATTTTCTAGAAGCAGTTTTCCTCATAAATACTTTGATTCTAGCAAAGTATATCACCGCTTTAGCAAAAGCATCAAAACCTAAATATGTACTGCAGAAACCACCATTTGCAGAGATCTACTACTTTTCCAAACTTTTCACTGCATTCAGTAAAGTTCTGCCTTAAAAGCTGGAAATAACGGGGAGTACTGTTCATTTTCACATCCAAACAGCCGAACAAGAAGAGGAATAATATTAGAGAGAAAAGTTTACATTGAACAACCAAGGAAATGCTGCTGTAATTAACATGGAGGTTCCTCTATGTGGAAAGCTATATGTGGTCCATCACATCTGTCACATCAGGAGCTTTGGAGTGATGAAGAAGGCATCTAACCAACAGCTGGCTTCCACAGCAGAAGAAACACCAAAACATTTGGCATTGGAATACAGGAGCAATGCAGAACTTGAGCTTTCAGAGGCATATATTGAGTTAATTTTCCTCTTAAAAAATAACTGCCCTCCAAACACAAATATGGAGGAGTCCTCACGATGGCTATATGTCATCTCCTTTGCACATAAAAAGGAATGGGTTAGGTGAACATGGTATTGCAAGGGTTATTTGCACCACCTAAATCTAGGTCACATCAAGAAATTCAAAGAAAACTCCTGAGTTTACTGATACATTTTTAGCAAGTACCACATTTCCAAGTACGCAGGAGTTGATAATATGAGAAATACCAGTATTTCGTTTAGCCTGGCCTATTCTCACTTTAAAATTAGTGCTGTGGTGAACTTTTGGGTAAAGGTTATATAATGTGAAACAAACACGTAGGAAGGGCTCTGGTCTAGCCCAAACTCGGCTGCCTGTTTTCATAGCTGAAGCAGCACGATGCTCACTGTTACCTTCAGTCCTATTTTACTCTTCGTGAGAAGCCGACTGGCGTGTGCTGGCCTTGATGTTCAACCCAAACTACTGACTCCAAACAAAAGACCACGATGAAAGATAGTTCATCGGTAACCATTGGGCAACATCAGCTATAATTACTTCAAGAGGAGGAGCTGGTATTAAACCCATGGTACATTCTTGGTGTTGGTCCTTATTTTAGTGGCTCTTATAGTCTGTTATTTTTTCCTCCCTCTAATGGCCAAGAGGGAGAGGAGATCCTGCCCTAGCAGCAGGAACTTGCTCCAGCAG
This sequence comes from Trogon surrucura, assembly GCA_020746105.1. Taxonomy (NCBI): domain Eukaryota; kingdom Metazoa; phylum Chordata; class Aves; order Trogoniformes; family Trogonidae; genus Trogon; species Trogon surrucura. Next base: position 35,195,895 of record CM036617.1, read on the forward strand.
ACTCTTTGGTAACCGGCCCGTTCCCATTGTTGATTCAGACTGTCTCGTGTTGGGAGCAAACCCACATTCATATACTTTTTTTTTTTTTCTGTAGGAACTTAAATTACTTTTCATTGAATGTGTCTCCAGCCCATAACAGTCATAAAGGCCATCTGTGCTCCCAAGCGTTTGGCTCACACGCAGAGGGCAAAGGATGCTGACTGGAGCCTCCTCTGCTCCCTGCCTTTCAGTTTCATGACTGTCATTGGTACCTGGGCAAATCCAATAAAAATAAAACAACAAAAAAAAGGCCTCTCTACCACTAAGGTAGAATTCCTGCTTGGGTCGTATGCTACACACATTGCACAAGGACATTTGATAAAGCAATGTGGAAGTCGCTGGCAAGTCAAGTGTGCTGTATCGCTTCTCCTTCACTAGATTATAGCCTCAAGAGCTGGGGTGAAACAACTTGTTCCTGTTCCTGGCCTGTTCCTGGCTGGGATGCTGACAAGAGATAGGGCATTCTGGAAATCTGGTAGGCAAAGACAGCATTTCCACCACTTATTAACTTGTTGTCGATGCTGCTAAAGTCATTCAGTATCATCCTTTTAACGCAGCAACAGAAATGTCAAAACAAGTTTCAATTTTCCTTCATGGCAGATCTCACTAGAGATACAAAAATAAGCTATGTCACCAACAAGGAAATATTATTCCCATGGCTATATTATTCTCAGTTACATGTAGCCTGTATATGCTGTATTTAAAATAGATACAGCTAATGGATCTTACGTAGACAAAACATTACTTGTATTGTTGCTATGTTTTAAAGCAGTTTATACAGCACAGAGTGACAAACACCAGCACACACTAAAATAGCTGCCTCCTGAAAAAAAAAAGCTTAAAAAGAAACGGTCTCGTAAGACACTATTTATAATTCTAATATTATTGATGTCAGCAGGAAACTGTCCACTGATTTCCAAGTGAGAAGCTGAGCCCTTTCTTATGAGTACAATATTAAGCAAGATTAATAAAACCGAATGAATTGTAACAAGCAATTTATGTATTTGGGGGTGGGAATTTTTCACATTCAGCAAGTCTCACAGCACAGCTGGGCCAGTAGAGTTCTCAATTATCTTTTTTATGTGAGCTGCTTTGTTTTACAATCTCACACATCAGCAAAATTCTGCAAGTGTACAGATGCCATATACCAGAGAACAAGAGCAAACTTGAGGAAATTTGTTTTGATGTTTTCAAATAAATCACAGGATCATTTCTATTTGGCTCACATTTTTTGGAAAAACAAAAAACAAACCCCTGAAATCTAAATGTTTTTAAATATATTTTTAAGCCAAATTGGAAAAAATAGCCAGATAACAAAGCAGAAATAGAATAAAGTGTTACTAATCCATGCGCAACAGCATGCCGCACTGCAGTCCAACACACTTGATACTAATTTATAACATTACTTTTAATTTTTATTATATGGCTAGTGAGGTTTACATAAAATGGTCTCTTCTTAGTCATAGTGGCATAACACGACTTAGATTCGAGAAAAAATGCAGATCCACATAAGTAGTATTTCAACTACACATTTACAGGTGACAAGAGACAGATACACAGCTGCCTTCAGGAGACAGTAAACAAACTAAAAATGCTTTTGTGCTGCCAGATTATTCTCTGATTGAGTACTCTATCGACAGTGATAGATCAAAGAAGAAAAGGACAGAAGCTCAAGACTGGCCCTTTGTTGCCCACATGGACATATTATAGCCGTATTGCTGGCTCTATTGGGACCTGTTTGGAGGAGCTCTCTCTGTGGAGCTCCAGGACGAACAGAAAATACGCTCAGTTTCACACGATAAAAACAAAACACAGTGGGCTGCAGCTCAGTAGGATCTTCTGCTGAAGAGGGAGGCTGGCTTAAGCTGCAGGGCTGCCTCGTAACTCCAGCCCTCTTCCAGTTAGCAGGACAGAAATAACCTAACTATCCATTTCCAGAACTGCAGCTGTTTTTCCAAAGCAAAGATCTGGAGCCATGATGAGTGATAAAACATTGAACCAGATGGACTTGGATTTGTTTAAGCTGCGCTACTGCGTGTGGTGCTGTACTGCAGAAAAAAAAAAAAGTGCAATGACACCAAAACTGCAAAATGCTGCAGGTAATCAGGCAGCCTGTCAAACTTCTCTGTAACACAAGCAGCATTATATTTGGGAGATGTTTATATAAAAAAAAGTGTAGACAATCTGCAACTGGTTGCTAACTAAAGGAGTGTCATTAGTTATCAGTTCCCAGAGGGCAAAATAATCGTGTATGTGTTGTGCCATTTGCTGTATTATCAGTTCCCTGGGATGTCCCAAGAATACATGTTGGGGTCAGAGCAGGCATGTGGACCTGTACCAGGCCAGCAGCAAACTATGGGCTAGTGATGAAGGGCTGCTTCACTCTGTGCAGTCAGAGCCAACATCTACAGTGAACAGATTTTATCTGTGTCCTCAGAAAGTTGTGATTCTGGTGTCTGGTGTTTTCTTGTGACACAGGAAGGGAAAAAGTCACTCCAAGCATTTCACTCAAGTCCAATTAATAGCAAAGAGTAGGTTAAAATCCTTCAAACTGGTGGGACACGAGGTAAAAACATTGTGTATAAGAATCTGAACTTCCCAAACAGAGTCTGGGACTCCAAAAACTGCCCACCGGGCAGCCTTACATCCAGTAGTACAGAGTTAGGGACTGAGTTTGGGACTGACAGGATGAGGCAGCAGTTACATCATGGTTATGAAGACATGATAGCACCTAAAATGTGATGTCAGTGGTCAAAGAAGGAGTCTGACATCCTCTGCTAAAAGAACAACCAAGGGTCTCTCGCACAGTGAATGAATCAAGAGCCAGAATGTTGGAAAAATGAATCTATTGTTGTGACTTGCAGCATGTGAGGAGCTGAAAGAAATTGGAATTCCTGCTCGTTTTCTGTAATAGCCAAACATAAATTGATTGGAGTTTGGTGATGTGCAGTCTGGGCAAAATCAACGTGCCTCACACAAAAGGGCATGTGGTAGCAGACGCACGGCTCAAACACTGAACAAACAGCGGGAAAATATGCCCTCTCTAAATTTCATTAAATGAATTGGGAACAGACAGCAGGAAATCAAACACACCCAGCCCCTCACGTCCACACCAGCAAAAACAGTTCCTTGGAAACCCAGGTAGAAACCCCAGCACATTCAGACTTAAGGCTAAAAAAAGCAGAGAAAAGAACTGTCTAACAGTTGCCTAGAGATCGGTGAAACTCGACTTAAACAACCTCAAGTTGACACAGGTCAGCTTTTCATGACCAAGCTTTACTCTGGAGCTAGTCACAAATAAGGCAAAGGTATGGATGGGATCTACAGGGTCAGACCCAAGTGAGACGAAAAAAAACCCAAAATAACCATGGGCAAAGTCCATAGGTTGTGATCCCAAATACCAGCAAAATGGAAATACTGGACGACACATCAATACAGCGAGGGAGAAAGAACAAGAAATTGCCTGCGTATACGCCTGAGAACAATTTCTGGTTTCAGTGTGAGTCTCGTCAAACCACCACAGCAAAATACTGCATAGGTCGTGTTTGTAAAGTTTTGATGAAGATTAGTTTTGCGACAGCAAAAGCGTACACATACCATACTTGTTTGGAGGCCTCTGAAGCTGGTACCTCAAACCAAAGGGTATCATGGTCTGCTTTGTGGGTCTGATCTGCTGGTTCCTTATTCCCCAACTATTTTCCTTTGTTGCTACCCTGATTAGCCCTTGCATCGACGCTTCACAAATCTCTTTGACAAACATAATTCTTGCCATTTTTGGTCCAAAGGTATGGCAAAGCCACCTGGAAGTGGGCCAAATCAGGGGACCATGCCTAGATCTGACCCAAGGCTGTTGCTACCACCAGGAAAAGGAGCTGTAAGTCAGCGAGAGCAGGGCGAGCAGGAGACACTGGCAGCTGGAAGGAGCCAGAGAAAAGGAAGTGGGATAGACAGAAAAAGAAACACTCACTGGCTGGAAAGAGCTTGGGAAGGCGGGGGGGGGGAGGAGTACTCAGGTGCCAAAATATGCAATCGTAACCCCATGCATGAAAATTTAAGTTTTTAGCAAGAACACAGTGAGAATACACAGATGTTTACATGCATACAAATACACTGAATTCCAAATAAATCCAAGTAAGATTTTTTTAACTTCAAATTTCAACAAATCGTGTGTTCCTCTGTCCACAGATCAAAACTTATCTTTTGAAGATTATAAAATCAGTCATATGTAACTTTCGTAGCCAAGAAAGCATGACCTTCTTCTCAAGGTAACTCTCTTCATTAGTCTGCTCTTTTCATTAATTGTGTCCCGGTGAAGCAATGAAATAAATGAGGCAGACAGGAAAGAACGGACATTTCTGGGGAAGACTTGATTTTAGGAAGGTCAGTGCCAGAGCAGGTGGTTCTGCTTCATCGTCTTGGCATACATGCCCAGGCTGCCTCAAATGACACTAATGAAGCTTTTCAATCTGTGTCTGCTCTGATAAAAAGAGCAAAATCAACCTAACAGCTCTACGTGGAGCTTTCTGCTTCCTTCTAAATGCATGCAAGAGTAAAAAGGGACAAGGGTCAGGGCAAGACTGGTAGAACAGGAACACCTATTTGCTTACTATTTTGTAAAGAGAATAGCCAGAGTGTGGTTCCTAATTATAACCCTGCTCAGGCTGTAGCCTCACAAGGACTATTTGATCACACCCCTCCCACGTAGCAAGACCGTTTGCATCCGGAGGACACTGAGGCAAAACCTCCCCCCAAACCATTTAGGCCCTGAAGTTGTCACACGAGGGAAATTTGAAGGCCCATATCGCACGGTGAAAGTCAGGTGCTCGGGGGTGCTACTGAGCTGAGCCCCAGAAGCCATCTTCGGTCTCTCACACAACATTTAGCACTCACGGTTCCCCTCCTGCGTGTAACTCCATACGCAGGCAGCGCGGCCGGCAGGGGCAGCTACCGAGCGCTAAAGCCTAACTTAACTTTCAGATCAGTCGAAGCCCCATCTCCTTCAGATTCTTCAGTCTTTTCTGCTGTTGAAATGACAACCGTTTGCTTTAAAACGTAAATAGGAAGCCCTCATTTCCAGTTTAATTTCCAACCCCCGACGATCCAACCGGGTCTGGAAGTGCTGGATGTATGTTTGAAGCAAGATCCAAACGCCATAAAATTCATGGCATTTGTCTCAAAATGGTTGATTTCTGCCTCAGTTTTCTTGAGCGAGTTGTGGTATACTGGCCTGCATGTTCTGAAACCTGACCAAAATGCTCAAAGCTGCATAAGAAATACAGGGACACAGGAAAATGAAGAAATTACAAAGTTGATTTTTTTTTTCTTAGAAATATATTTTGTAAGAAAACAATATTAACATATAAAAGAAATGTTTATTATACAGTATAAAATAATTGCTTGAATTCAACTCAGTTCCTTACAAAAAAAAAATAATAAAAAAACCCAACAAAGACTGAGGATCTGTACGATGCCTCAATTCCTACAGACGACTCTCTTGCCTTCTGTGATTCTCACCGCATGAAAGAGCAGGTTTTTCCCCACCTCATCCTTAAAGCACGCGGACGAATGCTCCGACAACCTCCCTCATCCCTTCCTCAACAAGCTGCCATTCCCTGCCCGGAGATGTGCTCTAAACCTCGCCCCGTAGCATTCGCAGCTTTCTCCTACGTCCCCCACACCCACCCTCCGATTCCAACCACCCACCTCTCCAGGCCAAGCGACTGTACAAGCGGCACCGCACGCTGCAGCGAGCTACGAGCCTCCCCGTAGTAATTTGTTTGGCTAATGCAAGCAGTGGCCAGCCACTGACAAATAATGTGTAAAGGCCGAGTTGCTCTCAGCTGTCTGTCTTCAGCACGCAGGGATTTAAAAAGCTGGAAGGGGAGACAAGGGCAGGCGATGCAACGACATGAGCTTCACTTTTTTCTTTTTTTTTTTTTTTCTTCAGGAAACTAAGCGAAAGAAGTCATTACTCAACCGCAGAATTTGCAACTTGCAGATTTTGTTGTAAGAAAATATGCCTGCTCAGTAACTACAAATACCCCCAATACATTTCTGTGGCTTATTATGTATTTTCTTAATTTATTTTTTTTTTAGGTAATGCCAGCTTTGTAATGTCAGTTCCCTCCCAATTTGAAAGGCACCCAGTGACCAGCATCCTGGTGTAATTATTCATGACATCATTGGTGTGACTCCCTGCCTCCCAACAATACTGACAAGTTTAACAGAAGTCTATTAAGTTAAAAAAGAACAAAGATATATATTACATTTGCTAATTGCAAACAACCTCTTTTAGCTGCAATTTTTCCCATTGGGATTAAAAAGTGCACCAGTTTAACATGTCTGTACATTAAAAACAGCTTAAAACATTAAATATACAAACAGCAAGAGATTTTAAATATTCTGTATCAAATACTATAGGACAATATAATTTACATTAATTTTTTTTTTTTTACAGAAAACATTACACCTGAAATATAACTTTAGATATTACAGAATATAAAAATACATACTTTTTTTTGTCTAAAAAATGTCTTTGCAGGTTCTGGCACAATGTAATAAAAGGCACACCGTACTTTGGCAATCTACATTTGCAATTAACTGTGCAACAATAATAAAAAACTACCTGTAATTAACCTTTTGGAACTGCAAGGCCAGATGACCTCCCTCCTTCCTGGAATAGCCCTTTTAACTGGGTAAGAACTTAAGTAAAACTGTTTTAGGTGTTCTGCAACTCATTTTTGCCACGGTCTGAGCTCTCCAACCCAAATCCAGCAATGCAAGAAGAGGATTACCTACGCGTGTGAAAAGCCACATCAAACGCGGTGGGATTAGTCACACTTTCAAAATCTTTGCTGTCTCAGGGTCAGAATGCTCAACCCCAAGCAAATCGGAGCCCTAAACATAAGTCAGGAGCCAAGTTCTGTCCTGCTTTATGTTCGCACCGAAAACCAGTTAAGAGTAGCCCAGGTTAAAAAGTCAGGGTAGAACTTGGCAACAGAAGTTCAATGTTATTAATTTCAGCTACAAAAAATTGTAATGTCCCTGCTGAAGCCAGTGGAGACATACAAAGCAAAACTGCTGTAAGATTGAATTAGGAGAACTACTTAATTTTGTCCTTCCATGCATTTGTGGGACTCCCACTGGAGGCAGCACAGGACGAAAATGTGTCTTTAGAGATATATGGCTTACACAGATGCAATTGGGTTGCAAAAGATTTTTCAGTTCTGTCTTCAAGTCGTTTCTGGATCACTAAAAATTCAAAATAAATCTCAGCACGCTAAAGAAAGATTCAGTCTAGATCCCTAACTTTAAATGCCCCAAAATAAGTCGCCTCTTGTGATGAATCCAGTAGCAATGGGTTCGATACCTGGACAGTTATCATTTCACCAGATCTTAATTTAAAAAACCCGCCTACATTTACGGAGTAAAAATGAAATTCTGAATTCCCTGACCAGTATTTGGTGCTTCCTCCCTTCATCAACACATCAGAGCGCCTTATTTTAGGGTTTGTCTTAGTCATATACACCATCAGCTGAAGCCCTCTTTTAGTCAGGTTTCCTGAGGTTTCATGATGTCTAAAGCAAATGTTGGCATAAAGGTAGTAAAAACCATCTTGATTAACAATTAGTTTTCCATCACTGAATGTCATATCTGATAAGTTTGCCTGGCCTTTGTCATGATGCCAGGATGTGAGGTTCACTTTGCGAGTTCCTGAAAAAAGGAGAAAAAAAAAAATATTTATAAACATTTATCAAACCCCAATCACTAGCTACTAGAGCTGTATAGGCTAAAGAGAATATTAGTCAGTTATGAAAAAAATCATAAGAAATTTCCTATTTTCGTCATGTACAACCATATTTGACTTGTTATTTATAGCTGTCTGCCTTCCCACCAGAACATCTGCATCACCATGGTACAACACACTTGCTTGGCCAATAGTTTGATGACGCTTAGCGATCATTTAACCAGCTCTGTATATGAACTGCATTCCACCTCAAACTTTATTCAAGTAACAAATACTTGAGAGGAAGAAAGAAACACCAAATCTTGTTATCAGTCACTAAGCCTTAAGTGTTTTTCAAGGAATAACTGAACAAAATTTGAAAACAAGTTAAACTGATAATTTCCCCAAAGAGGAAGCTTATGAAACCTTCCCATATTTTATGTTGTTGTAAACGTAGTGGTACGAAGGTAAATATATTTTCATTGGAGAACACTAAAACAAAAGGGGTGAAAAAAAAGCTCAAAACTGTACAGTCGTGCATCTTTTGTACTACACACTAAGTTGCCTAGACTTTGGATCGTACTTTAAGTATTTACAACATAAACAAACCTTTTTATGCAAAAACCATGTTCAGACTTAACCCAGTGCTTGTATACACCAGAATAAGGCTCCACAATCCAGGTAATTCATATCCTAGGCATCTACAATGGTGACCCACAGCACAATCCGAATTCTTTGAAAACTGCACAAATATTTGTAGCTGGGCAGTTACAACTATTCGGGAGGTAAACTCAGATTCTTTGTCTAATATCTAGTTGAAGGTCTTAGAAAAAGAGCTTTAGGAAGACGGATGTGACTTTGGATGCACTGCTCTTTTCTTTCTTTGTTTTAAAGTATCTTGAGTTTCAAACCAGAAAAGATGAGCTGATACTCCATGCTTGGAGAAAGAACCAACCCCTTCAGTTTGTATTAAACTGGAGATTCACAAATTAGGAGAGAATATTATAATATTCTGTTTCTCCACAGAACATCATGCACGTGGGCATCAAGAGACATGTATAACAGTTACCAAATCTGACTACCAAAAAGTCAGATTAATAGAACTAACACACATAAACAAGCGTTATTGAATTTCTTCCAACAGGTACATGCAAACCTTTTCAGCTCTGCCCGCATGACGGTGGCCTGGTAAACAGGAAGATGTCCCTTATCTGTTAAGGTGACCAATTGCTTTGTGAAGAAGACAAAACGGAGCTGAGAGATGTTCCGATAAGTTTGTCAGCTCAGCACTGTCACTAAAAGTTAACTTCACACAAACAAGTAAAACTGTCCCCCAGGAACTCTGACCCAAAAGGCACCTCCTGGGTACTATCATCAAGTAGCCACATTGTAGCATTTCTTGCAGGATTCAAACTAGTCTGGTCTCACATGTCTTTTCATTTAGATCTTGCTTTTGAGGTTGTGGTAAGAGACGGCTTAACAGGAGGTCTAAAAGAAAGCATTTGAGTCTTCCTTCTAAAGCCTGGTCACATTTGACACTTGAGATCGTTTCTGGTGGCACGGTGTTAAGAAGGGCCTGCAACATCAGTCCAGATAGCACTGCTAAAACACCACATGTGTTACGTAGAGATTTATAACAGTATTTTCTGCCGAGGAGCGTGCCCTGCAGCACACGTCCACTGTTCCTTCCACATTCCCAGCATCACCACCATCCATCCCGTTATAGCACCCACCTCATCTCACCCCGTCTGCAAAAACAGAGAAACGGGCAAGGCTGGAAGGAGAAAAGCCAGGCAAGGCCCACAGGGAGCCCCAGGCAGAGGAAACAGCACTGTGCCAAGTAGGTCACACAGGCCCTGGCCCCTGACCCTTCCCAAAAAGCACAAACCACTAACATTCCACCCTTTATTCTGTGTAATACACAAGGTGTAACACAGCAGATTAGAGTTGGCCAACTTGTCCTCCTGCCCATTAGCACACAAGACTAACTCCATTTGCTCCCTCTCACAGCACCAGGTCCTTCACACCAGCACCAGAGAACCTTACACCTCAGGCTCCCAGTGCATCTAAATGAGAGCTTGGAATATTCAGCACCAGACAGGGATTTAACGGAGAGAGTCCAACAGAGAGCTATGAGGATGATCAAGGGACTTGAACACCTCTCCTATGAAGAGAGACTGAGAGAACTGGGGCTGTTTAGTCTTGAGAAGAGAAGGCTGAGCTGGGATCTTATTAATGTGCTTATAAATATCTGAGGGGTGGGTGTAAAGAGGAAGGGGCCAGTCTCTTTTCGGTGGTGCCCAGTAATAGGACAAGGAACAATGGGTGTAAATTAGAAAATAGGAAAATCCATCTCAACATGAGGAAAAACTTCTTTACTGTGAGGGTGACAGAGCACTGGAACAGGCTGCCCAGAGAGGTTGTGGAATCTCCTTTTTTGGAGACATCCAAAACCTGTCTGGATGCGTTCCCGTGTGGCTTGTCCTAGGGGATCCTGTTCTGGCAGGGGTGTTGGACTAGATGATCTCTAGAGGTCCCTTCCAACCCCTGACATTCTGTGAGTCCATGATTCTCCCAACATCAAACCAAAACAATCTATTCCTACCAGACTTTCCACAGCACATGGCAGGTCCCAGAACCACCAGTGCTCCCAAGCATGCTGGGGAAAAGCCCCAGGTATATTTGTTTAATTAAAAAGATGCCTCTTGGATTCGTTTGTGCAGGAAGAAGCGAGGGGAAGTAGGGACAAGGGAATGTGAGAGCTGTGAGACTTCCCTAACTGCCAAGGGCAAGCAACTTCTGCATGTGAGAGGAATACTTTAATAGTAGTTCTAAACAAAAGGCTTCTGGCATTCTTCCACAAAGACTTGAGCAAAGCACAGGCTGTCAAAGGCAGATCATAAATAGTTGCTCCCCTATGGCTCCGGTGCAGTCAGGTAGAAATTATACAAGCAAAATCCTACAGAGAAGCTGTCGTCTTTGCAGTGCCTCAAAAAAACCCTCTGAAAACCATCAATTAATTGGAAGCGCCACCAAGATCTTAAGTCTGTCAGCCTGGAATTATTCACCTGTGAGAGATGCTGAGAAAGGAGTGCCAGAGTACACCTCCAAAGCACTGGGGATAGATGAACAAGTTGTAGAACTTCTTTGCCCACAGTGTTGAGTCTGCCTGAAATGCTGCCCCCAAGGAGGTTGGGCTGCCTTCAAGATAAGGAGGATAGGCAAGAAATCACTGCTCGGATCAGAGGAGAGGCACATCACATAGATGGAACAGGAGTGTATATACAACAAGGGAACAGAAAGGCATGCTGTGACAAACTGGTGGCACAGCAGGTAGCTGCTAGGCGGATTTTATTTATCTGGCAAGCAACCTTTTTAGTTGTCAGTCTTAATCTAATAAGAATTTTGAAGGAATTCTTAGTGGGAACACATGATTCTCTGCTTAAGAAGGGTGAAGAGAGAAAATACGCGCCACAGATGCTTGTAATTGAGATGCTGAGGGGGCTCTGGGTGAAGTTTATTCACACTTGTTTTGGTGTTGAGGGGAATATGCATCATTCATCCATGGTCAGGTAGAGAGACAGACCAAGAGATGACAGAAAATGACCCTATTCATTTTGAGCAGAGGATTAGCCTAGGTAACTTCTGGAAGTCCCTTTCAACCTCAGTTATAATGTTACGACTGTATTAAGTGAGGCAGATGGGAATTTTGCCACAATTCAGAGCTTCAGTCAGTCTTACCTCTGTGCCAGGTAAAATCATGGAACAGATTCTCCTAGTAGCTGTACTAAGGCACATAAAAAATCATCAAGTGGTTGGTGACAGGCAACATGGCTTCACTAGGGGCAAGCTGCACCTGACTAATTTAGTGGCCTTCTAGGACAAAGCTATGGTGCTGGCTGACATGAGAAAAGCAGTGGATGTAATTTTCCTGGACTTGTGCAAGGCGTTTGACACTGTCCCACATGACATCCTTGTGTCTAAAATGAAGAGACATGGATTTGACAGATGGACCACTCGGTGGATAAAGAACTGTCTGGAAGGTCGCACTCAAAAAGTTGTGGCCAATGGCTCAAAGTCCACATGGAGACCAGTGACAAGCGGTGTTCCTCAGGGGTCTGTCCTGGGCCCAGTGCTGTTCAACATCTTTGTCAGCGCCATGGTCGACGGCATTGAGTGCACCCCCAGTAAGTTTGCTGACGACACCAAACTGTGTGGTGCCGTGGACTCACTTGAGGGAAGAGATGCCATCCAGAGGGACCTTGATAGGCTGGAGAAATGGGCCAGTGCAAACTGCATGAGCTTCAACAAGTCAAAATGCAAGGTCCTGCACCTGGGTCGGGCCAATCCCATGCACAATTATAAACCGGGCAGAGAGTGGGTTGAGAGTAGCCCTGAAGAGAAGGATTTGGGGGTGTTGATACATGAGAAGCTCAGCATGAGCTGGCAATGTGCTCATGCAGCCCAGAAGGCCAACCACATCCTGGGATGTATCAGGAGAAGTGTAGTGAGCAGGTCAAGAGAGGTGATTCTCCTCCTTTACTCTGCTCTTGTGAGACCCCACCTCGAATACTGCGTCCAGTTCTGGTGTCCCCACCATAAGAGAGACCGTGTTCAGAGGAGGACCACAAAGATGATCCAGGGGCTGCGGCACCTCTGCTACGAGGACAGGCTGCGGGAGCTGGGATTGTTCAGTCTTGAAAAGAGAAGACTTCGGGGGGACCTAATAGCTGCCTTCCAATACCTGAAGGGATCCTATAAGAAGGCTGGAGAGGGACTTTTTACAAGAGCATCGAACTGATAGGACAAGGGGAAATGGGTTTAAGTTGAAGAAGAATAGATTTAGATTAGATCTTAGGAAGAAATTCTTCAGTACGAGGGTGGCAAGGCTTTGGAATAAATTGCCCAGAGATGTTGTGGCTGCCCCCTCCCTGGAGGTGTTCAAGGCCGGGTTGGACAGAGACTTGAGTAGCCTGATCTGGATGAGAGGCGTCGCTGCCCATGACAGGGAGGTTGGATGAGATGATCTCTAAGGTCCCTTCCAGCCTAGGCCATTCTATAATTCAGAAGAAGCATACCACAGCAGCAGCACAGCACTAAGATGCATTGGTAGGAGTTATGCCACAAAAACTTCAATGGGAGCGCTTCTGGTGGAAATTCACCCAAATTTGGAGACACCAGCGAAGAAAACTGGAACACAGAAGTGCCAAATCAGTTATCCACATATTAGAAACTCTGAAACATAACCCAAGCCATGGTATAGTCAGAAATGCTGCAACACAGTATCTTTTGTGATAAAATTTACTACGGAGCCATGAAAAAAAATAGCATGAGGTAAGTCACACTGATAGAGAAAAAAAGTCAGAGATAATCAGTAAGATAACCTTCTGGACATGGTAAAAACCATTATAAATTAGTTAAGATACAACACATTCTTTCTGATAACTGAAGACAAACCAAAACAATGTCTTGGGTATTGGTGACGCATGAACTAAGATTAATATAAATGAGTTTCAATAAAAGTAATTAGTAAGGAAGATGATGGGAGGGGAACAGAGTGGGAAGTAGCTCTGTTTTGATAATTTGTTTCCATCCTACTAGCATTATGGTATAAACAAAGCCCAAGGGAAGGACCAAAGCACGGCTTGCTCTGAAAAATTGTTTTGGAGGCAAAGGGCAGCTAAGTCGAACCTGTAGCTGTAAATAGCTCCAAATACTAGAGCATCTCCTTAGACAGGTGAAAGTATCAATTCACATCCCAAATGATATATTTAACATTTATATTTCTGTTTGTGCTTTTTTTCTCCTTTAAACTGTGACTAGTTTCTGCAATCAATTTATAAACTAAAATCCACTCTTTCCATTTAAAACTTAGGTAGCATTTATAGTAAGTTCTGCTAAAAACCAACCAGCAAGCATCCAGCTTTCACCTAAGGCAGCAAACCTAAAAAATACACACAGCAAACCAAACCACTACTGGTTCTGCAGCCAAATGATGGGTGGGGACACCAAGATCTGGGAAAGGTTATTTCCCTTTCCCTCATGCTCCCCTGGCTGGAGAAGTCAATTTGGGGCTTGATACTAATGGGGATCAGGTAAAAGGAAAATGTTCCCTCGTAGACACTGCTTCATGCCCTTTCAAGAAGAGTGTTCAGTAACAAACTAAAAACCTGTTTGACACTGATGAAGACTTATTTTTTTCCTGACATTGGTTATTTTGGGTCAGAGGGATGACAGTAGAGAACCTTAAAATACTAACAATAGATCTGTCCAGACTCACAGATGGCATAAAACAATTTTAAAAGATTTCAGATACGCGGGGTCTGAAATCAGGGGAAGAAAATGGAAGTTGCCATTTGCAGTCAGAGGAAACAGGATGAGAAAGAAAAACTGCTGATCCTCCAGGCAAATTCTTCACCCTTTCTGGCTGTCATTAACCCCTATGCTACCCAGTCCAGGGGGCACTGCCTCATACCAGTGAGCACACCACCAAAGTGCCTCACAATCAGCAGGTTCAGAGTTCCAGGTGTCAATAAGGACTCAGTCCCTTGCTGCTGCAATGCCCACAAGGGCTGCAGAAGCTGTGCTCGTGATTAACACCCCGGTGCTGCTCTTCCAAAAGAGGCAGAAGTCCCGTGTGCCAGACCAAGCAGGAGTACATCCAACTCATTGCATTGGTAAGGGCTCGATTAGCTCCAAGGAGAAACAAAGCAGCTTGTTGTCACAGACACTAAATTTCTGAAAGCTCCTGCATCCTGTGCTATTTAAAATAAAAAAAGTGAAGAGAGCAAGCAGGAGCAATGCCTCCCCACAAATGTGCTACATCACTCCCAGGAGGTTAACACAGTGATGCACAACAGTAAAAATTATCAGCTGCTAGCCCTAATAAAAATACAGTTTACAGCAATACTTAGGTAGACAGCAAATAAATTCCCCGCAGGAAAAGGTGGATTTCACAACTTGTGACACTGACACACTCCAGTTGTGTAGATATACATTACCTGTCTCTATGATCAGCAAATTAACTGAATCCTTCCAAAGACAAAACGCTTAAAGTTTACCAATCCTGCATCTTCTACTATTGGTCTATGTCAAAAGCCAAAATCTGACTGAAATAGAAGCTTGTCAGGAGGCATCTGAGCCAAGAACAAAGCTTGTAGAAGTTCTAACTGTCATCTGACAAGCTGCTTGGGTTCTCTGCTTATGAAGTTCTGGATTCACAATGCCAATGCACTTGAAAGGAGAAAGAATCCTGTCCCTCCAGGCAGGAAGCTAACCTCTTGTGTACAGAAGTGCTTCGCCTCTAAATAGAGCAAGAGGAAGGTATTACCATGCAGGCTGCTGAAATCTCAGATTTCAAGCCTCAACACAGCACTCCCTTTTGGTTTGGTTATATAAAATAGAAAAGCAATGCACAGAGCTTAATTAACAAGGAGTTCAGCACTGCAGATGTATACATCTTCAGAGGAAGAAGACAGTCGTGATCAATACTCCCATCTTGAGATCCTTTGTCTAATAGCTTCAGATTCTATTTTTTCTGGTTTACTTCTATCACACCGATGATGATTGTTATGTTGAGCATATAGAGAGAAAAATCTCAACTGACAGTGCCCCAGGGCAAAAAAAAAGAAACAGTACTGATATCTTAGAATTGTAGGAATGAATCTTTTCCTCTGGAGAATGTTCCAAGGCAGACTCATGTCTTGTTCTCTTATATCGTATGAGCAAAGATATTCCCCAAACCATCCTGAGACATACCTGTGGGTAGAGAATACAAGCTCTGGCAGGATAAAAGAATGCCATCCTCTTACTATAGGGGCAGATAAAAGCTGCAGGAACATTTTTTTTCCTCCCCCTACTCAACAACTCGGAAACACACAGCATCCAAGTCAACACACTAACCAGAAATGCTATTGCTCAGAGTACAATGCTGCTGATCATCTTGCTACTGGACTAGGTGGATGCAGACAGACCCTTGCAAAGCTTTGGCATTTATGAATGTCAGAAAGGCTCTAGGATTCTTGATGTTAAAAGATCTACACCAGCCCTGCAACATCATAATGAATGGACTATGACAGAAGCAAACACTTCCCGTAAATTCAGCCCTCTGCTACGAGCGCAGTGTGCCCACAGAGTGCAGAGAACCAGCAGACAAGTTATAGTAACAACATTGAGACTGAAGTTCCAAGTTTTCAACACCTCAGAACGAAAGATGAGCTTCCATGGAGCAATGAGGCTGGTGAAGGGACTAGAGGGAAAGTCCTGTGAGGAGAGGCTGAGGGAGCTGGGGTTGTTTAGCCTAGAGAAGAGAAGACTCAGGGGTGACTTGAGTGCTGTGGTCTAGCTGATGTGGTGGTGTTGGGTCATAGGCTGGACTTGATCTCAGAGGTCTTTTCCAGCCTCAACAATTCTGTGATTCTGTGACTTACAGCAAGTTCTTACACTGATGGGCACCTGACATGTACATGTATTATGTATTAACATAAGATTCCCAGCTTCCAGATTCATCCCAAAGATAAACTCTGTGCCACCCAAGACAGATTCAATTACACTTCAGCACAAAAAAAGAGAGTTGCTGTGAAGGGCTGAATAGGTGGACATAAGACATTCTTGAGTTTTGCAATAGAAAATACATTTCTTCACTTGACAACAGGATAAAAAAAATAATATTAGACTCAATGGAATGGAAACCTCTTCCAAGCTGCAGGATTCGGATTTTGGTCAATTTGCGTGCTGGTACATCTTTGTTTGTACGTGTGTATGTATGTGAGTTGGATCAGATGACCTATAAAGGTCCCTTCCAACCCAATGTAATCTATGATCGGTGTTTATATATACCTACAGCTGATGTTCAGCATAAGTGAAAAACTCCTGGTGGGCCCTACCAGCCAAAGAAAATAAGAAACTTCAGAGGAGAGCATTCAGTGCATATCTTCATTCCTCACCTGAAGACAACACAAAGAGGCAGGCCAAGCCCTCAGAGTTTGATCATGAAAACTGGTCACTTGAAATGGAGCCATTCAGCACATAACACACTGATGTGAGCTATTGGAGGCAAAGGGGAGCAATCCTCCTGTTAACATTACCCCTGCTGCCTCTGAAATCCTTTAACATGTACAATTTATTCTCATTATCAAAAGCCATTGCTGCAATCTCAGTCTGCTGCTGGTATTGCTGAACTATTTTCCTATACCACACTGTTTAATATTTATAGTAGCATTGGAAGTATTGACTTAAAACTGAACTTACCAGATGGAATATTCTTATCGTCAATAATGAGGTGGGCAAACGGTTGCTTCTCAGGTTTGTTTCTCTTGTACAGATCCATTCCTAATGCTTCCATCGCAGCTAGAGAAAAAAAGAACTGCATTACCTCAGAAAGGCAGGTTTAGTAGAATATTTTAATATCTCTTATTCATAAACTAGCACCTACCTTTTTCTGGTCTAGGTGGTGTTCTTCCCATGACACTCTTGACTTCCTAAAATGAGAAAGAGACATTGCTTTGATGTTTCTTAGTTTTGTAATGTTGTATATTGCAGGTAGCTTGCACAATTACAACACTGTGTGCAGGCATACGTGGCAGGTTGTTTTACCTACAGTACATTTAGATGCCTAGGATACATATTCTCATATTTCCATATATACACACAGTTTAGCTGCCACAATCAAATTACTTAATCTGTCCAGCACTTCTGATAACGGTGGGCAAGAATGATGGTGTGTATGATCACTGCACTCTTTACTGAAGTAGTGGTAACAGGACATTTATGACCTTTTCTATTTAATTGCACTTGGAATATTTCTTGGAATGACTGCTAAGAATGCATCACAAAACAATGGAGTTTATGAACTGATTTAGTTACTTGGAGTCAAAAGGTAATGAAAGAGGCAGTTCTGCATAGAGACTAGCATGTAATCACACTAATAACTAAGGGAAGCTAAGCAGAATTTCATTCGCGATGAGATAAACGATGAGGTAAACGAAAAACACTACCCCTCACACTTCACCACTAACAGAGAAGGTTACAAGACTACAAGCCTTTACAATCAGGGCTCACTACTAACAAGGCATGCAAGAACGGAAGGATTAAGCATCTTTCACATCTGTACTGGGACAAACGGACTGGGTTTGGAAGCATGCGTTCTTCAAAACTGCAGATGAATTTTAACATGAATGAAAACTCATGTTATCCAAAACTCAAGAACAGCACAACAGATATCAAGTACCACAAAAAGCCTTGTTTTTAATAATTCAAAGAAACCATACAAACAACAGTTTTCAGAAATCTAATGGTCTATTCTTGTTACAAGCCTGGACTGAATCTTGGTAATATTAAGTTCTGTCCCTCAGTTCTGTCCCATGTTCCCCCATGACTCTCTTAATCTGTTTTCTAAAAACAGGAGTACTTGCTATTCAGAATACCACATGCCATGAAAATGTTTAGTAAAAAGAAATATTTTGCTGAAGATAGCAAATCATATCTCATCTTTGAAACCGAAGAGTGGTCCTTTGTTTTGTCTTTATGTCACACATATTGCTCTTTGTCTAATTCAATACCATATTTATGCAATACACCTCAGATTTGGCCAGATCAGCAATGTTCCCCTGTGCTCTCAATCACTGCGGTGAACTTGAAATCCTGCTTTGAAAATACCTCCTGAAGTCCTGCTTTTATGCAGTTTTTGCAGCCACAGTGGTATCTGTAACGTCTTAGCCGGTGCATTTATTACTCTCACTTTCCCCTTTCAGTAGGTGTTTAAATGTTAAACAAAAATGAAAAGCCACAGCAGTATGGAAGTTATAGTATGAGTATCAAAGCACAATACTTCAGCTGAGATATGCTGATTGTGTAGATAAGAATCATTAAGATGCTTTCTGCTGTAGAGATGAGAAGAAAAGCAGAAGAATCGCAACTTCAAAAGAAGCAAAACTCATGTCCACCTCCCTCATTTACATTCACTTCCCCTCTCTGATCTTCCTACTTCAGTGTCAGTTCCAGGAGCACAAAAACGAAGCTCAATTCTAGGAGCTGCACACCAGCATCAGCTTCTAAGCCACACCTGAGCTCTTTAACTTCATCAGAAGCAGGAAGACGACAAAAAATTGCAAGTGCTAGATACTGTGAAAAGCGTCAAAAGTCTCAGAAGAGAACAGGCCATAAGGTAAAGAAGACTGGGAGATGGACCACGCTCTTGGAGATTACCGCATTTCACATACTCGCAACTGTTTTCCTAGAAAGGAGAGGATCCTTTGTTTCCTTGTTTTTCTAGTGGAAACTTCTCAGATGTCGAGACTGGGTTTTTATCCTTTCTATTTGGGGGATGTCATAATGTCCTTGCCTGAAGAACCTACTGGACAGATCCAAAAAGAGCTATGTACATTTTAATCTTTTATTATCTAAACTGGTACTTAAAAAAAGAGAAATAAACAACAAAAAAAAACCCCTATGGTTGGTAACTGCACATTCCTTGAAGTCCCTGAACTGGCCAATCATTCTCCTCTTAATGTATATTTTTCTTAGCTTTAGCTTGAGCAGCTGGGTACCTCATCTTCTGAGATCTAGCTGATTGACTCTGCTCATCTTCCATGCAGTAAGGCTGTGGTTCTCATGAAACACAAGTCTGAGCTGCTTTCTTTGTAACTGTTGGTGGTGCTGTTCATCTGCAACATCCCTGCTTGGTAGGCAGAACAGCTACCCAAGAAGACTCTGGTCCACGACTCTCCTTAACCTGATGGTCTTGAGCCTACTTTCCTGTTTCCTAGGAGCATCTCTCCTGTGCTCCTCCTGAATCCATGCTACCATGCAATTAGGAATGCAGGAGTTGTCACAACAAAAGGGCATGAGCCCAACACAAACACACCGAGAAGACTGGCTCACAGAATGGCCTAGGTTGGAAGGGGCCTTGGAGGTCATCTCATCCAATCTCCCTGCCATGGGCAGGGACACCTCTCAACTAGATCAGGTTACTCAAGGCCTCATCCAGCCTGGCCTTGAACACCTCCAGGGAGGGCACATCCACAGCTTCTCTGGACAATTTAGTCCAGAATCTTGCTGCTCTCATACTGAAGAATTTCTTCCTAAGATCCAACCCAAATCTGTTTTCCTTTAACTTTAATCCATTTCCCCTCATCCTATCAGTGGGCATCCTATCCGTCCCTCCCCAGCCTTCCTGTAGGTTCCCTTCAGGTATTGGAAGGCAGTTATAAGGTCTCCCTGGGGTCTTCTCTTTTTCAAGGCTGAACCATCCCAGCTCCCTTAGCCTATTCTCAGAGCAGAGGTGCTCCACCCCCTGGATCATCTTTGTGGCCCATGCTCATTAAGTCTTCTGTGTGCTTTTCACTGGCTGACAAGTGGCCAGCCAGTGGCCAGAAAACAGAAATCTTCCACCAGCCAACTTCCTGAAGAATAAGTAGTTTAGCACTTGATTTCCTTACTTCATGTGTCTGCAGTTCCAGGGTGCTGATAACACAACATACTTTAGAAAAGCATTTTAGCATGTACATGCTTCTGGCCCTGAAGGACTCAAGAATCACATTTTTCAGTGGTTGGCTGAAGATATCCAGATGGCTGAAGATGGCCTCTTAGTGGGATTATAAAAATCTCCTGGCATCCTTATTGCAAGTTATTAAGAGCTATGATTTTCCATGCATTTCTAGCACCTGAATGTCTTCAGGCATCTCATATCTCATCACCGTGTATACCACCATTAAGAAGGCAGAAAGAGCTCAACAGAACCTATCACTAAGACACTGCTACAATGTCACAAGAACTGCTGAAAAAAATAGTACCAGTGACTTCTCTTAAGTCTGTCACACACAGAACCATGTGCGCTAACAAGCTGTTATTTTTAGAAAAACTGTACACAAAAATCATACCATTCTGTTAGTCTTACATTAAGACACACTTGTACACCTTCATATCGTTTGCTCGCTGCCCACCAAATCAACTCTGCTGGCCTGCTTTCCACTTTCTAACCTCCTTCCTACAGTCAGTGTTTAAACCACAAACAAGCAGCCAGTCATAAAAATGAAGAATGTGTCTTCATCCAAAAAATTTAAGAGGCCATTGGGAAGCTGCAAAACTTCCACATTTTAAAAGTTAAAATCATACTTTAAGTGCCTGGAAAGTTGGGAACTGCTCTTTCCTCATGCTCAGCAGGTTTCAGTTTTTAACCCTTAGCATTTCAGCATCTTCAAAACAAAAACAAAATAACTCTTGCTCTTCAACTTATGTCCAACATTCAGGATGCACTGACAAGGCTACATTTGAACATGTGACATTTGTGCACTTTTTTTCCTCTCCTTTGGCTTTTACAGTATCTCAGCATCTACTTTGAGCAGCCTTTTGAAATCAATCAGAAGAGAAGCCCTCTGGACACTCATTGTGTTGCTTCAGCTGTGACCTTAAAGCTCCCTTATGTAGTTGCTTCTTGAGTGCTTTAAGTCCAGCTAATACCAGGAAGAAGTATCTGATTATCTTGCCGGAAATTCAGCAATTTGAAGAATACTAATCGGGAAGGAAGTGAAACAGAAAGTACACGAATCAATATTCGTCAGAAGGTAAGTTCAGAGATTAGCACTGTCACCTCTCTCTAAGTGAGTAATCTATCGCCCACAGAGAAAAAAAAAAAAAAGCAAGTAAGGTTGTAGGATGGAAACTGAAATTTTAACAACCTACAGCAATCAGCCATGAAACCTTTACTTTGTCCATAATATGCACTTTTAATGTCTGCTAAGTATATAGGCCTCTTTATAAGTGCTGCCCTGGAGGTCTAGCAAAGCACTCTTGCCACATGGGAGACTAGTTTATGCCTGAACTCCCCAAGCCTGGAGTATTGCCAAGAAAAGTTACTTATGAATTGACCCAAGATATGTTTGTAGTCCTTTCTACTTCAGGCTCATAACAGACTTCATAAGAACTGTGGTTAGCGCATGAGGACTGCCAAAACGTTTTGGGGGTTACATACAAAAAAAAAAAATTATCATGCAGGCTAGGAAAGTATATTATTTGTCTGCTTGAAAGTTTATAGATTTAAGTTCTAGATTTAAGCACTGGGTCTACAGGTGTGCCAAGAAAACAAACGAGAACCAGTGCAGTAAGCTAAAAGCTGTGACTAGACCATAAACCTAAGTAAAAGCAAGTTGTCTATTTTCATTTCCTGAACAGCTTGAATTGTGAAAGACAAAAATATTGAAAAAATCACAAAATGTAAACGTTGTTTTACAGTGTTCCATTTCAGTCACTTAACATTCTGCCAATTCAGATAAGGATACTGGTTCTTAAAACACACACAGGTTACATTTTTCCTTCAGGAAAGTGAAGAAAGCACAGGTGACAGGAAGCCTCTTTCAAGTCACAGTAGCTGCATTCCCAAACATAAAGAACTAGCACAAAGGGAAGCAAGATTCAGCTGCATGCCTGCCATTCCCTGTAGCAGAGCCAATAAAAGGAAGAGCTTGCAGAAGGTGATAAAGTATAACTTTTGCCTTAACACTGTTTCTTTCACTTCTCTGATACACTGAAAAGATGCAAATGTAGCCCCAGGTAAGCATTTTCCTTTTTTCTTTTTTTTTTCCTCTGTGTCATCAATAAACAAGACAAAGCATCCAGAAAACCGATGCAGCTGCTTAGCACACTCTGTCACATTCAAAGGCAATTCCGAGTCTGATTTCCTTGGCAAGGGAAATTTTATTGTTCTCAAACTAACGGCCATCAGCCAAAAAAAGTTATCCCTACTCACTACTTATCTTGGCCACAAACATTGCAGCATTTAACCTCCATCCAGAATGGCAGGATATGCAGCCTCAGCTAAAGCCAATGCCTTTGTTGAGTAACCAGCAGCAAATGACCAGAATACACGACTTCCCATTCACTTACTGTAACAAGCTCCTTACTCTGTCATGGGAGCAGCATGAACAAGCAGCCTAGTACCAGTACACAGAACAGAAGTAGGCATAGTGTTAGAGTCTCTAGAAAACGCTGGAGGCAGGAACAAATCCTACAGAGTTAACCCCTTTTTTTTTTCCCCTTAGGTTTTAAAGGAGGCGATTAGCAAAAGGGACAAGAGATGAACTCCTATGTTTCTTTTAAGCTTTGTTCACAAAAAGATCTGTCACTCAGAGTACTATGTTAAAAGCAAACATTGCATTTGCACAGTGAACTACTACATAATTAACTCAAGTACAATTCACTCTATAAAGTGTGAGTTCAACTCAATATCCTCGATGAAAAACTGACGGCCCTCTGCAGATGTGAAGAAGTAATGTTATAATGGTAAGCCAGGAAAACCCAATACCATAGCAGACATTCAGCTGCTAAACAGCCCGTAATTAGTACTAAACACTACACAAACAGCAAAGAGATCAAAGGCAGTAACAGCAGTTAAGAGGTGCTTGTGACATATATACAGCTTGCCTGGGCTTCTTCATTAGGACTGACTTCTTTAGCTGACTACTTTTGTTATTTGTGTTTGGGAACAAGCTGTCATTCTCAACTGCTGGGCGAAGACTGCCCAGTTACTGCGCTATGGCAAAGCAGCTCTTCTGCTAGTGTGGGAATAGTCTGAGCAGAACAGATAACTGGCAAATAAAGAAAAAAAAATAAAAAGGAGGTACCATCCCTCATTTTGGGCTGCAGAAAAAGTAAGAAACAAGAGCAAATGTTATCCCCTCTGTCTTTCAGGCAGTGATATTGACTTGGGAGAATCCTGTCAGAAACAGAGTCAGGGAGATCGCTTTGAAAAAAATGTGTAACTGTCCTTTTTCATGAACACCCGAAGTGTTGGCAAACCTATACAAATACTAGGATAAATGACTACCACTCAGGCCCACCCAACTATCGGAATGGCCAATCAACTAACTGCAATCACAAGTTTTCTCAGTGCAACTTCAAGTCTTCCTTCTTAAATAAAAAAATGTGCTTAAATACAGAATTGCTTAACCACTACCAGGTTCATGAGCAAACACAGTATGATCTTGCATGCAACTTCAGGTATTATTCAAACACCAGAAAATACTTTATAAAACTTACCTCCAAACACTGATGTTGGAAAAACTGTAAGTTCAACAGGGGCACAAAATAAAGCAATGCAGAGTCTGTCTGCCACTCACCTCATGTACAGCTCTTTGGAGAGCCTGTTTCATGCTTCTACATGAATCAGGCATTAACTTTGCTTCTTGATTTTCAAAGGACGCATCACGCAAATCCGTATTTTCTTGATGTCCAAAAAGTGTTCTGACACAGTGCGCGTGTTCTTTTGAAATTCTAGTAAGGTCCATCTGAAATAAAAATATAAGTACAATCACAGTTTTAAGACTTTAGGATCATTCAAGTCAGGGAGAATTTTCCGTCATCGAAAAGTCTGACATCTAACTAAGTTTACTACCTACATCTTCATGGAAGAGAAAAAGTTACTCACATGGAAGTGTGTGAGACAAAGGAACGAATTATCTTCTGGAGCTGCCTAACTCATTAGTTTAGACTAGATACGTAACTTTCAAAAACTAAAGATAAATCTCAATCTTACAGTAACATCAATAACGATGAATTACACTTTTCAACCACTCAGTGAAATAGCGCAATTATTTTAGCAGTAACATACGCAGACACATCCTATCTGTAAAAATGACAGTTTGCAAGACGAGACACAAGTGCCAAGTAGAGGAGCTTTGGCAAAGTAGGTACAACATGTGGCACATCATTTTCACAACGAGAAACAGAAGAACAGAAGTCAACTGTCACTAAAACTATTCTGTAGGCAACAGATATTGCTGCCTGAAACAGTCACCAAGTAAGCGAGAATAAATTCAGAATGACTGAAAGATTTTAAAATTGTACCACAAAACGCTTCTGCTTCAAGTGACAAAGACTGTTAAATTTAGAATATCTGTAAGATATTTTTAGCTATCAGTCTTTGTGACTGAATCAAGTACACTTTTAAACTATAAGTTTAGAATACTCCTGAATTCGATCAGTTAGGTAAATTGGAAAGATACTGCAAGGATTAGGATTGTACTTTGGCACACTCCATATACTTAACACTCAAGACATATTAATCACTGTCTTTCCGAGATGGCCTAAGATTCTCAGCAACTGCTCTCAACTTGTATTCATTCTGCTTTTACTCCAGGTTTGAAGAAGTGTTCATGCACTCAAAACATTATCTAAATTCTCTATCAGCTGGTCTAACAAAGAACTTTTACTTCTTTCTGCATAAGGTAGAAGGAACAATTTTATCTGAGGATTACAAAATGTGATAGGTAATCACAATGAGGGAATGCCACGATATTATAGATTGTGTCTGACCAGTGTTCAGTTCTCTTTAACATAACACCGAACAAAACGAAGCATCAAAAGGAAGTTTTGCAGAACACAAAACAAACCAAATTGAATACATGCAAACATAAATTTGACTCCCTAACATCAAAAAAGAACAAAGTTAACCTAAAAGCACAAGGTTAAGATTGCAGAAATGAATTTAAGTCTACACCATTCCAGCAGCCACCTAACAGCCACATACTGCAGAGAAACTTTTGTTGCACGGATGGCAACACCAAATGTTGGCTCCTCCATTCACCATCCTCCTGCTGAAGCCTCCAAATGCGGGCTGCTTGCCTGATTCATCAGATCAACATCTGCCCCCATGACCTGGTTTAGCTGCCTGTTATTCCTGCAGACGTGGAACCAAACAGGTCAGAAAAGGTTTGCCTGAAGATAAGATGTTGCAGCTTTGAGCAGAGGGGCAGAAATGAGTAAAAGAATGGCTTGTAGACAGTAATACCTTCCTGAGATGGCCTGACACAGCCAAATCCAAAAGAAAAATCTGTGTACAGTCACTACAGCTCTATGAATTAAGCACTAAAACTACACTAATGACTTCCGAAGTCAGCTGGTGCAGTGCAGCCCCATTAACTCTTCAAGCCAATCTAAACTAGTGTCTTCTGTGCCCTCACCTTCTTCACTACAAATTTTCCCTCCTGGTTCTCAATCTCCTCTTCTAAATCAATAACCTGAGAGGAATTTTTGCTGATCTGATTTCGCGAAAGATTAGCACCCTGAAACCAACGTACTCCAGGTATCAGACAAGCATCAGAGCCAGTATAGGAACAGGGACAGGAACAAAAGACCGGAAAAGCAGCACTAGCTTCAACAACTGTACAACTGCACACTGAAGGCATATCTCCCAGTATGCTCCAATAGTATCAAAAATTCAGAAAATCAACTGTAAACTGAAAGAGAAAAAAATGAAGCACAAAATGTTTACCAGCAGCTGCTAAAAGGCAGTTAATACAGAATGACCAGGGCTGGAAGGTGCCTCTGGGGGTCTCCAGTCCAGCCTCCTGCTTGAAGTAAGGCCAGCTTGTAACTTAGACAAGCTTTGTGGAATCTCCATCAATAGAGACTTGCAATTTCTCTGGGCAGCCTGTTCAACAATTCAATCACTTTTAATCACTTCCAACCCCTGACATTGCGTGATTCTGTGAAAACACCGGCCCTGATGTCCAGCTACAGCTCTCCTTGCTGCAATTCATGACCGTGCCTCTTGTTTTTGCTGTGCACTTCCGAAGAGACTGGCTCCATCTTTAGGCAGCTAAAACCAGTGATTAGCTTCCCTCACCTTAGTTTGCTCCTCATCAGGTGCAAAGTATATAGTTCTCCATTTCTAATACATTACTGTCCCTGTGTGTAACAGTGGTCTTCTGTTGGACTCTCTCTAGTTTGTCAATATTCTGCTGGTACTGAGGGCCCCAAACGAGGACCCATTATTGTAGATGTAGCCTCCTACACGGTTGTTAGAGACCCAAGGGAATTAGGGTCTTCAACAGGATCTGGATATCTAAGTCTCCTCCCCTCAACACACATCACCAAACAGAAGATAAAAAACCACAGCAAATAACTGCCAGTAGACACATTTATCAGTAACTCTACTAGTGACAGACTATTATCTTCTACGCATCTTCTGAAAAGTAGAAGAAAAATAGGCTTTATGACACAAAGATCCTGAAATCTGTAAAGGCCTGAGCATCCAGCATGACAAACCACGCGTAGCACAGACTCATAGTTATCATCCATCAGCAATCAGTCCAACGTCTCACACAACGCTGTGCCAGAATAACAGGAGATTGTACAGAAGCATTTACTCAGGTTATAGTTTATCTGTTGAAGGCTTAAGACAGAAAACCAGCATCTCTGCGCCTACAGTTAAATGATCGAAGGCTTAATGGAAACAGCAGCACAGAGCTGTGCAGCCCATCCTGACAAACTGCAAGGCTCTAGAGATTTAGAGTTTGATAAGGTGAAGCCCTGATCTCGGGACTGGCTAACCTACCTGAACGCCCTTACCTTTTTCAAAGAATATTTAGGGTTCACCACATTAAACCACAGAAATTAGCTCGCTTGCCTGAAACGGCATTCTCAGAAATCCTGCATGTTGTATTCTTTAAAAAGAACTCATACCAAACTGCCATGGATGTGAAAAGACATTACCAAGCACTGAGACCAAAACCGCAGGCAAGAAGTGATACAAGGACACGTTTTGCAAGAAACAAGGACATGTTTTAAGAAGAACTCCTAAAGAGCCAGATGAAATACCGAAATGGTCTACAGGAAGCAGGTTGCTAACTTGCAAGGCACAGAGACCTTCAGCATGAAGTCCTAAAGATTTAGTATCTGGAAGAAACACCAAGATGCAGCCAAATATATTGGAGTAAGTTTTATAACATGTTAAGATAAATACCCTGGAGGAATTAACCTGAAGAGAGGAGTGTTACTACTGTGTATACATCCGTTGTGTGTGACCTTGGAATTGGATCAAATCTGTCGGTGGCTCTTGATTTTCACCATCTCTTGTCATTTTAATTGCATCTCTGGACTATATTCACCTAATCCAGGGCAGCCAAATGAACTCCAACATTGTGGGTGTGAATAAATGAATTTATGGAATGAGGAACCAACTTTCCAATGTTAAAGAGATTCAGTTTGGTTTTAAAAGATAGAATACATTCCAGTCATTTTTACCTATTAAATGTTGCCTCAACTACACAATGTTGGAGCATCGCATTCTGTACTTACCCCTTACAGTAAACATTTAACATTTATACTTGCACTTATTTTCAAACTTCAACCGATTTTGAGATTATCAAATATCACTTTGCACTCCGTGATCTTTCTTAATCACCAAGGAGTTCCTCCAGGCTTCCAAAAAGGGCTTGTGACCCAGCAAGCTGTTTTCTGTTAGCCACTGCTCTACAAGGCTCATGAAGTTTTAGACAAAGTCTGAAAGGCGATTGTTTAAAAACACATTGTAATGAAAGTCACAGTTCCACAGACACATAAAATGACAATAAAAAAATGATTTTCAGGTCCCCATTTACCCAACTGTGAATCCTTCAATATGGTAGAATATTTTACATTAGTACAGACTTTTTTTTTTTATATGGGGAAAAATGGATGATCTTGGAGTTCTAGATTAAACAGCCCCGCATTTGGATTTGAGCACTTCCAGCTTGTTCCATGTCCTCCAGTTCAGTGTCAGATCAAATTCCTACTTTTTTATGATCTATTAAGGAAACGGGTCAGAAAATTTAAAAGCAAAGCTTTTGGAGACTGTTGTTGAGCATTTACCAGTGACAGTTATATAAAATACTTTGCTCTCCCACCTGGTGTTGTGCATAAGTCTCTACCGCACGACGATCTCCAACTGCTCAAAGTATCTAACTAAATTTTGACAGCATTTTCATTGATCACGAGCAAATATACCTCCTGAAGTTTAAGCAAAACAAACACTTAAGACCAATATATTTTGTCAGTGTTTAATTTCTTGGATTCAAGTACATCGCACAAAATGGTCTGAAGAGAAAAGCCAGAACATCTTAGTGTTTTCACTATTTCAGAATAGTATTACGAGAATATTGGTAAAACTCAATTCTTTCTTCTCAGATATACCAGCTTATTGTCTCACTTGCACTGCACTGCATTATTTCTGGTCACAAACATGTGTTTACCCGTCAAAATCTAGTGTCAGTCTCAGTTGTGTGTCTTGTGAAATTCCAAATGCTCAAGCCACAAAATAAACAAAACTAAGGAAAAACCAAAACCTCAACTATTGTCTCAGCTCATACTGTGTGTCATGATCCAGTCCAAATGATTTTATGCAAATACAGATAAAATGTGTATGGTAAAACTGAGTCAGAGTTTACTCAGCCTCTTAAGTAACATTTTAAAGAGCTTGTAAAACATACAATTTCTTAATATCGGCCTATACAGTCAAATCTCACTAATTTACATTTGGTTAACTCACCAACCAATCAATCCAAACCTTTGACTTCTAGTATTAAAATCCCATTACTTTAACTTACACCAAAATACTTCAGTTCTATTACTCAAGTACAAATTTAGATAGTCAAAATTTGTACTGAAAAGTACAAATTGAGATAGCTTAGTACAACTAAATTTGACAGCAATCTTTTGAGAAGAAAGAGGCCAGATCTTGCCCCATATAAATAAAACAATCTGCAAGACAGTTAAATAAAACTTAACTTCTTCAGGACCTACTATATCTTTCCATCTCTCTTATTTCACAATAAGAAACTGGTAAACAAATATGGATTAACATAACTTATTATTGTGAATTATGTACTCATTTCAAAAGTACAGTTATCGAATTTTTCAGTGATGGCAAATCAGACATTTTCTCCATCTGAAATTTTTCAGGCAATGACTTCAATCAAGTCTACATCTAGCTACACCATCTCTTCCAGATGTTTCAGAAGTTCTAGTTTTACAAAGGACTCCATCTAACAACATTATTCCAAATCTAGAGGAACAAGAAACCGGCAAGAGAATTAAACTGCCAAATACAGAACTACAACCAGATTATGCATTTATCTTAACCAAAGATGGAGAAGAAAAACAACCATTATGGTAAGAAAGTTCTTTTTACCCTTTGTCATGAAGCATTGAATCTATCAGAAAGAGTCCTTAATACGGGGGGCTAGAGGAGTGGTGTAAGGAGGATGGAAAAATACGGTTTTCAAAAAGTATACTTTGATTAGTTGCTTTGATTGCAATGGCTCTCCAGCCTATTAATCAATGTATAGACTGTGCATTTCTACAAGTATGTTTTGACAAATATGTCTTTTCAAGTTCATGCAGATCTGGAGTGAAAAACATTTTTCTGCCGTAAGCTGAAGTAGGCATTAATTTATTTCACTGTCAAGCAAAAAAAGTACCTTTAAGCTACTTTACAAATTAAATGTCACTCTTCCAAAGCATACAGGATATGATTAACTAAGTACTGTATTGATGTTCCACTTTATTTTTGTAAAAATGGCAAACACAAAGCCATTATTGGTAAGAAAACACAAATTGGTCTGCATAATAAATGCTTAGCAGCATTACTGTATATCTGACAGTCATTCAACTGTTTCAGTGGGCATACAGTAGTGCAACATCTGTTTTCAGAGTGCACTTTGTTGAGAAATCCAGCCTGCTAGATCAACATCGAGCGCATCTACCTAGAAAGTAAACCGAAAGAAAGAGGTTTCCACTCCCCACTGAACTCGAACGAAAAGCACACGCAACAGAAGCGCCGCTTCCATGAAGGCAGCGAGGCCCGTATTAACAGAACTCGTCAACATCTGAAGAAAAAGACAAGCGTAAAGGTAACCCCTAGCCCTGAGAAGCAACCAGCCAGTGGCACCCGCTTCCTCCAAGGGGGCTCAGCTGTGCGGGGGGAGAGACGCGGTAGAGAGTGCATCCATCCAGCTAGCCGAGCCGTTTCCAAGAAGTGGGCTCATCTTCTCTCCGAAAGCCTAACCACCCGTCACCCCATCTCCCCCACCGCGGTACCTCCCCGTGCTCCTCTCTGCCCGCTCCGCTGCTTCACCTGAAGCGCCCCAGGCCCGGCAGGTTCATGGCCTGGCAGGCAAAAGGCACAGCTTCTCCTCACAAAGCGGTTCCTGAGCTGCAGCAGGCACCTCCAGCCAACACACGGAACCCCTGCATAGTCAGGACAAAACGACTCCAAGCAGTGTTGTGTGGTGGCTTTTTGTTCGGTTTGGTTTTTTTTTTAATTTCCCTTAGAAGATGCTGGTGAAGCGGTCACGGCAGCCAAAGATCTCAGCCATGTCAAACCCCTCTCTGGTGAGTAAGCCGAGCATTAAAAAACTAAGCTCTGCAAGACTCCAGGTGAAGGATCATTGAGCTGCTCCTTAAGTGGAGGACCAGACATCCAACCTGGCTGAGCAAGCCTGAACCCTTCCGCAGGCACCATCAGGCCGGAGCACTACCCGCAACACCTGAGGCCGAGCAGCTTCAGTACAGGCCAGCCAGGTGACCAGGAGCCCTCCAGACCGACCCCCTCTCAAAACCGGGCCAACTTTAAAGCCAGATAAAGGTGTTCCCTAACTTGTTGTTGTTGTTGTTCTTGCTATTTACTTATTTATTAATCGCCACCGATGCGACGACCTTCTCTCCTTCCGACAGGTGCCCTGCCCGCCCGCTCCCTCACGGAAAAGGGGCCGCGCCCACCCCCTTCACCCCTTCTCCGGGGCTCCGGCAGAGGCGCCGCTTACCTGAGCTCGGAAGTAGAGGAAGAGGGCGACGCTGCAGACCACCTGCCCCAGGCCCAGGAGGACGAGGGCGGCGAGGAGGGAGCGGGAGGCGGGTGGAGGGTGCGGGTGGGCCGGCAGCGGCTGCTGAGGCGACGGCGGCGGCGGGGCGCTCTCGTGGGCGGCGCCGCTGCCCAGCTCCTCGGAGCCGCGCAAGTACTTGGTGTAGTCTCGGCTGGCGCGTCGCATCGCGCCGCGGGCAGCTCCGAACCGCTCGCACGGTTCCACAGGAGGCCAGCGGCTCCTCCGAGCTCCCCAACCCCTCGGCAAACAACCAGCGGAGCCCCGGCCGGCAACCTCTTATAACCTGGGCGGCCAATCAGCCCCGGGCGGCGTTGCCTCTGCTCCCCCCGCGTCCATCCCCTCCCCTTCCCATCGCCGCCACGCTCATCACCGCCCTCCCCTCGCCTCCTCTGCCCTAGCAGAGAGATCGGCCCCCGGCGGGGCGTCGGGAGAGCTGGGGCCCGCCTCTACCCTCGGAGCCCGAGCCTCTACCGCGGGATGGGTCGCGGTTAGCGCCGGTCTGTCCCCACGGAGCTAAACTCTTCGCCTCCCCTCCACCGCGGGTGAACAAAGTCCAGGCAGCGGTGCCCAGGCTGGCTCCTGCCGACCCCTTGCTCCCTTCCTCACTGCTTTTCCCCCCTCAGGTTTGCAGTGCACCCGGCCGGCCCCGGTGGCCGAGGTCTCTCAGCCTGTGGTCACGTCTGGAGGGGCCTTTTCCCCCCCAAATGCCGGGGTACCTGGAAGCAGCATGCACCTCAGGCGGGCCCCCTCGGTTGTCCTTGGTCTTCTTCACAGAATCTATTTGTTTGGAAGAGAACTTCTGATCACCGAGCCCAACCATTAACCTAGCACTGCCAGGTCACCACGAAATCATGTCCCTAAGCACCAGATCAACAAGTCATTTAAATACTTTCAGGGGTGGTGATTCCACCACTGCCCTGGGCAGCTTGTTCCAGTGCCCGTTGACCCTTCTGGTGAAGAACTTCCTAATATCCAGACTAAACCTCCCCTGGCACAACTTGAAACAATTTCCTCTAGTCCTTCTGCTTGCTACTGGGGAGAAAAGGTTGACCCCCTCCTCTCTCCAACTCCCTTTCAGGTAGTTGTAGAAAGCAACAAGGCCTCCCATCAACCTCCTTTTCTCCAGGTTAAACAATCCCATTTCCCTCAGCCTTTTCTGGACACACTCCTCAATTTCCTTCTTGTAGTGAGGGGCCCAGAACTGCACACAGTACTTGAGGGGTGGCCTCAACAGTGCTGAGTACTGGGGACTATCACTTCTCTACTCCTGTTGGCCACGCTGTTTCTAATACAAACCAAGAT
Organism: Trogon surrucura; assembly: GCA_020746105.1. Lineage (NCBI taxonomy): Eukaryota > Metazoa > Chordata > Aves > Trogoniformes > Trogonidae > Trogon > Trogon surrucura. Next base: position 35,228,598 of record CM036617.1, read on the forward strand.
GCCATTGGCTACGTGACATGGGCACACTGCTGGATCATATTCAGCCACCTATGAACCAGCACCCCCACGTCCTTTTCCATGGGTGGGTCCAGATCCTGAGGAGACCACAGACCTGTCAACACCTCCATGTCTTAACTCCTCACTCAGGCCAGGTTAAAACGAGCACAAATGGTGTTTGTTGACTTGCGCCATCCGGAACAGGTAATGCAGTTCAGAGTCTTTTTAAAGGGGTAAAGGAATAACAGACAGCTGTGCTGGTAACCGGCTGCCACTGAAATCAGATCAGGACCTTCCCACCTCTGCTTCATGCAGCAAATCTGCTGCTACAGAGGCATTTACAAATCACAGAATCACAGAATATTTGGGGTTGAAAGGGACCTCGAAAGATCATCTAGTCCAAACCCCCTGCCAGAGCAGGATCCCCTACAGTAGGTCACACAGGAACGCATCCACGGGTTTTGAATGTCTCCAGAGAAGGAGACTCCACAACCTCCCTGGGCAGCCTGTGCCAGTGCTCTGTCACCTTCACAGTGAAAAAGTTTTTTCTAGTATTTTTGTGGAACCTCCTATGTTCCAGCTTGTATCCATTGTCCCTTGTCCTGTCATTGGACACCACTGAAAAGAGCCTGGCTCCATGCTCCTGACACTCTCCCTTGACGTATTTATAAACATTAATGAGGTCACCCCTCAGCCTCCTCTTCTAAATGCTTGGTTAGGATCTCTACACCGCAACTTAATTCAGTAACAAAACCTCTTCCTCATAAAGATTGCAGGCCCTTTCTTTCTCATGGTCCTCTGGGAATCCTGTTTAGATCAAGTCCCCTCTTCATATAGTTGCTCATTTAGATTTTGTCTATTTATAGCCTTTCTCACCTCCATCTAGTCTTTCCTCCCTCTGGACTTTCACTTATCAGTTTATCTACACTTTCAGAAATATTATTAGCTCTTCAGTAGATCCTTTTTATGTGCCTGACTTGTTCACTTTGTGGAAAATGTTCTCCTAAATCTGCTGAAAGTGCTCGTTGCAAAGGCAGTGCAGGTATATTAAGCCTTGTAGAATTCAGTGGGGAAATTGTCCACACATAAAAGCAAGTGAGTTGAAGTCTGGATCAGGCTTTGAAGAACATAGGAGAGTAAGACAGATCCATATAGATAATTTTGGCTACTGAGGAGTTGTATGCTTTTCAACTCGTGATAGGTGACAGAATATCCTGTTTAGTTCTGCCTAAGCTAAGAAACTGAAAAACTTTACCTCCCAGAGAGGTTGACTGAACCAGACATGATTACATGCTCCAACAAATTAAAGGAGGCTGTCTGAAACACACCAAACCACCATGCAACAAATTACTATCAAAATAAACTGAAACCATTTATCGCTGTACTCAAATAGTTTGATAACAATTACTTCACCATTTATGAGACACATCTCGGAAATGATGGTGAGAGCACCTGCTTCCCAACATCACCCACCAGGAAGTCATGAAGCAATACCCCAATCTGGAATGGCTACCCCTATCCCTTCTTTCCAAATTCTTAAGTTTATGCTTGAAAACACTAGTAGCATTGTGGTCTGTAGAGAATTGGAGGAATTGCTTCTCTAAGTGTGTCTCAACTTCTCTGAAAGCAAAATGAAGGCAAACTAGCCACCATCCCCTGTGAAGAAAAGCATGTAAAACTAATCTCACATTATACTGAGCTGGATGCCCTGAATGAGTTTTACATTGATCTACAATAGCTTTTTTTTTTTTTCCCCCCCAGAGGATGAATAAAAGTGAAACAATTGTTATAAAGACACAACTTTTTTTTTTTTCCCAAAAGTCTACAGAGCTTTTAAAATCCAGATACCAATTAGTTATTAAACAATTGCTAAAGAGGAAGTTAGGATAACATCATTGATGCTAGCAGATGATTTTTGATGCTTTCATATATTAAGGAACACAAGAAGGACCTCTGCTCTTTTCAGCTTGGACCTCAAATCTCTTCCTCACAAAGAAGGAGAAAGTTGTGTAAACTCTTCTTTTGTCACCTGAAGACTTTAATGTGCTCTTCTAGATTCTTACAGAAGGAAACTGAAATTCTTTCACTGAAGAGCTATGAGGATCTGCAGACATCATACTTAAACACTTTGCTATGTAAGAAAGTAGCTTTCTCAAAAAAACCCCACAATTCCTCCAGGAACACAACTTCATAAGCTTCTGTTAACTGGCATCTTGTGTGTACATCAAGACCATCTATTTCATCTTCATCCTCACCAAATCATAGATGCCACTACAAGCAGCCAGGTACTTGTATCGAAGCACCAGGATGTTAGGCTTTTCAGGAGTCACCTCAGGAAGACGACTTGAGCAATCCCACCAAACCAGTGTGGCTTCCTAGGACACATGAGGATACATAGATAATCATCTGTACTGAAAACTTCGTTTCTCTCACTGATTTTCCTTGAGGGAAGGGATGCAATCCAAAGGGACCTTGACAGGCTTGAGATTTGGGCCAGTGCAAACTGCAGGAGGTTCAACAAGTCAAAGTGCAAGGTCCTGCACCTGGTTCGGGCCAATCCCAGGTGCAAATACAAACTGGGCACAGAGTGGATTGAGAGTAGCCCTGAAGAGAAGGATGAGATAGACGAGAAGCTCAACATGAGCCAACAGTGTGCTCACACAGCCCAGAAGGCCAGTCGCATCCTGAGATGCATTAAGAGGAGTGTGGCCAGAAGATCAAGAGAGGTGATTCTCCACCTTTGCTCTTATGAGACCCCACCTCGAATGTTGTGTCCAGTTCTGGTGTCCCCACCCTAAGATGGATATGGATCTGTTGGAACGAGTTCAGAGGAGGGCCACAAAGATGATCCAGGGGCTGGAGCACTTCTGCTACAAGGATAGGCTGAGAGAGCTGGGATTCTTAGCCTGGAAAAGCCTCGACTCCAGGGGGACCTTATAACTGCCTTCCAAGGGACTTATATTTACAAAAGTGTGCACCGATAGGACAAGGGGAAATTGATTTAAATTGAAGGAAGAAAATCTTCAGTATGAGGGTGGCAAAACTCTGGAACAGATTGCCTAGAGAAGTTGTGGATGCCCCCTCCCTGGAGATGTTCAAGGCCAGGTTGGATGAGGCCTTGAGCAACCTGATCTAGTTAAGGGTATCCCTACCCATGTCAGGGAGGTTAGATTAGATGATCTCTAAGCTCCCTTCCAACCTAAGACATTCTGTGATTCTACAATTCTATGATTTCTACCACAAATTCAGCAACCAGAATTGTCCATCAAACTATCTCTGGAAAACTTACATCAGCATCAACTTTCTAGACACCAAGGTCAACATAAAAAATAGCAACCTTCAAACTACCATATGCAGAAAATCCACAGACCAACACACCTCCTTCCACAAACCATCAGCTATCCAAAACACACTAGAAAAACTGATATGCAACCAGCCCACAGACATCACCTCATTTGCTCTGAGGAGAATATTCATGGCACACACAAAGCTACAGATGATGTTCATCCAGCAGTGACACTCCTCTAGGATCGCATATTTGAAGAAGCCACCTAAACCTTGTACAAACTTACTACAATACAGAGAGAAAATCCCCTACTGAATACCACGTACCACAGTATGCAAGAAATGTATACTGGAAAATGTTAACAAGTTATAACATATGTTGGAAGAAAATCATGCCTTGAAATTATTTTTTTCTAGAAACACCCCTCCTTAACTTCAAATGACATTCATCATCATTAACTCCATCATTGGAAGGAAATCTCCAGCAGACCAGCATATGCCGTCTGGAAATATATAGCTCGAGAAAATCAGACTCAAATCTTGCCACAACCCTCCTGATAAACTCCTGCTATGCCAGAGCCACCAAAATCCACAAATCCTACACATGCGCATCCCAAAATGTCATAGGCATCACACAGGGCATTCACTGCTCTTAGAGAACTCTGCGGGTGAAACCAAACCTCCACCATCTGGTACCTGATTAGGAAAGAACAGCGGCGCCCAGTTACCAACTGGAAAATTGCATTCCCGAAACAACTACTCCGTCTCTAACCTTGTAGTCCTGACACTGCAAGATAAAGGATGGGTCAGAGAACTAAAACGTGTAACTCTGTCAGATACCAGGCACCATATCAGGTGGTTTTGAGACAGACCTCAGAGTTTCCCCACATCTCAGGTCTTGCTGATCTTTGATGGAAATTACTGTTTCCTCTGATTGTTTAGTTTCCGTCACCTCTTATACTCTTAATAGGGTTGGGATCACCCTCTGCTTCCAAAATAGTAAACACTTTTCTCTCAAATGTCTGACTGATTAAAACAGTTAAGTGCATTTCAGAGCAATTAACTGCAATTATCTTCATATTCTCTCTGTATTCTGGACCCAACGAGTTGTTCATCTACCTGGAAATTAATCTGCTTTATCTAATATCTGCTTTACCCAACTAGATCTGTTGGCCTAATAGAAGGTATTCTACTCCCCTCAAAATATGTCTTTCTTTGGATTGTGTGAGGACTAACGGCATAGGTAACAGTTCCTGTGAACAGACTCCTGGCTTTGTGGTGTGAACTTTTGGCCCCTGAGCAGAATACAGCTCCTTGTTCTTGTCTACAAAATGCTCAAGCTGCAGGAGACAACCACAAATATACTGCCTGTTGTGATAAGACTTCATGGCTGCTAGGATTTTTTGATCGTTTTACTGTGAAGCAAAACAGGAAACAGAGCATTTACATAAAAGGCTGTGTTGAAAGCAGGTTCTCATCACAAAGTCGATTCTCATTGCAAAGTCAAAAGTCTTGAAAAATCTAAAAATGTCAAAGAGCAGCAAGCCTGCAGGTCAAAGTAAACACTTGGAAGAAAAGTTCTTTTTCAAATTTTAGTTCGTTCTCCTTCAAAATAGAATCGGTAGAAGTTCTTCTCCTAACCTGAACTTCAAATGAGGCAGCATTTGTTAACTCAGGAGAGATTATGCAGCTGAAATATTTCAGTAAAGCACTAAATTCATCTATCCAACTGCATCTTTCTTCTTTTTAACAAACATCATTAAGCAAGACACATATTCTTACACCAGAAAGATTTTATTCTGTGGAAAGGTGTTGATAACTAATTTCGCTGCTATCACTATTGTTTGGAATATTGTTGGCAAAATTATTTCATCAGCAAAAGGTTCATTTGGACCTGGCACAAATGTTTAATTGAGATGTATAAGTTTTGAGCATGTTTTAGACAGTAAGGTCCAAGGAACAGAACAGAACAGACTCTTTAGGGGGTGTAAAGAGAATCCTGTATTGAAACTGGTCTGCTGGATGTGAATAGGAGTATTTTTAGGCAAATGGAGAAAATACACAAAGAGGTGGTTTCCATGCATGCTTGGAGGAAACAAAATTCTACAACCTCCAAAATTGTCATGAAATGAATTTAACCATATTGTTTTTCACTTCTCCACATCTTATACAGTGACTAATATAAGTAAATATGTAAGTGTAAAAAGAAGACTGGTACAATATGACCCGTGACACTGAATGCCTTGCTGAAAACTTATGCTTTTATTTAAAATAACATTCTAGAAGGGGATGGGAAACAGCAATTGGCATACCATAAAATAATTGCTGTATTTGAAAACAGTGGAAAAAGGCATTAAAATGTCATTTAAATTTCCCAGTGTATTGCCGTTCTGCTCCTTTCTAGTCTAGTGGGCATGGCAAAGGTCAAAACAATTATGCTGATTTTGATATGTCAACATAATCGTTATATTAAAGTCTTTTATGATTATGTAAAAATTCTTAAGGTAGTAGAAATAGTTGTTTCCCCGTTCAGAAAAAAAAATTACTTGCAATTAAATTGTACGAATGTTCTTACATTGTTTTAGAACAACAGGTTCTTGGGGAAGATACTGGTCAGTATGTAGGAGAACAGTTCATGTCTGTCTACACTTGGTAGATGCAGAAAACCCAAATTGCTTGTCAGTAGTTAGAGACTTCAGAACCTGTTAAAAAGCTCAAAGAAATTGATGAATACATTTTTCAGGAGACTTTAATAGGTTTTGGATGTGGTTTCTCCAGTCAGGAAGCTCAGTCACCTTATATGAATTTGCACAATTTATTTCTGCATTGTACAGGCTTCGCACGTTGGGTTTACATCACCCCAAGGCCTCTTTTGCAGAACAGGAGCCTTCTGGATATTTCTTTCAGCCTTTTCATTAAATGATGTTGTTAGAATCTCTTGAACGTTTTTAATCTAGTTTCGCTGAGCAGCCTTTCCCTCTCCGTGACTTTATGATGAAATACACGCAGCCCAAAGTTTTTATTAAGACCATCTGCCCAAAATTTAAGTTTCTAACTCACAATACAGTTAGGAGTTGTATAACTTCACCTTCTTGTGGCCATCTTCCCAGCTGTCTATATCTACTGCTTTCAGCATGTGTAGAAATGGTGGAATTGCTCTAATGCTGAGGAAGAACCAGTTGCTGCTACAACTTAGAGAATTTAGTTAAGATGCGTACAATTGAAAACAAGTTATGTGTTGGTAGCATTTGTGCCAAAGGAGAGTTTTCTCACACAGAAGGAAAAGCAGAGCAGTACTGAGTCTGACGGAGATCCATCTAGCTCACATTTGCCTGTGTGGGTGCCAGCTGCTGCAGAATAGGAGAAGGCATGTGCAGCTGTGGAAAGCAGTGTGGCCAGCCCAAGCCCTGCTCTTTTTGAAACCAGACTGAAGTTCCTTGAGGTCTGTCCTTCACAGGGACAGCTTTGTTAGTCGAGTGGAGTCCGGGGCTCCAGCCGCCACACTGGAATTTCTGGGTCTGAGACGCTTGAGCTGGCTGAGAAAGTGATTCGGGTGAAAAATACCCCGAATCCAGGATCGTGCCCTAGCACCTGCAGTACACCATCCACAGTGACAGGGAGTAGAACACTGTGTTCTCATTCGAAGTCCAGGCTCTCTTGCTGCCCAAGAAACCAATAGCCACAAAATCAATAGTGAGTAAACCCAGCTAAGAGAAGAGAATAACGTTCTGATTTCAGATGTTTCAGTGACCAATAGTCTGTGCCCAGGAAAAAAATAAAAGCACAGGGCAAACATGTAATTAGACTTAACAGTACACTCCAGCAGCTTGTGGCGCAGAGCTCTCCTAAGCCAGCGGTGGTGTTTTTATGTGTTAAAGACTACGCCTGAGGATGCCTGAGGATTCTGATGGTGTGTGTACATGTGATGGAGCCTCAGTGGGAGCTGAGTCTTGGATGGGGCACGGACAAATAGATGACACAAAAAGGAAAGACATAATGCAGCAGCAATTACAACAGAGAATATGAGTCAGAAGCGGCAGTGGTTGTGGCTTACAAGAGGGGACACAGAGTACCAGATGATGTAGCAAAGATCCCTTAGAGAAGATACTGATCAGGGAAAACCTGGGAATATTAAGTACTGGATCAAGACCCATGGGAACAGAGGAAGACTGAAACACCAGAGGTCAGCACAACAGAGAAGTTTCTTCTTAAAAAGTAACGACCCCAATTTTGACTTCCATTGTTAGTACTAAGTACAAGGTAGTATCTGAAAGGAAGTTGATTGAGATAAATTAACTGTCCACTTGATGTAGGCAAATCTTTATCTTACAAAAGAGACATGACATTCCTAGAGTATATGGGAGGAGGAAAGAGGATCTCCTCTTGGAAGAGAAAAGGCAATGCCTCTACTTTTCCCATTTAAGTTTTGACAGTGCTCTCATCTAATCCCATCTAATTTCACCAATACTTTTTTTCCATTCACACCTCACTGGCACCAGTCATGTCAGTTGGTCCTCTTAGAGTGCGGAACTGGGCTTGGCACAGAACAGCCCTCTGCGGAGGAGTTACTGGGCTCTCCCACAGGCACAGTTTCATCCACTAGGTCATGGATTAGAGCACTGTACAGGATGTGGGAGACTTGCATCCACATTCCTCTTTTGCCAGTGAGATTCAAACCCACACATATTCCAGGATCCCCAAGAAGAAATCCTAACCACGTATCTGTGTGTTGGCTGAAGGATGGACTCTTCCAGTCTGCACAGTAATTTTAGGGATTTAGAGGAGGAAGGGAATAGGAAGAACAGGAGTATGTGTGTATGTGTGTGTGTACGAATGCGTATGAGTGTATTTCCATAATAAGTAAAATCTGCCTGGGAGATAATATCTGTCTATCTAGAACATCTGCCTTCATCTTTCACTTCCTCTTTTTTCCACATATTTCAGTGGTTAAAACATGGGACAAGAGCATCTGGATTCAATTCTGCCTCCACGGAGGAAGGCACAGCAGTATGTACCACTTCCCTGGAAAGTAGTACAATTATCTGCTCTTCTGACGTGAGAGCAAAGGCTTTTGCGTAAACCCACCTGTCAGAGCCATTCCACATTGCTTGGAGTAATTAGAAGGAAAGAAAATTGGGGTTTTCTGACTTTCTGACTTTCGCATGAAGTTTGGTGTCACGGTGCTCAGCATGGCAGCCCCAGCCCACTGCGGGTGATCGAAGCCTATGCAGCATCCAGAGTAATCTGCCAAAATGCACATCTGCTATAGTTTTTCCTCCTTTGTCACCTCATTTAATCCTGCAACCCATGTCACTTAATAGTTCAAACAAAGACTGTGGTAAAAGCATTACAAAACGGAGGCAGAGTTTACAGAATGAGGCCACCTAAGACTGTAACATAGTAGGTAGTAAAGAAAGGCAAGGGTACTTTTATTACTGTCACCTTTTATTTACAGTAATCGGTTATCAGTAGGTCACTAGTGCTAAAACTTATATAAGCTCTTCAGCAGGTGCTCAGAATCATCAGTGGTTTCAGGATCAGTGGAAGTAGAAGTCCACTTCCTCAGCATCATTTAAGTTGAAGCATGAAGAAACAGGAGAGTTTCTTCACAAATAACTGTTTGCAAATGGTTAGAAAAGGCCTTGAAGATCATTGAGTCCAACTGTTAACCTAGCAATGCTAAATCCACCATTAAAACATGTCCCTAAGCACCATGTCTACACATCTTTTAAACACCTCCAGAGATGGCAACTCAGACACTTCCCTGGGCAGCCCATTCCAATGCTTGATAACCCTTTTGATGAAGAAATTTTTCCTAATGTCCAGTCTAAACTTCCCCTGGTGCAACTTGAGGCCATTTCCTCTTGTTCTGTCACTAGTTACTTGGGAAAAGAGACCAAACCTCACCTAGTTACAACCTTCTTTCAAGTAGTTTTGGAGAGCCATAAGGTCGCTTCTCATAAGACTTGTTCTCTAGACCCTTCACCAGATTAGTTGCTCTACTTTTATCCATTTAAGAAGTGATGTTCTAGAGTGACGTACCAGCTAGCAGAGGGGACAGGGAACCTCTCTAGAAACCTCACTAGATACCCTTGACTTGGAAAAGGATTATTTAAGTATTTTATAAGTCTTGCAATAGCAGGGATCTATCTCAGAAGGACCCTTTCCTTCTTCTGCATTGACTTCTGCTTTTGGATGTCAAGCACTTTCTATTGCTAAAGAGAATATGTTACTCTGCTTGTGCAAGATGCCATGTACCTTGAAGCAGAGTTGAATTATATGTTTTCTAGCCTAGGGGAGCAGAGTATGTGGATCTATACCATAAGGCTGTGTTTGATGCAATTTTAAAAAGTCTAATGGGAGTTTGTAATGGACAAAGATTCAACAGCTAGGCATTGTTATCAACGCGAATGGAAAGGTTTGGAGGCTGAAACTGCAGCGCAACATTGCAACTTTAAGATCTATGCAGATTTTTTCTCTCTGAGATCAGTCACTGTTCTGCCTGTAACTGGCGCAGAACCGAATCCCACAAGGAAAAGGGGAAGTTTCAAACTCTTGCAGTAAAATAGACACCACTCATGGAAAGATCTCCAGATTAATCATTTTGCAAACTGGAAAGTGAAGCAGGAAAGGCACACAGGGAGAATTCTGCTTCATGCAGATGCTTTCTTATTGGAGCCAACAATGCACTGCAAGTCTTTGGGTTGTGTATGCAGGTGATAGTTTTGTCTCATTCTTTTACAAAGCAATATCTTCCCCTGGCAAAAAAAAAGTAAACAGCTTAACCAGCTTAGCACTTTTCCTTATTTTTACTCTCCAGACATCTTTTAACAAGAAAAAAAAAGCTTGGTACAAGATTCATTTCTAGTTACAAGATTCACCGTTAATTAAATGGCAGTTTTTCAATCCCATCACCGCATTTATGGACAGCAGAGTTCAAGAAGTTCATGAACTGGTTCCCCACAGTTATCTTGAACATGAACTCACTGTTTAGTCAATGGCTTAGAAAAACAAGGCTGGGCAGCTGGTCTCTGTGCTACTTACCACAGTCTCAGGGCAGGGACAGAGGAAATTTAGAGAGTATTTCCAATTACAGTCCACCAAATTATTCAAATCTGCAACACATCCACATAGACGTTTGGTATTATTTGTTCTAGAATTTAACGTACACTGTAATGTGCTCCCTGTTTTATGAAGTGTGAAGGCTGATGTCTGAAATTAGTGCTATTTCATAGCCTGGTATCCAGTTCCTACATCTGGCTGTGTCATGTAGTCTGGGGAAGTGTTCTACCACAAGGACTTGAGCCACAGAGGATGGTGAGACAGATGAAGCTAGATAATCTTTCTTATGTCCATGAGGGTCAGTCTTTCAACACCAAGAAGAACTAAGACAAATAAACAGAAATGGGACACACTGTAATTAATGGCTTCAGAACACAATAAATTCAAACAGCTTTTTCTTTTCAAACCGTGGCTCGCTTCAGACTAATATGAAAGTTTAAAGAGCAAAAAGGGAACCTAGTCTTTTCTTTCCCCTTAGTTGAACTGGATCTTTCCAACAGAACCACTTTCAACCTAAATATGCACATAGACAGAACACTCCCTAAAAGTGGGTATATGTATGAATGTCTGTGCCAGTGTGTCATCTGAGAGGCTTCTTCCTCTCCCACTGCTTCCTCATCCTAAGAAAACATCATGTCCTCACGCGATAACTGTGTAACAACATTTCAAAAATGTTGCCACATGGACTTAAATATCCAGTACAACTAGATCCTGCTCAGGTTTTTTGTATTCTCTGGCAATCCAAACCGATTTTCATTTTAAAGCCCTTAAATATCAGCCTTGGGGAAGAGGCGGAACAAATGGCTGCAAAGATCATTTATGGTGCAGAGTACCAGACACACACACGTCACTGCAGTTCTGTAATATGACAAGATTTGCCTTACAAGAAATTAAAGATTAATTCAGTGCATTGATAAATGTGTTTTGCTAGCACTATCCCCAGCCTCCAGAAATGTGTATATACACACGTATGAAAATTCTAGTCTGGAGTCAGCAATCACTTTCGTTTTCCCAATCGTATGATTCCGAATCTTACTTTATCACATCCTGGTCATTTGTTAGTTTGTTAAGTACAAGGAGCCTGATTCAAAACACACTGAAATTGATGAAACATTTCCATTTAGAGTCAGAGACTGCCTCCTTTCTTTTACACCCCACCTCCCGCACCCCAAGGTATCATCTCTCCTCCTTCTCTTTGGCTTTGGCACTGAAAAGAGAAGGGAGGAAAGCTGGGAAGGGGGAGGAGGGAGAAAGTGAAATTCCCGGGGAAGGCTGCATCACTTGTACAACCTTCGTATTCTGATGTCTGTTCAGATCAAGCCTATGGTTCTGCACACTAATTGCCAAATAGATACTGCATGATTTGAAGAAAAGCTTCTGTTTAGAGATCACTCCTTGAAGCTGGTGTTTTGGTAGCTTGTTCGTAACAGTTGATTTTAAAGTAGTTTATCTCATTTTATTATGAAAGTACAGGCAGTATCTCTGTGTGCGAGGCGTTAAATACACACCCCCCCCATTTGATGGTTTGGGGTTTTTTTTCATTTTATTTTGAAGTGCTCCACTCCTGTGGATTGTCAGTGTGCCAGCCCTTGTTGCAAATAGCACGCTGTCCTTCTGTGCCCTGGGCCTCCTGGTTGGTCTGGGAAATGCAGTGTGCTAGGAGTTTCTGGCCTCCTTTGGGGTTAGGTATGATGGTCTCCGTTGTGCGTAAGCAAGTGGTTTCAATCCTTAATTGCAATGGGGAAGTGGTCAGACAACATACAGTCCTGGCAGAATAATGGCAAAAATGTCTTGGAGGAAAACCAGAAAATAACAAATACGTTGCATATGAAGTGAATATGTATCTCTAACATAACCTGGAAAATGTGTAACATTTAGGAAAGCAAAATATGAATTAATTTTTTATGGTGGTTATCTGAAACTGAGGCATTACCTCATGTTATTCACTTATTCCGCTTTATAGAAATTGAAGAAGTGGTCTAAACATTTTTTTCTTACATCACAGTTGCACAAATCCAAGCACTTACTATGAAGAAATGGATGTGGGTTTTTACTATAATTATGAATTCAAAGTGAGCTGTCAGTCATCAGTAGTGAGGCACCAAATTACAGGATTTTGTCTTGTTTTATCTGGGAAGGAGAATTGCTTCATTTCAGCAGAACACACTAATACCTTGAACTAGACAGCTCACCTCTTCCAAAGAGACAGGAAATCTTTCACAATATCATTTTGGTAACTCACTACATTCTTCAGAGATATATTTCACTTTACTCACTTTACAGAGGATTGAACAGAGACATGGAAAATGCAGCAGCGCTAAGTCTCTCCATAATTCAATACGACAGCTGGGAATTACTTCCAGGAATCTTGTTTCCAGTGCTTTCTTACAATCACTTTAGTGATTCTCTTGAAAACGTGCTGGCTGGGATAAAATCCAGCTCACAGTCCCAATCCTGTTTGTAAAGCTGATTATCTGAATAAAAACCAGTCATCATGCACATCCCTGAAGGCAGAAAATACAACAAAAAAAAAACTATTTCAAAAAAACCCAAATCAAACCAAGCCAAAATATAACAACTTTTGATCTGAGATTTTCAAAGTGGGCTACTTGGCCTCATAGCTCTCACTGCTGCTTTCAGACAAGACTGCACATCACTTACATTTGGGCACTTCTGTGCCTGAACTACTTTTTTTACAAGTGTGGATGCATCCTCCCTCCTGCTGACCTCACTTTGTATCTGTGATCACTTTTCACTACAGGCAGCAAGGTGCCAGGACATTATGTATGTAAGTTAGTACACAGTTAATATAATGCAGTTAATATAATAAAGATGTTGATGCTCATTTCTCAGCTGACACTTCTCTCTCCCCCATGAATCTCCAAGGACATTTCTAAACATGTCAGTAACATTATACTCATCTAACAGACAGGGAAATTAAGGCATGGTCACATGGGGGTGGTCTGGAGACAAGTTCAACTCTGTCAAGAAGCTGGGAAATGATACAAAAACAGGTTTCCACTGCCAAATCACATAGGCATCCCATTTGGCAGTGCTGTCTACTCTCAGCCCATGTGATTGAGAGTCAAGGCAATGCATTGAGAATATATATACAAATAATAATAAAGCATCAAGCACTAATTCGACCTCTGAAATGATACACAGCAGTTTTATCCTCATCCCACTCCTCTCACACCTGCTTTTCTGCCCTTTAGAGAGTGGAACTCATAAGCACACACTGAAAACTGTACATCCGTGAGCAGCACCACAGGTTTTAGATCACAGACTTTCCTGTCTATGTAATAAATCCTTTGACTTGTCCAGTAAAGGTCCAAGCCTATCTCTGCTTTTATGTGAGAAATGCACAAATAATAGTAACTCCTACTTGGTCCCAGTCCAAAATAAAATTATCACTTGAAAGATAATCACTTAAGACTCTTTTTGACAGTATAGCTTAATAATTTGTTATCTTAGAATATACGCAGAGAAAAAGGTAGAAGGGCCACAGTTGAATTGATCAAGAAATGTAATAGCTTACATCTCCAGAAGGGGGAAAGTGATAAAACTAGGCTCACTAGGTATAAGTCTGGGCGCAGCATGCCGATGTTTGAGGGCCGATGTGCTAGTGAGGTCCTTTGGTCTGCCATCACAGTAGAGATAGGGAATGGAGATCCATGCGGCAGCGAACATGCCCAAGTTATTGATGTGTCAGGAAACACAAAAGTGCCTGAGAACGGTCACATAGGAATTAGAGTTTCTTCCCTCCCAATTGGTGGGGTCAGTAGCCCAATGGAATTGCATCTACGTAATGAGACCGTACCTTGAATCCTGTGTTCAGTTTTGGGCCCCTCACTACAAGAAAGACATTGAGGTGCTGGAGTGTGTCCAAAGAAGGCAAACAAAGCTGGTGAAGAGCCTGGAGAACAAGTCTTATGAGGAGCAGCCGAGGGAACTGGGGTTGTTTAGCCTGGAGGAAAGGACCTTATTGCTCTCTACAACTACCTGAAAGAAGGTCGTAGTGAGGTGGGGATTGGTCTCTTCTCCCATGTAACATGCAATAGGACAAGAGGAAATGGCCTCAAGTTGCACCAGGGGAGATTTAGATTGGTTAGTAGGTAAATATTCTTCAACAAAAACGTCTTCAATCAAATATTCTTCAACAAAAACGTCTTCAATCGTTAAGATAGGCTGCCCAGGGAATTGTTTGAGTCATTATCTCTGGAGCTGTTTAAAAGACATGTAGATGTTTTGCGTATACATGGTCTAGTGATGGACTTGGCAGTGCTATGTTAACAATTGGACTCGATGATTTTAAAGGTCTTTTCCAACCTAAATGATTCTATGACTCTAAGTGACAGGAATTCTTACAGAGCAGGTCGAAGTCTCTTCCTAAATCATTTGTCGTCAGGAATAAGCAAGTTGGCACAGGATGCCAGTGGCACAGTGGAGTCATCTTGCTCTACCAGAAGACGTGCACCTATGCCTCCAGCACCTCCAGGACATGCTTTACTCTAAATCTACTTTGATTCTAGGGGACATGTATGGATCTTTACAGTTTGAAAAAATATTTATAGCGCCTTGTGTTGCTACCTGTTGTCTGTTTAATTATGTCAACAGGAACAGCTTCTCCTGGTATACCCAGGATTGCTCCAGCTACTCTAGGAGAAGCAAAACCTGCAAATGAGCTTTCTTTAGTCAGTTTGGCACTGGGTAAAAAATACTTCCACACTTTCTACAAGGCAACACCCCTATGGTATTATAAAGCCTGTCGTACATGGAAATTCCTGCTCCAGGACTGGTTTGGATCTTTTTCCCGGTTCTATAGGCACCTAAAGTACATTAGTTTGTTTGCAGCTCAGTCACCACCCTGTGGGGAGAGAGGAAATACCCATTTAAAAATCATCAGACTTTTTACCTATCAGTCCCAACGTCTTTGCTGATATTGAAGAAGTTGTACTCGGAGGGTCTGCTCAGCCTGACCAAAGAATGGCAATTGAATGGATTATAATTGCTACTGCTGTTTTGTCTACATTTTATAAGAAAAAAAGAGGATAGGATAGGTTATATTACTTCAGCGTTGTCTTTCTGAATTAAAAAAAAAAATGACATTTTCATTAAAATGAAGTTTCTTCTAGAAAAAAAACCTTTATATTTTAGAGGAGTGAAAAAGGCATTTCTGCTGAGGACACTGTTTCAATTGCTTGGAATCAGAACCCTTTTTTCTCTTCTCACTTAGGACTGACCAAGTACTACACATAAAAATATCTTGGGGAAATGTCACTGCCATTTTTCAATATATTAGAATGGTTTCAGATGGCTAGAGAAAACTGCTAAGACATTTTCCACCCAAGATGACATTCAGAGCTATGAAGCATAAGTGAAAACAGCAAATTGGTTTGTGCAGTTTCCATTTGCTCTTTTCGCTTGCTTGCAATACACCATTTTCAGCATCAGACCTCAATACCTGGGGAGTTAGTTATCAGAAAACAAGTGTAGCTCTCCATTCTGGTAAGAGTTTCCCAAAGGTCGAGTGTTGTTCACTCTAAAACTGTGTTAAAATATAAGTTTCAGATATGTTTTTTAGAGGTTGCATTATATGGTCTGTATGGGTGCCACTGTTTGTTGAATTTTGAGGGGGAAGAGGTGGATTAAGGCTAAAATTAACCTGAAAGGAGTTCTGCAAGGTACAGTCAATGTGTTAAAAAACACAACAAACAGTGGACAATTCATATTCTTTGATACATTTTTAATCACTAGGTGCAGATAATTGGTAATCCCCAGCAGATATTTCAGAACTCTTCAAGCCAGCCAAGTTTGAAAGGCAAAAAGGAAAACACCTTTGTTGCAGGATTTGCCTTCTGATATTTGTAATCTTGTAGGTATAGCTAGCTTACAATGTCAAACGAATGTGCACTCTCCAGGCTTTTGTTAGTCTTGAAGATCATCATCATCATCATGGCTAGGCTTCGCAAACGAAGACATGGGAAGGGCTCTACTCACAATTGCTACAAGCACGCTGATGGCTAAAGAGGCCGATGCGGGATGGGCAAGTCTGGTTGCAAAAGGCACAGTGGAAAGTCTCCTTAGGCGGTATTGGCGAGGCACGGCTCTTTCTGTGTTGTCTTTTCTCCTCGAGACTAATTCTACATGCGTTCTCAAAGGAGGCAGCAGTGTTATCTTGAAGACAAGAATATGTAGAGTAGATACCAAGTGGCTGCTTTTTAAAAAAATCTTTAATTTTCCATGTTAAAAATAGTGGCATTTATCATAGAAAAATAACCTTTTTTTTTAATAGTACAGAATATCCATCTGCCAATACGAGGAAATATTACTTTCCCAAACCCCAAATGATAACCAAATTTCAAATGCTGAAAGAAAAAGCTGAAGGAACCATTCAAAGACATTGGCATTATGTTTTATTGTTTGAGTTCTTTGTAACTGAATTTCCTGTTCTGTAATCAATTGCTTAACCTTTTACTAGATTAACCTTATTTTCATCATTAACCTTGCCTAGTAAAAATGAAAGCAATGTGGCAGATGCAGGTTAGTCTGTTCCCACAGTAACAGGTAATCTGCTTACAGGGTAAATTTGCATAGTATCGATAAGCCCGCAACCCTGCGTGTCTCACAATACAGCTGCAGGAGTCAGTTTAGAGCTGACAGAATCATAGAATGGTTTGGGTTGGAAGGGACTTTAAAGATCATCTAGTTCCAACCTCCCTGCCACAGGCAGGGACATCTCCCACTAGACCAGGTTGCTCAAAGCCCCATCCAGCCTGGCCTTGAACACTTCCAGGGATGAGGCATCCACAACTTCTCTGGGCAACCTGTTCCAGTGTCTCACCACCCTCACAGTGAAGAATTTCTTCCTAATATCTAATCTAAATCTTCTAGTTTGAAATCATTACCCCTTGTCCTATCACTACACTCCTTTCTTACAGACCATCTTTAAAAGTTGTCCCTGGATTCTTTTCTGAACAACCCCAACTCTCTCGGCCTGTCCTCACAGGGGAGGTACTCCCACTCCCTGATCATCTTCATGGCTCTCCTCTGGATTTGTTCCAACATGTCCATGTCCTTTTTATGTTGGGAGCCCCAGAGCAGAACTGCAGGTCGGTCTCACACAAGCAAAGTAAAGGGGGAGAGTCACCTCCCTCAAACTGCTGGCCACACTTCTTTTGAAGCAGCCCAAGATCCAACTGGGTTTCTGGCCTGTAAGTGCACGCTGATGGCTCATATTCGATTTTTCATACACCAAAACCCCAAAGTCCTTCTCTGCTCTCAATCCACTCATCATCCACACTGTATTTGTTCTTGATAGATGACAGCAGGGAGGAATTTTATAGGTTGGGCACTGACCTGCTGGAGAGCAGCGCAGGGGAAAGGGACCCGAGGGTTCTAGTGGACAGCAGGATGACCATGAGCCAGCACTGTGCCCTCGTGGCCAAGAAGGCCAATGGCATCCTGGGGTGTATTAGAAGGGGAGTAGCAAGTAGGTCGAGAGAGGTCCTCCTGCCCCTCTACTCTGCCCTGATGAGGCCACATTTGGAATATTGTGTCCAGTTCTGGGCTCAACAGCGACAGGGAACTGCTTGAGAGAGTCCAGTGCAGAGCCACAAAGATGATGAAGTGGAGCATCTCCTTTATGAGGAAAGGCTGAAGGAGCTGGGTTTCTATAGCTTGGAGAAGAGGAGGCTGAGGGGTAACCTCATTAATGTTTATAAATATGTCAAGGGGGAGTGTCAGGAGGACAGAGCCAGGCTCTTTTCAGCAGCGTCCATTGACAGGACAAGGGGCAATGGGTGCAAGCTGGAACATAGGAGGTTCCACAAAAATATTAGAAAAAACTTTTCCACTATGAGGGTGACAGAGCACTGGAACAGGCTGCCCAGGGAGGTTGTGGAGTCTCCTTCTCTGGAGACGTTCAAAAACCGCGTGGACACATTCCTGTGCGCTCTGCTGTGGGTGATCCTGCTCTGGCAGGGGGGTTGGACTAGATGATCTTTGAGGTCCCTTCCAACCTCTAACATTCTGTAATTCTGTGATTCTGTGAATTGTGTAAAGGAAAGCTCCCATTTTGCAAGCAGTAGCCCATGGGCAAAGAGAGGGTGGTGTGACGACAGCTGCTTACCTAAAATGCCAATGCATACCTTTTCTTCTAGATCTCACCTTGAGTTTGCTTGGTTTATAAGGCAGCAAGGAGAAACCAGCTTTGTCTGCAGTACAGCATGCAAGCACATACAAAGATTGAAAGAGTAATACCTGAATTCTAGGCTGCAATTTTCTGACTCTCAATGTGAAGTCAGTGCCAAGTTAGGTACCTGCAATAGGTGTCCTCAACATCTTCTCTCTCTTTCTTGAATATTAACTCATAGTTTGTTTTTTTAGGTAACAGGTAGCTTAAATCATATCTCGTTCTCCTGAACTCAAAAACCGTGGTAGACGCAACACCAAAATAAGCCTGCTATACCAAGAAATCTGAATATGATCCAGCCTCACCAGGACCAGCTTTGGAACTCAGTTTTAGATATGCTGCAGTGAAATCCAAGAAAGAATCCAAGAAAACAGGATTGAGAAAGGTCAAGAGAGAAAAAATAACAGGCTTACTGAGATTTTGCATAAAGCAACATCCTTGTGACTTAATCCTGAATTTGAAAGTGTATTTTGGTTTGTTTTCTCTCCTACGTAGGTGTCTAAGGTGATTTTGCCTATCTCTAGTCTTGATCAACAATTTTTTTATTGTAACCTTCTGATATCGCTTCTTATGAGTCAATAGATCTTTCATTCTCCAGGTTGAAATTGCTGATGTTGGATACCTCGACTTAAGGGTAACTTTTTTTTAAAAAATCTAGTCAAAATCATTTAATTTGGACACAGTTAGTGAGATATTAGCAGCCAGCAGACCAGAAGTGCTTTTGCATTACAGATGTTTCAGTATCTGACTTTAAAGGAATTTTCCCTGCAATTATGTAAAATTACCCACAAACTCAGTTTCTCACTTAGTTCAAATGGCAGAAGCCCATGTACTGGATCGAAATGTTCCAACCTCTCAAATTCACATTGCACAATGCTTCTGAACACTAAGACTTCTTTCCTTTCAGTTTCCTTTTTTAAAAATCTAGGAAGATCTGCTAAGAGTGTAAAAAAAGATTGCTAAGGAAGTTAGAAAACAGGCGAAGTGTGTATATATATTATAGCACTTTCTGTGTATTTCAGAATCATATACAATTTTCATCACTGGAGTATTTTTTTGTTATTTATTTCCTGGCAAGCCTTATGCAGATATATAGATGTTATGGGAAAGACATCAAAAGAGAGAACATTGTGCAGAGCTAGCCAAATTCTCTCTCTAAAGCCTCGAGCAGTTCAAGACCGGATCCCACAATGAAAATATTGTGTGACCCCGTGGAAGTAGGCAGCAATGTGCCTCTCCACAATTTTTTAGTTCAAAAAATATGAGGTCCTCTGGAACTCAACTGTGCACCCAGCCCATTTTGTAGTGAGATGGGAGTTCCTGGCTGTGAGCTCCTAGAAGTCCTGTCACTCCAGGGTCTATGGTGAATTGCTGGTGACTAACAACCTGATGAATATTTTGCCATGTAGCTCTGCAGAGGGTCAGGAGCATTAGCAATCCCAGCCATAGCGCTTGTGTGGCTACAGCAGCAGAGCACTTAAGGACAACCTGTTGCCACAGTTTTGCAACACAGTTGATTGCAGCAGAAATTTTCACACTTTTATGCCATTGCCCCAATACATGCTTGTGTAGATGGCAAACTCCTCAGCTTGCATATGAGCTGGAGGAGCCATTCATATGGTGCAAGAAAACTGGCCAGTGTGTCCAACCTTATCTGCCATACACCAACATCTCCATATACATAAGAGCTGCAAAATATGAACTGTAAATGTCTGGGGTTGCACCCCTGAAATGGGCTGACCATCAATCAGTACCAGCCCCTACTAGTTTACGTTTTCCCCAAAGGTGGGGATTAGGATTACCAGCAGCCAACACAACAGCATGTGCAGATCCCATGGCCTAAAAGCCCAGCACAAGACTCATGATCCAGCTCTGATATAGGATTGAAAAACAGTGATCAAATAGATAGAAATGCTTATGTGTAAAGGATTACAAGATGGTTTCTGGTGCTAATAGCGAAATCTTAAAGCCAGCACCAGCCCCATGCTAGGGGCTGAAGATACTAGCTACCTGCTGTACAAGTTCTGTGAGAAGAATTTTGGTTTTGTAACATGAATTTTCATAATTTTCAACATCACTTTTGAAACATAATTCTCCTTTGAATTTCCTTTCCTTTCCTTTCCTTTCCTTTCCTTTCCTTTCCTTTCCTTTCCTTTCCTTTCCTTTCCTTTCCTTTCCTTTCCTTTCCTTTCCTTTCCTTTCCTTTCCTTTCCTTTCCTTTCCTTTCCTTTCCTTTCCTTTCCTTTCCTTTCCTTTCCTTTCCTTTCCTTTCCTTTCCTTTCCTTTCCTTTCCTTTCCTTTCCTTTCCTTTCCTTTCCTTTTGCAGTTCAGGGTCAAATGTGAATTTGTTGGCAGATTCAGGAGGCGGCAATGGCAAGTTTCAATATTCTTCCATTATCAATGGCTTTTATTTACTTAAATGGCTGGGAGACTCTTATTCTTTCTATGTTTTCTACTACATTTTACTTAAAATCAAACAAAATAGCTGTACAAACAGGTTATAGCTGTACCAGTTTTCCTAAAGTGCAATTTTTGTCTCAGTGTATGTTGTCTCCAAATGTTATACAACCCCAGGAAAAGATAGATTAATGGCAAGGGAGAATATGTATTCCCATGGCCAAAGGAATAGGGATAAATAATGGAGCAGGGGAAGGAAGACAAGACTGGAGAATGAGAGAGAGTGATGACATTTGTTTTCTCAGACAAAAAGCTGTTGTCCTTTGAGACTACTTAATGTATTTATCTTTTAAGGAAGGAAAAAGAATTCCCACTGGATAGACCGAAAATTTGACAAAGGTCTGAGAAATAGGATCTTCTCAGGCTTTGTCTGTAGGTGGGTAAAGTCGTAATAGCTCTGTTTTTCTTGGTTTTCTTTACATGAGAAAAACTGAGTAAGAATGCCTTACTATGCATAATTGTAAGGATACTCATTTCTTCGAGACTTTTTGCACTGCATCTCAGTCAACTGAAAGGTCAATTTAGTTATTTTTCCTTCCCTCACATCCTATACTGAGGAAGAAAAAAAAACACCAAAACATGTAGACAGGTCTTTCAGATTTCAATGAAAATAACAGATGTTACCCATCAAAACAGCTTCCACCCAGAGCAAGGATGACATAGGCACAGAGTGACTGAGATTTTCCTTCCAACAGACAGAGCTTTATCTCAGACAGAGCCAGGGGGTACTTTGCTTAGCAGAAACAGCCATCATGATTTCACCGTAGAACATCCTCTGTTTTGGGACTGAAAGGAAACCTTTGATCTAACTGCATCTACCAGGTTATCATTTAAATGATGGAGCATATTGACTGTAAAAATTGCTAGGCTCAGCACTGGTTTGTTTGGCATGGCGCACGGAGAAACTTTGGTTACATATTGTTTTGGTCAGATGTAGGTTTTGCATTCCCTTCATATTGCCTGATCAGTGTGCTGGGAAGACCACCAATCTTTTGGGTGGGCTCTAGAATAGATTCTTATTTCCAAGTTTACTTAAATTCAGGGCATGAAGTCATTGTAACAAAACCACAAAAGCCATGGAGTTTACAGAAAAACTAAAGCCTATTCTCTAGTGGCTTAGATACAGCTATAATATGATACTAAGCAAGCAAATAAGATTTAACAGGGCCTTAGTTTCTCTCCTAGACCAGGTAATAGCTGGGAAGACTGTCACTTCACATGCGTGCCTAATGGCAGGCCAAGCATGGATGCAATATGTGTTCAAACTGACTGAAATTAAGCTCCTTCTTGAACAGCTTCAGAGCACAACACAGAAAATTTGATCTCTTTCTCCCTCAATGGTGCTTCTATACTGACCTTAAGCCATCAGCATATGCCCCATAGGGCAGATGTCAAAATCATAAAACAATATAGGGCAGAGAAGCTGGCTATCGGCTCATCCACAGGATGGGGCAGTGAGATAGGTGGGATACCTGAGCTCAGGCAGGTCATACATGGAGCCTGGGGTACTTTTGACAGCTCCCGCACCTACTTACACCAAGTCCTCCTAGCTGGAAAATAGATTTGATAAGAACCCTCCAGCTGCTGGTTGTGAAGGACACATACTGTGTTTCCTAATGACACTCAATTCATCTGTAGGTTGGAAGAGAGTAATGAGTTGCATAAAAACTGTAGGAGATAGTTATAATAACTAAATGGGAGTAGAGTGTTCTGTAAAAAAAAATCCAGCTCTAAGTGGAGGTGCACAACGTGATTGACATTGGGTTCGAGATTATCAGGACCACAGTGTTGCTACTTCAAACAGTTGTGATAGTAAAAAAAAACAAGGCCAGCTATGAGAAAGGTCATTTATCTGTTAAAAGGTGCCATCACCACTGGTTTTTTTTCTCCAGCTGATGACTTTCTGACAGCTTTTACTTCAGTCTTCAGCAGGCTCCTTGCCTTGTGGTGCACCTTTGCATCCTGGAGGGTATCACAGCACTGCTACTTCTGCTCCTAGCCAGGGCATCTCCCAGCAGAACTAACATTTCAGTTCCTGAACAGCTTTTACTAATTGAGCTCTGCACATAAGTGTTTGGTTTTAAGGGATAATGTTGTGGTTTTTTACATTGCCTGCAAGTATGCAGAGCTGCTGTGCATTACTGGTGCTTCTCAAGAGACCTGTTAACTGCTTTTTAATATTTCAGCCTCTGACCTGCATCTTAATGTGTTGTTATAAAATTTCTCTCCCTTACTCAGCAGTTTTGCTCCATGTGTGTGTTCTGAGTCTTACTTGCTGATTTTATTGACAGACATAACAAGTTTATTACTTCTCTCTCACTGGATATTGTTATTGCCAAGTCCCAAGCATGCAGTCTTCAGTCTTTATGGGAATGCATGAGCTAGAAAAGGACAAAGTCTGACTTTTTTTATCCAGGGCTGTGGTTGCAAAGCTGTCAGGTAACAAAGTGAGGCAGGGAAGGAATGCATCTTTTCAATGGAAAAAGTGTTGATCCAGCCCAGCAGTCCTGTCAACATACATTGGCAGAGTGCTTTTTCTCAGTCTGTCTCTGAAGACCATTTGTTCTCCATCAGAATAATCTCTGGCCATCCCTTAGTTATTTAAAACTGGATTTGATTGTTTGTTTTGTTCTGCTTTCCAACTCTATCCACAAAAGCCTGAACTGGAGTTCATAGAATCATAGAATATCTGCAGTTGGAATGGACCCACAATGATCATCGAGTCCAACTCCGTGCTGCTCAGAGGACTACCTAAAACTAAGCCATATGACTAAGAGCATCATCCAGACACTCCCTGAACTCTGACAGGCTTGGTGCCATGACCACTTCCCTGGGGAGCCTGCTCCAGTGACCGACCACCATCAGTGAAGAGTTATTCCTTGTCCTATGATTAGGCTATATTAATTTCTGCTGAAGCATGACCAAAGGTCATTTTAGAACATTTGATTTTAACTTTAGATTTAGGGTGAGCAGTGTTGTCTTGAATAAAATGCCATTTTAAAAGGAGAGTGACTGTGAAAAGTTAGGATCTATGGGGAAAGTGGAGATTTACTGCCGCCATAGAGAGAACAGTAATTTGAAAAGGATGCATTCAGTAAAAAGAAAATCATCTGACATAAAAAGTTAGCCCATCACTAGACAAGCAACTTCTACTGTCTCACATGTCCTTGCATTTATTAAGATAATTTTTATTTTCTCCTTTTTATGGCCCTTTTCACCACAGATTTACCTCAACATCAGTTTAAGTCTTTCAGCAGAGTAGGGAAAATTGAGTTGGGGAGTTGAGAGTTCGTAGTAAGGCTAAAACTAGGACCTGGCCAGTGTCATAACAGCCTGATCACTCTAAGGGCAAGGTGGACTGGTACAAAAGTGGCAGAAGTGGGACAAGTCTTGCATAGCCACGTTTGTTGCTTGTGCTACTGCTTAGGAGGAACAAGCCTGTCCTCACCGAACGTATTCATGAACAACCAGCTCTCCATCACATTTTGGGGGTTACATTCTGGGACTGGCTCCCCACTAGCTGTGTCACAGGCTGTGATCTCTGTGATCACAGGGTGCAGTGGTTTATGAAACATATCTGGCTGAGATAAATAGATTTAATGGGGGGGATTGATGGGTCATATTATAGCTCTATCAGTTTCTGAACTGACTTGCTGTATGTTCTCACTCAGTAACACCAACACTGGAAATGAATGGGAACGACCATCCAAGGGCACGGGAAGGAGAGACGAACTACATCATCTTCAGCTTATGTGAGCTTTGGCTGTTACAAAATCACAGTGTAAAAGTTGTGGCAGGAGAAGGCTGAGAGCAAGACACAGTCCTGTATCATTCTATGATTCTATGATTCTATGATCACCATCTATAAGTAAACTATCTGGCCATTAACGTAGTCTGATGAATATCGTGCCTGAACAGCGACTGGTAGGGCAAGGTGCAATCTTTAAGCAATTAATTTCATGCCACACTTCACTATAGTGCTAAGAACCACAAAAAACTCTCTGGGTTTCATTTCCTCTGTGTAGTCATGGATTTTCCAGAGAAGCTTGGCACCTTTGTCTGCAGCCCATTGAAGCAGTCCTAATATCCCGCAACAGTGATTGACGCTGTGAGCTCCCTCAAATTCAGCTTCCATTTCTGTCAACGTTGGTTTGATGTGCTGTTTGTAAACAGCGAGTGAGTACTCCAGCTCACCTTGTCCACGCAAAAATGAGCAGCATAATCCCGCAATACGAACAGAGAAGTAGTGCAGACTGAGTCATGGTAGTACAGCTTCTCTTGTGGAAACATCACCAGAGTAGCCGAATAGCCTGTGGGAGACAGCCATATTGCCTAGTTTTGACAAGGATGAAAGAAAATATTCTGATGGCCTGTGGGAACGTGGATGTCTTGGTCTCAGATGTGAAGGAGTGAAGTGTTAATCAGTCACTGCATTCCCTTAACGAGGAACTGCATTAACCGTGTCATTTGCTATTATTGCTTGAAGGGTTGGGGATCGGTGTTACACTCGTTCAGCTGAGATCCCGTGCATCGTGAATTTTCTGTGCGAGTGCATACCTTACCATAAGGAATAAATTTGTTGGAAAAATGCTGTGATTGATTACAAGTTGTCTTGTTAACTAGAGACATTCCCAAATGGTGACATCTGCTTCTACAAACTGTGAGAAGTGGAAATACCAGCAAAAACAGTAATACCAAACTCAAAGCAGCAGGTGCTGACTTTGGAACAGTTGTCTTTTCAATTTTAGAATAAGTTAGTACTGTGTCAGTATTCTATAGGTATGCCAGGTGACTCAATTCTCCTTTTTTCTTTTTTTTTTTGGAATTAAGTAAAATGAAATAACATGGTACTTCTGAGTGCAGATGAACAGGACATGAAGTATTTCTATTCAATGTGAGGAAAATATATTTAATAAAAACATAAGAACAGGTTAAAGGTCTGGTAGGGTTTTAAACAATAATTTTTGTTACAGCTATTTTTATTTTAACTGTTCTTGTTACCACAGCAAAAATGAAAAGGACAAACAAAAATTGTCCTGTTATTCCAGATGTACCATTTGTCTTGTTCCAGCATAAAAATATTATTATTTTAATCACCCAAAAATGCAAAGTTTTGGACTTCGATCCAGCTCCGAGGGTATCAGATGGGTATCTGTCTACTCCTGGTTCCAGATGGTTGTTTAACAAAGAGGAACAGCACATTTCAGGTCTCTTTCTGCACCTGTGAAAAGCTGGGATGTGCTGCAAAGCCAGGTAGAACAGAAGTTAAATCATCTGGAGAGATCCTTTGCCAGGATGCTGGCTTGATATGTGCCCCAGCTCTGTGCTGGCAGTCAGCAGGGGCTGTCACAGTCAGAGGGGGAATTTTCACCCCCCAAGGCTGAGGGCAGCTTTCTATGCCTGCCAGGAGGTCTGGTTACCATGTCCTCCCAAAAATTAAAAGCAGTGGCGTGCTGCCAGGAGGAAAAGGCTGGAAAAGGCTGATGGCTCTGGGGGCAGCAGCTCATTGCTGCATGAAGAACACCACTAAAATGTCCTGCTGGCTGCAACCCATTGCCAAGTGGGGACTGCTGTGAGGGGAGGTATGACAGTGGAGAAGGACATTTTCCCACTTCCCAATGCTCTGTTTCCAGTTAAGGGAAGTCATTAATTAGCTAGAGGTTTCATATCTCTGGAAGCATCCTAGGGGTCCAGGAATACTTTGCCCTCTCCCCTTCTAGAAGATGACATTACCCACACACATGGACAAGGGGACTCAGCATACTCAGGTCTCTTTTTGGGACCTTTCCATATGTTTTTGCAACATTTTTTTTCCCCTTTTGCCAGTCAGAAATCTCTAGAGTAGCTGTAACCATTATTGATTTTTTGTTTCTTTGTGTTTTTGTTTTCGTGGGGTTTTTTTCCAAAAGCATGGTGCCTTTCTCTTCAGGAGAGGGTGCTTGATGGCTTCACACTGACCTTCATGAAGGCACCAGATGTACCAACTGCCCGACTAACCTTGTGGATGTCCCTACAAGTAATGGTCTGGCCCATCCTACCAAGTCTTGCGTGCACCATAGGCAGGGACTGGGGTATGGTGAAAGACCCAGTTTTAGAGGACAGCATAGTTCCAGCCTGGCAGAGGTGAACCTGAGTCCTTTCAGCACAAAGACAGGCAGAAGGACTGTTGGCTTCCCCACTCCTTTACCTGCCACAGAATATAACCTAAGAAGTGAGAAACTAGGTTTGAAGTCAAGCATTGATCTTTGGGGACTGAGACCTGGATGTCTCGGTGCCTTGATCAGATTTTGTTTTCTCAGCAGCTAGCTGTGTCTATGAGGTGATGCTCTAAACAAGGAGAATTCATGCTATCTCTTTTTAGATATTTAACTTGATGTGCTCCGAACTGCTCCCAAGCTAAATAATGAAGGTGTCCTAATAGAGATATTGTGCACTCAGAGGGAAAAATTCATTAAGGAAAAAAATTCTCTTTAAATATACCGCAATACGATGCTGCACTGCACTGATGCAGGAAATCCTTACATTTACTGTATCACCAAACAAGTGGAAAGAGAAACACAGAGGAGGCTAAACACATCTATTTGTTATCTTACATATTGTTTGGAAAAAGGAAAAAAAAATGTTGCACTTTGTGTATGTGTAATCTCAGAAGCTCTAAGCCTCAGGCATAGGCAAGAAATATATCGAAAAATCACGAATTGAGACCAATTCAGGTGTCATTTTCACTTTTTCTCGCTGGTCTGAAGATTAGCTGGCTAAGCAAAACACTTCTGGGTAACAAAGCAAAATTTGGCTGTTCTTCAGGGCTGTGGGTGTTCGCTGTGGGTTTTACTGACACATTCTTGTACGCTTTAGGAGGAAATTGTCTGAGTGTGGGATGGGCAGAAAGGGTTAAGAACCCACTGCTGCTGTGTGTGATAATATTTTTTTCTCTATTTCATTTTCGCTGTACAGCAAAATAGTTGTTCTGCTTTGATTTGTTAATGAACTGAGCAGTGCCATCTTGTGTTTTTTCCAGCAAGCGCAATTACTCTTTAAAATACTTCAAAGGGCAGGAATAAAAGGTATCCATTAATATCTTGCTGGCAGGTTACTTGCCACCTCCATGTAAACAGCGCCTCGGTTTACATCTGTGATCTTTGGATGTATGAACCTAAAAATACAATGAATAAAGCTAAATGAAAGTGTAATATAATTTTAAAAGCTGACCTGTATAGCTTTGATATATATACTCAGATTTGAACCTTTTTTTCTACTTTTTTGGGGGATGGATATTTAACAGTATCATGTGAACTTCACAGTTTGGGGTCTCTACATTGCTCTGCACAGTTCTGAGACCACTTTCATAGACTGTGAGCTCAAAATCTAGTAATTATTTTTAAAGTTTATTGACTTATGGGCTTATGGTGGAAGGGTAATTCTGTGAAGATATTCTCAACCCAAACACAACAGCTCTTTCTCACAGGCATTAACTGAAGGGCTGGTTTTGAACTCTGTTTTAGGCAACAGCAATGAAACAGCATCATTTGAAACACTTCAAGATGAAAACAGAAGTCCAATGTACTTCGCTTTCCACACTGCTTAGAGTGGTTCCCCAGTATGGAGAGAGATGCTAATACAGCCTTTCTCTATAAAAGTCATTTCAATAAACCATAGACTTATAAAGACAGAAGGAAGACTTCTCTTGTCTGCTGAATTTAGAGAAACGCTTAAGGAGAATTGTCAACATATAGAGATCAAGGCACACCTACACCACACATCAGTGCTGTTAAAGAAGTATGGCAAGAACGAGTATTGGTGAGAACTCGCTTCAACATATCATAATTAAAGCGAAGCTGGATAATTTAGTAATGTGTCACAGAAATACCCTTTAAACTGAGAAAAATACAGAGCAGCTGGGAACTTGAGCTGCCCTAAATGGCCTTGGTTTGGCATCATTACCAGTGACATCTTCAGCAAGGCCATGAAGGACAAATTTCTTATCTATCACATTTTTTTCACTTTGCAGTGTATTAAGGGCCATCATGAGAGTAACCCAGCTGGAATACCACAGAAGGAAGTTTAAGAGGTCCTTCGACCCACTGCAGCCATAGCCTGAAGCTGCCTGAATGAGCCCTGGGTTAGAACTGGCAAGATGCAAAGTGTCACCCAGCACATTGCAGCCCCTGGCCACTCCTCTGCAGTGGCTCAAGGAACAGCTTCATCCCCAAGTCACTGGAACCCAAGGAGCTGCCATACAGCCCACGTTTCCATAGCAGCAAGACATGGGCTGAGAGCAATTCAGAATGGGGAGACAGAGCCATCTCTGACCGGTGCTTCAGGTCATGTCTAGACCATCGCAAGGCATCAAGGCCATTGGCTCAAAAAGCTGCTCATTGCCCACAGCCTGGAATAGCAATGGTATTGTCCAAGACAACAACAGTTCTTGCCTCTTGCCAGGAATAAAGTGTGCGTCACTTGATGATGAGGGACTTTTCCTCTGACTCAATCATTCAGTGACCAAAGTCCCCCTCTTACAATCCCTCAGTCCAAGAACAGTAACTTCACACCTGTCCTCCACTATTTTTAGGGCTCTGCTTCGCATTGTGGTGAATGCCGCAGATCCCAAACCAGTTCTATGGGCCATCTCCAAGGAGAAGGCACTCAACCTTTAGCCAAAAAGTAGGAAGATGGAAGAAGATCCCCATATCAACCAAGCAGTCCTGCTCCCAAAGTCTCTGGAGAAAGTGAGGATACATGTGGCTGCCTGGCTGAGTTCTACATATGTTTTTACACACACACACACATATATATATGTATATATACATGAAGCAAACTAGCCCTGAAGATATTGCTGTAGTGTTTTGTCAGTACTGCAGTTGCTTCTGCTGCAACGTCAATGTGTGCAACTGCCTGCCATATGGACCTGCGAAGGACTCTCCAGTTTGGAAAGTGCTCACTGAACAAGTTCTTGGAAGCAACCTAAAAAAGCACAGTGACATGACCACAGGACAGTTACTTCTTCTCCTTTATCGCTCCAGTTCTTCCTACTGCCCTGGAAATCCCCCATGAGCGGTGAGAACAATTTACATGATGTGTATGCTAGCGTATAGGTGCCGGTGCGTATGGAGGGGGCGTGGTATTTAGTATGGCAGCAGATTGGTTATGTGGCCATTAGTCAGTCTTGCTGCTTTTTAAAGCCTTCGTTCTCCATTTCTAAAATGGTCTTAATGATAACGTGTTTTTTATTTAAAGAACATTGAAAGCCACAGCTCAGAAGTGCTGCATGTAACAGCTAAAAACTATTAACAGTCTCTTCATGGCTCTGATCAACAAAGTGGAAATAAATTGCTTAGCTAGAAAGGATTATGAATAGTTTTATTAACATTCGCAAAGCATTTCGAGGCCCGAACATGGACAGTGGAAATAAATATTGTATAAACATGCTATTATTAAATGACCGCTTTACTCTGGGAAATGGCATGGGAGTGGTTTTTCCATATTTATCATGACTCAGTGATTCCAGGTAAAACGCGTTCATTTCACAAGTTAAAAAAAGAGAGTACTCTTTGCTGTCAGCTCTGTCAACACATCTGAGAAGTCCAAAGCCAAGCCATGTTTTGCCTGGCTTTCTGATTAACACCAGCCAGGGATGGTGTTACAAGCCAAACATTCCTTGCCGTGGTTTTACGTCCTATTCCACAGGATTTCACGTGAGAACGAGAAGGCTCTGCCTGCAGATGAGGGGCTGAGATGCTACCAGTCATTGCTTCTTCATCAGTGCTACTGATGACCCTGGAATCCAAGAGCCTTCAGCTCTCCCTCCCCATTTGGTGCTGTTTTAGCAGAATTCATACATGTTAAAACTGTTAAATATTTCTTTTGCTTAATAAAGGCAGCAATGAATAAATTCACACAGAGAATAGGTAGATTGGGTAAGACGTGCCGTTTTCACATTGTCGCTCTAAAGAATGCAATTTGACGGATTTAATTACACAATTATTATTTGTCAAAATACCAAAAACCGTTCATCTTCTCCATGCCCTAACAACCCGTCAAAACGTCACTTCTTTTCCAGTGTGGCTTCTAACCACCGATATTTAGCACAGATAATTACGCCTCTTCAAATGTAAAGCAGTTAAGTTTTGTAAAGCGTGATGATGCACGGAATGGTTTTACCAGCTGTTTTCCCAAGTCTCAATTTCTGAGCGAGACTGATATATTGTGATCCCCAACGCATGACTTCTGGTGGTTTCGTGAAAAGCATCGGGAGGGCAAAACATTGTTGTATTGTATTTCTATCTGTGTTTGGATTATGGCCCATGTGGGCTCCAACACACCCAGAAGCAAGCTGAAGCTGGCCTTGTGGCCATCAACAATGCTCTGAATATGGCTTATGGAAAAGTTTCATTTAGTTTTACACTTGCAATAACATTATGCTTTGCGTGTTATTTTTTTTGTTAGCTGAAAAGCATGTGTTTTGACTTTTCCCATCAACGTAGGAGCAATGGCTTGTATTTTAAGTCATGGGACAGAAAAGAAATAACAAAGTCAAGGCTTTCTTTCCAAACTGCACCTATGCAACATTTTTATAAGTGTTTTTGCTAATTAGCATAATTGGGGTTTGCTATGTTTTAATCAATTTTGCTAATTATCATCACTCAGTTTTTGCACAGACTTAACAATTTGAGAGGACATTTTGAAAACATAGAAGCAAATTTTCTCTGCCAGGATATTTAATGCTGCAACTTTAGCCAAAAACTGCTGACATATATAAAATGCATCAAACATATTACCTTCTTCACTGGTCCATAGAAAATCTCCTAAAACCAAGTAGCATGGAAAACATCTTTTGCAAGGTGTTCTGACACAAGAAGAGTGGCTTTCATCGTTCATATGGATTGATTACAGCTAGTTCACTACTTATGAATTGATAACAACTAACTCATGTCAGATTTTACATTAGTGGCCAACAGCCATCTCTCTTCAGACCTTGCCAGTTGATGCACGACAAGCAGAAATTTGCTTTTATGGGATCTTCAGTGAAATGGAAACCTACTCAAGCTAGTAAGGGTATAAAGACCTGGTGCCAGACATAAATGTTATTTTATTATTTGCTGGCCTTCAGATACCATCCATTCAATTAGTATTAAAGGTATCAAAAAATTATTGTTTTTCTAATACTGACATTGCAGGTTTAAAAAATGATGATTCTAAAATTCAATAGCTGTAGATTTTTCTAGCAGATCCATCAGCAACTCATCTCTCATTACAATGATTGTAAAAGCAAGCTCTTCCATGATGCTGAAACGTAAATAAATCATGTAAAAAGATCATTGTCATGGCACAAGATTTCTGATGGACCCAGTTCTGGAAGTGTAATTATTTGACAAACAAGTAAAGTCTGTTGATGTTCAGGGAAGGACTTTTAAGCACTAACTAACTAGAACGATTCAGTTTTATTTACTTAATGAGAAAGGCAATTAAAGTAAAATAATCCTGTTAACTAATGGTTACATACTGATAGGGGCTAGGACCCAGCATGTCTTTTTGAAACCATTTTGGGTAGCAGCTTTATCTTCTGAATGCCTCCAGAGGCATTTTCCTCTCCTCAGTGACTATAAAGGTAATTAAAAAAAACCTATTAGCAAGGAGTACTTCATCAAGCATGTCAAACTGAGGTTCCTCCTAAGCTGGGCAGGGTAGATCCCACTGTAAATATACAAAACAGCCATAAAGAAGCTATATATTCTGAAAATTTACTCTCTGGGTGCTGTGCTGAGGAGCAAGCATGCCCATTTAAAAGCTAGCTTTAGTCACCTTCATAACATGTGTGTGAGGGACTCAGTAGTTTTTAGGCAGTGAAGCCCCTGGCAGAGACCCCTGAGCTGAGGAGCTGGCTCCATCTCAAAGGCAGCAGTTTCGTAACATCTGCTTTCAGAACACAGATTTACACATGATGAGCAAATGGTTAGGTGTCAGAATGAGAACACCCTGTTGGAGAACTCTGCCTTTGACTTTGCAGGATGGGGAATTCGCCCATGTTGGTTATTGCAGGCAGGGCAAAAATTAAATTACCTGCGGGGACAATCCAGCTCACAGCAGGGACACACAGCTATAGCTGTCCACCTCTGAGAGCGTAGCAGCACAGACACATATAGTAATTCGTGTCTCTTGGACTCACCCAGGGAATGAGGGCCAAACAAGTCAGCTCAGGAATCATTAATTGGCCTTCTCCTAAACTATTGCTGGAGGTATTGAAGATGCCATTGCATTCAAGCAGAGTGGACACTGAAATATTAATAATGAAAAAGACAGAATGCTATTATCTAGCAACAAGAAACTTCACTTGGAGAAATCCTCCATTCACAGAACAATGTTCTCTGGAAGTTGTGCTCCTCAGTCAGTGTTCTTGATTTTTGTTCACAGGCTGCATATAGATAACATCTCCATCTTAGTGACACACCATAGTACACACAGAAGAGTCAGACACAGCAGTGATTATCTTGTGGACAATCTTTCGTTTCTCTTGGAAATGTTTCAGGGATGAAGTAGCCGTAACCACAATGAAAAAAAAAGAAGTCAAACAAACATTACAGTATTATGGCAACTGATTACATCTTGTCCAAAAAAATATTAAGGCTTCTGTTCTGTCTCCTTTTTCCTTTTTTTTTTTTTTTCCTAACTTGGACATATATTTTTCCCCAATCCCTGCCTCCCCTCACCCACTCCCAATTTTCCTGCTGGGATTCTTGTACAAAGCAAAATAGGTAAACGAATTGCACAATACTCTTCCCAGAAGAGATCCAAACTGTAGGATACGCACTCTTTTCAAGGCTGCTAACTGAGTAGTGCATTTGACTGTGAAATTGTATATGGCCCGGGGGATTCCTTTTGTGGTCACATAGAGGAGTAGGGGAAATTTCAATATACAATGCGTAGCATTCACAGCAGGATGATCACAAAGTTGGTAGCTTATGCAAATTAATGGTTATCCAAGTAAAAAGATTGTCATAATTGTACAATGATCACTAATCATTCCTGTAAGTTCGCAGATTGATTTACCTTCCTAAATTTTGTTCATAATGACAATACACAAGGGGAGAAACAAAGCATTTCAGGGAACACGAAAAAATTAAATTGTACCAAGACTTTCATGCTTGGAAATAGGCAAATATTTCAACCAAGGCTACCCACCATGTACTACCACATATTATCTAGCCTCACATTTGCTTCCAAATTTCTGGATTTTATACATATATGTATAAATAAGCGTTTACCCTAAAACTATTTGGGTTGTGAAAGAAAAAAGCTCTATTTTAGAATATGCACTTCTGGAAGCTACATTTCTTTAAAGTCAGGACAGTCCTGGTTAAATGCTTCCACTGATTGTAAAGCAGTATGGCTATGAAGGAAAAGTCTGCTTTTTTAACTAAGTAAATCAAATCAGAAAGCAAATAGAGATAAACTGTGTTTGAAACTGTAAGCACTGAAACAGACTATGAAACACCAGTGTCACAATCTGTCACTGAATTACACCACGTGTGGATGGTCCTGGCTTTAGAAGGGGTGAGGGTATGGTTTTATGGTAGGAGTACTGCCTAAAATCCAGCTGATGTGTGCTCATGGCATCCAAGTCTAGACTCAGAAGCAGACAGAGCCTCCTACCCACACTGGCTGAAAAAAGTTTTTTGAACCACTGCCACAGGAGTGATCAGCCACCACCAGCATCACCAGGTCAAGCCAGAGCTTGTATCCTCACGCCTATCATGAAGCGTAATGAAAGGGGAGGGAAACAGGGAAAAGGGAAAAGGGAGAAAGAAGAGAAAAGATGAGGCAAGACAAGAAAGAAAAGAGAAAAATTTAAAATAGCTGCAGTTTTAGTTAATCACTTTTGAATGTCACCCACTTTAAAAAAAATACCATAAATTGTGTGAATGCTTTCTATCATTACGTTTAAATCAGATTTCACTTAGAGCAGCAGATTTCTGTATTCCTAATATTTTGCTACAGGGTTGGCCACTAAACCAAAGCCTACTTTCCAGTAGACCCCTCACTCTGCCACAAATTGCACAACAACACAAGCAAACATAAATAATGCATCTGGAAATACATGGCGTATTTAAAACCTGCAATCAAAGAGAGCACAACGGGGAGACAAGAACACTAGTGCAGGCTCTATGGCATTTATATAGCATGGACCCTTTGCCCCTGAATACAATCTGCTTGGTACACACGCTGGAAAAACCTCACTGGGCCGGCACTTCGTTCCTGATTGTCCTCGGCGGGGATCCAGGTTTAACCATGCTGGCTTCAGCCAGAGGGATAACTGAGAGAGTGAGGGAAGATGGATAAATTCATCCATCGGTCTGAAGGCCAAAAACATCTGCTGGAGTCATGGAGTTGTTTGTTGGCTGAGTTCACATGAAGGAAGCCCCTCTGGGAGTCAGTACCCGGCTCTTTCGAGTTTTGAGGGTTGTCCTTGGAGACCGCAGCGTTTCGCTACCTAGGGGCAGCAGAATGTCAAGCCGACCGAGAAATCCTTCAGCCTATTAGCGCAGCATGACACAGCCGAAAATGCTCTTTACTGAATATCATATAGATACTAAAATCTGGATTTTTTTTTCTTTTTTTTTTTTTTTAAGAAATCCTTGAGGCTGCACACAGCCCAAAGCTGAGCTCACTCCACTAAATTAAAGGTTTCAAATGTGCAAAGATTTGTAGTGCATCCATTTGGGCAGATGCGAGTGTTGGATATCAAAGTGATGGGCAGCAGTACAAGTGCTGAGGACAGACAAAATGTAGCAGCTTTTTTTTCTGAGTAACAGGACCAAAACATATTGAAAATCAAGATTAAAAAGTAGGATAATTCCTGTGTTAAGCAATTGTAAGAGGCAGTTTTTTATCCCTGATGCTTGCTAAGTACTTGATGTGGTGATATTCAGTACAGTATGATGCTAGTTTCATTCCTGTGATTAGTTTCATCAGTTTTTGGAAATGATGGGTGTTACTGAAATAACCTGCTAGTCCACAAAATTCTGGATTAAATAAATTCTAGAAATTTCTGGATTTTCAGCTCCTAGATAAGCTTAAACTTAAAAAGCAATAAATTAAACAAGTAAATTAATAGTCCCAAAGCTACAGACTGTGACCCAACACCAAACTTTACAACTGAATTTAGCCTCTCTCTCTGATGACTAAGGAGTTGCAATAAGTGTTGTCCTTGCGGTATAAGTACAATTTCCTAGCAGTCTGCTGTATCTGAGTCATCACAGACACTAGGCAATAGAGGAATAAAAGCTTTCTCCCTTCATTTTGTGCTTCTCATATTTAGAGCGGTAGACACAGAACGTTTTGGACACCATTCCCTGGTTCAAAGCCCATTTAAATCAGTGGGAACCTTTCTGCTGAATTACTTAGTCTTGGAGCAGACCCACCACTCCTTCGTACATTAAACAGTGAAGTTGAAGCATTGTCTCCTTCCATTACTAGTATCAAAGTATATAATTTTTTTTTAATGGATATTGTGTAATTGGGAATCTCATTAACCTGGTCACTGTGGGAAATACTTATGTAGATAGGAGGTGATAGCCTGATCCTCTAAAAATATCGTCACATGTTCAACTGAGAACTGTCTCTTTGGCATGCATACAGATGCTGCAAGCTTTAAACACAGGCACGAGTTAATGTACATATTAGGTGTGCATCCTAGAGTCTATCAGAGCAACACCATGCTATAGCATGTCTAATGAGTTAACATCCTTTGCTAGTTGGTCTATTAGTTATGGATCAGAAGTCATTGGGGTGTTATTGAGCTTCACGTTTGGCGGGCTGTGAAGCACTTGGAAATCTTCGACATATCTTGTCGTTCAAACTTGAGCTCCTAAACGCAGAGACTAAAATGCAGGAGCTCAGAGTTATGGACTATCATCATACACACACCATCTCCCTGCGCCTGAATTTGCACTTCTGCAGGAGTGAAACAACTCCTTGCTACGACAGAAATAAAAGTTTTATTGGATGTTCTGAGAGATTTTTCAAATGTTTTTACAGGAAAACTTCTGTGATTAAAACATAAGATTTTTTTTTTCATATCGTAAAGATCAGAATTGATTAGAAGATACCTTTTGTTCACAGACAAGGATTCTCATCAAAGCTTCACTCTCATACGATGACATAAGCAACTATACTGATTCACCCAGAGTTTTATAAAAATAGCTGCAAATTCTTATTACATGTTTATTTAATGGGAGAAGGAGAAGATGGCAGATATGATCTGTCTTTTGTAAATTTACTGTTTGGTTAACAAATATATGAAGAAATAATCCTATTTTAGTAAGCTCCTGGCTAAATATTTAAACGGTGGGATATTAATTCAACAGCAACTTTTAGGTTGCAATCCATCATATTTCTGTAAAATGTCTTGTAAGAATTATAGTGTTGCATCCTGAAATATTTATTGAAGCAACACTATGTTTTGCCTGGGTAACAACTCAGTAATGACTTCAGCATATAATTCACATTATTTAAGTCATATGCAGTATCCATATTTTAAGCAGTAAGTCAGCTTCTTCAAATTGTATCAACACTGTGTTGTATAACCTTGTGGTAGGAATAGAAGCAGCTTTTGTTTGAAGCTGCTATTTAAATTTTCACCAGAGAAAGAGAAAGTAGCAATTTATCCATGGAAATAAGATGTTTCTGAATATTACAAAATAACCATTATTTATGGTTAACTGCATCCAGAACCTTTGCTAAACTTGATGTGAACTTCTACAGTTCCTCCAAAGAATGTTTTTAGTCAATCTTGTATGACATTCGTAGCCATAATCTGGAGAAATTAGAGTAACTGGATACCAGTATTTAGTACCAGTAGGATGTACTCTGTCTCTTACTATTTATCAATTATGCTCATAATGCCCAAATAACCAATGAGTACAATGAAGACACTGATTGTGTTCTTGAGAAATGAGCCTTTTAAATTGTAACAGTGATAAGCATGCAGGCAGCCAGATAAAGAATCAAATGAGAATGGAAGAAGAGCTTTATTATGTTGCAATGTACAATATGATGTAAGAAACTCGGGAAGTAGTTGCCATTGTGAAAAGGTGCTTTTTCACACATTGAAACAAAATAGACTGCATCTTTGCTCTGTCAAAATCCAACTAAAAATCTTATTTAGTTCAGGATGAGAATTTGAACACAAATGAACTGATTCTTAGGTCTATGAAGATCTATGGAGCCACTAATTATGATACTCCCTGTGTTAACAGGAATAGACACATTATTTTAACTGTGTGTATGTGTGTCCTTTTCATGGGCTTAGATTAAAAAACAAATAAATTCAGAAGCTCTTGAGAGTTAAGTCACAGATATAAGGAAAGAAAAAAAACACAAGGGTTACATCAGGCTTTCATTTTTAACATGACCATGATTTCATCACTCTGTGGTTGGCTAGACAGATTGTTAACATTTTTGGTAATTAACACTGTTTTTGTCACTTAGTGAAATTGTTTGCAAATCTATATTTACATAATTGCTTCTCCAAACTGCAACAGAATCTGGCACAGGCATGCGTCATGGAACATGTTTTTTTTAGACCTGCTCGTTGTCTAACCTCTCTGATTGTAGAGACATACAAGGTTTTACCTTCATCATCTTAATTAGCTGGCCCATGTTGTGTTGGGTTTTTTTTACTAGCTTGGAAATATCTACCCTCTGTTTCCTGGTAACCAATCCTTAACTTTAGAACAGACACACACATTGCAAAAGTAGTTTCATTCTGAGCTGCAAAATAATATTCATCTGGCTATTTGTCTGTTTTCTACACTTAGTCAAAACAGCAAACCTGTGCTTATCTAATGTCAATAGACCAAGCCAATACGTCTGGTGTTGGCCCTACTGCAATCTGCCTGTGTGGTATCCTTCCCTGTGAGGGTGGTGAGGCACTGGAACAGGTTGCCCAGGGAAAGTTGTGGATGCCTGCCCTCCCTGGAAGTGTTCAAGGCCAGGCTGGATGGGGCTTTGAGCAACCTGGTCTAGTGGGAGGTGTCTCTGCCCATGTGCAGAAGGTTGGAACTAGATGAACTTTAAGGTCCCTTCCAACTCAAACCATTCCATGGCTCTATGATTAAATCAAGGATCATGGTATTTCTTGGGTGCTTAGCTTTACTCTTGCCTGAACAATGACTGCATTTTTATTCAAAGAGATACACTTAGAAGTGAAGCACCACGTATTTACAGCACTGAGCTTGAGCCCTCTCATGGCCTGAAAAGAAGTGCTCTGAAGCCCTGGCCGCCGTGGTGACACCGCTGACTTGGAAAATACAGCCTTTGAAAAATCAGAGTTATCTTGTCTAGGAAATTGCCTGTAGAGTCTCCTATTATGGATGGGAGCTTTTCATGTTTCTATTTTAAAACCTATTGTGAATGTTGAAATTGTGTTCTTCTTTCAGTCATAATGCTTTCTTTAAAACAGCTACAGAAAGGAAATTTGAGTCTGTGCCTACTGGTTTCTATGTGAAAGGAATATTAAACTGTGAGAGAATAGGGACACCAGGAAAAAAAGTCATTGTAAGAAAGAAAAAATAAACATGCTTTCACTCTTTCTGTTGGTAAAAGTCATATGGCACCAAACTTAGCCCACCCTTGTGAGCTGTCTTTGATGGGTCTGTCATGTTTCCCATCATATCTCAGTCTCTCACAAAGCCCTGGCACTTTACACCACCACTAACACAATATACATTAAGCCCTGTAGGAGACTATTACATTTTGCTTTCTGCTTCTTTTTACAGTATCTTGCCATAGACCTAAGATGGTTTTTAAGGCGTGGAAAGAAAGCTCTATCTTTTCAGAGCAAAGCAAGATGTTTACAGGTGTTTCTGTGCCATAAGAGCTCATCATCGCCTTCCACACCACCTTTACACATCTTTTTCTGGCATCCCTGGCACGGATGAAGCGACCACAGATTATCTGACTCTTTTTGCTCTGCTCCTCCCACCATGTGGAAAATCATATAGGATGCGACTGGGGCGTATGGCAGAGCAGGAAGGATATGACTAGTTGCCATTAAATATTTTCTTCATCCTCAGCTGCAGGGGCCCCATATGAAAGGCCTTTGAGAGGGAAAACTCCATATCTGTCTATTTGTTCAATGTGTTCACTTATGTCAGATGTTCAGAGAACGTTGTCAAACCACTTAAGCAATGGTCAGGCTGCTTCCCAAAACTCATCCCGTGGCCAGTACTGATGCAGACATGTATCAGAAAATTGTTTTAAAACAACAAACTGAGTAAATAGTTATGGTTCGGTATATATTATAGAGCAACTTATTTGAAGACTTATCATTCCTCTGCTGTCTTTTTCTCTCTGGGAGAGAAAGACATGGGGAGGCAGTAAGGCCAAGAAAAGGGTCTTCTATTTTGAGGGACATGAATCACCAATTCAAGGAGCCTCTAATAAATGTGCTTTGGGTGAAAAAAAAAAAAAGGTCTTAGCTTCCTCTTTATAGTTGGTCACACTAAATTTCTGACTGTACTGACAGATACACTTCACAAGGAAAATGGGAGATTAAAAAAAAAAGAAGAAGACAACACAAGACTAAAAAGAACAAACACAATTACAAGGCATCCGTAAATGTGAATTATCACTAAAAGCTCAAATCTGTTGCCCACGCACTGATATTTAGAGGCATTTGAGGTTCCCTGTCCAGTCCTGCCTGGACTCCATCTCCTGGCCCACAGCTCTGCTGTAGGTTTTGTGTCCTACCCCTCAGCCCCCCCTTGGATGTCTCAGACACCACGGAGTGTCTATGTTTAGACAGTCAAATCCCTAAGCCACAAGTGTTTGATACTCAGGTCCAGACTGTAGACACCTAAATATACTTTATAATGTGAATGTCTTCATGTGATCCAGGTGTTTGAGCTCCTGTTATAGCTGGTGGAGCCTGGTCAATATGGGCAGAGGAGCCTCGAGAGCTGTTCTGTGCTCCCTAAAAGAGACACGCGCATCTGGCCAGCTGAGCAGCTCTCCTGGCTGTGTGGATGGAGCTGACTTAGCTCACTTTTACCCTAACAGCAGCTTGGCTCGTGGCTGGGACGTCAATGCTTAGACCCTGGATGCCAGTGTCTACAGTCAAGAACTGAATCCCATCCTAAAAACCCAGAGTAGCTGTTGATGGGAAGGAAGGTTTCAGGCTGAAACCTTTATTCCATGTAGTCTCAGACTTTTCTGAAGTTCAGTGACTGATTTTGATGAGCTGGGACATCCAAGAGGTCTCTGCAACTACTATCTGACTGCTGTATGCTTGGGTCGCTTTGCAATGTACCGTAGAAATAGAGGCAAAGGGCCTATATCGCATGGGGTTCCTGTGAATATCTCCTCTACTGAAAGATCCTCAAGACAGACACCACAAGGCCGACAGAGAGGAAGCACCCTTTAGAACTGGGTGGTAGAACAACTTTGAGGTCTTTGCTTCAGCTGCCTTTAACAGAGGATAGCAGACCTAGATTCTTTGAATCCACAGAGATAGAAACTGCTCAAACATGTTTTCCACTCAGTGAAGCCATTTTTTCAGGGTTCCTCAAAGGCATTGCTGCTTTTTTTTGGCACTCCAGCAACCTAGTGCAATGCTTCATTTCTGTCAGGGTCCCTGTGAAAAGCTGTATTAGCTCTGTTAACACCACCACTTCAGTCCTCAGGGGAGATGTAATGAGTTACAAAAGGAAACTGTTCCTTTCTGTTTGCATATAGTACCCCTTCCACAGGAACAGATAAACGTTCTCTTCACTAACCTCCTACTGCTCTATGCCTAAGAGGCTCATTTTTTTTTTTCCACTGAATAATTTTTTTAACATCATCTGGAGCTTCGAGCCTGTAACCCAAAGTGGAAAATGTTCACTGCTAACTGAAAATAAATTCAAAACAATCTTCCTTGCTCCCACTCACAGCACAAGTTCTCCAAGGAGCAGCAAGTAGGACCAGCGGCAAATAAACAGGATAAAAAAGTGGGGGAAATATAAAAAAAAAAAAAAGAAAATATTCTCTGCTGTCCCTCTGCTGCCATACAATGTGAAGGCTTGCAATATTGGATGCTAAAAGATGGTCAGTGCCAACCATTAAATGTGCAAAGAGAAGAAACATGGTAAGTAGCTTGGGACAAGATTTTTCTACTTATTTCACTTAGTAGTTTATAGGGTTTATATGTCAATGTAGCTATTTGAAACTAGGGTGAATACTAATGTTCAACTCCTGATTGTAGGTAATAAAATAAATCAAACAATTGCAGAAAAGCTTCTGAAAATTCTCTGAAATTCCATTACTCCACCAGTGCAAGTAAAAAAGGTATGGGGCAGTAGGGTGTTGAATTTTCTCTCTGTATGCATTTTTTAGCATTTTCTGAGAAACCCCTTCTTACAGGATTTGCCTATCTTTACAGTGACAGACTTTTGCCTTGTTAATCCCTTCCTCTCTTCTGGTAAACTTACTACAGTTTACCAGACTAATTTGACAAGATTCCCAACACCTATTTACTTTATCTATTTTGGGTGCACTTTTTTTGTTGTGCTTTTGTTTGTTTGGTTTGGTTTGGTTTTGTTCTTTGTTTTTCAACATTTTATAATGGAGAAAGGAAATTTTGGGAGTTTTCTTCTGTATTTGAAAATACAACACCCACATGAGTCCTCAGCTTTAGTCTTAGACACGTAGCTAAAAATGAAAGCTTTGAGAAGCCAATAGAAAATAACATGAAGACTGGACTAGGGCTACTATAGCAGCCTGGTAGGCTCTAAATTTGTTTACAAACCAAGCTGTTGTGATTAACAACACTACTGTGAACCCTCTTCTCTAAAGTACTCAGAAAAATGTCAATATAAATAACAGGATAAATGTCCCCAAATTCATATTCAGAATGTGATTCAACCAAATTTTGGAGGACGCATTTTTTTCATGTGCATTCAACTTTCTTCAAAGCTGTTGTCCACATCCAGAAAGTCCCACACAGGCCACTGGATACGTTGGTCTGGCTTATATTTGCTATAATAAGTAATCTTGACTATTAGATTATTTTAATTATGAATTATTTTAAGGATTCTTTTCATCTATGCCTGTATTAAGGTGGCCTTTGACTTGGGCACAGGAGGACAACTAGCCTGTAGGGTGTCAGTGCAGTGCTGGAGTTCCTCTATACGGAGGAGCACATGGGTATAGCAAAAGGTAAGTTGCTGCAGAAAAGCTCTAGGAAATATTTTTCTATACCCTAGTTTCAAGTAGCACACGTGAAAGGATCAAACTTAAGGAGTATCTGTACTACAACAGTGCTTTGGCTTTCAATTTGTCGGGTTGCAATCACCAACAGACACCAACTTCTACCACCATTCATTGAGAGGAAGAAAAACTAAATTATCAATTACATTCCAGCAGAAAATCCCATTTTTTATATCCCTAGGCTGAGTTCACAGAATCACAGAATCACAGAATGTCAGGGATTGGAAGGGACCTCGAAAGATCATCAAGTCCAATACCCCTGCCAGAGCAGGAACGCCTAGATAATGCTACATAGGAACGTGTCCAGGCAGGTCTTGAATGTCTCCAGAGAAGGAGACTCCACAACCTCCCTGGGCAGCCTGTTCCAGTGTTTCGTACAGTTCTAGTCTTGCTCAGAGTTCAGGGGAACAGCTCATTCACTTCAAGCCAATTCACGTTCTGGGTTTGGTCAGTACTGAAACACTCAGTAACTTTTAGAATGAAGCTCCCACTGAAAAATGTTTGTATGATAGTACATGACACTGAATACCTGGGTAGTTAATAGTTACTTTAATACTACATTTCTTTTAGTACAAGGTTTCCAGAACTACCTGTTTCAGTATTTGTTCTGAAACCTGCACATAGCGTTAAGCCAGGAAAACACTGCTGTGTTAGTATTAAACTGAGAAGATGAACGTCCACGCCACGTATTTTGGTTCTTCTGTTTCACCTCTCCACACGTGCTTCCTCAATGTACATTGTGGACTTCTGACGTGTCTTTCCAAATCCCAAAATACAGCTAGATGTGTCTATGCCGTGGCATACTGGCTTCTAATTCTTCCTAGGAAATACTGATAACTATCTCAATTGAATATCTTCTTTAGTCATGCATAATGCTATCAGAGGAACTAGGAGGTGAGCAGGAAAGGCTTTCTAAGGAAGCAGGATTTGAATATTCTCAACAAAGTTTTACAGGCTGTTTAAAAGTATATCTTTTTACATTTTTGTAAAAAAAATAAATCGGTCAAAGCACCTCTCCTAATAGTTTGCTGCCCAGTTTGAGGCAGTTTAACCTTAAGGTGTGGCAAGCTCTGGAAACTTGCTGTGACTCACTGAGTAATAACCAGCTACAACATAAAACATCAGCCTACACAAAATTTTCCAACCTCATTTTGTAAATCTTTCACTTGAAAAG
Organism: Trogon surrucura; assembly: GCA_020746105.1. Lineage (NCBI taxonomy): Eukaryota > Metazoa > Chordata > Aves > Trogoniformes > Trogonidae > Trogon > Trogon surrucura. The sequence goes on from CM036617.1 coordinate 35,273,009, forward strand.
AAAAATAAAACAATTATCTTATTTAGTCTGTTTTTAATCTTTATGACAAAAAGTAATATACCTAAGGAATATTATTTTATCTTGAAAATGTATTAAGATTTAAAGGAAATTGGAAACACATCCTTGAAAAGTTTATTTGAAAATCTACAATTCATTTCTTCATCTCAAATTGATTTTAAAGTGAAGTACCACATCTATGATATAACATGCAAATATCTACAGCACAGAAAAAGAAACTTGCAGTATCTATGGCATTTATGTTGAAAGAAAAGCAAGAATGGGACGCAGGGATTTATAAAATAAAATTTTTAAAAAAGAACCTTTAAAAAGATAAATTTTCTTTATCCTTCTAAACAGGATAAGAGTTTTATTAACCCCTGCCCATGTCTCACGAATAAACTTTGTTCACAGCAATATTCCAAATTACTCCAGACACAGGACCAAATGGAGAATGCCATGAGTCCTCAATGGCCTCACCTCACCAAGTTTCCTTCTCCCAAGAGGAAACCAAAATATCTGAGGAGTGCAAAGGTGGAAGAGAAGCAGGAAAGGCAACATCTCATCCCAAAATGGATTTAGGATGTGGCTGGATGCATACTTCAATCTGGGAACTGGCAAGTGCTCCTAGAGTCTCTGTTTTAGTGTCTGAATACATAGACACATAAATCCATACATGTCCAAGTGCGTATGGATCCTAAGGCCACCCACAGCTACAAGTTTCTCCCATTTATCAGAATACAATTAGGTAGCCGCAACCTTCAGGATATGACCTTCTGTCCTTCACCTGCTTCAAATCCCTTTGCCAAGGAAGATAAGGTTGTTCAAAGGTAGAAGAAGATGGGTCTGGTTGGGAACATCTCCATAGCTGATGGACAGAGGTGAGTTGACTTGGTCTGGGTTCCAGGTACCACTAAGGCCGCTTTGTCACTCTCCCACCTTAGCTGGACAAGGGAGAGAAAATCTAATGAAAATTTCATGGGTCAAGATAAGGACAGGGAGATAACTCACCTGTTACGGTCACAGGCAAAACAGACTCAACTTGGGAGGAAAAAAATCAATTCAATTTGTTACCAATCAAATCAGAGTAGGGCAATAAGAAAATAAAACCAGATATACAAATGTCTTCCCTCCACTTTTCCCTTCTTCTCGGGCTCAGCTTTACTCCTGAATTCTCTACCTTCTCCCCCTCCAGTGGCACAGGGGGACAGGGAATGGGGGTTGTGGTCAGTTCGTGTTGTCTTTGCTGCTCCTTCCTCCTCAGGGGGAGGACCCCTCACTCTCTTTCCTTACTCTAGTGTGGGGGCCCTCCCACAGGACGTAGTCCTCCACGAACTTCTCCCACATGAGTCCTGCCCATGGGCTAAGGTTCTTCACAAAGTGCTCCAGTGTGGATCCCCCACAGTGTTACAAGTCCTGCCAGCAAACCTGCTCCAGCATGAGCTTCTCTCTCCACAGGTCCACAGATTCTGTCAGGAGCCTGCTCCACCACAGGCTTCTCATGGAGCTGCAGCCTCCTTTGGGCATCCACCTGCTTTGGTGTAGGGTCCTCCATGGGCTGCAAGTGGACATCCACACCCCTATTAACCTCCATGGGCTGCAGGGGCACAACCTGCCTCACCATGGTCTTCACCACAGGCTGCAGGGGAATCTCTGCTCTGGCACCTGGAGCACCTCCTCACCCTCCTTCTTCACTGACCTTGATGTCGGCAGAGTTCTTCCTCTTACATAGTCTCACTCCTCTCTTCAGCTGCAGTTGTGCAGCTTCTTAAGCACGTTATCACAGAGGTGTTAATACCATCGCTAATAGGCTTGGCCTTGGCCAGTGGTGGGTCTATTTTTGGAGTGGGCTGGCATTGGGTCCATCAGACAAGGGGGAAGCTTCTAGCAGCTTCTCACAGAAGCCACCCCTGTAGACCCCCCACTACCAAAACCTTGCCATGGAAACCCAATACAGACATGTGCACTGCAGAAGGACTAGAGAAATGATGAATGGATGTCTTCAAAACAAGAAGCCTTTTGGCAGTACTGAAGCAGCTCATTCTGATGAGAACTAAGCTCTTAGGAATGACTGTGAAGCTTCCACTTTTCTTTATGGCCTTGGCTACCACAAAATGTACTTATTTTGAAAATCTTCAGGATATAATCCACTTTGGCATTCTGTATCCCCTTTCTAGATGCCAGAATGAATGCCGCTATTTCCAGTTCTCGTCATTTTATCTTTCTTCTTCCATCATCCTATTCCAGGTTTTAGATGAACAGGTTTGGAGAGACAATTTCTTTTCAGGTAGGAGACTTGTCTCTCTCAGCTTGGCTTTCTTGACTGACAAGACTGATTCCTGTCGTGGATAGCTTCTGCCAGATTACACCAAATGGAAGGGATTAATCAGTGGCAGAAAAAAAAAAATGTAGAGTTCTCCACAAAGTTTAAGTTCTTTTTAAAAAATAGGAGATTCTAGAATCCAACATCAACTGCCTAATTTTGGTAGGAAGCATGAGGTTACTCCAAAGAGGAAAGGCAGCGAACCATGTATTTGTGGCATTCAGATTGGTGATATAAGCATGTAACTCCAAAACAGGGATAATTCACACTGCCAAAAGCTACAGAATTATGTGTGATCCAGACGATGGACGGAGGTGCACTACGCACTGATCATTACTAGTGTTTGCTCCATTGTATACCAAGCATAGAGAAGGCACTACCAGAGCCCAGGACTTTGTAGAAAGAAGTATAAAGACAATGTTTGCCAGTGTACAGAAAAGTAAGCATTAAATAGACTAAATCGTATCCTTTTAGAGTCAATGTTTTTTCCAAAAATCACAAGGGCTTTTCCAGCTGTGTGTTAAAATCCCAAGTGAGATTGCATGGCTAATTTAACGGAATTGCCTTCGCATGTGTGAACCAGGTGACTGCATGTGCAGAACCCCTAAACTAGCCAAGAGACCACAAAGGCAGTCAGCCTAAACCTGTAATTACTTTAACAACACAGACATGGTCTGTGCAAGCTGTATTTTGTCCTTTGGTATTTACTATGTGAATGCTAAATGATAAAAGAAATGAACTCCCCCTCTCCAAAAAAAATAAAAAAAAGCAGAAAACACAGTAGCTTCCTGAGCCTGCAGAGTGTTTCACATAAAAGTCTGAGAAATTAGGCCCAAAATGCAGGAAACACTGCTGTGTTTTTGTTGAAAAGGAAAAAAAAAAAAAGGGGAGGGGGGATTCTAAATTTATAGATGACACCAGGTTTTCACTCTGCAGTGTCTGACACAAATTTTGCTTGTGGCCATCTTGAACGCCTACAGCTCCAGAGAGAGACTGTAATTACCCCGCCCCATGTGATGCAGCATGTGCTTTCCTCTGCCAAATGATAGATGTCTTTTCCATACAGCAGTTCCCTATGACCATATTCCACATGCATTAAAGCTCGTTCTGGATGCAGTAGGAATATGATTGGCCAATGCAATAGGAAAGCGATTAATCTGGGTAATTTGCATGCTTTGAATTTTCTAGTCGTATTTAATAGGAAGCTTACACAAACACCGTGAGAAGTAAAGCTAAGCTGTTCCTGCATGCACATATAAAATTACTCATTTATGCTTGCTAGATGTGAGAACACCACAGAAACCATACATTCAGTCAGAATAGTATTAAAGGAAATTTATCAATGCATTAAAAAGGAATAAATAAAAAAACCCAGCCACTCCAGACCATAGGTAAATGATTAAGAGAATCAGATCTGTAAACAAAACTAAAATGGCTTTGATGAAATATGATAAGCTCCAAGGATTTGATGGCAATGATCATATGGCAGGAAAACATGTGCTCAACAATCCCCCTTTCCTGAGCCAAAGAAAATACAGACAGAAGCAACAAACTACAGCTACAGCAAGAAATCAAGAAATGTAAAGAAGCCCACGCAAATATTTACTGCTGGACCTGAAAGAAAACCACTAGACATGACAAGCATTCACAGAAAAGTCTGCCCCCAGAATTCAGTGACTGAATTCTCTAACTGACCAAGCAAGATTTCCAGTCCATGAATATAAAAATTTTTGTATAATTAAAATACAAATGATAGTATGTTTATTTTGATAAATGTAATGTCACTGTGGCTTTCAAAATTAATAAATGCATGGCTAAAAAAAAATTACGTCCATTATGCTTAAATTAGGCAGCATGGAATAGATCTGTTGGTATATAATATCTGGAATTAGACATGCAATCTAAATGGGGCTGTGTTGCCTACATGGATGAATTCCACCCAAGCACTTCTGGCTTTCCTTTGTCCAAATTTTAGCTTAATGAAAAAATAAGAAGATCTAAACAAGGCAGTGAGTAATTTTATGGGTACATGATTGCATTACTAGCAATGGACAATGGGAAAAAAGTTTATCATAGGTGTTAAATACATCCATGCAGTTTCAGTCGCTGAGCAGGAAGGTTATTTTTCACAAATCGTTTTAAAGTTCTGGGGCTCAAGCTGCAAAAAATCTAATTTCACCGAAACAACTGAACAGTTATTGTAGCAAGAAAAGAGTGACCAAGGAGTGCTTGCCAAAGTTCTAAAAATAATTACATCCCATCCATAAGTGTACAGAAAAATATGGAAGATCACAGAAAATATTCGCATACAGACATTCACCTATGTGTGTATTCACATAAGCATATGCACCTTTATACCTCTGCTCCTACGTGAGAATCTGCTTTTCTGAAATATGCAGTTGCAGAGGAGTTAAATCTTCTCATTAGTTTAAGTTGCAGATAAAAAAGTAGTGACATCTGGGAAAAGTGTCAAAGAACTGACAGGAACTCAGTTTTCTCACCACATTGAAAACACTATCTTATTTTTTTTTCTTTTTTTAAAAGTGGCATCTTTCTTTTGAAAGCTGTGGAAAAACGCCTGGGGTTTTTAAGTGACTGAAAAGGGTATGAAAAGGGTATGAAACATTAACATTGTAGTGTTTGAAACATTTAAGCTGATGCCTAGTTATTCATTTATTCAAATGATTGTATTTTGACCAGTAAGCAAAAAGAAAGAAAAAACCAAAACAAACACAAAAAGACACAAAAAACCAAAGCCATCTTTGCCCAAGCTTCCTTCAGATGCACATTCATGTTTCAACTGCTTGTTTTGAAAAGCCATCCATAAATTCGGTCCAAGTGGCATTGTGGCTCCAGGGTTCCTAGAAGTAAGAGATAACAAAACACTCCTAGATCACCCAGTTCATCTCACTGCTAATGTCAGACAAAATAACAACAAAATAACAGCTCTTACTGCCAGGAAGTTTCTCTTACCAGCTACCAATGGCATTTTCTTTTGCTGTTTCGCTCCCTTGTGTGTGCCTCGTTGCAGGAGCTTCTCTGATATCCCACCCACCCAGAGGCAGTCGGCTGTACCATAAAGCTACCCTGCACTGGGTGCCCTTTGCTGAAATAACACTGCTGTTAACCTCAGGTATTCAAGAATCATAAGGCAGGACCCCAAAATAACGATGGAGACCTGTCTTTTTAAGATTTGCAAAATATTTGCGAGTTCGGGCAGTATCTTACCCCTTTCCTGCTTTTTTCCCCAATATTTCTGAATTTATCAAGAAGTAGTGCCCTGCCCTTCTAGCAGATAAAAAGACTGAGTTTATGATTGCTGCCATAGTCTTGTCACCATACCCTGCATTTCCAAGATGCATATTGACGGCAGAACCAATTTTGGGAGTTTCCTGCATCCGTGGAAGTAAGGGAGACAGCTGCCGACCTGTTGTGGGAGGCACGGTCTAATTCTTTCTTTGTGCAGATCTGATTTTACTAAAACAGGGGAGTCACTTGAGCTTGTTTCTGTCTTATCCCAAGTTGTCTGTCAGCTGCTGTTCTCTAGACCATCACCCACCACCTCTCATTTTTTATTGAAGGCTCTTACTTTCCTGTGAGCGCAGAATGGGAACAACAGTCAAAACCTCGGAAGTTGCCACACAGCAAATTTTTCTAGCAGCTCTGTTCTCATGGGAGTTTTCAAAGAGCCTTTAGTAGTCTCAAATCCAAAAATATTCCCATGAATTTTTCACTTTCATCTGCAACAGTCAACCGTTTCCATGAACTGAAGTGGAGGGGTAAGTCTGTCCAGAGGAAGATCACCGCCTGTTTTCCCAAACCTTTGAAGGAATAACCAAAAGAGCTGGCTCTGAGGAGGGTTCCTGTCTGTGCTTGTTTCCAAGAGGAAGAAATCCTATCCTGCCGTCTTGGTTAGGATGACAATTCCCCCTCTTCTTTGTGCATTCCCAACAAGGAGGAAAAAGTCAGCAGCAAACCACAGTTGAATGCTAGCTCAGTCCAGAAGTGTTGACTGGGTGGCAGGAAAGAGGAACCAAGAAGGGACCAAGAAATCGCTGAGCAAGAGAGAGGAGGGTTTAGGGACATGGGGACGTGTGAGGCAGGAAAAGAGATCACACGGAGGAAAGCGGCTGGAGCTCCAACAAGAAGCGAGTAGAAGGACTTAGTAGGGGCAGGAGCAAATAGCTGCAGCAGCTGAAGAGTGACGGCGGAGGGAAAGAGAGTTGCAAGAAGAAATGACAGATTTACAATCTTAATTACTAACCGTGAATAAGGTCTTCTTTCCTGGAGCGCTGGCGAGACGGCTGGACCTGCATTGACGCGTTTCCCAAGCGATCCCTAGGCGGACAGAACAACAGCGGGATGCGTTTGTTCATTTACATCTAATACCCTGGATTTTATAGCTAATCTCTGAATGTCTGAAGGAGGTAGCAGCGTTATGACAAGGCTGAGGATGCCTAAATGGATATTTCAGTTTGTTTAAAGTACCTGCATGCCAGCTGCAGTTCAGATGAGTTCTCAAGTGTTCCAGCTGGAAACGTTTCTGAACCAGGAAAGACAGAGGTGCTCGGGGAAAAAAAAAAAGGCATTTCCCTTATTGGAGAAAAAAAAAAAAAAAAGTGTTTTGAACTTTTAGAACCTTCAACTGGCATTTTGAGAGGGAGACTATGGGATCCTGGCATCCAGAAAAGGTGTTTTATAAAAGATAAATTGGGGGTATCTGATACAATGAGGTGGGAAGTGTTGTATTTTGTTGAATATAAAAAACCTTCCTTCATAACTGAAAATCGAGTTTTGCTAAAATATCGATCTGAACAGGAAAAATCTACTGTACCAGGGAATTTCCCTAGGTCAGGAGAGTGACCACTGAGGCTCATGTAATGATTTTTTACTGTTCTCCACCTTCAGTTAGAAGAGATTAACATCTAGATAGGAAATTGCACTTACTTGCATCAGAAAACCTCATTCGCATACCAAGATGTCAGAGCACATCAGAAAACCCTGAATTGCGCAAAGCCACAAGTGTCCTACTGTGTACTATATTTTTACTACAGTGAATTAATACATAGTGGTTTTCTCTATTTGTTTCCTGTTCAGTATTGTCTTAAAAAAATACTCACTTGTTTGCTTAAATTACTGAAGGGAATGGTCACGATTCCACCCTTGACAGAATTTGAAGGGCAATAATAGCATAAAACCTGAAGTCAAGCAGCAATATACTTCTCAAGCAGCTCTACTTCTTTCATTTGGCTGCAGTTAAAGTAAGGAGGTCCTCCATGTAAGCAAAGGAGTTGGAACTTGCCCCACCATTTCCACCACGTCAAATATCAGCCCTTTGTGGCATTTGAAACCTTCGGAGGATCCAGCTCAACCTAAGCTGGTATGGAGAGATGACTGGAAACAGTCTCAGCAAAGGTGGTTAGCTGGGGTTAATTGCTGGTGTGCTGGAAGCCTTTAGAAGCAATGTGACTCATCAGTAGGCAGTGTGGGACTTCTCTCTTAGTATACCAGCATTTGTTTTAATATTGCATTTTGATTTATGCTCCTGTATTTTTAACATTAGGAATTATCTGTGCAAGGATGTTCAAGGGAAGATGCCATCCGCAGCAGTATTAGAACACAGTTACTGAAAGATGGAATGGTGAGAAGAGGATTTCTGCTCCCAAATGTCTGCAAAGATGACTCTGTGTGAGCACATGCTCACCCTTCTTCATATTAAATATAAAACTGCTTGTGAATGAGTGCATATGACATTGAGTCGGAAAGACTTTTAACAAGGGACTGCACATTGCTGGTTTTATAGCATCATTTGTCAAAACTGAAGAACAATTGAAGCACAATGACTTCACATTGATTTGAGAATTCTCATTCTCTTGAGATTTTTTTTTGCTCAATAGCAGAAAAAAAAGAGATGGGAGGAGGAAAAGAAGTAAAAGCATCCCTTTATTATACCACCGTAAGCAGCATGTTTTCGTTTTCACATGTCAGAAAAAAATACTTTAAGCGTGTTTAGGTAGCCTGAGCTCATCTTCCAACAACCAAGTTTAAATTTTTCAGCAAAGCCTGTAGGATGGCTGATCATGGGGGTCACGTTTCTAGAAATGTGGTAGAATTGTAACAGGTTCTAGACAAGTGACAGATATCCTGCCTCAGTGTCACAGGTGTTGGTTTGGACTTGTGAAAGCAGCTGAAGGCCCACAGCTCTTGACTTACCCTGTGACCAACAAGATCGCTGATGGAAACCCCATCCAAAGACACCAATTGGATCCCAAATTCATTTCCTTAAATTGTTGCCTCTTTAAGTCCTAGAAGTGCAAGGGTCACTTCAAAGCAATCCTTCATATATGCAGAAAACCAAAGTGCATCAGACAAAGTTTTACAAGGGTGGTGGAACTTTCTGTCGGTTGTAGCCGATCATTTGGACATGTGTAAATTCTTCAACCTTATCTCTGCTCGGGTACCATCCGACCACTCGGCTGTAGGCAAGCGGATCAGCAGCTGGCAAGCTGTTTTGCACACACAGCATTCATAATGATGCTCTTCTTGCTATAATTTTTATTACATCTAATCCACTATTATTTGGTTCATCCACTTACTGCATCTTACTTTTAGCAAAGTTCATAGGCTGCTTTTCTTCTCACGTGTATGAAACACACAGCAAAATGAGGTCCTGTTTTGATAGCATTTGTAACTGAATGTTACAAATAATAGCAAAAATATAACTGCTGCTGCTACTATTTGACATGACCTATTTCCAGATGGGAAATGGTCTATCATAGCGTAATTGAGAAGATAACCCATTATTAACTCCTGTCTTCCAAGAAGACTGATTATATGGTTCACCCTGAAACACTGCAATTTCACTAACATATTTGTTAGAGGCAATTATAATATATACAGTACAGCATAGATCTTGGAATACAATAGCTTTAAATGGAGTAAATGGCTTGCATGCGTTGATCTCAAATGAAATGTGACACTATTATATCTTCAGAGGTTACCTACAAATCTCTGGCTGCTGGGTAAACAAAGAAAATCATGAGAGGAGAGGAAAAGAAAATATTTTGAAAACTTGTGAGCCCAGTTTTCTCTGCCAGATGCTGAGGCTGACTTGTTGCCAGAGTCAGCACACCAGCGAAAAGTCTCACGTTCTGCAGGCAGCAGCTTAGCAATAAAAAAAGGGAAAATGTTTCCCTTCTTGCTGCCTTCAGCAGATGACCCCAGTGTAACAACAGAGCCAACCCAAGTGTTTGCAACAGCAATTTGTCAAGTTTGCACTCATTAAAAACTTTGCGAGGGCTTTGCTCCGTGACCCAAACAACTGGCTGACTGAATGCCTCTTCCCGCTCTGAGGAGAAGAAGTCAGAGAGGCAATACACTCTTAAAGCTCCATGTCTTTAAAGTGCAAAAGGAGGGATTATTTTTATTTTTTTTCTCCCTCTTTCAGCTGGACAAGGCTACAACAGAGAAGTGCTGACCTGCTCGCAGGCTCCAGGGGCCACCTGGGGCAGAAGGTGCCATTCCACCAGAACAGTGAGCAGTTCATCCCTTGGACACAGGCAGCAAAGGTCCCAGTTTGCTGCATTCAGAGAGTGCTTAAGCAATGGCTTAGGAAGCTAATGAGTTGTATTTTTGTCCTCTCTACCCTTGACATCTCTTCCCCCAAATTTCATGGGCCTCCTAGCTCTTCTGACTAGGAGCACTAGGAGAGCAGCAGTGTAGGCAGGCTCATGGATTTGACACAGTAAAGATCAGGACTGCAAGCAAGGCCCATGTCCTGACTTCCCAGTCCTACCCCTAGCACTGGGCTAAAAGAGAAGAGCCCGCCCAGCATGGCTGCCAAGATAGAAGATGGTCCTTGCGAAAGGATATAAGGCTCTGGACCCCAAGCAGGTTGAGCAGTCAATGTAACCAGTTGCTACACACTTGTTGAAGTGACCAGGGTTCATCAAATGATAGAATCATAGAATGGCTTGGGTCAGAAGGGACCTTTAAAAATCATCTAGCTCCAATGCCCCTCCCATGGGTGGGGACATCTGCCACTAGACCAGGTTGCTCAAAGCCCCATCCAGCCTGGCCTTGGCTGGATGAGTAGCCCTGCAGAAAGGGATCTGGGGGTGCTGGTCAGCCACAGGTTCAATGTGAGTCAGCCGTGATGTACCCTGGCAGCCCAGAGGGCAAACTCCATCCTGGGGTGTATCAAACACAGTATGAGCATTTGGTCAAAAGAGGTGACTATCCCACCACTTTCAGCACTCGTGCAGCCTCACCTGGAGTACTGTGTGCAGTTCTCAGCCCTGCCATTTAAGAAAGATGTGAAAGTGCTTGAACATGTCCAGAGGAGGACAACAAAGCTGGTGAAAGTGCTATAAGTCAAGCCCTGTGAAGAATGGCTAAAGACTTTGGGCTTGTCTAGAATGGATAAAAGGAGTCTGAGGGGTGACCTTATTGTATTCCACACCTTCCTGAGGAGGGAAAGTGGAGACGGAGGTACTGATTTCTCTTTGGTATTCAGTGTTAGAACACATGGGAATGGTTCAAAGCTGAGTCAGTGGAAGTTTAGAGTGGACATTAGGAAGTATTTCATTACCAAGAGAGTGGTCAAACAGTGGAATAGGCTTTGTAGAGAGGTGGTTGATTTGGACAATGGCCTTCATAATATGTTTTAAATTTTGCTCAGCCTTGAATTGGTCAGGTAGTTGAACTAGATGATCTTTGTAGGTCCATTCCAACAGAAATAGGTTATTCTATTCTATTCTATTCTATTCTATTCTATTCTATTCTATTCTATTCTATTCTATTCTATTCTCACTTCCACTGACAGGGCATCCACACCTTCTCTGGGAAGCCTGTTCCAGAGTCTCACCATCCTTATGTCCAATCTACATCTACCCTCTTTCAGTTTAAAACTGTTACCCCTTGTCCTATCACTACAGGCCCTGGGAATAAGTATCTTTCTGTACTTTCTATTGAATTTATCTATATATCTTTCTGTCTATCTTTATCTGTCTATATTCTTATCTATCTGTTCTGTTTCATTCATCTATTGAAAGGCCCAGGAGCCTTCTCTTCTCCAGTCTGAACAGCCCCAAATTCTCAGCCTTTCTTCACAGGAGTGGTATTCCAGCCCTCTAACCATTTTTGTGTCCCTCCTCTGGACCCAATCCACCATGTTCGGATCTTTCTTATGCTGGGTATCCCAGAGTTGGACGCAGTATTCCAGGTAGGCTCTCACCAGAGAAAAGTACGAGAACAGAATCACCTCTCTCAACCTGCTGGCCATGCTTCTTTTCATAAAATCATAGAATCGTTATAGTTGCAAAAGACCTTTAAGATTATCAAGTCCAACCATTATCTAAGTCCACCAGGTCTAAACACAGAATCACAAAATCACAGAATCACAGAACCACAGAAGCACAGAATGTCAGGGCTTGGAAGAGACCTCAAAAGATCATCTAGTCCAACCCCCTTCCAGAGTAGGATCACCTACAGTAGGTCACACAGGAAACCACGTCTCTGAGCATCATATCTAGATTGCTTTTAAATACATCCGGTGATGAGTCCAGGGGGACAATCACTTCCCTAGCCCTGCTAGTCACACTATTCCTAATGCAGACCAGGATGCTGTTGGCCTTCTTGGCCACCTGGGCACACTGCTGGCTCATGTTCAGCCGGCTGCTGACCAACACTCCCAGGTCCCTGTCTGCCAGTCAGCTTTCCAAGCCACTCGTTCCCAAGCATGTAGTGTTGCCTGGGGTTGTTTTGACCAAAGTGTGGGACCCGGCACTCGGCTTTGTTGAAGGTCATACAGTTGGCCTCAGCCCATCAATCCAGCCTGTCCAAGGTCCCTCTGTAGAGCCTTCCTACCCTTAAGCAGATCAACACTCCCACCATGCTTGATGTTGTTTGCAAACTTAACAAGGGTGCTCTCAATCTGCTTGTGAAGACCATTGATAAAGATGTTAAACAGGAGTGGCCCCAGTACTGAGCCTTGGGGAACACCGTTTGTGACCAGCCACCAGCTAGATTTAACTCCATTCATCACCACTCTCTGGGCCCGGCCATCAAACCAGTGTTTGATCCAGCAGTGTATGCCCAGGATACAGTTGGCTTTCTCGGCTACAAGTGCACACAAACAGCTCATGTGCAATTTTTTATACACCAGTATCCTCAAGTCCTCTCCAGGGCCGCTCTCAATCCATTTGTCACCCAGTTTATACTGATACTGGTGATTTCTCCAAGCTAGGATTCAATGATTATTATTGTTCTGTAGCTCACTACCACTCCTGGGTGAAGATCTGTTAGCTTAAACACTCATCCTGCCAGCTTCTGTCTGTATTAAATATATAGGTTTAGAACAAGATGAAATAAAATTACTATGAGTGGAGAGTCCAAGGCACTTCTTCATCCTCAGCTCTTCCTCCTGACTAGGTGGTCGGGAGCATATTTGTTCTTGAATCCCAGGCGAAGGCCTGCAATTCCATAATACAGGATGTCCAGGGTGACCACTTCAGGATCCGGGCTCCACTCTTAAGGATGACAAGCTTATAGGCATCTACATCCCTTTCCACTTCTGATTGTTAATGTATTCCCAGTGAGGAGGCCTCCTTTTTCCCAAAACTTAATTCCCAGATGAGGGGAAGTGAGGAGTTTCTGCTGGTGGCCCGTGGATGAAGAAGAGAAGGAACCTAAAAAGGTGATGGCTGCTTCCCCCTTGGTAACACAGATAAGGATGAGATTCTTCTTGCTTCATGATGTACATTTTGTAGCTTGTTTCCCAAAGATGTCAAGCAGAAGCCAAACAAAGTCGTTTGTGATGCCTCTTCCTGCCTGTCCACAGAAAGACAGAATCTGCTAAGAGGAAACATAGAGATGATGTGATGTACCACAAAGAGGTCTCAGAATTTTTGGTGGTTAAGATACACACCTCTGTCATCAGTTCCTAGCAGAAAATGACAGTCAAAAGACCAAAGTACCTATGATGTAATTTAAAGAACCTAAAAGGTCCTCAAAATAACAAGAGGTTTTGTCTCTGTAATAATATTGCACTGAGGAAATCCATTATCTTATTTATGGTTTGTTTTTCAGGGTCAGAGCAGACACGGTACTATATATTGTGAAATACAGGTTGTAATGTTGTAACAGGTTGGGTCACCACTGTGGGTTTCTCATACAATCCTGTATAGTTTATTTTAACTGAGGTGTACTCATTGAGTATAAGAAATAAGTCGGTACTTTAATGAAAGCCAGGCCAAGGTCAGCTGGCTTGCAGCGTTTTAATTCTGTAAGACAGTCCAAAGAAGGCTTTGCAAAACTGTTCCAAGAAATATGAACTCAAATTTAAGAGAGAAGCAGCTAAAAATGTTAGGGCACTTAGTGGCCAGGTGAAGAGCTAACTAACTTTATTGAAAACATCTGCAAGTGATGGGTAGTGTCTACAGGGATTTGGAAATATTCTAACATCATATCAACAGCTATCAACCAGAAATTGCTATTCACAGGCAAAGTGGCATTTTGTAAGCACATCAAGTCTGCACAACAGGAATAAACCCAAGAAACAAATCACGTGTTTATAACATCATACAAAGTACCCTTTGCTTTCTCTCTTGTTTTCAGAAATGGAAAGACCAACACTGACTGTGCCCTGCATATCCCCTAGCTTTAGATCACTCCATGTAGTAGTCAACACTTGAGATAGCCTCTTACTACAGGGATCCACCATATTCTTCTGACCTACTTGACACGTCACTGTATCTCCACAGAAGTCCTTCTTGGTTGACCATAAAGGGAATCGGTGATGAAGGTGACTGAGATCTGCTAACATGAAATCTACTCAGAGACATGAAGACTCAACTGCTCAAAGGTTTGATGGCATCAGTTCTTGGCTATCCAACTTGGGGAAGGTAAAACCAGAGAAGGTTCAGGTGTGCCTCTCCCCTGACTTTCTCAATGCTTTTAAATGGAAGCTTCTGAGGACTCATATGGACATGTGGTCCTAAATGAAGTGATCAGATCTTTTGAAACTGAGTGATATCTTTTATAAATATATAGTCAGATGACTAGGCCAGGATCATACCACACATCAAAGGACACAGGCAAATTGGGAATAGAGCTGGGCATGTAGCATCATCCTACAGTTGGGATGAAAGAAGTCTGCCAGCTTAGAACAGCCACTGCAAAATCATTAAGCCCTTGGCACCCCTTTAATGGTTGTCACCAAATAGTCCTTTATCCTGTTAAATTTTTGTGGGTTTAATCAGAAGGCCCTTTTGTTCTTGTTATTTGGCACTGCCTTGCTTTAAGCATTTCTACTGCAAAACATATGACTGCAAGAACATGCTGCAAAAAAGTAAATGGTAACAGCATTGAGCTGAAATTTTATGTGTGGAGTCTTCATATCTATTCAACTTGTAAAACTGTCTTATGGAAAATGTGGATAGTTACATTTATCTACATACCCAGGAATAGAAAATAGGTCAAGACAGAAAAGTTTCCACAACTTAAAATTTTGGGGATAAACACTAGTAGTTCAAACAGGCTTCACAGGAGGCAAGCTTCAGGCTTACTTTTCAGCAGCAACTGTGGCCAAGCTACAGTTCCAGTAGAGCTCCCCATTCACAGTACTCCATAGTGAACCTCAGTGACTTTCCTAGAGAAGCAATCATCACCTTATATCATCTGTGATCCAGGTAGAGCGGCCACCCATTGAGAACAGACAGAGAGTAGGAGGTGGGAAAAGGTAAGGAACTCAAGCTACAGCTCCTTCATAGCACAGAAGTAATTCAAACAGATGCAGATTAATACTGCACTGCCACTAAAATTGCACTGATTTGTGACCACCTACTCATACCAAAAAAACCCACACACAACCTGGTCTCATGTGTCTTGCATACATTGACTTAGTTTATTTATTTGTTTGGCCAAAAGTCATCATTTCCCAGCTTGACAAACCTCAGTGGCTGACTGAAGCCTGGTCTGTCAGCCTCCAGAACAAGAAGCAGTCAAATAGCACCTGTGGGAGCTGGACAAACACATTAAAAGGAAATCTTCGTCGTCAGTGCTGTGCATAATGATAAGCCCCACTGTTCAGCAAACAACTCAGGTCAATGTGACCCTCAAGTCTCTGGTATGCTGTCAGTGAAAATGCTGGAAAGTGTTTCTGGCGTATTATCAAGAAATGATGTAATAGGGTTAAAGTCACATGGTTCTGATACAAACCCACTCAGGCCACATGCAGTAGCTCAGAGGGGCAAACTCATGGCAATGGCAAACCATGCTGGTAGATGGGAAGCACGCTGGTGAAGAGAGCTGCCAAACTTGTGATACCCACCAGGGATGGGAAAAATGCCGTGGCAGTGCAACGTCGCTGTTTGGGAGAAGGCAGAAAAGCAAAGGATGTTTCCTCTCCATCTCGATCTTGCAGTCTGAAAACTGAGGAAGGAATGAACCCGAGAAAGTGTATATATTCAAGAAAAGCATCCACCTCTCATGTTGGCTGTAAAAGCGATGCAGAAACACTACATTATTGTCAGATAGGCCTTCCTATCTCCCTGGGCAAATGTCCAAGTCTCTTACTGGTAATCAGTCAGCAAGAAGGATGGTATGAAAAAGATAATGTGGAGAGAGGAGTAGAAAGGTGTGGATAGACCCAACCTACCCCTGCTGTCAATTAACAAGAAAGGAAATTTGTAGGATGACACCAGACGGGATCAATCTGTGATGTTCCTCAAAGTTGCATATTGCTTTGACACCTGGACTTGTTTTCTGAAGGCAGTACTGCTGAATAATAACAGTAACTATATGGCTACTTATTTCTTAAAACATGCACAGCAGGCACATCCCATTTCACTCATGAGAAAACTGAGGCAGAGTCAACTTAGCTACTCCCTTACATTTGCCTGGTAGAAGCATCAAAGCTGGGTCTGCACGTGCGATTTGCATTAAAGGGGGGCAGAGAGATTGTAGAGGCACAGGTGCTCAAAAATTAAACTAAACAAACCAGAAAACAACTCATGGTGTGTCCAAACACAGACTTAAGAAATTATGGGCCCACTGCCCTACTGAACATCTGGCCCAGAGGGCTCTAACATCGCTCTCTGACAACTTGGAAACAACGAATAAAACTCCTAAATGACTCTTGAAGTACTACCAGTATTTGTGGTTTAATCATTGGGCCTAAGCATATTTAGTTTGTTTTCTTAAAGACCCAGTTCCTAGAATCAGTTTATTACCTGAGAATTTCACCTACATTCGACACCCTTTGTAATCACAGGAGGAGTAAAACCATGAGGGAACGGGGAAAGGAGAAAGCATGTGAGTATAAAGGAAGTAAATAAAAATATCCCAGAATTAACTATATTTGGAATGCTAATGATGTTTAAGACAATGTCTTGATTTGCTGGAGGCTGACTGGGGTTTTGAGCATATGAGGCTGTTGCTTGTCACTAACAATTTGACTGGGTCTTCCAGTCCTGGCCCCCAGCCCTCTGACAGGCCTCCAAAGATGGTGTGCACCTTCCATATTAGCCAACTTTTCTTTAAAATCCACAGATAATCTAAAATATTTATTTCATTGATAGCAGTTTGGATGTTGTTCACTCACAATGACTCAACAAACCCCGGCAGCACTACAGGCTTGGAGAAGAGTGGCTGGAGAGCTGCCCGGCAGAAAGGGACTTGGGGCTGTCGATCGACAGCCAGCTGAACATGAGCCAGCAGGGTGCCCAGGTGGCCAAGAAGGCCAACGGTATCCTGGCCTATATCAAGTATAGAGTGGTCAGCTGAACTAAGAAAATGATTGCCCCTCGTACTTGGCACTGGTGAGGCTGCACCTCAAATACTGTGTTCAGTTCTGGGACCCTCATGGCAAGAAAGACATTGAGGTTCTGGAGGAGGACAACAAAGCTGGTGAAGGGTCTGCAGAACAAGTCTTATGAGGAGTGGCTGAGGGCACTGGCATTGTTTAGCCTGGAGAAAAGGAGGCTGAGGGGGAGACCTTATCGCTCTCTACAACCACCTGAAAGAGGCTGTAGCGATCTGGGAGTTGGTCTCTTCTCCCATGTAGCAAGTGGTGGGACAAAAGGAAATGGCCTGAAGTTGTTCCATGGGAAGTTTAGATTGGACATTAGAAAAAAAATTTTAAATGGAAACAGTTGTCAAACACTGGAACAGAATGCCCAGAGAAGGGGTAGAGTCACCATCCCAAGAGGTATTTAAAAGACGTGTAGATGTGATGCTTAGGGACATGGTTTAGCGATGGACCTGGCATTGTTAGGGTTATGGTTGGATTCAACAGTCTTAATAGTCTTTTCCAACTGAAATGGCTCTATGATTCCTTTGCTGACTCACAGTCTCTTTTTTCATGTCAGTATGATTTGCTACAAACATACCTCATGCACTGAATGAACTGGCACGGAAAGTTTCCAGATTTCCTGCTGTAAGGGACCATGACCCCATGCTACTGCCTTGGGGTGGCGGGTACATGGCATTTGCCGAATTTCCACCCTCCCCCATAGCTTGGTTTCAATTTGAGTAAGTCTGACTGATACTGTGACTAGGCTGGTTTCAAGAAAAGGCAGAGTGGGATGAGGGCAGGCAGCTAACGGAGGAATTGAGGTACCTAAGAGTGTGAGATGTGTGGTGTTCGCTCGTGTCAAAGAAACCTTGTGCATCGTACCTTCTGGATGCAGCCTATACGTGTTTTGGCACAGACAGGACGTGTTGCAACATGAGAAGAGTGACAGTGTGTTTAATGGTTGCCTAAGCTATCTGTTCTTCCATTCATCTGACCTACTGACAGCTGCCTCCGGCTGGACTGAAAAGTGCTGACTGAAGATACAGAACTAAATCCTCAGTTTGCCATTCAGAGCCTCAAGGAAAATAATTACGTAGCACTCTGTCCTGCAGACTTTTTCACTTTATACTCCAAATGGACATCAATATCTCAAATGGGCTATCCGTCTTGAGAACTGTGTTTTATTGGCAGCTCCCTTTGATACACAAGGGCTAAGAGTGCATGCCTGGCCTTAGAAATACCTGCTTGAAAGTTTTCTGAAAAAAAGTTCAAATGTCTGCCTGGCTGGTGGTTTGGTTTCTTGCTCCACCAACAGTAACTATGCATTACTGGAAGCCTATATTCATTAGTCAAAAGGTGATATTGCTCTTTGGAAATTTCCTTCCCCTCCGTCACAGAATCACAGAATCACAGAACATTAGGAGCCGGAAGAGACCTCAAAAGATCATCTAGTCCAGCCCCCCTTTCCCTCACTTCTATCTTCATGAGAGCAGATCCCAGCCCAGCTCTGTGAGAGCACCAGGCCAGCACTAAAGCCTGCATGTCTAGTTCAAACCAGCCTACAAGTGAGCTCTGCCATGGTAAATTGGGTTCTTTTCAATTATGTTTGATAGACGAATTTTCAATCTGCTGATGGGAGTGGCCACAGGGCCACAAGAACCCACACCAGTGTAAAAGAGAGTGCAGGGAGACCAAGGTGGGTCTTGTAGGAAGGGCAGCAGTGTGCCAGGAGCAAACGTTGACCGTGAAACCGCAGCTTTACAGCTTCCATGGGTTAAACCAGCACACTCCGTCTTCATGCACCAACTGTGCAAGTCCCTGAGGCTCTCAAGCACCTCTTCACATGCACGCTACCAGAGCCAACAATGCCGCTGGCTTTGCCAAGGCTCGTGAACATATTTGCTACTGGTAGAACACCAAGAAAGGAGAAAGCAAAGCCCTCCTTGTCTATTTGCTTCTCTCAGGGCTCGCACGTCACATTGCAATCATCCCTGGTGTCCTCACAGCCTGCTGGGGTGCATGAGGTCCTGATACAGCAGCTCATTGCCTTTCCTCTGAGTCATGCAGTGTCTTTTCTTCCTTCTGCATCTGTGGCCTTTGATGTCAGCTGCCCCCATAGCCATATGCAATCAATCTTTTTTGGGGCTGAGAACATCTTCTTCTCTTTTTCTCCCTTTCCTGTGCCTCAGTCAGCTTTTCACTCCAGCTGCTGACTGGAAACTGCTCTCACATGCTCTGGACAATGAGTACCTCAATCCCCTCCTCCCATCCCACTTCTTGTCCTGGCAACTCGGCACTTTTCTGTGACCCATATCCTTTCAGTTCAGCCATCAGGCCATGCCCAGTGTGCTGATGGTGTCTAGAGGTAAGTGAATGGCCTTTTCTGCACCTCATCCAAGTTCTTTTTAATTCTCTCCTGTGGGACTGAGCACTGGGGCAAGATTCCAGATTTTTAAAAGAATCATTCCTATGCATGATTCATTTTGCCTCTGTCAAAGTTTACTTTTTTCATCTTTGCAGATGGGTAAATGCACATTTGTTTATCAAGTCAGCACTGTAAGATCATCCTTTCCCACAATATTTCCCAGCAAGAGAATGGGATAGCTGCCTACAATCAGGCACCAGCGATGTTAGTGGCAGAAAAGAGTGAGAATGAGGGTGTTCAGTGATGAACCAAGTCTACTGTTACTGAAACACAATGATAAAAGTGAGGCTTATAAACGTAATTCCCCCAGAAGCACATGCAAAATCTGCAGGTCAGAACTATGTCACTTCTTCTCTAAACACCATCCTTAGAATAGAGTTGTCTAAAATGTTCCTGAATAAAATTTTTCTTACAGGCAAGAATATTTCCAGCACAGTAGCTGATTAAAGTACTCTCTAAAATATTCTGAGGGGGGGAAAACCAAATGGAATGTTGTTGCAAACAGATGCGTGAATGTTTGCCTTAAACTTTTCTTGTCATCTTACAAACCCCCAGCTTGGTGAAAAAACAAGACCAGTTTCGGGTCCTGTGTGGCAAACTGGTAAATGCCAAATGGAATGTGGTGGAGGGGATCTGATAAACAGATGCCCAAAACAGCCCTGGCTCCCAGATATATGCATGAGATTGGGACTCTTGCACAGGTAGGATGGCCTTGTCTTGTAGCGTATCTCCCAAGGAGATAGGACAATCACGCATGCTGATGAGGATTATCGAAAATAATGAAGTGCCTTGGTCCCCTACCTGACATACTGCAGAAAAGTGTGCATAAATGGGGGACATTAGACACAAGAAGTAGTAGAAGCAATAGACAGAAGAAAGCAGACAGAAGAAGAAGAGAAGCAGCATGTAGACTGAGACAAAGACACCAAGAAGAAAAGTGCAGGAGGAGAAGAGGAAAAGATGACGGCATCCTTGAACCCTCGTTGACAGGACCAATGTAGGAACCTGGACCGGTGAGCTCTGTCTCTCTTTCTCCCTCTCTCTTCTCTCTCTCCCTGCCTCTTTCTTTCCCTTTTCCCTTTCTCACTAAGTAATGAAGGCCTACCATACTGCTTGCTTAGTTTATACTTAGTTTCTGTTTTGTAATCATTAAGTATAATACTGCCTGTTATAATTTATTATATGTTTTTTTCCTTGTTATTATTAAGTTGTAGTTTATTGCATACTTAATCTTTTACTGCCTGTTAGAAGTTGTTATATGTCCTTTTTCCTTGTTATCATGAAGTAACACGCAGCTTGCTGTAGTGTGTTTTAAAGCCAGTCTTTTCCTGGTTATCATTAAGTCATAGTATATTGCCTGCCCTAGTGTGTCTTGTAACTAAAACCGATTATCACGAGTTCAATCTACATGTTGTGAGAAATTAATAAATGTTTGTGTACGGGCCTTGAGACTTGTCTCACCATTGCCCACTCTGTTGGAGTATTACGAATCTAAGTCACTTGTCCTCCCCTCCTGGGCGGGACGTGGCACACAGTCCTTCAAAATCCTGTGATAGGAAATATTTGCTGCCCATGATTCTATCTTTCTCTGCGTTATTGTATCCCGGGTACATGTCTGCTGTTTCTGTAAGCATAGAGGCATATTTCATCTCTGCACATATTGACTTTTTCATCCCACAACTGCACCACGTCCTCCGTGTTTTCTGTTAGAAACAGTCCCTTGGCCATATCATCCTCCAACGCCCGGACAGTATATACTAACTGGCACATGTGCTGCTACTAGTAAGAGCCCAGATCATATTTTCCAGCTTGTTCTTTTGTTTTCTAAATCGCCAATAGTTAGTGATGAAAGCAAAGCTCAAGAACCAGTGTAAAGCTCCACATGAAAGAGGCATATCATAGACTGGACTTGATGACCTCAGAGGTCTTTTTCAACCTCAACAATTCTGTGATTCTGTGATCTTTCCCCGTGGTTGTTTTTTATTTTAATTCCGGCAACTAACCACATGTAGGGGTCTCTGGCAATGTATTTTTTAATATCGTTACTATTACGTGCACTAAAGGTGTGAAACTCAAAGACGAAATTTTTCGCTTCCCAAACACGTACTGAGGAAGGAGGGCAGATGCATTGAGGCACAAACTCAGTCAGGGGCTGTGAAACTGAAGGTTGAAGCTGAGGTTAAGCAAGGTCTTCAACTCTTGCTCAAGGAAGCAGGAGCACAGTAAAGTTTCCTGATAGCACATGGTGCACTCACATAAAGGCTCCAGATACTCATGTCAGCACAATGAAAGATGAGACAGGGCAATATAAGCCAGGACATTTGCTCATAGGAGGGAAAGGTTTGGTTTAGTGATACAGTAAACATTTATGAATCTTCCTTTGGATTCCCTGAGTGGAAAAAAAAAATAAATATATATTCAATATAATTTTCAGCTGCTGCTGCATGTGTTATACAGGATGCTAGTGCAAGGCCTAGAGCCGAATTGCAGACTATAGTAAGAACATTGGTATTTGGCTACTGTAATTATCTGCAGCAGTTAAAATGTGTGCAGCATTTTGTGGACCCCATAATACGCTGGGTAACTTTCTATAAAGTGAATCCTGAAAGAAGCTGAATATCATTATAACCTAGAAAATTAATGGAAAAGCAAGATATTAAGAAATAAGGGAAAACAGTTTTGAAATGTCATTTCACAGAATCACAGAATGTCAGGGGTTGGAAGGGACCTCAAAAGACCATCTAGTCCAACCCCCCTGCCAGGGCAGGATCACCTGAAGTAGGTGACACAGGAAGACGTCCAGGCAGGTTTTGAATGTCTCCAGAGAAGGAGACTCCACAACCTCCCTGGGCAGCCTGTTCCAGTGCTCTGTCACCCTCACTGTGAAAAAGTTTTTCCTAGTCTTTTTGTGGAACCTCCTACTTGTAGCCCAAGTCTCTCTCGCACACTCACAACCACTACAGTAGCCACATTGCAGGAAAAAGAAAGGAGAATCCCTTCCATCTGATTGCTTTGCAGTGAGCAAAAGCACTTACCAGCTTGAGTGTTAACTGTGTGGAAGAGCAAGACGTTGTGCGTCCTTTGTGGGGACGAAAAAGAAAAATATCAGTTGCAGTTCCACAGGTTGTTTTTTTTTTAATTTCTCTCACCTGGTTGAGATCAATGTATCCACCTCCTCCTCTCTATACAAAGTCTAAAATACCTCATACCAACCACAGGATGGGAATGCATCTCCACCAAATGCATCTGCATGGCCTGCAGCTTCCATTTAACAAGCTGAGTAACCCCTTTATCATCTCCCCCTTTGGTGAGTTTAAACACCGTGCTATATTTAGCCCTGGAATTACCAAGTGCCCGATTGCATCAGAGATTTAATTTGCTGGAGTCAAAATGCACTAACAAATAGCAGACGCTCATTCCTCCTGCCTCAAGGTAACAGGGTTCATTCGTATTTACAGAGCATCCTTATATAGCTTCAAGAGCTTGCCTGAGCAGAGGAGCAATGAGCTGCCAGTGCCTGCCTGTCCTCCTGACAGAGTGCCAGCACTGACTGCACATCACTGGGCGGAAAACGAAACAGGAGACACGGAGAGGATGTCATGTACCGCAGACAGGGCACAGGGTTTTTAGTGGTTAAGATGACAACAAATGCGCACCTCTGTCATCAATGCCTAGTAGAAAGCCATATCCATGGAGAAATTTAGAGAAACCAAAAAGGTCCTCAAAAACAACTGAGGTTTTGTTTTTTGAATAATGATAATGTACTGAGGAAAGCCATTATCCTATTTATGGTTTGTTGTTCAGACTCCCAGCCAACAGTGCACCATACTCTGTGAATATATACATTCTAATGATATGATGGGGCAGGATACAGATGTTACGGGTTTGTCTCACAGTTCTGCATGGTCTGGCTGAACCAGCATGTAATCTCCAAGCATAAGAAGCATTTGCAATTTTTTAACGACTGCCAGGCCAGTGTATACTAATTGCTGTACCATGACTGCACAACAGTCACAACTAACAAGAGAGCGGGAGGAAAGAGAAGAGACGGAAGGAAGGATTTGGGGGACCAGTCCAAGGAAAAGAAAAACTGAATTCAAAACAATTCAAGTTGAAAACGTGTAGCAATTGTATTCTGTTAAAGCAGAACTGTGACTAAATGACTAACTAAAGGATGGAAGAAGAGTCTGATCTCAAATCCTGTCAAAGATCATCCATTCCTCTTCTCTAGGGATGGCAAATCAATAGGAAACCTTAAAGATCAAGATTATGCAGCACTTTGCCTCTTCCCAACAGAACAACTGAGGTGTGGATGGGTTTCTGAATCACTGTTCCCATCCTCCTTTGCTTGTGTGCTTCTGTAGCCAAAATTTTCCAAGATTTTAAAAATGTGGACATTTTAAGTATAGGTGCCTCGCTTCTCACGCCAGCCTAACATGTGACATCCTGAGCAATATTTTTAAAGGTGAAAACTATTTGCAGTTCCCCTTTGATTGCAGATTCCTTTAAATTCTTGGCCTCTAGTCAGTCCCCCACATATTGGAGGCACTGAAAATTAGAGGCTACTATTGTCCGTTGAGTTTTTCGTATGTAGTTCAGGACTAGGCAACATGACAAATTAGACAAATACTGAGA
The DNA here is from genome assembly GCA_020746105.1 of Trogon surrucura. Lineage (NCBI taxonomy): Eukaryota > Metazoa > Chordata > Aves > Trogoniformes > Trogonidae > Trogon > Trogon surrucura. Next base: position 35,297,183 of record CM036617.1, read on the forward strand.
AGACAAAAGATGAATTGTTGGCAGTGCACAAGTACGGATTGGCTTGTATTTGGGGTTGGATTTCCAAAGCAACACTTCAATGTCAGATTCCCACCTCTTCTGTACAATTTTGTGTCTTAAGAGAGAAATGAAAGACCTGCAGGTATCTGAACTGCGATTTGAGGTCTAGATGGGCCTTTGTTCTCACCGCACAAATCTAAGTTCCCTTTGTAGCGGGTTTGGCCTGGAAAGAGCTTCTCAGAGACGTCTGAAACAGCACTGGAGAGCAAGACAACTCCAGCACCGTGGATGATTGGGGCTCAGTGCTCAAGCTCGCTTTCCGGCTCTTCTTTGTTTGGTAATGTAGAATTCTTCCACTGTCTGTGGAAATGGACAAGTACATCCAGAAGCCAATTCAAACTTTGGGAAAGTTGGCTTCTCTTCTTTTGGTGATGCTTCTGTCCCTCTGTTGGGTATAGTGGGAGCCGAGGCAATTTAGCGACCAAATTCTCTTGTAAATCTAGTAATTTCTGAAAGGAACAAACTGAGATTCCCGTGGGATTTTAGAATTATTTGGTTTTCACAAATATTTGAAGAGCCATCACATATTTATGAAGATGTTAAAAAAGTCAATAGCATTTCAAGCATGTTAGAGCATACTAGCTTATCTGAATTTTCAACCAGAAATAAATTGTTTCTCTTCATTATTATCTGCCTCTAAGTGCTTCTAATGACAAGAAGTATTTTGTATGACTTTGATGACCAAACACATTGTCAGTAGACAAAATAAACAGTTTTCCAACAATCTACAGACAGAAATGTCTTTATGCAAATGGCTTCATTAGTACTTATGAAGACAGTTGTCCAAAAAGAAGAATTTCTGATTAGTGAGAAAATGGGATATGTCAGATCTCTTCTTCACACTTCCAAATAGGGGAAGAGGCATGAAAACTGTGTTTTAGGTAAGTTACAGCTCAGGCAATGATCTAGGCTATCAGGTCAGATCGTACCTTCATGCCGTGTGACAGCCACAGATATTAGTGATGCATCTCATACAGAAGACAAAAGTGTGTCATGAGTCTTGAATAGCAACTGGAAAGCTCCGCCTTTTGAAAATAATGGCTCACAAAGTGTCAAAAAAGATTCCCTTTAGCATTTCACAGGACATGGATTAACATTATTAATATTTTTTTTAATATTTTTTTTTCCATTTGGGTTCTATCAAGCAACTTATCAAGTATCCTGGGTCCTCCCAACTTAAGGCAACAAATGTTACGTGTTGATGGAAATATTTCAGGAAAAAAAAAAATTAAACCATTTTCCTGTGGTAAATTTTGATTTTTATGAGAACCACATTTTCCATTTTTAAGATAGAATTTCCAAGCAACTCTTAACTATGGCTAACTAATATATCCGTAACCATCAGGAATCTTTGGTTAGCAAATGGAAAGAAAACTCAGGTTCAAAACAAACAATGTGGGTTTGCAACCTTTTGAGGTTTCATCATAGGTATCACGATAACTAGCCTTTTTTCCCCCAACACCCAAAACCCATGAATTCATTCACTGTCTCAAAATCTTACAAAGAAAACAAAAATGTGAGCCCTGAATACTCAACCACCAACATGAAAATAAAAACAACGCAAAACACATTCTTTGCAAATCTCTCAGTTTTGACTGGTTGGGGTCCTGACTCATGAGTGTCGAAAGTCTGGGGTTGCCAAAACTGCTTTTGTTTGTCACTAATAATCACTCATCCCAAGGAACATGTGGTTTACTGTCTCATGCCAGGTCTCCAGTGCTAGGGGCTGAGGTTCCTTGGTGAGACAGCCTCTCCCAGCTCCAAGACATGATCTTCCGCATTATCGGAATACTTCTTTTTTTTTTTAAGCACCAAACGTAAAATAAATAGTTCTTTCCCTTGATAGACATTATGATTTTTATTTTTTTTTAAGATTAACCTTGGTAGCCACAGAACTTTTGCAATATTTCAAGACCACTGATAACTGAGCAGGATGGAAAAGAACACAAGCACATCCAGTCCACTGCTTGGTTTTAATTACTTTCTCTGCTATGGTTAGAGACTTCTGGAATTGTCCTCTTGGTGGAAATAAAGTTAAGCCATTGGGCTTTTCTATCAACGTATCTCAAAATATCTAGCTGAGCCGTAAGGGTTGGTAGTGCAGGATAAGGAATTGTATTGAGCTGCCTGGTATTTAAAGGTGCACTCTTCAAAAGTGCCCAGACAAGTTGCATTTTCTAACATGATTTCATTCTCTACCCTCTGCTTACCAGAACAGTCCCCAGACTGGTCACTTGGTTTTCTATATTGCCTCTTGCAGGCAGATTAAAGCTGTCTACAAACACCATCTGTTCCAAAGAAGGTAACACTGTGTCCTTCTATGGCAGCCATTCCAGGAAGAAGCTGGTGTTTGAATCTGGCAGCTGGGGGAGGGCTGTGGGGGATGACTCTTGTGAAACTTCCAGAACTCCCCCCAGCCTCAGGTAGAAGTCAGACCCACCTCTGGCCAAGGCCAGGCCAAGCAGTGACTCGGTGATCAATGTATTTAAGAAGGTTTTTCTGATGGACCACTCCTTCTTTGTCTCTTTTTTTGTGTCTTTATATCCTGTCTTTTGTGTTGGGAAGTTTTTCTGTTGAGAGGAGGGGGAGGTGAGAGGAGAGCAAGACACTTAATTGGTGAGAAAGTGGGGAAGAAAGGCACCAGAGCAGAGCATTTCCCTAGAGTGCTGTGGTGAGTGAGGTGGCAGGGGGGGTGATAGCCTGCCAGCTGAGGGGATCGACGGTGGCGAGAACGTCCAGGGTGCAGTGGTATGTGGAGAACCTCATGCCAGGGGAGCGAGAGACTGTGCAGGAGGGGAGAATGCACCTGAAGTGACCCCAAGGTTGGTTCCACACTGGTGGGAAGGACTCGCCTCCTATGAGATGGACACCACGTGGCATCAGGGAAAGACTGCAAGGAGCCCTCTTTCCTGAGAATGAAAGACTGCCATGGGCAATGCGTTATGGCCAGACAGACCACACCCCTGCCCCCCACCTTGCACCAATTCTCGCAAAAAAAGACTATAGGCCATTTTCTGCTTCACAATATCTCGGCACTAAGAAGCAAGATCACCTCAAGTACTGAGCACAGTCGATGTCCTTTCCTTCCTCCGTATTTCTTCCAAGTATATGGTCATCTGAGAACTGGACACAAAAGTAGTCCTACAAGCAAATTGTGCAGACAGAAATTTAGTGCAAATATCTTAAGGACTGAGCAGTTGAGCCAAATGGCCAAAGCAGGATTCATTTCTACTCATTTAATTTCAAACAACTAGTAAATAATCAACCTGATATAAGAAAAAAATTTTACAGGGAGCACAGTCATTCACTGGAACAACCTCCACAGGGACAGAGTAGAGTTCCCATCACTAGAGATTTTCATGGTGCAACTGGATAGGGTGCTAGATAACCTCATTGAGGCTCCCCTTCCAACTTGGGCTGCAATGCATATCAACATATTAGTTAGTAATCCAGAATGGTTGATAGAAATTAAGGCCAATGAATTTGACCTATACGAAAATGAGATGAATCATGCCCCAGAAGGAGCATATGTTGCATATCAACATATTAGTTAGTAATCCAGAATGGTTGAAAGAAATTAAGGCCAATGAATTTGACCTATATGAAAATGAGATGAATCATGCCCCAGAAGGAGCATGTTTGTATATATTTTCACTGACTACTACAGGGAATTTATGGCAACTGATTCCAATACATGCTATGAATCACCTCTTACGTGCCTACATTTCTCAGATAATAGTTCAGCTCTGATAGGACTTTGCTTTTGAAGTAGGAGTCTTTTATTACATTGCAAGTTTTATGGTCAGGGCCTCATCAATATCTCAAATACTTCCTGCAGTTCCAAACTGGAGAGGGAAAGACTCCAAAATCCCCACTAAATTCACTAGGGAGGCCAGATCCAGTCATCTCAAATGATGCCTAAAGGACCTGAACTCATAGAGATCTTTTCAGAAGACAACTGAGATGCTTCTCACTTTTTACACACTTGCTTGTTAGTAGGAACTTTGTTCCCAGAAAGATATGCTTGCTACTAGGTCTGTCTCATCTGAGGGGGGTTTAAACCACCAGGGTCTTGCACTCCAAGAGGTGGTCCTTATTGCTAGACTCCACAGCGAAATTTAACTTTACAGTTTAACCAAGCCTCGTCTGCTTGCTGAAAAATATCCTGTGGATATCATGGAGTAAGCAATGGAAATAAGAGCAATTCAGCTGCAAACCCATGAACTGGCATCTTCCCTAAAAAGAGGGAATGTCTTGGCCTCTCCTCTAGGCTTGCTTATGCATTTTTACACTTTCCATTCAAGCTGCTTTGCAGAAAATGCATCAACAGTTGTAACAGAGCTGCCAAAAGGCTGTCTCTGGCCCATTTCTGAGAATAAGACTTAAACGCTTTGGGAAAATACCTTTCTCTGACCCTCTCAGCAAAAAGACCTTGGCCTGACTATTCATCCGGCTGGACCTTCACTGTTGTCAGCCATGCCAAAATGAATGAAGGGGAAATGTTATAAGAAAATAGAAATATCCAGCAGCAAAACGGGTGTTTCAGTCTCTCAGCCCTTCAGAAGTTGACTGCAGAAGTTTTCAGTGGGGACACCCGTCTGAGCTGGGCTCACTGTAGATCCTCATCCCATCTATCAATGATCTTAAGTTGCCTTCAGACCTGAGGGGAAACGAAGTGACAGATGTAGTCAGCGTGTGCCTTGGGATGGGACATGTTTGTTTTCCACTAATGGGCTGCTGATATCATCCAGCATGAAGCAGCGTGAGCTACTATATTGTCAAATATCACTATGTATACAGCGGCTAAGGACATTGTCCTGCACGTTTCTGGAAAGAAAAAGTGAAATGCAGTAAAATTGGCCTCTAGCAGAAGAAACAGATTCTGTCTAGGTAAACACGCTGTTTTTAAATTCTGCTAGTAATTTTTCAGTCTCATAAAATAAACCCGATGACACCTCGCTATGTTTATTTCTGACTCTGAACCTCAAAAAAGCCAATAACACAGTAAGGAGTCCTAGCAATTTATTTTCCTCTAGATTCTTACCCATTAGTGTAGCAAAATGACCGTTTTCCAAACAGGCATTCATTTTGACAAATGCATTTTACTGACCCCTTTTACAGAGGCCAGACGTTGGAGAATATACAGAAACTTCTGTAGAAAATTACCTCGTTAAGTGGTGAAGACACTGGATGTCTCCATCTCAGCCATCCATAAGTCATTTCAATTTGTCAGATGAACTGGCTTTTAAAAAAGTCAACACAAGAATAGCCACTGGAATAACATGCCTTGTCAGCTTTATTCTGATATGCTCTTAGTGACTGTCAATAACAAAGGTGTCATCTTCTCATAGGATTCTTGTACTACCAAAAATCTTCTTTTATTCACACAGCACCATCAGTCTTAAAAGATTTGCCAATAACTAAGAATGATCTCACAATTTAAATAATTGCCTGACTGGAAATCAGTACCAAAATTTTCAGCACTGAGCTTTGGCTTTGAAATATATGGACCGTGATTATCTGTGAAGTCTACACAAACACATCTCTCCAAGTAACCCAAACGTTTTGTGAAACTGAGAACTTGAGAACTCCATTTATCTCCCTTCTCTCTTGTCTAAAAAAATCCTGCCAGCAGCTGTAACTGGTGACACTGCACACACTCTCTAAAGAGCTAAAAACTGTGGGCTGCCAAGCTTCCAGCTGCAGAGTCTCTACCCTAGCATTAGATGTGCAGAACTGTGTTTATAACATGCACACATCTTAAGATGGGCTTAAATCTGGGTATTTGCACTTTCTTAGCAATTCAGGCACTCAACTAAACCTGAGCTTATGCTCACAGCCAATCTGAAGAACAAGCAGACAGGCATAAGGGAAATTATGACAAATTTGATGGCATAAATAATAAGCATGTTCATCTTTGAAAATCCATTACTGCTATTGGGTTTTACCAGGCCTGTAGTTTTAACATAAAACCATTGTCTAGACTTCTATTTCTGCAAACTGCGACATTTTCTCCTTTAGTTTCTACACTGGCTGGAGGCGTACATGCACAAGTTAAGAGGTCCACACCTTTCTCTGATGATTCACCTTACAGCAAAGTTGTCTGGTTTCGGTTTTGCATTACAACCCTGCATGTTATATTGCCTACTTTTTGCTGTCACTTAGATTTCCCCAGCTCCAACACCTCTGTGTTGTTCCGGTAATCTCCGCCTTTTCGCTGACCCATATCCCCGCAATTCGGCAATCGAGCCATATTGGGTGCACCACTGGTGCTTGTGGGTAACCTCATCCACCTCTTGGCCAACTGCTCTTCTCACTCTCTTGCAACATGAATTAAACGGGAAAATCCCCTTTGCAGAAACCCACCTCTGTCATCTTCACAGATGTGCATTTTCTCTTAAATCTAGCATTGAAATCACAACCTTAATCACAACATTTGTAATAATTTCTCATACTCTAAAATTGCCACTTTTACTGTGGTGAGGAGGGGATAGGATTTTAAAGCAAAGCATGGATTTTAGAAGTAAACTCAGTTGTAAGCCAGGTTTTACTGTCATTTCTAGAGCAAAGTGATTAAAAGGAGATGCGCAAGAATGTAAAGAACTAAAAATGGGTTGATATTTAGAGGATATATGGCCCCTGAAAATTATTTACGGGACATCACTGATTCTGAATCTGATATTGTTTTGGTACAGAATATTTTCTTCAACGTCAAGTGAGGGTGAGAGGCAGGTGGAAGACGTAGAAAATCACATCAGGCTACTGAAAATAAAGATGCATTTATCTCACAGATATGGGTCATGTGCAAAGATTTTAGAGAAAAGGTTTTCTTCCTAAGATGTCAAAAAGCACAACTTTACCTTAGAATTCCAGGGTTGTACGTTCACCCTTAATGTAAGAGACGTGCATATTTGAAAATTCCTACCTACTAAGAGATTACAACTCTGAAGAAAAAAACAAACTGAATATAGACAAACTTCCTATGCCATTTTTAAAGTCTTATTTTTGTGCTACTCTTCTCCTTAAAAATCTGTTGGAATTGTCAGTGATTACTGCAAAGATTAAACCCAAGCAGAAGAACTGGTAGAAGCTAGAGAGGTACAAAAAAAGGAGTAGCATAAAACGACAATAAAAACTGGACCGGATGTACTCACTCATCACTCGACATGTTACATGATTAATCACTTGTCCTCATTGTAACAACGGAGCCAGGAAATCCACAAAACCTCAGTATGTATGTAATAGTGCATTTCTAGCTAAGAAATTACAGCTATCGAGCTACAGAAAGAAGCAGGCACTACATTTATCATAATTTAACATACTGGCCTGCCATGAAAAGCTGGCAAAGTTTGCTACCATGCCAGTCTATAGCATTGAAAGTATATATTTCGATGAGGGTAAAAAACAGAGTGTTTAGCATTTAAGTAAGATTCAGTCAGAAAGATCAAGACGGCTCAGGACAACTTGTAGTTAGTTCATCGCTGAAGGTGCTTACGATGGCCCAAGCTAGGCCAACACATCCATCGCTAACCATAAAAACAGAGCAAACGTTATAAACAGGTTGTGGTGGCGTTACCTGGAGCCAAAGCACAAGCCTGGCTGCGCTTCATGTCAAACCACTGACCAGCCCCGCTGCCGTTTGGAAAGTATGGCTGACATCCGATTGCGGGCCGCGCCGTGAGGTTCACCAAACCACCAGCAGCAGAGTGGTTATGCTGCTTTCTTCAAAACATTTTTTGTGGCTTTCTTGAGAACGCACTATTTGTCAGGTGAGTAGCGCAGCCAGGATGGTTTCAGCTCCTTGTTGCCACAATCTGTGTGCTTCGGTACCATTCCAAGGGCCTCCGTTCTGCTCAGATGTCTACAGAGAGTATGGAGAACCGTTCTCCGGAGGGACTGTAGGCATCCGAACACATTTTAAGGTGAAAAAGGTGCATTTTCAGTCTGAACTCCCATACACCAAGCAGGAAATAGCACCCAGTTATTTATATAGCTCTATTCACAGTATTTTTTATTTCTTTCAAACATAACTAACGTTTTTACCTTCTAAGGTGCAATTTTGTGGCAATCCATAACCAACACTTTCTCAGTGTGAGAAGATGGCAATTCTGAAACGGTTACTTCAGGTCTTCTCAAAGCGGTGGTTAATTGGCTGTTGAATTAGCTATGTGCACCTGAATTAATCCATAACCAGCTCCTAACATGCCTGTTAACGTCCATCTGCCACGCATGAACCTCTGCTCCTGACCTGTCTCCCTGGAGCCACATCAACCAAATTGAACTTGGCAGGAGGCTCCTCCTTCACATGGAGAATACAGGGGGAAAAATCCCACCAGCTCCTTGCACAAAGGGCAGTAAGCATCTGTCAGCTTCCCAAAATGAGAAACAAAGAAGCGTAAGACAGGAAACCTACCCAAAAGACCTTCCAGGAGGCCGAAATCACTGTAGCACTTTACAGAGGGGGACACAACAAGGGCCCTTGAAGGACACAGTTCGCCTCAGCAAGACATCAGCAGAGGCAGGTACCAAACTCAGGTTCAGAAATCAACTGAAAATAAAGCCCTTCAAGTCTCACATACCTTGTCTGTCTCTTTTCTGACACGGTAAGCTAGGCTAGTTTTTATCAGCCATGTGACTGAGTCGTGTTCCGTGGTGGTTCACTGTGTCCTTTTCAAAAGAAAGGGAGAGGGTGAGCAGCAGAGGGCTGGCTGTTTGCTTTCTCCTGGTTGCTACGCTCCTGTCCAGCGTGGCTCTTCCCAAAGGAGATTTCACCTTCTTGGAGGGCATCATTGCATCTTCAGGGTTGGAGAAGTGTCTGGAGGATAGGACCTGAGGTTGAGAGACCCAAGAGAGAAATTCCAGGGAGCAGGTCCTAAGGATGTTGTGTGGGGTCAGTGCAATCCACAATCCCTGCTGAAAGTTGCTAGGCTGGGAAGGTGGACTGGCTAAAAAGTCCCACCCTACAGGCACACCACAACCAAGATAAAAGAAAATCTTTGCAACCTTTACTTTTCTCAACACCCCAAGACTGTAGGAACTGCAAATACAAGAACAGAAGTTGAATTTATGACATGACTGTGTGTTCGAACGCTGAACTTGCAAACAGAAGACAGTTGGTAGGAAATTAATTTATGTTCAAATTAAGTGAGCTCCCAGGGTCAAGACTGTATTATTGTATTGGTTCATTCTCTTTATTTTCCTCCTGGTTAATTAGATATAATTGCATGAGCTTTAGCTTTAGTGCACTTTTAGTCTAATTGTCAAAAAAAAAGTTCCTATTTTAAGAAAGAATACTAAAAATCAACGACAGTAGCAAACATCCTTCTCATTGCTGACACGTATTCAGATGAATGGTTATTTCCCTTATTAATCTAAACCACTCATCCAGTATAATCTGGATGACTGCAGAAAGGATGACTTCTTTATGTACTTAAATTGTTTCTTAACAGTTGTGGCAAGCTAATACACAGAGAAAAATAAAGTAAGTGGAATTTTAAACACACAAACTACAAGCTGGGTATATACCATAAGCAGTGGCATTCCAACACTTAAAGGGGAAGAAGAAGAACCTCAATAAATTTTAAACAAAAATTACCATTATTCCTTCTCTGAAACCATGTGTCCAGAAGGCTCTCAAAAGCACTTTGATCACACTGATGAGAGCCCTCCAGACTCCCTGGGGAATTTCCAACACCCACCTCTTTATTTTCTCAGGCAGTCACAGGAAAAGAGGTTTTGTTGAAGATGCCAGCATGTCCTAGGCTTGTCAGGATGTCTCGGGCTTAACCCTTTAATGACTCTGACCACCCTGAAGATTCACCATCTTCACATTGTAGTTCACAGCACTAAATTAGGGCAAAAGCCAAGTCCGGAATCTTCGAAGTTAAAGGATGAAAAATGTGTATGACTTGTTGCCTTGGAGGTATTAGCTGAACAACTCAGTCCTGCAACAGTTACCTTGGAACCTGTCTTATGCTCCCTGCCTTTTAGCACCAACAAATTTAGCTGTGAATTCTTAACCCTGCTACATGCTGCGTAACACACCACAGAGTTCTGTCCAAGAGGACGTATGAGTATTGCAATTTCTCTTAACATAATTTCTCTGAAACAACTATATTCTGATGAGCTTATTTCAGTTTGGTTATCTAGTCTCCTACAGAAACATTGTGCATCTCCCCTAAATCTACAACTTCCAGCATGAGGAGATGGTGCTTTGTTGGATTTCTGTTAGCCAGGAATAGCATGTCTGATTTTGTGTGATTAATCAATCCAGCTGCAACAGAGCTCTGCTCAGAGCACAGTATTAAAGGGCAGTAATTATGAAAACACATTCTTCTCCGAAACAGAGGCACCGACTGCTTGTTATTAAATCTAAATCCAAGTTGTCTATCTAAACTGGGACCTGATGTAAGTGGGTAAGACGACCAGGGTTTTGCCACGGCAGCTGTGTGTGTCTGGAAGCTGCTGTTACGCAGCACTGAGTACACGCCCGCACGAATAACATTGCATGTTAGAGTTACACTACACTTGGGTTGATCAGCTTACAAGTTACTTTCAGATCAGCATAAAATCTACGGGTTTTGCAAGCAATAAATTGGGTTCCAAACCAAAGTGACCACAGATTCCTTTCCTACAGGAGTGAAAAACTCAGCCAAAAGCAAGTTTAGCTCTTCTTCGCTGCTTGATGATTTCTGGTAGGCAAGCTTTATTCCACAGCCTCCCAGCTCAGAAGACTCCCCTTGCTGGTTTTCAACCACTTCCACCGGCCAAGAATGAGAAGGCCAGAAGTCACATCAGGACACCAGAGTAGGGTCAAGAAAGAAGCAGAAGATGACGGCCATTCAACAAGACTGCACAAGGACTGGAAAAAAGTAGAAACCAGCAACAGCCACAAGGAAAGTGTAGGAGGAGACTTGGAAGTTATGAGGTGGAGACTGTACAAAATAAGAGATTGGATTAAGTCTGCTAGAGGGGGCAGAGAAAAAAAATACCACATTATCACACCATTTCTTTTCTCGATATTCGTCTTATTGCTGGCTGAAGCACTGGAACTTCAGGAAACCAAGTCAAGTGCAAGTGCCCTCTTTTGCCCATTCTTAATCGAAAACAAAAAAAACAAACAGAGAAAAACCCTAAATAGGCACACACAAACCTCCTCCATAGTTCTAGATGCAGCAGCAAGTTTTAGAGGGATGTTTCTGTGATTCTGTGAAGGTGAGACAGACTACTTATTTTGCCTGCATAAAGACCCCAAGTCCAATCTTTGTGATTCCTGTGGAAAGGTGTTGTGTGGTCAGGACTAGATAGAAACATAGAATCATAGAACACATTTGGTTGGAAGAGACCTTTTAAAGCCATCTAGTCCAACTCCCCTGCAGTGAGCAGGGACATCTTTAACTAGGTCAGGCTGTTCAGAGCCCCACCAAGCCTGACCTTGAACGTGCCCAGGGATGGAGCCTCCACCACTGTTGTTGGCAACCTGTTCCAGTACCTTGACGACAAGCATGGTCTTGTGCTTGTCAGGGTTAGTCCCCTTGCCCCGAGTAGTCACACGCTTTGCGGTTTGCCTTAACAGCAGGGGAAGAGACAGCATTTGATTAATATGGTGCTCGATAACCAGTAAGGTTAGCACTCTGGGCACATTTCTTCAGCCTTGGCGTGACTCACTTTCCGTAGCCAACTTCCAATCAGAGGCTCGGAGCAATAACCAGCATGGAATTCAGTCACACCAGCTCAGGCTACGATTGAGAGGAAGGTCGGAGCAACTGCAGTAGGAGATAGAGTAGCACACACGCTGGGCAAAGACTACAGAATAGCTGGAGACTTAACTCTCAATTTCATACACCAAGGTTAAACAAAGTGCATGGATACTGTTCTGTGGTTGAATAAAGCCAGCCAGAACCAGACTGCTGAAAGAAAGAAAGAAAGAAAAATAAAGTCCAGGCAGGAAGAAAAAAGCTCAGACTAAGCTTCCACATGAATATCCTCTTCTTACCCTTCACAAAAATCTCTCTTTTTTTTTATTTAATTCCCAAACTCACCACCCATCTTCTTTTGGCTGTATGCTATTTTAAGGATAACTGTTTACATGCTTCAGTTAACATATATTTTCTACATGACTGGACGTGAGGAATTACCTAAACAAAAAAATATCTTTGAAACAGATACAGTAATGAAACAAAAGAATGCTGCTTTGGGGAAGCAATCTCATAAACACTACAGAAACCTCCTTTAAACAACAAGCGCAAAAATAAAGAATCAAGGAGACCTGCGCATGCTTACTGATTTGAAAGTGACTTCAGCAAAAATTTCCTAATTCTTGAAATGAAACCCAGCTGCGATTAGTAGATTTATAACACATACATTAAAAAAAAAAAAAATTAAGACAGCTATTTGCAACAGCAGTATTTCTAAAACTTAGAGACCACATCTGTGCACATCACCTCTGCTCAGCATGACTGCTTTAGGGTACATGACAACGTGCCGTTTGGTAGTTTTCCCGAGATGTCCAAACACTTTGGGATTCTGAATGAGCCTAGGAAACTTCACGTTTCATACAACATTTTCATTACCATATATCCCTGCATTTGTTCAGAAGACTCTAAAGCTGGCTTTTACACCGGTTCCCCGAATCCTGCACAGTGTGCCAAAGATTTATCAAATATCAAGCCAACCTCCCTAACCCAGCTTCCAGGGAGCATCATAGAATCACAGAATGTCAGGGCGTTGGAAGGGACCTCTAGAGATCATCTAGTCCAGCCCCCCTGCCAGAGCAGGGTCCCCTAGGGCAGCCACACAGGAAGACACCCAGGAGGGTTTTGAATGTCTTCAGAGAGAGAAGGAGACTCCACAACCTCTCTGGGCAGCCTGTTCCAGTGCTCTGTCACCCTCACAGTAAAGAAATTTCTCCTCATGTTGAGGTGTAACTTTCTACGTTCTAACTTAAACCCATTATTTCTTGTTCTATTACTGGGCACCACTGAAAAGAGATTGTCCTCTTCCTCTTGACAGCCACCCCTCATAGATATTTATGATATGGAGGTAGAGTGGTTATTACATCTTACTTGTGTCGAGATATTAAGAGTTGATTTCTTGTCTGGCCTCTCCTCACAGAATGCATGAGATGCTTTAGTTCATGTAACCGGCACTACAGGGTTTACCTTTCAACCCAAAGACAGCAAGACAGTGTTCTTGCATTCATTGTGGACACCAGTTTAATTCTGTAAGAAGTATGCCATCTACTGATACACTATTTACTACATCATTCCTCACGCGCCTTCACACAGCCATTGACCAAGACCAGTCTTAGCTGTGTTAGCTGCAAAGAAAAATAATATTCCATGGATTTGTAAGAAATGACAGTGCTCCCAGAGCCAGTGAAATGTGTTTTATTTTAAGCCACTGCTAAAACAAGGACAAATTTAGTGCAACCTGGAGTTCATAATCTGAAAACTGAGTATTTTTAAATTACTAAAATGGCAAAACTTGTCACCATTACACAGTACAAGACCTTCATATTCATTGAGTACAATTACATAAACATTTATAGTTATTCAAACTGCTTTTGGTATACAACTGCATCACTAACTGGGCTGTGAATTACTGTAACACTGCACAAATAAGCGGCAGTCCCAGCAAATTATAATAACTTTTAGTATTAAATACTATTCGGACATTAAAACAGAACAGAGGCCCTCTAAAACTACAACTCCAGCTATACAACAGGAATGTACAAAGATGGTACAAAATAAAGTGACTACAGTGGCTGGGCTCTGTACTTGCCTCTTCAGAGCTCGAAGTACAGTAAATGCTTGACAGTAGTGGCTCTTGCTGAAAAGCCAAATTTCTTACACCAAAATCATTCCCGAACCTTGTCTTTCTCTTCACTAACCAACTGTGTAAAACTAGGGGGTTTCACGCTCGTGACTGTGTTTCCTACTTACTGTGTTCCCATCTCCAACGGTATATGGCTCTTTGTAGAAAAGGTCCCAGACGAAGTTACACTAGAAAATGCAACATTTAAAATCTGATACCGTTTTTGAGAGACCTAACTAGTCTCGGAATGTGGGTTGCTGGATTTTGTTTGTTACATAGTTAAGGAAAAAAAACCGAAAAATCAATTTGCAAGAAATTTCCCCTTAAAGTTTTAATTAGCTTTCTTTGCTTAAGTGCTCACCAAGTAACAAAATTCTCTACTACTGAAAAGAAAATTCATATATGGAGGCTAAAAAATAAAGAATTAGACTAGTCAAGAAGACGGCCAAAATCCTCAGAAGTTTCTATCTGCTACTTTTAACACATCTACTTGAGAGACTAACATAAAAATTCTTCACACAGAACTAATGCCATAGAAGTATCTGCATACAAAAAGCTTCAGTAAGAAATTCGGCAATTTAAATTCAGTTGGCAAGCTTCAGGAGACCTTGCTGAAGAATTACGTACGGCATTATGCTCAGATACCCACTCTGCCCTTCTACCAGAAGTTACCAGCTCTATAGTAGATGACAAAAGGGAACACGTATTGGCACCTCAACAATTTCAGAGCAGGCTCTCACCTCTTCACATAAAACTTGATAAAGACAGCTGTGAAGCCAGACTGTATGAAGGGGCTGCTTGGGTCACAACTTTCTCCCTGGCAATGGTGCCCTTGGGCACTAAGGCCTGGCCAATATTGGTAATTCTTTCCATTGTTCGCAGCAAGGTATTTCCAGACCAGATTTTTGCAGAACGTCGGTGCTCAGTCCTGCTGTTTCCCACACATACAAGTGGGAAAAAGAGCTATCCTGGCACAGGAGGAATCCTCAATATCATCTCTGAAGCCATCTCCTCTGAACTACTATCGTAGATGAGGGTGGGTTTTCTTCATAAATATTTTGATGGTCTGAACACAGCAGTAAGTACAAGTTATGCGTGGGTGGACAATACCGATTATGGACTGAACAAACATACCATGTGCACAGCATCACAAAGCACAGCACAGCTATTTTGACTTTCACCTCAAAGTCTTTTAATGCTGACATTTACTTGAACATTCATTAGTTGAATTTTACTATACATATCTGTGTTCTTTCGATCTCCTTTCAAAAGAGGAATGAAGCGAAGAGGGTTGCATCTTTGGATTTCTCAGGCGTTTTCCAGAAGCCAACCAACCAAAGGCTTATTTAGACCTTGCTCTCCATCAGACGCCTTCTCTAGCATTTCACAATATTTCAGCACTGCTTGCAAGAGGTCTCCAACTTTCCAATCTCTTTCTCGCAGTCTTCTGGAAAGCTAAAGGAGAGACAGGGAAACACAAAACAAAATATAGTTGAGAGGCGTCCCTGCCCATGACAGGGAGGTTGGATTAGATGATCTCTAAGGTCCCTTCCAGCCTAGGCCATTCTATGATTCATTCTATGATTTTGACCAGCACATCCTGATTAACATTTACAGAAGTTATTCTCAAAACATTAGCTCATAAAAAGATCAGTTGTAATGAGTTAATCCGTTATTCCCACATTTATAAAAACAAAAACTTCCGCAAGAATCAGGAACTTTTCTTTAGGGTAGTTTTCACAAATTTTTCTTCTGGAGTGACATTTTCAAATGATGTGGTACCACAGGTATGAGAGCTGTGGTTCATCAAGACTGCAGAAAACAGGAAATTCTGAACACAAGGTTAAGACATCTGCCACCCCTCCCATGCCAATAATGCACATATGAAAAGACAAAATTCAGTCTTAATAAAAGGATGTGGATTTTCCTTTCACAGCATATAGTGTGGTTTGGGTGGCACAGATGTTGCCCTCAATGAAAACAGTGTCTTCCGAGTTGGGAAATTATAACATCTTAGAGAAGAGGAAAAGGTGAGGGTTAAGTTAAACTACTACTTGAGAGCAGGCACCAGTGTAGCTGAAAACATAGGGTTTTTTGCCCAGAGTCCAAGCAAAAAATCTTCCTTTGCTTATGTGTTGAGCTCAGCTGTATATGGAAGGAAGTTTACCCTAAGGTAAGGATGAATTCGCCAGTTTGTGCAAGAGTAAAAAAAAAATAAATCTTATATTAAAAAAAAAATCAACACCCACACAAACAAACTTTATTCTCTCTAGTTTTTTTGGACATCTATCAATGATGCATGTAGTAAACACAATTTAGACACTTACCCTGCTTATTCTTTGGAACTGCAGAATTTTATTGTCTTTTACAATAGTACCTATCACAACATTCTATACTTTAAGTTTAAAATAAAATCATTAATAACATTCAGTTACAAAATTAAAAATTCATGTATAAAAACATGTATAAAACAATTAGCTTCTTGAGCAAACAATCAACCTGAACGAGCAACAAAAGATCCTCTCTAATCCTGAGCACAATATATCCTGAACACTGAAGCTTCTTCAGTGAAAAAGAATATCTCTTTTCTACATAAAGAGGCTGAAACATGTAGTTCTTTCTATGAATTTTAAAACTGAGCACACGACGTACGAGTTTTATAGTTTACAACACGCAACTTTGTAAATGGTGTTTGTTAGTTTATAAAAGAATGGTGATTTTCCTTAAGTCAGAGGAAAGTTTGGCTAATGTCCAAAGACCTACTTCAGCAAATACAGTATGAAAATTCTCTCCAAAGAAGATAATAGCATGGTAACATGACAGAGTTGGCACCTGACCTCACCAACCTTTCTATTTTAATTTAGAGTTGAAAGTTCAGTCCCATTACTTCTTTAGTTGACAGATCTGTTTGTTACTGTCAGACAAGTGAAATATTGGAGCTTACTCAAAACAGACACCAGGAATCCTAAAACAGCTAGATAAGGCCCGATTAAAAACTGACCATATATGTGGATTTTTTAATTTTTTTTGCATATCCATAGTGTCAGGCTTCTCAAAGAAGTCAAGTGCTGTCTATCCTAATTTACTGGTTTCTTGTTCTAGCTCCTAACAAACGTATTTTGTTCCATAAATACACATTTAACTTCCTTCTGCCTTGCTGAGCATGGCATGTATCCTTAAGGAAGAGTTCATACTCAAGTGCAGCAAGTACACACTATTTTCATCTTTTATACAGCCACATCCCATCAGCAGCTCATTACCCTGCTGGGATCGGCTGACACGAGCCTTTCCCTTTCCAAAACCCGTCAACTGCTTAGAGTGAAAATTACTGTTTTCAATGTGATCTAAAGCCCAGGTTAATTGCTCATGTACCTGAGAAAACTCACCAAAGTACCTGTGAGATGATCAAAACCCCAGAGCTGGCAGAGAGCGGTATCCAGAGGTGCGGTTGGTTTTCTGCTGGGCTGCAGTGCCCTCTGGAGGTGCTTGTTTAGCTTTACAAGTGACGGAACCGAGAACGACTATTTCTAATTCAAATTTGGGGTCAGAGACCCTTCCAATTGGGAAATGGGGTGGAATTAAAAACAGGTAAGCCTTCCCTGTCCCCAGCGGGGGGAAACAAGATTTCAATTCATTTTAACATATCTCCATTTGGAGAACTAAAAATTAATCTCTAAAACTAAGTGAATCAATTCATTATTGTTAACTTTTTCAGGACTGCACGACTACTGCCTGCCGGACGGTCTTATATTTTCTCTTTAGCTGTCAATTCAGTATCAGTTTATGACTGAAGTGTCAAGGAGAAAAGATATTATTTTTCAGGAGTGCATACATAATAGATTTTACTATTTCCCAGAGCGCTCTTCTCAGTATATTCTCTTATGAAGGTGGCCAGAGTGGTGGTCAGGTCCACAGCCATCTAGTCATATCTTCCCCGTGTGTCTCCAGGCATTGGCTCGTCACAAATTTGAAATCTACTAAGTCAGAGTTGGCAGAAGAATGAGTGACCGAAGGAAAAAATGAAAAAAAAAGGGCACCTGCCATCTATTTTTTGTCGTACATGTTATGTTGCAGTGGAAGATACAGGTCTCTCTCTCACATATGCACACAAAGGAGATTGCTGTTAACACTTGTGGGTCCTACCACTATCCTGCCTGATTATCTGCAACACCGCAATTCATGTACGACAAGCATGAAACAGATGGACAGGTCTTCAAAAGATGGCAAAAACTACTCACGAGATCATAATGATTGTAATCACTACACCCAGCTCATTCACATCAAAAGAACTTCAGAGAATGCTGTGCCAGGCACGTGAGAACAGAAAGTGAAGTATTTTCTTCTTCATGTTAAGACACTTATAAACCGTAACGGGGAAAGAACATATGAATATAAGGATTAAACCCGACAGTTTCAAATAAAACCAGAAATAGATACAAGTATTCTCAAACTGTCTTCTCGTTTATGAAAGTCCACTTGCATCAGAACTAATGTACAACAAAACATATTTCTGAAATAATTCTAAATGAAAACATGTCAACTTCCAGAAAACGAGCATAGGGGATGCATTTCAACTTGCCCAAAAAATATTTCCCGATTTTCTGTGTTACTTTAAATCAGAATGCAAGACTTCGTACTCTTGAGATTGAATACATCCACTGCACAGTTACATGGGCATAAGAAAAACAAAACCAGCCTTCTTTTTCTGGGCTGGAAAGTGAGAAGCCACTCTTAAGAAAATTCTAGGTACCTTTCTTAATAAAAGTGTACAGTAATGAAGTGCCACAGGTGCACACCTCCATCAAAGTTCGGGAGTCTATTTTGTCATATCAACCTCTACTTCCCAGTCACTCCACCCTTTTCTATCAAAATGATGATTTGAGCTTTTGAAAGCACCAAGCTGAGGACTCAAATTTCAGAATGGAGAGCAGGCTCTTCCTTCCTTAATATATGCTGATACATACATGAAGTTTTTTGTCAGGACCTTTACTGTTCCAAACATACCAACAGCACCACGTTAATGCTTTTTCACATGTTCCCAGGTTACAAAATAAAAATCTCTGATAATTTATCATTCCTAGAAACCTCATCATTAGAGACAATGCCTACATATCTGTTAAAGTTACCCTCTCAGTAGCCAGATTATGTTAAAGTAATTCCTTGGTAGAAGATTTAATAAGTCAAATGTAATAAATGCCACATTATCATGTGCATTTTGGTGTCTAGCCACAAAGGAATAATTTTTATAATTTTATAAGTGAAAGAAGCTTCTCTTACATGTTTGTGATGGAAATACTCAGATCAGTACACACACCAAAATTTTGACCCTTCCCTTAAAGAAGCAAATCCCTAAAGCCTAATTCTTTAAAGTTTCACCTTCTCTTTGGTCACGTATTATATTTGATCTAAAAAAAAAAAATAAAGGGACTGAAAAATGAAACAATCCTATTGATTGTTAATAGATTCTAACAGAATCACAGAATCTTAGAATGCGTTGGGCTGGAAGGGACCTTTAAAGGTCATCTTGTCCAACATTCCTGCAGTTCAACTGAGGATAAGTTGGCTCAGAAAGCGAATAGCTTTGGTTGCAGCTGCTTACAGAATAAAAACATACTTGATGTTTAATTAGAACATTAACTTTTTCCTGATAATAAATTGTGCATTTGCGAGCAAGAAAACCTGAGGCAGAACATATTAAGTTAGAAATTAATTTGCAAGACCAAGTTCTCTGTGAGATTCAATCTACAGACAAATTCGAAGTAAGAAATTAAAAAAAAAATTTTTGACTAGCCAAAAATGCTGTAACTCTATCCTATTTTGAGTAAAACAAGGAAAAGAACTCATGAAACATGTTCACTCAGCTTTGTTCAGTACTGTTCTATGTATGGTATATGTGCAGGCTAAACAGGCTGTTCCGCTTTTCAAATAATAAATTTTCCTTAACAGCAAACATGTCATTAATGAGTGGCAAATAAAATAGCAGTAGCAGCTGGGATGTCATCACAGGTAGAAATGAAGCAACCCCTTCCCCTTCCCCACCACCCATCAAACCCAAATACTTACAAAGACAAATTCCCTTGCGGCAGCGTCATGAAAGTGAACATCAGACACCTCTGCTTCAGAAGCTGCCAGCCACTGGAGTGCTGCTCGGAGCTGGGGGTCCACTAGATTTGGTTCCAGGTCAATATTCATGATTGCTAAAGTCTTTCGTATTTGCGCCAAACCTAACACAAAAAATAAAATCATCAAATACATACCTTCAAATCGTTTCATAAAAGCCTCTGTAGTTCACTGTCTAGACTGTATTATCTTAAGAACTTCAATTTAGCACACAGAGATAATACAAAAAGAAAAAAATCACATTGGTCTGAAGTGCTTCTGTAGTTTCACATAAGGAAGCACTGTTTATCCCATTTACGACTGCTTGCAAGCATGGCTGAGTATTAGAAGACATCTAAATTTTAATGGATATTCCAAATGATGAGGAATTTAACCCAGCCTTTTCTAAACTGAACAGCAACGGCTCTCACATTGGCCATCAGTCATTTCCATTTGCAGCCACTATTTTTAGCTCTCTCTTCATCTACTAAGTTTTCCAAAAGTATTTCAAATTCCAAAAATTAACGCAGTATTGACAGAGCGGGTGCATTAGTAACACAGAGGAACTACAGTATCGTCATCTTCTGTTCCCGCGCTTAATTTCGGTATCCAGCTACCCCAGTAAGCCTTTGTCACACCCTCAGAACCAACTAAGCATACACGTAGTGCTCTCCAAGCTGTTGAAGTCTCTACTTTGAGAGTACTTGCCTTAATTCCCTAGAAACAAGGAATGTATTTGCAATAAAAACATATGTTCACACACAGTTTACCTCAATCTCACTATTTTTCCAATCAAGCTTATGTAAATTGAGGGTACATAAGGTACTCACTCCTAACTGGAATTAACTAGCGGGAACTGTTAACAAAGTGTGCTTTTAGAATCATACAATCATTTTTAGAATCATTTAG
Source organism: Trogon surrucura (assembly GCA_020746105.1). Classification (NCBI taxonomy): domain Eukaryota; kingdom Metazoa; phylum Chordata; class Aves; order Trogoniformes; family Trogonidae; genus Trogon; species Trogon surrucura. The sequence continues at coordinate 35,318,066 of CM036617.1, forward strand.
AATTATTTTTAGAATAATTCTGGTGGATAATATCATAGAATCATTTTTAGAATCATTTTGGTGGATAATATTTGTCTAGGAACCCCAAAATCTTTAGGGGAGAAAGAACCAATTATTTAAAAAACCCCACTAAAACCCACACTGCACTTAGTGGGCGGAAAGCATTGTGCTCATGTTATCACTAGGAAATTTTGATGTGTCTTTTGGTTTTATAAAATAGATGTACGGTTGGTAATAGAAAGGCTTTGTTTCAAATTCTTTGGTGAACAAGGCACAGGCAGCTTAGAAAAAGCCAGACATCTCCAGGTATGGCATGGACAGAATTTCCAAACATACAAGACTAAGTAGAGAGGTTTCCTACCTAGAATACTATTTAAGTGGTCCTACAATATAAGTAACAGAAAGTCTTTTCAAAATAATCGTGTGATGGTGAAGAAATGAAACTGGAAAAATTGAGAAATTACACTGGAAAGCTGAGCCCAAAAGAAAGCACTGATATATTGGCAACCTACATAAAACCTACAGAGCAGAAAATAACTCTAATTATTGAGTAAAACATACTTAATAATTTAGTTTAACTTAAATTTCTTATACCCTTACAGTGAGATCTGATTTAGAAAAAAGAAGTGTAGTTCATTTCCATACATTCTTCCAGGGGCTTAAGAAAAAAGCAAAAAAAAAAGGAAATAATCACACATTTTTCTGCTTACATCAAAACTACCTGAAGGTGGGCAACATGGCTTAATATCCTCTGCTTATTTCGTCTTCAGAATATACCCAACACAAAGAAAAGCTCTGTTACACCTTGCTCTAACATCAGTTTGTCTTTAAATCAGCCTCATACACTGGGTATTCAGGCTATTCTCATCTGAGTTAACAACCTTTGGCTGGAATCATTACAGAGATGATATACGAACCAGGAAGCTGTATCAAGATTCTAGAGAGACCCTATTTTATATTTGTATTTCGAAAAAAAGAGACCATAGCAAATTTATCAAATTCAAGTTTTTTCATTGTTTCTCATGACTCCTCGCCCACATGGCCAGTTTGAATAAATTCTTCAGTATCTCTACCACAGCCACGCAGATGCGTTGACACGACTCCTTATTAAATATTTTACAAAGAGGTCACTCTATGCATATCAATTTACACTTTCAACGAGCTGATCAGAGTTCACTACCTTACGTTATTAAGTACACGTGTGACCATCAGACACCAGCATTTCCCAAAGACTGTAAATTTCAGTGCATTAAGAGGTGTATGTAGGGTATTAATTTCAGAATATATGCTGACGACTGACAATATCATGATCTATTATGATGAACGGGGATAACAGGGTTGTCATCTTGTTTTGCAGACTACAGAAGCAAAGAATTTACAAAATAATTCATGCAGAAGGCACAAGTCGAGAACAGCAGTAGATACTGGAATTGACATTACCTTCTAGAGCATCCTTGGAGTCTTCATCTTTATCTTCTGTTCCATCGCTGTTTTTTAAATATAAATCAAAAATGTTAATACAGTCCCGTATATGCACAATAAATGTAGTCAATCCTGAGACTGCAATGAAGAGGAAGGACAGGAAGACCATCAAAGAATTAAGAAGTGATCATGAAAAGAAGCTTTGCTTCTCACACCATTCATGTTGGAAACATTTATCAGCGACTTCACACGATTTGCTCTTAGGGAAAGAAGGGAGTAGAGAGAAACAAGAGAGGGGTGTTAAAAAGAAGGATTGTAATATGAAGACATTTTAAAATAAGAAGAAAACTTACTGATTTTAACTAAGGAGGACAGTTTAGTTTTGCTTCGTATGTGAAAAGGTTGAGCCATCTTATGTCACAGGTATGAACAGCTATAGGTTATTCAAAGCTGTAAGTCATAACTGGTCTACAAAAATCAATTACGAAACAACTTTTAAAATTTCCAAAAGCTAAAGGAAAAAAAACAGAAATCCTGTAGGAAGCAAGCTCTAGTTTGCACGAGAAAGTAAATCTAAAGACTTGTAAAACTGCAAGCAAGGACATGCACAAAAGGGACCTTTCATTTTGCAAGCAGAACACATTCAGAAGTTTAGCACAGCAAAATTTAACCACTCAGTATGGATTAATTAATGAAAAAATCATATCGTGATTAAGTGAAAAGAGTGTGAATAATGTATCAGCATAAAAAATGCACTGTATTTTTATTTTCCAAAATGATGATTTCATGCATTAATTATGAGGAACCCATCTGGTTTATATTTCTCAACTCAACTAACCTGTCTGATGTTGGAAAGGATAAATTCTCCTCATACATATCCCCTTCTAAACCAAGACTGCTCCAGCTACTGCTGTTACCATTACTGCCAGGAGAAGAAGAGAACACAGCTGAACTAGAGAAGTACAATAGCTCAAACTAGAACCTTCAGTTTTCCTTAGAGCTGTTTTCTCAAGACATTTAATCCAAGAGCACTGAAATTTCCTCAACAGGTTTGCTGGAACAGAGTACAAACATGATTGTCAGTGCTATCCAGAGCAGCAACGTATGCAATGATGGAAACTGCGAAGCTTCAGTACACGGGTAGAAGTACTCATCTGTACTCATTAATCTTCCAGATCAAGCTGGGGGGGCTTGGAAAGTAAGCAGTAATTCTGTCCTCAAGTCTGAGCACACTGCTCATTATTTATACGAGCTCAATGATTTCAATATGATTACTCATAGGAATATGGATTGCAGCTATAATATTTGCTTAAGGACTAGCTAAGTGTTTCATAGAATTGTACACTGTGAAGACGACTGCACGAATAAAATCCTTCCATCTCATTCCAAATATCCAGTAACGATCCCCAACAGCCTGATGAGAAAGAAGTTCTAGAGCAAATAATTTTTTCTTAAATTCTGGATATTGTTCTACATGCTCATCTTTTAAAAATAAGGAGTTTAGAGATCAGTGAAAACAGTATTAAAAAGCTTACTTCACTCACAGTTCATAAACATACTGCATTTATTCCATGACTACATTCAAGTCAATGCAAAGAACTAAAAAAAATAAGCATGTCCTTAAACTGGTATATTTTAAGCATTCAAATTAGCAGAGTTTGTTAAGCTTGTACTTATGTACAAGATTGAGCTACTGGTATGATTAAATCTGTTCCCCAACTTCACACCTCCCCCAGCACATGTCTGGAAGCCTTCCAAGAACAGGATTTCAAGATAACCATCATTCTCTGAGAAAGCAAGATTGTCTGCTATAGACAGTACAAGGCATGAAGTAACTCCAGAGAACAACTGCTGCAAGAAGAAGCTTTCTTCACTTAATTTTGTGTGACTGGAAAGCTCTTCTTTTCTACTCATTCCACTCAAGGCAAATTGTAAAATTTAAAACCACAAATAGCGGAAAGAAACATTTCAAGAGACAGACACTGATCTTTTTCAAGAGTCTGCCAGTAACAATATCACCTATCATTGTCCTTTGCTCTCCAGTATGCCTGCTTGGGTCTTAATTTCAATTTATTGCAAGCCTGCAATATGAACAAGCCCTAAAAGGAGAAGAAAAATTAATTAAAAAGTTGGAGGTGCTCCATTAAGCACACTCTTGCTTGTTTAGACTGCATGTGCAAAGAACAATCAAACACTTCAACAATTATGCAAAAACAGATAAAAAGAAAATTGAAGAGCAGGAGCTTCCAAAGAAACCAACTTGATCTGCACAGAGAATGCAACCTTGGTCTTAAGCACATTTCTTAAATTACTGTGTGAGACTGTCACAGTACATATTAAGTATTAAATTTGGGTTCAATTACATGTCTAAAAAATACTTAATATGGTCTATTGATACCAATACTTTGCACTCAGACTCTCTCACTGAAAGTTATAGTAGTAAAAGCTGCCTCAGTTCTCAGACTAAAGGAAAAAGTATTTGCAATCTAACAGAATGACCACATGCATACTACTGGTCTGTTTAGGTAAGAAAAGAATGTATTTTACGCAGGTCCAACCTGGCCTGAAGCAATCACATATATTGAACCATACGATTACAATCCACAGCAATGTATGTGACTCTTTTGCAATGTGACCTTTATTTTAAGATGCCAAATTAACAGTCTTGAAAATAAAGTCCTGCAACCACAGAACAAAAAGCAAACAAAGGCACCGTAGTGCTTCTGTAATGCTGCATGCAGCTCCTCAACATGAGCCAGTAGAAGAATTACAAGAAAAGCTCTCAACTTTATATATATACACACTGTATATATGGGAACTGCAACTCAGATCATCTGCTTTAACATTCTGCATTATGTACACAAGGCCAAAGGCAAGAGGCTTCTGCTCTAAATTATAACGCAACCTGGATGCTCGGATTCATCCCCTGGAAAAGCCTAAATCTGTGTCTACATCTATACCTATATATTAACTGTAGAGAAAGGTGAAGACTATTTCAATTCTAAATTCATGATGCTAACGTTAGGCACACAAAGTAGAAGATGCAAGCACTTCCCTGCATACCCAACTTTACCTAAAGACCTCTCATTCCTATTTCGATTCAAGTGGGACTGTAGAGATTGTGCTTCGACAATTCTTTCCAAGTTGCCCTGCATCCTTGTTTACACACAGTTTAATCCTCTGTGAAATACTCATATGCAATTTTTGTATTGATCTGAGACACGGAGGGCATGTACGTGTTTTTCTGAAGTAAAGCAAAGCAAGCTAAATTGAACTGGACCACTACAGCTTGTATTGTGCCGTTTTCTGGCAATTACGATCCTGTGATCAAAAAAAAAAAAAAAATCCACTACCATTAATGGAATCTTCAGCTTTATTATTAAGAAAATAATTTCCAAAATGTCAGCTAAAGGAATCTCAAGTACCAGGATCCACTGAACAATGCCAACAGCCTGGAAAATACTGGGAGAAGGGAGATGTCCTCCCTCACCGAGTAAAACTTGCTTAATGTTCACTATGCCACTTAAATTATATTGGACCAGCTGTGCAAACAAATTGGTCTAATGACACGTAGTATATCAAAGATGGCACAAGCAAGACTGCTGACAGCTTCTCAGACACCAAGAAGCCACTTGCATTAAGGAACAGCTGCCAGGGGAGCAATGTTACCTGATAGTACAAGTCTATGTTTCATATTGACATGGTTTACATATAATAAACACAATATTTTTTTAAACAGATGGCCCTAACCATAAAGAAAATAAAAATCAACAAAACCCAACAAACTCCCAAAGTTTCAACTGTTGTAACTGCATAGCGAATAAACCCTCTATGACCGAATGGCATTTTTCTGATTAATAAAAGAGTTTATGTTAAAAACAGGAAATAAAAGCAATAAAACTTCATCACTGCCAAGCTATTTTTGATTTCCACAAAAGATGCTAACGCTGTTCCACAAATGGTGTTATTACTGAATCTGGTTTTGTTACAGGACATCTTTCCATCGTCACCCCCATACCTTTTTACTTGGGGCAATAACCCCAGATCCTGCCACTTCACCTGCTAAACCTCTGCAACACAAACCAACACACGTGCTGTGCCCAACCCACAGTGACGTTTTGTAGAACTAGCTGATCAACTTGTGGGGGTCTTCTACCAACACCTTGCTATCCAAATGGTAACTCCCTCTTTCTGAGTAAAATGCTAATTTAGGTCATTCCTTCTCTAATGTGCCACAGATTTTTTTTGCAAGTTATAGAAATTACTTTCTTTTCTCTTAAAATTTATTTTGGAGATGATAAAGAACAAATACAATATGGGCACTACAGATCCATCAAACATTTTTTTTTTTTCCCAGCATCAACTAATCTGTATTGTATTCACTATTTGTAACTGCCAATATGTGGATTACTATTCCTTATACTCTAAATTTCATCATGGAAGTCTAATTCATTTTGACTCATTCAAGAGATTATGTTTTATTAAAATAACTTTAAGGCAATGTATTCTCTTACAAAATTATTCAGTTGTATGACTGATAAATTATAGCAGTGGTTTGATTAAAATATTTAGTTAAGCAAAACATGAAAAATATTGTAGACATTTAAGTGAGGAGTTTCACTTTGGTACCAAATATCCTATTTGTACATTGCATAAGGAAGCATATCTGCCATATTTTCTTTCAGCTCAGTGATGCTAGAAATACATAAAAAAATAAAAGCCTCTCCCCCACTTCTGTTGCTCTTCAACAGAAACACTGAAGTTTCTACAGCAACATAAGCGCTGTATCAATCATAAAAAACCTAAGTTTACTCATTCCTCATATACTCTTTATATAGGAGTTTCAATATAATTTTCCCTGGCAACAGGCAGAGATATTGCAGATTCTATTCCAATCTTTCATTCAAATCTTCATTCTAATCTTTGTTAGTTAACAATCAGCCAGGGGAAGTGTAGCGAGAAGCTCGGTGGAAAAAGTTACCACCTTGAATAGGTAAGTTCCAATATTACACACCTGTAAGGTTGTGATTAGTAGTGCATAAATACTCCACCAATACCAGTTAGAACAGCTTATAAATGCAAGCCCCAAATAAAGAAAAAATAGCTGTTAAAGCTCCTCGTGCAAATTAAGCTCATATTCCTTCAAGAGCAGATGAATTTACATAAACCCCTCTGTGATTAAGTTTTAGTATCTCAGAGCACGCCTTATAAACAGTACTTTCAGGATGTATTTTACACATGGTGGTTGTTTTTAAACCACCGGCATCTTCTGCTTATACTTAAATTATATAGGTTCAGTTTTATTTGATGTGACTCCCCGACATCAATGACAACGCATATTCCACGGGTTTTACAGAGTGTATGGTATGAACATTCACGTGTAAGAAAACACAAGCATAATATTAGGGCCATTTTTAATAAAAAAGTCACTGCTTATTGAACAAAAAAAATAATCTTTCCCCCTCCCGCCCAAAATTCAGGAGAAAACAGCTCGATGTCAAGTCTGTTGATATCAGGATAACTGTTTAGAGTTTAACATGGTTATAGTTACCTGTCACTGAGATGAAGAAAACTGCTGCTCTCATCAGGGTGTTCATCTTCAAAACTTAGATTGGACCAGCTCCCAGTGCTATCATCACCAATACTAAGACTCATCTGCTGGCTAACAATAGATTCAACAGAGTGAAATCCTTCTCTTCCAACAGAGCTGAACAAAAATGTAAGACAAAACCATCACTGCGTTTCACACGGATCCGTGTTAGTTTGTTTACAGCAATTTAATACCATTTCAAAGACATCAAATTTCAAGGGAAAAATAAAAAGAGAGGGGGAGCTCCCTTAAGTTGCACCCTCTTCTCAACAGAAGAAATAGAGTAATCAATGAATCTGAAATTTCAACAGTTTGTTAAAGGAGCTAAGAAAAAGCTTAGGTCAGGGATTGCTAATCCTTTCACTTGAAGACAAAGAGAGTGGCACAAAACTCTCTCACTTGGAAGATTATTTGCTATAAAGCACAGAAGACATTGTAGTCTTACATACTCTGTATCAGGGTACACTTTTCAAGCAGAAGACTTACCATTTCCAAATTTGTCCACCATAGAACAGTTTGGCTATTTTCCCCTGCCTGCTTTCAGTACAACGAGCTGGTGCTTTGCTACTGTAGGAAAAACACTTAATCATGCGCTGGTGTTCAAGTGTTAGAATTCCATTTTTTTTTAAAATGTCTTTCTATAGATGAAGATTTGTCCTCCTGCTTCCAGAAAGTGTAGCAATGCACGACTTGTACAGAATTGTTCCCTCAGGGAAGAAATTTAGATTTTTTTTTTTTTTATCCCCCCCAAAATTGGGCAAATATGTTCAATAAAAGGTAGGCTTTAGAGGACACTTCAGAAGATCCAGTTTGATAACTTCAAACAAGTTTGAACTCCTTATTAAAAAAAAAAAAGTTACAATATGAGAACACACACCTCCGAACCAACTTTCAGGGACAAACTGTGATTATCTATATACAGATGAAATGGTAGAAAGTTCAAGAAAAACTATCATTCTACTACCACCACAGCAAGTAGCCACTGTAACATTCCCAATATAAAAAGCCAGCCTTAACCAACTGGAACCCATCTGGGTAATACCAAGGTTATTTTGCTTTTTCCCATTTTTATTTACAGTTAAACCAGCACTAGCAGCAGTTCTTTTTACCACACAAGGCAGCTTCTCAGGAAACATGTGTTACGCACCATATATTAGATGACAACATAGAATCATTTAGGTTGGAAAAGACCTTTAAGATCCTCAAAGCCCAACCGTGAAGGAATTGTGAGAGAAACATTTATAAATTTTGTCACAGTAAAACCTTAATATTGCCTCCCTGTCACAGATGTAATCTCTTTGAATCCTGCATTTTATTGCTGTCATTCTAATTAGAATTTTAAAATTTTTCAAGAAGTGATTCAGAAATAAAGTGTTACCTTTGATACCGTAGGTATAGAAAAACATCACCACATTACTTCTTTTTTTTTGTTACATACTGAAGAAGAACTTAACCCTGTTGTACAGAGAACCACAATCTACATCTTACGAGCCCTTCTGTGCTGCTAGTATATGTGTTTCACAGCAAACCTTGAAAAATTTAGTTCAGTCCCACTGTGGCCTTTAGCCACTGAATGTACAAAAATCAATTTCATTATTCATTGTGATGCCCCTCTAGAAACCAGGTAAAAAACCCCTGTAGATTGCATGAGGAATTCCCACACAAAACGTGTAGAAAAATAAATTGAAAAAACCCAACATGATAAAGATTGTTCTTGGGCCTGAAGAAGAGAAGATTTCAAGTCACTCTGATCACTGCATGGTCTGTTTTAATGAACAGTTGCTGTTTGTCAAAGTTCCTGTGGCACATATTTCCTATTGATAGGCCGACTAAAAGAAATCATGTAGTAACCTTTGCCAAATAAAAAAAAAAATCGAATACCAGTTCTTTGTCTATTACATTACTATTTTATAAGCTAAAGTGTGTTTTACTAAGCTGTTTTTTCTTCAAGTAAGGGATTGTGCCCTTTTTTTCGCAATAATAAAGACACGAGCACAACACAGCCGTAAAAACAAAGCCTTCGTACTCTAAAGCAATGGTAGTTTGGCCAGTACCAGATGCTGGTCCCACTAAGAAAAGCAAAAAGAAATTACTTCTATGTTTTAGCACAGAAGAGAAAATACAGGTAGGGAACACACCTGCATTCTGTAATTCCTCACGGATCAACAAAACCTGTAAGCTCTGCTAATCTCTACCGTAGGTAAAAATAATGGTATTTCAAGTTGAAATAATAAGTTCCACTTACTGGTCACCTACTGGAATACATGTGTGCCGATATATATAGAAACCTTGATTTCAAGCTCCCACTGGTGGAAAAAAGTATTTTTTTTCTCGTTCTGAATCATTAAATATTGCCAAAAGAATAAAAAGAAAATATTCAGAAGAGGAAGCGTATATTCCTTTAAAAATAAAACAAAACGTTCCTTCTGAGCACATAATTGGTATTAACAATCCTTCTTTCCCTGGTACAGAATGCAACAAAAAAGAGGAAATTAGTATTACCTTATGTTAACTGCCTGACCAATATTAGTCATAGCTGATGTCATTATTTCAGTAGTGAGGCTTTCAGCAAAACTGACTCCATCTTGGCCAATTCCACTGTCAGCTGTCAGACTTGTGTAACTCAGCTCTCTTTCTGCTTTCTCCGAGGCTGCAGAAGCCCCCTTGTCAGAAAATACTGTCTTCTGTTCTACATCAACGTGAATTTTGGGAATATCAAGCTGAAACACTCTTGATTTCTGACAGGCACCACTCAATCCAGAATGAAGAAAATGCCTCACTGGAATAGAGGATTCTTGCACAGGTGGATGATGAGACGAACTTTCCGTACAGTTCCGATGTTCCTTCATGCTGCAGCATCTACAGACAGTCCCAGAAAAAGGAGACAGTTTCTCAGTATATGAGAGCCTATCGCCACTTTTTCTGTTTTCAGCCACACGGAGAACAGCTGACTCTAAACTCATTTCTAGAGTATCATCTGCTACTTTCCTAGCATATTGTTCTATAGCTTGAATTATGCCTTCACTGTAGCCGTTTTCATTTAAACTGCCTGTACTATGGTACAGTTTATGATCTGGGGAGAAAGGAAGAAATGTCCTAGAAAATCTTGTTTTAATAAGATCCCCTGTGATGTCATGAATCTCAGTCTTTTTATACAGACAGGAATCTGTCAGAGACTTTGGCAAACATGCTCCCGACATTTTCAGTTTCTTCCTGACATCACAAGTGATGCTGTGAGCGAGGGATTCTGAAAAATGTAACAACTCCATGCACTCTGTTCTCTGCGTGCCCATAGTCCTTGCAGAAGTTTGGTCTTCGCAGCGACCAACGCTGCTTTTCACTTGCTGTGCTGCTTCCTTACTCACTGCTCTGATCAGCTCCACCTTACCATTTACCTGTACATTTGGCCCGGGAAACATCTTCCTGTTGCATCTCAATTTGGTTTTTCGAGCAGCTTGCTGTAAGCCCGATTTGATAGACCTGTAAGCGAGCCTGCTGGCGTACTGATCCATTAACAGGTCCGCGTTGCCACCTTCTCTTTTCAAAACTCGAATAATGTGATCCGCGTATTCGTCGGTCACGCTTTCACAGCTTGGGTATTTGGAAGTCAAACCTGAACCTTGTGGTAAAGGAAGAGCAGATGAATCTCTCTCCGCCGGCCACTGGTCCTGCGCTGGACCACACCGCTCTTTTGAACCGGAATCTTGATCGCTTTTTCTCAGATAAAGGCAATCCACCTGACCGTTAACCCACTTCAACCTCAACAGTTTACAATGCCTCGATTTGACTATTTTCTTGGCCTCATTGATGACTTTTCCTGCCATATCGCCTGCGTAACTCCACAAAGAATTGCAAGTCTCTTCTGGGATATTTATCAAGGCAGTATATCCACACCTTTTGTTTTGCACACCTAATTGAACCTGGCCATCAGCTTCTCTTGAGGTTGTTTTACCATCTAAATGGGAAGCAGCCATTTCAGTTGCTATTGAAATGATATGGCTAGCTAAGCAATCTGCGTACTGAATTGTTTTTTCTGAATGCTCCTCGTCCTTCCCAGCGGGCATTTCAGGATGATCTTCATCTTCGCTACTTTCCGCTTCTTCAGAAAGCGACCGCATGAGTTTCAGCATGAACTCCTCATTTTCCAAAGAGTCGCGTTCGGTTTCAGATAAACCAGCACCAGATGGATTGTACGGCGTAGAAGGCGGTGTTGCAGGTGCAAATTCCTTTGCTAATTCTCCCTTGAGTTTCTTAGACAGTTTTCTTAGGTTTCTTTCAGAACTACCTTGACACGGTACTAAAGGAGTCGGTGGGGGCGTATCAGGCATTACACAGGTACTTCCATCTTTGAGGCTTGATTTATCTTCCGTCTGCAGAGCATCTTCACTGCCAAACATCGCCGAAGAAAAGCCAATTGTGTGCGAAAAACAATCAGTCTGCCTGGAAGTCAAAGGTCCTGATGATGGTTTCCGAGCATTGTGGTTTTTTGAGGGCTTGTTTAAGTACGTTACTGAGCAGCTTCCTGTGTCAGTAAAGCCCTCTACAACATGCCTAGCAAAAGTCACAGTGGAACAAGGCGGTGGTGATTTTGAAGAAAATCTGAGTCCTTTTTGTTCCTGCCAACAATCTTTAGGTTCTGAAAAACACTGAACAGAATTAGTTGGAGTAAGAAGAAATTTACATGGATTATTCAAAGGCATCTGTTGCTGTTCTGCAATTATAGCAACAGTACTTTGTTTCTCTTCCTCTTGCTTCTTTATCGTACATTGCTCTTTCCTACTGGTGTCTGCGTAAGTCTGTGAGCTCACGCTACAGGCTAAATTCTCACTGCTGTTGCATAACACGGTTTTACTTTCATCCACAGATTGTTTTATGACACGCTTGGCCAAGTGATCTGCAAACACAGTCTTGGGGAAATCTTCACTAACACACTGCACATAAGGTTTTTTGTCTACTATTTTTCTAGTTAAAAAATCTGTATACTCTCCTACTGCTTTTGTTACTCTAGATGAGCTTATGGCTTCATAAGCTTCATTTACTACCGTATCTACCATAGTTCCAGAGAAACTTTTAATGCCTTTTGACCCACTTGTGAAGTCTGAATTACAGTTCTTTCCAGACCTGTTATTTGTTTGTTTGGTGTCGTTTTGGTTATGCAAGAGTGACGGAGCACTTTCAGTACTTTGATTGTGATCTGAAGTTAGGTATATATCTCTGAAAGAAGTGACTTCTTGCTCTCTCCTTCTGCTTGTGAAAAATGGAGGAATGGAGTCTTTGGATACTTTCATATTGTCATCAGAATTCAGAGGAGTACATACTTTGGTTTTACAAGCATCAGAAGAAACCTGATGTTGACAAAGAGCTCTTCCAGCTAAGGGCACAGGTATTGAACTCACAACACCAGAGGTGCAAAATAGAGCTTGCTGTACTGTATACTCTTTCTTGGAATCTTGCACTGGCTTCGTTGCTACCCTGTCACTAAAATTAGGAAAAACTGTGGAAGTCCGTGTTGACTCTAACATACTTTCTGCACTCACATATTTGATGTTGTCCATGGAAACGCTAATGGCTGCTTGTGTTGTGAATGTCACATCAACCTGAGATAGTTCAATAAAAGCCTCCTGAATGACAGATTCGGACAAATCTCTGGCATAGGACCTTACCACTTTGTCTTCATAATCAAAAAATGAAGGCTGTGCAGCTGTAGGTGTAGATGGATATGAAAACTGGCAGACTTCCATGATTCCTTCAAACACAAGTTCTTCAGCAAGGTCTGCCGCAAACCGTGCAACGGTGTTGGTAAATATTTGTTTCTTTACGTGCCGCAGTTCTTTCAAAGCACCAGTTATAGCTTCACTAACCAAAAAGTTTGCTATCCCATTAATGGCACGCTCCTTCAAGGAGATTGCTCGCCGTCTTCCAATCTCATAAAAAGCCATCTGAAAGACTGAAGAAGTCAGCCTAGCAGCCAAATGACAAAGTGCGTTGGTGCACGAAGAAACACCTTTTTGCAGGTCTTTAAATGCACTGCCAAAACTTTTTTCAACTAACTCAGTTGCAAATTTTTGAATGCTATCTCTAATCATTAATGGCTTATGTTTAGATTTTGCTTGCTTATCTGGCTCCTTGCTAGTTTTCATTTTGAGATCTGCAGCTTGACCTCTTTTCTCTTTCAAAGCAATCCCCTTGTGTTTCGAATCATTTCCTGCACAAACTTGTTTTGACGAGGACTCAGAATGAAAAACAGAACCCAGGATTTCAAATGAAACATTATCAGCGTATGCTGAGTAACTATTATAAACCCCATCATAGTGATTTTGACCTGTCCAATCTCCTCCAAGGCTAACTCGGCATAAACATTCGGAAGAACCACAGCTCCCTAGTGGACTGAAAGCTGATGATCTAATAGGGCTGAACAAGCCTCCATTCTCTTCCCCTGATGTTTTAACTGGGCGAGGGGAATCCGGGACATCAAAGAGGTTGCTATACGGCGATTCTGGTTTACGAGGAGTTGGTTTCTTTACATTGGCCGGGAGAGTGGGACGATCAAATTTGAATTTCTGAGGATTCATTGCAATGCTCCCAGAAGACAGTGGTCCGTGTGAAGTCCTCCTTTTCTGGGATGGATTCCCTAGGATGGGATCCCTAATAACTTTACAAGGGTTTTCCAAGGCTTGTTCCAGCTCATCAAACTGATCGAAACTATCAAAAAATTCACTTACTTCTGAGTCTGAATCCTCTATACCATCTTTCAGTACTGGAATTTTTGGCAGCTGAAGTTTCGCCTTCAAGCTTTTTTGATACCCTTCTTCATCTAAGAAGATGATGGGGCTTGGGCTGGAGCAATCTGACTCAGAGGATTCAGCTGGAGAGGAAGAGAACAATGTTTTACACAAAAAGTTAACACCTTGATCAGAAGGATTATATGGCTTATAGAAACTCCTTTGTATCCAAGGATCAGAAATTGAGGTGGTAACTGAATTTTTTACTGAGGACAGTTCCTTAAGTCCCAAAATATCAATGAAATTCGAAGATCTGGCAGATGACTTGCGACGTGCAGAACCCACAAGGACCTTAGAGTCAACAGCTTCTAAACACTGAGCAGGGATGGTCTGTGAAGCAGCATCTCGATGATTTCGAGAAGTAAAGCTGCATGCATCTGAAAAGGAAAAAAGAAGAAAAAAAAAAGAAAAGAAAGAAAAAGAAAGAAAAAGATTGATTCAAAACTAAGAACTGCCACAGAACTACAGAAAAGTGGTGACAGATTTTGATGGCAACTACTGGCCTTGTTATTGTTGCAAAATTCTAGCTGATCTTTCACAATTAAAGCAAAGTTTCATTTTTTGAAATCTTATTATACCAATCCAATCACGAATAAATTAATTTATTTTTAACACACAAAGTAGAACAACATTTTATTTGAACTGCATCTAACAAGATGGTTTATGAGCTGATAAACCGTTATGAAAAGAGAAAAAAAAATAATTTTCAGTTGCATAATACCCCTTTTATGAAACATGATTAATATAAAAAAGTACTACTTATTTACATTTGCTTTCTCATGAAATCCTGACAGCCTACAATTTCAAATACGAATTTCTACAAATCAACTGCATGCATGAACTTACCAGTACTTTGTATCTTTGAAGGCTCATCTTCATCTAAGTGTTCAAAAGCAGTGACAAAATCGTCCTCAATCGAAGACACTGACTGATTAGTGTCATCGTCTTCTCCATGGGATGCCTCTGTTTGATGTTTTTGCGATGAGTTTATTTCCACTGCATATCTTATGCCTGTGGTATACTTGCTCAGCAAGGTAAATACATAATCAGGTTTGATCCTTGGGAATGAAGGAGACAGTCTCATCACACAAAACACTTCAGGAAGTTGATTCTTGAAAACGAGAGCAACAAGAAAGCAAATGTAACAATCTGGGAATGATTTCAACTGTCAAGACTAGCAAGAGATTCATTCAATTCAGTTTTATGAAGAGTAAACAACTTACAAATATTTTAATGATAAGAAAATTAATGGAAGAGTGTGTATAGAGTCATATTCTGTGATTCTGTGATAGTTAAAATCACTTATTTGCATAACTTTAGCATTCTGAATAAATCGTTGCAACAAAACAGACAAAAAAAAAAAGGTTGTGTAATACAACCCAAACAATACGTACTCAAGAATCTATTAAAGAATACATGTTAACAAACTGTAGAGGAAGAAGGTACTTCAAAGTATTTTTGCGTTGAATAGTACTTCAATTTATAGGCTTTTCGTTTCTTCAAGGTTTTTTTTAACTTGTGTGCAACATAATAAAATTTAACATTCATGGTTAGTGAATATCACTTTAAGAACTTTCCTTTAACCACATTTGTAATTAGAAATAATTAACATAATAATATTAATGGAAAGAATATTGAAATAAAAATAATGGACATTATAAAATTAACAGCATTTATAATTGTTCATGCATTTTTACAAACACCTGAAATTCTCACAATTTTCTGGCCCCTCTGTTTCAAGAAGAAAAGTCTGCTGAGGATGAAAGCTAGATCCCAGCAGAGCAGAGACAAGCAAATTGACAAGTCTCATTTCCTTTCCAAATTGGCAGTGAAAGGGACTATAGTCCAGTAGAAGCATGAGATCAGCACCATAATTAAACAGTCGTTGAATATTTCCTGTTAATAATACAGCACTTGAAAGCACCAAGTTTATTTTGAGGTTTTCTAACATTCATTTTAAAGAAATCGCAGAAATAAAACATTACTACTACTATGACAAAGATGGCACAAAACCAAAAGTGTGTGAAATGACTAAACTCTTTATGAGACCAAATATAATCCTTCTGTGATTAAGACATGTAAGAAGACACAAAATTTTTACCTGATGTTTCATGACAAAAGGTTTTGCCAAGGTTTTTTTTACATCCTTCAGAAATACAACCTCATTTTCTTTTAGCTTGCACAACTGGAACGATTTCAGAACATCTGGAAGCTCCACCGAAACAGCTGCCAACTCCTGATTTAAATATACGAACACATTGAGAATACAAAGTGAAAAAAAATGAAAGATCTAAATGTTAATGGTTTTGATCTCATATCCCCCTTAAATAGGAACAGCTACTAATTTTGGTAAAGCTTCTCTGTTCTCTCCTATTTCTTGCCCCATCCCCTACTTGTTCTCTCAAACTGTGGTGTAAAGCTCATTTAAATAAGCTTTAATTCACTCAACTCTCATCTCCAGCTCACTATTCTACCAAAAGAAATTCCATCATTTCTCATGGGCTGGAAGGGGCTTAAAAGTTCACAAAGGAGAATGTTACAAGCGCATCCTAAAAGGTCCACAGCTACAGAATGAATACTGAACTCGGCTAATACCAGTTCTCAGTAGATCTCTGCCTACTCTCAGCGTCCTTCATGGGAAGGGTGCTGCAGCTCCCTATCACAAAGCAACAAGGCACTTCTTTAAGCATGATCTTGGATAACTTTTACATTTACCTAACATAGAAAAGGCCTATGAAAGATTTATGGGCTTTGTCTTTCAACAGTCTAAACACTACTGATCCATATGGTAAACCTATTCAGTCCAATTTTTTCTAAATTCCATCTAACTCCAAATAATCAAACAGTTCTTGCCCGAACTTGAAAGAATGTCCATCGCTATTATAATTCGATTAATTAGCAAAATTGATACTACTTTGGACACAAGTGGATTCAGAGTTTCTGCCCACACTGTAAATACGTATGTTATGAATTATATTGATGTCTAAATTGCACAGGAAGATTAAAAAAACACCACAGAAAACTACAACCAACCAAACCTCTCGCTCCCTTCAAATCCCTCCCCGCAAACAATCCAATTCAAGGCCACTGTAATACAAAGACTGACCCAGCTAATATTTTAAAGGCACTTGAAAAGCCGATGATCATACTAAAATGATTCTTTTCAACCTTGCAATGATATTTAAAACTTAGGATTTAAAATGCTCAGGATGCATTTCTTGAATACCAAAATTCCTCCACCTAAAAAACCTAGGTATTGCTCAGAAGAAATCACAAGTGGTGAAGAACATTATTTTCCTATATAAACAGATCTATACTGTACCTGCAAACGAGCAGTACCCATCTCTTCAGCAAAACCTATAAACATAATCTGTAAAATAAACACAGATTGAAGTATGTAAGTATACTGAAGCACATAAATATATTGAAGGAGAGAAAAAAACTTCTTTGTTTTCTGCAGATGTCGAAGAGTTAAAAATTCAGCAGGCTTTATCATAAAGCTTCATTCTACTGCCATGAAAACCATACCTCACCGTAACACAGCTCGCTCAAACAGTAGCACATATAGCAAAGCTCTACTATTTCACTTGAGAAAGGTTGGATCAGGCTAAAGAGCATCTGCAAAATTGAAAACCCACACCACAGGAATTTTTCTAGTGGCCTATTGGCTGGTACAGACTGAGCAACACATACAAACCTCATTACATCTGTTAAAATAAACATGATTTTACACAGATCAGTGCTCATCTGTCCTTGCTTCAGGCTGGACCCATATAAAACAGTTCCAGTCTGAAATATGTCTATGGTGACAGACTGCGATACTTTCGGATATAATGAAGAGACCATAATGCCAACACATTATACAATTGACCATGTGAATTGATTACCCTAAAGCCAAAACACAACAGATTATTATCATTCTGTGATTACTTCAGCCACATGTTTGCATGTAGTATATGAGCAGACAAATTCTAAATTAAAAGAATTCAAATGTTCAACTGTAAAAAAAATAAAAATAAAAGGTCTGGTCATGCTCAGGAACTTGGATGAAGGGGGCTAGTTAGTGCATCGAGAGAGGTCCTCCTGCCCCTCTACTCTGCCCTGGTGAGGCCACACCTGGAATATTGTGTCCAGTTCTGGGCCCCTCAGGTCAAGAGGGACAGGGAACTGCTGGAGAGAGTCCAGTGCAGAGCCACAAAGATGATGAAGGGAGTGGAACATCTCCCTCATGAGGAAAGACTGGAGGAGCTGGGTCTCTTTAGTTTGGAGGAGACTGAGAGGTGACCTTATTAGTGTTTATAAATATATAGAGGGGGAGTGTCACGAGGATGGAGCCAGGCTCTTCTTGGTGGCAAACGATAGGACAAGGGGTAATGGAATCAAGATGGAACACAAGAGGTTCCACTTAAATTTGAGAAGAAACTTCTTTTCAGTGAGGGTGACAGAGCACTGGCACAGGCTGCCCAGGGAGGTTGCGGAGTCTCTTTCTCTGGAGACATCCAAAACCTGCCTGGACGCCTTCCTGTGTAACATCATCTAGGTGTTCCTGCTCTGGCAGGGGGATTGGACTAGATGATTTTTTGAAGTCCCTTCCAATCCCTAGCATACTGTGATACTGTGATACTTGAGGTTTTTGTGCTTGTGGACAGGGGAGATATTTTATCACATAGTGTGTCTCTCTTCTGTTTACAAATGTTTTGTATCATTCAACACAGACCAAAGAGAGTCAGTATTTTGTCTGACCTTCATTATTTAGTGTCAGATCATGAGGTAATTTACATTCACTACTCAAATTTAGTTTCAAACATCAGATCTCCTCAATTCTCATTCAGCATTTTCCTAGTGATAAATTAATAGGGTATCTGGGTATCTGTGTGATCAAAAGAAACCCCAAGGCATTTATTTTCAAAACAAGGGTGTAAGAAAATAAATTTCTCTTCCACTTTGTAGATATGGAATAAAGCACAAAGATACAGTACTTCCACTGATGTTTGGATTTCAAAGTTTAATATGGCTTGGATTCAATTATTTCACAGCACTATGGAGTCAACTGATTTTTTTGTATTCAAATCACAGCTCGTATTAAATTTGTAGCAGCTACTCCCTGTTACTCTAAGGTAGTCAGTTGGTTCTCAAGTTCAAAAACAGCAAAGAACACCACTATGTTTATAATCATTTATTATTAACTGGTTCAGCTACATGCTTGTGCATACACAGCTCTCTGAAAGGGACAGAGCTAGATAAAGAATCATTAAGGTTGGAAAAGACCTCTACGATCATCCTGTCCACCCATCAAACCAACACTACCATGTCCCAAAGTGCCACATCTATACGTTTTTCGAACATTTCTAAACGGCAGAAAAACAATTTTGTTTTGAACTGTATTTGAGATTTGAATATGTTATGTCAAAGTGAGACCAAAAAAAACCCACATCCAAATCTAATTGGTTTTCTGTTTTTCAACAAAACTATATTAAAATATTAAAAACCCTGACTTGTTTATTTCAGAGGGTCTCATACTGGGAAGCTACTGTGCCCCCAGAGAAGATCTTCTTGTTTACATCCACTTACCCTTATGTCAGTTATGACAACATCATAAATGATGCTTCGCAGTAGCATTCCAAATTGCTCCAGACAAATTACAGGTCTCCAGCACTGTATTCACTGTGTTAACTACAAAAAGATCCTGTTCGAGCAACACATCCTTCTACTCCTACATCTTTCTTCAACTTTTAAATCTTTCATCGGCACAGTATCTGCAAGACACCTTTCAACTTCTACATCTTTTTCTCTGTGCATTACCTACAATATGAACTGAATTCCTCCACAGAAGAGACAAAATAGCAAAGAATTTAAAGGACTTGGAAAAAAACTAATTCTCTGAAAAACATTTTGGGATGGTTTTAGGGTTTGTTGCTGTTGAGGTTTTTTTGGTAGGATTATTCTATTTTACTTATTTTATTTTATTTTATGGGTGTTTGTTCTTTGGTCTTCTTACATGCCCTTTCCTCTTCATTCAGATAATGATTCCAACCCTTTCCTTCCCCCATGGGACAAGTCACTGTGCAAGACAGGGCAGTAGGTGTGTTGCTTCACACAAATTAAGGCCAACCAGTCCAAATACTCACGGGCCAGCAGGCTGCTGTCAAAGAGATCACAATACTGCCGAGCCTGCCTATTTTTGCCTCAACAACAACACCAGTTTGAGTTTCTTTATGGTGCCCCAACTGCAGTTTTCACAGAGAAATAATCACCTTTTAATACCTTAAACATGTCCGAAGTTAGTACACCAGTTTCAGGGCAGTAGGCTGGGAAGACAGAAGGGCCAACATTCGGCAACACAAGTGTTTTCTTTAAAAATTGTGTATGAGACACTGTACTTGAAAGTTATCATAACCCAGAGGTACATAGGAAATGAATTTAAATGGTATAGGAAAACCTAAATTCTGGGTTTCTTAAGTCTGAGATATTACCTATGTAGTCCTAATAATGTTCTTTTAACACTATTCTGAATATAAGTGTCTTTCCCTGTACTCTTCCAAGAAAAAAAATACCTGTTACCTGTTCTGTGGCAAGATATTGACCCTCTTAGATTTCAACTAGAGGGCTCTTAATTGCTTGAGCCAATAATGTAACTAGATATAGTCAGCTACCTTTCTCCACAGGGACCACCATTAGAGGCATACAAAACATGTTGCCAGCTATTTGTCAGGTATTTGCTGCAAGATAAAGAAAAAAAGGGGAGGGGGGCAATGTTTGAGGGGTTTCACAGATTTGAGAGCATGATCTGTCTGAAGAGACACACTGTTTTGCCCACTCCTCCACTGCTTAGCTCTTGTTTCTTACCTCTCATCTGTCACAGCTCTCGATCTTTCACAAATTCAGCTTCCTACTTGCTCGCTTCGTACAGTCACAACCTCACCAGCCATCCAGTCCCAAAAACCTTGGTGTTATCCAAGCAAGCCTAACTCCTCTCTGCTGGTCACACAATCTGCCTCTTCCCTTCCTCCTGCTACTCCTTATCCAATTATCAGTCTTCCCTAACCACTTCCTGAGTCTTTTTTGTTTCATTTCTCCTGTCTCTGCCTGGTTAGTTCTTGTCATTCTCTCCTCCAAGTTCCCTGTCAGGCCTGTCAACTGCTACTTAGCAGTCTTCCAAGACACTTAATATGAGATACATGATACATATTGCTTCTATTTTTTTTCTTTTCCCTTTGGTACAGCTGTCTTATAACTCAAACAGCTCTAGTCACTCCTCACAGCTTGAGATTTACCTAGGCAGTCCTGCATTCTCTCCAAGTCTACTTGTCTTCAGACCTTGTCCAGCTTCTGCCTCACCTGTATTAATGTAAAAGATGTCTAGATCTACACTGCTGAGGCTTCAGCTCTTCATGCTGAGCACAGGGCAAACAAGAGCAATCATTTTAACTTACCTTCACACCTGGATCAATGTGTTCTGCTGCTTCAGTAGGATACCATCCATACAGCCCCGACCACAGGAATGCTCACAAATGCAGTACACCCAGTTACACAATTCTTACAAAACCATCTATCTGCAGATTTTGGTTTTTTAGTTTCACAGATTCCACGAAGCAGAGAAATGCCATCTCAAATGTCACAGCTCTTTTCAAGACTACAGTGAGTGAATTCAAGAATGACAATAGGGAGTATAGACTTTACAGCCAGTAACTCGCAGCACTGTTCACCTTTACTACCCTGCAACTTCCCATACTGCTTCAAACTAAATCATTTTCTGTCATAGCCACAGTATAGATATAAACGGTCAGATTATGTCAAACCTCAAAAAAATTGCGGTGTTCTTCCTGATTTAGATATTCCTCTGCTGATACATTGCATAATTCTTTTCTGCTGTGTAGGAGTGACTTCACTGAGTGCAGTACACCTTCACCCAAACTCTGAAAAACAATGAAAAAAAAATTAAGAAAAAACCACACATTTTCAGTTTTGGTTACAGCGTCCATCCATCTATCCCCTGGACTCCACATGTTTCCCTACACTAAGTACTATTTCAAACTAATTTGTACATAAATCACCAAGTTTGAAGTTTAAATTTAGTTCAGGACAAGGAACTGAAAATACCTAAGTTGTTTTCTTCAGGCAATTCTAAAAGAAGTTGACTATTCTGTATGAAAAAAAAATAAAGGTGAGAGCGTGCAGAGGAAAAAAAGACACAGATAAATCTAAGAAGAAATCCAAGCCTCATCTATTCCTTGCACCCAAGTCTGTATATGGAACTTTTCCACCAGCTTTCTCTTAAAAAGGATGAAAAGAAAATTTAGCCAAGAAAAGTAATAGAGGTGGCTTCAAAAGTCAGAAGTGAAGAAAACAAACAAAAACAAATGTCAAGGAAATCCACACACTTTCTCCTTTCTCACTCCTTGAAGAACACAAAACAACTGTAACTTAATCCCACATAAATACTTGTTGTAACATTTCCTATATTTGCATTTATGGTACCATGCAAGCACCCACAGATGGCTAAAAAAGGCTTAAGAATGTCAGATGTTGTCCCAGTGTAACAAAGTGCAGCAGAAAAAAAAAATTATCATCACTTGTATCTGAACGCAAGTAAAACAAGACAGCGGAACAACAACATAAACTGGTTCACTCAGCTTGTAAAACAGACATTTTCTTACTTGGTTTAGGAAGTTAGAAATCCTTTTACAATTATTTTTAAATTGTCACCTTCTCTAGTAATTAGTAAGAGGAAGAAGAAGAATAAAAACATGATACAGTTATAAATTGTTAATCCAGTTATTTATTGTCTACACAACTGTCCCGTTAAAAATTAAATGAGAAATCAGTGCATCCAACTTATGACAAGTTATTTCAAGTTTGCATAGATTCTTAAACAATAGTAGAAATGTTAGACTGCCAAATTTAGTAAGAGAATGTTTTGCCTTTCTGAAACTCCCACAGGAAAAAACAATTCCTTTATGGTAAAAAGGGATGTTATGTATTAGTTAAACCAAAAGTAAGATCTATTTTTTTCTTTCCCTGTAGAAAAAATGGTATCAAGAACTACTACATGAGGAGGCGAATTACTATAGTATGGCCAGCATCACCCTGCTTGTGCTCAGGACAATCCAAAATTAGGAAAGCATTTCTAGAATGAACCGACAAAATCAAATTACAAACTTCACTTTAGAATCCTTGAAATTGCCAAAATATATTTCAGAATGTTAGCAAAGAAGACTACCACCCTGACAGCCAGGGTGAAGTGACATTAAAGTGCTCTATACATTTTTATGGAAAAGTAATAGCTGAACTATTTTAAAATGCATTTTGGGCAGTTATTGAGTTATTTGAAATAAATTAATGATGTGTTCATCTAATTTCTACTTTTACCTATTCCTTACTATCTATTCCTACCTATTCCTTGTCCCCACATTTAGTTGCAATTTACCTCCACGCCATAGTAATACAAATTTGTACTTTCCAAAGTGTGCTGACAGTGTCCTTCACTTCAGTTCTCTAGACTTTTCATATTTACAGATGGCTGCAATACCAATATTGCTCAAAGACTCTTCCTCAGTAATTCTTCCATTCATCTCATACAAAAGTAATTTGTGAAGTCAAGCAAGCATGTTGAAATGTCTCATTTTCAACTTCTGTAATAATTTAATCAGTCACAGCACTCCAAATAGTAATTAAAAAAAAAGTCATACAGCGTGACCTGATAATTTTCTGCAAACCAACAGTGATCCAGTTTGAAAAGGGCTTATTATTCCCCCATAATTAGGTTTTCTAAGGCTACAAACTATTATATATATATATATTTTCACCTTATTTGTAAGTAAGGACTTTTCCCTAGTTTAACATCCTGAAGAGTAGGGTGGATACCTAGAACACGAGTATGGTATTAGGAACTACTGAGGTGAAGGAAAATTCAGCATTTTGGAAAATACTAAGCCAAAGTGGGAGAAGAAAAATGTGACAAGAGGAAAAATATCCTGCGGGTCTGGAAGGACCAGTATGCAATACTACATGTAGGTCTAGTAGCACACCAGTGGTGTCACTACGTAACAGAAGGGATAAAACACCCATATTTAAAAATGAGGAGGAAGGAAGTGATGGCTGTTTTTAAGATCATACTGATGAATATTTAAAAAAAAAAAAAGTTTGGAATATGGAAAGAGTAAAGATATGGAAATTAACAGGCACAAAAAAAAACACAGACAAAAGATCTCATCTATCTGGACTTCCACAGATTATTTACATTGAAATAAGAGAGTTAACAAAACCAGGAAAAGACAGTTTACTGAAAGAGCTGTTTCTGGAAAAGAATAATTTGCCCAAATTATTCTTATTAGCAAGGGGGATTTTTTGAGAATATGGTAGATGTAGGTCAGTAACCAACTTCCTCAAAATTTCTCCTGAGACTGAAGCCAAACATCATTATCATCAATAAATTAAATGGGGAAAAAAACCTAAATATGTAGATGAAATCTGATGATAATTCAAAGTACGGAGGTGTCATTAGTTAAGAGAAAGAACAGCAAAACATACAGGAACAACTTGCTCAGCGCAAGAGTATTTTAAGATGCGATCATAGGAAGTACATTTATGTCCTTAAAAACTAAAAGTAAATGGAATTGCGAAATCACAATCTGGGAAGTAAAAGACCTGAGCTGACTTCTTGATCGTGGTATAGCAATGACTGGTCAATACGATACAGCACTGAAAATAGCAAACATGACCCCAGTACGCATCCTTTAGCGAAAGAACTGGCGTCCGAGTCACTGAGAAGGGCATCCCTGTGTAATTGCACATACAGTATCATCCACATGTAAAAAGAAGATTAACTCTCAACAAGCATGGAAAGTAGGACTATGAAGGATAATCACTGGAATGCAGAGGCTTTCATACAAAAGCAGACTAAAACCTTAGTTTATACAGCTTCCAAAAAGCCAAGGCTAACAGAGGACAGATCACAGACTGCAAAAACATCACGAGGGTGAACATCAACGAAACAAACAAACAAACAAAAACTATTTAAGCTGGAGAATAATGACATCCATGAGGAAACAGGTATAAATTTACTATGGATAGCTTCAGCCTTGAATTCATAAGATTCTAAGATATTACAGCAATGTGGTTCAAAAAGACTTAACAGCAGTAGTGTATGGGGTTTTAATCTCCCCGCAGTAACTGTGAGACTATACTTAATAAGTCTTCATACTTCTATCAAAATTGTGCTTGTGACAGGAAAGAAGTGGACTCAATTTCAGTGAAATCCTCCTATCCAACAGACAATGAAAAAGCAAGTTCTCTCACAAATCTAGTCTAGAAGACACACAACTACACAAAAAACTGAAAACCAGCAAGCTCTCAAGACTATCAGCTCAGTTTAATAAGGACAAGAGGTCATCTTCAACAAAAGGATGTAATTTTTTTTTATAAATAGTACAACTACTTCCAATATACACAGATATATGGTCAAAAAACCCACAAGAAATCTATAAAGCTCTGCTTGCTAGGCCTGTGTATTCCTTCCTCATAGAAACTGAAAAGTCATGCGTTTGACATGAAATCCTGGTTCAATCATGAGCAAATATTTCTAAATTACTAAGTCGCATTTGGGAAAAAACACAAATGTCCTCAAATAAGAATTCTTGTCACGCGTCTAGCTCAAATGAGCAACTCAAAGATGTTCATTGTCCCCTTTGTGGCCAGCAAATCAAGAAGTCATTATCTATGGATCCTTCACAGTACACTGGATGAAACTTTGTACTAATCAGCCTCAGGAACTATTTGAACAACTCATCTCTAACATTTCAAGTAACTCATAACCTGTAAAACTCCACAATCTGCAGAAAAATGAAGCCCAGAGCTGGAGAGTCACGTTTACCCTGCTCTTAAGTAACAAAGCAGCTCATCCTGACTTCATGTGCTCTAAGATCTTAACAGACTGAATATTTTGAAGTCATCTTGAAAAACTGGAAACTTAGCCATTAAATGTACATACCACAACCATGCACTGACTCCTAAGAGCTAATACCGCAGTAGTTCCTATTAAGTATTACGAAGTATTACAAAGAGGACATGAATCAAGACCGCAAGCTCTGAATCAGGAGAACACGAAACACAGTGCAATTCTGACCATCCTGTTGCCTGGCTCTGTGAGAAAGAATGGAAGTTCCACACTACAATCTAAGTAGCCACTTCTGAGGGCAACATCAAGAGGAGGCAGCCACAGATCAAAATATTGGATTCAGGTTGTATGAAAACGTAGAGCTCTGCAAGACACCCAAGAAGGGTGGAATTCGTGTTCCCAGATGCACACAGTCCAGAATTCTCAATGGCAATTAACAGAGCAGTTCGCAGAGTTAATATTTTGGGCAATGATTAAAATCAGTGAGGAATCACTGGTCACTGTCATTATTAGAAAGATGTTACTGCAATCCAAAAGTCTAAAAATCCTAGGGGGGTTGTTGTTGGTTTGTTTTCTTTTGTTTATTAAATTGAAGAGGAAGAACAAATAAAGGGCAGACTAGAAAAAGTCCTCTAAAATCCAATTTATGTTCAGGTTAAGAATGCAAAATTATTTGTAGTTAAAGAACTCTATCTGAGCTGGAGATTTCTCATAAATCAATAAAATAAAAGTGTGTCTGGAAGTGAAAGAATATCACTCTTAGCGTTCACTATCAGAACCTGGAACAACTGATTACCAGACTGGCAGTTCCATAATGCTCACCTCTGCCTTCAAGCAGTTTTTACAGGAGCTACACCACTGACAGCGTTTCCCTAAAACAATAAAATCTGCTTATGGAATAAAAATTTGCAAATTTTATGTGACAAAATACTTCCTTGCTCAGTTTCTCTTCTTAAGCGTTGCACACACTTGCAAGTAAAGAATTTATTAGTAACCAGGAAACACCTAGAAAAATACTTATCTGTATTCAACTACTTTGAGAGATATGATTGGATACATAATTTTGTTACTTCAGCATAAACTGAAACTTTGACTTGAGTAAGTGCTTACACAGTTGCAAGAAAATTTGAGGGAGAGTTCTCCAAGTGAAAGCAACAAAATTTAAAAAATAAATAAGTACTGCTGGGAAAAAACACACTAACATCTTTCATATGTGCTAGACATATTTTTTCATCAGAGCACTGCTTACAAGTTCATGTAAACACAAGGATAAGCCAGTAAAGAAATCAAGACCTAAAGATAAAGATATTACAGTAAGCCCTAACACAGACTTTACAGAACAGTTTTTAATGAACACTACACATTTATATTTTCATTTAATACATATAGCTGTGAAAAATCTGTGCTTAAAAGTAATGTTATACTCCCATAAACAAGGCAAATTGTAGCAACTAAATACATTGTTTCATCACATCACCTTACAACAAAAGGGAAAGACAAAAGCCAAAAGCATGTATCCCTTCCTTAAATTATTCTGCATCCCAGATCAACTACGCTAAATATGCCAAAGCATAAAGCAAAGGCAGTTTCTTTGCTTTCCTGAAATGTTAGACAACCATAATTAAAACACAGAGGGAGAAAAAAAGAAACAAGCCCCCAAAAAACCCAACAAAACCAACAAGATCATTTGGTTCATTGTTAGATTCTTGCAATAATGATTAAACATCTCTGAAGTATTTTTTTATAAAATACAGATAATTACCTTTTTCACAGATATTCTTGGTTTCATTCGATTGCCCTGAGCCCTGGTGTACATGTCCATGATTTTGCCAGTCTTGTTATTCGATGAAAGAAGTCAGCTCAAAAACACCTATGAAAAAAATCGATTATTTTATGTTTCCCCATTTAGTTGTATAGATTTTGAAAATGCAAGTAGATAAAACAAGAACCAATAAAAACTATTAAAAAGCATTTTAAAACTGAGAAGGATTAAACAGCATGCCGCCCATACCGATTGCTGCTTTTTAAGAAGTACTGCCTTAACAATTCTTAAAACAACGCATGAAACATAAACCACACACCTTACAGTCAGTTCCAACATTTTTCTTTACCTAGACTTTGAAGCCGCGTTGCGTTAACTCTACATTAAATATCATTTCACTATCGCTGATACTCTGGTGACGTTCATCAGCAGATTCCTCTGCCACGCAGCGCACCGGCACCAGCCTTCAACAGTCTCCAGAGGGAAACGTGCAACTTACCCGCTCAACCAACTGGCCTATTTATTTCTGTCAACTCTAAGCACTACAGACAAACACATGTGACCCCTGTTCAGGCTGACATGTATCGACAATCTCGTTCTCTGGCACTGCTCTGGGCAGTCCTGCATCTGTCGGCAAAACGCAGGGGACCAAAAATGCATTTAGCGGCATTCTGACTTTGTCAGAGTAGGTCACAAGAATTCCTGCTCGAGTCAGCTACCCTTATTGATCTTAACTCTAGCAACGAGAATAAAAAATAATAATAAAATACAGCAATGAAACAAAAGCAAGTTTTTCTAGTTTCCCCATTTAATCATCAGTAAATGAAAAGAAAGAGAATAATTCATTTCGCTTCGTTCATCAATGTTTACAAATATATCAAGGGGGAGTGTCACGAGGATGGAGCCAGGCTCGTCTCGGTGACAACCAATGATAGGACAAGGGGTGATGGGTTGAAACTGGAACATAGAGGTTCCGCTTAAACTCGAGAAGAAATTTCTTCTCAGTGAGGGTGACGGAGCACTGGAACAGGCTGCCCAGAGAGGCTGTGGAGTCTCCTTCTCTGGGGACATTCAAGACCCGCCTGGACACGTTCCTGTGTAGCATAATCTAGGTGTTCCTGCTCTGGCAGGGGGACTGGACTTGATGATCTTTCGAGGTCCCTTCCAATTCCTGACATTCTGTGATTCTGTGATCTCTACATTCTCCAAAAGAGGTAATAAATATAGGATATTAATAAAAATAGAATGCATGTGCTGAGCTTTTAAGTTCTATAGAAGTGTTAAAACTTCATCTTCTCCCATAGTCACACAATTTAGCCAGGAAAAAGAATGCCTAGACTATCCAAAATAAATCAAGTAAGGAACAAACGCATGTAAAAAGTGCTTCAAGCACTTACTTAACCTTTATATGAGAAACAAACCTTTATACGGGTTTGTTCTTGGGTATATATAATTTAAATATGAAGATGAGTAGTGGCATCAAATAACCGTATTCTTCACCTTCTCTCCCATCACCTATAAAAGTAAAACCTGAAATACTTAGACACATCCTTACCCTAAGAAGAGCCATCTATGGGAAAAGCTGGTTTCTCACACAGGGTGAAGTCAACAACTTGAGCTCTACATTTTTGGACTTATCGCTCCTCATAGCAATTTTAACAAGTCCTAGCACAGCAAAAACATGGAGGTGATTTTATAACCACGTTGGGTCCTGCAGTACTTACTCAGGTCCAGTACTCTCCAGTTACACTGCTTTAGAGCAGTAGGTTAAGTGCTTTCCTATGGCATCAGCCAGTAAACTCTGGAGACCCGAGCGTGAACCCAGAGCTACCTGCAGCATCACCAACCTGGTGAAACCAATACACTTGTAAATCACCGCACAGCGACACTGAAAGACGCTGGACAGAAACTTCACTGGTTTATCAACGTAACACCATCACCGTCTGGTCTTGTCTGCATCCCGTCCTTTGTTACTTGAATTATATGGGTTTTTTTCCAGTCATTTGAGAAGTACCCAAGATTTGAAACTAACTGGAAAGGAAGCGAAAGCACTGACAAACAGATCAGCCTGGAAATAGCTCTTTTCTTGTGTAAATAGAACCCATTATTTAAAATATTTTTACTTCTGTGTATTGTACTTGACTATTACACTTAATTTCCTCTTACTGCAAATTGAAAAGAAAGGGGGGAATAAATGACAGAAGTATCAGATGTAAGAGGAACAGGGCTTTCCTGTCACTGATCAACTATCTGTAGACACCAAAAAAAAAAAAGACTCATCATGTTAAGAACTGATAAAATACCCACACTAAGTGTAATTGTCTCTACCTTTCTAACAAGTTGGATCACCTTAAATGCATGCAGTATGGGAAACAAAGGGGAGGAGCTGGAAGCCAGCGCTGCTAGAAAGCTACAACATAGTTGCCATTACTGAAACTTGGTAAGACAAAACTCACAACTGTAGTGCAGCTATCGATGGCTATTGGCTGCTCAGAAGGGACAGGTGAGGCAGAAGGCATTGCCCTCTACACTGAGGAATCGACAGAGTGTGAGGAGATCATAGAACCATAGAATGGCCTAGGCTGGAGGGGACCTTAGAGATCATCTAATCCAACCTCCCTGCCACGGGCAGGGACGCCTCTCATCTAGATCAGGCTACTCAAGGCTCTGTCCAACCTGGCCTTGAACACCTCCAGGGAGGGGGCAGACACATCATCTCTGGGCAATTTATTCCAAAGTCTTGCCACTCTCGTACTGAAGAATTTCTTCCTAAGATCTAATCTAAATCTATTCTCCTTCAACTTAAACCCATTTCCCGTTGTCTTATCAGTGGACACTCTTGTAAAAAGTCCCTCCCCAGCCTTCCTGTAGGATCCCTTCAGGTACTGGAAGGCAGCTATTAGGTGCCCCCAAAGTCTTCTTTTTTCAAGACTGAACAATCCCAGCTCCTGCAGCCTGTCCTCATAGCAGAGGTACTCCAGCCCCTGGATCATCTTTGTGGCCCTCCTCTGAACGTGCTCCAACAGTTCTATGTCCCTCTTATGGTGGGGACACCAGAACTGGACACAGTATTCGAGGTGGGGGTCTCACAAGAGCAGAGTAAAGGGGGAGAATCACCTCTCTTGACCTGCTCACTACACTTCTCCTGATACATCCCAGAAAGCGGTTGGCCTTCTGGGCTGCATGAGCACACTGCCAGCTCATGTTGAGCTTCTTGTCTATCAACATCCCGAAATCCTTCTCTTGAGGGCTACTCTGAACCCACTCTGTGCCCAGTTTGTATTTGTGCCTAGGATTGGCCTGACCCAGGTGAAGGACCTTGCATTTTGACTTGTTGAAGCTCATGCAGTTGCACTGGCTCATTTCTCAAGGCTATCAAGGTCCCTCTGGATGGCATCTCTTCCCTCAAGTGAGTCCATGGCACCACACAGCTTGGTGTCGTCGGCAAACAACGATGTCCCTAAAGAATAGCCATGAGCAGGTTGAAAGCTTACGTGCAACAATTAGAGACTGAGGCAACAGAAGGAACTTTGTGGCTGGTGTCTATCAAGGGGTGTCTACCGACAAAGCGTTCCTACTCCAGTTGCAGGAGACATCGCGCTCACAGGTTCTTGTCCTACTGAGGTACTTCAACCACCTTAACATCTGCTGAAAAAGTAGCACAGTGAGCTGTACCAATCCAGGAGACTCCTGGAGCACATGGAGGAACCTCTTAAGCGAGGTAACAGACAGGCCTACCAGAGTGGATGTGATACTGATGGTCCCCAGTACAAGGGAGTTAATTGTCGACATCAAGATTGGAGGAAACCTGGACTGCAGCGATCACGTGCTGGTGGAGTTCACAGCCCTAAAGGATATGAGTCAGGCAAAAGTAGGACCCTGAATTTTAAGAAAGCAACCTTGCAGCTGTTCAAGGAGTTAGTCAATAGAACCCCCCAAGAAACTGCCCTCAGGGACAAGGGAGCAGAACAGAGCTGGCAGATCTTTAAGGATGCTTTTCATATATCGCAAGAGCTCACGATCCCCAGGTGTAAAAAATGAAGCATGGAAAAGAAGAGACCAGCATGGCTGAGTCGAGACCTGCTGGTCAAACTAAAGGGCCAGAATGAACTGCATGGACAGCAGAAGCAGGGACAGGTATCCTGGGAGGAGTACAGGGACACTGCCTAGTTTTGTAGGGATGAGGTCAGGAAGTCCAAGGCGTGGCTGGAGCTGAACTTGGCAAGGGATGCAAGGAATAATAAGAAGGGCTTCTGCACATACGTCAGCCAGAAAAGGAAGGTCAAACGAAGTGTACTCCCAATGATAAGCAAGACTGGCAAACTGGTAACAATGGATGAGGAGAAGGGTGAGGTACTCAACAAATCTTTTGCCTCAGTCTTCACTGGCAACATCTCCTCCCGCACCTTTCAAGTGGATGGTCTGCAAGACAGGGATCAGGGGGACAAAGTCCCTCTTACTGTAAGTGAAGATAAGGTTTGTGACCACCTGAGGAACCTGAACCATATATATGTCTATGGGACCTGATGAGATGCATCCCAGAGTCCTGAGGGAATTGGCTGATATAGCTGCCAAGCCACTCCCCAGAATATCTAAAAAATCACGGCAGTCAGGTGAAGTCCCTGGTGACTGGAAGAAGGGAAACGTTACATCCGTTTTTAAAAAGAGTGGAAAGGAGGGCCCCGGGAACCTGTCAGCCTCACCTCTGTGCCTGGCAAGATCATGAAACAGATCCTCCTAGAAGCTCTGCTAAGGCACATGGAGGACAGTGAAGTGGTTCAAGACAGCCATCACAGTTTCACCAAGGGCAAGTCCTGCCTGACCAACCTAGTGGCCTTCTATGAAGGAGTGACTACATCAGCAGACAAGGGAAGAGCAATGGATGTCATCTGTCTGGACTTCCTCAAGGCCTTTGACACAGTCCCCCCCAACATCCTTCTCTCTAAATGGGAGACACATAGATCAGCAAGTTTGCAGACAATGCCAAGCTGACTGGTGCAGCCGACACATCTGAGGGGCAGGATGCCATCCAGAGGGGCCTGGACAAGCTCAGAAAGTGGGTCCATGTAAACCTCAGGAAGTCCAACAAGACCAAGTGCAAGGTTCTGCACCTGGGTCCAGGCAATCCCTGACATGAATGCAGGCTGAGGGTTGAAGGGATTGAGAGCAGCCCTGTGGAGAAGAACTTGGAAGTTTAGAAGCTGGACATAAGTCCACAATGTGCACTTGCAGCCAGAAAGCCAAATGTATCCTAGGTTGTACCAAGAGAAGCATGGCCAGCAGGTCAAGGGACACGATTCTCACCCTCTCCTCCGCTCTACTCCAAGACCCCACCTGCAGTAAGTACTGCGTTCAGGTCTGGGGACGTCAGCAAAGGAAAGATACGGACCTGCTGGAGAGGGTGCAGAGAAGGGCCATAAAAATGATCAGAGGGCTGCAGCACCTCTCCTATGAGATAGGCTGAGAAGAGTTGAGGCTGTTCAGTCTGGAGAAGAGAAGGTTCTCATCCAACTTTATCGTAGCCTTTCAGTTCTTAAATGGGGCCTATACGAAAGATAGGAACAGACATTTTAGTAGGGGCTGGAGCAACAGAACAAGGGGCAATGCATTTGAACTAAAAAATGGTAGATTTAGACTAGAGAAGGAAGAAATTTTTTACTGTGAGGGTGGTGAAACACAGGAACAGGTTTCCCAGAAAGGTGGTCAACGCCCCATCCCTGGTAACATTCAAGGTCAGGTTGGTCAGGGCTCTGCAGGGGGCATGGAATAGGCGACTTTAAAGGTTCCTTTCAACCCCAACTACTCTATGATTCTATAATGCCATTTTTCCAGTGATTTGCTAAGGAACACCCTTCTCATCAGACCATGTAATAAGTATCTAGTCAGCTTTTCCAATCTTGTTTGAATATAACTAAGGAGCAAAATTAAATAATCAGCCTATGGGAATCCAACAGGAATTTGCCATGTATTTCATCTCTTGTATAAATTTATCCTATGTGTACATTTACAAAAAGTCACAGTTTATTGACAATCATTAGCTGGCAGAAAGGAAGAAATTTTTTTTTTTCACTATGAAGTGCAAATGTGCTGAGTAAATATCTTAAATAGTTATAGGGGCATATGTGTACATGTGCACATCCGTGTTAAAGGCATACAAGGACATGAGGAATTTAATTGTATAGGCACTAAATTTGAACTACACATAATATGTTTTTATTAAATAAAATTTCCAATAAGAGATTCTACGTAATGACAACAGTGTATCTATGATTATGTTTCAGAAACGTACTTTTGTTGTAGTACTGTTAAAAATCAAAAAAAAATCTTTAAAAAAAAATTACTTTTTTTATTTTGCCTTCAATACAATGATCTGAAGCAGTCCAAAGAACTTTGATGATGATTCGCAAAAGCTAGGTTTAATCAAACACTGAGCTTTGAAAGATTCATTTAAAATACGAAATTTAAATACCTTAAAACCAATATGCTCTCTTTTGTAACCTTAGCAAAACAATTGCTATTGAAAACCAAATTAAACAAGCCTACACGGACAAGCAGGCAGAACAGTCTAAGCGATTCTTCTCTATTTTTCATTTCTAATGATTTATCACTTTCACTGATTGGGTTGGCAGTGTTGAAAAAGTTCATTTTTAAAATTACAAGTTGTCTTGACCACAGCCTCATCCACACTAAGAAACAGGGGGGCAGGGGAGGGGAGCCGGATAAGGGTGTATGTGAAATACATCATTCTTGGTCAGCTTTAATGACAGTTATGAAAGGCTGGATCTTCTTTTTCTTGTTTAGTAATTGTTTTACACTGTATTTCTGTCACATAGAAGCATGACATGAATATCAAGCTTCACCAATTTAAAAAAAAATCCTTCATTTTCTCTGCCTAGATTATTGCTAAAAATCATCAACTCAACCTTCCCCCCAGTCAGTCCTGGGTCTGGCTCCTCAAATATGTCCTGTGAAAAAATTTTACTCGATGTCTGTGGAATTAACTTCAAGTTTCCATATTTTGTTCTGTATTTTGTACATTACACAAGTAAACCAATGAAGTTGAGAGGGGATATTATTTTCCAAGCACCAGCATTTTCTCAAGCAACCTTACTTTCCCTTAAAGGAAACTTCACCAGAGAATACCTTGTTTAGTAGCTGTTTTTTGTTTGGTGTTTGTGGGTTTTTTTAAGATTGTATCATCCCAAACGATTAACAAAAAGACTGAATAATCTAATCAACTTTACTATTTTTCCACACTGAGTAAGACTTTCCACAACTATACTTCTTCATCTGCCAACAGCTTTTAGAAAATCCCCGAAGGACAAGAAATTACAAAGCATCAACTGAGATGGCGTAATTTAACGACCATGGCTCAAAAAAGCACCTTGCCTGCAAACCAAGAAATACTGCTAGACAGATGGGACCAACATTATTTAAAAACATCTAATTTCTCAATAATTAAGTAACTATTGGCAGTATCTATCACTATCACAATGGTTAACTGTACAATTCTGAAGCAATCTTACAAAGAGCATACGGTTCCTCCCAGGCGTAACATGGATAAATTACATGCCCTGTGTTACCAAGGAATCACAGAATAGAAGGGACCTCTGAAGATCATCTAGTCCAACCCCACTGCCAGAGCAGGATCACCTAGAGTAGATTACACAGGAACACATTCAGGCGGATTTTGAGCGTCTCCAGAGACAGAGACTTCCACAACCTCTCTGGGCAGCCTGTTCCAGTGCTCTGTTATTCTCACAGTAAAGAAGTATTTCCTTATGTTTAGGTTGAACCTCCTGTTTTCCAGTTTGTGACCACTACTCCTTGTCCTGTCACTGGACACCACTGAAAAGAGTAAATACACCATTTATTTTTATCATGTACCATTTATTTTTTTTATCACTGATCTTTTCCAGATACAATATAACTGGGTTTTTTCCTCCCTATCTCACTCTGGCAGTGTATCAGGGTTTCAACAAGAAGGCTATAATACTGGATCTACAGTTTATAGTCTTTTTTCTCCCCCTCCACCAGATACTGGGGGAAAACAGAGAAAAGTACCTCAGTCGTAACAAACCAAGGCCCTTAAAAGAGGCAAGAAATCAAACAAGCAACGCTTGTTGTTTTTCCTCCATTCAGGGAGGAAAGGAATTGGGAGGAGGACGTGGGGAGGGAAGGGGAGGAGACACTTTTAAAAAGCGAACTGTTGAGATTGGGGTGAACTTATTTAACCCGTGCGCATCAAACGGTGAGCCAGCCACCGCGGGAGGTACCGGCGACTTAACTTATTCGCCTCCGTGCACCAACCACAACACCACGGGCGACGAGTGAGCCGCCAGCCGGCACTGCAGGAAATCCCCAGCCCGCGGGGGTCACCGCACTTCCCCACCCGCAGGCCTCCGGCGCAGGCCGCCGCGCCGACCGAGGGGCTCTTACCGGGACGGAGGGAGGCGAGGAAGAAGGGAAGGATGCTGCGAGCACCACCACCCCTCCTCCGCGGGCCTGGGGGCCGAAGCGCTGCGTTGCCCCCCTCCCCGCGCTGCAGTACAAGGCCGTCCCCACCCCGGCGCGGCCCCCGCCAGCGCCCTCCCCTCAGGTGCGTACCCCGCCGCGGGCAGAACCCGCAGGGTCGCGGCAGAGGTGCGCTGCCCCCCGCTCCCCGCCCCCAGGCCACACAAGAGCCGGCTGGGAAAGGCGCCAGCAGCGCCTCCTCGTCCCCGCGGGGAAGGGCGAGCGGAGGATGCTCTGCCCCTCCTCCTCCTCCTCCTCCTCCGCCCACCCCCCGGGAGCGGCCCACCTGTGGGAGCCAGCCCCGCCTGACGGGCCGAGAGGCTGCCCGCCCCGCCCGGGGACGGAACCGGCGGGCTCCTGGCACCACAGCGGGGCAGAGAGGGATGGTTTGGTGGGGGTGGGTGGAGGGAGAGCGGGTGCCCCGTACCTGACCGCCTCCTCAGCACCCGGCACCCGCAGCCATTTCACCGCCAAAAAGCAGCGGAGGGAGTCAAGGGAGCGACTGCCCGGACCCTGCCCCGCCGTCCCCGTCACCGCCGCGGCGCTGCGCCCCTCCGCCGCCCCGCCCCGCTCCGCCCCCTCTTCCCCCGCCGCCCCGCCCCCGCCGCGCCACTCCGCTCTCGCGACGCTTCCCATCATCCCCGCCATACACACCCCACCTCCCTCCCCGGGAAGCGGGGGGATGTCACGTGGCGGCTGTCGCCGCGCTCCTATTGGCGGGAGTTGGAGGCCTCCCCGGAAGGGACTGTGGGAGGGTGAGGCAGGGAGGGTGCGGCAGGGTTGCCGCTCAGCTCGCGGCCGGGGTGGGGGCTGCGCGTGCCCCTTCCGGCAGTTGCAGCCGTTACTCGCCCTCAGGGGGCGGCCCGTGTGCCCTGCGGCCGGAGCCTGCCCGGCCCCGCGTGTGCCTCTCGGGTCTGCCCCGCGGGATCTTACCGGCCATATGACACCAGATTGGATGGGCGTGTTGATCTGCTGGAGGGCAGGGAGACTGCAGAGGAATCTGGACAGGCTGAATATCGATGGGCCGAGACGTGTTGTGTGAACTTTAACAAGGCCGAGTGCCGGGTCCTGTACTTGGGTTACAACAAGCCCAGGCAGCACCACAGGCTTGCAGAGGAGTGGCTGGAAAGCTGCCTCACAGAACAGGACCTGGGAATGCTGGTGGACAGACAGCTGAACATGAGCCAGCAGTGTGCCCAGGTCACCAAGAAGGCCAACAGCATCCTAGCTCCTGTCAGAAGTGGTGTGGCCAGCAGGACTAGGGAAGTGATTGTTTCCCATGCTAGGCACTGATGAGGCCATACCATGAAATAGGTTTTGGCACTCACTACAAGAAAGTCATTGAGGTGATGGAGCGTGTGCAAAGAAGGGCAGTGAAGCTGGTGAAGGGTCTAGAGCACATGTCTTATGACAAACTGCTGAGACAACTGAGACTGTTTAGTCTGGAGAAGAGGAGGCTGAGGGGAGACTTCATTGCTCTCAACAACTACTTGAAAGGAGGTTTTAGTGAGGTGGGGGTCAGTCTCCCAAGTAACAAGCAATAGGATGAGAGGAAATGGCCTCAAGTTGTTCCAGGGGAGGTTTAGATGGGATATTAGGAAAAAAATCTTTATTGAAAGAGTGGTGAAGCATTGGAACAGGCTGCCCAGGGAAGTGGTGGAGTCACCTTTGCTGGGGGTGTTCGAAATATGTGTAGACCTGACATTTCAGCACCTGACATTTTAGTGATTTAGTGGTATGATGGTGTTGGCTTGACAGTTGGATTTGATGATCTTAGAGGTCTTTTCCAACCTTAGTGATTCCATGATTCTAGGTACTATCACAAAGCTGAGTGTAGGCTGGTGGAGCTGCTCCCTCTCCGCAACACCCCTGCCAGGATACCTCTGCAGCTGGTCCTGCTCAGTCCCATTCACAGCAGCACAGTGTGTCAGCACAGTCAGGGCCAAAATCAACTCGGATGTGGTCTTGGTGCTCCTCTCCCTGCCTTACAGCCATGGTTACAGCCTTCACAAAGCCCTCGGGAGGCTGTGTGTCTGCGAGGTGGGTCGGTCCTGTCTAGTCAGTCTGGACTGGAGGCCTGCCTTCTGGTTGCTCATGAAAGCCTCTCATGCCAGGCTGGCTTTTCAGCTGGCTGGCTGGCTCAGCAGGGTAGATTGGTTAGAGGCTAGAGTCTGGTTTTAGTCAGATGAGGCACTGGCAGAAGACTTTCAAGCCCTGTCTGACTGAAACTTTTGCGCTGTTCTTCCCTTTCCACTCCATACTAAACTCATTGCTGCCAGATTAACCCTGTATTTCAGGTGTGCTATTTACCCCAGCAAATAAACAAGTGATTTTGGAATCATGACTTACGATGAAGATACGTAACTGTATGTGCTGTTGGGGCTTCCCAACATTACCCCATTTTAGCAGCGGGTCTTTTAAGCATTAACCTGACTAGAGCGAGGACAAAAATGGTTAAGTGTACTGAATGATAAGCAATTTAACGCTGTCGGCCAACAACTCTGTCCCTCCCGAGAAGAGAGACTACCAGAATCTGGACAGGTCTTTCTGAGACTCAGCGTTCAAGAGTGAACCTTGGGAGGAGGAATGACAGAACCAGAGTTCCACTGTGGCTACATGTGCAGAAAAGGTGGCGTGTGGTTGCAACACCTTCTGGAAGACAGAAAAGAAAGAACCTGCAAAGCTGAATTCAGCAAGAATCCAAACCTTTGTATACTGGGGGAGGGGTGAGGGAAGGAAAAAAAAAAGAAAAAGGGAAAAAAATTATGCTAGTCTTGTAGCTTTTTTAGTACTGAGGGATTTCAAAGTCTAAGCTGCCCACTTTATGGAGAGAAAGGCAGACAGAGAGACTACCCTGACTTCCTTATAAGTTACATTTTTCTTCTGGGTACCACCTGAGCCCTATAAAAAAGACATGAGGATTTTTGCTTCTCAATCTCCATTACTTTTCCAGATAATTCCTGTTTTCACTTAAGCTATGGCTTTTATTTCTATTTTGTCCTTGATTGTAGGCTGTTTCTGGGTTGTGTAATCATTTTAGACACTTTATAAATCAGAGGATGCCTATTCACTTACTCATTTTGCCAACAGGTAGATAAACTACATTTTAATTTGCCCTAAAATAATAAGCTGTGCAACAAAACCCACAAACCATGGACGCACTAGGTAGATAAAAGGAACAAAAAAAACATTCAATGATTCTATGAAAGCATTACTAGTGCTAAAGTATGTCAAAAGTGTTAGCTAAGTGGGGCAAAAAAAAGAGGTTTCTCATATTACCAGGGACTGCAGGTCCCTATGGGATGAGGAGAAAGTAAATGAATAATGGAATAAAATGTAACTCATGTTAGTCATCATTTCAGTGCCCCTTCAGACCAGCCTGGCTTGGAAATACACTGTCATTTGAGTGAAGAAAAATTAACAGTTTTGCACCAAAAAAACACCTCTTTTTGGTCAACTCCTTCAATCAAAATACTTTTCAGTTTTTATGACAACTAAAAATTCTGTAAGAGGGTTTTGTTGGTTTTCATGTATCAAGACTTAGAGTAAGTAAAAAAAGTCCCTAACAAAATAGATCTGGAAGAAGTGTAAACATGCAAAAGCATGCTTTAAAAATAAATTCAAGCTTTTTATTCCCTTTGTTTCATAATTCCCCTTAGATATTCAGAATAATGAGTTCCTATGGCTCTCTGCCAAAACCTTGAAAAAAAAAGTCAAGTTTTACCATCATCAGGAAACTAGAACATAACCCAAAGCACACCATTGTCAGGAAAAAAATGGGGTTTATACGATAATAAAAATGGGAATAGTTTTGGAATAGTAATTTTTTTA
Source organism: Trogon surrucura (assembly GCA_020746105.1). Lineage (NCBI taxonomy): Eukaryota > Metazoa > Chordata > Aves > Trogoniformes > Trogonidae > Trogon > Trogon surrucura. The sequence goes on from CM036617.1 coordinate 35,357,863, forward strand.
TATTTTACAATTTATTTAAATACAACCTGTGTAAAAGCACAGAAAACTTGGCTAGTCAGCCAACACTTCTTAAAATTTATATTAATTATGAAGAAGTAATATCAGTTTCTCAGCTCTGGTATTTTGTGTCCTTTTGAGTTTTCTGTTTTTCAGGGCAGGGTCTGGCCGGTCAGAGCCTGTCCCGCTACCCCCAGCTGGGGAGCAGGGCAAGCCAGGGACAGCCCCAATCTGGGGCATCAAGCACCTCCATGGGGACAGGGACAAGTCAAGGCCAGGCTGAGACATCAGTCCCTGTGGGGGATCAGGATCAGGCTTGGTGAAGAGAACTGGGATCTGGTGAAGCTGGCTGGCTGGAGTCATGCACCCGCACAGGGTGCATTTTCTGCCCGCGCTTTCAACATCAGAAATAGGCATCTTTAGAATCTTTTTTTGGGAAGTACTGTTGTGTCCCTGGAACTATCCTGAATCAGTGTCTGCACCTGTCTTTCAAGCTTGATATTTACAGGATCACTGGCTTGGAGTAACTTGTCAAAAGATTATTTCAGACTGACTTGTGTGTCATCTCTCTGAGGTGTGGAATGCCAGTTCTATAAAAGGAGATGAAGAAGTAGTCTGTGACTTTATGGCCATTTTCCACCTGATGTCTTACTAGTCCTTTGGATTTTTTTCCTCTCTACATAAAAACTATGCAGTTGCATGATTCTGTCAGTGATTTGCTTTTTTATGATACTACCTCTGACAAAGGTCCTTCTATAACTAAAGCTTTATTAAGTTCAGGCAAGACTTTAAAGTACATCCAACACACTGATGTAATTTATAATAATACAACTTGCCTTCCCAAAGGCGGGTATATAATTTATAGTCTTTTTAATCTTACCTTTAACAGGAGGCATAGCATATGTTTCTTGTCTCCAAACCTGCATAAGCCTTTCCATTGATTCCCTCTCAGCAAGCTCAGAAGGATCTTCTGTGCTTGATACTACTCCCCCGAAAAAAATCTGCAGTTCATAATGTAATAATTTCATGACTGACTTCTAGTGGCTTATCTGTTTATAACATACCCTTCTGCTCCCCAGCCCAGCTACCTGCTTCTATGTCTGCACTGCTTCTGGACTGTGCCAGCATGAATGTTTGTGAAATCAAGCAGCAAATGAGATTGAGCTGAGAAGACTAGAAAACAGCCTGCTTCCTTCCTTTTCGCTGATCCAGTTCACCAACATAATAAATGTGTCAGCCTGGCACTGGGGGTGGCACAGAGACAACCGAAAACAGAAACAACTTAAATGGGCTTGTTCTGCAAGCGAGTGCATACCCATGTGTTGGCTTGCCTTGCCATTTAGACCCTGCTCAGTGTCTCCTTGAATACATTTGACACACATACCAGCTCCAGAACTGGAACTCTTTGTCTGAGTGCGTAATTTCGTTAATCATCCTGTCATGAATCTTTGGCCTGGGCTGTACCACAGTGTTTGTCCCTGACAAGGGTTTGGTTTATGGTGTTATGGTATAATGCAATGACATTTTCTGGTTTCTTTTCACTGAGTGTTTCAAGAATATCTTCCTTCCAGTGACATGTTTGAGAAGTCATTTTTGTATGCATCGTAGTGGATATTTCAGCCTCTTTTTTTCAACAGCAAAAAGCTATTAAAGGTCAAGTTGGATGGGGGTCTTAGCAACCTGATCTAGTGAAAGATGTCCCTGCTCACTGCGGGGGAGTTGGACTAGATGACCTCTAAAGGTCCCTTCCAACCCAAACCATTCTATGATTTTATATGTAATTATGTTGCGGCTGTTACTGTTTCTTTCTTCCCCTGGAGTTTGATCTGTAACCTACGTAAATCATCTTCCAGAACAATATGCGTAAAGGGCATAATCCACGGACTATGTACTGAATTCACCCCTCAGTTGGCCAGCTATGTCCTGCTGACAAGTGAGTTCTCAGAGCCATCTTAAAAGGCCTTTTAATGCAAAATAGAAAGCGTCACAAACTAACCTTGTCAAAAGATGCATTGTACTGCCTAGAGACTGTTTCAGATGCTGCTCGATTCTTATCTGAAAGCTTGGAAGGCTCTTGGGATTCACATCCTTTCTGTGCATTGTGTTTACTTAGAGGATGCGATAACACTGTCACTGTGTTACACAAGAGCGTACAATAATAACTGGAGCTGGCTGGGAAGCAAATTTTTTATTCTACAGGAAATTCCAGCTTGTCAATATTTTGTTTCATGGAGCGCTGGAACAAAACACGTTGGCTCTGCAGCCTTTCTGGCAAAAATGGAACAATGTATTTCTTTGCCAGCTGACAAGCCTGGGGAGCCAAGAAACCAACTGAGCGGTCGGCAGGTTGCCAGGGAGCTAGATAGCCAGTCAGCTGAGGTACAGTAAGCAGCCAGCTTGATTGAGGGTTGAGTTTCTGGCCAGCGGCCACAGCCAGATCACAGCTTAAACTTCTGTAGAAGGTTTTGATACCAGGATGATCTGGCGTTTACAGTGCCAGTTTGTTCAATTAGAAAATGGTCAAACAGCCTCTCAGTAACTGACTACTGTCAGAAAATAATGTAACTGCATTGCACTTCGGATTCCTTATGGATTTCTTTAGCTTTTGCCCTGTGATTTGTGCAAACTTTCATTGCTAGAATGAGCTCATTAAATCAATGAATTTTTCCTTAACGATCAACAATGATACTCAAGCTCACGAGGGGAGTTTTCAGGGTGTCTTTCATTGCTAAATTTGTGATTATTGTTATTCAAATGCCTTTGCGTGCCAGTGTGCTCCTGCTAACCAGAAGATATAGTTACTGTAGACAGTACACTGTAAGAATGAAATAAACTCTTATGTCTGATATCAGATAACACAGTGTCTCACTGTCTTCAGACCATCTTTGTGGATGAATTTAAGTTGAGATGAACGTGCCAGAAATGCAATAATGAGACAGATACATCTTTCGAACCAGGTCAAAGAGACTGATCTTTATTAGGTAATTGGTAATATTGAGGTCAACACTGATATTGAGAGCCCTCTTCATTGTTAGAACAAGCCATGCTCAAGTCCTAAGTTTGCTGAATGTAACCTTGAACTTTATTGCAGAATTCTTGCAATGTTCTAGTTACTTTTTCCATTTGGTGTATTTTTTGCCTTCCTGCAATTTTTGGTTATAATGTCATCATACAAGGTATCAGCTGCTTTTTTCAAATGTTTAGATAATTGCTGTTGTAGGATAAATCTCATAATTTCTTAAATTTGCAGATACTGTACACTCTGTACACTTCTCTCATTTGTTTTCAGCCAGTTGCTGCATATATTTCCTTTCTACAGCCCAGAGATGTCATATACAATCGTTGCTTCAACTGTGGCGGCTCCAGGGAACAATGAATTCCCTTCTAAATGCTTAGTGGTAATCAAATTTTCTGCAACTTCATCTACTTAAGTAGTCTCTAATATTCCTGCTGTGAAATCAGAGGAACAACAGATGCTTTACTGAGCTACATTACAAACCTGTTCCTTCCACAAGTAAATAAACCTGACTCTTATTTTCTCTCTCAAATTCAACTGCTGCAGAGATACTACAGCAGTCGGTGAATCCCATCTTCTTACCATCTGGATTCTAAATGAATTTTATTGCAGTTGCTTTGCTTTTCACTGGCCGTTTTATTTTCTATGTGTGGCCCAGTTTATTGCTGTTTTTACAGAGTTTGTTCTTGTACTGGAAATCATTTGCATTCCGAGTGTTTTACCACAATGGAAATAGTCTTAATGTGCTGTTCATGGTGTGCTTTCCTCTTTATTTCTGGTGCATTTGTTACACGGTTTGCTCTGCTACTGCAAGAGATCTTCAAATGTGCTCTTCATCTCAGATGCAGTAACTTGAGCATATGTTTAAGTCAGTCTCAATCAGTATGTCTGTTTGGGTTACTGGTTTTTATATTCCAGACACACATAACTGCTGTTGTGTGTCATTTAAGTCTCTCTGATTCTCAACTTCCACAGTGTTGCCACACACTCGGAGATTATTTCCTCCCCGATATAAAAGTATATAAAAGAAATGTATATAAAATAAATGTATATAAAAGAAAAATTATATAAAAGAAATGCTCTTTAAACATGAATGCATTTTAATGAAAGCATTATTGTCTTTTCCACCAAAAGAGGGAAGGGAACTTCCAAATCCTTATACTACTTGGAGTATATTAATACTGAGAGTATTAATAGCTTGTCTTAAACTTCATTTTCAATTCTCTCAAAAAAACCTCCCCAAAACCAAAATCAAACAAAAAAACCCAAACAAAAACAAAGAAACAAAAAATACCAACAAAAACCCCAAACAAACAAGGAGTGGTAAGGAATCAGTCACCTAAGACAAACTAGAGAGTGCTTCACTCCTTCATCCACGTGGTTGTATAAAAGCTCATTGTGCTACAAAAATCCTGAAAAGCCCTGCCTCAGAGAGAGGGAATTATTACCCCAGGGAGCTGCCAGTGTGAAAAATGGCAGCTGTAATGCTCCTTTTCAGGGACTTCTTTGCAAATCACTGTGTGAAAACGGGAATCCTTGGCCAGAATGAGGCAAAGAATAGAAATGCCTGAAAGAAATACCATGGGTTGTTCCATACTACCATAAGACATCTGAGTAGCTGTTTCTGAGCTACCTTTGCTGAAGGCCATTTTATTTTCCTAATGAAATTTTTCCAGGAGAATTTCTCTCTTCAGAAATGTTACATTTACCTGGCCTATTGAGAACCAAATAAGTTAAATTTTCCAGCTGTCACTGAAGTTGATCAGAGCAGAAATGCAGAATGTAAACAATGACTAAAATGTATTTCCAGAATACACCCAGTTTAACTAAACTGTTGCATGATGCATGGAGTACAGCATCTAGAGTCTGTTGGGTCAGTAGCAGAATGGGCAGGGTGATGATAAACTACACCTGAGTCTAAAGAGGAATGATTTAAATTGTGTCTAGGTATGTGCATAGTGATTACAGTAATGTCTGTAATATTCAGTCATTAAATCAAGGTACAGCTTGAAAAAAACCCAAGCCTAGGCGTTTCTGGAAGAAGCAGCTCCATGATTTTGCTTTGACCGGTAGGATGGCTTCTGAGGATAAGTCTTCATATTTCTTTGTTGCAAAAATATGGCGTCTAGAAAATACAGTATCTGTTGCAGAGCAACAAAAATGTTCCACCATCTTATTAGTAGCTACAGCTCCCTTGATTGTGTCAGTGAATTTTGTTTGTCAAGAGTTAAATGTAGCTTAAAATCATACACCTTGGAAAGACCATGTATTACTGGGTATTTTAGACCAAGGACCAATGATGTATTAGTTATTCCTGTAATCAAGAAAAATAATTTTGAAGCCTGTTGAAAGTTTCTTCTTTGTGGTTACTGATGCTTTAAAGCCATATATATATATATATATATGTATGTATATGTATAAAATATATATAGTATAAATATATTTATGCATACTATTTTATATGTATATATATGTATGTATAATATATATGTATAAAATATACATGTTACACACACACATATATATATGTATAAAAACCTAAAACATCTTCCATTGGTTGAAAGGGGGGATAATCCATTGTCTGCTTGCTCAGTTGTAAGAAACTGCATTAGGTATATTTGAAAATGTAATAAAGTACATTAAAATCAAATTGTTTGAACTTTAGCAATGTGTCATCATTTACAACTGATAAGACGTTGTTCTGTCTATACATGAATGGCAAGTGAGAACTAATATTTGCTCTCAGATAATTGCTGAGGTCACATGCTGCGTAATAAAGCAGATGTGCTATATAGATAAGTCAAAAATTGATCCTGAAATCTGTATTGTAAAACTGTTAAATTATTCTTTTTTTTCTTTATCTGCCAAAAAGTTTCCAGAATTACCAGCAGCTTTTCATTTCATCAGTTTTGAATACATGGAAATATCAAAGCCTGTCGCTGCAAGATGGTTATCTTGAGAGATTGCAGTCAAATGGTTTCTTAAGGTTTTCCTGCTACTAAACATCAGGTGAGCATTGACCAACTGTGAGTTTCTGCTCTTTAGGGCCAGTCAAGATGGGGTACGAGAAATAACTTAGTGGCTATAACCTCTATAACACTCATATTTCTTTATGCTAAAAAGTCTATAATAGTCATAAGTGTAGAAACATCTGATCCTTGATGAGCTGAAGTTAATAGTATAATAAAGTTACTGAAGGGTAAGTTATAATAATGTGCTGATGATGGATTTTTTTAGTAATATACCCTCTATGGAGATGGATATCCTCTCTCCTTTGAGCCTAACTTTACCATTTGTGTATGAGCAAATGAAATTACATTGATCTGATTTAGCTTATTCATTGGCAAAATGACGTTGTTTTTCAGGGTGGTGAAAGCATTCTTTTACAGTCGAAAGCTGATTGATATGAATGATTTGTCCAGGAAGAACTTCAGGGTTTCAGAAGAACCATTGAGGAGTTTTCTTGTGGCTTTTGTTAGGAAATAGTCTGATGTTTCATCTTCCCATCCTAGTTCTCTCAGACCCTGGCAAGGCAGATTTGCCTGAAGATAGACTTTCTCCTCTTGCCTTTTTTATCATCCAGGGAAGGGGAGCCCTTTGGGGGTTTGCAGCTTTGAATGGATGCTTTTTCTTATCATAAAAAATAGAAGGGTTTTTGTGAGACATAATGTTAGGACACAAGAGTCCTCTCCTGATAGCTGGTATCCCATGGGGGAAGAGCCTCAAACGGAGAAATGCGAAATGTGCCAGGATCCAGAGTACATTATAGCCTCCTTTTTTTGTTTTTTGGGGGGGAGGGTGTGCAGGAGTTGGTTAGCTGGTTGAGTTTTCTATCTCTGGAGGATAGTTTTCTATGTAAATGCACCTGAAGAGACTGCAGAAACCTGATAAATATTGATGTTACGGCTGGGTTTCTAAGTAAACTTAATTTCAATTTTATAGATGACAAGGTTTTGTATATTATGTTTTAAATCTAAATTAACATTCATAATTAATGTCAATAATAAGTCACAACTTAGTGACTGTTTTCCAGTTCTGTTCAAGAAGGATAGTGCTGTGCATTGCAGGTCAAGGAGGCATGTGCTGCCCACACTGTGACCTGAGGGAGAGACTGCCATATGGACAGGCTATTATGGTCCCTCAGAAGCATCTGCGAGAAGGCAGAAAGTGAATTTAAAGCTACCGTGCACTGTGTCCTCCTCCTCCTGCACTCCAGAGCACTTCATAAATTCTCCATACACAGTGATCTAGAGTAATCCGGAGGTGGTGGTGTATGGATCTTCGTAAAGTACATCGTGATTCGTCACAAAGAAAAACCGAATTAAAAAATACCAATGTACAGTGTGTACATAAAGAACTGCTGGGGTTATTTTGGACCATATTCATTATATAAAAAAAACCTCTCCAACATTCATCTAAAGTATGATTGTGCACACCTCTTTTCATTCAACAGCCTTCTGCCATGGATGATACAGAACTAGAGCAAGATGATCCTAAGTCAGCAGTGAAGTTCTGCCAATAGGATAAAGCGTTGAAGAGCCTGATTACAGATTCTTTTGTCCCTCTATATGCATCATATTTTCACCAGAGAAAATATTCTGTTTGACATAACAGGTCTCCTTTTAAATACCTGACAAGAAGCTGCACAAATCACACATACGATAGTAGTTAGAATCATAGAACTGAATCATAGAATTAAGTTGGAAAAGACCTTTAAAGTCATTGAGTCCAACTGTTAACCTAGCACTGCCAGGTCCACCACTAAACCATGTCACTAAGCACCAGACCTACACATCTTTTAAATTCCTCCAGGGATGGTGACTCCAACAATTCCCCGAGCAGCCTATTTCAATGCTTGAGAGACCCACCCCCACCATGCTACAACCTCCTTTCAGATAGCTATATAGAGTGATAAGGTCTCCCCTCAGCCTCCTTTTCTCCAGGCTAAACAATCCGAATTCCTTCAGCCACTTCTCATATGACTTCTTCTCTAGAACCTTCACCAGCTTCATTGCCCTCCTCTGAACACACTCCAACACCTCAGTGTCTTTCTTACACTGCTGTGCCCAAAACTGAACACAGGATTCAAGGTACAGCCTCACCAGTGCTGAGACCAGAGGGACAATCACTTCCCTGGTCCTGCTGGCCACAGTATTTCTTATACAGGCCAGGATGCTGTTGGCCTTCTTGGCCACTCGGGCTTTAAAATTCAGAGTCTTTCTGTAATTTTCTGGAACTTAAGACTAAAAGAAATACATTTAGACCTCTTCTATTAAATTTCCTACGACCATAGAAATGTCAGCATTTCCATCCCAGATCCAATGATCCTGCCTATGTTCTGTCCCTGAGGGTAGTTAACAAAAGATGTGTTACATGAAGGTGCCCATTATTCGATGAAGACCAATTATAGAGAACATTTATTTGTAACTTCTGACACTTGATAATTTTCTTAAGTTTTACAGCCTGAGAGAATATCTACAATTGCTTTGTTAGTTATATTTGATCGTCCAGCTAGCATAAATTTTTTTTTTTAAAAAAAAAAGAAAGCAAAAACTGTGTACTTCTTTAAAAACAGCTTAGAATGAAAAAAAAAAAACCACTCATTTTTCACTTTAACTGCAATGCTGAACCTATGCAAATCAAGGCAATGTAGTTAAATATTTTGGCATCCATGCAGGGCTGAACCATATACAGGGCTGAATAGCTCAATATTTAGTCTATACTTATGCGCAAAAAGCTCCAAACTCACCTCTGACTTGAGATCACTGAGAGATTTATCCAATTTGTCCAATACAATATTCAGGCAGGCTTGACCATCATCAGAATTTAGACACACTACACAAGTGCCATAGGATCTTCAGTGATGGCAGATGATTGGGGTTTTTCTGTATCTCTCACTGTGAGGAGGAAAGAAAGCTCCAGCAAAATGCTGGGATAAAGTATCTTCCCGGCATGCTGGTTACGTGTCAAATCAGACAGCTACAGAATTAGTAACGTCATTCCAAGCTATGCTTTCTGGCTTTCTTTGGAGATGTCCCATTCTGGTATGGAAGCTACTTAGCTCATGATTTTTTAATAGCACATGTAAAGACCGAGCCTTTTTCTCTCCACTTAATAGTGCTTTGGTATCATTCTGGAAGAGAATTTGTCAGGCTTTCTACCTTAATTCTGTTCTCTTGTCATGAATCAGAGGCTGCAGTTTCTGCTTTCTTTTGTCATTCCTCTTTTCTCCCACTACTACCTCCTCCTTGGGCCAGTCGTGGTTCTAGACCTTTCTATCACTTGATTTAGTCCATTAACCCAGCAGATCCTTACCATGTTGTGGTGGTCATTGCCTCTTTTTGACCATGGAGTTATACTGGTTGACAGAGAAGTCTTACAAGAACCACTGCTGGAGCTATGCAACAGAGAGTAAGACAGGGAACAGGCATATGAAAAATTTCGATTCTTTTAAAGTTGTACCATGGCATAGTATGTCTTAAAAAGCAGGTGAGGAGCTCCGTTGTTTAAAGGGAGTGCAAATGCAGGAGTAAACTCGGCTGTTTGTGGTAGGTTTCTGGCTGTGATGAAGCCTGCAGGCAGCAGGTGGCCTGCTTCGAAAAGAAATGGGGAATCCCACCCATTTCAGTCTGTGACAGAGGATTAAAAGTACAATTCCCACAAGTTGTGCATCTCTTTTATTAAACATGATACTCGATGATGAATTCAGGCAATAGTGTTTTTTGCTTATCGCGGTGCAGTGAAATCACAAAATACTGAACTCACTGTATAAGTAGTAGAGGTAATTTATCAGATTGTTTCAAGGCCAAGCTTGATGGAGCTTTGAGCAACCTGGTCTAGTGGGAGATGTCCCTGCCCATGGCAGGGCAGTTGGAGGTTGGAACTGGGTGATCTTTAAGATCCCTTCCAACACAAACCATTCAACGATTCTGTGACAGGGACCTACTAGGAACAGTCCAATGGAGAGCTACGAGGATGATTAAGGGACTTGAACATCTCTCCTATGAAAAGAGACTGAGAGAACTGGGGCTGTTTAGCCTTGAAAGGAGACGGGTGAGAGTAGATCTTATTAATCTATATAAATATCTAAGAGGTGGGTGTCAAGAGGAAGGGGACAATCTCTTTTCAGTGGTACCCAGCAATGGAAAAAGAAAGATGGGAAGAAACATAGGAAGTTCCACCTCACCAGGAGGAGAAACTACTTTACTGTGAGGGTAACAGAGCACTGGAACAGGCTGCCCAGAGAGGTTGTGGAGTCTCTTTCTCTGGAGACCTTCAAAACCAACCTAGATACATTCCTGTGTGGCCTGTCCTAGGGGATCCTGCCCTGGCGGGCGGTTGGACTAGATGATCCCTGCAGGTCCCTTCCAACCCCTAACATTCTATGATTCTATGATTCTATGTCAATAAATTAAAACTACCATTGTGGAGGCCCTTGTTGTACCTTTAAAGTTCTTCCATACAGATGTAGTTGAATTATTTCATACTTGCTGTGACAAATGCAATTACCACAGCTTAGTTGACATACTATCCTGTGAGGTTATCATGAGTGTGAGCCATTGAAGACTGTATTTTCAACTCAGCAGCCATGGCAGCCATTAAGAAAGGAATCCCTATACTGAAATGATATCATCTGTTTTTAGGAATGCATTTCCCCATCCTCATACTCTATCCAGTAAAAACACTGCAACAGCTAGGATAAGTAAGGAAGAGACAGCACCAGTGTTGGTGCTGGATGCCCTCAAAGACACTGAGGGCCAAATGAGAATGGAAGATAAGAGATGCAGCTGCCCTGCAAAGTGTGTTCTTATCAACAGGTTTTTTGCTCCGTTGTTCTTTTTGACTATCAGAAGGGGAAGATGAGAGAAAAAGATGGGAATCAGAAAGAGAAACTGCATTTCAGCTGAGGTATTGAATGTCTTCTGGGAAAGTCCTGCTAGCAGTTGTAATTTGCATCTCTCTAAAAGAAAATGACTTGTATTCTAGGCCAGTAAAAAAGTCAGTGCAAAAAGAAACACTTCAACTTATTATAAAGGTCTTGAACCACTAAATAATAATAATAAAAAATATCAACTGAAAGCAAACCAAGCTTTGGTGAAATAATAAGGGACTCTAAATTGCAATGGCATTGTTATACACACCTTAACCTCAGTAATGCTTTAGGCACCAGGATCACCTAGTGCCCAAAACTGAGGTGCAGCAGAATCCTAGTGTGAAACTGACCCTAAAATTCTCATTTTTCTCTATTTAATGTGGGATATGGGAACCTGACAGCAGCAACAAGTGTGTCTGACAACCAGAATGGGAACATCAGCGAGTTGGTAATAACATAATTTAATATCTTTCCAGAACTGTGCTTCCTTCTGGACAAACACCACCAAAGGCAGCCTGATGGTCAGGCTCTCACAAGTCGCAAAGCCAGCAGATCTACTCATGATAGGAGTCCTCTTTAAATGAAGGGAAAATATTTTTTCTTTCCACTTCATAGAATCATAGAATGTTTTGGTTTGAAAGGGAAAGGTCACCTAGTCCAGCCCCCCTAGAGTGAGCAGGGACCCCAGGGATTAGTCTGGATATCAGAAGCATTCAAATTGGGTATTGGATTAACAGATGTAAAAGAACCGCAAGGATTTATGGCCCAGGCTTTTCTCCATTTAATTCAGTCAGGGAAGAAGTCTTTAATAAAATCCCAGATTGACTGGCTATCGAAGAAAACATAGGACATCGAACTTTGCTTTCAAAAAGTACATATTTTGAGAGGGGATTTATGTTGAAAAAATAAGCCACGACCTATTGTCGATCCTGCTAGCAAATGATATGGGTTAATAATTTAGCTTCTATTTAAAAACCAGCACTTCATCAAACCTTAATTGAGCTTAGTCAGCCATTAGCTACGGTTCTTATTGACTGAGAAATAAATGATGATTGATTGTTCTGACATAATTAATTATTACTGTATTTTTCAGGAATTTAGGCTCATTTGCCAAGGCTCCTCTTTCCACAGTTTGGAAGATTTAATTAATATTCCTATCAATATTTTAAAATAGGCTCAAGGTTCTGGGAATTGCATAGTAATCGTTTTCATGGCTGAGCGGCCACAGGGAGATAAAATTATATTGAAAATTTTAATACCGAGGACATTTGATTTATAAAGCACTGTATAGCTTCCTAAGACAACTCTGGGAAGGTCTTACACTAGAACTGTAAAATTTATGCTGTTTGCTCCTTGATGCTGTACAGGTAGTGTCTGCTCCCTCTCTCCCATGTCACTAAGTTTTTATTTTTATTCATATATAAAATTCAATTATCTGATGATGATGAGAGAAATAAGATAACAAATGACAGATGCAACATCAACTGGCATCTGGAAAAATAATTCCAGAGTGTAGCTGGATTTTATGAGGCAATCAATGGTGTCTGATGCTCTCCTACCTCTTGATCTCAAGTGTCCTTCCTGTACGAACACCTCCTTGGGCTTAGAGAGAAGGTGCTTGAAACATGGTGGTGTGGAAGGTGGAGGCCCAGAAGAGAGGAAGCAAGAAAGACCAAGTGACAGAGCAGAATCACATAAAGCTCAGCTCCTTAGAAAATCAATGCTTACTAAAGAGAAACAAACTTTATAACATACTGTTCTAGTCAAATGTGGTAGTTTTAATTTTAGGAAAGGGTTGTCTACACAGCTCCAGGTAAAGGCACCCTCCTCCGAACCAGCACGCTGGCTCAGATGAGGAGTTGGCCCCAGAACCCGCCTCCTCCTCCCACTGTTTGTGGGAGCTGGAAAAGGAGAAGGGATGGCCCAAAACCATTACTTATCAAGGTTTTTGTGCAAGTATTCTGAAGTAACTTGTGAACCTACTATGCTTAAAAAAGGCAGCTTCCTCTCACTCCAAAGAAACCATGTTTTGGAATCAGCTCCATGGCATCTTCAACCACTCTCGAATTTTCTTCATTTTTATGCCTCTGAAAATAGCCCCTCAATGTTTCTCATTGACTGAATTCATGCTTTTAAGCAAAGTTAGCTGGAAAATAAGTCATGAAGCACAAATCGGAAGCACATAATCGTATATCACTTGCAGGCTCCTGCGTGAACACTTGCTGACTTGACCTTCAGAGATCTGATGGCTTCAACAGCAGGTCAGAGAACTCGTGCCCAGCAAGCTTCAGCAAAGTAGTGTTCTCTCAGGGTGAGGGAAAACACACTGTTCATTGAATAGTTATGCCATTAGCAGGTTATTATTATTACCAGGGACAGTGCATTAGGGATTCAGAGGTATTACATGTCTGATTTTTAATTAATGAACTGATTTACTCAGCGGATAGCATGGCTGCCAGGATAACCTGCTGTTACACTGATGTCACTAGGCAGTGGACACGATTTTTTTTTTTTTTTTGAATGAAATTGAAGAAAGGAAATTACACTTGGCAAAATGTAATTGGGAAATGACGGTTGGCACCTGAGAAGGGCTGAAAGCTTTGAGACATGGGAGAAGCAAATAACAGTTAAAGGGCACAGTGGAGGAATGAGTCCTCCGAGGGGCAAACGCGGGCACAGCTGTGCGCTGCTGCCAGGGAAAGGAAATGGAGACTGAAGCCGGAGCCGAAATCCTGCTGCCTCAAGTGAGGCACCTGCCATGTCCCAGGATGTCCCGTTTCATCACCGTGATATTCATCCATCTCGCCCTCCATAAAAAGGAAGACGAACTTCCGTGTAGATCCCCCCGGTTCTCAGCTAAAAGAGGACTCGGGCCAGCTGCTGCTCTCACTCATCTCTTGTGCATTCAGCCAGCGCAGGAGCTCTTGTGCCCACCTTGTGTTTTGTCACGCGTGAGAGTACAGATTCCATCCACGACACTTTCCTGCCATTAGATGTCCCGGGACAGCCAAAGCTGTGGTTCTGTTGACATTTTATGTTTGAAAAGCATGCGTATAAATGTGATCAGAACCACACTTAAATAATTAGAAAACAGCCTGTAATAACTCCAGAGGAAATAGTACGAATAACTAGTTAAATACACAGCCAATTTAGTCTAACACTGTACTCTCACATCTTCAGGACCGGGAAAGATTTTAATAAAAACACAAGCTTTCAGTGGCCTGAATAATTTTCTTTCCCACTTTTTGCCATGCCCACTGTTCTAATATTCTCATATTCTAATATTGTAGTATTTTAATATTTGAATAGTCTAATTTTAACATGAAATAAAGGAGCTGCTCACACTGTCACCAGTTCAATTTTTGCCCTTGTAGATTGTCACTCCATCCCAAGTACACCTCTTTAAATAACCTTATACTACACTTTGTGTTTTGGACAACACATTTACACAGCCCTTTTTTAGATAAATTCTCTGGGCAAGAACTCTGATTTATTTCTAATGAATTGCTATGGGACTTCTAGTTTAAACTCTTTCCTGTCTACTAACTTTTTTTTTTTTTTTCAGATTTTAATGAATTTACTCACGGGAGTTAAAAGTTAGCACAATTTCAAAGTCTTTACATTCTGCTAGTCAGTGTCACTGGCATGAATGGATTGATTATACACTGCAAGTACTAAAATATCTATTGCGGAGTGAAGTTTACCCATTTAACTAGATTCCTCTTAAAATTATTAAAAACTTTCCTAACTGCATCTCCCAAGTTAAAGCTTATAATGCATCCACTTTTTTCACATTCTTTGACTTCTTGGTCACATTAATGAACTATGCGAAGGCTACCTTTTGTTAAGTCTTACCGCTAGAAGCTACCGTGGAAAGTTCAGAATTTCCAGTATATCATCATATTCAGTCTCCTCATGTGCTGCAGGGTGCCCTCCTCAGTGGTGGTCTCCTACTTTTACTTTGTTGGCTATTTCTCCTTGTTTTTCATTTACGCCAGTGCTTTATTACAACCAACCATTTCAGTTTAGTTAAAGCAACTGAACGCTCATGAAACACACCCAAAATTAAAGTACCGGTTTCAATTTTATGAGATTAGTAAGCACCTGGAATCCATTGGGTGCTACAACTGCCAGCTCTGAGCTTTAAGCATTCTGCGTTATCCATAAAAATGCCTCTCCCACACACGATCACTTCAGGACAACAGGATCCCAACCACAAGATGATTGCCTCCATCAACTGACTTAGGTTCCAACATGCTGTATTTCTCCTTCTGTACATGCCATTGATTGCAGGCACTTTCATATCATGACTTTCTGTTCAGTACTCGCCCAGCAGCTCACTGACCCACAACATGGTGGTTGCTGGCAGGATTGCCCTTGTCTTCAGGTCCTGGCGTGGAATCAACTCAAGTAAGTGTTTACCTGGGTTGTTGTTACAGAGGTTCAGTATATGCTGCTGGGGAAAATTGTGTTTGTTTTATTGCCACTTAGCACAGAAAAACAGGCACTACTGTATATTCTGTTTTAACAGCTGTTGTTACTAAGGATGCAAATGTAAATCTATTTTTACATTTAACACGCCGTGTGCCAGCAAGATCTAATGGAAGATCCCTGCAAATGTAAACACCTACATGCACGCTGACCTACTTACAAGTTACATGTGGGCTTGCACGTAGCCATATAAAGTATTCTTCTCCTCTACTCCACTCTCGTGAGACCCCACCTGGAGTACTGGGCCCAGTTCTGGAGCCCACAGCACAAGAGAGATACGGACGTGCTGGAGCGTGTCCAGAGAAGGGCCACGAGGATGATCAGAGGGCTGGAGCACCTCTCCTATGAAGACAGACTGAGAGAGTTGGGGTTGTTCAGTCTGGAGAAAAGAGGGCTCCGAGGAGATCTTATTGTGGCCTTCCAGTATCTCAAGCGGGCTACAAGAAAGCTGGTGAGGGGCTTTTTAGGATGTCGGGTGGTGGTAGGATTAGAGGGAATGGATTAAAGCTAGAGATGGATCGGTTCAGAATGGATGTTAGGAAGAAGTTCTTCACCATGAGGGTGGTGAGACACTGGAAGAGGTTGCCCAGAGAGGTGGTGGAAGCCCCATCCCTGGAAGTTTTTAAGGCCAGGCTGGATGGGGCTCTGAGCAGCCTGATCTAGTGGGAGATGTCCCTGCCCATGGCGGGGGGGTTGGAACTAGATGATCTTTAAGGTCCCTTCCAACCCTGACAATTCTACGATTCTATGTTTAAAAGCTGTATTCAAAGCCTATAATTTGAAACAATTTTCAGGCAACGTGTGGCAGACTGAATAGAAATGATGCTTGACAGTCATTCATCCAAATTATATTTAGTTTTAACATACAGCTTTCTTCTAAGTCATAAATGCTTACACTCTGCCAAGGACTTGCCACTCTGTTGTTTTCAATGGGGAATTTTGTTTTAGGTTTGATGACATTGGTAGCAGCCTGCATTTTGAGTGAATAACATCTAAAATTCAGTGTCGTGCTGTTTAAGGATTTCCATTGATTTCCAGTCAAAAAAAAAAAAATTCAAGACTTCGGTACATTGAATGCATTCTGTTTATTTGAGAAGGAAGATCTCATACGAGTGCCCAATATGGAAGGCATCTCTTATCATGTACAATAAAATCAACCATCGCTTCCAGCAGAATACAAAAATACACATCTCAGTGACTTCCATACAATAATAAATATGTAATCATGCATCCAACAATAAAAAGGCACGGAAAACTGGTCACTTAGTAGTCATAAAAATTACTAACTATATTAACAAAGCCACCCAAATTATCTGTACAAGGAAATGTAACAATATATTCCAAAGGTGAAAACACATAAAACATCTTTAAAATAGTATATGCAATAAATACCTCAATTGTTTTTTATATATTAAAAATAAAACTGTGCCATTGTAAACAGTATGTAAACAAACAAAATTCACTGTTCCTTACCATTATTACAAGAAAATAAAGCCAAAAGTTACACCCCTGCTCTGTTAGATATGCTTCAATTGGCAAGTTTTTGTCAGGCAGTTTAAAGTTTTACTCTTTTCTGCAGCAAGCAGAGCCCGCTACGTGTGTAATTGTAAGTACTCGCTAAGCTTCAGTACTGACCACCCAGAACATAATCCGTCATCGAACGGTCAGAACTGAAACTAGGAAAAGCAGTTTTTGCAGTGTTACGGACAAGAGTCATTTATTTCTTATACTACATAATAATAGTGTCAGTAAAACTCAGCCACTTATATACCACTGCTCTCCTAAGGGTCTCGAGGGGGCTGTACAAAGGTGGCAAAAGTGTCCTTAGTCCCACCTGTGGAGAAGAGGAGGCGCCCAGAGGTCAACTGAGTCGCCCCGGTCTTGCCCCAGCTCCACATTAGGAAACTAAAGGCGGGATCCGGACCTGCAGCCGCTTCCTCCTCGTTTCCTCGCAGCTCCTCTACTCGTCCTGGCCTTTCAGATAAATGGTGGCGTGTCCTGCCCTCCAGTCCTCATTTAGAATTACAGAAAGATACCAAACATGCGAAAGGAAAGTTGTCTGCTCGCTAAGATGCCCATCTGCTCCCACTAATAACCATGGAGGTTTGCCACCGACTGCAGTGGGAGTGCAATAGGAGCGTTTCTTCCCCCCCAAAATCTGTAATCGGATCCACGTTACCAGACCAGTGAGTCCCAGAGAGAGCCCCGTGTATTCCCCACGAGCCTACAGGTTGCCTCAACTGTTTCTTCTTCTGAGGTCTGTTTCTACAGCCAACAAACTCCGGGAAAGTTCAACCAAGGTGCAAACTTCCTTCCTTATTAGCAAGGGGAAGAGCAGGAATCTGAATATGATCCCTTCTTAAAACAAAATTACAGCAAAAGACTCCCGGGAGCAGTGGGCATTCTGCACAGATGTCTTCCGAAGGAGCCCTCACGGGGGAATACATCTGGCTTGCCGTTTCTTCAGCTTTTGATAACATTGGCTTAACTACCTCATTTTACAAATCCTACTGTATGCCTGGGATGAGTATCTACGATTAATACACACTTACCTGTTCCGGACACATATATTTCAAAGTGCACGATAGCTCTTGTTTGAAAATGGTATTTTTAGCCTTAGATGAAAAAATTAAGATGCATCTATTTAGCTGTTTCACAGCCTTATGTCTTTTTACAGGAAGAATATACTTAGAGCATACACAATTAAAAGATACCCTGAAAGGGATTTAGGAAGCGCTGCATTAAGGTATTTTTCTTCCCTGGTGCTATTAAAGAACCGATCCTTCTGTCTCTAAACAAGTGATTTCTCTAATGTCAAGCACTTGTCTGATTTGCTCTACCACTTAATATTTTCATGATTTTATTCATCTGTGAAGTGTTAAGAGAATCGTCCTGCACATTGGCTCTGAAGACAACTCCGTGTCTTGATGAGAAGTTTAAAGCCATAGAATTTTATTTTTTTTTAAGGTACTTTTGGATAAGGTACTTCAACTGCCTCCTCCAGATCTGCAGAGCCAGGTGAGCTGTATGAAATCAGAAGGTATACAAAATAGATGGGGCTACTTTTTATTCATCAATAAATAATTCTCCATCTTCACCTGCCATGCTGCATGCCCTCTTTGTAGAGAGAGATATGAAAGGTGATCTGTTTTTAGAAGATTCTGTATTAAATCTTACAAAAGTTATTTTAGAAGGTATTTTCTCAGACATATTCAAGGACCAGACCAATGAAAAATTCTGTACATTCTCTGAGGCATATATTCCCACCTGTGTTGTAGTTTGCAGGTTCTGTACAAAAATCCAAATAGCAACTGCAGATTTCACATTGGGAAAAAAATAAATACATTTCACTCATTTAAAAAAATTATCACAGTAGGAAAATAGCCAGTAAACAATAGATTCAGAGGGGTTTAATCTTGGCCCCAGTGAGATCAATGGGAGTTTTGCCAAGGATTTCAACAAAGCCAAAATTTCACCCAGAATCGTATACAATTCTTTAGCTGACAACAATCATAAACATCCTGCCACTCCATTGTATAAGTTAAATATTAATAAGCATCTGTAAACATCCTGCAATTCATCTGATATAAAAAATATTATAATAAAAACAATGCAGCATCTCAAGCATTGTAAGTTATTTTTTGGCTCTACACACAAGTTGGCATCATTATATTGGGCAAAAAAAGGGTATGTATATACATATACATATATATATATACACAGGTGTGCACGCACATACACACGGCAAACTAAATGCTACATATATATACACACATGCACACGCAAATACTGGCAAGAGAACAACATTCATAGGTATGGCATTTAAAAGTCTACCCGACAGTCAGTCTGATGATAACTCTTACGTGAGGCAGAGTTTCTACCCACTCCAATCCATTGTAGGCTTACACATGAATGCTAAAAAAACTAAAATAAGCGAGCAATCTCCAAGGGGGGCTGAAGTGCTGTGTAAAGCTAAGTCCCAAAGGTGTGTTTGCAAAGACAGTGAATTCTCCTGCAGAGTGAACAGGGGAAATGACAGGCAGAAACTACTGAGCACGCAGCAGTTTTTGCCTAAAGAGTTAGAGGCTTTCATTTGCTACCAAGCATGGTTTTGAATTGGGTGGAAATTGGGCGTTTCAGCTTTTCTCCACGAAACACAATTGAGACCCACATATGAGTTATGCATAAAACTATACAGTGTCGCATCTCTGCAACACTTCCATGTGTGCTTTAAGCACCCATTCATGCAAGAAAGTGGATGTTACTGCAGAATTAACCAACAGCTGTGCTTGACTAGACCACTAGTTTAAGTGGCAAGCGTGGCTAATGAGAGAACACACTGGTGATGGGCTGGGAATCTTTCAGGATCTTTAAATTATCTTTAGATTAAATTTGGTTTTTTTTAAAACGCCATAGTGCTCGGCCTTTAAAGACACCTGCTCTGGATGTACAGCTGTAACAGTGAGAAGTTTTATTAGCACTAACAGATATGTTTGCTGTCCCTGTGAATTAAGACAGGAAGCTGCCAGCATTAGATGCCATTAAATGATTTGTGGGTGATGACAGCAACGGATCTCTGATGCAGTGATCAGGCCCTCTTCACCTCTCAGAAGCTCCTCGATGACTTCTACGCTTCTAAATAAATAGTGCATACTCAACGCTTTACCTCTAAAACTGTTTCTCATACTGAAGTTTTGAAGAAAAGCCGTTTGTTTTTTCTAAAGAAGATTCCTGAGGGAATCACTAGGCACGTGGCTTAGTGGTGGTCTGGGCATTGATAGATGAAGAGTTAGACTTGATGATCTAAAAGGTCTTTTCAAACCTAAACAATTCTATGATTCTATGATTCATGTACAAATCCCATCTGTTGCATATCTCACATTCTGCTGTGAATATTATCTTCCCCTTGGTGATCCCCTCAACGTACAAGCTTCAGCAAACTAAATTACTAGGTGCACAACTGGCAGCCCCAGGGAGAACCCATGTTTCAGCTCTTTTAGGATTCAAAGGACGTGATGTAAAGGAATGGTTAATTAAATTAATTATTTCAGGACAGGGTCACAAGGTGTGCTCTTTTAAGGGGAAAAATGGTAACTTGTGTCATAGATGGACAACCGCATTGTTTAAAACATGAGTTTTAAGGAGACAGAAATCCAGGACAGAAAGTACAGACACCACAAGTGACAGATGTCTGTAGGAAATCCTCTGAAATCTGGCTAAGCTGTACAGTCCAAATGCGATTTTCAACATGCAGAGATGGCATCTTGTGAGAGGACAGTGCCACTAGAAAACTTCACTATGAGTATCCGCATGCCTGTGTGCTCATTGTAAACCTTCACAAACTGTCATGGTAGAAAAATATTGTAGTTTTAAAATTCTCACTAATTGATCCCAGGTCCTGTTTGTCAGCACACTTGTTCTCCCTCCCTGAAAAGCAAGACCAAACAGCTTCGAACAGCTTTCCTCAACCTCCTTATTCACATAATAATTGACTGTAAACTGCAAAGAGAATCAGTCCCTTACAGAGCTTTCCTCGTGGGGAGAAAAACAGTCCTATCTGTAACTCTTTTCCACATTAATGGCACTGTCAGGTTAATAATTAAACTAAAAAGTTTTCTATCCAATTAATATTGCAGTTTACCAAATGCAGGACTTAAAATGATAATTTCCTTTAAATATTCATAGAAAGGATTTGGGGCACTGTGGGGGCTTTAGTTTTAGGTCTTAACTTGGTTTCCATCACAAAAACAAAATACCCAATTTTACCTTTAGTTCATTTCTTCCTGGTTTCTATCTTTCAGTTCACATGCTCCAGTGTAATATAGGTATATCTGAGTCAAGCTCAGCTTCCTACAAGAATTGTTTCCAATGAACTTCAAACTTTGTACCATACTGCTTTTACTTTCAGTATCTTCTTAATCCTAGCACTAATCTTTCAATCATACACTCCAAATAGAGAAGGACTTTTTACAAGAGTGTCCACTGATAGGACAAGGGGAAATGGGTTTAAGTTGAAGGAGAATAGATTTAGATTAGATCTTAGGAAGAAATTCTTCAGTACGAGGGTGGCAAGGCTTTGGAATAAAATGCCCAGAGATGTTGTGGCTGCCCCCTCCCTGGAGGTGTTCAAGGCCAGGTTGGACAGAGCCTTGAGTAGCCTGATCTAGTTGAGAGGTGTCCCTGCCCGTGGCAGGGAGGTTGGATTAGATGATCTCTAAGGTCCCTTCCAGCCTAGGCCATTCTATGATTCTATGATTTTTCCAAAGTGTTTGTTCCATAGAATAAAATACAGATTAGTCACTTGCATCCTTGTCCTCCTAACAGCTAACATAATTTCTAGGCTTTCCAAAAAGCCTTACGCAGCTGGTGATGTTAGCCAAAAGGCCATTCCAAGGGTATTCCAGTAGCTCGTGTTAATTATTAGTGGTATGTCAAGCCAAATACAGCTTTCAGCGGGGACTGTAAGTGTATAACTTAAAGAACTTTATTCTACCACGGCTATGCTAGAGTTTGGAGCCTGAAGCCCTGGATCAATCTAGATGTCCTGGAGCATCCTACAGCTTTTTTTCTAGCTTGCCTGTCCAGCTCTTCTGAACAGAAATGAGGGGGGAGATATGTGAGGGTCACATGTTGCCAAGCAGCTGGGAATTGATCCAGCCACAGGAGCTGGGAAGTAGTTTGGGAGCATTAGGAGATACACGACCTACATTAAGCATAAATTATGCACCAGCTTCTGCTGCCCTTGCTAATGTAAGCAACAGGTTATATGAACTGAAAATCCCATCAAAGAGCTTATATAAGAAGTGTCAACTGGGAGACAAGGTTTTCAATTATTTAAAACAGATGTTTATAATTCTACCAAGTAAGTATATAAATTCTGTGTTGACTGCTCTGAAGGTGGTCAGCCTTTAACCACTGCAGCTGGATTCATTACAGTTTGTCCAGGAATAATCTCAGGTCTGTAATTACCAGCATTTCGTTAGTTCACCAAGGTGTTAACAGTGCTAATATTGTTATTTTTTTACAATTCATGAGGGGATGATGTTTTAAGTTTAATTCTACAGGCTGAAAAAAACCCCACACCTTTCAAAAATCTTTTTTACTTTAGTTAAAATATTGAGGGCAATCACTATTAAGCCTACAGAAGCTGCTGTGAATTTTGGTATTAGCTCCAACTGGCTACAGGAATAGTCCCCTGGAAGTTTCTAGATGGCTTCTAAATGGAATATAATTTCTGAATAAAAGACTGGGCTTCTGTATGGCAGAAATGAGCATTTCAAGTACATAAGCTAACCATTAATAGAGCTATTAAACCTAATGCAACAGTAGTAGAAAAGAATTAGAATTTATTTTTTTTTTGTAAAAAAGATCAAGTTCTGCCCTATGTTCTATATTTAAATACAGGAATTTATACAACCAGTAAAGATCTTCTACTGATAATTACCAAATGATGCTTTATCAATCCTGCTGTCACTACCATTCGCCTTGAAGAGGCAGCCGAGATATTTTAAGCCCCGTCCAAACTCCTCAGCTTCCTCAAGTCATCAAAAACTCCTCCTTTTACTTAAGACAGCAATACAGTCACGTACAGCTCCTGCAAATATTAAATCTTTGCAGTTAGGATGAGCAGCATTGAACCTTGGTGGTATGAAAAACATAGAATCTATGAAAGCAGGCTCAAAAAAAAAATAGGAGAGCCTGCAGTATCTATGTAACCCTCAAGACACTGCAGTCAAGAGTTACTTACATTATTGAGGTGCCAGAATAAATTTATAATGACTCATATAATTTTCTGTGGTTCTTGCTTACTCACATGAGTGATAAGACAATTTC
Organism: Trogon surrucura; assembly: GCA_020746105.1. Classification (NCBI taxonomy): domain Eukaryota; kingdom Metazoa; phylum Chordata; class Aves; order Trogoniformes; family Trogonidae; genus Trogon; species Trogon surrucura. Next base: position 35,381,073 of record CM036617.1, read on the forward strand.
TTGGTTCTAAGCTAAATATATTGCTCCAGCTTGGTTATCCTCAATAATATATACCGCCTGTGACAGAGGGTTTTTGCACTGCTGTTAGTTACCAGAGCTGGCAAACTTATGTGCAAGAAGTTAATCCTTGGGGGCACAGAGAGAGCAATGGAGAAGCAGTAGTAAACATTAGGAATGAAATCATTAATTGGAAGCATCAAGAAAAACGGAATCACCGCAGGGGTTTCATGTCCATTCTGGAATTATCTATGTGTAATATTTAGTTTTACATCTATTTTTAAAGTAGGACTATGGAACATCCTCTCATATTTGCTTTGTATATTAATTTTCTGTTACATGTGATAAAGGTCTCCTGTAAGACTAGAGACATTGAAAAACACTGACAATTTTACCCTTGAAATAAGATCTGTTCATTACTGAGGCATTATGAAATTTTCATTATGCAAATTAGTATCGCTGAGTTAAAGTCTAAAGTCAAAATTGGCAGGTTATCTATTTCTCTACAAAAAGCACAGGGAAATATGAAATGGGCCATTATAAAAAAAAAAAATCAGTTCCTCTATCTGAATTACACTTATACAACATTGAAGTAAGAATTTCTTTGGGCAGGGATGGAGAGAGAAAAATAATTTCTATTTATTATTTACAGGGTGAAGCATGTCTGCTCTAGTCCCAAAGCAAGAAATACCGGATTGAAATAGTCTGGGAGGGTTTTTGATCATACGCTTTACATTTTACTCTTTTTCCAAGTTTAAAAGATTGTTCTTCAAAAGAAAGAGATGTTCGGGAGAAAAAAACAGCGGTCAAGGGAAAATACATAAAAATATAAGGAAGAATTGCAACTGCTATCACATAAAAAAAGTTCATTTTGAACAATTTTTTTCTTTACAGTATTGTAAAAAAAACCCCAACACCTACAACCATGAGTTTGCGTGATTTCATTCAGTTCCCAAGAAGAAGGCATTAGGCATTACAAAGGCAATACTTGCATGACCCGAATCAGAGGTTGCCACAGCAATGGAATACAGAGAACTGGAAAAATCCTATTGGAAAGTGACAAAACAGAAACGTGGACATAGCAATGTGCTGCCATTTTAAAACATGCATTTCTCCTCTTCCTGAGGTGTGGGCGTTTTTATCTATATGAATAGCAGCCACTTCAAAAAAATGCCAATCACTCTGTATTCCTTTCAGATTTTAAGGTATGCTGACTGACCACGAAAATTATGTGTATTAACTACTGGAAGAAAATTCACCCAGTAAACTTTGTGTAGTGATTTTCTGTCTCGATGAATCCAGCATGTTGAATTGGGCTACACAAGATCTACTGGGATAACTTGTTTTCTCAAAACTAACTGCTTTTAGGGGATGTGTTTACCTTATTTTTTGTTGAAATATTGGGATGTGTGCTTTGGAGCATTTCAAACCTCAGGATTAAATTATAAAGAATTCAGGACATGAAAAACACAGCTATGTACTAGGAGCTGGGACTTCTACAGAAGTAAGGAAAACCTCCAATATTTGGAAATTACAATAATCATGCAATAATAAAACTGTGTTCAAAAGTCTTTCTTCACAAAAGCCACATCACTAAACGCAGTTATGACCCACGACCTTAGCAGAGAAACCCCGTAAAATATTTTGAGCCTCCTTGTCAAATGGTTTGATAGCCAACACTAGTCTAAGGCATAGAGTTGCAGATAACTTACTCTCCTGGGCATCTAATAAATATAGCAAAAATGACGCTTACAAATTTTTTCTACTTGCTCACTTAAAAAAAAAAAAATCTGCTTAGGACAATCAAAGTTAAATTCTTTGGTGGTCATTTATAAAACCCAAACTATACAAAGACAATTGATCAGTTGTCCTACACTGAGGTAATGTGAGGAGTGCCTTAAGAAAGCTGCATTACAAACAACATTTGCCCATTTTCCCTGCCTAAAAGCAGCTCCCATTTTTTAATATACTCAGCATAGACCCCTACAGCGACCTGAAGAGATCCTGTCCCATAGCCGTCTTAATGCAGTGCATATAGCAAGGCTGACGGTTGTGAAGAGAGTGTATCCTACAATCAGGAAAGCAAAGAAAGTTCTTCCGTGTATCATGCTCTCGAATCAACCAGGAAGATTAACTACAGTTGCCTGATCTATTTGAGAGGCGTCCCTGCCCACGACAGGGAGGTTGGATTAAAATGATCTCTAAGGTCCCTTCCAGCCCAGGCCATTCTATGATTCTATGATGATCCTATGATTACTACCGTGACATCGATATAGCAGAATGCTGCCACACAATAGAACATAGCGTAGCTTACAGAAAAAAGAAAAAGGAAACACAACTTGCAAAGACCTGACAGATGGATCTGAACAGCATTAAAGGGGTGAATGTCAAGCACATTTAAAAAAACAACCAACCAAAGAAAAAATATCTTCCCATTGTTTACCTAACTTCCCACTGTTTGCATATGCTTTTCATACAACAGCATGAAAACTCTGCCACTTGGCAAAGGGATCTTGGTTTGTTTTTTATGGAAAACCTAGTGGAACACACAGCCTTGTACTTTTGTTTGTGTACCAGAATAATCAATTATTTCCACAGAGCTCCCAGAGCGGTGCCTCTTGAACCTCCAGTAGCAAGAGCACGTAATACTAAAGGTGGATATGAACGAAGCCTGTTTTGGTCCTTTTGAATTTTTTTTTTTTTGGCAATAAAACAATGAGGGGAATAGATTTTGCTTTCCAAGGGACGACTCCCATCATACTCACGGGAAAGGGAGGGCAAAACCAGGAGGTAGTACTTGACGTTGGCCCCTTTAAACAGGAAAAATAAGCTTTGGAGAAAACAAATGAAACCTTACTCTGCTGCCTACATGGAAAAAAATAAACAGAACATAAAAATACTTTTTAACCTGTAAGAAATGTCAAAGCTACTCAGTGAAGCAAAAGTTGAGTGTTCCTCGTGCCACAATGACACATTGTTAGGAACAGCAAAGAGACAGCGATTCTGTGCAATTTTTCTGGCAGGTGGTGCAACATCATCTCGTCTCAAACATTTAAGCAGTTTTTTTTGTAGTTATATGCAAATTATTTTTCTATTAGACTAATACTTTGGTGAAAAATTAACCAGGAAATTCAATTATGAAGCTATGTTTCGTTTAAGAAAACTGTAAATAACCTTATAAACTCTGGTCTAATGCAATTTCTAAACAAAGATAATTTTCATTTCTTGACCCCTTCCCACTAATGGGTTACTGTCTTGCATGGGATTCGTCTTTGCATGCATAGTGTAAAACCTTAGAGTTTGTTTTTTAAAGTTTTATGTTCTACCGATGTAGGAGTGCTGACAAGAAACAAACTGATGCCTTTGTAAAGAAATGCATAAAGAGACTTTTTAAATTAATTGTTAATTGGCAATGAGTAAAAACTTACCCCACGAAAATCAAATCAGCTGCTACATTTTAGAATTTTTCTTATTATGATAAGTAACATGATTTTTCCTGTAAAAAAATTTCATTAATCTTTCAACCTGCTTTTTGAACAACAGAATAAATAAACCCCTTAGTGCCTAAAAGTTCAAATATGCTACAGATATTTAAGATAATTGAATAACTACATTAAAATGCACCATGAGAAAATTCTATCATTTTCCATTCAGGAAGCCAATTGATATTTTTGTGAGGTACCGGTCTTTCAAAAATGCTTATAAGTTAGTTACCTGATATACCTTCTGTACATGGTATATTTTAAAATCTAACTGTACAGTGTTTCAATCATATATAATGCATATAATCTGCTGCATATGGCACAAACGCTAAGTTTCCACATGTCCTTTGCTGTAGAACACATTTTAGGCATAACACAACACTGAAGAATAGAAAAGTGCCCGAAACTGGGAAAAAAAATAAAATAAAATTTTTAAAAAAAAAAAAAGACACTCAAGTAGTAATAAATTAAATCTCATTCAAACCGATATAAAAGTTGTTCAAGTGTTTAAAGTATCAGACGAGTCATGCAACAGACCGACAGCTGGCTCGGGCAGGCACACCATGCATTAATCTGCATTCAGGGCATCACAAGGGATCTCCCCCCGCTTCTGCGCAGCCGCTGAGCGCTGGGTACCTGCGGCGCTGCTTGGCTCTCGTGCCGAACCTCCAAAAGCTCTCGGTTCCCCGCGGCAGGAGGTTTTTACGGAGCTACGCCACGGAAGGATAACCGGACAACCTCATGCTGGGCAGTGGTATCTTGCTGCAGCATAAAGAGAGGCGTACTGCGCTGCGTGTTAAGCAAAGCGATCATTTCTTGAGGATATTTTCCAGTCGGTGCGGTTCGCCATAAACCAAACAATTTACCAAAATGTGCTTATCTGAACCGGCCGAGTTTGCACACCAAGACGACGTCTTCGCAGAACATACCGCCTTTTCCTCTTTTTTTTTTTACCTTTTTTTTTTTTTTTCTTTTTGGCACAAATCCTTCTGTACTCTTGCAGCAAGCTCTTCACCAGACAAGAATTCAGAGATACTAGCCTGTACAAACACCAGTGCTTATTCTTCCGAAGAGGAAACTACAAAGACAGGTAAGTGCCCACAACAGCTTTGCTTCTCCAGCAATTTTCCCTTCTCTCTATAAGGAGAGCACCAGCATAATTACCCTTCAGACAAAGGGGTGTTCTTGCCAAGCTCTTTAATTCCCTGGAGAATTCGCTTCATATGACCCACTTTCGTTATCCCCAGGTCCTACAAAAATTAAAAACAAAAAAAAAACAAGAAAGAAAAAAAAAGACAAAGAAGGAAGTTTATTTACAAAAAGGAAAAAGCAACCCATTGATTGTGATCTAGCCATGCAACAGATGTCTAGAAATGTGCTCACCACAATCAACATTAACTGGAAAAGATTCTACAGCACTAGCAAGTGTTGGCTGACAAAAGAATTTAGAGCATACAATGAATTCCTCGCTGTCTTGCACACAGAAAATTACTTACCTGCAATAATGACAACCCAAGGCACTGCAATATTTGTCAAAAACATCTTTCACTTGACTTCAAAGTATAAAAACCTTTCACAATTTCTGGCAAAAAAAAAAAAAAAAAAAAGAACAATCTCCCCCTCCTCTCTAATACAACAATCAAATGCTTGGTAGGACCGGATGGATTAGAGCTTCTGTCCAGCAGTGTCACTTGATCTGAGGCTGTGTGATGTCTGCTTTAATCCACAAACACACATATCCCCAGTTTCTCAAGGGAAAGTGGATGTAACAGCTACAAGCATGTAGGACAACTTCCCTTCAGAGAGCAATAGAAAAGGTAAGCATTTGGTTTTCATTCCAAAAAGGTTATGCCCCCTACCATGGATCTTCCTGATTAGACAGCTGGAAGAAGGATTCTCAGAGACACGGCAGCCACATCCCAAAGGAAAATGTAAAAGGCACAAGTGTAAATCTCCTTGTAGCCACCACTAAAGCAATCACATCAGTTGAAATGTTTCTAATAGTGGTGTCTGGGACCCATCTCCATATAAGTGACAACAGAGAAGAATTTTTTGCAGCAAACCTCTTCCAGTATTAGCAACAGCTTTAGCAGCATCCTTTTCCATCCTTTTCTGACTGGCCCAGTGGTCAGAGGAGCAGAAGGGGATGCTCAGCTGTGCTAATGATCCCCAACTGCGCCAAGGAGTTTGCAGCTCAGTTTGGTGGAAATCTGCTTCCCTTACCTGGAAAACCCAGCTTTAAAAAGCCCTTTAAAATCTTTGTGTTAGTGTTGTTGAGCAAGTGGCAGAGTCAAACACTTGTTATTTGTAGAATAAACCTTATGTGATTAAACTGAAAAGTTTCACTGTTTTTCTGAAATAGAAATCCTTTCATTTTAAGAGGAAAGTTTTCCATTACAAAGGCATTAAAAGGAGTGTAATTAAGCAGCTTGAAATAATTATTCTCATACAGAGTGAAAAATTAAACCGTATATAATATTCTGTCCATACTCTACACAAAGACTGCATCTACCTTTCTACAGCCACAGAAACCTCAGAAAATCTGTACTTTAAATTACTCAAAAGTGTTAGCATGCAATTAATTTTGCATTTCTCCAAAGGAAGAGAGGGGTGGTAAAATGGGCATGAATTAATTATTTTATTCTAAGAGTAGCACAGCACAGATTAAAGAGGTGGATTAATTTTCAGAGAGTCAAGATTGAATTCTGATCATGTTAGAGATGAAAAAAAATTTGTTTCTTCATTTGAAAACTATGAGTACTATAAATATGTTGCCATCCTTCACAGCTCTTTAGCACAACTGTGTCAGCATTAGAGAGTTCAGGGCATATTCATAAAGTCTTCAAATCAAAGGCTGTTAATAAACCTATCTGAAAAAAACTTCAGATTTTCTGCATCACATTGTATTTTGTTTCTGCAGATGGTCATCTCACTTTTAAATAATTCAGTACTGATTTTTAAGTTAAGAGAATTGATGTAGGCAGTAATTGTTAAACTTGTTCTACAATGACAGTAATATTTAGCATTTCTGATGTGGAGAATATTTTTTTTATGCTAAACTTAATTTTCCAATCAATCAAAAATAGACACGACTACTGAAACTACTGAAACAGCCTAGTTACTATATGGAGGAAAATCTACATAAGGGAAACCCCATAGTATACTTTCCAAACCATGAGAAGATATACATGTTAAAGGTTAAGAACTTGCAAATTCTTTACAAGAAACATTTTTCACGAGTAGAACTTTTGCTGGATAAACAACATCGCAAGATGCTGCCAGACTGCAAAGAACAGAGGAAAGAATCATACTATGAAATTCCACCAACAATGCCTATGTTTCAGAGGCAAGAGATTTTGGGGTTTTTTTCATCTGTTCCAGTTGAACTTGCTGTAACGTAGATCAGAACAGCAAGTCTCAAGAACCTCATCACAATTTTGGGACTCATTGATAAATTTTGCCACACTTTCAGGGGAAAAAAGATCCACCAAAACAACCAACAAGATAAACTCTGAATTTTTACGCCTGTCTAATAATTTGGTTTGGTGAAAATTAAAATTTTTACACTCCCAGCAACAGATGCTATCTTGTATTCTGAGTTTACTACTGATGTAGGAAAGTTTGCAGAAATTCATCTCCGACTAAAAGGACCTGCTACAGCAGCATATCATGCATCACTCAAAATGCAAGATCCCCAACGATCTCTGCATTTTTGTGCGTGCCTGAGTTTCATCAAGCTCTACATAATCTGTCCATATTTTAACTGATATCTAATTAACAAAAAATTCAATTTGACTAAAATACGGTTTTGAAGACAAGACTCCAGCCAAAGCCTGATGAAAAAAAAGTAACCTTTCTTTTTCCCTAGTTATGGCCTTAAAACTACAGGATCACTTCTCCTTCTGCTCTCCCTAACCACTTTGCCATCTCTAGGCCTTCAGCAGGTAAGGCTCAAAAAAATCTGAAGGAAAAAAAAAAAAAAGGTGGGCAAGAAAAAACTGGTGAAAATTCTTGCAACAGGTTTCAAGAGTTCTTCATCTGCATTATACTATGGTGACTAGTTCCCTGTCTACTTAGTCAAGAACCCATTTACTCCAGGGTCTGCCCATCAGATTTTGGCCAAACGTACCATAAATGCAATACTACCAAATGATTTAAATAAACATTCCTTAATATTAACATCTTCCAGATGAGAAACCTACCCTACTTGCATTCCCAATGTCAAAAGCCATCTAGCTCTCCTGAGGTCTAACAAACCTCAGAAAAGATTTTCCATGCCAGAACTTTTTTCAAAACATGCTACTGCTAAACACAAGAGTTGAAACTCCACAGTCCTCAGCACAAACTTCAGCTTGACTGGCACTGCTGATCAAACTGCCATGAGGCACAAAAACCATTTCTCCAAGGAAACCCACAGTGCTGTGGAGCTCTAAGGAGACATCATCCTCGTCCTACCAAACGTGTTGCAGTTCCGATTATTACTAGAGTTGCCTGCTTAGGAACATGGTTGTCAACGCTGAGAATGGCAGTATTTATGTCAGGTAAATCAGAATCTAGCACTCAATGAGTTTGATTGGAAAATAAGGTTTTAAAAAAAAAAAGTCACAAGCCTTCTTCCTACAGTTCCCACAGTATAGTTTGCAAATCACTGCCCAGGCTTTCCTCAAGCGAAAGAAAATCACATGGCTGTAAAACTCTAAGATTCCGTTAAATAAAATCAGGCATAGAAGGCTGGAGAAAGGGTATTACTGCAGGGGCTGGGTGGACAAATGTATCTTGTTCCTCTTGGAGATGTTCTCCATTTGCCAGTGGCCACAAGGAGCTAAGTGAGAATGGGATCCACAAGCTCTGCAGAAACATAATTAGGGGCGTCCAATTCTTCAGTCAACATATTGATCTATTTCAGTAATGTGTGCAAAGGAAGAGAGTTTCATCAAATCCTTTTCCATACTGCTTTTTATCTCTACTGTTGACCATGGAAAGAAAGGTGGGCCCAGAGTATTCAATTAAAACAGACAATGATTTTTCCTGTTGTAGACATAAGAGCTAATAGAGGTAAATCTATTGCACATGACTTAAGATCTTGTGAATCAATGGTGAGCCCATTTAGCTTGGCAGGAAGCACAAGCCTTGAGCTGAAGGAGAGATGGATTATTGCTCGCAAGAGCGCTGAAGATTCACCTGCACACCTTAGAATCATAGAATCATTCAGGTTGGAAAACACCCTTGGGATCATCGAGTCCAACCATTAACCCTACTCTACAAAGCTCACCCCTAAACCATATCCCCCAACACCACATCTAAATGACCTTTAAACACATCCAGGGATGGTGACTCAACCATCTCCCTGGGCAGCCTATTCCAATGTCTGACCACTCTTTCTGTGAAAATTTTTTTCCTAATGTCCAGCCTAAACCTTCCCTGTTGCAGTCTGAAGCCATTCCCTCTTGTTCTATCGCTAATTACCTGTGAGAAGAGACCAGCACCAACCTCTCTACAATGTCAAAAAAAAATAAAAAAATCACCTTGATAGCCAAGGGGAGGAAAAATTAACAGGGCAGCTTGTGACATGTTCCTAATTTCCCAGGAATCACATTACAAATCTTGACACCAACTCAGGTCACCAGCCAGAAAAGTGCAGGCTCCCTGAGCCGTCTTTCATTGGCTCCCTGAAGAAATCCTGCCCCACGTGTAACGAACAGGGTGAGCGCTGAACTCTGCTATTCCAATTCAGCGTTGCTGCACAGAGCACAATCCATGCTCAGCCAAAAACCTCTCCTACCTTACCAGCAGCACTGCTTTGGAAGCTCTCAGCATCTGCTAATGAGCAGAGAGGGTGATTCGAGAGCAAGGTTTTGCCAGCACACGAGAGGGATACTTTATTAGGGAGTGTAGTGATAGGACAGGGGGTAATGGTTTTAAACTGGAAGAGAGTAGATTTGGATTAGATATTGGGAAGAAATTCTTTACTGTGAGCGTGGTGAGACACTGGAACAGGTTGCCCAGAGAAGTTGTGGACATCTCATCCCTGGAATTGTTCAAGGCCAGGCTGGATGAGGCTTTGAGTAACCTGGTCTAGTGGGATGTGCTTCCAGGGAGCACTAAATAGAGGGGACAGTAAAAGTCTGTCTGTAAGCTCTAAGACAAGCTTTTAGATATTTCAGGGTATAGGCTTTTGTAATGGGGTTTTATTTATGTGGGATCAGCACGAGTCTGAGCAACAAGGGTATCAGGTTGATGACTACTCTGCTGCAGATTTTTACTTGGTTCAAGTGCCTTTCTTTTGGGCGTGCAGTGAAACTGGTACGTATCAGAAACGAGGCATGGCCACAAGCCATGTCTAGTTTAACGCTGTTCTCACTCACCATCATGTATTCGAACAAATTTGACATCTTGATTTTTTTTCCAAGATTTCTTAACATTTTAGCAAACCTGTGCAATGTGTGATGCTGAGTTTCACACTAAGCTTTAAATTCGTTCAGTGCCCATTCAGAACAGGGACTTGCAACATTCGTCACTGGAACACTGAGGTGGATTGCTTGGATGGTTTTCTATTTCTAAAGTTTTGCTGGGATGCACCGTCCTGAAACTGTCCTTTCATGTTAGGAACTGTCCTGAAGGAAAGGAATCTAACCTCCATGGAAAGAAACTTAGACGATCTAACACCGAAGGATAAAATAATACACAACAGCCAAACAGATCATTTCAAACACAGCTACCTACAGCAGCTGCTTTCTACTGCAACATTCACACAATGCAAGAGCTACCTCCTAACACCAGGATTTCATACCATGTAAGAAACTATAAAAAAATGGCACATTTGTACGAAAGTATTGCCTCTAACTGGAGATGACTGCACCGTGGCTAGAGCAATGACTTGCACTCTAAATGTAAATGTTTGCAATTTATGCAATACCCTATTTCCTTTCTTATGTGCTAAAAGCAGTTGCAAAACACATTATCAAGAACTCATTACTACTGAGTTCCTGGAAAAAGTAATATAATGAATCCCCAAAGATACAACCTCTATTACATATAATGGATGCACTTAAGTCATTCCTGAAAAAGACCGGCAAGCTCGTATAACAGACTCAGACTGCAAGGTAACATTTCTCCCTGCCAAACTTATCAATCTGACCTCAGATGAATAAAGTTTTTCAGATCTGGACTCAAAAGAAAGCGTTCTTTTTTAAATTCAGACAGCTAATATCAGGCAGAGGTTGGTCAGGAATGAGAAAACCTACCGCGAAGGTCTATTTTGACACACAAACACCAATGCCACGTTATGTCCAATGTCCCAATTTATTAAGCTGCTTATCTCTTTCACACCCACTATATCCAATATATACCCAATAAATCACCTGAAGCAGGTCAGCTGCTCATAGCTGCTGAGCTTGCAGTAGATAGATTCAGAATTGTTATCACCACCTGCAGTTGATCCACACTGATTCTGTGTAACGGAAGTGGTGAACTCCTGAAGGTAACATTATATTACACTGATGTCAGTGAGATATCAAACGTGCTTCTCCTGTGTTTTCCCACATAAACTACGATGCTATCATTCTACATAAATTGCAAAGAAAGGAAATTTCGGATAACATAGATATTTTTGGTTGCGAGTACAAGTTAGCACTTCAGAAATTCAGGCCAAAGGACAGCGCGTATTAGTTCATTGCATATTTGCACAGTGTAAGCCAAGCTACAAGCACATAACAAGTGCAGGGGAAGAAGAAAAGTTGGTTGTTGTTTTGTCAAAGAAAATGGTCAATAGCAGAAAAGTAGCACAAAGGAAATACCTTAAGGTCTCGCCTTTCCAGATGTAAAAGCTCAGAGCCTCGGATGTCATGGCTGATGAAGATTTCTTTGTACTCTCCCAAACTGAGCAGATCCAGCCAAGCAGCAACTTCATCTGTGCCCCATTTTTGAACTACCAAAGTTAAGAGCAAAACCCCCTTAATTTCTACATGCTCAAATGCATCACAAGCAAAGGTTAGGCCAAAGAGAGTGGAAAACAGAGTAGAATTGCCGTGCTAGCAAAGGGAAAGGTTAGAGGTGTCATTTCCACAAAAATTGACAATTTCCTTTTTACATGCAGGTTACAGGTTAGCAGTTAACATGAGAAAGTATCTAAACAAAGTTGGGGTTCTTTGCTTTGCAGCCATGCTTTCAGCTTTACTCCAGTTTCTTCAGTAAAGCCTTTAAAACCTCATGTCCCAATAAATTCACATTAAAACCATCTTCGGATCAGTGACGCAAAGTCTAATGTTTTTCTGCTTTATGCCATTAATTTATTAGTAGTCATCCAGGGAGAGCAGAAGCCTTCAAAAACTAACTAACATGTAAAATTAAAATATCAGCCGTACCTCAGATATAGCAATGGCAGCAAGCAAGTCCAGTTTTAATTAACAGATTCTAGTATTCTTAATTAATGCAACAATTAAGCTACTGTGTTATGCAGGCCATTAAGAAGCTCTCTGTAGAACATTGTTCTCTAAGGTTAGTTGCCCACATTAGTCCCAATAAGACCACATTTATTGAAAATAAAGTTATGCTACATATTGCTATAATTTTGCAACTTCATTTAATGCTGATCAGTCTTACAATGGAGGGAAATCTGAAGACTAATCTGAAATCTAAAGTCTGATCAACAACCGCAAGATTTTGCAGGTTATGACCAACTGTCCATTAAAAAGACAAAGTTGCAGAAACATTTTTAGGACCATCTGATCATTGATTAACTCCTGGACACAACCTTAAGGAAGTTTATGGGTAAGAGTGGGAAGAGAGGAGAGCGGAGTTTGTTCAACTTCTAATTAAAAAAATCAGTATTTACTATCATGGCTTTTTGTTTGATTTGTTTCACTTGCCAACTAAAAACCCATCTGAACTTTAAGAACAACTGGTTAATTAAACCAGTGTAATAAAAGCTATTGCATGCCTTCTAAAACTAACCTGAAAAACCTGAGCTGGAACTTTACAGGGAAACGATGTGTCTACCTATGGCTTGCATTGCTATGAGTTAATCAAACGTAACCACCAGCAAAGACACAGGCCCTGTTGCATAATAAAACTGTCTAAATATCTTCACAGTAGTTCTTTGGTTCACTTGGAAGTCTTGGGGTCCTACTGAATGCTTTTTAAATGTACTGAAAAAAATACTCATCTTAATGAAGATGCCAGTTAGCTCAGCTGCTTTTCACTTTGACCTTCTTCTTAGGTAGAGTGTATCACGCCATCTCTTACCAGAAAAATCCCATAAAATCACATTTGCCCCAAATACTACTATTTTTCTTGTAATTTCAAAACACGTACCAGGCTGAGGGCTGGTCTTATGCTTCTGGACTTTTTCTTTTTTAAACTTTGGCACTATGCGAAACACTGTACTTCTGTTGTTTCTTTTAGCATAATCCAGAGGGGGATCCTGAATGAAAGAGGAGAAATAGTTACCTTTAATTAACAGAAAATAACAGTAAAATTACATGGTTGAGGTGGTAAATCATAGTTAATCTCAAAAACTAAGACCAAATTTTACTTCCGTAAAGAATGTCAGGATTTAGCTCTATACATGTTTCGTTTATTAAATAAGCACTCCAAATCTTTACAGTCACAAGAGGGAACAAAACACAGAAAAAGCCCAAAGCTTAGAAGGTTGTTCACAGCAGACAGATATGATCCAGCATCATGACCGAAATTGCCTCTTTTGATCATGAGGGATCCCAATGTGCTCTTCCCTATCATAAGAAAATTAAGCTCAATTAAAAACAGGAAGTATTAATCAAACTCACCTCATCATCATTTGGTTGAAAGACATAATAAAGCCAAGGAATCTCAGCAAGTTTTCTCAGCTCTATTTCCACGCTGTGCAAAGCATCAGACAACAGTTCTTCATGGGGAGCTTCTAACTGCTGTTTATAAACAGAAAAATAGCATTGTTAGTTTTATTAAGTTAAAACATTAATATCTAGATACGTCATTACCACACACAGATGACTACTTCATGGTGAAAACAAATAATCTTCCAAAATTAGCTGTTTCTTCAGAGATGCATCAGATCATCCTGACAGTACATCCAATATGGTCCAAACTACAAAAGGATGACTGAGACAGCTGAGACTTTTGGTGCAGACCGTCTGGACGTAGCTGTCATCACTGTCATCGTTCACCTCCCTCCTGAGTCTTCACAGAGTAAAAGTTATCTGATGACACCAGTACTAGAACACACTAGAAACAGAAAGTACTGGCACAAGGGAGATAAAACCTGACCAAAACAGCAAGAGCCTGGAAAATCTTTGTATGAAATGTGGTGTTAAAAAAAAAAGAAAAAAAAATGACAGTACTAAGCCTGAGTTATTATTTGCAAATGTCTTCATATCTATTGATCATCTTATGATCTGTTGATGACCCTCTTATGGTTAAGTAAGAGGAAATGGATCTTAACCCAAGATGCTCCATTCCCAGAGGTCTTTCAGTGCTGATACAACACCTGCAGTACCCCTCCTAAGTAAGTGAAACATGGAGCAACAGCCACTGCTGCTGGCTGCAGGTGGGTAGAATGGGGACCAGGCATGGAAGAGGGGCATGATTCCAGCCCCAGACAGGAGACAAAAAGCCAAAGCCATCAGTGAAGACCAAAGAGAAGAAAGAGGGAGCAATGTAAAAAGCTTAGCACTTGCTGACCTACTGGAATGTGCTTCTGTCGACACTTGGAGAACCTCATGGGGGTACCAGTTTTTCTTAAAAAACTATTCTGCAACTATTCTGTTGTGCGAGTTGAACCCATGAGCAAGAGATAAGGCAGGCAGCTGATCCCTGGCAAAGCTGTTTTGGACTTATCTGGGGTTGCTGAAACACCATTTTGAGATAAAGAGTTGAAACCGAGAACGAGTTGCTTGGAATCACTAATAAAGCAATCTGAACATCCATTTCTCTCTTTGAAGTAAAAGCAGTCCCAAAGCAGTGCAGAGTACCCTTTTGAAAGCATCTAATTAAGCTATATCCTAGTGAATGCATTTTTAAAATGAAGCAGTAAGAGAACCATTGATCTTTAGTGCTGAAAAGATATTTTGATGTTGTTGGGGATTGGTGATAAATTACAAGCCCCCATTAATTTATGCTACCTACCAAAAACTTCTTTCCTTTGCTTCGATAGTTTGCATGTTACCACTCTTCAAAGGAGAGACAATCTTCAGTGAGATATTGCTGTTTAGTGTGGTAACACTGGAAATATAAACTCCCTTTTGCTATCATGTTATTTTCTCTTCTAAATCTCACAGAATTCAGTGCCCATAAGCAGATTTTTTGCCTTTTTTTTTTTTTTTTTTCAATTTGAACAGTTCAGTTAGTTTGGAGCACAGTGGAAGACTCACTTGTCTTTGATGAAGTTACAACGTTTCTGGTGTTTTCGTTTTTAAGAAATTATTTAAATAATCCATTTTATATATATATGAATGAAGCGAAGAGTTCCGTCTTTCTCAACAACCACTCAGCTAATTGCTTGATTCTCAAAGGAAAACATTTTGCTTGGAAACAAAAAAACTTTCATACAATGGTGAAAAAATGTATGCATTGGCAATATTGCTCCTGAAATAAACCCACAACAATAATGCAATTCCGATAAAGGAAGAGTCAACAATTTAGAGTAAATTGTCCTCTTCCTGCATCTCGCAAAAGCTTCTTATTTCCAAGATGGAAATTAATACTATATAAGTTGGGGAATGACTTATTAGAGAGCAGTGTAGGGGGAAGGGACCTGGGAGTCTTGGTGGACAGCAGGATGACCATGAGCCAGCAATGTGCCCTTGCGGCCAGGAAGGCCAATGGCATCCTGGGGTGTATTAGAAGGGGGGTGGTTAGTAGGTCGAGAGAGGTTCTCCTTCCCCTCTGCTCTGCCCTGGTGAGACCCCATCTGGAATACTGTGTCCAGTTCTGGGCCCCTCAGTTCAAGAAAGACAGGGAACTGCTGGAGAGAGTCCAGCACAGGGCAACTAGGATGATTAAGGGAGTGGAACATCTCCCTTATGAGGAAAGGCTGAAGGAGCTGGGGCTCTTTAGTTTGGAGAAGAGGAGGCTGAGGGGTGACCTCATTAATGTTTACAAATATATCAAGGGTGAGTGTCACGAGGATGGAGCCAGGCTCTTCTCGGTGACAACCACTGATAGGACAAGGGGTAATGGGCTGAAACTGGAACATAAGAGGTTCCGCTTAAACTTGAGAAGAAACTTCTTCTCAGTGAGGGTGACGGAGCCCTGGAACAGGCTGCCCAGAGAGGCTGTGGAGTCTCCTTCTCTGGAGACATTCAAGACCTGCCTGGACACGTTCCTATGTAGCATTATCTAGGCATTCCTGCTCTGGCAGGGGGATTGGACTTGATGATCTTTCGAGGTCCCTTCCAATCCCTAACATGCTGTGATTCTGTGACTATGAATGAAACAAGGAAAATAAAGGATTTTTTCAATTCCTTCCTAAATGAAAGCTTTAATACGAAAATATTTTATTTCAGTGAGCTCAGATCACTTCATTCGTTTGAAATGAAACATTCTGTCATACTTCTTCCTTAATATAATGGAAAATTGTGCTCTGTTCCAGACTAGAAATGCTTTTTAAGAAGCAAAAATGGAAATAGTGTCTTTGGAAAATATTTAGACAAAACATAGTATTTTTTTTTTCCAAACTGTATTCCAGCAATAACCGTCTGGGAGATTCCACAAATCAGCTTCATTGTCCCATCATATCATTTCACTAAAAATGGAATTTACAGCTATTTCACCACTTGATGTCATCCAGCTAATACTGTTGCATGAACTTTGTTAATCGTATCTTACAGGAGGCAGCAGGAATCACAGTCTCCTAGTATATTTATTTACATTTCTTTTGGCTCCTTCAAGAGCTGTAACAGGACTCCAGAGCTCATAAATGGCAACCAAAGAGAAAACTTACCAATTAAAATATGGAACAAAGACACCAATTTACTGCTACCGGGAGCTTTTATCATAGAAAAGAGGGGTTAGGGAGAATTGAAGGTGACAAAAAAAGAAATGAAGAAGATAGAGCTAATTTGTAGCACGGTGTATGATGGCAGTGGCTGCTGCATCAAGGAACACCTTACATTTCATCTGTCTCTATTTTAACAGAGTGAGGGACTGATAAACATGCAGCTTCAGCATTTACAAAATACAAGGCAATAAGTTTAAACAGTGGGCCTTGTTATTGTCACTGAGAAATGCTATTCTAAACAAGCATGATGTCAAATGAGTGTAATGGACGTTTATCTCAACTGTCCAAACCGCCTTTTTACTAAAAAATGTGTTTGATGTAGACTCATGAAGGTATTTGAATCATAATGAGAAGCAGAAGTACGTCGTAAAAATCAGAAATGAACAAATGAATCAAATGAAGCTTTGGAGCCCGAACATGGAACAAGTTCGACCACATGATGAGATCACAACTGACTACAGATAAGGCAATGTTTCAATAGGCAGGTTTCCATAATAACATTATTTCAAGACTGCCTTGATAAATTACACTAGTCCTAGCATGGCATCACCAGCTTAAACATTTTCTTCTAATTCCTCTTCCTAAACTATTTCAAAATTTGAAAAAAAGAGCTTTCTTTTGATTCCCCATTCGATCTGAAATATGTGGGAATAAAAACAGCAATTTGAAAAAAACCAGCAGGTATTTTTCCCTTTTCTTGAACAAAAACATCTAATCAATAGCTTTCCATTCCAAACCTTCATGAGATAGATCACATGAACTTAATCTCTGACTATTTCCAGAACTTTAAGGATTATTAGTCTTAGACCATATTAACTTCTGATTAGTGTAGAACAGACTCATACCACTTACCACTTGTGAACCTGCACCAGTAAGTTTCATACCCTGACTCAGCTACATGAAAACATTCCTATGGATATCAATTTTTACTTGTAACAAATAATAAACAGTAAATTCATAATAAATGTGCTTTTGAATCCAAAGAAAATGTAACTGTTCCTACTGAGAACCTTCTTAATGTAAAACTGGACCAGCGCAGAAAACCTGACCTCTTTCCTCTCTTCACAATGTCACACGTAGAAATTTTCTAGTTACACACTCAGGTACAACAGTTCTTGAGCATTCTTGATCATTTTAGGCACAGAAACATTGGCCAAAGAAGAAGACGCAAAGTCGGCAAGTACCATCAGAGGTCTACTGAAAACTTACCAGTTAAAGATTATAAAATAACTCCTGCCAGGTATTAGAATAAGCTTCTTGTAGTATGGCATAAATCCTGCATCGATTTAAAAATTGAGCAAAGAACAAATCAAAAAAAATCTGCATGAGGGAATAAAACTGTATTTTGTGACCTTACCAAAGGAACTCTTCCTACTAGCAGAGACTCGGTTTCATTATGTAGGGCCTTCACATTGACAGCTATCTCCATGGCAGTGTTTCTGGTAAGGCTCTAGGGAATAAGAAGCACAAAAATAATTTGAAGTGATGCAAGTCAGACTGAGAATAAGTACTCTGGGATGACAGCACAGATCTGAAGTGTCTTCTCCTAGGAGAAATATATCAATTTAGTCCTACACTGAAAACTTCTTCAGCACAGAGAACAGAAAAAAAAAATGTAGTATCTATATACTGTCTTTTCCCCAACTTCATTTAATATGACCTTATACAATCCTGAAGATCATCAAATGACCAAGATTTTCATGGATGACAAAGGTCAGAAGAAAAACGACACTTGTTGGTCTGAATTGTTCACCTTATCCTCCACAGAATTAAGCTGCTAGCCACATTTTAAGAAGCAAAAGTTAACTAATATATTTACCATACATAAATTTAGGTTAGATATAGACATCCTCTACCTAATTAATCTTTTTTGGGTCCAGTCTCTGAGCACAGACTGTTAGTGTAAAGAGAGAAACCAGGAAACTCATTTCCCCTGACGCCCTTTGCCTTCTCTTGCACAGCACTTGGATAACAATTAAGCATGAAAATTTCTGTGCATACATAGAGAAGAATTGACCTTCATGTAACAACAGCCTTTGTTCCACCTTCCTCATGCCTCACGCTGTGCCTGGGGACATGCCTACGCAACTGTCTGCAAGCAGATGCGAGCTTACCTTGCCTATTAGTTTTGCTGTTTGCTGCCCCAAGTCTGGTTTATTCATGCTCAGAGCTACATTAGTCCACCACCTCACCTGATCTAATAAGCACTGCTGCATCACAGCACAGATCAGGGGTCGTCCTGCTGGAAAGCAGCCCCATGGAGAAAGACCTTGGAGTCCAGCAGGTCTAGGGAAGTTCTCCTCCCCTCTATTCTGCCCTGTTGAGACCACACCTGGAACACTGTGTCCAGTTTTGGGGTCCCCAATTCAAGAGAGACAGGGACCTACTGGAGAGAGTCAAACAGAGAGCTACAAGGATGACTAAGGGACTTGAACATCTCTCCTATGAAGAGAGACTGAGAGAACTGGGGCTGTTTAGCCTTGAAAAAAGAAGGCTGAGCAGGGATCTTATTAACGTATACAAATATCTGAGGAGTGGGTGTCAAGAGGAAGGGGTCAGTCTCTTTTCGGTGGTGCCTAGTAATAGGTCAAGGAATAATGAGTATAAGCTAGAACATAGGAAGTTCCACCTCAACATGAAGAAAAACTTTTTCACTGTGAGGGTGACAGAGCACTGGAACAGGCTGCCCAGGGAGGTTGTGGAGTCTCCTTCTCTGAGACTTTCAAAACCCACCTGGATGTGTTCCTGTGTGTCCTGCCCTAGGGGACCCTGCTCTGCCAGCGGGATTGGACTAGATGATCTCTACAGGTCCCTTCCAACCCCAAACATTCTAGGGTTGTATGATTCTATGATTCTGTGATCACTTCAGGATGAGCACCCCTGGCTGTGACCCAGCATTGCAGATGGAGTGAATTCTTGACTGCTTCCAAAAGGCAACAGACATACTCTTACCATGCCCCTAATCCAAACTCCCTACCTTCCTTTTGACTGCTCACACCCGCCCTCCAACAACACCCAGATTTACATTTTAAGTGTCATTTATGTCCCTTTCTAACATCCGATGTTCACAGCAGAGCGTATCAGCTGGGGAGGACACTGATGAATGCAGATGCTGCATCTTCTGCCTTCTCAGATATCATATCAATCTAACACCAGGAGGGGACTCTACCTCTTTAATACTTTCCTGTAAAAAGGTGGTCCTCCTAACTTCTATTCCTGGAATTATTAATAAATTTCAGAATCATTGAGCATGATCTCTATTAAATTCATCAGCGATGGGGTGTTTCTCTATGCCTGTGAAGAGCTGAGACCCCCTGCTGCTATACAGAGCAGCACCTTGAGAACCAGAAGTAACTTTCCCTTTACTTTAATTTTGAAAAAGGAGCAATAAAAGGGAAAAAATACAGCATCCATTTCTCTGTTAAGCAATTTCATTTAAATCTGAGTATGTGTCTGTCTGTTTGGGAACCTTGTATATCACAAACTTAAAGAATTATCGTCCAACCTGTTTTAATACACGGGTGGGGAGTATAATACAGCTTCTGTTACAAGCTTAAGTACACAGAGATAGATTATTTAATTATACGTAAATCTTGGTTTTTCCTTTACCTCAGGAAACCTTGGGTTAGCTTTATTTAATGCATGTGAACATGCATTAACAGCGTGAGCAAGCTCCTGCTCCAAGAGGCCATGTACTTTGGCTGCTTCACAGATCCTACAGAAATATATAAAGAGAGAAAAATATTTCTTACTTCCTTTAAAGAACAATAATGAAGAGTACACAACTTTATCAGATGAGAAAATATACAAAGATACATTTCACAAAACATTATAGAAAAACAGTCCTTCATAACAAAAGCTGAAATACAAGTGTCTTTTCAGTCAATACAATTCCTCATATGAGTGATACCCATAACCCACATTATTTATTCTGCTGTGAACCATCGAGACACATTTATTTGCCTTAGAACAAAAATGCTATGCAAAAATTGTAAAATTGTATAAAAAATGTTGGAGTTACTAATTCCAATAAACTATAGAGGAAAATCCCAGCACATTAAGATGATCTGAAGTTACCTTAAAAATGATTAGACTTATTTCGCAAGGCACATTTTTCAGATGTGACATTAAAATTGGCTGCAGTCATTTGAGATTACGGAAGGTCCAGCTGTTAATTTTAACCTCAGGACTATCTCTAGAACAGTAAAGTTTTTAAGCTGTCTTGGCTAAACTTCACTTGGCGTAATTTATAACCTAAATTATTATTCTTTGTCTACTTAAGCATAAAAAGAATATGTAGTTCTTCAACTCCTTTCTTATCGCTGTGACTCAGCACATACTTGAAGAATTGATATTGATGTTTAAGATAATTTGTTATCACGATGAACTGAATAGCAGCTTTATAAAGTGTTCTGATTTTTTAAAAAATGCTCTTAAAAAACAAATCTGTTTGTTCGGTTTTTTTTTCAGTGAAAACGGAAGTGTCTTTTTTATTAAAATACTTGCATCTTGGGCGGAAATTAAGCAAGGCTGTGGGATCAGTTTTATACCGTCAGCTCACTATCACCTCAACCTATACAAATTCTTAAAGTGTCCTGGGGCACAGAGATGAAGATTTTGAGCATTAGGCATGAAATAGAAAGCTGCAATAACAAAGAATGAGTGGATGAATGCAAAAAGGTATGAAGATTTTACCTGACAATTTGGGTTCCTTAAATGTTTGTGTGTTAACTGTTTACTTGTGCAATATATTAAGAAAATTTTCAGGTTTATTGAAAAGTGCTCATCTTTTTGAAATTGTGGCTAACAAGGCTTTAAGGAGAAATAAGGTCAGGAGGGGCTAAGGTCAGGTGGATACATGCACACTGTTGGCTTCTAAGGCTTTTTTTTTCAGTAAATATATTTTTGCTTTTGCATAAAATCAGAAGTTTCAATCAGAAGCCTCTCTGCAAGAAGCTTTCCAGTTTTTCATTTGCACTGCTCCTTTAGAAAGTCAGTTTTCACAAGATTAAAAAAAAACTAACCAAAAAAACCAACCCAAAACCAATTACAGAAATACAAAAGAAATGCATAATAAACAAGTTGAGCCTTAAAAACAAAACAAGGTTGTCAATCCAAATGTATTAATTTTACTGTACCGGGTAATAAGTTCTTCTGCAGTTTGTGAGCACAGCTGGATCTGTGCAACTTCTTCTTCCGTAGCCAACTCAACAGCTTGCTGAGGGTACAAGGGAGATCGAATGACAGGTTTACAGGAATCAAACTTCTGCTTGTCTTCCCAAGATTTCAGGGTGTTTTCAAAGGCCTAATCAAAATGGATTAAACATTCAGTTCACAGCACTTGGAGTATTATTACTTATTAAAATATTACATTACTTTCAATTTATGTAAAATTTTAGTTAAAATTCATTTAGCACCTTTTAAATTTGATTTTACATAAACAATACAAGCTGTACAAGTAATAAAATGGCATTTATTTTTATTAATCTGGGAGGGGAGGGGAGTTATAAAATTTTGTCCATTATTACCATATATTAAAAAGAATACAGGAATAGCACTAATAAAACTGATAAAAACTAACAAAGCTTTGTCACTTATACAAAAGAACAGTTCTTTATCCGGCTTATTACAGAAGTTCTATACCGGTAAGTAATCACATAAGTTATATAAATATCTATAAAGCATTTTTGTAAGCACTGTTTTGTTCATGTTATAACTGAATCAAATTCTTGCAGAAGCAGATGTTAGTAACGGTATCTCGAAACACACTTTCTGCAACGTACTCTGTCTCGTGTTAGCATCTGAGCTCTGTTTTTATGTATGATCTTAATAACTCCCGGGGGCTGGATCCACGCCTCTCCATCGACTTGCACTGGAACCCCTTCATCACCAAGTATGGTGATCTTTACTGACCGACACTGGAAAAGAACAAACATGTTATTTTACAGAGCAATAAATACTAATGAAACTGACGGGCCACCTGAAAAATGTTGATTACTAGGAGCTGTGGCTTCCCTCCAAGACTGTCTCAAGGATGAAGCACTTTTATACTTAATTCATCACGGAAGACAATTTGTTATCCATTAAAATTAAAACAACGTCCGCACTTAATTAATGTACAGGGTGCTGGTCATGAAGAGTATCCAAACTACTGCCAACCCTGTTGCGTGCTTTCAAGAAACAAACCTGAGCTATCCTGTGGTGCTGCAGTTTGATGACTCTTGAAACTGCCATCTGCATGCTGCCAAACACCGCCACCACTTCTAAGATTTTATCATCGAATGATGGAGCCCCAAATATCTGAAAGGAAAAGAAAGTATTCCATTTTTGATGGTAAACCTAGTGCTCAGATCGCACGTTCAGTGAAACACAGCTTCATTTACAGATTTGTTTTCAGTATTTAAATGCTCTAACTTACTTGCCATAGAACTTACTACACTGTCTCTCAAAAGTCGACGGAGTGAGATGCCGTAGACAGTAGGCAAATATTATCTTTAAATCACAATGCATTTCAAATATCTGAATGATGAGGCATATCCTTATAGAGCAAGAATGGCATGCTTCAGCATGCAGACTAAGAAATGTTTTTCAAGGCAAGATGAAAAGCCAATTCAAATCTCTGCTCGGTTAATGTACTTAATATCTAAGAGGTTCTTCAAATTGAGAGAAGTAATGGTGTCTTATTTCTCAGAAGTGCTTATCTTCTTATATCCTGAATTCTCTGGAAACCAACATCTGAGCCCACATTCAGCTTTGTTAAACACAGCTTTCATACTGAAGGGGATCTTGTTTGCGCTGGGTACAATTTTCCACTGTAAATATGAAAACCGCTTCTGTACGGAACAAATGTTGAGATACTCAGCCAAGACACTGAATTTCCAGGAGTTTACATAAAACACAGGAAGTATCACATGGGCCATTGCGACCTGGCATCCTGCAGAAGAATTCAGCTGTGCCACAGGACAAGTCTTAGGGTGGTGTTCACCTGGGTCTGGCAGAAGATCATAGAATACTTTAGGTTGGAAAATACCTTTAATATCATCAAGTCCAACCATTAACCTAGTAATGCCAGGTCCACTACTAAATCCTGTCCCTAAGCACCACATCTACACATCTTTTAAATATTTCCAGGGATGGTGACTCAACCACTTCCCAGGGCAGCCTGTTCCAATGCCCAACAACCCTTGGAACAGGTTGCCCAGGGAAGCGGTTGAGATACCATGATGAGGTCATTTGAAGCTTAACCATTTTATCCTGATATACAGTAAGGAGCAACGAGGGAGAAAAATCAGGAAAAATCAGTCTCCAGTAAGAGTAGAGAGATCACCTCTCTGAGCAGTACCAGACTACCTCAGTTGGCACCTTGGGCAAAGTAAGCTGCATCAGAGACACTTAAGACCAGACCAGAGAAAATCCCTGAAAGCAGCTCAAAAGCCACAACCAGTTGGGTTCTGTCCTCTGATGGTGGATTTCCTGGAGGAGAAGAATAAAAAGGTGCAGATCCAGGACTCTGTAATACAGGTAGTGTCTGCAGCAGTGGCTCAGGGAGGGAGAGGATGGGGAACAGGATGAGGGACTTGGGTCCCTGCTTGCCCACTAAGCCAGGGAAGCCTTTGCCCCAGTGCAGTGAGTGCTGGCTTTGGCCAGAACGCTGAGGAGGGCTTCTCAGAGAAAGGGCTGCACAGCACAGCTGCCACAGTTTCGTGCCACATCCAGAGGGCACTTCCCTTCAGAGCATCCCAGGATTGCACAGATGAGTCTTGAGCAGGTAAGCATCAAAGAATAAAACTTCAATTTTACTGGGTCTAGAGTGTTTTGAAGGAAAAAGTTCCTCCCCCTGAATTTTTCCAATTTCCATAGATATTTTTCTGGTTTTCCTATGGGGATGTGAACATCTTGAAAAGAGCAAAGACGGTGATTCTGTTATTCCAAGGTAAAAAGTATGAAGAGTCCTTGATCCAGCTTTAAAAGTATAACTGACATCTATAGGGTTAGTTCTGCACAGGTTAAGAAAAACTAGTTGTAAAATTTCATTTATTTTGTGCTTCCACTTTAGCAAAAAGGTGGGCAAAACACAACCCAGTCTGCTGTGTCTCTCCACCAGTAAAATATGTCTGTGCTGAAAATCAACTGGGTTTTTTGTTTGTTCTTTTTTTTACTAAAGGCAACCAAATCTCTACAGATCAACGTTCAAGAAATGATCTCCTCCTTTCCTGTCACAGGTCATGTTTCCAGTCTGTCTTCTGGACACCAAAAAACATGCCTAAACAAGCCCTGCTCAAGTCAGTTGGTGTGCAGCTGCCCGGCTTGGCTCACCAATGATGTTTCAGGAATAGTCACAACTGTCAAGGCAACATCTATGTCCAGACAAACAGAGCCAGCAGCACTTCAGACCAACACCTCTGACGATCAATCACTCAAGACCACACTAAAGCAATGAATTGCGCTCCTAACTCTATCCAGAAAAAACATATCACTTTGCTGGCACATCTGATCACCAGAAGACTAAGAACATCAGTAAAACTGCTCCAAGGTACACACATATTTGCTGTACGCCAGGATGACAGCTAGGACAGATCTTTTTACTCAGTGAGGCAGCCCAGGGAGAAGAACAAACTCCTGAATAGGAGTTGAGCAGATGTTGGAGATGTTTTCGAGTTATGAATAAGAACATGGTGCATACAAAAACTTTAGACATGTATAGTCAAATATAGACACAGTTGCCACCTTCTGACATATACCAAAAATAAGAAAAGGACATTGAAACCTGTTAAAATATTTTTGTCACTTTTATATGTGTGTGTGTATAATAACTCACAAGAAGTCAAAAGCATTTTGGCAAAAAAAATCCTGGATTGTCTACATAAAAATCACAAGCTAATTTGCAACTACAGTTTTAGGTGATTCAGACCTCACACACGTTAAATCAGAACATGCAGTATTGGGATAATCTGCTGTAATTACAATTGTTGCACGATGCATGAAGTAGATGGAGGCAGTAAGACTACTCCATGTTGTAAGACATTTAGCTATCTGTGCAGTGTGATGTTCCTTAGGAGATGTGAGGAAGAAGGGAAACGAGATACCTTAAAATATATTAGAAGCTCATTGAAAATAATATTTAAAAAACAGATTACTATACCCACTAAATTATCAGTCACTAAACGCATCAGTTCTCATTTTCTGCATCACCATCCCTTAGTTTGAAGCTCTTTGATAAACAGGAGGAAAAGTCAGGTATAAACCATGAGTGATTATCCTTGTCCACCTTGATTATTCTTAGAATACAGCAAACAGAGGAATCTATACTTTAAGAACCCTTATTTACAGGAGTTTGCAAAACAATATATAGAGAAACTGTGTTTCTGTTTATAAAACTAGTTTCTAAAAGTAGTCACAGAGCCATTTAAAAAAAAATCATTAAGCCTTAATATGAACATTTTGCTGGAATGGACAATACAGAAGACAGCAGACAGTGAAAAATCATGCGACTATTTTCCATTAAAAGATTAACAAGACAATACAGTTTAAACTGAAACAGTCTCCCTGAATGAGAGTTGCTATCCAAACTATACGGCACTACTATTAAAATTAAATGAGAAATGCAGTTCATAATATTTATTTCTGGCTTCGCCCAGAACTCTACTTCTTTTTAATGTTACTCACATCATCTTCTTTGGTTCCACCCCAGAAATTAGTCCCACCTGCATAGCTGGGGATGTTTAGCACAGCTATGCCCTGCAGACTTGGAAGGGGGATGTACTGTCCATCACACTGTAATAGATAAAATCTCATTCAGTATATAAATAACCTTATAAAAGTAATCAGCCAATTTTAACACATGAAGCTTCGACAGGGCTGGCAAAGAAAGACAGAGCCATTATTAGGTTTGATACAACACTGCTCCCTCCATGCTGTGAAGCACCTCTAAGACAAATCTCTTCTCCACAACCTTTAGCACCAATTTTTGGCAGAGCTGAAAAACATGTAGATACAACACGTTGTAGTATCTACACTGGAGGCGTTCCATGACTCGTTAAATAAGTGTTTTCACATCTCTTATTGTGAAATTTGTCATGCATCTTTCTGCAACAAAAAAAGCTGTCTCCCTGAGCACACACAGTAAGATCACCATGGATATATTCCCGTTCAGTCCTCGCGTGTTGCCTGATCTAGTTGAGAGGCATCCCTGCCCATGACAGGGAGGTTGGATTAAATGATCTCTAAGGTCCCTTCCAGCCTAGGCCATTCTATGATTCTATGATTCTATGATATTACAAAAAGCTTCATTTACCAATTCAGTAACTAGTGTTCCACTCTATATTGGCATTCACAAAATCGCAATACACTTGCTATCTAGGTAAATCCATCAAGCAGCGGGAACATATAAACCCCAAAAAATCAAGAATATTTCTAGCATAGCCACAAACGTAGTTAAATTAAGCACTGTTAGCACCGTACATTTGGCTTCCTGCAAAAAGAACACCCTTCGCCTCTCCTGAAAGTGCACAATCAAATCTAGGACTCATCCCATAGTTGTCACCCTGGCCATGGCTAAGAGTTGTTGCAGGTTGTTACTATGACCGACTGTTCAGTTCTTCTTCCTTACTGCTTTATTCTCCAAACCCATAAGCAATTCAACATCACAGGATGATGTAGGTCAATCTCGCCCTGCTTATGGCCAAGAGTAAATCTCTGCAGCAGTGAGTCTAACAATCTCAAATCATTCAACTAGGAGTCAAAAGTGCAGCCCTGCAGCAGTGCCACAGGTATGGATTTGAAGTAAGTTGGAAATATAAGGTCATAAATGCAGGTGTCCCTCTGCAGATCATGAATTTGTGGGTGAAGTTGCCTTTAAAGACGATCGCCAGATTACCGCAAGTTACCAGTCCCATGGAAGGATCTTAAAATTATACAAAGGAAAGAGAAACCCTCAAGTACAAAATCTGTAGCAATTTATGAGAAAGAGATGCAAAACTATTTCCAGAATGTGCTTAGTTCTCTCTTATGATTTCATCTCAGCAACAAGATGGAAGTCAACACTTTAATCAAAATGTGACAGTACCCAAAGTATGCTGTGATATTATTAGATGCTGCACAGCCATTTGTATTATAGTAGAGGTCTGCCTCCAGTTCCTGAAATTGGTATTTTTAATTTTCCAATGCTGTGCACCTCATCACATGTTTTAGTGTAAGGCTAATATTGTGCAAGGCAGTACTAAATAAGAAATGCCTACTTGATGGTTTATTTCCAGAAATATTCAAAGATAATTACAGAAAGGTCAGATTCAAATGCCTTAATGAATCTTGTCTGAATCTTACTCAAAAGATCCTTAAATTAGAATTCTATCTGCAGCACACATAGTGTTCTTTCCTTTAATTATATTTGCTAACTACTGCATAATTCCTTGATAATTACTCAGTCCTTAGATAACAGCAACCTGCTGCTACCAGACAAAATCCTCCTAAATCTCAGAGGAGCGAGAAACAGTTCCAGTAACTTAAAATTATTCTTTCAATTTAGAAAGCTCCCTTCCTATAAATAACGTGAACTTCCATATGAAATACTTAGCATGAAGTAAAAAGAGAAGTTATATGTGTTCTCTGTCAAAAACTATTCTTATATGTGTTCTCTGTCAAAAATTAGCCGAGATGTTATTTGGGTGAAAATAACCATCCTGTAGCCTTTTTCTGCATTTGCTGATCATTTATATCTCCTTTACGTTCTCAGTATGTGAAGAAGACTTAGATTTGATGTTAGAACTTAAAAGACAAAAAAACCCCATGTTTAGGTAATTTATGCAATACTTGCTGCTGTGATAATATCTTGCTTCTTTTGTGTGACTGACTCAGAAACGTATCAGGGAAAGTCTCTACTGGTGTAGCTGGGCTTCTTGTGAAGCACATTTAGGATCTCCTCTCTTCTGTCAGCAATTTTTGACTAAGATCCTCCGCGTGCTCTCCCTGTATGTGTGATTCAAGCTTTCAGACAATTTAAAATGAATCTGAAGGATTAAGACTCCTTATCGCTTTCCTTCTGTTTAGTGTATGTTCATTTCTCTTACTGTCCTTAAAATCTGGTGTCTCCCTTGAAGCAGTGAGTATCAAAAAACATAATCTACCTATACAGCAACTTATTTTTTCAAACCCCACTAGTAATTATAAGAAACATTACACTGGGTATTTTGGGATATTTAAGTACTGACATTTCACTCAAAAAAATGTGGGGAACAACCTCTTCCATCATGCATTTTTACACAGTGCCTTTGAGGTCAGCTGGGCGGACACAAGGACTCTGAAAGGTTTCAAGAGAAAGCCTAAACTCTTCACTACACATTGCAGAAGGAAAAATACTCATTCTGCCCATAAATAAAATTTACCTCAAGTTGAACTTTTTGTTCTAAGTTCTTGTAAGTTCTCTGCAGTAGCTCTTTTGTGCCAAGAACTCCATACCACATCATATTTTTTGTCCGACTTCTGAAAACAGGTAAAAAAAGTAAACAAGTCTTACATATTGAAATAAACACATTATTGTTTTGTATTTGTGGGATAAGAAAAAAATAAGAAATCCAAATAAAACATGAGGAAAAGAAAATAATGGAAACGTCTTGGCTCTGCTACTGACAATTATGTTACCTGCACTTTTCAGGGTGTTCTTCTCGCTTGTTATTAAATTCTAGTGAAATTTTTGCATCTAACCCAATTCCAAAGTAGTTGTTCATGACACATTTTTCTGAATATCCCTCCCTGTTAGAAGAAAAGAGATAATTACAAGTATATTTGTACAGTACCTGGAAACATAGAGCTTTGACCAAGATTGTGGTTGGTCTCAGAACAGATACAACAACCGATAGAGCTTTGACCAAGACTGTGGCTGGTCTCAGAACAGATACAACAACCGAGAACCATCAAGAGATGTTGCCTCTGAATCTTGCTGAGGAAACCCAACAAAAACACAGACCGGCTGCTGACTCCTTTGCGAGTGCAAGTTACTTCCTGAAGGGTAAAGAAGCAGCTGTACCACACCCCCATCCAGCGTTATCTCCACCATATCCAAAAATAACTGGGATAAGAGCTGCTCTGGGTATGGCTCTGAGACAGCAGCATCACAACCAGGCTGAGCACCCAGGCTGCGTTAAGGCACGTTGGTGCTTAAACGTTTGGCTCTTGTTGTTGGCACAGCACTGCTTCATTTTAGGGGAGCCCACAACCCAGATACCACTCATAAGTCTCTGCCAGTGCTACACCCAGTTCTGGGAAGCAGAGATAGCTTAGGACACAGAAAATCCACCTCACTGCTCCAGTCCTTAGGGGAACGCTCTTCTTCTGCCACTACGAAGTGCCCAGACCCGCCTCAACATCTGGTCACCCAGCTTGTATTCAGACCAGCAGTTTGGGCAGGAAAACCCAGCTCTGAAGGACGGCTGTCCTCCTCCTCTTCCCAGAGCAAGCGAGCACAGGCTTTGTGAGCAAATGTCTCCTATCATAGAAATGCTGCTGCAAGACAAATTTTCTCCACTCATAACTAAAAGGGCACAATCCAACTTGTTTTCAGACCTTGAAGGCCTATTGTCAAAGGACAGCAAACAAGAAATTCACAATGAAAAAAAAAATTATAAAAATTACAAAAAATAGTTCTTAAGCAAAATAAAGCAAAACAGTAAGGTTGGGAAAAAAAAAGGTTTCTTACAGAGAATCTGGATCCGGGTCAATAAACGGCGTAGCACCAAATGGATCGATGTTTGCTAGCAACATTTTGCTAATTATTGAACTTCCTGCAATAGAAGCAGCTAGACCAGCCCTCAAACCTGGTTTAAAAAAACAAACAACAAAAAGTAGAAAAAAAATAAAACCACACAATTTGAATTTGGTAAACAGACAAACATATATTGCCATAATATAACCCTTATACAGAGAGACAAAATTCGTTACATCTGTATAGGGAATGACTGCATTATAAATATTATGGTTATCTTATATACATTATATATGGTTATCTTATACGTATTGGTTATCTTTTCAAGTATCTGGCTCTCTTGAACAGAAAGGCAGCCACACTGCGGTGCAGTGGCTGACTCTTTGGGTGCCACCATCGACAAAGAGAAAAACACAAGAAAATTCAGGATTTCAGGCCAGCACTTGCTGGCTGGCAGAGTAACCAAATGGGTAGCCTAACATCCAAACAGACTACTAGAGCTTTTTAGTTAGTTTAATCTTCATCTCCAAACTGTCCATGATTTTCCTCTGGTACTTCCCTTTGGAAATATTCCTAAGGAATACTCCTACCATTTTTACAAATAGTA
Organism: Trogon surrucura; assembly: GCA_020746105.1. Lineage (NCBI taxonomy): Eukaryota > Metazoa > Chordata > Aves > Trogoniformes > Trogonidae > Trogon > Trogon surrucura. The sequence goes on from CM036617.1 coordinate 35,411,849, forward strand.
GTGACATAACTTAATTTGTGGAAAGACCACAGCCTTGCCATGCCTTCCTTGACCAATACTGATGCCACTCATCAAAACCTCTGTGTAATGCATGTAAACAACAGAAAATACTTTCTAAAAGATGTCACTTATGCTGACCGAAAGAAATACGGAAGCTTACTATATTAATGAAATGAATTAAAACAGTTTTTTACTGGTGCCCCCTAGTATTAGCTGCATTTGGATAAGAATAGATTATTTTTCCCTGTTTTTACTGTACAGTAGTTTCAGGGATCTGCTTCCAGAGATGTTCCCACAGGCATCACTTATTCAGAGGGTTGAACTTCACGTGGCTTTGCCCCTCAGCCCCTTCACGGCCTGTGCTGATTAGTAAGAATGATAGAAAGAACTGGGGATACTGGTGGATGAAAAATTGGATGTGAGCCGGCAATATGCAATCACAGCCCAGAAAGCCAAATATATCCTGGGCTGCATAAAAAGCAGTGTGGCCAGCAGGTCAAGGGAGGTGATTCTGCCCCTCTGGAGTACTGCATTCAGCTATGGAGTCCTCAGCACAAGAAAGACATGACCCTGGTGGAGCAGATCCAGAGGAAGGCCACTCAAATGGTCAGAGGGCTGGAACACCTTTCCTATGAAGACAGGCTGAAAGAGTTGGGGTTGTTCAGCCTGCAGAAAAGAAGGCTCTGAGGAGACCTTATTGTGGCCTTTCAAAAGAAGAGAGCTTATCAGTCAAAGACTGAGAGGCTTTTCACCAGGGCTTGTACTGACAGGACAAAGGGCAATGGTTTTAAACTGAAAGAGAGTAGTTTTAGATTAGACATAAGGAAGAAACTTTTTATGATGAAGGTGGTGAGGCACTGGAACAGGTTGCCCAGAGAGGTGTGGGTGCCCCATCATTGGAAGTATTCAAGCTCAGGGTAGATGGAGCTTTGAGAAACTTGATCTAGTGAAAGATGTCCCTGCCCATGGTGGGGGGGTTGGAACTAGACGATCTTTAAAGATCCCTTCCAACCCAAACAACTCTGTGATTCCATGATTCTGAGACCCCGAGTTTCATTTTTCATCCTCCAGAATCAAACGCAACCGCTTCTGTTACATCTGGTGGTGTGCCAAACGATCAGCAATCTTCTGCCTTATTTTGCATTTCCTACTACATGATACAACACAAAGATGTGTATGTCGGTCAAACAAATTCAGGACATGAAGTAAAATTTGGTTTTTGACAGCAAACAGGGGAACAGAAGGCAATATTACAGTATTGTGAGGAACAGCAGATTTCAAAATCGTAATTACCTGGGCAGATAATCCTGGTGTTAAGCACTGGGAGGTTTTCCTTGCTCGCAGCCAAACCTGGAGCAGAGAAAGAGCCTGTCTGAGAATGGACACCTCGGCTTGTACGACGATCTGGAGATCTTGGTGCTGTTTTAACTGTGCAGAAGTAAGAGCGCTAATTAGGCTTATTATGACACGAAATACGTATTTTTTACAGCCCTGAAAATATTTCAGAAGCATTAATTCATCTGTTACCATTCTGTGACAAATGTCCTTCCCCCTCACACCACAGTTTTTCCTCTAAATACAGGGAAGAAAACTCAGAAACAGATCAAGTGACAAGCAAAAATTAAAATGAACAAGTGCACACTCAGTATGAGGAGTTCTCAACTTAGGCTTCAAAGTATTAGTAAAAACTGCATTACATCCACCATAAAGTGCAATAGTATTTCATGCTGTAGTAGGTTCTGATAAACATGTTAATGAAGTAAGAAGAAGTGAAATTCAATCTATATTTCTGTATAAATATATCTGTATTATAAAGTACATTATTATTTATAACAATTTTAATATAGATGGCTATTCTAACCCATAGGCCATGGAAATACCTGATCAACAGCCACATTATTTGCTTCAAGCAGCTAAAATGGGCCCCCTGCCTGCAGCAAGTTTCTGAAAACATCAGACATAACTCTGACATCTTTATTTACAGCCAAACTGAAAACTGCAAGGGAAGGGAAAAACCATACTTGTCTTCTGCAGTTAAAAGAGACTGTGAAGGGCACAATATTTTCTTCTAAAAGAAAAAAACAAACAGCAATTCCCAAAATACTTGAAAAAACTTATCCGTTGAAGTTCTGCAGATCAATAAAACCTTGTGAAAAATAGCAAGTTCAGTAGCTAATGTAATTGCTGGTGACAAATGCTCAGGAAAGAGAAGGGGAAGAAAATCAAGGGAAAGAAAAGATATTCACAAAGAGTAACTGGGAGCTCAGTGAGGCCAGTTATCCCTGGGGCTGCCTCTGGAGGTGACGAAGAAGGATAGGCTTTTCAGAAGGCTGACCTCAGGTGCCGTCATAATTTACTTTCCTGGCAGAACTTGTCTCATGCAGGCTGAGAGAATATGTCAGTGCCTGCTTCAGCCTGGGGAAGTTAATCTTTGAGAAATTCAGCCCTATCAGATGTAGCCAGAGAATTGTGCCCCAGGCAAGCAAGTTTGGGTATTATTGAATGCTTTGCTATAGCATTTCCATGCATGTGCAGAAAGCTTTTGCACACCAAATGATCACAGACAGATGTTTCTTGGCTACCTCTGATCCAAATTATCTCACATGTTAACACTACTTCAGCTCAGGACAACTTCAATGTTGACTGTCTGAAGAAGCACAGAACAAAAAATGAAATTATTTCAAAGTGATCTGATATACTCCTCTCAAAACTTGAAAACTAATTCAGCAAAAAATAGAATGATGAGAACTAGTACCAAGAAAGCAGAAGAACAACACAACCAGGAATTCAGTGGCAAGGATAAAATATACCCTTTTCAGTGGCAGGAGGGGGGCAGATCGGTTCACGTCAATCAGCCTGAGAGTAATGTGGGTGTTCTGTATGAAGACATTAATGGAAAGAAAATGCAGAGTGGGAAAATCTAGAGACAAAGTTAATAAGAACCAGCATTTAGAAACTGTGTTCAAATCAATTCAGACCAGGACTTGGGCATTTGCTCTTTTTTTAAAGTGATGGTAAACTAGCACAGAACAGTCAATGAAATGGCAAATTCTTCACCCTCTTGTATCCCAGGAGTAAGATTACAAACGTTTCTGGAAGAACTGCTTAAGCCAAAAATAAATTCTTAGATGCACGACAAGGATAAGTGGGTGAAATTTTCTGGACTGTTCTATACGAAAGTTCTGACCAAGTGGACTAACAGCTCCTTCTGAGTTTAACATCTACATAACAGCCTTAGCAGCCATCAAAACGCCATAGTATTGCATTATAACACTGTAACACAATGATTTGTATCTCTGCACAAAACCTCACTGTAATAATGTTAAAAAATGAAAACGAATAAAAACTGCAAGGAATATCTAACAAGAAGTATTAAATATTTAGATGAAAGTAATTAACACATGGGAAAATATTTTCATTCAGTGATCAAGAAGATCCTCAGTGGGTAAAATATAGCATTCAGAACAAAGTTAACATTCACTTTTCATAATAGCACCGAAAAATTCACTTTATTCACACAGTCTCTCATCTCTGTACTTGGGAACAAGGCAGTTATATTAAATAGAAAAATCAACAGAGCAGCTGCTCTTTATTTGACAGATGAGACTCCTGGGGTAACTGCAATAAAGATAAACTTTTGCTGTTCATGCTGTGATAAAAAGAACAGAGCCCTAATGAGTAAAACCGATGTTTCATTGCAGATAATTGATTTCACGTTTCATGCTTTGTCCCTAAACACCTATCTTTCACTGACAGCATTAATATGTGCTCATTTTCACACATATCAGATTGTATGAAGAATAATACACCTCCCCAATAAACCCAGAAACTGTATCACCAAGAAACAAGGGGCTTATATATATTTCTACATACAGAATATGTATGCATATATATTTATTTTATTGTATATTTATGGCAGTAGGACTGGGTCATCTGTAGGGCCAGAATCCTCTGTGAGCTACTACTGAAACTGGAAAACCAACAAGCATTGACTCCTAAAACCAAAGGAAAAGGGGAGGGATAAATGAAGGTCCCTGACATCCATTCCTGGAGAAAAGGAAATGGGATATTCTGAATCAACAGAACCCCCAGAGACTAATGTCATATTTCTAAGGTAGGAGCTACTGGCACAGACACCAGTTTCAGAGCAGAAGTCATGAGGACGACACAATTTGAGGATGCTGGTGTGGGTCAGGGTAACAAAAGATGCACATCCCAAACACCTTTGCTCATTTTGCCACAAGAAGTTGCTCACTAAATACCTACAGAAGAGATTTTGCTGCCCACCAGCTGCCACCATTCCTCCGTGACTCGCAGGTCATCTCAAGACCTGCAGTGCATCACTGTCCACTTCGATAACATGGCAAAGGCTGAAATTTCCACCCATAGTAAGAAGCAGCTTTCCTAAAATGACTGTGCAGCTCGAGATCGTTGAACAACCCTGGCACATGAACTACCACTCAACGTAAGATGCAGTATTGACATTTGTGATGGAAAATGTCTAAACACGACCTCTGGCTGGACTGACTTGGAGCCAAAAGCAAACAAAGGAGAAGGTAAGTGAGGATCTCGAACAGAAAAATAGTCCTTCCTTTTTCCACTGCAGCCACTCACTGGCAGATTTCATAAAGGACACATGAAGGAGAGATTTTAACCTATCATTTGAATGTGGGAATTAGCACTGCTCTATTTCAGGAGATGACTATTCTCTAAATATCATTTTACACACAGTAACCAAACACTGAATAGCCAAAAGGAAAGCTTAATGACAGGATGGGCTATTACTTTACGAAAATCAAGTTTGTTTAGACACAGACCACTCAATATTCTAATTGCTTTGTACAATTATTGATACAAATAATACAACTGGGTTCTTTCTGATGCATTTTAAAACCCAGCTGTCTTTTTTTTTTTTTGGAGAGTAACCTGCAGAGCCCCACAGTGAGGACACAATGATGTTCCTACAGGAAAGCAGGAGCAGTTAGACAGCGGCAGATGACATAGTCCATCTGACCAAGGGCAGAGGAAGTAAGGAGCTCTACACTTTGGAAATCAAGAGTAGCTTGGTACAGTGGCTTGCTATATGGTTTCCTATACAGCAGCCAACAGTTGCAAGGAACTCACTGGACTAACGACCTGTATTTGGGATAAGAGTACAAGAAATCTTTCATGGCAAAGAGCTCTAGGATATTAAAGACTTTGTTTCAACTTTCTGTTCTGGATTAGACAAATAGAGGGGGTGACCTTAGTACTGCCACTTCTCAGGAGACTTCCATATTCCAGTTTCTATTATATTCTTTCCTGCTTTATGCTGTTCCATTTCATACGGAAGACCTAAATATTCATTCTCTGTTCCCATAATTGTGTCAAGGTAAGCTCTCAGCTGAGACATCAGAGTTTTGTTGTCCATACAATAAATAAATATGTCTATTTCACACAACTTGAAAGCCTTTCATCAGCAAGTACTGACAGAAATTTCTCTGACTGACATCCTATCACCAGGGTTATCCAGGCTCTTTTTAGTCCCTGCTCAGATTCTTGTAGAAAAGTGAGTGTGAACACTAGATTTAATGCAGGTACTCTTCTCCCCAGCAAATACCTTCTCAGATTTATACACACATTTCAAAAGGTTGTTCATCACATCTGCTGCATTTTTCCCTTAATTTTTATTTATCCAAATCTATTAAATTTTTTTTTCCAGTGAAACAGGATGCACACTCCATAACGCAACTATAAGGAGACCGCATAATTTTGAATTATTTTATTCCTAATTTACTTACCTGATGGGGACTCAAGTTCCTTTGTATCTTCCTCTTTTTCCTCTTCTTTGGATTCATCCAATTCTTTGCTATATTCTAGTGGAGACTGGTTCACTTGTTCTTCACTATGAGCATTCTGCTCATCCACAACTGCTTATTAAAAAGACAAAAAGCTTCAATATTCCTAAAGAAAAGCTGCACACATGCAAAATTAAGTTTCTTCTTTTTATGTAGCTTTAAGTTTAAAATTATTAACAAACGACTTCTATTGCCAATTCAGTGAAAAATTGCCTAGTAAACCTTTGTCCATTGATAAAGATCTGATGCTACAAATTTTCATTTTGTGGAGCACTCTAGTTACAAAAAAAGAAAATTTTACATGTGAACACATGTGCAAACATGTATCCATATATGGAGGCAATCATCAACATCCAAACATGCTACATTTCTTTCTTTTCAGCTTGTAATGAGCACATATTTTTATCTACGTAAGAATGTAGAAATCAAATTTTAATAATGAAAATGTATGCTAGCTTAAAAAAATAAATAAATCATAATCATTCTACGAGTAAGGATCAAGATGTTGCTGACGTGCACCTTTTTCTGCTTGTTCAATGATCTGCCTCACAGCTTTCTTCAAGCTGTTTGCCCGGAGCATTAACTGTTCCCTTGGTTTGAAGAGTTTCTGGGTGGAAGACTTGGAGACACACTCTGCTAATTGCTCTTTACATTCAGACAAGGATTCTTCACTTGAAAACTCCTCTGCTTCTTCTTCTACAATGGGGGGAGTGATGCCTGGAAGGATGGGAGCAGCCTGGGCTTCCGTGTGAAGAGCCTGGAGCAACAGGTCTAGCTTCTCATTTAACTCGGAGCACTAAGGAAGAGTGGAAAAGAATACACACATACACACAAAAAAAAAAATAATAATCAGGAAATTAATTACCAGTCTGTATTTAAAATTGTTTGTATCTTACGTGTCTATGCAATTGTTTACATAAAATGCAAAACTATCTGGACTATCAGATTACGAGGAGATCTGCAGGGCTTTTTTTGCAGACATACCCTGTGATGCTCAACCAGATTAGAGCAATTATAAAAAAAAAACAATCCCTACAACCACATTAAATTAATACACTGGGCTAAACTCAGCCTGCCACTAGGGTACAGATCAGATCTTACTCGTCATCCAAAGGGCCTGCAGCACAGAGAACCACCACAGATTTGCACATATCATGCAGCATTAGAAGAAATTATGGGTGCTCAGTACCCCAGTTTGGAGAGAGAATCTATGGGGACATGCCCAGCTGTTAGACTGAGACTCATGGGGTTGGTCTTACAACCAACTTGGTGAGTTGTCACAGAGCAAAGAGGCTCAAGACAACACCAAGCACTGTCAAACGCTTCTACCCATCACTGCGCAGTTGCCTTCTCTGGGTACACTGGAAAAGAGGTGATTTTGTCTGCTTAAGGGAAAGGAAACACTCTGGCCTTGGAAGAGTAAAAAAGAAAAATTGATTTTCTAAAATGTGCACCGAAGAGAAACATGAACCACAAATTGCCATTTAGCATTTAGCAAGTACATTTCCTGACTCTAGGATTGTTAGTGATTTTGTTTTCTTCTTTTCTTTTCCACTCATGCAAATTTTGTGCCTTACACCAAAGCCTTCTGTGTTTTTTTCAGTGCTTTTGCAACATGATCACTTCAATTTGCAGCTTAAATGATTATTTTTAACATTTTAGTCTCTTTTCATTCTCCCAGCATACCCTCTCATCGTTATCCCATTGTTTTCCTGCAGCTAACTTAATCCCTAAAAATATAACTCCTAATACAAAATATTTCCTTTTAACTCTATGTACGCTGCCATGAACTTTATCATTTATGAAGGAAAAAAGTGTAAACAGAATCTATAGAGATCTTGAGTTTAAAGATGGTTTGGAAATAACTGTTCTATGCAGTAAGAAGGGAAGAACTTCGAAGTCACTGGTTGAAATGAAAGCCAGGCTGGGCATCCTGAAGCAATTTGAAAATGAAACACCCATGAGCTATAAACTTTAAAAATACCACAACTTTAAACCAGAATATAGTCATAGTCTTACTTTAATGGCCATGGCATCAGCTTCCTCCGCATTTTCCATTGGTTTTTCATAAGTCTTCCCTATTTTGGCAACAAAGTCCTTTACAGTTTCACATAATATTCTTCAGATAAAAAAAAAAGGAAGGGAGAAATCGAATGAAATAAGATAAAATAGATATGCTTGGAATATTAAAATTCTTATGGCAATTTCTTTATATGCATACTGCTATACATCATTCTTGTTGGAAACGTAATTCTGTGGTCCTACTTGCAAAGCAGATGATACTCTTTTCCACGGTGTGCAAAATCCAAGTTTATCACTTTAAAACACCCTCCCTTTTGCCCAAACTTTTGCAAATAGGGTATCTAAGAGTTTCTTATTTCTAAGAACGGAAATGAACGTGAGTCATTTTATCCACTCCCTTGCTGGTACACTTTCCATACCAGAGAAGACAGCAAACGTGCGTTCACTTTGATAACTTCAAGCACAATTTTGCCAATTCCCGTGCAAAGATGGAGCCCAGAAACCACGGAGAAAATCTACTGCCTTCAGCAGAGCCTGAAATCCTCAGATGAAAGCACGTGGCCACACAGCACCCACTGCACAGCTCATGGTTTTGAACCACAGCTGTCCCTGAGGCAAACTACAGTGGGCTGCAACGAATTTTCTTTGTGTAAATCAGGGAAGGACTTGGTCCTTATTAGCTACAGTGCAGACAGACAGCAAACTCACTAACGAGGTGTGGATAATTGCTTAGTACTGTTCATTTGGTTGAAATTTATTTGCCAGAAATTAAATGGGTTTAACAAGGTACAGACCAAGTTTAGAATTTGCAGTTATAATAACAACCTCCAGTTTCATTTTCAACATGTGCTATGTATGCTTCAGAAACAAAACTTTATTAACTTGCTTTTAGCATTAAAATAGAAAAAGAGATGTAATGACATTCAGGTCATTTTTGAAGATTCTGTGACTGGTCTTTTGCATATTGCAGAATACAAGATTTTTTTTCAGAGAAGGTATGCATAGAATACTTCTGATTTCAGACGATGTCCATGACTTGCCAAGTAATTATCTTTCATTTTGAAGTGTTTCAGTTTGGGGGAAACAAAACCCAAAACATTGTCTGAAACCACTATCAATTGAATTGATACAGATAAGAGCCACAACAAAGCTACTTAGCCCCAAGTTCTGCTTCACACTGGTGAAGTTGTTTATCCTCTTAAAGATATGGATATGCATAAAACAAAACAGAAGAAATGTAATGTGAAGTAGACCACATTTACACATTAGTAACAGTAATTTTCATATTTCAGATGCATGCTGATTTGGAGAGATTTTAAATCTCTTCATATCATGTGATTTTTTTAGAAAATGTTGATGTGTTTAGTATTAAGCTATCCATTACAATTGTACCGTATAAAACATTTGCAGAAAAAACATCTACTCTAAAAGATATAAATCATGATATATTAAGCCAAGCCAGTCGGGTCAGCCATAAGAAAATCAGGCTTAGACAGGAGGTTATGATGGTGATGATGTTACACTGGGGATTTATCCTACACATCATACATAAAACTGATCAACTCACTTGGCAGATGATATGACAACTGAGTGCTGATCAGAATTGAGAATTTTTGCAAGATGAGCAGCAACTGAGTCCTCATAAGCAGATATCTAAAAACAGAGAGAAAAAAGACTTCAATTTCTACCCGTTTTAGCAGTTTAATACCAAGCAGTGAGATCAAATGCCTCCAAAAATAGCAGGATTTCCATTTCAGATTTAATACAAGGACAAGCAGCTGGCAATGCAGATTCTACCTGCATACAGCATTTAATGTACCGGGTTTTTAATATTCAAAGTAACGCTGCATCTGAGAACTTGATCCACGGCTCTCTCCCTCCCGTAGCGAAAGGAGTAAGTTATTCCTAGACCAAAAATAGTCCATGAGGCAGTATCCCTACTGACAAAGGGTGCTAAACTGGTACAATATTATCAAAAATCGATCACAGAATCATAGAATGCCTTGAGGTGGAAGGGATCTAGTTCCAACACCCCCACCATGGGCAGGGACACCTCCCACTAGACCAGGTTGCTCAGAGCCCCACCCAGCCTGGCCTTGAGCACTTCCAGGGAGGGGATATTCACAGCTTCTCTGGGCAACCTGTTCCAGTGTCTCACCACCCTCACTGTAAACAACTTCTTAATGTCCAAGCTAAATCTACCCTGCTCTAGTTTAAAACCAATGCCCCTTGTCCTAGCACCACATGCCCTTATAAAGAGTCCCTCCCCAGCTTTCCTGTAGCCCCTTCCAGGTAATGGGAGGATGCTACAAGGTCTCCCCAGAGCCTTCTCTTCTCCAGGCTGAACAGCCCCAACTCTCTCAGCCTGTCTTTGCAGGAGAGGTGCTCCAGCCCCCTGATCATCTTTGTGGTCCTACTCTGGACCCTCTCCAACAGATCCATGATGGCCTTCCTGTGTTGGGGGCTCCAGAGCTGGGCATAGTACTCTGTAGCAAACCATTCTGCAGTTAGTTTTTACAAGAATGTTTGGGAGAGTGAATGTATGCATTGTCCATCTTTTTTTGCACAGAATTTTAAGTACTGAAATATTCAGGAAAATATTTGGAATGGATCAAAAGCACATTCTGACACACTATATGCTGTCTCAAGATAGACATGGATCTAGCCCTCAACTTTAGAAGAAAATTCTAGCTAAATCCCAAATCTAAAGCTAAAAATAATGCAGTTCTGAAATTTTCTGATGGCTTCCTTTAAGAATCTTTTGAAGTCTTTTAGTGTGTTTTGGCCCTTGGCAGATATACCAACTTTTTTTTTTTTTCTTCTCCTAAAACCCAGCCTTAGTTGTAGAACTGTGATAGTAAATCAGTTTTCATTTCAAGAGAAAAATCAAGATGTAAACATCTGGTCTGTAAGGATGTACTTTTTGATGGTGCTCAGTAACAGGACAAGGAATAATGGATTTAAGTTAGAACATAGGAAGTTCCACCTCAGCATGAGGAGAAACTTCTTTACTGTGAGGGTGACAGAGCTCTGGAACAGGCTGCCCAGAGAGGTTGTGGAGTCTCCTTCTCTGGAGACTTTCAAAACCCACCTGGATGCGTTCCTGTGTGGCTGCCCTAGGGGATCCTGCTCTGGCAGGGGGGTTGGACTAGATGATCTCTAGAGGTCCCTTCTAATCCCTAACATTCTGTGATTCTATGATTCTATGATTCTACGAAATATCAGTATAAGATTCCGTAACCAAACCAAGTGAAGTAAGTCTTCTCCAAGTGGAGGAAAGAGAAAAAAAAGAATCAGATACGTACTTTTATTTACTTTTTGAACTGTTCTTTAATACATTATCTATGGTAAGGTTAACTATTCTTTTTCTGAAATATCATAACTCAATAAACAAAGAAAAAAAAGTTAAAATCAAAATTAAACAGCGTACTCAAAAGAAAATGGTTTTGTTCAGCCTAGAGTAATGGCAGGTAACCAGAGCCTACAGAACTGATTTTCCAGAAAAGAAGTTTTATATGAGCAGTTCCTTCCATTTTCAGGAGAAGCCAAATACAGTTTCAAAGCCAGAGCTAACAAGAACAAATTATTTTTCTTTTCCTTAACAAGATGAAGATACACTTGAAAATTTTAACTGTCTGGAAAAAACAGAATAGATGAAGCCTTGGTCTGCCTCACAGACACGGGAAACAGAACTGTGTGCAAAGCAGAGCCCCAGCCTTTTTGCATCTCTGTATCCAGCAAGCTGTCAAAGGTTATAACCTTCTTGCCAATTAAAACAGCCTGAATTATTAAATTATTCAGGAACCTGCTGGTTAATTATTGCTTCTCAAGTACTTCTGAGCTAAAGTTGATACGCATTAACATTCTTAGGAATATATCATTTTCTCATTTTTAGTCGGAGTTTTCATGCCAATTAATTTGATAAAAGCATCTCCCTCTCTCTCAAAATCCAAACCTCACCTGACAGTACAAGCACAAGTCTTGTCTGAAAGACAAACTAAGTTTTTATTTGAGGTCACTTGTGATTTCAAGCTCTCTGAAAGAACAAAGAGAAAGTGGGGTGGTATCACCTGATCTAACTTGAGCTGCAAAAAGCACACTCTCTCTCTCTCTCTCTCTCTCTCTCTTTCTTTCTTTCTTCCTTTCTTCTTTCTTTCTTTCCTTTCCTTCCTTTCTTTCTTCCTTTCCATTTTTCTTTTCTCTTTCTCTCTCTGTCTCTCCTTCCCCTCGTTCTCTCTCGCTTTCACAAGACTACCCTTGCCTTGAAATGTGGTGGGTTTTTTAATTCTTTTTCCACTCACAAGACAGAAACCCTTTCGCTTTCATATATATAAAATGTTATATATTTATACATATAACAGTGTATATATATATTATCATTATACAACAACATTACACTAAATCATACTATTATATACAAAATAACAAGATGTATTCTCACATATAATAATTATACAAACTATATAATGTTACTATATTACATATATCATATCAAAATATTATAAAATATACAAAAAATAATTTATACCTTACATATATTGAAATACATATTTTTCAAGAAGAAATTTTTCTGACAGCTCTGCTGAACACTCCTTACCTTTATTCATTTTTGGCAAAAAATATAGAAGTGGAACACTTGATTTGCAATACATGGCATGAACAGATGTTAACTCAGTTCTGTTAGCAGATTACAAAACACTTGTTTCTAATCTTCACACAGGTGCTTTATTTAAAAGTATTGTCATCCCAGAAGCTCACAGTTAAGTGTGTGAAACAACAGAACAAAAGTAAGAGTCTACCTGGCACTCCTCTGAGTCTTCTGCAGTCACTGGAAGAATAGAAGGCTTTGCTGGTAATTTCAGTTCATAGGACATTATGCTCCACCTGAAAGAAACACAACAGCTTTTACGTTTCCAGATTGTTAGTTTTATCTTTTCTTCAACATAACTAAAAAAAAAAAGAAATTTGCTGTCACACCACAGAGTAACTTGTTGTGCTTTTTTTTAAAAAAAAAGCAGATTGATTTTTACTTGTAAGCTATTTGCATATCAACGACATAATAGAAATCAATGGTGACAATTTGTTTTATTGCTCAGATTATTTGTTAGTAATTTGATAATAAGACTCATTTGTGAACAAATCCTGGGACACTCAATGCAGGCCACAAAGATTTTCCAGCAAAAACAATTACTATATAAAAAGATTCGTGCAAACTAAGTGCAGAACTCAACAGAAAAGACGTGTTCCTAGAGAAAAAGCTCTGAGGTAACATTAGCTTTTTATCTCAACTAGGGAAGCAGGCATGAGAACAAAGCAAATGGTGAAGTATCTTCATTGACAGATCATTTTTTTTTCCCCTGGTAAAGGACAGTACTCTACAGCACAGATAGTATGAAACTGCTAACAGCAACATCCTTCAAAAGCCTGTTGAAAAAAAAAAAAGTAATCACTGCAGATGGCCTTGGGAGCAAGTCTACTGAAACTGAAGCAAAAAATGAAACTGAGCCCTTTTTTTTCAGTACAGAAAAAGGCAAACATGATTTAATCTACGACTCTTTCAGAATCCCCAGGCCAACACTTATTTCTAAGGATCAGTAACAAGCGTTTCTCTACATAACTTTGCTGTAAAACGGTCAAGTAGTCTACAGAAGAGCTTAAAACATAAGAAGACTTATTTGTCTACTTCATAAAAAACCACACTAAAATAAAATTATGACATTCAAGTGTTTGTAACTAGGGCAAGAACATAAACACCCATGAGAGAAAGGAACAAAGTAAGAACTATTCCTCTCAGAACATTGTACTTCTTCGGAACAGCATCTTCTCTGACTTTTTTTAAATGCTCCTTTGTCTTATGGATGAAAACCACACAAAACAAGGAGCATGAAGATCTCTTGGTTTTCGCTAGGAAAATGCCTCAAACGGAAATATTAGTAGTGGATCAAGCCAAAGATCCAGTCAGCCCAGCATCCTGTCCACAGCTGATGCTTCATAAATTATATCATGGGTGAAAGGACACGACGCCACTTCTCCCTGTATCTGAGGGCAGAGAGCCCAGGTGTCTCCTAAATAAAGATGCTACTCTTAAGGGTATTTGATAGTGTGCATGGAGTCCACAAAACTGCTCTAAATGGTTTTAAATCCATACAATTTCTTAATGCTTACAACTTCTTGTAAGAGGCAGTTAAGCAGCTTCATCAGCTACGCAACGGACTGTTTTGTCACCTTTTGTTAAACTTCGGACAACACGCATCCTAGTTTCATCAACCGCTCTGCCCTATGACTCTTCACTTTAAAAAAGACATTGAAGAGCTGTCCCCGTTATTATCTCAATTCCCCTCATGATTACGATTTGCATCCTAAAAACCAAAACCACTGAACATTAAGTCTCTAAGACTGATCCAGAAATGCAAACAACTACCATTTGAATTTCCCGCTAAATCATGTAGATGCACATTTAAGTTTACCTGTCTAACATTTTTGTGCTGGCTCGTTCTAGTTTCTCCAAAATCTGAGGAAGCTGAGTATCATCGTCACAGGATCCGCCCCAACCAAGGACACGAGCAAGATCATTTCCAGTACCGAGGGGTAACACGCCTAATTGACACTGAAACACAATACAGGAGCAAATCTACTATTAAAAACTAGAAAGAAAATGTACAACCTATTACAAATGCTTGTTATTTCAGGGAGCAAATGTTAAATACACAGCAGATGTCTCAAGCTTGTAAACCTAACTGTGCAATGCCGATACAACTTGCATTTACACCAGTGAAAATTCTCATTTAACAGTAACTATTGAGTTTGGCTCATAAATAGAGATATGACAAAGAACCAAGTCAAGGAAAAATAAGCATATAAAATTAAGTCTACTCAGTACAGTGAAAGAAAGTAAGTATGTGCACTTGCCTGTTTGTGCAAGCTGAGCTTATCAATTTCTGACAAGACCCAGCCCACGCTTCCATCGCCACCACACACAAGAATCCTGAAGTTGTCAAACTTCTGAAATAACCGCAAACTGCAGGGAAAATGCAGCCTGTTAGAGCCAGTTACATCCATTGGTGAGAGAGCAGTTATACTCATTAGTAACTGTTAAAAGAAAATATGATAGTACCTTCATGGACCTTTTATTGTTCTGGGGAATGTGGATATAACCATCTACTTAATAAACCTACTTACAACCCATCTATTGCTGTATATTCCACTTGTATTGACATTTCTGATAAATAACATGCCAAGTTTTCCTTAAAAAAAAATCCCTTGATATTGTTTTCAGGATTTTATTAATATTATTTTATTAATTTTATCAATATTAAAAAATAAATAATTCTAAGCTATGAAACTGCAACTGCTTTATGCTTCCCACTTCATTCCAAAGCAGAAGACACCAAGAAGAGGTGTTAAGACACAACAACAAGATGTGCTCCACAACACGGGTGGGCTTTTACCAACGAGTGACTAACTAAATGCAGGGGCTGTTGGGAGACAATTATTACATATAAGATGATCACAACAATACAAGACAAATAATACAAGTATTTCGTAATAGGTTCTTAAAGCCGTAGCCTGCTTTCGCCTCCTACGGCTCTTCCTCCTGTCCTCTGCCTTTTAACACCTCCAGGATACAACACTTGGGCAGCACAGAAAAGGAGGAGAAGAGACACAGAACAACCAGAAAGGCGAGACACAGAGGAAGGGGTTATGAGATATGAAGAAACAGCCAAAAGGTAAACACAACAGAGATTTAAACTTAAAAAAAAAACCAACCAAAAAACAACCCTAAAAACCCACAAAGAAGAATTGGAACTCTTAAACTAATAAAAATAAATGTTTTTTAAATGCATGTTATTTTCCAGAAAATATATACTCTCTGAACTATTTCTAAAAAGCAACATATTAAGATCACAAATCTTTGAAGCATTTATACTTTTTTTCTGAGAAAAATAATGTCACTTGTGTATGATTGGCAAATACCTATTCAGAACAAAAGATGCAGATATTTAAGGAAAAAAAAATTGGATACCAGAACAATTTCTCCTATCCTGAGGAAAGGGAAGAAAACCCCTAGAAATATGCTGTCTCAAAGAATGCAACTTTGCTTCTTAGATCAGGTAGAAAAAAGAAGACATCAGTACAACCTGACACAATAACTGCTATGGACCTCTCTTTGGAAACTGTTTAGGAAAAATATTTAAAAACAACCAACCTGGCCTACAATTACTGTGCAAAACCAAAGTGAGCCTCCCGAACCATGCTGCTGGTAGGTACAACTACACGAAGCAAAAGAACTTGCAAACAGACAGAAATATTTTTCACACTGTTCTCTTTCTCAAAAATTTTCTCACCAATTAAGATGGACTTTAATATGTTATTATAATTACATATACAAAAAACTAGGCAAAAAGGACTTAGATTAAATTAAGACTATCAGGGTTATAATGAACGGAACAGTACAATTTAAAGAGCAGATATAACATGTCCATAACATAGTACTAGTTATAAAAATCCACATCTGTATTCCATTGTATTTGTATTATTTGCCCACTCTTTGAACGGACTTTTTGTGCATTTATTTTGTCTACAATTCCGCATTTACAATTCTGCATCTTTAAGAGTACAAAAAGTAGTGATTCTAGTTGCTGTAACTGATATTAATAGGCCATTTAACCACAACGTTACATCTGAGTGGCATTAAATCAGGCAACAGAAAAATGTGCAGGAATTTAATATTTACGAATGCGTAAAGATGCTCAGGTTGTGGCTACGCAAATTTCATTCTATCTTTCCAACGACCAATCCTGACGTTTTTCATTGTGTTCCTGCTCCAAATTTTGCGCAATGCTTATTTTCTTGACCGTTTGCATATGCTGCATAAACCGTACTTTGAATGTAGTTACCAAGTGACAAATGGTTTTTGCGTCCTCGTCCATCACCCACTGCAGACTGACATTTGAGTTCAGCATTCAAAAAGATACAGGGTACGTTGAGACAACAGTTTATTCCATGGATATTCACAAAACAGGATTTATGCACATGAAACGGAAGAAAAGCACATGGGAGACTGGGCATAAAGGCTGTCATTCAGAAAAGCATCTAAACATTTGAAATGGTTTTGAACCTTACCGGTTAACAGAAGTCAAAGCCAGTCAACGAGCCACTAAACACTTGGGCTGTTGGCTATGGTTTTTCCTACAATTCCACCGGAATTCATCCTGACATTCTGTTACCTCTTAGATTTTAATTAGGAAGACACAATAGATATTGGTGGTAGAATTATAGCACGGATGGGTCAACACAACACTGTACTTGGCACTAAATTCCCTTGAGGAAAGGATTGCTCAATATTTCCAAGGTCATTACCCTAAGTGAGGTCCTCCATTCATTAAATCGAACACCTGAGCTGGATTTAACGACTGTTTGAATCGACGAAGAAACTTTACTCCCTGATTGTCTCCACTCTTTGAGTTAACAAAAACTAAAAGAGGACTGGCACAGGATGGCGGGCATGTGGCTTTCCAGAAACCTGTGAACATAGTTAGAAAGAATGAAATAAATAAGGCTTTCTAATATGAACAACGCAAAAAGAAAACATGGGAAAGAGGAAGAAAGGGATGAAGGAGAAAAGGAGTACATTTTACCATGCACAATGTAAACACTAAACTGAGTATCAGCTCCGCAAGGAAAACATAATTGCTCAAGATTTACCATTTCATTTTTTTCTTCTCAGTATTTTCATTCCCTAGATTTAGGTAAAATCCTGAAGACAATAGTTTTACTGTTTTTCAACAGTGAAAAAGTTTATTAACCTTTTAGAATACTTCTCAAATCTCATCTTCACAGATATCACATAATTAGATATAAATCGCAGTTACAAGAGTTTGGGTTTTAATCCAATTTCCCTTTACCCTTACTGGGTTGAACTGGATCATCCACATCTCAGCTTTCTGAGGTTACTGTACTCGGCTGCTCCCAGGTGAGACTTTGCATGAGAAGGTTTCTCTCAGACTGAAGTTGTACTACTAATTATAATAGAATCACTGAATAACTGTGATCCAGAGCTTATTAGAGTCAGTGTACGTCTTAACTAACCACAGCAGGCTTTGCATAGGGCCCTTACTAAGTAGTACTAATGGACACTGTTGTCACCAGTATGACCAGTCCATGGAAGTGGTAGTTTCTCAGCAATGCTTCAAAATTGGAATCACAGGTATAGATTTTGACATTTCTTCCAGTCACATTAAAATGATTGTTGTTTTCAGTCACTAAAAAAACTACTAAGGCTACAAATACAAAAATTGGCATTAAAGGATGCTAATTTAACTTCACATCATCATAATGTATAATTTAAAACAAGGTTTGATTAATTTAGTTAAATGCCAAGAAATATTATTTCACATACGGCACAATCTTCCTAGTATGAATAATAAATAGCAGCATGACGTTCTGGTCTAAGACATCATAAAGCATGAACAATCATTTTTACAAACTTCATAAAATATCATTCATTAAATTGTGTTAAAGTCGTTGGGCTAGACTGGACATCAACACAGACTGTAAGATTAAAGCAGCCAGTTAGATTTCATGACATTCCTTATTAAATCCACTCTCTGCCTTTAAGCACAGTCTCATCCATCTCTGTCCTGAGCCACCAAAGAGTACCTCTGAGTTTTGAACATTTGTGGGGTTTTTCTCTGTGTGTCACAGGATTCTAACACTGCTTATATTTAAAAGAGATTTAGATTTTATATTCAAAAGAGATTTAGAGAAGCTACAGAAGCAATTTCTCTCTTTAGCCTGGTAAAGTAGTTGCTGGATCTCAACTGTTTGGCTAGCTTACCTCTGCATAAAGCAAAGTTATCCAAAATCTGAGAACTCACAGAATGAGTGATGCATGCCAGGCAGGCATGTTCCCACTTCAACTGAGGACCTTGGTCATTCACTTGAGAAGTTTCTAAGGGTCATAAATAAAATGGGAGAAATTTTCCAGTGGGGGATCTTTCAAAAACATTTTTTAAATCATGTCGGTTAAATAATCGTCTAAAAAGCGACGTGGAAAACTATAGTTTTCTCTAAATTTGAAGACTGCATTCACCTGTTCAGCAGAAGGATTTTAGTTATACAGATGTCACTAGGCAATGCAAGTCCAAAGCTACCACAGAACACACCACAACACTACGTACCATCCGAGTCTATACTGTTTAGTGCTGTTGGAGGTATGATGGATACCTTACATTGGCCAAGTGGACATTTCCGAGGATACAGATCTTTACAGGCAGTGTGAACCTGCAATAAAAAAAAAGGCAAAGAATTATTTCCCTACAGTGGGATTTTGCAGAGAAAGCGTAACTGATACTGTATCCATGCAACAGAAATGGACCAATATATAACATTTAAGTGCAGAGGGAAGAAAAGCGAGACTGGGAAAAAAGCATATGAGTGTTCAACCACAAAGGCTTGTCACTCATTTCATGGAACTTCAAATTTGGAGTGCTTTATCTTCAGTTACTCCTACAGCAGATACAAATAGTCCTTTCAAGGGAATCACCTCCATCCATGAGCAAAGGAGGACCAGGCTCCCAGTGTCCAGAAGATGGAGGCAACAGGCACACAGAGCTCACTACATGCCAGGTCCACCTGCCTGTCCTGAAAGACGTGTCTGCACACCTACTGAGCCGGACCCAGCTGCCAAAGATTAAGTCCCATAAACTATGCATTGTGGAAGTCTCTTCCGTAGTTATTGGAAAAACAGGTATGTGGAGAGGGTGCTGCGCTTCACCTAAATGTCAAATCACCTCTGCAGATGCCAGTTGTTTCCCACTCCCTACACACAGAGTCTCGGATATCTATACACTGAAAGATTCAGCAAGAAAAAAAATTGCTAACTTTCCACTTCTGTACCTTAGCATATGAAACGTGTCCTTTTAGACAAGTTAAGAGAAAACTCTATTTTGGGGAAATGGCAATAACGTTTAACAAATTTCAGTCAGCAGTTACAATGCCCTGAAGAAGGGAACTTCAAAATTTTGTAGTAATAAAAAATATTACTACACTAACATTAATAAATATCATTATCTCTAAAATTATTAAAATGGTATTACAGCAATATCTACAATAAAAGAGACAAGAATGTAACACGATTATGAGGCATATGGAACAAGCATCTGAACCTTCAGCTATCAGTCAGGAGAAGGCAGAGAAAACACATGGATGACAACACCTATTAAAGAAAAGCTGCATCTGTGGGCGTACTAAAAATTAACCAAAGCAAGCAGGACAGTCGTGAGAAATTATGAACGTTAGAGATCTGCTCAGGCTGCCTGCTTCTACTCAACCTAAAAGCACAGTTATGAAATGACAAAAAAAAAACCAATGGCGAGCAACGAAGCTGGCAAAATCTTCAACACTTGAACGCGGTTCATTGCACTTACCATAGCTTTACACCAAAGGCACTTCCAATCTTGCAGGCGTAAAACACTGCCACAAGTCTTGTCGCAGACTGCGCATTTGGCACTGACGGGCAGATTTCCTTCTAACCACTGGTGAGGCATAGCTATCTGTGAAGACGTAGTCATAGAAGTTAAATACTCAGAAGTACGAATTAGAGGGTTTTGCCTGTCAAATACAGGCGGAATTAAATTATTTCCCACTGCTCTGCCCTTTCACCAAAGAAACAGGCAAGGCTGACCAGGATAAGTGACACTGACGCTCGCAAGGCAACAGCTATGACTGTGGACTATGGTGGAGTTTCACATGCAAGGCAGAAAATGTGAGAGCTGGAGAAGAGAGACACTTTCCATTCAACTATTCGTGGTACTATGGTAGCAAACAGCCACAAAACAATGGGATGATTAAATCTAGAGGCACCATAATAGAAACAAGTACCCATTCACTTAATGTTGACTACGAGACACAAACTAATTCAGATAAATAAAATTCAGAAGAATAGAAGGGGCAGCAGAACGCCACTGTGCCCATAAATAACTCCTCCATCACAGCCAGTAACTCACAAAGCAGTTCCTAAATGCAGTGCAAATCTTTACTCAGTGCACTCTTTGTCCCTTTAATATCATGGGCAATTCAGGCCACTCACAGGCGCGCAACAATCCTTCTAGGAAGAATTTTCACACCAATGGCTCATAGGCAGTTGTGTTTGTAAAAATAACTCATCTATCACAATAAACCTCTGTGAAGCTTCTGTCAATTCTCCTGCTAATTTTAAAATTCATGCTTTCATCACTAAAAAACTCCCACACACGTCAGTGAATTCCAAACAGATCTCCTGGAGAACAGTTCACAGAATCATAGAATAGTTTCAGCTGGAAGAGACCTTGAAGATCATCAAGTCCAGCCTTTGACCTAGCCCTATCAAACTACTAAACTATGGCCCCCAGTGCAACATTTACCCGTCTCTTAAACACCGCCAGGGATGGTGACTCAACCACCTCCCTGGGCAGCCTGTTCCAATGCCTGAAAACCCTCTCAGTAAAGAAATTCTTCCTAATATCTAACCTGAACCTCCCCTGGTGCAATTTAAATCCATTTCCCCTCATCCTGTCACTCTCCACTAGGGAGAACAGACCAACCCCTGCCTTGCTACAACCTCCCTTCAGGTAGTTGTAGAGAGAGATGAGGTCTCCCCTCAATCTCCTCTTCTCTAGGCTAAACAGCCTCAGACCCCTCAGACTTTCCTCGTAAGACTTATGTTCTAAGCCCTTTCCCAGCTTGGCAGCCACCTCTGTACCCTCTCCAGCACCTCAATGTCCCTCCTGTAGTGAAGGGCCCAAAACCGGACACAGTACTCAAGGTCGAGTACAGGGGAACGATCACTTCCCTGCCCCTGCTGACAACACCATTCCTGATACAAGCCAGGAATGCCGTTGGTCTTCTTGGCCACCTGGGCACACTGCTGGTTCATGTTCAGCCGGCCATGGCCACAGTTACTGGTATGGAAGACATAAAATAAATTGCCAAAACAGCATAGTGAATACTTCCTTTGCTGAGGAGCAGTAGGAACTTCTGAGAGCAATTCTCCAGCTTCAGAGTTTCTCTGCATGTGGCCTGTAAAGTCTTGTAATGAAGCTGCAACCTGGTGCCCTAAACTCGTCCTGTGAGACAGGAATGTAACTTTTGTTCTAAACACCATTTAATCTCTAAAAAGTGTTCAGGAATATAGCCATCTACCATTGACTTCAATGGGTCACATGGCAATACTTCAATGCTTAGTCTTGTTTTGTTTTTTTTTTTTCCCCCCTAAAGAAGAAACAGCTTTGGAAAATGTTATAAATATGAATAGTACTTACACCATCTTCATCTTCGATGATGTCTTTTCCAATTGAGGCTAATGTAGTCCACTTGCAGTTATTTGTTGCTCGGACAGCACATCTTTTATGTGCTTTAAACTTACACACTGGAAGGCACATGTAAACATATACATCATGTTATTTGCTGTATTGCAGTGATACATATCTTTAAAATATTAAACACATATATTCCATAAAACAGTCAAGTACGTGTCACTTAATGTTGTACACATGACACTACTCAACTAAAAGAAAATTCAGTTTGTAATCACTCCAGCTCTAACTCTCTAAACTGGGTTTAAATGCTTAGTTGTAACCTATGTTAAGTGTGTTCTCAAATCCACATCAGTCCCCATTTTTCCAAATGCAGTGCAAGGTACTAAGGTACAAATGTATCTTTTACTGTGGTTTTGCCTCTTCTATTCCTCCAGTGACACAACTCAAGACACCTGGTTTAAATTTCCAAGAGGTGACAGCACAGTGTTTCACAGAAGTATTTTGCTTCAGGAGCTCTGTTTCTTTGCTCAGAAGCTGAGAAAGTGAAGGGTTAGGTGGCGATATATTTATTCATGATGCTGGTGTTACCATATTTTCCAAGAGGTTACAGTAAATAAGGAAGAGCCTGGTTTCTTACTGGATTGTTTATTAAAAAACTACTAATTGGAACACTCAGTACAAGTGTGTAGCACAGGCAGACATTTTGAGTCTAATAACTATTTGTATTTTGTTTGACTCAATTAACATGACTAGTTAACAATATCATACTAGACCAAACAGACTGACGCACCAACTGTGGGTATTGTTTTTACTGGAAGCACATGGCATCGTTCCTCTTAAGAGTACATTATATAAATTATTTTGGCAAAGACCATTAAAGGTTTATGAGAACTAGCCAGCAGACCAGAAGTAGTAGTCTCTTCTCAAACAAATATTTGACAGGAAACTATCAAAAGCTTTGGCCCCTTGCTTGTGCACCATTAAAAAACATCAAGCCATGGTACAAAAGGTCTTGTGAATCATAAATTGCTCATTTTAATTCCACTGATCCATTGCCAGATCAATTTAAAAAGTGAATTGAGACTATGTAAGCAACATCTCAGTTTGAGAGCAATCCTCACTGTTCTGGAAGATGCGTGAAAGTATGTGCGTAGCTCAAAGAGCAAGAAGGAAACAGAAAAAGGAGTTTTGTTGCTTTAAACAGTAACTCGTCTGTTCATTTTGAAAAGCAGCTTTCATAGACCCAAAGTGTGCAAACATCCCATATTCCTCTGCTACCAAGGTGGGCTCACATTTTCAAAACAGCTCAGCATCATTCTGCGTGTTTGCCAACCCAGGGTGGTTCTAAGCATGTAATGTCACCTCTCACAGAGACACAGAAATAAAGGTTGCCTTTTCAATGATGGGCTTGAAGATAGACCATGAAATCCAGCTTCCTACTCAAAACACAACAAATCAGGGATGAGGGGCAATAGGAAATTCCAGATTAAAAAGGCGTAACAAGGAAAGGAATTTTTAAAACTGATTGAGCTACGATTCAATTAGATCTCAGGACTCTGTATTCAAGCTCTGCTCTCTCAACAAGGCACAGACAAACTCAAACCCAGAATCTGAAGAGCTGCAGTAAGCCACACCATGGATGACAAGGGACAGCTGTTTGCTTTATGGGTATAGTATACAACTTCACAAATCTCAGGTCAGACTTTCTGTAGTTCACACCCCTGCAACCCCAAAACCACCAAACGACAATTCACACTTCTCTGAGCATTAAACATTGGCAAAACCACTGACCTTAAGATACAGATGTAACTTCCAAGCAAAACACACAGAAGTACAGAAGAGACAGGTATAGAAAGGAAAACTTTAAATCAAATCTCAACTTTAGTTACCACTCCCCCCTCATTTCTTTTGTGTCAGATGACACTGCATCCCATTCATGAATCAATCTGGAAAATTTTGGAAACATGCTGTTTCCAGTTGATGTCTAACATACTGTTAGACATCAATTCCTATTACTTTGCCAATGAAAGTTAAAAGATGAGAAAAGGAAAAATTTAGCCAAACCAAATCTAGAATATCTGTAGAAAGTTATTTTCAATTTTAATTTCCCGTGTAAATGTTTCTAGCTGGAATTTGGAACAGGTCTCTCAGAAAACCGACCAGGAGAACGATTGCGTTAGCAAATGACTGCATTACCAACAACTGCTGTCAGACACAGTGACTACATCTAGAGCTATCATTATAGACGAAAAATTATTATTATTAAAAAATATTATCATAAAGAAGTCAGTTATCATAGGATCTCTTGCACTGAAAATGTACATCTTTGTTAGCCTTTGTGACAGAAGTATTGTATTTCTAACCACCCATCAATTAATTCACCTACGTTAGCAGGACACTCAAATTTTCTCCCCAAAAATTTACCACTCTACCACCTATTCTACAATGAGTTTTCTTTTCTCTGTTCTTCTAAGAAGAACTGGCTCAGATTGTTCTTTCCCAACTTCAAAGGCCAAAGCCAAAGTTTTGAAACTGATCTGAAGATCCCTGAGCTGGTATCTGTAAATTTAAATTGTCAAGATGGAAGGATTTGTCTTCAGGTATTCCAAGAAACCTGTTTCTTTGTTTCCAAGAATACATGATGGACGGATAACCCACAGTGAAAACAGAGCGATTCATAGGAAAACGGCAACCTGACTTCACTCCAATTTGAAGCTTATGTGTACGTTATAAAGGATAAAACTCAGTTGTTTCTTAGTAGTGTTTAGTATTTTATAGGTTTTACCATTTTCACCCAAATAAGTTAATTTAAACTGAATGCTGAAAGCATACTCACATTAAAAGTCAAGTACTACAAAGATACTCATGCAACTTAACTTTGCAATACACTTCCAAGTGTAAAGCCTTCAGTTACACAACCACACACTTTTTGAGAACAGCACCCTCATTCACTGCACGCAATGGATGGTTCTTGACAACTATGCAGCTGTGCCGTATTCCGGACGGCAATAACTTTCAGCAGGTATTTGCCTTATTTAAGAAAAAGTTAATGAAATACTGCTTCTTAGACACAAATATTCGTTTCTTCCTGGACTTTTAAAACAATAATAATGATGTTGATGACGATGCTCAGTACGTCTACAACTAAGACCTTTTTTCTTACTGTATCAGTGGCTCCAGAAAAGCTTCAACTAATTTTTGCAGTTATACTAAACTCAGCATTTGTTACGACGTTCAGATTAGAAACAACACATAATCACTGATTCGATTTGATCAAAAATCTTATTTAAGCGATTCCCCCAGGACTACAGAGGGGCACAGTGTGATATAAAATCACACAATACAGTTCTCTATTCTTCCTGAATTCTTTAACAATCATAGAACATAGAATCATAGAACAGCTTTGTCTGGAAGAGACCTTCAAGATTATCGAGTCCAACCTTTGTCCCAGCCCTGTCAACACCACTAAACCCTGTCCCTCAGCACAACATTTACCTGTCTCTTAAACACCTCCAGGGATGGCGACTCAGCCACCTCCCTGGGCAGCCTGTTCCAATGCCTGACAACCCTTTCAGTACAGAAATTCTTCCTAATGAACAAGGAACATTCCTTCTCTTCCTGACTGCTTCAATCACTATCAGCTCTCCAGCTTGAGTTGAAATTGTGGCAAAAATCCTGCAGAAAACGACTACCCAAGCAGTGCCTACGCAATGTCTGG
Organism: Trogon surrucura; assembly: GCA_020746105.1. Taxonomy (NCBI): domain Eukaryota; kingdom Metazoa; phylum Chordata; class Aves; order Trogoniformes; family Trogonidae; genus Trogon; species Trogon surrucura. The sequence goes on from CM036617.1 coordinate 35,437,723, forward strand.
TGCAGTGGGCAAGAGTAACGGGGTTTTGTGTGAAAAATAACACCCAGTCATAAAGAAAAAGGACCAAGTGCACAAAGTGCATCTGCAGAGGTAATTTAATCCTAGTATCTTCTTATCGCTTGACTTCACCATCCTAAAGTGTTCCTTCAATATTATTTTGTTTGTTCAACTCATCATGGGATAAAACATCGCATTTAAACTGCAACAAGATTCTGTCACAATAATGAACACTCTAAATGAAGAAATATATTTTTGAGGATAATAAAAAAAAACCAGTGTTCCACTGGCAATGGCTTCAATAGAAATGCAGTATTAATACAGAATTATTGAGGCTAGAGAGCTTTAAAAGTGTTTCTGTAGATAATGATCTATAATTCTTTAGGTTTTTTGCCTAAACATTCCACGTATCCCTGTATTTACTTGACAACTTCTTAGGCTTAGACTCCTGAGCATACAGCAAATAAACTCTGAATAAGACAAACATTTCAAGAGGAGCATAAAGAACAAAGCTTTGCTTGATTCAGCTAGTTTGGACTAATTTCCAAATCAAGGCAAGAAAATGATAATTTCTCTATCCTAGTAAAGACCGTGGATGAACACTGCAGAGAACAGTCCTTTAGGGCAAGCCAGAGCAATCAAACACACAGACAGCATTTGAAAAGTATGTTATCTTTTGACATGACACAAAAGAAGAAAAGAATGAAGCCTGCTTTGATATGAATTTACATCTTCAGTTTGAAATACATATTGATTCTGTGACTTCTAAAAATATGCAAGATCGCACTACAGTCTCTTCCCCAGCAAAGATATTAACGTACTCTCTTTTCCTGCACTGGCTTCCATAAATCTTACAGGGTGGTCTGCAATTAATTTGACCAACTTTCACTGAAGGATACTGGGAGGGAAGGTGCCCTGAAAAATGAAGGCACCCATCTTATCTCCAAAAGAAATGAAGCTTGTTGTGTGGTCAGATAAAAAAAAAAAATAACGCAGCTGCATAGCACTGCTGGAGACCAGAATAAAAAAAAAAAGAATAAAATATTACAGGACTGATCTTCTAAAGTATAATATGCTGCAAAAAATCAGCAATGGCATTTATCTTTATTTTTACCTACAGTTAATAGCGAAGAATTAGACCACAAAGAGTACAAAGACCCTAAGCTACTTCCAAGATACTGGTGTGCAAGTAACCCAAACCACTGAGAGGAGGAAGAGCTCAAGTATCTCTTGAGAAGAAGCCTCTTACGCTTCTCAACACAAGACATAATAGAGTAGCCTGGGATCAATGACCACACAAATAATTGAATTCAGTATAGATACAAATGGATTCCCAGCGTAAAGCGGAGCTGGAGTTTTCAGATGCCAGGCATAAATATTTAAACAGGTTTTTTTTAAAGATGCAATGAGAAAAAGTAGCACAGAACACGTCTGGGGAATTTTAAGACTCCATACTTCCTACATCATCTCCTCAAACAGTGTATATTGGTAACATGGGGCAAGTCAAAAAAATAGATGGTGAAATGCATTAGAAGTGAAGATGGCAGAAGCAAGTAAATACGAACTCAGTCACATAAGAATTTCAGAGAAAGAAATAGTATTAAACCAAAATACACTTCTTAGGTTAAGAAATTAAGGATGGTTAACACAGGTTATTCCAGTAGAAGAATCGACTGTCAAATGACTAAGATTAGACACATTATTAAAGTTCTCCTTTTATTGTAAAAAATACTTGGGAAAAAATAAAGACGATAGATATAAACTAGTAGATAAGAAGTAAGAGGAGGTAAACTCATAAAAGCTAAAAGAATATCACAGTATCTACATAGAAACTAATCCTGGTCATGCACATTGACACCTGTGAATGACCTGTCACGAAACTGTGAAAGCAAATCCAAACTACCTTCATGAGCCATTTGTAACATATTTTTTGTTTGTAATATATTATGCAAATTTATTTTGACAAAGTCCATATATGGAAATTGAGGAAACTTCCTTAATGTAAAATTAACACCAACACTTTGGAAATTAAAACCATACTTAGAAGCAAAATAAGACACTAAAAAACCCAGCAAACTATGAGCTACAACCATTAACACTGCTAATCTTACAAGAATAACTCTTGTTAAACAGTGCCTTAAAATAGCTATAATATTAACTCATAAAAGGATGAATTCCTTATGAAAGGAAAGAAGTCTTTCCGTTGCCTGAGCAAATATAACTGTATTTGTACACAGAGGCAACAATGTTTTTGTTAAGCACATGATACTTCCATCTGCCAATATCCGATATTGAAGATATCATAATTGCCTTAAAACTGTCAAAATTACTTATACACAGTGGAAAACATACACCAGAGAAGCTGGAAGTAACTATGCTACTTCTAATTTCTATGAAACGGGTTCGTCCCGTTCCTTGGCAACTGCACCATTACCTACATTAAAAGCGTGGACAATTCAGGACAGTGGGTTAAATATTTCCTTAACACACATTATTATGCTCAGACATCAAATATTATAACTGCACCAACAACAGATATGCATTTGCAGTTGGGTAACATGCATCCAGAAAATCAAATTTTGAATGGTGTAACTAGAATTCTTTTCTGATCAGTTATTTTGGTAATGAAATATCTCTACATGTCATACAAATCATAAGGTCACATGGATGCTTTATTTTCTGCTGGATTCTAACACAAGCAGACTTTGTACCACTTTTTCACAGAACTTAGAGCAGAAAATAAATAAGCTGTTTCAGGTTTATTACAAATACTTGTTTGTGAAACATCATTTCTCCAGTTAGCCTTAATGCTGAAGTCTTAGCAGCTCTTCCTTTTCCTTTGTGCTGGGATTTTGTCTGTTGAACCATCGAAATGCAAAGGCATCTCTACCACCTCTACCCCCTCACTGCATGACAATTTGTAAAGCAACGAATCTGTCCTGCCTGTACTGCAGGATCAGGCAGCAGCTACAGCGCAAACAAGAATCAGACGGGAAGAGGTCACAGTGCTGAACAAAGTGTTAAGAATTTCTATAGATTTGGGACAGAAAATACCACTATGATTTTTTTTCCTGAGGAATGCTGATTCTGTAAATGAGTAAGACCCTTTTGTTGCCCATTTTTGACAGGCAAATCAAATAAACCCTGTATTTTCTTGCAAACCGTCCACCCAGCACATTCCAAACAGGTCAGTGTGGCAGAAGGAACTGTTTTATTAAGATGACAGAAAAAGGCACCTGGAGCACGAGGAAGGTGAGCCAGGTCATCAGCAGTCCCTCTGCCCAAAAGAAAGGCACTCAAGTGAACAGACTTCTCCCAGCTTTTTTTTCTCACTCGTTACTTCCAGAATGATTACTCGTCTCAAACTCAGCCATTTGTCTACGTAGGAAGCGTTTTAAGCCGGGGGAAGAAAGCGTTTGTTTTACCTTCGCAAGACAGGCCATGAGAAGTGACTCCAGAGAGGCTCTCTCTACACACGTTGCAGAAGGTAGGTCGGGCATGGGAGCAGGCGTACCAGTTATGCATCCCTGAGAAATGTTCCACATTAAACTGTGCGGTCTAGTAAAGGAGAAGTTAAGACAAATTTGCAAGTACAGAACACAGCTACGGTGACTGAAATTACCTATGGTCCCATATTACAGGGGATGACAACGCAATGTTCACCAAAAGTATTTTTTCAAAGGGTGTTTAGCCAGCTTTCCCTCCAAACTTCTAAACAAAAGTATGATAATAAGGTCTCACTTTGCTAGTAAAGGTCCCAACACAAAACCTCACTCTGACATTAGACACACTTTTTACACTAAAGAGGGTGAATACTCCAGTTCTGTGTCCTGTAGCTTAATCTGCTGAATTAGAACAGGTTGCACCAAGAGGGATGTCAACTTACCTCATAGTGTTCTCTAGACTGAACAGACTTCAGAGAGCTTATCCAGTCCTCCATTTCTTTCCTGTTCTCAGCACACAATATTAGCCTCCTAAATGGGGTGATTATCTGAAAAAGATAAGGCATTCTGATTAATCTTGACAGTAAAAATCATGGTAGACTATTAACACTTAACATACTCTTTCCTGCAAGATGATGCAACAGGAAGACACACCCTAGATCACAATTATTAAATGCTTTAAAATATTTTCTTTAATACACTACCAAAAACAAAGCAGTTTGCTTTTCCTTTTTCAGTTCCCAAAATTTGAATCAGGCTTTGGTATAGGTCTTTACAATCTGTATTGATCTTTCCTCCTTCTCAGCTTTTTTGATACGCACTGAGATTTAAATACTCAAATGGCAGGCACTAAAACTGCTAAAACAACCCGTCTGGAAATTGCTAATTGACTAAGATTGCAATCCTGTTTCATAACAGCATTATAGCAACTGCAAGGTCCATTCGAATCACTAGAGACAAAAACAGATCAAAATCAGAAGCCTGGAAGTCTTAAACCACAACGAAAGCTTTCATCATATTTATCTATCTTGTATATTGATAATAAATTTATACAAATTTAAACATACATAAATTTAAAACAGAATTTTCCATATAAAGCTCATTATAAGAATACATACAGATCTTTATAAAAAAAAAACCCACAGAGAACAAAAGCAAACAGCTGAAATCATATCCTACTAGGATGGTTGAATGAATTCCCGGAAAAAGTTGATGCTGGGGAATTTTCAGTGGTCTGGAGTTGGATTCTAGAAACCTGAAAATGCTGTTTCTAGGGAGTTCAGAGTATAAGCTGGTTTTCCCCTCTCACTCATAGAAAAATAATTAAAATAACAGGAAGGCACCATAAACTATCAGCTAACTCCCACTGAAATTATTTTGAGCACTGCACTAAAATAGACAAAGCAGCTACTTACATAGAAAAGACTTTAAAACAAAATAAGTGCATGGAATTAAAGGAAAGTTAGATGCTTTGCTGTAGGAAGTCTGAAAAATAAAATTAAATCCTTTATCAGTCTCATGCATAAATCTATTGCATAGTATGTGCCACCCACACTTGCAAATTGCTTAAGTAAAACAAAGGACAGATCACCAAAAAAATGATAGCTCTGAGTACTGTTTTAAAATATTTTAAATTATTGTTTTAAATGCTACAGGCTAGACATTTTAACATTCGCATAATATCAATAAACACTTGTCTAAAGCTGCATTTGCTTACCCAACCTCTGCCGTAAGTAGCCTCTAGCCTTGATTTGTCCTATCCACTTCTTCATTAAACTGAGCTGCACTCTAACGTATCTCAAGAGGCAACGTAACTGAAGTGCAGCAAGCTGCAAGTCATATGGAGGGGAGGCAAAAACCCTGTGGGCATGCTTGCTTTTTCTTTTTTTTTTGTTTAATGTACTCACTTCACATGGAATGGAATAGTTTCTCTGTTTTCTATTTCCTTCAATCTTGCTTAAGCTTTTTAATAAGGTTTATTAGCAGCTCTCCACAGCTCTTCCTAAAGAACAGTTAATGCAAAGAGCAATGCTGCTCTCATTAGTTTGGAGCCAAACAGACGCTTTATTACTTCAAAATGTTTTTTCTAGGCCAGGTCATCAAACGAATCCCAGAAAAGCCATTACACCACAACATGACTCTGGCTCCAACAACTATTAGCATTCTGCTGGAATTTCCAGGTTACAGTGGACTCAAAAATCTTACCCGGGCAAATACACCCACCAGATTATTTCTTGTTATATAGCATGACATTATAATACTGACCAAATAAATGTAAGTCCACCCAAAACTCTGCACTCTGCATCTGTCCTTCCCTCATGCTCATTACTGATGCTAACCTGTAACCAGATGTGGTGAAATGATCATTAAGCAACAACAGCTGCCGAAGACTCCTAACGATCTTGATATTTTCAAGTAATATTTCTTTATATTACTCGTCTTTAATACTACTTATCACAGAAGCCCCCCGTGTCCCCCCACCCTGAGCAGTGGCTATAAATAAGCCAGGTACTACACACCCATGCCTTGGCAACCAAATCATGTCACCAAACTATGCCTGTAAACATACCAGAAATTCCTATATCTTCTTATTAAATTCAGAGCATAAAAAACTTGATAAATTTCAGAGCATCTCAAGAGCTTAAATCATATGCCAACAAGCACAGGAATGTAGGATCAATTATTACTAGTGCTATAAAAATAAAGTGGAAAGTTATAAGGCACACAACTTCATAAACACAGTATCTGTAACATGATTCAACCACATATTGTCTTTCATGTACATATTTTTAAAAGTAAACTTCAAGAAGGTATACAACAATATGGAAAAAACCAACCATGCATTGCATGCAGAAAATATAGACAATGCTTGGGTTTTTTTCTTTAAAAAAAAAAGAGAAACTAAGCAGTCTATTTAGGTTTTCATCTATCTCAGTCTACAAAATCATGGTATTTCATGCAACATAAGAACTCAGGAAACCAAAGAAATTATTATCAAACAACAAGAAGTACTTTTTCCTAAATGCAACACATACTTTAGACAGGAAAAGTATTCACAAAGGATGTTGAGGAGACCAGAAGTACAAATGTCTAAAAAGGCATTTGACAAATTCCTCGCAAAGAGATGCATCATGTATTATAAACCACTTGCATTTACACAGAAGGCATGCTTTCTTAGGGATGCTTACAGAAAGTTACTACTAACTAACTTTTAGAGTGCATTCACTAAAGAAAGTTGAATCTGTAGGCAGACATAGTCCAAATGAAAATGAATTTAACTGTCCTTTAAACCCTTTTCCAGCCATAAATGTGGATTTCACTAGCAATCTTATCTCATTGCATGTAGTCATATTCAAAGTCTTGTATCTTTTCTTCTACTGACCAAAGTCTACTACATATATTTTTTTTTTAAATTAATGCTTGCTGCCTCAAATATTATTATTTACCTATCACTCTGAATATGTTAAACTCTTAACAGACAAGAAGAAACTGTATAATCCAATGACAAAGGAAGTGTCACAGCAATCACTGGAAGACCACTGAGGTGACGTAAGAATAAGAAAACTCTTAAATCTTGGATGAACTCAGGTGCTAATGGCTGACAAAGCAAGATAAAAATCTAGAAGGATGAAGACAGACAAAAGGCCTTAAAAATAAATAAATCAAGTGGATTTAATTTAGAAGATTAAGTTACTTTGAAAATTTTCACCATTGTCAAGTAGCCAGGAAGAAGTCAATGCTGATTTTGGAAGAGTTATCAAAGCCAGATACTGCAGTATCTGGGAAAGTAATGAAACTGAGTTAGCGAGAATAAAAAACGCTTTTAACGCAGTAGGCATGGGCAATGAGTACGCATATACCATCTTAAAAGTTGAAGGCAAACCACACAAGTCCTAAAACATCATAGGGAATAAAGAACGTGTGGATAGGTACCATGCAGAAAAATAGGGGGGTTTTTGAGTGGGGAATGAAGAAGAACAAGAGGACATTGTTCAGTCTGCCACCACATAGGTCTTGCCACAAACTGGGATTTGTGTTGATACTAGGATACTTTGGCTTCTACAAATATACACATACTCATATATATGTACATACACATCTGGAAATTACTTCGATGAAAATTACACAGTCAAGTTTTGGGCCACTATTGCAACTTTTCTTTCCGAGAGCACCTATCAGGAATGAGCTTAACATCTCAAAAGGAAATAAAATTGCCATTTAATTCAGTGCAAATTTTAAAGCACCCCTCCCTTTCAAATAGGATAGCTTTACTGACAACTTTCTATATGCCTTCAACTCAATGGGTTTAGACTTACAAACCGTAAAATCAAATCACAGAGAGTTCAATTATAGCCTATTGCCTAATTTTGAACATATTTTATCACACAGCAATATGTAAGAAAATATAGTTCCCATAGCTTGGTGGCTACATTTCTGGTTTCCTTTACTGATTCAAACAAAAATGTAGAGACTACATTTGCTAATCAAGAAAATAACGGTCTACATCTAAGCAGCAACACAGCAGCTATTGTAAAGCACCCCGCTTCCTGCAACATGATATTTGCATTAAGGCACTTTCTGCTGCTCTAAACTATTATCAGACATTACACTAATAGCACTTTGTATGGCCAATCTTGAATTGACTTGGTAATGTAGCAACATCATTTAGAATCCAAAAAGGGTGGGGAAATGGTTTGCCTGTTCTTTGAACAGACATTTTAAAAATATCTTTCTGGAACTAATGAAGAGAGGGGGATATAAAGAGAGCGAGCACCCCCAGCTCTCCTCTTAGGGACTTCACCTGATATGTGGGGCACGAATGTGACAGATTTAATGCTTTGCAACTTCTCTAGACCTTGGTGTGTGAGTTCTGGCAAATACCAGGATAACACGTTCTGCCTCCCTTGCTTTCTGTCTCTCCTACCATTTCCCTGTCCTCATGCAGGTGAGTCCATGCGAACATGACGGACGACTGCACCTCCACCACAGCGGTGGGAGTAGACGGCTGGGGCATTGATGCTTCTTCACCCACCAGAACTTGTCTGCAGAAATCACAATGCTAAGAGTTGGGCAGCTTTCGACAGTACTTTAGTTTCTTGGATTCAGGATGCTAAATAAACTATAACAGCACTGTCACTGTCAAAGGTGTAGTTGGTGCTTTATGGTGAAATGTCACTATGATTTTTCAAGATGAATCAAGCCAGACAAAAGTATAAATGACAGAGGAAGCAGAGGATTTAAAAGCAAGGCAAGTAATAAATGGGCATTATATCTGCCTGAGTACAATACAGAATTTATAATCAGAACAATTAGCTCTGTCTATTCCACTAAAATATTGCTTCCCTCTTTTTGCTGGCCTTCTCTTATTTCACTGTTGCCAAGCTCACAAGTAATGCAGTAATGTGTGGTTTTGGTCTCTACAATAAAAAGCTCTTAAGAGGTTAGTCCCACACTGCATCTCCTGCACTAGTACACCAGGACAAGTGGGCTTAACTAAAAGGCAGGACAAAAGCAGTTACATGACAGAAACAGGTGTAAGGTCTACTCTGACTTCACTCTGCAGTAAAATCCAGCCCAGGTCATTTAGGTGGCCCTGCCTTATACCACACCTAGCAAAAATGAAGGAATATCTCCTAGAATACATCCAGGCACATGAAGGACAAGAAAGCGATTGGGAGTAGTCAGCACAGATTCACAAAGGGGAAGTCATGCTTGACCAACCTGATAACCTCTGATGAAATGGCTGGCTTGGTGGATGAAGAGACAACAGTAAGGCTTTCAGTACTAAGATTCTCACAGAGAAATTGATGAAGTATGGGCTGGATGAGCAGACAGTGAGGTAGATTGAAAACGTGTTGAATGGCTAGGCCCAGAGGTTGGTGATAAGTGGCACAAAGTCTACCTGGAGACCAGTAATTAGCAGTGTACCCTTAAGGTCAGTAATGGGTCCAGTCCTGTTTAACGTCTTTGTTGATGATCTCGATGATGGGGCAGAGTCAGGGCATAACCTCAGCAAGTTTGCAGATGACACAGAATGGGCAGAGTGTCTGATGTGCCAGAGGGTCATGCTGCCATCCAGAGGGACCTCAAAAGGGTGGTGAAATGGGCTGACACAAACCTCTTGAAGTTTAACAAGAAGTCCAAAGTCCTGCACCTGGAGAGGAACTGCCCCAGGCATCAGCACATGCTGGGGGCCACCCAGCTGGAAAGCAGCTTGGCAGAAAATAACTTGGGGGTCCTGTTGGACAACAAATTGAATATAAGCCAGATACATGTCCTGGTAGCAAATGCAGCAAATGGTATTCTGGGCTGCATTAGGAGTGTTGCCAACAGGTTGAGGGAGATGATCCTGCCTCTCTACTCAGCACTGGTGAGGCCACACCTGGAGTGCTGTGCCCTGTTCTGGGCTCCTTTGTACAGGGACTGGAGCATCTGACATATGAGGAGAGGCTGAGAGCTGGGACTGTTTAGTCTAGAGATGAGAAGGCTCAGGAGTATTTCATTTATACATGTAAACACCTGAAGGGGGGCTGTAAAGAAGACGGAGTTGGGGTCTTGCCAGTGGTGCCCAGCGACAAGCTAAGAGGTAATGCTCCATCTAAACATCAGGAAACATTTTTTTTACTGTGACGGTGACTGAACATTGGCACAGGTTGCTCAGAGAAGTTAAGGAGTCTCTCTACTTGGAGACATTGAAAAACTGTCTGGACATGGTCCTGGGCAGCCTGCTCTGCTGCACTGCTTCAGCATGATCTCCAGAGGTCCCTTCCATCCCCCAAATCATTCTGTGATTCTGCGAAAAAAGAATCCAGGTAAATCAAGTAATCCAGTTATGATATGTCCAGCCTTGAACTGTAAAACAGATGCAAAAAATATCCAGTAAAGATCACTTTGTCAGAAATCTACAGTTCCCCAAATTTCACATCATGTACCCAACATCAACCAACTGCTAATTTTTCCTTCAGAAGTGTAAGTTTATAATGAGACAGTTACAAGAAGCAGGGTAGGAAAGTTTCATGAATTTGGACTGAAGAATGAGAAATTCGTCTTAAAATGGTATTTAAATATAGCTAAAACAATAAACCATTCTTGTAAATGTAAACTGGAAACTGCTATATATAGTTCAAGGCCTACATGTTTCTTTAAAGTCCTTATATAAAGATTTGTTAAGCACATTAATTCATGCTGCTGTGCCTTTAGCTCTGGCTTCACCAGCTCATGACACGTCTGTCAAATGGGATGGCTTCTGTGCTCAAAGGAAAACATTTAGTTACATATTTAATGGTATTAGGTGTAAAAATATACAAAATATAACTGCAAGTGGCTTTTTCTTTTTTTAATCTATAATAACAGATGCCTGTTTAAACATGATCCAGCTGCTTGAAGTCAGAGAACCTTGTTCACTGGAAGCAGGAAATTTATTCAAACATTACACCAAGAGCTTTGGTTATAAAAATATTTTGTATACAGTAACTGCTCTGCAGGATACTTTTCAACATTTCTCCAGGTATTTTAACCACTTTTAAATCAAGAAGAGAAATAAATGTCACAGAATAGGTAAGTGTAAAAGTGCAAGAAGAATGAAATCTGGCAATCCTCAGTGCTTTTTCTGAAAACACCCCAACTGCTTCACCAGTGCTCTACCATAAGTTCAGGCAAGGAAATAAAAAGGTAGTTTTAACACATTTACTTCTAGGCAAATCTTCCTATTGTCTTTCATAAATTTAAGAAACTCTTAGAAAAGGATGAAAAAAAGACATCTTTGGTGAGCTATTTTTGAAAAACTCCTGCTTAAGCTTGAAATCTGTGGCAAAGAAGCTCCAGGCCAATGTAACTAGGACCAAAATGTACAATGTAGCCCAGAATGGTCACATTTTTAAGCACTCCTTTGTTTTCCTCTTCTGAAAAGTGTTCGGCTTTCTTGTAATAGCTCTAATCCCAAGTGATATATCTATGGATTTTAACCTCCCATCTGAAATGCTTTATTGCTTTTTCATAATGAAACTTAAAGCTTCAATGTCTCCAGACACTCCAGGGACGGGCAGACAGCACATCAAGTCAGAGGTAAGGAGCTTTAAACTTGAAAGTCACACCCAAAGCTACCCAAAGAGCTCTCAGCTTCATTATGGTTTTTTGTCACTGTCAGAGGGTGGGAAAAAACTGAGCAAATGCTAAATGGAGGAAAACAACCTAAGTGCATCACAAGTGCACACTAATTGCTTTTGTCTATTTTTTTTTTCCCCTCAGCATATTAATTTGCTATTTCAGTTTTTGTTTTGTTTCTAAGCTGCCTCAATATAGGGGAAAAAAAACCAACCTCCAAACCTGAGTGGAAAATTGAACAAAATGGAATACAAAGCACTTCCCTTCTCTTTCTGTGGTTTGGGTATTGCTTGGGCTGGGATAATCAAAAAGCCTTCGTCATTTAGAGGCTAATCAGTATCTGTATGAAACAGCAGATCATTCACAACTAGGAAAATTTTAAATCCATTCCAAGAGTTAGTGAACTGTGCAAAGCTGAGTCACACTGGTGAGGCCAGCACAGGAACTTGAGCTGTTTCCAGCCTTATTCTACCTCTCGTAGATAACAAGAGGCTTCAAGATCTTCATAGGTGTCCCTCTAGGACGCCTGTCAGCCCTGCACCAGCCTGCAAACAAAGCACAAGGCATGTCTGGATATGCCATTTCCCCATCCTGGAACAGCGGACGCGCTGACCCACCTGATAATGCCAAGGGGAATGTCTAAAATGCAACCTTTCTGAGAGTGGGATTCAACGCACAGAGGAAGGTACCTTAGGAAAAGACATTTGCAAATTTGTCTGAATGCCCACCATCATCGGTATATACTGTTAGCAGTGTTAACACTCAACTGGAATGCAAAGGATATTTCAAAGTTTACCCAAACTGAAGAAATTACTGCACATCTACAGGATAAACACGATGTAGAGTATGCTGAGAGGAATCTAAGGACAGCATCACATGCAGTACACAGTTTTCCTTCACACAAACAACTTCACAATGCTAACATAAGCTCGTTATCTATATCTCATTATTATTATCATTATTGATAATAACAATAATAATTAGTATGCAGCTGAGTTAAGATACACCTATAGCAGAGGTACATGCAGACTAAACAGTGTTCACAAGCCTGACATTTGGTTTCTATAAATTCATCAAGAAACAGAAACATGCTTCCAAGCACAAATCCATTCCTTTCGTATCCCTACTGTTCATTAAAGAGAGAAGTCAAGCAAGACTGTCTCGCTTCAAGGGAACATCAGCAGAGACTATTTGTAGAAGTTTACTCAAAATACATTTCTCACAACAACAAAAAATTACAGATAGCTGTGCTTCACAGTATTCCTACAGAGCAAACCAGAAAGTTTAATCATCGAGGTCAAGAACAAGGCAGTAAAAAAAGTTTGCTCAGCAATAGCTGAAACCAGGGGAAACTACCCAAAGTCTTGTACCAAAGCCTTGACGGTTGTTGCTGATCCCATGATCCCAGGAGTCTCGCAGTACAGTAGCAGCACGATAGAATCATAGAATTGTCAGGGTTGGAAGGGACCTTAAAGATCATCTAGTTCCAACCCCACTGCCATGAGCAGGGATATCCCCCACCAGACCAGGTTGTCCAGAGCCCCATCCAGCCTGGCCTTAAAAACTTTCAGGGATGGGGCTTCCATCACCTCTCTGGGCAACCTGTGCCAGTGTCTCACCATCCTCATGGGGAAGAACTTCTTCCTAACACCCAATCTGAACCGATCTATCTCTAGCTTTAATCCATTCCCTCTAGTCCTATCACTACCCAACATCCTAAAAAGCCCCTCACCAGCTTTCTTGTAGACCCCCTTGAGATACTGGAAGGCCACAATAAGGTCTCCTCGGAGCCTTCTTTTCTGCAGACTGAACAACCTCAACTCTCTCAGTTTCTCTTCATAGGAGAGGTGCTCCAGCCCTCTGATCATCCTCGTGGCCTTTCTCTGGACACGCACCAGCACGTCCATATCTCTCTTGTGCTGTGGGCTCCAAAACTGGGCCCAGTACTCCAGGTGGGGTCTCACGAGAGTGGAGCAGAGGGGAAGAATCACCTCCTTCAACCTGCTGGCCACACATATCATGATGCAGCCCTGGACACGATTGGCTTTCTGGGCTGCAAGTGCACACTGACGGCTCATGTTGGGTTTCTCGCCCACCAGTACCCCCAAGTCCTTTTCTTCAGGGCTGCTCTCAAGCCAGTCACTGTCCAGCCTTCTTGCACTTGGTTTTGTTAAACTTCATGAGAGTGGCCTGGGTCCACCTCTCCCGCCCATGGAGGTCCCTCCAGTGTATCAGCCACCCCACACAGCTTGGTGTCGTCGGCAAACTTGCTGAGGGTGCACTCAATGCCACTGTCCATGTCGCTGAGAAAGATGTTAAACAAGACTGGTCCCAATACTGATCCTTGAGGGACTCCACTTGTCACTGCCTTCCACTTGGACATGGAACCAATGAGAGCCACTCTTTGGGTGCGGCCGTCAAGTCAGCTCTTTATCCACTGAATTGTCCATCCATCAAACCCATATTTTATCACCTTGGAGACCAGGATGTCATGCGGGACAGTGTCAAAGGCCTTGATTTCACCAAGCTACAAAAAGAAGAAAAGTGGTAAAGAGAAGTAGAATAAAGCTCTGAAAAGGTCAGTGCAACCTTTCGGTGAGTGACACTCAGAAAAAAACCAGACTGAAGTAGAACAGTGTCTGAAAAAGGCTTGAGGCTATGAGTAAAGAAAGCATCTCCTGACGTCCACTGAGAGCAAACGGCAGTAAATTGGATTTTGTAAACAAGCAGGACAGTATGAGAGAAATACCTCCAGTGGTATCCATAAGCTTTTCTACACTGAAATAAAGTTCAAGACCTTGAACTTTGGCCAAACCAAGAGTCACTAACACAACTGAATTGCTGTTAGATTATTTAAATAGGAAAAAAAAACAGTATTAGGATAATTATTCCCAGCTTTGGGACTATTTCTCTCTGTCTCTGATATTCACAAAGACAGAAGACTGGAGTGCCCAAACCCAAAGATGAAAGGTTTTATTCTCCTTTGGGAAAAGGCTCTTCTCATTTCCTCCTGATGTGGCTTGTGGAAGGTTAAGCAGTTCTCACATTCTCTGAAGTTCCCCAAGTCCCTGAAGAAAAGTCTCAATAAGAACTCTGAAAAAATTTGGGTGGTATGAAAGGAAGCGATATATGTCCAGGTCTAAGAAGTTAACACTATCTCTCCAACATACCACAGAAGTCTGGCAACACATTCTGTTGACCAAGGCCATTGTGAATATTAAAAATTATTTTCCTAATTTGGATTAGAAGCAGTTAATCTCAGTGATGAATAGAGAACTGACTGATGTCAGAAGCAGCTGGGCTGAAATGAGCTGTTAAAAAGCAATATGCGTTCACATCCGGTTGTAATATTCAACTTGAAATTCTGACAAATCTCTAGAATGGAGTTTCCAGTAGAACTGGGCAACATCCCATTAGAAACAGCAGCTGTACAGGAGGATTCAAAGATGAAAAGAATTGGTTTATGCTTTAAGATGGTTCCACATAAATTATATGCCAGTAAATTTTACATCCCCAGCCAAAACATAGGATATGCTACATTCAGAAACATGGATAAGAAACAGGGTAATAAAATGTGCTGGAGGAAAACAATATAAACTGCAAGGAACAATATCAATTTTAACTGCAGCTGAAGCACATTTACTCCAATGCAGCATTTGGACTCATTAACCTAAAAAAATGTCAAAATAATAGGTCAAAGGAAAATCAACATATATAAATATTTAGTTTTTCAAAATCTATTCAAATAAAGAGAATATCAAGGAAACCGCAGACAACTGGATAATGATTTTTTTGTTTAAAAACATATTAAGCAGAACCTTCTGCTTTCAGGTCAAAGTGAAACGATAAGTGTGACCACAAAAGTAAAAATCAGAGGAAAAAAAAACTTTAACTTCTTGTAACAAAATACATTCAGGGACTAACTTCAATGAAATGCCATTCATGTTTTGGTCTTTTTTCTTTATAAAATATGAAAAAGAAAACTTCAAAGCCTAATTTAAACCCTTTAATTTGAACAAAATAAGTACTTTTGTTCAAAAAAGTTAAAACATCAGGTCGACACACACTAATTTTTAGTTCAGTCATTAAACTGAAAAGACTAATCACTTTCGTGCCCTGATCACGCAACGAGATGAAAAGCGAAGGGGCATTAAAAAAAGTAAGAAGGAATAATAGGAATTTTTAATATCGGAATAATAATAAGCACCTTAATATTCTCTTAAAAAATGTGTGGTGCAATTCTTAAACTGGAGAATAAGTGGAAAGTAGTTATATGGGAACATTTACAGAAAGCACAAAATTTCGATTACTTAGTTCCCCCACCTTGATCACCAAGGCACTTCAGAAAGAGCCAAGTAGGGTATTAAACAGACAGAATAGTGACTTGAAAAAGTTTTGTTAATAAAAGCCATGAAATACACACCAGAGAAAAACCACAGAAGCACAGAAGTAGTATTTATAAATTACAGACAGCTCCAGATTTTCAGGAATAGGATCTTAGTATCATTATAGAGGATAAAAAAAAATCATAATATGTTGCTGCAGCAGAAAACACACAAGGGGATCCATAAGCAATGTAAATGAGTGATAATTTAGAAAATAGTCACAAATATCTGTGATTTGTACTCCCTGGGTGACAAACTGGTCACTTCACTTACAAGATGATGCTGCAGAATAATAGTCAAGAATAGGTGAGACTACAGAAAAATGTTTACAAAGTTTATTTACCTTGGAAAACAGTCAAATCAAACACACATAATGAAAAATATAAAGAACAGATGGTTTATAGGTTTCTGCTGCCTTTGCTTCATAATACTAGGTGAGAATACTTAAAGTGCAGCACATTAAAGAGTTCTCCAAGGAAGTATTTTTCCACAGTATAAGTAATTAAGACTCTATAGTCTATATGGTCTACAGCATCACTAAAACCAAGGAATCAGCAAAAATTTATTATATTAGACATTTTTGCAAGCATAGCCTGAAACCTAGTAATCAGCGTTATTGGCTGGAATATAGTCTCGTTTCCAGCCAATTTCTAATTACTAAGAATTGCAGTAGGTTTCCCAGGACAGCAAATCTGCCTACTGCAGCTTCCTCCCTCTCAAGATGTCCACTTTCAGAAGATGCATATTCAACAAAAAATACTTGATCCAGCACCTGATTCAGAAAGCTGAAAGCAAGTGTCCACGTTTTAGGTGCCCTGGATGACAAAGCTCCTATCACAGCTAAGGAAGACTTAGTCACTAATCAGTGGAGTCTATACCACACTGAGAATTACAGGAATCTATGTTAAAAAGCTAATAATCTTATCTTAGATACCTAAATTTAGGGGTCTATAAACCCATCATCAAGTCCTACCCTGAAGTTAGGGCAAGCTGAATCCCCCTGAGTATCATCAAGTATGTTAATTCTCGTATTCCCAGAGGGCATCCTTCAGAACAACAGTGAAATGATTTCCTCTGTTACTCTCAGACATAATTAGACAACCAAATCAATCTGTTCAGCATTTTTCACTTTTCTGAATACACATATAGTAAGAAATTGAGTGTCTATGGCTTTGACTGATTCTGAGATGCACTAGGAGCTGGCCTAGCTCAAATAAAACATCCAGCTATATGAAGTAATGCCTCCAAGATCCTAAAATTATTAGTTTTCATCACATTTAACACAAAAATCATAACTGAATGAAATGTTTCCAACACCAGTTTGGATGGATTAAACATAGGTGCTGCCACATGACGTCTGTGTATTTTACATGAGACTCTAGGATAGGCTTATAATAACCCAGGGCTTTTTATAGATCCATGTGGCTCAACAACTGAAATACAGCATGGGTAACATCTACAGATTTTTTTCATCAGTGTGCATCACTTCTTCATCATCAAAAGCAAGGCAGAGGCAGAAAACTAAGCCAAAAGCTAACCTGTCAAAATCTCCTTTTAAATCACAATTCATAATCACTTTCATTGCCCTGAGGAATTTCATTAATTGAAAAAGCCTGTTCAAGAATCATTTCAGTATTTAAAAACCCCATTCCTTCTACCAATTAGAACAATAGCACACCACCAAGGTTCCTCATGCCCATGCTTACATGCTGGAGAGCACTCTCCAGCCTCATTCAGTCTCGAGTCATGTTCTGAGAACAATTAAGAGGTTTTTCTAAATGCACTTGAGATACCAACAAGCCATCTTCCATCCCTGAAAACCAAAACACATAATGAATTAACAGCTCTCAGCAGAATTGGCCACGGCGCCATCTGCTTGCGTGCAATAAGGATGGGAGACTGATTCACCCCAGCCCAGAGTCTCCCCAAAGAGGCAACATGCTGTGCAGCTACGCTGCTCTGTGCTGAGGCAATGTGAACCACTCTCCAAAGTACTGTGGAAAGAATGTTCAGCAGGGTATCCATCACCATTAAAGGGGACTGAGCGCCCACCTGCACCATGGAACTGCCTGCATGGGGTGGGCAAAAGACCCCTTGAGCTCCTGACGAGGCTGGTGGAGAGGGTGATGAGCAGCTTTGATGGGCTGAATTGGCTTCTTGAACCTCTTCTCTCTCTTTCCACAGTCTTAGGACACTGGTACCTAACAAGCAACTAGGAAGAATCTGGCCTTGAGGGTCTTATGTAAAGACTCTGGTGTCAAGGGACTCTGTTTACAATGGTGTGTAATGACAGGACAAGCGGCAATGGCTTTAAACTAGAGCAGGGCAGAGTCAGACTAGATATCAGGAAGATGTTCTTTACAATGAGGATGGTGAAACACCAGCACACGTTGCCCAGAGAGGTGCTGGAGGCCCCATTCCCGGACACATTCAAGGATGGAGCTCTGAGCAACCTGATCTAGTGAAAGATGTCCCTGCTCAGTGCAGGGGGTTGGACTAGATGACCTTTAAAGGTCTCTTCCAGCCCAAAGCATTCTATGGTTCTATGATACTATGATTCTATGATACCTTTTCCTCTATTTAAATAGCCTCTAGATGCGGATGCTCAGAACCACAATGTGCCTATAACCCATCGCCTATCACTGGTGCAAGCTAGGAACTACTTGCTAGAAATGATTTGGCTGTTCATTGAAAAGTAATATCATGAGCAATAAAGAAAAAACTGAAATAGATGAGCTGGTTTAAATTTAGCAGCTTCTCATTTTAATTAGCAGATATTTATTTATCTCAATTTTACCCTCAAGTTCAATTTGTTTGTAGTAAGAAAGGCAAAGTAATCCCAGTGAATAAACACTGATATTTAGTTACATAAAATATTCTGCAAGCATGCGCATTACAAATAAACTCAACCTTCAATCTGTGTGCAATGACTAATTTTAGGAGTTGAATTTTATCCAAAAAAAAAAAAAAAGGCATGGAAAATCTTGACATGCACACCTCTGTCTGCAAACAGACAAACTAGAAAGGGCAAGAGAAAGCAAACTAGTAGCTGCTACAAGCTGGGCATTGGAGACTGAGAGGAGTGGGGGGATTTAAGTGAAATGACAAAAGGATTTGTAAAAAACAAATCTTAGTTTAATGTGAATTTTTAAAGGTGGAAAATGGTCATTTGGTATATATTCCTTCCACATAAGTTTGTGTTAAAAATATTCTCTACCAGAACAAAGAAACAAGAGGAATACATTAACTAGAGAAAGATAAGGATTTGATTTTTTGCTTTTTTAACAAAGAGAATGCTATCAGAGCACATAGAACACAAAGGAAAAAAAAAAGGATTTTTAAGAAAGCTGGATGGTCTTTTTAAGACAGAAGGAAAAAAAAAGCAAAAAGAAACGTTTCTTTTAATTGTAAGGAGTATCACTGTAAAGCTAACCACCCACTCCACCCCTCCCGCCTCCAAACCAGCACAGGCAAAGCCAGAGATCTCTTACTTCACTGAGCTGTGTTGCTGGGAGACTGGGTTAGGCAAACACAAAGAAAGGAGCCAGAAGATTAAGCAAGATGACGACTATTACCATATTTCACAGTCAAATCAGATGACACTTCAATCCAGGAGAGCCATAAATCCAAACAATTTTTCAAAATTAATTTGAGGACTCCTTAGAGAAAACATTGTGTGTCCTAATTTGCCCGGGACATGAAAACGAGTTTCTATGCAGCAGAAAGAACCTTTTCAAAAGGCAAGAGCTGGTACCTCACACAGCAACCCCCTCTCCGAAACCTTTCGTCAATGTAGTCTTTTTAGCTTTATTCTTAGTCTATAAAGAAACTTAGACTGAGATAACACGCTGGACTGTCCAGGCAAACACGAAGAAGTCTTTGAAGTACTCTGAATTCTTCAGCAGCTGCCTGGGAGGTACCACCGCAAGGAAGACCTGATGAAACCTTCAGGTGTCTTGCACTGGATTGCCTCAGAGAAAAACAACCAACACTGGTAACATGGACAACCTGTGAAATTAAAATTCTTTGAGAAAATGGAAAATCAACATTTTAATAGAGAATAACGGGATTTGCAGGTTAAGAAAAACGATGCCATTGCAGCCAGTGGGAGAACTCCAGACCTTCAGAAGGGCAACTCCACCCTCAATCTTCCTCATAGCTAATTCTTGTTCTAAAAATTTACTTTTCCAGACGTTAAGAATCAGTCAGACATGACTACTTAGTTCCAACAAGCAGATGAACAACAGAGGGCGAGACCTTTGTGTAAAACACACTCGTTAACTTAGAGAAACAAGGATTTATGAATAGCTTATTTCACACACCAGTACCAGAATCAAGGTACGACCGTGAATACAGCTTTTCCACATGACCTAGAAACATACAGGGATACAATCAGCAGTGAAAAAAATAAAATACACTTCCATATGACAGAAAACAAAAACTGTTATTGCACAAAATTAAAACTATAACTCAACTATATTTGAATCAATTCAGTATGTCACCTCAAACTACAGCATAAATCCAAGCTGTACTAGTAAGCACTAGTAAAGTACTGATAATCAAATCTTGCTGAATTTTTGGTGTCTTGTATCATCATCTTTTGAAGCAACTGTCATCTAACATTCTAATTTCTGCTAAAAAATCATAGAAACAAGATTATCAATAGCTGATGTGATACTGTTGTTATACGTTATACCATTTCCAAATAAAGGATATTTTATTTCCAAACAGAGGAAAAAAAGAACCAATTCAGAGAATCCTTCATTTTGTTAGCAAGTCTATACACAGCTTTTAAGAGCAGTATTATAATGGTTCCATACCGTGAAGCTGTTGTTGACATTTTTTGTGCTTGATTCAGCTACGCTGGCATCTGACAGGTCAACTTCGTCAAATATTAAAGACTGTGAATGGAAAAGAAGATAAAAACATTAAATATGGTCTCAGTCCACTGTCAGGTATGCTTACAGTCTGTTATTTAATTTCCTTGTGTCCACTGCAACTGGAAAATAAAAATAGCAAACAGAAAGTGATGAAAATTTGGAAAATACTGTTGATGTGATAAAATTTCCTGCCTGACCCCTGAATGCAGTCTTATTTGCTAAGAGGTACACGAAAGCATAAAAAGTTGGCTCCAAAAATATATACTGCTTTTAAATCTCTTTTAAAGGTGTGGGGTTTGTGCTTTTTTTAAAAAATAGATGCAGCTTTGGTGTGTCTCCTGTGTAGCATAAATGTGATGTCAGAGGAAAGAGATTCACACTTAAGTAAAATACAAATCAATTAATCAGTTTTGGGATGGAACTCTGAATTCATGAAGGGGAATCTATGATATAGTGTCCATACGAGAAAAAGGAGATCAAAAGGCCTTTGTTTGATGTTCCAGCAAGAGAAATATATGCCTTTGTTAAACACCTCAGCTTCTAGCAAATGATTAATTAGGTTCTGTTAGACTCATTATGGGGTTTGAAGCACAGAAGAGAAGACCAATAAATATGCCTCCCCCTTTTTTTAGCCATATTGTCTTCTTCCTCTTCCATGCCATGGGAAGGAGAATCAATGTCTGGATTCAACATTAGAGAGCACAACTTCATACTCAGTAAACTTCCTTTTCGCATCTTTCTGGCACAGATGATGTTGCCACTCTCAGAGCTCTTTCCTGTCATGTTTATTAAGCCTTTATATAAACTGCTCATTTATATAACTACTTCAGTGCTGGGCTCCCTGAAAAGACAGCATTTTCCTTGATTCATCATGGCCACACAAGCACGCACCATGCAGTTTGTCCTGGGTTTAGCTAAAAACCCAGTCCTGTTTAGTGATTTTTACTTTTCAGTTTAGTGTCTTCTAAAAGGCTGCACGTTCTGAAGTCAGCAGCATGTTTTTTGCAGACAGTGTGTGCTATTGACAGTGATAACACCTGATGTTTACAGTCACTGCCTGGGACTGGGATGCAGAAAGGCTCTTGCTTATACTTATTCCTATAGTGACCAAGGCCACTGCTGGCTCTTGTGTACCACGCTGGGGGTGCTGGGTAGAAAGAGGGGGGCACAAGGAAGTAAAAGGTGGCACCTTTCGGGGGGTAATAGACAGGACAGGTGACCAACGAGAGTATTCCATCCCATATATGTCATATCTAGTATAAATTGAGTGATCACAAGAGTTTTGGCCCTTTTTTTGTTCGTCCCCTTTTCAGCCTTTTCACCCTTCTTTTCTGCAATGGCCGGTGTCCAGAGAGGACTCCATCTGACCTCCTGATTTTGATCCGGATCCTGAGTTCCCGAATCCAGCTCCCTGTATCCAGCTCCCCACTGCCGCTGAGCCTGGGGTTTCCCCAGTGCCTCCTGCTCTGCAGCATCAGTGGGGATTGCTATCGGGGGAGGGAGTCGGGTTTGATATCGGGCTACTATCTATAGTTGTATATAGTTCTTTACTTTTATCTTTTTACCATTATTTCTATTATTTTCATTAAAGCTGTTCTAGTTTTTTCTTCTCTCATCCGTAAGTCTCTCTGCCTCATTTCCTCTTCTCTTCCCGTTTGGGGGGGGAAGAGGGGGTTAGAGAGCGTCTGTCCGCGTTAGTGGCCGGCCCAGCCCTAACCCGCGACACAGTTGTAGTCACGTAGTCCTAGAAAGAGAGGTCTCCATGCCTTAGAAATAATTTTATTTAGAAGACCAGACCACAGAAGACCTGTAGCACCTCACCTACAGCTCCCATCAGTTGCTGTAACCCCGCAGGGTAAAGGGAAGCAATGCCCACCGCTGTGGAACAGCAGGATCTGAGCCAGCCCAACAAGTCAAAACACTCTCGGTCTCAACCCTGAGGGGGAGAAAGGAAATGCCTTTTTGGAAAGACGATAAGTATTCCCTTCTGCCCACCCTCAATTTTCCCAGCAAAAATTTCAGTTGGTGGGAAACAGTTCTTTCCCTTATGTATCAGTTTTGGCAGAAAATCTTCCTATCCCGATTTCATGTAACCACTGTCACTTCTTTAAGGGCAATATGGACATCACAGAATCATAGAATCCAATCATTCAGGTTGGAAAAGACCCCTGGGATCATGGAGTCCAACTATTAATCCTACTCTACAAAGCTCACCCCTACACCATATCCCCCAACACCACATCTGAACGACCTTTCAACACATCCAGGGATGGTGACTCAATCACCTCCCTGGGCAGCCTATTCCAATGTCTGACCACTCCTTCTGGGAAAAAATTCTTCCTAATGTCCAGTCTAAACCTTCCCTGTTGCAGTGTGAAGCCATTCCCTCTTGTTCTATCGCGAATTACCTGTGAGAAGAGACCAGCACCAACCTCTCTACAATGTCCCTTCAGGTAGCTGTAGAGAGTGATGAGGTCTCCCCTCAGCCTCCTCTTCTTCAAACTAAACAGGCCCGCATCAGACTAGAAGAGTTAGAATAAAATTTAGTTTGCAGGGTAGCTTCTGAGCAATATTTCATTTTCACTTTTTTTTTTTAAAAAAAAAAAAGTTAGATTTGACTGCCTGAGAGCCACTCTCCCAAAAAAACCCCACAACTCCTTTAAGATGAATTTGTCTGAATAGTCAAAAAGGTTAAAATAACAGTGATAAAGTTCATTAAAGAATCCACAAGAAAACATCAGCCTTTCTTAAAGTTAATTTAACACACTATATGATACATAAAGCAGGTATTTAATAAAACAATCACTAAAAATAAATAAATAATAAGTTAAATCAAATACTATTACACTTACTTACAAATCTACACAAAACTGAAGTCAGGAATATATGGCACTAGATACTAATAGCACAGAATTACCTTTGAATCCTTAGCATAGTAAAGGGTACGACCTCGAAGTTTGAAATAACGTTTTTTCCACCTCTGAAAAGAACTGGTTTGCTTCAGTAGTAATCCTTCTTTTATGCTTGTCTGAAAAATATTAAAATACAGAAGACAAGGTAAATATGTATCTAAATATCTACACATACATATGAAAGTTATGCTTCTTATAATTTACACTGCACCTCATATAAGTGTGAATTTAATTTTGTACCTAGTCACATTAAATTGAGACTAATTCTCTGGACAACCAGACTTTGCATTGCTATTTTTCAAACGATGGCAACGTTGACAAAATGCTAATTTTACATGTAAACTGAAAACGCAGTCAAGAGGCATATAATTATTGTGAAGATGATCACAAAATAATTCAACCGTTTAGGTAACTGCAAACCCACACAGATTAAAGCAAGCAACAACCGACGGTGGTGCAATTCAGAAAAAAAAAAAAAAAAAGCAGCTAAAAAATATCTGCACAAGGTCATTTCCAGTTCCACATTTGATTATGTTGAGAAGAGAAACAATTTCCACACAGGCACTAATTCAACAAGGTACTTAAACGTGTGTCTGATTCAAGCACATGGATTATGCCTGCAAAATAGGGGGAATCATCCAGTACGATGCAAGTCATGCATGACTTCAAGTGCATTGCTGAACCGAAGCCTTCAGCGTGAAATCGGCTTACCATTTGGAATAACTACGATACGGAAAGCGTGAGAACAGTAATAGCTAGGCATAAATTCATATTTCCTGTCAAAAAATAATTCACCGATCCGAACCTTTCTGCTGTAGACTAAACCCTGCTACATAAAGCCCATTTCTTGAAATGACTAAGACACAAATTGGTATATTTTAAACGACTATGCTGCTTTTGCCAGCCTGTGTGGGATTCAGCCAACAGATTACAGAAATTCTACACTTAATCAGACGAAACGATATGACACAGCATACTAATTGCATGAGTCTTCAAATTCATTTTCTTCAGCTTTTGAAGCAAAGGGTATGAGAAAAAGCAAACACATTGGAATATTATAGTCGAAAATGGTCTCTAATATTTCCAGAATATTTCCAATTTGTAGTGTAATAATGTGATGCAAATCTTACAATACAATTTCTAGATAATGTGATGGCAACATCATTTGAAGTTATTCTAGACCTTTTAGAGACTTAAGCAAGACTTGACCTAAAGTTCATACACATCTTCTGTTGTCAGATGTCAAATTCTCCTTAACATTAACGTAAGTAATCAAAACACAGAGAAAGCAGACAGCATTTTAATGTTTCTCCATTTCCCTGAAATGAGAGACATCGCTGTTATGTACGTGCATCGCACCCTTCATTTAGATAACCCTAATGTCACAAACCAGGAATATGGTCCAACTATCACAAAACAATTGAATTAATGCCCTTAAAAAAAAAACAAAAAAAAAGCAGTCCTCTCAGATGAAACACTGGAGCTGAAAGTTTGGATTTATGTCATTTTACTTCACATGACAACGACCTGGACCAACACATTCGGTCAGCCCTCCTGCTCTACCTAAGGGGTAGTAATTCAGCCCAAGAGTCTGCTCACCACACAACAGTTTAAGATTGCTTGCAATTTCCTTACCAGACCCTAAGATAAGCTAGTTTTTCACAATATAGATTTAATCAGTTAGCGAATACAAGCACTTCTTCAAAACTGTTTGTGGTAGCCGTGCAGCACTTCTGTTTCATATCACACTCTGAGATTTTGGAAGCTCATCACACAGGATGGGAGTAGACGACTTGTGTGTTTTACCAAGGGCTGGAAAATGTAAGACCAGAGAAATTCAGTTCCGAGGAAACAGTACTCCACATATATAGCAGGCACTGACTTATTGAAAAAAAAATCCAAACTGGAGGGAAACACACACTCCCTAAAATGCACTACGGATACTAGGAGACACAGAATACACATTAAATATTTCCAGGAATCTTAAAATCTGTTCAAAGAACATAAAGCTCCCTAACCACTGAGCTGTTATTCACTAAAAAATTAATTAACTCTTTCATGTCATTTTTATGCCTACATAAGGTATTTACCCTATGACTACTCACTCCTTAAAACACCACTATCCCTAAAATCAAATCAAAAACTTCAAAACTGAATTTATTTTGAAAATCAGCCATTTAAAATTAACTCTCTAAAACTGGAAGTAAACAACCATGCAGGCTCTAAAGAATGTATTTTTGTACCAAAAAGTAAAAAAAAAAAAAGACTAGACTGGTAAATATTTACCCAAGAAATGCAAGCACTTCGTGATGTACACATCTGAAGCTTACATTTTACAACCAATAGATATACTGGGCTGAGGTTTGAGCATCTTAAATAGACAATTCTGTGGCTGCAGGCATCAAAATTGAGCATAAAACATTGGCCCAATATCTTTAATTAACTTCATTTAGCCTTTAAAATGTGCAAAAATCCTCCAGCTGCCAACTGAGTCATTAGATAATCTGCTAATAATGCTTTCCTGAATCCACACACAAGTCTCAGCACTTACAGTAACTTGAGATCGGAAGGGACCTCGCAGGTTGTTGAATTTAGGTCCACGTTATTGCCCTACAACCAAGTCAAGTAAAGTTTTTCAAAAGCATTGCTCAGGCTATAGCTTCACCTTAAGAAAGCAATCAGTACCTTTCCCTCTCCAAATGGCAATTAAGACAGTGCTCTAAGATCACGCTGTTCTGAGAAACCTTCTTCTAATTAATCTCAGCTGGACATTAAATCTGAAGCATAAGCCATAATCACTGCCAGTTAGGTTAACTGCTTTCCTGCTGTAACTTAGGAGAAACAAGAAGTGCCCATCCCACAGTCCCACGCTACTTCTCCCTTTTACTAAATCATCTCTCAATCTGCTTGCCAAAATCTCCCTTTTCCCCACACAGCATAACGTATCATCTAGTAATACAACATCCCTTCAGAAGTATAGGACTATAAGAAGAATGGCATGGAATGGCATGGAACGGAACGGAATGGAATGGAATGACTAATAATCTTTATTACTTTAACCATGAGCAAAAAGGAAAATGATTCACAATATTACAATCAAATCACAGTGCTCCACAGTGGCATATTTTCCTGAAGAAATCTAATCATAAAAATCACAGCCACATTTCATAAAATTAAAGTTTACACACGCGTTCAATTATCACAACTCTACACTGCCATAACTTAACATAAATTTGATTTATGGGTATTTTCATCACTTTTATATCAGTAGATTCTAAAACATTCAATATGTAACTCTTGAAAATTCAAACCGAACAGTTTTCATTTCAAATACAACCAACCACGTTGCCTTACTTCTAACTCACTCAGTCTGTGAAGTCCCCCATTTGTAATTCTTTTTACTTCTGCCGCTGCTAGGAAGACCCAAAGAAAGGAGAAAATATTTTGAATTTAGCAAAGAAAACAATAAACTGACCATAGACACTGTATTGGTAACTGCAAACCAAAACAGTGAATGACTGAAGATAAAACTCTCCCCTCTGCTCCTTTTTCAGGTATTTAAGTGGATCTGCTGCTCAAAATGAGAGCGAATGAAAGAGCATCAAGAAACTTCTGAAAGTGAGGAGAATGAAGATAAGAATGGCAAAAGCTACAAAACAGGGCAGGTCATATGTAAACAGGAAATTAAGACAGTGAAGAAGAATTTTAAGATCACCTTGCAATAGACTCTCACACGGAGACTAAAGTGTTCCTTAAATAGTTTAAAAGAAGAGCTAGGAGGTTGACAGGACCATTTCTCAACAAAGGTATGAAAAACGTACTCAAGGATGAGAAGATTACAGCAAAGCAACTCATCAAATTCTTGGCATCTGTCTTGACCATTGAAGACAATGAGACGATATCTCACACAACATGTTCTTCAAAAGAGCTACATCAACATGAAGCACGAGATCAGCCAAATAATTGAAACATATGGACTAGATGGCATTGACCTGAGAGCCCTGAAGGTCCTGAAAGGACCACTGATACTCACTTCCAATCCTGGCAATACAGTAGACTCCATGCAAAAGAATAATATTGCTGAGCCCGTAGACACCCAGTGGGAGAAAGTCAGCAGAGCTTTTGAAAAGGAAAATACTGCCTTGCTACCTGCAGGGAGTTCAGGAGTTAGAGAGGAAAGCATGTGGATAAATGAAGATCCAGTGGGCTTGGATTTTCAGAAAGCCTTTGACAAGGATTTCTGCCAAAGACTATTGAAGAAATTAAGTTAGAATGGAATTGAGGAAAGGGGCTTTTTGTGGACTGAAAGTTGCTTGAGGGATAGAAAGCACATGTAGGGCTTAACAGTCACTATTTTCCAGACTCTCAAGGAATTAGGTTTATCCAAATTCAGTGACCAAAAAGAAGGATCACACAATAACATCTTTAGATTAGCAGAAGATACTAAGCTCTTTTCAGTAATCAAATTCCGTGCCAATGGTGAGGAACACTAAGGATATTATCAGCCCAGGTCAATATAAGATGCTTTTCTTCAGGGAAAAAAATCTAAACCTCGCTCACACTCTCACATCAGCTTCGAATAAGAAGAGATCTGAGAGTCACAGTTCACAGCTCTCTGTGCTCAACTACAGCCAGAAAGGCCATAAAAGTTTGGCTGTCACCAAGCAAAACAACAAAAACAAGACAGAGGATGTCATTTTGCTCCTATACAAAACACTTGGTGTATCAGACAGTTCTGGTCTCTCCAACTGAAGAAACAGGGTTAAGAGAAGGTACAGTAAGGGGCAACTCAAATGATTCAGAGGACAGAGCAACTGTCTTACAAAGAGACACTAAAAAAGCTGGAACTCTTCAGTTTGAAGAGCAGAATACCAAGTGGGTAACATAATCAAGGTTTATAAAAGCATTAAAGCCGAGTATGGTGAATATACAACTATTCCTCACAAAATCCCGCAATACTATAACAAGAAGGAATGTCATGAAACTATATTGAGATCAGCTTAACAAAGATAAAAAGCAACACATCTTCACACAGCAGGTAGTGATTTTATGAAGCTTCTAACAAGAGATTGTAGAGGCAGACGGTGCCAACAGTACAAAAAAAGGATTAGACAAAGAACATCACCTCTGTATGTGGTCTCTTTAATCCACCATAGGGAAGTACCAGGGGAATGGACTGCAGCCACATTGATGGGCTGCTCCCAAACACCCTTTCCTATTCCACTACTGAATCACAGAACGGTTTGGGTTGGAAGGGACCAAACCCTCTGCCATGATCAGATTGCCTCAAAGTCCCATCCAACCTGGCCTTGAACACTTCCAGGAAGGGGCCATCCACATCATCTCTGGTCAACTTGTTCCAGTGTCTCACCACCCTCACAGGAAATAATTTATTCCTCATACCTCATCTAAATCTATGCTCTTTCAGCTTAAAACCAGTACATTTGCTGATAAAGAGTCCCTCCTTTTCTCTCCTGCAGGCCCCCGTTAAGTACTGGAAGGCCACTATATGGTCTCCCCAGAGCCTTCTCTTCTCCAGGTTGAACAACCACTTGACACTCATCTCCATCTAGACATCAAGCTATTGACCACTACCCTTTGCATGCAACCATTCAGCCAATTCCTTATCCAGCAAACAGTCCACTCATCAAATCTGTATCTCTCCAACTTAGAGAGAAGGATGTTGTGGGGGACCACATCAAAGGCCCTGAAGAAATCCGGACAGATGGGAAGGGAAGAGCATCCATTGCTCTTCCCTTGTCCACAGGTGTAGTCACTCCATCACAGAAGGCACTAGGTCGGTCAGGCAGGACTTGCCCTTGGTGAAGCCACGCTGGCTGTGTTGAATCAGCTCCCTGTCCTCCCTGTGTCTTAGCAGAGCTTCTAGGAGGATCTGTTTCATGATCTTGCCAGACACAGAGGTCAGGCTGACAGGTTCCCGGGGCCCTCTTTTCCACCCTTTTTCCAGTCATCAGGGCCTTCGGTTGACTGCCATGATTTTTCAAATATCATGGAGAGTGTCTTGGCAACTGTATCAGCCGATGCCCTCAGGACTCTGGATGCATCAACTTTAGTTTAAAGCCCTCTTCGCCAGCTTGGGAAGCCAATGGCCAAAGATGTTCTTCCACCTTCTGTGACAGATGGACTCCATCAGTCCCCAGTAGACTAGGTTTCTGAAAGTAGCCAAATCCCTGGCTGTGGCACCAGTCCCATAACCAATTGTTGATTTGCCAGACTCGACTGGCCCTTTCAAACCCTTTCGCTTTGACGAGGAGGACTGATGAAAAAACTACCTGCGCTCCAGAACCCCTTACCACTGCTCTCAGTGCTCTGCAATCCCTCTTGATACTCCTCAGACTGCTCCTACCTGTATCTCTGGTGCCCAGGGGAAACAACATTAGCGGATAATAGGCAGTGGACTGTACAGGGGTTTGTGGTTTCTCAGTAACATCCCTGACACGAGCCCCCAGTAAGCAGCACACCTCTCCAAAGAGTGCATCAGTTGGGCAGATGGGTGCCTCCTACCCCCCCAGAAGAGAGTCCCCTACTACAGTCACCCAGTACCTCTTCTTAGTTGCAAACTTACTTTCTTCTGCATTACTTGTCCCCCTCCCCTCCATCTGTGCTGGTGCAGGGCAGGTGTTTGGCTGTTGTTGGTAGTATCTCTTTTGCTTTAAAGCCTGATGTTTGTGTTTGTAATTGGACCTAGGCCCCTATTTACCAAAAAATTTAATACTTGGATTGTTGACAGATCAAGCCATTAAAGAAAAAAAAAAATAGAGGATATTATGGTATTTGATATTGTTTAACGCCCTCCTGTGACACTTCCTAATCATATGACGTTGTGAAGTCGAGTATTGAAATAAACCCGACCCTCTTCTTTTTATTATTGTGGAGATTTTAGTGTAAAAATACACCATCTGCAAATCTATGGCTTTAGGCAGACAACAGTCTTCACTATGTTACAAGGTAATATCTCATAGCTCATATTAACTCAGAGCCCCTTAAAATAGTCCGTGTGTTCAGTAGATTGAAAATTACTTTTATTATTAGAGAACGTGACAATGAAACTCTCGATTTTGATTAAAATTGTGACCCAGGAATTCCAAGCTTGTGATTTTCTTGACAATCTCTGTACAGCAGTTTCCATTACTGTCACTTATGCTGACACATTTTTCATTACTTCTGTCAAAATAAAAATAATTTTTACCTACTGAGAATACAAACTTCACCAGCTGCTCAGTGCAAGGTTACATTTTTATTAAAGATTCCTGATCACAGTGAAGGGAGCCTGACATCTAAAAATTAGAACCAAACCAAGAACTATGAAATTATACAGCTAAAAAATGGTCAAGATAAGACTGAAAATCAATATGGTCATGTTGACTGTTTAACATTGCTTTCATTTCAAGAAAGTCTTAATAAAAAGAAATGCCATCAGGCACTGATCACTCAGTGGCACAACTTGAGCTATTATATCACGGGGTACCTAAAGCACTGTGCTTGCCTCAGCTGAGGTGCCCAGACTGCTGCTGCTTATGTATCCTCCAGGTTACATTAGTGACAGGAAAATCAGAGAAAGTGGCAAGTTGCATATGCTCAGTCGGTCATTATTGATGACAGTTATCCCCGTCCCAGCAAAGAGAAAAACAGTCCAGCTAACTTGGAGAAAACAGCTTTCCAAAACCTCAGAATGAAACCCAGCCACACTCGCCCCCACCAAAACACTAACTGGTGATTAAGCATCATCATTTTTGTGCAATAATAAAATACGTTCTTCCACAGTTATTTATATACTCTATATTTTGAGGGTCGTTTACATAGATGCACTCTAGCCTAAGTGAAACTGTAGCACAAATAAATGCAATTACACATCTTATGCAGTGCACTTTTTTCTCAGCTTAGTTCTTCCTTCATGTTTCCTTCCAGCCTACACTGAGAAAACAGATTTTGCATTAAAAAAAATAAAAGCTTTCAACATCCTCTTCTTGGAATATATGGTGGTATAGTAAAACATGAAGTAAATATGAAATTGCAGAGAAACTGCTGTATTAAAAACACCTTGGTAGCAGGGTGAAGTTCGATCAGCAGATTGATTTAAAAATAGAGGTTACAGTACATATAAAAATGAATAGGATATTGCCACATTAGGATGAAACATTATATTGAAAATTCAGAACAAACAAAAAAACCCTACTTTTGAGATAAACTTAACACTAGACAGAATGGGAGAAGCAGCTTTATCTGCAGTACAAGTATTTAACTTCCACACATTTACAACATGTTAATGTCCCTCTGTGTTCTCACTAATAAGGGCATGAACAGCTATAATACATTGAAAAAGAACAAAACACTTCATAGGGTTGTGACTTAGTGTCAGAGATTTAAGTGTCTTTGTGTTATTACACAACTTGGTTAACTTAGAGTATTATTTTCCAGCTACTGTTTGGAACTTCAGTAGCTGCTCCTTTTAATTGACATAAGCTCGGAGCAGAGATTTTTAAAGCAACTAAGTGCAACTGGTTTTGAGACAGAAGCATATAAGTAGCATATAATATAAGTAGTACATAATACAAGTTTTCAGGAAGAAAAAAAATTGAAAAAGTAAACTCGATAATAAACAGCCAAAGCACTCAGCTGGCAAGATTTTTTTCTTTACTGGAGTTATTTAGGTCTTTGTCTCAACTAAACAGGAGAGGCACTGAAAACATTTGCCAGTTTGAAAAGTATATGGAGTCTAGGTCCAAAATAAACCATTTTGTCACAGGAAAATGCATAAAAAAAGTCCCATTACATTTCCACAGAAAAGAGGAAACTCTTATGCCGCTTCCATCCAGGTTAATATGCGAGTAACAGTTGATCAGCTACTTGAGGAAATAACAAAAACATCATATAACAGAAATATATTAAACACCGCTGCAAACTTTTAAGCTATCCTTTCTTGAAAACAAATCGTAAGTTAAGCTTGTCATAGCAAACCTTCTGAGTTCCACTGCGGACAGTTTTAATTTTCGCCCCTCTGAGAACATTTAAACAAATTCCATTGATGCTGTCAGACTTCCTAGGAGCTATGCTGGGTAGAAAGGAGCCCACACAGAGCCACTCAGAGCTTGTGACTCTCCAGGGAAAGCTCTCCAGGGAAAGCTGGGGAACAACTCATCTCCTTCTCGCAGGATTCTTCCATACCTCCATCTATCCGACTTTTACTGATCAAGTTAGGAAAAAGCTTTTAGCAACAGAATTCACACAAGGCCACAAAGAGTTGTAGAACAGAAGAGAACAGCTCAGTTGGAAGGGACCTACAACCATCACCTCGTCCAAAACATACACGTTGTAAAGATACCCTCTCAGGAAATCTCAGTATTACACAAATGTGTTTACAAAGAGTAAGTTCCTAGAAACTTTATTCACTTCTTTGAAGAGATAAAAAGTGTAAAAATACCATCCCAGCCATTCACTCCTTAACCTTTTCTAAACTACCAGTCATTGTTAGAAAGTGATCAGTCACTGCATTGATATTCAATATTCAAGTCTATAGAGACAAATAGACACCAATTTCACAGATGTTGTAGCTGTGATCTGCAGATTCCCGATAAGTTTAGAATTACAAAGGAGTTTATTAACTGAATACCCAAGCATTCCTGAATTTTTAGTTTCCGATTGCTGCTGATACAGAGATTACATGCTTTAATCTAATTCAGTGGCTGCACTCCACTGCAAGTTTATATCGGCCCAAATTTAGGTTTACTGGATGGCACATAAAATCCTAGATACACATTAATCATGCTTTGA
Organism: Trogon surrucura; assembly: GCA_020746105.1. Taxonomy (NCBI): domain Eukaryota; kingdom Metazoa; phylum Chordata; class Aves; order Trogoniformes; family Trogonidae; genus Trogon; species Trogon surrucura. The sequence continues at coordinate 35,471,235 of CM036617.1, forward strand.
ATTACATTTTCTGGTATTTTTCCACTAACAGTCTTAGCTTAATACTATATTTCTAGAATAGTCAAACCAGCAAAACCTTTAATTCCATAATAACTCAAAAGCAAGGATCTCCCGCTTACCTATTCAACTTCTCAGGCATGGGGAGACAAACAGGAATATTATTTCCCACTACTTAGAAATCCATCTTTAAGTGAGAAGGGCAGGAATGTAGCAATGTAATTTGTGTGATAGCCAAAAAATTGTACTAGTAAAATATGCACCAAATGAAAAAAAAAAAAAAAAGGCAATGTACCACAACAAGCACCTGGAAGAGCTAAGACATTACAAATAGCACCTCGAAGAGCTAATATATTACAGATAATCACCAAAATTATTTAGAGAAAACAGAAATACCACAGACTGGAAACCTATTCCCAGTTTGACCACAGACTGTAGGTGTGCCCTGGGCAAACACACAGTTACTTGTGTTTTGTGATGTCCACACTAAAAAATATCTTATTTACTCTCCACCACAAGGGTCTGGTTGTGATTTCTTACCATTTTACTGAGCGTCTCACTAGAAGTGGCATTTCATTTTAATCAAATTTTTTCATGAATAAGTCTTCGAAAGATGAGGTCTTCAGAAGTAATAGAAGTAGAACTAAAAGAAATCACAATGCCTCTCCTTTATGATCAGACCGATAGAAAAAAATGTTGAAAAGGACAGAACTATAAACAAAGCTGCAGGATAAAAAGCTGCATTTTGAGAGAAGAATGCCATAAAACTTCTCTAGTATTTGTACTCGATAATTAGTACTAGCACTGTAGGTTCTGGTTACGTTTAATCACAATCAAGGAGCATAGTTTCTGCAGAATTACAAGACAGTTGAGGCTGAAAGAGACCTTCAGAGATCTAGTCCTGTCCTCCTCACAAAACAGCGTCACCTAGAGCAGTTCACCAAAGACGGTGTCCAGTTGAGTACTGAATAGCTTCCAGGATAGAGACTCCAGTCAACAACAAAAAAAAAAAAAGCAAGAAATATTTTTATTGTGTTTAAATGGTATTTTCTGTATTTTACTCTGTGACCAGAATCTCTTGTCCCCTCACTAGGACCCATAGTCTGCTCTGTTTTCTTTAGACTCCTCAGACATATGCACATACCCATAAGATTTCCCTGAGTCTTCTCCAAGCTGAACAGTCTCAGCTCTCTCAGTTTCTTCTCTAGTCTCTTAATCAGCTTCATGGCCCTTGATGCCGTGAAAAGCTGAAATCAGAACTTAATAGCCTTGATGTCTATTAAGCAGGTATTCTTTATTGCTGCACAGGACACACAGAGGATAGCTCCGTCTAGTGTGTGTCCCGAGAAAGGCCAAACATACAATTTTTATACAGTTTAGACATACATATTCATGCAATTTCCAAGAACTCATTAACATGTTGCAGTTTAGACATACATATTCATGCAATTTCCGAGAACTCATTAACATGTTGCCGCCCACTCCCGCATGCATAATAGTCTTTTGGTGGTCATCAGGTGGTCGTCCTCATCGAGGTGTCCTGTTGATGAGCTCCATTCAGTTAACTCCTAGGCTGGTTCTGCATATCTCGTTCCATCTTTGAAGATAAGCACATCCTGTCCTTGAGGAAAAGGTTCCAGGGAAAAGCTCCCCTTGTGGAATACTTTATCTCACACCTCCATTGTCCCACTGTCCCACTGATTCTGTTTGCCCCAGCATATTGAGTCTTTTACATACCAATTAAAACTACGGTTCTTCCACGGCTTCACCCTCCACTGGACTCTCTCCAGTATATCCATGTCTTTCCTCTACTGAGCAGCCGTGAACTGGACCCAGCACTCCCAGTGTATTTGCTCCATCATCTTCCAAGGGACTGAGGTGAGGCTGACTGGTTTGTACTCCCTCAGATCTTCTTGAAAATGGGTGACATTTGCTTTCTTTCCGTCCTCATGACACCACCCCCATCCCTTCCCCTCCCCAGTTGCTATGTTCTTTGGAAGGTAATGAAGAATAACCTTGTAATGCCATCAAGCACTTGAAGGTGTAGTCCATTAGGTCTTGTGTATATGCAGTTCAAGTTTTCCCAGCCTTGATCCTCCTCCACCTACGGCAAGTCTTCCTTGCTCCTGACTTTCCCACTGGTTTCAGATTCCAGAATGCTGGTCCTACCAGTAAAAACCAAGGTGAAGAAGGCACTGAGTATCTAGGCCTTCTCCACGTCCTTTATTACCAGGTCTCCTGCCTCATTCAGCAGCAGGCACAAGTTTTCCATAGTCCTCCTTTTTCTGCCAACACAGAAGACCTTCTTGCTGGCCTTCACATCCCTTGCTAGATTCAACTCCAGGTGGGCTTTGGCTTTCCTAAACCCATCCCTGCAAGACTGTGTGTCGAAATTCCTTCTGGGTCACCTGACACTGCTTGTGCCTTTTGAACACTTCCTTATTATCTCTGAAGTTTCCCAGAAGCTCCTTGTCCACCCATGTCACAGACTGCTCTTAAGATTGTAGGACTATCACGAACAGCCAGATTCTGACTCTCTGTCTTTCACTCTACCTTCTGTTAGTTCTAAAAGTGAAATTCCTGGTAGCAAAAACAGACCTTTTCTCTAAGTTTGTTTTTCCTATAATTCCTTACAAATATTATTGAGGTACCTCTTGCACAATTTCTCCCAGTCACGACTTTCTTATAAGAAAATCTAGCAGTTCTAGACAATGTCTGGAGCACAAATTGACACCACAAATCCCAGTTCTGGTTACTCTATTTTAATGAATTTGGCATTATTAAGTTTAGTAGGTAAATATTTTATATCTCAGTGTAGCTAGATAGAAACATCACATGTGTACTACATCACACGGTATTACAAATTTAGGGAACAGATTATTACCACAAGAGCACTGATGAATTCCTCAAAACAGCACAGCAGTTTTAGTATAGACAGGGTCTCAGCTGTTTTGGGTGACTCTCTTGGTAAAATCCTACTTTCCTTCCCGGTTCTTAGCAGCAACCCTGGTGGAAGCGGAATTCTCACATTACAATGAGAGAAGGAAATTCTCTCTTTTGAGATGACCAGACTGGAGAGCATAAGAATAACAAATACCAGACCCTCCCTTCCCCTCTGTTTACCGATGGGAAATAAGAGCCTGTAATTACTTTTGAATTCACATTCCCTTTGTGACCAGGATCACTCATGTACATGCTATTTTCTCTCATTCAGAAAACACAGTAAAGCTGCTTCTTCCAAAACACACATCTCTGACTGGAACAGGGTATATTCATATTTCTCGGTGTTTTATACAGCGGGGTTCATGCTTGTCTGCCCATCAAGGAACCTCTTCTCAGGTTCTGTATAGGCTCTGGCTCTTTACTTCTTGTCCAAACCCTTGAGTTATGGAATACAATGCACTGTCTTACTTCAGTCTAGGGGAAAATCAGGGAGCAGATGCTCTTGAAAGATATTTCTGGGCACATGAAGGAAAAGGAAGTAACTGGGCACAGTTAGCATGGACAGACCAAAGGTAAATCATGCCTGAACACTGGGGAATCTTTTTTAAGAACCCTGCATCAGACAATGTCATAGCAGCTCCAATTCAGTAATTTTTTCCATTTATCTGAATTGCTATTAGTGACACAGCCCTAGTATAAAACCAAGTAAAACTAGAAACATGGAAATAAATGTGCTACAATAAAGCTTGGCTATAGTTGTCACTGAGGTTTTGGGTTTGTTTTTTTTTAATTGATGAAAGTACTTTCCATATAAATAAATTCTCAATTTTATAAATTTGTCACTTCACATACCCATTGTATAAGAGGATTTAGCACCTTGAGGGTAGGAGCATTTATGTGTTTTACAAGGTTCTTGCATTCAGATTGTGATGCAAAAGTTACTTTCCATGGGAACTAAAAAAGAAAAATTCTATTTCACCTTCAATAAAACCTCAAAAATATTCTGAAATCTTTGTTTAGCAATGTATACTCCATAGCTACTAACAAAATCAGAGACTCATAAAAGACCTAGACGAGGCACAAAAAAATCTTTCAGTCCACACTCTACTCCAAAGCAATACTAACTGTAAATAGATTTGCAGAAAGAGCTTATCTATCATCTTATCCAGGTGTCCCATCTTTTTTCTCTTGAAATGTTTTTCTGGCCCATTTGTTGGCAAAAAGGCTGCCATCACCCAACATCTGCATCAGAAGACAGAAGCACGTGAGTAGTGGAGGTGCTGCATCTCATAAGTCTGCATCCATTGCTTCTGCAGAGCACACCCCGCTCCCCATCACAGAACCCCCTGGCAGAATGGTGGGGGAGTGTCTAAAATCTGGCTTTTCACATGTCAAATACAAACCCACCCCATCCTTCTTTACTTTCTATTTAAATGAGGTCTGCATCGCCTTTGTCAGCCATTCTCAGGCTATTCCCATTAGTCATTGGCCTAGGATGCTCTTAAAGCCCCCAGATACTGAGAACCTCTATCACTAAAACGTGTTGCCTTGTGTAAACCTCCCTTGTTGCCCTTTAAATCCATAAAGTGCTGTTGTACGACAATGATACAGATGTAAAACGTCAATAAATGAACTCAACACCCAAAGGCCATTCCTAATTCACAGTACTTTCTAAGGAGAAAACCAGGGAGAACAAAAATCACCTGACAGGGCGATTGTTACTGCTCCTCACTTGGCACACCTCAACTTTCTTTTGTTTAAATCACACTCACTTTTATTCAGGAGAAAATACTATGAACATGCAATTATTAAATGAGCCACAAGGTTGTTCTGTTTTTTGACCAAACTAATAAATTTACACTTAGAAGTATTTTTAAGCAGAACAAAGATGGAAAATTGCAAATGCTTTTTCCAAAGAGGATATAGGTTATACCCTGCTATATACTCAGATTAGCGCACAGCCCTTGTGGTAGATAGGATTATGCTGTGTGAAATTTCTCAGTGAAGTACCATCCTCAAGAGCATTTAGGAACGAGAAGCTCTACTGTGCTCTGGGATGCAGACTGAGTGTCCTATTTATTTCACTGGCCTTTCAAATGAAAGTGGAAAGAGTGGAAAACATTATTTAAAAACAGGTGTGGTTAATCCGATTTCCTCTTATGTTTCCTGATCATGTTTCGCTCTTGTGAGACCCCACCTCGAATACTGTGTACAGTTCTGGTGTCCCCACCGTACGAGGGACATAGATCTGTTGGAACGAGGGCCACAAAGATGATCCAGGGACTGGAGCACCTCTGCTACGAGGACAGGCTGAGGGAGCTGAGATTGTTCAGCCTTGAAAAGAGAAGACTTCAGGGGGACCTAATAGCTGCCTTCCAATACCTGAAGGGATCCTAGAGGAAGGCTGAGGAGGGACCTTTTACAAGAGTGTCCACCAATAGGATGAGGGGAAATGGATTAAAATTAAAGGAAAACAGACTGAGATTGCATCTTAGGAAGAAATTCTTCAGTACGAGGGTGGCAAGACTCTGGAATAAATTGCCCAGAGAAGGTGTGGATGCCTCCTAAGGTGTTCAAGGCCAGGTTGGATGAGGCCTTGAGTATCCTGGTCTAGTTGAGGGAGGTTGGATTAGATGATCTCTAAGGTCCCTTCCAACCTAGGCCATCCTATGATTCATTCTATGTTTCTCTTGTATCTACTCTCTTCTGTTTAAAATACTTTTATTCTTCGAATTGCTCACTTGTGTTTAATACAGGTACTGTAAACTTTTGAGTTTCATCCAATTTCTAAGCATCAGGTATTTAAGGAACATCTGCAGTTGCTATCTTTTCCCTGTGATAAGAGGACTTTGCCAGGTAAATCCTAGAAAACCTTGCCCATGCTGTCTCCCGTGTTGCGACAGTCACAGAAGGGAAGATGCAGCCACTGTGCAACGTTTCAAGTTGAGCAGCCAACAATACTGAGTTGAGACAACACCATCAGGATCTTCAGTGACTGAGGCACAAGTACCCATGTTTCAGGACCAGTAATTTGGAGCAGAAAGGGAGGGCAAGTGCTCCTTAGCACTAAACCCACCAAAACCTCTGAGCCAGAGCATTTTCTCCGCACACTTGAGCTGGAGGCTGAGTTATGTTAGAGCTTTTTCCATGCACAGAGGAAGTCATAGAAAACAAGCTAAAATAATTAAAAATATAAGATATAAGCGGCATTATGAAAATTTTAAATCTGCAGGATGATCTTCAATCTTCTTCCAAACTAGCTAGGCTTAAAAGAAAAGACTAGGTAATTATAGTCTTATGCTATCTTAATTAAAAGAAGAATAATTCTAGCTATTTATTATAACTCTTGTTAAAAATTTAAATACCCTTTAGATGGAATATTTTAAGAAGAAAATGATTAGTCCAAAATCTCCGTTGCAGAAAGGTACTGTGAGTTTATTAATTCATTCCACAGGTGCTGATCAGAAGGACCTGGATGAGAGAAAGTTGACAACAAAGTCAAAGCACCCACATCAAGAGTAATTTCTAAATCATTTGAACTTATCACTCTCACTTCTACCAACCAGATACCTGACATGGTCATATCCTAGCAAATAGCCTGGGAATAAATGTGATTTTTCCCCCTTCTCTATTTTTTTACACCACAGAGATGCTTCTCAAATAGCTAAACCATCTGTGCACTTCATACCTTGCTATGCTCCCCTCACTGATTCACCCAGGGAAACTGAAGTAGAACTACACTTGCCTATTTATATGTATGATACACTGGCTTTATTTATCCAGGCTGGAACTACCATCACTAGCAATTCTAGGGACACAGCCGTTAACAGCCAAAAAAAAAAAATAGGATATTTCCTACAACCTAAGACAAGTTTTAAATCAGCACTGCTAACTTGAAAGCTGTTCCATTGATTTATGCCATCAGGTGCAGAGACTGCAAGTGTTTTCCTTTAACACCACAGCTACTAGCCCATTTTCGGGTTGCCAGCTCTAAGGTGATCAATCAGTGAAACAGGTTAACAGCAGCCAGAGATTTCTCGAGGGCATTTGCTCAAGCTTCAATTCAGCAGCAGCCTCTAAGGGTGCTCATTAGCTCTACAGCTACCCAAACTGATAGAGGATTATTCATCTAATGGCGTTGTCGTTGCTGCTTTCAAACTATCGTTCAAGACTCCAATTTTCCATACGCAATATCAGCATATAGCAAAAACATAAGGTATTTTAATTACAAAAGAGAAAATGCTTCTCACCAGATTTTTCTCTGTAGACTACAAATCAGAACTGCTATGCCCTCAGAGACTTCCACTCGCACTTCAAAATGTAGCTCCACAACCTCTGAAGGGGCAGAATATATCAAGGTTTAGGCGTACGTTCCCTTCCATACTAACTAGGGTGGTAAATGGTCTGTCAACACAACTCCAACCAGCGCTAACAACAGCCTTAAATCTCTTTACTCTCCACCAGAAGACACAGTTTAATTTATATACCTGTTAGTTAATGAAGGTCTTAAACTCAAAAGAGAAGCCTGTGGGGGAAAACGCACGGACAAGCGCTGACAAGCTAATAGATGATGAGAACAGCCGAAGGCCTTGACGTAAGTTGGTTATTGAGGACTAATGGGCTCCTCCATCTTCCTTGTGCCCACCTCATCTATCTAGAACGTAGCACTGAGCCATAGAAGTCCATTTAATTAATGGGTCCTGCTAGGCAGCAGGCCTTTTGCTTTTTATCTGTGTTAGAAACCAGCTGGGTTGCAATTTTGAACGAGAAGGCTGTAGGTTTCTTCACGTGTTTTCTAAGATAACTTGAAGATGATAGAATGAAAATACTAATTTTCCATATGATTGTTCAAGTTTGAGACAAAGATCAGGGCTGTTGTAATTTTTACAATACAGAACATCAACCTTTTTATTATTTATAATTCTCTACCTATTTTAAGGCTTGACTTCAATGGGGTGGGAGGGTAATGAAAATCATAAATAAAAACAAGTATTCTTTCACATAAAGCACAGTGACTAGAGGAAAGGGTTTTCTTTGCAAGTTAGTGGGGTTTCTTTAAGCAGTTTTACTTTCTACTGCCTTAATCACCAAAGGTGAATGCAGAGCCTGCTGCGCCTTGGAGCATCCTTTTCGTCCCCATTTATATTTGGACCAAAACTGGGCTTGTCCAGGGCACAAAACAAGGAGTTACTGCTCCAAAAAGCCTGAAGTGTCAAACAATCGAGACACAAAAAGGATGCACTAAGACACCCTGAGGAAGGGTGTCAGGGTTTTATCTACAGAGAAACAAAATTTATATTATTATTTGAATAGCAAAGGGAGATGAAGGCATTTAAATGGAGAGAGAAAAGTGGAGTGATATGCACGAAATGAGAAAGAAGACCCTTAAAGCAGCACTGGCACCAAAAAAAGGAAGAAAAAAGATGAGATTATTAAGTCTAGCATCATGGCCCACGATGGGAAAAGCCATACACAAATGAGCAAGGGTCTCTTGTCGTGTGAGCCTGCATCCTCTGATTTACAGTAACCATTCACATACGTTATGAATAACCAGGAATTATTCATATGAACAATCACATTCATTATGAACAATCAACGATTGAGAAAAACTACACTTGGGAGTCTCTGCTTAAATTTCTTGTTATCGTTTTGATACACGGTGTCACTGAAATCATACGATTGAGTTTAGCTCTTTAACTCACCTACCTAGGAGCCTTTTCAATGAGCAAACAGGATCAATATTGAAACACAGAGAGAATGTGTACCAACCCTGCTGTCAAGAGGGGAGACATCTTGCTGGATAAGCAAGCTCCAGCAGTACTAAACAGGAGAGCGATATAAAGTACATCTCCTTACCTACTGCTAAGCAGAATATTCTTGTTCTAAGGATATCTGGAAACCATTTCTACCCAGTTGTCTGAGGAAGATCCACAAAAAAGTATAAGTACATCTGATTTTAAAATTACACTATCATTTCTCTAGTATGAAACAGAAACACTCTATTACCAAAGTCCAATTAGACTATAATTGGATCTGTTGACAGTAAAAATTGAGTAAAAAAATGAAACATTAGAATCACTGTTTATTTCATAACAGATGTTGGATAACATTAAGAATAATTCATGTATTGTTATTTATGAATTAGGATTTGAATAATACAATATGACCACTGACAGCTTTTTTATTTAGTGAAGATTGAGACACGTTCTTGAAACTGATGGAATAAAAAGCCTTCCCCTACCACAAAATGCCCTAACACACCACATGATGCTAAATTTTACACATAAGATGCAACACAGTTACTCCAGGTCTGGAGAGTTGGCAAAGACTACAAGTAATCCTAGAAATTACTTGATACAGCTGTGCCAACAATGAGGATAAAAATAATACAGAAACTATGTCTATGAAGGAACCACATATTACACTTCCATGGGACTCACATACAGGTGAGAATATACAATCCCAACAACTAAATACGGTAGCTTACAAAGCAAGACAATAAGACAGCTCCACTACCAACTTGGTGCTAAATGTAAGGAGTCTTGATAGAATTTAGACAGAATTTAGAACTTAGATACGACAGTGATAATCTTGACTTTAAAGGTGTATCACTATTAGCATGCACGAAAATAATTCAATCCTTTGTAAACTCTAAAAGCTACCATTATGAAGCAATAACTCATTATGAAGCAAGTTTCCTGCAGTGTTTCAAAAATAAAGTGTAATGATTTCTAAAATCTAATACATCTTGTGATAACTGAAAATTATTAGAAAACAATAACATCTTTTAAAATAATTAATGTGAGCATTTCACACTCTACATAATTAATGCCTGCCTATATGCTCTCTGAAAAGAGATAATAAACTGGTTTATAATTAGTAATTCTGCTTTCTACAATAAATAGACAAGCTACACATAGTATATTTCCACATCTTACTAAAAGTTATCCATTGCTTTGAACCAAACATTTATTTCATTAACGTCTTTCGTGTATCCTTCCAAGTACTCTTGTTCTTTACACTATTCTTTTACACAGTAGGATATCAAAGACATTTCCAATGCATAGACTGTTTCTGGACGTAAAAACTACACTGGAAGTAAATACTGCACCCAATATTTTAATACGAAATACCTGAAGTCAATTCTCACTGTAATCTTCTTTATATACATTACATTTTACAGGTTGATTGTGAATTCTATACATGAAATTTCCACGTGTTCTTTCCTTAATCAAGTTATAAAAGCTGTCGGGAAAACCAGTTTCTTACAGCAACTTCCTAAGTAACACAGCCTTTGTCCCTGTATTACGTGAAGAGGAGCACATGCTGAGTTTTATAATTTCCTAATACTCTGCATCTAACGTCTTGAGCAAATATTAAGATGAAACACAAACACGGTGTTCTTCTAAAAATTGCAATTTCCTTTTAAATTAAAATAATCCACAAGAGCTTTTTATTCCTTTTAATGAAAACTGGATTATAGCTAATGACCACGCGGGGGTAGCAGTGTGATGGTAATGCTCAGGCACAGAGTCTTGCGCCCAGCAGCACAAAGCGACACAAGCCGAGTGGCTGTGTGAAACAAGTGTATTTCTGCAGAGGGTTTTTGGTTCTTTATAGCATTCGTACTTGAACTATAAGACATACATATGTGGCCAACTGCAGTATCGATATCTAAAATTTGGGAGACTCAGAGAAGAAGGGTTGAAGTTATCCTTTCATTCTATGGAGGATTTGTTCCAGAAACGTAGAGGAGTCACAGACTAACATTTTGTGAGAAAACATAGAATAATTTTGGCAGTCATTTACTGAAAGTTGACATTTTCAATTCCTAAATTGCAGAAGACTAAGTATTTTTGCTAGAGCAAGCTGGTAAGTTATCAATGGTTAATATCAATGGCCTTAAATATAGATTTGAATTTTCTGTACTCTTAGAAGAAGAAAGGTTAATTCCTATTCTCTTTTTAGTGTAAAATAGGGTCAGTCCTTTCTTGCTCTTAGTTACATCAGCCAGTATCATAAATAAATCACAAGAGTTGGTCTTGTGAAAGTCACTCGGCTTTTTTAAGGTAACTGTATAAATATTTATTAGATTTGTACTGCACGCAAACATAGTGGAGGAAAAAGGTGAAAGTGGTTACTTACTATATAAATAACTGCAAGTACACGCAAGATCATACAGTGCAGCTAAGCCTTATAACAAGCCATTGTGCCGTGATTTGTTCTTATTCAGCTATGTTGATTCACTGACTTTTTATTTTACTCCCACAGATTCTATTTTTGATGTATAATAACATATATTACAATATATATTATTTTTACACACATAGGGGTCCCAAATGCAGTCGATAGCATTGTTGCATGCCAAGAGAACACACGCAGGAAAAGACAGAAGTCTTGAAGTTGGCAAGGCTAGATGAGCTACAGGCCACTCATTCGTTTCTCTCCAACCTTTTTTTCCCCAAGTTTCCTCAGTTTTTTTGCGAGCACTAAGTTGCAAAGTCAATACCAGCCTTCCTCCGATCTGCGTACAGGCGGCATTTGTGCTAAAATCAAAAGAAGTATTGTTAAGGGCTTGCCCAGACTTGAAAGCTGATGCAGATTATGGGAGTGTTTGATGCTAAAGCATAATAGCCGGTCCATAACCCAATGTGCAGTCACTCTTACCCCCAAGCAAAAGCATCACTTTCCTGTTTTGCTTAATCCCCAGCTAAAGAACTTCTCCTTTGCTGTCAGGATGATTCATTAAATCAACAGCTATGTCTGAAACAGTTCTTCAACAGAGCAAATTTCAGCTCTGGCATCCCAAGAAAAGCACAGAAAGAAAGAAAAAAATAAGGTCAGAATGGGGCAAGACATCTCATGGCAAAACCAGGGTGGACAAGTGAGGACAGCATCATCTTGAGCGGTTACTGCTAAATCTGACAAAATTAAAGAACACAGAACGTATCTGCCACGTTTACTCTCCCTGTGAAGAAGAGGAGGTTACTTTTAAACAAGAATTTCAACTGTCTGGTTAAATACAATGTCATGTTGCTTTATCTGAATAATTTTACCATTTATAGGAATATAAATCAATTAATATTATTTAATATAATACTACCACTGTAATACCTAAGGGCTTCATTCATTAGTTAATACCCTTTTTCAGCCAGATGAGGCTGAGCAGTTTGTGCTGCCACAACTATGTTGGTAACTACAATGTCTGTGTTAAACAGGCTTAAAACAACAATAATCAAAGGAGATTAGAAAAGCTATTCTTGTTCCTACTTCGTGTGTTTGCTAAATCTTTTACAAAACAGTTGCTTTAATTGTAAAATACGATAAAGAGTCGATTCTTCCCCTTTGTAAAGCTCTCCGCAGTGCAGCAGAGAAAGACATTGCAAAACAATAGTAAAACATTAAAACGCAATCTAAAAAAAAACCAGTGTTACAAGAACATGACAAGTATTGAAAATTCCTCAGAACCATTTGAAGTATTTCTGCTTTTTCATTCGCAACAGTCGAAGGTCACAGTCAGTAAAAGAAAGTAAGAAGAATAGTGTATTTTTAGGTTGAGCTGCTGATAAGTAGAAAACTTAACTGACTTGCGTAAGGTCACGGTGAGTCAGCACCAACAGAACAGTGAATTGAAATCCTAATCCCATTCTCAAACTACTGGATTGACTCATTTCCCAGTAACATCGAGTTGCTCTGCTTGTATTTTATGCAATATCCCGCTCAAACCGTGAAGTTGCTTCTGTAAATGGAATTTTTCATTTCTAAACCAACCAAGGAAACATTTCATTACTTTTTCATGAATTTCTGTGATCTCACTTCCCACATGATATTGTATACACTTGCTCAATGCTAGGTAAGTGAGTCAAGTTGGGCATTCCAGATGACTGATCTAAAATAGTTGTCATGCATCTTCTTAGGAATGCATTTCTTCAAAAAAAACCTGATCAAAAAATGAATAAGTTAAACCCCAGCCATCCTCATGTCTGTAAATTAATGCACATTATTCAGGAATCCGTTGCTCGGGCTTACAAAAAAAAACAAAACGTAATTTAAGATTTATTTTTTTTTCATACAAGATGACTTGACCATTTCAAAATGCCAAAAGGAGCTAATAAATGACGTGAAAGATCCTAAGAAAACTTGTTCTCCCAGTCTCATGTAAGGTTCCCTGCAGGAAAAAAGCACCTAAGAGTCTGAAAGGAAACCAGCTTAGCCTGGATCCAATCACTGAAAGCTCCAGCATTATCTGCTGAAAAGAGGGCAGTGTCTCATTCTGCCTCCAATTGTTACAGACCACAGATCAAGAGTCTATGCAAATAAGAGCTTCCCTTCTGCATTTCATCTAAATCTGTAAAAACTTCATTCTGAGTAGTAAGGGCTACTTCCCCTGTCAATGTTAAAAGCTTTGAGGGAGTCAAGAGTGTCATAAATCCATTCCTGTCCAGCAGAAGTCACATAGCTCTCAGGGCTGGGTGAAGACAAATCCATTTGGTTGGCAGGTACCCAAAGGATGTGCTCAGCCAGGTTGAGGGAGAACCCAAAACTTGACTCTGAAGGGTGCTGGGGAGTCAGACAGTCGTCTTCTGGCATTACCTCAAATACTGGCATTTGCCAGCCACGCTCCAATTTCAAAACTCTCTTTCATCTCTTCATTCACGAATGAACCAAAAGGGAAGGATGAAGAACTCGGTTGTCAGTATATTAACTGCTGCATAAAGGAAATAGTTGAATTTCTTATCATTCTTTTGCAATTTCCTCATATTTCCCAAGGCTGCAGCAGCAGCCTTGTCAGTCACATGTCAGTCACATTATGGCAAGTAGAAAGATGTGAAATTCTGACCATAGATAGTAATCACACAAAGATGTCTTAACCTGTACATTACATTCCTAGAGCAAAAACTAGATGCATGATATACCTGGTTGTGTTAAGTAGTCTGGAGGCTATAAAATGGTTAGTTCACTGTTTAAAGAGCATCCTCACGAACGTGAAGCCCTCTAAAATACCTGAAATGCTATAATGACACAATTAATATATTGTATTTATTTAATTTCTGTAATATTTTTTTAAAAAAAACATAAAGCATGTGAGAAAGTTCTAAAATATGAAAAGAAAAAAAGGTAGAGAACACAAAATTTGGAATAGAGAAAAGCAGACAGTGGTTATGAGGTCACTGGACGCCCTTCCTACATGTCACCTCTTTGCTTCTCTACAGCTGCCAATGTGAAACTGTCACCAATTGCACAAGAGCTGGAAAATTAGCTGTTATGGGTCACTCCTTGAAAAAGGCTATGAATTCATGGGTTCTGTGGCAGAGAACATTCAAAGTCTACAAGAAAGAAGAGGAAATGAGGAAAAATCTGGTTACAGCTTCCACTGAAGTTTTTAAGACAGCAATTTCAAAAATATTTCATTTTAGTTCAATCAGGAAGTGGCAGCGCTGTAACGGCACACATGTCTGTGTGACAACAGGGGTTCACAGATGCTGTGAAAGTCAGGCAGATAGATTAGCAAACAATTTTTGCCACCATAAGTGACATCAGTTGTCTGAAGAACTATAAACTGTACTGGGAAAGGATTCTTAAGAAAGCTCTTGGTGTTTTTCGATATAGTTTGTTTAGATTGCTGATGAAAAAAGTAAAGAGTAATCATACTCGGACCCTACACTCACAATGACACAAGTTTCTCTGGAGTTTCACGGATCCCAGACTTCTGCAGATGCACTGACACTGGCTGAATGAATTTCGCAAGAGCACTTGTCTAACGCTAACTCTGAAGAAATCCAAATAGGTTTTCTGAACTGTCAAAGTTGGCAAATTAATGTCAAATCTATGTTAAAGAGATTATCAGACTGCACGTTCCACATAACTGTAAAGCTGGACAGAACAAATGGTTTCAGCTAGTTGGAGTTAGCATCCAAATTCAAGACCTTTACGTTCCATCTTCAGGAGAACAACTCCAATATCAGGTGTCCACAGATCTTAAAAAAATGCCACGTTCTCAATGCAGGAACATGCAAATAACAAACTCCATAAAATGCTCATCCAGACTGCGCTCTTCCATACCGACTTCTGACACAGAGACAGAAAATATTTCTGAATTAAAGACTACATTATTTAATACAGTGGTAAAAGCACTCCTCTTGCTTAGAAAATATGTATTTATTTAAAAAAATTAAAGTGGCTCAGAGCACATAATCATAGAATCATAGAATCATAGAATCATAGAATGGCCTGGGCTGGAAGGGACCTCAGAGATCATTTTAATCCAACCTCCCTGTTGTGAGCAGGGATGCCACCTCTCGACTAGGTCAGGCAACACATGTGAGAACCGAACGGGAATCGAACCCGTGACCTTGGTGTTTCAAGCAGCATGCTCAACCCACTGAGCTAAACCGGCCCAGTAAACTGAGTATTGATGTGATTACATTATTCATTGATTGGGCAGGTGCAGTTTAGAAACAAGTCTAAAAAAAATACATATTTCCAATTATTTATCTTGGGTGGGTTGGTTTGCTGTTGGTTTTTTTTTTAGAAAACCAAGACTGAGACCAAGATTTCCAGATTCAAAAACCCTCCCCATTAATTCCCTAAGTAACCTTGGAAAGCTTTTTAACACCTTTCAGCACCCGAGTTTCCCACGATACGAAGTGCGGACAATGCGTTTGCCAGCAGTGAAGGCGACGAACTCCTTATTTAGCCTTTGTACACAGTTTCATCTCCACGTGTTTAATAGCGTGTCAGGTTCTTTTCAACGCATCCTGCAATGGATATAAGCCAAACGATCGTAACTTGTAGAGAAAGCGCTACTTCTTGTTTATTAGAAGATCCAGCTTTACAGTCATGACCTCCAGAAACACAAGTATTATCTTCATGCCTTCTCCTTCCGTGTCTTTCTAACACAGAACAATAACAACTCTTTAAAAATGGATGTTAAGATCCACAGCCTACGAAAACGTGCATTATCCATTGCTGGTTTAAAATACTCATGTTCAAACGTTCTGAAAGTGGGACTATTCATTCCATAAGACTGGCCTGTTTCACAAAGTCTAATGGATCCATTTCAGAAAGAGAAAACAATCTGAAAACATTATGAGAAGTGGAGGGGTTTTTTAACTGAAATGTAATAATTTCAGAAGGATGTAGAGGTGTGATACAGTGATCACAGTGTAATTTTAACATCTCACTTGTGCAAAATCCCCATATTCCAGCACATCTAAAGAAACAGGGTTTTGCACAGTATTTCTCCTCTTGTTTCTCAGGTAGCCCAATATAATATATCCCTGGTCTAGGTAAGGCTAGTTAATAAAAGCCTTCAAGCATGTAAAGAACAAGTTTTTCTTCACTGATGTGTCATGTCTCTAATTGTGGAACATACGAATCAGGTCCTGCTGTCAGAAATTTACATCTCCATCCACACAGGAAAATTTGAGGTGCAACTGCTCTTTTCTAAATCCCTTCCTTCAGCTCTGCTTGATCCAGAATAGGCCCAGATTTAGCTTTTGCTGCTGAAATACTATATTCTCAGGTTATCCACCTTCCCTCTCTGCAACTACGCAGCATGCTGATTGCAAGGGAAGGGCAGAAGACAAATCCGAGTACATCCTTTCTTGTGGAGGACTTCATACGAAGTTTGCTGAAAGTATTTTTCCACAAGGAAGGCAAGAATAAGGAAGAACTACATTTGCAGCAACATCACTTTCTCAAATAATTACATTACTCCTAACAATAATGTGGAACAGCAGGTCCCTAACAGTGATTATGCAAATTTTATAAAATTATGTGGCGATGGCACTTCAGGAACCTAAAGACAGATCTTATAGGTGCCTTTAAATTCAAGCCACACTGCAATGCAAAAGACACTCCATAACCACACTCATTGAGTCCTCTCCCGTTGCCTTAGAAAACAGAAAAATAGATGCAAGTAGTTCCTCTCCTCATGCAAAAACTAACACAAAACCACTCCCTGCTTTACAAACATTTTTTTTGCTGATTAGTTCAGCCAGAGCACACCCAAACTGCAGCCACGCTCTCCCCGGCAGCATGACCTCTCACAACCTTCCTGGTAGGCTTATGCAACCAGGAAACCAGAAGCAATTCTGTGTAACTTGGCTAAATTCAACCCATCAGGTCATTTTAAATTAAAAACAAATAACCGTCCCCAAATTTAGAATCAGCAGGAAAAAGTTATTTGGAAAATGAGTATAAAAGCACATTGAAAATTCTCAAGGCTGACCTTTCTTCTTATTTTTTCAGTTAAATTCACAAAAAGTGTTTTACTTGAAGTAATTGTCCTTTCCAGTTGTCAAATTAGAATTCAGTAACCTGTTAAAAATGGAAGAGTCTGGACACTAGGTGTGCATTTCTGTCACAATTTCAAATTAAACTTTCACCCCACGGTTGCGTTAATCACGTGCTTTATGCCAAATTATCACTTCAATAAATCTTCAGAAATGGCGTTTCGTTGGCTTTACTTCAACTTAACAATATCCTTCATCAGAAGACCATTTAAAATTTAATCTTACAACAGCTTCCTAAGAAAATACAATCTTTTTGAATGATATGATTTACATCCAGACTAGAAGGCTTAAGTAAAGTTCTTACGTACACATGAGGTGAACATAGTTTCCAGCGTTGGTGAACAACGGTTTTCTTATGGATACCTTAGTGTGAGCTCATGAGCACCATAATGCTTATAAAAATCTTCTACACTGCAAGTGTATCGACATACAAAGAAGCCACATCTTCCCCTCTGCAGGTGACATTGGGAGACCAGTTTTTCTCTATCATGCTGAAAGAATGTCTTTTCTTTGTGGCACCCGTCTTCATCTGAGATCAGCAGGTTCAAACGATCCAATGAGAAAGCCTGACTGGGACCAAAAATGCCACCTGCAGACAACTTCATGGGAAATTTGAGGAACTGCCTGGAAGTTTGAGGAACTTGTAGACAGCTTCATGGGAAGCTTGAGGGACTGCACACCATGTGCACGTTACTGGTACAAAAAGCAGGGAAATTATGTTTATAGGGAAGAGACGAAGGCAAAAATAAGAGCTAGAACATTACTCATTATGTGACACACATCGATCACTCTTCCAGAAAGGCAGATGAACAGCAAGTTTTCTACACAGCCTGAGAGGGGGAGAATGAAAAGAAAGGCCATCATCTAATTAGTTCTAGCTAAGGGATCTTACCACAGCAAGAGATAAGAACTCTAGCAGTTAAACAGCGAAATTTTGCTATATTTTGCTAAAAATAGCAGCTCATCTGAAGCACTGGACAGCCGAAAAATGAAAGTGTACTTTTCTTTTAAGTGGAGGTGACTCCAGATACAAGAAGCTTGGCCTCGCCACAGTCTGATTTACTTTCTGTCTCCATCTACTGGTATGTCACAGTGCCATGTTAGATACCTCAATATTTTAAAAGTCGGTTAAAATGTCTTTAAAATGTAATAGGCTGGTGCAGCTTCCATTAGCATCAGCAGAATTAGAGCTGAAAGATTATGGCGAAAAAAAAAAGAAATCCATTAAAAGTTTCACCTCTACAACCACATTCAACATCGCTTCAAACAGTCAGCGATGGATGCCTGGAGCTGAAACACAGAGTCTCCAAATGGTTCGTTTTTATCCCCTTTAAGTAATGATTTACTTTAAAAAGAGTAATGAACGTGATTTCCTTTGGCCTTAAGAAGAGCTTTCACTTTTGCCATCACTTCTAGTCTACTCTTATTTTCTCATATAGCTAAAAATGATTTAAAGAAAATCCCCAAGTTTATACACTGAATCAGCAAATAATAACAAAACTGAAACTTTCATACACACATACGAAATAATTGTTTGAAGAGTGACTACAAAGCAGCACCGCTCGCCACTTTACTGTTACTTTAGTACTCAAAGATGAACAGAAATCCCTGGCTGGTCCCCAAATTACTCTGTATTCCCATTCAAGCTTTGCAAGATAAAACCCATGGCATAAACCTATTCATAAGCAAGTTCCTGAAAATGTTAAACTGACCTTAGACTCACTGCAGCCAAATTTATCAACCACCTTTATTTGTTATGACCACATTTATCATACCAGGTTATGGGAGGACAATACAGCAGGAAAAAAAAGGAAAAAGAAATCAATAAACTCAATAGATACACATTAATATATCCAAGGAAGCCACTGGAAGGGATGCCAGCTTGCCATAAGCAACTCTGAAGTTACTAAAAATAATGTCTTCCTCTGGAAAAATTGATTTTCATTTACAAGCCAGTCATTGCAGTTTTGCATCAATTCAATTATTTCACTACGAATTACTGGAAGACGATATAGAACAATAATTATTTGGAAACAGATAGGAAGCTAGGTAATTTGTGTTTCATACAGTGAAATAATTGCAAATTAATAATATAATTTATCAAAATTTGCCTTATCTGTATTCAGCTTCTTGTCAGGGTGTCAAGTTTGGTTCAATAGGCTTCATATTAAAACAAAACCGCACAGAGGAAAGGCTTTTAAAAGGGCCCTGTTCTTTAATTAAAAGAAAAAAATATGTTCAATATAATTATGCATATTCATTTCTAATCTTGCTGCTTAATAAAAAAAATTAACAATATATCAACTTTGTGTTCCTAGGAGACAAATAAAGCATTCATTTTTGTTTTGAAGAGAAATGGGATATTTTATTTTAATATCCCGTTTCAGTTTCTCTTCAAACACCCGACAAATGGTTGGCGAAGCCTTTTGAAAGGCTGAAGACAATTAGTTGAACATACACTTCTCAATGCACATGCCAGGGCCAGAGAGGGAGGGATGCGAAAAACTCGATTCTTCTGTCACTCAACGGTATTTTTCAACAAACTGAGACAGGACGCAGTCTTGTTTTAAGATCTCAACCAACTGCTCAGTTGGCGAGACAAGATTTACCAAACCATGAGCTTGCTCAACAGCCAGCACACGATTCGGCTGCCCACTTTGCCATCCAGACCCGGCTCACTCAAGCAGTGATGAGCCCTTCTCTGACCACAAGAAAGTATT
The DNA here is from genome assembly GCA_020746105.1 of Trogon surrucura. Lineage (NCBI taxonomy): Eukaryota > Metazoa > Chordata > Aves > Trogoniformes > Trogonidae > Trogon > Trogon surrucura. The sequence goes on from CM036617.1 coordinate 35,491,192, forward strand.
TATGTTCAGAGAAGAAAATATTTCTTGGTTGCCTCCATCCCCTCCCAGCACCTCTGCAAAGGCATACACTAAGGCAGGGACGCTGCTGGTGGCCACCTCCGCCTCACGTCCCAGTTTCTGACCCAAGCATCAAAGGGAAAGGCTTCTGAGGGCTGAATACCCTCCTTGCAAATCAGAGGTTGGAATTGAAAGCCAGGCAAAACCACTTCTTTTCGTCCAGCAGAAGTCATTTTCCTGAAATTTTGCAATGCAAATTTCTTATTTCCATCCCTTCTACACCTGCAAGGAAATCTTTGCTGTACCACATCGATAGGGTTTTCGATAGTCAAATTGGACAAGCAGTCGGCAACCCTCTTGCACGGTGATGAGAAACTCTAAAATTGCCTGTTGCTACCCTTGCCTAAATTCAGAGGGCTGTGCTTAGCGTTAGCTCTCTGCCATAGAAAAGTTAACACAAAAAGAAGTGATTTTATCAATTCCTACCCGACTAAAACCCATACCTTTCAGTAGCTCCACAATGAAAATGTGTTACACCAAGACACCTGTAGAAGCCACGTAAGGTGAGGTTCTTCAAACCTGAGATTCCTTTTCTGCATATATACCCAAGAACATATCACATCCACATTTTTTCTCATTTATGTTTGCAATACCACAGTTACAAAGAGAAATAGCAGGTTCACTCTTCGTGCTCAAGCATCAGATTTTTGGTGGCTTGAGGGAAAAATGCAAAAATTTCCAAGTAGCTTCTAAAGAGATTCTCACAAGTAATAACCTTGGCAAACAAAGCCTTGTACTCGAGTACGCATAATGACTCGGTAAAATTAATTACTTTCCTTTTTAACCCGTTAATCATCTGGTTTTCATTCTGGAGGAAGCCCAGAGTTTCATCTTCCTTTGTACTGCAATGTTAAACCAAGAAAATTGCCAGTGGCAAAATAAACATCATAATGCTTCATGTAAGGTTTCCAAGATTCTGGTGGGAGCTCTGTACAGAAGTATTTCTGTACTCCGGGTTACGACATTCTGTTATTTAAATATTAATAAAACAGTGATATAAACCACATTAGAAAAGAAAATAAATCTTTTCAATTAAGTTTATTTTTAGAACAAGTCCTAGGATTCCGAATACAGCAGCATTTTCTGAACATAGTGTTTTTCCCTTAAGATTTCTCACTGGCAAGACTCCATAATCTACTCAGTTTGGTGGTGGGAGGTGAACTTTTGTGGAGAGAACAGAGGCAGTTTAAAGGGCACCTCAGAACATTTCTAAATGGACAGTCAACACACTCAATAGCTGCTACAAATATTTGATGCAACAGAAATTGCAATTAAAAATAAAATATAGAATTTTTCATGGCATGAAGCATCAAGTTATAAGAAGTTTCTGCAAGGGCATTTAGTAAACTAAACTCCAAGGGATCCAACGAAGAATATTAGCTCGCAGCACAAATCTAATTTATTCAGTAGACTGATGAAATCTGGCCTCAACCAGTTTGCATTGTCACATCTCTACATGGAAAAAAAATTAAAAATTCAGAAGATGTTATTTTTAGGGGAAAAAAATATTTCTTTAACATTTCTGGATAATAGCCAGCAGCACAGGGCTATGTCAAGATGATGGAATAACCCAACCTTACATCTCTAAGCATCACGGTCACAGGAAACAGAGGCCAAGGCTAAAATGTGACCCGTTGTGGGAGGATTTAATTAATCTCAGGCTTAAAGTGGAGCTGTTTCTTTCGCAAAAAATAAAATAAATAAATAAAATTAGAAAGACACAGATAATTAAGTACACAGGTCATACCATAGCTGTTAAATAACCATAAAAAATACACTCACACTCTCCGTGCCACACTTCTGTGAGAGGGACGATGTGCGTCTCTTGAATGTACATACCCTCAACAGATCAGTTAGAAGAGAGACGGAGCTCTGATCTTTGTTACTACAGAAGAGCAAACACCACCAGGACCACATCGCTCCATCCACAACCAACTGGCAAAGGCTCTACCGTAGATTTCTTGGAAAAGGGAACTTTTCACCCCTATGAAAACAGCTGCTGAAACCTTAATTAATACCAAGCTTTTCAACAGAGGACCTGAAAGCGTTTGCCTATATGTATTTACAAATTTATTTAGCCCAGGATATGGCGGAGTAGGAACGCTGCTGTGAGGTTTGGAGAAAAACCAGAGTTTGTGCCTAGCGTAGGGTTAAAGAGGAAGGCTGGCAGGCAGGAACAGGAGGCAGCTGCCAAAGCCTCCACTTCTCCACTTCACGAAAACCATTCCTCCTCTCCAGCCCTGAGGCTCCCTGCGCCCTGTTAACCAAAGGTGCACACACAGGCAGGCACGAACAGAACGTGGCTCCATAAAGGGAATCATAAATACTGTGCTCCCAAAGAATGCCCAGTATGTGTAAATACTCCAAAATAAACACTATCTGCCACTAGCAATAGAAAGAGGTTCCCTAGCAAGCTAAACTGTGTCACTGTTAAGGGTCAAGCAGGCAAAATGCCAGAGGTAAAGTGAAAAAAAAAGGCAAAATTTTTTTAGAAAAGAAAAATCTCCTCCCAAATCCCTAAACACATCGTAAGTCATATAATACTCATGATTGACATTCACATAATTATAACTTCTAATTAAACTGATGTGTCAAGGTTTCCTTTCTCAAGTGATAAAATGGAAAAGTTACTGGTCCCAGTTACTGTGCACTGGGAAATCCAACCACGAAAAACAGGCACAGTGGGACCTACTGGGAGAATTCAGTGTTTAAAATGGACCTTTACTTTTTGTGAGTGCACCAATAAAGGGGGGGTTGGGAGGTGAAAAAAGAGTGGAATTTTTGACACAAAGTACTTCGATAAAGAAATACACAGAAAAAAACTGAACAAAACAGAGTTTAACATTCAGGTACATCCCTGAGGACACTTCTCCCAGGAATTCTAGTTGCCCCATACAGACATATCTGGAAACATTACATCAGTAATCAGCCACTGTACTAACAAGAATCACAATCCCGTTTAGCAAAGACCAAATAAAGGGATAAATGTCAAGAATGATCACAATAAAAGCTAGCTTTTCTTCTTAGTAACTATACAGTAGCAGCAGGATACAGGCTACATACCTTACATGCATATATCTCTGTAAGGGGAAAGAAAACAGCAACAGATGTGATACTGGACTTCATCACGGGTCTGGAAGATAAGTGAACAACTAACAAACATGGGGACATAGAAGAAAGAAGGAGAATTAATACCTTCTCAAAAAAAATGCCCGAAGGAAAGAGCAAAGTTCATATAATTATATTGCAAATAGTCCAAGTCTGGAACACACTTTGATACAAACCTCATGTACATATGCTTCCTTAATACGAGAACTTAAGTAAAACCGCTGCCTCTCAGCCATGAACAGAACTTCCAAGATACCCTTGTAAAAATTTTTCATGCAGTAACACTACAGAAAACATAAGGGAGGACCTGAGGACCTGGATCTTACACAAGACTTAATCTACAGGTGAGTAATAGCCTGAACAAATGTCATTAAAAAAAAAATAAAAGGGGAGTGAGAGAAAAGAGAGAAGGATGCAAGTCCACTGTACAGGTCTGCACTAGCACCCATCCCAATGATGTCTGATTGCTTACCACAACACAAGAGCAATTAATGGGGACAAGCAAAATCAGCAGTTTCATGACAAAGTAGGGAACCATGCTGGAAGGCAAAGTGCTTATGTTACAAAAGTTTTATTTGGTTTTTGCTCTTTCCAGAATAGCAGGAGCACAACAGGTAAAGGGATAGATTTCTACATTTGTTGGAAGTGTACCTGCTGCCTTAGCGTGTCTATAAATACCACAAGTGATGCAGGTATTGTTTTGCACTTTTGGAGCTGCAGCGCCTGCTTCCAGTTCACTCCATCAGTTAGCACAGGAGATAAATAAGGAGCACATCCCTACAAGTTTTAAATCCTCTTATCCTAAATACCACACATTTATAAAATCTATGTTCATTAAAGCACATTGTCCAACACAAGTTTTCCTAAGTACCTTCCTTCTGCTCTTCTCATCTCCACTGAACGTGGAGACGGACATACAGAAGCAAACCCTTCTCAACAAAAACTGTGCTTGTAGGTGAAGAGTACCCAAAAAGTAAAATCTCTTTTCCCAATAAAACCAAAACCAAACCAAAGCATGATCCCAATAGCTGACAAGTATCCTCCACAGACATTTACGCTAATGGAGTAAGAAGCTATTTCCCTGGTTTGGGACAAAACAATTTCTGTGAAATATTTAAGCTCCAAAACACAACTGCAAAAAACCCCATCACCTGGTTCTTCAAGCTCCTCAATTTCCAAAGAGTAAAATACTGTACAGGGAGCTAAAGATCTGCTTATACAAGTGTCCAGATTAGGCCTCATTTTGGCAGCAGTGAGTCGTCCAGATGCTCGCTCACACAGAAAAGTCCTTGAGATTCTCATCTCAGAAGCAGGTATTGTCAGGTATATGAATATGTGCAAAACCTACACCATACCACCAGGAAAGAGGTTTTCCTAAAAGAGCCATCACAATCATTTCTATTGAGGAACATACAAAAGGGTTGATGGTCCAGAAGGTCACAGTTTAAAGTGTTGGTCCATGATGCAAGAAACCTGTGATGCAAGGTTGGTCCATGATGCAAGAAACTCCATTCTTTAGCTGGAAGGGCATCAAAGACTTCTAACCTTTCTGAAGGCAATAATTTCACCAGAAGCTGTTTAGCCATGAAACAATTTCCTTCAGCAAAGCTGAAGGTGCACCACTTGGCAAAAAAAAAAATAAATACTTAGCAACGTTCAAAGGGCTTCCAAAAAATCGGCATGACTCCACGGGCGAACAGATACTTCTCCACAAAGCATCAGACCTAGGTTCTGACCTCTGCTTTGTCAACCATTTATGTAGTGTATATTATACAGGCACAGCATAAACACACCGATATATTTTTTTGCATTGGATGCATCACTTTGTGGATTTTACACTATGATTTTCAGGCCATAACATTATAATTATGTCTTCTGCCACTTAAGTTTTGAGGGAAGTGAGTTGGATGTCTAAAACATAACCACAGCAAAATTTTAAACCAAAATCTGCATCTTTGAAGTTAGAAGAAAGCCAGTAATTTCTGCTGGCTTTGCCCTTATTTTCCTTCTATTTCTGCAGAAACATGACGTTGGACTGTACTGCCTTTCCAGAACTGGTGGGCAAGTGCTCTAGTACCTCCAGAAATGCTACTCAACCTCTACTGAATCCACAGACTTTGAGTTTACAAAAAGAAACCCCAAATAATGAGCGGAGCTTTACTTCCACAATGAAATTATAAAACTCTGATTTTATGGATGCAGTTAGACCTCAAAATCTTGTAAATTAACATCTCAGTTTTATACCTGTACCTTTTTTATTTCCCTGTCATTATAGCTCTTATGCTGTCAACAAGCCAATCACCTTAAAAAACCAACCAGTACCCAAAAATAACTATTTTTGTTTGTGGAGCGCTATATTTGAAACTCATTTGTCAATTACTAATCTGGTTTTAGCATGCCAGTTTACAGCTTTTCAAGACTATTTTCATCTCTACAATTACTTTGCTTGCTGAATCCTTCATCCATTTAAAATGAACTAGCACAGAGGAAAACAATCCCCTTCTACTGGGTTAACGCTCTACGCCTGGGCTGCAGATAATCCCAAATAGATGCTTTCATGAGTTACTGAGTCATTTAGCACCAGGGCAAGTGAGAGGATTACATTTATTTAAGACACAACAAAAGCACATGATACCCTGTGCTATACATCCGGATACTACTGTCATGAACGGGGAAGCGATGTTGAGCGTGGCTGCCAATTTACTTTTTTTTTTTTTCCCCTGCATAAGCTCCCAACAGGGAACGCAGCTTCTTCCTTTTCTGCACTGATACCTCAGTCCCAAAGGCAAATGCAACTTGTCGTGCCCAGATCTGATTCAAGGTCCCCTCCAAGTCAACAGCAAAAATCCCTTTGTTTTTAATGAGAGGAGCACGAGGTTCTCAAAGAATTCGCAGTTTAGCTTCCCTTGTAAGCACCTTTCCAGCCCAGCACTTTTCACAGCACTCTCTTATGTGCCCCCTCCCTACTCTCAGCCCAACTGCATGAGTAGAAGACTCTCCAATCTCTACGGGTGTTTGCAATCAAAGGGGGTGCATACTCCATTTAGATGCAAATTTGGGAGCACTCCAGAACTTGATGCTAACTCAGACACACATGAAGAATTAATAGTCTCTGTTACCCCATCTGCTGCCTACCGTACTTCAGAGCAGCCCGGAACAGTTTGGCACATCTCACTCTCTTGCCACTGACTGAATGATTTTTTTGTTACAAAAAATAATGCAAGAGACTAAAATCGTGTGTTTATCTATACTTTGGGATTGGGACGGCTGTTTCAGACAATGTTACAAACGTATTTTCTTTGGCAACTTGCTGGTTTGCAAATCCTGTTGGTTAAATTATTTGTAGACTGCGAGAACTGAACAAAAGGGAAGTTTTATGTATTAGACTAACGAAGAACTGAAAAAAATAACTGCACTTAAAAAGAAAGGTTTTTTTTTTGCACTTTCTTTAAATAAATGGTGACAACAGACCTACCACACTACATATTTAATGGCGGTTTACATATATTAACTCTCATGAAGTAAAGTAATATCTGTATCCTCAAATATATTTTCTCAAACTTCCTTCTAAGCAGTAAGCAACCAAGGCCAAAATGCCAATCGTAAATATTGAATGTTAAGGCATTTTCTGAGAATGGCACTTAGAGAGATTTGCAGTAGCTGAAAACCACACTATCCACTGAAAACATTTTGAAGATGAAGTAAAAATGTTAATAACTTGCAAGGCAATTTGATTTGCAAAGGGGAGGAAGGGAGTTAGACAAGACATGGCTGGAATTGCTGTTGATGAATCAAAATACAGTGCTAAAAAAGTTTCACTTACATAGAAGCTCAGAAGCATTAAACTGACACTCAGAGGCACTCATTGATGTCCTCAGGTCAGCTTTCCATGAAATGCGATGTCTTTAGCAATATATTAACTGTCAAATATAAGCCAATATATGAGTTTCACAACTACCCATTCCAGCCCAACACAGTCTACGATTACGTTCTTACGTCATTAACATTTCCGTCAGAAAGAAGAAAGCAAATTAGCACCAAAATACAGTGATACCATTTATACTGTGGCATCTTAGCTTTCACTTGTATTGTCAATAATAATATGCTGATATATTTATGGAAAAGTTATCCTTAATACAGTCAGACCTGATTTAAGAACCCATGGGAACGTCAAATTTTGTTATTCTGCAGCATTCAGTCTTAAAGTACAAAAAAAAAACGCCTGTGCAATCTAGATTAAGTTTTCAAATTTTGCACTAAAAGTTAGGCTTGCTATATGTCACACCTATTTTTCTTAGCTTATATTTATCACAGTATTTCTAAAAACAACCTCTCTTACAAATGTTCACATGAGCAACTGTGTTGTCAGTCTAGAGGCTTTGGTGACTATTTGCTAATGTCACCTCACAAAAGAGGAATCCGAAAGACACAGTGGCTGGAAACACAGTTTATGCCTTGCTCAATCTTAGGTCAAAGCTGAAAGTAAATTAGCAACTACGGACTACAGACAGTATTGAAAAATTACACATTTTATGAAACGCTATGAAACCCAGGAAAAACAGTGGGGCAAAGGCATGACTCGTGAATCAGGGGTGGGGACTCAGTTCCCACCTGCCACAGACTTCCTGATGATTGCGTTACGCAAATTTCTGCTTCTCTTTTTCACCTTCATTTCACAGTTGGAAATAGCAAAAATACTCTTTCATTCATAGAAGAGGGAAAAAATAAATTTAGTTATTTGATGATTCATTCAGATACAGTAGTCATGGGAGTCACTCTAACATCCAGAATAAATTAGACAGGCAGGTAGAAGTTTCAAATAATCCTTACCCAGTATCAAATTATACTGCAGTCTATCGAACAATCTGAAGGGAACCATCTATTATTTTAAAACGCATTCATATAAGATTTCCAGAGAAGTGAAAAGACTGGCTGGCATGATAAATTTAATACAGTGTTCAATAATACATCGTCCTATTAATTGTTTTTAATATACATCTTCCTAAATAATATAAGAAAGTGGTTTTATATTTATATTTTCTGGAAGCTTCTAGAGTCAGTTCAGTGCCTGCACAGATGACAAGAGCTTCTTAATTTACTTCACTAGCCTACCAATGTGGGAGCACTGATTACCTTACGCAAGGGAGAGAGTATAACTCTAAATGGGGACTTTCTGGAATTGAATACACAGTTTATTTCTAAATATAAAACCTTTCTCTGTGTATATTTCAAAAAGTTTACACAAAGCAGACAATTTTCATCTGAACTGTTTAGGTGAAGAGCATGATTTTAGCTGCAGGAACCCTAGAAAAAATGCTCTGAGACTGCTTAGATTAATATCTGCAAGTATTGTTCAAGTCGTATCAGAAATAAAAATTATAATAAGGCCAGATACTCAAACCTAAATAACAGATGGAACAAAGCTCAGAGAGACAGAATCTCAGAGTACGGTTTTAGTCCAAAGCAAAGAATCAAGATCAAGTACCTGATTTAGAGATATTCCTAGTAATACTTGCAGCTTAAATTAAAGAGCTATCTACACTTCAAAAGTACAACCACTTAAGGTAACCTGCAACGCAGTCAGTGGAATATACAATTTTTTTATTATAAAACATTTGACTTTTCACATATGTCCTCATATCCATTTTGAAAGTGTATTTTGACATCGAAGCACCTTTGCCAACAACTTCAGCAAATGTCGAACTGTCCTAAAGTAGTAATGCTTGGTTACCTGCCAAGACCTGCTACGCAGACAGCCCAGCTTTTTATCTGAATATCACAGAATCATAGAATCGTAGAACCATAGAATGTGTTGGGCTGGAAGGGACCTTTAAGGGTCATCTAGTCCAAACTCCCCTGCAGTGAGCAGGGACATCTTTCCCTAGATCAGGTTGCTCAGAGCCCCATCCAGCCTGACCTTGAGTGTCTCCAGGGATGGAGCCTCCACCATCTCTCTGGGAAACCCCTGACAGTGTTTCACCACCCTCATCGGAAAGAACTTTCTTCTAACATCTAATATAAATCTAATCTGCTCTAGTTCATTACCTTGCAACTTAAGTACAAGCACAAAGTTGTTGACTATTTACGATGCACGATTCATATGCAGTGTTACACGTTTTATCGTTTGAGTATCAACATGGCCTCTTCACCATCATGCTGCTGGGAAGAGGTATTTGAAAGACCATCTGTACTCAGTCCTGCTTTGCTCATACACCTCCAGATCCCTTTGTAGGACCAGAGTACTCAAGAGCTCCACGCCAGTAGTGTTCAACCTTTTTTTTTTTACCTGAAGGCTCCCAAAACAAAGGTACAGATCTCTGAATAACGGTTTTACAGTCTCTGACTTTTCGGAAGCCTGTGTCACTACAGACAAAGTAAAAAAACATCAAGTTTTGAGAAACGCACTCCAAAAAGCTAGAAGATAACATTCCAGTTTCCAATATAGCTCTTGGAACTGCAGCATCTACAAGACTATTTACTGTAAAAACATCTCACTGCTCAAACACTGCATTTTCTGGGAAATTCCCCATGAGCGACGAGGACAACAACAATAAAATTCTTCAATCTTATCACCAAGAAAAACAAGAGACATAAATCCATGAAGACCATTTATCTGAATGCAAATGCCAGACAATATAACACCATAGCAAGGGATGAGACTGTAAGACAGACCATTCATAAAGTTCACACATCTGGCCAAGCATACCAGACTAATGCAGTAGGATCCAGATTCCATTTTCTTATGAAATCGACTCCAAGTCATGATGCCAGACACTCTCATGAGAGCCAGAACTTCTGTTGTCCTAAGACAGGTGAGTGCAAGCAGAATCAGTATGCAACTCTTCCTTTTTCTCTTCCCTACAGCTGCTCACACTTCCTTAATATTAGGTAAATAAACTATGAAGAACCGAATGTGTTCAAAGAATTCTTGGGATCTCTAGGGAAGGAGAGAAACTTTGAAGGCATGGGTTCCCAAAGGAGAGACAAAAGAACAGATAAGGAGAGACAAAAGTACAGATGATTCTCACAGACATGATTTTTGGAAATGGAGGAGCTTGGCTGGATGATCACATACTTGTCACATACTTGACACATACTCTTGCAGTCTTCAGCCTTCCAATGCTTCTGAGGAACTAGACCTGTCCCTTAATTGTCTCCAAACGACTTCTTCTGTACAGTTGTGGGCAAAAAGAGATTCCCTTTCCTCCCTTAATCCATCCCTGACCAGCTTTCATGTTTTTCCCTTTCACAAGAAGGCTCCACCATCACGGATCCTAACAGGCCCCATATTAAGGTACTGACTGTGTGTACTGGGTTTGTGTGGCAAGGTTTTGGCAGCGGTGAGGCTATAGGGATCGCTTCCGTGAGAAGCTGCTAGAAGCTTCCCCTTTGTCCAACAGAGCCAACGCCAGCCAGCTCCAAGATGGACCTGCCACCGGCCAAGGCTCAGCCCATCAGCGACAGTGGTAACACCTCTGTGATAACATATTTAAGAAGGCATTAAAAACCCCTGTGCAAATGCAGCTGGAGAGAGGGTGAGAATACATTACAGAAACAACTCTACAGACACCAAGGTCAGTGAAGAAGGAGGGGGAGGAGGTGCTCCAGGTGCTAGAGCAGAGATTCCCCTGCAGTCCGTGGTGAAGACCATGGCGAGGCAGGTGGTCCCCTGCAGCCCATTGAGGTTAGTGCTGGAGCAGATGTCCACCTGCAGCCCAAGGAGGACCTCACACCAGAGCAGGTGGAGGCTGTGACCCCATGGAGAACCCACACTGGAGCAGTCTGTTCCTGAAGGTCTGCACCCCTTGAAAAGGACTTGCACTGGAGCAGTTCATGAAGAACTCTGTAAATCTCTCCAACATTACATAACGCACACACCAGCATGGGCAGTGTTGCCAACAAGGCTTCATCCACAAGCAAAGCAAGATGTTTCCTGGCATGTAATCCTCAGAAGGAGTCCCTTCAGTTGCCCAAAAAATTCATTGAACAGCTCATTATGCTACCCATTTTTCTCAATATCCACAGGCTTGAATTCCTTACTCTGAAAAAAAGCCTTACCAAAGCAAAACAAAAAACAGAAGGCATCCAGGGAAAGGCAAATATTTCTCCTCTCCTTAGAGTATGGCCATGAGGTATCTCATTTTGCCTTTCGGTTTTGCAAATGCACGTTCCATTCGAATTCTGTAACTACTCAGAAAATAGCTGCAGTACCTTTCCTCCACCCACGTGCTCTTCCAAAAAAGGGTACAAAAGCAAAATGTTGTCACTACAAAAGAAACCTAAACCATTAAAAAAATTCACCTTGAGATTCCTTTCCGGGAAAAGACACGTTGATGTTGCCAACAGAATAGGAAAGCTCAGCCTTAAAAATTTCCATATGGTACTCCACCTTGTGACCAGGAAAGAAAAGTATGCTTTGATAACAGCTCAGACTTCCTCAATACAGTAAATCCGAATTTCCCCCTACCAACATCAACCTGGTCAGCTACTCATCAGAAGCACATGAGGAGTAAACCAGGCATCTTAAGGTGAAGAGCTTTATGTTCCTTGCCTGCCTTGGAGCACTAATAGGTAGCTTGTTTCTGTATTTCCAAGGTATGTTCAGATTTCTGGGAAATGGCTTCTTGTAACTGTGAAACTCATCTCATACTTTCAGAACTACCCACTCATTACTAGGAGAAAAACTCCAAAGCAGCATCCACTGATCAAGCTTTCTCCCAGTCTCCTCCTGCTCTGGTTCTCATTGCAGAAGTTTAATTAGGACTTGCAGCAGCCTGGTTAAAATCAGCACTGGGGAGATTAAAGTCTGGGTAATTTTTTAACCACTCTAGGTTCTTTCTCTACCAGCCAACATATTCTACATTCATGTCCTGAGCTTATACTGAAATTTTTAAAAGGTGGAGTATCGTTGATGGAAATCCTAATTTGGGTCTAGCCAAGGATGCGTACTACTTTAAAACGTATCTCTTCTATTCACACCAGTACTTTTTGCTAGGATAAAATATACTGAAATGAACCAAATTTAACCTTAACTGAGTATTGTCACACAGGACTGGTTTGAGTAGAGTTCAAATGAATTGTTTTGAGACACTGTTTTGTATTAATCTGTACAACTTGTTTGCAAGTACAGACATTGGGGCTTTAGACTTCTCTGATTTATTTTTCTTTTTTTCTTTTGTAGTGCAAAGTAAAACAAATTCAGCGTCACATTTGGGTTTAACGAAGTTGTATTGAAAAAATTATTGTACAAGGGACAAAGAGTGACAGTTTCAACTAAAAGAGGGTAGATTTAGATTGGACATAAGGAAGAAATTCTTTATTACGAGGGTGGTAAGACATTAGTACAGGTTGCCCAGAGAAGTTATAGATGCCTCACCATTTTAAGGGTTCAAGGTCAGGGTGGACAGGGCTTTGAGCAACCTGATCTAGTGACAGATGTCCCTGCCTGTGGCAAGGGGATCAGATTAGATGATCTTTAAACATCCCTTCCAACCCAAACCACTCCTAAAACTGATTCAAGACCTGACACACGGCCACAGCCTGTGCAGTTGTGTTATCTACATACATGGAGATGAAGACAGAGATCAGAATGAGAAAGGAAAAGCACATCAATTAAAAGAGTCTTTCAGAGCTGAAAGCCCATTCTAAAGTTTCCCAAGAAAATTTTGTGTAAGATGTTGCTGGATTCACTGGTTGTTTCAAAGACTGATGAAAAAATGGATTAGTCCCAAATTGATGTTGTCTCTTAAAAGCCTTGACAATTTTTTTTCAAAATATAGTAGAAAGTTGAGCCACTTTTGAACAAAATACAGTTGAGTCTACAGGATGAAACATTAATACAAGTAACACATAAGAAGGTTTGCAGTTAGTTGACCAATCTGTGGAGAATCATATAAAAATCAATCAATTCAAGAAGGAGTGACAAAAGTTCTTCCCATTCTACATTTTTATCGTAACATAAGGCTTATTTACATTTGGACTATGAAGTGGTGGACTGCACACACCACCTTTCTTATGTGTTCCAGAATGCCATGTAAAATGTTTCAAGAACTGGGGACCTACCACATCAGTACTGACACAAAACAGGACTGTGTGTTGAAGTTTCCATGTTGTAGACCAGGCATAGTCATCCTGGGTCTAAGAAATCGGCGTAGCCCTCAGGAGCAATTCATGTAGCACCTCACTGGATGAGGCTCACCTCTGTGCTGTGAGCCACCTCCTGGCCACCACTCACTATGGAAAGGGTTTTTACACTCTTTCAGGGATTCTCTCCCATCATAGAATCACAGAATCACTGAATTGTTGAGGCTGGAAAAGACTTCTGAGATCATCAAGTCCAGCCAATAACTCAACAGCATCGCAAGGGCTAGACCACAGCACTAGGTGCCACATCCAGCCTCTCCTTAAACACCTCCAGGGACGGTGACTCCACCACTTCCCTGGGCAGTGCATCCCAGTGCCTGAGCACCCTCTCCATGAGGAAGTGCTTCCTGAGATCCATTGTATGAGTAGTTTTGATACAAAGGCACCAGCACAAGATGGGCAAAAAACAGGTTCTCAGTGCCCAGACTGAGCCAGAGGGGTGACAGATCACTCTGAACAACTCAAGTCTCTATGGACTGCAGTAAACTGAGTCCTGTCCCACAAAAGGAAAAAATAATAAACAAAGAGGAAACAGGCAATAGTCAATCATAAAGTCTAGCTCACAACAATACGTGAAATTAAGCGGGGCTTCTTTAAATATGTCATTAGTCGTAACTTTAAAATCTCACAACTTTGTTAGCCTCCATCATCAACCCTGATGTACATAACCTTCATCCTCAAACCTGCATCAAGACAGTTGTAACAACGTGTATGTGGCTTACACTCTACTACCGACAACCCCTACTTGCTATTCAAGACCAGGAAACTGAAAAAGTCTGTTGAGAGTGTACACACTGACACAATCCAGAAACTCAGGTTAAAGTGTGATCAATGTCAGTATTCGGCACTTATCATGGTGAAATCAATTAAAAGACAGACCTTCTATATGTACAATATGGGCTTCAAGTAACTTGTTTCAAACTCAGTTAAGCTACAGATATCTCCATTTTCCAATATTTGTCTGGCGTTGCCCTTTATTCACATAATTCCAAGGAAAATCTGGTTCAGTTGATATTTATCCTGGCTAAAAACAAGTGAGCACTTATTTCTCAACTGTTTCAACCTCTAATTAAAACCAGTTCTATAGCCAGACACAGACACTATGCTAAGAAGAAACAGCCTCAAGTAACGCAATTTTCATTGTTACAGAAAGTGGTTCATAAGCAATTATATCTTGTCAGCTATAACAGTTAATCTAACCTCTTCAATGACACCCAGTTATTTTCACACTCAACATCCTGCCACGAACCAGTAATTATGGCCTGTACTTGCTATCTCCACTGACACTGATTTCCAGACTACAGAGACATAGGCAAATGAACTTATAATCTTAAGATAACCAAAGGACACTGGAGAGGTTATTTTTTTGCAACATGACATTTATTCCTAAAATTTTTTTGAACATTAAACAACAATAATTTCATCATTTAATCTGATTCTAACTAATTTCTGCTTCAAATGGAAAGCTCTCCCACTGCATATGTTTTTTTTCTATTTGCAGCAAGTCATTAAAGCAAAATTAATACATGATGAGAAAACTGCAATGAAGGCGGGGGGGGGGGGAAATCAAAAAGCTGTAGGTCTCATTTTGCTCCAGGGTAATTAAGATTTCTCTTGCTGGAGAAGGGGAAGAAGGAAAAATTTAAGCTGTGAAGCAGTGATTGCACAAGCACAGACTCCAAAGCCCTTTGCCCACCTTCCCAAAAATGACTGGCAAAAGACATCAGTTCTCAACATTTGGTCGCAGTCTGGCAGAATTCATGCCAGAACATCAGCAATAACCTTTGAGAAGTCAGGGAGTCAGGAAAGTACACCTCAGGAAGCCCAAAGAGAAAAACATCATCCTTGACTTATTAAAGGAAGAGCCAAAGAATAATCAGCCAAGGAATAACAGGCTTTTTTTTTTTTTTTTTAAGGAAAACACTGAAAGCTACAACAGGATAACAAACCTATGAGTACAGCAAAAGCAACGCGTTTAAAATATTCTGACAATCTCTCATGACATTCCCATCATAAGACATGAAGTTCATCTTGCGTGGTTGCAAAAGCGTCCGGGAAACTTTACTATGGGAAAACAGAAATGGGAACACGACATTTAAAAAAGCAATATGGGTTATTTACAAACTTTACGAATCTGAAGGTCATAATTGAAAGATGTGCTCTCACATCAGCAAATACCAATGGGTATTTGATCACATATTTCACTTGAACATTGCAATGTCAATACTAAGTATAAGCAAAATACACTACAGGGTATTTCACTCCACAGATTTGCCTGAGAACACAAGGTATAAGCTGTGCCTGCAGAGACTGCAAAGGTATTTGAGGATGTTAAGCACTAAAAGAAGGAACTGAAGAGGTGGCATGATCCTGCTCACCTGCTATCTACCTGCTAATCTAGTTAATTGTTAAAACACAGAGACTTATTGTATTACATCGATAAAATGTGGTACATCAGCTTTGATTTAAGCTATTTTCTTTGGTGTCCTTTACTATTTAAAGCAGAAAACCCAAGTCACAGTAAAGCTGATTTTAAAATGAATTACACTTTTAGTAGTTACTCAAGTGGGAGCTTGTTAGAAATACTGCTACTTTCCATGTCATGTCTCGTCCAGCAATTTTGCCACAGTAGGACACATCTTTGAAAAGTTTTGCTTTGCATTATTGGCTAAAAGTTTCATGTATATACATCATAAATCTCAAATTTAACACAGGGAACTGTTATCAGCACAAGCCTGAAGGCTGTACACTAGAACAAGTTAAGCACAAGAATTTTGTGTTCTCATGAAGTAAATCTTCCAGATTCCTTTGATCAAAAAACAAACTAATTTTCTTCTAAAAGAGCTGAGAAATTTGAGTAAAGCTCTCGGATTTCATCCTAACCCCAAACATATTTCATTAATACAATTTTTTCTGTGGCTTAGTGATGTTATCAAAAGTTCAGTTCCAAAGTACCAGGTCTCTGGGCTACCAAACTGCAAAATTTAAAACTCTTCCATTCCATCTTTCATTTTCTTTTTCCTTTCCCACATCCACACTCTGTTGCTTGCCAACTGCCCTTCCATGCCTGAATTTCCATTGAAAGAAAGTTTTAACTCAGCCAAGAAAACAAAAAAAAAAAGAGGCTGCACAGATGGGAAATCATTATATGGAAACCGTGAAAGAAAAGGACATTAATTGCTCTCTCACTTCCTCTTACATTGAGGAACTATTCCAATGTTCAGTTAAGGTGCCATAGACAAGGGCATATCTAAAGAATCAAATTCTCTTCTAGATGAGAATTTGTTTTTTATCCTCTCAATAAAACGTAAACAATGAAATATCACCAAAGAAATCAAGAGACATAAAGATAATTGGCTGAAGGGAAGAAGTCAGAGAGTTGTGGTCAATGGGGCTGAGTCTGGCTGGATGCCTGTGTCTAGTGGGGTCCCTCAGGGGTCAGTGCTTGGGCCGGTGTTGTTTAATATATTTGTCAATGATCTGGATGAGGGATTAGAGAGCGCTGTTAGCAAGTTTGCTGATGATACCAAATTGGGAGGAGTGGTTGACACACCAGAAGGCTGTGCAGCCATTCAGAGAGACCTAGATAGGCTGGAGGGCTGGGCGGGGAGAAATCTTATGAAGTTTAATAAGGGCAAGTGTAGAGTTTTGCACTTGGGAAAGAATAAACCCATGTGCCAGTATAGGTTGGGGACTGACCTGCTGGAGAGCAGCGCAGGGGAAAGGGACCTGGGGGTTCTAGTGAACAGCAGGATGACCATGAGCCAGCAATGTGCCCTCGTGGCCAAGAAGGCCAATGGCATCCTGGGGTGTATTAGAAGGGGAGTAGCAAGTAGGTTGAGAGAGGTCCTCCTGCCCCTCTACTCTGCCCTGGTGAGGCCACATCTGGAATATTGGGTCCAGTTCTGGGCCCCTCAGCTCAAGAGAGACAGGGAACTGCTTGAGAGTCCAGCACAGAGCCACAAAGATGGTGAAGGGAGTGGAACATCTCCCTTAGGAGGAAAGGTTGAAGGAGCTGGGTCTCTTTGGCTTGGAGAAGAGGAGGCTGAGGGGTGACCTCATTAATGTTTATAAATATGTCAAGGGGGAGTGTCAGGAGGATGGAGCCAGGCTCTCTTCAGTGATGTCCAATGACAGGACACGGGGCAATGGATACAAGCTGGAACATAGGAGGTTCCACAAAAACATTAGGAAAAACTTTTTCCCTGTGAGGGTGACAGAGCACTGGAACAGGCTGCCCAGGGAGGTTGTGGAGTCTCCTTCTCTGGAGACATTCAAAACCCGCCTGGATGCGTTCCTGTGTGACCTACTGTAGGGGATCCTGCTCTGGCAGGGGGGTTGGACTAGAAGATCTTTTGAGGTCCCTTCCAACCCCTGGCATTCTGTGATTCTGTGATCTTCAGGCTATTGGATCATTCTTACTGTATAATAAGTAACCAAACTCCGAGACGTTTGTAAACATATTCAGTCTAATCAAACAGTAAATGGTAGTTCAGCAGCCCAACAGGTTTGGATACCCATGTACAGCTTGGAGAACTGCCTCAGAAAACATTTCTTCACAGTGTAATGTCCCAAGCACAGAGATTTCACTGTAAGAGCAGAAAGTGAATTAAATCAGAACATGATTTTAAGTATTTACTGTCTTTTCCCTTCCACGGAATTTCTCTTTCCTTTTCTTTTGCTAAGCAGACAACTCATTTTTTTCAGAATAGACTAAATACAGAGAAAAGGAGGATCAATTCCTACAATGCAGGGCACACTCTGGAAAATCCTGAACACCAGTCTCATTCTTGAAAAAAGAGTAAGAAAGTCATGATTTTATAACTGGAGGCTGCGCATCCCTCCTAGCAGCAGACAGTGATTTTTCTGCTGAGTACTCGCCTCAAAACAGGTAATGCCTTCTTCTTAGAATAAACAGGAGATGAAAAGCCTGTTTAAACATTCACCATATTGTATGTAGTATATTAAGCAGCCTGTACAAGGAAGACCATAAGAGATGTGCTTTCTTTTGTTCCCAAAGCTCTCTAGGAACGTAACAACAAAAAAACACAGGAGTACAGACAGAGAGCTGAGCTATAAATAGACATCTTTCCTTCTTACTAGAATTTCTCGGTAAACTGCTTTAGCTGAAAGAAGCCTGAAAGAAAATTTGATACGATCCCCTTGCAACCTGCAAACCAGCTACTTCTAGCCAGACTTTATACAAAACCGAATAGAGAAGCTACTGCCCAGACGGCCAGCACAGACATTTAATTATACTTTGTAACACTTTGCTGTTTCCACAAAATAACAAACAAAATAAAAGCCCACTCCCATTTCCATGCAGGAAAAGCCCTAATTATATAATCAGCATTAGCAACACTGTTACTATTCGGAACATGAAAAGCATTTTACAATCACAGGCAGAAAAAGAGGAATAAACAAACATATTTACACTGGCTCTATCTTTATTTCAGAAATGCGATCACATCACATTCATTGGACACCTTCTTAAGTGACAAAGTTAAGCACTCAGAAACTAACTAAAACCAGAATATTTTGGCTGCGCATTCATAATTTAGCTCTATATACATATTTTTACAGATCTGCAATTACAAAATGATACACTATTCCTCCCCACTGGAGCCTTACTCTGGGCAGGTGAGGCAGCGAGCAGCATCTCAGATGTTCACACAGCAAGAAAATTGTGTATTTATTTTTAGCCTGATCTATGGGGGATGGCATGCTACCCAGACTTTATGTTGGCTTCAAAACTGTCAATTTCCTTTTAACAACACACTTTTCACTATCGTGTCTTGAAGCATCATGTTATCTTCTTATCTGCCCTGTGCAATGAGAACATGCTACCTTTCTCCTTTTATAAATAAGAGCGGTGAATCACCAACAGAGCTGAGGGCAGAACTTCAGAACTGGACTCCAGTCACAGATTCACAGATTGCTCATTCCTGGAGATCATGGATGGACTTAGCATTTAATGTTCCCACGGACCTCAGCAGAAGTGATACGAGTCTGATTCACAGAATCACAGAATACCAGGTTGGAAGGGACCTCAGGTACCACCTCGTCCAACCCTTTAAGGTAAAGAAATACCGTTTCAATGAGATTCCACCATAAACAGTATCCAATAAGGGGCTGACTTGTAATTTTAGTGGCTATCCATCCTAAAATTGCTTTAACTAATCCTTTCAAGAGGAAGTAAAGCTTACACACAGACTCCTCTGTAGAGTATCCATCTAATCCATAAGAACAGCCCTTGTAGCCTCTGACTCCCTACATTCATGGTGATCGATCAGGCGAGACACAGCACTTCCAAACTACAGCCCAAACGTCTTGCCATCACCGTTACTGAACTTCTTGAGCCCTGCCCACCTGCTACCCATGTACTATTAAATAAAAAAAGCTGCCCTTCTCGCAGTTTCTTCTTCCCAGCGTTACGATTCCCTCCCTCCTTCCCAGGAAAGCACCGTGCGCTGCTGACAGCAGTGTGGGACCAGGTTTTGATAAGAATATTTGTGCTCAGGCAGTGTTTTGACAAGCTGCCAAAATTCTGCAGACAACAAAAGCAACAAGAGAAGAAGAATATCTGTTTTCAATCTTTTGTAACCAAGCTAAAAAAAAACACTCTAGGATTTCAAGTAACAAAGAAAAAGCACTTTTTTTTTTGCTTTGTGGTTATCTCTGCTCACTTCCAAAGACCGGCTGTAAATAATAGACTTAATAGAATGTCCGTTAAAAAATAATCGAGGTACAAAAATCTTTTAAAATGACAAGTGTGAAAAGTGAAACCTAGCCTAAAATAAAAGCATATCAACTGCAGAATCTCGGTGCCTTTAAAAAAATAATTAAAAGCATAGTTTATCAGACAGTAGCAGTAGCCAATGGCCAGATAACGTGTAAACCCAAATTCACCTCAGTGAAACGATACTTCCACGTTCACGCAAGGTTGACCTCGTTTCTTTCTCTCCCATCCCAAACTCTTCCTGGTCTACCAGCTATTCGCAATTAAAATAACGTTGCCTGAGGCTGTATCACTTCTTCCACAGTTGGGTTTTTTTTGTGAGGGTTTTGTGGTTTTTTTCTTTCCCCAAAGATAAGGCAGAGAAACTAGAGGGAACCAGCCAGCAGCTCAAATTCAGAAGAGAGACACAATCTGTAAACCAGTAGCTACCAGCTACCAAAACTGTTGCCCCTGCCACTGAAAACCACCACAATTTTGATCCCAAGTGTTGAACTACGAAGTAAATTGTACAAAGAAATCTCCTTGGACGTCTCCATGGAAAATATTCTACATTGCAGCTTCAAATAACTGTGGGGAAAAATAAACCAAAACACAACAGTCAAAGTCTCTCCAAACGCTGCGTAATGTACAACACTGACATATCCTTGTTCTGGTGCTCAAAATATTAAACCAGTGAAAAAGCAGCCCCTCTTCTTCAGCAGAACTACATCAAGGAGTGTTTTAGAAGTCTAAAAATGTGCACTTTACACATGTGATGACTAACTGTTTCAAAGCTGTGTGAACTACTTAGTTTTCAGTGATCCTGTCAGACCATTCTCTTGGCATTCAGAAAACGTCCACACAGAGGCATCTTTCTTCAATCTTTCATTATTTAAATGCATCCAACAGGTTTGATTTGGCTCTGAACTGTAGGATATTCATTGCTCTGCAACATCAATACACCATTAGACTGTCCTAAAACAGCCGGCACCGCGTTGCTAATGACTCAACAGGGAAATTACATCTGCGTTCCTGTGCACATCTAGTCTTCTCTTGGAACAAGGACAAAATGCACATCCTTAGCCTAGAAACTCCTTCTTGAAATTCAAGCACTTTGCCCACAATGTCCGATTAGCTACTAGAATGAAATTTATTTTGCTAAGCATAGACAGAAGGCGGTTTCTGATACAGCTATGACTTGGTCCATTAACGCCTTTGAGAACTGCGATCAAGTTCTCAGCTGTCCCTAAAAATCAATTGGGGGTGTAATAGCGACGGCGGGGCACAGAAGTGATGCAGCTGGATGCAGGCACAGTGTGGACGTGGAGAATTGCAACAGAGCTGTTCCTGCTATGGTGATCAGTCGTCTGTGTGCCAATGGTATTTAAATAACTTTTTGATCTGGTGGGAGCATGGTTTAGTGGTAACCTAGGTTAATGGTTCGGCTTGATGATCTTGAAGGTCTCTTCCAACCACAGAGATTCTGTGATTCTGTAGTGGTGACCAAAAAAAGAGGACTAGTATGTCAACTGTTATCCTCGTAAATCTTCCCCAGTAGTGGCATGAGAAAGAAATTCGACACTATGCAAGAGGAAATCACCTCTCATGCTTCAAATGAAGCATAGGAATCATTCAGTCAGTAGATTATTCGGTCACAAAAAAGATGTGGGCTCTTTCTCCAGACTAATATACTCAAGAAAAAAATGGATGATGTTTGGCTGTGCTTTCAGCACGGGCTTGGTAAACAAAAGAAGTACAGCTGGATCCCCTTTTGGAAGGATGGGATGAACTCTACTGACAAGACGAAGTTGGAAAATGTTATTTCACCCTCTGTCATCACTTCATTAGGTTTCTCCCTATTATCGGAGGCTGTAAGAAACTCTAATGAGTTTCATTTTGTGAGTCATTAGGCTGCTTCCTTTGTAATTCAGAATCCTATCTGTGATTATACCACAAGCTTGACTTTAAGCAACATGGTAAAAATCCTCAGTGAGTGAAGCATCTTTTTGGATACCCTTTCCTTATCTTGATACGAGTGGTGGGCAGTGCTCTGAGCTCCATCTCAGGCAGTGCCCTGAGTCTGCCTGGGCAGACGGTGGAAAAAAGGGTCTTCTACCATTTGATGTGCTTCATCCTCAAGTAGGCATCTAAACCAGACCAGACATCAACCTAACGGTGTCCATTTCTCTCCACTGATTACACAGTGGAAGTGATCAGGTCAATATTAGGTAAGATGAATATTACCTCTGACTGTAATTTTTGCTGATTCAGACTCATTGCTGCTTTGTCTTTTTCCTTCTTGCTGCTGAAGAGCATAACCGGCACCCTTCTAATTTCTGTTTGCTCTTCTTTGCCAATTCTTTCTCTGAGTTAAGAACTCCAATATCTATTTCCCACCACCAGAGACTCATTCTTACCAAATGTCAGTTGGATTCTCTGCATGAAAAACACTGTAGCTTAGTTTCAAAAAAAAAAAAAAAAAAAAATCAAATGAGAAAACCCCCCTTAAACAGCCAAAACACAAAGCACCACAATCCCAATCCAATGAACACAAAAGCTAATTATAAATATAACCTCTGGATCCCATGTTTTCCTTCCATGTAAACTTCAGGTTTTACTTTGATCAAGGCAGATGAAAGCCAAGCCTGACAGCAAAAATCCAATCAGCTGACTTGTTTTTCCCGAATCCTGACTGCATACAAATTGCCAAAGAGTTTGACGATGCACCCAATGCAGGGATTAGAGTCACTGCAAAACGGGCGATAAACAGATAAAACCTAAGCTTTATTTATTTCTACCCACTGTAGGTTTTCATCATTCTTTTTCACACTCCTGGGATTTCTGCATGTACATTAAACAAGTATATGCCAATGTTCATTCCTCTTTTACTTGTAGCTTACCTAGCGACTTCCTCCCTTTGGAGAGGAATAAGGAAAATGCTCCATAGGGAAGATTAGGCTCAAACCACTTCTCACATTCTGCTTCTTTAATAAAGCACATTAAGATTAAGATTCAAGCAGCTGAAATAGTCTTTACATGTAGCTCAGCAGTCAGGCCTCAGCAGACTGCTAACAACAACTGAAAGTTACTGTCTTATTTCAGGTATTTACAGTTTTGGAAGGGAGGGACTATGCCAAGTCACCCATTTGATAGTTAATAGTAAAGACAGAGAGAACAAGAAGAGGAGAATATCACGATCGTCCACAAAAACATATACACAGAATTAATGGGGCTAAAGTGGATCTTTCTGAAGAAAGAAGTAGTTTGTGCTGTTCTATATATGCTTCAGTGTTTGAAGCAAACAAATTCAAATAATTTTTAAGAAACAAAATAATTATAATCGATAAAGATCTTAACATCAATAATTCTGAAGAGCTGGAAATCTCAGATTAACTTGATCAGTGATAAAAACCCCCATACTCTCCCATTCCTTCCACTCTTTGTTCACCAGAAGTATTACATGGGCCAAACAAATGAGCTGATGGATTGACTATTTAAAGTGATGTGATTTAAAACTCTTTTCAAACATGCAATCATACAACGAATGAAATCAAGAATGTCAAATACTCCTTCCGCTGAGGACACGCAGCCTTCAGTCTCATGCTTCAGATCACTGCAGCAAGTTTAGCAAATCTGTCAGCCTTCACATACCCTCTTCCTCTTTACTCTGCTCTTGTGAGACTCCACCTCGAATACTGTGTCCAGTTCTGGTGTACCCACCATAAGAGAGACATAGATCTGTTGGACCATGTTCAGAGGACAGCCACAAAGATGATCCAGGGGCTGAAGCACCTCTGCTACGAGGACAGGCTGTGGGAGCTGGGATTGTTCAGTCTTGAAAAGAGAAGACTTTGGGGGGACCTAATAGCTGCCTTCCAATATCTGAAGGGAACCTACAGGAAGGCTGGGGAGGGACTTTTTACAAGAGCGTCCACTGATAGGACAAGGGGAAATGGGTTTAAGTTGAAGGAGAATAGATTTAGATTAGACTTTACGAAGAAATTCTTCAGTACGAGGGTGGCAAGGCTTTGGAATAAATTGCCCAGACACATTGTGGCTGCCCCCTCCCTGGAGGTGTTCAAGGCCAGGTTGGACAGAGCCTTGAGTAGCCTGATCTAGTTGAGAGGCGTCCCTGCCTGTGACAGGGAGGTTGGATTAGATGATCTCTAAGGTCCCTTCCAACCTAGACCATTCTATGATTCTATGATTCTATGAAGTTGGAAATACAATTGTACACTCTAAGGAGAAGGTACCTGGATGTTCAGCACACAAGAGCAATGAGGAGACGCATGAAAAGAGCCTCAGTCCAGCTCATTTGGTAAAAGCTGCATTCAGCAGGATGTTTAAAAATGAAATGTTTGTTCCTAAAAGTAAATCACTGAAACATTAAAGCAGAGTTTTAAAAATAGGTTTTTTCTACCATTTGAGAATTTACATTTTTATGTCACTCTCTATTTACAAGCAGCTTCTCTACCCAAACACCAATTTGACATTAAAAAACCACGCATATCAAAGGAACGATACGCAGAATAATCACTGAGCATCAATGAGCAGAAATTATTTTTTTAAATAAGCCTGCCTGAATAGATTATTCCCAGAAGAAATGTAACATCAATATTACACAGACAACTCTCCTCCAGATGCTAGCAGTTGTTAGGTAAAAGTATCTTTTGCTATATGCATAAGAACATTAACACAGAAGACACAAAACTGATACAGAAGATAACTGAAAAGCAGTTCATTTATTAAACTGTTGTACTCAAAGACATTTTGACTTCACAGAGTTGTTCTAATGTTGTTTCATGACCAGTTGAAAATTCAACATACGAGGAGATTTATGGCTAACATTTTTCTAATTTCACCTTTTACTTCACTCCTCTAATTTTGATTTTAACAGAGATGTTGAATATCTGCAAATCCTACAAACTAAAAACTGAGATAGCAGGTTCCAGCACTTCTAAAGAAAATGGGAGATAGAAAAAAAAACTATAACTCAAAAAGTTAACCTGAGTCTTCTCCAAGTAACAAATAGCTTTACCACTTATTTAGCCATTTCAATTGCAAAGACTAAGGGTTACTGGCAATACAGCCCTACATTTAAAAAAATCTGAGGCTGGAGACTGAACTGGAGGGAAAGCAATTTACTTTCACTTTAATCAAGATGTACTAGCTACTAACAAGTAGAAATTCAAAACTTTTTTCTTAACCACTGAACGTTTTCAAGCAGATTTCAGCACCACATTTCCATTTAAGTGAGTAAACTGAAAAAAAATTTGAGAATACTTAATTCCAGAATTTATGTTAATTTAAAGTATACCTGGTTTTTTATCTGACAAACATGTCTAAGTTGCAGTTTCAGAGTATAAAAACTCCCTAGCAAGTTAAACAGGGAATTATAAAACTCCATTAGCTTTTCAGCAGAAATTTAGATTAAGTGTGGAAATGTAGATGCAAAATTGTGAAAATTTTGCATCTAAGACTAATTCTGAAAGCGTATATACTATTTTACAGTTCTTAACACACTATAAAAAGCAAGAACTAGGCACAGAAGAAAAAAAAAGTTTTAAAAGCTTTTTTTCCTTTAAAAAATACCACCATAGATTATGAGCTAAACAAATGAGCAAAGCCAAGGTAAATTAAGCTCAGTATCATTTAGTAGATTATGCGCAAAGTAAAATTAAATAAGATGATCAAAAAAGGTATCACAGATTATTTTCTCACATCATCCAGAATATTTTGCACAAGAAAATTAGGTTTAAAACTGAGCTAGAAATCAGACCAAGGTCTGTATATCTTTTAACTTAGCACACAACCTGTTTGGGAAAGGATTGTGGGCTGGAGGTAAAGACATCGCAGACGGAAAGTAGGCACAACGCAAAACTATGGAGAATAGTTAAATCGGATGGGTTATGGTGGAGCATCACACTAACAATGTGGCAAAACTACTATGTTAAAGGCTTACAGTTTCTAAAATCATATGGTTTTAAATTATTTGAGATACCTAATCAAGTAGATACATGAAAAGTAAACATCCTTTTATTAGCCTGATTGCCCTACTGCACTGACTCCTTCACTGGATCTTGCACAGGTATTCACCAGCAGTTTGTTTAAGAAAAGCCATTCGCTCCGAGACCTTCTTTAATGGTTTTAGTATTTCCTTAGAATCAACTGAGAGCATCACAATTAATGCAGTAAGGCCGTTCAAAGCCACGATTCTGTTTACTCTTTCTCTGCAAGACTCAAGGGAAAAGCTAGCCCACAGTTCTCATACGAACGCCTGTAATTAGCTACGCAAACCCCCCAAAAAGATGGAAAATGAGTTATTGCTGAGTAGTATCTAAGCTTATGTACTTATGCATAAAATATATCCATCTACAAACAAAATTAAGAAACTTAAGGGGCAGTTACACTGTTAATAACTCAGTCCTAACTACACCAAAAAAAAAAAAAAAGGCAAATTTAATTAAATTAAAAGAGAAGAGACTGGAAATGGATAATTAGAAAACAACCATGATCCAGAAGATCCTGCCAGCTTGCAGCTGTAGCGACTAACAGAATATTGACAGAAAGCAGCCAACCGTATCCACCAATTACACATCTGTTTAAAAACTGCAATGAAGACGTGACCTTTCAAACCAGCATTAATGTCCAAACAATTTTCCCCTTTTTGAGATACAGCAGGGATGCCACTACATGTTGATTCACCTCGATGGCTTTTGGGGCGTAAAAGAAGAATGGGGAAAACATGAAACAAAACTAAACACATGTTCTCTGCCAGGAAAACATGTCCAAAACCCCTAAAATCCCTATACTCCCTAAAAAATACCAGGCATTTCTGATATACACATATAGTGTGCACAGATACTATACACACACACGTCTGCGTACAGTGTGTATATGTATAAAAAAGCTATATACGCATAGAATATAAAAAAATTTCCAAAATGCAGAAATATATATAAACTATGGATATTTGTGTATATAGTTCTGTGTATGTCAGTTTGCATACATGTGAAATTCTGCATACATATTTATGTATGTGCACACACGCACAAAGTCTCAGCCATGTGTCTCTCTCAAAATCCGCATCTCAAGAATATGATTGTTTGGCTGGAGAGAGACAGATAATAAATAACACATTGTTTTATAAAATTAATGTTATATATATTATTTAGTATCACATAATTAATATAATTTAGACTGTTATCTGTTTCCACAGCAGAGTGCATTAGCCACTCTTATTTCTAGTCCTCTTTTTGGCATTGCTGCTCAGTACTGACAAGCCTGGAAATAAGGAGAACTGCACTGTACTCCTGTCTCCAAAGTCCCAAAAGGCACTAATTAATTCATAGGCCACAGCTCAGTAAGTTATAGAAGTGAAGATTTGAAACTTAATTGAAGCAAAGGAATAACTCCTGCTTTTTTTGACTTAGAGGCATTACTCACTGGCCTCTCTGCATTTCTAACTCAATTGCTACATGGTATTATTTGATTCAACCGTTAAATCTATTTAAAACCAGCAAAACATACGAGAAAAATGTCAAAACTGAAAGTCCTTACAAAACAAGGAACATCAGCTTTAAGTGTTACTTACAGCCAAAGAAAACTAAGCTGTCAGATTCTGCATCCCACTCTCCCCCTATCCTTTAAAAACCACCTGTTCCTTGAAAACACAGGCTTTTTCACTCCACATCTGGTGCTCACCCCCTACCTTTTCATCACCAACATGCAGCCAGTGAAGTAGGTGAGCAAAAGAAGAGCCTAAATAAACTATTTTTTAAAAAAAAAGTGCTAACAAGCAGTGGATTTGGGGAAAGAGCGCAGTACCAGGTTATCTCCAGTTCACCAGACCATCCCATCTGATGCACTGGAGAAGCTCTCCCACCCTGCGGGGACATGGAGGGGTGACCAACAACCACTTCACAGCTGTGGCATTTCATCCAGCTGTGGAACGCGCTAAGGGACATCGAGCAGAGTCTGGAGGCTTCATCCGAATCCCACCCCGAGGTTTCCACTAACTGCAGGGGGACTTCGGTTACTGAAGTGGAACAAAAATATTGCAACAGAAGTGGCGAAACATAACAATGGATTTTCTCGCATCAACTTAACATCTGGTTTCTGAGTTAACATGGAAGGAGCTATAATTATTAGGCCAAATTAATCACAACAAACAGCAAGAGTTCCCTGTCTCCAGAGTGACTGACTTCCTAGAAATCACTGGGTTTTGCCTGTATCCATTTATCACTTTCTTTTTTTTTTCTGCAAATTGCAAACACTCTCAATTCTGCCTCAAGCGATCCTTGTTTCTTGCTTTTTGTTGATCAGCATGGTCAACTGGCTCAGCTCTGAATTTCAGAGTGCAAAATGCTTCAGTACAATATGAATTTTAGCTGCAATTACCATATGTATAGTCTCATGCACACAGGTGTTCTCTTTCTGGACAAACAAGCAAACAATCCTTGGCTATTTGGTTAGGATGAGTTTTAAATATATCAAAAAAAAAAAATCTCATGAGAAATAAAATATCCCAGTCCCCAAACACTGTTTGCTTAATTAACAATCATCTAATCTGCAACTTTTTCTCAATTAGAGAATGAATTTACCTCTATGTTTCATGTCACGTACAAGCTGAAATTGTTTCCCTGAACAGTAGGTCAATATCCTATAAAAACAGGTAAATGAAACCTTCTTCAAAAGTAATTTTCTGAAAGAAATCAGACATATTAAAACTGTCGGTAAAAAGTCTTCCTTTTTTTCTTGTATCTCAAAAAGTGTTTGCAGAACTGAACCTAGTGGTGAAGACCGATTATGCTATCACGAGCCCCAAAAGGTGTGCTTATTAAACTGCAAATTAAATTAACAACAGAATTCAAGATACTGGAATCTGCGCCACTCCCAAAATAATACATTATTTTAATGGAAATTTTATCCTCATCCCTGCTCGAGTGACAGAGCAGGATGGTAGTTAAACCAGGCCTTTGTACAAATTTCAGCGCTCCAGTTAAATGAAGCGGAAACATTGGACTTTATTCCCCTTCCCACACAATTCATGCTCTACAAATAATTGGTTTTCACTTCCTGGTGCACTGCAGGTCTGTCCCAACTTGCTCGGATGTAACAACCAACACCGGTAGGGCAGATCACGCCTCTCCCTCTTATTCATTTCAGCTTGTCTTCCGCCCTTTCAACAAAATGTATTCCCTTCATACTAATCTTTCTTTTCCCCAATCTCACTCCAAAACAGATTGTTTCTTCTCTATCTGACCTGTATTAATTAGACTTAATAATCCAAGCAAATACTTGTTAGCACAAGGAGACAGAAAATGCTCTATCTAGATGGAAACGTGCTTGGACAGACAACAAAAAAAAAGGATTTAAAAAAAAAGTGTGCACAAAAAAGCATAAAAACCAGAACTATCTGCTCCGATTGTATAGGTGCCACAAAATCTCCAAATTATTTCCCAAATTCCAGTCACTCAACTGGAGATACTCTGGTTAAGTTACCTACTGGGCTGAGACGGAATAAAAACAATAGAGACACAGCCAAGGATCCCGAAGCAAACGTCCCAGCTTTTTTCTCCCTTGGTTCTGCTTCCCAACTTTTTCCCGATTACTTCTGAGCCAGATCAAGTTCACCACATGGGCTGCAGAAACCTCCCTCTTCCTTTCCCCGTTTCCTTTCTAGTATTAAACTAATAGACTGACATAGCTTCCCTCCTCTGTTAAAAGGCTGTGTTTATCCCCAGTTTAACATAATTCTTTTTTTTTTTTTGTAAAATTAATCTCCAGCACACTCAACGGAAGTTTTCCACATGTTCTACTTGGATGAGCGTGTATTAGTTAGTGGGACCTATTTTTAGCTGTTTTGCCTTACTTTACAGTTTATTTCCTTAAATAGCAATCTCGATATCGACATAGAGCTACGCAGATGAAAAATAAAACATATTCCCTGTTTCACATACATTTAGGGCCATGGAATTTTAAATTTATAAATAGGAATATCTGAACTGAGAAGTGGTCAAATGTAGCATCATAAGATTAAACTAAAAATTTGGTTATTATGACTTGGCGACTTACACAAATTTTTTTCACTAGCAACCAATCCATTTAATTTTAGATTTTTTTTTTAAACAATGGAGCTGCAGCAGCTGCTACATAATTCACTCGTAATCTTAGTTATACTATAAGCTTTATTCTGAATCCCCTTTAAAGTTGAGGCACCTCAACTGAGGTGGACAGGATCTCCCTCTGGAGGCTTTCAGAGGCATCTTCCTCTCCTGACAAGGCAGGAAACTTCACTTGGTTGGCTACGCAACAGGTTGGCTCCCGCACGCAAACTCAGCCTGAAGATGCTCATTCTCTCCTTCCCATTCCCCCAGCACCCATATACTGATCTGTACTTCACTCCCCCCTCAACTCCACCGATGCAGCCTGGATCAATGAAATGATTGTGGTAAAAAAAAAAAGTCTTTTCAGAAGTTATTTTCAGCGCAGATCATGTGTAAAAATCTCAAACCATAAAATTGCACCAGCGTAACTAAGAGGAGCAAATGGCAATACCAAAACAGAAGAAAGAAAAAAACCATGGAAGGAGATCACTGTGGGAGGCAAAAGTTTCTAACGACGGTTTCTTCTCTTAATGGTGATACCAAAGGCAAATAGAAACAGTATGGCTTCACCATACTGGTAATTAAAGTGCAAAACTCTGCAATGAAATCCCAAAAGAAAAAGAGCTTGCAAAAGCTTCCTTGAAAGAGAGGGAAGTGGTTTCACAAAGCTCTGCCCAAACCAGGGAAAAATGCTAATTTTTCTCATTAAAGTATGCTGTTCAGTGAAACTGAGATGAGGGGGAAAATGAGATGGTATTTTCAAAATTTTAGCAAGTCATGTAACCACATCAGCTAACAACATCACAGTAATTTCTTTTGCAAGGCAGAGGCCTCCAGAGAAGGAGGTTCCACAAACTCTCTGGGCAGACGCCTCTGCCCAGAGAGGTTGTCGAGCCTCCTTCTCTGGAAACATTCAAAACCCATCTGGCTGTGTTCCTGTGTGACCTACTCTGGGTGATCCTGCTCTGGCAGGGGGTTGGAGTAGATGATCTCTAGAGGTCCCTTCCAACCCCTGACATTCTATGATTCTACAATTCTACATATCTCACACAGGACCAGAAGGAGCTCCATCGTATAATGGAACTTCCTGGTTTTCACTTCGAGAAGTCTGAATTAACTGAAACCCCCTTCTGCTAAGAACACAATGCATTCACCTTTGCACTTTTTTTGATGGGTTTGTTTCAGGTTTTCCCCTTCTTTGCCTTATAGAATCATAGAATTGTCAGGGTTGGAAGGAACCTTAAAGATCATGTAGTTCCAACCCCCCCACCATGGGCAGGGACATCCCCCACTAGATCAGGCTGCTCAGAGCCCCATCCAGCCTGGCCTTAAAAACTTCCAGGGATGGGGCTTCCACCACCTCTCTGGGCAACCTGTGCCAGTGTCTCACCACCCTCATGGTCAAGAACTTCTTCCTAAAGCCCAGTCTGAACCCATCCATGTCTAGCTTTAATCCATCCCCTCTAGTCCCACCACTACCCAACATCCTAAAAAGCCCCTCACCAGCATGTGCATTTTCACTCTGCAGCCCAGCAAGCTAATCCTCCATGACCCCCTAAGCATCCCAACGGCAACTCTTCCTACTTAATCAACTTTAACCTTTGAGAAACTGGTCCTATCACTTATACGATAATATATAACAAGACAACATAGAGTAACTCCCTCGTCCCGTGGGGATACTTCTGTGATGCCAGTAACTTCCAGAACATCCTCACTGACACCAAACGTGCTACTCATTTTTACAGTACTTTCTATAACATACTTAGTCAAGACTGAGACTGAAGGTTGTTTTTTTTCCTTTGACTTAGTTTTATATTTAGTATTTTACAGCTTTTTGCTAGAACCATTTAACAAAATGAACAATTTAAAGAATAGGTGTTTGTTGATGGTGATTTCCAGAGCACACTTCTGCTTCATAGCAAAGCAGACAGTGCAATACAGATTATAACAGAAATATCAATAAATCAAACTTATTAAATCATTTAGTACCATGCAATGCTAAAAGTTGCCATTTAATAGTCACATCTAAAATAACTTGAGTAAAAGAAGAAAGCAGCTCTGTGTTCAACAGGCAACTGTTATCTTGCTTCTTTGTGCTTTGAAAATAAGGCGTTTTAAACTATCAATTTATCTACCAGTACATATCAGTAAGTATTCGGCAACACAATATAATGCTCTCCAAATATCTGTTCCTGCAATGTCAAATGCATAGTTACTTTAGTAAAGTAAAATTCCCAACTACCTGTCTTTTGAGGAAAAAGCTTCAAGAGGAAGCTGATGATCTAAGCTGATGATCCACCCGTTGCCAAGACATATTTTTTACAATTGACACTATAATTAAGGAAATTAGTGCGAAGGCAGTCACAAACCACTGAGTATTTCTCTTACAATAACTCATTATGCAATGCTTTAGACTAAGTGTTCATAGCTAATCATGTTCATCTTCACTGAAATAGGCATCAAAATAAAACTAGCACAGTATCTTTGTAGCTCCATCAGCAACACAAAATTGTAAGTTTGAATCCTGCAGAGCAATGTTCTGGATCTTTGCTGTTGTTGGTGAATATGAAAAGTTTTGAGAAGAAAACATTATGAGAAAAAGCAAGTTTGAGGTTAAATTCAAGTTAAAGTAAATTTAAGAAGACAGAAGCTGCACGAAGAACTAGGTATCCATTGCGTATTACTAAAATAAACCACTTACAGATAACAGCATATATTACAAAAAAAAAAAGAAAGGGAGAGACAGCTGTAGATTAATAAAAAAAATAATAAAAATGTAAATTAAACAAAAATAAAACATAAACAGACACAAGACCAGAAAGACCTGAGAAATACCGAGACCAATGTGTTTCCTTGAATATGCTGACAATTATAAAACAAATCTACTTTAGAAAAAAATTATGCTCACTGGCACAAGTTTACTGAACATAAATGTTACTGCTGAAATTAGCTCAGTTAAAATCCATCATTCTTAGACACATCTGCCTTTACATAGAAACCTGTTTTTATAGATACACACTTACAGTTCACAGGCTTAATTTTCTTACAATACTTACTGCTCCACTGTTGCTCTTGAACTATGTCTTCGACAAAACCCAAAGTCTAGTCTAACTCTTATTTCCCAGGAGTTTCCTCACAAATCTGCTAAATACAAGATTTCAAGCATGTACTGTGGCTGTTCCGCCTCTCAAGGTTTTTATATGTCACTGCCCTCAGTCAGATTTATTACTCCCCACATAATCTAATATAGAAAGAATTCACCCGATTGGCTAAACTGCACAGCGAAATGTTTCTATATAAAGCAATATTTTGAGCTTCCAGTTTGGGATGTTCCATGAGCAGGACACTTTGAAGGAAAATAAAATTTCCATCTACGAGTAAATAGAAAGCTGCATTCCAAATATTTTCAGCTATCGGAGTTATTTTTAAACATCTGCGTTTCTTACCAGCATCTGTGCGGTTCAAACTGGAGGGAAACATGAGACCGAACCAGCCAGGAGCAAGAAGGAGGGAGCAGCCACTCCTCCTGCTCCTCCTCACTGCTTACCCAGGGTCAGGTAAGTGATGAGGACCATGAAGAAAAGAAATGAAATGCAAAAAAGAAAGCACTCCTGCTCATCTCCCAGCACCTTTCACGTTCACACAAAAGCCTTCGTGCAATGGATGACCTCTGTCCTACGGGTAATTTAAGGACTGAAACATGAAAGGCACTCCCCAAAACACAGAAGAAGGTGGGTGGGCTGGGGGATGCGTATACAGAAAAAAAAAGAAAAGAGACAGGGAGGTGGATACAAAGGCACAGCTGATCAGTCTAAAATCAGTGGAGTGAAGGATGGGGAACAATAAGCATGGAAGAAACATGAAGTGTTTCTGGAGCTTTTACTGAATAAAAGCCCTCTGCCTCCCAAGATCACCTCAACCATCTGACACCTGACACCTTGACTTACCTACATATACTAAAAACTTGTACTAACATCTTTAACTAACTATACTATACTTTATTTGCAACAGCAGTTGATTAAAGCAATCTTTCAATAAAGAAAAATTAGTTATTCACATATTCTAGCATCAAAGAGAGGTACTTTCTTTCATTCTCATTAAATGTGCCTCATCTACACATATTATCTATCCACTTATCTATAAGGGAAGCGAAGCACCTTAGGTGTTCATTACAAGATGCATTCTCCCTGTTTTGCGAGCATCATTTTAAATGCCTATCACACAGTGTGTGCACCGCTGCAGAAGTCAGCTGAGCTCTTAAGACTTGTGTAAACTCAATCCACTGATGCAGTGAAAATACAATCCTCTTTCCCATGCTATTTTGATTCATACTTTCCATGAAGATATTAACAAAATCAATCATGAAACACTTGACACTTTATACTTCCACACAGCGGTCTTAAACTCGTAGTACTGCCCTATGGAAAGCCATTTTCATGTAGTGGAAAAGGGCGTGGGAAAGATTAGATCTGCGAGATTTGCCTTGAACAGTGAGCAAAGCCATGACTGTGAGCATTCAGAAAGTTACTCGTGAATGAATTGTTCTTGCTATCAAAACACCTTGTTCGGCTTCTTATTTAAGCTGTTCTCCTAAGGTAACTAATACAGCATTTCACCGGGTGACCTAAATGCTAAGTAGGATTTGGTAACCCCTTCCCTGTGCCAAGCACCGACACAGTCACCTCTTTGGAAGCAGGGCAGATCCTCTCCAAATATGTGGAGAAATTAGGTATATTACAGCAAAGGAGAATGAATCATAGAATCATTTCATTTGAAAAAAGACCTTTAAGTTTACAGAGCCCAACCATTAACCTAACACTGACACGTCCACCACTAAACCATATCCCTAAGCGCTTCATCTACACGTCTTTTAATACCTCCAGGAATGGTGACTCAATCACTTCCCTGGGCAGCCTGTTCCAACGGTTGACAACCCTTTCGGTGAAGAAGATTTTCCTAGTATCCAGTCTAAACCTTCCCTGGTGCAACTTACGCCCATTTCCTCTTCTCCCTTGTTACATGGGAGAAGGGACCAGCCTCCACCTCACTACAACCTCCTTTCAGGTAGCTGCAAAGAGCGACAAAGTCTCCCCTCAGCCTCCTTTTCTCAAGGCTAAAGAGTTCTCTCAGCCATTCCTCATAAGACTTGTTCTCCAGACCCCTCACCAGCTTCATTGTCCTTTGGACACACTCCAGCACGTCAGTCTCTTTCTTGTAACGAGGAATCCAAAACTGAACACAGGGTTTGAGGTGAATGCATCCCAGAAGGGCTAATGCACACTCAAAACTAAATTACTGGAAAGAGGGAGGAGAAGGGAAGCAGTAATATCCTACAGAAACACCTGACTTCCACTCGGCTCTGTCCTAGCAAGTCCCATTGCCATCTGATGGTCATGTGGATAAAGTAAAATTTGACCAGATAATAGAAACTGACTAAATAAAAAAAAAAAAAAAAGGATGCCCAAAAGATGGAGGGGAAAAAGAGACAAATTGGTTTGGAGAGGTACCTCTTTCTTTCCACTGGCTATAGAGGGAGTTTGGGTGACAAGGTACATAGTTAACATTGATATCCGTGAAACGGTGTGACATGAATCCCACCCTACCTACTCCTTTCAGAGATTATAAAAAGAAGTTATTATATTCACAATATAAAAGCTAATTTTCACTCTATTATCCCCTGTTAGCTGTATGCATGGCACAATTTTTATGTAAAACAATTTGGTTCAGCAAAGTAGTTCTTTAATTATTTTTTTAATATAGCTTTTCTGACAACCTATTTTCACCTCAAAAAGCACTACAGTTTTATATTCAGACTGATCATTAGAAGCATTTCAGGTGACAGATATCATCTATATTTATCTGCATCATAAAGCAGTTCCCTGGAGGCAAAGTGTGATATAAGGAGTATGAATTCTCTAACGAAAGAAGTATTAGTATTTGTTTGTAAATATTCAAAAGTAATTATTCAAAGATTGCTTGAGAAATATTGCATGTACAGGATATGTGGGTGATGTGATCCAGCTGGAAAATTATATCAATATCAAAAACCAAGGATCATCTTTCCCTCAAAAAGACACATGCTTTAGACTCTTTTTCCATGTTGTCTATAACAAAACAGATGAAGATCAGTCCATTATTACCAGACACTTTTCCAGATACATCTGCTGTACCTCAACTCTGATGTTTATTAGTTCATGACTTTATTAGAGAAGCCTAGGAGTAACCAGGTAAATGGAACGTAGTTCATTAGCAGCTCTGAACAGAATACACACTAATTCGGTGTTGCAACATGCAAAGCGAATGGAATTAAGGAAAGCAATTTTAGATAATGAAATTTTAAGTACTTTATATTCTATTATGTTACTTCCAGACCCCATCAGACAAAAGACAGACAGACAGAATCAGCTACAGAGTTAATTATCCCTCTTTTAGATCTTTCTAGTGTAATAGCCCGTTGTATTGATAAATTGATTCACCAAACTAATACTGAGGTTTAAGATGAATCAGTTCATTGAAC
This sequence comes from Trogon surrucura, assembly GCA_020746105.1. Taxonomy (NCBI): domain Eukaryota; kingdom Metazoa; phylum Chordata; class Aves; order Trogoniformes; family Trogonidae; genus Trogon; species Trogon surrucura. The sequence continues at coordinate 35,527,844 of CM036617.1, forward strand.
TGACAAATTATGGCTGCATACAGGGTTTTTTTCTGAGAAAACTTACGGTCCTGGTTTTGATAAAAGTTCTGGACACATTCACTACAAAGAGAAAAAAAATAAAAAAAGGTGGTGTGACTGTTAAAAATATGCATCTTATTTCAAGATCATCCATGAGTTTTTATTGCCATCCAGTCCCTGCAACCATTCACACGTTCACTGGGAAAAAATGCTGGGCGCTGCCAAGGTATATTGTTTATTGGCATAGAGACCAAGCACTCCAATGAGTAGTTCCATCAGGTATGCACTCGGCATAAACTAAACATCACTCACAACAAAATGATGTAACGAATGTAAAAGCCAGAGGAAAAAGAAGCTGGGAAAGAGAAGCGAGTGCAGTGCTCCCAAAAATCACAGGGATGGGAGGAGATTTCTAGGTACTAACTCAGGCCACAGCAACAAAATACCGATTGCAGGGCCTGCCGCTGTTTCGTCAATCTTTTTTTTTTTTTTTTTTTTCTTTTTTGACACTGTCAAAGGTTGGCTGGCACCTGCTCCCAACAGGTGCGGGAACGCTGCGGCCGATGCCAGTCCAGCCCTGCTGACTCACTGCGGCAGGTGCTGCCCATCAATTCCCCCCCCCCCAGAAAAGGGAAGGTCACCCCTCCAGCCAGGCCACCCATAGCGAAGAAACAAAGAGAAACCTTAAACGCCCGGCAGATGCCCGGCCAACGTGCCGCATCCAAAGGTCGTTCTCCAGGGTCAACTGCTTGAAAAACTCACCGACAGTTTCCGTACATCCTTTCCTTCTGGCTAAACGTGTGTGATAAGAAAAGGCATCTGTGGATGCAGAACCAGGACTGCAGACATTTCACAAGCCCCAGGGCAAAGAACTATTTCAGCAACTGAGCTTTCAAAAAGGATAGCCGGTTCTCACCCCGGTACAGTAAAACATTTAATTCTTCCTCCTTTGTCGTAAAATTGAAGTTCTCTTAAAGGCAACTATGCTTACATAACAAAAGTGATCTTTTTTTAATTGATTTTCCAATTAATTGGTTTTGCAGGTTTTTCTTATTTCCTGCAAGAATTAAAGAGCCACATTCTCTATCATACCCACAACTTTGGTCAGAATGAGACCATCCATTTAGTTCATTCACTAAGCTCAGGAGATGCTGTTCCTCCGAAAGGATTGAAACTTCCAAGTTTGAATCACCTGGGCAGATTTACTGAGGTCTTTTGCTGGGAGTCTGGGAACTCAAAACAAAACAGGAACCATCCTGACACCTTGCCCAGTAAGAAATCTTTGGATCTTTCTCCCATGGAGCAGTTCAGAAGCTCCACAAAGAGGCAGAGAAGACCCCTCTTTATTCCACTCCAAAACTTACATACATTTGGCTACCTCTCCCAAGGGCTAATATCCTGCCTCCAGCTTCACTCACAAATTATCAGAAGCCAGTCTTGTCTGTGCCCCGATGGGAAAACTGACAGTTCTTCCACATAATGGCTTTGTAACAACTTCTCCAGACATGCTGTTCTCTTTATTGGACAATAGTTTCTCTCTGGAATGTGATCTAGGTGATCCTTAAGGACTCACAAGTTTGTCATAGCTGCTTCTTCTTGCCTGGGAACAGAAAAACTTTTGATCTTAGCCTAAAGAGTAACAAACAGAGGTTTGGTGGCATGACAGAGCCGTTAACCAGCCAGCCTCCACCTTCTTTACCTTCAGGTCGGCATAGCAAAAGGCACCAAACAATTCTGAACCCTGGAACTAATAGTTTATTATAAAATATAGCATCTCTGTAAATAGTGAAAATTCAGAACTGCCAAGCAAAACACTTAAAAGCTTTGCACGCAAACCTACCTAAAGCCTTAGAGGCCAAGTCTCCGCCCTGTAGACCAGCAGTTCTCAGTGCTTTCCTCAAATGAACATGCTCCTCAGAAGCCTCCCTGAGATTCTAAGAAGCCTCTCTTTCCACCTCCTTCCATCACTTCTATGGCTTCCCTATTCTCCTGCAAAAACTACAGGTAGCAACTCCCCCTCCCTCCCCTCTTCTTGCCAGAGAGCAAGAGGAAGAAAATGGTAAGCAAGCTGTCTTCTACCCTGTCTCCCACACTCCCATTCATCTGAAGAAAAAACTAGACAACATGGCTTGTACAGGTAACTATGAGTAAATCAATTTAAATAGTTCTGCCATCTGTCATAATGTTTCTTGTTTCCTAAAGCAACAAATGATCTGAAAACCTGGTATGAGGTGTAGTTGGCACTTCCTGGAGGTCCAGAAACAACTTGTGAGAACGGCGTGGAGAGTATGCAGCAGAGGTGTTAAAGACAGATGTTAAACTTCCCAAAGCAGTAATTCTTGTACCTTCATTTTCACAGCAATCAAAATCTCAGCTCCTCAGAAATCACTGCTTTCTGGCAGCCTATATATTAGCGGGATGTGTATATTGGCTTTGGCCTTGAGTTCAGAATTCCTGTTGAAGTGAAAATAAAATTACCCAGGCCCTTTGTTTCATTCTCTGACTTCTGCTCCGTTCATGGTAAGAAACTGCTTTAAACACCATCAGATTTTCAAGAGCATTCGGCATGAACAACTCCCATTCAGGCATGTACATAAAGTCACTTTGGATTTGCTGGATGCCGAGCGTTCTCGAAGAGCTGCCCCATCTTCTACTTCTGTATCACTCCATGTACCACTCGCTGGATTTAAACGTGACATTGACACAGAGACAGTGCACTACTCAGAAGTAGCTCTGACAGTTTGGCACACAAGGAGAAGGGTTCTGTCATGTTAGAGAAACGCATTTCATAATGATACACTCCTCCTCACATCTCTGAACCTAAGTGTTTAAATTACATACTTTGTACAGATGTCAACACTGAAAAGAAAATGAATTTCCCAAGCACCCTAATTTTTCAAATACTTGCACAATTTATCATAAATTGTAGCAGGTGACCAAAAAACAGAGAGTTGCTCTTCTCTCAGTGCAGGTGGATACACATATTTTAATGTTGCTCTTTTGATATTTTCTTGATATTAAAAGACTTGGGAGAGGCCATTATTGAATGGCTGAAGGGAATATGCCATGATTAAAATTGCACAGCTTTTGCTTCCAGGCCTTTCATTAGGAAGGTAAGAATTCATATTCTTCTGAAAACTAAAGAGGAGGCATGGACATTCCCAGCTGTTGTCATGGATACAGCTGCTGAGAAAAATGTCATTGTATCCCCGCAGATAAATGCATGTGTCAACTGCTTGGAATACACAGTGGTAAAACCACCACAGATGTTGAACATTCTCACATGGCCATCAGGTTTCTCTTGAAATGGGGACTAAATAAATAAGAAAAAAAAAAAAAGGAAGTTATTTTTAAACAAAGGTTATGGCATGAAGGAAGAAAAGGCTAGGCGGTTTAAAAAAAAAAAATGTTGGCACTTCCATAGTTCATGATGTCATGGAGGAAAAAATATTATGGAACAATAGTATGAGTAAAGGATCAAGTGTCAGCCCAATTTCGAGTTATCTGGATTTTGTCAGTGTGTGTTATAACAGTATTGTTAACTACAACAACAACTGTATTTCTTAGGTCAATGGAGGATTAAAAAAAAAACAAACAAATTAAAAAAAAAACAACAAAAGCAACAAACACACATTGGAAAATTTTGAACCAGGAAAGCACTGATCCTGATTAGACCGTCTCATAGTGTCGGCATTTTCACTTGGACTAGGGCACTTTGAATCTCTTTCTGCTTCAGTTTTACAGTAACTATTTACTGGGGGGACAGATCACAAGAAAAATGAAGAGGTTGAAAACATGAGATGGTTCTTCCTCATACCATTTTCCATATCCACTGATCTCAGCCCTTGAATGAAGCAAGAAGGCAATTATCAGGATGCTTTTGGAGTTTTGCTGCAAACCGCTTAGTGGTATTTCACTGCACCACGCAGGTAGGGAAAAACAAATACTGGCCCTACAGAGAGTGGGCCAGGTTGTGGATTCTTCTCTCCTGGTAAAGTGGAAGCACACAACTCCTCCCTCCTCATGTAATCTCTCAGACACCATGCTCCTAAATAAGCATACAGAGAATCACAGAATCACAGAATGTTAGGGGGTTGGAAGGGACCTCAAAAGATCATCTAGTCCAACCCCCTGCCAGAGCAGGATCACCTACAGTAGGTCACGCAAGAACGCATCCAGGTGGGTTTTGAAGGTCTCCAGAGAAGGAGACTCCACAACCTCCCTGGGCAGCCTGTGCCAGTGCTCTGTCACCCTCACAGTAAAGAAATTTCTCCTCATGTTGAGGTGGAACTTCCTATGTTCTAACTTAAACCCATTATTCCTTGTTCTATTACTGGGCACCATTGAAAAGAGACTGACTCCTTCCTCTTGACACCCACCCCTCAGATATTTGTGCACGTTAATAAGGTCCCCTCTCAGCCGTCTCCTTTCAAGACTAAACAGCCCCAGTTCTCTCAGTCTCTCTTCACAGGAGAGATGTTCAAGCCCCTTAATCATCCTCATAGCTCTCCTTGGACTCTCTCCAGTAGGTCCCTGTCTTTCTTGAACTGGGGAGCCCAAAACTGAACACAGTATTCCAGGTGTGGTCTCACCAGGGCAGAGTAGAAGGGGAGGAGAACCTCCCTAGACCTGCTGGACACACTTTTCTTAATTCATCCCAGGATCCCATTTGCCCTCTTGGCCACAAGGGCACATTGCTGTCCCATGGACAACTCACTGTCCACTAGGACTCCAAAGTCTTTCTCCATGGGGCTGCTTTCCAGCAGGACATTCCCTAATCTGTACGGGTGCCTGGTGTTATTCCTCCCCAGATGCAGGAGTCTATGAAGTCAGGCTACGAAGGCAGGCTGCTCGAGGGCAACTGAGTGAGCAATCAAAGCACCGAGGGCTGGTTAGGATGTTGAAAGGTGAGTTTGGTGATGAGGCATGCGAAGACAAACAAAAAAAGAGAAGGTGTACAAAGAGGCCCTCAGCAGCCTAGAGAAATCATCCCCAACTGAAGAGCTAATTCACCACTGTGCAAAGACCAAAGAAATAGGAAGCAAAACTGAGCACCATGTTATCAATCTCTCCTTGTAAGGATTTTGGGACAGGCCTAAACAATACAATGCCATGTTTTGCAGAGATTATGTGAGCTATGGCTAAATGAAGCATGTTGGAACTGGAAGCAAGATAACCACTTAAGCATTTTGAAACACCTCAGCTAATTAACTCTGTTAGGAACAAAGTCCAAGAGGGCTGCACTGAATCCAGAAGGAAAGTTCTTTTAGGGCTAGCTTGGGCACTCTAGATATGATAACTCCTCAACGTATTAGCTGAATTTGTGACACATGATACAGTAATGATCATCACCACCACAGGCAGAGGCACAGTTTCACTGGAAAAGTAGTTGTGAAGTACATGCTGTAAAAAAGAAAGGAGAGAACATCCAATTACACCCCAAAAAATCAGTTGTTTTAACAAGGCTGGAAGGGAGATCCTCCATTTGAGGAGCAGACAGAGCGCAGATCCTGCCTTAGCACAGATTCCTACTCTGTTGCTTTCACAACAGGCCATGGTGTTTATCCCAGCCAAGAAAATAGCTGTTGATCGGCGTTCTGCCATATCTGATCATCACTATGGCCCAGCATCCTACCCTGGTGTTCACTGCAACACAAAAGTCCTTTGAAGCTATCAAGTTGTTTTCGAAAAGAAAAGCCACAAGAATCGAAAACAAATTTAAACAGCTCACTCGTGCCAGCCATCCCCCTCTCCCACCACCGTAACCAAGAAACCTCACAGGCATTTGACATAATGGCTAAGTGGCAGAGAATTCAACTAAAGAAAAATTGAAAGGTATTTTAAATAAGTGTTTACCACGACAACATGTCTCAACTTAGGAGTTGTAACTTCCTCCTCAGGAATTAAAATGTTTTCTGAAGAATCTGCAAGCTCATTTGATAGAAGAAAAAAAAAAAAAAAAAAAAGAGGGAGGGAAAAGAAAATCTGCTTTAAAATATAAGTTCATGTCCTAGGTACAGATAATTACAGCATGAGAATACAAATTTCAGAACACACATGCCTTGTAGAATGAAAATTTATTCTTAACAGTTACAGAGGGGCTTTCAGTACCTGCATTTGCATCTCAGTTCTTTGATCGTACTAGCCTACTACACCTTCCAGTTTTGTATAGCAGATGATTAGGAAAACAAAAGTTTCTAAACTAAAACAAGCTCTTATTCTTAGAAGACATACAAAGTTTAGAACATCATCATTTCACTCCTGAAAGATGGAACAGGTTAGCTGAATTTTTAAGAAGAAAGGTCATCATGTTTTACTATTTGGACTCCAACAGCAGCAATTAAAAATATACTCTTAAGAGAGACATCATGAGACAACATCATGAATTCACAAGTAGGGATCAATCTCAGGACCTACAGATTGCAGAAAAAATAACGAAAAATTTCATCAGCTGAACGCTGTCCTCCAGGAAACCTTCTCTTTTAAGATCCATTCGCAGAACTAAGCATGTCCCATATGCACCACTAGCTTCCAGAAGGAAAGCCGTTTTAAAGCCATTACACAGGCAATACCTGATATGGTGCTAGAGATGGAACAGCCACAGGTCACTTTCCTGACAAAGCTGCCCCACAACATCTCTAGGCCCACACAGTAGCAGCCTGCACGGTCTCCAGGCACACAAATCCTGTTTCTTGTTTGCTACAAACTTCCTCAGTGTGATCTGCTTACTATGAACACAGAAGGTTAGGTCAGTACTAAAGCACACCACGCAAAGCACTAAAATCACACACACTCTCACTCCTTCTCCAGAGAAGCTCCTTATTTCTCCATGTCTGGTTCTCTGTCCAGAGCAGGAGGTTGCACACAAGTGGATCAAGGACTACGTCCTTCCTTGCTGATACACTGAACACCCAGGGAAGTGATTTTACCCCTGTACTCAGCACTGGTGAGACCTCATCTCAAGTCCTGTGTTCAGTTTTGGGCCCCTCCCTACAAGAAGGACACTGAAGTGCTGGACTATGTCCAAAGAAGAGCAATAAAGGTGGTGAAGGGTCTAACGCACATCTCTTATGAGGAACAGCTGAGAGAACCAGGGTTGTTTAGCCTGGAGAAAAGGAGGTTGAGGGGAGACTTCATCGTTCTCTGCAACTACCTGAAAGGAGGTTGTAGTGAGGTGGAGATCGGTCTCTTCAACCAAGTAACAAGCGATAGGACAAGAGGAAATGGCCTCAAGTAGCACCAGGGGAAGTTTAGATTGGATATTAGAAAGATTTTCTTCACTGAAAGGCATTGGAATGGGTTGCCCAGGGCAGTGGTAGAGACCCCATCCCTGGAGGTATTTAAGAGTTGTGTAGACATAGTGCTTAGGGATACGGTTTAGTTGAGGACTTGTCAGTGATAGGTTTATGATTGGACTGAATGATCATGAAGACCGCTTCTGATCTAGGCAATTCTAGGATTCTCCTCCACTGAACCTTCGTTTAAGTGAGGACCCTTAGAAGCTACAACAGTCATACTCATTGGTAACATTATGCCGACATTTATGCCAAAACAAAAGACTTGGAGGTCACTGAAAGAGATGGTCAAGTTAAGCATTTAAAGGGACGTGCAGTTCCAGGTACCCAAGTCATTGCCCAAAAAGCTGTTCCCAAGTTACTTTGTTGTTTGCAAACAATCCTCTACCATCGCTTTGATCTAGCTTCAGAAGGAAGCTGTCCCACACCTTACACTCGATTTAAACCGCGTTGATGAAACACTCTGGCTGCCCTCGCTATCCTTCACTCTCTCGCGAAAGCTTTTAGGAACACTGAACATATCCATCTCCATTGTCCAGAACCCAGGATGCTGGCATTTCAAATCACACTCTCCTCTATGCAACTCATGAAAACAACAAAAAGGATAAAATCCTCCCACCAATACTCAGGCAGCTGCTTGCCTATAGGCAATGAACCCGGCGCAGGTTGCCAAGAGACAGCAATGATGAGCAGCATTTATTCCTGAATACTCTCAAATGGGCTTTCACTATATATTAACTCTAAGCCATAAAACATCAAGACCACATTCTTGCTTCAGTTTAGAACTCGTTTTTATAGCCGACATATAAAAGGAGATGGTTGTAATAGACATGCTATGATGTTCTCAACTGGAACTATATAAACAGTGCTTCTATAATAGGCGCTACTCTCTCAGGGAACTGCCTGAACTTCAGGCTTCATGCCTGGCACTGCTTTTCCTGAATATTAAACCTGAAAGAAACATCTGTAGAGATGAGAATAACCAAATTATACACAGTGGTTAAGGAGAAAAAAAAATAAAAAAGAAAAATCAGAGAAGAAGTAATTTTCAGATACCATGTTCCACTCCCTAGGGTAAAAATTAAGCACAGATTCAGTCAAATTGAGAAGGCTTTAAAGAACGGGGAAATTCAGCCTATTATACCACTTAACAAGATACTGCTAGCGATTTTTCAACCTTGCCATCTAAAAATAAGGTAATTTTGCAATTAAAACAAAAGCCACCATTAAACCTTAGGTGTCAGAACATTTTTCCTTATTTATACCTATCAAGATGAACAATAATTTTATACACTATATAGCTATTTGGAGAACAAAAGTTCTGTTACATGTGTTTCAAGTACAGCCTTGCACATATTCTCAGGCTTTAATCACTGATTAAATTTTTCAAGCAAAATTTAGCCCTACCAACTATTTTTCTTCTGTGATTACTACCTATTATTTTTGTCATGCAGCTTAGTATAAATTTCTTTATATTTAAGTTACACTACATATCTCCCCAATGAAAGAAAAAAAAACACAGAAGTGCTTTTCTGTGCATGACAAAATTCTGCACACATCAAGAATCGGAGGTTTAGTATTTAACACCTTGGGGAGGTGTGTTGGAATAGGTATTTCTCCATCACCGTATGCTGTGGTAAAACTGATTAGTGGTATTATTAGCAACAAGCAATAGAGTGGTCCGCGGTCACGTAAAATGGAAGACCAAGCTTGGGCTCAAAACAGGCTACAAAGTCTTTCAACTAAACTGCACACAAGTTTTATAACCACTTCCACGACAATTTATCAGGGGGAAAGCATTAAAAGTATATCCAGGACATGAATCACAGAATCACAGAATGTCAGGGATTGGAAGGGACCTCGAAAGATCATCAAGTCCAATCCCCCTGCCAGAGCAGGAACGCCCAGATAATGCTACACAGGAACGTGTCCAGGCAGGTCTTGAATGTCTCCAGAGAAGGAGACTCCACAACCTCCCTGGGCAGCCTGTTCCAGTGCTCTGTCACCCTCACTGAGAAGAAGTTTCTTCTCGAGTTTAAGCGGAACCTCTTATGTTCCAGTTTCAGCCCATTACCCCTTGTCCTATCAGTGGTTGTCACCGAGAAGAGCCTGGCTCCATCCTCGTGACACTCACCCTTGATATATTTGTAAACATTAATGAGGTCACCCCTCAGCCTCCTCTTCTCCAAACTAAAGAGCCCAGCTCCCTCAGTCTTTCCTCATAAGGGAGATGCTCCACTCCCTTAATCATCCTAGTTGCCCTGTGCTGGACTCTCTCCAGCAGTTCCCTGTCCTTCTTGAGCTGAGGGGCCCAGAACTGGACACAATATTCCAGATGGGGTCTCACCAGGGCAGAGTAGAGGGGAAGGAGAACCTCTCTTGACCTACTAACCACCCCTCTTCTAATACACCCCAGGATGCCACTGGCCTTCCTGGCCACAAGGGCACAGTGCTGGCTCATGGTCATCCTGCTGTCCACCAAGACTCCCAGGTCCCTTTCCCCTACACTGCTCTCTAATAAGTCATTCCCCAACTTATACTGGAACCTGAATGGCCAAGGAGTCTACATTTTACCGAGTCCTTGTGCCAAGCATTTCCTCGTTGCAATTAGATGGGTTTTTTTCTGTACCATACTCACAACCCCCGAGTCATCTGTCACCACCTGCAAAAGGTGCCAAATCACCTCCCCTGGCCAGACTCAGTGATGTGGGAAGATCGGTGAAGATGGTGCAGCACCATCCAGCCACCAACTGCATCTTAGAATCATAGAATGTGTTGGGCTGGAAGGGACCTTGGAAGGTCATCTAGTCCAACCCCATCTCAAGTCAAGCCCTGGGTCATCAAACGTGACACTGACTGATGTTACAGACTGACATCAGAAATAAAAGAATATGTGGAACAATTTTAAGTTTTTGCAATTCCCTTCTGTAGGAAATTTTAGTTTAGTTCCCAGTTCCATTGAGTGCCTCTTAAATTTCTAGATTTCAATTTTTAACCAAAGCAGCACACAAACAGTCTCATGGCAAATAAGTCACAGGTACAGTAGGGAGACTATTCGTAAACAGCAATCAGTCCAGGGAGGTTTAATTGAGAGAGAGGAGAAAGACTTTAGACCTCGATAAAGCATGACATGATTCCATGCCATTGATCTGCAATCACACAGCTTTATCTGTAATGCAAACAAAAAGTTATTTAGAATACTCCTAATTAGGTATAATAAGTGTACACTGGCACATTACTGAATCTATAAATAGACTGCAACTATATCATTTCACTTCTGCTTCATGTTATAAGGTACAGGGCAAAAGGGGGAAAAGAAAGGCACTTTCCTTTTTTTTCCTTAAAATCTTACCATTGAAAAGATGTAATTTTTTTGCTTCTCAAGGTATTTAACCAGGCTTTTAAATATTGACAAATCTTCCTCAGCAGACACAGGTTATCCTTAACGCTTGTGTAAACAAAAGAGAAAGAATACTTAATTTGAAATAAATCAGGAACCATATTCTAGCAATCTGCAGGACATTCAGAGAGACACAGCTCCGGGCAACCCAATGTTGCTTTGAAAACATCCCTCTTCTGAGCGTGGGGGTGGGACCAGATGACCTCCCAAAGTGTCTTCCAATCCAAATTTCTATTATGATTCTTTAACAACCGCCATAAATATTTTTTTCTATAAAAAGTCCCTCTCTATAACCTCTCACACCTACACAGAGTAATTTAAACTGTAGATTAGCTATAAATAACTTTGGTGTGTATTTCAAAAAAGGTATAATCATCCTTAGTATAAAATTCAACAGAAGCTTATTTGCTTCTTGCCCCTGCTGTGACTTCTTTATTTTTTTTTACTCAAATAGAAAAATATAAGATTTCCCAGTCATTCCCCACTCCTCACTGTGAGGCAAACTCCCAGGGACACCGGTTTGTCATGGACTCAAAGAGTAGTTTGAAATAGGAGCCCCCTGTAAAACTGTTGGCAGCAGATCCCTGCCTGATGAAGGGTGGGGAAGGAGTAGAACCTGTGATGTTAACTCCTTTTATTTCCTCCTCAATGATGTACACTGTGACTGAGTGAAAAAAAATGATTTTTTTAAATATTTTTTTTTACCCTAAGCAGCATAAGCAAAAAATAAATAAAGGTATTGGTATTGGTTCGCATGACACGTGTGGAATAACTGGTCTCTTTTTGAAAGAAGTAAGATCATCTGAAGTGCACACATAATCAGAACTATGGAAAATGGCAAAGCTTAAAAACTGGAATACAGATTACGTATACTCTGAAAAAAAAAAAAAAAAGTATCTATTCACTGCAGTTGCATTTACCTGACACCAAGTAACACGAGGTAATACACAAAAGCGCTGATGGGTTTTAAGCAAACAGCTTGCCATTGCCAGAGAATTTAATAGCTTGCCTTTGACAACAGCGCGTCAGAAGTTCTCTACTTATTAGGATCTTCTTTTCCTTTGAAATGCTGAAGAACCAGCACAACAGAGTTTTGTGACGTAACATCAGGGCACGGAGAGAAATCTGACAACCCTCTGAAGCCCGGAGTATTCTCGTTTAATGTAACTTATAAAATTACCAGGTAGGGCAATGGAAAAAGCTTCTCATCAAGGAGACGCAATACAAGTACAGACCCTAACTTGTGTAACTGCCTTTGAATCCTTGAAAGGTTTTTTACCCGTGGATCTAGGAAAGTTGGAGACCACTGACGTAAGCAGCAAAGTGTCTCAGGTATAAATTTTATCTTGCCTGCACACAGTTTTGAGGCACGTTGACCAAAATGTTCTCTCCACAAAATGTTAACCAGTGAATCCAGCACAGGTAAAAGTCCTTTCTTTGTTTCCTAAAGGTTGCCTGCTTTCAGAAGCAGGCAAGCAGCAGACAAACATACGTGTTAGCCCAGTATTCACTCCTAACAAAAACAAAAACCCAGGATACAGTTAACTGAGCTACATAGAGTTTTCTCAAGTTCTGTTTTCCCCCCCACAAATGTATTATCATGCAAACTTCTAGGATATACACAAACTTTGGTTAAACAAATTCACTCATTCTGGGGAAAGAAAATCAAGTTTAACAACAGATAGATGGCTCTGGAGGTAATTCCTGTTGATTTTGTCTGTAACAAGAAGTTGTGTAAATGATAAAAAAAAATATTTTTATTTCTTTAAAAGCTCAGGTTTAAAAAGAAAAATTGGCTCCTCATCTCACACCCAAGAACTCACACTAGGTCCCAGTTGCAGACCTGCACTCTCTCAGCATTCTTCCCAAGCAAAATCCACATGTTCTAAGTACATCACATTAATATACGATAGGAAGAATTACTGTTTACACCATGATCACCATCATATTCTCTCAGTGATGGGATCCTTGACTCACAAACCCCCTTTTACCCTTTGTGCTCTCTCTTTTCTTACTTTAACAGACTCTGAGACTGAGGCCAATCAATGTTTGTCTATAAAGAAACTTGTGTAAAGCTCTCTGACATATCAGGCGAAAATGACAACAATGGCTGAAAAATAATGACAATAATAGCCAGGGGGGAAAAAAAAAATGGGCAAAAAGGGTGCATTAGTTTTCAGGTCAATCACTTGCTCACAAGACTGATCAGTACAGCTGAAGGAGGTGGCAGTGCAGAGTAGAACTATCCACAGGAGCAGCCTCATCTATCTGCACTCTAAGATTGCACGCCTAAACCATTTCTTGGTCATGGGCAGTTCCTCTTTTTATGGGGATTACTGGGAGAAACCTTGCCGAGGAGCAGGCTGAAAGGAAAAGGGATGTCCCCCTTTCTCTGCTCAAATTCCCGAAGAAGCTGTGACAGCGGCAGGCAGGAAAGGAGAGAGAGAACAAGAAGCAAGATGTCTCTATGGGAGCACTAAAACAAACACAGAGGTATGTGTCCGTTCTCACGATTCACAGAGAGCGCTCATGGGGAAGAAAGAAGCCTCTGCCCGATGGGCGGCCGGGACTGCTGGTTAGCCACGCTCGTCCCTTCCGACATTCTTCTCCAGCCACCCTTCTCACCAAGAGCCGGGAAGACGCCAACCTCCTTCTCACTCCAGAGCGTCACAGCAGCAGTAAGGACTCCCAGTTGTCAAACCGAAGCCAGTCAAACTCCATTGCTAAATTTAAGCAACCACACAACAGGACATAACTGACCAGAGCAGCATGACAGCCCTTTAGATCCACTTAAATCTCCACAGGCACGAAAAACCTCAGCAGATCTTCCCAGCACGAACCCGTGCCAGAAGTGCAAAACTACACTGAGGGCACGGCTGGCTTTCTCAGTGAGCACATCTAGAAAGACCCTGGCACGGGCAGGACGCACATCCTCCCCGTGGCTGCCCATGGAGGCGACTGTGTTGCTTCCCACCCAGCAAATACATAGGAAGACTCACCACCCACGAGCTACTACTCAGCTTCAAAACCCTATTAAGGTTGCTAAGTGACAATGAAGTAGCGCGATCTCGCACCATTTGCAAACCCCAGACATTTAAAGGCAAGGAAATTAATTGTTCAGATCCTCATAAACCTCACATCGCCTATCTAATAAACAAATAAATTCTCATCAAGCATAAAACCTTGCCAAATTCATTACAATAATGTTAATTCTCCCACGAGTACAGCTCAGGTTTTTGTTATCGCGCTTTCAGTATCTAAGTGGTGAAATATTCCTAAACAGAAACATTAGTCAAATGAAAAACTTAGCTGGGAAAAAAAAATAAATTATTTGCTCTTTCTTCGTAATTGTGCAAGCAGGATATTCCCTACATGGTATCAGGATAATTCCTACACAGTAGAAGTTTTATAAGTTAACTACATTCTGACTTAGTGTACGAATTTTTTATGGCTCACATCCAACAAGTACTTAAGCGCTGGCTTAATTTTAAGAAGTAATTAATCATATAAAAGTGTACAGGACGACTGAAGTGTTTCAATATGTGCTTAAATGTTTTACTAGAATAAATCTGTTATTTAATTTTAACTAGTATCTAATGCAGTGCCCTTATTTGTACCACAGCAATGAAATAACACTGGGGTCAGTATTAAGCCTGTTTGATGTGATAAATGTTTACATTAAGAAAAAATGAGGTTTCTTTTTATTATGATGTGAAGCATGTAAGTTAAAGATGCCCCCAAGCTAGGCTTTTTCTTGCCATTGCTGGTAAATTGAGAGTTGCAGCTTGAACTTAGTATAATAAAGCTATGGTTATCACACCGTCATTTAGTAGTCTGTCCTCAGGTATTTTAAAAGAAGATTTGGAGAACACAACTTATTTTCTAGAGGCAGGAGGGGAAAGGATAAAACAGTAACAGAAGAAGGCAGCAAATGCAAAGGTGAAAGAGTTATATCTGCCTTCATAAAAGATAAAGTCCAAGTACCACTGTAACAAACTGAAAAAAAAACCAAACAAAGCTAGCCATCCTGTCAGTAACTTTATAATATCACATGTATCTGCATTACAAATAGCTACAAAGAACCTCAAAAACTTAGTGGCCAACCAACAAAATAGATGTGGTGGTTCCTCTGCAAGTGAGCTACTGAACTATCTCCACAAGACACTGAAACCATGTCTTAATTATCCCTATCAGAGGAAAACATCCAAAACATCAGAATGGCTACAGAAGCGTTCTCTTATATACAAAACTCAGTATTCTGAGCTTCAGTGAGTCCACACGTTATCTTCTTCCTGTGCTCAGATCTCAAGGTCTCTGGACTACACAAACTGTTCCATAGATCTCTTACCAGAAGCATGGTTGGTCACAGTCCAAAGAAAATGAGAGTAATATTGCATTTAAAAAAAAAAAGAATTAGCCTTTTAGAGCATTCCAGAGCTAGAAGACTGGTCTAAGCTGCCTTTTATCATCTTCAGCTAATCAAAAAGATTCAATACTTCCCTTTGGATAAAGGCTTTGCAAGAGTCTGACAGACTATTCTTTTGATCACTGCTTCAATTACAAAACCACTGTAATTCGACGTGTTCTGCTACAGATATCCAAACTAACTTGGCTAGCCCAGCCGGTCATACAGTAGTCATACAGCAGCCTTGCATCTCGGATTCTGACGCAACTGCTGGACACAATTCAAAATATCCACATACTATCTATATACCCTTACATGGATAAAGACCCAGCTATAGCATAGTCCTTTCTTGAGCTCTGGCACGGCTGTTGAGTGTCTTCGAGACCGTGTGCATGAAGTTCACGAGATAAGGCATCTCAGCAAGGGATTCCCAGTTGTCATTTGTTCTTGAATTAGTTTCATCTTGTGCTTGTTTTAAAAAATAAAAATGCTCTCTCAGGTACACAGTAAGCTCAATGTGTTTCACCTGATCTTTCTGGGAGAAAAGCATTCCGCAGCTCCTTGGAACAAAACACAAAACAATCAGAATCTCTTATATGAAAGATGAGAGTGTCATTATCTTGTCTTTCTTCACATTCATGGCTCCCCAGTTGACTTGGGAAAAAAAAAAAGAAGTAAAATTCCTGTCATTTTTTGATACAAAATAACATTAATCCTTCAAAAATTCTAGAAAAGAGAAAAATAAAAATACCAAAAGCAACATTTTGCTTGAACACCTGCTCACAAATATTTACTGAAAATTGTTAGAGGCTCCTCCTTTCTGGTACTTAGCTAGCAATTTAAGCTTTGCCAATACATGCATCACTAAAATGCCTCAGCCAACTTCATTTCAGTTTTACACAAAAATGTGTCAGAATTTGGAGTGGTAATGACCACTGTCCCTTAAATAGTGTAACTCTTTCCATTCTAACCCCACTCATTTCTACACAGTGTGTTCAGTCATTTTTACTTATCATAGAATGGAAGGGACCTTGAAGATCATCAAGTTCCAACCTCCCTGCCGTGGGAAGGGACACCTCTCTCCCACCAGACCAGGTTGCTCAAAGGCCCATCCAACCTGGCTTTGAACACTTCCAGGGATGGGGCTTCCACAACCTCCTTGGGCAACCTGTTCCAGTGCTTCACCACTCTCATGGTGAAGAATTTCTTCCTCATATCTAATCTAAATCTACCCTCTTGCAGTTTCAGGTCATTGCCCCTTGCCCTATCACTACAGGCCCTTGCAAAAAGCCCTTCTCCAGCTTTCCTATAGGCCCCTTTCACGCATTGGAAGGCCGTTCTCAGGCCACTGGAGCCTTCTCTTCTCCAAGTTGAATAATCCCAGCTCCCTCAGCCTGTCCTCATAGCAGAGGTGCTTCAGTTCTCTAATCATCTTCGCGGCTCTCCTCCAGACCTGCTCCAGCAGATGCATGTCCTTCTTGTCCTGTGGGCTCGAGAACCGGATGCAGTCCTCCAGGTGGGGCATCACCAGAGCAGAGTAGAAGGGCAGAATCACCTCCCTTGAGCTGCTGGTCATGTTCCTTTTGATGCAGCCCAGGACATGGTTTGTTTTTTGGACTTCAAGTGCACACTGTCAGCTCATGTGGAGTCTCTCATCAACTAATACGCCCACGTCCTTCTCCTCAGGGCTGTTCCCAATCTGCTTTCCACCCAGCCTGCTTGGGATTGCCTCAACCTAGGTGCAGGACCTTATACTTGGCCTTGTTGAACTTCATGAAGCTGGCCTGGGGCCACCTTTCAAGGCTGTCAAGGTCCCTCTAGATGGCATCCCTTCCCTGCAGCGTGTCAACTACTCCAGAGAGTTTACTGTCATCGGAAAACCTGCTGAGGGTGCACTCAATGCCATCGTCCACGTCGCCAGCAAAGATGTTAAACAACACTGGTCCCAGTACCGATCCTTGCTGGACACCACTCATCACTGGTCTCCACTTGGACATTGAGCTGTTGATCACAACTCTTTGAGTGCAACCATCCAACCAATTCCTTATCCATTGAGTGGTCCATTCATCAAACCCAGATCCTTCCAGTTTAGAAACCAAGATGTCGTGCAGGACAGTGTCAAATGCTTTGCACAAGTCCAGGCAGATGACATCAGTTGCACTTCGCTTCCTGTAACACCACTGTAGAAGGCCAAGTTTGTCAGACACAGTTTGCCATGGTGAAGCCATGTCGGCTGCCACCAATCACCTTGTCTATATCCACATGCTCTAGCAGCTTTTCCAGGAGGATCCGCTCCACCATCTTGCAAGGCACAGAGGTAAGACTGACAGGCCTATAATTCCCTGAATCTTCCTTTTTCCCCTTTTTGAAGACGGGGGTTGTTTCCTCTTTTCCAGTCTGCGGTAACCTCTCCAGACTGCATGACTTCTCGAATATGATGGAAAGTGGCCTTGTGACTTTATCTGCCAGTTCTTTCAGGACCTGTAGATGGATCCTGTCAGGTCCCATTGACTTGTGCACCTTCAGGTTCTTTAGATGGTTCCGAACCTGGTCTTCACTGACAGTGGGGGGTTCTTCAGTACCCCAATCTCTGTCTATCCTCTCTGCAACTGGGGCAGTGCAGCTGAAGCCCTCATCAGTGAAACTTCCCCCAAATATCCAGTCTTTGGCTGAAATTTTCCATTAATGGACCCTTTTTTGGAAGCTTATGTAGAGATACAGAAAGTATGAGAAGCAACAAAGACTGCACACCATTCCATGTTAAAAACTGGTTTGCTTTGTCCAGGCATACTCTAGAACCAAATAAAATATATATGTTCATGAAACAAATATATTGCTCTGTGCACAAATATGTGTGTCTGCACGTATCAGGAACATACACTGATGAATTGGTTCTGTATATTTCACTTAAAAATAGGTTAAAGTCCCCAGGATGCAGGAGGGGAATCAAATTTGCCAGATTTTACAACAGCTGTGAGAAAAAGTTGGTGAAACAGTCCTACTAATGATGAATGCACAGCTAATTTAACTGCAGAACAAGAATTATGGAAAACACAAATACTGAAGACATATCCTGCAGCACTCTTCAATCTCTTCTGTGGACACTGCCAGGTGCCAAGAACTTGAGGACATTTGCTATGCACTTGGTCACTTTAGTTCTGCCCCACGCTGTGTAAACACAATAAACAAAGTTTAGTGACACCACACGTTACTGCCATTGCAGGATAAATTGCAAATTACTGCACACTTTGAAACTGTGCAGATTCAGACAATCCTAATGCACATAAAGGATTCCCCAGTAGGGTTAACTTTGCTAGCATGGCATTTTCCCGAGAACTTTTGGCGCATAAAAAACACATTTCCTTAACCAGAAAGGAATCAATCACTACTCAGCTGAGTACACCAGGAACTAACAAAGCTGGAAAAAGCAGATTACTTTGCAGAGGATGATGCTCATGAAGTCTCACATGAGTATCAACCACAGCACTTTACATTTAGGTGAATTAAGAAGCTACGGTAATCGCAGAGATATGTATACCAGAAACAAAGAGGAAGTGACTACTGGGGCTTGGCACTGTCAAATGTCACCATATGGAAGAGGTTAGAAACTTTTTGAAGGCTCAGCTCCTGAATGGCTGGTGTCATCCACCAAGGCCAATAAAAACACAGTGGGGAATTTAATTAATTTACTTTTATTACTCCATAATGATTTAGGATGTCTAAAGAATATATTAAGACATCAGATGATTCTAGTAACAACTCTCGGCATTTATCTAAACAACACTGTATCATTTCCACTAATTATAACACACTTGTGTTTCTGAACATCTCTCACATTACAGCAATTTCATTATTAACAAAAACCACTGGGAGTGAAGGAGAGGAAGAAAGTATTCTCCCAGATACAAGTGCTCAATACATCGTATTCTCTTGCATTTCCTGATTTATACTTTCTGCTTCAGAACGTCTGCTTCCTCCAAAAATAAACACAGGCCAGACACCCAATCGCAGATCTGAAAGCAAAACATGTCTCCAGCAGAGCTTTCCCATTAACTTCCCATGGACCCATTAAAGTAGGAAGTCAGGTCAGCGATGAAAGTGCTGTTCTTCATATACACTTTTTAGCAGAGAGTACTCAAGACAAGAGTAAAAACTAAAAGTGTGCTCATCTGATGACTCTCCTTCCAATTATCCAGGGTCTATTTCATTTATTAATCTTGTGATTATCCCCAGGATGAGCAGAATTTAACGAGAAAAGCGTCAGTTCCGATTTGAACCTTCTCTTCTTGACAGGTTTCCGCTATTAAGAACTGCAGCAAGACAATCTTTTTAGGGAATGTACTTTGCACCACGGTGATTAACTCTGAAGAAACTTGAAGGCAGCTGATGACAGGCAGAGTTTTCGGCCTGTAGCCCTAAGGACTGAAGTCATCTGTTCCATTTAAGGAAGGCACCAACACCGCCTGTCTTAACCAGCATCTTTAAAAGTTAAGAAGCCAAGTTTAACACAGATGCACGGAGAACTTCTCACAACTTCAATTGCCACTGCAACATCATCATATACACTGCTTCGAAACTCTCTGGCTACAGTTTTCCCAAAGTCCTCATAAAACAAAATGTATATTCCAAAAATGTTTTTTACTAAGACACTTTTTACATATTTAATGTTCAGGTCTCCCAGAGCGGTTGGTAGACATCACAAAGCCAAGAATTGTTTCGATGTGCTCCACTGGGGATTTTGGCTCAAAACTGCCACCTGTTTCTTCCCTTGCATTTCCTCCTGGTACACATACGAGCTCCATAGATGCAACAGCTTGCAGGATAAGGTTTAAAGATGCTGATTTCAATCTCATAAAAGTGTTCATCAGTCTTGCCTCCCCTAAAGACACCTACTGCTGCAGTGTCACTCTACAGCCAAGTACGGGGCTTCAGCAAACAGGTCCCGGGTACAAACTAGGTGTTGGCCCAAATGATAATTTAGTCCTTTGCAATACAACTTGTTCTCTCCTCTTCAGGTTTTCAGACACTAAAACATGTTGATTTTCAAGTTTTCTGTTTGGGGAAATTAATAACAGCCACATTTTGACACAGATGTGCCTTTAAAGTACTCTAAAAACATGACGAATATACACGCACAAACTAAAAATACACCCATAATAAAAGTTACGTGAATGTCCGGCACTATCGCCCATCCCTTTCTCACAGCAATTTACTGTAAATTACTCTAAATTAAGTTACACTGAAATCAAGCAGTTTGCAGAGGAAGCTGCTATTCAACTTGAGCAAGTCCCAGTAAAACTGGACACCAGACTTCTGTGTAGGACTGTGAGCATATGATTAGTGTATCACAAACAAGCAATGAATTTCGGTGTAATTACATGTGCCAACATAGTATTATTTCTTTTCATTTTTCTATTCAGTTTTTCAGCCCCTGCCCTCGGTAAAATAATTTATTGGTTTTATTTAGGAAGAAGAAAGCAAACCTTAAAAACTTCTTTTGAGCACTACAGGTGTTGGAAATCTTCAAACTTCCATTTGTGCTAGCAAAAGAGCTTTGTTCTTATACATACATTTGCTAAATCTTATTATACACATGTTAAAAAAAACTCATTCCTTAGTGATTCTATCTGCAAAATATCACCATATGGTAGCTTTCACAAATGATCAACTGTACCAAAACATCTAAAAATAACATCTTCCTTAAGTAAAATAAAAACAATTACCAGCAGAGACTTTTGGGGGTAGTTTTGAGCTAAGGAATCAATATCACGTTGCTAAAATGCTTCATCTAAGTATATAAGCAATCTCCGGAGAAAAATAGCACAGCATTAAACAGCCTCCAAGCATCAATGACAAATGTAATATACATGGTTTCGGTTCTTTCAAAAGTCTATTCTTAGCTGTGAAACAAACCCAATCCATTTAATTAAAACCTTAGCTTACGAACACATTCACCAAGTAAGCGAAGCTTAACAAATCTAATTTGAATGAAAGCGACTAGCTGGGTAAAAGAGCAGCTCCCTGATGTTCCTTGCTCTAGTGGTTTCATGTAACCACTGATCACCAACTACTACAACAGCAAACATACAACACCCTTAAACTAAATGGGAGTTGTCTGTCTAAATATAGCTACTTTTAAATAATGCATCGTGAGTTATAAAATAAAGTGCTACTGAATTATTTAAGATGGGTCTCATCTTTACCAAAGACATATCGCTTTTAATTAAATGGAAAGACATTTATATTCAGGGTTGCATATTATTGTAAACTGCAACCAGTAAAAGTAACGTTTTATGACTCCAATTATGTCAGCAATTGGTTTTTCTCCTATATATATATATGTATCTCATTCACAGAAATAGAACTTATATGTAAATCCAGATAAGCAAAAGCATCACTTGTAGAGCTGTCTTAAAACTTCAGGCGATCCCAGCTTTCCATTCATTCACAGCCTTCACATACAGAATAGCCCACCAACCTGTCACACTTGGTAAGAAGCGGCTCAGATCTCAAGCTCGCAAACCTGTTTCAATAATGCTAACAAATCCGCGCATTTTCCTTACACAAGTATCAGCCTCTGTGCTGGCAAACCTTCGAACACAATACCATTACAGCTAACAAAGCATCACGTTCTGTCACTTTCAAAACATTTTAAAGACCACCGCCCAGAAGAGGTGGTAAAGCTGGAAGTCTGTGCACGATTGTGTTTTTAACACGATGCAACAGTTGTCTATTATTTACTGTAGTGACCCTTCAGCCAGGTCTTACATCTGCAAAATTAACATTTAGCAATATAACGGAGCGACATGTCGCGTTTAGGAGGTTTCGAGAAAAAGTTGCTTTCCGTCTCACATAAGGGGATAATGCCAGTGTTTAACAACCAGCACTTTCTGTTCAAAAGTGTCTGCCTTTTGCACGCAGCACGTGAAGCTCATGGGAAGAACCCCACCAACCCGCCAGGACTCCACAAACAGCTCCTCACTAACTTTAATAGGTGTTCGTTAAAGCAAACAACAACACATGACCTACTGTGTAGAAACCGAGACGTGTGATCTGTCTGGGCCTGCTCGGAGCCGCTCTGCCCCTCGAACCAGACGCTTACAGCAAAATCCCCGATCTTGAGGCCACCGCACCCACAAGCTCTCCGCCAAGAGGGTTCTGTGCAGACCCCACCACTGAACGTGGACCGTCAAGGGATCCCCAGAAAGCAGTTTCCAGAAGTGGCTTACAGAAAGTCAACCAAGTCTCACTATTTTTATACTTCCACGTGTGTGCTTCTTGAAGCCCATTTTACACGAGAAAAAAGCAGTGTAAGCGCACCAGCCGCCAAGAAGTTAATTCCACCGGGATGACTTCGGCAGACCGAGTTAAAAAACAAACAAAAAAAAGCAACCCCAAACCTGCTTTAACCTCAAATTTTGACAGCTGCCACACGCACCCAGCCCCACGACCGAGGACGTGCAGAAGTTTGCTCCCGCCCCGCCAAGGAGCGGCTGGAAACCGCGTTTCGTCCTGTCCTTCGCGGAGCTCCCGCTTCCCAAAACGGGATCCCGACCCGTCGGAGCGCACGGCGGCCACCCCCGGCACCGGGGGAAGAAGACGACGGAGGAACGGGAGAAGAAGGGAAGCCGGAGAGGAAGGGCTGGCCGAGGCTGGGAGGGATCCCCCCGGCAGCCAGCGGTGCCCGCCGCGCCGAGGAAGAGGAGCCGGAGGGAGGCAGCCAGCCCGCCGCTTCCCCCCACACCCCGGACGCCGGGCAGGGCAGGGCAGGGCAGGGCAAGGCGGTTTCCCCTCCGGCCCCGCGGAGCCCCCACCGCTCCGGGGGGCTCTTCCTGGCCGGCCGGGGACAGATGTGGACGCAACAGCTGGACGGGGAGGAGGGGAGAGGGAAGGAAGGAAGAGGCACGGCTGCCTCACACCGCCTCCCCCCCCCTTCCCGCTCCCCTCCGCCGCCGCTCCCGGGGATGCGGGCGGGATGCAGCGGCCGCCCCCGGCTCTCCGCCCGGCCCCGCTCTAGGATGGGGATGGAGAAACTCGCCCCGAGGGCAGCGGGGCTCGCCAGCTCTTCTCCCCCACCTTACCTTGCTGCGGATCTGGCCCGAGGTGGACACTTTCCGGATGAGTTTCTGGGGGCCCTCGTGTTCCCCTTCGCTGTCCGACGACTCGTCCGCCGGCCCTGCCGCCGCCGCCGGGGGTTGGGGCTGGGGCTGCTGCGGGATCCCGGCGCCGCTCATCCCCGACTCGGCCCCGGCCATCTTCCCCGACTCCTGCCGAGAGAGAGCACACGAGCCCGGCTCAGCCAGGGCAGCCGCTGCCGCTCCCCTCCCCGGGGAGGAGGAGGAGGAGGAGGCGGTGCGGGAGGGTGGGGAAAGAGGCGGGGCGGGGGGGAGGGGACGGCGACCGGCGGGGCGGGAGCCGGGCGCTGCCGGAGCGGAGCGGACCGCCCGGCCGCCATCTTTCGCCGCCCCCTCGGACGGGGAAGGGCCTGGCCCCGGCCCGGACGGCTGCTGCTCCTTGCTCGCCGGGGGCTGAAGCGCCGCTCCCCTCCGGCGGGCGGAGCCGGGGAGGAAGGGCCGGTCCCCCTGCGCTCCCGCCGACGGGGAACCACCGGGGGCCGCCGAGCGGCGGCGGGCCGCCCGGGGCGGGGAAGGGGGGGGCGCCGCGCCGCAGGTGAGCGCCGGGGGGAGCCCGAGGGGCGAAGCGGGCGGAGTCGAGCGAGGCAGGGACCCCGGCGCCCCCCGCACCTGCCCGGGGCCGAGCAGAGCCCCGCGGGCTTGGGGAGGTGGCTGGGAGCGGCTGTCGGAGCCCCTCGCCGAACGCCGACGTGTGCGGTTCTTAAAAACCGGCCGCCCCGGCTCGGGAAAAAAGAATTTTAAAACGTTTCACACCGAGCACGGCGGCACCGTCCGGCCCCGGAGGCGAGTGGCCTTCCCACGGGCCGTGTCCGGCCACGGACTGCGCTGCTCCCCCGCTCCCAGCAGCGCTGGATGTATTTTGGGGACTGGATGGGGACGGCATCTGCCGCGGCGGGTTCCTCCAGCCGGCCCATCCCGCGGTGTCCTGCAGCGTCAAAGCGCTGGGTGGTTTTGGCAGAACGCGTGCGGCGCTTCCCAGCTGTTCTCCCCTGTTACTTCTGTTCGTTTGTTTCTTTTTTTGTCTTTGTCAAAGGGGAGCTTTTGCTTTGGGGGAAAGAAAGGGTCAGCTCTCCCTTTTTAATCTGGGATCCGGGCAGCTCACGCGATCTCGAAATGTCACCACATGTTCTGAATTGCGGGACTTGGAAATTATTGTGGTTTGTATGTAGTCAGTGTTCAAAATAAGCATTTAAATCACAGCGATACTAAATAAAACACACAGCTCCTAGCTTGCATGGACCAGATTAAGCATAAGAAAGCAATCAATACTTGTGGCTTCTATATTCCCACAATTCTATTTATATTTCTAGAAAGGGAACTGACATCTCTTAATACGCTAATGTAATGCCGCAGTACCTCAATACAAAGCAGTTAAACAAAAGCAAAACCATGATGTACAACCTATCCTACACTGCGGACACCTTGCCATGATCTCAATTTCATATAATCCAGGATATCTCATTTCTTTTATTGGGGCTTTCATTCATAGTGAGCAAAATAAAATATTTCCATGAAGGCTTGCAGGTCTTGTGGCTTAGTTTGTTACTGCACCAGGTACTTCGAATGTGATTCGACAACCCTCCTCCATGTAGGATCACTTCCATTCAGTTATATTTTTTTAAAATGTCAAAATTTACATTAAAAAATACTAAAATTTCTATTAAGTTATATTATAAAGAAATTTTGACCATATTGCCTACATTCCATATTAGAATAATAATCGGGTCTAAATCCTACCATTAATACCACATCTCAAAATAGATGAAGTCCTCATATAGTCCCTTTTCCTCACAGGCTCATTGTGAAACTAAGGGATGGTTCTGTGTCCTCTCTCTTCTGAGGGAGTGTTCTCCTTTTTCAAAAAACACAGGATCAAATTTGGGCAAGCGCAAGTATGTAGTGCTCTCAGTGAAGTAATTTAGGGCACGGCTAGGAAGAAAGACAGGTTAAGAGCAATGTTTAGGGACACTTGTTCTTTGAACTCCCCTTTCTTCCTCTTCTCCACCTTAATTTCAGGAATAGCAAATTAATTAATGCTAACACGTATTGCATGTAATTGTGATTTGAGGAACGCTTAGTGCTAACAGAACTCCAGCCGGATGGACCGACTCCATTTAATTCAACTGAATTAAACAGCATCAGCTGAACAGCACAAGTTACTGTTAGATTTGTTCCTGTACTGAAAAAGCTTAGTTTGTTACTGTTTGTCTCAGTTTCGGTGTGTGTGACTGCTACGTATTTGCATCACAGGGCAAGAATCCTGCACGAAATTCTGTGCAAAACTGTTCACAAGCAGACATTTCACCACCAGAGAATACTTTTCCAAATCCAGTTGAAGAGGCAAGACAGTGAGAGAGAAAGGCACACAAAGACAGCATATTACTTGAGTGTATAATTTGAGATTAGGACATTCGAACTCAAGGAGATGATGAAGTTGACTCTCTTGATGATACCAAATTTGCCCCTCTGAGTGTTTTGTTATTGTGTTTAATAAAACATTAGCTGGTTGCTTGTTTCTTACATATTTAGACCTCAATCCTAAAAACAGTAGGTGGTTAAAGCGTATTTCTGAAAACAGCCTTCCACTGAAACTTTAGAATAATAAATGCACAGCACCAGTATCTTCCAGAGTAAGACAAGAGGTTTGTTCTCAAACTCTTTTCACAACTGGTTACACCGCTAATTTTTGTTTTGAATTTTATAGAACATTGGACTGTTTAGCAATGGATATAAATACCTTGTTTCATCGTTATTAGATGGAAAAATAGAATGAAGGTAATAATACCTTTTTTTAAATGTAACAGCTCCCATGACATTTAGTAGCTATTACAATGCCAGCAGAGGAGCTGGAGATTTCCTCAGGTATTTCTATAGCCAGCTCCAAATTCCCTTCACTAGATTTCATCTCAAATACATAAAAGCTGGTAAAGGACTATCTATAGGTGAAATGGGCAATAAATACAACTCTTCAACTTCTGTTCACATTCAGAGCTGAAGTATCAGCCCTAGCTTCTGTGCGTTTTCTGCACTGTGGTGTCCTCACATGGGCAACTCTGTCATGATCTTCCTCTCTCGTGACTGCCCAAACACAAAAATTGGCTAAAAAGGAGAGAATGCTCCAGTCTTTGACTTCCAGGCTTTCATCGTATCTTGATAAACTTCAGAGGGATATGAAGAAAAAGAGTTCTAGGAATGTTCTCTTAGGTGTCAACGTGAAAATTTTAGCAGTCATAACCCAAATCTGCAAATGATAGGAAATGTCCTGCAAGTACAATTCAATGAGAATATGGTTTCTGCAAAGCATGTAGTGGAATCTGTGAAATTACAGACTCTAAAAACGTGCAGCCACCTAATGTTTAGCGAGTTCTTCAACATGGAGAAACCAAACAAGTGTTAAACGTTGTTGAAAGTACCAAAGCTAATCATTTACGTTAGCATAGAAAGTTGTTCCTACAAGTGTATATACACTGTCCATACACAAAGGCAGTTTTAAAGATTTCACCATTCCTACTTGTTCTTCTCTTCAGAGGCATTCTTAGATAATTAGGGTCCAGTTCCAGCCTTTACCCAGGTACAGCTGCCTAAGACAGCTGTGAAACTCCCCCTCAGTAAGGACTGCCAACTTGACTTCCAGACCTTCATCTCACAGCTGAAATTCTCCTGGGTGATCGATGTCAGACTCAATATGAGAAATATTGAACAGCACATTTCAGCTCAGGGAATACAGCTATGAATATTGTGGTACAAATGGTATCACGAGACTTTTGTGAGTCAGGCTCTTGAGGAATATAGGGCTTTACACAGACTTTAGAAATGCATACAATGTTTGCATGCGCTACGTCTTCAATTTAACATACTCAGTTTCATGCCTCTTAGTAAATTGCTTTAAATTTCCCAACTGAAGCAAGGGGAGACCAGTGAAAAGCATAAAGAAATGTTGGCGTTTAAAGGGAGGTGCTCAGCTGATACAAAACAGCTCCCCTGACATCATTTCTGCTATGGCAATTGGTATCAGCTGATGATCTTCCCTTAATATTCAAAGAATTCCAAAGTTCCAGGTACATATAGGCACTGTGAGAACGTTTTTAACTCGACCACATCCAGTCCCGATAAGAGTATGTGTTGCTAAAACACACATGCAATGTAGAAAAAAACCCAAATACACATGCACTCTAGCTGTGCTGGAGATTATAGTCTGTAACGCAGGGTAATGCATTATTTGATTTCAGGAACAAAAATTATTTCAGCTCTAACACTGATTCCCTTCATAACAAGCATATTTACTTATTTTTCTCTAGGCCACTTAGGCATCTCTAAAGTGAAGGGTAATACTTTTTTACTCCGCTTCAAGAAGTTGTTCTGAGGGGATCCAAATGAATAAGGGTATACATGTCAGGTTACCAGTGCATTATTCATAATGTTTAAAAGATCGTTTTGCATCTTTCCTAATTTTGGTGGTTAGTGATAACTATAGTTTTTAACTGGGCTCCCCACACTGAGCAAGTTCATTTCAGATCTGCCTGTCTGAAGTCCTTCTGCAGATCAAGTTAGCGATGCTATTCCTTCTTGGCTTCCTTACTTGCCAAAGGGGAAGCCAAAATGTACAAAATGTGTGTATACCACTGATAAAGAGAGTAACTACATCACTCGTGGAGGTTTTGAGAGTAGTCGAGGTAATATGGGTTACAAAAACATGTTGTACGCTTCAGAGTGAAAAAGGTGTAAACCAGTGGAGGTCATCAAAATAGTCATTTTGCAAATGGGTTAGGACCCATCTATGCATTTCAAGGAGAAGATAGATTCAAGACCTAGGTCTCATAAAAAAATATAGAAGTCAGGTCTAGAGCTTTGTAAGACATGTATTATGTATATTTTGAGTACAAAGCAACCAACTCTCTCTTGGAAGAATGTATCCTTACATTTTCTGTTACTTTTATCTAGCTCAACCATGAAGGGTTTAATACAACTCTTATTGATGAGTCAGGAAGAGGTTTTCCATTCAGAAGTGAGCTGTGAATTAAGGGAAGGAATTTTTAAGCAATTGAAATTGCACACAGACAAGTCCAACCCTGACAGGCAAAGTTGTGGTTCCATCTGATGTTCATCACTTCTCAGAATGGCTATAGGAACAGCACTTCCCAATGACTTCTGACAATTTACATAGATTAATTAACTCACACACATTCAAAACCTGCTGTAAATAGTTTCCCCTGCCCCGCTCCCCTTCTTCTTTTTCCCTAACAGTGAGAGAGAGGTCAGGGCACAGTTTTTTTCCTTCATCATGCAGTTGTTCACCTAAATCTTCCTTTGCCCCTATTATAATAAAAAGCCTGCTTACAAGCAGGTACAAAGAACGACGTGGCTTTTGTCACAAAGATTATGTATTTTACCAGCAGGTTACCCAGGTAAAGGATTGAGTGGTTTAGCTGAAATTAGTCTGGTATAAGGAACACAGTGCAGTGGTTAACCTTAAAACTGCATTCACGGATGTACTCTAACAAATGCAGCAATGAAATGATAAACATGACCCAAATCCCGGCCCTTACTGAGGGAGGGGGAAACGAGAGAAAAAAAAAACAAAAACAAACAAAAAAAGCTGTGCTCCTTGTTTATCTGAGCCCCACACACAGAAGGAAACAGGCTTGTATGCTTAAACCAGGACTTAGCATTTCCAAACGGAGGGGCTGCAATCCCTCTGCCTCCTGAGTTTCAGCTGAGTTTCGGATGACAGCAGCCAATTTAAATGTCAGTGTTTAATACGATAATGCATTCACGGGAATCAGCTTCACCGCTGCCTTCCTCCCCCGATGTCTTCATCTCTCCAGGCAAAAAATCTCGGGTTTCCCTTGCCTGATCCTTTTAGTGTCAGCTCCATGTTACCGGAACACGCATACAGCTGTTTTCCCTATCACAGCTGCATCTCCGGCAGCGGCAGCTTCTGGGGCTTGAGGACTGCAGAGGGCAATGAAGGGGGATGTTTAACTTCACCACAAAAATGAGGCTTGTAAAAATGTATTTGGGAGGGCTAAAAATCCTAACGGGGAAGAGAGTGAACTTAGTTTACCATGGGTATCTCCAGGGCTGGGTTGCTGCCCTTCTGGGAGTGAGCACACTGGGCTAGGCAAAGTGTGGTTCTCCCCCAGCTGCTCTTTAGAACGGGGTTTAGAAGTAAAACCAGGGGCCCTGGGCCAACGCAAAACACAGCACAGCCATCTGAAGGCGAGTTTGGCAGCGACATGGGTCCGTGCTTCACGTCTCCTCACCAAGTTCAGGGCCAGAGACAGCCTAGCCTTGACCTCCCAGATAGCCTGAAATCTCCCAAGCAGCTACCCAAAGCCTATTTTTAGCCTTCCCTGCTTTATGTGTGTATGTTTGCACAATGGAGAAAAGCCCAAGAGCGGGACCAGACGGCCCTGAAAAGGGAAATCTGATTTTATCGCCCGCTGAAGATGCCGGTGACATGATTTCCTTCGGGTGGAAGGAGGGTCTCCGAGTTACTGAAACCGCAAAGCCACCACACCGCAGCTCTCCTCCCGGCCAGTTTGGGCACTCCCCTCCCTTCGTAGCAGCCGAAAAGATCCGCAATTTCCCCGCACCCCCCGAAGCAGCGGGGTACCCCAGCCCCGGCCCGCTTTGCCGCCGTGACGGGAGTGATTGCCAGCCTGGCGACAGAAGAATAAACCAGGGGCGCGGAAAAAAAAAAAGCAGCGTCTCTTTCTGGAAACAGCCTCCCAACGCTGGACACGTTGCTTTTGCTGTGCTAAGAGAAGGGGTTTAACGGTATCAACATCCAACCCCTCCCCCTCGCACCCCCCGGCAAAGTTGGAGGCAAGGCTCTCGGTGTTAATCCCAGGCTTTCCACCCGGGCGGTGAAACTCAGAAAGGGCAACGAACTCCTCGTTTCCCCCAGAGGGACGAGCCCGCCAGCAAATGGCCGGACAAGGCGGGGGCGAAAAGCTCCCCACCCCCTCCTCACACACACACACAAAACCACACACACCCCCCCCGCTCCCCCCGGGGGGGAGGAGGAGAGACGGCAGCCGGGCTCTGGCGGGGAGCGGGGTCGGAAGAAGGGAAGCAGGGAAGCAGGGAGGAAAGGGGAGGGGGAGCACCGATAAGGATGACAGCCCGACCCCCCGGCTGAACAATACCGTCAGGAAAAAGGGTAGGAAATGCCTGTGCACGCATGTACCTACCAGTTCCTCCCAGGCGGGGCTGCGGGCGCTATAGGAAGGGTACCCATGCTCCTCCATCACCCCGCAGCAGGTCCCCTACCTCCGCGGGGAAATCGCCGACGGGCAGCGGAGCAGGTTACGCGGGGCTGCGCGTCCCTCCCGCCGCTTCTCCGGCTGGCAGCCCTGCCCCAGCGCCGCTCTTTCCTCCCCCCCCACCAAGCCCCCGGCCCCGCTCCTCCCTTTTTCTCCCCGTCCAGGCCCCCTCCTCCCTCCTCGCCCGGCTCCTCTCCCTCCCACGGCCCTCGGGCTCAGCCCCGGTTCCCTGGGGAGCCGGCCCTGCAGCTGCCGCGCCGCTCACATCATCACAGCCGACCGTGTCCTCCGGTGCACGGCGCGGAGCCCGCCCCCGCCGCCCCCTGCCCGCCCGCGGCACCGCCCCGGGGGCTCCCCGGCCGCCGTGGCACAGCCCACCCACCTCCCCTCCGCTTCCCCGCCCTGGGAAACCCGGCGGATTACGGGCAAATCGCCTTCGGCATAATCCGGTTTACAACCGCTTCGGTTTGTCGGCGGGGCCGGCGGGCGATGATGCTCCCCGCGGTGCGGGGAGTGGAGGGGGAAAAGCACCTTCGGTGCTGCGGGAGCCGGTCGTGCCCCGCCCGGGTGATGCCTCCTTGCCTCTCCTCCGGTCCTGCCGGCTCGGTGCGGAGGAGGAGAGCGGCGTCTGCGGCCCCGACGGGTTTGGCTGGCTGTCCCGGGACTCCTGCTTCAAACCGAGCTCCTCTCAGGCGACCAGGAGGCGTCGAGATCGGGGTCGTGGTGCTGAGGCAGCCCTTTGCCCCCCTCCAAGGTTCTAAGAGCGCGTTACCGCACGTTTTAACCCCCTACCTAGGTGCCAGGTGATTGCAGACGTATTTTAAGACAGCGGGAGCTGGGACATGACCTGGCCACTGTGGAGAAGACACCATGGACATGTAGGCCATGTCTGACATGGGGTACCTCTTTCATTTCCAGGGCCTTCATGCCCGCCTGCCTTATGGAGTATGAGGATTTCTGTGCCCTCCATCACGCCTTTTATTAACACGAAATGTGTATAATTGGGTCTTCTCAGTTTACTAGTTTCCAGCATACCCTTCAACACCAGCCAACGTATTACGATCCTTCAAGCAGATGTTTTATCTCCTACAAACTCAACGCTTTTCACTCATTTGTTTCTTCCCGTTGCTCCAGGATACCGGGATAAGTGAAGGAGTAGGACCAGACAAGAGAGTGAGAAATTAAATTCGGCCACCATCCAAAATAGCCGTGTTCTTCGCCCCAATTTTTGCCCTTTTGAATTTGCAGCTATCATCCTTGATTTTAGAAAGTAATCTTTGTGTCATCTGCTTGATAAGTGCAAACATCAGAAAAGGAGCTGAGTTTCACAAGAAAGAAGAAATTGTATTTATAATAGTTTTGTTTAAAGATGTATCGTTTTCTTCATGTTTTAAAGCTTTTTCATACCAAAAAACATTGGCACACTGCCACCTGAGCTCCAGCTTTTGCAAAATACATTGACAGTTTATAAAAAGTAGCACTATTGCTGAAAAAAAAAGTGAAGTCTTACCTATGCGTTTAGCTAAGCCTATAGAAAAGTCCTTTTAAGTTAAGAAGATGTACCCCTAAGCCAGGCACAAAGAAGGGCCACAGCAGAACAGCTCATTTGAGGAACTGAAATTGCGGCACTTCTTCTAACAGTAGAAAAAGGAACTATTTTTGTTGATAATAAGTTTATCAGTGGTTTGTTGATGAACTGCTTTGATGGTAAACGTATAACCTCAGAAGGAAGCAAACAAGATGACTTAGAGAATTTTGCTTTTTGAAAGGCAGCTTTTTCTAAAGCTGATGGTGAGCAACAGTTGTCCAAGGATGTCTGGTCTCCTTCCCTTTGTCTCTGGAGTGTGACATTCTCCTGAGGAATGTCATACTATAAAAGGGCTTTACACTGAGAACAAGTGTAAGAGTAAGATTAGTCAGCTCCCCTCTTTTCCTCATGACACACCAGAGGCTCTCACATGACGATTGTTTATACCTCTGTACCTTGTTTATAGACCTTGGAGTCCTAGTGGACAATGAGTTGTCCGTGGGACAGCAATGTGCCCTTGTGGCCAAGAGGGCCAATGGGATCCTGGGATGAATTAAGAAAAGTGTGTCCAGCAGGTCTAGGGAGGTTCTCCTCCCCCTCTACTCTGCCCTGGTGAGACCACACCTGGAATAATGTGTCCAGTTTTGGGGTCCCCAATTCAAGAGAGACAGGGACCTACTGGAGAGAGTCCAAGGAGAACTATGAGGATGATTAAGGGACTTGAACATCTCTCCTGTGAGGAAAGACTGAGAGAACTGGGGCTGTTTAGCCTTGGGAAAAGAAGGCTGAGAGGGGACCTTATTAACGTGCACAAATATCTGAGGGGTGGGCGTCAAGAGGAAGGGGTCAGTCTCTTTTTGATGGTGCCCAGTAATAGAACAATGAATAACGGGTTTAAGTCAAGATATAGAAAGTTCCACCTCAACATGAGGAGAAATTTCTTTACTGTGAGGGTGACGGAGCACTGGCACAGGCTGCCCAGAGAGGCTGTGGAGTCTCCTTCTCTGGAGACCTTCAAAACCCACCTGGATGTGTTCCTGTGTGGCCTGCCCTAGGGGATCCTGCTCTGGCAGGGCAGTTGGACTAGATGATCTTTTGAGGTCCCTTCCAACCCCTGACATTCTGTGATTCTGTAATTCTCTCAACATCTGGCCTCTTTAACCTTGGCCATGCTGGTGCTTTGTGGCAAAAGTGGCCTCCCATGAAATATATGTCATGCTAGCACCTCGTGTTTCCTTGCTTGCTGAACCACAACAACTGAAAAGTCATATACAGGAACTTGAGGCAACTTGAAGTTACTTTTTCAGCTCAAGTGCTATACATACCCTTTTGCAATAAAATTCAGATCCTTGCCATGCCTTCAGACCTGTTTTCTGTTTCGTGTGCCCCAAATCTTATACTTGTGATGAGATATGCAATTTCCTTTACCTCATTTCATCCCCTGGAGTTCAGAGTTTGTTTCAAATAGTTCCTATAAGTGGAAAGCTGGTATAGGCCCCAGAAGATTACAACAAGCTATTTAGGTTGAAGGTATGTTTCAAGGTCTTGTTGGATAAGGAAGACAAACATCAGCCACTGCACAGATACTGCTAGGTCTAAATGAAACCTGTGCAATGTAACTTCAGCTCAGCTCTGCCGTTTCAGGCTTGTGAATGCCAAATTTGATTTTTCACTTCTTTTTGTGAAGGAGACAGATCTCAGCCTTTGCTGAGGAGCTCCGGCCCTGTATGATTTCTCTGTGTGCGAGCATCAGGTCCAAGAGCGCAGTTTTCACCAAGACCAAGGTCTCTGTGCCATAAACTGACTGAAAATCATGGGCAAAGTGTTTTGTGGGAAGACATAATTTTGTAAAAGCCAACATGGAATTTAAGGACAGATGTCAGAATTTTTTTTTGTGGAGGAGCAATGCTGACACATTTACAGAGGGGCAAGGGAACTGAAGTCAGAGCCAAGGCAAGGATAAGCTTTGTTAGTGAGGGGTAGAGGAATTACCTGCTAAAGCAAGGAGTGACAAACTGTCCCCTTGAGCAGATGGGGACGCTAGGTTGGGAGAAGAGCTCAGGAGGCGGGCTTGGGAACAGATAGCGATTCTCCTAGCTGGTCTACCAAATTGCATCAAAACATCTCCAACACAGCCTGGGGGTTGGTTTAATTTCATTCTGATTTTTTTTTTTGATTTTGCTCCAAGTCATGTTGTTTGTTTGGATTCTTTGTTTAGTTGGTTTTTTTTTTTTATTCTTTTCAAGTTTTTCCACTTAGTCTAGACATTTGAGGCTGAATTTCTGGGTAGTCTGCTCTATCTACTATGTTCAAAGATGCCTCATCTCCCTCTGTCTCTTCTGTTCCCTGCCCTTAATGACTCAGTGAAAATTGGACCAACAAACTGAATGTTTCATTATTGACTTTTTTTTTATGTTAAATGCATTGAAAATAGTAACACATGCCTGCCTTTCCTAAGCAAAATATTCTGGATACATCAGACAGACTGAAACATGCAGACGTTGATTCCAATCCTGGGCTTAGACATTCGCAAGGAAGTCCCCACCTCTTTAAGTATTTTCATTCCTTGGGGGAGAGGGGAAGGAACTTTCCTTTTTTTCTTTTTTTCATAACTTGTGGTAGAAAGACTTTAAAAGAATGAGCTTTTTTATATTTTTTTTTCTGTATTTTTCAAACAGCATTGCCTTTAGCATATATCATTTAAAGAGTGTACACTAATTTTCATCAATTTATACTAACATGAAACTTCCTTGTTTTCTTGGCACATAGTGTGCAAGCCTAATGTGAGTAAGTTCTTCAAGGAAATGTTGTTCTTTATTCTTTTCATTTTAAACATGCCAGTTAGCCTTTTTATTTTTTCCCCTATTAAATATTTTTGCATAGCATTTGAAGGTAGGATTTCATCAGCATGGTAGTTGCGTAGTTCCTTTCAGACAGACAGGTAGTAACAGCCTACAGTGGGTCATTAAGATGAGCAAAACACACGTACTTCTCAATCTGTCATCACTTCAGATAAACTGAAATAACAGAGTGAGTTAGGAAAAATATTTTAAAATAAGGGTATATTTTTTTCGGTAACATTTATACACAAAATCCTGACGGTTGCCTTGAAGCCCATTATCCTCAGTTTGTCAGAGCATCCAAACTCTTGTAGAAATTCTGCTTTTCTTCCAGTTTACAATGTCTGCTGCTTGGGATGGTCTTGCACGTGGCACCTGAGAAATGTTCTTAGCCTACAATTTTCTTTCACAGGCTTTCTCTGCCATGTGCATTCTCTCTTCATTATTATTATTCCTCTCATTACTTTAATAGCCACTTCTGCATGTACCTGTAAGAGACAGGATGCTTTTAAACAATTCCCTGGAGTTTGAGGTTTCACAAGGGAGAAATTATTTATGCAGCTGGCAGAAATTAGTTTATTTCCTAAACGAAGAGCTTTAGGAAGAAAGAAATCACAGTGAGCAAAAAGCCTTGGGAAAAAGTGGTTTTTACTGGAACAGCAGCAGAGCTGTGGAGGGACAATCCACTAGCTGCTTCATTGCCCTCCCACCAGTTTTATTTCCCCTTCTTATTTCCACTGCCCACCCGGTGTCAGCATCTCCTGCTTGTTCTGCTGGCGTGGATAATCACCTCAATGCCTCCTTCTGAGTGGGGCTAAAGGGGCTGAAGTGTGTTTTCCTTTATGGACTTCATTCAGAGACATCTGGGTGGGGTGTGTTTACTATCCCACCCCTTTGGCCACCCTGACTTGCAGCTGAAGTTGCAACAGGTACCCTGAAAAATGGTGTGAGAGCACAGATGGCTGCAGTTGGCAATCTCTTAAACTGCTGCTAACCTTCACTAATGACCTCTGCCAGTGCCCCTGGCTGGGGGCATGTACTGATACATTCGCTTAAAGATATTGCTGGACCAGATTTAAGGTATTCTAGCTTCATGGATGGTTTCATAAATGTACCTGCAGAAAGAGTATTTTCCTCCAATCTTTTGGCCTGAGGCAGCACCAGCTGTGTCCAAACCATTCTCAGCAGCCCTTGTCTGTTCAAACACCTGTGACAAGGACTTTGTATCCTCTCCAGGGTCCTTAGGTAGTGAATGACCTAAATCTGCTGAGCTGCAGTTTTCATCTCATCGCCCATGAATACAGAGAAACCCATTCCATGCCTCTTCTGTGATAACTTAGGGTGAGTTTGGAGGCTGTTGTCACACATTTCTACCCTAAACCAGCCCAGTTCCATTCTCATCATTGACCTCTCAGCTCACACTTCCAGAGGTGTCGCCTGTGCTTTGCATGACAGGCAGTGCCCATCAGGTAACACGCTCCAGCTGAGGCCTCACCTTAAATAACATCTGCCTGCGTTTGTCCCGGGGTGATGACCATCCTCCATGGTTGATCATCCTGACTACTAACGAGGGTATTGAAAGATCCTTCCAGATTTTATGTGAAGCAGACTCTTGTCAGTGTGTCTTTGGATCTGTGAGCTCCAGAGAATATTTCAGCCCAAACGAGGTTTCCGAGGAAAATGTCGCACCAGTGTCAAAAGCTTCAGCAAATTGATGGCATCTACCCCATCCATGGGCCTGATTTGTTTGACCTTCTTTGTCCTTGAAAAGCCTGTATTTGTTACACCCCTTCCTGTTATCTTCTAAGTACTTACAAGTAGTTGATTGTTATTTTGGGGAGATGTGAAGTTTATGTGATGGATCAGTAATTCCTGAGTTCTTTCGTTTTCTCCTTTTTTAAAGTTTCACTTCGTAATACAAGAACTGAACTGACTAAACACAGGATGTATCTTCATTTCATTTTTACATATAAGCCAGATACTTCTGATGAAGTTTTGCATTTGTGGTTACATACTTTGGGAAGCCTGGCACTAACTTAAGTATCCGCTGCTTTGAATTCATTCAGACCTTGCAGATGCAATTTTTTGACAAACATTTATTCTAAAAGACAAAGGGAAACAAATAGTAAAGCATAAGGGGTACTAATGTGATGCTTCACAATCACATGCAAATTAATAATTATTACTTCTGAAATGCTCAGAACAAGGGTAAGTTTTATTTAAACAGTCGCTAAACTACTAAAGGTTTATAACAGCAAAACTGGGGTGGGGGAAAAGAGCTTTGCCTTTATCGTAAAGCCTAAAAAGGAGAAAACGGGAGGCAAAATTATTTGTATGGAAAATCGAAAGAACTTAGTCCACCCAACAACTTGGCACTGAGATGGAGCTGTTCTTTTTACCTTTTTATGTGTCCTACTAAGCACAATATTTGGGAGCTTCCCAATTACAGCAAATCAGTGTGTAAAATTCCTGTTTTGGTTGGGTTTCTTCTTGCAGTCTATCGTGGTACATGTTAAAATAAAAACTAAAATATCTTTTTTTTTCCAGAAAAAAAAAATGGATGGATAGAGGAAAGAGAAAAATACAGACTTAGCCCATTGGAGTTTTTATTGCTTGGACAAGTGAAAGGAAGAAGGGACAAGATGTGTGTAAAGTGGTGGGGGAGTGTAAATGCAGCCATGTGGTCACCCCAACTAAGTAGGATGAACTCATGGCCATGCTCCTGATCTGCTTTGAAGATGAACTAGAGAATGCTGATACAAAATTATTGTCATAGCGAGGAAATACTGATACAAAATTATTGTCATAGCAAGGAAAAAAAAAAAATCAGCTTTCACAGGAGTTGGTGGATGTAGTGCCGAAAACTGCACAGCGTGTTTGTGGTCAAGCCAATGAGGTTTATGCTTACTTTTAAGCATGCAGTTTGTCCCATTTATTTCACTTCCAGCACATGCTGAAGGAACATACTCTCAGTGGGGAACCTTGCAAATTGACAGATTTAAGAAGAGAAATATTTGATCTACAAGCGAACGCATGAAAGGAAGGAAGTTGGCTATGAGAAACAGAGCAGAGAATGAAGTTTGTCTGTTTACTTCTCCAAGATGATACCTTTTTCCAACACTAGCAAGTAAAATAAGTCAGTAACTCCACAAATACCAATACTATGTAAAGCTGATGCTTTTAGTAACTAAGCCAAGTATAACAAGATTAAATTGATTCTTACTATAATTCCTGTGATTTAAATTCAATTATCTCAGGGACAAATTGCTCCACCAAGTTTTTTACAGAGTCTATTAACTTACTTAATGTGGAGCTGAAATTCTGACATTGCTCTAATAGTGTTCCCAC
Organism: Trogon surrucura; assembly: GCA_020746105.1. Taxonomy (NCBI): domain Eukaryota; kingdom Metazoa; phylum Chordata; class Aves; order Trogoniformes; family Trogonidae; genus Trogon; species Trogon surrucura. Next base: position 35,566,063 of record CM036617.1, read on the forward strand.
ACTACTTTCAAGGGAACCCATCAGATGGTTTGCATAGCTATTTTTACTTTTTAATAAAGAGAGGATGGCACATGACTCTTCAGAAAAGAAAATACATTTTTGCTACTTTAACCTTGTTTAAGCTCTATTTCTAATTTAAAGAATGAGTCTTAATCCATGAAACAGCTATATCATATGGGAGAGCTCTAAATTAACATTGGCGATACATAGCCGTGCCTGGTTTAGATAAATGAAAAAGTAAATAAAAGAAAAAAATACATTTCTGTATATTTAGATTAATAAAGCTGAAATGTACAGGGGTGAATATTATAAATACTTTTGTTGAAGATTCATGTTAAAAATAATATGTTCTGGAGTTGCCTTTCATCTCGTTATTTACCGCATAAATCATATGTGAAAAATATTTACCTCTGGTTTTAGGGAAAAAATATTTTACTGCCTTTCTGAAGATTTGCACAGCTAAAATTTTGATATTATTAGTACTACGACAAGGAGTAATGAATACATATTGCTACCAGGGCTTACAGGTGTGAGCAGGTTATTGATAAAATTCACCAATCTGCATTACTGCTGCCAAATAAAAGCATATCCAGGCATGTATTCTTCTCTCTCCTTTGTATTTTAGGACCAGCCAAATATCTAGAATGCAACTGGTTCTAGAATCTTACTTCACAGGGAGGTGAAGTGAGACCTCAGATATTTTTTTCCTCCAATGATGGAAATCTCTCATCGCTGGATGGAAGAAGAGTTGTGCCTGCTGGCGAGTCCTGCCAGCCCTGGGCACCCAGGGCGTGGGACGGTGGGGAAGGCGTGTTTGGGCTCCCTGTTTGCCAGGAGGGTGGTCCTGGTGGGATGCTGCGCAGGGTGGGAGACTGGTCTGTTTGCTTGTGTCACTCTGAAAGGGTCCTCTGGGCTGTGAAAAACCCGAGGAACTAATTCGACCGAGCACTGGCACAGGCTGCCCAGGGAGGTTGTGGAGTCTCCTTCTTTGGAGACATTCAAAACCCGCCTGGACGCGTTCCTGTGCACTCTGCTGTAGGTGATCCTGCTCTGGCAGGGGGGTTGGACTAGATGATCTTTGAGGTCCCTTCCAGCCCCTGACATTCTGTGATTCTGTGATTCTGTCCCTCGCCAGGAAGGGTGGAACAAGGCATTGGTGACTAGCAAATGCACTTTTAATCAAATTAATAGAATCATAGAATGGTTTGGCTTGGAAGGGACCCTAACAGTCATCCAGTTCCAACCCTCCTGCCATGGACAGGGACACTTCCCACTAGACCAGGTTGCTCAAAGCCCCATCCAGCCTGGCCTTGAACACTTCCAGGGATGGGGCATCCACAGCTTCTCTGGGCAACCTGTTCCAGTGTCTCACCGCCCTTACAGTGAAGAATTTCTTCCTTACATCTAATGTAATAGCAAAATGGTAAATTATGGACAAAGTTTGGAGATGCTTTTGCTTTATGTTTTTCTGCACTCATAGGGTGTAGAAACACAGATATGAATTGCAACTAAATTTTTTTTCTGGCATGAAGTTTGTAAAACATAGAGGTTTCATGTTTGTGACCTGTGGGAGAAGCTATGCCAGGAGGAAAGATTTGTTGTTTGAATGAAAAAGTACCAACCTGATGAACCTAAAAGAGGCCGAGCAGCTCCTGGTCAACTAGTTTCTAAGATGAAAGCATCTGAATCCCATAGAAACAAGCAAAGAAAGAATCAGAGACAAGCCTTCAAGTGATAATATTTGCAGATGTCATGAAGACCGAGGAGATGGTAAATCCTGAAAAGGGCAAACCATTGAAATAAATTATTTGGATTGGCTGGTGAGATGAACATAAGCAAATATATTTCTCAACAGCAAAATGAAAAGCTGTGCACTTAAAAACAAAGCCTGTAGGAAGCACTTATCTTTATAAGGGATTATTTAGGGAAGTCTTAGGGGTCATGGTGAATAATGAACTGCATACAGCCAGATTCAAATGGTAAATTGCATTTATGGGTAGAATTGGATCTATGAACAGAAGAATTTCTGGTACTTCTAAGTGAGTGATATTGCCTCTGTGCTTGGTACTAAGATACACGCACTTGTGGTATGGCACCTGGGGCTGTTGTCAGCAGCCCAAGATAGATAATTATTGTTTCTGAAGGGTGCAAGAAAGAGCCTGCAAAGCATCTGAAAGACTCTTTAGAGCCTTTTAAAGACTCTAAAGGTAAAGGTTCTTTTAAAGACTCTTTAGCTCTCTAGAGTTAAAGACTCAAGAAGTTTTTTCAGATTAAGAAGAGAAGTTCAAAAATGACTTAAATTTTGGAGGAGGAAAGAAGTCAAGGGAGTTCTTGATTCTGCATATCAACTATCAAAAATTCTACCTACTCTAAGTATAAAGTCGGGTCAGGAAAAAAAAAAGATAGATTTTAAAGCAAGGATAAATTAATCATTGGAATACCATACCAAGGTTTGTGGTTCAAAAGTTTTAAACAGAAGACTGAGTGTTGTTCTAGAAGAAGTTCTCATCCAAACTCAGGTGACTTGCTCTATAGAGAACTAAATAATCAACCACCACTACTCTATGCATGTAAAATCTTCTATCCCCACGTGTTGCCTGATCTAGTTGAGAGGCGTCCCTGCCCATGACAGGGAGGTTGGATTAAATGATCTCTAAGGTCCCTTCCAGCCTAGGCCATTCTATAATTCTATGATTCTATATATAATGTCTACTGACTATATAATAACCAGGGAATCTTCTGAATTTATAATCATGGAAATATACATCTTCTGTAGGTTAGAAAAAAAAAAATCCGTTTTATTAGAGCAAACAGAGGCAAAGAAATGTCCTCATCCTGTCCCAAAAGCATTATTTTTTGTCATTAGAGATCTGGTTCACTATAAAAGCCAGAGCATTAAGATTCCTACAGCTGAGGCACATTTGCTTTATCTTCCATCTTACACTCCTGATGGTATCCTAGATGGTAGTGATTGAAGTTGTCTACTTATTAGATATGACATCTTCCACTGATGAGAGTGTTTGTAATTCTAAGCAAAGAGCAGATGCTAAGATGAAATGTCTTTAATTTTCTAACCACGGAGTTGTTGCTTTGGTACACTACTGAGACAGTGGTCCTGTGATCATTTAATACCAGCTCTACATGGTTGCATGCCATGTCGGCAGTACAAATTTGATCAAAATCAGGCAAGAACATGTAATTCCATTTTGGATGGTCTAGCCAGAGTACACAGCACAGGATTTCATCATAGAATCATAGAATGGCCTAGGCTGGAAGGGACCTTAGAGATCATTTAATCCAACCTCCCTGTCATGAGCAGGGACGCCTCTCAACTAGATCAGGCAACACATGGGGACCGAACGGAAATCGAACCCACAACCTTTGGTATTTCAGCACCATGCTCTAACTGAGTGAGCACATTCATTAATTTTATGTTGATCTTATGCTGGCTGCAGGAAGATAACATGAAAGTTAAGAGTGGCCTAGACAGAGAATACTTGCTCTACATTAAAACCACAAGGACAAAATTATCTCTTCAATATATTGTTAAGAAATCAGAAACAGTGGAATGATTTTGTACCATGATATTGCCTTCTTAGGATTATAGTGGCTTTGAGATCTGACACTAAGTGCCCCAAAGAAGAGATTCACTGTTTTGTCAAACCATGGTTTAACTAAGAGTTAAAACAGAGACAGCGAAGGGTAATCTCATTGTGCCTGCTCTCCAACCACAAATGCTAGTACTGCCAAGCCCTGGGATACCTTTGAAATTGCCAGTGATTCCTGAAAAGAAAAGAAACAAGCAAACGAAAATCTCTAGCCAAAACAGGAACACTTTCAGGAAAACAACCGGAGGTAGGGACGGTTTACTTTGAACTTCCTGTTTCAAAGTCAAGTTGTGTCTCTTTAGATGCAAACCATTATTTGGAAGAGGTTAGATTCCCTCATGTTTGGCCTACATTGAGCTTTGGGTTTGGGCTGGGCATGCCCGTTAATTGTAGTAGTCATAGTAAATGAATGATCTGCAGGAATTAATAACTTCTTTGTCAACTGGCTGAGCAGTTTTAGAAACCATAAAGGTGAGTTGGTTGGGCCACAATGTTTTATTATTTTTCAAAGCGAGAAGGAGGCACGCTGACAAAGACACACTTTGAAATTAACTTGGGAGGGAATATTCCATAAAGTGCAGCAATCTAGGCATCAGTGTTGTCAGTACAGGAATGAATTCTGGTAGACCAATTTTTAAGGAATGCCTTGGAGAATCTGGAATTACAATTTCAGAATTTACAATGGAAGTAGCATGAGAAACAAAGACTTCAATAAGCTGGACAGATAGAGAGTACACTCTTTGTGGTGGAAACCAGGAATGAGACCACTGATCTTCATGGTAGTAGATGAACTTGCATCTGTGAAAGCTAGATCAGGTTCTAGCTCATTACATTTTGAAAATGAATTTTAAAAAAATGTTTCAGGGCATGGAACAGTCCCAGACAGGGTAATGTCACCTTATGATCTGCTGAATTTGACATAGGTTTTATTATGTGAATCCACAATGGCGCAAGTCTTTATGAAGAGGCATTGATCTCCCATGTAGCTAAAACAGTTGCTTGCCAAGTCCCCAAAGCCCCAAATTCACGTTCCTGGGTAGTTTTTGGGGTATCATTTTGAAGACCTCTGAAAGCGCCACTTAATAAAAATACACAGTAAGTCTGATGGTCTTGTTCTTCTTTTACTAGGAGATCCAAGGACTCCCATTCTCATGTAGTTTCAGAATGCAGAGTCCTTCGTACAGCACGTAGGATGCATCTTGCCTTTTGGGGGCTTATTTTCACCCCACATTGAGAAAATATGCAGCTAAAAATACTTTAGGATGCTTTCCAGGGAACACCACCCATGTGTCCCTCGAGACACTCTTCTTTAACATTCTTTAACCCACACGGTATTCAGTGTTTCCAGTGACAGACTGTCTCCATAAACTGCGTAAATTCCTAATACAAACTGTGCATTGCATACTGTGGAATCATTGCCTTAAAAGAATGTTGAGGCTATGAAAGGGAGCAGTCATAGAAGTAAGAAATGCCAAAGTTAAGGCAGTCTGTGCGAACTCGATATGGTCGTGTTGTGCAAATGCCCGGTCTGAGCCAGTCTCTCATTAATGGCCTGTTTTTTCCTCCTGATTAATTCCAACTACAGGTACTTGCTGTTCACCAGATGAGAAACTACTTGGTATCTCTTTATATTCTTCATTTGTAGTAACTCTTCCTAATGGCTCGACATATTACCTTCTATTTCCCATTCATATGGACTGAAAGAAGAGAAATCGGTCAGCATGAGAGTGGCTTAGGTGATGAACCATGTTGACTCTGGTCCTCTCTGCATACCTCCTCTCTTTGGTGTGGCAAAGCTATGTTTGGATCTTCATAGGAGAGGCAAAATAACTCATTAATATTTCAAGGAATTTCCCTGCTACATTTCCAAACACCTCTTTTCAAAAAAAACAAGCCTTGGTAGCCCTAAGAGTGAAAAGTATTATGCAAGCTGAGCCTAGTGATGCTACCAGCTCTTTTTCAGCCTCACATAACATCACTGTCACAACTCTCATAGCAAGGAAAGGTTGATCCATACCTCAGCAGTGTTTGTTGATGAGCCATACACCTTTGTGCTACCGGCTGGAGTTACCTTCTTGGGAAAAGTACAAAATCCTGTTTCCCGATGCACTGAAGCTCTTCAGCGCGTGTCCCTCCTTCCACCATCCTTCTTCATTTCAGAGAACCAAATCCTATAGCATCAGTCCCAGGGAGAAGCAGACTTTCATACAAATGCCAGGTCTGTGTTTTTAAAATAAGTAGGTACCTATCAGTACCAGGGTCTAGAAAAAAATCCCACCACCCAAACCCTTTGAACAGGGATAAAAATACGTTGTTTGAGAAATGTTGGAAAATCAGATGGCTGAAGGAACGCAAAGCATTGCTGCTGCTTTTAATGGTGCAATGGCTAATGTTTCCAAGTATTTGGGATTCATCAACTCATCTGGGTGTATAAAATAGAACTTGTAGGATTTGACTTCTTAAAACTGCACAAATAGACTCTTCGGCATTCACTTTTAACAAAAGATTCAGGGACAAATAGGACACTGACATGCAGAACTTTGCAGAGCCTCCTTTACCGTCAAAACAGGTAAAAAAATCCACTGCTAGGCTAATGGGCGGAAAAAATAGCACCACAGATCCAAGCAGCCCTATGGCACTCTGCTCCTGTTGCAGAAATCTTTCTGTTTGGCCTCTGGAAGGGAGCCCTTACTCACATTTTCCAGGAGAGGGTGAAGAAGACAGGCCCTATCAGACTTTTCTAAGTCTGGTGCCTTTGAGAGAGGGGAGGCTTTTTGGAGCAGGGAAGGAGAGTTGCCAGCTTTGCCTTGAGTCAGTGCTTTCTACCTAATGTTACAGAATGGGTCTTCATAGAATCATGGGTCTTCATAGAATCAGTTCAGGATGGAAAAGACCCTTGGGATCACCAAGTCCAACCATTAACCCTACACTACAACCATTAACCCTACACTACAAGTTCACCCATAAACCATATCACCCAACAGCACATCTAAGTGACGCTTAAACACATCCAGGGATGGTGACTCAACCACCTCCCTAGGCAGTCTGTTCCAGTGTCTGACCACTCTTTCCGTGAAGAATTTCTTCCTAATGTCCAGTCTAAACTTGCCCTGTTGCAACTTGAAACCATTCCCCCTGGTTCTGTCCCTAATTAGCTGTGAGAAGAGACCAGCACCAACCTCTCTACAATCTCCTTTCAAGTAATTGTAGGGCATGATGAGGTCCCCCCTCAGCCTTCTCTTCCTTAAACTGAACAGTCCCAGCTCCCTCAGTCGCTCCTCATAAGATTTATTCTCCAGGCCCTTCATCAATTTTGTCACCCTCTTCTGCACTCACTCTAACACCTCGATATCTCTCCTATACTGAGGCGCCCAAAACTGAACACAATACTCAAGGTGCGGCCTCACCAGTGCTGAGTACAGGGGGACACTCACCTCCCTACTTCTGCTGGTCACACAATTTCTAATACAGGCCAGGATGCTGTTGGCCTTCTTGGCCACCTGGGCACACTGCTGGCTCATATTCAGCCGGCTGTCGATCAGAACGCCCAGGTCCTTTTTCGCCAGGCAGCCTTCCAGCCACCCTTCCCCAAGCCTGTAGCGTTGCATGGGGTTGTCGTGACCAAAATGCAGGACCCTACACTTGGCTCTGTTGAAATGTAGTTGACCTGGGCCCATCGATCCAGCCTGTCCAGGTCTCTCTGTAGAGCCTTTCTACCCTCCAGCAGACCGACACTCCCTCCCAGCTTAGTGTCATCTGCAAACTTGCTGAGAATGCACTCAATCCCCTCATCTAGATCATTGATGAAGATGTTAAACAGGAGTGGCCCCAGCACTGAGCCCTGAGGGACACCACTCGTGACTTGCCGTCAACTGGATTTAACTCCGTTGACCACAACTCTTTGAGCCCGGCCATCCAGCCAGTGTTTTATTTTTTTTTTACTGTTTTACTAAGCTGGTTGTTTACTATGACATCAAACACATTGCTTACCTTCATTTTACTATCTCAGATAAAACTCCTTTGAAATGGACCTGTTTAAAAAGGTTACCCACATCTGTCTATAGCTTCTACTTTCTCAGGGAGCCTTATTAATCTGCAGTTACAGGAATAAGAGTGGCTCCCTCCGAGATCGCGGGGTAAAAGCATGCAGAGCCTGCCTAGTGCTGATATCAGTTTTACACGTCGAATTGTTGAAGCTGAGGGAGCTACAGCTGCCAAAAAAAGGGAACGTTTTTAAATTAAGGCATCACATGGACCCAGGAAAACCCTTGTTTAGCAAATTAAATGAGGAAAAACAGCAAAAGAGAGGCACTTCATTACTGATTTTATCAGCTAGCTTCCCCTCTACGGTGCATCATAGAATCACAGAATGTTTGGGGTTGGAAGGGACCTCTAGAGATCATCTAGTCCAGCCCCCCTGCCAGAGCAGGATCACCCAGGCAGGTCACACAGGAACGCATCCAGGCGAGTTCTGAAAGTCTCCAGAGAAGGAGACTCCACAACCTCTCTGGGCAGCCTGTTCCAGTCCTCTGTCACCCTCACATCAAGCTTCCTTTTTCTTTTCTTTATTGACTCTGCTGCTGAGTGTAGAAGGGAGGAGAAGCCTAAGACCTCAGTAGTCCGTTCAAAGCTGTTTTGTGCCATGAGTGTGCATGGGAAGACCGGTCCCATCATACCAACTCCTGTTCTGCCATCAGACAGGCAGACTTCAGCAATCTTCACCTTCTGTACTTGGGCAGAGTGGCATCTCCTTTCATGTTTCCTCCTGCTTCCATGTAGCGCATGGTTTTGAATTCTCCAGGGCAAAGCCAATGCCTGAGTTGGTGAGAGCTATCACAGGAGACGGGACTACAATGTAAAAGGGGTCAAGGCATGCAGTTACCCAGCTATATTTATCCCTTATGGGAAGGGAAGTAATGAGGAGAGGTATGTCAGTGAAACTGAGCAGCAGGAAGGAGGTGACGTTGCAAAGGAGTGAAAATGCAAATGAGAATCTAGCAAGTCTAGTTATAGGGAGGATGGGAGCTGAGCGGAGGAGGAGCGTACATATCCAACGATCCCCGCGCTGTCTATACATACGGCACCGTTGGTGTTGTGCTCTTCGTGCCTCTGCACAGCCTCCCCATCAGCAAATAAGTGAAAAGAGTATATAGGTTTCTTTTTCACATAGAGCTTTCTAATTCACTCAGCCATACCGATTCCTTTCCACTTCAAGTAAGCAAGTGAGTAGAAGAAGGCAAAAATAAATTAGAAAGTAAGAAAGACACACTCTTTCACACTCTCACAATCAGACTGAATGTATCATTTCTGCAGCTCCATGGAAGGCAACGAAGCTGAAATTAGTTCTTCATGCACGGATTACAGTATTGCACAGTGATTTTTAGGCATCCATAAAATGCAGTATAAATAGCTCACGCTCAGTCCTAAGGGTGAGGTGTTTCATTTGTTTACTTCTGTTAGATCATGGTTATTCTGCGAGTTCAAGGAAATACCTGATTGAAGATTTTAGTAGAAAGGAGTAAATTATTTCGAAAAAGTGGTGGAAAAGAGTCTCAGAGAGATAAAATGGAAATTAGAAGTACCTCCATTTGAAAAAAAATGGAAAAAATAGTTCAGAAAAATACAGTAGAGGTGTGTAAGCCCAGAAACTACAAGAAAAACAAGCAAAGTTGTTATACCCATTTTTATTTGTTCAAGACAGTAAAAAATTAGAGACATGAAAGGCAGCAGAGGCATCATGCCAGACAACTTTCTGATGGATAATGCTCAATCTCATCACGTTATTTTGTGTTCTTTCTATGCCTAGCATCCATCCATTAGGTTTTGCTCTACGTCACATCCACATCTTGAACACAACCTCAGATGGAGTCAGTTCTTAGATTTGCTTCCTGAAGGAGTAAAAAATTCAGTGAGGTGGATAAGAATTGGAAGTCAGTAACATTTAATATGGAACAGACTCCAAATTCAGCTCGTTGCACAGAAAATAATCAAAACAAAAAAACTGGGGAAAAAAAAGGATTAGCAGGATAGAAATATAAACGTTGAACACAATAATAACTGATTTAAATTAAAGGCAAATACATAAAGATGGTAAACCTTTCAGTCACAATCTGTTGCGTTAGTGCACAGATGCACTGACTAGCAATTCTGGTTGTTTCTGGTTCTTACAGAATAAATGTCACTTTGTGTCCCCTGACTGCGTCTGAAGTCAATAAATCCATCTGCTGCCTTTCATGCATGCAGAATGCATTTCCATCCCCTCCAAGACATGTTCGATGGTCAGCTTGACATAACTAAATGGCCTGCATGACACATTCAGATCCTTGAGTTTAAGCCATTAATTTAAGCATACATACTGCATTCTGTCTCAGGTAAAGGAGGACAGGGGAGCACGAATAGCAGTAGTCCTAAGGCTCACCCCTTGCCATTATAGGTTGTCAAATGTAGTGTCAATCTATTTGACAAACCAAATACAGATAACAGCTCATTTCAACAAGTGCAGTCTATTTTAATTTCTTTTTGTAAAAACCTCTCTCAGTGTTCTTGGTATGGTCTCTGTAGACTGAGGGGACTGTGAAGAATAATGCATATCTTCCATTAAATGAATATTACACTTTTATTCAATGGCAAGACTTTAACGTGTCAAAACTCATCATCTTCATGCTGCACAATAAACTACTGCTTAATGCAACACAGTACTATGTTGTCACCTAGGAGGAAGATTCCACATAAACCATTTTGGACCATCTGTTGCTTTGCCTAAGAAAGTTTTCCCCTTAGAAGATAACCTCTGTGAGATGTCAGTTAACATCTTGTTTGGAGAAAGTCTGAATAAACCACTTGCATTAAACCAGTCTTCACATAACTATGTTATTTTTCTATTTTTTTTTCCCATCTACATATTTCTTTTGACCCAAAGTGTATTTTCTCCTTTTTTTTTCAGAGAAGCTTGTATCTCATTCCATTTTGGGGAGAAATGCAAGCCAACCAGCTGCCAATAAAGATTGTCCCATCTTATTAAAGACTAAAACTAAACAGAATTAGTGGTCTTTAACTTTGCTCCCACAAATATTATGGCTGCTTTTCATCAATGCATGGTGACATGATTTCTTGCTTAAAATAGCACCATTGCTAAGGTACCCATACCGCCCCACTCCTGACTTGCTGAATCCATAATTAAAGTTTTATATCAGGTTATTTGGCATAGAAGTAGGATGAAAACTCTTTGGAAGCTAGAATGTTTTTAAGGGAAAAACTGCTTTTCTCAATCAGAAGAATAAAAGCTATCTAGATATATTTGTGTTGCATGACTGAAGTTTAGTCTCTTTGTTCACATTTTTACACCCCACAAGGAACTGTGGATCTCAAGGGAAAGAAGAGAGGAAGAGACTGCAGCCTATTATTCACCTGGATGTTACAAAAATATCTTTCATGTGTCAAGTGGTAGGATGTAGGTGGTATAATTTGGCATTACTGTGCATTACTACTCGTCTGTCACCCCACTTCTTAAAACATTCCTTGCCATTGGTATAGTGTCTACATGCTGAGTGACCGCACTTTTTACTTTGCTGAAAAAAACCACGCAGATTTCAAAATACTAGAAACTGCTCAGAATAGGACTGACTAATCTTTGCTAAAATTTATGCACCTGTGTATAAATATACATATAAAACATTATTTCCAATTTTTTATTTTATACCCATTTATACAAAGAGACCTTTCTATTTTACAGTTTATTTTATTAACCAAAAGAAGGATTTTGCACATCTTGTGGCAAGGATTTGAAGCAAACCCATGCAGTAACATGGAACTGAATTGTGAGGTTTAAATTAGATTGTTAGCAGAGTTGACTGGTTTACAATCTACTTGTTTTACAATCTATTAGGCAAAAAGCTTTCACAGCATTTTGCCTTTCCATGAACGATGTAGCATTGTGGGCTCTGGTTACTTGCACAATTGATCAAAACTTCACCTCGGCTGTAAATGCAATGCTGGGAAGAAATTAAGACATGGGAACATGAAGGAGAAAGCTAATTTGAATAGAAAAATACTAATGATTAAAATCATGAGTAGGCAGGTAGTTTTAGTTATCCTAAGTACAGGACAAAGGACATACATGACAGTGTGAAGTTAGGTGGCATTTAAAGAAGAGGTGTTAAGAGAATTTCAGAACCCTTACTCATCAACTCCTACTGAAAATGCCAGATACTAGTTATACAGAGGGTGAAGAATGTGTGGAATATTTTGTACAAGTACAAAATAAGATATGCAGGCATCATCCTCTTCTGGCAGTAGGGAAATGTTGAACTTGAGAAGGTCTAGGTTTCTTATCTGGGGCACACCTTACTGCTGGGAAAATACATAATGTTTTTTTTCTGAAACTATTTGATTGCACAGGACTAAAACCTGGTTTTTTTTTCCTACCTTATAATAGTAACTGTGATTCAAAGAGACTGGATACATATACATTATATATTTAACTTGAATATTATCAGACTTACACAGATGAGGGATACAATTCTATTTCCATCTCTCATTCTATTTTGTTTCTAGTCAACAACATCTGGATTATTTTTTTTAAAATTTAACTAGTCTTCATCAGCAAAATCCATGAGAAACAGTTTTTCACCCTGCACTGTAGACAGTCTTTCAGCAGGATGGCACAGAGATAAGAACCAGGTCAGTATGAATCAAATCTCCAACACTCTCGCACACTTCTGAGGAGACTGCAATAGGAAAAAAGACACAGGGTAGGAGTAGTGTGGGATGCAGTCTTTAAGCCAAAAGCTCATAGAGTAAGTGTGGAGATTTTATAAGACATCTGATCTGTTACCTCTTGGCAAGGTAACTCAGAATTCAGAACAATCAACAATTAGGTTAATAACCAGTGACTTAAAAATCCACTAACTGAAAGGTGTTTCATTATCATTAGAGGGTTGCTTCATTAGGTCCTAAAGGGATTTGCTCTTATTCTGCGGCATAATATTATCACCAGCAATTCCAAAGCAAACAAATGTACTATAATTGTAGCTGTTTCCAGATGATACAAAATTTGCAGGAATGGCAAATAATGCTGAATGCAGGTGACTGAGCCCCTCAAACACTTGATAAGCTAACTATGACAGTCTTAGGGGCAGCCACATACATACGAAAGCAGACTTTGAAAAACGAAGCAAAGCATCTGAGGTCATGGAAGCAAGAGACGAAACATATGCTCTCAGCCTGATCCTCTTAGCATGGGTGGACACAATCTTTACCATGTAACAGGAAACTATTATCTCTGACTGGACACCATGAGTGTACAGTAAAGAGTCACAAAAAAAAGGGATCAAAAGGTTACAAACGTCGTGAAACAATGTGAATAAATCGTTCCACTCTCTAAGTTAATCAGCCTCCATTTCTGATCACTGCAATTTCTTGCATGTTTCTCCTTTGGAAGACAGACTCCTCTGTAAGCAAGTCACTGTTTTGTGTAAGGCGAATTAGAAATTGCATTCAAGCTAAATCAAACTTCTGGTCAGGCAAGCTAAGAAGATTAAGCCTACTGTTTTATTTTATTGAAATGCCTATTTTTTAATTTCTTGATATCTCGGGGCTCCTGCTATATGCTCTTAGATTTTGTGGGAGGTAGGAAGGTTGAGGGGTTCTTTTCTGATATTTGTGTTTCGGCTTGCAGAAGGATCTCCTTGTGTCCTGAGCAAGGAGGAAAACTGTGACAAAAAGCTGGAGCCTACTGCTGAAAATATTACTTATTTCTGCTTATGTGTTTCTTTCCACTCTTATTAATCCAATTATTTTAGTGGGTGTGCTCTCAGACATGGTCTCAGACATCTGACCTCAGACTACGGATTATTCTCTGACGGTTTATGCATAAATTTGACTTCATGCACTGCAAGTCCAGAAGACAAGATGCTCCTGCTGAGTAACACCAAGTCAATGTCAGAGCTCTTTGGGTCCAAACTTCCCATGGTCTCTCAGCAGAAACTAGAATGTAATTGCAAATATTGGTATTAACTTTAAAAAGCCTGCGGTATCTCATTGTGAGCTTTGCCCATTCTGTGAAGATGAATTAGGAAATTTTTCTTGGTTTGGGGGGTTTTGTTTGTGTTTTTTTGTTGTTTTGTTTTTTTCCCCCAAACCAAGCACTGAAGGCAAAACTCAGTCTTTGAGGAACCCAAAGCATGGAGTTGATTTTGCCTGCTCTGAAACTGAAAGAACTTCGGTGCACGGACACAAAGCATTGTCAGCTCAGAGCTCATCTGCAGGATCCTCTCTCCTTTTTAACTCTACTTAATTCTGTGGCTGAAACAGGGACAACAGAGTCTATTTTTGGGTTTAAATGCAATTTATTAGGTAATTATTGCTCGGTAAACAAGTTTACGTGGGATACAATAATACAGAATTTCAACCTCGCTTTAAAATTTGTCTTACAAATCAGTGTCATGTTGCTACTGGTTTAAGATCAGTGCCGTCAAAAAATTAACAAAATACAGGAAATATGTCCTTCTTTTTCAGGAAATGCTTGTATCATTGAGTCAGTAAAACTGTTTCAGCTTAAGAGAATCAGATTAAAATCCTGTCTAACATAACAGCAATAAATATTGCTGGTATATTAAGTGTTTGCTTAAATTCAGAAGCTAGCAGATGAACTTACTCTGTTAAGGTTTTCTCTTCCTGTATGTAACATGATATAATAGCTTGATGAAGCATTTCCAATTAAAACATTTCTGAAAATACTTTCAGGAAATGCACTTTCTGTATGATACACTGTTTTTGGGTCTTGTGCAATATTGCATATAATATTTGGTATCTTCATTACATACTCATTGATAGTTGAAGGGCAGGAAACAAAGCATTTTTTTTTTAAACTGGGACAATGCCACTTTATTTTCACCAATAGAATTTATGTTGTTTGGTTTTGAATCCAAACCCATTTTATTTTCATTATAAATTTATTTAAATTTAAGTGAAATTATGTAGTATCGCTAAACTGATGAAACTTCTGATCATAACCCTATATCTCAAATTTTCCTCTCTTTTCCTGTCTTGTAAGTGGAGACAGATTATAAGACAGAGCCTGGAGTCCTCATGACAACTCAGCTTTGCTGAATGGAAGAGGTTAATGGGAATGTCACACTTTTAGTTCTCATCATTCTGCCCACAAGCTATTTACTCTAACTGCTCTCCTACTTTGTCCTTCTTGCCGTGGTCTAAAAAGATGATTCTGGTCCCACTTCCCACTGCCAACATTCAGCTCACTTATCGCTAGAAAACCAGAAGAAAAAGAAATAAAGGACAATGATGCCAGATCTATGGCAGCCACTTTCTGGTGATGGGTGCAACCACTTTTATTGCCCCAGCAGGTCTTTTTCAGGCCTAAAATGTAACATTTCATGTCCTTCTCTTGCTTTGTAGAACCTCAGCAGTAAATTTCCAAACATTATTTCCCATTTGCACCTGCCTGTCATTTTGCCTCTCTCTTCCAGTTTATTTCACATATTCTGACACGATCCAAGAAAACAACAGATGGCAACTTCATCCAAGTGGGTGTTATCCATGAGGGACTGCAAAACAAGAGCTTGTTTTCCAGTAACTTCCTGCCTTTCAGGTTAAAAGTTTCACAACCCGCTGCAATTCTCTAATGTCAGTCTCAAAAATAAGTTACGGTAAGAGTGGTTGGCTTAGGCAGGGAAAGATCTGCTGTTGACTTCAGTGAGCTGGGACTGAGACCTGCCCTCAAACAACATTTTGAATCTAACCTCTATTGACTAGATTTAGATGTGGGATTTCTAAAGTGCAAGGCACGACTGGCAAAGATAACACAGTCTAGAAGGAGAAATAGAAGTAGTATAAAGAAAAGTAGGAGAATGAGAAGTTGGGTGGTTATGTAGAAACATCAGGGAGGTTGGACAAGATGACCTTTAAAGGTCCCTTCCAGTCCAATGCACTCTATGACTCTATGAGTCTGTGAGTCTGTGATCTGTTAAAAAGTAGGCAGACTAAAATTCAATTGGCTTGGGAGAGAAGGGAAAGAGGAAAGGAAGAACCAAGAAGAGAAGGAACAAAGGAGGAAAGGGGGATGGGACAAAGGAGGAAAGGAGTAAAGAGAGAAGGAAGAAAGTAGAGAAGGGTGGGTATGAAACAGAGGAGGGCATATTTAGTCAGTCGGTGGTTTTGACAAACTCCTTTTCCTGAGCACAGTTCCAATTCTTCAAAACTTCAAGGTTTCCAGTTGTGCCAAAAATCTTCAGTGAAAAAAAATACTGTAAAAGAGTTACAAACAATGAGACACATTTTTATTACACTTCCTTGGGCAGAAGTGGGACAGTATCTATGTCCTGTCCTGACAAGACAGCAAGGAAAAGTTTTCATTCTGTTCCTTAACAAAAAATATCCTTTTGATCAGCAAAGAGGAGGGCAAATAGTTTGGGCTACATACGGTAATTAGCTATGAAATGAGGAAGTAAGCACATGAAGCATGAGCAAATTTAGCTCAGGTCCCAGATGAAGTTTTAGCTTTATCATCTTTTGCTCAGCCTACAGTTTAATTCAGTACAGCAAGCTACAGCTAACACAATTAAAAGTTGCTACTGAATAAAGGGGTACATGTTATTAAAGATAGTTAGAACACAGAAAGAATACCAAGAATATAAAAGCAGAAGTAGGGGATAATCATTAATTCTGGGATAAAGGTGGAAACAGATGAACTAGAATACAGGACATGTATATTCGCACCAACAGAGAGGTTTTGAAAGGCATAAAAAAAGGATTCACTTGCATCAGATCAATACTTAAGTAGTTAGTTGGCTTTGCCTCACTTGCCTTTGGGTGTCTGAAGTAACCCATTCAGACCTGAGCTAGTGAGGCAAAGTTCCCATTAGAAAGAAATATATTTTTCAAGAGGACAATTCATCTGAACACAAATACCTGCCTTAGATGAAGATGAATTGCCTTTTCAGGGTGTCTATTTTTTTCTCTGATTATAAATTGGGCCTTCCGTTGACAGCTCAAACTTCGGTGCATAATTTCTGTTTGCTCATGTTAGAGCACTTCAAGGCAACCCAGGAGATAACCTGTCACCAAACACAGCATCAAGAATTTTGTTGAGACAAGGAAGATTTCTGTACTGGGTTTGGAAGGGCTGTGGCGGGTTTTCCCCCACCTGTCCTACACTTTGGCCACAACAACCCCCTGCAGGGCTACAGATTGGGGGTGGGGGGTGGCTGGGGAGCAGCCCGGCAGAGAGGGACCTGGCGGTACTGGTTGGCAACCAGTTGAACAAGAGCTAGCAGTGTGCCCAGGTAGCCCGGAAGGCCAATGGCATCATGGCTTGTATCAGGAACAGTGTGGCCAGCAGGAGCTGGGATGTGATTCTGCCCCTGTGCTCAGCACTGGGGAGGCCTCACCTCGAGTCCTGTGTGCAGGTCTGGGCCCCTCACTGCAAGAAAGACATTGAGGGGCTGGAGCGGGTCCAGAGGAGAGCAGCGAGGCTGGGGAAGGGACTGGAGGGAAAGTCCTGTGAGGAGAGGCTGAGGGAGCTGGGGGTGTTTAGCCTGGAGGAGACTCAGGGGGCACCTTCTCACTCTCTACAACTGCCTGAAGGGAGGGTGTGGGGTCGGGCTCCTCTCCCGGACAACCAGTGACAGGACGGGAGGACACAGCCTGAAACTGCATCAGGGAAGGTTTAGGTTGGATCTCAGGAAACACTTTCTCACAAAGAGGGTGCTCAGGCATTGGAAGGCACTGCCCAGGGAAGTGGCGGAGTCACTGTCCCTGGAGGTGTTTAAGGAGAGGCTGGATGTGGCACTTAGTGCCGTGGTCTGGCTGATGTGGTGGTGTTGGAACATAGGCTGGACTTGATCTCAGAGGTCTTTTCCAGCCTCAATAATTCTGTGATTCTGTGACCCCAGCCAACAGTCAACACCCACACAGCCACTCACCCCCTCTTGTATGAGGCAGGGAATGAGCAAGCATCTGTGTGGGTACTGGCTGTTGGCCACGGTAAATCCACCGCAACTTAATCTGTTGGTCTGCCTTGTACTAAAATCCTTTATTTTACCTATTTGTCAGGAAGACGTTGTATGTTGGTTGATCTTGTTGAATTAGAAGATTGCTAATTAATTGTTTACAAACCCCTGGAGCTCTAAAAGCAATCTGAAATACTGCTATCATTAAACATATTTTGCACTATGCATTCCTTCTATCAAGAAACAGTGGGAACCTAAACGAAGGCTCTTTCACGTGGATTTCTTAATGATGAGAAATCTTTCCAGAAATAGTATTTGTGAAATAAAGATGTCATATTTTTAGTGGCAACATTTGGCCTGAGCTAATACACTTTGCAAGAAATTAAAATTAATCTAGATTTCCTGATACTGACAAAGAAGTAAGGGCAGCAGTATGCACTCTTGTTATTTCTTCCACTTCATTTTTTGGGGTGATTTCAGCGCAATGGTTTCTTCAGTTTGTCTCCCTCTAGTGGATTGCCCCTTCTGGGTATCAGCAGATTCTTTAGTCTTGAATTTTTCTTTTTTCTTCAGTTGAACTCTGTGGCTACAATGTTATTACTATAATTGAACAGTCTATGCACAGCAGTGTCTCTATTCCATCCCTGATGACTGCATCTCTCAAGCTTGTACTTGTTCTTATTGCCCCAGGTATCAGCTGTCTGGGCTACAATTTGTGCAAAGTATTCTCAATCCTCTTCTCACTTTAAAGAACTATGATTATAACATATTGGTTTTGGTCATTCTTCCGTCTCCCAAATAATTTCAGAGACTGGCTCAGAATGAAGGTCTGTGTAAAGCAGTCTTTTCAGTGGTCTAAATTAGGACCTGGTGAAGTAAAGCTAGGCATGGTGAAGTCATGTCACAAATACGGAATGCCTTTTCTAAGCCTCCAGCATGTATAATCTTTCAGCGACATAGATATATTCTAGTGCTTGATGGATAAATGGTATCAGAGCCTGCTCTATTTTTCAAAAGATCCCTCTGTAATTTTGGGGGAAAAAATATTTAATTACAACAGCATAGAATCCATCTTGGGTTTTTACTTGTATTAGCTCTATTATGATCTTAAGAGTTTCTGTGGTGGATCAGAGCCCTTCTGTGTTTAACACCGATAACACACAACAGAAAGGCTATTTCCTGCCCCGAAGACCTTACGCTACAAAAGGCCGGGCAGCCAAAGAAGTGGACTCGGCAAGCAGAAGGCAGGAATGGAAGGAGGTAATAAGAACTGACAGCGGTTGCTGAATGTTATTTATATTAGCATGGGCTGCCAGCGGTATTTTATAGCCAGAGGAAAGGTTTCAGGTTTACAAGTGTGGAAGAACGAAAAGCTCACGACCACTGGTACTGCCGTGTCCGAAGGGGCACACCTCTTCCAGAGCACAAGTTTTTTCCTGCGAATACATTCAAATCGTACTGTTGTTCTTCTTGCCTTTCGTGCTCCTTCCAGATGGCACTGCTGTTCAAGTAGGACATTAAATAGATCCTGTTGTAATTAAGCAATTAGCTGCACAATTAAATCCGAAGTTAGATAAATGCTGTGAGCCGCACTCTGTAGCTGCTTGCGATGTGACACCCAGGTTGTTTGTTCCTCTTTCACTGGACTCCCACCTTCTCCTCTTCAAATCCCTTGTAGTACTAATGGGAATAATAATTAAGAACGATAACAATAAAACTCACCGTGAAGTTTCTGTACACTGAGTTACTGAGCCAGCACGCTTTTACTTGGGCGTGTTGCCTCAGACCACACTGCGCTGACTCGTCTTGCACCAGTTCAGAGAACAGAGAGAGTAGCTCGCACCTAACTCCACTCCCCTTCATATGTCTGCCTAGGAAGGGATTTCAGGTGTAGATTTAGGACAACAAATAGTGTAAGTAGGCATTAGTATCTTCCCCTCGTTACCTGCTGTACAACCTGCTTCCATATCACACAACTTAACCGTGGTTGGGCTGTCAGGTTGTTTTTATGCAACATAAATCACGGCCAAGCACACCCATGTCTTAAAAAAAAAATAAATGCTCCCTCCCTTGAATTTATTATTCTGCATGGACCAATTCTGCTAACGCCTACCCACTTGAACAACTGCACTCATTCTTTGAAATCAAAGTATGACTGACTAGTTGTACGCAAACTGGGTTAAGCCCTTAAATTCCTAGCTTTTGAAGACAAAACTGCATCTGACATGCTTTGCAGTGCTCTTGAACCACTTCAGCGTACTAGGAAGTAAGAAAATAGAAGTAGAAATGAAGGCAAGGCTTTTAAGATATCCTTAAATTGACCTTCAGACAAAACCAATACTGAACACTGAGAAAGGAACTGAATGAAGAATAGTGTCCCAAGAGTAAATGAAAGCTCCACAATCCCATTTAAGCATTCTTAGAACATTAATCCATTTAAGATAATAGGACAGCAAAGGACCATTGTTCAGGACACCAAGTGAAAGTCGAGATGGGCTGGGCTACTCCTTCCAACACAGAGAGATACCATATTCCAATTTTGAAAATATATTCAGACGAATTTGAGATCTTTTGCTATTTAAGAGGCTCCATTGGGGGCTTTAAAAGTGTTTATTTTAAAAAGCAAAAATCCTACAGCCACTCATAAAGGAAAGAAAAAAAAATCCACCTTCTAATGTATGAGCTAAACATGTACTGCATTACTTTAATCTCCTCATAATTATCATTTTCACATTTCTTTCACTTGTCTTCAAATTAAATCTTCCCAGACAGACTGTCTGATAAAATTATACAGTGAGCTACAGCACATCAAAGAGAGCAGGTGAAAGTAAGTTGCATATTCACACACACTGAAATTCCGGCTGACCTAAAAAGAAAGAGGTTTTCATATCTCCTGCCTCTTCTTCTGGAATCTATCCTCATTAAGTGCAGTTAATGTTTCTAATTTTCAATTTGAACTGTTTCATCTGAACATAATGGAGAAGCAAAACAAATAGCTGAAACAACAATCAGATTGTATAAGATTTGTCTTTGTCTAGTTTGCAAAAGACAGTGCTGCTCTACTGAAAACACTAAGAGAATTCTAATCAAGTAGGAGTTTCCCTGGAGGACCCGTATTAAGGTCCCGAGAAAGTAGAGCTTGTACTTCACTTCAGATACGGACTTTATAAGAGTAATATCAAACGTTTTCAAGGTCTTTTCTTGTAGAAAGAAAATCTCATCATGGCTTTATGACAGCTGGTTGGGGTTTATTTATTTATTTATTTCTTAAAGATTTTTTAGGTCATTCTTTAAATACAGATCTAATCAATTTTTGCTTTAAAATACCCAGGAAAAAAATAATAATCTCATTCATTCTAATTTATATTACACACGAGAGATTATATCAAGGCAACTCTGTGTGGGACTTCAAATCTCAGACCAGATCATTTAAGAGCTATTTTAAATCTGCGCTTTCACTCACTGATAGTCCGAGAAGGTTTTCACTCGGTGTTCATGCAATGCTAATGCAGCCGCGACGCACGGGCCGTAACGCCTCTTCCCACAGACAACAGCACAGAAGGCACAATTTTGTGTATTTTATTTACATTGACAAGGTCGAGGGGTCAGGCTGCTGATTATGAACTCTCTCTTTAGATGGACCCAGAACATATGCCAGCAGGGGATTCACTGGCAGCTCGCTTAAGCAAGGATTTAGGCTATTAGTGTCTAAATGGAACAGTTGGGTGCTCACTCAGCCTTCATTCTGGGCTAAAGCTTTCCCCGTGTGTCACCCGCAGCTCTACCCTGTGGCCAGCCGGGCAGGCTCATGAGTTTTTGTGAAAGTAATGCCTACGCAGAGTTCAAAGGTTCAGGAATGAGGCAATAAGTATTTTCATCTTTTGGAGATTGTGTAAGACCTGCGAACGGCCCTCAGGCTCCACCGAACTAATGTCGCAAGTTCCGCAGCTAGAGTGAAGTTAAGTTTTGTTCGTTAACAGCAAACGTGAGCTTTTGAGATTGCCTCATGGTTTACTGACAATTAAATAAACTTAACAGAGACGACACTGAATTGTAAGGGGGTAAGATTAGTCCTGTCTTCAGGAACTTTGGCGTTTTACCAATGAGGTTGTGTCACCAGCACATGTTGTCCGTGACCCTTTATTCTGTGCAATATTCTGTAGACAGCAAAACACAATCTATCAAGACATAAATGTTAGGAAAAGCCAAGATGTTTAAAACTTAAGAAAAATGGAAACCTTTAATTTCAACATGAAAACAGATGAAGATATCTGGTAATCTTTGATCATATATTTTGCTTAGCTCTTAATGTAACAGCTCTACTAACATTCTGTGGCTGCCTTTGAGTTTTGGGCTGAGTCTGGAAAAGCTTTGGGGTTTGGGCACATGGGACTGGGATGGAACTACCACATTTTACCCAGATACCACCCATCCACTTTACTAACCAGCTTTGTATAGAGCTGCAACGATTTAGCAGTTATAAACACTAAATATGAACCAGTGAAGTTTATTTAGCAGATATTTTACATCAATGTTGGGGGTGAGTGAAGAGCATAGAAGAGTTGTTCTAGAGGATCTTGACAACCGTGAAGGACACAGAGAAAGACACCAGAAATCTCTGCCAATCAGCATGTGTTTGATGCAAGTACATCCAAATGAAATACATCTCAGATGAGCTGATACCCGACATTGGCAATCCATTTGTATCAGAAATAGTGTTTGCCGTAGGACCAAAGAAGTGATTTTACTCCTGTACTTGGTACTAGTGAGGCTGCATCTGAAGTCCTGTGTTCAGTTTTGGGCCCCTCACCACAAGAGAGACATTGAGGAGCTGGAACGTATCCAAAGAAGGGCAACGAAGCTGGTGAAGGGTCTTCAAAACAAGTGTTATGAGGAGTGGCTGAGGTAATTGAGGTTGTTTAGCCTGGAGAACAGGAGGCTGAGGGGAGACCTTATCGCTCTCTACAACTACCTGAAAGGAGGTTGTAGTGAGGTGGGAGTTGGTCTCTTCTCCCAAGCAACAAGTGATAAGGCAAGAGGAAATGGGCTCAAGTTGCACCAAGGAAGGTTTAGATTGGATATTAGGAAAAACTTCTTCACCAAAAGGGTTGTAAAGCCCTCAAAACAGGCTGCCCAGGGAAGCGGTTGAGTCACAGTCCCTGGAGGTGTGTGAAAGACACCTAGATGTGGTGCTTAGGGACATGGTTTAGTGACAGCCTTGGCAGTGTTAATGGTTTGAAAGTTTTTTTCAACATAAATGATTCTATAATTCTAAATCTCACATTTGCGAGTTCCCCAAATTGAAGTAGCCACTGCCCAAGTACTGTCCTCTTCAGTAGGAAGGACAGGATCTCGACGTGTGGATTTTCTGTCTCCTTGAAGGAGTCATTGTCTTTTCTAGTGCATTCCCTAACTCTATCAGCTCCTACATACACACCGTTAATGCATGATAGGCTTTATCAGGCTATGAATATCTGCAAAGCCAACGGAATCTCAGATTCTGATAATCTCCGTAAATTTGTGTGGACAATTTTATATCAACAGCAGTTAATTTCAATAACCTACCATTTTTTTTATTTAATTCCTGTATATTTGACTTCATGCAGTTCTAAAATCACTAAAGTGCTGTATTAGTTTACTGGACCATTTCATAGTTTTCTAGAGCTAAAAGAAATAATTATAGAATGAAACATAAACAACCCTCCTGTCCCAGAGTCCCACTAATGCATCAGCAGGACAGCAGAGATCCCCCTACCACTCAAATGAACAGCATGAGTCAACCAGGTCAGTATAGTTTCAGTGAGTTTCACAACTATTTCTGTCAGTAGCTGAATCCTGAGCTTGCAAAACGTAGCAGTCAGGGTGCTTTCAGCTCCTATGTTTACCTTATCCTTTGTTACTTTAGTTCATGTAGCTTTTTATTCTCAGCCTACATTCATCTTGTGGCTTCACTCTCTCTCCACCACACTTCCTCTTTGGGTTCCTTGTGCTTAATTCACTATTTTCTAACTGTCCCTTCAGGCTTGGCTCCTCATCCCTCTCCTTCCTCACTCGGCCTGGAGAAAAAGAGGAGCACTGAAGGCACATCAGAAAGTGTCTTTGTCTGTGGTGCTCCCTGGCCCTGAAGGAGAAGGGGGAAGTCTGGCTTAACCGACTCAGTCTTATCTTTCTACAAACAGAATATGATGAGTTAGCTGTTAAACTACAATACATTTCCCCAGTTTTCAGCAGCTCTTGGTTCAGCAAAAAAATGGGGTCATCTTTCTGAAACCAGAATGATCCTCTTAGCAGAATTCTAGCGCTGGTTCTAAAGCTCAGGAATTGTGAAGCCCCTGTTTTTGTATGGGTAAAACCAGATGCATGTTTATCAGCCAGTACAGAGGTTTTAATCTTCTTTAGTCTCCCCTCAGCTATTCAATAGCACCAAGGAAGGTAGTAAGCATTTCCCTCATGTGATGCTCAGTTGTGTAGCCTTCCCAGTCACATAAGAGTTATAGCTGCTCCTGAGTAAAATACTCTTTTTTTCTTTTCTGAAAAGAGGCTATTTTTGTTCAAGTTTTCAAAAGAAGTTTTCAGCCTGAGGCAGAAATTCAGTATGAGAAATTTCTGTCCAAATTATTAAAGAATGGTGGAGTTACAAACTAGTGAAACCAGATGGAGTTTGGCACAAGAAATTACACATGACATCACTTACGGCCTTTATGCTCTCTGAGCATTTATACTGTAACACGTACAGAAATGTGAATATGCAGTACCACTCAGCAGAATACCTGGTTTTCTTACCTTCTATGTTCCTTTTAAAAAAAATAATAAATATAGGTTTTATGGCTGCAATAACAATCTTCAAGAAACGTTCTTCTAGGTAGGTAGAGGCTGTTAGGTCAACCTTCCAGTGAGCAATCAGATGCCAAGAACCTCCTTACCTCGACGTCATTATTTCTTACAAAAACTACTAATGACTTTATCCTCACTCACTGTTTGAGTTCAGTCTAACAGTGCAAACAGCAAAGAATAACACAGAGGGGTCTGAACAGACGCTAAGAAAGCTAATGGAGTAGATATAAATTTCTTGAAAGAAGTTGTCATACAAACAGAGAACGAAAGCCTTTCAAGCTTTAACTAGAAAAGGCAGCAATTATACATTCTTCTGGGGCAGAAAAATCTATTATAAACACTATTTGTAGAATAAAATCTGGCTTTGACTCTTGCTTATTTCATAATAGTTCAAAAGGAATAGGTGGGTATTCTAATAAGCATTAGATGCAAAGAAAGAAATTATGAATGAAAGCCAGTTTAGCAAGAACAAGGAGATAAGACAATTTACATTACAACTTCGGTATCTTGTTGGTGGATCCAACAATTTGATTTTTAAAACAACTTGGATTAAAACAGGGGAAGAATTTAGAGTTCAAGCCAACAAAGGAACAGCTGTGCATTTCCATTTGTATTTGATTTATATTGTTCCCAATCGATTCCGTACAAGAGAAGCACCTTCTGGTATTACAAATAGTCATTATAGTGAATTCGAGTGGCTCCAGGGAAAGCAGTGCTTGTATTTCTTCAAAACTGATATACAGCAGAACAAAACAAGCCAGATTCTCTCCACATCTAGTATCTAAAGCAAGCCATCAGTGGCTACAGACGATCTGGGAAAACAATTATAAATTTTAAACGAAGGGAACTAATTTTCCCTGACTGACAAAAGACACAGAAGTAGCCTCTTGATCTCCGGAATGAAAATTATTGCCTCTATGGTGTGACTTTCTCTGTTAGGATTGCCACCAGGGAATTGTATGAATTGTAACAGTCTTCCTCTTTTTTTTTTTGCCCCTTCATAATTTCTGGACATAGTTTCAAAGAAGTTTAATGTTAGACTTACCCTGAAGACAAAGATTCAACAGTAAATGAAGACTGAGTTCTATTACTGCAGTTTGGCTGAAACATTTGGATAAAATTCAGGCCTCGCTTGCATTCCATGGGAAATTTCCTACGAACTTCAGATGAAGCCAGGATTTCGTCTCAGCTGTCTTCTCCGTTCTTGTGTAGGAGAACTGACTGCAACTAGGCAGAGATCATGCATTGTTCTTTAGAGCCTGCACCTGTGTCTAATTTAATCTTGCAGCTATTGCTGCCCAGCAAAGTAGTTGACAGCTACTGGAGAGAACAGTCTGGAAACTGTCAACTCGCAGAGATGCTTTTTGAGCTCTCTCACTCTTCGGAATAAGTCCTTTTCTGTTTAATCAAAAGAAAAGTATTCTCATTATGAAACTTCATGTTCCAAATAAGACTGCTGTTAAGGCAGGGCATGGAAATACGAAATAGCTGTTTGTTACCAGTGCTGTAAATCACCTGTGAAAGCCTTCACAAACACACCAGATGCAGACTGCTAAATCCTTTCACTTCATGACAGCACTGAACCACTGACAGAATCGTGCTTTCCACAGAGAGGAACGAGCAAGTACCAGATATGTAAAGCATATATACATCAGTCATGATTAGCAAGTGAAGCAGATGCCATATTCAAGCAATAATGTAATATTGTATAGCCAAATAAAATGTCACACGGGGGTATACACACATGTATACAAGAAAAACAAGGTTCTATACATTCATATTGTTAAACTACACTAAATTTTGAGTGGTGCCGTGACTGACAGTACAGCACAACAACAATGCAGCATTCAAGTTGTGCATCTGTTTGTGTATGCCTGTATACATGTATATATTCAACATAGAATTATGCACAGAGATAACAATGTTTCCATTATAACTTTGTCAGCAATGGTTTGAAAATCAGTAAATACAGTTTTCTTTTGCTGCAAATGTAAAGTTGGAGGCTGAGCTTCTGGCTCGATTTAAAGGTTTGGAAAAGTTGACTAATTCAGAATTTTAAGACAATGCTTTAAAAAGCAAAAGATTTTATAGATATATGACTCAGAAAGGGCTGAAATTTGAAGCATTTAGCTTGACAGGTGTATATATATATATACACACACAGAGGTAAAAGAAGACTTTGTATATTCACAGTGAGAAATTACTGTGAATCTGTACAAAATTTTGACATGTCTCATTATTTCCAGCATAGTATAAAATCTATTCAATATTCAGATTATGCATTTAATAGTTTGCATTTCTGTTGCAAATTATTACCGTTTATTATTTTTTTCTGTAGATATGACAAGAGTATCAACATAATCTAATTTAACATCAGAGATTAGTAAGATATATAAATAAGTGATTTCATTGTTATCCTGCCTCATTGGCCTTCTACTCCATTCCGCTAGACCTTCTTGTTACTTAGCCTGTCTTCAGCCTCCAGCATCCACTATCTTCAGCTTACAAGAAATCAGGGCAATATCCATAAAAGGATATTTCAATTTAGTTTACCCTTCCTTAGACCATGAAAGCAGGTTCATAGACCTATATTGGGTACTAAGAATAGAATTTATACCCAGCCAGCACTCTAGACAATGGGAAGTGCTGAAGATCATGAAATTCCACCACCCTTAAATGTTCGAAGTACCTAATAGTGTCAGAAGCACATCTAGGACTAGATCATAGAATCATAGAATGGTTTGAGTTGGAAGGGACCTTAAAGATCATCTGGCTCCACAACACCCCCTGGATCCCACTAGATCAAGTTGCTTAAAGCCCCATCCAGCCTGGCTCTGACCACTTTCAGGGAGGGGGTGTCCACAACTTCTCTGAGCAACCTGCTCCAGTGTCTCACCACCCTCATAGTAAAGAATTTCTGCTCATATCTAATCTAAATCTATTCACTTCCAGTTTGAAACCAGTACCCCTTGCCCTACCACTGCACTCCCTGATCAAGAGTGCCCCCCCCACTTCTTTCCTGCAGGCTCCCTTCAGGTACTGGGAGGCTGCTACAAGGTCCCCCCGGAGCCTTCTCTTCTCCAGGCTGAACAACCCCAACTCTCTCAGCCTGTCCTCACAGGGGAGGTGCTCCAGTCCTCGGATCGGCTTTGGGGCCTCCTCTGGACATGCTCCAACAGGTCCATGTCCTAGATCAACATTCATAATTCATAACATCTTTTGGGGGCTTTGAACTCTAAGTTGTCTATGCTTAAGCAGCTGCTTAGCTTAGTCTTTAGCAGTTGTCCTCTGAGAGAGTCATTCAATGCTGAAGAAATTAGGAAGAATTTCTTTACTGAAAGGGTTGTCAGGCATTGGAACAGGCTGCCCAGGGAGGTGGCTGAGTCGCCATCCCTGGAGGTGTTTAAGAGACGAGTAAATGTTGTGCTGAGGGACAGGGTTTAGTGGTGTTGACAGGGCTGGGACAAAGGTTGGACTCGATAATCTTGAAGGTCTCTTCCAACCAAAACTGTTCTATGATTCTGTGTTCTATAAAGAGAGTGACTTGACTCTGGATTCTACCTTCTGCTAAGCCCCCTCACCATCTTTTTACTGGTGCCAAGATCCAAGTCTCAACTGGATTTTCCTTAAAACTAGGCTTAGTTTGTTATTGCAAAAGCTTCAGCCTTTCACAAATTATTCTAAAATTTATTCCTAAGCTTTTACATAAATCCGAGAATAGCAGCTTCAGCTGCCCGTTTTGAAATCTGTTACCATCGTCTTTTAAAAAAAGTCTTACATTTAGGCCACGCGTGTGCAAAACGTCACTCCCGAGTAATTCGGTTTAAATTCTTCTTCAATTATAAAATAACCCGAAGAACACGGGCGAGGGCTGGCACTGGAACGGAAGGGCCCACGAACTCAGCAGGATTCACAAAATGAGAGGTAGGAAATACCTTTGGTGCATGAATTCACCGCAGCCGCTGCTGCCCAAGCCTCGCTGGATATTTTAAACGTTTCCAGCTCTGGAGTTCAGCCTTTTTTACATTAAAAATAAATAAATAATCACTTCGTCCCTGACCGAGCCCGCCGGGGGGATCAGTCCCGCCGGAGCCCCGACCCGAGGGGACGCGGGCGCCGCCACCATCGCGCTCAAGGGGTCCAGGCCTCCCCCTGTCACCGCCTCTCCCCCCCTCCCCACAGCTGGAGACGGAGGGAGTCCCAGCCTCTCTCCCCAAGCAGAGCCGGCCGCCCTCTCCGCCACCCACGCCGGCCCGTCCCCGCCCCGGCCGCCGGTCGGCCCGGCGCGAGTTTCCGGTGGGACTTTGTGCCGCGCCGTTTCCCTTCCCCTCCTCGGCCCGGCCCGGCTCGGCTCGGCGGCGGCGTGTCTGCCCGCGCTGTGCCCGCGGGCCATGCAGTCGCGGGTGCTGTGCCTGGGCGGTGGGGCCGGGGGCCCCTCTGCCCGCAGGGTCCGCCTGCTCCTGCGGCAGGTGCTGGGCGGGGGCGCGGCCGCGGCGCGGTCCGGCCGCCTGGAGGTGCGGGCGCTGCACGGTTCAGGTAACGACCCCCGGCCCCGCCGGGATGGCCCGGCCCGGGCTCCCCTGCAGCCTCCCCTCGGGCTTCCCTTGCCCCGGCCGCTCCGCCCGGCCCTGACACGGGGCCCGGGGGCGTGGGCAGCGCCGCTGTCCCTCAGCCGGGCGGCCCGGGAGAGGCCTGGAGGCAGGTTGCGACCTTGCGGGCAGCCGGTGTGTGCACTTGGCGCTACCGTCCCTTTTTCTTCTTAACGCTCGTGTACGCTGCGTGAGAGGAAAGGGCAGAGTTGAGCCACGGGCTTGCTCGGTGTGGCTTCCATGGCCTCTCTGTCAAAGCGGTAAAGCAAGGAGCTACCCGCAGCCTGTACCTGTGAGAACTGCTCCTCTCCGCCCGGCGGCTTGTGATGTTTTCTGTCCCTGCCTCCCGCGAAGGCAAAGCCACATCCGTGCCGGGGGTTGCCAAGGCCCCCGCGTGTGTGAGTGCGCTTGTAACGAGATCGGGGGTTGACCTTGGTGTCGCGTATGCTGGGAAGGATGACCTGGACTGTCCTGGCGTATCCTCTGGTGACCTTTGAGACAGATGATGGGCCTGTGCAGGGCCAGAAGTGACATTTGGAAACGGTGACATATGCCTGTGGTAGCTGACACTTTTCTGGGTGAATGCCAAAAGCAACAAAGCTGCTAAATACAGAGCAAGCGATGAGCAGCTGTAAATCAGAGGGGTAGAATGAGGGCAAGTGATTCTGATGGTGGGGTGCTCGCTAAAGCTCTTAATCGCACCCCTTTAATACCGTTGGTCTCCATTTTATATTTTAAAATCTGTTCATTAGTTAGCCCGTTCCTTTATCTGAGTTACGTGTTTGGCTTCTGAAAGATTTCTCAAGAAGGAAGCCTCTGAGGAATTAATAACCTTAAAATTTGGAATAGAAATTATATTTGAGAAAAGTACCAAAAAAACCCTAGAGTTATTTCTCTTAGAACAAATAGGAATAAAAAGTTTGCAATGTGTGAAACAAGAACCTGAAGAAGGTGGCTTGGCACTTTTCAGCCCTTTGTTGGGATGACTAACCTTAAGAACAAGAAGAAATTCAGGAAAATGAAATGGTAGCAAATGCGGCATTGCTGAAAATACTTCATGATGTCCGTGCACTATGTAACTGTAATGTAGCAATATTTGTGAATATGCTGTGTATATATGTATATGAATAATAGGAGTATTCCCAGTTACAATCAATTTCAATGGTGGTGGGTACTTTTGGTAGGAAGACTGAGATGTCAAAGCTCTAGACAATCTTTTAATTTATTAAAGACAGGCTTAGAGATAGTATTAGGGATATTTGCCCTCCCAGCGCCTGAGGGATCTCAATTATTATGGTGCTTTTTTGTGCTGTGAATTTGGGACTTTGATATTAGAAATACTGCTTACTGTTTGGGGGCTTTGTTCTTTTTATAGAAAATAATTTTATTTTAAAGAGGATTACATGTCCTCTTGCAAGTCCTATCCTTTTAGGTCACTGAAGTTACGAAGAGATGGTCTGAAGTTTTGTGGGCAATACTTTTTCTGCGCGGCTGCTGTAATTACAAGTCTGGTTGTATGCAGTGTTGAGGTTGCCTGTCTCTTCCCTACTGATAAAGAAAATGTTTCTGAAAAGGCTGGAAGCTGTGAGCAGTCAAGTAAACAGCAAATTGTTGTCTACTGAGTAATCTGCATCTGACATCCTTGCCTGATCGAGTTTACTGTCTGTGATGTTACGTTTAAAGTGTGAGGGAGAAACTATTGCCTGATTTTTGTCCTGTTGTATGTGAGGGAGCCATGCTTGGCTTTTCAACTCTGTCTTTGTAAGCAGGTATGGCTTGCTGGTGCGCTGGGAGCTGTGAAGGAACTGCTGGAGCTACCTGGTGGTAAAGCTTAAGAGAAATCTTAAAGCAGAAGAACAGAGACACTCAGTGACTAGAGTGCAATGGGACTATCTAGGAAGAGTTTGCGTTATTTAACGCAATTTAATGACGTTATTTAATGTTATTTATTGCGTTATTTAACAAAAACTTAATTTGTAGTTATGCAAGTTGTGGAAGAAAGACTGTTGGATTAATTTTTAATGGAGGTTTCATGTTTCTGTCCAAAAGCCTGAAAATAATCGAGTTTTTAATACTGCAGAGTTATTTGTGATGAATTATTATTTCAAACACAGTATGAGCTGAACAAAATAAGTTCTGTGTTACTCAGTTCATTGACATTTAATTATTTGCATCTATCTGTATGTAATACGAAACATCTGAAAAATCTGACAGAACACATAATGTTGGAGATACTTTAAGGGGTTGGTGAGAACAAATGCTGAATTTAATTTAAACTAAAGAGCTGGAAAAATAAATATTATTTCCAGTCAGGTAGTACAGGCAAAGGGAGATCTTTCCTGTGCTCAGTGTACATAAAACAACTTTGTCACTTGTATAGACCAAAATATCCAGAATATGTATTAGCTTCATTCACTGTTTTCTGCAGGTCTGCCTGTCCAGGTTCACTTACTACATTTTTCCAAAACCTGGTCGTTTCCAGTTCCTATTCAAACCTGTGTTTAACACTTAAAAAGTCACAGTGATATGTACAAGAGTATCTGCTGAGCATGACACCGTCACTTGTGAAAACTGTATCAGACTTTTTAATCCTCTAATGATAATCATCAGTGTACAGGATCTAAGTGATTGTGGTAGAAGTGTGTAATCTCAAAGAAGACTGTGAATGGGACCGTGTGTTTAGAGGGGGTTTTGGGTAGTTTGTTTTTTTTTCTGAGTCCATTGTTGGCCAAAGACTAAAGAACTGATTGATGGTGGATGTAAATGCTTTCCAGCACATTGCCTTTTCTGACTTTAGTTGTGCTGTTATCTTGCTAAAGGTTGATGTATTGACAGCTGGGAGTGTGGTTCTGGTGTTATTTTTTTCACTGGCAGAGCCTATTTTAGAGACTTCATTCTTTTATCGTTCTCTTAACATTGCCCCTGTAGTTAAGAGGCTGCGTTGTGGTGACTGAAACAATTCCAGTGGTTTGATTTACAGGGAAGCCTTACAAACAGTTGTTGGGCCAGCGCAGCTGAGAAGGCAGCAGACTGAGACGGGAACTTTCAAAGCCAGTTGTTGTGAAAGTTCACAGAGTTACGCCTGAGCTATTTCAAATTATCCTAACATGTAAGAGGGAAAAGGCTGATGGCAAAAAACCCCGTAACACTGCTTTTATTAGGCACGCTGATATAACTGGAAGAAAGGGATGAGCTGTCAGGCAGATCAGCTTCTGTACGCTCGTTGGTGAGCTTTCGCCATTGTTCCCATGAGTAGATGTCAGCAAATAACTTCTGAGTTTTAATATTTGGCAGTTGTGCAAAATTTATATTTTCATGTTTAGCAACTGCTACAGTCCGGATACGTGTTGATGTGTTCTGTCAGTTCTGCCTGTTTTAATACATAAGGCTGAAGCTGAACTTGCTTGGCAAACTCAGGGACTCAGGATAGTTGCATAGGAGATGCCGTGGTGAATTTTAAAGCTGTTTTGTGTATTTTGGTTATCTTTTCAGTAAATGGGAAGTTTTAAAAACAGTTCTATTGATTTTCAGTTGTAGTTTCTTTTTAGGTGAAATACATTGTTGAAATTATACTGAAGCATTTGATACCTAAGATGGGTTTAGAACAGACTGAGAGTACGGCTTTTCTGCGCTGAGCGAACTGTACTTTGGGAACCTTCGTACGGTTTTAAAACACTGTGAACTAATTTTTCACATAAGTAGCACTTGAAAGGGAACACTTTCAAAGGGGATGTGGTGGGCATCTGTTACTGTATGACTAAGAAGAGGTAGTCGATATTGCTTTGCACAGACAGCTAGCAGAAACCTCCCACTCATGGGCCCTCATGCTCATGGGGGATTTCAACCCCGCAGACATCTGCTAGCAGGGCAATTTGACGTTGTGCATGCGCTCCTGGTAGTTTCTAGACCATGTCAGTAAAAATTTTATATTGCAGATGCCGGAGAGCCTGGTCAGGGGTAACTCTTTGCTTCCTCTGCCACTCATGACCAGGGAAGAACTGCGGTGGGTTTGGTCATAGATGGCAGCCTGGATTGTCGTGGTTGTGACATGGGTGAGTTCCGGATCTGGAGGAAGGCTGGAAAGGTGAGCAGCAGACTTAGGATCCTGGACTTAAGGACTTACCTTAAAGTCCTTAGTGAAAGCAGGCTTTCACTTATTCAGGAGATTGGTAGGTAGAGTCCCTTGGATAATGACAATTAGGTAGAACAGTGCCCAGGAGAACTTGAAGATGTTTAAAGAAAACTTAATGATGACTATTGAACAATTCCACAGTGCAGGAAGATTTGTTATTTCAGCAGGAGGCCTGCTTGGCCAAGCAGGGAGTTTTTCAGTGATCTGAACACAAAAAGAGGGCATACAAAGTGAAAATAAGGACAGACAAAAGGAGTATAAAAGTGCTATTTGATATGGAGGGGTAAAATCCCTACTGTCTTGGCAAACTGCAGATCTTTAGTCCGGAAGGACCTCAGCAGACTTGAGGTCTGGGCCAATAGAAACCTCAAAATGTTTAAGAAGGAGACGTATGAAGTTCTGCTACTGGATTTAAGTGTTGCTGTGTGTCACTACAGGCTGGGGAGGGACTGGCGGAGTAGCAGCTTGGCTGAAAAGGCTGTGGGGTTGCAATGAATTCAGCCAGTCTGGTTGAGTATGAGCCAACACCTCATAGCAGATAAGGTGAACTGCAGACTGGACTACATTAAAGGAGTGTGGGCAATGGTAAAGGGAAGGTTCGTCTCAGAAAACCCTGATGAGGCTCTGCCTGGAAATGCTGCATCTGATTTTGAATACTCTAGTTCTAGGCAGATATTGAGAAACTGATGGTGTCCACTTGAGGGCTACCAAAATATTTACGGGCCTGGAGCACCTGATGGTGAGGAGAAAATGAGGGATCTCAGTGTGTTACGTTTGCAAGGAGAGGCCCAAGGAAGGAGAAATCTGTTGACAGCTTAACCGTAAAAATTGCAAAAATGATTAAGCCTATCTCTACTCAGTAATGACAGATGATATATCAATAGGCAGTCATCACAAATTTGGGCTTGGGAGGATCGGACTGAACAATGCGACAGACATTTTTTACTAGGAGACTAGAGCAGCAGACGAAAAGGTTGGCCAAAAAGGCAGTGGGACATCATCCTTGAAGGATTTTTGAGACTCAGACAGAGCCACAGCTCAGAAATAGGATCTCATCTTGGTGGTCTGAGTTGAGCAGGAGGTTGGAGAAGATGACCAGTATTTCTAAAGTGTTTCAGTAATTGATGAAATGGGCAGCTTAGCCCTTCTTTGATGTGGGGAGTGTATTACAAAGAGATAGTCTGAAATTTGTATATCAAGTCTGTGTGAGGTCATCATGGTATTAAACACATTTTAAACTGACTTTTCCCATCCTAACACGTAGTTGAGATGTAGTTGAGTGTTGTCAGGCCCCTTACCTTCAGGGTATGCTATTGGCCCAAGCAAAAGTAACTCAAGAGAATCACAGAATCACAGAATGTCAGGGATTGGAAGGGACCTCAAAAGATCATCTAGTCCAGCCCCCTGCCAGAGCAGGATCGCCTACGGTAGATGGCACAGGAATGCATCTAGGCAGGTTTTGAATGTCTCCAGAGATGGAGACTCCACAACCTCCCTGGGCAGCCTGTTCCAGTGCTCTGTCACCCTCACAGTGAAAAAGTTTTTTCTAATATTTTTGTGGAACCTCCTGTGTTCCAGCTTGAACCCGTTACCCCTTTTCCTGTCATTGGGTATCACTGAAAAGAGCCTGGCACCGTCCTCCTGACACTGTCCCTTGACATATTTGTAAACATTTATGAGGTCACCCCTCAGCCTCCTCTTCTCCAAGCTAAAGTGACCCAGCTCCTTCAGCCTTTCCTCATAAGGGAGATGTTCCACTCCCTTCATCATCCTAGTTGCCCTGCGCTGGACTCTCTCCAGCAGTTCCCTGTCTCTCTTGAGCTGAGGGACCCAGAACTGGACACAATATTCCAGATGGGGTCTCACCAGGGCAGAGTAGAGGGGCAGGAGGACCTCCCTCCACCTACTTGCTACTCCCCTTCTAATACACCCCAGGATGCCATTGACCTTCTTGGCCACGAGGGCACATTGCTGGCTCATGGTCATCCTGCTGTTCACTAGAACCCCCAGGTCCCTTTCCCCTGTGCTGCTCTCCAGCAGGGCAGTCCCCCACCTGTACTGGTACATGGGGTTATTCTTTCCCAAGTGCAAAACTCTACACTTGCCCTTACTGAACTTCATCAGATTTCTCCCCGCCCAGCCCTCCAGCCTGTCTAGGTCTCTCTGAATGGCGGCACAGCCTTCTGGTGTGTCAACCACTCTTCCCAGCTTTGTGTCATCAGCAAACTTGCTCACAATGCTCTCTAATCCCTCGTCCAGCTCATTGATGAATATATTGAACAGCACTGGCCCAAGCACTGACCCCTGAGGGACCCCACTAGACACAGGCATCCAGCCAGACTCAGCCCCATTGACCACAACTCTCTGACTTCTTCCCTTCAACCAGTTCCCGACCCACCTCACTACTTGGTCATCCAGACCACACTTCCTCAGTTTACCTATGAGGATGCTGTGGGAGACGGTGTCAAAGGCCTTGCTGATGTCCAGGTAGACCACGTCCACTGCATGGCCACCATCCATTCACCTGGTTATGTCTTCATAAAAGGCTATCAGGTTGGTCAGACATGACTTCCCCTTGGCGAAGCCATCCTGACTTCTCCTAAATAACCTTCTTATCCTTGATATGCCTAGAGACAACACCAATCCTACTATGAAGCGATTGTAAGCTTCCTGCATGACTGGATGTCAGAGAAGGTTCTGTGTCAATGTTGTTGATCTTCTACTAATGCAGAACACTGGAGGAAAAAGTTCACTTCGTGGAGTACGCACCAAGAATTTGTTTTAATGACACTTTGGACTTTAATCAGTAAAGAGAATCATTAGCCTGAAGTAGAGAGTTGAAAAAGCAAGCATTAGCTTCAAAGTTGAAAATTAAATGAAGAAAGTCTAATGATAATGTTGAGTAGAAATCAAGCAATATTCAAATTTTAGGTTTGAATTAATTATTTTGGTTTCCTAGAAGAAAAGACTTCCTTTGGCTCGTAAAAAAGGGTGACTGAAGTGTGTTTTTTTGCTTAATTGGAGATGGGTTTTGTTGTACAATCATCCAGCTATTTCAGTCAGCAGCAGCATCAGTCTGCAGTGTCTTTCTGACAGCAGCTGAGCTCCACCTCATCTGTGTGTAAAGGCAAAGGTGTTCAAGGAGCAAACCTAGGGAGCACAGGAGTAGGTTTCTGTCCCTCATACTCATGTTTGGAGGTTGCCAGTACCAAGAGAAGACGCAGAACAGGTTACAGTGATACCCAGTGACTGTGTGTAGGGTTTTCAGCTGTGAAGGTGGCCAGTAAGAGCTGGTATGAAATGAGGGATATAAGTAAATTGTGTAGGTAGGTACCCTTATGGAAATGCACTGGATAAATATTAGTTAAAAACTTCTTTTTTCTTTTTGCTTTATTTTTTCCCCTCCTCGTTTCCTTCACACTAGAATGAAGTGATAACCTGGAAATATACATTTGAATATCATACAGATTTTGAACTTTCCTCTAACAGGTGAGATTGTATCCCATAGAAATTCATGTTAGCAGAACTCAGCACCTTCACACTTTTAATATGCTCTTGCTGTTACTGGCTTTTGAGACCAGATGGATGGACTGTGCACAAGTGAATGTGTAATACTAAGACGACTGTTGGAGTCTGTTAATCTCACATAAATTTAGAGCTAAAGAGGCCAAAAGACAATAATTTCAGCCACGTTCCTGAAGTTTAATTGTGGTGTCTTATAAAATAATATAAAGATAATAAAAATATAATATATATATATCTAATATAAAGATTTACACATGAGATTGGAACTGTTTCTCTTGTGCACTCCAAAAACTAACCACACATATAGATCTGTGGAGGGTGTTTTCTTTCGCTGTAGGATTTCTATATTTAAATATAGCCATTTCAAATTTATCCATTTCCTTCGTTTTCCTAATGTGTTATTTCACCAGAGAAATGGTGAGAAGAAGAAATCAAACTTCTTTCTGCTTCTTTAATTCTTGAACTGTAGTTGAGATGCAATCTCCATCTTCAGATACGACCAGCGTTGCTGTAAATAGTTTGAACAGCCGTGGCTTTTGCTTCTCAACATACAGGAAAAAATAGTGGTGTTAGAGAATAACCTCTTCTTGGGAGCGGCAAACGAGATGGACAGTTGGTAGTATCCAACATTTAAATAGAAGGCCAGTCACAAGTGCCAAGCACACAATAAAGCTGCATCTTCAAGAAGCCTTCTTACTCGGATTGTAACCTAAAAGCGAGTCAGAACAAAGGTCCATCAAGTCCTGCTATTCTGTACTGGAGAACAGTGAGTAGGAGGTGCCGGGGGAGAAGAAAAGCACAGGGTGTTTGTGCAGGGGTGCCCTGCAAAGTGCTCTCCCAGCCTCCAGGTGCCTCCTCCGCAGCTCGGTCACTTGGAGCTGGAGGTGGTGCCTTTCTGTTCAGTAGCCTGCAGTGGACTGAGTGGAAGAAATAGGCTTCCTCACCTGAAGAGCCCTTGTCCTTGTGAAAAGCAGATACAGGTATTAATATTGTTTTCTAGCTAAAATGTAGCTCGAAAGAAGAGATTGGAGCAGGTTCAGTGCATTGCAGTTACTGGCCTGCTCTGTGTGCATGTGGGAATTATCATTCTGCTGGAGGTGCCATTCACACCTGGCTATTCCAGATGCAGTAGAAAGAACTTGTTGCACGTTGAGGCTTTTTACACATCTCCTTGTTTCAATGCGTCTCTTCAGGGTCCTGTTAGCGGGTCATGATCTTTACATGCTTCCAATTTCTAAATCCTTATTTCGTGGACTTTTACATGACTTGCTTTGTCTGTACGTTGTCTGCCCCGGAGTGAGCTGGGAATCTGGTTTATTTGACACCTCTCTTTGTGCACATCAGGCACTGCTCGTATCCCACTGTTTCCCCCAAAGACTGTGGTACCAAACATCATTGTTTTCTGTGTGGGAGGTAAGAATATGCAATAGTGTGGTAGTGGCTTCTGAGATGCGTTGTGTTCATGGGCTGTTCTTTAATTTGCAACGGAGTCAAATAATTTGGAATACATGTTTTCAAATTTTCAGTCTTGATGATAAATTTAACAAGGTGGATAGATGATGGCAGAGCAGTGGATGTGGTCTACCTTGACTTCAGTAAAGCATTCGACACAGTCTCCCACAGCATCCTTGCTGCTAAACTGAGGAAGTGTAGTCTAGAATCTCGGGTAGTGAGGTGGACTGTGAACTGGCTAAGGGGAAGAAGCCAAAGAGTTGTGGTCAATGGGGCGGAGTCTGGCTGGAGGCCTGTATCCAGTGGAGTCCCTCAAGGGTCGGTACTGGGACCAGTATTATTCAATATATTCATCGATGACTTGGATGAGGGACTAGAGAGTACTATCAGCAAGTTTGCTGATGACACCAAGCTGGGAGGAGTGGCTGACACACCAGAAGGCTGTGCTGCCATTCAGCGAGACCTGGACAGGCTGGAGGGTTGGGAGGGGAAAAATTTAATGAAATATAACAAGGGCAAGTGTAGAGTCTTGCATCTGGGTAGGAACAACCCCAGGTTCCAGTATAAGTTGGGGAATGACTTATTAGAGAGCAGTGTAGGGGAAAGGGACCTGGGAGTCTTGGTGGACGGCAGGATGACCATGAGCCAGCACTGTGCCCTTGTGACCAGGAAGGCCAATGGCATCCTGGGGTGTATTAGAAGGGGGGTGGTTAGTAGGTCGAGAGAGGTTCTCCTTCCCCTCTACTGTGCCCTGGTGAGACCCCATCTGGAATATTGTGTCCAGTTCTGGGCTCCTCAGTTCAAGAAAGACAGAGAACTGCTGGAGAGAGTCCAGCACAGGGCAACTAGGATGATTAAGGGAGTGGAGGATCTCCCTTAGGAGAAAAGACTGAGGGAGCTGGGGCTCTTTAGTTTGGAGAAGAGGAGGCTGAGGGGTGACCTCATTAATGTTTACAAATATATCAAGG
Source organism: Trogon surrucura (assembly GCA_020746105.1). Taxonomy (NCBI): domain Eukaryota; kingdom Metazoa; phylum Chordata; class Aves; order Trogoniformes; family Trogonidae; genus Trogon; species Trogon surrucura. The sequence goes on from CM036617.1 coordinate 35,605,138, forward strand.
GTGAGTGTCACGAGGATGGAGCCAGGCTCTTCTCGGTGACAACCACTGATAGGACAAGGGGTAATGGGCTGAAACTGGAACATAAGAGGTTCCGCTTAAACTCGAGAAGAAACTTCTTCTCAGTGAGGGTGACGGAGCCCTGGAACAGGCTGCCCAGAGAAGTTGTGGAGTCTCCTTCTCTGGAGACATTTAAGACCTGCCTGGACACGTTCCTGTGTAGCATAATCTAGGCGTTCCTGCTCTGGCAGGGGGATTGGACTTGATGATCTTTCGAGGTCCCTTCCAATCTCTAACATTCTATGATTCTATGATTCTATGATTTAACACTACCATTTTACCAAGCAGGCTGTTGTCTGTTCCTTGCCAGCTGGTAAAACATTGGAAGGAGCTTGTCTGGGATGACATCTCTGTTCAGGGAGTTTGGAAATGCAATGGAAATGGAGTAACCAAACATGAGATTTTAAACAAGTACAAAAGAAACAAATGAGACACGAAAATACAGCCCAGGTGGAAGTGTGTGGTAAGATTTGTGGGCTAATCCGCCCTGTGCTCATTTTAGCTGGAAAAGTAGACTCTACTGTCTTGGTTTGTTGTTGCTTCAAGTTCTATTAAACACTGCTAATATTTTTTGCTTTTTGGATAAATGCAAGATGGAGGCAACATTTGTCTCCGGGCAGCAGTGAACGTGTTAAAAGCTGTATGCTTGAAGTTTTGTGTACTCAGCTCTCTCCATTACCTTCTGTATAATTCCCTCCCAGTGTATTTTTATGAGAGTTTGTAGGGTCCGTTGATGGCTGGAATATTTGTGGACTTTTTGAACATGATTAGGTGGGTTCATCAAGGATTGGCATGTTATGGACTGACACAAATACCACCAGAAGAGACTCATTCTCCATTCTTCATCTAGACCAAACTAAGTCGTGGGTGTTTTTTTAGGGAGCACAGAAAATGAACTAAGGCTCTTCAGTTCTATGCCAATAAAGTAGGTAATTAAGATTCTCTTATGTAGATGATATCATCATTCCAACGTATTGAAAAAGTCTGACACCTTGTTTCAGCATCTTGTCCCTGCTGCATTCTGGCAAACTGTGTGTGCATGAAGGAGTATTTACAACTTGAGCTGAGGTGATTTTGACTAGAAGCTAATTAGTCATATACTCTTGTCTCATTGCATGTTGGCTGGGGAATGGTGAGAAAATAAACTGGCACTAATTTCCTAGGGGTATTTCAGGCAACCTGCTCATTTTAGGATGTTAAAATTCTTTCTGGCTGAGCTAATGAGAGAGGTGTCAAGTTTTGCAGGAAGCAGTGGGCTCTGAGGGTGTTTTCATCAACTTGGAGGCGTTTTGGTCAATCCTGTAGCTGTTCAGCAGTGAGAAGGAGTAAGTGGAGCTGCAGCAGAAGAAAGGGAAAGGGAGATGATACTCTGCCAGTAAATAGTTTTTCTTACTTTAAAACTTAGAAAACTGGGCAAAACCTTAGGAGGTTTAACTCCCTGCAGTGGTTGTGTCTATTGTCTAGTGACTCTATATGTAACAGTTCCCAGAATGGGGACCCTAAGCTGCTGCAAGACTTTCATTTGGAGTGAGTTTGAATGCTTCAGGCTGAAGAGGACATAGTACTCTGAGGTGCATTTAAACTGCAAATTCAGTGAGGGCCAGGAAATGAGCTCAAACCCTAGACTGCTGCCTAATCCTTAGTTTAGCTCCAGCTCTTCTTGGGACAGTTCCACTTCTTGGCTCCCGAACAGATCTGCCAGAGAATCATACAATGGTTTGGGTAGGAAGGGACCTTTAAAGGTCATCTAGTCCAACCCCCTGCAGTGAGCAGGGACATCTTTAACTAGAGCGGGTTACTCAGAGCCCCATCAGGCCTGAGCTTGAGTGCCTTCTGGGATGGAGCCTCCACCACCTCTCTGGGCAACCTGTGCCAGTGTTTCACCACCCACATAGTAAAGAACTTCTTCCTAATGTCTAATCTAACTCTGCCCTGCTCTAGTTTAAAACCATTGCCTCTCGTCCTGTCACGACACACCCTTGTAAACACAAGCGTGCTTAGCTCTAGCAGGGAGGTGGGAACTGCTTGGTGCTGCTTGTCCTTAGGACCGGGGATGAACCTTTGACCACCTTTTATTTTGCAGTACTGGTGTTGCCCAAGACTCCCACTTTCTGGCAAGCCACCGAGGCACTGTATGGTTGCATAAAACAGGAGAACAACCACCAGCTTACCGCCTTCTGCCAATATTTTAAGGAAATAATACATGGCTGATTATGTTGCTCTTGAAGTCCACATAAAGACCCACATGCAGGTATATATGCCAGGCTGTGAATCCCAGTCTCAGTTTTGTTGTTAAGTCATTAGGGAGGAAATTAGCTGCAATTGTTGCTGTTGGTGATTCTCTTCTGCCTGCTTTAAATCTACTACTAAATGTGTTACCTTTCCCAAGGATTGTGAGTCGTGTCAGAACCTGGGGAATCTCAGTCCTGTAAGATGAGCAGTAACATCTGGGTATGCTGGAAGAGAACTGCATTTAACTGCAAAACTAGAGTCGCCGCTGACTGAAAGGAGAGCTGCTGCATGTATGGGAGAAGTTGCCTCGGTTTATTTGGACAAGCTTCCTCTTCAACATCTCCCCTTCTAGTTCCAGCATTGGTTTTCTGAACTCTTTTACTCTTTAGGCAGCACTCCAGACAGGCAACCGTAGACTGGGTCCTCTTGGATGGAGTAAGACAAGGTGCCAATCTACAAAAGGATTTTTAGAGTTAGGTCTTGTTCGTGAGCTCTGTACTTTCCACTTTGAGTTTCAGGGAAAAGCACAAGCGCACAAAAGGGTTCCAAAACTTGTCCTCTATTCATAGTGTAATCAGTGTCCTCTGGCATAACCACACCCCTGGCAATCTTACCTGAGTATTCCTCTGCGTTCTCGTGCAGATACTGCGATGCCTGTTGGGCAGAGAAGGTGGTGTTATCTTCAACAAGAGTAATGGGAAAAAAAAGTACTTTAACTAGAGTCATCTTAGTTTCATGGTCTTAATACTTCTGAACTCATTTGCATGGTCCAGATGGTCTCGAAAAAAACCCACACGTTGAGTTTGTTATCAGTCTGCAGCTCATTTTCTTGGCTTTACGGGTTTTGGGTGTTGTACTTTTTTTCTGTGTGGCCACTGATGCGTTGTTCCTCGTCCATTTCCTGGCTGCAAACTACATTTCACTTCTGATTTCCGTGAGAAAGCGCATAGGGCGTGCCCTGCAAATTAATTCAGGCTTGTGATTGCAGAAATACAGATCAGACGGGCGAGTTCCAGTAAGAGACCAGTAAATAAAATGGCCAAGTAGTTTAGTTTTGGTGAAATCCAGAGCAGTAAATGCTTGAGACCTTTCAGACCTTGGAAAGGCACCAGCTTCTGCAACCATACAGTCCGAGAGTGGAAGCATGAATATGTCATTTTGTACCTTCAACAGATACTGTTTCAGGTTGCTTGAAAACCCAGGAAAATTATCACCCATACAAGTGTTTCTCACTGCTACCTGCAGACAAACAGGTTAAAAATTTATTTTCAATAAATCAACAATGGCAGCTAGAATGGGGGTTCTACCCTGAGCATGAATTCCGTAGCTCCCAACAAGTTAAGTTATGGTTATAATAACAGCAACAAAAGAGGAGAAGTCTAGGAATATTAATTAAAAGTAGATTGTCCTGGTACCTGTTCTGTTGAAAAGCATCAGAGGAGCCTCATTAGTAAACTAATAGTTGTCAAACACGTTAGAGGCTGCTTTGCAAACACACAGCCTTGCCACAGCAAACCTGTGATTTAAACTTTAATATGAGGACATTACACACTTGAAAAGTGTCTGGGAACTAAAAAGACTTCTTTTCTTGTTTTTTAGGTGATACTGTCACTATTGGAGATGTGTCTTTTAAACTCAAAACACCGAAGAACCCAGAACTTGTTCCACAGAACTACAGTAAGACTCTGCTTTCCTTTTGAATGAATTTCAACGCTTTATTAAATTTTTTTTTTTTTCACACAAGTCACCGCACTGATTTTACTGAAATTGCCTAAGAAATATGTTTGGGAAAAACATGCAATTTGAAGAAGGCTATCTCTGCTGAGTTCTTTACTGTTTCTCTGGTTCAACTGGTTATATAGGAATCTCTTAAATTTGAATTTTACTGTCCCCTTGGTCAGTGTTGTCGACCCTTTTTTACACAGACTGTCATGTTATTACTGTTAGCAAATATACAGATAGATACAACTCTGTGCCTGGCAATATCATGGAGCAAATCCTCCTGGAAACTGTGCCAGGGCACATGGAAGATATGGAGGCAATTGGTAACAAATTGTGCCTGACAAATTTAGTGGCCTTATATGGTGGGATTACGGCGTCGGTGGGTGAGGGCAAAGCACCTGATGTCCTCAGTGTGGACATATTCAAAGCATTTGTTAGTGTGCCACACAACGTCCTTGTCTCTAAACTTGGGGGGTGTGGATCTGACAGATGGACCACTCGGTGGATAAGGAATTGACTGGATGATCACACTCGAAAGAGTTGTGAGTGGTTCAATGTCCGATTGGAGACCAGTGGCGAGTGGTGTTCCTCAGGGGTTGGTGTTAGGGCCAGTGCTATTTAGTATTTTTGTCAGTGACATGGACAGTTGGATTGAGTGCACCCTCAGCACATCCGCTGATGACACCAAGCTGCGTGGTGAGGTCAATATGCTGGAGGGTAGGGATGCCATCCAGGGGGCCCTCAATAGGCTTGAGAGGTGGGCCCAGGCAAGGACGAGTACAAGGTCCTGCACCTGGGTCAAGGCAATGCCAAGCACAGTTGCAGGATGGGTGTTAAGTGGATTGAGAGCAGACCTACAGAGAAGGACTTGGAGATGTTCACTGATGAGAGGCTCAGCATGGCCCAGAAATGAGTACTTGCAGCCCAGAGAGCCAGTAGCATCCTGGGCCATGTCAAGAGAAGCATGGCCATCAGGGAGGGGATTCTTCCCTTCTGCGCTGCTCTGGGGAGACCCTGCCGTGAGCACTGCATCCGGCTCTGGGGACCCCAGTATAACAAAGACATGGACCTGTTGGAATGAGTCCAGAGAAAGGCCATGAAGGTGATCCAGGGACTGGAGCACCTCCCCTGTGAGGACAGACTGAGAGAGTTGGGGCTGTTCAGCCTGGAGAAGAGAAGGCTTCGGGGAGACCTTGTAGCGGCCTCCCAGTACCTGAAAGGGGCCTGCAGGGAAAATGGGGAGGGACTCTTGGTCAGGGAGTGCAGTGATAGGGCAAGGGGTAATGGTTTCGAACTGAAGGTGAGTAGCATTGAATTAGATATTAGCAAGAAATTATTTTCTGTGATGATGGTGAGACGCTGGAACAGGTTGCCCAGAGAAGCTGTGGATGCCTCATCCCTGGAAGTGTTCAAGGCCAGGCTGGATGGGGCTTTGAGCAACCTGGTCTGGTGGGAGGTGTCCTTGCCTGTGGGAGGGGGCTTGGAACTAGATAGTCTTTAAGGGCCTTTCCAACCCGAACTTGAATCGTACTTGAGTACAATTTCTTTGTATATTTAAATTTAGGATTTTTTTTAATCCCTTAGTGCATAAGTTCTATGGTTATGTTACTATGGAGAAGAAAGTCATATTCCTTTAGTGAAATTAAGTAGATTGTGTTGGCTTCGTGCCAGTTATCTCCTCTTTATGAGGCATTTGGAGACTGTGCTTTGCTTAAGGGATTTTTTTCTTGCTTTAAGAGTACTTTTTGTTTTGCTGTGTGGATGACTGCTATAGATACAAGGTGGTTTGGTATAAGGTAGATGAATGTAATTGCATATTTATACTAATCTATAAACTGAAATGTTATCTAATGTGAGCTTTTATTATAGTAATTAATATTACTTTTAAATGACCAATTAACTTAACTGATTTTCCTTAAACTACAAATGAAAGTAGTTTGGTCACCCACCTAAGTGGGAATATCCCTGAAAAAATCTCAGGTACTGTAGTGTTTGCAGTGGAAAATTAAGAAGTAGAAGCTGAAACACTTACTGTTCATTTTCTAGTACTGCATATATTGTTTTCTAGTTCATCATTTGTGTAGAACGGAATATTTTTAGTTTTGTTATTCTGCCAGGTAAAAGCTGTGTTAAAATGCAGTGATGGTGAAAGTGCATATCTATAATTTATACCAAATTTTAGAGATGTTATAACTTATTCTCAACTCAGCATTATTATTCTAGGCTTAAAAGTAGCCTGGAAAATCTGAAAAAGAATTGTGACACAATAAGGAATATAAATGTAATAAGTACCTGCAAAACTTTATATTTGTCATTTTGTATATGTTACCAAAATATTTCATACTTTGTGTTACCAGATTAAACTGTTTTTTTAACTCCTATATAGAATCTTGTTACATTTAGCAGAAAAGGGTAGGATAGGTACTACTAATTGCCTTCTGTTTTCCTGTCTTTACTTTTCAGGTTTTATGCTAGGTACTTAACTTCTGCATGAAGAACTCCATTTTGTGTGTTAATGTAAAATATTAATTTGTTTTGCTATTGCTGGCAAATGACTTTTTCTTGGAAGATAAGTAAATGTACATTAAATCTGAATTGTTCTTATTTTTATTTTTATAAGTGACAAGTAAAAGTGAGTCATACACAAGGGAATTTTGTTAATGGGTTTTCTGTCATAACTGTGTCTGGCATGTTCTAGAAAGAGGGCACTTATTTTTGTACTGCTTGTTCTTTTATCAGTAAAAAGAAACTCTACGTTTTTAAAATCTCACCATGCCTGAAAAGCATGATTATTTCTTCAAGTATACTTTGGAGAAACTTTGTATGGCTTTCCATGATGGTTTAGATCTAAAATTTAATTGTGAGAATGCAAATTTTTTTTTACGTTGAGTTCATGTCAGTGCTTTTTTTAGTAGTTTGTGCGAATTTCATGCAAATTGCAGCATACCAGCTATTTTGTGTATTTATTAATATTGACAAAACAATTCCTAACACACCTTCTCCATGATACTTTATTTAATGATGACAAATCCTTATTAAGGCAGTAAAAGGGGCACTCTCTTGCAACACCACATCAGCTCTGCTGCTTTCTGAAGGTGCATTTGAGAGTTTGGCTGTGATCATGTTACGTGCAACTGCATGAATTATCATAGAATCATAGAATGGCCTAGGCTGGAAGGGACCTTAGAGATCATTTAATCCAACCTCCCTGTCATGGGCAGGGACGCCTCTCAACTAGATCAGGCAACACATGAGAAATTGTGGAAGATGAATTTCAAACTGTGTGGTTTTGTGTCAGGTGTCCCTAGTCTAAGCACCCTCTCCCATGTGTCATCCAAGTGTTATGTTTGTATATGAGGGCTTAAGTGATAAATCCTGTTAATTTGTCCATTGAGATATACAGAAAACCAATTATTTTGGGGGATTTCGACAGGTTAGTGCGTGTAATAATGAAATACAAACAAAAAAAAAAAAGGTAGCGCTAAGTGGACTTCCATGCTTGAAAGGGAATTGTTTTAATGTTGAGGAATTGGGGTTATTTCTCTGTGGTAGGCTCAGTGGTGCCAGCAGTTCCTATTATTTATTGTTCACCTGTTGCCTGTCGGGTTCCTCTGTGTCCTTCCAGAATGGTGTGAACCACATGCTAAACCAAGGCCAAGCCTGTGAGTTCGGTTATTGTAGGTTCAGATTTGCACTGGGATGTGTTTTTGTTCATATTTCCGTTAACTTTAAGTCTGAGTATTGGAGAGCGGCACGTTACAGAGACAGGCTATATAACAGGATGACTGTAATTTTGTGCTAACAAAGACTTTTGTCAGTACGTTTCTTTTTTCCTGGCCTAAGGAAAGATGTCTCTTCTCAGAGATGGTGATTATTTCAACAGTTTGAGTTTTCTGGTAGGTTTGCAAACGATCTACTACTTGACCGTTACCACCTAATCCAGAAACTGAAATAGTGGGGTTTTTTTGAAATAGTTTTTTTTTTGTCAGTAGAGCTCTGAACACTTTGCATGATTATCCCCGTTTTGCCTGTACTGAGAGTGAGGCAGAGGGAAACGTGGGGACGTGGAAACCTACGGTGGAGGTCTGGGTGGAGCTGAGGGATTGTCTGCGCTGTTCCTTGTGCCTCAAAGCCAGGTCAGCTGAATCTGAACCGTTCTGAGAGATATTTGTCCTCCTTGTTCTTAAAATGTGCTGGTGATGTAGGTTCCAGAAACTGTTTACACACTTTGCTCCAATAATTAACAATTCTTGTGAGAAAAAAACCCTTTTTCTGATGCCTCATTTAGATCTTTTTGGACATACTTTCAGTTCCCTGGGCTCGTTCTAGCTAACATAACCATGATGTAGAGATGGCTTTTTTCTTCATTGTGATTCTGTCTTGCATATTGGAAAACAGTTAAGATTTTCAGTCACTTGTTTTCTGCACTAAAGTCAGTTTTCTTTTGGTAATTCTTCTTGCTCTTTTCTAGAATTATTTAACTTTTTGGTGTTGGACTGAGCTGTTGTGCTCAAAGCAGACACAATATGTCCTTCCAGTTGGAGTCTGAGCTACAGATAACTGCTCTGGCTATGTATTTCCCCATGAGTTATACATCCACCTAAGAAAAGTTTCATTTATTCCATGTTTATATGTCACTAAGAGCAACTCAGTCTTCTGAGTCCCATTCAAGTTTCTTTCAGAAAACTGTTTGGTTTACATGGTTGCTTTATATTTTCTTTTCATTGCTACTCACATGGAGAATTTACGTATGTTGACCTTACATCTTTCTGTGAAGCAATTGACTCAGAGGAATTAATGATAAATGATATCATGGTGTCATCCAAGAAGTAACTTCCCCCTTTCTAAGCCCCTACAAAGACTCGCAACTTGTTTCCTTACCACCACAAGGACAAAAAACTTTTGGAATGAAGACTGTTTCCATGAAAAATTTATAAGGTAAAATAGTATTCCAGTGAAAATTGTTTGTGGTATAACAATGTTGTGAGACTTTGAAAACTCTTTGGGCTCTGTGCATCAGCGTAAAACTGGAAAAGCAGCAATGTTTTGCTTGCAAAGTCCTAAATGAAAGCAGCTGAAAGCAGGTCACATAGAGATGCAACATCTTCACCTTGGCCATGCTGCCTCATTCCCCACATCCTGGGCAGCTCGCTCTTTTCTTTCATTGTCCCTTAGCCTGAAGAAGCTGTGAAATAAGTCTCAGTGAGCTCACTTTTTTTGGTAAACATTTTCTCTTTTTGAAATGTATTTATATTTTTAGACCACCCCCCCCCGCCTTGTCCCCTTCTTCCTCAACCGTATTTTAGGGCAGCTGCCCCCAGTGCTGGATGTACCGCAAACTGCTGTGCGAAGCTGAAGGACCCACTTGATCATTGAGAGGGACACCTTGTTCTCCTGATGAACTTTTGCCTGCCCTGGTCAAAGGAGCCTTTCTCAGACTCTGAACATGCACTGTAGCAAAGGTTCAGGGTATGCAGGGGTCTTTTTGTATTCTTCTGAAAATTACTTATATTGATGTCTTCTAAGTGCCCGTTGGTTATTATGCGATTGACAAAACTAGAGTCGTACGGGGACGTGAGCTCTAATGTATTTTGTACCACATCTGGCATAGATATTCTTGGGAAACAGTTCATTTAGCTGTCTGTGTCTTAACAGTGGAAAGAGGTAGGTGTCTCCTTCGTTTATGGGATTTCTTCTGTAGGTGGGACACAAGAACTTGCCAGCAGATACTCTCTGCTGTCTCCAGCGAATCTTATGGCTTCAGTGAGTGGAGAGTGTGCCAAGAATTCGAGTCTGAGTGAACTGGAAAATTTCCGAGGCTCGCATAGCCAGTTCAGTCTTGGTTTTATCAAAAGCTGATTTGTGGATCAAATAAGAGCAGCTGCTGCATTTGCTTCAAAAGCTATCTGCAACGTTTTCTTCTTTGCTTGTTTAGAGATTTCTCCGTTCAGCTTCAACTGCTCACTTTACAAAATGTTTGCACAGCTTCTGCTAGGTGTTGTCCTACTTACTGCGTATTACAAAGCAATAGTATGCAATTTCTTCCACTGCCCATCCTTGATACACAGGAATAGCAAATTGTAGCATCGACTACTCTCTGCATGTGCCAGATGGTGTCTTAGAGAATACGCTGTAGAGGCTTCCTACGCACCATCCTGCAGATTAGGGGTACAGGGCCAGCTACTCAACTACTGCAAATCATCAGAATGCCACTAAACAGATTGTGCAAACCCAGTTTGCATTAGATGCTATCTGACTCATGGGATAATTAATAAAAATTACTGTAATATACATGCTGATGCTTTTTTCAGCTAATTCGCCTTGTCTTCTAAATGTCATAGAAAATGATGAAGTGGTGCTTGTGGTAAAGTTAATATACAGTACTTGAACAGAGAGGAATTTTTCCACGTCGTGCTGGAGAAAACCTAAAAGCTTCACAGTGCAGGTACCATGGTACAAGTAGTCTAAATATATTGAAATACTATACAAGGTGCTGTATGTGCATCTGAAGTTGGTTTTGAAGAGCATACTGTGCTTTGGAAACAGTTTATGCGGCATAAACTGCACATACGAAGAAAATTCTCTATTCTTCTGATTTTAGAAGGCCATAACTGGGAAACTGAAGTAGACTTAGTGTCTGGAGCGATGTACAGATACTACACGTTGGTATAGAAGGAGTTGATAAATGGAAGGTGCTGTCGTGACAGTTCACCTTAGGGAAGGCTTGATTTGAGTTGCCGACATTATTTGTAAGGGGATTCCTTCGAGTGAGTTTGCAGATGGTCGGTGGGGCTGACTTTGTGATTGAAAACATATATCACAGAATCACAGAATTATTGAGGCTGGAAAAGACCTCTGAGATCAAGTCCAGCCTGTAGTTGATCCAACTGTGATCTGGATGGGAGGAGAAATGAGGGGAAAGGCCAAGCAATGGAACCATTTTCTAGGAAATGGACGGATAAGGAATTGTGTCTTTTGTGTCCTTTTCTCAAAAATAAAGCAAAGTTAGGAAATTATAGGAGACTTTGAAAAGTTATGTTTTCTGTATTAGTATTTTGGAGTAAATTTAGGTTGTTTAAATGCAATGATGTGAATATGAGTGTGCTGAAATTCCTTAAGGGCTTGCAGGGAGATTGTGTTCCTAAGATTTTAGATTTATTTGAATGCTGTGTACTCATGTTCTCTTTTACGTGACAGTTTGTCTTGCAGATGCTGTTGAACGTCCTTAGATCCTGTTTCTATTTACGGTGTTGCTTTTAAGTGACCCGAGTTTTTTCTTGAGACCATCCTAAAAATAAAAGAGATAGCTACACATATTAATGTGAATTACGCCAGAAGCATTTGTAGTCATGCTGTGTCAAAGCTGTCTTTGCCGTGCTTCTAATGTATGACTTTTGACATGAAAGATTCAGCGTTTCAGCAAGATTTCCAAGCTTATTTGTCCACTTTAAGTAACTTTTTTTTTTTTTTTGAGAGCAGCTATTATGAAAGCACACTAGACACATATTGGCAAGTTGATAAAACAGGTAGAAGTAATAATGAATGTACATCTTGGTGACATATCTGCCTTGCAATTTTAATGGTACCTTTAATACAATACCTTTGTTTTCATGGTAGTTTGCAAATTGCCATACCTGTGCAGTAGCAAAGTTTGGACAGAGTAGTTCTTCTGGTCTGATGTGTTACCCTTTGTTTCTCAAAGAGTGTGTGTAATAGGAACTTTCTTAATTCTCTTGAAAATCTTATAGAAAGGAACATGTTATTCTCTGCGAGGACTTTATTTGCATTCGGCCTGTTGTGTGTGGTATGTGTGATGTGCATTGCTTTTGGAAAACTATATTGCCGCGGAGAAGAAAATAGCCTTACATTTGTATGGTCTTGCCATACCGTATGTGACAGCTGAACCTACTGAAAGCTGTTTAGAAAACAAAACACGAAGGCAAACCTGCAATGTTTATTTACAACTAATGTGATAATCCTAATGCATAGATTACTCACCCACAGGTGTATGCTCTTTCTGTTCATATGGGTGGTCAGGATCGATTCTTCCAGAGTTAAGATTTCTCTGGGAGTTGGAGAAGATTTCAGATGGCTTTTCTGAGTGCCAGACCAAAAACATTCAGTTAAAATTTTGGATGAAGCTGTTCTGAGCCATCTTTATGCTTGAAAAATCTTCCTTGAATCTCATACAGTCATTTATTACTGTTTTTATGATCTAACACAAATGAATTTTAATTCTGATATACCCAGACCTAGCAATGAACCCACAGAACTGAGGGACACTATTACTTGCCATCCTCAACTCTGCCCTACACGTGCTGCATCACCTGTCTCGGGAAAGCTGATGTAAAACCAAGGCTTGCGTTTGGTTTTTTTTTTTAGAATTTTGGCTTCTAGTTGCAATCAGTAACCGTGCTGAAAAAAAGGTAAATAACCTAGTATTAACTTGAACATTTCACTGCCTCTTGCTCCTTTCTTAGCATCCCAGATGCCACCCCTGAGGCTCCAGCTTCAAACACCGTCATCGGTCTTGTTGGATTGTTCTGAAAGCAACCATATACGTGCATGCAGGCATAAATGTCCCTCCTGGCTTGCTTGTGTTCTCCCCCTCCTCAGTTGCTTTTTGCCTGTGTCTAGAGAAGATCCAGGTGTTGCTGGGGGACATGTGAAGGAATATTCTGGGGATATGAAGTGCTAGGGCCTGAATTGTACGCCCTGAATTGAAGTTGACCTATAGATGAACCTCACAACCCCACACTATATAGTATTAATCAAATATGTAATGTATTGATCATCTATTTTAGTGTGTATGTCTATCTATCTGTCTATATATTCCAATGCCAATCTGTAAAAAGCTTTGCTGTAACACTAAATGTGCATTGGGGACTAACAGAGCAATCTTTCTTTATCTAAAGGCCAGGTGCTAGGCTAGGAAACGAGCTGCCTCTTGCTTTGTTAGAAACATGGTACAAGACTGTGAGACCAGAGGCCTGGCTTTGGTGAGAAATACGTGAATAAGGACCGAACTAGGTAGGGAGATTCCCCTGTATTCTTCCTTTAACCCTGGCCAGGCTGAACAACACCAGATATTCCTGTGTTTGGAGTTATGTAAGGTTGTTTACTCAATAGTATAAAAGCTGGACCCTCTTGCCGCGACTTTGGAGACCACACCTACAAGTGGACTCACTAGGTAGGACTTCCCAATTGCTGGGATGGTTCTCCGGAATCCTTTCTGCAACAGGGACTCCCCAGCAACCACAAATTTGGATGATAATGTTAGGGCGATTGGTGATGGATCTTTCTTAATACCTATCACTAACTACATATAGTAATGATTGGGTGCATTAGAATCACAGAATCATACAATGTCAGGGGTTGGAAGGGACCTCGAAAGATCTAGTCCAGCCCTCCTGCCAGAGCAAGATCCCCTAGGGCAGCCACACAGGAACTTGTCCAGGTGGGTTTTGAAAGTCTGTGGAGAAGGAGACTCCACAACCTCTCTGGGCAACCTGTGCCAGTGTTCCGTCACCCTCACAGTAAAGAAATTTCTCCTCATGTTGAGGTGGAACTTCCTGTGTTCTCACTTAAACCCATTATTTCTTGTTCTATTGCTGGGCACCACTGAGAAGAGATTGTCCGCTTCCTCTTGACACCCACTCCTCAGATATTTACATATCTGCAAGTTTGCAGATGACACCAAGCTGGGAGAGAGTGTCGGTCTGCTGGAGGGTAGAAAGGCTCTAAAGAGGGACCTGGACAGACTGGATCGATGGGCCCAGGCCAACTGCATTTCAACAGAGCCAAATGTAGGGTCCTGCATTTTGGTCACGACAACCCCATGCAACGCTACAGGCTTGGGGAATGGTGGCTGGAAGGCTGTCTGGTGGAAAAGGACCTGGGCGTTCTAATCGAGAGCCGGCTGAATATGAGCCAGCAGTGTGCCCAGGTGGCCAAGAAGGCCAACGGCATCCTGGCTTGTATTAGAAATTGTGTGACCAGCAGAAGTAGGGAGGTGAGTGTCCCCCTGTACTCAGCACTGGTGAGGCTGCACCTTGAGTATTGTGTTCAGTTTTGGGCACCTCAGTATAGGAGAGATATTGAGGTGTTGGAGTGAGTGCAGAAGAGGGTGACAAAGCTGGTGAAGGGCCTGGAGAATAGACCTTACAAGGAGCGATTGGGGGAGCTGGGACTGTTCAGTTTAAGGAAGAGGAGGCTGAGGGGGGACCTCATCATGCTCTACAATTACTTGAAAGGACATTGTAGAGAGGTTGGTGCTGATCTCTTCTCACTGGTAATTAGGGACACAACCAGGGGGAATGGGTTCAAGTTGCAACAGGGCAAGTTTAGACTGGACATTAGGAAGAAATTCTTCGCGGAAAGAGTGGTCAGACACTGGAATAGGCTGCCCAGGGAGGTGGTTGAGTCGCCATCCCTGGATGTGTTTAAGTGTCACTTAGATGTGGTGTTGGGTGATATGGCTTAGGGGTGAACTTGTAGTGTAGGGTTAATGGTTGGACTCGATGATCCCAAGGGTCTTTTCCAACGTGAATTGTTCCATGATTCTATGATTTTATATGTTAATAAGATCCTCTCTCAGCTGTCTCCTTTCAAGACTAAACAGCCCCAGTTCTCTCAGTCTCTCTTCACAGGAGAGATGTTCAAGTCCCTTTATCACCCTCGTCACTCTCCGTTGGACTCTCCCCAGTAGGTCCCAGAGATATCTGACTGGGGCTTTTCTTCTTCAAACCATCCTTAGTTGTTTTGGGTATATTTTTTTAAACATTTGTGTTAATCTTCTAACAACACGAATAATCCAGATCTAATTTTGAGAATTTTTAAACCCGTACAGTTCCACAGCACATGTGTATGCACATACCAAAATCTGAACTGCAGCCGATAAGCTGTCTAAAGGAAAATCTTTTGAATTGGGGAGCCAAAAACTGGACACATTATTCCTGGTGTGGTCTCACCAGGGTAGAGTAGAGGGGAAGGAGAACTTCCCTAGACCTACTGGACACACTTTTCTTAATGCACCCAAGAAAAGAAAAAATTACTCTGCTTGTTCTCCTTGCTGCTTAAAACTAGAGTATAATAAGCTTGCATTGCCTTATTCTTGTACTACTTTGAAATAAATGGTGAAATAAGCCGACCCTTCTGTTGGTGCCTCTGCCCTTTTCTGCAGGACCCTTACCCCCTGGGCCAATTAGGAGAACAGGACAGAAGCCTGCAGGGCAGCAGGAGCAGGGCCCTCCTTCTCCGTGCTGCCAATGTTTGCGTACGCGTGGTAAAGGCTTTAGTTCAATTATAATTAGGTTACTGCTTTTAAAAATAATAAGGGTATGGAATTTGTAATAGAAATAAGTGAATCTGCTGCAAGTCATTTCTTAATAGGATTTTGGAAACTGCGTGGTAGCGATATTGCAAGGTTTGCATTTCCTTGATAATTTAATTGTGTCTTTTCTTGTGCCAGGTTGTAAACAGGAATGCAATTGTCTTTTAAGAAAATAACAAATTAAATACTTTCCTGAACATTAATCTTAGCCTGATGGAAGCACAGTTTTGTTTGGTTTTTTTTTTAAGTTCGTAATTCACAGAAGCATTGGGAAATAGGCTGGATAAATATTTTCCAAATTATTAGTAATGTGTCTGTATTATATTAACTAATGCTGAGAAGTCCCCTCAACATTGGTTAATAAAAAAGTTTTTGCATTGGAAAAAACAGTCTTTGCATTTATCAGTTTAATATGAAACGAGAATCTGCAATTTTTTTTGTTTTTTGGGGTCTTTTTATGGATTAATCTGAGCGGAGGAAAAAGGCAATGGATAAGATAATATAAACTTATATATAAATTAACTATTTGAATATAAACTGTGTGTGTAATTCCCTGCTTTTATCCAACTTTAGGGCAGCACATCTTTGTTTTATTTTTGGACATAAGAACGAAAAAAAAGTGTGAATGGCCAGGTATCTAACACTTTCCAAAATTAAGCGATGTGTTCTTATCTTTGTGTTTCAAAGTGACAGATTCTTTGGCGCAGTCTGTAGTCCACCATTTAAGATGGATAATGCAGAAAGATCTTCTTGGCCAAGATGTCTTCCTTATTGGTCCTCCTGGGCCTCTCCGGAGATCTATTGCCATGCAATATCTGGTAAGTATGTTGGTTTAAATTCTTGGAGATACAGTCATTAATGTCAGTTAGTCATTCCTCTGCTAGCCAAATGGTAAAAGGTAGTCCTAGAAAATCTTACAGCAAGCTTCTTAGGAGGTAAATAAGTTTTTCCATAAATGTCCTTTCGAGAGTTGAATTTTTGTTATAGACAAATAGAAAGTACAGACTTTTTCGGCTGAAGGTCCAGGAGGGAAGAAAAAAAAGAGTTGGAAGACTGTGTAACCATATGCTATCACAAATGGAGAAACAGTTTGTTCCAGGCATTATGTATGCTAGAAGATTAAGAAATCTGCCTACTGTTACAGACAACAAATCGTTTTTGGTTCATTATATAAAAAAAGAAATGAAGGAAAGGATTTGGGAGAGGAGTGTTCTAAGTAACAGTTGAGAACAGTTATTGTGAGTGATTAGAAAGAGTAGATGCGTGTATGATCCTCTCTTGCGATGTGGGAAGGACTTGCCTACATCCATCTGCATACGAACCGTGACGGCACCATGTGCAAAATTTCATGTATAAATCATTGGTGACCTTAAATAATCAGGAAGAGGAGGTTGTCTGCCCCTGAAAGTGAAGTGGGTAGGACTCTTTGCCATGAACTCTATCTAGAATCTGGTTGGATAGAAGGATCCCAAATGGAGGTGTATAAACAATTGTCATAAAGATCAGCCAGTCTTTCAGAAATCAAAAGTTACTAATGGAAAGACTAGCAGAGGGAAAGCACGCAGGAGAAACCTGCGAAATTTTGAACTTTTTAAAGGAGAGCAAAGATTTAATTCAGCAAACCAGATATGCTACTTGATAACTCAGTGCATTCCATAAAATCAGTGGAAAGAGTCTGGTATAACTTGAAAAAGCAAACACATGCTATCCAGGCATGGGACGTAGAACGTGTCTTTTTGTTCCTACCGCTGTTTGCATGCACCAGAACGAGATGAGAAAGGCTGCAACTCACTGTTTCAGTGCCAGGCCAAAAAATTCCGTGAAGTCTGGTCTTTGCATGCAAGGTGATACCTGGTGATCTTGTCCCTTTAATGAAACCAAAGTAAGCCTGGAAAACTTTTGTGTGCTCTTACTGAAAGCTACTACTATGTGTCCATACACAGGGCTCACTGTTGAAGAAAACTCTCCGGTATTTCACCTCCTGTTTTTTTTTTCCCTTTATTAATAAGAAAGCATAACTTTACCTACCTCTTGCATGTAGGAGTTGGTGGCTTTGTAACTGGCAGGCACTGAACAAGTGTAAAGGAACTAATTTTCATGGGGCTTTATCTATGTGCTTGATTTTTTTTATACAACTGTAGTTAAAAGCTGCCTCTTAAGAGAGATCTGTTAAATATATCATCCTTTTAATTGAGGGGCAAGGGCTAAGAGCATTTCAGTGTGAATCTGTTTCCTAGCAGGACACATGATAACCCAGCTATGGAAGTAGCAGCAACATCAGGTATAAATACATGGGGGATTTTTTTTTTTCCCTTTAGGATGGAAAATCTTAAGTATAGCTCATATTGAATCAAAATAAACAAAACAAAAACCCAAGGGTTCTCATTTTTTAAGTAGTCTGTAATTTTACAGATGTGGGCTGCATCTCGTAATATTAAAGGGAGAGAGCATGAGAACAATAATAGTTCAGCAGTGTACTGGCAAGCCATGTACAGGTAATAATTACAACTGTGTCACAGTATAAGTGTTAATGAACAGCCAGAGTTGAAGGTTTTCATTTTTTTCCATAAAACTTCTGATTTTTATTCATGATTTGCAGATGCTGATTCCTTTTCAGAGTTCAGAACCAGAAGATTAATTTACCAGATGTTACAGATGTTCAATGGAAAGAATATATAGCTGGTCATTATGTTTTTAGAACAGGTTTGGGGAAAATAAAAGTTTATTGAGCAGAAATTCAAACCGTTTTGTTTGAGGCAGAACACACTGTAAACATTTTAAAAACAAGCGATATTGGATGTTGTTGAGAGTTATTTCAGATCACTGTGCAGCTGCCTAGAGTTCTTTTGTACAATTATATCACTAGGCCTGTTGTTAAAGTTCACTTACAGGGCTTATAGTCTTATTTCTGTAATAACTTTAGACTATTGTCCACAGGAGCTAACGAAGCGGGAGGTTGAATATATTGCATTATCCAGGGACACCACAGAAACCGACCTCAAACAGCGACGAGAGATCCGGGATGGTAGCGCTTTTTACCTTGATCAGGCAAGTTGCAGTCATGCACCGCCTCATTATTGTTTACAACTAGTCTGAAGGGAGTCATAGTCTATATGCTGAAAAATTAGTATGTGGATTACGGACCGACGTGTTTCTGATGCACTTAGAAAGTCTCATATAACACTCTTGATCTCGTCATTACCAAAAATGTTATCTTCACCCAAATCCAAGATTGCTCTGTCTCTTCAGAGTACTACAGGGTTGATTTAGGCAGACTATTTTTGATAGGCTTCTGTAACAAGGAGTGAGATCCACTCTGTGCAAGTTAGACAAGCACGTCTCTACGTGTATCCCTTCCCTTACGCTCGTAGTGCATTAGGTGTGTTTCTGAAAAGAATCTTCTGATCTAGTTGCATTGAAAAAGGGTTAGGTTCATGTATTTTAAGACTGCTCTGTGTGGTGAAACTCAAGAACGGTAAATGGAGGCAATTGAGAGATTTTGGGTTGAAAGCTTACTGCTGGTCTGGACTAAAATTGATGATTTAAACACTCCTACCATCAGTATTGCCATAACCCATTACCTGGTTTAGTACAATCATAGAGTGACTTAAGTTAGGTAAGATTTCTCTTTCTTGGCATGTCTCCTTTTTGATTATGCAGGTAAGATATACACTTAATTTAGAATGTCCATTTTCCCAGATACCTAAAATTTGTATATAAATTAGGTTTCTAACTAAATAGAGTGGGTCAGTTTCTCTAGTATAGTGTGAATTTAAATGTGTTATTTAAAGAAATTTTTAGTTGGTAATGCTATAGAGGTTAATGATATCACCATCATATGAGTTATTTGTGGGCGGAAGGGGAGATGGGAACAGAAGAGGAAAGGGAACCTGAAAGCTTTGTTCTCTGTTTTAAAGACACGTTTCTCTTTTTTGTTTTGTGGTTTTTATTTATTCCAAATGATCTCTTTTTCAGCCTTCAAACTTTACAGAAACCTTTGAATAGATTTTCTTTAACCCACAATAAATGATTTCAAGTGATGGAAGATCCTCAGAATGAAGGATAGCGACTAATCTTAGTATTTTTTATTTAGTTACTTCTGTGACTCCAAATTATCTCATGCTTCCCTAGAAATATGAGGGTTGCATAGTGTGAGATAACTGAAAGTACTATACTGTGGGTTAGGACTTTAAATAGCTTTTCATATACCAGAGGATAAGAGTTTGTGTAGGCTGTAGGGTTAACTCATTAACTCATTTTAGCTCTGTGCCTGATTGCTGCTGTGGACAGCCTAATCCTCATGCTTGTTACAGGATAGTCAAGGTAATTTACCTCTGTTGTAAGAGCATTATTCAACCAACATTTGTTAGAACCACTATATCAGGGATTGAAGCTCACCAAGATGCAAGTTGGTCTCTTAACCCTTTATTTGTCTGAAGACTGTAAATATGACAAATAAGACAATGTAAATATGAGGCAGCTTGCTTTACTTTCTGCAGGCTATTTTGAGTGATTTCACTTCAGAAAGAGCACCCTAGCAAGATTAGCTTTCTAAAGCCAAGGTTTAAGACTATCTTTCTTCCTCAATCTGTTGGAAATTTTCAGTTAAAAGTTGGGGGTTTTTTACCAGAATGCAGCATGACAATACTCAAGACCAAGATTTTCTAGCAAGATACTGAAGTACTAAGATCAGTCAGAATCATGATGTCTTTCCTCAACTCGTGTTGCTCATCATATATATAGAGCCAATGTATGTTGAAACTCCGAGGGGAAAATAAGAAAATAAAACCTTGGTATTTAGATGAGCACTTTTAAAGTATTGGAAGCATCAACATTGAATCTCATAGGTAGTGATGTCCCAGATGAAGTTTTCTTACCCTACATTTTAGTTCATAGAATTGTTAAGGTTGGGAAAGACCTCTAAAGATGATCAAGTCCAACGTCAACCCAATTCTACCGTGGCTACTAAACCATGTCGTGAAGCGCCACGTCTACACACCTTTGGAACACTTCCAGGGATAGTGACTCCACCACTTCCCTGGGCAGCCTGGTCCAGTGCTTCACCAGAGACACAAAATATGGTACATAGTTGTTTCGAACTGTCACAGATGTAATTATAGCTCAATAATAAGAGAGAATAAGGCGTTACAGGTTATACAGGGATTTGGATTGTAATTAGTTCGTTCAATGATTTTGAAGTGTGCAGATGACTGTACCAATTCAAAAAATTACAGAAGCCAGACGCTACTACTCTTTAAACCCTAGACCATGAACTGTGTGAAGATGGAAAAGGCGATTGGTAGTAACCTTAACAAAATATTCTCAAAATATCTTGGATTACTCCTTTTCCCATGGGAGAGCTAAAGAGAATGTGAATTCCTACAAAGAACTGAAGATACAGGCTCTGCTTTTCAGATGTACATACCATTTCCCTTCCTGTGGCATCTCCTGCTTGCTCTTCGTGACACCCAGGAGAAGGCAGAAAAGCTTGAAAGTCTGGTTTCCGCGACATCCACTGTGTGAATTCCGTGTGTCAAATAAAACTTAGCCTTTATTTAAGAGAGATGAGGCTCTTTCCATGCAAGGCGTAATGC
Source organism: Trogon surrucura (assembly GCA_020746105.1). Classification (NCBI taxonomy): domain Eukaryota; kingdom Metazoa; phylum Chordata; class Aves; order Trogoniformes; family Trogonidae; genus Trogon; species Trogon surrucura. The sequence continues at coordinate 35,626,075 of CM036617.1, forward strand.
AGTTATCGTACATTTTGAATATATATACTGTAATGAAATCTGGCATCTTGTTACCAGAAATAACTTTAATGTAGTGAATCATCAGGTTTGCAGGCCCACAAAGGTTTGCAAAGTGATCTGTGAGTGATTGTTAAGAGATGATGGTTGCTTATAGCTCTGTATTTAATAGTGGCAAATTAAATACTCTAAGTGGATATCTCAGAGGTTTCAAAACAGCTCTGATGCCTTTTAGCATGAAGCTACTGAATATGATTTCAGTTAGTTATTTAAGACAGATTTGAAGGATAATTTGGGAGCAGTGATTGAAATTCCATATTGAAATGTATCTTGAAGGGCCAGTGTATCAAATATCCTTGCATATTGGTATGTATTAGTACTAGAGTGAATCAAATGGGAGAAGATTTGAAATTATGAAGTTAGAAGAGGTATCTGATGAGGGGAAAGGGTTTTATTTACCTCAGAAATAGAGGACCATTAAAACAAAGCTAACCACTTAATTATCAAATTCATTCCCAATTAAAATCGTATTAAAAACAGGACTTAGAGTGGGGTAATGGTGAACTATTTGTTTTCATTCAAGTACTGACAGCAGAAAATTGTTTTCTTGTCTTTACCTTAGGCCATTAATTTTCTTTTTCCTGCTGTTAATTCACTGTTAAAAACCTCAGAAATGTCATTATTGCTGTTTTTGAGACAACTAAATAGTCTCTTGGTTTTATTCTGTAATCTATTGCACAGGTTAGTTATGTTGTGTAGCAAGTAATTAGAATCACTTTAATATTTAAATGACAGCTTATAATTTTGCTTTTATTAATAGAAGAGCTTGTCTTGCAGACTGGTCTTCTGTTTCTGCGGCCTTTTGTAACTGAGCCACCAACTTGATTGAACAACTATCAAGATTCTAATGTCTGCCTGTCGTATTTTCAAAAATTAGGAATTAGATTTGATATTTTTATGGGGTTTTTTGCTGTTTCTGATGCTTATTTGCTTTTTATCATGTCTGTACAGCTATAAAAGGCACAATTCAGGTTGATACTCTTATTACTACAGCCTTCTACATCATTAATTATTGTATCTAAGGAAATGCTGTCTTATTTTAATGTGGTGGATGCAATCGGGAGAGCAGCTAAGCCATTTTGTTAAGTGCTTGAGAGGTGTATGGCTCCAGGATTGTGCCACAAACAATGTTGCCTGGAATGCCCGGTTTTGTTTACCCTGCATCTTCCAGCTTTTGCATTAAATCAAATAAGCTTCCCAAAACCAGACTACTTTGTTAAGTGTACACTCTGTTTGGGACAATCAAACTGACTGGGATTTGAGTAAGCAGAAAAATACTGTATGCTTATGCACTGAAAAATTGGAAATACAATGTCATGTTTTTGAAGATTTGCTTATTTATGTATGTCACTGTGTAGGCAGAATCAGTTTTGGTGTATGTTAGAACCATGTGAACACGCTCATTTTGATAGAATACTTTTGCAACCCTGACTGCATTGGCATCATAATGTTTCATTTTATCGTTGTATAAATTGATTGTCAAGATACTGGAAAAATTAGCTTCTACCATGGCTTGAAAGACTTCATGTACTAATCAATTAAACACCTAGGGTGGCAGAAATGACAGTTTAGCCTATCCTGTCTGTAAAATGAACGTGACACGAAATCCCCTGGAGTAGCACTACGCAGACTTGAGTTTAAGTTCTTTTCATCAAAAAAGATTAGAAAGACAGTTACAAAATAAGACATGAGATTAGTTGAATGAAATAATAATTATATTTGAGAGTGTGTATGTGTAAGCATACATATGTATATATGTTTACACTCTAGAAAGGAAATGGGTAAAAATAATTCAGCTTTTAAACAAATTAACCAGTGAGTGCAAGTTGTGTAACTCTGTGATTTATTAACTCTCTGTCTCGGACAGTGGATTTCTGGTGAGCTGGTGAGTTAGCCACCGCAAAGGCGTTGACAGAAAGTGTAACTTGGTTTACCATCACTGCAAGATGTCTCTCTAGTACAGGGAGCTAGAGAGCAGTCTGTAGGAGGAGGAGGCAAGCAATACCTCCAGAAGTATAAATGCTACTACTAATTTTCTTATTGTGTCCAGCATTGCACAGAAAGAGGAATTGTTAGGTGGAAACAGACAGTATTTGGATAAAGTTAATCTTTATTGGCATTGACATAGTATGTCCTATCTAAAAAGAAAGTGTGTGATAAAAACCGCTATATAGTAACCTCTTGACTCATACAAGTGATTTTGTTTTAATAGTTTGCAAGACTTCTTTATGTCTCTAAAACTGCCCGCATTCAACTGGATTTGTTAGGTTAGCAGGTCAGACTCTGGTATCTTGTTCTGATGGAGAGGACATGCAGATGAATTCGATGTAATGTGAGAAATATTAGAGCCGTGTATTTATAATTCCTTCTAGATTAAAATTGAAGGTGTGGGGTTCTTTTTTTGTGTGTCTGTTGCATATATATATATATACACCATACTCTTTTCAGCTGCTATTTCCTACAAGGTGGGAAGGGGTGTAGAAAGTGGGGTTGTAACAGTCAGAGGCGACGTGCACTTGATGGGTGGTGCTCTGAATCAGTGATTTACAAGTGATAAGTACTCATTATTTTTAGATATCTGTCAAGTACTCTGTTTCCTTCTTGTTCTGCTACTCATTAGGAAGAAAAATTTAAATAACCTGTCTCGCTTATTCTTTTCCACAAGAATTGTATTGAAGATAAAACCCCCTGGGTTTCTTTGATTGTGAGTATTTGCACTGGTAAATCTGTTCAGAAACTCAGATTGCTTGCTCCTGGGCCTGCTCTTCGTCCAAGATGCAAAATATTTCACATACCTGATGTAAATGTGCTGTTGTACCTGGTGTAAAGCACCTAAAATGGCCAGACCTGGCCTAGGTGGGGATGTAATCTGTGTTACCAATGTTCAGGAACTGTTGCAAAAACCCCTGACTTGTGTTAGGGGAAGAGGTGGTGGAAATGAAACAGATCATTCAGAAAATGGAAAAAAAAAAACCCAAACCAAAATGTGAAGGAACCTGAGATCAATGACTGGGGAAGCTGAAGTCAATGGCTGTGAAATGACTCCTCCAGTTCTTGTCACATTAACATATGTATGATCCTGTCATACGCCGATTCCCTTCCTAGGGTAAACTTCTCTAGCCTAGTTTTTTGATTCGAACCTTCAATAAATGTAGGTGGCTTCTTTTTAAGTTGCTTTTCATTCTGTGCCACGGTGTTGCATCCTGAATGAGTTGCTCACCGGTTCAGACCATTCTTCCTCACTGAAACCTTAACTGCGGACAGCTGGAGTCCTCTCTGGGCACTGACTAGCCTGGCTGAGAGTGCTCTTGTATGCTCTGGTTTCTCTGTCATCTCTTTTATATATATATGTATAATTTTATATATCTCCTATATATATATAAATGTGTGAATAACTGTGTTAAATGAAACCCACTTTGTAATTTTCTGAACCTCACAGGGGAAAACTAGCCGTAAAACCCACCCAGAAAACACTTGATTAACTCAGTGGGGAGATAGGCTGAACAGTGAAGATACAGCCCCCCTGCTTCACTAGAGAGGGAGAAAAAGGTTGAATTATTTAGTTCTTAAGTTACTTTTTAAAATTTAACTAACTGCAATAGTTACTATTACATTGGTTTTAGTAAAACCTGAACATTGTGTCTGGCATAAACTGTAAAATACAAAACTATAGTTTATCATAAAGATTTATCATATAGTTTTTCACAAAGTGAAAAGTGGAACGAAAAATAGAATATACATTTTAGAAGAAGATTAGTTTTGTTGATAATCTCATCTCTGAATGGCTTTATACATTCAGAATGTTCTATTAAATGTGTGTTATTTGAAGCAACTAACACAGGATTTTACAAGTATTTAAGGAAAAAAGTAACAGTAAGTTACTTCAGAAAGTTGGCAATGTTGCTTTGAAACTGATTGAACATGGCTTTTAATAGCTCTTTATCCTACTACTTAATTTTTGCCAGTACTTTTATTTTGGAGGATGTATGTTACCAATTCAGTCCATGTGTTGCCTGATCTAGTTGAGAGGCGTCCCTGCCCATGACAGGGAGGTTGGATTAAATGATCTCTAAGGTCCCTTCCAACCTAGGCCATTCTATGATTCTGTGATTTTATGATTCTAGGGTTAAATAATCATCCATTTCAGCATTACTCGACAGCTTTCCTCTTTGTTGAACTCATGAGCGAAAACAATAACTAAGGAATTAAGAAGCCTTAAAACTGAGCAAATGTCTTGAAAGATACTAATTGATATAGGCATACCATTAGACATGCTATTTACAGAGTTTTAAAAGAAGGTAGCTTGGTAATTACCCAAGTAGGAGACAGCCTTATATGCTTCCCTGCCATCAACATCTGTTTGTACATCTATCTTAGATTGTCTCTAAGCTTTTGGATAATTTGGATAATTCTTTAGCTTGGAGAAGAGGAGGCTGAGGGGTGACCTCGTTAATGTTTATAAATATGTCAAGGGGGAGTGTCAGGAGGATGGAGCCAGGCTCTTTTCAGCGACGTCCACTGACAGGACAAGGGGCAATGGGTTCAAGCTGGAACATAGGAGGTTCCATAAAAATATGAGGAAGAACTTTTTCCCTGTGAGGGTGACAGAGCACTGGCACAGGCTGCCCAGGGAGGTTGTGGAGTCTCCTTCTCTGGAGACATTCAAAACCCACCTGGACACGTTCCTATGCGGTCTGCTGTAGGTGATCCTGCTCTGGCAGGGGGTTGGACTAGATGATCTTTGAGGTCCCTTCCAACCTCTAACATTCTGTGATTCTGTAATTTGCTATTTCCATATGAGTGTTATTAAAAAAAATGATGATCTTATTAGTTCTGTTGCATCTTCTTAAAAGAGTACCCTGAGGCACTTACAGTAAATCACAAGTCTTGGTCAATGTTCTCTTCCTTCCCTGATAAAATGAGGAGTAAAAACTCATAGCATATTCCATTCTGCATCTCTGTCATTTCTTTTCCTGGTATCTTTTACTAGTTAGTTAGTTTTAATGATTTAAATTTGAAAAAAAAATTATTATTTGCATTTGACCCATGGAAAGAAATTTAGAAGATATTGATTTCCTCTGAGTTTCGTGATATTTGGTAGCTTGGTAGGTTACAGGGACTCAAATTAACGTCCACCTTCCATCCCTGGAAGAGAGGCTGCACCATGGATTTAGTAACTGCTGCAGCCAGTCAGTATCGTGTCAGCTCAAAAACAGCCAAAAGTTTGTGTTCTCTTTACCAGATGGTTGTTAAGGATCTCTGTTCACCGCAGGAGACATCTGGATATTACATTGTTGAGATGTTTAAGAGATGCAGGAGTGAATGGAAAGACTTGGGTGGATGAGTTTGTGTGGGATTTTGTGCGGGTGTTGGGAACAAGATACTGCACTGGAAGGGACATCTGAGGTGTAGGCTGCAGACGTAGGGAAACCTTGCTTCATGTGTTCTTGTGTTTACTGAGCTGCTTGTACTGTTGTTTTTTCATGTTGTAGTCATGGTTGCTGTACTTGAAATGTCGTTACAGGGCAAGACGTCTTCTAAAAAAAACCCTAAACTTATCTTGAGGTAGCTGCTGAAAAAGAGATGATTACTGGTTACTCTTGAGCAACTTCTAACAGCGTTTTTTAAATACAGTTCTGAAGAGTAGCTTGTACATCATATTCAGAATGATGCTCACGTTTGAAAAAGTAAAGCCCTTTAGAGTTCTTCGAGAACCTTCCTCATGATGACCAATTTTGTGTTTACGATAAGCATTTTCCTGAGACAAGAGAACTGTGATTTCAGTTCTAGTATTTTAAACTGTACTGTTAAAGTTTCTTGTGCCTTTACAAACTATTTTGATTAGCTTTACAAAAATGTCCTCCTTTCTCTGACGTTTGTGCATTTCAGTGTGTGCATTGTGACCTTTTTTTTCCCAGTCCTTTTTCCGTGTCTGACGCGCCATAACTTCATCCGTGTGCTTATACAGCGTGAATTTTGTCAAAATCGGGGTTTGCAGCTTCCTCCAGTTGTCACATTTTGCCCTGCTCGAGTGGAGGAGCTCACTGGGGTTCAGCTACGTGAAAGAAAAGGCAAGTCCGCTCAGGGTTGCCTTGTTTGCCTTTAAAGGTAACAATATATTTTTGTAGGTGGAGTGTGAAACCACTCGGCACTCCTGCAAGCGCTCTTGTGTTACGTGTTTGTCACGTAAAGCCATTCCTGTGAGAGCAGCAGCCTTGTGTGAAGGGTTTCTGCTCCCAGCCTGCGGTAGCTGCAGGTATTCCCTGGAACAGGTATCCAGGTTACCGTCCTTCCGGAGCCACAGGAGAACAGGTGGGAGGCAGCAGCATCTGTCCTCCTCGGAAGAGCAAAATGAGTCCCTTCACTGCATTTACAACAAATCTGAAACTAAATGTTTAACACCCCCCTCCCTCCCCGCTTTTGGCAAGAATTGATGCTTCTGATCTCAGGTCAAATTTGCACAATATAAGCCCCTTCCCCCCTCCCTTCCACCCGTCAAATTGTGTTTTATGTTAAACGTTTAGAATGAATGAGGAGAGTGAGAGAGGGAGGCAGCACGGCTATTTCTGGGTTTGTGTTATAGAATTATGAAGATTTGTTTCTTGGAAAAAAGAAAAGATTTTCAGTGACAGATTGCAAACTTACTTTCCTTCCTCTGATTTTTTTTTTTTAATGCGTTTTAGTTTTCATACCAATCCATCAATACACAGATAAAACTGAAATAACGATTCAGAGGATGCCTTGTAGTGTGCCTAGCTTACTGCAAAAACTTATTCCTCATTACCAACAAGAATGCAGGAATATCGTAGTTCAGCGAGAGATACGTAGCAGTTTTGGACTTAAGAGCAAGGCTTTATGCTATTTGACACAAGAACTTCAGAGGTAGACAAATTGTGCATTTCTTTCATTGTATTTTGGAGAACAATTTCCAATATTTCAGATACACTTTTAAGATACGCGGGGAGCACAATTTGGAAGAAAGCAAATCAGAGTAAATTAGCACCCAGCTGGTGGTGGTGTTATCGTTGTTACGGGATGTCTTTTGATTAAGCGAAAAGCCGTGGTTGTGCCTTCTGCCCTTGCTGAAGCTGATTACAAAAGGTATGTGTAGGTAGGCAAAGACTATCCGTAGCATACCTTTTGAAATACTATTGTCCTGAGCAATAGGAATTTGAATTAAAACTTCAAGTAGTTTCCAAGCTCCAGAAACTGAGTACTTTTGAAATTTCAGTCCTCTAAGCTGATGATCAACAGGCAGCGTAGTGTACTTGGCTGCTTCTCAAGATTTCTCTGCTGGTGGAGAGCACCTTCTTTTGTGAAGTTAATGATTGTTATATACTTACTGATTTTCACTGTCTACCCCTTACAGCAGACTGCCATCACGTACAGGTCCAGGAGAGAGTTTTGTGTTGATACTAGAAGCCTGCTGTTTCAGCAAGCCTTCATCCCTAGCGTGCGTGTCTCAACATGAGTCAACAAGATTCTATGGATACTCAAAATATTTTGAAACCATATGAACAGAATGTGTATTTTCCTCTGGCTAGTAAAACTCAGTCATAAAGTCTTCATAGATTCATAACATGTCAATTCCAACCAACTTGGCAAATGAATTGTTTGTTAAAGCATATTCTGGCTGTATATCCAAACTGCATTTAAACAAAATAGCATTTTGTTCCTGCCAGGTATTGGACTGGCCACTGAAGACTCAGGTTTTCTGTTCAAGCAGGTTGGAGCAGATTTTTGACTTGACCTTCCTAGAGAAGAATGTTAGTACAAAATTTGTCCTTTCTACGAGTTTTATGGGAGGAGGAGAGAGGAATTTTTTGTATTGCCTGTTAGTATAGTCTGATGTCCTGAATTAACAACAACAAAAATCAATTCATATACTCTTTGCTTTTTGAAAGAATTGGTGATTCAGCAGAAGAGAAATAATTTCAGCACTGTTACTTATATAATGGGATTATTGCAGCTTCCTCAGATACTGGTTATGAGACTAGATATTAAAATGTTATGTAGAATATCTTTCAGAGAAGGGAACTTGATCTGGAGATGTGTACTAAGATTTGAGAGTGTCTTTTTTTAGTAATGTGTGCCTGAATCCAGATTAGATACTGTCTCAATAATGATGTAAAAAAGCTTATGTTATGGCTAATTTGCCAGTAATTACTTATGCTTCTGTGCTGTACATAAGCAGGATGAAAAATTAGTCTTATCATTTAGTGTCTTCTTTATCTTCTCAGTTGGATCTCTGATGCTGTTGTACGTTTTGTACCATGTAGCCGTTCATCTCTTGTAATGACCTGCTTGTTTCTCGTTTATGCTTATGCTTTTGTCCTTTATACATCTGCTTTTATACGCAATTTTTTGTTCTTCTTGTTTTTGTATTCTGGTACTTCTTCATTATTCTGTCTCATATCTGCCCTCTTTTTCCTTGTCCCAATTTTTGTCATCTGTTGTGGTCATCAGAGATTTCCATCTAGCGTTACGTGACAGGTTCTTCTGTAGGAGTTTATAGGACGTGCTGGGAAGGAATTGCATTTGTTCGCCCTTTGCAACTATGCTTGTGTCTAAAATTGTGTTAAAATGTAATAGAAATGCAGAGGAATACTCTCTGATGCCTCTAAACACTGCCTCTGCCTAAACCTGCCCCCTTATTATCTGATTAAGCTTCTGCAAATTAGAAGTAGACAAGAATGCATTGAATTTCAGAGTCTTTTACTGGACAGTAATTGTGAATATTAGATATTGAAGTGCAGTTAATTTATCTGAGTGTCATTGACTGCAAGAAAGTTGTACAAAATTACCAGTACGAGAGTTTAGTTTTACATTTTGGCTCCATATTATACACTTAAATGAACAGCCACATATTAAAAAACTAATGAAATGAAATATAGAAAAGAAAGAACTTTCTGTCCCAAAGGCTCCAAAGGATTATCAAGCTAATGGCTACATTTTGATTCTGGTTTTGTAGAAGACGGTGTTCAGTCAGGGAATGTAGTACTAAATCTTTTTCAGTTTATCAGTTTTTTTAACATCTGATTATTTATAGCACTATTTTGGTTTTATCATCAATGTTTGGTTTCAGTAGACTTATGTTCTAGTCACACTATAAAGCAGTGTACCAAGGGTGAATTATACTAGTACCTAACTGAAGCAATCCAAAGGAATACCTGACTATTTTCTAAATATTTTAATGTCATTGTAAATGTGTAAAACTACTTTGATTGTATGTTTTCTGTATAAATAGCTGTCCCAGAATCGTTAGATGATGTTAAAATACCTGAAAATACGAAATATTATGCAACAGCAAAGAGAAAGGGTGCCACATATTAATACATACTGGATATACACTAAAATATCTACAAGGTTTTTTATTCTGTTGCTACAAAATACTGGAACTTGTTTCTGTCGGTCAGTTAAGAGATCCAAGTCTAGCTCATGAATGTGTAGCACTGGCAAGACAGTCAGCTGTCCCTCTTTCTGATCACTACTGATGTGAATCTTATTGATTCTGACAGAAATAAATACTATTCTGGGAAGCACCTGGAGGTTCTTTTGCAGAAGGATTTAATGAGATATGTTTATTTCTATTATAATACCGAGGGGTTTTTAATTATTTTTTTTTTTTAAAGTGTGCAGTTCGTGCAGCTACCGAAGGCAGAATCCTTGTGCTGGAAGGTTTGGAGAAGGCTGAGCGGAATGTCTTGCCGGTGTTGAACAATTTACTGGAGAACAGGGAGATGCAGCTTGAAGACGGTCGTTTTCTCATGTCTGCAGAGCGATATGACAAACTTCTGCAGGTACTGAAATGCTGTTCAAATTTTCTTTTTTTTTTTTTTCCCCTGTTCTTGGTAGTACTGGAATACAGTTATGAGGGGGAGAAGTCAAATGGGGGAAATCTTACTAAGGTGTCTCTGGTTTGTGGTTATGGTTTTGTGTTTCTTTTTGAAATGTTACGTAGGATGAAATAGGCAGAGTGAAAGCTATGCAAGAAGTCAAACTACTGCTTGCACCACCAACAAAAAGTTTTCATCTGTGTCTTGTCTGTCAGTAGGAAAAAGAGTAGTTCGTGTTACCCTTGTATGACCTCGATATGTTTTTAAAATGTGAAAGCCACAATGTGAAAGTAGCTCAAATATACTTGTGAAAAGCTATTTAAGTTGAAATTGTTCCCATGAGGTTCAGATAATGCTTCAACATTGCAATAACCTTGTTGCTAGGCTTTTAAAATGTTAGGATACCAAAAACCAAAATGAGGTCAAGATGAGCAATACTATATTCATCAGTGCTGCCTTGCCTTTAATTTACAAAAGTGTATGTAAAAAGCCAATCGAAGTTCTAGGAAATGGTTAGAGAATTTTCTTTTGAGAGGAAATGGGATTTCAGTGTCTGCTCCCATTGCTGTTTTAGCCGTTCACCTTTTCTTTCAGGCTTTGAATCCTACTGCTTAAATTTGAGTGGATACTTCTCAGGGTTTTGGGGACGTCAGTAAATTCCATCAGACAGTTTCCAACAGTACTCTGCATTTTACTTTCCTGTACTGTAGTTTCCAATCACATACCTGTCAGTCTGTCTGAACAGTCTGATGCCTGCTTGCTCATGTTTCTGCCTGTCTTACGTAACAGTGGTTACGTGTATAATTCAGACCCACGTGGCCCAGGAAGGAAATTTGCAATAAGCCTTCTGTCATTGATCCCGATTGTATGAAGTTGCCAGCTATGCTGAAGTACTGTAGTGGGTTTCTGAAAACACGTAACTTTTTTTCTTATGCCTCTCATCTGTCGTTAAAATTCTTCTGCCCCTTGCCTTTTCCAAAAATGCTGTTGATGTTTAATTAGCAGATGCAGTTGTTGGAAACATTATTATTATTTTTTAAAAGTAAGCTTTTAAAACGTAATTGTATTTAAAGACTGAAAATGAGAATTCAAACCTAGACAGGATTTCATTGCAGTTATACAAAGCATTTTCCTCTCTTTTCCTTTTTAACACTTTTCTAATGATAAAATGTTTGAAAATGAGTGCTTCGGGCACACTGCTAATAGTATATGAATTAAATAAATCTCTTGCTACAGTACTAAATCTAATATTGTTGTTTGGTTGTTTGGAGAATATTGTATTATATAAGCTAATGTTCATTTTCTCTCTCCTGTGTGAATAATTACTGTACGCCTAGGTCTGCAGGAAATGTACTCGTGTACGGTTTCAAGGAAGACTTAACTGTGATGTGGGAAGACTAAAGTGTATGCAATGAATTTTTCACTTGATGACAAGTGCAATACAACATTTAATGACCCCATGAAGGAGTCTAGTTCTGTATTATTGCTTATAACAACGTTTAATTTGTAAATGGAAGTTAAAATGTGGATTTTAATCAGTCTTAGTTATAAGAGGCAAAAAAAGAAAAAAATACTTGGTCATGGTAACCCAACTCTGAAGTTTTAGAACAAGATAAATTGTGCAGTCTATTTCTTTTCTGTTCTTTGTGAAAACAATATTTTAATAATACCTTTTCAACTTGGACCATATGTGGGTCTTCGGTCAAATTGCTACAGGCCTGAAAGCTGCACCTAATGAAGCGTTTGGAAAAACTTGGGTTTACCATCAAAAAATTTGACTAGTTCAGTGTTTTCTAGCACCTCTAAATCAAAGATGAGAACAGCACCACATTTAGGTTGAAGGATCTGTTGCTGTTAGTTTGTGGCTGGAAAGCTGCCAGACGAGAGAGAGCTGGGGATTCTAATAGAAAATCGGCTGAATACGATCCAGCAGTGTGCCCAGGTAACCAAGAAAAGCCAACGGCATCCTGGCCCGTATTAGAAAGAGTGTGACCAGCAGGAGCAGGGAGGTGATTGTCCTCTTGTACTTGGCACTGGTGAGGCCACACTTTGAGTTTTGTGTCCAGTTTTGGGCACCTCAATACAAGAGGAATATTGAGGTGCTGGAGTGAGTGCAGAAGAGGACAATGAAACTGGTGAAGGGCCTGGAGAATAGATCTTATGAAGAGCGATTGAAGGAGCTGGGGCTGTTTAGTTTGAAGAGGAGGAGGCTGAGGGGAGACCTCATCACTCTCTACAACTACCTAAAAGGACATTGTAGAGAGGTTGGTGCTGGTCTTGTCTCACAGGTAATTAGTGATAGAACAAGAGGGAATGGCTTCAAATTGCAACAGAGAAGGTTTAAACTGAATGTTAGGAAAAAATTTTTCACAGAAAGAACAGTCAAACATTGGAATAGGCTGCCCAGGGAAGTAGTTGAGTCGCCATCCCTGGGTTTATTTAAAGGTTGTTTAGATGTGGTGTTGGGGGATATGGTTTAGGGATGAGCTTTGTAGTGTAGGGTTAATGGTTGGACTCGATGATCCCAAGGGTCTTTTCCAACCTGAATTGTTCTATGATTCTAGTCAATCTGCAGCTTAGTCATCATAAGCTTTTAACGATGTAATGTTTTCTTTCTTCTTGGTGCTTTATTTTAATTAATTTAGGATCATACAAAATCGGAGTTGGATGCCTGGAAGATTGTTCGGGTCAGTGAAGATTTTCGAGTGATAGCGTTGGGCCTGCCAGTACCTAAATACTCCGGCAACCCTTTGGATCCCCCGCTTCGCTCTCGGTTTCAAGCTAGAGACGTTTATCATCTGCCCTTTAAGGTAAGTGTCCTAGCAGAAGAGTTGGATTATCTGTACTGAGTAGAGCTAATATTTTGATGTTATATTTTACTTGCCTGACCTCTGAAAAGAATCCTTGAGTCATAGATTTACTGTAAAGAGTATTTTTTCATACCATGGCCTAATTCCTGAAAAGCAGGCTTATGTTGCCAAGGAATACTACAGCAGAAAAATAACTTCCGTAAAATAGAATAACCCTAGAAGAAAGGTTTGATGATCTTTTTGTTGTTTTTTTTTTTGTCAGTAAAGTTAATTCTGCATCAAGGAGTGAGTAAGCTCTTTATGTATAAATTAAAGGGAAAAGTAGAAAATGTCTCGTACATCATGAGCTGTGACCCACAGTACGATCCCCAAATTAATTTACTCTGCGATTTTATGTTCTATTTTCAGGACCATCTTCAGCTATTATATTCGATTGGATCAAACATTTCCACAGAGAGGTAATTTTTCATAATTAAAAAAATAAAAATGGAATGAGGGAAGAAAAGCGATGTCCTTGGAGGATTCCTTGCTATTTTTGTATCTTCTATCACTGCACAGAGACCAGAGCTGGAGAAGTTTTTTAATATGTGTGGGTGTATGCTCACACAGCTTTTCGTGTGCAGCCTTCATATAATGAACTGTTAATGCTTTAGAACTTCAATCACACCTTACTTATTTGTGTTCAGAAATAGATTCCACATCTTATACTATATTTAATTTTCTAGGCGTTTGTATTTTTAAATATAGAGAGCATGTTTGAAACTCTGTAATTACTTTTTTCCTATGCAGAATTTCTCAGCTCCTGTCTTTTGCTACAACTCTCAGCTCTCAAGAGTCTTCTACATTGGGACTTCCAGATTTTCCTTTAGACAGCTTATCGGCTGCAGTTCAGATTTTGGTATGTGCATACACATGTGCTGTGGAACTGTACGGGTTTAAAAATTCTCAAAATTAGATCTGGATTATTCGTGTTGTTAGAAGATTAACACAAATGTTTAAAAAATGTACCCAAAACAACTAAGGATGGTTTGAAGAAGAAAAGCCCCAGTCAGATATCTCTGGGACCTACTGGGGAGAGTCCAACGGAGAGTGACGAGGGTGATAAAGGGACTTGAACATCTCTCCTGTGAAGAGAGACTGAGAGAACTGGGGCTGTTTAGCCTTGAAAGGAGACAGCTGAGAGGGGATCTTATTAACATATACAAATATCTGAGGAGTGGGTGTCAAGAGGAAGGGGACAGTCTCTTCTCAGTGGTGCCCAGCAATAGAAAAAGAAATAGTAAGTTTAAGTTAGAACATAGGAAGTTCCACCTCAACATGAGGAGAAATTTCTTTACTGTGAGGGTGGCAGAGCACTGGAACAGGCTGCCCGGGGAGGTTGTGGAGTCTCCTTCTCCTGCCTGGACAAGTTCCTGTGTGGCTGCCCTAGGGGATCTTGCTCTGGTAGGGGGGTTGGACTAGATGATCTCTAGAGGTCCCTTCCAACCCCTGACATTCTAGGATTCTGTGAATTTATAACTTTAACCAAGTATATAGCATAATACTGAAGGACATAGTATGGCATGACACAAGATTTGTGATGATTAAATGTATCTTAGCGCTCAAAAGAATGGTTTTTATCTTGCTAGATTGTCCTCTGGGACTTCATTGGTATCTACAGTTTACCTGATGACACTGAGGTAGTCAGTGGAGAGAAATAAAAATCACAGCCCGGGAGTACTTTACACGATATGCGTGTAAATCGGATCGATTGCGTTGTGAAGATGCCCATTACTCTCCAGGGATGCCTGAAAAGACAGAAAGCAGTTTTACAAACATGGGTATAGGAGACAGTTAAATTGCATGAGATGAGGCCTACATTAGGTCTTTGGGTTACTGGTGGATTGTAGAATAAACATAGACAGAGAGGGTTACCTGAAGCTGCAGATTGTGCACACTTGAAGGTGTAAGTAATCCCTCCTGATGGCTGTGGTCCGTAGGGAAACAGAACAGCTGTACACTTGCTGAGTTCACAGTGACAGATCAAGCAGGTCAGCATTGAAGCTCCAGCAGCCTTTCTGCTTTCCGGGAGAGGATTTTGTCCCTTGGAGTTTATAATTATGTGGTAAAAAGTGAAAGTAAAACCAGAAGGTGCCTCCTGAAGGAAGTCAGGGAGGTGAGATCTCTGTAAAGAGAGAGAGTGAGGGGTTTTGGTACCCTTTTGCTTGAGAGAACATGTGGTCAGCTCAGAAAGGTAAAATACCAGGACACCTTCTCAAACTCCTTTCCAGGCTGCAGGTGTCTATAGAGAGGACTTGTAGGATAATTCTATGTTGTGTCTCCTGTGCAGTCATTTTACCTATGTAAAATGACTAGTGGCAGATCACTTCTACATATTTTATTGGTTTATCCACATTAAAACATACCAGTTACTCGTGTTACTGTGGGTCTTAGTCCCTGCAGTTGGGCTGGATACTTGCAGACATAATTTTTTTTCTGAATTACTGGTGCTACATCAGATGTTAAGAAGTTATTAAAATTCAAGCTCAGAGAAATGAAACGGTATTTGAGAAAGAAATACATGTTGGATTTTAAAATAAATTACAACTTCTTCTTCTTTGAGCCCAGTAGTGAAAAATTATTCTTAAATGAATGCCAGATGGCTTTCAGAGTAATGGAAAGAAAATGAGCCCTAAGCTATTATCTTAACTATGGAATGAAGGAAGCATTTTATTTTATGTTAGAGAATGTGAAGTGTTATCATTGTGTGACAACGTCTTTTTTAGGTATATGAGAACTGTTTCTGTTAGTTTTAATCACTTGGTGTTTCTGAGCCGACTGTTCTCAGCGAATCTAACTTGCTGGGTCACTGCCATGCACTACTTGTAGCTTGGTTGATTTAATGGTTTAAAAGTGTGGCTTCTTATCTTCTGTCATGGATTCACACAGTCCCAAAATGTATTTCTTAGGCTGAAAATTCCTGCCTGCTGAAAGGGAGAATTTTTTATAGGGTGCTGTTCTGAAGAGGCTAATTTCATACACGCCATTGTAATTATTATTCATTTGAGATAATGTGGACAAATTATATGTTGTGTCTTTATATATAGACAGAGGGCTTTTAAAATGCAATAAAGGGCTCCCTGATCCTTTAAGCAGTACATTTACTATAATGCCTTAAATGGTTTATTTTTACTGATCTTTTCTTAATATGGAACATTATAAATAGTATTACTGATTATAAGTATGAATTGAATAAAACATGCATCTCCTGATTTAATTTCTAAGCAACTCTTCTGTCAGCTGGGTTCCAAGTGTATAACTGAAAATCAGTTGATTTTATTTGAATCGTATTATTTACTTATTTTGATGAAGGCTTGAAAAAGTAGTGCCAGTCCACTGACTGTTTTTCACTAGTGTTACCCACAAGCAGAGCAACTAGGATGATGAAGGGAGTGGAGCATCTCCCTTATGAGGAAAGGCTGAAGGAGCTGGGGCTCTTTAGTTTGGAGGAGACTGAGGGGTGACCTCATTAATGTTTACAAATATATCAAGGGGGAGTGTCACGAGGATGGAGCCAGGCTCTTCTTGGTGGCAAACAATGATAGGACAAGGGGTAATGGAATCAAGCTGGAACACAAGAGGTTCCACTTAAATTTGAGAAGAAACTTTTTCCCTGTGAGGGTGACAGAGCACTGGCACAGGCTGCCCAGGGAGGTTGTGGAGTCTCCTTCTCTGGAGACATTCAAGACCTGCCGGGACACGTTCCTGTGTAGCATAGTCTAGGCGTTCCTGCTCTGGCAGGGGGATTGGACTTGATGATCTTTCGAGGTCCCTTCCAATCCCTAGCATATTGTGATGATAGTCCTTAAAAATTTGCAAGTATCTTTGAAAACAAACAATCAAGCTACTGCGTAGCAGGTGCAAGCATACATAGTAACCAATTTCAAAACAAAACAGTTTTGATCAAACTGGTCAGAAATTTCTAGGATTAGATTTGTTAAATAGAATCTGTACAGTGAAATAGAATCAAAATTAAATACTAGAAATTGCTGTGAATGGGTAGATCATTGTTGGAATATAGATTCCTTGTCATACTGATTCTTTTCTAGTAGTCCTATGAAACTCAGTTGCCCGTGGTGAGATTTGTTTCTCCTAACCCTAAATGTCTTTAGGTGTCTGAGCTAGTCACTGTAGCTTCCATTTATGCACAGGAAAGCAAGTAATTTTTAGGACATAGTTCTTCTAATCTACTTTAGACATTTATATTATAATGAATTGCACTTGAGAAATGCCAGGTTTGATATTTGATTGAATACTGCATGTATTAGTCATTTGTATATTGCCCTTATAATTTTAATTTAAGTTCAACACTAAATAGCATTTTCACATTAATAGCTGGTGATAGAATGAGCCAATCACTTTGTAAAATTTCTGTATTTTAATTTGAATTAGAATTCCTTCCCTATGATGTCAGTCCAGCATGTTATTGACCGGCTTTACCCCTATAATGTTTTCCTCGGAAAGGAAGGCAAGACTGCAGTCAAAGATGTGTTAAAAGTAAGTATTGCACATACATATTATAATTCCAGGGAGCGCTGAATTATGATAGTAGTTTTCCTGACTACTTCTGACTCTCCTGACTCTTTTTACTACTTCTGAGGAAAAAAATCTTAAATAAAATAAAAATCTTAAATAAACTAAATGACTATGTTACTGCTGATGCTAAAACTGTATTTAAAAAACCCCAAACTTCATAAACTGGTAGATTTCCTTGTAGTGAAAGGTGAAACCGCTGTGTTCTGTAGAATATTTAAACCTCAGTTGAAGTCTACAGAAAAAAATCATTATTATATAAATGGTGAATTGACTTGAAAGTAATTACTTTATACAGTCAAGGTAGTCAAATGCTTTAAAACTACCTCTGGCATTTGACTTTTAAGAGGAGATACTAAAATAATAATAGAGATCACGTGCACAAAATACACTCAGCATAGTAGGATTATAGATTATATTAGTCTCTGTTTTTAGTCTGTGTTAGCCTTTGGTTGCTTGTTGTTGTTGGTCACATCTGTTAAATTTTTTTTCCCATGTTCAGTAGTAGTTTGTAAAGCCTATAATTATGCTGGGTTATTCCATTTATCCTGTTAAAACTTCATCGCTGTGTCAGCTTCGTTTCATTTTTGAGTATGTTGTAGGAGTTATCTATTTTGTTGAACAGTAGTGTTTGTGACCCAGAACATCTTACCCATCTCTCTCCATCCTTAAAATTTATTTGTGCGTACGTATTTAGAAATAATTATCTTTGTAGCTAGTGAATTTTTGGTTTTCCTGAAACCAAACCTACACGTCAGGGAAATGTTTGTAGCCCATCCCTGCTGACACCTGCCCTGTACTGCCTTTTTGCATTGGAGCTCAGTTCCATACTCCCCGTTTAATCAGACTGGTCTTCTGCTTGTCTGTCTGAGTTTTGGGGTGGAGAGTCCTTGCATTTGAAGGAGGTTGTCCTGAATGACCTGCTAGCTTTCCTGAACTTTCAAAGGGGTCCTACCTACCACTTCTCTGAATAAGTTAATCTGGCCTGAAAGGCAGGATCTGTAGCTGATATGACTTGCCTTCATCATTCCCCCTCAGGATTTTGAACTCTGGTATCTCATGGGTGCTAAAGCCAACTCTGCTGTTGATTGACACATGCACAACCAATTGCCCCCTCCTTGTTTATGAACAGCAGGAGCTTGTCTGTGTGTCACCCCTGCCCGGCCAGTACAGCGCCGGTGTTGAGATGCTGTTCCAGGCAGCCTTGAATATGAAGGTTGATTGTGTCTCGGGCTGTGTTGCACTTTCACCACGTATCAGAATGATTGAAATTGACTGTAAGAACCATGGTTCGGGTGGTAATACAGACTTCTGTCTGTCAGCAGAGCAGTGCCAGTCACTTCTGTTCTTAATGTGCCTTTGAGTCCTTTGTGCTATTTTGTTTCCCGTGTCAGTGGTGAATAAGTTTCAGTACCAGCAGCTTCCTCCATTTTCCGTTTCTTTACATTTTATATGTTGTGCGTACTTTTACTTCCTGTATAAGACAGTTTCATTTGACTAGTAAAATCTTCCTTCTCAGTGATCGTCTACTTTTAAATACTTACTTATTGTTTACATTTTTCTGCGTTAATTTTCTCCTTTTTTGATACTCTTCTTCATCACTACTTAGATGAGCTTGTCCCATTATGTCACATACATATAATCTTATTTGAGATTTTATTCTGTTTACACACAACAAATATTTTTAAGCAATGAACCTTAACAAATTCAGAAAAAAGCGGATTGTACTGAGGAGCTTCTGTTCATAATGATATTATAGTAATAGCAGCACGAGAACTGTATTAAATGTGGGTAAGAAATTATTTTTTTTTCTGTTCCATAAGAAATGCGAGCAGGAGGAGTCTGGCAGAAGCCAGGTGGTTTCTTACTCTAACTTCCTACAGACTTCCAAAGAGGGTCCACTGAATGTTTACCACTGAATACTTCTCTTTGTATAACAGAATACGGTTAGGAAGTACTAATCTTAATTGAGAAGTATTTAGAGCTTAAAAATAAATGCTTGAAGTTTATTTGCAATTGATGGATTAACTGTTGTGCATTGAACCACTTCTTAACATCAGCTGACATTTAAAGGAAATAAAAACAAATTCCATGGAATAAAATGTAAAGTTTAGGCATCTGCCTTGGAGACAGATATGGGGAGGTAGTAACCTAGCTGGTAATGTATCTTAATTTCAGGATGTCTTCCAGTCAGCTGCTGGAGCTGAAAAGTGAGGTAACCAGCAGTTAACCTAAACAGCTCGTTTTTTCAGCTATGCTTATTTCTCGAAGAGATCATATTCTCTAGGTACTGTCTTCCCAAACATTATCTTCAACTTGCGTCAATCTTTTCCTTATGTTCCTTCTTGTTCACTGAGACTCCTCCAAGACCTAGATATTTCTTATTCTTGATAGTGAATTCATGTGAAATATTGACTTATACCTTCTCCGTGAGTGAAAGTAGTTTGTTACAGTGTTAGTCTTTGATGTGTAAAGATGCTTTGAAATGCAAATCTCTTGTTCAGAGGATCTAGTTGGAGTTAAAACCTGTCTTAGGCTTAACTCTGTCAACCTACTTTTTCATTTGATTCATGTGATTCCTTTTGTCAGACTAGTTGGCATCAAAACAAAGTGTTTGGGGATTGCACACTAAACCAGCAGAGATCTTGATAGTTGCTTCTCATAGAGAACACTTGTGCAAGGGCTACAGTTTGCAGCATCATTAGTTCATTCACTTGCAACAGACAGAAGTACCAAAATAAACTTGAATGTGTACTTTTGTGTACTTTTATGTGAAGTTTCTGCACTTTGGAAACTGTGTGAATTTCTATTCTGATTCTTAAATCAGATCTTAAACTTAGAAGATCTGACAAAGGAAAATATGACTTGGTTTGAATTCAGGCCATTACTGGTTTTCTGTGCTTGCATGAAATATTGACATGACAAATTATTCTGACTGACACATGAACATTTGAAATACGATTGCAAAAACTACGTAAAGAATTATTTAAGCCTTATCTCTAGGAGATTTAGATGAAGAGAAATTACTACTTTCAGGGAAAACATGCTTCCAGTTAAACATACTCAAACAATAACCTTAAGCACATGTTATGTCCCACAGTACTGAGGTTTTTCTTTCCTGATGGGCATTTATAAAACTGGTCATCTTCATTTAGGCTGAATTTGGTGGCTCATGAGAGACTCCAGCTGTCGTATACTTATTTCTTTATCGTTCCATAAGCTTTTAGTGTTTTACTTCAGATTCACTGGAGATTTTATGTTTGCTTTTTTAATTCCCACATGACTTTTGGGTGTCTTTCTTTCCCAGTGTTGGAAACACCCACTGTTGTGTTTTTTGCAACCTTTCGATCAAGAGAATCTTCCCATCGGGTTCTAGAAACAACAAATGGATCAAATTTGTCTTAACAAATGAGCAAGTCCCCTTTAGCCTGCTCTCTGTTTAACTTTGGTATAAGACCCTTCTAGAATCTTTTTTCTTTTTTTTTCTCATGCCTTGCTTAATTCTGTGTTTACTGTCTTGGTCTTAAATAAAAGTTTGTTTGTTCCCTTTGACTCGTTTTTGTATTGCTTTCACACCCACTTTAACCTTATCTGACCTCCTCTTCAAAACCTATTTCCCTGCCTCAAAGTAGGGAATCTTCAGACTGCATAGGCACTTTCTTGTAGAGAGAGGGCTGCTAGTTCAGAAAAGTGGAATCTTCTTTCTTGTCTAGACAATTCTGTTCATTTCTAAGATATTTCTGTTACAAATTTTGGTCTAAGACAGGATTTGTTTCTCTTTTATTTCTCCCAGAGTAATCTATAATCTTTGGATTATGGATTATAGATTGGATATACATTATTATATGGATATAGATTATGGATTATAGATTATAAAAATACTCTTAATGCCAATATGTGTCACTGTAGTGGAATCTGTCCTTCAGACTTCATCTATCTGTCCAGTCATGGATTTGCAGTTCATATTCTGTTTTTTTTGTGCAACAGTTCAGCCCTCTTGTTCCTTGAAAAATTCTCTTTCCTTCCGATGCAGAGAGTCTTCAAGAAAGGTCGGCTGCCTTTGGATGCCTCTTTTGAATAACAAAGCTTTCTTGTGGGTTCAGCATAGTGGTTATCACCAAGTAATACCTCGTTTCAGCGCTCTGTTTGTTTCACCAGCTGGATCCCCAGCATATTCTTTGCAGTTTCCATGCTGAGACGTTGCTGATCATTAGATACTCCCAAGCAGCCAGAATTCCTCTTCTTAGTTTTTTTCCTAATTTTTGCAGTTTGTGTTTTCTCATGTGTTTTTAGACATGCAGAATGTGGCCTGATGATTTTGAACTGCCAAACCACTTCCCTTGTTTTTGGTGGCTATCATTTTTATTTTCCTCCTGAGTCTTAGGCTATGAGGCTGCCCACTTCTGGCTCTCCATGTGTCTCCCAAACATTTTAATGCTGAGTGTGCTCAGTAATTGGCCTTCCAAGCCACAAATATTTTTTCCTTTGCAACTATCAGCTTGACCCTTGTATAGAGGAAGTTGCTTCTGGCTCAGGCAGAAGCATGTTTAATGTGTTGTACATCGATTTCATGCCACTTTCTGATTCTGTATCTAGCTATCAAAATTCTAAATGAAGAACTGTGTCAGAGATCTGTCTTCCTCTGAAAGCCACAAAGTTTTGTTCGCTGCTCCTGTCCGGGTGTAAGTGTGATAACTTGTTTAATTACTACATGATCCAGTTCAGCAGCATCTCCGTGCTTACATGTGATGAATCCTAATTGTACGTATTCAGTTAGATGAATTCAGGTTGTGTAAATTCAGTGGTGATCTGCACAGGTATAGTCCTCTTTCACTCTCCTGATTTAGAGGCTAAAAGGTTAGGTGCGGAGCACTTAACGACGTTTTAAGAAGAAAAATAAAAGAAAAAAGTAAACCTCAAAACCCCAAACCAGAAGACATCTTAAAAATTTTAGACTCTCAAGACCTTTGTGTACAAGGTCCACTGCTGCTGTCTGTACATGTTGCTTGTTTGATGCAGAGGCTGCTGGTGCGGACAATCTTCTTGCTGGCTCACGGTTATTTTTTTCTGTTGGTTTCTGACGAAGGGATTTTAGTGTATGAGCAATTTGCAGTTTTGTGTATGAGCAGCTTTGGCTCTATCCAAAAATACTGTTAACTTAGTAATATTACAATTTACTAATGAATGTAAGGGTGAGAACATCTGTAGTTCATTTCACAGAATCATCATTGGAATATTTCTTAGAACCAGTTCGTGATATAGTCGGTAGGCGTTCCTGTCCTCTGTTGTTTAAACATTTAATAGTATCTGAAGTAGACTGAGCTGTTACAGTGAGAGTATAAATTGGTGCAGCCCTTTACTAAAGCACGTTTATCTTAAATTCGTGTTTAAACATGAATTTAAGTGTTTTTTTACAGGCTCTTGTTCTAGAATGGGAATTTACGAAATGGTGAAGAGCCAAAGCATTTGCATGAATGCATCTCAGTTTTCCTTCTAAACTTTAGTTGGCAGTGCTGTGAATCCTAGTAGTAATAAAGCTACATGCTTTTTAAGAATGATTTTACATTAGTGACTTCTTTTTTTAAAAAATCTTTTTTTCTAAGAATTCTAAGGAGGTAGGTAAGAGCTCTTTTTGTCTTGTTCACTCAGCTTTTGCTCTGTTGAATAAAATGGCACTATGAGTTAAGTAATTTGAGTTAGTGGCTTTTTTTTGTGCATAAACTCCCTTGATATAATTTTCTTCTTTCCAACAAAATAGACTTTTTATAATGTTTTTTTAAATGATTTTCATATACAGCATAAAATAGAGAGTATAATACTCAGAAGACGACTGGGAAGATGAATGTCCCATATTTTTTTTTTTGGTCCTTGGTATACCTGGAACATGCTGAAGGCTTAATTTGTACAGGTTATCCTCAATTTTCATTGTATCATAAAGCTGTGGAGCTGAGTAAACATAATGTTTGATTTTTTTTTTTTATTAGTAGCCAGATATTTAGCTCTGCAATTGGTTATAATGACCTGCAGAGATAGGTGATCTATTATTACACATGCTAAAGGCTATCACCCGTTTCTCTGATTATTTTGGTCTGTCAGGCTAAGACTTGGCAAAGTCCCCATATGACATTTTCATTTTCCATCTGTCGCTACAGTCGGAATAAGTCGATCTTTTTGCTTTGGTTTTAAATGTGAAATATATAGGCCATCAAGAATGCAAACACAGGTATGTGAAGTAAAGGTTGAAGAAAAGTAAATGGATTTAGGACTTCACAAGCAATTAATCTTGAATATATTTCTGGCCTTCTCCTCAGAAGGAACAGTTTTGAAAACCAGCAAGCCGAATTTAATAGTTAATTTTTCCTACACCCTAATTCTACAGCGTTTTGAGCTTCAAGACTCAAAAAACCACTTTCATCCCAGAAAGATTACGAAAGTAGAAAGTTCACATGGAAACAAACCCTTCCAGGCTGATGTAACTGTCCAGATTGGTGAAAAAGAAGTGACGTTCCAGGTATGAATTTATATATTCATCAGACTGTATGTGTTTTTACATACCATTAGTTTGTTTTCAGCTCATGGAGATTTTGACACTTGATAATAAAACTCCTTTGCACTGAATATTTTGTTGTAGCATAGCACATGATATGTGTTAGGAAAACATTTAGATATGGGCATATTAGTTTATGGACACAGGAGATTTTATTTCTAGATAAACTCATATTTTCCTGCATGTGAGTCATGTAAGTTTCTTGTGTTAAAAAAAATATTAAAGCACAGATGAAAGGAAAACCTCTAAATTTTATATTTTTTTTTATTGGATTAGAATAACAGAGATTACGTATGATGTTCTTGGTGCTGCTTTCCATTTTTCTTTTACTAAAAACAATAGTCTGTCTCTGTCTACACTTCAAGTAAAATCTAATGATTCCTAATGATTCCATGGTAATGTTCCTACACAGGATGTTGGGAAAATGGAACAAAAGTAATCACATCAAATATGATTAGTTTGAGTTTCTTCCAGTGAAGTTTATGACCTGCTAGGTGGTGAAATAAGGTCTTATTCAGGAAACAGATGCTGATCTGAGAATTGGAAGTTAATGTTGCATTTGGAGAGTCTAGAGAGCCTGAAAAGAAGGTGAACTAGTGGGAGTGTGAGAGAGGTCATCTTGGCACTGGTGAGGAAAGTCCTCAGAGAGTTTGTACCACAAAAATGTGGAAAGGGGACCGGCAGCAAACGGGAATTCGTCAGGAAAAGGGGAGTCTGGAGGAACCTGATTCAGCTCCTGTCTGAGGGTGGATTTTTGCTTTCATTTGACGTGTAGGTCGTAGCTTCTGAAAACAGCTCTGCAGAATGTGTATTTGGGAATAGGATGGTATGAGGAGTTTGCAGAGGAAACAGTCCCAGACTAGAATGGGAAGTGGAAATAGCACAAGTGCCTTAGCTTGGAGAGTGAGTGAAGCTCTCCAAAGTTCTGGTGAAAGTAGCTCCTTCAAATTTTCACAGTACAAATTGCTATGTCTCTTCCCTGATTCTCTGATAAGCAATAAATATTGGCGTGGGTTTTTTTCCCCCTAGCACAAAGTTATTTGCAGACCTCAGTGCTGTAATTGAATTGGTTCACGTTTTTGTTGTTGTTTTGTTTTTCCATGAAGAGCAGGTGAAGGAAGTTGTCTGTTGGAAATTGTATGACTGAATGTTTTTTAAGTGGAAGATTTAAGTTTGGATCACAGTCATCAGCAAAACAACCCTGTAGTTTTGCAGAGGCATAACCCAGTCCACACAGAGCCTAGAGTTATCACAGTATAGCTCATATTAGCATTGTAATTATTTTATTTTTTTACTTATAGGTTCCAGCTGGGACTGGGCTGTTAAGAAAGCATCCTCGATCAGATACGTTCATAAGGACTTCCAGCCATAATCAACTGTTGGCTGAAATGATGCAGTCCCATATGGTTAAAGATATGTGTTTAATTGGAGGAAAAGTAAGAATTTAAGTTTCCTCTTTCCCTCCTTTCCCATGTTCCTCAGGATGTAATCTGATTCATGTTTTTTAAACTTTTTAGGGCTGTGGTAAAACAGTTATTGCTAAGGAGTTTGCTGATATACTGGGATACAGCATAGAACCTATCATGCTGTATCAGGTAAGTAAACTTATCTGCTGATCATCTTGCTTTAAATATGATCTGAAATATGATGCATGGATGTTGATTCTTTGTGTATATTCTCTCTCTGAGTGACTTGAAAAGCTGAAGCTATGTTCATACACAGCTGCAGCTTTTTAAATCACTGCAATTCACAGGCATGGGTTAAAAAAATAAAACATAGCGAAGATTTTAAAGATAGATAGCAAAGTTTTCTGATCATTGCAGGGCATTTTTTACTCTCTGTCTTCGAATGCTCAGTGATATAGAATGCAGTGATATAGACAGTACAATGTTATTCCATATCAACTAGCCCAGATACTACTTTCCTTCGATTTTATTTACCTCACTGTGAATGTGAAAGAGAGGTAATCTAAAAAATATGTACGAATAATCGTTTAACACAATGGCCTTTCTCCTAGCTGCAGAGAATTGACAACTCAGTCTGTGATTTGGCATGACTGAGTGTCACGTCTTTTGTGTCTTTGCCTTCTGGGATTTTTTTTTCTCTTTTGAAGTGTATTTCCTGCCTTTAGGTCAGAGTGGTGACTACTTACAGTTCATGAATGTTGAATGCCTCCAGAAGATGTTTTGTTGTTCCTTATTTTTTTATGGTTTTTTGTCTGTATGCTGTTTAATCTTGTAATATAATTCTCCATTATCAACACTATTTTTTATTATTGTGGAAGACAGTTTCTTTATTGTATTGAGAACGCATAATGGGTTTTATGTTTCTGGGGAATTTTTTTAAAGTTATTTCTCATGTTCTGTGACCTTAGTCTTTCTTCTGTTTATTTTTTTGGTGTGTTTTCTGTCAAGACCACCTAATATCCACTTACATGCTTATTTTTTCTGATGCCTAACACGTGGAGTTTTAATCAATATTATAATTTCTGTGCCTTTTGGTTTTTTACATTCTTGTTTAGTGTGCTGTCATGGTAGGACTGTGTTGCAGTGGCGATTAGAAGATAAGCTTCCATATTCAAAGGTGTTGCATCCTAGAAATATAAAATGAGGGCTGGTGTTTAAATTGTTACGTTCAGTTAATGTGGGCTTTATTATTCGTAGGTGCTATAACAAACAGCCAGTAACCTTCTTCCATCCTTAACCTAATTGTTACTAGTTTGTGTCTTAGCACAGATGCGCTTTAAAGCTAAATTTGGAGCGAAGTTGGATGAAGAAAGAATTGGGTTGGAAGGAACCTTCAAAGGTCATCTAGTCCAACCCCCCTGCAGTGAGCAGGGACATCTTTCACTAGATCAGGTTGCTGAGAGCCCCATCAAGCCTGACCTTGAATGTGTCCAGGGATGGAGCCTCCACCACCTCTCTGGGCAACCTCTGCCAGTTTTTCATCACCCTCATTGTAAAGAACTTTCTCATACCATCTGATCTAAATCTACCCTGCTCTAGTTTAAAGCCATTGGCCCTTGTCCTGTTTTTACACGCTCTTGTTAAATGCACAGGCAGTTGACATAGTTGCCTTCAAACGGCAGTCATGGGGTAAAATGACAAGAAGGAAGAGCCTCCGTGGGCTTTGGAGGTGGTGGCAAGGAGCTTGTTGTTGGAGCTGCATTTTTCATTACTTGGAAGAAGGAATACACAGTAATTGAAAAAGTAAGGGCAGAGTGAATGTTTTTACTGAGTAAAATGTAAAGTTTGTGTTTTAAAAGGTTAATGTAGACATAATAGTAATGGTTCCAGGAGGGTTGGGCCTGCAGAATAATAAGGGAATTAATGTGTTGGAGCTGTCAGTCATCTTGGACTACAGTAAACATGACACAGTGGGGCTGCTGTACTTGTAGAGTTTTTCCTTCCGATTTCAACCAGACAGTGCTTCAGTCACAGCGCTAGAGTTTTGTGGCAAAGCCCAAGCCTTGTCTTGCTTAGCACTGATCTCCCATAGCAAGTGGGCACTCAGTACACGTTTGGTAAGAATTCAGTCTTACACCTTAATACACTCTAACCTCGTGACGTACGCTGAAAAATTACAGGATTAAAAATAGAGTTAATTAATTTGCTAGCTTTTCACAATGGGGAATCACACATGTAAGATTTTCTCCATGACCTTGAGAAGTAAAAACACTCTTAAATAAGATACGAAGTCAAGAGTCTTCCATAATCTTGTGAGTCAAAATACACCAAATATCACAGGTTTTACAGTTGTGAGTGATAATTAGCAATGCTGCAGGGAAACATTAGTGTCAGATTTAATGCGATATATTGGTTTCTTCCACCCCTTTCCTTATTTAAATTTTTCCCAGGCAGCATGAACACCTCCGAAGGAAGAAATGGCAGTAGCAGCTGCTTTGGAAGGGTAGTGGCACATGCGGAGAGAGAGAGACAGTGACAGAAATGGGTAGTGAGGTTGAAGGCATGAAACCGACAGAAAGTGAGAGAAAATAGAAAAGAGAAATATTACTGAGAATGAAAAAAGTCCGTTTTTTTGTTTTCCTGCACTGTTGAGAACCTCCCCAGGCAGGATCCCACTGCTTTTCCTTCCCCCTGTATGGCCTCAGCTGATAAAGGCACCGACTATGAAACCGCGCCTGCGTGGCTGGAGTCAGACAGATGACTTGTGCCCTTTTCTTACGCTTTACCGTGGCCAGGTGTGAGC
Source organism: Trogon surrucura (assembly GCA_020746105.1). Taxonomy (NCBI): domain Eukaryota; kingdom Metazoa; phylum Chordata; class Aves; order Trogoniformes; family Trogonidae; genus Trogon; species Trogon surrucura. The sequence continues at coordinate 35,654,106 of CM036617.1, forward strand.
AGGTTTGGGTTCCAAAGCTTCATGCAAACGTATTGTTCATAATTATATACCTGGATCCCCAGCAGCATCTGTTGCCTTCTGTACAGTGGTATATTAAGAGAAGTGTGTAGTTTCTGAGCCAGAACTGAGTGTGTCCAGCTAGCTTACATTCTTTTCTCTGCACTTGGCACTGTAAACAGATTTTTAAATCATCTGGGGAAAATACCTTTTACAGCTTGACAAACCTGCTTAAGGACAGGCACGCCCTAACCCTTGTTTTGTTGTGTCAAGTACGATAATTGGGTACTCACCAGCAGAATTAAATGATTATTTGGTTAAAAATATGGCCACTGTTTTTCAACATCATACATTTAATTAATATATTTTCGCTGAATAGGAGGAGGCAGTTTCTTTTTTGGAGATGTGTGAGAAGAGCTGACAATGAAATTAATTACTCGGTGAACATCTGTCTTTCAGAGGGTTCTGTAATTCCTACAGAGAGAAAATCTAGGCCAAGGGTTTGGAGTATTTGCTACTGAAGTGAACCTTTCCTTTGGGTTCACAAGAGTTTGATGAAGTCCAAAGGGCAGAGAGGTTTTATATTGAGGCTTTTTGGTGATATCACACAGCATCACTAAGGCAAATAAATGACTGTGAGTTCATTGCTCACTATAAATTCCTCTGTAGACAGGTCTACATAAGATCCCCTTGTATATCTATACATATAGACATTTCCTATGTATAACATCTTGCATAATCTCAAAGGTTTTTATAGAAAGTCGTGCACTAAACAATGGTTGAATGTAGCTGAGCCATACATACATCTTCTGATAATTTTAAAAATGCCTTTGTTTTTCTTAAAATACATAATAACATACCAGGGGATTTGCATAGCAAAGTAATGGGATAATTTAATGATAGAACAAATATTAAATGTATTAAATCATACAGTAATTCAGCAATGAAGGCTATGAAAAGTTTGATAATGCTGTAAACTTAGGTGTTTTTTTTTTTTATTTTGGTTCAATAAAGTGTCTTTCTGGCGTTTTTTTTGAGTGAGACACCATATTGTCCTAAAGCTGTTTCTAAAATTAAGGAAGTTTTTTATTTGTCCAATGCTTCACTTTTATTTTCCAATAGTTTTTGCATGTACAAAAATAAGTAATGGGACACTTATTGTTGGTCTGAAGCAATAGCGTTGTTTTTCTTCAGGCTCTGTGAATAAACGAATTCTTAGATTCGTTATATGTATGATGTTTACTTTTAGTTTTAATACTTGCCTTATCCTTCTTTCTACCTGAAGTTGGCTTAAAGGCTTGGATAGTGTGAAAAAGCACAGCTCTTCATATTGGTTTCACAGAAAAAAACCCCTCTGAAACCTTTTATATTGTGAGATGAGAAACAAGTTTACCTAAACCAAGGGTTCCCAAACCGTTTAAGCACGTAGATCATCTATACTAACAGTTGACTTAGAGAACAATTACTGTCTTGTTTGTGATACGACATCATTATATGATATTCTTGTTATATGCAATTCCATGTGGGGAAAGTGCTGACAAAGGAGACTCATCCTGATTAAGAAAGGTTTGTTTTTCGGTTGTCTCTTAATGCAGTTAAGCAACAGCAAACGAGAAGCAACAACCAACTGGTTCTTTGTGGAGTAGAGTTAGGGAACTTCTGGTTTAAATTGTTTTAAATAAAATATTTTCTCCCCAAAGTTTCGGGTTGGGGGCGGGAAGAAGCGCTATTCAAAGTGATGTTATAACAATTTTCCAGCAGCTTGCTTCTTTTCCTCCCCAGCAAAAACAGTCCTTTAAGCACATCACTGGTGTTTGTGTACTGTGATGTTTTTGTTTCTAGGATTTCTTTTTTCTTCTTTATTTTTTGCATGACCTCATAATTTTTCTTTACTAACTTCTTCCAGGTTTTTTCTTGTTTGAGAAATACTAACAAAACCTGAGTCCAAGTGGGCATGAAAAGCAGAAAACTTTCACCTTGTAGTTGCCAAGAACATGATTAGCATTGCGAGCCATGAAAAGTGACTAAGTTGCAGGCTTGTATTGTTATAGCTGCTAAAGGGAGTGGAACAGAACTTATCCTACTTGTTTACTCTCATAAGCTCCTTTTTTCCTGTTTACAAGATATTTTAGAAAACAAACAATGCAATGTAACACATGTAAATTACAATGACTATTACAAATTAAAAGAAGAATTTTGTTTCACAAGGCATTATAATTTTGCCATTGCCTTGCCCAAAATAGAGGGAAAAAATTAAATCATATACTTCTGTTAACTCCTCTCCAAAGGGATGGATTTTTAGTGTTAGAGTATTATAACACTATATCTCATGCTTTTATATTTTTAATATCGTATATTAAAACTTGGTTTAGTATGAATAAGTAGGAACAATTAATTACTGGACAAGCACTTAGCTATAAAACAAACCCCTTACAGAAACCGCATAGGTGGTAGCAAGTGATTCTTCTTTTTAACGCATCACTAAACTGAGTCTCATTCAACCATTTACATTGCAATCTAAACATTTTGCAGCAAAATACACTTCTGAATTCATCTCCTGGAAATTAATGCATGGTTCTCCAGTGGTTGTGGAATTACAGCTGGACATTCTGTAGAGTGTACTAGGCTCCCAATCAATTCATGCTATTTGTGTGTTGTTTCATTGCTCTAGAAGTGAATTATTGGAAGGTGTGTTGGTTAAATAATCAGTTATACAGCACTTATTAGCTACTGAGTGCACATTTCTGATGCAAGTCCTAAAAACCCTTTTTTTTTCTGGCATTCTTAAAAATGTTTCATATTCTGGTTTTAGTCTAACTCATTAATAAAATAGAAAAGAGCAGTAGAAAAGAAAACCCAGAAATAGAGCAATAAAAATATGGTCTAGTTTTGTGGATTTGAATGTGGAACTTTAAATTATACAAATGTGGAAGCACTAAAGGAACCAGACTTTGTCCTGTTATTTTAAGGCTTTTAAGGAATTGTAGAAAGAGGAAATGATTCAGGCCATATGACGTAATGTGTTCTATTTTTATTCTTAAGAGTTCAAAGGGTTTATAGTTGTGAAAAGGACATATGCAAAAACTACAGCTACAATAGAAAATATTTCTCTCGTCTGATTTTATGTTAAGTTTTGTTCACAGCACAGCCTGAGGAAAGAATTTCATCTTCCGGGTCCCGAAATGGCTGTTACGACTTTGTTGGTCTAGTGCTTACCTGTTATAATGGAACATCTCAAATCTGTATGCTGGAGGATATACAAGGTTTTGCCTTTGGTTTTGATTTATCCCTTAGGCTTTATTTTGTGATGTGCTATATACTTTGATATTTTGTGTGTTACTGCCTTCTTTTTTTTATTTCATTCTGTATTTTCTGATGCTTCCTCTGCATTTCCCTGCTGAGAGGTGGAATGTCATGCTGGTTTGTGTTCGGGATTGATGAAATCTTTGCTCTTTCAGGTGACTTCTATATGAAATAAATGACCCGTTTGTTCTAGGTGTAAATTGCTGCCCCCTTCTGCACACAAAGCTGTGTGCAAGTCATCGTAAGCTTCCATTATGTTTAAGGGGGGGGAAAAAAGGCTTTTGTTCTGGTTTTATAGAGGCGGTGTGCGCAAGTCATAGAATTGTAGAATCGTAGAACAACTTAGGCTGGAAGAGACTTTCAAGATCACAGTATCACAGTATGCTAGGGATTGGAAGGGACCTCAAAAGATCATCTAGTCCAATCCCCCTGCCAGAGCAGGAACACCTAGATGATGTTACACAGGAGGGCATCCAGGCGGGTTTTGAATGTCTCCAGAGAAGGAGAAGAGATCGAGTCCAGAGAAGATCATCGAGTCCAACCTTTTCCTAGCCCAATCAACACCACTAAACCATGTCCCTCAGCACAGCATCCACCCGTATCTTAAACACCTCCGGGGATGGTGACTCAACCACCTCCCTGGGCAGCCTGTTCCAATGGCTGCCGAAGTCTAGAACTTCCAGAGTCAAGAGTGTGCATGTAGATTTGTGTGTGTATTTCTAATACTCCTTGGAAAAGTAGTTGAAGACTTCCTGCTAATCTTCTTTGGGTATATTCTCAGGGAGAACAGAATGCTTTTTTTTTTTTTTAAAGAAAGCGTATGCTTGTTGATGAAGAAAATAGAGCATGAATATGTTCTTCTGATTAATTGGTGCTTACAGGATATGACGGCTCGAGATTTGCTACAGCAAAGGTATACGCTTCCTAATGGAGACACTGCTTGGAGACCATCGCCACTTGTTACTGCTGCCCTAGAAGGAAAGCTTGTGATCCTTGATGGCATTCATCGAATCAACCCTGGCACTCTCTCTGTACTTCAAAGGTCAGGGTGTGTGCATGGATATGTTGGGTGCGCATGATCTTGTGACGGAGCGCTTGCATACTGAGAAATTGAGTTCCTTCTGGTGAATATGTCCTGTAACTTCAAGAATATTTTAAAGATGAGGCTAAGCACTGAAGTTTCATAGATAGGTAGTGTTCAGTCTTCACATACTTAAAAGCAGAGGCAGTTCTTTCACGTTCTTTGTTAAGTCTGTAACAATACAGGAAATTTCAGCTCTTTGTAAATATAGAATGTAAGCCTGAATTGAAGAATGAGCTAGATTTTACAGTAAATTTGTGAAATCTAAAAATTAGTAATATTTGCACAATGATTTGAAAATGCAACATGCCAGAAAACGTTTAAACTACTTTGCATTTAGCTTCTAATTAAAATGTGGTCATTACAGCTGTATGTGAAAGCATACTTTGTATTGATTGCAAAGAAGTCCTTCCAAACATTATTTCATAATTCAGTAAAAAATAAATTAAACCTTGCAGAACAGAAGTAGTAACGGCAAATACAGTGTTAATAGTGGTTATCATCTATACTGTCGGATCAAATTTTTCTCATATTTCATGTGCCTGCATCATATACTGCCTTTTACAAACTTAAACTATGTCACCAGCTTCAAAAACAGGTTCTAGCAAAAGCATTTTGTGCCTTCTTTTATTTTATATATATATATATATATGCTGAAGGGCAAAGGGAGAATTATACTAGCCTATTTTTTTGCTTTTTAATCAGCTTAGCTTTGCGTTCTGATTTGTTTTTTTTTTCTCCTGACATGCATGTGTTATATCTAATCAACTTCTGCATTAAAAAAAGAAAAGAAGAGAAGGAGGGTTTGTATATGTGTTAATCATTAAAGCTAACTGCAATATATTGCTTTAAGAAATGAAACAGAAGTATATGACTTGGTACAAGTATAACAAAATGTCTGTTGCATGCCATTTATGCATACTTTACTAATAAGACAGATTTTTTTTGTTTAATTTTCTTGCCATATCTATTTGAACTACGCTGACTATGATGAAACTGTTTACTTCTGCATATTATTTTACCTCCGCACTTGGATGTGTCTTGAATTGGTACAACTTCTTTTTACAATGACCCATGTTGACTGAGGTAGCTTCTTAGAAAAGCATTACTTGATATAAGTACTTTAAAAAGTGAGCAAAGGCTAGATAAAGCTTGATTTTTATTATTTTCAAACAGACTAATACATGACAGAGAACTGACTCTCTACGACGGCACCAGATTGTTAAGAGAAGATAGATACCAGAACTTAAAAGAAGAATTACATATCTCTGATGAGAAACTGCAGGAAAGGTAAAGTGTCAGCCACAACTATAGAATGCGAACAGCATTTCATCCTGTAAAGAGCTTAATCTCTCCTGCTTTTTTGCTTTTTAATATTTTATTTGCAAAAACATTATGCAAAATGCTTCACTACTACATTGATACCTTCTAATCACTAAGAGAAACGTATTTTAAACATCGGTTTCCTCATGAGTTTTTGTTTCTTTCTTTGTGGCATGGGAAAATTATATCCTGTTTAGAGTGCTTGAACTAAAAGGAAAACATTCAATATCCTTTAACAGAAGGAGTTAGAAGTTGAAGAGAAATGATAGGTATGTAAAATGTGGATACAAAGGTATATAATATTTAATTTTGCGTCATTTTATTGTCGGTGTCGGAAAATAAAGCTAAATTCAAGTTAAATGCAACTTGTTACTTTCTTTTGCCTAATTAGGTAGAAAGCTGGTATTTAATTTACAAGTAATATGAAGCAGGAAATCCTAAGGATGGGTTGGGACCCATTATGCTTATTCTTTTTGTTTCTTCACTTCCACTTGTCTGCTAAAAACATTCCACAGATAGAATGGCTCCTCTGAAGCCGTACTTGATGGGTAGTCAAACACTGCTGACCAGTTTCAGTTAATGGGAGGGATATCGTTATATGGATGTCAAAACAAGTGCAGTCTAAAATTCAGTAATACGTTCACATTGTGATTCTTAAATGGCTGTAACCTCTGCAAAAGAAGTTTTGTATCGGATGTCTAATGCTCATAGTTACGCTGCAGGGTGTGCACTTGCCCAAACTTTGAAGAGGCCTCATCTGTTATAGTAGGGATGCGATCATGATGTGCCACCCCGTTTCTCTCAATTGTCTCGCTGCGTGCGGTGTTTTTCTTTGACCTCCTTTGTAGTCCACCCTTTGGAAAACCTGGTTTTGTATTACTGCACAGTTGGTTTGTTATTTCCGATTTCTTTATGATCCAAAACTCCTTGGGTTTTTGTTGTTTGTTTGATTGGGTTTTTTTAAAGACAGCAACAAAGCAAAGCAACCTTCATTTTAAGTCTTCCATAGCATTTATTTATCCTTTTGTAGGTGTGGTGTAATCTGAGCCTACTTGTTACAAATTGAATCCACTCTGCTGAGGCCATACACCCGGCTAGATGGGTATTTCCTGCATTTGTTTTATTTGAGTGAAGAACTATGTATCAGGAAAGCGTTCTGTTTATCGGGATTTTAAGGCCAGACTTGGTAAAGAGAAGCCAAAAAACTCCAAGGATCTCCTTTGGATGGTATCCCAGCTTTGCGTTGGACTTTGTACTTCAAAATACATCTAGTCTTTGTGTGAGTCTCTTCCCTGCTCTGTGTTCATGGTCTTGTCCAAGATGCTTTCGGGCAGAATGGCAGTGGCTCTGCTGGTTTTGCTTACTGTGTGGTTCATGTAGACAGTTCTTCACACATTCATTTTTAGTATTGCTCCTCTTCCTGGATCAAATCTCTCTCACAAGAATAGAGCTTCACATCTGGGTTCTCTGTCTCCCTGCTTGTTCCAGCTGTGGCTGTTTTGGCAGTATATTCCCTTATAACCTTCCTTATCCGTTAGATCACGAGAGCTGACCAAGCTCTCTTCTTTAATGACTCTTCTGCAGACCCATCTGCTTACTGTTCTACCTCTGTAGACACTTTCCTTGCCTTCAGTGTCATTGAGTAACATTTGGTTCCACTGTTCAGTGGTAATTGTGCATTGCTTTTGATTAGTTTGGAGGCTCCAAAAGTATTTTTTTTTTTTTTTTGCTTTTCCTTGGAACGCTGTCCCCCTTTCCTTCAGATCGCAATGTACTGCTTTTACCTAATCACCTTTAATACTTTGCCACATAGTGTGTTGTGAATTGCTAAGCTCTGTATTATCTATTTGAGTGCAGGTGAGCTTTCACACTCTGATCCATAAATGAGGGAATTCTGTGTTCTTAAACAGAAGTACATTGCTGATTAGTACTTGATCTGAAAACCAAAGAAACAGAAAACCCACTGTATAGACATTCTTGCATCTGGAAGCTGGGTGTGACCATTTAGCACAGTCTTGGATATAGATGAAAAGTTTGGTGCCAAATTAACTTAAGTCCACGGTGCTGAGGATCCTACCTTCTCCTAGGTGAAATGTTCAGTCTGACCTGTGTTCAGTTTTTTTCTGTATGAAGTTGTTCAAAAGAAGCCAGGGTAAAGTAAACATGTATCCACTTCTTTGGTTTTGGCCATGGGCTTCTTTGGCATCAGTGAGTCACTTCTCTGTAGAGAGGGCACTGTTCTCATCAGCCCTTGAGGAACTGGAGGTGTTCCAGGACATCATCCTGATTTTTGGTCCTTTACATGCTCTGAAAACAGCACTACCCTTCACTGGCTTCATAATGTGATATCAATAGTTGCTCTTTGATTCCAGAACTGCATTTTTAGCAGTTACTCAACTTTTTTGCAGCAGTTACCCATCACTACAAGCTTCGGTACCTTCCAGTGTTGTGGAATGACCGTACAGAATTAGCCCTTCTCTCCAGACACCTTCTCATCAAATGATGTCTAGGGTACTGACAGCTGATTTAGTTAAGAGAACATGACAGTGTTAACAATTCCTTATTTGCTTGCAAAAGATTCCCTTGTGGAGATACTACACAGTATATGTTGTATGTTGACTTTATTTTCCTGGCCTGTATCAGAAACAGTGCAGCCAGCAGGACCAGGGAAGTGTTTGCTCCCCCTGGACTCAGCACTAGTGAGGCTGCACCTTGAATCCTGCGTTCAGTTTTGGGCCTCTCACAACAAGACAGACATTGAGGTGCTGGAGTGTGTCCAGAGAAGGCCAACAAAGCTGGTGAAGGGTCTAGAGGACAAATCTTCTTAGGAGCCTCTGAAGGAACTGAGGTTGTTCAGTCTGGAGAACAGGAGGCTGAGGGGAGACTTCATCACTCTTTACAACTACCTGAAAGGAGGTTGTAGCGAGGTGGGGGTCAGTCTCTTCTCCCAAGTAACAAGTGGTAGGACAAGAGGAAATTCTGTCGTCAAGTTGTGGCAGGGAGGATTTGGATTGAATATTAGGAAATAGGTCTTTTCCAATTTGAACGCTTCTATGACTCTATTAGCAGGTTGACTGGGCAAATTCTTACTTGGGAGAAGCTTTCCATGTCATTGAGAAATGTTATCTGTTTTACTATGTGTCAGTGGCTGTGGCTGGTGGTCTTTGCTGTATTTCTGATGTTGGAGTAAGGTGAAAAGAGAGCTTTACTTACTCTGATTTACTGGATTTGACTAAAGTAATTTCAGTGTAGTTGCTCTTTGCTAGGCCTGCAGAATATATACTGTCATTCCCAGTTCTTCTGGGACTGGATCTGATATGTTTGATGAGTGACACATTAAGGCTACTGTTAATTTTCAAGTAAAGGAGTTGCTTACAGAAGGTGGTTTCAAGCTTTGTTTGAATCAGTAGTTTATTCTGACGGTTTTTTCCCTAAATACGCTCATTCAGCCTCAATTCTCATTTGCATACTGGGAATCAATATGGTACCTAGAGTACATATTAAGTTACAAAAGTAACTTTTTATTTTGTTACTAACCTTTTTATTATCTACCTGGTCTCATGTACTAATGTAGTTCTTAAGAGAAACGGGGGAAGAGGAAAAAACATACTGAGAGGCACATCAATGATTCAGAAGCGCATCACAGAGTTCTACATGCCTAAGCAGTCAGGAGGGACATAAATGAAGTAACTGAAGATGGTCATAAATAGAGTAGATATGATGAAGAGAAGAAGGAAGATTTCTTGAGAGAAAAAAGCCAAAAGCTTCATTAGGAAATTATTAGATGAGGAGAGAGAAGGACATCTTCAGGATTTCAGAAAAAGTGATAGCTGGAGACTGGAAGGCAGCTGAGGTAGGGAAGAACTGATCCCTTACTGCCAGTGTCAGACAACATGAGAACAAGGAGCATGTACTTCTTCCCCCAGTTCGGGTCAGCTTTGTTGTATGTGAGTGTTCTTGATGGTAGTGACTACTTGTAGTACAGTTTGCAGTTTCTGTCTCTGTGCTACATCGTTCATAAATACAAATTAACTCACTGTTACTGTCTGTTCTCTTAATTAAAGACTCACTAATGAGGTGGCCAGGTGCTGTTCTTAGTTACATAAATACAAATATGTCTTTCGTAATGGAAAGAAGAACTGATAATGCTTGTTAGTAGACTACTTGGACTCTGTACTTTGTAAATGGAATTTTAAAACAGAGTTTCCGTTTATTTTAGAGAAAAGGAGTACTGTTCCTAACCAATGAACCAAAAGTTCTGGAAACATTTTTCTTAGTCTATGTTTGTAAAAAGATTTGACACACCTAAAGATGTTTCTCACTTTGAAGAAGAGAAAAGTTTGAGATATTGATGGAGAAGTTGTAGGGGATTCCCTCTTCACACAAGCTAGACGCATTTTGTTCTAAGCTTTCATGCTCCTATTATGAAAATATTTGATATTGAAAAAAGAGAATGTTCTTTCTTAGTTTTAGTGCCTACTATTTTTAATGCTTCAATAGTAATAATACATATGGTAGAATAGAAACGAAAATACTACACAATCGATGACTTAATATCCAACCCTGGTAAGTCAACAGGGTGGGCTTTTTTTGTTTTAAATAAAGGAGTGCTATTTCAGGTCACACTATGGTCTAAAAAAATCATGTGTTTCTCTGTATGAATGTAAACAGTATTAGAGAATGTGAATGTGCTTAAACCATGGCAATGTTATTAGCAGTGCTGGACAAAGAGGAAAGTATTGTTTGGCTTTCAGATTGTTTTCAAATTTTGCAGGTTAAAACACTATTATATTTTTTGAAAACTTCACATAAAAGTTTTATTACTTTTGTAAGAGCTAATAAAATATAGTCTGATTTTAAATTACGTTAATTATTGTCATTTAGTTATATGTTCGCTATTTCTATGTCTGTTGTGTCAACTATGATTTTTTTGAGAAGGGCTTCAGACCGGTGGGTGCAGTAGCTCTGTTAGGACTGACAAGTGCAAGCCCTTGCCCTTCTGAGATTTTTGAATACTCCTTGGCCTGGTGAAAGCCTATAAGCTACAAGGTAACTATGACCTGGACGTGGGATTAGAGAGCGTTGTCAGCAAGTCTGCTGATGACACAAAACTGGGAGGAGTGGTTGACACACCAGAAGGCTGTGCTGCCATTCAGAGAGACCTGGACAGGCTGGAGGGCTGGGCGGGGACAAATCTTATGAAGTTCAACAAGGGCAAGTGTAGAGTTTTGCACTTGGGAAAGAATAACCCCATGTGCCAATATAGGTTGGGGACTGCCCTGCTGGAGAGCAGTGCAGGTGAAAGGGACCTGGGGATTCTAGTGGACAGCAGGATGACCATGAGCCAGCAATGTGCCCTCGTGGCCAAGAAGGCCAATGGCATCCTGGGGTGTATTAGAAGGGGAGTAGCAAGTAGGTCGAGAGAGGTCCTCCTGCCCCTCTACTCTGCCCTAGTGAGGCCACATCTGGAATATTGTGTCCAGTTCTGGGCCCCTCAGCTCAAGAGGGACAGGGGACTGCTGGAGAGAGTCCAGCACAGGGCAACTAGGATGATGAAGGGAGTGGAGCATCTCCCTTATGAGGAAAGGCTGAAGGAGCTGGGTCTCTTTGGTTTGGAGAAGAGGAGGCTGAGGGGTGACCTCATAAATGTTTACAAATATGTCAAGGGTGAGTGTCAGGAGGATGGTGCCAGGCTCTGAATTTTCAGTGATGTCCAATGACAGGACAAGGGGCAATGGGTGGAAGCTGGAACATAGGAGGTTCCACAAAAACATTAGGAAAAACTTTTTCACGGTGAGGGTGACAGAGCACTGGAACAGGCTGCCCAGGGAGGTTGTGGAGTCTCCTTCTCTGGAGACATTCAAAACCCATCTGGACCCGTTCCTGTGCGCTCTACTGTAGGTGATCCTGCTCTGGCAGGGTGTTGGACTAGGTGATCTTTTGAGGTCCCTTCCAACCCCTGACATTCTGTGATTCTGTGAACTAGCAGTGGGCACAGACTACTTTTTCCTCTCTTCTTTCTTATGCTGGTTTGGCTGTAGCAAACAGTCACAGTCAGATGGCATTCACTCATTTGTATTTTTCTTTGTGAGTTTGAGGAGAAGGAAAAAAAAAGTTGCCCCTGAGAAAGTGACAGATGGTCCTTAAAGATCTTTTGCACAGGAGGAAATTATAGCTGCCTATTCCTTATTTAATGATTGTATGATTCATTTTCCTGAGCAGGTTCAGAGATGAAGAGAAAGTGCATTCAAATACTGTGCATATCCAAGATTTCTGCTTATAATTTCTTCCATAATCATCCATTACTTCTCTGAGATAGATACTGTAAGGTTCGCACGCAGCCTTTACATGACCAGCAGTGAAATGTTGGTTTGTCTTAGGACGCAATTTTTTAACCCATTTGGGAGAATATCCTCCCCCAGCACAAGCACACACACACAGATGAGTCCTTGGTGTGGTGAGCAGAAAGGCAGCTCTTACAGGAAAATCTAGAAGTAGGTGTATAATAGGGCTGTTCAAAAGTGAAAAGAAGTCACTCGTAATGCATGGGTGGTTTTTATGCCCTGTAGACAGTGAATTATTTTCTGTGCAATTAGGTAGAAAGGGAGCACGCAGTAGATGAGACAAATATAAAATGTGGCAGGGAGTGTATTTAGCAAGCAATAGAAGTTTTTAACTGCTTATATTTTTTAGCTTTTTCTTTGGTTTTTTTTTGGTGTGAGTTTTTTTGGTCCAGTTTAGTGAGTTTCCAGATAATCTGTTGATTTTAGACTGTGGTGAAATTTAAGAAAAACAGCAAGCGAACAACAATGGTCATTGTGGTCCTAGTATTGTAACAATTCCCAACTCCTAAAATTTGATAGAAAATGAGATTTATTATATCATGTTACAAGAAGGGACTACAAAAATAGTTTGGTTTTGCAAGGTGGTGTTAGGAACGTCATTCTTTTGCTTCAGTTGCGCAGAACCATGTGTCAGTAACTAGAAAATCTTTCCCTAAAATTATCCTGAACACACTGTGTTCTTATCTTCCTCTTGAGAGCAGTGATAGTAATCCCTGGTTAGACTTAAACACAGATATCAAAAGGAGGACAAGCATATTATTCGGAGAGTGTTCTGCTCTCTGTGTTGTCAGTAAACATTGAATAAGGAGAAGGGTAGAGACTCTGTAATAATCAGCTAGCACCAAATCTTCCTGCTGTGTTGGAGTCTCATTAATTTAAAAGGTGACATGTTTTTAAGAAGGTGCCCTTACTTGGCCTTCATTTGCAAAGAACACAGTATGTCAAGGATTTCTTCTTTATAAAATAAAGCTCCATGTAGGAGCTCTCTGTTATATTCCTTCTGAGACTTGGTCTGTAATACGGTGGAACAACTTTGAAGCTCTTCAGTTGTGCTAATGGAGGTTGGGAGCTTTGAGAGCATTGCAGGATTGAGTTATTTGTGGCATTTGTTTTAATAATACCCTTAGCCTGACATTTTCAACATCGCAGGCATCAGTCCAAACAATAGGCTTTTGAAGTAACCAAATATTTTTATTCATGTTTACAAACTGGAAACCTACAGCAGTGATATTCTGGTATGTCCAGCTCTAGAGAGTACGTCAGTGACTTTAACTGATACCATCGAGTTAGTCTGCCCTGATTTTGCATCTCTTCTCCTTCCACTTTCCCCCATGCCCTCCGGGGTTGTCCCCACCACACTCTTCTGGTTAGGCAGTGTCATGGAGTTGGTGCAAGAGAAATGTGTTCCCCTGACTTGGGAAAGCTTCCGTTTAGTAGTTATTGTGGAAGGACCAGAACTAGTCCTTTGAATTTGATGGATATCTGGAAGAGGGTTGTTTTTATTCGTAGTTATGGTGCAAGAGGTGAGTCTGGAAGGATATTTATTTATCATATCTAGGAAATGTTTTCATCTATATAATAAGGGTGCCTTCTGTGACCTTCTTTTAGTGACAGTGGCATTCCCATTGGTTCCTCTTTCATGTGACATATATTTTTATCGATCAGGGAGTAGCTTCTAGGCTTATGACTTTCAGCTGAGAATAACTCATGCCACTCCCTGGGTTTGCTTTGATACAAGAGACTGTTTGCTTTGATCACTCTGTTGTATCACAGGTTTATTGTTGTGACAAACATGAACCAACTATCAGTAGATTTGTTAATTTATGTTTATTGATCATAGTCTGTCTTTGGATTTTCTTGCTTATGCCATCATGTCCCTTCTCAGTTTAACCAGGAGGAATACATGTCTCCAGGTGTTCTGATCTCAAATGCAGTAATTCATATGGAAAATGAAATGGGAACAGGCTTATCTAGCAATATGTCTAATTAAATTTCACTTACTTTTTCAAGATAAACACGTCATTTTTTTGATATGTACTGTGAAATTAATTGTTGAAAACAGGCCCTCCTTGCACAATTTGACTGGCCTTTTGTGCCTGACTTGTTACTCTGCTGCTTCTGGAGATTGTGCTAATTGAGTACCAATGAATTCCCAGTCCAAAGAGGTTATAATATTACATAGATAAAGGAGACAAAAGATATGAAGAAGGCAAAGATACCAAAAACTGAGGCAACAGTCTTCTACTGCCCTAATACACGTATCTAGAAGCTGTATATTTAAGTTTGTGTTGATCACAGTAAGCTCCCATTATCGTCAGTGGAATCAAGCAGACAGGTATCTAAGAGACTCTTAGTCACCAAATCCTTCAGCGTAAACTAGGGCGCACGGACTGAAGCTAGCAGGTTCCATTAAGTTTTGAAAAAAATAAATAATAATAAAAGCACCTTTTGCAACTGTGAACAGTGCATGTGTTGCCACAGGAAGCTGTGGAGGCAGACAGGATAAAGAAGTTCAGAAAGGGATTAGACAAATCTGTGGGTAAACAGACATGAAAGCAAATAGATTTATCTTCAGAGACATCTGAGGGTATGATTGTGGGTGCTGGGAGAATATGAGGTACAGACATACTAATAGCGGCTTATGCACTTTCCCCAAGGAGTATCTCCGGTTGTCATAATCAGAGACGTAACACAAAGCGAGATGGGTGGATTGAAGGGCCCAGTAGGGTATTTCTTAAGTTTTATTAAGTCTTAATCTGCTCTTGGAGGCACCTGTCTCCCCATGCTGACTCTAAAATGAGCTAAGGGTGAGGTGTCTGGTTTGGCCTTTGAAGTAAAACTTTCAGGAATATGAAGTTCAGCATATTAATCCCATCCCAAGAGTCTAGGTGGTTTTCCAAGGGCCAGAAAGAGCATCGGTAAGGGGAATGTTCCTTAACTGTTAATAAATCCAGCTCTTCATGGTATCTGTCTTTACAGGGTCATAGTTTCTGTCAGTCTAATTAAGTAAAACAAGTTAGTTATTACTGCAGCTCTGATATATTTTCTTCTCTCCCTGATTAGCCTGTGAGACATCCTGCTTTGGGTAAAGCACTTGTAAAAATCTGTCAGATGAGTGATACGTTTCCATTGCAGTTGTGCAGTGCACTAGACTGTAGCTTAGTTGCTGGTATTTGTTCATTTTGAGGCATGCAGGTCCTGTTGCAGATTTGAAGTGTAGACTTGGGTAGTCTTCTGAGAATAAAAGAAATTGTAAATTTTTAAAATTTTATATCGCAATGCAGTCTTTGTCTTTTTAGAAAGACTACGATATGATTCAGTACACAAATTTAATTCTTGTTTTTCATCTATTGTAAAAATTAAATTTGATATTCACTGCTTAAGCCAGATAATACATTTTTAAACTTTTTTTTTGCAGGTCTATCTTTCCTATCCATCCTTCTTTCAGAATAGTGGTTTTAGCAGAACCTCCTGTCATTGGGAGTAGTGCTCAACAATGGCTGGGTCCAGAGTTTCTGACGTTGTTTCTTTTTCATCATGTCCGATCTTTAAGCAGGAGGGAAGAAATGAAAGTTATTAAAGAAATGGTAAGTAAATTCAATATTTTAGGCACTTATTGACTGTTGCTTACTACATATAGTTATTTACCACATTAAAAATATTTTCCTGTTTCAGTGTAGCATAAATGAGTCTTCATTTTCTAAGCTTGTCAAAGCAGCACATCTGCTTATCTTTTAATGGTGTCGATAATGAATTTGCATTCTTATTGTGATATTAAATGATGCTGTAATAGAAAAAAGCACTTTGTCAAAACTGTATTTGTGTTTGGTTGATGTAAAACAACTGTATGCTCATTGGTTCTGGCTGTAGCGGTGTGTGGAACTTGCATGTCTTGCAATAAGATTAATATAGTTTTTCTTTCAACCAGATTCCGAATGTACCCAATGTTGCTGTGGAGCAGTTGTTGTCATTAACACACAAGCTTCGGGAGACAAATGACTCCACGGTGAGCCCCACCCCCCCATTTTTTTCCCCTTTTTTTTCTATAACAAAGGCTAGGTGAAGCTACTAAGCTATAGTATTATTTCAAAGGCTACCTGATTGAAAAAAGAGCCCCAGAAAATTATTGCTGGCAGTTACTGCACCTCATGCTGTAAAAATTTTGATTTGTGATGTAAATTTTTAAAATCTGCATAGGTAAAGCTTTTAGGAAATTGCCTGAATCCTGGAGAAGTCGGGCAGAACAGTAGACATTTTTGATGGGTTTGGATACATGACAATGAAACATGCTTGCGGTGCCTTTTGAATAGGTATAGATATGATCATGTGTGTCCAAATATTTTCTGATTATTACTTTGCTTTAGTCATTGGAACTTTGATAGATGAAATTATTGGGGCTTCTTGAGCAATGGCAACTGCCTAGCCATTATAAAATGCCAATGGATAACAGCAAAAACTCAGAAAAGGGACAGCTCCAGCATTTCTGGCTGCATTACTACTACAGGCTATTCTATTAAAGCAGTCTTGTCAAGAAAAATAAGTTCTGCTTACATTGTAACCACAAAATTCTTTTAAGAGGTGCAGTCGTATCATGATGTAAAGAGGAAATTATTGCTATGGCAACTAAAGCACTGGGTGTTTTAAATGGAACTACAATGTTAAACATTTTTAGTAGAATCTGGCAATTGAACTGGTATGCGAATGATTTTAACGTGGGTAATAATTTTAGCAGTATTGGCATTTATAAGGCTGAGAAAGGCTGTTAATGCTCTTCTGATCTTCAAAAAAGTGAGTGAAAAGGTTGACTTTTAGGTACACCATTGGGCAGTGTTGTCATTGCTAACTATTTCTCTTCCTATACCTAATGTATAAATGTATTGGTTTTGACATACATGGAGACATACCATGCCTGAAAAGAGCGTTACAAAAATCCTTTCCAAATATGTGGATGCCTATAGCATTGTGAACTATCTAAATGAAGTATATGATGTTGGATGAGAAGTGAGTCACAGAATGAATCGAGGGAGAATTCTTGCAGATCAGCAGTGACATGAGACATGTTGGGAATAACACACCTGTGTGAAGAGCTGAAATGTGTGCCTTAGGTATGTCAGGATATTTATAGAGTTGCCTAAGCAAGTAAGTCTCTGCCAGAGATTATCCTGAAATATTAACCATTGTTTAAAGTGACTTTATTAACAATAGAATACCTGTAGAGTATTCAGCGTGTGGGCGTTGTCTGCGTCATTGTAATTGTTTGCTTGATTTACAATAGAATCCAGAGACCACAATCAAGATACTGTTGAATTAGATGCCTCATAGATATATGTTACAAAGACTGTCGCTAACCCAGTTTTGAGTTTGCACTTGCTCAATATAAAATACGTTAAAAAGCAGCCAAGGGCAAAGAGAAAATTTTTTTCCCAAAACTTTAACTGCCAGTTGCAGGTATTGAGAAGATGTGTTACAGGTTTTTTTCTGTGATATTGTTCTCTGTGCTTCTTTTTCCAGGGCACGATCTGATGCTGTAAGTCATTTAGACTTGAAAACACCCATGTCCTTAGAGAGCAGATTTACCAACGTGGCACAATGTGTGAAATGCGCTACCTCACATACCGTGCCCAGCTGCTGTTCTCCATCAGTGCAGTCCCATAGGTTATGACTTAAGAGGATTGCTTACCTGCCAAAACTTACTCTACTTGAGAAACTTTCAGCTGTTTAAGATGCTTTTGGAAAGAGAATATAATCTCCAAAGGCAGCGAGGATTCTGGCTAGTGAGCAGGCGTAGCTGCATAGGCCTTGAATGAAAACATTTGATAAAAGTTTTATACCTAGAAATTATTACTTTTTTTTTTTTTCCAATATTGATGCCAGTTTGTCAAAACCGCAATTTTCCAGGGGAAAAAATTGGTGTTAAGACAATTCTTGTGCTTGAAAGTTACTGAGAGCTGGAACATAGGTGGTTCCACAAAAATATTAGGAAAAACCTTTTACCTGTGAGGGTGACAGAGCACTGGCACAGGCTGCCCAGGGAGGTTGTGGAGTCTCCTTCTCTGGAGACATTCAAAACCCGCCTGGATGTGTGTGTGACCTACTGTAGGTGTTCCTGCTCTGGCAGGGGGGCTGAACTAGATGGTCTTTCGAGGTCCCTTCCAACCCCTGACATTCTGTGATTCTGTAACATTCTGTAAGAGCTGGAAAAAGGCTCTGAAATTTTTTGCTTTTCTCTTTTTTTTTTTTTTTTTTCCCTGGGTGGCAAATGTTAGGATTTTTTTCCAGTTGAAACACCATAATATATTAACATAATTGTAATGCAGTAAGAAATCATTTCTATGAACCAAAACAAAATGTTTTGAAATTACCTAATTAAAATACTTCGCTTGACCCAGGGAAAGCATGGCGTGACTTATCAGATCACGCTCATTGTTGTGTGCTTCCTGCTAAAATAAGGAACCTATTTGTATTAGATACCTTCATCCGGTAGATATAATTAGAGAATTATTTCTTTCTCAGTCTTTATATCTCTCTTTAAATACATGACCTCTCGTTTTGAATTTTTGTTTGTTTGTTTTCTGAATTTTTCTGGATTTTGTTTGTGGCCTGCCTTCCCAGGCGTTGAATCATTTTTGTAACTCTTTGCTGAATCATGTCCAGTTTTTAGCATTTATTTTAACATGTGGACACCAGAAAAGGACACAGTGTTCCAGTAATGGCCCGCCCAGAAGGCGTGTGCAGAGGTGATACAATCTCCTTACTGCTGCCCAGTGTTGTCTTGTTTATACTTTCAAGAATCCTGCCAGACACTTTTGCCAGAGCATTACATGTGGAGCTCATATTCAGTTTGTGAAAAAAAGACGAGTTTTTAGGATATTGATCCTCTGACAGCAGCTAACCTCCTTGTTACTCTTAGTGTTGTTATCAGTGTGGTTTTCTTCCTGTTGTTTATCAAGTGAAATCATAAGGTTGATTTTTGGTTACATCATGATTTCCATGGCAGTGGATTCCTGCAGCAAATTACAAGCTTTCAGGATAAAAAAACACAAGCTGCTGAAGAATCACACAGAATCACAGAATCACAGAATGTTAGGGATTGGAAGGGACCTTGAAAGATCATCAAGTCCAATCCCCCTGCCAGAGCAGGAATGCCTAGATTATGCTACATAGGAACGTGTTCAGGCGGGTCTTGAATGTCTCCAGAGAAGGAGACTCCACAACCTCCCTGGGCAGCCTGTGAGAGCACCTATGAATTAGGAGAAAAGTTGAAATAATGCCTTTTGGATTACTTTTTTCTCCTGACTTGTTCAGTTTAAATCCCTGAAATTCAGTCCTAGAGATCAAATAATTAAACTGCCTTATGTTTTTTTTTTGACAGGCGCAGTCACTGGCTTCCTCTTTATCTACTCGACAACTATTGCGAATTTGTCGTCGACTGTCACAACATCCAGATGAAAGCCTTTACTATGCCGTTAATAAAGCCTGCCTTTCCAGGTGGGAGTGCTAGTTTTGGTGCAAGAACACCAAAGTTGCTAACATGCAAGATATCTTTTAATACCTTTTAGTGGATAAGTAGATAATACAGTTGCTGTCTTGTTCCTTAAAGTCTGTCATTTCTGTAGAGGTATTTCAGTGGTATTCTCAAACCTAGGAGGTAAGCAGAAGTGACTTTTTACTCTTTTCTCGTATTTATGGTGATATTTCATTGCGTTATGTAAATTAGGTCACCATTATCAGTGTTACTTCACTATCTCAAAATACGCAAAGCAGAATTATGTTAATGTCAAACATGACTAGATAACAGGTGGAGGCTTGGTTTCAGTTCTAAAAGCTGTGTTTGGGAAAGTTATGAACATCTAGGAGTTCTTTTGTTTGTTCTGGTGGGGTTTTTTCAAAATAAAGCAAATTGTAATTATCAGAAGATTTGGAAAACTGCAAGGGCCTAGTTTTGGACACCTCAAAACTCACTCTTTGTCTTTGGAACCCAGGGTCCAACAGAACTGAGTCAAGAGAAAAGGTATTTCCGAAAAAACATTGTTTCTATTGTAGCTTTTACTGGCAGCGAAATGAGGACATTACATACTTCCAGTCCTAATCCATCCTACATTACCCTGTTGCAATATTTGATAACGCTGAAGCTTTTTAAAAGGAGCACACAGCCACAAATGTAGTTTATTGCTTATGGAAGAAGGTCACTTTCTCTCCATGGGGATAGGTGAAATGTTGAGGGCACTTGGAGTGTGAAAAGAATAGACATTCAGGGTTTGGAGATCCAAGTAATGCTTGACAGTGATTTTAGGTTACAGAAAATACTGTTTGGATTTTGGTTTTTTTTTTTAAAAAAAAAAAGTCCTTAAAATACAACAACCCTGTTATTTTTCTTCATTTAGGTTTTTACCAAACCTTGCCAGATCAGCTTTACATAAAAATCTGCAGGATTCTGGTATTGAGACAAGTCCAGATGACGTGAAGAAACTAGAGGAAAAGGATTACACATGTAAGCTTCTGACACCTTTTGTCCTGCTCTTCTTGAATGTTACTCAGACAGTTATGCTTGTAAAGGTGTATTAATTATCCTCAGAATCATACAATCATAGAATGTCTTAGGTTGGAAGGGACCTTAGAGATCATCTAATCCCACCTCCCTTCCATGGGCAGGGACACCTCTCAACTAGATCAGGCTACCCAAGGCTCTGTCCAACCTGGCCTTGAACACCTCCAGGGAGGGGGCAGCCACAATCTCTTTGGACAGTCTATTCCAGAGTCTTGCCATCCTCGTACTGAAGAATTTCTTCCTAAGATCCAATCTAAACCTATTCTTCTTCAATTTAAATCCATTTCCACTTGTCTTATCGATGGACACTTTTGTAAAAAGTCCCTCCCTAGCCTTTCTGTAGGATCCCTTCAGGTATTGGAAAGCAGTTATAAGGTTTCCACTGGAGTCTTCTCCAGCCTCAACAATCCCAGTTCCCTCAGCTTGTTCTCGTAGCAGAGGTGCTTCAGCCCCTGGATCATCTTTGTGGTCCTCCTCTGGACTCATTCCAACAGATCTATGTCCCTCTTAAAATGAGGACACCAGAACTGGATGTGGTATTCGAGGTGGGGTTTCACAAGAGTAGAGTAAAGGGGGAGAATCACCTCTCTGATCAAATCAAATGAAGTTTGCTCCAGTTACATATCCCTTTAACTTTGTTCTATCAGAATGCAGTGCTCTTCTCAGTATCTTGATACTTTTGTACTGTCCGCTGTATTTCCAGCTTGTGAAATTTTGTTCCCCATCGTGTTTAGTGGTTTCCTTATCTAAACGATCCATGGCCTCAGGCTTTCTTGGACTGTTTGTTATGGGTTTTTTGGTTTGTTTTTTTCCAATCACTGATAACTGCTCTTCTGTACAGTTGCAGCCTTTGTTTGATCTTAGTATTTCTGTTATTTTTTTACCATCTCTTCTTTCTCTCTATTGTTATATTCAACCTTTTTTTTTTTTTTCATTGAGATTCTTGTATAAGTCTTGAGTTAGATTTTGCTTTCATTCTGGCTCACATTTCTTGTCAGCTTTTCTTCCTTTTTATTCTCTTCAAATTGCTGTAGTTGTTACACATCTTTACCTCATCCAAGTTGTCCTCGTTTGTGGTAGCTTTCAGTGCTATGCATATACTTCTGCTTCTGCCTTTTTTCTCACTTCTGCTTTCTCATTCCTACATGACCCCTGGTCTTCATGCTAGCTCTGTATCTTTTCATGTCTTCTGCCTGGCAGCACAATTTGAGCAATTTGCCATTTTCCATTCACTAAAGCTTTACTTCACCAGTGTTGTCTCTGCTATTGTTCTGTACGTTTATTCCCAGTTTTGTGATTTGTTTGACTTATGTGATTTTACTGTTAGGTCTTTGCAGTTTTAAACACATCTTTGGTTTTAATTAATATGGATTCTGTTCTTAAACACTTTAGAAAAGTCTGTATATAATATATATAGTCTGTATATATTGAAATATGTATATACATACAGATATATTAACATATACAGTGTAATATATATATGCAGCCATATGTATGTGTGTGTATATACATATGCAGACATCCATGCATTATTATATCTGTATTTGCATTTTTTGTATATATAAAAACTATATATATAAAATTGAACTCTTCCCAGTTGTGTGATGCTACCAGCTTACTATGCTTTGTTTTATCTGAAAGCATCCCTTGAATTTTCTTTGTGTTTCTCTATTTTGTGCCATAAAGACAGAACTATATGGAATAATATGTGAACAGCTAAAAACGTCTGTCTAGATATAAGACTATTTTCAGTTTTACATCATACTAGATTAAGAAATGAGTGGCCAAAAATATTACTGTTTTTATTGCACAGTATTATTGGTTACACTTCGTTGTTCTTTTCACAAGGATAGAATTTATGGTCCTTTTGGTCTAAGAAATTTTTCTAACGTACTTTTTCTCTCAGAGCTGTAATTGAAGGTTATTTTAACGACTGCAAATCTAGCCAGTTTTCACCAAAATGTAGTGTGTCCACATTCTGCCATTAACCCATTCGAGCAAAAAGGCAACGCTGTCAGGGATCAAAACCAGTGACATGATACTGTTGTGGTGAGTTGACTCCGGCTCTCAGCTGAGTACCCGCACAGCTGCTCGCCCACTGCCCTCTGCACCGCACTCCCCAGAACAGAGAGAATTATTGTGAGAAAACTTGCAGGTGTCATTAACAATAAGAAATTCTTCAGTACGAGGGTGGCAAGACTTTGGAATAAATTGCCCAGAGGCTGCCCCCTCCCTGGAGGTGTTCAAGACCAGGCTGGACAGAGCCTTGAGTAGCCTGATCTAGTTGAGAGGCGTCCCTGCCCGTGACAGGGAGGTTGGATTAGGTGATCTCTAAGGTCCCTTCCAACCTAGGCCATTCTGTGATTCTGTGAACAATATTAGTGATAATCCAATAATAAAATGAGAGTACGGAATTAAACCAAGGCAGTGGTCACAACTTCTAGTGTTTCTTATGATACTTTTCCCATAAGATCACCTATTCATCATTTCCTGTGATAGACTCCTTTGCAATTCTAAAGAGGATTCAAATTCGTGATAACGCCGTATCGTGTTGGCAGATACTCTTCCAAGCATTCTTCTCTTCAGATAGAAATCATTTACTGCAACCCACAGCCTTGTTAAAATTTGTAAATTCTCTTGAAAGTGTTGGGGATTGACTGTGCGTCTGCTCAGAGGATACTGTAAGTAATGCATTTGCTTGTTTCCTGAAAAATGTCTAGGTGAAATAAACAATGGGATTCTGAAGATAGGGTCTGTGAAGATGCCTGTTTATAACTCAAGTGAGAAAATGAAAGTGCCTGATGTTTTGTTTTATGAAAATGCACAAGTAAGTACGAATCTCTGACTTCTGAGGTACAAATAGTTTGCTAAGTGTGTACTACCGTGCATGCTTATATGTTTCAAGTAATGTACTAACTAAATTTAAAGGACGTACTTCTGATGTAGTTTCGTTAGGCTAAAATTTTTCTCACAGGATTTGGTGCTCGTTTCAGATGTGTCTTCACCATCCCTTTGTGAAGAGATTGTAACAAACCTGTTGAATATTTTTAAAATAAGAAGTAACGGTGATGGAAACAGAATTTCATTTAGAATGATTTGATCAAATGTTGAGTGATTTATCTTTTTTTTTTCTCCTGCTCGTGGACTGATCCACTCTTAGAGTTGGATGATTGATTCCATCCCAAGGCCGTGTTGTACAGGCTCGTCGCATGAAGTTGTACCTGCCTTTTGTTAGAATTAACACTACCTGTTTGAAAAGGAAGCTGAAGAGTGATTAGTTAATTAGTTACTAGTTAATGGGTTATTAATTATTTATTTTAATTAGTTTGACTTATTAATTAGTAGTAGTGAAGAATAAGAGTAATTAGTGAATACAAGAAAAAGTACAGGCTTGGTGACTGTGGGGTTTTGGGGTTTAGTTCCCCCTCTACCCCTTTTTTAGAGGTAGGTGTACTGCAGCTTTCTTCTCCATCTAGTGTGGAAGCCTCAAAATTGTCAGACAAGGGCATCCTTAGCAAGAGACTTATCCTTCAAGTTACCTTTAGAATATTTTGCCACTGAAAGGCGACACTGATAGCGTGATCTTGTGAAATACTTTTCATTCTTTTCATTTAGGGGCCTGGTTTGGGTTTGCTTACTTTTCCTTTCCTATTCTTTTTTTTTTCCTCCCTCGCTTGCAATTTCTCCACAGAAAGACTGTGCTACATGGGTATCACCTCCTGAAGGTGATGACAGGCCGTGCAAGGGGAACAGATGACAGACTTCTTCATCTTCCCCACTAAAATTTCATGTGAGATTTTGTTCTGTGTTGCCATTTCGGTAAAGTACGTAATTTGGAAATGTAATCCTGAGTCTTGCTAGGAGTTATAATCTGCATTGCTTTTTCCACCTTCTTGCTTATAGCTTCAGAAAACTGTATGCACCCTGCATCTCAATATTATTCATCTGTCTTATTTAAACAACATCTGTTAAAAATGCTGAAGAGAATGACCTGCTCTGTATCTGTCCCTGATAGTTGTGCACTCAGCTATACTGAAAGGAACAACAGCCAAATACCAGGATAGCTGTTCCCAGTTCTAAATGAATTATACTCTTAATTTCTGTATTGCTAGTTTGTAGTTCGGTCATTACAGTACTGTAATGATCGTTTAAGCAAAACCTGCTGGAGACCAGATTTCATTTGAGTCTAGTGCAATACTTCCTCTCTGTTGTCTAAACATTACAGAAATCAACAGAAGTGGAGAAGAAAGAATATATCCTCAGCCCTTTGCAGTGCTGCACAATGTAATGAAATATATAGTTTTTGCCTCTGTGTGTTTGGTCTCAAAACATTTCGTGTTCCAGTGGAATTTAGCATTGCTCTTTGACACTGCTGTTTGTCCACAAGTGGCACAGGGATGGAGATAATATTTAAGTGAGATGCCAGATGCCACTTTCAGGCCAGGCTTTAGGGAAGTAAAGTTGATATGACATTGATGTGCCTACTTAAAAGTCCTTTGTGTAAATAATTAATCTGAAACGTCTGCATGAATCCTAACACAATGCTAATTGAGGTCCTGGTGAGAAAGGAAAAAAGGAGTATCAATACATAGTGTCACTTGTAAGAATTCTGCAAGGGTAAGATTTTCTTCAGGGAACTATAATGTACACATTTGTGCAATTTAAGGTGGAAAAAGAAGTCATCAGAAGGAAGTATTCATGACTTAGCAATGAAATAAAAAACATAATCAGTGTGTGTGGTAAAACAGGCTTCTTAGAATTTACGTTGTATCTAGTCAAAGTTATTCTCGTAAGTTCTGAATTTCCAGTGTATGTGCAGGCCAGAAAATATAGTAATTTGCCTCCAAGTCCTCTCCTTATATTATGTACTGAGTATTCAGTAGTTTTTTACGTGTCTGGTTAGGATTTTGTGGTATTAAGCTGTGTTTACGAGATTTTTTTCCCCCACCCTCAGCTTCTGTTCTGCAGAAATTTGGAAACCTAAAACTTCTTTCACACAGTTAGGAACTGAGCATTTCTATGCTCTGAAATTTCAGAAAAGCTACTGATTTTTTTATATTTTTAAGCCAAGTATTAGAGATAATACTGTGAAAAAATGAAATATGTTTATCTAAAGGCAAGCATTCATTTCTCTAAGTAGGGTGTCTGACCTACTTATGTATGACCTACTTTTACTTGATACAATGGAGAAATATGCACGACTTTATTGTGAGTAGTCTGCATTGCCACATTATCCCTAAATCCTTTCAATTCTTTTAAACAAATTGTTTGCGAGGAGCGAGATAAGGTTAAATGACGTACAGTACGTGTTACCTTCTGTATGTAAAATACACCTCGAGCATTTTAGCGTCAGTTAGACGGTCTAACTTAGAAGTTGTAAGACACATAATAAACACTTGAGCTTGCATTTTCCTGTCTTGGTTTTCCTTGAAAATAAAGTTTCATTGGAATAGAGAAGTGTTTGTTGTTAAGCTAGAACTGGCATTTATCTTTAGCAAAATAAATGTGTATAATTTACGTATTCATGACAACTGCCTTTTATTCCCTCTGTTTGGTGTCTGTAAAGTTCTACCAGGCTATATCCTGCTTCGTCCCAGTACAATTGCTGGAAAACTGTCAGACACATATTAATGACATTTCTTACACTCTGGGTGACAAGCATTCAGCTGGGATAGATGGAAATGCATTAGGAGTGATTACAGAGAATTAAATATTTCTAGGGAAATCAGACACTTATAATCAGTTGGAGCAGAAGAACTACGTAAGAAGAGTTAGTACTTTTGTTTCATTGTTTTCGTCACTGGACTAGACTCTTGCTGTGAAATAAGTAGTTGTACGAGCAAAACATTTTGGCCCCAAATCCTGTTGTGCTACTATCAATAGTGAACGTGTAAACTGAAGAGTATAAAACCAGGAGTGACAATTCTGTTTTTGTTTCTCTAGCACATGATGGTAATGGAAGATATGCTAAAGGACTTCTTGCTGGGAGAACATCTCCTTTTAGTTGGCAATCAGGTGAGTTAAACATCTCTTACAATGAATGGAACAAACTCTTTGTTTCATCATGAAATTATATTTCTCTTTTGTTTCATTGAAATTGCATTCATTTGTACTATTGAGGTGTTTGACCCATTTATTGATTCTTTTATCTGCTAGTGTCCACAGACTTTATAGACACATTTGGGTTTAAAATATAGATTCTTAAAAGTTTTTTTACATTGCTATCAAAAGTAAAGTCAAAACTTCAGTAGTTATATGTAACTTCATTGCCATTAAAATCTTCAGTTAATGACTTTGGTTATCCTCTTGGCTATGTATTGAACCTCTCTCTCCTTCAGAATCTCCAATAGTAGATGAAAGGTGTACATATAAGTATTATGTTGATCTTATTTATTGATAGCAAGATGTTCTCTGAAAAAGATGGAGATTCCTTGACTAGTTATCTTTGTGGTTGGAGACTTTATTGGTGAGATCATGGGGGCTATCCTTCTAATAGTTTGTAGGCTCCAGAGTATGAGTTGTCAGCAGATGTTTACCACTTGGGTGTATTTGAAAGTCTTTGTTCTTCAGAACCATCTTAAACTATTACTGGAACTGTTAGGTGACTTGAACAGAAATATACACTTTGCTAGTTAACTCTGGGGAAAAAAAGAAAACTTATGTTGTTATTTCTTTGTGTTTGAAGTGGTAGAAAAGTGATACATCCCAAGCTGCTGGATTGTTTTTTCCCTCATAATATCCCTTTGATTTAACTTCTCCTTAGCAAGGATGCAATGATTTTCTAGCAGATGTTTCTCTTTATGTTTTGCAATAACCTTTGGAAAAAGTCTTCACACAAAACACTAATGATCTAACCTACATGGCAAGGAATATAAAATGCTAATTGTTATTAATGTGCACATATTAAAATTGCAGTGTACATCTATATACAGCCTCATCTATTCGGAGTCTTTGTTAACAGCTAGAATTTACAAAGATATCGTACTTGAAACCTCTGTAGACTTTTACTGGATGATGACAGCTTCTCTTCAAATGTTTCATCTATTCAAAAGTAGAAATTAATCCATTTAACACATGAAATAAGATCTATTTATTCTATTTCACAAACAGGACTCTGTATGTCATGTTCCGAGTTAGCGTTGAAAATGTTACTTAGTACAGATTACCGGCAGGTCCTGCTGTTTGGGAGTAGCATGAGTGGGCTCCTACACAGGGGGGTGGAGGCAGAGTCAGTGTCCTCGATGACGACATCTGCAGTCTCAAGGTGTCCACAGAAGAGCAGGTCTGGAGACAGCAGCCACAGTCACCCAAGTGCCCAGTGGCTGCCAGACAGGTCTGTGGTGATGAGGCAGGTCTGGGATCAAGCTGGGAAGTCAAGTCAGCAGGTCCGAGCTGGGATCAGCAATGTCCAAGGCCGGACAAAGTGTCAACGCAGCGTAGGTTGGAAAGAGCCCAAGTGTAATGAAACTGCCAAGCCATGAGGTGCAAAGGGGGCCCCGGTGAGGCACCGACACCATGTTACAGCTGGCCTTCAACTCAGGCAAGTAAAATTCTAAGTGGTGGGAAGAGCTTGCAGATCCCAGTGGTACGCTCAAAGCCCCAACACATGCTTCATATGGTTTACCAGTTCAGCAAAAAAAAAAATAAATTGAAGACTGTGCGAGTACAGTTTTTAGGGTATAAGGTATTTTCCCAGCAATGGTATACTCCTCTTTAATAATTGAATGTATGCCAGATCTTCTCTAAGCTTATGAAACTTTAACTGAAGACAATGTAAAAGATTTAACTGGGTTGAAATGTTGAAACATACTACTTTGATTCTAGACATCAGCCCAGCTGTACCATTAAGTTGGAACATCAGTTTATTTGCTGTGATTTGTCCTTGGCAAATCAGTAATACTTAAAAGTTTTGTTTTTTTAATTGCTAACATACTTCTGCATACCTCCAGTTTTACTCTTTACTAATTTGTTCCACTGTTTTTATGTGTGACTAAGAAAAGGCCAAATGGCTTTTTTTTTTTTTTTGAAACACTGTTTTTAATTTTGAGCACTGTATTTGCCATTCTGCGGTCTTTTAGGACCACACCAATCATCCTTGATTTCTCAGTGGTGATCACTAACTGTTTAGAAATTGCTTGGCTAATTCCTTAAATATATTACTGTAAATTTCTGCAGCATGTGATGAATCATGTTGAATTACTTCAAAAGCAACCGTATTACATCAATATGTTTTCATGCTATATGTGCAGATACCTTCCCACTGAAGACTTGAGAGTTTGGATCCTTTTTTTGTAGAGCAAGTTATTAAAGTAACAGAACAGCAAAAAAAGTTTTTTAACAGATCAGTCTCTAATAAAGAGGTAGGGTTTTATAATTGCTTGATACATGTATCAGTGTGTACCTGTGTTTCACATTTGGAAGAAATAAATAATATTTTTCTGTGGAGATATGAAATGCTGTTTTGAGCTCCTTTCTGTTGTACTCCTTGCTGGTGAATGAGTGAATCACGAAAATTCAGTGGCAATAACTGGCAGTTCAAATATTCTGAACCTGAGTGTTTCGAAATACATGACTAACATCGCTTTGAATACTTGTGTCATTTCCTAGATATTAAATGAGTTGGCATATACCTTAGAACATAATTTGGTCCATCAAAATGATGATTATATGAGTATCTCCACTCAGCTGTGGTTCCATATGCAAGGCTTACACTGTAGTCTCTCTTTTAGAGACTGAGTTTGGTTTTACATGGTTGACTGAATGTGCTTTTCTTCTTTTGCCTCTTGTTTTTGTAACACAAAATACCTATTAGCTTAAGACCCTCTCTCTTTATTTCAAAGTCTGTCAACATAGTCTCTTTTATATATTCTTTTTAGCTAAGAGCTGCGAGAGTCCCTTTGCCAGGATTGTTTGCAAGATACGAACTTAGACAATTAGTAATTGCAGTTCAGTAAATTAAAATTAAATTACCTTGGTAATTTAATCAAATTGAGCAGAATTCAAAGACAAGCGTCAAATGCCAAGAGATATCTTCGGAAGCATTCAGCTTCTGAAGTACAGTACTTTATAAACCACTTCATTCATGTACGTTCCCTGGAACTTATATGGTCCCGGTTTTCGCAGCATAAATGTAAGCAAAAATAAAGCTTCATCTAAATAGTTGTTTATGATCGTTGTTGACTTACTTTGGATGCTAACTGGAATGCGCTTCCATTTCATGTGTCGGCAAACAGCTTTCTTTGAGTCCCTGGGAACGGCAGTGGATAGTTAGGAATTTTCAGCTATGAAATAGCTTCCAGTTAAAGGAAATGCCAGGACTTTAAATACGGTTTCTGATACTGCTTCCTGAATGAGCCTGTAGTTGGAATGTGAATGAGTCTGTCTTTGAGTTTCTATAGTTTCTCAAAGCAGCTATAAACCAGCTTCTTCCTTGGCTGAGAGTAAGCAGCTTTTTATTACTCTCAAAGCAACAGACAAACAACAGTAAGAGTCCTGTTTAGTAAAGGTTACTTCTTCCAAACTTTGCAGTGACTGTTTATTTAGTCATCACACAGAGCCTTTACAGCTGCTCCCAAGCTTCCTAAGACAGACTAGAGTATTTGTTCTTATTACCAAGGAAAATTTTTAGGCCGTGTTTGTGGGAAATTTTTTCTGATGGACGTTGTGCAGCTCATGGATTGGGCACAACTTGATATCTTTTACTATCTCCTTGTATTTCCCGTCTTTGGCAAATAGGAAAGGAACTATGTTAATGAATAGAATTTGTTTACGTGGAAAAACTTGAAAAATAGCAGTGGCTAAAACACCTTTATTTTATATCACCGTTTCAAATTTTATGTATCGCATTTCCCAGATTGTTGCATTTGGAAGTTTTGTGAAGAAACCTGTTGCATGTTTTCACCTCTGTTGATCATAGATGAAGTTTTGGCAAACATCAGCTGTCTTTGGAGACATCAAACAAAATATCGATAGTGGCTTTCTGGAGAGAAAAGGCTCACAGCCTTGTAAATTCTGAATTATTTTATAGCTATGGAGTTTGAAAACACCTAACCATGTGTTAAACAAAATCGAAATATTTTATTCGACGTTATTCTGCTGCCGTGATCTACAGAATGAGCTGTTCAGATAGCTGGTCTCATCAGTTAAAGAGGTTTTGTCACAGCAATGAATCCTGAACATTTCTGGGGTTTAGGCACCGTTAGCATACAGGAAGTATTTAATCACAAGTTGTGTTAGTTTTGCCTTTTAGAGTTATTCTGTTTTCATTCACTGTATAAATATGACATAACTATAAATACTGTTTCTCTTTTGTCTTGTTTTCTTCACTGGCAACATTTATGGCTTTTTCTAAGTGTTTGGTACTAGCAGGTCTGCCCTTACACAAGTATTTAATTTTTTACTAATACCGAATTAGAGAATGTATGGATAAAGGAAACCCAGAAAGAAATATGAAGTAAATAAAGAATGGAAATTTCTATAAAGGTGCTAAGTAGTGTTGTAAACAGTTTGAAAGACCGTGACAGTCTCTGGCAGTACTTACTAAAAATGTTGATGTGAGCCCACAGTAAGTAGACTATCACAAATAAAATAAAAGATCTTATGAATGTAATAGCCTTTTGGTACATTTAGTAATTTATCTCCCTAATTGAGGAATATAATTTCATCCTTTCTGCTGCTTTGCTTTAAGTGAGAGATCAATTTAAATGAACACGGGCTTCCACTAGGAATTTATTTTATTCATCAAAAATGTAGTAGGACAAATTATTGAGTCTTTCTTAAAGATATTTAAAGGGACATGCTTGAATAGATCTTTCCTTCAGAGATAGTACTCAATTCTGAATTAAGTAGGTACCGAGAGTATAATATTATCAGTCACCAGAAACTTGAAACAGCAGAAGCCTGGCATTTTAACTTTTCTAAAATTAAAGGATTTTGTTTTCCTGCTTAAACTTGTGTAGAACTGGACAGCTTCATCGACCAGGCAAGAATGTACTGTCCTAAACGAATCTTTTTTTATTACTATTAGCGTGGAGAAACTGAGCTCCAAATGAGCTAAATTGGGCCAAATACTATGATACTTTTTTGCCTAAGGAATTCTCTGTGACAGTTGTCTAAAACTTGGAAGCTATTTCTCTGTTACTTGCTATGGTCATGACAGTGTGCGCACATATCACAGAATCACAGAGTGTTAGAGGTTGGAAGGAACCTCAAAGATCATCTAGTCCAACCCCCCTGCCAGAGCAGGAACACCTACACTAGAGCGCACAGGAACGCGTCCAGGTGGGTTTTGAATGTCTCCAGAGAAGGAGACTCCACAACCTCCCTGGGCAGCCTGTGCCAGTGCTCGGTCACCCTCACAGGGAAAAAGTTTTTCCTCATATTTTTATGGAACCTCCTGTGTTCCAGCTTCCACCCATTGCCCCTTGTCCTGTCAGTGGACGCCGCTGAAAAGAGCCTGGCTCCGTCCTCCTGACATTCCCCCTTGACATATTTATAAACATGAATGAGGTCACCCCTCAGCCTCCTCTTCTCCAAGCTAAAGAGACCCAGCTCCTTCAGCCTTTCCTCCTAAGGGAGATGTTCCACTCCCTTCATCATCTTTGTGGCTCTGCGCTGGACTCTCTCAAGCAGTTCCCTGTCCTTCTTGAACTGAGGGGCCAGAATAAGGATGCTCTTTAAAGGTGTCTCTGCCTACAGTATTCCTTTCTGTCTTTTCAAGTTGTACTGAAGAACTGGAATTAAAAAAGAATCAATTAATTGATTTTACTTTCAGATGTTTCTTCCCACAAATTCTTTCTATTATAAATTTTTCATACGCTTCTCTCCTTTGAAGCACGATTGCCATACTTTGCTGGAAAAGTTGAAGCTCCTATTTAGCCTGACAGGGCTCTGGGTTGGTGGTTGTGCTTGAAGTCAGAAAAAGGCATAAACCTTACAAGCTTATCAGGCTTGTAGTCAGAGATGCAGCCCAAGCATTCCATTCATCACTTCTGTCAGCGAATTAAGTTTAGTTGGTCTTAACGCGGAATTTTTTTTATTTTACCTTCACCGTAATTTTCACACACCGCAGATGATAAACTTGTAATAAAATAAGGAGATACTAAACTTGAGAGCAGTCAGTGTTGTGACTGATAACATAGAGGTTGCAGCTGGGGCAAAACTTAAACCCCCTCTGCTTTTGCCCATTTTCCTTTGTTACTAACATCCAAGCAAGGTAGCAATGACAGGCTCTGTTGCAGTTGTCCTCTGGTAGCAACGTCTGGCACTGCTGGTGACACACCTCCTGCAATTGCTACGCTGCATTATTCACATTTGTTGAGTTGAAGCAGGGAGTGATGAGCTAAATAACAACTGGGGCATTTGAGAGTTTGATGTAGGTGCTGCTTGTTGCTCTAGTGATAACAACGCATTTTAAAAAAAAAATCAGATTGTGGAGTCGCAATCTGAGAGCTCTGATGTGAGGGTTCTCTATACTAGAATTTAAATGAAAAGACAAGATTGTCGTGCGTTCCCTAATAATACTGTTTTAAAAATAATTGCGAAATAAAATTTCCTAAGGTGAAATTTTATCCGTTTCAAAATTTGTTTCGTTCTGTTGTAATGAAACAGATCCTGCATCTGCTGTGCAGGGTGGTTGTCTGGTGAAATGGAAAAGGTGTGGTTGCAGTGTCTCAGCTGAAGGGCAGTACTGAAGAGCACAGGATGGCTGCTTCGAACTGCTTCCGTATGACCTGCAAATCATTGAAAAGAAAATAAAAATGGGGCAATGTGGTTTAGGTTTTGTTTTTTTTTTTTCCCAGTAGTCCTTTTTTTCCTAAGAGGTAAACTACTAATTTCAAAAACTTGGGTCCGGTTCTTTTGGACTATGAATTTATTGACTTTAGTAGGGCTGTACAGGGGAGAAGTTTGTCCCACTACTGTAATAGCTGCATCCTGAATTGCAAAATGCCTCCTGGGATCTGTAACAACTTTGTTTGTATTTGAAACTGTAGCTACTGCTACAAGATTAAGTAATTTTATCCTTGGTAACAAGTGTTTATAATGTCAGTTAGCAGAATTTTTAACTTACGGATTGTTTTGCCTTCTAATTGCATAATTTCCGTTTTGTTATTTGTTAGCGCAGATATTTACTTCCCATTTTTCCTTCAGTTGTCCCATATGTCTGACGGAATAACATTTTCCTTTCTGAAATATTTTTATTCAGTTCAACTGAAACACCAACACAGATGTTCTTTTCTCTTTAATTAGCATGTGTTTATATTTCTGTTAAATTAAGCAACTGCAATAGTGCGTATATAAATAACATGCAGCAAGTGTCAATGGTGAACTGGTTTGTCCTCTGAAAGTTAGCTCGGGCTACAATGATTGCAAATTACATGGGATTACGTTCTGAATCCAGTCCAAGTTCAACTCAGTCTTTTATTATGTTCGTATCTAAGGTAGTTCTGGTTCTTTCTACCCAGATAGTGGACTGACAGCTAGGTGGATGTCCATAAGATCCAGCTTGATCCTTGGCAGTGAGCAGAGACTCAGGGGAAAGGAGGGTGACTTTGTTGCCTTTCTTGTAATTTCTTTTTTTTCTCAGGTGCTATTAACTGATTTCAGAGGGATTTTTTCCAAAATGAGTTAGCGTTTTCTGCATTTCTTGTTCACCTGGAGAAGACTACAAGGTGTATTCTTTATCTCATGAAGATCAAGTGAATTTAGAATAAACCTACTTTTCTTGGCCTTACGTTAATGAATAGTACTTAGGGAACGAACTCATTCAAGCTTTCTTTTGCAGTTTTTTTGATGGTGCTAAAGAGCCTTCTGAATAACTTTGCTCTCTTCCTTCCTTTCTATTATATCGTGCCTTCTCAGTGGAGTAGCTGAGACAAAGAGAAGTGGTAACTTGTCATGAAGTAGGAATGTGGAAGGATGGAATCAAAAAACTTTGACTTGAACTTTGCTCCAGCTGCTGTTGCCAGCCAAGGATTTTATGTGGTACACCACAGCCTCTGTGAAGGCACATAGTGTACTTTCTGAAGCAGTTTGGTCTAGAAGTTGGGCAACATTAGTGTGTTTATACTAGCTGAAATCTCGTGGGAAAGCCTTTTGACTTTTGAATACTGCATGCACCTTTTAAAAAACCTATCACGTTTTGAGATCGAGACATACTTAAAATGAAATAAAAGGAAGTGTGCGGGGAGTTTGGCGAGATGTACAAGTACAGTGGAAGAAGGGGCAAGATGTGGTCATGGCACAGCTCCCGTTGACTTCACAGTGTTACTTTGGTAGCTGTGCTCCTTCCCTTCCTCCACCACCACACTTGTGTCCTCTGAGCATTCTCTCAGAAGTGAGGCGCCTTCCTCTCAGTACCCTTGGTGATAACAGCATGGGTAGAAATACACAAAGCCAACTTTGTGATCCTCTCTCTTTTGGAACGAGAGAGGGAGAAAAAACCCTAGCAGTGTTATTTTGGAGTTGGAAAAGTATTCTTTTCAGGCACAGCTTTAAGAATCTATTGTTTCTGTGAGTGCAGGTGAAAGCCATTTTTTTTTAATTAAATTGCAGAGATAATTTAAATTTTTTGTATTAAGTATGTTTTACATTGATTCAATGTATTGATCTATTCTTCATCTTTGTGCTTGCCACAGCTGGCCGGAGTCCCGCTCTGCAGTGAGGATATAAAAATCTGCTTGCGATTGATACAGAAACTGTGCAGACACCTGCCCAGTCATCTTTAGCTCACTTGGGAAAAGTGAAGGAAGCTGCTTTCGTCATGGGTGTTCTGTGCTTGACATTAGGACTATTCTGTTTATTCACGTATTTATGCTTTAAGTGTCTGACTGCAGGTAGTAGGAAATGTATGGCAATAAAACTGTGTGCATTGCTGGAAGATTCTTACTCTGTTTCTGGTTACTTTTGATGCTTCCAATGCAATTCCTGAAGTTGCCTATTTCTCCCCTAATGAATATGTTCTTTGAGTTTCTGGAGGAACCTGTTAGCACAATTTCATCCCATTTCAGAGCAGTGGAGAACTGTGTTTTCAGAAATTACTGGTGATAGATATTAAGTGTGTTGCAGCTTCTTGCTGCGCCTGTGTGTAAAGCCGTAGACTCTCCTGAAGAATCAGAATCAGGTTCGTGAGGAGGCGTGTGGCAGAGCACTAACTTGAGTTTGCTTTCCTGTGTTGGAGTTGAATCTGCGGTAGAATCTAGGTAGTTCTATTTTTGTCAGCTCTGCGGTATTTTTAACTCTGCTTTCATGGTGAGAACTCTCCTTCCATCATTTCAACTACTACATATATGTGCACGATCCTCTGCTCTCATAAATGTAGTCAGATGAGAGACTGTGGCCCCACTTTGAGAAGCTTAAACAGTTTGCAGTTCTGCAGCTGGTAATTACCAGCTTTCAGCTAGAACTTATAGTCATAAATGTCATAACTTGCAGCTCTGAACGCTTCTATTCTGTTTCAATGCCAAGTGAAACAGATTAGCGAGTCTCAAGATGGTTTAGTCTAATCTCTTTAATCTTTCAGTGGGTTGTATTTATCCGCTTTACGCTGGTGTGGACTACTAGATACATTCATGAAGTCAGAGTGAGAATCTCAGCAGAGGGCCAGTGTCTTGTCAAACAGCTTTTGGCTGGGTTACAATTGAACTTTTCTTTCTGCTAATTGTTTTTCCTTTGCAACCCTTGGCAATCTCACTGTCATTGTGACCCTGCAGCCATGGCCTTGCAAGAGGGATACGAATTTCTGCATCTGAACTGTCATCTTGGTTTACATCTACAATAACATTTTAGACCTGATCAGAAATGTACTTTTGAAGGGAGTCTCCTTACTGCAGTTTGATCTGTGTCGAGGGACATACGAGCTGGATTCTCTTAGGATGAGGCTGAAGTGGAGGATGTTCTCCAGCAAAACACCTCATTCATGCCCTCTGCTAATTCCTTCTGTGGGGCCAGGCTAGGCCTGGGCTGAATTACCAGCTCCTCAACCACTTGTACAGGACACACCAGGGTGTTAGCAACACGTAATTCTCTTCATAAATCCAATGTCATTGTTCTACACAGCTTGGTAATGCAGACATCTTGCTATAGGAGCAATCTGGTTGCATCTGGGCCTTTCTTGGTAACTCCAGTGGAATAGGATTAGCAAATATTATCAAGGCAATGCGCTAAGTCCACGTGACAGTTACAGGATGTTTGCTATGACCACTGAGAATTACCTTTTCCTATTAAGTGCAAGTCAACTTTCTAGCATTCACAGCCCTGCAATACCTTTGTGAAATAAAAGGGCTGGAAAACTGGTGTTAGTGAAAATGATGTATCAGCACGTGTGACATGACTCTGTGGATGTACTTCTACTTCTGGTTATTACTAGTAAGACAGATAAGTATTTTGCAAATATATATATATACACATACATGTATATGTAAAATAACATATATCATCAAATTATATTCAAATTCTTTGAT
The DNA here is from genome assembly GCA_020746105.1 of Trogon surrucura. Lineage (NCBI taxonomy): Eukaryota > Metazoa > Chordata > Aves > Trogoniformes > Trogonidae > Trogon > Trogon surrucura. The sequence goes on from CM036617.1 coordinate 35,691,162, forward strand.
GTGGATTGAAATTATATTCGCCTATAAAGGAATATGGAGAATATTTTAACAGTTTTGGAAAGTCTTCCTTGTTTGTAACTTGTAATGTTTACCTCTATATTACGTTGTAATATTGTATTTATTTGCTGCAGGGAGTTGGGAAGAACAAAATTGTTGATAGATTCCTTCACCTTCTAAACAGGCCCAGAGAATATTTGCAGCTGCATAGGTAAGAACTACTTTGTGTTTATAATTTGATTTCCCATGTTTTAATACTCTTGTTTCTGAAGTTTAATATGTTTTTACTGTTTGAGCAAAGACTTATTGCAGTAGGTGGCACACGGACCAGATTCATGTGTCCGTTTTATAAGCAGAGGCAAGAAGCTGGCAGGTTGAGGAGGTGGTACAAAAATCTAATGCGATCACATTGGTTAGTATGAGAGGAAGTACAAGTCGGAGTGTACTGATATTAAACCATGCACAAAAAGAGAGGAAGATTTTGCTGTCATTTCTGGAGAGATTTCCCTAAGCGTGAGGCACTGTGTGAGGGAAAAAGTTCAAAGGTGCTTGTTTGAATATATCACTCATTAGACAAGAAATATTTTACATAGTAAAGGCTTTTTGTCTTTTTCCTTTGGCATTCCTGCTAAGCACATGTATTTCTTTCTCACCCATAAATATTTGGATTAGAAAATTCTATTTTTTCATATGCTAGATAAAAAAATGGACTTCAGGACAACAGATGAATTGACAAGAGTTTAAGAGCTGAAGTAATATCAAATGATCTGCCTGCTTTTTATGATATGAACTTTAAATCAATAAATTGAAATAAAGACTGAATATGAAACTGAAGGTTCAGTTTCAATTGAACTGTGTCCTTTTTCAGCTTTGTTCCTAATCTTCGCCTGTCTTCAGCTTCCTAGCTTCATCAGCCTGTCTCTTTCCATAATCAAATAGCGCTTATAAAAACGTACATCTTTGATATTGTGCCCTTTTACAACATAGTCTCTGTAAGACTTTTTCTCTCACTTCCTCCCCCAGCTTTTTGTCTTCAAATGTCTTGGACTTGTATTCCTGATAATTGGATAACTCTATCACATGAGTTTTCTGTTGCTGTCTGCTTTTTGTACTACCTCTGCTAGACTTACAGGATCATAGAATGGTTTGGTTTGGAAGGGACCTTAAAAATCACCTAATTCCAACCCCCCTGCCACAGGCAGGGACACCGCCCACTAGACCAGGTTGCTCAAAGCCCCATCCAGCCTGGCCTTGAACACTTCCAGGGATGAAGCACCCACAACTTCTCTGGGCAACCTGTTCCAGTGTCTCCACCACCCTCACAGTGAAGAATTTCTTCCTAATAATGTCTTCCATCACTTCTTTGCGAAATGCCACTTTTGTGACCTGCTACTTTCAGCTTTGTGTTAACTTTCCTGCTCTCTTCTCTGCTTGGAGCAGCCACCTGCTCCTTCTGGATAAAATACACTGTCATTTTTATAAATCTGTTATTTCACAAAATACTGCAGTATTTCTGTCTTTCCTTGTGTCTCTTTGAAAAATTGTTCTCCAGTGAGTTGTAGTCAAGCAGAACAGTATTGTAACAGATATCTCAGGAGAATTGTAGAATGCGTTGGTCTGGAAGTGACCTTTAAAGGTCACCTAGTCCAGCCCCGCTGCAGTGAGCAGGGACATCTTTTACTAGATTGGGTTGCTCCATCAAGCCTGGGCTGGAGTCTTGTATAGGGACAATGTTTGGGGTTTTGATGAGGCTGTAGAATGTGTTAGTTACAGCATGCTGGTTGATGCATCTCTAGGAAAAATAAATGCATTTTTGGTCTAGTCAAGACAAACTTCTACAGCCTCTGTAAACTACTGTTTATGGTTACAGGGTTTTAGAGATAGAGTGAAGTAGAAAATGATGAGCAGTCCTATGCATTCTACAAAAATAGTTCCTGAATATAGGAAAAAAAAAAGAAATTTCTGTTTCCTGGGTAGCATTTTGAAATACTTTGTGAATAACTCAGTCTGTATAATACGTTGGTGAACTTTATAAAGCATTTAAACAAGGATTATGATATTGTTAGTGCACACTTTTGAATTGCAAAACAAAGTAAGAGCAAGTTTACAAATACAACCCATTTTAGTTGATTACCCTGTAAGAGAAAAGAACACTATTAATCCTTTCTTCATGAAAAATGTGGAGGTGGTTCCGTGCTGAATGAAGGTGGACATTCTCTGCCTTTTCCAAAATGTATTTGACAGCAGTACCTCATTAGTCCTTGGAATTTGGTTTGCAGACTTTCTAGTCCCGCTTCAGCCAATCTCTCTGGAACTGAGTGTGCGCTTGTCAACTGCATATCCCGCGGCTCTGAGTTTCTGGTGAGGTAGTGAATCCGTCAGGAAATGGCTGATGATGACATCATGAGTTCTTGAATTTGCCCGTATCAACTGTCACTTCAAATAATTAATTAGCTATAAAAAAAGTAATATGAATGTATGTGTAATAATGCAAGTACAAAACGGGTATTGCAACTCAATAGTACCCCTTCTGGAGTAGAGAGATATATCCTTAGCTGTAAAATATCCTTGCTGGTGGCTGTAATGAAGATGTAGCCAGAGAAGAAACTACTGAAGTTTATAAAAAATTGTCAGAGCTTTAAAATTAATAGAATTATGATCTTGATTAAAATGTAGTGTTATGTAATAAAAGTAGTGAATAAAGAATAGATAAAAATAATCAGACTGAATTTCAGAAGTATTATGATTTCTAAATCTAACTGCTTCTTCTGAACAAGGAACTCCTGGCCAAAGTCAAATACAAAAGGGAAATGCACAAAGCGTGGAAGCAAGGGCTGGTAACCTGGGACAATTATAAAGAAGTTACTCGGGAAAACAGAAACTAGGTTAGGAAAGCTGAGGCCCTGATCGAGTCAAATCTGGCCAGGGACATTAGAAATAACAGAAGGGGATTCTTCAGATATGTGAGAGAAAAGAAGAAAAACAAGAGAGAATGTGGGACCTCTCTGGAGGGATACAGACGACCTGGTTATTGAGGACATAGAGAAGGCTGAAGTACTCAATGACTTTTTTGCTTCAGTCTTCACTAGTAACTATTTGAACCACACCACCCAAATCACAGAGAGCATTGACTGGGAGAGTGAAGAACCACCCAGGGTAGGAGACATCCTTGTCTCTGAGATGGAGAGACACAGATTTGACAGATGGACCACTCGGTGAATAAAGAACTGGCTGGATGGTCGCACTCAAAGAGTTGTGGTCAATGGCTCAATGTCCACGTGGAGACCAGTGACAAGCAGTGTTCCTCAGGGGTCTGTTCTGGGTCCAGTGCTGTTCAACATCTTTGTCAGTGACATGTACAACGGCATTGAGTGCACCCTCAGCAAGTTTGCTGACGACACCAAGCTGTGTGGTGCCATGGACTCACTTGAGGGAAGAGATGCCATCCAGAAGGACCTTGATACGCTTGAGAAATGGGCCAGTGCAAACTGCATGAGTTTCAACAAGTCAAAACGCAAGGTCCTGCACCTGGGTTGAGCTAATCCCATGCACAGTTATAAACTGGGCACAGAGCGGGTTGAGAGTAACCCTGAAGAGAAGGATTTGGGGTTGTTGATTGATGAGAAGCTCAACATGAGCCGGCAGTGTGCTTATGCAGCCCAGAAGGCCAACCGCATCCTGGGATGTATCAAGAGAAGTATAGCCAGTAGGTCAAGAGAGGTGATTCTCCCCCTTTACTCTGCTCTTGTGAGACCCCACCTCGAATACTGTGTCCAGTTCTGGTGTCCCCACCATAAGAGGGAGATAGATCTGTTGGAACAAGTTCAGAGGAGGGCCACAAAGATGATCCAGGGGCTGGAGCACCTCTGCTACGAGGACAGGCTGCAGGAGCTGGGATTGTTCAGTCTTGAAAACTGCTCTCCAATACCTGAAGGGAACCTACAGGAAGGCTGGGGAGGGACTTTTTACAAAAGTGTCCACCGGTAGGACAGGGGGAAATGGGTTTAAGGTAAAGGAGAATAGATTTAGGTTAGATTTTGGGAAGAAATTCTTCAGTATGAGGGTGGCAAGATTCTGGAATAAATTGTCTGGAGAAGTTGTGGGTGCCCCCTCCCTTGAGGTGTTCAAGGCCAGGTTGGATGAGACCTTGAGTAACCAGGGAGGTTGAATTAGATGATCTCTAAGGTCCCTTCCAACGGAGGCCGTTCTATGATTCTCAAAAACTGTCTGGTTTTTGATGATACCAAAATCATAAAGATATTCCAGAAATGTTTACCTTCAGTATCTTGTGGAGTAAGAGGGAAATGCACTGTGATGTAGTGTAGTACAGTTTGTTATGCAATGTAATTCATGTAGGTGTCTTTTATAGAAGAATACCCCACCTCTTTTGCCAACAAACAGCAACACAGAAGAACTAAAAATGCTGTTAAATCTGGTTTGGTTTTCGTTTTTGATGGTTTGTTAGGGTGGGGTTTTGTTATTTTGGTGTTTGGTTTTTTTGTTGTTCTGGATTTTTTTTTTCTGTGTTGATGAAACAGTAGAAGGAGTCCTGCTTATCTAAAACTACATATTTTCAATGACATTCAAGCAGGGAATACTTGCCTTTGAGGTAATGAGCTATTACAAGGAGTAATTTTAGAATCTTAACATTTTATGTCTTGCACTTCAAGATGATGAGGCGAAATAGGAGACAGAAAAAAGAGTTATTTTCCTTCAACTTCCCTTCTGACATCTGTATTTACTTGCTGTGCCGGTGGTTCACATGGGAAGGGTCAGCCTGACCTGAAGGTTTCAATTGCTTGTGGAGGTTATAAATCCTTTCTCTTAACCTTTCTTACAGCACCTCATTGAGAAGTTTTATTTTCTTAAAATTGTTAAGTGTTATAAATCATTTTGGGACCATAAGCCTGAGAATCTTAACTGGAAGGAACCTGTGATTAGACTTAATAAGGAAAGCATTATAAGTTGTTTGCTTAGAAATTATTCAAAAAGTTGGCTTCCTCTTGCATGCTTCCTAATATTTTGGAGTTGACCAACTCTCTCACTGCATTAATTGTGAAGTTATGGGACTCTTTCTGGAATGGGTAATTTGGTGTAGACTCTACAGGGCTTCTCTCTGGGCCAGAGCTTATGAAGCATGTTGCTGCTTTCCTGTGTTAAGGAAGACCTTTCATCTACCAGAATTTCCCACTCATTCCTTTCCTACAAGAGTAAGTTTCAGCAGAGAAATCCTGAATTTTGTTTCTGCTCTGCGATGGTTGTCTCCATTTTCTGCACCCAGGGTTCCAGCTACACATTACAGAGCAAACAGTATTATCTTGCCTCATATTAACATGAGCTTTTAGTGGTTTCATCTTGAGTGTGCATTCATCGTGCTACTAGAAAGGTGGAAAATCTGACACCTGTGCAGTCACAGGGCAATGAGAGATCTGTATAGAAATTAAACACATGCCAGCCAACTTTTTAAGAAGCTACGATGTCCTCCAAATAAACGTAACACAAATATCTGTGTTGCTTCTAAATGAGTGAACCCTGGAAAGCCTCATCATTTTATAAACCTTGCTGGTGCTACTTTTGCCATCTCTCATGTGAGTGACATGGAAAGAAGTTGCCAGTGCTTCTGTGCAAAAAATCTGAAATTAAATCCAAATTGTGGATCTGTAAAACAAATTTCATTGAATCAGGAGAACCATTTTCAGGGAAAGTGATTATATCTTGCTCAAAAATATAGAGTCTCTTGGACCAGAAAGATTCCAGAGAATGAAGAAAAATATTTTAAAGGTTTAGAGAAGACTCAGGCAAGAACATGTGCCCTGTTAAGACTATAAAATCCTTCTTGACACTGATGAGAGTCATAGGTAAATACAAAAATGTGAGTTTCCAGCTCTCCTGCGTAAAAATGTCAGAAGAAAATATCATGGACTTTAGACTGCTGGCTCCTTTGGTGTGATCGAAATAAAAAAGATTGATTTTACTTCTCTTATCATCAAATTAGTAACTAATTGCACACAAAGAATGGTTTGCGAGGGTAAAATGTCCTTTACCTGTCATTTAAACATTTAGGTTTGCAGCTGTTGGAATTCAGTCATACTGTCAAGCTGGTTTTTAAATGTTAATGATTTTTCCTCCTTGGAGTTACTCTGTAGACTATATTACAGAATACAGTATTTATCCAATGCAAGCTTGATTTATGGGTCCTATTTTATTTTATTTTATTTTATTTTATTTTATTTTATTTTATTTTATTTTATTTTATTTTATTTGATTGTGAGGAGACTTTTAATAGCAAGTTTCCTAAAAGCTTAGGTTCTGACTAGGAGATTGTAAAATTTAGTGCCTCATTTTGCTAGTGCAAATGAGGTGCTAGGTTTTACATGCTGAAGGCATTTAGATTAACATGTATATCAAGTTTTTGGAGTTATATGGTGTTATCTCAGCTTTCATTAAAATGCACTTCTAGTCTTTAATACATGAGTTTAAGAAAAGGGAAAAAAAAAGATATAGATGTAATTTATTCTCATCTGAAATCTTAATTTAGGCAACTGAAGAAAATTGGAAAAGTGCTGTGGAGAGCACTTAGTGTCAACTTAAGACCTGCGAAAGCTTGGACCTCTGTTTTGCTAGGGTTGGATTAAGTCATGTAGCCAAAAAGAGCAACTGTCAAGAGGAACCCCTGAAATTATTATCTGCCATCATGAGTTGTGCTCCTAATTGTGCTGATATCAAACAAAAGCCTCTCTGTTTTGGTAGTCCCTTTAAGAAAAAATAATTATGGAAAGAACATCTATGTTCCCAACAGCACATTTGCTTGGTTTAACAAGGTACAGTTTTATTATTTCTGTGTCTTTAACGTTTGATGTGTGTTATAATCCTTGATTTTTGAGATATTGAAAAGTTGTCTGGACGCTGTCCTGGGCATCTTGGCTCTGTGTGGCCATGCTTAAGCAGGGGGATTGGACTAGATGACCTCCAGAGGCACCTTCCAACCTCAACCAGTCTGTGAATGCACAAATCCATGGGCCCCAACGGGGTGCATCCATGTGTGCTGAGAGAGCTGGCTGATGTTGTTGCTGAACCCCTCTTCCATCATTTTTGAAAAATCACGGGGAACAGGAGAGGTGCCTGAGGACTAGAAGAAAGCCAATGTCACTCCAGTCTTCAAAAAGGGCAAGAAGGAGGACCTAGGTGACTACAGACCAGTCAGCCTCACCTCCATCCCTGGGAAGGTGATGGAGCAACTCATTCCAAAGGCCGTTTCTATCCAAATGGAAGAAAAGAAGGTTATTGGGAGTAGCCAACATGGATTTACTAAGGGGAAATCCTGCTTGACTAGTCTGATATTCTTTTATGAAAGTGTGACCAAATGGGTAGATGAAGGGAGAGCAGTAGATGTCATATATCTTGACTTCAGTAAAGCTTTTGATACTGTCTCCCGTAACATCCTCATTGGAAAACTCAAGAAATGTGAGATACATGATTGGACTGTGAGGTGGATTGCAAACTGGCTCAGGAACAGAGTTCAGAGTGTTGTGATCAGCAGCACAGACTCAAGTTGGAGGCCTGTGGCCAGTGGTGTTCCCCAAGGATCAGTACTGGCTCCAGTTTTGTTTAGTATCTTCATCAATGACCTGGATGAGGGGACAGAGTGCACCCTCAGCAAGTTCGCTGATGATACAAAACTGGGAGGGGTGGCTGACACAGAGGAAGGCTGTGCTGCTCTCCAACGAGATCTGGACAGGCTGGAGAGCTGGGCAAAGGGGAACCTCATGAAGTTCAGTAAGGACAAATGTAGAGTCCTGCATCTGGGGAGGAATAACACCAGGCATCAGGACAGATTAGGGGTTGTCCTGCTGGAAAGGACCCCATGGAAAAAGACCTTGGAGTCCTAGTGGACAGTGAGTTCTCCGTGAGACAGCAGTGTGCTCTTGTGACACATTGAAATTCTATTTATTGTCTGATAAACTTACTATTATTTTAAAAGATATGACACTACCTTATGCTGATTTCCCTAATGTTACATTGCCTTCAAAGAATTTACCTGTATTGCATCTGCCTGTGAAAGTTACGGTGTTTGTTCTAGTGACTGATCACTGGAAAGTGTGATACAGGGTTCGTTTTAAAAATCTTCTAAGTTTCGTGTTGTGTCTTTCGTAGTTCTGTAATAAATTACAGTAATCTGGTGATCTTGTCTTCCAAAAATTAACTGAGTTTACATATGTTATCCTTTTCAAAATAAATGTAATTTTGCTGTGATCTTTAACAATAGAATTAATAGAGAGGTCTGGGGTAGTAAAATGAGCTTATGGTGTCCCTACAAGCAATAGCTACTACAAACTGTCCATTAATCTTTAGATGTTAATTTTCTTTCCCTCTTTTTTCAGCAAATGTAATCAGTATAAAATCTAATTACCTGTTTCCCATAATGAGATAATTTAAAACTACCCTCTCAGCTTTATTGACTTCAGATTTTTTTTAATTCTGATTCTAAACAACTAAAAAGTTGTTTAAGAAGGATTAACTTCCTTTGCTCAAGACACAAACACATGATGTCGTACGATTATAGTGTACTTGTTGCCAGAATTGCATCTGGTTATCTTCTCTTGAAGGAATATAGGACCATGTAAAATGCTGATGTAACTCTGCAGGTCTTTTTTAAAGATGAGCCACCCAAAAAAGCTATCTCTGTAGTGGACTGTTGTTGAAGCGAGTTCTTAAGCTGCATTGATTTACTAGAGGAATTCATTGAGGGAAAGACGAGTTTGTGTTGTGTATTTGTAAGTTGGCAGCCACCAAAAAAAAAAAAAAAAGACTAGGTAATTTTTCCTGATGATCCCAAGTCTAGAATATTTCCTTTCAATCTTATAAAGTAATCTTGTAGTTGTGTGCTTTATTCTTTACACGGCTGAGGTTTGGAAATAAATTATAAGATGGCATATTTTTGTTACGAAGATTTGCCTTGGGAAGCAGCAAACACATTGGCTAGCATATAATAGGTGGTGTTCTGTCTTTTTACTCTTGGGTTTTTCCCTTAAATACATTTTCAGTCAATCAAGTGTTGCAATGCAAGTCTTCCAAGAGTTCATGCAAGCTAATGATCTCTGTTTCCAGTGTTAGCTTTTTCATAAACTGGCTGACGAACTCTGCTCTTGTCACATTCCAGGTGTTAGAGAGCTACTTCAGGTGACTTTCTGTAAAAATTGAATTCAGCTTGAATATCCTGCTGTGTGGCTGTCACAGAGAAATAGCTTAGGTTAGAAGACCCTGTTGTTTCATTTTCCTCTAAAGCTGAAGTCACAGTTTCTCACTGTTTACTCAGTGAAATATGTTCTTGTACACAGTACGGGGATCGGCAGGGTGTCGTGGTTCTTCATTTATGGATTTTACAATTAGGGTGAGTGAATTTCTTACGTTGTTATAACAAATCCTGTGAAAAGGTCGCGTCTCATTTTGAAAGGTGGATCATGTATAAGGAATTCTCTAACTTGATTTAAGAATATAGCCTGTATTAAACATTTTTCCCCTTGGCCTTTGTTCTCCCACCCTCAGTTATACTGAGTAATGAGTACCTTTATACTCTAAATAATTTCTGTGATTTTAAATAAAGATATATCCTGCTGAGTAGCTATAATAGCCTAGCAGAAGAAAAATGGGGGTTTAATTATCAGTGCATACAGATAAGTCAGAAAGGCTTTACAGTGTCTTTTTAACAGAGAAATGAGACAGCTGGTTGGCTTTTCAGATATTTCAGAATTTTCTAAGCATAATGGTCAGATCATACAATGCAATGGCTGCATGATAGGTCGGCTAAAGAAATTGGTTTTAAAATGTCAAAGTCGTGCAGATTCTTTTTTTTGTGTTAAGATCGCCTACTCTTCATCAGGATAATCCATGAGTGGATTAGCTAACCAGTTAACAGCTTCAAGTGGTCCTTGGCCTAATTATTTGTCATGTACTCTTAAAATTAGGTCACAGCAGATGGGTATATTCATGTCTGATTGAAATGTAATTGAGAAGAGATATATGCCTATGTACATAGGTATTTAGTTAGATAGATATCTCACAAAAATTAAGAATAACAATTATTAGAGCATATATTCTGTGTCTCTGATTTTTCTTTTCGACTACCATGGAATTCCATTTGGAGAATATAAAGAAGGCCAAACTCGAATCTGGTTTATTTAAGCTTGTTACCATGGGCCCTGACCTTTAAAACCCAAAGTTGCCTTCCGCAGATATTCTCTTACCCTTTCAGCCTCAGTGTAGGGACACAGAAGAGCCAGGACAGTGTTCTTTAGCACTTGCCAGGGTGGAGCAATTACAGTGGATATGGATGTTTGTTACGTTCACCGAGGTTCTGACACTGTCCTATATTTGGGCATAACCCTCCTTGGGGACTCAAGTCTTAAAATAAAGCGTTGGAATAGCTTTTCCTTTTCTTAAGTAAGACAATAATGAGTAAATGATACAGTGGATCAAGCTGTGTTTTGGTGTTTGCATTTCAATGTTCAAGGGAGGACAAGTGTCAAACCCTACAATGAATATTCGCAGGTGTGTCCTATAGAGACCATCAACATTTTTAATGAAGAATTTTATGCATTGATTTCATTTATCTAAATAACCGTCTTTCAGTGAGGTAGTCCTCCAGATGAACTCACACAAATTTCAGGAGAAGTGGAACATCATTCTCTTTTGATCTTTAATTTTCTCTTCTGGTTAGTTGCAGCTCCTGTGTTTCACCACAGGATATCCCCAATGCTTGGAGATTTACTGTCTTTATACCTTTGCCTCCCATCCATCCCTGTTTCAAGGTCTATCGATGGAGGTATTCTGCTCTTCCAAACAACTCCAAATTTTCATTTGAAAGAGCCTGGGAGAAAGTTTCTGTCTCCCATGAAGGGAATAAGAAATGCTGAACTTGGTTGGCTTGTGTAGAGGAGAATTCTATTCTAAACAACAAAATAGCAATCATATGCAGTTCCTCTCCTCTCTTTTTGGAGTAATTTTTTAAAAGTCAGGTATTTAATAGAATTTGGGTAGATCTTGAGAAGTGACAGGGACAGAATAGACTGAATAGCCTCTGTGGTTGATGGAAATTTCTCCTGCCCCATCTCATAGTTCTTCCCGGGAAAGAAGGCATTGTTGTCAACAAAATAGTAGCTGTTACAGACTAGTGTGTTCAGGTAAGTCTAGAGACCTCAGAAAAAGCTGCCTTTAGGGTAAGTAATGCACCAGTAGCAAGAAATAAATAAAAGGCAGTGATGGGAACTAACAAACAGGAAAAGGTCAAAGGAGTTTTCAAAAGCCCTACTGTGAGTTGAGTGGTACTGGCAGAAGAGTTGCTGAGTTTCAGTAGCAGATCTTTTTCTTTTTTTTATGGAGTGCTTGTGAGGATGGCTGCTTGATAAAAATAAAAATGCATTCTTAGGAAAGACGGTAGTGAGCTTTTCATGTTTTTCTTTTACAATTACAAGACAAATCAGTTCAGTTGAGTAGGATGACAGTATGTCAGACAGCTTGTCTCACTCACTTTTACATTCCCACAGTCTCGCTTCTTTGTGTCAGAACTATTTTCATCTTGGGTGCCAAATGGGATGAAATTAGGAGGCTTTGATATTCTTGTCTTAGAACCTAGTTAATATTAGAGCCTAGTTAATATTAAGGTGCTATTATTAATAAGTGAACGTGAATTACAGTTTTCAGTTCCTCTCCTGTGGGAGTGACATTCTACAGCCTAATGTTTTGAGTGCCAGACATATCTTACATCTAAGAAAATTTGCATAATGTTAAAAATATTTCAGACTTAGCTTATTTTTATTATTCTGTATTTCTAATCCGAGAAGAAAAAAAAACTCTAAGGAGGCAAATTATTTTTAGCCATTCTTTACTGTGTTTAGGTCATGTTAGGTTTGTGAAGAACAAAAATTAATGACACCTAATTGCATAGTTTATGATTCTGTAAGGAGAGGAACATCTGTACTAACCTTGGCAAAACCATTTCTATATACGTGGCTGAATGTAACAGCCTGAGCAAGTACAGGAGTTTTGCATTCACTTGTGTCATCAAGCCAATGGAATTAATAGTTGGCTGTATCTTTAGCTTCTATAATACATTGCAAATCCCCTGAAATATTTCCTTAAAATATCAGGGCTGAATAACAACAAAGTAGAAGAAAGGAGGGAACCACGTATAAAATAAGGAAAAGAAGTTAGAAGCTAGGTTTAGGATGTAAGTTGTTCTTTCATTCTGGTAGTTTCTACAATGTTTTTTTCTAAGCTATGCAGCTTTTAATAATAGCACTTAAGTAAACTGTAAACTCTTCTAATATTTATTTCCCCCCAATATACCATCAATTCTGTCTTCCCTGACAGGATCACAAGGATTTGTGTGGGCTGCTGGTGATACTAAGCATAAGTTAGTATTCCATATCAGGGGGTTGTACGTAATCTCTGCAGAGCCGGAGGATTAACTAGCTCACCAAAAGTAATATACACTATTTTGCATTACAGTAAAAGGCCATTTGACATTTGTGTCTTTGCTTCTGTCACCACCTGTGCCTATTCATGCCGCCACTAATGATCTTCCTTTCCTGTCATGCTCTGTTCACGCATGGGCTCTGTTCATGCACGGGCTACTAATTGCAAATATTTTGAGCTGTAAAGCATCCTGTAATGCTTCTTCTTCCTTTACTTAAGTCTTGGCCTATGCTTTCCTTAAATCTTCTCATTTTATCACCTTTCTATTACTTTAAAGAGATTACAGCTCAGGTTTGACAAATTCTTCCCATTTTCTCCTTGGATTAATTCCTTAGAACATACTTCCATGAATTATTTCTGACTAATTAGTTACCTGTGACTGTGCCATCATATACTCCACAGTTTAATTTACACATTTTAAAATTCTTCTATTTCTGCAACTGTATGGGCTTGAACCAGAAATGATAACTGGTAATGGAGCTAGGCTGATATGTACAATCTGAGGATTTAGTCCCTAAATAATCTGTATTCAGGAAACAAAAGTCATTGGTTTATTGTTATTTTTGAATCTGTTACTGATTTCTCTGCCCGGTGTAGAAATGGGTAGACAATCAGGATGACAACAGAAGCTTTGGGTTTGGGTCCATGGTAGATTTTCTAAGATAATAAATTAATGCTACTGCTCATTTCAATAGTTTTTAAAAAAAATATATGTAGCAATTGAATACAATATGAAGATAGATGCTTTCAGGAGTGCTGTTGCTTGTGACAGGCTGCATTTGGTGGGGTTAGATGAAGTGAAGGTGGTTCCAGTTTGTAACCTTTCCCCTCACGGATTAAAGTTCAGATGAAGTAGCTGAACGTAAAAAATCTCCGTTCTGACCTGGTGCTTTATTCCTGCGCATGGGAAATGCTGGGATAAATCAATCATGAGTTTAAAGCAAAACAAGAAATTATTAGTTATTAGGGACAGAAGTCCTGCTGACAGCAGTTTCAAATAAAGGAAATGTGCATGTTATGCTGTCAGTTTAAAACTGTAATTGGAAACTGGCCATTTAATAGTCTGCTACAAACAGTACTGTGTTTGATTTCCTGTACCCATGGAGCTTATCGGAATATTGTTAGTTTTTTACAAGGTGTTACAAAATTAAAGATAGAACTGAGGTGGATATTTGGAACAGTGAGTCAGCTTAGCTTAAGCAAACAGTTTTGTTATGTGGCTGTGAAGGGTAGGGGAGTTCTGTTGCATCAAATCTCATTTGCAAGGCAAAGGTTACCAGCCTTACCTATTGACCTAAAGGTGGATCTCCAGCAGCCTGAGTGGGGTGTTCCTGGTGCGTTTTGTCATGTGAATATTCCATCTTTCCGTTGACGCAGACTAAGCCAAATTTTGAAATACAGAAGGGAATTGAGTCTACCCTTAGTAAGTTTGCAGATGACACCAAGCTGGGAAGGAGTGTCAATCTGCTGGAGGGTAGGAAGGCACTGCAGAGGGACCTGGACAGGCTGGGTCAGTGGGCTGAGGTCAACGGGATGAAGTTCAGCAAGACCAAGTGCAGGGTCCTACACTTTGGCCACAATAACCCCCTACAGCGCTACAGAGGGGGAGGGGAGTGGCTAGAGAGCGGCCTGGCAGAGAGGGACCTGGGAGTGCTGGTTGACAACCGGTTGAACATGAGCCAGCAGTGTGCCCAGTGTGCCCATCCTGGCCTGTGTCAGGAACAGGGTGGCCAGCAGGAGCAGGGCTGTAATTCTGCCCCTGTGCTCAGCCCAGGTGAGGCCTCCCCTCGAGCCCTGTGTGCAGGTCTGGGCCCCTCACTGCAAGAAAGACATTGAGGGGCTGGAGCGGGTCCAGAGGAGAGCAACGAGGCTGGGGAAGGGACTAGAGGGAAAGTCCTGTGAGGAGAGGCTGAGGGAGCTGGGGGTGTTTAGCCTGGAGAAGAGGAGACTCAGGGAGGACCTTATCACTCTCTACAACTGCCTGAAGGGAGTTTGCAGTCAGGTGGGAGTTGGGCTCTTCTCCCAGGCAAAGAGGGGACATGACCTGAAACTGCATCAGGAAAGGTTTACGTTGGATCTCAGGAAGCCCTTCCTCACAGAGAGGTTGATCAGGCATTGGAATGCACTGCCCAGGGAAGTGGTGGAGTGACGGTCCCTGGAGGTGTTTAAGGAGAGGCTGGATGTGGCACTTAGTGCTGTGGTCTAGCTGATGTGATGGTTTTGAGTCATAGGCTGGACTTTTTGATCTCGGAGGTCTTTTCCAGCCTCAACAATTCTGTGATTCCTAGAATCATAGAATCATAGAATGTTAGGGGTTGAAAGGGACCTCAAAAGATCATCTAGTCCAACAACCCTGCCAGAGCAGGATCCCCTAGGGCAGGCCACACAGGAACGCGTCCAGGCAGGTTTTGAAGGTCTCCAGAGAAGGAGACTCCACAGCCTCTCTGGGCAGCCTGTTCCAGTGCTCTGTCACCCTCACAATAAAGAAGTTTCTCCTCATGTTGAAGTGGAACTTCCTGTGTTCTAGGTTAAACCCATTATTCCTTGTTCCATTACTGGGCACCACTGAGAAGAGATTGTCCCCTTCCCCTTGACACCCACCCCTGAGATATTTATGTACATTAATAAGATCCCCTCTCAACCGTCTCCTTTCAAGACTAAACAGCCCTAGTTCTCTCAGTCCCTCTTCATAGGAGAGATGTTCAAGTCCCTTCATCATCCTTGTAGCTCTCTGTTTGACTCTCTCCAGTAGCTCCCTGACTCTCTTGAATTGGGGAGCCCAAAACTGAACACAGTATTCCAGGTGTGGTCTCACCAGGGCAGACTCGCCCTAAGATTGAATCATGTATCCCATTGCCCATTAAACTGTAGGAATCATGGGGATTTTCTGTCATCACCCACCTCTGGCTTATTCCTTACCTCACTGTTCCCTCTGAACCCCAAGGTAAATCGGGTTGGTTTTACGGATCTTGACAATGTTTTTGACAGGTATTTCATACAATCAGCAGAGGTTTTCCTTGGGTTGTGGTCTCAGTTTATATAGGTAGATCCAGTGTGGTGATGTTGCTGTTGCTGGACCTTGCTGAACTGCAACTGTTTTTTTATTTATCTGTACATCTTTATTTATTTATCTTTATTATGCATTTTTATTTATTTATCTTTATTGTACATTTAACTTTATTGTATATTTCTTTGTTTATCTGTACATTTTAGTGGTGTTTGAAATAGAATAAAGTAGTGGATTAAGGAATA
Source organism: Trogon surrucura (assembly GCA_020746105.1). NCBI lineage: Eukaryota > Metazoa > Chordata > Aves > Trogoniformes > Trogonidae > Trogon > Trogon surrucura. The sequence goes on from CM036617.1 coordinate 35,706,885, forward strand.
TTCTCATTACAAATTTTTGTTCACACTGTTTTAAATTTGAAGGAAAAAAACCCATATCTGAGCAATTGAAACAGAAATGGAATTTCAAAAAGAAATACCATGCTATTAAAGTATCTGTGCCATCTAAGAGCTTACACTGTACATGATGCAAAATGTAGCAAACGATAGTAAAAATTATTCCCTCTAGTATACTTCAGATAGAACTAAATATAATTTATTTTTAGAGTTACGTGAGTATTTTTGTGAGATTTTGGTTTTTGTTCTTTTTTTTATGGCGGTGTGTGGAGGAAAACAAATAAAACAGTAATAATTTGACTATGATGCCATAAATTCCTGTTTGGCACTTCTGGGGAGATACCTCTGTCATGCAAAAGACAGTTTAAGCATGCTTAACTAGAAATAGTAATAACAGTAGAAATTTGCCTGCGTGCAAAAGATACAGTTTCACTTTTCAGTGTTTTCATTTCCAGGGTTTATGAGAAATTGAGAACTACCACAAAAGCCCTGGCAGAAACACGGATAGTCTCGTTTGACCGCTAAGCTGGCACAGCATTGTTCTTAGTTCACGTTCTTCAAGAATTCTTAAAAAAAAAAAGATACTTTTTCCTTTTAGAAAAAGAGAACCTTCAGTTTTTGATTTATTCATTTTGCATTTTATTGTAACTGAAATTCCTGTGTATTTTTAATTAATACTGTCTGGTTTTCCACGTTTCAGGGATACCACTGTACAAAGCCTTACCCTACAACCTTCTGTTAAAGACGGTCTTATTACATATGAAGATTCACCACTGGTCAGTAGTAACATTTGGATTGTGTATTTGGAAATGTTTTTCATTTTAAATAAGCAGTTAAACATGCTGGCTTTTCAAATAAGAAAATTCTTTGTGATTTGGTTGCTTTCTTAGCATAGTGAGTGTGGTAACATTTCATTTACTTTGGTCACATTTGCCGCGCTTGCTGTGCCAAATGCGGGTGAGATGATAGTCTTGGGAGTCTGCGTGGAGAAAATGAGCGTGGAAAATAATTTAGTATTAACCTGACGTGTTCTAACTGGTAGAGTGGTATTTTCCTCCTTTTGTAGCATCTCACACCTATCTGCTAACTTGGACTCCAGGCAGCTGTTGCAAACTGCTTTTGCCCTTCTCTGTCAACCCTCCAGATCATTCTTGAGCAAGACTCCTTGCTTCCATCCCCAGCACAGCCCTTCCCATCCCTATCCTGAAGAAAGAGAAATACTCACCTTTCTTGTCTTGCCTGCCTCCTCTTCTCTCTGCTGCAATTCAGTCATAGCTTATCCCCGTTCCGAGCCTTTCTTGTCTCAGTGCCACCGAGATGTCACTACTACTAACTGAGAAATCAATAATGTGGACTGAGAAATCGATTATGTGGACTGAGAAATCAATAATGTGGTTTCTTGCAAGTTTTCTTGGTGGGTTGTGACGTTTTGATTCTTTTCGCTTTTAGGTAAAAGCGGTGAAGTTTGGACATATTTTGGTAATTGATGAGGCAGACAAAGCACCAACAAATGTTACCTGTATCTTAAAAACATTAGTAGAAAGTGGGGAAATGGTCTTGTCGGATGGAAGGCGAATTGTTGCCAGTAAGTAGATGGAAAGTGTTTTGATAATTTCTGGTAACGTGTAACGTGTTGCTGCTTTTCAGCAGTTATATTACAAAGTAGAGACCCAAAAGATTCCAAATGGAAAAAGTACTTTTTGCTTAAAGGATAGCAATTAAAGAATTTAATTAATTTAATATTTTAAATATATATTAAATAAATAAATAAATTTATGAGTAGATAAGTAAATCTATAAATAAATAAATATTTTTTATATTAAAGATAAAGAATTTAATTAAAGAATTTAATTGCTACCCTTTAAGTTGTTTTCTTTATTATGTTTGCACTAGCCACAAAAATTTCTTAGATTAGTGTTCTCATTAATTTTACTGAAAAATTTAGGAGAAAAAAAAACAAACCCACAAAACCATCAAACAAGCTGTAAATTGACCTCTCTGCTTCTCAGTCACCATAAGAAATAAAGATCTAGCTGACCAAATTATGATCTTGGTTATGCCCATCTGGATATTTGGTGTATAATTTGATCAGATCTAAAATTGCAGATAGGAATATATCTAAGGCTTAATTGTTAAGGGTTTCGTCTAATCAAATACTGCGTATGTTTGTATTATTTAAGAATATCCTGCGTGATGAGAGTATTTTGTAATTTAATGGAATTTGATTCATGTGAATTGCAGGAACTAAATATTTTTCATTATTTTTCAAAGAAGGACCATGTTTGAAACGCCCTCTTGATGTTATTAGACACTGTACATAATGATCTTCTTTTTAACAATATTAGGAATAGTGTTTAAGTGTGTACGATTGGAGCAACCATTGGCACTCATGTCACAACACTTGAGTTTTGCTTGTCATTATGAACTGTAGGTGCACACTTTTTGAGATAGCTTGCTAGCCAGTCTCATTTTTTACTGTAGTTTTTTAGAGGACATAAAAGAGGATTCCCAAACACCGCGTGCCCCTGGAAATACGCTGCAAGGGAACAAGTGGGGCCAGTCTGACTCATTTTGGAGAAACAGAGTCTTCATATGTGTGAAATCATGTGTCTCTGGCAGACTTTGTAGTAACCAAGAAAAAAAATCAGTCCTGTATTCCCAGATCAGATAATGTCAGATGTATATAAAAGTCTATTTTATTCACCATTTACTTCAGCATTTTGGTGAAATTAAATATAAACAGGACAGTTTAGTCCCCATCCCAAGAACAATGGATGCATTTTTATGTGGTTTTTTTAAATGAAATATTTTGGTTAAATTTTCATGAAACAAATTGTGAAACTTCAAAAGGGCACCTAGAACACTCACATGCAAAGAAGCTATTGAGCCTTTTTTCATAACTGTTCTTCTAATTCTAAGAAGAACATAATTAGATTAGAAAAATTATTCTTAGAATTAACATGAATTCTTCTAATCTAATTATGTTCATTTAATTCATTCCTAATCACAAAGCTTAAATATACAATTAATACATTTTCTTTCTTTTCCAGATCATGCTCATGTAGAGGGGAGAGAAAATGTAATAGTTATTCATCCTGATTTTAGGATGATAGTTCTAGCAAATAGACCCGGATTTCCTTTCTTGGGTAATGACTTTTTTGGCACATTAGGTAAGTGATTTATATTAAATAGTGATATTTTATAGAAAAACTATCTTTATTCATTAAATTTCATGAGGAGGAGGGGTCATTATGCACACTGATACTTTGTTTCACGTAAGACATTTAAGGTGAGATTCATCTTGAATACTAACATGTAAATTCATGTATCTTAATAAAAGTGCCCAAACTTGCCCTGAAGTGAACAGCTATGTACGATCGTCAGTGTTGCAGCTGTTTTGTTTTATGGCATCTGGACAAACACAGCAGACAGACATGGTTACGAGAAATCTTTGATGAGCATATATCCTATGCAAATAGAGCAAACCTGTGAGGGGTAAGCAGATTGATACCTGACATCAATGTTTAACACAGCCGCTCACTGTTTTTTTCCCCGTATCAAACAAGCCACAGACCAGGTTCTCTCCTCTTCAGTACAAGAGATGGGAGCTTGATGGGCAGTTCTTTTCTCAGCAGTTGAGACTACAGTCTTTATGGGTGTTAGTACTGCGCTACCTGCTTCTTAATCCTCGTTAGCTTTTCCATGCACGTGGCAGTGTGTGATAGGCCTTATTAAAATATATATGTATTTCAAAAGGTATCCTAGTTTTATATAAAACTGTCCAAATTTCACGTCAAAGTTTTCCATATCAACAGCAGTCTCATTTTGGAAAACTCCTGGTAGGTGCTCAGCACGCTGTGTATCAGCAGAGATTCCCCACAGTTTCATCTCACAGCAAAAGCAAGAATTTACATTGTGTAAGGGCAAGTGATGAAGAATTCATTGGCCTGTATAGAATCATAAAGGTTGGAAAGGACCTTAAGATCGTTAAGTCCAACCTACAGCCCTACACCACTGTAACACTAAACCATCTCCTGAAGTGCCACATCCAGCTGTTTTCTGAACATGTCCAAGGATGGTGACTCCACCACCTCCCTCGGCAACACATTCCAGTGCTTCACCACCCTTTTGGTCAAGAAGTTTTTCCTAATATCCAATCTAAACTTCCCCTGGCGCAACTTGAACCCGTTCCCTCTTGTCCTATCGCTGTTCAGTAGGGAGAATAGTCCAATGGAGTATAGGCCAGTGTTAGTCTAAGTGGGCCTCTGGCAAGGCTTTGGCAGTGTTACACCAGGGCTACAAGCTGAGTAGCCTTCCAGATTCCACTGACTGTGTTATCTATGTTAGCTTAGCCATTTACATGCAGGCACCTTAATTTATGTGGTTTTATCTGTTAACTTTGGCCATAATGCTTATTCTGTAAGAAATAATAATGTGCTCATAAAAGCAGGTGCAAACCCAATTCTGTATTGCAAGAGAGCTTTCTGTCTTCCACATATAGTTCCCAGGGAATGGGTTTCTTGTGAGAGACTCATTGGATGTGAATTTCACCCAGCTGTGTTGCCCCAAGATGTTTTAGTATGGCCTGTTTCTTTTTCATGACCTAATTTCCTTCCTTGCATGGACCCTGTAAACTAAATTGATCACCCCAGCATTATTGCTTTTGGCCCACGGGGCAAAGGCTTGGCTCAGGTTTTGGAGTTCCTTGCTGTTTTTGTTTTCTAGGCATAGAGGGTCTTCTGCTTTTAGTCCAAGACCTTTTTCAGCAGGATCTGGTTGTGCTTCTGCAAAGTGTTGTGTGACTGTTAAAGGTCTCTTGATGAATAAACTTAGTTTTACAGGTTATATGATTGGGACCAATATAATGACAATATATGGAAAGAATACCATGCCAGAATTCTTACCATACTTCAAGACAAGCAGAAAGAACATAAATCCAGTATTTCCTCTAGACCTCTCAGTTGAGTTTGCATTAGGGCATTCCTGCATGTTAAGATTTTCCTTAATCCAGTGATGTTTTGAAGGTGTTTGCAAATTGGTCCCATTCTTCATCTAAAACTTTCTTTTCTTTTTTTTCTGCGTTTGACTTGTGTGTCTTCTTGAAGTTAATTTCTCCCTTGTGATCATCTTCATTAAAGTGGCAGGAGACACCTTCATGTCTCTGGAGCCTTGGTGTTCTCCATAGCAAGTTTGTCCCTCACATTTTTCAGAGCAGTTTTTGTCTTGCTTTGTTTTAACAAACAGATACTCGGCATCCTCTTGAGCCATTGCTTTTTTATTTAAGGTGCTGTATGAAGCTTAGAGGGGCTGTTGTGATGCTATCTCTGTATAAATTACTAAACTGTATGCTTTTTTTTCTTTTTAGGGGACATTTTTAGTTGCCATGCTGTTGATAATCCCAAACCAGAGTCTGAGCTGGCTATGCTTAGGCAATATGGTCCTGATGTTCCAGAGCCAATTCTTCAGAAACTGGTGGCTGCTTTTGGAGAGCTCAGGAGCTTAGCTGACCAAGGAACTATTAACTATCCCTATTCAACTAGAGAAGTTGTGAATATTGTAAAACATTTACAGGTATGGTACATAAGATTTCATTGAAAACTTGAGTTTATCACTACTAATTTTTCTAGTACTTGAAGGCTTTAGAAAAAAAGATGACATTATTGTTCATGCATTCTTATGAAGAGTTTTGTATTTTGAAGGAATCATCACACTGAGATATTCGGATAGTCTTGAGGATAAGGATCCTAGATACACACAAGCAGATATTTTTTCTATATGTATATCTATAGATAGAAAAACATCCCCTGAGAGTCTGTTTTTCTACTATGTGAGAAAATAACACATTCGTCCTGTGAACACAGTATCCAATGTTCATAATCCTTCATTATGAAGTTCTATACTTGGCATACAGTACTTCCAGGACAGTGCAACTCCACTTTATGCTGCAATAAAATATTTTATTTCAATAATTTCTTGGGGGAAAACAAATTTCTGCTGCATAATAGTAATAAATCACTGATGGAATTTTTCTAAGGAAAATGTTAGATGGATAACAACTTAGCATACAGGCACCTAGGATCCGTGATTGCTTCCTACACATATTTTAACTGTAAAATCGTGAATTCTGATTTAATGATTTGGTTTTTTTAAAGATTGCATTAGAGCCTGACCTCTGTCTTTATAAACTGAAGGATAATTTTTGTCTGAAGGATTTGAAATATGAAGTATCTTAATGCCCTTTGAAATAGCAGTGCTCTTATTTTTTTCTGTTTATAATAGAATTGGTAATTTGTTCATTTATAGACTAGCTCTTCATAGATTTAAAAAAAAAGATTAGTGGAAATATAAATGTAGCTACAATTAGAATATAATTTCTTACAAAATATTTGAACTACTGTTCCTGTCTTTAACACTGCATAGTGTAAGAAGGTTGCATGATGGTTTTGCTTTTGTGCTCATGAAATATTCACATACATTCAACTGTATACACAGACATTTAGATCCTGCAGCTTAAGATGACTACTTTTAAGTTTCCTTAAGTCATCCTGATTTCTGAGGAAAAGAGAGTTTTATTCTCTGTGGTCTCTAAGGTGCAACAAGGTCTTGAGACAAAGTAAATTGGTGGTAATAGGGTATCAATAATACAAAGAAAAAACAATGCTATCTTTATAACTTTGTACTAAAGGTTAACAAAATTCAGACCTAAAAGTTGAGAAAGCAATCCAAATAAACACATAACCGAAGTAGTTTATTAGGATTCGTTACCAGCTGATAGCTATTTGTTTTCCAAACTCACGGAACACGTACATGCTGATCTCTAAACACAGTTAGGTTGGAAATGAAAGTGGAAGAATTACAGACTTGAGGAACAGTTGCTGTGCTGGAAGGTTGGTGGTTTAGGAGTTTTGTTAAATGAACTCATTCGTGTCTTCATACTCCGTGACTGTTCCTGCCTTCCTTCGTAGATTCTTTCCTTCATCATCTATATCCCCGTAATCTGAATTTCCACTGTATTCAGTCACTAACTAGTGCGGACACATAGGACCCAATTCTGTTTTTAATTTGACTGTGAACAGCATCTAACTGAAGATTGGAAGAGCCGTGTTGCTAATTGTCTTAAGAGCATTTACTCTCTGCTTCTGTCTCCTTCACTTAACCAGATTAGTCAAGCTGCAAGTCAAGTGAAAATATCCAAATGAATCTCCAGCGTGAAGCTTTGATTTCTTCAGTAACATTTGTTTTCGAGATCCCAGTCTCTTTGGAAGGATGCAGGATTTTGTTTACTGTAGCTTGTTTTTCAATCTAAATAATAAAAAGGCTGGGAGCAGCCAAATGTAAACAATGGGTATAAACATAATGGTTATTCCAAAGTAAGACGCTTTTAGGTCTTCAGGTAGAGAAAAAAGAGGAAGGAGGGAAATGAGTCAATAAAAATTGCTGGTCCTTAGGAAGGAAGGAGGGAAGTTAGTCATGTTGTTAAACATTTCCCTTACAGCAGTTTCACAGCCCCACTCTCTTTGTACTTTTGTGTTGATTTCTTTCACACAATTTTGGAATTTTTTGCTTCTGTTTAAAAGGATTGGATATTTTGAAGAAAAAATTGCTGTTGATGATTGTTATCTCAGAGTGCATCTGAGCATCAGGGATAATCAGTTAAAAATATTCTGATTACTATGGCATCAATGTAATACTAGGCCAATCTCTGCACTCTGGTTAGTTGTGGTCTTTATAGGATGGTGTCTACAATGTAGCTACAAGAGCATCTTCCCATAAAAATTATGCAAGTAGGGAATTTGTAGCAATTCAGTTGTAACTTAGACACTAATTCACAGCTAAGTTACCTCTATACTAAGTTTTTCTTCCAAGCTAGTTGGAAAACGTGTAACTGTAGCCGTAGGAAAAGGTGCCTAACATGGTGCCTAACATAGGCAGGTGCCTAACTTGATCGTTGCAACTGTTCCTCCCCACAGAATGTACAGGGAATGTGGGTCTTGCAGTTCTAGATCACCTTCTTTTTTCACTCACCTGCCATTTCCAGACTGTGTCAAATGTGAAAAATCTTTATGCTAACAGTGGCTTACAGGCAAGCTGAGAATCATAGAATCATAGAACTGTCAGAGCTGGAAGGGACCTTAAAGATCATCTAGTTCCAACCCCCCCGCCATGGGCAGGGACATCCCTCACTAGATCAGGCTGCCCAGAGCCCCATCCAGCCTGGCCTTAAAAACTTCCAGGGATGGGGCTTCCACCACCTCTCTGGGCAACCTGTGCCAGTGTCTCACCATCCTCATGGTGAAGAACTTCTCCCTAACGCCCAATCTGAACCGATCCATCTCTAGCTTTAATCCATTCCCTCTAGTGAAGCTGTACTCTTGCTCTGTTGGGTTACCATTTGCTGCCCATTACTACTGGTGTATGATGTGACACCTTATGTCCCTGGTAGGTGTTAATCAGGCAAGCCATTTAGTTCAGATAAAATGACAGTTTCACTTTTTTGCTAATTCGAGTTCGGGAAAGCTGAGATTTTCCTGATAGACCTTCTTTCTTGTATGTGTCCGAGATTGCTTTCCTAACGGTAGGCACTAGTTTAACAGTTTTCAAGCAGTACATGTCTAAGGCACTTTCTGGCCCTGAAGTCTACTAATCATCAGGTTTTTAGGCCTGTTCAGTAAGCTTTTGTGCTAAGACAGCATGTTTTTCTGTTCAGCCTAACCTCAAAAAGAATCACAGTTTGTATCCCTTTCTCTCCTTGCTGCCAAACGCACATCAGTAATATACTTTTACCCTTTTCGGCCAACCGCGGTGAATCCCAGTTACCGGTTTTCAAAGATAATTAGGTTTCTGCTGGTTTAATCAAAACCAGACGGCTATATGACAGAGAGGGACAGATTGAAATTGGTGTTTCTGGGAATGAAAAGGCAGGGAGAGATTTCCGCTGTTGTGCTTGACGGTAGACGATTGTCCGCTAAAGACACGAGTGCTGGGTAATCAGTTAGTATGCCCGTCACTCAGGATGAGCCACGGACATGATGCTTCTCACCCTGCTGACAGGACAAGGGAGGAGGCTCAGGGAGAGCTGGCGGGGTCCAGTGAAAAGACATTGGGGATGGAGAGGGAAGCCAAGGGTGAACAGACAGGGAGAGATCCATTCATTTTTAGGGTGAGCCGTGGGGGACGGTGCTGGCAGGGACATTGTGGATGCTCCATCCCTGGAAGTGTTCAAGGCCAGGTTGGATGGAGCCTTGAGCAACCTGACCTGGTGGGAGATGTCCCTGCCACGGCAGGGGTGTTGGAACTTTGAGGTCAATTCCAACCCAAATCATTCTATGATTCCATGGTTCTCTGATGGGGAACGTGCAGGCATCTGGTGGTGCTGGAATATGTAGGGAAGTGAGTGGTAGTGAGAACACAAGGTCAAAGTCTAAACCAAAATGGACCTGTTGGAGTGAGTCCAGAGGAGGCCACAAAGATGATCAGAGGGCTGGAGCACCTCTCCTAAGAGGACAGCTGAGGGAGTTGGGGTTGCTCAGCTTGGCAAAGAGAAGGCTCTGGGGAGACCTTATGGAGGCCACCAGTAGCTGAAGGAGGTCTGCAGGAAGGCTGAGGAGGGACTGTTTACAAGGGTGTGTAATGATAGGACTAGAGCCAGTGGTTTTAAACTTGAGCAGGGTAGATTTAGATTAGACATTAAGAAGTTCTTTACAATGAGGGTGGTGAAACCTTGGAAGAGGTTGCCGAGGGAAGCTGTGAGCACCTCATCCCTGGAAATGTTCAAGGCCGGGCTGGATGGGGCTTTGAGCAACCTGGTCTAGTAGGAGGTGTCGCTGCCCATGGCAGGGGTTTAGAACGAGATGATCCTCAAGGTCTCTTCCAACTCAGTCCATTCTATGATGTGATGCTATGAACAAACTGGACTCATTACAGAAAGAATAGCAGATAATTGGTCACTTTGTTTTTATGGTAGTGGTGGAAGTACAGTAGATATCAATATGTTTAGCATATTTTAATTGATTCTGTATTTGTACTAGAAAATTACCATTTTGCTGATAGTTTTGAAGCAGACTACAGCAACACATGTAGTCACGGAAAGTTAGACCCATAAAAATATGGATTTTTTACCAAGCTGAATTCTGTCACTACTCTGTATCAAATAAAAAATATATGTATATATGTAGTATAAAATTGGTAATAGCAAAACTTGTTACTCACTATTTTAAGGAATAAGCAAGAATCTAAGCTGTGAAAATACTCTTACGGTGGCACACAGAGGTGTGTAAGAGGGAAGAATCAATGAATGAGACCCAGACAGACTGATGAGAGATCAATATTTTCTCCAGTAACCTGGTTTTGAAAATCAATAGAAATCAAATGGTGTTTTTCTTAAATCTTCAACTCAAACATACAACCTTTTTTCTTCTTTTTTTTTTTTCTTTCTTCAAGTGAACTGTTACTGTCTTTCTTCAGTAAGCAGTTGTCCTGGCAGTTATTAAAAAGTGGTTGGATTTGTTCTGATTGAAACAAGAGTTGTGATTCATTTATTTTTTTAATAACTGAAGTAGAGGGCCTTTTGACAAGTGGCTTTTGTTCTGGACAGGTTTTACTGACAGCAGCAATCAGTTGTACCTGAGGAAATACATTTTTTCATGATGTCTGAGTGGTAGAGGAGACATGGAACTATTGAAGCAGTTCATTGAGAAGAAGGGTGCGGATGTCAGAAGTTACGCAATGATTCGGAAAACAGTGGACGTACTTGGAGACTACCTGTGCAAAACAAATAGTTTACGATGCAGGGGACCAGGGTTTTGGCAGTATCTAGTGTGGGGCAGGTAAAAGAGTAGGTTGTGAATGAAAAAGAAATCTTGGTGCTGATTTGTTGGTTGTGCTTTGCAGTGAGAGGGGAAGAACACAGCAAATTCAGGATTCATAATGATAAGTCTTCTAAAATAATAACTTAAGGGTGCAATTTACATTATAGAAGTTAGTAGTTTCACTCCTAAACATTGTCACAAACTTTCTACATTTATGTTACAAGTGAAATGTTTATACAGTCTTTAGGCAAAGTAACTGTTGGGAGAAATTTTATTTTTAGTACCTATTTCATTCCGTAAGGAATGGACATTGTAACCAAGATGACACAGGCTGGAGGACAACCTAATGTTATCCCACAATAACTTGTATTTTGTTAAGCTGTAATAATGCAGAACTTCTAATAGGTTCCTCATGGACAGGTTTCAAAAGCAGGACATAGTTTAGCATGATTTTATACCAGCACTAGTACTGAAATATTCTGTGGTATGTACTCCAGGGATTAAAAAAAGGTTTGTACAAGCCTATTTCTAGCAGTGGTATTCCATTCTACCATGGTAGCTAGCTAATTTTAGTATTGCTTGTGTCACGGATATTTTAATACAGAGATTAGATATCTATTAAATTGAGAAAATACTAAACTCCTGACTAAGACTGATGTTTGATTAAGGGTATAGGTCAAAACATTTATGAAGATCTTCTGGTTTCTTTTATTTTAGTTTTTCTTCAGGACTGAAATGTCTTTACTGTTAATAAATTTCTCTGACACTTGTATTAAGTCTATTTTTCAAGTTTTTTCTACCAGCCTGGCTCACTAATGGGGAAAAAATAATTAAGACTTCAACTCCCTAAAATACTTCTTCACAGGAGTGTCTTCATCACTGTAAATGTGTTACTCTAAGCTGGGGGCATCCAGGTCCTTGTCTCAAAGATCTAATATTTGAATGAATGGCATATGCAGAAAAAAGTGAGTAGTTTACAATAAAAAGATTCTTACTCCCATCCTCTGCCCAAACAAAGGTAAAAGAAAGTAGTTAGGTGTAAAGTTCTAGGATATAGTAAAGTTCTTGGAGGACAGTGCCAGGCTCTTTTCAGCAGCATCCATTGACAGGACAAGGGGCAAAGGACACAAGCTGGAACATTGGAGGTTCCATAAAAATATTAGAAAAAACTTTTTCACGGTGAGGGTGACAGAGCACTGGCACAGGCTGCCCAGGGAAGTTGTGGAGTCTCCTTCTCTGAAGACTTTCAAAACCCGCCTGGACACGTTTCTGTGTGACCTACTGTGGGTGATCCTGCTCTGGCAGCGGGGTTGGACTAGGTGGTTTTTGAGGTCCCTTCCAACCTCTAACACTCTGTGACTCTGTGACTCTGTTATATACAGTAATTTTGTGAATATTATTTTGAAAATCTTTCCATTTGAGATACTCTGTGTACATCTTACAAGAGTAAGATGATTTTTGTCAGATGTTTTGTGAAAGAATATCTGTGAAAAGTCTCGGAGATTTAACTGTATCAACATGTTCAACTTAAACAGCTGTTCTCATCAGTGGCAAGTTAAAGCTAAATTTTGCTCAATACGTATTCTGCTTAAATTACCTAAATGTTCCTTTAAAAAACAAGCTCATTTAAGCCTGAAATTATGGCTGCATACATTGAGGTTCATGTTTATTGGGATCTGCCTTAATTTAAATGGGGACAGGTGTGTGCTGGCTACTGGAGTTTCAGGGTAAATCAAAAGACAGCGAAAGTTACTGACTGACCACTTTGGAACCAGTTTGCAGAAAGACTAAGCCACCTTTTCACACCTACAGTTTCTTCTGCAGGTACCAAAACAAAACCCTCTTCCTTTCAGTTTGTTCCTGTTCCATGAGTTCAACTGGCTGCTCAGTCAAGGCTTTTAAGTCTTAATGGCTTTGAGGTTTTAGTGGGAAACGAGAGACAGGAAAACGTGTTTTCTTCTTGCAGGGCAACACTAGTTAAAAGGTGTGAGAATATGTGAATGGCAGTTCTGAAATCTGGGAGAGCACACTGGCCTGAACTTACCAGTCCAGTTCCGTAGCAAAACCTCCTTTGCTACAAATACTAATGAGAGTTTGATAAAGTTGTGGCGTTTCGTTATGTACACAACGTGGTTCAGGCAGTATTCTTCACTAAGAAAAAAAATGTTTATGAATCTTAAGTGCATTTTTTGTTTCTACTAAAATCACCATGACCTAAAGTAATTTTTAGTAAGCAACGTATCTTCTGGTTTTTTATCTTCAGTGTTTAGAATCAGAATTCTTAAATGAACTTATAGTTGATTTATACGGATATGTTTTTGTGTCAGATCCTCACAGTTAGCAGAAAGCTGTTCCAAATTTGAAAAATACAGGCTATATTTAATTATATGCGCCCATGATTACACTGTCTTGTTATAATTCTTTAAAACATGAATGAAGTTGAGTATTTAAGTGTCTTCTGCTTGTTTGTTTAATTCAGGTTTAGTGTCAATAATTCCATTCTGACTTGAAACAATGTACCTTCTTTATTCTGAAAACTAAAAAAAGATTATTTGAGCACTTGTCTAGGTTGAGCAAAACTAGTGTTACAATTATTCATTTTAGAAGTACTCTAGAACTATTCCTTTAGAAATATTAGTACTGTAACTTAATAGATATTTTTTAAAAGAAATTTGGGGGTCTTTTGTTTCTTCACAGAAGTTTCCAACTGAAGGACTGGCAAACGTTGTTCGAAATGTGTTTGACTTCGACTCCTACAACAACGAAATGCGTGAAATTTTAATCAACGTTTTGCACAAACATGGGATACCTATTGGAGCAAAGCCGACCAATGTACAGCTGGCCAAGGAGTAAGAATAACATAAGATAATATATTAAGAAGACAGGTCTCTCACGATGACTTTTTTATAGTGTGCTATCTTGCTGCTGACTGATTTTAAAGCAACCTGAAATGCTTGAAGTCAATCCTCCTCTGGTTCAAATTTATATTCCTCCAATTAAGCTATATAAATTACTTTATGATAGAATATTTACTTACTACTAATAACTAATCTCTCATGTCCATGTACATATTGATAGCTTGTATGATATATACATTAATAAAGGGAAATACTTGTTTCTTCTCCTGTGTTTTTAATTCAATTGCAACACATTTCTGTCCTGTTACTTCTCACCTAAATCGATAGCAAAAAAAATAGTCTTCAGTTGTAGTGGGATTTTGTCTTTGATACAAAAGGCTCTATCTAAATACTTCTGCAGAATAGGACTGTACATGTGTCTGTGTATCACTGTTGTTCTTTAATTTTGTTAGCAGTTGACATACTACACCATATACTTTTTCAGATGTTAGAATTAAAACAGGTTTTTTTGAAAAGACTAAACTGAGTTATGAAACACATTTAACTCATTCTTCTACAATTCACAGAGAACAGACTTAAGTAAATCATATTCAAAAACAATTAGAAAATTTGCTCTGGCTTGAACTCTAATGCATAATTAATTTATGGAGAAACAAATATTTCCCTTTCCTGAAGAAAGCTCTCTGGATACATGGAAAACAAAGTCTTCCATGAGATATATGTATTTTCTATTTGCTAAAGGAGGAACTGATTCTTATGACATGATGTCTTGATATTAGGTGTCCATGTGTAGGCTTCTCCTGCTGGAGCACCACTGATCTAACATCCTACATAAACTATTCAAAGAAGATTGGCAGTGTAATGACTGTGGTGTACCTTTTCATTTTGATGACAGAAGAATTACGTGTCTAGAGAACCAGTACGTGAGCAACTACAGTGTCTGTCAAATTGACAGTACACACTTGAAACTCCTGCCATAGTTTCTTTGCCAAAAGTCACTTGGCAATTTCTATTTTTAAAGAATTAGAATACTTGTCAAAGTTTTTGAGAAATTTGCATTTTATAACGTTTTTAGAGTATTAATGTGGATTTACATGGATGGATTGGAGAGGACTCAAGTAATGAGAAGGTCAGAAGTTAGGAAATGTAAGAGAAAGACTGTTCAACGTAAGAGGGAAAAGACGGAAGAAATATCTGTTCATGCTGAGTTAGAGATAGTCACCTGATCATTTTGAATCCATCAATGAGCATTTATAGGAGAGGTTACACCAAGGATGGCAAACTTACACAAGATGCTCATCAAAAACTTCACTTGACTGGCAGCTACGAGTATATACTCTGTACACTGAAGGCCAAGAGGAGTTGAAACTACAGGAACAGTTCACACGCAATTGGTAAAAACAACTTTTTCTTAGATCCCACTATACAAGATTGGGACTAGGCTGACCTTCTGGTGCAGATGATCCAGCAGTTTTGGATCTCAGTATCTCACTTGCATGCACCACAGCTGCCATTTCAGGTTATCCAAGAGGGCCTTGCTCTTGGTCATGAGATTTAGCCCTAGGGAGCTTATAAGCCACAGGTGGCTCGCCGTGATTTACAGACACCTTTCAGGAGTGGTTTAGACACAGTCAATTCTATCTTGGGGTAAAAAAAACCATCTAGATAGTTTCTCCAAGTCTGTTCCAGCCCATATGGTAAGCTCCCACAATAGACACATTGAAGTAATTGGGTATGGTGGTTGGGCCATGGCAGAAAAGGTATTTCCCAAAACTGCTCTCAAAACTGCTACCTGTTTAGAACTAGAGTAGCAACGTCCTCTATATTGTTTTCCAGGAATCTGAGAGTAGGAAAATGATGCTCATCTAGTCCATCTCACTTCTTCCCGAAAAGAAGCAAGTTAATCTAAAACATTCTTATGTGATTTTTGTCATGATTCATGCCTGAAAACTTTCAGAGATGGAGTTCTGTGACCTTGCAGAGCAAGTCAGTCTTGTTTCTAAATATCGTTGTCATTAGAAAGTCATCCCTAGACTAAACACATCTAGTTCTCTCAATATTCCCCCTTTTTTAAGGCCTCTAGTTGTTTTTATTTTTCTTTTGTGCTCCCCCTTTCCACTTGAATCCCGTCCATCTTTGAGTGGTGTGTGAAACTGGGCTAGAGCTGAGTAGAGTAGTATGAAAGTATAGAACAGATGCATTTCACGCAGCAGTCCCTTTTAAAAACTCCAGGATATCTGCATTTCTTGCAACGGTCAATCCATGTCCAGTTTTCTAAACATGAACCTGCAGATCCTGCACAGCACTTACCCCATCTTCATTATATGTAACCAATTTTCTTCGTGTTTACACTTACAGTATTTTTTTCAGATTAGTTCTCGAACTTGTCAAGGTCACTTTGAGTTTCAAGCCTGTTTCCCTCCCTGCTTTTAGTCTCTCACAAGTTGGCAATCTGAAGGTTTGCTAGGCGGGATTTCTACAGTGGCCTAGTGAAAACAGCGTAACCCCACAGAGGTTCATTTCTCTGTGTCCATCTTAATTTGCAAGACTTTTAAGACTTACTAGCTAGCATAATAAATTGCTCGGTGGTTCTATTAAGTAACGTGAAAACTAAGGTGATAGTCCAAACCAGTTCTGCCTGAGGATGTTAGTCATACCTGCACCAGAATAAATGCTATTGATAAAAATACAAATCCTGTACAAAGTTTTGAGATAGAGAAGCATTTCCAGGAGGTTCTAGGACAAAAGAATCATACTGAAATGCTGACTCCATTTTACAGATAGCCCCTGGCATGTCTCGAATCAAATAATTTGTGAATATTTATTTTGCTAAGTTTTGGAGAAGTCTGTCTGTCACCTATTATTTACTCTAAAAGAAAACTTGAATAAATCAGAATTATTTAAATTGCTGTGGAAACGTAACTGCTACAGATAGAGGAACAGAACCATGAGACACACAACACAGTACAACACCGAGTCTCATTAGAAGGAACTTTGAGGCTTGTATCCAGCTGAAGTTACAGAGGAAATTTAACAGACAGTACCAGTGAGCCATGTGGGAATTTTACCCGAGGCTCTGGAATTCGTATACCTAGTCTTGGAAGGAAAGATGAGGTAGTATCTAATGACTATTTAGAAAGGAATTCTTGCAGTAGCTAGTTTTTCAAAAGAGAAATTAATTTGTATATGCTTAGTCATTTATTTCTACAGTTAGTATCCTGTAATAGACGTGTAAAATAATGCTTTACTTGCGGGTTTTTTTCCTCCGGATTTAATTTTTTTTCCCCAAATAGGATGACCATTCTTCAAGGCACTGACGTGTTCGGTATTGTCATGTTGTAAAATCATGATATTGTCTCTATCACCTGTTCAGTAGTTTATAATTTTTATCAGGATTTTGTGTAAAGCAGATGGCTTGTCCATGATGCTTTGCCAAGGCATAGTGGGTAAAATTGATTACCTGTGCTACCTCATTATCTTTCTTTATGTACAATTACACTTTGGTTTTCCCGTTGACATCTGTTATGTCACATTTGTCTGAACTCATGTTAATGTGCTGTTCTGGTGCACACTTCAGACCACTTGCAATTCCTAGGTAAAACAGCACTCAGCTCCAATTCTGGCATTTATCCTTGATGAAATTGCCATTCTATATTTTTCCTCCTGTCACTATTAACCTCCAGGTCCTTGCTCTAGCTTGAATATTCATTTTATATAAACTGAATTTTTTGTATGTAGTGTAAGTATGTAAATTTTAACAGCTTTAGTTTCCCAGACTGTTTTTCTTTTTTTTTTTCCCCTCAGGTAATCTGTAGTTAATTGTTAGACTTGTCTCATACTGTACCTGTCTCTCGTCCCTCCTGTGCATTGCATGCAAAGAAGGGGGAGGTGGGGGCCTGCAGTTGACTGTATGTCTATTGCTTATACTTTTTAACAGAAAAGTGTTTAAATAAATTATAGAGATCTCGTTGGTAAGGAATTCTCCTGGTTTTAAGCTGCATCTTACTTAAGTCTGAAGAAGTGAAGTGGAATAGAGCACAGGCTGTTCCTGAAGTCCTTGAATAATACATTCTCTGCCAGCACTGAGCTGGTTTACGAGGTCATGTATTAAGCAGCTTTGTTGCCTGTCATAGTTCATGTCCGCAGCTGTACTAGTATGATAGCTGGCTCTAGGGAATTTGCATTAAGTAGAACTTCAGTCTTAAGAGACTTATAGCCATTTTCCAGTATGTCCCCAGAAAGCTAAATAAAAAACTTCGTACAGCAGGTTCTATTGACATTTTGAAGACGGTTGCTTGGTGTTTTTTTGGTTTCATTGTGTTTTTTTTTAAATTAGCCTAGAGTAATTTATTTTCTAAAATAAAGAAGATACAAAAGAAAGGAAATTTTGTTCTTTAGGTGTCACTTTGAAAACTTTGAAAAGTTTTCCAGCAGCAGAAGCCACTCAAAGATTATCTTTTGACAGATTGTTTCCCCTTAGACTGCTGTGCATGAAGAAAATCAGGCTAAATAGTAATTTTTTGTGGAATTGCCCCATCAACTGCAGGGCTTGTGCAATTGCCTTTTCTAAACAAAATACCTGCTTATATAACCATTTTATGGATATCAGTGATCTTGTAGAAAACCAGGATGTAAAATAAAGAGCAAATAAACATGAAAAAGTATTTCTCAATTTTCCTTAAACAACAGACTTTGACAGATCCATAATCAAGGACCTGATCTGGAATAATTCCTTAGAACTCAGTTTTATGTCTTGGCTTTCTTAGAAGATTACTGCAGTCTGTCACTGCACTCTGTACACGCCAGGTGGAGAGAGCCGTGGAGTTTCAGTACCGTTCTTACGCGGCCGCTGCGCTTTTTACACCCACCAGATCTCTTTGCTTCGCAGATCTTTGCCGGTGGTGGCATTTCCATAGTGTTCTGTCTACCATTTATGTAAATGGTATTTGGTTAATTATTTTGCAGCAGGAGCCCCTTGTGAAACTTTTTACTAGTACTGTCACTTCAAGTTATTTTCAAAAGTGGATTGTTACTTATAAGTCCTGAGGAAAGCAGATAATTTCTCGCTTTACTGTGTATTATATATATTCACTAGAGGAAGACTATTAAGATGAATACATATTTTCAGCATGGACATGTTTTTCCAGTTCTTCTGCACCCTGGAAATCATTCATGGAAATCACAGTGTTCACTCAATGCTTTCTGGACTAGTGGCCAGCATTCTTTCAAGTATGCTTCTCTATACTTCGGGAATAACATTGCAAAACTGCTTTCTTCCACTGGTTATAAGACAGGTTCATGCCACCAGCTTCTTCAATACTCTTAGTCTTTCTTACACCAGATGTATATGAGAGAGCAGTGAGATGGAGTGAAAAAGAATTGTCAGGCCCTGGAAGAATAAGATCCTTACTAATCTTGACAAAAAAATTCTCTGTTAAGAATTCCACGTTGTGTTTTATTTTTAAATTCTGATCTACCTTTTCCTTCTCTTTGCTGGTTGTGATGACTTGGTCTGCTGCCTCAGAGAAACTAAACCATTCAGGAACAGGGAAGAGAACAAAACCTCAAGAATCTAGGAGAAAGGAGAAATCAGTTTTCCTGAGGGAAGAGAGGAACTATTAGCAAAGCAAATCTCTGGAAAGCTGAACGAGAGTGGAAATGTTTTGTTTCTTTGGGAATGCAATCTGTAATTCTGTTGCTATATAAAGCAGGGTATTTGGTTAGAACTGGTTGTTAACATATGTTTTGTTTTAAAATTTAATAAGTATTTGTTATTATTAGTGAACCCATTGATTTCTAGGATGTTATCCATGAGAGTAATGTATAAGGAATTAAAACTGAAGTCCAAATCCTTGTTAAAGTTGATGTTCCATTGAGCTAGTGGGAAACAGTTATCGCTGATTATAAGCATATTGGAGATTAGGCTACTCAGAGTCATCATAGCAAAAAAGTCTCCAGTCTCTTTTTGCACGCAAGACACTTTTGGCTGAAGACAAAACCAACATTTTGCCAACAAAATGTTTTGAAAAGCAACTGGAAGCCTGAAGTAAAATTTTGGTTCATGTATAAATTGACACTTACTTTAGTGACTTGACTGTTTACCCATTTTCTGACTGCGTGAATAAATTTATCTAGGAATTGTGTGTGTGTTGAAATAGTGCATCCTGGATGTTTGGGGTTTTTTTTTTCCCTGATGGTGTTGAATATTGTTACCTACAATATATTGTACTTGGATTTCTTTTAGTCTGGCCTAATTTCTCATCTTAATTTGGGAAGGAACTGGTTAGACTAGCTAGATGTCAACAGTGGAAAAATACAAGCTGAAGTGTGGAAAAATGCAAAATAAATCACTTTTCAGATATTGGTATCTATTGATATTCTTGAGCGACAAGAATGCAATGGAGACTCTGCTGGTTCTTTGACTAAGAGAGGGAGTTAACGAGATGCACTTTCCTCATTACATGTGCCAGTGGCATATTGCTGCCAGCTGGATATTTATCTGTGAACACCAACAATATAGCACCCAAACCATTTTCTGTTCGCAAAAAGTGTCTTTGGCTATCTGACTGCCTCGGCAGATGGTCCAAATGCAGAACGGGGATGGAGGCAGAGTGACTGTCCATCTGCAAGTACTGGATTCTCCAGGTTGCTTGAGATTCGGTGTCAGTATACCAATAAAAGAAAAAAAATGCTTTCCTGCCCAAGTTGCAAAGATTAGAGGATATTAGTATTCACTCCCTGAGTTTTCCTTGAAGTTTTCAGTGGGAAAAAAGTAAAATTACCCAAGAGGCATCTACAGTCCAACTGAGGTTTTTTGATTTGAGATCCCTTCTTACTCTGAAAAAGAATATCAAGAAGAAATGAAACAAACCTCTAATATCTAGAGGGGCCAGGTTGGTTGGTGGAGAGAGGGGAAATAATGGTAACGGTAGGAACGAGCATCATCAGACATGACAGAAGAGATCACGTACAGACTTTTAACAGACAGTCCAAGAGAACTTCCTTAAAATAGACTTTGGGGTTATTTATAGAAATTGGGAGAAGGAATGTCTTCTGTTCTCTTGCCAAGTCCTGTAGCTTTTACAATAAAGTGCAACAGCGTGTAAAACAGAATGTAGTTTTGATAGGAGGTCTCTTCAGGAACAACTGATCCCAAATAAAAGAAAGCAAAAGCGGTGAGTTCATTAGCTTGAAAGTATCCGTGCCAATTAATGAAGTGGGACTGCTTTCAGTGGTTGCAAATCACTTCAGAGGAAAGAAGTAAAAATTGTCTTGTCCCTATTTTGCCGTCAAACTACTTTGCCATACACCAGCATTTTCTTTTCCGATATAAATGAGCTTTGCTGTGGCCCATATATTTCTTCCCTAAATAAAAGGTAGAGAAATAAAGAAATTAGACCAAGGCAAGCAAGTGAGGCTTTTGAAGATGTCCCTGTCCTTTCTGTAAGCAGTACTGGCCAGAAGGCAATGAGATACTCTCATGTCTGTATTTCCTTTGCCTTTTTCATGTAAGCAGTGGCAAAATATATGGAAAAACATTTGTTGAACTTCTGTTTTGTGGTTAATTTGCCATAGTGTTTGCTGTGCTTATTCTGCTGGTTTGTGCCACTGACAGGAGTTTCTTTAAGTGGTGCTGTCACACCCTGCTTGGTCTGGGTAAAGTAAAGCAAGAGACAGTTTGGATATATTTTATTACATATCTCAAATAGTTCGGACCAGAAAAATTTCCGGTTTGAGTCCATAATATGTGAATTGCTGCTACTTTTACAATGCTGTTTAGGTTGTGACTGTATTACTATTCCAGAAGGCTAAAATTTTTGTCATTTATAGTGTAAAAGAAATGAAATATTTTAGCGAGGACACATTTTCTGCAAGAGAATCTTAAGATGTGTTTTGTTGGAAAAATGCAATTGTTTAAAAGATTTATTCCTTATCAGTTGTTGTTTAATGAATGTAAAAATTTGTTTATTCCTGCATTGTTTTGACAGACTGCCATTACCAGATCACAAATTTATGGGCTACTGGAAAGTCAATCAGCCAGGGAATGCACAACAGAAACTGCTGTGTCCAACAGAAACTCAAAAAATAGATGTAAAGGTTTGTCTTTATTATTATTATTTCAATTCATGCAATACTGTTTTTACATGTTGGGGTGCAAATAATCTAACATGTGATTAATTTCTTCAGGAAAAATAGTATGTACAAAGCATGATGGTACTTGTTACCTGTCCTTGGGTTTTTTATATTGACTAGAAGAATGAATGTGTTTGTGTGCCCAGCCTGCACTGTGTAAGATTTGCTTTAAAAGCAGTACCTTCGTCCAGAAGTTCTTGAAAGGAGTTTTTTGTAAGGATATTTAAAATAACATATATGAAGGAACGTTGTAGCTGTTTTGGATGCTTGGAGGTGGACAGTTTCAGGCTCCAGATCTTGGTTTTTAGATAAGATCAAAGACTGAAAAGGAAGTTGTTTTCTGTTTTACATGAAGCTGAATTCTTATGGGTCTTTGGCACTGCCAAGTTTGAATATGAACTTTTGGTACCGTTTGACCTGCAGCCAAAGCTTCTAAGTTGTTTTTGAGATCTTGGCTTAACTTCAGTAATTATTAGTCCAGTCAATAAGAAGAAACCTGAACTGCTAATGTGATATAGGGGTGAGATTTAAACTTTATATAATAAGAAATTACCATTGAACTTCTTTGAAACAAAAATATTCCATTTTTTTTCCTTGTATAGACTGTGCTTTATCAGTACATGACACTTCCTTCATGCCACTGAGCAATAATGAGTCCTAACCAATAAAAGACTAAAGAGGGTTTCTATACTATATAGAAAAAAAACAGTATGGACTTTCAGAGAGCTTGCAGAAAAGCATTTCCTTTTCCCTTTTATTTATTTAGTAATTGGTCTGTTCCTGTTAATAGTATTAAGTCTTGAGGAAGATTTCTAGATTTTCATAAAGAATGGTGAGCGGAATATTTTAGCAAGCTCTCTTTGTTGTAATTTTTTTTCAGGGCCCTGTGTACTTAAACATTCAAGGATTTCCACTGGAACGACATGAAGCCAGGTCCCTCAATTTCACAGAAGAACTCGCTTTTTGGACGCTGCCTTTGGGTGAAATTAACATTGTTTGCGATGCCACAGTAACAAAAGGTGCAGTAAGAAAAGCAACTCACTTTTGTAATGATCCCAAATATTACAGATTTGTGAAATATCCCAGAGATGAGGAAGGACTGGACTGTTGACTTCAAGAGTGCCTGCTGATAGTCAGTGGCAGAATATAAAAGGGCAGTATGAGGGATTCCAAATGTACTAATATCACTTCAGTGCATTTACAGTCCTATGTGTTTCTAGGTGTGTTTGCAATGGAGTGTAGGAGTTACACTAGGAATTGAGATATGGGAATGGAGGATATCAAGCACAGGAGTGGAGTATAGGAACAGTAATATATCTCTTTCTGCTCTTTTTTCAACAGTAGGTGAAATACAAAAGTAGTCAGCCGCTCAAGTTGGAGCATAATTTCACTGGTCATTGTGGTCTTTATAAGGATATGCATCTTTCTCAAGCCAAGAGAAGGATATGTAATTAAAGTAGAACACAGCCACAAAATTGCAAGACTGTTCAGTTTGTATGTTCAACATTGTATTACTTCATAAAAAAGATTCTTTGACTTTTCCTCTCTCATATACTCTCTTATACGGGTTAAAATTCATTTTTACTGGATTGACCTTGCCTTAGGTACCTGTGCGACTTATAACCCAAAGTGAGTTGTGTCATTGGGAGTATTAGTTAATGTTTTTAGGTTTCATCATTAAACACGTCTGAACTTTATTGTGTATTATGAACAAGGATCAATACTGGAATGCTTGAAGGTGGTAGGTTTCAGTCCACTTGTACCCTTAGTTTCAAATACATCAACAGGCTTTTATGACAGCAAAACAATAATTAGTGACTTTGTATCAATTTCAAGAATTGTCTGAAATCAGTCAGGAAGATGCTATATGTGAGAAGTTCCATACAAAGTTTGCATTCATCCCTTGTTTGATTATTAAGTGCATGGATTGAAAGGGATAGAGAAGGAGGGGGAACCAAGATTATAAGCAACCAAAAACATCTGGACGGCTTTTGTGTCAACTAGGAGCTGCCTAGTGCTGCAGTCTTGTCTACACAAATATACCTTGGGCTCCTTGTTTCAAGAGTTAATAGTGTTGTGGAAGGATTCTGCCTGTTAACTTTCAGTTCATATCAAGAGAGCATTTGTCTCTTTATTTCCCTGTGTCGATGGTGGTAGCCTTTCTGTACATTTTGCTGTATTATCTGCCAAGTTTATGACATATGTATTTCCAGAACAGTAATGCACCATCTCAGTAGCCTTTCATTAATTTTACTTTCTTATTGCAGAAGAGGAAGCTGAAAATGTTCTTTATGTTACTACATGCAATCCTGTTTCCTTATACTTCATGAATATTTCTAGTAAGAGTGGATACTTTGTGGATCTTTATGACCTCTTCCCAAGAACAGTTGGAAGTGTCTGGCAGCCTTTTGTGACCGCAGCACCGCTGGGAAATCCACTCAAAGGTCAAGTGGTTCTACATGAAGAGGAGGTAAAAAAAGTTAAAATACAGCTAAATATGTAGTAATGATCAAAGTAGTATCATAAATGTAGGATCACAAAGGCATCTATAGTTTGAAATAGTCTGGGCAGTAGCCTTGTGTGATGTCGTAACTGGCTGGTTATCTGAGGGGAGAGCAGTGGATGTCATCTACCTTGGCTTCAGCAAGGCTTTTGACACTGTCTCTCATAACATCCTCATTAGGAAACTCAGGGAGTGTGGGTTAGATGAGTGGACAGTGAGGTGTGGTGAGAGCTGGTTGAGTGACGGAGCCCAGAGAGTTGTGATCCTTGGAGCGGGATTGAGTTGGAGGTCTGTAACCAGTGGTGTTCCCCAGGGGTCAGTACTGGGTCTGGTCTTATTCAACATATTCATCAATGACCTAGATGAGGGAACAGAGTGTATCTTCAGCAAGTTTGCTGATGATACAAAACTGGGAGATGTGACTGACACACCCGAGGGCTGTGCTGCCCTGCAGTGTGACCTGGACAGGCTGGAGTGTTGAGCAGAGAGGAACCTAATGAGGTTCAACAAGGGCAAATGTAGGGTCCTGCACGTGGGGATGAACAGCCCCATGCACTAATGTAGGTTAGGGTTAGACCTGCTGGAAAGCAGCCCTGAGGAGAAGGATCTTGAAGTCCTGGTAGACAGTAAGTTAAGCAGGAGCCAGAAGTGTGTCCTTGTGGTCAAGAAAGCCAATGGTATCTTGGGCTGCATTAAGAAGAGTTTAGCATGTAGGTCAAGGGAAGTCATCGTCCCCCTCTCTTCTACCCAGGTGAGGTGGAAATACTGTGCCCAGTTCTGGGCTCCCCAGGTCAAGAGAGACAGGGAACTCCTGGAGACAGTCTAGCAGAGCACAGCAAAGATGACTGAGGGACTGGAACATCCCTCTTACGAGGAAAGGTTGAGAGAGCTGGGACTATTTAGCCTGGAGAAGACAGAGAGGAGACCTTATCAATGTCTATAAATATCTAAAGGGTGGTGGGTGCACGGAAGATGGAGCGGACTCTTTTCAGTAGTTCCCAGTCACAGGACAAGGGGCAATGGGCCCAAGCTGGAACACAGGAAGTTTCATCTAAATTTGAGGAAGAACTTCTTTACCGTGAAGGTGACAGAGCACTGGGACAGGCTCCCCAGGGAGGTTGTGGAGTCTCTGTCTTTGGAGACTTTCAAAACCCTTCTGGTCACAATCCTGTGTGATGTGCTCTAGGCAATCCTGCTTTAGCAGGGAAGTTGGACTAGATGATCTCTAGAGGTCCCTTTCAACTCTGGTGAATCTGTGATTCTGTGAAGCCTACCCTCTTCTCAGTGTTTTCTTTTCCACTGTACTTGGAGCTTGGGAGTTGCCTTCAACTTTAGTTTATATGTGGAGATTTTACTCTTGCACTTTTTAGATGGGAAATATTCCTTTGCATTCTTGAAGCTGAGTTCTACCTGCTTATCTTATTTTTCTGACTGATTGAGAGAGATAGGTCTTTTGGGGAGAAAGGGAGACTGGCCTCCGTGGAAGAAAGGGGCATGGTAATTTTTGTTCAGGAGCCTCATTCAAGCATCGTGTGTTTGCAAGGTCAAAGTAAGCTGTTTTATGCTGTGAACTTAAGTTCTGTTCTAATCTTGTCCCCGTTTTACATTTCAAATAGTGTAGGAAAGAGACATTTTCTGAGTCATAAAGTAAGATGTTGATTGTATTTGCTTCATGCCACTATTTTTGATGTTTGTGAATCGATATTTCTCATTCTGTAATATCTAGCGTACCGAAACTAGAAAGAAGACTATGTAAACCTTGACATCTAGTGTATCAGCAATGCAGATTTAGAACCACTGACGAGTTCAGTGTTGGTTTGACTCAAGTTCCCTTTTGAAAGTCAAGTATTGCGTGCTTTCCACATACTTTCCATTACTATCAGTGAACTGATTGGAACATTTCCAATTCAAAACTTCCTTGCCCAGAAGTAGGAAGAGAAAACCATTGGCTCAATGCTGCTCGTAATTGCTTATTTTCTAATATTAGTAATAGTTTATAATTTACTTACCAGTCATAGTGGTTTGATGTGAGCATTTAATCTGGTCGTTATTGTTGGTTGGTTTTCCCTTTTCCTTTTGTTGTTCTGAATTCCTTCTGCCTCTTTTTCAGTAGGTGAGAGATTCCAATCTAGAAGAGCCTTTCCTACAGTGAGTTGGGATATTAAGTAGTTTTTAGTGATTTCATAACTAGGGTCTCTGCGATACTGTTATTCCAGGAATGTTTGTCAAGTTTTGACACCACTTTCTGGTGTCAAACACTACAGTTAAGCTCGATGCCTTACTGGAAACACAATTATTCTGCCTTCAGTAGAACTGCCCATGCCTTCTTCAGCTTTGCCTCGGACACTTTCCAGTGCTAACTGCAAAAAAGTAGGATTCTGAAGTTACCTACTTGACGTGATTGCTTGTGTGGTTGTCTTGAAGAGCTAGATAAGTAACAACTGGGCTATTTTGAGATGCACGTAACACATCTGTTTACTTCTAAACAATTCTTGTCCTTTTTCAACAAAGTCAAAGCAGGAAACTGTAAAACAGATGGCAGTCTATCTCGTGTCTAACAATGTTTAAAGTGTCTCGTGCTTTTTAATATAAAGCTCAGCAATATTCTTTGCTTTCCAAGTGTCTGAAATTCCTACTATCAAAATAATTTTCCTGCTAGCTTTGTTTTTAACCAGATCACAGTAGCATTTCGTGTCAGCAATGAAGTTTTATCAAAGATTCACCTGCGAAGTTTTAGGTACTTAACTCTGTGACTGGTTTTGCCTGTCCTCGTGCAATATATTTTTTCAGTCATGGGATGAATTAAACTCTGAAATAAAGTTTATTCTGTGGAGACACCATGACAACTCAGTGCCCCTTTCCAGATGATCACATTTGAATCGTATCTTCGTGTTTTTCTCTGGCAAAGCTTAAATATTACCAGTTTCAGTCTTGCCTTTCTTAACAAGTGCTACAGGTGAACAAATCCTCTCTGAAAATAAGCCCGTTTTATACTGCTGGAAAACAATATGGAGTTACAATATTCTGAATGTTTTGCATTATCATAGGACTTTATTACATAGTGTTAGGATAGAACTTACTCATTGAATGTGAAAATATGTTTCATTAAACTACCAACTTAGTTGTAAAAAACCATTCTACACTTAGGACACAATTCAGAAATAATTTTAGACTTCTTAAGTAAGCATATTGCACAGAAAAAATTGTGAAATACTGTTCTCTTATGTATTGCATGTTCATATCCATGCACCACATTAATAATTTATTTGGGATTGTTTTTTAAATGAAGTACCAGTGCATAGGTCAGACAAATGCTCCTGCAGTAGTCTTCGCAACCACTGCTATCCTTCCTTACATTAGAGCTCATGTGTTCATTTCTAGTCCCCACTAGATCGAAAGAGGGATTGTCAAGTAGTTTAATTTTTTCCACATTTATTGCCAACTCTGCCTTCAGTGGAACCCTGGAAGAATCACGTGCTTTCTTTGTGCACCTGTGAAACAAGGGGGATATTGCTGTATATGAAATTAAATCCATGATTATTGATGTTAGCAGGTACGCATATAGTCCAAGCTAGTCATTCAAGTATCTTCTGTATCTGTTGGGAGGATAAAGTTGATGTGCAAGAGAATTTCCTCCCAGCTAAGGCAGAGTGAGCTGAAAAACGTCAAATTGGGCGTTAGGAAGAAGTTCTTCACCATGGGGATGGTGAGACACTGGCACAGGTTGCCCAGAGAGGTGATGAATGCCCCATCCCTGGAAATTTTTAAGGCCAGGCTGGATGGGGCTCTGGGCAACCTGATCTAGCAGGGGATGTCCCTGCCCATGGCAGGGGGGTTGGAACTAGATGATCTTTAAGGTCCCTTCTAACCCTGACAATTCTATGATTCTATGAGTTGCCCACTGGAGGTGCCTTTTTCTTTCCACTGGCTGCAGAAGGAGCCTTGATATATAGTCAAGGTGCCTTCCTTCGGGTGTACTAAGATCACGGGCAGCCGTAAGCTCAGAATTTGCAGCATTCATATGTTAAGACAAGTAGATTAGTGGCACATCTGTGTTTTGGGCAAGGCTCCAAGGGTGAGCTACTTGTGCAAAGAGTGCATCAAACAGATCTTCAGGAGAAACCAAGTGATGTAAATTATGTATGTGATGCCTTAGAGGTCCGTCTACGTGTACTTGCAAAAAGACCAAGAAATTTTAACAATATTTGTAGAAGTAAGCAGTTGCATTTCCGCTGACAGTTGATATTGCATAGATAATACAATCAATCAATTAGTACAAAAAGCTGAAGATTTTTCCCATTTTTTTGTTTTAATAAAGGTCTTTAGAGATGAATGTTTCTAAGTTATGAAACAGAACAATTTTAAATGAATGATAACCTTGTTGGAAAGGATGAAATGATGGTATTGTGGCTCTTCAAATAAGCTTGTGTGATTTGTTTCCCAGACGACATCCATCTGGATTCAATAGAGCCCTCCAGTGAAACAGAATGAAAAATCACCATTCCTGCCTGTCCTTTTAAATAAAATTTTACTAAAACTAAACTCCTCAGGGATTTAACTTAATAGCACAAATCAGAGATTTATCTGCTTTTAAGCCACCTTTGCATCTTCTTGGAAGAAAGAGTAGATAATTTTATTCCTCGTGGTAGCCATTGGTCATGGTGAGCACAGTCTGTTTTGACTTTATCTCTTTGTTCAGACTAAGCTGATATATTTTGAAACGACTCTTCAGATATCTCAAGTCATTTCCTCGTAAGACAGGAGTTGCGTTCATCTTTTCAGGGCAGCAGTACCTCATGAGGACTTCAGAGCAGACTCCTATTCCCTATAAAGCTTCGTGCCCACCTATTTCACTTTTCTTTTTCTTTCCGCACCTATAATTTTACCGCTCAGGAGAGCAGACAGAGTCTGAAGAAAATTGGTTACTTTATGCATGATTTGATACAGGATTATAGGAGGGAGATGCACATGAATTGATTTGCATATAAATCAACTGCAGACATGTTTTTTCTTACTTTGCTGTGTTGAAAGGCTACGACTGAGCAGACAGAGTAACCTACAGTCTACCTCAGAGAACATCCTTTAACTCCACTTTTATCTTTCTGGGTCAGGAAGGGAGGGAGGGAAGTGCTTTTCCCTGTCTTACGTGCTGCTGGAGCTCTTTGTCAAAGCTCTCGGATAGCGAGGGAGTGAGGGAGCCTGTGACACAGAAGCTGACACAGAGATCCGCCTCGCGCACTACGTGTAGGAGCTGGCAAACATCCTTTAAAGAAGGCTTTCTTAACAGTTTGTGAACTAGCCTGGAACACAAGTGGGGACCTGCACGTGGAAGAACCTGCAACATGCTAGAAGTAAGGTCTGAAGTGTCTAGTCCTCATAATATTCTGATAAATTTTTTCAGGAGGAAGGATTGTTTTTTTTCAAAAACTAGTTGGCGTTCCTGAATTCTCTTCTTTTTTTTGGATGTTTTATAAGACTTTCCTTTTCTATAAGCACACCTTACAGAAAAGGAGGCGTGTGCTTGTATGGAGAGGTGTGCCCCTTCTGTAGAAAAGGTGAAGACTTTCCTTTTCTTTAAGCTCAAAGCTTATATCTTTACTTGATTTTCTCAGTTCACTGACATCTCTAATATAGTCAAGTCTTCCAAATAATCTGAAAGACACCACTTGCATTAATTAGAAGACCAGTTAGCTACATGCATACATTTCTCTCCCTCTGAAAGAATGGAGGATTGAGCCCCAAACCATGAATTACTGCACAAGTTTTTTCACTTGAACCTAATGAGCAATATATCTGTGTTTGCAAGCTTACTTGCTCAGACTGTGAGCATCGAGGGCAGAAGAGAACAAAACTGAGTTTGGGCAGAAGAGTACAAGAGGGTTAAACTGAATTATTTGTACTGCCCCACTCTGAAATTGGAGTGTATTCCTCCTCCTAGTGCTTCTTTCCATCTGCGAGACCATAAGGAACAACTTCCCATACCAGCAAAGTGAAATCACAGCCCTGTTTGGTTTAAGGACTATTAAGAGGAAAATGCTGGCTAAAATAACAACAGCAGTAAGGAAAGGGAAACTTTGCAGTAACTAAAAATAAAGGCAAACCACTTCACAAGATTGGTTATTGCATCTGTCCAGAGTTTGGAATTCCAGACATTGGGGTCGGGAGGTCGCCCAAAGGTTACTTTTCTCCCAGTCAAGAACAAACAGGGCGGAATTGCACACTAACATCTTTTCCCAGCCCACTTGAAGCGTTGCCAAAGCTGCTTTTGGATGTGTTCGCAAGTGACGCAAAAATCTATTCTTAAACACACACAGAATATACATCAGTCACTTAGCACAGAAGGAAACCATTAACATCAAAAGGGGTGGAGTAGAGAGGCTTTTTATATTACCAACTGCTCTCATAAGTTTAACGCAAAGTGCAAGAGTGTAATTGATTTGTATGTGTTCTTTATCTCGCGTGGAAGGCTAATGCATTGCTTCGGTAGGGCGGTGCTGTTGCAGAATTGTATAAATAAAATATGGCAGAAAACCAAAATCCAGAGCAAATGCCCTACTTCTTTCCCTTAGCCACATTTCTATAATTTTGGTTTGTAATACATAAGCAAACATCTTTTTTTAGAAGTATTGAACTCTAGCTGAAATTCCCAAATGCGCCAAATAACATGGTAATATTTTAAATGCTTTACCATATTTAGCTTCAAATTACTGCCATTATTAAAGTTATTTCTCCCAAATAATCCTAGTGAAAGTACCCAAAAAGAACAACACCGCTGTGACTCAGATCGTTTGCATTTGTTTTATTTGGGAGAATTAGTGGGAATTTATATTTTACTCCCTTAACGTCTGTCGTGCGTTATTGCAGATGTTGTGCTTAGACAGTTTACTTTTAGTAAGTCCTTGCAGAACCCAATGTCCTCGCAGAACCTAACGTTTCCTTGAATTGCAAACAAAAAATTCAACCCAAGGCTCAATTAACTTATTCTTTTGTACCTTTTAAATTTCATTTGATGCAGTTAAGGTTGGCCCCGAATGACTGTTCTCTTGAATTCTTAGTTAAACACATTAGGAGCAGCCATAGTACTTTGTAAAAAGAGGCATGTAAAACAGCCCCATCATTCGACAGCATGAGTGAACCCTGGGACACAGAGTAACAAACAGAGAAACCTAAAGAAGTTCAAAATTTAGCATGGTGTATTTCCACATGAGGTACGTGGAGGACACTTGCACCGTTGCATTCAGGATCCTTTCTACTTCTGATCTCCATCCTCTTGAGTCATCCCTCCGTCCTCCAACAACTTTGACACTGTAAGCTGTCTGAGCATGCAGTCACAGAAGGATTTTCATGCACTGGGATGTTTAATAGGCTCCGTAGTATCAGAAGCATGGAGGGAAAGTACTAAGTCATTTCTTCTCTCACCAGTTTTTCACCTTCGGTATAATTTAAATAATGGGTAGTTTAGAAGAATGCTAAGAAAACATAAAAACTGAAATGAAAGATTTTAGTGACTTGACAGAACAAAACTGGTGTGTCTCTCTCTTGTGGCTGACTACAGCTTGGACATGTAAGCCAGACTAGTCTAGTTCCTAGAGTTTATACAGATGTGAATGTGAGATGTACAGATAAAACATTATGGAAAAGACAGAATATCATCCCAGCCCTTTTTGCATATAGTTAACCTCTGCAGTTGAATTTCATAGAATCACAGAATGAGTTGGGCTGGAGAGGACCTTTAAAGGTCATCTAGTCCAATCCCCCTCCAGTGAGCAGGGACATCTTTCACTAGATCAGGTTGCTCAGAGCTCTGTCAAGCCTGACTTTGAATGCCTCCAGGGATGGAGCCTCCACCACCTCTCTGAGGAACCTATTTCAGTATTTTGCCACACTCATTATACAGAACGTCTTCCTGATCACAGAATCACAGAATGTTAGGGATTGGAAGGGACCTCGAAAGATCATCAAGTCCAATCCCCCTGCCAGAGCAGGAACGCCTAGATAATGCTACATAGGAATGTGTCCAGGCAGGTCTTGAATGTCTCCAGAGAAGGAGACTCCACAACCTTTCTGGGCAGCCTGTTCCAGTGTTCCGTTACCCTCACTGAGAAGAAGTTTCTTCTCGAGTTTAAGTGGAACCTCTTATGTTCCAGTTTCAGCCCATTACCCCTTGTCCTATCAGTGGTTGTCACCGAGAAGAGCCTGGCTCCATCCTCCTGACACTCACCCTTGATATATTTGTAAACATTAATGAGGTCACCCCTCAGTCTCCTCTTCTCCAAACTAAAGAGCCCCAGCTCCCTCAGCCTTTCCTCATAAGGGAGATGCTCCACTCCCTTCATCATCCTAGTTGCCCTGTGCTGGACTCTCTCCAGCATTTCCCTGTCTTTCTTGAACTGAGGGGCCCAGAACCGGACACAATATTCCAGATGGGGTCTCACCAGGGCAGAGTAGAGGGGAAGGAGAACCTCTCTTGACCTACTAACCACCCCCCTTCTAATACACCCCAGGATGCCATTGGCCTTCCTGGCCACAAGGGCACAGTGCTGGCTCATGGCCATCCTGCTGTCCACCAAGACTCCCAGGTCCCTTTCCCCTACACTACTCTCTAATAAGTCATTCCCCAACTTATACTGGAACCTGGGGTTGTTCCTACCCAGATGCAAGACTCTACACTTTCCCTTGTTATATTTCATTAAATTTTTCCCCGGCCTGTCCAGGTCTCACTGAATGGCAGCACAGCCTTCTGGCATGTCATATCTAGTCTAAATCTACCCTGCTCTAGTTTAAAACCATTGCCCCTTGTCCTGTCTCTACATGCCCTTGTCCCTCCCCTACTGTCCTGTAGGCCCCTTTCAATTTCTCCATGAACCTTAAAAGAAACCAAAAAGATTCACCCTACATTTTCCTGCAAAATCTAGGTCACCTTTTCAGACTTTCCTAAGTTGATAGAGTTGCAGAAGTGCTTCACATAGTTTTGTTGTAGTCTCATAAATGGGTTTGCAATGCGCATGGATCTGCTTTTCATTTACAGAGCAATGTCGTGTTGTTGCTGGATACAAACAACGGTACCCTTCGCCGACTGTTGCTTACACCAGATGGTCAGGAGTCTCCTAAGAGAACAGCTTGGTGGGGCAGCAAAGAAGAGATGGTGAGGAATAGCAACTGCTCTTTTTTTGAATAAAAGCTCTTGATTGGAAAAAATTGCCCCAGGATCATTTATCTTTCTGGTTTTACAGCCCAAGCACTTAATTATTTACTCTTATGTATGTTTAAATGCCTTACACATAAAATAGGTTTATTATGGAATAGTGAAATGAAAAATATAAGTAAGTTGTCTCGTGTGAGGATATGAATCTTTAAAATATCCCTCTTTGGAGATAGAACTGGGAATAATGGAACGTTTTGTTACAGGGGAATACGTCCAAAATAATGAACTTGGTTATGATGCAATTGCTTGACTTGGGACAAAGCAAACTAGATAGCATTTTGAGAGATGATTAATGCCATGGATTATTTGAAATAAAAGCAAAACATAGTGCACTTTCAGAGGAGTCAGGGAAACTCAATGGGACAAATGTGACAAACACTAATTCCTGTATGATGTATTTCTATACAGAGCAACTACAAAATGTGCCGAGAGTTTTCACACAAAAACTGGCTGGTGTTCTACAAAGAAGCAGGGTGAGAGTAAATTATATCCTTGTATTATATTGATTTATAACAGATTTACTCATGTACAACCCTATCTGATTATTTTCTTGGTTTCCAATTTTACAGAAACCGCCTTATTGTACTGGATGTATTAGAAGGTCAAACTCATACCATCTCGCTTCCGATCAATCTGAAATCTGTTTTCCTGGCAGCTGAAGACCGGTGGCTCTTGGTGGAAAATGAAACAAATCAGTTAGTTAAGCCTAGTTTTCTCGATGGCATTATTCATTGTTTATGTCTTGTTTATGTTCAGGGGTTTCACTCAGAGTTGTTTTTTTCAGTTTGTGAGACTGAATAGACTTAAACAGTTGATGTTTAAGATGTAGATTTGCTCTGGTGAAAGCGCAGGTAGGCTTTTAGAGTAGGCAATGAACAGGGTGAGCCTTCCTAAATTCATGCCTCTGAAAATCTAGACTAGCCTTGATTGTACACATGTTAATACTATTTTACTGAGGTGGTATTGATCTTATTAGAAATGAGAAAGCTGTTCAACCTAGCTTTGGAAATACAGACACATCGTCCTGAGTTAGTGCCTGCTTGCTTTAGTTTCATGGTCACGTGAAAGAAATATTACTCTGCTGTCTGATTTTTATAAATGCACAACAAATAACGGTATGTAAATAGTTACCAGAAGACAAGTCTGCCGCTTGCTGGCTTACCCTTTCCTATCTCACAGATGTAAACTGAATCATATTCAGTTTTAGCAAAAGGTGTTGATAACCTTGTTTATATGAATGTAGAATGTTTTCACTGTTTCCTAAGACAGAAGTCCTTGTTTCCTTGCTTAGAGTACAAGCTTAATCAGGAATTATTGTAAATGTGTATCCTTTACAGGAAATTTCTTTTAACCAAGCGTGCCCATGTGGAAGCTGAAGACAGTGAGGTTTGCCAGCTGTATGCATTGAGTGAAGAGCCAGCTGACATGGGATTTGGCTTAACAACGGGTATTGAATGCGAGCTTGGCTTGTTCTTTTTTTTTTTTTTTTAATCATTTCTGTGTTTGCAGCTGCACAAACAAGGCTCTTTTACTTTAAAGGTCTGGGTAACCTTCTCTCTAACTCTCTTTTTGTCCTTCCCTTATCATGTTTGGTTAATAATAACTTTTCACAAAGCAGGGCAAATTCCATGCTCAAACTTCAGGTTGTTTGAGTAAAGCATCTTTGTTTTGTTGTAGCATTTAGGACCCTCAGTCATGGACTTCCAGGGAAAAAAAAGTTAAAAAAAAAAAGACAACTAGGCAGCAATTAGAACATAGAAACAGAAGAAACCAAGTATATTCATGAGTCCAGTCTCTGTGCCATTTCAGGACTGTTACACACACTCAAATGAACTAGAAGACATTTCCTAACACTTATAAAAATACAGAAGACCTACTATTAAAACATAGCAGAATCCACAGTTTCTAAAGTTCTGCAGAGAGTGTGCAGGAGGCCCCTGAGGCTGTCACACACGTCTTAAAGGACAGGGGACTTTGCTCAGTAAAATTCCCAGGTGGTGCTAGGCGTGGAGGCATGTCTTAGCTAGAGAAGGCGGCAAAAATCCCCAGTGGTTGGCATTCTGCCCCATCAGATCTGCCTGTCTTCAAATCTGATGACATTTTAAATGCTGAGCATTTGATCACGGTGCACAATACCTTTAGTCTGGCTGATCTAATAACCCTCGAAGTACATATGCATCCCACCCTAACAGTTCGTAGGCTTTGCCCTATCTCCAGTGTGTCTTAGAGAGACAGAGGAAAAAAATAGAGAAACCGCTTTGTATCTGCTTAAAAGGAAAAAAAGTTTTGCCCTGGTCCTTGTGGCTAGAGTAAGTACGAAGAATTAGATTAACACAGTGTAAACATGATACAAGCAAATGTTATCGACAGATAACAAGTATGACTTATTTTACACAAACGACAGCAAATTGGATCCCACAGACTCTAACCACAACTTAAATATCTAGGATCCTTTTTATCTCTTGTACAGTTTACTCTATCAACTTATCAAGCTTCATCAGAACACAGTAGTTTCCTTCCTCTTACTACCTTAATTAGAAACCATTACAGAGTATCATTCCTCAGATGAGTAGAAATGTTATTATAATTCCCAGTCTCAAAGTATTTGTGGACAGTTTCTTGCTGCATGCTTTTTCTGCTATTTTTATCCCTTGTTATCTTATTTCTTCCAATCTAAAAAGTTATCATATCCGCTCTCTGCTTTTTTCCAAACGATCCAGCAAACCCAGAATGTAATATCTTCAGCTTGTTCTGATTTTCTGAGGCAGAACCTGTGGCAGGAGAACTAAGAAAAGGTAGACCAGTGTGAGTTTGCCCCTGACCCAAACCAGTAGCCCCTTCATCCTCTGAGGGAGGAAAGATTTTTCTCCCACTGCCAGGTAAACAAGATGATCTGCCCTTTGAAACGGAAGCGGTGTATGCTACAGAACTAAAGATAGTGGGTTCTGACTGTGTTGATAATTTGAGGCAAGGTAAAGTGCTGTTGCAGTTGCACAGAATAAAATTTCTTTTTCCTTAGCTTAAAGATAAAGAGCACTAGATAATTATTTACCAGGAATGTGCTACAAACAATGTTGTTTAAATTGTAAAGATGGCAAGACAGCTACCGAGAAGTGTCACATTGACACTTTCCTGTGCAAACATACATTTCGCCTTTTTGTGCGAATCTTCGCACAAAATCTTCGATGAGATCACGCACTGTTCTGTTCCATAGTCTTGCTGCCTCATTTGCACAGTAGAGGGCAAAATTAAGTGGTATAAGCAACTACAAACCTAGTATTTCCTGATTTTAAGTACTTAACTTCACGAAAATTATTTCCTGACTTCTTTTCTGTGTTACAGTATAGTATAATCAAATCTTCTGCTTTTTAGTAATTTTGCGTCCAAAGTAATAGCAATGATCAGTGCTCAGCACTCTTACAGTTAATATAGTTTCCTATTGCACATCTGGATTTAATGACTTTCGTTTTGTTTGATTTCCCTGTTTAGCCTCAGAACTGTGTGTGCCACATGCAGTTTCAAGTGACCAGCTCTCTTCAGAGAACCTCAGCGCTGCTGTGGGACAAAAGATCAGCTCCCCCAACAGGATTTTCGCAGATGAACAGAGTTACGCTACTATTGTTGTCGGTTTCCCGGACCTCTTGGTAAATACTCAGCGTTATTATACAATGAAGTCATATAATCATCTTTATTCTGTAAATACTTGTTCCATAAATACATTTATTCAGTTAAATACCTGTTTACCAAATGATACAGGAGAAGAAGGGAATGAAAGTAAATGGCAAATAATAACATCTAGGACAGATAAAATTCCTTGTAGGTAAGTTCTGAATAGTACTGGCTAGAGGAATATTTTTTAAATCATGTTTTTACAGTTTTTTAATTAAATGAGAAAATGAAATTTTAATTAAATGAAAAACTGAGAAAAGGGGTATTGGTATCCTTTTGGATTGTTGCATGTGAACATTTTGCTCGGTGTGCAGCAGCTAGCAAGACTCTAGATTTAAGAAAATGAAAAAAAGATGCAAAAAATTGTAACAAATCTGTAGAGTCCCTTTGCTAGTTAATAATGTAAGTAAGTGTAAATAATGGATGTAACTGTACTCATTCCTGTGACACAATGAGAAAAGGACCAGAAAGGAAAGTGAAACTTAACGGTATAATGACAAAGGCTGTTGCAGGGAGTGGGGATAAACATGGGGAAAACAAACCCAGTATGTTTAGTTCTTTGGATTTATTTATATATATTACCTGGTGATATATAAAAACGGTGGTTCTTTGGAATAAATAATTCTATGTCATAAATTGAACAAATTAGAAAATTTAACTGGTAACAGACATAAGTTTTGAGAAAGCCAAATGTTTCAAGAAAATACTCTGAAATGCAAAATTATTCAAAAATATGTTTTTGCCAATATGACTTTCCCTGTCTTTGGAGTTACCTTTTGAGTTTTACTTGATTTGGATCTGTATTACCAAATTGATTATACTCACTTTTCATATTATTCATAAAAGGTGTGAGTTTATTGCTGGAAAAGAGAGGTGATCTAAATGAGGGAGTACTAAAGATGCTACACACTTCAATACCGACACTGGTGATGAAGCATTTTGCTCTCTCTGATTTAGACCAAGGCCCTGTCTGTCCTCACACGTGGTTTTCATTGTGCATATGAGAGTCAGAGAGGGGATGCTAAGGATGAATGTGAGGATGGTGGGACAGAACTTCACATTGAGTGTTTAGGGGTGTAGGTGTTTAGTATGAACAAGGTATCTGACCTGTTATTCATGCTGGCAATGCTCAGCTGACAAAATGTAGAGGCCTATTCAAGATGAAATGATTTATTCTTTAGACTCTACTGACTGTAGCAGGAGAAGAAGCAGCTGGCTCACTTGTGAACACCTACATTTATGTCTCTGAACTTGGAGGCAAATCCCAGCCTTAATGCCTCCCCTTGAATTCATTGCTGAAATATTTGTTTGTATTTATCTACATTAGTGGAAACTTAGATTATGGTAACAGTTTGTTACATAGTTTGGTTCCAGATTAGGTTGTTTCAGTGCCTTCTGTTCCTGGTTCAGCATGAAAAAATTTATTGATTCAACTTTGTATCTTCCAGGAATCTCAATTCACCAAAAATTTGTGTAGGTGGTCTGATTTTTTTCACTCCTATAGGGGTTTTTAATGACAAAGTAATTCAAGTCTTTTCCTTGTCATGTGGTGACATGAGAGGTAACCACAATACCTACATTTTATTTGAAATGACATAAAAAGTGGAATTTACCAAGAAACATTTGTTCTTAGGCCAAATAATGGTAAAGTTTTGTTCAGTAGACTCCTTCTCTCTTACAGTCTCCTAGTGAAGTGTACAGCTGGAAAAGAAACTCCTCTCTGAGTCGCAAACGTGCTCCTCCCTCTGATTCATTTTATTATGGAACCCGGAGGAAAACAGGAGCTGCAAAACAAACCAATTGTGTAACTTTATTGGCTTCTAATCAAATAGCCAGAATTTTAGCACCTGGAGATGTGCCTCTGAAAGACATTTACCCAAAAGGTAAGAGGTTCATATACTTTTACTGCAACTGTACACACTTGTTTTTGTTTTGTAAACTGCAGCCACTCATGAGTTTTTCCAGAATGTTTTTAAAGAATCACAAGGCAAGCGTTTCAGGAGAAAGGAGAGTAGTTGCACTCATTTTTGAAATTAATTTTAGGAACGTGTTGAATTATACTTCTGAGGAATTAACAGCTACAGGAATATGATCATTCCAATTCATCAGTCCTCTTCCACAGTATTTCCGACATCTGTTCAATCCAACACAGACACACAGTGATAAGACAAACCCTTGGAAGTGCTTAAAGCCAGGCTGGATGGAGCATTGAGCAACCTGATCTAGTGGGAGATGTCTCTGCCAGGGCAGGGGGGTTGGAACTAGGTAATCTTTGAGGTCCCTACCGACACAAAAGCATTCTATGAATCTATGAAATCTGTTGTCTGGTTAACTCAATATTCTGTCTCCAGCAGAACCAATAGGAGAGGTTGTTCTGGGAATATGTGTGAGTCCTTCCCTTCACAATCAGCTTTTGCAGTTGTTTCACTAGGGATGTTGCAGGGGATATCCCTGCCTCGGCCTTAAGATCTCTTTTCATGGACCCGTTGTTCACAAGTTTTTCTGGTCCCTCTTTGAACTGGTGTGTT
This sequence comes from Trogon surrucura, assembly GCA_020746105.1. Lineage (NCBI taxonomy): Eukaryota > Metazoa > Chordata > Aves > Trogoniformes > Trogonidae > Trogon > Trogon surrucura. Next base: position 35,746,604 of record CM036617.1, read on the forward strand.
CCCACAGCAAGATCACAAGTTCACTGTTCTCTCTTATCCACTGATCTCCCACCAGGTTTACAAAGTGCCCCATATTCTGTCGTTCCAGGGTTGGGTGAATAACAATTCTGCATTCACTTTGACCATCACCTTCATGACTTTGTAAACTTCAGTCACATCTGCCTTCTCTTCAAACTAAAGAAATCAAGGCTTTTTTGTTCTCGTGAGAGCAACATTTACATACAGCAAAACCATCTTCCACTTGTACACTAATAAAGCAGGTACAGACCACAGACCTTCAGGCTTTTTTTGTGCTGCCATGCCAAGCTTTCTGTTATCATTGTATCTTTAGCTTCTGCAGCCAATAAGTAAAAAGATACCACTTAGTGCTAAATAACAGCATTTGTGACTTTTGCATTACCTCTAGAACTCTCCAGGGAAAGGTCACTATCAAAAGAGAAAAACCCAACAATATTTGTATATGGTACAATGGCAGGGTTTTTTAACTCATCAGAAAAAGAAACTATTCCTGATTTGTTCTGTATGTGAATTCTCTGTTCCAGGATAAATGCTTTATTCCAAATTAACTCCTTTTTACAAGATAAATTATGTCTGCCCTCATTTAACATAGACAAAATTCCTTGTGTAGATTAAACCTTTTTTGTGTTACAAAAATGATAAAACAATTACTTGACTAAAGAAGCAAAGTCAAGGATGTAAATAGGGTAGAAAACTGAAGTTACATTTCTAAAGAAAAGGTTAACTTTTAAAAGAATCAAACTTAATAAAACATAGTTAGAATTAACATGACTTATCTTGACAGTAGTTGTACCATTTCAGGCTGTAATCTTCTCATACTTTATAATCTGTTGAAGGATCAGACAGAGTCAGCTTTTTAGACCTTCATGGTAAAAAAAAAAAAAAAAATCTGACTCTGAAGTAGATGATATAAAAATTCAGAAGGTAAATCTTCTGAGCTTTTGTTAAAATCAGTTTGTCATGTTGGGAGTGAGGGAGGGATGCAGTGCTTCCAAATGGTACCTAAAATTGAGATCCTCACAGGTATTTCTAAAAGTATTTTAGGTTACTGTGGTATATAACACTTTATAATGTTATATTAATATAATTAAGAAACGGGACATTCTTCATGAATCCTGGATACCACTGACCTGAGCAACTGACTTCTATCTGACTGAGCAATTGCATTTGTATCTGCTGTTATAGATGAACAAGATACTAACTTTTTTTTTACTCACTTATGATGAGGTATATTCATGAATAGTGATGGATAGCTTTAAACTTATAGAAAATTTTATGAGGTATAGTTTGTACAATGCTTTATGGCTGTTTAAGTTGACAGATTTAAGGCTTTCTTGAAGATCATTATAATTGATTTTTCTTTTCTAAATGATGTTTTAATTTATGAATTACCAATATTGATCTTAAATTAATTGCATTTAATATGACCTTACTGATTCAATTAAATCAGGCCTGAGCGAAACTCTAGGTTTTATATTCTGTAGCCTTTTTTCAGGACTTCAGAGATGTCAATTTATCAGTTAATGGCCAGTTTTTCTAGTGGAGGAGAATCTCTGAGTGGAGTCCTACAGAAACCTGTGCTACGGAGCACAGTCATGAAAAAAAATGGAAAAAAGAATGAGCATTGTTTCCTGATGATACTGGTTATTATTCGTGGTAGGAAGGCTCCTCCATGAAGGATTCAGAAGGACTACAATGCTGACCACAATAGAAATGGCAGATGAAATTCAGTATAGATTAATATAGTATACCTGAAGGAAGAAAGAAAGATTCCTAATTCCACATGTGAAATGATGGTGCTGATCAGTACCTCTCAGGAACACGACTTTGGTGTTATGATAGATAGTTTCATTAAAATAAGCTCAGTGGCAGTCAAAAAAAGCAAATTAAATGTTAAGAATTCCTAGGGAAGAAAGAGAAAAAACAGAGAACATCTTTGTGCTGTTGGGTAAAACCACATGTCCTTAACACTGTGTAGCTTTGGTCCTTCATCTCAAGGTGGGAGAGGGCTGAACTGGGATAAGTTCATAAAAAGGCTACAAAGATGACTGAGATTACCTTGGCCAAATTTCCTCCACGTGGAGCAAGGTTGAGAAAGGGCCATACGGTGGAGTTCTGCACGAACATGTTTGGCATGGAGGTGTGAAAAAAGCAACAATTACAAACTCAGTAATGGAGTTAGGGGTGAGCAGATGAAACTAGTAGGAACTTCATCAAAACAAATGAGAAGTGGTTCTTCATAGAGCGGGGAACCAACCTGTGAAGCTGCTTCCAAAAGGATGCTGTGAATGCCAAAACATGGATCGGAAGGAAAACTGGACAAACTCTTGCAAAGTTACTAAATACGTAGACATAAAAACATAGAATGATAGAATCATAGAATGGCCTAGGCTGGAAGGGACCTTAGAGATCATCTAATCCAACCTCCCTGTCATGGGCAGGGACGCCTCTCAACCAGATCAGGCTACTCAAGGCTCTGTCCAACCTGGCCTTGAACACCTCCAGGGAGGGGGCAACCACAATGTCTCTGGGCAATTTATTCCAAAGTCTCGCCACCCTCGTACTGAAGAATTTCTTCCTAAAATCTAATCTAAATCTATTCTCCTTCAATTTAAACCCATTTCCCCTTATAGTCACCACATTCAGGTTAAGAAGCCCCTAGATTGGGACTGGTTGGTGACTTGAGGAAAATATCGTGTTCTTGTCCATTCTTGCACTTTTCAAGCATCTAACTACTCCTGGAGTCATGATATTAGATTAGCATTGCCATTCTTATGGCACAAATTTAAAGTCCTTCCAAGTGAAAAAGGGAGGGCAGAAGAAAAGAGATGTGCCTTCGTGTACTCACTTGGAAGGTGAGATAATAAGGTGCTGGTCCTTACTGCGCCCGTTTGAGATCTTGTAGTTGCAACTCTCTCTGCCAGGCTATTGTTTCTTCTGGAGTTTGCCTCTCAGTCTCGCTAATTGACAGAATATTTAATTGAATGCACATTTAGCTGCTACCAGCTGCTTAACAGTCTTGGTCCCTTGGAGATTCAGTGTTGCTTATTCCTGACAGTGCTACATACTCCATAGTGGCCTTTGGGCACTGGGTGAATCACCTGTGCTGTTGTTTCTGCAGTGGAAACTTTGAATTTTACTTACTGATAAAAGTTGTACAAGGCTTCATTCATAAGTCTTTGTATTCTTTCCTGGGAGATGGTATAGCAAAGCAAAGACATCCTGTTATTTAAAATTGACTCTGTGGCAATCCCTTGAAGTTCTTTCACTAATGTCTTCTGTGGTCTTTGAGAAGCTGTTTTATAATTTTGCTTTGGTTTGTGTATCTGTCAGGCTTGCTTTTTCATCTTCGGCACAACTGGTCAGTTCTGGCACACAGCCTTCCATTCTGATTAATAATTCAAAGTACTCAGCCAGACTCTAGCATGCTGCACTACGTATTAGTGAAACTGTTTGAGGAACAGCAAACAAAGAAATAATTTCCTTTATGTTTTATTGGAACTGTAAACCAGGATAATAGTTATGTTTGGAAAGAAACTGTAATGAGTAGTAATTTCCCCAAAGACTGCCAAATAAATGTATGGCCACAAAATAAAAACTCAGACAAGAGACCATGGCAGAATCCAGCAAATAAGTGTTAATGTTTATTCTGAAAACAAGGCTATAGAAATGAGGACCACTTGAGAGCAAATATTTACTTGGATTCTCAGCACATTCTGTATATGAATACAAAATAACAGTCTATTACTGAGTGTATATCTCTGTTACTGTGACAGTAACTGGAACAACATGTAGTGTAACACACAGTTACAAGAATAACCTCAGCCCATCATCTGGTCCACCTCTTTATATAGGGACAGGATGACACATGTTTAGACTCTTCTCAACTGACATTTCTCAAACAATTGGCCTGTTGCGGTGCTTCCCTCTCCTTGTGTAAGAAACGCTTTGCTTAGTACGCAGCTTTTTTTGCTGTAAACAGAACTGAATACTTCATGTCACCTTCACTCAGTCAGGGTAGCATTGCTCTCTTTATAAGGATCTTTTTGGTATTATGGAACATGTGGTTTTTTGTAAAAAAAAAAAATCTAGATTAAAAAAAAAGGTTAATTCCTTACATCTGTCGTTGCAGCCCATCTGTTCCAACCTCTTTGTCATCCTCAGGACTATCTCATGCATCTATGTTTTCCTTAAAGTTTGATATCTGGAGCGGTGCAAGCTATTATTCTTTCTCAGGCTTCAGCAAAAGAGGAACAAACTGTGCTTGTTTGGGTCTGATATTCCTGTTTCATTATAGGATTCTTGACTGCAATCCTGGGGCCTGGCCAGTTTTTCCTGTGTTGCATTTAAACATTTGATTACCTTTTCTTCAGCTTCGTACTCTACAGTCCTTTGTCTTTTAAGTTGGTTAATTTGTGTTCTCTCCCTAATTTATTAACCTGATTTTAAATTCTTACCCCACAGTTCTACCCCTTTGAGTTCACTGTCAGCTCTGTGTTCTAGATCTTCATCAGAAAAGTTAATGTGTGTCTCATTCTCCTTTACTACTGAGAGAGCACATTTTTTAAAACGGTGACCAAATCTAGGCAAAACAAAAAGTGCTCTGTGGCCCACAAACCTGCATTTTTCCCGACTTTTTTTTTTTTCCCCCCTGTTTCTATTGTGTTCAATATTTCCATTTTTGTGAAGATAAGTAAAGTCGACAGATGTGCTACTGTAGATATGCAAAATATAGATATGTAGGTACAATAGATATGCACAAAGTACTGCTGTGGGTTATTCTTTATGCTCATTTGAATGTTAGATCCCTTGATGCTGCTGGACTTCCTGGTCTTTCCTCTGTGTGTTGTACGCACAGCATCAACGCTTGTGCAGGTACCATCAGACTCTCAAGGAGGTGAAAGAGATGTTGTTCCAGAAGGAAATCTAGGCTTGCTTTCGTCTTGAGACAATGATACTTCGTACCCAGACTATGCAGTGTAATTTGGTCTTGTAGTTTCCTTTCTGAAAAACTTGATTTATTCCATTCAGATGAAATGCAGCTGCTGACTGGAAGGCACTTCTCAGCCCAGGAAGAGTCTGCTCATATGTTGGCAAAAGCCAGTGTAGGCACATGACACACAGATTTATTTCTGAATATTAAATGCCTGATAGTCATGGGCTGTTTACTATGAAGTTCTAAAATCTGTGCATACTGAGAATCTACCTGCAGAAAGAGTGGTTCAGTTTAAGGAAACAACATGTAGATTAATATTATTGAGAAATTTTCAAGTGGGAATCATAAGCACAATGTTTTGAAATGTTCCTCAATATGCTTTTAAAGTCAGATACACAGCTGACATTATCTTCAGTGACAGATAAAAGCAGTGAATTAGGGATTGCAGTAATGCCTGATTAATGCTTTTGTGAATAGGGCTATATTTGTGTGTAATTTTGACATTTGCTTTAGAAATATGTTATTCTTTTATAATTGTGCTTGTCTGGTTGCTCGCTATCATAATAATAAAACAACTTTGTATTTGCAAGTTGTACTCTTGTGTTGAATGTGAAAGCTTATCATTTCTTGACAGGTACTGTATAATGAAATGTTTAAATTTAATCTGCTAAATGCAAATGCAATAACCAGTTAATCATGCAGCAGGAAAATAATATGTTTGCTTATTTGCAGATGTCACTCCTCCACAAGCTGCTGGGTACTTGGAAGTAACAGATCTTAACTCAAAGAAAATCAAATACATTCCTATTCCGAGGTAACTGATTTTATTGATTAGAGCAATCTCTGTCTTAGAGGAAGAGCAAAGAGAATGTAGTGTGTATTATTACTTGAGAATAAGCAAATATTTCTTCTGATGTGGAAAGTAAGAATAACATACCTAGTGTGTGCAGTTCTGCAACTGTTACAGCATATTTTTTGTCAGCATTTTTTATCTGTTTACTGGGTGGCACCAATGAAAATGTAGCAGTTAATTAGTACATATGAAAGGTAGCTTCACCTTCTGATTTTTATTCCCTTTGCTCTTTCCCCCTCTACACCCATTTTATCCTCTACCCTCTTTCATTTTGTTTTGCTATCTTGTTTTTCATTTTCTTTTCTTTCTACCCTTAGGGTCTAGTTAAGACAGGCAGAATGATCCAGTGCTAGGTGTTACGATACCAGAAATCAAGTTCTGGTCCTGTATAAAGTTTACCTTGAAAATAACTTGAGCTTGAGGGTGACAGAGCACTGGCACAGGCTGCCCAGGGAGGTTGTGGAGTCTCCTTCTCTGGAGACATTCAAAACCCGTTTGGATACGTTCCTGTGTGGCCTGCCCTAGGGGATCCTGCTCTGGCAGGGGGGTTGGACTAGGTGATCTTTTGAGGTCCCTTCCAAGCCCTGACATTCTGTGATTCTGTGATTCGTTATATTTTGGTTGTCTCTTTGGAATGTATACATTCCCTCACAAGTACCTTGCATGATGCACAAGGATCTTGTCTGATACATTAAAGTAGCCAGACTGTGTGGCTTCTGTTTGGTTTTAACATCTCTCTCTCACCACTGTAGAGCATATTTGCAAATGTTTTGTGATGTAAACATATATTTTAGTTCCAAATTGTCATTTACCACTGCAATAATAATAAAGCTTTTTGTTTTAAATAGCAGTCTCTCAACTTTGCATGTTTGAATAGCACATACGTGAAGCCCATGCATCAGGAATTTTATGCTTTTTCTTTTTAATTCTAGCCATTTAATGTTTTTGACAACATTGTTTTTCACTTAATTCTGCTTCAGTAATAATCTGTGCAATATTTAATTAATATAGAATTAATATTGGACTGTTCACCATCTTATAATTGATCCACTGGCCTACATCTTACACAGTGATTCAGAAATGTAAGGCAGTAACATAGAAATAGTAGGGAATCACACTTTTTTTTTATACTAGGATTTTACAAGAAATTATGAAAATTACAAAGCCAAACTTCAACATCATGTCCCTTAACCTGGAATGAGGATTTAACCTATTTATGACAAACCTGAGCAGAAGTCCGGATTTGAAAATGTGCTCTGTTAAGAACTGATAAATAAAGTGACTTTTCGTATATATGAATAGTTCTATACTAAAATCTAACAAGCTTTCCTCCTTCTGGCATAGTTAGCCCAGTCAAATGCTAACTCTTCTTTAGTTGAATTAGTACCTGGTGATTTCAGTCATGAATGTAGAGGCATACGTGTAACTGCTTCTTTTATTAATTGTGGTATTAGTGCAAGTTGCCAAGTCATTATGCATGTCATTAGCAGTACGAAAAAAAATGCAGAAAATCTTTGCTACTTTGTCTAAATTTCTCTTCGTATTAGGTAACCATTAGACCCTCTGCTTCAGAGTAAATTTTTGTCTGCAAGTTGGTCGTTTAAAACAGTACTAAGACTCTCTGTGCATAAAACTCCCTGTGCAATCTTTAAATGAGTGTTTAAATATTCATATGTTGTTAAAGCAGTGGAGAAAGGTGTTACTTTAAACTGATGGAAAGGAATTTTCCTCAGTTGCCTAGGTCATGTGCTTTCCTATATCTTTTGTAGTTTTATATTTTTCTATGACATGTTTTGAAATTTTTCATACTCTTTATAGTTTTTTTGTAAAGACTGTTTTCAGGTATATGAGATATACAAGGGGGCCTACAAGAAAGCTGATGAGGGGCTTTTTAGGATGTCGGGTAGTGGTGAGATTAGAAGGAATGGATTAAAACTAGAGATGGATCGGTTCAGATTGGGCTTTAGGAAGAAGTTCTTCACCATGAGGGTGGTGAGACACTGGCACAGTTTGCCCAGAGAGGTGGTGGAAGCCCCATCCCTGGAAGTTTTTAAGGCCAGGCTGGATGGGGCTCTGAGCAGCCTGATCTAGTGGGAGATGTCCCTGCCCATGGCGGGGGGGTTGGAACCAGGTGATCTTTAAGGTCCCTTCCAACCCTGACAATTCTATGATTCTATGATATAGCAGAAACGTTACCTTTCAGCCTGTTTTTATACTGCTTTTTGTAGTGATAGGTATCCATTGCTCATAGGCAGTTTCAGTAGCTGGAATGTTTCAGATGAAACAGTGGGTCTGCATGTCTTAGTTATAGTCTCCCATGGAATGAGGGTGTAATTGCATTTAATTGTCCCCTTAACTACAGAAATAATCTCTTTCTAATGGCAACTTCGAGAAAAGTCACGATATTCCTTGTGGTTTTTTTTTCAGCTCACAATCTCTCTCTCCATATACATCTTGGCTCTCTCAGATCTCGGACGCCGATGCCCTGTTGGCACCACTGGGCCAAGTAGGTTTGGTTACTGTGGACTTGGGAGGTGGCGTAAGGCTTTGGGAGACGGGGCTGGACAGCCTCCAGCGGTCCCTGCAGGACTGGAGGAACATGATTGGCCAAGAAGATGGTCGTCCTGTGCAGGTAGGAGTTCACAAAGCTGAAGCGATAAAGATTTAAGAAAATGAGGGGCAAAAGAGTTTTAAGCTTGGAGAGGGATGGAAGGAAAGCTGTGTTGAAAAAGCACTTCAAAGTAGAAGTGTATGCCTGTGAGAAAAATTGAATAGACGTCTTCGCTGGGAAAAAAAAGCCACAATAGCTTAATTAAAAAGCTTATTTGTGACCCCTGTAATTATGGTTACTGACAGTCTCTTTGTCTCGCAGTGTTTGTATTTTTGCCAAATTCCAGTGTGTTTAAATGCAAATCAGTTCTTTATCTCCTGCTGATTTTTAACTGCAACTTTCAAAGTGTAGAATAATGAAATTAATTTCTAAGGAAAGCATATACTGTTCCTGAGTTCAAATACTTGGTAAAAATTATTGTGATTGTACTTGAAACCTAGGTGAAGAAACTTGAAACCCAGATGAAAGATGCCTTGAGTTCAGAGTAGTGTCTTTGGCTAGTTTTGAAAATTCTCACAGCTGAGCAGAGTTCCAAGAGTCTCTCATAATGCCGTGTTCTCATGTGGAATATTTAGGAGGATGGTGAAAAAATACAGCACGTACACATTTGCTCTGTGTACATATATATACATGTGCGTGTATTATATACACAAGTGTTAATGCACTGGCTAATATGAATGATCACCATTGCGACACTGGGGGAAAATCGAGGACTGCTCAACTGCATCTGTAAATTCCATTAGGGATTGGAGAATGTATCACTTTACTTGGAAGAGCTAGAGTGTGCCATAGGAAGATTTCCCCACTTTCGACTGGGAAGATCCTCTCTCTGTCTACCATTGCAGTTATTTCTGTTTCATGAATTCCTCTAACCATTTTTGCCGTACATTAGAATGAGAAAACAGGATGAGTCTTCTCTAAATTGGATCTCTCTGTATTTCTTTTTGCAAGGTGTCTGGGTATTGCAAGCGTGAATGAGATTTACTAGGCCTAAAACATAGTTCTTTCGCTTTCTTTTCCCACTCTGAGCTCGCTTTCTACAAGATGTTCCGCAGTTACAGAAACCCGTGCAAGAACTGACATGTTCTTATTACTGAACCTTAACAAATGTCTTTCATAAAAGTAATGAGAAAAACAAACTGTTACCCAGTAGCCAGTTTGTGTGGATGTTTGTTGCTTTACCAGTGCCATTTTTATTACCAATGCAGTAGCACTAGCACCATCTTATGGTCAGATATAGTCGTTCCACACCAGCTCAATTGTATCTACTACTGTTGACTAGTAGAAATCAAAAGAGCCAGGAGGAACAGTTTTAATAGTTACTTGTCCTGCTTTTTGTTTTAATAACCCATAATTTTATTCAATGGTACTAATGTACTGTCAATCATAGTCAACTAAGTATTAGGCAATAATGGCTTGGAAAGTACACATCATCAGAACATTTTATGTAATTTAACTAGTAGTGCCAGGTAACAATTTTTAAAATAAGGCTAAGAAGTTTTCTCCAAGTCACACAGCAGTTTTCAAGATCTGGTGTAGAATTTCTCTCTCCTGACAACCTGCTTCTCTAATTAGTAAGTACATTCCAGGGTAAAGTCTAATCAGAATATCTTTCTTTTTTCCTCTGTTAACACGGTATATAACTCAAGTCAGGAGTTTGTCAGAACTCAAAACGGCACACTGTTTGGTTTGAGCTACAGGGCTGAAACAAAGCATCCTATGTGATATTCAGGCTCATGTTACTATCACTAACTTCTGTGTCTCTACACAGTTTACTTTAAATGAAAATATAATGACACCTAAGAAGCTTAGTTCACAAAGGCATTACACAGCAATAGGCAATAAATTATATCTTTTATTTGGTTTTATGTACGTGTCCAGGAAGATAATAGGTTTGTAATTGCTGTGTAAACTCTATGCTTTGCTTTTTGGAGATGAAGACCATCATCTTTCCTACTTAACTCAATTTTTCAATGGACTTAGACATAAAAGCAGTACTTTATTAAGGCATTTGTTCTGGAAATTAAAGGATTCTGTTAACCTGAAAACGTATTCAGGTATATTCCTTGTGTAAGGTAAGCATAGCAAGAACTCCAGTGTTTCCTATTCTAGAGGAAATTACTTTGCCAAGAAAGCTACAGCTAAATATTTCATGATACCGGTTCTTACAGAACTGGAGATACTTTACAACGACATGTTGATCTGTTCATTCAAGTGTACAAACATCACCTTCTTTTCTATAATGCTTCATGCTCATGCTCACATTTAGTATCTTGGAGTCTAATGAGGCATCTCTAATACCTTGATTAAACCCATCATTCCTAATCATCTTGTAGCAGAAGCTCTTCGCTTAAGAAAATTGTCAGTGTTCCACCTATCACTAGAATTCATTTCTCACCCTCGTCCAATTTCCCTTTCCCTAAAAGCTGTCGTTGATACATCCCACAAAGCTACTACAGGCTTAGCAAAGCTGGAGAACAAACTATTAAAACAAGTATCTTCTATTTATTAGCCCTTCGTGGTGATGTTCTTAGACCAACACAAGACCTGTCTAGGTGGTTGGGAGCCACTGTTCTGCAAAAAGACACAGAATCTCTCTGAAGCTTCCTGACTTTTGAGAGAAAAAAGAATTAAAAGGCTTTCATTATAAATATAGATTCAAAGAGCTGGAAATGAATCTTCAGCTAGGCTTCGGGTGGAACTATTGATACTGTCTTCTAGGGCTGCGTTTTGGCTTTCACAAACATATTAGGTCTCAGAAACGGCTGGATGTACATAAGCAGTGAAACAGAGGAAAACAAACAGCTGTTCCACTTATAATCAGTAATTAGGCTCCCTTGATATAGTGTTGTGGCAATCTTCAAAACAGTCAACATTTGGTTTGTATCGTTGATACACTCAGCAGAGTTTTACTGCTGAAATCTTGAACCTACAAAAACAGTTTCTGGAAATACGGTTTATGTTTACATAAATTTGCATCTGTATAGGTAGGTCCAAAAATTTCTTCATTTATTGAAGTTTTAAAACCAAATTATGACTACAGTGTTCTGAAATTATTAAACTGGAGTGTCTAAAATACAAAATCTAAACCAAATGTTGGATTTTTTAAAGCTATGAACTCTACTTGAAATCCAAAAATGGCTGAGCTTTTTCACTGTCTGGTGTGTCTGAAACAGGGTTACTTCATTACAAAATACGTGAAAAGAATTCAAAATGCAACTTATTTTTAAGATCTTGCCCTACAAATTTTATTGCAATAGTCAGACATTGATATGTTTGGGTGGGGGGTTTTTGTATCAAAGCGTTATTGATAGCAATCAAACAGAAAAAACATTGGTTACATTCTTTTGTAATTGGCCTGTTTTTCATTAACCATTGTTTACATTATGTTTCACTTAGATAAAGTGCAATGTTTACATAAAAATAATTAAAAGGTACATCATGTAGAGGTATTTCAATAGATTGTAAAGCATTGTGCTCTTTAGGAACCTGAAATCTCTGCAATGAAATCTTTTCTTATTTCTCTGTGATTATCAGCAAAACCATTTATGCCTGTATTCATTCCGTGTAATGTTCTGTAAATCATTGCCCATTTCTGTAAATCATTGCCCAAAATGTTTTATGCTGTGTATATTATACTGATTATACACAGGATGTCATTGTCTTCAAAATCCTCAGGGCATACCCAAACCTGTTGAGTACATAAAAATGTACTTGATCAGAGATTACAAAAGCATTGGCTTATACTTAATGGTGATATATATCTATATATGAACCTCAAAACTAAATCACAACATTTTTAGCCATTGTTGTGTAGTCCTGATGTCACCAGCAACATGCCAATGCTGAGGATAGTTTCCTGTTACTTCACTACCAAGATCACCCAAAGAAGTGATCTGATTGATCAAAAAAAAAATACATTGTTGTAATTTGAGATTTCTTCAGTGTTTATTTTGGTGTAATTTTCTGATGTAATGCCAGTAAACATTGTTGTGCTGATTATTCTGATGTAATGCCAATAAGCATTATTATTATTATTTTCCAGAGGAGCAAGCTGGGACATAAGGAAGGACTGCATTTCATAATGAACAGTGGTTGAAAGTGGATTTAGAGGAAGAGATTTTAGAGCAATGTGAGAAACTGATCTCAGGATCGCTGTGTTACACATTTATATTACCCATGAGGAATGAAACAGTATTTCTCCCTCCTTTTGTCAGGTCCTTGCCTGTAGTCAGACCGTTAACAGTTGTTTGATGTATGTGTGGGACCTGCAGTAAATGTATCATTTCTTATGTGCATGAGATAAGTTTTTGAAATCACGGTGCTGTGTGCTCATAGCTATATAGAAAGGCCTAACGAGTTGGTAGCTGCAACTCTTTTGGTTACCTGTAGACCCTTCTTTCTCTTTTTCAGTATAGCAAGCCTTCCTCATAAACATTTGGGTACCTAGTTAGAAATAATCTTTCCAAGAAAAACAAACAAACAAACAAAACAACCTAGAATTCTTTCCATTTTCCCATCTTTCTGCTGTAATCCTAAAACAGGGTCAGACCTTAAAAGCTCAAGCCTGCCTGTCCTGCAGTACATTGCTTCATCAAGGATGTTTATTGCTTACATCTCTTTGACCTATGATAGAGGCCCACTTTACACAGGTAGTCTGTATAGTGTGCTTTTTCCGTAGAAACTTAAAAATCTGAAATGTTTGGCTTATTTCTGCTATAAGAGCTCAGGTGAGTTTCGTAAATTATCAAGATTCACCCAATATAATGCCACAATCACATACTGCAGGAGGAAAGGTACAGCAAGTGCAAACTGAGTGGGCACCAGCCTCAGTGATAACAGCTGTTTAAAAATCCATAAAGTACTTGCCATTGATAGCTCAACTAACAGAAGTTTTTTCTGCTCCAGGTAGTAAAATTACATGCATATTAACCCATAAGCAAGTGCATGCACTATGTAGAACATTTTGACAGCCCATGGCACTGAAGACCATTTACATAACATCTGTCAGTAGTAGTCAGCTTATTGGGGGCAGACCATTATTTGGAAAATAATATGAAACCAGACCCTTGCAGAGACAAGAAGCAGCCTGTATATGTTCTCTTCCTTCCCTTCTCAACTTGACTTTTGTGACTTGATCTGTCAATTTTCTGTCAAAAGACCAATGGAACAGTTAAGTCATGTTAAGAGTTCACAGCATCACAAAGCTGAGACAGTAGAGTGAATCTAGAAAAGCACATGAATGAGGAAAAAAAACAGACAAATCTTTGTTTGCTTCTCGCCAGTGGTTTGAACATCAAATGCAGTAGGGACAGTTCTGCAGTAGCGTGTGGAAATCTGTGGAGTACCGACCTGGATTCATTATATTAGAAGAGATCCTGTAGATGGGCAACTCCACATGACTTGAATATATTTTGAATATATTTTAGTCCTTGGCACTGAAAGGAGACATGAATGAAATGTATCTAAGAACAGACTTTAGATTATGGTTTTGAGAGATTTCATTCCAGATCATCTACTCTGGGGAACTGACAGAGAGAATAGTTTTCTGTCAAAAATGAGTGATTTTATCTTAAATTGCAGTTCCTTTCCTCAGTAGTGCTAGAGGCATGTTCTTTTGGTTTCCTGTGACTTGTTAACATTTTACTGATACAGTGTTTCCACAAAGCATGAATCATTGGAACTAGCTAAATGGAGAAGTGAAAATAAATTACTTCACCCGCCCCACCGTTTCCCTTTAGACACCCCTAAACATTTAAATGTGTAATTATTGCAACATCTGGAGCCAATAAGCATTATTATTACTTTCCAGAGGATGGAACTGGGACATAAGTAAGGACTGCATTTCATAATGAACAGTGGTTGAAAGTGGATTTAGAAGAAGAGATTTTAGAGGAAGAGCAATTTGGGAAACTGATCTTGGGATCCCTGTGTTACACATTTACATTACCCATGAGGAATGCAACACTGCTTCTGCCTCCTTTTGTCAGGTCGTTGCCTGTAGTCAGCCCGTTAACAGACCTGTTGGCACAAGTCCTGTCCCTTGTCTGGTTTTTGCACCCGAGGTGTTATTTTAGCTGGTGTGTGCCTGATACAGAGCTAGAATAGAGCTGAGACACTTACATGAACTCAGAAAATGAGAAACTTGAGCTTGATACATTAACGATCTCCTTTTTCCCAGATCCTTTTGGATCTCTTAGAGTGAAGGGGGGTGCACACCAGTGAAGTGGCCTCCAGTTGTGAGAGTGAGAGTTCAAAACAGTCATCATGAAATACGTGGAGATATCAGGAATGCAGGATGATAACAGTATATAAAATGTTGTCTAGTAAAATCTACAGAGGATTAAAAAAAAAAAAAAGGGAGGGAAGTGTCATGATTATTAACAATCTTGTAATATAACTTCTCCATTGTATGGCCATGACAAGGGCAAGGGGAGGTGGCTGACAGGCTGATTGAGTGCTTTTAATAGAGTTGATTTTTTTGAAAGGACTCTGAAGATTTGTGTCTTTCATTCCCTCATAGTGCTCTTACAGAACAAAGGAAATATGGTGTGGCTGCCTTTGAGTTTTCATAATATGATGTAGGTGCTTTTCTTAGAGGTTTTTGGGAGTCACCAATACAGTTGTGGTGGAAATAAAACATTAATAAGAAGATCACTCTCATTTATATGAAATGAATGTCTATGTTTTGCTTTACAGCAGTCATGCCCTGGTTTATTAATTGCTAAACCCTTTGAAAACATGCTTCAAGTTCAACTAACTCTTGGGAGTCTGTTGATCAAAATGTCTTATCAAAATCTTAGCTTGTTACCTTTTCTTTCTCATAATTTTTCACCGAAACCACCCTGAACACCACACAGCCTTCCATGAGCCTTGGTGGAATATCGGGAGATAAACATTTACCTCCCAAAGAAGGATAGACCTGGACAACCCTACTTCTTTTTGAGGCT
The DNA here is from genome assembly GCA_020746105.1 of Trogon surrucura. Classification (NCBI taxonomy): domain Eukaryota; kingdom Metazoa; phylum Chordata; class Aves; order Trogoniformes; family Trogonidae; genus Trogon; species Trogon surrucura. The sequence goes on from CM036617.1 coordinate 35,761,972, forward strand.
GTATTAGATGCAAAAAATCAGGCAGCAGATATATTGCACTTGATAAATAAAGCTTAGTTTCTACAGGCAAAAGCAGGTCCATTTCATGGATTTAGGATTCAAAACCCGCCTGGACGCACTCCTATGCATCCTGCTGTAGGTGGTCCTGCTCTGGCGGGGGGTTTGGACTAGATGCTCCTTGAGGTCCCTTCCAACCTCTAACATTCTGTGATTCTGTGATTCATTGTTTTAAAACAATGTTTGCAAGTACAGGCAGCTCAGGCAGGTTGTTGTGGCTGTGCTTGGAAGTATTGAAGAGTAACAGCAAGGAGCAGGTCCAGCTCCAGACCTGTAGACATTTCAGTGTCTATTTCTGAGCTAAACCTGTGAGCTCCTGTTGTAACCAAGGAAGCCTGAAGAGCTCTTCTTGAAGGAGACTCCATGTGGCTCTTCACACATCGCTGCCCGTAGTGGCACCTCAGACACCTGACTGACCTGGGACATCCCTACCTTGAGCTGTCTGCAGCTGATGGATCCGAATCCCATCCTCAGTGTGCAAGGCATTGTCTATGGATTTAAGGAAATGGATTCTTAGAAATGGCAGGGGGTTTCCTTTCCACCTTTTTCTGCTACATAGGCTGAGACTGGAAAATCGATAGTTGTTTGGTTCTCTGCCATCTCATTGATTATATTTGTATTCCACTCAACTAATTACACAGAACTCTACATGAGTTATTCACCCTTTAAGTGAATTAATATCTTTGTTTTTACTGAACGCATTCTCTTTTTTTCTTCTGGTTTTCTGAAACTGCAGTTGTACTTGAAAGTTTAGGGTAATGCAAGTTCAACTGATTAAATTTATTTTTTACATTGGGTGTTTATCCAAAGACTAATTGATTCAGGAGCTTCAGTGATCCCAACTTGTTTATATTTACTGCTCAGGATCTACTTTAATCTGTACTGATGATTTTTACATACTTATTTTCTTCCAGTTTTAGAAGTCACGTTTTACTTCAGAACATTTTAACAAAAATCTAGCCTTGTTCTGACGTTAAGACTGAAGTGGGCAAAGCTGCAGTTCTTGATTCCAGATAAAAGTACTACCTTTAGCAGGAGTGGCTGGTTGTCCCCACCACTACCACTGGTTCTGCATTTTCTACTTTAGCAGAAGTAGACGGAGTAGTTTTTTGGGACCACATGAGGGCATCGGTGAGCTAGTAACAGTGATATTGCTCGTCTCTTAAATCGCATGGAATGTTAGAGTCACATAATTTCAGGGGTTGGAAGGGACCTCGAAAGATCATCTAGTCCAACCCCCCAAATACTGCCCGTGCAAACCCCATAAGTTAGGAAATGTATATGCAGTGGAGAGTTTTTGTATGTTTGTAATAACCGTATGATGCCATTCTGCAGTCCTGCGCAGAATCCTGAAAGCCTTGAAATACTGCAGATCACGGAGTCGTCTAGCCAGTAAGTGCATTACAATGTATAGTTTGACAGTGTTTGCATTTCTGAGATCTGTGAGCCCCAAAGACACGGTTTAGGTCTGTGACCCTTTCCTGGACTGCACGATTCATTTTAAGCCAAGTGAGGAATAGCAGATGTGTGCCGCCCCTTGAAGCAAGGCATCTGAGTATAGAATCATAGAATCATAGAATGTTAGGGATTGGAAGGGACCTCGAAAGATCATCAAGTCCAATCCCCCTGCCAGAGCAGGAATGCCTAGACTATGCCACACAGGAACGTGTCCAGGCAGGTCTTGAATGTCTCCAGAGAAGGAGACTCCACAGCCTCTCTGGGCAGCCTGTTCCAGGGCTCCGTCACCCTCACTGAGAAGAAGTTTCTTCTCGAGTTTAAGCGGAACCTCTTATGTTCCAGTTTCAGCCCATTACCCCTTGTCCTATCAGTGGTTGTCACCGAGAAGAGCCTGGCTCCATCCTCCTGACACTCACCCTTGATATATTTGTAAACATTAATGAGGTCACCCCTCAGTCTCCTCCAAACTAAAGAGCCCCAGCTCCTTCAGTCTTTTCTCATAAGGGAAGCATAAGACTAGAAAGCCATGAATCCACAGAGCTCAATAAGTTCATCCCTTTAGAAGTCCCCACTGAGTAAGGCAACTCCAATAAAGATCATCGGTTCTCTGTCAGATATTTTTTCTCATATAAATGTCCTCAGCTGAAACGAAGCCCTTGCTGGAAGCCTAAAAATATATATTCCCATTCCTAAAGATCTTCCAGGTGTAATTAGAGCAGACGGGCAAAGAGCAAGAGTGGAAAGAACCTTAAGCTTCTGTTAGAGCAGCCTGATCTAACACAAAGTTCCTCTTTCTTCCTGTGAAAGCCCACAGTTCTCATGGGAAAAAAATATAATAATCTCAACGTGCCTTTTTTTCAGATTTCCAAAAGCCTGCAGCGGTGTGCAGTGCTGATGTGAAGGCTGGAGCTCCTCACACTGGTGACATCCTGGTGTCCCGGCAAGGCAAATGCATACTAATAATTCTGCCCGTGTGAAAGTTGTTCCGTAATTAAAGGAAGGACACATGTAGGGAAAATTTAAATCATCTGGTGTTACAGAACTGCTAAATATTAGAGACTTTCTTTTAGAAAACAGAACAACATAATTGAGCCTTAAATAACTTAGGTCTCTGCTTCTTATGAAGAGATTTGACAAGGTCCTAAGTCTACAGAAAATAAGGCTTTTCTTCTTCCACGTGTAATTTTTTTCAGTTTTCTTTTAACCATGCGATGTCTCCATGGTTTTCTCTCCAGCCTGTTCCAAATTGTCATAATGTGTTCACTTATCCCATTTTTCTAGCTCTTGATTATTCAAGGTACTCCAGGAGAAACAAAATTCGGTGTTTTCTGAATTCACTGATGTTAGGATGCGTGTGACAGTCGTGATATGTAACCAAGCTAGACATTGTCTGTCTGCTGTGATTATATTGAAAAGAATTGACTAGGCAATTTTTAATGATAATAGAGGAAAATGGAATTTACAGAAGTGTTAGCATCGCAGAGGATCGGTTAGGTGCCAGCAAATTATGATGTTCTCTCATTACTTCATGTAGTTTATTCAGCTTTTAAGCCTCAGAATATATATTCATGGACAAAAGACTCTAATGGATCTGTTGCTGCAGAGTTTCTGAGCTGGTTCACAGAGTGACAGCATTTAATTCAAAAGAAGCAAACACTGCATTTTATATAGTGGTTTGGGGGATTTTAACTGGTGTACAAAAACTTCATTTGCAAGTCAGATACCCTTTTTGATGTGTTTCACTTTAAATATCCATCTCTATCCCCTCCCAGATTCACTTTGATACTTCAAATCTAAAATGCCATTACAGCAATGATACTTCGAACAGTTACGCTATTTGAGACAAAAGTTCAATGCCCGTATGAATTTTAAAAGCTACTTTTAGAGAAAAATATTCACAGGAGTCAGATAATGCGTGAAGCATCATTAATTCATTTTGAATTTCTGCAAAGTTTTACAGACAAGATAGAAAAGGAAGAAGAAGAAGAAATGAAGCCAAATGAATGAAGAAAACTGACTAAATGTTTTTATACTGCAGTGCAACTAATGTTTTTTCATTTCAGGAAACAATTGAAGAAACAATGTATTTCATACATTATTGTTGTGTTGTCTAATATTGCATATTCCTTTCTGTGGAGAAAGGACTTGTGGGCTCGGTTTTGTGCTGTTGATGTGACTAGAAATTGTGCTATTAATTTTTAGCACATAGGAAAAAGCTGTACATGATACAGTACGAGTAAAAGTTTTGACTTTCACTAGTTCATGTAAGTAGCTCATAAAATGTTTTCTTTCTGTCTTTGGTAAGATCAGTTTTGCAATAGAAAGTAACGACCGTGGAACAGGCAGATTAGCCTTTGATTTGCCTGGTGTGGAACTTTTATATATTCTTTAAGAATATAATGCGTATATTCATGCCGCTGATAAAGAATGTATTGGAGGCAAGGATGTTCTTGTGACCTGTTAAATGCAGCCTAGGGTAATACTGAGGGTTTAAGGTTGTAGCTGGAGGGGGGTGGATAAAAGAAAACAAAGATTTTGTTTCAGGGAATAATCAGTATTTTATACCTCCGCTGAAATACATTCTGCATTCCATGGAATACATTTTCTAATCCTCTCTGCCACTGTGGGATGGATTGTTTAATGCCTTTTTCACCTGGAGAATAGTCATGTTTTGTTACAGCCAAAGTCAATCTTCTTTCATAATAATGTATGGCTGTTACAAAAGATTTTTCACTGGTTTTGGTGAAGAAATAAATATCTCTCACTTCACCTGCAGGACAGAAGTCTAAGATGTTTTCGCTTACTTTCCTGCAATGATCTTATGATACATGGCAGTCTTTGTCCACAGTGCTAAGGAAGAAAGCCAGCTATTAAAGAAAACATCAATATTTTAACTTTATAGTATTTGTAGTGTTTTTATATTGATGTAATTCGTATTTTTCAACACTAATTTATTCCACTGTATGGAAAATAACACATTCTTAATTGGCTATAAACTGTGCTGTTATATTTATTGTAGATTAGTGAAAAGGCAAGATAGCAGATTACTTATTTCCTTCCATGTCCTAGGTATGTTAAGATAAGAGCAGATACCTTCTAATATGCATCTTAGCAGGATTCTTTACTGTATGGTAAAATGAGTAAATGAAGAATCGGATCTTGCCAACCTAGATCCTGCCTACATCTGCCTGCTTTCCAACACCGTCTAATCATGCAACTAATTAGTCTGTTGCACACCTCCTTAATTTACATTAGACTAAGCAGCTAGATCATGTGAATTGTATTCTACCTCAGATCTTGGTACACTCATTCTTTTCCCTATTTTCTTCTGATCAACAGCAAGAAACACCCAATAATGTAGTATTACTATGAATACTAGTGTGCTTGTGAAAACAGGCATTGTTTAGGCACTTCAACTATGTCTTTTAAAAATGTCTTCCTACGTAAATATCCTCTACAGCTGTAAATACTGCAGCTGTGGCTGTGTTTGCTTGTAAGACGATGTTTTGCCCATTGTGTGTGTCTATTAAGTTGTGACATGTGAAATCATGGTCGTTTCAGTTTTCGTAAATGTATTGTATGTCGAATGCTCCAAAGAATGCTGAAAGGGGCTTAGTAGAAAGATTGGGTACTTGTTTGTCACTGTGCAAAACAGGGAGGAATTCCATTTATTTCTTTTATGGAGATGTAAAAATCCTATAAGGAATGGCCGTCTCTGTTTACACATACCTGAAAGGATAAGAAAAAAATCGATTCGGGGAGGTTTGGAGAATGGAAATATAGTCAAGTTTTTGAAGTATAAACTGCATCCCTTTACACTTGTAGGACATTAACCTGGAATTAGAGTATTTTTTTTTCCACTTCAAAGTTGTATTCAGAGTATTAAAATAAGCATGCAAGAGAGTTAGATGAGAATTAGCCCTGGCAGGGCTAGATGTATTAAAACTAAGAGGTGAAAGGCTTGCTCCCCAGTATATGGGGCAGCTTTCTCCCCCATTGGAAAACAGAGCTTCTTTACCCAGTCCTCGGGCAGAAACTTGCTTTTCTTGCTGTGAGCACCACAAAGGAGCTTTTCTGGCCACACTCCTGAATGGGAGGCACTGACACATCCTGCGCCCTTCAGGAATTTTAATGAAGTTAACCGACTCCAAATACGCAAGTAAGCTGCTGTATTAAGAGAACATCTACTCTCTAGCCAGCTTACTATGAACAGAAGCTTGTCGTGGATAGGGTAGGGTGACAGGAAAATCTACCACCGAAAAATGATCTACATCAGAGACACATCCCAGACTGCATCAAGCTGCATCACATTTTGCTTGAAACCATCATTCATTTATTACTTTTCTATTCCAAACTAGAAATATTTTCATCCTCGTCTGACTTCTGCTTTGCAAAGTCTAAAAGATATTTCCTAACCTGTAACCATGAGTTCTTTTCTTCTGCCGGCGTTTAAGTCTAAGCGCACGTTCTGACTCTTTTTTTCTTTTCGAGTCAGCTTTTTCCAAGACTGTAATAAAGGCAAGGGCATCTAAGACAGTGAGCACCTTCAGTTAGATCTCGTGCATGAAACTCCCAGGAATACAGAGAATTTCGAGTGGGAAGATACAGAAGGAGATGAGGTTCCCTCTCATTCACTGCCTCCGCAATAAAGCTAACTCCTGGAATTTTGATCTTTATTTTACTGTAACAGTGTTGAACAATGAGGAGGTGATGTATGGGCTTAAAATGCATAGGTGAAAAGGTAGCAGTGTTAAAGGTCTTGAATACTCTGAAGTGGGAATGATGGAACAATAGATATACTGAAATGTTCATTTCAGTTGACTTTGCTAGGTGTTTTTTACTCGTTAAGTTGGATACTGTTATAAACATGTTAATAATAGAGATATTTACATATATTCAGTCTTGATGTACTTTGTTCCCCGAAAGCACCTCATAAAGTGGCAGCCAATTTAATGATTTTATTGCCATCAGACATATAAATGTGACCTGCTGAAGGCTAGCTGTCATTTCTTTTATTATATTTATTTGCTTGGCACAAGCAAATTGGAGGCAACCAGTGCTTATTAAGATGCAGAAGTGCACAGTTGTGTTACTTGGTACTGCCTTTGAGGTGGTGAAGCTTCTTTTGAAAGACAATTTTTCTTCTCAGTTTCATTGCAATGTATGATGGGCTGCTAAAATATTGTTAAGTTTACTTGTATGAAATCAGCCAAAGCTAAATTTGATAATGCTTTTGGTTATTTTTACTCATAGAGCCAGAGATATTTGTTTGCAGTGTATTAAAAGAAAATGAATTCTGAGCTCAAGAGGGAAGTACACTAATTGTGAAAACAGCTCGTATGTTAGAATGAAATACTGATATGTGTGGGACAGAACTAATTTTAATAATGGAGTACAACAGCTCTCTCCATAATTCAGACACTTTTGTTAATGGGTTACTGCAGGCTTTTTTCTTTGCATAATTGTGACAGTTTCTTGTAGAGGCAATGCACGGTGTGTCTGGGTCAGCTGTGTGATCCTCAATAAATTCAGCTCCTGTCTTTTACCAAGGGATGATAAATGTATCAAACTGTGATGTATCTCAGCCCTTCGGTACTCTCCAGGGGTTAATTTTATTAAGGTAGTTGAACTCACATCAGGATTCAATAGAATTCAATCCTACATTCGCCCGAATCCCACGTGAATGTGGTTCTAGATCCATTTCCAAACATGGTTAAGATTTGGTTAATGCGCAATGTAACATTCTCTTACCATAGTTTCCCTCACCAGGTGAAGTCTAGACAAAACTACCAGCCTTTGTCTCATCTTCAGAGTGGCCCCAATTATAAACTGATACACATTTCATAGCTGTTTGGCATAAATATGGTACAGATGTGAAACACCTGGTTTCATTGTGTTGTTTAGTGCGTTAAATCATGGAATTGACTTCGCTGAGCCTCTTTATCTTCTTTCCATTAGTATATGAAGGATGATAAAATCACTTAGTTTCCAGACTGAAAGTGTTTGTACCGGTTTCTCTTATTCAATTCACTCTCGGATTCCCGGTGTTGTCAGAAAAAAAAAAAAAAATAAAGTAAATGTAGCCATGTAAAACTGTTTTGGCATCCATTCATGTATCTGGAAAGGAACAGATACAGAGCAAGTTGTTCAGATACTGTGTATCTACCATTGAATGTAAAAAGAATTTTTCCTTCTATTCCTGCCTGGCTGCCCTTGCTGTTGGCAGTGAATGGAAGTGTAAGAGGCAAGACCAGAAAATTAAGTCAAAGCATTAACAAGTCTTGCTATTTGCTGTTGTTGTTCTCTTTTCCTTTTTTTCTCAAGTGCTTCCTTCATACCGTCTCCCCTTTTAACATTTCTTTAGCATCTTTCTGACCTGCGGTCTTCATACTCTTGTCACATAAAATTTTTGTTTGTTTGCTTCATTGACTTTGGAAGACCTAGAGAGCCTCCATCCACAAAGTCCTTTCAAATGCACCCACTACCGATTGGTGCAAATGCCTGAGAATATAACACAGTCAAAGAAAAGAAGAGAACAAAAATATTTTAAACCAGGGACTGAGATCATTGATGCTTATTGAGAATTTGAACTCTATAGAGAATAAAATAAGAATCTCTTGTATCCCAGGAGAGGATGATAATCGTACTTCTTGTGTGCCGAAGGCTTTGAAGAAGAACATGCCCAAACAGGCAGTGGAAAAGTGCCTTCATGCTCTCATCATGAATCACCAATATGTATAAACAAGTTTAGATAATTCACAATTGAAACATGTGTGCCGTGTTTTGGAAATAGTGGTTGTTTTGGCAATCAAAAGGAAGTCCAAGAAGGAAAATTTCACCTTTTTTCCAGCTGTTCTATTCTGACCCATACCTCATTGCTGAGACTCAAGGCTGATAGATTGAATCCGTGTGTTGTTCTACAAAGCTGTGATATGCCCACCAGGCAGTATGGAATCTTCACAGTAATGCAGTAATGAATAGCACCTTTTCTTGTGTGTGTAGCTAAAAAGAGCACAGATTTCTCTGCAAAAGGGATGCTTAGGCAAAACTCTTGTTGAAAGAAATGAAGTTGATGGAGGTCTTGCAATAGATTAAATCAGAAAATATTCAGGAGGGGACAGATCAACTTCTGAGCAAACAAATCGTTTATATATTTGGAATACATCCATCACAGAAGTAAGAGGAATCTCAGAAGGTTTAGATATTCCAAGTGAATGAGCTTGAGAAGTTAGTAATGATTTCTTTGTTAGTATGATTTTCTTATTGTAAGATAAAAGATTTTCTATTAACCATGTGCTGTTTCAAAGTTACAAACACATGCATTCATCAGGTCAACACTTTTGTAAAATAGGTTTATATTTGAAACGTCTAATGAGTATGTACTGGTAATATTGTTTGTGAACAACTCACTATACATGAGAAATACATGTGAGCAGCAAAACTCTATTGTCTGCAGAACTTTGAGCTTAAAATTTGATGTTTGTGTTTCAAGATCGTGGAATCATATGTTTAGTTACATTGTTCAATGGAAAAACTTGACAAAAATATAACATGACATTTGCATCACTGATTATGGTTATGGTTGCCCATATGGTTCCTTTTGCAGAATTTTGAGTGGTTTTCATCACAGGGAACCAAGAAGGATGAAAATGTGAAATGTTTTCCATAACTTTATAGTTTCTCTTTACAGAATGGTATTTTGGTTTGATTCATGAGACTGTTTTGGTTTCATGTATGTTTTGGTTTCATGCATTTTTTTAAGCTAAATTCAGTGATTTTTACTGGCCTGTGTTTCTGATAGTTTTGAAATCTATCAGTTGTTCAAAAAAGAACTGTTTAATTTGGAGGAAATCTCTTGGACCAAAAAGAGTGTAACCCTAAGGGTAACATGCTGTTGTGGTTAAGTGTCTTTCTTCCTATACAAATGTTAATTTAATGTAATTTATCAGATTAGATCCTGATTTTACATTAATGACATGGTTCACAGAGGATGTATTGTACCTCTCTGAATTAATATAAGTTCTACAAAGAGAAAGAAAATGATATTTTGAATAGCTGCCAAGATGCTGTTGTTAGAGCACATGTTTTCAGTTCAAAAACATGTATGGAATTTATGTCAGCATGAAGTTGAGTCTGCAAGACAGTGGATTCAAAGATTAAACTGCTCTGCGGTCCCAATGAAAACCCTGATAATGCCAGTGAACTCCTGAGAAGGCAATAAATTGTAGTTATTGGAACACATAAATTCATCAGAGAATTAAATGTATTATGGTAGATGAGAAGAAAGTTAATTTGTAGAGGTTAAAGACATCCATTTTACGTCTCCGTCATTAAGTTTCATAAAGCAGCATTAAATTGTAGATGATGAGCAACTTAAGGGCAGTTTGCCCATGAATCATTGCTTCACTACATGACTCAAGGGTTGGTAATGGGAAGGAGTATTTTTACCTTCAGTCGCCCATTTAAATGCAGCCTCAAGTGACTCAGCCCTGACCATGGGACAGCTGGTGGGTGTTCAGCTGTGCCCTCAGTCACGGGGGAAAATGCAGTCAGCAGGCAGGTGTAGAAACCTCACCAGTGCAGAATTTTGCGGTCGTGGCAGGGGAGTTCAGGGTTACGTGAACGTGTCGTTTGGCCTGACTATTTACTGATGAATCTCAGAGAAGAGCATGCGGTTTCTTTCGTCCCTGTTCATGAAAGGAAGGTCCATCGGCCCATCAATAAGGAATGTGAAACTTTAGTTGGGGGGATGTGAAATTTGTAAATGGGTGTACAGCACTATAGATGGAAAATACTCTTAAGTGTTCAAACTGCAGATGATCCTTTTCTACAGTTTTTAAATTATTTATTAATAATAATTTTGGTTATTATTTATATTATTATTTTTTTTCGATTTGATTTGACTCTATTCGATTTGATTCTCTTCTATGATTATCAGTAAGCACTTTTGTAGCCTACATAAGCTCTGAACGCACCACGTCATTCGGATGTGGCAGTAGTCTCAGATCTGTTGTGGGTCTAACATGCCACTCAGCAGCCCTGTTTTATTCTGCTTTGTCCCGTTGTCCTCATCAGGTGGGATGTTGCCTTTATTGATTTAATGCTGGTCTTACAGCTCTTCAGCAGACCTAGTATGTTATTATTAGGCTGTTAGAGCAATTTTCCTTGCTCTAAGAGAGATTTATAGCTCTAATTTTTATTTTACAGGTAACTGTTCAGAGGGACAGTGGTTTGGATGTCAGTTCCCCCAAACATGGAAAAGTGGATCCAGACAACATGCCCCATGTTGGTGGAAATACTTGGGCTGGTGGAACAGGTTTTTAATTCTTTTTTTTTTTGTGTGTATCATTGACAGATGTTTAAGCGAGATGCTGTTCCAGTCAAAATTGAATTTATACAACACCACCATCTGTTTAGAGCCATTTTACCCAATACAGGATTGCTTTATTGCCAGTGAAAAGAAGTAATTGCAGTGTCTAACGTAAGCTGTATATGGCGGATCCCTACTTCAACTACATTTTGTTGTTTCTTTTCACTGGCCACGTAGAGCACCAGAAACCTGCAGCCATAGAAACTAGACTGACTCATCTGTCATACTCTTAGATATCTCTGTAGCTGCAGCAATTTAAGTAGTGTAGGCAAGAGCCACACAGAATGGCCGAAGTGCCTCCTAATTCTAAAAGGGCATGAGGGTGATCACTGGATAAAGTGGTTTGGGAACGGCATCAACACAAATTCTATGGAGAAGACACAGTCTGACTGAATGGCTTTAGGGACCAGGAGCTTTGAGGAGATGTATAAGACTTACATAATCTATAGTACCCTTTGTACAAGGTGGAAACCGTTATGAATATGGTCCCAAGGGACTACGAACACAAATATTCTGGAATTCTTCTTTACCTTGCTGGCTGTTTGGTTTTGAAAATCTTTGGAGTTTGTTGGCAGCATTTTTGGAGCATCTCTAGATATTACGATGGAACATTTAAAGGGAATGTGTTCTTATTTCTTATTAAATGCATATTCTTAATGATTTTTTTGTCTTAACCATGTTAGGTGGGAGAGACACTGCTGGGTTAGGTGGCAAAGGTGGGCCGTATCGACTGGATGCTGGCCACACAGTTTACCAAGTATCTCAAGCTGAAAAGGACGCTGTTCCTGAGGATGTTAAGAGAGCTGCCCGAGAGATGGCCGAAAAAGCCTTTAAACAGAGGTAATGTGAAAATCTCATCCTTGCATTTCCCAGAAGAATTTGAAAAATATGTCTAAAAAGAATTTTCTTCCTTGCCTGCCTTACCTTGTTCATTATCATTTAACAGAGCTTACCAGTGTGTGTTTAAATGTTCTGGATAAGATGTATAGAATGTTTTATTCAATTAAGCTGTGCATTTAAAATGACTGTGTCATTTGGTGATGCTAGATGGATGAGAAGACTGATGTGAATATATATCTTTTGGAAAAAAGGGATCTTACAGCATGAAAATTTCTTTGAAATACGATGAATCCAGATTGTATGTTCTAAGGAATTCACTAGCAAGAAAATACCTTTCTAAACGGACCATTACAAGCAAATTGCTTCTGTTTGAAGCTTCTATTGCCTAACGGTGGGATGATTTGAACTATAAGCACTCAGCAGAGACTTCTACACAAATCATGGATCTTCCCAGCATTAGTGTAATGTGTGGTTACTAATCAACCATTTCCAAGACTGTGTGCAGAGATTCAGATTTCTTCCACCAGTTGAACTCTCAAGTCAAACTCTAGCACTTTGCATTAAAAAAAAAAAAAAAAGTGTATTGGCAGACGCATATTTTATGTTTCAGTCCAGGACATATTGCAGCATGAGTATCTGTCTGAACTAGACACAGATTAAAACATCAGAGCAAATAAATTCAGAAGCAGCTTAATCAGCTCACAATTTGTTGCTACTAACAAAGTGCTTCTCAATAAGGGACAAATTTCAGTGCTGTGAGAAGGTGAGATCGTCATTTGATACAGCAAATGTATAAATAATTGTGTTGTTAAGCCCAGAGCACACACTGTACATGAATCACTGTATTTACAAACAGCAATTTGTCTATTGCATTCAGATCAAGTTTATTTCTGAAACATTTTTCTTATTACTAAATTACCTGGAACACTTAGCATTGCTGATAGAGCATTAGGGATTAAAACAGGGAAAATGTATAGATTACGTCAGTGTTTCGAAAGAAAATACTCTGAAAGGCAAAATACCTTTAAAAGACAAGCAACATCAGAAATTCAAATTTAAAATAGTCACTTAAGGTTTTGTTTTCAGGGAGAAAGCAGAACTTTTGCCTTTTTTCCTGGTGCTTTAGATAGGAAAGACTACTTTTAACCCTTTCTATGTCCCTATTCTTCAAAAGTGCTTTGCAATTGCTTCATAACAGAAACAATTGATAAGTGTGGTCTTGGATATTGTACATCTCTTTGTGATTATGCGTATATACACACTTGGCATATTTTGATGAGTTCTTTTACAAAATTTATGCTAGAAGTTCCTTGATCCTGCTACATGTTGTGGAAATATCACAGCTATGTCCTGTAAAATCCGCATATTTCTACGTGAGATAACGATTCATGTCCTGCTAAAATCAGTGAACTGGCATGTACCAGCTGTAAATGTTGCCTATTCTGAAGCCACCTTTGACTTGGTTTGTTATTCTGTCTGTACCTCTTGGATGATGGTGGGAACTAATAGATGAAATGAGAGAATAGGTACGTTAGAGCCCTCAGGCTGAAGGAAAAAAAAAAACACAGAGGGACTGCAGAATTCATTGCTTTGTTTATACATGATTATCTGGAAGAGAAAGTTTTAATATGAAAGCTACGGATTGCTTTCCTGGCTAGATAGTATTTCTAGTGGAAAACACTTTAAAGTGCCCTGTTTCACTAAAACGAAGTTTGCAACTGCTCTTTTTTTATGTAGTATTTTTGGTGATATTTTTATGAACTAGCTTCCACTGTGGTTTGACGTCAAGTCTAACAAAGTAGTGCATATGAGGGTTTTTTGCTTTAAACAAAATGTTTTCTTCATTAACGTGAAGATACTGAACTTTGTTCGCAGGATGCATTAAATAAAGCGTAGAGCACTGCAAGTCGCCTCTTCCTACTTCTAATGAATAATAGTTGGCTATAATGACTGTCCATGCAAAATTCAAAGTAGAAAAAGACATAGTCATGCTAAAGACAATAAAGATTTGATGTTTGATTTTAATATTATCATTAAAGGCTAGCCTAAACAGCAATTCTTTTGTATACTGTATGTTCCATACAAGTGACATGTGATGGTATTAAAAACCTTGTCATTAGAGGTATAACTAGCCTATTCATACTTTATTATCAGTTTATAATTAATTTAAAAATTCTGGTTGTGGGTTTCAGCAGTTTAAGAGAATCTGCTTAGCTACAGTGTTGAGAAGAATGATACCAAACTTTTAAGTGGGCACATCTTAATTTACAGAAAAAGCCTGTGTCTGTTTTTATGATGCAGATGTTGGGCACTCAGGCATCTGGACCGGTTAGTGTTCAGTAACATGACTCATTTTTTTTGCAGTGGAGCACATTTTTTTTGCTAATGTTCATGTAAAGCTTCTTTGTTTCAAGGTTTCATCATTTTATGAGGCACGAAGATAGGTATTTGAGACACAGTTACTAGTTGTAGGTCTTCAAGGACAGATTTTATGATGTGTCTTTACTTAACCTTTGTGTTAAATCATGGATCGCCGTGTGTTTAAAATACTCCGACGATGAAGTAATGAATAGACACTCATGATCCTTTTATGTACAGATAGCAACACCTGAGCCAATAAAACCTTTAGAATTTGATCAGAGTTTTCAGAACATCTGGTTTACTTCCCAAACATTAAAGCAGATTAGGAGAGAGACAAAGGATTAGTAACTTTAGTAAGTTTTAATGTGATGCAATCCCTGTAGACATTGGTGATCACCTGCCTTGTCAAGAATTCAAAAACTGCTGCCACTTGATTTATCTCTTGTGTGTGGTTATTACAGTTTGAATTTCCCTTTTATCAAGTAAATAAACTTGTAGTTTGCATATGTAACTAGACAATATGCTTGTTTCCTAAACGATTCTTAACTCCCTATTCTTTGCTTTTAGATTGAAAGAGATTCAAATGAGTGAATATGATGCATCAACCTACGAAAGGTTCTCCGGAGCAGTCCGGCGTCAAGTTCAGTCGCTCCGCGTCATCTTAGACAATCTGCAGGTAATCTTAGATTCACTGATAAAGGAACATGGTGACCTCACTACATCAGGCCCCAAATACTGTTCTGCCAATATCCTGTTACCATCTGACGATCGCACCTTTGAGGGCTGAAAGTAGATTCAGGTTATTATCATGATTAGAAAAAACAGTCTCATATTACTATTTCAGAGGCAGCTTTTAAGTGCTCATCTCTACGAGCTACAGTGTTCTCATACCACAGCTTACAGAGATTACTTATTCAGGAGTACAATTTTGTGAAAGAAAATACTACCTATTATTAAAAGAATATGTTATGTTGTGTAGATCACCGCCTTTGTCTTTACCTCTTGTCCAAAAGACTTTTTTAGCTTAGAAGTGCAAATACTATAGATGTTAAAGGAAACACTCACTCCAGGTCATAGGTTTGCTGCATAGACAGCTAAAAATGGGATTTTTTTCTCACGTTTGTTCTTAGCTCTTACTAATAAAAACAGGTGTACCCAAATCCAAGTGGAAGCTAATCAAAACCACCGTTTTGCTTTTCTTCTTGTAACTGGTCCTGATTGTTTCAGGTTTTATTAATACAGCTGTTCATATGGTGTAAATAAAAAATGTATTATTTCTAGGCAACCTGCTAATCTTCAGTGAAAATTAAAGGAAAATTAATTTGCTGCTTATAAGACACCTCTGATCACAAAGATTTCTGTTGAAGGCTACGAACCAGTAGTATATATACAGACATTGATTTATTAGTTAGTTGCTGAGATGTAGCTAACCTGTCTTATTACTTCATCACTAAAACTGAAATATAGAAAGAAATTACTTTGTATGATCGACAGACACCTCCTGGGCCTAAAAATCCAGTGCCCCAGTATTGCAAGTAAGAAAGGGAATATTTTTTCTTTGCCTTACTTGTATCTTTAAGCCATTGTGGCTACAATATGTGTACATATATACAAAAAGGACCATTAGTTGGGTTTTTTATAAATGTATTGATTCAGAGAGCTCCTCACAGAATGAACATTTAAGATGGTCATGATCAGGTGATTCATGCACGTAATACTTATTTCAGTTTAGGCTCTTGGCTTGTAAAGACAAGCTTCAACTGTAAAATTTTAGATATGAATCTCATTTTTTCCTATATCATTTGTGTGTAGGTGCTTTTTTTACCATGTTTCTAGTAGATATGCCATTGGAAGCACTTTCTAGGTGTGAAGTAAGTGAATTTTCAGTTTAAAGTCTTTTATTAGTCTGCCTCATCTATTCCTTGGAGACAAAATTCTTACATTCAGGGATCAGAGGAATCATGATCAAAATATAACATATTTTACTATAAGGAGATATATGCTGTTGCTTTGTTAAAAAGGTCATTTTAATATCAAGACAAAATCTTATAAGTGTCAATACTTTATGAGACTTTGCTAACTTCCTGGCAAAACCTATGACAGCTAACCACAGAGCTGGTAGATGTACTTCATGATGAAAAAACAAACTCACTGAATTTGGAAAAAGTTAAGTCGTAGACTAAGAGCAATATTGAAATCAAATTGTTAACTTTATAAATTTTTACACAGATTTGGGGTTTTCTTTTATTTATTAGAAGATACACTAGGAAAATGAAGATAAATGATAACAGGAATTACTTAGTTGCAAAATACTTTCTGTTAATTGGGAAGCTGAGCCCAAGCATGTTTCATGTTATCGTTTTAAGAAGAAAAAAAAATTATTTAAATTCTTTAGCACGGTAAAACATTCCACCCTGATGAGGGACTATGCTTCTGTCCCTGCTTTTTTCTGGGTAGTCCTTGGTACACTGTGGGTTCTCAGCTAAAGCTGTTTTCTTTCTGTTATCAGTCAGGCATTCCTTGTTTCTCAAATAAGAAGTCAATTGCACAGTCCGTTGCAGTAACCTTTGCAGCTCAGACATCTGTGTGGTTTAAAATCTGTGAAAATCCCAAATTACCTATTCAGTAGGGAATGCTTCTGGCTTTTAAAAAATGTTTGAGTTTGCTTTGTTTCAAATTCAGTGTGTTTACATAATGGAAATACATTGTCCATGTTTGTTTAACCTGGATTTTCTTTTCAACACATGCCATTTTATTACTATATTTGTGGGATTTTTAAAAATATGTTCTTCTGATTAAATTTTTCATCCCAAGAATCAAGAGGCAGGGATTCAGTTTGATGTCTCACAAAAATTAGAAGCAGCAGAAAGAGATGTTTGGAACGGGCTGATCCTTGAAAGCAATATATAAATACAGTCTGTGAACATGATTTCATTGTTCATTTTACTTTGCAAAACTCACTGATCTCTGTCAGCTCTTTGAAGAACATTAACAAAACATTACAAGTTGTCGTTTATGTGCTGTAGAAGTAGCAAAGCCAGAAGTCCAGGAAACCCGGTCAATGATGAGCTTTCTTCTCTCTCCCAGTGCTGGCCAAACCCTGAATAAAGTGTCTGAACTCCACGTTCGAAAGCTTATGGTCAGTCAGTCACTCAGAAGAACCTTCTTAGATTTTAGATGATTTGACTTCCAGAAGGTGCTTCTCTTTCTATTGATTATTACAGAGGGAGTCTGGGGCAACTGTCCCTGTAGCTTCTGAGCATCGTTCAGGCACCTACATTTAAATTGGACAAACCTGAGCCTGGGTCACCGAGCCTGCTGGGGCTCTGTCGGATTTAGACCGTGTGGGAACTGTCTGGTCATAGCAGCAAGAAAAAAATAGTGGCAGTCCTGTAGTAAACAGGTCTCAGAGAGCTGATGATGCAAAAAACCCCCTGTGCCCTGCCAGTAGTATTTTTCTGATTTCATTAACCAAGGGAACATATGTGTAATGCTTTCCCAGAAACGGAGACCACAACTGGATGTATTTCATATCGTTGTATACCATTATGAGTTATATATTTAGATGTGACCACTTCACATATACAACTTTTTCTGTGATGCTTACAGACGCCACAGTTATATCTTGCAGGTTTTTTTGTAAATATGGTTTTGATATCTTTCAGTGAAGAGAATTACTGCACTCGTATATGGTGATCAGCCATTGCCGTGCTGATAAGATATGGTATCTAGCACATTTTTTAGATTTCAAAAGCAACAGAATGAATATATAAAATATTTTTTCATCAATATGGTCACAGTATATTGCAATAGGGTTGTATGCCCTTTCTAGTAAAATGTCAAAACAAAGTATAGAGGTAATAGTTGTGGTTTTCTCTTAAAATTGCAAATACTTTTAAACATGTTGCTTTTAAGCTTATGAAAATTGTGTATTGAAAATGCTTTGAAGCTTTTCTGTAAAATACATGTGCATTGTATAAGACATGCTTATTGTATAACACATGCTTAAGGGGATTCTTTTTTTCAGCTTTTATAAAAGGAAATAAGTTCTTAGGAATCCTGCGTGGAAGAGACAGATGCTAAGTAGTCTAAATAATTTTAGCATTACTGGAAAGAGGTTAGTTCAGTCCATTGTGGGCATTCTTTCCTATTTTAGGAGAGAATGACAACTCTTGTGTAGGGGGATGTGGTTTAGGGGTGAGCTTTGCAGAGGAGGGTTAATGGTTGATGATCGCAAGGGTCTTTTCCAACCTGAATGATTCTATGGTTCTATGATTCTTTGTTCTTCCAATAAAGTTTCAGCTCAAATAGTGACTTCCATTGCACAAGCTTCAAAGAGTATTAAATGTTTTTTAACTGTGTCCACAGTTAGAAGCTATTTTCCTCTCACACTGCTGTTCCTCAAACAGCAAATAGCCACAAAGCTAAAGCATTGTCAATGCAAACAGCAGTGAAACTAGTTGAGAATTTGCTCAGTGAAGCTGAAACTTTATAATCTTCTATTGTGTGTCCCTTCTGACCACTGAAAGGAGATAAATGACAAAAAAAAAATGACAAAACAGCCACCGTAAGGAAATGTTAAGGATCTACCTCTGTTCCAGTATGTCTAGTGGCTGACTAGGAACAAAACCATCTCATCTGCATCATCTTGGAAGGTGCATGATTCATTTTAGACAGATTCTGCTCACTCAGCAGCATATTTTCTCCAGGAGCTTTTTTTTTAATGGTTAGTTGAAGTGTTGTTTAAATTTTCCATGGGTTATCCGACTGTGTTTTTCACAGCAGGAAAACTCCACCAGTGTGATAATGGTGGAGCATGTAGAGGTCACCTGGAATGTGCAGGTGTCTTCCCATGATGTTACACAACTCTTTGGGTAACAAAAAAAATTGATGATCCTGTGGAAGAAGGGTCTTCCAAGTTTAATCCAAAGAATATTTAATGATAGTGGAAACTACTAGTTGGTGGTACAAATTCATGGATGCCCCGCTGCTGAAGTGGGTTAACCTGGGTTGACTGTAGCGCTGTGAAAACGGACTAGAGGGTACAACCGACTGAATTCACAACCTTAAAAATTTTCCCACTTGCCCCTTCTGTGATTTACTAAAAGGCTGAGGTTTCCATATATTGGCATTGGTTTTGCTTCCCATCAGGAAGCATCTGTAAAGTTTTTGACACTACCTAACTAAAAAAACCCCTGTGTTTGGTCACAGCTGTGTGAATTCTCTACTGTAAAATTAATTCATCAAAGCATTTTCCCGGTGGCTTTCTGTCCACTTAATTTCGTAGGTGAGTAGTCCATTAGTCTTGAGTAACTACAGACAATAGACAATAGTCCGGAATTCTTCTTTCCATACACATCAAAAAGAAAAACTCCTAAGTTTTGAGCAAAGCAAAATCAAAGATTCTCTGAGCCTCTTTGTCCTGTCAAATCCCAGGCTTGCAGTTTACTGGGGATTTGTAATGTAACACTTCCTGCTTGTCAGAGAACAACTGATTTTCATTACTGGGAACCAATGTTTAAGGCAGTTTGTGTCTGCTGGATATTTGATTTGCCTCCAGCTGCTCACCAGCAATTTGCTGAGAGAGCAAATGCATTATACATATATAAATCTAAAATCTACTTTCCTTGCTGGGCAAGGAGTAACTTCAACCTGAAGATTTAAGCAGAAATTAAATAAACCATGAAACCCATATATGCAGTCTTTGCTGTCTTTAGATGGATCTTACATATTATGAACCCTGATGAAGCTATCCATTGAAAATGTTCTTATATATGTTGTTTATAACATTAAAACACTTGGGTCTTCAACATTAAGTGCTTGCTTCTATGGACAGGAGTTCTATGAATATTTGAGTTCCTGGCTCGTGTTGCACGTTCATCAAGTCAGACTGTAGATGACCAGTATTCTTTTAAAAAAAATAAATGAAACATTCAGTGGACTGTCTCCTGAGTATCAGAGTTTTCAAGATTTTTATTTTAAAATACAGTTGGTTATGAATTATTACTTTAAAAGAAACTCTTTACCATTACCTAAGGTGAATACTGCTTAGTTTTGCCTTTAGGTCACTGGATGTTTTTTCCTTGCCTTGCTTGGGTGGAGAACAGATAGCAAATGGTCAGTTATGCATGTCCCTCTGGTTGTACGTATTTCTGCACAGGCTTGTTGCACAGATTGCCAGTACATTTGCAAGAAAAAAAGTTAACATTTCTGCAGTCCACTGCCATATATGAAACAACTTTAAAAAGACAAAATTACAGAGGGAACATGTTGTTTGTCAGTGTTGAATTTTCTTTCCGAAATAAAGAGCAAGACAGCTTTGAAAATGTATTCAGATTTTTTTTGGCTTATGCCAAAACTATCACATCATTACAAAGAAAATTCATGAATATGACATGTTTGGTAGAACTTATATTGTCCAACATATACTCACATCACTGAGTGAATTAAGACATCTTTTTGGTTGTAGGCCAAGGGTAAGGAAAGACAATGGCTGAGACACCAAGCTGTTGGAGAGCTAGACGATGCCAAAATCATTGATGGGCTGACAGGAGAAAAAGCCATATATAAACGACGGGGAGAACATGAACCACAAGTAAGTATCCATCCAATAGCAGGGAAAAGTAGGAAAGAGCTTGTCCAGTTTGCTGATTTCATACGGGCTGTGCAGTATCTGTGTTTGGAGTTTGAGTAAATTATGTGTATGAGAAACTCAGAATATTCATCTCTGGCTTGGGAAGTCCCCGAGGCAGAAGCAACCACAAGATGGAAAATTTGCTTCACCTCTTCTTATAGTCTTCCGCACATATTTGCTGCTGGCCAGAGAGGATGCTGATCTAGGCAGTGCTTTGTTTTGACCCAGTGCAACAGTTTTTATATTCTTATTTTATATTTTAATAAGCTGAAAGCGATTAGCAGGAAAGTTTTTTCTGAAGAAAAAATATTTTCTCACTAACTTTATTTTTTTTTAACAAATGCCTTGATACCCTGGGAAGTTAAAAAAAAACAAGTGTTTTACAAATGTCTTTTCTTTATTCCATGATATGCAAACAATTTCAGCTTTCACAGGTATTTTGAATTTACAAGAACAAAAATGATAATGAGAAAAATGTGTGAGGAAAAGCCATTTAACATGTGATAAAGTTGTCTGTCCTATGTGTCAGTTCAGCCATTCCTTAGAAGATATTATGGTTAAGCCTATGTGAGTCAGCAGCAGAGGAACCGCTGGAATCAGACCAACAAAACCTGATCAAACAAAAAACCAACTGGTTGGGCTAGTCCGTAACATTTAACAATGGTAATACTTGATGACAGATCGCAATTTTTAACGACCCTAAGGATCTCATGGGCCCTCTCTCTCTTTGTTTTTGGGAGGACAGGGGTGCCACAGTCTATTAGGAGAGTAATTAAAAGACCGAAGTACACACATGCTTGCAGTTAAAAGAAACATTTTAGTTATCTGGTTTTAGTGTGACTTGCGTTTTGCCAGATCATCTTTAGTAGCCTTGTACTTGAATCCAGACTCATCTTATTGCACAGTAAATAAACCACCTCCCTTGAATGTATTGTGCCAAAAATAGTTAAAACAGATGGGGATTGTTTTCAGGAAAAAATAATGGTTTCAGCATCAGAATGAAGAAGAAACTAGTAGTTAATCAGAACAAGGTTTCAAACATTTTTGGTATGTTACCAACCTCAGCAGACAAGTTTTTACAGTCTTATATTGGTCCCTCTTAGTACTGTATGACAAGGAAAAGCATTTCCATTATGAACCTTGGCAGAAAGAGCAAATTTGAGAGTCTCTTTTCTGAAATAAGATGTTAAGAATCCAAACTGAGACAGAAAAATTGTTTTCCTGACAAGCATGTGTGGAATTTTTCGAGGTAATTTGTTTCCAGTCATTGAAGGTGAAGTTAAAGAATGAATTGAGGTATTTGTTGAGTAACTGGTTTGAAGCAGTTAGAAAGAAGGTTAAGGTGTTTTGAGAAGTTAATATGTTTTTGTTCTTTTTTTAAAAATAGTTTGCTGGATAAAAGTTTCTTGCTTTACGAAGGGTGTTGCGTTCCCTTTCTGAAATGTTTTGTCATTACTCATGTTTAACTTTCCCATTTATGTGAAGGATTATTTTTTTCCTGCCTTGTTTCCCTGTCAGCCTGGAAGCCCCCAGCAGAAACCTAAACGCTTGCGCCTGGTGGTGGATGTTTCTGGTAGCATGTACCGCTTTAACGGGGTGGATGGACGCCTGGAACGCTCCATGGAGGCTGTCTGCATGGTCATGGAAGCTCTGGAGAATTATGAGCACAAGTTTAAGGTAATTACAGCTGGGCCCTGTGGTTATTGCACAGGCTGTGTGGAGCAGTGGAAAAAGCGTTTCACCGGTCAGTCTAGCCAAAGAACATTATTCATTCCCGCAAGGAAATCAAGGCATTAATCTAGTTCTAGCAACCCAAAAAATAATACTAGTGAACGGATAAGAAACGCTACGTGCTTCGGCAGGGTTGAATTCGATCTAAGGCTTTTAAACCTTCAAGTTAGTGAAATTTGCTCCCTTTCTCTGTATTTCTCTGATCATTGGTTTCTTTGAGCAGAAATGCTTAAGCTTCAGAACGTAAGTAAATACAAGCTTCAGGACACACAATGATGGCCAGCCCAGAGTACAGACAGTAGTACTTTGTCGTGGGAAAAGACCAAACTTCTTTGTCCCTTACTTGTATTTTCTTCCAGTTACTTGAAAGCAGAAAAATAATTTCTTGTACTTACATAGGAGTACATTTCTTGTACTTACACAGGAGGTTCCACAAAAACATTAGAAAAAGCTTTTTTACTATGAGGGTGACGGAGCACTGGCACAGGCTGCCCAGAGAGGTTGTGGAGTCTCCTTCTCTGGAAACATTCAAAACCCACCCGGACGCGTTCCTGTGTGACCTACTGTAGGTGATCCTGCTCTGGCAGGGGGGTTGGACTAGATGGTCTTTTGAGGTCACTTCCAACCCTTGACATTCTGTGATTCTGTGATACTGAAAGATATGAGCTTCCAAATCTTATTTAATGGCAGCCTGCAAAGCAAATATAAATAAATTTTATATCTTTTTTTTTTGTCTCAGTAAGACTAAACGAGCTCTGTGGTATATTTCTTTAACCATAAAAAATATAAGAATGACCAGTCTCAGGTTAACTCTTGACAGACTCACTGTTTAATGGAAGAATAAGTACGTCTGACGCCTTTAGCTAAAAGCATCCCAAACATAAGACTTAAAACATATCTGAACAAGATGTAAAATCTCCTAAACAAAATCAATAGAAAACTTAGTCCAGATCAGTTCAGCCAATTCTACTTCACATGGTTCCTCTGGCAGCATAATCCTACAGATTTCTGTTTTCTGTAGAATCTCCTGTACAAAACCAGGCCATACAGAGGCATGGACTTGTAGAATGTCTTTTGAAGTACAATCATGCAGTCTCCCATTTGTCAGGGAAAAGGCTTAAAGGAGATGGGCATTGTGTTTTTAACCTACTTTCCTAAGGAAATGAGGTGTGTACTACCGTGCTCTCTGGCAGTAATGCCCTCCTCCCCTTAAACATGCTTAAACACAGCATCTTGCACAATTTCAAAGAAATCTGAAACTGTGTTTTTGTTCCCAAAGACACTAAAATCCTGCAAATGTTATGAGAATAGGCCAGGTAGACAGTGATGCTCTGTATTCCTGTTGGAGAAAAATTCTGTAACCATAAGCTTAGACCTTAGCCCAGAGAAACCATGTGGGAACTCAACTGTAATTAAGAAAATCATGGTAAACGGCTTATGGGTTCAGCTGCTCATGTATCTCCTGCTCACTGATAATAGAGAAGTTAATGACAAATATTAACAAGGGTTGTGTAATAATACAACATGTTTTGTGTAGCTTGGTAAATCAGGCATATCTGAGCAACATGCATATTAACATGGCCAAATGCAGGATCGTCCACAAAGGAAGATGAAATAGAAGTTGTGGACACAAGGATAAATATGATATATTGGGGTATATAAGGCCTTTGTAAAGGACAGTAATGAGTCTCTATGGAGGTGACATTCAAGGTTGGTTGATAAAGTCTCCTTAGCCAAAAACATTTGACAAAGTCCCTCACTAGAGACTTGTGAAGAAATGATACTACTTTGGGGATAAAAGGGAGAGCCTTCAAATAAATGAACTACTGCTCAAAGTACAGGAAGCAGACAAAATGGTAATTTTTTAGAGGGAAGAAGTGGAAGAAGGTCACTGGTGGAACTGTTAGGGTCTGTGCTGGAGCACACGTTGTTCTGTATATTCATAAGTGATCTTTGAAAGGAGGTGGATAGTGAGGTGACAAAGTTGCTAGTTGTAGGAAGTTATTTGAGAAAATAAAAAGGGAGATCCAGCTGCAAGAACTTGGAGAAGGATCTGCCCATAAATGGTGACTGGGAAGTAAAATGGCAGATGGTGTTCAGTGCTATCAAATGTAAAGTGCTGCAGATGGAAGAAAACAATTATGATTTTAAATACACAGTGAGGAAGTCTCAGCTATCTGTTAGTGCTCATTCTCTGCTGTGTGTTAATGCTCAACAAAGAAATCTTGTAATTATGTTGTACAGTTTTTTGAACGCTCAGTGCCCACCAGCTGTCAAAAAAAAGCTAATTGAATGTTAGCAACTATTAGCAAAAGAACAGAGAATAAAGCAGAAAGCATCAGAATGTTGCTGCAAACACTCAATAGTGCATTCGCATCAGGAGTAACGTGTGCAGCTTTGGTCTCCCGTCTCACAAAAGATCGTGTAGATCTGAAAAAGAGGAAAGGCCAGAAAGGGTATGGAAGTGTCTCTATACAAGAAATAGCCAAATAGGCAAGAATTGCACAATTTGGAGGAGTTAAAAGTCAAGGAACTAATAAAATTTTGAGTAAAATGGTAACAGTGACCAGGGGTCACTTATTCATTCTGTTCTACTAGAGCCGTCCTGCTCCTGTTATGAATTATTTTACTTTTACACAGTAGAGGACAGAGGCTTAGAAGGTGATGACACTGAGAACAGATGTGGTACAGTGGCAGACAACCAGCTGTCCTTATTGCCAGTGCAGCTCTCTAGCTGAGAACCCAGACATGACCCTCAGGTGCATGGTAAAGGAATAACGTGTAGAAGTAGACAAGACAGACAGCCCACTGTGCTGGATTAGTAAGATCGTTAAGAACTGTCTTCCGTTCTGGGATTTTAAAATCTATGTTTCATTACCTTTCAAATCCCTCTGTATCTATTAGAGATTATTATATTTTGCTTGGCGGTAGTTGCTGTTGGCCAGTGTTTTGCCCCACATGTAGAAGAAAGCCTGTATTTGGCTGCCCAAATAGCTCAAAATGAAGTTAGTTATAACAGCAAGTGTGTAACAGTAACAGTAAATGAGATACTCGAGCAGTGCTAGCAACCACTTACCGTTTATAAAAGCAGTTAAACAAAACCCATGTGCAGTTATTAAATGTGTACGTTGCCACTCTTTGATGATAGTCAGACAGGAGTAGTAATGTTATCCTTACGATCTCTGTGAGTCGAGAGAGCTGTAAGGCCAATCTTACACTTAAACTAACAGTGGTGAGGAAGATGCTGGAAATGGTAGTGACATAGCAAGGAGAAAAAGGTGTCATCAGTTTCTACATCTGTTCAGCTTCAATTGCCTCTAGGATAACTCTTCTCCATTTAAGAGCTCCTTCCATTGGATAGAGAACTTGAGGGGGACAGTGACAGTCCCGTGATTCAAGGCTGGACAGATCCAGCATGAACTCTGTCAACTTCAGAGCTTCTTGTGCCCAAGGGAAGAAAAGTATTTTTCTTACTCTACATCTCTCTGTGCTGCCTCATTGAGATTTGATTCATTCAGAGCATAGTAATAGTAGACCAGAGGTGACTAGGATGGCAAACGAGATGTGGCCTTTCGTTTCGCTGGCCACTGAAGTCCTCTCCCAAAATAAGCACAAATAGGCATTTATTAACTAGTCACGTTTGGACCAATAACTTCACATGATCTAATGATTAGGCTAAAGTATCTGGTTTTAACCTACATTGTGCAGTCCTCTCATACAAGAAATCTGCTGTGCATGTGCTGATGGACTCTTTGAGTCATTCCTGTGGTAAATATAAATAGCATTTCTGAAATCTCCAGCTTGAAATTTCAGATTTTTTTTTTAGTGTATAATCTGGTATGGCAGTTGCTACACCTGCATGAATGCAATCAATAAAAGCTCATGCTAGTTCCTCAGTTTCTAATTGTAATTAGGTCTTCAGAGAGTAAGAGAGAGACAGTGATTATTTTAAAATGTCCCTGACTCTAGTCTCTAAAACACTGACACTTTGCAAGATGCTGCTAATTTTTCTGAAGACAAAGCTCGAGTTTTGGTATGCCTGAAAAAAAAATAGCATACCTTTCTTATTTCTAAGAGAATAATTGTTTGGGAAAAAAAAAGAACACACAACTGCATAGTGTGCAATGCGAAATCTGCAGTTTACAGTTTTTTTCTTTCTCTTCCTTATCCTCTTCCTGCCTGGTTTTATAAAAATAGATATTTTGGCCTTCAGATATGCCTTCTGTTATTCGTTCCTGTAATAGCCCCATCTGCAAGAGTCACAACAACATGTGCTGTGCTGCAAATTTGGGGGGTTTCATGTACAACATGTGTCGAAGCTGGGGGACCATAAGGCTTGTAGTATTCAGAGGGGATTTACATAGTAAAGTTCCCTTCTGCTTTCTAACTGCAGTGCAAACTTTGGAAACCAGTTCTTGGCCTTTGCTCAAGATCACTTTTTCTACTGGTGCTTGGTTTCGTTCTCTGCTAAATAAGGTTGTGAGCTAATCAGATGGGCTTTTTCTTGGTTGTTTTATCCTACCAGCTGAGCTTTCCCCATGTGTGTGGTACTCCTTGGTACCATGGATGGCGTTGGTTGATTAATTGGTTTTTACAGTACTGAATGAAGGCAGAGAATACTTTATCCCTGCTCTCTTATAAAGAAAAGCTAACTATTGGGTATGTACCAAGTAGGTAACAAAGTTAATAAGAAGTCAGACAAGTGCCAGCAGGTGTTTGTCAGCTTTTTATGCTGGTGTAGGACAACCTGCCTGCTTCCATTTCCCGTAAGTGCAGGCAGTGAATCATTCCCTGTCAAGGGAGAAATAGGAGGCTTCATCCTACACTCAGGGAAATCCATTTAAACATCCATTTCAAAGCCCTCCTCCAAAGTCATCTCATCTATGCTTCCTCTGAAGTGCTTTATTAAAGAGTGGGAGTGACTGAGATAATAGAAGCCCCATTCTCAGTCTTATCCTAATAACGGAGGTTAAATATGTTCCTGCAAATGCTCCTTGGCCCCTTTAGATGTGTGGATGCATCACTTATACATGTAAGTTATAAGGAAGTTATTTTGCAGGATTAAACTTCTTATCTCCTTTGTACATCTCATTTTGTTTTGAAAATGTACAGAAAGGCCAATTTGTTCTTTCTTTTATCTGAGGTAATATTACATCTATCACACAAACCGTATGGTTTTATATCATCTTTAATTACCATCATTTCCACACGTGGCAGCCGATTTAGGAGGCACATCCAGTAAATTATCCAACAGCCGTTTTATGAAGCCTTTAAAATATCATTAGTGGCTCAATAAATGGCATGTTATGTAAGTGGTAGGAAAAGCCTGAGTTGTTATTTATAGCTATATTAAAGGGATACTGCAGATTTTATACACCCATTTCAGCATTCCCCATTTGTAAAATTTACTATGGAGGCAGCACTGTTAATTCAGAAAAAGAAATGTTGCATGTGCTATAGTGTCTTTTAAGAAATAAACAAAAGGTTTGAAATACATTCAGAAAAAAAAGAATATTCAGTGTTTTCAAAAGAGAAGATGAATTTATAAAGATCTAGCCCTCCGACAGGAGCCTATCTAATTTGCACTGCCTTTTACATTCACTGTGTGTGTTCTTTCAGCTTTTTTAATGCTTTCTGAAATTAAACCTTTTGGCAGCTGCAGAAGACCAGTGTCTTCCATTTTACCCATTGTAGGCAGCAGCAACCATCCCTTCACTGCCAAATGTGACAGTGGAATAGGGATTGTTTTAACCTGTAGGGAAAGAAACCAACAAACTGATGCTATTTCGAGAGACATGTTTACATGTTGTGTACTCACAGCTCTGAATAGAGCAGTTGTTGTCTTGTTGTACCTGAGGCTATTGGAAAATGAGCCACCGTGTACCACAATAATATGTTCATTCAGTTAAGCCTGAACTATAGCAAACGTGTGTTTCTGCTGCATTTGTCCTAAGAGCCCACGCGTGCAATCTGTTTTGTAAAACTAAACAAAAATCAATTCCAAGTAAGGTCGTGTCAGGGCTCTTCTCTCACTTGTAACTCCATCCACATCAATTCTTCTAGGGAATTTATGAGAAAATGCATCAGATCCTTGCTTCTCAGAGGTGCTCCTTCTGTGCTCATCTTTAGGTACTGCAAAGGAAGGAAACTGGTTTTGACAAAGCCTTCATGTGCCTACATGTCTTGGGGTTCCCAGTTGTCTGTGGAGCTGTCTGCACCTTTTCTTTAAAATGAGCACACCAGGATAAGATTGAACCGCTAAGGGTTCATTTTACTAGAACACAAATCAGGAGGAGGTAATAATTTACTGAAAGAAAACCCACGTGGGAGATTTAAATCCTCACTCTTTGCCCTTGCAGAGTGGGCTGCTTCACTCCGGTTTTACTCCTGTCTCAAACTCTGTATCCCTAAATTGCAGTAGATTCTATGCAGTTCCCCAGGCAAACATCTCCCTTCAGTCACCTCCAAAGCTTGGCCATGAGCCTTCTCCTATCCCTACCTCCCAAGGAGGGTCTCCCAGGCAGCAGTCCTATGTTGATTTAAGGCAATCCAAGTCAGTGCTGCTGCATTCCTATCCCCTCTTTTGCTGGAGCACAGTCCAACCTCACAGTTTGGGGAGCTAAGCTGCCCAAATGCAACCTCAGAGTCATTAACTTTTGGCTACTCATGGTCCTGTAAACTGTCAGCGAAGAAACAAGGAGACAGATAACATCTGTTAAGTAGAAGTATATCTACTCAGGTGCATGCGTGGGCACACAAGGAGAATAACAAGCAGCTAACTGAGGAGGGAGCAGACAGGACGTGATGTCCCAGGTCAACGCCTCTACATGCCTGCGATAGTTTGCTCAGATCACTTCAACCCCACCCTGCCCGTACCCGGCTTGTACATTCCCGCGTTGTGCAAGGATGTGGAGAGGGCCCAACCGCAGGATCAACCTCTGGTCTTTCATCTAGGAGGTACAGCAGTTCCCTCTTACACAGAGTGTCACACTGAGTTTAATCCCAGCTGTTTTGAGATGAGAGTTTTGTCTGTTATTAGTGTGTGCTGACAACCAAAATGATACTCCCAATCATACGAGCACAGTGTTCAGTTTTGGGCGCCACATATAAGAAAGGTATCGAGGTGCTGGAGCAGGTCCAGAGAATAGCAACGAAGCTGGTGAAGGGTCTAGAGAACAAGTCTTATGACGAGGGACTGAGGAAGCTCAGATTGTTTTAGTCTGGAGAAGAGGAGGCTGAGAGGAGATCTCATTGCTCTCTACGGTTGCCTGAAAGGAGGTTGTGCCGAGGTAGGTGTTGGTCTCTTCTCCCAAGTAACAAGTGATAGGACAAGAGGAAATGGCCTCAGGTTGCACCAAGGGAGATTTAGATTAGATATCAGGAAAAATTTCTGTACTGAAAGAGTGGTGAGGCATTGGAACAGCCTGCCCAGGCAAGTGATGGAGTCACCATTCCTGGAGGTGTTCAAAAACCACGTAGACGTGGCACTTCAGGACATGGTTTAGAGGTCGTGGTAGTGTTGGGCTGACAGTTGGATTAGATGAATTTAGGGGTCTTTTCCAACCTTAATGATTCTATGATTTGACCTATTTCCATGAGCTCAATATGGCAGAGCTGATACCAAGACACCCAGTGGAAGAGGTCTGCAAAAGGCTGGGAGCTCACTCCCTACAAAGTAATCAGCTTTCTTTTTACACAGGAGAATGACCGCATTTAGGTTGTTGATTTCAAAGTGATACTGTATACAAAACTGCTCAGCAAAGGATGTGCGAGGTTTCCTAATTAAGAACCTGCCCTGAAGATCTGTGGACATCTCTGACATTACATAAGAACCACATTATCACTGTATGTTTTCCGCTCCATTAAACCACTGCTTCATTTAGTTCCTCTGATTTGAATGGTCTGTTTTTGAAAACAGTATGCATGCACACTCTCTTTGTGTGGTTCACATTCGGCAGTTATTCCTGTTATTAATTCAGAAGCGTGCTGGATCTAACCTCTACATTTTTCTCAGAAGCTGTGTACGCTCATTTGCCATGCCTCTTCTCCAGGAAAGATAATGGTTTGAGGAAGACAGAAACACCAGCTAAATATTCATCAGAAAAAGAGAGTCTGAAGCATTATCAGTGATAAGAAATAGGTTTTGGAGAGAAATCACATGTCAGACCGGAAGCTTTACATGAGGCCAGATAGCAAATACTAGAAGTGTCAGATCTGAGGAGAACAGGAATGGGAAAAGCCAACAGAGCAGAAAGAAATGGGATTGTGTGGGGACTAGATTATGTAAAGATTTCCTAGGGGAAGGAAGTCTGGGTTATGTGAGGCTGTCATAAAATGGTCTGACCTTGGGTGAAATAAGCTATAGTAAGTGGCACATTTGTTGTTTTGCAGAGGCAAGTGTCACCTTTAAAAGTGTTGTTCCAGCTGCTATAGCTTTCTTTTACTCTTTATATATTTTTAAGCCAATAAGTAGTATGGAAAGAAATAAAAATAAGTTTGTGAATAAAGAATGACGTTTCTCCAATCTTCAGGACCCCACTTAAACCAAATAAAGTGGTCTTCAATAAGAAAGAAAAGAACAAAACTTTGAGGAATAGACCTGCCTTTTACCAGATGATTGTGGGAATAAGGGGTGGAGAACCTGGCAGGGACCTGCAGGCAGTAATTGAATAAAAGATAACACGAAGGCAAGATATTGCACAAGGGCTCCCTGTCAACTGAAGACAGGTCTGTGCCAACTAGTCAGGGGGAAACACAGGCATGTTCATGTTGGGAAAATGCCAGCTCTAGAGTCTCCAGGCTCAGGATCCGTGCACTGTGCTCAATTACTTGGTGTAGACAGCTCTTTAAATCCGCTTTTGTCCTGCTCATGAATTCTCCCTGGGGTGACTGCCACATCCACGACACAAAGGGCAGGTCAGGACCTTGCCATAACTCAGCTTGTCTTGGTTTTCATGTAGCGACAATAAAGCTCTCACATAAAACAAAGGCCTTCCCAGTGTTAACATTATTCGCTCAACAAGATATTTGAACTATTGCAGCTCTACATGTCGTTTTTGTGGCATCTTTCACCGGAGAATGATGTGCACACCATCTCTTTTGAAAATGTAAATTGAATCTTGGAATTCCCTTCCCTACATAGTTTCAGCAATGACTTTGATCTGTTACACACAAAAATAAGGAGTGCTGATTTTCAGAAAAGAAAGCTTGTGGTACTTTTTTTTTCCACAGAGCAGAGTAAGGTCACAAAAAAGATCCATCAAACACGGGAGCTACCCTTAAACAATGCACTTCTTGTTTGTCAGACTCAAGAGGACGAAAATTGCTACTTTAAAAAAATACACGGACAATGTGAGAGGGCAAGGTCTTAATCTCATGCATCGCCGGTCTGCAGTTGGTGGGGTGATGTACAAAATAGACCATGGAAATAAGTGACTGTTCTTTCATTTTATTATTTAGCAATTCTTTCCCATGTTTTCATGGTGGTGAGAAATTGCAAGTAGTTCTCTTAAGCAGCTCATGAACAGAAGCAGAGAACAGTATTTGGGTTTTCGTGTTGAAAATAAAATTGCCTTTGATCTGTCTTGTGTCGTTGTGACCCAATGGCCACTCGTGACCAACAGATGATTGATGAAGTTTCTCTCTTGCAGTACGACATTGTTGGACATTCAGGAGATGGCTTCAACATCGCATTGGTTGGAAGTGACAAAGTTCCAAAGAACAATAAGCAAAGATTAGAGATTCTTAAGGTAAATCCTACTGATAAGTGATGCTGAGTAATCAAGGATTTTATGACTGCAAAGATAAAATTGTGGGTGGGTCACAGAATGGAAAACCTAAGGAGAGTAAAATAAAAGAACGACAAGAAAGCAATATCTATCTATTTGCATAAAATTGAAACTGGACGTTTCAGAGACATAGCAGGAAACAAATTATGCCAAAATAGTAGAAGTTAGATTGCAGAGTGATTGTATTCACCAAAATTTTACTGTAATAGGATGAAGAAAAATTCTGTATTTTTTAGGACTTACCTGGCTGGTAGCTTGATATGCTAGAGCTGTGTATTTGAGCTTCCTTCAAAAAGTATTTTTTCAGAGATCAGCAGCTACTTGGGTTAGAACTGGGTTTTCTAATGTCTAAAACTCCTTGCCTTCTGCATAGGAAACAGCTTCATCAATGAAAACAATGCATTTATTTCCTAAAAGCTCAGAAAAATGTTTCAGCATTTTAAAATTTTATTTGGTAAACTGTGCCACTATTAGGGTTTAGAAGTCTAGTGCAAATTATAGATAGGCAAGAGGTGATGACAGCATTGAGAAACTAAGCCCTGTTTTCTTCCTCAAATGCATAGGAATGTAAGTACTCAAACTACTGCTGATCAAAGTATTTTACCTTCCCTAAGACCCAGTGTAATTACATCCACGCGTGGGTTCTGATTGTTTGACCCACTGTGTTTTTAAGAAGCGATGCCTATCTTAAAATAAACCATATTATGTACAAAAAGCTGCATCTCATGTAGTAACTGGAGCCCTGCCCACATTTTGGAAGCATCCCCTAATACAGCATAACTGAATATTTACTCTTGTGCCAGCTGAAGAGAATGTTTACTCCTAAAGTCATGTTACATATTTCCACTTGGTTATGCTGCACACACAGATTATGCACGCCCATGCGCAGTTCTGCATGAGTGGAGACCATACCTTGGAAGGGACAGAGCACGCCATTCGTGAAATCGCCAAGGAAGAGGCTGACGAGTATTTTGTGATCGTCTTGAGCGATGCAAATCTCGAGCGATACGGTATTGAGCCGTCAAAGTTTGCCGAGGCCTTGACCACCGATTCTCAAGTTAATGCTTTTGCAATATTTATAGGATCCTTAGGAGACCAGGCAGATAGGTAAGTATATTTGGGTTATGCCTAATATAACTTTGTTTCCATTCGTCATAAATCTAAACTGTGCTTTCACTGCAGTGAACTCAGGCATAGTTGTGCATGCTTGTATTCTGCACTAAAGTTTTGATCATAGTATCATATAATCATAGAATGTTTTGGGGTGGAAGAGACTTTTCCAGGCCGTCTGCTCCAGCCCCCTTGCAATGAGCAGGGACACCTCCCGCTAGATCAGATTGCTCAAAGCCCCATCCAACCTGACCTTGAACACTTCCAATGATGGGGCATCCACAGCTTCTCTGGGCAACCTGTTCCAGTGTCTCACCACCCTGATCATAAAAAAATTATTTGTTATGTCTAATCTAAACTGACCCTCTTTCAGTTTAAAACCATTGCCCCTTGCTGGGAAGAAGTCTCTTTTCATCCTTCTTGTGAGCCACGTGTATATAGTGAGAGGCCTCAGTAACATCTGTCTGGACCTTTCTGTTCTCCAGGCTGAAAAAACCCAACCCTCTCAGCCTGTTCTCACAGGGCAGCTGCTCGAACCCTCTGACCGTTTTTGTGGCCCTCTTTTGGACTCACTCCGACAGGTCTGGGTCTTTCCTGTCCAAAGCTGGATGCAGTACCCCTGGTGGGGTCTTAGAAGAGCAGAGCAGAGGGACAGAATCCCCTCCCTCAGTCTGCTGGCCACGCTGCTTTTGATGCAATCCAGGATGCGATTGGCCTTCTGGGCTGCGAGCACACATTGCTGGCTCATGCCTGGTTTTTCATCCATCGCTCTTTTTTTTTTTTTTTTTTAATCCACCAGTGAGAAGCAGTAGTTTCTGACTTGTGTCAGTGCAGAGACTGGTTTGTGGGTCCTTGCAGACTTCCCTTTATGGCCAGCTAGTTCGCAACATTCTGTGCATCCAAAGCGAACACCTAAAGCCGTCCTCCTGCTGGAGGATGTGCGCTATCCCCGTACCTGATATCACCACTTAACCATGACGCAGACGTGGTGCCTTTGCCATTGCCCAGAATGCAGTTTTAATGTGCATGGGCCTAAGGAAAGACGTGGAAGCAAGAGAAACTAAAGTTTGATGGTCTTCAAAACTACCAAAAATTTGACTTGAATACTCTCCTTGTGTTAAAGACATAAATTTTTTTGAGAGTCTGAGCCAATATGCCAATTTTTAATGCTGCTACGTAATTTCACTGTAAAATGTTTGGGCACAGGTGTTGCTTGTTTTCACATCCATTGGGGACCAGTGCATGCAGCAAAAAGCTGTTATAGCCACAAATACCAACAGTGCCTTTTCTGCTTCTGTTCAAGTCTTCAACTAGAGCAAAATGAGAGAAGGCTGAAAAGGAATTGGCTCTCAGTAGCTTTAGTAGTTTTAGTCAGAAAAGGGCTGAAAGATACAGCTGCACAGCCACCATGAGTCGTGTCTGCAGGTCTGGATATCAGAGCTGTGTTGTGCATGGAAAGAAAACCCATTCTGAAAGATTATAATTACAGAAACTCCTTTTATTTCTGCTGGGAATAAGAAAAAAAAAAAAAAAAAGCTTCGACCATATCCTGCTGTGTAAGAGGAGCTCTTATAATTGCCTAGTTCACTGGGTATGGAAAATGGACACAATGTCGTCGCTGAAGTGCATTTCTGTGTACGTGGAAGTGCAGAATTAGACAAAGCCTTCCTGTAACTGCTGTGGGGGAAGGAGAAGGGAATTCTCCATTGCAGCTTTTTTTAAAATTCACTTTAAAAGTGAGACTTAGCGCTGGAGAAATGATGTGGAGCATAAACTCCTTTAAAAAAGCAGAGAAAAAATAAATTCCAAGCATGCTGAGTGGACCTGAGAGAGGTGGGGTTTGTAACGTGCATCTTGATTAGCTTTTTTAAGGCTAAAATGTGTCAGGTTAATATTGGCAGGAAAATATCTTTCTATCTAATCTGCTGCAATCTCAAAGAGGAAATACAAAGAGAACATTTAGAATCACTGGAGGTGTTGAACTGAAAGAGCTGTGTGCTCATGGTAATCTATTTAAAGTAAGTAAATATCTTCATTTCCAGAGTAAATCTCTAGCTGCCCTCAGAAAACTGGTTGTGATAATACCTCGTGGGGTCACTGATACCTTGATCAAAACGGGGTTCTCGCGTGTCAGAAAGAGAACATGAACAGAAATCTCTAGAAACTCTCTTAACTCTTTTGCTGAAAGAACCTCTGTGACTTAGCTGCTTGCAGTGTTTCCTCCCAGTGCTACTTTCCCAAGCCCTTAATTGCATGGTGACAGCGAGGTGAACGGCATGGAGTGGGAAGGTATTAAAAAGGAAGAATGTCCGTTCTTAAGGAAGATAATTTGAAATATTAATGGTGTCTTGTCCCTCATTCTCCTTCTTAGGCTGCAGAGGACACTACCAGCCGGTCGGTCTTTTATTGCCATGGATACCAAAGAGATCCCCCAGATTTTGCAGCAGATCTTCACATCTACCATGTTGTCAAGTGCCTAAGCGTCATTGATGTCACAGTGCGTGAATTCAAAGAAGAAACTCGCTCCTGAAGATACAAATCCTAAAGCTGAGGATAAACACAGTTATTAATAAAATACCTACTGTTCTCTAATGAGCGACCCAAGTCTGCGCGAGTGCCTGGCTGTAAAGTTTTACTCAAAATCTCTCAACCAACAGCACATTCAAAAGAATTGCAGCAGGGTGGAGGTAAACCGCGGGATGGCAACAGAGCGAATGTTTTTCCGGAGGGACAAATAAATAAAGGACAGTTGGTGATCATTCCTCTGCCTGCCTTGTTGCCAGAGCTACGGTATCATCTCACCCCGTTTTATTAAACACGGTTCACTGGGGTTTGATAATATTATGCAAGGCAGAGCCAGGCAGTCTGTTTCAGTGGTTTTGTGTGCGTATTTTTGAATGGGTAGTTAGCTCCATCTCTGATTTAAACAGGACTGCTCACGTCGGGCAGGAAACCCTTCCTTCCTCTGCTGTTGCTTTCTCATCCTGACGGGCATCGAGGCTTCACCGCTGGATGCTGGGAACAATGGAGCAGTTTGGAAACGCTGACCATCGCATGTGAACAATCATTATCTCATCAGGCACGGTGCTCACAGTTGTCAGATCTAGGGAAAGTGACTGTTAAAAGCAAAAACACAACAAAATCTGCTGAAAAATAAAGGGAAAAGGGCAAAATGGTCTTAAGAACCCAAGAGCTAGCATTTCCAAGGAGGGAACTACCACTGTGCCTCCTTTGCCTGGCCGATGATGCCAGCGCATTGCCCTGTTGCCCAGAATCCCAGGGATGTCCTCAGTACGTGGAGGTGCCTTTTCAGATGGGAGTCAAAAAAACATTGCTAATGCTTTGCTAGTGCTCCTTCATGATCTGTTCTGCTTGGGTCTTTTGAAGATGAAACTGGAGGAGAGATCTAGACATGAGAACATTAGTTCTTTTTTTATAAAGGAAGTGGGGAAAAAAATCTATTTTTATTTTAGCGAGGTACCTGTGATGGGGTTGTGTTTAATATCCAAGATAGTTACAAAGCCTTATTTTGTAATTCAGTTGGCAGGTGTCTGACTTATCCCATGAGACGGTAAGTCGTCTTTATCTACTTAAAGAATAGATATCTTGTAGTGAATCAGGAACACTGGAATACTTGATGAATTGAATGTATGATTTAATTAAGCTGAGGCAGAGAGTGTGCAACATCGTTGATACTCTGTTGATGCTAATTCGAGGGTAACTGAACAGAAAAAAAGTCAAGGGAGAGTACTTATAAAAATCTGGAGGAATCACAATACTTCACTTCTAACATTTATTTTAATCCCGCAGTTGCTCAGACTGCACTGTGAGCAGTGTATTTGGAGGAGAGGAGGCAAATTAATTTGATATTGTTAAATACAACCATCGATGTTTTAAAGGGTCCAATTTCTAGTGATTGTTCTCTACTCCATCAGTCCTGCAGCAAAAATCTTTAGCAGAGCATCAAAAATGTCCCGTATTTAGGATGTATTTGGAAGCCTGGCCAGCTCTGAAACTCTTTGTGGTAAGAGAGGACGGAAAACGTTTTTCAAAGGCTTGTTAGTACTGTTATGATAACTATGTATTTGGAAACAAAGAGGCTGAAGATCCAGTTCCTGTTTGGAGAGAAAGGAATTGGGAGGAGAAGGTTGAGTAGGTTATCCTTGTTTGGGACAAATGCATGCACATGCACATCCACACGGACGCGCCTACTAAGGGGAAGTACACTTCAAAATATAAATATCTTGGTCCTGTAAACATATAATGAGATACTAAATGCAATAAAGAATTGACATATTAATAAGTCTGTTTGTAAATGTGATTTTACGTAGAAATTCCTTCAGCGCTTCTGCTTTTTTTGCCAGCAGTCATTCAAAAAAAAGCATTTTATTACAGTTAATTAGCAAATATACTGTACACTCTCTAGAGCACTTGCATGGATAAACTTTCTCCCCTCAGGTTTACATGCAGTATAATACTGTTACTGTAAAAAATCATGTTATATAAGGGGAACTCTAAGGTAAATCCAATTTTAAACCTTTTGTTTGATTATCCCTGTAAATTGTATTTGATGTCATGCTATTTAAAGCTACCTTTCTGTAGCATTTGGCTTCATTTCAGGAGATGTCTATTGTGTTTCATTTCATGTTTTGTAGACTCACAGGGTTACAGCAATGTCTGGGACCAGGCCCGGGAGAGTGTGGAAGCAATTCCTGGAAGATTTTAAGAGAAAGAGAGAAGAAATCGTAGAATCATAGAATAGTTTCAGCTGGAAAAGACCTTGAAGATCATCGAGTCCAGCCTTTGTCCCAGCCCTATCAACCTACTAAACTATGTCCCCCAATGCAACGTCTAGTCGGCTCTTAAACACCTCCAGGGATGGTGACCCAACCACCTCCCTGGACAGCCTGTTCCAATGCCTGACAACCCTCTCAGTAAAGACATTCTTCCTAATATCTAACCTGAACCTCCCCTGGTGCAATTTAAATCTATTTCCCCTCGTCCTAAATGAATGAAACTTTTTTTTTTGTTTTTCCCAAAGGAGGAGTTTTGGGTTTTGCTTTTAACAGCATTTCATTGCAGAGCATATTTGAACTGACAGCATCTCTCTAAATTGTAACAATTCAAGGCAAAATTTTCCCCGGGCCGTGCATCTCTCACCTGCTTTGATGCCCATCGCAACCCCAGGGAAAGCAAAGCAGCAGCTGTGCTTTTCTCCATCTCACAGGGACTGGCAGCATTATTCCACCGCTCAGAAATTCAGCAAACACTCTTCTTCCATGTCGCTGGGACTCACAGAGCTTCTTAGTGTACATTCATTTTTAATTAGTGAAACGCTTAAAAGTAATGTGGTTTTGTTGAATGAAGGGCAGCACCAGTGACTGCTCTTGGTGCAGTGGATGCACCAGCGTTGCGTGCGTCACTCCTTCCCTCTGAAAGCATACTGAGGTGTTTTTCATTTCTTCTCACATTTTATTAAGGCATTTTGGGTCGCTAATTGGTTGAAGGGAAGAAGCCAGAGGGTTGTGGTCAATGGGGCAGAGTCTATTTGGAGGCCTGTGTCTAGTGGGGTCCCTCAGGGGTCAGTGCTGGGGCCAAGTGCTTTTCACTATATTCATCAATGACCTGAATGAGGGATTAGAGAGCGCTGTCAGCAAGTTTGCTGATGACGCAAAGCTGGGAGGAATGGTTGACACACCAGAAGGCTGTGCTGCCATTCAGAGAGACTTAGGCTGGAGGGCTGGGCAGGGAGAAATCTTATGAAATTCTACAAGGGCAAGTGTAGAGTTTTGCACTTGGGAAAGAACAACCCCATGTGCCAGTATAGGTTGGGGACTGCCCTGCTGGAGA
The DNA here is from genome assembly GCA_020746105.1 of Trogon surrucura. Lineage (NCBI taxonomy): Eukaryota > Metazoa > Chordata > Aves > Trogoniformes > Trogonidae > Trogon > Trogon surrucura. The sequence continues at coordinate 35,801,171 of CM036617.1, forward strand.
CCAGCACAGGGGAAAGGGACCTGGGGGTTCTAGTGGACAGCAGGATGACCATGAGCCAGCACTGTGCCCTCGTGGCCAAGAAGGCCAATGGCATCCTGGGGTGTATTAGAAGGGGAGTAGCAAGTAGGTCGAGAGAGGTCCTCCTGCCCCTCTGCTCTGCCCTGGTGAGGCCACATCTGGAATATTGTGTCCAGCTCTGGGCCCCTCAGTTCAAGAGAGACAGGGAGCTGCTGGAGAGAGTCCAGCGCAGAGCCACAAAGATGATGAAGGGAGTGGAACATCTCCCTTATGAGGAAAGGTTGAAGGAGCTGGGTCTCTTTAGCTCGGAGAAGAGACTGAGGGGTGACCTCATTAATGTTTATAAATATGTCAAGGGGGAGTGTCAGGAGGATGAGCCAGGCACTTTTCAGTGACATCCAGTGACAGGACAAGGGGCAGTGGATACAAGCTGGAACATAAGAGGTTCCACAAAAAACACTAGAAAAAACTTTTTCCCTGTGAGGGTGACAAAGCAGTGGAACAGGTGCCCAGGGAGGTTGTGGAGTCTCCTTTGGAGACATTCAAAACCCACCTGGACACGTTCCTGTGTGATCTACTGTAGGGGATCCTGCTCTGGCAGGGGGGTTGGACTAGAAGATCTTTTGAGGTCTCTTCCAACCCCTGACATTCTGTGATTCTGTGTGATTTTTGCACTCAGTGGTTTTTAGGAAAAGGCACTGTTTTGGTGAGTGAGTAGAGCTGCCAGTTGGAGTGGGTCCTGACCTTTAATAGCATTAGTCACATCAGCAGCAGTGATTTTAACTACCTCTTATAATGCATATTTTGGTCTAGTTCTGTTTGTATGTGTAACGTGTCCATACTCACTAGCCAGTTAGTAGCAGTACGCAGTCATTTAGAATTATTTATCTGAGGTGCAAAGAAAACACGGAAGGCCCAGGCAGATGTGAATTCAGTCACAGCAAGGCACATTCAACATTTAGAGACTGAAGCAGCTTCACGCAACTGCTTGTAGAATCCACGGGTTAACATAAGTGCAAGGAGAGTTAGGGAGGACTCAGTCATTGCAGAGAGGTTGGTGCTGGTCTCTTCTCACAGGTAATTAGCAATAGAACAAGAGAGAATGGCTTCAAACTGCAACAGGGAAGGTTTAGACTGGACATTAAGAAAAAATTTTTCACAGAAAGAGTGGTCAGACACTGGAATAGGCTGCCCAGGGAAGCGGTTGAGTCACCATCCCTGGATGTGTTTAAGTGTCGCTTAGATGTGGTGTTGGGGGATATGGCTTAGGGGTGAGCTTTGTAGTGTAGGGTTAATGGTTGGACTCGATGATCCCAAGGGTCTTTTCCACCCTGAATGATTCTATGATTCTGTGATTGGACTCCAGCAGGCTTGCTTTTTTTTTTTTTAATTCCTCCACTTCGTTGACACCAACACCAGGTGTCAAAACACGGTTGTGAATGTCATACAGAAGCTTATACTAGCTTGATAAAGTTAAGACTAAAGATCCGAATCACTGATCAAATATACTGAAGTAATATTTGAGTAAACAAGCATACAACAGGAGACCTAGGAATGTTTTTTAAAAGTATTACAAAACCAGTATTAAAATAATTTAGGTAATTAATTAAAAAGAACAAGCAGTTGTGCTCGGCTGGCTATTGCACATTGTTCTGTTTATTAATAACAGTCCTATAAAAATGAGAATGTACAAGTCATTTATTGAGAAATAAAAATACAATTCCTAACCATGTATTGAATCTGGAAAGCTGATTTGAAAATTTAATTGTTGTACAGAACCTCTAGATTAGAAAAGGTTCAGGGCGTTAGTGCTTTAAATGCTGCTGTTTCAGTGAAAATAAATAAAACTCTTCAGTCTGTCTGCTTTCAGTATAATGGAAACTGTAGTTCATCTCCTAAATAATTTTGCTTCTGGGGCAAACATATTTTGGCCCTGTCTTTAAAAAAATAATAAGAAAGAAAAGCAGCTTGCATTTTATCATTTACTGTTCTTTCTGCCAGCATCTGGGGAGAGCAAACACACTCTCCTGTCCTGACAGCGAATATTTTAGAAAAGAAAGGTCAACACTTTTCGCTGTTGACTCCGGTGTGCTGCACAGTAACAGCACTCAACGCATGGAAGAATCTTAAGTGGTCCGTTACGTGTGGAAGGCATTTTGACCAACACAGCAAGTGTCCAACCAGCCCTGAACATCACACGATGTGCGTTACAGCCTTTAACCTGGGGTTGGTTTTCTGGGAGCCATAGTCAGTGAATGATCGATATTGATGCCCAAAGCATTTGAACCTTTTGGAATAACCCAGTGAAGTCATAGACCCTCCTGTATCGGTTGAACCAAAATGCCTCCCACACCTTATGGGACTGTGCTACTAGGGAGCAGCAGCATCACTGAATAAAGTGTTTTAAAATCAACTCCATTTTCTGGGAAGTAAGTGTATGTGGGAAGAGATTTAACGTTCTTCAAGGTGAAGGTGATGGCTCTTGCAAGGGTGAGGACAGCATTATAAAATTTAATAACTTCTTTTTGTGACTATCTGTTCTAAGACTTTTGACAGGGTAAATAAGCTTATGAAAATCTACTTTAAAAAAAAAAACAGATATCCTTAACATTACTCACTGCATCATTAGTCTGAACATCTGGCATGATTGCACGCAGAGGAATTCGGTGTCCTCCATGCTATGCTCGTAGCATGATCCTATACGTGAAAAAAAAAAATAATCACAGTAAGTATACTTACAGATAGAAATGTTAAAAAAAAGAATTGTCCTATCTTTTGACTGTGGATTCCCCAGCCATCATATAGTTTTGCCTTAGACAGGCTGAGCTGTGCAAAGCCAAACAGGGCTGGAAACTTGAGCCTGACCCTGCTTACCTGAGGTTGCAGATCCCAACCAGCTGGATGTAATCTGGCACCAGAGCTTCCTCAGTTCCAAAACAGTCGTTACGGAAGAGAGCGGAAAGGGGGAAAAGGACAAAAATCCTCATTTTCAACTTTCTCTGAGCTGGCTTATCTTGAATGCCAATGCAAGCAGTGTCAGGAGAGAGGTGGAAACATGCAGATGAAGGAGCAGGGCTGGAGAGATCTCTGAGCCACAGCAATGAAATTACGCTCAATAAAAACCACATCCCAAAGCCAGGAGAGGCTGGGCTGAGGGGACACATTCAGCTCGCGGAGCAGGAACGAGTTGCTGCTGCATCCTGGCCGAGAACTGCTGTGGGGACACACACCACAGAACTGTCCTCGCACAGGGCAGGCAGGCTCGGAGACAGAGCTCTGCTGCTAAAGTGGGCACCACATCAAAGCCATCGTGATCCCATTTGCTTTAGACCTTCAACTCTATACTTAAGCATCCTCATCACTAACAGGCAGAAAATAAATTCCTTCCCTAACCCAGGCACGTGTTCAGGATGAATTGAGGCTTGTTAACATCATAGACAAAGAGTGACATGGCACTAAAACATGTATGTTCCCTGAATACTAATTTCTGGGAGCTTTTTTCCTTTTTCAATGTGTGCAAGTTAGTTCCTTGTAGCACAAACCAAAATTTTGAAATCCCTAGAACCTCTTACTGGGGGTAGAAACATTCACTGAGCACCTATAAACTAAAATACATCTCATGACTATCAAAGAAGTCCTTTTTATACCAGAACTTGATACAAAACCCACTCTTGGCAACAGCCTTTTCAGTTCAAATCATTAAGTAAGTTTTTAACTTCTCTGACTAGGCCCTCTGAATAAGACAACAATGTTACATGCAGACGGTGGTTTGGAAAAAGTCCAAAAAATAGCATTACTTGTTTAGGAAAATGTGTTATATGGGACAGTGATACCAGGAATGGGGTCCCAGATATTTTTGCTGTCGTCATGACTAAATTGTGCTCCATGCCATCTGTATCAACATCTGCATTTCAGCTTGGATTGGTTAGACATCTGTAAGGGCACTATAGTTTCCAAATCAACAATTATCAGTAAGTTTGAGCTTTGTCCAGGGACATGGTGGGATGATTCCCTGTCATGATTTACAGAGAAGTGTTGAAGCGAAGAAACTATCTCCCTGTTATTATAGCTCTGCACAACCTGGTCCATCCCCAAAATACCTGGTGGTATGAAAGGAACAACTTTAACATCACCTCATCCCCTCCTTTTGCTCAGGCAGTGCAAGGAAAGGCAGTGTCGGGACAGATTTAGCAGGATCAAGGACATCTAGGTACCTCCACTGGCCCAGGAAGCTCATGTTCCTCCATCCGAGCCTGTAACACCACCAGCTGCTCCTCTCCTGCCCCTTCCCCTTGACTGAGGGTTGTGTCTGCCCAGGACCCTGCCAGCCTAATTCTCTGCTTCTTGCTCATGGGAAAGCCCAAAGTCCGTTTTCATGAAAAACCTGTGAGCTCTGCATTCAGCAGCAGGGAGTGCAGCAGAAATTTGATGCACCAAAATGATTATATATTCTTTTCCATCCAATGTTCTGCAGATGTGTTCCACTCCCTGCAGTCCCCAACTCCTTTGGTGTTTCTTACTGTACGGAGGATGAACAGGGAACACTGGAACTCTGTGTCCTCCTTCTCTGTTGTCACAGTGAGGGGAAGCACTAATCACTTAATCTCTTTAGCCAGAAGTCACGTAATGTGCCCAAAAAATTGAGCAAAAACATACTAGAGATACAGATGCTGAGGCACCCCTCACTCACTCAGTTTTCTGACACAACGCACTTTCAACATGGCATGATTCCAAGAGAGCAAACTAGCTGCAAGAGGGAAAACCAGTACCTTGTGTTCATCAATATTTTTAGAATCATAGAATCAGAGAATTGTTTAGGTTGGAAAAGCCCTTTGTGATCACTGAGTCCAAATATTAACATAGCAATGCCGGGTCCATCACTAAACCATGTCCCTAAGCATCACATCTACACATCTTTTAAACACCTCTAGGGATGGTGACATCACTACTTCCCTGAGCAACCTGTTCCAACACTTGACAACCCTTTAGGTGAAGATTTTTTTTTTCTGAATGTCCAATCTAAACCTCCCCTGGTGCAACTTGAGGCCATTTCCTCTTATCCTATTTCTTGCTGCTTGGGAGAAGAGACCGACCTCCAGCTTGAGACAACCTCCTTTCAGGTAGTTGTAGAGAGCAATAACATCTCCTCTCAGACTCCTTTTCTCCAGACTAAACAACCCCAGTTCCCTCAGCCACTCCCCATAAGACTTGTTCTCCAGACCCTTCACCAGCTGTGTTGTGCCTCTTTGGACATGCTCCACCTCCGCAATGTCTTCCTTGTTGTGAAGGGCCCAAAACTGAATAAGGGACTCAAGGTGCAGCCTCATTTCTCTGCTCCCACTGGCCACACTATTTCTGAAATAGGCCAGGATGCTGTTGGCCTTCTTGGTCACCTGGGCACCCTGCTGGCTCATCTTCAGCCAAGTGTCCACCAGCACCCCCAGGTCCTTTACTGCTGGGCAGCTCTCCAGCCACTCTTCCCCAAGCCTGTAGCGCTGCTGGGGTTGTTGTGACCCAAGTGCAGGACCCGGCGCTTGGCCTTGTTGAACCTCATACAGCTGACCCCAGCCCATTGATCCTGGCTGATGCAAGCAGTCAAAGACTGATGAAAGTGCCCACAGTGAGGAGGCATCACGTCAAACTACCCGTGCGCTGACAACTGAGGGCACCAGTCATATTAGGAGGAGCAAACGTGGAAAGAGGCCCCTGCCCTGCAGTTAATGCTCGCTCTCCTGGTGCGTGTGGGGCTGCAGCACCACAGCTGCTCCTCGTGGCACCACTGACCTCCTCCGGTGTCATCTTCTCATTTTAAGAGGACAGGGATCGTTTTTTCATTCCTGCTAACATAGCTTGTGACAGAGAGGAACACAAATTCGCTGTGATTTCACAAATTCACCACAAAGGTTGTAGCTAGGCACTGGACAAGCATAGACTGATGAGACAGAGAAGTGGAGGAAGTCACTGTAATTACCACTAGGAAAATTTTTTGAGTCACCTTATTCTGCCACTTTTAAGCCACCTTATTCTGCCATTTCACTCAGAAAGGTCTCCATGCCCGTGGAACAGCAGGTTTCCCTCTTTGCTATGGCATATTGAAGAACTTGAAGCCCTCCTCTGCTTCAGTGCTAGCTCAGAACAAAAAATTTCATCACCCTCTAAAACCACTCTGCTACAAACAGTCCCAGCAGTCCAACTGTAGGACTTGATCTTTCACAGACAGGAGAGGTTGGAAACAGAAGATCTTAAAATACGCAGGATCTGGGTTAAAACAGCACAAAACCCACAACACTAAGAAGCCAAGCCCTGAACTGGAGCATGCATACCCAAACGTGGGATGGCGTTAATGCTGCTTGTGCATCACATGCCAAGAAGTAAAAATTCTTTTATTAAGGTTTTTAGCATGTGATACTATAGCTCTAAACTCATTAATCATTTTTAAAATGCAATGAAAACCTAGGGCATCCTTTCTTCTCCGCTTTTTAATTAATCAACTGTGAATCCTTATCAACACGCAAGTGAATGAATTATTCAATTAGAGAGCTAGATACTACCAGAGGCCAAGATATCATTTAAAATTAGTATCTTATGTCATTAGTCCAATAGTTGGAATCACAAAACATAAGCAAAGCATTTCTATGAACGCAGTTCAATAATTTACAAAGCTGTTGAAAGACTCCCTTGCTTTAACACCAAAAGCAGGTTAAAGCCTGTTAGACTTTTTTTTTTTTTGCTTTTGATAATCATCCTTTCTCTTTAGTGCACTGTCATGGGTGACTCTGGATCAATAGGCAGACAGACAGTTACTTTACATACAAGTTAAATCTCGGTCACCAGTACATGTAAGTCCCCTAAATGACACCCTGCCCACCCCCTCCTCCTCCTTTCTCAGCAGATGGCTAAAAGATTTTACAAACGATTTGCTAAATCAAGCCCATAATGTGCACTGAGCATCTGCAGCCAGTTGTTACATTAACACTTAAGCATGACCCTGTAAAGAACTATCTCGTGAGGCTTTTGAGACATTATTTGCATACTCAACACAGCACACCTGTGATAAAATCCGTTACAGAAATTGTAGCCAGCGTGCGGTTTTTCAGAAGCTTCTTCTCTAGAACTGGTGTGCACCCTTGTTCACGTGCCTCAGTAATGGCATTCGCAGGATGAGAAAAAAAGGAAGCAGCTATTGTTTGAAAAAACAAATAGATAACCCCCCTCCCCCAAAACTGGGCAGAAAGTCAAAAGATCCTTCTCTCCACCACGACTACCAGAAACAATGAAGAGGGAAGCAAGCAGAAGAGAAGAACTCATTTTGCTAAAATAAATGAGAGCAGAAATAGATGCAAAGGGGGTGGCTCGAAAGAGGTGGGAAACAATCCAAAGCCCAGCTGAGGCAAACAAAAGCAACTGGCCAAGAGTAAGTGTGCCCAGGCACAGATTGAGACAGAAGAGACCCTTAAAGAGCTCCTTTATGTCTCTGTTTAATCCTCTCGAGTGCCGTGGAGAGTGGCTCTGAGTAGGTGTTTGACTCCAGACTCGATGTCTCCTCATCCCACCCAGCAGCTCTTCGCCAGTGACCCTCTCCATTCGAGGCCAGGGCTTTGCAAAGCAGCTTCTCCCCGGGCTTTCAGATAAAATGTGCTCAGCCAGAATCCGAACGCACCTCTTGAGAGGGGCAGGGGCATCCTGTCTGTCACCTCACAGCCTGCAAAGCCCAGCCCGATGTGAGATGATGGCAGACGGCAAAGCAAAGGTCACGAAGCTTTTTTTCCGTTACCGTTGAGGGGCCTGAAAGCAGCATTATTTAACTCAACTGGCTTCTCTCAACAAAAGACGCATTGTTGCACTGGGTGATTTCTTCTAGGAAAAGCACATGCACAAATGTGGGAAACTCGGTGAATGTCAAAGTTGTGAATGCAATGAATGTCCAAAAAAACAAGTGGCGAATGCCAAAGTTTAGTCGTTTGCCCTCAAAACAGAAATTCAACACTTTATATTTTGCATTCTTTTTTTAAAAAAGAAAATGAGTCCTCTTTGAATTGCTCAAGTTTCACACTCTGTCCTAAACTAGGTAAGCATCTCTCAATTTTTCTAAACCTCCAGAGTTTTGAATGGACCCACACTGTAAGGGACCAATCTCCAGGTGTGCATCTCCACTTCTCTCCAGGCAGAGACACTTGTTGCCACCAGATTTTCCAGCCAGCGAATGTGCTGAACCACTCGTGTGCCTGTCTAGTGGTGTAGCCACTAACGTTGTCCTCCACTGCTTTAGGGTATAGCTCACATCATATGATTAAGGGACTTGATCATCTATCCTGTGAAGATAGACTGAGACAACTGAGGAGGTTTAGTCTTGAAAAGAGAAGGCTGAGCTGGGATCTTATTAATGTGTACAAAAGTCTGAGGAGTAGGTGTCAAGAGGAAGGGGTCAGTTGCTTTTTGGTGGTGCCCAGTAATAGGACAAGGAATAATGGGTGTAAGTTAAGACATAGAAAGTTCCAGCTCAACATGAGGAAAAAATTCTTTACTGTGAGGGTAACAGAGCACTGGCACAGGCTGCCCAGAGAGGTTGTGGAGTCTCCTTCTCTGAAGAATTTCCAAACCCGCCTGGACGCGTTCCTGTGTGATGTGCTCTAGGGGATCCTGCTCTGGCAGGGGGGCTGGACTAGCTGATCTCTAGAGGTCTCTTCCAACACCTAACATTCTATGATTCTATGTTGCTTCTTATCCCCTGCTTGGGGACAATCACTGCAACTGGGGAGAATTCGTTTGGTTTAACCTTGTTATTTGGAATATTTTCTTGTGGCTGCTAATCAGCCAGCCTTGGCCACGAAGGGGAGGATACTCCCGTACACTCACAAGCCTCCTCTCATACAGGAGAGGGTGGGGAAAAATGAAACAAGCAGGGGCTTTCTCAGAGGGCATTAAAGTGTCATGGTACAGGATTACAGTAAGTCAAGATAGGAATTAAGATTCTTGGCATAAACCCGTGATTAGGACAGTTTTAATTTAATAAGTGCTTGTGCATACAAATATCTGAGTATTTGATTATCCCTTTCTAGTAACTGAAACTCCCAATATCTTTGCACCAGTCATGGGGCCTTAGTTAATGCTGAAAGGCACTGAGATGAAGTAAACTCTTCAGGGAGGCGAAACCAGAGAAAACTTACCCATAGGCACAAAATTAACCAGTTCAATTACACATAGTTATGGTTTCAACACTCAGTTCGGATGCTGTGGTGATTGTGAAGGCACAGCTGGTAGTGCCATTTAACCTTATTTTTTTTGAAGGATAGTTATTTTGTTACTATTTATTCGATCTCTTAGTGATAACAGTGCACCACAGCAAGAGCTTTGCAATGATCACTTGCTTATGGAGAAAACTTACAGAGAAGATACATCCTACGATTACATTAACCCTCGCACAGATAGATGTGATGGTACCTACGTACCACTTTTGGCACAACCTAATTATAACAAAGTGCTTTAGGAAAGGTTCATCTGCATCTTGGATGCCCATCTGACAATGACTCTCTTCATTAGGCTGATGGGCGCTGTTGGTTTATCCTCATGTATCCCGTGCATCTTAAAAAAAAGAACAGTGAGGGACTGGAGGATTTTGAGGGGGTATCTTCCCTCTCCGGTGGGCATGGTACACGTGTTGTCTCCCATCACTCGGGGCCACTAGGCACAAAAGGGAGGCAGGATGGCAGCCTTCTGGGTCAGATCTGAGAGGGCCAGCTCCAGTCCCCAGCATGCAGAAAGGCAGGAAGAACCTAAGGGCACAGACAAATAAGAAGCTCAGTAATCCATCACCCAAGGTCCTTCTGGCTATTCAGCAGGCTGCCAGGACACACTAACCTGTCTCTGGGTCTGCTGATTCATTTTTTTGTGTTCTTCCATCTTTTCAGCATGACCCTGCAGGAAAACCCTTAAAATCTCCAGCTCTGCCACATACAAGGACAGAGTTTTGCTTTATAACCCCAGAAGTTATGATTTTCAAGCAGACACCCTGTTGTGCTCTTGTGGTCACCAACTGGGTTTTGTGAGTTTTGTCCTCCTTCCAGGCACCTCCTCCTGCAGGAAACTGGGTGGGTGTTGGGACAGGGGAGGCTGGTGGTGAGCACAGAGCAGTCCCTGCTCCCACTTCCCCAAGGCAAGCCATCGATATCCATGTTTCCAGCATTTCCTAAGCCCCGTAATTCCAGGAAGTCCTGATCGCTAACCAGCCTCTCATTATCTTAAACCCAAAAATCCTGTTAATGGCTTTACCTCATACCCTGCAGCTCTGGAAACCTGCCCAGCTCCTTCTTGAGTTACTTACTTCAGCTGATGATTTTGGCATGTGTTTCCCCTTGGTCTTGGCTACTGTTCCTTGGAGAAACTGCACCTAACCTTCTTGCATTGTGGTTGTCCATCATCAAGCTTGGCTCCATGGGGCATTTTATTCCTGCACTGTTCATAGACTAAAAATTGTACAAGCAATTAGTGCAATACACAGAGGCTCACAGGCAACTAAAACCAATTAATGACTTCAACATGTGTTCATCAGTTAAGAAAGTATTTCCATGCATATCCCCATATTAAAAACACGGACAGCGTTTAAACCGGCTTTCCATATCCTAATTTAAAAACTGAGTTTTGTTGCAGTGGCTCTTCCATGATCAGGCTGAAAGACTCTGCCCTCATCCCTTTTAAATAAAGTTTAACAAAGCTCTCCTTTAAAAGCATCTTTGGTGCTGTTATCCAGCATGTGGTACCCAAGACAAAAGCCTTCAGAACCAGCATATTACCCTTTATTAAAAAGTCGGGGATGTAGGATGAGGTCTTGAGTTCCCAAAGAGATGCATTTGCACCAGATGATAAAACATAACAAGCTTCTACAGCAGTCTCGGGTTCAGTTCAACCATTAGATGCCTTTGGGGAGTTGCATCCTACCAAAATTGCTCAAGATTTGCCCTTCCTGGCATTGGGGTATAACCACTGAGGGATTTCAGATGGGCTCAGCACTAACCACACGTATTGTGTTGGCCTGGCTGGATTTTGGCGGCGGAGGGAGCTGCAGGGTGGCTTCTGCAAGAAGCTCCTAGAAGCTTCCGCTGAGTCTGATAGAGCCAGTGCCAGATGGCTCCAAAGAGGGACCCGCCACCGGCCAAGGCTGAGCCTATCAGTAGAATGATAGGAGAGGAACGCCTCTGTGAAAACATATTTAAGAAACGGGGAAAAAGAACTGCACCACAACAGCTGGCACAGAGATGGAGGAGTGAGAATCTGTGCAGACACCGAGGTCAGTGAAGAAGGAGGGTGGGGGAGGGTGTGCTCCAGGAGCCGGAGCAGAGAGTCCTCCGGGTCATGGTGAAGACCATGGTGAAACGGGTTGTCCGCCTGCAGCCCATGGGTGGGGTGTAGATGTCCAGTGGGGCAGAGGACTCCACGCTGAGTGGGTGGATGCCTGAAGGGGACTGTAGCCCATGGGAAGCCCGCATCAGAGCAAGTTCCTGCCAGAACCTGTAGCCCGTGGAAGAGGGAATGCCCACACTGGAGCAGGTTGGCTGGTGGGACTTTTGGGACGCTGTGGGGGACTCACGCTGGAGCAGTTTCCTCCCAAGGACTGCGCCTCAGACTCACAAGGGGTGGGCTGCCCCTCGTGAGGTGTCTCATGTTGGGCAGTTTGTGATGAATTGCCCTTCGTGGGACGACTCACACAAGAGAAGAGAGCGTGAGGCTTGTCTCCCGTGAGAGGGACCCCACAACGGCCCTGGGGAAGTGTGAAGAGTCCTCCCCAGGAGTGAAGAAGCGGTGGAACCAACGTCGGATGAACTGACCGCAACCCCCATTTCCTGTCCCCCTGCATCGCTTGGAGGGAGGAGGTGGAGAAACTGGGGTTGATGTTAAGCCCAGGAAGAAAGGAGGAATGGGTCAAGGTGGTTTGGGTTTAAGATCTGTTTGCTTTTTCTTATTTCTCACTACTCCTCTCTGATTTGTTCTCTTAATAAATGTAATTAATTACCCCAAAATCGAGTCTGTTTTGCCCGGGATGGTAAATGAAAGTGATCTCCCTGTCCTTATCTCAAACCTTGAGCCTTTGGAAATATTTTCTCCCCCTGTCTAGCAGAAAAGGAGGAATGAGGGAGCGTCTGTGTGGGCACCTGGTTGCCAGCCAGGGTCAAACCACGACACCACATCAGTTCCTGTTGCTTCCTCAGCTGTGTTTTGAGCCAAATGGCACAAACTTACCACTAAAATGTTGTTTTCAGGAGGGGCAGGCAACCTGCAGGTGGGTGCCTGTTGTGTCAGCTGCCACTATCCCCAACATAAAACCCACCGGCACTGGTGGCAAGGACATTAGAGACCAAACCATACATCCAAAGAGAAAGAACTGGGATTTCTTTATCCCTCCTGAGACAACATAGAAACATAATACTCTTAAGGAGGATCAAATTATTTGCTCCTTCCAAATTTTACTTGCAGATCTTTACCTTCCCATGTGTCTCCTTAGAAGAACGTTGCACTGTTGAGCCAGGTGGACTGAAGGACTTGGATCTTTTTTGTCCCCCGCCCACAACCCATCACTATTTCCTCTTCATCCTGACTTAACAGCACAAGCAAATCTGGGAGTTGTGCTCAGAGAACACCAGCTGCTGCTTAAGGGTGCAAGAACAAAGAAAACCCGTGTTCCCAGTCCTGGCATCTCTCAGCAGAACAGCCTCCTCTTTGTGGCTTCAAAGAGCCCAGCACTATTTATGGCACTTCAGTTTCTATTCTTCAGCAATTTCACATTCCTTGAGAAACAACTTTCTAATTTTGTAATGCCATACAAAAAGCACAGACGGAATGGATTTGTCAGCTGCTCCTGCCTGTAAAAAACAGAAAAAATCCAATAATTTTACCACATAGTCTTCCTTCAGCGGACTGTTCCTCCCCCTTGCCCAGTACAGATCTTTTTCCCACCGAAGAGTTTTTTCGGGCTCTACCTTTGCCGGTGGATGAGTAACTCATCTCTGGCAAAGCATTTGCTCAAGGGCAATTTTGTGTTGGGAAGAAAGGCACAGGGCAGGACTTGCAGAAGGTCATTTTACATTTCCAGGCTTGGAAAGAGCTGCAAAGCCTCATTCACAGCTGGAGTTAAGGTTTTTCAAGACTTTTCAAGACAAGATCAGCAGAGTTGCTGCACTCTTGGGTTTTCCCAGCTTGCCACAGCTCTGCTTAGTCACACTTCAGGCCCTCTTTGTTTTCCTGTGCGTGAAGAAACTCTATGATTATATGATATGCAGGCTTGTATGACGCCACACGAAACAGCAAATGACATGTTTGTGTTCCTTTGCATTTGACAAAACCACTACAAAACAAAGGTGTGGCTTACCCTTATTTGCTGAATATGTCTGGGAGCTTGTGTGAGATAACAGCATGGCTCCTGGCCTTTTGGGAAGCTTGTGAGAGACACTGCTTTGTATTTATGGTGAACGCAAGAAGGGGCTGAATGTGATTTGCAGCACATAATGATAGAATTATTTGGGTGGGAAGGGACATTAAAGATTATCTAGTTCCAGGCTCCTGCCATGGGCAAGGTCACCTCCCACTAGACCAGGTTGCTCAAAGTCTCATCCAGCCTGGCCTTGAACACTTCCAGGGATGGGGAATCCACAGTTTCTCTGGGCAACCTCACCACTCTCACAGTCAAGAATTTCTTCTGAAGTATATGAAGTCAGAACTAGTGTTGCCTCACTGGGGAATATTTGAGGTGAAGGAAGGTGAGAATTGGCTCATCATGCTGCATAGGAGCTGCCAAAGAGCTACAAAAGGGCTAAAAAAATAGCTGGAAATACCTTATAATTACTATTGCTCACCAGACTATGTAGCTGTCATTGCCTACAGTGAACTGACATCTGCTCGAGAGGCCCAAGGAGAAATCAAAGAGCTTATCTGAAGTCCAGAATGACTTACTGACCAGTTCCTTAACTCTGAGGCTAGAAGAGAACAAATTGAGCAATTCCTACGCAATTTAACGGTGTTTCAGAAAGAAATCTGTCTAGATAGTAAATATCTACACGCCAACAAAGGCAGTGGCACACAGAGCACCTGGTAAAGCCACAGCCACCATGCTTAACCTTCATCATAACCGAGGAAACACCTTTTTGTTCCCCTTCTGAGCTCCAGCTTACTGATTTTAGAGGTCTCAGTTTTTATTTGGAGATCTTGAAATCTGTTTGGAGACTTTTACAGCCTGTCTGGTTGCAGAGAAAGTTTTAAGAATACGACACATCATGCAAAGGATTAAAATGCCATAAAGCAGAGAAAAGAATATTAATTTCTGATGTCTTCTCTGAAATCAGGTTTGAGACAGTTTGGAGTTTCATTGATGCGTTTCGAATACTTGTCATAGGTTTAGCTTCCTAAAATGTTCATATTTAAGGAAGGCAGACAAAAACATAGATAACTGTTTGTCCTGAGCGATTCAGGCACCATCCTGAAAGATGATTTTTGGCTTAGTATATACATCTTCACCAGTTTGCTATTTGACCTTTCTTAGTAAATAGCACTTCCGTGATAGGATTGGGAGCTATTCCCATGGAAATTTTTTGAGCCATTTTGTCATTATTAAATATTTTAATATAATTTAAAAAATCTCTCCTGATTTCAGATTATCCATCATGGTGTGTTTGCTCCTAATTAGTTGGGCATGTCTTCAAAGACTCCTAGTTACGCTGAGGGGCAAGCCTTGGACCACCAGTTTCTAAAAGTCTTTCAAAAGTTCAATTTTCAAACTGGTTCCGGTTGGAGTATTTTACAGCTGGGCTGCTGGGAAGGTCTGGAGAGCTTTTTCCCCTCCTTGTGATGCCTCGAGGTCCAAGGCAGGTTGATGTGGGGGCCTGAAGAAGGTGTTGGAGCATTTCTGGCTTTCTGTTCACAGATGGGGAAGAGAAGCTTGAGGCTGAATCTGCCAGCAGCCTCATGTTTCCAAGAAAAAAGCGTCATTTATATTGGACTCAGTGGACTTAAGGTAGTGTCAGCTTTCACCAGAAGTAATTTGGGATCTTGGAGTGAAAGCACAAACACCTGGTGTCCAGGGTGAACATGTTATTCAGGCAGGAACAGGGCTCCTTGCAGACTGAGCATCAGAAGATAAAAATGAGGGTACATACTCAGCACAGAAAGTTGAGCAAAGGCAGCAAGCTATGCCATAAATTGATGTATCAGACTAACTACCAAGAAAGGCACAATTAGATGACGTCTAATTACTTAAAGTCACACAATTGTGCAGGAATAGGGGTAGCAAAATAAGTTACTGGTGTAGCATGAGCTTCTCCATTAGCTGGAATCCCCTTCATGTACTCTTAGCCCTGTAATTAATAATGTTTGCCTCTTTCTGCTGGATTTTCCGTGCTGTCAGAAATCCTCTCAGAGCAGGATATATAATTCAGTCTTGTCCCACCAGCGCTGCTCCATCACATCAATGCATCAGCCACCAGGGCCAGTGAGGGGCTCTCTGCAGCCTGACATGGACCAGGGGCAACCCTGGACCGAGGGCTCATTGCAAACAGAGAGCGTGGTCAGCTGCATCGTCCCTCAATGGGCTCCAGCCTCTCAGACAGGGACAAAGAGTAGCACGACAGGGCTGATGCTTGGCCAGTGAGCAGAGACTGACAACTACCCTCAAGCTGGGGACAAGGACAGACAGGTATTCCTCTTCCCACCACCCAAGGCATTTCCCAATGTCCATGTCAGAACACGTTTTCTTTAAAGCATTAGCTAAGTAGAGGAGTACAAGGAGCTGCAATAGCTATTCCACAGATTTATCTATTTTTTCTGCCTGACAGCATCAAAATTTGTGTACTCAAATCTAAGCCCCATACGCAAATGATGGGGCAACGAACTGAACTGATCTCCTGCCGTTTGTTTGGCTCTTCGTGCTTCAGCAGCAACAGAGCTCAGCCACGTGTGTCCTCTGCTCCTTCCATGGATAGAGATAAAAATTGAGCTTTCCATCCTCTTCCATGCCTCAATTTGTTTCCCAGATGAGAACAAATTTTCACACAAAGCCACAGCACTACCTGAAAGGAAGGGGACATTTCCCCTGTGAAAATGCTCCGCTGTGCCCAAGTTCACTTGGGTTTCAGGTCGTAAAGTCACAGCCGGTGACTGCTGCTTCTCCTGTGGTTTTGCTTCATCTACAATCAACTTCAGATGTTTAAACATTTGTCACTTCAACGGTTTGCAGTAGGACAGATCTTCACTATAGTTTCAGATAGTGTTATTAAAAAAAAAAAGAGAGAGAGAGGAAAATACTTCTCTTTTGGCCCCACATTTACCCGACATTAATGTGGTGCACCTGCAGGTCCCTGGCAAGAGGGAAGAGGTGAGGAGTGTCTTGCTTCTCCCCAGACATAGCCCCAGCTCCAGCCCCAGGTGACTACCATTTCTCTTGCACAGCCAACATATGGCTTCCACGGGGCTGCCGGGCACGCTGTGCAAGTCAACCAACCAAACAGAACACTGAGCAAAGTACACCAGAGCAAAGCACAGCCCGGGAGTAGCATATGCATGGGTTATCACCAGATCCCACCCAAAGACCGGAAGGGGACGCGGGGGTGTGAAGAGAAGGGAGTGACCCTTTGTTTTGCAGCCCACAGTTACATCAGATTTGCAGGGGGATATGAAACCACTCCATTCTCCCACTGCAGCCTTGAGACCCACAGTTCCTTTGGGAAATCAAGCAGATGCTGCATTTCAGAAGCAAGCTACCTTATTCTTGCTGATTTCCAGAGCATCCCTGAGCTTCCTAAAGAGATTGTTCAACCCGAATACCTCAGCCCTGGTGGGGCTGCTCTACCCGAGCCTGCTCTCCTTTCTCAGTGGACTACATAAAGCAATAGACACATTTTTCAACCTCCCTTATTCACAGTGTTGCATGCTACAGCTATCTCCTTGATGGATGCAGCAGTTCAGTGTGAGGCAAAAAAGAACTAAGACATACTATATGCTAATTTAAAGAGGGTTTTTTCCAAACCCAAACCCTGTATTTGTGAACCTCTAAGACAAAATGCTGTTATTCTACAGCTGCTATTCCCCCGCAAAGTCAATCTGAAGCTAAATCTTACATTTCTGCTGAAGGGTTTGTCTCCATGGTCACCATTAGTGCTGGGAAAAGTGGACTGGAAAGATGCCCAGCCAAGCCATGGTCCAAGGGGAGAAGATACCAGTTCCCTGGATGTAATTTACTGCTGTTTCCACTTTTCTGCAAGAAAAAAATCATGGCTACAAGTATAGATTTTTCTGTCACCATTAGTGACACTTTGTGGGAGTAAACCATAATCTTTAAAGCACTGATTTCCAAATTTTTCCACAAAAACACCTAACTTTTAAAAGACCAGTGGTCACAGACAATCTTTGAGCACCAATGAGATGCCCCCCACCATTGCACAACAGTGGACTCCTCAGAAGGGATCCTTGGAGGGCAGCAGTGAGAAAGGCCCTTTGCTGTGGAGTGGAGGAGTGTTCAGCAACTGGGCTGGGTTTAGGTGTTGACCCCAGGCTGGCACTTCCTTGCAGCAAGGTCCTGGCTCTCAGAGCCTAAAACCAGCTCATTGATCTGCTTGTAGGAAGCTGTAGCACCTTGTCTCAAGAGTCTTCTTCCCCTGCCCAGTTTTGGCATCCACATCTTACAGAAACAAGTTTTTGTCAGCAAAACCAACAATGTACTCCATAACTTCAAAACCTTGGAAGCCTTCCCATGTGCTGGAGAACTTTTATAATCAGCTGCTGTTAATATTCAATCACAGAGACAGGCCCCTGCCTCAAATCCTGAGTGCAGACTCGTGTCCTTGGCCAGCCACAGAGTATGGTCTTGGAGCAGAAATACCAGAAAAATATCCTAGGATGTGTGTTAAGCACAGAAAATCAGAGTAAATGGTCAGAACAGTGCCTTTTAACTCTCGTCTGACAGGTGAACTCAATCTAAAATGGAGAACTTCGATGTGGCCTGCGGGGAACCAAGGAGCAACTTTTCCCACACACGGTGCACGGCAACAGAATTCAGACCAGGATGTTGAAATCTGTTTTTCAAAGTCCACACATGTTTTGAGGTGAAAGAAATCCAAAAAGGGCTCCAAAGGGAATCACAGCAGGGGGCTGCACCCAAAAAGGGAGGAGGCACATCTCCAGTGAGTCACCTCCTTCTGGAAGAGGCCTGCTTGCTTGCAAGGCATCTTTATTTCAAGCAAAATTGGTCATGCCTGAGTCATGCCATAGCGGCACTACACGGCCAACCAGGCAGAGAAAAATGTCAACACAGCCTCTCTCAAGCCGGGTGTGTGGCAAGTACCGTGCTGGGGCATGACGGTGTCCATCTGCAGCCCCAGTCCCTTTTGGAGAGCCTTCCCTCCTCTCTGAATCCTAAAACCCAACAAGGGGACAGGGAAGAGGTGGAAAGGGGCCTGGAATCCAACCTGGAGTGGCTCAGCTCACCAGGAGGGATGTGGTCACCCCTCACGCCGCCCTGCAGTGAGTCAAGAGGCTGGAGGACACCCAAATTGCACCACCCCGGCTCTTGCGCAGCTGCTGAGGCCAATCCCTCCAGCCACAGGAGAGCCTGCCAGCCCCAATTCCTATTAGCAAATGTAATTGATCCAGGGGGGGTGGAGAAGGAGGAGCACGGGAGGCAGGAGAGAAGAAGAGAGAGGGGAGGGGAGTGAGTAGAAAAAGGACATCTCCCAAGGAAGCCAGGAAGGCACCTACACATACTACATAAATAAAAAATACTTTTATGTCCCTCATTTTGACACATTGAAAATAGGCCACTTTGCTGTGCTTGCTGATGGATCTGGAAGGATTCTTAGTGCCTGCAAGGGGTGTCTCCAAGGGAGCAGGCACTGTTCAGACACCATCTTCATGTCAGGACAGAGGTAAGGAGAGAGCTGCAGACATCTACCCTCTGCCCCTTCCCACAACCCTGCAGACCCAATCGCCGAAAAGTGCCAGATATTGGGCAACTTTAGTATCCTCAAGGAAAAGGCAGGATTCCTCTCCACATGCACCTTGAAGGTCTCTATTTCCATTCACTTAAACATCTTGTAGCCCTCAAAGTTGCAAGTTTCCAAAAAAAAAACCAAAAATGGGAGGTACTGTTTCTGCACGGTTTATAAAGAGAGAATACCTGTGTACATGTAGGAGGAGAAACCATCCACTCAAGCTTACTTGCTCAGTAAGCACAACGCTGGCACTAAATCACATCAGCTTCTCATCCAGGTCATTGAGGTTTCGTGGTACGGAGTCAGCAGCTTTCTCAGCTCTGGTTAAAGCAAGAAGTGAGCTAAATAGGAAGAAATGGTCTGAAGCCAAGCCTTTAAAAGATGAAATGACTGTGGCTTACACATAATTCACCACTAAAGTAGGTCTTAATTTTTACTGAGCTGGCTCTCCAGTGCACATTCCTGCATCGTCTGCTTCAAATTGCATCAGGCGGGAGCGTCACACTGTGTCTTGTTTGCAGCTTGGACAGCAAGCTTCTGCTAAAAGCAATTTATTTTTTCTCAAAGCTTTGACCAGGAACTATATATGCCAAAAGGGGCAAGACGCACAAGGTCTGTCTATCCACTTCTTTCCTCTGGACGACTGACAGTATTATTAATATTATAATCCGTTTATCCAGTATATCTGATTGTCATTCAGGACTCATTTCTGCCAGCCCTCCTTTGATGGTACAAAGTGAGGGCACCCAAGCCAGAAAGCATGAGGTTTTTAGTGGGTTTTCATTCAGTTCTACCATTTTCTAAACCTTCCTTCACCTGCTCAGCGCCATGAAAATGATCAGGGAATTTGAGCACCTCCCCTGTGAGGACAGGCTGAGAGAGTTGGGGTTGTTCAGCCTGGAGAAGAGAAGGCTCCGGGGGTACCTTATAGAAGCCTTCCAGTGCCTGAAGGGGACCTGCAGGAAAGAAGGTGGGGAGGACTCTTCATCAGGGAGTGTAGCAATAGGACAAGGGATAACAGTTTAAAACTGAAAGAGGGTAGATTTAGATTAGATATTAGGATGAAATTCTTTACTAAGAGGGTGGTGAGACACTGGCAGAGGTTGCCCAGAGAAACTGTGGATGTGTCCTCCCTGGAAGTGTTCAAGGCCAGGCTGGATGGGGTTTTGAGCAACCTGGTCTACTGAGAGGTGTCCCTGCCCATGGCAGGAGGTTGGAACTAGATGACCTTGATTCTATGATAGAGCTAGAAGGAGGAGGCATGTTTTACTTCAGCTGACATAGCTTGAGGACAAACTTCCTTTAAGCCAACAAGTCAACGTCCAAAAGGGCTGGACACTGTACCCAACAACTTCAGCAAAATTGAGCAGCCATTAGTGATGCTTGCCTGAACCTGAAGGGAGTTTGACACAGCAGCAGACAGCTGTAGGGTCCCAAAACAGGCATCTTTGCTCCCTTTGGGGATAACCAATCATCCTGAGGTCTCTTTTTCACACAGCCCAAAAGAGGATGGGATCTCGCAGATGTCAGAGGCACGGTTACACAAGGATTGCAAACAGAAGCAGCAGAGAGACATTTACCTGATGAACATATACACGTGCAGATATCATGTATCTATATACTTTTTTTCTTTTACTTCTCCATTTTCATGAAATAAGATGAAGGCATCAAACTGGGCTCTGCATATAGACTAGCATATCACTCACCACATGAACCAGGGCCATCTGGAGATTTTACATCTTTTTTTCCGCCAGGAACAAGAGACTATTGTAATTCTGGCACTGAGATAAGCTAAGGGCATCAATTTCCGTGCAAACCCCTATGATATCAGCCTGATTATGGGGAAAATAAATGTTCGACAATTTAGCAGCTGGAGAAGAGCCAAAGAATAGACAAAATGAGAGGCCAAGCCCTTGTCTGAGCAAAGCTAAGAGAGATCAGTTTTCCTGCCTTCTCCCTTCAGCATGGTCAGTTTGCAACCACACATTGCTACCATTTACCTTCTTGGTAAAATTTACATTTGCAGTATTGGCAGATCTGTCATTTTGCTATTTAGGTCTCATGAAAGCCAGAAAAAACCTAATATTTTATCTTGAAAGTATGTATTTTAAAGGCAAAATATACAACGGAACCGGATTGGCTTTGCGAAATCATCTGTAAACTGTAGAGGAAACCATCTGAAATTATATCAGTGATTTAGCTGAGATGTACTTCAAATGTACTTTTACATACAGACAAAAACCAGGAATTACACTTCTGGGTAATTCCAGTGTTAGTAGGGTACTGCCTGCAAGGACACACCAGCTTGTGTAGCTCTTTGCTGAACTCTGTTGTATGGCAGAAGCTGAGAAATAAAATCATCATAGCCTGGCATCCTCAAAAATCCCACCTGCCCTTTCTCTGTGCCTTCAGCTTCACCTCTGCTACTGAGCTCATGTTTTAAGGAATATTATTGTCATATTTCAGGCCAAGCTTATGTATATGTATTTTTATGTGTATATATACACACACACATACGTATAATACACGCACACACACACATATATATATATACACATATGTACACACATATTTATGCAAGCCAAACCTCAAAAGAAAAGGCTTTCCTTGAGGAACTGGATCAATTCAAAGTCTTTTTCCCATTTTGGATATTGTCATTGCCACACCAACTGCTCACCTCTGAGCTGGAAAGAAAGAAGCAGCCTGAGAAATAAGAGTTGCCTGAAAACATTTAGGCAAAAGGTAGATGCGTCGTTACAGTAAAGCAGTTTGAAATGGAAGGACTCTGAAAGTGAAAATTCCTGCATAAAAAATAGCTCAGGATAGGTTTCCAGAAATGTTTGGGTGTTTTTATTCTCCCTCTCCTCCGTTTCATGAGGTGCTAATGATGGCACATCACAAGGTAGCACAGAAGCTCAACAATCCTATTGTATTTCGAGCATCAGCCAATACTCAGCACCAATTTAAAACACCTTTTTTTAATGTCAGGCTTTCACTACATGGGAGCTGAGAGACATTTTGAAACAAAGATGTTATTCAAAATGTATAGGGAAATCTGCCTCTTCGGCTTGGTAACGTAAAATTTATTTTTAGTCAAAAAGAAGTCAGTTTTTGGAAAGGTCACTGAGAAAGCACAACTGGCAGATGCTGAAGTTCGCTGAATGACTCCTTCTTATTTAGCCACTCAGCCGTGAGGACTAGGGAAGAGTGGCAG
Source organism: Trogon surrucura (assembly GCA_020746105.1). NCBI lineage: Eukaryota > Metazoa > Chordata > Aves > Trogoniformes > Trogonidae > Trogon > Trogon surrucura. Next base: position 35,823,368 of record CM036617.1, read on the forward strand.
ATGGCCCGGCCATCAGTGGGAGAAAAGCTTGGTTTAGTCTTAAACACAAGCCCATAGATTCCGGAAATTAAATGTGAGCCATTGTGAATGTGTCGTATTAAAGAAATACTAAAACAAGAGCTGACATTTTAAATATTTAAATATTTTCCAGTCAAGATTGCCTAATATTTTGGTGCACGTTCCCTACCCCTCCATCCCCATCCCCGACGGGGGTGAAGAAAGCAGCCCAAACATGCAGGGCACATCCTCTGAAGCTGAGGCATTTAATCACAAAAAAAAAAAAACAAACCCCACAACAGACAACAAATTCCAATAATTTGGTGCCAGTGCTCTTAATTGTCAAAATCTGTGTGTGACAAAATCCTCCCAAAGATGCAGACTGAGCTGATGATACTGTTGTCTAATTATTTTTTTCCTAAGGGGTGAAGAAAACAAAGAGCCCAATGAGGGTAAAACCTGTCTTTAGCTGCACATTTAAGGCTGCTGTGTCTCACAATAGGAGAATTTAATGACCTAGAGAAAAAAAGTAGGGTTTTTCCCTGTCACGCAGATCTTTTCGATATTTTTTCGTTGTTGTTAATCTCTTTGTGTACAATGGAAGTTTACAAGATCAGTTTCTACACCCCACACACTTGCACTATTCGAGATCTGAACCACGGGCAACGCTTTGATGTTCACCGTCACACTGGCGGGATGGCAGCATTTTAGCAGGAGCATTTCACAGAGATATCCACTCTGAGACCTGTGGGGAAACTGATTTTGTGGTGCTCTAGCAAGGCATTACACCCGAGGGCAAAGCAGAACCGAAACGTGCTGCTAAATGCAGACGCTGAGCAGAGACAACTTGGCACTTCAGAAAAGAGAGAGAAGGTGGTGTTATTGCTGCCAACAAGGACTTTTTCCAGAATTGGCTCTTTTTTAAGAAGTTACCTATTCCAGTAAGATGAGGTCGACTGTATTCCTGTGGAAGTGAGATATCCGAGGGTGTTGGGCTACATAAACAGATTTTTTTGGTCTCATCCTCTTCTGGCAGTGCTAGATCAATGGTGACCAGCTGAAGCAGAAGATGGTCTTTGCTGGAGCCGAAGGAATGCCTCCTCAGCAACCAGAGACACTAGACTAATGTGAGGCAAAAGCGTTACTTCTCTGAGGTGCAACAAACACGTTTTACACGCGAGGTTAAACTCAGCGTGTAGCATAAGAAGGTGGTTGAGAGGATGGGACTGTGTCACCTCACTGAAGAGAACTCATCACAAGGACTGTTTGCAATCAGTTTTGCTCTCATTAATTCTGATGCAGGTGCTTGGGAAATTAGAAAAGCTGCCAAGAAGCAGATGAACTTCCAGGAGAAACACTGGAAACTGGAGACAACTTGTCAGTTCGGTTGGGGCAATCCTGGGCAACTATGCCATGGACCAGCCTTTGGATGAAGTAGCCACGGTCACTTCATAGAGGAGTTATAGAGCCATAGAAGAGTCATATAGAAATCATAAAGTCATAGACGAGTCTTGGAGTCATAGAGGAGTCAGCATCACTACACTCACGTTATGAAGCCAAGGCTATGCCTCACAAAAATAATATTTTTCAGGCCAGCTACCACATTCTGTTACCCAGAAACCTAAAAGCTTTGTTTGGTGAAGCTGATGGGATTCTCAACATCAATCGCAGGTAAATCACCAGCAAATACAGTTTAATTCACACACAGACTTAAAAATACTAACAAGTTGGAGCGACCACTGGGTGTATCTTTCCATAGCACAAGTTCCATGATGGCGAAACGTTACATTTTTATCAAGCGTATTAAAACAAAGCATGCATAACTGGACATGCCAAGATTTCCTCCCTCTAAAACAAGAGCCAAGTGTAAAACTAAACTTTTCCTCATCAGCGCAAAAGAACAATAATTAGAAATCCTGCAGTTATAACACCCCACAAAACAGACGGGGGAAACAGAAAACTCCATGAGCCAGGAGAGAATGTGTGAAATCAGACCTTGGAAAACCCTTACACATAACGGTCCTTTCTCAGGTGAACATTGAGCCATAAAAGGGGTTGAAGGAGGAAAAGAAGTCTGCAACCTCTCGCTGTGTCTCTCTCCTTTCCTCCTGCCTTTCTGCAGATGGACTGGTTGCTGGGAGGGTTGCAATGCTCATCTTTCAGGCAGATTTGAGAAGGTGGCACTGGAAGGAGGGAGTTTGCTATGTACAAAAAAAAAAAAGAAAACAAAAAAGCAGAGGGAGAAAAAGAACTCATAGGACGCATTTTGTGTTAAGAGGTATCTTGCAAGGTTGGTGAAGGTGTAAAGAACCACATGGCTCCTGGTGAAATGCATTACGGAAAGCAGCAAGCAAGGATACTAACATTTTTTGGATAAGATTCTGGAACAGATTGCCCAGAGAGGTTGTGGATGCCCCCTCCCTGGAGGTTTTCAAGGCCAGGTTGGATGAGGCCTTGAGCAACCTGGTCTAGTTGAGAGGCATCCCTGCCCATGACAGGGAGGTTGGATTAGATGATCTCTAAGGTCCCTTTCAACCTAAGACATTCTAGGATTCTAGGATAAATTTCTGGAGGGAGTTGAGCCAATTACTGTAACCTGAGCTGCCCAGCAGCAAGCTCAGAAGAAACCACCAAATTGCTTCTTTTAATTTTGTCCAACCAGCGCTCAGGAACACCAAAGACACTTGCTAGGGCAAGGCGTTTCGTATGAGATTATTTAAAGTTGCAGAAGTGCTATGAGGAAGAGGTCTTAATCCTAAACTGAGCATTATTGCAGGCTTCAGAACACTGACACCATCAGCTTCCTTTGGCCAAGCCATTGGTTAAGTGACAAACTTTCACCATCTCCCTCTAAGTGGGGGTTGCTGCATGCTGGAGAAAGTTCATGTGTGCTTTAAGGTGGTATTTATTAGAGCATGCCAAAAAGCTTTGAGACAGACAATGTGTAGCTGTTAATGTGTAATAACTACTGTTGTGTTAGCAGCACATTGTACCAGCTGTCAACACAATAAATTATCTGTGATGCTATTTGGAGATTGATTCTGTCGGGTCGCTAAGAAAACCATACATTTTGTTTCATGCCATAAACTCTCTATATAAACAAACGTAAAGCTACCGCTCATAAATTTGTTTTTCAAGAGCACAAACCTATTGAACTATACAAAACCTTAAGAACCAGTCTATGAAGACAGATTGCCAAGATTAGAGCTTAAAGCTGCGTGAGGGCCTGACGAGGTCACAGAACAAAAGTGCAAAATTTTTTGTGGGTATAAACATTTAGCTGTCAAGACCCATGGGAGAACTGTGAGAAACCCCATCTACGATCACAAATCATTCTGCTTCTCAGAAAGGTGGAGGAAGAGCAAGGGACAACACAATCACACACTGACGTTTAATCTAAATATTAAGCTAAAGGTCTCCTGATGTGTTTTATATAGTGTCCAGAAACCATTTGCATTGCATGAGAAATCTCACAGAATCACAGAATTGTTGAGGTTGGAAAAGATCTCTGAGATCATCAAGTCCAGCCTATGTCCCAACACCACCACATCAGCTAGACTATGGCATTCAGTGCCACATCCAGGCTCTCCTTACATGCCTCCAGGGACGGTGACTCCACCACTTCCCTGGGCAGTGCATTCCAATGCCTGAACACTCTCTCTGTGAGGAAGTGTTTCATGAGATCCGACCTACACCTTCCCTGACACACAATTTTTCAGCCTTTCTGGAGCACAGACAGAGCCATCATCCAAGCTACGTACTGACACAGAGTTAAACCCCAGTCCACCCACAAATTTTGCCACATACTTCAGTGGCACCCATTTACTCCCAACCAGTAAGCTGCTGATTAGGGATAATTAACCTGGAAATTATCTGCAGCTGAGATAGCCATTGGCATCATCCTAGAATACTTTTTTTTTTTAAAAAAAAAAAACAAAACCAAGCCTCCAGACATCCTGCTACACCAGCATGGTTGGCCTGACCATGAGTGTGAGGTGGGGAGGAAGGCACGTTAGCTGAGCTGCTGACACAGAGCACCAGTGGGGAGACAAGACCAAGCGTGCTCTGAGGGGGCATAAAGCCAAAGGGAAAACAGCTGTAGATCAGCACCATGACACCCAAGCATCAGCCTGAGGCTCCCTCTTACTTCCTTGATCCTGCCAAATCACAGAATCACAGAATTACAGAATTGTTGGAGTTGGAAGGGACCTCTAGAGGTCATCTAGTCCAACCCCTCTGCTAAAGCAGGATGACTTAGAGCACCTCACACAGGAATGTACAAAGGCGGGTTTCGAAAGTCTCAAGAGGAGGAGATTCCACAACCTTCCTGGGCAGCCTGTGCCAGTGCTCTGTCACCCTTGCAATAAAGAAGTTCTTCCTCATATTTAAATGAAACTTCCCATGTTCCAGCTTGTGCCCATGTCCCCTTGTCCTATCACTGGGCACTACTGAAAAGAGTCCGGCTTCATCTTCCCTGCACCCACTGTTTAGATATTTACAGACACTGATAAGGTTTCCTCTCAGCCTTCTCTTCTCCAGACTAAAAAGAGTCCCAGCTCTCTCGGCCTTTCCTTGTAAGAGAGATGCTCCAGTCATCTTTGTTGCCCTCCACTGGACTCTCTCCTGTGTCTCTTGAACTGGGAAGCCCAGAATGAGTTGACTGGAGCTTCCCGCTCTGCCTGACGCAGTGGGAATCAGCAGGCAGCACGGTGGCAGCAGTGAGGGAGGAGTATGCTTCTCCTTCCAGCTTGTTCTGGCAACTCTGCTTGATACCAGAGTTCCTGTGGCTTTATCTCTCAGCATCTCACGTGGGCTTAGTGCCCAAGCCATGGTCCCAGCGCTCACCCTGCCCGGCACGGCGAGGGCGACAGCTAATTCTGGCCACTGGGGTAGTTTTGCCTCTGCTCTTCCAGCCCCACAAACTGTTATACACACTCTTCTCTAGGATGTTGATTAAGAAGCCCAAGTCACAGAAGCTTAACCATAGTCTTTTACAGTATTCTCTGTAGCAAAGGAACATCATTAGGGGGTTATTCAGACTCTCGCTACTTCTCGTAATGGCAATTGAAGGAGCCAAGGGCAACATCCTAACTTCAGTGTTTTATGTAAGTGCCTAAGTCAATTGGGATTGGTCCTGACCTGATTTGATATACTAGCAAGACCTTTTTTTTAAAAAAAAAAAAAAGTGAAGACTGCACAAATATATCAAAACACCGTGATTTGTTTTTTCATACAAAGGCAGTGCTCTTAATTATAAATACCGCTGTGAAACACGTTATAAATAGAACCAAAGGATGGTGTACAGTATTGCAGCCATGCTCTATGGAGAAGGCAACACTCACATTGAGCCTGAAGCCCATTTAAACAGCCCCAAGCCTCCTGGAGGAGCCAGCGGGCTCTGATGCCTTGGGAGAACAGAGGCGGAGGCCTCTAGTCTGTCGTTTTTAAAAGCTGAACTAGTGAATATTTTATTTTTCAAAACACAGACATGAAAGAGCAAAAGCAATCAAAGTATTAGCATCCCTTTGTACTGACTGGCCGCTTTTAATCCCAAAAGCCAGTCTACAGCATTTAACTGATAGCTTCGAATCTGTAAGAAAGAAAGGGACCTCAAAAAGATCTGGTTTACAACTCTAAGCTGATGAGATCTAGCAGCCAGGATCATCTGACATTGCTGTGAAGTTATTTAGACAGCTAGAGCTGTTAGCCAGGTTGTAATGAAGTCAGTAATGCAAAAAGTAACGCAGAAAACAGAGGAGTTTTCCCCATTGAGAATATGGAGTTCACGCTATTCAGAGCTGGATTTAGTTCAAAGAGCTGCTGCCGTCATATTTGGTTTATGATACTCGCTTTGCTTCCAAACATCACAATGTTGGCTGTTTCTCTCCAACAGTCTAGCAGATGTCATGTCTAGCACATTTAAGCACCTTCGGATAAATGAAATCTCAAGCAAGACGGGTTCCAGTGCGGTGCAAATACCTCTCAGATGGTCAGTCGGGTCCATCTGAGCTGAACTCCATCCGAGTTCCTCTACGGAGACCCACACTGGGTGGACCTGTCCCACTGGTGAATTCGTTTCACTTCATGCAGGGTGTGAAGCACCTGGACAATGATCTAAAAGTAATGATGGTAAGAACTAAAAAGTTCTGTGTTTGCTGACCCAAGGCAGAAGCACTCTCTGCGGATTTTCTCTTCGCAAGTATCCGCTAATGAAACCAAGGCTTAAGTGAATCTGCAAAGCTCTGAACATGGTTTCTCCTCCCTTCTCTGACCCTTCGCATCAGGCAACCCTGCTGAAAATCAGTTTCACGCCCAGTACATACTGCAAAGCAAAAGTCAGTAATGAAGGAGGGGGGAAGGCACTGGGACTACAGGCTTCAGGAGCCGGCAGGGATCAAGCCCTGCCCTATAAGCAAACTCTATCACCGTCAATGAGGTGTTTTCCTCCCTCTCCAAAACTCACCTGGCTGTCAGGGCAGCAATGGTGGTTACAGATGCATACACAGCCAGGGAGGAAAAAAAAAACAAACAAAAAATATCCCTCTCTTGGCTCTTCTCTCTCCCTTGTTAAGGGCTGTCATGGCTTAACCCCAGCTGGCAATTAAGCACTATGATGCTGCTGCTTGTTCACTCAATCCCCTCAGTGGGATGTGGAAGAGAATCAGGAAAAAAAAAACCTCACGGGTTGAGATAAAGACAGTTTAATAGGACAGCAAAGAAAGGGAAAACAACATTAATAATAATACACAAAAGTGATGCACAATACAATTGCTCACCACCTGCTGACAAATGCCCGGTCAACCCCCAAGCTGTGGTGTCCCCCAGCCCACTTCCCCTTGGTTTATACACTGGGCATGATGTCCTATGGCCTGGAATATCCCTTTGGCCAGTCTGGGCTGTGTCCCCTCCCAGCTGTTCGTGCACCCCCAAAGCAGCACGAGAACCTGAAGAGTCCTTGACACTGCGTCGCAATAACTACAACATCAGTGTGTTGTCAACGTTATTCTCATCCTAAACTCAAAACACAGCACTCTACCAGCTACTAGGAAGAAAATTAACTTTATTGCAGCCAAAACCAGGACAAGCACTCAGAAAAATGAGCATGTTCCCAAGCTTAATGAGTTACCACATTATCAGCCAAGCCTGGGTGATGGCTCTGAGGACACACAAAGTCAACAGCAAACCCACGATAAGACACATTAGCTCAAGCCTCAGGGATGGAGGTTTAAACTAATCCATTTAACCTTGAATTCGGAATAGGTAAGGAGCGTATGTGCAAATAATTGTTGTGCCTCACCTTACGCACATTAAGCTGCAGCAATACATCTGCTTAGTCTAAGCTCCTTGTTTCCATTTCTGGATGCAGGGCACTGGCACAACAGGGCTGAGATTCTTCTGAGTCCAAATTCAGCATCACAGCACGAGAGGGAGGTCACAACTAGGATTAAAAAGTCAGGTTGGTCCACAAGGACAGTGCAGCAATGCTCACTGGGATCAGAGCATCACAGAAACTTTTCTCAGCAATCCATTTCTCAGTGCCATGTGTAATTACATGATGAACTTAAGTCATAAGGAAGCTCCAGTGAAACGACATCTGCATCAGTGCCTTCCTTCTGACACCGCAAGATATAACAACCTGGAGGGAATTCAGATCTGCAGAATGCACTCCCAGATTTTGCAGCTGATGACCTCGAGAACTGCTGCATAAGCCAACAGAAGTCTCCACCTGTTCATGCATAAATAAGATTAAAAAACTCAAACAGATGGTGACTTAATCCCCAACTCCATCCCCAAATGACATTACGCAAAATGAGGAACATGCTTTCAACCTTTGCTTATACCAGAAAAATCTTCGAGATTGGGTGCCTGTAAAGACAAAGTGCTGCCATTCCAAAGTACTGTACTAATTTGGTGATTTCACTCTATAAAGGGAGACATCCAACTTTACTGGTTATACAGCATTGAAAGGGGAATCGAACAACACTTTAACAGGCAGAGGGAAAATGGAAAAATCCTGCCCAATGCCTCAAAGAACCCTACTTGAGGAGTATAGGAACAGCTGTCTGCCTCCCCCCAGCTCCCAACCGCTTCAGGTGGTCTCCTCTGAAACTCAGAGCATATTTAACACACGGGGCAACACCCACCAGTCACCATCACTCTGTCGTTCACCTTACCAAAGGGCATTAAAATGTAGAAAAAAACTGCTGCTGCTGCTACTCAAGCAGTTTTAAAAACGTGCCTCGTGCTAATGATGTCTCTTAAAAGTATGGCACGAGGGTGCCTCTGCTGTCCTGGTTCCCGTTCCCTGAGCTCTTTCTGAAAGGCACAGTGCCTCTCCTCCAGTGAAGAGCAAGTCCTACACCAGCCACAGGAATCACCCTCGCAGGCTTCGCACAGCAACACAGCCCTTTGGATCTGGGACCGGGGAGAAGGGCCAGGCTTCCCTCTCAGTTTCACAGAGGCAGCCAAAAGGAGGATTTGCTCTGGTGCGTTTACAGCGCAGTGGCAGTGAGCTTGCTACCTTGCCGCTTAAAATGGTTTTCCTGATGTGCAGCAGCCTCCGAGAAAGGCCCAGAACATGCAGAAGTACATCACTGTCTCAACCCTGAACTATTCCACCTTCCCTTTCATAGTTAACCTACAGCAACATGAAACTTCACCCTTTTAGATCAGTTCAATCCATTTCTACTCTAAGGAACAACTCACCAACTAAATCGTAGAATGTTAGGGGTTGGAAGGGACCTCGAAAGCTCATCTAGTCCAGCCCCCCTGCCAGAGCAGGATCCCCTAGCACAGGCCACACAGGAACTCATCCAGGCAGGTTTTCAAAGTCTCCAGAGAAGGAGACTCCACAACCTCTCTGGGCAGCCTGTTCCAGTGCTCCTGTACTGCTCTGCAGTACGAAATGCTGAAGGGAGCTTTTGCTCTTCAGAAATATACTCTGCCATCTCACCTTGCCCTTCTGCCTGAAAGAAACAACCTCAAGATTGTTTCAGACAAATTAAAATGTGCTCAGTTTAGAATTTCATCTTCTCACCACTGAATTAAATCAGAAGAATCACATGGTGTTTAGCAAGACCCCAATGTTTTAGTCAGTTTTTAGGAAATCTAAAGCAGGGAGACAGATTTGCATCATCCTCATAGGGCTCCCATTAGCAAATACACAGTAGACTGCAGACCCTGTGTGCAGAAGGCAAGTCCAACCCAATACTCTAAGGTCCCTAAAGAATTGGCTGGTAGCTGTGCCACAGGCAGAGACACATCCTTCTGATGCACTCAGAGAAACCAAGGGGGAACAATATCTGAGAAGCATTCCTGCAACTCCTCACTACCCTGCTTTGGTCAAAATAAAACCTGGAATTCGAACAAGCTCAGGTCGCTTGGTCTGAACAGATTAGAGAGCGATTGCCTGAGCAGCTCAGACAGCGGAGCCAAGTGTGATGCCTGCAGCAGCGGGGGGAGAGCTCATGTACTGACATCTCCAGGGCCTCATGCTTACGCAAGGAATCAGGTTTCCGTGTAAAAATAGAGGGTCACTCTTTTCACTGTAACATTGATGGCCAGGAAGTCTTTTTTTAAGAATGGCAGACTGCTTTGGACCCAAGGGCCTGGTATCAGGAACAGCCAGACACTGAAATATTTTCCTGGTGCTACATTATCTCCATACCTTTAAAAACCCATGGGCTGAAATGCCTGACCTCCCAACTAGTAGTACTTCATATACAGTGGTATGTAATTTCAAAGCAAGCTTTTACACAGGGTTTGAAATAGGTGTCAGTGTTCGAATCTGTACTAAATTGGTGCTATTTCACTTGCATTGAAACAAACCTGAAGTAACGGTTTGACCAGTTTTATTATTTTCCTGATCATATTAATTTTACAGAGGACAAAATTCTCTTATTTAAGCACTCTGACAAGAAAAAAAAAAAATGGAATTCCACATGAAGCTGGCATAACATTTTGCCTACTAGGAAATACATCCTTACCAGATACTGAAACCATCAAGCTTTGCAATAAGAGCTTAATTTGTACTTATATTTTAGAGTCCACATGTTCATATGAAGCTTTCAGACATTTGGATTCCAGTTCAGGGTTTATTTGCATACAAAAATATATTATAATGGCAAAAAAAGCATTAAAAGTTCTCAACTATATAAAATTACAAATATATTTTCATAAAAGCAACTTTAAATTAAAATCCAAGCTATATTTTAAAGCTAAATACAGCTGTAACACTTAAGTTATCTTACTCCATCTGCTGCAAGACAACACCACTGATGTTGCCAGTTAAATACTTGTAGGAGTTTACAAAGGTTATGTTCAGAAGGTATCTTGGGTAGCAAAGTTATCAGGCAAGGGCAGCAGTTCAGTGATCGATGTCACTTATTCTTCACGGGACATTCACTGGCAAGCGCAGTGCCGAAGATTCATCTCACATAGCTGGAAATACAGAACAAGAAAGATCGTTAAGTTCTATATTAAGTAAGATTGTTTGTTGTTGATCGACCAGACACCCCATCTACACCCAGCTTGCTAGACTTCCTGACAGGTTAAAATTATACCTTTTTTTCTAATTAACATGAAAGCCAAAATGTTAGCATGTAAAAAATTAAGGCAATTAACTGTTCTAACAAATGCATTAGGCTTGAGAAGGCATCTGTTCCAAGTTCTGCGTAACCTCCAGCATATAAATGCACCTCCTCAAAAAGGTGATGATAAATATCAGATCAAAGTTGGACTCCTTCCTCAGAATTGGCATGTATGGTAGCATATCACTGTAAAACAAACGACACTGAATAAATGAGATTCTGCTGACTCTGAAATCGCCAGAGATTTCCTTAGTTGGGATGAATAAAAAATGAACAGCAAAACCCACTATGGCAGGTGGCAATCCTTGCCCTCATCTTTGAAGGGCTTTGCAAGGGGCCAATGAAAGCTCTCTACTATAGGCAGACCCTTAAAAGTTAGCTGCAACACAGCTGCACAAGGTACAGCCACACAAATATTTGCTGGTTTGGGCTTTCGTTGTTCTACACAAACCTAAAAAAACTCGTAAGTTGTTGTTTGGTTTTTTTTTCCCCCTGAAGAGCAGTCAATACGGTTCCAGGGGTAAAGATGGAATTAGTTCAAGCATATAGAAGTCAGGAAACTAGAAGTGTATCTTCCTTAAGAGACGTGAAACCAGGATTAAGATATAAGTATGATGACTGGTAGGCAGGAAGCTCACAGAGGCAGCTGCCTTGAGTTAAGCCCAAAGCAGATGGCCAAGGCTTCAAGAATTACAGGGAAGGGAAAACACCTAATGAATACAAGAAATTGAGCTCAGAGTTGATTGAGTGGGGTTTTGTTCATGCTGCTATTTAGGTCTGGCCCGACAGTTTGTTAGTTGGAGCTCAACAGTCCGGTTCCATGCAAAACAAAAAACAAACAGAAAAACCCCAACCAATCAAAAAAACCCCACCATCACCAAACAACAACACAGTATCACCCTTAAAAGCACAGGAAGAATAGGTAAAATACATAGTTGGGAATAGTAGATTTTTTGGGGGTTTGTTTTTCCTTTAATTAAGAGTCTAGTATGTAACTGGAAAACGCAATTTCTAGATAGTGACAGAAAAAGCGATCTAAATTCCATTCCTGATAAAGACAAGCACAAACAGGAATTTGACATCTAATCTAAGTCAACAGATATACCTGCTCCTTAATTCTTTTGCAAAGCGAAGTCTAGAATTAAAAAAAGTTTCCCTCACCCATGGTTACTCCTCCAGTTACCTTTATAACGAAGAAACAAACCCCCACTTTTTAGCTGTTTGGAATATTTAAGACAGTGACATTTAAGCCAGTAGGTAAGGCAGTGAGTGATGCAGCTGCTTCAGAGGTGGGGACAGGGGTTCACTGCAGTACAGCCTTTGTCACACAAGCTAAATTTCATGCCTCGAACATTCAGGCAAAGACCAGAATTCAGTCTCTTTCACCTTCTTTCCCACATAATGAACCACAGGACTTGCAAACTGAAATGAAGCCATGTCACATAAAACTTATTGCTACCTTTCCCTTCCCTCTGCCTCCATACAGTGGCTTTCATCATGCTTTGATTACTAATAGAAAAAAAAAAATCTACTTACTTGCTAGTGTCCTGTCAAGATCAGCAATGAAGTCTTCCAGTTCTTTTGTGTCTCCAAGCTTTGCTGCAAAATAAGTCAATAAGGCTTAGGCGTGACATATTTCCCTGGCCAAAAAGAAACACTGGAATCACACAATCCTCAAGTCATTCTCATTAAATGTGTTATAGATATTTTCAGGGAAGTTCAATGGCATTTGCTGCAAAATCCAAATGCATTTTTAGAAAACAGGGGGTGACTGAATTAAAATTCTCATTTTTACAGTTTTTCCATTTGACCAAAGCAATACTGTTTCCTTAAAAAGCAAAGGTTGAAGTGGAGAAAGAAAACCTGTATGTCAACAAATCCACGTCCTACCCAATTCTAAACCTCTTAAATCACATCAGTATTGCTGGTTTGCTGTGATGTTATTAGATTCTTTGATCTTGGTCCATACGCTATAAATTTGGATCCAAACATCCACCTGAATTTCCACTCCTGAGAACACCACCAGTTCCATTCAATTTGGTTTTACTGCAAGTGGCTTCCTCACCTCATCCCCATGGTCTGTTCCAAGCTGGTTCCAACCCTATTTCTCTCACTTTGTCTTCTCATCGGGAAGAACACCTCGACCTTTAGGTGTAATTCCTTGCCAAGTATTTCCTGCTAGTTTAACTGAACTTTTTTTTGCTACTTCTTATTAACTGTTACTCATTATTCCTCCTTAGTATCACGTTAATTAGAAAGCTCTTCACTTGTTTTTTGGGGGCTGGCCGTTGTGTAAAATATATGAGAGCATAAAAATCTCTTGAGCATACATCTGAAGACCAACTGTAACAAAAGCACCACATAGTACATAGGTAGGACTATTTTTGATATGTCTTCTCCAGAGTTAATCTGAATAAAACAAACTCCTTGGGTGTTAGATCAGCTGCAAGACAGAAGCCACTTTGAAACAGCCTGACTACAGAGAAAGAAGAAATGACTAACTCATGGGTTGTACCAGCAGTGCAAGGTCTACATGGATCTGAGTAATTGTATTAACTTGAATGGCAGCAGTTGGCTTTGGAGGAGTCACCTGCTGCACCCCTACATTCAGGCTAAGCATTTCTGCATATAGGTGGGACACTTAAGCTACTTAACTGCTTCAGTAAGAAGTAACACAATTCTTAAGGGAAGCACTCTGGAAGTAGTACCATGATTCCTCACCAACGAAAAAAAAGGTATTTTTTCTTTAGCTTGGTGTTTCAAAACCTAAAGAGTTGCCAGAGCACCTGCAAAGCAGCACTGACATGGTATGATGTTGCTCCTTATACTCAAGACAATAATACTTGATTCTCTAGCTTGCTCAACATTTAATTTTGTTGTCATTTTAAAACAAAAAAATTAAAAAAGTCAATGCATGCACATGAATCTTGGTTCACACAAAGAAGCCTACACAGTTGAGAATTAAGAAGAAATGCCAACAGTTAAAATCAAGCGTACCTTTACATGGAGTTACTGATGGAGATGGCAAGCTTGGAGTAGATGCAGTTGGAGAATTTAGCTTTTCATCGCTGAGGCTGAAACTATTTCTGTAGAGCGAATCTGCACCTGTAAAAAAGTGACATTATAAATTAACACCTTCTGCAATTTCGCAACAGAATTAAAACTAGAAATAAGGCCTTTCCTACATGAGTTTCCAAGTCCGTAGATCTCGAATTTACAGACTTCAAAAGCAGAGGGATAAATCACCTGCTGTGTGAAGGCTGTTGCTCCCACTCCTGCTGTTAAGCAGCAAGCAGTCCTACACGAAATCCTCAGCCAGATCCTCACTCCCGGTGAGGAAAACCTCAGCTTTCCCTGCAGTCAGCTTCTTTTGGAAAACATTACGGGAATGGCAATTATGCCACGTCCACTAAACCAGCCTGCTGTGACCTGCCTCATTGACAATATTCTGGGAAATTCTGTTTACCTGACTTTTTTCAAAAGCTGTTAAAAAAACTGAATAAAGAGCTCCAGGACAAGGACAGTCCCCCAGAATGGAAAATATATTCAGCCTTGTCCTCAACCCTGAAGCAAACTCACTCATTTCTCCATACATTCCTCTGCTGCTTTACGTCTTGTGTTCTAGATAAATGGTATGGCCTCTTTTAATTTTCTTTTTATTCTACAACTCTCTGGAGTTCATGAAGCAGGGCATCTGTATGCAAGATGTCCTGCAACCTTATTTTATGCCACCTTTCAAAGAAAGCTTTATATGCTCTAGAAAGCAACAGGAAAGGTTCCAACACCGTTCTGATGTTCGTGGATTTTAAACAAAGCCTTAAGTTTCAAAAGTATCCAAAAAATTACCTTTATCTTGTCTCTTTTATTAAAAAAATGATGCATGGTGCACACCAAGTACTTGTCATGGCTCCAGTGGAAGGAGGAATTGTCATTGTGTTAGAGACACTCAAACTGCTAGTTCCCGCAGTTTTAAGCCTGTGATCTGAAAACTCCAGTTCTACAAAAAGAAACCGTTGTAATGTGAACATGTCAACCGTCTCCACTTATTTGGCAAGCTTCCTAGGAAATAAACATACATAGGGTGCCGACTACCACTGCTTGGCACCGAGGCCTGTGACTTTGCCTCCCTCTGGCACGCGTAGCATTTGTCCTTGGAGCCCCAGCTGAGGAGGTGGTGACACCGCAGCATTAAATCCATCCAAGTCAGAATTGTCACACCTCCTCTGATGCCTGTCCCACCTTGCTATGCCAGGAGATGGTTGCCTTAGCCAAACTAAGGGTGTCGTGCTGAATTAGCAAAAGGGGACAGCAGCACAGCTCGTCTTGCCAAGGTCTACACATCTACACCTCCACTGGACACTGCCCTGATGTTGGCAGATGTCAAATGCAGAGACCATCCACCAGCAGACCACTCCTCTACTGTAAGTTCCCCCATTTGGGGCAAGAGCAGCTTGTTTCCACACCCCACCTCCTCCAGCCCACTGTCCTTACCAGCACAAGGTGGAGCGAGTCCAGAGGAGGGCTAACAAGATGGTCAGAGGGCTGGAACACCTCTCCTACGAGGACAGGCTGAGAGTATTAGGCCTGTTCAGCCTGGGAAAGAGAAGACTCTGGGGAGATCTTATAGCAGCCTTCTAGTACCTGAAGGGGGCCTACAAGAAGGCCGGGGAGGGACTTTTTACAAGGGCCTGTAGTGATAGGACAAGGGGTAATGGGTCAAAGCAGCAAGTGTGTAGGTTTAGGCTAGATATAAGGAAGAAGTTCTTTACCCTGAGGGTGGTAAGGCACTGGCACAGGTTGCCCAGAGAGGCTGTGGAGGCTCCATCCCTGAAAGTGCTCAAGGCCAGGCTGGATGGAGCATTGAGCACCTGATCTAGTGGGAGATGTCCCTGCCATGACAAGGGGATTGGAACTAGATGATCTTTGTGTTCAGTTTTGGGCACCTCAGTATAAGAGAGATACCGAGGTGGTGGAGCTTGTGCAGAAGAGGGCAACAAAGCTGGTGAAGGGCCTGGAGAATAGACCTTACGAGGAGCGATTGAGGGAGCTGGGACTGTTCAGTTTGAGGAAGAGGAGGCTGAGGGGGGACCTCATCATGCTCTACAATTACTTGAAAGGACATTGTAGAGAGGTTGGTGCTGGTCTCTTCTCACAGGTAACTGGGGACACAGCCAGGGGGAATGGGTTCAAGTTGCAACAGGGCAAGTTCAGGTTGGACATTAGGAAGAAATTCTTCACGGAAAGAGTGGTCAGACACTGGAACAGACTGCCTAGGGAGGTGCTTGAGTCACCATCCCTGGATGTGTTTAAGTGTCGCTTAGATGTGGTGTTGGGTGATATGGTTTAGGGGTGAACTTGTAGTGTGGGGTTAATGGTTCGACTCAATGATGCCAAGGGTCTTTTCCAGTCTGACCTGTTCTGTGATTCTGGGAATTTATGAAAACCACCTTCTACAGAGTACACCGGTACAGTGACAAATCAGACCAGATGACTGCATCTACTAAGCCTGCCAGATGTTTCCTTTGCCTGCCAAACAATCCACCAGTTGGGGTTTTGTTGTTGTTGTTGTTTTGGGTTTTTTGGTTGGTTGGTTTTGGGTGGGTTGTTTTGTGGGTTTTTTTGGTTTTGATTTTTTTATGAAGAGGGGTATGCTTCTTCATATCAGCTTTTTATTGTAATCTCTTCATCTCTGCTTTTAAGTGCCTGCTCTCCTCTCTAAATCTGAGCACATCAAAACCAACCTACCTGAAAGCAGATTCAAGATCCACTTCAGATATGAGAAAGACTTCACCAATACAATGCAGAATTGAGATAATTTTAAATAAAGCAATGGAAAAATAAGCTATTTTAAAAGTAGTTCCTAAAGAGGTAAAACACAGCCGGGGAAGGGCAGAAAACCTGACACCACTCTGCAATGCCATGTGTCACCAGTGTTGCACTACACAACACAAACCTTGAGTATTAATGTACTGAAAGTAACAGTTAAAGATATGGCAAACCTCCTCCTGAAATCAGCTTACGAACCAACATTCTACTAAAACAATAATGGCAGTTGAAAATACTGCTTACCTCACAATGTATTGGAACCAGAAAATGCTATTTCATACTCGCTTTCACAAACTTTGTGCTGGGAAATATTTACAACAGGGCAAGGAGAAGACAGAACTGTTACTTTAAATATCCAAAAGTTTCCCTTCCGGTTCCAAAAGGCGAAATGTTTTCACAAAACAGTGTTAGCTTCTGATGGGTTGTAATATTAAATGTTGACACTTTCCTGAAGCTGTTATCTTTCAAAAAGCAAAAACATGCTTTAACTACTGACTGTGGCTTATGCATGCCACGAAGCACAGAAATTCTGGTGCGGGAAGGAGAAATGCTCCGACTTTGCCATCAAGGTCACTATAGTTGCTGAAAATAACGTGCTACTAAAAAAAACCACCCACAAAACTTGTGATATCCATGGCATGAAAATATCAGCTGTGGCAAAGTGTGGCTGTAGGGCAGAAAACTCTGGGAAAAAGACACATCAGTCCTTCCTCTCTACCAGCTGCCACAGCCAAGCTTTGCTCATTCACCTCCAATAATGGCCCTTGGAAGGTTTCCACCGCTGCACGAATGCAACGTCCCCTGCAACTCAATAACCAGAGGCCGATGCCAAGGATTTCTCATCGCCACCATCCCTCCTCACCCAGCCCCTTCTCTCCCACGGGATGTAAGTTTATCTGTCACTCATTACTTATTTTTCCACTTTGTACTTCGATTCTACTGCCTGGGCGCATACATAAGCTGTGCCCCTCTCGCAATAAATAAAACACACCGTATAAATAAATGAAAATGCACTCTATAATACTGCCTCCTTCAAATAATTCTAAAAAACCCTGAAAACTTAAAATCTTGAGATTTAATCTACTGATTTGACTTACATGAGTTTAACTAAGCCAACAGCTGCAAAATTAGGAGGTTGGAATAAATGTGTGTATTTTACTTTGGCAAAGTAATCTGTAGTTAGTACTGATCTTTGCTGTTCCAGTATATGGTTAAACCACAAAGAAAAATCACGGCAACACCATGTAAATATAGAAACGTCGCCATGAAATGAGCAATTGAAAGGTTCTGGGCAGTAATTAACTCAAGGAGGAAAACCTCAAGCTTTTCATTTTAAAACAGACAACGGAAAAGTTTAGCTGTCTTTAATATTATGCTCTTGCTAGTACCATAGTTCAGGATACAATTTTAAAGAGCATTGGAGTTGGTAAAATTTTTACTGCAGGTTTCAGTGGGGAAAGTTTTAGAGGAACAATAATAAATCGCATCCCTGAAGTTTTCAGAGAGTAGCTTTAATGTTCCACTTAAGTCTCTACAAGCCATGAATTTTTAATAAAAAAGTAGTTTCACATTTATTGAATAGATTCATTCTTAGAATATAGCCTACTTGCTAAAATAAAGATAAAATCAGGAATTTCTAATGCCAACACTAGAACTGATAATTTTTCATGATGCAAAGAGCTGGTTTCACAACACAGGCTGCAACCCTCAAGAACTGCGTTTGTTTTTATGATAATCATTGTTCCACTTGGCTGCGTTGTTTATTTTTGTTTTTGTCTCCTTCCTCAGCTAACAAACACGTTACAACACTGACACAAAAAAAATCACACCTTTCACTATCTACCTGCCTAGGTTTCATGATTTAAAAAGATATCAAATCGCATAGTCACAAGGAAGTTCTCGAAAGCCTGAAATTCAGGTGTACACGCATGCCTCCTCATATACAAAACTTACCTTTCCCCTCACCCATCACACTTTCTATCTGTAAGGCCTCCAACACCAAGCTTTTCCCTTTACTAATGCTTCTTTTCTAAAGCATAAAAGAAACTCGTATTCTGGAGAGGTAAGAACGGGAAGTCTTACCAAAAAAAACCATTTCTCATTAAACTGAAATACAAGGAAAGAAGGCTGTGCACTTGAAGCTTGTGTGTTTTCTCCTTCTGAATATATCAGTAATTTAATAAAACATTATTTCTCAGATGATTTAATAAAGGCTTATTTCTCCTTGAGAGTCTTGCTTCATTTTTTCATTCTAAATCTTGTATCGCCTTCTTATTAGAGACAGGCCATTAGAAATTCACAATCTGCCTCCTTAGAACATCCTCCTCTTCATCCTGTAAGACTGGGATTTGCTGCTAAGGCCTGAGGCTCACCTACCCCACACGTTCTCTCCCTTTCACAGCAGATGCCTACAAGAGTTGAAGAGTGGTGCAGCTCTACTCCGATAGTTCCCCCATAAACTCTGCCAAGTTCTAGCAACACGCAGAGCAGTATCTTTAAGACAGCAGTAGCATTCTTGCCTACAGCAGTCCCCAATGGGCCCATCCCTCCCATCACAATTTTATCTAGTTCTTTTCTGAGCATGTGAACTTCCAACACCCACAATGCCTTAAGGCAACGAATTTTACAGTTTAACAAATACACTACGAGAAGGAGCAGCTCCTCTTAATTCTACGAAACGTGCTGATTTAATTCGATTTCCTCATACTGGGTGAGGTAGCGGTCATTTTCCGCATGTCACTTCGGATCTTCTGGAAGACTCACTTGTCCCCACCCAAGTCATCCCTCCTTTGGGCTGACAGGGTATTTAGTCACTTAGAAGCTATTTTATTTCTTCAGTCATTTCTGTTGCCTTTCTCCTGTACCCTCCCAAGAGAAGATTTCAAACGCAAGCAGGCTTTCCAGGATGAGTGCTGAAGCTTTAACAGTGGCTTATGCTTCAGCTCTAGATAGGGGAGGCATCTGCACAGCCACGTGGACACATCCACAGCATGGAACCATGGATGTCTTGCACTACACCAGGCATGGGGTGTTAACAGATATTATATTGTGCAACCCCCTGGTAAACGTGCACCTGCTCGGTCTTGAAATCATAAAATTAAAGAGTTCTAGATGCACTCAAGGTCTTTTGTTATGTTTAAAAGCCAGGAGGTATTTGCCAGAAAGCATTTACACACTCCTAAAAATAACTACAAAGACACACCACGAGCTGTACGAGCACAAGAACTGAATCAGTACATTTATTTCACAGTGCTTTAAACAGGGCAACAGCTGTCTCAAGAAAACATATCCCGAGCTAGGAACATAAAACACTTCTGAGAGAACAACAGATTACGGCTTAGCTTTTTGGTGGCATTAAATCTTTGGCACACAAAATGTTCAAGCGTTTCCTTCCACAGTCTCTCAGAACTCCGAATTTCTATTCGTTATCCCTAAGCCTAAACTTGGAAGCCTGTCTTGACATTGCCATGCCCTGTGCCGGCACAACGTGCTGAGTGGACATACAAGTTACACAGGCAAGGTTGCACTCTTCTTTGCAAGCTTATTCCAACACACAAGAAGCAAGTGATATCTTTAAGATTTCGTCAGTACAGCTGCATCTGCACCAGGGGCTTCTGCCAACACGGCGCTCTCTAATGCAAATCCTTTTTATCACAGCCAACATCTGCTGTAAACAGCAAAGAATTATGAGGTATTCCTCAACTTGGAAGTTTCAGCATGATCAATAACCAAAAGCACAAAGGTGTTACACTTCAGTTAAATATATCAAGTCGAAACAAAACTGGTACTCTACTTGCAGCCCAGCAGCTCAAGAATGTCTGCTGGAGTAACTCACTGGTTGCATCACAA
The DNA here is from genome assembly GCA_020746105.1 of Trogon surrucura. Lineage (NCBI taxonomy): Eukaryota > Metazoa > Chordata > Aves > Trogoniformes > Trogonidae > Trogon > Trogon surrucura. Next base: position 35,843,629 of record CM036617.1, read on the forward strand.
TTTCCAGCACTGACCCAATCAGCTGTTGTGGCTAATGTAATACTTGTGGGCCAAGTACTAAGATCATCACAAACATCTGCACACACAAGCCCTTCTGGTACTGTAACGTCTAAAGTGCGTTGCATTATGTACAATACTTAAGTACGGCCAAGGCAAATCTAGTCCAACGATCATTCAGCCAAATAACAGGACAAGATGTAGGAGAGCCAAGTGCTATAACACACGTTTTCCCACAGTAGTGTCTTCAAATTCTTGTTTTTACTTTAGAGCCCGAAATAGGTCATATAAGAATTTCAACCAGTGCTGTTGGAGCTAGCTCCCTCAAGAGGAGACTTTAAGGTTAAAAGCAGTATTTGCAGGATTAACTACAGTGATACAGATCTTCTGCAAATATTTCTGTTAAATTAAACACGCTCATCCTCATGGCAGAAACCCCAGAAGAGGAAAGGCTTTCCTCACCCTACTTAAACAGCACTGTTCAAGTACGACCACTTGGTATCTATTACAAGCTCCTTGTAAAGTTGAATTCAAGACCGAATCAGGGGCCCCAAAACAGTTGCAACAGTTCAGAGTGTTACCTTGCCTTACAGTCTCACCCTAGTCTTGAAAAGCTCTCACCTCAGGAGCAGTCAAAAACCACACATATCCAACCTTCTGCCACCTCACATCAATTAGGAGCATTAGATTAACCAACAAACCAGAAGAGATAGCACTAAAATGCAATAGTCTGAACTGTTCTGCGCATACAGGACAAAGTGTATTTGCAATAGTCTTGGCACTGGATAACAAGATTTTGCAAAGACGTGGAGTCTCTGTGAACAAGAGGATCATTCAAACTACCTGCAGATAACATTGTTGGAATTTCTTTTGCGTTGCTACAAATCCGTATTGTCAGAACTTGCTCTTTCAGCTCAGTTTCTCCTTGATCCTGTTGTGGTGTTTAACTTAAGCAATGCCATGGCAATAGCAAGGTCATGAATCCAGCACTATGCTTGTGCTAAATGATAGAGAGCAAATAAAAGGTGAACCTAGAACAAAATAAAACCAAACAAAACAAAAAAAAAAACCCCACACTTGAGTTTGAACAGAAAAAGCTTGAGTAAATAGGAAACTCCTTGCATCTGTTCTTAAAATAGATGTAGGGAGTGTAGCTGAATTACATCAGACACTGAGCCTGCTTTCATAAAAGGAGCTCTTCATAAACTTGCAATTCCTCTCCAATCCTACTCTAACTTCAAAATAAAAAGTTATCTGCACTGAAAAATGCCTTCAGGAAGAAGTGTTCTACTTCTGAGAAGTGAGGAGAGCTTTTCTGTTTCCCTTTCCTTAAACAGATCCTCATACACCTCACACTGCGGGATGCCAACAGGTCACTCCTAGCACACCCTCCCAGTCCAGTATATGCCAGCGTCTAGAAGACACTGATTTTGATTCCTTCAGAGACATCTTTTACATAACGCATCACCAAGGGAGGAACCCCAGCACAGGGCAGGATTTGGAAATTTGACAAGTTACACAAGATCTTTGAGGGCTTTGTACAGAGCCATCAAGCCCTGTCTGTCCTGTTATCCCATTAATGTCTTCAGCCCAAATCAGTGCAAATTTGTGACACTGATTTTTATTTTCCAGATCTTCCAGAAGATCTGGTCTGCCCATTTACATGAGCATGCTGTTTCTCACCAGGCCTCCTGCCCTGTCAGGGAACACCATCACCTTCTGCTCCCTGTCAGTCCTAACAGAGCAATTTTAAGCAGCATTCAAGATTTAAGTTTTCTGAACCACAACAGGTATGCCAAGCAACTACAGAAGACTTAATCCACGCAAGAAGAGTAAGTTCTTGATGCTGTTTTTGTGGGGGTTTTAAGGTTTTTCTCAACAGCAGATTATTTTGATCTATCATTTTAAGTGCCTCATTTATGTTAAAGAGCATGTGAGAGGTTAATATATTACAATACTGAAGACAGCACAAGAAAAAGTAACAGTAAGGTTGTAGTTAATAACAGACTTAGATTTAACATGCTCACATACTTCATTAGCTTGACTCAGTAAGGGCAGACCTCACCTTACACACCCTCAGCCATGCAAAATGTTAGTGTCCAGCCTAAATTGGACATGCATTTCCAAATCTTTCTCAGAGGCAGAGAGATACTTACAAGGAGAGATTTGCTCACTGGATTATAAACCAGCCAAATAGCATCTTGATTCACAACCTTTCCACTGACTACAGAAAACAAAACAACCCCCCCCCAAAAAACAAAGGCACTGCTAGGCAATGTATCTAAGTTCAGGGCAGGTAAAACATTACCTGTCAAAGCAATGACATTAATCCTACCCATGATGATGAAAATAAAGGGCTCTGATAATATGAAGAAGCTATGTTCTCATAGCTTAATTACTAGGCAGATTATATTAATGCTTTAGCACTAAGTCAACAGAACCACACAATAAATCCCTGAACTGATAAAGATGTGCAACAGAAATTAAAGAAGCAATTTTATTATAATGAGCTGAAAACCAGCTAAGCTTCATAAAGCTCCCTGTATAGTCAGGAACTAAGAAATTAGGTATAGTTTGTTTTTAGTAGAACTTACTTCTTTAGCAGAATTTACTTCTAGAGGGAATAGATTAAAGCTAGAGATGGATCGGTTCAGAATGGATGTTAGCAAGAAGTTCTTCATCATGAGGGTGGAGACACTGGCACAGGTTGCCCAGAGAGGTGGTGGAAGCCCCATCCCTGGAAGTTTTTAAGGCCAGGCTGGATGGGGCTCTGGGCAACCTGATCTAGTGGGAGACATCCCTGCCCATGGCAGGTGGGTGGGAACTACATGATCTTTAAGGTCCCTTCCAACCCTGATGATTCTAAGATTCTATAATGAAGTAGCCCAAGAAGAACAAGAATTTCCAGCCTCACTGTCTGGAATCATAGAATCACAGAATTGTCAGGGTTGGAAAAGAAAAGAAGTTTGCTCTCCCTAGCTAGCAAAAACATAAGAGGGGTAAAACTTAAGTTTTATCAAATGAAATAGAAAAAAAAAAAATACTTATTTCCCAGTCTATGTTTTCTTGCTCAAAGAAGCTCAGGAGTCAACATCTGCTTCTCGCCCTTCTTGCCTTACACCCAGCACACCTGGGGGCAAGTCAGCTTAAAATCATCACCTGGAGACAGCGACGGCACTGAGCCTCAAACCCGGACAAGTTTCCACCTCTCCTGGAAAGCGCACTGCAGCTCCCTCTCAACCGATATTCTGGCTGCCGAGATACACCGGACAGCCCCTCGTAACTTCCCAGACTTCAGTGCTTATTTACTTATTTTAAGACACAGGGATGCTCCGGTGTTCCAGCAGCTCTGGAGCTTCTCCCGTAGGGAGATTTTCAGCCTCCAGCGCTCCGGAGGCGGCCTCGCTGCAGCCCCTTCCCTCCAGCAGCTCTCGCCCTCCCTTCTCCTGACCCCAAAACCTAAAGGAAAACGTGGTTTGTTTTTTTTTTTAATTTAAAAAAAGAGAAGTGTTTATCGCTCACGAGTCCCTGCGTCCCTCAAGGAAGGAGATGGGCTGGTTTAAGACCCGCTATGGATTCACACACACACATTCCCCCCCCCCCCCCCCCCCCCGCCCCACCTCGCTCAGGGCTGGGACAGACGGACGGACCAGGCTGGGACAGACGGACACTCACTCTCCGAGTCGCTGAGGCCGCTGCCGTCGCTGACGCCGGCGCTGCTCCGCCGCTTCATCCGCTCCAGGTGCTCGCCGTAGTGGAAGCGGCGCCGCTCGGCGGGGCAGGAGAACTCCGCCAGCACGGCGTCGAACTCGCCCAGCGCCTCCGCCAGGCCCCCCCCCGCCGCCGCCGTCCTCCCCCAGCACCACCAGACCCGCTCGGGCGGCGGCAGCGTGAGGGTCCCGCCGGGCGCTTCCCGACCCCTGAGCCTGAGGCGACTTCATGGCGGCGGCGGCAGCAGCAGGCGGAGGCTCCCCCCTACCGCCTCTGCCTCCCGCCGCCAGCATGGACGGGCTGCAGCCGCCGCCGCCGCTTCTTATAGCCCGCCCGGGCTGGGGGCTGAGGCGGAGGAGGCGGGCGGGGGAGGTGGCACCGGCCCGGCCCCGGCGGGAGGGAGTGAGAGAGGGAGGGAGAAGCAGGTGCGGCGGGCTCAGCGGTGGGTCGGACCCCTTGAGTCCCTCCAACAGTTTAAGTATCATAGACTCATGGAGTGCCTTCGGCTGGAGGGGACCTTTAAAGGTCATCTAGTCCAACCCCCTGCAGTGAGCGGGGACATCTTTCCCTAGATCAGGTTGCTCAGAGCCCCATCCATGAATGTGTCCAGGGATGGGGCCTCCAGCACCTCTCTGGACAACCTGTGCCAGTGTCTCACCACCTTCATGGTAGAGAACTTCTTCCTAATGTCCAATCTAAATCTACCCTGCTCTAGTTTAAAACCATTACCCCTTGTCTTGTCATTACATGCCCTTGTGAACAGTCCCCCTCCATCTTTCCTGCAGGCCCCCTTCAGGTACTGGGAGGCCGCTATAAGGTCTCCCCGGAGCCTTCTCTTCTCCAGGCTGAACAACCCCAACTCTCCAAGCCTGTCCTCATAGCAGAGACGTTCCAGCCCTCTGACCACTTCTGTGGCCCTCCTCTGGCCCCATGTCAGGTCCATGTCCTTCTTGTGTTGAAGACTCCAGAGCTGGGCACAGTACTGCAGGTGGAGTCTCACCAGAGCAGAGTCTTGCTGTTGCCACTTGTCTTCTCACCACATCATCTTCTGGCTGATTTGGCTTTGCTAATCCCAACTCTTTGTGCTTCAGGAGGGGGCATCCCCACTGGGCTGCTGGTGGGTGGATGAGTGGATTGATGGATGGATGGAAGGTACAACGAGCATCAGAGCCAGTGGTGAGGAGAGTATCTCACCCAAAACACATGCCTGGGTCATCCTTAACCAGCCCCATGGCTGGTCATCATCATAGGCACGGAGCAGGACGAAGGGGCAGCAGCCAGCCCTGTGTCGCTTGGTTTATGCTTGCAACCAGCCTGTGGCTTCGGGAGGCAGAGAAGTCAGCCTCAGGAGAGGGGCAGGTGGCAGGTGTCGGGATGCAGGGAGCCGCTCGAGAGTAGAGAGCCACGGCCCCAGCTGCATCAGCCGAGGTGTTCTCCAGTGGAGAGGTTTCCTTATTTTTAGAAGAAAGATGTTAGCACTTGTCCTGAAGTCAGGTTAACCTGATGTTTATCCATGCCGTAGCTACCAAATGTTGCTCTTGCGCAGTCTTTGACTCATTTTAAAGAGAAGCTGTCTGAGCAGCTAAAATACCAGTTCTGTTAAATACCCATTGGGGAAGACTGTCACATTTAGTTATAGCCAGCAATACTGAAAACAGACATCAGGTGCTATTCCATGCGTACGCGTCAGGACCTATGATTATATTTGTGTGTTGATGAGAATATCTAGAATTAAAATGGAAGAGTTGAGGACAGGGAAAGGAAATTTAAAAAATCTCCCGGAGACTTCTTGACATTTTCAGACATGTTGTCATTGCTCCTGCAAGACATAAAATGATAAAAACAATATTCTAGACAATAAACCATCTGTATCTAACAGATTTGTTCACCTCTCTTTACCGGCTGATAGGGAGAGATTTATTTATTTTTGCAGTGGATCAGAAGAAGTTCTCATGGTGAAGTTCAATTGTTATTTATTCTGCAGTTTCCTCCTTTCTCGTGGTCATCATCTGTTTTCCTTTCAGCTCATAAAAGTGGCTACAAACAACCCTTTTGGATGACGGCAGTGACACAGATGGAAAGCGAGGTTAAAAAGCAGGGAGCAAGGAGATAGGAGGGCATGACGTCAAGAGCACGAGCAGGGTGAACAACAACAGACACAACACAGGAATACAGAAAGGAGAACCGTCAAGTAGAACCCACAGCCCAAAAAGACAAGGATGTGGCCCCGCAGCTGATGTCAATTCTCTTTTGCCCAAGCCCCTACACGTATGACCAACCCTCCTGTCAGCACACATCCCCATCGAGCACTGATTATTTGGTTATGTGCTCGTTTGTATTGTAACACAGGACTTAGAGGCAAAAAAAGGTTTAGATCAGGCTTGAATGTATCTGTTTTGTGAGGAATACAGGAAAAAAAAAACCCACAGAGGCTTAAAGTCCTCCTGTGCCCTTCCTATTTTTTCTCCTAAAGAAGGTCAAGCAATCTCACAGCTGTCTGGATGAGATCGTAGGTCACATAGCAAAGAGCACATGGATAAGGGGGTGAAGCTGTACAATAAGTCTTGAGTTGTTCAGGGTCCTCGTTGCCACAAAATGAGGAATGACCTCTCCCTACTTCTTCCTTCTTGCACTGCTGGCCTAGGCCTTCTGTGTGTCTTTTGTAGCAGGTTTGTCTCATCTTTCACTGAGCCAGCTCGACACATAAGAACAGCAGAAAACTATTCCAGCAGAAATGGAGTGACAGAACAACTGCTTCCCTATAGCAATACAAGAGTTTATCCCTGTCATTCTCTTTAAATTATTTTACACTCAAATTTACAATTTTCAGAATAATTTTGAGGCACGCTGAAGAAATTATTCTATAAACTTTTGCTCTTTGCAGACAGGTGTTTGGGAATCTTCTTTCCTTAAGAAGAACTGATATAAAAAACCTCTGGTCATGCTTACTGCTTCATAGACAAGTCGCTTAACATTTCTTCCAGTAAATCCTCGTGTTCTCTCCTAAGCAGCCTGTGATCCAACTGAATGCAACTGAGATTCACCTGGTGAATTTTACTCTTCTGCGTAAACCATTAGTTTGTACATTGGTTCTGCATTAGAGACCATACAGCCATGCACCTCCATAAATATCCTTGAAGGCTCCCAACACACTCCTGCAGAAATACATGCCTTTTTTTTTTTTTTTTTTTTTTTCTGCCACTGATGCCTACAGGAGCAGCCTGTACCTGGCAGAATGAAGAAGTCATTTTTAAGCTCAGTGTCCGAAAACACTGTGGGCTGACACTCCTGACTGCTCATGTTTATCAGTAGAAAAATCCAACGCAACTTGTAATGTAAACCTCAGCTACCGAATCCCTCCCATCTTCTAGGCAGCCATCCAAGGTGTATTTAAAGCGAATTTCTTTGTGACCATTCGACACAGTGTCTCCAGATCCTCCTCAGCTGGCGATGAAATGTTTACAGTGGTTTCCTACTGCATTTTTAACCTCAAGAAGTTGTGAGCCACATAGCTATTTAAATCAACAAATGCTGCCTGTAAGTATGCTTCAGGGAAAGACTTTTAAAATGGTAGCAAGTACTCTGATATGGCCAAGCTGCAAGGCTCACAGGGTACCAGTTTTCCAAGTGAAACATGGAATAATTTGGGACACAAAACCTTGTGTTGCTCCACCAAAGAGAATCCTAAGATTGGTTTGCACAGGCATTGGCGCTGCAGGTTGACTCGTGGTTTTCAAACCATGACGCAGAGATGCCTGCAGATACGTGAACAACTTCTCAGGCATTCATGTAAGACAGGGGGAAAATAAAAAAAAGAAAGGCAAATTTACTGGAAGATGGTTAAAATTCACAGCACATATGCAGCTCAATATGCACATATGCAGAAACCAAAGCTGCAGATCAGAAATGGCTGGAAAGTTCTGGTCTAATCGATCATTTCTTTTCACCACTTCAAAGATTCAGAGTACCCCAAAATATTGATTCTGTTGAGTAAGCACCATGTTCCCACAGTTAAAAGCAGACGTTTTGTGAACTCTAAACCTGTCTTCTCACTGGTTACTGGTGCTAGACAGAAGCCAGTGACAGATCCCTGCCTGTAGAAGCAGCCTGGAGTTTTGAGCATTTTGATTCATTTCCATGAATCTTCTAATATTTTTCAGTCTGTGAAAATAGTAATTCTTTACAGAAGTGGCACTTCCAAGTGGTTAAAATCGGTACCGAAGTCGACTTCTGGTTTACTTCTGCTTAAATTCAAGTGGTTAAAGGAGATATTTCACTCAAAACCTGGGAATGACAAAGAGAAGCCCCTCACCGCCAAATGCAAGGGAACCCAAAATATAGACAGCTCTGAAGGAGAAAAATGAAAACTGCCAGAGGATGGAAAATCACAGGTGCCAGCCAGGCTGACACGTGGGGAAACCCAACTCCTTGAGGCATAGAGCAGGAATAGACCAAACATCATCAGTGTAATGTGTCTCCCTGTTCAGGTCATGGCAACCCTGCCTCCAGGATGCTCTTTTGAAGGGCGAGACAGTGGTTGACGCTCCAGTCTGTCTTATCCTTCACCCTGCAAGTAGAATTGCCCATGTGAGGGAATTGCTGAACTTGTTCTGTAATGAGGACAGCTGCCTAATTAAAACTTGGCTGGGATGAGCCAGGCTTTTTTTTTACGTAGGCCACCTAACTGCCACCAGAGGCCTGCATTTGCTGCCAGCCAGGTCGAATCCCAGCCTGTGACCTGTACTTCAATCCATGGCACCAGTGGGAAGAGTGAATAACTTACAATGACAGAATTCCAAAAATACCTTTTGCCAGAGATCTTTCACAGAACTTTCTTTCCTTCCTCTTCAAACTGCAACAGGGAAGGTTTAGACTAGACATTAGGAAAAGAATTTTCACAGAAAGAGTAATCAGACATTGGAACAGGCTGCCCAGAGGTGGTTGAGTCACCATCCCTGGGTGTGTTTAAAGGTTGTTTAGATGTGGTGTTGGGGGCTATGATTTAGGGGTGAGCTTTGTGGAGAAGAGTTAATGCTTGGACTCAATGATCTCAAGGGTCTTTTCAAACCTGAATGATTCTGTGATTCTATTCTCTTCTCCCAACCTTTTCTGTAGACCTTAAACCTGAATCTGGACTTTGTACAAACTGACGTGATTCCTTTTAGTTTTTCTCTCCATTCACACAGTGGATGCAAACTCAGGGACCATCTCACTGCCACTCATGACTGTGGCCTTGTGAGCAAAGCTCACTTCTTCCCGCTGAATCCTGCCAAAACCTAAACTCCCTTTTTCCCACCCATTACACTTCTAAATCTTCTGCTCGTCAAATTAAACTCCTAACCATGAACGCAATATAACCTGTGCACTTTTCTCTTCCTTTGTCCTTCAGTAACATGAGGTAGAAGTTCTCAGAGTTTCAAATAGAAATATTTAAACAAATTATTTACTCCAAAACATATTTATGGAAATTTAGAAGCAATCATTATTATTGCAGCTAGATTAAAAGTTGTTGAAACTGGTGAAACTGGCAGGTGTAGCCTATATTGACATCGTTGGAAGGGGCAGTTTAATGCGAGCTTCTGTCCACAGCAAAGAGGTATGCAAAAACCACTTAAGAATTTGAAAGTTTTGGGTCAAGGAACTTTGGCAGAGCATTGCATGGGAAAGGGAGAGGAGTTCAGGTAATGGTAGTGAGTAAAGAAGAGATAAGGATGTTTCAAAATAACTCAATCAGATTCTGTTTGGTGCCTTTTTGAGAGAAGATGAAAGGGACAGTGTCACCTGACAAAAGCTGTGTTCATATTATCCATCTGACTTGGGGCAATAGTAATTTCATTGCAGATCTGCTATTGTGTCCCCATGCCTTCTGGTGGTTTCAGTTTCTAAGTATTTTTCTGACTTCTCTTTCAGAGGAGATTTAATTGGAAAACCAGCCCAAATGTACTCCAACTCTACGAGGGACATATAGGTCTCACTGAAAGACTTGAACCTTGAAACATGGAGATGATCTTTGCTTGTTTGACTCTTCTGTGCTCAGGAAAGTACTCTCTGCATGTTCTTGGTACAGAACTGCTGGAAGAACCTAGCACCACCTCAGTTTCTTCTTCACATTGGTGTAACTTAAGCTAAATTTTAGCTGTTGGGTTCAAAAGAGACAACTGCTGACAACCTTATTCCTGGTTACATTTGCAGAAACACTTCTAATGTCAAGCTGCACGACAAGTCTTTTTCGTCTTTTCCTCATTGGTCACCAGGTTTTTCCAAGGATGCCTGTGTTTGTTTTGCTAGTACGTTGTTCATATCCTGAGAACAGAATGTCTGGGAGCAAAGCAAACAAAATGGAGAGCCAAACACAAGAGGTATATTACAACCAGGTTTTGGGGTATCTTCAGCCTTGAGGAGCCTTGTTCCAGTGACCGACCATCCTCTCAGTGAAGAACCTTTTCCTAAGGTTCAATCTGAACTTCTCCCGGTGTAGCTTCACTCCATTCCCTCGTGTCCTATCGCTGGTCACCAGAGAGAGTAGATCAGCACCTCCCCTTCTGCTGCCCCCCTCCTTGAGGAAGTTGTTGACTGTAATAAGGTCAACTCTCAGTCCTCTTCTCCAAACTAAGCAAACCAAGTGACCTCAGCCACTCCTTGTAAGCCTTGAACTCAAGACCTTTCACCATCTTAGTCACCCTCCTCTGACAACAGATACCTATAGATAATACTATAGTGGCAGTGGAGAGATGCAAGAAGCTCCTTTTTAGAGCGAGATCACATCACACGTACGAGAAATACTGATTGAAAGCTGTACTAGTGTTTCTGGATCTTAGCAGAAATGAATGTTGTCTGCTTGTTTTTTTCCGTGCAGGGCAAAGTAGCAGCCAGAGAACAAGCAGAGAGAAGCGGTCAAAAACCCAGGGAGATGGCAGGACCAATGTAAGCAAAGGAACCATGGCTGTAAGCCAGGAGGGGGAAAGATCGTGGCAGCTGGAGTGCTATGTGGCAACTGGAAGTGGAGAAATTGCCTCATTTTGAGTCTGTTTTCAGGAAAACAAGGCTGTGCACATATCCTCTGCACGGGCGGATTGCACACGAGACTCTGCACAAGACTGAGCAAAGGAAAGAGCTTGGTCTTCTTCCGTTGAGTTCTCCCCCAGCAGGAGTCATGCAAAAGAATCTGGTAGCAGGAAATAACATTTTAAAAGAGAAATGTGGACAAAAGAATGGAAAAAGCATACATACAAGTACCACGTAACAACTTTATTTTCTGTGTCATTTGGTTGTGGTCTCTAGCTCAGGGCAAACCACTGGTTTTACCCCTACCTGATGCTACTGCCACCACAGCGGGGTTGGTGTAAGTTAACATGCTGGACCACAAACTGGAGAACTTGAGTTCTTTACTTTTCTGCCAGTTTTGCTTCAAAACCTTTCATGACTACTGCTCCATCAAGAAACTTGGGCCATTTCAAATGCAAATGAGAAAGAGTTGTTGTTGTTTTCCATGTGCTTTTGCTATGAATTGTTGGAAAACTAAGGAGTTCAGATAGCTGGATTGTGTGCTTCTTTGAAAAAATTGTAATTTTACCAAGAATGTTGACTCAACAGTAGATGATTATATACAAGAAACAAGGGAATTTAAGGCTTAAGAGTCTTATATTTCATGAAAAATATCTGACACACAAACCACACTGGAAATAAATTTTAAGTCTTGTGAAGTGAAACATATATGGAAGCTCTTATGTATGCAAATAATACGACATCTCTCCTAATTCGTCTCCTCCATAAGTAAAATAAAAGGCAGTAAAATTTCAGGCAGACATATTCTATATCAATGCTGTTTCCTCCAACTCAAAATTATGTATTTTGTACTGCTTCTGTTATGATATTTCACACAGTCCCATACACGTAGCCTGTTTGGCTCAGCCTTCTTGTACTTCACATCCAACATTGTTTGGGGATCATGTATTTCTGGAGCCTGAACTCTGGCCAAGAAATCCAGGCTCTAAATTTAAGTAATTAATAATGACAATGATAATAAAATACACTTGTAGCCAAAATACCTGGTCAAAAGTCTATTAAACATAACCAAAAGAAGAAAAATGTTCCTTACCCAAGAAGAATTATTACTAGATTTTCCTGGGAATGCTGATTATGCTTCAGGTTTTGTGGTGATTTTTTTCCTTTTTTTTTTTCCTTTTGAAATTTTATATGGGATTCCATTTTGTCTGTTTCATTTGCCCTCGTGTGACTAAATCAATGCTTCGTTTTTTCCACATCCCAGAGCATCTTTCTCTTTGTATTGCACCAATCTCGAGGTCAGTCAGACCAGTACAGCCACAAGAACAGAGGAAACTAGGGATGGTGAGGGGGGCAGGATGTTACTCCCATTGTCCCTACTGAAGCGAGTTACCGAAGCAGGCTGAAAAATAATCAAGTCTTACGCTCCCTCCCATGCTCTGCTGGCTTCAAGGCAGTAGGAGGCAAAGGGAGAAGCCAAGACCTCTTGTTTGCTGAAGGCATGTGGTTGCATATGTTAGAACAGGAGTGGAGTTCTTCATTTATTTGTGTTGCAGTCGTGCCAATCACGACCCCAGGAACCCATTGAGTCAGTCGCCATACAAACCTGGAACAAAAGGAGTAATCCTGGAGCTCTGGGTAGCCAGTAAATCACCATCCTTTAAGGGACAGAGATTTGCATATTTACGGTTGGGAAATAACCATGCTTTAGTCTGTTGGAGCCTCTCTTGTTACCAGTGCACAGGGGGTTATGTAGATGGGAAGAAAAGAATCAGTGTTAGAGTCAGTGACCATGTACCGCATCCAGCTCTTCCCTCTGACTGAGACAACTGCATTTCAGTTTAAGAATAATTATTAAAAGCCTTGGGTTTTTTTTCCATTTTTCTCATCCTCGAATAATTTTTGTGACAAGCCATAGCAGCATCCTGTCTTCCCCACAAATGAAAGTTAAGTAAACCGTGCTCTAATTCTCCCAGCCGGAGGGAGGATCTGTGGCAGCAACTTCTTCCATATGCTCATTTTCCATTTCCAACTTTTATTTCGTAAATAACAGGCTTTCAGAATTGCCCACTCTATACTACCCAGCACTGATTTACTAGCTGTATTTCTACAGCAGAGGATTTGCATGCAAAACTAGAGTTAGAGCCTTTAGACAAGAGGACAGACATTAAAAAACCATAACTGAACGTAAAATACCCCTTGGAAAAAAAAAACCAACCAAACCCCAGGCTTAGCCACTGTAGACACTTAAAAACACAGATCTGCATCTCCAGGTTTATCCTGCCACAGTATTGAAAAACATGTTTAATGCTGTTGTACCCACAGTTACTCAGGCCACGAGTCCTTCTGAAAGGACACTTCAAAGAGCACACAACAACTTAATACTCATGTGGCACTGCGCCGGCTTTAGCACTTGACACAGACATGAATTTCTTGTTATAAGAGCAAGTTCCCAAGCCCTCAGAGTAGCAGGAGGAGATGACAGAGGGAAAGAGGTGGGAAGTAGAGAGAGAAATAACTTATGGGTTTTTGGGTTAAAAAGGTAGTCGGGTCTTTGTAGCCAATTTGAGTTGTGATGGGTCAGGTACCTGATCAGGCCAGCACGGCCACCAGGCACTGTGGTCCTCATTCCTCAGGAAGGCCAGGACTTCTGTCAAGATGGGCAATGCTGATGAGAGGTTGTCTAATAGTAAACAGCCAAAAGCAGTGGCAATTTTCTTTTGATGAGTTATTTGTTGCTGCCATTTCCCCAATGCGTGTCCTCTCCACTTCTGCTCCTCAGAGATGGCCAGTATTGTGAGATTGTCCATGAAACACGTTAGGATTTAACCATGCGTGGCCATAGTCAGGCTCTGTTTGAGCAAACTCAGAAAGAGCACAGTTTCTTCCAGAAAAGATGCTTCCTATGTTGGGAGGGAGTTGAGAGGAATTTCTACCTTTTGTGAAAGGAAGACCACGAACAAAAAAATCAGAGCCTGACACAACTTTGTGTGGGCTGCTCCTCAAATATTTGATTAGACATTGCTGTCATTTCACTGTCTATCTACATGTAATTGGTAGACAATCAACCTACATTTGCCAGGTTAGGTTTCTGCTAAGCTGTTGATCTGAATCTGTTCACAGTAGCAAACAGCGAGTGCTAGAGCCTGAAGCAGTGAGAGAGGCTGTGGGTGAAGTACAGCAAAGAGAAGATGAAGTTTTTAGCAACAAATTGTCAGATAAGCTCGAGAAATCCTGTGGACCTACATCTGTCAGCACGACATGTTCCAGTCTACATAGCACATCAGAAGCAAGAAGGATGTCAGCCTTGCAGATCTCAGCAGTGCAAGAACTACTTTCAGATGTTTGGCATCCTGAGGTGCCCATGGCATTGAATTGGATATAGGGGCTGTTGTCCAGCAGAGTTGCCCAACCTTTTGCTTCTTGAAGAATTCCCTGCTTAGTGAAAAAGAAAGTCTCTAATGGAGGTGTAGCCTCCCAAAGAGATTTCATAGAATCATGGAATGAGTTGGCTTGGAAGGAACCTTAAAGATCATCTGGTTCTAAAGCCTTGCCATGGGCAGGAACACCACGTTGCGATTGATGTCACTACGGGACTTTTGGATTTTGTTGCCTCTGTGGCCTGAAGAAGCACCTTGCAGACACTCCAGTGTTCACAGATCACACAGCTGAGTGCCGTAGTCCTGAGCAGGGCAGTAACAGCAGGACACCTGTTTATATTTTTATTCCCATTCACTTCTGGATGCTCTGCAACACCTGAGCTAACCACTGGGACACAAACCCGCCACCTGGATTAGCATTCTAACACCCGACCGAATGAGTCATGGTCTCTCCTATGGATCCCAGACTAATAAATTTATCTGTGGCAAATCTAACTTCTTCACTCCGTTGGTTTGAATTCCCTTAGAAAAGCATTTAGACCTGCAGGGAACGTTGTTAATAGAAATAAAAGTTCCTTCAACTTCAGCTACTCTCTGAGCTCATTTCAAATATAATCAACTGTGTGGCTTAGCTCAAATCTGATTAAACATCTCCAGTGACAGCTAACAGACTCCTTTGGCACCTGACATCTTTTGTGGCTCCATGAATATCCTCTGCACTGCTATTTACAGAGCCAGGCCTCAAGCAGGTATAGCTTGCTTACGTTTATAGATAGGTTTTATGACAATTTATTACTTCTGACATAAAAATCCTTGTCTTGATCTAGAACTGCTCTGTGCTAGGCAGTCTGCATGTGGAACAGCAAGATAGCTTCTGCTCTAGTCCTTATTTCCTGGTTTGCTTTAAGTTTGACCATTTATGGTATGAAATCAGTCCTTGAAATACCGTGTATTTCCTTCTCTCACCTTATTGCATGCCTAAAATACTTCTAGGAACCTCTCCAAACCTCCTCTTAAGCGTTAACAGCACGTGCTCACATACTTTGTCTAGACTTGAAATATGCTTAAGCAGTGAAGTCTGAGGGGTGGGCAGGCAGCATATTTAGTCCACAATAAATTAACTGGAGCGAAGGCTAATCTTCAAGACCAATACTTTCTGCTTCTCTTCAACAGCCACAGGAGAGCAAGGCAGGAACTGGATTGACTGATATTTTCCGCGTACGACGCGGGGTCTCCTCTAAGGCCAGGCTGATCATTTGTGGGCTCAGGTATCCTTTCCCACTGTCTCTGCTCCCAGCTGGTTTTAAAACAAGCCTAAGCGACCACACACTCAACTTCAGATCCCAAAACCAATGCCAACAGATATCTGGGTTATAAAAATACGAACCCAATCCAGCTAATTAAGCACATACAAAACATGGATGACCTCTCTCCCCTGCCTGCGAGGAAAAAAAAAAAGAAAAGAAGGCGTTTTCCTGCGCTTGTACTACAAAGCCAGGAAACACCTGAGAAGAAACAAGACAGCAGCCTGTCGTTACTATGAAAATATTCTGGATACAAGACTTCCCTCTAGTGGACAATCCGTGAACTGAGCACTTCCCATTAACACCTGCAGTTCCCGACGTGAAAAAAAAAAGAGTAAAAATCAAAAAGTACATGTAACATTGTTGTTGAAATAGTAAGGGGCAAGTGCATTCATGTATGAAAATATGGTTATGCTTGACTCTTTTGTGTTACAATTGAAGCTTGATCTCTTCCTATATGGAAGATGCTTCCTATATGGAGATGCTACAGCTGAAGGGATGTGAGAAAAGGCCCCTTCCACCATAACCGCTAATTCTGGACTAAACTTTTGTTGTCCATACTAGGATCAGGTACCAAATTTTCCATTCTGGCCTGGGCTTCTGGGACAGGTTTATTCCATTATGATGAGAATTTTGTCAGCCTTGGGGTACACCTGCCTGCTTTTGGGGACGAAAGAAGGAAAGAGTGGGCATTTGTGAGATGGAAGCAGTACTGCAGGACCCCACGTGAGGCTGGGTGCTGGGTCAGGGAGTTCTCATGGTGTTTACATTGTTGACACAATTACTTAATTTGTGCAGGGATAAGCAATGGGGATTTGTAAAACACAATAAAACAGCTCAAAACAAAAGGTTTTCAAAGAGCCACAAAACAAATCAGGTGAGTTAACTCGTTTAGTGTAATTTATGGTAATCAAAATTAATGCCTCAATGGTTTCACATCCAGCCTATGTAAGGCGTTTTGAAGGGTTTTGGTAATGAGCAAATGAAGCCCAACCAACGTATACATGCGTGCCATCGCAGAATATAGGTGCTACAGGAGCATGTAGCTTCAGAACTTCAGACCACAGCAAACACATCTAACCCAGGTTCCAGTCAGAATTGTGCCTGTGCCTCTCTGTTGTGTACACAGTGAAGCTACACAATCACAGAATTACCCAGATTGGAAAAGATCTTTAAGATCATTTAATCCAATCATTAGCCTAACACTGACGAGTCCTCAACTAAACCATATATATCTCTAAGCACTATGTCTATGTCATGCAACTCTGAAATAACTTCAGGGACTGGGACCCCACCACTGCCCTGGACACCCCTTTCCAATGCTTGATGACTGTTTCAGTAAAGAAAATCTTCCTAATATCCAATCTAAACTTCCCTTAGCATAAATTGAGGCCATTTCCTCTTGTCCTATCACTTGTTACTTGATTGAACTACTACCACTGTCATTTTCAGCTCCTCCCAAAACTGCTTCACAGGCCTCGAGGAAGGGCACAGCCATGGTACATCTGGGCTGAGCTGCCTACTAGTACAGGGAGCTTCTTGTGCCGAAGCAGGGGCAGTATTTTTGATACCCAGTTAGTCATTGTGGGTAAATCACGAGCCATGATGGTTCATGGCTCAATCCACTGCCACTAAACCCCAAGGAGGGGCATGTACACTACTCAGTGACACACAACTGAAGATGAGCTGGCTGCTTTTGACCAGTCAAAAAAAAATAAATGTTTCTGTCAGTTCAGCAAACTCAATTAGTCCTTCACTAAATGATGCCCTGAACTAT
Organism: Trogon surrucura; assembly: GCA_020746105.1. Classification (NCBI taxonomy): domain Eukaryota; kingdom Metazoa; phylum Chordata; class Aves; order Trogoniformes; family Trogonidae; genus Trogon; species Trogon surrucura. The sequence goes on from CM036617.1 coordinate 35,860,803, forward strand.
ATCTAACATAGCTTTTCACTATTTTAACTACTGAAGAAATTCTTCTGTTACGAGGGTGGGAAGACTCTGGAATAGATTGCCTAGAGAAGTTGTGGCTGCTCCCTCCCTGGGGAAGTTCAAGGCCAGGTTGGATGAGGTCTTGAGCAACCCCATCTAGTTAAGGGTATCCCCGCCCATGGCAGGGAGGTTGGATTAGATGATCTCTAAGGTCCCTTCCAACCTAAGACATTCTATGATTGTCCAGCATGTCAAGGTAAGCAAGGTCCCGCATTCTGCAGGCAGTCTTTTACTGCTGCATCGGCACGGACAGTAAATCCTGTTTTAACGGTACCTGCAGGTCCTTAGGGCATGGCATCACACCATGCTCGTCTGCAACAAAGAGTAAATTTGAAGGAGGTTGTGAGCATGCATCACAGGATGGGGAAGCATTTGAATAAGGTATTGATAAAACCAGCTGATAAAAAAAAAATTGTAGTGGTATGTTGATAAAAAAACCAAAAGTTTGTTGATCTATTAAACCTGGCCTAGATAGAAACGTCAGTCTTGCAGAGAACAGTACAATTTCCTTGATTAATCAAAGGCTTCTTTCTTTTTGTTAAAAAAAAAAAAACAGGGTAAAAATACTCAAGCACATTACAAGGTCTGGAATTTGTTTTGGTCTTTAGCAATTCTTCTAGACTTCTCAGGTTTAAATCAGGAACGAGTTTCCACGACTTAGCTATAGCTCTACTTGCAGATGACCACAGCTTCACTTCCTACACCGGACAATTTTTCTTAGCAGAACCACTGCTACAACCACACAAAACTTTACCAGTCCTCACCACAAAAAATGTCACCACTCGAAACATGCTCTATATCAATAGCTTTATTCACAAAGGTCTGCTCGTGGGTGGACATAGAAGCATCTTAAAGCAACTCAGCACCTGGTGAAATTGCAGGCTTGCTCTTTAGGCATTAACTGAGACCATGCCAGGGTTACAGAAGAAAGGAGAGCTGCAGCATAAATAGGCCACTCCTTCCACCGTCCTGTGAGTCAATGGAAGAGGTGCTGCTATAAATAGGAACTACCCTAGTCTCAGTCTAGGACATTTTCTGCTAGCCTCATCTGATAGCCAGTCTCAGATTTGAGACCCGAGATCAGGTACAGGGCGCACCTGTGCCGGAGCAAAGTTGATGTGAGCCTCTTCACAATCTCAGAGTCACCTCCACAAGCAGACTCAGTCTGGATCTTCCACAAATTCTTAAGGCAGCCACACAGTTTTTCTGAAGCCAACGGACTGGTAAGAGAAGCTACTTCCTGGGATGTCACATGTGCTAGTGGAAGAAAGAAGTTAAGGGGTGAGAGACTGGAACAAGACTGTCAAAGTGGCTTAAATTATTTTTGAGATGACAAATTGCAGAGGGGAAAATAAAAGCAAGGAAGAGGTGAAGAAAACAATAATGAAAAAGACAGTAGGAATGAGAATAGAGCTAGGCCAGCTGATGCATTTTGAAGGTTAAACACTGAAATATGAGGTACTGATGCTACGACATGCAAAGTGTTAGTATTTATATATTATAGCACACTTCCTCTGGGACAAGTTAAACAGGTCTGTTAAGTTTGATGCCTGTTCTAATTCAAGTTACTGAAAAGACATCAAACCTTTTCAGCAGTTTAAAGAAAACCACCTTCCCTTGACATCTGCTCTTCTCCATTATTTTTGTTACCCTTCCTATACTCGCTCTTTGCGACAGTCTACGGGATTGCCAAACATCCACCAGCCCAAGGAGCTCACACCTGCAATGACAGCACAGAAGAAAATGCAGCAGCTTATGCCTCCAGCAGTTCTACGAGAAAACCAAACCATGCTCTGTGTGACAGAAGACTCGATTTTAATATTTTTCAGAATTCTGCAAAGAGTTCCTACAATTCTTAGTCTAGAAATCAAAACTACTCATCTACTTTCTCATGGAATGAACTGCTGAGAACATCACTCAGGTAGTTTTGCTCAAGTCTGATTTAAAGTGTCAAGCTAAGCAGAGGACTTGGATTTGCGGTCTTATCTGCAGTGCCGCAGCCTTCTTCTGAAGGTCTGGATTCATGGCTAGGCTTCGCGAATGAAGATACGGGAAGGGCTCTACCCACACTTGCTACAAGCGCGCTGATGACTCAAAAGGCCAATGCGGGGTGGGCAAGTCTGGTTGCAAAAGGCACAGCAGAAAGTCTCCTTAGGCGGTATTGGCGAGACAGTTCTTTCTGCGTTGTCTTTTCTCCTAGAGACTAATTAAAAGGCTGCTTGGACATTCAGGATGTTGCCGAACAAGACTGTCATCTCCAGGGTCAGTCTCGAGTGACCAATGTCCCGAGCCGCCTGCAGGCAGGGGTGGGTCTGCGGCTTCCAGTGCACCTTATCACCTGCCCTTTTGTCCCTCGCATGTCATCATCATAGAATGGCCTGGGCTGGAAGGGACCTCAGAGATCATTTTAATCCAACCTCCCTGTTGTGAGCAGGGACGCCACCTCTCGACTAGGTCAGGCAACACACGTGAGAACCGAACGGGAATCGAACCCGCAACCTTAGTGTTTCAAGCACCACGCTCAACCCACTGAGCTAAACCGGTACAGGACTTTACAAATGCGGGTGTAACCTTCAAGCCTGCGCAATGGATTTTTTAGGTGAGGCTCAGCGTGCACAGAACTGGCCCCACCCTTTACTGCTAAGCTTCATCTGCGAGGGCCTAGCGAGCTTGGACAGTGACAGCAAAGTCCTCAGGACGTTGGTTTAGTTAGAGTATCCTTCTCTTAGATAGATGGCCTTACAGGGCTAAATGAGCTCCATCTGCCCGGCTTTGGAGTTAGAGTTGTCCTTCTCCTAGGATGGTTGCTGGGAGGCTCACGAGCTCATCCTACCTGTGGACACAGTTAGTCTGACCCTTCAGCTGAGACCTGTCTGGCATGGGAGATCCTATTGGAGGCACACGCCACCACCAGCATAGCTCGCAACCTTCTTCGCATGCAAGCTTCTCCCCCGCAACAAGGGGGTGTCCGTGGAGAAGAGGCCTGGATTAAACCTCTAGCAACAGAAGCGTCATCATCATAAGAGACAGAAGACCATCGTACCACTCCGTGTCTTCACCTTAGATGGGCTGATAAAGTGCTGCTTCTAAGGTACTGCTGAGCCAAAACCAGCCCATGATGGTCACCTGTCTCTCCCTGCTCAAGCCATTTTTGAGCAAGTTGTTCCACAGCAAATGGGACATGGTGAACACTTAAGAGAAAAACCACCTTGCCCTATTTCTCAGGGTAGTATGTTACCATGCAGAGATACGTATCTCTCTGTGTGCCAGAAAGTGATTTTTTTTAACTACTTAGGAGTTGACATTAAACCAGTGAATGTTGCAACTGAACAGAAAAACCTAATGAGTTTGATGTCCATAAATATGCAAAAATTCCAAACCAAAGACAAGTGTGTACAAAATAATTTATTACAGCATAACATATGTTGGCAATATTTTACAGTGAGTTTTCCATTCAACCATTTTGAATCTAAACAGATGACACACAAAGGAGAATTTTAATTAGAACGGTTTATTTGTCTTAATAAAATCCCCTCTTCGTGAACTTATATTTGCCTTTGAGGGGCTAGTTAATATTACTGAAATTATTTACATTGCAGTGAAATAAAAACAAACCAAGATTGCATGATTCCATTACAGTTTCCAGAAAACGGATTTTTCTGTACAAGCCACAGTATAGTTACGTTTTGATAGCAGTTCTTACAGAATGTAAAGCTGTCATGTAGCCGTTTTGTCCAGCAATACTACGCTTTAAATAGGTATAATTAGATTGACTTCCATTTTGATGTGTTGTATATTTAATAGTTAATGCACCAGGATACAAAGTAAGAAAAAGGTTCGTTATGAGTCGTAGTCAGCCTCTTTGTGCTCCCTTTAAGTTTTTAGATGTAAAACATACTCCTCACGTATTACTTGCCTTAGCAATAGTACTTAGGCGTGAGCAGTACTGGAGTATTGGCCAGAAGCGGACAACTAAGACTTTCAACGGAGGTAATACAGTAAAATAACCAGGGAATTTTTATATCTTAGATAGGAACCGTATTCCCAATTACTGTACCTTCTGCGTTTGCCCAAAATTGGAGCAGCTTATTTCAACTTAAGTGTCAACAAGTGAACAGACTGGGAGAAACCAGTAGGAAGATGATGGAACAAAGGACAAACAACAGTATTAAATTCATTGTGTTTTCACAGGGAATTGCTTCAGGATACTCAAACTTAAAAATGTTAAACAGACCATAAACGTAAGGAAACCATAGTTATGGAACACAAGGTAGATAGAATAGTTTTCAAAAAGCCTTAGTTTTTTTGATTTTTTTTTCTCTTTTTTCTTTTAAATTTTACACAAACTTCTTATCTTCATATCCATCAACACTGGTTCCGTATAAGACACACACCTGACAAAAACATGCAAACCCCCACTGCTTTCATTGTCACTGTGCTTCAAAAGAAACCAAACTGATTAAAGATAAAAATAAAATTAAAAAAAAACCAAACAAAACCAAACCCAGAGGAAAAAAATACCTAAAGAACAGTAAAGGACAAAGAGGGCAATTCAAGCAGCACTTCAGTTTTAACCTGCTAAAAACGTTCAAATGATAATTTATTAACAAGATATGACCACGTTTATCTGCATATGTAACAACACTTATGTGTAAGCAGTCTTTAACATCCATACTTTTTTGTGAGGGAGGGCTGATGGATTATTAAAAGACTTAAAACTGTACAAGTACAAACATGAAAAATGCTGATTAAGGATAATGTTTACATAAATATTGGCAGTTTTTTGTCGGGGGGAAAAAAAAAACCCAAACAAACTAATAGCATACTCCATTTTATATAACTATCCAAATATTTTGTTTTATACCTGTTCAAGATATTAAAATACAACCTGGAAAAGTAACCCTGATCCGTATCCGGCCAGCACGTAATGAGTCAGGAGTTTTGTATACACGGGTGCGTGTAGGTATATACACACACACACGGGCTCGTGCACGCACTATTTCAGATTTCATTAGACAGCAAATCGTGGTTAAGGGCTGTGTGATTCACTGATGCGATGCTGCTATCGTCCTCGTTTGTGGCAGGCATAAAGGCAGACGTAAAAGGGAACAGTTTATGACACGCCGCTTGATATTCTTCGCATTGAGTGTGGCAGCTCCCGAAACTGCCATCAAGCAGTGCCTCAAAAACCTTCGTTAACGTCTGAAGGAACAAAAAGCAAGGGTTAACGAACGGGATTTACACGGGTTTTATTACAGAAGAAGATGTCCTGTTCAACAATACAAATCTGAGCCAACAGGTTCAACCATTGGTATTCAGTTACCTTCTAGTTACGCAGAAAACGGAAACCTTGTTCTTCCAAATAATATTATCATGACACGAAGCACATACATTATCCTGCAGTTAAGTATACATTAGTTAAGATCCCACACACTCTTTGGCTTTAAATACTGTTAATCTTTTACCTTCACATTTTTGTCTCTCATGTTTTTATCCAATCTAGTAGCAACAGCAATTGCTTTTTCTTGTCTTGATTTGTCCAGGAAATACATCATTTTTGCACCTTACCACAAGAAAGAACACAACATTTAGACAACAGCATTCCTAAAAGCAGCATCACATATAAAGGCACAAAAAATTTGCAAACTTACAAATCAGTGTGAATTAGGACTTCCTGCAAACTTTAATAAACCGTATTTTTCACTCTTATTTATAAATGAAAACTAACAAAGCTAAAGCTGTTTTGCAATTTTTTAGAAGCATAACGATTGAGTAACATGGGAGATCTGCTTCCGCAAAAATGAAATGCCTCACTGAAGACCCAGCAGCCAAGAAATACCCATAAAGATGTCTTGGTTTGAGCTAAACAGAATCAATTCTGGTGACTCATTTTTACTTTTCAGCTCAATCTCTTCTAAGGGGCTGCACTTCCTGAAGCCAGCAGCATGACAAAGCCCTTCCCACCAGCAGGCTAAATGAAATCCATCCTGCAAACTTAGAAATGAATAAAAGACGTGTTCTTGAAGGTACCTTGAATTATGTGGAGAAGTACTAGAGGTAAGCAAATGCAACAGTTACTAAACAATCGTGGAAACACAGTCCAGAAGAAATGTGTCTATGTCCTTACGGCAGAAAGTAAAGCCAAGCTGGGCCGCTAACCCAGGGCTGAGCAAAACACCTTAGCTCCAAGGGAAGTGACACTCAAGTTTGGGGCTTTGCCTAGACCAGGCTACATTGCCAAAAAGACATTGCATTAACGTAACGATGCAGCTTTTTGAACTACAGTTGATCAAAACCGGTCTGGGCATCTCGGCAAAATACTGTGCTGCTCCTCACATCAGAGCTGCCTTAATTTAACCTCTCATCTTCATGAACACACAGGCATTTCATATACTTTTACCAAATACAAAGTCCAGACATCTCTCTATATCAAAAGACTTATTGAACTTAACCTACCTGCATTTGTTTCAAGTCAGGGAGGCTTTGGTATGGAAATTGAAATGGGATTAAAATTCTGCTTATATTTTTTTACTAATAATAATTTTAAGCTAAGAAAACTCATGACAAAGGGACTGTGTTGCTTTCCGTAATAACAGAAAAACAGAAAGCAGAACCTGGAAAACATCCAGTTAGATGCCCAACAATGACACAAGTAGAAGAACACATCTAATAAGAATCAGTAGCAAAGGCCTGCCGAGATATCGGTACCTGACTTCCCAAATCTTAAGCCTGCTCACAGGACGGGCGACAAATATTGTTCTCAAGATGCTGTCCTGAAACAAGGATCCTGTAATGGCCTCTGTAAGGTTGGGGTAGAGTTATCTAAACTTTTGAGACAGATGAAAATCCTCTGAAGCTAACTTTCTTCAGTGATTTTGGACAGCCCCTGGGTAATTTCTAAAAATTGGTGAGATTAGTACTATGCAAATACTTCACATGCTTGATAAACCTACATTTATTTTTGCTTTCTAACTGCTGGAGGGGCATTTTGTTTTCTTCTCCACTAGCTTCTCAGGTATTAAAATTTTTATTCCAAACTTTCTGTACTCAGTAGCCATGACAAAAATGCAGTTCTGTCTTCCTTTGACTGAACTGCAGCAGCTACTTGCAGGTCTTCGACACAAGTAGTCTAAGTTTCATACTTCAACATTTTCATTGCTGACCATAAAGCAGAACAGTAAAAGTAGCATAACAAGCTCACCATGGTATTTTTATTGATGTTGTTGCTACGTGACAAAGCTATGAGCATGAACACAGACATTCCAACTGACAAGAAGACAGGGAAAAGCACTGCTTCTCAACAAAAAATTTTTTAAAATTCCTACATATAATTTCCAAACTAAAAGCTGCAACGGGAGGGATGACAGTGTTTCCATGCTTGAATACCTGTGGTGGTTTAATCCCGCTTTTTGGACCTAAGAAGCAGGTTCCTTATGCATCTAATAAAAAAGTGCATGTTTTTTAAACATGGTCAAAGCAGGCAGAAAAATGCAATGTAAGCGTGAATTTCCGGCTCACTGGAAAGTATGAATGAATTACATACTGCAGATAAAGATTGTGGACTTAAATCACTTAAACCATCTTCTTTTCAAGAGCATGAAAATAAACAAACCTGACAACTGGTGCTGAATGGAGGTAGCATTGTGTTTGAGAAATTCTTCATTAAAACTTTCCAAGTTTTTATTAACAAAGATTTTCTGCATTTCTTGAGTTAGGACCTTGCTCACAATTTCTGGGAGGTTACTATGGTCAGATACTAGAAGAGGGAAGAGAAACAAAAAGAGGCATTTAAACAACTGTAGGAAACGGTGTGAAACCACAAACATCGCTGCTAAAATTCCCATTTCCAAAATCTGGGCACAGAAACACAAATGTACATTTGAAACGGGTCAATACAAGCTGTGTTTAATCTAGATTAAACATTCATAAAGGGTGCTCTGTCATGTAAGTTTTCTGCTGCAAGCTCACAATGCACATACTTTGCTTCAGTCAGAATCTCCTTCTCCCATCTCCGCCCCTTTTCTTAAAATTGGCAAATTTCAGAGATCTTTGGAACACCTACTCTGCTGTGAAATCTACCCAAAATGAGTTACTGCATCCACCTGGTGGATTAATGGAGCAAGGAGTATAATACACACACAGTACCCAGCATGGCACAACCTGTGCTTTCTTGGGTACTACCAAAGAAAACAAACCATTTTTGTTTTTATTCATAGCAGTTTGTGTTTCAGAAGTATTTATAGATTACAAAAATATGTCATTATGCCCTTGTACAATATAATTTCCTGTATCTTTATACATATATACGTACTTCCTACACACATACCAGCTTTAGAGAATTTAATCAAGCACTCATGTAGCCACGGATTATTACTGTCGATGGCAAAAGCTCTTTTGACAGACTGTAACATCAACAGAAACTTTCCTGTGGAAAGGAGAAAACACAGAAACATAGCAAAATTAAGAATACAGAACTTTTTATATCAACTACTGTTCTCTTTACTAAATCTAGTACAAACATCAGAAACATCAATGACTACAGAGAATTACAAAGGAGATTTATTTTCTCCCCGTCCAATTTGCTTGATAAAATAGAAAGGCCCGCTGCTCAAACTCTGGCAGCGCTGCGTAGATGGTGTTACTACCCATTTAGCTTTGTTTTCCCCCTAGATAAAGATCACACTGCAAATATCTTACCACAGCATTTATTAGTATATGCCACAACTCACTTGGCTCTTTGTCTTTGTTTGGCTACACAAAAATGTTATTTCCCCTATTGTTGCAGGACATGATGCAAATCCCAGCTTCAGTCAAGTAGGTATCTATTCCAGACCATTTTAGGCTACATTCAAATAAACTGCAGCAAAGGGTTACAATTTTCTAGAGCAAAAATAAAATTATGCAGTACTTTTACCTTTTCTGAAGTATATTTCAAATGCTAATAAGTGTGTTTCTATGTCATCTCCAATAAGATTCTTAAGTGGTATAAGAAACTTAATGGCTTCTTCTAGTGGATTTTCTACCTGTTTTAATAGAAACATAGTGAAAGTCAAAGCTTAAGATACATGTCAAATAAAAAGCACCGAGGATAGTTTGGTTATTTAAATGCTTTGAATGACACAAAGACCACAGGTAAACTGTGTATAGCTTTCTGAATCAATCTCAGCTACAACATTTTTTTTTCTTAACAAGATTTAAGTGCCTACTCTAACAAAGTTATTGCTAACTCTGGCACTGCTCACTTAATGTACTCAGTGTTGCAATTTAGCCAAGAATTAAACATGACCACCTTAGCAACTTCAGAAGTTTAAGCCTATTGTCTGTGATAATAGAGATATTTCCTTACGCTCAGAGAAAACACTGGTTCATGTCTTCACATTTTGTGAACTGCAACCATATTTGTGTTATTTTTTAATTCATTGCCTGTATGAAAACCAGAGTTCTTCAGGCAAGAACCATCTTTTTGTTCTGTACCTATTTTAATGAAGGATGGTCTACTACTTAAACATCAAATTTACAGAAACTTTGATTTATTAAAGGAAAAAAATATTACTTTACTGCAAACACAAACTACAAAAAGGTATCTTTGCACATGAAACCTCTCAGATTTGTAGAATAATCTGATAGTATCCCAGATTATAGACTTTTTATGATAATCACATTAATATGAAAGACCATGCTAACCCTTTCCAGTTTTTCAGGAACTAGCTCTTCCCTGGGTCCACTAGTTTCCTCCTCCTCTTCATCTCGCTTTTTCTTTTGATTCTTTTGTTGTCGCTCTCTTTCTGCATGTTTTCTTTCCTCTTCAAGTTTTGCTTTCTTCTGTGCTCTTCTTTGCTTACTAAGCATTTTCTTCAATTCTTTGGCTGAGAGATTTTCTACAGGTTAAGGTAACAAACAGGTAACTTACATTAACGGCGTATTTAATTTAAAATCTTGTTTCTCTCAACACTCAGACATGCCACTATCTCTTTCCCCACATCACAAGGGCACACTTGTATAGTAATTTCCACTAACATTAGCACTTGCCAGACTATCATCCCTACAGATTCCAACATTAACACCATTACATTTCTGTTTACAGCATAACACAACGCTTGATCTTGCGTATTTTCTCTTATGTAGTTGTTACAGAAGCCTCAACAATTGAAAGGTTAATTACATCACATTGTTGCACTTATGACAAATCTTACCTTAGAAAATGGACAATGGTTTTCAAAGATAAGACTCAGCTTCCTTCTAGTGCGAATTAGAACCATCTAGCCTCTACCTTAAAATGAGCTTGTTATCTTCCATTAAAGTGTCTGAACAACACAGAGCCATAGTAATTGCACTGATTTTCTGTAAGTGCTATGGGATGGCTAAATGGATGCAGGCAGAAAGGGATAGTTCAGGGTGAGGAGAGGGAAAAATATTCTGGTATGTATTAGCAGGAGCGTTGTATGACTTCAGGCTGCTCGCTGTGTTCAAGATTTTTAGACTAGACCAGCATTTAGAGAAACCAAGAGGATTTAAGATTTGCCTGAGAAGCAGAACACATGAAAGACAGTTTCCTCCAGGTTCACACAGAAGTGAGGAGCCTTCAGCCTTTCAATTTTTCCTTCCCTGCTGTCCCACTGACCTGAGCAGTTCAGCCAGAATACAACAGTCATTTCCATTGGTTACTGTGGTGCTTCAGCATGATTTGTGATAGTAACATGGCAAGGAACAGAAGGACAGGACTGCTGGACTAACACACGATTCTTTTGGTGGCCATGGCACTGTCACCTCTCCACTGGGGCCTGCCACCACTCTCAGACAGGGAAGCAAGGAGAAGGAAGCCTTCTTTTTACCCCATTCATACACACATCGCTGTCATCTCCTGCAAATGCCAGTGTGCAGCAGGCAAATGAGCTAATACGGCTTCTCCGACTCTTCCCCATCTTAATTTCTGTGACCTATTGCTATCAAGACGCCACGTCCGACACCGACCTGACATTATACACAGAAAAAAGCTGGAGGGAAACGAGATGCAGGTTGAACTGTGCGGTGACACGCAGTCCTCTCGGTAAGGACTTCATTATACAAGGCAGATAAGGAAAAACTTATTCACCTCAATGAAAAGTAAGGTTGCCTTGGCAATATTTAGTGGTATTTTTGTTTCAGTTTAACTTTTTCCCCCATGTCAAAAGTTCTTCCCTTTGCAAAGGGCTAGATGTTAATTTCACCCCTTCACTAGACAGCCACTGCAGTACTGATGGTAGCTGCGATTTCACAGAGTAAGGAGCTATTTATCTTAAAGGAAAACACCTTGTAATTCATTTGTCATTGAACCCTCATATTTCCAAACCACACCACTGATTTCCTAAGAAAGTCTGCTTTCCATTTAACAGCAGTTTTAAATCGCTTCCTAAACTTATTATGTTAATACACACTTATCCGTGTATTCTTTGGTCCTGAAGTTATGTGAAAAATGAGAAAATGTAATACAGCGTTAATTTATTGCACAGTACAACTAGCTAAAAACACTGGATCAAAATTTAATTCTTACAATTCAGACTGCTTTCCCCCAAAATCTATCCACTGTTCCATAATTCATCTATTAAATGACATTTATCTTTTGTTTAAATGAGTAAATCATAGAATGTGTTGGGCTGGAAGGGACCCTTACAGGTCATCTAGTCCAACCCCCCTGCAGTGAGCAGGGACATCTTTCACTAGATCAGGTTGCTCAGAGCCCCATCCAGCCTGACTTCCAATGTCTTCCGGGTTGGAGCCTCCACCATCTCTCCGGGCAACCTGTGCCAGTGTTTCACCACGGTCCTAGTAAAGAACTTTTTTCTAACATCTAATCTAAATCTACCCTGCTTTAAAGCCATTGGCCCTCATCCTGTTGCTACACACCTGAACTGAATTTGATTTTTTTTCTCTGAATATTCTGAAATGCCACTCCTCCCCACCTGGGTTCCTTCACATCCTAGTTCTACATACTTCAGTTTACTCATGTACTAGTTTTATAATATGGTAAGAGAACAGAGTGGAAGAAACCTGTGGCATATCTGTGATCTCTTTTCAGTTATCAAACAGCACCAGAAAAGAGAATGACAGAATCACAGAATGTCAGGGGTTGGAAGGGACCTCAAAAGATCATCTAGCATGTATGTTAGAACTCACATTCATTCTACATCGTACAACTCAGCTTAGTAAACTTTTACACGAGTTACACATATGAGCCTCTTACGGTCTACATACCGGAATTCACTTCTTGTTCTTTGCTTTCATTGGTAAGAGGATTATCATGAAGCTTCAAGTAGATTTCAATTGCTGATCGAGCAGCCTTGAAGTAGAAGGCATGTTTCCTGAGCACATCTTCTAATCTCAAAAGGTCTACATAGGCACGAAGAGTCATTTTTCTCATGCAGTACGTGTGGAAGTCAAATTGATCATCCGTTATCTCAAAAAAATGCTTCAAGAAAAAAAAGAACACACACAACTTATACAATTCCCTTGCTTAGCCTACTCTTTTAATTAGGTGGAGGTCAATAAAATTACAACTGATTATTTATAGGCAATATTTAATAGACATAAAAATATCCTCACAGTATTTACTGTCCAAGAGAGCCTGTCAGTAGGGGAAAAATCTATCCAGCAAAATCTCATTTTCTTAACAGAAACAATAACATGATTGTTCAAAGACTTAGGTGTTCTTTAAAAGTCAACTGAAATATGATTGTTCTAACTTAAAACAAAAAAAAACCCCACAACACCCAAAAACAGCTGGCAAAAGACAGCATAAAGTTAATGTACAAACAGTTGTATGGTTAAGACACCCAGTATTTTATACTGAATTTGTTTCACTTCAAATAATTGGTTTTTACGTAACAGTAAAGGATAACATCTATCGCAACAAATCAACTATTTCTGTAGTTTTGAAAGTAGCTTTTAAAAAAATCATTACACTAGAAACTTTACATGCAGAGAAAACAACGCCAATTACAGCAGCAGATATTTTCATTAGCGTGTAGGTGAGAAATACCAGGAAAGAAGTTGCTGGTGTCTGCATCTACTCACCCTTTCTACCTCGTGGCATTTTTTCAAGGCATCACCATACTTCCCCAGCCTTTGATAAGCTGCAGCACATTCAGTCTGGAACCACATACACTGCATCTCATTTAGGTTTTCCATTGCAGAAGTTCCTTCCTGAAATAAGCATCATTATCACTGTTTGCTATGATAATTGACCATCTGCTTCTTTCAACTATGGCTACTTTCAGGTCATTAGCAGGAAACAACCAATCCTCCAACTACTTTCAATACAACAAAAAATTGACATAACTATCCAGCAACTGAGAATAACACTGAGGACACCCTGTGCTTGCCAAGACAGAGAAGCATAGATTGAAATATTTTTTTTAAAAAAAAATATTTCAATCTGAAGATTAGTGCCTCAACAGATTTTTAAGATTAACTCATACTTGCATACACAGTCTCAGTTTTACGATTTGGGGACAGAACATAACACTTTCTAAAAATCATAAATGTCAGCAAGTAATTTTCATTGGGTTTTCCTCTCAGGTAAGTGGCACTAGTCTAAAAATCCACCATTTTCATTTTCACTAATTCACTTCCAAGTGTTTTCACACCTAAAAATACAAAGAATTAAGGACTTGAATTCATTTATGTTCTCTGGGAAATCTCACTAAGTAGTTGTCTTTATATTTAGTTACATAAATAATATGGAAAACTGGTCTTCATTAATCTAAATTTTGTTCAACATTAAAAATTTAGACTTGAAAGTGCATACGCCATCTTTTACGTATAGAATTTGCTTTAACAATATCCATAGTACTAGTGTAAAGGAATGAAACATTCAAGTCCAAATTAATTTAAGTTAATGCTAAATCACAGCGAATATAGCGCACATTCATGAGCAGTTAGCTCGGATGGTATTACTGGGAAACAGCAGGTTTGACAGACAAGGTATCCATGAGATGTATTTGCATGGAGATATTCAGAAGTGGGGCAATGACAAAATACTTCTGGACAATCTCATCTGAACAACTGTTTTCTCCAGTGTTACTGGGTCTATACTGCCGGAGTCCTGCATCCAGTCCTGGGGCCCCCAGCACGAGGGACACAGGCCTGTTAGAGCAGGTCCAGAGGAGATCACAAAAAGAAATCGTTGGAACACACCTGTCCTGTGAGGAAAGGCTGACAGTGTTGAGGTTCAGCCTGGAGAAGAGAAGGCTCCAGGGAGACCTTACTGAGGCCTTTCAGCAGATAAAGGGAGCTCATAAGGACAAACTTCTCACCAGGGTCTGTAGTGACAAGGGGTAGCAGTCTTAAACTGAAAGAAGGTGGGCTTAGATTGGATAAGGAAGATACTGACTGGGAGGATTGTGACACATCAGCACAGATTTCCCAAAGAAGTTGTGGATGCTCCATCATTGGGAGTGTTCAAGGCCAGGCTGGACAGGGCTTTGAGGAACCTGGTCTAGTGGGAAGTGTCCCTGCCCATGGCAGGGATGTTGGACTAGATGATCTTTAAAAGGTTGTTTTCCAATTCGAACAGTTCTATGATTCTGTATAGTTTTTAGCACAAAGTATAAGAGCAATCTCTTAAAAAGAGACACTAATAAAAATTTTTATTTGGGTCAAAAGGTTACATGAATGAAAAAGAACTGCCAGAGGCAAGCAAAACCTGTCTTTGTTAAAGCTTATATTTACCCTTGTGAATTTAGAGCACATCTCCTCTGCATCCTTCACCATATTTGCTCGCAGCATGTATTTAGCACACTTAGAATTGATAAATCTGTCTGCTGTATCCAGAGACTGTGCTTCATCCATCCATTTGGCAGCTTCCTTGAGGTTACCTACATGCTGTTAGGGAGAAATTAAATAGTTAACTTTCAGTACAAGCCTACTATTAACCAACTCCTGAAATCTGCAGTTACCAGTATTTCTCCCCCAGGAATAACAAAAGGCAGTATTATTGTAACAAACAGAGTAACAACTTTTTTTTCAGAATAACAATTTGCTTTAAGATGTGACTTGCTTTGCAAAACCTAAACAAAACAGTTTATTTTCTTCCTGACAGAACAGTGACTAAAAAGAAACCCTCATGAAATCGATGCCCATAACCATTGCTAACAGAAACACTATCCACACATTGACACCAGCTTGTTGGGTTGTTTCTTTTTATAAACCAGGTACTCTACATGTCCAAATTCACTTTTTACCTTGTAAATTTTTGCTTTCAAATAGAATAGTTCTATTAATGTTGGAGTGCTTGCAATTGCAGCATTAATGTAATCCAAGGCCAAAGAACACTGGCCAAGTTTGTCAAAGTGCTGTGCCAGGAAGTATCGAACCCAAAGCAGTGTCGTTGGGGGCTCTTTCTCTCCATTTTCTGCAACAAAATGAAAAAAGAGTTACAGTAACTGCTGAGGTTGAGGACTGCATTTGGGGGGGGGGGGGGGGGGGGGGCGGAATCAAAATCAAACAAACCCAAACAGAAAACCCACAAAACAAAAACCACACAAAAACCAAAGCTTGGTAAATTCAGCAAAATCTTCCTGTAATGCACTCATTTACTAGAAAGTATTATAACTATTTTCTTGTAAAAAGTATCAAGAGCTGCTGAAGTTCTGATAACTGCCATAAACAATATTAATAATTACAGTGTAATTAATGTAAGAACATGCAAGCTTACCATATGCACTAAAAAGGTCGCAAGTTTTCAAGGAGGCTTCATAACCAGTAACAAGTTCTTGGATTGTAGAAACCTGCATTAAAAAAAATAAAAATAAATCAAAGTTATGCTTTACTCTCATGTTTACTAAATTACACACTGAAAAAATACTTGGGCAAAATTAGAGAAAGGATGCCAAAGTAATTACTTAATCTGGAAAAAAAAAGTGATAGAGCTTCCATAGGTTACAGAAAAAAAAAAATCTATATATTGAATGATACCACTTTGGGCAATCAGACCTTGTCAACGATACCACTGAAAATTCAAAATTTGCTCATAGTTTTGAGCTTGTACTGTATGAATCTGGCATTCACAATATATAGAACTGTTAGTACCACTGTTGTCAAAGACACAGAACTATTCCGACACCAGGTCCATGGTTTACAAGCACCACATAATATTTTTAAGCATTTTTATGAAATGTTCAACCTGTTCTGTAGCTAGATTCTAAACGTGCCTGCCACACCCAGCAAGTAACCAGCCTCAAGAACACAAAACCAAGGCTAAAGAAAGAAATATGATCTATGTAAATATACCCAAACCAGAGAAGAATAGCATGATACATTCCCTGATGAGGTGAAACCTATAGATAATAAAAGCCTTAAACTTCAGTGGTTAAGAGTAAGATGATCATACATTAAAAAAAAAAAAGTTGCTGCACAAGTAAAATAAAAAATACCACGGAGACACAGCAAAGTTTAAAAAATTAGGATACGACAGGGCATACATCCATTTTGAGACAAAGTTTGGGAGAAGAAAGGAAGGGAATAAACCTTGTTTTAGGAGATCAAAGTATACTATTTGAAGGATACTACTTAACCTAATTCAGCACAACAAGCACAAAATGCTGAATGTTTTCATTCAAAGAGAGCAGACAAGGTGACAGGCTCAAGTCATATGCTGTGTAAATGTCTCAAAGTATAATACAACATTCTGGAAAGCTCTGGGCAAATCTTGGAAGAAATGGTTTCTGGTAGCAAAATTTCAAATATAATAAAACTTTGCTAGACTTCAAATAACTACAAGGTGATAAAGGGATGTAAAAAAAAAAATCACAACTAAATTGACAAATAAACACATTAAGCTGTTCTCTGGCCTCAGACATTTGTTTATTAAAAGAAACCAACAACCTCAGGAAAAACCTTTGAAGATTCTCTTCTCTAAAATGAGTTTAAAGGAAGAAGCAAGCACCTGCTTCAGAGAGAGCACTGTCTATGAGCAACAGAGGGTCACTTCCTCACTGCTTTTCACTGCAACTTCAAAAGTATTCCCAGTGTTATTCCCACATGGCTGCTGACAAACTCAAAACTCCTTTGAAACCAGCCGGCTTTGTTAGACTGCAAGTGAACTACGTGTAAAGGGAGAAAGACCCCTTCATTTCTTTAATAAACACGTGCCCCCATCCCAAAGTCTACACACAATTTTTTCCACCATTGCACACTTGGGAGTCCAGCTACACAGATGGACAAAGACCACGCTACCGCCAAAAAGATCCGTGTCACCATCTCTGAGCTACCTGCACTTTCTTTCCTCAGAAGGAAAAATTTATTTACTGAAAGAGTTATCAGGCATTGGAATGGGGCCCCTGGTGGAGTCCCCGTCCCTGGAGGTTATTTAAGAGTCATGTAGATGCAGGGCTTAGGTATATGGTTTGACTTGTCAGCGTTAGGTTAATGATTGGACTCAATGTTCTTAAAGGTCCTTTCCAACCTGGGCAGTTCTGTGCCTGGTCCCTACTTTGGGTCAGTGCCAAACGTTCAGTCATTAGGGCGAGTTGGCAACGGGCAGCCCTGGGGCAGCAAGGCAGTAAGAGAGCCTCTCCTCTAGCAGGAGGGGCTTCAATCAGCTCACAGCAACAGCGACAAGAAATCCTCTGCTCTGGAGGTGATGGGAGAATATCAAACCGTGCCATGTCCTAACAGGTGCTAAATTCTTCCATATTCAGAACTCCGCAACACTTTTGGTTTCTACAGTCCAAGAAGCTACACTGGAAAGGCCATTCTGAAAACTGCTTTGAATAATAAATTCGGAAGCAAATATTCAGCGAAAGCAACAACTACAAAAATAATGCAAATCATATTGCCAGGTTATTGCACACATTCTTGATGAATATGACGGCATCTTTGTTTCTCATGAGTACTAAGAACCTTCTTTCCTTTTTATGCTTATGCTTCAGTCTCTTGCTAGTAATTTAGGAAAATAATTCCAAGTTCCTGTGCTGCTTCAAGGGAACAAATGGTCTGGAAATATGACCCCTATTTTCTGTGCTCATATGAACTGCAAGTTTAGTATTAAAATCTTGTCTCTTGGATTTACTACCATCTATTCTCTGTATTCTAGAGTCAACAACACCATCTCAAAAGCAATAATATCACACTATTTCTAAACACTACATTCTTCATAAAGAATCAAGCTGAGGTATCTGGAAATACCAGGATAGTCACCATGAGTTAATTTCAAACGTTATTATTCCAGGGAAGAAAAATTTCAGTTATTCCCTTACCATGGTTCAGAAAAGACTTAAGGTATTAAAGCAGATGTGCTAGACTGACTAGATGTGCTGTAGCATGGGCTAAGATTTAACTGTTAAAAAATTCATACATATCTGCACCACTGAGACACATGCAAGGGGTAGATCATCCTTCCTTAAACACCATCAGTAACAAAAAGGACACAAAACAGTGTGGAGGACTAAAAAGACAGCAGACAGGAACAAAATCACACATTACCTGGTACAAATATGTGCAGAGGAATACTTAAATCACTGAAAAAATGCACTAAATGCATCACTTGTGGGAATTACCACACAGCAGAAGACTGACACTTCAGAAAACCATTTTTATCATTTCCTTATGGAATGCCTTATAAGCATACATACTAGAAGCGAAGTATTTGTATGTGTTCTGGGTTTGATCTTTTAAGATAACTGAAGCATTTTAAAGCCTAGCTATACTCAGGTCTGTAAATTATGCAGTCACTTCAAGAGTAACTTTTTCTCCTCCTTCAAGCAGCTGCCACAATTCACTGCAACCCCTTCCAAACCAGTAACTGGTGTCTCAGAAAACAGTTCAACTTTGTCTCAGTGTCAAATCAAGTTTCTGAAATTCCAACGTCTCAAATGGTACCTTGCTTTTTCAGACAGAATTCAATGGATGCTACAAGTTTGAGACCCCCATGATAGAGCTGGAGACTTCCACATGGAAACACTCATTAATTCCTTTCAGAACCTGCCACAATGAGTTAGAGGAGAAAAATTAGGCAACAGTTCTTCAGCTTCCAGTAGGTGACCCAATGAGACTTGTCTTAAACTTGTGGGTATTTACTTCTCAGTAATTACAGCAGATAGGTGTAAATAAAATAGACATTTCACAAGAATCTCACCAACTCAGATTTAGCTGTCTTAGAGAGCTCTTCAATTAAAACTGTAATAGAAGGATCATTCTACATTCAAAAGCCATACTAGAGGGCTTTTTTTTTATATAGACCAGAAAAAACAGAGGTGAAAGCATGGCTGCTGTTTCTTCCTCAACTACACAAACTGTCTCATAAACACACATCTCCTTTGAGACACCCAACCCTGAAGGAGTATGTAGAACTCTGGATTGCAGGAAAAATGCGTAATATACAAGAATTGGAATTGCCTTGGTATTGACAAGCAGGGATCTTCTAAACAGCAGCCTGAAAGTTCAAACACTAACTGTATTTTGGCAACAAGTATTAGGTATGTCCCATAGAGGCATTCTTCTTCATTCCCCAGTTGTTACATGGAGCATTACTCCTTCTGAACTCTAGTTTGTAGACAATTTTAAAAGACATCTGTAGCCCTTCCTGAGGAAGGGGATGGGCTGCTGCCTAACTTTTCTCCCCACTTCAAAATAAGGGAGTAATTTCACAAAAGCATCTTCTCTTACATTGATAATGCACTTCTACTGTTCTTGCAAAAAAACCCCCAAACACCACCAAACAAACAAACGAACAAAAAAAAAACCAAACAAAAAAACCAACCCAAACAAATAAAAGATCCCAAACCCCCAAAAAGGACTACTGGCGAACGACCTGAGAAAGGGAAAACAGCAAGAAGAAGGGGATACCCTTCCTGAGCTTGCTCCTCTTCCATGGGATGAAACTCATCTTTGCTGAAAAGGAAACAGGATGTTTCCCAAGACAGATGTTCTCAACTCCGGAATCTGACAATTTGGTTCAGATGTCAGACAGCTGCTTTTCTTACAATGCAAAGTATCAGCACAAGGTGGCTTTCACCACCAGGAAGTCTGATTTCTCAGCTGGTTCTGCAGATCTAGCATGGAAGAAGGACTGCAGGAACCAACCTGCAAAGGCAGCATTTCTGCACATAACGTGCTCACTTAAGGCAAAATGAGGCATATGGGAATAAAGAAAAGACCATGTGTTCTTGCCCTTCAAAGAAAGGTTGTGCTATGTGTCCTCAAAATTTGGAATTGAACAACCTTTGTTTTCACCAAGAGAATTTTCCTGAAAAAAAAGCCCCAATTTGTTTCTTGCAGGCAACGTGCGTGGTGGCAACAACAGTGGCCCTGAAGGTCGTAGAAATTGATCCCAAAGCACCACATCACTTGCCATCAACAAATCAAATATCTGTGAATCAGATGAGTAATTATTTGAAAAAAAAATTTGCAAAACTTCCACTTGAATATCAGAAAGCATGCCTCAAAGCTGAATAAATCAATCCCTTTGTTTACATCCCAAAGTATAATGAATGTTGAAAGGATTTCCCACGACTAGCATGGTAAGTAGCAGTACTTGAACAAAACTTTCTGGTTCTCCAAGTAAGAATTGTATTCTTTATTCAGGCGAGTGGGGTGAAGTTGAGTTTGTGACACTCTCTCTCCAGCACAGCAGAAGAGGCATCCGCTACACTAAGTAAGAACTCTTAATGCCTGTGCAAGAAATTGAAGAACAGTTGTACTCTTCACAATATCTAGAAACCACCTGCAAATTGTTTTGCTACAGAGCACCCAAAAGGAAACTGTCATTGTGCAATTTCAAAACAGTCATAATCTAGAAGAGATGGGTGACCTGAAGATGGGATGACAAACTAAGCCTTTCAACAGCAGCCCTGGGAAAACATTTGCTTTGGGCCAGAGGAAAACGATGTTGATATTAACAGACCAAGTCCTTGTGGCCAAATTAGGAGCATCTTTCACAAGACAGAAAGAAGTATCCAGTACATACCCTGAAGCAATACTCTAAATGCCTCATGGGAAATGGAGAAGCAACAATAAAAACAGTCCGTAAGAGCACTACGTCAATACTTGAAGTCTTCGCTATGATGAGATGTTATCTAAGAGAGAGATAAGAAGGTGCTTACAATATGCAGAAGCAGTATCAATGGCCCCTGAAAAAATATTTATCAACTTAGTGCCAAGTTAATACAGGGGAACAAAAAAAATCAAAACAAAGCTGCTGGCTTAGAGATCTGGAGAAGTACTAAACCACCCCTCGAGTTGCCTCCATTTCTGAGACTGGGTAGTCCACACACACACACACACACACAGAGAACCAAGCAGCAAAACAGAACCGAAAGCTGGGGAGCCGAATCCACAAAATAATGAAGAGGAATACTTATAAAGAGTTGGTTCTTTGCTTTTCTTTTGATGCTACACTCTCCACACCATTCTAAACAGAATTTTCCCTTGAAACATCACAGTAAAAAAAAAAAGAAAAAAAAAAAAGAAAGCTCTGATACAATGATGACACAAACAAGAATATCTTCTAAAGTAGCATTTCTTGAATAATCCTGTTTCAAACCTCCCTTTGCTCACACAGACACCATCATAGCCTCCCTCAAAAGGATTACTTGTGATGGATGAGAGGAACTTGTATTCCCTTTCTCTAGGTCTCTAGAGATGCTGTACCGGAGGATCCTGGGTTCCCCACCAGTTAAGCTCCACCCAGGTGGTAAATTTGCAACCTTAAGTCCCCAGTTCTACAAAACGCAGACACCAAAACATGAACTTTCAGGCCTGCAAAAAATCTTTATGAATGGTATCACAGGCACACTGATGATGATCTACCTAGCACAGCCCCATCCAGTAATAAAGAGTACTTCATCGAGGGCACTCTGTTCATACCCTTCTGGATGGAAATACTGATGGGAAGGAAGTTTCAAATAAAGAAGGTGCCAAGAGTCTCAAAAAAAAAAAAAAGTCACAAATTCAATTAATCACACTGTGGAAAAGAGGAAGGGCAGCTACATATTAGAAAAGAGGTTTTCCTACAGCCTAGTGAAGACGAGAAACATCATCTATAGCCAAGAGGTGATTGGCATGAATCAAGATGTGCCTTTTTTCAAGGCAGTAAAGAACAGAACATGCCAAATACATAAGCCAGCTGGCACACTCACACTACAAAAAAGGTCTGAGAGTTCAGGCTCTTTCAGCGTATCCACAAAGGAAGGTGTATATAGGCAGCTGCCTATAGAAGTTCCACTTCCTATGGTTATAAATTTAACTAAAAGAATACCTAAAGATCACAACTTTTATAAGCTTACACAGTTCACAGCTCTTCAGCAAGGCTCACACTGGTTGATTTGTTTTTTAAAGCAGTGTTCCTCCATTATTTAGGAAGTGTCCCATCCATCTACTTTGGAACACAAGATATTGATAACCAGGCTTTATCACTGTAAAAAGGAAAATGTGCAGGGTATGCAAAGGAGTGAATACATCCATTTTTACTCAGGGCAACAACTTCCTTAGTCTCACTTAAAAAGTTTCTGCAACACAACTTGTTATATAGCTGACAGAGATTTATCCCATCCAGTGAGGTATGAACCACAGGACAAGTCCACAGAAACTACTCAGATTACTCCAACTGCGAAAGACTATTCATCCTCATACAGAGAATTTCCATTGCTTACATCTCAGTATATGGCTAACACCTGAATGCAATAAAAATCACATGCAACTCAAAAATATT
This sequence comes from Trogon surrucura, assembly GCA_020746105.1. Taxonomy (NCBI): domain Eukaryota; kingdom Metazoa; phylum Chordata; class Aves; order Trogoniformes; family Trogonidae; genus Trogon; species Trogon surrucura. The sequence continues at coordinate 35,883,544 of CM036617.1, forward strand.
TTACCACCTCATGCCACGAAAGTGAAAACAGGAAAATACAACAAGCAGCCTTCTGCTTCTGTATTTTACATATCTTTGACACATAGAGATGCCAAGTTTGTTTCTGTAAAAAGCTGTACTATATCGGGTAACATCCAACGGAAGTGTTGCTTTGAAACTAACAGCAGTTCAGATGCAGGTGCATCTTTTTAAATTTATTTAGTTGAGCCATCAATACTTCTGCTCTCCTAGGAAAAAAATGAAACGTGTTTATGCTCATGCATACACAGGGCAAGACAAAACTCTGTCACCTGTAGCAAAACACACACATAAAGGTGTCAAGGGTTAGGGCTGGGCCAGCTACTATAGGAACGACAGATTCTCTCTAACCTCTTTCTCCTCCCTCTCACCAAAGTCACAGTCAGCTTAAATTGACCTAAGCAAGAGTCAACTGCAAAACAAACAAACAAAACCCCACACAAAACCAAACCAAACAAGAAAAAAAAAAAAAAATCACAAGCATTCAGTGAGTTTGCATTCAGAGCTGTTCCTTGATCTAGCTTGCTAAGCAGCTGCACAGACTCTTGCGTCCCTTTGCAGTAGAAGCCTGGATATTCTACAGTCAGCTGCAAGCACCTGTAAAAAACACCTTTCCAGTCAGCTTGCAACTGGTCATCCTGACCCAGCTTGTGTAAAGTTTTTATTAACTTTTATATAAAGCTTATCCTATGGTACCATGGTTAGTCACCAACTGCAGCATTTCTCAGTGTGTGCTGGCTAAGTAGACATAATTCTCAGGAATTTCACCAAAAGGTTAGCAGCTTATACAGACTGGCTAGCCACAAAACACTAACTCTGCAGTACTGTATTCAAACCAAAACAGAATAAATATCAAAACACTAACCCACACCACAGTCCCAGAAAGTTATACATTTTGTTTCCTGACCATCTAAGAGATCAGTTACACATTTCGTAAGCAACAGAGAAAGTAGCTTTTAGTCAGACGTGTCTTAGAGCTGATCTACACTCTAAGGAAGTTCACACATTTTGATTTATTGTATATTTTCACAGAAAGAATGAGACAGAAGAGCTTTATTAGTTTTTAGATTTTTCTTTACAGTTAATTCCTTACCACTAAATACCATCATGACTTGGAATCACTTGCAAACATGAAGTACACCCAGTGCAGTGTCACGTGTTCAGAATTTAAAATTTGTTAAAAATCAAGCATAGCTAGAGCTTCTTTTTGCCCCGAGTTGGGTTTGTAGTGGTGCCTTATCAGGCACATCGCTGCTAGTAACCCATACGCCTTCCTGAGCCGTACAGCTCCACTGCAATACATTTGTGTGTAATCTCTGCACCATCAAATTCTTTTCCGATTTAGCATCTGAAGATAAGGCTAACTTGCTGTGTAAGCCACGATTATTTTTGCTGTACATTGCTGCTAGCACTGATAACAGCCACTCTTGAAATAAAACAAGTAATGCTTTTTTCTAGCATCAGTACCACCAACGAACACACAGGCTATTTGAAATACTAAACTCCAGAAGAAAAAGCTTCCTCCATTTATCTAAACGAGTTTAGTTCGTATCTGTCACTCCAAAAGTAACTTATATTTTGTATACTTGCTCTGCACAAACAGCATTATTTCTTTTTTAGGGCATGCTACACACAAGTTGAAAGAAATTACAAGTTTATAGTACAGGTAGCATTTGATAAACATTGTGATTGTTTTGTAATTTTGACTCAACATACATGACTGCATTAACCATTTTTTCTCTCAAAAACCGGAACTGAAAACATATTTTGTCCTGTATGTTACAGGCTTTGCACTTGTGAGTTATTCTTAGATGAGAGAACTCCCAGCTAGGGCAAAGTTGCTCCATACACCAGCTTTGCAGAGAGCAGACTGCTCAAGCAGAATGGCAAATGAGTCACAAGAACATTCTTCATTAAAAGCATTTATTGCTGCTTTGGAAAGGTCTAGCACGTGTGTTTACACACAAAGCACAGCTGCACCTCTTTTGGAGCTGTGCAACAGTATTAGAAGTACAAGATCAGCCTCATATTAAACAAAACAAAGTAGAATGGCTATAAATACAAGAGCCAGACATGAATTTTAAGTCCTTCAAATGTAGCAAGTTGAATATTAAAGCAACTCCTTAAAAACTATTTTAAAATAAGCAATACTCCTTGAATATCTTTAAAAATGAACTGTTAGGGCATCTATTCGGGATGGAAAAAACTACGGTTCAGACAGATTTGGAATTGAGATTGCTGGAAACAGAATTTCTCAAATCTTTTCCATAAAATGTAGCATCTTCCCATTCAAAAAGTAATGAAAGTATGACTGGAGTAATTAAATACCTTTTCAAATTCAACTATACATTATATTGATAATGCAGCCAGATGTGAAGTTTAACTTCTCTCCAAAACTGAAGGAAGTTTCAATGAAAGTGTATATTGGCCATAGGGGCAGCAAATACACTGTCCATAGTAAAGCTACAGAACATTTCAAAGTACAAACACTAGTGCTCAGCTCTATCATCTCACTATGATGTTCCTATCGGACTCCTACACAGGTTTTTTTTTGGGGGGGGGAAGTGAAAGTTAACACAGATTAACAGTTTACAAAACGGTCCACGAGAAAAGTTTCTCTGCAGGAACCTAGAATTGAGCAAGGCAACAATACCACAGTCAGAAAAGACTTTCTGTCCCAGGAAAACCCTCCCACAGTGTTAAGGTGTAAAACGTTCAACACAAAAGTTAAACCAAAACCTAGAGACTGCACAAAAGGCAGTTTAAGATGGCCCTGCTCACTTCAGGAGGGTTGGACTAGGTGACCTTTAAAGGTCCCTTTCATCCCAACGTATACCATGATTCCAAAGGCTTAATTTCCAAGTTTCTTTTTTCATTTTATGCTTCCAAGCACTGATCTTTCAACTACATGTTCTATATAAGCTACAGAAATTTAACATGCCAGTCTGCTACTGAAGTCTCCACATGATTTAGAGAGACTTACTCATTTATCTGCCATTTCCAGTTACAAAAGAGGAAATCTTCAGAAAAAGCACTCTGCTTAAATGTACTAGACAGCTTTCATCCAGGAATTCACCCCAACGGATAAAGAAACTACAAATGGGATATTAATTCTCCCCAGACATACTGTTGCAGACATGACAGAGCCTTATGAAGCAGACATAGTCATAAATCAGGAGGTCGTGCTGGGAGAGCACTTCACGTGGAAGACTAAGGATTGGAAGTCTACCCATTTTTTAACTCACCCCACCTCAAATTAATTTACACCTAATAATGAACATCAACTATCTGACAAATTCTATCAAGAAAATGTCAGCTGTTACAAGTGTAGCACAGAACAAAAAGAAATACTAGAAATCCAGAAATGACCAGCTAGTTCAGATTTATTGTTCTAACAGCAGTCACATGTCTGAATTGCACTAAAGACAACAGGTTCTACGGTACAAATCAAGGAGCTGCTCTTCAGGCAACAGAAATACAGGCACCAAGCAACACGATCTCCAGTAGTTTGTTACACCTTTCTCTCCTGAAGATCACTTGCCTCATTTAATGTATGCCAGAGAGTGAGTGAAAAGAGAAATAAATGGGATGTTCTATGAACATAGTGACATCTACCAAGCAGATTTTTTGCTTTCACTTTCCTAATGCCTTAAAACATTCAGAAACATTTTTTTTTAACATGCTGAGTATTCCACATCAACTGTGGCCTGTGAATATTTGAGGATAAACATCCCTGAAACCATCACTCCCAGGTTGTATGATCAATGCCTGCAGAATATGGCCTCTTACTGCTCGCTTCAAATGTCTCAAGAATGGATAATACTGCCCCTCTTTATTATAGTGTGTCAAGACTAGTAACTTGTGAGTTGTGACATAAGCCACAGCATATGAGAAAACTGTCAAACAAAATTTGCACTATGCCACAGTATGCAAACACGTTCAGAAAAACAGTATTATTCAGTTTAGAACACTTCCCTGTTTCACAACTACTCCTAATGACCCAGCCATAAAACTTGACATGACTTAAGAACAGCAGTACAAGTCTGTACTGAAAGTTTTAAGATACTCCTAGGAATACAAATTCAGAACAAACCAACATTCTAAGATGTCACTGTGGTCATCACACAGCTAATTTCAAGAGCAATTATGTTTGTTTTGTTGGGTTTTTTTTAAAGAAACTTTTTGACAGGTTTGGGAACTGCACAAAAGCAAGTAATTTCATATGAGGAGAGCATCAGTAGACGTAACTACGAGCAGAGACATCGAGAGCATTTCTTGTGCGTCTTCAGATAGATATTCGGAGCAGTTATCTCCAACACAGACCATTCAGATGAAAAAAAAAAAGTTCACTCGATGAAATAATTCGTAGGTCAGCTGCTACACCTGCCAGCTCTTGGCTTACATGTTACCTCAGGGATTCCAAATGTCAGTCATCAACATGTTTTACACTACCCACTCTCACTACAGAGTGGAAGTACCCTTTCCTGGCAGTAGCTACGATGAAGTTTGTTATCCTTTTCCTTAATCCAATAATTTTAAAAGTTTTCTTACTCCTCAAGATAGTTATAGCAGAAATTATATCTTTTGCTGTGAATGTCTAAGCAAGTCCACTTACCAGACTTCCCTCCTGGAATTTTAACTCAGAGACATTACTTCCTAAAACTTGAACTGACAGAGTCAGCACAGACAAAATGCTGATCTTAAGAGTTATTTCTTCTTGAAATGCAGAGAGATTCCTCATGGAACTAAAGTTTTTCTCTTCCTTACATAACCCGCCAATAGTTCAGAGGGCACTCAACTACAGTAACAGCTGCAACTTGCTTTAAATTCCTTTAGCTTTCCACATCAAGGAAGGAAAATGCCTTCTTTCCTGAAAGGGTTAAAGAAAGATCTTCACTGGAGACAGCCTACTTTCCTGTGTAGGTAGTTTTACACCTTTTTTTGAGACTGTTGTTTTGGATGTTTCTTCCAAACAGACACTGTCTCTCATCCAGTATCTCCTCAGTCTGCATGTTTTCAGTTACTCAGAAAAAGGGCATATGGGCACTAATGTCAAGCTTCAATGGAATCAACCAACACACCTGCAACCTAATCAATACAAACTTTGATGTTGACTAATGGAATATTTTCACTTTTTGGATTTTTATCTCGAGAATAAAGACGCCAGCTCATATGGGCAACCAAAGAGCATTTCTGAATGTTGTTCAAATACCAAAAAAACCCCAAACCACCCCAAAACACAATAAAAACAACTTACAGGGGAAGTGGGATAGCATTTTAGGACCTTCATCTTGTGAAAAACAATAACAAATACGGCTGTTCACTATTATTTCTAATGCATCTAGACAACCACAGAACATGTTACCATGTCCCACATCAGAAACATTTTAAGAGCTACATTCACCCTGAACCATAACTTTGCATGAACAACAAAACTCATAACAATGCAGTGGCACTCCTAAATACAAATGGAAATGGACAAGTGGGAACATGAACCACTCTGTCCATGAGGCAGGGCCCTTAGACAACCCATTTTGAATTGCATGACACACACACACACTCATGAATCACTCCCCTGGGCATCATCATCTGCTGGACTCCTACAAATTTTGTGTCCGTTACTCTTACCTTCAATACACAGAGTATACAAAGATCTGGGACTTCTCTGGCACAGGGTTTCCACAAATTAAAACTTCAAGATCACAAGAGTTCTGTTATCACCTCTCAGAGTAGACTATTTTAGACTAAAAGTCCATTTTCTCTTTAAATGTGTGCCACTGCAGTTGTTACCATATAGTACGTCCATGAAGGCAACAAGTTTAAGTAACAGTCATTAAAAACTGAAGTATTGATCTCCAAAACACAGCCCCTCATTTAAAGCCTAGCATATGGCATCTGTCAAGCATTAAAGACAACAGCTCCACTGAGCACCTCCCAAGAGCTGTGCACTAACATGGGAGCTCAGGAGTAGGAGCATGGCACACTCCAATCTCACCAGTGTTGCACAAATAGTCCTGGCTGTGTAACTTCACAAGCATCAGGAAGCAGCTACTCAAGGTGAACATGAGCTGTTTGACCTGAGAAATAAACTAGACACAATTATGACTTGACTAGAATTTGATCGGTATCCCTTTCTCCTCTTTTCCTTCACCAACTAGATGAGAGCAAAGCCAACTTCAGCTAAATCCCTTTGGCCAGTGACTGCTGATTTTCAAGAAGCTGAAATTATTCTTTTACATTGCTCTTTCTCATTACTTGAAACTACAAGCAGATGATCACTGACAAAATACCAAATGTACAACTATTATATTGTCTAGTCAAATTGGCACTGTGGCACATCACAGAAATGAAGAGGGATGTCATGTGTCACTTGGAGAGCTCAAAAAATCAAAAATGATGGATGGAGGATTCCACTTAAACAGTGATTGGATGCCTTCATATTTAGACATAGCATTCTTAGCCTAACCCCATTTCACTTCTGAATAAATAACATGCTCTTTTGGCTTACCCTGAAGCAGCTGCTAAAGATGTTTCTTTTGATATGTGGTGAACCACATGTGTACTCACAGTTAACCTAATACCAAGCCAAATTTGAAGTTGTTCATCTGTGTTTTCTAAGTTTCTAAAAGGGAGATTCTGTAACAAGCACCTGTTTTTCCCCTTTGTGAATGGTCTGAGAAGGAAGCAACAAGTTCCAGGAACTGACTGGGAGGGTTATGCTGGCAAACAGGCACAAAAGCAACAACTAAAGATTCCAAATTATAGTATCCAGATAGGGATCTCAATGCTTCTGCACACGGGCATTCATGGATGTCCTTACTGTGCCTTTCTGCAGTTTGCGACAGGCTTTTAGTGCTGCCAGACTTGCACATGATGCACACTCATCCCAGTACCAAAGTGCCAGCTGCAGACCGGCTTCCTGGCTAGCAAGTCAATGGCTACAAGCAGTTCCTAGACTTTAAGGTGAAACTCAGTAAGAAAATACTATTAAGGAATCATCAAGGTTAGAAGAGACTTCTGCCTAGTCTGAGGCCCTTTACAGAACAGGGTCAGCTGAAGAAAGTTCCTCCTAGCCATGTCCAGTCACATTTTTGACCATCTCTAAGATGACAACTCCACTACCTCTTTGAACAACTTGTTCCCATGATCAACAACTCCATGGCAAAACTGTCTTTTCTTTAGCTCAAATATTCTCTTGCATTTTAAAATGTGCATGTAACACTGAGTCTGTTCACTGGGCACCCGTGAGACACGCCTGGCTGTATTCTTTCACTCTTGCTTTCACATATCTCTAGGTATACGATCCACCTGAGCCTTCTCCAGGCTAAACAAGTCTAGCTCTCAGCTTCTCCTCATACACCAAACACTCCAGTCTCTTCACCAACTTCATGACCTTCCTCTGGACTCTTTCCAGTACGTCCATGCAGCTCTCCAACAAGGGAGGCCAGAAGTAAACCCAGCACTCCAGATGTGTCTCACCAGGTCTGAGGAAAGAAGGATCACCTCCCTCAAATATCACTTATTTTGCCTTTTCCCCCAAAAAAACATGGTTTACAAGAGATCCTGTGGCACTTAGAGTTCTAGAAAGAAGGAACTTTCTAGGCTTAAACACCAACTCTTTCCTAAAATGCTCCTATCTATGCCACTTCACAACAGTGTTGACTACAAATTACACCCCTTTCTCAGCTTGTAGAGAGTTCAGTGTTTGCTCAGTATTTTCTAGTCGGCATAAGATGATTCTGATTACAGTTATCTCAATTTTCAATCCAAATACACGAGTAATTCACGTGAATTCACATGTAAGCCAGTGAGAAGCTAGTTTTAACCACTGACTGAGGCAAGTTAAATACAAAAACACAGCACTTTCAGGAAAGGTGTAGCACACAGTTTGCCACAATTTTCTGCCTCCAAACCGTAAATTTTAGTAATTCTAAAATCAACTGCCATAGACTAAAATTAAAGTTTCTCTTAGTTTCAAAGATCCTTCTGTTACCCTTACATACTCATGAAAACCCAAGTAAGTCAAATGAAATGAGAAATGGACCTTGTCTTCGTAATAGAAGGACAAGAAAGAATAAAACGCTTTTTGCGGAAGTTAACACCAACAAATCCAAGCATATTTGGAAGCTGCAAGCCTTATGATTTTAACTTGAGTTGCTTTTCAGGACTAAAGCTGGCAGTTCTGAACAACACTGACATGATACAATGAAAATAACTAGCAGCAAGGCACCTTTCTGGATAAGTTTGCCCCAAAAGATGGTAGTCCTTTTTTAACCCATCGTGTCAAAAATCATTAAGTGCTGAAAAACCTTTTACACATTAGATGAGTTTATAAGTATCTTCTCACTTCTACATTTTCATACTTCAACCAACAGATAAAACTTCCACAGCACTGACCATCCTGTCCAGATGCTCAGTGTATCATCATTTTTTTAAAATAATTCAATCCAGTTTCAGAAGAATTACATTTGAAAATACGCACAGGCAATGGGCATTGTAGTAAAAGTTTTTCTATATGCGATACCAGGATTTACCAAAACTATGTCAACTATGTAGACACAGCACAGATCACATTGTCCAAACAGAAGCGCACTGAAAACACCATGTTAAGACAGCTAGCAAAGAGTCTTAGAAAGCAAAATAATTTTAGTCCAGTTAAAGGTACATCCACTGCTGCCTGAAAAGCCGCATCATGTATTTAGGGTTTTTCCTGCTCCAAAGAACTCCTCTTACCTAGTCACGAATGGGTTAGAATACTCTGAGTTTCACTGCTTGGAGCGAAAATAACAAATGTTTGAATGACCTTTATCTTCTACACATCTTAGGAACATGCTTTGGTTTCAGAATTTTACTGTATCTTGCGGGCAGGCTTGCAACAAACAACTACATTTGAAATAATAGTTCTAATATGACTCAATTTTACCAAAACTGTGAGCATTCAGAAGTGCAAAAATTAAACACTGAACTTTTAGCTAAAGATTAAAGTCAGAAACAAGCCTTTGTGATAAATACTAGTGTATTCACGTACTCATGCAATTCAGAAATTTACATAGAACAGCCATCTGTGCAATATTTTAAAATCATGACTTCTGGTGACATCATAAACCATAAGTTGAAAGAATCCTGACACACTTCAACCCAAAGTACACAAAAATAAAGGTGTTAGTTAACGCTGATTTTTCCAGAACGTCAGTGCACTCTGCACCAACCCAACTTCAGTATTTTGACATCAATTGTTCACAGAAGAAGTTTCATACATATTAAGCATCATCAAGTCATCATTCACAGATGACAAAATAGCACATTACGGAGAAAAATGTTCAGCAACAGTTATTGGTAAACTATAGGAAAAATCTACAAAAAAAAAATCAGTTAGCTAGTCTATGAGAAATTCAATATAGCAGACTTAATTAAAACCAGATAAATACTAAATTTTACCTTTTCTGGATTGTAATATAAAGATTTCAAAGTGGTAAACAAGGGTGGGCAGCCTTTACTGAAGTTAACCCTCAGGAACTTATCCATTAGTTCTCTAAATTTTTCACCTAGAAACAAAAGTGTATTTGGTTATATGTCAGTGATTGCAAGTGTTATAAAAATATAAGCACTAATTGCTGTGCAACTCTGGATAACAGACTAACTGAGAAACTGAAATTAAGGGTTTTCATCTTTCCTGTTACTTAAAACTGAGATGCAAATATGCTCCGGATGACCAAAAAAAAAAAAAAAGATATCAGAGTAAAATGCTAAGTTGCTAGTGTGTTTAGGAGACTGCTGATGAAGACATGGTAACAGTCCTGAAACCTGTAAAGTGTATTAAAAAGAAAGCATTAAGTGCTGGCTACAGAGAATGTAGCAAGAGCTATTTAAACAAACAATGGAAAAAGTTATAATGGTAAGAATAACTAAGCACTGGAATGGATTACCTTGGAGATCTTGTAAAAGCTCCATCACTGGAAGTTTTTATGATTAAGTTAGACAAATGTGTGTTAGGAATAGTGCAGATATAAATTATCCTGCTTTGAGGAAGAAGGATGGATGAAATGAACCCTCTACCTCTCTTCTAGTCCTATTTTTTTTTATGAGTAGGACATGACTTCCGATGATAATATGATTGTTTCTGGAATCAGAAACAGAAGACCGGGTTTCAGAAGGACAAGCACCACATCAGAATCATCGTTTATCAATTAATTTTATATTGGTTTTGTTTGTTTTGCATAGGGATGACACTGCTACACTTCACTGCCTACTCTGTTGTGAACTCCTCTAAGCCTTTGAATAAGGAAGTCGTCCACATAATGCTAACATACACACATAAAACTTAAAATAAACTTCAAATCATTAAGAGCATGTTACAGATTTGATTAACAGATTGTTTTGTAGATACTCGGAAAATGAAGATACTACGGCTTGTATATAACATTATGTACTTCCATGAATTCTTAACACTTACTAACTTACTAATTACTTAACACTTACTGTTATCAGCTCCATTACTGTGAACATGTAACTCATGTTCTCACCTCACTGTGCTGAACCAAACTGCTGGATATGGAAACTCCTACAACCTGCGGATGAGGATCCATAACTGCACTACAAGTGCATGCTTTATTAGAGGTGGATTAATTAAAACTTGCTTCCTCACACTATAAGAAACTTCCCTGTATGGCAAAAAAAAAAAAAATCCACCTCAGTTTCTCCATTTCTTCTGTGGAATTATTCCAATTTATATTCTTGATGGAAGAATTGTAATACAGTATTTAGGAAATCAAGTTTCAAGTTTCTATGAAGCACACACTTGTTTCTAGAAAGCACAAGGGCTTTAAATTAAAGTCTGAGAAAACGCAAAGCGCACAGCAAGGCACCCACCTACAGCACGAAGCCAAGCTCAAAATTTTGTCCCCGAGGAGGTGCAAACCTGACCACAGGAAGGGTGAATGCACAGCAGCATGAACAAACCTAAAACCGGATGGCCTGACTCCAACCTCCCACCCTTGATCAGTCTGAAAATTAACTGCAACAGCCTTCCCACCCCCTACAGGTGGTTTCCAGCTGGATCAAGGAGCTGATTTGTATCAAACACAAGGTAATTGAGATGCGAGGCATGGCAAGGGCTGGGAAGGTCTGCCCTTTTAATACAGGCCTGCATTTGAGTATTTTAAGCCAATTCCGAATCAACCAGTGTTAGCTGCAAGCAACTGGTCAGTGACCACACTGGAACAGCAACCTCATTTAATCCAAAATTCTTAACCTCTTGAAATTTGCAAATACATTTCTGCAAACAAGTTTGTTTCCACACCTTCACATTCTAGTCACTTTTGCAAACAAGAGTTCTCATCTGCTGGCCTTATAAACACAAGAAATCATTTAGTGAATAAATTAATTTCTAGAGGATCAAAAAACCTTACACATCCATGACTCATACAAATGTAAGAGATTAACAGAAACACACGTTGTAATTTAAGAAAATTCTGATTTGTGATGAAGCAGTGCAGAAAGTAGCTGTGAGATTTTTCTCAACTGATCTAAAAGTGAATTTTGCTTTCATTTAGACTACTGCTACAGCAGGAAAAACTAATCTCATTGCCAAACATATTTCTACTTAAATGAACATTAGCTGTGAAACTACACTGTCAGTTATGATAAGGTGATCTTGTGCAAAACAGAGTGAAATGAAGTCAACAGCAAAGCACATTACTAATAAAGATATGGAAAAGCGTTTTGCAGGGTTTTTCCTTGTTTGCTATGCATTACCATGACGATTTTATTAGAGAAGAAACTCTCCCAACTTCTCAAATCTGGCTGAACTGCCTTAAAATTTGCCCTTGTATCTTCAAAGGAACTGAAATACCTGGTATTAACTAAGGCACAAGAGTTAACTTCAGGGTTAAATCTCTTGCAAAGAGTTAAGATGTTGTGATTTTACACAGGAAAGGTGTACGCACATTCAGATTCCTGAACAACAAAAAAATTTGACTAGCTGTGCTCTGTCATATTCAAAGGCACAACAAACGTGGTGCTCAGTAAGCAAGTTAAACTAAGAACAAACCTCTCAAAATCAAAATCATGAGCAGATATGTTGAGAATCTGCAGCTCAACTTAGACTTCTTTACACTTGGACTTACGTACTTCATATTTCTTTTCCAAAAAGACATATATAAAATAAATATAAAAACTGGAGTTACAGCAGTTCAACAGCTACATAGCAAGTGTATATTTTTATGGCATTTATCATTTCATTTAGCCTCCTTCCATCTGTTTTGGAAGATCACAGCTTTCCCTTTTAAAAAGGAGTATATTTTCTCCTGATCTGAGGATATTTGTGCACTGTATTTCAAAACAGCTCTTGAAAGGACAGTCACTGAAAGAACTTAAGCTATAAAGTTAAAAACAAAATCATTTGACCTACGTAACACTGTAGATCTGCTTTTCCTTCCTATTCTTACTAAAGTATCAGCACAAAGTTAGCTTGCTGTAGATTTAAAATCCAATGGTCCTACAACAAAGCCTTGTACACCCAATAAAGATAAGAGTCATAAAAGTTAGCTTTTTCTGTACAGTAGAAAAAACACACCATACAGAAAAATTGTTAGGAAATTCATCACTCCTATGCTATTGTGATTGCTATATGTATCATTGACACTTGGTTTCAGTATTTATATAATACAAGTTAGCTTATACATAATGTATATTAAAGATACAGGAGGGAGGTGTGCGTATACACAGCCCTCTACACTTTTAACTCAAGTGTACTACACCTCCTACCTTTTAATTTGTAATTCTTCACTTGCATGCTGCAGAAAAACGTACGAGAATTCCTACAACCTATATGCCATTCTGTACTGCAGTTCTATCAATACAAACATTATGCAGTTTGCCAATATCACCATATTAGAGCACATGAACTTGTTCTATAAACTCCTAAAACATAATAATTTGTCTACCCCAAAAGAAACCGGTACATCTGTTTTGCGTACATGCACAAAAATAGGTATTAAATGCACATTCAGCCACCTGATGAAAACTTTAAGAAAAAAATTATGGAACACATATGCAACTTGTTACCTGAAACAAAGTTTAAAGGTAATCTTCTAGGTGAAACTGCTCTGGGATGTCTTTTACTAACTTCTTCATAAATCTGAAGCCTCTCTTCTAAAGTGCCTATTATCAGTAAATATAATAGATATAAGTAACAGAGACAAAAATCTATTCTTCTAAAAATGTTTTTAAATATCGAGAATAATTTAGCTAGACTTCTTATACAGTTTGGATTCGGAACAATTTCAACATTTCGAGCTACTTTTCCTAGATCATCATCAACATCACTGTACAACTGCACAAGGAACACACTCTGTACATCAATCTGCAACTACCAGCATTAACCACTCTTTAAGGATAAACTGCAAACAGGACAGTTACCTCACACATGCAATCACGGAGAACTAAAGTTTGGTTTCTTTCTTACACTCACAGAGGAGTTTGACATTCATAGCTTCAATAAATTTTTTTCACTACGCACCCATTTCAGACACACTTAAGGCATTCAGTGAAATATATCGCATTTTTAAATGGTCAGGATACAAAGAGCACTCTGCACAAGCATGCCTTTATTATAGCTTCTCTGGTGGCAGCAAAAACAAGGCACAATACTACCAGTGTAAGTACTGAGCACCAGAAATCCTTACACCTTAACATTTAACAAAAATGAAGCTACTTAAAGATTTAAAATTTTCTTCCCACTCCTCCCCTTTCCCCCATAATATGCTTTGGAGCTCCAATGTGGTTAGAACTTAAAAAAATACTAATCTGTTGCTTTGAAATGCCATTTTCACGTAATTAAGATCAATTTTGCATAAATTTTATCAAATTCATCAAGCAATTTAAAAAACCCCTGAATATACAGATCAAGGCTATGAAAACATTATTAAATATATCTGTTTTCCTTTTGCAAGAAAAATAATTTATCTTGTCACTGAGCTCAGATGTTGGGGGAGGGGGGGGAATATGTTACCCAGTGGCTCCAAGAGATGTAGAGTTCTAAAAGTTATACTAAAATAATGTTTGGATTGGAACTAAAGCATATAAAAGCCCTAATTGAAGTCACAAGTTGGAGCTCCAGAACTTACCATGGGGGAGGAAATAGTCCTAAGACCACCTAAAAAATAAAGTAGCATTATTAGTTTTATGAATTAGTACAGTTTTAATCTGCATAGGATTTTAATATGTCAAACAAACTATTGGGTTGGTTCTTTGTTAAGAGCTACACATTTTCATCAACTCATTTATTATATCAAACAGATTCATCAAGTTATTGGGTAATTTATCTCCTCTGACAATAACCACGATGTTAAACTCTATGGCACGAAAACCATTCAAAGGCCAAGGCTACTCTGCATAAATGTAACAAATGTAATAATTTTCATTTCCCGATCACAAGCCATACTCCCAGATCACATGAAATCCAACTATAACATTTTCTAGAAGAAAGCTGGTTGAGAAATAATAATATTGTAATATCTAGTAATAATATCCTTGTGGGCTTATGATTTATGATGTCATCAGAGTAATTCCAATAAAGCTTCCACTAATTTGTGAACAGTGAAATACAAGGAAACCATTCCTGTGTAAATGTAAACACTTGTGAAAGTTACAACTGTAGAATACTTATTCTATAATAAGTTGTTCTAATGTTGTAATTAAAAAACAATAAAGCAATTAGCTATTTTCCTGGAGAGACAGAACAGCAGTAATATGAGGAATAATACAGATTTTATCACATTTATCACCTTTTCCTCCAAAGAATAGTCAGCTAAAAAACCAAACCCAAACAATAAAAAGTCCAAACTTTTTTTCAGACGGCCTATCTTTAAAGGCTATCCGAAATATATATTTGCATATTTCTCTACATGCCCATAGAAAGAGGCACCACCTAACCAAGTTCCAGCACGACAGTTTTATGTTGCGATACACGACAGCAGTTTGACAAATCAACTACTAAACAGGAATGAATTGGAACTTGGTTTCCAAGCTCATGTGTGGCACAGGAACGTTCTTCGCGTAAGCACGTTCGCAGATGCCACCGTTAGCTCCAAGAAGAGAAAAACTTGCTTTTGGTCCTTCCACGCATGCAAGTTTTTCAGTGGACATTTTTAAAATGGATAAACACAACTATATCACATTTGAGACTGTAAGGTACATAATTTTATGCCAAGTAAAGCTTTTTAATGTAAGCCAGGAACCTATCAAGCAGGAGCTTTAAGTATATTCTATACCATACATATTTTCAATGTATCTGTGTATCTTAACTTACTAGGTTGTAGGGCCTTTTCCAAGCCTTCATAATAACACCAGTTTTCCGCATTGCGCTCAATTAACTCTTTGTACACTTCACCAGCTTCTTTCAGTCTTCCCAACTTCAGTAACATCTCTCCTAAAAACAATGTGATAAAGAACTGTGAATCATATCACAAAGACGCTGATGGCTTAACAGTAAAAGTCTATAAATCTAGATACGTAAAGGTGTGCTTAATCATACATGGATACTTGAAAAAGAGGCTTTATTTTTTCCAAAGGCATTTATTGTGTATTACAAGTGCTACCTGAAGCTACCACACATAAAACTCAACACAGCTGGGAGCATTCAGCACCTGTGAAAACAAAGATTTGAATGTCTGGATCTGAACACTTAAAATAGCTATTGGGAATACAAAGAAACAAGCATTTCTTCCTTCCAGGACTCCAACACATGACCGTCACTCCTTATCAGGCTGTTTACTCAACTACACTTACATTTTTCACACCAACTAACCAGTTTTTAATCTGTTAAATCACACTTGCTTGCTATGAAGTAAGTTGTTCTGCCAAGTCTGGTTTGCATGGAACTCATTTTCCTGGCCGCAGCCTGGTGTAACGCTGTGGTCTGCGATTTGAGACTACACTCTGATAACGCACTGATGTTCTCGCTTCTGCCAAGCGGTGCGTTTGGAGTATCAAGGCCTTGAACTTCTGCTCTGCCACCCAGGGCAGGCAGTCATTGCCTGCAGACAGCCAAGCATCAGCCCACTTGTGGGAGGTGGTGAGTGATCATCTTCACATCACTTGGGGATCCAGGTGGTTTTGTTTTTGCTTTTCTCTTCATTTTGCTTATGCTATCTTTATCTCAACACAAGTCTTCTTGCTTTCGCTCTTCCTATTCTCTCTCCTGCTCTGGTAAGTAAAGCTGGGGGAAGTGAGTGAGCAGCTGCCCGGAGTTTACCTTCTGGCTAGGGCCAGCCTACCACAACTGCACAAGCAAGGAGCTGCTGAAGAATACCTGCTACCACATTACGTATTTGTACACATCCAGAACTCAGTATAAGTACTTCAAGTCCACAAAACAACTGTGGGGTTGTTTTTAACCAAGCCAACCTCAGTATTCACTTAAGTAGGGCAATACAAGCAAGTGCATTAGAAAGCTTAAGAAGGAAAGCAGAAATTGATACTTTACATCAAAAAACCCCGGAAAAATCAGTGATCATACTATAAACAACATTAAGATTCTTCATGAGATTAAAACTGAGTTATACCAGCTTTAATTTAAAGAAAGCTACTCTAGCATCAATATAGTAATTTCCAAGTGTCTAACTACCTACAACCACTATGCACTTGGGTAGGGCAAGTTACTCGAGCATAAAACTGTAAATCTGGTGTTATCAATTTCCCTGTAGTAACTGTTTCAAATCCATTAAAGGTGTCATATGTTTTTACTGCTTTATCAGATCTGAAAGCTATTGGCAAAAGTTTAGAACAAAATTGCCAGACGGAAGAAAAATGACTTACCTTTGATTTCTTCTACTATTAATTTATCACATATTTGTTTTTCATACATCTCTATATGTTCTAAAGACTCCTGAAATAGATCTGCCTCTCTCATCACTTGATTTTGGTATAAAATCAGTTCACTATATTCATAATCTATTTTATTAGGAGGAACCTGGGAGGGAAAAAAGCAACAGGTTAGTCAGCATTTACTTGTAGCTCAGTTGTATGCACTATTACAAAATATACATTCTGTAGCCTGAATCTTATCAGGTCTGTTTATACACCCATCCAAACACTCAAAATGTAAAGTCCTCATTATTCATAAATCGGATTAGATTCATTCAGGATATCCTTTGTGAGACAACAGTTTAAAAGAACAATTCCTGCATTTCTCTTGTTTGTATCACTAACTAAAAACAGAATCCTTCTGTTCTCTCACACAGTTCACTGAAATTTGTGAAAATCTTGGTAATCTTTTCCTTCTGAAGGACTCATGTGCTCCACAACAATTTTGACCTATGTTTCACAGGAGACTGCCAGGATATCACACCACCCATTTTCAGCACAACAAAAATTCGGGATCAAACTACTTCCAAGAGCAATGAACCCCTCATATATTGGCCACAGCTTAACAATTTCAACTTTTCAGGAAAGAAACATAGACTATTTCTCTCCAGACAAGCATTCTCTGTACTATACCTGAATCCCCTGGGAAGCACGGAGCAGAAGCACGCAAAGAACATTTTCAAACAACAGATAATTAATTTGAAGTCTGCTGCCAGTTGCATACCTAGGACGTTGGCTACAGGCTATAGTAAAGCTAGGAGGCCATGCACTTCCCAGCGATACATCAGCCACCGTAACAGGCTGACACTCCTTTCTAGGGATAACTCACTCAAGTGTGTTTAGGCAATGCAAAGTCTTGGCAGACTTGTAGTAATTGTTTCATACTAAATGCTCTTCACTAATATACACAGAAGCTACTTCAGTTATGAACAAACTGCAAGAATTTCAGAGACTAAACGCAGAAGTCTGCAGATAACACCCAGCAGATCTATACGACAGTTTACTATAAGAAATACCTTGCCTCAACAGAAATCGTAGGGAAGACAGTTATAGTCTAACATGATTTTTTCTAAAGAATAAAAATAGATAAGAAGCAGCCGAACTTGATAAATGCTAATGACTTGCTTTGCCTTGAAATGACGTCCTTTGTTTCTTTTTGAGCAAACAACACTTTGAAGTCGCATTCGTCCCCAAGCAGTTTACTATTACTTTTCCCATAGTAAAGCTTTTCTTCTACTTTTTTGAAGAACCAAGTAGTTATTAAACAACAAAAATCCCAAAACATTAAACACTGGTTGAAATTAACTTTCCAATTTAAAGAATCTTGTCCTAACCCACTACTTCCAGTCCTCCCTTAAGCACAGATCAGTTTTATGAGATTTAACATTTCTGTTTCCATGCTCTTTGAATTTTCAGAGGCAACTTTTACAGTACTATGAATTTTTAGAAGGGAGATTTCCTTTTAGGTAGAAATGTTCTGAAAGACAGCATAACAGAATATTGTGAAGTGTAGATCTGACAACAAACATCAGTTTTAGTGCAACAGCACTCACGTTTTTCAGGACTGCTAAGATTTTTATAGCAGGTGACCATGGAATAAGATTAAACCTCGCACAAACTACAGTCACCAAGCAGCATGAAGTTCTATCCATTTCCTAAAGCAGATTTCCTCTATCTGCAGCTCCATTTCTGTTTCCACCTACACTCAATTTTATCCATATTAAACATCAGAAGCTACTAATAAAAACATTGTTACCCGAAAGCATTTTTACCTCTTTCACAGATCTGACACATGCAACAGGGGGTGAAGCATTTAAGCTTTTCTCCCTGCTTATCCTTACTGCATTATCACAGAATTGAAACCACAGAGTGCTAACTTAGTTCTTTCTCCTTCACTTCCCTCATAAAAATATCCTCCCCTACAATGCACACATGTAACTTCCACAAGTAGCACACCCCTTGACACAGCACAAACTGGTTGTAGGTCTTCAAAAGAAACTACTCCCCAAAACCCTTAAAAAAAATAAATACAAAAGACAAGAAACGAATATTAATTAATCTCCTTGTAGCTCTTCTAGCTTGGCAGGACTGACAAGATAAATTATGAAATGTCAAAAAAAAAAAATCAAATTAACTCCCTCTTACACATAGGGCAAATCCACCAGCAAGATACTTAATTGTCACTCCATTTGAAAAGCCCATTTTCAAAATCAGTTAAGAAGTTCATTTTCAAAGAGTTCAAAAAATCTCATCAGGGTAATGATGATTTCAACATGCAATGCATCAGAAGGCAAGCACCTTATAACCCAGCACTAAATCTGAATAATCAGATTGTTTTACACAGAATAAGATATTCTATAAAAAGGATTTTTCCACAGCATTATTATTGCTGTGTGATACATCTTTACTTCTCCCTCTCCACAGAAGAATTATGATTCTGGCACATGAGATGTCCAACTTTCTCTTGAACTCAATTCTGTTGTTTCAGAATACATTTCTTCCTCTGCTGGATCAAAAAACCAAGAATCAACTTTATAGCTGTAGATGCCCTAACACAACTGTCACTGAAAGAATTGTGACAAGATGCAGTCAAAACATACCTAAGAGCAGACCCCCAAAACACCAGAGGTTTTCTGTCCATATCTGTAATTGTGGGCCTGATGCAGAAATTAGGAATAAAAAATTAAGAATAAAAAAATTTGTTCTGGAAAAGAAGGAAAAATGGGACATGCAACAGTAAAACAAATGGCATAGTTGTTTTACACCTTGGTTCCCAAAATTTAAATTCAGAAGTGACTCTTACATCATTCGATTTAACTTGGCCAGCACAGGCTGCTATATTTCCTGAAGTGATGTCTGCATTCAACCTCATAACCTGCTTTTGACTGAAATATTGTGCATCTGGCTAATTTACAGCTTTCAAATGACAGACAGTGTTGATCTCGATATACTAAGAGACAGAAATCACATCGCTTCCAACGATAACTTAGCCACTAGAATAAAACTGTCAGCAACAAAAAATGATTGATCTTTTGAATTTGTTGCTCAACATCCTGCCACTAGTTGTTCCTCTACTTCCCCCCATTACCATTCTTCCTAGCTATCACTCTTCCCAAAACCAGTATCTAAACTGTACTAGAATCACCTTGGTTTTTTCTGCTTCCAGTAAAAAGAGAATGCCCATCAGTAGACTACATTTTCTTTAGCCCTCTATCTTTCCATATCATTCTTGTCATTTTCTAACTTTTCAAACAGAATGATCAGCAAGTCTTGATCTCTCAGTAATCAGTACTCCACAGAGAAAAATCCCTGTTTCTCAGAAATGAGGGCATTTTTTGCTTTTCAGCCATAAGTCTTCCCCTAAGGACAATTTTACAGCCAGCTAAGTCAATCTAACTGCAGCCTGGATCAACAAACGCCTTTCACTTCCCTCTATTATTCCCTTTCCTCTTTCCCCTCTCACCTCACAGTTCAGTTCAGCCAATCAATCCTTCAAAAGAGTGATTATTTTTCTGTCACTTGGGCTTCCTGAACCAGATCTCCACAAGCCAACCAGTGCTGCGCAAGGAAGCAGTGGGAGCACACAGGAAAAAGTCAGACTGCTGCGTTTGGCAACAGCTTGGAGCTAGATTAGCTCCGTTATTTTGCAGTACTGCATCTTTGAGTACTCACCTAATGACTACTAAAAAGCTGGTTCCTTGATCTTTTTAGGTTTACTGCTTTGTTTTGGCTTTGTTAATTCACACCTGAATGGATAGAACTGTCCGAGTAATCCGAGTCAATGAGTATGATCATCCTACATCACCATTATTTATCAATTACTACAAAAGCAGCATTTTACATTGTGTTACACTTCTTTATTGATTAAAAATAATGATGCACTATCAGGCCTAATACAGATTGCCAAAAACCTCCCTGAAATCAGCAGTTTGTTGTACATTCCCATTCACTAATGGTTTGGAAACCCTTCAGTCCTTCGACCCTTTTAAACCTTAAACATCACTGGTTTATTACACTCACATGCAACATCCTACCAAGTCAGTCACAAAAATTCATCTGTTGACTCTGGGCACATACTAAGTACAGGGCAAGAGGGGAAATTTAGGAAGTAAAGCAAGGAAGAAGTGTATCTCCTCAAAGATCAAGAGAGTATCCTAAACTATTTTAATGTTAGATATCCAGAGACCACAGGAACAG
The DNA here is from genome assembly GCA_020746105.1 of Trogon surrucura. Lineage (NCBI taxonomy): Eukaryota > Metazoa > Chordata > Aves > Trogoniformes > Trogonidae > Trogon > Trogon surrucura. The sequence continues at coordinate 35,904,625 of CM036617.1, forward strand.
TACATTAGGGGATTATTGTGGAAAAGCCAAAGTGTGGCAAAATTGAGCTGTGAGTCTGCTCTTGACTATTTTGGACCCAACACACTCATCATCTTCCTGTGGTCAGGCCTCTACACGGGCTCACACAGCAAAGCTTAAGACACTCCCTATGCACACGGGAAATGAAACTAACACTGTCATCCTTATTTTTTATTGTTTCAGGGGAGAAAACACAAGATGCCACTTAACTGACTATCAATCTCAAAAAAAAAAAGCGGAAATGTTTGACAACTAATTTTCTATGAACTCATGTTGTTCAACATTCATAGCACATTTCTGTCTCAAGGTTCTTCCACTATTTGCCTGGGATTGGTACTACTCTAACCAACAGCTCACCATCCAAGTACAAACCATTCTCTTATTTATGGCAATTTCCCAAACATTACCAGTCTTAAAAAAAAAGGCATCAGAGCTTAAGATCTTCTCAGGATTTATTTGGTTTGGAGTGAAATTTAAGACTGTGATACCTTGCCAGATTATGATTATAAACTTGATACTGTGATAAATCAGACTCGACTGATTTACTACATTATATATATTACTATTACTAATCGATATTACTGTGACAGGTATTTAAATCTGGGTTAGTCACTAGACTGAAGAGCATTATCATCATGACTGCCCTCAAACAAGCATATTTACACACAATCCTCCAGAGGAGAACATTAACAGCATCACTTCTGTTCTCTCCAAGGGGCCAACACCACTGTTAAGCCCTCCGAGTCCTTGAAAGAGCCTCCATTTTTCACACTTGCAGTTTTTCCATTTATTATCTATTCATTCTAATCAAACAGTCATCCTGACAATGAACTCGGACTGGGCTCTGCTGACTCATTCAAGAACCATGACTTTATAGCTACCAAACACTCCTAAAAGATAACCCCATTTTCATTTAAACTTATTCTTTCCAGTTTTTTGCCAACACTGAAGTCACAGCTCTTTCAAAATATCAAGCTATATACACCTGGCTTACAACATCCTTTGTTTGACCACAATACATGAATAAGAAAAGCACTGGTCCCTCCTAGAAATTACTGATTTCCTTTCTTACAGTTAGTCCCATTCTGGCTGTGTAAGATCTCAAATACAGTTCTCAGAAAGGATACAAGATGTTTGTTTAAAAAAATTAAAAAAAAAAAAACGAAAATCACAATCTACAAGTCAGGTAATATCTCAGTATCCGCACATACTTCCAAGCAAACCTCCGAAGCTGAATGCATCTATATTTTTTTCTTTCCATCTTAGATTATTCAACGCATCCACTCTGTTCTGTTAATTCAGACTTGGTAGTTCTGCATTACCAATAGCAAAACAAAGGGAATGAGTTCTCTCAAAAAGGGTTCTACTCTGATATTTAGCACCGTAGTATTTGATTTACTCTGAGTTTCAGTAACGCCACATCTTCTGAAACAAAGAATTTTCAGGTCTAATTTTCACATTAAAATCAGTGCTTGGTGTGAAAGTAAGTGTACAATATACAGATGCATAAAAAGCTATGAAGAAGTGTCATTTTGCATTCTCTGTAGAGATGTACTGGCTACGACGCTTTGACAGGAGAAAAGGCAGAGGAGCACATCCATCACTAAACAGCATCTTCTGAAGTTTTACCTAGTGTAAAGGGACGGGGTCATCACAGACTTTTAGCTACAGGCCTCACAAACAGTAAGTTCCTCAGCTGCTCCATATAAGTCTATCCTTGTATCTTAAACCCTAAGAGCCTATTGCAAAGGGAAGAAGTACTCCTGTATAATTTGCACCAGCTATTAAGCTCCTGGGAATCTTCCGACTCAAAGCAGAAAGCTCCACAAAAAAAAAAAACTCTTCCTAATTCTTAACTGGTTCCTAATTAGTTCTAATTATGAAGAACTAATTTTTCAAGTTCTGTCTCTTATACAGGAAGTGTTCTCCTTCCAGAGTATGAAGACTTACCTGTTGGGTTTTCCTAAACTCTTCAAGCAGTTTTAAGGCCATATCATAATCTTTTAGTAAGTGGTAAGCAATGGCATATCCAATCCAGGAAGCCCGTTGTGTGGGACGCAGCTGAAGTAGCTGGTATCTTGTCTCCTTCAGTAAAAGAAAAGCAATTTAAAAGTAACAGAGATGTTAAAAAAAGGAGTTACTACAATTTTATCAAGGTTTTCCACCAGTACAGCTAATTAAAATTAAAAGATCTTTTCAAAGCCCTAGGTAATTCTTGAAATGTTAACAGTAGCCCATTTCCATCTCATAAATCCATGGGCTATATTCTAAATATAGGAGTCAGGACACAAAGCATAAATTGTTTGTTGGGAAACAAAAGATATAATTTTCAAGTGTACCTCTGTTAAAGGCCTAAATTATTTCCAAAAAGGTAGAGCTTTGAAATCTCAGAGAGAGGTTTTTGTTAGAGAGCATAACTCACTGACACTGCAAGACCAGTCCCATTCTCCTCATGCCCAGGGACAAGGTCCTTTTACTTCCACTGCAGAAGCACTTCTCAACCCCCCCTTCCCAAATCAACTAGTATCCCCACATCAATTATTCCCTTGTCTTGCATTAACAAATTCAAGATCCTCAGCAAAGGAGACCAACTAATGCCACAACCCAGTCCTCAACTTCACTTGACACCGAGAACAGAAGGAGAAGGACTTTGCCCTTCAACAGCCAAATCAGTACAGTCATTTTGAGAGCACTTCCTCTGTTTTTAAGATAGATTTAAAATGTTTTATTTACGATAAAAATCAGTACTCTGAATCAAGAAATAAGTAATCATGAGGCAAGTTTTCCACCTACTCAAAAGAAACACGATAATGTATTCCTCATAAAAATACACCTTCACTATACACACCCAAAACACCACTCTCAGTACTTCACAACAGGATAGTAAGTACTCCTACTTGCTAAGCTTTAGGTCTCATTCTTTTTATTTTCACTATTTTAACTAAAAATGAGTCAAGAACTAGAGTTTTACAAGGTGATCCACAAGGCAAACTGTACAAAACTGTACTTCTGTTCTCAGCACTATACAGAGCTCTGCTGCAATGTTTTCATGCTTTTCTACACAAGATCTTGAAATGCTTCTGAAACAGCAAAAATCAAGTAGCAACAGAATTACTACCAACAAGAGACTTAACAACTGAATAAAGTAACAAGTTAATGCTAACAGCAATAAAGAGGAATTCAAAGAGAATACTTACTCTATATCCCTCCAAATCCCTCATCTGAATCTGCAACAGAGAGAGATCTCTCAAGATCTGTAGATTATCTTTGTCTAGTTTGAGCGCGTTGCGGTAACACTTGATGGCTTCGTCGTACTTCTTATCAGAGCGTTGCAAAAGGCCGTAGACGTGCCAACCTAATGCACGTTAAGGAAGATACACTCACAATTTTCACAAAGTAACTGCAGTGCTTCTGTGCTACAGACCAAGCAACTTGACGTGTTCCTTGAAGATCAGAACCCTTATAAATTAAGTTTGACTGCTGCAGTCAGACTTTACTACATTGTAAAACACTGAACGGCTTCCAAGTAAGCCTCACTTTAAAGTCTTCTGTCACGTCACATTCATAATTCCGTCCAAAACACGGTTGTTACATGATCCACAAGACCCAGAGTTAAGAGTTGTATCGTTTAAAACATACTATTGTAGTTACGGTAGGAATTCTTACTCATAGAAATGTGTCACACTAGCAATAAAATCACTGTACAAGTTCTATTTTTCCTCACATGCATATCTGTAATCTTAATTAGTCTCCAGACTCTACAGTAAGGGGTAAACACAGAGCTACACTTGATTGATTGAAAAAAAGGAAAGCTTAGGATTTCTGTGCACAAAAAGTCTTTTTCACTTTCTCAGCATCTCAAGTTTCCACAACAGTGTACTATATGAACAGACTTGTCCCTCACACGCATCTTTTTTTTTTTTTTAGCCTGGAAAGATTCTGAATTCAAAGCACAAAACCAACTTATGTCACAAGAACATGTTATGCTCTGTGTATTTCTATCAGTCTCCAAAATCATATTAAAAGCAAGATTACTTGATGTGATCCACCCTGTGCTACTAGCAGCTCAATGAGCCAACATCTTCCACAATAGTAAGTCTGAACTAATCTGAAAATTGAAGCGGCTCAAAGTTCACTCAAGCATCTCTGCCATGTGCAACCGAAGCCAAAAAAACCATAGCAAATCTTAGGGCGAAGTATATGCATCCTTCATCCGCTTTCAATTAAGATGACACAAATAAATCAATGCTAATAAATAAAATATTCAATAGTTCTTATGCTATTGAATTGAAACATATTAAACTGCAACTGTTCTCTCCAAAGATATAATCATTTCCAAGCTTTGCCTCTCAACAAGTTGAGAAAGCACATAAATTCAATGGGTTGACCTGGCCAAATTAACCAAAGAAATAAAAATGTAAGTTCTCTCTTTCTTAGAAAGACTCATTTCCTGAAGTAAGTTTTGAGAGACGAAGATAGAAAGTAGGTTTGTAATTATCAAGAAAAAGATAAAGGACTCCAGCCAAAAGAAGGGACTTGGAAGCTTCCTTCAGAGTATTAATTCTCCCAAAACGCATGCAAGAGACCCTGTTCTGCAGTTCTATGCAAACACCAAATTCATTCACTTCAGCCAGCTGAAGCACACAGAAACTCCATATGCTGCTTTGAGACTGCTCTGAGAGTTGCTATTGCTGCCGTGATGATTTAAGACTAAATGGGAAAGGGTGACAAAAGGATTTTGGATACAGTTACAGCAGCTGGTCTAATATCATTATTGCTTACTATAAATCCTGCCTTGCCTACTGGAGTTCAGCTATTCAGAACACAGACCAAAGCTAAATGTAGCATCTTTACACACGTCTCAGAACTACTGGTACTTTAGATTCTCATCCAGAGCAAGACAAGTGAATTCAAAACAATTTATGTGCACTTTAACAGCATACTTAGACTAAGATGATGCTTTGAGCAATTTGATGATCTTAGAGGTATTTTCCAACCTTAACGATTCTGATTTACCAGGCATCATTACCAGCTGGCAATCTGTATTAATCTTTCATAAATCATACTCTTCACCAGGCAATTAAGTAAAGAAAAGCATACACCCATTCAGAAATAAGCACGTACAGTAGTCAAAACTAAATAAAAGAAATTCTTAACAGCTGATATAAGCCAATAAATCACAGTGCCACCAATTTATGATAGTGGACAGCTCTGTGCAGTCTTGCATGTGTTCCCAGAGTGCCCTGAGTATAAGATGCCACTGTCTGAAACATCTGATCTTGAAATAAGTGTAGATATCTGATCAGATCACCAGTCAAGTTATATTCAAAAATGGGTCAGAATTTGTTTGAAGTTTGACCAGAAAATTTCTGCATTTCTCAACAATTTTACGACAACCATTTTCCCCCGAATGTCAACATGGGGACCTACAGAAGAATTAAAATCTTTTCTCCTTAAAACAAGTTAGAACAGCAAAGTCACCAGCTGTATTTTAAACACTCTCCACCAGCTGCTTTCTAAAAAGCACAGACGACAAGATACGCCAAAAGCACCTTCAGATATTACCACAAGAAAATAAGAACACATTGATGTATTGCACCTCCTCAAAACCAGCTACAAGAACGAGGTGACTTTAGTGGTTACCCCCTGGCTCTCCCTTTCAATCAAATGACAAGCACTAAGGTCACATAAAACAGGAAATGTAAATATTATTTTAGAGAACCTCCCAAGCTCTGCTTAGGTAACACTGCAGATCAATTGGCTTTCAAGTTTTTATCAGAACTTTATAGGTAGTCACAAGCAAAGAATGTAAAAGGAACCCTTATTACGAAGTTTGGTCTTAGATCTCAGCTTCTCATGGACTAGAATATAAATATGCTCCTAGTCTTGACTCCTCTCATGTACTGGAGCCCCATCATTACGAAATATTCAGGTATTTGGGTGGTGACATTATGCTAGCACATCTGGTGCTCTTTAAGTATGGGAATAGTGGAAGAGGTGTGGTATTTCTTTAGAATTTCATAGAATGGCTTAGATTGCCAGGGACCTTAGAGGTCATGTAATCCAACCTCCCTGCCACAGGCAGGAACACCTCTCAGCTAGACCAGGTTGCTCAAGGCCTTCACCAGGAGATGACAACTGAGAGTACTGTAACAAACCTATTGCCTAGCCTGGAATTAATTCAGCATCAGCTAGCTTGTCCTCACCAGAGAATTAATTCTGCATAGACAGATTAGCCCAGGAGATTCTCTGTAGAGCTGTAACAATACACTTAAATGCAAAAAGTTGGAACTTCTTGCTTTGTTCAAGTTTGTTTTATGGATGCAGCTTAAAAAAACCCCAAAAAATAAACCCACCAAATGTACATGTCTAATAGGATTCAGATGAGTTCACTTTCTCCGAATTTAGAAAACAAATATCCTTGTAGTCTTTTAGGTTACAGTAAGTTTAACAAGTCAGTAACAAAATTCCATCAAAATAAAAATAATAAAAAATAATTAAAATCCATCAAAACTCATACCAAAATAAGTTTGTTCAGCAAGACTGATCCCTTGACCACCCTATCTCACAAATTAAATCTGAAAAAGCACAAATCACTCCAGCATTTGTAGGGAAAGTCTTCTAGATAGTTTTAAGAGTCAGCATGAATTGCAGACAAGAATTACTGACACTGATAAATATCACTCTGCAATTTTAGGAATCAGAATCCTCCAAACTTGCCACTAACTCACCCAGATTCTTTTGCTTCCCAATTTGAGGCATGTGACTTCTTACATAAATTAAAGCTGTCTGGGTACTCATTAGGTGTTGCATCAAGAAGGCAAGAGCTAACTTTGATTGTTCTACGGTATATCTCTAGTAACGGATAATGCCCACCCATACACTTTTTCCCAACCCTAAGCTACCTGGACATTTAATACAGGAATGGTGTGAACAGTCATCTTTTTGTCTTAACTAGACAGCCATCAGAAAGCACTTCCTGTGATACTAAAGGAAGATCACTTTTTTAATGTTAAAAATATAATATTTATTGTGAAACTTGCCCCTAAATATGCAACTCCAATGCATACCAAACAAGTAAGGCACTCTATGAGCATCTGAAGGAGCCTCCTACCTGTGGCTTAAACAGAAGACAGCTACTCCCAAAGCTCTTGGGCAGCTGTTAAGTGTTTCACGGGTATAAACTTTTGGAAAACGAGCTTAGAACAGTGTAGCAGATGTCAAGTTAGCAGACCTAAACCACTAGCTAAAATTTAGTGGCAAAATAGATATTTTCAGAGCACCTCTAGTTTTGATTTCTTACAACTTTTTAAGAGAGAAGAAAACTTTAGAAAAGGTCAGATTTTACAAGCTGCACCTAATCTCTGGAGGAAGTCATCACAGATGGTCTTTTCCCAAGAGAAAAATGTAAAAGGCATTTTTCTTAAAGATCCTGCAAAATTGCAAAAAAGGAAAATGAAAGCTTATTAAGTATTTGATTACTAATTATTATTAATTTATTTTAGACCTTATTTTAGACTTAAATACAGACCACATTATGTACTTGAAAAAGACGTACTGATATAGCAACAAAATCACACATGCAGAAATAAGAACTCATAGCAGAAGGATCAGGTTTTGCATTACAAAGGATACAGACATGGCTCTTTACATCATTACGAAGTCCTTTACGAACAAATTCATATGCTTCTTCCTTCTTCCCTAAGCAGTTCAAGGTCAGTCCTTTCATCGCGAGCGTCTCTGTAAGAAATACCATATACTTCTGTTTCTGGTTTCCCATATGTGAGTTTCACAGTGCAGATATCCTTTGAAGTCGCTACACAGTGAAGTTCCCCATTAAATGATAAATTTAGATCAGGACAGCAGCCTAGCACAGCTGAAGACTGTTATATCAAAGCATTTCTCCTCTTGAAACTGGTCTTGAAAAAGACCACAACAGAGCATCATACAGTTGTAATGAACAAAGACAACACACACTTTATTAAATATATATATATAACTAGCTTTTGGGGAATTAACAATAAGCTAAAGCAATCGAGTTTCTCAATGTACATTAAAGTTCCAGATAGGCAGAATAAGAAAAAAAAAAATTAGGTTGTGTCATGCCACAAGAAACATATCTGTCAGCTCCACTATAAGTTGCTTACAAAGCATTAGTTAAGAGAAGCCTATTTCCTGTCACAGTATTTTGGGGATAAAAGGCCTTCTCGAAAGGACCATTTTAATCCACACTGAGAGGCTCAATATTCTAAGTAATACATTGGTATGACTACCATTCCCCTTCTTCCCCCATTCTTCAAATAACACTGTGGGAAGCAAGCTGCATGTAGTGCATGCATTATGCCCGAAAGCTATTCCAGATTTATTTATTTAGCTAAATAAGAGGCCACTTAGTTTTGACTCCTGCCAGAAGATTAGTCACATTTTCATCGTAGCACTCTGGTTTTGCTCCAGTTGCAAGCTTTTCCTCAGCATTAATGGCAATGGCCCATCATCTCAGTGTCAGCCATGACAGCAGCTTGAATCTTCATTGAAAGACCTATTTAACACCGTTTGCTGTAAAAGTTCACCTAAAGTGAATGATGACCCAAGATGAGCCAAGGTTTTCATTTAAGTTTTAAATTATCCTACAATCATGCTCGAAGAACAGTGAATGCCAGAATGATATCTTTCTAATAATATCAGGAAACTTGAAAAATACTATCCTTACTGTGGGAAGGAGGGCAAGCTACTCCTACCTTCCCATACCAGGGAGATAACCGTCCAGCCACAGCAATCCATCTGTCTGCCATCTTCCCTTTACATTTTTCAAATTCCTTGTCTCTGAAGCTAAGAGTGACAACAGTGCAGCTTTCCATCAGATCATTTCATGGGCTTAGTTCTGCTTCAGCTGTTCGTTCCAGGCTTTGCTCCCAAGCTTCAAAGCCATTAGTGGCTCAGAGCTCTAGTAGTGCACAGACTGCCAAGTCAGCTAGTTGCCCTGGAAAGTTTAAGAGGCAGCAAGAGCAGAAGAAAGACAGACGCATACCAAAATGTTATAAAAACACAAGGGCTAGTAGAGAGAAACGTGTTAGGTCACAGCTGGACAAGCCACGCTAGCTCTGAAGCAATAAGAAAACTATACTTCATGTCTAGGGAAGGATGAAAAGGATTAGTTGAACATTTTGCCAAGATTTGATGATGTCAAATAGGAAAACGATTTTACTGACACAGTACACGCACACTGAATGTTAGACTGGGGAGTTTTAAATTAGATATTAGGAAAAATTTCTTTAGTGAAAGAGCGGTGAGGCATTGGAACAGGCTGTCCAGCGAGGTGGTGGAGTCACCATCTGTACATTCAAAGAAACATACAGATGTGGCCCTTGGGACATGGTTTAGTGGTCATGGTAGTGTAGGGTGGATGGTTGGGCTTGATGATCTTAGGTCTTTTCCAATCTTAATGATTCTATGATTGCTTCACTGTATCGGAAAGTTTGGTTTAACCAGCAACAGATACCCTTTAATACAGTAAGGCTGGACTATCCTATAGGGGATTAAGCTCTGATGTAAATAGTAACATTTTGCTGTCTTACTTCCCACAGTGTTTATCAGAGCAGGATTCTCCAGATTCCTTCTTTAGCTTCATGTCTTAGCAGCAACAGTATTACACTTAACTTCACTCCTGATATGTAACATTTTTTAAATGAAGCACAGAAAACTTAAGAGTATCAACTTGACAAAAACAAGAAAGATTTCTAATTTATTGGCAGAACAAATTCCTGTAATACTCAAGAAAAAAAAAGAGGCTGGGCTAGCTCTTAAAAAGGAACACAGAAAAACCCACGCCAGCATTCTGACCCAGAAACCTAGAAAGACAACTTACTTGGAAGCTTCACTGAAGTGTGCTTCCACCATATATTTTCATCCTTATGATCCCACCACACAGAAGTATTTGACTGAGCTAGGGTAGAAACTTGGTCTGAATGCGGACAGACTGAAAATCCAGAGTAATTATTCAATCATAAGGACAGAATCACACTCAGCAACAGGCTCCTTTCTTTCCCACAGGTATAAAATAGCCTGACCACACATTTAAGCTCATGACAGGAGGGGAAACAAAAAACAAAAACACTTTTGAGTTGGCAGTTACCTCCATGTTCAGCAAATTTCGGGTTAGAGAGAATCATCTTGCAGAACTTGAGTCCATTTTTGTACTGTTTTTGTTCGTAACATTTCTGGAAAAGAAAAAAGTGGAATACAATCACAGAAATACATTTAAAAACATCGTACCTTAACATACTATTAAAAACGCAGCAGTTCTTTCAGTAGGGTATGGCAATCAGATCACTAACAAGCTCTAGCTGAATACTACTATTCATATTACATTGACTTTTTTCAGCATTCAGAACAGTATCTGCCTTCATTTACATGCAGCCAATGCTCTACCTCATGGTTGCCTTTTTACAAAAAGGTAGGAATTCCTTTTCAACAGAAATAAAAAAGGCAAGCAGGAACACATACTATGATTCAGAAAGTCTTAAAGAGCCAAGTTTTCTAACTTGGCTCAGCAGAACTTTTGAGAAGAGTTAGTCTTAAAGAGTTGAGATACTCCTTTCAACATCCTATTTCCCCACCCTAGTGACCTCCCAGAGTAGGAAATCTCACAGGATCTTTCCTTGTTGCCAATGAAGATTTTTGGGAGAAAGAGAGAAGCAATGAAGTAGGGTAGATCTATGATAACCTCAAAAATCTACATATAGTTATCTAGGGAGGGAGAATTTACCTGGCTATTGAAAAAATATCTAATTTTTAGCTGGAATACCACAGCTACTTTTAGATTTATTTAGGGCACCATTTACTTAATCACTAGGAAAACTGGCAAACAATGCCATTCAACCATGGTAGGGAGGGAAACACCTTATCAACCTCGGGCTCTTTTCTTCTTTTGAAAGATATTGCCTGACATTAATAAGTCAGTAAGTTCTCAGTAATTTAAATTGATTACTGATCACTACAGTTGATCCCTTTAAAACAAATTTACTTAAGCCAGCTAAAGGTGTGCTTCTATCAATAAGTGTGAAAATGACTTAAGGTCACTTAGGCTTCTTAACCTGAAAGAAAAAAAAATGAGACAACAAACAAACCAGGCTTAACTTGGCACCATTTTCAGTTAATAAGGTTTATTGTCCCGCTGCAGCTCTCAGGAGTAACTATGTCATTTCAGTTACTGCTTGAGCACTTTAACTGTCCCTCATAAATCACCCTCAATCACCCTCTAGGACAGAGGTAAAACTTATGTTAAATTAAGGCAGAGTGTAGTAACTCCTATGCAGTCACAATACACCATCGCACTGCTTCAAGGGGTACACACAGTACCAAAACACACCTGCGCTCCCTTTCGGGTCCTCCTCCACTCTGCAGGAAAGGGGCTTAACTGCAGACAGTTTTTGAAGTCTTTGTTGTCTGAAACTCAAGACACTTGCACTTAATCATTATTAAGTGGGGACTAAATCATAGTTTAGGTCAGCAGGAACCTTCAGAGGTCACCTAAATCACCCCTCAAAACAAAGGGCAGCTTAACCTTGGTATCAGATCAGGCTGCTCTGCCTGGCTGACTTCTGGGAGGATGGCCAAGGTGTTCCCAGAGTCAAATATACAAACTACAGCAATTAACATTTAAACAACAACAACCAAACCACTTTGAGACTTAAACCAAGAACTGCTTTCCACATCTTTATCTTAAATAACCCAGGATACAGCAAAATCTAGGAGTCATCTCTAAGGGAAAGTCTAATTTCCCATTTATCTTTTTTTTTTTTTAACAGATGATGCTTGGTATAATTTTTAAAGAACAGACAGTGCTCTAAGTATGCTTTCTAAATTTATGCAGGTATGCCTAAAAAAGTAACAGAACAGTGAACATTCATCCATGATTCTACAACTCTTACGATCCTGAATGATACTCCAAATATACAGCAATACTTAACCATAAAACAGAAGCTATTTGAGTCAAGCGTGCACTTCAAATAGATTAACAACTTGAGGAAATCTCATCTATTAGCCTTATTCTGACATTTTTATCCTGTGGAGTTCAGTATCAGGCCTAGAATAAGAACCGAACTTAGATAACTGTAGACAAATTTGAGGCTTTTGGAGATTATATTTTCCAGAGGCCAAAAGATGGATAGAAGAGAGAAGTTAACGTTCTTTTATCAAGAGAGAAACACAAGTTCAATATCCACAGTTGTCTGGACTTGCTGATAGACGACCAACATACTTGTACTTGTCAATAAATGGGTTAGCTCAAAGCCAGACACAAACCACAGCATTTCTTGCCCAGCTGCTAGTTACAGACAAAAGAAGGGCTGACTACAGAAGCATAATGAGTCAGGACAAAATACAACTTTATGCAATTCCATAGCGTACAGGACAGGCCTTGCTGGTTAGTCAAAAGGTGACTTCCCAGCCTTGCTTCTTCCAAATACATACGTACACACACACACATGTGTAAATAAAATAAATATTTATACCAATATATTATCTTAAATATACACCAATAAGAGAAAAGGAATTTGGTCACCAACACAAACTATTTGACTCTCATCATCAACATATACAGATATACTTAGAAGCTTACAGATTAAGTTACATAGATAAGCCTGGGACTTGAATGTATCCAGATTTCTTGAATGGACTCTTTTTAAGCTTTTGCCTGTCCAAGAACTGTGAATGAGCACACTGTGCTCCACCAGTATCTTGGTTACGGAAGACCAGTTTAATGTCATATGATACCACCTCATTTTGTAGTACAGGTGGGAATTTCATAGTCAAGAAACCTGATGTCTCCATATGTATTCAAGTTTCATACTAGTCAGGACAAATATAGCTGAAATGCATTCATTAATATCTGCCTCACTGCATTAAGTCTTTGGCATATAAAAAGCTCAAGCTAATATGTTTGGCAGTGTTTTTTATATTTTTTTTTAAAAACAGCCTTATCTGTTGTGCTTAATGTGAGGCTCCCCATTCACCCTTTTATGGCAATAACTTCCTGCTAAAACTAAAGCCAAATCACGAATGTTTACGTGCTTAAAACCTCAAAGGGAGATTGTGGCAAGGCCAAAATGTTATCCAGAATTTCTGCTACCAGATGTTCCTGCAACACTCTTACCTCCCCCTCTGGCAAGTATCTCCTTCTGGTTTATTCCCTTTTTCAACAGTAACTCAAAGATAAAATCTACTTACAGACTTTGCCATGCAATTAAGCTAGACATTTTACACACTTAAGTATCAAGTGCCTCTACAAAGAGGTCAAATAGGCACAGCACCTATGAAATAACCATAAAGATAAAAAAAAAATACTACTAATAAGTATACAACAGTGAAGAGCAAAAAAACTTTCAGTGCTTTGCTGCTTCTACTTAAGGAACAGCCATTCACAAAACTAACTTTTTTGTATCATGCCATCTTTTGTTAAAGAGGCAAAACCCCTTCCATTCCTTAAACAGACAAGATCGCCTTCCACTACTAAGTATCAACAAAATCAGGGGTCTGAATGGCTTCCTAACATTACTTATAAACCAGAAAGATTTCATGTATCACATATGCCATTCACACACAAATTATGTTTAACTATTTGCAACATTAGGTTAGTAGAGGGATACATTTATAGACTACACCTTCCTAAACAAAAGCCCTTGCCACCTAAAAAAAAAAAAAAGTCATGTATGGAGAGAACAAAAAAGTCATGTATGGAGAGAACAAAAAAGTCATGTATGGAGAGAACAACTACATTTGTCACATACTGAAGATAGAGTTTAATACACAGATTGGTAATTTTATGGGTGAAGAATGCGCCATTATGGCCCTCAGATGTTAACATTCACTTCTAAGAAGCCATCTAACAACAATAACAACAAAATCCCAACTGGCTGCTCAGAGAGACTGGAGTCGCAGAAACCAATTCTCTTCCTTAAGCTCGGTCCCTAGTGCCTCCGGATGTACTGAAGTGACAGGATATTATTTCACAAACTACTTTCATGTGAAGACTGAGTAAAATGCAAAATCACATTCAAGGAATGTGGACAGGTATCACATCAAACCAAACAGCAGTGTTAAGCATAGCAACCAGGTTTCCTTCACCAACTTAAATGGTTTAATAAAGTTGCTTAAGATGGTCTGTAACAGGGCTGCAGCAAAGTTCGATCCAAACAAGACACAGTGATCAGTCCCACAGTGAGCGTTTGTAAAGGAGGCTTATAAGATGGGGACAAATATTTTAGTAGGGCTTCTAACTAAAAGAGTAGATTGCAACTAGAAATAAGGAAGAAATTTTTTACAATGAGGGTGGTGAATCACTGGCACAGGTTCCCCAGAGAGGTAGTCAAAGTCCAATCCCTAGAAACATACAAGGTCAAGTAGAACCAGGCTCTGAGAAACCTTGACCTAGTTGAAGATGCCCCTACCCATGGCAGGGGGGGCTGAAACTAGACAGCCTTTAAAGGTCCCTTCTAACCCAAACCATTCTACGACTCTATGTGTAATTTTCTTCAATAACAGTACTGCAGTTTGGAAATTGGTTTTGCTGTCTCTTGACCAGAACTCGTCAAACACTAAAACTAAACCATTGCCATCAATTTAACACTATTCTCAGATCCTACCTGTGCAGCCCACATTCTGTTAATACAGGTCTGCTGGACCATCAAAAACCATCAATAAGAAAAATAAGAAATAGTAAGATCAGTTGAAATGCTAAGTAGTTGAATAAAAACAGCTTCAAGCTTTATCAGAAGAAAAGAATTTAAGTCTGTTAGTCTTCCCTGCTATTGTACATCCACATAAACCTGCTTGCAGATCTCTCTGCACTCGACAGAGTTAACAACATTCTTCTTGCCAGGTAGCGTCTCCTCTCGTTGCCAAGATTTTGGTGCAACATCTAGGATTCATTCAAACAAAATTTTAATCTTATGTTCTCAATGCTTACCTCTTCAATTGCTTAAACTGTGCATCTGTTGTATAACACTGATGGGAGGGCTGGGTAAGGAAGGAACCCAAGAGCTAAATGTGGAACATCAGAGCTTAAAAAACAGGACAAGGCTTACACATCAAGCCCTATGGAAAGAATGCTGGAAGCCATTTGTGCTGGAAATCTGTCCAAGCCACAACGGTGACCAAGTTCAGCAACAAAAAACCCACAAAGTTATCACTGACTGTGATTTTAATTGGCAACTTTTCCTGGGAGCTATATGACAAGTATTATTGGGCTGTTCAAATTATTAATACACATTTCTAACCAAACGCAGGCACAATCAATACAGGGCCATCAGCACACTGTCAGTATTCTTCTTAATAGGCATTTAACACTTGGACCTTTTAAAAAGCCTTCCTTGTTTTATTGCTCACCTATAGAACAATATCATCTTCATCTAACAAGCAATCTATGTTTCTCACAGCCGTTGAAGAAATCAGTTAAGTACCTTAGTTAGATTTTCAGGCAGAACACAGTACATGCTGTTCCTATGCTAACAAATAATAATTACTAAATTACCAGTTTGCTAGCAAGGTCTGATACCATCTTGTTTGAATGATATATGATTAAGTTCTGAAAGAGATTAGAATCTGTGTTAGAAATGCTCCTTGTATCATGAAATATCTGAATATTTTGCATTACTGATACAGAAAAAAGCGCATCATGACACTATTAGATATCAGAGACAGACTAGAGACTCTGCATGAGGTAACTCAAACAGCAATCCTTGCTCCACAGTTATTTCAGTTCGCTGATGTTTGAGAGAATAGAAAAAAAAACCCAGCAGTTAGGAAGGGCTTCAGGAAGAAGTCCATTATCATTTTCCTACTCTCTACCTTAGATTTCTAGTCCTAGGACAACCCTCCTAGAGCATCAACATAGTCTTCCACTATTTCTCCCAAGCCCTACTGGAATTTTATATATACATGGTAACCATTACTGTCTGCTGGTAAGAGTGGTTAACCTCATCAGCTGAAGGAAAAAGAGGAAGACAACCTAGTTTGAGTCTTGCTTGCTTCCATTGTCAAAATGGGCAGGGTACATAGTTCTTGCTCAGGCCTGGGGACTTTGCAATGCAGAACAGTGCTGAGTCAGACCGCAGACAGCAGCGTGCAGCAGAACAAGCAGCCAGCATCACATCGAGTGGTAACATTCTGGTCAAAGTATTAATGTCACCATAATATCTAAGCTTTCACTATCATGATTCTCCGCGTACAACATTTTTTCCTTTAGCCAACTTATCCCAATTAAAGTTCAAATTTAGAATACACAAGCCATATTTCTACCCACATTCTGTACAGTTGTAGTCACTGCTGTTTGTATTTTATATTATAGGCAGAATAAAACTGATACTGTATTTACTATCTTAAAGAACATGTGGAATGAGAGAATGTTGTTTCAACACTTTTAGTCAGAGACATCTTTGAGCCCAGTTTATAGGGTTCACCTCTTCTAAAGGAGGAAGTTTGTTATTAACTTAAGCTTGCCTTAAGACCTAGTCTAATTCCATGCTGTACACACATACTCAGTACAACCGGAATCTCTTGAATACTCTTGACTTCAAAGGGGCAGATGCAAGAGAACACCAGCAGAAAAAAAACTTTTTAGAAAAAACTAAATACTTAGTCTGTGTAACTTCCTTACTATTTGAGTTAGTAGAGTTCTTTATCATTTATAAACACATCCATGCCTCTGCAAAGCAGAAACTGTAACAGCAACACTAGAAATGACATGACTCATAGGCCCATTGTACATTTTCAACTAGATTTTTCATCTGCACTTTGGGGAGAAGTACTGAAGAGATCAATCTGCCACATCTCCTGGGATGAAACTGCAACTTGCCTAGCAAGAACCCAGACTGAGCAGGTACTCCACAAGTTGTGGAACTGCATCTGTAAGCAGTTAGACAAATGAAACTATCAACCACCACTGTGAGACCTGATACACACACACATAGAAATCTCAGCCTGTGAAGAAGTTACACTTCTATTTAGACATTTTAAAGCAAGTTCAAGGTAATTACCAATGCAAGAGCTAAACACTAGCTTCACCTCAACATTCCATAAAATATTTCATACCCATTCAGACAAAAAGGTTGCACGAATTTTCACAGATGAGGCTAGAGAGCTCAGACCCATCTGTACAGGCCTCCAGAGGTGCACAGGGAGAGACTTACGAATAAGACAAGCGTTTACTAAAGTTCTCACCAGAACAGCATTCTCAGCCTCCAGTTATTTGTGCCTCACCAGTCCTCTGAGCCAAAGGATGTATCTTCACATACACAAAAAGGGCTTCCACCCCTCCCCCCCCCAAAGTGCCTAAAACTTTCCACAGCTACTGCATCATGCTGCAAAGGGTTCCACAGAGTAATTACATTTTTGTTAAGAACTCTTCCTTTGGAACCTGCTACTTTGCAGACAACATTTCTACCCAAATGAAAACTAAGCGTGACAGTCTGAAAACAGGCAAGACCCCAAACTCTTCTAGATCACTCATGATTTCAGAATCTTCTATGAAGTATTCTCCTTCAAGAAGGTCATTTCATACTTGCATCCTCCTTCTGTGGAGGCTCAGGCAGAGGACTAGGGGAAACAGCAACACACACAGCATTACAAACATAGACCTGCAGTGTGTTTGAGTAGTGGCATAACAGCATTTTTCTTTTCCCAAGATTCACCAGCTTTCGACCACTGTACAGGAAATTGTTTTAACAAAATTCAAACCCTCCTAAAAATCTCAAATCTTAAGGGCAATCCAGCTCACAGCCCACCCTAGGACTACATTAAACTAGAAATTCCATGTCCAACATTCATCTACAACCAATTTTACTTGCTATGACTCAACTTACTCCAGCAACATGAAGTACTTCTGCATGTTTTCATGTGGCCTTCACTTCTTGTGCCATGAGTAGTTTAGTACAACTGAACTCTTCTAGCTCTTCGTTGCTTGTTCCATTCAATAAAACCATATGCAATTAAGAAAATGTTCCAACACAAAACACAATGGGACTTAACTCGTAAAAGTTACCAGAAACTTTCCCTAAAAAAACACAACTCCAAAGTGAATAAAAAACCAGTATCATTCCACAGAAGCCTGCTTTATGAGCCTTTCACAATGACATTTACAAACTCCTTTTGTAAATTTAGAACAGGAATATTTACTCGGGATAAAGCCTTCTCCAAATCAGACTCCCTCAAATCACTGTCAAATATCAAGCATGATTCCCCCTCATGAAAATCTTGATTCTTACCATTAGCCTATACACCACAATTCTGTCATTTTAGTAGCCTGCAGCTGGCCAAGCATCCTCACCACCTCTTCTGAAAGTCAGTATCAAGGAGAACAACCTGCATTCTCCCTGTGCTGCCTCTCCTTAGCAGCACAAGTAACCACACCACAAATCAGTCTTGCTAGTTACACCAGAAGATTTTTACTGACAGCTCTGTACTCCTATCTTTAAATGAAGGGATCTTTAACAGAGACTTCAAACATCCAGCACTGCAGGAGTGGATTACAATGGTACCTCAGCTACACCATTCATCTCATTTGGGGGGCACTTATTAGCATAGCATCATACCTTCCCAATTATTGAGTTCAATAATTTGGTAACTCCCCCACACCATTATTAAGAGACTAAGTATTTACATGCTTATAATCCATTATTATTTCATTAAATAAAATCAATTTTTTAAAAAAAATGAGAATTTTATGAATAAGAATTTAATTAGCTACTAGAAATACTTGCATACTTATCTTTTATTAAAGAAGAAATCTCTTATTGTATAAGTCAGGAGCAAAAAGAACACTACAGACAAACTGAACAACACCTCAGAGATGGGGCACTTCAGGTAGTTTCTAAGTCACTGCTACAAAGGGACACATTTGCAGACTTTTTGTGTTTAATTATGTGAAGCCAAACAAGAGTAAATGACTAAACTGGTCTCAATAAGAGCAATGCCTTGTATATGAAGAGGTACCAGGACTTAGCTCCCTCACAACAGGATGCAACATTCACAAACACATTTCCAAGTAAAGCAACAAACCTTATTTTATACAACAACAATATGTGGAATTCACTAAGAAATCAAAGGAGTAATTACTTACAGGCATCATACCATCCATAGTTATACTAGGCATGAAACTAACAGCAGACAATATCTTACACCATGTGATACTGGGCAGACACCAAGAGTTACTGCAAGACACTAAACAGTTCTTAAAAACAAAAAACAATTTGGCAAGCAAGAAAGTACAACAACCACCCCATGGCTTTCCTCTAAAGCAATCATAATGGCTACTACCATGCCCTGTCCAGACAGAGCTGATTTGATTCTTTGAAGCCAAAGCTCAAAACTAATTTTAAGATGAGACGCAATTTATAACCTGCTGAAGGCAAGCTTACAACTGTTTTAAATACACAAAAAATCTCCCTAAGCTTACCAGAAGTAAACCAAATGCACATTACCAAACTTCAGTGTTAACAAGAAGCATTTTTAAGCTACCATGTGTACATGTTATTTTTGACTGCATCTGCCCCATTCACTTAAAAAGTCCCATGAGCTGAAGATGGATTTTAAATTGCAAGAAACACAGCAACATTCCTGTATTAATTCTTCTTTATAGACATCTCTCCATAAAGGGGGAGCCAGGAAGCTTTCAAATCTGTGCCTTCTGTGAGACTGAGAAGCCAAAGAGAAGAGCTTGAAGTTGCTCAGTCCCTCCCCTCCTAAATATCACACCTGTAAGCGCCATCAGAGATTCCAGGGGATAAGCACTATAGCGTCTGAGAAAAAAGAAACTCTGAAGAAGAACAGAAGAAAGGCTTAAGAGACAAAACAGACCTGGAAGTCACGACAGTGAAATAAATAAGCTCTAGCACTTACAGTACTGCTGAGAAACTAGAACTATTACCTATGCCGCAATCACTATTAGTTCCCTAACCACATGACAGCTAGTTTTAAGTCAGCTTGTTCAAGTACTGCCAAGCACGCAGGCACACAAATTGATGTGGCTTAAAGATGCCTTAGTCAGCTTCTTGAGCAGACTTCACACCTCACACTGAACTCCGTGAGGCCACGCAAGTTCGGGCAGCTCTGTAAGCTGAGTTTGCTGTTATGAGGTTATCAACAGGCTGAACAAGATGACCAATCTCACATATCATATACACACATATAATAAGTCACTGAGCAAGTAATTCTCAAAATCACCAAAAGTTTCCCATTTCATAACTGCTAATTCTCCACAGAGTGTTTGCAAAAGTACTTAATCTTAATATACAAGCACAGTTTCCTCGCATCTGTTCCCAAGTGATTAAATCACTACATGCTTGTAAGGTCTTATACAGCCTCCCACACAATCGCCCCACCCTGATTTTTAAAATGCCCATAGCATCCCTAGTAATTTCAAGTATTCCGGCAGTGCCAAAGTAGGCAAAAGTTGCTTCAGTTAAAGAGTCTCTAGCACTACAAATTGTACTACTACACTGAAGAACTCTGAAACATACCAAGCAACTGAAGCATTCAATTTGTGTCTGTGGCATTAATATATCAGAGCACACCATAAAAAAAAAAAGTCAAAGCTAGCTAGAAAGAATAACAAGAAAAGAAGTTTCAAGAAGTATCAACATATGAAGTGACAGGCCAACAAGCAAAAGTTACTGATTAACACTTTTGGAACTGCAAGAAGCTGCTACACAGCACCAGTTAAACCTGCTGAGGGCTTTAATAACCAAGTAAATTTCTCTATGAGCTTCATATAAGTTTTATGCATCTCTTTTCCTTGCCTAAGCACTTATGTTTTGTCCACTGTTTAATAAAAAAAAAAAATTAGGCTGTCTAAAATATGACCTCCAGAAAAGCCTGTCTATATTTCATTTGAAAAACCTTCAGAAGTGACTGCTACTGTGAACTTGTTTGCTACTAGTAAGAATAATCACTTAACTGTTCTAATATTAGTAATTTATTTTTAGCAGAGAGAAAGAGGAGTGCTAGAATGACTTACTAAGATGCATACCATTAGCATGCAGTAAGCAACAAATCACCATTAAGAACCATTAAATCTTTTAAAATCTGCATGCTACCCAAAGCACGTAAAAGAAAACAGCTCTGAAGCACCTGATGAAATGCACCAGCTCCACACAGAACACCTACTCTATTTTGAGCTCAACAGCCTGAATGCTCACCTCCCAACCCCAAAGCTACTCTGAAACTAGTCTAACGAATTCCGATGTAACTGAAGAAATTCATGCCTGCCAATAGATCACCACATTGCGCTGATCTCTGCCTGCAGACTAGCAAACTGGCACAAAACTCAACTTTTGGGATTCCATTACTACTGCACCAAAAAGTTCACAAAAAAACCCGAAAGCCGGGGATCTGGGTTTTTTTGTTTATGTTTGGTTTTGGGGATTATTTTGTGTGTGTGTGTGTGTGTGTGTGATGTGTTTTTTTGTTTTGTTTTTGGGAGGTGGGGGGGTTGTTCTTTCCATAAAGAGTCAGCACTGCAAAACGTACAGTGACTGAGTAGAAACCTGAAGTGAGCTCTTTCTTGCAAGTTCCCCCAGAAACACTAAATACCATCACACCATTAAGTCTCACAAAGAGCTCAAGCGCTCCAAAATAACAACTGAGCCGAAGCAGCCCAGAGCACATCAAAGTTGAGACAAGTCTTCCAAAGGACGTTCAGAGTTGGGACACTTGAAGCCACCAGACGCCTTCAACTACACTTACGGCTGCTCAGTGAACCACCTTCAACCTAGCCCCTACGCTAAAGCCGCCGCTCTCCCCAAAAACGAAGCAGCTACGGAGACCGACTTCGCGATACCGAATCCCCGCTCCACTCGAGCCACGCTTCGAGCTCCTCTCCCAGGGGCGGGCAGGGGGCGAGCAGCACACCGACACCGAGCGCCGGGCCCGGGGCAGGCGGGGGCGGGATGACAGCTCCCCCCACCGCCCGGGATCGCTGAGGGCGCCGCTACCGCCCGCCGGGCCGCTGCCCGCTTGCGGCAGGAGGACGGAGCAGCGGCGCCGAGCCCCGCAGCCAGAGCTCGTCCCAGTGTTACCGTCGCGGGCGGGGAGGCAAGAGAACCGCGGGACAACCCCCACCCCCCTCCCGGCTCCGAGGGAGCGACGGGGCGGGCGGGCGGCTGGCTCCCTCCCTCCTTCCCGCCCTCACCCGGCCGGTGGCGACACCAACCCTTCCCGGCCCCCCATACGGGCGACGGGGGCTCGCCCGGCCTGCTCGGCGGGGCCCAGACAAAGGAAGGAAAGGGGGACGAACCGGGACGAGGAGGCAGCCCCGGCTTCCCCCGAGCACCCCCCAACGCCGCCGCATCCGTCTTCCCCTCAGCCGGAGCCAACTCCGGCAGCAGGCGAAGTAACCCGTGCAGCGGAGGGCACCGAACAAGGCCGGCGTGCGAGAAGGAAAGAGAAAAGGGGCAGAAGCGGCGGCGGAAGGAAGAGAAGGAGCTGGGGCTGGTGTCTCACCAGGATCCGTTTGAAGAGGTTGCTCTCCTTGGGCGGCAGCGGCACGGACGGCATGGTGCGGGCGGCCCGGGGCAGGCACGGCTGGAGGGAGGGAACGTAGCGGGGGTGGGGGCGGCCCGGGAGAGGCGGCCGTCGGTACAAGGGAGGGGAGGGGGGGTGGGGGGGGAAAGGAAGAGGGAGGGAAACCCCCGAACTCAGCGGGGCGACGGCACGTCTCCTGCCCAAGCGGCGGTGGCGGCGGCGACGACTCTTTAACTCATTGGCCTGCACCGCCCTCCCCGCCGGCTCCCCTCAGACGCTGAGCGCGGCCCCTCTGCGCAGCTGCCGGGGAGGCCTCGCCGCCCGGCTGACGCTGCAAAATGGCAGCCGGGGTCCCCTGCGCGCAGGCGCACCCGCCGCCGGCCGCCCCCCCACCCCGCTTCCCCCTCACACGCGTCTGTGTCTCCCCCACCCTCTACGGGCCGCCTCCGCGCCGAAGGGATCTTCTTTGGCGCCCTCCCGTTTATCCCCGCCCGGCCTGAGGGGAGGCTGCGTTTGTTTTGTGGGTTGCAGCGCTTTCGCGACCCCTACTCGCGGTGGCCCTGAGGGGTGTTACCTGCCGTGAGGAGGGGAGGCCGGCAGCGGGTGGCCCCGAGGCGGGGAGGCCTCGGCAACGCCCCGAGGGGCGGAGGGGGAAGGGAGCTCCCACGCGCCCAGACCGTTAACGGTTCCCCCGAGGCCTCAGTCCCACGACGGGGGCTCTGGGGACGGGGGTTGGTGGCGTTTGGCCTCTCCGGGCCGTGGCGGGAAGGGCAGAAAACCTCCTGTGCGCTCCCTGCCTTGCTTCCCTGTCCCTAGTAACCCAGTTTTTATGTGGCCGCCATCCCGGCAGCTCGTTTAAATTGATGTTTTGGAGAGCCAGGCAGCCCCGAAAGCCCGGGGAGGTGTCGTTGGAAGAGAGCAAAGTCTCTTGTCAGCTGCGGAGCTTGCTGTGTGCCCCTGGCTGGTATTTAAGGAAACAACAGCAACCTTCAGCAGTCGGGCTTTGAGCATCTATTGCATTAATGCATTTTTCAGCAGTCGGTTATGTAAAAACTTCCCGGCGCTGTCGTGCATGCTTGGAACAGTAAGCGTTTATTCGTGGCTTGGCTCCTTTGCCAAAGGAGGTTTAAGGTCTTTTTGAAAATATTTTATTTTTCTGCTTGTTGTTTCCAGAAATCGTTCTTAAGTTAATTTTTGCAAACACTTAACAACAGCAACAAAACCGACACTAAAAACCGCATGGCCTCGCGCATTTACTCGGAAGGAAAACTAGTGAAACTGTCAAAGTTCCAAGTAGTTAAACCAGCCATCTCGCAGGAAAAAAAAAATAGGCATCTTCTGTTTATGTAATTACCCTTTTAAAATAGTAATTATATTTTCGTATGTTTTAAAAGGTTAGTAATTTTGTAGTCGTGTGGTTATCCACCTACTGTCCCAGATGACAAACGTGATACAGATACCCACAGGAAAGCAAGTGTATCTAACGAGCCATTAGTATATAATAATTAGTGCAATAGTATGTAATAAGAGCCAGTTAGAGAAACGGTGAACTTAACATACTTGGTTACACATGGAGTAGGGGACTGTGACTGGCCTTGCTGAAGCTGATGGACGTGAGAGCTGCTTTCCTTTCAGCCTTAAAGGAGGGAACAAGCGAAGAGACAATTTCTTGGAAGACAGTAACCTGGATGACAGCCTAACTTGGGAACTACTAATTAGGAAAAAAGTGTGGTAGACTTAGGAACACTCCTGAGATGAAAATAGCAAAGGCGAGCAGGATGTTAAAGAAGTACAGCCTATGTTTTTCTAGTTCTTAACTGTGCCTCAGTTTATGGCCGCGTTTTTCGGATGGTGGTTGCTTCCAGTGTTGTTTTGTTCATCTGTGCAGAGGTATGGTCTGTAATAAGTTTCTTTATAGAAGGAGTATCTTTATTGTGTTTATTTCTCGCTTTTTTGGGTCTGGCACACTTCTGATTATGGCAGTCACCTGGATCACCAAGAGCAGTACATGTGTTTTCTGAAATCCAGTGGTCTTTCTGCTCTATGGTGTCATGCTGCTCTACTGGGTATCTGATTTTTTCAGTGCAGGAGTACTGTTGACAAGGATGACCATCTCGACTTTGCCCTGCTGCATCGTTTTCAGACCCTGTTTGTACCACAGCGTGTATCAAGCACTTTTTTTATAACTAGCTGAAGCCTTGACTTTATGAACTCTAGTTTTCTGCCTTAGCAAAAGGCGTGTTAAGCCTCCTGTTGGCTCGAGCGATAAACAGATGCGTCTCCAAGATGGGTCAGGCAAATATTGTGTTAGGTGGACCTTTGGTCTGAAGCAGTAAGGTTCTTGACAGCTAAAGGTATCTGTTTCCTGCTAGCCTGGAAAAAAACGCACTCTGAAAATAGGCAAATTGCAAATAAGAGGCAGGGTTCGCTTTCCACTTAGGCAAAAATCTCTTTAAAATCTGTGCTAAAAGCAGCACGAAAAGAGAAGCAAGGAGGCAATTAAAAAAAAAATGTTTGTAGACTGGCTGGGAGAGAATAAACAAAGAAAGGAGCTTTTGGGGGAGGCAGAGCTCTAGCTGGAAGTGAGGTTTGGGAGCACAGTCAAGAAAACTTCTTGTCATTTAATCCCACTGTGCTGGGCAAAACAAAGCTCTTTCTACAGGCTTTGTTAATAAACAGGACTGTATTCAAGACGCGTATGATTCTGTCACCAGTTTTTCCTTCAGACAGGAAGAATTCAGAAGTCTGTTGACAAACTGTTTGGGTCAAAAAGGGGGAGCAATATTAAAGTGATATATACATTATGACAAACTTGGATTTTGCCATGTCTCTTCCTTTACCCTGTGACCTGCCAATGTCAGTTGGTATTCACAGAAGTTGTAGCACGACGCTTGCAGATCCCGAAACCCAGTTAGGGCCCCTGGAGCAAAAAAGGGCCTCTATGTGGGCATGGACCTGCCTTCAAGCCAAGCTCATTGTAAGGCCCGGAGCCTGTTCTGTCTGATGAGCCGTTTCTTTGCCTCCAGTTTCCAAAGCGGTTGGCAGGTTGGCATTGCCGGGTTTTGAAGTACAGGACCACCATGTCTGTGCTGAAGCCCAGCTGTATTTCTGCCATCACCGCTCCCTTCTGCACCCGACGGAATGCTGTGACATCTCAGGAAGGCAGCGGCGCCCCGCCTCAAGCAGCCTTCATCCCCTAACCCCTGGTGCTCACCAGCTCCACAGGCAGCTGCTTTTGCCATGCAGGTTTTAAGGCAAACCGTAAGGGATGTGGAAGCACAGACAGCAGTGGGATTTCCCATCCTTCCTACTCAGTGCCCATATTGCATTCTAAAAGCATCAATATTGGAAAAGAGTGTATCTGTTATGTTCTGAATAAGAAAAGCATGTTCTAGGTCTTGTGGTTTAACAGTATATCTGGCAACCTGACTGACAGTACAGAGTCCAGGCCATATCTTGGCCATGTGGTCTCTACATGGCTTTGCTGCCTGGTGGGGAGGGCTGAGAGTTTGTTAGTCTCTATTTTCGCGCTTAAGTTAAAGAATTTGCCTGCATGGGTGAGGCTGCACCTTGAATCCTGTATTCACTTTTGGGTCCCTCATGTCAAGAAAGACATTGAGGTGCTGGAGCGTGTCCAGAGAAGGGCAACAAAGGACCTCGAGAACAAGCCTTATGAAGAGCGGCTGAGGGAACCGGGGTTGTTTAGCCTGAAGAAAAGGAGGCTGAGGGGAGACCTTACCTCTGTCTACAACTACCGGAAAGATTGTGGCAAGATGGGGGTTGGTTTCTTCTCCCAAGTAAGAAGCGATAGGACAAGAGAAAACGGCCTCAAGTTGTGCTGGAGGAGGTTTAGATTGGATATTAGGAAAAAGCTTCTTCACCAAAGCCAAAAATCCCCCACAAAAACAAACCAACAAACAAACCCCAAAAAGCAAACCCAAGCGTTGCCCAGGGAAGCGGTGGAGTCACCATCCCTGGAGGTGTTTAAAAGCTGCGTAGAAGAGATGCTTAGGGACACGTTTTAATGGTGGACCTGGCATTGCTAGGTTAACGGCTGGACTTGTTGATCTTAATGGTCTTTTCCAACATAAAAAATTCTATGATGGTATGGTTAAAATGGAACCAAGATCGTGTTTAATTAGAGGATTTAATGTAAGAACAATTACTGGCTGGAGTAGAAGCTGATTTGATTTTCCTTCTTCTTTCAAAGTCGATTTTTGAGTGTGTGGTCTGCTTACAGTTACCATATTCTTATTAGCTGCTTGGTTGCCCTCACATAGATTACCTTCCCAAGATTTTTATATATCACATTGCATGTTTAGAGTCCCAATGCAAGGGTAATTTTATTATTCCTTTTCACTGAGGTCTAAGTCTCAGTCAACGAAGCATGAGGTGTGGTGGGGATGGCATCCGGATGATGGCGTCTCTCAGGGAACAGCGCTGCAGGCTCAGACCTGGGGAAGCACATTTGCTTGCCCTGGTGAGACCCCATCTGGAATATTGTGTCCAGTTCTGGGCCCCTCAGTTCAAGAAAGACAGGGAACTGCTGGAGAGAGTCCAGCACAGGGCAACTAGGATGATTAAGGGAGTGGAGTATCTCCCTTATGAGAAAAGACTGAGGGAGCTGGGGTTCTTTAGTTTGGAGGAGACTGAGGGGTGACCTCATTAATGTTTACAAATATATCAAGGGTGAGTGTCACGAGGATGGAGCCAGGCTCTTCTCAGTGACAACCACTGATAGGACAAGGGGTAATGGGCTGAAACTGGAACATAAGAGGTTCCGCTTAAACTCGAGAAGAAACTTCTTCTCAGTGAGGGTGACGGAGCACTGGAACAGGCTGCCCAGAGAGGTTGTGGAGTCTCCTTCTCTGGAGACATTCAAGACCTGCCTGGACACGTTCCTGTGTGGCATAGTCTAGGCATTCCTGCTCTGGCAGGGGGATTGGACTTGATGATCTTTCGAGGTCCCTTCCAATCCCTAACATTCTATGATTCTATGATTCTATGAAGCACATTTGAGTTTTCGGGGTGAGGTTTGCTGTGGCCTTTTTTTTTGGAGGTTGGATCAGCTCTTGGGTGGGTCCTGTTCTCTGGAGGAGCCTTTTAATGTATCATCTGCCTCGCCTTCTGTCCCAGGGGATGGAGCAGAGCCAGAATCTGTCCTCAGATCTAAGCAAGCAGTTAGTTGCCGTTCATGTGCTTATGAGGTTTGGTTCAAATCCTTCTGGTCTCATTCTCATACCTCACCAAAACCCAGTGATCCTCTGTGTGACAAGTACCAAATTTTTACCCCTTTTTTTTTTTTTTAAATCCTGTTGAATGACAGTAGCTGGGAAGATAGCTTTTTGTGTGATTATAGGCATGAAACCCCAGTGTTACTTATGTCTTTTTAAAATGTAAATATAATTAGGGAGATAGATAGTTGTATAATCTGTTTGTCTACTAAAATATGCATATTCATAGTATGTTTTAAAACGTACCTTATTAGGAAGCTGCAGCCTATTAGCATAATGATAATCTGAATGGTTACGATTATTGGTATTTTGTAACTGGTGTTTGGTTTTAGTAGCGTAGTAATAATTCATTTTAAGTATAACTGGATAGCAAACTTGGACATAAAGTGTAACTCAGTATTGTTTTATGCAAACTTCTCTGCAATTAATCATTTTAATAACCAGATTTGAAACAGTATTTATTTTCAGCATATGTTTTGGGAGAATACACAGAGAGAATGCCGCTTAGAGGCTGGAAGCAGAAGCAAATATTGCCATTTGCTCTGAGTTTTGCCATTTCTCCCAAAGCGTTGCTGGAGTCAGAGCGTGTTACCGTGCAGCCGTGAGTGAAAACGGAGACCTATTTTTAAGCCCGCCTTGCCCGGTTTTTATTTCGGGGTGTGCCCTTGATGACGTGGAGCAGAGCCAGCCTTTTACCCACAGCGTTGTTCCGGTGCTGCCCGCAGCCCCTCGCTGTGGGTGCCCCGCAGGGCGCTCCGGCGGCCGGCCATGGCGAGCCTTGAGCCGAAGCACGCCGGGAGTCGTGTTTTTCCCAGCAGGCATGCTGGGACGGGGAGTTTTTCCGCTCTGCTTCCCGTCTGCCATGGCCTCGTGTTTTGAGGAAGCATCCGTCCGGCACCGATGATGCGCGGATGGTGAGTGCTGAAGCTCCTTGACTGGTTCTGGGGAGCGGAGACCCACTTGCCCCTCGCTGTCACCCCACGACTTTTGCCTGCTCCTACCTTCCTCATCCTCATCCACCCGTAACCCCTGCGAAGGGGGAGGTGCTGCCAGGGAGACTTGGGGCAAGGCTTTCGGGGTTTTCCTCGGGGTAGGGGTGGTGGGGGGCAGAGGGGTGTGAAACGTGGCTGCGGAGGCACGGCCTTGAGCTGCTCATGTTAACAGCGTGCGTTGAAATACTCGCTCCTTCCACGTACCTGCGTGTTCTTACACGTCTGATGAATTCAGCTGCGTGGAGTTAATGGCACCTTCAACTATTAGAAAAGTATCACAGTATTGCTAACTCTTTTCTGTCTGGAAATTACAGTTTGGTTTCTTTTAGTTGTTATTTTAATTTACGGTTATATTTGTAACTTTTGCTTACTG
Organism: Trogon surrucura; assembly: GCA_020746105.1. NCBI lineage: Eukaryota > Metazoa > Chordata > Aves > Trogoniformes > Trogonidae > Trogon > Trogon surrucura. The sequence goes on from CM036617.1 coordinate 35,933,757, forward strand.
GCTTTGGTTTGTGATATGCAAGGGGTAATTCTGTCACATAAAAAAAGGTATTAAAAAAGTTTGGTTTGGGAAGCAGTTACTAGGTCGTCCACTGCGTATAGCTCTGTGAAAGTTTTATGTGTGCTTATTTTGACAAAGATGTAACGCAGCAACATCTCTCTGAAAAGGGGATACTTTTTTATTTAGCGTAACAAAGTCATTTTGAAATTTCTGACTTCCTCAGAGGTCTCTGTGATGCTATTACTTAGGGGTTTTAGGCATTTAAATTCAAGGATTTTGTTTCTAAGTGCTCAGCAGAACAACAGTTAATCACTTCTTAACGACACCGGTAAAAATTATTTAGATGGTGTAATTTAGATGGTATAATTAACATATTCAATAAATTAATCAAAACATAATATTAATAATTCAAAAATGAGTTAATTGTGGCGAGCCCTTTACCAAAAGACAGTGGCCCACAGTGGTCTGAAGCAATTCTGGTATCACGAGCAGAGTTAGGTCTTTTGGAACTGAGTCTACACATGCCCCTGAGCAACAAAGGCCAGGATGGTAGATGATGAGCCAGATTTGTGCCTTTTGCTGTGCTCCCGGTGAAGGGGACGTGATCCCTCTGCTATAGGTGGTTTTAGTCACTAGAGCAGTCTGTGATGGGTATCGTTGGCCTTCTGAAAATTAAAGCAGACATGAAGTTGCTGCCGTGGGTGTGAGAGCACCTGCTGGCTGGGGAAGGTGCAGAAGTACCCTCCTCCTGTTGGTAGTAAAGTAGACAGCCAGGCAAGCAGGACACAGTGCTGCTGGGTTTACTGCATATTGCTCTTTATTCAGTTTTGGACAAATGGGTGAAAGCAAATATGTGAGGAGGATGGGTGAGTTCTGTAGTGAGAACGTAATTTTAATTTTTTAATAGATGCCTGAAGATGCACAGAAGGTCTCGTCACTGACAAGTAAAAAACAACTGTGTCGCAAAACTGAAATGTATGTTTCAAGGAGACGCTGCTGCAGAAGTTTCTTGATCTCATTTCCTCTGAATCCACTGTTTTTGTAAAAATCAGTAGGCAGGTGAGATTGTGGCACTGGTGCTTCTTTATTTGTTAAACCTTTTCTGTGCGACTAGTCCTAGAGTAAGAATGATTTCAATTTAGTCTTCTTGGTAGACGCTTGCACTCCAATATAAATTATTAGAGCACAGTAAGAATTCATAACATAGTTTGCAGTGTTGATGAAATGGAGAGGAAAAGATCTTTCCTGGAACAACAGCAGTGCTGCTGGGATCCTGCATCCTGCAAAACTGTAGGCAAAGTGTCTCCGAAAAGTACAGGGGTTGTATTTCAGGGTACCAGCTTCTTACTTGGTTTTTTTTTTGGATCGAAAATATTTCTGTCACTTATATGTAAATATATCGTGGGAGGGAGTACAAAGCAGACATAAAGCACTATTGCCATGTCTTACATAATACATAGATGTGAGAAATGCTTTGCAAGTGTATTGTAGTCCTGTTGATCTGCTGCAAGGTCAGTTCGACATTACTAATGTTCCCCTGCCAAAATCTCTTCAGTGGTGGCTATAATTTCACACAAAATTCTGCACGCTTCATACATTCTTTGTGTAGAATTCTGTACCTTTAGTAAAGATTCGTCTTCTCTCAGAAAGATAGTTTTTTCACCAGTAAGATATGAACTGGTTGGATTTTTCCGATGGGACACACGGCAAAATGAAGCTGTTGTCTGTAAAGCTGCCTCTTCAGTGGCTTTCCCACAGCACAGATAAACTGTTTGAGGAGGTAGGGGAAGAGACCTTTTCCAACCCTCACGCAGTACAACAGTGCTGATAAGAGTTTCTGGTTTAAATCAGAACTAAAAGAGGAATAGTTTAGTTCATGACAGTTGCATTTGTGTTGCTGTCGTCAAGGACGGGATTTGAGTTTGATACAGTTCTTGTGGTTGGTTGTTTTTAATTTTTTTTAATAGAATGCTCTCTTTTTCTAGGTAATAACACTGGCCTGTGTACTGCCTACTGCTAATTTCAAGTGGTGGAAAAATAGGAAGCAAAATGAAACCTTTCCAGACTGTTTGTCTCTTCAAGAGCCTGCTTGCTAATTGCTACTGTCACAGTCAACTTCACAGCTTTCTTCTCCCTCCTGTTGCAAAGAAGATAGGTTATGTGGTGGGACTGCACAGCTGTGGATTTTGGAGGCCAAAATCCTTATTGGACACTGCTAGATTCACTCCTCTTTTTAACAGCCGGTCCAGGAAAAATCATCGGGATTCTCGAACGCTGTGGAAGCATGAGGCTGTGCAGAAGTATCTGGAGACTCTAAGCAAGGAATATCAGAAGGTTAGTTGTCTGTTAAGTGCCGACTCAGCAAGTGACTTTGAGCAAAGAACCCTGAGGAGAAGATGTGCCGATCTGTCCCCCATTGCAGCTGCATTTCAAGAAGTCAAAGAGGCTGAAAGAGAAGTTCAGGAGTTAGAAGCTATGTGCAGAGGTAAGGAGAACACATCTACCCACTTGTTTCAAAATGGGAGCTTTACTTGCGATAAATTTTGTTGCCCAGCTTTCGAGGAAAGCTTTTAAATAGGTGAAGCCAGCCCCGGAACACTCTCTGGTCCTGCCTGCTCCTGAAAGCTTGCGTGCTGCCAGAGTTTTCTGCATCCAGCAACATCCTTCCGTTTTTCATCTCGCCTCACTTTGATTTGAGGTTGTAATGCAGCCAGTTTAAAAGATTAGGGATCCTCTGAAATTTCAGGGCTATCCATCTGGCAGAAATAGTTTGGAAATGTTTGCTTTGATGGAACCGAGAGCAGTGTGAAAAAATCTTGCAAGCCTAATAAATAGTTTTCATAGATGCAGACTTCACTCATATTATTTAAAAAGGGATTTCTTCTAGCCAGTCATAGGCTGGAGTTGGTTTCAGAGGTCTTTTCAAGCCTCAACAATTCTGTGATTCTGTGATTGATACTTACTGAGTGAATTACATGAACTTTCATTAGGCTCTGAATTGTTAGCTTCCAATTTAAATCGCAAAATGTAACTTTTTTCTTAAATATTTGGAGAATCCTTCAAGGAATAAAAATCAATGGTTGTCTAAGAAGCTGCTGCTTTTCAGTAGTACTCTGCTAGCAGTAGAGGTTGGGATAAAAAAGAATTAAAAAATTGTCAATGTTTTTGATACTGTTCCAGAATAAAAAAGCGCACAGGGAGTAAAAGAATTGACAAAACAAGTAAAGGCGCAACATTTTGAGCAGCAGAGTAAATGAAGGGAGATGAAAGTTCATGGTGGTTTTCAAAGAGAGACAAGGAGTTGTTGACAAAACAGTAAAAGCCATATTGAAATAAAGCTGGTATAATGTAACTTGTTTAGAAAGAGAGAAAACATTTGTATTCTTTCATTTTAGAAATAAATGGTGGTTTAGAAAATATGGTGGTTATTGAAAATGTTTTAATCCCCATCCCTCTCAGATTCTCTTCACTAGAAAAAGAGGAAAAGAAATAAAGGTGAGTAGGGATGCAAAAAAATAAATGTTCTTGGAAGAAATTAGAAAATATTAGGAAAACACTGTAAAATTCATGCATTAACTAAAAAAGGCTATTTTGGAATCAAGTAAACACAAGGAAGTGATTTTCTAATTCCATGATTTTTGATGTGGATGAATGGAGTGAGTTCCAATTGAAAGAAGGGAAAAGAAAAGAATGAAAGCAAGCTATAGCCAAGAAGTTAATTAAATGGAGCCAAATTATTCTATCTGTACTGTTTATCATGTGGCCAAGTTAAAATACAGATGTTTCCCTCATTTGACTGCTCTTTATTTTTCTTTTAACTCCCTAACTGACCTTTGTAGTACCTGAATTCCTCAAAATTACTGTAGAATTTTATATTTGCAACACTCGTTGAAGCTGAAAATAATATTTCCCAGTTTGCCATGAGTGATGTGAGTCACAGGGTAGATGAAGTGAATTCTTAAAGATCAGGATTGCAAGGAGGTAGGAACAGGACACCGATCCTTTGAACCTTAAGCTTATTGGTCACCCCCAGACCATTCTTTCATCTCCACTGACAGTAGTTAATTTGATGCTCTTTGACTAGTCAATAATGATGCTTTTTGGACCAGCTTGAAGCCTTTGACTCGGTACCAGCTCTGGGTTAGAGTTGTGACATACTGCTAGGCAAATTTATACAGTTCTTGCCTTATGTACAGCGGATACCAGGTTCAGGTGTTGATCTTTTATTTAAGAGTCTCCTCAGCTGGTAGAACAGTGGGAAGAAAGATGAAAAGGAGAGAGGGCTTCCTGTTTCGGCAGTGGCAGAGTTTTCACTTGACTCCGACTGTCTTCCAAATTTCTACTTGGTGTATAATCTGACTCTAACTGATCAGCGCCTTTAACCTTTGTAAACTGAAGCTCCCTGTCGTGGTTCAAGCCCGACTAGGACAAAAAACCCACGTGGTCTCCAGCTCACTCCTCCCCCCACCCCCATTTTCATAGTGATGTGGAGGGAGAAAATTCAACTGAAAAGGCTCAAGGATTTGAGATTAAGGATAGGAAAGGTAATAATCTACCTTTTAAGATGACAGGTAAAGAACCAGAGAGACTTGGGGAGAAAAACATAGATTTAACTCACCAGCAGTATTTACTAAGTAGGATAGTAAGAGGAATACATCAATATACACAACCGGATCTTAAATACACTTCACCTCCCCTCCCTCCTCCATCTTCCCAGTTGCCTTCTCCCTCCCATTAGTGCGAGAGGGGCAGGGGTTGGGGGGTGCAGTCCATCTGGCCATTACTCATTGTCCATGGCAGCTCCTCCTTGAGAAAGGGGGCTCCTCACAGTCTCTCCTTCATGCTGCGTGGTGTCCACCTCACAGGAGGCAACCCTCTTCCTCCGCGTGAGAACCTCAGGGCAACGGGTCGCTTCGGGCCCATCCCCTGCTGATGCTTGGTCTCTCTCCCCTCTCGCATGGGGCTCTGCATGTACCAATGCATCCTGGATGTTCTCGCCACCATCAGTCCCCTCAGCTGGCAGGCAATCGCCTCCCTCCCGTCTCAGCCACCACGGGACTTCAGGGAAAGGTCCTGCTCCGGCAGCCTTCTCCCTCTCCTTCTCCTCTGGGACTCTTGTCCCCCTCTGTCTTCTCAGGGAAACTTTCCTTTGTCCTCCTCCCACCTCCCCCTCCTCCAACAGAAAAAAACTCCCTAACATTAAAGACAAGACAGCTCAAAACAAGACGAAACTGAAAGAGAGAGAGAATAATGGGGTCACCTCTTAAATACCTTGATGGCAGAGGCGCTGATTGGCCTGGCCTTGGCCAGAGGCAGGTTTGACTCTTACCTGGGAGTGGGGGAGGCTCTTGAAGTTTCTCACGAGTCTACTCCCGCTTTTACAAAAAACCCACCAGACTCAGACCCATGACGCTCCCACAGCAGAAAATGGTTTGGAACTTCTGCCAGCTTTGCCTGAGAATGTTTCCTAGTTTCATAGTATGCTCTAACATGTGGGAAAGAGCAATCCAATCACAGAATAGTAGAATAACTTAGTTTAAAGAGGACCTCTGAAGGTCATTTATTTGGTCTGATGTCCTGCTGAAGGCAGGACCTGTTGGAACGGGTTGCCCAGGGCCTTGTCCAGTTGAATTTAGAATATATGCAAGAGTAGAGATCCTACAGCCTCTCTGAGCCTCTGTTCCCATGTCTGACCATCCTTAGGGTAAAAATAGCTTTTCTAATGCCTGATCAGAGTTTCTGATATTCCATCTTATGTCATGATATACCGAGTCTGTCTCCATCTTTTTGATATCTTTCTGTTAGGTAGTTGTACACAACAATAAAACCTCTCCTCCCCCTGCTTTTCTTAAGGCTGAACAACCACAGTTTTCTCAGCCTCTTCTCACACATCCTTTGCTCCAATCCTTGACCGCCTTGGTGATTCTCAGCTGGACTCACTCCAGTATTTCCATGCCTTTCTTGCACTGGGGAGCTCGAAACCGGACATGGTACTCCAGACTGTGGTCTCACGTGCTGAAGAGAGGGAATCTCCTTAAGCAAAGAGTCCAAGCGAGGTCTCTCACATCGCGATGATTTGCATCCGTAACTCCAACATCTCAGTGATCTCTTGAGTAAGAGGAGACAGAAGGTTATAAATCTCGTTCTAATCATCATGCCGTTATTTGTAATGCTCAACTTAATGAGTTGCTTACAAATTGTTGAATCATAGAATCAGAATTACTGAGGCTGGAAAGACCTCTGAGATCATCAAGTCCAGCCTATTCATCAAGTCCAGCCTATAATACGTGGGGGCTTCTGGGCAAGCCTAGAAAGAAAAAACTTCGTTGGATGAAAAATTGTCGTAGGGAAAACTGAGGGGCTTCTTGTCTTGCATGTGTGTTTGACTTATTTTGTCAAATCCATTTGTGGATTTGCCCCTGAACTGTCAATCTCTGTGACATGACCATCAGTATAACTGAGAGTGAGTAACTGTCAGGTGGGACTGAGATCTGTTTGATGCAGACTTTGAGCCGTAAGGTAGAAATTAAGAGGTGAGACATCCGCTGCTCCGTCCAGCATACCTGACAAATGTGATTGTGTAGTTAGCAATATGTATCCTGTCTTGGGCTGGTCTTATTTGGTTTTTCATGCTGGCAAAATGCAACTGCAAGCCTCTGTATGCTGCAATGCATGTCTTTGGATGGCTGTATTACAGTTTGCTCTGAGCTGGGTAAGAGTGGCTGACATCTATTCCTGTTGTTGGAATTTAGAGCTAGACAGCAGAGATGAGAAACAACTTCTAGAGCTTGCCTTAGAAGAGAAGGAAGCCTTGGATAAAAAAATCAACATGCTGTGCAGAAAGGTGAGCCTCAGGTAAATTTATACAGCTTTGTAAATAAAAATGTCAGAAAAATGTTCCTTTGTGATCTTACCAATAAACTCCAACACTTGTTTAATGAAACAGAAGTCCAGCTTCTGTATTTTCCCTGAAAAGAAGTGGCAACATTAATTATTAGTAAGCTTCTTACTGACAATCGTGTCTTAGCAGCTTATTTTAGTCATTTTTTGCTTGCTTCCTTGTCTGTCTGCTGATGCTGAAGGGGATTAAAAAAAATGGTGAGTCCATGCTATTGAGACCTGACATGACATCCTAGTAACCGTTTGTGGCAGTGGAGCATGCCTTCCTGAGAGATCTCAGGTGGGAACTTGCAGTCTTTCATTTTCTCTTCAGCGAACGGTGCCCTGTGAGGGGGGAAGTTAATTACAACCAGAGAAGCTAAAATGGTTCAGTGGAGAGCTCCGTGTTCAGGCTCATTTCGATGTTCAGATTGAAATAATACGCAATGGGACTTGGTGAAAAATAAGGTTAATGTAAAGATTGGTGGAGTTATAGCTAATAACTTTTTGTTCCTAGGTAGTTGGGACTGGAGTGACACCTGGCTTTGCCCCAGCATATCCCATTCCCACACTGGCTGCACTGAGTTGCAGTGGCCATGGGACAGTTTTCAGTTCCACTTACTAGTTTGCCCCAAGAAATCGGCGGTTGTATGCGCTCAGGCTGTGGCAATTGTGAAGATTGGCTGTAAATTTGATTAAGAGGAGATACAGAGTCATGAAGGAGATAATGACATTTTTCTTTTTTTTCCTTTCAGCTTTTCCAGCTTCTAGTGCCAAAGGAAAAATATGATAGAAGTCCTGTCATATTAGAAGTGACGGCTGGCAGAACAACTGGAGGTCAGCAAAGTCCCCACAATAAAGATTACTTCAAACCTCCATCCAACTTTATTAAACCTCTTTCGGGTTGCTCTTAATCCCTTTTTATACTTTAGTGGTCTAAAGTAATGCTTTCTGAGGAAGAGTATTAATCTGTCTAATGACTGTGGTTAGAGCTGCAGCTAAATCTAAAAACTGGTGGCTGCTGTTTTCCGACCAGCTATTTACGTTGTTGCGCCTTTGTATTTTTAGGAGACATCTGCCAACAGTTCACTAAAGAAATGTTTGAGATGTACCGGAACTATGCGGACTATAAGCGCTGGACCTTTGACGTCGTGAACTATATGCCAGCTGAGATAGGTACCGTAGTTCTTCAGACGTCCCACCAAGACCACGAAATGAGAAGCAGCGTTTCTGTGCTGTTTTTGTCACGCGTTGTTTGTCTCTCTAGGTGGGTTGCATCATGCCGCTGCTCATATTTCAGGAGATGATGTCTACAGGCATCTGAAATATGAAGGAGGGACTCATCGAGTCCAGCGAATCCCTGAGACGGGCTTGTCCTCGAGAATGCAGCGGATTCACACAGGGACAATGTCAGTTATTGTCCTCCCTCAGCCAGAGGAGGTAAACTAACCGTGTTATTTAAAACCACATTACTCTTTCAGGATTTTGCTAATGCCTGAGTGCTTTGTGCAAGTCCCAGCAAGTGAACCACAAGTTCTTTGACTCTGCAAGGCGATAGTTCTCAACTCTGTACCTCACACGTTTAAATGGGTCATCAGAAGGAGCTTTGCAGAGATTTGCTTTTGCCTGAAAGGGCGTGCAAGTCAATAATCGCTTCAATGAGTATTCCAGCCCCAACACTCACAAAGCTGGCTGCTCTGAGTAAGCCATTTTTAAATTATGCAGTGTATTAAAGCAGGGACTACGTCCAAGAAAATATTCAGTGTTGCATAGTAATGTGATTCTGCAGGTCCTTTTGATTTTTTTGGTTTTGTTTAAATTGTTGGCGTCCTTCTCTGTTAAATCAAGGACAGCCTGCTTTGAATTCCAATGAGTGAGTGTGTTGGCTACTCTTCCTGAGATCTCACTGATAACAATGGTTCTCACTTAAACCAGCAATTTACACACATAATAAACAAAACCACATCCTGTAGGCTTTCCGTGCACATTCTCCTGCTTTCCTTGCGATATTGGTCATATCCAAACATTCTTTCCTCATCCACTGAGCTGGAACTATGGTCCGGGTCATCATGGACTCTTTGCTGCAATCCTTACTTGGGTCTGGATGCACCTATTTTTTCCTCAGTTTGATGTTTTTAGGTGCTGTTGGAAGAATCGTTAAGACTTGACTCACAAACAAGATGCTTGCACTGCCGTCTTCAAGTAGTTTTTGATTATTTGCTTATTTTTTAATCTTCCTGCCAAAGCTAGTTATTTTATGAAAAGTTGTTGTTTTTGATTTGTTTCACACACACACATACCTTGTTCTATGAAGGACCTGGAGTGACAGTTTGAAAAAATAAGTGAAATATTTAAAGCGTCGCTCGCTTTGCAGAGATAGAAGTATAATAATTATAGCTGTTACTCAGGAACAGTTGTAAAGAAGCAATTTTTTGAGAAGTGATTTTTGTTTTACACTGAGCCTCGTTGACATTCAAATGTTTTCTTTTGTTCTAGGTCGATGTTAAAGTGGATCCCAAAGATTTGCGTGTAGATACATTCAGGGCAAAAGGAGCAGGAGGGCAACATGTGAACAAAACTGATAGTGCTGTGAGGATTGTACACCTTCCCACGGGTAAGTCTGGCTGTATTTTGTACCTCTAATCACCCTACGTCTGAAGTGAAAACTTGTGACCCTTCAAGTTGTCTCTTAGAGTGAATTTGCAGGATTGGGCCTTACACAAGAAAAAAGAATCACAGAATCATAGAATGTCAGGGCTTGGAAGGGACCTTGAAAGATCATCTAGTCCAACCCCCTGCCAGAGCAGGATCCCCTAGGGCAGGCCACACAGGAACGCATCCAGGTGGGTTTTGAAGGTCTCTAGAGAAGGAGACTCCACAGCCTCTCTGGGCAGCCTGTGCCAGTGCTCTATCACCCTCACAGTAAAGAAATTTCTCCTCATGTTGAGGCAGAACTTCCTCTGTTCTAACTTAAACCTGTTATTTCTTGTTCTATTACTGGGCACCACTGAGAAGAGATTGTCCCCTTCCTCTTGATCCCCACCCTTCAGATTATTTATGTACATTAATAAGGTCCCCTCTCAGCCATCTCCTTTCAAGGCTAAACAGCCCCAGTTTTCTCAGTCTCTCTTCACAGGAGAGATGTTCAAGTCCCTTCATCATCCTCCTAACTCTCTGTTGGACTCTCTCCAATCAGTCCCTGTCCCTCTTGAATTGGGGAGCCCAAAACTGGACAAAATATTCCAGGTATGGTCTCACCAGGGAAGAGTAGAGGGGGAGGAGAACCTCCCTAGACCTGCTGGACACACTTTTCTTAATGCACCCAAGAAGGAGCCCGTTCTAGTGCTGACCCAATTTCCAGCAAGGAAGCGTGTAAGAAAGGGGATACATTCTGGTGGCCTAATGGTTTGCAAGTTGCTAGTATGCTGGTTTTGTCTTCAGAGGGAGTCTTTAATGAGTGTGCTGCCTTTGAAGGATGAAGAACAAATGGAAGGTGACAGGGATGGGATGGAGGATGCGCATAATTTCTGCTGTGTGCTCTGGGCCCTCGGCAGTTATGGCCATTGGCTGTGCTTTGCCTACCTGCAAGCTGTGTAGTTACACGACCGAGACAAAAAAGGAGGCTTGACGATTTTTGTTCAGTACTAGATAATGCTCTGTTTTGGTTTGGCCTGGCGGGATTTTGATGGCGGGGGGGAAGCTACAGGGTGGCTTCTACAAGAAGCTGCTAGAAGCTCCCCAAGTTTGATAGAGCCAATGCCAGCTGGCTCCAAAGAGGGACCCGCCGCTGGCCAAGGCTGAGCCTATCAGTAAGGTGATAGCAGAGGAACGCCTCTGTGAAAAACATATTTAAGAACGGGAAAAGGAACTGCGCTATAACAGCTGGCACAGAGATGGAGGAGTGAGAATTTGTTCAGACACCAAGGTCAGTGAAGAAGGATGGCGGGGAGGATGAGCTCCAGGTGCTGGAGCAGAGAGAGTCCCCCGGGTCCGTGGTGAAGACCATGGTGAAGCGGGTTGTCCCCCTGCAGCCCATGGGCGAGGTGCAGATGTCTGCTGTGAGGATCACCATGTAGATGTCCACTGTAGAGGACTCCACGCCGTGTGGGTGGATGCCTGAAGGGGACTGTAGCCCGTGGGAAGCCCGCATCAGAGCAAGTCGCTGCCGGAACCTGTAGCCCGTGGAAGAGAGGAATGCCCATGCTGGAGCGGGTTGACCGGTGGGACTTTTGGGACGCTGCGGGGTCTGAAGGACTGCACCTCAGACTCACGAGGGGTGGGCTGCCCCTCGTGAGGTGTCTCACGCTGGGCAGTTTGTGATGAATTGCCCTTCATGACGTGACTCATGTCGGAGAAGAGAGCGTGAAGCTTGTCTCCCGTGAGAGGGACCCCACAATGGCCCTGGGGAAGAGTGAAGAGTCCTCCCCCGGAGTGAAGAAGAGGTGGAACCAACGTCGGATGAACTGACCGTAACCCCCATTCCCTGTCCCCCTGCGCTGCTCGGGGGGAGGAGGTGGAGAAACCAGGATTGGTGTTAAGCCTGGGAAGAAGGGAGGGATGGGGGGAAGGTGTCCTGTTTAAGATCTGTTTGCTCTTTCTCACTTCTCACTACTCCTCTCTGATTAGTTCTCTTAATAAATGTATCTAATTTCCCTAAAATCGAGTCTGTTTTGCCCAGGACGCTAAATGAGGGTGATCTCCCTGTCCTTATCTCGAACTCTGAGCCCTTGGAAATATTTTCTCCCCCTGTTCAGCAGTGAAGGGGGAGTGAGAGAGCGGCTGTGTGGGTACCTGGCGGCTGGCCAGGGTCAAACCACGACATGCTCCCATATGTTGAATAGGAAGGAAAATAGAGACTGATGGGAAGGTGGCGTATGGACTGGACCACTCTGTCTTTCACAGGATTTGTGTTTATTGAAATTCAGTGGGCTTCTGTCTGTACAAATGCAGAATCTCGTTAGGCACAGGAAATTACAGTAGTGACCTCGAAACAACTGTTTCCTTTGTGCTTTTTAATTTCAGGAATCAAATGAGATGTAAAACCAAGTACTAAATTTCTTTTAAAGACTGTTATTTTGCTTTATTTTGTTATTCATAATTATGTTCAAGACTCACCAGTATTGTTTAGACACCCTTCTTCACTAGAATAATGAGTTTTCCATTCTCCAAGAGGTTATCTAGACTCAGACTTTAAAAACTTGTGTTGTTTTGTACATGCTTCTGTAGACTGTGCAGATTACATTTTTAACATGTGATAGCTAACTGGAGCAAACCTGTTTTCTGGAGGCAGTATCAGAAACTTGTTTGCTTCATGAAATTTTAAAACAGCCCTAACTTTTCTCTGGTGCTGAACAAAAGCCCCTGACACAGCTACGAAGAATTTAAAAACACGCTGCTCATTCTGGCCTGCGTCAGTTAAAATGACTTCTCATCCTAAAGCTGCAAAGCCCAACAAGGCAGCGCCCTAGACGGTTTCATACGCCTGACGCGTTCGAATTCATTTAGTTTGTTTGTTCTTTACCACGATGGGCTTTTGATCCGAGCTCTCCTGAATCTCTCCATGAAGGACTGATGGTCGAGTGCCAGCAGGAGCGATCCCAGCAGCTGAACAAGGAAATGGCTCTGCGGACGCTGCGAGCGAAGCTCTACCAGCAGATCGTCGAAAAGCAACTAAGTCAAGAGCAGAGTGCCCGGAAACTGCAGGTGGGAATGTGGGATCACTGAAATTTGGAGTGGGCTGTGTGCTGTCGATTTGGGCCAGCAGTGTGCCCAGGTGGCCCGGAAGGCCAATGGCATCCTGGCTTGTATCAGGAACAGTGTGGCCAGCAGGAGCAGGGCTGTAATTCTGCCCCTGTGCTCAGCACTGGGGAGGCCTCACCTCGAGCCCTGTGTGCAGGTCTGGGCCCCTCACTGCAAGAAAGACATTGAGGGGCTGGAGCGGGTCCGGAGGAGAGCAACGAGGCTGGGGAAGGGAGTAGAGGGAAAGTCCTGTGAGGAGAGGCTGAGGGAGCTGGGGGTGTTTAGCCTGGAGAAGAGGAGACTCAGGGGGCACCTTCTCACTCTCTACAACTCCCTGAAGGGAGGGTGTAGTCAGGTGGGCGTCGGGCTCTTCTCCCGGGCAACCATTGACAGTATGGGAGGGCCTGAAACTGTGTCAGGGAAGGTTTAGGTTGGATCTCAAGGAACACTTCCTCATGGAGAGGGTGATCAGACGTTGAGGTGCACTGCCCAGGGAAGTGGTGGAGTGACGGTCCCTGGAGGTGTTTAAGGAGAGGCTGGATGTGGCACTTAGTGCCGTGGTCTAGCTGATGTTGGTGTTGGGACATAGGCTGGACTTGATGATCTCAGCGATCTTTTCCAGCCTCAATAATTCTGGGATTCTGTTTTTGAGTGACGGTGACAGAGCAAGCAGGTGCGCACAGCTAACTGGATGGGCTTGTGAAGGAGAATCTTGTATTTGGGAATGGCAAGTTCAGAGCTGTTGTAGACTTTTCAGGCAGTGGAAAAGAGGCATCAGCTGTAGCAGGAAAGAACAGAATCGAAAGATTGGCTGGAATTAGCCAAAAGGCAACACTCAATGTCATGTACTGAATCCCTTTATTAATGCCAGAGTTATGCAAGGAAAGCGTCAATAAAAAGTTATTTTCCATGAAAATCAGGATCAGAAAGTTGTATTTTAACTTTTTTCTAAGCCACAGTATTTGATAAGACCATACAGAGCTTTTGCAAGAAGCAAGTACACGAGCAACCCTACGTGATGCAGTTGGATAGCAGTTTCTTTGATATGATTTGTATAACATTTAAGGAAGAAACGCCTTCCTTAGAAGAGTTCCCTCAAGTTACACTGCCAAGTGGGCTTTTCTCTTGAAATGTGCTGTCATTCTTTTCCCATTCTTTGTGGTTTTTGTGTGTTCTGTGGTGCAAATGTCAACAGCAAGCAACAGGAATGAAAATACTTCAGAATTTTAGAATTACTCAGGGCTCCAGAGTTTCCGGCTTAGCTATTTTATCACTAATTTTAGATTGCACTTAAGTACGTCGTATCTGCAGATTATTAACCCACTTGTTTTATCTATACCCAGCCATTTGTCTTTTGTTATTAGTTTTAGCTTGAGAGCCTTCAAAGCTGCATAAAGGCCTTAAGTGTACGCTTACAGGAATACTACAGAAAATGAGGCAACAGTAAATTACCTTTCCTGATGTTCCAGGATTTGTTCAATAAATTCCTTATTTTGAAATATACATGCTGGGTACAGATTAAATTAAATTAAGGAAATAAATAAATTGAAGCAGACACCCATTTCTTTACCCTTTTTTCAGTATTTAATTGTCCACGTTAATAAAGCGTTTAACCACACGACAATGCTATCTGTATTGGGATTTCTGTTTTAAGACTTTCAGAATTGCTTGCATTCTTGCACTTTACCACTAGAGGACCGCATTTTGTATTCTTAAGTTACTCCTCTTCCAGTGCTGATTTCTGACAGCGGAAAATTAGCGCAACTGCTTTGCCAGACGTTGGCTCTGGTGCTTTTGTTATTAATGGTGCCTACTTGTGGTTTTTTTTTTTCGTGAGAGCTACAATCTCTGCAAGGGAAAAAAAATACTCTTAAGTTTTTGAACTAAGGATTCCCATGGGTGTATTCTCTTGCCTGACACGACTTCCGAGAGTTACGTAATTCTTCCGGCCACAGAGCTGGAACAGAAATATACTGGAGGATGCAAAAACTTGGTTTGTGACACAGAATCACAAATAATAAAGTTTAGTAATGCCACAATATTTTTAAAAGCCCATATGCTAAGCCAGTGTCCAGTAGGTTTGTAGTTGTAACAGGTTGATCCATTGAAGTTTATTCTAGGTATGCTGCCGTTTTAGAGTAGTATTTGATTTTTTTAAAAAACGCTCCACACAATATAGTAGAATTTGTTCTTTGCTGCTTCATTACAGTTGGGAACAAGAGCCCAATCAGAGAGGATTCGTACTTATAACTTCACCCAGGACAGAGTCACTGACCACAGGATCTCGTACGATGCGCGCAATATCAAGGTAACGGTTGCTTATGGGAGTATTTGAAGTTAAACACTTACGTGTACCGCAAGAAGATAAAATTAACTTAGCAAAACCAGTTTTAATATATATGAGGGAATCAGATAACCAGTTGTGCGCTGATGTGACATCATAGGTTTAGAAAACTTAAACTTTCTTTCCTGACTATTGTCAGATATGAGATATGAGCGGACACAATCAATCCTGTCGTTCTCAGTGAACTCTGAAAGTCCCTCGGCCCACATGACATCTGAAATTCTTGGACGTTTGTACATTAGATGAAAAACCTGACACAGGGGACTTTTTTTTTGTTATTAAGCCATTCTTTCCTCCTCTCAATGCTGGGGTTAAGCAAGAGAGAATCTTTTATGTTTGTCTCATAGGTCACAGTTAAAAAAAATGAAACCGAATGCTTTCATTTTAAGATTATCTGAGGTCTTATTTCTGAGTAAACTTCTTCATATGGCTTGTATCTTTTTTTTTTAACAGAAAAACCTAATAATTTTTTTTTTTTACAGAGAACCTAATAATTCATTTTTGTGTATTAAACTTATAAAAACATTTTTGAATTTTAGGACAAAGTTCAGGGTGATCTTTCAAGCAAGGTAGATTTAGACTAGATATCAGGAAGAAGCTCTTTACTGTGAGGGTGGTGAAACACTGGCACAGGTTGCCCAGAGAGATGGTGGAGGCCCCGTCCCTGGAAACATTCAAGGTTGGGCTTGATGGGGCTCTGAGCAACCTGATCTAGTGAAAGATGTCCCTGCTCACTGCAGGGGGGTTGGACTCGATGACCTTTAAAGGTCCCTTCCAGCCCAGCGCATTCTATGATTCTATATTTTGTCTTGGGTATCCAGTTGACTGCAGGTGCTCTTGCAGAAAGAGCAACACTTTTCGAACCGTACCCATAGGTGTCCTGGGTAACTCCAGGCAACACAGGACGTGCTGAATGTGGAGTGGTTCGTGTTTAATGCACTGGGGAGTTTGTACACGAATACCGTGATGGAGGAGAACGGAAAGAAATTCCATGACTGCATAAAAATGTCTTTTGTTAGTTGAGCTTTTCAGTTACGTAGCGTTGGGAACTCATTAGTTTTCTTGAGAGAAACTGGAACCACAAACTGCCTGACAGAAGTTAGTTGAGCTTTGCTTGCAAAACCAGTTCTTGGCACGAACAACAGTAGTGGAATTAGGTTCTTCAACGCTTCGTTGTTCTCGCCGAGGGGTTTTCATGTAAACGCCTGGGTTACATGAAAGCGTGGCTGGAAGGCGTCAGTAGCTCCTTTCACCGCTGCCAGAACTGATGTGCTTTTCACAGCTGCGGTCCTGCCACCAGTGCTGCGTCGCTTTCACACACGGCAGCCGCGAAGATGAGCAAGCGGATGCTCTGGGATAAGGCTCCAGGCAAAGTGTGTTCCAGGAGCTCCTCATTTGGGTAGTTAGCGTTTCAGAACGATACCGATGTACAATCAGTAATGTTTTTGTCTGGTTTTACTCTTTCCGTAGGAAATTCTAAGCGGGAAAGAAGCGCTGGATAAGCTAATCAACAGGCTGCTGGAGTTTGCGGAGATAGAGGCTGTCACTGAATATCTAGAAAATTTGCAGGCTTTAGAAGGAGGAGGCTGCTGAAAACCTTGTGTGGTGTTGAACCAGAAGTGTTGCATTTGGTAACAAAATAAAAGATGCATTTGTTAGATGATAGATTGATTAAAATCTATGCCTCTGTTCTTCAGGGTGTGATACTTCTCTTTTTTATATTTGGTTCAAATGGGTTGAATTTATTACTGCAGCCCTGGCAGAAAAGAACAAGCTTGGAGTAACCGTGCGTGCACACCTCCTGTCTTGGCAGCGTGGCTTTGTTAAGCTGATCCTTCTCTTGACCGTGTTGTGGGTGGAAAGTTACAGAATTGTAGTGATGGAGCAGAAGAAATACCATAGAGTGTGCGGTTTTTATTTTGATGGTCTTCTCCAGGTGGAAGAACTTAAGCTCCCCAAACATAGCCTAGAATCTGGCCTCATGACTCCTACTTAGTTTTCTCCATTGATTGGTTTAGTTTTTGCCTCTATATCAGTATCTAATCTATATCTTATCTATAGCTATACTTCAGATGACACTTTTAACTTTTTTTCAGCTATATCAAGACAGACAGAATTTGAACCAGGAAGAAAGCAGGAAAATATACGCAGTTTCACAATTCTGCAATTGCTTTTCAACTCTGTTGTGTGTATGCATATTCTATCAGCAACTTTGGCAGTTTTTGACTTGCTTCCAACAATTCAGTTACAAAAGCTTTTGTTTTTTGTTGGTGCAGGGTTTTTTTCTTCTTTTGTTTTGTGGTTTTTTTTTTTAATTTATAGCTCTGTAAGTCAATCAGGAAACATACTAGCATGCAGTTTAAGAGTGATTTGCGCACTTGAACTTTGACTTCTGGCAGTAAGCAGTTTAGGAAAAGAAAGCCTCCAGGAGGATGTGCAGCTCAGGTTGTAGTTCCACAGTGCCGACAGAGCGGCAGTAACTAACGTGATCAGCTGTACTAGGAGAATCCAGCCAATGTGCTGCTTACCCGATTACCCTGCTCACTTTCACGATGCAAACCAACTCATTTTATTAATCACGTATCTTAAACAATCTTAGAAACTTCTTATAAGGTATGCATTTTAAATAATCAGGTTCTACTTCTAGGATTAGTTCATGCCTATGAAGTTCTTTACGACTGAAACACTTCCAAAAAAATGGGCCTCATTTATTTTACTGGAAGAAAGATGGTCGTGTTTTGACTGCAGGACCTTATTTACGATTAAGTTCATTAATTTTCTGGAGCCTTTATTTGTGCTCAGTTATGACAGTTTGATACAGAGCAGACCTACTTCCACAGGAGGTCACTGCCTGCAACACTCCGCTTTACTAAAACCAGATCTATTTGCTTCTCCTCATTGAGAAAGCATTATTTGAAGCTATGTTTTCTCTCAACTTAATAAATTTTACTTGAATAGGTTGCCCAGAGAAGTTGTGGATGCCTCATCCCTGAAAACTGTTCAAGGCCAGGCTGGATGGGGCTTTGAGCAACATGGTCTAGTGGGAGGTGTCCCTGCCCCTGGCAAGAGGGTTGGAACTAGGTGATCATTAAGGTCCCTTCCGATCCGAACCACTCTATGGTTTTATTCTAAGTTCTCCAACCCCAGTCTTTCTGTGGGATGCAATAGCTGAGAGATTGTGATGAGGCTTGGCTGTGGGCTAGCACTTGTCCTCAAGGGTGGGACGTGGGCTACCACAATGCCATCTCTGAGGCATTTTCTGGAAGGAATACCCTGAACTTGGGCTTTTCGGTTCCTACAAGCAAACCATTCAGCAGTGAAGTCACTAGCAGGAAAAATTTTGGTAAAGCACCAGGAGGAAAAGGAAAGGGCAAGTGGCTCCTTGGAAGACAGCCCCTGGGGTCAGTGTGACTGGTCGTGGGAGAGGAGAGCAAGACCAGGTTCGTCTGGTAGAAACAGCCTTGTCTGGCAGCTTCGTATTTCACTGCCAAGGAGCGTCACCACCAGCGGAACACAACGCCCCCGTCTGCCCGGCCTCCCCTCGCGCTCAGCCACGTGCGGTAAGGAAGATCTCGCACGCGGATGCAGTATCATATCATCACCTCTAGCGTATGAGGAAAGGCTGAGAGAGCTGGGTCTGTTCGGCTTGGAGAAGAGGCTGAAGGGATGATCTCATCAGTCCTTATAAATATCTAAAGGGTGGGTGTCAGGAAGATGGGGACAGACTTCTCAGTGGTGTCCAGTGACGGGACAAGGGGCAATGGGCACAAACTGGAAAACAGGAGGTTCAGCCTAAACATAAGGAAAAACTTTTCTATTGTGAGGGTGACAGAGCACTGGCACAGGCTGCCCAGAGAGGTTGTGGAGTCTCCTTCTCTGGAGACATTCAAAACCCACCCGGACACGTTCCTGTGTGACCTACTCTGGGTGATCCTGCTCTGGCAGGGGGTTGCACTAGATGATCTCCAGAGGTCCCTTCCAACCCCTGACGTTCCGTGATTCTGGTGCAAGGCACCAGCTTCATCTCTCATCAGCTCCTGTAGGTGGACACGAGACGCTGTTTGTGGATCTCCCTTCTTTCCCCGCGGAGGCCTTGGCCTTGCTGCTGCACCCGGCAAAGAGGGAATCCAGACAACAGCTGCACCTGGAAGGAGCCTTTTTTCTGACAGCGGGAAGATGGATGCTTACCCTCCAAGAAAAAAAAGAGCAGCTCTGGCACTCGGCCTTGATTACTTTCATTTAGTTATCAACGGAACGTACAAGAGAATGTCTCAAAATCCTGGAATGACAAATGAATTTATTCACTTGAAGTAGCACGCTGCTTGTTCTCATTTAGCTAACAGGAAGGAATAACCAAATGCTGCTAGCAGCAAAATGTATTTCACAGTCTGGCAGAACTGCTGGCCTGCATCATACCTTTTTTTTTTTTCCCTCCAGCTGCTTAGTACATTCGAACAGTTTTTTCACTTTCTGTAAAAAAAGCTGCCAAAAGGCCATGCTGGCAAAAAGATCTTTTGCAGTAATGTTATGAAATAATTTACATATTTACATGCATTCCTCATCTTTTAAAAGCACCTCTCTTGTGCTCTCAGGGCATTTGCTCATCATTCTTAAGGCCAGCAAATACAAAGACTACTGAATGACAACCTGTTATCATCAGAAAGTTTATATATTCAGCTCCACTCTGAATGTTATGAAATAGTAACTACAGCAAGCCTCGCCTGAATTCTGTTAAAAATTTAAAATTTTAACCCAGGTCATGTTACTCATAACTGATGCACAGAATAAAACAATTTCAAGTAACTGCTTAATGTGCTTCTGGAAGGCACCCAGACACGACATCGCTGGCCACAAAATAGAAGTATTTCTTTTAGGAAGTATTTCCATATTTAAGTACCTGTTTTGGTTTATATTTACCCCAGGCCCCATTTTTAACAGGATACGTACCCACAGATCTCTGTGGTTGTCGCAAAACCTCTGAACAGATGAACAACGGTAACAGGGGTTGTTCAAATGAAAGCTTTATTCCATATATTTCCATATAAATTCCACTTCAAGAGCTTGCAATGTTTTGTAATTGCAACTGCTAAAGAGAAAGCGGTTGTTTAACTTTGCAGACAATACTTATAAACTAAAACAAATGCTTTTCAATCACCCCACTGCTCTCTGCTGTATCTTCAGTTAAGCAAGCCTTTAAACATTAAAATCCACTGCCTTCAGCCTGTGGTGTATATAATGCTGTCTGCTGGTTTTTAATATAGGCTATTTCTACTTTTAAACGTAAAAATCAAACCGGCATTTGCTGACACACTTCAGGAATCCTCTTGGGCAAATCTAGCCTTCTCCAGATTATTATTTTCTATGGTTTTTTTTTTTTTTTTTTTGCTTTGTACATAAACTTAAGCCCTATCCTGAAACACTTCACAAAGCTGTTATTTGTTCATCACACAAACGGCTAACACGATTTTTAAGTTAAATAATTTAGCAGGTAGAAGGTAAGATGACTTAGAGGTAGATACAAGAGAGACTGAAGAGATACAGCTGACAAAACAGAACCAGAGGGTTGCCGCCGCAGATAGCAGGAGGAACACGGGCAGCTTTTGGATCAAGAAGCGGAAGGATTTAAGGGCTGCAAATGCTGTAGGAGGAATGGGAATGAAATCCGTGAGGAAAACGAGTTATAAGGAAATAAAAAGAGCACATGTCATCAGTCTTGAAATAGCTGGTGTGTTGTCTGAAATGGGGTGAGGTTGTACTTCCTTCACGCAGCAGAAGGGCTCGGCGTAAGCTGGGATCTGGAGACCCGGTGGCCTACGTAAGACGATGCGAAGGTTTCCGAGGATCTTGGCAGAGCAGGGGATAAGGTGAAGGTGGACGCTGGGAACGCGGCACAGTGGTGACAAATTTGCATATATAGGAATGCTGGAGGAAGACGGTTGAAGGAAGACAGCAATAACAAGAAAAGTACTAAAAAAGGGAAGCATGACTCAAAAAGCGCATCAAAGAAACCAAGCAGCGTGAAATAGTTTTTTACTCCCTTTCTGAGATGCCAAAATTTGTGCTGAAATAACATTTTCTGGGGGTGGGTGGGGGTGGCTGAGAAATGTTTTTATGCATGCACAAGTTAGTGAATTTAACTCAGATCTGTGTCGTGATCAGCCCTCCCGCCTTCTAAATCACAATATTGGGACTGGATGATGCTGCAGCACAGATTTTTGTCTACTAGAGTCAAACAAAAAGCAAACTTTACCCTACTGGGAAAGTCCAGATTTCAATCTACAAATTCCCAGGTAAACGTTTAAAATTTGGTTTAGCCTAAACAGGAACCAGGATTATCCTACAACCTGGGTCAAACTGAGCAGTGGGTCTCTACAGCTCCTGGCATAACAAATGCCCAACAAAGTAACTTTCTCTTTTAGGATATGCAATATGTTTGCTTCTAAAAGCATCACTGACTCCAGTCAGGGACTACTTTAAAAACACACCCCCCAACGGCAAGTGTCCTGTTCTCTGAAGCTGCCTTTCTAAAACAGACTAGACAGGTGAAAGACGAAGGAAAGAAAAGAAAAATAGAGAGGGGTGAACTAACTTTCTCAAAACCATCCTCAGAAATCGCAGTGGCTCCCCCTTTCTCTCTGATTCCCCTCGCCATATGGCTAATCACGCCTGGACAGCCGATAAAACAAGGACGCAGCCCCCACTCCAGGAGCTCGCACGAAAGCAGGCGAGCAGGTAAAAACGCCGCTGCGCTGCGTGAGAGAAGATGGATTAGTCGGAAAACAAACCAGGCTTCTTCTGAAAACGCTGTTCTCCTGAAACAATAAAAGGAATGTTCCTTTGTTAAAAGCCAGCGCAGCCCAAGGAAGGATTAGCAGATGAGCGATACCTAGAGGATTCCGACAGCAAATTCCAAGAGCTGAAGACGGTGCAGGGAGATTGCACATAAGGCGGAGAGGTCTGTGCCGAACAGATGTCCTGGAAAAGCAGTGTCTGCTTTACATTTTACACAAGACTGTATTTTTTGTGTAGAAGAGAAAATATTTGGTTTAGATACACAATAAGGAAATTGAATGACACCATGGTGCAAAATTAAACGGTGGCTTTGGATATACTGAATTTGATTCAAATGGCCTTTCTTATAATTTACATTTAAAGACGAAGAATAAACTGACTTTCAGAAGGTAGTGGGGAGTGAAGCACTGTATTTCCTTGCGAAATGCAGGCTTTAGAACTCAGACCAGCAACAGCAAGGCTGTGTTATTTAAACGAACTTTACTGGCAGTGAACAAAGAAAACATTTAATCTTCTTTCCTAATGTTTTGGTTTGTCTATTTAACACAGTACTTAAGGAAGACCTTTGGTTCATACTACAACTAGCAGCAGCTCCTAATGGGAACCAGTTTCAAACACTCTTGTTTTCAGATGTTTTTAAACATCCGCTCGAGCAATTTAGTTACAGGTATCTTAAATCACTGCCTATGACCACTTCAATGTGGCAAAACATTTTTAAGGAAAGATGCTAATATTCTGGGAGCCTCATTAAAAGAGGAAAGATGTTCTCCTCAGAGGATGTTAAAAGTGGAGCCTACAAAACAACTACAGTACTCTATAAAACTGTCCTAATAAACAATAAAATCATTTTGCAGAGACCATAAAGAAACATGTGTAGTTTAGGCTTGGAGTAACAGAAGCAGGATGGGTATGGCAGTACAAAACAAATTTGTAAGAAAAAAAAAAATAAATTGTGCTTGAAAGGAAAGCGTGACCAGCTATTAACTCAGCAGTTGGCAACGGTGAAGGAGCAGAAAGAGCTGGTTGTGCTGGTAAATCACAGGGCACCCACAGCAGACAGCACGATGCAGTCCCGTGAAAGGCAAATGTGGTTTAGGGAGGTATCAAGAGTTACTTCCAACGGGCCGAGGAAGTATTAGTAACATCACACATGGCCTTAATCTTCCTTGAATGCAGAGTTTAGGCAAACTCAGGAGGGAATGGATGAAGAGAAGTGCTGGTGGAGCACTGGAGGTCCCATCATACAAGGACGTTTTATGATTCCGAATTGAAAAGACATGATGGATTCAAGAGGAAGAAAAAATACTTAGTTGAAGGGAATACTTGGTGTAAATTTGGAGGAAATTAGTGTTAACTAGTCACAAACACATGGAGGCTTTGAATTAATGCTGCTGGGGTAGAGTTCAAGTATGAGTAAAAACAAAACCTGAAAGATCTGTTTTTTAAGAAACCTGACAGCCTCTCCTCAGCAGAAAGGACGTTTTTGTTCTAGCCTTGCATGTGAGGTCTTTCATGTGGAGTACACGTGTACATTCCTGCATCTACAACTGCGAGAGCATCCAGCAGAAATCCTGCCTCTCTAAATGACAATCCAGGGCTCGATATTACAGGAAACTTGGAAGTTTCTCAAAACAAACCCCAGAAGAAATACAACCCTGATGAAGCCAAAGAAACGCATGGGGTTAAACACAACATGCGATTCGCTTCTACATGCAGAGAAAACGTCACAGAACAGAAAAGAGGACTGCAGGTTCCTTGGCAATACATGATAAACTGGATTCTCTGTCCTGCACTCCTTTCTCCACAGCTCTGACAGATTAACAGTTGTCTTCTCAACAAAGTTCAAGTGCAGCAGTTACTGACTCTATTTTCCTGTAGCTGGACTCTGACAACTGTCTTAATGGCACCCTCTGTTTTTCACCAAGACTGTCCTGCACAAAACCCTGTGAGCTTGAGGAACACAAACATATTTTTAATGGATTCATGATTTGAACCTTTATGGTCCAATCTCTTATATCTACAGAAGCAGTGAGAGTACCTGTATTCTTACACAATGAATCTTGATGACGCTAAATGCAGGCCAATCCCAACAAGTGAAGAAATCGAATCTACGATTCTTAAAAAAATGGCCCAGACAGGGCAGCTACCAGCTCTACTTATCCCTCCTTCATTTTCCTCTCCTATGGTACTGAGAATGATGGAGCTTCAACACACTTGGTCCCTCTCAGCTTAGCGAACACTGCAGCTGTGCAACAACGCTCCTCTGATCAACAGACAAAACCCAGACAAAAAAGGGCTAGATCTTTGGAAAAAATTTAGATGAAAATATCAGGCAATTGTTTTTTAACAGGGAAAGATACAAAAAAGAAAGCAAGACCAATAAAAAAAGAAAACGATGTGTAAAAAGAAGGAAAAATGCAAGTAGAGGCAGCAAAAAAGCAAAGTAGAACAAGAAGACACCACCAAAATACCCACTCCAACAGGGGTGGCTCTGGTGCTGTTATTACAAGTTAAGATTCCTCAGTTTTAGGTCGTCTGCAGAGGTTTAATACATGTATCGTGCATGTACATAAATAAATTTTTCAGAACACCATTTGGAATGAGTTGCACTGATGTGACTAACTAGTCTAAAAACAGCTTTCAAACAGATTTCAAATGTTTGAAATGTTGACAGTCTCACCAGCTACTATTTTGCCAGAGGTTAGTAAGCACAATATTTTTCCTCATTAGTTAGGCAACAACAACAACACATAAACAATCTTGGGGGGATGACTTTACTCTCTGGTACACGCTGTTGATCCAGATCCTCGGTACAAATGAAAGGTCTGGACCATTTTTGCCAGATTAAGGATTACTACATTCTCCCACACTTAGAAAAGGAGTAAAAAACCTTATGCAATGTACTTAAAAGAGCAAACACAAAGCAAATTGAACTTAAAATAGTGTGGTTAAAATAATAAAAAAAAAGAAGTATTTACAATATTGCATAAGTAATGCGACACAAACTTCCATTCCAAAACCAATCACATCAAATAAAAAAATATTACAACTCACATCCGTTTTAATACCTATAAATCCTTAATTTCTATCCAACTTTATAAAAGCCTGTTTAAAATATTAAACTTTTTGATTCACTCTAGCTCAAACAGAATCTGAAATGATTTGTTAAGTATTACTGATCACTTAGTCTTTGCCTTAAGTTTCTAGATTTCCCATTTTCAAATTTCCTCTTTTTAAATGTCGGCACCCCTTCTGTCAGGTCTCCAAGGGAGGTGACTGTCTTCTCCTTAAATATCACTGGTTCATCTTCCGGAATCTCCAGCACTGGAGGTGCTAGATTGTCACTCTCTGTACTAGGAAGCTCCAGGTCCACTGTGTCACTGGGAGAAGAGAGGAGAACAAAAAAGGGTTAATCCACACAGAGAAAACAACAGGGTGTACTGCAGACAGTAACTCCCACGTGTGATTAGCAAAGCAGCTTTAAACTAGATGCAGTCTTCTAGCCAAGATCATCATCGTAACAGGGATCAAGACAAAAAAAAAACCACCACCACAAAAATGTTCACTGTTTCTTCCGTGTGGGCTGCCATAAAAAAGTAAGAAAATTAAGACCTCATTCTGTGCAGAGCTTGTAGCATGGCCCTAGCACTCATCAGGTAAATAGTCCTGCAACAGAAAACAGGGCTGTGGGTGCCTAAATCTAAGAACACTGAAAAAGGGTAGTTGGTCACTAATTGGCAACTGCCGAAACACTACTGAGTAGTTTGAGCTTGAAGAAGAGGAGGCTGAGGGGAAATCTCAGCCCAGAATCACTAAAGGGTGGGTGTCGGGAAGATGGGGCCAGACTCTTCTCAGTGGTGTCCAGTGACAGGACAAGGGGCAATGATCACAAACTGGAAAACAGGAGGTTCAACCTAAATGTAAGGAAATACTTCGTTACTGTGAGGGTGACAGAGCACTGGAACAGGCTGCCCAGGGAGGTTGTGGAGTCTCCTTCTCTGGAGACATTCAAAACCCGCCTGGATGCGTGCCTGGGTGACCTACTCTAGGTGATCCTCCTGTGGCAGAGGGGCCGGAGTAAATGCTCTCCAGAGGTCCCTTCCAACCTGTGATTCTGTCAAGTGTCCAACCCTGAAGGTCTGCCTGACAGAACAGAGCACAGGTTTACCAACTCAGCCAGTGACCCCAAGTTGGGAGAAGCGGCTTCAGTTAATACTGATCTGAACAAATCACAGACACCAGCTGAAAATAACCAATCGGTTGGAAGAGGTCAACAACACAATACTGTGTTGTACAGTCATAACCTGTGGCACAAACACTGGGTGGAGAATAATGAAACACTTCACAGAAAATTATCTAAACCACAAGTTCACCAGGAATCACACCAGCATAACCCTGCTGCCAAGAGATACACATTGTATTTCCTGGCCAATCCATACAAGGAATCTTTCAGTACTACCAAGCGTCAGTCTGACATCAGCTTGTGTACCACGCTTAGTTTCAGGTCCTACACTCCAAGGAAGACATGGATCAGCTCAAACACCCAAACAAGAGCCATGAGAATGACTGCAAGTCAACAAAGTCAAGAAGATGTGATTGTTGCAGGCTCCCAAAAATGTAAACCTCCTTGAAGTGGGTGGCCCTATTCCTAGCCTCAATTTAAAGTAAATAATGAGCAACTGCTTTTGTCTCACATGTGTGTGTGTACCTTAAGCCTGTATTTTAATGTACTGAGTGATATACGAGGTTCAGTAGATGAAAGCACTTTTTTTGGATAGTGCTTTCCAAAAATCTGAAGGAATTCATGAGCTCTGGAGTCCAGGAGCAGTGAGCTGGTCCAATACAGGAGGTGTTACATGAACATTATCACCTCCAGAGGAGGGCATCTGTGCTTCACTTTGTTTGAACAGTGTCAAAACTCGTATCTGCTGAATAGTTTAGAACTAAAATGCTGGAGAATTCTGTATGAGGTAAAGACTGTTTTCATATTCTAAAACCTAATTTCTCCAGACCTCTAGAAGACACCACAACAAGAAACCAGCCCTAAAAGCCAGTATGCTTCACCAAAACAAAATGAGCCATGTCAGGCACTATGCAATAAATCAAATCAAACCAAACCTCCCAATGAGCTGCATGTCATGAAAACATCTGCAGTACATTGGCTGGACATGGGAGATGGAGACAACTTCCAGATTTAACATTGGCATAACTACATTACACATTTTGTCTTTAACAGCCTTAGTTAAATCACTAAAGAAAGTGTTTCCCACCACACTAAGAGCCTCCACGACCTACCCACAGTGACAGCAGAAAAGGTTGTAGAGGATTTTGTTTTGTTTCTGCTTAACTTTGTTTCAAAATGAGGGAAATTAGGGAACAAGAAGAACAGTTGAATCAGAAGTATTTTACAGCAATACCAGGTGAAAGTAAGACACAAAAAAGAGGTATCTTTTAGGCTGTGTCCTTCAAGTGAACAGTTTTCATTTCTCACTTTGTGATGTTGTATTATTTGCTGCTTGTGGAAGTAACTCAGCCAAACATACCAGGCTTAGGCAGAAATCATTCTGAATCTAAAAAACCACACTTTATGTCAGTAATCATCGGTCCCACAGGGAAGGAATTCAAAGCAATGCTAACCCAGCACCGTCAAGGTAAGGTTGCTGGTGGTCCTAGAAGATCAAGATTGATCTTGAACTCCAGGCAGAGTTAGCCCAACTAACTGTAAGAAAGAAATAGAATTTAGCCTGGAAGCTGGAGGCCCTGAGAAAGCTGCCTGTGCTCTTCCAAGGCTGGAAGCAGTTGAAAAAACAGCCACAAGAGCTCCCGAGGCAGCTGCAGCAGACTGTTGAACGAGACAATGTTAAGGAACATAAGCTTAGAGTAACTACATTTAAATAGCTGATACTCAGCCTCTGAGAAAAATGACAATGACCCTTTAAATCACTTTACTTTGCACTCATGGTAAACTTCTACATTAAAACCAAAACACCACTGCTATCCACTATGGAAAACTATTAATCACTGTGGAAAGAAGCAGATTTGGGCTACATTTCCAATCATTGCTCTGCTAACGCTGCCAGAATTCAGAAGAAAAAGCTCGAGCTCATGAAAACAATTGTTCTAGAAACAAGTATTATGAAAATAACTAGGGTACAGAAATCCTCACCATGGCTCTTCTTCTTTTTCTTCTTCTTTTGCTGCTTCTTTTTCCTCTTCTTTTACTTCTTGAATTGCTCTCCATTTTCCCTGAGTGCTGGTCTTGTTGGATGCTTCTTGGGAAGCGGATGTACTCTCCTCTTTATCAACAGTTTCTGCTGGCTTAACTTCTCGCCACTTCCCATAAGGACTTAACTTTTTAGCTCTGGGAGATTTTTTCCCTTCCTCTGATTCTTCACCATTATCTCCTTTCCTCTAAAGAGGAAAAAACCCACCTTAAGCAAAAATGCCTAAATAAAAACACAATGTAGCTTTATTTTACATCTTTTATTTACTATCATCTACTATTCATACTTTTTAACCAAGAGTAACTTGAAACAATAAACCCACTTGTAATAAAACCTTTTTTTTCCTCCTTGAGATTTCATCACGTACAGAGTTGAAAAAAACCTTTAAGTGCTATAAAAATTTAAAGCTGGAAAATCCCATCTGTCAAGGCTGAAGTTAGAAAGGTGTAGCTAACACAGATGTACTTAAAAACCAAGCTTAGCATGTCTTAAAAAAAAAAAAGAAAAAAAATTCACATACGGCTTTCTGTGCATGCAGAGACACAGACTTTGCAGCTAATACCTGGTAATAGTTTATAATGAAGCACAATGATACAAAAAATAGATTTTAGAATTAACACCTGCCTATGAATGCATTTTATATTTAAACTGTCTCTGACTGTTCTGTACTACCAGTTTCAGAAGAATCATCTGACCCAACAAGGGCCATAATCACACCCTTTATCTTAAGTTTTAAATCTGAAGACAAAAATACATATATAATTGATACAGATTTTGTACTATGTGCTGCCAACGTTCTTCTCAAACTACAAACGTCATTTTCAGTCAAAACTGTTCCCTAAAGGTCTCTCGGCAGCCACATTTACCACTGCAGGTTTGAAGTCATCCTCACACTGAAATCCAAACCATTTTGTGGATTATTTCAGAGAGATGACAGTTACCATTCTCAGAGAACATCGCATTTCTCACAGAATTCAAGAGACTTCTGGTGGGCAGAAAACAAGATCATGCTTTCTGTTCTGCAACAGTCCTACTCATGGAGCAAATAATTAAACAGAGATACATTTTACTATTTACAGAAGTGCAAACTTCTACTTTCAGTCACCCAGTTTACATTACAATGAGTACAGCCTATCACAAGAGATGAGACAAATCATCTAATGCTAGAAAATTAATCCTGTATGTAAAATAAATCTGAAAACTTACCTTTAAATTTCTTTCTGAACGTTGTCCTCCACTTTCACTGTCTTCTGAGTCTGATTCAGAATCTGTTTCTGCACGCTTGTCACGTGGACTCTTCTCATTTGAAGATGAAATGAAACCATCCGGTTTCTCCCACGTAGATACTGTCCAAGATATTTGAACCACCACATTATTTACGTTTCTAATTCTGATCTATTACTGCTTTGACAGTACTGCCTTTCAAAACCAGTGCCTCCTGACACAAAAACACAGCAAATAATTTGGCACCAGGCTTTTGCCTTTGCTCAGCGTGTTTGTTTTAATAAATGGAATCAGAAGGATAACATTTCACTTCCCAGCAGGGGTCCAGTCATGACAGCTTAGTTCGCGGTTAATAAAACTTGTTTTAATTAGCGCCTAAGAAAACATCCCGTGTGGCGAACCGTGCCCCACGAGGCTGTCTCATCCCTCTCATCCTTACACAGGAGAGACAAACTGCCCTCTAGAGGTGCCTGTTTGATTTAGTTGACCACTGATTACAAAGACAGGAAAAGGGAAAGGAGAGCTGCGAGTCTCGGCTCTCCAGGCAGGTAAATCCCTGTGCTACTCGATGTGGCAGCATTAGAGCTCTAATGGAAGAGCTGTCAAGCAAAGAGGGAAATAGAAACACCACGGAAGCATGTACAGGATATGACTTCCTTTTCAATTACAAGGCAGCAATCCAGGAAATACACTGAGAGGAAACAAGTTTAGTCCATGGTCTTCAAACCGGCTTTAGTAACAATAAGGCAAAAGCACATCAACTTTTAACCTGTGATTTTATGTAAAATTTCAAATGTAATGAAACTACCGCTTTTCCAATTATTTTATCTACTTCCAAAGACATCCCATACTTAAGGTAGGAAGTGATTCGCCCCCTCTACTTCACGCTCGTGAGACCCCACCTGGAGTACCGTTCTGGAGCCCACAGCACAAGAGAGATAGGGACATGCTAGAGTGTGTCCAGAGAAGGGCCACGAGGATGATCAGAGGGCTGGAGCACTTCTCCTATGAAGACAGACTGAGAGAGCTGGGGTTGTTCAGTCTGGAGAAAAGAAGGCTCTGAGGAGACCTTATTGTGGCCTTCCAGTATCTCAAGGGGGCCTGCAAGGAAGCTGGTGAGGGGCTTTTTAGGTTGTTGGAGAGTGGTAAGACAAGAGGGAATGGATTAAAGCTAGAGATGGATCGGTTCAGATTGGGCGTTAAGAAGAAGTTCTTCCCCATGAGGGTGGTGAGACACTGGCACAGGTTGCCCAGAGAGGTGGTGGAAGCCCCATCCCTGGAAGTTTTTAAGGCCAGGCTGGATGGGGCTCTGGGCAACCTGATCTAGTTGGAGATGTCCCTGCCCATGGCGGGGGGGTTGGAATTAGATGATCTTTAAAGGTCCCTTCCAACCCTGACAATTCTACAATTCTATGATTAACAGGCACATGCCTAGATCCATTTTGAAGAAGGTGTACAAAACTGCCAAGGAGTGACTTGCACGAACAGAACAGTCTCTTAGGAGTACTGCTATCACCCAGATTTACGCCTAGCAACTGAGAAAAATTCACTTTCCTGGGTGCCACACGCAGCCAGCACAGCCTCGTGCAGCCTTCCCAAGCCTGACTCGCAGCACTAAGTGGAGAGATACTGGTCTCCTCACGTCTGAGATGAGACACTATGACTATTTCCGCTGGCTAAAAATTTGCCTTGCCTTCAGAGGGTGGGATTAGTGTCAATAAGGAATTTTTAAGCATTTCCAACACGCTTATGGCTATATAAAAGTAAGGGATCACTTTAATATCTC
Organism: Trogon surrucura; assembly: GCA_020746105.1. Lineage (NCBI taxonomy): Eukaryota > Metazoa > Chordata > Aves > Trogoniformes > Trogonidae > Trogon > Trogon surrucura. Next base: position 35,964,745 of record CM036617.1, read on the forward strand.
GCAAGCCAAAATTTTACCAAATGTAACATTTAGAATTAGGAGTGTTGTTTGTCCACGAAGAACTTTATGCAAATGAAACAACCAAGGGCATAAAATATACCTGAAGTTAGAAGGCAATGTTGAAAAACAACCAGCATCTCCTTTCCCTTCCAAAAGGAGAGATCACAAATCATTTGGGCAGGGAAGTAGCATGTTAAAAAAATGAAAATTTTGGGGCTCTTTTTCTATTCTCGGCATCATTAAAAATGCCACTTCATACTCAACAGCAGAAGGAAAAGTCATAGCCAGCATAAAATCAGTTGCTCTCCAGAGAGGCATTATTGACCTTAAAATGATTCAAACAGATTTAGAAAACGGATGCCTGTTCTGAGGGAGTTAGAACAAAGTTCCCCATTGTGGATGAAAAAAGGGGAAAATAATTAGGAGATAAGATTCTGGACTCTCTTTTCAATGCCATGTCAGCACGGGGCAAAGTTCAGGAGATTGTTACTCAGTCCTACGCACTTGTCAACACAAAATTCTGCCTCCTTCCGGTTTCCAAACTATAATTCCATTATGTATGTATAAAAGAAGGACCCATAGGTTAAAGTTATAAACTGAATGTCTAAAAAAAGCTACGAAGCACAAATGTATACACACTGATACAGCTACAAAGCTGTACTGTCAAGCAACAAGAATATTTCAACTAAGGCAGCAGCTTAAATAATACAGAATTTAGTAATGGCCTGAAAATGCAGTTATTTGCAAAACGTTTCTCTGAAAACCATCTTAAACAGCTTAACCAGGAAACAAGCTCTCCTTACCTCCCGTTCGTGTGTTATAGTAATAGGTATGACCCTCTTCGCTGACACCTTCTACCCACTCTGCTGCCTAAGAAAAAGAGAGAGGAGGTAATTAAAAATGTTTTATGGATCAGCCAAAGCCTTACTTACTATTCACCCCTGAGTACTTTTTGCTCATAATTTCACTGTTTTAAAGCTTGAACCCTTACAGTTGTTAGCAAGTATTCCCTTTGACTCAAATGCGATTGAATTGCTTCACTTAAAATACTGCAAATGCACACACCCCATTTTTCTCAAACTGTGGATAATTAGTATGAGGCAGTATAGTAAATTTTGCCATACAGTTGAAATCATTCTACAGTCCGTTATTTTACATGTTTCTTTTTATTTTATGAAGTATTTACCTCTGAGGTTGTAATTTCCTGTTTGTGTTATTGTCTTTAATAAAGATGGAGAAAAAATTTCTCTGTAACACTTGTGGTTTTGTGAGGGCTACAGAAAACCAATGCCAATACATACTATAACAAATTAAACATAAACAAACAAATAAACCTAAAATTTATTCCAAACCAGATCTTTCCCCAAAACAACTGAAGAATCAAACCTTGCAGGAATGCATGCCAATGAATGTACTTCTTTAGCAAAGAATCAACAGTTTCAAAAAAGCACTGTTTTTCCCTACTGATTAATAAATACACATGAAATGTGGCAGAAGTTGCTGTTTTGTCTTTGTGGATATGTAATTAAAACAAAGATGCTTTGCAAAGTCAGCCACAACAAGACAGTCATTACCCATGACTTAACATCTTCCTTAGAACCTGATTTTCATGAACACTTATGCATCCAACTACTTCATTGCTGCTTAAATACTAGTACTGCTCACTCCCCTGAATTAGGCAGAACATCTATGCAGCTTCACTATATATTATTTTTGCATTAATAAATGTCTGTGTGTGTATATACAGACACATACACATGTAGATAGGCTTTTGCACAGACATATATTTGCTTAATGCTCTGTAAAACTTCATTGTTTTAAAAAGCACAGCAAAATCAGAAGTTAAACTTCTCACACCCACGCTGTAAGCAGTAAAAAAATTTGCAGCAGTAGGTTCAGAGCAGGCAAAGGCAAGAAAGCCTTCAGCAAGCAAGTTTCCTCAACTTTTTGCTCTCAAGAGTTTTCAGGGTGATAGTTTCAGCAAAAGAAGAAAAGGAGAATTTATTTAACGGAAGTAAAAAAAGGACAAAAAACTAATTTTAAGTACAACCCACACTTTTTGTTAAGAGTCAGATCCTGAGCATTTTAAATCTGGTTCTCAGATGTTTTCAGCAGATACCTGACACCAGGCACACTGAGTATGCTACTGCACAAATGCTACCAAGCACGATGCCAACCTAACTGAAGTCACAGGTGGTCTCAAGATTCAACTCTGCTCTCTCCACCTCTTTCGAAGCCTGAGCAGCAAGCTAAAGAGGTGTTAAACAAGGAGAGCCCATGAATCTCACTTGCACTACATACTGCAAGCACGCCCTCCAGTTTATGGGCAGTGAGTCCTTGTTAAGAGATCTGGAATGTTCTTAATATCTTTAGCTCAGACTAAATAAGGGAGCAATCAGATGCTTGGTTTTAGCAATAACAAAAACAACTCAAGACGCCACAAAGTCACCGAGCAGGGGGAGGGAGGACTGGCAAAATACAGCCATGTGGCATTAGAGAGATATCAGAGGCTGAAGGTGTGTGTTTATGATACACCCAAGATGAGCTAACTTCAAATTGTTGCCAAGAAGGGAGCTCCTCCTCTCCCTGCATCGACATTTCTCTGATTACCCAGAGAGCTGACGACAAGGAAACAAGCCAATGGGGCACTAACCTAAACTGAAGCCTTCACGCTGTGAACTAGTTCACTGGCAGCGCAAACGTGTGCCAAGGACGATACGAGATCAGTCCCCGGACCACCTCTTTCAGTGAAAGGCTACAGTAAGTCTGGCTTAGAAACATGGCAAAGCTCGACGGAAGAGATAAAACTGAAGTGCTGGTTAACACGCTGTGCAAAACCACAGGATAAAGGAATCAGAAAGCTAGAGTAGCACATGACGGGCAGCTCTGACATGGAGTGTGCCGTCTGCCGGGAATGAACGCTGCACAGAAGAAGTCTGCACTTCTGTGATAAAATACTGCCTTAGCATGAGAGGGGTTACAGATGAGCCTTCATGTACGCTTTGTGAATTGATTCAATCGCCTAAAAACATACACAGCTATGACCATTCTCCCCTCTGACTGTAAGAAAACCATCACCAAGTGTAAGCGACCTTCTGAGACGCGATGATACAGAGCTGCCGAAGGTCAAGCACTCTCAAAAAGCCAGGCTTTTTTGACCTCTAATATAAACTCCAATTAGCAAACAAAACTGATTTTAAATTATACTGTACGTAGGACACCTGTCTTGAAAATGGGGAAGCTTAACACCACTTCACAGGAGTCTTGTAAAAATCCTATTTTGAACGGATTTAATTTTTAAATTACATTTCATTCACAAAAGGTTGAACAGAACTTAGTCAAAACAGAACTTAGTCAAAACTTCCCAAAAGCTTTCAATTGTATGGGCTGACGCATCAAAAAAGCATATTCTGCAGAAACACAATCACCATCATTTCTCTTCCACCGATAAACATATTAGCCAAAAAAGATCTATATAGTAAAATTTCAGTTTTCATCAAGTATATCATGAAACATTCTATATATTCAAATTATGTTTTCTTTAGTTTACTAAGAGCAAACAACTTATTTTCTGCTTTCAGAAGCCTTGCAAACTGCTTATTTCTGATAAGTGTTTATAAGGACAAAGAAAAGTATGAAAAATAGTACGTCATTACCGTTTTCGAGTTTTGAGAGTTGCCTTGGAATCCTTTAGGTTTCTCCCACTGTGACTCTTGAAAAACAAAAAAAATATATTTTACCCACTGTTCAATCCTGTTTACATTTAATAATCTTTAGGAAAAAAACATATCTAAAGGGTATGACACTGATGTAAGCACAGATACAAACCAGTTATACAGATTCACCTAACTGGAATATAAATCAAACCTATTGTATGAACAACAAACAAAAATATTATAATTATGGTTGGCTTTACAGGGACTAACCACCTTCCAGACTCTATTAAAATATGGCTGGTACACAGATACTGGAATTTTGATACAAAAAATGTATGTTTTTTTTAAAATTATAGCATAGCCCAGAAGAAATGAAACACAAGATTTCTACCTTTTGGGAATTATTTTGTACAAAGAAAGACTAGAGTAAACATTAATGTCAATCATTACATTTATACAAAACAATTTGTAATATTCTCATGATTCATAAAAGACGATTGCTTTTCTGCTGTAAAACAGATCATAACACACAGCTTCTCAGCAGAAGTCAGACAGAGAAGTCATGTAAATGTGGAAAGAAACAATAAAGACAGCAACCCATAACCGCTTTCCTTTACTTGGGCACAGTGAATTTATTTCACATTCCTGATCAGAAAGCTTCTACAGGAAGAACATACTGATCTCTTGTATACTTAGCTACTGAAATGCTAAATATTTTCAAGAATTACTGCATTCATTCTTCCATTACTGACAAATGGCAAAACTAGACTGAAGCTCCGGATGCCTAAGTCTCGAATGTTAAATACCAAAACTCCAACTAATCGTTCACATTTTAACTATCAGCTTACTACTGAGAGAGCAAAAGAGTAAAGAACTGCAGGTAGTCTTTTCCCATTCATATCCAATAACTGTGTCTGCATTTGCCCCTCACTAATTTTTACCTCCCGTTCTTGTGTTGTAGTAATAGGTGTAGCCTTCGGGAGACAATCCTTGCACCCACTCCTTTGCTTCAGTTTTCGCTGGCATTGAGGTATCCTGAGTTGTCTTTTTTTTCTTTTCTTTCTTTTCCTTCTTCTCTTTCTTTTCCTTCTTCTCTTTTGTTTCCACTGTGTTACTCTGTGTTTTACTCTGTGTCGAACTTTGACCTACATCGTCTTAAAGGAAATAACACTCTCTTTTACAAAAAGAGTAATAATATGAGCTTAAATATTAGTCACTCTTGAGCAACAGCAAACAGTAAATTTTCTTCTTATGAGTATTATTTTCACTCATTAGTATTACACTCATAGCAAGTAAACTTACAAGATTATATTCAAAGAATCTTGCATTGTAGCAATACTACAGTGTCAAAAGGAAGCCCAATTAACATAAAGAGAAAAACTGTAATGACCAAAGAGCTTTAACTAATCAGCAACAAAAAAGAAACTAAAGGAGTTATGAAAGAAGATAGCTTCCACGGGCTTTAAATGAGTAACTTTTTTCAAAGAATAATATGTCTTCACATGGACAGAACAAGGGTACTTGCTGAACTGCAAGTCGAGTAGGAGATTCCCATCTCTGCTTTTTGACACCGGTGGGAACCCAATCTCTCCTACTCAACAGGAACTTTTGTCTCCGACTGGCAGAAGTGAAGTGTAAAATTAACTAAGGGAAGCTGCACCACTGATTCAAAACACCAACTACAGTCTACTTTTTGTTATTGCATTGTTTAATTTTTCTGCTCCAAATTGGATTATTCCATGGACCAGAGGATACCATAGCTAAAAATATTCTGTATCACAACTACTACTGGCAATTTCCAGACTTTTTTTTTTTTTTTTTTTAAATGAGTAAACACAGTCCTGGAGGCCTCCTCTCATGTTCCTAAAACCTAATTCAAGGAAAAAAAAAATCTTTTCTACTCAATATTCTTTCAATTCTGTCTTTAATCTTTTGGCAGCTATATGAACTACCTGGCTTAATTCCAAGCCTTTTCAAATCCTCTTGATATGCTTTCATTGCAGCTTCCTCCATTGCTGCAAATTCTTTTGACATGTTTTCTTCTTCTTGTGCTTTTTCCAAGCTTTTCTTTTTAATCTAAAACAAAATAAAAACCCCCAAGCGAATAAATTAAACAAAAGTCTGATAATGAACAAGATTAAAATTAAGCATTCATGCAAATAAGATATTTGAGTTACCTCACTAATTCTTTTTGCGACATTTTCCTTATGATTCTTTCCTCTTTCATGAAACTCAATGCTCTTCAAAGTGAGAAGAAACCAAGAAAAATAATATGTATTATACAATTACAATTTACTTAATTTTAGTTAGTTAAAATTTAACTGGACTAAACTTAGTTGAACAAGCCTAAACATAATCTGGTCCGAAAACACAGTAAACACAACAGCTATATAATGGCTACTGGAATTTAGGAACATGTTGAGAACACTCAACATAGAAATTATTAAAAATCAGTAACACTCCAAAATGTATCATAAAATTGCATAGTCTGTATTTCTAAGACTTGAAATTTTTCAAATAATACCATTCAGCACACAGATTAGAGACAAATAACAGGGAGTCTGGGCTCCTTTTCCATGCTATCCTTCGGAACATCATCCCCTGATGTTTTTTTAACCTCTCTGTTTTCATGCAAGCTTTTAAAAATCTTATTCTATACAGCTTAGTTAGCATTCTAAATTTTAACTGTGGTCCTTAATTAGATTATGCTCCACAGATATTCCCTTGATTTAAACTAGTCTCCAGGTCCACAAATGAGAAAGAGAGAGAGAAGGGCAAAGTAGGAGAGTTGGAGAACTAAGGTCACCAGAGCACACTGCAAGCCAGAAAGCTGCCAGAAAGGCTGAAGCCAGTGAGAACTGGAAAGAATTCAGAAGCTCTACAAGGTACTAGAGTGGAAGTTCTCCTGAAGGTCTCACAAAAAACATCTGAGTTCATTTAGATGGCCAGATGTTAAGTGCCTAAGCCTGACCTAGTAATCCTAACGTTTCTTTCCACAAACTGACACGCAGAGGATGCTCATCCAGGGGATGAGTCATCTCATTTCAAGACAGAGTTTGTAAGTTACCCAAATCCCCGCCTTTCATGTGTTTTTCTCTTCACTGACTGCAAGAAGAGAAGTAAACCAATTAGCTCACATTTGTCATTCTGAACTGCAGGTACAGAAATGTAAACCAGATGAAGCTCAGCTCCAGGAGTACCCCTGGCATCGAGTCAGGAATGCAACATTTATTTCTAAGTGAGAAATCAATGGGTCTAGTAGTCTATGAAAGGCATCTGCGGGTCAAAAACACCTTTCTGTAACCCAGAAACGTTTCTGTGGGCTGTGTGAAATGAAAGAAACCTGTTTCAAATGCTCAAAGCGCTGGCTGTACCAGGCCTACCGTATAAAAACAGTACGTACACGTCAGGTTTTGGTTTCTACTTGCATATAAAGGCTAGGAATAGGCATGGACAACATTTCAAGGGAGATCAAATGTTAAGTTACAGAACTTAAAGAAAAAGCAGGGTCAGGTATTTCAGTCCTTATCTGTACTGCCAAGCAGAACAGCACACACCATCGTGTATGTAAGGATCTGGCTCTCACAGAATGTATTTTAAATATCACAAGTATTACAAAGGCATTTTTAAACCCCAAATTTCATGCATCCATAGATCGGTATCAAAAGTGATGTTAAAAGCCTGTAATTCAAATTCCTAGAGTTTCAAAATCATTGACATAGTACAGTACACCATCGTACAGGCCTGTTGTCCGCTATCCAGCACTTGCAGTAATCACAGAATTTTTTTGGCTGAGACTTCCAGTAATCGGCCCTGGGGAGAGAGGAAAAGAAAAGATGTATAATCCGAAACTATAATCAAAGCCACAGGCTTTTATATATATGTGTGTGTACATATATATATCTTTCAGAAACTAAATTTAGTCTTTCTTTGGGTGATTGAGTACTTAAGAGTTCTTTTTTCTCTTTTTTTTGGTTGAAAACGAAGTATGGGGGGCAAACAAGGGTAGCTGTATTAACTACTGTGTGCCATAAAGCACAGTTCAGTACTGGGCTTGTGCCCACCCGGCCTCTCAAGATTGACAAATTTTTCCTGTGGAGGTGATACTGTGAGAACCAGAAATACAAGACAAAGCAAGTCAGAGATGAACAAGCAGCTCTGGATACCCTAAATTCAACACAGGGCTGTCAGGAAAGTGCAATTGGCCCTGTTTTTCATAAAAATGCAGACAATAAATGTCCTTGAGTGTAAAATTTCAGATTTAATGCCCAAGCCTGCTGTGGGTACAGTACACAGTGATCCCAGCAGTGCAAAGGTGCAGTCCTGGACAACACGAGCTACTGGGGGGAATCATGAAACAGATTCTGACCTGTCACAGCAGTACATTTTTTGGATGTTTCAGTGTAAAAATGTGAATATTTCCAAACCGTGCAATTTAGATAAGTTGCCTATTTGTGAGGAAACTCAGGAAAAACTCTTCAGAGCTCAAGAAACATAAAGCATTTAACAATAAAACAAATAACCCCTCCAATGGCTGTTTCTTCATCAAAAGATGCTTTCTAATGCCTGATGAGGCTTGTGCAAAAATAATTTCATTTCTCGTTGGCTTGCACAAACAGATGTAATGCTTTAGTTCAACAACACACATTCCAGCAACAAATTTCTGTTTTTAAGTTAAAATTAAGAAGAATGAGGGGAGAGATCAAAACCAATTTCCGATTACACTGAGAACATAAAAAAAGGCTGGTGCAATAAATTAACCCTTGGCTTCTGTCTGAAGACCAGTGTACAAAATTCAAGGAAAATACTTTGATATTTTTATTCAATAAAAACAAAATTTCTTCCATGCACGATAGCACCCTCAAACCTTACGGTACGTGGGAGCAGATCTTTAATAACAGAAATAGACTTGATCGACTCAACTCTTAAAATTCAAGCAGCTCTTAAAATACGCTCTCCCACCAGTTCTTAAAGTAAAAATACAGTTTCTAACTGGCTACAATTATTTAAAAGTGTAAGAATGAAGGATATGCTCTGCAAAAATATATCAATCTATATAAAACACCGTGTTATCAAAGCACAGTTTTTAAAGCAATTTTCTAGAAATCGAAGAAGCAGCTGGGCTTCCCCCAGTTTACACAGAAATTTGCTCACCCTTAAATGGTGTACTTTAAAACCAAGTGATTACTTAGTCACACATTTAATTAAAAGGCTTTTGAGATTTATACACCAAAATGCACTAGGGCCAAAGCCTGAGAAATCAAACACTCTGGCTGGCAAGCCAGCTGAGTGGGAGGGAGAAATTCAGAGCTCAGAAATACCTCGAAGCCCTTTTTCCTATTTGAGCTATAGCTCCTAAATTGTCTCTAAATCCTTCGACTTCAGCAAAGATAACTTTTCAGTTAAAAGCAGGGTTAACCTTCCTAAGGCAATGGACCAAATTCTGACAGAAAACACATAAATTATAAAAGAGCCCCACTGCACGTTTCGGATGTGTGAGAACATCTGTGCGTTTCCAAGTTTAAACTAACGGAGCTGGCTCTTTCCCTTCAACAGAATCAAGACTAAGTGCTAAAACTAAGACTGTACAGCTGCACCCACCGAAAGTCAGGACCTGAGAGTGTGACTAGCCGTATTTTCATGGTTATATTTTTTCCCACAATTTCTTTCCTAAATGCTACTGGGCATCACATCCGCCACAAACCGCAAGAGCTATACATTGAATAATCGTGCTGGAGAACCCAAGGGCACACCTGAGGCTTAAGAACAAATCCAGGTCTGGATGACAGATGCCTTTTGTCTTCATCTCCTACTGGTTTTGATAAAGATTGGAGCTGTCTCTCTGCTGTTACATATAAAATAAATGTAAATGATACTCTGTGCAGAAGACCTGATATCCTGGGAACCTTAAATCCTGTATTTTATGGTTAATGAAGTTAACTGTGTAAATTATGGCCCTGATTCTGCGACTTGTGAGCATGAGGATTGCCAAGTAATTTTCTGTAAAGAAAATCTGAGCTTGTACCACTCAAAAAAATTTTAAAAAAAGGACAAGCTCAGCTGAAATAATCCACTGAACAACTGCCATTGCAGTAACAGTGCGGCCTGCAAGGCACAACAGTGCTGCAATAAAAGAGAACCCAAGAGGAGCAACTCAAGCGAGACCTCACTTCAGTAAGATGCTGCAAGTGCTTCAAAGGCTCCAGTTACAAACCTGGAAGTTAACATACACTGATGATGAAGTTTAAGTATGTGATTATTTTATTAATCTGCCAAATACAGACTTGAGAGTAGATGTTGTTGGAGTGGTACAGAGGTCTTTTATGCTTGAATAATTGCGTACAAATGAAGGGAAAGACAGTTACTGTAAAAAGTCAAAACTTAAAAACTGTGCAGCTTTCAAGAACCTTATTTTCTGCCTGCACTGACCAGTAAAATTAAGCCCGATTCTTTTTTTCAGCTTTACAGCTGGGGCGACCTGCTAGGGACCAGCAAGCTGACCAGCTAGCCATGACCACCACAACTCTCTTTCTTCCTTTTACTATGACAGTTGCAAGTGCATCAAGTTTGGCTTGTCCAGGTTTGCAGGGCTGAGGTTCAGCACTGTACACATTTACCCTGACGTGGCTCCCGGATGGGAGCTTGGTGACATGGACCCAGAGAGGCGTGCGAGTTCTACTGCCAAGTTCTACCTCCTGGGAAGGGTTCTGACAGAGTCTGCCCAGAGCCTGATTCTCCAGAGCTGGCTGAGCACGGCAGCTGGGCAGCCTGCTACCGGGCACATGGGGAATGAGCAGCAGCGACACAGATGGGATACAAAGCAACCTCTGGAAAAACTGCTGTTAACTTTTCAGACAGCGTTGGAAATCCTGAACTAACATGCCAGAAATCAGTGTCTCCTAAAGAACAGCAGTTTTCTTTTTACTTTTACTGGTCATACCACTCAGGGACAGTTTAGAGGGCTAAAGGGGAAGGAGGGAAGAAGTGAACATCAAACTGTTTTCTTGAAACTTCGATGGAAAGATAAGGTCTCTGTTGCAAAGAGCTGTAGAGAGCAAATAGTGTCAATGTTAAAACGACTTTCAGATTTCCAAAGTTCAAGTAAAGCTTCAGAGGGAGTGAGAAGATGGGGAAGAACGTGTAGCATCTCTGCATTAACAGCACCTGCCAGATTTGACATTCCAAAGACATGAAAACGCCAAAACAGAGAGAAACCTCTGAAACCCAGGTATTTTTTACCTTGCATAATTTTTACTTTACATAATTAATTTCTCAAGTCATAAGAATCACGCAGCCAACCTTGCAATGACTGGGAGGGGAAGGCACTCCAGCGCCCACCTGGGAGCTTATGAAGGGGACAGGTTCCGTTGACATCATTCAAAAAAACCTGTAGAAATAACTCCAGCAGTACTGGGGTCCAGGGCCCCAAACTGTCAACCCGTGAGCTGCTTCTCCTCACAACTTAGCATATTATTAATGTTTTAACAGGTGGTGGAATTGAGTTTCCTTATATACGGAAGCTTAAGAAACCCTCATAAAGAAGCTATCTTCAGCTGCGACAGCTTTGCCAAACTTCAGTCGGAGACTGAGTTGGAGGTTTTTGCTCCTACCACATACTGGCTGAAACCAAAAGAGGGGGGGAGAGGAAAAAAAGAAACAGTTTCAGGTGCGTTTGAACACAAGGAAAAAAGATAATTTGGCTGTGCACACAAAATCCGGAAGCATTCGCTTTGTTTTGTTCTAAAGCATCAGAGTTGAAATTTGGCAGGGATGCAGGGATATACTTGTCCAAATTATAAGGGGGTAAAAAACTTCACACCCATGTTCAGCAGTCTTCTTTGGTTTTCATACCTACAACCTCTAAAGACTTAATACAAAGTTATTTTACAGCTTTCTGCAAGTTTGAGCACTGAACAGCTTGTGCAGGCAGCCTTGAATATAGGTGTGTAAAGTAATTAATACACAGATTTAAGTTCTTGACTCCGCAAAGAAATAAACTAAGAGTAGCTATTGTGGCTGTTCTGGAACAGCCACTCAGCAGGGCAGTAATAAGTTCTATTTGGGAATACTGCCTGCTTCTGAAAAATAGTAATAGTTCTGTAACGGAGAGAAGTAGAAGGAACAAAAGAAAAAAAAACCACACATACATTTCACATTAGACACTCCTTCACATGGGAAGCCATTCTAGAAATAGCTAATTCTAACTAATTCTAATTCAAATACTCCAGTATTGGTAAGACCTAAGAATACAGTGCTAAAATCAGCAAGGAAGGAGGCCAAAAAAGAAACAGCTTTCTTGTGCTGTGACGTAGGTCTCAGAGCCGTGGCCCTAACGACCCACACCCCCAAATAATTCACAGCAGCTCTGTTCATAATGCACTAATCCTACCCTTGAAACTCTTCTTAGATAAGTAATATTAATTTTTATTTTTTTAAAATAAGGACTCAAGAAAACAGCATGCCTGACACACTGAGTACATGGGGCTGTCCCACCTAACCTTAGCTTATTATTATCCTTCTAATGTATCACAGAATATATGTGTATATGTGGGCTCCTAAAAGGTAGTACTGGATGGGAGTTTCATACACATGAAACAGGGCAGTCCTCTGAAGGGTTTCATTCTTCTGGCCTTGAAGTCAATTATATTTTTGTCAATCCTTCTGTAAATTCTAATTTACAACCCAATTGCATGCTTCTTTTTATTACTGCATTAGCCCCCTCTGAGCAACATAAAATCATAATATCCTGCAAGACAATCAAAGCAGAGAGTGGAGCCTGCAGAAGTCGCTCAGTCCGACCTGTATCCGTGCTGAAGGTCATTTTCATGCATCTCCTTTGCAAGATCTCTTTTCTCAATTGTAAATTACAGAACTTGAAAGGTAATGCTACAAATAGTTTTAACGATACATAGGATGCCTAGGAACACTAGGGCAGGCAGCCTTCTGCATGTATGGAGCTCCAATGGACATCATCTCCCCTAACTTCAGTTGTCTAAAAAGCGAGATACTGAGTTGTCTAAGTTGTCAATGTCAACAGATTGAGACTGTCCTCTCCAAAACACCCCTCTTTCCATCCTAAATAAGCATCTGAGAAGCAAACTTAACTCCATAGCTGTGTGTTTCTTCCTTATGTGGGGAACCTAAAGCAAACTGCCCTAGTCAGCCTTCAAAAGTTAAATACGTGAAGGCAGGGATATCTACTGAGAGCAGAGGTCTGCTGCTGTAGATGCAGAAGGATACGGGCTATGCCAGGAAAAACATGATAAGAATTAGAAGAGAGGAAAAAAATAGCAACATAAATTGGGTCAGGAAACTGTTCAGGTATAATTTTAGCAATAAGGAAAATTAAGAACACCGCCGTTCGTAGTATCAGCCTGCAAGATGGGCTCACACACCCTAAGGATGAAATACTTCCCCAGAGGAAGGCCTCTAAAGAAATTTTTGTTCGAGTTGCGATTATTTTTTGAGCAGAGAAGTTAAGGTATCTTGAAAAGCAACAGAAGCAAACAAATGCCATCCACATGACATTTTCAGTTAATAAAGACCAAAGCTTGGCTTTTCACTCTCTCAAACGAGGTATTAACAAAAAATTTCCTAATTAAACACGTAAAAGAGATGGCGATGGCCAATAAAACCAGGGCACGGAGGCTTTTTTCCATACACTTCACCCAGGACCAGGGGGACCAAAAAAGGCCGCAGTTTGAGGGGGGCTCGGAGGGACTCGCAGCCCTTATGGCCCCGCGATGCAGGACGGCGAAGCTGCCCGGCCTGTCCGGGAGAGATAAGGAGTCGAAAGAGCGGCAAAAGAAAACAACCGGGAGTAGGGGGGGGGGGGGGGGGGGGGGGGGGGGGGGGGAAGGGAAGACGGAGGAGAGCAGAGGAACCGGAGCGAGAAGGAAATAACTCGGACAGCGAGGCGAGGGTCGCAGCCGGGGCATGGCGGCAGCGCGAATGCCCCAAGGCCTCCCCACGGCCTGCGGACACCGCAGCCCGGCCCAACTGGCCGCCGGCGACTCTCTCCCTCCCCACGTTGCCGGTCCTGCCCCATCCCGGCTCCACCCAGGGTGGGGGGCTGCGAACGGACGACAGGCCGGCGCTGCTCGTTCCCTCCCGGCCCCCGGCACTCACATCGCCGCCGCTTCTCTCGCCGCGCCGCGCCGCTTCCCTCCGCTCGCCGCCGGCCGCGCCGCGCCGCTGGGGCGGGACGGGGGGAGGGAGCGAGGCGACGGGAACCGGGAGGGCTCAATCCGCGCTCTCCTCCCCCGCCCTTCCCCTCCTCCTGCCTGTGCCCGCTCCTCCTCCCCCGCCCCCGGGAGAGGCTGAGTGCTCTGCGGGGAGCCGCTCGGAGAGGGAGCCGCCGCCGCTCGGTGAGTGCCGCCCGCCCGCCTGCGAGCGGCAGGTTGCGGCGAGCCCCGCGCTCGGGGAGGGGGGAACGGGGAGACTCTCCCTCTTTCCGAAGCGGGGTGCGAGCCTCCGGGGGCCACGGGTTCGAGCCCTGCCGCCGGCAGCACCCCGCGCCGCGCTGTCCCTGCCCGGCCGCCGCTGTGGGAGACGGGAGGGGCGAGGGGGCGAGAGTTGGTTTGGGCAGGGGTTGAGGGAGGCGGCGGCGGGCCCCGAGCGGGTGGCGGTGCGCGCCCTCGGACGGCGGCGACCGGCGCCCCGTCCCGCCGGGCGCCCCTGCCAACTTTCTGAGGAGTTCGGACAGCGCGTGTGTCCGGGGGGAGCTTGTTGCGTGCCGACCTCGCTGCCGCCTCCTCTTCTTCCTCCTCCTCCTCCTCCTCTCCCGCCGCCGCCCGCCTCTCGCCGCCGTCGTGGGGCAGCGGCGGCTCCGCGCTGTCGCGGTTGAGGCGGGGGGGGGGGGGGGGGGGGGGGGGGCGGTGGGGAGGGAGGCGCGCGCGGGGCGGTTGGCTGCCGCGCGGTCCCGCGCGGGGAGGCCGCGGCGCGTGCGTGCAGTCGTGCCCGAGGCGGCGGGGGAAGGGAGCGGGGCCGAAGGGCCGGCGCCGCCCTGGGGCGGGGAGGGGGGAGACGGGCGCACGACCGGCCCGGGCGGCCCCGACGCTTTTCGGCCCCCGGACGGGCCGTGTGGGCGCCCCGGGATTTGTTCGTCCCTCCCGTGCCCCCCGGGGGTGGCAGCGGCTGGTGGAGCTCCTCCTCAGCTGCTTCCCCTCAGCAACAAAACTCCTCTCGGGTTTGTGTTCCGACCCCCCTTCCTCAGCGCTGTGTGACTTATTTTCCCGGCGGTGCCGCGAACAAAAATAATAATAATAAAAAATGTTAATTCACCGACTACAGCTGGCAACCTTTTTGCTATAGTCACGCACAAGGGTGGAGGAGAAGCCTGTGGAGTGAGTCATGGGTTTAAGAGGCCCTCTGGTTGTTTATGGCAAAACCAGGGGGTAGCTCTTTCGACATGTGGGAAATAAACGGAGTAAGAGCTGCTAAAATTCGTAATAAAAGGATAAGGCGAAGGTAGCCTTGTCCTTTTATCAACGGCCCAACTTGCTGTAGAGCTGCCTCAAAAAGGAAGGGGGGAAGTAATGTTGCTTTTTCCTGAAGGAGGGTTTGTGGTCAGGCTGTCATAGCTAACTGCACTAGTTATGCGTTTGTCAGCATTTCCATTATAAGTGTAGGGTTTTTTTTATGTAGTTTACAACTTGGTTATAAAAATATGCGCTGGCTTGAAGTTTGGTTGACGGTCTCTTCTCCAGAAACATCTTCTAAGCAAATTTTGAAATGATTCTGCTTAGATGCTAAGTGGAAAGCTGTGGAAAATACAGGCTTTCCGTGTTTCTCTGAACTTTAAAACTTAGCTGCTTACGCAGATGGACATATTTACAGCTATTAGTCCAAAAAGAAATAAATTCCACCCCCCCAAGTGTGTTAAATTGGGATAGAGTTTAAAGGCTTGGCTTCTGCAGACATTGCTCTTTACACATTAATTAGCACAGAGGAGACTCTACGAAGACTCGTGCGATGTCCCCGCTGGCTCGCATCAGGGCACCCACCTACAGAAGCGACACAGGGCACCCTGTGTCCTCACAGCTCCAGTTGTTGAGTGCCGGGATGGTTTGAACGCCTCAGTGCTGCAGACAAGAAGCCGGTGTTAATACAAAGGCAGAATGAGTTAACTTTGCGGGATTTTTTTTTTCTTTTTTTTTTTTTCCCTTTAACCGTGTCAGTTCAATTGCTGCTTATGAGACGGGGAAACAAGGGCAGTATTTAAGAGGTTTCATTTGTATACCTCCGTGTAGACACATATCTGAATCCCGTGAAACATGCCTGCCACCCAGTGGATGTAGCTGATCTTTATATACTCTATATTCTATACATTTACTACCTCTCCAGCCTGCCCAGCCCAACCTCATCGGTAAGTTTGCAAAGCGAATTGCTCAGGACCTATAAAAATGCCCAGCTCATCTGGCCGCCCTGGGGCCATGCGCGATGATGGTGTCTGTCTTGACATGATCTGCCGCTGGATCTGTCTTTCCCAGCCAGCTTGGGTGATGAACGAGAGGTGCATCCACCAAGGTGTAGCAGCTCCAGGGCAGGGCAGCAGTGAGGAGACATAACGTGAATGAGACAGACCATTATACGCAGAGAGAGAGGCAGTTTTGCACCTGAGATGGGTGCAGAATTGGATTCTGCAGCCCCTGCCTTTTGCCGTAGGATTTCCACGTACACATAAAGGTTTTTACAAAGGAGCTGCTGGTTTTTCTGGGTGCCCTATATGAGTCACTGGGATCTGCTTTGCACTTGTGCTTGAACTTGTCCATCTGGAACAAAAGTCAATGGCTGTTCGCTGTCGATATACAGAAGATGTTTTGTATGTCTAAGCGTGTTAGAAATACACGTCTCAAGTGTCAGAATGGCTCGCTCGGTGTCAGTAGCTTTTTACTTTAATCTTTTCATGTCTTAGTTTCTCATCTTTAAAAAAAACACCCCATGAATAACAGTATCCATTACCTCATGGATTACTACAGTGTTCAGAACCATAAAAGAACCTAGGAGAAAAGAAATCATTCCCACTGTGGTTTGACAGTGTGCAGTGATGCTCTGGAGAACAAGTGCAAAAGGAGAAATTTGTGTGTTAATTATAGCAAAGCTTCTGTGGGGAAAAATAATGTGACCAGGTCAGTTGCAATTAGAGATTGACCTCCGTGTGTATAAGCAGTGCGAGATAGTTTTAATTACCGTAGGCCACTTTGTTCTGATAATTCTGAATTTCTGCCGTGTTAGTCAGATTCTTAATACTGCTTTTTGTGTGTAATTTCCTAGGTTTTCTTTCCCTTATGAAAAGATTCAAAAAGTAGATAGGCAGCCTAAGTAAGTATACTCCTGTCACCATCATTCATTGGCTGGATTGCTAAGGTGACATCTGGGACTCTGCTGATTGAGCTCTCTGTAGAGGATAACCGGTGGTGGTAGGTCATGGCTGTCATTTGTGTCACTGCAAAGACCCTTAGGATGGAGCAGGGAAAGGGCAAGTAGAGGCAGGACTCCTGCTTGTGCCTCAAGTACCTGGTGCCATTGTGGCCTCCACCAGCTATTCTGTGGATAGCCTCGAGCCACCTGCTGTTCCCTGGCTTGGAGCACGGTTCTTTGAGCTGGAGCCCTGTCCTGCATGGGCGCTGGGGGAGAAGGTGCTTATTGCTGTGGGGTTAGCCTGTGTCATCTGATCGGCACGAGGAGTTGAGAATAGTGTGGATGTGGTTTAGCAAATACGAAAATGCACAAAGTGCAATTTGTCTTTGGATGCTTGACCAAATGCATCATGGGAGCGGCAAAAGGGATACCTCCAGTATAGTGGCTTCAGCACTCATGTCAGATTTCAAATCTGTCACCAAGACCTAGAAGGCTGCTATAGCCTTCCAGGTTTGCCAGAGATTTGTGTTAACATTGAAAGATGACATTTTCCCTGGTCTTGTTCTGAAAACAGCTGAAGTATTTTGGCTGAGTTTGAATCGTGGTCTGCCTCTTTCTGCACCCCTCACTCAGAGGCAACCTCTACAACACATGGAACAAAATTTAGCCTGCAGCAGACATTCAACTTGGAAAATTTCAACCCAAACAGTCAAAGTCTGGCCAAGTTACAAGCAGCTGGAAGCAACATCTTGCATGGGAAGTGTTCAGCAAGTGCATAATAGGCAGTGCTGCAAGCTGCATCGATACCGTGTATATGTTGATGTACATGGAAATACCCTGCTGAATTATAATATTAATAGGTTACCTGGTTGACTAACTGGTGACCAGTTGATTCTGATTTATTTTTTCTTTATAGAGACTCAAACCTAAAACTTCTTGGTTAATTGCAGGAATACTTTTCCCTGGGTTATTCCTTGATGCTTCCCTGGCTTAAAAATCAAAAACTTTAAAACGGAGCCTCTGAAATAAATGACAAGCCAGGGCTTGCTTGTTCTGTATCTTTCAGAGTGACTTAACAATCGTTAAAGACTAATTTACAGTAGAACTAGAGCAAATTGCTTCCCAGCGTTTTGAATTGTAAAAAACCACATCTCCCAAATTCCTAAGCTATTCATCAACTGTTTTATTGTAGCAGACTCACCCTATATTGTGTCACTGATATATCTGTTAACTCTGCAGTGAAGTGTGAGTTTAAAACAATTGTGCCATGGAGTCACTGTGAAATAAATATCACAAACATTGGCAAAGTTGCTACATAAATCTCTTTTAGTTCAGAGAGGAACTTGGGTGTGCCTTTCTTCTATGAGAGTGCAGCTGTTTCTTGTGGGGTCCCCTAGGGGCTGGATCATGGTGTAAGGCTGTTTAATATCATTATATTCACAGTTTTTGTGATGATGTCTCATCGTTACCAATAGATTACATGCAGGTTTCTGCGCGTGTGGAACAAGTTACTGGAGCAGCGTACTCCAAATCGTTGTTTGGGTTTTTTTTTTTAATGGACAGCATCCAGCAGAAGGCATTTTTCATGCAGCCACGTACAAAGGAACCAGGAATGTAGTTACACCAGCAGGATAGGAGACTTGTCTTCGAACTGGTAATTTGAAAGAAGGCTTAAGAATTTGTGCAGAGAATCATCTCAACAGGAGTTTTCATTGCAATGCTGCGACTGAAGTGTGGTCTTTGGCTGTATAGCAATATAAATATTGCACAGAAATAGGAAAGTACGTGGCATTACTAAGATCATGGGAATTCTGCCTCTGGTTTTGCTACTCACACGTGAGGAAGGATGTGAAATATTAGTAAGAGCACAGGCACAAAAGTGATCCAGGGTTTGGAAACCAAGCCTCACAGTGCAGAGTGTACAGAGTTTATTCAGCTCAGAGCAGACTGAGCAGGGAAATGATGCCTGTACATATCGTATGGATGTGTGAAGAAAATGCTTGATATTTACTTGATCCGACGAGATATCCAGTGCCCAGAAGATGAAGTTAGGTTTGTTGTGCCTTGAAATAATAAGTAGCAACGAGGGCAAATAAAACATTGTAATGGATTTGCTGTTGTTCAAAGAGAGCAGGGGTTGATTTGGTGGAGGACGTTTCCAGTGCTTGTAGAAGGGTCAAGGGCTGTGCTCTGTTCACCCGCATTCTAGACTGAGAAAACAACGTGATTTGCAGTGCTTTCCGTGTGTTGCAGCGCATGCTGCTACCCCGCACAGGATTATAATAAAGTGCCGTGCTTCAGAACTTGGCTGTTTTGAATCGGGAGGACCTTTTTTTGTTGGTGCCTAATTTGACTTTTGGGATTCTGGTTAATTATGGTGTACTTTCCTCCAGAGCACCAACATCTGGTTGCAGATGGAGACAGGGTATCGGATGCTCACCTCCCTCGCTTACTCCTCTCTGTCAGTACAGAGTCCCCTCGTATTCCCAGGTTGACGTACCATCATCCTTTGCTCGGGATGTTTATTTTCAGGGCTGAAGAAATTTCCCCTGCCATTAGATAGGCAAGGATGTCGCTCATCATTCAGAAATTGGCTGCTGAGGGCTTCATTCTGTACTTTGGGCCTGCTTCTCCTGCTGCAAGGGGACAGACACCAGAGATGGGGACATGGGCATGCGTGCCTACGGCTTGGCACCGAGCAGCCCTGGCAGCCACTCGAACATCAGGAGTTACAACGGCAAAATCGTTTTGTAACCCGAAACACAGGATTTAATGCTTCAACCTGATTCAAGCAGTCCCTGCAGAGGTTCTCTTTCAGGCACCTTTGCAATAAAGCTGAAGGTTTAGTTTGGCCTTTGGCCTGGGTAGTTAAAAGATGATGTTTTATGATTCTGTAATTCATTCGTTTTTAATATAACAGACACATTTTTTTTCCTCTGGCATCTGAACTAGGATAAATACGCTTTAAGCGTTAAAGTATTTCTTTCTGTGGAAAATTTATTTTATTGCACCTTCTCCAGGGTACATGGTACACAAAAGAATGGTTTGATGTTCAATATTTCACACGGTTTTGGTTTGGACTCTTCCGTTCACACTTTAAAATATCATGTTTTAAGGCAACAAATTGCATTTTCTATACAAGATGACATTTCCTGTTGAGAAGAACTGAAACTTGAGGAGCCTAAGTTCTTGTAAATTAGTATCTCTAGACTTCTCGAAAACATGCATATAAGTGTTTCCGTGTACTTAATACTTAAGTACTAAAGTACTGCTCTCAAACATGATTTCTAAATCCACTTTCCTCAGCTGCCTTATTGAGATGTGCATATTGGATAATGACAGTACAGCCTTCTCAGGTTTGACCCACGTACCTTTCAGTGTGTTTGTTGGAGTAAATGATAAAACATTATTGACCTCTATGAGATACAGGATCCAACTCATTAATAAAGTACAAATCAGATTGGATGTTTCCAGTTTTTGAGACCTAATTAAGTAATTTAATAAGTTTATTCTCAGAAAATTGCAAAATGAAAGAATCAGCAGTAAATTTTGAATCCTGTTTTAATATTTCAGTACTTGGATAAAGCTTGGAGATATGAAGATGATAATGAGTGTTGCCACATGATTTCTGTTTTGAAGGTGCAGTCATGGGTTGTAGTTTGCCACCTCGTGACATCTTACTGTGTGTGTAATACTCAGTGAGTTTTATTCCCTTGCAGACTGCGAAGTGAAGTAGTGTTTTAGGCTGAGATTAAAATTTACAGAATTGTTAAATCCGTTCATCAATCTGAGTATATCCATCTTGGGGACATATCAGATTTGAACACACAGATTTGAAATAGCTGAGCTGTATAACTGACTATTTGTATGTCTAACAGCACAAGTTGTGTGTGTGGGATAATTATGCACCCAGACAACCAAATTAACAAAGGCTAGAAATAGCAGTAGGTCTGTATTCTCTGCCAGGTTTGGCTTCCTCCTTAAGCAGTGCCAAATGTAACTATAATCAGAATAGTCAAGAGTTAGGGATTTTTTTCACTGAATATATTATTCTGTACATGCTCTGTGTGTGCAGACTTCCAATGTAGTTCCTAATCGAGCACATCTGTGGCCAGTGAAGATGTAATTCTGCCTGCTTCCTAGAATTTCCTTCTTTTATTTACATGTGTTTACAGAAACACCTTTTCCTTGGTTATTATTTCAGATTCACCTGTGTACTCTAGGCAGTGTGCTATTCCGCTCTTTTTTTCCTCTATTAATACAATAGTGACATTAAGCAGTTAAGTGTCTGAAGTACCTGGTCATACAAGCATCAACAAAATTTAAGGAAGTGTTTCAGCTTACTTGACCTTGTTCTGTGACTTTTTTTTATGTGTCGTATATTCAGGTAGGAAACCGAGCACGTTCCAAATCCCAGCAGAAGGTTGATCACACAGTATCTGCTGCTGCAGCTTCTGTTTCAACATCTGCTGCTGTTCCGGGGAGATGCTGCGACTGTGTCATCGCCAGCAGCTCACACATTAAACATGTATTGGATGTTTTTGGGGTGTGCTTGGGTTGTTTTGGGGGGGATATGAGCTGGTTGAGAAGTGGAATTGCAGAATCCTACTACTTTTCCACCAGCAATTTGCTGCAGAACTTCAGAGATGTATTTTTGGGCAAGAGGGGATTGAACAGCATCCAAGCATCAGTTCTCTGCTCTTTAATTTTGTTAGGAGAGGAAGCTCAATGAGAAATTGCAAGGTCTCTTGATCAAGATGATGATCTGACATTAATCAAGAGAATTACAGCAGATATTTGTGTTTTGGGGGAAACTGAAAGAGCGTGCTTTGTCACCAGTTTAAACTATTGAAGACATGAGGAGGTTATGCTACCCTGTGGCATAGGATTTGGTGTTTTTTAAGATAAATGACAAGGGAATTGGTATTGTGGGTAAAAGGACAGCAAGACTAGTCAGGTAAAGGATGGCGACAGTACTTTCTTGTACTGCTGTAGGAACACTGATCCAATATGTCATGATAAGAATGTGTTACCTAAGGAACAGTTGATCTGTGGGAAAGGAGCATAGTCCGATACAGTTTCAGAAACTTCCGTATTTTGTGAGAGATGAACCAATTTAAACATCAAAAATGTTCAAACTGTGTAACTAAGTATGTCTGGCTAAATTAATTAGTGCATTCTCTGGAGACTTTCAAAACCCAGCTGGTTGTGTTCCTGTGTGCCCTGCCCTAGGTGCTCCTGCTCTGGCAGAGGAGTCGGACTACATCATGTCTAGAGGTCTCTTCCAACCCCTAACATTCTGAGATTCTATGGTTCCCCCTCCAACCTAGGAAAGAGTGTTCCTTGCCTTCACACAGCCATGACAGTGGGAGATGGAAAGCTCCAACTTCTTGGCCTGGACCCTGGGCCTCCTCCCTCCCATTTGACTTCTGGGTTGCAGATGAACACAACAGAAATCAAGCCATTACCATGCTCCAGAAGAAAGTCCAATGTTTGAATATTTCTAGCAGTAATTTCTCCAAACAGATGTGCCTTCATGAAGCTCTTGCACAGTGCTTCTTGAGCTCCTTGCACATCTTCCCCTTTACACGTGACAGACAGCCCCACCTAATGAAACTGCTGTCATGGCACTGTGTGGTGCCATGGACTCACTTGAGGGAAGGGAGCCCATCCAAAGGGACCTTGATAGGCTTGAGAATTAGGCCACTGCAAACTGTGAGAGGTTCAACAAGTCAAAATGCAAGGTCCTTCACCTGGGTCGGGCCAATCCTAGGCACAAATACAAACTGGGCACAGAGTGGGTTGAGAGTAGCCCTGAAGAAAAGGATTTGGGGGTGTTGATTGATGAAAAACTCAACGTGAGCCGGCAGTGCGCTCATGCAGCCCAGATGGCCAACCGCATCCTGGGATGTATCAAGAGGAGCGTGGCCAGCAGGTCAAGAGAGGTGATTCTCCCCCTTTACTCTGCTGTTGTGAGACCCCACCTTGAGTACTGCATCCAATTCTGCTGTCCCCACCATAAGAGGGACATAGATCTGTTGGAACGAGTCCAGAGGAGGGCCACTAAAATGATCCAGGGGCATAGGCTAAGAGAACTGGGATTGTTCAGCCTTGAAAAGAGAAGACTGAGGGGACCTTGTAACTGCCTTCTAATACCTGGAGAGAACCGACAGGAAGGCTGGGGAGGGATTCTTTACACAAGTGTCTACTGATAGGATGAGGGGACATGGAATTAAGTTAAAGGGGAATAGATTTAGATTGGATCTTAGGAAAAATATCTTGAGTACAGGGGTGGCAAGGCTCTGGAATAAATTGCCCAGAGAAATTGTGGCTGCCCCCTCCCTGGAGGTGTTCAAGGCCAGGTTGGATGAGGCCTTGAGTAACCTGCTCTAATTGAGAGGCGTCCCTGCCCATGGCAAGTGGGTTGGATTAAATGATTTCTAAGGTCCCTTCCAACCTAGGCCATTCTGTGATTCTATAATTAAATTGGGAAGGATCCCAACTACAGGATGGCCATCCTCTAAGTAAAATGTTGGGCCTGAGGGACAGCTGTAGCAGAAAAAAGCACTGGCTTTTTCACAGTCACTGGAAGTACAGGTTGCTTTGTCTCCATGCCTATGGCGTTCATGGCTACCTCTCTTCTCCATCGGTCAGTCCCCCAGCAGCTTGTCACTCATCTTCTGCCCACATTTACTGCCTCCTGACCTGTCAGCTGAATATGGGAGCCCTTCTGTTTCTGCCAAAAATTAATTTGCTTGACTTAGGCGATTTGAACAGTAGACTTATTTCAGTCCAAATGGACTGGGGAGCTTAGGTGGCAAAGCTGAGGCAGGTTCTGGTAACTACTGAAAAGCTGCTGCAGAGTGGCTTGAGGACGTTCATGGTGTGTTAGTGGAGATAATGGAAATGAGATACAAGTGTCACCTCGCAAACGGGGTCTTGGACCTAGTGTGCAATAAGCCAATCTTGCCTACAGAGAAGAGATATTTATTTATTTCATGGCTGTGCAAAGATGGGTGTTAGGTTGTAATTCCACAGAGCTAGCACCCCACAAAGAGGAACTAGGACGTATTTATCTCATTACATGATTAGTAAAACCCACCTAAATTTACACTCAGTGGTCATTAGTTACCGTCCCCTCTGCTATTGGTTGGTTATATTTAAGTTAACGTTGTTATGTAAATGAGCACTCATGCCCTTGCAGGTGTGGTGGGCCATGACTTTTTTGGATTGAATTGAGGCTGTGGTCGTGATCTACTCCTGTTGCCTTTACGTTTCCTCCCATTACCACAGATTTTGCTGCCTCCATGTTTTTTTGGCAGTCACCCAGCTTTTTCCCTGTCTTCTGGGGCGGGATGTTCCTTTTATCATTTTTTTTAGTTCTTCAAGGGTATAGTTGTTAGCAAGGCACACATTTGCACCAAGTAGCATGCTTACACAATAAGGCTGCTGATCAATGGTCCTCCTTAGAAGACCAGTGCAGTGTATTTAACCCTAAGCTAAAGTGTCACTGTAACCTAAGCATTAACCCCAATATATGGTTTTACTTAGTCTGCGTGTACAGTTTACTGAACTGTAAACCTTTCTCAAGCCTTGTGCCAGCATTTTCCCTTTGTGTTTCCTTCTGGGAGGGAGGAATTATACCCAGGTGTAATTGTGTGCAGAGAACAGGTCCCCCAGCACCTCCTTACCTCCACTGAAGTAGCGCTGAGCAGTTTTCATACGTGTTTTGCTCTGTTTGCTCTGTGCCTCTGTCTTTCATTGATGCCTTTTCAAGTGAAACCTTCCTCTTGAGCCACCCAAAACAAGACTTCAGGGGTTTTTTTTAGGTTTTCCTGGTTGAATAAATTTCATTGGTTTAACAGATCTAGTCTTTATGCATTTAGGGTTTGTGAGATTTGTATTAGGGCTTTTTCAAATTCAGTTTTCAGATATTAATAATACAGTGTAGTAAAACTCTTCAACCATTACAGGTATAATATTGTAATGAACGAATGAAGTGGCTTCTGACCATAAATATACTGCAGCCAAGATGGTGAGAGCCAGAAACATACCTTTAAATTCTTCACAAATGACTGAAATTTTTCCAGGACACATCTATCGATGTAAATAGTTTTCATGTCCTCATGATCAAATTTACTGGTATACTTTTGTCATTATTGTACTCATTTGAGAGGGGAGGGGGTGTTGGACCTCATCTGAGGGGAATTACTGCGAATATATTACCTAAAGTCTGCTCTAGCTACTTGATTTGCCTCTGGATGTAGTTTCTGGGGCAGTCTAAAACAGAGCTCAAGCAGCTGAATTGTCATGGCAAGTTTTCAGGATGTTGTTTTCGTAAGAGGTCTCTTAAGTTTTCGGTGAGAAAACTAATAGGGTAACTTTTGTAGATGATGTATGTTGTCCCTCTGAAATAAAACGTGCATCAGAAATGGAGAGTTATAGTCTGTATTATCATTGCTGTGTGATTTGCAGCCAGAAGATCACACATGAGGCTGTTACTGTACGAGCTCCCTCATTGTCTTTGCTAGTTAAGTGGGTTTTTTTTCCTTTTTTTCCAAATCTATGAGAAAACAACTCATTTCATATTTTCCTGAAAAAAAAAAAAAAGTTATAGAGAGAATTGCCTTTATTGTGGAGAATTAATGCTAAATACTGTGTACTTCTTCACATACTTTGAGAGTTAGGCTAGGTTCCAGGTCTTATGTCTTTCCCTCAATACTTGTCAAGAATATTACTTATATTTCTGAATTCTCCAATACTCTAGGGGTCATGAATTCTCCCTTTTCTTGTTCCAGATTGATGTCAAGACATGAAGCAACATTAAATATAGATAGAGGCTGCATAGTTCATTGGAGCTTCTGGTTGATGACATGTGGTGGACAACCACATCAACCTTCCCCCATTTTTTCCCTTCCCCTCCTTTTTTTTTTTTTGAGGTGGAGAAGTATCTATTACATACATGTTCAGATTTAAGAATTCAGTCTGAGCAGTAGTCTTATAGGTGGTTCAATGGCACAAGTATTTGTGGTTTAAGGGAGTAAATGCATAATTGTGGTTCTTTTGTATAGCCCTGCTTTCATGTTTGCAGAATGACTGCCTTTTAGCAGAGGAAACTTTTGTAAGTGGGAGGCATTAGGAAAACCACTGAATTTGGATACTGTGTTAAATAAACTGGAGAACTGATGTGAGAAGGTGTCTGTATGAAGACTGTCACTGGTACTTTTTTGTATGTGTGGTCCCTCCTTCTTATCCAGTCAGTTTTCTAAATCATTTCCTTCAATTTGTTAGTGAACTGAGGACAAGCATAAGTAAAAAATCATAAAGGCGTTTTTTCACCATTCTGGGAAAAATCCTTTCTTGGGATTACTTGTTTTGTCTGCGGGAAAAATAAAGTACCTGCCAGTTCCAGATCAGCAGGAGAGGAGATGACAATTGTGCATGGATTCTGACTGTAACATGGTCACAGCTTTGGTGGCTTAAAAACATGTCTCCATGCTTTTGCTTTGTGGAGCCACCACAATCAAATTCTAACATCTTTATTCCAAAATGTATCTTGACTGTTTGTTCATATGCCTGAAGAATAGGGAATAGTTCTGGAAATAAAATAAGGTAAAACAAATAAGAAAGAGAAGGAAATAGAAGTAGGAAGACCCAAAGTAGTTTTCTCTTTCTAACCGCAAGGATACATGAGCCAAGGAAACAAGATGCAGAAGAAACTGTGAATAGTCCTGCTGATAAAATCGGGGTAATTTAAACGACTACAGAATAACTGGGAGATAGATCCGTGCTTACAGGACAATCTTGAATAGAATTCATTACCCATAGTGAGAAATTTAAATTCCCCTCACCCAAATTAATGGCTGGACATTTCTTTATTGAAGGATTTTTTTTATGTCCTTTTTTGAGATCAAAGTGTTAGTTTTTACTAAATGTCAGGAAAATGGACTCAAATCTGAATGCTGTTACCAAATAACGTGGAAGTATTAGTGTGATGTAGTTTTGAGGGGATTAAGAGCATCAAGTGTGGATGGGCAGGGTCTTTTTGCCTAATTAATGATCAGATGTTCTAAGTGAGCAGTAGCCACCAGTGAAGCACCAGGGCTCTCCCTGTTGGGTCAGACCAAGAGCTCAAGTTCCTAATGTCTCAAATCCATCCAGGCTATCTGCGCTTTCCAAACAGTCAGGATGGTACAGAAAGCCCTGAGCAGCTCTGTGGAGAGTCAGGGGCTTTTGTTAGCTTGGGATTGGTGCCAGTAATCAGACCCAAGGGGAAGGTGATGGGGAAACTGAGGCAACAAGGCTGCATCAGGGATGTGGGGGAAAAGAGTGTATGAATGAGTAGCCTGCCACCAGCTTCATTTTATCTCACTAGTAATGTTTGGTTGTTTTTTTTTCCTTGGGGATTTCAAGTCTTTATACATTTGGTGTTTAATAAAAATGAAACTAAATGGATGACGAGGAGACATCTCCAGTGACCTTGTACAAGCCCAGCTAGCAGAAGTGTAGTTCTGCTCTGCTCAGGATCAGAGAGATGGTGTGGATGATCAAGTGCTCAAAGTCAGGTCAGACGGGGCTTGAGCCATCTGAGCTCTAGTGCATGATGACCTTGCCCATGGTCGGAAGGTGAGCTAGATGATTTTTGGAATGTCCCTTC
Organism: Trogon surrucura; assembly: GCA_020746105.1. Classification (NCBI taxonomy): domain Eukaryota; kingdom Metazoa; phylum Chordata; class Aves; order Trogoniformes; family Trogonidae; genus Trogon; species Trogon surrucura. Next base: position 35,992,420 of record CM036617.1, read on the forward strand.
TAACCCAAACCATTCTATGACTCTGTGATGTTGAATGACGTGTAGGAGAGGAGCTCTGCAACAAAACTGAACCGGAGTGCAGCAAAACGTAGAGGGGGTGGAATATAGAAGTGAAAAATGTCCACCTGTGGTGTTTCAAATTAACTGAGAGATGTCAGTCACATCTCCTCATAATTCCTTTGCAGTATTTTTCTGAATATGACTTCCCAGCACCCTGGAAGCTATATAGTGTATGTGTAGCTATATACTATATTTTATATACAGCCATATAGTGTATTCATATACACTATATGGCTGTATATACACTATATATATACACACACTATATATATAATATATACCTATATTATGTACATATCCATATATACTATATACACACTATATATACACACTATATACACTATATATATACTATATATGTGCATACTGTGTATAAATGTTTTGAGAAAAGTCTGCATACTTGGGAGTCAAAATATTAATTTATTTATAATGGTGTATTTGCATCTACCTTAACTGTTACGTTCTGTTTCTTTCTATGTTTTATTTGTAATAGCATATTTAAATTATCTTCAGGGTATTGTTCTTCAGTTATGGTCTTGTTCTGGCTTTATTCTTTCAAGTATCTCTTGGTCTGACATTCGATAATATTTGCATAAAATCGAATCTTTACGGGTCCAAGTCAGGAGAGAGCGGGAATGATTTCATCATGTATTTTGTCCTTTCCCGTAAAATGTATAGGAATTTAGCATCTTGACTTTGGGGATGTTTTGAGCACAACATCAAATGAAGGCAGGAGTGGGACATTCTTACCCTATTCCCTCCCACTGACAGATTAAACCTCACCTAACACTGGTTTCCTACCAGTGGCATCCAAATCCCATTAGGAGAACCGACTTCACAGCATTTTTTGATCATTTTGTATATAGGGATAAGGAGAAGTTTTCATAAATGTCACTTCCTTTTTTTCAAGACTTGTGTAGTTATGCTGGTCATGATACTCTGCGAGGTGGAAGGCTGATGGGAAAAGGGCTGAGAGCCTGGTTATAATTTAGTTAAGCAGAACTAGAAAGGAGAAGGCCATATATTTACACCTTATATGATAACCCCACACCCCCTTTTTGAGGAATACAGAAGTGTGGAGGAGAACAATCCTTATGCCAACACACCTACCTAGTGATCATACGCTGTTTTCCCCATTCTTCTGTTTTATTTTGTCTCTATAGATGAAAAAGTCTTTGCTGTATTGACTTTGGCCTGCAAGTCTTCAGCCTGCTCTTCTTGGCTGATAAACATGAATTGTTCCTGGGGCGTTGTAAGTAAAGAGCCAGGTTTCCTGTGGATTTCCATCCAAAGCGTGGTGCTCCCTCCTCGCTTCCCTCCCTGTACCATACTCACCTCAAAAATGCAAATATGCGTCTCCTGATGATGCAGGTGGTATTTTTTCCTGTTTGCTGTCTGGTACTGCTTGTTGGCATTTGATGGTACAAGTGAATTTTCCAATGGGCTGCATAATTTTGTTGCGTAATTTGTGCACCTCCAGATCTAACTTTTGCTGGAATGGTTCACAAATGATGTACTTGTGTAGCTTTGAAATCGTTCACTTAATAATGTAATTTTCTTGAACTGAAATTCATGTATTTTCAGAAAGTAAGTAGAAATAATCTACCTAACCATGTTAGAAAAACATGGAACCACAACTTTCAGACAGGTTATTTGGGATCTTCTGAGGAAAGCAACAGCCTGGTGCATGCAATTAAAGATTAACAGTATAAGAATTGAAGGGTGCTTGTTTCTGGTAGAGGAGTTCATTTTGTCGTAGAACAGAGGGTAGCAGGGAGTGAACTATTCTTAGCTTGTGCAAAGCAGCAAGGGCTCATACCCTAAAACCAACAGACCCAAGGATGTGGGCAATTAATGGGGGTGGGGAAAAAGTAATTTTCTTTACTCTTTCTCCTTCCTGAATGAGATCATTGACCACTGTCTTAAGAAAAGCTGTTTTAATTATACTTATTCTGAATATTAAATTAGTTTGCTGTTACTCTTCAGGAGTGGCTGAAATAAAGGAAGAGTCCTGTGACGGCAGTCACAAGCAGTATATTTTTGTCTGATGTGCAAAGCTGGAAAAAATTTCTAATGCGTCTTGCTAAAAATCGGGAGCATTAAAAGTACAAGAAATAAAATCGGTTACAGAGAAGCAGTGGATGAAACGCTCTGAATGTAGGCTACTATCCTAGAATGTGAGCACTCTACCCTCAAATTTAAGTCTCTGTCCCTTGATGGTAGAGGGAGTAGAAGTCACTCCGCTCTAGCTAATAGGATGTTTTTCAGAGCACAGATAGTTTTAAAGCCGATGGACCCTCATTAAAGGGGGGCAGAATGGATTACAAGGTTGAACATATATACTGAACTATTAAATTGGCAATATTAGATAAAAATAATAAACATAAATGGATATATAGTACTTTGAATGGAGCACTGAGAAAACTAAGTCTTTGTGACAAGTTACTTTAGGAGAACAGTGAGCTCTTTCCATTAAGTGAATTACCTGGCTTGTGGAAAGCAGGAGAAAAATTGCATCTGTGAAACTGTGCCTGCCATAACGTCCTCTCATTCTCTTTTAGCCTCTGGTGCCTGATTTTGTTTTCAGGACTCCCTACATGACAGAGTCAAGAAATAGGATTTCTGGGAGGTATTTGGAAAGCACATTCCAGTGGCAGCAATTCTCTCTGGAACTGAGCTTCTACGTGTCTGCCTCCTAGGATATGTCCCACTGCTCTACCTCATTTTTATGGGCAAGTGACAATAGCAGAGGTGACAGTTTGGTTTCTTGGGGCGATCCACAGGACTGTAACCTGACAGGATTTGCTGGTAGGACGGCTCACCTGGCCAGAGATAAGCGCAGAGATGCAAGGCTGCTGTTCGTGCAACTCAGAACGTAGCTGAGAGATCAAAATGTTGGCCTTCCGGCGGCCAGTTCACGTTCCTGGCAGCGCCAAGCTCTCTGACAACCCTCCTTTTTGTGTCCTGCAGTCTTTGTTTTATTTCTACTCTTCTCCATGATTTATGTGTTTACCAGTTGGTTAATGTAGCATGTGTTTGGATAGGTAAGCCCTCTGCTGAAGGTGGTGATTGTCTCCTGAACAAGCGTGTAATGGGGTTGTCTTTCTAGCTTACTGTTCTTTAATAGCCCAGTGTCTGTCTGTCTGGATTCATTCACACGAGCTTACTTTTTTGCACACCTAATTTTTTTTGTCTTGCATCTCCAACTTGGCACTTCTGTGTTTTTCCATTAATTAGGGCAGCTGGAAGAGCAGTAATAAACACGCTTTCCTTTCCTTTGTGTTCACATCCTGAGCGGTGCAGAAATACCCTGTTGGATTCTCATAAGCATCTAAAGTATTTGTGGAACTCCAGCTCAACATTTTTCAAAAAATGATGTTTATCTGGATTTCCTTCAATTCCATAAATTTGGCCTGCATCCGTTACAGAGACTCGGCACAACTGCGTGAAGTAGCCAGTATGGCCTGCCTAGGGTGGTGGGATTGGAAGGACAGCAAAAATTGGAGTAGAAGCAAACAATTTTGCATCTGACTGGAGCAGTGGAAAACTTTGCAGCAACCACCCCGGCATGTGCATGTGTTCAGTGCTCTTTGTTATTATGGAAAACACATACGTGACTAAATAATGCTCGGGTACTTCTTCAAGATCTCAACAATAATTTCCTGTGGCATGGCTGACTTTCTGGGACTGCTCAGTCTCTGCAATCAAACTCTCTAGCCTTTAGAAGAAAATTAATAAATAAAAAAAAGCGTCTGCAGAAGTACTGCTTGGAGTCCAGAATTGCCGAGCAAAGGGCGGTGCCTGGCTGTTCTCCCTCAGGAGAAGGTTTGATGGGGAACATTATGATCCCTCCCCCTATCCTCTCGCTCTGTATAAAGGCCAAACAATAATAGTAATACTAACATCACCGTGCTGTAATTTCTGTGCTATCTGTGCTCTTGTCTCTGGCTGTACCAAATACTTTGTCTGTGATTAACAGAATTCCTTGCACAGAAACTTCTACAAATCTCAGCTTCGTTCTTGATTTGATATTTTGCTGATAAATACAGGCATAAAAAAATTCCATGTGAACACTGGGTGGGTTTTTTTTTTTCTTCTTCCCCGTATGTTTTTATTATTCATGAATATGTTGCAACATCCAAAAATGTAATGAATGACTCACAGAATGAGAAGAGGAAAAATACAGTTATAGCTTTTTAATGAAGATTCCTCAGCCAGCTACAGAGTGTCCCTGTTAAACCACTGTTTGACTATATGAAACCCACCCAGTCCTTGCTTTTGTGTTCCTTCTTTGTGTATTTACAACATAGATTTATTTGACATATATTTGTTTTCATTCATTTGCCTGATTTTTTCTTTTCTGTCTTACATCAAGGATTACAAAATTTCGACATCAAAACCAAATAAAACCCACACAAGAACATGTTTACAAATAGTTCTGGATTTATTTTGTGTCTGTATGCAGGAAAGGAAAAGAGCAAAGGCTGAGTTTACTGCTACTGGCTTAATAACATCTCTGGTAGTTTCAGACTGGGTTTGTATTCTTAAGAAGTATCCTTGCAAGGACTTCAGAGCAAATAGAACTATCCTGTGAAAGCAACACAACTCTGAAGGAGTATAACAGTGGAGCTTGCCTTGTGTGATCTTGTCCAGCGCTGGTCTAATTCAAGAATCAACATTGATGTTCCTTCTGGAAAGATTAATTTTTTATTCTGGGAAAATCTATCCTCTTCTTTCATACGTAGATTTTTGAATTTTAGCAGTACTTAGCAATTTCACTTCATGCCTGCTAGTATCCCTTCACCTTTGTGTCTGCCTTACACAATAGCAGGAAGCCCGTATTTGCTTAAAAGCTTTGCTTTGGGTGTAAATCCACAGAAATAGATCAACAACCTAAGGCTTGTCTTTCAAAGCAGCTGTGTACCCAGGTGATCATTTCCTTTCGAAAGCTGAGGATCTAGCGTAATTTTAGGGCAGTCATGATTGTATACAATCCTGTATAAAGGATATATAGCCTCGTGTGATATTAAAATATACTTTTTAAAGAATTTTCAGGGCTGGTGCGCATAACGTGTGAAAATTTGGGATAAAAACATTGCATTGCTATGCCCTTGCTGAAATAACTAGTAATTATTACCACAGAAAAATAATAGAATCATGGAATTGTCAGGGTTGGAAGGGACCTTAAATGTGAAGGGACCTTAAAAATGAAGTAATTTTGGCTTTTGTCTGTTGCAGGTAGATTTTAGTAAGGTTTTCTGTACATAAAATAGCATTGCTTTTACAGTGCATAGCTGTACTTGGGCATTAATTAGAACTATGCTATCTTGTGCCTTGAGAAACTGTTTCTGTCTTTTCAAGCAGTAAGCTCTTCTAGACTAAAAATAAAAATAAATCCAGGTAGAGTTACCCAGTTGTTGGTATAAAATACATTTCTCTGCTCGTTTACTTCCCATTAGTTGCCTTGTTGTAGGGCCCATGCTCAAAGACGGTCTAGTGATGGTATTTAAAGGTGGAAGGGATATTGGCCTTTTTTGATCATTTTAGTGACTCTGAATGAAGAATTGGGAAGTAGCGAATTAGGAGCTGTGTGTCTGAATGTGGTTAGTGATAATATTAGGTGAGGCACAATGATTTCTCCTGAGAAAACCGGGTAACCTTGCATGTATTTTACAAATATTTGCAGAACGTAGTTTTAATTCTTTCTGTTTCATGATGTTTGCGAGGCTCTAAAGCTCACTGAGAGAAGTATGGGGTATAAATTTGTCCCATCTTTATTTTGATTTCTTCGTGTGACTGCCTCAGGGCTGTGGGTTTACAAGTGTGACTTGTGTCACACCTACTGGCAGGTGTATTTATTGGATGTTAAATCACTTTCAGTGCACTTTGCAAAACAAACGGGCAAGTAGTGTGCAGAGAGAGGCTGGGACAGAGCCAGCTCGGGTTTGGGTTAAGCAGCACCTCTGTCCCTTCTCTCTGCCTCTAGCATCTAGTAACTGTGCCTTGAGCTTTTTTGGTTTTCCTTTTCTTTTTTTTTTCTTTTCCCCCAGCTATTGTGCAATCGCATGAGTCTTAGAGTGAAAATTTACCTTAGTGCTGGCCTTGTCTAGTAGTTCATTACCACCCACGGAGGGAGGTCCTGTATTCTTTGCTGGCAGTGCTCATCACAGTCTCTCTGAGCTAATTCAAGAGCAGCCGGTGCTTCCCACCCACCCCAGGCTGCTCTTTACCACAGTGATGTGTTTAATGGGATCAGCGGAAGGTTTAATGGGTATCGCATGGACCGGAACCAGTACAAGGAGAGGATGGGGAGAAAAAAATGTGGTTGGGGTTGGTAGAGAACTGTCAGAGAGAAGCTGGAGCCTGCAGTAGAGCGGATGAGGGATTATCCTGTGTAATAGCTGCATTTATTACCTGGATTTTCGCAATTCTTTCCCCTCAAAGCTTGCTTGTCAGTAGAAAGGAGGATATAACCACATTTTCTCAGAAATACCAAGAAGCATTACTTCTTAGCTGAGGCAAACCTGTAACAAAAGGAGGAAGGAAAGAACTGAAAAGAGTGAGGAGAAGTGACTATATAAGTAGATTTCCCTAGAGCTTTGTCATTCCTGGGATCTGACCTGGGAATACCTTAGAGCTGATCCAAGAAGAGTTTGTGCAAGGCTGCACAGGGTCAGGGGTTTGTAGCTGTGTGGGATGTTCCTGTGCTACTGGCAGAGGCGGCCACCTTGCCAAATCTGCCTTCGCTAGGAAACACTGGAGGCAAACTTGGAAGCCTAAAATGGATGAGGTTAACGCTGCCTGGTGCTTGGTTGTGAATCCATTTCATTTCAGACGCCTCTCTTGCCCCTTCTGCTACCAGGACATAATTTCTGGAGGCTTGGGAGTTTCCTGACAGCAGAGTTGCGAAAGACTCTTGTGTATTTTGAAAGAAGGTGACGTTTACTGTCTGAAGGATTCCAGTTAAACACCAGACGGCCAGGATACCTTCCCTCCAGCCTGTTCGTACCTGCTTTGTTTGCTACCACCTTTCCTTTCCTACGATTCAACTAAAGTTCAGAAGACCAGCACAGTGAAAAAGTAAACTCGTTGTGCTCTACTTTCAGCCTATACCCAGCGTGCACTAAAACATTAATTGCAAATTAGGAACTGATAGCTCCAGGTATCCGAAACCCTGAGTTCCACGTTTCTCCTTTGAGATGCTTTTTTACTAAAATATTTGAAAATGCGAGAGGTTTGTAGACAGAAATGATTATCTTCTAAATATTGGAAGTATATGATCTGAATTTGTGATTAAGTTGTTAAAGAACACAGTAATGAGAACTTTACCTAATGTCTTGTAGCAGAGACTTTCTTTGGGGATAGGAGTAAATTAATCTCCTGATGTGGTTTTTGTGTGCATAAATATTTAGGTCATTATGTGTCTGGCAGTGTGTTAGAAACCCACAGTAGTTTCAGTCTGTGTTTTATATAGCACTTACCACAGCAGAAGGTGCCCAGAACAGTAGCACCACGATATATTACATTAAAATGTCGTAGCAGTGCTACTGCTGTTTCTTGGTGTTGTGTACAAGGAGAAAGGAAGGTGCAGAGTTTGGTGTGCTAACTCAAGACTTGGGTGAAAGCTGGTTCAAGTGTTTTTCTTCCATACATGTAAGGTGTGATCTTGGGCGTGTTCATTGCTCAGATGTTCTTCCCTGCCGTGCTTGTGAATGGGACTATTAATATTTCCTTCCTACAAGGATGGCCATTCTATGATTCTATGCCTGAGATTAAATGTGTTGGAAATCTTGAGATACTGGGATCCTACAAAACCAAATACGAAATGGAAGTTCCTTAAATTAATTTTTTTTTGTCCAGTCTTGAGCCAGACTCTGATGAGTTGCCAAGCCTGTGTGAGTTGATGGTCTGAGCCTGAGCGGAGAGCAAAGTGGTGGGGTCTTGTCTTGCAGTAGTGGAGTTATAGCATCTCGAGCTGCTTTAGGAATAGTACTGCAGAGTTCCACGGGTCTTGCTAGTTTTCTCATGTGGTGACCTTGTGTATGATATAGCAGGAAAATAAAAACCAAAGAGCATTTAGATCTAAAGTTTCATCTCCCTTTCCTTCATCAGAATAATATTTTCTCCTCCCCATCCCGCATCCAAAATCAAAGCTGAACACAGTCACAAACCTCTCTTTCAACCAGTTGTGATGAGACTAAAATGCATCTGTCTTTCAGGAGGAGCAGCGTACCTCCACGGCACATCTCTCTGGTCTGTCCACGCGTGACTTCAGAGCTTCATACTGCCCCTTGTGCTGACTGTCTGCTGTGGTCCCTTTTTGGGGAAGCATCCCATCCCATCCCATCCCATCCCAGCCTTGTAGACCCGTAGCTTTTAAAGCCAGTCCCCCATGTAATTCAGCCTGTGTTCTTCTTGGAGCCGAGGCCAACGGCAACGTGTTGTGCATTATCTATTTATTTGTGCGGCCTTAACATTTCCGCCAGTGGGTTCTACCCTCTTGCCGCGCTGTGCGGCTGCACAAATATTTGCGCTGGGAAACAGAGGGGGGGAGTAGCTCGGAATATGCAGCCAGGATAGAGCAGAGGGTGAAAACTGTTTAAATTGGCTTAAGCCATACTGTTGGTCAGTGTCTAGCTATGTCTTTTGGGCAAACGGCAATCTAAGTTTCATAGAGACACTCATCCCACCAGTGAGGCAAAGTAATTTCTTCTTTAAGGCAAAATTATAATTAGCAAGAAACCTGATACAGCTCCAGGGATGAACGTCCACCTGCACACTCTCTTGCTAAATATGTTTACATTTTACATACGCTTTTAAAAAAAATACTGCTTCCAGATTTAGCTTAGAAACGTCAAAATGTTTGCATAGCTGGTGCTCATACATCACTACGAAATGATTTTTTCAATTTAGTTGATGGCCTGGATAAGACTGTGTTGGGTTTTTTTTCCCCCTGTAAAACATAACTATTAGACTTTCTTTAATAATTAATATCGCATTCTCCCTGGGCCAATGTTACAGTTTCCTTGTAACTGCTGTGGACCTGGGTCAGATTTCTCCCCTCAATGCTCCATGATTTCCAAAGAGTTTTGCAGCACAAGAAACAAATACTTTTAGATGTAAGATTGGATTAGAATTAAGTTGTTAAGAGAGAAACTAAACACATCTGTTGAAAGAGGTGGAAAATATACAGTGATGGAACCTTGTAGTGTTTCCTCCATGTGGTCTTTTTTTCAGCTGAGAAATACACATGAAGACATATTTTGATAAAGACCTGCAGACAAGCTACGTTAGTAGTAACTTTATTGTACGTTTATGCAGTAAGTCATAAAAAAAGTGCTGCTGCTTCTTTTTGGCAGATCTTCCACTAAAGCAGGCTTCAGAATAATATGATAAAATAAATCTAATAAAAATCATACATGGATAACTGCTCTTTAAACAATAAACTGGGAGCCAGTTTTGCGTTTGTGGTGTCTTCTGGAGGTGTTTAAGAAACGGATGGATGTGTCACTTAATGCCATGTTCTAGCCTATGTGGTGGTGTTGGGACATAGGCTGGGCTTGATCTCAGAGGTCTGTTCCAGCCTCAATAATTCTGTGATTCTGTGAGTGCCATGCAGATATCATAGGGACTGATTACTTGGAAGTAAATGCACAACTTTCTTCTCAGTTACTAAACATAACCAGTAGTTGGAGATATTAATGTCCATAAAACAATGAGTTTTGCTCCACAAGCTGCTTGTGGGCCTACTCTTTAACTATTACGGGGAGGGTTAACGATGGCAGCACTTTATCATATTTGGAATTTATTTCAATGTGCTTGCGAGAAGTAGCTTCAGGTTTTTATTCGTGTCTTCCCTGCTCATTTTAAGTTCTCTGCTGCTGCTTTTCTTCCCTTCCCTGTGTCCCAGTTCCTTGCCCTGCAGTTACACCCCCTTGTCATGAACATGGTCTTGCTTCTGTCTTTGGGCTGTGCCTTCCCCCATGGCCAACATTCTGCTTCGGGCTCTGACCTTCTGGAAATCGGTGGAAAACGGATGCACGTGCCAGCCTGCAAACAGACCGTGCGTTCTCCCTTCCAGCTAAAACAAGGTGGAAGGAATTCTGTCCTCACCCCACCCCGCACGCCATATTTTTGAGATGAATTTTCTGTCAGGCCTTTTGGTGGCCCCATGAGTTCACAGAACCCATGCAGAGCACTTGGGTTGCCTTTGCCCATACGCCGGGTGCTTTCCAGCCTGTGGTTCATTTAAAGAACGTTAAGGAGCGTATCGGAAATTTACTGGGGATCTTTGAGAGCCCCGGCTCTGCAGTTCGATGCTGGTCAGTGCTTCATTGAACGCTGCACATGAAGTAAGTTTTCGGTCTCTTCTCCCATGTTCAGTCTCTTCTCCTGAACAACAACTGATAGGACAAGTGGAAATGGCCTCTTGTCATCCCCCCTGCAGGGGAGGGTTAATTGGATATTAGAGGCAATTTTTTCACCAAAGGGGTTGTCCAGCCTTGGAACAGGCTGCCCAGGGAAGTGGTTGAGTCACCATCCCTGGAGGTATTTAAAAGATGTGTAAATGTGGTGCTTACAGACATGGTTTAATAGTGGACTTGGCATTGCTAGGTTTGTGGTTGGACTCGATAATCTTAAAAGATCTTTTCCAACCTAAACATTTCTATGATTCTAAATTTTCCTGAGCAATTTGGGCCCTCTGAAGTCATGCCTTTTTTTTTTTTTTTTTTTCCTTTTCTGGGGTTGCCAGTTTCATATGAATGAGACCGCTGATCGAAAATACCAGACGCTCCAGAGAAATGTGTTTCTTTATTAGTTACGAAGCGAGACCTTCAGGGGCTCCCTCCAAGGTGCGGGCGATGGAGAGGGGAGCTGGGGCGATGCAGGAGGGAGCGACCGCCCTGCCCCTGCCCCCGGCATGAGCTGGGACACAGCAAGCCACGCTTGTTCGCTCCCCAACACGAGGGGAGGCGAAGCGGGGCGCGAAGCCGGGCCGACCCCTCTAACGGCCTCCGAACCGCCCGTTCCCCGACGTTCCCCCCTGTCAGCACAGGCCCCAGAGCGCAGCGGGGCCGCCGCCACCTGCGGGCCGGGCCCGGCGGAGCGCTGGCCGCCGCCCGGGGCGTGTCGAGGCGAGCCGCCCGGCCCCGCGGTGACTCACCGGCCGGGGCCCGGGCACGGCTTCCCCCCCTTCCACAGGAGCCATTTTAGCTGCACGAAGCTGCGGGGCGGCGCCGCGGGCCCCACGGCGGAGCGGTACGTGCTCCCCGGGGAGGGAAGGGCGGGCCGGGCCGGGGGGGACGCGGCTTCCTTGGGGGCTGCCGGCCTCTGCCGCCTCGACGCGCTGCCCGCGCCTGGAGCGGCTCTCCTCAGCCGTCTGGGGAGGTCTGGAGGGGAGAAAGGGAACTTCTGATAAAGTGCTGCACCAGGGCGTGCTTGGGGGGGAAAACCCCCACGCAACCAACCAAAAAATAATAAATTGAGCGGCGAGAACGAGTGGCGTTTTGGGGCGGGCAGCACCGTGAGCTGCCGGTATCTGAGCGTGTCGCTCTGGGCGAAGGGCACAGCACTGCTCCTCCGGTGTTAGAGCCGGGAATTGGTGATTTTGCCGTGTTTTTTGAGTTTGTCAGCTTTGGAGAGCGGGGAGGTGTCGGTGTGGCCGACCCCTTCGGCCGCCGCTCAGCCGGCTTGTACGATAAGCGCATTTTATTTATTTCTGAACTTGGACTGGGTTAGCGTTGGGGCAGAGCGAGGTGCGAAGCGATTTGGGCAGGGTGTTGGTAATCGGCGGCTTTAGGCACCTTTGCCTCACCCGGTGAAGTTCCGAGCGACTTCAACATGGCAGGTTTGTAATTTCGAAGACGGGTCGCGATTCTGCGCCCGTGGCCTTAAATTGTCATTCTCTTTCTGCCGAAACAAACTCACTCGGTGGCAGCTGTTGCCGCGGCGGATTGAAACAGGGAGTTAAGTTGTTTTGTGGGGATAAAACGGGCAGGTGCTCACCTTTTCCTGAAAATGACTGAGAAACGGCGATAATGGGGATGGTGTGCACAGCAGAGGGACAGAGCGATTATAAAACGTGCTTAGTGGTGGTTGTAATGGGAGAAGAAAATCCTAGAGGTAATTGCGGTGCGTCGAATTGCTTTTTAAACTTTCCATGGATGAAAACCGCCTCCGTTCTCGTAATTACCGGCTTCTGAGCTCTAGCACAATGTTTCGAAAAAAAGAATGAATGTTTCCACCTTGCTTAGAGTGAACAGAAATGCAGGCTGGTGCCTTTGAGATGTTTTGCCGGAGTGTGTAACTCTGGACCCTGTGTTTCAGTCTTTCAGCTGAGAAATAAAAGTTGAATCTAACTGAAAATGAAATTACAATGAGCACAAACTGTTGCGCACAGGGGAATACTTTCCAGTTTCATTTGCTCTACAGAGCCTCTATCTGGGAAGTGTAATGGAGTCTTGCTTAATACTGCTATTGGTTGCAGGGGAGGGAGAGAGGGAGGCAACCAGTGAGTAAATGGTCATGTTTTGGGTGAGGCTGTCTCTTGTCTTCACCCTTTCCAGGGTTCACCCATATCTTCACCCATATCTTCCTTCTGCATCTTACGGTACAGTGTGTTTTTACCATCTTTTGATTTTACGTTTTGCCTTTTTTTCTTTCTAAAAGCAGCGGGTTTTTTGTGAGGATTTGGGAGATTTATTTAGTGCGTTGTTTCACGTTGAAAAATCCACAGAGGAAGTGATAAAACTACAGAGTAACCGCTTGGAAAAAAATTATTTTGACTTAGTGATGGAAGTTTTTTACTGAAAAACTCTTTAAGGTATTTGCATCTTCCCTTTTTCTCATCGTGAGTTTTATTTTCAGATCTTAGGGTTGAGGCAACAACTGTCTGCCACGCTTGCGACTAGTGGAACACGAGCCTCCCTTTCCTTACCTCTTTCCTCCCTTTCTTTCTCCTGTACCGGACCCTATCAAGCCATACAGCCTTAAAAACTTGAGTTATCCTAAGTTGGCTCCCAAGCTGCAGCTGCTTATCTTGGGCAGAAGGCTTTTTTTTGTGTGCTAAAGGCTAAGTAGCTGCTGCTTTCTCTTGAGCAGAGCTTTGTGGAGGAGCAGTTCCTCTTTGAAGGCAAAGCTGCCTTGTTCAGGCTCTCTGGCTGGTGTGCAAGGACTATGCCAGGGCTATAGAAGCATCTGGGTTACAGTGGTGGAGCTAGAAAAAAAGTAATTTGAAAGTCCTCCAAGCTTTACAGATGGCTGCTTGGACAGATCGTCTAGAAGGCAGAGAAGCGGATTAGAAGGGACAGAGAAATGAGGTTAGTTTTTGTTGATTTTCATAGCTGAAGCCTGTATTTGTCTCCAGAAAAACAACAACAAACCAAACCAAAACCTTTTCTTTTTTTCCCCCCACCCTAAGGCAGGGATCTTTCAGTTTGGATTGAGTTTGTGGTTGTTGAGAGATGAGCCATGGGAGTGGTATCATTAGATGCCAGTTAGCTTGAACATTATTTCCAGACCCATGCTTTTGCAAAAGTGCTTGTTTTTTAACATGCTTTTTTTTTTTTTTAATCTGTTGAATATTAGAATTGCCGACTCCATGATCTTCGCATTCAAATGTGAAAAAAAAAAGAAAAAAAAACCACAAAAAGAATAAGTAAACGTCCAGATTTGAAGAATGTTGTTGGCCTGGTATAGCCTGATGTTTCAGTATCACTGCAAACTCGTACTTCGGTGATGTGCGTTACTCTGTGGACACTTTTATGTATGAAAAAAAATACACAAGGTGTGTAAGTGTAGCTTTTCTCTCTTTTCAGCACAGCTGTGTTCAAGGAAGGGGGCTACAGTAGGACTGTGGTAAGCCGATAGAAAAAACTTTGTAGCAAAATCGCAGGATTTTCCTCTATCGGAAGAGAAGCTTTGATCTCTCGAACAGCTTTCACTTCTTGCAAGCATTAGCAAAAGTTTCTCAGCTTCTACTGGCAGATTTGGTTGGTTTTGCTGCCAGTTTTGGTAACTTGATGGAGTTTTCTTGGGTGTGCGAGGAGCAGCAAGGACTTTCCCCCACTGGAGTGATTCAGCGCAGGAGTGGCAGGAGGTGGAGTTCACATTTCCAGCCTTGGTTACAATCAGCTCCGTAAGCGCTCAAACTTTGCTACCATACGCCACTGGTTTACTGTGCTTATCCTTTTAATGCCACTGATGTGCTTTAGAGATTATTTGCTTCCTTAAATCTTACTTAAATGTTGCTTTCTTAAGTCTTACTTGAATGTTCCTTCACAGATAAAGTAGTCGGAGACTATACATACTGAAATTCAAAGTCTTTTGCTTATCAAAAGGCCGCACCAGCCAAGTGAGAGACTCTAGACATTCTCACTCTCCTGACCTGAAGGGACTAATCTGGGTAGAGGTGAAAAACGATTTATTTTTCAGTACGGGCCTGCCCTTTGGCAAAACTTCCCCACTGTGTCAGCCTTTGTGTTAAAAGGATTCCCCATTAGATAGGGACTAAAGTTTATGCATTCTTACCTTGATGTGCTTTAGACCTTAACTACCTACCAGGGCTTCAGTGATGCTTAGTGTGGCTAGAGCTCAGGTCATTTATTCGCTCTTGAAAGAGATTCCTTGGGTCATCTGTGACTTTGCACTAGGTTCAGATTTGAATGTGAAAATGACAGCTTGTTTGTTAGTCTGGAAAGAACCTCCAATTCTTAAACGTGCATAAAAAAAAATAAATTTCTTTCTATATTGGGCAAAAAAATATTACGGTTCAGATAATTTGCTGGGAGTAGGAATGCTAAATACATAGGTTGGAAACTGTGGGAAAGGGTTGCTTTTAAATGGATTGAATGTAACTGCTTCTATAATTAGACATTTTAGTTTATTTCTAGAACACCCTATATTTAACTCAGCGTCAACATTTCTGCGTGAATATACCAAATATGTTTTTTTATTTCGAAGGGATTGCTTTTCTCTTTTTGAATGGCAGCCGTTAGCGCAGTAACGGTCTCATCGCTTCATTCGCGAGCTCCTTCCGCGTTTGCCTTGCTTACCTTCCTTGTGTGGTGGTGGTGGTGGTTTGACTTCTTCAGTGGGCTCAGTATAAATGTCATCTTGCAGGAGACTGGGTTTCAGAACTGGAAAAAAGGGGTGAGCTTGGCTGATTCCAATTGTCTGCTGTTGAGAGTAAAAAAAACCCGCTGATGCATATTGTGGCTACATATACTGTTTTGTCATGCTGTATTTTTCGTGGGGTCTGTTGACAGAGTTAGTAAGAGAAAGCTACCTTGCTGCTTTTTTGAGTTTTGTATCGAGTCACTTCTGCTGTTCCTGTCTGTCTCAGTGTTTATTCAGTTTTATATTACAGCTAGGGAAAGAAACAGCAAGATTGTGAAACTGTGGTTACAACTTATGATACCCAGGGCTGACTGCTGTCTGAAAATTAATGTTTAACTCTCTCTTCCAGCCAGAGTCAATTGCCAGACTCAATTTCAATTTAAAAGCAAGTCGACGAGGATGCTGTTAGTTTTCTCCTCTTTCTGCATGCTTCGCGTGCTGCACTACGTGATTTTGGAACCAATAAGAATAATTTCCCAAGGATGTGATGGCATGGTTCGTTTTTAGTGGAGGCTGCCTTTCCGATCCGAAGATGAACCTCTTAGAAAGAGCTTTCAGGAAAATCTATCTGGAAGGCATCAGGGCTTACGTGTTGTCTGCTGGAGGCAGAATCTTGGCTGAGGTGGTTACATTACCCACTCCCATTCGTTTGGTATGTTTGCTGGTTGTGCTCTTATTTCCACCACCACCGCCCCTACCCTGAGCCTCTTTAAACTATCTGCTCTCCATAGCTTTGTCACAGTGCCTGCAAATTAAGCATATGAAGGAAGATATTAGCTGTCAAGAAAATAATTAGGAAGCTTATGCACTTTGGAGTGCAAAGGGTGACAAACCTGCACGAATTGCAAGTGTCCCAGTGCCTCCAGGGCAGCTTGTACTGGAGAGTTCTGGGAGCCCAGCAAGGGCTTCAAGGTGCCCCTTGTTGTGCACTACTGGGAAGCTGCCATCCTGTTTTTTTTCTCAAAAAAACAAGCAACTTGTGTTTATTTCAAAAAAAGAAAAGAAGGAACTGTAGAGAGGAAGTATCTGTTTGGGGGCTTTTTTTCTTTGCAAAGGTGGTTTAGAATATAAACGAAAATGAAACTTTCTGTGTTGAGAAACAGTCTCAAGTTTGACTGCTAGGGATGGCTTGCAGGAGTTTTAAAAATACTGGCTCTTTTCCATTAGAAAATCTGTATTTCTTTTAGTATCAGCTAAAAGCAGCAATGAAATAAGTTGCTTTTGAAGCAACTAAATGAAATACATTTTTTTTTGTTTGATGGGGCCTGTAATATAGAAAGCTATTAATTTAGACCATTTAAAAGTGGGTTGTGGAGGGATTTCCCGAGAAGAAAACCAAGGAGAAGCTTACTGTTGGTGGTGTATTTTCCTAAATGTGCGCTTCTGAAAAAGTATGCCTGATTTTGAACGCTTGATGTAATACAACATTCTACCATTTGTTTTTGTGAAAAGGTAATTGTCTTTTAGTGTGGTCCTTCAAATGAGCTGTATTAAATGTTGTTTCAGTGGTAATGGACTAGAAATAATTCTCAACAGTAAAGAAATGTCGGGAAACTTCTGCCAAACTACAAGAGCTCAGTCTTGCACGTGTTTTGTTTGTGAATAATAGGGATGTTTGCAGGAAAGGTTTAATACTTTTGAAGCTATGTAGTTAGAAGGGATACATTTGGTGTCTAAATTCTGATTTTGTAATGTTTAAAGCTTCTCTTACGGGTGCCCTGCATTCGGATGGACTTAGGAAGCATTTTGTTAGTTTGTACTGCCAGGCTTCGTAAACAAAAGAGCTGTGATGGCATTTTATCGATATGCTGTGGTTTAAAATGTGTGAGTTATTAGTTGCAAATAGCTACGTGGGTAAAACAGCTGCTGCCCACAGAGAAAGAGACCCAGAGCCAACTGATCCGTACATGCCTCATCCATGTGGCATGTCTGGGAAAAAAAAATTTAAAAAAAATCAATGGAAGCTTTTGAGGGTTCTTTTTTTGCTGCCTTACGTGAGGGTCCCCAGATGGAGTGAAATCAGGAAACAAGAAGACCGTGTGGAGAAAGCAGCTTACTTTCTGATGGAGGCTGCCTCAGAAAAACCTGTTACGCCGTCCGTCGCCAACGAGCCTGGTATTTGCTAATTAGATTGGAGAATGATGCTGGTGCCTTGGTGCTGTCTCCGGTATCTCCACACACCATGTGCTTACCCAGCTTACCTGCACGCTGAACGTGCTTCAGCCTCACCCTGGCTGCTCCTTTTCACTGGCAAGTGATGGTTGCTTGTGTAGCCACCCTGGTCGCTTGGCAGCACATCCCGTTAAACCCGTGTGGCGTTGGCTTACGTGTGGATATGCCCTGAAACACAGAGAAGAGGTTTGGACCAAGCAAGTTTTACTTGGATAAGGAACTGTCGTGCAGGTGATGGGCTCTAAATCCTTAAACAACTCGTTTAGCATCTGCCCAGGCCCTTAGCTTGCCCTTAGGTTCTTGACTCAGCAGTAAGCTGCACTAATTGAGCTAAAGTTGCAACTTAAACTCTAGACACAGGTTTTTGTGAGCATACAAATTTGTGCCAGTCTAATTTAATTTAAAATGTACCCGTAGTGAAACAGTTGGAAGCGAGTGTGATCGTTCCTAGATGTTTCCATGACAGGAGCACTCATCCAGCTACCTTAGTGCTGCTCGAGGGGTGCCACCCTCATTTTTCTTCCCTGACAACACGAGTTTGTTTAGTTTTGTTTTTTTTTTTTTTTTTTCCCCCGCTGTTTTAAGCAACCTCCTTATCTGGTTGAGTCGAGATGAGCCAAGTTTGCAAATTAGGTGTCCACGCCATGGGAAGTTGCTGGGCTGGTTGGCTGAACGAGGTTACGGAGTGATTTTGGAGTGGTGGAGTGTTTGCAAGAGCTGGGGGTTGAGAAATAAGGGGCAGGACAAAGTAGCACGGTCGTCCTTGGAAGAGCACTGTTCTCCATGGCCAAAGTTTCAATGGATTTGACAATTAGGACAGCTCACTCTCCCACACGTCCCACTGAAACTCTCTTAAAAACTCATTTTCCGAATGAGTTGTCTAAATGCCACAGCGAGGTGCTTCTGATCAAAAGGAAGAGTGTGTTAACTAGTAAATTAGGTTCTGCCCAAAATTGTGTAGAGGTGTAAGACTTGATAATATAAAATGGGAGGAAAAGGTTTTTGCTTGTTAATTGGGGAATGTGTGCAAATAAAAGCTTTTGGTGGAGGGAGAAGCTTGAGCTTTTTTGTTCTTTTTCCTTCTGGGAGAAGAAGGGGAAGGAAACATGGCGATGAGAACAGCACCACTGCGTCTTTTTGAAAGAATGTGAACTTCTTGCTTTGTTTAAAAATATTCTAGTTATTCCTGTCGGCTAGATCAAGTTATTGAAATAAAACCATGACCTTTGCTCTGGGCCCGAAACAATACGTGAGGAAAGCAGGTGTCGGGGAAGATTAAACCACTTACCTCAGCTAGAAAATGTTCAGGTAGAGCTGAAGCTCTAAGGATGCCGTATTCATTCTGAGACTAAAAATGTAAGAACGAGGAAGAATTTTGAAAGTTGATTATGGTCAGTTGCCAAGCGCAGTGCTGTGATAAATGATTAACTCGTTGCACTGTACTGCCTCGCAGAGCAAACAGAATGGCTGGTTATTGTGCTCTGCTTGGTAAGTCAACACTGCAAAAAATTCTTCGGTTATCTGGAAAATGTCTTCTTCGGGGTGTTTATTAAAGGGACACTGTAGGATTAAAAATCGTGTTCCCCGCTGTTGAAACTGGATAAAACAAATGGAGATCCATGAAGGCAGTTTCTTGCTGTCTTCTGAGCCCGACCGGTGGGTGTCGATGAGCTCGGTTTCACTTTTGCTCCTCTCTCTTTGTGGCGCTTTGGTGAGGTGTGTTCCCTCCTACCTCCCCAAAAAACCCCGCACCAGTAGCAGGGCAGTTAGGCTGCTGGTTGCAGAGACGTGAGGCAAGTTGACTCACGGCTGTTCTGCAGGAAAAGCACTTCTCTGGAGACCTCTCCTCCCCTGCGAGCTGTAACCAAGCCAGAGGAAGATGTGCAGGGAATGGGTTGTCTGGAGCATGCAGGTACTTTGCTGATGCCTGGCAGCTTCGAGGAATAAATTTTTAATTTTGTAAGAAGTCAAGACATCCTGATTTTCGTTTTGTTTTTGTGAATATGAATGTCACAACGTTTACCTGTCCATTTTTGCTTAAAACATACAGAGCTTGAAAATGTAGATCATCTTAAGGTGCTTCGAAATAAAGAACACCTCCACCCTTATTCTACCCCTATGCTTGTGTTACATTAAATTTTGGGCTAATTTTACAATGTATAGTCAATGTAATAGAGATAGTACATAGTAATACAGTGTGAAGATAAATACATATGAAAATTCTAAAATGTTTACTGTAATGAAATCTGTAGTTCATTAGCAGGACACAGATGAACTTTCAGGGTTAAAAAGAATATCCAGCTTGAGAGTAAACCATTTCTGGATCAGTGTCAGCATCTACCACCCGGGTTTTCTTAGGAAAACATTGAATCCTGCCAGTACATGTTGCAAGATATGACCAACGTGACTTACAAACTAAGAGGCGAATCTACAAAATGCTGTTGGCTACATAGTATTGTTGGAATCTGAGATGGAAAATACTTTTTTTTTTCGGTTCTCTTCTAAGTCCTTTTGCCAATCCAGCAAAATTTAGTAAGGTTCAGATAGTGCTGCAAGGCTTTTTTGTTCAGAAAGGCATTTGAGCAATCATTACTTTATATCTTTTTTTTAAAATTTGTTGGCTGCTTGCATTTGCTTGAGTATTTGTCAAGGAGGGGGAACTTGTGTATTAAGTGAATGTCAGAAATGCTGCAGAAGCGAGCTTCTGCTACAAGTTCTTCTGGCTTTCTGCTAGTGTCTCATGGGCCCTGCTTTGGGGTTTTCCTTCCGACTTCTAGGGCATGAAGGAGTCAAGTGCCCAATGATGTGGAGGTCTTAGTCTTGTCTTTTGAAGCACCAGAAAGGTGCAGTTCTCTGGGATAATGCAGATGGTCACGGAGCTTGGATGGCGGCACATGAAAGCTGGGGAGAAGGCGTGTTCTGTTGGAGGAACCTGGTTACAGAACAGATTTGTAGTTAAACATGGGGAGAATTTGGAGACTGGTCATTTTCAGGAGACTACAGGCCACTGACTTTGGAATAACTTCTTTGCTAACAGTGCCGGTCACCCAGTGGAGGCATTTTTATTCCAAACTGTTCTAGGATGGAGACCATGTTAGGGTGGAGAGCCTCAGTTCCCTGAATGGTAAAATGTGCAAAAAACCTCCATGAAATCCAATGAACATGGTTTTACTGCTTTTAAATTTGTGCAGAAAAATGCTCCAAGACTATTGCAATAGATGATAATGTTATATCTACTAGATATCTACTGGTTGGTGTACTTCTCAATTTAATTACGGAAGTGACATGTCGTTTGTTGCTTTAGCTGGCAACCCTGCAGATACGGCTCAGAATTGGTTTCCAGTTGGCCATTGGTGGAGGAAGAAGATAAGGCCATATTTGTAATTCCTCATCCTACCTGAAAGTATAGTTCCTAGGCTGGCTGAAGAGAAATAAGTTTTCTGACAGGGTAAATTTTCTGGGGTAAGCTAAGAGTGAGCAGAAGACTCCTTAGAGAGAGCCTAAGTAAAGCATATTGCTTCACATACAGATACCGTAGAGATTACAGTTGTGCTGGAGTTCCTGCTTTTCACTGAAAGTTTGCTTTGTCTAGCAGTTGCTTCTTTGCTTGCTTAATCTATGTCGGTTCTTGTGCTTATCCTGTTGGTACTAAACGCTTCTTCAGCATTTCCGTTTTGTGGTAGGCTGACAGGTGTTACTCCAGGTATTAGTGTTAGAAAAAGCCCCGCAGATCACCTGTCCTGTCTCCTTTTCTAAGACAGGGTGTGCCATTAAACAGCTGTGCTGGTGCTGTATTTGGCAGTGTGGTTTCTGCCACTGGCTGCGGTTCATTGCTGAAGATTTCTGCTTGTTTCCCTCTTTGGCTATCAAGCAGCTTGGTTTCTTGCTGATGTACGAGCCCATCTGAGGAAGGTCAGACTCTAAAACCTCCAGAGCTGGCTTGCGTGTTCTGTTGTCCTGGTCCATGCTGGATCAGAACATGCCACCAGCATTTTATACCCTTCCTTGGTGGCCTTCTGGGGCCACCTTTCAAAACACTTGACCTGGTGACCTTTTTATCCATCTAGCTGACTGGCTCTTGGTGCGTGGCCTTAATTGCTTAAAATTGCTTGGGTTTTTTTTAATTATATTTTTTTTAGAAGTTGTCACAGAGTTTCTCCCCCTCATGGGAGGCTGTGACCTGTGCCGGAGGATGCGTGTGCTCGATGACAAGCGCATGGTGGGGGGAGACGTGGCTGTGCAGGCAGGAAACACTCGTCGCTGAGTCCCGATATCTTTGGCTGTGCTTCCTGTCAGTTAAACCACGAGCAGAGGAGCAGATGCACCCCGAGATGACGACCTCGCTGTCGGCCCCAGCAGCCATTGTGTAACAAACCGTCTTCTCAAGAGCCTACTCCTGCCCCGGTGCTGTTGATGGCGTTATCCATCTGAGACCCTCGTTTAGATACCTGAGAGTAAAGATCGGTTTTTAATTAGTTCAACAGAAAGCGGTACTTGAACCCTTGGAGCATGAACTGTAAAAGAGTAACCGTGGGAGTTATCCTAATGCAGTGAGAACTGAGGTCCAGCAATGGGGTTTGTTTTTTTTTCCACTGATACCACTGTGGGAGTTTTTAAATGCGTAACAGACAGGTTGGGTGTGAAGTCATGCAATTTCAGGAATATCTTTCTGGGTGGACAGTTGCCATGTTACTTGACCTAGTGAATTCTTATTATAAGATCCTGTGATCTTTAGAGGGGTATTTTATTTTATTTTATTTTTTGTTAGTAATTTTTTTTCATTTTAATCCACTTGCATGTTTCAGAGGCAGCTCTGGCTTTCACTTAACTTGCCACAAGGGCACGGAAAAAGCATGTAAAACCCATTCTAAAGATTGAATGGGTTTTAAGTAGGTCTCATTTTTGAAGATACGCGTGTTACTACAACATAGGTAATTTATTAAAGCTAGAACTCTAATCTTCCCCAGCATCGGATTTTTAGAGAACTGAGTACTCTGCACATCAAAATTGTGTTAGAACTGAAACTGTGCAGATTCATTTTAGCCTTTTTGCCTGATATGATGCTCTTTGCTTCCTCATGTGACAGCATAACTCTCAGAAGAGTGGGTATTTTTCCACCTTAAACTGTTTATTTGTGGACTAGCCAGCATTGAGTAGAGATGTCTTTGTTGCATGATAAAATGTTTCTGTAATATGGGCTCTTTAAAACTGAGGCACTCAACCTGAGGAGCATATCCACTGGGTAGGGAGGAATAGAAAGATTGTCAGGGCAGTGAGATTGGGTGGGGAAGGAGCTTTGGGGTTGGGATTTTTTTGTTGTTGTTCTTGAGGCACAACTCTCTGTGGGAACATGCTGTAAAACCTCCAGGAAACTCTACCTGAAGTCTGTGGCATCTTGAGAAAAGGCATAGTGGTGGTATTTCCTGCCCCACCCACCTACCCACAATTCTGATACTGATTTATCATATCTGCAAACCACGATTTGATGGAAACCGAAACTTGACAGAAGTAGATCAAATACTAGGCAACAGAAAAGAAGAAAAAAGGAGGCTGGATGATAAATGAAGGGACAGATTAGAAACTATGTAAAGTGGCGTCTCCCTCCATTAGCTTATTTATGGTACTAGAGTAGGTATCTTTCACTTCAACCTCCGCTTTCTCTTTTTTTTTGTTTGTTTTTAATTTGTTGGGTTTTTTTTCTCCTGACTGTATGGGTTGAATGTGGTGCCAGGAGAGGAAAGTGTAGATGTGTTAGATAAAATGCTTTTGATCTGTAGCTTGATGCTAATTTGCAAATTATTGTAACAGAGCTGATGGCTGCTGAGAAGCTGCTTGCGTGGTGAGGATGTTGCACTGCAAGAAAGTCTGGAGCTGCACCACGTGCTTATTTTTCCAGAGATCTAAATGAAAATGGTCAGAGGGCCAGGGTACCTCCTCTGTGAGGACAGGCCGAGAGAGTTGGAGTTGTTCAGCCTGGAGAAGAGAAGGCTCCAGGGAGACATTGTAGTGGCCTGGAAGGGCTGGAAGAAAGATGGAGACTTTTCACCACGACCTATAGTGACAGGATGAGGGGCAACAGTTTTAAGCTGAAAGAGAGTAGGTTTAGATTGGACATAAGGAAGAATTTTTTTATGCTAAGGATGGTGAGACACTGGCACAGGTTGCCCAGAGAAGTGGATTCGCCATCACTGGACGATGTCAAGGTCGAGCTGGGTGAGGCTTTAAGCAGCTTGCTCTAGTGGGAGATGTCCCTGCCCATGGCAGGCCAGTTGGAGCTAGGTGATCTTTAAAAGGTTGCTTCCAATCTAAACTATTGTATGACTCTGTGAATTGAATCAGCTGGGTCAACTCCTAATGATTTAGGCAAGTCAGATAAGCAGCTTAAGGAAGGTCCTTAACTAGTCTGTGATGCTGTCCTTACAATCAGTGGAGAAAAAACATCCCATCCTCTCCAGGAGACACGGCCCCCCTTTCTCCCGTTGCCTATGGGGAAAACTTAGAGCAACCAAAGTCTGTCCTTGTGGAGGTGTTTGAGGATCTTAGAATTAATCTGGATTTAGAGGACTTGTTTATCAGGAAAAATCTTACTTTTGTGCGTCAAAGAGAGAAAAACTGTCACAGGAGAAAACTGTTTCCTGATGGTAGAAGCTGTGTGGGTGCATGTCTGCCTGACCCTTCTCCTGCGTGTGACACCGTTGGGGTTTCTTTTTTGGGAGGTGCAGGTGAACTTGTGCAATGGCCCCATTCGGACAGCACCTGAGAGAGAGGGCCAAGTGCACGTAGGTGCGTGTTTGCTTGTGTGTCTTTGCCTGCATGAATAAGGACGTGAGATACGATGGTGTCTTTGCCTTTGAAGCCTTCATGGCAGGAGTGGTCATCTCCTGAGCTGACAAACTGCGTATCAAACTCTTTATGAGCCTCGATGCTGTAATATCTGTATTATTTGTTCTGTGGAGGTGAGGGGGAGTAGAAAGAGGTCTCCAGGTTCGCCAGCCAGTGGCTGCGGCAACGTTTTGCTCCTTTGCGGGATGAGACCCAAGTTGGGCACACAGCTCAGCCGCAGCTGACCAGACGGTTTTGTGTTTTCCTCAGGTGATTTGGTTCCCCCCAGCCCTGCTGGTTTGCTTCACCCCACAGCTGGGGAATCAGGCTGGCTCGCGGAGCCTGTTCGCAGGAGCTGCGGCTGGATGGCGCAGGGGACGCGCGCAGCAGTCACCTCTGATGCCTGATTTAGTTCTGCAAAAGACACGGGAACTTGAATGATGAAATGAGGAAGAGGCGAGGCCTGAATTTCTCTACACCTGCTTTGTGGGGGCTCTGAAACTTTCCAGAACACCCTGACTCTGTAGGTGTTTTCATATAACACTCATAAATTCTGTGTCTAGTTCATTAGCAGTGAATTCCTGTGTCTCCCAGGAGCAGGTGCGTGCTCAGTAAGAGCGAGTTAGGCTTCAGTGCGAACATTTCCCCAGACATTACGAAATGAGAAATACTGGCCTGTCCAGACACTGCCTTCCCTGGAGAGACCTTTGCAGACCCCACTCCTTTTCCTCATCATTCTTAAGAGAATTTTTTTTGCTTTTTTTCTATTAATCTTGTTGGTCTTTAACTTGTGTTTCATCACCGAAACCCCATGGTGGGAATTATTAGTCTAGTGACAAGTCAGGAGATAACTTATACTCTTTTAACAGCCAGGCTCACTAGTTTGAAATTCCCCAGACAAGTAGTCTCCCTTCTTAATCCCACCCGATGTGAATACTTAAGAACATAAAATTTAAGCTGCGCTGATCTGTAAGAAGGAAAATGTACAAATGTAATGGGAATACTACCTTCTGTCTTATCCTGCATTGCTGCAAGTTAATGTATTTATTATTGTAATTATGCTAAGCATCATGGAACACACACATTTTCAGAATCATCTGAGTGAGTACGTTGCATTTTAGAGTGCATTAAAATTGGCAGCTTAACAAGTATTACCTAACTTTTAATTATGGCTTGAGTGAGTGTTCTTCTCCGCTGTAACTGTGTAAGCGGTCTTTCACCTTACAGAGGTTTTAAAAGCATGATTTTTGATACTGTATTCTGTTTGGTTCTTTACCTTGGGATTTTTTTCTGCAGACATTTAAGTGAATCAGATCTATCACACACTATGTCCTGGATAGATGTTCAGTACAGCAGAAATGCCTGTGCTCTTCATGCTGTTAATGCTCCTTCTCTAATTCAGGCAGCCTTCAGCACCTTATTGATCAAACCCAGAAGCAGCTTTTGGGGAAGGGTGATAACTGACCAAGTAGGCGAAGGCAGTCGTTTTGAAAAAGGCAGCTTGTTGGCTCAGGAGTTGAGCACTCTTGCTATGCAGGCTTCAAAGGGAAAAACGAAGGCACCGTGATATTCTAAATCCTTGTACTTTGGGGGTACTGGAGGATGAAAAGCTGTAAATGAGCTGGCAATGTGCACTTCCAGCTCAGAAGGCCTGTATGGCCAGCAGGTCCAGAGAGGTGATTCTGGCCCTCTGCTCTGGTGAGACCCCACCTGGAGTTCTGCATCCAGCTCGGGGGCCCTCAACACAAAAAAGACATGGACCTGTTGGAGCAAGTCCAGAGGAGGGCCACAAAGACGATTAGGGGTTGGACCAGCTTCCCCACGAGGACAGGCTGAGACAGTTGTGACTGTTCAGCCTGGGGAGGAGAAGGCTCTGAGGAGACCTTACAGCGGCCTCCCTGTACCTACAGGAGCCTACAGGAAAACTGGGGACAAACTTTCTATTAGGGCCTGTTACCGATAGCACAAGGGATACTGCTTTTAAGCTGAGAGAGTAGATTCAGACTAAATATAACAAAGACATTTTTTATGATGAGGGTGGTGAAACACTGGCATAGGTTGCCCAGCGAGGTGGTAGAAGCCCCATCCCTTGGAGATATTCAAGGTCAGGCTTGATGGGGCTCTGAGCAACTTGGTCTAGTGAAAGATGTCCCTGCTCACTGCTGGGGGGTTGGACTAGATGTCCTTTAACATCCTTTCTGACCCAGAACATTCTATGACTCTGTTTTTAGGTTTGTCTTGGAAGACTCACAAAAACATTTTACCAGGGCCTGTAGTGACAGGACAAGGAGCAACGGTTTTAAACTGAAAGAGAGTAGGTTTAATTTATAAAAAGAATTTTTTTTTATGATGACGATGGCGAGACACTGGTGGATGCCTCATCATAGGAAGTGTTTAAAGTGAGGTTGGATGGAACTGTGAGCAGCATGATCTAGTGCAAGATAGCCCTGCCCATGTCAGGGGTGGGAGGTTGACTAGATGATCTTTAAAGGTCCTTTCCGACCTCAACTATTCTCTCATTCTGTGAAAACAGCAGACTATTCAGTCAGTGTCTGACCTGGCAAACACTTGGAATCTGGATGTAGATGATTATCTTTTGAAAAGCTGGCTGTATCCAAGAGGGAAAGAAGAGAAACAGAAATGTTTGCCTCTCACAGTAGTATTCTTAAAACAGAGAGTTAGGGCAGAAGATGATAATAGGAGAAGGAATGAAAGACAATTACAAAGATTGGGGATGAAAAGAAAATCAGCAAACCAATGGTCTCTCTGTAGGGCTGCAGAAGTCATCTCAGGAAGGTTTAGAGAGAAGATGATTCAGTTCCTTTTCCGGGTACGATGGGGTTATAGTCATTGTGTCTACATGAGATGAGATTATCGGGACAACCTTCACATAGAACTCTTTGTGCTGTGTGCTCCACACCCGTAAGTAGTTGGCCCTCTAGTAACAAGGTGGTTTGTGTACCAAACAAGTTACAGCGAGAGCCTGGGGTTCCGTGGTTTGTTTTCTTTCTTTTTTTTACTTTGTTTTGCTTTTTGAACTCCCTCTGGCGATGTAAAACCTTTTCTAACCAAAGCCGCGTCCTTCACTCCTTTGTCTCTGCATGTGTGTGTTGGTGATTTGTTAAAGTTGTTTCCAATCTCAAGTTCAGTTTTAAACTAATGGTTTGAAAGTGTTCCTTGAGCTCAGTTGGTGAGTGACTTTGCTCCGTTTTCTGCATGCTGCAGGAGAGCTTACTAACCGTGTTTACTTGAGCATATCTGGAGTATTTTGTTGCTTCTTGCCTTTCTCCCTAGGGAGCTGTGGCCAGGAACGGGTACAAATTACCCATGCAGAAAGGACGTTGCAGCTCAGAGCTGTGACTTCTTGTGCTGAGGGAAAACCTACAGTTACAGCCTTTACCACAAATGAGCCTTAGCCCTTCTGTCAGGGAGTCTAACAGCTTAGCTCCCTCATTCTATAATTTTCAATAAATTTAAATTTTAATTTTTTTTGTTACGCTTCTGGATTACATGAGTTGCAGCCACAGTTATCTGTAAAATACAGAGTGCTAGAAACTAGATGGAAGAGTTCACCTCAGAAAGGAGTAACAAACCCCATGCCTTGATTTGGAAGCCTTATCGTGAAGGTGAGGAGCTTGTTTTGGTGTCCCATTTAAGAGAATGAGTCTCTCATGGCCTACGTGAACACTGTCTGAGCTACAGTAAAGAAACTGATTAAGCTGAAATAAGGTTGAATGCACTCATGCTAAAAAAATACTCAGACACGTTAGAAAAGACGAACTGGAAAAAACCAAAACCCACACTCGTCAGTCCTGGGGTTAGTGGGCGTGTGTTCGTGAAGTCTGACATCTCTGGCTGCGCTCTGCAACTGTTCCTTATCAATCTGCCACTGTAGGTATGGTTTGGTACTTTGCACCTCTTCTTATGTTACCTTTCATTCCTGTTTCTACAGGCTTTTTTGAATCCAGGATTTCTGCTTTGTGAAGTGTTAGGAGGTGTTGTCACTTGCTCTGCGGTTGGGCTTTTTTGTTGCTTTTTGGTTTTTCTTGGAATCTGCGTGTAAGCTTAGTGCAAACATCATATTGGTGATTTTGACAAAGTAGGAGATTTGTCTTAATTTTTCTGAGAGATTTGCTGATGGAAATTTGTCTCTCTTGTCCCAACCTAATAAATAACTCCGTGACCGTGTTAATAGTAGTATTGGACTCTCTAAGCCCTTAAAAACAACAGCAACAAAAAATCACATTACTACTTGCCTTAGTTCACTCATCAAACTATTTTAGAAAGAACTTAGAAGAAGTGATCTTGATGGTCGTGGCTGAATGGGCGACAACATAGACCCTTGGGAACGTAAAAGGAAGGTGTGTGTTAGGGCACTGTACGGGTCCTGTGTCTGACCACAGACTGGAGAAAACAAGTCACCTCTTGCCTGGTGTGAAAAACCTCACTGACTAGTTCCTGCAGTGTAACCATTGGAAATGCGTGACTGAGTACTTAATTTCTTGTATTTGTGGGTAAAGTTAAATGACGATCTTCGTGACAAGAAGATAAAAAAGCTGCAGGCACGGTTGGCAAAAATGTGTTTGAACTGATAAAACTTTATAAAGAAGAAAGACTGAAAATCTGATGTTTTTATCTATATTTTACCAGCGTGTCATTGTCAACTACAATGCTAACTTAAATATAAATGTAAGTGCTCTTCTAAATCCAAAGCTAGAATCTCTCAAAGACCAAAATGCTTGTTTAATGCTGTCTTGAGAAAGCAGCTTATAGATAAGTGTTAGTTGCGGTGTTCTGTGATACGGGCTGTGCTGTTTCTTGGCACAAGGCCTCTTAAGATAATTTATTTTTCACTTTGCTTTGATTAGGCTGATTGTTGTCTGAAGGGTTAAAAAGTTACTTAAGATTTAGGTTAAAGCACCATGCAAATAATGTTGTGTGTTTCATCCATGCTCTCTGAATTAGTTTACATGTGTGAGTGTGACAAACAGTGTGGGTGTTGCCTTATATTCTCACCTTTAACAAAATGGACCACCTGTCCCTAAAAGGAGGCCTTAACCTTTTACCCTTTGGTAAAAGGAAGCCTTAACCCTTTGGTGAGTTATAAGAATATTCCTGTTTATTTGTTAAAATGCTGCTTAGTTCCAAGATGCATGATGTGAGTGTAGGATAGCTAAGGTACCTGTCATACAAGAACACATCAAATACCTTCTGTAGTCCCCCGAAACATCACCCTCACAGCTGATGTAGATGGGGACGGCCACACATCCTGCATAGAATTTGGTGCCACTTGTTTTTTTCAGCCTTGTGTGGTTTAACTTGCCGCTGTCTAGACTGCCGACCTTAGACTGTGGGAATAGGATTAGCAGCACAGCCTCCAGAAAGGGAAGGTGGGCAAAATCCTTCAGGGAGAAGGTGGAAGAGCAAAACCCAGGGCAGAACTGCGTCCTGGCGAGGCTGAGGGAAGCCGGCAGCGTTGGGAGAGCTGAGGGCTGGAAACGCCACCTCGCCAGTCACGTGCTGAGAATGCGCCTGCCTGCTGCCCGCTCCGGCAGCAGGGTCTGAAGGGAGGTGAGGAACTCGTGTCATTAGATGGTCTTGAACCCAGAATGGGCCATTTGGCATTTCTGAGACCTGCTGAAATAAGCAGCAAGCGCTTCCAGGCCGTGGTTCTCTGTTGGAGATAGAGGAGAAGTCTCTCTGCTGCTGGGTCTCCGGGTTGGTTCTTGTGGGTATCTCAGAGCTGCCGCTCTCAGCGTAGCCTGCCTGTGTCCTCCAGCTGGGAAAACGAAATCCCACGTCGTCCTGTAGCTGTCAGGTAAGAAGGGAAAACGACCCTTCTGCTGCCAGTGTTTTTTAGGTGACACATTCCAGAAGGCGAGTTTCTCCTGTTGATAGGAAGGGTTAAACACTGAGGCCAACAGGTATAGGCAGACTTAGGTATGTGATATGTTCGACTGTTTTGCAAGGTGCTATAAATGTTGGCTCCCTGTAATCTGATAGCAGGGCAGGACAGGCTAACTTAATGAAGGAAAATAGACAGCAATGTAAAAGAACTGGAAATTCAAGTCTAGCTGACTAATACCAGCCTGCACCAGAGGCTTTTGACTGTTCATATTGCTGACAGCTGACAGCAAATGAGAGGCAAACAACAGAAACCTTGCCTAATCTGTGCTGTATTCATGCAGATTCTTTAAAGACACTGCAAAGGTAAGCTCTTTGAGTTTCTTGACCTGGCAGAACTGAATGCAGCCTTGAACGCTGACATCAGTGGGAGCAAAGTACCAAACTGAGGCTTCAAGTCTCTGTGTGTGTGTGTGTGTGTGTGTGTGTGTGTTCGGGAAGCAGGAGGCTTTGGCAGGTTCTGTGGGGGTTAGTTTGTGCTCCTTTCTAGTCGGTGCACATCAATTTAAATTCAGATTTCTCAAATACTCAGAAATGCAAATCACAGTTTTTCTGTGATTACAGCAGAGAATAATTTTGAACTTATTTAAATGGTTTGTTTGTGCTTGACAGTCTAGTTGGGAAAGAGTAAAAATAAATTAATTGCAAAAGAAATAAAAACACAGAATGCTAAAAATCTGGATTGAGGAAGTCATAACAGGGATTTTTACTGAGCTTGGTCCTGTAGCATAGTCTGCAGAATGCTGAAAAACTTGTGTGGGAGTTTAACTCTCTGATCTAGAATTACCGACGCTTAGCTGGAAAAGGTTGCCTGGAATAAGAAACTTTTGACTTGAACCTAATCTCTGCTGGCCTTTTTTCACTTCCCCCTTTAATGTATGTATTTTGTGTGCATATATATTCCACTATAAGAAAATAGAGGAAAAAAAAAAAGAAAAAAAAAAGAGCAGTCTATCTCTTTGGCCAGCAGATTTTTCTTTGGTAAACTTAACTTTTACCTGCAGGTGTTTTAAAAATAACAACTGTGTTATTAATTTGTGGGCAAAGTAATTTTTAGAGGAGGGTTGACAGTTTTGTGTCAGTATTGGGTAGAGAATGGCAACTGGTAATTTGTGAAGTTTGGCGCCTAGCCAGAGCAATTACATTTAATTTCCCCTGATCTTTTTGTTCCTCCTGCTGCCACCACTTCATTCTCTTGTGCATTAATCAAAAGAGCAAAACCTCTTGGGGTCAAGCACTTCTTCCCCCCTCCACCTTCTTTTGCAAAAAGTTTCCTCATATTCCTTTGTAGCTGTCTTGGAGCTCAGCCCTTTGGCCGTCTCCATACAGGAACCCTTTCCCTTTGAAATCAGTGAGATTTAACTTATCTTTATCTCTCTTGTTATAGTTACTTATAGGATCACGGTCTTAATGCTCCTTAAAAGCTGCTGTTAAATGCCAGAAGCCGCTCGAGGGTGCCTTTTAAAACATTCTTTGCCACTGCAATAGTTCGTTGGGGAAATTTCATTTATAGTTCATTTATAGAAATTTCTGAATGGGATTTGGGATTTTATTAGTTTACAGTTTTCTTGGTATCTTTTTTAACCAGCTTTTTGAGATTTTGTGCAATATAAAAAAATAGTAAGGTATCTTTGATAGTAATGATATTTATTAATGCTGATAATTTGGTTATTTTATGACAATACATAAAGCTAATTGTCTCTCTGCAAATTTACTATTGGATGAAATAGTGTATACTGAGTGTTGTAGGAGAGGAAGTAATGAGAGATCTTTTGTTTTCCTTTCTCTCCATAATTAGTATCACTTACCTCTTGATGAGCTAGGCTGTGTGGATACCTGCAGCGTCACATCAAGCTTGTAGTCCTTCTATTCTGGTTTTGGATTTTTTAGTATATTATTATTTTTTCTGGTGGAGAGTATGTGAATCCAGAAGTGAGCAGTTACCAAGAAAAAAAATTAGCAAAATCCTGCTTGTAGAGATGTGTGGTTGCAATCTGCATTGCTGGAGGTTTGTCTTGTGTTATGACAGGTCTTTTCCATTCTGTTTAAAAAGAAATCCTTATGTAACGAGGCTGATTTGGTCTAATTACATCAAATTGTTTTTAAAACATTTTATAATTTTCCTAAGCTTTTGGCTTCTGTCATGTCTGTAACAAGGAGTTTGAGCAAATGCATTTAGGCTGATGCATTTTTAATTACTTTCCTTTCATCCTTTCAGAACTAGTTGCTTCTCAACTTAATTGAATGTCTCGTTTTATCAACCGGGAAATAGGAGCATCTGATTTCTTCCTTCTCTTTATCAATAGTGATGGATTAACTACAGAGGCAGAAACAAAGGACAGACCAAGTCAGTGATTCCCAAGACTTTTGGACCAGCAAACCACATTCCTCAGCATCTGCGTTTACTGGAGATGAGCGTGCGTGTGGACCATTGCGCAGTAGCAAAACGATTCAGGTCATTGCTATGAATGTTACTGTTTTAAGCTGACCCTTGGATCCATATTATATTGCTGAACAAGGCCACGCTTTTCGACAAAACTGATGGTTGTTTGGATAAGAGACTTTCAGGTAGCCCATCACGGGGAAATTTTTAGAAAGACCAGGGGTCACGCTGTCGGTTGCCAGGAAGCTCGGTATGACGGCGCGCTCGCGGCCAATGTTTTTCGGGTGATGAAGGCCGGACTCACATGTATGCTTCTTCCTGTTTTGACAGTTATTTCACACAGATGTTACCTTGCAAGACAGAGATGTTAACGCTGCTCAGTCCCCCAGGCTGACAGACAGACTGCTGAGCTCCCTCTGTGCTGTCTGGGGGACACTGTCCGTTTTAGGGGGGAGTCCGGTTAATCTCATGCGTTTGGCCTTCAGGGGATGAGGAGAAGTTCAAGATAAATATTCTCTCAGCACTACTGAGGTGGCGATGAGCAGTGATGGGTGGAGGTGGCTGAACTGGAAGCTGAGAAGGAGCACTTCTGCATATCCCCTTGTTGTGTAGGAATGTGGGGAGATTGTGGGGTTTTCACTTCTTTGATAGCCAAAACAGCTATACCAAAAGTAAAAAGTCAACTCAGCAGAAAGATACACCTCTCATATTTATTTTGTGTATATGCACACACAGAAAAAATGGGCATAAAGTGTGTTTTTGTAGCTGTGACTGATATATATAGGCATACATTGACACAAGCATGTGGAGTAGGTGCTGTGCAGTGAAAAAGCAACATTACATGGCTTTGATCTAACTGTAGTTTGAGGTAGTGCCTCTTATCTGTGAGCTGAGGTTTTAATAACCCAAATTTAAGCTGAAAAGTTGCAAAGCCCTACAGATAACCGAGGCTGCAAGGTCACGTAACCACTTCTGAAAAAAAAATTTAGCCTCACCTTCTGTTTTACATGTCCAGTGTGCCAAAAAGTGTGATTTGGGCAACTGCATAATGGTGTTTGAATCCACTAAGCAGTTTTGTTTAGGGGGGCAAGCAGGAAGCGAAGAAGGTCCAATCTCTGACATGATTTGGGAAGGAAGGGGGGAGGGGTGGTGTTGCGATGTCCCATCTCCCGTACCTCCTCTTATACCGTGCACCCAACCTATGGAAAAGCTCAATTCAGTTATTTTCTTCCCAAGCAAATGGGGGAGAGAGGGAGAGAATTTGTACTCATGCTTCCTCCTGGAGTGCCCTTACTCCTTTGTTTTAGGGCAAGTTGTGATTACAAGTGACTTTTCCTGTTGAGTTGGCTGCACTTTGCGAGAGCAAACACTTTGTGGAGAGGTGACTAAAACCCAGCCTGGCCTTTCTCTTGTGTGATCAGATTAGGGAGGCTTGCTCTTTATCTTAGCAGATGTTCAAATACTTTCTTCAGAGTTCAAGAGCTTCAGTAGCAGAGTTGGGCAGAGCCTTCATCATCATAGAATCATAGAACAGTTCCGGTTGGAAGAGACCTTCAAGATCATTGAGTCCAACCTTTTCCTAGCCTGATCAACACCACTAAACCAGGTCCCTCAGCATAATATCAGCCTGTCTCTTAAACACCTCCAGGGGTGGTGACTCAACCACCGCCTGTTGACAGCCTGTTCCAATGCCTGACAACCCTTTCAGTAAAAAAATTCTTCCAAATATCCAAGGTGAACCTCCCCTGGTGCAACTTAAGGCCATTTTACCTTGTCCTATCACTCACCACCGGGGAGAACAGACCAACCCCTGCCTCACTACAACCTCCTTTCAGGTAGTTGTGGAAAACAATAAGGTCTCCCCTCAGTCTTCTCCAGGCTAAACAGCCCCAGATCCTTCAGTTGTTCCTCATACGACATCACCTCGGTACCTTTTAGCTTGCTGTTTAGAACTGGCCTTTCAGCACTAATCTGACGTTTTGCGGCCGCAGCATAAATCAGTTATTGACAGTGCTCTACGTCTGCACACCTACACTGATTTGGGGCTACCTTTATATACACGGAGCATGCTGGCAGGAGAAGACACAGAGGGGAAGAAAGCCACAACCACACCGTAATTTTCTTCCATTTCCCAGCAGCGCTCTGCAGGGTTGCTGGGTTTGTGTATGACAGCTGCATTATATAAACGGGTATACAAAAGGGACCTAATAAGTATCAGAGAATAAGAGAGATAGGAAGAGGGTGGTTTTCAGGGATGGAGAAGTCTGTAAACAGGGCGGAAGATGGTACTGTTAATAGTCTGAAAAAGGATCTTGCCTCATCTTAAATAAGGCTAAAAGAGGTAATTGCCCAAAACAAAAAAAATGTGATATTTTTGGGGGGTTATGGCAAAGACCTTGTTGCTTGTGTTTGTACTTTCTGCTCACTTTGGAGTAAACGTGCTTTTCTATGAGATTTAGCAAAGAGGAGGTGCATTTCAGTTCTTCTGTATTGACTGAATTGTGTGCTACTTTTTTAAAAAGTTTTTTATTTTATTTTTTAAGCTCCTTTGTATTTAACCGATGGATCCTCTTACTGTCTGTTCTCCTTGCTGTATGTATACTGAGAGCCCGTGGTGACATAGGCTGATTTCTAGCCTGGCTGCAAAACAGGGATTTATTGATACCGATGATTTCTTTGTCCTTAATAAAAGCTCCGCAAAGGTCACTCTGTTGACTTTTATTATGTCAGCTACTTTTTGCACAGTTTCCCCTAGGCAGCGTGGATGCTTTCAGAAGATTTCAGGCTGTTCCTTATGTTGTTTATTTCCTTCTGCGGTGATACCCCTTTACCATGTTGTTTTCCTATCTCTTTTAATTTGTGTGAGCAGTTGAAATACTGAGCCTTCAGAAACTTCTTGTGCTGGATAACATACATTAACTTCTCTTTTTGCTTGTTGTTTTGCCGACTAAAGATGCCCTGGGTCTAAGGATATGATTCAAAGCCCTTGTTCTCTGCAATTGCATCATATTGCTGAACAGACAGTATCAATCTATGAAGAATGCCAGGGTGACTATATTGTTAGCATTTATTCTTAGGGTGGACCATACATAAAGATTATCATGGGTTTGGGATTTCTGCATTGTGAGAACTGTGGTATCATTCAGCTTTTTTCCCCTTTAAAACAAAAAAAAATCAGACTCTGTGATTTATTAGTTCAACACGACCAAGTGCAGGGTCCTACGCTTTGGCCACAGTAACCCCCTGCAGTGCTACTGACTGGGACAGGAGTGGCTGGAGAGCAGCCCAGCAGAGAGGGACCTGGGAGTGCTGGTGACAACCGGCTGAACATGAGCCAGCAGTGTGCCCAGGTGGCCCGGAAGGCCAATGGCATCCTGGCTTGTATCAGGAACAGTGTGGCCAGCAGGAGCAGGGATGTGATTCTGCCCCTGTGCTCAGCACTGGGGAGGCCTCCCCTCGAGCCCTGTGTGCAGGTCTGGGCCCCTCACTGCAAGAAAGACATTGAGGGGCTGGAGCAGGTCCAGAGGAGAGCAACGAGGCTGGGGAAGGGACTGGAGGGAAAGTCCCATGAGGAGAGGCTGAGGGAGCTGGGGGTGTTTAGCCTGGAGAAGAGGAGACTCAGGGGGGACCTTATCACTCTCTACAACTGCCTGAAGGGAGATTGTAGCCAGGTGGGGGTCGGGCTCTTCACCCAGTGACAAGAGTAGTGAGAGGATGAGGGAGCACAGCCTGAAACTGCATCAGGGAAGGTTTAGGTTGGATTTCAGGAAGCACTTCCTCATGGAGAGGGTGATCAGGCACTGGGATGCACTGCCCAGGGAAGTGGTGGGGTCACAGTCCCTGGAGGTGTTTAAGGAGAAGCTGGATGTGGCACTTAGTGCCATGGTCTAGCTGATGTTGTGGTGTTGGGACATAGGCTGGACTTGATAATTCCAGAGGTCTTTGCCAGCCTTAATACTTCTCTGATTCTGTGATTAGTCGTACAGTACCTTTAAAAGATGCAACACTGCAGAGGGTGGCCTGGCTCTGGCTTGATCTGTCCTTGATCTTCCCTGGTAGAAGGGCATCAGAAATCATGCAGTTACCATCCATGTCTTTGCCTGACCTCAACTGGGATGGTTTTCAGTCCTTCGGCCCAAAATTTCCAGGTGACTTCTGTATTCTTCCCTTTCCTCTCATTCACTGCCCTTTTCGTTTCATATTAGAGATGATGTCGAGAAGGGGGTTCAGCTTAGCATTTCTGTTAAGTCATTTATTAAGGCGTTATTTAAGTTCGACGCTTCTAGGCTGGAGCTAATGCTGCAGACTGTTTTAGAAAATCACTGGGAAATTCTAACCGCAAGTCCTTTGTCCTCGCGCTCCTGTTTCAACAGTAACTCAGTAACTTCAGATCTCAATTTGAATCTTAAAGCAACTAAGCTGGTTCTTAACTTTGAATGTATGAATTATCTTACTAATTTCACAAAAAAAGGCAATGCAGCATGATTACAGTCATCTTTAGGAACCTTCAGTAGGACTGGATCCCATAGCTTCCTGGAGGCATCTTTCAGCTTGGCTGAAGTGCTCTCACCAGCAAGACCTGAGCCTTCCAAGTTTGTAGCTGAGCTTCTTCAGCAAAATTTTGGGGTTGTACCTGGCTCTTTGATGCCTGCTACACCTGCTCCAACCTGGTGCCACCGTGGTGTTGCAGTGTTCTGCGCTACAGCACTTGAATGCTTGAGGCAGTATGGGCTCTACCAACTCATATTGTCAGGAGTTGAATGAGAGGTTGTTGGTTTACGACTTCCAAGTCGAAGTTTGGCTGCCATATTGCAGCTTCACAGGTGGGACTGAAAACGTCGCTTCTGGAGGTATTTCTTACGAGGCTAAGTAGGGCTAGGCTTTAAGTGCAGGGTGTTGGTGGTGAAGAGTCGCGAGGGAAAAAATTGCAATGATGAGCTGGAAGAAGTCCTACAGGGCACCTTCTGGGATACCAGAGTAGCAATGTGCTGAGGGTTAAGTTGGCCAAATGTGCTTTTTGACAGACTCGGTTGAGGAGGTTGTTTCTAGATGTTGAAATCAGTAGAGGAGGGGAATTTCCGGAGGGATCAAAATAATTTATTACTATGTTTAGTTTCGAGGATTAAGCAAAGTTAAATAGTTTATTTACATTGCTGTGTCTTAATATTGATTTTTATGGTATATTTCTACAACAATTACTAAAAATGAAAGCAAAACTTTACTTTGTAGTTTGAAAATTTGATGTAAATTTTATGGTAATATATACTGGGTTCCCTTTCTCCTAGGACTATTTGTATGTAGCAAGCTTATTGTGCATGTGAATACAATTTACGCATTTTATGCTGTTTGCAAATAACTTATTTTCTACTCACAGATGTACACAAGATCAGGCAGGGAGATAAGTAGCATTCTATAGGAAAAACAATAGTCGTGTTTGTGTTAGCTTATAGGCAGCGGGATCCTGTGGTACTTGGAGTAATGAAAGCCCAGTTTATAAAAAGAGATGTGGGGGGAAATATAGCTCGTTTAGAATTATGCTGGCTTCTGTGAAAAACTGCTCTTATTTTCTGTAAGCCAGAGAAAGTGATAGGTGCTAAAGGAGAGTACTTTTTTATTAGTTTGCCACGCTGCTCTTGCCCAATAGATAATTTGCTGTTACTGCATTCTGCTAAAGAAGTAATGGAAAATTTCCTGTAAATAATAATAGTTTCAGTGCCAAATCTTTTTA
This sequence comes from Trogon surrucura, assembly GCA_020746105.1. Taxonomy (NCBI): domain Eukaryota; kingdom Metazoa; phylum Chordata; class Aves; order Trogoniformes; family Trogonidae; genus Trogon; species Trogon surrucura. Next base: position 36,030,606 of record CM036617.1, read on the forward strand.
AGGTTATATATAAAAACTCAGTAAAACTCACTTGTCTTTGACTTTGGTTGTAACACAGTTAGATGTTTTTTCTCTTGTAAGAAGAGGACACCGTTTGACTTTATTTATAGATTCCTTGGTGGTTTTGGGGAGGGGGTGTGGAGGAGAAGGAGCTATCTGCTTTATAGTCTCACATCACTGCATCACCGTGGTACAGGATTTATGAAACAGCTTTTGAATGTCTGTCTGTACCTGCAACAGTATCAGATGATTAGGAAGTTCATGTTACCATGAACTGTGCCGGTTTTAAGTAGGGTTTGGGTGGATCCCTTTGGTATCAAATGCATTATGCTGCTGCAATCTCTTAAATGATATTAAATCATGGTGATTAGTTTTGTATTGAGGGTTTTATTGCAGTTTGTTGTGGGGTTTCTTTTGCTTGTTTGGTTTTTTTGTTTGTTTTTTTAAATAAAAGGTAAGAAAATACTTCCTTATGGCTTTTTCAGTAAGCTTACTACCACAGCTTTTGGATCTTACGCATTTAGTATGCATCTTGGTGTTGTAGTATTTACTGTAAAATAATAATATTTTGCATAATAATGATTGACCTGGCACTAACGGAAGAATATGCCACTTCCCAATTCATGCAGGGAACTTTTAAAATCCGTCTTACGGTAGCTGTATGTCCAGTTTTCCATATACTTAATGAGCTTATTAGGTAGCCTCCGTCTCCAACACTTCATTTATCCTGATTTTCCATTGATGCTGTTCATTGTTACTGATCTTAGAAAGTTACTGAACTTGTACTCTTTGTTCATACATGTGGCTTCAGTTAGTGTAACAGAGGTGTGACTATTGAGCCCTTGCTCTATTCCGGCTCTGGTTCTCCCAGGACAATTAACTTAACCCTTGTTTTAAAATAAATCTCCATTTGGAAGCTGAGGAGGTTCTCATATTTGCCTGGTGATCCTTGGGAATGAAGTCACTCTTCACTGGTTAGAGGGAGTGACTTCAAATACTGTTATTTCATCCTGTTAGAGAGCTACAGTTTATTTCTAGGCAGTAACCAAAGTAGTTGTATTTAAATGAGTTTCCATACCAGTCCTCTCTTTGGAAAGAGCTGGTATGTCCCTGCTGGCGTAGATTGCCCACTTCAATCACTGTCTGTAGGAAATATTAAGCTCTATATTATATCATAGAATCATAGAATCGTCAGAGTTGGAAGGGACCTTAAAGATCATCTAGTTCCAACCCCCTTGCCCTGGGCAGGGATATCTCCCACTAGATCAGGCTGCTCAGAGCCCCATCCAGCCTGGCCTTAAAAACTTCCAGGGATGGGGCTTCCACCACCTCTCTGGGCAACCTGTTCCAGTGTCTCACCACCCTCATGGTGAAGAACTTTTTCCTAAAGTCTAATCTGACTGATTCATCTCTAGCTTTAACCCATTCCCTCTAGTCCTACCACTGCCCAACATCCTAAAAAGTCCCTCGCCGTAGCTGTGGACTTTTCTACCATCCCATACGTCAGTTTGAAAATAAGTCTGAGATGGGACAAGTTGGTCTCAGTCCCACTGTGCTAGCATGTGTGTGTAACTTCTTCATGGCATTCTTACCTTCTAAAAGGCGAGGCCAAATAATTACGTTTAGGAAAGTTAACCCAGGATTATATGACTACATGTAACACTTCTAGTGCTGCAGCGGTGCTGAAATATGGAAAAAGCCTTGGTAAGTCTTCGGGTCATCCCGCAAAACGGCAGGGGCTGAAGTCGAACAGTTGTGGTTCCCAAAGCACATCCTTCAGATGTTCGTGCGTGCAGCTCTCATTAACACAAATATTCTCTCATTAGGGCTGTGGCTACTCTTATGAACCCCTAATTAAAGCTCTCTTTGGAAATTGGGGAGGTTCTTCTGTTTGCATAACCTTGGGTTTCCTGATTTCTTAGAAGGGTAGGATCTAGTGACTTAAATGCTTGAGTGCTCTGCCATCACTACTTAGGAATTTGGGAATACCACAATCTATATGAGAAGAACAGCTGTTACATTTCCTAGAGTGAGGGAGTGTGAGCCTGTGACACGATCTTCCCTAATTAAATTGCTTGACATGGAGGAGAGGAGGATGCGCTTCGTGTATTTTTTACTTTGGGCCTACTGCAAAAACAAGGAGCAGTTAAACCTCCTGTCCAAAGGCAGATGTTCATTCTCACCAGTGACTCTGAAATCACCCAGAGGCTTTCCTGAGGGTGTCAGTCTGGATGGGTAACATGTTAAACCTCTGCCCCTTATTCCTGTGTCACAGCAGCCCTTAATCAAAAGCCATTTAGCGAATTTTGGTCAAAATGCTAGGCACCACACGTTTTGCTTCCTTAAAAAAGAATAATTTTAAATTCCTAGGCACCAACATACTCCCTTGAGTTCTTAATTTTAGACACCTATTTGTGTTATCCTTCTGAAATAGTAGATTCTTCTTTTTTTTTTTTTTTTGTTAAATTAATGTATTGGTCACCTTAGTTGTATAAAAAGGTTACATTTTGTGCTGGTGTTTTTTCCTGGAAGTGATATGACACAACTCTTTGTAAGCTCGTGTTAACCACATTTACCTTTAGCACCGATGAGTAAATGAGAACGTGGGAGCTGTAGGCACGCATCCCTTCAGTGAAACTGTTTACATTCCGTAGTTTGGGATATTATTTTTTTTAATTCGCTATTGTACTGTGCAGGGCTTTTTTTCTGCCTGTTCTAATTTGCCATGACGTGGTCAGTGCTGTTTCCTTCCGGCTGCTTGCGAGCCTGTGGTAGAGATAAGGATACGTTTACAGTGCATTTTTAACAAGAAGCTGAAGATCTGCTTCGCGTAGCAACTCGGTGACTCTCTGGGTTGTACGAAGAATTTATTTGATGCTGTGGGAATCAAGAACTAGAGCATTTTGCTTGCAAAATAACAACTTTGCTAAATTGGAACTGTGAAGAAAGGTGATATACTTAAAGATATCTCCTACAGCTGAGTAGGTCAGTCTGGGTTTTGCATTTTCATTTTGAATATACCTTAAAGATGATAATTACTAATGAGCGTGAAAACTGCATGTATGAATTAAATGGAAGGATGGATTTTCTTGTTGTTAACTTATGTCACTTTTTCTTAGTCTGGTGCTATTAATATAAAAACTTGGAAACTGATGTCTTCCTGAAACAGTTTCATTCTTAAGGGAGTGAAAATTCACCCATACTAAGCAGTAAAAGTAGTACCTCGGAAGATACAAAGATGTCTGACTTCCTTGGAGTTAGATATAGTTCAGAGCAAGTTGTATTGTGACTGCTACTATTTCACGTGGCTAAAGCAATCATTTCTTAATTACATTTTTTCCCTCCACAGTGGTAAAGGCTGCCGAAGTGGCAAGAACAACTCAGGAAAGGATTTCCCTTGGTTTGTTGTTTCCTTTTGAGAAGAGAAGAACCTGGGAACGCCGATGATCTAAGAAATAGGAACACTGATACCTGATTCGTTTCGTGTCCCTGCCTTTCTGCCCAGCTGGACCTCGGCGACGCTCTCCGTTCTTTTGCGTTCGAGAACATTTTTCTTCGTATGTGGAGCTGAGAGCTGGGAATGCGTTATTATGGCAGCAGTTGTGCAGCAGAATGAGCTTGTGTTTGAATTTGCCAGCAACGTCATGGAGGATGAGCAGCAGGTATGGGACGGTGTCACAAAGCATATTTGTACGTGTTGGTGCTAAGAATAATAGCAAAGCATGAGGGAAAAATGTGGTGTAAAACAAAAAAAACAAACGTTGAAGTCATTATTGTTGTGGCAGATCTCTGTGCTGTTTCAAAAGCTTCCTGTTGTTTCTTGTAACTTGAACGGACAGAACAGAAATTGGTTGAAGTGTTCTAACTCTTGCAGTATTTCAGAGGCATCCTCCTCCAAAAATGTTTTTCATGTGTTGCTGATCTGTGCTGGTCGAATCAGCCCATTTGTGATGCAGAATTCCCCAAATTCTGATATTTGACAGTAGTTTTACCTTTCCTAGTGTGCTAGGATAAAATTCTGAATAAAAGTAGCAGTAACACTAGAGATAACTAGAAGGAGCAGTAGATAACTGCTCACTGCTTTTTACAGATTGGTTTCTAAATTGTTGCTGTCTGCCCGCTATTCAGAAGCAAGTTTCAAAGTAATTTAGATCCGTTTCTTTCATGCTGCAAGGAAAATATGTCTGTTCCTGTCTGAGGAGACTCTCAGTTCAGTGTTGATCATCTAAACCACATCCTGCGAGTCCTGAGGATTCCTGTTGCAAAGCCCCTCTCTTGGTGGTGGTGAATAGTAAGGTTTTGCATTTATTAAGAAGAAATCATGTGTCTGGGTACTGTGGAGAGACAGTGCCTAAAAGGCTGAGAAGTGCCACGACAAGCTGTTCCTCTTTTTGTGACTGCAAAAAGCATTTATCCCTCCACCTTTATAAAGCCCAAAAGTATTTTTGAATCTTCTCTCTGGGTTTTCTGTCTGGTCTAATATGTGGCCGGGTGAGTGGCCTGTTTCTGCTGTCAGAATCATGCGATCATTTCAATAAACTGAGCGTTGTCTGTCTAAAGTGCTAACTCAGTTTTGGGTGGAACTAGTAATGTAACTTCCTTCCCTGTATTTTTCCAGAGCTTGTGGTAGCCTGGGGATTTAGATAGGGGAATTGCACAAACATAGTCAAAAACGGGCCTTATTTATTACCTCTGTTTGTTGCTCGTTACTGGCTTTGCTTTGCAAGCCGGTGGGAGAGGGGAGAAATAAGATGGGGAGGGCTGCTTCAGTGTGGTTTCTGGGAGGGGTGGTGCAAGCAAATGAGGGTTTGTTCAGTTTAGTTGTACATTCTGCCTCTTGCAATTCCTTCAACTGCTCACCTGGAAAACTTTAAAAAATACTAAAGAGCACTCAGCAGGGTGGTAAAGCCTCCTTTTAGAGCTTTCTCCAGCTCCAGAACAAACACAACCATGGCCTTTATCTCATAACCTCAGTAAATCCTACTCCAAGATGAAACCTAAGGAAAAGAAGGCGTCCTACAGCATAGCCTAAAGGTGCTGAAATCAGAGATGTGAAAGGCCAAAAAGAGAAACTGTACAGCAGAAGGCTCTTCACTGCAAACACTTGGACGCAAGCTTCTCTTAAATCACTTGGTTGGCTTAGTGCTGATATCAAAGACACAGGTAGCCAGCTAGCTGGCTGCACGAAGGTAGGTGGATATTAAATACTCAGTTGGAGAAACAGAGTCTTGTGCAGGGAAGGATCTCGGAAAGTGGAAGCAGGATTTAGCTTTGACCAGAATTTATAGTACACTATTAATCCAAAAAGATTTCTTTTTTTTTTTTTTTAATTGCGTGTACCTGCTTGATCTGCTTCTTACAACATCGGAGCTTTTGCTACTCCCAAAGTTTTTAATTCTGGGCAGATTAGTTGTATTTATGGACGGATTACATAATTTGTATACTTAGCAAAAATTTTAGTACTGGAAGTGTACTGGGTCTCTTTAGCTTGGAGAAGAGGAGGCTGAGGGGTGACCTCATTAACGTTTATAAATATGTCAAGGGGGAGTGTCAGGAGGACGGAGCCAGGCTCTTTTCAGCAGCGTCCACTGACAAGACAAGGGGCAATGGGTGCAAGTTGGAGCGTAGGAGGTTCCACAAAAATATGAGGAAAAACTTTTCCAATATGAGGGTGACAGAGCATTGGAACAGGCTGCCCAGGGAGGTTGTGGAGTCTCCTTCTTTGGAGACATTCAAAACCTGCCTGGATGCGTTCCTGTGCGATCTACTGTAGGTGATCCTGCTCTGGCAGGGGGTTGGACTAGATGATCCTGGAGGTCCCTTCCAACCTCTAACACTCTGTGATTCTGTGAAGTGCTTTGTGTTGGTCAGAAGCATTTTTTGAGCTTCATCAGTGTGTAAAAGGCGACTTACTTATGACATTTAACTGACCTTTGGATAATTATTTCTGTGGTGCCCCCAAAAGCTGGCGTTGCAAGAACTTTGATACTTTTCTTCTGGTCAAAAACTTTGCGTGGAACCCGATTGTGCCAAGAGCTGTGAGGACATGGAACAGCTGTGGGGAGAGGTTCAAGGTCTAGATGGCAGCTATGCTCAGTATTTCAGGGAAGTAATAATTCATGTCTATTTTTTTTAATTTATTTTTTTAAAGTCCTGGTTAAACAGCCGTAAATTATGAACATTTGCAATGTAAGCATTCAGCCAATGGGGAGAGACTCAGTCACGTGGCCCCATGTGGATGGGAGAGGCTGTCTCTTGCCGACTTTATCCTTTTTGATTTAGAAAATAGGATTTTGTTGGGTTTTTTTCTTACAGGATTCATTTGTTGTATTGTGCATGTGATGGTTATGAAGAAACGGGGTGAAAATATCCTCGTGATTTTCAGAAGGGAATAAGTGGTTTGTAACGCTACTGACAACCTGACTGGCTGCTCCTACATGTCAGAAGTCCTGGTTAAATAGACCATTTGTGCTTTTCTTTTTTTGTCTTTCCCCCCCCCCCGAAAGAGAGAGAGAGAGACTGCACACATAAAACTGAGCAGGAGCTTTTACAGGCTTTGACTGTGTCAGGGCCACTGCCTAAAACTGCTTTTCTTCGTGCCTGCAGCTCCTACTCTCTTTTTTATTTAGCCCTCCATTAACTTAGAGTTAATGTGATAATTGAAGAGAACATAAGAGGAGGCAGAGGGGGGATCTCATGAATGTTTATAAATATCTCAGGGGTGAATATCAGGAGGACGGGGCCAGACTCATCCAGTGACAGGACAGCAGGCAGTGGTCACAGACTGGAAAACAGGAGGTTGAGTCTAAACATAAGGAAATACTTCTTTACTGTGAGGGTGACAGAGCACTGGAACAGGCTGCCCAGGGAGGTTGTGGAGTCTCCTTCTCTGGAGACTTTCAAAACCTGCCTGGACGCGTTCCTGTGTGACCTACTGTAGGTGATCCTTCTTTGGCAGGGGGGTTGGACTAAGATGACCTCCAGAGGTCCCTTCCAGTCACTAACATTCTGTGATTATAAAGCTGAATAAAAGGGGTCACAGAGGCTGGAAGTTTTAAATGGTGCTGGGGACATCCTGAATCATCTCAGCTATTAACTATTATAGAAGTGCCCCAGCTCTGCGCTAACAGATGATCCCTCAGGTGATTCTCAAGCTGTAGTAATCTGGGCCTCAAAATACCCTCTCCGTCTGTGAGGGATGTTTCTTTCATTCTTCTGAGGAAGAGGGATCTGAGCCCTTAGGTTGGGCCATGCTTTCTGCACCATCTTCTCATGTCTTAGTTTGCTCTTCCATGTTCCCTCGTGCTGCTGTGGGCTTTCAGAAACATTGAGTCACCTGGTCAAGGCCAACGTCTAATTTGTTTGGCTATTTCCAGCTCCTGCAGAATCCACTTGCAGTTTTACGAGGATTTTAAGGAAATGATTGTGAGATCCATCATGAGGTCGTCTCTCCAGGAAAGCAAGTGGCATTTATCTGCTTCCAGCATCCCTCTGTGAAACTTGGTCATTTCTCAGATGCTGACCGTGGGAAAGCCTTTAAAGTCAAGAGGCTGCCTCTGCTGTTGGCACAGGAACCTTGAACAGCAGAAAAGTGATGCCCATTTTCTAGTCACCCAGGTCACTTTGCATACTTTTATTTTTTTAAAAAATAAATGACTAATGGGATTGCAGGTCTGAATTCTGTTGCTGTATTAAAAAGGCAGGGGGTTTTCACTGATTTGGGCTTGTAGTAGGAGAAGACAGTATCTCCAGAGCAGAAGAAATGCCCTTCCTTATTTTGCCTTCCTACAACCAGGATGATATTTTGATCCTCTGTCAGTGACAGCTAGCGAGAGAACTTGCAGAGTTTGTCAGCAGGTCAGACACCCAAGAAGAATTTGACAGCAGGAAGGAAGGTTGCCACCTTTGGCCCCCGGAAGAGGGCAGGGTTCAATTTTCGGGGACGGTCATGGGGCATATTAGGAAGAATTTCTTTACTGAAAGGGTTGTCAGGCGTTGGAACAGGCTGCCCAGGGAAGTGGCTGAGTTGCCATCCCTGGAGGTGTTTAAGAGACGAGTAAATGTTGTGCTGAGGGACAGGGTTTAGTGGTGTTGACAGGGCTGGGACAAAGGTTGGACTCAATAATCTTGAAGGTCTCTTCCAGCCAAAACTGTTCCGTGATTCTATGACAGATGCTTTCAGCACGTGTCTGAAGCTTTACACTCCTCCCAATTGTTAAAGGTCAGTCTGCAGGACTGGTCTGTAGATAAACTACAGTGAGGAATTTGGTGTCTAAGACTTGGGAAGATTTCAGCAGTAGCTCCGCTCCTTTGCACGTCCCGCAGACGTGGGTGGGCAGTGCGTTGAAACCACACCGAAGCTTTGGCAGAGCTTGGGTGCAAAGTATTTTAACAATATTTTGCATAAGAGAGATGAAGGAGCAGAAGTACACAAAAGGAGAAAATATAAACAAATTGTTCTTCTATGGATTTATGTATTAATTTTTTGAAAATCATTGCTGATTCTTTGAGACTTTATTTTAATGTGGGGACACTTTGCACTCTTCCATCTTGTTAGTGTGTGTAGAACCACCATTGTATTAGGAAAGAATTATTTTCTGATCTTGCTATTAGACAGGTAATTTAACTTGTCTTGTTTGAATCGCTACCTTCTGGTCCTTAATTTAATGTTTTCCCTGTATGTTATTCTCATGACACACTAGCATCAAAGGGGGCCGTAGTGAACACGGGCTCTTCTGCAGCTCTAAATGTATACAGTTATTCCTGTGTTGTACAAAAACAGAGCTACAGGAAGCTTTAGCTTGGCTCTTAATTTGGACTCAGATGCCTACAATGAAATCAAGACCATTATAAAAGTACTGAAGTGAGATTTTTACCTCTCAACCTCAGCATCCATTAGTAGTAGCCTTTAAAACCGAATTAAGTGCTCGTCAATGAAATCGTAACCAGTTGCAAATATCGTTCAAAAAAGTCGTGACGATTTCTGCAAAAATACATTTCAAATTAGTTTTGTTTGCAGTGCTGTGAATGCTTTTTCCTCTGAAAGCGTATTACATGTTTGTTCCAGCCTTTTACAGCTGTGGCAGGAAAGAAAATCTATACTTGCACCTCCGTGAGGTAAGAATTGGAAGCAGGTGTAACAACAGTTTTAAAACAAAAAGCCATAAGAAGTGCTGTTTATTCTGACTCTCCCAGTTCAAAACTGTTACTGATTTAAAGAAAACCGTGTTTTGAGTGATAGTATGAGGGGAAATGGCCTTAAGTTGCACCAAGGGAGGTTCAGGTTGGATATTAGGAAGAATTTCTTTAATGAGAGGGTTGTCAGGCATTGGAACAGGCTGCCCAGGGAGGTAGCTGAGTTGCCATCCCTGGAGGTGTTTACGAGACAGGTAAATGTTGTGCTGAGGGACATGGTTTAGTGGTGTTGATTGGGCTAGGAAAAGGTTGTATTTGATGATCTTGAAGGTCTTTTCCAACCGAAACTGTTTTTCTATGATTCTATGAAGTGTCTTCCCACGAGTGAAGGCTTTTTCCATCACCTCTTGGCTTACGGAAGCATGATGTGTCAGCAGGTTCCTTGGTGCCGAGTTCCAGCAACGAGGGATTCCCCTGCCGTGGGTTTTATTTTTTTGCTTATAGACAGACTCAGTGGGACGGCTGTTTCGATGGTCAAAACACAGTTTGACCTTGCCAGGCGGCTCACACCTGATCATGGGTCAAAGGAGCCGCTGCTGACGGGCGCGGTGGCAGCACCGTTTGGTGCCGCGAGAAACCCATGGGTCAGCGGCGAAGGGCCTTTCGGTAGCACGTGGGTTTTGTAAATCGGTTTCATAGCTGAGCAGGGTGTAACATAGACAGGGCTTTGGGAAACGGAGCTGAAAACATGTGACAATCGGTTGGTTTTATCTGCGTTGCATTTCTTGCTCTGAAACAGTTTTTCGTGACTTGTCCCCTCCAAAGGATAAAGGCGGTGCTGTGGTTTTGCCTCTTGGAGGCCAAGTCAGTGACGTGGGTGTTAGTCATTAGAGAAAGACGGTGCTGAACCAGTCCAATTTTTTTTGGTGTTTGTTTTATCCAGAAGAAGCTAATGAGAGGCTTCTCCTAAGCACAGGCGACTCGGTATCTTGATGGGGCTCTCGAGCTGGTGCACCAGCAGAAGCAGGGAGGAAGGAGCTTCGAAGACGTGATGGGGAGGCAGCGTAGGAGACAGACTCCTACATCAGAAATAGGCACCCCGATGCCCCCCCCTTTTTTTTTATAGTCAACAGAAAGGCATTTTTAGGGCATGATTCATCCTGGTGTAGCACAGGAGCCTAAAACTGGGCAAGGAAATTGTGCCCTAGAAATACCTGTTTGGCTCTGGCTCAAGTCTAGGTGCCGCACCACAACTGTCTAAACTGAGGGGAGGTGAACTTCACCCTTAGTGTCTATGAGTTAGAGCAGAATAAGATGACTAAAGTCATCTTACTTCCATCTTCCCTACCTAAAATCCATAGTTTTTACCTACTTGGTAGGATACTGAACAAGTACTTGCAAAGCGTGTGCTCTTCTTGCTTGCAGGTGACAGGAGCCCAAGTGGGGCGGTGTACGTAATCCTTTTTTAACTTTTTAAAAAACATATTCACGTATGTGGGTGTACGGTATTCGTAGCTTACAGCCCAAAAGTTATATACTGTGCCATATTACTGAAATTGAGGTATTTAAACTAGGTATTTAAACACTACATCTCAGTGATGAGACTGTAACGGACCATATTCTAGTTTATGGAACATATTATTGAAAATAAAGCCTTTTTAAATGCATACAGGTTTTTTTTCCGTCTCTCTTTGCAGTGCTTTATCTTTTTTATTAATGTGGCTTTTAGTTAATCAAATCTATTTCTTCTATTCTTGCCTGGAAGCAAATAGGGGTCAGGGCTGTTGGGGTCAGTGAACAAACAAAATGCACAATGTGGACACAATTCTTTCTGCGGAGCAGCGGGGACCTCTTGGCTTCAGTGATTCCTGGTTTCTCAACCTCAGCAAGATGCAGCCTTGGCTAGAGGTGGCCAAAAGAGTGTGGGGTGAGAAGCTGCCCCGTTGCTTGGCTCAACATACTCTGGTGTTGTGATTGCACGAGAGGGCTTTAACTGGTCTGCCCTTCATTCATTTTTCTTGGTCTCCTACCATGTTATTCTATTTTTGAGCCAATGTTTGGCAGAGTAGGTAGGTTATTTGTTGGGTGTTATTTTGCTTTTGGTTTTGTTGGTGTTTTTGTTTAGCAAAGTGTCCGTGATAGAAGCCCCTTGAAATACTGGTTTTGTTTCCTAATTCCTCCTTTCTCCTCCTTTCTTCCTGATTGCCCTTTACCACAGTCATTGCTGAGACATGTTTTACAAGACATAGAGCAATTTAAAGTGATAATTACTGCCTTTTAAAACTTGTAATTGCACTTTCTACTTTTAGTATTTATGTTTCAGATTCTTCCCTAGGAGAGACTTACTCCTGTAGCCATTGTCTGTGTTGAGCCAGTAGCTCTGATACCGTTTTCTGGTGGTGATGTTGTGTGTAGTGGAAAGACTGTGAGCATGAGCAATCCTTAAGGAAGGTCATAATGATAGGATTTTTTGGTGGTTTTTTTTTTTCTTCTGTGGTTAAATAAAAGCCCTGCTTGATCCATGCATATCTGTACTCATCTGTGGAGGATGAGATTGAACATACATATACTGGTTGTCTCAGAAACATGTTTTAGCAACTTTTTGGTTTCTTGCTTTTAAGCTCACCACATTCACAAGGTGATCTATTTTTATAGTGAGGGAACCTTAGACTTACATTAGACTTTCTTTGAGCCTGCTCTGCTGTCATCAGCTATGACTTTCTTCCTGCAGATGACATTTTAAAGGATTCACTTTGGAAAATACTTTGTCTGTAGTAAATGGTATTTTCAGAAACCATCTTCCTGTTGAACAGTTGCCTTTTCAGAGAGTGTGCATCTTACTATCATTATTATTACTGGTCGGCTTGATTACTGGTTCCCCAGCTGCCTCTCTTCTTCTGTATCTGATGCAAAATAACGATCAAGGCAGAAGGGTGGTGTCTGAAAGCAGAAAGGGAAGTGAGGGTGGAGAGTAATGTCAAGTGACTAAAGCTGTAAGAGTTAGAGAAGGAGAGTCTTCGGGCACGTATATCAAGCTCTCCCTGTTACACCCTTTGTAACAAGTGTCCCCTGAAATAGTGATCTAAATCTAGTGTCTCATGGGAAACTTGATGCCTCTCAGAGCCTCATCCAGGCCTGACTGTCCTCCACCTCCACCTTGATAGGAAGAACGAGAGATTGAAGTGCTTGCAGCAAATTGCTTGCCCAGTATTACTGCCAGAAAAATTTAGCATTTACTGTGCTGTGCCACTCCTGTGTATTGTCAGCTTTTATACTGCAAAATATTGTCATGGGAATCCGGTATTACCTACTGATGTAAAGTCAACATATTAGATACCAGAGCAATATTCAGCCTCTAGCCCATAGTGGGGCACTGCTGCTACTTGGGTTTGTGTGCTAAAAATCATCTTGCTCTTTGGTGCTCCCTCATGATGTCTAATATTCAGGTGGTGTCGTACAGGTCTGTTAAGTATCAAATCAGTAAGTGGTTAGACTGAATGTAGTCCTAACCACCATTATTTTAATTTTCTTTTTTCCACCCCTCAGCTTGGTGATCCCTCTATTTTCCCCGCCGTCATCGTGGAACATGTTCCTAGCGCAGACCTCCTGCATAACTACTCCGGCTTAACCTGCGTGGATGAACCCAGTGACATGATCACCGAGAGCTCTCTGGACGTTGCAGAAGAGCAAATCATAGAAGACGACGATATCACACTCACAGGTTGGCAATAAAAAACATTTCTGTACTGCGGGTTCTTTTTTTGCACCGAGATGGCTGTGACTAACGGTGGAAAAAAGCTTAAGGACAATAAACAATAGGAAACAAAATTATAGTGATACCAAATGCTGCTAATTTTGCGCAGGCCAGAGAAAATGGCATTAATACTGCTAGCAGGTGGGTTGGAGTATAACAGTCAAGAGTTTCATCCATCAACAGAGATTAAGACAAGGTCCTGCTCAGACTACCGAAAAGATTTTTCTTTGCTCTTTGTAGGATTTGATTACTCTTATTTAATGGTTGGTACCTACGTAAGTAAACGTAGATACCAAAAAGCAGGAATATGCAGCTTGAGTAGATATACTGCTTTTAGCTTCCTGAGGGTATACAATTAACCTTAACATGTGCATGTTAGCGTGACTCATTGGTGTAAGTACGCTCAGCACAGCGTTCATTTGGGATCTCTAATAACGAACCCAGGTACAAATGTTCTGTGTAAATTCCCTTAGAAAGAGTAGCCCTGAAGAGAAGACAATTCTTGAGAGGAAAGCTCAAAGATACGTCACACGTTTTAAAAAGCAACCCCTCCCCAAGTGCGTTTGATGCATTTTTGCAGAATGAGGTGGAATTGATACTTCATCATCATCATAGAATGGCCTGGGCTGGAAGGGACCTTAGAGATCATTTTAATCCAACCTCCCTGTCATGGGCAGGGACGCCACCACAGGGAGGGGATCTGTTTCTGCATCTTTTTTCAGCCATTAGGCTCCACACCTGGACTGTCTCGGTGGCTGGAGACAGCTTGCTGTTTTCAGTCAGGCTTTTGACATTATTGCCAAAGGCATACTCGGATACAATCTTTAACGACCAAAGCGAAACGAAAAACGCAGCAAAACTTGACATCAGGAACAGTTCACCGAGTAAATTGACATGAGCTGTTCTCAGTAAATGGTTTTATCTGATCAAAATAGCTTTTTTTTTTTTGTATTTTTTTGATTTAGTAGTGAATTATCTGTGAGCAGACTGTGACCACACTAATAATTTCGGTGATTATTCTAGAAGGTTTTACGTACTTAAACATTACTTCAAGTTGAGACCTCGTGCCAACTATTCACTTGCTCTTCATATTAATTATTCACACCGCAACTGGCATTTCCTCAGTGTGTCACTTAAGCGCCACTTAATGCGAGAGGGTGAATTTTTCACAGCGGATCGTTTTTATGAGTCCGTATTCACTGCAGTGCGTTGCGTGTGAGTTTTCACTCACATGAGTGATTGTGAAACTCCACTTTCGTGCATGCTTTTGTTAACTGGTCACATGAGAAGGGTTTGCAAGTTGCTGCCAGAGACTGAAAATATGTAATCCTTGTAACCGATGGGGTCCAAGGGTTTCTGGGATACTTCGGAGGCAGACAAGTACCGTATTGTTCCCATCATCCATTGAAGTTGAAGCAATGCGGTTTTCTTTTTAAAGGCAAAGTCCTTCGAAAGCCAAAGCTGCCGCTTTGCAGGGATTATTGTCGTGAAGGAGATGTTCGCTAATTATCTTGTTTCACACTCCTTGGAAAGGAAAGTAGATGAGTCTGGGCTGGGCAGGGACCGGCACCTCTGCTGAAAGCTCCTGCTGGGGATGCAAGGTGGGCAGCGCCGGCCCTACTTTCTTTCTGGCGGGGAACTACTCTAGCCTGACTCAAGTGGTGCAAAATCGGGGGGCCTCACAGAAGGCGAGGAGAGGACATTAGGGAAGGATCCCCTGGCCCTGTCACCTCCCTGCCTGCCGCAGGCGAGCGTCGGCTGCGGCTGCTCGCTTGAACGGCAGAGCTGCCCTGGAAGAGACCCAGTTCACGCTGTCGGCTGCCTCTGAAACAGGGCTAATCATAACTGAAATTTCCCACCTACTCTGTTTTTCCCTTCTTTGAAGTTCCCTTCTTGTTTTTTGTTGTTTTTCCGTTTGTTTTTTTTCTTTTTGTTCGTGGGGCGTGTTTGGTCCCAGCAGTGCAACGTGTTGTTTTGCTCTTTGAAGTTTGTAGCAGTCTTTTCAGTCGCTTCCATGTTTTATGCCTTTGCGAGAGGATCAGACATTATAAAGACTCTACTAATTCCACATTAAAATATTCATCAGACCGAAGTTCACAGCAAAACGAAACTGAAACCGCCATCGGTTGTGACTAAACGCTACTGCGAAATGGCTGCTTAATATGCAGGATTTGTCATTTATTTTTAGGTTACCATTTTTTTTCCATACTGCTTTATGACACCTGTAATACTTTCAGCTTCTCTTGTCTCCTAAACAAACGGAAAAAGCGGTAGGTCTCCTGAAACTGAAGCTATTAGTTTTTAGGAATCTATCTGCAGAACGGTGGACGCCGGTAGGATAGGACGTAGCTTCACCCCTTCAAAAACACACCATCAGCGATTATTTGCAACCTTACAATTTATACTTACAAGTATAAATTACAACCTGTGGAAAACTGTAAAAACAGCATCTATTTAACACGAAACCCTACTAAAAGATGGCTAGCAACCAGCTTTTTAGGTACATTAGTACTCATGCTGTGATTTTATAATGAATAGGCAGACCTGCTTTATCAGC
The DNA here is from genome assembly GCA_020746105.1 of Trogon surrucura. NCBI lineage: Eukaryota > Metazoa > Chordata > Aves > Trogoniformes > Trogonidae > Trogon > Trogon surrucura. The sequence goes on from CM036617.1 coordinate 36,046,052, forward strand.
CTCCTCTTTAAAAGCATTTTTCCCTGGAAAAACTGTGACAGCAATTTATACAGTTTGCTGCCAGTATTACAGAATTTTACATGATTAACTGTCATGTAGTAAAGGGTGATTAACAAAATAAATTGGAGCATTTAACTTTGAGTGAAATTCTGTCTCTAAAGCGGATATTGAATTGTAGTTTTCTTTTTCTGAAAAATAATATTTTGTGCAGAGTAAATTTACAGGAGATAATTTTTTGTGCAGAATAAATTCTAGGCCAACTTGTTAGTAAAATTAGCTCTACTTTATTATTGTTATTCATTTAAATTATTTTTTTTTAGCTTTGAAATGTCTGACCAGTTTAATTTAGAAAAATAACAGTTAATCAAACTCTGCCATTTTTGTGGTTCACCTGTTCTGGCATTGTTTTCGTGCGATCAGGGAAGTGGCTGCACTGACAAGGTTTGGGTGTGTGAGAGAGGAGGGACAGAGAATTTGCATTTGGATGCCCTGTACCCTGGTCTCTATAGGAAGCATGGAAGTGTACATTTTTATAGATCAATAACAGTGCTTAATAAACATTTCAGAAGTTATTTTAAAGCATTTTGAAGTTTGGTGCCGTTTGGCTTGTACATTTGGTGAAGCTCCAGCATTCGTGGCACGAGCCAAGCTGCTCGGGGAGGAGAAGGAAGGCGAAGAGACGTTGAGTCCTGCCGCCCTACACAAGCGCCGTGTCTTCAGGGATCGTTTGTGATGCTACAGAGGAAGTAGTTAGGTGGGAACTGAACTTCATAGTGTTAATCCATGAGGATTTTGAGTTGATCAGATGCCAGCTGTAAAAAAAAACCCAACAAACCAAAGTATGGTTTCAGTTACTTTGTAAAGAAATTATTCACTGCTGCATGTAGCATCTGGTTAAAAACAGTGAGGGCTTTTTTGTGTAGCTCCACAATGAGATAATTTTCTTTACAGATTGTGAAGCCTGGTTTAAAAAAGAAAATGAAGGGTGATGTGTGGGTCTCCTGAAATATCTGTGTTGCTAAACTCAGTTTTCCAATGTCAGTGAAAAATCAGCTCAGAACTGACACTAAAAAGCAATCTCTTAAATTTAACAGCCATCAATTCTGCAAAAGGGAACTCTCTCTGTGTTTAATGGGTCTCTTTCTACTTTTAGCAATTTCAGATTTCTTCCAACATTATCTCGAGGCTCTGTGGTCCTTGTTTTCGTCTGTAGTAAACCCCGCAGTGAATTTAAACACAGCTGTGACTGACACAGCCTTTATCTTGGCCTGGACAAGGACTCGCGTTGTCCATTTTCTGGAGCTGCCGGCCACCGGGGAAGCAACGAGAGCGGGACGGGATCGCCAAAAGCGGGCTGGAGCTTTCGGAACCCTGGGCGGGAGAAAGGGAAGGCAGGAGTTGGGGCTGAAGCAGGTAGCTTCCAGCGTGAGACATGTTTTTTTCTACACCAGATGAGAAGAGCAGCAAGCCGTGTTTGGGCAAGCCTCGCGCTAACGGCGAGCGCTGATTCATAGCGAACCTGGATTTGCAGTAACTGGGCTGGAACTGGCGTGTAGATACAGAGGCTTGAATTTGTGACTTGCTCAGATAAACAGGAACTTGTAGAGGACCCTGGGAAGAAAAAAAAAAAGGTTACTTTTGAGTGTGGCTTTCCCTCCCCCCCCCCAGCCTTTTCTCCTTTTTTCTCCCCCCTGCCTTCTACTTCCCTTTTTTTTCCTTTTTCGGTTTTTCCTTCTCTCTTTTTTTTTTTTCTTTTTCCCCCTTTTTTCCTGTTGTGTTTTTTTTTTAAAGTTTCTGTTTAAGATAGCATTTGAAATCTGCTGCTTCTCAGAAGTGACTTCCTCCACCACCATTCTTTCAGCTCTTACTTTTGCCAAAGTGTAACAGATAAGCTGTTTCGTCCCCTTTCTTCTTAAATTGGTGATTGTATCGTAACTGCCACTGATTGGAATACCCTTATGCAACAGTGAGAGAAAAACCCAAACAGCAAAACTCCAGCTTTCCTTTGGTAGTTAAGTTGGTTGCCTCCGAGCACCGTTTCTGATGGAGCGATGCCCATTAGTGTGTTGCTGCTGGGAGGACTGAGCTGTGATGCTCCGTCTCCTCTATGCGGTGCCCCACACCTTGTTTGTGTTAGCTCTTGAGTTCTTGTAGTTCAACTTGCTAACCCAGCAGTACCCTGAAAACTTCTTTTCAGCTATCTGGTAAAACTGAAGCGTCTCGCTGTGTGATCGAAAAAGCATGAAGCCCGGCTTGCCTTAAACGACAGGTTTGGATCCTGAACCTAGGGTGGAGATGTGAGGAAGAACCACAGCCTTTGGTTTTCTTCCAGCAACAGGGAAATACTAATTTGGCTCAAACCACCTTGTGAAGACATCTTTTAAGAAGAGGCTTCAGAGGTGTTAACGAGGGCATTAAAGTGTTTAAGAAACTTATTTTTGCCATTCTCTGTCTGTGGCGAGACAGAGAGTTGGCGCTCTTTACCTTTTTTTTTTGTGAGCATCAGATTATATTAATTTCTACGTTTATATTATTTCTATGACTGTTATAAGTTCGTTTCATTAGTCTGGGATATGGATGGTTGACTTCTAGCCACGTGGTGTAACAGTGACATAAATTTGATGACCTGCCAATTACTCAGAGTGAAGAATTGACCCTGCACCTGGAAGCAAGCAGGCAGCGTTGCTCCTCATACAGCTCTCGGCGGGCAAAGAGCAAACAGCAGCTGCTTCCTCCTCCCCTCGAGAGCACCAAGAGCTGGGGGGCACCACTGCCGGCGTTTAAATTGTACCCCATACCAGGACATCAGTCCATACTCACTACTTACCCATTTCCCTTCATGCTGTCCTCCTCCCCAACTCTGCATTTTCTCTTAAGCTGGTTTGGAGGTGTCAGCCGGGAGATTTGGATCCTTCCCTGTGTGAACGTCTGTGCAAGTCGTGGGGTGGAGGGGGGGGTGTCCTGTAGACAACAGGGTGAGTTGCTCTGCGGGTCAGGAGTTCCCAGCGCCCCTCTGCTTTATCCCGCCTTAGCCCCAGTCTCCAATGCTTGGGGCATGGTAGGACTAAGGTCAAGAAAAAAATGCAGAAGGTAAGGAGGCTTCTCCTGAGCTCCATGTGCTCCCTGTAAATGCCAGCAGGGTGGAGGAGGTAGGGCTGATGTGTGAACGTCTGCATTAATCTTTGCCCTCTCCTAATGACACGATTGCTGAAGCTGTAAACGTTTGGGATGAAACTGCTCTGGTTTTTTTATTTATTTATTTTTATTCTTTTATTTATGTTATTGTTAGTGCTAGTGAGCTGGGTGCTTTGTTGTTACTGTGATTTTTAATATTTTTTTTTTTAAGTATGGAAATAAACCCCTTTGATTTTCCACAAAGAAGAAATTTTCCAAGATCTTTGTGGTGTTTTATGGTGCATTTTTGCTTGCTCTGTCAGTCTGTCTCCTTTTTTTTTTTTTTTTTTTTTTTTTTTTGTGACTGCCCCACCCAAAATTCCTCACAACTAATCAGGGAGAGAGGGCTCATGCTGACTTATGACCAGACTGAGAAAGTAACTGAGGTTCATTGATGTCCTAGGGAGGGGAATACTAATACAGCCCTTCCTACCAGTTTGATAGATGCAAATGAATTCCCCAACTTGGCTTCAGATTTGTATTAAAGAGTAAGGACACGTGGCCAGTGCATTTCCATCTCGCAAAGAGTAATTTCTATGAGAATGTGTTGATTTCTAAAGGTTTATGGTACCAGGTGCTGGTACCCTAACTGGTATCTAACTTTTTTATCTTGTTACAATTATTTTGAAAAAAAATTCTCTGGTAGGGTACTCCTCCAGTCAAACCAGTATTATCCTCTTGGACAGCTGTTATTTTACAAAATTATATTCTGTTGGGTTTTTTTTTGGTGTGTAGCTACAGGTGACCTCAATTATAAATTAGTGCCCAGGAGCTTTGGGTTTGCCTAACCACCACCCTCATGAGATTGGCAAAGGATTGTCTGGTAGTCAAAATTTTAAAAAAGTTTGCTAGCCCTCTGTATTGCTCTTTGTGTATTGTATTATATTCAATTTCTAATTGTGGAGCTGCACTGTTAACCCTGCCTGTGATCCCTGTGCATTTGAATGGTTTAGGATTCGGTTACACCTTTACATCGTATGCTCTCTAATGGAATTTGTGAAATATTTTCTTGTCTGTCTCCCAGGCTAAATGACAAGAGGTTTTTTGTGAGCGTCTCTTAATCATGGAATCAATTTCTTTTCGACCACCATAAGAAGAAATTAGCAATATTGTTTTTTTTCAAAGGACACAATCTGGAATATTGTTTGGAGAACTGATATTTCTTATGGTTCCTGAGTGTTGTGTGTTACTGCATGTGTTCGATGAGCAGAGAGGGATTAGAAAGAGAAGGCAAATACGGAAGATTCATGTTAGCTTTGGTGTGTTTTTTTAATACAAAGAAATCTGAAAAATGTATTTTATTAAATAAATGAAATGATTGTAGTATGTGTTTCTCCCCAGCTAACTTGTTATTACTACTCATCTGGTAGTAGACTGTGTTTACCTTCTTTTTTTTTTACTATAAATGGAGTGGGAATGATGTTAAGCTTTAAATCCCGCTTATTGCTTAAGAATTAATTTCTCTGTGTTGCTTTTAGTTGAAGCATCTTGTCATAATGGAGATGAAACAATGGAAACTATCGAGGCTGCTGAAGCACTTCTCAATATGGACTCCCCTGGTCCCATGTTGGATGAAAAAAGGATAAGTAAGTTTTTGGGTTTTTTTTTTTTTTATGAATGCAAATCCAATCTGTATTTATCTTATTTTGGAAAAAAAAGAAAGGATTCAGTGCAGCACGCTTGCATGGAATTGGTAAGTTTATTCTGCATCCAGGTAGCTTTTTGTGTATGTATTTTGAATGTCAGAAATCCAGAGTTGCATGCAGTGATCAATTTCATTGCCATGCCAGACTTGAACAGGTAAGGAAAGAATCAAAAATTACAGAAGGAGGGAGAGAATGTAGTTGGGTGGTTTAGATTGCGATGTTTTGTTTGGCTGATAGAGGATGGTCTGTTTATGTTACCATGACGAAAGAATATACACTTACATCTGCAGGTTGCCTTAAATATGAATAAAAATGTGTGATCACCAAATAATTGTGCTTTTGGGGGAAGTGAGTTTTATCACTAAATTGTTCTATTTTAGTAGTGCTTCTGCTTATATAAAATGTCGACGCATATACTTCACTATGAACTAGTCTTCTCTCCCGTGCCGGCCTAGTTTTATTTAATTCTGTATTTAAATTTTTGCTGGGAAAAAAGAAGTTTTTAGAAGTCCTTGTGGCTGTGTGAAAATATTGCTTTTGTCCCTTTCCCTTAAGCAACTATGTTTGGTGCAACTGAAGATGATGATATGGTGGCTCCTATCACACACGTGTCTGTCACGCTGGATGGAATCCCTGAGGTGGTGGAAGTTCAACAAACCCCAGACCCTTATGCCGAATCACCAGAGACTCCAGAATTTGAACAACCAAAGAAGAAAAAAGGTAAGACGCTAGCAGAGAACCAGCAGCGTGGAATAAGAGAGCAGTGGGTGTCATTGTCGCCTCCCCTGGGGGTGTCTGGAACCATTCTGGGTGTCAGGATAAAATAACTGAGCAGACTCAGCTAGAAATACAGAGAAAGCATTTTCTTACTGGGTAGTGTGAGCACAGGTGCTGGTGCTTAGATGCCAGTGATGTTGGAGAGGTAGCAGTGATGGCTTTTCCCACAGGAAACACGCGTCTCTGTTTGTTCCCATGTGTAGTTTCTTCAGAGCAGAGCTCCAATACAAGCTACAGAGCATTTGTCACTGTGAATTTGCAGTGTACCCTCGTGGCCAAGAAGGCCAGTGGCATCCTGGGGTGTGTTAGAAGGGGCGTAGCAAGTAGGTGGAGAGAGGTCCTCCTGCCCCTCTACTCTGCCCTGGTGAGGCCACATCTGGAATATTGTGTCCAGTTCTGGGCCCCTCAGTTCAAGAAGGACAGGGAACTGCTGGAGAGAGTCCAGCTCAGAGCCACAAAGATGGTGAAGGGAGTGGAACATCTCCCTTACGAGGAAAGGCTGAAGGAGCTGGGTGTCTTTAGCTTGGAGAAGAGGAGGCTGAGGGGTGACCTCATTAATGTTTATAAATATGTCAAGGGGGAGTGTCAGGAGGACGGTGCCAGGCTCTTCTCAGTGATAGCCAGTGATAGGACAAGGGACGGTGGATACAAGCTGGAACATAGGACATTCCACAAAAACATCAGAAAAAACTTTTTCACAGTGAGAATGACAGAGCACTGGCACAGGCTGCCCAGGGAGGTTGTGGAGTCTCCTTCTCTGGAGACATTCAGAACTTGTCTGAACGCATTCCTGTGTGACCTGCTGTAGGTGATCCTGCTCTGGCAGGAGGGTTGAACTAGATGATCTTTGAGGTCCCTTCCAACCCCTGACATTCTGTGATTCTTTGTAAATCCTGAAGCACTTTCATTAGCTCTTACTTTGCTTCAACTAAAGATGCTTGATCTGTTAAGAATATTGAATGAGAATGGGGAGGGTTTTTTAGCTTTTCTTAAATATGAACAGTTTAATTTTACTCTTTTTTTTTTTAACAGCTGCATGCTATGGTAAAGATTAATCTCATTTGCAGTAGATAACATTTACACAGCGTCCACTGAGTGATGTCCTCTTGGAGTCGGTGCTCTGCTAAGGAGTGGTGGACAATCATAGAATCACAGAATGTCAGAATGTGTTGGGCTGAAAGGGAGCTTTAAAGGTCATCTAGTCCAACCCTCCTGCAGTGAGCAGGGACGGTCAGACCTTCTGCTTCTGTTTTCCCACCCTGCTTCAGTGTGGACCACCCCATCGGAGATCCTGGTGCTGATGTCAGCAGTGAAAGAGAGTCATGCAGTGCAGGCCGATGTAAAGTGCTGTTGCAACAAGTTTTTAAAGAAAAGAAGAATGAACAAAGGGAGTTATGTTTCTGGAACTAATCCTAGATCTGAAGAGGAGCATTAGAGCTTTGACAGGTTTCTCTCTGTAATAAAAGCCTTCCAGGACGGGGCTTCTGCTGAACAAGAGCGCATTTTTGCTGCTATTTCCAAATGGCTGGGAGTTGTTATCCTTGAGAGAGAACATATCATAGAATCATAGAATGGTTTGGGTTGGAAGGGACCTCAAAGATCATCTAGTTCCAACCCCCCTGCCATGGCAGGAACATCTCCCAGTAGGTCAGGTTGCTCAATGCTCCATCCAGCCTGGCCTTGAACACTTCCAGGGATGGAGCATTCACAGCTTCCCTGGGCAATGTGTTCCAGGGCCTCACCACTCTCAGGGTTAAGAACCTGTGGAGATCTTGGGGAAGCCTCCTGAGCCCCAAGTGTGTCACAGGGTCTGGCAGGGACTGATGTGGGTCAGGAAGTCTCCGATTCCCGTAAGAAAGCTGAACTGAAACCCGCTGTGGAGGAGAGCTTTACCAGCAGCTGCCCCGAGAGTGCTGCTGGGGAAACTACCGTGCTTTGCGCACTACTGCGAGATAACCAACCGTAAGAGGATTTTAAATTATTTTCTTGGTTTCATTCTGTTCTTTGCTTCTTCTTTTTAATGTTTGCTGCTATGTGGGTCAAAACAAAGAGCTGCTGTCTGCCAGACATTTAACCTCTTTGGCTCGATGCTTTCATACTCTCTTTCGTGTTATGCTTCTGCTTACTCCCACTCCTTCCTCCTCCCTAGCTGTAGGTTAGAAAACCAGTTGCTTCACAGCAAACATGTACGTGTGTTTTTGACAGGTACATCAGGTAGAAAAAATACTAGAGGAGGTGCGACAGTTTAGTGTTTTCTTAACTACTAGTTTTCAATGAAGTTGAGACTTCTTGGGGTAGTCGGTATGGGCTACAGCTTGTTGAAATGTTATTTAAAATGTCCAGGGATTTGTAAGGCATTGTGGTACAATAATTGCTGAAAAATATTATTAATTTTGTAGTGCACATCATGATGATGTCCAGCGCATGGGTGGGTTTCTTTTTGGTTTGGGTGGGGTTTTTTTGGTGACTTGGGTGGATTTTTTTAAGCGCAGTCCCTTTCCCTTCCATAGATACAACCTGTCAGCTAAACTTGCAGGGTTGCATTGTGCAGAGCCTGGCCAACTAACTGAGCCAAAATAGCACTGCCAAGTAGAGCCTCCTCCAAGAAAATGTTCTCCAGAAATGAGTTTCTTTCCTTGTGGGCCCTATTGCTGCAGCAGGAGAGCTGTGTCCACCCGTCTGCTCAACTCCATGCCTGCATTTAGCACGATGTTTGTACTCAAAAAGGTCTGAGCTCTGAGCTGCTCGACCGCACAGCAGGAAGGCAGGAGAAACAAAAAGATGTCAGGGAAGGAAACTTGGAAATTTGCTGTACTAGTATCCTTCAGTGCCATTTTTGCTGTGGGAAGTATCTGGCAGTAGGTGGTCACATAAGTTATATGCACATGGCATTTTAGTTACATACCTTTTATTATGTTTTTACATACTTTATATGGTTTTAAACATGAACCACTAAAAACACTGCAAGATGATGTACTTAACATTTTCTGGTGTGGTTTAAAATTTTTAACCAGTGTGAACAACTCACTGGCTAAATACCACATTAAGTTGTAGCATGAATTTCTAACCTGAAGTGTTTTTTTCAACGATGGACATAGGAAGGTGGAAATGCCAATTAAAGATTCTGTTAGCTATACAAAATTACAGTAGCCCCACATAAGGCTTAACTCTTGCACATTTTTCATCCTTCCTCTTTGTAAAATGCTCTCCTAAAAAGGAATTTAGTGATGCACTCTGAGAGGTAACAAATTCATGCTCTGTTGAACCAAAGGAGGAAGTGTGCTAATGCTTACTGTGCTTTCAGAAAGGATCTTCTTTTAAACTAAAAGAAACGTATTGTGTGTGTCTCTGTTAACTGTGTTTTTGATATTATCAGTGAGTGCCTGGAGATTAAAACCATCATCTTAAGTATCTCTAGCCCAGATACAGAGCAGTGGCATCAATACCTTTCTGTAAATGAGTTTCTAATTTTGGATGGATTTCTGGTACGGCATTGTCCAAACAGGATGTCCTGAAGTGGTCTAGGCTGAAGTAAGAAAGCCTAGAATTGCTGTAGCTGTAGTATTCATATTTAATAGCTTAGCTTATCCCTCATCAGAAGTGCCTAAATTATATGTGAGTGGTACTTGTGTTCCCTGAAGTTGACCAGCAATAGTTCAGTAGTTCAGAGCTCTCGTCCACTTATTTTATTTTTTTTTAAAGACTTGATCTCATTTGGACACAGGTAATTAATGGCATCAAAATAACATTCCCCGCTCCTCAACAGCTTACATTTATACTTGTACAAAAGGGGAAACAAGATGAGCACCCAACGGTCTTCCCTTGACACAACTCTGAGGGAGAAAAGCATTTAGCCAGTTACCCTGAGGGACTTCTTGTGCAGTAGAAGCTGATTTATACAAGAGTGGCTTCATCTAGACGTTTTTAGGGAAAATAAGTGTTTCTGCAGCCAGTAATGGTGAGTGGAACAAAGCTGCTAAAAGTGTAGTCCAGTAGTTCATCCCTTCATATGATGATATATTAAAAAAACAATATTGTAGGATTTCCTCCTTCCCATCTTCATTCATTAAGAAAAGTGTGTCCAGCAAGTCTAGGGAAGTTCTCCTCCTCCTCCTCTACTTTGCCCTGGTGAGACCACCCCCAGAATACTGTGTTCAGTTTTGGGCTCCCCAGTTCAAGGGACCTACTGGAGAGAGTACAACGAAGAGCTACAAGGATGATGAAGGGACTTGAACATCTCTCTTATGAGGAGAGACTGAGAGAACTGGGGCTGTTTAGCCTTGAAAGGAGACGGCTGAGAGGGGATCTTATTAATGTACATAAATATCTGAGGGGTGGGTGTCAAGGGGAAGGGGATAATCTCTTCTTACTGTGAGGGTGACAGAGCACTGGAACAGGCTGCCCAGGGAGGTTGTGGAGTCTCCTTTCCTGGAAATTCCAAACCCACCTGGATGCGTTCCTGTGTGGCCTGTCCTGGGGGATCCTGCTTTGTCACAGGGGTTGGACTAGATGATCCCTAGAGGTCCCTTCCAACCCCAAACATTCTATGATTCTATGATTCAAATCATAGACATTACTGGCTAAGATCATGGCTGAACTTTGTATCCCATCCTCAGTCATGAGTCTCATCTGAGTAGAAACAAGAAAATTAGAGGACTCCAGGCATTACTAGCGTTTCCTTACTGTAGCTCTCTTAACTCTATCTTAACTCTATCTATTCCTCCTTCTCCGTGCCTTGTCAAAATGAGAGAGAAAGAAAAAGGTGCAAAGGTGGACTTAGCACGACTGCTCGTGTCAAACAGTGAGCGCTCAAGGCAGTGTTTCTTATGGCTTCTTTATAGATAACTGGAAGTCCAGAACAAAGCAGACAGCGCAGGCTGGCACTGAGCTGTTCTTTTCAGAGCTAGTGAAAAAGCTTTGCTCCTACTTTGCTGCAGAACTGTTTCCTTTATAAAAGAGGCGCTCTAAAAAAACAACCAAAAGTGTATGGGATTGCCTGTTGGTTTTGCCTCCTTAGAATGTGAACTCTTGGGAAATGCAATAAAAAGAGAAAAAGAATTTTTTTTTTTTCTGTAGATCTTTAATTATGACAATATGCTGTCTGGACTATAAATGTGGTTTTCTGAGTCCTGTGTCTGCTTGGTCTATCCTGCCTTTTAAAAGCAGAGGTTATACGTGAATGATTTAGGTATTGTCAGTGTACTAAGAGGTCACTGCAAAACCTGATAAATTTCTATTTCATAAGAAAATTCTAAAGTGTTCTGATGAATTACATCACCTATAAAAGGTGCCTTTGAAGGGAATGAGGGCTAATAAAGGAATAGGTTCAACATTTTATACTGCAAACTCCTTCAGCATTAGTAATATTTTGTATTCCACCTATGTTTAGATAGCTGATTTCTGAACATTTTCAAATGAATGTTCTTCATTCTTATCATCAGTTCTAACTTCTTCCTTTCACTCTTCTTCACCAGGCAGAGCCACCATGCTTAGAACTTTAGAAGCTGTTGTTTTTTCAGAGTCCTGTTACTGGTTCTGCTGGTCTTAACAAACAAACAAGTGACTTTCCTTTACCTATAACCACTTCTGAGGAAGGTGTGAAAGACAGCAGGAGTGAAAAATATTTTCTTCACGTGACAGTGTAGTTTGCTGCTGCCAGTGGAGACTTCCAGTCTGTTGAACACGCAGACAATCTTCCTTTATCCCCTGGTGAGGCATTGGAACAGGCTTCCCAGGGAAGTGGTGGAGTCACCATCCCTGGAAGTGTTAAAAAAACGTGTAGAAGTTGCACTTAGGACATGGTTTAGTGGTCATGGTAGTGTTGGGTTGACGATCTTGGCTTGATGATCTTAGAGGTCTTTTCCAACCTTAATGATTCTGTGATTCTATAAATTCTATTTTGTTGATGAAGGAAAAAGGTGGTGCTCTGTATTTTATCTAGCTTTTCCTGTTTCAACTCTTGCCTACAGTTAATAGCTTTATTCTCCTCAGCTCATCTGTTTTAAGTGCTCTCAGGCGTACCCAAAAAGCCACAGAAACTTCCAAGGTACATGGACTTTGGAAAAGTGAGCATAATCTTTAGTAGAAGTACACTTAGGAGTTTAGCGGGTCCAATCCTGCTGTAGAAAGTGAAAGAATTTGGTGTAGAACTGACCTCCTAACTTAGTAGAAATTGAATCCTCTCTAAATTGGGGAAACAAATCTCTTCAGTTCTTAGGTCCTTATTCTTCTCTGTTTCCTTCTTTTTTTTTTTTTTAACTGCAGTTGACTTATTTGCAGTTTGACTTATTTCAGGGAAGAAGCCGAAACCATCTCGTCCTGAGTCCCCTACTACAACCCCAAACATATCTGTGAAAAAGAAAAACAAAGATGGAAAGGGTAAGTCAGAGAGTTGTCGCTGAAGTTCTTTTAAAAAAACATTGTTTCTGAGTTGCCTGTAAAAAGACCAAGTTTGTTAGTTCTCTTGTGGTGTAAAACCAGGTCTTAGGCTTAGGAGCAATTAACATCTCACCTTAAGGCAAGTAAATATTAGGACATGAGATTTCTTGGTGAAATACTCAGTTCCTAGGGAGAGTAACGTATTTGTCACTTCAGTTGCAAGGGTTCTTGGAAACCCTTCAACCCCTTGCAGAGACTGCTGCGTTTTGAGTGAGGTCTTGGGGAGTGCTTTGCATTGTATTAGTGTTTCTTGGGCTGTGGTTATTTTGACAGATGATATTTGAAAACTTTTTCCATCTGTGTGTGTCTAATTCTGCATGAGGAGCTAATCAAGGCTGCCAGTTGGCAGCAGGAAGTACCAAGCCCTGAATTTGGAGGAAAGTCATAACGCAGCTTGAAGACTCAGGCAGAAAACTCGGGGGGTTGACATTTCTTTCATTCCTCCTGCGCTTCCAAGGAAGAAGGAAAATAAACGGCACATAACCAATACAATAAATCATTTCCTCCAAACTGAACCGTTCGCTGGCGGCTGGCAGTTTTGTTGGCAACTGGGTCGCTTTGCTGTCAGGTTTGACGGGCAGCTTCATCCCCCCCCCCCGGCCCCCACCGAGTGCTGCTGCCCTTGGAGGGAGCAGGGAATGAGCCTCCCCTGTGTCACCCCGGAGGGACAGACGTGCTGGCCATGCTCACCAGGACAGAAGTCCAACCAAACCTGGAAGGTGGTGGCATGAGGACATCAGGCTCTCTTGAAATCAGAAAACATCGCTGCAGTGACAAACGGGCATGGGTTGGAGTTTTATTGAAATGGAATTTTCTTAATGACAGGACAAAAAAAAACCCACTGGAAAACAATAAGTGCTTTACTGAGTTAATGCCAGCAATTTTGTATATACATCGTTACCTTTATTTTTATTTTTATTAAAACCTGACTTTTAAGTGAACATGAAAGAGAAGTATCAGAGGAACTTCCAAGTAGTGCTTAAATGAAATAATAGAAAATACTAAAGCAGCTAACCACAAAACTAAAAGGTGGAAGAGTCTCATGTTTCTGTTGATGACAGCAAGGATGCACCATATTTCACATTTGTCCATTGTTACAAAATTGCTAATTCGAAAGGAATTAAAAAGGAGCGTGTTGCCTGTTAGTAAAAAAGCTATAACAGAAGCATTTGGTTTGCAATTCGAGAAACATAGAATTGAAGTGAAAGGGATATTAATATAACCAGCCATGCCAGGGAAGCAAAAAATCCTGAGAGTTGCCCATCCCTCAGTATCCACATATTCCCTTAGGGGAACATGTGCACTAAAACCTCATCCCTCCATATAAATATTCAATGTGATGCATGGAGAAAACTGAGTTTTCTACATATTTCTTCTCCTGCCCTGACTCAGAAGAGGTTAAAAAAAACCTTGTCTGTAAGTAAAACAGACAGTTGTCTTCACAGTGATTTTCAGGGGCTGAGTGACAAATGTTCAGATTGCCTTGATGCACTTGAGCATTTTTAGTCTAGACTGCAACAGAAGCACCCTGGATTAGATGGTAAATAGCTGGGAGTTTTTCTCCCTCCTGCCTGACCTTGTCTCTTGCCTAAGTAGTCTTAACCTTTGCCTTGGGGCTATCTGAAGGCAAACAGGCTGACCGACTGGGACTTCTGTTGCAAAGGCAAGCTCACTTTTTAAGCTTCCACCTCTGGAATGAGCTGCTAGTTTTATACTGCCAGTGCTGCTGATTTAGCTCAATATTTGCAAATTGGAGATGATAATGCAGTTGTGTGGGAGTTGTGATTTGTAAGATGTCTCCCCTTGTTGATAAAAGTCCGTGTTGGTGGTTCTTAAAGTTGAAAAAACTGCCAGATTAGATTGAAGCCAGCGAAAGAGCTCCTGTTGCCCTCTGATGCACTGGGCATCTCTTTTCTTTTGGTGAAACTCGAAAAAATCTGCACACGCTGTCCTTGCTGGTTTTTTTGCCCGGCTGCTCGTGGGAGGTGGTTCTTTCATTCAAGAAGCTTCTTCTTTTCGCAGACTAACAGCATACCGCTTAAGAAGCTTACGTGGCTTTCAAGTGTCCAAAAGAACATCAGACACCAAAGTCTTAAAAAAAAGCAGGAAAAAGAGTCTTATTAGTTATATGAATCTAGACTCCTTAAATGTACTTTTGGAAGAAAAGGATATGCAAACTTTATAGTAGTTTTAAGTATTCAGAATCTGTGATTTTACTACTCTTTCTTTATGTGTGTTAAACACCAAACAGATGTGATGGATTACCATTTATAAGTGTGCCTGTTTGTTTGTAAAATTAAATTTGAATGTTGTCTACCAGCAAGTACAAGTGCTCAGTGGGTAAAAAAAACCCAGCAAGTCTTCCTGAACTTTATTCTTGAAGGTTTGCCTGTCCCAGCGTGTGCCACTGATTGCCCCATGTAAATCTAATTGTTAGAAGTAAAGGAGGCTGTTCAGCCTTTTAAAGGATTGTAAGACCTTGGTTCAGCAAAGTATGTTAAGCAAGGGCTTCATTTCCAGTCTGCTCTGCCAGAGGCTGTCCTGAGGAGCCCCGTTCCCCTGAGACCCCAGATGACGTCAAGTCAATGGAGGAGTTTGCCTTAGTCAATGAGGACTGGGTTAGGGACCAGTTAAGCAATCTGGACATCCATAAATCCATGGGTCCAGACGGGATACATCCACGGGTGTTGAGGGAGCTGGCTGATGTCATTGCTAGACCACTTTCCATCATCTTTACGAAGTCTTGGGAGATGGGAGAGGTGCCTGAGGACTGGAGGGAAGCAAATGTCACTCCAGTCTTCAAAAAGGGCAAGAAGGAGGACCCGGGAAACTGTAGACCAGTCAGCCTCACCTCCATCCCTGGGAAAGTGGTGGAACGACTTATCCTTGGTGCCATCTCAAGGCGTATCAAGGATAAGAGGGTTATTAGGGGCAGTCAACATGGCTTCACCAAGGGGAAGTCGTGCTTGACTAACCTCATAGCCTTTTATGAGGAAATAATAAGGTGGATGGATGATGGCAGAGCGGTGGATGTGGTCTGCCTTGACTTCAGTAAAGCATTTGACACAATCTCCCACAGCATCCTTGCTGCTAAACTGAGGAAGTGTGGTCTAGACTCTAGGGTAGTGAGGTGGACTGTGAACTGGCTAAGGGGAAGAAGCCAAAGAGTCGTGGTCAATGGGGCAGAGTCTGGTTGGAGGCCGGTATCTAGTGGAGTCCCTCAAGGGTCGGTACTGGGACCAGTATTATTCAATATATTCATCAACGATTTAGATGAGGGAATTGAGTGTACTATCAGCAAGCTTGCTGATGACACAAAACTGGGAGGAGTGGCTGACACACCCGAAGGCTGCGCTGCCATTCAGCGTGATCCGGACAGGCTGGAGGGTTGGGCAAGGAATAACTTGATGAAATACAACAAGGGAAAGTGTAGGGTCCTACATCTGGGCAGGAACAACCCCAGGTTCCAGTATAGGTTGGGGAACGACCTGTTAGAGAGCAGTGTAGGGGAAAGGGACCTGGGGGTTCTAGTGGACAGCAGAATTACCATGAGCCAGCACTGTGCCCTTGTGGCCAGGAAGGCCAATGGCATCCTGGGGTGTATTAGAAAGTGGTAGCTAGTAGGTTGAGAGAGGTCGTCCTGCCCCTCTACTCTGCCCTGGTGAGGCCGCATTTGAAATATTGTGTCCAGTTCTGGGCCCCTCAGTTCAAGAGAGAGAGGGAACTGCTGGAGAGAGTCCAGCGCAGAGCCACAAAGATGATGAAGGGAGTGGAACATCTCCCTTATGAGGAAAGACTGAGGGAGCTGGGGCTCTTTAGTTTGGAGAAGAGGAGACTGAGGGGTGACCTTATTAGTGTTTATAAATATATAAAGGGGGAGTGTCAGGAGGACGGTGCCAGCCTCTTTTCAGTGATAGCCAGTGATAGGACAAGGGGCAGTGTATACAAGCTGGAACATAGGACATTCCACAAAAACATCAGAAAAAACTTTTTCACAGTGAGGATGACAGAGCCCTGAAACAGGCTGCCCAGGGAGGTTGTGGAGTCTCCTTCTCTGGAGACATTCAAAACCCGCCTGGACGCGTTCCTGTGTAACATCATTCAGGTGTTCCTGCTCTGGCAGGGGGATTGGACTTGATGATCTTTCGAGGTCCCTTCCAATCCCTAGCATACTGTGATACTGTGATTTTCAGAGGATAGACTTGAACACGTTCCTATTTAAGGTAGAGCAATGGCGACTGCTTCTGTGACTGGATTAGGCAGGAGGGAAATGTACCCACAGGTTACTAATGCTGTAACGGTGGTGGTTGGAACGGGGTGACTGTAGGTTGCTGGGCACTGGACTCTGTAGGTAACACAGTAGCTACGAGGTTTGGGCATGCGGTTTATAATAACTAACAAGAATCCCTTCCCTTGCCCTTCCATCACTATTTTGTAGTCTTGATGATATATTACAACATATTCATAAAGATAAGTTATTTAAGTCATTGGTAAAATAACGGTCAACTAACATTTTTCCTTTTTTTTTTTTCTTTTTTTTTTTTTAATTCATGTGTCCTGAAATACTTTTGGTTTAGGAAATACAATTTATCTCTGGGAGTTCTTACTAGCACTGCTCCAGGACAAAGCTACGTGTCCTAAATATATCAAATGGACTCAAAGAGAGAAGGGCATTTTCAAACTGGTGGATTCCAAGGCCGTGTCCAGGTTGTGGGGAAAACACAAGAACAAACCTGACATGAATTATGAAACAATGGGAAGAGCTCTCAGGTATGTGCATTTTTAATAACAGACAGTTTTGCTGCTGTAGTGTTTGCATGCATTCAGTGCCTCATCTAATTTGTGTAGGAACAAAAGAGAGGAAGTATTCTATAAATTCGGGAAACCAAGAAGCTATTTAAGCAAATTAGATAAGCTAACTAAGAGTAACCCTTCCTAACGTCATCCCCAAATCAGTCGCTTCAGTCTCAGCTCAGACATTTTCAGTGCTGCTGCAGAAGCTGCATCTTCACAGTCAGCCACAAAGTAAGAGACTGGTGATTCCAAGTGGGGCAAACCTTTTACCTAACATTTGAGTCTCTTGTCTGCCAAAAATCCTAAATTCAGGTGTATTAATGGAATTACTTCTACTTGTTGCAAACAGCCCCATTTCAGTGGAAAATACAGTTTTAGGATTCAGGTCTGGTTGCACTTCTCTGAACATGCGCATCCAGAAAATTTTAAAACATCTCGTCATGTGCCTCTGCCTGTGGGATTTTTCTTTTGTATGAAAGACTGTGATAATAAGCAGACATCCATGAAGCTTCAGTGTTTGCTGATTGATAATTGCCCAACTGAGCAGCAGCAGCAACATTTCGTTTTTTATTTCGCTTCATCCCTCACCTCAGCATGTGTCATTTCAAATTGTGACATTAATTTGTAAATATAACAGAAGTGGTGAGCTCCTGTCTACTCCCTTTGCTTTGTTATAGCTAAAACGTCTGCCTGTGCTCACTGGTGAATAAGTATGAATTCAGGTAACTGAAAGAGCTGTATGATTCAAGAGGAGAATTACAAGTTTCATGCAACTTTTTTAAAGAGTGTGAGTTGATAGCAGAGCTGCCAAGTCACAGAGTTGTTCTTTCTCTCTTCCAAGTTACCTGATGTTGAAATTAAAAGATGACAAGAAATAACAGAAAAAGAAAGTTATTGGAGAAAAAAATACTCTATGAAGTTGGCTACTCCTTTATAATGAAGAAACTAGGCACTAAAAATATTGTTTACTTGTTACTGCTTTTCTTACTTTTGGGGGAGTTGTTGCTTTTTTTTTTTTTTTGGGTTGCTCTTTGGCAGAGAAACACTATGTGACTTGATGTATCTACACTTCAAACAGATACTATTACCAAAGAGGAATACTGGCTAAAGTAGAAGGTCAGCGCCTAGTATATCAATTTAAAGAAATGCCAAAAGATCTCATCTATATAGATGACGAAGACGCGAGCCCTAGCACTGAAGCATCGGATTCAACTCTGCTCTCAACTCCTGTGGCCAACAGAAACCAATCGAGCAGATCTAGAGCTTCTGCAAACACAGGAACAAAGGGAGGATCGACCGCAGCGCTAAAAACAGGAAACTCAAAGCCTGCTAAGCTGAAGGAGCACGTCGAAGTTGTACAGCAGCAGACACCTGGCTTGACTTCAGAAGTTTTGAGGACAATGCAGTCTCCTCAGCCAGTACATCCCACTCAGCTTTTTCGGACAGTTCATGTAATGCAGCCGTTGCAGTCCCTCACAGAAGGACACGCGGCTGTAACCAGTAACGTTCAGGATGAAACGTTAAGTCCCTCAGTTCAGAATATAAGGTAAGAAAATGTACAGAAAATAAATGCATGAAGAGTAGTAAATTCACTCGATGATGGCTGAATAGACTTATTCTTTGTCACACTTCAAAAAAATTTTCCTTTCCCAGTTTCGTTGAAGAGAAACGGTGTCATCGTGGCTGATCTTAGGAATTGAGAGCTACTACAGCATGCTGCGATGTGTATGCTCATAAATGCTCTGCCTTTGGTGGAGGAAAGCACATCCTTGCTGTGGTGTTATGCCTGATGCAAATCCTTCAGAGAGGGAGAATGCCCAAGTTCTCTTTAAAATTAGTATTGTCAGTTCTGTTCCTCAGCAGAGGCAGTAATTTCATGGCTCTGCTTTTTCACTGACTGGTTGGTGTCTTCGCTTTTGAATTATACACGGTATGTCTGTATGATCCCTTCAGAAAGGTTTTCCTTCTTGCGTCTCAGTTTCTCTCCTTAAGCATTTTTTGTCATCACTTTCATCTTTTCTATTGTCCCTGGTTACAAGAGAAAGCTCGATGTTATCTGCTCTAGCGTTTTGCTGCTCTTGCAAGAGCATGTTCTTCTGATTTTAGAAAACAATTAACAGAGTAATCTCATGGGAGCTGTGTGTCTGCAGACTATTCAGGGAGACAGTCGTGCTTCCACACTTAATTTGTAACTCAGCTGGCTAACACTGCACGGCATTAAGGAGCCTCCTCCTCTGGAGACCTTCAAAACCCACCTGGATGTGTTCTTGGGTGATCATGCTCTGGCAGGAGGGTTAGGCTAGATGATCTCTAGAGGTCCCTCCCAAGCCCTGACATTCTGAGCTTCTATGACCCTATGATCACTACACCTTTGCATCGACCTCTTAGTAGCAGCATCCTGATTGAAGGGGCTTTAAAAACAATTACTTAGGGCTGGTTTTACTGTAGCCTGAGGCGTCCCCCTGATGGTTTGCTTATCTCCACCGACTACACAAGACCCAAACCGAACAAATGTTCTTATAATCTAGACCCCTCACAGGAATACCAGGGTCGTATAAGGTGATCCTGGACCTTAACGCTGCAAAAATTGCAATAATGCTATTTCCTCCTCCCTTCCTCTATTCTTTACTTTGAAAATCACATGCAGAGTTTCCAGTAGATTTGAGAGTAGTACTGACTCTCTGGGGTTAACCATGCAGTTTTGTAAGTAATGATAACAATAAGACCAAATAATAGCTTTGTTTCCTAAGAATAAGTTGCATTCTCATCTCTGCTGCTGATGCTTTAAAAGCTAGTCAGTTTTTAAAACCCACTTACATAGAAAGCAAATCCAGAATAGCAGTAATAGCTGGGTTTTTCAGAAGAACTGATACTGTTTAGTTCAAGTTCCAGTGGCTGGTATAATAGTAAGAAATGCTTTAGGAGATAACCAAGTAGTTGAGGAAGTGGAAAATTTATATGTAGGAAATCACAAACGAAGACTGCAGCATCAGTCAAGAAAAAGTTGTATTATCTCTTCTTTCATTGGGGTAAAAAACCCACAATCTTTAAAATTATCACTGGACTTCCTAGTTTGAATCCTGGTGTGTTTTGGTATTTTTTTTTCATTTCCTTAAAAATTATGTAATGTTTTCATTCAGGCTGCAATGAGAAAAATTCACACTGAGAAGAGAAATTCTCTGGTTAGTAAAGGCTGCAAAGGAGTAAATACATTGGGCCCTGAAAGCAAAAGTATTTTTCATAGTTACAGGTAGGCACTGTAAAACAAACTGGAAAGAGTTACCATTTTGAAGTAGACAGTATATGTTTTCATCTGCCTTTTAATTCTAAAATGCATGATTTGAAATCAAACTGTGTTTTGTTTATTGTTCTAGCTAACT
Source organism: Trogon surrucura (assembly GCA_020746105.1). NCBI lineage: Eukaryota > Metazoa > Chordata > Aves > Trogoniformes > Trogonidae > Trogon > Trogon surrucura. The sequence continues at coordinate 36,066,261 of CM036617.1, forward strand.
AGAATGAGTTCAAGATGCACGTGGGAGAGGGAAGGGTTGTATTAGATCAAAAGTTTACATAAAAGATAATTGTTAAGAATCTGACCAAAAAAATCAACAAAATCAAACGGCTTTGGAATTCATCTAGAAAATCAGTAAAAATCTACAGAGGTGATGTCTTGTAAGTTTTTAAAGCTTAGTAATTAAGCTACTCTGTAGAGAGCCATCCTATGATTTCAAGGCTGATGAAGGATTTAATTACTTTTAAAAATTTACTAGGGCAACACAGTGAAAGGAAACAAGTACAAACATAACTGAAGTTCTACTGTACTGTTTAAGTCGGTGGAATAATGCTATAAAACATTAACGGGGGAAAGTTCAGCAATTTGCAAAGTAAAATAACTCTGGGCTAGACCTACACTAGATCGTATTTCAAAACCAATATCCGTAGTATAAATGGTATAAAAGAAATGGTCAGAGGGAACCCAAGAATCTGTGAGACCTAATAAAGCCGCAGGCCAGAAGTCCCACCTAACGTTTGGAAAGCTGCTCAGGGACATTAGGACACCCAGTTATTGCGTTGCACTGTTTCACAATTGGACCTTGGGCAATAAGCTAAGGGGAAGAAAGTAGTAGAGATGACACGTGTGCAGTTCGGATGAAGCAAAAGCCTTAAAACCTTAGAGTTCTGTGTTGGTTCGGTTCTAATCTGTTGTTTATAATTTAAGACATTATTCCATGAAGCCTTCAATTGTATTTTCCTTAACCAAAATGACAAAGTGTCTCAGAAGAAAGGAAAAAAAAAAAAGACCCTTTGGATCTTTTCAGTACAGTGTGTAATTACAGTGAAGTGTTGCTAATTAAGAAAGAATGTGCTGAGGTGTCTGAGCAGTTAGAGTGAAAATAAACAACACAACCCAGATTTTTTTGGTGTGCTTTTAACCAGGATGGGCCAAACTGCAGACTGAGGTACTGATGAGTCCTGCGCAGTAGTCACTGCCCATTCCAGGCTCTAAAAATAAAATTTTTGAGTGATACATTTCTGCTCAGTTTCAAAATGCAAACTTCAGATAGTTTGTTGAGGTAGAATCGCACATTGCATGGTTTTCTGGGGCATGTGTTTTAGGTGTTGTTTTACAATAAGGCTAAACCAAAGGAACTGGATTTTGGGGTTTGTTTGTTCAAACGGTGATAAATCTCTAGCAGTTGAACATGTGTGTGTGCATATCCTGAGTTGCTGCAACGGGGCTTCTATAAGGGTTGAAGTGAGTGTTCTGCATGATTGGAAAATGTACAGCGGGTGCGATTGCCCTCATAGGGTAGGAGGTGACAAGCCTGATGTGTGCACGCTCTTTGTACGGTTGTGGTAGGAGTTACTTTACAGCAGTTTTATAAGGAAGCACGAGGACAAACAGCAACATTCATTGCCAGTTGGTGTTTAGAGGTTGGGGCATGTAGATAGTCGAGGTCCTTTGGGCAAAATGGTAACTGGGGTTTAGGAATGATCCTCAGGAGATTTTTTGATGTGTACTGCTGAGTGGTTGGACTCTGCCTCGAAGCATAAACATCTTGGACCCATATAATTTGTCTTACGCAAAGTTTGATTCATATAAATGTTCTTCCCTCTTCCTCATGGAAATAAATGGTCTTCCCTCTGCAGCAGTTTGCTTCTGTTGTGTTGTGAGAAGAAAAAAAGAAAACATAGAGAACATACCGCAAATTTTTGAGGTCAGAACAATTGGCTTCTTAACACTTAACCATATCCTTCCAAGAGGAAGTCTGAACGCGCATCTTCTCTGTTGAGAGACATGGTAAAAGAATCGTATTTGAAGGATATCGTGAAGGGCTTGTGTCACCATCGCTCCCCTGCTCTGGAGAGCCTTGTTTGGTAAAATCTGTTCCCAGAGCATCGGCAGGAGAGTGTGGCAGCTGTTCCCTAGGGCCTCTCTGAGCTGTGGCCTCTGCATTTCTCAAAGAAATGTGTATGCCAGTGAAAATCTGGGGGTTGGTCCTTCACAGGAGACAGGCAGTGCCTTCGTTTATAGCTGCACAAAGCTCCTGCAGGGGTTTGAGGGGTGGGTAACGCCTTCCTCTGAAGTGGAAAGGTTTTTGGTCGACTTTTTGTAAAACTTTAGGTGCTGCTCTGTGCAGGGGACACAAGAAGCGTTGCTTGCCAAGGATAGATGCCTCTTTGTTAGCCCCAGTGCTTAAAACAGAAAGGCTGTGATGTGGTGCTAACCCAAGCCTGGGAAATGGGGCAGGAGCAGGGTCAGGTCGTGCAAACTGGGTTTTGCTGACCGGGGAAGACATCTGGTATCCTCAGTGGGAGTATTTGGAATTGCAGGCCTGCTGCTCTTCTACAGGTCTGATCCTCGGGCTCAGTGGATGCAAGCACAGTTACTGCAGTCCCCAGTTGTGTAACTGGGAGCTCAATTTGGTACCGTGTGTTTCCAGTGATAAGACAAAAATAAAAATGTCTCTCTTTGGTCGAGTGTTTTATTTCTGCTTCTTCCAACGAGCCAACTTTTTAAGGAAGAAAAGAAAAAAAAAGCAGTCTCTTTGAATTTAGCTGCTGTAAAATTGTTGTGTTTAAACCAGAATAACTGACACAGGTTAACAGGAATTAAGAGGCACTAAAGTAGGCCTAGGATTCAGCTCCATGTCTGTTGGGTCATTCTGAGTGTAAAAGGCTCCAGGAAGTCCCTAGGGCTGGGACTTACCTTGTCTAGGACATCATACACATCTCTAAGGTGCCTGCATTGGAGCAGTTAAATTGCTCCCTTAAATGACTTGGGCTGCGGTTTGAGAGGGATGCATTTTCATTTGCCTTCAATCTACAGTAGTAGATTTAAGTTCTGGTGTCTTCTGAATGAAGTGAGAAGAGGTTCTCATGTTACTAACGATTCAGAGAAGATGATATTGTGAAGCTGGAAGAGCATAGGTTTAGAATAGATAACAGGAAGAAATTCATTACCCTGAGGGTGCTGAGGCACTGGAACAGATTGCCCAGAGAGGTTGTGGATGCTCCATCCCTGGAAGTGTTTAAGGCCAGGCTGGATGGAGCTTTGAGCAACCTGATCTAGTGGGAGGTGCCCCTGCCATGGTTGGAACTAGATGATCTTTGAGGTCCCTTCCAATCCAAATTATTCTATGATTCTAATTTAAAATTCCGTGTCTCTGTTTGTTATTGACAGTATGGGACGTAGGTGAATCTTCTAGTTGACAGCTCTGTACATGAAGAGGTTTGCAGTTAGCTGACTGCTTACAGATCCTGTGCAATGCTTTAGCAGACTTCAGGTTTTAAACACGACACTGCTATGAAAATGCAGTTTATTGTTTCTTTTCTGTATTTTCAAGTTGTCATCGTGATAGCTGGGACAGAGCATGTTAGAGGACCAATATCCCGACTCTGTTCCGTAGCTTGGGGAAAAGCTAACACAGCCCACAGAGGACCAGTGGGATATGCTTTGTGTGTTCGCTTCTGAACTGGAGAACCGCTACACAATGAGCCAACCACAGCTTTCACCTTGACCTTTTTGCAACCTTTTGGGTAGAAAACGTTGCAGTAATTCATCCTGAAGGTGACACAAGCGTGGACCACAGTGGCAAGATCCTTGTTCAAGAGGAGAAGGAAGTAGCCGCCGAAGGTGAATCATGTTTTTTTTCTGGGCATGAGCATTCTGTGTAAGAACAGCGTTGAAGTCAACAACGTGCCAACACAGTGGATTGCCCCAATAAGCAGAGGGGGTTGTCTTTGAAAGTGATGTGTACCCCAAGCAAACACATACACTTTCTGCTGTTGTTTCATAATCTGTTCCTGTGTCCAGGCTCTGATATATTGGTGGCTGCAGGCTCTGACTGCAGCTATGCTGGTTTTGAAAAATATATTTGTCTAACATGAGTTTATCAACTCTGAAAATGTGATTACAGCTGCTATTTCAAATGAAGTGTCTTCATCTCGTGCCATGCACAGATGTTAGCTTGTGTAAGTTGTGCAGTGAATATCACCATTGTGTTCTTTCTGCTTTCTCTATATTGGTTTTTGCTTTTTACTCCCTCTATATTGGTTTTGTTCAAGCTTGCGTAACAACACAGACACGGGGGGCAGCCTGGCACTGACTGTCTGCTTTCAGTCCTTTTTACCTGGATAAGCACAGTCCTTTTTACCTGAATAAACAAAAAGTTGAATCTGCACAGTATCGGCTAATGTTGTAGCCCATCACTCTTCTTCCGTTCCTATAGATATGCTGAATAAAAACTATCACAGGTATCAGTCTTGGTAAAGAGCTCGCTAGGGCTCCCTGGGACTTGCTGGGGAACATGAGCGAAGGACTACAATGCCAGATGAGAACTTCTAGACAATCAGAAGCTACTCCTGGCTAATATTTGGAAGCACTGGCATCAGCGCATGTGCTTTGCTTCTGTTTGCAGTTAGACAGCAGTCTTCCATCCGTGCAACAAGTCTTCATGGTCCAAAGAAAGGCTGGCAGTAGAAGCTCTCCAGCACATGGACAAGCAGATGCTCTTGGATGTGGCTCACCGCTGCTGCAGCCTTCCACAGAGGAAGGGAAGCAGGAGATTGTTGCCAAGATCTGATCTCTGTTGTCTCTTAAAGCTTGACTGCATTTCGGGTTTCAGGACGGTGAGGAAAATGCCTTTCCTGAGGGAGGTGTCAGTCAGAAATCGGCTGATGTGATCTCAGTGAGCTTCTACAAGAAACTCTCGTGGAGCCTACAACAAGGTGTGTTTCTCAGAGCGCATTTACAACAGGGACAAGCTCTCTCACAGCAAAAACTCCGGTTATAATCAGACATTTTGATTTTCCTGTAGCTGAGGATACCTCTCCTGAAGCCCATTAGTCATTTAATTTCTGCCATAGGTAGGAGGAAGGCTGCTTATGGCAGAAGGGACTTCAAAGTCATCTAGACAAGATAATTTTGTTCCTGCACAACTAGAAGCTTTCTACAGAAGCTCTCTTTACGTATCTTTGGCACTATTGAAAGAGGTGGGGTTTCTGCAGGTCTCTGTTGGTAGCAAAATTTCAGAGATTCAGGCAAGTGTGCAGTTTTTGAAAAATTCTGGAAAGAAAACTGTAAGACAGCATGGGACAGTAAAAAGGACACCAGACTTGAGAGTTTAAGTCCTTTGTCTCTGTCCTCATGACATTAAGAGATTATTTTGTCCAGGCAAAGAGCTAGACAAGAACGGGCAAGTTCTGCCCTCTCGTCGGACAAGGCTCTGTTCAGACTGGGTGCAAAGGTGTCAGGTGCTTTTCTACCTTTCATGGACATCTCAGAATCCCAGAATCACAGAATTACTGAGGCTGGAAAAGATCTCTGAGATCATCAAGTCCAGCCTATGACCCAACACCATCACACCGGCTAGACCATGGCACTAAGTGCCACATCCAGCCTCTCCTTAAACACCTCCAGGGAGGGTGACTCGACCACTTCCCTGGGCAGTGCATCCCAGTGCCTGAGCACCCTCTCCATGAGGAAGTGCTTCCTGAGATCCAACCTAAACCTTCCCTGATGCAGTTTCAGGCCATGTCCTCTGGTTGCCCGGGAGAAGAGCCCGACCCCCACCTGACTACACCCTCCCTTCAGGCAGTTGTAGAGAGTGATAAGGTCCCCCCTGAGTCTCCTCTTCTCCAGGCTAAACACCCCCAGCTCCCTCAGCCTCTCCTCACAGGACTTTCCCTGCAGTCCCTTCCCCAGCCTTGTTGCTCTCCTCTGGACCCGCTCCAGCCCCTCAATGTCTTTCTTGCAGTGAGGGGCCCAGACCTGCACACAGGGCTCGAGGTGAGGCCTCACCCGGGCTGAGTACAAGACTGCAGCTCCTGTCTGCATGGGTCGTGCTGTAGAAGGTCCCAGTGGCCAGGAGGGAATACTTTGGGGTGAAGCATTGACCAGAAGGTTGACGACTCTGATGATCGTACCCAGGAGGACAGCAGGGAGCGGTTTGCAGTGATGGTCGAGCTCCCGAGTTGGATTTGGCTGATGCTTCCTGTAGTTGCTCCAAAGAGATTCCCTCTCGACTCGGGCTTCTGAAGTGGGTTCCAACAAGCACATCCCACCCCTTTGCCTCCTTCGCTCTTCCTGGCTTCACTGAATGAGTTACTTGCAACCAGTTAGTTGAACAAATGGGGAAAGTCCCTGGAAATTCACCAGTTTATCTCAAGGCCATTGTTTCCCCTATAGCTGTAGGTTGAACAGTGTGCATGTTGGAGAGGGAATTTTCCTTTGTTACCTCTCTATATATGTATGTCCTAATATGCCTTGTTTCATTTTCTTATTGTGCTATTAATCTTTGTTTACCTTGGCTTTTAGCTTCAATTTTTTTTTATCTTCTCCCTTTCTCCATTTCATAATTTTCACATAAATTACCATGAATAAACTTGTTTCTCCCGCCTGTCACTTATTGTTTGCTTTATCGCTAGTTACATCTTGAATAGCTAATATGATATTGCACAATTCTGGGCTGTTAACAGTACCAAATGGAGCAAGAAATAGATGATCATTTTCTGCCAAGCTAAAATGACTTCAGAGTTTTTGTCATTTTCTCACTTGTAGCCAGATTGTTCTATGGGAGGGTTTCCTTTTCCTCACTGTTGCTCAGTGTTCTAAGTTCTTAAAAGTATTCGCTCAATAGATTTGTACCTTAGAGTAGGAAGGTTGTTAGCAAATTGACAGTGAAATTTGGAAGAACAGCAAAATACACAGCTCAGAGCACCTGAAGTTACGTAGCCCAGTGATAACAGGTCACCTTAGGTAGTGGGTACTTACTTTTTTTTGAACAGGCAAAATGAAAAACTAAACCTGTATTTTTTTCAATTATATGCAAGGAAAATAGTTGAAGCAGATTTTTAGTTTGTAAACAGTGTCTGTAGTCTTACCCAATTAAGGCAAATTTCTGGCTTCGCTGCCACTAGCATAAATAATGATGTGTAATTATGGTTCTGTGTGCTACTTAATCCTGTGCTTCAAGAGGTAGCTGCTGCATACTTTTCCTACAGCAAGTATATACATGTATGTGTATATACATGTTTATATATCTGTGCATGGTATACATGTATCTTGACTGATGGAGAAGACAAAACATCTGGAGTAAACTATTAGTCACAGTGTGATGTGCAGGTATGGGACTTGCTTTCAGGAGAAATAAAATGGCTCAGGATCAATATGCAAATACCCGTTGCAGTGTGCCAAGATAAACGGTTTATTTCAGGCCTTTCAGAGCTGGTGCTCCTAGTGCTTTGCAGAATACCTTCTGCACTGATGAGATCCAGTTCACTTTTTGAGCAGTTAGAAGCTTTAATTTTTTTTCTATTTTAAAACAAAGCAGCTAAAGAACAACAAAGTAGCTTCAGAGCTACTTGGATGGCATAGCAGCACAGCAGCTTTAGCTGGTGCTTTCAAAACTGCAAATATTGAGTTAATCTTAATCCTTCAGACTCAAGTAAGTTTCTTTATGGATCAAAGAGCTGGCTTCGTATCTTAGCAGACTTGGTGTGAGCTTTGGTGCCGTTATTCTAAGCCTTGCGCTTTAAGCGCGGTTTTGGGTATTTGCTGCGCACCACCAAGTTCTCCAGAAGCTGGAAAGAAAGAAGTGATCGTTTCCAGCCAGCCCCCATTTCCATGAGCTTATTCCTTGAGCTGTCTCCAGTTGTGTGAAACAGGAGCTCAGGACATTCAAAACCCGCCTGGACGCGTTCCTGTGCGCTCTATTGTAGGTGATCCTGCTCTGGCAGGGGGGTTGGACTAGATGATCTTTGAGGTCCCTTCCAACCTTTAACATTCTGTGATTCTGTGATTCTGTGACTGACTCTGTTGTCAATCGTATCAAATGATTGTGGCCTCTCTGATGAGACCTGTGTGGGAACCTTGCAGGCAAGGATTTGGATCTGTTTTGCTATAGCAGCATTCCTAGGTACTGCAGCCTTCTTTCCTATAAGGAAGAGAAAGCTACAGATGCAGATTTTGTTCCTTGTATTACCAAGCCACAGAGGAGGTGGGGAAAAGATTGCCTGCAGCAGGAACTGGTGGCTGGAGGATGCTCAGGGAAAACTTGGAGCTTAGTACCTGCTAAGATAATGGAGCTGCTCTTGTTGGAGCAATTTTTGGAGCTCAGCTGGAGGACTGATCTGTGAGTGACCTGGAAAGTCCTCCGCAAATAGTCCATCACTTGTCTCTCCGGCCACCAGCGGCAGCATCTGCATCCGTGTTGCCCTGTACCTTCAGTATCACGTAAGCCCTGCTCTCGTAAAGTTTTTGTTGTAACTGTGATAGCCAGAACATGGTTTTAAACTCCAGTTTTGAATGTGCCGAGTCTCATCTGACTGGTCAATGGCTAAATGCTGGCAAGTAAGATTTCAGAACTGTTAAAAATAGGTAGTAGTGGGTTGGTGGACTATAGGAAGGAGGATTTTCCATGGTAGATGTATAGTAGGCAACCCTTGCAGCCTACCTGAGAACAAATCTTGAGAAGGAAGGGGATGCACTATTTTTCATGGACTTGAAAGTACAAATGGTGCTACTAAATTGCTTTCCATCTAAAGGGATTTCAGTAGGGGTAGAAATAAGGGAGGAGGGATTATTTTTGGTTTGACTAGTGTCAGATATGTTCAAGAAAACACAAGGGAGAGCTTAAGACTAACAAGGGGAGGAGCGCAGGCAGGAGGAAACACTGAAGAGAAGCAGGAAGTTTGGAAAGAACTTTGAAGGATAAGCAGGAGGAAAGAAAAAGATGGTTGGAGACACTGTGGCATGTTGGGCTGGAGCAAGCTGTTGGGAGGGTGTCAAAATACCCTTCCCTTCCTCTTTTCTACTCCCTAGAAATCATTTGTTTCACTGGGCGTATGTTGTGGTTTGAGTTGTTCCTTGTTTTGTTTTTATTTGCGTGCCTGGAATGTGTCCGTTTCAGTCACACCTGCAAGTCCCCATTGTCCATTGTAGTCATCGTGTACTTCAGCGGGCTGCTGATCCTCTGTCGCTGCCCTCTGAGCTGCGCATACGTACAAAGTAATGCGGTACCCGAGACTACAGCTGACGGCATCATTCCTAATTTCAACTCATGTTTGGGAGCAAATTCTGTTCAGTTGCTTTGCCTGATGGAGTGTCCAGAAACATCTCTGTTCTGGGAGTCTCGGAAGATCCTGACCAGACTCACTGTTACAGTGCAGGTACTTTTGCTTATAGGTAAATGCATATACAGATGGCAGGAGAATTGAGGCCTGACTCAGGAATTACTTGGGTTACCTCATGAAATCGATGGCAGATGTGACGCTTGTGATGTTGGTTGATGCTTGCAAAGGAGATCTTAGATGGAGTTCCCAGGTTTTCCGAGGAAGTACTGAATGTCTGAAAGGCAGACTGTTCAGTTTGGCAATGGTAGCATTGTTCACACAGGATATTTTTATATTGGGAACTGTGTTTCTGAATTCAAGGGTCAGATCCAGTTCTTGTTTTATCAGGAGAGCAACTGTTACATCTTTCGGAACCTCTGGGTAAACAAAGTGTTTAGGATGCCAGGCGATTTTTCAGTATTAAATCTGCAGTTGTTTTTCAAAACTCAGCATGGAAGTGTTCTGACCTTATGAACTTTTCTGATCTTAATAGGACTTTACAGACTCCAACCCAAGTGCCAGTGGTTGTTTCTCCTGGAAATCAGCAGCTGCATACTGTAACACTCCAGACGGTGCCTCTTACTACGGTGATAGCCAGCACAGATCCAGCCTCAGCGACGACGCCCCAAAAATTCATTTTACAAGCCATTCCTACTTCACAACCCATGACGGTTCTTAAAGAAAACGTCATGCTCCAGTCTCCAAAGCCGGTCTCGCCTCCTTCCTCGATCGTGCTGAGCCCAGCGCAGGTTCAGCAGGTGCTCACCAGCAGCGTGCAGACAATTTGCAATGGAACAGTCAACATGGCTTCGTCTCCATCCTTCAGTGCCACTACCCCTGTGGTAACGTTTTCGCCCAGCAGCTCGCAGGTGGTAGCTCATCCTTCGGGCACGGTGATCACTTCGGTTATTAAAGCACCAGAAACGAAACAGGTTGGCGTACAAGGAGCGGTAAGAGAAGACGACAGTGACAAATCAGACGATACTGAGCAGACGGAGCAGAGGTTCCAGCAGCAGCCCTTTGTGATGGTAGTGTCCAGTTCGAATGGTTTCCCATCTAACGTGCAAGTGAAGCAAGAAGATGAGCCGTTGGAACCCAATTCATATTAATAAATAAATATTATTTTTTTGTAAAAAAAAAAAAAAAAAAGACCCTGTGGATGATTATTTTCCTAAATGTGATGGGACCTTTTCAGTTATGTATATATATGAATTGATTCTGAAGCAAAGCTACATAATTTCTGCAGTTAATTGTTAGAATTCATGCTTTAGAATGGGTTTTGATTTTCTGTTAATTGCTAAATGTTACCATATAAATAAAATTTTATATTACTCATGTTTCAAAATACAGGCATGAAGGAACATGCTTCTTATGCGATGAAGACTTTCTCCTGAGGTTGTTGGCCAAAGTTTCAAACTTAGTTCTTATTGTAGGTCTTCAGTCTGTTGCTGATTTACATTGCAGTAACATTATTATAACCTTTTCTGTTTAATCCATACATGTATCACTTAACTTTTGAAGCAACAGTTACTTTTAGGTGGACATTTTCATTCCATGTATATGAATTTTTATGATCAAGTATCTGTTTCATACCAGTGAATTACACCAGTTTTAGACTTTGATAACCAGGTATCCTCTGGCATTTTTTTGCAGCACAAGCTCTTGTGCGTGCAAAATTGAGTATACACTCCTGTTGAGAGTACATGAAACATTTATTCCAGTAATGGACAATGCCATGTCTATATTTTATATGAAAACATCAGATATATTTAATTACAGAAGCTAACGGCATCACTACAGGTGCAGACGTTTCATGCCATTTTGCAACTATGAAGCTTAACAATCTTGCTTTCTACTTCAGATTATTTTTTAAGGGGGGAGGGAAATGGAATATATACAACTTATGCAGGTATTTGGAGATTAATACTGCTAAGAGTTCTTTTTTTGATTGTAAATAATGTACATTCAATGTCACAGGGAAGTTTTTTCAGCTAATTTGTTTCCATACAAATTTTTGATAGATGCAAATAAGATCATTATGTTTAGAGCTCTAATGTTATATGTATTCATATTACAGAGTGAATTTGTATTTAAAGACAAATTTTTAAATGATGGAGCCCTCTGAACCTTGAGGCCTTGTCTTTTGTATTTTTAATTGGTTTATTATGAAAATAAATCAAGTGGAAAAACATTTTTTTTTGTATTTACTCTGAAATATTTTTAACAGACAAACCAGAACTTTGAACGTAATTCTGGGATGCCATTCATCGCAAAGGTCTTTGTATAACACAGCTGCTGGCCCAAACTGCTAGAGCTTCAAAACCGTGCACGTTGCAGTGTTTCAACAGAAGCTGTATTAAAAATAAATAGGATGCCTGATGAGATTAGTGGAATGGAAAATGACAGGAAATAGGACTTTTCTTGGTTGAATTCGTGTAGGAGTTTTATTGATTGGTTCATAAGGTTAAATTTAAACGTATGAGTACCATAAAAACTCACGGGAGCAGAACAGTGGCAGAGATTGGTTTAGTAGAAGAGAAGTAACTCCACAAATTGCATCGAAGGAGCAGTTCTCTGCTGCAGCCGCCCTGCTTCTTGGTGGGTCAGACCGCCCTGTTGAATTCAGCATTTCTGGCTCCCGTGCAGTCAGGCTTCCACCTGCCAGTCCAGAATGCCTCACCCCATTTTCACAAAGACGGGCTGTACTCAAACCGAAATGACCGATGCCAGCTGAGGGGTGTTTTGTTTCGTTTTGTTTTTTATCTGGCAATATCGCTAGATTAGGGGTAGGCGCTCTGGAAGGGTATCTGGTGCAGTTCTCAGCCTGAGGGCTGCTTCAGATCGATAAAGGCACTGGAGAGGGAAGCTGTTGTTTTTTTAATCAGACTATATAATAAGGGCTTTCCCCTGTCGTACAGATATTTTATAATACTAGGAAGCCTGAAGTGACAATACTTGACACGCAGGTTCGATTCCCGTTCGGTCCTCATGTGTTGCCTGATCTAGCTGAGAGGTGTCCCTGCCCATGGCAGGGAGGTTGGATTAAATGATCTCTGAGGTCCCTTCCAGCCTAGGCCATTCTATGATTCGCTGACGTTAGCATTTTTAAACGTAGGGAAGTTGTTTTACTGATTTACTAGAAATGGGGGAAAAAAATAAATCACACCATAGGGTTACAACTTCACCAGCAAAGCTTCTCGTCATAGGTGCAACTATTACAGAGGGAAAATGGTTTTGTCAGTTCAGATTATGTCAGTCGGGAGAAGCAGGGAAAACCTCCAGCAGACAGTGATGTGCCTCCAACAAGCAGGCTCCGTTGTGTAACTAACAGTAAAGCAAATTCAGCCCCTTCCCGTGTCCCTTAGGCCCCAGTCTGCCAGCTGGGTGTATCTGAACTTCTAGTTCTCCTTAGGAATAAAAAAAAGGGGGGGGGTGGGGGTGACAAGGTGGAGTAAATCATAAAACGAGGGCACACGTTTGGAGTCTGAGCAACTTCCCTCTCTGCTTTTGTGCCTGTGGCACCGGCCAGACAGAAAACAAACTCCAATCCTAGCTGGCTCAGAAAGAAAAAAAAAAAAAGAAACGAGGCCGCAGCGCTTGTGGAGGAAGAGGGGGGAGGAAAAAAAAAACACAACACACTTTCTTTTTTTTTTCTTTTCTGAGGCGTTTCGCGGAAGGGAGCGCGGAGGGGAGGGAGGCCTGAGGCTGCCTCAGCGCCAGGCCCCGGCGCTCTTCGGGCCGGAGCGAGAGGAGGCGGCCGCGCAGAATTCAGGCGACCCCGGTGCCTCAGCCTTCACCCCCCATCTCCCTCCGGCTCCCACCCCAAACGGCGCCGAGCCCCTCTAACGAACCCGCTCCCGCCCTCTTCCGCGCCACCGGGTGGAGGAAAAGGCGGGCGGAGCGGGCTTAGGGAGCCGCTCTGCCACGGCCGGTCCTCCAGCTCGATGGCAGCGGGGAGGAGACGCGCTGCACCTCGGCCGCCCCCTCCCGCCTCGCCCGGAGAGGCGCGGGCGGAGCCTGCGGAGCCGGTTCGCCCCTCCGCCCCTCCGCATCCCGGCAGGCCTTGCGCGCCTGCGGCCTGTGGGGATCGTTGCGCCGCTGCCTCGGCGGCTCCAGAAGTTTCCCGGGGGAGGGCGCGCCATGGCGACGGCGGCAACTCCTCCGCGGTGAGCCTCCCCACTTTTACCGCCCCCGCTGCGCGTTGCCCCCACCCGCCCCCTTACGCCGTTGTGTTTCCTCGGCAGGTTCTCGGACGCGGACATCGACCGGGACCCGGAGGTGGCGGTGCAGGTGAGCGCCCGGGGTGGTGAGGGGGCGCGGCGGGCCTCGCTCCGGGGGTGTTGGAAGTTTCCCGGTGCCGGAGGGAGCCCGGGGCTTGTGGCGGGCCCTGCCGCTCTCGGAGGACGGGGAAGAGTGAAGCGGCCTTGAGGCCGGCGGAGAGGGGGGGGAGGTTGTTGAGTTGTCCCTGGAAACCGCTCTCAGGTGAGGTCTGGCCGCCGAGGGGATCAGAGCGGTTCTGTCAGAGTGCTTGGGCTGCAGAGAGAGGGGGGAGATCAAAACAAAACAAAACAAAACAAGAGCCAACTTTCGCTTCTGTGTCTGTAGAACCCGCCTGTGTGGCTGCCCTGGGTGATCCTGCTCGGACAGGGGGGGCTGGACTAGATGATCTCTAGAGGTCCCTTCCAACCCCCGACATTCCGTGATTCTGTGGTTGTTCGAACGACTAAATCGATTGTGATTTGCCGTTACTGCCCCCCCTCCCCCAAGCTTATTGGGGAAATATATTCAGCCTTTAGTCGTTTTTGTTCTGCCCTCATCTGTTTCTTTCCTTTTCTATATTTTGTTGGGACTGGAACAGATTTTCGTCTTGTCTCGATGTAAAAAATGATATTTTTTTTTTACAGTGAGAACAACCTCCCCGTGGAGGTGGTAGAGTCCATCACTAGAGCTTTTCAAGGCACAACTGGACAGGGTGCTAGATAATGTCACTTGGGCTTCCTTGCCTACAAATAGCTGGATGAGATGATCTTCCAAGGTCCCTTCCAACCTGACCTGTCCAGAGATTCTGGGATTTTTACCAGTTAACATGTATTAATGTGTTTTCAAAGGTCATTTTTACTTAAAACGGGATTAACAAGAAGACAGAACTGAAGGGTGGATAAAATATTTCTATTTAACATACTTGGAAGGGGAGAGGTTGTATATGATCAGTTCTTTGGTTGAGTGTGGTGCTGAAACCCAAAGGTCGCGGGTTCGATTCCCATTCTGCCCCCATGTGTTGCCTGATCTAGTTGAGAGGCGTCCCTGCCCATGACAGGGAGGTTGGATTAAAATGATCTCTAAGGTCCCTTCCAGCCTAGGCCATTCTATGATTCTGCTTGAATAGAGTAGGTGGCAGCAGCATCAGATGATACTGTATTACCTTCCCATAAAGAAAAATGAGGTTTAGGCTGTAGCTTGTGAAAGTTTTTCAGAAAAAAAATAGTTAAACAAATTTAAGATCTAAAAAAAAGAGTAAGTTTCTCGTCATGGGAGAAGAAAAATCCCAGCCCACTCTATTCAAGTAGAACTAACCGTTTACATACTCTCTCCTTCCAAAAACCCCAACAAACAATAATAATAATAATAAAAAAAAAACCCACTACCAAAAGGTCTTTGGAAGTATTGAAGAATACTATCAGAATATGCATTTGTGGGTTGTTTCCCTATACTAACATGATTACTTTGCTTTTCTAATTTGTATTTCAGTCCTTTGTACATTCAGCGTTTCAAAACAAAATGTTAATGTTCTGTAGGCGTTATTTAATATCTGATACAGTAATACTGATGTCACTTGTGTAGCCTTTTTTTAAAGTAGTGAATTGAGTGGGTAGATTAGGCCTGGTAATCGCTGAACTGGCAAGTGCCATAGTTCAGTGTAGCATTTTGCTGACTTAGAAGCTTGGATCTACAGGTACCATACCATGCTTGTATGATCTTAGGTGTGGTCTGGTATCTTAGGTACTTAATATTTCTAAGCTGGGACACAATAGTGTATAAATGGTGTTGTGTAATGCTTCTACATCTGAGTGGACTTGTGTCCAGTCCAGTTAGCATGGCATTTCTGCACTGTGTCCTCGGGAGTTCTGATTCCTTGAACTCCTGGAGACTATGCTTCAGCTTTCTGAATCTGATACAGCTGGAAGATTATCATCCATGTTTAAGTACTGTCTGAATGATAAAGCTGTGAACTCTTGAATGCAGTTTTTTTGTTATTTTAAGTTGGAAACATAGGTTCCTGTGTGGAGACCAAAAGCGCCTTTAGTTCATACAAACTCTTACCGTAAGCACGGAGGGACCTGAAAGTTCCCAGTGTATTTAAGAAATAGATTTGCAACTTGGTCACATGGTAAGGGCCTTCAGAGTCAAAATATGTAGAAAACACATATTTGAGTGTTTATGAGGACAAGGTCTAAGTTTCTTCTAAGTAACTTTTTTCTGATGGCCATGAGAGTTAGACCCCACTTGGTTTTGAGGCTCTAAAGTTCTACTTTACCTCTCAGCGCAATAGGAGCTACTTTTAATATGTGGGTTATCTCATGTACCTCCTGTATGGAATACCTGTAACCATTAGTATTTCCTTCATGACAACTGCTTTTTAATTACTTCAGATCTTAGGAGAGCATCGGTTCAATTAGACTGAGTTGTGATTGTCTACTGCCTGCCACTTTCTTTAGAGACTCCCAAGCTTTTGGATTTAAATGCTGTACTTATATATAGGTTTGCACAGCTTTGGTGTAAGAACTCATGCTGCTGCTAAAAGAAGCTGTTGTAGCCATTTAAAACGTTTATGCCAACTAGGAATGGTGTGACTGCTGTGAAATAGAACAAGACACTGATCTGAGTTAAAACTGAGGCAAATCCTTCTGCTCTTCCTTTTTCTCTGGCTTGATGGGACAGAGTTTTGGCAACTGTGCAGTGCTAATGTGTATGCAGGTTGAAAGCCTGTGTCTTGGCTACATTCATGCTTGCTAGATTCTGTGTAGAAGTCGGCTTAGCAAACAGTTACTGTGCTGTAGTTATATACTCTAGTGGCTTACTGTCTTCTAGCAAAGAGAAAAACTCCTCTTGCTAGTGCGAAAAGGATTGTTCTTTCCAGGTGTGTGCATTGAGTCATTCTGGTGTTATTCAGCTGTTCAAAAGTCATAAACTTTCCTCAGAGGTGGCAAAATGTGATTATTTCAATGTGTATACCCAGTGATTCCCGTAACGAGAGACTACTTCATGCTCATTTCCATTGTGCAGCCGTATTTCCTGTGAACCCTGTGCTCTGTAAGTCTTTTATTGTCCTACTTTTGTGCTCGGCATAAATCAGAGCAATCTCTTAGGGTTGGTAATATTGTCTGATGTGATATTTCATCATGTGTTACAGTGTTTTGACCATTTTATCCCCACACAAGTGTTTTGACAGTTGAGTGTTGGCTTCCAGATTCCTAGTACTGCTGTACTTCCTCAAATCCAGCAAACCTGTGCGCAGGTGTGCTGAGAATTATAGGAAGGTCTTTGGAATATAGAGGATCACCTGTGCATTAAGTTTCAGGTTTAAGACGTTTGAAAGTCCCGTTTCCTTCTCAGTAATAAAGGGCCTCCTTGAATTTGATACCATTGGCAGGTTCCTTGAACCTCAAGCTCTGATGTTTAAAGTTTTGTGGGTGAGAACTGAGCAACAGGTTAACAGTCATGTCAGTGAGGATAGTTGCTTCTGAAATGTCTCTTAGTTCACAGTTTGGTACTGTGCCATTTCATGTTGGTTTTGGGGTTTTTTTTATGTCTTTATAGGAACTGACAACAGCTTTGGAAAAGAATCCAGATGATGCCGAACATTATTGTCAACGAGCTTACGCTTACATTCTTCTACAAAAATACGCTGGTAACGTCTTCAGACGGCGCTGAGCCTTTACCTCTTACTCAGAACCAATGCCCCTTACCTAGTGTATTGTAACGCCTTCTTTACCAAAGGTGTCTTCAATCTGAAGCCAAATACAGTAATGAGAGAAAGTGTTATCTGTAGCCCAATACGCTACTCTTACAGTCAGTGCATAACTTTATAGTTTTCATAACTATTTTGTTTCTTCAAAATTTCCAGTGAATTGGGTCTCCTGCAGTCCCAGCTTTCCGTTTGATTCTATCTTGGCAGCTTTTTTTAAAGTAGACTTAGGCGTATTTTAAGCTTTGCGTTGTGAACATCTTCCATCCTTATGTTTTTGGTGGAGACTGAATCCTGTCATGGTAGGAATGCGATAACTGAATAGTGCCTGGGAAAGAGATTAACTGAAGATTTGATCTTTGTTTTTTTTTTCTTTCCAGCAAAAAGCAAACAGATTCACACTCAGATCTAAGTAGGGGATTTAACTAGATGAAATTCATGTTATGTCTTACACAGAGCTCTAGAGCTGTGAACGGTTCATCCGTAGCACTTGTAGCTAGATCGAATTCAAACGGTGTGATTTGTGTGCAAGCTAAGAAAGCTAGCGGAGTACAGCTTAAAAAAATTTTCACTACTAAAAGACTCACACTTCAGTGCTTTTTTTAACATAGTATTACATTCCTCACCGTTAAACTGGCTTCCAACAGATGCAGTTGCCGATGCAAAGAAGTCCCTAGAACTCAACCCCAATAATGCTGTAGCACTCCTTAGAAAAGGGTACGTATCATGTATTGGTCATGCTGAATATTGTGATAATCTCTAGGGAAATGCTAGTATTTGGATTATGGCTCCGTACAAGCTTTTTGCAACACCAGAAATGAATAGATTTAACGCCTTGCTGTTTGTAACCCATCCGTAAAAAAGAAGTGATTTATTTTGGGCTGATTATCTTAATATCGTAGTAATTTCACTAACAGACCTCTCAGGTGATTGAAATTCTTACGTGTGTAATTTTAACCAATATAGTGTGTGAGGTAATGATGTTGTGATCTTCAGAATGTGTATTAGACCAAGAAGTAATTACTATTTCCTTGTGTTTTCCTTCCTTCATGTCAGGTTAGGTGAATATCATATCAAAAACTATGCATCTGCGTTAGAAGCTTTCAGAGAGGGACAGAGGTTGGACAGTAAGTATTAAAATTTCTTGTGTGCACAGTGCTACTTTGCCAAGGAGAAAAAAAAAATTTAATGTGTTAGTTGAAAGTGAAGACCAAGGTCGGTTTTTTTGTGAGTGGGTTGGGTTTGGGTTTCTTAAGGCTAATGAAGTAGATGCCTGACTTGAGGTGTCTGGATTTTGGGAAGGTTTATGCAGTCACTGCATGAAAGTGTAAAACTGCTTAAAAATGTGAATCAGTGTTCTTTGCAAGTGGTATACGATACATTTATTTTTATTTCTTTATGAAATGGGGATTATTTTCCTGTTTCCAGGAGGTCTTACGAATTAATGGTGGCTATGCTGTGGCATTAAGTGTCATAGAAAAGTTTCTAAGCAGAACAGACTCCTTATATATAGCTGGAATTTCCTACTACTTAAAGCATGCGATAGACTTTAGAAAGAACATGCAACTTGCTGAGTCTTCAAACTGACAAAATGTGGTTTTACCTCACGTTGCATATCGCTTAATTGCAAAAACATATGCATTATATCTCTTTTTTCTTAAAGTGTTGGCTTCTCGGTGGCACTTTTTAGTTCAGGGACAAATAGACGTTTTTAAAAAGCTGACTGTGTTCTAGAAGGAGGAAGGGAGTAGCTTAAAACGGAAAGCTTTGGTAGAGGACCTGGGGAGGCATACAGCAAAGAAGTTGCAGGATGGTTGTGACTCCCTTCTCTTCCCTCATATTTTCCATTTCTTCTCATTCTATTCCTTCCCTTCCCAACAGCAGAAGGAAATGGTAAGAATCATAGAATCCTAGAACGTTAGGAGTTGGAAGGGACCTCCAGAGATTATCTATTCCAATCCCCCTGCCAGAGCAGGATCCCCTAGGGCAGCCACACAGGAACGTGTCCAGGTGGGTTTTGAAAGTCTCCAGAGAAGGAGACTCCACAACCTCTCTGGGCAGCCTGTGCCAGTGCTCTGTCACCCTCACAGTAAAGAAATTTCTCCTCATGTTGAGGTGGAACTTCCTATGTTCTAGCTTATACCCATTATTCCTTGGCCTATTACTGGGCACCACTATGAAGAGACTGGCACCTTCCTCTTGACACCCACTCCTCAGATATTTGTATACATTAATAAGGTTCCCTCTCAGCCGTCTCTTTTCGAGACTAACCAGCCCCAGTTCTCTCAGACTCTCTTCATAGGAGAGATGTTCAAGTCCCTTGAGGGAAAAAAAAATGCACCTTGAGAGCTTACACAGAGCATTGTCATGGTCTCAGATGTTATGTCATCTTAGCTGTAACTGTGGCTGGGACCTGAAGGTTTAGGAAAAATTTATTTGCCTCTCCTGAAGAAGCGATCACATCCTCTGATCTGAAACTGGAGTTCCATGGGAGCATAATCCAATTTGTGCTTATTGCCTAGAGATGAGGCTCCTTCCTACTCTTGTGCTTGCTTAGCCTCTTCTTTCAGTGCACTAAGTCTGCAGAAAGCTACTATTTTTAAAATCTTTTTCCCCCTGGATAAATGTTGAAATGGCCCAGTTGAAGGATCTGAGCGCTCAAGCCATGGGAAGTGAAGTGGCAGAGCAGTGTTGGGGCACTGAGTGGTGGTGATGGGAAGGGTATATGGTGGAATCACAGTGACTGTTAGTTGTCAGCTTTGGCAGCCCTGGAGCAGGAGTTAAAAATAAAATGTAAGAAATTTCAGTTTTGGTATTTGGTTAACTTGGTAGTCTCCAGTAGTTTATACATTAGGAACACGTGTAAGTGTATCTTAGCAATCTAGCCAAGTTCTCTGTTTTGAAAGGAAGTGACTTATTGTCGCTTCCCTTGCTTGACTTTTCGTACATCTCCAAACTCACCACTCCTGAATTGAATAATTAATCTATTTTTTATATATATATTTTTGCCCCACCCCAAGCATCCAATAACAATTTGAGGCTTTTCATTTACATGAATTTTGCCAATTTTTATAGTTCGTCAGTTGGAGTTGTTCATAATACAGATTGTACACAAAATCTCAGGACAGAGTGTCACTTTTTTTTTTTTTTAAATTTCATTTAACCTCACATCTTACTTACACAGCAGGGTGCAACAGCACACAGAACTGCAGGTGTCTTTTTAGGTATGTCAGTGAATACCAAGATCCTCTTAGCCTCTTCAGAATCCCTGAAATACAGCACATTTTTCTGCATTGAATCGCTCAACTTCTTACCTGTTTGAGTTTAATTTGCTGTTATTTTGCTGCTTACCCAGTTGAAGTGTTTCTGAAGCTTTCCAGCCCTTCCTGATTACTCTCACATCTGAAAGCGGCTTCTGCTGTGCTTCCCGTGTCTCATTACAAAGCTTGGTGACCTGCTGTGAGATGAGGAGTCTCCTGAAGGCCTTTTTAAAAATGCAGATTTTGCAGTTGATTCTGTTCCATACGTCACCTAGTACGCTGGCAAGTTTATGTCCGTAGCGGGATGCGCCTTTGCAGTTCTGTGGAGTGTTTGATGGATCCCAGGTGGAAACAATTGTGAGCATAAGCATTTTGGCAAAGCAGTTAACTTTGAGTTAAATGCATCTAGTGCAGAATGAACGAAGCGCAAGGGGAAAAATTTGCCGCATACGGCCGAGCAGGTGACAAAGAGAGAAGACTTTAGCTGTTGCTGCCTCAGAGAATTGCTGCGGTGGGGAATTCTTTGCTGGCGAGGCTGTTTTCTTTGCTACACGAGAGGGCAGAAGCGCACCGGTACGTGTTTCTGTTCCTAGCTGATGTAGGGGCTGATTTAAATCTTAATTTGAAAGGCAAACAGTGATGAGTTTCCTACTTGTGCTCATTACCGGTAGATCTGAGAGGCCGAGGGTACCACAGCAAGCTTCCCATTACCCACCTACAGGGATATCTAAATAGGGCTTGATGTGATGGATTGTTGAATGTTGCAGTGTTTATTCTATATAATAACATCAGGAAGCATGATTCTTTTCACTCAAACAGGAGGTTAGACTTTTCTTGTATTCTAAGAGTTCATAGATTTTCAGTAAGTGAAGATTCAGTTAGGTTTTCTGAATGAGAAAGCGTTAGAAGTTGTGAAGTTCTTTAGGAGGATAATGCAGTTACAGCGCACAAAAAAACCTCCAGTTTTTCCTCGAATTATAAAATGTGCTGGGATGCAGGGAAAGAGGCAGCGTTTGGCAAGAGGGGGAATCTTCTAGGAAAAAGGGAAAGTAACACTGAACTTCTAACGTTTGTGTTGCATGTAGCAATCCTGTCCTAGGCTGTAGCTACAAAGAGAATTCCTCACCTGCTGCTGGAAGTCGGAGGCTGGGTCAGTGGAGACTTGACTTGGATTCTCTTCCCTTAAACTCTTGAACCTACTTAATTGGATTTCACTTTCAATTAATAAACTTTGTTCTTGACTGCAATGATTGGAAGTGTTGTTAGAGCATGGTTGCAAAGTTTTAAAATTACAGATTAGTTTAGGTTGCAGGCAGGCACTGGGGCTCATCCAATTCTGTGCCCGGGCCAAAAGCAATCCTGACTTTGAACTTGCACGCGTTTGCTCGGGTCCTTCCACTGTTATTTCCAAATATCTCCAAGACTGAAGATTCTGTGGCCTCTTTGGGTAACCTACTCTGGCGTTTGACAACTCTTAGTAAAAAAATTGCGTTATCTGATCATCAGAACTTACTTCATTGCATCTTGGGTCATTTGCTTCGCTACCTTTCCCCATGTACTTGTGAGGACAGTCTGCAGTCAGTCATCTGAATACCTTAAGAATACACTAAGTAATTGAAAACAGCCCTTGGATCCCGCAACAGAACTCTCTGATAGTTGATTTTGGTTCATTCCACCTTAAAATAGGTACTTTCTTTCTGGAATTTGCAAGGAATATAGAAAAGACCGCAGCAGTCAGGGGTACTGTAATGTCAAGACAGCTGCATTATTATTTGCATTTTTAGCTTTTCCTAAGTGACCGAGAGATTACATAAATGTTCTGTAGCCTAAAATTTAGATAGCTTTTGAGATGAATGGTGAAAGAAAAGGGAAGAGAAAATAGCTTGAGGAGTGGGTTAGCAATTTTACGACCTAAGACACACCTTATATTTTATGTGCATTTTATATTTGAAGGGGTGGGGCTTCATGCTTTGAATAACTGCAGTGGAGTCACATTTGGTGTTACACACATGTCTGCTGGGAACTCTTGTCAAGTCTCTTCAAGCCCTCTGGGATAGTTGGCTGAGTGAAATCCCTCAGTGTGAATTCTCTCTCGTAAAAAGATAAAAAGTTGAGCTACTCTTAGTACTTTCTCAGTAACGTTGCCACTTTTTTACTTTCCTGGCTCTGAAAGATTCTTCTGGCAATTTTGTTGGAATAAAGTGATTGCTCTGTCATTACACTTCTACCTTTTGAGCTATTTTTCCAGTAAACTCATTTTTCTCTGGGAAGCAGCCATCCTAGAGTCCTACCTAACTTTTCTGAGATTTGATTCATAGGGAGGAATTGGCACCTGTGTATTTCTAACATCCCTGGAAGTTTAAATGGTTTCACACAAACTTTACAAACACACCAGGACAAAATCCTCGATGTTTGTGAAACTTGTGCAACTTTGGGTTGTCCTCAGAGCAGACAGTCTCTTTTGATATTTCTTTGAAGAGGAAGCACGTGACTGTTTGAAAAAATAATTTTAAGGATAACAGGGAAGTGTGTAAAACTGTATACTTTGTGCTTCCCAACCAGTTCTAGAGGGTTTGAGCAGACTGGAAAGAAATAGTGTATCTGGGTCAGTTCAGACAAAATCTGGTGTCCTACAAATTAATTTGAAGTTAATTAAATATAACAGAGTTAAATAATAGAGTTGTGTAAAAATACTTAAAGGTTGAATGACAGGGGTTACAAGAAGATGATAGGAAGTAATACAGTTTTTTAGTGAATCAGTGGATTTTGGATGGATTTATTCCAATTGATGATTGTGAGGAATTGTTCTTTATGCAATACATGTAGTGCTTGGAGTTCTAATGTTACTGTGTTTGATCTCTTCTAGATGTAGATGATACCTTTACTATTTGGATTAAAAGATGTGAAGAAACACTAAATGGTAAGAAAAACCCCATTTACTTGATAAAGCATTTGATACGCCCAGGGCTTTGAAGTTTTGTCGTCTTTTTCAAAGACTTACAACTTACCTCTTACTTTGAACAAAAGAATTTTTTTTTTAAAAAAAAAAATTCTCTGGTTTCTCTTGGAGTACATCTGAACACTTTTGTGCTTCACATTTAGTGGCACATTAGTAGGTTTTTAATGTAATATTTAGCTGTAACGGGTAAAACTCAGTCATAACAAATTTTAATTCCTTTTTGTAACTAGTTTTACCTATGGGAGGATGTGTCAGCTTGCCTTCTAAAAACAACATCAGAATAAGTTTTCAAGTCTTGAGGAGTCTGAAGATGGAAAGAGGTGGAAATCTGAGGATTTTACTCCTTGTTTCCTGTGGGGCTAATTGTTGCTCCCTTGTTTTACCAGTGGTAGTCAGGGAGACCGACAGCTTCACAATTAACTCGACTGCAGTGCTTAAGCTGCCTGTGGCTTTTAATGAAGTACAACAGAATTACTGATCTAGTGGTTTGTTTTGTTTTTTTTTACCTCCACCTGTTGTAATTTTTCCCTCCTCTATTGTGATGCGCGCTGGAGAATGCGGCATTTGAACAAGTCGTGTTGACTGAAAACCAGAGGAGAACCCTTTTGTGTCCTATAGGAACAAACATATTTCTGCTTTGTGATGTGTTTTTGCAAGGTTTATTTTAATTTGGGGAAATTAGATAAGTGATTGCCATGTGTGGTCTTATTTGCAAAGAACTGTCTTGGGTGGCCACTTTCTCTGCCCTCTTAATACTTATTTTTCTGTGATGTCATAATTACTTTTTACAGTGTTTTGAGTGGTTCAGCTCAATCGTTTTATCCTGAACATTCATCCCTGTCTTGTCTTTTTTTTGAGCCGTTTTCTTAATTTTATGATACACCATCAAAACAATACAAAGCACAAAAAAAAACCCCAAAACAACGGCTGATTTCTTAATTACGACCTAATATTCTTTTTTTGTTAATCTTCATCTCTTTTTAGCAGTGTGCATTATAAAGTGAGCAAAGAGGAAGTTTGTTTCTTTTCAAGCACATCTAATCTGAAATATTTTAGGAAGAAATATTTAGAGGAGGAGATCAGATAGAAGTGTTAAAGTATATTTAAGGTCACATGAGTGAATTTTTATGCTAAGATTCCATCTCATTGCCTGGCGTGAGCTACAAGTTTGATGAGAGCTTCGTGCTAGTCCTGTGGATGGATGATAAACCTTGTACAGACTCGGGGAAAGTGATTTTTAAAACTTCTGTTTGCTGCGATGTTGCTTTCATTAAAAAAGGTCTGTATAGGTTTCTGATAAGCAAGGGAAAAACTGTTCTTTCTGTTAATGAGAACATGCTTTTGTATTACAATTGTTCTTTTGCACAAATTGCTGATGGAAGTCTTGATTAAAAAGTAATGTCATAAAAGCAAAATACCAGTGGTAGAACTGGCAGTTTTTAGCTCTTCTGAGATTGGAATAAATGCAGAATATCTGCAGTACCTTAAGAAAACTAGAGTATATGCCTTGTAAGTTCAGTGCCTTTTTCTGAAAGTGCAACTTTTTTCTTTCCCACAGCATCACAGACAGAAGTGGTAAGATGTTCTCCTTAATATGTTTACTGTTTTGATTTCTTTGTGAAGCTAGAGTGTAATTTTAGGCTTCAGTGACTTCTTAGAACTTTCAGGCTTTAAAAATAATCTTTTCCATTGCATGCAGTTCTGAAGGATTTCACTTCACTTCTAAACGTGTTCTTTTATTTGAGAGCAAGGCTGCAAAATTCGAACCCTGAAAACTCTTAGGAATAGCATACAAATCTGGCGATCTGTGCATATAAATGCATGAATTTTAACTTTCTGGCTTGCAGTCTGTGGCCTAATTTACAAATTAACCAGCTCATGTTGTCAATACTAACTTGCTTGTGACCCTAGAAAGTAACTTTTTTTTCACCCCCCCGGTAGCTTGCAAGTACTTTGTGTGGATGTTTCTCTTCTGTAGCTTGTTCAGCTTTCAGTTTCCTTTTTTTTTTTGTGGAAAGTTTTCAGGAAAAGTGTTGACATGACCACCTCTCCTTTTTTTTAATTTTTTTTTTCCCCTTGAGACATACATGTGGGAATTTGCATGGGATGTTCTGCTCTCTCTTTCATAGTTAGTTCAATTTTTGACATTTTTAAGAGTAGGGTAGAGGAACAAAGTGTACAGAAAACATAGTAGGTGTATGTAAAGATGAATCTTAGAGTTAAAAGGGTTTTTTATGTTTAAAAGTTAAACCTTGAGTTTGCAGATCTATTTCGGATTTCCCTGATGACTTTTAGTTTAGCAACTTAGACCTGAAAGCCATACGATGTCTACTTCTTACCCAGGAAGAAAATGAGTTAAAGCTGAACTTACTGCTGTGTATAAAATGTCTGAGCACTATATTCTAAGTTACAGACTGAGATATTTCATCTAAATTGAAGCTTTTTATATCTTAACCTGGCATAAATGGCAAATAGAACAGTCAGGAGCTTCACCTGTAGGTTAATGCTCATACAGAAATCAGGAACAGGGGAGCTGTCTGTATAAAAATGATTTATGTCTTTGAAAAGTACTTCATTGTATGTTTTTACTTACACTGATATAACTTTTCTTTCCAATGGCATATGCTTCAACTAGAACACACAGCAGCAACCTCTGCCACCAAAGATCAAGTAAGTCAACTTTAGCTTTACTGTGAGAATTAAAATAATTGACACGTAACTGTTCTTTGACTTGGGGATTGGGGAAGCAAGATAATGACTGTAGAAATTCTTTTTTTTGGTAACTTTAAAAACGTGGCAGTTTAAATGAGGTGTTTCTCAGTGTGATCGCTTTTTTGTTCAGAATGAATTGTTCTTTGAGGACGTTACGCCTCACTGGGAGAGTGGGGAATGGAGTAAGCGTTCTGTTTCTAATGCTCATGCTGAGCTTATTTCAGACTGCCTCATTGTGCCTAGTGTAGGTAATGTTTTTGAAATACTCTAAGATCCTGAACTGAGAAGTGCCTTTTAATTTGTAGAAGGCAAACAATATTATGAATCGGTTAAGGAAGTGACTTGATTTTTTTTTTTTTTTTTTTGCTGCTTGATGAAAAAAGAATCTTTGTTCTTTAACTACTTACCTTATCAGTTCTGCAGATGCTCTTTTAGGGGAGGGGGAAGAAATCTAGTTCTGCGTGTCTTCTCTCCCCTATGAGACCAAACAGTGTACTGCTCCAGCTTTTGGTGTTCTTCTGTGTATCTCTTTGCCGTCAGTTTTTCCTCTCTATTTAAAAAAAATATATATGTTTTTATTTTTAAAGATATGACTGGTACCAAACGGAATCTCAAGTAATTGTGACTATAATGATCAAGAACGCACAGAAGGATGATGTCAGCGTGCAGTTCTCAGAGAAAGAGGTGATTTGTATTGGTTATTGATCCCCATCCCCGGATTCCTGAAGATGTATTAATTAAAACAGTGAACGTTATCTGCTGCAGTTGCATGAAAGGAATGGTACAGGTGGTCATTGTTCTGAGCTCTTTTAATGCATATACCACCTGTACGCAGCTGCCAGTGTGTTTAGATGGGTAGGGGGAGAAGTGGTCTGGACTTTAAATGTTTGCATGTGCCTGTATCTGGAGTAAGGACAGACAGACAAGGTATTGTAAAAACAGGTATGAATGAGCATTAGCTCGCTTTAGGGCAATTACAGGAAAAGAATGAATGTTGGTGGGTGTTTTTTTCTTGCTTTCGGTGTCACTAAAATCGTTAATGGCAGCAAAGTATGTATTTCAAGGAAGTGCAGGAGTCCCTTTGTTGTGGTGCCAGTGACACTGTGTTCAAGTTAGCTGAGAATACTAAAGAGTTAGGTTCTTACTCTGAGCTAAGGTGATACTTTATGAGCTACCAGAAGTACTTGTTTGTTACTGTTTGCTTTAGATGGTTAAAATTGTGTGAGCATTTGGCCTGCGTTTTGCGTGTATGAGAAGTTGCAAATTGTTTTTATGTTCCATTATTAATGTGTTGGTACTTTGTTTGCCATATAATTCTTTCCCCAAGAAGTGTAGAACAAACTGACAAGATAATAGGCTTTTTGAGTACTTACTGGCTAAGAATTGAAATCTCCTGTTCATTTTCTGGTATACTTTAGAAACACCTTGTTCAATAATGCAGTAATGTAATGGCGTTGTCTGAAATTCTGACGCCTGATGCTTTAAGTGCCCTAGTGAAGGGTCATTAATTTAATCACTTAATCTTGGTGCCAAATGACAGTCCTTTTCTTGGAAATGGAAAACTGCTCTCAGAGGTGACCAGAGATGTGTTTTCAACTGTTAACAGATGAATGCATCCGTGAGACTTCCATCAGGTGAAGACTACAACTTAAAGCTTGTTCTTCTTCATTCTGTAGTGCCAGAGCAAAGTACATTTAAAGTGCTTTCAACAAAGGTAAGCTTCTTAAAGTGTAAATTATTTCTTTGACTGCTGCTGATGTTGAAAACGTTTCTGCTCTGTTGTCTTGTCTCCCTGCAACAGTCCTAATACCTTGCTTTTCATACAGAAATGCTTTTTCTTTCTTCAAGGTGCCTTTCAGCCTGTGGGAGGCTTTCTAAACTTGTGCAAATATCAGAAATACTAATATAATGGTGCTTATTGAAGTGCAAATTACAGTTATGTTGAGGATGCTTTTACTTGTTGCCGTAAAAAGAAGACTGTGGTCTTCACTCTTAAAATTCAGGTACAGGGAAAGCACAAACACCTTTCTAATAAACTTTTAGGAGCCAGTATTGCCTAGTGAAGCACCGTTACCATCGTGTGCCCAAGATATACACGGCAGACTGAAGTGTTGATTTAAGTGTTGAAACAAGTTCTTTAGCGTTTCATGACTTCTTGCTGGTAAAGGTTAGTGTGGTGGGTTGACCCTGGCCGGCCGCCAGGTACCCACACAGCCGCTCACTCACTCCCCCCTTCACTACTGAACAGGGGGAGAAAATATCTCCAAGGGCTCAGGGTTTGAGATAAGGACAGGGAGATCACCCTCATTTACCGTCCCGGGCAAAACAGACTCAGTTTTGGGGAAATTAGGTACATTTATTAAAAGAACTAATCAGAGAGGAGTAGTGAGAAGTGAGAAAGAAACAAATCTTAAACAGAACACCTTCCCCCCATCCCTCCCTTCTTCCCGGGCTTAACATCAATCCCGGTTTCTCCACCTCCTCCCCCCGAGCGGCGCAGGGGGACAGGGAATGGGGGCTGCGGTCAGTTCATCCGACGTTGGTTCCACCGCTTCTTCACTCCGGGGGAGGACTCTTCACTCTTCCCCAGGGCCATTGTGGGGTCCCTCTCACGGGAGACAAGCTTCACGCTCTCTTCTCCGCGTGAGTCGTCCCACGAAGGGCAATTCATCACAAACTGCCCAACGGGAGACACCTCACGAGGGGCAGCCCACCCCTCGTGAGTCTGAGGCGCGGTCCTTTGGGGGAAACTGCTCCAGCGTGAGCCACCCGCAGCGTCCCAAAAGTCCCACCGGCCAACCTGCTCCAGCGTGGGCATTCCTCTCTTCCACGGGCTACAGGTTCCAGCAGCGACTTGCTCTGATGCGGGCTTCCCACGGGCTACAGCCCCCTTCAGGCAACCACCCACACGGCGTGGGGTCCTCAGTGGACATCTACGCGGTGATCCTCACGGTGGACATCTGCACCTCGCCCATGGGCTGCAGGGGGACAACCCGCTTCACCATGGTCTTCACCACGGACCCAGGGGACTCCTTCTGCTCCGGCGCCTGGAGCTCATCCTCCCCCCCCTCCTTCTTCACTGACCTTGGTGTCTGCACAGATTCTCACTCCTCCATCTCTGTGCCAGCTGTTATGGCGCAGTTCTTTTCCCCGTTCTTAAATATGTTTTTCACAGAGGCGTTCCTCTGCTATCACCTTACTGATAGGCTCAGCCTTGGCCAGCGGCGGGTCCCTCTTTGTAGCTGGCTGGCATTGGCTCTATCAATCTTGGGGAGCTTCTCACAGCTTCTTACAGAAGCCACCCTACAGCTCCCCCCCCCGCCGCCGAAATCTGACCAGGCCAAACCAAAACAGTTAGCCATACGGTTGACTCTTGGCTTTTCAAGAGAGTGTATTCCACACTGTTCCTGGAAATAATACTCTGTTGGAGACACCTAAAAATCTCATGGTGTGAGAGAGAGTGCTTATGTATCAGTATTTTGTTTCTTCTGTGTTACAGGTACAGAAAAATAAGAAACTGTCTGTGGTCTGGCATAGCAAATATTGTTGGTCTAACTTATAGACAGACGTATGTTTTGTCCATAGAACCAAGCTTCTGAAGCGGGAGTGTGTTGTTGCTGCTTCCCTTGTTTCTCAGCAGTGGTTCTGCAGAACTTTTGCAAGTTACTTTGTGTTCTTATGTTCCCTTTTACTTATTGGTTTCTCAGAAAAGTGCCTCTATTAGTTCCTGCATCATTTTAGGGAAGAGAGACTTCAAGATGAGATGGGAGGATTGCTGTGGAACATTGGTCCCGTTTTTCCACTCCTCGCACTGAGGAGACTGGACGGATTATTTGATTGAGTCACATGAGTTCTTACACTGTGGGAAATAAACAGAGCGCTCTATGTAGAAGATCTGGTAGTCCCTTGGTATTTATATAAATCTCAGTAGAACAGGCATGGACCTTGGCAAAAGCAGTAACTGAGGTCCTCTTTGCTTTATGTTCCTATCTCGCTTGTATTATGCACTTCTTTTGCCATTACTTTTAGTTATGTGGGTCTGAATTATAAATATTTTGCATTTATTTTGAAATGTTACTTTTCCTACGTAAGTGTGAGAGAGTATTTATGAGACAAAAAGGGGTAAAAGAGAGCACAGAAGGTGTTCTTACAGCAGAAATCAGTGCTTCAACATGTTTCTCATTTTGCAGAAAAGAATAGTGTAAGGACACGTGTGAGGGAATAGTGGAGGAACACAATTTAAATGATGCCCCAGCTAATTCCAGTTCCGACCAGCAGGTGGAGCGGGGCTGAAGGAAAAAAAAATTAAAAGCAGATCTACATTAAACATGCAAAAGCTTTAAAAGCTTAGAATATTTCACTTTGTAAAGCATTAAGCGCTTTAAGGGAATGGCGCAGCCTCAGTGTTTGAATACTAGAAATTCAGATTTCTTCTCATAAGTTTCCTGTATGTACTTTGTTCTTAGGAGAGGTAAGGAAAATACTGTTACTACTTTCAAGAAGCTGTCCTATTACTTAGAACTTATAAAACTCTTTACGAATCTTTTTGTGCCATTCACATGAAGTCCTTTTGTAAAGACTTGCAAAGAAAGACAAAATCTCATTATCTTCCCGATTATATGAACTTCTTACTACACAGTCTGAAAGAAATTGTGTTTTCCTGGGGTGAGAACCGATCTGTTCCTGTGGATTCATAATTTCACATAAGAATAACTGCGTGAGTTCACGCTGCTTTATTTTGTGTTGCTGTTTTGAATGCGTGAGCCACGTCGCCATTAGCGTTGTGTATTCTTCACCAGGCAATGAAGAATCTGGTCTTTTCCAATTATAGGAGGAAATACGAGGAAACAGTGGAAATGTATGGGCAGGTGGTGTGGTGGGTTTCCCATGAACTTCATGAAACTCATAAATGTAATGGTCAGAGGATAAATCAACAGAACTGCCAAACAGAACAATTCTGCCTGTTTTGTAGAAGCTGGAGAAGGATTTCTTGGTACTGCTTGAAATTCAGCATCACTTGGAAAACGCGAAGGGATAAACGTGAAGGTGCAAATACAGGAGGAGAAAACAGCATTAATTGCATTTGCAGAGTTGCAGATTCCAAAATAACTGCAAAGAAAAGACAAAATTACAGTCTCTGGGACTGGTTCTTTCAGGGAGTATTAACAGTGGTGAAAAACGCAATTGATACCTTCAGAATTCTTCCTTTCCTAACAATGAAGTAAAATTGTACCTTTCAATAAATTCGTGCTGTGTCTAGCTCTGAGATAAAAAAAGAATCCCTGTTTGGAAAATGGCAGAACTAGCAAATGGTACTGAGGTGGGATAGATGAGGTGTTTGGAGGTGTTCGAATGATTTCTGTATGAGCACAAGTAAGTGTTCATAATCTAATGTTCATAATCTGCAGACTTCTGACTTCAAGCTGTGAGCTAGAAGAGGTAAAATACTTGATGCCAACTCGAGAACAGCATAATGTGCGGGTAAAGTCCAGATAAAATATTCATCTTTGTCTCTATACATCCTAGTATTGTATATTCTCTGATTGTTTACAGATGATGCAGACTGCCTTTTATAGTGGCTGTATGTGTTACTGCCATGTGTGGAGCCATTTATTTTTTCTTTACCTAAATGAAAAGTTTGTTTGCTATTTAATAGATGTCACCACTAGCAAATTCCACTTTGAGTTGAATATGGTTCCTGTTCACATTTAGGTGCAACTTAGTTAAAATTACCCAGCGTTACTCAGCTTATAATTCTGATCTAAGGCCTCAGCATAATGTTCTTGTGAGAAAATGCTGAACACGGCTCCTGAGGGAATTGTTATATATTCATAGAATTTTTTTTTCTTTTCGTACACCAACAGCATAGTTGATAGATCATAACTAGATCAGTTAATACTGTTGGGTTTACTCCTCATCTGTCAAAAGTGTCTGACTGTAGTGATCAAGCAGAAAGTAACAGCAGCTCCAAAAAGCACTGCATAAATTGAGCTTTGTATCTTAACAAAAACTCATCTGGTCTTTGTATGTAGCATGGCTTTGTATGCAGTAGGTGGGATTTTTTGTGCTTTGGTGGCCATCCTCAAGTGTGTTCATGTGAAGTGGGGGTAACCCTGTGCCACAAACTGCAACTGCACATCGCATTCAGCATTTAGCAGGAGGAAGGTGTCCTTTTGTGGTGCTACTTGGTTTTGGTTAATTTTTTTTCTTTTACGTATTTCCAGAAGAGGGAGCTAAAATGTAAAGTTTGGACCAAGTCTTGCTCTTTGGAAGTTGTCCGAGTGCGGTTATCCGGTAGCTCAGCGTACGTAATATCATTGTGCTCCCTTCGTAAAAGGAAAAAGGCATAAAAATTTGTTCTAATGAGTGACTAAATATGTCTAGGATAAAACTAACTGATCCACCTCCGTCCAGAGAATAGGGCAGGAAAGTACAAATGCAAAATGGTGTCAGGATTCCTAATGCTCTGAAACAGCTCTTTGTGCACAACGAGCCTTGCTTTCTTTTCCCTCTTCTGTTCAGACTATCCATCAGTTTGTTTGGCATTCTAGAGGAGTGTTCTGCCGTGTTCTCTTGGAAACTCGTGTAAGGTGAGCAGTTTCTCTGGGTCTTTTGTTGTGTTCTTGGTGACACTTAGGGTTTTCTCCTCCTTACATCTTGAAGAAAAGAGTGAGGATGTGCCTTTAGCACATGTGTTTATAAACTTGAAGGAAACTTGAACTTGCACTTTCTCTTTTTCTTCCCCTCTGCTTTTGCATCTAGAAATAATCTGGGGACAATTACTCGGGGTTTTCAGTTTTTAGGAGTTTGGGCTTTTTGCAAGCGATGGCTTACAGCAATTTACAGCCATTTGTGGTGAAAAGCAGTTTCTTTATCCAAGAACTGTCCTTTAGAGATGAAAATTGTGCTGTAAACGGGAAGTGTTAGAAATCCTCAGCTTCTTTTACGATTGACGTTGGTTACTTAATAGAGATGTCTGAGACAGAAGCGCGCTCTCAGCAGCTTCATGCCAAGAATATGGTAGTGTGCAGCCTAGGAATGTTTCTTTTCCTCAAAGCAACATTTTTGCCTTGCAAACTCTGGAATATGCTGTGCAGCTTCCTGGAAGAGCACACTGATGCCTTTTGGTAGAGAGAAGGGAAAAGGCAAAGAGTGAAACTGTTTCACACGCTCTTGGACTGTCATCACAGTCTCTATTCAGAGGCAGATGTACACAAATTGATAACCAGAGGAACAGATTTATTTTAACTCATGTTGACTTTTGCCATTATAGCCTGATCTTTATAAGATACTTGCTTGGGTTTGGGTATTTTCATTCAGTTGCTTACAGACACTTGAATGCAGACGTCCCTGCTCTCATGAACTTGTTTTCTCTGTGAGGCTTTCTTGCAAATTCACATCCCCTATATATATATATAAATTCTCGAGCATTTTCTGTAAATTCTAAACTGTTAATTTAAGAGATTACTTCGATAATTTTCTGAATTTTCTCCTGTCTCTTGGGAGGGCTACTTGGAGCCATTTCCTGACTAGAACATAAAGAAACCTTCCCAGTGATTGGCATGATTATTTACTTCGTTCAGAGTTTAAGTTTGATTATTTTTTTTTCTTCTGTATGAATACAGATAAGTGTGAGGCAGATTTAAACTTGTTAATGCTCTGAGAACTATGTTATAACCAAGCTTGTAGGTCATTGCCTATGCTTTATATAAATTGATAAAGGACCTTAGAGATGATTTAATCCAACCTCCTTGTCATGGGCAGGGACGCCTCTCAGCTAGATCAGGCAACACGTGGGGACCCAACGGGGATCGAACCCGCGACCTCGGTGTTATCAGCACCACGCTCTAACTGAGTGAGCTAGCCAGCCCCCTAGTTTAAGAACTATTGGAGTAGTGATGGTTTATGTTGAGGATGCGGTGATAAAGAGCTTTAGGATACATAAATGTTTGATATTGCTAGCTCCTTCTCTAAAATTCAAAGTTTTAGCAAGTGGTTGCTATGTAATATCAATGAGCTGAAAGCTTTGACTTTTTGCACTCAGTTCTCTATAGTGTCTTAAAGACAAACTGGCAAAGAAACTGAAATGTGCACGCAAAATCTCTTCTGTTGCAGTGTATTAGCTAAGGAATCAATTTCTTAATTATCGCTTATTTGTGATAGCACTATGGAGTTATTTTGAACTTAGTATACTTTGTTTAAAGTTATGGACCAAAGATCTTGGAATTCAGAATAAAAGCAACCTGTAGAAGGTCTTTGAATAACGAGGATACCAATACTGTGTGTGCATAAGATCTCAGAAGTGAGTTTGAATAGGTTGTACATTTTTAGAAGATAGTGCTACTTTGTCCTACCCCTGAATTTAGGTAACAAAATACATGAGATGATTGCAAAATGACAACTCCAAAACACTTAAAAATTACAACTCTGACAAGGCAGTCAGTAGTTCAGTAAATAACTAAGTAGTTGATTGGAAGCCCCGATTTTTCATTCTTTCTGTGTTTGATATAGCAAAACATCAGAAATTACAAGGGTGTTTTTTGATACATGTTAAAATTAATGGCTGGGCTACTGCTTAAGCTTTGCCGGTTGTGATTTGCTTCATCCATCTGATCAGAGCTTGACGCAAATTTACCAGTGGGAAGTGAATTTTCCCTTAACACGGACTGTAAAATATAAAACACAGTAGAAACTAGAAAAAAAATCTTGTAGCTTGTCAGTGTACACCAGAATCATCTTTTAGGGAAGAAGAGAGAAAATCATTCCCTTTTAATGCTTCTCAGTTAAACTGGCAAAATCTGTCCGAGAACTTTAGTTCAAGTGAAATCTACTTCATCAGAGGTTTGGGCTTTTTAGCAGTAAGCTTCTACCTAGAACTTCTAACTTGTATTTTGTTTACGTGTACCTAAGGGGAGAAGTTCTGTCTTAAAATGGGATTAAATGCTCTTTTATACCAGTCATCTTAAAGTAAGAGGGTTTTTTGTGTTCTTATGCTACCAATGAAATAGTTGAGAATAGCTCCTGGGGGTAACTGTCCTATCTTTTCTGGTAGCATTTGGATTAAGCTGCAAACAAACTTGTCTAAATCTCTGATAGGTCATAAAAAAATCAATTACTTGTATGACTAGAACATTCTGTGAGTAGAAACTTATCTGTACCCTTTCACTGAGGATGAGGTTTCTTCTAGAGATGATGAATCCCTTAATCGACCCGCTTCTCAGGGCAGTAGGTTTCTCTCAAGACAGTATTTCAAGCAAGTAGCCCATTAATTACTCTTGTCAAAATTCCATGGTTCTTCTCCTTTTTGCTTTGTTCACTTCACCCCCAAAATGCCAGGAATTTAAAAATGACGACAGAAAGTGTCATCAGCAAGTTTGCTGACAACACAAAACTGGGAGGAGTGGTTGACACACTGGAAGGCTGTGCTGCCATTCCGAGAGACCTGGACAGGCTGGAGGGCTGGGCGGGGAGAAATCTTATGAAGTTCAACAAGGGCAAGTGTAGAGTTTTGCACTTGGGAAAGAATAACCCCATGTGCCAGTATAGGTTGGGGACTGCCCTGCTGGAGAGCAGCGCAAGGGAAAGGGACCTGGGGGTTCTAGTGGACAGCAGGATGACCATGAGCCAGCAATGTGCCCTCGTGGCCAAGAAGGCCAATGGCATCCTGGGGTGTATTAGAAGGGGAGTAGCAAGTAGGTCGAGAGAGGTCCTCCTGCCCCTCTACTCTGCCCTGGTGAGGCCACATCTGGAATATTGTGTCCAGCTCTGGGCCCCTCAGCTCAAGATGGGCAGGGAACTGCTGGAGAGAGTCCAGCGCAGAGCCACAAAGATGATGAAGGGAGTGGAACATCTCCCTTATGAGGAAAGGCTGAAGGAGCTGGGTCTCTTTAGCTTGGAGAAGAGGAGGCTGAGGGTTGACCTCATTAATGTTTATAAATATGTCAAGGGGGAGTGTCAGGAGGATGGAGCCAGGCTCTTTTCAGTGATGTCCAATGACAGGACATGGGGCAGTGGGTGCAAGCCGGAATATAGGAGGTTCCATAAAAATATGAGGAAAAACTTTTTCACTGTGAGGGTGACCGAGCACTGGCACAGGCTGCCCAGGGAGGTTGTGGAATCTCCTTCTCTGGAGACATTCAAACCCCACCTGGACGCCTTCCTGTGTGACCTACTGTAGGTGATCCTGCTCTGGCAGAGGGTTGGACTAGGTGATCTTTTGAGGTCCCTTCCAGCCCCTGATGTTCTGTGGTTCTGTGACTGCTGTGTGGGAGCTTTTCATCCATTTGGAGTCCTGTCTCCAGTTTTGGGCTTCCCAATGCAAGCGAAGCCCTAACGTAGCAGAGAGAGTCGAAGCGGACGAGAAGGCTGGGTGGCTGCAGGGCACGAGCTACAAGGAGAGGCTGAGGAACAAGGCTTATCCTGAAGTGGCACGCAAAGCATTTAATTTGCAACGAAATTTTCCCATTCCTTACTCTAAAGTTGGTGCAAGGCACGCAGGCATATGTTTTATGAAATATAAATGTTAAATCAAAGCACTTGGCAAAGTGTTGATGTATTCCTCTTGCCGGAGTATTGAATTTTGTTTCAAAGGATAGGAAGAAGCTAGCAGTACTTGTGTGTTAGATATGACACAAGTGTCCGTGCTGATACGTTCTTTTTCTGTGTGATAGCTATCAGTATCTGCTTAAAAACCGTCATTAAAATGCATTTATTGCCGTTTGTGCACGTAATTGGGATCTGCAAAGTTGCTTCTCCTCAGATCAAATAAAGCTCTCAAGTTGAAGAAATATGTGCCTTCACAAGCAGAATTTTCTGGCTTTGTACTTTTGGAAAATGTGATTGTATGATGGTGTGAAGCTAATGATTTCCCAAGTTTTGCTCCTGCCTGCCACTTTGCCTAATGAGTAACTTCAGTTGAAGTGGATGGAGTAGAGGTTTAATCATGTCAGAAATACGTTCTGTCTCAGTTCTTCAGCTGTCTGTACTTCTAGCTTGGCAGGGTTGAAATGGTTTAGATGTAAGAAATCTGCATCTTACACTGGGAATTAGTTTGTAGCATTTCCTTAGGGATGTTTGTCATGTAGCGCTGGCTTAGGGACAGTTTCAGAGAGAAAAGTGTAAGAAGTAGCAGATTAAAAAATGGGAGGGACATTACTGGAGCAGCAAAGATTTTTTTTTTTTCCTTGTTTTTCTGCATGGGCAGGGTACTCTAATAAATAGCCAGAGGTCTTCATAAGGGTTCTTTGAGGAGGATTGCATTCTGAAAAAGGAAAAAAATCTGTGTTTAGTAGCTCACATCAAGCATTTTGTTGCATCAGAGGTCATTGTTGGTGTGGATGACAGAGTCTGTATTTGACATACTGAAAGATACTGGTGGAAAAGCTGAAGCGTAAGGGTAAGAGGAGAAAACAGAAGAAATGGAAGAGAAATTGAAGAGGTATAGTGTTGAGCAGTCTCATTATTGAGCATTTACTTTTTTTTTTTCTTTTTTTGTCCTTTTCAAAGAGAGCATATGGGGGCGGTGCTGATAAGCAGCGTATAAAACCTTAAAAAATTAAGGCCTCCTTACCGTAAATGTGGAGCTGAATTGATAACACCAATTCCTCAGGTTGAGAAGAATTATATAAGAAGTAGAGGAGAGACGAGATATTTTAAATTAGTACTCAGATGTCACTTTAACTAATTAGTGCCTTTGCAAGTGTCTAATTAACTTAAATGTTTGACTCAGGAGATGCAAATACATTTGGAGGAAAAAACACAACACCCTGCTAGTTCTGGCACTCGTTGTTTGTCTTATATGTAGATATACAAATATTTTTGGCTTCCTTAAGCTAATTGCAGAGTGTTAGGTTTATGAGTGTAGATGTTCCAAAAGGAACTTTAAGGTTGTAGTTTCCAAGGTGTTTTTAGAAGAGTCCAGTGGAGGAAGCTTTGCTGACTTCTTCCATTTTACTGATGACTAGTTATTGGCACAGTTTGAATGTCCCTTCTGAATAGTTTCAACAGAAATGTCTGCATCCTTGCAGACTGCAATATTAAACTGAAATACAGGCCTTTTTTAGGGCTAGTTGGGTGAGCAGCTGGAGTAATCCAGTGTTTTTAATTTTATTTGATTTTTGGATCCATGACTTTCACTGTCCTAGAAACTGACACTCTGATGCTTAATTTGTGACTTGTAAAGTTGCTAAAACATTGGAAATCCAAGAGACACAGCGAGTGGGAAGTCAAGTATATGTGGGTGATGGGCTTGAAAATGTACTGAAACTCTCTCCTGCCTTGAAGGGCATTCCGTGCTTCATGTCTTGTGCTAACTGAGAAACAAAAAGCTTAAGTTAGTGGTGAAAAATATTTAAACTTGTCTAGGGAAATGGTAGCTTCCCCTGGAAGGGACGGGGAGGGAGAGAGGAGAAGAAGAAGCAATCGTGATTGAATATTCTGATTCTTAAAACGCAGCATGATTGCAAACATGGCAGCTTTGAAACTTAAATGAGGTCATTTCTTTTAGAAGGTCCCTCAGTCTGTTGCTTAGCCCTAACTGATTTGAAGACCGGATTCAATAAAGTTTGAATTTCAGATGGTGGTGATGCCGTGCAAGGAGCTCGCTGTCGGGATCTCTGGGGTTGGCCCTCACAGTGGTGCCTTTGTTCTTGGGTCTGCAGGGATCCCCAGGTTAGAGCGGCTTTCGATAGAACTAAGAGCTCGCTTCTGCTGAGGCGCTCGCAAATGAGGGAGTGCTGAAGCTCAGCAAGCACTGATTGCAGTTAACTAATAGCATCGGGTGAACCCTGTGACATTTTCTGAAGTGAGTTTGTCATTTGGAGTGGCGTTAGACAATCCTCGTTTTGCAGATGTTGTTGTTTTTGCAACTTTGTAACCCTGTAACCAAAGGAGAAGGTTAATTATGAGAAAACATTTCAATGTGGTTGTCTAAAGGGATTGTGTGTAGTTGCGAATAGGGCACGACATACTTCGCTTAATTTTGTTTCTCCTATGATAATTGCAGCCGTATTCATTTTTAATTGCCAGTTTTGTCAACGAATACTAGACAGTTTTCTCCATGGCAGTGTTTGTTCATTGAACCAAATGAATACAGCTTCTGAATTTCTCCAGTGGGAAGATCTGCATAGTCCCAGGGAGTTTCTCTGGTTTGTGTACTACACATCAAATATGAATATTTTTAAATTTTTTTTTTGGTGGAAGAAATGTAAACCTAGATAAAGTTGGATTTTGTAGTTCTTCAAAAGCGCTATGCAATTATTAGAGCTGACTGGTAAGAAAGGGATGCTTGAAAGATAATACCTTGGTGCCTGGCAGCGTAGAGACGTTGAGACTGATCATTTCTTTTGGGATACCATAATTTACACAAAGAATCAAGAGAATAGTAAGTAAAAGAAGGCAAAGTGGTACTAAACAAATGGGTAAAGGTCTCGTACAAGAGCTGTGCAGCCACATAAGAGCATGATTGACATGTAACTTGAACTCGCATAACTTCATCTTGCCAGGTAGGTAAATTCTGATAAAATGCAGTCTTCGTATTAGAGACTGTGTTTCTAAAACCAAATCTATGCATTTTCTTACTGCTACAGGATCAAACTACTTTGAAACTATTTGGCAGTATTGTTTGCCATCTGGCTTCAGTTGTCCTTTGTCATGTGTTTTGTAGGTTGAGATAAAAATGAAGAAGCCAGAGGCCGTAAGATGGGAAAAGCTGGAGGGCCAGGGAGATTCTCCAAAGTTAAAGCAATTTACACCAGGTTTGTCCTCTGAACTATTAAGTGTTAAGTGGTTTCTTTGTATTAAGTTACTTGCAGTTAGTGATAATATTTTTGTTATCGTTATTAAAGTCACAGCTTCGTATTTACAATGAAAAGCCTGGTGGTCTTGGTTTTCCTGCCTAGAATTGACAGAAAAGGTCTGCAGGGCATTACTATAACTTAGATATTAATCTGGTGGGTTGTTAAGGCTTGTCTTTAATTCCTCTGGACTTACCTGTTTGGCTGTCTGGTTTGGTCACTGTTTTACAGTTCTGTGTGGTGTTGTGCCTCTGTTGTTGCTTTAAATAATCAAGTATTATTTACTGAAATATTCCATCTCTCTTGGAGAGTAATGCTTTTGCAGTTTTTCAAGACAGATTAACAATCCGTCTCTGAGACAGTTTTCTGATTTATTGATTTCAGCTGCTGTTTGAAATTTTGCTCAAATTTTCCTATGGCTCTGGGCTGCTGGTTTATTTATTTTTTATCTTCTTACTGTCAGCTGGCACTTCCTGCCTTGTTTTGACTTTAATTATCTGTGTTACGGTTGTCCAGCATTTTGTTGTTGTTGTTGGCTACAAAATTGTGTAACTCTGTTTACTTAAAAGTAAACTTTTTGCAGCTGCTGAATGTAGTCTCTAGGATTTCTTAGTTTCCTTTATTTTTGTTACTGCAACGCTTATATCGGTAAGGAGGAGTCCATTTGCATTTTCAAATCCATGTTCCATTATCATCTCTGATTCATCAGACACACATATGTGTCTGTGTTCTCTGCTGCCCTAGAAGTCGTGAGAAAATTCTTAGTTAACCAACACCTTCTATTTTCAGATACACAGCACTTATATCCATCATCCTCTCACTATACGAGGAACTGGGACAAACTGGTAGTTGAAATCAAAGAAGAGGAGAAGAATGAGAAGTTAGAAGGAGATGCTGCTTTAAATAAACTCTTCCAGCAAATTTATTCAGATGGTACAGATGAAGTGAAACGTGCCATGAACAAGTCGTTTGTAAGTCTTCATTCTTTTTCGCTGAAGAAATATGTAACTTCTGCGTGCTGACACAATTTACTAAAGTTTGCATAAATCGTCAAGCCTCCAGCTACCAAAACCTTGGGCCTGTAATGGATGGCAGCAGTTTAGTTGGAGATATTGGTGGGACAGATCTCACTGAAAGCTGTCATGTTGTACCCTCATGGACAGAACTGAAATCCAAGGTTGTGCTTGGTCACTGGTCTCTTCGTTTCAATTGGTGTTATCTTTGAAATACAGTTTTTGGCTCACAGAGAGCTTGAAGACTTGCCATGGGTGAAAAGATCGAATTCTTATTAATTGTTTGTGTCTAATTCCTTTTATTTGTCGTCTTTGTAGGCAAGAACGTGGCAGAGCCATCAAAAGCTTCTTGTTAATGAAGTAAAATCTCATTGTGTGCAGTGCTGTTAAAAGTACTGTTGGGCTGAGGTTTATGAAACGATGGCTTTGTCAAATTTCATTTTGTATGTACACAGAATTCCTGTGAAATTGCTACTGCATGAAGCTTGCGTTCTTCATGTTTCTTCAGAATTCGTTAATCTGCTTTAAGAAATACGACTTTTATACTACTAGAATTCCTCTAGCAAACTAAACGAGCTTTCTCTCATCTTGCAGATGGAGTCTGGAGGCACAGTTCTGAGCACCAACTGGTCTGATGTTGGCAAAAGGAAGGTGGAAGTAAATCCTCCTGATGACATGGAATGGAAAAAATTCTAATCACGTTTTTAATCTTTTACCATCTCTGTGTTGCCATAGTCATGTACTGACCATTGTGTATGGACATAGCGTTCTTGGATTCAAAAGCACTGAATGTTCCCTTGGAAACAGGAATTGTCTTTACATTTTGCGTGCTTTAGAAATCCCTTCATCCGCAGATGTTAAAGATATACTCAAGATTGGAACCCTGTTTTCATCATCTCTGTGAAATTTTTGGAAATTGAGTCCATCGGTCTAAATTTTTTACCACCTTTATCAGCTCTGCTCTTCGGGGATAGGGTTTTCTCTAATTGCTGGTCAGGATTATTGCCTTACACCTGGTATTTCTGTTCAATAAATACCTTATTAGATCTTGGCAACTTTGAGTAAAAACACTTTTCAACACCAGTGTTAAAATTGTTTGCCCTTTAACTCTGCTAAATAAAACTGTAAATATAACTTTTTCTATACGGAAGCTGCTTCATTTAATTTTTAGTCATTTTGGTTTTCGATGCGGGAATCACTTAAGGCGTATCGATAAGGATGGGAATATGGTGCTTAAAAAAAAGAAAAAGCTGGTGCATATAGGAGCAAAATGTTCATTCAGTGAAGAGGAGATTGCCATTCTTGATGCAGACCCAAAATTTCTGCTTTGGGAGTCCTTCCACCTGGGTCATAACTGCAGCCATATGTGATGACAGGGACAAAGTCAGTTGGGGGTTGGAAAGTTCTACAGAAAAGTGGATCCTCTGTCTGCCTTCTGTATTCAGAAAAGAAGGATCTACTGCAAATTGCCTGAAGTTGGGAATTTGGAGATAACTGAACTTTCTGGCATTCTAGAGAAACCACAAATTGCAAGTACTGGCCGCCCCCTGAAAACCACTTCATTCCTTGCTGACCGTCGGATGCTGCTTTGAGTTTGCCACTTTTTCTTGCGTTCGTGCTTGTGTAGGTTTCTCCAGATTGTTCTGTGTGTCTTCTTTGTATTTGATATGTTATTTTACTACAGTGAGAACTGGATGAACTTGGCAAAATACAGAACTATTACAACAGGTATTCTAATAAGACTAGTAAAGTCTGTAGCTGTTGCAGTAGCAAACATAGGTAAAAGGTGGGTGAAAACTAAGGAGGAGGAGGAAAGGATGCATTCTGTTCCTTCTGAGGACTAGGAATTTAGGTTTTGCAGTGATGCTGGGAAGGTGCAGTGGGTTTTTTCCTACTATTGTTACCATACCTTTGCAGTAGATAGACTTTAAAAATCTCACAAATCTTAAAAACTTGGTTTTGGGTGGATGCTGTAGCTGTGAACTTCAGATTGCCGTGCTGTACAGCTGTAGGCTATGATTGCAGTCTTGACACCACTGCAGTTTCTTGACTCGCTCAGGTCATGATTACCCTGTAGTGCAAGCTCTGGGCAGGAATTGCCTTTTGAATCACTTGTAGCTTCAAAATGGATTCATATTTTCCAAAACTCAGATGTGATGACCTTCAGAACTGAATGTTATCCTGGTCTTCGAATACAACAAAGGGAGATGGATTGAATTTAGGAAGGGTTTTGAGTGTGCCTCACCTCTAGACCGTTACTGAGCACTGTCTGCTTCTGGGAAGAGTTTCTCTGGCATATTTCAGCTTCAGTGGGGAATTTCTTGCCCTTCAGAGAATTCTGAGTAGCTAGTTGCTCCATATCTAGAGCATT
The DNA here is from genome assembly GCA_020746105.1 of Trogon surrucura. Classification (NCBI taxonomy): domain Eukaryota; kingdom Metazoa; phylum Chordata; class Aves; order Trogoniformes; family Trogonidae; genus Trogon; species Trogon surrucura. Next base: position 36,109,438 of record CM036617.1, read on the forward strand.
TGCCATCCATATGGGATGCTAACATTGAAGCTGACTTGATTTGGAACAGCGACTGGAACTCAATCCGCCTGGGTAAGTGCTTTGCTGCTCTTTATTTATGCTCTGAAAGGCATTTCTTCCTTTCTAATGTAGAAGGAAGACAAATGTCGGAGCGCTTCGCTTTGTCCTAAAATTGAGTTCTTGTCTCCTGGCCAGCCTTGCTTTATAAATGTCATTCGGAGCACTTAACAGCGCTTAGCAAAGACTTGCTGTGGGAAAAACTTAGATAAAAATCTCTTAAATAGAAATGAAAAAGTAATTTGAGGATGTTTTCTGCCAATCGGGTTGTTCTTACTGACTTGAAGAGAACAGAGTAGGTGTTCCTCTGTCTACTTTCACTTAGAGAAAAACCATGGGAGTATCTCGTCAGATAAGCACAATGTATTCCTGTATTAAGTGGGTACCGTTTCACTGCTCTGGGATTCAATTCGCGTAGCTTAAGGCAAAAAGTAGAATAAAATGCGTTGCTGCTTATGTGCTCTTGAGGCACATGTAATGCAAATATAATGCTTTAGCTTCAGGCTAAAACTTGTAGCAATCAAGTGGCAGACCTCCCTGTCCATCTCAATCCTGTAAGTCAAGTTTGCAGGTCTAAACACAATTCTGGCACGTTTCTGAGCGCAGACAGATAATCTGTGTTTGTTCCACCTGAGAGTTTGGCTGAACCCAATAGTGGCAGCTCTTCTTGCCTTACTGGGAACAGGGGTGCGAGGGGTGGGGTGTGTTGTTTTTTTTCTGGTAAAGAGGGTGATGGATTAAAGCAGTAGGCAAAATTTCCATATAAAGTTGGGGGGAAGGCGCTTCGTGAACTTTTTGAACGCTGTATGCTTTGTTCTTGACAAAACACACTCGCAGAAGGTTGGAGAAGCCCTCGGTCAAGAGAAAAACAGCCCGAAGCTTGGAAGTTCAGTAGAGGAGGTGAAGGTACCAGTGACAAAAGGAATTTTCTTCAGGACTAGAGGGGGTGAGTGGAATTTGTTGTGGCGCTGGCAACGAGTTGGCTGGGGACAGAGAACTGCCTGCACAGACAGTGTGGGTGATCGTCTGTGTTCAGACGTCTCTGGAGTGGATTTTTTTGATTGTTTTTTTTCGTCTGGTTGTTTTCCCAAGCCTTTTGGACACCCGTGGATCATACTGTGGAGAAGACCCAGGCAGTTTCACCTCAGGGCTCTGATCTGTAGTCCTGTTGCAAATACAGGAACGGGACAGCAAGGGGTAACAGGAGCTTTCCCGTTTAACACTGCAGATGGGATTACTCTGCTGCTGTTCTGTGGGTCATGGAAAATGCCCGACTGCCGTATCTAAAGGCTGCCTCCCTCACCTTCAGTAGACACGCAGCGCTTGTAAAAAATGAGCTCAGCCTCTTGGAAGCAGAAGATGGTGGTGCTCCTTGTTGAGAGGTGGGGTCCACTCTGATGTGTCAATCAACAGTCTGTTCTTTGCCAGCTGCCGTTTTATGCTTCTGCGCATCTTTTTTTGGTTGGTTTGTTTTGTTTGAGTTTTTGTCACTGCATGGAACAAGGGGTTAGTCTGTTCTTCACTGACGCTTTCTTGGAATCCGTTTGTGTTTCAGTAGGGGTGAAGTGTTACGTGGGAGGCAGAAGACAGATCCTCCCCCACTTCCACACCTCCCAGCTTTTTACTTTCTCAGTGTAGATACAGATAAAAGTGGAGGATGATTCCCATATCAGAAAGGACAAAGAGGGAAACTCAGATTCATTGCTTGTAAATAGGGAGGAAGAGGGCTGATGGTGCAGAAGAGAGACGACTCCTGCCTTCCCATGACTGGCTTTCAGTCTTTTTAACTCCGTGGCTTTGTTGCTTGTTTTCCATCTCTTTTCCTCCAACCTCATTTTATCCCCTTTCTCTGCTTTAATTTGACCTGCTACACAATCACACGGGTAATGAAGTTTTAAGGACAATAGAATTACAGTGCTTTGACTTAACATCCACCCACCATTGGTGGGAAACATCGTCTGTGACAAGTTCATCTCTCTTTCTTTCCTCCTCCACTAAACTTTGGCCAAAGGAAGGTTTTCATCTGCTTTCTTCCAGCAAGGAACATCTCCCATTCCCATCCCCCAGATGCAGACACGTCGTAACTTTGCTAGTGTGCAAAGCATTATTTTTGTAGGGGCAGTGGAAAACTTCTCTTCAACATTGATAATAAATGTTGCGCAGTAGTGAACAGGACCAGTGTGGAGAGTTAAGAGCTGTGGTCTGAACCACCACTGCAGGGAATATTGCTCTATCTTTTCATACCATTGGGTCATTGGTTTTATTGTCAGTCCTGTGTTGTCTCAGAACATTTCCTTCAAAAATTAGATGTCGCACTTAAATGAGATTTTCCAACCTTGCTGCAGCAAGAGATCTTTTTTTTAGTCTTCGAATACAATATATAGGTAAATGTTATAAATATGCATGACTCAGAGAATCGTGTAATTTCCAGAGTTGGAAGAGACCCCTAGAGATCATCTAGTCCAACTCCCCTGCTAAAGCAGGATCACCTAGAGCACATCACACAGGTGCGTGTCCAGGTGGGTTTTGGAAAGTCTCCAAAGACAGAGACTCCACAACCTCCCTGGGCAGCCTGTCCCAGTGCTCTGTCACCCTCACAGTAACAAAGTTCTTCCTCATATTTAGATGAAATTTCCTGTGTTCCATCTTGTGCCCGTTGCCCCTTGTCCTGTCACTTGACACTACTGAAAGGAGTCTGGCTTCATCCTCCCTACACCCAATCTTTAGATATTTATAGACATTGACAAGGTCTTCTCTGAGCCTTTTCCAGGCTAAGGAGTCCCAGCTCTCTCAACCTTTCCTCGTTAAGAGAGATGTTCCAGTCCCCAAATCATCTTTGCTGCCCTCCACTGGACTCTCTCCAGCAGTTCCCTGTCTCTCTTGACCTGGGGAGCCCAGAACTGGGCACAGTATTTCAGATGTGGACTCAGAGGGCAGAATAGAGGGGGAGGATGACCTCCCTCAACCTGCTTGACACACTCTTCTTAATGCAGCCCAGGATACCATTGGCCTTGGCAACAAGGGGACACTGCTGGCTCATCGCTAACTTGCTGTCTACCAGGACTTCAAGATCCTTCTCCTCAGGGCTGCTTTCTAGAACGTCTGCCTCTAACCTATACTGGTGCATGGGGCTGTTCCTCCCCAGGTGCAGGACTCTACATTTGCCCTTGTTCATAGAATCACAGAATTGTTGAGGCTGGAAAAGACCTCTGAGATCATCAAGTCCAGCCTATGACCCAACACTATCGCAAGGGCTAGACCATGGCACTAAGTGCCACATCCAGCCTCTCCTTACATGCCTCCAGGGACGGTGACTCCACCACTTCCCTGGGCAGTGCATTCCAACGCCTGAGCACCCTCTCTGTGAGAAAGTGCTTCCTGAGATCCAACCTAAACCTCCCCTGACGCAGTTTCAGACCGTGCCCTCTGGAACCTTGTTGAACCTCATTAGGTTCCTCTCTGCCCAGTGAGGTTCACTGGAAAACGTTTTGTTGTGTATCCTTTGGAAATGGCCACATTATGCCCTCTGTGTTGTATCTGGGCAGCAGTGCAGTTCTGGCAATTGTGCCAGTCACAGACCAGGTCATAAGCAGTTTATCTGCTTCTCTTAACGATCACCAGGGCTTTCCTGGCAGGGTGTGTTGCAGAAGAGTTCTCAAAGGGCACGTGCTGTACGTGACAGTTTAACCCATCCATGAGTGGGATCCTTTTTTACTTCTTCTAATGCCAATAGAAAACAACTGATACAAGCCTTTTGTTTAGAAAGAGTGGATTTTGTCAAGAACATTTGGACACAGAAATTGCCTACAAGATAGGTTTTTCTTTTGTCTTCAGAAGGAGAATAGTTTGTGGGGTTTTTTTACTGAGGAGGGACAGGGAGAAGCAGGACACGGGTTGCCTCAAGATGACCTTAGACACAAGAGTCAGCAACAGTCTAGTTCATACATAGAGTCACATTTCCTTCTCTTTGCTTTCAGTGTTTCACTTGCTGATCCTCATGTTTCCCTCTCCATACAGTTCTTGAACTTATATATATATAAAGGTACAGTTACACTTTCTACATTGAAAAAAGCACAGAAAGTGATTGCCATTTTCAATGTATTTATTTAATCTGCAGAAAAAAAAAAAAAGGAAAACCAACTTTTCTAAGCATATGAATGACGTACTTCTAAAACAACATAATAATGAAGGTCATTTTCATTTTAAAAAGCAGAAACTCAAATGTAACAGGCCTTGAAATCCCACTTTAAGAAGTTTTTAATTTAAATATTTCAAAGCGAGTCTGTTCTTCAGATTAAGGGAAGGTGAAGCTTACATTTAAAAAAGCTACAATAGAACAAAATACTGAATTCTATTCTCATCTTATTCTCATTTAACACTTTGCTTTTTAGATATGCGGTTTAGCATTCCGCATGAGGTTGTCTTTATTTTCTTTAAGCCACGATTATGTCAAACTAATTCCTCTTTTCACTGTGTCACGCAGTGTTAATAACATTACTAGGCTTGCAACATCTCAAGAGCTGTTTGGACGCACAAATGAACACCCCAGAAAGTGAACTTGAAGAAAAATTGGGCCATTCTGTTCATGAAGTCCATGCAGATGGCTCCATAAACTCAATGGTAAGGTTCAAGATGCATAATACGAATGAAGGCAGTGTAATACCTCTATCTTTGTTTTTCAAAGCTAGGAATCCCAAGTCATCCCATTTTTGTGAGTGTTTTAGCTTAGTCTCTTCCTTAGAGATTTAATATGTAATAGGATCAACCCCAATAATTGCAGAGTTTGCCTAAGCCAAAAGGGTGTATGCGGTTAGAAACCCCTTTTTTTTTTTTTTTTTCCCTCCTTACTTTTTTATTCTCCTTACTGGTAAGCAGTTTCTGTTGCAGGAGCGGAGGGGTTAGCTTCAGTGAAGCCAAGGGAGCTAGCATGAATGGTTGCTATCCATGTGGAATAAAGAGGGGTTGTAATCTTGTGTCAGAAGTGTCTAGTTCAAGGATTTATAAATACAGTGGCTGTTGTAGATTCTGAAGGGTCTTGAGACTCCTTGGTCTGCAACTGCATGTAAATACTTTTGCCATAGTAGCTGGCGAGCAGATACTTGTTAGACACTACGGCGGTATCGTGGATACAAGATTCTCGACGCCGGCGCTTCTTTGATGTTGGGGCGCGCGAAGGGTTTTGATTCCGCGGGCCGCGCGCGGTCCCTTCCGCAGCCGCCTTTCCTGCCGTTTGTTTCCGATTTAGCACAACGTGCGCTCTCCCGCGTCCCCTGGAGCAGCTCTGTGGGAAAGGTATGCTCTAATTGGTTTATAACCATTCATAATGACCTGGCAACTCGGTATGAATAGCAGCGGGGAGCAACTTAACTTGTGATTTATTTAAGCAAGCTACGTGGATGAAAGGTACTCCCGAGCGTACAAGTCGAGCTAGTCGCCTAATTGGATGTAAATTCTCACATGTAGCTCAGAAGGAGAGGGTTTGGTTACGAAAGGCTGAATTGGGATTGATGAGCAAGCTTTCTGGACTCCTAAACCGGCTTGCGAGCAGATTTTAATAGTGTCTTTTTTGGGGATGTCTTAGCTTTTGAATTCAGTACGTGTTCGCATACCCTTGTCATTTGTAAAGCTAGTGGAGTATTAGCTCAAGATGTTTGTTTACAGTCAGAATGTCTGACCTTGCCTTTGGTGCAGTAACAACATGCTTTGATTTTTATTTTTTTTAAAAAAAGCCGGGATAGGTACTGCTGCTGTGGTTGTAGTCTTTTACCAGTTTGTCGGCACTGTGTTCCTGCTTATGTTGTCAAGGCTCTGATTGCTTTTTTTCCTCACACGACACCCATGATACGAGCAACCCACCAGCTGCAGGGCATGATGATTCGGCAGGCGGTACGGCAGCCCTGGTAGTTGTAAGGCCACGGGTAGTAGCCCATGAGAGGCTCGCAAATTCTCTGGCACTGCGTGTAGCTCCGTCTGCATTCGATGCAGCACACGCCTAGGTGATCCAGCATGGGGTCAAAAGCCATCCCTTCGCCTTCCAGCTGCTGGAATGTAAAATATTAAATGTCATTCCGGTGCTCTTACTCTCAGAGAATATAAAATATACCGATGCTCCTGTTAACCCTACAAAAAGTAAAAACTGACATTTTGGTCGTGCTGAAGTTAACAGACCTGCGCTAACTGACCTGTGCACCTTTATTATATTTTTTTTTTCTTTTTGTCATGCTCTGTTTGGTTGAAGCATAAAATTGGTGCAGTCACACATGTAAAATGGAAGGAAGCAACAGGGAGCTCTAACTCTGTTATTGTTCTTCTACAGTCCTTGCAAAAGATCCAGCAGCAGTAAACTCCCAAGTTTGAAGTATTGGTGATGGAAAAGGTTTCACAACAGTTACCTGGGTCTTTTATGTAGATAACAACATCTAAACTGTATGCTGTGGTTTAATTTTTTGTGTTTTAACGCTTTTTACAGCATTCTGAGGAAACTATTGAGTAAGCTATTTATTAGCCTGCAATTTTCTGAATATTTCTCCCTCAACTTTCAATCCATTTGTTTTTTTTCCCCCTTTTGCCACACTTAGCTGCATTGTGAACAGTGAGAGTTCTGCCTGTTCTGTACCTGACAGCGGGGAGTTACATGGGGCAAGGCATGCACAAAATATGTAAAAGCAGGCTCTTGCTACTGCCCTCACCCTTCAAAATTCCTTTCCTCCCTTCTAGGAAAAAAAAGTAATCTAGATTTTTTTTTTTCTTGTTCTTTTCCCAGTAGTGTTATTTCAAGAAAAGCAGCAGCAAAGAGCAAATGTCGGAATAACAAGCTTTTTACCTGAGCCTTTTTCATTCAGAAAACTAGCAATACATCAGAAAGGTGAGGCACAGAAAGGTGTCATCTCTTGTCTGGGTTTGTACAGGATGCTAGTGACGGCTCAGTGTTGTCTGAGCCCACAGCAACCCTGGATTCCCAGCCCTGGGATCAGGGAGGGTGTCGTTTCCTTGGGCAGGATTCATCAATTCAGATACCTGCAGCATGAACTTCCTACACCTGAGCTCATCATCCAGACTCCACTCATAGTGGGTGAAGAGAAACAGGTCTAGAGAGGATTCCTGTCATCCTACAGGGAAGACCTACGATATAATTAAGGTCCCTTTTGAATCAAATGAATCAGTCTCTAAATAAAGCTTGGACACAGGCATCTGACATTCTCCATGTGGCCCCAGGGGCCCTCCAGCTGGAGGAATGGACCCGTGGCTGTTGTTCTGTGGCAGCCCTCCAGAGACAGGGCAGCTCCAATGCCATGGACCTGGTCACATTAGGAGCTGTGAGGAGAAGTTACATTCCAGTGCCGCTGCTGCTTTACTGACCTCGTGAGAGAGTCGGTTTGGATCCACTTTATTTGGAGTGATTAATTTAAGTTTAATTAAGGGATGTCAACTCAGCAGAATGCTGTCACAGCATAATGATCTCCCGCTGTTGCATAAATGTCAAGTCAAGGCTGGGAGTTACATCCAAAGCAGGAGGCATTTATCTTGTGACAGTGTTGTATTAAAATGACTTACTCCTGCTGTACCAAATGGTGGGTGTAAATTGTCTGGTGCTGGTGCAGCAGACTGGAAGGTGCCTACTGTACCCTCGGTTTTCCTGTGGCGCGGCACAAGGTGTTGGGACACAGCGGGGCGGCTCCTGGGCTCTTTCCGTGGGCTGCTTTGTTTCAAAGAACGGGCACAAGCTCTGCAAGTCATCCTCCACCCACTGTTGCCGTCTCTAAACAGGCCGTCCTCTCTGAATTGCTCATGAGACTGTCGGGCTGTCGACCCCGACAGAGAAGAGGCTGAGAAAATGCATTTATTTGGCCTGACCCTAATCTCTTTGCAATCAGACGCTACTACTGCTTTCCTCCGTAGTAGTCACTTCTGATAGTAATTTCTTTGTGAGGGCAAAGTAAGTTTCCAGCTATCGGACTCTCTCTTTACGTTGTTGGTAAATGATGGGCTTCAGCTCTCTGATCAAGACCAGATTTCATTTGTTTTCAGCTTGTTATGTTTGTCAGATCTCTCTAGCGCTGCTTCTGTATGGATCTGGAAACCCTGCAAAGCAACTTGGCATTGACTTGCCTTAATCTTGCCACCTCAAGCACTTGTGCTTGTTTCAGACTGAAGCCTAATGAAAACTGGGCTAAAGGAGAAGAGTACTGAGGGAGGAGATTTTTTCTGCTGTTTAGATGTTTTAAAAAAGGTCTAAATTCAGAGAAAAGTTGAACAGGTGAAGACTACACCGATAAATTTATTTTTTTAAAAGACAAAACCCTCATTAACAGTATTACCTGTCTGCAATAGTCTCGGGCTCTGAAAGAAAATTACAGTGCAAATACTTACATTATATGGGTTGTCTGGATTAAGCGTTTGATCGGCTTCTTGTCCCATTGACCTGGTTTCATTAGACTGGTGATCAAGCTCTTGAGTCAGCTGCATGGTGGACAACCTGGTGTTTACGTCTTCAGTAGCATCTTCCAGGTCTTCTATATCAAAGTTTGATTCCGATTGACGTTTGTTTCTCTTCATTTCTCTCCTTTGGTTACCTGAAGAAATAACGAGGAGAGGATAATCTTATCTGCAGTGTCCCCTTGTGTTTATCCACACATTAGCTAAGGTTTCAGTGATAGATTTTTTAAAATATTAAAAAAAAAAAGGGGGGGAGGGTGGAAGGCAGAAGGAAAGACAAAGCTGTGTGGTGGCAAACTTGATGACCTCATGGGAGTTGCTTGCTGTCCTGTGTTGTATCTGCAGCCAAAGTCAGTCCAAAGGGGTGTGAGATTGCCTCTCCTCCCCACCCTGCCTTCCTCTCCTTAAGGCAAAATGGATATAAGGTGATTTGTTAAGTCTTTTTGACCCACCCTGTGCTCACTGATGTTAACTCAGCAGCAGCTGCCAGCACAAGCAAGACCAGTCATACGCATCTTATTTTTTTTTTAAGTGCTTTTTTGACAAACTGATGCCCTGTTCCCAAGAGCAACTGGTGAACCTGGTGGACACAGCTTCTGGACAGCTTTGATATTGTTCTTTTGTTACCAGATGGGATATGCAAGCTCATGAGAAAAGTGGAAAATGTTGGCAGTTTGGATCCACAGGTGCTCTAAAATGTGATGTTTTGTTTGGTTTGGTTTGGGTTTTTTTTCCCCTCTTTGAGTGTTCTAATATTGACTGGACCAAGGAGGAGTAAATATTTTCAAGCCTTCTCCTCTCCTCCCAGGCTTGGAAATCACCTGGAGAAGTTGCCATCTCCCCGGTGACTCCTGAACACCTTTCCTAAGCTTGGCTTTGGGTGATGGGAGTACTTGTCCCGGGACTGCCCCCAGGACCTCATCCACTTTGTCCACCAGTTGCTCAGCTAAAGCATCTCGTCCTTCCACTCCATTGAAATCCTCTGGAAAAGCAGGGCAGGAGACTGGACAGGCTGTGGTCCCAGATCAGGAGCTTGATACTCCCCAACTCTTGGCCAGGTACGGTGTTCCTGCTACGTGGTGTCAGCTGCCTAAACATTTTGGGGACTAGTTTAAGCCGCTGTCTTGTCCTTTCACAGGAGGTTGATCTCCCTGGGTATATTTCATCTCGAAGTAAGTCACCTATGTGGGCTGTACAAATTATCTGAGGAAATACAAGTATGGAAAATGTCAACTAAGTGTGGACAAAGTGCAAACCCACAGTCTTGGCACCCGCCTCCGAATTTTGGGCAAGGGATGAAAGGATCCTGGTTTCCCAGGTGTGCAAGTCTTGGTGGCAAACCTGATTCGGGGAAGGTGTTTAGATGAAGGCAGCAATAACATACTTTTCAAATAAAAGAAGTGTTACCTTTGGGATATGTCGGTCGCAACCAGAAAATTGGAAGATCCCCACAAAGCTCTAAAATTTTGGGGCTTAGGAAACCGTTATGTTTGATAGGCTCATCTGCAGCCACCCAGATAAGGGAGTTTTCGTCAAATCTCACGGGCATGATTTCATCTTCCTGCAAACAGAAGAGCATAAATCCTTCACTGCTCAGTGAACAGTCACGTGCCCGCTTGCTGTTAATTCTTGAGCATCAAACTGTATAATTATCTGCTGCAGCTAATACTGAGCATCCTTGTATTTCTGATAGTACTGAGCCAAAGCCCGAATAAAAGTTACCACCGCTGAAATGAATGACAAAACTACCCTCAGCTTCACGAGGGCTAAGATTTCACCCGCCTCCCTCTTGGAAGGCTTTTGCCCCATGTACAAGCACTAAGTGTCAGGGATCTTTCAGCCCAAAGGCCCCAGATTTTCAGGTGGTAGAAACTGAAGATTTACCACATTCAGCAAAGCACCAATGAAATCTGTCCGCTAACACCAAGACCCTAATCTTTTATCGTGCCAAGATACAACTATATTTACAATGGGGGGTGGGAAATCTTGTTCAGAAGTTTTAGAAAGGATTATAGCTTGAGACCTGCTCCAGCTTCCAGTTCTAATTCAACGTGATCAGTCTGATTAAAGGTCTCATTTGGTAAAGGCAATTCAATTGACCAAAAGCTTGAAGTGCGAGTTAAAGGAGCCTGCCTTTTTGAAGTGTACCCTGCAGGTTTTTGGTTCGTATCTTCAAAGTAATGTAGGAAAATGCCAGTGATTGATTCTTTAAAGTTGTTAGTTCAAAGTATTATTTTACATAAAATGTGTTAAGTATTTTATAGTAACGGTGAAATATTAAAAGAAAACCAACTTTTGAATCATGAAAAACGGTATGATTTCAAAGTTAAAATTCTAAATTGCTTCCATAAAAGTCATCAAAACTTGTTATATAACTGACTAGATCAATTTATTCCGTCGTCGTTGTTCCTTTAGTGTGTTTATTGATTTCTTTTGTAGGTCTCAAGTCATTTAAGTTTGCTATCCAATCTGTCTAGCGAGAAGCGATCTTTATTTATATTCTCCCACTTAAGCTTTTATCGGCATCAGAAATACCTGAATCTAGTTTTCAGAAAAAAATCCTTTGTTTCTGTTTGAGATGACCCTGACTTGTGAGCAGGCAGAGTTTGGGTATCTACAAAAGGTTATTTTAATCAACCGTTTTCATAGGCAGCGTTGCTTATGATATGTGCTGTAAGGAAAAGGCATATGCATTCTTTCTCCTAAATACGTGCGTATTGGAGACAGGAATTCTTCTAGAAAAAGAAATACTGCTTTGCCATTCCCATCGTACATCCAACCTGGAAAGTAGAGCAACAGCGAAAGGTTAATATTCTAACTAAGCACTAAGTCAACTGCTTGGTTTTGGCCTCGGTGCGTACAATTTCTTGCAGTAGTTGTGTAGGTGATGCATCTTTGGAGCAGATGCACAGAAAACAGGATGTGGGAATCAGTTTACTGGACCCAGGTAGATTAGAAATAATTTCTGAACTATTTTAGGATAATGTCTTCAGGACTGTGACTCCAGTCTTAGAAAAACATGAAAAATTGAAGCCCTGAGTTTAGGCTTAGCTAATGAAGTCAGGAAGCCCAGCCTGCCTTTAAAATAATTTGGGAAAAGTATCTGGAATTTGGGCAAAGTATCTTCCCAATCATGGGGAAAATCCCACCAGTTTCAGGGGGCTTTGTAACATTGCTCATGTCTTGCTGATTGGATTCAGAGAGACTTTTTTCCCCTTCATTTTAAAGGAGATGTTCTGTAATCACAGCATCACTGCTGGTAGGTTGCAGCCTTACTGGTGCCTCTCTCCCGGGTAATTGTATCTGCTTTTATTTTCTCAGGAGCAGGGCAAACCCAGGGAAAGCAGTTGTTGCTTTCCTGGGCTCTCCTGCCAGATGTACTGAAGTCACCAGAATTGCTCCCATGTAAGCGATGGGTTTGGGGATCTGAACTCTGGGAAACTCAGTTTTGCACACCTAAAGAGATAAGGATTTTACCAATGTGAGGTAAGGAAAGGTTTTGGCTGAGAACTGCAGCTTTTGTGTTGGTTGCGATGCAGATTCTATGAAGTTTAGTTAAGGTGATGTCCTCAAATGAAATCTGATGCCATCTAAGAAAGCAAATTCTTAGGGTTTTTTTAAACTATTATTTCTTCTGAGTTAGTTGGATTTTTGCAATAATCATAGAATCATAGAATTGCCAGGGTTGGAAGGGACCTTAAAGATCATCTAGTTCCAACCCATGAGCAGGGACACCTCCCACTGGATCAGACTGCTCAGAGCCCCATCCAGCCTGGCCTTAAAAACTTCCAGGGATGCGGCTTCCACCACCTCTCTGGGCAACCTGTGCCAGTATCTCACCACCCTCATGAAGAACTTCTTCCTAATGCCCAATCTGAACCGATCCATCTCTAGCTTCAATCCATTCCCTCTAGTCCTATCATTACGCAACATCCTAAAAAGCCCCTCACCAGCTTTCTTGTAGGCCCCCTTAAGATATTGGAAATTTTCCACAACCCCCCTTATTCACTGTTTTAGAGGACTTGAGTGATGGATTCCTTGCTTCTGCACAAGAGTGTTGATAGAAGTCCCCTGGTATCTACCACAATCCCTCTTTGCATTGACTAAAGCAGCTGCTTCTTCCATGCTCTCCCTTCCAGCCTTGTGCACAGCTTGTGCTCAGGCAGATGCTCTTGCCACTGAGGTCTCCTATGGATCTAGTAGAAACTGGTCCATGGTTTCTCCCACTCACTTACCTGCAGCTTCTCACGATGCCCCTGCACACAGGAACACCTCTGACACCAATCTTGCTTTTCTTACACAGAATCAGAGAGTTGCCCAGATTGGAAAAGACTTTCAAAATCATTGAGTTCAATCACTAACCTAACACTGACAAGTCCTCAACTAAACCATGTCCCTAAGCACTGTCTACTCAACTCTTAAATACCTCCAAGGGGTGGGGACCGCACCACTGCCCTGGGCAACCCCTTCCAATGCCTGGTAACCCTCTCAGTAAACAAATTCTTCCTAAATCAAATCTAAGCTTCCCTTGGCACAACTTGAGGCCATTTCCTCTTGTCCTATCACTTGTTACTTGCTTGAACAGACTGACCCCCACCTCGCTACAACCTCCTTTCAAATATTTGTAGAGAGCAATAAGGTCTCCCCTCAACCTCCTTTTCTCCAGGCTAAACCCCAGTTCTCTCAGCTGCTCCTCATTAGACATGTGCTCTAGACCCTTCACCATCTTTGTTGCCCTTCTTGGGACATGCTCCAGCACCTCAATGTCCTTCTTGTCATGAGGGGCTCAAAACTGAACACAGGACTTCAGATGTGGCCTCACCAGTGCCAAGTACAGAGGTCCTACTGGACACACTGTTCCTGATACAGGCCAGGATGCTGTTGGCCTTCTTGGCCACCTGGGCACACTGCTGGCTCATGTTCAGCCAGCTGTCCATCAACACCCCCAAGTCCTTCTCTGCTGAGCAGCTTCCCAGCTACTCCTCCTTTTTATTTGTATTTAACTACTGCTTTAAGACCCTCTTTATACAAAGGTTTGTTTAAAAATATAAATAAATTACCCCTTACCAGCTCAGATGAGAGGCTCGCTTTAGTCATAGCATCAACTTCAGGAACATGAGCTTTTGGCTGGGCTTTGATGTAACACTTTTCTCCTTCAGCAAAACGGATTCCAGTTATACCCTGCACAAGCAGAAGGCAGGAGGTTGTGAGCAGCCCTCCAGCTCCCCACCGCCCCCAAGAAAGCACCTGAGCTCTGCTAAAATTGCTACTGAAGTTTTTACTCTGAAGGCTAAATCTTACTTAAAACCAGATGTAATAAAACGCTCTTCCTTCATCAATTTAGCTTTACAATTTCGGTCAAATGGGTCTATAGAAATCTTTGCTTGATTTCTGAAAGATGGGGGTGGTTTATGTAAGTGCTTCCATGCCTGCCGTAGGCTACTGGGAGCAGCTCTGTTAAGGAATTAGTTGACACGATTTGAACTGTAACTTAGCACCTAACGTAGGCAGCCTCAAAATTGTGTTAGCTGGTGGGGCGGTACCCTTATGACACAGATTTACAAAAATATGGGGACAGCTTGGTCCAATTTGTATACATATAAGCGGCTGTGACAGCAAGGGGAAGTTCGTGATGGGGAATTTGGCGCAGAAATCTGCGTGTTGGGCTTCCTTCATCTGGCCTATGAGGGTGAAATGCAGTTGCCTAAACCATGAATATCTAGTTTTAAGCAAGAGAAGGATATTGCAGCATCTCCAGAGAGCTGCAGGTCTCCTGCAAGTCCTCGATTTTATCTGCCAGCACCTTGGGCCTCAACAATTTGGCATAGGAACCTTGTCTGTAGTTTCTATGTTTTTGCTGTAGGTTTTTGGGTACCCATAAAAGAGCTCTCTTCTATGTTATGAATTTAGATTCCTCCTTGGAGGTGGCAAAACTGTTTCTTGTATGGTTGCAGAAGTACCATTCAGCCACCTAAATGTAATTATCTAGTGCCATCTGAGGTGTGCTGGTTTTCTGCCTAGCCTCTAGCTGCCAGGGCAGGGGTATATGTGTGCCATAATGACCCCTCTCACCTGCCCCCTACAGACATCATGGGTGCCTGAGGCATCTAGTGCAGCTTGAGATGGACGGTACTGAGGCACTGGAGTCTTGTCCGCTGTGCCTGCAAGTCTTGTATGGCTGGACAGACACCCGTGAAAACAAAATGACTAATGCTAGAGCAGTGAGAGAGGGGATGGCTGTGCAAGGATGGGTGCGCAAGGGAATGAGGATTCGTGGTGCACCAAGCATGTGAGGAATATCCTAATATTGCCAAATCCAAGTTTTCACCAACCATGCAATCATTTGAGTCATGCCAGTCAATCCAAAGCTGCTAATGTAAATACTTGGCTGCTAGAAGCGCATCTCTTCACTTTCTTTCTTCTTTATGTGCATTCTTGGCTCAAAAACCAACTGGCAGCACCCTTCTGCTCTCACTGAGCCTGGCCCTGGCCTGCTGTAATTACAAGGGGGCACCAGCTCTGGAAAGTCCCTTTAGCTGGTTGGTGGTGGAAGCTGATTTCTGACCTGCTTGTGACAGGCAGTAGTTTACCAGCAACACATGTGGAAACAATGTGAATTCAGCTTCTCTCCAGTGGGCTAGCGCTTCTGTGCAGGTGTGGAATGGCAAAGAGAATGAGAAGAGCTCCTTGTGGGTGCTCTTTATTCTGCTGCTAATAATGTTGCTATGGTGATGTTAATGAGAATTTCATACTGGCTGAACCACAGCTGCTGGGAAAGTCAGGGTCCTGGGTCTCCTGGCATGGATTTGCTTGTACTTGCTGAGAAGCCAAGGAGCTAGATTTCCTTACATTGTGCGGCTCAACAAGGGCAAGGTGGCTGTTCCAGAAGTCCTGGGTAAGTCTTCCTAGCACCACAATCTTTATTTTAGGTGTTGCTTTGACTTATAGAGGACTTGAACTCTGAAGTTGAGTGTTTCACACCTGAGAACATCAATTGCAGGATCTGGGCCCTATAAATAGGTTTCTGCAGCATCCTATAGATGTGCCTTTAATACCTTGGAGGGAACCACTCTATTCAAACTGTTGAGCTCTGCTGAGCTTCAGCATCTGTTAGTCCAGTCTCTGTACTGAGCAGCCACAGCCAAGCTGCTGGGGTACCCAAATGTGTTTGCTGTCATACCAAGTGGCCCAGCACCACGTGCTCAGTGCAGGGATGCCTAAGCTATGCTAAATGACTTCATCCTCCCCCCGGGGTTGAACATAGGCCAAACCATGGAGAGCAGTTCCCATCTTCTATCTCAAGGCAGAGCAAGCTGCCCAGGTCTAGTGCTATAAAGTGATCGCTCCTTGGTGTCTACCTGGCTTACTGTGTTGACCTTGTGCTCCTAAAACTGTGATGTTTAGAGGAGGGGGTGGGAGGTGTTTTTTCCAGTTCAAATCATACGAAATCGTGCAAGGGGTGTGCACAGCCTGCCTTTCTATCAAGACCCAAAGTGCACATGTTGTAGCTCTCTTCAATGGTTTAAAAATGCCAAGTGTTACATGGAGCCAAACCTGATACAGCCTAATCCATAGTGCTTCCCAGAGCGGGTCCTGGCGTGGCCTGTTCCCAAAAGGCACATAGACTTTGTTTTAGAGGAAACTGCCTGTGTTGCTAGGAAAGCAAGCTGGGAAAGCAAGGATGTTTGTGTGGATAGCTGGGGGCTAGAACCTGAAACTGACTGGGGTGGAGAAATCAGGGCAGGGTGTCCTTGGAGTCCAGCACTGGAGCATGTTGCATGAAGGACAAGGGTGGTGATACTTACAATCTGAAAATCATGAACCTCCACAGCTTCTTCACTCCCACTTCCTGTTTTGAATGTCTCTAAGTTGTTTCCAGCATCTATTTCCATTGATCCATCTTGTACTTTTCCATTAATGCTCATAGTATAGTGGACATTGTACACCTGGAATCAATAAAAGAGCAGTAGCACACATCAGTAATTGCCTGTTTCCTTCCTCCTACACCAGGCCATGGGTCAATCTGTCTGTCTTACCCCTATTCAGCTCCTAACCTTTATTACTGTAGGCGTCTGATAACCCTCCAACAACCAACAATTCACCATTGGCATAGGCCAGCAGTGGAGCAGATTGCCCACAGAGGTTGTGCTGTCCCCACTCTCAAAAGTTTTCAAAGCCCAACTGGATAAAGCCCCGAGAAACCAGCTCTGACCTCACAGTGGTCCCTGCTCTGAGCAGCAGGTAGGACTAGAGATCTCCTGAGGTCACTTCTCCACGGAGTATTCACAGTTTTACTTCAAAAACAATGTAGGCTGAGTCCATATCCAGCCCCACTCCAACTTATAAACCTTGTTCTGGGTCATATTTTAGGAATCACTTCTTATTTTAGAATGACTCCCAGAGAAGAGCAGGAATGAACATCCTCCTCTGAAGGAGGCCAACCTCTATTTATCTCTTAGGATGTTCTGCTGAGGTACAGGAAAACAGGTTCCTCTTGAATATGAACATGCTTCCTGGCTTGTAATGGATGTGAACTTTGTTTAAATTGGATGTGAAGTTGTATAGACTCGTATTTTCCTTGTCAGCGTATTTGCTCTTATCCTATTTTCAATGAGGAAAGCTGCAGCGTGGTTTGAATTTGCTGGAGGACCACAATCTGTGGAAGGATTTTGTGATTCTCTTGTGCAGCTCTGCTAAAAGTGCTGCACAAGCAGTTTACTTTTGGTCTTAAAAAAGCCTTACAGCATTTTAATGAAAAATTTACACTGACAGCTAGAGACAAATTTCTTCTTCTCTCACCTTCGCTCAGGAAAGTCTAAGGTGCTAAAGATTTATGGTTCCTCAGTTACACAAATTCAGTCCCATATTCTCCGCTGTCTGGGACTCCTGCTGAAGGTGGTCTGTAAAACCAGACCAATGTACATGGTCTCTCCTGCTAGGGGCTGAGCTAGAGCCAAGACTTTGTTACCCCTGTCAGTTATGGGAGGATTTAAGATTTAAAATAATATATAAAAAAAGAAAACCTTTGGGGTTTTTTTGGTGAGTTACCCTAAATGTAATTTTTACAGTTGCTTCCTAAACATTTGCAACTCAAATGTAGTTTTTGGGGTTTGAAGGCAGCTTAGAAAAATAACTCTAAGCTTTCCCAGTGTCTTTTCCTGGAGATCAACTGGGAAGCTTAATCACAACCACGAATGTGACACATTTTGCAAACCAGAATTTAGATTATAGGATCAATTAAAAAAAAAAGGGGGGGAAAAAAAAAAACAAAAAAAAAGCTTTGTCCTGTACCTGGTCAGAACTGAACGTGCCGTATCCCCTTCTGTTTACCTGCCCATTCCCGTCCCTCTCCCTTTTTCAGAGCCTGGAGGAGCAGATGGCTCTTACAGCACATGCTGGAGGTGAGAAACATGTCTTGTCTTTTTAGTGTAAAACCTTATACTTTCTGCTTATCTGAATTATTCCGACGTGCACGGGTGTGTCTTGCCAGAAAAATCCTGCTCTGGCTGCTGGGATTCACACAAGGCTCTCCTTGATGGGGACCGGCGCGTGGCTGAAGGCCATACAAAACTTCTTCGACAGTAAATTCAAAGATACTAATTGCATTTATGAAGCGAGTTACATTAACATGTGCACCGTCGTGTTTCGAGTATGTTTTAAACCAAAATCTTATGTAAACAGGAAGAAAAGTCAATATATAAACACGTTTTAATGCTCTGAAATTTGGTTCTTAAACCAATCAGCGGCTTCTCACTGTTGCTCTTTGCATACAGAGTGTTTCACGTACCCCAGAAAAACGTAAATACTTAAATTTATCATGACTTCAAAAATTGTTCCACAGCTGCCAACCATAAATGCCCATGTGTACACACAGTCCTACAAACCACCAGAGTGAAATAAAGGTGCCTGTTAATGGGTTAAATATAGCATTACATATTTGAGGGTCCAGGTAGAATCTGGACCAAGAATGCAGATGATGTGAAACAGCAATTTACACATTTCAATGCTTTTTTTTGTCCTGGAAGCTGGAGCTTGTCCAGGATGTGAATCCCCGGGGACTTGTTGGGGTTTGAGTTCGCTGAGGCTTTGCGAGCAGAAATCAATGTAGCGTCTGTGCTCTCAAAGATACGTTTCATGTTCATTAAGAAACGTGCTTCCCAACAGCCAGAAAAGATAATGAGTTTGGGGTTTAGGCATTTTTTTTTTTTAAAGCATGGAAAATATCTGCTTAAAGACTTCTTTATCGACCTCGCAAGAAGATTTTCCAGCCCGTGCCTCCCCCTGCCTTATAGGCAACCCCCTCAATCCCCGACCCCGTCCCGGTGTGAGGGTGTTTTTCCAGGCTCGGCGACCTCTCTCTCTCTCACCTGCCGCTCCGTGGCTTTCCAGAAGTAGAAGGCTCCGATGGCCCCGGCCAGCAGCAGGAGGGCTCCGGCGATCAGCACCGCCGCCCCCGCCTTCAGCAGCCGCCCCGGCCCGGGCGCCGCCACCGCCGCCGCATACGCCTGCGGAGAGCGGGGTGCTGGGTGCGGGACAGGGACACCCCCACCCCGGCCGGCAAAGCCTCCGGGCCTTTCCCCCCCTCGCCGCTTGATAGGGACCCTCACCCTGGGACCTTCCCCGTTGGGGTTTCGACCAGATGCGAACCGCGGCGTCGCGTCCTGACTCTGACCCGACCCGACGCGTCCTGATCCCACCCGGTTACGATCCCGTCGGTCCTGATCCCATCGGATTTCACCCGTTTTGTCTCGGTCCGTCCCGACCCATCCCGTCCCGTCCCGATCCGACAGGAACCACTTGTTCGTGTTCCCTCCCGATCCGATTCATCGCGACCCCTGTCCCGTCCCGTCCCGTCCCGTCCCGTCCCGCCCGGTGCCGCCCGGCAGCACTCACGGGGGGCAGGCACTGCTCCACATCGTCGGGCCCAGCACGGGCGATGGGCACTTTTTCGGAGCCCTCTGCCATGGCTGCCGCGGGAGGGAGAGGCTGCCCCGGGCTCCGCTGCCGCTCCCTGCCCCGGCCCCGACGGGGGGCAGCACCGCCCCGGCCCGCCCCGGCCCCGAATGAGGGAAAGGGGGGGGGACAGGACCGCCCCCTCCCGGGGCACAATGAGCCCCTTGAGCTGCACAGCAGACGTGGGAGCTCCTTGGGGCTGATTCCTCTATCCTAGCCCTGTCCCCCCAAGCCCGAGGCTTGTGTCCAGCGTTGCAGATGGGGGAGTCAGGGGGGATATAGGGGATACACCCGCCCCCCCGCTTCCAGTGCCATTGTGGAGAGGAGAGGTGCCCCAGCAGACAGACGACTGTCGTTAAAAAGGAGCTTTTAAAATAGAACAGCGTTTAAACTGCTTTTTTACACTTGCCACAGGAATTCACAGGCGCTGGAGCTGACAAGCTGCTGTTCCGTGACTGCTCTGCAAAACACCGCAAAGCGAAGAGCCCTTCCTCCAGCTGAGCCCTGGGGCTGAGGCTGGTCACAGCCTGGGAACCAGGGCAGCAAAGGCAGGCCTGGTGCAGGCTCACTGGAGGGCAAAGCATGGGGGTGGTAGTTTCATCTTTCCATAGAACCATAGAATAGTTGGGGTTGGCAGGGACCTTAAAGACCACCTAGTTCCAACCCCTCTGCTGTGGACAAGGACACCTTCCACTTGCTCAAAGCCCCATCCACCCTGGCCTTGAACATTTCCAGGGAGGAGTCATCCACAATTTGTCTGGGCAACCTGTTCCAGTGTCTCACCACCCTTACAGTGGAGAACTTACTTCTATCTAAACCAAATCTACTCTCTTTCAGTTTAAAGCCAATACCCCTTTTGTCAGGACAAAGAAGTCCTTCTCCAGCTTTCATTAAAAAAAGGTCATGAACACCTTGCAGCTTGTCCTCTAAAAGTGAATGTATTGCTGCAATTTCCATTTCCTTGCCACTCATGATGCACGGTTATTTATTTAAGCATCTACAGTACAGCAGGATCATGGGGGAATTTGGGTTGGAAGGAACGTTCATCTATTTGATCATTGTGATATTGTGCATCGGAAGCTTAAGCTCAGGGCTACACCTAGCTCTGCATCTGTCCATGTATCTGCCTCTGTGTGCCCTTCATACACTGCAGGCACATCCTGCCTGTACATAAATATGCATGCATGTGTCTGTGTGTGTGCTCTTTAACGCTAAAAACCAAATAGTACTGGACCCCTTTGGGGCTGACACTATCGAACACAGAGCAGGATATCCTACGTAAGGCTGGAAGCAGAGGCAAAAGAAATATCAACTGCAAAAAGAGTGTGAGGGGGGCAGTCTGGGTTGTGCCCTGCCCTGCCCTGCTTGCTCAGTGGTCCAACTCCAGTTTTCCAGACCGGTAACAGCACTGCAATGAGGGCTGTTAAACTGAGGACATCCTGATACATGGGTCCCCATCTCACTCACAGTATCTGTGCTACATAGCTCTGCAATAGCAATATTTTTTTTCCAAGTATGTGTCTTCGTTTATATTTCTCCTCTCCATTTTGCTTGTCTGGCAGGTCTATGTCTCCTTGCTCAGTTGTTGCACACTACTGACACGTATCCCCCCTGCCGTGTTAAACCTTTTGGTGGGATCTTGAGAGCAGAGGCAGCTGATGACCCTGTCCCGCTATCGCTCATCCCAGCTCTATGTGCCCTCAAGAAGCAGGTTTGACCCCTGCGATTGGTTGCCTGTACTTGCTTCCGTGCCCCATTCCGTAACTGCAAAAATCTTTGCTGTTTTCCATGTCTAAATCCCTTCATTGATATGACCAGTAGCTTAAAAAACATCATCAAGCAATGCAAAAGCAGAGAAAACTTGGGCATCGCTGATCACCTTGCCTGCGCGTGCTTGGGGACTAAATCCCAGAGACACGATCCCCCTTTTCCTTCCCTTCAACTCAAATTCCTCCTTCCCGTCGATTACTGTCGTTAATGATGGGACCTCAAACAAAAATTTAACGGGCGTAGTTGCCACCAAAAATAAACACAATCACAGCTCATTAAATCAAAAGCGAAGCCTACTGTGCAACTTCCTAAACTAGGGCATATTCAAGCCTGTTCTTGAATGACATACTGTTGTAGGTTGGGGCTAATAATAAGATTATGATCCTCTTCATTAGCAAGTATTTTGTTACACCAAAAATCTCGTGAATGGATATGTCTATCTTGGCAAAATGTGAGAATCCCAGCCTTTGATCTCAAACCTCCATTTAGCATTGCCGCTTTAAAAAGACAGATTTATTTTAAGGCCCCTGTGCTTGTCTCCCATGGGAAAGCGTGCCAGGGAGGGAGCGCTTGCCCAGGAAAAGCTGCTGCTCACTGGGATTTGGCTTGTTTGAGCTGCTTCCCTGAGACTGAGGCGGGGGGAGCAGCTGTCTCCCCATCCTGGTACCCATCTGAATGCCCAGTGGCTCCTTCCTTGGGAGGCAAACGGAAGGACAGGGAGAGGTAGCGTCATTTCGGCTAGCAAAAGGCTAGCTGAGGGTGTGGTGTTGAGAAGCAGCATTGGCAAAAACACTATCTGTGCAAGACTGAATAAATGAAATTAATACATCTGTGCTGGGTATTCATGGAGGTATCTTCACTCCAGGCGCTGTGTTGCGAAGAGTAATATCACCCCCAGGAACGCAAAGGATGGGGTCAGAGGGCTTGCCCCACCCTACTGATGGCTCAGTGTTGGCCCTGGCAAGTTTTGGCTTGGGCACACTCCTGCGACCCCAAGCAACGGTGCCAACCATGGGCCAATCCACAGGGATGGGTGCCCAGGTGTCAGTCCTAGGTGGACTGGGGTGTGAAATGGGTCCTGCTCACACTGGGAGGTGTGAGTGAGCGAACCCGTCCTTCGTAAGGGAGCCGTTCTGCCCAAACCCTGGGAGAGCAGCTTTGCAGTGTTTCCTCCTCAAGTCAAGGTGAAAATCCCCCAAGTAATCCTCCAAATGTATTTTTCTCCTGCAAGGAACAATCCCAGATTTATTTCCTCCCCCCCTCTCTTCAAGTCAGAGCATCACTGCCTCTTCTTTTGTTCCACAGGCAGAGGAAGAGCAGCATGAAATTTCAAGCAGACAGAAGAGTAAAAAATTGTTCCTGTTACGCAGTTTGCAGCTTACCACCTCTAGTTAACCCCTATGCTCATGCTTTGCCTTTTGTCTGGGCTGTTTTCCTTGGAGGGCGCGGGAAGTGCATCTTTTACTATTTGATTGATTAGGTGACAAGAGATTATTACTTTTCTTAGACAGATGCAAATCTGTACAAACAGCTCAGCATTCAGCAGCTCCAGACACTCACTGTGGAGCGCAAAGACAAGTGCAACAGCCAGTGTTTGCAGGGCTTAGGACAAAAAAAACGTGACTTGCCTTTCACCAGCTGAATTCTTCATTTGCAATAAAGATGATGATGATACTAGTGTCTGAGCTCAGTCTCCTCTCTAAATAACATGTGTGTGCTCAGCTGGATTAAGCCAACTTCTGAGACTGGAAATCATAATAACAGTCTTTTACAGGACAGCCTTTCTGGTCGTCTAATACTATTATCCTTTGGGCTGAAAAGCATTCCAGAGTACTTGGAGTGCGATGATGAATGCAAGGTTGCTTAGCTGATAACGCTGGCTTGTCTCAAGGAAGCACATTTTCTCATTATTTTTCAGTTTAAAGAAAAAATTTAGAAGGAGGAATGGAAATACCAAAAATGAGAAGGATTGGATAATGCTGTGCGCCTTTCTGTAAGTCTCTTATGGTGCCTTATGTGTTTTATCTTCATTTCCTAAGAGTCCCAAATAGCTATTTGAACTCCATGATGGCTTGAACGGAAATTTGTGAGGGCTACTGGGACCAGGCACCTCATTTGCTGTTCTGCTTTTCCAGGGGTTTGTCACCACCATAAGACAGTGTTGGTTGAAGTCCCACTTACTCAATGTCTCTTCCAAATAACGAAAGTCCAAATAACGAAAGGAAAAAACTCCTACAGAAACTGAAAATCTGGGCTTTGGTAATGTGGTGGGTTACACAGTCTGAATGCCAGGTGCCCACCAAAGCCGCTCTATCACTTCTTAGTTGGACAAGAGAGAGAAAATATTAAAAAAAAAGGCTCATAGACTGAAATAAGGACAGGGAGATCATTCAGCAATTATCATCACAGGCAAAACAGACTGGACTTGGGGGAATTAATTTACTACCAATCAAATCAGAGTAGGGTAATTAGAAATAAAAACTTAATCTTAAAACAACTTGCTTCCTCCCGGGCTTTACTTCACTCCTGATTTTCCCTACCTCCTCCCCCCTCAGCAGGTCAGGCAGATGGGGAATGCGGGTTGTGGTCAGTTCACTGAATGTTGTCTCTGCCGCTTCTTGAGTGGAGGACTCCTCACACTCTTCCTCTGCTCCAGTGTGGGGTCTCTCCCACAGGAGATGGTCCTCCATGAACTCCTCCCACAGGCTACAGTTCTTTATGACCTTCTCCAGTGTGAGTCCTTCCCCTGAGGTGCAGTCCTTTAGGAGCAGACTGCTCCAGCGTCGATCCCCCAAGGGGTCACAAGTCCTGCCAGCAAACCATTTCCAGCATGAGTTCCTCTCTCCACAGGTCCTGCCAGGAGCCTGCTCCAGCACAGGCTTCCCATGGGTCACAGCCTCCTTTGGGCATCCACCTGCTCTGACATGGAGTTCTCCACGGACTAGAGATGGATATCTGCTCCACCACGGACCTCTGTGGACTGCAAGGGGACAACCTGCCTCACCATGGTCTTCACCCTGAGCTGCAGGGGAATCTCTGCTCTGGCACCTAGAGCACCTCCTCCCCCTCCTTCTTTACTGACCTTGGTGTCTGCAAGGCTGTTCCTCTCACTTATTCTCACTCCTATCTTTGGCCGCAGCTGTGCATTTTTTCCCCCAGTTCTTAAATATATCTCAGAGGTGCTACCACCATCACTAATGGGCTCAGCCTTGGCCAGTGGTGGGTCTGTCTTTGGAGGTGGCTGGCATTGGCTTTACCTGACAAGAGGGAAGCTTCTCGCAGCTTCTCACAGAAGTTATCCCTGTAGCTCCCTGCTACCAAAACCTTGCCACACAAACCCAATGCAGGTATTTAACCCATGACAACCTGAGGATTTTGAGACACTCTTAAGGATTCTTGCTGACAGTGAGACCAAAGGATGAAAAACAGCTTATATATGTCATCACTACAGCTCTTGCCTCTGGGGTGGCTCTGGGTATTGTGGAGCTCCTGGGATGCTCACTTTTCCTCTTTTCCCTCACCTTGTCCTGTGCAGGGGGTGTGCTGACACCATCCTCACCTCTTCAGCCAGCTATGCATGAAACTTCAAACACCAAACCCACTGATTTTTCTGATAGGCTGTGAAATTCCCCCTGCAAATCCCTACAATGTCCTTTGCTCTGATTCTACTTTCTGGAGAAGATGGGCATCCCCGTTTGCCCTGCTTGGGTGCACTGCACAACTGAGCTGGCCGCGCTTGAAAGGATGGCCCAGAACACACTCAGCATGGGACCTAATCCCAAATCTTTCCTCTTCTCTTCTGTGGTCGGGTGAGGACATATGGCCCATCACGGTTTGCTCTTCCTCCCCCTGGGACACTAAAGGCTGATTTGTTTTTCCCCAGGGCTGAATCCCGTCTATCCATATGTCTTCATCTTATTCTTCTTAATTTAGCTAGTGGCTGTGCCTTCTGTTTTCCTTGAATTAAAGAAATAAAATAAAATAACTAGCTGTCATTACATACTTTCATTTCTGCCTTTAACAATGTGGTCTCTTTTGTAACTATTCTGTTTAAATTGCTCATAGGCTACTTTCTTTCTTAACCTCCAATGACGGCTTTGTGCTTTGGAGGTAGTTATTATCTTAAACAACTCGGTAGCATCAATCTGTTTCTTTCCTAGAGGCTTCTTTACACTTTGATGAGAAATCTGCTAAGTTTCTTTTTGCTTTGTAGCAAAGGCCAAGCCTGCCTTTTTTTTTTTTTTTCTTCTCCTCTCATCCAAAAGCACCCATGAATCAACTGTATTTCTCTTTTGCGATCTATGCACTGTTCTTCTAATAATTTCGTGACCTGACTTTAGACAGTATTTCCAATGGGATTGTCCCGGAGGTGCCTGCAGCACCAGGATGTTTTTCACAAACCTAATCTCTGGAAATGTGTATTTTACTCACCCTTCTGACAACACTTTAAACATTTTTTTTTTGCTTTCATTACCTTTGTTAGACATTTGCGAGGGCTGATTCCAGCAAGTTTAGTGCTTATTCACCTACGCTCTGTTCTTTCATTTAACCTCTTACATCAGGGTTTTTTTTTTGATCCAATCCATAATACTTCTTCCCCCACATTCAGATCTCTACTCTAAAAAAAAAAATATATTCCAGAAAAAGCCTCCCTCGCATCAGATTTAAGAAACTAAATCTGAGAGAGTGAAAAAAAAAATAAACAAGCATGTCTTCTGTTACATTTTAATGCTGTGTTGATTTTTTTTGTTGTTTCATATCCTTTTTTATGAGATTGCTGTTTTTTAGAAATCACCATGGAGACTACAATATGTCCATCAAGGGTTGGGCTAGATGATCCTTGAGGTCCCTTCCAACCTGGTCATCTATGTACTATGAAGGCGGTCCAGGGCCTGTCTGTTCCCTGCTGAAGGCTGTGAGAGCTCCCTTCCCTTTGAGGACCTTTGTGCTTAGAGTGGGACAAGATGGAAAAAAATGGATATGTTCTTGCTGGAAAAATCCAGCAGACAGTGCCATGGCTGAACTGGAGCCATGGACCACTTGGATAAATGTTTCCGTGAAAGATAAAAGGTAGGGTAGAGAGAGACCAAAGGCAATCATAATTTCTGGGAACTCCCTGTCCTCCCTCCATGGCTTTCCTTACAAAACCAAGCTCTGGCAGCAACAACGATAATAGTTTCAGCCTGGCTAGGTCCAAATCCCCTTTTCTGAAG
Source organism: Trogon surrucura (assembly GCA_020746105.1). NCBI lineage: Eukaryota > Metazoa > Chordata > Aves > Trogoniformes > Trogonidae > Trogon > Trogon surrucura. Next base: position 36,135,867 of record CM036617.1, read on the forward strand.
ATATGATTTGATAAGCCTGGAGTGACGGGGTCCTCCTCTGTGTCTGGTGTGCAAAAACTTGAGAAACAGCATGAAAAGAGCTGGGGACATTTCGCCTTGGACAGCCTGGAAAAGCAAGGGATAGAGGGAGGAAAGCCAGTCTGTGAACCTGAAGGCCAGGTGAGGTAAGAGAAGCTCCCGGGAAGATCTGGATGCTGCGGGCCTCACAGCCACAGCCGCCCCCAGCACAGCCCTGTTTCTTAGGGCTTGCCCCACGGCGCCATGAGCAGCCATTTCCATGGTGTTCCCTAACCCCAAAAGAGAGAACTGTCAGATAATTTACGCTCCACATATTACAACCTGTCTGCTCTGGGACATGCACGGCATGGGGAAGAGCTGAGGAGCTGGAAAATACTACTGAAGGAAAACAGACTAATTGGAGAGGGGGTGGCGGTGGCCTCTGTCCACCAGTTTGTCCTCCATGGGGTCCTGTGAATGCAAGGGGTGAAGCCCAGCCCCGCTGCCGGACTAGGGGGACATTGAGGAGGGCTGAGGATGAGCTTGGCCTTTCCCTGCTCCTCACCAGCAAAGCTTTCTCCTTGCTGACAGACCTGTTTTCTGCCTCGAGCTGCTCGCCTCTCCTCGCATAGTCTGGCGAAGACAGTAAGGACTTGTCTCCAGGCAGTTATTGGGCTGTTTTGGGGGGAGAAGAAGAGTTAACTTGCAGAGAGCTAGGTAAATGTTCTGCAGTATTACACCAGGTGGAGAGAACTGTTTCACAGCCTTCGTCTGTTTGAAGGTCTCCACCGTGCAGGGCCTCTGTGGCCCAGAGGACATGCTCAAGGTAGCTCAATTCCTTGCCTCTGCCCACAGAAAGAAAAACTTGTTCCCAGTTGTGACCACACATTACTCCCCACTCCTGCAAGGAAGTGGCTGCAGCTACCCCAGAAGATCTCGTTGCCATAAGGGAAGCCCACCCTTCCCGGCTGAGACCAGCAAGGGGCTCTGCGGGAGCGGTGTCTTCCATGCAGGCTTGGCCTGATGAAAAGAGCTTTGTTCCCCCACTGCTCGGCACTTGTTGGTGCTCAAGAAACCTGGCCGCCAGCTGTGGCAATACTGGTTTGAAAGGCAGAGGTGACTGGCACAGCTTTTGCTCCATGGTTGAGGTGCAGCTGGGTGGTCCCTCAGGTGATGAATTAGTTAATGTCTGAAGAGGTTGGAGGAAGGCGTAAAACATCGAGCATTTCTCTGGCCTTCTGAGGATAATGCATTTTAAAGATCAGCTTGGGTTTTCCTGCAATGTGATTTGTTTAATTATTTAAAGCCTGTTAGCATATTTTCCTCAAGGGGTGGAAAATTCTCACTGAAAGGATCCTTACACGAGAACAGAGATCTCCATTGTATGCTGAAGCTCTGGGCTCAACTATGTGTGCCAACCCCTGCATGTTGTGTGGTGGGAACACCATGCAAACACCTACTTTCCAAACTCGAAGATACCTCATGCCAGCTTCTCCACCACACCTGAAAGTCCCTGTGCACTTTGTAGGGCAGCTGGGGTTATAAGCAGCTAGTACCTGGTATGGACAAAGCTTTACGAGACAATTCTCAACCTCAGCCCTTTCCAAACTTGTGCTTGGCTGCGTGTGTCTGCAGGATGCCAGGTGGGCTAATGTTGAGATATGTGGAGAAGTACAGTTCCTCTCTCTTCTTCACCCCTCTTAACTTGGCAGCTCTGTCTCTTCTGTGCCACCTCTGAGTCTGACCTGCAACCTTCCATTTAAATGGGAAAACGCTCTCAACTTTGAGAGAAATCACCATTTTTCCTGTGAGTAGGCTCAATGCTGGGTCAGATGGCTTAGGCAGCACTTCTCTTTAGCCTGCCCGTTGTACCTAGAAGGTGTTACAGAGCAAACAAGCTGTGCTAGACATGAGCTCCTCCTTTTATTTCCTGCTGTTATATTGAGCAACGAGTGCTAACAGAAGTGGCCGCAACTGCAGCTATCCTGGCTGCGGGACAAGTTGGAAATGTTTTGGACAGTGTGAGAGAGCGCTAGGGCTTTCCTGTCCTGTACAGTCCATACCGGTTTCTCCGTGAGAAGGATCCCTGGAGAAGGGAGGGGCAGCTCAGAGATTTAGAGAGTAATGGAGACCCTGCTCCCCCTGGGTGGGGACCGCATCCCCACCTGGATGGGTTCATGCCACCTAGGTTTTCCCAGCACTGCTCGTGCTGCAGGTGCTGATGTATCCCAGTACCTGAGCTGGCACCTTGTTGCCTTCTCTGTGCTGGTGCCTGCAGCACCTTTTCTTTTCACTGCAGCGCAAATCGCAGGGATGTTACTTAGATTTGCTCTGACATTGTAATGGGGGACCCCAGAGACTGACGCTGTTTACTCTGGAAAGGCCTGATGCCCTCGCGGCGTTTGAGCTGGGTCACCGCAGATTCAAATTGTTGTTGATTTTTGTTTTGTGTTTACCCATGAAACCCGGACTCAAGGCTCAACTGGGGCACAGTGGCTGGCTTCCACGAGGTCTACCCTTCAGCCAGTTTTACAGCTGAGTTGGCCGAGGTGCAAAGAGGTCAAGAGCCCTGAGTGAAACAAGCTGAACAGGCGGCTCATTAAGGGCTGAACTTCAGACCCGTGTTCCCAGCCCTCTGCTCTAATCACCAGGCGAGATGTGGGAAAGCCTCATGGGGCTGATAAAAGAAGAGTCAACATCTTTATTTTGCAGCTTTGTTAGCAAAATAAAGTAAAGCCAACGTGCCTGACTCTATTATTGAACCAGTAATCTTTGCATGCTTACATCCAGAGCTTCCCAGCCATTTAACTAGGAGGCTGAACAATAAAATATGTTAGGTCCGAAATGGCTAAAGCAGAGGCAAAGCAGGAGGTAATCCGTCTAATTGGAGAAGTTGCAGCAGGAATCTCACTCCAGGGGTCTGTCCCTTGGGATTAACAGTTTGCTGACATCTGGGTTGTGTGGCACTGCTGCCTTGCCCTGGGTCCCACCAGGGCTGATGGCAGGGAACCAGAAAGAAAAAAAAGTCCTCAAACTCATACAACAGGAAAAATGAAGATTTTTCTGCTGTCAACGTGGTGGCCTTTGGGAGAAAGAAACTGGCAGCTTCTACCCAGAGATGTGTGGTTGTGACTTCTCTTGGCTTGCAGAATCACAGACGGAAAAAGCAGGAATGGGGAAATACAGTCTCTTCTCCTGATGCCAGGGGTTGTCCCAACAGAGATATCCCCTCCCCACTGTCTTGTCCCATCCAGTTTTAAAGGCCTGGAGCGGGGTCTCACGTCAGCTACTTGGGGTGACTTCTTCATGGCAAACACACGAGCACCTGTTGAACTTCACGTCCCCTCCCATTTCGGTGAAGAGGTCCCAAGTCTGTCTCTGCCTGGGCATGCTCCTACGTTTGTGGCATGCCAGGGTCTCAGGGGAGGGCTCCTGCCTCTGCCTGCATCCTTGCCCAGCTGCAGGCAATACTGAGCCCTTGGCCACTACCAGGGACAGATAAATTCATTCTCTTTAAATGAGGTGCCTGAACTAGTTAAGAGAAAGAGGCAGCTGTGAGAAAGCTGAGGAATCACCATTTGGAGACATCTATTTCTTTCCCTTTTCCTGTGAACAAGACGTTTCTGGTTACTAGTTCAGATGCAGACCTTTGGGGGCCACCAGATAGGTAAGATGTGTCCCATGGTCAGCCAACTGTCACGAATTTGGCTTGCCTCTCTCGCTGGTAGTCCATCAAGATGAAATGAAGCCACCGCCCTGGCTCTTGTCCTCCTGCTTCCTCTTCTCCCTGTGATCCCATTGGAGCCATTTGCTGATGCAGACAAAAAACTGAACACAGAGAAGTTAAAAAAAAGGAAAAAAACATCCAAATGTGCTAGAAGGAAGCTACTGAATTGGACACACAGGCTAAGGACAGCCTGGGAGTGATACCATCTCAGCTCAGCTACTCCATAGGAATGCGCAGAGTCTCACACAGGCTCAGAGCCTGCCGTAAATGTAACTAAAGTACTCAGCCTGTTTTGAAATCCACCCACAGCCTCACTTTTTACAAACTCAGGAAGAAAATGGCAAATTAATCCTTTTCTTAAAAGGATGAGTCGGTTCCTTGTCATTCGCCGCGCAGCTCAGCATATGATAGTTCCTGCTGCATAAATACAGATTGTTTCTTTTCACAACTTCCCTTTCATCAGACTGCTAGGAAGGCCTGGAGGTTGTTAAAAAATGTTAAAGAAACTTGCCTCCCAATTAAGGTCAATCTCTTTTATCAGAGTCTTTGCATATAAACCCCACTTTCAGAAGAATTTCTATAAACTTCATCCCCGGCTCTGACAAACTGGGAGATGCCCAAATCTCGGAGGGAGCTGGCAGAGCGGCTGACTTCTTTCCTGGCTCGCAGTGCAAAGCAGGGATCTGATCTGTCATGATGACTGAGAACATGTCACAACAATCTGTTTGCGTTCTTCAGGAAAGAAAAACATCTTTCTCTCCCCGAGCTGTAAGCTAATTTGGAGATTTTGCAAGCTGACATGCAACCTGATTAAAATGACCCCAGGCCAACAATTCTTCTTAGGCAGCTCGACAATTAAAGTCTAGACCTATCTGTAGCCCAGGGTTTTTTTGCTTCAAATCCCTTTTAGGAAGGAGAGAGTTCTGTGTTTTTATTTTTAAATCTACATATTTGGAATTTTTCTTTTACACTTTGCTTCTACTGTAGCAGAATGTGCTAAGGGGATCTATATTTTTTCACATTTTGAGCAGATGAAACTCATACACAGAAGCCCTAGTTTCTTGCCTGCTGGAGAAATATACTGAATATCCGAGGAAATAATACATGAATAAAGTTGAGGACTCTAAGAAATACCCAAGGCACTTTGTGGCCTACATAAAGCTGCCCTCTGAGGTAAAAATGTTGTGCCCTCAATTTTCCAAAGTCAGTGGATATTTTTCTAATGACCATCGTACTACTATTCAAATCACTTTTTGACTTTCCACAATTAGTTAAGCAGTGGGAACAGTTTATTAATCTGCTGAGTTTCTCTGAACGCAGCAATTCGTCAAGCAGCAAGCGATGAAAAATAAATGGACACCTTCTGGCAGGAGGTTTGTCAGACCATGAGGAACCCCTGATTTTAATTCAGTGTTTTGGGGAGACTTGGTAATATGTCCATGAATGCTTTAAAACGTGTTTCTTTAAAAAAAATCAGTCTGGGTCATTCGTCCAAGGTTAATCCAGGAGAGACTTCTCTTCCACTTTGCTGATTTGGCTCAGCCTGTATCATCGTCTGGTTTCTAGCTTGTCAGCTCGCTAAACTGATTGACAACTTGTGTTTTGCTAATGCTTTTCACAGCTTAATGAGATTCCCTAAAGGGCTTTATTTATTAATTCAAATTATATACTTTTGAATTACGTGCTAAACTGGAGCAACTTGCAGACTAACTTCCTGACATCACCGAAATATCCTATAAAGCTACGGTTATTTGGCATTGGTTCCAGGTCACCGAGCCAGGCTGAGCGATTTCCTGGATGCGAGGATGAGATGGCGGCAGGGAAAGCCCGTGGCTTTATACTGGGAACCCAAAGTAGGTCCTCGTGTGCCTGTTGCCAGCTCAGATGGCTCATTGCCTTGTGTTATTCTTGCTTCTTGGGGCTGGTTGAACACAGCTTTTCTCACCTGATTGCAAGACCTTGCCTTTCCTCACCGTGCTCTGCTGTCCCAGCCACGAATCAAGTTCCAGTCTTGGTCTTTGGTGGGAGCTGATGGACTCCATTCAGCAAGCATCTTTTCAAGGAATAATATTGCCTTACATGAATTTACACCAAGAAGAGGACAACCTCTCTGACCCAGGCCATGCAGGAGCTGGCTCAGAAGCTTTTTACAAATTTGCAGCTAAACCTTGTTGTAGAAGGTGTAAAGCATCTTCTGATTTTACAGCTGAGCCAATGCCCAGACTGGAAAACCCGTGAAAATGAGGAGCTACGTTAATCTGAGAACTCCTAAATTTTACAAGACATCATGATTTTTTACCATATCCCCCTCTCACTCTGCTTTCATGGTGAAGGATGCTGGAGACTCTTGAATCTCCTTGAATCTGCTAATTTATTATTGAGGTTTCTCAAATTCCTCCCCTTTCCCCTCCCCATCCCAGCTCTGGTTTGGGGTGGCTGCAGGCATGGCAAGGACCTCCAGACCCGCACCTCCATCTAGTGGTGGCCCCGGCCAGAGCCACTGCCGGGGGCTGAGGGGATCCCTGGAGGGCTTTGCCCCAATCTGTCAGGAGCCACATCCCTTCCCCAAGCCGAGCTGTGTTGGAGGGTTGATGTAAAAAGAAAGCAAACTCCGACTGAAAGGAGCCACCACATCCACCCCACCAAGCCTGCTGGGGTACGCTGGAGGGCAGCGGATGGGGTCGGGATAAATGCTCTCGGGGACCAAATGCGCTTTGGATTAGTCGACGCGCTTTGATTAATTTGTGTATGAGCTCTTAATGACAACGCGACCTGCCAGGGCGCAGCTTAGCTGCAGAGCTGGCACCAGCTGCAGGCTCCGGCGCAGCTACCGGTGGAGGCATATTCCTTCACTATCTCATTTATCATCGTTGCTTCCAGTCCAATTTCGTTCACGCCTTACATTTTTGATTGTCTTGGATTAAACATTACCAGAGGAAATAATACTAATAGCCTTTCACAGTGAAAAAATCAACTTCTAAGGCATTTGTTATGGAAAGGATTATAATAAATTAAATGCTTAAACTAGCACTGTGCAAGCATTTTTGTCTTGGATCAAAATGTTTGCACTGGCTGTTTAAACATTTAATTTATTATAATGAGAAATATCATTGTAAAAATAAGCATGTTAATTAAACCTGAGTTTTGCAAATGTGAGTCATCCCATGTGGACACAGTATAATGAATATAGACAGGTAGAGTCTGCATGCCCTTTTTTTTCTCATTAAGAAAATTAACATTTACATCTTTAAACCCTGCAGCTATTAGTTATTTTTAATGAACTGTGTTGCCATTTCAAAGTTAAGCTCTTATATGATGCAATCAGATATTGCTAGGTCAGGGAAGAACTTCACTAATTAAGTTGCAGAGAAGTTCTTTGCTACAGATAATTGATTAAAGTTGTTACGTGGATAATCAGTTTACACAGTTAAATAAATAAAAATAAATAACTGCTAAAAACCCCAGGTCACGTCGGGGTGGCAAAACGAAGCACAACCCCAATCATCCTGGAGCCCAAACGAGCCGTGAATTTGGAAGTGAAGACAGAATCTCTTTGTTATCACCTGACGGGGGAGCGAGGGATCGCAGGGACCTTTACAAAGGCGATTTGGACAGTGATGGTTTGATGCTGGTGTGGGTGAGAGACGATGGAGGCAAGATGCTCTTTCCCTTTCAAGTGAAGTGATTGGAAGCAATTTTCCTGCCTTCCCGTGCCGCTGGTCTCTGGTGCATCCATCTGGTCTTGTCCTGGATTCATCGTATATGCCAGGTTGTACGCCGATACGTAAACAAAAAGCACTTGGATTTATTCCCAGCTCTTTTGCAGATGTGTTGCGTAGCCTTGAATGTGTTCCTTTACCTCCTGGGCATTCACAAAGTGCTCCGAGCTATGGCCCTGCAAACAGTAGAGGTAGTGTTACTCTGTTTTAATTAGCATCCTGCCAAGATGTGTGTTCCGAAGTATCTCAGATCTCTCGTTATCGTGCATTGCTCGAACAGGCAAAGGTCACAGCAGGCTGCCACCTCTGGCTAAATTCCATTTCTGAAGTGGTCTAGCCCCCAAGGGAGGGAGGAAGAATATCTCTGGTACAGCAGTGAAATTAAACTCTGGGAAGGGAGGAGGCCTCAGAGAGTTTTTTTTTTCCGGCAGCCCAGCAAAGAGCTAGGGACAGGATACCCCCACACAGGGATCACATGCCAAATGCACCCTTGTCCCATGCGCAGAGATTCAAGTGGTAGCAAATTTGTAGGCAAAAGCAATTTTAAGATCTTGATCTGCGGAGCTGCCTCTTCATGCTATTCTGTAGCTGTCCACTGAACCTGCTCTTAGCGTCTGCCGTAGGATTTTTGAAAGGTCAAGATTCTTGAATGTCTTCCAAATCCAGTGGACATGTTTTGAATGAAAAGAGAGGATGAATTAAGCCGAGGATCCTTTCTACATAAAGAAATGGGTTGTTTTCCTGGGGATTGTCCTCAAAAAACATTGTGTGTTTGCAACCCTCTAGACAGCTTAATCCCACATCATATGGGTCCCTCTCTCCTGTCCCCTGAAACTCCCTTCTTTCTTTGTCTTCCTCTCACTGTGAGTGGGAAGGAGAAGAGTTTTCCAGGTGAAGGGAGGAAGCTGTTGCCCTTCCTTCTTCTTTTTTGTGTCTCTCTGTCCCTTTGATGGAGTTTTACAGCGTTGTCTGTTGTCATGGCTTCTACTGATTCCCCACAAAACTCCTCTCTTCCTGCAAGAGCTAATTCAAGTTATCCCCGAGCCATTTTGCTTTAACCATAAAGATTATTTCTACACAGAGCATGAGACTGTGAGGAAAGAGAGGTCTTGTCTTCAAGGCCCTCTAGGCTGGTTGTTTTTTGGTGAGCTGCCCCATCCCATGGGGTTGGAGCACGTGGCTGGTGTTGCAGTGACTGTCTGCAAAGCAGCTAACCCAGGCAGGGCCAGGGCTCATCACCCTGGCAGAAGGCTACAGCTAGCAGGAAGGTGGGTAAAGGATCCCAGGAGCTAGGCTGTGAAGATGGGTAGGGTCTGCCTGGCAGAGAGCTGTGGGGCGAATGTCATTTCTTGCACCCTATGATGAGCCATCCATTCCAAGACCCTGGGAAGCTGCAAAAATGTTGGTGCCCATCTGTCAGTGGTGTGCACAGAGGCTGTTCCCATTATGTGTCTGCTTTAGACCCAGAAGAAAGCTTAGAGGTGGCTTTGCCATGGTGAGACCTGGGAAATCTTGCAGCCACCTGTGTGCTCACACCAGCACAGAAATGCCCAAATCCCATGGCGTTCAGATAACCCAGAGGACATGTCACCATAAAACATTGTTGCTGAAGCCAAATACTTTGATTTAAGAAGCACCTATAAACTGTGAGTCAACTGTCTCATGGCTGGAGGTAGCTGGAAAGTGGACCTTGTGATGGAAACTGAAATAGTCACCTGGAAGAGAGAAAGAACATGAGGCAGCCTCTGCCTCTAGCCTCCAGCACATCCACCCTGTGTAGGTTAAGGCAAAAGAGCACAGCTGGACTTGGAACAGAGACCAGCCTTCAAATCTGAAAGATGGATTTACCACAAAAACGTCTGCATCCTTAAACAGCCTTCAACTATAGAATCACACAAAGCTGTTTCCCTATCTCATGTGTGGGACCTGGCAGGTTCTCCTTATTAAAAAATACTGGCTGGGCACGGCAGCTGGTTGCCCATCGCAACAGGAGCTGGCAAGCAAGTAGGGTTTGACTGCTGCAGGCTAAAATGGGGGTTCGTAACTGTAACCCTGAGGATACTAATGCTCACTCAAAAATAATTAATAGCTACCAACTCAATGAACTCACTGGCTTCTCCCATCCAAGCTAAGTCACTGCTTTTCCAACTTGGTGGCCACCTCCTCCCTTTGTGATTCATCTCCCAGGATTTCAACCCTCCCCAGGCACGTGGCATGGGCGAAACCAGCTGAAGACAGTCCCCCTCCCGATCTCTGCATCTTTCCTTGCCTGAGTCAGGGTTCCTGGCTCCCTATGAACTCTCCGAGTATGATTAACGTTGGATGGGCAGCATGCCCCAGGGGTCCTGAGAGTGGTGGGAATCCCACTGCCATGGGCATTGTGGACATGAGAGTGAAAACAGCTTTGTGCATCCATGAGGAAGGGCAGGCAAGCAGAGGGATCCTTATCCCTCCTTAAGGAGAGGGGAATCCAACCCCACAGAACTTCTCCAAAACATCCCTTTAAAGAAGAAAGGCTTGAAGGCCTTGGCTTATATGGTGGAAAGTAATGCTTCTCTCCAATTACGAGACCACATTTGGTGGTTTAGTGTTAGGGATTTTGTGATCTCCAGCTGCTGCAGCTGGTTTGGGCCATGGAATTAATTCTGAATCAGTGAAAGAATGCTGTCCCCAGTCCTGTGTCCCAGTGCTCTCTCCTCACCTCTGGGCCCTGGGTTGGGGAGAGGCAGACAGGAGAGGGCAGCTCTCTGTGATGGAGAGGTTGTGTTGCTGCACAGTCTCGCCCACAACACATGACACAGGGCTGATGACACACCATGCTTGGTGAGTAAATTGAATTTAATTGATAGGTCTGCATTAATTTCTGAAGTATATTATCAAAAAATCTCAGCTTTATTAACCGAAATCTAAAATTAAAAAAAAAAGACATGCAGGATGAAACAATATTGATGGAGTAAATGCTCCATCGATTTGTGCACAAATCTATGTGGCTGGGTGGGATTCGTCTTAGAGTGCTGAGAGAACTGGCAGAGATGGTCACCAAGACACTGTCCATCATTTTTCAGCAGTCAAGTCAACCAATATAACACATGTCTATAAGAAGGATGATCTGGGGAATTACAGGCCTGCCACTTGGACTTCAGTGCCGAGGAAGCTGATGGAACAGGTCATCCTGAGTTCAATTATGCAGCACATGCAGGAGAAGCAGATGGTCAAACCCAGTCACATGGGTTTGTGAAGGGCAGGTCCTGTTTTAACAAACCTGATCTCCTTCTGTGACTGAGTGACCTGCTTGTTGGGTGAAGGAAAGGCTGTGCATGTTGTCCACCTCCATTTTAGTAAGGCATTTGGCGCTGTTGCCCACAGCATTCTCCCAGAGAAACTGACTGCTCTTGGCTTGGATGGGCATACACTTTGCTGGGTAAAAAACTGGTTAGATGACCAAGTCCAAAGAGTCATGGTCAATGGAGTTAAATCCAGTTGGTGGCTGGTCACAGGTGGTGTCCCCCAGGGCTCAGTACCTGGGCCCAGTCCTGCTTGACATTTTCATCAATGATTTGGACAAGGGGATAGAGTGCACCCTTACTAAGTTTGCAGATGACATCAAGCTGGGTGGAAGTGTCGGTCTGCTTGAGAGTAGGGAGGGTCTACATAGGGATCTAGATAGGCTGGATTGCTGAACAGAGGCCAATCACATGAGCTTCGATAAGGCCAAATCCTGCACTTTGGCCACAACATCCCCCAGCAGCGCTACAGGCTGGAGGAGTGGCTGGAGAGCTGCCAGGCAGAGAAGGACCTGGGGGTGTTAATAGATGGCCAGCTGAACATGATCCAGCAGTGTGCCCAGGTGGCCAAGAAGGCCAACGGCACCCTAGCCTGTATCAGGAATGGCATTGTCAACAGGAGTAGGGAGGTGATCGTTCCCCTGTACTCGGCTTTACTGAGGCTGCACCTCGAGTACTGTGTCCAGTTTTGGGCCCCTCATTACAAGGACATTGAGGTGCTGGAGAGGGTACAGAGATGGGCTACCAAGCTCGTAAAAGATTTGGAGCATGTGTTGTATGAGGAACAGCTGAGTGATCTGGGACTGTTTAGCCTGGAGAAGAGGAGACTGAGGGGAGACCTTATTGCTCTCTACAACTACCTGAAAGAAGGTTGTAACAAGGTGGGGGCTGGTCTGTTCTCCCCAGTGGCAAGTGACAGGACAAGGGGAAATGGCCCTGAGTTGTGCCAGAAGAGGTTCAGGTTGGACATTAGGAAGAATTTCTTTACCAAAAGAGCTGTCAGGCATTAGAACAGCCTGCTCAAGGAGCTGGTTGAGTTGCCATCCCTGGAGGTGTTTAAGAGATGGGAAGATGTTGTGCTGAGGGACAAGGTTTAGTGCTGTTGATAGGGCTAGGACAGAGGTTGAACTCGATGATCTTGGAGGTTTCTTCCAACCAAAACTGTTCTGTGATTCTATGATTCTGTGATTCTGTGATTTTATGGTTTTATGCTTAATTCAGGTGGCCTTGCCCAGGAGCTCCCCTCTCCACTTGTCTGCACTTTAGACTGCATGTGCTCTTACCTGATGCAACTCAGCGATTTCCCTCACCTGATTTTAGCCATCTAGAAGAAGGCATTGTAAAAGAGTCTGGGCTGCTGCACCTTGCCCTCTACAGGCAAAGGGAAGATTAGGAGCTTCAGTGTTTCGCCTGAGCTGTCCACATTGTCTGTTTCCAAGCCAAGATGAAAGGCTCTCAGAAGAGGTCCATATCTTTCCACTAACGGGAGTCCCTGCAAAGTGACAGGCTCAGATTTAAATGCTGAGTGGATGAATCACACATTTTACTGCCAGCATGTAGGACCCCAGAACATACAGATCCCTGACCCCAATGAGGCTGTAGCTGAAAGATGCTTTGGGAATGGAAAGAGGTGACTACTCCCCCCATTTCAAGAGTGCCTCACATTGAGGTGATTTGAACTTCTGGTTAGGCAGAGAGGAGCATCAACCTGTCCACAGAAACACCCAGACTCTGTTGCAGGCAACAGCATGAGTTTGGCACCTCAACCCAATGCCAAGAACCGCCCTTCGGCTGTGGTTACCTCCTGCCAGCTTCCCCCAGGAGAGCCTAGGGACCCACTGTGGAGGTGTTACAGTCTGAAAGCCAGGCTTTTGAGCTACATGAGGAAGAACCAGCTTATCAGACTGCCCTGCTTTTTTTGACAATTTCCCTCCCTGCGTTCAGAGTTATGACTAATTACTTCACATGCAGGCTTGCTGCTCTGCATCACTGATGATTAGCCGGCAGGGAGGCTCCCAGCCTTCCTTCTCAGCACCTACCCTTCAGCCTCAACTTCAGCTCTAAATTTAACCAAGATGACCCTCTTAGTTCATTAGATGCATCATGATTTTTACTACCAGATTTAGATGAATTGCCAGAAATGCTCACCTATTTTCCTGGCTATAAAAGCTGTATCACGGATGTCGCTTCCCAGTTGAGACTTGCATCAGCCTGGTTGCAATTCCCTTCAAGTACAGCCTCTGAAGCTCTCTGCCCACCACAATTCTTTATGCAGTGGCTTTTATGAAGCCCCTGTTAAAGCTCAGATTGTGCATGCATAAAAACTTGGTCAGGCTCTGCCACTCTTGCTACGTGAGCTTGAGAAAGCTGGAAGCTGGGGAAGAAAGGGAATTTCTGTTGGTTAAGGGACGTGGAGGTGGGATATTCTTTTCTACTTACATTTTGAGACACAAAGTCCAACAGGGCCTTGCTTATGTCTTATAAAGATATTTTATTCCTGAGTCATCTATCTTTCTCTCTCTCTATATATATATATGTACCATACTAATTAGAAATAAGATGGAAGAACTCATGATAAAAACCAAAAGCTTTGCCATGTACAAATTTCTAGATTATTGGTTTGTACAAAATGTGATTCTGTACTCCAAGTGAGGAGCAGTTCTTCCTTTTGGAAAAGTTTAATATTAAAACTCCAATAGAAGTATTATCTCTGGTATAAGCACTTTTTTGAACACAGGAAGAAACATTGATCGTTCAGTTTGTTTCATTAAATGCTATTCTACACCTGATTTCAGCAGAAGGATTTGAGATCTGCTTTTAGCTTGAAACATTGGGTGGAGGGAATTTCAAAGCTCTGTATGATTTTGTTTTTCAGGACTGTCACTTCTGGGAGAAGACTAAATATGCATCACAGACAATCTCAACATAATCAACTTCTATTCTTTCTGTTTGATGCACAAATATAAGCTTCTCCTTTCTCTTGATGCATAAATATATGTACATGAATGCAAGTTACTGTCTTTTAGTAAGGCTGCCTTAACAAAGGATAAACATAGAAGCACATACCTGTGCTCAAATCAATGTCTCAGCCAGATCAGAAAGCAAAGTGCTCGAGTGGCTGCTGATGCAAAGACACTTGTCGGGCATGAACACTTCAGTTGGGACATAGCTTCATTCGCATCACTAAAATTACTCGTCTTCCTACTAGCGAAGACGCAAGCTGAAAGAGTTCAGACCGGGTGGTGAAAAGCAAAAGCCAGCTGCATCACACAACCCCCCTCTGCAACCCGTCATTAAAATCCTTCGAGCTAAACCTCGAGCGAGGTGTTGCTGGAGGTGAAGGATGAGCAAGACCAGAAGCTGTATCATTCACGCTCCTCCCCACTGCATTTCTCTGGGCAAAATACTTTTTGCTGACCTGTAAAGACCTGTAGGCTCCCAAGCACAAAATCCATGAACAGATCCCTCTGACACATCACAAAACTTTTATTAGTGTTTATCAGTGACACAGATTACAGGAACCAAAGGCAATTAAATAACATTTAAGTTGACCACCGACTCAAGAAATACAAGTCACATTTGGCAAGGCAAACTTCTCAGTACACTGGGTTGCTTGGGTTATTATTACACCATGAAAGAAGAATTTCCCTTACAAAGTTCTACATATTCAGGATATAATTATTAATTATTATTATTATTGTGTCTTTAAGACAGTTCCTTTGGCAAGAATTCCCATTTTTTAAGATTTTATTATATAAAAATATAACCAATTTTCATTATGTACAAACATTACATTACACAATGTACAGGTTAAAAACACTACAAAAAATGGCAGGCCATGAGTGAACCAAAAGCAAAAAAAAAAAAACAACCCCAAAACGATGTAGAAAACATGAAAAAAAGAATTTAAATACTGCACATTTCATAAAAATTACATTAACTACAAACAATTTTTTTTTTGTCGTTTGCAAATATCAAACAGTACTGACGTGATTGGAAAACTTTCCCAACAACTTCATTTTTAAGGCACATCTTGCATATTTACACGTACGACACCAGATCTGATCAATAACTTAAAGGCTCTCGGGAGTGACCTAGTCGTGTGCGCACAGGGACGTGTGTAACTGGGGCAGGGAGCGTGTCGGGCTATGCTTTCTCGGTCGTGTCAGTCTGGGGGCCCAGGTATCTAGTCGAGGGGGCTGGGTAGAGGGGCACCCCAATCTCTTGAAGGTCGGGGAGCCGTGCAGGGCGTGGTGGGGAGAGGAGCGTGATCGTCCGGTCAAAGTCCCTGTGCAGCACTTTCTCATAGACACTCTGAAGACCAACTGTTTTGGGCAGCTGGGCTTGATAAAAGTTGTCCCTGCGAAGGGGATCCCTGGGCAAGGACGTGCTCTTGCAGAAGGTGGAGAGGGGTGCTGAAGGATGGGGAGAGGGGTGCGGGTTGGCTCGGCCACAGGAGGGGCTCCAGCAGCGGTCCGAGTGGCCCAGGATCTTGCACTCAGCTGTGCATGCCCACAGACCTAAAGAGAGAGAAGGAGAAACCTGTCATTACTGAAGGAATAAATCCACATCCTTCTAATCCTCTGAGTTATCAGTCACGGGATGGTTCTATGCACCGACGGTGGGAGGTGGGAGGCAATGCTCTACAGCACAACGAAAAAACACACTTGGGGCGGTTATGTCATTTTGTTACGGACGTTCCTCACAATCCTAAATTTAAGGGAAGCTTTTTGGGGAGGGACAACCCCCAATCTTAAAGTACTTTCAGCATGTGCTAATTTGTGCTGGGTTCTCAGTGCAGACAGGAACGAGCATCTAACAGCCTGCTGAGAAGAGATGGGTAGTTGAGCCACACAGCACCAGGTTTCCCCCTCCGGCTGCCCTCCCTAATCACTGTGTAGTGGGGATGGGTCCCTCTGTCCACTTCCCCCCCCAGCCATTCGTCCTGAGGGGCCAGCCAGGAGGAGGGGCTGTGTCCTTACCGTTCTGCATGTGCGTGATGAGATCTTTTTTCAGGGCATCCCCGCTGATATCCGAGTCGCTGTCATTAAAATCACTGTCGCCTTTGCCACTGTCTTTGCCGCTGAACTTCTCTGCCTCTCGGCCGGAGATGGTGTTGAACGAGTGCCCCTTCCAAATGGCCACGGGGGGAGCGGGCTCCTTGCCAAAGCTTGGAGCAGCAGCGAAACCCTGCTGAGGTGGTGGGGAGGGGGGGAGTCAAAGGAGAGGTGAAGGAGGGAAGTAGGAAAGGGTAAATCAACATCAGAAACACGTCTCTGCAATTTATGTCCTCCAAGACCCCCTCCCACTTGCTGACCTCCTTCCCCACGGCACGACCTTACCTCCCCGCTCGGTCCCCTCAGCCTCTTCTGACCGTCGTAGAGGCAAGCACTGTCGCTGCCGCTCTCAGCGGTGGAGATCTCTTCGGCAGCAGAAGGGTCGGGGCTGGTGAAGGAGGTTTTGCTGGGGAAGGTTCGTACCTCAAACACATTCCCCCGCTGGCTGCCCTCCTCCTGCCGCCCCTTCTCCAGGTGGGAGATGTCTATCTGGTCCTTCAAGGAAGCGCTGGTTTTGATCTCGTTGCCCTTCTTACGCCTGTTGCAGGTGGTGGCGATGGTGATTATAGCTACCAGGAGGAGGGTGCAGCTGCCCGCCAGGACAATGATCACAATCAGAGGGATGTCCCACTGCAAAGCCTTTCCTTCCCAGGAGCTGGGCTTGGCTATCTCCTGGATACTGGAGGGAGCTGTGGCAGTTACCAGGAAGTTGACTGTGGCAGTTGTGGCCAGAGGGGGTCTGCCATTGTCTGTCACAGTGAGAATGACCTTGAACAGCTGTCCCAGCTCCTCAGAGAGGTCGCCCCTCAGTACAATGTCCCCAGTACTTGGGTTGATGGTGAAAAGGTCCTGCTGGGGCTCTTCCAGGAAGGCAAAGGTGAGCTCAGCATTGGCCCCATCGTCTGCATCTCGAGCTTTGATCTGGGCCACCAGGGAGTCACGGGAGGTCTTGCTGGACACACCAATTTCCACTGTCCCATTGGTGAGCACTGGGTGAACGATGACAGGAGGGTTGTCATTCTGGTCTACCATCCTCACTTTGACAAGGGTGCTGCTGGAGAGCTGCGGGGACCCTCCATCAGTGGCCTGGATCCTCAGGTCCAGCTGCTTGAGGATCTCATAGTTGAACGTCCTGAGGGCATAGATGGCCCCAGTGGCAGGGTCCACTGAGACATAGGTTGAGATGGGAGCCCCCATGACCTGTGTCTCTAGGAGCCGGTAGGTGACCTTACCATTGTGGCCAAGATCAGGGTCACGGGCCACCACAGTGGTGATGTAGGCACCCGGGGGGTTGTTCTCCGGCACCGCCACCTCGTAGAGGGGCTTGGCGAAGAGTGGCGCATTGTCATTCTCATCGCTCACCCGTACTGTGTACTGGCGGATGGTCTTGAAGGGCGGCGAGCCCAGGTCCTCGGCCACCACGGTGAGGTTGTACTCGGGGATGCGCTCTCGGTCCAGCGCCGCCGTGGTTACGATCATGTAGCTGTCCTCGTAGGCACGCTGCAGGGCGAAGTGGTCATGGCCACGGAGGCTGCAGCGCACCTGCCCGTTGGCGCCAGAGTCACGGTCTGAGGCGCTGACGAGGGCCACGAAGCTCTCGCTGGCCGCCGCCTCGCTGACATAAGCCACGCCAGTGGCACTGGCGGCGCCGCGGAGGGCGCTGATGCTGATACGTGGTGCATTGTCATTGACGTCGGTGAGGCGCACGACAACGGTGCAGGTGGCAGCGCGGGGGCTGGCCCCGCGGTCCTGGGCTCGCACGTCCAGCTCGTAGGTGCGGGTGCGCTCGTAGTCCACGGCAGCCTCCAGTGTTAGGCGTCCTGAGCGCGGGTCAAGGCGGAAGAGCCGCCGTGCCTCGGGGGGCACCTGGCTGCCAAATGCATAGACCACTTCGCCGTTGGGGCCCTCGTCGGGGTCAACAGCATCCAGGTCGAGCAGCAAGGAGCCGGGCGGTGCGTCCTCGGGCAGCTCCACGGTGACTGAACTCTGAGCGAAGGTAGGGCTGTTGTCATTGGCGTCGAGGACACGGACGTGCACCGTGGCCGTGCCCGATCGTGCTGGGCTGCCGCCGTCCTTGGCCACCAGCTCCAGCGTGTAGGAGGGCTGGCGCTCGCGGTCCAGCTCCTGGAGCAGCACCAGGTCGGCGCAGCGCGCCCCATCCGCCCGCGTCTGAGCCTCCACCCCAAAGTGGCTGTTGAGGGAGACCTGGAAGCTCTGGATGGAGTTGGAGCCCACATCCTCGTCCACGGCCACCTCCAGTGGGAGGCGAGTGCCAGGCGCAGCATTTTCGGACACCTCCAACGCCATCTGGGCCCGGGGGAAGCGTGGCGCATTGTCATTGATGTCGCGCACCTCCAGCTCCACGTGCACGAGGCGGTAGCGCTCCCGCCAGCAGCTCACCACGTCGAAGGCCAGCACGCACTGGGGGGCCTGCCCGCACAGCCGCTCCCGGTCCAGCCCCGCTTCACCGATGCTCAGCTGCCCGTCCTCCTCCCGCACCCGCACCAGCGAGCTGTTGCTGAACTGCCGCATCAGGCGGAAGCTCATCTCCCCGGGTGCTTTCACCGGCATCTCGTCGGCCAGCGTACCGATCACCGTGCCCGGCGCTCCCTCCTCGTCGGTGCGGTACCTCACCGTCTTGCAGCGGGACAGGGACAGCAGGCAGCCGAAAGCCAGCAGCCGCAGGGGGCTCATGGCACTTGCGCGGGGCTCGGCCCCGACGGCGCGGTCCGGGCTGAGGATGATTCGCGGTACCCGGAGGGATGCTGATGATGCTGATGCGCGGTACCCGGAGGGAGGATGATGGTTGTGATTGTGATGGTGATGGTGATGGTGATGGTGATGGTGATAACGATGATGCTCGGTACCCGGGGTGGCGCCTCCGCGCACCCTCCGCCGCCGTCTGCGCCCCTCCGCGCCTCCGCGCCGCCTTTCATAGACGGCGGTATGCAAATGAGCGGGCGGTGGAGCCAATGGGAGGCGCCGGCGGGGCGCGGGCGGCCCCCCCGGCTCTCCCCGAACCGGGGCGGCTCCGGCAGCCGGCGGGAGCGGCGGAGCGGGGCGCCCGCCTTTGTTTTCTTTAACTCTCCGGGGTTTGTTTTTTTTTTTCCCCGGCTTTATTCCCTTTTCACCCCTTCCTTATTTTTTAGTTTACTTAATTTTATTACTGTTTTTTAATTTTCTTTTCTGTCTTCACTCCCGCTCCCGTCTTTCCTCTCTCTCCGGAGCCGCGGCAGCGGGGGAGCGCGGGTTTGTTAATTGCGCCCCAGGCTCGGACAGGTGCCGGTGTCGTGGCACGCCGCGGCGTGTCGTGTCGTGGCATGTCGCGCCGTGGCGCGCCGCGCGGGTGGGTGCGCGGGCGCGGATTAGCCGGGTGCGGGGAGGAGGGGGTGGAAAAGGGTGGGGGGGGGAGAGGGGGGATTTGGCGGCATTCAGCTGCGCGGCCGGAGTGGTGTGTTACTCGCGTGAGAGCCTGTGATCAGCGCCGTAAGTCGCCTTTCAGGAGGTGTCCCCGCATGCTTTAGTATGCATGTCACCGCCCGGGTTTCTTAAGCCTGGGGCACTAGCAGGCGAGAAGAGAGAAAAAAAAAAAAAAACCAGAAAGAAAAAGAAAGCAAAAAAAAAAAAAAAGTTCCAAATAGGATTTAGCATAAGCTTGAGGAGATTTGGAAAGGTTTCAAAGATCAGGCTGTATCAAAGGCTTATGAAGCCCTCGTTAGCTGTAGAAATATAATAGCATGGCAGGCTATCCCATTCGAGGAACCAATGTCTGTATTATTTCACTGTGACAGGCTAAAGGGAGAGAAAGTTGAACAGTTTCTACAGAGGAGTTGGACTAAGTTGAATATAATGAGCAAACGCCACATGTATCCATTATGTCCCTCTATTCATTCCCAATCACTGCCATAACTCTTTGACTAAACGATGATGAGCGCTGAATTACACACAATGCCCTGCTCATATTAAAATACATTTAAGACCTATCCCTCCTGGTGCCCTGTTACGCCTATTCACGGGATTTTCTTTTTGTCCTAATAGGGCCTCTCTGGGAAGCAACACCAGTCTCGTTCCAGAAGAACAAAATAACAGCATGAGGCTGAAACCTGGCACGAACCGGGGGTAACGAAACCATCTGCCCCGCAAGGCACCGAGGCCTCGCACGGAGCCCGGTGCAGCCTCCCAGCCCCGTGGTGTCTGCGCAGCCTAACCGCCTTCCCTCTTTCTTCCCTCCTTCCCTCTTTCTTCCCTCCTTCCCTCTTTCTTCGCTCCTTCCTTCTTTCTTCCCTCCTTCCCTCTTTCTTCCCTCCTTCCTTCTTTCTTCCCTCCTTCTTTCTTCCCTTATCTCTTTTACTCCCTCCCTCCCTCCCTCCCTCCCTCCCTCCCTCCCTCCCTCCCTTCCTTCCTTCCTTCCTTCCTTCCTTCCTTCCTTCCTTCCTTCCTTCCTTCCTTCCTTCCTTCCTTCCTTCCTTCCTTCCTTCCTTCCTTCCTTCCTTCCTTCCTTCCTTCCTTCCTTCCTTCCTTCCTTCCTTCCTTCCTTCCTTCCTTCCTCCCTCCCTCCCTCCCCTCCCTCCCTCCCTCCCTCCCTCCCTTCCCCTTTTTCCTCTCACCTTCCTCCTTCCTTTCCCTCTTTCTGTTCATCTTTCCTTGCCTCCTTCCTTTCTCTCCTTCCCTTCCCTCCTTCCCTTCCCTTTCCTCCTTCCCTCTTCCCATGTGCCGGAGAACCTCAGGGACGCATTTTGAAAGAAGAGGGGGGACAAACCGTAGAGGGGCGGGGGCGTATCGTCGTGTCCCCCTCCCCCCCCCCCCCCCCCCCCAACCCGGTTTCCTTTGGAAACCTCGGGCGAAAGCGCACACGGAGCTATGGAACCATCCCGGGGGCGTCCGGCCCCGGCCCCTCTCCGGAAGGCGACCCTGCGCTGCGCGGGTCGCTGCGCGGGTCGCTGCGCGGATCGGCACGCGAGCGGGGGTCGGCGAGATGCCCGCAGCCCCGGCTTATGGAAATGGGATTTAAACCGCGCCTCGGCGCTGACTGCGGGGAGGGGGAGCAGGGAGGGGGGCGCGCTCAGACTCCCAACAAAAGCTCCCCAAACGCCTGGTTTCCATGCGAAAAGCCTCCGCGGAGCTCTTTTCTGCCCCTCCGGCCCGCTGCCGCGGTTGCTCTGCGAACGGCTGCCGGGGGGAGCGGGAGTCGGACCGGGTCCGGAATCCGGGGTCCGAGGTTTTGGGGTCCGGGGGTGGGCAGCGTGCCTGGGAACGGAGCCGGCGGCCGGGAGCGGGGAGCGGGCAGCGGGGCGGCCCCTCGTGTGTAACAGGATTATCTTTGCCATTTCAAGTTCCATACAGCATGTAATTTATTTTTAATTAGGATTAGATCGAGCAGGGAAGGAGACCAGACCTTTACCCCTACACCACCCCCCCACCCCCAACCTCCCCCTCCCCGCGAAGGCATGGCTATTCCACAGAGAGCTCTTAGTCTTTATAAAAAATCAATCAATCGATAAACCAGGACCTGCATTCACCTCCCATGCACTTGCAGGAGGAGAGGGTGCAAAGGGCTGTGTTTTCAATGCGTGCAGATACTCGAGTATCTGCATCAGAAGAGGCTTGGAAATCCTTCCCCTTTCCCATCCACCCGGTCCCCATCTCACACACTGTTGATCCAAACCCATTCTTGAAAGGGTCCCAATGGGGTCTTGCTCCTCTTGCCTTTTTTTTTTTTTAGAGGGCAAATGCACTTTCTGTCTGCCTGGGTTTTTCTTTTTCTACAGTCATGACTTTGATTTAAAATAAAGTACGTATCAGCCGCTCCGCTGGAGCAAAGCCTTCTCCCCGATAGTTTGGATAGAGTCCATTACAGAAATGCTCTGAAAGGCTAGTGAAGAATCCCGTTTTATAGCTCAAAAATAAACATACGGATCAGCTGCATTAAAAGCACTTCTTTGAAATATTGTGGTTAAACAGCCCAGATTGGTTGATTGCTCCATGTGGGGACATATGTTCTTGCAAACTGTGCGTATTGTTACTAATGGGGATTCTCACACCACAGCCTTTCCTTTGAATCTGAGGCACTTGTGGTTTCTCCGGAGCTGTTGCAAGGTTGTTTTAATAATTTACCAGCTCTCTTGCACTTAGTGTTGTTGCGGAGGCTCAGAGCCTGTTAAGAAGGAGGCGTTCTGCAGTGTCCGGAGGTCTGAACTCTGCTGCCAAGCTCCTTCCCCTACCTCTTAGACACAGAAGTCAAAGCTGCTCTGAGAAGTGGGTGGCAGGCAAAGAAAAGAGGAAGACTCCCCCACCCACCCCTGTGAATCTTAATGCCTGGGTACCCTGACACCAATGGTAACCAAGACAGTGATGGCCAGCAAATCACTCCAGGTTCCCTTTTTTAGTTTTAAATTTACTTTTTCCCCTAATTCTGATCCAGCTCTTAGAAATAAAGTTTGTGGATGCTTGTCCCCTCTCCCCAGACAGTTTATTGTCTTACACGGGGTGACAAAACTCCTGAATCTCCTCCTCCTCCAATTCCCTTCATTCCTCCAGCACAGGCACTTGTCGCTTTGGACAGCACGGTAATTCTGCATATGTCCCAAGGCATCAGTGACCTCAGTGCAACTGGGTAAGACTTTCCTCCTCTCAGCAGGTGCCTCGGTTTCTCTCCAGTGATGTCTGTCGATGGAGGTGTTATAATTTGGGGCTGTGAGGGAAGGTAAAACTCCCACACAGAGCCAGGCCAGTACTTCAGGACCGCATATTCCTTGAGCGGGGATGTGCAGCTCAACACACGCACAGGGTGGTGGAAGCAAACCAGGCTTTAAGAAGTGACTGTGTTACATGTCCTTCCCCTCTCCCAGGAGATCTTAGGGGCACCAAGCCCTGGCTATGGAAAATCCCCCTCTCTCCTTGGCCCTGATTCCTCTTGATGTACACTGCATGGTGCTTCCATGGTAGGGTGTGATCCCCTTGTAGCACAAGCCCTAGGGTGGTATGATTTTGCTGGGACTTTGTTGAGCCGTGCAGGAGAAGCCAGGCTATCTAGGCATGGTGTGCAGATGGTCCTGTGTACCCACATACCCAGAAGGTCTGGCTGTGAAGCTGAGACATGATGTCCCCCTAGTCTTCATCTCTGAGCCTGCAGAGGGGTGGTATGACCTCCCTCTCTGGAAACCCATCTCTGTGCTCAGCCCGTCTCTTTTATCTTGGGCATCCCAGCGGGCTCGACTGCCTAAGACTGCTTAGGCGTGATCTACAAAAACAAAGGCATTCCTTCTGCTTCTCGACCTAAACAATCCCCCCCTGTTTAATCATTTCTACACAACCAAGGAAGTGTGGGTTAACCTGTCAAGTGCCACAAGCCCGACCTGACCAAAACCCCTGGAAAACAAAAGAGTGGAACGAAGCGGCAAAGGGTTTTGTTGCTCTATGACTGTTTGTGTTGGAGGGTAGCACGCGGCATTGTGCTTCTGTCTCTGGCCATGCAGGCGATAGAAGACAGAGGCTGCAGTCCTTCCCGTGAGCTGAGGGTTGGTACCAGGGTTATTAATCATCCTGGTCGTTTGTTTGTTATTTTTGCTTCAGATGCTTCCCTGCCCTCTGCGAAATGTGGGTTAGAAGAAAGAACTTGTTCTGTAGGAGAAAGAAATCGCATGCCCATACCCCCCACCCAGCAAGCAGTTTTGATTCCACAGGGAATTTATTTTTTAATTGGATTAATTTCTAGCCTCTCCCGGAGTAGCAGCTGGGGTCTTTGATTCAAGAAGTTAAAACAAAGGGGCATGAAACAAAAGACCAGTTCTTCGCATTCCCCACACAGCTTGGGCCTCGTGCATGCTGCCCAGAGGTATCCCTGGAGCAGTGCATTCCTAAAGGTCTCCCCCTGTGGCACTTAGCCACAGGCAGGCTTTTTTTTTGGGGTGCTCCTTAGTCTGGTTTGCTTACACAGCGGCTAGATGTGAGTTTTACCCTCCTATCCCACAATGCAGCTTGTGGTCTCACACAGCCTTACCCCTTGGTGTCCCTCCCCACTTTTCCAATTCTCTTTACCGTTTAGCTTTTCACCCTCAGAGACTTTTCAGGTGTTAAAGCCACAATGCAGGTGCCCAGGTTCAGTTCTCAGCTCTCATCTGGAGCAAGCTAATGAGGCTCAGCCCCACCAAGGTCTGGGGTATTTAGCTACTCAACTGCCATTGAATGCCATGGGAATTGGACATATTTTATGGTTTGAGGCTCTCTCAGACTCAACCCCTCGTGTCCACAGAGCACTGCTGTACCTCGCAGCAGTGTTGTGAAGACAAATGCACCTCAGACTGTGGGTGCATTTGACAGATGGCAGCCCAAGCCCTGCTGTTTGCCCACCATAAGGACTGTCAGGATATCAGAGATGCCCTTAGAAGGAACAACCTTTATTATGCAGCTCCTTTCTGGATATTTTGCCTCGATACATTTGGATTTAGTGGGTGCAGGTAAGAGTAATTACTCACACCAGGCTGTGGTGCGGACCTTTAGAAGAAATGCTCACCCTCTCCATAGCTTGGGGTCTGGCCAGAGCATGGGGACGTTAAAGAGGGGAGCTGCACGGCTTCTCTCACTGGCTGTTGAGATTCAGTGCTCCCCCTGCCACAGCTGCTGCTGTACACCTGGCTGGGATGTCTTTCATACCACTTTGAAGGTGTCCGGACTGGTATATTTGGCTTTCCTCCAGCAGTTCCTTGTTTCCTCCTGGGCCTCGTTCACATTCTCCTCCTTGAAGGACTGTTTGGGATTTCAGACTCTTACAAATGATGAATGGGTGAGAGAAATCCACCTCTCAGCTACCAGGAAGATGTACAGTCCTCTGTGAATACTTACGTGTGGTGGTTGTGATGGGCTCCACTGATTTTTCTGAGAGGCAGCTCCCTCACTATTTGGTGTGCAAGGTCCCTTTCTGAATGTCCTTCTGCTGCCCCTGGCCAGCCAGTATCATCCACCCATTGCCACCCACCCAGTGCTGCACTAAACAAGCATGGCTACATCACTCCTTGTGCTTTGTCTCCTTCCTCTGGTTTCTGAAGTCCTTCCCAGTAAGATTACATCCTTATGTAGTAAGCACAAGAGTAGTTATGTACATATATTGTTGTAACAATATATTGCCAATATATTGTTATTAAGCCAATAAGAATATCCTCCCTATTTCTTTGCTGTCTCTGTATTTTCAGCCTTACCCTTCACATGTGATTTCTTGCCCCCGTCACTGATGCATCTATGGGACAGGAGGAGACACTGGGAAGCAATCCTTGCTGAGGTCCTGGAAACACAGAAGTTGCATTAGCGTGATGCTATAGCTTGAGCTAATTAACGCAGTGGGGTTAATAAGCTTGGGCACAGCACCGCATCTCCTGAATCCTGAGCTGGGTTTGACGGGAGGGTGCTTTGCAGGTTTGTTCCCTGGTCTGCTGATGGTTGTTTCCCAGAGGATTACGGCAAAGAGTGGCATGGGCAAAATAATGCGACGGAGAGGTGGGGACTTAGCCTCGTGCCTTGAATCCCTTTCTCCATCTCCCTCTCCTTCTCCCTCTTCTTCTGTGCTCCCCCCCCCTCCCACTCCCCGCGCCATCCTCCATCTTAATCGTGCCTCAGCTTGCAAAGTCGGAGCCCCCCAGCTGTGAAGGGCTAAGTCTCTTCTTCTCCCGACCTCCTGAGCGGCAGCAGCCTGCGAGCAAGAGCGTGCCTCGTGTCACTTCTGTTGAAGAGGCTGTGAGAGCAGGGGAAGAGCCCAGACGCAGGCGGCTGCCGCGCTTGGCCGCCTGCCAGGGCAGGAACGCTATTCACTCCCTGAGAGCGGGCGAACATCCTCCCTCAGCCGGTTGCCCTTCAGAGGCCGGGAGTCTGCCCAGCCCAAGGTTTTATTTCAGCATGGAGAGGAGCCTCCCACCCTAGGACTGAAGACTGGGGTGGGGGTAGTAGCAGCGGCAAGATCAATCAGGCTGGTCTCCTTCATCCTGATTTTGGGATCATCTCCCTTTCCTATCTGCAGGTGGGGCTCAGAGTTAAACCTCCCTCTCCTGCTGGGTTTCTCATAAGGACTGATTTTAGCTTTGATGACTGTCAGTGAATCACTGGGTGACATGCAGCCAGCTCTGGGCAGAGCAAGGTAAGGAAAGGTTGAAGGAGCTGGGTCTCTTTAGCTTGGAGAAGAGGAGGCTGAGGGGTGACCTCATTAATGTTTATAAATATGTCAAGGGGGAGTGTCAGGAGGACAGAGCCAGGCTCTTTTCAGCGACGTCCAATGACAGGACAAGGGGCAATGGGTTCAAGCTGGAACAGAGGAGGTTCCACAAAAATATTAGAAAAAACTTTTTCAACTATGAGGGTGACAGAGCACTGGCACAGGCTGCCCAGGGAGATTGTGGAGTCTCCTTCTCTGGAGACATTCAAAACCCACCTGGACACGTTCCTGTGTGACCTGCTGTAGGTGATCCTGCTCTGGCAGGGGAGTTGGACTAGACGATCTTTTGAGGTCCCTTCCAATCCCTGATATTCTGTGATTCTGTGAAATGACACGTGACAGTAAAGAGAGGGATGGAGAGCAAATGCCTCCCGTTGCAAGAAGTTTGGAAAGGCTTCAGGTATTCATACTGAGTCGATGAGAAGCCAACTTTTCAGGAGCTTGGGGACTAGATGAAATCTGGTTCCTAAATCATTTAGGTGCTCTTGATGACTTCACTCAGGATTTTTGCTTTAAGGTTTTCTATTACCGCATATTGCTGCATTTCATGAATTCGGAGTTTTGCTCAGGATTAGATCAGACTGCTTTACAAGGCCACGGGAAGAATTTTCCCTTCAGATTTTTTTTTTATTTTTTCATCTGAATCTGCCATTCTTTGACCTCTGCAGGACTTTGACCTCCAGAGCTACAAAATATTCCTGTACTCACCACCTGTCTTTCATGTGCGGTGTTTGTTCATTCTCCATGTATTCTTCGCTGGAGGGGTCTTTCTGAGGAGGCATGATATTGGCCCTGGGTGCCATGACCTGTGACTGGAGCTGGTGGTAGCGTGGAGAGGAGCAGAGCTGTTTCCCGTGGCTGAGGGACATTGGGAGCAGTGTGTTTGCCTGTTTTTAGGGGTAGCCAGTTAGCTCCCAAATTACACCCCATCCCTCCTGCACCAGTAAATGTGCACCACAGCAGGAGGAGGTGATCTGGAAGCGACAGCAGTGTCTACAGCTACATTTATAGCACTGCATAAAATGCTCCATACTCTGCTTAGTTCACTTCTGCAGACGTATCCTATGATGATATGGCCCTTTTCCAATTTGGGAAGAATCACCTGTTTGCCTTTTCAAGTTGAACCATCTGGTGCATTCACTTACTTAATTCGCTTTAAACAGAGGTGGACAATTTTACTTCCCATCCAGCATCTGTGGTTTTTGCATCTGGAAATACAGCCACCAGCACATATCTCACATGCGATTCTCAGGAAAAAGAATAAAAATTATCTGGTCCCAAAGTCTGAAGAATTCTGTTCTGAAAAGTTAAATAAATTGTTGTCTCTTTTTAAATGTCATAATAAATGTGTGGAAGGATCTTGCACAAAAGCTTGAGGCTTAGAGAATAGGCGCTAAAGAAATGCATCAAATTAGACCAAAAAAAGAGGCATAAAAATCTGTGTTATCCCCCTAAAACAAGAGCTGACGGCTCAAGTGACTTTTCTGTTTGCTGATGTACTAAACATCAGATTCGTGTTTCTGCCTAAAAGAATTTGCATCTCTGCAGTGAGCAGGTCTGCAGGCTTTGTTTTGCGGAAGAGGTGTGCGGTGGTGGGTGAGAAGTAGAAAATGATGCAATCGGGCATGGTTTGTAAATGAAGGGTCACAGATGGGTGAAACCTCACAGAAGTTAAAACTGACAAAGGAGCATTCGGAGATGCTCTCGTTGTATCCTGGACACTTACATCTGGAGATGGTTGAGTTTGCCTCAGCAGCATTATGTATGTATATGTATGTGTTATATATTATAATGAATATGATAATTACAGGGGATAATTTATAATATATGTGTATTATATATGAGTGTCTCTTCAGTAGGCTAAAACAATGCCACGAGAGTCTAAAGAAATGTGAAATCTAATTACTGTAGCTGTGTAAGTGAAGTAATAAGGAGCTTGAGAGTGTGATTGATAAGCAATTAGATACTAGACTAATGAGCAACCTGTCTACAGTCCATCAAAAAAGTAAGGGAGGCTCGTGCAAGACACCCATGGCATTGCAAAGAGGAAGATAGACCGTATCCAAATGCAGCTTTCCAAGATACAGAACACAACACATGATGCTCGCTCACGTCTGGAGACTCTGTACTCAGCTCAAGGACAAAGTCATTGACCAGTCAAAAAACCTGTGGCAGACCCGCAGGAGGAAAGGACAGCAAGAAGTATGAAATATAAGGAAATTCAAGCATGTGCAGAAGAGCTGCAGCTTGGATGGAAGTGACTCCCCAGTATTTGGTTTGCTGTGCTATTTTACCCCAGATAAAACAGCTGGGATGAGAAATCGGAGTTGGGCTGCGTGGTGTGGGTGGCAATGGAAGTCTGGTCCTGGCAGAACTGGGCGAGGAAGGGGCATGCTGCCCACTGAGGCAGGGTGGATGAAAGGCACTCAGGGCTCTCTATGTCTATAGGGAGTCCTGTAATAACAATACTTGCCTTGTATAGAAGACTGTCTCCAGGAGGTTATTCTTCAGCAAGTATTAACTATTTAATCCGAAATTTTCCATGCTGAGTGTCCGCTTCAGGCTGTTGGTTCTTTCTAAGAGAAAGTTTCAGCTGAAGCTGTTCAGCTATATCCAGAAAAGAAGCTAGGGTAAATTTATCCTAGGGTTTTTTTAATGGTATTTTTGCCTGTGGGATAAATACTCAGGCTCTTCTCTTTTCTGGTTTGTTTGTTTGTTTTATTTATTTATTTTTATTTTTTTAATCATGGAGTTTTCATGGTTTCATTTTGAGGACTTGAAATTTTGCAAGAAGATGCCCTGCTAAAGCAAGCGAGTGACTTGTGCCATTTTTGTGAGCATTCAATGAAACTGGGCTATACATTTGAAACAGTACAGCCTGCAGGTGTTAAGTATAGTACAGATTAAGCAGGTAAATCTCCTCCCAGGTTCTACCTGCAGTGAGTATACTGTGATTTTAGCTGAGAATAGGTTTTAAGTACCTGCTGGGCAGATCTAGAGGTCTGAAAGCAGCCTGCATCTCTCTGTGGTCTCAGGCAGGTGGAGAGGGAAACTGCTGGTTTTGAATAAAGCAGAGATGAAGGTTTAGGGGGAGAAAAGTTGGAAGAGTCTGTACCAACCATAGCACCTTTTTTCCTGGTCTGCCACAAACTTGGTTTTCTATTCCAGTTATTTGTGAGACAGAAACCGCTATTGCTCTTCTACCAGGAAACAGCTATCAAAACCCACTAGCAAAACATCCCTTACCCTCTTTGATTTCAAGAAAGGTTGTCATGATAGCCCAATGCTGGTCTTAGCTCTATGCTTCCTCATATGGGGCATGGTCTGTGCAATGGAACTAAGGCTTGCAAGCCTGAGGACAACTGCCAGAGAGCTGGTGGTGCAGTTATGCTTTTCAGTACCTGTACCTTAAAGTCTAGGGAGATACCTACAGAGCATCATGGAGTTTGCAATGTCAGGCCCTCCAGATTGAGGGGAAAGCAGGCCTTGAGTGTTTCAGCTTAGGTGTGCAAAATTAGTGGATATTAATCTACTAACCTGCATCTCATTGTGTCTCAGCTCGCCAGCTGTAATGTGGAGTTAATGATACACCCTCCTTCCATGAGTTCATTATGGAAATAAGGTGATTAACATCCGTGAATCACTCTAATTTAAGAGTGGGGAAGGCCAAAGAAAAGTCTATGAGAAAATTATTGCTTCCATCCCGAGCAGAACTTGAGTGATGTGAGGAAACTGCGGCGTGGAACAAGGATCCAGAACATGCCATCGAAGGGAATGAGAGCTCTTGGCTCTGTGGAGCAGAGCAAGAGAATTGTGGAGAAATAACACTTCACTGTTCAAAGAAGGATTGTATCACAGCGTGACTGGGGCAGCAAAGACCACCTTAGGCCCCATATTTCCTAGTTTAAGTGCCTGACTTTGCACTCTTACTAACGTTCTTCCAGTGCAGTTCTCTTGGGTGCCATAGCCGTTGAAATATATAGGGCTGTGGAGGGAAAACCCTGTCCTATATGCCCTGTAATCACGCAAGTTGCCTGTGGCATGATGGGGGTTTAGATCAGTGATTGCTTATTAAGCAACAAACTTTGGCTGCCCAGGTGGTGACTTCTTTTTTTCACTGTTCTCCAGGTACGCTGTGACCTTCTTGGCTTTCCTTTTCCTCACAACCATTAACCTTCTCCACTCTTCCCTCAGTGAGGAAGGAAGCTCTGCATGGGGCTCCCTAGTTTGAGAAAGTTTGAGAATAAATAGCACTGAAGCATTAGAGTGGGACTGCAGCTTTTTGAAGAGGAAAATAGGTTTCTAAGGTGGTCAAAAGCTGAAGATCCAGGTAAGCCCTGAGGCAAACCTATGAGAAACTCATTCTGGGCAGCCAAAAATGATGCTTAGGCACGGTTTGGTTAAGGTGTGCCTTGTGAGTTTGAAGGTCTAGGTTTTCTTGGGCAAAACATCTCCTTGTCTTGTGGTTGAAATAATACTCCGCAAAAGTCAGTAGGTTCAAGTCTGTGCTTAGGTGCCTTAGAAATGCTGCAATGGAAAAAATCAAAGCTACTGTTTTTGTTTTCCAAAAATCCTTCCGAAAATCTGAGTGAAGATGGGAATTTCCTCCAGAATTACTCTTTCAGAGAAGACGTGGGCAGGGAAAAGGTGCTGCTGGGTTTCATCTGGTGAGGGAAGCTGAAGGTCTGCTCCCATTGGGATGTCAGTGGTGTGGCAGGGATGGAGGAAATCAGGAGTCTCTGTATAGGGAGATCATAGCAGAGAGAGCTGGGAAAACTTAGGGTGAATGAGCAAAGGTGGGAGAGGGAGGACCAGGTGGGGAAACTGGGTGGTGGAGGGAGTTAGTGGAAGGATTTGAAAGGGAAGGAAAAGTAAATAGACCCTGAAGGGAAGAAAGGGGGCTGTGAGATGACAAGTCTAGGGTGCAGGGTTGGGGAGTGTTACCGAGTTTGAGGAAGCTGGGGGACCTGAGGGCTTCAGGAAAAGGTGATGGGAGAGATGTGGTAGGAATGTTGGTGTCCCAGAGGGTTTGGGGCCAGCAGCTGGAGAGGGGGTAGCTGGGAGCTGTGGTCTGAGAGTAGCTGGGGAATCTGGGCTCTGAGGTGGTTTAAGAGGTTGGGTGTGGGCACTCTGTGAGAAGATGAAGAATCTGGAGAGGGAAGGGTTGAGAGAAAAGGCCTTTGCTTTTAGGGGACAGCGAAGGCATGTGTAGGGCTGAATTTCTGGAAGAGGAGGGATTTTGGAATGGCTACTAATAGGCATTGCAGTGTCCTGGGGTGCTGGCAAGAGCATGAGCTGGGGACCACTCCCAGAGGGCTATCACATGCCTTCTTGCTGTCATAAATATAGTAATCCTAAGCATGCTGGGAGCTTCATCCATGCGTGCATCATGTTTACTGTATCACTTGCACAAATCAATTACCATTAAGTGGGGAACAGACCCTGCTGGATGTTTCCACACCTTGAGCGAGTCACCAGGCAATCCTACTAATATAACAAATTCTCAGCTTCTCGCTCTGCCCCCCTTTCTGTGGCTTATCCCACTTTC
This sequence comes from Trogon surrucura, assembly GCA_020746105.1. NCBI lineage: Eukaryota > Metazoa > Chordata > Aves > Trogoniformes > Trogonidae > Trogon > Trogon surrucura. Next base: position 36,167,397 of record CM036617.1, read on the forward strand.
TTTCCACTTCTGGTCGAGACAGCGCGCTCCTGTCTTCCCAGTCACTCCATGGTGTGTCTAGGTTGCTCTCAGAGAATAACCCCAGAAAAAAGTACACATACATTTGTGTACACCACAAAATGTGTTGTTTAGGGGCATAGTGTCAGGACATGGGGAATGGTTGTAGAATGGATCTCAAAAGCATGTAGAGCTGCAGATAGGCAAGCTCAAATCGTGCATAGTAACTTGGCTGCCATCCTCTGTTGAAGCACAGTGTCCGACCTAATGACGTTGCTAATGTAAGCTGTCCTCCCAGCCTGTCCATTTCAATTTACAGTATTTCACCTGAAATCCCTCTTTAATCATAAGCAGATAGGAAATTAGTTATTACAGAGTGCCATAGGTGTACATGGTGCTTTACGAACATATGAGGAGACAGATTGCTGCCCTGAAGAACTCACAATTGGATTTAGACAAATACAATAAGAAAGAAAAAAACTACAGGGACAGGAACTTTGAGCAGACAAATAAATGCCTGTATACAATTGCATCAGTCGCAGCCCATGGAAATATTCTCTTTTTTTGATTCAAGCGTTCAGCTGTGTCACATCTACTGCTAAAGCTGACAGACTGTTAGTTCCTTAGGTAGAAAATGCTTATATTTTAATGCTTGTTATGTCATGAATTATTAAAGCAATTTAAATGTAAAAATCAACTGAAAGGACAAACTTATGTTTAAGGATGACCTGCAGCATCTAAAGTGGAGACACTGACCAAACTAATAGAAGCAAGGTCAGATTTTGTTTAGTTCAGATAATTTATGCCCAAGTTGTAATGCTGATGTAATTTATGTTGCATTTAATGCTTTGTTTTCTATGAAATTTGACTGTGCAACAGCATGATATGAGTAATATTTTAAGACAGGATTTTTATAGATGATGCTTGTAGCTAATATATTGGTCTTTCTTGCAAAAGGAAGGAGGAAAAAGGACGGAATAGAAAAACACAAGGTGATAGCCATGTAGGATTACGTCTTTTATATCAGGGATAACATTTTACTCTCTTTTTTTGGTGTGTGCGTGTTTTTCCTAAAAAAAACCCCAAACACAAAACAAATATGTTTTGTAAATTATTGATTGTCTAATGTAGCCTTAATGTCCAGATCAGTCCTGAGGTAGCCCTCCTGTCCTCTGCTCCTTGCCTTTTTTTTTTTTTCTCCTTTTTTTTTTTTTTTTTATCCATCAGCGAAGAAGTCCACCCCTTGTGCTACAAATCAGCTGGAAAAGATCCTGCTCGTGTGCTGTGAAGAAGTGCTGCCGAAGTACACCCTGTACGGCGAAAGGAATGGTCCTTAAAGGCAGCACATAAATTTATAAAGTATGACAGCAGAAATAAGACACGTCGGCTATCTTTTACGGGCAGTCATTAAAAAAGAAAAGAAAAAAAAAAGCCCTTATTTATCAAGTCTCAGACAACGGTCACATAATGCGTTCCTCGGATTCAAGGTGAATCAAAGGAAAATCGTGTCCAGGAGGACAGAGATGCTCAGCCAGTACCGCTCCGGCATGGCCACATGACATACCCAGCGGCAGGCACAGGGCTGTGAGTACAGCTGCCCACAGACTCTGCCAAGGAGCCAGATGATGCTGGAAGAATATCTTTCACAGCTCTGGATCTGGCTATTCTTGGCTCATTCTCCGGCTGTGGGAGCTGGAGCTCATTGCTGGGCAGATAAACAGAGAGACTAATAAAGAAGACGAGGAGCTGTTGATCGTTTGAGCAAATTGGAGACGAGCTGTTTAAGCAGAGGAGCGTGGCGATCCCTATGAAAAAAATCACCTGGTGTTTGACACTCGATCCAGGATGAAAGCGCGTGTATAACTCCTGAAATAAAATTCTCCTCTCCCCGCAAGCAGTGCCTCTCCCCAAATGATTAAATCCTGTGCATAATTACAAAAGTGTAAAAAACTCTACCTCTTTCACTGATTTTTTTTTTCTTCTAATTCCCATAATTGGCAAGCGAGTGCACATGGGGGAAAAAAGGGGAGAAAGCTTTGATTTCTTTTTTTTCAAGCTGAAAACGTGCAAGCCCTGTGTGGGTTAGGTCCTTTAGATATTTAAAAAGATTGAAACAACTTCAAAGGAGACGTTCTGTTCTATCAGGTTCAGTATATTTTAATATTAGTGAGTCTTTTTTTTTTTTTTTTTAAGAAAAGAAATCCGTTCTCTTGAGGAAATAAAACATTCTGAAAGATTTTATCCAGAATGGTTTTTCATTGTTTTTAAAGAGATAACACAGGATTTCAAGCTTACTGAAGCTGGTAAATGTCCTAATTTCTGCTTATCAGTGCTGGCTTCTCGGTGTTATCAGTTTGATAGTTGCTGGTTATGTAAATCTAAATCTTTCTATCAACAGATTGCTGGTTTTTGGAAACAAGAAGGGAGAAGCATTTGGCAATAATGTTTTTATTTATCTGTTATGAATGCCAGCGCATTGTGGATGAAGAAGGTGTGGAGTGCCAGCCGTTCAGTTCAGAAACACAAGGGACTTCTCCTAAAGAGGATTTGCTGAATTCCCTGCCTGTGGCCCAGAGTATGATGAATTACCAGAAGACAGAGCTATTCTCTCGCCAATGCAGGTGTCTATTTGAGCTACCTCTCCTGCCCTGCCTGGTGGACTAACGGCATTTCTCATGAGAAGAGTACTTTAAATACAAATTAGAAATGCATGCTGGGCAAAAGGGAAGGAGATGAAGAGAAGGGGATGAAAAATCTTTGGAGAAGGGCCACTGTAACAGCTTGAAGCAGTGGCGTGGAGAGTAAGAAGTTGTGAGATGCACATGGGGATGGGGCAGCCAAGGTGCTGCAGTGGTTCAGGGCAAGGGAATGCAATGTATGGGCCCTACGTCCCCACAACTTGTGGTCCTCATGGGACTGCCCCTCCAAGTCCACTGGCAAGAGCTAGTGCAGGTGGCAAAGGTCTCCTCCAAACCCTGAGGCACATGGTACCAATGGGGATGTGGGACTTGGCAAAGTATCCCAGGTGGTGTCTGCTGTGGTGGATTTGAGCTTTGCTGCAGATCATTTGGTCGATTTTGGCAGGAGGGCAAAATGTGGAGGCCATGTCTCCATCTCCTGTCGTCAGCTCTCACTTTGGCAGCAAAGCCCCTGTGTGGGGTTTGTAGCCAGCTGGTTTAACATCTGTGCAAGGAATCTGCAGGGAAGTGTCTGCCTCTACTATCTTTTCTCTCTTTTCATTGTAATCCCGATAACGAAAGCAGTAAGTGGCTGATCTGCCCCTTATGAACCCCAAGGAGATCCAGCCGCCAGCTTCTGAATATTGTAGTTATTTTAGATTAACCTCCTGGCCCATGTGTCTTTTGGGGTCTCCAGACCAGAAATGAAGCAGCAAGACTCTGTAATGCTTGAGCAGGGTAGTTTTTTTTCTCTTCACCTGGTTCAGACTCCACATACTCTAGCTGGGATGCTTTAGTCTACGAGAAAACCCAGAGAAAGGCTCCTTGCCAGGTCCTCTCAGCTTGTGGAGTTGGGGACCAGGAGCATGGGGCAGAGGGTTGCTCCACAGGGTTTCCTCTGCCCCATCCGTCATGGCTGGAAAGATGGGAAGGAGGTGCCGTGAAGGTGTTCGTGAGTGCAGTTGTCCAGGGGATGTGGGATGGTGGAAGGAGTGACAGCTCTCCCACTGGGTGTCCTCCCTCGGACCGTGGGAGGGCACACTGGCTCAGGGCATTCGCCTACTGGGATCAACACAGCCAGAGGATACAGCATCCTGTCTTGTTAGATCCCGTCATAACTAAGAGTGGTTAAACACGTTTTCATGTATAACGTAGTACGTCTGTCCTCAGTTATCCAGACTCCTGTAGCTGAAATAAGGTCATGTCCTTGATGTTTGTTAAACACTCTAAAAACTCCCTCCGTATTTGACGCCCCATTGTCCTTCAGGTCATTGGCAGGGGGATTTTATTTTTTTACCACTGGGGTGATTTTAGGCTAGAGTGGTCCCAAATGAAGTCTTGACGTGACAAAGTAAAGAAGGAGAAAAATATCAGTGTCCTAGCTTCTGCAGTGCTCCTGTGCATCTTATGATTTCTGCATGAAAAATCTTAATGGTGCACAGCAATGAGCAGAGTACATATGCTTGATAAAACAGATGCTAGACGTGCTTCCTTTTGTTAATTCAGCTTGGCATTTGCTTTCTTCTTGCTCTGGGTGTCCAGTCTGTAATTCCCCTGCTAAAGAACTTGCTGGGGATGCTACAGCTTGGCCCAGAACTGTGACTAAGGATTTCAGCTTCTCTCACAAACAGCCAAAAAGAAAGGCTCCCGTTTTGGGGTAGACTATCTCTAAGTCACTGCAGATAGCCTCAAGTCGTAGTTTCCCTTTAAAGGGATTTGAATGGCTTCATTCACACACTGGATCAATGCAGCAACTGGAAGTTAACATTTCACGCGGCAAAACTGCCTCTTTTGGATGCTTACTTCTTAGCAGATACATTCAAGTAACACCAAATTTACCTCGTTCTTTCCTGGATACCATGTTATCCCATAGGAAGGTGCATTGGCAATTCTGGTGATGCAGACACTGAGTTAGCTGCACAAAAATTTATGGCTCGTTCTGTTCTGAAAGTGGTCTGATATATAAAATATGTAAAATGATTTAAAAAGTCAGATAAATAACAGAGTGTGTGCTCTCATTATTCATCCTCATGTTTAATTTAACAACATCCTTCATTTTGGTGATGAATGTGACACTGCTACAGAATTTCCAGTCCGAGGCACTGCAGTGCACCAAAATCAGAGGTTTGAGATCTGAAAGAAGTTCTCAAATTCATGTGCTTTGCTGCCCATCTTTCACTTGCCCATCCTGGGGTCTCAGACATGGCTATGGGTTTGGCTTCTCAGAGAGATGTCCATGGCGTGGAGGGCTGACCAGACCTCTGAGCTAGGAATTTGGTGTCCAAAATCCTCCCAGCCTTCAGCCCTGAGGTGCCCACCTCCTGGTGGAGCATCTCTCACCTCACAGTAGGGCCTTTTCAAATGTTAAGTTAAATTTTTCTTAAAGGATGAAACAAGGCTCATTCTTTGCTTCAAGAGACATCTGGAACACAATGAAGAGTCTGCCTTTTGCATGGTGGCCTCCTGGTTAGAACAATTATTGAAGCAGTTAAGAACCCAGGTTTGTTCTCTGCTCTGCTATAGAGGGTTTGAATATGCAGGTCACAAAAGACACAGCTACCAGGTGATGGGCTTACAGGGTGGGAACAGACACTGTGCAGGATAAAAATACGTTACACATGACTCCAGGGAGAAGGGATGGAAGAAGGAATGTAAGAGGCAAGATAATTGTGTGAAACTCTGTAAAAGCCTCTTCAGGCTGTTATTTAGAAGAAGGGTACCTTCAGCATCTTGTTTTCCAGATCATTTTAAAAAGTAAGAGGCCTCAGGGTCCATTTTGTGAAGACTTGAACTGCATCAGTGTTAGGTGTGCTCTGAGAATATCTCTTGGAGAGGGCTATGCAGGCAACCTAGTTTTTCATATATTTTGTTTCTGCATCCTGACAGGCTATCAAGCTGAGCTCTGTACCTAGAGCTGATCTAGGCTTGCCAGGAAGCAGAACTCAATTTTTAGAACGTTTTCTAATGTTTTCAACTGGAAGGAGAATGCCTACCAGTTCTAGGTATTCCCAGGGCTAAGTAGCTTTTGAATAAGGTGTGTGCGTGGAGCACTTTGATTTCACTGATACTCAAAACCCTCAGAAAATTACCACTACATTGATGGACTTCTCTCGTCTTTGCATAAATACTGCCAGTACAACCAGAGAGACTCATTAAACACAATTCTCTTGCAGCATAAAGTGAGCTATAACACCAGGTTTCAAAAGATTTAGCTGTCTACAGCAGATTCTGTCAATCCCCATTCCTGGTATCTCCCTTTAAAAAGTGCAGCTGAGGATAAGCAAGCTTGAAGTATAGACAAAAACAACCCAAGAGAATAAAATTGCGGACAGTTGATGCCAGCACCTTGAAATCTCCCATTGTCCATTGTCTCACCAAGCTGTGAGTATAAATGAATGAGGACTCGGAGAAACTAAACCAGCAGTGCTCATAGTGGGAAGTGAGCTGCCCCAGCAACCAGATAGCATCTTGATGATCAGTCCAGCTTTACAAGCCTCTTGCCTGTATCTAACTATTTTTTTCAGCCTGAGTAGCAGGGCTGGAAATAGTTGTTTTCTGATGTGGCTGTATTTAGTTAAGATTTTCTGTTCACACAACTATGGACCATATGCTTCTCTGACCATCACTGCACCATCACCGTGAGCATCCCCTGTGTTACCAGGCAGCCTGTGTAGCATCACGTGAGAGATAGTCAGCTCAGAGTAGCTCCTGGAGCATTAACTGGTTTGTGATGGTTTTGTCTTGCTAAAATATAAGGCTGATAAGCACAAGGTGAAGAAGATGCTATATTAGAACATCATTCCCAATTCTGATGGTTAGAATTTTAGGGTGACCCCTGTACCTCAAGATTGTATTTTTCAGTTACAGTGAGAGACTTTAGAAAATGAAAAGGTTTGGGTTTTTTCTTTGTTTTTTTTTTCTTTCCTTTTTTTCCGTCTTTTGGGCTATGAGAAGGTAATTTTTTGGTTGTTAGGAGAGAAGTCAACACCTGTTTTCAAATGATTTGCTAAGGATTTATTGTGCCTCTTGGCCATTGCCAGTAAAATGGAAAGAAGGATTTGCAGAGGAATAGAAGAAGATCTTTAATAGTGGGTAATGGAGCTGGAAGTCCTGATAGCAGGCTGTTGAGATGCATTAACCCCATTTATTATAGAAAGATTCATCAGCAGAGAAGCTTAAACGGGCAAACCTGGGAAAATGTATTAAAATAAATCATTGAAAAGATAACTTTTGACTTACTATGTCTACAGACTTAGTGTTTCATGGAACAGAACAAAAAAATGATTTTCCAAAAAAGCGTGCTCACAAAGCAGGGCTCTGCGTGCGCGTGTGTTATGATTCCAAATCTGGTGTGGGTTTTTTTTTCATTTTTCCTAGCCTTTGAATTAATAAGCTACAATGCTGAATTCTAAGTGCAATAATTAAGCAAATTAATGCTGCAGTGAAGTTATTAACGAGGCTAATATGCTAATATGCTTTTGATAAAGAACTCCCTTTTCCTCTCTTACCAAGAAACTGGAAAAACTCTCTTATTTCAAGCCAGACACCTTATCTGTAGTTCTTGGAGAGAGGGTTCTCAGTCATATGCTACTGAATGAATGTATAACACAGGGGTTAATACCTGCATTTTAGACACATGCAAAACCTCGCAGAAATGTTGCGGTGACAATGCAGTTATTAGCCTGGTTTCTTGCAGCATCGGTAACGAGGAAAGGAAGATGTTCTGTGACCTGTGCTTCCATTACGGGAGAGGACTGTAAAAAGACTGATATATTTATGATGATATTTTAAATATTCAATTCTATAAAGCAGTGAAAACAATTATTACCATGACATAATAAAAATACATTTCTCTATTCAGTGTGTCCAGTGCCATTATATTTTCAGATTGTAAAGAAATATTCTGCATTGAAACATGGTAGTAATTATTTAGTGGTTTGGAAATATGCACGTTACAATAATAATAACTAATAATTACTTTCTCTAAACTTTGCCCAAGCATTTGGCATTGGACATGTAATCTGTAAAGCCATTTAAAACGTGCTGGAAAAATTACAATAAAATACTGTTCCTTAAAATGGTAAGAGTACCCACCTATGAAGGAAATCAGCCATGTGATAACTCAGAGATTCTTCATATGGCTCCTGCTCTCTCTGGCTCTGCCTAACAACTATTTCTTTTAATCCCTGACAATCTAATGGACATCGCACTTTCCTAAACTGTCTTCTTGTTTATAAGCAGCTTCGATGACTTCAGTATTGCTTCTCTGTGAAATCCTTTTAGCCTCTTCTCATTCACTCCTTACCTGTCTCTTGCTGTACTTCACGCTTCTTGCTATTTGCATCAGTTTGGTCAGATTTCCAAATGCTGAAGGGTTTCTAACTGGTTCAAAGAGGCCCTTGAGCCAAGCCAGGCAGCTGTGTTCATTAGTTTTCTGCTTTTGTGTTTCAATCTTTTTTTATATAATTTTATTTTTATGTTCAGCAGTATACATGCCTTGGAGATTTTCTTTCCATTTCCATGAATAGATGTATTTTCGCTCCCCCTCAGTATTTAATTTCCTTCCTTTAAATCCTCAGGATATTTTCCTGTTCATTTGCTGACATGTCCTTTGTTTTTCAAATGTAGTGTTAGCAGGTCCATTTTTGGTAGCCAGCTAACTCCTTGGACAAATTTTAGGTATTTTGCAGTCAGTAGAGGTGATTCAGGTAATATTATCTACTGTTTTTTAACTCTGTGCCAAGAATAATCTCTCCTCTTCACATGCTTATTTCCTGGAAATGCTAATGTTAGAGCATTAAAGTGGTGAGAAATCATTTTTCTAGATTTTCTCCCTGCAGGCAGTTTGGCTGGTTTACTGGACAGTACTTCAGGTTCTCTGCTAAAAAAAAATAAATATTAGGAGTTTGCTGCTGCTTTGATCTGTAACTGCGGCATCTACTTGTTCCCTTTTTCTTGATCCAAGGCTGACAGTTCATCCATATATTTATATCCTTACGGGTTGGGATCTGTATCAGATGGTGTCTGCTGTTTGGATCTCACTACTGAAAATTTTTGCATCACTTGGGGTGCTGGATTCCTTTAATTACAGCTCTACTCACTCATGTCTTTAGCCTCACCTGACTTTCTGGTGCATGCTAACTTAGGCGTTATGGATCTCCACTCTTCCTTCTTGCCATTTCTGCAGTACCTGTTTCTGCAGGTCCTCATCCAAGACAAAACTTCTTGCCATATTTCTGCTTTTGGATTGCTCTCACTCACGTTTGACATTTCCAGGGCTACATCCCTGAGGAAGAGCTAGCTCCAGTGAAGGATCTGTGTGTTTATATGGTAGGAGGCACATTGCTGTTTGGCTCCCAGCAGTACAGCCAAGAGGTCCCTGTGCTAACTGGAGAGACTCCTTCTGCAGGCTGGAGCCATGGATTGAGTAGCCCTGCACATTGGGCCTACAAGAACAGGTCAGCATTGAGGAACCCAGTCTCAGGGAATTAAAATAAATTTAACTCCAGTTCATACTGTGCCATATTTGAGTATCTAAACATTAGCTATGGGTCTAAAAGCCCCATTATGTTTGAGGAGAATTGGTCAGTACAGTCAAAGGAACGTGAACCCTGCCCCACAGACTCATTTCAGCTTCTGGCATGCCTGTGTCTCAGAATCACAGAATCACAGAATATCAGGGGTTGGAAGGGACCTCAAAAGATCATCTCGTCCAACCCCCCTGCCAGAGCAGGATCACCTACAGGAGGTCACACAGGAACGCATCCAGGCAGGTTTTGAATGTCTCCAGAGAAGGAGACTCCACAATCTCCCTGGGCAGCCTGTGCCAGTGCTCTGTCACCCTCATAGTGGAAAAAGTTTTTTTCTAATATTTTTGTGGAACCTCCTCTGTTCCAGCTTGCACCCATTGCCCCTTGTCCTATCATTGGACATCGCTGAAAAGAGCCTGGCTCTGTCCTCCTGGCACTCAAAACCTGCCTGGACACGTTCCTGTGTGACCTACTGTAGGTGATCCTGCTCTGGCAGGGGGGTTGGACTAGATGATCTTTCAAGGTCACTTCCAACCCCTAACATTCTGTGGCAAATGTGTTCTGTGAATTTTAGTAAATTATCTTTCAGTGGAGTTTTTAGAGTATGACAAGGTTGTTGTTGGAACCTGAGTTAGAGGACATGGGAGGGTGTAAAAAAGCAGGGGGAGTCTCTGGTGATGTCTGGTAGGTAAATTGAACAGGGCCAGGAGACTTCTGCCTTATGGTTTGGGTCTGAAAACACTATTTATGCCTTTATCTGGTCTTGTGCATGTGGCTTGAGGGAGAAGACAGCCAGAATAGGGTCTGGTGGAAGTTATCAACACAGAGAGCTTCTGCAGCTGCAGGGAATCCTGTAGTTCCTAAAGCCATGTAGAAAAGAGGTCACTTTCAAAAGAGATTCACTTCAAGAAGAGCACCCAGCTACAGAATTTGGTGCTAGCTGCAGTGTGGTCATACCCTGGTTAAATTTGGATAGTTGCTATTTGTGTTCCTGAGTCTTTGGCATGGATCTGAACCTCATTGTTCTCACGCTGCACAATAGCAGAATGAAAAGGTCACCTCCACATTAAAGAATTCTCACTGTTTGGAGCTGAAGTTTGCACATATCACCCTCTTTCCCCTGAAGACTGTCCTCTTGGTTAAACATGAGAGCTCTGATATCAAAGACTGAAGGTCTTTCAATTCAAAGGCCAGGAGGTTTTGCTGTAAAGTAAATAGTGCCAGTGTCTAAAGAGAGTCTAAATGACTTAGAGGAGGAAATATGCCAAGAACGACTGCAGCCCTTTGTATATTAGTTTGCTTTTCTGTATGATTTCCTTTGATCCAAAATGTGTTGCTGCTTCCTTTCTTGTGGAGGTTCTCACATGATTTCCTTAGTCAACACCAGAACTCCATCAGGAATTCATTAGACAGTGTTTGTACAGATGTAAAGCTCTGCCTAAGTGATGCTATTATTATTTATAATGGGCCTGATCCTGAAAACCCTTAGTCACATAAATATTTCCCAGGAAGGCAGTCAACTTATGTGACAGAGAGGACTGCAGCAGTGAATTTAAATATGCAGTGCCAAGGAAACATTATAATTCTTCCTTTGCACATATGAGTTTTGTTATTCATTTTAATTTTTCTTTTCCCTAATTATTTTGTTTATTATAATGAACTACACCTCTATACTATGCACTATGCACACTTCTTTAAAAATACTTTAAGTAAGGAACACCTTAATTTTCATGTTCCAGGATCTAATTATTCTAAACCTTCATCTCTACATCATTTTATGTTGTCTGCAATAATTCCACTGTATAGCCTCAAAAGATAGGCTATCATGGTCATCTGTATAAACAGATGTCATCTATCTGGACTTCTGTAAGGCCCTTGACATGGTCATCCCAACATGCTATCTAAATTGGAGAGATATGGATGGACTGTTCTGTGGATAAATAATTGGTTGTATGGCTGCATCAAGAGGGTAGTCCAGAGGGAGATTAGGGTTGTTTAATATCTTTATCAATGACATACACAGTGGGATCAAGTGCACCTTCAGCAAGTTTGCAGACAACACCAAGCTGAGTGGTGTGGTTGACACCACTTAAAAAAATATTGTCCCTGTTGTAGGTGCATGTGTGTGTGTGTGCGTGTTTAAAAATGGGAATACTCGCAATGAGCAAAACTTGCTCCAGGATATGTACTGAATTTTTTCCAGTAAGGAGGGTATGGTATGACCAGTGAAGACTATCTCTGTTCTTCAGAACACACAGTTCATCTTCTCACAATATTCAGTTTGCGGCTGAAGGCATAATAGATTCAAAATGCTACTGTCTCACTGCAGTGTTGAGCTGAAAGCTTTGTCAAGCACTGGAGAATTACAACTTTGGAAGAGGAAAGCTAACGTGCAATAGTTATGATAGAAGAAGTCTCACTAGGGCTATAGAGGGACCTGGTTTCCATATGTCTTCATAAAACCACTTGAAAATGGTCCTCTCAATTCTGAGTTCCCATAAAATCATATTCCTCACATGAACGTAATGAAAAAAAAATCATGTCAGTCTGCAGACCCTGAGTATCACAGAGAATAAGTGAAGCACTACATCTTAGAAAAGCACATCTTGCTGAGGAGCCCCTGGGAAACCTGGTCCATATATCAACGCTGAGTACAGTTGGTGTACGAGGTCATACACACAGTGATTTCCCATCCCAAGTACCACACATCTTTTGCCCATCTGGAGCACAGTATGGTTAAGCTGATGGTGACTGAAGGACCTGTGAATGAAACTAAGTACACGTACTGGAGGTTCCTCCGTAGACAGCTATTTGCCTCCTGCTGATGTCATGCTGGCAATGACAAACCATTGCACTGATGAATCTGCACAGTGTGTGTGGACTGTGGCTGGCTGTGCCCTCTTTAATCTGATTATTTTATACGGTGTGAGTGCTTGCAAGCTGGTGCTTTTATTTTAGCACAGGCTGGTCTGCAGTGGGTCTATTGCATTTGCCTTGTTGCCTGTCTCCAGCACAGTTCAGGGCATCTTAGGGGGAATATCTGTTTGTGTTCCAGCTGGCTGAGACATAGACTTCAATTTTGTGTGCTCCTTTGCATCTAGGCAATAAATCTTGTAATAGCTTAACTTTTTATATGAATGCTGCCTCAGGCAAAGACTGTGTGGCCTAGAAAGCAGGAGATTTAATATTTTATAAAATTTCCAAATGCTGTTTTGCTGCTACCTCTCCTTGAGTGAATGGAAGCCATGGCGGTTTGATAGATCTCCAGACTCCAAGCTGCACCAGGGAACAGAAGTAATCATGGACCATCTCAGTTAACTGACATCACACCGATGTCAAACACTGGGGAAAAATGGTTCGAGCACAAGCATTTGAGGAAATCGCAGTCCAGTTGGGGAATAAGCAAAATTAAAAAAAAACCAAAAAACCAAACTATGCCCTGTAAGTAATTTGAGGGAAACTAGTCACTTGTCTTTAATAGAAGCAGGGCTGAAGTGTGTTTTGAGCTGGGAAAACAGTTCAAATGAAGGTAGACATGAGACAAAACAGTGAAGGCAAGAGCCTGGCTCTGTACTTCAGTGGTGTACGAACGTCAATTTTTTTTTCCGTTTTCTGGGAAATGCCAGACGTACATACCTGTGGCCATTTTATTTTGTTCCATTAGGCACTACCTTGCAGGGAGCAATTGGAGGGCAGTTGGTTTTGTTATGCTGGACTAGTACCTTGCATCCTCCAAAGCAGGAATAATTCCATTGTGGTGGTGTGTGGGTTAGGACTGAGCTGTGTGATAGCAACACTTGTGGGATTCATCATTGAGGTTCAGTGATATTAACTCAGGGCTACTTTGGGACTTTGATGAAGTTGGAGCCCTTTAGTCTTCCTCCACTGTCTCTCTGGCTCCAGGATAGAGCTTTGGTTAAGCCAAGTGAAAACCAAACCATGTAGAACGAAAAGAAGCAAAGAGGTTTCATGAAGAAGCTTGAGACCGTAGACACTTGCATCTTATCAGGCCAAGTGCAAGGTCTTACACCTAAACCAAGGTAGGACCAAGCACAGATGTAGGCTGGGTGATGAGTGGATTGAGAGCAGCCCTGCGGAGAAGGACTTGGGGGTGTTGGTGGAAGAAAAGCTGAACGTGAGCAGGTAACGTGTACTTGTAGCCCAGAAAGCCAGTTGCATCCTGGGCTGCACCAAGAGAAGTGTGGCCAGCAGGTTGAGAAAGGTGATTCTCCTGCTCTGCTCTGGTGAGAGCCCACCTGGAGTACTGTGTTCAGCTCTGGGGCATTCAGCATAAGAAAGACATGGACCTGTTGGAGTGCATGCAGAGGAGGGATGCAAAGATGATCAAGAAAGGCTGAGAGAGTTGGGGCTATTCAATCTGGAGAAGACTCCAGGGAGACCTTAAAGAGGGCCTACAGGAAGGAAAGGGTGAGACTCCTGAGGAGTGAAAATTTCAGAGTAAAAAGGAGTAGATTTAGATTAGATATTAAGAAGATATTATTTTCTGTGAGGGTAGTGAGGCACTGAAACACATTGCCCAGAGAAGTCATGGAAGATCCATCCCTGGAAGTGTTCAAGGCCAGGTTTGCTAAGACTTTGAGTAATCTGGTCTAGTGGAAGGGGTCCCTGCCCATGGCAGAGAGGTTAGAACTAGACGATCTTTAATGTCCCTTCCAACCCAAACTGTTCCATGATTCTATAACATACAAGGGCTTGTGACTGCTGCTCTCGGTGTCTTAATATGTTCTCCACAGTGCAACACATGAACTAATATCCCGTGATGTTGTCCAATGGTTATATCTTGGCTATGAGCTGAAGCTATGGCTAGTAGGACTTGGATCAGGAGAATAGTTACGTGTATCCACCCGATGGAAGTCCATAGGGTTGAGTGGAAGGGAGGGAAGAAGTAAGGGGTTGTGCCTTCCCCTTTGTCCTTTTCTGGTGTGGTGGGCTGTGACATGTCACATGATGTGGCTGCATCCTCCCCCCAATTTCCCCTCTCAAAATTACTGAATCCAGCCATGAAAGCTGATAGGGTTCACTTAAATGCTTTAAATGAATCACAGGATTAAATGGCTAGCAGAACTACGCTTGCACAGTCTCTCTGGAAATTGGAAAGAATTGGTTTGAGTCAGGATCTCACAATGCCATTTGCAAGCCCTGCCTGGGATCTCTCATGTTAGGCATAAGCTGTGGTCAAAGACGAATCCTGTGGTGTGGAACCTGAATGCATTTCATCCCCACACATTTATTTTTTTTTTGGTTGAAAAAACTGCTGTTCTCATCACATTTTCAACCAGAGACATGTGATGGTGAGCTAAAATGAGTAGAATTTGACATCTCTGAGTGATATTACTTACCAGTTGAGAAAGATAGGAGATATGACAATTTGTATAGATTTTTCTCACAAATTTGCCAGCTGAGGAAGAGATAAATGATAGCTCCTAAACATATTTCACTTGTTCATCTGCAACAACTGAACGGGTTAAAACTTTGAAAAGTGGGGGAGTGGGACTCAGCTCTTTCACAAAGGTTGGAGTAGGGGACCTTTGGAAAGACATTTTACTCTTTGTATAGACACCATAAGACTGAGCAGTCAGGTCAAAGTGTTAGGGCTTCAACCTTTTCTTTCCTGTATTTTCTTCCAGCCATTACCATTCCGTATTTTCATACCAGTGCAGCTGCCCAGCTTGGTTCAGCATTGCTTCTGCTTTTTGCATGTCAGTCCTGCCCTTCATTCCTGCACAGGTCCTTCACTCCTGGCTGTTTCTCCTCCCTCTGATGCTCGTCTCTTGCAACAGAGACCTAGGGATACCAGCCCTACAAGATATCCACCACCGAGTTTGCTGCCTGTGTGCAGGTAATAATAGTGGGGGGGTTGCAAATGGCACCGGAGAGAAACCCCATACTACTAACAATGCAAGAAATAGTCAACCTGGACTCTGTCTGGCCTCTCTCTCTTCCCTGCCCCCTCCTTTTCCCTCCCTGCTTGTTTCTTGGGGACTTTGTCTTCTTTCTGGAGCTGTGCTTGGCATGTTGATGCAGGTCCAGTGTGTGAAAAAACAGGCTGGGTCTGGGTCTGCATTTAAGGGGGATTTCTTTAGAGCCATCTGCCATCTCGAAAATTAAAGCAGGGAAAGGTCACAGGGATAAACCGATTTGCTAAACAAAATGGTTAACAACTCATGAATAAAACTTACCCCCCCCCCAAAAAAAAAAAGAATATCCTGAGGGGAGGGGCAAACTTTATAACCAGAAAGAAACCTGCTCCAACAAACCCACAGACTGCCTGCGCTGAGCTCCACCCACTCCTTTCCAGTTCACTTCCACTCTTTTGGGGAAGGGACTGGTCTCCCTCTTTTCCTCCCAAGCCTCCCCCACCTCTTCCTCCTGAGCCCCCCATGCCTTTGCATATGCCTTGAGAGGGGAGGATTTGCAATCTGTGCTGGGGATGTGGCTGTGACTTTCTAGGGGTAATGCCCGGGGGTTTTGTGTCTCCTCTTAGCAAATACTGCAGCAGCAGCAGCAGTAGCAATGAAGTCACTTTTGTCCCTTGCGTGCTTCAGCGATGCCTCCTCCTCCTCCCTCCTCCCTTTTGCTGGATTTCTTACAGGTCACACACAGGAGCAGTGAACCTGCCCCTGTGCAGACGAGAGAAAACACAGCCCTGCACAGGCACAAAAAGCTGCAAAATCCACCTCCTTCCCCTCCCCCATTTCAGCTCTAAAGAATAATCAGGATTATAGGGGAAGCTGGCTGTTGAAATATGGCACACTGGCCATGCTGGCTACAGCCATGGCGCTGCTTATCTGGGCTAATCTTGACAAGGGAGCAAGATAACTGAGATGGAGAAGAAGTGGCAAGGGAAACTTGCCACCTACCCGTTGCCTGCTTTTGTTCCTCTCCCCAAGTTCTCTGTCTTCCCCAATGAGAACTCAGTGCAAAACCAAACAGTATATGGTTTTGGTGTTTGCTTACTGCACTGCAGGGCCTGCCCCAAGCACCATTTCTCAGGGGTCCCCTAATGGAAGAAATACTTAGAAGGGTTGAAGTCTGCATGACCTGCTGGAGGCTCTGGGGCTCCTCTTGCTGAAGAGAGTCCCTAAAGACCTCAATAAATTTCTTGCAGAGAGCACCGTGAGACTGTTCAAAGGGAAGTGCAGTGGTCTTTGAGGTTGAGTGTCACATTTCCCATCTACTCACATAACGGAGCTCTGGTTCCTTATCCTTGTGCTGCCCTCTGAACCATCAGAGCCATGATCATAGAATCAGAGAATACATTGGGCTGGAAGGGACCTTTAAAGGTCATCTAGTCCAACCCCCCTGCAGTGAGCAGGGACATCTTTCACTAGATCAGGTTGCTCAGAGCCCCATCAGGCCTGACCTTGAATATTTCCAGGGATGGGGCCTCCACCACCTCTCTGGGAAACCTGTGCCAGTGTTTCACCACCCTCATAGTAAAGAACTTCTTCCTAACATCTACTTTAAATCTAGCCTGCTCTAGTTTAAAGCCATTGCCCCTCATGATATCACTACACACCCATGTGAACAGCCCCTCCCCAGCCTTCTTGTAGTCCCCTTTCAGGTACTGAAAGGCAGCTATAAGGTCTCCCTGGAGCCTTCTCTTGTCCAGACTGAACAACCCCAACTCTCTCAGCCTGTCCTCAGCAAGGACGCTCCAGCCCTTGGATCATCTTCATGGTCCTCCTCTGGACTCGTTCCAACAGGTCCGTGTCTGTTTTGTGTTGTGTTTTATGACTCAGTCCGCACCATCCTCCCCTCAGGACTGCAGGATTGATGGGAGCTGCCCTTAACTTAAGAACGGCCTTAAAACAGCCCATTCCTCGGGGTTAGAAGTCTGCGTTTTTACCAGAGGTGAGGGTGCAAAGGGGCTATTTGGTTTTCTTCCATCCTGTTGTTCTTCTCACCCACAAGTTTCTGATGTGGGAGAATCTCTCCTGTGCTCTGGTGCCTGCGAAGGAAACTGACACCGTATTGTCCAGTCAAGCAGGGTTTTGTCCACGTGTGGCCAAAAAGCTGTGTTTTGGGCTGGGAGCTCTGGAGTCAACTCTTTTAATGGTCTCAACAGACCACACTGGTAAGCAGCTAGAAGGGCTCATTCTTTGCTCAAACCTTGTGGGGACAAAGCTACATGCTCACACCAAGGTTGTGGGTAGAGGTCTGAGAACCCTAAGGTATGGAGATAAGAAGCTAAGGTGCGAGGAGATGAAGATGATGGGGTTACGGTGCGTAATCAGGTTTGAATCATGTCTTAATGTCATGGATAAGAACTGCTGGTCCTGTTCCCATGATCCAACTGTCTGCTGGTGACTTGCCAAACAGCAACCAGAGGTGGAGAGTGCTGCTTTGCCCTAGATGCTGAAGGAAATCCACGTGGGCTTATTATGTAAGCTCTTTCAAAAGCTACTTTTTGTTGGTATGTTGGGAAAAGTAAGAGCACGTTAACGTAATTTCCCGTTTATTTATCTGAAGTCCACTGACATCAATTGAAAGACATCCATTCAGCATGTTCTTTTATAATAGCTTTTAGTGCATGCTTTTTTTCTCTTTCCTTTCTCCATTTTATTTAGTTTTGGAATGGTTAAAAAGAACAATATTACTGGAAAATGGAAGTACTTGGCTGAAAGGAATTAATTAATATTGTTATAGCTATTGCTATAGCAGAGTTCAACTATTCTGTGGATCTTGCAAGTGAAAGCAACAAACTGCAAGAGCAGCCTAGGAAGGTCCCACCGACCATGCATCTGGCTTTATCCTCAAACTCAAGTGGGCAGAAAGGCATTTTCTTATGCTTATGTTTAATTTTCCAGTGTAAATGAAGTTGGCCTACATTGCTGATACGCACCTATATCAAACTCATACTTGACTTTATGAATTGTTTATAGAATTCACACTATGAATTTTGTATAAAATAGTTGCGGAAGAATTGTGCCAGGACTGCATTTGCTTTTCCATGAGCAAGGTGGTGAGTACTTAATGTTTAATGGATTAACAAGCAAGACTGTCCAACATTTTTCTTTTCTAAAATGCACAGTACAAAACCAAGAATCTGTAACAATTATGGTCAAAACAGCATCAGGAGAAAAATCTCAGGAAGCTTAAGCTGTAGGAACATTTATAAGGAGAAAATTTTAAAACAAGTGATAGGGTAAAAAAAATCTCTGATCTAATTATTATTCTTGTGATGCCTCGTTTTCCTTTAACTCTTACAAGAGAGCACATAGCTGCTGACTGCTGTTTACATGTCCAGGTGATTTTCTATTTGGTGTTGGGACATCATAGAATATGTGTTTAATATGTTGGCAACTTGCTTCTGTCTTTGATGGTCATTAATACAGTTTTAATTTTTGGACTTTCTTGGTTATATTTAGAGTATTAACCCTGAAACAGCATTCTTTTCCAGGGACATGATTATTCTTGACTTGATCTATTTAGAGTTAGAAAGAATCAAAGAGCCCTACAGCATTGTGGCAAAGCACTCGAGATAAGTGTTTTCCCCCCATGTATTACTTATTTATTAAAGCTGGTGGAGCATAACTAAAAGGGAGAAAAAAGACCAAAGAAATACAGAATACAATGGCCTTCAGATTTTAATGGGAGATATGGCTGGAAGCAATTTCTAAATTATTAAATAAATCGATTTTATTCTTGCAGTCACCCTCCAAGGTGTATTTGTCAGCCTTATTATATTCATCTTCAATGCTATTCAAAACCACTTACAGAGAAACATGTTTTTCCTGGCCGTAATTCTTCAGCTTTCCTAATTAAACATGAGATTTACATTATAAGTTCAGCGTTCTTTCCTTTTCTTTCTTTTTTTCAGTCTTCCTTTTTTTTTTTTTCTTCCTCAGTGAGTTCTCCCCATGTTTGGTTTGTAGGCCCAAGGACAAGTAGGTGTCAGACTGACAAACCTGGAGGTAGCCCTCTTCCCACTCAAAATGCAAGACCTGTTGGCTACAGAAGAGTTTTAACGTAATGTGTGCAGCACATTCCTGCTTTTCCTGTTCACAGATGCCGTCAGGGCACAAAGTGTTAAACAGCATATTTGTGACAGCAGGGTTATAGATAAAAGGTTATTGCACAAAGAAAAATACTCTTTTTTTTTTTAAAAAAAAAGATTTGATTTATCATTTAAGTGATTCTGTGCTCTCCCTCTATGCCGACACACACTACACAAAATCCATTTGCTCAGCTTTTCCCATGAGTAATCCGACCGCGGTGGTTTGGAGCAAAAATCTGAAGAAGCAATTGAAAAAATTCCGGTATTGAATGTTATTATTAAATGCCCATCGATAAACCAAATGCGCTGGCATGCTGAGACTGGGAGAGGAAAGTAGTAAAGTATTTATTTCCTAAAGAACAACTTTACAGTCTCCAGCAATTAAAAATGGATAAAGGCGGCTCATTCCCTCTTCCCCGCCTCCCGTAACTGTCAATAGTGCCTGTGCTCAGCGCACTGAAGCGTGGAAGGAAATTGGGAGCAATTTTTCGCACTCCTTTATAGAGGAGTGAGGAAGATGCTCTGCTGAGTATGAACACTTCAGAGCAGTGGCACAGGGTGTAGTTTTTGTGGCCATTCCTTGCACCAGCATCTCTGCTGGAGTACAGATCAGGAGAGGTCTGTAAAGAGACGAGTGTGTGGGGCTCAGAGGTGAGGAACATCATGGCACGTGCCTGGAGGTTGTGCTTTCAAACACGGTCTCTTTGTATGTGCAAAAACATTGCTAGCACTCTGCTGCTTTCTGTGTGGATTTACCACAGTGAAACAGAGCACAATGGTACTTAAAGTAGATGACTACCTCTCTAGAAAAAAATATATGCCCGCTGTGCAGTGTTCTTCCACCTGACTTTTTGTTCATTGTTTTTGCCAAGATATGTAATTTTTATTATTACACATTGTACCCATAAATAATATGCAACTTGAGAACGAATGGAAACATTCCTTGGCTCAATTAAAAAGCAGGTTATCTCAAGGCTAGAGCTGTTGCCAAGTACATAATGGCTGTTTCACTTTACTGCCACAATCGCTTTATTGCCAGAGCCAGGCTCATTACTTTGGGCTAGTGCGCGTCTCAAGGCTTCGCTCTGAGCGATGCAGAAGCTGGGTAGCTGCTTCTTCTCAGGAACTGCTCCGGGAGACACCATGCCCCTCACACACCTCCCCGCTTCATCTTTGCTACAGGGGACGGGAATTTACTGTTAACCTATAGGCAGCAAATTACAGCAAGCCTTGATGTGCTGAGCAAGGTGTTTGGGAGCAGAGCCCATTCCCCACTCGTCTTTATTCCCCCCGTGTTGCCTCACACTCCCCGCAGCCCCCCGCTCTTTGAGCTGACAGACGGGCCCATGCCCACCAGTTTCCACCTCGTCGGATGCACAGTGTGATGAGCCTGGGCAGGGCACAGCCTGGGAGTTCCTCTTCTCTCACACAGTCTCTCGGCTTAAGTCACAGTTGAATCCTCTGTTGTGGGGACACTTGGTTCGGGTGGCCAGAGTCACTCGGTGGTATACCATATAAAACTTTTTTACTTAGCAAGGTGTGGGGTTAGTGGGTGGACAGTGATTTTTTAATTCCTAGCATTCCATTCTGTGACACACAGATGCATGACATGCAATGATCAAAGCCCCAGTCCTGCTCTGGTCCAGACCATCACCCTGCAGGCGAGATGCTCGTTCTGGCAGAGGGACATATCAGGTCCTTGGTGGCAGCTTGGCCCCTATACAGGGTGGTTCCACCTTGGGCAATGACTGCTTCACCGTGTCAGCTGTCCTCGCATGTACGTGCTCCTGACCCCAGGAGACTGCTGTTTTAACTATTTATTACTTTCTAAATTAGACTGTTGGCATAAGCTGCCAATGACTTTGCTAATTACATTGCCCCAGGCCAATCTCTTTGACTTACTCCTTACCAAGGCCAATTAGCAGTTGCCAGAGTGGTTTCTGTCACCCGCTGGCCTGCCGCCCCAAATGTGAGTTCAGCAACAGTTACATAACAAAGTTTGCCTAGTGCTTTGTTTTCTGGCTCATATTGAATTAATGCAATCAGTTAGAGCTGGGCAGACACAGCCAAGGTCTCATCTGGTACTTTCAGGGAGGCTGAAACCTGCCCAATCGCTCATGGCCTTCTCCATAGAGATCTCACCCATGGTGTTGAAAGAGATGTCCAGAACCCACCTTGGTCCACTTCTATCTCAGCCTTCCCACGACTTCTTTTGAAGAGTACTTTGAAGATAACTTGAAAGCAGACACAGAACAAGCTCCATCTTCCCTGTGCATGAGTGCATGGGGATGCAACTCCTTGTTCGTAACATGAGGCCATGTCACACACAATTGCTCTTAGTGATCGTAGCAGAGAAACTGCTGGTTCTTCTGCTGGTTCCCCTGCCTCCATGTAAGTCTGTGCAGAGGTAGGGAGATACATGAAGATAAGGCACTGACATAGAAAAGGAGAGGGAAAATGTGTGTTTTTACCCTCTTCACAGAATCACAGAATCACCGAATGTCAAGGATCGGAAGGGACCTCGAAAGATCATCTAGTTCAGCCTCCCTGCCCCAGCATGACCACCTCTTCTTGCTCGGAGGTGACATGACTGATGATGTTGACAGTCAACACATATATCACTCTCACTTTTCAGTGGGGCTCTCCACCAGAAATCTAGAGTAGTTATGTGGGACTGTTGTGGAGACAAGCAAGCCTTGTGCAACTCAAATCCAGTGAAAAGACTCTGTATCCTGGTTGTTAGGCCAAATCGTGATGTTTTTTTAACCTTGTTCTGTTTTTAAGCTTATTTAATTTATGCCAGTGCAAAGGCCTTTGTGGGCCAATTAGTCAAACATTGCTGTTGATTTTAATCACAGAAATTATACAAGGCTGAAGCTTTTCTCCTTTGGTTTTCTCATCTGCACTCCACTGCGGAATGTGATTGCACTACTCATGTTTATGATATGAGTGCCAGAGCTAGATATAAGCTAGCCCATCTGAGTACTGCTAGCAGGGTAGCAACAGCAGCAAAAACTTTGTTCAGGGCGTGCATGACCCTCACCGTAACACTGTAGACCTGGGATTTGCTTCTCCGGCTGAGGTGGGACAGGGCATACAGACCAGATGGGGGAAGGAGGAAGCCAGGAAGGATGTCCCTGTTGCCCAGAATATAAGGAAAAAGGTTAAAGGTGGGATGAAGAAGAAGCAACGTGGCTTTTGCCCAAGAGAGTAACAATGGTGAAACTGGGATGGTTTACTGAGGTTTTTGGGTCGTTGGGAAGTTGGCATGATTTCAAACAACTGGTTTGACAGAACTAGCCCCACCAGCCCCATTGCACTTATGTCTCTAAGGATCTACAGCCTAGACTGCCAGACCTTTCCTAGCTACCAAGTGGCTACCTAGGATATATAACAAAATCCATTCCTTCAGGACTGCAGTGGTGGTGACTATTCCCCAGAGGTTCATCTCACTGTATTACTTCGTGCAGTTGTTTTGTGTAGGCACCATTAAAGTCTTTGCACATGCCTTTGAAAGTAATTTACAGGGGGCACTGTAGTGTTCACTAAATATTCCTGGTGCTAAATCCTTTACAGGGAATCATTTGAACATGATGATGTCCTTATCCACTTTCAAAGGCAAAATTGGAGAGGTTTTAATGATAGCCACTGTCTATGCATTTTATGCATTTTGGCTGAGTTTTTCAAAGCATGTAGGTAATGAGGACATCCAATTCCCATTAATTTTAGAGGCACCTTAAAAGGCTTTATAAATCTCAGCCTTTATGCTCTAGCCAAGACGAAAGAAAGATTGATTTCCATACTGAGAAAAATTTTAGCAAAGTACTGATAACGTACTATAATAATTTCCATGATAGCTCACAGAAAAATTAACCTCATTATCTGCACCATGTATGAATTTCTCTTCTTAGTGACTCACCTTGCATATCAAGGTAGTTGAAGGTTATGATTGCTGGTGTGGTCAATGTTACATTAAGACTGAGACTGCTAAGTACTTATCTTTTCTTTTGCTATTCTTCTAGTCTCATTAAGTTGCTTAGATTGCTTTACATAGCAATGTCACTTGGGTTGGACTAAAATTTGTCTAGGAAGCAGCTTCCTATTCCTAGGGCTCACAGACACCTTTCGTAGGAGCTGTGGGTTTTTTGGCAAGATTTTTTTTCAGTTTAGATCAGTTCAACTTTGATCACTTTTGATCACATTTTTTGGATGGTATTTTTTTCTTCCCCTAGATTTTTCTTTGCCATCCTTTTGACTGAGTGGAATTTTTGCTTTATTCTGTAAACCTGTGATCCTTAAGTAGACTAGAGACTTCATATAAATTTCTGTGAACTACAGGCTTATATATAAGCTAATATATTTCAGCCCTTGGATTGCTCACAAGCTGTTTCCCAACAGATTTTAGTTTAGGTTCATAATTTTGAATTTGAGTTGCTTTGGTTGTACATAGGGGGTAAAATGATATCTTTATGCCAGTGATGTGGGAGAGAGACATTGCTCTTAGTTTACATGCATGTTTGTGTACAAGGTGTGAATTTACTCTTAATTCGGAAAATGTATGCTGTAAATTGCAATTGATACACACATGCAGAAATGGATATCTACTAGTGAGACTCTCACTGTTGCTGTCTCAGTACCTGTGACTTCAGTGGACAGAACTCCCAGTGCTTCTTACCTCACATCCGCAGTCTCATGTGGACCAGGTGAAGCCCATGTGGTGCCATGGAGTGTCGCTTTTTGCCTGCACCATATAGTTTTGTACGTGAGGGGCTTAAACACACATCTCTTCATACATAATGGCTAATATCTAAGTGGTGGGATCTGATAATTCCTCTTGGCTTCTGGGTCTGGTTGCACAGCATGCCCGTGTTCTGCCTGCTGATGTGGGCTGGAGACTAGGTGTGGGGCAGCCCTTCCGTGTTCTGTTTGCGCAATGGTAACCTCCTCCTGCCTCCTCCACCTACCTCTCCACTGTCCAGCAGCCTTCTGAATGGGTCTTGGTATAGAAAGTGCTACTGTAGATAATATATATAATGCACTTAATACGCATATCTCTCAGTTGGGTGGGATTTGGCTGACCCACCTCTAGCGCTGGGTGTTGTTCTGGGAGTCTGAGCTCCTGTTATTGCCAGATGTAGGCAGAATAGCTCTCCAGACTCCACTGACCAGATTGTGAGAGGGGATAATATCAGATGATAAGGGGAACCACAACACATAGCCACGGCACATGCACTTAGCTTATACTTATGTCACAGATACCTCATGGCAGGAAAAAAGCTAAGCCCACCCCTAGAGACTATATTGTGCTTATTGCTGTGTAAATGTACTGAACGATTATCCTTACAGTTCCGGAGACAAGCTGTATAAACTAAGTAGCTTTATATGGAGAGGGCTTACTGGGGTATGTAGTGGTGTACTGTGAGCAAATATGCTCCCAAAGCAGACCCATGCATCCTGCTCCTTCTGTGGAAGTTCGCATGGGAATGAAAATGTGAATTAGGTGGCTCGGGTCAGTCCCTTATTATGTGGCTTGCTGAAAAATGTATTGGTTTCTTACAGGCGAAGCTATTCCCATGAATGCAAAACACTAAATTCATCCTTGTTCTATGCCCAATGAGTCAGTGAGTTGCACTTCAGCTAGGTTTGCTCCAGAATTTTTATAGGTATCAGAATTTTATAAAGCTATAATTATTAAATGCTTCCTTATTTTTTAGAGCTGCAATATGTAATTGTCATGTAGGTTGCTGTGGTTTATGCCTTTAGTTACATTGCCAAGGTACTTAATGTTTAATAAAATCCTTTCATAACCCTTTGTCATTAATATGTAACTTGAAAAGAGCTGGGACAACAGTCGTAGAATCTAAATGAAGCAGTAAGCTAGGAACTTGTAGTCACCCTCATTATCTATCTTTCAAAATAAGCTAGACCTAAAATAAACAGACTTCCTGAAAAGTATTATTAAGATATATAAGACTGGTGCTATTGGAAGGAGCCCTGTGAAACAATTATATTTGAGGCAAGTGTGTTGATATTTTTTATTTTTCTGAAAAAAAAATGAAAGCAGTTACTTGATAGAGCAAAATGTTCATTGAAGTGTTTTTTTTTTCTTTTTTATAAAGTTACTCCATATGCTTAATAAAGTTCCTTTACTGAGCAATTATGGCATTTTTTTCATTGTGCATTGCACCTTGTCACATCCGATGAAGGAAACAGCAAACTCTTTCTCTGTCCTTGAAAACCAAAAATGTAAATAGTGGCATTACTCCCAAGGGAAGAGCTGTGTTAATTGTGGAGCACTGCGTTAGAAATCCTGGATATTGTATGTCCTCATTGTTTAGTTAGCGCGGGGTGGTTACTGTGGGATTTAAACCATATGTCGCTTGAATTCCAAAATTGGTCCTTTCAGTCAGCTGTGCTCCATCATTCGGTATTGATCACAGATAATATGCTTTGCAAATTAGGGGTGGTTACAGTGCCTTTGTCCATAATAGATGTTGTCATTCATGTAGAATAGCCTGAAAGTGAAGAACATTTTAAACGGGGTTAAAGCTTCTATAGTCATCATTAATGAATTTTCTAATGCTGTCTGGATGCCATAATCGTGTGAAGATCAATAGCTATTACAGTATAATGTAAACAAACAGAGAATCCATTAGGAATGGAGGGGTTGTGCTGAAGCTTTTTACTTCCTGCCTACAAAGGCAAATTAGTTATTATCAGGGCAAAACGGAATAATCAAGTGTATAAAATATAGTCTGAATGAGATGGCGATTAGTGAAAGTGAGGCTATTGCTGAAAGATGACAGTTTTAGTACCTTTTCTGACTGAAGTGAATTTGAACAAACTTAGCTGCAATAACAGGATCCCATTTAGGTATTGCTGTGGTACACAGGAATACTTACAAGTTGGATGTTTGAAAACAGTGAAATAACAAGATGTTTTTGTTGTCTCACACCAACACTTAGACTTTGAGAGCGCAGAAATGCTCTGCTGGGGTGGGACCTGCATTGCCACAGGCACGGGAGAAATATTGAAGAAATGGCAGTTGTTGTCCCTAAAGGGCACGGTCTGAAAAACAAGGCATAAGAATAAGTAACAAACAAGGAGGTGAGGGGATGACAGGAGAAGGGCCGGTGTTGAGCTTCTCTCAGCATATTTTAGCATAGTCTGGCTAGCTGTGAATCTCTCATCCAGCTGGCGATAGCAGCCTCACCCTAAGTCACTCACTGAGTTGTAGCATTGTAAGCATTCGCTGTTGCAGAATGACTGAGCGCTGAACCCAGATGCCAATGCAACAAAACCTGATACAGTGGGCCCTGATAGAGCCCATTTCATTTGTGTAGTCTGTGATACTGGGTCATATGTGCAATTTCTTTAGTGCTTCATTAGCTTGATTGCAATGACAAACTCAGAGGTATCTGTTGCCCTTCTTTGCAAGGACTTGTGTGTTTCTTGTTACCATGGCATACCATTTAGCGCAGCTCTCCTAGGCATATAATAGGAGAGCTCGGACCTGGGATTTCACATTTCTTGGCAGGACAGAGCCTGTGGAGGCCTATTGGTGCTCCTGAACAGCAATTGTACAAGGCTGTGGCAGTGTGTTTGCACAGACGCAGTACAACTGCCTAAGACTGTGCTGCCATTCAGCGAGACCTGGACAGGCTGGAGCGTTGGGTGGGGAAAAATTTAATGAAATATAACAAGGGTAAATGTAGGGTCTTGCATCTGGGTAGGAACAACCCCAGGTTCCAGTATAAGTTGGGGAATGACTTATTAGAGAGTAGTGTAGGGGAAAGGGACCTGGGAGTCTTGGTGGACAGCAGGATGACCATGAGCCAGCAGTGTGCCCTTGTGGCCAGGAAGGCCAATGGCATCCTGGGGTGTATTAGAAGAGGGGCGCTGAGTAGGTCAAGAGAGGTCCTCCTTCCCCTCTACTCTGCCCTGGTGAGACCCCATCTGGAATATTGTGTCCAGTTCTGGGCCCCTCAGTTCAAGAAAGACAGGGAACTGCTTAGAGAGAGTCCAGCACAGGGCAACTAGGATGATTAAGGGAGTGGAGCATCTCCCTTATGAGGAAAGACTGAAGGAGCTGGGGCTCTTTAGTTTGGAGAAGAGGAGGATGAGGGGTGACCTCATTAGTGTTTACAAATATATCAAGGGTGAGTGTCACGAGGATGGAGCCAGGCTCTTCTCGGTGACAACCACTGATAGGACAAGGGGTAATGGGCTGAAACTGGAACATAAGAGGTTCCGCTTAAACTCGAGAAGAAACTTCTTCTCAGTGAGGGTGACGGAGCCCTGGAACAGGCTGCCCAGAGAGGCTGTGGAGTCTCCTTCTCTGGAGACATTCAAGACCTGCCTGGACACGTTCCTGTGTGGCATAGTCTAGGCATTCCTGCTCTGGCAGGGGGATTGGACTTGATGATCTTTCGAGGTCCCTTCCAATCCCTAACATTCTATGATTCTATGATTCTATGAAGACTGAAATGTGTTTCACACTCTACCTGCCAGCCTTCAGTGGGGAATGTGCCATGGAATATCTGTCATGCTGCAGTAACTGCTTCAGCAGTTTCCAGCACTGACCATTCAATATCAGTTTAAAGAAACCAACTTCACAAAAATAAGATAAATCATCTGACTATAGATCATCTGTTTTTCTGTCTCCCATGCAGTGAGAAAACTCTATATTTTCCTGTCGGCTTCACCTATGTTACAAGAGAAATGAGACTTGCTTTAGCACAGGATATAACACAAACCAGTTACTGTTTTATGGTTGGATAATTTTTTAATAGGGACCCTTTATAATGTTGTGTGACACCAAAGGATCTGCACGAGAGAAAAGCCTTTTGTGTGGTACAGTTTTTCAAGCATCCATTGAAGTGCAAACACCAGTGTGCATTTGTGATTTGGACATTCATAAACCCACTTTTAGATTCTCTGGAGTCTAATAAGAGCTGACCTCACTCAACAGACTTTCCTTCCATGATGTCATTAATGTCTGTACCAGGCCACCTATTTTCATGAAATTTCCAGGAGCTTTGAGACTGCTGTTCCTCTGTGATGTATGAAACAATTTGCAGAGATGGTCATATGGGATTAGCAAACAGAACGTGTCTCCATAAGAAGCTGGGGAAGAGAAAAGAGACATGAAACTTCCATATCAAAGCAGTTTCCCCTCCGTAACATGCCACAACTGAAATAAAACATATACCACTCTCAGGAATATGAGGATGCATTACTCAGAAAAAACAAGGGCTACATTTTCTCTTAAGCTTCTTCCCAGTGGTGTTTCTCATGGTACTCCAGCAAGGAGGAGGACGGCACAGTCCAGATGGGCAGATGACACTGTGGTCACCAGATCTGCTTCTGTGCAGATTTGGACAGGGCAGCGCAGCACAAGGCGTGCAAGTCCAGAGCTCCCAGTCTTGCTCCTGGCAGTGGATCTGTGTGACTGGCAGCAAAACCAAGGGGAATGAGTTCAGGCAAAGCTTTGGCGTGGACAAGGTCATGGGGATTGCTGGAGAGTTTTCAAAGGCACGTACAGAAACTGGGAATGGAGAGTGAGATTAAAAGAAAAGTATTTAGACACCCTAGTACAGCTTAGGTGGATTTGAAGCAGGTAAACCCTTCAATACAACATCAAACCCACCTTTCATATCTGAATGACTTAGTGTCTAAGAAGCCACAGGACATGTTGATTTTACCCAGGAAGTTTTTGTGGTTCCTTGAACTTGTGCTGTCATGTGCAGTCACAACATGTTGTCACCTTCGCTGTCTTGAGCCTTCATCCAGCCAGGTGCTTCTCATTTACTGACACCTGTATGCTCAGAGGAGCCCAGGTGGTTTGGAACATTTGGAACATTTGGAACATTTGGAACATTCACTGGAGCCTTCTCTGTCCTGTCTGTGGAGATTCACTACACTGTACCAGTCATGTTGCTCCTTCCATTTTTGTGTCGAGGTGCAGAAGAGCATTTGGCTTAATCTTTCCTGAGCTGACAGTTTGCTATTTGTGGCATTTTCCCAGATTACATACTCTGTGTAGCTGACAGTAGCTTGTGATTTTCAGCAAGTAGAATGCAAGGCAATGACACGCATCCCTGGCAGTCTGGTAGCACATCCACAGTGGGCTATTCCCGGAGCCCCTAAATGTTGAGCTTGTGTGAACAAAGGGCCTGGAGAGGCTGCCTCCACTGGTGCCTCCAGTCAGGCACAATTGTCCCTGGGTTTGCTATCCAGCTTCTCAAAATATTACTTAATTTTTTTTGTCCGAGTGCAGATTTGCAGGACTCAACCCAAATCGCTTATCTTATTTCAAGTCTGAATTTTCTTCTGTGCATCAGAAATAGCCCTGCTGCAATTACCCTGGTCTGAAACTTGGCAGAGAGAAAAAAGGCCAATGTGTTGTGCTATTTTCTGCTATTTTTGATTTCTGAGATCTTTCCGGAGCCTTCAAATTTTTTGTAACTATCGTGTCTCTTGGAAAATCTTCCTGTCAGTCTAAATTGTTGTGTGTTTGCTGTAAGCTCTCAAGGCTAATTGCTGCATAGTTGTACACTTAGTCCTCAGCAGCTATCTACATCTCCAGCCTCCAGACTGATCACACGTGGGTGCAGATCCACCATGTCTGACTCTGAGCATAACCAATTTGGTTTTACTGGGCTTATTCTTTCAGACACAGCACTGGGAGAGCAAGGCTGTATTGTTTCCTGACCCAGCAGGACTAGGGAAGTATTTTTTGTCATATTTGCACAGTTGAGGCTCTGCCTGAGCACTGCAGGCAGCTCAGGCTTGTAGGTACTGTATGTCCACGCCCTGGGAATGCCAGGAGTGTGTGTTTGGCTCTACATGGAGCTCAGCCCCATACAAAATGGGTCAGCCTAGGCTTTGCTATTAAATAAGACAGACTCCAGGGACCAAGCGCTGGCTCCAAGGCAAAGTGGCACAGCCTGGCTTGTGTCCATGAACCTCTTCTCTCCAGAACAAAGCAGCCTCGTGCAAACTGCCTATTTAGGAAAATCCAAGGTCTGTGCTAATCTCTTAAGGGTGTCTAAGCATTGTGTGGGAGACAGTAAGTCATTATGGGCCAAAAACCATACCAGGGAGTGTGCTAAGAATTAACCAGTATGAACAATTGCAGATCAGGGCTCAAGCCCTCCCCCTGGCCCTGGGTTATTATCCCATACAGTCTCCTGGAACCAGGGTGACTCCACCAGGTTGCAAAGCCCCTGGATTTGTTTGCACTCTGCAGATGTGAACTTAAGCTTGGTGGGGCTCTGCAATGAGGTGAGCTTGCTCTGCCTGCATTTTGAGTGGAGACAGTCTCATTCTGCCTCTGCTGAGAGCTGAAAGCAAGCCTTTGTGACCATGTTAGCATGCTCCTTTCACTGAATAAACTCTGCTGAGTTCCAGGGTTTGTTACTTTTGGCTCAGCGCTGGGTAAAGGTGTTATCAAAGCTTCATTTTGGTCATAAGTAAACTTGGTGCTGCATCCAATACCTGGAGTCAAAATGCCACAGGAGGTACATACTGTGTCTCCCAGTGCATTAGGTTGCTGGGATGCTTGAAGCCCACCTGAGTTAGCAAACTGTCCAGAAATCCTGAACCTTGAGGAAGAATGTAGAGAGGTACCCCAAGATCTTCACATAAGTCAGGTTGGAAGTAATGGGGTTCACCAGCTCTGGGTCTGTACCAGGTTCCGGTTTCCCAGGCAATCACATGGGGTATATCTCCGTGGTTTCTTCTCCAGTACCTAAGTTTTCCAAGCTTTCTCCCATGGCCTCTGGTATTTTAAATTCCTGTTTTTCTGGAATCGGAGAGTGCACTGGGTATGTTTGATAATATATGAATCAAATGGTTCTTATTCAGGATCTGAAATTCCTGAGTATTCAACACAGATATGAAGGACTGTACCCTTTAATAGGGAAGTTTCTGAGGAAGTGCAGATACACTTATTTTTGTAGCTTTTATATTGAATGTACTTCAGGCTGGGACTCCAAAATACTGTATGTGGCTGTACAATATGGTTTTGCATTTCATGCATACATCCTAGGATTTTTTTAAACTGTAATTTACATTTCTTTTGGCTGAGGTCTTACAAAACTAAAGAAAAGTAAGGTCTGAGAAGAGAAAGCTATACGTATCAAATTTTGTTTGCAGTTGGGTTTTGGGTTTGCCTGGAATGGCAGACGTGGAACTAGGACTACACAAATATCTACTGAAGTGTAAACATGCACATTGCTCACATGCCACTCTGAGGCTGGACTTGCTTGAGAATGCAAATGGTTTTTGTTTAAAATAGAACATTCTGCTTTTAGGAAATCGTCTAATTGAAGCAAGTTTCTGGATCACAGCTGATCTACAATAAACAAAAATTCTTCAAAATAGATTTTGAAGAAAAGAAAAGGAAAGAAAAGGATATCCCTTAATTTCTAGGATGTGAAGATATAACTTCTTTCAGAAGTGAGACAGTGAATGAGGGAAGTTGTAGCTACTGTGCTGCTGGGTGTAATTAGTTTCCAGATTATATCACTTTTGATAATTAGATCTACATGAAACCTCTAGTCAAAGACTTCACAAGCATTTTTCGTATGTCAGCCTGGATATGTAATAGTTGGAGCGATATATCTACTGGATAGATCTAGGCTAGTGGATGCTTTGGGAAACACCTTCATCTTTCTTTTAAGCTGGCAGATGGTTTAAGTCCAGGCTGGACCGCCTGCTGTTGTTTTCAGTGAAGGAGTGTTACCTTTTTGGATTCATGAAAGGCTCTCAATCAAAGCTAAAATGGCAGGCCAGTGCAGTGAATCAATAAAATCTCTACTTTCAGCTGGAGTGTCGGATAGTAATTCTTCTCGTGTCACTGCCTGGTTAAACAGTCATACTCCTGCTAAAAGCCCTATAAGACATAATAGATTCATGTGGTGTTAGTCTATTGTACTGCATTTACCCAGAAAAAGGGAGAGAGGTTACTGTTTCACTAAAATAAACCAGACACTGATGCATTGTGTATCAAAATGTATTCACCCATTTCGCTCTGCCTCATTAGAGCAGGGGGAGCTTGCTTTCTATACCGCTTGTGGAGCAATGTTAAGACATCTGACATATTCATTGCAAATCCTAGTTTAATGATGACTTAGACATCAAATCCCAAATGATTTCACATGCTGGCTTTTTGGTTTCCCAGTACAGCACATATCCATGTGCATTCTGTTTATTAAACTACAATAAAGATGTACAAACTGGATGTATTAGAACATTTTCCAAGAGGCCTTAGAATAAATTAGTTGGCCCTGTGGAGCAATTATCCAACTGTATCATTTCTAATTGCGGGAAATTAACTTGGTGCATCTGATTTGATGTATAAAATTTCCTTGTATGTCATGATTTAGTAGAAAATGTTTATGGGACAAAGAGGTTTCATTCAAAATTAATCCCAAAGTTCTTAAATGTTAAATATCAAGGCTCAGAGCATGCAAGAAGGACCGGGCTGCTTTGCGCCCTGCGGCTGGAAGCTGGTGGCCCTAGAGCAGCCTAATTCAGATGTGGATGAGTTCTCCAGCACTTGGAGAGTCCCCAGCTGCATGTGTCAGCCATGGGTACCCTTCCCCTATTCACTCCTCAAGACTGACCTTATATCAGAGAACTGTATTTGTAAAATGTGTGCAAGAGGTCTGAGTCAAAACTCTTTTTGTAGCCCTCTCAGGAACTACATTGCACTCACATTGCACTCTTGTGGGACAATCTGAAGTTAGATCCCACGTTAGACCCAAACAGCCAAAGGCAAACCAGTCAGTGTCTTAGGGGGGAAGGTTCATGTTTCATACCATGTTTCTTGTGGAAGAGACCTGTTCAAGTAGTGGAAGTTTTTCTTCCTCACATGGTGCTCACATATCTACTATATCTACTTACCTACCTACCTACCTACCTACCTTCATGCATGTTATTCATGGGAATCATCGATTATTTGAAGAAAATCCATAGGTGAGTTTTTAAATTCCTTATTTTGGTGAGAGTCAGATTATCCTTGCTAGCATACTCAGCAGTGTAGCTTGCTAACATTGTAATTCAGAGGTGTTGTGCACTATTTTTATATTTAATGAGATCCACGTACCACATTATCTCACTATCTGCATAGATCCAGGAATGGTTGTAGAAGGTTCCCATTAGTCATATTAACATCTGTCATGCCTTCAGCTCACCCTGAGAATGCAACCATGGAAATGTTTCTTTCACCATGGAGGTTATTTTACTTTGAAAATTCACTGATTCCTTTGCACCTTGGACAAATTTAAATATCCCTCTTTGCTACTAGGCCAGGTACGACCATAGCTACCTAACAAGGGCAGACTGCAAAATATCAAGGGGCCCCACCTCTCTGAAGCAAACCTCAGCAGATGTAGACAAGATTTTAATAGCTACAAAAAGAGAAATGCATGACAACCTCATTAAGGGATCTATAATAGGCTGTCAGAATATCTCCAAGAGGACAATATATCAATGTCTAGTTTGTTGCAGCATTGCTAACTATGGTAGTTTGCCCCTCACATAATCTTTCATTCATGTTCTATTAGTCTGATTTCCAATAATACTTCACCACCACATGCATCCACTCTCCCTTTCAGCTGCCTCACAATTGCTGACATAACTCTTTAACTGCAGAAGAATCGGGGCTGGTAAGTGACAGTAATAAAAAAGCAGTTAGTGGTCTACCCTACTGCTAGCCCTGATACGGTACATTAGAAGGGTTTTCATTTTCTTCCCCTTTCTATCATCCTGAGCACCATTTTGTCCTATCCCAACATCTGCAGGAGGTCAAGGTCCAAAGAGCCCAGGGATTTTACGCCATCTGCCACCAAAAAAAAAAAAAAAGAAAAAAAAAAGAGGGAAAGGAAGGTCCTAAATGTTGCTCTAAAGAGCTGTTTAAAGTTATTTATCACTGTAATGGCAAACCAATCATTATTAATTGTACCCGCCCATTGTCTTTCATGTACACTGCAAGGCTGTGAGACATTATTAAAATAGATTTAAAACACTGCAGCTGGAGTTCTCCCCCCTCCCCTTTCACCTTCGCCGACCCTTTGGGAAGATGAAATGGAGTCAAGTGATTTTGTTGCTTTTCTTTCATGGTGAAGCCAGCTCTCCTGTTCTGTTGGGGATCCAGCATTCCTCCAAACTAGGAGTGGTCCATAAGGGTCACAAGCCATCTCTCACAAGGCTGTGACAGCTGCTGAAACTGCTTCTGAAGCTGGACAAGGAAAAATTTACACCAGAGACCCCAGAAGATTGCTTACTCCTGTATATTTAAAGATTTTCTTTCCCCACCTGCCTAGGAAACATCAGTCCCAGTCAAAAGGCAAGAAAACAACTGTGAACTTCCAGGCTTTTCTGTTCATGCATCAATAAACAGCACTTCTGCTGAACCTGATTTTGCACATCTTAGGCAGCTGTGGTTACAATAATACGTCTTGAATGAAATGTGCCAATTGGAGGAAATTGTCAATTCATTATTGTGACTAACAACTGAGACACGAATGTTTCAGAGCAGGAGGCAATTCTGTAAACAAGGAGCATTCCTAAGGGGGGGATTTTTGTAGTTAAAATCAGTATGAAGTAGACCTGAAATAATTGCAGTGACAAAGGGTACAGCTCTGCTCCAGCTGGAGTTGATGACGAGCCTCCATCTGAAACCCACAGGGTCAGGACCGTGCCCTTTGGGGAGACACACCTAGCATCGGTCTGCGCTCCGCTGTGTTACTCACATGTGCCCAAGTATAACCAGGTCAGCCAATTTAAACTAGCTGATGAGATGGCCCAATGCCTGTGTGGAGGCTGCATTCCCTCTACTGGTCCAAACACATTTCCAACAACAACCCCCCACCGTTTGCTGGCTGTAACAGCTCTGGGCACAGATCTGAACTCTGCTGCCCAGTAATCCCAGTGACCAGACACTGCCTGACCTACTTTAAATTCTCTCCAGTGTTGTTTTACAGATGCCTGTTCTCTTGGCTTTGCTGATATTTGTGAGCTCATGTGCATCGCTCCTCAGAAAGCTGCTCTGACACTCGTGTCCTTGTGGATGCAGAGGAGACTGGGCTGTGTTTGGGCAAGAGGGCGAGGATGAGGATGGGAAGAATGGGACTCCGAATGCTTTGAATCCCCATGAATCTGAAGTTGCCTCCAGGGACATGACAGATAGGAGAGGCTGAGAAAGGCCAGGCAGGAGGAAGAAGTGGTGGCAGTCATGAGAGTTGAGAAGGACAACAGAGAGTTTAGCACTGTCTGCACGTTGTTTGACACAATTAAAGGAATATTCTTCTTTATCTTCTGAAGGTTTATATTCTCCTTGATGTGGCATATTGCTGAAGAACTGTATTGGGTTTGCCTGGCCAGATTTTGATGGCAGGGGGGTTGTAGGGGTGGCTTCCGCAAGAAGCTGCTAGAAGCTTCTCCTGAGACTGATAGAGCCAATGCCAGCCGGCTCCAAAGAGGGACCCGCTGCTGGCCAGGACTGAGCCTGTCAGTGAAATGATAGGAGAGGAACACCTCTGTGAAAACATATTTAAGAATCGGCGAAAAAACCTGTGCCACAACAGCTGGCAGAGAGACAGAGGAGTGAGAACATGTAAAGGCACCAAGGTCAGTGAAGAAGAAGGGGGGAGGGTGTGCTCCAGGCGGCGGAGCAGAGAGTCCCCCGGGTCGTGGTGAAGGCCATGGTGAAGCGGGTTGTCCCCCTGCAGCCCATGGGCAGGGTGCAGATGTCCACTGTGGGGCAGAGGACCCCAAGCCGGAGTGGGTGGATGCCTGAAGGGGGCTGTAGCCCATGAGAAGTCTGCGCTGGAGCAGGTCGCTGCCAGAACCTGTAGCCCATGGAAGTGAGGAATGCCCACGCTGGAGCAGGTTGGCTGGTGGGACTTTTGTGACACTGCGGGGGACTCACGCTGGAGCAGTTTCCTCTGAAGGACTGCGCCTCAAACTCACGAGGGGCAGATTTTACTCTCCGGAGTAAAGAAGCGGTGAAACAAACATCAGATGAACTGACTGTAACCCCCATTCCCTGTCCCCCTGCGCCGCTCGGAGGGAGAAGGTGGAGAAACTGGGATTGATATTAAAGCTGGGAAGAAGGGAGGGATGGGGAGAAGGTGTTCTGCTTTTAAGATCTGTTTGCTCTTTCTCACTTCTCACTACTCCTCTCTGATTTGTTCTTTTAATAAATGTAATTAATTTCACCAAAATCGAGTCTGTTTTGCCCAGAATGGTAGAGGCAGGTGATCTCCCTGTCCTTATCTCAAACCATGGGCCCTTTGAAATATTTTCTCGCCCTGTCTAGCAGAGAAGGGGAAGTGAGAGAGTGGCTGTGTGGGCACCTGGCTGTTAGCCAGGGTCAAACCAAAAGAAGATCATTGATCCAGAATGGGAACAAATGGTGGCATGAGATTACTCAGTCACTGTGTCTTACAGAGTGACTCCGGAGTCATCCTGGAAAGTGGAGAATGCTTGGAAGACAGACTTTTTTGAAAACATAAGCCAGCAAGGAGCTTACTAAGGCTAGAGAGGTAACAGAAGACAAACTGAAGCTCGGCAGCTCTTTGCAGTTCAGCTGTAATAAAAAAAATCCTAAGGAAAAAAATAATCCTACCTGTTCCCTTGGATTCCTTCTCTTTCTCTTTGGCCTTTCTTAAGAGAGAATCTGTATGTGTAATGGTGAAGTAAGGAAGAGGAAAGATACCTGTGCCATGATGAAATCATGTACCTTCTGTGATTAAATAAAAGCATAACGGAATGAGCAACCTTAAGCCATTATAAAGAATGAGCTTTTGAGTAAGGCAGGGAAAAAATTATTTTCTAGTTGCAAATCTCCATTAATAACAATCAAGAATTGCCTTACACAAAGACTGATGTTACGGCATTCATTCATAGCCTATGAAAATTTTAAAAGGAATTTGGCCAGAAAGCCAGTAACCGGTCATTTGTATTCTATGAGTTGTGGAACAACCCCAAAAGTAAACAGGTAAATGCTGGATGCTTTGTTTTTCTCTCATCCAAGCCCAAAATAGATTATTTGCACATTGCAAAGTCTGCAGCTGGTGCCTATGACAAAATGAGTCATGTTTCAACATTTGAACACACAGATTCCTCTGCCCAGATGTGCGTCTCCAGCCTGTGCTGCCGCTCAGGGAGTGCACTCAGCACCGACAGATTTCAGCCACCCCTGCCCTGCTCTCTTTTTTTTTCACTGCATCACAACCAGCTGCATCAGGAGATGCTGAAGCTCCCCAAAGTCTGTCCCTGTCACCAGGGAACTTCCACTGACACATGTGGCATCTGAGCCTCTGCTAAAAGAGAGCTGGCAGAGGCTTTGAATCCTGGCAGCTGGGCAAGCAGATTTTGGGATGTATCTGGATGGAGGGGTAGTGATTATGAGGTGGAAGAGAAGAAACTGTAGAAAGTTTTCCCTGTGCTCTCGCAGTTCCTAAAGAGCAAGGCTGGTCCCCCACAAAGTAGACATAACTGTCCCACAAAGCAGCAAACATGCCAGGGAGTGACTTGACACAGATCAATGCATCGTTTTCTGGCAGAACTCAAACTGAGGTCACAAGCTCCAATAAGGACCACATGCACTTTTTCTAGCAAAACGGCAATTTCAACCAGTCTGCATCAGCAGAAATACTTCTGCCTGCTGAGGCAGGAGTGAAAGCACAATATTTCTAGTTATATGCCTAAAGGAAGGCAGGTTTGGGATTACAGCCATCCTATTAACAAAAAATTGGCTTCCCTGCATTGCATTCTCCTTCCTTGCACAGATGACTTTGTCGTTCCTCTCACTTTTCTGTATCCAGCTTCCCCTTTTACAGATCCACTTACCTCAGAAAACCCTGTCCATGGGTTATCTCCAGGTTGTTTACAAAGAAACTGAGGCTGTGGTGTCATGTAATGTGCAATATGCTCACGCAACAACCCGCTGTTGCCAAACGGTGAGTTTCTTTTGCTCCTCTGGTCCTTTGCCTGGTTCCCTTGTGCCTACTTCTGTTTGTCAGACCCTTCCCATAGCCAGCTTAAATCACTGAAATTATCAAAATCTCTGCATTTCTCTTCTGGATTTGTTTTCTGCCATTTTCATGAGTTACTTCAGCCTCTGCAGGGACCCTTGCGGTGAAAAGCCGGGTGAGCGAACAGGGACATTCGATGCGGGTCTAAGCAGACACATTGACTGGCTCAGCCTTCTAAAGCTTTATTGTGAAATGAAATGACTGCAAAAGCTCATTTGCCAAGATGCTGAGCAATTGCTATTCTTTGCTGAAGCCACTTCTGTTCTGGTGCTGGTGCTAGGGGAGATGCTTAATGCAATGAGGTTCCCAGGCCTTGGCACTGGGGGCAGGTGGTTGTACTCACATCATTTGCAGGGATCACCAAATGAAAAGCATCAGCAGAGATGACTGTTCCTTTTATAGAATGGTACATGCACCTGGACACATGATGGCTTGGCGAATGGCTGATAAAAGATGTTATGAAATAAAATGGAAATGAGGTTTTCTCAGCTCAGGCACCTGGCAGAAATAATGTGTATGATGTGGGAAATAAACAGCAGCCCCTCAAATCTTGTGCATAGGTGTGGCTGTGAGCTCATAGTTTGTTCTTATGCACTAAAGGACCAAAAGTTACATTTGAGCAGAGTAAAAAGAAATCGGGATGAAAAGCTTGACATCCAGCCAGTCAAAAAATCTGGTCCAAGTGTTCAGGAAAGGATCCTTTTCTGCAGTGTGCATGCACACAGGCAAATGCAGCGATCCTCCTTCTGCAGTATGAACGTGAAAAATCTTAGATATTTAAAAGGCTGTTTGTTTCATACCTTTTTTTTTTTTTTTTTCTCAGCCTCAACTACAATCTACCTTCTCTTCTTTTGGGCAGTTCAGAATCTCTGATTCCTTCATGTGCACTTCTAGTTCAAACAATGTAGTTCAGACAATCATGACTTTGAGGTCATGAGCAGGAACATATATGTGGGATGAGATTGCACCTTGTTGCTTCCCAAAGGGTCCAAGAAGGTGGTACCTTACAGGGCTGCTCTGATTGAGGTAGGACTCTGAATCGTGCTGTGCATCTCTTGGAGCTTCAAAAAGCCACAGATGTGGTTTTGTAGCCCTATGCTGCTCCATGCCGTTTGACTCTTATCTGAGACACAGCATAAACCCTTGCTTTTAAATATGTTAAAATGCAGAATTTTAAAATATTTTTTTGTTATATTTGATCTGCCATTTTAAAGATTTTTTTCCAGTTCAGGAACAGTTTGTTCTGTTTTTAAGCTCAGTGTTGCACTAAAATTGCAAAGACACACCAAAAAGAGATACACAAGACCTTGAGAGGAAATTCTGCGTGCGAAAATATTGATTTTAGCTGATGCACCTGCAGTATGTGAACAAAATTGTTGTGGCTGTAAACAAGTAATCTCCATTGATATCAGTCTTCTGGCCTGAAATGAACAATTACTAATCAAAAGTGGAAGAACTTCCATTTCTTTGTTGGTTTTGCTGGTCAACTGCATTAACTTATTTTCTCTTATGCAGCTTATGATGCTCCCATAGGTAGAATCAGGCCTCCCTCATTTGGCGTGGCATGAAGGGTGTTAAATATTTTCA
This sequence comes from Trogon surrucura, assembly GCA_020746105.1. Taxonomy (NCBI): domain Eukaryota; kingdom Metazoa; phylum Chordata; class Aves; order Trogoniformes; family Trogonidae; genus Trogon; species Trogon surrucura. The sequence continues at coordinate 36,207,259 of CM036617.1, forward strand.
AAATAAAGACTGTCAGCATTAGGAAAAATTGCAGTTAATGTAAGTATTTATTGTTCTTCACTAAAGACATAGTGTAATAAAGAAACCTATTTTCTTCAGATACTAATTAGACAGGTACATAATTAAACATCTTAAATAATGAAATAGATGCTCTGCAAATGGCTAAAAATATCTGGCTATAAATTAGTCATTCAGCCTGTATTAATAAATAAGTTTCGGATGTCAGCTCACAAAGATTTCCTTTCTTTAACTTGACCACTGGTATGCACATTGCAAACACATCAGGTTCCCCATCTAGACACTGCTCAGTTGCATTTCTTTGTGCTCTGGATCACTGTACCTTGCAGAACTGGAGGGTTTTGTGTACATATTGATTTCATTCTCGTTTGGACATCTTGGCATGCGGACTGAAACAGAAACAGCACATGGCCATATATATATAGTGGAGACAGGGTACACAGTGAGACAGATCGTACTCTTTGGTAGTAAGGTTTGGGGAGAGGTAGATTTGTCATATTCTCATGCACGTGTGGGAATATATATGCAACATTCGTAAAATTTTGTTTCCAACCCTGTGAAAGAATGTCTGACTGGATTCATGACAAGGGCTCTGTGCAGAGGTGTAGGGTGGCTGTTTCTGCAGAGGATATGTCTGGGGCTATGTGGCGAACCTTTCTGAGTGCTGGCCTGCTTTGGTGTCACTGGGATCAGGATTCCATCCCCAAAGCCAACTGAAAATTCTTGGTGCTTGCCCCTCACAGAGGCATTGAGCCTGCGGAAAGCTAATCCTCTTTGCTGTTTCCTTCACCTTTGCAGAGGGAAGACTATGTGCTTGTAACCTACCCACATGAACTGCTGTAAGAACTCACTAGCTGTTATTCATACAGGACTGGAATGAGTTTATACTCCAAAGGAGTGTTAGTGGTTTTTCTTAACCAGGTTTCCTAAGGAGATTAGACTCCTGTGATCCCACTGTCTGTCTTTGCTTTCCTGTTGTACTCCCATTAACAAATATTGGAATGTCCATTTTAAGCAAGTTTGATGCAGCAACAGAGGCTCTAGGACATTGTGGTCCTGTAACTTCTGTGAAAACAGGCAAGTAAGCAGAGGAAAAGCAAGCAAGTAAGTGCTGCCACCAAAGGAAAACCTGCAATGAGAGCACAGCAAAGTAGCAGGCACTAAAGAAGCCACTTAGGAAACAGACCATGGCCAATGGAAAAGCTGTGAACAAAGCTCACAGTTTATAAAACAAAGAAGTCACGCAAACCGTGTAAGCACCTTTACACAAGAAGGTACTTGTTTAACTTGGTTAACTTAAATGATAGGGAAAGTGCAAATGGTTTTTGGCAAAAAAAAAAAACAATCCCACCTCATTTCTCCACTGGCCTTTTGCCGTTTTCTAAAGCCTTGCTCAAACTAAATCTTTGTGAAGGTTCTGAAATATTTAGCTACTGCCTTTCCTATTTTTCACATTTTTTTCCCTGCGTATTTCTGGACTGCGGCCAGAGTGTGAAACAGATTGCTGAATACAGCAGAAAGAAGCTGTTCTCAAGGTACTTCCATGCTATCCAAAAGCTGAAAATGCTGTAAATCTTGAGCTAACCTGCTCTTGAAACCTTGAAACTTGCTGACGGTGCACTTCCCTAGTCTGCGCTACCAGGTATAACCGCTGACTGTTCTTGTATTAGCGGGTCTCACCATACGAGGGCTGGCCTGCAGGTACCAAGGTAATGCTGCTGTTCTGTGTGGTTCCAGACAACTGTGGCAGCAATTTGGTGCTACGTAGCCTGTGCTCTGTTATCAACTCCATCCATTTGTTTCCCTTGGTGTGTTTCTCAGAGCTGAAGCGGCACTTGCCCACATGCTCTCACAAATTCAGCTTTGTGGGGGATGGGAGATGGACTTCTCCTCCTATTTCTCTTCATCCTATCTCAGAGCAAAGAGGTGCAGCAGAGAAGAGCTGCTGCATGTGTGAAACCAGTGCAGGACTATGCCTCCATTAGGGGCACGCTTGGAAGAGGGTTTTTTAATCCCGTAGAGGGGAGTGGAAGCTCCTGCGATGCTGCTTTGTGTTGCAAACTCACGATGCTGTAGAGACAGGTCTTTCCTTCTGTCAGACAGCAGGATCAGGTGAGCTGAGGTAGAAAGAATTGTTCAGCTTGCAATGCTTGTCCCCTCAAACAGTCCTAATATTTCCAGTTCTGGCAACGTGTCATGGTTTTATTACATTACAGTACTTGGTGATATCATATTGCTTTTTTATCAGTGTTGTGAAACTTCTAAGTAATACTGCCCAAGGAGTCCTGTTCACTTATTCCTTCTGGCTATTTGTTATATCTTTATCTTACTTTGATTTAAATTTTCAAGATACAGGCTGTCCGTTTGCTAGGTTATTGCAATCCTCAGAATAACATATCCCTGATGACTGGCAGTACCTGAAGGAACTGCTGTAACACAGATAGTGAACAATGTTTTTATTAAAACTCCCACGGAATTTCTAGCCAACTTTCAAGATCATGTCAATAAAGGTAGTTTAGATAAGTCTCAGGAAGTCACAGTTTCCTCATACCCCCAAATGGACATATTTTCCACGATTAACACAAATTGAATTATTGATTCCTGTGTTTCAGAAAGTACAACCAAACCTAACAAAGGGAACCGATGAATGTTTATCCACCTATCTAATGAAAAATAGTGAATTATTTCAGAGTGCAAATTGATTCCAACCGTGTTTGCTAGGAAAAATCCTCATTCTTTTGTTCTGGGTTTTATTCTTCCAGACAGTCAGCCTCATAAGAGATAAGCTGTGTAGTCTTTACTTGCACAGATAAGCTTGTATTCACACGGGAGCTCCATTGATTTCCTGGACAAGAGCCTAGGGAAGTAAGTCCTGCTGAGCACTTAGCAGATGCATAAACGACAATAAACATAAATAAGGTATGTATCACTCAGGTCTGTGCTGGTATTCATGTGGAGTGCCACTTGTTGATATGAGTATGTCAACTGATTTTAGAGCAGCATGTGCAGGAGAATGACTGCTCAGCGACAGGGGAACGGCCCTGGAGAGAAGGGTAAAAAATGCCGCAGAAAACTATACAGAGACATTTCCCCTCTTTGATAGTAGAGGCAGCAAACCCCATTTATTACATGTGGTGATTGGCAGAGACAGAGGGAGAGAAGAAAAGGCTGTTCACACACCTTGAGAAAGTTGGGGTTTAGTTATTCCATCTTAGGTTGACTGATAATATGTGTATCTTGACTGACCCCAATGTACCTTCTTCATGCCCACAGCCTCTTCATACGCTGGCTAAACATTTGATATTCTAGTATGTGATTAATTCTGTAACTATGATTCTAAAGATTGATGCCCTGTTATGAGGCACCCTGTACATGGACATTTTCTTCCCCAAGTGATTATCTCTCCAGAGAAGCAGACAAGGGACAGGATGAGAGCACTTTATTTTTCCCATTTCAGAGATGAGGAATTGTACATAAGAGAGATTAAGTGGCTTTCCAAAGGTTACCAAGGAAGCCTGTGTCACAGTCAGAAACTGGTTTCATGTTTCCTGATTCCCAAACTATAGCTTTAACTATCCTTTCCTCCCAAGTAAGTTGGAACATTTATGAATTAGTGATGCCAGCCAGGTCATATAGTGACGAGACATAGACCAGTGAGTGAATGGGATTTGTAGGTAGGGCATAAACCTAACCTACACTATAACTCTATAATCTTTGACCACAAATAAAAATTGCTTTCCTTCTGCCAAGTAAAGATGTATGCCTGCTTTTTTTCTTTACAATATTATAGTAAATTTGACTTGAAAGATTACTTATCACCTCTAAAGGATATGTATTAATAACGTACAATCCAATCCTGTATCCCTCTGGGTTGCAATAGTGCTGGGTGAACTATAGGAGTTCAGGTGAATGCTCAAGCTCATGACAGTAAAATTTGCTACTCACCGCTGCCTGTCCCTGAACTTTCAGAGGAGAAACATTCCAGAGGAGGGAGAAGACAATGGAGATGTTCTCATCACATAATTTTCAGAGGCTGGACATGAAAAGAAAAAAAAAAAAGAAGAGAGTACTCATGCCAAATATACTGCAAATTTTCACATAATTTCTGTAAATGAGTTGTGTTAGAAAACTTAACCACTTAAGTAATGCAAAATCAATATGCTGTCATCCATGGATATGAGCACGTCTCAAGGACGGTTTTGTTTCCACAGAGGAGGATGATAGTAGTTGGGAAATGCATGTTGAGGGTTGGAATTAACCCAGAAGAGCATGTTGTACACCTGAATAGAACAGAAACCTAAGAGGTGAATGATTTACACAGGGATAATCAAATGTAGAAGAACTAAAGGTTTGCCTTGATAGCCATGAATCTTCATATAGCCTTTAATTTTTTTTTAATGGTATAGAATAGCATCACACTAATCAGAGGACCTTCACAAACAGAATTGCTTTTGTCAAGTTTTTGTGAGAAACTTGGGGCTTTGATCTATTCTTCCTACTTCTATTTCTTTCATTGCACTTGATTTCATTATCAATAAGTTTCATGGCAAATACAATTTTCTGTTTATATATAGATATACTGTATCGTATGTGGTAAGGTCACCCTGAGCTGGTGGTTTTGCTTAAAACCCACAACGTACTCAGAGGAACTGAACTCTTACAGGCATGTCATGACTAGTAATCAGGGCTGGCGTGTCCTTTTTTGTCAAAGTGTGTCACTGTTCCTTGCTGCTCACAGGACAATATGAATTTTACCAACAACAGAGTTGGAATACATGGCATTTGCTCACCATTTGCATTTCTAGCCAGCAAAAAACCACATTTTTGAATGTCAAAATCAAACGATCTGCATTTTAACGTAGGGTTCCCCTTTTTATTTGTACAAAGCCTTTTTTGCTCCCTCCTGAAAAAAATTCCCACCCTAACCACACTTGCATGAAAGTATCTTAAATAACATTGTATTTACCTACTGGAGTGTTATGTGGGAGCATTGAGATTTATTTCATTCTTGCCATTTCTTAAAAGAAAACAAGGGAAACAGAAAATATGACATCAGAGAGTATGAGGTTCTGGCAGCTTAACATCTCTTTCTTACTGTAATGGAAAGCAGCTATTATATTTCTAAATAATTTCTGTTTTGTCTGAGCCACATTCTTATAAAGCAGAGGAAGAAAAGATACTGGATGGAGATGGTAACACTGGTTTATGATGGAAAAGAGTTTGACACATTAATAAGTTTGAGTACGTTTGGATAAAGAATCCTGCAGTTTCTATTTCAGGAATTTGGTAGGAAGCAGCAAATGGTGATATTCTTGATTGTTTTGCCTCATCTGGTCCACTAAGAGTGTTTTTCAGGGAAAAGGGGGATCCAACATATGCTAGTAAATCTTTGATCTCAGTGAATTACTGCCAGCTTTGTGAAAACGAGGGTGACAGCATCTTTTACAGTGATGATGCTGTTGCTCTTCTCTCCCTTACCTCTTTCAGTGTTTTTCACAAAAGTAACGTTAATGGGGGAAATCAGCTTTGTCCCACAAAAATTGCCATGTTAAACTGTGGCTCTGACAATCAGTGACATTTTAACTAAATTCTAATTGGGTGCCTTTAAATATGCCTTAGATTTTTTTTTTTTTTGGTGTCTATATAAGTTTGTAACTCTTTCCTAATTCTACCTAATGTATTTGGAGAAGCTGTTACTATTCAGACTAGTCTTGGATCTTCTAAAAATCAGTAAACTACTGTCCTCTGAGATTTCTTTGAGAGCTGTCTTTTGATATGCAGTGCCTGATTTTGCTCTGGTGAAGGATAAACGCACAATTTGTATTTCTCAGCAGCATTCTTTGCTGCTGTAAATTTTTATATGGTGTTATTTCTTATTCATTTCCTCCCTGAATTAAACCTCCCTTATATTTTCTACTTGCTTTATAAAGTTTTTTCTCCACTTTAAACAGTCTTACTGATACAGCAAAGCACTGACAACATTGTAAGACTCCTGTGAGACCTCATCAGGACTACCTCGTGCAACTTCTTATTGGGAACTGACAGACTCTTGCACAGGTGACTGGGAAAAGCTGAGATTATCATATGAGAGAAAAATAGAAGATCATGACTTGTTTAGCTCCACACACTGAAGGCTGAGAGGGGATATAACTGCTGCCTGTGCATCAGGGGGTTAAATACTGGGAAGAAAAAAAGAACTTTTTGTGCGAAAGCTGGTGTTGACACAAGAACCACATGCATATAGGCTTGCTATGGATGTATTAAGCCTTGGAGTTATGAGAATGTCCCTAATGGTTACAGCAGTGAGGTTCTGCAATGGTCTTCCTGTCAGAGTGGGAAAGGACGAATTGCTTCCAGGATGAAACTTCATAGTTTTATAGAGGAGAGCACAGCATGGTGCCTGAGGTACCGAAGGACCAAAGTCAGTGAATTCAGAGGTTAACTCCAGTTTATCTGTCTGAGAGTCCCAGGTTCAGACTGTAAGTTTAGATTTCTAGAAGAGACTTAGAGTGTTTTGTCTCTCATTATATCCCACAGAGGACGAAGAAAAATCCGGCTCAGCCAAAACTAGATACTAGCATTTGATCAGTCTCCACTAACTCTAATGAATAGACACCTCAATTTAGATGTTAGCACTAAAATCTTATTGTACTCTGAGTTTATTAATTGCATAGGCCACAGGGACTTGATTCAGCTGACTGAGGATAAGTGTCTTATCCCATCTGAGATGCCAGTAAGAAATCTGCAGGGGCAGGCAGATATGGCATAGGACCTGCAGAAGACCTACTTTCTTCTGAAGGAACATCCAGGGGCTCAGCAGACATAAGGGCATTTTAGAAGGTACAAGGTGCCTATATTTAGGCAACTGAATTGGACCCCAGACAGAGGGGAGCAATGAACTGCTACAACCTTCATAGCATTCGCTCCTCTCCTCACCTCGTTCCTCTCTTCTTTTTCTGATTTTCTGCTTTATTTGTCTTACTTGGCTATAGCCGTTACATACTTCAGAACAGACTCCAGAATCTTGAAAAGCAAACAGAATTATGCATATTGAAACTAAAAAGAAATCAAGCATGAGTGTAACTTGCCTTCCCAAGCAAAGGCTTCATGTGCAATGGGCGCATGAATTCCCTCTGTACAGCCCCAATCCTTCTTGCTGATTTTTCACTAATGTTCTCAGCAAAGCAGAACGAGCATTTTAAGATTTACTACCAGGCTTCTCAATGACACCAGTTAGTTTCTTCTTAGCCAGCAGAAGTCTTTTCATAATGTAGGGCAAGAAAGAACTTAAAAGAAGGGCAAACAGCACCAAAAGGTAAAGTGCTGGTTTGCTGCAGGATCCTGGTTGCCAACCATTATTAATATGCTCATTTCTGGATTTGTCTTTGGGGCTTTCCTTGCACAGTGACGTTAAAAGTCTTGGCAGATGTTAAAAGTAAACACATTCTGCAGTGTTCGTCGCCCCTCTGTAGGGAAGGAAGGTGTGACTGATCACCGCCTTGCAACCCCGTGATAAAAACAATCAGTGTTACTGAGGCGCGCAGAAGGAAAGAAATCCATGCCAGACTGTAGCAAGGACTTCTTGAAGGGGTAAGAAGGGAAAGAGAATAAGACAGAAGATTTAAGAAAAGACAAGAGATTATGCAAATATGAGCTGTGAATAACATCCTGGGAGTACAATCCCTCCAGAGATACACCTGCATTTCTCTAACAGGCACCTTCAAATCAGTAAGAAAAATGGAGCAGCTTCTAAACCAAAAGGAAAGTGGAAGAAAGAAAAATCAGTCTAAGTGCTCTTTAATTCTAGCCACGTTAAACTCTAAATGCTGCCAAAAAACCGGTAATAAAATTTAATTCTTTCTGAGGACATGACGATCAGTCATCCAACCAAGAATCCACATCTCCTGGGAGTGTTTCTTCCATTGTGGGGCTTGAGTAGGCTTGACCCTCTCAGCATTTCATATTTCATAATTGAGCTCAATGTCCCTCACACTTTTAACATCTTCCTAGATTAAAAAAGAGTATTAATCACTCTCACTTCAGAGCAGCCCTGAGAAGTGAAGTAGGACACCAGACTTGGTTTTAGAGGGACCTGGGGGACTAAGGTGAATGTGTTAGTACTTGCTTCTGTCTCTGTCACAAACACAAAACTGCCCTCAGTCATGTTAGAGACTCCAATGTATTGCCCCAATATATGTAATCTACCGCCACCTTAATAGCTTCACTCCAGGGACAGTGGCATACAATTGTGCACCATGCTCATGCAGCTTATCTGTGGAGAAGTTAAAAAAAAAGAAGCCCTTTTTCAACTGGATGCTTTGTTATGATTTATACATTTCTTTTTTTGAATAGCTGGGATTTATCTTCTTCAGCTGCAGGAACTTAGAGCAAATGATAAACGAAAACATCAACCCAGAGCCTGCACTAATGCCTGACACAAACATGTCACTCGATATTTAAGTATTTATTTATTCATTTATGTTTTTGTAGTCTCTTCTTAGGCACAGAACCTTTGTATTTATTATAATAATGGTGACAAAATGTGGGAACAGGGAGGGTGGGTGGGGGTGTAGAACAAACATAAATGCAAGCAGAAAAAAAAAAGAAAAAAGCGGTGACAACCAGAGACAGCAGACAACCGGAGGTGGGGTGGTCGCTCCTTCTCTTTGCTTTGGCTTTAATTGAGGAAAACTCCATTGGGGAGTGGGCTGCCCCCCCAGGGTCTGAGGCTAGAGAGGTCTAGAGGGGCCTGGCCGGGAGGAGAGGTTGAAGGAGACGAGGGCTGAGGAGTCTGGGGGAGCCCTGTGGCCGTCAGAACCATCTGGGGGGATTGAGGTTGTGCCCCACAGACCGTGGTGATGCCGAGGCCCAGGCCAGATCCGGCTGGCTGGGGGGTTGCTCCGGTGGGGTGGTCCTGCCACCAGCACTGTCAACAAATTGCCGTGGTTGCTAGCCCGGTGGAGAGCGGGGAGGCATTGTGGGGAGGGGGGTTCCCCTTCCGCTTGGTCGATCCTCAGGGAGAGCGATGGAGCGAGAAGGGGACAAAGGCGTTGGCCGGGACTGGCTGTCGGAGAGGGGTGGCCGGCTGAAATCCTTCACAGGGCCAGCACACAAAACCTCCTAAATCTTCATCGGAAAGTCATTAGAAATCTGTCGGAGGGGCTGGGCGCAGATTGCGGAGGGAAAGGGCTCAAAAGCCCCTCTGGGCTCCACAATACCTGAAATGAACTGGAAGGGATGGGGTGGGGCTGGGAAGCAGATTTCCTGCCATAACTAAAGCCCCCTTTTCAGGCGGCTTTGCAACAGTTTTACGATGTGTTAGAATTTACATTCACGTGTTGTTAACCATTCTTGGGCGCAGAGCAACGTTTTATCTGTCTGACCTCAACCTTTGCCATATGCTGGTGCAAACTGTTCAGCTTAAGCCTGGGCGAGTTTAAGAAAAGGAGGAGAAAAACCCCAACCCCACAAATGAGAGGAGGAGGGTGAAAAGGAGAGTCCGAAAAGCACATTGCTGGTTAGGCTCTGTTGTTGCTCTTGATAACTGCCTTCCTCTCCATTTTCCATGGAAACGTTTTGAAAGCCAATTCCAAAAAAAGAAAAAAAAACCCACAATGAAAAAAGATCCATGCCAATAAATGAATAGTGGCTCAGAACATGCCAGCTCTTCACTAATTGTCCACTTTACATATGGTCCTTCATGTCTGGTGATTCCTTTTATATTGTGGAGAGACAGCAATGAAACTTCATTATACCGTGTTAAGGAGAGGTGTATGAAATGCATTTTAAATTAATCGGAATGCATTTCATAAGATTTTTATTTATTTTGTCCTATTTTCCTGATTGCTTTCTCAGCCCTGTTTGTTTGAAAGAATAAGAGATGAGGATTATGGAAGGAGAGTGAGAATTTTGTGAGACAGCCTGGTAATTCATAATGAAAGACCCCATTTTGTGCTCTTGAAGATGTGCCTGGTTAACTTGCAAATTCCACCCTACTTCTCTTAAGGACATGCACTGTGGCATTGCTTCAGTCTTGTTATTTGATTTCTCTGAAACTATGGTTATGGCATTTTGCCTCTGGTCTCTAGATGTGGTTAGGTGTCTCTCACCTTGTGTTTTGGGTGGGCTAAGCAATCCAGAGTGTGCTTCCTAATATTTCCTGTGATGAATTTTAATGGAATTGTGGTTATTTCTGTGCCGAGAAATATCAGTTTTCCTTCATCTCACGGATGACTCTGGAGTGTGTAAGAATGCTGACACTGTGGAAACCGGGCTTCAGCTCAGCCTCCTGTATAGCTTTGGACTAGTGCGTAAGGAGGACGTCCACAAAGGTGCTGTAACATTGGCATGTTCAGCAACAGGGTTGCTTTGGGATCAAAAAAGCTTGAGTAGCCCCCTGTTCAGCTGTGAAGCCCATGTTTGAGGAGGATGCATTATCAGAAACTTTTTTTTAATGCTTAAGGATATTAGATTATTTAGGGGTTACGTGAGTCCTTGGTGACTTGATTGGTAGCACTTAGGTTCCTGGAAGGCTCCCAACTCCTTTTGTAAATCTCATCATTGCTTTGTGAGCCTCCCTCTGTAAAGTCTCAGTGGCCTTGGAGGCATTTAGGTAAGAGAATTCTCACGGCTAGAGAAGGCTCATATGCTCACTGTAATAATGAACACTCACATGAAGAACCTAATTTTGTATGTTAGAATGGTGAGCTGATACAGCTCATCAGTAATCCCTATGCTGGACCAATCATTGCTGCAGCCTCTTGCAGTATATATTGCTACATTTCATGGTATGTGTCATGTCTCTTGGGGAAATAAAAGTCATTGCTGCTTTCCGTGAAACCCTGCCAACCCATCTCGCATTTTTATAAGTAATTTCCATTCTGCTATGGTCCATTGCACATGGTATTTTGAACGAGTGGGAAAGAGTTAAGCAAAATGAAGACCATTATCAATATTTTATTTGTCACAGCTGAAAAACTACATTTGTAGGTCAGTCCATTGCAATCCATTCATTGATTTCAGTACTCGAAAGCCTTCAGGGAGTGTCTAAAATCCAGTGATGTTTCAGAGTGCTAAGTTTTGTGTTTGGATTTGTGTTAAAACCGAAAGATGTGTCAAAACCATGTAACAGACTCTGAATCTGATTTACCACTGTATGCTGCCAGTCTCCGCTAGTGTTAACTCCAGCGATTTCATTGGAGTGGAGCTGCACAGTATTGATTTAATTCTTATGTCAATGTGACCCTCTAGAGACCCTTCTGTGCTCTTATTCCCACTGACTTTAGTTCAGGAACACAATCAGGATCATAATTAGGAATGATGACCTTATTCAGTCAGGCATAGAAACACAAGCCAGTCTTGAAGTTTCTCAGTAATGCTCCTGACTGTAGCTGGGCTACTTTCTTCCTTAAAGTCAAGTACATGTTTACATCTCTTGCAGATGTAATACCTGTGTATTCAGGTTCAGTCTTGAATTCTGTGAAAGTGGAAATCTTTTGACTGGCTAAAACAAGCTCTGGATCAGGTCCATAAATAGAAGAAACCTGGTAAGACATTTAAAGAGGTTCAGGAGCTAAATTGTGGTTGTTTTTCAATCCCCATGTATGCAATTCTGTTTCCTTCAGTTAACTTTTATGTTTCTAACTGGAATGGATGCAAATTGATCAAGGTCCCTTTCAGAGTATATTAATGGTATTGTCTACAAACCTATTAATTTCAGAAACCGAGGTAAAATAATGTGCTGCTTTCTGTAGTTTATGTTGTCTATTCTAGCTGCCATTGAAATATCTGGTTCCTCAAAAAGCATACCCAGAAGTGTTCAAGTGTTTTTGTTTATGTGTATTTTTCAGGCAAAAACTTGCCAAACTCCAGTACTGGTTGTGGGCTTCTGGGGAGAGAACTTGGCTTGGAATTAAATACCCTGGAAATGGACTGGATCCAAGAAAGAGTAAAATCTGTAGCTGAGTTGCAAACACCCAATTATAACCATTATAAAAAAAAAAATTAAACACAAAAATAATAAGGCAAAATACTAATCACATTAAAAGGTGATTTTTTTCTAATGGCCCCAAGAGATTTTAAACCCATCCAAAATATCAAAAGTTGAGTACTCAAAGTATCCGTGATCAATATTTATACTCAGGTCAAAGTGAAGAAAACTGAGACAATGAAATTCAGAAACGCACGTAGTGTAATTTGATTTGAACAGTCAACATTGGTAAAAAGCTTAACTGTTTACTGTAAGATTACTTTCTGGTTCAGCAGTACCACACAGAGCTACATCTGTTACTCTTCATTTGAATACAAAAATTACCTCTAATCTAATTAAAAATAGAATAAAAGCAGGAGCTTGATGTCCTTTGGAAGTCCTCAGACTTATTAAAGCTAAAAGTAATTTAACAAATTTAAAGAATTAATTGAATTAATTAATCAGGAGCTAGATTCTGGCTCTTGAGCTCCAGCTGCAAAGGTAACTGTGAGGAATAAGAATTCTAATGTCGCACCAACAGTGTTCTTATTGCTTGGTGGCATTTAATAAGTACATGTGATATAGCTAATTTGACAGGTAAATTTGACCTACGTTGCCTTTGAAATGGCTAATTTGAGTTGGGCCAGCTGATAGCTGCAGCACTGGGCTCAGTGTGGGTTGATTCACCATTCGTATACTGCAGGAGACTGACTTCTGCACTTGGGCTGCTAGTGCCTCAGACTAGCTTAGATCTACAGATTCTCTAAGGAGTAAGAGGATGAGCGACAAGAAGAGCATGCAAATTCAGGTAGGCTGATTTGTGTCTTGCCTGGTCCCACTTTCCTTCCCTCATAGATCTTTAAACTGTATTCTGAAAAGGGCTTGCATCAGAATTTCCACTTCAACATGGTAAAAGCATTATTTTTCTCAAATACAGTAGATTGCTTCTAAAAAATGAGTCCAGTATCCTAGCAATAACCTGCTCTTTTTTTTTTTATTATTTTTTTTTTGTGTGTGTATGTGTGTGATAATCCTTTGTTTGGAAAAGCCTCGACTCTGCAAAAGCAATCGTGAAGTTTTTTTTTTTGTACCTGAAAGCCTATGAAAACAAACACAGGGATATGCCAGGGAAGAGAGTGAGAATTTTGTGTGCTACACCTTATAATAAGTGATTAACTGAAATAGGCAGAAAATTAATAGTCTTAAATACTCTTGTAACATTTTACATTCTTGTTAAAGGTCTCCAGTTTCTATAACTAAGAGAGGACGTTGGTTTGTCTTTTTAATGTGGAGATGAGTGAACACAGGATATTAAATATCATATTTGTTTCTGGTCTTATAGTAAATCTTGCTGAATTATTTTTGCAAATTTCAGGTGGGGTTCATCTCACCTAGCTTTTAGCTCTTCAAAAAAAAACCCCAAATGGCAGCTAGTATAAGGAAGCCATCTAGGCTTCTCTTTTAATCAATGAAGAACGATAGACTTCTCCAATTTGTGCTGTATTCTGTCCCAGTGGAGGTATGTAAGACAAATGGGGTCAACAGCCTTTGGTGAGCACCAAAAATGTCTCTCTTCAGTGACTGTGGAGAGAGGAAGCTGACGGAGCAACTGGCTTACACCAGATGCCTCGTTCTTTGGCAGCTGGAATTACCTGAGTTAAAGCTCTCCCACTATGGTATCATTGCATGTCTGTGAAAGGGAAAGGCAATCTGGCTGGTGCTGTTAGTAGATCAGGTGTATAGCTGGTGAGGTGAATGATGATTGCAATGTCTCTGGCATTCCTGAGGGAAGACCTTTTTTTATTTCCATCTGTCCTTGTAGGGAGTGGTTGTGGTGCACTACAGCAATTCCTCATTCAGCAGTTGTGTGCCATATCTGGATGCTGTATCAGAAATAGGGTCAATGGGTGTTGGCTGCTAAGTAGAGCTCTGAGCCCGTAAGTACAGTCTGGGATGTGTCTAAGGCACCCTACTGCCACAAGCAAGGGAGTGTGCTATGCCATCCCGCTCGCCAAAAGTAGATGCTCACAGGATCTCTGAAAGAGACCATTTGGGTAGGAGTGAGGAGGTGGGACATCCTGTAGATGCATCTGCCTTGCAAACCTCCTCCACTTCAAAAACATTGAGCACCTTGACCTTATTCTCCAGATAAATTATTTATCATTAATAATAGATTGTCCTTTTTGAAAGAGTCAAAACAGACAGGTTTGATATTACAAGGGCAGCTTTCAAATAATTCGGGTCCAGCTGTTTAAATATGTGGCACGGGATTAATTTTACCTGCCTCTAGAAGTGTGCTGTTTAAATGATGTCTATTTCTGAGCTAGTCACCTTTGGCTCCTGTTGTAGTCAGCAGAAAGAAACTAGCAGTGCCAAAGGACATGTCTTAGACACTTGCTGTATGAGACACGACGCACGCAACTGAAAGTGCTTAACTCTTCCCACTGACTAGGCTAGCCTGGAGCAATGAGCTCAGTCTAGACACCTTGGTTTTAGACATTCAGCATTAACCAGGATGAATCCTGTTCTTGGCATGTAGGTATCGCTATTTTAAAATCACAGATAACATTAATGGAAAAGTTGCATGAGAAATATGATCTTCCAGCCTCATGGGACTACTCACATGAGTAGTGAAACATGGGAATGTTTCACTGCTCACAGGATCTAAGCCACACTCACCGCTGTTTAGTTAAAGATAAAAGTCTCTGTTGATTTTAACTGGTACCACATTAGGATCCCACTGCAGATCCTTCTTCAGTATAATCGTTTTTTCACCAGGGTGAGTTTTCTAGTTTGACGTTGTTACTTTCCACATCAGAGCACTTACAGGAAGTTCTGGAAACCTACACTGCAGCCAGGGAGCGCAGCTTTAGACAGAAGGCAGCTTCACAGAAGCTGTCTGGCGTACCGTGGCAGGTACCATGCGTGCACCTGGGAGCTACACTGCCTCACACCTTTCTGGCTGAAACGCATGATCTGCTTCAGTCCACGGGATGAGGTTCCTCACATACGGTTCTGGCAGTGTACAGCTGCTCCTGTCCTATTACTGCTTGGTCCCCACAAGCCCCTCTGGCTCCTTCTGCTGTGCAGACAGCAAGCTGGCGTGTCAGAGGTGGCTTCAGGTGCTGAGGGCTGTGATATGCGTTTAAAGAGGAAATAGTAAGAACTGTCTGTCCCAAACAGTTTCTCTCTTGTCCCTGACACTCCTCTTTGGGCTCCTGTTGCTTCTGCTGCTGCCTGAGGTTGAACTGCAGTTACTCTGAGTGTCCAGAGGAGCATGCAAGACGCTGAGGAGTGGAGAATATAGAAAGATGTCAGAATCAAAAGACTAAAAGGCTTATTACCCCCCTCTCCAACATATGCATTCAATCTAAGTACCTCTCTCTTGCTATTTTGCTATGCTGCTGAGTGCTGAAGTGCATTTGCACCAATGGTTGTCCTATTCTCATCGTCTCTTTCATGAGGAGTGGCAGAATACAATGTGGAAAGGGAATTGCTTTTTGCCATTTTGAGATTTGAGGGCATATGTCTCCCTTCTTTTACTTCCTGATGTCCTTCAGGGACTGTAGGGAAATTAACCTCATTCACAATGTGACTGCTTGCAATTCTAATTCTCATTCACTCTTAATAGCCTCTGGTATCCATCAAAGGCTTGATTTCCAGGTCTGTTGCATAGTGCAGTGAAGAGGAAAAGAGCTGAAGGTGCTAAGCTTGTTGGCAGAACTTGAGTGGAATAGGGGAAGCTGCAGGCTCTGAGAGCAGGCTTGAGAAGTTCCAGCTGTGCTTGGCAAGACCCAGGGTGCTGTGTGGACTTGAGAAGCTGGTCAGAGGAGTGGGAGAGTGGAGCTTTTAAGAGTATTTTATTGGGCACTAGGGGCAGACCAGGAATGGGTTTGTAATCTATTGTTATGGTTCAGCTGACAGATGACAAATGACGAGCAGTGGTATCTTGAACGCCTCACGGGACCAAATCCTGTGCTAGCTACTACAACCTGATGGGAAACTGATGAAAGTGGCCCTGTGCAGAGAACCTGTGTGAGCTAAAGCCTGAATCAATTTGAAAACCAATCTTAATTATACTAGTGCAAATTTTGTGAGCAAGCACACAATGTCCTTGGAGGTAAGGAGAGACGACATGAGCGGTGTGTAAGACTGGTCCATACTCTCTGGACCAGGCTAGAACATACTGAAAAGAGTATCAGAGACAAGGTAATTGTGATGATATAAAGGTAAAAAGTCCCTTTATATTATGATGATAGATGTTAATCTGTCCCTTGTGAACAGGATCTGACTGATGATCAAACTGTAATTCCGAACTCAAACCCAGTAAAACCACACACAATAGTGCTCTATAAAGTACAGGAACAGGGGGTTAAGAGGGTACAAGGAAGCCTGCCAGGCTTGTGTGCTGTCCTAAGATCCACCATCCCGTTAGGCAACCTTCTCTTTTCAGCTCAACAAGTGTCACCATCAGGAGCTGGCTGCTCTCTGACACGTTGGATCTGCGACCTCGCGTCTCAGCCCTGCGCTCGTGGGGTGACCCAGCTGACCCCTGCAGCCAGGGATCAGATGGAAAGCCATTAGGGGAGATTCCTCACCAGCACAAAGTCCAGAATCATGTCACTGCTGCTTCGAGTCATCCTGGGAGCAATCATCCATGAACTGATTTTATGACAGTGCTGACACTTGCTTTCATTCCTTCCGAGCTGGAGAGAATTGCTCTTAACCATGCCCCCTGCCGCCTCGGGATATAATCTCAGGAGCATAGTTTAGGGGCACAGCCAGCTTCAAGGAGCATTACTTTGCTTCAGTGCATTTTTATGTGTTTTATTTTCCCTGTAGGCCTTTTTCTGCTAAGGGGGATATCTGGACCAGTGAACGCAGTGTTTTGTTTTTTTTCTTTTTCCTTCTTCTTTGTAAAGCAACAGTCAAAAAGTCTATGTCTGTGTCCTGTTGTCAAAAATACAAATGTTTGCCCAGTTTGCTACTGGATAAGCACCCTGGGCTTATGTCTTAACTTCCAGCTTGGTGATAATATCCTCCCTTAGCAAAGGACTTTGTGAACAAATGCACATATCAAAATCAGTTCATCAATACAACTGCAGTTTGAAGCCTGTGTTTGCCAAATCCACAGCCCTGAGAATACTTTTTAGGGATAAAGCTTTAGTAAGATTATTTATGCAATGAAAAAGTTTCTTTTTTAGCATCAGGACCAAAATAAGATTTTTTTGGTAGGTCAGAAATCCTTTGAAGTATTTTATTATTTTTTTTCTGTAATTCTCATTAGCTTAATTAATTGTTGCTCTCTTTTGAAATTAAGGAGAACAAATTGTTCTCCTGGTATTGAAGGGCACAAGAAAATAATTGCAAACAGTCTGCTTGTACCTGAGTTTTTATTATATTTCTCTTGAATGGAATGTCAGGAAAAAGGGAGGCAAATTGTTCACAGAAAAAAAACCCAACTCAGTATATTGAAGCAAGAAATATATTTGTGTGGTGATTTCTTGTGGATGCATATAGCATTGCAGTGTTCTGATAATGGAAACTATTTGTTTTAGAAACAGTATAAAGGTTGCTAATTTCCAAATAATTGGAAATGGTCTGCTTGACAGCTTTTTCTGTCGGGGTTTTTTTTTTTGGGTATTCATACTGCATTTATAGTAGAAAAATAGCAGGAGCAGAGGCAGAGTCAGGCAGGCAGGGCAGACTTTGCAACAGCTGCAGCAGACCTGTGCTGTATCGCTGCCAGAGCCACTGCAATGGGACAGTGACATTTTGGGGGTCCCATTACATGATTAGCTCTCTCCCTTTAAGGTGGAAAGGGAGAGGATTTTTTTTTTTTTTCAAGAGGAAAAAGATGCCATGAACTGAAGTGGCCACATTTTTCCTATTTTTTTTTTTTTCCATGAACAAATATCTCTGAAAAAAAAACCCACAGTTTGGAGAAGTAACCTGGCTGGGGAGCTCGTGGAGCTACATTTCTGCCAAACTGTTTTTCGTTTTCCTACTACATTTCATGCATCTGAAACATGGGTAGGGAGCTTGTACTTGCTTTTTACTATTGTATAAGGCAAAAGGGTTGGAGCTTTGTGGATTAATAGGACGGGAGGTGACTTCCTGCCTTCTGTTGGTGAGAGATAATGGTGCCTTCTCACCTCACAGGTCTTTTTGAAACAGTCCATCAAGTCAGGTATTAGAAAAAAGAGTTGGTGAAGTGGGTGGAGAGAGGAGAGTATCTGGAACAGAGCACATACATTATACTTACTGACTATTGAACTTATGAGAGCCTTGGTCATATTTGCTCTGGCAATATTTGGGATGAAGAGCAATGGTGGACTATTTAGGCACCTGGAGCTGATTTTTGGGAAGAGTGGTTAGCCTGGATCTTATCTAGCTGAAGAATGACCTGGATTCAGGATGCAAAAGCATGAAGACAAACACCCATGCGTAGCCTCTTTGCAAGATATGAAGGTTGAAGAAAGGTTGTCATACCCTCTGCCTTTGCCTGCTCATTTCTTCCCGTGTCTACACAGGAAAGCAGTTAGGAGGTAAGGAAGGACTGTTTTTCTATTGATACACAGTAAGAATATATAATGTTTGATATATAGTAAGAATATGTGATGGCAATGTAAATCACAGAAAAACTTCACAGATCTTAATGGAAGATGAACCATCCTGTGGTGCTCTGTAGAGATTAGGTCATGTTTTCAGTCTTTTGAGTTTTTCTATTGAATTCCTTAGCAGTGACATGTTTTTCTAAAAACTTTTAGGAAGGTTAGCACAGTCCCTTAAGAATCCTATAAACTTCTAGACTGATAACAATAGATCTTCAAACTTACGGTCTTTTGGGATTTTATACCCACTAAATCCTAGATGGCCTTACACGTGGCCAAAATTCCAAATATATAGAAAGTAAAAGGTGAGACTTGCAAACCCAAATAGTGTGGATAAAAGGAACATGCAAAACTTTCCTCAGTGTGTTGGCTGAATACCACTTGCTCAGGAAGGCTAGAAAGCTACACAGTCAAGGAAAGATTAAAAGAATTGCAGAAGGACTGAAAAAAAACCACATTAAAGGAGAGTTACAAAATGCCCATGAGAAAAAGAGGATGACTGAGGCTCCTATGAAGTGCAGCACACCTTCCTTTCTCATTTGGGTTCTGTATAATATCATGGTTTCTGTATCATATCATGGGCTTTTAGACTCTGTGGAACCATCTAACATAGTGTTCACAAGGAAAGATATAGTGCCTTGTACGTGCAAATCCACACACAAATCTTATTATCATTCCTGGTACGATTATTTTGATTATTCAGTGTATCGTGGATGAGAATGAGTAATTAAAATAACACTGAAAAATGTAGGTTTTATTTGCACAGATACTGAAAAATATCTCTCTTTAGCAAAGCCTTTTGCTATTGCTCTTTGTACCCTGGGGAGACTTCAGATGCCTGATCCTTTCCCTTGGCTCCCCAGCTCTGGGGAAATCATATCTTTTCGTTGGCTCCCTTGGCTTCCCAGGCAATGCAAAAGAGCTGGCTCAAAGTGGGACCTAAATGACAATTCGTTGCCAGGAGGGAAGTAATTTTGAGGCCTCCTCCCCTTCTTCTTGCCAGGAATATAATAATACACTTTGGAAACATTACTAGGGTAATCTGAAAACAGCAATGCTGTCAGAAATCAGAAAATGCCTGATAGAGCTGGTTGTTCACATAGCTTAGCTACGATGTTTAGAATCGCTGTACATCATATTTCACTTTTCACTGGCACCCTGCTGGATTTTTCCCCAATGAGAAGTTGTCTCAATACTAACCACTGTAAGAGGACTACAGGTTGGACATTGTTGTTATGTTTCTTCCTCTTCCTCCCTGCTCCCCCCATTTTTTAAATTTTTTTAAATAAGCTACTTCATGTTGCAAAGATCATCAGATGAAATGAATGCAGCCCAGCTGGGATTTGCTGGAAATGTGTTCAGCTTGGCAACACCTCTCACAGAATGGCTGGGTCCCTAAAAGCTTTGTTTAAAACGATGAAATGAAAACAAAGGAGACATAATTAGCTGGTGTGTAATAATAGAAAAGGCTTGTATCCAGCTACTGTAAAAGTCATTTAATGAAGGGTAATCTGGACATAAGCCCGCACACTATAGCTGTAAAATATTTAAGCTTTTTAATGAGAGGGAAAATGGAGAGAAGGGTTTGCTAACGTGATTAGGAAAAATGCCTTTCATAACCATTTTTACAGGGACTTGCAATTCCTAAACTGAGGCTTGTAGCTTTCTTGAAGCCAAAGCAGCAATAAAACTTTTATACCGCACCAACATTTAAAAGCTACATACATCACATTGGTTTTATATGTCTGAGCGGGAACATCAGCCTACTGCTTTTTATGTCTACAAAGGGCTACACTGGCTATTGAGTAGCATCTCCTGTTTTTTCCACTTACCTCAGATTGTAGAGTGCTTGTGGATGAGCAGTCATTAATCTTCAGCTGCAGTAAAGGTTGCTTTCAGTGATGTTCTTTCTCATCTCCCCCTCTTTGTTCCTTTTTAACTCTCTACGTTGCCTTTCCTCTCTTTCTCTCTCCTTCCAGAAAAACTCCCTTTTTTCATACTTCCTGTACCTACCACTATTGGAACCCAAACAGATGCTGCTTGGTTTGAGGTGGACCAGCTGCTCTGATGTGATGAGTACATACCATTATTTTTAGTCCATTTACAGGTTACTAGGCAAAATGTAGGAGTCGGCTGGGGATTTTCAATAACGGGACAACCATAAATGATGTATTAAAACATTACTGTACCGCTGTGAAATATTTATAGGTGGGATCCAGTATGATTATGGTATTTACCTAGATGGATCTAAGCTTTTGTAACTTATGCCCGGGAGAGAGGGTTAATCCTGTCCTGCAGGGAACAGCTTCTATCTAATCAATGGAGAAAGGTGGACACCTAAGAAAGGTGGACACCTCTGAAAACCTCCTGTGTTATAGGCATTCCTCTCTTCATTGAAGAGAATGAATGAAGTCTCACAGTGGTACACCACATTACCCAGTCCTTTCCAAGCTACAGGAATGGCTGAGAAGGGGCACATGATGCTGAGGCAGTGTGTATGGTGTGTATGGTTATGCATGGCTGGCTGAGACCTAGGGGGAGGAATAATGGAGAGAGTCTGGTTTCACCCTAATGCTCTCAGTGGAAAATCTGTTTTGGGAATTTTGCCACTGTAAGTTTTCAGGGTGAAAGGAAGAAAGTCCTCAGAGTTCGTGTGTCCCCACAGTGCCAAAATATCGCCCAAGCAATGGTGCCAAAATATCTCTCAAGCAATGCTTGCCTGGCTGGCTCACGTGCGCTGCCATTGTTCAGCCAGCTTCAGCTGCGTTCTTCCCCTTGTTTCCTAGCTGCCTGTTTTCAAGGGCTCCGTGGATTGCACTCATTGTCAGTACAGCCAATTAGGGTAATTGTTGCCATTATTTCAGTGATATCTCACAGAAGTAGCATGCTCATACACATGGCTTTCTCACTCCTTCAAAGTCATCACTGCACCGTCAGGATTTTAGCTCCAAGATTTTGCTTAAGCATATAAATAATCTTTGTAGGTCTGTCCCTCACGTTCTTGCAAATTCCTCATTTAAGCTTCCATTTAGGAATTGAGATAATACATATTCATGTATTTCTTCCTACCTTGATATGCTAATCCTAGTGCAAATGGTAATCAAGAAGCAGCTGAAAAAGATGTCTTGATTCTGGTGTTATTTATGAATGCTGCACTGAAGTATTGGGCTGGAGGTGTGCGACAACACCAACTAAGAGTGATTTAACATGAATTGCTCTCTGGAGACACTTTTTTGCTTTACTCATCGTACAAAATCATTTAAGATTACTGAATTCCCTATTTATTACCTTGAGTTTTCTCAAATTAGGTGAAATTAGTTCTTTCTCTCCCGGCCTTCTAAATAAGGTGCTGAACTTGAATGTTTTGAGTTGTGCACCAAATAGTCCAAATAATTTCAGCTAGTTAGCTGAACAAAGCCTAAAAGTTTGTAAGAATGATGTATCTTTTATAGTTACCAGCTTTATAGTATTAACTGAAGAGTTAATTTCCAAGCAAGTTGGACAAGCTCAAGTTGACTCATTTGAAGCACAGTCACAAAAATACTTTCATAATATGGGAGGTTTAAAGATGTGTTTAAAATTAATATCAGGCACTAAGACCCCCAGACTTTGTTTCAGAAAGCTTCATGTTTGAAAAAGCTGGTGCAGCATCATCCTGAGCAGGGATCCAAGCAGATGCACCATACTTGATATTGGTGAAATTGGTGAAAGCTTGGATTTCACAAAATCACAAAATCATAAAATTATTAAGGCTGGAAGAGACTTCTGAGATCATCAAGTCCAGCCTATGACACAACAGCATCGCAACAGCTAGACCATGGCACTAAGTGCCACATCCAGCCTCTCCTTAAACACCTCCAGGGATGGTGACTCCACCACTTCCCTGGGCAGTGCATTCCAATGCCTGATCACCCTCTCCATGAGGAAGTGCTTCCTGAGATCCAACCTAAACCTCCCCTGATGCAGTTTCAGGCCGTGCCCTCTCATTGCCCGGGAGAAGAGCCCGACCCCCACCTGGCTACAATCTCCCTTCAGGCAGTTGTAGAGAGTGATAAGGTACCCCCTGAGTCTCCTCTTCTCCAGGCTAAACACCCCCAGCTCCCTCAGCCTCTCCTCATAGGACTTTCCCTCTAGTCCCTTCCCCAGCCTCGTTGCTCTCCTCTGGACCTGCTCCAGCCCCTCAATGTCTTTCTTGCAGTGAGGGGCCCAGACCTGCACACAGGGCTCGAGGTGAGGCCTCACCAGTGCTGAGCACAGGGGCAGAATCACATCCCTGCTCCTGCTGGCCACGCTGTTCCTGATACAAACCAGGATGCCATTGGCCTTCCGGGCCACCTGGGCACACTGCTGGCTCATGTTCAGCTGGTTGTCACCAGCACTCCCAGGTCCCTCTCTGCTGGGCTGCTCTCCAGCCACTCCTCCCCCAGTCGGTTGCGCTGCAGGGGGTTATTGTGGCCAAAGTGTAGGACCCTGCACTTGGCCTTGCTGAACTTCATACCATTGGCCTCAGCCCATCAACCCAGCCTGTCCAGGTCCAAATTTTGCTTTGGGATTCTGCAAGGTAGATTAATCTCTACAAGGATTATTAGTGTGAAAATACAGTCACAACTATTTCTCAGCCAATTTGTACAGGCTGAAGATCTCAGGACTCTGCTGTTGACTTCAGTGGAAGCAGACACTTGCTTTCATTAGCGCCAGAACCTAACTGAGCTAGAAAAGTAGCAGTGGCTCAAACCAGACCAACCACACCAAACTAACCTCCATGATAAATGCTTGAAGTAAAGACAAAAGACAGCTTGAGCTATTTGCAAACTGGTAACTCATGAACAAGGTAACTGCCTCAACAAGGGCATCACCAGCAGAGATAAAGAAACTGTGTTCAGTTTTGGACCTGACTGTACAAAAAAGATGTGGATAGGCTGGAGAGAGTACACAGAAGGGCCATAAAGATGATCCAAGGACTAGGAAACTGCCATATGAAGGAAGCTTAAGAGAATTGACTTTGTTCAGTCTTGAGAAGAGAAGACTTAGGGGAGACTTTATCACTATGTTCCAGTATTTAAAGGATGGTTACAAAGAAGATGGAGACTCTCTTTTTACAAGGAGTCACATGGAGAAGATGAGGGTTAATGAGTACATGTTACTCCTGGGAAGATTCTGATTGAGTACAAGAGGAAAGCTTTTCACAAAGAACAATCATCCATTGGAATAATCTCCCCAGGGAAGTGGTGTGGATACCCCAACACTGGACACTTAAGACTCAGCTGGACAGGGTGCCAGGACATCTTATCTAGACCGTGCTTTTGCGAAGAAAAAGGACCGGATGATCCTTGAGGTCCCTTTCAACTTTGTATTCTATGATTCTGTGACTGAACTCTCATCAGTGTGTGTAAACTTTGTCATGTAGTGTTGCATGTTTTCTAGAAGAGGTATCATACAAATGATCAGAATTACTTTTTTTTTAATTTTATTTTTAGAATTTCAGTGAAATGATAAGTAAGAGGAAGGAACAGAAAAAAATTAAAACCCTACTATAGCCAGCTTCCCATGTCACAGACTGGTCTCTATGAAATAATGTTTGTCATATCGACAAATCTTGACTGTTGAAAGATCAAATGACCTTTGAATATAAGGGGTTAAAAAGACCAGATGCTCAGAATTGAGGTAATTGTAGATTTGAAATGCTTAAAGCTAAAAGCTGAAAGACCAGGCATTGTCTTTTCTCATTTGATGTTGCAGGTCACAGAGGTTACATGCTTGAACTATGTGAAGGCCCTATAAATACGAAGACTTCTTCCTTTCCATCTAGTGGCTTGGTAGCAGAATAACCCATTATGGTTATAAATTACGATTTTCTTTTCAAACGGCTGGAAAAAAAAGAAGGACTAAATTTAAAACTCTTATTGAGATACCCAGTTTGAAGCTCTTTAACATGGGAACTGTGGGGATGATATTTAACTGGTGGTAGATGGCACTCAATTAAAAAATGCCAATTTGACTCATGAGCTGCAGCATCACCAGAGGTACCCATAAACTGCAAACATCCTCTTTATTCTGTTTTCCCATTGATACTGAATAGGTTAAGGACTAATATTTGCTTTTATAAGTGGTCAAAATTGTCTATAAAATACGAAATGATAGCAGAAATAGTGCAAAACCTGTATTATTAAATAAGACTTCTCTATTCTCTCCCTATTAGGTTTACTGCAAGCATATAATTACAGTTTTCAAATACTGTTTTCTGTTTGTGAGATCAAGTGTTTATCTGATTGATTTTATCATGGGAAGGGGGTGGTTTGCCAAATTTGACACATTATTTGTTCTGGGCCTCAATTAGCTGGACGCAAATCTTGAGAAAGATGGAGGCTACAGGATGCAAACCTATTTTTGTACTTGCTCTTGAGCAGTCCCAAGGAAAGTGATATTCCCTGCATCAGAGATTTATTCAGTCTCATCATTGCTATTTCACCCTATTAATAGGAGTGCCTAAGCGGGGAGGATTCTGCGAATGCGAGAGTTTAATATTTCTTGTTGAGGTTGTGCAGAGATAATAGAAGGAAGAGTGGGACCTCTGCCAGAGGTGTCAGGGGGAGAAAGCAGGTCATTGATGCCTTCTATCAAAATGACAACTCCCAGCAGGAGTTCCTCATCAGAGACTGCTTGGGAGCAGTGGAAAGGTAGTCAGTTTGGTTGGTGATGGGAATGATCAGGAGCTGGCACTGTATCCATGGCACCCCACCCCCCAGCTCTACTGCTGGTGGGAAACGCACTGTACAAAGACAGAGGCACCACTGCCATGGTAGGAGTCTCACAGAAGTTTAGGGACATCAAGACAGCACTGACAGCCTGTGCTTTTCAGATTTGGTAACCAGCTGATGCCTGGCTTGTTTATCTGTGCTATGTGGGTACCAGGCCTTTATGTGCTGATGAAAACAGTTAAATGTATGCTTCTTATACATTGTTTTGCCTCGATGCTGCTGAAGTTTGCATGTGTTTTTGTTACTCTTGTTTCAGGAAGCAGACTGTAAGAATTACTTCTGTTCCAGTAAAACACACCTCTCTTAAAGATGCTGTTTTTACCCTGGCTGGCCCTCAGATCAGGTGAAAATCACCTATGTTCCTGACTGATTACCATTTGGGGAACCTGCTCTGTTCTTGTGCACTAAGGGCGAAGGGCTTACCATAGCAGGACCAAGAGGGGAACTCTGCAGATAAGGTAGCAAGGAGCTAAACTACCTCCACTAGCCAACTTCATTTAATCTTTCAGCACATCATTTACACTTTAGGGCTATTCCCTGTTGGAGGCTGTTCGCTGTACTGGGCTTACCTAAATGTAATTGTCTAAAAGTTAAGTGTCTAGCCTAAACTGGTTAGACAACTTGCCTCTAGGCTCCACTGCCAGTGGGGGGAGGGAGAGAAGTGATCCATCGTGCTTTATATACAGAGACTTGACCCTCTCAAAAACATCTCATGCTTCTTTACAAAAGAATTCGGTGAATGTATCATTTCTAGTTACCTGAGCCTGAGCCTGAGCCTCAGCTTTGCCTTTTGTGTTGACCACACTAAAATGATTTGCTGTCCAACACTGAAACACTCCACAAAAAATTCAGCTGTCGCTGCTGAAGATGAACTCAGAGGTGGTTTGCTGCCATTCTCATGTCAGGGAGTGGTAGCACAGATGGAATTTAATCTGTAAACATTTTTTTTTTCTTGAATGTAATCCAGGCATGCACATTTAAAATGCTTTCCAGATTCTGGCCTCATTGCTGTCTTATCGAGAAATTTTTACACTGCAACTGTTTTCTCCCTAGATACAAAAAGAATGGGTTCTCTGTGAGATGTGATGACACATTTCACTAGAGGGGCAAAAATGAGTGTTTTACTGAAAAAAAAAAGACCCCATTAAACAATGTCCATCTTCCTCTTTGCAAAATGGGCAGTTATTATTAGGTTATTTCTGTGAATGTCCCTGCCACGATGTATTTTCTTTCGCATTTAAACTGAATCAGTAGCTCTTTATTAGTGCTGTTAGATCCTTAGGAAGAGCAATGCATTGTCCTAACCGGCTGGGATGGCAGATACAGGAGTTGGCACAGAATGAAACTCAGATGGTCACTATCTGCTTACCACACAGCCTGCCAGGAGTTGGGATTCACCAGGAATGTATGAGTTGTTTAGCGCATCTTTAAAAAGGAGCACATCTTTTCTTGGTGCTCATACCTGTTCTTCTCTCTGCAAATGAACGCTGGCTTTTCACTTTGTCGGGAATGTGACATCTCCCTTTGCAAAAATTTGTTGTCCCTTTTAACATCTCTGCTAAAATACCATATTCTTCATCTTGAGAGCTCATCCATTTTTATACAAAGCCATTGGATTTCTGGGTTCTGAGTATTCCTAAATTTCAGCATCTACCAGCTCTGGACTTTTTGAGTGCTACAATCCAAAAGAAATATGGAAACCCAGCTTTGATGCAGGGGCCAAGAAAAGGATTTATTTTACCTCTAAAAGTCAGATGTGCAGTTGGAACTATTTATCTTTCTTTCTCTCCAATTAACAGAAAAAGAGACACATCACAAATCTTTCTAAGACAGTTAGCTTAGTGTCACAGAAGTCACTCTTCAGAATTACCTTTTTCTCTACTGATTTTAGAGATGAATCCCATCCCTTTTTCCCATTGTTTTCCCCTTGATGTCAGTGGGAAGTTGGATGTTGACACCAAAATTAAGCATCTAAATATCTTTATGATTCTAGGCCTAAGCTGGAAAGTTTTGTTTCTGTCTGCTTCTAAGTTCACAAGTATCATCTTACCTTTAATTTTCACCTGGCAGAGAAGAAAAATCTGCAAAAATCCTTTCCTCAGAAAAATACTCCAATGAGCTGAACAACAGTAATTGTGTTCTAAATCTTTATAGCCTCGGTTCTAGTCTTCAAAATATATTTAGAATATCATATTTAGCTGTATTTCTTCTCTTGCCTTTAGAATGCCAGGCACACCAATAGAACTATATGAATAATAAATTATAATACTGTTTATCATCTAAATTGTTATCGTTTAGAAATTTTCTCTCAAGTGTTTCTTCCAGAAATCTATTCAACCCTCCTTGATGACACATTTGGATGAACATTTTTCAACTGTGAATGCCTAAAGTTAGTCATCTATATCTATATTTAGGAACAAAAATGAATGACCTGATTTTCACAGTTGCTGATTACTTATTTTGATGCATTAATATGAATTTAATAGCTTAGCTGTAGGTGCCAAAGTCTTAAGAACCTAATTTTCTTTCCTGTGTACAACTTGTCCATCAAACTGCAGAACACATACAGAATTAAATTACTAATGAATGATGACAATATGCCATATAAAGACAATGTTACATTGATTCATTTATTTGTTTACATGGATGGGCAGGCTAATTTTATGCACAAAGTCCACGATGAAAGCTGATTTATAGTGATTTGAACAAAAAAGCATATATTTCTCCCATTTCATATCAAGACAATGGTGAATTCTCTGTGAAGAAAGCACATCCTCTGGTTGCTCTTTGTTGTGTGCCAAAGAGAAATATAATCCAAATGCATTTCACTCATTCTATCAGAAAAGCAAACTTAGTTTTTCCTGATGACTTTCATTATGTTAAAAATGGAGGAAAAACTGGATATTGCACAATAGATTGATGCATATTGTAAAACAAAAGCCTTTCAGAAGATATTAGGAGCCATATGTTCATTTCAGAGATATGTGGTGCCACTTTGAAATATGGCTTCCTTGCTGTTTAAAGACCCAATTCATCCAAGCTCTTGGCTACTTACACTAAATGGGTCATAAGCATTTGCTTAAGGGCGTTGCTGAATGGGAGCCTAACAGCCTGATTTGCTATACCTTGCCTAGCTGAGTTTGAGAAGGTCCCTAAATTACTTTGAGGATGCCCAGGACTGCTTAAAGAATAAAGACTGTTGAACTGTAGTGTGAATGGCAGAGCCTAGACTTTAAAGTTAGGGATAATAAACAACCTTTGCTTAGTGTGTTGTCCTGCTCTCTGTTTTTGCAGTGAATTATTCTTGCTACACGTAAGGGGTTTTTGTGAAGGAAGAGATGAAATGAAGATCAGCTGCCAGGTTTCCTCACCTTTAAGAAGTGGTCCCTGGACCCCGATCCAACAGTGTGGAGAATGCTACAAGCTACAGGGACAGTGGGTGTAGGATTCTGCCTACTGCACTTAATTTGCTTGCAAAAACCTTATGGAGAGTGGCTTGAATAAAAGTAAGTTGAGTGAGAACTGCACGGCTCCAGCGGACATTATATTGACAGCAGGTGGTAAATGGGGATGGAAGTGCTTGACTATCACTGAATAAAGCACAGGGTCCCTTCAGCATCAGCAGCTGTGCGATCGCTGGGGAGTTGTTTGGCTACATGTGTTTTTTTCATATCTGTCATTTAAACTAAATTGGTGGTTGAAATTAATAGTGTCACGCACAGGAATGTTACATGGATTTATGACAGCTGAAGTGTATAGCACCTAGAGGATTTGGGGACCATGAAGAAGCGAATGGATTTTATAAAGGCATGATTTTCATCTGTGGTAGAGATAAGCTTGATCCATTATTCATCATGCTATGCAAAAGAGAATTGCACGTTAGGTTCACAGGGCACTCTTCTGGCATTTCAGAAAGAAGAAAAAGGAATTTTAGAGAAAGATTTATATGTTTATGTTGCCTCTGTTTATGATGTGAGTGAAAGAAGTCCAATTTCCTCCTAATTAGATTATAACAGGTGCAAGCAAAACCAACAGAAGAGAAGCTGTTTGTATAATATCTACACAGCGTTTGGTGTGAGTGTAGCAGGGATATGCGAAGCATCTCTCAGCCATGCTTTACTCTTCTTATGGTCTGACACCTGCCATGGGTCCTGCCATCAGAGATCAGTGTTACTGGCCTCAGTGAGGTGACTTCATGATGACTCAGGTAGCACAGCTGAGTTCAGCTGAACCAGCTGGAGCAGTGAATGCCCTTTAGATACTTACTTCACTCTGTGCCTTGTTCTTCTGAGAGCCGTGTTACTCCTGTTCTCTCCTCTGCACACTGTTTCACGCTGGCCCATGTCCATTGCTGTCACCCACATGGGAGGCGTTGCAGTCCTTGACACTCTTTCACTGCTGGTCCCAACTTGTATTCTGCTTTGACCCCCAGCCAAAGAGGCAGCAGGCAAAGGGTGGCACGTCCTGCGTGCAGACATCATCTCTTCCAGCCATTTAAGCTGAGATGCTGAGATGTGAGCAGAGAAGGCTTGGGGAGTATCACACATTCTGCTGTGGTACTAACCAGCAGACTGATGCAATGGACAGTTGAAGGTAGAAACATCTGCAAGTGTTATGCCAAGAAATGCCAGAACTTGCCTATCAGAGATTTCAGGTTGTCATGGTATTTGCAGATGGTGAGGGTTATGCTCCCCTCTCTTCACATTTGTACTGGAGAAGCTCTGTTGACATCCTTCTGATCCACTTCTCATAATGAGAGCAGAGTGCAGATGGGCAGATACTGAACCAGGGGTGCAAGAAGATGGATCTTTGACCCCTGTTTTTAAGCAAACAAGGGAGTAATGTTACTTCAATTAAAATAAAAACTAATGAGTTGAGAAACTTTAATTGCATTTTAAAGGAGGGGCAGGCTTTCTACTTTCATTTTGAATTTATAACCTAATATGTAAGAAAGGTGAAGATCTACTTTTTAATTAAAACACTGAAGAGATCAGAACTGAGATCCTGTTTGACAAGGCTATTAATGCTGTTCTTTAAGAACTGCTACTGAAACAGAAAATCTAGAGCATTAATTTATGATTGTAGAGAAATGCACAGAATCATTCATGATGGTGGACTTAATTTTCTTGTGGGCTAAACAAACTATTCTGATGTCATACAGTGTATTTTTGAGGAAAAAGGGTCTATTTCTGTTTAAATAGATTCTACCATTGCTTCAGGCTCCTAGTGAGATCATAATGACAAAGTGGTGCAAATACTGTCACAAATTGGCAGAAACCAGCCTGGCAGGAAATTCCAAACCCAGTGGCAAACGTCCACAGGCTATTGGAAATTAGCTGCTGTTCCGCTAAAAGAGTGATTGGGAGTATGTCTTATGGGAAGAGAGCTGAGTTTTTAATATGTAGACGTGCAGATGACTCCTTGCCAAGTTTATGGCATGACACTCATTTACCTTCAGGAAGAAGCTGAAATCCAAACTGAAAAGAAAAAACAGGTTCCATAGGCAGGATCTGTGAAAAAAAAACCACATATTTTTTTTTGCAGATATTGCTCTTGACTATTCAGAAAGACATGTGAAGAAGTGTGTTTACAGCAATTAATAGGTAGATAAGTGAACATTAGAATTCTGGGGCTTTTTACAACCTGGATTTTCTCTCTGCTTCTCTTTCCTTTTTACCATCATTTCCTCTGGTGCCACATTCTTAACTGGTTTTGACAATGTTTTAAGAAATTGCTCCAGACTTGTCTACATAGAGCTCTATTAATAGCTATTCACTCCCTAGGAAGGTGCTCTAATTCCATTGATAGAGTGTCTTTTTTTTTTGAATTAGCTTAGCTCAAATTAGAGTGGACTTAAACCAATTCAGTCTAAGTCACTACCATTTTGAAATATGAGAGCCTATCCAAACACTGATTGAGGAGAGACTTATTTTTCTTTGAAGTTGACACTATCTCAGTCTAAATACACTTTGTCACGTAAACAAGCCCTCGGGAGCATGCCATGTGTTCTGAATTACATTTGCAAGCTTTTGTGAGTACTCCAACTCATGTTCATGTGCAATTCAACCTACAGCAATTCAAGATGTTATCACTTCTCCACCTTTTCTGCTGTTTGTCACAGCCAGTCCTGTCAGAAGTTCCTGCCAGGGTGGCAGATGACAGACTGGAGCACTGGCTTGTACAAGTTTTACCGCTCCAGTTCAAAAGGTACCGTCTCAGGACAAAGCCAGTTTCACTCCTGAGTTACACTGGACCATGAACTGGAATGTGGTTTAGGATGCACGTTCTGTTTCTTTGGTTTAGGGGTGCTAAACTGTTGCAGGGGGGGCAGTTGGATGCAACCCTGTCTTCCTTTGCTGCAGTGAGATTAGCCAGGTGCAGAGATTTGTCAGAAGATGCCTGAGGAGTGGTGTGGCTCAGTAGCTCACCTTTGGGTATGGACGTTATAGATTTGTGTTCTTTCCCCCATCATTGTGTGAGTCTTTGATATTTTTCTACAAAAGATGAATTAATAACTTGGCCAAATTGAATTGGATTTTTCTCGAGATCAACAAGAGAGGTTTTTCAGCCTCTGCACTAGGTTCATTTGAATGTCAAGCTCCTCTGAAAGCCAGTGAGGCTGTTCAGAATTCTGCCAAAAAAATAGCATTCAGGAGAACTGTCTGTTCTCCTTTAACCTTGTTCTCAAAGCAACAGCAAAAAAAAATTGTTCTGGTCCTCCTGAGTCTTAAAAAAACATTAAAGCAAGCACTGAGCTCAGACACTTGAATTTGGCTGTGTTACAAAGGACTGAAAATGAGGCATTTGCCCTGGTAAATGCCTTAATAGAGGGGTCATTACCTGTACTTTCTCTATGAGATTAAGGACACTGCAGCAGAGGATGGATTGGGCTAATAAAGTCCAGAGCCTGTAGAAAGCCTGCAGTAGTCAACAGTGGAGAAAGCAATCAGGGTGCATGTTCTAGGAAAGTTTTCCTTGCTCAAGGGTCCCCAGAGCAGGGAAAGGGTGGGCTGTGTGGGCCACTCTATTTTCTTCAGAATCTCTTGCTTCAGTTGTTACAAAAGTTTAAACTGGGTATGCTAATTTGTATGGAGAAGCAGCCTGAGTTGCATAACAGCAACTGCAGGTTATGAGCCTCTCCCATCCTGAGATTTGCAGAAATCTGGCTTGCCACTCTAGTTTTAGTTCAGGTCTATCTGCTGCTGCCCAATATGCTCATTCTCCTGCGGTCCATCTACTTATTTCTAGGAGAGCAGGGCTGGTTTGGCATTGCTTGTAGTTACCATTATGCAAAGTGTATATCTGGTCAGAATGGATTATTGTGTCCATTGCCAAGCCCAAAGCACATGTCTACAGGTGCAGAAAAACAGAACATCTGAATAGTTTATAAAACGAAATGACGACCTGCTTTTCTAGGGTCAAGTGTTACCTGGGTGTGAGCTTTCTTTTCGCTGATCCTCGAGTGATGAATACAGCTGAAGAGAAGGGGTTGCTTATCTAATCTGTTCAATCATAGTCAAGTCCCTGTATAGCCAATCTTAGGTATGAATGCAGCATGTCTATATCACACAATGTCAGGTTATTTGAAGATACAATGGCCACACCTTGATCCTGGATATATCAACGTGCTGACAATGCAAAGCCCTAAGGAGGCCGAGTATGTGTAGGGTTGGTTTAACTCTTTGTGCATGCCACAGGAATGGCACAGAATATTCTCCTTGCCTGGGAGCAACGAGGCCTTTGAAATACATGTTACAGGCCTCCTTAGAGATATCTAATATTAATATGAAAATATTCACAATGCTAATGGCTAAATAAAGCTATGGCTGTATCCAGCTGATAGACTATAGGTTTCCTCATCTCTTATTCTAGCCCAGATATTTTCCATTCCCTTTTCATTGTAATATCTGAAGATCTGAAGGATGAACTTTTTGCTACCATTCCAAGCCCAGAAGATTTTGTCTTTAGAAGAGCAAGTGGTCATTAATGCTTTTATGTGTTTAAACATGTTGCACTTCACACTGCTTGGCCCATATAGGCGGAAGAGATTCTCTTTGTATATGTAAGAAGGCAAGTATTAGTGGAACTGCCGTGAAACCCCATTTCTCTCATCACCTCCTTAGGCTGGTCAAGGCAACCTTGGGCTGAGATTCAAAACAGGTAGAAACAGTAAGAAGCAGAGGGCCACATCATTCAGATACGGGTTTATTGTGGGAAAGAAGATTTTTTCTTTCCCATTCCTTAACTCTGCACAACATGGTGTGTTCAGGCTGAGGGAAGTGGTCGCTAAACACTTGCCACCTCCTGGCTGGGTGAGCTACATTTCTTTTTCACGCAGCATCTGAGGCCATCAGTGCATGAGGCTGGTGCCGCTCTGTGAGTTGATGGAGACAGCAGTTTGCCTGGAAAGTGCAGAGCCATAAGAGCAGCTGGGAATATTTTTCCTCTGGCCAAGTGGTTGTATTTATATTCACCAATGAGAGGCATGTCCTGGCCTTAGAGAAATGGCTTTTTTTTTTTTTTTAATGAAGGTTTTATTGTTGTTGGGGCCTGTGATATGGTGGTATGTAGAACAGACATTTCAAGGACCTTTCTGTGTTAAGTCTTTATTATATAGATGCCTGTAAGTGTCGAGATTGGTATTAATGACTCAAACCATTGTGCTGACCATGTCCCTTAGTTCCCTGGGACTGGGGACACGTGTATGAAGGACAAATCTTTCTGAAGGAGTAGGTATTCTTGTCACTGGATGTGATTTTAGGGGAAGGGACAGGAACTAAATGCAAGACTCTTGGAGTTTCAACTGCAGTGTACTGAAGAGCTCAACAAATAGCTGCTCAGATGAGAAGACAACCCTGATTAGGTTGGTGGTCTTTCCTAACTGCGTGTCAACTTTTATCTGCAACATAATACTGGAGTTACTCCTTTCAATGACATGATGACTCTGTTTCTGAGATGCCTTTTGAAGGAGCAGTTATCTGTTGTCAGCAGTAACATGACCCCTGCCTTGTTATTGCCCCAGGTTATTGTTGAGCAATTATTCTTTCTTCTTTAAA
The DNA here is from genome assembly GCA_020746105.1 of Trogon surrucura. Taxonomy (NCBI): domain Eukaryota; kingdom Metazoa; phylum Chordata; class Aves; order Trogoniformes; family Trogonidae; genus Trogon; species Trogon surrucura. The sequence continues at coordinate 36,241,673 of CM036617.1, forward strand.
ATTATTTGCATGCAAGTTTATACTGCCTTTATACATATGGCCTTTATCCATACAAATCTATCAGAAACTCAATGCAACAGTACACCTTTTTTTCCTAGTCGGACTGTCCTCTGTCTCCCAAGTGTTTTCTTCTGCCTTTCTTTGCCATGCTGTATGAGTATACTCTACTCTCTTGGTTTTATTCTTGTTCCTTTTAATGAAGTAGTTTTCCTTAAGTGTCTTTGCAGTGGGATTTAATTCTTACTCATCACCCCAGCATATTTTGAAACTGCTGTCCGTGTTTCATATATATACACCCACGCTTCTTCTAGATTTTGCTTTTCACGCATTTTGATGTTCTCTAACAAAATGTGCCAGTTTTCATCTATGCTCTGTCCTTGTTGCCACCCTCTTTGCTTTCTGCCTGTTGTTTTCCTCTTCTTACAGACCAAGACTCTGTTTCCTTGATTTCTTTTGGCTTTGAACTGACTAGCAGATTATGGCTAGACACAATTAATTTATCCAAGAGTCTCTACGTTGCTTTGTTTCAAGCTCTTCTGCCAAGCCACAGAACCTGTGGCCAATCATTTCTCATCCTCGTGTCTGGCGCGTACCTCACCTGCTGTCTCCTTCCTCTTATGTCTTTCTTTGTGAAGGTCTTTCTTTTTTGACATTACAGATAATTATTTTTTTTCCTTCAGTTTTGGCAGCTCAATTAGCTCAGTTTGTGTCAGTGGCATTTTTAAAGGTGTAAAGGAAATTTTGTGCTCTCTGCAAACAGTACTCAATTTCTCATTCTGCTGCAGGAAGGTGCCTCTTCCCTACAGTCTCAGAAAACAGGCTTACCCTGACTAGCATAATTTTTTTTAAACTAGGTGTTAGTATTTCTCATACACTTTCTTATTTTGGACATGGCCTGCAAGGGTAGTTTTTAAAACACTATCCTGACATTCTACTGATAAAGGGATTAAATGAAAGTATTTGCATAATGTCTTCCAAAAAAGATTGGTTTTATGATAGATGACACCAAAATATATTGCGTAAGAATGTGAATCACTTGGAGGGGGAAAAAGTGCAAGTAATTTGTAAAGAGATTAGCAAAGTAGAACAAACCTCCGTAGGACATTGATATTGTGAAATAGTAGGATTTCCTAATGTCAATAGTTACACAGCATCTTACCGAAGAGAACTGCCCACCCTAACTTCCTTGTTTCACTACAGGATGATCCTATAACCAAAGAAGTCCAGACTGGTTAGCTTCAAAAAACCCCAATATTTTGCAGCCACTTTTGAGGGGAAAAAAAAAAAAAAGTAAAAGGGAATATTATCTATTATGTTCTTGTATCATAGGATGAATTTGAATTAATATTTCCTCCATCTTTTTGGCTTTACTTCAGAAATATATAGTTTGGTGGGAGGGGGAATTTAACAAGCTTTAGGCAAGCTTTGCTAAATCCACGGTATACTGGGTACTGGACGACATGCACTGGAATGCTGATTCTACGAGGCTCGGAGTCTTATCGCGTCTGCAGGCAAAGAGTAGAAGCGCTTTTACATTAGACTTGCAAAATGTAACGTGCAGTGCAGTACTTTCTGTCTGAACCGTTCTGTCAAGTTAGCACGATTAGATACTACACCCTATTTTAAATCTTCTTTTTATTTTTTTTTGTTTTAAGCAAGTGTAAGTCATGCGCCTGTCCTGGGAATGTCCTGAACAGTTCAGGGAGAATTTGAAATTGTTAACTCGTATGTTGAAATTGTCGCATCAGCTAGAATAAATATATTAGTTGATGATTATTTGATAGACAGAACCAAGATACATAACCCACATTCATCCTGTCATTGTCCTACTAAGCTGAGACAAGTTATATCCTTTCTTTTGCCTTTATTTTTGCATGTTTAATGTGGTCCCTGTTCCTGTAATAGTTGAGTGTCTCTCACTCTTGATAATGCATCTAATTGCAAAACATGACTCTGAGGCAGGGAAATACTATATTTCCTATATACTACTACATATGTAGAAGGTTTTGTTCATAACACGCAGCATGATCGAGTGGTATTTGATGACTCTGGACCGAGCCAGTAGCTTTAGAGAGCAGATGATCTGAATCACCTACCTACCTCCCTATTGAATAATAATCACGATAATGTCTGCTGTAACAAACACAATGCTTAAGTGCGGCTGGGTTTGAGAAGGGCTCTGCTGAACAGACCTTTGAGAGACAAAGGGTTTTTTTTCTGGTGAAGACATTTTGATGTATAACTCCTGCTGAAATCAAAGAGAAGGTCTGGGCCCCAGGGACTTTGCCCTGGGTTGCCTGCTAGGTCTCATTCACGAGGAAGTACTACTGGCGGGTGCAGCTCTAAAAACCAAAATCCATGTAGTTTGTTGTTTTCTTAAGTGGAAATTCCTAAAGAAGTGCAGCCTATGACACTTAAGTAAACTTTCTCTCCTTTAAAATGCAGATAATGAGTCTAAAATTTTCCTGCATAGATCCAAGGAAGATATTTTATTTAGTAACAATTATTCTTTGATTAGGAATAAAAATGCATGTTCCCATTGTCTCTGGGAGGTCTTGTGCAAACAGAAATAAAGGATATACTGCTGAAACAACTGATTAGCTATCACTTCTTAGCTAATATTTGCCTTTTATCGCAGCTAACTTTTAACCATAAAAGAAAAACTGCTGAAAAAATATTGTGCTTTGTGGGCGATTTACAGTACCAGCCTCTGGAAGGAACAGACACTCACTGTTATGCTCAGAAAACAGGTTTTTCTCCTGATTAGAGATATATGCGCCAAACTCACAGGCTGCCTGTGCTGACTGCCTTCAAAACTGCACTCTCTTGCTGCACGGTGCAGCCTGTGAGTGTGCTGCACAGTTGTCCTCTCTAGCTGGCAGGACTCCAGGTGCCCTAGCAAGGCCAGTGGGCTAGTACGTGTGGTAGCCAGCTGCCTTCAGGCAGTCTGCAGGCTGCCAAGGTAGTTTGCAGGCCGGGTGGTTGGAGCATGGAGCACGCTGCTCATCTGGGGTCTGCATACATACAGATGAGTCTGTACCGTCAGGCTGTGTTCCTTATTTCTCTGTGTTAGGCTTTCCCTTGAGGCTGCATCTATCCTGTTAAATGCATCCACTCCTGGGAATGATGGCCAGTCCACAGGAAAAGTGGCCTGTTTGCACCCTGCCCAGAGCTGGTTCCTTTACAGCAGCCTGGTGGTTTCCGTGTATCCCAATGATGAAGAATTTGTCCTTTTGGATGTCTGCCGGGTCCTTTGGCTCTAAGATGTGATCATTGCTTTTCTGTATGGGTTTTTCTTTTTTTTCTTCTTTTTATTTGGAGCATCAGAAATAACCTGAGGCACAGGTTGCAGCTCACCAATACAACAGGTGTACCAGGAGGGCTTATGGCAGAAATTTGTTAGTATAAGACCTGGAGGGCTGGTTAGGACCAGGCAGTGCTGACAAGGAACAAACCCTCATCAAGGCCACCTTTTGGGAGCAATGTTTCCAAGACTTTCCTCAGTTTTGTATGGAGACACTCCAAGAAATAGATTGGGAAGGAAGTAGCAATTATGCAATATCATGATATCACAACCTGAGAGCAAACTGGGAGTTGGTGCGCAGAGTAGGCTTAGCAGTTATCTACAACACGTATGTGCTGGTTCACACTTGAACTCCACTCTGGATTGGTCAAAGTATTTTTCTTATGGTGCAGAGGGTAGTTCATAGACGCTCTGGTGTGGGCCAGTTCTCTCCTATTGGACTGGAGCTTAGGCCTGGAGCCCTTACAGAGACACTGTAGTCACAACTTCAGTCTCTCCATTCCCTTGAATGCACTGTTATTTACCCCAGGAAGGCAGACTGCTATAACCTGAGAAGAGTCCTGGATTAATTTACTTGCTCTGCCACCATGGTGCTTGTTCTTTCTGCATAGACATTATCAAATGTCTTCCAGGTCTTGTCTATCTTACAATGAATTATTAGCCATGAAATACTCCAGTGGAGATGCAGCTTCTGCTGTGAAAAAGTGTTTTTGCAAGAACATATTATATCCATTGCCTACGAAATGAGCTACTGCTCAAAAAAGATGCTGCTACCAGCCTTGTGTATCTGTCAGGGGGCTTATGCTTATGCAAAGCTATGGTAAAGACATATTACCCCAATGGACCCGACTGCTCTGAAGAGTTTCCTATTATTGATCTGCCCTAAGCTTCAGCTGTCTTATTTGCCACCTGAAGCTCATAGTGCTCTGGCAACACGAGGAAGCCTTCTAAGTTCCTCAGCCGGGAGATGGGTTTCAGGACATGGGCAGTACAGCAGCTCAGAAGTACCACTGCTCTTGCCCTCCAATGCTGGAAAGGAATAAGTGCCTCCTAACCACTTTCTCACTTACACAGAACAGCAGACTTTTGTTGCTGATCCAGCTGAAGAACTAAATCTGACAAAATGAAGGAGGAAAAGGCAAAGGCTACATTGACGATATAGGCACAGCAAGGGACAAGAGACAACATGTTTTGGTCTAGGGGCTTCTTGATGTCTTTTGCAAGTGCACAGACATGGCTAGCCCCTTAGTCCCAGCTGGAACCTTCCTCCCAGATGCCAAGCTTGTTCTCCTAGTGATCCACTTGAGAGAAATTTTAATGTCTCTTGCACCAGGTGGAGGCTTCCAGCTGACTCCACCAAGGTGGTAGCTTGCTGGAAGTGGGGAGTTCCCACGGTGGGCTGGGTGCTTTGGGAACTGCAGGCAGCTCACTGCCTGTCCTACAGCAGTGTGGTACAGCTGAGGACTGGGGAGTCCACAGTAGACATTGCCTGTAGATTTTTTTTATTTCTCTGGATCAGAACTCTAGAGACAGGACAATGAATCATTGTGCTCAAGAGGCATGTGGCTCCGTGAGAAGAGAGCGAGTAAGTGTTGATGGGTACACAGTGTTAACGCACGACTGAGCTTTAATGGGCACATGGTGTACAAGATGAAGCACACACAGGTGGCTGTGCTGCTGCTCATGCAAAGCATGTTTGCTCTGACTGAAGCAATGGCAGCAATAGAAGTGGTAAGATGGGGGCCTCATAACCTGAGCTTTGATGCCCTCTTGTAAGAAAGCCAATCACATCCTGAGCTGCATCTCAAGAAGCATGATTAGCAGGTTGAGGGAGGTGATTCTGCCCCTTAAGTCCTTTCTGGTGATATCCTCCCTAGAGTAGGGTGTTCAGCTCTTGGGCCATAAGTGTAAAAAAGACATGGACCTGTTGGAGTGAGTCCAGAGGAAGGCCAAAAAGATGGTCAGGGGGCTGGAGTGCCTCCTCTAAAAAGATGGACTGAGAGAATTGGGGTTGTTCAGCCTGGAGAAGGCTCTGGGGGCACCTTACAGAGACCTTGTAGTACTTAAAGGGGCATAGGAGAAATATGGAGAGAGACCCTTTATCAGGGAGTGTAGTGATAGAATGAGAGAGAATAGTTCCGAAGTGAAAAAGGGTAGATTTAGATTAGATATTAAGAAGAAATTCTTTACTGTCAGCGTGGTGAAACACTGGAACAGGTTGCCCAGAGGTGGTGTGGATGTCACCTCCCTGGAATTGTTCAAGGCCGGGTTAGGTGGGGCTTTGAGCAACTTAGTCTTAGTGGAAGGTGTCTCTGCCCATGGCAGGGGGTTGGACCTAGGTGATCTTTAAGGTCCATTCCAACATAAACCATTCTATGCTTTTGTGATTCTCATGTACAAGACATAAACCTACTGAGAATGAAATGGGAGGAGATAATCTGTTTGTGTCCCATCTGTGCTATGTGAGAAGTGAGGGAACTGAGAAATTGTAGAGTCCTCTGTGCACCTACTGTCAAAAGTCTGTCCGTCTTTGGAAAAAGGGAGGATGTTTTTGGTATGCGACCAGTTTAAACTGAGCTAGAAGAAGTAAGATATACCATTCAGACCTGTATCGTCTGCATAACTTTGAAGGAATTTATAAGAATTCTCGTAATTGAGTCACAGTAAGAGGAAATATCTTCCTACCTGTGCTAACAGATAAATGCCCAATGTTCTGCATAACCAAGATTAAGATTAGATACTGCACCATCTGGTAAAGCTTTCCTGTTAGGAAACTGGATGTTGATTTCTGATGGTAACTCGTATGTTCTTTGTACGTTGGTAATTTGTCACCTGTTATTATATGACTTCATGATGTCACTTATCCAAAAACCTTTAAAAAAAAATCGTGCAAGTTCCTTAAGGTTTGGTTGGGGAAATCCCCAGCCTTTGCTATAAAAGACCTCCTTTGTTCCTTTGCTGTCACCTCTCCTGACTGAGAAGATGAAGCACACACAGGTGGCTGCGCTGCTCCTCACGCAAAGCATGATTGCTTTGGCTGAAACAACGACAACAACAGAGGCGGTAAGATGGGGGTCTCCTAACCTGAGCTTTTGTGCCTTCTTGTCTTCTTATCTTATTCAGAAAATTCTTTTAAGGTTACTGGGAAATTATTAGGCAGACGTTGAGATCCCTGCATGGAGAGAGTTTAAAGTATTCCTCCATCTTTCCCCTAACTAATGTATAGGGACTGGGTAATAAATGTAAAAGTGAGGCACAGGTTTAAAATCAGAGTCAAATTCTGCCTTTGGTTAGATGAGTGCAACTCCCAGTGAGGGTCTGAGTGGATATTAAATGCTCTGTGTAGCTTCTAATTAATTAGCAAGGGTTTATAGCAGGAAAGGATCCACATCTTTGATGTGGAAGGAGTTAGGAGGTTGGGGCTTTCCCAGTTGCATGATTGCTGTCATATTCTGTGACCAGGCACTTGAAAGCCATGCTGGGTCATTTTTGTGGGGTGCTCTCCCCCTTCCCCATAAAACTGTATCTGGTTGGGCAAGAGAGAGTTCATATACAAGCCATCAATCAGAAAAAACCCAAACCCAACAACAAATTAAGGGAGGAATGGAGAAGAGAAAACTGAAAAAAAAAATTAAAAGTAAAAAATGTCATTAAAAAAAGATTTATTTTGATTTTGTACTGCCTCTTTTTAAAAAAAAATATAAAGCAGGGCTTAAATTAATGGAAGAAAAGTTTGTGAATAGCTTAAAAGCTCTTACAAATGAAACAAGATATTTTGGGTTTGTTTGAACCAAAGTGACTGCCTTTTGGCATAGTTTAGTTGAAATTTGGAAAAAAATCTCACATTTTGGTTCTCTATGACTTTCTGATTTGTCTGATTTAGTCACCAGCCAGAAAAATCCTGCACGCCCCAGTTATATTTTCTGAGGTTTGGGAGTGCTGCGGATACAGGCATTGAACTCAGCATCTCCTGGGAGGGTGCTTTTGTCTGCTCAGGGAACGGAAAGTTGCAAAAGTCAAGATGGAGGTGTAGATATACGTCGATAAGCTGAGGGTAGAAAGCTTGATATAGGAGACATTTCTCCTTGATCTCTTTAGCTTTTAACTAGCCCTCAGTTTGTGTAATTTACACCATCTGTGATGCTCTCTGTCCTACCACTGTTAGTTACTACTAGCTGCCCCCCACGTCCCCATGCTCAGCATGTTCAGTGTAATCCTACGAGCACACAAATGTTTGTTCAAATGGGTTTATTTGACAAACTGACTCACAAAAGTTTGTTTATGCTGTGCCCTTTAAAAGACCTACCCTTTGCCAGCCATTTGTATTTGCCCACCATTCCTGCCCTTTGCCAGCCATTTGGACATCCCCACCATTCCTTAGCTCAGGAGTGGGGCTTCGACTGGGGTTTGGAAATTGCAGAAAGACCTGAGGGTGAATGTCCTGTTGCAGGGGAAGCGCATTTGATCCTCCATCTGTCACACCATTTGCCATTGATGGTGTCTTGCTGCAGTTTACCACAGATTTTGGTGACACCCCTCTACGGGTGACAGCGTGCTGCATCCCAGCGATGCACCGTGCTCTGCACACTGCATGGGGATGTGGTAGATCTTTAGGAACACAAAGTACAGTGCTGGGGTGACAGGAAGGCACTCACCACAGAGGAAAGTTAAAGTGGATGTATATGGTCTTACTATATAAAAGACTCCCAATATGGACCTGGCTATATCCTTAGCAGTGCGGCTAAGTGCTTCCCACAGTGCTCCCTCCCCGGGGTGGGCTGCTGTCCCCTCCATGGTGCCAGTAGCAGAGCGGGTTGCACACCCAGCAGCTGTCACAGCTCGCAGCCTGACAGCTTGGCGTGAAAGGGGCAGCGAGTCCTGTGGTGACAGGCTGGAGCGCGAGGTGGGCGGCGGGGAGAGAGCATCCCTGCTGGGAGGACAGTAGTCTCTGGATTTAGGGCAGGGGGGCACACTACTGTGGTTTTTGACTGCCATGTAATCTGCCAGGGCTGCCTGTCACAGTCCCAGCTCACACCTCCCAGGCAGACTGAGTATCCCTTTCCCCTTGCACTGGTCACACAGAGACTTTCCTCAAGAATAGGTGTACATGAAGTGACACTTTCCCCGGGGAAATGTTAGTTGCCTCAGCAGCAGATCGGAAAAGCCAATTACTTTTTCAGTTGCTGGGGATGGCTCCCATAAAAAAATCAAAGTGCTTTGGAGCTGCAGGATGAGGACTATCTGGTGGGGAAGGGATGGTGCCATTATGCAGGAATTCACACTGAAAAAGGTTTTCCTTTGCTTTTTAGACCGCTCATCTCAGTGCAACGCTTCCATATCTAACTCAACCTAGCAAGAGGACTAGCAACATGCACACTTCCCCAAAGGTAAATACATTACTGTTCTTCAATAAAGATCAGGAAAGAGCAAAATTAAGAACTTGTGCCCTGTTTTTTAAATGCTACGCAGTCAGTCGAGGCTTAACCCTGATACAGGCACATCAGTTTGGCTGCCAAGAAAAAGCATTTAAGCGTTGTGGTTCCAGGATTGTAGGCAGTAGTGAGTTCCCAAAATCACCAGGGCTGCTGCCATGTCATTCAATGCCTTAAGCCTCATCCAAAACTACAGCATTACCCTTATGACTGCTGTACTGGACACCAGACATGAAACAGCTGGGACCATGTGGGTTTGATGGCAATGTACCAAACAGTTTTGGGTACAGCCTCTTTGGAGGAAGGGGAAGACTTCTTTTCAACTCTTATCTTCTCATGTAAACCAGAATAGGGCTTTGAAACTTATCTTCTCAGGAGTGTGCACTTGTGATTGCTGGGGGTGAGAAAATCTTGATTCTCCCTGTTCTACTTAGCACAAATTTTGTTCAGCTATTTGCTGATAGAGGGACTGGAATCTGATTTCTGTGACTTGTGGTACAGTGCTCAAATCCATGGTCTCTGGATTTCAGGGTTTGGTTTCTTTCCCTTTCTCTGTCAGTGACTGCTTAATAACGTGTTTACTTTGGAGCAGATTCAATGGGATGCACTTGCTGTGCACAGTCCTGCAACCTAGTATCAAAAACAGAGGTTGTCCAAAGCACAGCTCCAGATCAGGCTGAAGATGACAGACAGCTTGACCATAGGTCTTTGTTGTCCAGACTAGCCCAGTGTGGCACTTGGAACACATGAAGGCACCTCTTCTGAGAGTTAAGCCTCTGGCTCCAGTAGAAGGTTTAGTGAGTTAAATGGAGTCAGGAGTCTCTCTCTGAGCCTCAGTACCAGGACCCAAACCTCATTCATCTCCTTGCTCAGCTGAGGTGGCCTCTGTCCTTGCTGTGGCCTCTTTCCCTGCTGTGTGGTTTCTGTGGATCCCGTTTTTTGTGTTAGGAGGAAGGAACAGCTAATTCAGAGCTGTGAATGCCACTGGGCTACAGTGGAGCTGGAAATTAGCACTGAATTGGCTGGGCTGTTTTGAGGATGTAACCCTAAGTCCACATTTAAGCAGCTGAATAAATTTCCTGGGTTTCAGAAAATTGAGTAACTGACAGCTCCTACTTCCTTTCTTAAACTGAAAGGATGTGGAAAAGGAACATTTCTCATAGCTTCAGATATGTATATGTAACAGCTTAATTTTACAGAGTGAAGCGTTGCTGTCAAGTCCTTGCTGTAGGCTAGGACAGTTTGCTCTCTCTTAAGCATTCAGTGTAAATTATTAAACTTTAAAAAAAACATGCAACTCCGTCAAAAGCAACAGCCTATCTTGTGCATTTCTACAGGACGAGGGAAGACATTTTGGTTATATGGTTGTCATTTGACTGGTATCATATTTTGACTGGAACACTTAGTGACCCAAGAAGCTTTCAACTAAGCAATACCTCTTGTTCTCGACAGCATCATGATCCCAATGTTTGTAATGTCAGTGGAAGCATGGAAGTAGTTCTGCCTCCCCAAGCTGTCTGCTCCTTTGGGGAAACTGTCTCTTGGCTCAGATATAAGCTGCACTTGCTGCAGTGAAGCCCTGCCTTCAAGTCAAGGCTGTCTCCTAACACAAATGTTAAAATATAATGATTGTTTTTCACACTGAAAATATTGTTTTTCAGTGCAGAAGTCGGAGTTTTTTTGGGACATCACCTGAATACATTTATGGAATATTTTTTTTAGGAAATGAAGTAAACATAGTACCTCTAGATAAACTGATGGCTATATATAATCCAGACTGTAGTTTATAACAGAGTATACAATATATAGTTCATACACATATATATGTGTAGTATATGCTATGTTATACTATGCATAGTATACTCTTTTGGTATACATATAAACATGTATTTGTGTTATATACAGAAGGGATAGAATACAATACTTTCCACAAAAAAAATAGCATGCCAGTCTACAACAGTCTTATAGAAGGTCCCATATACTCACCAAGCTACATTTATTTCTTGCTTTATTTCTGCTGTCCCCCACCCTTTCTGTTTTTTTTACTATTGTTGAGCAAATTGCCATCGCAGTCATGCCCATATGCAGAGGACTCAGAGGTGCAGAAGCATCTAAGTGACTTAGGAACCTATTTTTTCATAGTAATTTAGGTACTGCTAGCCATATAGAATGATGGAATCATAGAATCATTTGGGTCAGAAATGACCTGTAAGATCACTGAGTCCAACTGTTAACATGACCAAGTCCACCACTAAATCATGTCACTAAGCACCACGGCTACACATCCTTTAAATACTTCCAGAGGTGGTGACCACCACTTTCCTGGGCAGCCTGTTCCAATGCTTAATGACACTTTTAGTGAAGGATTTTTTTCCTAATGTTCCTAAACTTTCCCTGGAGAAACTGAAGGCCATTTCATCTTGCCCTATCCCTTGTTACTTGGAAGAAGAGACCGACATCCACCTCGTGACAACCTCCTTTCAAGTAGTAAGGGATAAGGTTTCCCCAAAGCCTCTTGCAAGCTTAGAAATAATTTGCAGTATGTTCTGCGGGATTTTTAGAAGTGCTTTGGTAATCTACCTGGCAGGGAAATCAATGGAAATCACACGCTACGACATTCTAGTATGCCATGAGATGCTTGTCTGCTTCCTTTCCTGTCAAATGTCTTCAGCAGTCTGTCTATGAATGAATTTTTAAGGCCCATGGTGCTTGAATAACACAGATAAAATATATTTTCATGCTTTCTTTCAAAAATGAGATGCATGCTGTTTGTTATGACTGCAGTAAAGAGGTTGCCAGAAGTGTGAACTGGGATTATTCCTGTTTGCTGCTGTTCTCTTCTCGGGCTCACAGATCAAGACAGCTTTGCTGCTGGCCATCACTGCATGTTCTGACCTGGTTTGGCAGTGAGGAAGTTGAAATTACTGTGAAAAAGCACAGGAAGAAGTGCTGAAATGTCAACTTTCAGTAGATAATTTTGTTGTTTGCTTGTTTATTTTTAAGAGGGAGAGAGAAAGAGAAAACACATGAATAACACTGGGATTTCTGCAAGGCCAGAGGAGAGATTATAGAAAAAAAAAGTGTATTTAAAGAGCAAGTCTGTAGCTTTAAAATATGCAGCTGCATTGAAGTGTGTGCCAGAATATTTTAAAGTAACATCAAATATCTTTAGTAATAAATTCGTGATAGGTTTATGAACCGGGAAGCATTTTGTGTACAAACAAAAACGAACTGCTCTAAACACACTCAGTATTCAGCCCAGTGTTTATAGGAAATGATGTGCTTTGGCTGTAAATTAGGGCGAGATCATGAATTGCCAGCCCTGACCTTTCCATACACCGTACACATTGCTCCAAAGGTGATGCTTTGAGCATGCAGATAACCAGGACAAGACGACTCATGCTAATGGCATTGGCAATAGCTTTGCAAACTATCCACAAATACGGATGGGTGGGCTGTGATGCGTGGGTGCTACGTGCAATGTTTTGTGGAAAAATAAGTGTCTCTACCTTGGGCTGAGCCTGCATATTTAATTCATCACCTTTCAGTGGTGTATAATTAAATGCGTATTTACAGGTTGCTGGGGCTGGCTGAGAAACTTCAAATGAAGCATTTTTCTTTTCAGAACTTTCCCATTACTCGTTCTATTTTGGTGCTTTCATCTTAATGAATGCAAATGAGCAGGTGATCTGATCAATTTGGATTAAAACCCAGTAACTGTAAGACCTAACTTTCCAAGTTGTTGTGTTGGTTTTTTTTTTTTTCCCCGCTGTTGTGTACTTTTCTATCTGCTGGAAAAGTTATTCCATTATTTTAAGAAAAGCGTTCACAAGATTGGGAATGTAAGGACTATTCTATGCCTCTGTTTTTCCAATGGTAAAATCTTCACAGTAATATTCAACTATTTTCAGACAGATTTGTAAGGCTGAGTCATAAAAATTGCTAGATTTTGAGAAAAAGGTGAAAGATTCTCGTAATGAAGTTGTTGATCTCATGACTGTCATATCAGACATTAGCTACTGATTCCAGAGAAGAATATTAACACTTTTTTCTCCTTACTGATTTGTTATTGTAGCTCTTTACCAATGTGTCGGGCTCTGTGGATGACGAGGGAATTTGTCAGTGCTCCGTGTACTTGCCAGATACCACTTTTCCAGTGCAGAAGGCTGAGAAATTGGAAATTATAGCCGCAACACTCTCACAGAAATTTGAGGCAGAGCTTTCTCACGTAAGGTGTTCTTTTCTCATAAATTTAACAATTGTATATTTGCTGAAAAATGGTTGCTTGTGAAAAAGCACAGCAGTCAGCGCTTTTCTGTGACGTGTGTTTGAAACGGTGGGAAAGAGGGCTCTGTAAGAAGAAGGAGAAGGGTGATTAAATCTCAAATCTTTGACATTGTAGCATGTCATACATTTAAATATCCTTGGGTTTCTTTTCTAGGCCTTTGCAGCTAGAGACATATGGTATTTTTGGAAGAATGGTTATGTTTTTCCTCTTTTGGCTCGGTTTTATTGGTTTGTGATTGCTACACAGAGCTATAGGAAGCCAAGCCTCCTGCTCTTTCATGTGTTATTATTTGTATCAAGCCAGCCAGATTGTAAGAGGGAAATTAAGGGAAAGAGGAGAAAGATCACCACAGCCCAGAGTGGAGAAGTAGGTGAATATTTGCCCCTTCTCTTCCTCCACTCTCACAGATTAAAACAAAAATTAAAAAAATCAAGTATCTTCTCCAGCAACATCTGAAGCTGTGGCAGTGAGACTGCTGAATTATGCATTGCTGTTGAAGACAAACACACCACAAACACACCTTACACTACTTTGGCTGCTTGTTGCATGAATTCAGATCAATTTTTTGAGGAACTTGGGCAAACCTACACATGCTGCGGTGCACTGGGTGAAGCTGCCTGTGAAGACAGAAATCTGTCTTTGGCTTTTGATAGTGGATAAATATTCAGAATTCAGATTAGGTGTCCAGAAGAAAGTGTTTTCTTCAGGAACGAAGCATCTTAAGAAATGAAGTGTCCTTGAATTAATCAGCAGAAAAGGCACCGCGTTAAATTATAAATTCTAACCATAAATATTCATAACCGTCCTCTGGTATAATCAGGAACAGATAAGAAGTTGTGCATAAAAAACACAACAACAGGCGGAGGATCCTGTGGTAAGATCTTTCAGTTCAAATCATCTGTTTTGAAAGAACTGGAGTTAACAATGGAACACATTCAGCTGTCAGCAAGGGTGTGAAGGACAAGCCTCCAAGCACAGGAGGTACCTGATCCCTTGCAGCTTGGGGGCATAGCCAGTGATATTTCAGGTCCCCATGCTGTTCCCATTGTGGTCAGTGCCAGCATTTTAAGCTGATTACACTGGGACAGGATCAGGAGCATGATTCCCAACCACAAAGTTGGCACGCTTCTTCCAGATGTTTGTGTACCAACTTTCCTAATCACTCGCCCTGGTGTAACCAGTCTCTTACCAGCACTTTCCTCAGAACAGGGCGTGTCTTCTTTAGGATGTGTGACTTATCTGCTAATGCTGTGCAGATCTGTAGAGCATCTCAAGTGCTGCTTGACCTCTCTGTGTGGACTCCCTCAGACATTTTGCTCTGAGACAGACACAGGCTACAATAGCTACCTAAAATCAGGTGTCCAGATTCATATCTGAAGCTCACCTCTAAATTCATGGCAAGCTACATCCCCGCCGGGGACTCTAATGTCTAGGTTGCCAGTTGATGTCAACTGATGTAACTCTGTTTTCATCCTTAGGTGCCTAGCAGTGTACTGCGGAGTAGACGCTGACCTTGGCTATCAATTCTCGCTGCAGACAGTGAAAATTCCTGACCTAATTCAGGCTTCACTGAACTTCATCCTGTTGAGATCAATCAGCCAAGCAGTACTACAATGCATCTAGTTAGACAAAGTGTGACTTACACTTTGGTGTGATGCAGGCAAAGAGACATTCTGGGTCAGACATGAAAATGAACAGATTGGATTTTGGTGTAACTGTGTGTAAGAGTTCTCAGTTGTGATGTTTCTCTGTAGGAAGAAGAAAGATGTCTAGCATCGCTCTATTGATATCTGAACTTAAGTAATCTGAGGCTTGTGGTGCATGAGTCTTCATGCTTAAAAAATTTTCACTTTTCCAGCTGTGGAAAAAGTCCTCCTTATACAATCCTGTATATCACTTTAGTCGTGATAATACTCACAGGAAGAAGGAAATAATGAAATGGACGAAACCCGAGCTCTCATTATTGATCATTATTAGAAATTATCCTGACTAAATTCCTAAGGAATCATGCTCAAACATAACCTCATCCCACCACCGGCGTGTGTTTCCTTTTTTGACTCTGAGAATTCATGCCTTAGTTACATTCTAAAACACTCCTCTAAGCTTATGGGAGGTTTTCCTGGGTAAGAGCTGCAGGATTGGACCCTCTTAAGGATGCTTTCCATGTGCTAGAAGTCCCAGAAAAACAACCTGATTGAATCGTTAACCTTTTGCCTGATTGTAGGCTAATTCAAAAAGCAAGGGGGTCCTTTTATAGAATCAGCAGGCAAGGAAGCTCACAGATAAAGAGATGCTCTCATGTGCCAAATGAGTACAAACTAGGCTGAAAATACCAGACTAATTTTTCCTCTGTCACATCAACCTTTGCCAGCATAATTATGATTACAGAAGAAAATTAACCTTTCAAAGCAAAGCGGGAATTGGCTGCTGCTCTCAATAGGAAAGGGGAGAGGACACCTCGGTAGCAGGGATGGACCAGCACATGGTGCCAAGGAGACAAAGTGCCTTTCAGATCTTGGCTCACAATGGCCACAACATCCTCACGTAACAAAAACAGGAGAGAAAAAGCATGTCTGCCCTCTGCCAGGAACAGCTGTTTTCAAAATAGTTTAACCTCCAGAGGAAATCTCAGTTTTAGCTTGCAGACTCCTTGCCAACCTTACTCCTGATGGGTCTGTAGAGGTCAGGCCTGCCCAAAGCCAGTGCTCTGGGCTGAGTGACTTTATAGGATTGCTGGTTTTGTCACTTCTTTCTTATGTCCCCTCAGTCCTCCCACTTCTTTTCTTTTGCATCTTCATCTTGCACCATTGTTCCTCTTTCTGTACTCTCCAGATGCATGCTGGAGAAGTGTCTGTTTGCATGCTGCAAAACCTGTTTTGATAAATACCAATTGCAGGTAAACGACACAGAAAATGAGCATTGCAGATTTTTCCTGCCCTTTTCATTTCGTGAGGGTGATGGTGCTTGGAAAGGGGGAAAACTGAAACTGAGGATTTTTTTTTTTCCTACATGTGCTTCACATGGCTCCGTTCTTTTCCTATAAATGGCTAATACAGGCCCTATGCACACATCATACCCTACTTCAGGCTTTTATGACAAATGTGGCAGCAATCAGTACAAGTTATCAGTCTGCATCCCTAAATATGGGATATGCACAGAATTTCCACGCCAGCCTGTCAGGAGACAACAGCCAATCCCTAGCAGGTAGATGCAGGGATCACAAGCTGCTTAAAACTATCTGCCAAGCAACAGAGCAGCATCATGTTCCTTTTTCAACTGATATTTCTAAACTACAGGAACTCCTAAGCCAGATCTGAGCAGGCAGGAATGTCCACACAGGGCATTGCAATGCTTGACATCTGTGCTGGATTTGTCTGCAAAAGCAGTGTAGACCTGTTAGAGCAGCACTGCTGAGAAAATTATATTTGTCCAATGATTCGCCAGGGGAGCTATTAGCTTAAGTTCATTGTGATGCTGGTGTGGCTGTACAGAATGCTGTGGAGTGCTGGGGCTAGTTCAGGCTCGACGTGTGTGGATATCTCTCAGCTATATCCTTCTGGATGGTGTCAACATGTCCTTAAATGACCTAGATGGTTGACTGAGTGAAAACCCTCTGAATGGGAGGAGAACTTCAGGTCTGTGTCCTGCAGCACTTTGCAGTCAGGGCTGAAATAACTATGCATACCTTGTTCCAGCCCTCAGCATTGTGTCCAGGCTCTCAGGACCCTGGAGAAAACTCCACATTCAGAGGTTTCTCACTGATGAGTAGCCATCACTAATTCCAGCAGTCTGTTTACTTTGTTGGTTTGTAGATTTGGTCTGTATTGCATTATTTTTGTTATTACTATTAGTATTACTGTGAGAAAGGTTAATACCTACAGAGATTTCCAAATACCTCTATGACACACACATAGCTTCAGCAGTGCAATTTTGTTCAGACTTGGGTTTGCTTTATATTTTTCAGACTGTAACTGTATTCTTTTTTTTTTAATTATTGTTGTTGTGCAAAGTCTAGACACACTATTTAAACATTGACCTTTGAAATTTTTTTCCAGAAGATTTTTTTGGGAGAATATCTTGCAATTCCAAACTGATTTTGGTGATCAGTGAAAGTGTGAGGTCCAACTACATCTGGCTTTTCCAAGGACATGGCACAGTTCTTCCTACTATTCCCTCCTGAACAGATGATGGTAACAGCTAGGACAAGGCAACCCAGCTGTCTCTGTTGCCAACCAGTTACAAGGAGCTGGTCTAAGTCTTTTTATGCTATGTTTTTTTTTTGATTTTTAATTGTAATAACTAGCCTAGCTTGCAATTACACCAGCTTGACCCGGGCAATCTAGAGCATCCAATGTTACAAGTCAGGGTGCTTCTGCTGCTGCTTATGGAAACTTGCCAGTTTATATCAGAGCAGCTTGAAGTCTGGCTGTACACATTTAGAACAGAAGATCTGTTTCAAACCTGATTTAAATGCATGGGATTGAGCAGGCTGGTTTTGGTGTACATTATGTATGTGCAGAGGTTTGGTAGTGGGTTCTTTCAAATTTATGGTGTAGTTGTACCACTACTGAAAATTATACTTTTGAAAAGAGGATCTTCTCTCTTAAGGCTGTCCTTCTTAAGCCTCATCACTGAATATCTTACGATCTTAAAGAATTCTTTCTGTCCGTCGTGAATTCCCATGCCATGAGATCCCATTGCTCCTCTTTGGTACACAAGGGATTTAATCAAAATTGAAAGGAATTATTTCATAGATGTGTTTTTTAGGGTTCCTGTCCCAGAGGATGCTGCCAGAACAGGAAAACAAGGAGACAATGCTCCTCACACCATGACTGTATTTTAGATGCCATTCCAGAGACAATGAGGAAAAGTAGTGACTTTCATTTCATGTTAAGATAATGCAAGAATGGTTGAGAGGATGTGGTCTAAATATCTTTCAGTCAAAGAAATAATAGGTATGGAAATCATAGTGCTGTAGAGAGAGGGACTTGTACTACAAATACTATCTGAGAGTATAAATATGGAGTTACTGGTGCAACAAACTAATTATATTTATTCCTACTTCTTGCCTTTTATGATATAATTATATTGATTTAAGGGTAAAGAGACACGACTTTTATGAAGCATACAGGAAAGGAGTTAGGTATCTTTCCCAAAGTGTTAAATTTCAAGGAACTGACTAATTTTCAATGGAATGTCCCAAATGTGTGTAATATTCTTAACATTCTGCATCACAATGCTTGTGCTGTGACCTTTATCTCAGCAGATATATGTGTGAAAATATATTTATCTGGACAACTGTTTAATGGTTCAAAGGCTGCAAAGTCTGCTATGTAAATTGCTTTAGCTAAAGCCTGCAATATATTTTACACTTTCATTTAAAAAAGATTTGATTTTTAACACTGTTTAAATATTTTCCCCCTGCCCAAAGACAAACCCCAAACCAGTTCTACCAACTTTTGACACAATTTGAATGTACACAGGGTAAAATCCTATTTGAATTCAGAGTTAATAGGAAATGGAGCTGAAAAACTTGGGAATCATTTACTGCATTTTTTTTCAGACTTCTTGGATTGCTTTTGTGAGACAATACACTGCAGATTTTCTAATAAAATTTTCACCAATGTAAATTCTTGGCATACTGAGGATAAAATTAGCTCACAGAGACAATATTGGCAAAGAATTAAAAAAATGGAAGACTGTGAATGAAATTTTGCCTTCAGTTATCCCCAGGCATTCCTGAGGGGAATTTGTAGGACTGCCAACAATAAATGAGGGTTAAATTTCACATTTTTTATGTATGTGCTGAGCATGTCATTTATGTAGTTTCTGTGAAGAATATATATGTCAAGCACACAGAAGTTATGCATGGGATACTTAGAAATACAATAAAGATGTCAAATGGGCTTGTCTTATTTGCTATCCTGGACTTGAATATGTACCTTTTTTTCTTTCTTTCAGGTAAGAAAGTACAAAGAATTGATTGAAGTGTATCAGCAGCGAATCCTGAATCTAACCATCAGAGTGGAGCATATGGAGAAAGGCGGTGTATCTTACACAGAACTGGACTTCCAGTTACTGAAAGTGGAAATCAGTGACCTAGAGAGACTGGTCACACAGCTGAAGCCCAGCCTTGTTGGAAGCAGTGCCGTTGTTGAGCAAATATATTTGGAGGTATTGCCAAAGTCTTAATTAGCCACAGAGGTTCAAACATACAGATAGTCTATTCTCTCCTTAGTGTTTAGGTTGAGGAAATGTAGCCTGTCCCTACTGCAGCCAGTGGAATTATTTTAGCATTTCATCAGCATAAATTAGAAGAAAGCTTGACCTTAAATGTGTTAACTCCTTTTTTTCTTGGTACAGAGCACAGAAAAGCAAAGAAACCCCAAATCAAAGGGAGACCACTTCGTTTTTGCCAAATGTCTAACTGAAAGCTAACATTTTTGCATAGTTTTAAGCATGAGTTGATTAAATTATTATAACAAATATTAATTTATAGACCCCTATGCTTGAAAGCCGCCACGCTTTAACTTAGATAATTAAAAAATTAGCTTCTGGTTGCTAGGGCAGTGACCCAATCAATATGAAATCAAGAAGTGGGAAAGACTATCACATTTTTGAAATTGTAGTTAATCACTCACCTAGAGAGAATAATTACTTTAGATGGAAAGTGAAATGTCATTTTCTCCATTGTCCTCTAATTCATCAAGTAGGTGATGGAGAATATTATTTATCTTTGCATATAAAATTTCCAGATACTGTTGTAAGTCTGGAATAAGTACTTTTTTATATATAATAGTTGTACTTGCCTAAGGCTTACTGTATACTTTTATAGTACATATGAAATAACACTATATTTTTGCATTATGATACAGAACTTAGCGTTAAAGCATTTCCTGGTGATCACATACTTCTCCGGAAATGAAAAGTTTTGGCTGGCAAGATAAGATCTATTCTTAGGAATATTTCTTAAATACTGTTTTGTAACATCTGTAGGATGATCGACACCTCCTGCAAATATCTGCAAAATGAAGTTGACAGAAATTTAAACTTGTTCTCTCTTTTTATTTTTATTTTTTGTCTCAAGATCACAAATCTGACTATTCTGGTAAATGAACTAGAATCACTGGACAAAAGCAATATCCTTGCAATTCGTCGACAAGTTGCGTCTCTCCAGAGCCGATTGAAAGAATGTGAAGAGAGCACAAATAAAACTACAGTACCCCCTTACTTCCCACCAGGTAAACAATTCTGTTGTTTATCAGATAAGAAACAACATAATACATGGGTAAAACAGTAAATACAGGGATTTGGGAGATCAGTGTGCTCAGCTTGCTCCCTGAAATGTTTATACACCAATGCACGCAGCATGGGGAATAAGCAGGAGGAGCTAGAAACCTGGGTTCGGGCAGGAGATTATGATCTGGTGGCAATTACAGAGACATGGTGGGACAGCTCACATGACTGGAATGTGGTCATGGGTGGCTATGTCCTTTTCAGGAAAGACAGGCCAGCCAGGCGAGGTGGTGGAGTCGCTCTTTACGTGAAAGAGCAACTACAATGTCTTGAATACCATCCAGGCATGGAGGAGGAGCAAGTTGAGAGTGTATGGGTTAGAATTAAGGGGCAGGCTGGCAGGAGAGATACTGTTGTGGGTGTCTATTACAGGCCACCAGATCAGGGTGAGGAAGTTGATGAGGCCTTCTACAGGCAGCTGAGAGCGGTCTCACAATCACAGGCCCTGGTTGTCGTGGGGGATTTTAACTTCCCTGATATTTGCTGGAAGGACAACTCAGCCAGCCAGCCACAGTCCAGGAGGTTCCTCCAGTGCATCGATGATAATTTTCTGTTGCAAATGGTGGAGGAGCTGACTAGGAGAGGAGCACTGCTGGACCTCATCCTCGTTAACAAGGAGGATCTGGTTGAAGCAGTAAAGGTTGAGGGCTGCCTTGGCTGCAGTGACCATGAAATGGTGGAGTTCAGGATCTCATGTAGCAGAAACAAAATAGCAAGCAGAATTGCAACCCTGGACTTTGCCAAGGCAAACTTTGGATTTTTCAAGCAATTACTAGAGAAAATCCCATGGGCAAGGCTGTTTGAAGGTAAAGGGGCCCAAGATAGTTGGTTAGCATTCAGGGACTGCTTCTACCGTGCTCAAGATCAGAGCATCCCGACACGTAGGAAGTCAAGGAAGGGAGCCAGGAGACCTGCGTGGCTAAACAGGGATCTGCTGGGTAAGCTCAAGGGCAAGAGGAGAATTTACAGATCTTGGAAGGCGGGGCTGGCCACTTGGGAAGAATATAAGGCTGTTGTCCGAGGATGTAGGGAGGCAACTAGGAAAGCAAAGGCCTCCCTAGAATTGAACCTGGCGAGAGGGGTAAAGGACAACAGGAAGAGTTTTTTCAAATACGTGGCAGATAAAACTAACACCAGAAGCAATGTAGGCCCACTGATGAATGAGGTGGGTGCCTTGGTGACAGATGATACAGAGAAGGCAGAGTTACTGAATGCCTTCTTTGTCTCTGTCTACTCTGCCGGAGGCTGTCCTGAGGAGCCCCGTTCCCCTGAGGCCCCAGAGGAAGTCAGGGCAGTGGAGGAGTTTGCTTTAGTCGATGAGGACTGGGTTAGGGACCAATTAAGCAATCTGGACATCCATAAATCCATGGGTCCAGACGGGATGCATCCACGGGTGCTGAGGGAGCTGGCTGATGTCATTGCTAGACCACTCTCCATCATCTTTGCCAAGTCTTGGGAGACGGGAGAGGTGCCTGAGGACTGGAGGGAAGCAAATGCCACTCCAGTCTTCAAAAAGGGCAAGAAGGAGGACCCGGGTAACTATAGACCGGTCAGCCTCACCTCCATCCCTGGGAAAGTGATGGAACGACTTATCCTTGGTGCCATCTCAAGGCATATCAGGGATAAGAGGGTCATTAGAGACAGTCAACATGGCTTCACGAAAGGGAAGTCGTGCTTGACTAACCTCATAGCCTTTTATGAGGATATAACAAGGTGGATAGATGATGGCAGAGCGGTGGATGTGGTCTACCTTGACTTCAGTAAAGCATTTGACACAGTCTCCCACAGCATCCTTGCTGCTAAACTGAGGAAGTGTGGTCTAGACTCTCGGGTAGTGAGGTGGACTGCGAACTGGCTAAGGGGAAGAAGCCAAAGAGTTGTGGTCAATGGGGCGGAGTCTGGTTGGAGGCCTGTATCCAGTGGAGTGCCTCAAGGGTCGGTACTGGGACCAGTATTATTCAATATATTCATCGATGACTTGGATGAGGGACTAGAGAGTACTATCAGCAAGTTTGCTGATGACACCAAGCTGGGAGGAGTGGCTGACACACCAGCAGGCTGTGCTGCCATCCAGCGAGACCTGGACAGGCTGGAGTGTTGGGCGGGGAAAAATTTAATGAAATACAACAAGGGTAAATGTAGGGTCTTGCATCTGGGTAGGAACAATCTCGGGTTCCAGTATAAGTTGGGGAATGACTTATTAGAGAGTAGTGTAGGGGAAAGGGACCTGGGAGTCTTGGTGGACAGCAGGATGACCATGAGCCAGCACTGTGCCCTTGTGGCCAGGAAGGCCAATGGCATCCTGGGGTGTATTAGAAGGGGAGTGGTTAGTAGGTCGAGAGAGGTTCTCCTTCCCCTCTACTCTGCCCTGGTGAGACCCCATCTGGAATACTGTGTCCAGTTCTGGGCCCCTCAGTTCAAGAAAGACAGGGAACTGCTGGAGAGAGTCCAGCACAGGGCAACTAGGATGATTAAGGGAGTGGAGCATCTCCCTTATGAGAAAAGACTGAAGGAGGTGGGGCTCTTTAGTTTGGAGAAGAGGAGATTGAGGGGTGACCTCATTAATGTTTACAAATATATCAAGGGTGAGTGTCACGAGGATGGAGCCAGGCTCTTCTCGGTGACAACCACTGATAGGACAAGGGGTAATGGGCTGAAACTGGAACATAAGAGGTTCCGCTTAAACTCGAGAAGAAACTTCTTCTCAGTGAGGGTGACGGAGCCCTGGAACAGGCTGCCCAGAGAGGTTGTGGAGTCTCCTTCTCTGGAGACATTCAAGACCTGCCTGGACACGTTCCTGTGTGGCATAGTCTAGGCATTCCTGCTCTGGCAGGGGGATTGGACTTGATGATCTTTCGAGGTCCCTTCCAATCCCTAACATTCTATGATTCTATGATTCTATGATTCTTTGTTAATATTAAACACAGTTATAATGATACTACTTAGCTCTTGAAAAATCGAGCAGACAGCTCCTGATGTTTCGTCAATGAGTTCAAAAAGAAAATGAGGCCAAGAAACAAATTCTTCCAGACACAGTGGCTGTTTTCAACTGGAAAAAGTTGTAATCTTCTTCTTACCTGCAGTGCGAAAAGCAAATATCTACCCCCTTCTCTTTTTAAAAGAGAATTACTTTTTTCTTTCTTTCTTTCTTTCTTTCTTTCTTTTTTTTTTTTTTTGTGGGAAACTGTGCTTTTTTTCTGACCAGCTTTGATTTTTAACAGCTCCTGTGAAAGTGACCAGTGTCATGGCAATTTTGCTCTAATGCTGCTTGGGAAATGTATGAGCAACAGTTGATTTACTAAAGCTGTTGGTATGCAAGCTCCGGAAGGTAGCTTTGCATGAATATTACTTTTGCTTGACAGGCAAGAGTCTTCTGAATCAGAAGGTCAAGAACCCTGGGGGGAAATTCTGGTCTCGGGGACATAAGTGGGAGCTTTATTACTGATTTCAGTGGAACTAGGATTTTAATTTTTTTTTTTTAAACTAGGAAAGGTTACATTCTGGGGCTTAGATCAGTGGTTCCCAGAGTGCGGTTCATATAAAAGTATCAACAGTCACAAGGCATGTGGTAATTAGTTGACAGCTGGAATAATTTCTGTCTGACAGTGTGCTCAGTTTGAAAAATCACATTGTGAGTGAATCATAGTTCAAGAAATTTTGAGAGTCTGTGTAATACAGTGGAGCAAACCATTTAGGAAACACTGGTTTAGATATGCCAGGTCAAGCATCCCACTTGCACAAAGGCAGATTTATCAAATTGGGTTGATCCCCTGAGTGTTTTATACACAGGGGATTCCTTCTGAGGGAGAATTTTAAGAGAGAAAGTGCTCTGTATTATACAATACCCAGGGGAAGGATACCTTTTTTTTCACATAAGCTCATTAGCAATCGGCTAGAGGAGGCCATTAAAAAGGATGAGTGGAGTCCTGCTTGCAAGGAGCACAGGTCTGTACCTACTAGCATTTACTTCTCATCACCTTGGGGTCTGCTTGTTCAAATGTCTCGGTAGAAAAGTGAGAGGCAGAAATACAAGCTTCCCTTAGGAACAGCAACCTTTGCTAATGCTGTCTCCCTAGGGCTTCGTGGCACTGTGAGCAGCTGCTCCTCTTCTCTGCCAGGGTGCATGAGTAACACCTTGTCTGGGGATCAGGCAGAAGGGAAAGCTGAACCAAAAACCTGCATTGCAAGATCTTAAGGCTCTTGTCTGCTCTGTAAAGAAGGGCTTAAAACGCTTCAATGAAAAAAAAAAAAAAAAAAGAAAAAAAAAGAAAAAAAGCAATATTTTAAAAGTATTTGAAGGGCATCTCATTGATTTATTGAGGTTGATGGTGTGTGGAAAGAAATAGCCTCCTTCTCTTCAAGCCTACAGCAAGGCTTTGGTTTGGTGAGAAAGTACTGAGCACTGGAACGAGAATACTGTGTATTTCTATGAGTGATGGAAGAAGGGGCTGCTTTTACACCTAGGTGGTTGGCGTGAGCATCTGTGGGATGTAGGATCTTTTGGAGAGGGAAAGGGAGGTCTATGCTTCACAGTGCAGAGCCTAGAGCAGGATGATAACTCTGGGATGGGTAAACATTACCGCATAGAATTGTGACCATAATAGAATTATTTAGCATGGCTTCTTAGGACATGATGGGGAGATGGATAGGATTTCTCTGGGATCAAAATGGTATTGCTTTAGCATTGCCTTATTCCTGAACAGCGTGCCAGCTAGCTCAAGCACCTTTGCATGTCACTGCAGTGTGTGCGAACCACAGAGCAGAAAATAACCTAGAAGGCCAAAACTCCAGGTGGTATGGGCAACTATAGCTCCATTGACTTCCAGGAAATTGCTACCACTGATGCTAGCTGAGGACACCCTGTGGTGTCATCCGTGAGTTTATCTCTTGCCCACAGCTATAGGAATGCTGGAGGAGATGGAGGACATGTGTGGCGTATTGTCATGGTCATCCTTAGGGCGAGGATAGTCTCTGAGGCTGCTGGCACAAAGGAATGGCAGAGCAACTGCGAAGGGCTGGCAAGTTTTCTGCCTGTTGGGAGGTGCCATCTCTACAGATAACCCAGGTGTCATGTAGGCTCAGATCCCCACTAATCCACACAGGGCTGGCATATCCTGACTTTGTGTGCCTGGCAGGGAGCAAATATGTTCTGGGCAGAGAGCTTTATAGAGCGATTACATGTCCTGAAGACTGTATCTGAAAACAAGTAGTAGTATGAAGATGTTGTTGCTTGGGGAGATGGAATAAGCATGTGAGAACTGCATTTTCTAGATGGTCAGTTTGGAGATTTTGCATGGATGCTCACACCTAGGCCTCTGAAGCTCTCTAGCACTCATTTACACATTTGAACACAATTTCCATACGTTTTCTCTGCAAGCTTGAATGCCTTGAATTCCTGCCAAACCATTTGGCCTTGCCCTGCTTTTAGTTCATATTATATTTATAATGTTTGTATTAAACTGACTCTTTGTCCTGTTTTCAGACTACATTTTCTTTCCCCCTTCATCCTCTCTCCTGCATATATTGGGTAGGCAACAAGAACTAGAGAGAGCTTGGCTAGTCCCCAAGCTGTCTAAGACCATGAGTCTAAAGGCAAATTTAATTAAAGATTCTTGCTTCTCAGTGCTGTAGTACATAGCCCCTCTGACTCTATCCCCCAAGGCTTTTGCTGCTGTATTTCTCACAGTGAGCAGGCCTGTTCTCACACAGCGTAGCAGGAAGAAATCACTGGTCTCCATTTGCCTTTCTCTCTGGCTGGAGAGGTGGGTGTCTGAGATGGGGCTCAGTAAATATATAGTTAATCATCACCATCATCACTGACTTTCCTATCTGCAGCAGTTCCTAGCATCTAGCTCTTCACAGTTCCAGTAAGAAGAAAT
The DNA here is from genome assembly GCA_020746105.1 of Trogon surrucura. NCBI lineage: Eukaryota > Metazoa > Chordata > Aves > Trogoniformes > Trogonidae > Trogon > Trogon surrucura. The sequence continues at coordinate 36,267,872 of CM036617.1, forward strand.
ATTTATCCATTCACTTGACTTTTGTGCTGACCTCATCTGGCTGCATCTGGGCAGGTATAGAGAGAAAAGACCCAGGATGGTTCTCTGAGGACTCCACAGCAGATTCTTTGTCACATCTCACTAAAATAATCTGAGAGAAGCAGCAGTGAAAAGCGAGTCAGATGAAACTCTCAAATGCAAAAAAAAAGAAAGAAAGGGGAAGAAAAAGAGCAAAGCTGTTTTCCTGGATTTTATACACTTATAAATCAAGGCTTTCAAGTTAATGCTGAATAGCTCTCAGCAGGAGGAGGACCTCGTGTAGTTTATCACTGAAACTCTGGCAATCCTATTGGAGTCTTACAGTGATTTCACTTTTACCTTATATTCTACCTCCCATGTACCTAAGATGTCTGTGGTTTTTTAAGTGTTTTGAAATTAATACATCCACACACAAAGAGAGAGAGGCATGTCTACAGGCACCTGAAAAGAGCTGGCCAGCGCCTCCTCTCCAAGGCTGCCTGAACTGCCACTGGAGACACATGTATTTCTCCATTGGTAGTGGAGGGAGCTTAGCTGAGGCACCGGAATTTTCAGTTGCCTGAAGGCAGGTCAGATGAACTCCAGCCCTCCGCCTCATGCTGTTAGGTGTTGACAACATGAGTGTTCTCTGACACAGCTGTTAGCTTGTGTATGTGCCTGGTGGTACTGGTGAAGACTGAGTTGTCTGTGCGGGTCTTCCTATGTCAGTAAGTAGAAGCCAAGGTGAGCCTTTCGCTGAGCAGCTCTGTCTTCTGTGTCTCGAGCCATAGTAACATAGCTCACACATCTGGATGAAGTCGTTCATCTGGTGGGAGAGAACAGTGCACTGCTGGTGCTTGGGAACATGTGTGAGTGTGTCACCAGCCTGCTCCTGGTCTCTGTGCCCCTCATAGGAGTTTCTTTAAATGTGGATCCCACCTTGTCTGATGGTCTTCTGCAGCATAGGTGAACCGTGGTGCCTTCTCTTCTGTGAGCACATGCAGCTGCTCGGCAGGGGGAGATTGCTGAGATTTTGGCACCTGTGTTGTTGGAGTGAGAAGCTGATGTGCTCTGCGAGTTCTTCAGAGCGAAGCGGGTGAAGCGAGACCCAACAGGATGTGTCTAACTGCTGCCCATTAACCAAGCAAGTCAGGCTCCCTGCAGTCCTGACAGTGAAGTGCCAGCTCCTTTTCTGATAAATCAGAAAGATTAGTACACAACTGAGCTGAGGTTCTGGTTCTTTATGTAGGGAGAAGGAGAAGTATGTGTATATGTACTTACATTAGTGCTCTTCTTGCCTATTTGCAACATAGGCATGAAACAAAGGAAGGCAAAAATACCAGGACATCATTTATCAGTGGCCCAAAACAGTAGAGAAAACAGTTAAAAACTTGAAAGTTTGAATAATGCATATGGATTTATTTCAAGTACCTTCTAATATTTACAAAATTACATGACACTTTGTTTCCTTTGTGCATTTTTTTCCCCATAAGATCCAGACAGGGAGGCAAGTTTAGATTAAATAAACAACAGTGAATTCTTCTGAACCTGTGCAGAAGACAGATCACCCCCTGACTACCACAGAGTTTTTTGGTAAAAAAAATAATAATTCTGGGAGAGTTTTCAAGGAAATCAAAATCGAGCACATACTCTATAGAAACCTCAGACAATTTTTTATGTCATTAAAACGGAACACGCTTCTAACTTTATTTTAATAATTCATTGTTTCATAAATAAAAACCAAACAAGTGTTCAGCAGAGAGATCTCTTTAAGGGAAGAAATAATAATTTATTATTTCTTTTGTAAAAAAAGGTCTCTCTGCTGAACACACGTTTGTTTTTTATTTATGAAACAATGTATGAATTATTAAAATAAATCTGGAATTGTGTTCTGCTTAATGACATGAAAAATTATTTGAGGTCGCATATAGATGAGCTTAGCACTGCTTCACTACCTGCAAGCTTCGGTGCTATATTTTTCTAAACAAATCAAGAGTTTTAGAGCATTTAATAACCATTTAATTCTGAGATAAGTTTATTGTGATATAAGCACAGTAATATATTCAATATGTCACCAGCTTGAAAGAAGCCCTTATGCCGGAGGTAACAATACATAATAGAGATATAAGAAAAAAAAGCAGTTTGAATTGATTTATGGAGTTGGCAGGCTGCAAACCGTTTTGCACTGTCTGCCTTAGCTTTCTTCCTTTGCATGAGCTGAGGTATAAGCACCTCCAAATGCTGGCATCTTTGCCAAGAGCTGAGGCCATGTTACTAGCCATGCTACGTGCCATTTCCAGAGATACAGCCTGGCTGGTCATACAGCAGTGCCTTCCTTGCGTGCTATATTTGGAAATGAGGTTTCTGCTCCAGGGCCTCGTCCTTCGTAAAGCACTTAAGTGCATGCTTAAATGCTCATCTGCTCCAAGCCAGGAATGCTGATTTGCATCGATTCTTGGTGGCACGGAGAGAAGCAGCTTAGAGGCAGGGTCATCCCATGTTTCAGCTGCAAGAATCCCAGGACACAAAAGGGGCTGAGGGAGGAGATGAGGTTGTTCACAATTTGTGGCATCCTCTCTGCCATGAGCTGGGCACCCAGTGATCCAGAGCCGCTCCCGTTGGCAATACTCACCTCAAGGAAGTTGCCAACGTGGCCTGGGGATGCAGGGATTTAGTTCAGCATAGTGATTTATATTTAATGTAAAGCTGCTCTCCACCTTCTTCATAAATGTTGAGAGGAGGCTGCAGGCGAATCAGGTGTCCCCCAAGTCACTAGTGCAAGACAGCACAAAACTGCGAGGGATGAAGGTGTTATGTAATGGAAAGAGAAATACTAGATTATGAGAAAGGAGGAGACATGGAGAGCTTCACTGCCCAAATTGAATTTACACATTGGAATAAATGTTACTCTCTAGCTTGGACATTTTAACACTCAAGCCACAGGTTTCTTTGTCCCAGAGGCAGAGCACCTTCTGCTGGGCAAAGCAGATCAGAAAAAGATTTCTATGCGTTTGCAACAGTCCATTTTTTTCACCAACTATCTCATTTCATAGAATCATAGAATCATAGAACGTTAGGGATTGGAAGGGACCTCGAAAGATCATCAAGTCCAATCCCCCTGCCAGAGCAGGAATGCCTAGACTATGCCACACAGGAACGTGTCCAGGCAGGTCTTGAATGTCTCCAGAGAAGGAGAATGTTCCCAGTGTTTTTTCCAAGTGAAGCATTTCAGATTGGTCTGTATACAAATTTCTCTCTATATGCGGGATAGACTAGGATGCCTTTGAGAATAAGATACCTCCTAGGCTTTTACTGTCAGTGGCTTTAGGAGTTTTCAGTTTGACTCTTTAAGTATTGTTTGGCCTTGCTTAGGGATGGCCAGCTTTGAGGGCAAAAGGTGAATTCTCTCTCTGTTATTTCTCTTTCTTTTTTTGTGCAAAAACACAGATTGTTTATATGCTACACATTCCTTCATATGACTGAGCTTATGAACAACCATTCTTTTCACACTGTCTGTAAGCAATCATGACACAGTACCCATGCAAAGTATTAAAATATCAGAATATAAATTCGACTATCATCATTGATGCTGTAGCTCGTGGTGTACGGAGTTTCTGTGCTCAGGAAGGTATTATTAATGACAAAGAGTTGTGGCCATTAATATATTGATTAATTGACATGTGAGACTTGGGATTATTTGCAATATACTTAATCTTTAATGAGGAAGGCTGTCTAGTGGCCGGAGCACCACACTGAATTGGGAAACACTGGAGTACGACTAAGCTTGTGAGCTGGTGCCAGTCACTTGACATTTCTGCCTCTATTCAAGTGACCATGTCCTTACAATGAAAAAATCACGGGCAATTTTGTGCCAGTAACACAAAAAGCTAATGTTAACACTTGGAAAAAACCATTCCGGTTTTCACCAGTGGCAGCTTCTGTCTCAGACGCTCACAGACATTTCTGAGTGGAGGATTTTTTCCACCAGTGACTTACAATTCTGAGAATTTATCAAGAAACAGGAATGTCACTGCCATTCACCATGAGTAAAAAGAAAATATTTCTTGTATCTAAATTCATTCTTCCATGATCCTGAAAATGGTTTTGTAATTGATATGTGGAAAACAGAGCTGTTCTGATTCAGCTTGAAGACATATTCTTTTCAGAGTTGCACCACATGAAAACTCAAAGTAATATCTGTCTAGTTTTCCTGGGCTGTGATTGTTACTGTCTGCAGATTTCTTTGAGGGAGTGAGGTGGAGGGCACCGTGTGGCTGTGACACACTGTTGTAAAGATGTGATTCTGACAGCAGAATGCTAATCTGAAATGTGACTTTGGAATTACTGCTGCTGCTGCTTCTTCCCCCCTCTGCAATGGAATACACAGAAATCAAATGCTTCTCTTTCTTTTTTTTTTCCCCCATCTTCCATGCTCTCAGTTCCACTGAGGTAGAAAAAACCCTAAAATGCTTCTGAAATTGTATTTTCCAAGGGATTTCCTAGTGCATCAGGCTGGTGTTCATCAAATGGGTAGAAATAGAACTCTATCCCTTGTCTGGAACAGTGCTGTAAGCATTTATTTTCTGCAGATTAATCCCGACTGAGGATAGATGTCGCTATCTTTTCTCCACCCCCTACCCCTCCAAATAGCTGTAATAATATGTACTTTTTTGTTTTGTTTTGTTTCAACTAACTTTCTGGGTCAGCTTCAAACACTTAATGCCACCCAGTTGCTGGCCTTATCCCAAGGTGAGCCTTTTACACATAAAGTTATGCATTTGTGGCTGTGCTTTGCCACAAAGTCAATCCCTAGTAAACACACTCTAGAGGCTACAGTATGCAAAACCTCTGTCCTAATGATGATGTTTGAAAAAAATGTGGGTTTTTTTCCTCTTTAATTGCAGGTAGCTGCACTCACCGTGGACTGTTGAATGTTAGCGAGCCCTACATTGTAAAGCTGAACTGGAGAGGATCTTCCTATAAATATGGTTCCTGGGGTAGAGATTACTCTCCCTCTGACCCAGAGAAGGAAGTCTATTGGGTTGCGCCGTTGAACACAGATGGGAGATACTTAGAAAACTACAGAATTTACAATTCCTTTGATAATTTGCTGCTGTTTCAACCCATGTATGAACGTAGAATAACATATGGGGAAGGAAGTGGTGCTGCCCTTTATGATAATTATTTGTATTATCATTCTTATAATTCAAGATATATGGTGAAACAAGATTTCAGAACAAACACCATGGTTTTGAGGAAGGATCTTGCAGGTGCTGCTATTGGTAACCGTTTCTCTTATGCAGGTGTGCAATGGCAAGATATAGATTTTGCCGTGGATGAAGGTGGGTTATGGGTTATATACTCAACAGAAAATAACATGGGCAATATTGTGATTAGCAAACTCAATGACACCACACTTGATGTGCTGAATACTTGGCAGACAAGACAGTACAAGCCATCTGTTTCCAATGCTTTCATGATATGTGGTGTTTTGTATGCCACAAGGCCACTGAGCACTAGGAAAGAGGAAATCTTCTACATGTATGACACGAGTACTGGCCAGGAAGGTAGACTTAGTGTCATTATAGAAAAAAAGTTAGATCAAATCCAGAGTATTGATTATAACCCTGCAGATCAGAGACTGTATATTTACAATGATGGTTACCTTGTAAGACATGATGTGACCTTTCAGGCTTAGTATCTCAGGGACATAATCATGAGATAGAACTGGTAGCAACTAAACTGAGAGATCTGATGAGCCTTTAGACAATGCTGCTGCCAGTTCACCTTGTCTGATTTGCCGTATCTGTGGATGTTGTATGTATTTACTTTACTCTTTAAAGGAATTGCCCACTCTGTTCAGTAGTATTACTGGCAGCAGTGTTCGGTAGGACCGGGTTCTTTAGGTTTTTATTGGTGTTTATTGGTGCTCACTGCTTTACAATCGTCCTCTCTCTGAGGGTAGATTAACTGCATAGATTTAGTGCTTTTTGTTCACAGAAATTGATGGGCACAGCCTATCTACTAACTGAGAAGCTAATTACCCACTGATGTGCATTTGTCAGTGCAACACAGGCAAGTCACCCAGAAACTGAGAATGAATTTCCACTGATCTTCATCAGAGTGAATTGGAGCCTCAGAGAAATTAATTGAAGGACTAAAATAGTATGGTATAGGAAGTAGACTTAGTTGGAAGACAGCAACCCATTTGTTAGGTGGAAGCAAGTAGTATCTAGCACAAGACTTCAGGAGAGAGGGTAGAAATGTACTTTGCTGCTTGGAGCCTTACCACAGGGAGGGGAGAGAATGCACTGGGGCAAGGGCAGAGTTCACTGCCCTCGCCATCACTGATGCAGCGGGACAGCTGCCCCTAGGGCCCCACCTGTAGCTGTCTCTTAGCACCTCAGCCCTCTCCCAAGCTGTAACAGCACCAGGCTGGCTTCTAGAAATGGCTGTGGGGACAAAACTGGCAGCAGGGCTCTCACCAGCTTTCTTTGTCCCACTCTGCTGTGCTTAGCAATTCCATGTGCCTAAACCTGGCCTTACAAAAGATTTTGCTGCAAACTAGACATGTTGTCTGGTCACTTTGTCTCTGTTTTCCTGGCAGTACAGTGCAAGAAACACTGTTTCCCTTCTCTTTATGCTCTTGTAAGCTCATGAAAATCCTCCCATTGACTTTATTGACCATAAGTGGCTCTTAGGTATATATCATGCATTCCCACAGAATGACAGCCGTGTTATTTAATGCGCCTCTATTCAGCAATTTTGCCATTCTGTAATTAGACTCCTGAAAGCCTTGTTAGTGTAAGGTCCAATTTGTTCTCTGGGTAATTCTGTCTTACAACAAGGTAAAAGATCTTGTGGAAAACAGAAGTTTGGTCAAACTAGTTGAATATATGATGTGTTTTTTTTTTTAATAAATATTGTGTAATATTTTCTGAGTGTGTGCTCTGTAACGTCTTACCTTCATCATGTCAGAAAGCAGACTGAAATACTGAAATTCAGAGCTCTACAGTGATGAAGAATGCAGTCCATGCTGTTCGTTTTCTTCAGTAACCTATACAACCATGTCTGTGTCCTCTGACAATCAAAATCAATGTTTGCAAATGATTGCTTTTGTTTCAATAAAAAAATATTTCAAAGAATCTCAGCTGTGCTATAGAGCCATGTAAAGCTGCTTATGACAAATAGGTGACTTCTGGCATGCAACAGAAAGCCATGGCACCAAATGTTTGAAACAGGATCATTGCACTCACTTGGGCTCCGTATGCTTAAACAGCTCTGGGAACAACACAAAGGTGTGAATCAGTATGTCAACAAGTACATACGAGGAGCTTTACTTCCTCACACAGAAATATGTTAGCTGGTTAGGGTAACATTTCTCCACCAAGCTGAGATGTTACTTTAAACATGGGAAGCTGATGAATTGATGACATGTTTTGAAGCCAGGTGCTGCCACTTATCAGGTATCAGCATCTGTTTCTTGGAAACCTGTGAAATGAATTTGAAAGCCAGGGAGGCATCGGTGCGGTAATCAGACCAGTCAGCACAAGCAGTGCTGCTGTGTGAATAATCCCTAGCAGCCCAAGTAAGCATTTGTCTGGGAAAGGAAGAAGAAAATACTGCAAAAAAATTTTTTTTCCTGTCTGTCTGTGTGTGTAACAGAAGGTGGACAGGTCTCAGTATGATGAAATGTCAACAGCATGGGCTTTGGGGCTCCTCAGCTCACCACCGTTTAGGGAGAGAGTTGATATTGACATGTATGTGACCAATTCTGGTGAATTGGCTGTGATTCTGAAGTCCTACCTGGGGCCAAGTCCTTTTAGTCTAGTTTTCTTTCCTTTGGAAACAGCAATCAACACAGACTGGAGGCTTCAGTGGTAGCGGTGGAGGTGGGGATGTGGTGATTGCTCAGGATGTTCGGTTGCAGGGTGGTCCAGGCCCTGTGTGACCAGACACTGAGGTGATCCAGAGATGGGAAGAGAGCAGCAGCAGCCATCTATTTAGGGTACCACACAATAGCACTGCAGAGAAGATGGAACCATAAGGTTAGACCTCAGTAGGCCAGTACAAGAAGGAACGCAGAAACATCCCTGCACTTATAGAACCATAAAATATTTTGTGTGGAGGGGTTGAGTCAGAATGTTTTAGTCTTGACAAGGCTGAATGTGTCCTTTGATTTTTGTCCTGTGCTAATATTTTTCAGGCAGCTAGTTCCTGGGTGCAGTGGGGGCTCCCCTGAAGCCTATCAGGGCAGAGCCTGGCAGCTTGTCCTGTCCCAGTACCCTGGCTAGGAACAGGGCAGCTGGGCAGCATCAGGGCAGCCCCACCCCTGGGCATTGGCCACCTCCGTGAGGACAGGAACAGGTCGAGGCCAGGCTGGGACATGGGCCTGGCCTGGCAGTACCCATTGTCAGGCAAGGCTGTGGGGAGCTGGAGCAGAGGCTGACAGCCCTGGGGGGGCTGACATGGGGTCCTGGGGAGTGGGGCAGGGTGGGCAGTGAGGCCCATAAGTGCCCCTGGAGTCCTGGCAGTTGGCAGTGGTTCTGTTCAGTAAGATGGTCTGCAGAGCTGTAGAAAGACCATTGTGCTTTTAAAAGCAGAAAAATAAAGGCACGAACTGACTATATTTGAGCTCTTGGGCTATTGATTTGGCATTTCCCCATGGAGGTTTTGGGGTATATAAACAATATTGAACATAAATAGTACCTGCCACAGAGCCAGAGGGAGAGGACATCTGTCTGTGCGGTGACATAGGGAACTGCAGTACAGGGACTTCGATGTAATTTCATTGGTGAGTGGTTTTCACACAACCTAACTTGAGGCACCTAAGGTGGGAAGCTTGCCTCTGATCTGTGTAAAGATTGCACGTGGAGAGAGTGGGACCTTCTTCAAAGGAGCACTTCAAGAGGAGGGAGTCATATATCTTTTCACTTCTTCCATTAGACTGGTCTTTTCAGAACTTGCATGAAACCACCTCCTCTCCTGTAGCTGGTGCTATCTCTGCTTACTTGGGGGGAATGCTTTCTGTGCTCCTTCACCTTGGATGTGGAGAAGTTCTCACCTCCATGCTTCCCAACAGAGGCTATTATTGGTTTGGTGGCTCTACGCCATGTCTTAGCCTGCAGTGACATACATTTCACTCTGACCCAGGCTTTCCTGACACCTGCTGACGTCTTTCCCCTTGGTGTGTTCAAAGCACAGTGACAAAATTCATTCTCTTTTGCCTTTTGCAGTTCTTCTTGGACTTACCTTCTCTAATAAGTTAGACACAACCTCTTTTTCCTGTAGTCTGGGACTTTCACGTCTTTCCTTCTCAGCAACGCTGCTACCTGAGCCTCCCTGGTTTGCTGCCTAAGTGATGCCAGCCTCTTTCATCCTCCTATTATCTTGTCACACACCCTTCCTGTTATCCCACACTGACACTTTTCTCTGGGATACCGTTTCCAAACAGATCTATCAGCCTGCGCGGTCTCCTCCAAATTTCTCATTAATTTCTCTGTGAATTTCTCTGCCCTGATGAATTGCTAACTGACTACAGCTAACTTGTTGCCTTCAGCAGGAGACCAGTATTTATTTGCATCATGTATTCATTTAGCTGGCACAAGAGAGCATAAAACTGGCACATATAAACTCTCTTATTATTCATTCCCGTATGTCACTCTCTCACTCTCTGTTGCATTCACTTGTATCTTGTCTTAAACGAGATTGCAAGCTCATCAAGGAAAATATCTGCCTTTTAATTTGGGGTAGTACAGCGACTAGCACAACAGGCTGCTACCTTCGTCCTCTCTCCTAGGTACTTCTGACCAACAGACAATAAAGAGCAGCAAGATTTGGCCTGGGATTGTTGCATGCATCTGTGTTTTTGTCTGAATTTTCATGCATGCTGCTACGTGTGCTGCATACAAATTGGCTTTGAAAAGTAGGCAAACAATATGCTTCCAGACAACTGTGTAAACATTCTGTTCAAAGTTGTTTCAGTAGCTAGGTGCACATAATGTAGCTACAATGCATCCCTAAAGTTGTACCATGTGGGGTAGGATCACTTTTCCTCCTGTAAATATTTGATTTCTTTCCTTCCTTTCTTTTCGTTTTTGTGATGGCAGAACAGTTGTTCCCTGAAATCCAGAGACCAATGGCACCAGTGTTCACCATGCACAGAGCCTGCAGCCAGGATCTTTTTCATACTGCCAAACAACCTGGGATTTTGCAGGACTAGCAGTTCTCCTTCCAATGGGACAAAATGCTCGCTTTGTAGCTGAGCTGGGTTTGGAGAGATGGGAATTCAGGGATTGCAACATTATGGTTTGTAAAAGCAAGCACGTGTGAGGGCAAATGTGTGTGTCTAGCAGGAATCTTCCCCTCTGCTTGCTGGGCTGCTGCCAGTTTGCAAGCTGTTAGCCACATACAGGGAAGCAAATGAAGTGAAGGAAGCTGCATGGGCAAACATCCTTTTGAGTCTTCAGGGAGTGGCTCCTGCCACTGGCCTACATTCTCCAGGCTACTTGGGCTGTACTTGGCCTTGGGCCATGAGTGAGGACAAATCTGGCTTTAAATTATTGCTCTTCATGAGCAATGAGGCTAGAAAGTGATGGCCCGGCTCCAAACTCAGCAGCTCCTAAACTTTTTTATCTTCTGCCTGCTACATGTGATTCCTAGGGAGTAGCGGGACAGTCATATCCCACATATATCTGTGTGCCATTCGCACATGTGCTATCGTGGAGAGGGAACAAGATGGACAACACTGCTACACAGCTGGTGGATCCAATGGTGGCAGAAGGCATCACTGAAAGAAAATATGTGAGTGTGGTGCTTTTGGCTGGGGCAGTGCAGAAGAGGGGCAAAATCCTAGACAGATCCCAGGAGGGTCTCCCTGTCCACCTCTCTGCTTGAAGGCAGGATCACATATGTCTGAGCTGCCCTTGACAGCTGTTTGTGTAATCTGGTCTTTAAAACCTCTAATGATAAAGATTTCACAGTCTCCCTAGGTGGCCTCTTTGGGCACTTAACTACCCTCACAACTAGGAAACATTTCATAAACTCTTTCTGCTGCAAATTAAGAGGATTTAAGAAGTTAAGCATGACTATGTTGCTGAGACCAAAGGCTCAGCTACCCCAGTATTCTCTACCTGACAGTGGCCAATAGCAGATGCTTCAAAGAAGTGAGAAGGAGAAGGACAAGGATGCACTGATAATTCTGCCACTGGACTTCCTTACTCTGAATTTTGGGAATATTTTCTTGGTCTGTCTGCAACAGATTCAAAAAGCAGTTAACTCTCATCTGTGCAAGAACCAATTGCGTAACAGAAAATGCTTTTCGTGTATCTGTGATGTCTTCTCTTTTCTAGATAAAGAAAGCCCAGATTTTCATGCCTTCCTCCTTGGTCATGTTCTCTAAAACTTATAAAATTTGTGTTGATCTCTCATTTTAGTTGGTCTACAATTCTTTTCATCATAATTGAGGAGAATGGACTGGTTATCTGTAAATCTCATGTATAATGCTTTGAACTGGCACCATCTTTTCTATTGCTCATGAGTTTGGGCCTCAGACCTTTCTGGTTTGAGAGGAAAATCATTAAGGAGCTAGGAAGAGAAGAAACAAGAAGAGGGCTAACACTCTACCCCAAGCAACTTCTGTGAACATGGAGAGTCCCACAGCCTGCGTTTGACACCTGATGTTCAGGAATGATGTGCATGAGATATATAGAAGCTAAGGTATAGGAGCCAGCCCTGGGGCTTCTTCGTCAGAGAGGTACAGAAGAACTAGGCTGTCATTACCCTTCAGGCTCCAGTGATACTGCATTCTTGGCTGCATGGTAATACAGTTCTCAGAGGAGGGATGAAGTGTTTGCACCCAAACTCCACACCCCAGCCCCTGTATTATTCTCTGCTGGTGCTGCAGTGCCAACCGAGGGCTATATGGATTTGTACAGGGTTTGGCTCTGACTTCTAGTGTTGCAACTGCAACTAACTAGGAGATTTCAGTCTTTGGCATTTCCTCCTGGCTGGCTTAGTGCATCAGTTGTTCTGCATCCTCCTCTTGGAAGCTCAGGTCTCTTGCCGTATTGCATGGGGAACTGAGGATACGTCTGTGTCCTGCCGTGCAACTCCTTACAGTGTCACTTGAGTCAGTAAGCTGAGAGGATGTAAAGCTGCCAGTGCCTCTTGGACCAAGGACAGAAATCTCTTTGCCATCTCTCATTTGGCAGTATAGAAACTTCTTTAGGCTAAAAAGCAGGATAGCTGTTTTAGCACAACACTAAGATGAGCACTTGGCTAGCAGGCTACGTTAATGTGACTAACTTGCTTCCAGAGTGCAAGCACTGTGCCAAGGAAATGACCCAGCTTGTTTGGAAATACCTGACAAACCCCTCTGTGCAGCGTGTTGTGGGTACGTACATCGACACTCAGTTCACTCAGTCCTGGGCACTCTGCAACTGGGCACGGGAATGCCTTTACCTAGTGAGCCATACCTTTGTTAACCTACTGGATTCTTGACTATTTCTACGTGCACCTGTGCAACTCAATTAATTCACTCCTGATTTGAATCAGCGGGCCAAAGAAGACCCTGGAAAGACTGATGGAGGATTGCTGCCACTGCCTGTGTGATGGAAGATCAGTGTTTGATAGATTGGTGTAAAAGAACTCAGGTTCCTGATGTTTGTGTGGGAAGCACATGCATACAAGCTGCACAAATCATTACCATCTGTATTATGAACAGAGCCCAGAGCATTAACCTGTTCTATTAGTTGCCTATGCTGGAAATACTGTTTATGTTAGCAAAGCTGAGGTACAAATCCTTCTTATGCATAATGCAGGACAGTTTATACATTTGACAGGAAAGCAATTTGAAACATTTTGAATGGAAACATTCTCTGCTGAATCGTTTTATTGTGATGAAAAATACCCCCAAGAAACAGTGACGTTAAAGATGCTGGGTCTCTGGAACTCAGGAAAGTTTGGAGTGATCAAATGCACTTTGATTTAATACCTTCTGCAATGGTCTTTTGGTGTGTTTTAAAGGGGGAAGAGACTCATTTGGCTTTTTAAATGGGAATAATAATTGTTAGGTCTTTGCATAGTGTCTTTTGTCTGTGGGCCACAGTGTCTCTCACTAACAGTAATTTAACATGGATATCTCAATGTGAAGAAAGGGAAGCTATAGTGATACTCCTCATATTCCTGCTAAATTCCATGCCTTTATAAATGGGGAAGGAGAAAAAGTCAGCTGGAACTTGTGAAAGATCTCTTTATCTGCAAAGCATTCCTTTTATAGCTTCGCTCCCCTTAAGGAATCTGTAGCTTTGCAGAATGGGGGACAGTCAGGTTTCTGTAGGTCAAAAAAAGTGCATGCATCTGGGCTTTTGTCTCTGTGCTGATTACTGGGGTCTTTTCCCTTCCAGCAACCTGACTCCCTTAACAACTTTGGGGTGCAGTCGGTGCAGCTTCACACTACGTCCTGCCACACAGGACAGGGGTTGGGATGGGGATTGGTGCTGCTTCTGGCATCACCAGCTCCTGTAGGGATTTCTTAGTGCAAATCTTTGGGAACTGGATTATGTTTTGGAAGCGATTCTTTGATGTCTTTTTATTGAGGGCCTGGGGCCTTTAACTGTGTGCCTGTTCTCGGTGGAAGATGGGAAGTATTTTCCCTTTTCCCTAGCTCAGACTACTTTCTGCTTTTCCCTTTGTATTGGCAGTAAGAGAAGTGGTTCGGACATAATCACAGGTGTGTCTGCAGGCACAGAATAAGGCTCAAGGAGGATGGCAATTATTTTTCTTACACTGATTCTCTGAAGCGATGTCCAGAATCTGGGTGATTGTCACAGCACGAGAACCTCAAGACGCAAGAATGATCTGTTGATTTTAGTTTTATCTGCTGTCAACTCTTCATGTTTTCATATAGAGAAACATGACCAAGGAGTTTCTTTCTGTTGCAAAGCACCTTTCCTAAAAGCAATTTAATATAACCAGATTCATAAATCAATGGCTTTTTAAGTGCACATATTACCTTCTGGGAATAGATTTGTGGATGCATAAGCAGATCACAATAAAACATTTTTGCAATCCTTGGAAAAATAGCTGGCATTTTCTATATTGCAGGGGAAATAGGGCGGAGTCCGAGTGTTATAGACTGACTAGTCCATACTGGTGAGAGGTCCCTGTTCTTTCACAGCTAAATCTTGAAGAAATCTGGTTAGAGAGGTTCAGGGCAGAAACAAGGAGTGAGGAAACACCACGGGGGTGATCAGCAGTTTAGCATGGCTCTTCATCCTCTATTATATGGTAGTAGTATAGATTTTCTCTTAGTGCACAGCTTCAGCTTCCAGCATGGGAATTTCTATGACTCACAGGCAGGCCATGGATACACTTTTTTGCAGCTGGGGAAACTGAGTTCCATATGAAATATGTCTGGAAAACATGAGCTAGAAGTTTTACCAGTGCCAGCCTAGGGTGGGATTTTGGACAAGATGTCCTAAGTGATGTCTCCAAGGTAGTCTGAAGATATTATCAGGGTAAAAGTAAGAGCTGTATATACAGGGATGTCACTGAAACAGAAAGAAGAGTTTTGAACGGCTTGGCTTTGAAAGGATTTGGGGATGAACAAATAATGAGGACAGACCACAAGATTTCTGGACTTACAGTCTTCAAAAGAAACAGTGCTTGACCAAAATTTCCTGCACTTAAATACTTTGTTAAGTAAGCTTTTAGCACATTTTTTCCTTTAAATAAATAGTATGTGTTTACAACTTGTAAAATATATTCACAATGTACTTTTGGCCAAGAATTATTTTGTACCCATAAATCACACAAGTTTATTTCATACAGTGAAAAATGCTGTCAATTGAACAATGCACTGAACAGGTTTTAGTGGTAGCACCTGTGGAACATTCCCAGGAGTTAATCCTTCATATATCTTTGTGAGCAATTATTAGTACTCTGCAATGGGGTGAAAATCATGCTGCATTAGCCCCTATTATAAAAAAAAAATAATAAATAAATCCTTTCTGAAATGCCCTGAAGGTGTTCAAGGCCAGGTTGGACTGGGCTTTGAGCAACCTGGTCTAGTGGTCCCTGTCCATGGCAGGGGAGTTGGAACTAGATGATCTTTAAGGTCCCTTCGAACACAAACCATTCTATGATTCTGTGAAAACAGAAGGCAGGGATTACCACAGCTACTAGTAGCTGTATTGACAAGGTCTCAGTTTTACTGTTGAAACAAGGGTGGTCCAAAGAGCATCACTTACTTTAGACATCACAGACATGATCAGCAGAAAAGCAGTTAATGTGCTGAGCGCTGGAAAAGAGATGATGGTTAAATGGAGCAAAAATTGCCATTTTGTACCTGACTCTTCACAATCCTGCCTTCGCTTGCAGCTGTATTGTGTCATCAAACTATGTGCAATCCATGGGGTTTCAGCTGCATGACTCCCATTAACTTTAATCAGAGTCAGGAGAATAAACTGCTGAGCAAAGCACTCTGAAAACGTACCCCTCCATTCTTAACAATTATATTACTTTGCTTTGTGTGGTGGGGAGACTTTAGGAGGTAGAGCTGAATGCTCCGTCATTTCAATACCTGCTCTTTGTGCATAATGAAATCAGCACTGTTTGCAACCTGCTCCCTACTACGGTTGACAACTGATTTCACTACACAAATGACCAAATGATTGACTTCAATGTTTCTCCACATGAAACAGATACACACCTTTCAAGGAGATATCGGCTGTGTTCTCTGCACGTGTGTGAGGTTTTACAGGATAGAAAGACAGTTTAGGAAAATTCAGGGTTTTCGTCCTTTAATGAAAATTGTTGCCAGGATACTGTAAAGTAATACAGGATAACTACGACTGTGGCAGTTTTAGTGTTAAAGAGATGAACAAATAACAGGAGTCAGAATGAGTGCCATGTACTGTAGGCTAGAGCAAAGCTCCAGGTGCAGGGTGATATAACCCCACTGCCATGTTTCCATGAACTGTGGCAAGCATGCGAACCCCAGGATGGTCCATGCAAACAGCCCTGCAGCAGTCAGAGCCTGTGAGATGCTGAAAATCCTCATCCCTCATTAGTGTCACTGCCTGAGAGATACGGCTGCTCAGAAACCCAGATAGACAGCAGGCACGTAGAGCTGGCATCTAGCCCTCTCACTGTATATGTGCTTCCTGGCTTTTATGCCTGGACTCAATTGTTCTGAGTAAATAATCGCTCTCGTTTACAGATCTGCATTCTGAATAATTTCTTCAGCGTTCAAACACGCCCCAACCTTTTACATGACCCTCAAAGTGCAGATAAAACCACTGAGATTTCCTGTGGGAACTTTAAAAATACAATAACCGCAAACTCCTCTGAAGGACAGATAAAAATGTAGTGAAAGTTTCATTAGCAACAAACTCTAGCCTTTCTAGTTGCACTTGCAGCCATATTTTTTGTTCAGCAGGACAGTTTTTGCACAGATGTCAAGTTTTGCTACTTGAGGAATGTGAAAATGAGAACAGAGTTTTCAATGCATTCGGATCAGTAGGCATAATCAGGTCTCAAGACTGTCCTTCCTTATCCAGATAAACAGTAATTCTTTACAAAGATTTCTGAAGTGTACCATGTTCCTATTTACTTAGACACGCAGTGCTTTTAGTGGGAACCATTGAAAAGCGTTGTCCTGCATTATCTGAGGGATTTTGAAGGAAATGAAGCAAATCTGCTTTACAATACATTGTTCCTGCAAGGAAGGATCTCACAGAATCTAATCTTTTTTTCATTCATTTTTTTAGTGTAGCCTGCACAACAGAGGCAGCTCTTCAGCATGATTTGTATGATAATAGCATTATTTTGTCCCAAATATGATGCACATCTCAAGAACCTCCATAGTCACATCAGGGGGATTGTTCAGTCCAGACAAGGGGGAGGAAATTGTGGGGGGAACAGTGAAGTGAATTTCAAATATTACCGTTAAATCGTTACATTACCTTTTTCGGCTGCCACCAAAAAGCCTTTTCAGCAAGAGGGACGTTTGGCTTCCCATGGAATTTCTGTCAGATCATAATAAACTGAGCTTTTCTAAGAGACTTAGTCTCCTGAATGTCACCTGTCTGCCTAATCCCGTATTGCAATAGAGCTTTAGGCAGTCAATAAATGCTTAGCCTCAAAACAGAGGTCCTTCTCAGTCTGCATGGGTAATTAGAGATAAACTTCTGGGAATTTTGAGGTGAAGTAGGAAGTCACTTTGACCTAATGCAATTTAGGTCCAGAGCTGTCTGAGGTGCTGTGGCTGTCCCCCACAACCATTCTAGAGGGCTCTATCTGATACCTGTTATACCCCAGGGTATCTTGCGTGGTCTCAAATACCCACGAGAGCAACCAAAACCTAATTTATGAACGATTTTAAGCATCTATAGGGCTGGGAGTGCTTGGAATTCTGCAGAAAGGATTGCTGTTTGAGATTTAGGTAAAATTTAGGGAGATTGGTTCCTTTTGTTCTTTCTCTGTGCATTATGCAGGGAGACCAGGGAAATTGGCCTCCAAATTTAGACTCTTCATTGGGATGCCTAAAGCTGGCAATGCAAATCCCTCTTGTGCCGGCTAGAACATTGCCTGGGCTTCCACAAGTGAAACTAAGTGCTGTCTGTGACACTATAACAAGTAGTTGTATTTTAACAGAGCAAATGATTTAGCATGGGTGCTTTAATTATAGAACCGAACCCACTTTTCCATTTTTTGCAAACTGTTAGCAAATAGCTCATGAAGTACTTGTTGTGACTGGCTGTGTTTTGTTCATGGTCCTCTCAGTGTGACGAGTTTGCTATGAATATTCAAAGTTCACTCTTGCTATTTTGCTGCAAAGCCACATGAATCAGATGGAATGGAGTTTATTTGATGCATCTTTATCAATCTACAAGATGTATTTACTCTAAGCTAGTTGTAAAGGCACTATCCAAAGAAAGAGTTAGGCACCATCCAGCTCTGATTCACTTGCTCCTTAAGGAAGAGCTTTCATGCTCTTAAGGAAGAGCATGAAATAATAAATGTAGGTATGCTAGATAACACTCTGGAGTATTGTTGCATGTTAAGTGGACTAGATTACACATGTGGGGGTTAATTCTGTGGCCCACCTGGACATTTTTTGGGGCCATTTGAAGTGTCTTAGGGCATACTGCCTTTCCTCTATCTGGTCTAGTGAGGCACATTCTCCATAGTCCCTATGTCATAGGTACCACTTCTAGGGCATTTCAAACGGCCACACATGCTTACAGTGTGTTGTCACTGAATCTCCAAATGTGTGTCCTTCAGTTGTTGCAGTCAATGAAACTAGAGATTTCCTTATCTGGTCAGATGTATGTGTTTACTTTGGGTTGTGCTCAGTGCCTTTCTAGACTCTACTGGCTGCATTCACTTTGCCTCTTGAAGGAAGCCCACCTCGCATAGAGAGACCTGAATCCTGGACATCTTTGTATAAGTATCTGAATTCCACTGTTGCATTTGGGGTGAATTAAGTTGGATGAAACCTTATTGTGCCCTTGCAGTACCTCAAGGGGGCCTACAAGAAAGCTGGTGAGGGGCTTTTTAGGGTGTCGGGTAGTGATAGGACTAGGGGGAATGGATTAGAGCTAGAGATTGATCAGTTCAGATTGGACGTCAGAAGAAGTTCTTCCCCATGAGGGTGGTGAGACACTGGCACAGGTTGCCCAGAGAGGTGGTGGAAGCCCCATCCCTGGAAGTTTTTAAGGCCAGTCTGGATGGGGCTCTGAGCAGCCTGATCTAGTGGGGGATGTCTCTGCCCGTGGCGCGGGGGTTGGAACTGGATGTAAACAAGTAATAGAGTTTATAATCTGAGGACTGAGAAAAAGAAGTATGATAAAAACCCCTTACTCAATTCCCATCAAACCAGAATATGTCTCCTTTTTTTTCAGAGGGGGCGTGTGTGTGTGTGTGTGTGTGTGTGTGTGTGATGCAGGAACCAAAAAATAATGTGTTTTGCTCCATACTGGCGTAACTAAAATGCCTAGTCAACTAAAGCCACATATCCCGTATACAGTTGAATTCCCTTATTTTTAAACGAGGTCAATTTTGATATGAAAAAGCCATTTCAAAATAAAAAATGCAAAAGATTTCTTTTGAAAATGTTGAAATGCAATGTGCCATTTTGAAAGTTTCATTCCATTTTTTTTCAGATGAAATGTCAAATAAATGCAAATCAAATTTATATAGTTTCTATCGTGAAAACAACATAGTTATCAAATCTATTATTCACCTATATTTTCAGGATAGTTCTATCTCTGATGTGCGAGCAGACAACTTATAAAATTAGCACAGTGTGAAGTCAGTTGTAAGACAACAATTCATTCTCTATGACTTGCAATATTGTACACGAATGATTGAAATTTCAGATCCCACAATATCTGCGTTAAAAGGGTTGTCTATATACTACTAACAATTTTTACTGAATTGACTATGACTTCTAAAGAAGTAATTTTGAACTATGTTTTTGTTTGAATTGAAAACAAAAACTGAACTGGGCATACAAGATAAAGATAAGGTCTAGTCCTCCTACTTCATGTATTTAACTTCAGCCACTTTACTCAGTGCTGGTCAGACTACACCTAGAGTACTGTGTTCAGTTTTGGTCCCCACTATATAAAAAAGATACAGACAGGCCGGAAAGGGTCCAGAGGAGGGTCATGAGGATGATAAGAGAGCTAGAAGACCTGCCATATGAAGAAAGGCTGAAAGAACTCTTTTTGTTCAGCCTTGAGAAGACTCAGGGGAGACCTTATTACCATGTACCAGTACATACAGGGTGGCTACCAAGAAGATGGAGACTCCTTTTTTATGAGGAGTCACATGGATAAGACAAAGAGTAATGGACACAAGTTCCTCCTGGAGAAATTCCAGTGGGATTCCTGAGGAAATTTTTTTACCATGAGAGCAATCAGACATTGTAATAGTCTTCCAAAAGAAGTGGTGGATTCCCCAACCTTAGACGTTTTTAAGGCTCAGCTTGACAAGGATGCTGGGCCATCTCATTTAAACTGTATTTCTTTACCTAAAAGGGTTGGGCTAGATAATCCTTGAGGTCCCTTCCAATCCGGTAATTTATGATTCTATGATTAAATTTTAAGCTGCTTGTTAAATGATCCTTCTGTAGTAATTACCTAAGATTTTATATGGGTGTTTTCTGTGTAAATATTTGGGAATGATAAGTGTTTCTGAAAAAACTCTAAAAAGTTGTGTAGTCCATCTACATTTGGTCAGTATAATTGCACACGTAATATCCCCATCAAAGCCTTCACTTTTCCATATTTGCTGTGTAGGGACAGAAACAATTTAGGAGGACTGTCTTACCATGCGCCTAATATTTAAAGTTTATATTAGGGGCCAAGATCAGCAAGCTGGATTCTGTTCTAGTAGTTTAATGACATTGTTCCCAGCCCATTGTTGAGAACTGGGGGTAGAAAGACTACAGACACCTATAGGAGGAAAAGAAGCTGAAATTTAAAGTTTCTGCTGATGTGCACACTGCTTCCTTAATGGTTGCCTAAAACTTCTAGAGGGAGGGACCTGTGCAGAAATTGGGCTCTTATTTTGCACAGTGCTGTTTGAAATTATGACACCATAAGGGTTGGCTTCCAGGCCTTTCCTTCAAAAGCAACCCTGCAGCCAAAGAAATTAGACTTTCTGGGCAGTGGCTCTGCAAGCCTGGAGACACAAATGGAGTGAATCCATACCTCCTGGTCTCACTGTACATGGAGAGAGTGTCTGTGCTGCACATGCTCACACTACCCATGGCCTCAAGCACCCCTAAGACACTACTGATTTTTGGAGTGAGTTTCCTATATGACTTTGGACAAGTCACGCTTTAGTTTCCTCTTCTGTAGGCTGGGGATTATATTGCTGGAGTGAATGGAGGCTAAAATCACTGATGTTTGTAATTTGTGTTGATATTCTCCGAGGGGAGGCAGGCACAAGAGAAGTGCAAATAAATTGTTGTGACTGTTTAGTATTTCAGTAAATGGAAAAGCTCTTCAAAGTGGAGTTCAGAGCAAGTACAATAGAGTGGAAAATTACTTGTGCAGAGCTAAGAAAGATGACTGAAAGATGCGAGGAAGTAATTTCATTGCAGTCATTCTAGTAATCAATGAGATGTGTACATTTATTAGCCAGTGTGGATTATAATATTAACAATGAGTGTCTCACAAAGAACAGTATTGGATTTGGGCAGGCAAGGTAAACTTGAAACATCAGAGAAGTGTGGGTCCATGCTTTGTCACAGAGTCCAAACTGGTTTCCACTTTCCCCTTCATGATATGGTCAGAAATTGGAGATACACATTTCTCTGATGAGAGACAGCTGAGCAGGTTCATGGGTTCACACTTCTCTCGTGAGTCTGCCTGTGATCAGGTATATGACAACTCTGAGCAACAAAGGGTGGTTGGAGTTTGGTGCTGCCTCAGGAAAAGGTGAACATGCTGAGCTGAGATCACCTCTATGAGTGTGGGTGAAGAGCACACAGATCACAGAGCTTGTCATGACTGTCTCAGGTCTGCCCATGTCAGCTGAGTAAGCATGGGCTTTGTAGAGACTGGGGGGCTGAGCAAAGCTCTGCTGAGTGTGAAGAGGGGCAGCTCCTGTTTGGGCCACACTGCTGGAAGTTGCTGCCTCTTGGTGAGGAGGGACTGATCTGGTAACAATGCAGGATGGAGGCCCGAGAGTGAATTATGAGAACAAATTCCTTCTGAACTGGTTATTTGAATTTGCTGCCATTGATATTCTTCTCCTTAAACCAGGGATAGTATAAATAATTTTGTGACAGGGATGAGCAAGGTGTCTGTAAATGCATTTTGAATATAAAGGCCTCTGTGTACATGCCATGTGCTGTGACTGTGCAAATGGCCATTTGACAGCTGATGGGAAATGAATTCTTTTCTAGCCTCATTCTTAGAGAAACCGTTATCACCACATCAGTGTTGTCACCATAATGCTCTGCACTGCTGGTCATATCAGCAAACATGTCGGGGCAGAATGACTGTGTATCATTCCTATGGGCATGTTCCCTCAAAGTCAGCACTGATGCATACAATGAACTGAAGTCCTTGTCATTTTCTTACTTATGCTATGTCATTTCTGTCCCTGAGCAAGTCTCCTAAATTCCCAGATTGTCATTCTCACACTTCTAATAAGCAGTTAATCCCCTTACAGAGAGAGATGGCATTGAACCAGGCTCCAGATTTAGACTATCCTACGTTCTTGGTATATGGAGAGGACTGTAAGCGAACATGAACTTAGAGCTTGCAGCTGAGTCTGTATAACCACGAAGCTCTCCTTCTTTGGGTCATATGTTCCTAACTTTGATGTGTAGGGCTATTGGTTAGAAGGAATAACTGAAAGCTTAAGTCTCTCCTATATAGAACACATCCATATAAGAAAATATTCTGAAGTGGAGTGGGTTATGCCACTTAGTGCAGTGAGAGGCTGATGGTACACAGCAGGGCATGTTATGCACTAATTTTTAATACCTATTTATTGCACAAATGACAGGAGAGAGAGAAACACTGCAAGGAGAAAAGATGTGAAGAGGTAAAGAATAGAAAGGTTAAAGTGAATCCTAAAACCCTGAAAGGCTCATACCTGAAAGCTATATGAAATTGGGAGAGGAGGTTAGCTGTGCTGAAGAATGAGAACAGAAATAATCTGAGCTGTGATAATGCAATATTACTTTATATAAATAATCTGTTTAATTCTTTTTACTTTGTGGGATCTTTTTCTTGGAAACTGGGGTCCTTTTGACAGTGAAGGAGTGTTAGCCCTCCTTAAATAGCTGACCCTGCCACAAAAGGGACTGCTAAGAAAAATTGAAAACAGACCCTTAACAATGGATGCTTCAGTTATACTGCGCAACTGTTGGAAAAGCATGTCTCAGAACTTCCAGAGGGCTGCTGCATAGAGCTGAAAAGCGATTAAGGCTGGTGAAATCACTGTATAGTTTTGCACTGCCAGTCTTGAGACTGCCTCAGTAATGGTGTGACTTACTCAATTCAATATAGCCTTGAAAAGGGACCTCTTGAGCTGAGAAATGCTGTTGTGTAGACCACTCATTTACCTCGAGGGGATTGTCACAACATTTCCATGGCAATTGCTCTTGTAAGCTGAGAAACGTTCAGGAGGCTGCCATAATATAGACACTGGATAGTATGTACTGACTTGTGTGTGTGTATGTGTGTGAGAGAAAGACTGTCTAATAGAAGATCTATCTGACCTGCTAATGTGGTTGAACTAGCTGAGGTGCTTCTCTCAGTGTTGTAAAGATCTGTTTTTAGAGCTTCAAGTGGATACATTTGCAGAAATCAGGATTGTTTTGTGAATTACTTTGTCAGCAGAAAAAAAGAGGTCTAAATGCATGAGATAATGTATTCATAATGCATAATTTGACTATTTTAGAAGCAATTACGCTTTTGAAACCATCAGCATAAGCTTAATGCAGACAAAATGGGGCTCTTAGTACCTCCCCGCTCCAAAGCCCTTTTCCTTTCCTCTGCCACCGGGCATCATATAACTTTTGTTTTCTTACCTGAATCCTTTCTCCAAATCCCAATATGCTAAAATTTTTCTGTTTCTTCCTATACAATGTGAATAACAGTTGGCTTTCCCTCTCCCTGCCACCCACAGTTATTTCACATTTAGGCCCTTACCATCTCTCATCTCACAATCACTGTGTTAAGCCACCTCAGGAATATTTCTGAAAATTCAGTGTAAAATAGGAGTTGGGTTGGAATTTGGGGTCAAATTTTCATCAAAACCATAGCTGTGGTTCTAGTCTGCAGCTCTGCAGGTCACAGAGCAGAATTACCCAATGTTGTAGGACTTGACTTCTGCCCATCAACTGACCTTAACTGGACCCACCAACATCTTGTGACTGCAGGGAGATGAAGCAACATGGATATTGCTACACCCTGAATATACCAAAGGCTTGCCTTTCCAGTAGTACAGATGGAGCCTGGTCTATGTGTGACTGTGGCTTAGTTAAAAAGGCACCAGAAAGAATGAAGTCTTATCTGGTGGTGCTGTTTCTAAAGTGCTCTGGGTGTCCAATATACTTGTCACATGACTGATGCTAATGCCATGTGCGAAGGCTATCATCATCTGGTTAGTCTATGTCATATCATCTGCCTTTTCTTTTGATCCGATGACCTGTTGTATGTTTGGCAAGGAACAAATAGCTGGGATGTTTGGCTGCTGTTTGGCTGGCCCTCTGCTGTTATTTTCTTAGCTCTGTTCTTGGAGCTTCTTCCCACTTCACCAGGCACAAGAGTTACTTGTCATGACCCATCTCGCCAATTTCAGCATATCTTTATCCTTGAAAGTGGGTGAAAAAACTCCAATTCTATCCATGTGTTTTCTGGTGATGGATGGTGCTGGGAGGAGAATAGTGAGAGAGAAATAAATAGGCAAAGGGCTGTCTCAGCTGGGAAAGGAACGAGCTCTTTTACATGTCTGCAGGACACAGGGCAAGTGACAGGCTAAATTTGCAACAAGAGACCAGTATGATGAAGATTCAGAAAGGTTTTCTAACTGGAAGGACAGTCAAGCATGGAATAGAGTGACTGGGAATGTTAAAGTGTCTTGAATGTTTTTGACTGGACGAATATCTGTGAAGAATAACACAAACTTGATTGTTCATACTGTGGTGCTGGGATGAGTCTGAACAGCTTCTTGTGATGCCAGAGGTCCTGCTCAGGCCCTGCTGGTGTGCCCATCTCCCGACTGGTAGCTCAGCAATAAGTTTTCCCTGTTCCATCTTACAGTCATGATTTTAAATTCTGGAATTGGGCTTGATATTGATCTCCAGCTTCACTCCTGAGCTTTGCTTGTGGCCACCTATGTTCATGAGTCATCTTGCTTTGTTTACACCTCATCAGTTTATATCTCCTGAGCATCTAAACAGTAGCAGCCTGACTAGTTAGGATGCTTTTTGCAGTGACCTATCTTGGTTTTCCGTATTTCCAGCACTGAATCTGTCCCAATTAACTTTACATATGGTTTCCCAAGGCTTTGGAGAATATTTCAGAATTGACCTAAGCAATAAGATGTGTTCTGTAGAGCTCAGTTGGTTAACAGTATATTAACAGTGAAAGGTATTTCATCTTTCCTTGATGACTGCAAAGAGAATGCTTCAGAAAAGGAGTCCTGAAGTATTTCTAAAACTCTTTGGGAAAGCAGTGTGCTCCTGTTATTTAATCAGATGACCTGTTATCCTGGATCAGAGAATAGGATACAATTTCTGCTTCATGGCCATGAGCCAGCACTGTGCCCAGGAAGGCCAATGGCATCCTGGGGTGTATTAGAAGGGGGGGTGGTTAGTAGGTCGAAAGAGGTTCTCCTTCCCCTCTACTCTGCCCTGGTGAGACCCTATCTGGAATATTGTGTCCAGTTCTGGGCCCGTCAGTTCAAGAAAGACAGGGAACTGCTGGAGAGAGTCCAGCACAGGGCAACTAGGATGATTAAGGGAGTGGAGCATCTCCCTTATGAGAAAAGACTGAGGGAGCTGGGGCTCTTTAGTTTGGAGAAGAGGAGACTGAGGGGTGACCTCATTAATGTTTACAAATATATCAAGGGTGAGTGTCACGAGGATGGTGCCAGGCACTTCTTGGTGACAACCACTGATAGGACAAGGGGTAATGGGCTGAAACTGGAACATAAGAGGTTCCGCTTAAACTCGAGAAGAAACTTCTTCTCAGTGAGGGTGACAGAGCACTGGAACAGGCTGCCCAGGGAGGTTGTGGAGTCTCCTTCTCTGGAGACATTCAAGACCTGCCTGGACACGTTCCTGTGTGGCATAGTCTAGGCATTCCTGCTGTGGCAGGGGGATTGGACTTGATGATCTTTCGAGGTCCCTTCCAATCCCTAACATTCTATGATTCTATGATTCTATGATTTGCAGAAGCTCATCAAGGTTAGTTCATTTTCATATCTGCTTTCTTGGCTGTGATCAGAAGAAAACCTTCTCATATCTAATCTCTCAGTCCAGCCAGTCTGGATTTACATGGTGTTTCAGGGTATATTGACTCTTCACTGTGACATTCAAAACACCTTTTGAATCAATAGCTGATTTATTTTCTTTTAGTGGCTCAGACAGAGTCTTCCTGGTTGAACCCTGAACTTTGCTGTAACACACAGTATTTTCAGTTAAAACATCTTTTGATCTTTCTGACTGAAAGGTGCAGTCTGACAATCATGATGTTTCTCAACAGTTTTCCTGAGATGTTATCTTGTTCTTTTTATATTCTTTGTGAAAACTACACTCTCTGTGACCATTGAAAGAATGATTTCATACGCTTTCTGTATTCCTCTACAGCTTTGAAAAGCATGCAATTCTTTTGTGTGTATGTCTGTGACTATGTATGAATGCACATGCATATTTATTTCCGACTGGAATCAAGACAGTATAAGAAATGAAAATCTTGTATGACAAACCTTCAGTTGCTGGTAATGAATACAGAACACAAAATCAAATTATAAACCCGTATGCTAGAAGACAACATTAGGAACAATTTGACATTTATTGAACAACAGATGGTGATTAAAAGGATGAAACCTTGATTGTCTTGCTAAAAGCCAAACCTCATAGTTCTAAGGAATGTCTAACGTTTCAGATAAAACACCCAAGACATCAATGAAAGCACAGGAAGATCAATCTTAAAGGGTTTTTATATGTGTTCTTATCAGAAGTGCAGTTAAATCTCCCCTTTAGAAGTATCACAATTTTAGCTTGACAGTTTTCTGGAAATGAATCATTTTAACAGAGAGAGCATGCACGTTAAACTAATTTTATTAGATGAGGGGGAAGTGAATACTCTGTTTCCCTTCTACCCTGTTCTTTGAACATTGGCCAGCTCTCAGTGAGTTGTATAAGGATGCAGCTCACAGTCCCGTCCCTTAGAGTGTGAACGCCATGGCAGTAGGGAGGTGCCCTTGTCTATCACGCTGGAGTGAATGTGGGGACAAAGAGGCACTCCAAAATAAATCGGTAGTCTGTCCTGTCCTTCTTCTCTTGCATCATGCAGTTAGATGCTGGTCTCCACAGGGTGCCTGTGAGACACCTAATAAAGGTCCTCTCTCTAACCAGTAACTTTCTGTCATAGATTCCCTAAAACTCTGTATCCTGCCTGTAAAGGAATTTATGAAAGATGAGTAAGAGAAGCAGTCTATTGTCAGCAGATTAACATTTACTTTCTTGTAGAAGGAGGGTGGATGCACATAGTACCAGGTAGTGGTCTTGAGCAGGTGGTCCCATTTTTACCTCCAGCCAATGCATCTTGCCTGTCTGGCTACACTCAGAGTTTGTCTGCTCTGAATGCACCTTCTGGCTGAGTCTGCTGGTGGACACAGATTGAGACATGATGAATTTATATTTTTAGGATCAGCTATGAACAGCTTTGCTTCATCTCTTTCCCTTTGTGCTAAACTATCACATCTTTGTGTGTAATCACGGTGGCGCCCTCAGGAGTGACATACTGGTAATTAGCAACAATTGATAGACATATTCAGCTTAATTGTTTTACTGTTCTGACCATCCATCCTTCTCTCCATGCGCAGTTGTCATGTCATCCATGACATGTTTTATTCTCTGTGTGTAAAGGCACTCTGCACACCTCAGACTTCTTTGCTGTCACGTCCTTTTTTGCTCAGACCGTGCTTCTTCTCTACATTGGCCATATATTTTTTCTCCTTCAACATTTTCACCTTTCCTTTCCCTTCCCTTCTGTCTTGGCCTTGCTTCTCTTTTCTCTATGTTTCACTGACTGCGCGTAATGAATTTTCAGTCTTTGTTCACACACTTTTGCTCCGCCAAGCCTGTTTCACAGATTGCATTTACTGTGTCTAGGTACAATAGCCAACAGCATGGTCCTAGAGACTTGATGATACAAGCTATTTCCTGTCAGAAATACCCTCTAAAGCTCCTTGGAGGTCAATAACTATAAAACTCAAAGTGCAGAGGCAGACAGTAGGGTCTTAGAGAGGATAGAGATGCCCATGTCCTGAGACAGGGAGAGAGAAGCATATACAGTAGGTAGCTCATCCTATCTTGGAATAGGCATCACGGTAAGATGGCTGAATCTCTCCTTAGGCGATTATACCTTTCTACTAACTATCACATTTGACTAAATGACTGTCTTAAAGTAGACATTTAGCTAATGGGAAAGAAAGTATGGTCATGAGCTGGAGCATGAGACATCTGATTTTTAACTTCTGTGTGCCAGCATCACTGTGTTTCATCAAAATATTTACTTTTTTTTTTTGTTAACATTATTCAGATTTTGATTTTTTTTTGGCCAGAAGGTTGTGTTTGGTTTGGTTTTTTTTCACAGTATTGCATGCAGTTTAAGTCAAGATCTAGTTACAAATTAGAATGTACAACTGAGAATAAGAAAGAGCAATATAAATATGTGGTAGTTTAACACCAGAAGAGAACTCTAATGAAAAATATAAATAAGGCATTTGAAAGTTAAAGTACAGGTGTTCCTACCTTGATCTAAATGGTGAAAGATGTCAGAAAACCATTGCTTCAAGTTAAGGAAATTGCAATTAATATCTACTTATTAGTGGTAGAGAAAGCAAGAGACAGCGAATTTTGGAAGGGGAATAGTGAGGACTATGATGAGAGAAAAGTGAGCTGAAAGTGTTGGTGAAAGGAACAACTGAAGACTCTGAACAATGAACACTAGAGCGCTAGGTCTGCTTCTGAAGGTGCAGGATGCCTAGTGAAAGCCATCAAAGGAAGAGAGAGATGGAGAAAGGTGGAAAAGATTATGTTCTTGCAATGCTTCATGGGAACTTGAGGACTTACTTTCTTTGGAGGTTGTTGTGGTTTGAGCTGACAGCCCAGGCTGACAACTAAGAACTACGTGGTGACTTGCTCATTCCTTCCTCCATCTCAGTCCCTTTAGGAGTGTGAAGGGAGGAAATTCAGCTAAAAAGGCTCACTGACTGAGATTAGGAGAGGGAGGGTTCATTCACCCCTTATGGTCACAGGCAAAAAATAGAGTAGACTTGAGGAGAAAACATAAATTTAACTCACCACCACCAGTTACTGGCTAGCTCAGGGTAGGATAGTGAAAGGAATACATAAATAAATACAACCTGATCTTAAATACACTTCCTCGCTCCTCCCATCTTCCCGACTACCTTTTCCCCATTATTGGCGTGAGGGGAACCGGATGAGGGGTGCGGTCTGTCTGACCATTACTCATTGTCCATGGAAGTCCTTCCTTCCTGGGAAAGAGGGTTCCTTGCAATCTTCCCCTGATGCCACGTGGTGTCCATCTCAGGGTAGGCAACCCTCTCCTTCCATGTATGTCTGCCCCACCAGTGTGGAACAAACCTTGGGGTTGCGGATTGCTTTAGGTATGTCCTCCACTCCTGCACGGTCTCTCTTGCCTCCTGGCACTGAGTTCTCCATGTACTGCTGCATCCTGGACATTCTTGCTGCCGTTGATCTCCTCAGCTGGCAGGCTATTACCTGCCTGCCACCTCACTCACCACAGCACTCCAGGGAAATGCTCTGCTCTGGTGCCTTTCTCCCTGTCTTTCCTCACCAACCATGTTCCTTTGCTTTCCTCTCAGCTCCTCCTCCTCCCAACAGAAAAACTCCCCAGCACAAAAGACAAGACACGAAGACAGAGATAATGAGAGACAAAAAAGCTCAGCAAGTGGCCCAATATGTTTCCTCTCTTAAATACACTGATTGCAGAGGCGCCAGTTGGCCTGGCCTTGGCCAGAGGGAGATCCATCTTCTACCTGGGGCTGGGAGAGGCTCTGGAAGTTTTGCAAGAGATGACCCCCATAGCCCTGCCCTGCTACCTAAAACCCCTCCAGACTCAAACTCATGACAGAAGTGTTCAAATCTCAAGCAGATAAAGCCATGAGCAACCTGAGCTAAGCTGACCCTGCTTTTACCAGAGTGTCAGATGAGATGATTCCAGAGGTGACTTCCAAACTTCTTTTCCAAACTTCTGTCGTAGAAACATGATATTTTTCTTTGGTTTGTACACCAATAAATGGCATAATTCCTCTTCATTGCTATTAAGCACATGAAGGCCTTCTGGTATTTTCCTGTAAAATTTCATACTGAAGACATGGACTAAGGAAATCCTCTTTTATTATTCTTCACCATAGGGTTAATATTACCGCATCGGCAGAAAATAGTGAAAGAAAGAATAATAAAGAAACTGGAAAACATTTTATTTTGCTGATATTTGCAGTAGGTAATGACAATATCAGCAGTAAGAACCTATTAAGCTACTTCAAATTAGTATCTGATCTGCTTTAAAAAGACACTCATTATCAATTAATTCATTAAGGGTATTTGTTGAGGTTTAAGACATATGAAACAAAAATAACTCATTTGCAAGTAATTAATACAGAATTACTTAAGCAGTACAGTTTCACAAATGAAATACTTATATTTGAATTCCTTTTAATCCACTTGAAAGAGAGACTTAGATCTTTAATCATCAGATAAATTAGATATGTTTTGTTAATTACCTATCAATCAATATTCCATTATCTACATTGCTCAAGAAAAGGGCACACAGCTGAGACAGGATTTTTTTTCATTAAACATTCTTCCTTATTTATTTTCTTTGTGCAGCTGGCATTGAGGGTATTAACTAATTCAATTGTTCAATAATTCAGAGGAGAATTACAGTGTTTATTTATTTTTTTGCTGTCTTGTAAGTAAAGCTCCCAGGAGACTTGGTTGTGTGTTCCTATGAAGTCAAACCTTAAGCTAAGTTAAATAGTTCTGGTTTTTTTTATATGTGTTTGTGGTGTTGTTCTGGTTTTTTTTTTGTCAAGACTTCGTGAGTAGGTGTAGTTTCGTATAAAACTGTTATCAGAAAGACTCTATCGCATTTAATCTCTGATTTCAAGCTCAATTGACCGGACTGTGCTGGCAGTTTTGTGGATCTATTTATTTTGTAGATCCATCTTCCTGTCCAAGAAAAGAACACTCTTGTGTTTTAGTGGTCCAGCAGGTCCTCAGGTTGTCTAAGGCAGAAACACTCAGCACCTGCAAGGGCCAGACTTTACTATTCATTAGTTTTCTGGCATGTTTTGGAGGGCTGGGAAGAATACATTCTGCAAGAAAAAGGCTACACAGAATGTCAGGGGTTGGAACGGACCTCAAAAGATCATCTAGTCCAGCCCCCCTGCCAGAGCAGGATCACCTGGAGTAGGTCATACAGGAATGAGTCCAGACGGGTTTTGAAAGTCTCCAGAGAAGGAGACTCCACAACCTCCCTGGGCAGCCTGTGCCAGCGCTCTGTCACCCTCACAGTGAAAAAGTTTTTCCTAATGTTTTTGTGGAACCTCCTATGCTTCAGCTTGTGTCCGTTGCCCCTTGTCCTATCATTGGACATCACTAAGAAGAGCCTGGCACTGTCCTCCTGACACTCAGCCTTTAGATATTTATAAACATTAATGAGGTCACCCCTCAGCCTCCTCTTCTCCAAGCTAAAGAAACCCAGCTCCTTCA
Source organism: Trogon surrucura (assembly GCA_020746105.1). Classification (NCBI taxonomy): domain Eukaryota; kingdom Metazoa; phylum Chordata; class Aves; order Trogoniformes; family Trogonidae; genus Trogon; species Trogon surrucura. Next base: position 36,299,397 of record CM036617.1, read on the forward strand.
GCCTTTCCTCATCAGGGAGATGTTCCACTCCCTTCACCATCTTTGTGGCTCTGCGCTGGACTCTCTCAAGCAGCTCCTTGTCCTTCTTGAACTGAGAGGCCCGGAACTGGACACAATATTCCTGATGCGGCTTCACCAGGGCAGAGTAGAGGGGGAGGAGAATCTCTCCCGACTTAATAGCCACCCCCCTTCTAATACACCCCAGGATGCCATTGGCCTTCTTGGCCATGAGGGCACATTGCTGGCTCATGGTCATCCTGCTGTCCACCAAGACTCCCAGGTCTCTTTTCCCTACACTGCTCTCCAGCAGGGCAGTCCCCTAGTTATAGTGGTATATGCGGTTTTTCTTTCCCAGGTGTAAGACTCTACACTTGCCCTTTTCATAAAATTTATCCCCGCTCAACTCTCCAGCCTGTCTAGGTCTCTCTGAATGGCTGCACAGTCTTCTGGTGTGTCAGCCACTCCTCCCAGGTTTGTGTCATCAGCAAACTTGCTGACATTGCACTCTATTTTCTCATCCAGGTCGTTGATGAATATATTGAATAGTACTAGTCCCAGTACTGACCCCTGAGGGACTCCAGAAGATGTTGCCTGGGCTGTGGTTAAACTCCATCACTCAGTAGAATTCCTGCTATGTTTCCCTGTTTAGGAGCAAAAATGGAACTTCAGATAAAAAGTGGGACAGACTGTTTCTTTAAAAATTATTCCAAGTGATTCACACCTAAGTTGAAAATATCTACTTGTCTAAAGCTAGGGATGAGAATTGTGTTAACGTCTGATTTGAAAACTACTGAAAAAACAGTGTTAATAATGAAACGCTGACACAACTTTATCTGTAGTCCTTCTAGCAGAGTGGTTATAATATGAAAAAGTAAGGTTCAATAAAATGCAAGGCAGAAATAGCAAATTATATTAGATGTGACATATTAGCCACAAGGCTTTTCTAAACTACACTGAAAAAATTAGGACAAGGGTATGGTAGTATATTTCTCCCCAAAGCGTGAGAAAGGCCTAGCCCCCAGAGCGTTCCCTCTGAACTTGTATTCTATTTCTAGCATGTGTTTTATTAACTTTTATTTTTGTTTTGCAGGCTAGACACACAGCACCAACCTTAATGTCAAATTAGATAATGAAAAGCAATAGTCATCTTAAGAAAAATCATTCAAATAACTGTCATGTTGCATTATAGTTTTTGCTGCTAGCAAAAGCCTTAATTAAGTCTGCAGAATGGTTTCTTTTCTCATCTTCTGATTTTAGATGCTCTGAACTTCCCAAGAAATTTTTCTGTTAGAGCTGCATCTTTACATTCTTGTAGAAATCATCCTATGTATAGAATAAAGCAACATCTCAAAAGGAAAACAAAGAACAATGTAGGAGGCGATAGTTTCACAGCGTTGTGTCATTTATTGAGTTGGAGGAAAAAGAAAGCTAGAACTCTGAGTGTTGTCAGATTTCATCTGGGGTGATGACCTCAAGCCTACTGACTGTTGTTGATGTATAGTGATTAGCAAATCAGAACAACAGCAAGTGACATATTAGTATGATAACCTGGAAATATGTTGTGAAACAGATCCTGTCCTCATATTGCAGTGAGGTTACCCAAGCTGGCAGTACTCTCTGGCTGGTGCAGAATCAAGCATACCCCAAAATAAATTTTCCTAAAGGAAAGAGCATTGGTGGGTCATTGCTGCTTTGAGCAATCTCTGACTAAAGCAGTAATTCCCAACAGGGAATCTAATTATGCCAGCAGCTGAAATGATAAGTACAGGGACCAGAAAGTGCAAGGAAAATTGAACCACACTTGGGTGCTGAATCAAGCAGAGCACAGCCAGATCTGGAGGAATGGGCCTAATGAATGCATGCATAATAAATTGCAATTAATACCACTGAAGGAGTCATTGCTGTGATAGGCATTACCTACTATAAGCGCATTATTGGAATTAGTACGTTGGATGTCTTTGTACTGCTTATGAACTTCCAACAGTTCTCCTTAATCTTAAGAGCAGACTTTTCACCACTTGCTGTGCTTTGATTTGGATCATGAAGTGGTTTCAGCGTTCATGAACCGGAGTCTTTTGGGTTGGAACTAAACTGGAAGTGGTGGCTAAGGAGATCACCTACTGCACTTGAGCTGCAGTCCATGGAACCAGATTAAAACTACTATGAAGTGAAATACTCAGAAATCTGTCTATTGGGATGCCAGAACCTCTGCATCAACACCTGAAAGTTCCTCAGACCCCAAACACAAACTTTGGCCATGAGGGAACCATGGTCTCTGCTGTCTGGCATTTACACAATGTGAGTGCAAAAATGTTTCCGTTGTCACATGTTATTTATGCAAAGTCCTGTAAAAACGAAGGTGATTACCTGAGATAGCATGTCACGGTGAGCCAAGTTCCCGTTTTTTCACTGACTCTTCGGGTTGAGTTTTCACTGACTTTGTTAACTCCCAAATTCAGTCAGGTCTATTGCTTGTTGCACCAGTAAAACCAGCAGAAGTATTGTTCGTTAGGGCTTGACTGTGAAGCACATCTCTCCAGGCTATTTCAAGAGTATGATATTCTAAGATGGCCTTTAATATTGGCCTAAATTCCACTTCTGCAAAATTGAAACTATAAAACTGAATTTCCCCTGTACTTTGCCCTCTCTACCTTAGTGGTAAGTGCTCTGTAACACAAAAAGGTAAAATTACCAGGTTAGTTCATCCTTTTGGGATCATGTGCCCCAGGGAAACAGCATCCTCCTGGGAATACACCCAGAGTTTGACAGGATGCCTGACTACTTTAGTACATCAAGAGGAAAAACAACCTGAAAAAAAACATGGAAACTTTCCACAGGAAATTAAAAGGTGGTCAAATGGAGAAACAAAGAAGAAAAGTAAAACAAGCAAACAAAAAGTTTTTAAGAATTCTTCATGATATCTTTTGCACATCGGTGTTATAAAAATTCACTTATGTTTTGACCAGCTCTACAAAGTCACAGCTGGCAGGAAGGAGAGAGGGTCAGGACATGCCAAGGTGTAAGAGAAATATATATATCCCCTAAATGTACTCATGCTTGCTGCATCCAATAAATGGTTTGTGCATGAAGACCTGCAGCTAATATTGTCTAGTTCTTCTCCAGATCTACGTCCTGCTTGCATGGCAAGAATAAGCCAGATTTAAACCCTTTTGAGACACACAGACATGTTTGCAAATCCCTCCCTTTCTTGCTTCCTCACCTGCTAAATCAAAACCAAAGTTATTCCCTTTACATGCATATGTTTTAGTTTTCTGTGCCAACATAAACATCAATGAAAGACTTGGTTGCTCATCACTACATACATGTAATAAGGGTCTAGGCCACTTCCATATTTTACAGTCCTGTTTAAAAACTTTTGTTACTAGAATGGAGGCACCAGGAAATGAGAAAATAAGGAAAAACATACGAGGAAGATTTATACAGTAAATTGAAGGAAAAACTTTGTTCAGCAGAGTTTTGGTGGTTTTTGTTTTGTTTTGATTTTTAGTTTAGTTTGTTTATAGGTCCTGGAAAATCTATCAGATTAAAATACCTCAGAAAATCCCCAGGAACCAGGCTGAAAGTGAACAAGAATTTAATCTTTCTTCATCACTGTCAACTGAAATTCTTTCCCTCTGATAAATAGAAGTAGATGCTGTTTCTGCTTCTTTATTGATGCTGGTGATCTCAACCCAATAGTGCAGAAGAAAGTGGAAGATTAAGATGTATAGTAAAGCAGGACTACAAGATTATTGCAATACAGTGGAAAAACTGTCAGTCACATATTGCCTTAAGATGGAATTTTACAATGCTTTTGTGGTTAGGAAAGGTTAAAACTCTTCCAAGAATATCTTTCTTACTGATGGACTGTCTCCAGAGAAGAACTTGTAGTCATTTAAGTCCTTAGTGAGCTGACTATAAATCTGGTAATATCAAAAGCACAAAAATAAACTGACTTGCTTAAGGATCTTCAACTTTTGAAATTATACTTGCTGTGAGTTGCATAAAAGAGGAAATTAGAATCTAGCTAAAAATCAGAGTCCATGGTGTTTTCTGGGCTACAAACAGCATTTCCATACTATTCAATTAACTAAATGGTAAGAGGTACTGAAGAACAAGATCCATGTGTTAACCAAGGAAGGCAGCTCAGGGTGAGATGTGCAGTAGCTTAAGACAGTAACCCAAGGAGAAGCCACTTAGATGTGACCAACATTATTTAGACTAATCATAATTCCTCCTGAGATTTTAGCAAGGCCTGGAACATGCTTCTTGGTAATTTCAGTTTTAACATGGTGAAGATAAAAACAGCATACACAGAGCCTGGGATCATGCTAGCACTCAGATTATCACCTGAAGAGAGAGATGGTTGTGATAGCTGTAGCAGAGGATTTTGTGCAGCAGAAATCTGTGTTATCTGGTGAAGGCATGAAGTTGCCTTTGCAGAGGCACAGGGTCTGGGAATGTGCTGCATGAACAGGCAAATCTTAGCATGACAGGAGAATTCAAGCAGACCCCTTTCTCACCACAAGATGTTAACACTGAAGCCTTACAATAACTTCAGACATCTCCACGTTTTTTCACACACCCTCTGTTTGGATGATTTGTGTTGTGAAAAGGACTGGTCAGAGTATCAATCCCTTTCTAGCATGCTTTGACGTTGAGTTGAAAATATTTAGGGCTGCAGGGAGATTGGTGAATGACCCTTTTGAATAAGTTTTCATCTAAATTGTAGGCACACGGGTAGTGAGGGGAAGAAGTCCTGACAATGTTGCGTGGCATATGTCTTAACATTTCTTCAGAGAAAGAAGTGGCCACAACAAAGTTGGTCTAAGGGCCCAGTATGTCAAAGCATTTCCAAAATGCTTACTTTCCCTATTTACACCCCTCTATTTGCATGTGAAAAGCCTGTATTTGCAGATGTCAAGATTTCACTAAGGGTCAGACTGAGCTGAAACCCTGAGATTCAAACATTTCAGAAGACCTGAGAAGGCTTGTTTTCATGGCTCTGGTTTATGTCATTGTTGGAGATAAGAAAGTGTGATGATTCGGTGCAGAAATAAATCCCTCCAGTATTGGTCTGTGCTTTGGTTTTCACCACTTCTGTCAGATGGCATTGTCTGTCTCACTTGGCTGGTAAACCTTCGTACTTACATATTTTGCTCTCATTGGAAATGGAGCTTACTCTACTCTTGATCAAGACACTTCATTTTGCTAGAGAGCTGTTCTACAGATCTGCTCTGTGTCGCTTTTCAGCACGATCAGCACGATCGTAGTTAGGAATGGAAAGGCAGCCAAAAAATCATGCCAGGAAAGCAAGGAAAAGCATGAGAAGGATGTTCTTGATGTTGCACTGGCTACTGCACTTTTGAATTTGGCTTATACTGGTTCTCCCAAGGCGGGGAAAATTGTTCCTGTTGGTACAATCCTTCCTGAGCAACTGGGGATGCCATGACTGGTGGACGTCCATGTCCCCATCAGTGGGTAGCCATGATCCCACTGTCTGTGTGGCTGTCCCTACTACCAACCCTTCACTGTGCCAGCTCCTTTGCATCCTCAGCAATTGACTGCAGCAGGGTGGAGTGTCAGAACTACCGGGAAACTTCTTCTCCTTATCCAGTAGTGAGACTGCAAGAATTTGTCCTCATTCCTGAGACAGTAAAATTTGATTTTGCCTATGCTGTTGTGAATCCTCACTCTTCCCCTGAGGACTGTTCTTACAGAGCTCAGAATTAGACTATTATTACATTACCATTCAGAGCAAGCTTGCCAGCGTAATTATTTCCTATTAGAAGTCCCTGCATCATTGCGGTTTCAGAGCGTTGAATTTGAATTACACAAAACTACAGGTCAGGATCTTAGCTGATGTAACCCTCATAACTTTGCTGAAAGCATTTATAGTAGCTATGGACCAGGTTGTATGTATGTACATATCTATATATGTAGATCTAACACAGCAATGTTATGGAATACATGACATTGGTAGAAAATATCCTGCTTTATATTCAGTTTGATGCCTCTGTGATAGAGACTGCACATGGAGAATAAGTTTGATTTTTCAGATAAAGAATGGAAATTGGTCAGTTTTGCCTTTTAGTAGAATTAAACCTTGAATTATATACCATAAGTCTTCAAACAAAACATGGCAATTATCTATCTATTCCCTTTCTGTTGAGAGACTTGGTGTCAGGGAGTATGTATGCAGAATGGGAAGGAAAATAATGATCAGATTTAAACGAAACTAAAAGGCATTTTCTCAGCTGGAGGTTTGAAAAAAGCGATTCCGTAAATGCAGATTTCTGTGAGAAGTCCTTGACGATGTCTGGAATAACATTACATACAGCATAACATAATAATGAAAAGGGAAAATAAAGTGAAAAAAAAACCAACCCCTGCTTTAAACTCTGTTGATTTGGTACATGTACATTTTTCATTTTGGTATTGTTTTTGTTCTACACAAAGTGTATTTTAAAGATGACTTAGATGTTTAACTGCATTGAGATCATGTATTATACTCTTTGTCCTTTACAACAGAGAGCATACCTGCCAGGAGCACATAATTTAATAAAGAAAATATCATTATAACTAGATTTTGGTGACACTATAATCAGGAAACACAGGCGAGGGGTCAGCCAGCCAGATTGTTTCTACCGGGTATTTGAGAACTGTGGGCTGCTGTTATTTTCAGCTACACTGTAATTTTGTTTTATTGTTGAGAATAAATCAAAATTTCAAAGGGAGACTATATGCTTTTTTTTCATATCTAAAAGCTGCAGATGTTGACATGAGAATCGGTTGTTGCCAAAAACTAGCTGCAATTATATTTAGCCTGAGAGAAAACGATCAGGTTGATAGCTCAGGGGTCGAAAAATCACTTTTATGACAATTATGCTCCGTTTAGCATCAGCACGGGTTCTTCTACGCCATCCTGTCCTCACTCTTTCATTTTCCTTTATACTGTTTCCTTGTTATTGTGTCCTTTAAGGAATGAGGTTTATGGGCTCTGAATGGGTTCAGTCCTTCGCTTCCCCGGAGACCACTGAGAAGGGTGTCACTTGTGAAGGTAGTTTTGTGAGGAGACAACTCACTAATAAGACCCATACTCAGACAACCAGCCTGCTCCACGCAGGCTTCCGAGCAGCTATCAGAAGCTAATTGTAATGCTTATTAAAGACAGCTTAGTAGGGATGTGAAAATGGCAGGCAGAGCTTTGCTATTATCTACACCAGCTCTCAGCCCTCTAATTCGGCAGCTCTGTTCCCTGGGTCTATTCAGGGACCGAGATGCGGCTTTTCTAAGAGGGGAAAAAAAAAAGAAAAAGAAAAAAAAAGAACCCACATCCCAAACCGATATAACTTGGTAGTTCTGAAAAAACATCCCAGCCTTGGAAGGCTAAAGGAGGGTCTTTAGATTGCATTTGCATCATGTGCCAGTTTTCTGATGGAGAGGGGTTCGCAGGACCACTGAACAGATTGTACCTTCTTCATAGTTAGCAGGTGAGCACAACATAGGCGTTTCTGAGGAAAACTGCGATGAACAGATGTGCCTAAGATCCTTTATTAGCAGTGATAATAAAGAAAACAGAGACCCAGAAAGGTACAGCTTGACTTAAATGTCCCAGTTTAAGCTTTTCAGTGTCATCTCTTATCATTTGCAACATCTCCTCCCACCTCCTCCCGCCTCCTTCAGTTTTTCCTGTGAAAACGAAGAAAGTATGATATGGAAATCAGGGACCCGACGCATGTCAAACTCAGCATGCCATATCCTTAAACTCCCTGTCAGAGTAAAAATACCATTTGAGGCTTTGCATCCTGTTATTCCCCATGCAAACTACCACTGCAGACAAGCACTTTGCCTGTGGTAAATGCTCTTGTTCAGAGCAGATGTTTCCCTCAATTAGCATTTATTCAACTATTTAGCAAGTACATTCTATTAAAATATTTTAATTTATGCAGAAATTATGTTATTAAATTTACAAATTCTTTTTATAAGACACATCCTATCATTCCAAGCTAATAATTTTCTGTCAGCAGCAGTTTTCATGGGCCAGAGTGTATTCCTCTAAAAAGAAATCTTTGCACTCTTTTTTTCCAACAGTGAGGCGTTTACTTCTTTCAAGTATTCCTCATAGCATGGTGATTGCATTTTTTATATCCTCCACATAAAGATACTTAATGCTTAAGACGTTTGACAGGTTTTCGAAAACATGGAGATACAGATTTTAGTTCTGAAAACTGTGCACATATATAGTAGTAACTCTTTTGTTCTTATTCCATTAACTTTTCTTCTTCCAAAACCACATAGACAAGACAGCCTTTTTCTTATCTTTCCATCTGTTCAGACCATTTTCACACAGGCTGCCAATGCAGTTCTGCCCTAATGTTACTTTTCCCCTGAATATTGACTTAAGTGGACAGCGACTGGGCATGGGATGGGGAGAGAGCGAGCGGTTGCGTGGTGCTTAGTTGCTGTCTGGGGTTAAACCGCGACAAAAGGCTAATGCAGTTTTCTCCTGGGAGGCTGAATAGCTCGTGAGGTTCATAATGAAACGCAGAGGAGGTTTTTTTTTTGCATTTAGGTTTCAGGCAGGAATCCAGCTCAGGTTACGAGTGACCGACAGTTGCTACCATCTACTGGCTGCTTGCAATCCTCCGTGAAACAACAGGGCACCTCAGTGCCTTCAGATTGCGGAAAGGTGGGTTCTGTCTTGTTGGCAATCTGACCAAAAGCTTGTTGGTGTTGACAGTTAACAAGAGGGGTAGCACTTTCACAAGTTCTTTCAGCAGATCTTAGGCTGCAGTATAATTTTTTTTTTTTCCTCCTGCTATGTAACGTAATGCTAGTTGTTTACTTCGAATGACTGCTGTGATTAGGAATGTGCCAGCTAATCACTTCTGAACTGCAATTTTACCCAAAAGCAGTCCTTGTCTGTCTTGGATGTTAAAATTCAATGTTGCATTAATTAGCCTGTGTTTGTCTTGTGTATTCGTAATGGCCTTTCTCAGTGCTGACAAATGCATGGGGAAAAAAACCCAACAGTATATTTTATCAATGTTAGACCTGAAAGACAATAAGTTAGCTGTAAAGATCTTAAAGGGCTTAGGCAGTAAGACAGATAATCTCCCGTTTTCATAAACAATAAATATATGCACTTCATAATGAACATAGACTAAAAAGGTTTACTGCCACAACACTGTCTGTTTCATTTTTTTTCAGAAGATTCAGTGTAATTTATTTTTATTTTCTTTATATTCATATGCACATCTTTGCTAATTTTAAAAAAATTGTCTCGTCTAGATCTATACATGTTTATTCTTCATTTTTATGATTTTGGGGATAGATATTGGTTATTAACAGTAATAACAAAAATGGATTATTGCACTAACTTTAACTGCTTCTTCTTTCTTGCCTTCTAGCTCTCTTAATACCAGAGTTCAATACGATTTGGCTTTTCCTTTCACATCTCTCGGGTGTAACCTTTCTGGTCCCCAAAGGGGAACAGCTTTGACTAGTTGCCCAGTCCTTGTCAGCTACTGTTGAAGGAAAGGTTTCTACAGTAGACTAGCAAGTGACAGTACACTGGCAGTGTATTTGCAGAACTTAATAGATTATAGATCTACCCATCACCTAAAGGGAAAGCACAGAGGCAGCAATGACAGTATGACAGTAGAGTTTGCAGAAGCCAAAATTCCACATAGCAGTTAAACATTTAACGTTTCCAAAAGCAGGGAACTCCAGTAAGATGCAAAGTAACTGTCTTGTAAATTTAGGTCACAAATAAGAGCAACACAGTACTTATGCATAACGAGAGTATTACTGTTGATTTGATGTTATGAATGATGATATTTCCCTGTGTCTACCTGGCCATGGGCAGTTATGTTAATAATGTAGGAACTCTAGTGCAACTATAGTGCTCTCCTACCCAAAAGACTGATAATATTCACTGTCATAATGGAAGAACTAATCTCTTCTTGACAAAAAGTATTAGCGGAATTCTCTGGTTTCTCTTCTGCGAGAGGTCAGACTAATTATTTGACATATTTTTATTTGACCTGAATCTCCATGGAATTTATGGAAACTAAGCAGATATAATATCCTTTCTGATCTCTCCAAGCTTAAATTGAACACATACAGGTTACAATGGGAAAAATTGTAGAGCTCAGAGAGGTATTTTTTACCTGTGCATTGACTTCCATTTTATGCAGTTTAATAGTAAAATAAGAAGAGAAAGAGAAACTATGTCCTCCTGAAACTTGGGTCATCAACTGTTTTTTTTTAATCAGTTAAAGACGAAACATGATAGCAAACCAGTTATTTGTACTGAGCATAGTAATGATTTGCTTTATTAGCTTCTCTTAACTGTGTGGTCTCCTGAGGTAAGTGCTATGGTCATCACTTAAGTGGCTAGAATTGTGCACTTGCTAGGATGGTTTTCATTCTAGTTCTGTGCAGAGCTATTTAAGTGACTGGAACTTCAGTGTCTGTATCCACATCACTCTGACAGAGCTAGTCCTGGAAGCATATAATCTCATTTTCCCCTTATACATTACACCTAGCTGTCCAAGTGTGCTGAGGGGTGTAGGAATCCAGAATTTCTCTTGTGAATGGCTTGCAGACTTGATCTTAGATGGTGGACAGGTTTGATCCTGGGTCATCTTAGACTGCCTCTGTCTGATCAATAGGATGGGAATCAGCTGCAGGTAAAGATGCCTAAATGTAGGTGTCTAAACAAAGGTATCTGCTATAGTCTTACTAAAGACTTGTTGCAGGTTTTCAGCATTATCTGAGTCACTTTCTAGGGACTGCTGAATCTACTGATTGGCAACCAAATTCAGATACCCACACATGGAATCATGGAATCATAGAATCATAGAATCATAGAACAATTCAGGTTGAAAAAGACCCTTAGGATCATCAAGTCCAACCATTAACCCTACACTACAAGTTCACCCCTAAACCATATCACCCAACACCACATCTAAGCGACACTTAAACACATCCAGGGATGGTGACTCAACCACCTCCCTGGGCAGTCTGTTCCAGTGTCTGACCACTCTTTCCATGAAGAATTTCTTCCTAATGTCCAGTCTAAACTTGCCCTGTTGCAGTTTGAAACCATTACCCCTGGTTGTGTTCCAAATTACCTGTGAGAAGAGACCAGCACCAACCTCTCTACAATCTCCTTTCAAGTAATTGTAGAGCATGATGAGGTCCCTCCTCAGCCTCCTCTTCCTCAAACTGAACAGTCCCAGCTCCCTCAATCACTCCTCGAATCAGTGATGTTTCAGATTCCCAGGTTTTCACTTGCTGTTGTGGAAAATTATTGCTCTGTTGTAGGCCCTCTGTCATATCTGTCACCACTACATGAGTGTCTTCCACACTTAAATGTAATCCCATGTGTACATGTGTGGAACAGAATTGAATCAAGTTCTCCATTGATTATAATGGGAGCTTATATGTACAGGTCACATGTAAACATCTGAGGTACCTCAACATCAGAGATGCCTTAGGATGCCCCACCTGACTGTCCTAGATACTGTAGGCTGCCTGAAATGGTACTGCATGTTTTTGCTTAGTCACCTGAATCCTGCTCCTAAATTTGGACATTTAGTCTCAGATTCGGTCTTACCTCAAGGGAGTGATACAGGTGCCTGAAACACAGGTTTTCATCCATATTAGATGCACAAGAATCCCCCTGACATTTGCAGAGGTGTAACAGATATGCCACAGGATTTATAGACCTGAGTAGTGTTGGAGTGGCAGCTGGAGAGATATCCTCAATGTCTCATAGAGAAGGATAGTGTTACACTACTGGGTATGGCAGGTTGGCTTAGATGTGTGTCCTACCCATGTCCCAGGCAGAGCCAAGGTGGCTGCAGCCCCTTGAAATGCACGTGTATGGGTACAGATGTTTTATCTGGGTCACCTGCTACAAGTAAAATGGAACATTCTGTTGCTTAGACTCTGGGAGGTCAGGTGCGTTTCATTCCCTTCAGATACTAAGCTAGTCCACCAGGTTAGGCAGTGAACCATCAAGGATTCCAGCACTGCCAGTGGAAGTGCTGCCTTGACTTTTTATTTATTTGAGAAATTTAATTTTTCCTGCGCTGGGCTGACTAGGATGAGCAAATTTGGTAAGATAGAAATGGCCATGGAAGCATCAGGAGAGTCGGATAATGATGGTTCCGGAATCATCTGTTGGAGGCATTTCCTTCCTGTTTACTATATGGTCATCAGTTAAAAGCCATACTTGACCTGTCACTCTGTGTCCATTTCCAGACAAAAATGGCAGCTCATCGTGACTTTTGAAATCTATTTGGACAGAAGACTGAAACATTTTTCTCTTTGATGAGGGCCTTGTCACACTTACTCATGTCTTTGTCGTTCCAAGCAAGATTTCTGCAACATGTTCTGCTTTAAAGAGATTTATAAATATCTGCCAGAAAGAGAAGTGATCTGCTCATCTCCTTTTTGTGGTGGTCACTTAATACCATTCCACCACTGCTCTCCCTGCATTGCACTCTTCCTTCCAGTTTGCTGCCAGGTGAAACTCAAATAGTTATTTATGACCTTGCAAGCCCTGTGGGTACAACAGCTTGAGAGAGAAATCTTTTTCTTGTGAAAAATTCTGTTGGAACAGGAAGTTGTAACTGGGAACATAGTTATTTGTGAGGAGGAAAATGAAAGGTTTTGGTTCTGTTTTTTTTCTGATGAAAACTGTCGTTTTGGTTGTGTATATGTGTAAGACAGGGATATTTTCTCACAGAAACTGTTTTTGTGACAACGGAGGCATCCTGCCTATGTACAAAAGCTAGTTCAGCTTGGTAATGGGAATTTGCTATGCAAACAAATGTTAAGAGATAAAACATATTTGGGGGATATGATTTTGCCCTCTGATGTGCTTTGTTTCCACTATTAGAATTAAATCCATAGTTGGTGCTAGAAAAGATTTTTGCACCTAGTGTATGGATAACAACAGAGCTATATCAAAGTTGAATGACTACCAGTAAAGGCAAAGCTTCACTGAAAAACCCCAACTTTTCAGTTCCACACTTCAAGAAGAGGTAACTTCATATAAAGTGGTTGCCACCTGGCAAAATTTTTTTTGAAATTTCCCAACAAAATTGAAGTCAGAGCAACTGACTGACAAAAAGAAAACTTGTGAAGGGACAGAGGATGTGGGGAGACTTCATAGCAGAAGTGCCAAGGAAGAAGCAGCCTGGCTGTGGGAATAGAGGTGTGATTCTGAGAAACTCTACCTATGAGAGAGAAAAGTTCAATTCTGAACAGATATGATGCTGAACATTCAAAGATCAGGCCTGGTGAGGCAGAAAAATACATAGACATAGGTTTTATTTTAACAATAACTATCTGACACACCTTTTTCCTTCAGAAATAATATTGATGGGAAATTTTCAACAAGCTCTGCCTGGTTAATTTAAGAGAGAGGAGCACTGGTGCCTTCTGTGCCTGTTATTATGCCCAGTCTTCTACCACTTTAGGCAGCGATGCCGCAGATGTCTGCTCAGAAATATGTGAATTGTTTTCCTTCATACATCTTGACTATGAATGATGCATTTGGAATGACTTTAACTGGAGCATCTCTTGCAGAAATTACTCTCCCTATGACACATGTATCATTTGCCCAGACCGAGGTACTATGCAAAAAATGTTTGTATATAGTGTTCATTCTTTAAAATACTGCTCTGGCAGTTGTCTCTCTCTGTAAATTATTTTGTATGCTCCTCCACTGCAGCAATATTATGTTCAGATAGTATGGTGCTGAGTGCCAATTTAAAACATACAAATAAGCAAATTAATTATCCTTGGTTATTATAAAATTCTGCCTTTAGTTTTCCACCAGGGGAAAAAAAGAAGTTCACAGAGTTCTTTAAGGAGTAAAAAATGCTTGTATATTTTATAAGAAAACATTTTCTGCTTTGAAAACATTAAAAAAATAAACACTTGCATCAAACCTGGCTTAAGGTTTACAACACATGACAGTCTTTAAGAGAGGAATATATCTGGAGGTTTTCATGACCTCATAAAGATACCTAAGTAACACATGCTGAAAGTGCTGCACATTAGATACTCTTGTCTTGGAACGTAATTGCCTTAAAGGTATAAAGGAGGCTGAGTCTAATAGTTCCCCCAGCGTGTCTATTCTCCATTTCTGCTCCACAGAGTAAGCTTGAAGGATGTGGTATCATCAAAGAAGCATGTGTTGGGAGAGAGAAGAGCTAATCCTTAAATAGTTGTGCCCTGCATCTCAACTAAGGAGCGAAAACCTTGCGAAAGGATTTCCTGAAATCTTACATACACTATGTCCCTTAACCTATTAAATGCTATAATTGTTGCACTACGATAAGAGATGCTTCGAAAGTAATCCATGCTGGGTGGCCCTAGGTAACAAACTATTTATTAATATCTCAGAGCTGTGCCACACAGCGATAGTGATGGAAATTTGGCAAACCAACTCCACTTCTGTCAGATGAGTGAAACAGCCACTTCACTCAAGACTGGATGACAGATAAATGTAGAGATCGTTGTACTGGGGAAATCTGAAGGGATGGCTTGTGATTAGGATGATGACTGAGAAAGATGGCAAGAAAAAGAGAAGAGGGTAGTGAGTACTTTCTCATCCAGACAGTTTTACAGACATAAATAAGTCTGAAACCTCTTTCTCTTACAATCCACGTTGCCAATATGAATTGGCTGCGAAATATTGTTAATTTAGATTATTAACATTTGGCAGTGGTATCGAGTTTTTGCAAATGATTTGGGGTGGTGGACTGATTTCAAATACTCTCTGCAGTCTGTTTTACATGGGCTGGTATAATTTTCCATACTATATATATGGGAAAAGTGTGAGATAGGACTGAAATAACTTACTTAAGTGTAATGAGTAGAAAACCTAGGTGAGATCTGGCATTTATTTTCATGACTAGTTAAGTTCTTTGGAAAATATGATCTTAGTCGTCCTAAAACTAGTCATAAATTTGGCTTCAGTGAAAATCTGGCAAAATAATGTGGGAGGCAGAATATCATAGGAGGTTTAATTCAGGAAATAACTTTAACTCAGTGGTATGGGGGGTTACAGCATTTGCTCAGGTTCTTGGTGATTTGGGTCCGACTAGTTCAGCTGTACAGAAACAATTTTCATTTTTCGTGATCCCCCCAGGGAAGGTCCCTCCTGTTAAACCACCTAGGACTAGGTAGAGAACTACCTCTTGTCACCAGTAAGTTCTGTGAATTTGTCTCTCTCACTTCAGGGAGGACTGCTCATTTTTTTGTGTCCAAAACATTCTTATTTTCTGTTGAATGGAATATAATAATATGGACTGGAAAAAATCCTGACATGTTTTTTTTCTTTTTGTAGAGCTGAAGAGCTGAAAGACATTCCAAAAGGTTTGGAATGAGACTTGTTTTCTTTTGTTGTCTTTGTTGGCTGACCTGAGAAATCATTTACTCACACTGCCTGTTTGTGGGGGCTCCCCCAGTTCTGAGCAATGCAGGGACATAGATGAGAAGTCCTGGTGAAAAAAAAAGTCACTGGCATCCTAGTATATAGAAACTGCTGTAAAAATCCCACCATGCTTGAGGTCAGTGATGCACTTCCTTTGTGAAGCATTTCCTTAACATGCTTTCGGTGCTCTCTTGCCTTTTGGACCCCTGCTGAGTTTTACTAAGAGAAAATAGATCAGAGGATCTAAATATGACAGACAATAACACACCAATGCACAAAGGCTTTAAAAATGTCTTGGTGCCAGGGCACAGGCAGGTCTGCTCGGTAAAAAGGGAGGGGAGGGTGGTGATGAGGCAGGCAGGAACAGTGTCCTCGCCTTCAAGGGCATCGTACCATGGTGGCCCAGTGAGGCCAGCATTGCAGGGACAGGGACTGAGGGTTGTCCAAGAGCCCAGTGAACACCAGATATCTCCTAAATGACAAGGCCAGTCTGCTCAGGGCAGTTCAGGGCTGCTGGTGCACTCTCACCCTGAGACATGCAGCAGCTCTGTACCGTGGCAGACTTTGTTCTTGTGAACATAACTTATGACCATCAATATATTAAGCTGAGTCCCTAAGAGAGACAATTTAGCAAAAATAAAAATAACTATGAATGAAGTTAGTGAGAGAAAACATTTAAACATAAAGATATATATGAGAATTGCAGTTTTTTAATGAATGCTTCTGCACATGTTCCCCTCCACCCTCCAAAATCAAGAAGTTCTGCCAGATAGAAAAAGAAGACATCAACACATTTTAGATATTATCAAAATGAATGAGAAAGAAAGAAGTTCATAGACACATATATAAGTTAGCAACAGAAACATTCAGACAAATTACAAACTACATTAAGGGTGTTTGTGAAAGATCTAGATGTGCAGCAGCAAAGAAATAAAAATAGTAACATTACTAATAACGATTCAGAAAAGGAGACTTATGTGATCATAATTCTTTTTCATACTCAGACAGTCTAGATGATGTGTTAGTATCAGATGGTGAAAGGTTATATCTTAAATAGGAAAAGCCAGATGTTATTAGATATTAAGCATTTGGCCCTCATTTTGTACTCCACGATCCCCAGGTGGACATGTAAGCTCCCTTCTCTGTGTGTGAGGGGAGTAAAATACCTCGGGCTGGAATCCAAACCCACCCGTGGACTGACTGAGTGGGGAACGCTGAGCAAAGAGAGATGAGTGAACTCCTGCCCTTCCCCAGGCTCGTGCAGCAAGAGACACAGAATTCAGGGGATTACCCTGTGCTCGCTTTGCAGTGAACTGAGCTGGAATCCCTGCAGCCGTAAAAACCTTATTCTTATGATGGGAGGAACACCCTCCCTCCTCCTCCAGTCAAAAGATGTACTATCTCTGCCAGTTTTCTACATAATAATGTAGCAGCTGGAGCACTCACCTTGAAGGAAGGGATTTTTTCAGAGCTCTCATCAACACCGCGGATTCCTATCATTCTGAAGAGTACAACCCAAGATGCTGATTATGATGAATTGCCTTCAGCAATGTCTGTGAATTCGCAATCAGTGAATAAACACCATTTAAACACAACCTGGGTGTAAATGAAGAAGGAAGTAGTCCTGAGGACAGGCTATATCCCACCTCTAAACAAACACAGGTGAGTTACCTGACAGCTGAGTTACTAAGTTCATGTCACATTGTCTTCCCTCTTCCTCTCCTCGACCTTCCATAAAGATTTCATTTCTTTCTGGACTCTGTGAGGTGAAGAGATCCCTCTCCCTGGGATGCCTAACAAGTGTTCTGACAAGTCTGTATTCTGGAGCTGGGACACTTTAGAGATGGCTGGAAATGTAGCCTTGACATTAAGGAAAATGTCTATGCTGAATTCTTTGCTGGTATGAAATTCCCAGAGGGGTTGCTTCCAAGCAGTTTGGAAGTGCTGCAGGTACTTAGGACCAAACCAGAGCATAGTGAAGAGGACAACTGGAACGTACTTCAGGAGTCACCCCTCTCCTTGCCTTCCATCCCAGTAATGGGGTGGGTCTCACTAGAGATACGAGGAGCATGATGTGAGCAAGTAACCAGGCTATAAGGAGATGAGACAAATCCTCTCTTGCAGTTGTCTCTGTTGTGGCTGTCTACATAGCAAGTGAAGGTCTTTGCCTTTCCTGTCTCTTCTCACAGAGGTGCCCGTTCCTCAGCGCTTTTAAGTGAAGACCTGGCTGCCTTGTGGCGATGGCAGCAGGGCTGGAGGAGGTGGCAAAGACTGTGGCAAGGGGCTGCGCAGGGAACAGCTGTGGCCACTAGCAATAAAAGGAGGCTACAGAGAGTGTGATGGTCCCCATGAGCTGGATGCAGTTGTTATCTGACTACAGGGATGTGGCAAATGTAGATGACCAGTCTTGGTTATTCTTCTCATTGCAGTTCTCATGTAGATACTCTGGATGTGCTTAAGCTATTATTTGTGCCAAGCTCATAATGACATGTTTTCTGTTCTTCCAGTAACAAAGAATGGGGCATGGGAAGGAGGAGCAGGACTGACTTAGAGTAAACTCAAGGTTTTCAGCATAGCCATGGGTAGGGAGAAAAAAAATGTTAATTAGACAGACCATTTGCTAGGCTGCTTTGCCTATCATTGATTTGGTTTGTTGGGGTTTTTTTGTACTGGCTCCAACTGGCTCTCCCATGCTTCAGACATTCAGGGACTCAATGAAAATTGAGCCTTTTTAGAATAGATACTTTTGCCCATTGGCCATATTCATCTGTTCCAATCTTTGTGCTTCCTGCAGATGCCATGAGGACTCTGGCACAGCTTAATTTAGCATTGGAAAGGTAACACAGATTCTTTTATTTAGGCCACAGGGCAACTAGGAAGCATAGCGCTGCCTACTCTTGGTGAAGCAGCACACCCACAGCACACATGCAAAGAGTCAGACACAGCTTGCCTTCCTATACAAATAATTACTTCATTATACACTGTGTCAAGTGTTCTCCTAATGCCTTTATTCTCTTATGCTTATGTTGTGTAATTGGTTCCTTACTTTAACCCTGTGCCAAGCATACACTCGAATGCCAATCATTACCAGCACCATGTGTTCAGTTCAAACTATATGTCTTTGAGTGCTATATTTGGTTGGTTTCTGGTCCCTATGCACTATTTATACAATATCACATATGTTTTGTGGAGCCCTCTGATGAAATTCAAACATACTGCTTGTTAGGCGATTGTCTATATGCTAATCAGTAGCAATTCTCAGATGCCCTTTGGTGGCAGTTATGATAACTCAGCTTCCTGTTTTTCAGGAAGGATAGTATGATATATATATGTATAGTCTATAACTTTACCCTTCAATGATATTGGCCCTTGGCCTGCTGAGAGATTCTGGACTCACAAATAAAAAATAGGGTGAGGTTACAGTAGATTGTGTAATGATTGTGGTCTTCAATAAGAGTTTTATGAATTGACTAGTGCTTCACAAGCACTAGCGAGTGCTCTAATGAATCAAAGCCAAATATTTATGGGACACAAGTAATTAGATGTGAATGAATAGAAGAGTCTATTAAACCATCTGGACAGTTGAAACAATTGATAATTTTTCAGGTAAAATAGTGAAGGGTTAAAGACATCAGTTAAAATCTGACCCTTGTTAGTGCTGATTAAATATTACTACCAATTGATTGCCACCTCAGAGACTGAGGTGAAATTAGTCAGGGATTGCTTTTGTGTTTATGGCTAATTTTTGAGAAAAGATTTTCAGATTCTTGTAACCTTTCCAATAGGTCGCCAGCAGAAAGATGAAATTTTAGATCATTTTTGTCTCCACCAGTGTTCATTTAAATTTAAATTGGGATGTGCTACGTGTGAGAAAAGTTGTATTTCTATGAAAAATATGTGTGTTTTAATGATTAAAAAAGAAGCTGAGATTCCAGAATGGGTTATTTTAAGGGAAAGGAGGAAAATCTCATGAAAAAAATCCACACAAATATGGACACAAATGCTTTATATGGAGCATAGACAGACAGAGAAGTTTCAAAAAAGCACAGACTACTCACTGAAACGTGTTTTTAAGAAATTTTTGGCAGCAGAAGAAAATGACTTGAAATATTTGAACCCTTGGTAATTAGAAAACTAAGCCTTCAAACAAGTAAGAAACTGTGAAGGAGGCAGGCATTATACAATCAAGTTTTATCTGAATTAGAAAGAAATTAAATGAAGTGGGTGGATGTTGACTCTCACTTCACAAGATCTGATGTTTACTGCTGTCCTAGCTGAGAACAAATTTCAAAGACAGCTGCATTCAACTCCAGCCGATCTAACAAGCTGCTAATATAACTCCCAGCTAGAAAAGATGCTTATGTGACCCAGTATTACACTTAGCGGGGAGTTACTTTAGTCAAGTCTCTAAATGTTTTGAAGTGGTGTTATTTTCCCCTTTTGAAACTGCTGCTGATTCAGTGGGGTTGTGATTAACCAAAAGAGGAAGGTAGCATTGGGTTGCTGGAGTCTACTTCTGTTCCTTGCCTCTTGAAAAGAGCAGTGGGTTTCAACATCCAGGTTCTGTCCATCCTATAAGGCTATTTAACACATTAAATGCTCAGTTGTCAAATACATCAGGGAGAAAGAGATAAGTGCTGAACCTTTGTGCTTTATGAAGTACAACTGGCTTCTGGCATTCTGACTGAATACCGGGAAAGGCAAGTCCGTTACTTATGGACTAGTGTGTGCTGAGATCCTCCTTTGGGACCAAGCTTGGGTCTGTTTTTGGGGTGCTGCTTTATATACTGGCCACCTGCAAAGGGCATGGAGAGAACTGGGTGCCCAAGAAGAGTCTGAACAAGCCTGAAAGTTTGGTGAGGAATAGCCTAAGTGAGCCATGAGAAGTTGTCTCAAGCTGGAAGTAAGCCAGCTTTTCACTCCGTCCCATAGTGGTAGCCCACCTCCTGCAGTTGTATGCCTTATCCACAGCAGCCTTTTATTGGAAAAGCAAGCAACAGCACGACACGTGATAGTTAACCACCTGAAGGCCTGGAGACAGTTTCTGCCTGATTGGTAAAGATTTCAACCCAAGTTTCCCACCTCTCTGATGAACGGTATAACCAGGAGTCTGCAGGTGCCAGCCAGTTAGTGTCTCCTCTTGAAGCTCTTCCATCTGATATAGGCTATTTAAGTATTCGTTGGAGCAGAGACTGCATTGGAGCAGGTCTCTCAGGTGAATCTTCCAACCACCCAACTACAACATTTCTCTCCCTCTCTCTCTCTCTGGCCTAATGAATATTTAAAATATGATAGTGATGACAGCCATAGAAAAACCCATGAGAAAATTAATTCTGTCTTCATAGCAGGGTTTAGAATAGTTTGCCGTAAATAAAGCGCTGGGGCCACACACTGAATGTGGAGGATAAAAGAAAATGTTGAATAGCTTACTCATTAAGTGAGCACCATCCTGCATGAGTACAGGGTGAAGCAAGAACCATGTGGAAAAATAGTATGTCATCAAGTAATTAAAGACTGTGGCACAATGCATATGTATAAGGGGCTGAATTAATGTTTTCAGGAAATCTTAATTTTGGCATTTACTAGCACTGGAGTGCTTGACTTTGCAATCTGAGCAATATTCTTTTAGTGTATCCTTTTGTGTAGATATGTTTGACATAAAAAGGAACCGAGGGAGCCTCACAAAGCCTTAAAAAGCTTATTCCTTTTTCCTCTATCACAATTGCCTCTGAATGAGAAATTATGTTAGCTGGCTGAGAATCATAATCAAACAGTGAAAACTTGGTGTAGTTGATAATTAGCACCGTTGCATTTCCTCTGTAGGAATTATTTTCCTCATTTTCATTCCAAGCATTCTCCCCTTCATAACTTTGCAGACTAACATGTAATGAATGTTACCAACAGAAGTTTTCTACAAAAACCTCTAGCACTACAGCTGAAGCAAAAGAAGGAGGGGGTAGGGGCATTTAAAGGGTGAGGTATTGAAGAGACAGAATAGATGGCTAAATAACAAAAAGTAATGAAGATGGCAAATTTTGCCTGCTGTTTTGCTGATAGATTTGCCCATGAGCAGATTGGAATATTTTAAAAACATACTCGTTATTCAAAATCATTTGTCAAGGGTCAAATTCTTTCCTGGTTACTCATATTAAAGCAAGAAAAACCTGTCTGTGGAACAAGCTGCTGCTGTGTGTGAATAGACTCGAGCAAATCTGTTCCCAATTAATTTATGGAAATAATTCTCCATTTCATAAGCAACTCTTTGTGTATGTTTGTCATTCAGAGTGTGACTGGTTTTGACTGAGCTTATAAGTAATGTGGCATGTTACAATGTGTCACAACACACTGAACTTGGTATCTAGTACAAATATTTGGCTATATTCTACTAGAATTTAATTTCTGTGATTGTTTTCTGATACTCATAGATAGCTGCCCTTCTCAACACTGCTCACTCTTCCCCCTGGAAACATTTTCATTAAAATAATCGGGAAAGTAAACACAGTAAGAACTGAGTGAATTCATATTATCATCTATAAGAACATGTGTGATTTTTATTTGGGGAGGATGACAGTACTTGCCTAGTACTAGTGATTAATGACTGAGGAAAGGATTACAATTAGTAAAACACTTGAGGATAGTCAGACAAGAAAACACACACATGGTATTGCTAAATTCTCTAATGGTTTTACAGTGGAAAGATAATGGGCATACAAAAACTGTGTCTTGTAGCTAGCTAATGCAAATATTATGCTGTATAAAACATTTCTTATTGATTTTTTTGGAAGTCCTATATTTTGGTAACTTGCCAAAGAGTCATTGTGGCACAATATTTCTCTTAGTGTGTAATATACATTTGTTTTTGCTTCAGGAAAAGTACTTTAAAATGCGACATTTGGGTGAGTTGAAACACTCAACCAACTATCATTACGAATTTTTGCTGTCCTGCAGGAGTTCAGAGAGTCTTCAGAGCCTTTTCAAAGTGGAAGAACAATAGAGGCTCAATCTGGGTACTTTTTTGATCTCGCTAACAGTGAAATACTAACTCTGGAAGAGTGGAGATGTGTTCACAGCCTGTCCAAAGCATAGATCCGAAAAAGAACCTGTAAATATATTTTGTTCATTAGCTGAGTTGAGTACTAAGTTTCTCCTCATTTCTTTCTAAACTGACTTTGTTAAAAGTGTTGCCACTCTGCCATAACTAGAAGGGAGTTGATGAGACTTAGTTTGTAGAGTCACAGTCCAGTCTCGGTTTAGCACTTGTGTTTTCTACATAAGGACATTTTCCTTGTTGAAGAGTAATATGGAATTTCAGGTTGAATTATGCTACATGCGTGGGTTTGCCACCAACATGATAGAAAGCAGTGAAGCCCTCTGCTGCCAGACCTCTCAGGGCAGGCTCAGAGGTGTGAACTTTGGATGCTTTTGACCTGTACATCAGGATAGCAACAACAACAATCCTTTTGACTGCATCTACAGGTGGTTGTTGCAGGCTCTTCAGGGCTGTGAATCCTACTCTTAGGAAAAAATACGTATTTATAAAACACAGGGTATTCACACTTAGCCTCTGAAATGCCATATCCTAAGTGTCTTTCATAGATTTATTTGCCATAATTGTGTCTTTAAAATGGAAAGCTATTTCTGCATGTATATTTTAACTGACATCTTAAGCTTGGCACAGCTGAAGTGAAAGACTGGGCATCTTGAAAGTACCTTTTTTTTTTTTTCAGTTTTGGATCCCGCTGGTTTAATCTAGAGTGTCCTCTGAGTCAAGCAGGTGGCTGTTGTGATTTAACTTGAAATAAAGATGTCATTGTTTCATCCAAGAGGGCCGTTTATGACTGTATCCACCTTGCTATAGAAAGACAACCAGAGGTCAATCCATGGTCCAAGATTCACATGGCACAAAATGGCTCATGTTCATATGGGGAGAGGGCTAGCCTCTCTCTTACAGATTTGATAGCCCAAACTAATCCAGACTGTATTGAACAGTCAGAATTGGACAGTGGCTGAAGTTGAAAGGCACCTCTAGAGGTCATTTGGTGCAACCCCCTGCTCAAGAAAGATCTCCTAGAGCCAGTTGCCCAGGACCATATTCAGATGGCTTCTGAGTACCTTCACAGAGGGAGATTCCACAACTTCCCTGGGCACCCTCTGGAGCTCAGTCACTCCCACAGTGTTTCCTGATGTTCACACACAGCCTTCTGTGTTTTAGTTTGTGCCTGGTGCCTCTTGTCCTGTCACTTGGCACCACTGAGAAGAACATAGCTCCATCCTCTTTGCACCTTCCCTTTAGGTATTTATATTGCTTGATAAGATTCCCTTGATCCTTCTCTTCTCCAGGCTAAACAGTCCCAGCTCTCTCAGCCTTTCCCCGTAGATGAGATGCTCCAGTACTTTAATCATCCTTGTGGCCCTTCACCAGACTCTTCTCAGTCCTGACTGATCTCCTAGACTGATAAGACTATGGGTCATAAGACTATTGATGATCGCCCTTTGGGCCTGGCCATTCAGCCAGTTTCCAGCTCACCTCACTGTCTGCTTATCCAGCCCACACTTCATCAGCTTCTCTAGGATGATCTTATGGGAGACACTGCTGAAAGACTTGCTGAACGCCAGGTAGACAATATCTACTGCTTTCCTCTCATCTACCAGGCCAATCGTTTCATCTTAAGACAGTTATCAAGTTGGTCAAGCATGACTTCCTTGTGATGAATCCATGCTGACTACTCCTCATGATTTTCTTGACCTTAATATGCCTGAAAATTATTTCCAGGATTAGCTGCTCTATCACTTTCCCAGGGATCAAAGTGACTGGCCTGTAGTTCCCCGGGTTGTCCCTCTCACCCTTCTTGAAGGCAGGAGTGATGCTTTCTGTCATTCCTCAGGCACCTCTCACAACTGACATGATCTTTCAAAGGTAATTGAGAGTAACCTTCTCATGACATCAGCCAGATTGCTCAGCTCTTGTAGATGCATCCCGGTAGAGCCCATGGAGTTACGTTTGTCTGGTTTGCTTAGGTATTTTCTAACCTGATCCTCTTCCATCCTTGTCCAAGACTTTCCCTCTGGTCTCTGGAATTGGGGATTCCTGGCAGCTGGTCTTGTTAGGAGAGACTGAAGCAAAGAAGGCATTCAGTACCTCAGCCTTTTCCATGTCCTGTGTCACTAGGACCCACATTTTCTCTGGTCTTTTTGTTACTTACATACTTATGGAAGCCTTTCTTGCTGTCTTTGACATACCTGGCCAGATTCAATTAGAGTTGGCCTTTGGCTTTCTTAAACTGCATGTCTGCGTGGTCAGAGACTGTCTCTATATTCCTTCTGGGTTACCTGCCCCTGCTCCCACCTTATGTATAGTTAATTTTTGTGTTTGATTTTTGCCACGAGCTCCCTGGTCATCCATGGAAGTACTTGGAATGAACTGGTCTTCATATTGGAGGAGGGAGTCCTTGAATATCAACCATCTTTCTTGTATCCTTTTTCCCTGTAGGGTCTTAGCCCATGGGAGCCTTTTAAGAAGATCCCTGAATATTTTTTGCTAGTATTCATGCAAGGATTAAACTTTCTTCTAAATAATTTCTATTATATCAGATGTGATGTTTTTCAAACATGCAAACTTGCCTCTGGTAGGTCAAAACTGGAATAATTTGTGCTGGTTGCTGAACAACCGTTCACCACTGTGGTTCCCAGCTTCCCTTACTCTCGAGACTGTTATCCCAGAAGTTAATATTTCTCTAACATGGACTGATTTGCTACATCTGTCTCTATAAATGGAACAGAGAGCTGAACATCCTTTGGCCCTGTGAATGCAATGGTTTGCACCCATGCAGCTAAAGTTTTTCCCCAGCTCTCTGTTGGGAATGGCCTCAGAGTGATGCTAATTTCTTAATAGTGCTGTGAAAGGAAACCTCCTCTGAGCCAAAAGCATGCCAGAGAAACTGCTTACAAGTTAATATGCTTTGGCCCGTGCCCTGGTCCTCTTTCTTTTACTAATATTGATGTATTCATAAAGTCTGAGAAGTTGCTTTCCCCAGGGAGGAGTTTCACATAATTTGCTGCTACACGAATTTGCCTTTTTGCCTCTGACTTTATAAAAGCACCTAGAACGTATGACATGGCATATAGCAGTTAGCCAGCCCAGCCAGCCATCGTTTGAAACGTTGTTGTTCCACTGCTCCTGTGTCTGTAAAAGCTGGGAGCTCATCTGGGAGTGGAGATTGATATTTTTAATGGAACAAGAACAACTGTACTAAATTTTTAATGTATAAAAGAATGTACTGTTTGCTCAAGAAGAGGTTTGAAACCTTTTGTGCATTTTTAAATTTTTTTTAAAATTTCATTTTAGATAAGAGCAAGCCAAGTTGTTGTTGTATAGCACAATAGTTTTACAAGCAGCTCTCACAGGAACGAAGAGTTACTCCCCAATGCTTAGGCATTATTCTGTATAATTATGGATATTTTTCCCTTCCAAAAATATTTTTTGAGAAGCTGACATTTCAAAGGCTTTCAATTCTGTGTGTCACTATCAAATAATCTTTTTTGTACTTGGCTGTTTATTATTGGATTGCAACAACGATAAAGCTCTAGGGGTTTTGTCTCCTTTGGTATGTTAATTAGCTATTTTCCCTTTGATCTTTTTCTTACTGAAAAGAGTGAAAAGCTATCTCGGTAGGGAATCTTACTGATGTACATTCATCCCCTCATCTCCATAATCTGAGGATCAGAGGGAGACAACAAATTTCACTGCTGAGTGAGGTTGCTATAGGCCTTAGTTATAATGTACTCAGTTTCTAAATAATCCCAACATCATTTATATTTGGAATTTTGAAGAGGAACCTCTGAGAAAAAGAAATGCAAAAATAATTAATCTTAAACTGTGAACTACCTTCATTAATTTAACTTTTTCTTGAAGTTTTAAGCTCATGCATATGCCACAAGCTCTTTCTTTCTTGTATGCCTCTATGCTTTTTCCTTTTTTCCCCCCTCCTATTTTACTGTTGGCTTTTGATACATTTTCAGTTCTCACAGAAATAAAATATAGGCTAGGTACACAGTAACTGAGTGAATTTTTAAAGTATTAGCTGTTAGAATAGCTTTCCTATGGAAATGATCAAAGTCCTGTGACTTGGAACAGTTGACAGTGATGGGGCAAGGCTGAGGAATGGTGTGGAACACACACACAAAAGTTTACACATATACACGTACATATTATATATGTGTGTTTCTGTCTCTCAAAATCAAAAGCTGTCATCCTCATATAACATTTCTGTAAAACCTTAAAATAAAACAACTTCAGTGAGAAACAGAGGCAGATACATCTTCTTCATGGCACAGTCCAGCAGTTGCAGAAACGTAGGAAAGATTATCTACCAGAGACTTCCCAGTTTCTTTGAGCCAGTTTAACCATGTCTACAGGAGACAGACAACAATCTAGGAAACCTTGTTATTGAGATTCTTGTGTCCTGCAGTGAGAAGTGCGACCAGATCTTGATCTTCACAATGGAGACATCCACATCTGAACTGGTTATGTAGAATGCCTTGGCAGTCAGTGGAGGGAAGCGGACACTTACAGTGTGAGAATAACGCCATTTTAAAGAATGTATTTACTATAAGTCAGGTGAGCTGTGCCCTAATAGTATCAATTTCTCTCCAGTGGCCAGTTTACACGTGTATCAAACCGATACTGGTCTTTTCTGAAATGAGATGGGACAAATTCTCCCTTTTTACTGTGTTATCTTGTATGTAGAAGGGTTGAGAGGACCTAGTGCAGAGGACCTAAGGTACTCTTCCCAGTGTACAACCATTGCTGCTGTGGTAGCTCTCCACAGTAACTGCTCACCTGTGTTCATGCGTGGGGGTGAGTGCCAGGCTGTTCGCATTGTAGAGGTGCAACACTTGCTGAGGGATGTAAAACAGTGTTGGCATTCTCCTGGTGTGAACTCTGGGATTGGAAACCATCCCATTATCTAGCAACAAGTTCAACTCAGTTGTTAAAATAGTGCTGGCTAATGCAATCTGAGGTGCCTGAAGGAATCTCAGCCAGCCATGTGGGGCTGACTGGATGCATAACTTATGGGAGGCACATGTTGTTCTGGAGCATCTGGAAGTTCTGTGGCATCTCATTTAGGCAGCTGAATGTAACACTAAGAGTGGGATTTAATGCCACATTCAGGCACTGAAATTCATCTGTCTGCAGACAGGTGAGCTGTCTAAGCTTCCATTACGGTTTGTGAAGATCTTGTCAATGCAGCTAATAGGCTCATTCTAAAACAAGCACATGTGACCAGCTGATTTCAGATGTCTAATATGCTTTTACAGTCTCGACCTGAATTCCATCCCTCCTATGTAAAAATCCAATTCATGAGCCTACATTAATATGGTAACAATCGCAGTTTGAGATGATTTTGGTCTCTCACTTGGCGACTTAGCTTTTACTCCAGGAGGGCATAGATCTTTTGTGATATCTGACAACCTGATGTAGATACTACTGGCATCCTAGGACACCTGAAACAGTGCTAGATGCCTCTATGTGTGCAACTGACTTGAACATTAAATGTCTAATTTTTTTGAGCTCAGAATTTACCCTAAAATATCTCTTTCTCTTCATTGACTGCAAAGGAAGCCTAGATCAGATGTTGAGACATCTCTAGAGGTGGTCAAGTGAATCCCATTTCTGGTCTCACTATCTCACGCATCTCAAATACTCCTGGAAATCCCATTGTTCTGAAGGTGGCAGTACATTATTTGTTTGTCTAGAGCTCCTGCACGATATAGTCTCTGTGCTGGTGCTTCTGACACAGAATAAAAAATGAGTGAAAATCACATTTAAGTGGCTCTGGAGTGATTTCAATGCTTATTGCTTCCTATATTCTCTACAATCACAGGTGCTATGAAGAGCCAGAAATACTTTTTTTGGCCATAGTGAGATCTGTAGTGTTAATTTTCTAAATGTGCTACTTGCACAACATTTCTCCTCAAGTTTTCCCCACTATCTCTCAGACTTACTCTTTTAAAACACTGTCTGTCAACAAAAGACAATGAGAAAAAGCAGACAGGAGGCTTTAGATCCTATTACAGTCTTATGCAATAAAAATCTTATTCCCACAAATATCAGCTGTTCTGAGCAAGATCCAGGTGGGATCCCCAACGGTTTGTGTAATAACAGGAAGAAGGATTATTGCTTTCTACATGGAGTTAGGCAGCTAAGTCTGAACTAGACATATGACCTTCCCTTCATGAAAATGAAGAGACAAATTGAAGTCTCCAGAGGAGATCCAGCATTTTAAACTACCCTAATAAATCACTCTCTGGACGTGCTTATTTCTGTCTACTGATTATAAAACATGTCTCAAATTATGAGCTCACCCAAACTTAGACATTTATAAAGTCAATGAAATAAAAATAGCTTATAGGAACCTGGGACCAACAGAGGACTTGCTCCAGCTCTTCAGGATGCCAGCCTCTACATGAATACATGAAGTTGTACATACAGGACCATTATTTTCATGTTTATAAACCTTTTACTATTATACTATGTTTTGAATATACAACTGGCCTTCAAATGCAAATCACCAGTGTCTTCAGGAAAAATTAAGAAATTCTACTTGGCAATCATGTCTGCCCTCAAGCCACAGTGACAGTCAAATATGCAGTGGGTTTGTTCTAACTAAATCAGATCTGGCGCAAAACCTCCTGGTTGTGGTGGGTGGGTTTCTGTTTGTCCTGGCTGACAGTCTCTTCAAGCACACATTCTGCTTCTTTACTTCTGACCTCTTCTCTTCATTCTTGGGTGTGGCTGCTGTCCCCTCTCTGTTTTTGTTTTTTTTTTCCCCCCCCTTTTTCCATCTTGCTTTTTCCCTGCTTTTCTTCTTTGCCTGTCATTTGGTTGTCAGGCAGCTTCTCAGCTCTTCAAGCTGGGGATCATCTACAGGAGATGCTCAGAGTTCCTTGATCCATGCTTTGTCCTGAGACCTGATCTGTATAACATGTTTATCAATGACCTACAGGAGGTGATGCACACGCCAGATCTGCAGATGACACCAGACTGCACAAGAGCCCTGCAGCATGGAAGGGCAAAGACCTCTTAGTCTGTATGACCAGGAATACAACCAGTAAATTGAAGGAAGTGACCATCTCCCTCTACTTGGCTCTCATTAGATTACTTTGAGACACAGCAACCAGTTTTTGGTTAAAAGAACCAGTGCAAGAAAGTCACTGACAAACTGGAGCAAGTTCAGCATGATCACCATGATGGTCAGCTGCCGAAGCACTTGCCTTCTGAGGAAAGGATGAGGCAGCAAAGCTTTTTCATCCTGGAGATGAGATGGATGAAGGGGGACCTCACAGTAGCCCCCAGCACCTATGAGAAGCACTGAGAAGAGCCAGGCTTTTCATAGTGGTGTGGAGGGGCATTATGAGAGACAACAGGATTATGGTGAAAGAAGACAGGCTCAGAATGAATATAAGAAGAATTTTTATTTTTTTTTTTTCCCATAAGTGCAGTCCAGCAGTGAAAGAGGTTTCCTGGGAGATTGTATAGTTTCCATTCTGGAAGTTTTCAAGATCTGACTAGATAAAGTCCCAAGTGACCTGCTCTGACACCATAGCTGATCCTGCTTAGAACAGGAGGTTGGACTAACAAACCTCCCAAGGTCCTTCCCAAACAGAATTATCCTGTGATCCTATGGCTTAAACTCAGTTTTCGTCCTATACACTTGCCTTAGCTGGACTGTAGTCCCTGTATTTTCCTGATCCTGACCTTGCTATGCTGACTTGAATTCCTAGCTTGACCTTGGTTTCAGTGTTACGGGCTTGATGTACAGTCACCAAACCTGTGGCAGAACCAGTTTCAGCCGCCAACTCAGCTTTGCCTGACAATCCCAGCTGCTAGAAATCTCCCTCTTTCTTAGTCTGCAAGGACTTACTGTTATCAAAAAAGTTCTGAATTTTCAGATATTACTTTTAGGCCCTAAAAATCTCTTAGAAATTTCCTTTTAGGGCCCAGATCCTGAAATCTGATTGATCTGCATCAGCATCTTTTAAGGTCTGTTTTTTCAGGGGACGGAAGGATTCTTTTTTTCTTCCTGACAGGAAGGTATTCCACACAGCTGATTTTTTTCATATCTCCATTTTACAACTTCTCCCTGTCCTTTCGTCTTCCTGGGAATAGTATTTAGATTGGCCTGCCACCACAGTGGGCTGAAACACAGACAGGAGTCAGTGGCATAATGGTTGCAATAGAAGCATATATTTTTATTAATAACATCCTAGAAATTGCAGCACCACTTCTGGTTAATAGTAAAGCCATCATTATGTCTTTATGTGCTTTGAGGAAAAATAATTATTCTACCTTGGGGCACTATTGAAGAAATATGGGGAAAGAACATTCCTGAGGAATCACACAGTGGGAGAAGAGAATAAGAAGCCAGAGGGCACATAGGATTTGCAAGAAAGGTGCAGCTATAAATGGTAAGATACTTGTGGGAAAGTAGTTTTGCATTGAGATAAGAAGGAAGAAGGATCTGGTTTATTAGAACCTGTGGTTTATATAAGCAATAATGCACAGCTATTAAGTTTTAAACCCACTGTAGATCTTGACGACCTGTTGCAGGATTATCCAGCTTCTCATGTTACTGCTGGAGACAGGAACATAATACAGTCTTGGTGTTCTTCTCACCTTATCTGGTAAGTGTCTGTCCATGTAAATATTCCATGCTGTTCGAGGTTGACTTCCTAGTAAGAGTGCAAGAGTGCTCATCCTTGATTATACCATGCCAAAAGAGACGAAGCATGTCTACAGTCTGTTGATTGTTATTGCTTCTGCATTCCTCTAAAATCAGGAGTTGCAAATTATGTGGTGATGGCAGGAAGGAATTTATGAGGGAGATGGAGGCTTTCTATGTGACAAAATATTTTGGTATGGCTGTGCTGGATTTGTTCCACATGGTATTTGCAATGCTGCTGTAAAATTGTCTGGTGAAAGTTAACAGTAGATTTTGTAATCAGAAAAGCTGTCCCAAACTCGCGTACATGCAGTGCTCAGTGACTAGCTGACCAGCTGCAACTAGTGTTCTGATTAACCCTCTAGCTCTCAGAGCATCATGGAGAAACTGTCCCCATATGTTGCTCTTCAACATCCTCACAGCAGTGTCTTCGCAAAAATTGCATTGCCTCAAGCACATCTTGTTCCCTATTTCCTACATTCTACTGTCTGCTTGTCTTTGTTAACCAGAACCATCTATCCTCCTTTCCTGCAGAGTCATAGCCTCTGAGTTTCATGTGGGCTTGGAAGGAAAGTGGGCTACTGTTGTCATTTCTGACATCCCCTGAGGGTTTGGAGATATTCATTAGGAATCTCTCCTCGCATTGACATTGCGTAGGAGATAGATGCTTTATTTTAGTGGTGACTTTGAAATGGGTTGCATTCTGTTCTCAACTACTGTGGAACAAAGGGTGGGTGGTGTCACAGCTGAAACTTCATGCTAAATTCATCAGGATCAGCTAAACAGACAAAGCTCACAGATAGGAGGATGATAAAACGATAGATGTGTTTGGCTGGAAAGGTCCTCAAAAGATTGCTTATTGACACTCTCTTCAGTAAGGCAGGATCAGTTGTACCTAAACCTTTGGTGACAAAGCTGTTGCAAAGCCCTCAATTGCTCAGTCATTATAAACCCTTGATTTCACAACCACCCCACACAGCAAACTCCAATGTGCAACTACTCTTTCATTTGCAATGCCTTCTTAAATGTGAAATTGAAACATCTTTGCTACAAATTAAAATCATTTCTTTTGATTCTCTTTCTGGTGAACAAGGAGAACAGTTGATTGCTACGATGAGCAGCAGAAAGATTGGACTGTTAAAACAAGACAGTCTGTCTCCAGAGGTTTGTATTGTATAGGGTTTATTGGTACCTTTCCCACTTCTCTCGCCTGTGGGACAACACCGTGTAGAACCCATATCTGTGCTGCCCATCTAGGATGGCTGACAAAAAGCATCAGTAGAAGTGAGAGAATTTCCCCAGGATTACAGTGAGCTTGAACTGATAATTTTTGAGGGTGAGAAGTGGCAAACCTACTAAATCAGAAGTCTGGTGTTGCAGACGATGTCCAGAGCATGGTGGTGTGAGAGACTGGATGCTGCAGAGAAGAGCTGGTTATGGCTGTTGTATTCACAGAGATGTCTACATTTGGTTCACTGTCATCATGTGAATGGAGCTGGTGGGGTGAAGAAAGGCAGCTTTGAGCCTTCTTGTGAAGGTGGAAATGCAGACACCTCCCCCAGCTGCTCCCCATCTGCCTCACTCACACCAAATGCCCTCCCGTTTGCTCAGAGGCAAACAGGCAGGAGGAAGCCAAATGCTCCATAAGCTTCCTGAGGTTGCTAATTATGACGGCTGCCTGGAGACATTGTGGTAAATAGAAATACCACAGCTGAGTCCAAATGGACATGCTGGTGTTTGTCTTTACCTTGCAGAAGCAAACTAAACATGAGAGCTTGATAACGTCTAATTCAAGCCCTCGGAGCAAACCCCAGCACAAGGTACCCTGAGCGATGAGGGGTGTGTCAGATGGACCATTTGGAGAAAGGAGGTGACCCAAACTCTCCCGCAGACCACATTTAGGAATTTTGGGATCTCTACATAGATAAATAACACAGCTGAACATTTTTTTGTGTATCACATAGCTGCCAGTGACCTTGTATTTCCAGTCTATCCCAAAAGATACTTGCCCTAGGAAAGTGGAAAGTACATTTGTGTAAATACAGACAGTGATCCTGTTTAATATACACATTTAAAGAAAAACAAGATTACAAGGTCAGTATTTAGGAATAACTAGAGTTATTATTAAGCTTATTCATGTAATATCCCTTCTGCCCCTTTGCATATGTCTGATATTTATAGCTATATTTACCCCTAGTTATAATCTTTATTCACATTTGAGAAAAAAAAATAGCATTTTATGTTGTAATGGAAGACTTTATCCTAAAGGTGCTAGAAGGTCACAGGAGGAATTTTAGATCTGGCATTTTCTAAATTTACACAGTCATTTCTTATACAAGCTTATTTTCTGTTCATTTGTTTGTGTGTGCCTGTGAGATATAAATGCAGTTTATTCTGTATATATTCATGTCCACATCCTCTTATTTTTATTTTTTTTCCAGTATAAAAAACATAATAAAGACTATACTTCATTTTTAGTATATCCATGTTACATTGCAGGAAAATCAATTAGCTTTAGCCATCTCGATTCTTCTTCTGTAAATCTGGGATATACAATTCAGGTCTCTGCAGTCCTCCTATGGAAAAAAAAGCCTTGACTAGCATCTGAATGTTGCCATTGTTGCTACGTACTCTTTGTTATCTGTTGGAGGGGTTAATAGTTATTTTGCCCAGACATTTCTGAGCTGGGACTGTGGAAGCCAGCTTGGGCACAGAGATTTGTTGCCCCATGTGCATCACTGTGTACGTGTGACTATACTGCATGCAGGGCCCTTGTGGACTCTGGTATTTTACCTCCACTGGTGAGCACTCATGGGAGACAAAAGCACTGGAGACACTTATGAAGGGCACTAGCATCTGACACGGCACTACAAGGTGCAGCACCGTCTTCAGGATGGTGCTTTGGTGAGATGAGGACTTTAGGCATGAGCACAGGGCTCCAGCCCCTCTTGGGGTGCTGCCTGCACAGCCAATACCGCCATGGGGTGTCTGTACCGCGGCAGGTATGCATTGCTCTTCCGAAATGGCAAACAGCAAAGCTGTAGCATGCCTTCTGTATGACTCTCTTGAAGACACGGAGCTGTCTGCATGCTGGGCTGTGTCATCTGAGCCTGCTCGCTTTGCGGTCAGTGCATGGAAACCATTTAATGTAGGTCACAATATGCTACAATGCAAATAAAGCAAAATCTGGAGTGACTGCACTCTAACATAGGCATTCTTACATGCTGTCTGAAGTCACGGCTCGGAGAATGTTTATCTGTGAAAATAATTTCCTCTCTGAGCATTTGCAAGGGAAACAGTTTCTGTGCTAATTCAGTGCTGCAGAATGCAGCAAAATGACAACCTCTTTTCCCTTTCTGATTTTGCAGTCTCCATTTTTATTGGGAGCCCTACTGTGAAGTACATTCTACTTTTTAAATTTTTTTAAATACCCCCTCCAGCATCCCCTCTCTGACTATCAAAGAAAATCCTTTCGTGAGTGCCATGCTGAAGCCTAGGTGCTTTCTTCCCCCCCTCTCCTTTTATTTTTGTGCCTGATAATGAGTGTTTTGAAAAGAAACATGGAATCTGAATGCATGAACAAATCTATTTGACACCTGCTTCTTGAAAGAGGGGAAGACAGAGAGAAGGATAAATCGCAGAGGCACTATGCGATTGCTAGAAACAGATCTTTTCACATCCGTGTTTCTTCAGAGCAATCTTTTCTTTTCTAGTGGTAACACTGCTCTTTTTTCTTTTTTTTTTAACCCCCTGCTGCTTTTCCAAAATTTGCTCTAACAAATGGAAATTAGTTAAACCTTGTGGCAGTCTCGTAAAATAAGTAATAAGTTATAGTTCAGTTTGGCCCTGTTTGTATGTAGAGATACAAATGTGCCCACCAGTAATATTTTTAGGGTTAGATTCTATGCCAGAAAAAGGGCTGTAGAGAAATGTGTGGTGTCTACCCAGGAGACCCATGGTCTAAATTGCATGAGCTTACACCAGCTCTCGAGCAGAGATTCTTTCGATCCTGTGGAACTTGCACCTCATGAGGTATCTTATGGCATTTCTACTTTTCTTGGTTTCTTTATTTATTTTTCTTTTTCTCGTCTGTGTTTGAGTGGCAATGAAAGGTGAGGGAGATCAGGAACCTGTAGAGAAACTTAAATCTATCCATGAGATGACTCCAGCCCCTGGCAGATCTCCTAGGAGCCAAATGGCTGTTGGGTATGTGATGGTGAAGAGCTGACCATACTGGTTCTTTGAGGATGAGGAGGACAACTCTGACATGTTCTCCCAAAAGAAGAACTCAAAGGAAACATCGTGCCCCATCTGTTTCATGTTATTGTTTTTCCTTGGGAATGGTTAAGCTTATTCATGACTAAATGCTACCATGGCAATAGTGGACCGCGGCTGCTACTTCCTAATGTTCATTTTAACGTGGTCTAGGCTGAATCTGGGAGTCCAGGTAGAACAAAAATAATCCCAACCATACTGCTGGCTTGATATTCAGTTCTGGCTCCACGCTGTCATAGCAGCAGTGCTCCACTCCTTGGCTAAGTAACGACGCTACTTGCTTCCCTTTGCAATACATTTTAGATTTCTGTGACAAGCAGCCACACCTAAATTCAAAGTGTTATTATAAAATCTTAGCACTAGTAAAAAAGAAAAGCATTGCACCCAGCTGAAACTGTAAAGAGTATTTAAATAGTGTTGCAATTATCTCATTTGTAAATTGAGCAGGACACCGCTGGTAGCAAATTTTATGTAAAGCGTTGTAGGGTTTTTTTAAATGACCATAAGTAGTCAGGGCATTTGCTCTGAGTGTATTGTGCAAGATGGAATAAATGGCGGAATGATTTGAGCTTTTAAAACTAGGCTGAATAAAATCCAACAAGATATCCTACATGGGTGGGCTCACTCTGACAGGCAGATGCATTCAGGAACATAACGTGTCTTGTATGGCTCTGATTTATATGACTCTGTGAAGGTGCCTAAGGGCTGGTTTACACACAAGCTTGCACTGTTTTAATTAAACCTGTTTTCAGTCTAGGATTTTCAGTTCAGAATAAAGGTTACTGTCATCAGGACAGCTAAAAAACGTCAAACTCTGCTTTATGCATCCCACTGTGGGTGTCTAAGTGAACTGGCACAGCTCTGCAGGCATTGTACATATGGAAAATAGAGAGGTAGGCACTTCCAGAGCAAATGCCCTGAATTCCCCCAGGAAGGGGTTGAATTCTCTCCGCTGACTCCAGGGCACGAGGAGATGAAGTCCACAGTTTAGACAACTGGAATGAGAGACCCAGAGTAGATTATGTAGTATCTCATTTGTGCAATTTTATTTTTTCCTGTCTCTGATCATCCCTTCAGTGTTTATATTCAAATTGCCACTGATGGGTGGAAATCAGAAGCACAAATGCAAATGTTCTGGAAAAGACACGAAGAATAGCCTAGTTAAGAGATGAAGAATAATAATAGTTTGCTAAAATATCTGTAGAGAAATTCAAGAAAAAGTGAGGAAGAGAGAAAAAAAAAGAGTAATGAAAAGGTGCAGATGTTGACTTCAGGAAGGTGTGGCTGGAGGTCCTGTGAGTGGAATATAGAGTAGGTTTTGACCACATTTGTTGACTGAGCCTTGAGTTTTCAGAGAAGTCAAAGAGAGGGAGACAGGCAACTTAATGGCATTTTGGTACATAGTTTTCTTTCAGAAAGTCTTGCCTTAGATACACAAGTGAGAAAGTACATTCTATTTTTGTACATATATATTAATGCACATATGCACATAAACCACATATATATGCATACGTACATTTACTTATACATGCATATACACCACATGCACACAGATATGAAACGTATATGCAACAGGTTTATATGCATAGTAATTGGGTATGCATATGCATGTATACCTCCTTCCCCTTTATATAAGTATAACCCTAAAATGACTGGAGTTTCTAGAAAAAAAGAAAGAAAGAAATAGCAGTTAGACACCCAAAATGCCAGTTGGTCTATTAGCACTGAACTCTTAACAGAGGGATTCAACTGTCCCTCACTTTTCTTCTCTGAGTTTTTTTAGCTCTGAGAAACTGTGAGCTCCTTGGTTTCCCTCAGTGGTTTGAATTCTGTTTGCACAGATGCACAAAAGCTCTGGGTGCCCATCTTCTGCCTCAGCCTATCTAGGATTGTAAATGTGGCTGCATCCCTGTTTTTGGTCCGACAGACATGATCTGAGCCACCTGGCTCATGGAATGGTCTTCACACGAAATACAGAGCTCAGAGAGGTACAAATAACCTTGAGACAAGAGCACTAATCTCAAAATCATTAGACTTGATTTCAATCTTCTCTTTCATAGATTCGCGTTTATGTTGTCTCATAGAAAAAAAAAAAACCAAACAGTAGCCAGCACTCCTGGAGGGCTCCTTTTGCACCTGAGCTGAGGCCACAACAGTGTTTACATACAGGAGTGCTTGTGGTCAAAGCCAAGGTCAAGGTCCTCATATTGCTCAGGGCAAAGCCCATCTGTGCTGCCCCTCAGGCTCTTCTGGACTCATTTTAGCCCTAGTATTTGAAGTGTCTAAAATAAAAAGCTGGAGATAATTGAAGCTGTCTCAAACAGCACTGGGGGAGTGAACTTGAGGCAGTTTCACCCATGCCACTGCTGAGGTCTTAACCAGGAGAGTTAAGATTAGGAGAAAACAAGTTTAGCAGAAAATGAGCTGTTTCCCTCCAAAGAAGGATCTCAGGAAAACTACAAGTAGACTTTCAGGGCATTGGAGAGAAATGAAGAGGTAAATTCTTTGGCATTTATAGCATTTGTGTCTAAGAGTTATGGGACTAGAAAGAGAGCAGAAAAGAGTCTGCAGCTTAATGGGTAGGGCTCTTGATTGTGAGATTTGGTTACAGAACTTTTACAGTTCTCCTTCCGTGTAAATAATGTTTATCATCATCCCTGGGCAAAAAAAAAAGGTAGAAAATATTCACGATAGCCAAAAGACTGGCCCAGGTATTTTGTAGAATGAATTACTGCAGTCTGGGGAGGGACTGGCTGGGAAAAAGCATGTAGAAAAATAATGAACACTACAGGAAAAGTGAGTAGACAATAATTAACTTATGTAATCCCCAATGAAGTTGTCTGGGAAACTTTTAACAAACAAATTCAGTATTTCCACATCATTAAATTCTACATCATGGAACTCTTTCTCACAGGATAATGGGAGAGCCCAGACTTAAACGCAATTGAGGCAATACGGGGGACAGATTTGTGGGTTAAATATCTGTTACAGCTTACTCAAACAGTAACAAAATGTCTACTAAACATGAGGGTCTGACATAACCTGTGGCTGAGGAAGACTCTAAGCTGCTGACAGAGTCAAGTAAGGAAGGTTTACTATTGATCTGCTTTTTTCTTTCTTTTCTAATGTCTTCCTCAAAGCCTCTGCTATTGATTGTTGTCAAAAACAAGAACTAGGTTAAACATGCCTTTGGTCTAGCTCAATGATGCTCTTCTTTTGTTCTTGTAAAAGAAATCACAGGTAATCCTGAGAACTGTTACTTTTAATGCTGGTAAAGGGAATATTTTGTGTATTTTTCCTGTTGTTTGGATAGTGCAGCATAGTGTCAAGCATGAAGTGTGCCAATAATCCCGTTTAACTCTCCTTATTCCACAGAGGATTCAAGTTCAAGATAACAGCTCCAGGCACTTAAAATACAATGAAACAAGCCCAAATAAGAGACAGTGATGAGAGAAAAACTTAGAAGGTGCTTGAGCTTTATGGAAATATTCCTGCTTATGTCCCAGAATGTCACTGATATTTTGGAACAAACTCCCTTCGTCCCTACCTCTTATGATGGAAGTGCAACAGTTATAATGAATAATTTACAGCAAAATAATGGGCCACAGGCAGTTTAAGTCAGTGTGAGTGCCACAAGAAGTCTGTTCCTACTTGTTCCCCTCCAATCATGGGCACATTGATCCTTGAACCCTGTGCAAGCACAGGCATTTCTGTGGCTACACAAGCCATCTCAACGAAAAAGATGATAACCATATGGATACTTGAGTGCTCGCTTAGTAGAAATGTGGGGTATAGGCAAAAATCACTGTTTCTGAGATCTTAGACCACTTGTGAAAGCATATATATCTCATCTCTCATAAGATCTAATTACTAAGCTTGCTTGGTCTAAGATGCAGTTGTTTGGATGACACTGATTTCAGCTAAGAACTTGTGGAATTTATACAGTATATGCTACATGGAGCATTTGGTCAGGAAGTGGAAGATCAAGGATTTAAATTAATGTTCACATTATTCAGATTAAAACTGGGGATTGCACAGTTGAGAAGGATATCCTTGCTATAAGTCAGATATACTCTTAGGAAGACTCCCTACATCCTTCCTGTTTAAAGCAGGGGTGATAAATTTACAGGGTCAGAAAAGGTGAGACTGAAGGTATTTCCAGCTTAGACATTAGGTGCTTCAATAAGTGATGGAAAAGTCGCTTTCTTTTCCCTGGATGATTTTTAGCTCTCTAGTGTCAATGCAGGGTACAGCATGCACACAGTATCCTGTAACCATGGCTGGATACACAGTTGTCCCTATTCCCAGGTACAGAATCATGCTCTCTTGCTGGTCTTCCTTTGGGTACCATGGATTCTGCACACTTGGCTGCACAAAAATTCATCTCAAACAGATGTGGAGGCATCTTCCTACCCAGGTGATCCTACAGAAAGACAGTTCATACACCCTCCAGTACTTCTGAGAGGTATAAAATCAAACTGTTAGTCTGAGGAAGACACTGAACTCAGCTTTACCATTTCCTGGATGAGATGTTGTGCAAGAGAGAGGTGTGGCGGAGGCCTTCTCGTCAACGGAAATCCAAAAGTTTAAGCCAGGATCAGGTTTCTGAATTGCAAGCTGACAGCCCTGTCAGAGACAAGTGCTCTAGTCGAAGCAAGGTGCAATGTTTCAAATGCATCCTTCCCTTTGGTTTTGACTCTCCATCATCTTTACCAAGTCTTGGGAAATGGGAGAGGTGCCTGAGGACTGGAGGAAAACAAATGTCACTCCAGTCTTCAAAAAGGGCAAGAAGGAGGACCCGGGTTACCACAGACCAGTCAGCCTCACCTCCATCTCTGGGAAAGTGATGGAACGACTTATCCTTGGTGCCATCTCAAGGCATATCAAGGATAAGAGGGTCATTAGAGACAGTCAACATGGCTTCACCAAAGGGAAGTCGTGCTTGACTAACCTCATAGCCTTTTACGAGGATATAACAAGGTGGATAGATGATGGCAGAGCGGTGGATGTGGTCTACCTTGACTTCAGTAAAGCATTTGACACAGTCTCCCACAGCATCCTTGCTGCTAAACTGAGGAAGTGTGGTCTAGACTCTAGGGTAGTGAGGTGGACTGTGAACTGGCTAAGGGGAAGAAGCCAAAGAGTTGTGGTCAATGGGGCGGAGTCTGGTTGGAGACCTGCATCCAGTGGAGTCCCTCAAGGGTTGGTACTGGGACCAGTATTATTCAATATATTCATCGATGACTTGGATGAGGGACTAGAGAGTACTATCAGCAAGTTTGCTGATGACACCAAGCTGGGAGGAGTGGCTGACATGCCAGAAGGCTGTGCTGTCATCCAGCGAGACCTGGACAGGCTGGAGGGTTGGGCGGGGAAAAATTTAATGAAATATAACAAGGGTAAGTGTAGAGTCTTGCATCTGGGTAGGAACAACCCCAGGTTCCAGTATAAGTTGGGGAATGACTTATTAGAGAGTAGTGTAGGGGAAAGGGACCTGGGAGTCTTGGTGGACAGCAGGATGACCATGAGCCAGCACTGTGCCCTTGTGGCCAGGAAGGCCAATGGCATCCTGGGGTGTATTAGAAGGGGGGTGGTTAGTAGGTCGAGGGAGGTTCTCCTTCCCCTCTACTCTGCCCTGGTGAGACCCCATCTGGAATACTGTGTTCAGTTCTGGGCCCCTCAGTTCAAGAAAGACAGGGAACTGCTGGAGAGAGTCCAGCGTAGAGCCACAAAGATGGTGAAGGGAGTGGAGCATCTCCCTTATGAGGAAAGGCTGAGGGAGCTCGGGCTCTTTAGTTTGGAGAAGAGGAGACTGAGGGGAGACCTTATTAATGTTTACAAATATATCAAGGGTGAGTGTCACGAGGATGGAGCCAGGCTCTTCTCGGTGACAACCACTGATAGGACAAGGGGTAATGGGCCGAAACTGGAACATAAGAGGTTCCGCTTAAACTTGAGAAGAAACTTCTTCTCAGTGAGGGTGACAGAACACTGGCACAGGCTGCCCAGAGAGGTTGTGGAGTCTCCTTCTCTGGAGACATTCAAGACCTGCCTGGACACATTCCTATGTAGCATTATCTAGGCGTTCCTGCTCTGGCAGGGGGATTGGACTTGATGACCTTTCGAGGTCCCTTCCAATCCCTGACATTCTGTGATTCTGTGATTCTGTGTTCCGTTAAATGGGCAAAACAGTTTGACAGAAACTAAACTCCCTTGTGTTCCAGCTTGTCCTCAGACATCTGAGGGGCTGGGAGCAGCTAGGTTGATGTTCTGAGTGATGCCTAATTCAGCGTTAATAGTCCAGACTAACAACACAAGGCACATTCAATCCAGCGGTGTTCCCTGAACTCACGCGAGCAGACTTCAAGAATGTGTTGGTGTTCAGTAGAAACTCTCACAGTCACACCCATGCGGTCTGGCAGCATTCAGTTAAAAACTCCCACAGCTAGACTGAGAAATAATATGGTTTATTAAGGCAACACATATACAAATTCTTTAGATTGCCAGTGATAGTGACTGCAAAACACGTGCAAGAATGTAAATAATGCAGCCTGGCTACAAATAGGTTAGGTTACAAAGCAATTCTCCAGAGATTTTCTTAGCGTTCAGGGGAAGCACACGGTATAACCGAGTGTTTCAATCTTACCCAAAGGCCTCCCTGTGGGGAAGAAGAGAGGCTCAGCCCTTGACTGATCCCAGAGGTCAGAGCAGTAGTCTGTGATGACAGATGGTCCGCGATGTTTCTTTCCCTGATTGCGACGGTATCTTCTCTAACATCCTCCCTCTCTTGGGCCATTTTTATATTGTTTTTTATCTTTTAGGTGGAGCTTGAGTGACTCTAGTCATATATACTTTTGTTATGATTGGTGTAAATTTTCCTTGCTTTGCTTTTACAGGTATAGGCTGGAAAAATCATAGAATCGTAGAATCATAGAATCATAGAATGGCCTAGGCTGGAAGGGACCTTAGAGATCATCTAATCCAACCTCCCTGTCATGGGCAGGGACGCCTCTCAACTAGATCAGGCTACTCAAGGCTCTGTCCAACCTGGCCTTGAACACCTCCAGGGAGGGGGCAGCCACAGCGTCTCTGGGCAATTTATTCCAAAGTCTTGTCACCCTCATACTGAAGAATTTCTTCCTAAAATCTAATCTAAATCTATTCTCCTTCAACTTAAACCCATTTCCCCTTGTCTTATCAGTGGATGTTTTTGTAAAAAGTCCCTCTCCAGCCTTCCTGTAGGATCCCTTCAGGTATTGGAAGGCAGCTGTTAGGTCCTAATAGCTATTAGGTCCTAGTAGCTATTAGCTATTTCAAGACTGAACAATCCCAGCTCCCACAGCCTGTCCTCGCAGCAGAGGTGCTCCAGCCCCTGGATCATCTTTGTGGTCCTCCTCTGAACATGCTCCAACAGATCTTATGATGGGGACACCAGAACTGGATGCAGTATTCGAGGTGGGGTCTCACAAGAGCAGAGTAAAGGGGGAGAATCACCTCTCTTGACCTGCTGGCTACGCTTTTCTTGATACATCCCAGGATGCGATTGGCCTTCTGGGCTGCATGAGGGCACTGCCGGCTCATGTTGAGCTTCTCGTCAATCAACACCTCCAAATCCTTCTTTTCTGGGCTATTCTCAACCCACTCTGTGCCCAGAGTGGGCACAAGAGCATAAGCTCAGTGAGGGGTTGTCAAACCTCAAAGGTGGTTAGCTTTTGGGATGGAGGTGTGTTTTGGTATTATAATGAGATTATAATGAGTATAGTTCACATAGTTAAGAAAATAACAGACTATTGGCCCAGGGTAGCAAATATGCAGCTTATCAGTTGCACAGTAACTTCAAGCTCCTCTGCATACGCAGAGCGTGACCATGGTGTCTTCACTCTGCTCTACCCTCCATGTAGTTTTTGGCAGAGTCAACATATGAAGCTCCCTTAATATTACCAACATCTGAGGTTGCCTAGGGAACTTCTGCGGAAGGGATTCCTTGAATACCAGCTGCACTCTGTCCTGATGTTATACCTTTTTCCAGTGTGTGAACAATGCTGTATATTTAATATAAGTTTTAAACTTCAAGTCACCTTGAGCAATGATTCCATAGTCCGTCATGTCAGGCTGTGGCATAGGCACAGAATCCTCTCTTGTTTTACTTGAGGGGAACCTAAGCACCTGATGAGGAGCGAG
This sequence comes from Trogon surrucura, assembly GCA_020746105.1. Taxonomy (NCBI): domain Eukaryota; kingdom Metazoa; phylum Chordata; class Aves; order Trogoniformes; family Trogonidae; genus Trogon; species Trogon surrucura. The sequence continues at coordinate 36,343,038 of CM036617.1, forward strand.
GCACCCAGGCGTGCCACCACTGAGCCTTGCTTTACCAAAACTGCCTGCGCCAATGCACACGGATGCGGTCTGCCAATACAGGCCTGTTGCTCACACAGGAGGAGTGGAAGAATTTTAATTAACGATATTCCAGTTACTGTAACACTCAAATCCAAGTTTCAATGAAGTCTTAAGTGTGTCCCTTTGAGTGCTGAAGGCTACAAAGGGCTCAGGAAAGCCCCGTGACTGTCACTCACATAGAAGATCTCGGTCATGTTAGGACACATGGCAAGTATTTCCAGTAATTGAGTGTGCCTCTGAGTAAGCTTCCAAAGCAATTTAATTGCACATAAAGCTACCTATCTACCAGAAAATTAACAAGAAGGCAAAGAAATTTAAAAAGAGCTATGTATTTTTTATGTTAGGAATAAAGTCAAGTTCAGCAGTATAGTGAAGATATTCCTGTAACTCAGTTAAAGGAATTTTAAAAAAAGGGATGGCTATTTGGTGAATATTTATATTTTTTAAAATAATGGTAATTAAAACAGTAAGAAAAGAGGTGGTGAGAGGACATCATACCTCCCCCTATTCCTTGGATGAAATTCTTAAGCTTCAAATACTATCATCAAAGATAAAAGGCTTGTTGTGTTGGCAACTTTACAATTGCTTTTCAAGCCTGTCACATAGTCATGCTGTGGCATCAGCCATTGTTCTTCTGGAAGTCTCCTTCTTCTCTGACTTGATAGGAAAGAATCTGTCATCTTTAAATGATATTCCCTTCCCAAATTAAAAGGAGGGCAAGAATTGGCAGATACTTCTTTAGGTGGGAGAAATCATCTATTATTTATATATCTCTTTTAACCCTGCCGCTGTTACATCTGATTGCAGAAAAACCCAACAAGCTGCCACCCACCATAAAAAAAAATAAGTAACACTGAAAACACTGCTTTGTATCGAATTAAAATATCGGAAATGCAAAGTTCTACCTTGATGTTGGGATCAAGGGAGATGCATTTGTGTTTCGGCAGTCATGAGACAGAGCCCATTCTTTTCAAAGTAATTGGCTGCCTGCTGTCAGAAGTCCTGAAGAAAGTTTGGCATGTTTGTGCAGAGCTGCATTGTCTTGCTGTATTTTTTAAGAAAAGGATGCTGGACCTCTTCAATCAGAAATAAATGCCTACCCACAATCCAGCTACTAAGTTTTGAGTACGTGCATGTGCACTTGCTTATACCGTGCGACACATTTTTTTCTGATTTTGTGCCTTTAAGCTGTTTTGGTCGGGAAGATGACTAAAGATCTCCTCTGCGAACACAGAGCACACTGAATTCTAAAGATTTCCACTTCAGAATTTACAACAGAGACTTCTGAAATACTTGTTTAGATGAGTTTTGGAGAAGAGATATGGCCTCAAAGCAGCTCAAATTCCTCATCTCTGTCTAGAAGCTCAGAAATAAATCTCACACACCATCTGGCAGGGAAAAGTAGCAGACTTAGACTGTGGAGAGGAAACAAGCCATTGACCAAATGTTTCCCACTTAAGTATCATTCAATAGATGTTTGCCCCCTTCTCACCCTGAGAGCTCAGATTACCCAGTGAACCTCTGCCACGGTATGGCATGTGTGTATATCCAAGACACAAGTTTCAAGCAAAGCTGTTGATTGCTGATATTTAAAAAAACCCCAACAACCTCATAGCAAAACAGTTGGCTAGTTTCAGTGCAACTTCGTTATGTTGAACAATACAAACTAGAGCTGAAGTTTTGCATGAAATCACGAAGCAATTATAATCAAAAGGAGCTTGAAAAGATATGATAGGAAATCCTGGCATTCCCCTGGGATAAAATAGTCCTGCAGGGCTCTTCCTGACTCATAAGTTTGTACAGAATTGAAAGGGGAAAATAGGACATATCAGCTGATAAAACAGATAAAGAAGTAATAAATTCTTAGTATTATGGACCAACCCGCCTCCTGCTGTAAACATGTTACTCATATTGAAGGGGCATATTCTGCCCTTATCTCCACCCTGAATTATTGGATTTCTGAAATACAGCCTAAAAGTAAACTGAAAACCAAAGGCTATGTCTGATGTTATTAGCATCCTACTAATATCCAGATTTACTTTTTATGGTGAGACAAAGAGAATATCAGTATTACCGGGTTTGTAAATACATAGCTGGATTTTTCTTTTTTTATTATTATGAAAAGATTTTCTGAATTTTGGGCTTTACAAATTCAGGAAAAAAATGGTTTTTTTCCAGCTTCTGCACATGGCAAAATTTCCTTCATCAGCCAGCTACTCTGTACATTTCCCTAATATCAGATACATAAAACCAAATAGTCTGACTCTGGGCTAGTAATCTAGGCACTTTCTTTGTTTAGTGGAGAGAAATAGACATCTCCAAAACATGACACATCTCAAACTATGCTAACTAACATGATCAGGTGAGTCATTCCCGGTCATGCCCGTCCTGATACAGATACTTTCTAGGAATTGGATGGAGACCACTAGGCACTGAAGGCTGCACAGTAGGCATCATAATTTTGGTTCCAAATTCAGGTCACTACTATGAACCTGGTCTAGAACCAATTAGTGACCTGCTGTAGAGGTGAAAGCCTGAATAGCCCATTGGTAATTCCCTGAGTTACTTGGTCTCCCAAAGCAATTTTGTTTAGCTTGAAGCCTGTTCTTCCAAACTACTGATTTATATTTTAGCTCAGTTCAAGCAGGATTTTAATCATTAAATGTAATAACAGCATTTATTCTTATAGGGTAAAATCAGCTCAATCCATATCCAGTAAAGAAGCCTGAGTAATTGAAATAGAAGCACACTACTCCATCCCTTCAGGCATGTAACAATAATAGCTAATAGTTAAAGATGATATATCTTATCCCCTTAGGGATACTGGAGTAATTTGTAGGCCGACAAAAAGATCATCTATAGCAGCTATTCAAAGTGGGCAAGATGGTTTTTGTCTCTTTGTATCTCTTGATTTACGTTTTGGATTGTATTACTAATCTCTATGCTGGGGGGTAGCTTTGCACGGAATATCTATAACCAGACAAATTACACATATACACTCACACACTCTCACTTGTGCCCACACTCACTCACATACTTTTCCTCTCATGAAGACCATACTGTAAAATCAATTTTACTTGTGATAATAATTTGGACTGCAAAGAACAGAACATGTCGGATCAAAGATGTTTATTGAAATGCCTGAATTTCATGATGTCGCATCACTTTTCCAATTTTGTGATGGTAAATGTACTTGTTCTTAAAAAGAAAAAGAAAACACAAATCTGGTAAGTACTGCTGGCAAAATCTAACTGCTTCTTTCAGAGTGAGAATAACGTAACAATATATTAAGGGAAATAAATCACTAGCTACCAAGATGGTAACAGACTCCTCTACATAAGAACAAGCTTTGTTGGATACTGCTGAAAGGCGAGACAGACTTTGATTCAGGCACTGCTTCACACAGCAAATTTAGGTGATTACTTCAGTTGTGTTGTCAGCATGTTTCTAAAGAGTGCTGTATACTCTAAGGGCAGAGGTAGATAACTCTGGAGGTTTCAGGGGCAGAACAATTCCAGCAAACTGAGAAGTCTTTTTCTGGGAAAGCAAGTTTCCTCCTCAGGAGATCTTAACTGGCACCTCCCTCCCTCCAGGGAACTCAGAAACTTCCAATAGTAAAACTGCTTCATCTCACAATTTAGATGTGGGGACAAGTGAGGCATCCAAGTTAGCAGGATTAGACCACTTTCTGTTACAAAATCAAAACACTCAGGTAAATTCTTGACTTGCTGTAGGCTCTTGGCTATTCTGTGTATCCATATAAGCAAATGTATTTCCTTTTGTCCTATTAGATTGTGGAAGCTTTTGGAAGATTCCTTTTCTTATTCGGAGATCTATGCCACGTATCATCTGGTTCCTCGTTACCCATACTCATATCTAATAGCTTAATTAGTTTTCTGAGAGACTACATTAACAGCTTGTTTCCACAGTACCTTGTCATGCCAGTATGGGAAGCAAAGTGAGCTCAGGCTGCATGTGGATAGAGGAAAAAAAAATTACTCTGAAATTGCAAGCATACAGACAAGGAAAACATAAAATGGAATATAGACTGATTCATCTGGGGAAAAATAAGAAAGCATGAAGTCAATGAATTTAAATGTCTAATTTAGGTGTGAATGAATGCAAAGAAATGGATAATTTTGAAAATGCTTGAAAATACAAAGATGGAATGCTTTTTAAGTTGCATGTAAAAATCAAAGACTATGGCATGGAGATAGCAGTCTCTCGGTGAGTTTCATGCCACCTAATTCTAGTGGTTAGCTAGAGCTCCAGATTAAAGCACTTAAATTTAGGCTTGTTAGTATGCTTTCTCCATGCAGATGAGGTTGCCTGAGACTCATTATAGGCACTGAAGATCTCCTTCTAATCAATTACCCCCATGCAGGTGTCTGCTACCACTTGAGAAGCCTTAAGGTACTGTGCTTCATCTCCAGCTCCTCTCCATCAGGCAACGGGTTCTCCACAGGTTCTGTATCTCATTTGCCAATCCCATCTGAGAATCTCAGGTTATCTTAGGGCATCTCTAAGGTCCCTTCCAGCCTAGGCCATTCTATGATTATGATGATGATGATGATGATCTCAGATTGCTATGGGTGATGGTTAAATACAGATAACAAAATCCTACTCCAAATTTATTTAATACTGGAGGAACAAAGTGTGCTGAAGCTATAGGCAGGACAGTCTGCATGAAGGAGTCCATTGACCACCGTATGACTATGAGAGAAAGATGGAGTGGTATAAGGAACAGTGAAATAATTAAGAAAGAGAAAATTCCAACAAAGCTTTCTGAAGAGGGAATGCTATCAGGATTGTGGAATAGTCTTGCTAGGGAAATTACATCAGCACCTGGCACTTTAAGATTTTGGTAGCATAAAACAATAGCAAAAGTGATTTTCAGCTCATTTGCATTGTAGATAATCACTTTACATAAAGGTCTTCTGCTCCCCCCTCTGATAACTGTATTTGTCCAAATTATTTATTGCAAATGAAATATGAGATGAATTCAACTTTTTTTTCCCTGCTTGTAAATCATTTTCAAGCTCATCTTAATTTGTATGGAAGTATTCATTGTGCATAAGTATTTGCCAACTAGTTTATGAGGACAAATTACAGATGACAACTTGTTCGTGAACACTTATTTCAACTCTTTATTACTCCTGAGTTGTGATTAGTCATCTGTATCACATGGTATTGAACTGACTGTTACTTTTTAATCAAGAAAACAATGATTAATGATGGCAATTAACTGATAATGAGAAACAAGTATAATGTGAAGTTCAGGACTCACAAACATTTTTAAATAAACCAGCAAGCATTTGAAGAAACACAGGCAACCAACACTGGTTTCCTGTAAGATATTCATTGATGAAATGTGCATCTGCTCCAGATATTATTCTTAAAAATTCATACTGCCATTGTTACATCCAGAGGTAATTTTGGCATAGCACTTAAGCAGTTTGTTTTTCCATGTTGTATTTGCTCACTTTTCAGGTGAAGGTTTTTATTAACATTCTATTTCCCCTTGTGGCCTGAAGTACTGTTTGCTATAGTCTTTTGGGGTCTTCCTGAAGTCTAGTCCTGCACAGTATGTGTTAATGCCCAGTTTTGATCCTGGCTGGAGCTATACCAAAAAAGAAAAAAAAAATCAACAAAAAAAGACAAGAAGCAGCTGTGCAAGTTGCAGACAAATACTTGTTATTTTGAATTTACTTGGTTAAAATAGCCACCGGGAACCCTGGAAGAACCTTATTCTGGGCTATAAGGAGCAGAAGGCGTCACTGCTCAAAGAGTGACTGATGCTTCATGGTTGTGACAGAAGCAGCTCCGAGCACTGTCATGTGAGTACCACTGCACTAGCAAATACGTGGTAGAAATAAACTTGCCTTGGCAGAAAAATGTATGAAAGTATCTTGTGTATCTTTTAACAGCTCTTCTTCCTCCAATATGGGAAAGAATCAATGTAAAAACAGTTAGATCTGTGAGATTTCTGTAAATTATGTCTCTCTTGAAGACCGCTTTGACTTTTTCAAATTAGTGGGGAGGGGGGGGGGGGGGCAGGGGGAAGCGGAGCAGATTTTCTTTTTACAATCTCTACAATCTGTCTATTTACAAACACAGAATCTCCTTTGATGAGCCAAGTTATGAAAAAAACCCCAACCTGATTACACTTGCTAGATGACAAAAGTCCAGAAAAATCTGAAGCCACCAGAGAAGCAGTAGAGCAACTGGCACTGGAGAAGCAGGACAAGGTCCTTCTCTCTCATTTCCTTACTGCCCTGTATACTGGGACCAAAAGCATGTGAGAACTGAGAGACGAGCCAGTGAGATCATGACTGCGCTGCAGCTGGTGGAGTTAAGCCGATCACACCAGCCCAAGTTGGGCTTCGCAAGCTGCGAAAGCAACCTTTGGATTTTTGTCCAGCAGCTTTGAAGAGTGATGGGCAACTTAGGCAACATCAAGAGCAGCAGAGCAAATGAGGTCTGTTTTCCTGAGGATTTGTTCCATGAAGTTGGATTCTCTGGGGTCTAACAAGGAGTGAGGAATAACTGAGGCTTCTCCAGCAGCTGAGTCATTCCTAATGGCTCTCTCCCAGGTTGATTCCCTGATGTGTACTAATGTACATGCTTGTGCTGCTTCTTTCCCCCTGCTTTCAAGCTGTCCTTCCAGTCCTTATTTATTGTAAGAGCATAATATTTTGGGACTTGTACTTGACTCTCAGATGTAGCTGTAACTGATGAATATAAACAAAACAAATGTGGAAAACCAGGCTAAAATCATGATCAGTTTATGTGCATTTCCATTGGCAGGTAGTATCGTGGGACAATAATTATAAAAAAGATTTGATTTAATTAGGTAAAGAAAACGATACTTACATTTCTTTTCTGTAGATATATCAGCATTTCAGTTTGGCTGTTTAATTGTCGTCACTCCAGGCAGACATAACAGTCTTAAACACAAAATCTTCTGCCACCCCCCACCAATAGGTAGAACAGGTAGAGCAGGTGAAGTGCTACAAACATGAAAAATTGAAGCTCAGTTGCAGAGTAGTTGTTTCTGAAGCGTCTCTCCTTAAGACAAGTGAAAGAGTCAAGTACAATGGACCATGAGTCAGATGAACCGGTGTTCATAGCCACCTCTGAGCAATGCAAAGGCCATACACCTGGCTGTAATGTGTTACGGCTCTGCCTGCCTGATCAAACCAGTTCAGTAGAGTGCTGGTGAGAGTGGCTGTTGGCAGGAGCCTAGGGAAGATTAAAACACTGGGATTAGTATTTGACTGATATTCCTAAATGAATCAACTCAGAATGTGTTGGGCTGGAAGGGACACTTAAAGGTCATCTACTCCAACCTGCCTGCAGTGAGCAGGGACATCTTGCACTAGATCAGGTTGCTCAGAGCCACATCAAGCCTGACCTTGAATGCCTCCAGGGATGGAGCTTCTACCACCTCTCTGGGAAACCTGTTCCAGTGTCTCACCACTCTCATTGTAAAGAGTTGCTTCTGTGCGCTTGTATGTTGCAAGCAAAGTGACAGCTTAGGGTGAGGAGTCTTGAGGGACTCCTCAGACTGATGGATGTGGAGAGGCAGCAGGTCTGTCCTCTCCAGGACTCTGGAGGGGAGATCCACCCCAGAGACTAAAGCAGGCCCAATAAGCTGTAGGGTACATCACCCACATCAGGGCAATGGTTTCTAACATCTAATCTATATCCACCTGCTCTAGTCTAAAACCACTGTCCTTCGTCCTGTCACTTCACACCCTTGTGAACAGTCCCTCCCCAGCTTTCCTGCAGGCCTCCTTCAGGTACTGGAAGGCTGCTGTCTCCCAGGAGCCCTCTCTTCTCCAGGCTGAACAACCCCAACTCTCTCAGCCTGTCCTTGTAGGAGAGGTGATCCAGTCCTTGGATCACTTTTGTGGCCCTCCTCTGGACCTGTTGCAACAAGTCCATGTCCTTCTTGTGTTGAGGGCTCCTCGTACTTGCCTGCCTTGCTGCCAGCCTCTAGTCTTTGCTCCACTCCTGCTGTGGAACAACCCTGGCTGAGCCCTAGCAGTGGCCCGCTTGGTCTTCTGTGCCAATTCCCCTGGATGATCTTTGGCTATTGTCTCGGAAAGGAGAGGGATCAATTTATTTCCCTAAACCTTCACAGGATTTTACAGACTTAATTCCTCTTTGTACCTCAGTTGCCACATACAAAAATCAGTCTTTGCTTTCCTCTGCAAAATCACTTGTGACATAAATATGAAAAGTATTATGCAGGAGCTTTCTAGGCCTAGAACTTGAAGCACCTCCAAACAAAACTGGTGGGAGGTAAGCACCAGTATAGGCTGCACAATGACTGGCTTGAGAGCAGCCCTGAAGAAAAGGGGTACTGGTGGACGAGAAGCTCAACATGAGCAGTTAGTGTGCATTTGCAGCCCAGAAAGCCAATCGTGTCCTGGGCTGCATCAAGAGGTGCGTGGCCAGCAGGTCGAGGGAGGTGATTCTCCCCCTCTACTCCACTCTCGTGAGACCCCACCTGGAGTACTGGGCCCAGTTCTGGAGCCCACAGCACAAGAGAGATACGGACGTGCTGGAGCATGTTCAGAGAAGGGCCACGAGGATGATCGGAGGGCTGGAGCACCTCTGCTATGAGGACAGACTGAGAGAGTTGGGGTTGCTCAGTTGGGAGAAAAGAAGGCTCTGATGAGACTTCATTGTGGCCTTCCAGTATCTTAAGGGGGCCTACAAGAAAGCTGGTGAGGGGTTTTTTAGGATGTCGGGTAGTGGTAGGACTAGAGGGAATGGATTAAAACTAGAGATGGATCGGTTCAGATTGGGCGTTAGGAAGAAGTTCTTCACCATGAGGGTGGTGAGACACTGGCACAGGTTGGCCAGAGAGGTGGTGGAAGCCCCATCCCTGGAAGTTTTTAAGGCCAGTCTGGATGGGGCTCTGAGCAGCCTGATCTAGTGGGGGATGTCCCTGCCCATGGTGGGGGGGGGTTGGAACTAGGTGATCTTTAAGGTCTCTTCCAACCCTGACAATTCTATGATTCTATGATTCTACTTGTGTGGAACTGGTTCCTACTATAGCTATGTTATTATGATGAGGAGTTAATTTTTCCTTAGCTTCAGAAGTCTAAGTAATAGGTATTTAATATAAATTAGTCAGCTGAGATACATGAGTAGTTTCACCCCACCTTATAATCCCCACGGTGTCCACAAAGAGAACCTAAATTAATTACTTAGATGGCCAGACCTAACTGGTTGTTTTATGCTACGTGTCAGGAAGTTAATGGCTAATTTACTTGTGTCCAGACTGATGGATCCAGGATTAGCCTTTGCTAATAAGTAAAATATTTGGTTATAAATCATTAGAATAGCAAATATTTTCCTGCTGCAGCTTTATAATGCCACTGCCTTAGCACATGTCTGAAAATGTGTTTTGGGTAAAAAAGGATTAAAATACTAGAGATAAAATGAAGGTGATATAATGCAAGAAATCATCTTCTACATGTAGTCCAGATATAAATTAATTCTTATTATTCCTTAATTTCTACCAGGTTAAAGAAAAGATGGTTTTGAATTGGTAAAGATGATTTGTTCATACTCTGCTGTGCTTTAGTAATCTCGACTGTATTTTCACCTGTCATGAGGGTACTGAATATATGGCATATTTAGCTCTGTGTGAACCTGAATTATCTTCTTGGAATATACTTTATTAAAGAGATGAGTATTTTTATTGATATCTTCCTTTTTAGCAGGCTGAACCCTCTGGTCATAATAAAATAATGTAATATCAAAGGTTTTAATAAGAATAGGAGATAATATGACATTGAGATATACCTCATTTGTATGCTTTTGGTTTAGGCTACTAACCAGGGTTCTGTTTCAAGGAATGATTATCAAATTAAAACAAAAGCCCAAAAACTCTACGCTTCAGATTTATTTCTCAGATACATCAGTTCCTTCTTAATGGTTGCAGCTCCTGGTGTTTAAATCTCAAAGTTATTGCAGATGATAGCATACTGCCGTAAAACCCACAAAATGTGCAGACAGTTGAGAAATGCAAATTGTTTTCAGGTTTTACAGGAATCTGTACCAGGGATAAAATGGAACAGAAACTGTTTCCCTCATGGGGAAAACAAAGGAATCATAGAATCATAGAATCGATTGGGTTGGAAAAGACCTCAGAGATCATCAAGTCCAACCCTTGGCCCAACTCCAGTCTGTTTACTAGACCATGGCACTAAGTGCCATGTCCAATCTCAGTTTAAAAACCTCCAGGGACTGTGAATCCACCACCTCCCTGGGCAGGCCATTCCAATGCCTGACCACTCTCACTGTAAAGAATTTCTTTCTAATATCCAGCCTAAATTTCCCCTGGCAGAGCTTAAGCCTGTGCCCCCTTGTCCTGTAAAGGAGTAAAAGAGCAGAAGTTTTCAAGGTCTTGCGGAAGTTTTTGCTCCCATTAAAACCAGTCTTCTTGCCGCTCACTGCACTGCATTTGGGGAGTCTGAAGCACCCTCCCTGCAGTTTCATTTGCTCGCAAACATGCTAATGTCGAGTTCATGATCAGAGCTGGTGCACGTGAAATGGGTGGGATGAGATTTGGAGAAGACATGGGAAGGCAACTAAATCCTCGATGTACAACGTCTGCACATTCACAACTCCACTCTCCTTCTGGCACGGTCTGTCTGGGAGGGTAGAAAGGGCGGTCTTCTATTATTATTTTTTTTTCACAGAGAGGAGAGGAAAGCAGCCTTAGTTCGCCCCTGGACCAGGTTTTCAGCCTGGGTTGCTGCAGGGCGGCGGACCCGGCGTTACGGTCCCGCCGAGCTCCGCGCCGCGCCCGGCCCTGCCGCTCTCTCCAAAGGAGAGCCCCGGGCTCCCTCTGTAGTTCAAGCGGGGAATTGTAGACACTTCCAGGAGACGATTCGTCCTAAAAAAAAAGGAAAAAAAAAAATAAAAATGGGAAGGCGAGTCGTTTCTGTGAGCATGTATGTTGCAAGTGAAGGGACAGCCTGGGGTGGGGGATCTTGGGGGGCTCCCTGGACCGCCTGATGTGGAGAAGCAGCAGGTCTGTCTTCACCAGGATTCTGGTGGGAAGATCCACCCCAGAGACTAAAGGAGGCCCTACAAGTTGTGGGGTGCATGCCCCAGGTCACAGCAACGCGTGATGCCTCAGCGGACACATCTACAGTGTCTGCCCTAGCCTGCCTGTTACTTCTTGGGTGTAGTGTTGATCTTGCTTCAGAAAATATCTGTCTTTAAATTCCAAATGTTCTTCATTAACACACGCTTCTTTGTCTGGAGATGGTCACAGCACATGCAAGAAAATAACACGATGACCAAGCACCTACAGCAGGCCCCGTGGGGACATGAAGCCCAGAGCAAGTGTAATCCTGTGGAGAATCAAAGAAAATCTCAGAAGAACTAACAGAAAACATTGCTACCTCAGGCTTGATTATGAAAAAGTAAGACCAAAAGATAAGTCATGCACTGTTGGCCCCTAATTGCTAAAGCATCATTGTCAAAAGCATATCTTGAAATGCTACAGTATTTGTCAGCCCTGATGGGCTAAAAGAACCTTCCTGCCTTTTTTGAGTGAAAAAGACATGTTGGAAAATCTAATCATCCACAGATGGGAGATTTTCTGTGTAGAGCTTATAGGATAAAGAAATATTCATGATTCCTATAAAAAGGCTTTTTCAAAGATAATTTTGCTGCTGTTGCTAGGACTGGAGACCGACAAGTGGAGCAGAGCAACGACTTCCTAGTAAGTGCACTAGTGCATAAAATCAGGCTGACTCAGAAACAGCCAAACCAATACAGAGGGGCTGCATGACTCCTTTCAGCATCGCTTCATAAAACTAAGTTTCTGTCACATTCTAGCTGTGACCAATCTCTTCAGTCCTGTTGATCATCAGTCATCTCTGTTTCTGCACAAGGAGGATAATTCTCTTTGAAATCAGAGTAGGCTAAAATTTTGGTGCTCTTTCCATGGACCTTATATTTTGCTGCTTTCTAAAGAGAAGGTTAAACGGCGAATTTGGTGGTGACCTCAGAACAGGACCCTGGCACGTGCTTGTTGAGCGGGTGAGAGAATTGCTAACTTTTCCAACCACACTTGTATTTCCCCTTCTCTGGGATTTTAAATAAACGCTGTTTGCGTTAATTGTGTGCTCAGAGCAAGTTAAAGACCTCATAACATAGCTTTAACCCCTCCTCCTTGACACCTCTGCAAATCTCTTCCAACTGTATCCTTGGCTGGTAGTACTGTCACTAACTGATGCCTTTTAACCTTGCAAGATATTCCCAAGGGGTTCTCGCTGATCGGTCAAGCTGAGAGGGAGGCCACATCCACATTCTCGACAGCAATGACAGCAGCCCTGCCTTTGCCCAGAGCTTGGTCGTGGTGGAGCTGCCCGAGGTGGAGCTGTCCAGCTCCCTGCCGCTTCACCTGGACACTGCGGACCCGTAGAAAGGTTTCAACGAGGCTGACGAATGCTCAAGTGACTGATTCCTCTGTGCTTCCGCTTCTCTGCCTGTAAACTGAGAAACCTGGATTTGTTCATCCTGTAAATATAAAGGTTATACTGCAGCTAAGGATTAAGCAGGTGTTTGTGCTGTTTTTATGTTTACTACTGAACTTTTACTTAGTTTTTGTGCTTCAGTCTTCATTTTTTTTTTTTTTTTAACCTGAAACTGTTGTTCATGCCACGCTGATATTTTCTCCTCTAGAAGAGTCAAGTTCTTGTTTCTCTTCATCCTTCATCTTTTCAGCTGGATGAAAAGTCTGCTTCTAATTCAAGGTAAATATGTCTATTTCTCCAAATTAACAGTTGGAAGTATTATACTTCATATTCTTGTGGTGCCTGCATTTCTTGTGGTGCCTGCAAAAGAAAATGTTAATGATTTCCTTTCATTTTTAGTGCCTGTTCAGCTCCAGATCAATTCAGTGTGAAGGACAGTGGGAAACACTGAATTTAAGGGCAGTCATTCTGATATCAGTGGAGAAAGGGTAAAGACGCCACCTTCAGAGATGAATGAAAACCAGATTGGAAAGTGTAAAACTTAATATCTCAGTTTTGAAGTGCAAGACATAAATGGAGGTAGCAAACTGAAACAAACCTTATCTTTCTCCTTTCCAAAACCCTTGGATGAAGAAAGTTAGGAAAAGATTGAAAAGTAGAGATGGCTGACCCCTAGTCACCAGTGTCCCTATCTCACCACAGAAATGTCTCATTGATGTTACACTGACATGACGAAATCACGAAGGAACCTCAGTCTCACATTAAACACTGTCAAACACTAAAGTATCTGGCTTTTAAGTGCTTTGGTTTTGGATGCTTAGTTTGGTACTCCTTAGAAAGGCTCGAGAGTGAAATCGGCATCACTTTGGTAAGGTTTCTTGAAGCTGAGCAGCAGAAAATGCAGACATTAAAATCAGCAGGTAGTCCTGAAATATTTAGTCTATGTCTGCCCGTGTGTGTTGCAAGGTGCATGTCATATGTGTGCGCATTGTAAAAAATTACATGAGATACATAAGCAGTTGAACTTTTGAGCATTAAATCACATATATTATATAGGTATAGGTTTATTACAGCTCATTTTGCACAGGTGCTTGCAGGATCGTAGTGTAATTTTAGGATAAATGCAAAATCAGCACAAAATAATATAGATATGATTATTTGTAGATATAATAAATTGCTTTTTTGGTAGAGTAAAAATGCCTAAGAACTTCCTATTGTAAGTGTGATATTGCTGATTCAAGCATAAGATTGCTAAAAATCAGCTGTTTTTATGGGAACGTATTATCTCTAATTTAGTAAAACATATCAGATTATTGAATTCTAGAAGAATACCTCATGTTAATTTGATGTACTTAAAATACTGCTTCCTTTCCAGGTACCATATCCTCTACAGAGGAAAAGACATACAAGGATGCAGAGAGCTATCACAGTTCTTATGCCCAACAGCTGAAAACAAGGGAAATACTTCCCTTACATTATGAAAATGATTACACAATCACATATTCCACAATGCCAATTTATCAGTACATACCTCGGTTTGGAAAGTCTAATTTTCATGCCCAGCAGCCAAAGCTGAAAGAATGTTATTATTAAGTGAACATTCTCAAACCCAAAATACTTCAGAGTGTATCTGAAAGATTTCTAAATGGTGGGCAGAAAAAGCCAGGAGCTGGCCTGCCAAGACTGCACAGAGGATTAAATCACCCTTCACAGAACACTTTATCCCTAAGTGCCTCAGAAACAGGAACATCATTCCAAAAGAGCAATGAAAATATATTGCAGAGTTTCATAAAAATGTACTGGGTACTTTTGTTCCTGTTTACGAGAAAATGTTGCCAACTGACATGTGCAAAAAAACTCCCAGCAAGACCAAACATTAAATTATGACAAAAACAATCAGTGTCTAGGCAAATCATCATTTTGAAATCATCCTCTATATTTTGTCAACGAATCTAAGAGAAAGCTGTGCAAAAGTGTGTGATTAGTGCTACTACGAATTAAAAAGTCAAGGAACCCAAGCCATGTCTTTATACTGCAATGATTACATAAGTAAATAAAAAAATGTAAATGTACATCTACAGTCAAACATGTCCTGAAGTACTTATTGTCTCTTATGGCTATTTCTTTCTTTTTTTTTTTCTTTTTTTTTTTCTTCCTCCTTTTAACAATATCATCAAATTGGCCTCAGGTCTGCTTGTGAAACAGAGCAGGTAGACTTTTATGCCCACGTGGCGGGGTGAGTTCTGTGTTACTGTACAAATAAAGGCTCCTGCACTAGCACTCTAAGAAAGCAATAAAAATAGCTGTGCTGGAGGGATAAGGAATGTAGGTTATTTAGGAAACTATTGTACAAAGACATACTTATATGCTTGTCTCTCTGTATACATATAGAAAAAAATATTTCTTTTATTGGTTGTACAGGGTCTGGCTGGGATGGGGTTAACATTCTTCTCAGCAACCCTTATGGTGATGCTTTTTGGAACTGTGAATAAAAACAGGGTTGATAATGCAGCAATGCTCTGTCTGTCACTAAGCAGTGCTTGCACGGCCTCAAAGCTTTCTCTTTTTTGTCACCTTTCCTGCAAAGCGATTAAGATGGTGGTGAGCAAGAATTTGGGAGGGGACACAGCCAGGACATCTGTCTTGGACAAAGGGAGTCTCCAAAGCTCTATTCTATACCATGTAATATCAGTTCTACCTCAAAATGCTTGCTCTTCAAAAATGCTGAAGGTCTAATTTAACACCTGTTTGTGGTGATTCCAGATAAGATTAACTCAATTTCTAATAAAAAGCAAATATTGAGAGCTCTTTAATAGAGATCTTAGCTAAAGAAGATTAATTAAAATTGGATGCTGGGCAGAAAACTGCTGTTATTAGGCCAACTGTCCCAGATGAAGAAAATTTGAGGGCAGGCTTAGACATCTCTACAGTTGAACTAAATAAAGAAGGAACACAACAAAGATTTTCTTCTGGTAGTCTCCTAGATCTTTTTATAAGGAATTTATTTTTTTTTACAGCAGGAAGACATAATTCAGGAACTTCACAACACCGAAAAAGATAATTCTTTTGTAAAAGATAATCCTTCTAAAAAAGATAATTCTTCTAAATCAAGTTCTTTTTTAGGTTTTAGTTACTTTTTGTGTACTCTTTTACACCAGGCATTTTAGATTTGCTTTTTTGAAAACTGAGAGGATTCTTGAATTAAAACCATGGAGTTAAATGCTGGCTCTTAACTTCAAATGTGGTTAGAAGGGTGATACACACTTTCAGAAATTCTGAGATTCTGTTCCTAACCAAAAGTTCCCCAGACAAACACTAAGGCAGTTTGAAGTCTGCTTCTCAGAGTAAATATGTACATACTTGAATCTTAGTCTAGACTCAGAAATTTGGTCTATGTCTCCAGTAAATATAGTTTCTAAGTCACTGTGAAAATTAGATTGCTGTTAAATGGGCTCTCTTTTTTTCCCCTATTTTCATTCTTCTTCCAAGTGTGTATATATGAACCATCTTTGATAGGTTATGCGAATGTTAGCAACCTGTATGGTACAACAGAGACCAGAGCAAGGATAATGTGACTTGGCTGATACATGTTTTCTGCTACAATATCAATATTAAATAAGATTTGATTGCCATAGGTGTCAGCTTAGTTTATTAAGGGAAGCCAGTTTACCCGAACAAGCCTGTGAAGTATGACAGTTTAGTTGCTGCCTCATTTGCAGTTGCGCTGTCCCAGCTGAGGCATTCGTACACTGAGAGAAGGGTGGGATGGATAACTAGGATTAAGAGCCACTAGAGTCATCCCAAGGGAAGCAGCTGTCACTCTGGAACAGAACCCTTGCCTGGTTTGAAGCATATATATAACATTTACTTTAGGCTGCTGCGGTGATTTATCTTAGCTACAATTTAGAGACCAAAGGTAATAAGTAAGGCTGGCAATTTCCATGTGCAGCCAATGACAAGAAGTAGGATCCTCCAGGGGGCAATTCAGAGCATGCAAGTTAGATCTTAAAGTAGCTGAAAATGGATGATGTGGTTACCTCCTTCTGTACCTCATTTTCTTTATCCATTAAGGAAGAATAATAGTATTTCTTTCCTTTTCTCCTCTTCCCCCCCCCCCCCCCCCCCCCCCCACCCTTCCTTTACAAATGAATTGTTTTTCAGGTACAACTTCCTCCAGCAGCAGAAAGGCAATTTAAAATCCTGTATTTCCCATATGTACTTTGTGTTCTAGGAGCCAACATATCCTGTGAGCAATGAACACTGGGAAGGAATACTGCTCTAGTATGCATGTCTTTGTATATCTTAGTATCACTGACAGGGAGTAGAAAATGTTTTTCTACTGCCTCTTGTATTAGTCTGCCAGCTATCCTGTTTGACCTTTGATGGTTGAACTGAATTGATCTCCCTTGAGGAAGAGTTAATTTCTGAAATTTGTTGACCATGCATACAAGCCATAAAGACCCGAAAGGAGACATTGTGGTTCAAATCCACTCCGTAAAGCCCCTATCATTGGGCTCAGCATAAAGGTGAAGGAATCCGTTCTTAACCAACCCAGTGCATGCAGGCTCAGTGTTGGCATGCTAGGTACTATGGCAACAATATAATAAAATTGGGGAATCAACTGCTGCCTAGCCTGTCAGCTGGTTCAAATAAAAGACACTAATTGCTAAGTGTCTGTGCATTCACCAGATGCTCAAGGGCTCATTAACCTCAATAGAATAGCAGGCTCATTAGCAGGCTTGTCTATAGATTAACCATTCAAAGCCAATACAGTCCTGCATTTGCCCAGGATAGGTTAAATTAACTCCATACCTTCACATTATTTTTATATTATATAGAAGCTGAAGGATCTTTGGAAATACATTTCCATAGTTTTCTTCTATCACAACTCAATCAGGTTTTAGGAGGCCAAGAAAGGGTTTTCCTGTGACTTAATTAGTGTGTCAAAACTGGCATCGCAGTGAATTTTTCTCTTAAAAAAACCACCAGGGATGCAAGTTATGGCTTGCTAGTTTTGATTTTTTGAGCATCTGATTTAAATATTTGTGGAAAATCCAATGACAGTCTGTAAATGTGTGTAAGATGATTGCTCTTCTATCATTTCTCAAATCTGGATTTGAGTTCTGGCAATTACTCTAGAGTCAACCCTGAGGCATCCTTGTCTTTGAGACGCATATAAAAGAAGGTAAAATTGGAGGCAAGATCTGAAAAGAAACTCAAACCAATAGTTTAAAATCATTGTGATAATCCTACTTCACCATTAAATCCCGTTTAGCTCACTCGGTTGAGCGTGGTGTTGAAACACCAAAAGGTCGCGGGTTCGATTCCCATTCGGTCCTCATGTGCTGCCTGATCTAGTTGAGAGGCGTCCCTGCCCATGACAGGGAGGTTGGATTAAATGATCTCTAAGGTCCCTTCCAGCCTAGGCCATTCTATTATTCTATGAAATCAACTCTCCACCTGTCATACTTGTTCCTTCCTTCCCAAAGGATGCCAAAAGGAACCGAGAGTGTCTTTCTTGGAGGTAAGAATAACTGTGCTATATAGGCTGAAAAAGAAAATACTGGTTTATTAACAGATATAGGCCTGAGGTTGAAGCTTCCTTTAGATCATTCAACTTGATGTAAGTCTGAGGAATGAGCAGCAGTCAATTCATTAAATAAATGAGGTTTGTTTGTTTAATTAGAAAATAGATCAGCAGATTCTTACTACTTGTTGCAAATGACCATTAAAATAAAGATTAAAATAAAACTTGTATAAATTCATTTTTTGTTCTTTGGTATTTAGAAAGAACTCTTTGAGTCTGTGATTTGTATTGTCTTTACTCTCACTTTGTACAGAACTAAGTGGTGAAGAGTCAAGCTTGACAGTCAGTAGAAGTGCAACTTCAGTGTCTCTTTTAGGCAGAACGGAATCTCTGCCTGAGATAGTGAATTCACTTTGGTTGCCTCCAAAATTAGGTATCCTAAGTTCTTTACCTCACTGAAAGAGGCAGCTGTCTTTTAGAGGTTTTAGAGAAAGATCTCACCTGCTTAATTTCGAACACCTTAATCAGCTTGGCAGGCTCTCTGGAGGATTTCAAAGGTACCTGCCAGTCCCTGGTGACTATGCAGGAAACTCAGGAATATGCTTTAGGAGCACTTCTTCAATAAGCATCTAGAACCTTGGTGTGAATAAGATGTTAGAGTTGGTCAGATTAGTTCTTATCAGATATTGTCTGCTGGCAGTCATCTTTTGGGACATCAGGATAACACTGACAGTAATTATTGAAGACCAAAGTTGGGTTGCAATTTACAACTAAATTTGTGTGTTCTAATGTAGCATTTTGTATTTCACTTTTTCACTCTGTGTTAAATATCTCAATAAATCCAGCGTAAGTAATATACGCAGAACTCTGTCAAGGATGTAACAGCAAATGGTATCTACTTCAGAAAGCCAACCTCAGAGGTTTGAGGACTTGTGATTGATTTGTGTCTGGTGGGGTTTTTTGATAGCAGGGGGGCTACGGGGAAAGCGCTTGGTCCAGTCTTTTTCCTGTCTTTTATGTTGGGGAGGTCTTTGTTTTGCTGAGGAGGTGGGAGGTGAGGAGAGCAACCGTGCGGTCACCAAGGTTGGTGAGGAAGGAGGGGAAGAGGGGCACTGGAGCAGAGATTTCCCTGAGGCTCATGGTCAGATGGTAGGCTGAGCCCCTGCAGCCTGAGTTGACGAGGGCCGGTTTAGCTCACTTGGTTGAGCGTGGTGCTGAAACACCAAAGGTCACAGGTTCAATTCCCATTCGGTCCTCATGTGTTGCCTGATCTAGTTGAGAGGCGTCCCTGCCCATGACAGGGAGGTTGGATTGAATGATCCCTAAGGTCCCTTCCAGCCTCGGTCATTCTACGATTCTATGATTAACAGGGGTGAAACATTCAGGATGCCTCAGCATTTGGAGGACCCCTTGCTGGAGCAGAGGACTGTGCCTGCAGCGTGCCATGACTCTGAGGGAAGCTTGTGCTGGTCTGTCTCTGAGAAGACTGCAGCCCATAGGAGGGACCCAGGCTTGTGCAAAGGACTCATGCTGCAGAAGTTTAAGGAGGACTGTCTCCTGCAAGAGGGACACCATGTTGGAAAAGGGGAAGGCTGCGAGGAGTCCTCTCTCTGAGGAGGAAGGAGCCTCCTGTGCCATTGTGGGGGGAGGAGGTAGCTGGGAAGAAGGGAGGAGTGGGAGGGAAAATGTTTCTAAGAGTTGGTTGTATTTATTTTCTCACTATCCTACTCTGATCTAATTTATTGTTTAACTGGTAGTGGTTCTATTATCTAAATTAAATTGATGTTTTCTCCCCAGATCTGCGCTGTTTTTTGCCCATGACTATAAGTGATGAGTGAACCCTGCCTGTCCTTAATCTTGATCCTCAAGTCTTTTGTTGAATTTTCTCCTCCTCATTCTGAAGAGGAAAAGGATAGGAGTGAGTGAATGGCTGTGTGGTTCTTTGTTGTCAGCTAGGTGGGCTTAAACCATGACGGTGGATGCCTTAAAGCTGAAGGGGAGCTGTTTATAAGAAAAGCTGAAACCTGTGCTGGGCTGTAGGAGAAAAATGTCAGCTACATCTTTACTGGTGAATTAGGTGGTGTCGGAGTATTTTCCTGGGCTAGGCACTTGACCATCTGTATTTTCAGAGTGGTCACTCATGCAGTTTTGGCCTAGATTTGGTAACAGCCTCTCGAATGATTCTTGGGAACTGTTTAGGAATTAATATAGGCCAGGTGTATTTCCAAGGAGAACACTGCATGCATACAGCCTGATTTGGAGAGCAAGAAAGCTGAACTCTGCGTGAATGCAGATCCTTGCACAACAGCCAGCCTCAGCGCCTGAGATTAGCCCCAGATATTTTCAGTTTGCTGAGGTGGACACAGGTTTTTGATTACTGCCAGTTTAGATTCTGAACTGTACAACTGTCCCTGAAAGCCTCCTCTGCTTTTGTGCAAAGGACTACACCAATCTTAAAGTGACCCACAACCTTTTGCTACCAATTTCAGAGCCTTCAGTTTTATTATTTGGTCTATTTGTATATCTCTGCTCTGGCACTGGTATGCCAACAGAGCATTAGCTGTAAAATTTTCTAGTATTATCCTCTAATTTGAGTCGACTTCTTCACTAAAGAAATTACAAGCTGACTAAAGCAGCAGGCAGAAGTTCTGAAAAGGAAAACAAGTAGTAGTTTTTTCACTCTGATGTTACTTACAAGCAAACTCATCACTTAAGAGTAGCAGCAGGTCGGCTTTCTTGTTACAAGTTTTGGATGACACCAGACAATGTTCATCTTTCAAAAAAGGCAGTTCTATATTTCTTACAGTAGAATATTTGTTTCCAGGTAGGAAAGCTAACAAGGAGTTTCTTTCTCTTTCTTGTGCACAAGAAAATACACATAAGTAAGCTTGTTTGTGAACGATACCACCTTCATTCACTAAGACAGGAGCAACCTCATGTCTTAGGAAACAGCTCTGAAGTATTCTCAAAAGTGTAAATGATGACTGTACTCTACCCATCTAAGGAGACAGCATCTGTCAAGCTATTGATTTTTCTCAGCCCTTTGAATGATGGCTTGAGAGTTTTTACTATGTTGTAATTAGCTAGGGAAGGAGTAAATCACGCTTCCAGTTAGCCCATACATGCATTTGCTATCTGTGATATGCATGGAAATTAATTGCAGTTTGAATTTACTCAACACAAAGAGAAGCTAGTGAATCACAATTTGCAGTTCATTGAATAAATGTCAGTTATTGATTTCTGTGGTTGAGTACCAGTGAGGTAATGCCATGTTTGCTACTCATTAGAGGTGGCACAGCACAATATATCATAAAATGTAATTAGGGGAACATCAATCATTTAAAATAAGCAGCTAAGATTAAATATATTGCTATGCACAGAGAAATGAAAAACCTCATTAACAACATAGGGTAACGTGACAGCAAGAGAGAGCTTGATTTTTAAAAAAGGAATCTTCCACTATGCTGAAGATCATGACAAACCTCTTCTTTGTATTTTAATTAAGATTTTAATCTAATTTTGCTTCTGCTGCTAGAACAGCTGAACTTTCATGCATACATTTTGTCAAAAATATTTATGATAATGTTCGCTAACTGTTGATTAATAGGACTTCTCATTAAGGCTCTTTTAAGACTGGGTAAATGTCTTTTTGAATAGGGCATTCAGTTCATCTTTGCCAAGATCAGAGATGTGGCTGTTTGATTGCAACCTACTCCAACAAATCTTTATGATTTTTTGATATCTCACTTGCGTGGAGAGACAGTGAGTGAGGATAATGAGAAGCAGAGAGGGAGGGACAAATCAAAGCTTTATCTTGCTGTGAGGGAACTTCTTCAAGGTGCTAGTGGGAAGAAAAAAAAACAAACCAGAGGAAAAGCAGGTGTCCTAACAACCTTCTACTTCTTTCTTTAGCAATGCAAGAAAAATTTCAGTAGGGGTGGTTCTTGCAGTTCTGTAAAGCATGATTCTAGTCTGTGAGCTTTTAGAAATGTTTGAAAAGTCGAAGGCCTGTAGAGAAGGCTAATTTTAGCTCCCTATGCAGTGGAGGAATCCAATTCTTGTGAACGGTGTGAAAATGATCTTTCTACCCCTGCCTGCAGAGCCCCTCATCTGTTCTGTCCTAGGCTGTTCTTTCATCTGGGCTGCCAGGCTGTAGCAACAGCTGAGAAGAGAAGTCTCCTAGGAGGAGAAACACTACCAAGTAGCTTTGCTAATTCTGCCACTTGAAAAGCTTTAAAATTTTCCTTACCTGAGGGAGCAATGGATTTTATAAGTAATCTAGTTTTAGGAAGTGTGGCTCTCTGAGCAAGGGCCTCATTATGCCATGTGCTGAATAGGATACAAAGATCTTTTCTACCAGTTTCTTAGTTTTTAATGATTCTTAGGTATTCAGACCCCAATTGTTATCCTAACATGAAGCAAACTATACTAGCATTTCCATTCACACTGAAGTTGTTAGTTTTCAGACATCCTTACTTGTCGTCTCCCTTTCTACTTTTAATAAAAAAGAGAAGAAATCTGGCCATAATAGAATGGCTAAACCATGAATTTCAGTGGCATATATATTCCTTCTCTTCTTCTCTGTTTCTCTTCCCTTCTTTCAAGGCTACATCTGTGATGGCAGCTTCACTCATTACTGAATTCATAAAAGTTCCTTAAAAAGGCTTACTCAATGTCCCCGTGCCCCAACATCTACCTCTGGGGTCCTTTGCTCTCTTAAAATTTAAAGCCAGAGCAGCCATAACATCAATCCCATCAGAGTTCAAGGAGAATATGGATGATGTTCTTCGTCATATGGCTTAGTTTTAAGTAGTTCTCTGAGAAGGAGGGAGTTGGACTCAATTATCCTTTGATCCTTATGGGTGCCTTCCAACACGAGATATTCTATAATTCTATAACCCTCTGGGAACACTTGGGTTGGTGTCAAGCATGGAATTCAGGCCTCTGCCAGAGATTTTCTGTCAATGCAAAACCATCCAGGACTTCCATCCTAAACTAGTTCATCTGTAGGTCCGTGCAAAAATGCTATTCTACCAGTACCACCATGCCTTTTCTTCACCCCTTTAGATGAGCTGTCCTCTCATCTTCTCCATAACTCTGCTGGTTCCTGGTGATATGCCCATGTCTCTGAAAAGGAGAAAGTACCAAAGTGGGAAGGAAGCAAGAGTGTAGATTGCAGGACTGTAGGCATTTGTCCCCCTCAGGACATTCCCATCCCAAGGAGCATCATCAACAAATGGACTTCTGTAGAACAACAGGTCCTCTTGACTATTGATCACAGACATTTGACTTTATGGCTACAGGTGTATTAACTAGGTATTCAGCAGAAGCTTGCATGCCTATCATGCTTCTAGGTGCCTAGGAGTCACTTGCTTGTACAGAGGTGTGTAATGATACTTCAGGTGGGTTAGATACCATGTTTGGCTTCTAGCTGTCACCACAGTCTTGTATACTTCCCATGTCATGTCTGCAAGCTCCACATAGGCACCTGTGATATCCTAGGGTCTCTAAACTGACATTGAGTTTGTGCACATTTAAAGGGCTATGGCTTTAGAAGGACAGCTAGTGAAATCTCCATATCCTGGATATAAACTTGGATTAAATAACATCTTAGTGACTTGTCGTGGGTTTGACCCTGGCCAGCCGCCAGGTACCCACACAGCCGCTCACTCACTCCCCCTTCACTGCTGAACAGGGGGAGAAAATATTTCCAAAGGCTCAGGGTTTGAGATAAGGACAGGGAGATCACTTTCATTTACCATCCCGGGAAACACAGACTCAATTTTAGGGAAATTAGGTACATTTATTAAAAGAACTAATCAGAGAGGAGTAGTGAGAAGTGAGAAAGAGCAAACAGATCTTAAACAGAACACCTTCCCCCCATCCCTCCCTTCTTCCCGAGCTTAACATCAATCCCGGTTTCTCCACCTCCTCCCCCCGAGCGGCGCAGGGACACAGGGAATGGGGGCTGCAGTCAGTTCATCCGACGTTGGTTTCACCACTTCTTCACTCCGGGGGAGGACTCTTCACTCTTCCCCAGGGCCATTGTGGGGTCCCTCTTGCGGGAGACAAGCTTCATGCTCTGTTCTCCGTGTGAGTCGTCCCACGAAGGGCAATTCATCACAAACTGCCCAACGTGAGACACCTCACGAGGGGCAGCCCACCCCTCATGAGTCCTTCGGGGGAAACTGCTCCAGCGTGAGCCACCCGCAGCGTCCCAAAAGTCCCACCGGCCAACCTGCTCCAGCATGGGCATTCCTCTCTTCCATGGGCTACAGGTTCTGGCAGCAACTTGCTCTGATGCGGGCTTCCCACGGGCTACAGTCCCCTTTCAGGCATCCACCCACACGGCGTGGAGTCCTCTACATGGTGGACATCTACGCGGTGATCCTCACGGTGGACATCTGCACCTCGCCCATGGGCTGCAGGGGGACAGCCTGCTTCACCACGGTCTTCACCACAGACCCAGGGGACTCCTTCTGCTCCGGCACCTGGAGCTCATCCTGGAGCTCATCCTGGAGCTCATCCTCCTTCTTCACTGACCTTGGTGTCTGCACAGATTCTCACTCCTCCATCTCTGTGCCAGCTGTTAATGGCGCAGTTCTTTTCCCCGTTCTTAAATATGTTTTTCAAAGAGGCGTTCCTCTGCTATCACCTTACTGATAGGCTCAGCCTTGGCCAGCGGCGGGTCCCTCTTTGGAGCCGGCTGGCATTGGCTCTATCAAACTTGGGGAGCTTCTAGCAGCTTCTTGTAGAAGCCACACTGCAGGTCCCCCCCTCTGCCGCCAAAATCCGGCCAGGCCAAACCAAAACATGACTCTAGTTAGAAGACTAAGTCTGACCTGGAGATACATTTCTTTTTTTCCCTAGTTTTGGTCTCAGCCTAATTTTTTGGTCAGATTTTCTGGAATATTTGATGCTAAGACAGTAAAGAAAATTTTAAACAACGTTTTTCAAGTTGAATAAAGTAAGTTTTAATATTAGAAAACGTTGCGCAAGCAGAATAGAAAATGCCGCAAGCTCTGCCTTTAATGTGTCTATAATAGTATTTTGCATGCATGTGTAATGTACATCTGTGGTGTATTGGTCAATAATGGTGCAGAAAGATCTAAGTAAATTGATTGCCTATATAAATTCAGACTCAAGACAGTAATTGCCTAATTAATGTGTATTACACAGCTTTAGCTGAAAACTTAGAAACCTCATCTACTTAGCAATATACATTTAAATAATGTTTCAGAATTCCAGAGAGACACTACAGTGTATGAATAAAGTAGCATTAATCCATGCCTAGTTGAGTTGAAAGCACAGCCACAATATACGAATTTATTTAAAACAATCTATGAATGTGGATTGTGTAATGTGCTTTCTTACAAAGCTGGCCATGTAGAGAACCTTTGTTAGTTTCCTTTTTATCTTTATTTTTGGATGAAAGGAACAATTAAAGAAATCATTTAGCTAAATAAAGAAGAAAAGGCAAGGTAAAAAGAAGATTGTGAGTCAGCCAGTCTTTTGGTATCATCCAACAGACAGCAGACAGAAATTGGCTGCAGGCCTTCTCTCTCCACAGGTGAAGGAAAGCAGTTCGAGCTCCAATGAAAAATGACTTTTCCTAATGCATCAAAATTACAGCAACAACTGTGCTAAATAACTTTCTCTTGGAAGCGTGTGAAAGCTTCACATGTGTTATTACCTCTCCCAATTGTTCATCTGGTGAGGTGGTCTACTGGTTGCATATTGAGCTGCAGCATAGTGGACATGAATGCTGTTGCTCATGGACGTGAAAGAGACTTTTGAATCCATATTCTGACTTTTGGAAGGTTTAGTAACTCTTAATGTCTCTCTCTCTGTATTGACAAGTAGATGAATTTTAAAGCATTCATTCCGCTGATAGACATAGAACCAAAAAGGGAGAGGTGTCAAAGACAAAGGATTTTCCAAAGTGCAATGTTGACTTCGGTCTTATGCCAAGAGCTCAGAATTTATCAATGTCATGGAAGCATAGGATCACAGGATAATTCAGCTTTGGAGTGACCTCAGGACATCTCTAGTTCAATAACCTGTGATTGGTGAGGCTGGACTGTACTACCTTTAAAGTAAGAGCCACCCCTGGTTGTACACAATTAAAACATTTCTATTTAGAAATCACCTTTTCATACTCTTCTAGCTTTAACTGTTGCAGATACACTGCTGTTGTCTACATGGCCTGCAGGGTTGTGGATCTCCTAAATATTTCAGGCTTTCCAAAGGCTGAGAAAAAAAAAAAAGTGCACAAAGACACCCTAACGAACATCCTCATAGTAATGTGACTTCTGAAAGCGATTAATACATTTTGAAGGTAATAGTGACTGATTTCCACCTTCTACATCAGGTGAGACACCGGTTTTCTGGGCTGGATACTGATCACTTTCCATTGCCTCTAATGGAATCTTAGATACCTTTTAGATTTACATGCCTGCATATAAGTGTGAGGATCTTGAACAAAATCCAACTCCTGATGATAATTCAGTTGCTGAAATGTGGGTACCTACATTTAATATGTTATTGCATGTCCTTTGTGTCATCTAGCTTCGTGTATTCATGACGGTGCATCTACTACATGTCTTATGTCATATCTGTCAGCTCCACCCGAATGTTGTGGATATGCTGAGGTGTATCAGATGACACCAATTCCTATGTCCAGGCAACTAAATCAAGATCTTGATGTTTACAAACAAACCAGCTGGCTAGCAGTCCGTGTGTCTGTGGTGTGAGTAGAGAAAACTACCAGACTAATTTTTCCAGCTGTGTGGCAAGTGTCAGGAAACATTCTGAATAAGTATTAGCTTGAGTTTGGGATCTATTTTGTGCTTTTTCAATAGTAAGAGGTGTCCCACACTGATCAGCTGTCACTTATACCGCAGCTCCAGCCAGCATGTGTCAATGGAACTGACTCAGAATAGAGGCTATCCTTGCTGTAAGTAACATGAGTAAAATGATTAAAGGATATGACTAAAAGGTCACACATAACTACGGCTAGAGACTTCCAATGAAGTCCAGGTTATCTAATTTCTGATTTACTAGTGAAGTATAACCAACTATACAACTTTGACTTCCTTTAAAAATGCCCAGTGCTGCACTATGTTTGAAGAGAGAGTTTTTGTATTGATGTATGAGAGAATTTGATAGGTATTGGGCAAATTGCCTTAAGCATATTGGGATTAATCTCAGGTAACACTAGCCACTTTGTGATTAGCTTAATTTTACTTCATCACTTGTGTTCCCTCTCGATTAAGTAGAGAATCTTCAAGAGAACAGTACAAAAATATTGAAGACAAATTGGATGAACCTTTCAGATCTCAAACTGATGAAATCTAGGTAGCTATCTGAGACTAGTTGCCTAACTTTGAGACAGCCATAGTCAGGTCAAGTGAGTCCCATGTGTGATATTAACCTTCAGAGCATAAGTGAATGGACACTTTCTGTGCCAGATGATTTGGCTGGAAAGGAATCAGATTAATAAATAAAAAAGAATCATTGACATTAAGGTCGATGGTGTTTGATTATTTAGAATTTGAAGCTAAACACCTTTGACTTGTTCACAGTATGAAGCTACTGTTCTGCTGGCTATTAATTTGAAAATTAGATTCATAAGATGACTAGATATTAACCCATGGTATTCAGATTACATTGCTATCATGCTCATGCAGGAGTAGGGCAAAGAGTAGTCAGCTTAGTTTTAAGAGGACAGAATGCAGGGCTGAATGGAAAAATACTATTTTCCTTGTTGTCAAGTTTTAGAACAGCAAAAAAAAGATGAGAGACAAATCAGTAACTCTCACAATTGTAGTCTACAGTCTCTCTCCTATTCTACTCTTTAGAATGGATTTGGCACCAGACATACAAGCCTAAAGTGTGCTGAAAAAGGCTGAAGTGAGTGGAAATGGTAATCTGTGTACTTTCTGCATTTCTAGAGCACCAGTGCAAGGAGATATTTCATCTGAGCTGGAACTGAGGAAATACATTTACAAGCTTACATGATCATGTGTCAAATTTGCTGGATCCCATGTTGAGAACTGGATAGCTTTTTCTGTTATATGATGAAGCACATAGGACCAGGAGCAGAGAGAGTTTAGGCCTTTCTCATTGACATTTTTGCAGTCTGAGCTCAGTTACAGTAAGCAATGTTTTGTATAACTTCCTTCTCATTATGTGGGTTTTCTTTTTTTTTTGGCTTTAGTTTTATTTTATTACCAATAACATACTGCTTTACTTAAACTAAATGAGAGTTTAGAATTAGAGATGTCAATACCACCAGCCTCAAAAATTAAAAAGACTAATTTGCAAGTCAGACTCCAAACTCCGTGAGAATTCATTAACATAAAAGTCTTCTATTATATTATTGTATATCATTGCATTCTGTTACATTCTCGTATTGTTTTATGATTGCTTTTTAATCTCTGTAAAAGAATGTCATCCAGTCTTCTAAATTTTTGGACAAAAGTGAATTTCTAGCTTCAAATTTAGTTTGCATACTCTCACACTCACATTCTCTTTTCCCAGCCATACTATTTCTGTCCTTACATCCTCTGCCTCTCACCCTGACTCAGGGAGTCACATCCCCAGATATCATAGAATCATAGAATCATGGAATCATAGAATCATAGAACAATTCAGGTTGGAAAAGATCCTCGGGATCACGGAGTCCAACCATTAACCCTACACTACAAGCTCACCCCTAAACCATAACACCCACCACCACATCTAAGCGACACTTAAACACATCCAGAGATGGCGAATCAACCACCTCCCCAGGCAGTCTGTTCCAGTGCCTGACCACTCTTTCTGTCAGACACTGGAACAGACTGCCTAGGGAGGTGGTTGAGTAGAATTGTAGAATCATAAAATTATTTTGATTGGAAAAGACCTTTAAGATCATCGAGTCCAACCATTATCTAACTACCAGGCCCACTTCTAAATGATGTCCCTGAGCATCATATCTAGAGAGCTTTTAAATGCATCTTATGTCTAACTTTAATCTTCTCCGGCATAATTGAGGCCATTTCCTCTTGTCCTATAACTTGTAATTTGTGAAAAGAGACCAACACCCACCTCTCTACAACTTCCCTTCAAGTAGTTGTAGAGAATGACAAGGTCTCCCCTCAGCTTTCTTTTCTGCAGGCTAAACAATTCAAGTTCATCAGCCACTCCTCATAAAACTTGAGACCCTTCACCAGGCTTGTTTCCCTTCTCTGGATCTGCTCCAGAACCTCAATGTCTTTCTTATTCTGCAGTACCCAAAACTGAACATTACTTGAGGAGTGGCCTCACAAATGCCAAGCAGAGTGGGACCACTTCCCTAGTCCTGCTGGCCACACAATTTCTAATACAAGCCAAGATTCCAGGATGCTGTTGGCCTTCTTGGCCACCTGGGCACACTGCTGGCTCATGTTCAACCAGCTGTTGACCAAGACCCCTAGGTCCTTTTTCTAGTACCTGGAAAAAGGGCAATTTCCCAGCCACTCCTTCCCAAATATATAGCATTGCAGGGGGTTGTTGTGACTGAAGTGCAGGACCCAGTACTTGGTCTTTTTGAAGCTCATACAACTGGCCTCAGCGCATTAATCCAGCCTTTCCAGGTCGCTCTGAAGAGCTTTCTTACCCTCAAGAAGATCAATACTCCTGCCTGTCTTAGTGTCATCTGCAAACTTACTAAACGTGCACTCAATCTCCTCATCCAGATCATTGATAAAGGTATTAAACAAGATTGCACCCAACAATGAGCCCTGAGGAACATCAGTTGTGACCAGTCACCAGCTAGATACAACTTAATTCACCACTGCTCTCTGGGCCCAGCCATCCAGCCAGTGTTTGATTCAGCAGAGTGTATGCCCATCCAAGCCTCAGGCAGCCAGTTTTTTCATGAGAATGCTGTGGAGAACAGTATCAAAGGCTTTACTGAGGGCCATCTAAACAACATCCACAGCCTTTCCCTCATACACTCCGCAGGTCACCTTGTCACAGAAGGAGATTAGGTTTGTTAAACAGGACCTGCCCTTCATGAATCCAGTTTGTTCAATTCCTCCATTCTTACCTGTCCCACTGCCAGTGAATATATTGTACTCCCAGTTTTGCACTTGCATTTCAAGCCCTGCATTTTACCTGGATGTTCTGATTCCGCATTCTGGGATTTGTTTAACCAGGTGTAGATTTCTGTATTGTATATGTTGGTATTGAAGCTAGTCAGCACCTGTGGCCTTGAAAAACAATGGAGAGAAATACTAACTACATATCATCTTAAAGTAGATGGCAAAAATGGCTCAGATAAGTCTTGTCTTGGAAAGAAAGTTTTCTTCAAATTTTCTGCTAAGAAAGCACAGATTGACAGGCTCAGACAAAAGGTCTGTACTGCAGAAGTGTATGAATAGATGATATGGACACCACCTTTAACTTGCAGGGCTTCTTGGTCATTGTTTTTCTCTTTTGGTATTGGATGTGAAGGGAAGACATCAGGAATCATAGAATCATAGAACGTGTTAGGCTGGAAGGGACATCTAGTCCAACCCCCCTGCAGTGAGCAGGGACATCTTTCACTAGATCAGGTTGCTCAGAGACCCATCAAGCCTGACTTTCAATGTCTTCAGGGATGGAGCCTCCACCCCTCTCTGGGCAACCTCTGCCAGTGTTTCACCACCCTCCTAGTAAAGAACTTTTTTCTAACATCTAGTCTAAATCTACCTTGCTCTAGTTTAAAACCATTGCCCCTCGTCCTATAGCTACACACCCTTATAAACAGTCACTCACCAGCTTTCTTTTAGGTCCCCTGAAGTGGTGGCCTGAAGGTACTGCAAGGCTGCTATAAAGTCTTCCCAGAACCTTCTCTTCTCCAGGCTGAACAGCCCCAATTCTCTCAGCCTGGCTCTGCAGGAGAGGTGTTCCAGCCCTTTGATGATTTTTGTGGCCTCCTCTGGACCTGCTCAAACAGGTTCATGTCCTTTGTGTGTTGAGGGCTTCACAGCTGGATGCAGCACTCCAGGTGAGGCCTCACCAGAGCAGAGGGGCAGAATCACCTCTCTCAGTCTGCTGCCCATGCTCCTTTTGATGCAGCCCAGGATGTGACTGGTCTTCTGAGCTGCAAGCACTCATTGTCAGCTCATGTCCAGCTTTACATCCACCAATATATCAGATCATCCTCCAGCCTGTACTGATAATGAAGATTGACCTGACTCAGGTGCAGGACCTTGCACTTGGCGTTGTTGAAGTTCATGATGTTCACATAGGCCCACTTCTCCAGCTTGTCCAGGGCGCTCTGCGTGAATGATCAAAATAATTAACATATTTTTTTTTATGAGGGAGGTGAGAGGAAGAATCAATAAAGATTTTGTGATAATGTTTTTTGAGGAAAAGTGTAAGAATTGATTAAAGACAATTCTGAACTGATGTGGGAAAATTCTGCATTGATATGGGAATAAAGGAGTGGTTCCCTTGAAACCAGAGAGGCAGGTAGAAAACACGCATAGGAGTCTGGAAGCTGGGCTTGCTGAGAACAGAGAGCTTGACGACCTGTCTGAAAGTGCTATGTCTCAAAGAATTGATACAATCAACCTAAAGGAAATAAGAAAGGTCTTTGTCTTGGAACATGATCAATCAAGAAGAAAAGTGGTCATGTCATAGTGGATGATTGGTCCCTGCTGAGAACTGGTCCATGGACACCAGGGGTCTTGCAGATGAGAAGCAGACTGTCACAGTTCTGACTTGAGTGGATTGCTTACTGATGTGCCTCAAAGACACAAAGTCATGAATTTGGGTTTTAAGATGTATTCCTGTAAGATTTTAAGTATCATAATGTTTTATACTGTGTGTAATTAAAGTTCTTGGTCTATTCTGCTGATCGAGCTGGACCCTGAGACAGCACAGAAAGTGAGATACTCTCACAAAAAATATCTAAAGACTGCAGGAGGAGGAGGAGAAAGCTACTTTGATTTTTTTTTTTTAGTTTATTTTTAAAACCCACTTTGTTTTCTTTCTGATTAGCCACCCAAATGTAGGGGAATTTTATTTTTTTCGTGAATCTACACATGCACTTCATCCAGAGATCCACAAACATATGTACACAGGTGCACAAGTCATGGTACTCTCATATTATACCTGGCACAACAGATCATGACAAAGTCCAGTGATTAGTGGTATAAATCTTGGAAAACTCATGAATAGAAGCCCTGGACTCTTGCGTCACTTTCTTCATGGTAGCAGTTATTTAGGTAAATAGACATGCTTATTTTTGAGAAGTATCACAGAAATATTTAAAAGAATTAAAATGATTTGTTGGACAGGCAAGGATAAGAACATGTAACTGATGTGTCTCAATCATGAAAA
This sequence comes from Trogon surrucura, assembly GCA_020746105.1. Taxonomy (NCBI): domain Eukaryota; kingdom Metazoa; phylum Chordata; class Aves; order Trogoniformes; family Trogonidae; genus Trogon; species Trogon surrucura. The sequence continues at coordinate 36,375,492 of CM036617.1, forward strand.
TGCCAGAGAAGTCAAAAGTCCTGGAAAACCTCAATCAGATGCTCTTTGAGGTGTGTCTTTCATGCATGCAAGTATTTACGTTTTTGTTTAAAAAAGCTGGGAAACTTGGAAACATAGCTCCCAATATGAACCTGGCAGGTACTCTCAACAGCTGGGAGGAGGAATGTAAAATAGCATCTACCCAAATCCCTAAATTGTGTGAAATTGAAGTGCCAAGGAGAAATCAGGAGCCTGATGATTAAACGTAGAGAGCTGTCATTGCTGCATTGTATAAAAATAACTTGCCTCTAGCAAACTGCACACTAGTTCTTCCTTTAATTCTGTCATGTTTCAGGAGCCTGTTACTCCAGCTGGCTGCATCAGTAGCTTTGGAGCAATGTAAGTCTTACAGTGAAGAGGGCACTTGCAGAAAGGCTTTTCGTGAACAGTGGGGGACCCATGAATCACTGAATAGTCACTGCTATATGCAAGTTATATTTTCTTGTGGCTTAATGAGACTTGGCACAATCAGAAACTTAAAGCAGAAATGGTCCTCATATGTGTTTTTAAGCCCCAGCAAGGCTCTGGCCAAAATGGAAGTTGTTTGTTTATGGATTTCCGTCATTAATAAATAGATCAGAGACTTGTTACTGCCTTAAGCCATGCTACTTTTAATGATGTCCAAAGCAGATAGCTGTTAAAGGCGTGAACAGCAGCACAATGGAGTTGGCCTGAATGAGCAGAAGGAAGAGGAATAGCACGTCAATGGCAATGTCCCTGACACTTGGAGAATGAACAGAGGTTTCTCGCTATAAAGACTGCTCTTTCTTTTTACCCTTTGTCTCTCTGAAGCAGACTCCGGTGTCCTCCAATAGATCTCCATTAAGTTTGTGGTTTTTTTTCTTGAAGCTAGAGGCATATTCTCTTCTACTTGACCTCTGGGATTTTTCTTTACTCACAAAGGGCAGCTTTAATACATCTTTGTGAGAAGCGATTTTCCTGTCCCATGAAATTTTGTGCCTTAAAAATGAAACCAAACTCTCTTTTCTTTCCACAATGATTTTTTTTTCTTTCTTTTGTGTGCATGTGTGTACTTTTCACATCCCAGCTGTGTGACTGCACAATGAGGGTATTAGGTAATTTGAAAATAAATATCTGTCCTTTTTTTTTTTAAATAGGTGTGTGACACACGTTTCTCTTTCTTGTTTCCCCATGGAAAGGGCTCCTGAAAATTGTAAAAATAACTATGTTTAGTTGACCAGAGAATCTGATTCAGTTGCCAGTTTAATTTAGGGATCAAGGAGATTCAGATTCAAGACTCATCCATTGAATATTCAGCCTGTGCTACGGAGACCAATTCAAGAATCTACTGTGCAGACTCTCTCCTTTTGCACAGATTTCTTGCACGTCATCCTCAGGAACAGCCTGTCCCCAGACATTAGTGTCCTATCATCAGTGTCCTCTGCTCATGTTTCCTGTTGAATTGGTGGGCGTGAAAGGAGCTTCCTTCCAAGCGTGCAGATTTCCCCAACCTGGAGCTTGCAGAATAGCTGTGGAAACTGCAGGTAAAATCTAGTCAATGTAGAAATTATTTGCATGCATTTTGGGGGCATTTACGTGCTTGACGTGTACTTGTCCTTGTGTGAATGTTTGTCGCATGGCTGGTATGTCATATTCCTTTAAATAGCTGTTCTTTTGGGGACAACTGTGAAATTAAGTGCCCTTAGAATTCACGAGTCTGGCTAGGGATGGGCTAGAGGAGGTATGTGCAGGAAAAGGGAATCTGAAATGGGAAAGAAAGGGAAAAGCAGAGGAATAAACAGGTCTCTAAAAGGTGTAGGGTAATGAATAAAGCTTTTGTAACTTCATGATGGGTAAAGGAGTCAGGGGGCCAAGAGGCCAAGGGGTAGAGTGAGAGAATCTGTGAATCTATCTTTTCATAACAGAAATGAGTTGTAGGACCTAATGAAGAAGAAGCCACGCCCCCTTTTCATAGCCTACCCAGGTGAAAGAGTGCACAGATAGGACATGGAGCCACAGGGAGTTCTGAACTGTGGGCAAGATGCTTTTTTTTTCCAGAATCCCTTACGATCATGCTCTCTCCTTATACGAGAAGGTGGCCAACAAGTCTAAAAAGGATAAAACATGACATATAATTCCTTAGGATAGTGATTGACCTCATATTGCTAGGTTAATGGTTGGACTTGATGATCTTTAAGATCTTTTCTAACCCAAACAATTCTATGATTCTATGATTCCATGAGAAAGAGCACATTCTCCTGTGGCTACTATTTCCACCTTCAGCAATAGTCCCTGCTCCTTCTAAAATGCTGTTTCTTCTATTGTCAGGAGGAGGCCATTGCAGGTCTGTACTTCCTTCACACTGACATCAGGGGACTTTGCTTTAGGACTTTTCTAAAGCCTGTGAAGAACCATGAGTTGTGGCATAGAAGAAAATGAAGCAAGAGTTAGAATAAGCGGTGTGAGAAGAATTTTTAAATAGGTCCCATGCGCCCCATGTGAGCTCTAAATGGGATTCACGGGACCTACTTAAAAATTCTGAATGCCTTTTTTTTTAATGCCAGTGTTTATAAAAATGCTTATGTCAAAAAAACTCCTTCTAAAATGTTGCCATAAAAATGAAATTGATTTTTTGAAACACAGTTGTGGCTCTTTTTTCTTTTCTTTTCTTTTTTTTTTATAAAATGAATATACTATGTGCATGGAAGCCGGAGATGCTTCCTGCATATCTTAAAGAACCCTCGAATCCTGCAGGTAGAAATAGAGGTATTGAAAAATGCATCCTCTGGAAGTGTGTTTCTCTTTGAAATCGTAAGTAGCCCCAGACATGCACAGAGTCTGAACTAGAGATTCTGCCTAAATCCTGGATAAATAACCACGAGTTGAGGAGTTATGTACAAGTGCAAAATGGGAATGAATTGACGAGCTCCACCACTCTCAATGAATGAAAGGAAGTGGGGAAAAGTGGGGACAAAAGGAAGCATCACAGAAAATGCTAGAAAATGGATAAGTGCTGATTGTCTTAAAATCAAGAGAATATATGTGAAATATATACTTCTATGTATGTGAAACATATACTTCTACATCCTGAAAAATAATAACAGCTTGTGACTTCTATTATTACATTTGATCTTATTAACTGTTTGAGAGTGTTTCAGTTATCTACTGCAGACCAATCAAAATTGTATCATTATAGAGTAGATACATTAGCCCGTGTCACATAGCTTGTTAGGAGTTGGTAGTGGTGCTTTGTAACTCATTTATGTGTCTGTGTTGTATTTTCTATGAATCATATCCTTCTGTGTAGATGATTTCAGTGAGTTTTAACAGGGTCTCTATAAGATGTTATTACTTCTGTCATGTAGAGACAACTATATAACGATTTGCATAATTATAGATGGAGGAAAATGTTACTCTGCATATTTAAAACTGTTATATACATTTCCACCTCATTAAAGAAAATTGCTGGAGCTAGGTAGCATACTCAGGTTGAAGTATACAGATTACACAATCTAATTTTCTAGTGCTAAGGAATTCCAGCTGAACAAAACTAATAGAAATGACCTTGCCTGCCAAAAAAAAAGTTACAAAAGAAAACTCATTTAAAGAGTGCTTCTGTGAAAACACACACATCTCTCTTTGTCATTGTAACTCTAACCTTGGGGATCAGTCACTTTGGATGTGCTAAAGAGATGCTTTCATGAATAAGTGATGATAAGGCTTTAATATAATTAGGGATCTTAATAGACAGAGTGGGAAGAAGGTTACAGTACTTGCAATGTGAAAGCATAGGGACAGATTTGCAGCCGGGACATGTACACTCAAATCTACACTATAGATCTTTTCTTCCTCTGCCTAAATCTGGTATTGTGTAAAGTTTTGCTGGTGAGCATCTGTTGAGTTGCTCAAGCCTTGACAGCTCTGGATATTTCAGCAGATACTACATGCCATGACCCCAGCGAGACTTGCAAGGAGGCAAATTCTGCTAATCTCACACTAGCCCTGATCTTGTGAGTGCCTCAAAATGCTTCTGAACATGGTCCCACAAGTGACAAAACACATGCACTACTTACATGCGCTTCTGGTGTGCTTATTCAAATTGAATGAGTGAGAATACAGCTTGACCCTGAAATTTGTTTGGGTAAGATGCTTGTCCTTTCTCCATGCTTGCTTCATAACAGCACAAGAAAAACTTTTAGGAGTAGATCTTAATTTGTATTAATAAAGAGTGCCTGAGAATAAATTAAAGAAGTGAATCAGTTATCCACATTGATAAGCTTACTCTCTGTTTCTGTCTCAGATTGCTGCAGCCAGCTCTCTGCAGGACCAATCTGCAAGAGGCTAATCCAGAGCAACGTGAACTTCATCCTTGACCTTTGGTCTAGGAATGCTTCCTGTTCATTTTTAGGTTGGTATTACAGACATAATTTAAAGTTCTTAGCAAATTCTGCAAGAGCAAGGATTCTCAGAGGCACTGGGAGAAATAGCCTATTCATCATCATAAAGTGGTGTGCAGGGGCTCCCTGCCAAGGAGTAGAGACTGAGCTGTGTGTGATCTTACAGGACATCCCTAGCTGTGTCCTGCCTGAGATAGAATTGTTCAGATTATTCCGGGAGCTTTTCCAGTTCTCCCCACGTTTTTAGAACTAGGTTAGGAAGATACAACAGGTGCTTAGAAGTAGAACTCTCTAGAATAACTTCCAATGGCCTGCTGTACCTAGAGGCTGGGAGTTGGTGCTGGACAGAAATACACACCCAAGACTATACATCTGTTTCAGGGTAAGTCTGACTGGGCTTTCAGTTGCCTGTACCATCTAGACTAGCAGAAGTCACACAGAATCACAGAATCACAGAATTGTTGAGGCTGGAGAAGACCTCTGAGATCATCAAGTCCAGCCTATGACAAAACAGCATCGCAACAGCTAGACCATGGCATGAAGTGTCACATCCAGCCTCTCCTTAAACACCTCCAGGGACGGTGACTCCACCACTTCTCTGGGCAGTGCATTCCAGTGCCTGAGCACCCTCTCCATGAGGAAGTGCTTCCTGAGATCCAAAGTCAATCAGCGGTAGCAGAAAGCACTGGCTTTCTGTTTGGGACCTCCATCATCTTGCTCGCTGGACCTCACCTGCACTAGAGCAGTATGAGAAGGCAATTGAAGTTGTTCCTTACCTCCTCTGATGATGGCAGAGAAGCTTGCTGAAGACATCTAATAAAAGCATGTTCAAGTCAATCATCTCAGCTTCTGGTGTAACAGAAATCTTTCAGTGGCTTCACTATTAATTTTGCACTGGGATTTAAAAATATGTCAGGAATTCTATGTTTTTTTGGGTATGAAATATATTGTAATTCAAATTTGCATATTATAATCCAAATTTAAGGGAAACACATTTTGAATATGTTATGATTTAACCAAGAATGTAAAATATACTAATTAAGCAATGCTTGAAAAAGGATTTCAGTTTGGTGGGGTTTTTTTGGCAGGGGAAGCAGAAGAAATACCATACATTTTCTCTTCGTGAAGAAGGTGGCTGGAATTATGAATTTGGAAGTAGGTTCAGCTGCATATCTTCACCTAGTCTAAAATCTGGCAAAATTAAAATTCAATACACCTTAAACTATCGTTTTGTGATCACTAGTTCTCATAAATATTTCTAATAGTCTGTCATGGTCTTTATACAGTCCTACTTACATCAGAAGTATTTGACAAAAAATGGGAGTGACAACAAATACTTGGGAAATTTGCAGGTTTTGTTGCGGAGGTGGAACTGGTATTCAAATAGGCAGTTCTATGTAAATGGATATTATATAAGCTCAGTGAATCATAGAAAGTGATGAACTGTCCAATGCCTAACTCACTAAACCAGGGGAAAAAAAATCAGTTAAAAATATTTGACATGCTAAAATTATTTCAAAACATTTACTATCCATTTAGTACTTTTTCTACATGTGTCATTCATGTACTTCCTTATGTGCTAATACATCTTTTCAGATAAAAAAGCTGGGAAAGGAGGATTTTCCAGTAACTGTTGACACAGGCAAAGTACCAACAATGCAACCTGTTGACACAAGAAAACAAAAGATTGGGTCACGCTCAATTAGTCATAGTTCATTTTGTTTGCCAGTACTGCTTTCTCTGCTGATTTCAGCAGAGATGTATGAAAAAATTCAAAGTCACTGCAAGAGAGCGGTAATTTTGTCACTGATTCAGTACCATTGTATTTTCTTCACTATACTTATCATTAGATAAAAGCACTGAGTAGGGGCAAACTGATTGATCAAGGTCACTGTAGAAGTATTTTTTGAAATGCAGGCAGCAGTGTCCTAAAATGGCAAGCAAGTTCTAGTTCTGTCATTTAGATGCATGGGCAAAGCTTCAACAAACGGAAGGAACAGCGAACATTTATAAAACTCCTGCCCTGGGTCTGCTTGTGGTAGTCTCATTTGTCAATATGGGACCCTGAAAATTCAATGCTAAGATGCGTCCAAATGAATTTTGATTCTGCAAGGAGCTACTCACCACAGGAATGATTTGTCTTTACTCTGACTCGCTCAGCTTTGTAATGCTTCACCTTTTTATTTTGTAAGCTGGCCCCAAGCAAAATTGTATGGAGTCCGTTGCTGATTCTTCCCATTTCATGCAAAACTACTCTGAAGACAAGAGAGCCGGTAACATCAATTTATGAAAGAAGACTATCTGCATCTCTGGTTGTGTGCCAACCTTCTTTTCATTTCTGAGTATTCAATAGATATAGAGGTACTTGATATATTTCCATAATGTCCAGAATGACAATTTCATATCTACTGATTCAATCAAAGTCTCCCCTCCTGGGAGCTCTGCTCAGGGACTTGGATTCCCACATGCTGCCTGCAATACAAGCACAAAGTGCAGGAAGACAGCCCTCCCCAAATGCTTTTCTATTTAAAAAGGAGAAAAGAGGTGGATAAAGTCAAATGGAAAGTACAAAGGGGCAATGAGATAAGGTTGAAGGAATCTTGAAGATTAACTGCAAAGAGGTCTCACTAGAGTTTATGGGAATCATTTCAAAGTCACAGGGGAGGCATGGGTGAAGGTGTGGCACATGCTTCTTGAAAATGCATCAAAACTGTGGTGGAAGCACCGAGACTGAGCAAGAGATGGGTTGAGGGTGGTGAAACACTGGAACAGGCTGCCCGGAGAGGTGGTAGAAGCTCCATCTCTGGAAACACTCAAAGTTGGGTTGGACAGAGCTCTAAGAAATCTGATCTAGTTGGAGATGTCCCTGATCATTGCAGGGAGTTGGACTACACGACCTTTAAAGATTCCTTCCAACGCAAAACATTCTATGATACTATGATTCTATGATTCTGTGGTGGTGAGTGGGAAGAAAGGAAGTTCTGAGGAATGAAAAGCACTGTTTTTCTCACATTATGCTCCTTCTCAGATGAGACTCAAGTTCTTCATTGCTTCTTCTCCTCCTGGTCTTGCATTCTGACCCATCCACTGATGCAACTTCAGCGAGTAGGGAGGCCCATCCCTTGTGCTCAGCTCTCACCACTGGACAGTCCATCGTGCCTGGAATGTCCTCCAAGGATGTAAGGATGTAAGACCCTGTAGGCCGAGGCTGTTTTCCCTCCAAAATTGTGTTGAGACATGTTTTTGTTCGTACATTGCTTTTAAGAAGGTTCCATTCCTAGAAGGTCACTGAAGAGAAGCTGGAAACTAGGTCCATTGCCTTGACTACCTGAAGGAGTCTATCAGAAATGTTGTACTTGTTGCACAGTTCACAGCGTAAGGCAAGCATTTTGGAAAGTCTGGAGCTTCGGTCAGATCTCCCTTATGTGCTGGGGCTAAGCACCTGGTATTGGGCATAACCATAACTCAGGTGTCTAACTTAGTGGCATGCATTCTGGACCACAGTTTTCTGATGGAACATTGTGTGAGCATTTGAAGCACGCAGGTCATGAATCTTTCTTTTCTTGACATTGCTGGTATTACTTACTATTACATATACAAACATCCCTCTTATGCAAGCTGTGAACTGCTGATGGAGTTCACCTCTACTATTCCTTGACCAGCATGTTCCACCAGTTCATTCTGAATAGCCTTGGCTATGAGTTGTGCCTCTCTGAGACCACATCTCAAATGGTTCTGACAAGGTTGTCCCTGGTGATAGCAAATGCATGACCAATTTCAAGTGAGTGTTCACTGCTCAGAGTGGAAGCATTTCCTAGGATGGGACTTGTGAGATGGATGAAAAGAATCCTCATCCTCCCATACTGCAGCTGCATTCATCTGCCTGCCTGGTGTGAGCTCAGTGCAGAATTGTTTTCTACCAAAGTAATCTTTGGAAGGGTTCCTTTGCTGCCTTGAGGCAGAGCAAACTAATTCCTTTGCATATGTGGGTTGGATTCTACAAATGCCGGTGGAATTTCCATGGGATTGAAGGTACATGGCCTCATAATCTCCTAACCCACCTACCCCATCTAAGTCACTGAGGTGTCAAGCCTAGTTAAATGATGTATGGTTTTGTCAGGTCCTGTAAGTTTGTAATGTTTATCTTTCTGATGATGGAATTAAAGATGTGCTTTTGATTTATGTTGCATGAGAACTAATTACTTTCAATGGTAAGATAAAAATCCTTTTTTTTTTTTTTTTCTTTTTTTGTAGGCCTCTTTGACTTTCCCAGTGAACACCAAATGATATTTAACATATTGGGTGATTTCTGATGAGGGACCTATCATGTTTTATACCTTCTGTATCCAGATAAACTGATTCCCAAAATAGAGACTGTTAGATTTTCTGTGTAGCTTCTAACTGGAGCGTTAGTCTCAGAGGAATCATTCCCATCAGTATCCAAACCAGGGCACAAGTACAACACTGAGAGATTTTGGAAAGCAATGAAACTAGCCCAGACTAATGCAGAGAACTTGTTAACAGTAAAATTAATATTATTTCCTGACAACAATTAGGTCTATGCATGACACTGTTCAGAAACAGAGTTTGACCTGATTGCTTGTGACTGTCTAGAGATGTTTACCTCTGAGCTACTGTCTCTACACTCTCTTGTAGGGAGGTAGTAAGCACTTTCTGTCTCAATTCACTTCACCTTGAAGGAGGAGGTATCTAAATTGAAAAAGAAAAGTCATTCAAACCCACCTGTTTATTTGCTTAAAAGTATTAGAGGAAACCTCAGCTAGTCAAATCAGATGTGACCACCTGGCTCTTTGCAAGCCTAAAGCTAAGGAGGATGAATCCAATGAGGAAGGGTCCTCTCCTGTCTCCTCCTTGTCACCATCCTTTTGTGAGCAGTGAGCATCTCTTTCTGATCAGAGGCACACAACGGATTGATGGCTTCAAATGTGATTCCACAAGGAAACATTACTGAAGCACATTTAAAAGATCTGTATCATCAGACCTGAATCTGTTTGCCCTTAAGCAAGATGGCCTAAACGTTAAAAGCAATTTTGAAGATGAAAATCCCAGTGATTGACTAGCTGGCTCTTCAGGTACTTAGGCATTGAGTCCCAGGGGCAGTCCTTGTCTACAGCGATACCTCTTTTCCCCGCTTTTTAAAAATATATCTGAAAGCCTGGGACTTCTGTGTAAATAAAAATTACTCTCTTCATGTTTACTGAGCTCGACAGGATGAATTTGTGATCTGGCAGCAGTACTTATCAAAGGGTGGAAGAAATATGAAATTTAGCAAAACCGTAGATACTTTTAATGTCTTTTGTTTGTTATGGTGTCATATGACAAAGCACAGATCATTTGACTTCACGAATCATATTTGCTTTTGTAAAAAAGATCTAGATCTCCCTTCTTTTAAAGCAAGCTTAAAACAATCAATATTTTTTTAGCCTTTCAAAATCCCTAAAAGTTTAGATGATCCAATAAGGGACAGATAAAAGTAGAGGCAAGCTGAAAGTATAAAATAAGCAGGAATGAAGGGTGCATTTAACCTGAAAAGCAATTTGCACAGTGTCTTGATTTTTGTTGCTGTTGAAACAAACTACAAATGAATATATAGGTTTATATGTCACCTCAGAAGATAGCTGCAAAGATTTGTATGGAGTTGCAGGACACTTATTCTATTGAATCCATTCCAAAATGGCTAAGTAGCTTGTTGTGCAGCCAGCAGCAATAGATATTTTGATAAATATTTGACTTTTTTTTCCCCCCGGAGCAGTCTTGGAAACAGCCACTAGATGGCACTGGTTTTGCATAGCTAGAAAGTAAGCAAGATTTTTCAGAGGAAAATCGAAATGGCTAGTTCTAGTAAATACTACGTTTTATCAGTAGGTGGCAGATTTGGGCTATTTATGGGAAAAACGCAAAGGTTTTTAATGTTCTGTGTTGCTTCTTCCAAAACTATTTTCATTTATTTTTTCTTAAGCCTTCTATATGTAAAATACGATACAAAAATAAAAACTATTAGTTGAATGAAAAAGGACTTTTATTTAAAATCTTTGTTTCATCTTTTCAAATTACAAGATGAAATATACTAGAAAGGAGGAACCTATTAAAGCTATTAATAAAAAGGGAATAAAAAAAATAAATTAATAAGAATGCAGATCTACAAACAATTTCCTGTCAAAGTTTCAATGGCAATAAAAATATATTCTAACATATAAGAATACTTAAAAAGCAAAAATAGAGCAATGTCTCTTGATTTAAACAGGGATACCTTTCACTTCTGTCATGCTTTCAGCTTAAGATTGCAAAAACATCCATTTTTTGATCTCTGTGAGCCCTTTTAAATACATTTACAGAGTTGAGTGAAAGAGATGCGACGGAAATTATCAGCTTGCAACATTGATTTCATTTTTGGATGCTTGTGCTCTCTCTTGTGCAAGAAATCAGGAAAGTAGGCTTGGCTTCCCTGAAATCAATGAAAACTGTTTTTCATGGAGCAATAGTTTTCAGCCTAGCTATCTTGAAGATCCTGACGATGAAACTCAAAACTTGTTTGCCAGGAAGGAATATGCCTACGTGCTTCAGGTGTAGTTCCAGCTAGAGAGACCTGGGCTAGCTCCAAAGAAACAGCAGAGTGGTCACAGCTCGTGTGATGCTTTGTCTGGGTAAATCAGCTTTCAAAGAGTTGGGTTGTGATGTTCCTCTCAGGATCTGAGCTATCTCTGCAAGCAGTGCACTGTGAACCAGCCAGCGGAGACAATCTGAGGACAGGAATCAATATTTACCCCCACCCCCCCCCCACCCCCAATATGCTTCTATGTCATCGAGTGCCTCCATCCACTTGCAAAACAGAACATAATATTTTACTCTCTTCCAAAATGATATACAGGTCTCACTCTTTTTATTTTTATTTTTTAATTTTTAAATTATTTTAAAAATTCAGATATACTGTGGAAAACGTATTACCCTCTTCTATAACAGACCAGTGCAGTCACCCAAGAAACAGCAGCTTATGCTCAGCTCCCACTTTTCCCTGGGGAAACTGTAATCCGCTTCTCATTACTCTTCAAAGATGCTGTAAACACCTGATCAAGGGGTGCTTGAGTGTGGGAGCTCTCTTTTCACTTGTTCTGCGGACTGTGCACAGAAAAAAATGTGACTAGGGTCAGAGAAGAAACATGAGTACATCCCCTGAGGGGTGTGGATTCTGGTGCTCTTCTAAGTGGGTGCATGCCAGACTGTTTCTTGGTCTCTCTTTAATGCTCCCACCATTACATTTAACTATTTCCTATGCAGTGACAAACTTTCAGTGAGAGGTTGAGGACTATGAGCAACCAACTGCCTATTTTTCAGGGCCTCCCAAAGGAGGTCTTGAATCCCTTCAGTCAGTGATGGGGGTTGAATGGATCTCCCCTCTGTGATCAGGTTCCTCCTGTGATTTAGGTCCATTGTAAGTACTGTGCAAATGTGGGGACAAAAACCTTCTCTTCTGGCTGCCTTTTCAAGGCAAGCTGTGAAAACTACGGTTTTTGATAAAGGCCCTGCTTGTGTAGGTGTGTTAGGTGAAAAACATGAAATTGAAAGGGAGTTAGAGTGGGTTTATGAATGCTAATTGGGCTTGGGCGTGAGATGGAGCTCATCGATGCTGTCAGAACTGAAGGCTTGCCTGTGTGCACCCAGAGGATCTTGAAGCACTGAGGGAGGTTTGATGTGAAAAAGTATTGTGGGTACTTTTGGGATCGGGAGAATGTGAGCAAAGGTTTTGACTTTGCACCCTACAGCCCACATGCTGCTTCTCACAGACACACAGGTCCTTTCTTTTCTATCAGTCCTAAAAGGTCACCATAACAACTCAGAAGAAATCAGTTTATATGCTTAAACGGAACTGAGCAGGCATATTGCTTTCCCTCCTATACCTCTGGAAGCTCATGAAGCTACAGAACACTCCATCGGGGCCGGAGTTGCATGGTCTGGCAGAAGGGTAGCAGAGATTAGACCAGCGAATTACACCTAGAACAGACAGATTCCCTACGGGATGTGTGTGTAGGATGGATTGGGGAAAACTGGATGAGAAATGTGCAGTGCACAATGACTCCAGGCACATTACTCTGATGCCTGCTGTTTGGGCAGGATAAACGCAATTAGTTATACCTGCTGTGTTAATCCGGCAAATCCCATCCCAGCCAATTCACTGAAATTGCATTCTCTAGCTCTCCCTTCACTTGTCACCGTGACTAGACATTCCCATGCCTAATTCTGGGAGCTTAACCAGGGCATTGCTCTGCACACAGTTGTTGGAGGGGATCATAGCAAGAGTCATGCCCTTACATGTTGTGCTTTTTAAACTTCTAGCAAATGCTGTCCCTGTCTCAGAGCGGCTCCGAGCTCCTGCGATTCCTCTCAAAGCCAGTTCAGTACTCTGACTAAATGCAACTATGAGATTAGCCAGCATCTCCCTCAGATTTAGGACAGGGCTCATTTCTTTCAGCTGTAGCTGTGTAAAAGATACAAGCTCAAGCTATTCATCTGAACATCTCTCTCAACAAGAGACATTGTCACCTCCAAAGAGATGGTGCCTATCCATTCCCTCATTTCAGACCCTGTCTTCCAATAAGATTAATTTACAAATCTTGTTGACTGTGGAGGGAGGCTCACAAAGTCATCTGAGTCTGGAAGTCTAACTTTGAGGGACTCACTGCTAGTTGAAGTGAATCCCATGCTGCCTTTGTGAAGGAATCTGAAAAACAATAAATAATCTGCTATCTGACAGCTCTACTTCAGGACTATTAGCACTTCTGTGGTGCTGCCCTCTGCTTCCTAAATCATCTGGAAATGCAGTCTGCTTCTTAAGGCATCTGGAATTTCATGGCCTGGTTATAAAATCATTCAGTTTGGGATGGACCTCAGAAGGTCTCTAGCCCAACACACTGCTCAAAGCCAGCTGTGGCGTCAGACTAGGTTGTACAAGGCTTTGTCCAGCTAGGCCTTGAAAATCTTCAGTGGCAATCTATTCCACTGCTTGATTTGCCTGAGAATGAAAAAATGCGTTCCTCACATCGCTCAGAAATTCTTGCTCTCCAGCCACGCACTGCTGCGAACAGTCAGTCTGCATCTTCTCAAAGATCTCCTCAAAGGTGCTGTGGTGTGCTGTAGGGTTCTCTGATGCTGTCTCTTTTTCACACTGAACAAGCCGTGCTTCCTTGGCCTCTCCTCACAGGGCAAGTGCTCCACCCCCAACCAAAGTGGAGGACTTTGCTGAACTTGCTGTACTTGAGCGAGACTCAGTTATTGGTTCCCATGCCCAGCCTGCATGATATCACTCACATACCCCAACAGGAGCTGCCTCAGGCCTGGACTCCCAGTGACCCCACACAGGCTGTTGTAAGGACCATAGATCTCCCCCTTGGTCTTGTGCAGGAGCCATGCAAGAACAGCAACTGACAGACTAATTATTCAAGGTAAGTGTCTTTGCTTCTGCAAGACTTCTGTTTTTCCTCCCCAAAATTTTCAGGCACAGAAAACAAGGCCAGGTCCTCTCCCTGTGCTGTGTACTCAAGTTGTGAGGAACCACCATTTTGGCCTTGAGTAAGACCAAGCTGTGGGAGTGTTCTAGTTTCAGGCCTCTTAAACAGTTAAGAAACTAAAAAAGAAAGTAAAAATGTACTCTGTGAGCTTTTCAGGCGATATCAATGCCTAACCAGGAACAGATTGCCCTGAGAGGTGGTAGAAGCTCCACCCCTGGAGACATTCAAGGTCAGGTTGATGGGGCTCTGAGCAACTTGATATAGTGAAAGGTGTCCCTGCTCACTGCAGGGAAGGTTGGACTAGATGACTTTTAAAGTTCCCTTCCAACCCAAACCATTCTATGATTTTATGATTCGGTTACTCCATGTCCACTGCAAGTCAGATGATTCCTAAGCCTATTCTTCACCAAACTGTACACCCATATACAAGCCACCATCCATATTCTTTGGTTGTCTCTGGATGGCCTTGAGTACTCAGAAACTGTTACATCTAGCAGGGTTCAACATGCATGACATTTTTCCTGTATTGCAGCAAAGCTCATGTTTCTCCTGTTTCTCCCAGCAACTGGTCTCATTACAGTGAACAGGAGTATTTTTTTCTCTCCTTTTGTATTCTCTACAAAGCAGTGTGGTTCTGACATGACTGTGTTTAAAATGAAGCAAGCTCCAGCATATGCATGAATGAAAGAAGCTGCAGTTTGTTCTTGCCACTAGATCCGTACACAGCCCAAAGAGCTGATTGTAGTCAGACTGCAAACGAGATGCCTGCATTAGTGTTGTTTCACTTTGGAGGCCACCTTGATTTTTCTGTGGATGGTAAAGACAGCTCAAGTGCCACACCTGCATCTGAAGCCTCTCTGGACAGAGTCACAGGGAGAAGGTCACAGTCACACTGTCCTCATTTCCGTTCTGCTCTAGATTGTCCTACCTCCACCTTTGGTAACAAATCTGCACAGTTGTTCTAAGCTATATGGGAGGTGTTTCTATCTGCTGTGCACGTCTGTATATGTCCCATCCCAGACAGGGCAATGAGGCAACAAGGAATATAGCTCTCTTGCTTGTCTCCGCAACCCCCTTATCAGCAGAGGAAAAATTCTTCCCCTCCTCTCCATTTGCTGTTAAAGCAGTCCCAGCCGAGGATGTTAACAAGGACTGGCTTTCGTTTCAGTTTATTTCTTTGACAAATGTGGGATTCCACTACTGCCTTGGCATTAAACACTTTTTAAAATGTAAATTTCTCAGCTGCAAGGAAGCACATTAAAAAAAATATTCAAAAAGCAACTGTCTAAATCAAAGACTAATTGGCTGCCAAATTATAGGTTTATGCAACTCCCTCGTCGCAGCTTGTTTTGCTTTTTTACCAGAGGTAAGTAAAAAAGCATCATAAAACACACAAAAAATATTTTTGTTTTCCTTTCATAATAAAACATGTGATGTCAACTCATTTGCTTTGAAAACTCTTGCTGCCTGCAGTAAAAATCTTGTCCACCTGAGATTGCCTGTCCAGCCTAAGGTTCCTTCCACAGGGAAATGGAAAACACTCCTGTGACCAAATCCTGACTAAGGAGAAACTGAGGCAAGAAACCTGACCACCAGCAAACTATTGGGTGACGGGGCAATGGCGGTCGATTCCTCAAAGATCTGTCCATTATGTGTTCCTGCAGAGGGTTCAGAGAAGAAGCACTGAGATCATCTTCTAACTGTGTGGCAAGGGGCATGAACATTCACAGTTTTCTTGTACCTGGGATTCTTTTGGTAAATGCCCTCTGGGAGTGGGGGCATCTGGGGACTGAATATGCAGTTGAAAAGTCTTGAAATCAAAGTGAAACACTTGGTTAACTTTATTGCCTAGGTATCCGTGGTGACCTCCATCTCACACCCAGGGAACTGAATGGGGGGAAGAAATTGCTTCCTTGACAGATGTTCACAATCACACGGGTGAAATGCTCTGAACTACGACCCATGAAACACTGGGGTTAATGTTAGACCTGAGGAACATCATTCTGGGTCACTGTCTTTATGGCTGACCCAGTGCCAGTGTGGAATTTGGAGACAACCTCCCCAGGATGTAACAGGAGTCAGATTGCATTTTTCCTTTCTTCTTTCTTTCATTCTTTCCTCCTCTCTGTGACAGTTCCTCATCCTGCCTCAAGCTCTGTTCTTGCCAGCCTCTCAAAAACATCATATGCAGCAGACTACCTGGATGCAGTGATCTTCTCTATATGACCTTGCAACAACGTCATACTTCCCCAACTCTGTGACTGGAGTTTTATCGCAATCCTTTGTTGCAATCTCAGTATGTGAATTCACACTTGAAATGAAGAACAAGCATTTCAGGTAAATTACAGTGTGAGTTTCTAGTAAAGCATTTGCCTTATTTCTTTAGCTTTAATACCTACCTTCTCTTCTAAGTTTTCCCAGTGATTGGTGTTTAACAGCGTAACAAATCCACGGCCACTGGGGAACCGTACACCTGACACTGTGCTGCAAAGCAATTATTCAGGAATTCCCATAAATAGTGGGATAAGACATCTGATTCTCTTGCTTCAGCTACACAATACCTTACTAGAGCGTTAGGGTGGTGGGGAGTAGAGTATCCCTATTTTAACAATATATTTCCTTTGTGAGGCAACAAGGATTTTATCTAAAAAAGGCTTGTGGTGTGTACGTAGCACTAACCAGGGTGGGAGCTTACCTTTACCTTTGAAATATGCTTTCTGGTAAGCAACACGCTAGAAGGGGTACAAATACTATTTCAAGAGCTTTTCCAACTGTACTGCATCTTTGCTATGTTGAAAATAAACTGCAAAATGAAAAGATGAAGAATGAGCCTACCATTTTGCGTCCTCACCTCTTAAAATAAAAGAGTAGTTTTAAAACGCATAAAAATGTTCTGCCATGATGAATTACACATTTATAACCCTATTTAGTGAAGTATTTTACCTATGTAATTTTAAAACTGTCATTTTGACAAAAAATATAGATGAGCAAGTTGGCCTTTCACATTTAATGTTTTCGTTCTTATTTGCAATTCACCAGGTTCAGCTTTGATTAAAGAAGTGGTATAAATGGAATACATAATGGTCAGGACTTGAAGAACATATTACTCTGACACTGCAGAAAAAGACTTTTTTCTTTGTATAAGCAGATTTGGTTTCTTCACCTGAGAAACTTTTAGAGCCTGGGCCTGCTAGCTTTATTACATCTGAAATACATCTTGACTTTGACTCTAAATTTGCATAGAAAAAGATGCTTGATTTAAGAGGAAGAGACAAAAGTCAGTGGGCAGACATATTAATAAAACCACACTTTCTTTTTAAGAGACTTTCAGCAAATGAATCACCCTGTGCAATCTGACTTTAAGTCTGAGATGAGGTGTGGCTCCTGAAAAAGATCTTGGGGCCATGCTAACTGGTGATTAGAAAAGGTTCTGCTCTTGACACGGCACCTCCTATTAATAAGGGGTTTTCTCCATAGCAGCTGCTGTGGGTGTTCAGCATAATGTGACCCTGAATTAACTCAGAGGAAATATCTCCCTCTCTGCTACTTGTCAGAGAGACATTTTATGTCTTCAGCTGATTTTATCTGTGAGCCTTGGTTCTTCCAGGTTAAGTTAAAATTCGTGACAAAAACCAACCTCCAAAACAATCCACCAGAAAGGCTTTCTTTTAAAATAGTTACTCGAACACACTAATATCTGCTGTTTTGGTAGCCATGTTGCATACGAATTCTCTTTGTTACTTGCTGTAACTATTACACATTGCATTCTGAATCCACATTCAAAATATTTTGTTGCTTTCCTAATGGGATCACTCTGTATCAGTTAACAATCAAGGACATTAAACCCAGATGATCCTTCTGGAAAGACTTTAGATGTATAAATGAATTAAAGACCATTAAGGCAGGTACCTCAGGACTGAAGCCGGCAGCCATTTAATGGCTAATAACAACGGCACACATCTATGGGTCTGTTGCTGCCTTGGCAAACTACCGATACTGCTCCAGATTTGTATTTTTTGTTTAGTTCTGTTTAAATGGATGCCCTCAAGGGTCAGTGACAGCAGAGTTTGCTTTAGGATTCAAGCTTACCAAGCTCTGGATAAAAAGAATATAAATAAACAGCTAAAGAAGAAGACAGATGTGAGAAACAAAGGAGATAACAGAATTCAATTACGCTATTTGGAGATGGTCCTGACAGAAGGCATGAAACATCTACATATCTAGGAAGGCCAATTTTAGGAATGAGGGTAGTGGTACACTGAAGCATTCATTCTTCTTTTTTAATTTCCTTCTTTGGATGTTGGTTTGCAGCAGGCCACTCAGCAGCATCTTTGAGCCAGCAAAAGATCTGACACCTGGCTTTGAGCCCCTGTTCTAGGGAATTTCATATGCAGTTTATGCAAAGCTGAACAGTATCAAGAAGAGATATTGAGTCCACAATTTTAGATAATTTACCCTGTACTGTTTAGGAACCTTTGAGGTAGAAACTGGGGGTTTGACCCAACTCCACATTTTCTCTACTTGGGTTGGTGACAACTGGAGGAAAGAAGTAACTTTTTCAGGTATTTTTTTTTGTGCCAGTCTAATTTTGAGACAGCCTTCCCAGCTGAAACTATTTGTCAAATTAATGTTGAATTCATAAATTGTTTTGGAATGGATGAAATTGCTTTTTGGGGATATGAATAGTTCATTCTCAGGAAGAAAAATATGCCCAGCTCTAGTGGATTATATTGGCAGAGATGCACCCAAATCTTGCTAGAAATGACTTCCAGGCTGAGGAAGGGTGACGAATCCCACAATTAACCTTAAACATGCACTTAAAAGCTTTCCTGAATGCAAAGTGTACTCTCGTTATTGGAAGTGCTGGGCTGAATTCCGCACTGCTTTGTGTGCTCATGTGTGTCTGGGCAGAGCAAGTGCCAAAAAAATGCAATATGCAACGTTTGCAGAAGTGCTTGCCACATCCGCACCTTTTTCCAGAAGTGTTTATGCTTATGGAGGTTTCTCTGACAGCAGAGAAGCTGGTCCGGCTTTCTAAAACACCACGTATTTTATATCACTCCTGTCTCACATGGTTTACCTGAAGAGATTGTTAAACAGAAAGTCTCCAGTGAGGTAAATGAAATCTTTTGCTAACTGTCCCTTTTCACATCAGGGCAGTGAAAGTATTTAAGTCAAATATGACTCTCCCTGGCTGTGTGACACATCTGCTGTACCTTTTCTTCTTCATTGCCACTTATCCCACTTAATGGCGGCTTGATTATCTGGCTAAGTGGAAATGCTGAACTGTAGCTGAAATTCTCTCCTTCCCTATCAGTCCTTGAAAGGCCAAAATGATAAATGGGGCTCAGATCTCAGAGTCTCACTTGCATCACAAAATGTCAAACCAACCACCTTGTCTGGGTTCAGCGTTTCTTAAAAACTGCTCCCTGCCTCTGTGTCTGTCTTCCTATTCATTTGCATACATGCATGTGACAGCACATATGTCTGGATTTAAGAGGCAGCCTTTGGTTGTCTTGAGTTGTAGGCACAGGTATTGCGTCAGATATTAATGTACATCTTCAGCCTCTTCTGCTTCTCAATATGCAGCATTACAAAGATCTGCTGTATGAAGGTAAGAAAATGAAAGGCAGGAAAAGGAAAGGAAAATATTTTGAAATTCTGGAAATAACTGTACAAGAGATGTGCAGAAGCGTCTACAGGACATCAAGTCTGCTCGAACCTCCTGTTGACTGTAGCAAAATCCCTGTTTTCATAACAAAAAAACCACACTGCACCCATATCTGTAGCAAATTGTTAAGCTATGATAAAAGATAAAAAGATTGTAAATGCTATAATACGTATTTGGAGAAACCCAAGGTCCTTTCTTTTTGATCCTAGAAAGCAAATCATTTATAACCATAATGAGAAAGACAAGGAGTCTTACACGTCTCCCATCTATCAGATTTGGATGGAAGTACCTGCCCCTGAATCTGTGATTCTTCTCAGGCTGAATATGCGAGCAAGATGCTGTTGCACGGCACCTAAGAGAAATTAGTACTACAAGGAGCACTGGTGTGTCCTGCCCTCTGTCTGTAGCTGCAAAATCTACTGTCTTGGATGTTACAGTGCCATTGTGTCTTACAATTACCATTTTATCACCTTGTGTGTTGTGCACCTGTGGCTTTTTCAGGCTTCTAATTGTACAAAGCTCATTCTGGTGAAAGAATCATGAGCATTTTCAAGCAGTTTATAATGAGGATGTCATTGCTTTTCATAGTGTTAACAAGATTACCATCATGTGTTCATGAATACTTAAGCACATTCAATAAAAAGGATGGGATGTGAAGAGGATGAGCTATTGCAGCTCTGAGATTTTTAATCAAGGTTGTAAATTATCCATATCCTTTAAATTCATGATGGGACAGCAACAGTAAAGTACTGTTTCTCCAACTGACTGCAGTCAGAAAACAAACTTTTCTTTTTTTTTTTTTAGGGGTGACACACATGTAACATCACCATATTCTACAAGCTTTCAGGGTAGAAAATTAGCTCAGAGTCCCAAAGTACACGTGGTCATGAGCTATTTCTGCATTTGCTTCTTTCTGTCAGATGATTACTCAGAGTTATAAGGGACACCTTTGTCAGTGTATTGGGCAGGGTGTGATACAGTGTAGGCTATCAAATGTACATCTTTATTTCCAAGGAGCTTCATTTATTTGCTTGCTAATTTTTATATTTAACCTCCTTCTGCCACCTAATTAATTCTTGTTAGTTTTCTGCAGTCTGCTCATTCATGCTCCCTTCCTCACCTGGAAAGTCTCCACTGCTGCACTACTGTGAAGGGACACAAGACCCTAATGTCACAACCACTGACGGGTACTTCTTGGGTACATCGACGGGCACAAAATAGGGTCAGGGACTGACTTCTGACCCAGAAGTCAAATGTCTTTGACCAAATCCTGTCAACACTAATTAGGACTAATCGTCTTTGCAGAAAATTCCTCCAGTTGTTGTGGTGCAGTGCCAAGGAGTGACTAACAGGTAAATAGTGCGGACGATCAGGTGGACACTCAGTTCTTTTTCTCAGCAGAGTGGACAAAGCTTCTAAGAATGACATTTCTGCCTGCCTGCTTGGGTGTCTACTGTGGAAGCACATTACCTATGAAAGTCTTTTTAGGACTGCAATGTCTCTATTCAACTTTAGGGACTACTAAATTAACAAAATCCTCACATGTCCCTTACCTTTTCTCTCCATAAAAATCACTTCAAAATATCTTCTGTCACCCTTAAAACTAACACACATTGCTGTGTAATGAATTGTTATTGCTCTGGTATTATGATAATTCCCAGAGGCCCAGTTATTAACTGATGTGCTGGGATCTTACTAGCACTCAAATGCCTACTTAAGAGTGTTGAATACAGAAGGGGAGCCCTGAGTTCTGGGCTCTGCTGAAAAGTCCAACATTTTATTTCGTATGGCATATTAGAAGAAGTGGACACAAGGAGTTCTCGTCTGTGGCAGGTCTCTAGCTGCTATACTAGTGCTTCACTCTCCTTCTATGTTTTACTTCATTTAGATGTCAGCAGTCCTCAGCTGCATGGTGGGTTGTTGCACACAAGGGGAAAGGCAAGTATTCCCAGCCCTTCTCAGCCTCCTGTGTCACTTGGTGATTAGGACACTCCTCTTGTAGAAGGAAGAGGTGATCCAGAATTTCCTCTGGCAGAGCAGAGGATTAAAACTAAGATCCTGTGTGGTTGCTAAAATGACCAGATTATTGGATAAAAGGTTGCCACAGACTGATGATTGTTCAGTCCTGGCAGAGAACGTTAGGCATGTTCTCTCTAAATATGCTTAATTTGCTGTTGAGCAGGATATTGGAAGCTACATTGACCTTGTTGTGCCCTGATGTACTATGTTGAATTTAAACCTATCCAAGACTCAATTAATATAAGCTTATTTGTAACCATCTGAGACATGAGTCTTTTATATGACACTCTACTTGATGCGAGCGAATATCATCTCTAAACCACTTACCTGCTCTCTCAGTCAGGTTGGTGTCAATGTCAAGTGGCCACATGAGGAAGACAGGTCTCCTGAGCTGAATTTTTTCCCTAAACTGGTGCCTCCAGTGTTTCAACTGACACCAACAATAATAGAATAATTAGACTATAGTGAGTTCACATTTAGAGTGGTTACCACCAAGTTGTGATGGCCAGGAGTTGGCCCAAGGAAAACATGGTACTACATGGTACTACAGGAGCTGGATTCTTCTTGTTTGCCTTTCAAGAGTAAACAATAGAGGAGGTAATTGCAATTAACGTGATCGAGTTATGCAGTGTAAACCTTTGACAAATTAAAACAGGTTCTATTACAAACAGGCTTTGTACATAATTTCTCATAAAGTTGACATGAAAATACATTTTTAATCAGAAAGCTAGAGAACAAAATTCTTTCATGTTATTATTGCACTCTCTTTTTATCTTTTTTTTTATGCTCCTTTTTTTTTTTTTTTTTTTTTTTCACTGTGCTGAGTCTCTAGTATCATAATTGAAGAGGTATTTTTCATTAAGCACCATGCACCTTTTCTGTGTCCCTCCTCAGGTCCTTTTGAAATTCACAGAAGTAGCAATCTGATTTACTTCATATTCAAGGCTTCCTTCCTGAGAGGACAGTGAAAATATGTATGATTGCTTTAAACCTTAGTTGAGGTAAATGCAATGTTCAATAACTTCATCAAATAAAGCTTGAATTTTATGGTGAAAATGCCAGTCTTCATGGTTCAGTGAACTTTTTCAAATAGTACACAGCCTGCCTATATCAAATTTGTAGAAAGGGATTGATTTTATTGTTGTTTTTGGAGTAAGGCCATTTCAGCCTCATTGCATGCTCTCCTGAAATAATAATGCTGTATTAAAAGATAAATGATAAACAGATTACTGTTTTTAAGGATTATTCAGAATGTTAACAACAAATATGACAGACTTTCTGCTGTAAACTTAAATGGCAAGTCTCAGCCTGATTATTAAAGTTCTGTTTTCCACAGTCATGTAGGATTATAGGGCAAGCATTTTTGTCTGCTAGACAGAAGCATTATGCTTTCAACTATTACCGTAGACTGTTGTGATTATTTTTTTCTCAGTCTATTTCCTTAGTTTTGTGGTGGTATTGATAAGATAGCTGTGAGAGACTGCAAAATGCTTCCTGCGCATAGCTAATGTTACCAACTGTGATAGCAGGAGAATGTGCGATGAAAGCAGACACATTTAGAACATTATCCATTTCCAGACTGATAGTCAGTGACAGGACAAGTGGTAGCTGTTTAATGAATTATTTTGAAACCTGGCTAGTGCAATGAATTCCCCTCAGATTTTTCTATCCATGTTTTCTAAGGCCATTTGTATGTAGCTATTTTTTTTCCTGTACTTTTTTGCTTTTATCTATAGTCGGATGATGAAAGGACTGCCTTTAGCATACACAGACAGCAGCATGTTTAAAAGCATCTAAAATGCAAATAAATCTAAAATTTGGGTTAGGAAGTACGTAGTAGCAGCTCCTTAACTGGTGACAATGAACATGTCTCCATAAAAGCCACTGGCATAATGCTAGTATGTCCAAGCTGAGCCCATATCTGTCCTTAGGTCCTTATCAAAGCAATACATGATCAAAGCTTTCCTTTGTTCCTTCTCCCAAATAATTTGCAATCTAACATTCAGCTCTAATTGGTTTATCCTAATTTCCTTTTTGTCAGTGCCTTTTTGTGGCACTGGCAATTTTGAATGACATGCATCTTGGGATTTCACAGGCAAACTTTATGCCCATAATAATTAGATCTCACCGGGGCCTAGGACCTAAAGAGAAATATGTTCACCTAGTGAAGATAACAACAGTGTTATCTCAACTTCTCAGTACTGTCTGACCACCAGCAACATGGTAACGGGTAGTCTTTGGTGTGCAGTTGTCCAAGCAGTATAGAGAAAACAAAAGCTTATTTGCATTAGTACAGAAAGGACCAAAATCAGACAAACCAAATTTATCTCTGTGAGCTAAACATAAAAATTAGGTGATGGTGGTAATTCCCTCATACCATATTCGAATAAAGGAAAAAAAAAACACCACAGAACAACCCCCCTGCAACTTGGAGAAGTCTATACATAGGACCATTTATGTCCTTTTATTTGGAGGAAGTAACTCTGGGTTAAAACTCAGAGGTACGGTGGGGAATGGGTGCTTAGGTTGCGGAGAAATACACAGTGGGCATTTTTTTTTACCTCTTTATTTTTAATCAGCCTCAAAGCCTCCAAAACACATGCCATTGTTAGGCAAATCATCTGAAGTCCTTGCTTATAATGATGACCAGCTCTCATGTGTTTTCCTTGCCCTGCTGTGAGGCTTTGAATGCAGCCAGCATCTGCAATGTTGTCTTTAGATCAGTGATGCTTTTTACTGTTTCCTCCCCCAAGACCTGTAGCAGTGAGGTCCCAATCCTTATGAATTTTCACTTTGATGGTATAAGGAATCAATAAGGCAGGATCAGAAGAGAAAGATGAAATTGTGCAACAACTGATAGAGAAATCCAGGTTCCTGAATTCATGCTTCAGGATTGGGATCGGATTTTAACATATGGAATAGGATATGATGTGACAATCTCATGCCCTTAGACTACTTTGAAAAGCGTGTCTGTAGGGTATGTTTAGAGTAGTGAAGATATGATTTGTTCAGTTAAGGTGTCCATTAAGTAGTTGTAACCTTGTTATTCTAGTTCTGACTGGTAATTGGTGCTGACCTGCTCAGAAAGTAACCTGAATGCAAAACCAAGTCAGTAGTAGATACCAGTTGTCAAGAAATAGGTAGATAAATATTAGGGAGTTAGAGAAAGCACTTCATTAAAAACCCAGTATTCAGGCAAGGTTAGAAGTGAATTACAGATTCAACCTGCCGCTAGGTTTGTTGGGAACAAGTACCTATATGCTGAAATCTCTTGGGTATGCTTGTCATAAGCTATAAAATAAAATGTGCAACCAAGGGCTTATGTGAATAGTTTTTTTTTTTTGCTGAACAGGAAGGGTAGGGAAAAAAAAACATGGGAAATCTTGAAAAAAGGAGATATAATAGGGCAAAAAAGATTGGTAAATGCTGGTTAAAACAGTAGGAAACTGAACTTTGACCCATTGTTGAAGGTTGATGGGGTTAAGCTGACATTGCACATTAGAGTGATTAACATATTGTTCTGTGCATCAACATTTTGATTTTGTATTCATTTGATAAATAATGCAGTGAGAACAGGGAAAGGTACATATGAACCTCCTCTGACATTGCTTGTAACATTGGAAAGGAATACACTCGCGGCGCCTGGAATGTCAGTTGCCACACATACTAACAATTACACAGAAAAAGCCCTCAGACAGCAAAATGCAAAATTATCCTCTTACAAGTTACCCTGCTGCTGTACTGCAAAGACTTAAATAAACTTGCATTCCATTTGCACAGGCATCAAAGTGAGAACTGTATCTCTAGTCTGTTTATTTTGTGTGGCATTGGAATTGGGCATTTTCAAACCCAATGCAAATGAAAAGTGACCCTCAAACTGAAACAGAATTTGGGTTTCTTATGCTTATACACGCACATATATATATGTTTATGTATAGAGAGACATACATATATATATATTGCAAATAGAAGCCAGATATCTATAGCTTATCCAAGTCCCTGGGGGGAATCTCAGTGGAGACAAGCAGTCTCATCTACCAGGACAAATTGAGAGCACCTTCCCTGCCCACAGGTGACATTCCTCTTTCCCAGTGCCTTTACTCCTACCTTTTGAGTGCTCTTTGCAGCTTGTTTTCTGAGTGAAAGCAGCCAGTATTGTGACAGACCAAGGAATTACATGCACAATCATTATGGTGATGAAGCCATCTTTAGAGTTTGAAAAAAACCCACCCTTTAGAATAAGAAAGGAATAAAGTTAAGGTGGGTCAAGTTTAATCAAAAGCAGATTTACCATGTTGTTTTCATAATATATGTTGATAACGGGAGTTAGAAATGGTTAATGGCATTTCCTCTATTGTGAAGTAATGAGGCTTTTATTACGGCTGGCAATCTGATTCAATGAACAATCACATATAGTATGTGTAATTTTATTATTTATTACTTGGTTCAGTATTCACTTTACAATTTGGCTTTAGATAGCTATCATTTCAAATTATTCGATTCAATGCTGCAATTAGACATTCGATAGTCAGTCCTAAGTAATGCTTTCTTGCAGCACATGGTAATACTCGAAGAACAATTCCATTCTCTCCATCGAGACAAAGCTGCTGAGAATTGTGCATTCAATTTTCTCCTACTCCAGATTGGCTATTTGAATTACTGCAGCTCCTGAACTTACGTAGTTTCAGCTGCTTACTTACCTGCAATAAACTGTTAGAACTAAGGAGGCTCTGAAAGCTCTTCTGATTAACAGGCTAAATGTATTGTAGAGTGCATTGCTGCTCTGGTGAGAACTATATGGGAATAAGCTGGTCTAGTATCCTTGGTGCACCAGCATTATGAAAGGGATTAAGAAAAATTGTTAGTTAATTGGGTTCATTTGTGCTTGAATAGAGCCTGGGACAGCAAGTTGCATTTTTTTTTTTTTTTCCTGTGTATTGGCTCTATCTGTCACGGAACAAAGAGTAAATTCTGTTGGATAATTGTCCTGATTTCAGCTGGAATAAAGTTAATTCTTCCTAGTAGCTGGTACAGTGCTGTGTTTTGGATTTAGAATGAGAACAATGTTGACAACACACTGATGTCTTAGTTGTTGCTAAGTGGTGTTTATACTGAGTCCAGGACTTTTCAGCTTCTTGTGCTGCCCTGACAGCAGAGGCTGGGGGTGCACAAGGAACTAGGAGGGGACACAGCCAGGACAGCTGGCCAAAGGGATATTCCAGACTACAGGATGTCATGCCCAGTATATAAAGTGGGGGGGAGTCAGCCAGGGATGCCACAGCTCGGGGTTGGCTGGGCATTGGTCGGCAGGTGGTGAGCAATTGTATTGTGCATCACTCCTTTTGCATATTTTATTTCTATTTTCCCCTTTCCTTTTCTGTCCTATTAAACTGTTTTTATCTCAACCCACAAAGTTTACTTTCTTTTCCAATTGTGTCCCCTATCCTACCAGGAGGGGCAGGGGGGAGTGAAAAAGTGGCTGCGTGGTGCTTAATTGCTGGCTGGGTTTAAACTGCAAAAATAACTAAAGATTCAGGTTGTTTAAAGTCTTTTGCATAAGGCAAAATGACCATAAACCAAAAAAAAGAGACGATGTTAGCTGCCTGTTTCTATTTTTGCTACAGTCTTTCTCTCAAATCTGAAAAAAAAAGAAAAAAAAAAGTTGTCAGATTCTGTTTTTGTTACAATTTTTTTTCCTCAGTAATGAAATATCAACAGTTTCATGGTTTGTACACTACACGAAATATAATATTTTGCTGGAATCCTTTGACCTTTTCAAAAACCTGTATTTTGATTGTCTGGCAATTCTACTATTTCCCTGCAGGTTAGAGAGGAAAACTATGTTTTGTGGAGGAGGTGAATTTACAATGGCATTGCACTGGGCTCTGTGGCAGGTATTCAGAAGCAGACTGGATAGTCTATTGGATATAGGGGTGGTCGTGATTTGTAATGGTTAGTCCTGCAAAATGCAGTGACCTGGACGGATTTTTTTTCCCAAGTGTTATTGTAATAGGATCGGCTCTGATGAAAAGAAAAAAAAAAATCCTCAGAAAATGTCCAATTACCCAAGATGACACTCAAGCCAGGCCTCCAGGAATGATACCCAATTCTGTCTTGCACCTGAAGCTATCTTTTTTTGTTTTCCCAACAACACTGATAAGCACCACTTTTCTCTCCAGAACAAAGGCTCCAGTGTGACAAAAATTCCCCGCATACTGTTTTGTGAAAAATGTCAGGGTTTTGCAAACTGTTTTCTTTTTGTATCAGAAAGAAAACTGGATTTTCAAAAGATTTTATAAGAAAGAAAATGAGTGATCCCTTATCCTCTGCAGTGGGATGAAACAAACAGGTAAAAGACATATGTGTAAGGAAGAGAGAAGAGGTAAACCTGAGCCACATTTTTTCTTGGAGTAAGTGAGGATGTTAAACAGGAACTTAATGCTTCTGTTAGGGTCTCACCTGACCAGGACTCCTCTTGGAGGTTAGGAGATGGTTTTTGACAGGCTTATACAATAACCAGATAGGTAAAGATGCCTCACTTAGAAAAATTCTGCCTATTCCTACCCACAGCTGGAGCAATTCTTGGAGAACCAGCTCTGATGAGTTGAAGCACTACTCCCTCTTTCTGTTTCTGAAGTTCTACAGCTGCTGCTTGGGTTTGCAGCAAAGCCCCTCATCATGATGAACAGTGCAATATTTTCATCTTCCTTTGCAGCTTCATGTTTCCACCTGTTTCAGTCTAGCCTAATGACACAACATAATGTTGTGTTAGGTCACGTATTACCAGGACCCTTATGCCCCTGGCTGGGTCTTTGCACTGGTTTCCCCTACACCTTTTCCTTTTTTATCCTTCCTCCCTCCAATGTGTTTTCTGTCTTTTTGTGAAATGAAGTGCTCTTCTTTTGCACGGCCAGTGTCCTGTCTTAAATTTTTCCATAAAAGTAGTTTACTTTCCGTTTCAGGCTTGTATGCATCAGGCACTTATGTTTCAGGCTGCATAAAGTCCTGCCTCAAATGCATGGAAGATCTTCTCTTGTGTGGGGGCCTTTGACTGAAGTCCCATGGGTTTTGTTGGCCTTCAGGTAGGGTGTGATGCAAACAACATCAGAAATTATATAATCACCATGTTCTGGAAGTACAAATTATAGGACTGTTTTTCAAACGTCTGTAGGTTACAGGAGATGGGAAAATATTCTTATCACCTTTATACGCCTCAGCTCCAGTTGTAACACAGCTTTCAGACCTTTAAGGTTAGTGGTGGCAACCTGGACACAACCTGCTGAGGATGAATTTCTTCTTAACTACGGTATGTGATTTAATCTGCCACCACACAATTTTTGAATAATAAGTTTCTTGTTTAGTTATTTTCACATTTGACATTTGTTTAAATAGTTCTTATATTGTAAAGAAAATAGCTTTGATTTAGGCAGTTACAGTGTAATTTAACATTTGCGTCCTCATTACTTGGGCATTTCAGTTGTATAGCATTTCTTGCTTATCCACCTGATCTTTCTTCCCATCCATCAGATCACAGTAAAGTTACGGGTATGACTGAAAATTTCACTTATTATTCTAGTTATGGAAAGATAGAAGCTTTTCAGGATAACGTGCTGTCTTACAAAAAAATCTCTTTTGATGACAGTATTAGATATAAGAAAGTGACTGATCTTAGAGACTTTGTAACAAAAATTTCCTCGGTTATATCAGATCTTTTGTTAGATTTGATCATGTATTTTTGTGGAGAGAAGAGACAATATTTTTCATAGGTAGGATTTTTTTCTAGAAATGAGTGTGTGTGTGTGTGTGAACTTCACTTCTAGACTTGCTTGACTCTCTCCAAGACAAAATCCAATACTCTGGATTAGACCTGACAGGAGATATTTAAATAAATTATAATTTCTTAAACAAAATATTCACCATACATCTCAAATCTTGTACAGAGGCAAAACTGCACTAACCCATTCCTTCACAGAACAAGAGCAGACTTTACAGTAGAAACTCACTAAGATTTCATCTTACATTGTTTTAACATGAACTATTTTGAACCTCTTCTTGTACAAAAATGCATTATTGAATATTGATCATGTAACAAACATTCTTGTTTTTCTTTCAGGGATTAATTGTCGGATCAGATTACATGGGGGTCTGAAACGAGAAGAATTGTTTCCCTTTCTCTTTTTGGGAAAAACAGAGAATGCAGATTTTTCTTGCTAGGTTGTGCTACATCAGAATCCATTATTCACATGAAAAATATTCCTCTAAGCTCTGCTATTACTGCCTGTCCTCTTTCTAACATTTGTGGAAGTGCTATAAAAGTAGATGTAGTCAATAAAAGAAAAATAAAATCTGCCATGAGAAATGGCATCGCAAGCCAATGATTCCAGAGCTTTGGCTTATATTCTGCTGCGTGGAGGAAGGCTACCAAGCTCCATTGCTCTAATAGCTTTCTAAAACTCATCTGTACAAACCTGTGTCCTAGTTTTAAAGGGAACAGAATAAACCATTCCTTTTGTAACTTTACTGAAGTATTTTACAATTACCGCGTAGGTAATCTCTTAAAAAAAAAAAAAAGATATAATTTTCTGTACACAATTATATGAATTTTAAACTCTAATTGTTAATTGGAATGGATTCATATGAAAGTTTTAGCTTTGATCCTGTTATGGTGTTTCTACAGACATCAGGATTTTTTTATAAGATCGGATTTCTTGAACAAATGAGTCTTTGGTTTACTAAATATTTAACAATTTATTTTTTTTTTATTTTTCCAGAGACTTATTTTCCCGTCTGTATATTCTCAAAACTACTGTAATCCTTAACAGAGATTTTCCCAGTGCCACAACTGATGATTTTACCCATAATGTGTTTAATTGTTACAGTCAAATTGCTGCAAGATTTTAAACTGAGATGTAGTTAGATGCCTCCATTCTCCTGTAAGTTTTTGTTTTTAAACCTTGTTTTCTGAGAAACTCTTGGACAGTGGAGATCTCATTCACATGTGAGGGCTGGAGGGATGAGATAATAGAGAAGAGCAACAACAGAAAATTCCCCTTCAGAACCTACTCTGCCTTCAATTTCAATTCTGTCCAGAGGAGCTATAAAACTGGAGAAAGGTGAGTAATATATTTGAGAGTCATCAGAAATATAAATTATAGCTAGACATTTCCTATCAGCATCCCATGCAGTTAATGATAAACAGTCAATGAGATGTATGCACTTCTAGCATTTTTATAATGAATCTATTGCTTCTATGACAGCTTACTGTCAAACGTTATGCTTTGGAATTTATAACTTTTGATACCATTTTAATAGATGGCCTAGATACGCTAAAATCTATTCTTTTTAGGAGCATGACACTTTCACCTAATAAACCTAATGAATATATCCAATGAAGTCTAAATGGCTCTGCAAACACAGGTATGTGCACGCACAAAGATGATTTTCTTTCTTCTTTCATTCTCTCTGTGTCTCCTTTTCTTTCTCTCTTTCTCCTTCTTTCCTTCTTTCTGTCCTTTTAAGTGACTGCCAATCAAAACAGAAAAAACAATATTCTTAGAGACTAACAGTTCAGTGGCTCAGAGGAAATGAATAAAAAAAATTAATACAAATGGGATTATTTCAAATCTGTAATTGCATAAAAAGGGATCACTTCTGTACTTACTGCCTGATTTATTATTGATCTTCCCTCTAGATTTTTTTTTTTTTGTATGTTTACAGTATTGTATGTTAGACGTCTTCCAAAGCATTGCAAAGATGACTACTCTGCAAGCCTGGTTCCTCTTTAAATCATTGCAGCATTGCTAGCCCAGGAATCAGTGATCAGACCAGATTCAAGATGCAGAAGAGTGCAGTCTCAGATCCCTGTTACCAGGAAAGTATGTTTCACCTCTGAAATTGTGCTCAGTCATCAACCTTTTCACTCACCGGTGTTTGATTTTGACTGTTTGTAGAGGAAGTATTTACTTTAAAACTTTCCTGCCCTTTGCACCCAGCCTAGCCCTCAGGAGGCCATGTTTTCAGATGACAAGAAATGTATCAGCTTTCATTGGGTTGAACACAATTTTATTTCAGCTGCAAAGGTCTGCTTCTCCCCATGCTACTTTTATGCTGGTTTAACTCTACAGATTTTATTAGCTGCCAAGGTAGGTGAGATGTTCATGAAACACTTTCCTTCTCTTACACTGCCTGCTGGGCAGTTGCGATCTCCTTGCCCTCAGACTTCTCCAAAGTGATGGCTTTCAAAGGTGGGTCAGACTCCTTTTTCTGGCTCTATTGCTGGCCTGTCTCTTCTTCACAAACTCGTCTTTTTTTTTTTTTTTTTTTTTTTTTTTTTGTTACCGCGGGAAGGATGAGGCCTACCTTGTGGAGAAGAAATTTTAAAAAGAATTGGTGGCATATTCAAGTCGTGTCTGGAAGTGAGCTGCTTGTTGCAAGATAAATAGCACTGAAGATGAAAATGCATGAAAATGGCACACTAGGCCTTTTGTTTACCTTTTTACCTTATAATTTGAATATTAATCCCATAATTTAGAACAGTATCACAGGCTCACCCATTTTTATAAATACAGGGAGGGTATTTTTAAATACTGTCTCACATCAGGTTGATAATAAGTCCAGTGTGTTTTTAATAAATCCATGCTGAAGTTGAAAAATCCCAACTTTCTTTTGTCTTCTAATAAAAGTGGTTTGGTAACATTTCATAACACATACAGTCTTCATGTGTGTTCGTTACCTAGGGTCTAGAAGCTGCTGCCTAATTACATAATCGTACTAACAGTTATAGAGGATCTGGTAGCTAATATAGTTAATATCTTGGCCCTCAGCTGAATATGAAAGTTGCATATAAATGTGACGGTGGTATGCGTGGCTATCTTACTGAGGTCGGTGTGGGAACAGATTAAAACAGGAAGGGAACAATCCACACGAATGGGTCCAGAGCAGGATAATGAACAGGCTAAATGGCAGCTTAAAGGCAGGAAAGAGGGATGAGAAGGAGGATTTATAATGAGTGCTATGGAGCCTATAATCAGATTTTCAAATGCTATAGAGCACTCAGAGCAGGGTTGCGAACAACTAATAAGGGCTGTAAGCAAATTAGAATGGAGAGTCCATTTGGGATAGGGGTGTGGTGAGACAGGCTAATTTCCCAGGAGATAAAGCTGTTGCTAGCTGTCTTAGAGACTAGTACAGGCATTATGGTTGTAAATTGAAGAGGTAGTTGATAATGTAACCACAACTATGGATAAGAGAGAGCGCAAAAAAGAGAGAAGGTAAAATGGAGAAGACTATGGTGGTGTGTGGGTACCTACAGAACATGTTTCAGTGAACAAAGGCAAGATGTAGGGAGGTATTAATTCAGCTCAGCTCTGTCTTGCCTTAACAGACCCTTAACTGTGATGACCCAAGGGGGGGGTTGTGAAAAATGACCTGGCCTTGAGTTGTCCAAAATGAAACAGCAGACAGAGGACCAAAACATGAAGGGAACAAAAAGCCAAGAAACAAACATTTTGCCCTGAGTCTCATTTTCAACTATTCTTGAGATATGTTAAATTCTATTCCCGAGATATGTTAAATTCAGCCAAATACATCATTTCTGTGCAAGACATGTTAATTCGGCTGAGTAAGCAATTGGTGTGCTAGCCATCACAACATTACTAAACATAGTAGGGGGTGCCCAGGAAAGATAAGGGGAAATCTCATCATGCCGCCAAAGATAAATATTCTGGATAGTCCATTCTCCTCTGGCATACCTCTGCCCGTCCCATCCTATCCTTACAGGATAAAAAACTGTAAGATTTTGGGTAGATTTTGGAGAACTTTCTTCCAACAATAGAGCTGGACTGTAGGAGATTCTTCCCCCCTTATTCAAGATACCAGATGAGGACATTCTCCCTGGGACTGAGAAGCCTTACCTGAAAAAGCTTAAGCGACTAGGACACGTGGCACACTTTAAGATTGTTATTGTTACTAACTTGAGTGCTCCTTAAGTCTGTACTAGTACATTTTCCAAGAATCACTGAGTTTTTGTAACAGTATGTCCTGCATATTGCTTGTTTCTTTCTCAAGTTGCAATAGTACATTCTTCCATTGTATCCGTAAAACCTGCAGTAGTGACGTATTGCACCTGTAAGTGAAGTTCTAATAAACTGATAGTTTCAACCTTCCAGTGAAGTCTGTGTATTGGACCTGTGAGTGAAGTTCAAATAGATGGCTAGCTTGAACCTTGCAGTGAAGTCTCTCTCTCTGTCACAGATGGCTGTTCTGGAGAGGGATTGGGAAATAAATGGAAGATGAGGAGGTGCCACAAAACTTCACATTACAGGAAGAGAACTGACCTCAGTACAACCCTGTGTAAACGTATTATTTTTTTCTTCTTCCCTAATTCACTTGCAGAGGCAACTACAGGCTGAGTTCTGTAAGTTTGTCTTTTACCGTATTCTCTTGAAGCAAATTATTTTAAAGTCTTCTTTCTGGTAAGGATCTGAACAGTTCATAACAAATCATCCCTTACAGGAGATCATTCATTATTAGACATATTGATGGCATGTTTGAATCTCTAAAGTGGTAATTTATGCTATTAGCCGAGTTGTCTTGATGACCTTCACTACCCCAGTATTTTACTCATTCTTTCATATTCCTGTACTTCATACATACGAGAGAATAATTCATATCCTTGGTAACCTTTGCAAATGATTTCCCCAGAGGTTTTTCTTCATCAATACCAGAGAAAACTAACCCATTGTCATCATCCTCTAAAAAGTAATTAGCCATGAATAATTGCTCCTTCCTGACATCTTTCTAACTTTGCACTGAATTGATTTTTTTTTTTTTTAAGTAGATCTATTAATTGTGGAAGCATTAGGCTGCCTTCACATTTTTATTCTCCCATTCCTTATCTTATGCTTTTGTTACAAGTGCTCTGGATTACGTTTTACTTGTCTTGTTTAATGTTGCTTGCACAGTTCCCTAGCTTTATGATACTTTGAATTCCAGACCAGTAGAATAGATTTTTCTACGCAGTGTTATTAGATTCGATTTTGGAATACTTTTACTCGTTGAGTTATTTTTGTGGAAGACTTATGCCACTTTTATGGGACACTTTTTCTCTTATTTGCCCAAAAGAATTCTCCTTTTTTTCTCTGACAAGCAAGACCCAGGGAAGAAATATTCACCAAAGCTGTGTTCCCCTGTCTTTCTGTAACTGAGCCTCCTTTGATGTATCGGGCAGAATTTTTACTTCATGGAGTCTTCTGGAGTAAGCTAAACTACTGCCCAGCTCTCATGAATGTGGTTTACCTGTGATACGCTTCTGTCTCACCCTAAAAACCTTAAGAAAGATGTCTCATAAATAAAAAAGAGGAACGTGCATTCACATGCATTTTCGAGCTGAATACCTCTTCATCAGCTGTGACTAAGTTTCTCTACTTTCCATGGAGGTCTTTTTATACAGATAGGTTATGCTGGAAATGTTTTTCAATGGACTATGAGGGAGAAATGTGTTTTCCTTCAACATAAGGGAACACTTCAAGCATACAGCTACACAGAGAGAAAAACTCTGTTCTAAATGGCTGCAGCTCCACTGATTTTAGCAGAGCCGTGCTTTTTTTAATAACAAGTGATGACACAGGCAGTATAGTGTCTTGTGTTCCACGTGTCTACTTCTGTGCTTTTTGCATATGAGTAGAAAATCACTCTCTTTTTTTTCCTACTGCCCTGTGTGCATCCTTCCTGATACTGAGGCCTGCTGCATCTCCATCTCTCTTTCATATAAGGCAGCAGTGCTCAAAGTATGCTTCGGAAAGCTTTTCATCTACTTTAATATTTAAAAGAGCGTTTGGTTTTAATTTCTAAAGAAATATCTTGTTGGACATTGCTACACATTTGTTTTTTGGTCTTCTGTATTTGTGGGCTTCTTTCTCTGCAATATATCTTCCCCCTCACCCAATGTATTTGTAGAGGTCTTTTTTATTTTTCTGATCAATTCTACTATTTTACTGCTCTGGTTTGCTCGTTCTACAGAATTATCAGACTAAATGACTATGTTTTTGTTGGTTTGCTTTCCCATTTCTTATAATAATAGATTTTTTTTTAACCTATAATTGTTTGGTTCATCTGACAGTTTATTCTTCATGTTCCTTCTTTTCTTTTTTTTTTTTTTTTTCATGTAAGCCTAGAGGATCTTAATCACAGTGGAGTTGGAACATGTGGTGGGTTTTGATATTCTCTTCCATTTTTCCCTCATAGCTTCTTGTTTTTGTAAACCTTCTACATGCCAGGTCCTCCTTGATTTCTGTTAAAGTTCTGCCTTTAGGACTGAACTCTTGTTTACTTAAATCCTCCAAGTGTGCCTTTCAAGAACTGAAAACCGTCACACTGCTTTATTACGTGAACTCATTCTTTACTCTGCTGGATACAAGCATCCAGTAGTCACTGTTTTCAGGTTTCTCTCTGTTTCTTTTTTTTTTTTTCCCCTCTTCTATGTGTAAACATTACTGTAGACTGAGGATAGCTTAGCTTCTGACTTTGGTAGTCGCTTCGTGAATCCTAGAGTTAACTTCAAAAAGATTTAGATATTTGTTTCTGTGCATATATCAGTGGTAATTCCCCAATAAATACAACAACCCAGCATGTTAGCCCAGGAATATTTTATACTTTTCCTTTTGTGTTTTTTGAGTATGCTTTTCTTTTCTGTCTTTGCATCTCTACTTGTATCTTCACTCTAGGACTATAGCTTGTTGGTACAGTGAATATTTTCCTGGACCATAGCACCAAATGGCTTATACTTGTTTTTCTTTTGAGCCTTGAAATGCAGTGCTTAGATTGAGATTATGAGTGCTTGAAAGGGAGATTAAAGGACTGCCAGGGAGATGCTAGGGACAGGGAAACTGTGTTCTTGTGTAGGGAAATTCTAGCCATGGTTAGAGGTTCTGGTTATGTATTTGCCATCCTAACAGGTTTTTTTTTCCTGTATTTGTTAGTTATGTTTATTTACATAACTATGCCTGAGTGGGGCCAGCTGAAAATGGAGAATATTCAGGTTATACAAGCTGTATTTGTGTGTACAGTAGGGAATTAAACTTGTCTCAAAGAATTAAAAAGAAATGAATACTTTTCTCATTTTTTTAAAAACATTCTTATAAAATATACTGGACTGTATTAATAATGGACTCATATACTTCAACAGCATCTTCATTGATTTATATCCCTCTGGCATAGCTCAATCTACAAGATGTCAACAAACAGAATGTAAATTTTCTCCCAAATGTACGATCCTTTCATGCCACCACAGACTCTGAGAGACTCCTTGTTATTACTTTTGATCTCCGTAGGTCTTCATATTATGAAATCCTTCTGTAAACTCAGCTGCATGCACATTTCATATGTACAGAAAGCACTTAGGTTGACTTTACATTTTTTTCCACCTTCAAAGTTCTTTGTTCCTGTCCATGCGAAGTTAAATTTCTTGGGGGAAGAGGGATTGAAGCCTCAGTAGAATAGGAAGTTGGGAGGAAAATCCACTATCATAGAATCATAGAATGGCCTAGGTTGGAAGGAACCTTAGAGATCATCTCATCCAACCTCCCTGTCATGGGCAGGGATGCCTCTCAACTAGATCAGGCTACTCAAGGCTCTGTCCAACTTGGCCTTGAACACCTCCAGGGAGGGGGTAGCCACAACGTCTCTGGGCAATTTATTCCAAAGTCTTGCCACCCTCGTACTGAAGAATTTCTTCCTCAGATCTAATCTAAATCTATTCTCCTTCAACTTAAACCCATTTCTCCTTGTCCTATCAGTGGACACTCTTGTAAAAAGTCGCTCCCCAGCCTTCCTGTAGGATCCCTTCAGGTATTGGAAGGCAGCTATTAGGTCCCCCCGAAGTCTTCTCTTTTCAAGACTGACTGTTGACTACTGGGTATTACAAAGATTCATAGGCATCTCACTGGGAATGTTATTTAACCTCAGATGCTTCTGTGCTGCCTTATATATAATCTGATATTTTTCATTTGGACTCCAAGTACATCTAATTATTTTTACAGAAATGTAAAATAAATGTGCATACAAATTACAGATTAGGAATGAGGATACCCTGGTAAGTAATTCCACATAGTTCAGCCACTTTTTCTCCTTATTGCATTATTGGTTTAAGTTTGAAGTGATAAAATCCTTTTTTAAACTTCTTCTAGAATTGCTTATATTATTCCTTATTTGCTCTTTCTGAAGGCTCCATATATGAAAGGTTATTTATTGTGGCACTAGCACTTGCTAAAGCTTAATAGGAAAAATTCTTGTAAGCGTCACCATGGTATCTGTCACAGTTGCAAATAATAATTTTGTTTCCAAAATCTGTCTCCTCCTTCTTTTTTTTTTCAGAAAAGATGCCCTGCTGATATGGAAATTGCCTATGCTCCGCTCAAATGGACGAAGAAAAAACACCCAGGGCCAAAGTTTTTCGTAGATGAGTCTGGTGATTTTCACCTTATTCAGATGAAATTATTTATGTCAGCTATTAATTTGTACCAGATTGTTCTAGAGAGCATTTCAAAAATTAACAATGCAAGTCTCACTGTACCTAGAAATAGTGCTGACTCTTCCATGTCGCTTCTGGGTCACAGTGTTGTAATCTCCTGCTTTTAACGGAGTGTCTTGTTACCTGTTGTTGTGTTTTGTTTTTTTTCCGCTTAAAATCTCAGATTCTGGCAGCATATCTCATATTTTATTTTTAAAAGCACTGGTTTATGAATGGATGTTGTTAGCAGTGCAGCACCATTAATAGGAAAGAGTAATTTCCTTCCATTTACAGTAAAGCATGTCTGTGACTGGTTTGTGCTCAAAGCTCAGCGAAGCCCCGGTAACGTATTCTGAGTAGCAGCTCTCCTGCAAAGAGGGTGCTTTGGCCACCCAGGCATGGGAAAATGACCGACTGAGGTTCAAACCACAGGTATCCTCCAGGTTGCCTCGGTAACTACGGGCAACCCGTGTGTGACTCTATCTCTGCAGCAACAAGATGGGGTTTATATTATTTTGCCCTTCACAAGGCTGTTTGAGCATTGACTCGTTAGTCTTTTAAGCATGCTCTGTTACTGTGAATGTGGGGACGGGGAGGTAGAGGCAGGTCAAAAATTGGTGAGCAAATAATGTGCTGAGGCAGAGTGAAATATCATTGCTTACCGTTGGTGAAATTATGGGTAAAATTATCCTTTTTAGATACTTCCATATACATCAAAGTGTATTTTATGTATTCACATAAACCTGTATATATTTACTATATATACATTTACAATGCATATACAAAATAAATATTTTCATATATATTACAGAAAACTTTCTCTGTAGTTAGCTGAATCTCTCATCCCTTTTCCTCCAAGGCGTTCCCTGCACAGTGTATTGAGGGTTGATGTAAATTTCGCTCATGCTCTGAGGTGACCAAAACTTGGGTGATCAGAGGAACGTGCTGCAGCACACTAGTGTCCAGGACCCGCTGGAGGCTCCTCTGGACAATACATCCCACCTGCAACTCCAACACAGCCCCCACCATGCTGCGATAGTGCGTGGTGAGGCAGCAGGACCGTAGCTGGGGTAAGGACTGATGACTAACCCAGATCCCAGCAGCAGGGATAAGTAAGTCAGCGAAGACAAAAGATAACATGAAGGAAAGAGGATTTTAAACCAACAAAGGCCAATTTGCATGTCTATCTTACTTGGATCACTGCCAAACTCTGACAGAGCTTCTAAATAGGCTTCCTGTTCACTGTCAGCCCTAATGGCTGCGGTTAGAGCTATAACCTCTGTCTGTCTGTCTCCCTTACCTGCTTGTGAAAAGCTTACCTCCTTCTACAGAAAGAGTCATATTTTATTGAAGAAATCTTTTGCTCTCTCCTCTTTCTGCATTTGTAAATGCCCACACCCGTGTTTGTTCAGAGGTATCTTGCCTGAGGTTGTTTCTTGGCTTTCCTCACGCTTTCCCAATTTCCCTGTTGGTTTTACACAGCATCTTTATTCCAGTAAGCCATGGAGTAACTGGGTCAAAACTTGGTATTTGAGAATTCAGCTATTGGGAAGCCCCCGGATTTCTGCCACTTTGTTTCGGTGGCACACAGCCTGTTTTGGTGTTACAGATAGTCGTCTTGTTTTTGGTGAACAGCCACTCAGTTTTTTATGGCACCTGGTGATAAGAAAGAGCCCCTTTTAACAATCAAGGCATTATTTTATGTTAAGCAAAATAATATTTTACAAAATAAAGGCAAGTTTACTAAAAGCTTTGAAACAGAATTTTTGCACCTCTCCAAAAATGCGTGATGACTTTTCTTATACTGTGAAATATTTGGACAAGGGGTTTACCACAGTGATTCCCACTTGGTAGCTTTGTGAGGCTACGATAGCACAGGAATCAGAAGCAGGTATGATGCAGGAAATCGTAGTCCAGTTAGAGTGTTGCCATGGACTTAAACTAAGCCAGGGCTTTGCTTGAAGTTTCTACACAGCACAAAGCCTGCTATAGGCAGAGAGGAGAGGATTCTGATGTAGTCTCCTTTCAAACAGGACTGGAAGTCAGCTCGTCTAACTTAAGCTGCCTGGAAGTCCAGTATCTTGTCTAAACCAGTTTTCCTTGCTACCCTTATAATTAATGGGAAGAGATAAGTTCCAGAGGGCAATTCATGCTGCTTTTCTGAGACGTCTGCCTTAGCAGTGGATCAGTCAGTCTCTTCAGTGTTTTACTTTCTTCACTGACTACAGGTGGATACCAGACAACTGGCTCAGACCAGACATTTCCAACTAGGGAGGCGAAGAGGATGCTTGTTCTCTGTGTGGTGTTGTGCCTGTGGAGTGTGAGTACAAACTCCTGCTCTCCTGCTCCTTATGATTAAAAAAGAAAATCAATGTTTCAAAGTGCATTTGCCCCGTGCTGTTTGCACAATACTATCCTTAG
Organism: Trogon surrucura; assembly: GCA_020746105.1. NCBI lineage: Eukaryota > Metazoa > Chordata > Aves > Trogoniformes > Trogonidae > Trogon > Trogon surrucura. The sequence goes on from CM036617.1 coordinate 36,416,031, forward strand.
CTGTGTAGCAGTAATGGCAAGCTTGGTGTGGGGTAGGACACAAATTACAGTAGACTGCAGACATAAAAGAGAGATGCAACAGCGTGTAACCAGCAATGCCTCTTGCAGTGATTACCACACTCCTCTCAGGCTCTGTGACTATTACAATGTCAAAGTTCAGCCCGCAGGTCAGACTGCAGCCCACCAGCCACTGCTAGCCAAGGAGGAGACACAAACATAACACACATAGAAAGTGGGATCTATGTAAACTTTGGGTGAAATCAGGTGTGAGCAGCTGTGTCTGTGGTGCAACTTGTTCATCTGATCCATACACAGATAGTAATGATGAGTTTGTAAGTTGACTGGCTCTTTTTTTTCTTATTTTTCTCTTTTTTTTTCTTTTTCTTTTTTTTTTTCTATAAGCTGTTAAGTCCCCATGCATTAATGTGTTGTGTTACAGTGGCATTCATTGCTCCCACCTTGCTGTTTACAGCTGAAGAACTAAAGAAGAAGAAACATCTAAACCCATGTAAATGGCAGTGGGGCAGAGGCAGTCTTCAAATGGCAGAGAGAGACACAGTTCTCGAGTTTGACAGGCTAAAGCCAAGTTAAAAAACAACCAAACAACCAAGCCTCCAAGTAGTGTTTGTCTAACTATTTTCAAAGACAGCATTTTGAGCTTTATGTTGCTTTAGTCAGTGATGTGTTTTAGCAGAGAAACAACAGGAATTGCGTTGAGCTCATCTCAAACACACATAAAATATTTTAGTACCTTTTCTTTTATCTCCCCTTTCAGATACAGCTCAGGAGAAATATGTTCCAAGTGACAGCATCTTTGACAACCTGTACTTTTTGTTCTACCTTTTGTTCTTCTTCCCGTGAAAAGGAGTGTGATGACGATTGCTGGAGAACATTGATACCATCCCTACTTATGTTAAAAAAAAGAAGTAACTGTATACTTCCCAGAGGGTCAGACTGAGCCTTTAACTGCAACATCAAGTGAAGGGCTCTGTACCTCTAAAGCAGCCTGGGGCAGGACGTATCCTTGCCAGTATGTATCAAAAACATGCAGCAGAGCACTGAACAGAATTCCTCACTCTAGTGTTAACAAAACTGCTCACAATAAGTCTACACAGCACCATGGAGATGCCGTAGACTGAGTATTCTGAAAGTGCTTTCTCCCTTTGTGTCAGCAAGTCCTTGTTGTGATGAACAGAGAGAGGCAGATTCTGAAAAAGTAGGCAATATTTCTTAACAGAAAGTTACTGATTTATTGAATTGGAACATCATTTTTCAGTTCAACAATTTCAAAATTCAGATTTTTACTTTAATTGCAGCTGTCTTGATCTAGGTCCAAAGCCAGCAAGCACTTAAGAATGTATTCAACTTTACTCATGTGACCAATGATAAGCCCAAATGCAGCTAGTTTTTGAGAGGCTTTTCCAAACCCCTTATCTCTGATAGTAGAGACTCTCACAAGAATAATGAATTTTCTTCACAGAATGCCAGTGAGATAAAGCAATGTTATTACCCTATTGTACAGCTGGAAAAAATGATGACACAAAAATTAAGTGCTTTTCGAAGTCTTATTTTCAGTTAAAAAAAGAAGAGGTTAAAAGACAAAAAAATTTCATCGTATTATTTTAAGTTAATTGATCTTGCTGTCCCAAAGATTTTTTCTGTGTATTCATACATAAAGTAAGAGGTGCTCTGAAGTGCTAGTGATCACTGATGATTACAGAAATCTGATGGAAAATGAATAAAAAGTGTTTTATCAAGTGAGCCCTTTTTTTTTCTGTATGTACATGTGTGCCTGTTTGAGATTAGAACTACTTAACTAAAGTTTAGATCCTCTAGGTCTCCCATCAGGGCAGAAGTTTCCAAGAATGCAGAAATCAGCAGAGAATAGAGAAGCAGTGAAGAAACACATAAAGCGTATTTTCAAAGCAAGGTCATTGTTCATTAATATTGCTACAGAGAGCTTACATACACACTGAGTTCTTCACAAGCTCTACTTATCAAACTGCTTGATACTCTAAATCATTGCCTGAGATTGATTTATACTCCAAATCATTGGCTGAGATTGTGAAGACCTGCCTTCAGCTTGATGGTGGTTTTCTTTTTGGAGATAATACAACACACTTTGAGAGTTGTATCCCACTGACTGCAAAACCTCAGGAACAAGCTGACCGAAGCAGCTTGAGCAGAATTCAATTGATTTCTATGCCAGACAACTGGAAAACAGGATGAGGGGCTCACCATCCGTCTGGCACCTGCTGCGTAAATCCACCCTTTATTATCAAGCTTGAAATTCTCTCCAGATTATGAAGCAAGTCTGTAGAGAAGTGCCTTCTTACATAGAAGGAAGGTCAATCCCAACAGTATTTTATAACTCATATCCTCATAGATAGGAAGGGGCTAATGAGAGATGGAAAAGTAGGTGGAAAATTGAGGCACATGAAGCCCATACAGAATGCAGAAGACAAAATATTTTCTGATGTACTAGAAGCAGAGCAATGAAGAGATACATAGAGGCACTGGAATTAGGAAAGATGGAGGAGGGGAATGAGAACACAGGAAGAGAATGGGAAATCTTAGTGCAGAAGAGTGGCTACAGAAACATAAAGAAGCCATTACTCACCAGAAGAGAAGAATTACAGATCCTTGGTGTACAGGAAGGAGGACTGCAACAAGTTTTTAAAATAAAGGATATAAGAGAAATAGCACACAAAATCTTTCTGGAGACTTGAAGGGATGAAAGAGTGCCAGTGCCTACAGTAAATCTAGGCTGCAGAAGCAATGAAGTATTTACCGGTTTATGAAGCAGCATATCGTATTTCAAGACACAAAGCTGGGCAGATCATAGATATTCTTGAGGGTAGGAAGACCCTACAGAGGGATTTGGAAAGGCTGGATTGATGAGCTGAGGCCAGGAGTATGAAGTTCAACAAGGACAAGTGCTGGGTCCTGCACTTCAGTCACAACAACTTCAAGGAATGCTACAGGCTTGGGGAAGAGTGGCTGGAAAGCTGCTCAGCAGAAAGGGACCTGGGAGAGTTAGTCAAGAGTCAGCTAAACATGAGCCAGCAGTGTGTCTGGGTGGGGCAAGAAGGCCAGTATCCTCTTGATCTATATCAGAAGTAGCGTGGCCAGCAGGAGTAGGGAATTGATTGTCCGCCTGTGCTCAGCACTGGTGAGGCCACACCTCAAGTCCTCTGTTCAGGTTTGGGCCCCTCACTCCAGGGAAGACATTGAGGTGCTGAAGCATGTACAGAGAAAGGCAACAAAGCCGCTGAGGGGACTTGAGAACAAGTCTCCGAGGAGTGGCTGAGGGAACTGCAGTTGTTTAGTCTGAACAAAAAGGAGGCTGAGAGAAGACCTTATCGCTCTCTACAACTACTGGAAAGGAGGCTATAACGAGGTTGGTGTCAGTCTCTTCTCCCAAGTAACAAGTGATAGAACAAGAGGAAATGGCCTTAAGTTGTATCAGGGGAGGTTTAGATTAGTATTAGGAAAAAATTGTTCATTGATAGAGTTGTTAAGCACTAGGACAGGCTGACCAGGAAAGTGGTAGAATCACCATCCCTAGAGGTATTTAAAAGACATGTGGATGTGGTGCTTCTGGGACATGGTTTAGTTATGGACTTGGCAGTACTAGGTTAGCAGCTGGACTTGATGATCTTAAGAGTGTTTTTCAACTGAAACAACGTGATGGTTCTATGAGTCTGTGAGTCTAAGATTCTATGTCCTTGGATGTGTCTATTCAATTTCTAATCTGGCCAAGTTCCCATTCTGCTTTCAGGAGGATGAGACAAGGACCTGCTCATTTAAGCCTTCTCTCTCAGATGGTTATGAATGTTGAATAAGTCTGAATCTCGATGCTTTCACTGGGAGGAGCCTTTAAGGTAGTTCTGCAAAGCAGATTTGGTGTTAAATGTTGGGAGCAGCTCTTATAGACAGGAAACTGTAGTATTTCCCTTTCAGTGCCTAGGAGTGATCATAGTGCAATACCACAGTAAAGTGGAGAAGTGAGCAGTTAAAACTAAATAGACAATCAAGATATGAAGACAGCGAAGTTTTACTCTGGCAGAAAACTATAGGATCAAATGATATGTTATCAATATAGCAAGTTATTTGTTTATTCATTAACAAAATCCCACTTGAATGGACTACACAAATACTCTTTCCTTATTCAATTAAATTTAATATCTGAGGTTTTGCAGATATTTTGAACGAATTTTTGCAAATTCATTACCATTTCCCAGATGCAAAATATCCCCAGAACAGACTAGGGCCCATAATAGGTCACTAGTTTGCAAGAACTCTTCAGGTATATTTTTTTCCCTTGTGCTGAAACCTCATACGGAAACTGTGTGAAGGTGAGAAAGCAGATAAAGGCAGTGTGGACAACTCAGGAAGGCCAAGGAGGACTTTTTTTTTTAATATTTTTTTTTTATCAGTGGTTTGAACAGTGGTTTAAAACACCACTTCCAGCTACAAGGGAGAAAAAAAAAGATACAGGACATTAAGCTGTAATGGAGATACATCTTCAGATCTCTTTGAAGTATAAGAGAAGATATGTGTGAAAGAAATAGTTAGAGTGCTTTAGTGCTTTGTATCAGGCATCCTCAAAGAGCTTTGAAGAAATAGTCTTCTCAGAGTTTGTGCAATGTATGTAAAAGCTGTTGTGTCCATTTTATAGAAGATTAAAATGAGTCCTAGAAAGATTCATAGGGCTGAGATAAAACAAATGGGAAGCCCATAATAGATTTTAGTATACCACTCCATTTCCAGGCCTATGCTTTGACTGCATGGATGTCTTTGTGTTGGCCTGCAACAAAACAAAGGTTTAAAAATCATAGACAATTTACTAAATATGTATTTAGATTCCTTTGAATAGACAAGTAATTGTATGTTAATGAGAAAATTCTACTTTGAAATGTTTCATCTAGCTCATTGACAAAAAGGGATGGTATTTAAAGGCACGATCTTAAAAGACAATATTACGTTGTGGATACCCCCTCCCTGAAAGTGTTCAAGGCCAGGTTGGACAGATCCTTGAGCAGCCTGATCTAGTTGAGAGGCGTCCCTGCTCATGACAGAGAGGTTGGATTAGATGATCTCTAAGGTCCCTTCCAGCCTAGGCCATTCTATGATTCTATGATTCTACGACTATCATAGAATCATAGAATGTTAGGGATTGGAAGGGACCTCGAAAGATCATCAAGTCCAATCCCCCTGCCAGAGCAGGAATGCCTAGATAATGCTACACAGGAACGTGTCCAGGCAGGTCTTGAATGTCTCCAGAGAAGGAGACTCCACAACCTCTCTGGGCAGCCTGTTCCAGTGTTCCGTCACCCTCACTGAGAAGAAGTTTCTTCTCGAGTTTAAGTGGAACCTCTTATGTTCCAGTTTCAGCCCATTACCCCTTGTCCTATCAGTGGTTGTCACCGAGAAGAACCTGGCTCCATCCTCGTGACACTCACCCTTGATATATTTGTAAACATTAATGAGGTCACCCCTCAGCCTCCTCTTCTCCAAACTAAAGAGCCCCAGCTCCCTCAGCCTTTTCTCATAAGGGAGATGCTCCACTCCCTTAATCATCCTAGTTGCCCTGTGCTGGACTGTCTCCAGCAGTTCCCTGTCTTTCTTGAACTGAGGGGCCCAGAACTGGACACAGTATTCCAGATTATGTAGCAGGAAAGTTTGTTTTCTGTGTGTTGGAGTTGCTGTAATCTTCAAAACACCCACTGCAGCAGTCTGCTTTGATAGCCTCCCAAATTCACATTTCTCTCCTTTCTTGCTGCTACTGCACATCTCATGGATACTGTGATTTCCTGAACTTTTTAATAAAACTAGATGGTATATGGATTAGGAGACTCTGGACCAAGAGTATCACGTGCTTACAACCGGACTTATTTTTGGCCCAAACAACACTTTGACCACTTTTCAACAGAAGAAATAATCAGAAGGACATGCAGCAGCTGTGCAAAGGCCAGGGGAAATTAAAATGTTTCCCATAAGAAAACAAATGAACAAAATACATATGCGGTTTGATTAGAATTTGCATTGTAACATCATTAATTACTAAAAAGCCACAGGTGGGAATGACATGAGGCATGAAAATATGATTATGAAGGGAGAAATGATGATTCTGTGTCAGTAGCACAGTCCTTACAAAAGGACATCAAACTGGTGAGTGATTAAACCTGTCAGAGCAATATCTTAGGAGATGAAATATTTCATAAGAAATGAGTACAAAACAATAGAATGTTTGTAATGCTTAATGTTTTTCAGTACTTCACAAATATAATCCAATTCGGTTTTTTTTCAACAGAAAAGTGTGTAAACACTTAGCAAGCTACTTGCCTTCTGTAGATGATAACAAATCCTGACAGTTTATAATTTTATAGCTAGGAAAATGAAGGAAAGAGATACTCAGAATAAGATAATGAGTTCTTACCAGAACTGAGATTAGAAAACACTGCATTTTATTGACAGTAAAGGAATGTTCTGGGCTGTCTTTGATTATGATTTGTCTTGTGCTACCCTGCTCTACTCTCCTTCTGGTAATTCTGTACAGATGCTTCTGCCTGGGAGCTTTACTCTAGGACTCCATCACTGGTATATTTCAGGCTTTAAAAAGTCATTTCAAAATGTACAAAAGAATCCACAACTTTCACTTTTTTTTTTTTTTTAAATTAAACTAGCAAACTGAAGTAATAAAGAAGAACACCAGGAATAGATCCAACTCATTATGGTTACAAATATTAAACTACTAAAAATTTTAAACCAATTTTGCTGGACATAAGTCTACATAGGTAAAGCTAGTTTAGCTAACTATTATAACTATTATAGCTATTATAACTATTATAACTATTATAAATGTTGAAGAAGCTGTCAACCACCAACTTATCTGTTTTTTTGTGCTAATCTTGTCTTACCACAAATAACAAATTTAATGTAGCAATAGTTGGGAAGGTTTTTCTTCTGAACACAAAGATCTGTCCACTTTCAACCAATTCATTAGTGGAAATCATAAATTAATTAAATTCTCATTCAAATGCTGAGAAACAGGTATTGATGCCTGGGATGCTAGCTAAATGAGCAATACTCAGAAGAAGAAGCCTTGCCCACCTTGAAGATAAACTGAAAATCTCCTCAAAGAACAGGTTTGACAGAGAATAATTTTAGATTGGTGACAGAAAGAGCGATAAAAAATTCCCGAGATTGGATGTGGCTGCCAGGCCAGAGTGCTATGATGATGCAGTTTCTTCTTACTCCCGTCCCTCACCTGCTTGCAAAACACGAAGGGTAAAACCAGGAATTTGTGGAGAGGGCTATTTGGGAAGCTGATGCCAATGAACACACCATTCGTGCTTTCTATTCCTGCTGGATGGTTTATATTAACTTCGTAATGGAAAGCAGCTTAGTCTGCAACAGCTATAGTTATATCTGTGCAATTGATTTGGAACCGAAAGCAAAATGAGACAAATCAACAGTAGCATGTGACTATGCAGAAATACAAGTCCTTACATGTAAACAGCAGTATGGGTGAAAACCCAGCCTCTGAAAGCCGAATAAACAGCCAGTATGAGCCTCAGCGTATCTGCACTTCACTGAAGTCTTTTCTTTCCCTTTGAAGTAGTGTACAATTTTTTTCACACGTTTTTTCATTTTTCCTATGAGATGGGGCTACCCCACCGTGCTTACAACAAAACATTAGAAAGTAAAACAAACAATCTGAAACAAAACCCAACAACTTCTGTTTTTATGTGATTGTTTTCTATCTCAGATAAAGCAATAAAAATATTGATTGGTGGAGGAAAGCCTAAAAATCAAAATTATTTGGCTCAGTAGTAGTCCCTAGAAGAATGAGCTCTTCAGCTGCTGTAAATTGGCCAACATCTACAGGCTTAGCTTTTAGTGCAATTGTGGCATGTGTCTGAAATGTCACAAGAGCTATGAAGCGTTAGATGTTAGATGGTAAAAATAAACAGAAACCAACAAAATTTGCCTTCCTACTCAAGTCCTTCAGTCATTCTTTGCCCTGCTCATTCTAACCTGAATAAAACCAAAGGACTTAACTTTATTCTCGCTGCCACAATTCAGTGATCACTTGTATCCATGCAATGATTTTGTCTATGAAGCTCCAGCTGAATCTGGACTAATGAACCCAGCACAGCACGAGCCTCACCGTGTTATTATCAACAGCAGCTGGTTTTCTCTGCCTGCTATGAAACCATTCCTTAGAAATCCCCAGATTCATTTTTATTGAGACCAGAGGATGGTCTGGAAGCCCTATCAGTGACATGTGTAGGCGTGCAAATCCTCACCCTCTCTGAAAAAAAAGGTGTGGGTGCACAGAAGTTCATTTAGCTGGGCAATTTGAAGAACCACAGCACTGCTACCATGCTTGTGTTTCGGAGGCTGGGGTCAGGAGGGCTGAGAGGGATCCTGCCTTAGAATGAACTGCATGATCCTGCAGAAGGGCAGCTGCTCATTTCAACTCCTCCTCCTCAGGTAAACTTATCCTTTCTTGGACTTTCTGCCTCCTAACATTTTACATTGCACTGTTTTTGCTTCTGCCTTCATATATGTCCTCCAGTTATTTTTTGTACTCTTTCTGTGTTGTGAGTCCTCTGTTTTCCGCTACTGCTGCTTTAGCATTCCGAATCCAGACTCGGTAAGCTTTGCCTGTGGTCTAATCATTGTGCCAGTGATGGCTTGCTATTAGAATTTGCCCTCTGTCTTCTCATCTGTTTCAGTAATTGACCTCTTTATTTGTTAGTTTAACATTTTCATTCCTTGCTCTAGTTATTGCCATTATTCTACTTATACAGACTCACTAATGTTTAATTCCATAATCATTATATGGAGAGAAAAGCTGCAAGCAATTTGGAACAGTAAGTCCCTTTAAAAAGAGAAAATGCTTTAAAACAATTTTCCCCCCACTCCAAAGAACTTTTTTTAAAGCTCATCAACTAATACACCAGAATAAACTGCTCCATCTATGGAGTCAGCACACGGCCCTCTGTCCAGTAAACAGGCATGAAACAGTGCCCCATCAATGCCTCAAGGAGAATGAGATTTTCTGCATCTTCCATGTTCAGAAGAGAGACGGTAGACAAAATATTTACTCTCAACAGTCATTGAAATGCCCCTTGAAGGTTGCACTAGAGAAGTTGTGTTAAAATACACCAAATCTGCAAGGATGTTTCCTGTTCATGCTACTCCCACAGTTTTAATTAGAGAAGTTAAGCTTTTCTCCTTAAACTTTGCAGTATGGCTTTAAAATAAATATGCTGTATTTCACTTCAGAGACAGCAGCTTGGCTCATAAATCTAGACTCAAGTAACACAGACAGGCCATTTCAGCCATCCTCAGCCTCAAGGCAGAATCAGCTATGAGTAAACATTTCTCTCTTCCACATATCCCTTTTAAAAATCCTGTTGGTGAGACTCCCCTGCGTACCTCGTCTGATCCTTAACGTTGGGAAGATTTTCCCATTGTCTAGTCTAAATCTTCCTTGAAACAACTTAAACTCACAAAATCTTGTTCTTCCTATAATGAACAAAGAGATCAATTTATCCCTTTCATTTTTTTTTTTCAGCAAAGTTTTACATGTTTGAAAATGGTGACCCTTTAGTCCTCATGAGTAAATGGATCCAATTCTTTCCATCTTTCCTGATGGTCTGTGTTTTTTAGACCTCTGGCCATTTTTATTTTCCTCTGGAGTCTTTAATGTTAGCCAACCATTATTTTGAACTATGAATGTCCAGTGACTGACATGGCATTACATTCAGGTTTTCTTCACCAGGTGCTAAGCAGCGTATGAGGTTTACCTCAACATGCTTTACATATAACTCAGGTATTCATAGGTTCCAGTACAATGTTTAATTTTTTTCCCTAAATTGGTTGCACAGAATTCCTTCGCAGCAGCACTAGCAAAAATGTGGACCACTAGCTCAACTACAGAAGAAGCTGCAAAATATTAGAAAATGTGTATTTTAATTCTTGTCCTTCATTCCCCTCTGCCACTCGTTGCACAGGTGCTGCAAAGTCTCTGACTAGTAAAAGACTTTGAGAGCTAATGTGTTGTTTAATACAACCAAGCTTTTGCAAAAGAGTTTCTCTTTCAAGAAGCAAGTGGCAGTGTTGATCCCTCTAAAACATGCTTTCCACGTACACGATTGCTGCTTCTTTTCCTCTGCCTCTTACAGAGGACTAGGCTGATGCTTACCCAGCAATCCTAAAAGCTTTTCACCAAGGTTTGGCTACTTTTGAAAGACGGCAAAGCCTTATATAATACTTAATCTTCATTAAAAATATGTTTTATTTTTGAAGATTCTGAGCTAATGCAGTTTAAAAAGGACAGTGCAGGGTGATATTGATCAACGGTATTTTTCTTTGCATACGTTTTTCTTGTCCTCAAGCCACTTACTGAGTTATCTCGACCCTAATCTTTCTGGTTCTCTGCTTGCTGAGCCCCAGCTGAAGTTAATGAGAGAGCTGCACACAAACTTCCAGGCTCAGACCCTCCCTCAGAAACAATTTCCCCTACACTTGCAGATTCTGTGATACCATGAAAGCTTTACTGCACGGTTGCTTTCCTCTTGTAAACAGGATCAAAGACAAGCGTGTCATTTTCGTTTTATTTTATTTTATTTTGTTTTGGTCTGCTGTCTGGTTGCTGTCATCTCTTTCTATTCTGGCTCATCATGTATTGCACCTTGAACATTATATCTCACAGCACTTCACAGTTTGGTTCCACCCTTTCTGTGTGGTACATGACACATTTGAGCACTTCTTCCTATCAGTATGGCATTTTGTGTGATATATGCTACTCTGCTAAGCTAATTGTGATAAGTCATGCTGCTAGATCCACTACAAATGTCCCCTTTTCAAGGTTTCTCTTACGCTTACATATCCTTCACTTTCTAACCATGCAAGTTGTGTTTTCCTAATTGATCTATTGGTATGACAATTTGATAATGTAAACTCCGTTGCCATTTTCCTAGGACGCAAAAATACAGGTTTTCTGGATGATGTCTGTTAACAGTCTTGAATATCTATCACATGAATGATGTAAAGTGCTTAGGTTGTAAGTGCCCTAAATATTTCAGTGTTGCAACTGAGAATATTTTTTTTTTGCCCTAGCCTTTATTTGTAACCCTTTGGTAACACTAACCAGCTGAAGAGAAAGCAAAGTCTGCTGAGCTGAGGAACCTCTCTCTCCATGTACCAGTACATAAAATGTGGCTACCAAGAAGATGGAGACTCCCTTTTTATGAAGAGTCACATGGATAAGACAAGGGGTAATGGGCATAATTTGCTCCTGGGGAAATTCCGGTTGGACTCCAGAGGAAATTTTTTTACCATGAGAACAGACACTGGAATAGTCCTCCAAGAGAAGTGATGGGTTCCTCGACCTTAGACAGTTTTAAGGCTCAGCTTGACAGGGTGTTGGGTCATCTCATTTAAACTGCACTTTTTTATCTAAAAGGGTTGGGCTAGGTGATCCTTGAGGTCCCTTCCAATCCAGTAATCTATGATTCTACGATTCAAATTCCAAATTACACTAAGCGAGATAATTCCTGCAGTTCTCAGAAACTCCAGGAAAGAAATTGCAATCTTTCAGTCAAAAAGGAATCCTCAAAGCTATTTTCCTTGTTTTTTTCTCACATCTGTATTTAGACTTCTGCCTTTCATAAAGCAGGAAAAATCTATCAGATGAAACAGTGGATCCTGAAAAATAAATTACAGTGGGGGTACCTAAGCCTAAGTCATCAGAGATGTGTGGTAGGGGGTTACTCTAACTACTGAATACTATGCAATGATATGATGGAAATCAAAAAAAAAAAAAAAAAAGGGTTTATATATATAAAAAGGGTTAAATGAGCAGAACTAGTGGAATGATCTTTCCTCTGTGTATAACATTGTTAGGGGTACTATGAAGAGATGTCCTCAGTTCAAGAATAACATGAAAAACCTAATAGGAATACCAGCAGAACTCATCCTCTTCTATTTACAGAAGTGGTTGAGAAGCAATCACTGGGTTTATTTACTTTCCACCAGGTGTAGTTACTTCTCTGCAGAAAGGAGTTTTAATAGCTGGGTGGGAATGATAGAAAAGGGCTCAGTCTTGTTGACCCACACCAAATGAAGCATTGCATCTGAATGCCAAAGTTAGAAGAGCTCATCTATAAATCACAAAGTGTAACTTTGTAGCAATGAGTTTTAAAAAAGATTAAGGCAATTTCTAACCACATACTGGGACTCAGAACTACTGGACTAGTTCCACAGATTGCTAGCACCTGGGGAGAACATCAAGCTAAACAAATACCATGAAGTGTGGATAAATTCCCCAGTAATTCCATCTCTGTGGAGACCATTGGGAGAAGAAGCTGGGCATCCCCACTCCCATTTGCAGTCCTGTGTGAAGAGAGAGATCACAAGCAGACGGATTTTAATTTGAAGAGGGGAAAACTTTCGTCCAGAGCAGAACTGGATGCTGCTCCTATGTGGTACAGATGACCCTCGTGGTTTGGTTCTTGTCTACCATGCCAAGTTCACGCACTTAGAAGCAAAGGTGGCTTATGCCTAATGCAGGGCATCAGGGAGTCAGGGTTTTTACTGCTATACAGGAGTACTGCGCCTCTTCGTTATCTAACATTGCAAAAGTCTTAGGCATTTGTGGTAGCTCTGTTTCAACTGATCTCTGTCTGAAGCACTTAATGGTGAGGTCTCAAGGGGGCTGAAATCTTTTAATTTGAGTAAAGTTGCTGGATTTACTTACAGGGGAGAAACGTAATGGCCTGTGATACAAACGAGGTGACCTTCAGCTCTGATTTTAAATCCTGATAGAAATTCCTATGCATAGACATTGCTGAGGGGAGATTTTGGCACAATATGCATTTAATTTAAGAGTCTTGTTTGTTCCAATTGTGCAGAGATGTCCTAGCATGTATGAAGAGTTAAATCCAGAGAAAGTAATTTTAACCAAAGATCAAGATGAAGAGCCAAGTTACATTATAAAGATACTTAGGCAAATGTAGCATATTTAATCTACTTTCATCTTAAAGCAACTTCCAATTTTCACTTTCACTTACATTTCCAATGCAGTGGTATTTATTACCCATTGCCTACCTTACCAAATGAGCAACAATCTCCAGAGATATTTTCTCTCTGATTAAAAAACTCTCTCTGCAAAATAATAGATTTATGAAATATACATGAAGAAACTTTTATTAAAATTACATTAATAGCCAAATTCTGCACACAATTACACTTGCCCATTGTGAAATCAATGAATTGTACCAGGATAATAGAGAGTAGAATTTGCCCTGACCGAATAACTTTAGCTGATTAGAAACAATGAAATGAGATATTAATATTGACACCCCCTTTTTGAAATACCTTTGTTTTATGAACCCAGGATCGACGATTTAAGGCTCTGTGTGGAAGAACAAAGCCACTCTACCAGCCAGCCCTGCCAGCAAGACCATATATACTCAGACAAATGGTCTCATATATAACTCTATTTCTGGGAGGTAAAAAGGAGGAGAATCTTACTCTCTCCTGCTTTACACTAGGTCACAATTAATATTTCCCCACAGTAGCTTATAATATACACCTGGGTAAGCTTTAAACTTTCTAGCTCATGTGTTGAGAGCGATAGAGTTCCAGCAGTATGGAGTTCAGTAGAGGCCAAGCACCCAAATATTTACTCAGTCTGTTCTGTCACTAGCTCACTTTGGTACCTCTTTTAGGTTAGCCACAATATGAGAGTGGCTGTGGTCCAGCCAGCAGGTTTATTACCTCCAGTGCAGAGCTGAGTTTATTAGCCTGGGTAGAGCACTGCTAAGGTAATATATATGATACTCTATAGAGAGGGAACTAAAGTGGCTTTAATTCTTCTGGTCTGCAAGCTAACTCATGGCTCTGCGTTGTGTTTTATACTCCAAGGGAATTATATTAATCATCTCAGGGAATGTCTGACTTGGAGGAAAAAAAATAACTGGAGATTATGACTGTGCTCTATTGTTTAGGCACAGTTAGGGCTTTGTTGCATGTGTTTGGACTTTCAGGCAGAGGAGCAAAACAGTACCTATGAGAAACAAAAACTTCAGCAAGGACTGAGAAAGTAAGAGCTATAGGGCTTGGACTGGATGATCTTTGGAGGTCCCTTCCAACCACTATGATTCTATGATTCTATATGGGCACTCACTGGTACTAAATGAACTGTAGTAACTGACAACTGCTGTACCCCTTCCCTGAGCCTGACAGAGCAAAAGTAGGTTCAATTATCTGTTCCTCTGCTGCCATGAACTGTATGGTTATCCTACCGGAGGGCTGATGAACTGTGTAAGCACTTCTTATCTCTTCCAAATGTGAGATCTCAATGTCTTTAGAGATGCCTAGGGGTTTTGCACAGCTGCAATGATGGATGAACTACCTACCACCCCAAACATCCAGATGTCAACAGGCTCTTCTCTCCCTGATTTGCATCACAACCTCCCTATATGACCCTGAACCAGCACCAGTAACTAGGTGCAGTACAGAAATCACTATAATTACAAGGAAAGGTAAAGACACTGTTTAAAAAGCTGGGCTGATCACAGCTCCAAAAATGTTAAATGTTGACTTCCGTATCATAATTATAGAATAATTTGGGTTGAAAGGCATGTTGAAGGTGATCTAGTTCAATTCCCCTGGGGTGAGCAGGGATATCTTGAACTAGACCAGGTAGCTCAGAGTCCCATGCAACCTGGCCTTGATTTTTTTCCAGGGATGGGACTTCTACCACCTCTCTGGGCAACCTGTGCCATTGTTTCACCACCCTCATTGTAAAAAATTTATTCCTTGTATCGAGTCTAAATCTACACTCTTTTAGTTTAAAACCATTACCTCTGGTCCTATCCAACTGAATGATACATAAAAAAATAAAAGGGGGCTAAAACCTGAACACTCCTAAGATAAAAGAATTCAGACTGAAGGTCTGGGAAGACCCCCCACAGAAATAAATTAGGTTTTTCTTCCTGACTAAGGCGTTGGGGAGATGGAGAGATGAAGGAATTGTAATGAGATACATCTCTACTCCTTTCCTTCCCTTTCCTCCCCTCCCCTCCCTGTTTGTTAAGGTGGAAGAAAAAGCTGTGTGTTTACGGGAGGGATCTGATTGTTCAGCCACTTAATTTGACTCTGGCCACAGGCCACAGGTAGAAATATTTATACAGCTAAAATGGGACTTAGGGGCTGCAGTGCCTAGAGCCTTGCTTGGGAGTAGATGAGCTGAGGAGTTCAGCGCCTCTGAGTGAGATCCCTTCCAGGGGTGCCACTGCAGATACCCACCAACAGAGCATTTGCTTCTGTGTTACCCTGGTAGAGAGATATGTTCTCTAGGACTGCTCCGGGTGTGTGACACAGAGTGGCAGGAAGGGGCTGAGGAACAGGACTCCTGCATCCCTCTCATTGTGTATGCTGAAAGGAGCAGCTGGATTAAGTTACCTCCCTCCCTCTGCAACTCTTCTTATCCACACTAAAATCACCGAGGCAATAATATGTTGGATGTCTGAGGACTTCAGAATGGATGCCCTATTATTTCTCTCTTTTGTTTTGTTATAATACGTGTGACCTTCAACTGCTTTCACACACTTTTCACTCTGTAGAGAAAATACCATGCTGAATGGCTTAACTGTGATTTCAATACAAAGCCGACCAACAAAAAGAGCGTTTGGGACAAAAGCAACAATGTGGGCAACGACATTCAGAAGTGCTAGAAGTAAATCTAACTGCACACAAAACAGAGTTCAGCTAAGTGTCACTGCCAAAACCCATCTTCTGTTCTCTCTGAAATGAAGTTGGAAAAGAGCTAAATTGAGTACTGAAACTCACCAGGTGCATAAAAAAAGCACTGGGAGAAAGGGGATGTACCTGTTCTGAAGGACTGCAGGCACCTGTTTTGCATCTATGCTTATCTGGCAGACAGGATGGAGAAGGACCAGTCTTTCAGCTGATGCAAAAACATACAGTCATTTGGCTATGCAGAGGATCTGCTCCATGGTCTGTGCTTAATTCTCCCAGGCAACACTTTAGGAAGTAATCAGATAGTCCTTCACATCTGATTTTGAGTGCACACCTGGAGGCAAATGCTGTAATTCCTCCTTTTCGAAACACATAGCGGTAAAATAACCATCTACTTTCATTTGCTGCCTTATCTTCACTTGCTCTTCTGTCTCAGTTTTACTGCCATTTTGGATTAGGTTTAGTCCTATAGATCAGGGATGGGAAATGTTGCCTGCCTGTGCTGAAGGAATAGTGGAAGACCCCCTGTTTTTCTGAACAAGGTTATGCTGCGACAAACAAGTTGCTTTCAGATGCAAGGGGTGATGCATAAGCCGATACTTCATTTGCATGCTAAGGAAGGTCTGGAAGCCTGCTTGTTCTCTGCTCGGATCACAGTAATATGCATGAGTGAGAAAGGAGGATAATAACCAGTAGAAGGAGTTGCTTTTATTAACATGTAAATGCTTTCGCATTTTTTTCTTTCAGATGAAAAATTTGGAGGCAAATATTTGCTTCCTTTGCTTATGCGTAAGAAAACATGCTTTTTGTCTGTGTTTCAAATGTTAACAATAGGAAGGGAAAGGTTTCAGTCTTGATTTTTTTACTTAGATAAACCCCCAAACTGTCCATGTGGGTTTGATAGGAGACATAAAATGCTCCCACAAGAAAACGCCATTTTCCTGCCAGCTGCACTGAACAGGGATCTTGATATTTACCTGAAATTGATGCAGTGGCTTGTGCTTAGAGCTTAGCCTTATGTCTGGTTGTATGGCCTCTGCTCAGGCTTGTCTTTAAGTACATCAACCTCATTGACCTCTGCTGTGTATGCTATCGAGCATCAGTACTGCAGTGCTGTGTGCGATACTTCAGGTGGGATGTTTGGCTGTCAGCCAGTCCCACCACCCTGCCCACCTTGCACAAATAAGCACTTAAAGGAACTGGTCGTTGCCTGATGGTGGATTTTGTTTGTTTGCTAGCTTTTATAAACTACAGGAAGTCAGGAAGGATTTCAGGCTGGCAGGGAGAGGAACCATTAGAATGTTTTGTTCTCAGAAGCCTTTATATATTGGGCATAGGAGAACAGTGGTTGCTATTCTGGTCAGCTTCATGACTGCAGGTTTTTCTTCCTGAAATCCAGGAAACTTAGAGTGAAGGAGGTATTTTGCTTTATACGGAAAACATGGGATCAAGGAGCAACAGACAGGATAAGTAGAAAACATTCCAAAAAAAAAAAGTGCTCAAGAATCAAAAGGAATTAGAATACCTTGTTCATCTATAGTTTGCAGCAGGAAATGAATATTTATGTCCCAACTGTTATGTTAAAGCATTCTTCCTTAATATGTATTTATATACAACCTTCCACAAAAGCAGCAGGCGCTGACATTCTGTCTTGCCAAAAACACAACATCTCATCAGATGCTCAGAAAGAATTTATACGAGACTTTGTGAAGTGCCTAACAAATAGCAGGCATTCTACTGAAGAAAGCATCGGCATTTCAAGATGAAGAAGTAAATCTGTTCAGTGCTTTAGGAGTTTGAAGCGACTTTAGTAGTTTAAAGTGACTTCTTTAAAAAATGTAGACTCCTAGCCTAATGTTTTCTCTGGACCCCTCTGGCTAACAAATGACTTGTTTATAACATTTCTAAATATAGATCCAGGTAACTCAGATTAAATCTCATTCAAAACCCACTTTATTTCTCAACAAAAATAATAAAGATCTTATTGTTCTTTGTTCTAGTTCTTTGTATGTAAAGAAAGCTTCTGAAAAATTCCTTAATAAAGGTAATGTACTCATGATTTTCATGTAATCTGAATGTATAATCCCTTTTCCAAATAAAAAACCCCAAATTTTTCAACACTTCTGTCTTTTTTTTTTTGCATTATTATTGACAGCCCTACATTATTCATTTAGGAAAAAAATAGCACCTCTGGCAGGATTCCTTACATTTGGAGTTTTAATTGCCTACAACTGTAGCATCTCTTGCTTTTTTACTTGATTCTTTTTTTTTTGTTTCCTTAATCAGTTTCACAAACTTCCTAGCTTCTAAATTTATATCTATTTCTGTCATGTTGCCCTTTCTTTTCATTGCCCTCCTCCAACTAGTGCACAGAGAGAGAGATCACAAATATATTTTAGCTTTTCTAGCTGCTTTTGTTCTCTCTGCTAAAGTCGTTTTATAACTAACGTCACCTAATTTTTCAGCTGTGGGATGGTAGCTTTTTGACCATCAAATAAAATATTTAATCAGTTCTCCCAAATTATTCATACCTTTTTCCATTTCTATCAGCCTATAGTTGTTTTCAGTTTTATGAACCTGTCTCTTTTAAATCACTAACCATATTTATTACTGATTTAAGCTTTTTTTCAATCTGCACATAATGAATGCAATTAAGTCATGATGACTTGCTTCTAAAAAATCTTTGTTTTTAGTGCTTAGATCAGTGCCCTTTTATCTGCCAAGATGAAATCAAATTTATCTTTCCATGACACTATTTTTTGAGTTAGGAAATTGTCAGTATTTTTTTTTCAGAAATTCCAAAGCAGTTTTTGTACTGACAGATCTCTGATATATATCACTCACATTGGGATGTCAGCTTCTCAGCTTTTTTTCTTCTCTTATATAGGACAGGCAGGTTTTTAAGGAGCTGTTGATGCTGTTCTGAAACGTGATATGATAGTGAGAGCTGCCAGTGGCTTGTGCCCCAACTTTCACTATATTGGCTAGAAAATTGATCCATAAACCTTCAAAATCACTTGCACAGGGCTTTGTCAGTGGCTCGGACATGAGTATTTTGTGAAATTTGAACAGGTATATAAAATGGTACCCTTGTCCCTTGCACTAGAAACCCTGATCTGTCGTGTAGCTTGTTCCTTTGTGAAGGGTCCCTGCTGCCCTGCATCTGCAACAGTGATATTTTCCAGATGTGTTTTTCCCAAATATCCATCCTGTATGTTGTGTGAAGTCACTGTCTTTCCATTCTTCCTTCATCTGCCTGGTTCCAAAGCACACCAGGCAAATGATTTATATATAAATTCTCGCCGCAGAGCCTCATTCCCTCAGTAATCTGGGAGGGATTAACTTGATGATTTCAAGCACTGATTCTGATCAAAGACCTGCTAGTCACCACCAGATGGGGCTTACAGAAGCATCGACAAGCCGATCAGTAGGCCTGGTAGGAGATCGAGAGACTGTCCCCAACAGCCTTCCCAAAGGACAAAACTTGAATAGATAATGCACACATGGACATGCATGCAAATGCTCTCTCATTTTACCTCCTGCAACTGCACTACCTCTGAATACAGGGGCTGCAGCTACCCCTTCAGATACTCCCATGTTAGCTGATCTGTTTGCCGGGCTCAGCTGTTTCATTCAGCTTTTTGATTCTGAGTAAAGTTATTTCAATGGCTAAACAGAAGGACCAATGCGTGCAATGCCCTTCTGGATTATCCCAAGTTATGAACTGTGAGTGATGGTGCAAACAGTAATATACATGTATCATGCCGAAGTGAAAGGTGGTCCCAGTGATCACAACAGAGAGGCAGAGGATAAACAATCACCAGAAGTAACCTTGCTGGCTGAAAGAAATGTCTGACTTCTACTAAAGCCAAAAGTACAAAAGAACGTTTTCAAGTTTTTTCTGAAAGACAGACGGAAATGTCTTAGGGAACTTGACGCAAAGCAATTATGGATGCTCAAACACAACAAAGATTTTGAACATGAAAAGAGAATGCTAAAAGGATTTTTATACTTGACAGTTCATTTCATTGTATTCTCTTTTTATATTAAATTATTAAAGAGAGATATATCAATGTGTGTATTTTCAGTCCCTTTTTGCCAGTTTAGCTTATTGGAAAAGTTTAACATTTCCTAGCAAAATTTCTGCGTAGTATTTCACAAATGTTACAGTTTGCCAAGTTTTTCCCTCAGTAAATTATGTTTGGTCTTAACCTCTGACAGGCTACTCTTCCTCCCTTGATTGCAACTTTTCTCTTAATTTAATAGATTATTTATGGTGGGATACACATAACAGAAGCTGCTAATAATCTTTGAAGTATCTTTGAACCCTCATATATATTATCCCACCGAATTCCACACTACCTTGTTTTCCAGAAGGTTTATGCCTACAAGAGCTTTAATTATATATTAGAATTAAATAGATCTGTAATTCTAGTACCAATGACTCTTTCCTGTTGCTGAAGATAGTTAGAAACATTCTGGAGCTTTGGGTTAAAAATCGAACTTTACAGTGCTTAATGATTATCGCAGTTTTAAGTTCTTGTGCATCACTTTACGTAATATAATATGTGCATCACAGGAATCTGTTCTACGCTACTCATAAGGGCCACTGCTATAATGTATTGTCAGGGACCCCCTGAGAGAAAGCAAGTCATTCCACCTCAAGATAAGTGTCTAAGGAACACTAACATTTATCTGGTAATACCCATCTCTCTCCATTGAATTTAGAAGCAGCTTGGAGACTAGTTCAGCCAAGAGCTAAACATTTGGACTGCTAAAATTGGGTGAGAGAAATCCCACTGCTCAGGCTTGCTGCACAGTCAATGAAGAGGCAGGAGACAAGAGCCCGAGTTAGGAGTGGGAGTCTCTCCATCAGCTGTGTAGAGACTTCACAAGTCTCACCTAAGCATCTACTGATGTAATTTAAATGCCCAGAGTGGTTTACCTGTGTGATCAAAGCACTTAACGCACTCTACCAGGACTCACAAAGACGCTTACAGTGGCATGCTGTGCTGATATTATCCAGTTGGGTTTGCAACGTGCTTACAAGACAGGTTAGCTATGTATGTATGTGTACAGAGCCACAACAGAGTTAAAATCAACTCAAGTTGTCATGTGATACTATTGGGGGAGCTGTTATCTGCTCTTCTCTACTCTGCGAATTATTATCTTCTGCCTAAATACAGAAAATGTGCAGGAACCAGAACTTTTATTTGACTCAGAGGTGCTGTGTACTTTCCTGGCACTATGGTAATATGCAAGGACTTGCATGCAGCCAAAATATGTTGATACTGCTAACTAATATTTTAAATTCTCTGTAGGAAGTCTGCATGTACCTTCTTCTCAGTCACACTGATCTTCACTGCTAACATGGCTCTAAGTAAGAACAACAAAAGACTTTGTTTTAAATTTATATTTTCTTCTCCTAGCATCCTGGCCAGCTGCAGTTTCTGTTTACTGCCTGACAAACCCTTGGAGTACTGGAGGAGCTGCTGATCTATCAGCAAGAGCTGGAAAAGCTGGACATGACTGTAACTCACAACTTGATGTGTGCTCCCTGTGGGCAGCTGCTCACCAAAGAAATTTTGGGTGGGTTGTGTACTATTTGCAGAAACCACATCATCAGGGAAAAATGGATATTTTCAAGATGTGAGTTAAAATTTCTCTGCCTTTCCACAGGTGTTTTGCTAGATTCACTAGGAATTAATTGCATGACAAAAATGAGCAGGATTTGATCTTCTTTTTCTTAAGTAAACCATCTTTGAATAACTTACAGTTTTAAGTGCTACCCTCGCACTGAAGAGAAATACTGAAGCAACATAGGTGAACCCATCTCAGCTATAAATGAACTTTCTTCAGCATTGAGTTACGGTTTTGGAGTGACTACGTATGCTGATCTTGAATTCTGTCACCAGTTTGTCCAGAATAATCTGAAGCACTGGTGAGAATGAGGAAGTGCGAGCGAATAAAGGGAGAGTCAATAAATGACTACGCCTGAAGAATAAGGTGTAGGTAGAATCACACCTTCTATGGGGGTCACTTCAGTAATCTCTCACAAAACATTTCACGTTTCTAAAACTAAATGTGTGAATTCTTATACAGTGTCACAGCTAACTGCAAGGGACAGCCTCTTCCCACCTGTTCCTTTCCCATCTTTGAGGATGGAGTCTTCACAACTTTTCTGCACAACTTGTGCCAGTATTTAACCATCCTCACAAGAAAAATGTGTTTTCTTCGGTTCAAATGGTATTTCCTGTATTTTGGTTCATCTCCATTGCCTCCTGTCCTGTCACTCGGCACAGAGCCTGGCTCTCTTTACGCCTTCCCTTCAGGTGTTTATATGCATTGATAAGATACCCTCCAGAGCCTTCTCTTCTTCCATGTTGAACAGCCCCGTCTTTCTCAGCCTCTCGTTTCATTAGAGGTGCTCCAGGCCCTTAGTAGTCTTTGTGACCTTTATTAACCTTCATAAATCCATGCTGATTACCTCAAATCACCTTAATATTTTCAGAGTGGTCTCCAAGATTATTGTCTTCATCGCCTTCCCAAGAATTGAGATAAGGCTGACTCGCCTGTAGCTCCCTGCATCCTGCTTTTGCCCTTCTTGAAGTGACATTTGCTTTCTTCCAGGCCTCAAGAATTTCCTCCAGTCATGATGACTATTCAAATATTATTCAGAGTGGTCTTACAGTGAGAAATCCAGGTCAGCTCCCTCAGCACTTGCAGGTGCATCTCATTAGGTCCCATGGACTTGAGTATGTCCACTTTGTTTAAATATTCCCTGACTTGATCCTCCAACACCAAGGGCAAGTCTATTTTGCTCCAGACTTTCCCACTGGTCACAGGGGCTTCAGGTGACTGAGGGTGAATCTTACCAGTAAGTGCTGAGCCAAAAAACATACTTAATACCTTGGCCTTTTCTACACTGTTTGTCACTAGAAAACCTACCCCATTCAGCAGCAGGCCCATGTTTTCTCCACTATTCCTTTTGCTGCTGATGTATCTGCAGAAGCCTTTCTTGCTGCCCGTCTTGGCCCTTGCCAGATCCAAATTCAAGTGGGGTTTGGCTCTCACTACCTCATCTCTGCATGATTGGACAGTGTCTCTAAATTCCTCCTGGATCATCTGCCCCTGCTTCCACCTCTTGTGTGTTTTGTGTGTTTTCTCCATATATCTGAATTCTGCCAGGGGCTCCTTGCACATTCATGCAGCCCTTCCCCTTCCCCTTCAGAGCTGCTATATTTAAGACAGTGTAGAACACTGTTTTGTTGTTTTGCTTTTATTACTTATTTTTGCAAATTAAATGAACAATGGAATTATTTAGTTGAAGGAATTTTCCAAGTGAGTCTTTCCTTAAGCAAACTTGTACCAGGGGCTATGAGCACAGACGTTTTACATACTGATTGGTGTATTAATCCATATTTACTATTATTATTTTATGAAATTTGAAATCCATAGTCGTATCTCATTCAGATAATCTTCAATTCAAGTGAATGGAAGTTTAGCCTCTGTAACAAATGGGTAATAAATGAATAAGACCTTCAGGATCTGGCATGCTAATGATTATAATTTAACACCAGTGTAGCTCTTTCCATCTTCAAAGTGCTTCATGAACGTTAACCATTCTAATTAATTTCATTTAGAGATGTTCCTACTGTATCTTTTCCTCTACTGAACACTGTAGTACACTTACTGCTGTATTGTAATTCAAAGGTTGTTATGGTAAAGATTTTGACAAGAACAGAGAATCCCTTGTGAAAATTTGCAATTGTGCTAATTACATCAGAGATCGGATGTCAAGATTATCCTTGAAAAGTATCTTTGTACATACCATGGATGTACCAAGTCTTCAGTAGAAGAGATACGTTTGGTCAATTCACCACTTCACTGGCATGCACCTGCTGTAGGGGTAAACAGATTTAATAACGTGCAGAATTGTTTGAAACCCATGTTAATGTTCAATCTCAGGCTGAGAAAACGCAGATGAGGAAACAAAGCACCCATGTAACTATCCTACCACTACCAGTCAACTTGTCAAAGCAGATAAAATAGGACAGAAGAATGACACATGATTGTAAGACAGTGAAGCATCTGTGTTTCATAATTTTCCTATCCTGAGATGCATTATTCAAAGTGTTATCTTGTTAGTCTATCTTACTGGGAGTTACAAAAGACAGTTTAACAGATGCATATCAGTCATTTGACAGATTGGTCCAACCACCTCACCATAGGGAACTGGCTGTCAGTTTTGGGATATCTCTTTGCAGGTCTCTTGCCTGTGGTTGGGGTAGACTGTGAGCATTAGTGCTGGGCTACCCAAGGGTACAATAGATGCTCTTCTGCTGAGCCTTTCTGGCTGTCTGAACAGCTTTTTTTCTTTCTGTTTTCTCAGGCAAAGCTATAAGGAATCATGGAAGCAAGGCAGCCAGCATGTAGACATTACAGGTGCCTGCACTAGGACACTGTGGAAATGTCCCTGGGAGTTGGTTTTTTTTGCATCCTATGTGGGTTGTAACCTCTGGGTAGCAGAGAAAGGCTAACAGGCATCATTATTATCATATGTTCTTCCATAAACTTTTTTCCTCATTTTTTTTTTGCCCAAAATGTTAAATCTTTCAGCAGTTTTGAGTCAACTAAAACATCCTTTTGTGGTAAATAAACTTTGCAAAAAAACACCACCAAAACATACAAGCAGTTGATTTTTGCTGGACGTTATGCTACAACACTTATCTCCCAAATAAGAGTGTTGTCTCATTGCTATCTTTTGAAATAATTTAGTACTAATTCCTACGGAGAAATATTTTTCATAGGGTCATTGTATTCTTCCTAAAACACACATGATTGTTACAGGCTTGTTAAAAGGGTCTGTTTAGCATGGAGAAGAAGAGACTGAGGGGGGAGCTCATCAATGCTTATAAATATCTGAAGGGTGGGTGTCAGGAGGATGAGGCCAGACTTTTCTCAGTGGTGTCCAGTAACAGGACAAGGGGCAATGGTCACAAACTGGAAAACAGGAGATTCAAGATAAACATAAGGAAATACTTCTTTACTGTGAGGGTGACAGAGCACTGGGACAGGCTGCCCAGGGAGGTTGTGGAGTCTCCTCTGGAGATATTCAAAACCCATCTGGATGCGTTCCTGTGTGATCTACTGTAGGTGATCCTGCTCTGGCAGGTGGGTTGGACTAGATGATCTTGAAAGGTCCCTTCCAACCCCTAACATTCTGTGATTAAGGTTCTGTGAGTTACCCATCAGCCCTGGTGTAACTTTGTGAGCATCCTGAGTGTGGAAAGTGTAACTTGAGTGTCTAACTAGAGCATCTAGAGAGATCGGTACAATTTTGCAGGTACAGCTAGTGGAAGTGAGCTTGAAATAACACAGTTTCTTGTAGGTATTGAGGAGGATATGATGAGAAGATAGACATCCCCAGTCCATGTGAGACATCTAGAAAATTCACGGACAAGTAAGGACTTTTGGGCTATGGAAACATCACCAGTTGAAAGAAGCCCAGAAGCCCAAGGTCAGCTGACACTTACTGCTTCCCAGTCACACTGCTTAGCATAGTCACACTGCTTCACAGTCTCCTTGGAGAGTTTTAGTTGTAGGGCTACAAAATGAAACAAAGGGACAAGCTAACAACTTGAGGGTGATCAAAGAACCAGCACTCAGTCTCCATCCCAGATCTCTCGTCTGTAACAGTTTCAGGTGAACCCCATCTCTTTCTAGCAAGCTCACATATTTCCCTGGAAATTAAGAACAACCTTACAAGCTGGAGGATGTTTTGAACCTTTGAGAGAAATTAATCTTCTGTAGAAATCACAGGTCTGGTCTATACTGATTTATTTCAATACTGCATCATGCAGACATCTGTTTCTATGGTAGTGGCATATATCTGCAATGACCAACATGTAGAATCATCCGATTAAGTATTTTATAGGTGCCGGTGGACATCTGATGTTTAATAGCATACAGCTGTAGTTCACAGGGGCTCCTACACCAGCTTTTCTGATTTGTTTTTGTAAGATGAATGGAGAATCACCTGCAGGAAAGAAATCTGAATTTAACTTTTTTTTTTTTTTAATCATAGAGTGGTATTTAACAGATGATTACATTCCTGAAATGGCTAATTAAATAGTTAATAATTAATTTAATTATTGATTATAATTATTAAATTATAAATGTTTCCAGAACAGCTCTCATAGAATCTTATTAAATATATTGAGAATTCTATCATTTTAATTGCTGTTCCTTTGCGCTTTTTTTCCATCACTCATTAACTATGGTGGCCAGCATGGACAAGGATCTTAGGTGCCTGCGTTTGGGACCTGAATAATATTTTGTTCATGATTTATCACCACATTGTATTTCTCTTTTTTTTTTGTTTATTGAAGTGTGTCAGTTTGCAGAATATGACTAAATCCTAGTTGCTGCTGTTATATAAATTTCTTAATACAGCTACCCTTTCTCCTGAGTTTCTGGATGCTTCCGAAGTGCAGTTTTAACCAGCAGCATGCAGCGCTTCTGCACTGCTACACACATTTTTCCAATGAGTCCTGTTGCAGTTAGAAACCAAACGGCAGCACAGAGACTGATTTTTAGTAGCAGATATATGCATTTTTATGAATCACACAGCTTTCCTCCTTCATGTGAACAACGAAGTGGGCTGGAGAGCTGCTAGGTGGGTCAGTGCAATGGTCCCAGCTATGTGGTGCGTAGTGCTGGGGCTGGGTTCCCCAGAAGTCTCTCAGGTTCTTATTTTCCTGGGTTTTCTCTGCGTCTGTGCCCCTGCAGTGTCTCTGTAAATTATTTTGCCTAGTTACAGGACTGGGCAGAAAATACCTTCCAGGTGATTCATCCCTACAAATCCTGCCGTATTTTTCCTGACTTGCTGTAGACACCGCTGGTGCCCACAGTCAGCTCCTGTTGTTGGTACAGTTTGGGACACTTCTGCACGAGTTTGAACAATCTTGATTTTCAGTAAGTTGTTGGCACTGCTTGACTTATTATTTTCCTTTTTTCCTTGAGTATACAGAAACAATTCAAGGCTTTTTTTTTTTTTTTTTTTTTGAGCAGAGGGTTCATATATTTCTGAAACAGAAAGTCAGTTAAAGTTCATGGGTCAATGCTCACAGCTCCGCTACCTAGACCCAACTCATGCTAACTGCTGTAAGTCCTCAGAACAAGACCTGCTTTTGCCAGCAAATTGCTGACAAGTTGCATGGCTTGCCTGATGCCGCAGAATAAAAAAGTGATAGAAAACTAGAACACAGGATTGATGTTCTGCAGCTGAGAAAGTACAGTACAAATAGAGAAAAAGGTTCAAAAGGCTAAAGTCCACCTGCATGCTCTGGGGATCCCACGATACTGAGGGAATTGGTGCTGCAGTACAAAACAGATCAGATTCTGTACTGTTCTGTAGAGTGACTTTAAAGCAATGAATTTGATATATGTTGGTATTATTCACACTCTACTCAATTTGCTTGCACCAAGGATTTATCCTCAGTTCCTTAAGGGTTGTTCTCAAGGCCTACAGAGCATCTTGAGCAAAGGAAGCACCATCCCCAGAGATCAATCAGTCCAGCTTTACTGTGACTAAGTACACTCCCCACCATTGCCCCTTCAGGATCCCAAGAAGACTGGCATTTTAATGTTTCACCCTGGTTCTTCCGAGGCTGTGATTTAGCATGTAGAAAAATATACTGCAAAATTATGTTAAAACTATAATAAAAGCTGTTTACTGTACTTAATTGTCATAAGTCATTCTATTAAACTGTTGAGGAATATTAACAAGGGATATGATAATATTACCATATAAAATTCATATACATTTTTTAGCAGTTGTAAAATGTGTTATAATTATTTAATGACTTTGCAACTGATTGTGTTTGATAATTAACTGCCGTGGGTAAGGAACTGAGCTATTATTTCAACTATCTAGAAAAGACAGAATAGCCTCAGTTCAACCTGACAATTACCCATGAAAAAGATCAGGTGGCAAAAAAAGTCATCATCTAATTATTTTTTCCCCAGAAAAACAAACATAAGGCAAAGGTAACCTACATCTTCCAAATGTGCTTGTTTATTTTGCCTCCACAAACATATGGATCAGATTACCAAAATGCTCTCTGTTGCAGCAGTGCATTTAAAAAAGACCCTGCAAAACCAGCAGAAACAGGTTTTATAATAGTCATTACCTGCCGGTTAATTGCAAGCTTTGTGTAGGAGAGAAAAAGTGGGTGGAATAGTATTGGTCATGACCTATGAATCACTTTTTCTAAAGCATTTAGGCAGGTTTTTAGGTGTAAAGTCCCATCATGGGCAGTGAATCTCCCTGCTTTCACCTCCTGCAAATCAGAATGGCACTGGTACCTCCAAGGAGAACTGGGAAGAATTCAGACATCAAAATGTTCAACCTGGAAATGCCTTCTCAGTTTGCATTCAAACCTTGAGGAGTCTCAAAAGCGGGTTTTAGCCTTTAAAATCACTGAGAACCTCATGTTCTGCTTCTGTGCCTGTCCAGAAGCTCTCAGTCTGGAGAGGATGGGTAAAAAGTGCTTAGTCCTAACCTAAATCCACACAAAGACTCCCCCCAGCCAAAGGGTTCTGCCTCATCAGGTGCTCTTAGAAACTGTTCATGGTTTGCCTGAGAGCTATCTATGACAAAAGTGTCGCTGCTTTCTTTGAAAATGTGCACAGAACGGCCTCACATCTGAGCATTCATCCAGCTACAGGAGACACAAATTCAACTCACTTTCACAGCCGAAGCAGTCCGAGCCCACCTTCTTTTTCCCACCCCTGAAAGAATGATGGAAGTTCTCAATATCATCTTACCTCTAGCAGTCAAGTATGACCAAAACCTATTTAAAATACCAGGTTCTCATTCTGAGTGTAGGGCTGAAAGTTGAAATTAGTGATAAATAAAGGCAGAGGGATGCTTGATAATCAAATGGGCTGTTTACTTGCATTTTGATGCATAATTAATTTTGACAACCCATTTAAAATAGCTGAAGAGCTGCCTGTGTGGAAGATCATTGCTCTTGCAGTGCCATCTTATTACAGGTGCTTTTGATTTCAAGTTCTCTCTGCCAAGCTAAAGGAGACTTTCTGGAGTTTATATCTGAGCTATGTCTCCATCTATATGTATTGAAAAAGTGACATTCAGAACATAAAATCACTTTGATGTAGACAAGTATGGGCATGTGTTTTGGGGAGGAAAAGTCTATTTGGGTTTCTTACTTCCTTTTTCCATGAGAGTTATTGCATAAGGCCTGGACAAGATGGAAGCTGTGTTTCCCCTTGTCTATGTGCATAGTTTATGTTTACTGAGCCCTTGTGAAGGTCACCTAGTGTGCAACACTGTCTATTTTAACTCGCTGTTTGGTAACAAGTAATTAAGTAGAATAAGCAATACCAGATTATTGAACAAAAATCTGTCAGCAAACAGTTTAAAACCCTGCTCTACCTCTTTACATCCAGCCCTGCCACCAGTTGCACCTTACAATGGATCAAGTCTCTTAACAATATGAGAAGTTCATTCTTGCTTCCAGGGCTTTTTCTGAAAGGACTAAGTTTTGCCCTTGCACTTGCTACCTGACCAAAGCCAGTGGTGAACTTTGGGGCAGAATTTGACCAAAAAAATAAAAGATAAATCAAGGAAAGACAGGGGGCTAAAGTCATCCTTCAGCCACTACCATCAGTGACATTCCTTTGCATGACACGTTTCTGGGCAACCACTTCTGTAGCTAATCCTGTCTCCTCCTCTGCCTGCCAGCTCAGCTGCGATTCCGCCCCGTAAACAAAAACTGACTTTAGAGCAGCTGGCAGAGCCCTTTGTAACAGGAGAGGGAGCTCTCACAACACCGATGGAAAAATTTTGAGGGTGCTGTTTACCCAAAGCAAGCAGAAGATAGAAACCTGTCTTTGATTTATAAAGGAGGAAGGGAGGGAAAGTATCCGCATGTGAAAGGAGAAATCCCACAACTTTCCTCACAGGGTCAGATGAACGTCTCTGGTGCTGCTCGTCACCACAGCACAATGTGACACCCAGTACCTGAGTGTCCCAAGTGAGGTCCAAAAGGGCACTGAAACACAGATGAACCCCTTAGCTCACTGGCCTTGTTTTTGGGAAAACTTACTGAGGGGACACTAGAACTGTCACTTGCTTTCCCTCATCCTCTCATTTCCTCCAGGGCTCCCACCAAAACGCTCATGTTGCCTTTTGAGACTTGTGTTCTGTGTGCTTACACAGGTTAACCTAAATAGTTAATCAATATTTCCAACAAAGGAACATGTTACACTATCCCCCTCTTTTTTAAGAAAAATGAAGAGAGAAGTTATTTATTAAAAAGATTTTTGGAGAATTTATCTTGATCTTCTCATAGATTTTATTTCTAGAAATTCCCAAGAAAGCAACAGACTCAGAATCATTCCTGGTCTGTGCTGTGGCTTTCAGTCACTGACAGAACTTTTTCTGCAATCAGAAACTTCAATATATTTAAAATGTGTGTGAGTTTTGAGCTAGCTTTGATCTGCAACTATTACAGTACCTTTGCTTTATTAAGTAACAGGATTTTTATTACTGTTTAACGTTTTTGGGAATATACAGTAGTTGGAATCAACATCTAGCTATCTAGCTCTTCTTAGAAATTCTTGAACCTTGTGAAAAACTTGTATTTTCTGGAGACGTCTATTAAAGCCCCTAGGTGCTTTGGTAACCCGCCAGAAAACAGATGTGCACTTCTTCCCTTTTCTTGACCTACATCCCTTCTACAGAAATTTTCTTGCACAATATAGACATTATTCCTTTCTGCTTTTTATTTGTGTGCTCAAATGAAAAGGACAATAGTGACAGCACAGCTACAGGGAAATGAAAACATAAAAATGCATAAGAACAGATCCTGCTCTCACTTGTGATGATGTAAACGCTGAGCTTCCTTTGCTACAGTGAGCAGACTACTGACTTTGCCCATAAGCTTGCACCAAAATCAGTGCAAGTTGAAGACTGCATCAAAGGGCATCATTATCAGTGTCAATGAGGCTTTCCTTGGATACGAAGTTTTTTTCTTGAAGAATCTCAGTGTAATTTCCAGAGGCCGAGGAATGTGTCACTAGAAGAAGAATGAAGCTGAAAGACTCCATGCTAACACTTTTCACTTGTCTTCCTAGATGACAGGGAGAGAAGTGAGTCATAATCTGTCATAAACCTGAGGAATGTCAAATGAAGGCAGAGGGATTCTTCAAATGGGGATCAAGAGCAGAAACTTTTTGCAGACTTACAAAGTACACAGAAACATAATGAAAATGGTATATGACCCGATAAGACACAGAATCTTATTTAAAAAGAACCTGAAGCAACAGGACATCACTGTCATCAGTAACACTAGTTCTCAGACAGTGTTTACAGCAGACAGAAAATCCTAAGGGATGTGGTTCTCATTATCCTAATGACATAGCCAACTCGTGAAACTGTTTTGACTTATGAAAATGTTTCTAAATTACAAGAATTTTTCTCATTTATCAGTAACGAAGGGATTAGAATAGTTGGTTGAAATGTGATAGGAAGTGTTATCAGTTCCTTCTTCTATCCAAAAGGTTTGAATTCTTATCAGAAGTTCCTAAATGCCACTCCACTAGGGATTTCCTGATGCTGTTTGATCCTGTAAAAATAATTAAATACAGGCTGGACAAAGGATTGGAGTCTGTCTGCTGTGCTGGTAAGCTTCTCTCTGGCTGGAAATTCAGACTCATTGCTTTGCTATTTCTCTCAGTAATTGTTTAGATGTGGTATATGAAATAGAAAAACACCAGTAAGATGAAAAGAGGAAACCTCATTTCAATATATGCATCATCCTAGCTGTCAAGGACTTTCCTGTGAAAAGCCTGATTCAGACCTTCTCCCTTCAGAACAGGTTCTAGATGAAGGGATGATCTTCATTGCTGGGTGGTGAAAACATAACTCAACCTTCTGTAAAATACCTCACCAGTAATTTAGTATAATTGTCTAGCCAGCAGAGGAAGACACTCCCCTGAGGGAGCACACAGCCTTTTGTGCCTACTTGGCTCTGCAAGAACAACAAAGCAGCCCAATATTTGCCCAGTCTCATGGATGGTAGATTATAGTGTGAGGGTGACAGTGCTGGAACAGGCTGCCCAGGGTGGTCATGAAGTGCTCATCTTTGGAGAATTTCAAAATTTGCCTGGATGCAATCCTGTGTGATGTGCTCTAGGCAATTATGCTTTAGAAGAGGGTTTGGACTAGATGATCTCTAGAGGTCCCTTCCAATTCAAAGAGTTCTGTGGTTCTGTGTTCCCAGTCCACTCAGATGCGAGCTGAGTCACTCACATTCTCTACCTACCCTCACAGAACTTAAGTTTTGGGTAAAACAGAGATGATTTTTTTCTGACTATTTTTTAAATGTAGGTCGTCATCACCTTCACTTCTTGCAAGCTCTGGGAATGAGCTGCTTGGTGGCAACATAATGACAATTTGGCAAGAAAAAACCAAAATATTTTAGGTCTGTTTCTTCTGGAATATTCTTTTGAACTCTTCAATTTGCCAACCAAATATAAAAATCAGTGATTTCTATGGCTTTAGTTTTGAGTAGGTGTCAAAATTCTTCCATACAGACTCTCTGGGAAAAGGGTGTTTAGCCTGTTACCTTGTCACAAAATTGATGTGTGATCTTAAAGTAGAGAACAGAGCAACAAAACTGATTGAGGAACTGAGAAAGTAAAATGTAGAGAAGGTGAAAGATTAGAATTTATGTATGCTTAAAACTGATTGTTAAGAGGAAATTTATTGAACCTTATAAACCCCTCAATTGCATACATAACGTCCCTGTAGTTTACCGTTTCCTTTAATATAAACTAAGGAATGAAAAATATGGAACAGATGGTAAGAAACACTCTTTACATACCAAGAATCATAAGCGTATCTTCCTGCAGAAATGTTGTTGGAACAGTTTTTCGGGGAGTAAAAGAGCTAATCTCTGTATTATCTGTGTGGAAAATAAAGGCAGGAAGTTTTGACCACTGAAGTTTGTATTGATTTCTGAACTGGAAAAGCCACCTCTGCCTACTAGATCGCTTGGTGAGATAGAGATGTTCAGTTCTGGAAGAAATAAACAGTCGTTCAAGAATGACTGCAGAACTGGACTGTGGTGAATGCTGAGGCATGCCTGGTCCCTACAAAGCTGAGAGAAAGGGAGAAAATACTTAGCAAAATCCAACATGTAATCTTTTGAAACATAATCTTTTTAGTTAGTCTTGGTATACTTGTTTTTAACTTTATAATCTCTCTTTCGGTACATCTGAAGTCTCTTTCTAGCTATCCCCTAGGATCTGTGCATCTGCAGATCTTATTAGTAGTCTTAAGACAGTGTTTTCTGCACAAGGGAAGTCATCTCTGAACTGCCTGTCTATATGTCTCATTCAAAAACCTTGTTCAGACCTATATCTGGAGAGATTCACTGAAGAATTTTTCTGGCTGATGAGCTCTACTGTGGGGACGTAGGGAATGAAAACAATAAGTTTTTGGGAAGAACATAAAAAGTCTCCAAGATGGAATAGTCTCAAACTACTACATAGCTTGTGAAGGCAGACAAATACCTCTTAAGGTTAATTTAGTCCACTATGGGGTTAAACTCTTCTGCAGAGGTATCCTTCTTTTTCCCTTTACCATGTATGTAGCCCCATGGGACAAAAACTTGCCTAAAGGCAAATCCTGAGGCTATTTACATAAAAATTATTTCAGATTCGTGTTATTGAAACCAAAAAAGTGAAATGGTGACAATTAGCACAGTATTTCCAGATGAAATTGAAATCTAGTCTTGCTTCCTGTTACATCAGGGTAAATCAGGAGGTTTTTGATGACGATTTGGGTGGTATTACTAATGGATTTCTAACGATTTAACTGAGACCAATTTGAGCCTGTATCTCAGAAACTGGCGTTTTATGTGTATTTTAAATAAAAAAGAGTGAAGACGTGTATCTCAAAGTCATATCCATGTTGGAGATTGAATGACCATGTAATTAGACCTAGATATCACATTTCCCTTTATTTAAATCATTCTTTACTGACTTATTTCTTCTTTATTGTTACTAGCATTGGATTATTTCCCAGAAGCTTGCTTTATAGACCGGTGTGCACGATGCTAGATGCTCTACGTGACTAGAACAGATCTGCTGCTGTGAAAAATACATGTTTTAAGACAAAAAAAAAATGGTATTATCTGTATGTCTGTAGATGTTAGTCCTAGGTAGATGTAGATATCTATTTTCATCCTTTGATCTCATTTCATATAACACTGTTTTAGTCCAGGAGTACATAACAATGCCAAAACGACACTATGCCTGTGGAGGTGTTGATGGGGAATAGTCCTTTGGACACAGTGCTGTCCTAACATGCTTATATCTCTTATGGCATCCTGCCAATTTGGAGCATGGACAAAAGACACTTGCTCTGTGTACCCATCAAAAAGAGGCAACCACAATGAGACAAAGGAAGTCAGCACGGAAGTCAAGAGATGTTCTTTCCACTCTGTGAGATTATTAGAGAAACGGATCATGCTGGCAGAGAAGGAAGACTGCTGTCATTATGGACTGTCTCAGGCAGAATGATCCATAAACTAACATTGAAAAGCAAAATTCCTCATTTATATCTCTTTCTGTCTACAGCAATTCCCTACTGTTCTCCCTTAATGCAAGTGTCATTTGCTTCCATGATATACTCCTCTTTTTAGTCCCACTCCCTGTATTTATTAACCAGATAATCCATCTTTACCAAACAGCCAGTGCCACGACTGCAAATCCTACCGGTTCTCAAAATGGCTATAAAGCAATACTCTTTTAAGAGCCTCAGGATGGTGACTGGTTACATAAAGCAGATTATTCCTGTCTGGGGTTTCCAGGAAATTGTTGTATTCCACTTATTACCTGTCTTTGAAATGAAAACATCAAGATAGTTTATCTCTGAAATGCTACACTCCACAGTATACGAGACCAAAAACTTAATAGCATCATGAATTTCGTATAAAATAACAATACATTTTTCCAAGATAGCTTTCTCCCTATTCCACATCATGAAATCATAGTCAATAAACTTATACACCATTGCACCATATAAATGTATTAAAATCCTTGATTGACTGAGCTAATCTTTTTTTTTTTTTTTCAAAAACGTCTGTAAATAAATAAGCATAGTGCTGGATATAAACCTTGGCTGTATGCCTCCCATGAAGATACAAGACCAGTCAGGTTCTGACATTTAAGAATGGTATAAGTGAAATGTCAACAGCCAGAAAGCACTCTGGAACAGCCCTGCAAAGCACAAGTAATACAAGTAGTCCTTAATGGTCTTCCTATCTATTGACTATCTTTGGCTGTCACTTAGGTCTTAGCAATTACTTCCTCTGCAACAGAGGTACCAAGAGGTGTAGATTTAAATTATGCATAGGCATAGAGTCTTGGATTAATTCTCCTTAATTTAGGTACTTTGCTGAGATGCCACAGTTAGGAATCTGGTCACTCTAAACTCCATATTCAATCTCTGGAGATCTATTCTACTCTCAAGTGGACAGAATTATCCTCTGGAAGTCATTATTCCTCTATATTTACTGCAGAGACAGCCTTGGGCAAAGCTGCTTTTCACTTAGGATCCTCAGTTAGGTTGGATTGATCCAGAGACAGCAGTT
The DNA here is from genome assembly GCA_020746105.1 of Trogon surrucura. Taxonomy (NCBI): domain Eukaryota; kingdom Metazoa; phylum Chordata; class Aves; order Trogoniformes; family Trogonidae; genus Trogon; species Trogon surrucura. Next base: position 36,451,508 of record CM036617.1, read on the forward strand.
TTCTCATGTAGTGAAAGAAGTACGTTCACTGAAGATATTGAATTTGCACTAAGCTAAAATACATATAAGTGACAGAAAACCAGCTCTGTCTATTTTAGGAAGCAGACATAGCCATGAGTAAGCTATTCCTTTTAGCTACTGAGGGCTGGACAGAGGGAAAAACAGTACGTTCACCAGACACAATAATTGGGGTATTCTGCTAATTAACTGGCAACTATTTCTTCATGCTCATCCTAATGTCCTTCCAGAAGTTCACTTCCGCCAAAAACTTTTTTTTCCTGGGACCTAGGTGTCTTGCTGTTACATCTCATTTCATTGACTTAGAACTGAGCTGATGCTGAAGAGACAGTTGAACCCCCCCGACTCTCCCTCCTAATCAGCAAGAAGGGAGCTCTCTGTGAAGTTAAACGAAGCCAACTCGTGAGCCTGTGGGCTCAACAGCAAAGTTCCCATGGACTCCCCTGAACCCAAGGTTTTTTTCTCAGTGACCCTGCAACAAACGTAGTCACTGCTGTCATTTTGTCTCTCTCCCACACTCAATTGTCTGTAGTGTTATTTGTAATTTTCATGTTTTAGATTTTAAGCATTTCATGTAGGGACCCTGCCTGAATATGTCTGTAAATCACCTATCACACAGCTGATGCAGTAATACAATAATAATAATTAATTAATAATGGGGCTGTTCCTTAGAAGTGTCAAGAACTGGCAACTGACATTGATGTCAACCCCTCTCAGAGGAATCAAGTCATTAATAATAAATAATAGCAGGAAAATAATAATATCACATTCTGTTTTTTCTCACTGCTGTGATGATCAAATCTTTCTTTCTCTTTGCTAACTACATGCATATAGATCAAGTTACATATAGGACAGATACCTGCAGTCATACTAGCTACACTAGCCCCTACACAGGCTTGGGGCTACCTTCAAGTATTTGGCAACTTAGTGAAATTTGCAGTCTCCACAGCTTGAAAGAAATATATCCGAGGGACTAGAACTACAAGTGTCCTGCAAAATAGTGATGTGAAGGTTAATTAAGCTCATAGCTAGTTGTATAGGGTCATTTTAAAGTTGTTTCACTTAAACCCCAATTAAGCTAATAGCCTTACCACCACTATCTTCTCTCTCGTTAGAATTTACCTACTCTCATACGCCGCTGAACTTTCCCCTGCAAGTCTGCAAACAGATAACCTTGCAACCTAATCTAAAGGCATTAGTGATGTGGGGAGAGTATTTGTTTCAGAGCTGGCCGCAATGAACTTTCTCTGCTACACAGAGGATTTCACTTGAAGCTGTCAATCAATCACCTTTCAAGTGTAAAAATCACGTTTGTGACGAAGGGGTTATTATCCACACAATTTTCTGCTTTTCTTAACTGCTGTTTTTCTGAGTCTCCCTTGTTAAGTTATTACATCAAAGTTGATTGAAAGCAGTTAAATGGTAATCACTTGATTTTTAACATTACTGGAATCTCAAAGGACTGTGTTACTTGTAATTACAGCATTTTTCTTTACTTCACTTTGAATCTTAGGAGACAATACTTTCACCAGTATTCCTGGTTAATCTGCCTTTAGAATAGCTTTGTTTCTTCAGCTCATCAATTTTTGTAATGTTAGCCAGTAAAACACAAGGAAACTGCACAATAGGTCCTCTGCTATGTAGCAAAAAAAAAAATAAATATTTATTTATTGCCAAGATTGACTAAAACCTTAGGAGGTTTCTGCATCTTTATTAACAAACACATCTGTGAATGAAGTCTCTGTTGGCAAAAATTTTAGAATAATTGGCATTCTTATACCATGAAGTTAACAAGCCCAATTATGAGAAGGGAAAAAAAAAAGGGAGAACCAGACAATGCCATATATATTAGAAAGAACAGATTACAATTACAGACACTGCAAAAAATTCTGGGTTAGGATATGTTTTACACTGCTTTTGTTGCATTCTGTTGTGTTGCAAGGCCACTAAAATAATAATCTGGCACCGAGAGGAGAAGCAAGGCAGAGACAGCAACACCAAGTCACACAGAGAAGGGAGAATATGGTGGGAGCAGTGCTTATTCTTAGTAGCAATACAGGATTCAGTTCAAAAGCATTTATTCAGATCTGGATTGCTGCATTTTTAAAAGAGAAAGAAAAAATTTGAGAATTTTTTAGGTAGCATGTTTTTTCTTCAGTAGCTAATCATGCAGCCTCAATTCCAATGCTTAAATACAAATGCTTGGTGCCACTTTAGATTCTGCTTGGCCACTTGCCACACTCCTCATGGGCATGAACCTCTGGTAGGTCCTATGTTACCTCTGCTTGCTCCTTGTCACCTTCTTGGTTATAATAGGCATTTCTGCAGACATGGCAGTGTATGTCTAAGCACCTGAGTCCTATCTAGGGTACTATTTTATCTAGAACAGAGCCAAACTTTCTAAATGTCACGTCAATCATGAAATGATTCACTTTCACAATAAATTTTTATATCTCAGAGCAGAGGTATGACTTACCATTTTCAGGATGTGTGTGGGCCCTAGGTAGAGGACTCAGTATTATAATAGTTTTTAGGAAAGCTGACGAATTTTGTAGCCATTTTTAATATTGGGAAATTATGTCCTTATGTTTGCAAACATAGCATGTGTGGAACTGAGAACTCCATTGCAGAGCTGGAGCTGAGTGCACATACAGAGATTCCATTTAAAACAGAGGTTATATTTTTTGGTTCTGATGTTGCTTACCATGAGGATGATGAAACATCAAGTAGTTATCTTAGTACCTGAAATGATAGTTTGCTTATAGAACAGAAATGTTGGTTTAAAACTTTTAATTATTTTCCAAAGACATGAAACCCCACAGTTATTGACAGTAGTCGTGGGCTAAAATTGATTCATTTAAGATATATTTGAGAAAACTTGTGAACCTATGTGGGTGCCACATTAACAGACGCAATTTATAACCCAGCAGAAAAATTAAATTGTCACATAAATTCAGTATTCTGACAACTCAATATTTCATAATTACGGTTTGCTTATGTTTGGTTCCCACTTCATCAAGGTGCAACTGGAGAATTCCTAGAAGGTGCCTGATGACTACAGTTCTCAGACCATATTTTCACATAGCAAGATTTTGAATTTATGCATTTTGTATTAAGCAAGTATTTGACAGGAGATGTAAGAGATGTCTTAGAATAGTGGCCAGAACTGCATCTACCCATCCCCCCAAATAACGCCCTTTATGAAGGGGTACAGAGGTGACATTCAATTTCTGGCCCAGTGAAACTTCGCTCTTTCCTTAGATCACCTACTCTTTGTAGGGCTTAGATAGGGCTTATTTCAGAAAAAAAAATAGTTTTTAATTCTTGCCTTTGGAGTAATTTCTTTTATAACTGAGAAAAATTTTTTTTTACCTTGAATTTCTTCAAGAGAATTTCAGTATTACAGAATACATTTAAAAATATATGTCCCCACACCTTAAGATACACTAGGAAACAGAAAACCAATTTGTTTTGAAATTATATCCATCTTATCACACTTGCTTCACTGGGTTTTTAAGGGGCTATGGTATTCATTGTGGGAGAAGAGCTGTTTCTTACTGCCTGGTAGATATTTTCAGCAGATATTAGATAAAAATGTGTAATCCATGTCACTGTAATGTCCCTGCCAATAACACTTTGGGGATATCTTATCCAGACATGATTTACCAATACGAGTCTGTTTTAGGGTGCTAGTAAATGACGTATCTTTGAACCCCTCAAACATATCCATTCTCAAAAGTCAGCTGTTTATATATGTTATTGGTTATGCAGATTTTTAAGGGAGGGAGAGGACTGAAATTACTTAACATAAAAATGGGAGAAAATATAATTCCCATTTTTTTTCAGTGAATCTTTTGTAACAATTTGGATATTAAATCTCCCATGTTGTCATTTTCCTCAGCTGTAAATCTGTTTCCTTGAATGAGATCGTACCTGATGCAGTTCTACCAATGGAGACAGATAGAAAAAAGCTTCACGCCTCTCAGTCAGACAAACCTGGCTTACTGACTGTAGGTAAAGACAACAGTTGTGTCAATCAGTACAATGCAGAAGAGCAACAAGGAATATGGTGTTTACTGCACCTGCAGAAAGATTCTCTGGCGTGCTAGAGCCTGCATCACTGCTGGAAGAAAAGGAGACTTGTCATGGGTGTTAAGGTGGGCTTTGAGTATCTTAAGGCACATCAAAGGTGAGCTGTGAAACCCGTATTGCCTTCATGACTATATTGCATATAGGACACAAGAACAGGCCGGTTGTAATAAGAGCATCACAGAATTTGTGACGTTTTTCAGAAACTTTGCTGAAAAATACATCCTTTCCCTTGGCAAAGATAATGCTTGAAACTCATGGCTCTGAAACTGAATATGTAACATTTTCCATGAAATATTGCTGAATTATATTTTTATGTTTCTGAACTGTTTTATTCTCTCACTCAAATGCAGTTCTCCTTCAAAAAAAGGAGCTCTGATTGTGGGATGCTATATTCTCTCTTCTCATCCATTTATACACACAATGCTATTTAATTTTTCTTATCCAGTACTTCAGTGAGACTTCTGGTGTGACTAAGGACAACTTGCATGAGTAAGAGCTCTTAGGATCAAAGGCTTTAAAATATTCTGCTCTTGTTAAGTCGCTGATGGCAGTCAGTGAGTAGCACAAAAAATTGATATAAAGAACTGCTTATGAGCAAGCCTCATTTGAAAGCAGGTGCTGTTGTAATTATCCAGCAGAAGACTCAGTTCACAAGTTGTCCGTAGACTACAGAAGAAAGAAGTTTTAATACAAAAGGATCATCTCATTGACCCAGCTTGATCTGTGTTTCAAAGGCAAGGCTGGAAGTGTACTACAATGAGCTTCACATATTGATCAGTACAAGGAAAGAATGACACAGCTCAGCCCATGCCATTGTCCGCTTTTTACCTTTTATCTTCTGCCCCTACTTCTTTTCAAGGTAAAAAAAAAATGTAATTAGTTCATCTTAAAGAGATTAGACTCCCTACTCAAATTCTGGAAAATATGCTGAAAAATCCCAAGTACCCTAGAGGGGTTTATTTTTGACTTCATACAAAAATTTAAATGTTTCTAAATGAAGAGAAGGCAAGAAAAAGAAGTGGAAATATTATGTTATTTCCTTTTCTCTCTTTCTCTCTCATACACACATATATGCATGTGCACACACACACACACAGATACACCAGTTTTGCAAACTGAAATGAATATGGACATCACTGCAAATAATCTCTCAGCTCCTCATTTTTCCATTTTTGTGAGGATAATGAAATCAATTTTAAAAGACTAACATCAGACTGTTTTCCCATGAGTCAAAACTAATTTTCTGATATGAGTGAAGGAGTTCTATACAGTGTGTATTGTGGAGTATTGGAAAAGTTTTAATGACCTAGATTTGGGTGGCTGTATTACTCACAAGTGCCAGTGTATGAATTATATGGGTCAGCCTCAACAAAAACAGATGTCTTAGCTACCAAAAGTCCCATTTGCAGAAATCAGAAAGAGAAATTATAGCTTATAATTGGTTTGTAAAATATAGCCAATGGAGCTGTTGCTTTGTTATTAAAATGGCTGAAAGTTGACTCCCCTAACCTGTATGTATTCATCCACCCAGTGGAATTCGCATCACCTGCATTACGTCCCTTGAAAATGCAGAAGAACACTGAATTAAGCAGGGGCTGCACCAAAGCCATCACATTGACTACCGTCTAAGATAGGTACTAGAAAATTCAAATAGTACAATTACACTGGGTACATACAGCAAAAATAAAAATGTATTTTAAGCCTTGTTTTAATTTAACAAGCTGCTCTGGGTCTCCCAGAGCTGCTTTGTACTGTGAAGGATGCCCATGTCTTTATCTTCCCTGTGAGTTTGACAGAATGTATTTGAAGGACTGAGAAGTTTTGGCCTTTACAACTGCAGTGCAGTAGAAGAAAGAGATACCATCACACTTTTATATTCCCAAAGCCTAATATGAAGTCACCATTCTAATCAAATTTTGGAATAAGTTCAGATGGGCAGAAATTGAATCAAGATCTCCTAAGTCTGAAGGAGTGCTCCTGGTAGAGCTGGTAGATCTTTATAAAGCTGGGAAGGGAGGGTGGCAAAAAACTCTTCAGCGAAGTTGTGCTGGACATGCTCAAAAGCAGAAAGCAGGCGCTAAAGGAACTTTGTATGTGAAATCACAAATGGCTCAAAAGCCCAAGGACTGTGTGTCCCTCCCTGTCCAGGTAACAACTAAGTGGAAGGTTGGAGGCATTTGGCAGAAGTTATGCCAGCGGCCATGAGATGTTTATACCTTTTATAAATCTCTTTGTGAAGCTATTACTTGATCAAAAGTCACCCCCAAGACTCCATAGAAATATGTCTGTATGTATACAAATACTTCCCTTTACATCTCTGTTTTCATGTGGGGTAAATGTACCCACCTGTGCCAAAAAGCTCTTTTCCATATATAAAAAAGGTATTTTCTTTAGAACCCAGGACCCGTTGAATACTTTTCCATTTGACAGCCTGGGACTCTCCTTTTTTTTTTTTTTTCAGTGGCATGTAGCTTGGTCTCTAGGTCTGCAGGCTCACCATGACTTTGGACATGAAAGCTGTTACTTTTCCATTCATAATTTCATTGGTTTATTTCTTGCAAGAAAAACAAAGCTGTGCAGTTCAGTCATTATAAAAGGACATTATTAATTTATTCCTGTTGTGCTAGAACTTGATAGTCTGTCTTTGTGCTTAAAATGTCTTTGTTTCTTGTTCTTTGTTATCTCCGAGGCATGTAATTTAATTAACACACGTACACTGCTTTGAAGATGTAAAGCGATATATGAATGCTTAAAGCTCCAAATTAAGGCTTTCACAGGTAAAACTGTGGGGCAGCAGGCAGAAAGCACAACATACGAGCAACAGTGCAGATAGGTGAATACTCCTGTAAAAGGCAGGAGCAAATATAAAGCCCCAGCATTGCTGTTGGGATCAAAAAACCTGTGTCAACCGTTGAGAAAGAACGTGTCTTTTGCTCCCATCCATTGTGAAGCATCAGGGGCCTGCTGTTACCCAGTTTTCTAGTTCCCCTTAAATATGATGGATCATTTTTCATGGTGACTTCACCAGGCAATCCTGGTAATCAGGAAGGAAGGATCCACAGGGGAGCATAACACCTAACAGTTTAGGCCCATATTTTGCCAACTGCCAAAACAGGAAGAAAATTGATTCATTAAGTTCATGTGAATAAAGTTAAATATATTCATACCTGTTGGATATGGATGGTACTGAGTAGTGGAGAGGCTACCTGGTATGATCTTGATTAGTCAGGGGTACATCTTGTCAAAGTTACTTTACAAGGAAAGGTCATGCGTAGGAAAACTACTTTAGGAATTCAGTTGGGTAGGTAGCATTTGTCCCATAATACCACAGTAAAATAACACAAAGTTTTACATATGGCTATGCAAAGAGCTTAGACGAGAGGAATTAACTGTCTGTTAAAAGAAATTTGTGGGCTTGGGACCCAGTAGCTTTCTGATATTTTCCAGTTGTTCGGAGCCAGTTTCAGGCAGCAAGGATGGAGTCCACTGCCTAAATACAGGCATCTCATGCCATTTTTAGTGCTGTATCTGAGCCTGGGCTAGTAGATATGGTGCAAAACCTGCAAGGGACACATGGTCGTCCAGAGCAGCAGCTGAAGCTTAGGAGAGTGCTGATCTGCCAGCCCTGCCTGCCAGCCCTGCACGGATGTTTCAGATGGCATTGGCTGCTTATGTTTATGCAACTGAAACGCGTCAATTCAGTCAAGTGCCACCATTTGGCATCAGGAAGGGTGATGAGTGTCATGGTTTCTATTCAATTTCCATGCTATTAATCTCCCTTCTTCTGGAACCTTTGCATGCAGCACACATCAAACCCATACCACAATTGTTAGTTACAGACTACATAAAAAAAAAAAAAAATCAACTAAAAGAAAATATAATTGCTCTAATGTATTTTTCAAGAGGAATTCCCTACCGAAGACTAGGTTCATCCCACTTAGGCTTTGTTAAGCACTTTGCAGTTGTCATGACTTTTTTTCTGGTACCCCACCTCAAAGACCAGCCTGGTACCATGTTGTAGACTATACAGGAGAAGCACTTATTTTGTCTCAGCTGAAAACTGTTCTTTCTGTGTTTTATTGTGATCTGAAAACTTATTACCTGGTGTGGGAACATTTTCACTTTTTTATATGTGCTTTATCTTGTTTTGGGAGGAGGTGGGGGGGAATCAGCAAATCAGCGTATTTAGGATCACAGAATCATAGAATGCATTGGGTTGGAACGAGACTCTCAAAGGTCATCTAGTCCAACCCCCATTCAGTGAGCAGAGACATGTTTACCTACACCAGGTTTCACAGAGCTCTGTCAAGCCTGACCTTGAGTGTCTCCAGGCATGGGAATTCCACCACCTCTCTGGGCAACCTGTTGCAGTGTTTCACCACTCTCATGGTAAAGAACTTCTTCCTAATGTCTAATCTAAATCTACCCTTCCATGGTTTAAAACCATTGTCCTTTGTCCTGCTCGCTACACACCTTTATTCCTCTGACTGACATGTTAACTTCTGACGGGTTTTATCTTTCACGTGTTTATTATATTATTCACAATGGGATCCCTATTATGAAGTGGATGAATGTTACTGTTCATTCAAAACAGATGCACATTAAGTGACAGTCACTGAGTCATTGCCTTTTATGCGTCAAGGAAATTGGTAGAAAGTTGACTGCTGCTTGACACAGTTATATCAGTCAGTTTGCAAATGACTGCTGTCCTTTAGTGCCATCAATACCATCTTAATTTTTACTGTATAGCTTGCTGTTGCCATGCTTTCCTACCTTGGTTTTGTTGTTATTTTTACAAGCAACCATCATTACCAGATTTCTGAGGTTGCAGTGCTGTATCTCTCTCTATTTCCTTTTCTGATAAACAATGAACAGGCAGAAGAGTTCATCTTTTATACAAATATGTAAAGCTCTGTTGCCAGTAGTCTCTCAGTTTTGGCTTTCATTCTAATTGCCATGGGAAAACTATTTACAGGTTTTAGGTTTGTTTTTTTTTCCTCTAGATACATGTAAATTTTCAAATTCAATCATTATAATGACGAACACATGTTGAAGAAACACACTGAAAGCAGCATATACCTGTCAGGGATTTTTTTTTTTTTTTCTGATATATTCAAGTAAAATCTATCCTAATCACTGTATCAATTTTTCAAAGGCAACAGAACAACAAGACATTTCTAGAATTGCAGTTAATGATGACAGCTGAAAGACATAATAGCATGTGAAAAAGTCTGTACGTAGAGTCACATTTTTCTTTTTATTGCTAGTTCATGTATCTTGCATATTCTCTTAATGAGCCTGTATAGTCTTAGTTTCTGTAGAGGTTTGAATGAAATTAAGGAGGTGTTGTCATGTTGTTGTCTGCAAAAAGTCTAGATTTTTCTAAAATAAAGTCCTTTCATGACAACATATCAGCTTTTGCACAGCTTTGCTTTGCTGTCCTGTACACATCTGAAATCTGAGTCTCATGTTTCATAGAATTTAGTTTATTTTTTGCTTCTGTAGAAACAAAAAGAGGAAATGCATGTACATGATCTAAAAGTAATCCATCTATATTGCCTACTGCCTGAATAGGTTGACTAATGATAACTGATGATTATCTGCTTGGAAAACAACGGGCAAATTTCCCCTGCTGTAACTTCACAGACTTCAGGCTGCACTATGTTTTAATTATAGCATGTTCATCCCAGACTCAACAAAGCACTAGTAGATGTGCTAAAGGAAAAAATCCTCTAGTTGGGTGTCAGACTATTACTATTATTTATTTAAGTGATTCTAATGTGACAGTCTTGACCTACTTGGTCTGTTCTGCTAATGGCTGTGAAATTGAAACAATTCACTTGGCATTTTAGACTGTCGTTAAAAAAAAATGCACAAGAATGCCAGAATGGAGACATTTTTTGCCCATTTATGTCACTACAAGCTGCTTAAAAGAGTTGCTTTGCTGCACTGCTCACAGTGAAGAGTACATAAAACCCTCGTGACGAATTATTGTACTTGGAGTACAAAACCAAGGTACATTCATTTCAGCCACTCCATGGTTAGTTGTTTTTGAAGATATCAGACAAAATTTTTAATCTTAATGTCAGCAGAAAGTTTCTTGTTCAATGGGGTTATACTTGAACTCATAGTGTCCCCTATAACTTTTCTTTAAAGAATCATGAGTTGTCAATTCCTGCAATGAGAAACACAGTTGATGCAATATAAACACTGAATAGTGCTGGGGTATCTTCCTAATGTGAAAGTGTGTTTGAGAATCTGTACAGAGTACTAGAGAAAGGAGCTGCAGGTCGGGCTCTGACATGAATTTCATTTGGGAGCTTTTGTAAGTCATTTCTTCTGCCTCTCTTTTCCTTCCCTCTCACCTCCTTTTCTTTTTTTTTTTTTTTCACTTAAAGTACATTTTTAAATTTTCTCCTTTCAATGGAAATGATGTTATTTCAGGAATTGATCAAGTATTTGTCAGCTGTTTTATTGATGAAATACACGATATAAATGATATTCAAAGTGTATGCAGATCCTCAGAAGTAAACATTTAAAAAGCAAACAGTCTTCAAGGATCCTGATGTAAGACAGGGACAGGAGCATAAGTGCTAAAGTCTCCTCGGAAGTGCAAAGAGTCAGGTAGGAGGCATCCATATACAGAGAATGAAAGGACAGACCCCTTACACAGCTACTCCCAGTTAGTCCTTTACACTCAGCATCTCATCGGGTCTCCCCACCTTTCCTCACATCTCATCCTCTCCATTCACCAGAGTCCCATTAACCAGTACAACTACAGTCTTTCTAAGGCTGTAGGCTTGCAGCCGGTATTGGCTCCTCCGTAGCTCCCTGCCTCGTTTCCCAGCCTGGTTGGAAAGACAGTCTGGAAAAGATTATGCTTTTAGCAAAAAAAATTGGAGAACATGAAGAGAGGTGCTACACTGTTGGAAAATCATAGAATCATTGAATCATAGAATGATTTGGGTCATCTAGTTCCAACTTCCTTGCCACGACAGGGACATCTCCCACTAGATCAGGTTGCTCAAGGCTCCATCCAGCCTGGCCTTGAACACTTCCAGGGATGGAGCACCCACGACTTTCCTGGGCAACCTGTTCCAGTGCCTCACCACCCTCAGAGTAAAGAAATTCTTTCTTATATCTAGTCTAAATCTATGCTCTTTCAGATTCCACCCGTTAGCCCTCATCCTACCACTAGAGGCCCTTGTAAAAAGTCCCTCCCCAGCCTTCTTGTAGTCCTGCTTCAGGTACTGGAAGGCCACAATAAGGTGTCCCTGGAGCCTTCTCTTTTCCAGGCTGAACAAGCCTAACTCTATCAGCCTGTCCTTGTAGGAGAGATGTTTCAGCCCTCTGACCATCTTGGTAGCCCTCCTCTGGACTCGCTCCAACAGCTCCATGTATTTCTTGTGTTGAGTGTTCCAGAGCTGGAGATGGTATTCCAGGTGAAGTCTCACAAGGGCAGAGTAGAAGGGCAGAATCACCTCCATTGACTTGCTCGTCACATATCTCTTGATGTATCCCAGGATACCCTTGGCTTTCTGGGCTGCAAGTGCATGCTCTTGGCTCATGTTAATCTTAGCATCCACCAACATATCCAAATCCTTCTCCCCAGAACTGCTCTCAATCCACTCATTGCCCGGCCTGTATCTGTGCTTGCAATTGCCTTGACCCAGGTGCAGCATCTTACATCTGGCCTTGTTAAACTTCATGAGGTTGGCCTGGGCCTACCTCTCAAGCCTGTCAAGGTCCCTCTGGATTGCATGCCTTCACTCCAGTGTGGACCAAACAGCTTCTCCTTGGCAACAACTCTTTCTCTCTAGTCACTTTAGCAGACATGACAAATTACTCTCCAGCTGCAGATCTCAATTTCTTGCTCCCCATCTCTACAACATCCCACCTCACTTTCTCCCTCAGCCCATGAGCTGGTGGAAGATGATGAGTCCAGCTTGATGCTGACACAGTTTCCCACTGTTTGCTCCCTGGGTCAGTGGGTTACCAGAGGGACCATAGTGGTTTACTTCCTCATATATTCAAATTTTCAGCAAGGTTGAAGAATTTAGCACAAGGTGCAGAGGACTGAGCACTATTCCTTTTAACAACCTGGAATAATTTATAAATTTATTCAAGCTGTCCTCTCTGCAAGTAAACGGAACAATTAAAGGGCATTCACTTATTTTTCATGCACTGAAAGTATGAATTTTTCATTACGTTCCAATTCACATTTTTTTTCCCCAGCTTCATTAACTGTCTAGTGTGAACTTTATTGTCTACACATTCATATGTTTTAACTAGCTGGTAGCTTTGGGGGAATATTTTGCAGACTCTGACTTCTCTTCCTCTCTGCACAAGTCTTGTTATTCTCTGAAATGTGAAAGAAAAAGAAAGGGAAGAATAAATAGTAATCAAAAAGCATGTTTCTTTTCAGGCAGCAGCACTCAGCACTCCGCTGCAAACCATGCTGTGTAGGATCTTGTAAAGCTTGATTGGAAACACATTATCATGTTAAAAATGTGTATATCTCTTCCTTCTCCCCCTCCTCCTCGCCCTTAGAATTAAGCAAAACATGGGTTTCAAGGGGATTTTGCTCTGGCAAACAGCTGTGTTCTCTGCTAAGGTTACTCTTTCCATGGAGCCTCAAAGCCACAACTTTTTAAGACCTTATTAAAGACAAAGTTGGAGCAAATAGACTGGCAATGTTACAGCCATTTCAGGTGAAAAAGACAGGACTTTTCAGAGACTCCTCCGAGGGTGTGTAATGAAAGCTATTAGGGAGATACCCCCATGGTGAATGCCTAGCTGTCTAACTCAGATCTATTGCAGCAGTTCAGGGATGAAATAGAGAGCGACCTGACCCGATTAAACCTTGACAGCACGCTGCTGCACACAACGTGTGTGCCCTGAGTGTGGCCCCCCCTGCACAAGCATGCCGGCATGCCCTTCATGTCCTGGGCTGTGTTTACAAAGTCATTGAAGTCAGCGTGATGTTGGACGGTGGCAGAAACAGTCTATTCCAATCTAATGCACAAAAAAGGCTGTCACGCAGGAGGAGGAAGATTACATTTAGTTGCAGTGTAGCTGTGAAAGTGGACTATTAACTTCTAATGCAGCCTTTATTTTTTTTTTTTTTGTCCCCTTCTGGAAAGGTACAAAGACATAGCATTAAACCTGTGACTGACAGAGAAAGCAAGAGCAAGCAGGGGTGGATTGGCAAGGTCAGGGTATTGTGTTGTGAGGGCAGGACTTCCCTCTGGAGCTGGTGACTGCTACCTTCCATCCTGCTCCACCTTTAAACGGTAACGCTATGGGGGCTTGCCCCACTCAGAAATTTATGTATCTCGTTGAGATTCTAGCCATGTGTGCTAGCAAATGGGGACAGAGAAAAAAACAAGGTTTCTGAAATAAATCCAAGTGATGATGCTGAGATTTTGGCATTGAGTGGTTTTCTTTCAGTTGTTTAGGGTGATGACATCTGGCTCATTAGGCAACATCAATGCTACAAGGACTTGGACTGTATAAATGTAGCACGCTTCGTTTGGGGCTGCTCAAATCTTGATCTAGATCTGCTTGCTCTCCTAAAATGTGCCTGTCAGTGACTGCATTTTAATGTTCATGGCTTTGTGTTTTACTTAGGGAACAATCTCTTAAGTTTGACAAAAAGACGAAGAATTTATAGGATTTATTCCTCAAATGGTCCCTTTTCAATTTCTTAGATGTTTTGTAGTACTGATTCAAGCTTTAACGTCTCAGGAGGGAGACGGAAGGAGCATTCAGTGACCTAAGCAAAGCCAGCTTAAAAAACCCTGGATTCGTTTTGGACCACCTAATTCCAATAAGTGCAAACTTCGTCAGATTTTAAGAACCTGTCTAAGGTGGCATTTCAGAACAGCAACCTTCAACCACATGTTAAATCCTGAAGTCAGCTCAGCTAATTTGGGACATGTATTTTGAAACACAAAGTTTACTAGCATCTGAAACAAATAGTATGAATCAAATTGTTATAAATGTTATGAAAGAGCAGAAAAGTTTGAATTAAAAAATCCAATAGTAATTCATTATCCTGTCATTGCAATGTTTTAATAAGTCTTTGACTCAAGCCCTGCATCTAACTAAGGTCTGCCAAGTAAGAAAGGGCAGAAGGTGACACACAGCAAAGTTCCTGGTTTTTGGATATTTACACTGACATTAGCTTTTCTTACTTGCTTAAATATCACTTATTGTTTTATACGGGGTCTCTGGAATTTAAAAGATGTCTCTCTTTTGCCAGGATTTAAAAATATTTTATGAGGATCATGATTCCAAAGGAGAGTAGTTGTATATTTTGGAGTAATTCATTGGAGCTTTAGAGATAGGTTTATAACAAAGTATTCACTTGTTACCTTTAATATTTATATTACTCCCTTGAGACCTCAGGTGAGATGAGGATCTACTTCTTTGTTGGAAGAGACAAGTTTTAAACATTTTTGATGAAAAAAAGTGTTATTGTTGCCATTTTATAGCAAAATACTAAGCCCATGGAAGTTAGAGGTAGGCACTGAATCCAGATCTTCTGAGTCATGCTTTGCAGAAATATTATTCTTGTTCAGATGTATAAATAGATCCTACCCACTCAATGTGTAAATTCCCTAAGAATCTTAAACAAGCTGGTATTTCAAAGTCTGATTCCACATTTTAGACTGAATGTGCGATAAAAAGGGGGAGAAAATGAGAAAAAATATGTCATGTTAACTGGAAGAATTTACCTCTGACATTTGTGGAAACTGTCTCTGACTCCAATACCGTCATGAATGAATAAATGTTTACGATTTAGGAGAATGTTGGGAAGCCTATTTGTATCACAGCGTATGGTGAAATGAGCAGTTTCCTACATGTGCTCAGGATGGGGCCAGAAGAGGTTTGTGAGAGCTTCATTCCAGCCAATTCTACTCAGCCAAGGCCCCTGCTTACTGCAGAGGTGAGCACTCACTATCCCTTGGGATTGATCTGTGCAGCCACCACAGAGTAATTTTTTTTTTTTTCTATTTTCACTTGGTTTGCTCAAATGTAACTAAGAGCAAAATCTGGCTGCAGTGTGTTTATTACTGGAAATGATGCATGTTGTGGAAAGAAGACAAGCTGGATTATTTTTTTTTTTCTGTCTCAAGTTGAAGCTGCAGGCTGGCAGTTGGAACAAAAATATCTTTGCAAAATCAGTGAATTTCCCTTGGATGTCTCTCAGGGAAAACAAACATGGAGACCTCTGAATCCTGAAGCTTTTTTTACAGTGATAGTTTTAGAGCAGGAACACACTTTAACCCCAAACTGGTTTAAAAGATCATGCCAAATTACACATACACTATCTGAACAGGAAAGTTGTACTCTAATTGTTAGATATAAGCTTGACTGCCTTTGAATTAACAGTTAAAGCTGTATTCATTAATCTGAACAGGGAAGAGCGGGCAGACTGTCACAACATACCTCAGTTCAGTAGTCATGCAGAGCAGGTGAGAGAATGCTAACCACTTACAAAGTGAAGCAGCTGATCTCCATCAGCCCAATCACTTAATGATGAAGAGAAAAAGGCAACCAACTGCAATATCCAGAGAAAGATTTATGATATATCTGAAAATCCAGAGTCCCAACAGGCAATGTACAACCTATAATTACCCAGAATGATTAGACTTAATGCCTTTAAATGCTTTGCCAACTCAAGAACTACTAAAGACACAATTCATAAATGTATTATGGTCCATTTGCTCTACATACAGCTTCTGGGGGGAAAAACATCCTTTGGGAAATAAGCATGAAATTCACCACTTCTGAAGAAAGCATTGGGAATGAGAACGCCGATTCAGAAAGAAAAGGACCTGACCCCAAACTAGGGGAGAGGTAAGGTGACATGCAAATTTTCTCCAAACAGGAGCTGACTAAGGGAACAACTTGGTTTCATAAAACTGTGTTGAGCCTAATTTTAATGCTTACTGAAATTTTTACTTCTTCTGTGTCTTTCTTTCCCTGTTTGAGAGACAGGTTAAGGGTTAACATGTTTACAATGAGGCATTTGGATAATTAACTTCTAGATGGCATTCTTGTTGAATGGAAACCACTGTTATGTATGAACTGTGATTTTAAAACTCATGCAATTCTTGCTGGAATAACTTAAGATGTTACTATCTTCAGTTGTCTGTCCTACCTTTCTGCTAGAGGATACCACTGCACTCATGGAAGTTGGTATAAAGGAATTATCAACATTCTATTTTCTCAGCTTTACATTCTGTTGTTTAGTTAAATCCACCTTTATCAGTGGTGTGAGCTAAACCCAGACAAGTTAAGATACTTCAGCTGTGCCTTCTTTTTTTTGCAGACTTTATTACTGAGGTGATATCTGCCAGAAGAGATGTAAGGGTTGGAGTTATTTGAGTCAACATTTTAAACACAGCCAGACTTACAACAACTAGCATATAAAAACCCTGAGCTTTTTTTGATTTTTCCTTAGTCTCATCTACTGACAGAGGCAGCAATTCCATAGATAATCATTGTGAGAAGGAGTATTTATCTGCAAGAAATTAAATTGTTTCTGCAAGTGTATCTCAACTGGAAGTGTAGACACAATTGCAAACAGCTTGGAAATTGCCCATCATAACAGTCTCATAAACATTTCTTTTGAGAGGTCTGTGCTGATCTGAGTTGTTTGTCTAAACCATTTGGGACAAGTCTTCAAGTGACCATTTTATTGTGCTACCACTGATTCTCTGAGCTGAAGCAATACTTTTCAAGAGTGATACATATAGTGAGCCCTAATAAAACACACAATTGTTTGCAGGTTTCCTACCTGGATGTTCCTAGTTACCTAATCAAGGACTTGACGTAGTACCAGATGTACCATGCCTCTCATTTTTGTGTAAAGCTCACCTGGGAAGAATCTGGAGTAGTGGTAGAAATTAGTTGTACTAAAAGACAGCTCTTGGCAATGAGATGAGGAATGAGAGATCTCACACAGGGCAAAGTCAGTGGGATCAGCCACGTGGAATCGCCATTTCTTCAGTACAAACTAAATATTTTCTGTCTTCATTTTTCCTTTACAAGAAAGGCTTTGTAAAATTTGCTTTCACTGACAAAATCCAGTTTATAGTCTCTCACTGTAGCTGGATCTGGATAGCCTAGAGATAGACATTATATGAAAAAAAGGAAATTTTCCAATTTATCTGAATAAAGCACTGGTGAAACTTTCATCAGAAAACTTATGCTCCTTCATAAGAAATTCAGATATATCTCAGAAAGACTGCCTGTTTCTAAATGTGGAAATGGCACAAGTAATATATATTATGCTGTTTTCTGTTTTGAGAGTAATAGCCCGTAGTCAACATGTAGCTTAAAATCTATTTTTGTGCACAAAAAAAGACAACCTTTTGCATGAGGCATGAATAACCTTGCTGCTTCTTGAGGGTTTTTTTTTTGCCCAGTGGCATAGAATTCCCTCCCCTACCTGTGAAAAGAACTACTGAGCTATGAATCAGATTTATTACTGATGCTGTGCCATAGTTATTCTGAAATATCAAGCTTGATGATTTCATGGACATTGTATCTACCTAATCACAGACATGTTAGTTGGTATTTTCTCTATGACTTTCCTCAAGTATCTGCTAAAACTAGACTTATCTGCACATGCCACGGAATGTAATTCTGTGATATGCAGAAGACTGGCTCCTGAACCATATTTCAGTATGGCAGCTCCCCACCTCCTTACATACTGCCAAAAATAAATGTTTATCCTGATACTCAGGCAAGCTGAGTGTTGTATACCTTAAAATGTCTGTGGCAAAGGTAGTTTCAGCTTTTAAATACAAATAGTTCAGGATCTCAGTACTTATACAATATATATTCCTTGAATTAAAGTTAGTAATTTAACTTGCTAAAATTCATTCTGGAATCAAAATAAAGTGAAGGATGAACAAAATGTTGTCTACCTGATAAATCTGTAAAATATTTGCATATTAATCTTACCTATTTATATTTACTCTTTAATATTTTGTTGCAGAGCCAGCCTGAAATTTGTAAGCCTTTTTGTATTTTTCTGAAGTTTTCTCAATCAACCATTTTTACTTCAGGCCTGTAAGGTGCCATTATGTCCTAAGGGTGCTGCCTGGGCAATGCTCACACCACGCTTCTGCTCTAGGGGTACTCATACAGCTCATCAGTGACTTGACGACATGGAGAAAAAAAGCAGCAGATGTGCTTATTCATTCTGAAAGTGAAAGAGATGAGTTAATTTCTTAAGTCAAAGTCTAGGTGTTCAGCTGTAAATCATATATTATCTTCATTAATCTACTGTAACAGAAAAGGAGCAGAGTGGTGAAGCATACTTATTCAAATCTCAGATACACTTCTTGAGCATAATGAGTGAACACAACATTTAGCGCTCCCATTTGTATTCCTGCCCGCTAGTTGGATTGTAGAAAAAAGGGCTGGGCGTGCTTACATGAAGACAGATGTGTAAGCATCTGCACTGGGCATTGTGTGATTTAGAAAAATGGTAAATTATGCCAGTGGCATTAGTCAAGTCTTTACATGTGTTCCCACGTAATTTTTAGAGATCTAGAAGCAACATGTTAGTATAGATTTTGATTTGCAAACTGAATGGTGAGTGGATGATGGATTCCATGCTGTGCTTGGACACAGTTCCCAACTCCCTCCTACTCTGTGAGAAATTACTGCAATCATAAACCCACCACATAATGAAGACTTCAGTAGGAGCATGAAGCACTACCACACCAGGAATTTGCAGGACATCTGGTAAATCAACAGCATTATCAAAAACATCATGGCCAACAGTCTGAGCTGTAGCAACAGTATATTCATTTTCCAAATGTTCCAACTGAGAAAGCTACTCAAACCATTCCCACTATACAGCAGATGGTTGATTGGTAAGCCAATATTTTCTCTATACACAGAAGCTTACTCTTCCATCATTAGGAAACATTTTGCATAGAGACCAGATATTTTATTAGAGACAGGATTTTCTCTGGTCCATGTTCAGCTGAAGAAATATATATACTGTACAACATACACACCACAATATGGGAAACTGCAAGATACTGGAAGACATATTCATTTATTCTGCCACAGTCCACAGACATCTGAGAAACCTCTGTGACAAACTGCACCCATATTTTGAATCAGCTACAACACAATAAATTGTATTAAATATGACATAACATCAAATCCATATGAAAAGAAATCAGTCTGTACAGCAGTTTCAGAGCCACAAAGCTAGTCTAGTGATATAGTAGCTCAGGCTAGTAGTTAATGGTATGGTAATTTAGGATCCAAATAATTAGCATAGCACAATTTGTGCCTTAGTCAAGAAAAACTATCTGCAAAATCAGTTGAAGTTTTGCCTTATCGAATATGTACCTCAGATAAAACTTGAGAATAGAAAGCTGAATTGACTTTGTATGTTGACTTTGCAAAGTGCTTTCCAAATTGTAACAGTGACTTTGCCTACAGAGAGAAAAATCTTTCTATTACTAAAACTTCCAGTCTTGCCATTAGTCTGATAATATAGGTTATGATGTAAACGTTCCTCTTTCTTCTGTTTATCTGTGTTATAGCTGTAGTTGTAAATCACTGGATGGGTTCCTAGCTCCATTAATTCAAGCTTTGTCAAATATCCTATGAAAGGCAGGAATTTCCTTGAAGGTGCTACAGATTGTTGTTTGTTTCTTCTGTGAAATATAGTATTTATATATGATGAAAGTGGTATGGCCTATAATCATGGTTACCTGGTCTACTTTTTAAAACACACAGTTATTTTTATCTTGTGATTTCACCAGATTTTTACTGTTTGACCCCGGTATTTCCACTACTAGTGTGTATGTCAGGCTGGTGTTTTCAAGGAAATGTCACCAGCAACAGGCTAGGAAAATATGTTTATCTATTATTTTTAAATCCTCCTATAGTTTATCAGGTGAATTTTAGTACTATATTAGGGCAAAGGTTTGAAGTTAAGCAGTGAGATTAGCTGAGATGTTGGTAAAGTGGCATCTCCTTAGTTCTACACCCATGAGAAAACTCAAGAGAGACTTGGTAAGGATTGAAAGCTACAATCTCTGAAACATTCACACCTTGTGAACATTATTGATCAAGATATACAGAAGGTGAGCTGAATATTTTGCTGGAACTGCTCTTCCTTGCAGTTAAAAGTGGCAGGCTGGTCACTGGAGCTGGATAATGTAGTGACATAGTCAGCATTCACTCACTTCTGTGTGCTCACTCAATAAAATATCTGAATAGACACCTATATCCTTACAGATTTTGCTCAGAATCTATGCTTCTTTTCAGCTTCCCAAATTTTTCAGCTTCTCCATCTTTTTAAACCCTGATTGCGCAAAGCCATATTCACATGCTTAACTTGAGAACAGTAATCCCACTGAAGCCAACAGAACCCATGCATGTGAAATTTTAAGTATGTTTGCAGGATTTAGTATTAAACTTTAAATCTGAGATCTCTGAATTTGGAAGTCTAAAAGCTTCATGACCTTTCAAGCAGGGATTATTCTTATTTTCTACAGAAATGGTGCTGAACATACTGCTTGGGCTAGGAATAACAGATTGTCTCTAGAGGAGTGCTGGCCTTCTTTGGACTGAAGTGTGGTATTACTTTGACTGCGAAAGGTGAATAACAGAGACAACACAGAAGATTCTCTAGGCTGGATCAGTCCAGACAAAGTAGTTCAAATCCTAGTCTCAATAAAGTAAATGGCAGCTATGCCCTGTGACTTTAACTGTCAGTGAAGAGAAACGAGTGTGTAATTTCTAAAATCTGATACTGAGCTGGTAGCAAAGAGAACGCTTTTCATGGTTACCAAAATGTTTCTTTAAAAAAAAAAAATAAAATAAAAAACCAACCAAACAAAACAACAGAAAAAGACGAGCAAATGCATTAAAACACTATTTAACAGAACGAGTTAATTCTGGTCATAGTTTGCTTAAAAAAAAAAAAAAGAGATTTAATATACTTTTCAATCATGTCAACTGAAAAGCAACTTTCCCCAATGATAGATTTGCCTACATCTATCACAAGGTAAACAATCTGTGCTAAAAGCATAAAGACTTATTTTTCCTTTATTCTTATCTCAGTGAAACAGTCCACTGACAGAAGTGCCTTTTGTCTGGAAGAGATTTGGTCGTGTTTCACCCTAAACTAATGCAGAAATAGAGGCATATTAAAGAAGTTTTGACTGCCGCTGGCAGTGGAATTCACTGGCTATTATTTTGCTTTCTAACAAATAAACACAACTTACTGTTGCCAAATAACTACATGCAGATTTGCAGTTCCTTAAAAGTAACTTACTTATCAGCTTTGTCAAGAGTTAAAAAGTCATTAAAGACAGGCGCTTGCAGAAAGAAAAAGAGAACAAATAAAAAGGCATTAACCTAGGAGAATTCATTTTGATAAAACTGAGTGATAGGATGCAGTATCCCTGGAGGGATGATCATCTAGCTGTTGAAACTCTAAGACAAGAAGCATGTGGGAGTTGTTAAGGTGTAACATCAGTCTGAAATTAGTGGGGTGGTATTTTAAGTTGAAGATTAAGATTGTTTTGTTTTCCATTACTCTCTTGCAGGATGGGCTCTCTTCTACCAGACTTCAAGAGTTCAGGCAGATGGGCGGTAAAGAATGTCCAAGGCAAAGCTGCCCCATCTTGATGTCTGACTGTCGAGATCAGTCTCCAGTGACTGAAGTCTGGAAGAATTAAGATGGAGCTGAAAAACTGAGTTCCTTTTCAACCCCTTGCATGAGTGTGAATTGCTCATAAGAGCACATTTAGGGGCATCCTTAATTTACAGAACATTTTTTTTTTGGCTTATGTCAGTCATCTGCAGAATGAAAATACTTTGACATTATTCTTCAGGTCTTTTCCATCCTCTTAAAAAACGTAACCCATCTGTCTTTTGGAATTTCATTTCGGTACAAATGGCATGAATCCATTCTGGTTTTCAGATCGTATAGTAACTTTCAGTTGTACATGGTCACGTAGTGAAGCAGAACAAGTAAAAATTCCAGTTTGGTAGTTTTTATAGTCCATTTTATCAGGTATTAAATGATCAATCAACCGTAGACATGTAAGCTATAGCATCACAATGATACAAGTTTTAAAAGTCTAGAGTATTGACATAACATGTGCATGACAAATTTGGCTAAATCAGCTGAATGTATTTATGTAAATACGACGTGTTCTGCACTGGAAAGAGCAGAATAAATTTAATGGAGCAAATTCTTCATAAATTTAAAAAGTATATTTGTGTTGGTAGTACAGTAATAAAAAAAAAATCAATTGCCTTGACATTCCATGTAACCAGAATATCATGAAACTGAGTTGCATGCCTACATTTGTCTTTAACTTAATTACAGTCTTTGACACCTTCCTAAAATACTCCTTATTTCTAGCCTTTCACCTTCTCCATGCAATACCTTAATTACTTTTTCAAAAGGAAGATTAAGTATGACTGCTTTGATCTCCATCTTTTCTTCCTATTCCACACACTCTTCCTAAAGCTTCATTACATCTCTAATCACATTTTCCTTTTTGTTACGATCTCTACTTGTAGGGTATTTTGATTGTTCACTGTCGTTTTTCTAGTTGCTTATTTGGCTGCTCTTCCACTACCTTAGTGAAAAAAACCACCCTTTCTCGTTTCCTTTGTTAGACACAGTATTTTATTAGGCACTAATATCTCTTTAAGAGATCAACCGAAGGCAAAATTTCATTTACTATCAATCACTCTCATATCAACATCTTCACTGTCATCTCTCCTTCCATCAAACTTGCCTGCCTTGTCTCTCTTAAGACTTCCTGTATGTTCCAACTCCCTTAAAGTGTAGTAGAAATAAAAGTAAATTCCTTACCTTTCTTCTAAACCCCTGTCAGCTGCCAATTCCCTGCCAGCGCCACTAACAAAACTCATTGATGTCTTTTGTAACTGTGGAGGTCATTTTAGATCCTCCTTCTCTCTTAATTTGCACGTGAGAGAGCGTCTCTCTGTGCATCAATACCCCTGTTATTGCTGCTTCTATAAAATATCTAAGACCCTTCCCTTACTGAACAGACATTGAAAACACTGCTCAATTCTCACAATTTAAACAGTTTTGGCTCTTGTTATCTCTTCCTGGCTGGATTCCTTGAGAAGGGTATAATTTTTTTTCTGCAAAATATGCAGTCACAACATTTTCCACAACAACTATCTTTTGTGGTTTTGTCCTATTGACTCGCATCATTGGTTCTCCACTTCTCTGTCTGCTTCAGACAATCTAATCTCATCCTAACTTCTAGATGAATGGTGGGAGATGAGCAAAACGCATTGTTTGGATATAGGAATATTGTGTTTGTACACGTAGCTGACATCCTAGCACCCAAGTCTCTCAGTTTAAGGACATGTTGTAAGCACCTGATCAGAGAAAGAAAATGCTGACAGAGTAAGCTACACTTTGAGTATTATTTTTGCAGAAGTGTTATTTTTCAATTCAGATAGCTAACTAAAGGAGCAAATCTAATGTAAACAACAGTTTACTAGCTGTTGTAATTCCCAACTCAATAGGTAAATTTCTTCCTTTTTATGTATTCGATCCCCAGGCATCTAATTTGGCTTTATGTGTTACACTGCCAGAGCAAGATGTCTAAACCATTCTGCTTAAATGTTTAAGTTAATCACAACAGATCTGCATTCTTAATGTTGAAATCTTTAGAAACAACCATTTGAACATGTAAAGACCTCTATTGAAAACCAGCCTAACAGCTTTTGGAGTTATGCTACCAGGCTGATTTTGTTTTTCCCTGCTCGTCTTTTCCCATGTCTCTTCCCATTTCATCTACTGTTAATTGTCTGAAAGTGGGTTTCTAGACAATGGCCAGAGATGGGCACTGACATCCAGACACTAGAAAGGGCTAGTTAAGTTAACAAGGATCTATAGAGAGAGAAAACAAACTCAACAATTAGTTTAGACTAGACTCGTATCTTCTAGATAGCTGAAGTCAGATGAGTTAGATGCTCATCATTCTGAGATGCTGCAATTATTTCAACTGGATAGTATCTAAAGGAATTATTCCAAAACCAAGAACTCCGTTACTATAGTAATAGTACTATGGTAATGGTCTCAACTCTGCTAATGCACTTTGTTTCTACATGGGGCCAAATAACTTAGGCATAATTCCACTACGCCTTGTACCATACATATACTAACTTTCTGCTTATGACTGTGCCAACAGACTAGACTGGATCAATGCACAAACCACAAGCACTGGTAGATGTTTCTCTATGCTATTTAACAGTTGGTGTTTTGGCTTGGGCCTGTTAGCACTTCCTAGATGATGGGCGAAGAGGGTCTATTCCTAACAGTCAGTGCTATATTTTGTCTTCAGGACTGGAGAACGGGTCTGGATCTGATTTCTTTGACAATATAACTTGGACTCTGCTGCGAGCCTAGCTAGCACTTCACAGCACAACGTTTGGAAGACACACTGTTAGTAACCTTGCAAAATTTTGCCACTGGGCACTCTTGAACATGTTGTTGTCTTTGACAACAGACAGATCCCTTTACCATGAGAAGCTGCAACCAAAGCAAGATCTTGGTATTCCCACACTAACCTCAAGTTTAAAATGGAGATCCTGGAAATAATATAAGTAATCTGCCTGAGAATCTGATGTTCCTATTAAAATTTTAATGGTAAATGTGTCTGACTTCTTCACAGGCCAAATGACTAAAACTCTGTGGTGACTAGCTAGGAAACTACATGCAGCAGTGTGAAAAAGTGACCAGAGGTCTTCTCACATCTCATCTCTTGAGGTCATTTCAAGATAAGGAATTTTGTATCTAATTGTCACCTTTTTTTTGGTGAGGAAATGTGTTTGGGAAAGATGATTTTGTTATGAGACTGCACAACAGAGGAGGAAGGAGTGATAAAAAGATGTTATATTCCTTGGAAACCAAGGGAGAACTATGATTTCCTCTTATTTAGGACTGAGGCAAAAAGGCAGAATTGATCCCCAATCTCTCTCTAAGTGTTCCAGTCTAACCTGATAAGGAATTTTAGGAAGTCTAATTAACTCAGCGTTCCTCCAACTAATAACTTTTCTTGCAAATAGCTTAGCTTGTTTTGCTAAACCAAATGTGAATAACCTCCAATAGAGTCGTTTGGAAGGTAATTCTAACTGTCTTTATTTATATTTGTATAGATTGGCTTCATGGCAGGATCTCTTACAATAAAATGCAGCATAATAACTATCTACTAATGATACTTTGACTTGAAATATCGCCAGGAAGTTTAAATTGGTATCCACCTATTTTTAGCAGAAATAGCTGCAAACAGTTCATGAAATAAGCCCCAGCTGTAATAACAAGAAAAATTGACATAAACCAAATGCTCACTACGGGTGAATTTCCACCTACTCTTCACAAATAGAATGAGATCATAAACAGTGGGAGGCTGGCCTGTCTCTAATTTTAATTGTTTTATTTTTCAGTTCACAGCCTGATTAGATTGAGAATGGTAGGCAGGTATAATTTAATTTTAGCACTGACCCCCTACAGGATGGATTACAAAAGTGATGAGCCCTAGTAAGAATAGGCTGTTTAGTAGTTCATGTGCATGCAAAGAACTTGTTACACAATTTGTCTTCTCCGACTTCCTTTTGCATCAGAACTTAGTTTGAAGTGAAGTTCACCAAGTACCGTAACATAAACCACTGATACCAGCAAAGAGATACCGTTCATGGATTTCTCAAAGGGACCCAATGAAGATTTTCCTTACATACTGTGTGATACATTTGTATAATTGGTGCCATCTTACGAGCAGGTTGTTGACAATTTTTGGATTGGTAGGGGAAACAAAATATGAAGAACAATAATCATTCCATAGTTGAAAATGAAAATGAAATGTGACTTCCATTGTAAATCTGATTCAGAGCTTCTGTTCAATTTTGTAAACAAAGGCCTACCTGTCTATAAATGAAGCTCACCTGTATTTTTTTCTATTAAATTTTAAAATTATTTACTTGTGTATTCCTAAATATTATCTAGTAAGAAATTTCTTGTCTTAAGTTAAAAGTAGGAAGGAAAACAAGCTGCTTATGATTAAGATGCAGTGTTTACTACAACTATCACAGTCTTGTGAGAGTTTTTTCTTTGACAGTTCAACAAGAACATGTCAACGCTTTTACTGGATTCTCACAAATGATGATAGAATATTAGCTGTTCTATTCCATCATGTGTTTGACCCAATACCTTCCCATCTACCATCCTCCAAAGGACACATCCTTCTTCTGAACCTTAGTAAATCTATTGAAGTGAAAAACGTAAGTGAGAAACACAAACTCTACGGAGCTAAAAAAAAAAAAGAAAGTGTACAACTTTGTTGGACCAGCAGAAGTTTGAAGATCCTTAACAGTTCAAGCTCATGTTATGTGTCTAAATGATTTCTGCATTTGAAAACAGGATAAAACTGTACTAAGCATAACAACTAATGTGACATTTTTTGATTTCCCTCAACTTTTGACATGCAGATCTCACATCTGCCACCAATACGGAATCTGTCTGCGGAGAATGACTTCAATATTACTTAAAATTTCTTTAGAATTAGAATTATTAGAATTATTTGAAATACTTGAATTATTTGAATTATTTGAATTATTTAAATTAGAATTAATTACAAATTCCCAAGACATATTAGCAGTCTGCAAAAAGGTAACTAAGGATGTATTTTTTTTTCATAACGGGACAACTTATCTGGGTTGTCTCAAAAGCTTTGACAGAGCTATTGCCACAGTGCAGAGATATATAGAAAAAGTGTTCTGGAATAAGCATAAACCATTTTGTTTTCCACATTTACAAGTCACTAAAAAGGGTTTCCTTTCCTTTAGATCACAAATTTTATTAACTTGCTTACCTACTGCTGTGTGACTTCTACCAGTGCTGAGGTCTGAATTTTCTTCCACTATCGTATTCTCTTGTACTCCTTGGTTTTGCGTTTGTACAGTAAACAACCCTGTTCTCACCTCACAGATTATTTGGCAGAGAGAAATGAGAGTGATTTTATGCAGTAGCAAAGTGAACTTCTGTAAACATTTGGCTTCATCTGAGATATTTCCATATCCCAAGTACACAGCTATCAGAACTGTATTAAAAGCTGAATACGTTGCACAAGAGCTGAAATGTAAAGATGAGCCCGAGAGTATACTTGAACTCATACCTTTGGGGAAATGAGGTCCAACATCCTACATTAAAGGTAGATTCAGGACATGTTTTGAATCTCCTTGGAGACATGCCTTCAGCAAAGAAATGGAGGAAGGGCTGCGTGAAAGCCTTGGAGGGGACAGGGCTGTTAAGAACTGATAGTTATACAAAAAAAGTGAGGGCTAAAATATGTGTATAAGGTAAAACGGTTTAGATTCCTTTACATCTGACTTCTCTGAAATATTCTTACAATTCCTCCACTGATATGTAGATGTGTCCCTAATGGTTTTCCTGAGATGGTTAAGAACTGGTGGCTGCATCAGGCTCCTAAGTTCTTGTTACATATCAGTTTGAATTTTGTTTACCTTCTTAGTGGTTTCGTCTCTCCTCTCTGTGTGTGCTTTATTAGCCCTAAGGTCCTGGTCTCCTGATCATCCAGAAAGCCTTTGAAGTACATGGGTATCCCCATCCAGGATACATATCTGACATTCCTCTTGGTGGAGAGAGGAAGGATGGACATGGTAGTGTGGCTGTGAACATTATAAGACCCTTAGCTTCTGCCCAGTCCTGACTTCTGGGACATGCTCTCATGCCAACACCACTGTACCTCACCTCCCTCATACTGCTGCTGTGACCTCTGTAACTATGGGACAAAGGGACAGCAAAACAGAGAGCTCACATATACACAGCCTACAAGAGGAGAACAGCAGCAGACGGATGCGATGATTTTAACAGGAGAAGAAAAGAAAACTGAGAATCTCAGAATCTGTGAGAGCCCTGGAGAAGAGGATGCCCTGTGGTATTGTCTGACTGCTGCTAGAAGATGCTTATATTCACACATGGCACATTGGTCGTGCACGGCTCTACTTGGGGCAACATCAGGCTGGGGTCTTCTGGAGTGAATTTTACACACACATCATAGAATCATAGAATGGCCTAGGCTGGAAGGGACCTTAGAGATCATCTAATCCAACCTCCCTGTCATGGGCAGGGACGCCTCTCAACTAGATTAGGCAGCACATGATCATCAAACCTGGACCTGTCTTGGGGTTCAAGGAGGAGGTGGTGAGGTACCTAGCCAGGCAGCAGGCTTTCTGGGGCTCAGTTGACCTATGAAAGGAGCTAGCAGGCAACTATCAGTAGTATCAGTGTTCCGAGTGGCTTACACCTTGCTGCAGAAATGCTCCTTCCCTCCAGGAAAGGTAAATACTACCATAGGACACTCTAGCAGCCTCTGATCAGCCTTCAAATGGCTTTTGTTTTTGAGTGCTATAAACATGGAAAAATAATAACCTTTGGACCTGAGGAAACAGAGCTGGTAACACCCTGCCTTTTTGGTGAGGTAAATTTTTTATCAAAATGGTTGATTATCTCAGGAAGTGAAGAATGCCTTGTCCTCCTTCTCCCTAAATGCAAGATATTAACTCCTTGCTTGCCCTAGTGCTGCTAAAGGATACCTCCTTTAGGATTTTACTTTTCTTATTCTTGAGGGACTATTTTTTAAAAGAGTTTTACAAAGGTAGATTTTACAAAACTATTTGAAAACATAAATTTCTTCTTGTTTAGGGACTTCTACTAGACATCTTCTTTCCCTGCCATAACAAAGCTGCTGGTGAATCCACCAGATCGTTCCTTTTCTTCTCCTTCCGAATACTTGCTTTGTTCAAGCTGAATTGCGTAACTGGCAATCTCAGTGTATCTGTGCTCTTTCAAATACTGCAATGGGCTGTTAAAGAGAGACATTCTTTCTGCTGCCACAGCCACATTTAATAAGGCCATGTGAGATATTCAGAAATAGGCAGTGATGTTGATTCCTAGGGTGTTTTTTTGAGGAGGAAGCAGAGCACACCTAAAGCATTGCTATTTGATTCCAACAGATGCCATTTTCCATGGAGGTACCCTACACCCAACGGGAATCCTAATAATAACAGCAAGAGGTTAAGCCAAAGAATGAGGGAAATATTCAATCCATATAGGTGTTGTATGGGTTTCCACATTTGTTTTTACATGTCTCCTTTGTAATTGTTCAGAAATAAAACTTTGCAGAGTATGGCAGCACACACTCTACACGTTGGATTATATCATGTTTTTGACTGTGAGTAGCCTGTGTTCATTTCATCCCAGTTGAAAAGCATTAGATTTTCAAAAGAGGAGTTGATTTTAAGCGCGTTCATTCTGCCGGGGGAAGGTTTTATAAAGCCAAGCTGAGCAACTTGTAACTGTGAACTAAGTTGCCTGTCTTTGGAGCTCAGCAGGCTAAGTCTGAATCATGTTTTCCTGCAAGTGATAGCTTTGAAAGAAAAGAATCTGGGCTTTCTGTTTTGCTGTCCCTTTGTCCTGTTGTTAAAGAGGTCTCCTTCAAGCTCTGCGACTCAGCAGTATGAGGGAGGTGAGGTACAGTGGTGTTGGCATGAGGCAGGGGGCCTTGAACTCCAGCTTTCTAATCCTGCTTCTGAGAGAAATCAAACCAAATTAAAAACATCTCCGGGCTAGATAGCGCATAATGTCACAGCGTTGGCTTAGAAGCAGTGCTGAGGTGTGCAGCCCAGCAGGAGCTCCTGGAGGCAATGTGCTGTCATTCAAACCAGCACAGATGCTGTTTAATTCCAGCCAGCAGCCTGACGTGGGGCTCTGAGGATGGTATGTGTCCCCCGTGTCTTCGACAGCAAAACCACAGCTGCTTCCTCCTCACCTTTGGAGAGGGAGCAGAGTGCATTTGCCCCCAAACATTGCACTACCAACAGTCTTTTCTATACTTCTGTTCTCTTTCCCTTTTCTCATTCCCTGCCTTTGTCTCCCACTGGCCCACAGTTGCTCACATCCACAACAGTTCTTACATTGCCCTGGAGTTTCTGCTCCTGGCTCAGAGCTTCTGCCATGGTCCAAAAGCACAAAGTGCATCTGAGGATTTGGACTGAAAAGGAGGAATCGAGCTAGTCTCTCGCTCCCTTCAGCTGTGACTGTTTGTGTGCCTGGCTGGTACCCTTGGTTACATGACAGCGGTCGGCAGGCAAACAGCCTTAAGTAACTTGCAGCAGATGCCAATGGCAGCAAGGGCAGCTGGACATTGCCAGTGCATGAGGAGACCTTGGATACCATCCAACAAGAACTTCTCTCCCATTCGTATACCACTGGAGGATCCCAGTCAACTTGGGCGATTCTCCTGCATGATGGCTGCTGCACAGACAGGATCTGTAGCAATGTGCTAGTGGTCCTTTTCATGATTATAATGCGTTAGACTGAACAGCTCTAGGACACAACTCTAAGATCCAAGAGCATTATGCTTAGGTGTTATGTTTAATTCATGTACGTGCCTGCAAACATGACATGTACGTTTCATTGTCAAAAGGACAATGACATTGTGCTCGGAGTTCTAATCGGAGGGCAATAACCTGAAACGTTCATTTATGTTGTATATCAACATGCAAATTTCAAAGGATATGGGTGCGTGCTTCTACTTACAAAGGTTTAATTGGCCACTACTTAAATGGAAATCAGAATATGTAAACATATTTGCAAGAGTAGCTTCATCTCTGTACTCATTTGAGTTGAGTTGCTGTGCTAGGTAAATAAATCTAATCACTTCTAAATATATAAAGTGTGATGTGGCACAGTGCAGGATGGAATAGAAAATATTTACGAATCTATTTCCTGTATCAGGTTAGAGAGGAAAAGGCACATGTCCCATTTTGAGACTCTTCTCTAAACTACAAATAAAAGTAAAAAAAATCTATCATGTATTAAAACTATTAAATTTTGTATAAAACTTAAATAGCTGCATTTTCACATTTCTAGTGTTGGTTATAAGGAAAATTAAGTGTTGAACAATACAGGCTGCATTTTGCTGCCTTTATTTTCCTTGTATTTGAAAGCAAGTTTCAGTGGGATTAGTTGCTGGGCATGGCTAGTAGTGAGGCCCATTGAATCTACTTCTGATCTAAATAGTATCAGAAGATCTTCATATTTCAAGAACGAATTTGCAGAACTTGAGAGACCTGATTCAGCTTCAAGATAGGGATGAACCTCTAGCATCCAGTGTTTGATTGCAACTCTGAAAACTGCCTGTTAATCACTAATGTTGATATGGTATCAATGGGTGGGAAAGTGTTTAATCATATTCCTTTTTCTTTACTTCTGTATTTCCCCCATGCTCTTGTTTAGATAAATCCATCCTAGAAAGCAGTTATGTATCCCTGGCTCCTGCTTTCCTTGAGAGATTGCACTGGCCTGGTATATATGTTCTTTACATTTAGATCCTGACGTGTTGTGACATGACCTAGATTCATAGTACCCTGACAGAATGGACAATGGTGAGACAAATCTCAAGGCCCATACACAAACATTTATTAATTCCTCACAATGTGTATTTCAAACTCATGATAATTAGTTTTAGTTACAAGTCACACTAGGGCAGGCAATATACTGTGACTTAATGATAACCAGGAAAAGACTGTCTATACAACAAACTACAGCAAGCTGCATGCGATTTAATGATAACAATGAAAAAGGACAATAACAGCTTATAACAGGCAGCATTATACTTAATGATTACAACACAGAAAGTAAATATAAACTAAGCAAGCAGTATGATAGGCCTTGCATTACTTAGTGAGAAAGGGGAAGGGGAAAGGGAAAGAGAGAGAGGAAAGAGAGGGAGGGAGAGAGTGGGGGAAAGAGAGACAGAGATCACCGGTCCGGGTTCCTCCATTGGTCCTGCCAACAATGGTTCAAGGATGCCGTCATCTTTTCTTCTCCTCCTGCACTTTTCTTCTTTGTGTCTTCACCTCAGTGTACATGTTTCTTCTCTTCTTCTTCTGTCTGCTTTCTTCTGTCAAACTTTTTGCTTTTTCCCACATCAATTTATACACACTTTTTCTATATGTGGATGTACAGCATGTCCAGTAGGGAAGCAGGGCACTTCATTGTTTACGACCATATGCAATTGCATTATCTCTATGGGAGATATGCTAGGAGACAAGGCCATCCTTCCTTCGAAGGATTCCTGATCTCATGCATGAGATTAAGACAATTGCATATGGTCGTAAACAATGAGATTAAGGCTCTTTGAAGCATCTGTTTCCAGTTTCCTTCTAGCACATTCCATTTAGCCCTTATCAGCTTGCCACACAGGACCAGAAACCAGTCTTGTTTTTGACCAAGCTGGGGGGTTGTAAAATGCCAAGAAACATTTAAGGCAAATATTCACACATCTGTCTGCTACACGTGTAAGTGGAAATTAACTTAAAAATAATGTGACAGAGTGGAGGTTAACCAAAATTATTTTAAAAAATAAATAAATGGGTACAACTTTAAAATCTACAGCTCTGGGCCATTTTGTCTCAGCAACTCTTTCATTATTCCAAGGCTTGTCCTCAGGGGCTTTCCTCATCATCTGCCATGACTGTAGCTGTATGCTGAACAGTGACAACTCTCTGCAGATTTCCTGGCACAGGTAAGTGTAAAACTGCTTCTCTTTCACCACCAGACATAGCCTCCACCCCAAGTGGAAAGAAATCAGAAGGTTGCTTTCTACTGCTATATTTACATGCAGAGATATTAATTTTTCACTTTTTTGTTGTTGTTGTTTGGAGAGTTCTGTTTAAAACTCGGATGTTTCTAATGAATTTGATGCCTCTGATGTGTCATAGTTTAAGCCCACCCAGCTGGGAGAGCTACACAGACACTTGTTCACTCTCACTCCTCTCTCTTTAGGGATGGGGAAGGAGAGAATTCAACAATGAAGGCTCAAGGACTGAGATTATAACAGGGAGGGTTCACTCACCACTTATGGTTACAGACAAAAAAAAGAGTGGACTTCGAGGAAAAAACCATAAATTTAATTTGCCACCACCATTTTAACCAAATCAATTAGATCAGACTAAGGTAGTGAGAGAAAATAAATATAACTCATCTTAAATACACTTCTCTATTCCATTCTTCCCTTCTTCTTTCCTACCTTCTTGCCCTCATTGATGTAAGGGACAGGGAGTGAGGGGTGTGGTTTAGCGTTTTCTATGACAATCCCTCCTCCTCTTTCTCCTCAAAGGGTCTTGCCCTGATGCCACGTGGTGTCCATCTCACGGGAGGCAATCCTTTCCCTCCACATGAGTCCTTCCCACCAGTGTGGGACCCACCCGTGGCCTGTAGTGTCCTTTGCTCCTGTACGGGTCCTCCTTGGGGTTGCAGTTTACTTCGGGCATGTCCTCTGCTCCCACATGGTCTTTTTGTCTCCTGGCATAGGGTCCTTCATGTGCTGTTGTATCCTGGACATTTCACTGCCATTAATATCAGTTCACAGGCAACCATCCTGCCATCATCTCAGCACAAGCTCAGGGAGATCTCTGCTCTGGTGCCCTTTTCCCCCTCACCTTTGTCTTCACCCACAACATGTTTTTTCCTCTTCAACTCCACCTCCTTTCCAAAACAAACAACTTCCCAACACAAAAGACATGACAGGGAGATAAAGAGATAAAGAGTCTGGCCCAACAGGTTTCCCTCTTAAAAACGTTGATTGCAGAGGCCCTGATTGGTCTGACCTTGGCCAGAGACAGGTCTGACTTTTACCTGGGCTGAGGAAGGCACTGGAATTTTCACAAGGAGCTGCCACCACAGCCATCTCCCTGTGACCAAAACCCCTATCAGACACAAACACATGGCAGAGGTCAGAACTAATTTAGCCTCAGTTATTTCTACTAAGGCAGGGAAGAAATCTCATGCCAATGGGGCACGAGGCACTGTTTCTGTGCTTAGAAAAAAAATCCCATTATGCAAAGGGAATCTTTGTCCCTTTCCTCTTCTTCATTTTCTTGAAGTTTTTAAGTAGTTTACTTACGGACTCAAGCTCTTTCCATTCCTACTGCAGATCTAACAAACACTGTATTCCCAAGCAGGCTCTGTGAAAAGAAACACACGTTTCATCACGTCTCAAGCTTTCAGGACAATGACTCAGATTCGTCGATTCTCAGGCCAAGATTAAGGTGAACACCAGAGATCCTAACACCACTTTTATTTATTCACAACAATGAATCTTATAGCTGACAACAATGGACCTTGATTGCCCACTTAGTGGTCATGTCAACGAGCCTCACAACAGAGAACCACTTGTGTAAAGAGACTTTGCCATAAATAACTTTTTTTTTGTGTTAAGAAAGATAAAGATAAAAGGAAGGAGAGAGAGAAAGAGAAAGAGAGAAATCACCTTTGGATCCTGTGATGATGATGACACATGGTAGCAATCCTATGGTGATGAGCAAGGGCACCTAACTTGTGGAACTATTGCCTTTTATACAGTCAAGTCCTCACCCCACCAGGCTGTTTACCCCTTGTGGAAAATTATTGAGGTCTGGTGGATGGTGGGAACCTCTGAGGGGGTTACCCCTTCACTCTGCTGGTATGGACCTCTTTGCTTTGCAGCTGTAGCTCCAAGCCCTAGCTGCCCTCATACCTTCACCAGGGTGCTGACTGGGCAGTTGGCTCAGAAAAGTGTTGAGTGACCTCCACACAAACAGGGCCAAGCGATGGGCAGGCAGCTGTGGCCAGTTTCAATTCTGAAAAGGCCCAGACTGTTTGAGATATCAGTTTATCAGTCTCTTACAATCATGCGTCTCTGACTCTATTTTCAAAGCAAATTTTCAGAGAGAACTTGGTATTTCAAAACCTGCTTTGTTAAAAAGACTTGTTAACAAGGCGAGGGTATGTCCTGCATGACTGAAAAGCAAGGCTATTCATTTTTAATAATGGACAAACTGCAGCACAGTCCATGAAGATAAATTTAACCATTAGAATAACAATATGGAGGCTTCAGAATCAAACAGCTTTTTAAAAATTCAAACTTAGTCAAATCTGCTTAGTTATTTTATATCCAAATGAAGGCTCCCGCTTTCAGAAAATAATATACTATGTGTTCGAATAATTTACTGTGTCTTCTCTGTCACTACCCAGCCATTTGCAAGGAGGCCGGTATTTGAGGAGCTTTCTGAATCAGGGTAAGAAATAGAAAGTGGGTTGCCAACATGTTGCATTAAGCATCTGCAGAATCTGTGGCACCACTGAGAATGTTTCCTAACAAGACTGAATACTCTTCTCCCCCTCGTTCACCCACTAAAACCAGAGGAAATGTTATTATGTTGCAGTCTAATTTTCCAATACACTTCACCAGGCACTTATGCTATGTGTTTCTTACGATTGTAACCTTTCTGAACACAATGGGTACCACAGTCTCCTTTAAATAAAGTCTTGTTAGCATTAAACACACAAAAGAAGACAAATTTGTGTCCGTTCTCAGGAAATAAACGGAGGAGCCTAGTGAAATACATCAATAACCTCTCAATTAGCACACTCATTAGGAAGTATGTCGAGCAAACTAATGAACTTTTTGCTTCTTGCATAAGATAAAATTTACAATGGAAAATGAGAAAGTAGACATAGTGTATGTTACGAAATTATAGAGCTGTGTGAACGGCTCTAATAAAAAACATTTTTCCCCTGTTCAGAAATCATGGATTTTATTCTGCTGAACTTCAATAATAACATTCACTGTAATGCACTCCTTAGCCCTCTAAGTGGCTAATAAAAATTAATCTTCAACAGCAATGAGTAGTACTGGGGTGATTCTGCTACCTTAAGATTGAATTACTCAGGCTTTAAGTCCTTGTAAAGGGGAGTGGGATACGCTACATCCTGTTTACCAGGTGTTTCAGGAGAAATCAACATGAAGGCATGGAAATTTACCAAAAAATATGAAGGCATGCTGCGAAAAACCAGGGAGACTCTTAATTCACAGCGTTAATTTCTAAAATATTTTTTATTATTATCCATCTGTTTTAGTTTAATAACAGAATAAAATTCAATATGAAGCAATCACTCTCAGACATTTCTCTGCTACACTTGTTAACATAGTCTAATATCTGTGGTACTTTCACATCTTGTCTGAAATGAGTTGAGGATGACCTTAGTCTCTTGGACCTGTACTGTAAAGATAGATTAGAAATGCTTAGGTCTTCTCAGTATATGGAGCTTAGGATATCTCTGCTCTTGCTCTAGGCCCCTCTGTTGAGGTTAGATGGATGAATCTGACTTCATGTACAGAGGAGAGGACAAACCAAAATTTGGGTGGCATCCTCCTACAGAATGCTAAAGTAATGGTGACTAGACACTATATAGTGAATACCAAGGAAAACTGAGACCAAATCATCCTGGAGCTAATGAGATCATGAAATTGTTACATGTGGGTTTTTTTACCATTCAGACCAGGGCTGTCTTACACAGCATACACACATCAGAAATAAAAAGGGACTAGCTATGTGAGTTTTAGTTTAGTATAAAATGTTGTTTTCAGAGCTGCATGTCCAGGTTCATAACCTGGTTGCACCATGGTGGTTTGCACAGAGGTTTCCTGGTTCACACGACGCAACTGACTCTGAATGAGTAAATCCTAGCTGATCAGTATGGTAGGGCAGAAAGGAAGAGAGTGAGTAAGGGAAAGGAGAAAAAAAAGCCTGCAGTGGAGTTATGTAACTAATAACATGTTTTTTAAACAGCTGCTTGTATAGGAGAGTACAGTACATAAGTAGCCATTGGCTACTCTGTGAATACATATGTGTGAGAGAAAGAATTCACCTAGGAATTACCATGACTGTTTTCAGCTTGTTTATTTTTCCTCCTCTTTTCTGCTTAAATAATAATATCCTTTACAATCTCAAGCCGTAATAAAGGACAGACCATGATTTCTTATTGATACAATAGCTTTTAAGAACAGAGAAAATGAACTAGTTTTAAAAGTATATAAAAGGATACACATGCTGCCTAAATATTCTGTCCCAGTTGCTATATTATGACTACTGGGTAGTTAGCTGAGCTCCATATTTTACGTATAAAGATAAATGCCAATCTAGTAGTTTGATTTCTCATTAGTAACATCTGAATTTCCAATAATTCTATTTTCGACAATAATTTTTTCAGTTCTGTGAAAACTTTCTCCTTCTCACTTCTTTTGGAAAAACAAGGGGGAGGGGAAAGAAAGTCTGTGTGAATTTTCTCAATTTCACTAAAAAGGGCAGTCTCTTCTACGATCACTGATATGGCTGTTGTGAAATATTCTGTAGTTATAATGGACTTGTTCCAGAAGTTTCACTGAGCTGATCCAATCCCTAATCCCTGCTCTAAATTGTTTCTTTTGGTGCCACATCACAAAATTAATCTTTCCATTTGCTTTGCGCTGAATCATTTAACAGTGTGTGAATTCATATAAAGAGCCATGAGGCAAAGCTTTTGATAAAAGTTGGCTGGAACTAAACCAGCCTGCATATCTTATTTGGGAATAAGAAAAGAAAAGTTTCAAGAATGACAGGTTTGGCTGCAACTTTTAGTTGTTCTCTTTCCCTCATGCCAGATTACATAGTCCATGTAATAGTTTCCTTGTTTTTAATATATTTTCTGTGCAATCAGGTGGTCCTGAGAGATGACCTGGTCATTCAGGGCACTTGTTTATTCTGGTGATTTGAAATAACATTACAGTAGCAATGTGTCACATGCAGAAAAACAATTCCAGTAGCAAGATTTCTACTGAGGATCTAATGGTGAGTTTAAATAACATCTTGTGTCAGTGTTCATAAAAGTACTGTGGATACAGGACCAGTTTCTGAGGAAAGGTTTATACTACAAGTAAAGAACATCTTACTAGCTCTTTGAGTCTACTCCCACTATAATGATAGTAGTGATGATAAAACTTGTTGCTTTTGCACAGCTGCTCAATTAATAGAGATGATCTTTATTGAATTCTTGTTTTGTAGGATCCTATCTTAGAACCACTGCTACAAAGCGACAGAGAGACTGAAAGCTCCACCAGTATTGTCAGTAGGAAAAATTGGTGAGAATGCTGGAAGTGTAACTCCTATTCTGGGAAAGTTAGACTGAAGAAGATGGGTTAGTCTGCAATTTGAATAAGATGTAATAAAAAAAAGTGCTGGAATGTTTCTGACCAGATTATCTGAACAGTTGCTTACTACCCTTGTATCAGCTAACTCGGCTTTACATAAAGAAAAGAAGGAGAAAATAAATTATAGTTAATATTTGAAGTGGGAATCATCTTGTCTAACTTTCAGGCTGTGATTCACTCCCGAGCTGGACACAGGGAACTCAGTTACGCATTTTGTATCTATATGTCAGTGAGGTATTTAAACTCCCATTCTAGTGAGCATAGGACATATACTGCTGACAGACCTTGACAGCTCCCAAGCTCAAAAACTCTTCTCACTTCCATGCTTGTGTTTGACCCTGATCTTTCTTCTCATACTTCAGAATTATCAATGGAAAACATTGCTGATTCTAGATCCAGAGCATACCAAAGCTTTTGAAATGTTGAATTCTGTTTAACTCTGTAAAACTGCAAGATTATTAGAATCAACTTATTTATTTATTTTATTTTTTGCCTCAACTAGCCTGGTTCAGGAAGATTTTATTTAACTTTTTGTGGAAGAAATGACAAGATAATGTGCAGATTGGAATATTTATTGATTATATTTTAAAAATGTGTTAATATTGGCAAAATTGAGTGCTCCAGTGACAAAATCAAAGAAAGTAATATTTTGTAGTTTGCAGAATCCTAATCAGAGTGTCAACACTTCCCCGTGTGCAACTGAACTATATTGAGGGAAATCATATAGACACTGATGATTTCACACTTAAGCTAACATTCTTGGTTACCTGCAGCCAGTTATCTTCATGGTTGGGTATTACAAGGCTGGGCACCAGCACATGAGTTTACAAGCATCTCGCTGTACTAAAAAGAGCTAGAAACTAATTATAAGACGTAATTGTCCTCCTATGACAGAATAACTCAGGATGAATTTTATCATCATTGCATTCAGGTGGGTGCACATGTTCTAACACCAAGAAAATAAACATCTGCTTTATGTAAAGCAACTGAGTTAATTTCGTTGGCTGCATCTACTAATTTCTTTGACAGCAGTCCTGGGAGCATGGGAATAAAAAGTGGATCTGACCTTTCCTTTCCTTTTTCTTTTTCTTCTCCATTCTGTCTTTTTGCACCTGCAAAAGCTCAGAGATGTTTTTTGTTGTTGCTGTTGTTTTGTTCTGCTTTCCGATGTACCTCACAACATAGTCACCTAATTTGATACTGACAACATATGAAGTAAGCAGAAGTCTTGAAACAGTCTGGACCTACTGTCCTCCTGGGGCTTCTCTTAAAAGTTCAGTTTCTGGAAGAAAGTGAGATCTGGTCTTAAGAGCATGACTTGGGGGAGATGGGAGTGAAGAGTGTGTATGAAAACACATCTGAGTTACTTTTAATTACTTGATAAGGTTGTTGACTTATATTTCTAGATTGTCTCTATAAGTAGGGTAGCAACATATTTTAAAATTCTGAAATTCTTCAGTTCCAGAAGATAGAACCCCTAGACCTTATGGTGAAACCTAATATTGTGAGAATAACTAGAATTTGGAGCAATACTGCAACACTGAGAATGAGAAGACTTGAAATAAGTTTGAGAAGGACTATATATATGAATGTGTTGATTTATGCCCAAACTTGTTTGATCTAATCTAGTATTAAGAATCTTTCACTAGTAGAAATCTTAAGCCAGTGGTGGAAATTTCATCCTCACAGATGATCCGTGTAGAAAAGAAGGTATCAATTCTTATATCCTTTTTAGCTCTTTCCCTTATAGATACTAAAGCACCTGTGAGAGATCATCTAGAAAGTGCTATATTATTTTCTATTTAGAGATGAATTTACGTAGTCAAAGACTTGTCTGTTGAGCCGAGAATGAACTCCTTGGGGCATACATCTAATGCCAGCAAGAATGAGTAATTTAGAACTTGAAGCTTGTACTTCCTCCCCAGATGATAAAGGAAAAATATAAATGTGTTTTAAAAATTATCTTTTACATTTGCATCTAGAGGAAAATACAGCAGCTCCAATTTATTTGATTTGTTCATTAATTGCTCAGCTAATGCTTGGAAAAACACACAACAGGGACAAAATGTAACCATGCAACACACCAGGTGGTACTGTGAAAAATTTTGAGCTACCAGAAGAGTGTATGTAACACAGAAAATGTAGTGCATATTAATCCAAAAATAAACAAGAAAGAAAAATTAATTTGTATTTAGGTCTGTAAACTTTAACAGTATTATCCCATAGAATATAGGAAGGAACATGAAAAAGTGTGCATATGTGGAACTGGAATGGACAGAGGATTATGTGAATGTATCCACTATATCATAAAATGCATTTGGTCTGTCATCAATATATAGCTAACAAATTTCAGAAATTATTTTTTTGCAGTTTTTCTGCTCAGATCCAAATGTGGGTTCAGAAATGTGGCAACACTGTGCAGACATATAACGTGGACTTACTAGCTGGGAATCATCCAACAATCAATTTTATATAAAACAAGGTTTTCTTCCAGAAACCCCACATCTAGGTTTTCATGTCCTGCTCTGTGTTGACTACCTTGTTTCTGCAATTGCATTTCCAGTTAGCTTGCAAATGCACGTATAAAAGTGACAGCTTAATTTGATCATGACTAGCTGGTTCCAAGAGTCTTTACATAAAGGCTATGTCACACAAATTTGTGAGTTGTTAACTAAATTAAAAGACCCCACCTTTTCTAGTTGCATTTTTTTATTGTTGTTGAAGAAGAGATCTCAGGCTGCTTATGTTGTCATAATCCATTTGCATCCCTGGCTCCACTGGCATTGACTTACATTAACTTGAATCCATCCACCTCTGTATTACTAGACAGGGGTGTCTTCACCTCTAAGCAACACAGAAAATAGTAAGGATGGCAGATGTAAAGATTCTTAGTCAGAAAACCTCTATACACTAGCAGATGTGTCAAGGTAAGTTGTGACTCCATGCACTTGTCATATGCAACAAACTGACTGTGTCCCAGCTTCCTAGGCATTCGCCATGGCATCTGGGCTTATACCTTACCAGGTAATAGTAGGTCTCTGTATTTTTATTTTTTGTTTTACCTCTGTTGGGATCACAGTCTGCAATATCTTAGACCTGGAAAAACAACTCCTTTGGAAAATCTTTTTTTAGTAAATGTTGTTTGTTATTGGCTGCATGTTCCATCTTTTTTTTTTTTTTTTTGACTATGATGCAAGTGTCTTCCAAGTTAGAGAATTATCCACATTATGTACAGCCATCCAAACCTGTGTCAGAGACAAGGGACAGACTGAATACAAAGAAAAACTAACATCTTTATGCAAATAGAACTGTATAGCCATGTAGAGGTAAAATGATTTTCAATACTAGAAATATGTTGCAACTGATTTGGATGGCAGTGGAATAACCCAGATATATCATGGCTTCAGATGTCTCTGTGAAAAGGTCATGAAAATTTTATTATCTTCTTACAATGAGTAACTTTTTTCTCACTCTTTTTCTCAGGAACACCAGAATCTGAGCATTTCTACAGAGACTTGGTGGTCATTCCCATTTCAGTCCAGAAGGAAGTATCTTTCAGGCCCTGGTTGCTTACTTCCTAGTTTAAAAGATTTGATCACTGTACTGGGTTCAGCTAGGATAGGGTTAATTTTAAATAGGGGGAGGGGCTAGTTGGAAGTTGCTGAACCAAACTTGTCGCTAGTCAAAGGGATATTCGATGCCATCGTGATGTCATGCTCGGGGTATATATATAGGGGGCTAGTGGGGGCCGGGGGCTCTTGCTTTTCCGGCTCTGCTGGGTTCAGGGTGGTGAGATCCGCGTTACCTGTTACTCACGTTATATCTGGTTAAACGTTACTGTTATTTCACTGTCATCGTTACCATTTATGTTCACCATTAAAACAAACTGTTTTTTATCTCAACCCTA
Source organism: Trogon surrucura (assembly GCA_020746105.1). Taxonomy (NCBI): domain Eukaryota; kingdom Metazoa; phylum Chordata; class Aves; order Trogoniformes; family Trogonidae; genus Trogon; species Trogon surrucura. The sequence continues at coordinate 36,493,667 of CM036617.1, forward strand.
CGAGCCTCCGCCTCCTACTCTCTCTGGGCTCTTCCCCTCACTCCCGGCAGGGGTGAGCGAGTGAGAGAGCGGCCACGTGGTTCTTTGTCTCTCCTGGCCGGTCACTCAGCTTAAACCACAACAATCACCAGCTTAATTTCAAATATTTTTTCAAATTTATCTAAATGGAGACAAGTAATGAGTGGCATTCCTCAGGGGCTGGTACTGGGACTAGTGTTGTTTAACTTCTTGGGCAGTGGGATTGTGTGTACCCTCAGCAAATTTGCTGATGACATCAAGCTATGTGGCCAACATGCTGGAGGGAAGAGATATCACGGAGAGGAACTTTAATATACTTGAGAGGTAGACCTGTGCAAACCTTATGAAGTTCAACAAGACCAAGTTCAAGGTCCCACACCTGGATTGAGGCAATCCTCATTATCAATACAGGATGGTGAATGATGTGACAGAGAGGAGCCCTGTGGAAAAGGACTTGGGGTACTGGTGGATGAAAAGATGGGCATAAGCCAACAATGTACACTTGCAGCTGAGAAGACCAATTGCATCCTGGGCTGCATCAAAAGAAGCCTGACCAGCAGATCAAGAGAGGTATTCTGCCCCTCTTCTCTGGTGAGGTTTTAACCTGAAAGAAGACAGATTTAGCCTAGACATTGGGAAGAAGTTCTTTACTATGAGGATGATGAGACACTGGTGAGAGGTGAGTGTCTCATCCCTGGAGATGTTCAAGGTCAGTTTGGATGGGTCTTTAAGAAACATTGTCTTAGTGAGAGGTGTCCCTGCCCATGACAGGGGGGTTTGAAGTCAAGAAGATATTTATCCTATTTCCAGGCCCATCGTAGGAGGTTTTTGTTCACTATAGGATGGACTGTCCTCCATATCCTAGCATCATCTGGATATTGTCATCTATCACATTCGCTGTTACAGGAAGGAACTATGATATTAATGGCATGTGTAAGGTTCATTCTTTCTCCCTGTAGCATACTCTAGATTCAGGACTTTTGATCCCTTGTACTGAAAGTCCCTATCTGTGGTGCATCAGGAAGTGTGTGGATTATGTTATGAGAACAGACTGAAGCTATGATCTTTGCCATCCTGTATTTTTATGTTTTGAAAAGTCAGAAGAGCTTGATATACTAGACTGAGGGTGAGAGTTATCTGGCTAAATGACTGTATCTACAGTGAGGTTATCTAAAAGGGAAATCCTGGGTTTCTTTTATAGTCAGTGAAGAAAACTAACAACTGATAGTTTCTAATTTTATGGAGCAACTCAACTCATTCTACATCAGACACGTGAAATTGCTCATATGAATTATCCTTTAAGATTGCCTCATAACTATGAAGGAAACACAAGTTGACTAACTGAGATGTCGACATACAGGGTGGGATTCAGTTGCTCATATGTAGGCTCTGACAGCTTTTACTCCTCAGAACAACCAAGAGTTTTTGATGAAAGCTGAATGACAGACAGGATACTTTTTAGAACTTCAAGTAACACAAAGCAGCTCTGCTTAGATGGTGTGATTGTACACTTAGTGTGGTCCCTTTGAATTTTGCTTTTACTCTCTCGTTTCCTTTCCACTGCAGCTGCTTGGCTAAAAAAATTAACCCAAACAAAAAAGTTCCTGTGTTTGTTCTTCTGGAGCATCAGTGCTACTATTTTCTAGAAAAGAACTGTTTTCACTACCTAGAATCGATTTTTTTGTTTGTTTGTTTCATTTATGTTACTGTTGTTTAGAAACTACAGAAGTGCCTGAGAATGGTCATGTAGGAGTTAGGACTTCTCACTCTAAAAAAGCGGCAAAGTCAATAGCCCAACAGAACTGCACCTAGACCAATGCACACAGTGTGGGGAACAAAAAAGAGGATCTGGAAGCCATAGTGCAGTGGGAAAACCATGACATAGTTGCCGTTATGGAAACAGGGTGGGATGACTCAGACAAATGGAGTGCTGCAATGGATGGCTATAAACTCATTAAAAGGGACAGGCAAGAAAGGAGAGGGGGTGGGGTAGCAATGTATGTTAGGAAATGTTTTAACTGTCTATAGCTTAATGATGGTGACAATAAGGTTGAGTGTTTATGGGTAAGGATCAGGAAAAATGCCAACATGACAGATATGGTAGGAATCTGTTATAGACAAGCCACCCAGGATTAAGAGGTAGATGAAATATTCTATAACCAGATGAGAGAAGTCTCAGAATCACTATTCCTTGTTCTCTTGGAGGACATTAATTTACCAGATGTCTGCTGGAAATGCAGCAGACAGGAAAGAGTCCAGTTGGTTCCTGGAGTCTGTAGAAGACAGCTTCCTGACGAAACTGGTGAGGGACCCAATGAGGAAAGGTGCCTGCTAGACCTGTTGTTTGTGGACAGAGAAGGACTTGTTAATGATATTATGATTGGAGGCTGTCTTTGGCATAGCAATCAAGATAGAATTTTTGAATCTTGGAGAAGTAAGGACAGGAGTCAGCAAAACTGGTATCTTGTACTTCCAGAGGGCAGATCTAGGCCTGTTTAGTAACCTGGTTGTCAGAGTACCTTGGGAGGCAGTCCTGATGGGCAAAAGTCCAGAAAGTCTGGACATTCCTCAACAAGGAAATCTTAAAGGTGCATCAGTAGGTCGTCTCCATGTGCTAAAAGACGAGCCAGCACGGAAGAAAACCAGCTTGGCTGGAACTTGAGATAAAAAAAAAGAGAATTTATGATTTTTACATTTGGAAAAAGGGCCACATGACTCAGGACTTCAAAGACGTTTTGACATTATACAGGGAGAAAATTAGAAGGGCCAAAGCCCAAGAACTACATTTTTCTACTATGGTAAAAGACAATAAAAAATATTTTTACAAGTGCATTAGTAATAAAATGAGGGCTAAGGCCGGTTCTATTTAATAACTTTATCAATGATCTGAATGAGGGGATCAAGTGCAACCTCAGTAAGTTTGCTGGCGACACCAAGTTGAGCAGGAGTGTTGATCTGCTGGAGGGTAGAAAGGCTCTACAGAGGGATCTGGACAAGCTGGATTGATGGACTGAGACCAATTGTATGAGGTACAACAATGCCAAGTGCTGGATCCTGCCTTTGGGTCACAACAACCCCATGCAATTCCACAGGCATGGGGAAGAGTGGCTGGAAAGCTGCCTGCCAGAAAGGGACCTGAGGGTATTGGTCAACAGTCGACTGAACAGGAGCCAGCAGTGTGCCCAAGAAGACCAACAGAATCCTGGCTTGTATTGGAAATTGTGTGGCCAGCAGGACTAGGGAAGTAATCATCCCACTGTACTTGGCACTGATGAGGCTACACCTCAAATTCTGACATTGAGATTCTGGAATGTGTTCAAAGAAGGACAATGAAACTGGTGAAAGGTCTTGAGCACAAGTCTTACAAGGAGCGGCTGAGAGAACTGGGGTTGTTTAACTTGGAGAAAAGGCGGCTAAAGGGAGAACGTATTGCTCTCTACAACTACCTGAAAGGAGGTTGTAGTGAGGTAGGTGTTGGTCTTTTCTACCTTTGTAACAGGCAGTACTACAAGAAGAAATCACAGAATCACAGAATGTCAGGGGTTGGAAGGGACCTCAGAAGATCATCTAGTCCAACTGTCCTGCCAAAGCAGGATCACCTGCAGTAGGTCACACAAGAACGTGTCCAGGCAAATTTTGAATGTCTCCAGAGAAGGAGACTCCACAACCTCTCTGGGTAGTCCGTTCCAGTGGTCTGCCACCCTCGTAGTGAAAAAGTTTTTCCTAATGTTTTAGTGGAACCTCCTATGTTCCAGCTTGTATCCATTGCCCCTTGTCCCACCACTGGACATCACTAAGAGGAGCCTGGCTCCATCCTCCTGGCACTCACCCTTTAGATATTTATCAACATTAATAAGGTCACCCCTCAGCCTTCTCTTCTCCAAGCTAAAGAGACCCAGCTCCTTCAACCTTTCCTCCTAAGAGAGTTGTTCCACTCCCTTAATCATCTTTGGCTCTGCACTGGACAATCTCACATAGTTCCCTGTCCTTTTTGAACTTAGAGGTCCAGAACTGGACACAATATTCCAGATGTGGCCTCACCAGGGCAGAGTAGAGGGAGAGAAGGACTGTTGCACCAGGGGAGATTCGTATTGGATATTAGAAACAACTTCTTCACTGAAAGGATTTTCAGGCACTGGAACAGACTGCCCAGGGATGATTCAACTTCCCTGGAGGTATTTAAAAGACATGTAGATGTGGTGCTTATGGGACATGGTTTAGTGATAGACTTGGCACTGTTAGATTTATGGTTGAACTCCGATCTTAAAGGTCCTTTCTGACATAAATGATTCTATGATTCTTCTTTCTGAATATTTTGCTGTACTTAAAGACATACCTGCTAAGCACAGGTCAGTCTGGTGCATTACATGTTAGATCAGACAAAACTTTGTACACAAATCAGAATTACTACTTCGGTGTGACGATGTTTTAGTTTAACAGCTGAAGGCCCAGGTCAGACAACATCTTTATTGTATGCTGGGTTATACGCAGGAATTACATGTTTGAGTTTTCAGAAACAGATCTTGTTTTCTGCTGTCTTGTTTATTTAAAAATTCAACATCTAGAGTAAACTTTGGATATTCAAATATGTGTCTCTGCAAGATAATTTGGTTTATTTGGATTTTGAGAGTTGAAATGTAAGGAAACGTGACTGGACTCAATGATCTTAAAGTCTTTTCCAATCTAGGCAATTATTTGATTCTGTGAAACACCTATCCTAACTTATATGTCTTGAAGTTAGACACACAAGTCTGATCAAATGGCTCTTAACAGTGTCCTTAGTAGTTAATAGAGATGAATGAATATTGCTAGAGAACGATTAATTTTACACTAAAATAAATGTATAAGGTAACTCAGATGAGTCACGTTCTGAAGATGTTTATTTCTGTTTGTTGGCTAAGCAGGAAGCTTAAATGTACTATTAGAACTTTAATGAAGAACTTTTAGAAGCCTGAATTTAGCTAGGATTAATCCCACTCGGAAATACATTGTTAGAGTTACCCTTACGTGTATATTTTTCTCATTGGTTCTACACAGTATTTTGACAATTAGTTTTACACAGATACTTAATTTTTGGGTAAACAAAATTAGATTAGGTTAATCAGTTTTAAAATGACTGGAATTCTAGAGGGCAGACTTTGTCCTGTTCAGGAGACTGGTTCACAGAGTTGCTTGGGATACAATCCTGAACGACAAGGGTGTTCCAGAAGTCTGGACTATTCTTAAGAGAGATATCTTCAAGGTACAGGAATAAGCCATCCCTGTGTGCCATAAAATGAGTCATTGGGGTAGGAGACTGGCCTGGATAAATGGAGAGTTTTGGTTAGATCTCAGAAAAAAAATGAAAGTCTATGGTCTGTGGAAGAAAGGGCAGACAACACAGGAAGAATACAAGGTTGTTGCAAGGCTATGTAGGGAGAAAGTTAGACAGGTCGAAGTCAAATTAGAACTTAGTTTAGTCAACACAATTCAAGATAATAAAAATATGTTTCTATAAACATGCCAACAGTAAAAGGAAAGCTAAAGAAAATCTCCATCCATTACTGCATGCAGGGGGAAAGCTGGTGACCAAGGACAGAGAAAAGGCTGAGCTACTAAGTTCGTACTTTGGGTCAGTCTTTGTCAGCAATGTCAGTTGTTCCCTGAATGCCCAGCCCCCTGAACTGAAAGATATGGATGAGGAGCAGAATACAGCCCCCACCATCCAAGAGGTAATGATCAGTGATCATTTCTGTGCCACTTAGATGTGTGAAAGTCTATGGGGCTAGACGGGATCCACCCAAGGGTGCTGAGGTAGCTGGCAGAAGTGTTTGCCATCATTTATCAGCAGTCCTGGCTAACCATGGAGGTCCCAGTCTACTGGAGACTAGCAAATGTGATGCTCATCTACAAGAAGGGTTGGAAGGAGAATCCAGGAAACGACAGGCCTGTCAGTCTGACCTCAGTGCCAGGAAAGATCATGGAGCATGTCTTAAGTGCTACCACATGGCACAAACAGGATAACCGAGGGATCAAGCCAAGTCAGTATGGCTTTATGAAAAGCAGGTCTTGCCTGACTAATCTCATCTCCTATTATGACAAGGTGGATGTGGGAAGTGCTGTGGACGTTGTCTACCTGGACTTCAGCAAAGGCTTTGAAATAATTTCCCACAGCATTCTCCTTCAGAAACTTGCTGCTCAAGGCTTGGATAAATACACTCTGTATTGGATAAAAAACTCACTGGAAGACCAGACCCAAAGTGTGGTAGTGAATGGAATAAAATTTGTCTGGTGTCTTGTCACAAGTGTGTCTCCCAGGGGTCAGTAGTGGGACCTATATTTTTAATATCTTTATTAACGATATGGGTGAGAAGATCAAGTGCACCCTCAGTAGGTTTGCAGATGACACCAAGTTAGACAGGTGTGGTGATCTGCTGGAGGGTAGGGAGGCTCTGCAGAGGGATCGAGACAGGCTAGATCAGTGGTTCAAGGCTAATCATGTGAGGTTCAGCAAGGGCAAGTGCTGGGTCCTGAACTAGAGTCATAACAACCCCGTGGAAATCTACAGACTTGGGGATGTATGGTCAGAATACTGCATGTCAGAAAAGGCCCTGGGGGTGTTGATTGATAGGCAGCTGAATATAAGCCAGCAGTGGGCCCAATTGGCCAAGAAAGCCAATGGCATCCTCGCCTGTATCAGCAATGGTGTTGTCAGCAGGAGGAGGGAAGTGATTGTCACCACTGGTGAGGCTGAACCTCAAGTACTGTGCTCAGTTCTGTGCCCCTCCACTACAAGGACATTGAGGAGCTGAAGCATGATGAGAAAAGGGCAACGAGGCCTGTGAAGGGTCTGGAACACAAGTCCTAAGAACAGTGACTGAAGGAACTAGGATTGTTTAGCCTGGAGAAAATGAGGCTAAGGAGAGACCTTATCGCTCTCTACAACTGCCTGAAAGGTGATTGGAGAGAGGAGGGGGTCAACGTTTTCTCCCTAGTAACAAGTAGTAGGACTAGAGAAAATGTCTGCAAGTTGTGACAGAGGAGGTTTAAGCTGGATATTAGAAAGTTCTTCACCAATTATAAATGCACAGTCAATCTTTACTGCACGTACAAAAAAAAAAACGGGAAAGACTGAAATTAAGCATATTCCGTACTGTCCAGTAAAAATTCATGTCATGACATGCTTCTATAATAAAAATGTAGATCACCAAAACATAATAACATAATCATGTTAACATAATAATACAAAATAAACTTTGCTAGAAGTAGGAAGGTACCCTATTCCTGTATCCTGTACAAGACATTGTTCTAAAACAAATCCTCATTAAAAAAATACTGAAATAATACATGCATTGTATGAGGGTTTACAAGCCTCTGACACCGTTAATAGTAGGTGCTTGACATCAGGACAAATGAGATCAACATTACTTATGTCTGACAGGAATTGTGTAACATATATCAAGTTCAGCACACCAGCAAAAGAAGTATGAATGTTCTTTTTTTTTTTTTCCTTCATTAAAGAAGAATTAAATCTTTATTCATGAATTATAGCTTATCATAATAGCTCTAATGTATCTTGTGCTCAGTGAGCAACTTGAAAAGATTTCTAACAGCTTTGGTTCAGGTCAGCAGAGCCTCCCTTTTTAAATGACAACCTGGTTCTGTGCCTGCTATATTCCCAGCTTCCACCAGAGTTTCAAGACAGTGATGCTGGCTTTCTTTTTCTCTTTCATTCCTTATTTCTTTTTCTTTTCTTCCTTTTGGAGGCTGGAGGAGGAGAATCTGCCACAATAAACTAGAAAAATCCATTCTGTCAAATTGCATGCCCCACTGCTTCATCACCATTATTATACTGAGGTTTTACATTAAAGTACCCTGGATTTTAAATTGAAAGTCAAATATAATTTGCCACTAGAAGCATGAAGTGAGTGACTAGAAACGCTGATAGCTAGGCGCAGCATGACAAATTGGTATCTATCTAATAATGAGCCTTACAAGGTCATGGATCACTACGAACCTTTCAGTTTTATGTAAGTAGAACTGGACTACATTGTGTCAATTGTTGTTTCGGGGGAAAGGGCAATATATTTTAGATTGGCCCATACATTTTCAGAGCTAAAGCTAGACAGGTACAATAAGTCCCTTTCTGACAGAAAAAAAAAACAGTAAAAGTGACAGAGAAAGGGAGGGGGGGGAAATTTTGTAGTTTCACACACCCACTTTCAGGATAAATTGTGAACAGGAAAAATGTTCCAGTGCATAGGTTTAAGCTCTAGAGAGGAACCCCCCCCCTAGATTTGTAAATTATTATTTTTTAAACATCTTCAAGCAAGTGGTCATTTAATGGGATCTTTTTTGGTAAATTATTAAGCTGATTTTGTATCTACAGCTGTATCAACAAAAAGAGGAGAGGAACAGCCATGTTACTACACTAGAAGTAAGGTTATTGGTAGAAGACCCTTACAACATTTAACATTCAAATCAATTCTCAACAATTATTAATCAATAGGGTCCTAGTGGAATTGATAGAGATATGACTATTTATATCATGAGGTAGATGGCATGATAACATCATCATCCCTTAACGGCATATCCACAGAATTTGTGCAGCTGGCAAATGTTGTCATTTGAGACTTACTCTCAGCTGAGATCATTTACTAGGAGTTGCTCTTCTGGGACACAAAGACCTTTATCAGTTTGTCTTACGACATTATTTTTATGTGCCTTTATGAGCCAATGTGTAGGATTCATGTACCATAACTTTGGCATCTAAAATGTAGTTCATTGCTCTAAGTTCCTTTTCATCACTGTAGTTGAATAAATGGATATAATTTTTCAGAAACGGTGAACTCTAGACAGACATTATTTTATTGCAAAATAGATCTATGGGACATATCAAATTGTCTGCTAGAAGCTACAGGGGCTTATGGCAGTAAGGTGGGGGCCTAGAGTGGAAGCTCAGGCTTCATCACATATCCTTTAGATGTCTGAAGCTGAATAAGACAGTTCCCAGAATATCTATCTCTCTTCTCATCTGTCTCACCTAACAGGAGAATTGAAAAACAGTGAGAACTGGAAACTCATTGTAGAAATAAATATGTATCTGTGAAGGGCAATGGTTGAAAGATGTGTGGTGGAGACAGAAGTATGACACTGGGAGAAATATCTTTTGGGAAACTGTGGGTAGCTGGAGGGTCCCATCAGGCAACAGCTGTTCTGACCTGAAATCAAGGATGAAATTCAGCAGAACTAAGCCAAACCATCCACACAGCTCATTCAGCCAAAACAGTGACCATATGACTTTTTTTTTTGCAGAAGACTTTCAATTTGACTGCGATATTGGTTGTGATTTACTGTTCCTCTGCCATCTTAGAAACAGGATAGTAATATGATTGCCAAAGTAACAGACAGGGAAGACATCTTCCTATGTCTGTTGATAATCAAAATGCAGAAGTTGTGATCATGTAAACAGTCCTAGTAATGTAGTCTGGCTTTATAAAGTATCTTGTTTAATCTATTTCCATGTTGGAGGTCTCTTGTTTAATCTCTGTCAGGTAAAAGGGAGGCAACTGCAACAGCAGTGGCTGTGAACAACTCACAGCATATGCAATGGTTACAATTTTATTTCCTGTGCAATGAACCTTTCAAAATGCTAGGAGGCTGTTAGCTGGAAATAGCTGATGTTTTTCTGCATTTCATGAAATGGACACATTGTCCTTTGCCTCTTGATTCTTTCAGTTTTTCGGTTTTCTTTAACCCACAATAGACAACACAGTGTGATACATCATATATGGGAGAAATAACCCAACATTATTTAACAGAAAGTTCACTGAAACAAATAAAAAGACTTGCTGATTAGTGCTGAAACAGATGCCTAACCTAGTACTGCGCCCCAAGAACGACGTGCTGCTCTATGAGTTTGCTTTTTGGGGGCCAAGTAGTCAAATCAGTCACAGTGTGTGGAAGAACTGTCCATTACAGGCACATCATGGGCCCCAGAGGATAAGAGATCCACAAGTAACAAGAAACATGATTTATAAGAATAAATCTTATCAGACAAATTTGATTACTTCTTCTGATAGCATTACCAAATAAGAAAATGAAAGGAAAATGGCAGACTTAATATAGTTTGACTTCAGTAAAGACTTTCATATAGCAACCACGAAATCTCATACAATTAATTCAAATTGATAAATATGCAGACTGTCGCATGGATTGAAGATCAGCTCAAAGGATATAAACAAAGAATATTGATGAATCAAGTTGAAGGGAGGTATGTAGTCATTTGCTGCAATGCTGATACTAAATCAAGACTTGTTTAACATCTTCATTTCTGATTTGGAAAGGCGAATGAGTCAGCTCATTAACAAAATTTACCCAATACATAAATTGGGAGGAGCTTTGAATGTCCTTATGGGGAAGGAATAATACACTGTGTCAGAGATTGATGCGATTGAGTAATAAATAAATGATAAATGCAAGACACTACCACCAGTATAATTTGAAACAAATATTGAACAAGTATTTAACAATCTGGAAAAGATGAGAGAATAAAATATAATTGTGGCAGATAATAGGCACAACTTGAAAGGGCAACAAAAAGGGCAAGTGAAGTTATAGGTGCATGTATATTATTGCCTCATGGAATAAGGTGATGCAGTAATATCTCAGAATAGAAGTTTATTTATGAGCACAGAAAAAGACCTAGTCTATACAGGTCTGCACTCAAAGCATAAAATTGCATTCTTGGAATGTTTAATGAAAGGAACTATAAGAAAATGAAGTGATGGCCAAATGGTCAGATGCAGTGAAGCAAGATTAAAGTGGATAAACTATAACAGGCTAGATCAAGATCACTGAATTTGTACACGTATTGAAATAACTTTCTGCCATGAATTTAGTAATCAATACGAAGAAGCTTAGACTACCTGACAATATAGATCTCCACGTGTGCTTAACTAGCAAATAGGAGAGTATCTGGTAGTCTCCAAATGTCGAAGGAGTACAAATCTCAAGGATGGAGAAGAATTTTGTGTGACGCAGAAAGATATAAACAGGAGCAATGGGAGGAAGCTGAGAAAAATACTGTGAAGGTGATTCCAAATATTTACTTGCCATATTAGAAGTCTATTGTGAGGGAGCAGTACTGCATAAGTAGATAGACACACTATATATATTTCTCTGCCTTTCACCTTTGTGGCAGCATACATGTGTAAGGAATTTTTTGCTTATTTAAGTGAAAGGTGTTAGAGAGAGAAAATATTTGGGATTATACCATTTCCCATATGCAGAGTCTTTACCCCTCCCAGATGGTACACCAGCTACCAAGTCCTAGAAATACTACTGAATTATTACCTTGCAAACATGAAGCAGACTAAACCAGCACAGTATATAATAGATCCTCCCTCAAATGCTTCCAAAATTAAGATGAGGTGCCTCTTCTTATATACAAAGCCCAGATGGTACATACAAACCAGCTGTGAAGTATACTGCTGCTGTGATGTTTACACCTTACAAAAATGTATGCTGGTATAACAAATGGCCTCTATTTACAAATGGAAGACTGAATAAATGAAAGACATGAAAAGTTTTCCAGCTCGTATTGAAGAGGTTTGGCTAGAATGACTTTGGATATCACTCTCTATGGTCATTTTTGTATTAAAATTAGCTGCAGAACAAGATTTGCCCAAGTAGGAATAATGAAAATGGAAGTATGTAATCTAATGTCTAATCTTATGGAAGTCTAACTTAAATTCTTGCAGCGAGAACCCAACAGTGGAATAACTACCTAATAACTTGAGATCAGTGCGTCTGTTGACTAAGTAGTAGAAGCAAAGAAATGACTTTCAGTAAAACATTTGAAGAAAATGAGGACTTCGTATACGCACTAGTCTGTTGGACTCTCTTCAGTATTGATAAATCAATCAGCTAGTTTCAAGTAAGTGGTGAGGAGGTCTAAAGACTAAATAAAAGGGGAGCCAAACAGATCCATGGTTTCACCACAAGTATCACCAGCTAGTTTCAAGGGACTGAGTAGAGAAGGAAACTCCTAACACTGTTTTTGCAGTCTTTCCCCACTGAGGATGCAGGAAAGCAATACGAATAGGATCAAAATATTTGTAAACTGGTGGGGAGTTTTGCTGGATACAAGCATATCTTAGACAGAGGTGTTTTTCTCATGCAGATTCTTTGTAGCTGTCAATGTGCAGAGTAAAAATGAAGATTTTACCATGGTATTCCTGTTTCTCCGACTCTCTTTTTCCTTTTATTTCATTTTCCTTCTCCCAGCTGCTCTTGTGGGTATTCTGATGTCTATTATTAGGTGAAGTCAGGATGTGTCCATAGTGTAATTCATTTTAAAATTCACTTAGGGATAAGGCAGCAATTCAAAGACAGCACAATAGTCAGGAGACTGGACTAGGTACTTCTCTTCTGGCCTTAGGACAAAGCCATGAAGGCAAAAAAGGTGTTATCTGATCTATGACAGGTTTCAGTGAAAAGCCAGCATTCACCAACACATCACTAATATTAGATATGGGACTATATCAGAGTTAGGACAGCTTCTAGGAGAGTGAGTAGTAAATTAATTGCATTTTTCTCTTTGGTAGCAACCTGATTGAAAAAGAGAAATACATACTGCTGATACTATATTAATAAAACATAACAACTTCAAATGATCAAATTAGTATTTTCTTTTGACTCAGGCATATTTTCAAAATAAGAAAGGTGTAATAACATGCTATAATCATCAGGCTGTCTCTATATGGGAGGCTACTAAGGGGGAGCTGCAGAAATAATTACTAGATTTGTCAATATTTTTTTGAATTACCTATATTTAGACGTGTCAGGATATTGTTGACTTCTGCAGCTAGTCTAAATAGGTAGGAAAGTTACCCCATATATGATATTCATTTAATTCACACTTTTCTCTACTTTTATCAGGTTAAATGACTTCAGTTTCTCCGAACAAATTTGAGCCATGTGTCATAACACTTAATGTTACTCGGGCACTGTCTGCTTACCTAATTGCTGAACATTTTAAGTCCTTTGAGCATAAAGGTCATATCTTCATGTGGTGACTTCAGTGGAGGTATACCAATTTACACCAATTGAAAAAACGGTCTTAAAAGATTTTTGTGACCAAGATTTCTCATAATAAAAGACTTGGCAAATCTGAAAGTCATTATTTTAATGGCACTGCAGACAGCTATTGTTAAACATGAGGCACAGTTCTAGGGTAATTATGGTACTAGAACATTACTTTATAATTCAACTTTTCTCAATTTAAATTACCATCACTGAAATGTGTTGCTTTGCTCTCATCTAGTGAAGTACCCTGCACAGAGAGTGCAGAACATGAGGAGAAGCTCTATTTATCCGGACACCTGGAGTTAGTAATTTTTCTTTTTAAAAGTGTAACATAGGAACAAGGTAGTGGAGAATGTGAGCAATTGATGATGGGATTTTGCAACATTCTGCAAGATGTTACCCTGGACAGCATCTGGTTTTGCCTATGTAAAACTGCTCACTGGCTGTAACTGAGGTTGAAACTGATGGATAGAATGAAGGAAAACTTGCAAAACTGAGATCCCTAAACTAATTTCTGGTACTTGTTCTAATAGGGGTTTAAAATGGAGGTTGCAGGGAGTGATGCAGCATATATATCAAACTCCTAAGAATCGTATTTTGAGCATGAGTCATGTCAGCTGGCGTAGTGTCTGTTTAACTTGCAGACTTCCTCTAATGAGACACGACTATCCAGCTCCCATAAGGGTCATGCCTAGCATTGAGATCCAGGCGTTGAGATCTCCTCACAGGTCACCCCATTAGGGGAGAGGACATTTCAGGACAGCGTCCACCTCTCTGGGTTACTCAGCAGTGGAAAACTTTGAAGGATCTGTGTTTTTTTTTCAGAGTCATACTGGAGAGCAGTGCTGTGTAATACTTGTGTATGGAGTGGAAGGGTAAAATCATGAAAAGTCGTGTAATCCCTTGTGATGGGTCTGGCTGGAATTGCACCTGTCTTTTTGTCAATGGTTTAGGTGTGATGTTTAAGGATTATCTGAAAGAGCGACTAAAACCAAAGTCATAACCACCACAAGGAAAAATGGCTCAGAAGGAATAATGTATTACTTGAAAAATGTGAGAATGTGAGATTTTGAGTTTTACAGGAAAGCTTTCAGATTTGGTTTATCTGAATTTATAGGTTCAAAATGGGTCAAGTTTTTTGTTTTTTTTTTTTTTTTTTTTAGCTCAGCTTCTGCAGCTTTATGGAAAGATTTATTTGTCTCAGCACAGCTCTACAAGAGTAAACTGAATTGTTGCTTGTTCACGCATCCTGATTAAGGGTCTTACAGTCAGTTCTGTTTCTCTCTGCTAAGGTTTGAAGTATTGATATTAAGTACTTGCTATAGCATCATGGTGCTGTTTGTCTGAAATTGAGCTTCAAAATGTGGAAGAAACTGATAGGCATTCTGGTAATTCCTGAATTACTTTTCAATTCAGCTCTGTACACTGCCAAAGGGAGTAGTCCTTTGGGGGAGATACGATTAGCAGCAAAATATCCTGGCTTGTCTTAAACATAAGAAGAAGGGCTGTAGCTCCATGACAAGGTGGGATTCAGGTGTCTCACTGGGCTAAAGGAACACATTACACCTGTTGAAAGGACACATGTTAAGCCCACACTGAACTTTTGGCCAGTGCTCCTGTTTGCAGGATAATTTGGGAACGGCTTTTCTCCCTTCATTTACCAACAAACTTACAAACCTAAACCCACCTGCTTTTTCATGCAGATATCTGCTATTTGTCCCCACTATTTTCCCACTGTGTTTATGGACATTTAGAGCTTCGAGCAAATAGTGAAATAAACTACCATAAAACTGAGATGGCCAATCACACCCTTCGAATAACAAATAATGCATGCTGAAAAGTTTGCAACAGGCAAGCTGATAGAAAAATGTTTGTAAAAAGTGCTTCAATGATTTAAAGAAAATTAACATATTTATGGGGATCATAATATTCTTACTAATAATCTGCCAACCAAAAAAAAAAGAAGTCTAATTTATTAGCTAAAATATTTCCCAAGATTAGTTTGCCCAGGTCTAGTGTGAAATGACATATTGAATTCCATTCTGTGCTGAATCATTCCTTTCAAAGAAAATAGTGTACTGCTAGTAAAATATCCCTGGATAATCACAGAGGTCAGAAGCTGTAACCTTGTTGTGTTACATACCTACTTACTGTTCACCCCCGCTGCAGGTTGTCAGGGCTCTACTTGAAGTACAAAGAAGGAAGCCTCTGTATTTTTCACTGTGAAAAACCCAACCAATTCCTTTTCCTTCTCATTTAGTTGAATTGTCTTCTTATGAAAAGATCCTAGTCCATTCAATGATTCGTGCACCTCCTATGGTGCTCAACTCTTAACGATACCTAACTCGTGCATTGCTTCACCACTTTTCTCATTTTCTGTGTATTTGTTCCTATTTATTGAATTTCCAGTACAGAAGTACTCAATTTAAGCAAATAAAAATGCTTAAGTTACTTTGGGAGAATGCATTCTGGTCATTTCTCTGTTCTAGTCCTCCCAAATATCCTCAGGGTCAGTAACTCTTTTCTCTTTTTTTATTGAATGTGCTTTTCTTTCCTGCTCCTCCATTTAGTTTGACCAAATTTGATAGCCATGGGCATTTTATTTTATTTTTACCATCTGTTTTCCATTTTTATTAAATAGTTATAGTTTATTGTTAATTGAAATTGCAAATTGGCTGTATTATGTTTATGCTATAATAATAGCATCTGGATTTAAAACTGTGGGAAAGATTGCTTCCCAACTGTTCTCACTATGTATGGGCCTAGAGCCTTAAAATTACACCTGTCCTATGGGG
This sequence comes from Trogon surrucura, assembly GCA_020746105.1. Taxonomy (NCBI): domain Eukaryota; kingdom Metazoa; phylum Chordata; class Aves; order Trogoniformes; family Trogonidae; genus Trogon; species Trogon surrucura. Next base: position 36,509,548 of record CM036617.1, read on the forward strand.
GATTTCCTGCCTTTCAGGTTGGTCTCTTAAATGAGGTTTTGCTTGAAAAATAAAAGCTCTCATTTTCTGTTTGAGAAGAGAAAGGTTAAGGTTCCAGGACAGTAGCCTCAAACATTTTGAAATAATAAAAGTCTCTTGCAGTAAAATGGGATTTTTCAGGGCCTGATCCAAAAACTGCTCCTTATTTCTGGATAAAGACAGCTATACAAGAAACCTGCTGAACTGTAAATATCTTCAACCACACTTGAGAGAGGCTTTATTCTGTACTCTTTGACAGTCCAGCATACTATTTCTAGAGACATTAGAGAGGTATTAGTATGTCTTGCGGGGCTATTCAACACTGTAAACTTTCCCAATGTATCACAATTACAGGAACACCTGTTCTAAGTAACATTTTGCTGAGCCACCACGAGAATTTGGTGTTCAATAGCCCTCAAAATTTCTCATTTCTTTCCTGTGGTGAGGTGCTTTAGTGACTTCTCTCTGGACTGTAACAGAAAACTCTTAAGGTCAATGGTTCAATACCTTTTAAAGGACAGACTGCCCTTACCCCCCACACTCCATTTCTTACTAATAATGCCTTCTCCACACACTTGTGATTCTTTGCTTGCCAGCGTCTGTTTCTTCATCTCTCTATTTTTGTTGTGCAGAGCTGAGGAAGAAAGGTAATAAACACCAAATTAGTTACTGGTATAGTGTATGTTAAAGTACACAGGTGCTATAAGGAAGGAAGGAGAAATTTTAAGAAAGAATAAATATACAAAGATAATTAGGGGGGAAGGGAAAGTGCGATGAAATAGGAGCTCAGTCCTGACAAACCTGGAGAAGTCCTGTGCTGTGGGGTGAGAGTTCTGATATTGGATGGAGTTGGTGGGAGACACCAATTCCCTGTGCGTTAACGGCCAAGATTAAACCATAGTTTCTAGACAGATTCTGCGTCGCTCCGTGTCTCAAAACAAAGGATGCTAACTGCTGAGTGATATTGAACATTTCACTCTCTCTCTTATATGTTTTAAATTCAGCTCCTGCACTGAAATACTCTGGCTTATGTCTAGAGCATTAAAATAAGGGTTGAGCTTGTCCTTGTTTGGTTATGGGGTAAAAAGACAAAACTGGTAAAAAAATAGATTAGTCAAAGGCACTAGGAAAAAAGTCACCATAAAGCTGTCTTCAAAGAGTATAAGTGATGAAGAAGACTGTTCTCTCTTCTTGTGTTAGACAAGATGCTTTGGTTTTTTTTCCTTCCCATCCTTTGTCTTGAGCTTGTCTATCTGTGCTAAAAGATTTGTGGATAAAGATTGACTTTTCCTGTGTGTTTGTACACCATCATACATAAATCTTAATTGGTCTCATGATGCACTTTTGCAGTTAGTATCTTATATTACTAGATGAAAGGCATGAGAATGGATAATGGGAGAAAAATTAGCCAAACATCGAAAGATGCATGAAAAGCAATAAACAGGCACCCTTTGTGGGCACAAGCACTTACTTCTCCAGCACATGACAAAATTCACTTATTCTGCCAGTTGTTACTCTAAACATAAAGTAAATTCATTCTGAACCGGAGCTGGGTGAGGTAAAACCAGCAGTTTATGCAACAGTTGTTACTCTTTTTTCATTTCCCGTGTGGTCTGTGGACAGGTCTGGATTTGAGTTAAAGAATTCAGCTTTTCTAATTGTGTGAAGAAAGTTTTTTTGCATGTGAGACCCTTTGAACCTGCCAGTGTGTGAAGGGTTGGGTAAATCAGCTTGCCTTGTTTTATTAAGGAGGAGGAGACACTTCAGGTGACAATACAAAGGTATAAACATCTACTAAGTTTGCATTCAAAATGAAAATAGATATTTTCGTGTACACTCCTGTCCGTAAAAGCTCAAGGATGAAGATATATCCCTGCTATACTTGAGCAGAGGTAAACCTAAGAAGTGTGCAGCCTTAACTCACTGTCTTCATTACAATGAACCCCAAAATATAGGCAGTAAAGAGCATGATAACGAAAAGAAGATGTTTTCTTTAATTTTCTGATAAGCTACCAGACAGTTTAATTTTATAAAGTAATTTGTCATTTATAATGTTAATGAAAATATTTCCCTTCATGACCATGAGGGAAACAACTGGCTTTACTAAGTTACTGGGGTTTTTTTCAGTGTTTCAGTTATGCAATGTGCCACTTGAGTTATCCTCAGCTACAAAACTGTAGTCATTAAATTGTAACATGTTTAAGACTACTATCTCCTGGAATCCACTGATCCGTGCAATCGCTGTCACACTGGAGAAGGCAATCTTTGACTTGACATTAGTTTCTTGTCCTTCCACATTGCATATGACATACTGTCTTTCCCTTTGCATTTTACTTGCAGGATCATGACATTTTAAAGAAACCGAAAAAATCTTGTTGGACTGTCAGTCACTGACCAGTCTTGGAAGGCTTTTCTTCTGTTCAAGGAATCATAACAGCCACCATTTCAGGCATATTGGCTTTTCAGGCACTTCAGTGTAAATATAATATGAAGGCTTGTTTGACTTCTCAACATGGAGCCATGTGGGAGTGCAATGGAATTCCTGCATGTGTAACTTCTCACAGGAGGTAGCTGAGCTAGTAGTTAAATTCTCAGTTAGGCTTTTTAATTTCTGGGTTTGAATTCTACCTCTTACACACATTTTCTGTGTTGCTATCATCTCCTGCCTTTTAATATTTCTGGGAGAGATTAAAAATCCTGTAATTCACACTGGAAAAAGACTACTCTCACAACTCCTCTCTCTAAAGAATAAAGCAGTTATCTGAGGAGTATTAGTCTTTATGGGGATGAATAAGGGATCTCTGATGAAGCAGCTCTTCTTTCCTATCCTCAGTAACCTGGGAACCATAGCTTCCTATGTCAGAAAACACTATGATGATAGAAGCTGGGGTCTTTATAGAGCCTATGTTGCATTCCTTGTTATTTTCCAAACTCTTTTGGGATTCTATAAAAATCCCAGTCAAATTCATTAGTGTTCAGGTTTGCTCAGAAACAATAGTGATGGGAAGCAGTATGGTTATAATTCAAGATGTCTGGGGTGGGGAAGGGAACAATTTTAATTTCCCTTTACTGCTCGTGATGGATTTTTGCAGCTTCACCTTTCTGTGCTACTGATCCCAGCAGTCCCAGGCTCTAAACAGCAAACAGCTTGACTTGCAGAAACTTTCCATTCCCCCTGGGGAGGACCAAAAACTTACAGCATATTTTAAGCTGTTGTTCGATTTTCTGAGGGGAGAGAACTGTCTCTAGGCACAAATTAGTGTTACCAGTGGAAGATGGAGTTCAGCTGTTTATATACTAATATGCAGCAATTATGATAAAACAAAACTCATTCTGAAATTCTGCTGTAACTATGGTAACCTACATTCAATGTATTTCATTAAAAATATAAAAAAGTCTCCCCAGCAGGAGAGTGTAAATATTATCTATTATTGATTGATGAAGGTTCCAGACTGTGAAAAGTGGTTAATATATTTTTGTGATGAAACACATTTGTTAAACCTTCCGTTTTATTGACGGTTATTGTCTGTTTAAATAGCGTCAGATAGCTATCATTAATTTTTACATCTATTTTGAATCATTTGCTTTCTTCGTTAGAAGGTCTTCATTTTACAAAGGGTCTCTGAGAAATTCCTTTATTAACTTTTTATAAATCTGATTTCTAGTCTGGGACATTTCCATTAGTATTTGACTGAAACTTGACAAAGAGTTTACAATCCCAAATGCTGTTGGTATACATGTATCATTTTAGCTTTAATAATAATAAATCCTCCAGGATTTGACTGTTTAATGAGGAACAAACAAGTTATGCAGATATTCTGTTGTTTTACTCACTAGTTGTTATAGCTTCCAAGTTATCTGAGTTAGATGTTGCAAATTACCCATGAAATGAAAACTTTTGAAATTTGGAGAGCAACGATAATGTCAAAGCATAATGAGATGTGTGGGACTGGGATTGAGAGAGGCAAAATTCTTTACACTGGGTTGGTACATTAGGAGAACATTTCCTGTGTCCAGAGAGGCTACTCTGCTTCATGCAGCTCTCTGCAGAGATCCATGGATGGACCTGCTGGAAGAAGAAGCAGGATGGCCATGTTGCAGAGCCGCCCTCCAGCTAGACCCAGGGCTTAGGCTTGACCTTATCCTATCACAACTGTTTCCTACACAGAGTGAGTTCATCTGTCTCCACAGGACTCTTCTTCACTAGTTTAGAGAAACCAAAAAGGACTTGTTTGGAGATTCAAACTACTAAATGTGAGCTTTGTGTCTTCTCCCATGTTGCAGCCAACAGAAATATAATCTGTACAGTTTAACAGAGCCTAGAAAATGGTTCAGCTGATGGTCAGCCCAAGTTGCAGTTTAGTTGCTTGAACATGGTCAGTAAGTTTGAGAAGCTTTCAGGTGTCTCATTCTCCAGCTGTTGGTCTAGCAAAGCATTTCTCTCCCGTTTATATTCTTATATGTTTGCCACGTCTTTGAAGCTCTCACTGGTACCCTTTTTCAAAGGAATTTTCATTTTCAAAGGAATTGGATACCTTTATGAACTGTGACACTGACTGGAGACCTTGATCTCTGCTCAGCATAATGGGAGCTTAAAGATATGTGTGACAGACGACACCAGCTAAAGACAGCTTAATTTCAAGACAAATCCCACTCATGCTATATAACGCACAGCTTCATGGGCATGACACAAGAAAACAAGGGAGATATGATCTATACCTTTGCAGTTTCCTGACAGAGACTTTCTGGTTTATCTTGTCTGCATTTAAACCAGACTTTTCCTTGTCTGTGGGAACACAGTTTAGTTAGGTGCATCAGAATCAGAGCATTAGACAGGTGATAACATGATACTACGTTAGCTGATGTGTCCTGTAGGAGAGATACCAAAGGAGAAAAGCAATATTCAGAATGTGTCACAGGGAATTACTTTCTTATTTTTAGATCAAGAATGAAATCACTGACAGGACCCTATAAAAAAACCATATTTGTATTATTTCTTGTGCAGAAAAAAAGTTTAAGTCTTTAACAGTGTATCCCACAGCTATTCATTGGCAACACAAAGGGGTTTTCTCTGAGCTATGCCTGCAGTAGTAGCACATGGTGAATCTTATTCAGATCCACTTAGCTTTACCTCTTCCATTTTGTTTTCTCAAAAGGAGAGAAAAAATGGAAATTAATGATGATAGAATGTGAAAAAAGAGGATAATTTTATTTTATTTGTAGCCCAAACTATCTACTTACTTGGTTTTGTTGTATGAACTCACTCTGAAGTGATGATACGGATTACCAGGCTGTTATCCTGAATAAAAAGTGGTGTCATTAATTCTCTTTTGCTGCAGCTATGGGCCATTATTTCCAATAACTGTAGCTGTCACTTCCAGTACTGTGACCCATCAGGAAATCTCTCAGGAAACTGAAAGAGTTTACACAATGTCCTGGCAAGAATGTAATTTACAGGGCAGCAGAAGGTGCAACTGCCTACTAGTCTCAGATTTATTCCTCTTTCCTATTGCAGGGCTTAAATAAGTACAAAGAGATGTTCGTTTCCTGCTGTTGAGCTGTTCTCCTGCCACTCCACGGTGAGCTCCAGCACCCTGAGACAGTATATCCTCCATCCATTAACTGCCTGCCAGTGTCAGAGCGTGTGTCAGGACTTCCGCCTGCCTTCTGCAGGGCACCGGCAGCACGTCAGGCAGGACATGTCCATCACCTCAGGGGATCCAGGGATGAAAGCAAAGCTGGAAAACATAAGGATGAAGGAGTAATTTGTACATGGTTAGTAGCAGGTATGAAGGGTAAGTTAAAAAGAGAGAAAAGAAGCAGTATCTGGTGGTGGAAATATTTATCTACTATATAAGAAATTGTGTTCTTCATACTCAGATAGTGCAAGGTGATGGAAAGAATATTTCTTCTTGAGTATTTTTTCTTATATCTGACCTTCAAATATTGAGAAATCATCCATTGAAGCTGGAAGCCAAGCATGTTACTACTGGGATTCCTGGAGTTGAACAAATTGTGATTAGTGTCTTTCTTGGGAAACTTCAGTTTTCTTTCTGTTTGAAAACAAGATTTAAAAAGGCTATGGCTTTTTCCATCTTTTCTTTCCTCGCTCCCCATGTGTATTCTCTATTCGGTAATTTTTTGAGTATTTAGTGAATCGTGAAGTGTTGTCGTGTGTATCTGGTAATCAAAACAGCACCTCACAAATGGTCCATGCATCACCAGGTAGGTTTTTGTCCCTTAAATCTGAATGCAGATATTAGATTTCCCATGTAAACCAAAAATAGACTCTTCATAGATACTTCACAAATAATTCCTCTGAATACGCCTTTGTACCTCCTACAAGCTGAAGTAAAGTATGCAGAAAACAATTGAAAAGGAAGAGTAATTAAGGACCAAATCAATTTACAATATAATACAATTTGCAGCCAAATTTTTTAAAAACTCTTTTTCAAGCTATGTATATATATTATGGCTGTCATGTAATGGTTGGTGCTGCATCAGTGGTTTCTAATATGTTTGTGGATTTGATTGAAAGAATGGAACCTAGGATTGCCAGTCTTTTTTATATAACTTCTGCTGATTTGGATAACAACTCCATATAGCACCTCAAATATAAGTAATAGCTCCTAGTGTTTAGGCCTCCATCTGTTTACCCTTACCTCCTTCAAAACATACTGGATTTCTTTAATAGATTTGTTTAGTTCAGAAATCAAAATGTATCACTACTGGAATTAACCAACTAGTCTAATTCTAACAGACTCATTTTTTTTCCCGCTTTCCACATTATCCAGAAGATTTTATTCTGTCTCTACAGTGCTTCTGCTACAGTTGAAAAGCAGTCAGCAGCTATGCTACATTATGGTACTATTACACAAAATTAAGAAATTAAGAATTAAGAATTATTAAGAGATTTTGCAACATATTAAGAAAGCGAAGAAGGAACAGAATTAAAATTATAATGAAACTTCATAGTGAATTTCCACAGATCTTTTAGTAAACACAACATACTGGTCTTGATAGTCTACAAAACAGATCAGTAATGAGTGAAAGTACACCGGGAAAATATTTACTAATGTAGCTGTGACAATATTTTACCTAGATTGCAAATTCCTTAAACTAGAGATTGTCTTTATTCTTTCCAAATAATGTCTGACACTTCATGATATTTACAAGTTTTAAAAAAGTAGTGTATAACATCAGGAAATAGATAAAATAAAATACGATCAGAATTATAGAAGATTATTTGTTTTCACTTGCAGAAAGCTCTGTTTCTGCCCATCCAAACATCTACAGGAACCACAGGGAAAGTGAAATTAACTTTTTTTAGGGTATATCAGAATTTTATTTTTTTTTAAGTCACATATGATACAACTTCTAAACATTTCTCTGTTCTCACAAAACATTTTGCCTTTTTCAAATAATAGGCACTTTTTGATCAAAACCAGTTATACCTGTAGATTGCCAGAAATCTTTTCCAGTAGCCTTCACCTGTGAAGAGGTTTAAGGAGCAAGAGAAGGAACAAATCCCCAGAAAAACTTTCATCTTATTCCTACTGACTTGAAAATAAGATGGCATTAGCTATTGCGTTTCTATTCCTTCAAATATAAAAGCCTAACTTCACCTGCACTGGGCTGTGTTTCACAACCAAACAAAATTTAACCTGGAGAAAAAACATTGTAGGTGTGGGATATCATGGGAATGATCAAAGTTTCAGGGAGGAAAGACAAGCTACAAGAGGATCCTTCTTCTTTTTTTCTAGCTCTGTATAGTTTTCCAGGTACATCTTGCTGCTGAAAATATTACCCCTGAAGCACTGTTATTACATTTTTGTCATGAAAGTGAAAGAGGCATAACTCAGAGAGCCTCAGGCAACAGTGAATTAACAAGGACTTTCTTATAAGTGAGTGAAATATAATTACACTTTTCAATAGATGAGACAAAATATATTTTGGGTAAAGAAAAGAAGGTGAAAAAAGTCTATGAGACAAATTAGCTGTGCTGTGTATTTATCATTAGAAAGGAAGGTAAATGAATGCATATGAAAGTAGGAACCCAGCCAAGCTTTAACTGCACAGCTGAGGCCAAGTCTAGTTTGACATCTAAAAAAAAAAAGAAAAAAAGAAAAGAAAAAAAAGAGATTATCTTATGCTGGTGTTGTTACACTAGTGATTACTAAATCATCAAACAGATTGCTGACGAGAGAGTCTAACCATGCAAGGACGAGGGTGAGCGCACATGCATGCACACACATACAACCCCTAAAGATGCATCCTCAAACCTACTTTTTATATGTAGGAACCATTCCCTAAGACTGAGATATAAACCAGCTCCTCAGCTGAATGTGTTTCACCTAAAACACAGTACCTGTCTCTTTTCTTAGCCTGAATGTCCCTGACTGGGGTAAACCTCCTCTTTCAGTAGAGCATCCATATACTTCCCATGGTTTAGCCCACTGTGATATTCCATGGTAATTTAACCGTGCCTGTGCTACCTAATCGAGGTTTTTGGTGCTAATATATGTTCATTTTGGAATTTAGACTGATACCTTCCTCTTGTTTAAAGAGGAATAAAGTCAGTGGAGGTTTCACCCCTTGCCATTCAGCCCATACAATCTAATTTCTCTGCTTCCAGACACAGAGTGGAAAAGTAACTCCCACAGATATTAGCTGAGGTTACTGGACTGAAGTCAGATATATTTGAATATCGCGCAGTAGGAGACATAATTCACAGGTTAGTAACATACTGGCATTGCATTCTACTATGGGCATGATCACCTTTGATGGTTCAGCCCTTGCAAGGATAAACACGACAGAAGAGTTAATGTAATTACAATATGGTTAAGCACAATTATGATACGATTTTTTTTTAAAAAAAATCTATTTAAGGATGACTGCATTTCAAAGAGCTGTTATTTTTAAGTAAAATTTACATCAGAAAGTAATGTGTAAATATAAATCCTTAAAATAATTTAAAAAACACTTAAAACCACTTAGGAAAATGAATAAAATGTAAGAACTTGGATTTAATGACCATATATTTTTCTCAAATGCTTTTTCAGCACCAGTAAAAACAGTGAAGTTTCCTATTGAATATAGTTTGAATCCTAGAATCCCAGCTGAGGAGAGGAAAATCTTTCTGACACACAGACTATATAGTTACAGAGCTCATACTCTTCAAACTGTTTATTTATTATTTTTTTTCCCCCTGGACATCTTCCTCAAATAATGACACAAGGAGTAAAAGCTGTGGTGAATGTGCGTACACACTCTTGAGCACTTTTTTTCTTCGCTTTTGTAAGGAAGATGTTGATAAACTATTTGTTCAAACAGATATTGCTAAGAACAAAATCTTTGAAGACATTACAGGTATTACTTGTATCAGTACAGAAAAAATAGCCACTGGTGATCTGGTCCAACTTCCTGCTAGAGCAGGGCCACCCAGAGTTAGTTGTCCAGGACCACATCCAGACAGATTTTGAAAACGTTCAAGAACAGAGATTCTTTCAGTGCTCTGCCACCCACACAGTAAAAAAAGTGTTCCCTGATGTTCAGCGGGAACCTCCTGTGCTTCACGCTGTGCCCATTTCCTCTGGTCCTATCACTGGGCACCACCAGGAAAGTTCTGGTTCTGTCTTCTTTGTTCCCTCCCATGAGGTATTTGTTCACATGGGTAAGAGCCTCCCTGAGCCTTCTTCAGGCTAAACAGTCCCAGCTCTTTCAGCCGTTCCTCATAGGAGAGATGTTACAGTCCCTTTATCCTCTTTGTGACCATTTATTATCTTTCTTGTGCTGAGGAACCCAAAGCTGGACACAGTGCCTCCAGCCCTTCCCCCGGTCTCTGGCATTCCTGATGGCTGATCTTCCTGGTAAAGACTGAGGCAAAGGCAACATTCAGTACCTCAGCCTTTTCTGTGTCCTGTGGAGCCACACTTTCCCTAGTCTTTCTGAGGTGAGCTATGTGCTTATAGAAGCCCTTCTTGTTGCCTTGGACATTCTTGGCCAGATTCAGTTGTGTTTGGACTTTAGCTTTCCTAACATTGTCCCTGATACTCAGGCAATGTTTCTGTATTCTTCCCAGGTCACCCATCCTTGCTTTCACCCTCTGTATGCTTCGTTTTTTTGCTTTTGAAGAGGTCAAGATCCACTCTCCTAAAGCCCAGAGTTGTGAGCTTGCTTTTCATGTACCTCCCTGCCCTCAGGAACCTGAAATCCACCATCTTCTCATTGACTCTTCTCATTGACTCCTTTATCACTTGGAGGAGGAAGTTATCAGTGATGCACTTCAGGAACTTCCTGGCTTTCTTACGTACAGCTGTGAACCCAAGGCTGTTCCAACTGTCTGCAGAGGATCTAATAAAGTAAAATTGAGTGAGTCCCCTGGGTAGGTTCAGAAAAATTCAGCGCCCTCCATTAATGAGATATATGAGTGTGGAGAAAGGGCACAGTGGCAGAAAGTTGTTGACCAGGAGTCAGGGATGAAGACTTCTCTGAAAAACATTTCTCTACAAAGAAATCCATTAATTTAATTTTGTAAGTTTCAATGTTATTAAGACACATGCTTTACACATACTACAAATAGGTTTCACACTTTGATGAAGAAAACATTACTTTTGTGATTTAGCATCCCCCTCCCCCTCCAAACTCCGTATTGTTCATGTAATTTATTCATTCTGGCAAGGTGAATAAGAAAACTGTCTTTAAACTTCAGTGTAATAAGAGTGGAATCCAGTGTAAAAATAAATTGGAGACAGAATTTAATTATTGCTTTTCTCTGCATGATTTGCTCCCTAACCTCTTTGCAAACTTTCTAATACTTATTTAAAATTCTTCTTTTATCCTTCATCTGTTGACATTATTTACATACAGAACTCTGATGTGTTTACCATACAATTAGAATAGATCTTTATTTTAATTAAATATCAATTCAGGATCACAGCTTCAAGCTATTTGTCAGCAATGATAGTGATCAATAGAAGGAGATGCAGAACAAAGAAGACAAATAGATTTTCTGAGTAGTCAAATATTTTTCATTTCTTCATGTATCTCATTTTTTAATAGAGGATGAAGAGATTAAATTTCCTGCATCCTTTTAGTTATTCTGTGGCACATATTTAGAAAGTTGAAATCAGAAGCTAATTACCGCATTATTAGGCTTAATTGACATGCTACCTTTTTCTCCATAACTCACCATGACAGCTTCGTTGAACTGTGATGTGGTGACTGCCTGTCCCAGGAGTAAAACTTTCCATAGCTGTGGGCAAATTCCTAAAAATAAAACTCAGTTAGGAACCTAGCATTCACACCAGACCCCTTGGGGCCATGCATCCTCTGTATCCATTTTGCTATTGCAAACTTCAAATTACACAACTTTGTAATTTAAGCATATACCGTACTCGGTTTATACTTGTTTATTTTTATGCTGACATAGTTTTTGAACTTCTGCAGTTCTTTCACTCAGTGGTATCTGTCCCTTCTTGATACATTCATGGTAGTAACATCTCTGTCCTCTTTTACAACACTGAAAGAGCAAAGCTCTTTTATTCTTCCTTCTTCAGGCAGTTTCTGGTTTCTGTTCAGTATCCTAGTACTTCTCTGCACTATCTAAATTTATTTGCATTGAACATGGGTAAAGAGTGTTCAAGGACGGGTGAGTCCATTCAAACACATGGCTACTTCCTCTTATGTTTATATCTTCCCTCCCTCCCTCCCTCCCTCCCTCCCTCCCTCCCTCCCTTCCTTCCTTCCTTCCTTCCTTCCTTCCTTCCTTCCTTCCTTCCTTCCTTCCTTCCTTCCTTCCTTCCTTCCTTCCTTCCTTCCTTCCTTCCTTCCTTCCTTCCTTCCTTCCTTCCTTCCTTCCTTCCTTCCTTCCTTCCTTCCCTCTCTCCCCTTTATCCTTTCTTCCTTTGTCTGTCCATATCTAACATCAACAACCATATGAAAAACAGCAATAAAAACCTTACCAGGCTTTGAAAATTTTGTGCAATGGGAATTCAAGTGAGGACAATCGTACTGCTGAACAGCTGCTTCATGGATTTTTTTCATTTAAACTATTGCATATAGTGATTACAGACTTTTATATGCATGAAAGAAGATTCTTTTACACCTTGTAGGACACTAATCCTCTGCAATTAGTTTACATATAAGTACCAATTTTAAAGTCTCAACACTTCTTCGGTCTGAAATCTTAAATTTCAAGACATTAAATTTAAATAATGCATTTCGATTTTCAAAATACCTTTATTTTTTCAAGAGAAGTGGGTTTAGGAACAGAAGAAAGTGAAACAAAGAAGAAGTACTTTTGATAGCACCCTATTCACCTTTCACACTGGGGTAACGGAAGGGGACTGTAGTTTCGTAGAGAAGTTGGGAGATAAAGCAAAAATGAAGTTTACTAATGGAAAGGTCTGTCTTTCTTTTCGCAAATAGTAATGCATATTTAACTTCTAGATTGAGATTTTATAATACTGTTCTTGCCTCTAGCAGCACCAAATTTCAACAGAACATTTTTAATAATTTATTTCTATTTTAATTCTGTGTTTATGAGTATCAATTTCTATTTCACATATGCTATTCTAGTAGTGAGACCTATGTATAGGTGTTATGTACCCATATACAAATGTATGTATAATTTGTATATATGTAAGTATATGCATACGCATTGAAGTGCTAAGTAATGGTTATTAAGAAAATTTCATATTTATATTATCAAGGTCTTCAGATAATGAAAAGTTAAATGGGCATGAAAGAGGAATTGTGAAGACAAGTGAAGGAAGTGGCAGAAATGGAGTGTCAGTTAGTAACTCACTAGCTAAATTTTCATTTAGCAAAGCTCCCTCTGAGGAGCTCAGGATCTTATCCTGCTATGCCAGGAGTATTTATTCCTTAAGAAGTATATTTGATATAGAATTTGCAGCGATGCTCTGATTGAGACCCAGTACTATGAGTACGATTCACTCTAGCTGCAAAGAGTATGATTGAAATTCTTTTATGGCTCATTAAATGGTTTCTACTAACCAGCTCTTTTATCTGCCTCAAATGGTATTCCCCTCTCCATACTAATACCATATTCTTATGTGAATATTTGCATGTCCATGTTTATCATTCACATTTCCTTGAGTATCCAAGTATGTGAACAAATAGTTTCCAGTACACTTTCTTACAGAAAACAGATGCTGGAACTGGAAATTCTGAAAGAATCCAGTTGTGAGTAAAACCATAAGAAGATAATTTTTAATTTTACAATATTCGTCCAGCTTCAGAAACAATAACATTTAATCAGACCCCACTTTGATTCCTTCAAAGTAATTACTTCTTAAGATGTGCTCTATGGACATGTTAAAAATAAGGTTGAATCAAAATCAGTATTTTTGTATTAAAAAATTACTTCAAAGTCACATCTCACTGTTTGTAAAGATCAAAGATGCATTGTTAGTGAGTACCATTAAATGGACTTTTAGGCATCACATGACAGGACATGAGTGATTAGGAATCTTCAGTGTTTAGAAGTTGTGAATGAAAATCCAAATGAGAATCGAGTTGTCTTTGTAGATCCATACGAAGCAATTCAATCAGAATTATCGAGTCACAAATACTCTGGAGACTTTATTGCTGATCAAATGTTCACAATATAATTTTAACTTATGCTAACATTGTAATTTTTAAATGTATTGGACAAATACCCATATAGATTTCAAAACACACAAACTTATTTGGATAAACAGAATCATATTCCCATTGTTAGCCAATTGAAGAATACCAGGAAGTAAAAAAAACCTGGGACTTAAAGACCTTCAATAAAGGCATTTACTCTAGACATCTAAATTTTGTAGATTTGAAATCTCTCTGCCTTCCATCATGGCAAGTTATGTTTTTTTTTCCTTATTTGTAGATTTGCTTTGTCTCTTCCTTTATTTTGATATTTTTTGGCAATTCGAATGTGTTTTGAGAAGGATTTTCAGGGCTGCCTAATTTTAGATACATCCGTATCTCTCCCTCTCCGCTCAGGTGCCTCAGCTTTTCTACGTTTACCTCATTGCCAGTGGTTTAAGTAATGTATTAAAAACAGTTTTACAAACATGAATTAAAAAATCACTTGTTGATCTATCTAAAATCATTCATGGACACTGGTACAATGAAGTATTTAGACTACCTACTGTTATTTAGGCTTTGAATGTTCTTCTGTAACCTCTTTGACTGACGTTTATTACCTCACAATTGGGGTGGACTAAAAGCATGCCCACAGGCAATTAAGGAAATTCAGCTAATGGCTGATAATTTATTAGACCACCGTAATTCAATTCCATCCCGTTACGTGCCTTAGCTCTTAGCAAACTCTTTCAAATGAAGCTAATTCAAAGGCTTTACTTAGTATTGTTTACAGTGGCATAGACAGGCCTTATCAAATTTCTCAAGGATATGCTATTACATAATGTTTTTAACAAAATTACAGCCTTCCTGCCTATTCACGGAGATCAGAAATAGAACATAAAAGTATTTAAAAAAAATTTTAAACCCCAAACAAACCCAGAGTTCTTCCATTATAAGGGCAAATTTCTTACATATCAGAAGGGGGACATTTAAAATGCAATCTTCCCCACGCATGGTGACTCTAGGCTTGCGAGCTAAGCAGTCCAAATATTTTCAAGAGTTTCTTGTGTGCGGTTGTGTGTACACCAATGGGTCAGATGGCAGGTAGCAACTGCCAGGTAATGATGTGCTTTGGGCCCAATCTGGTATATACTTTTGTTCCTGTGAGTGACCTTTACATGTGTGACTGTTCCTATGGCTGCTGAAAATTCCTGCACACAAAAATCATACAAATTGGTCCCAACCAGCTTGTGCTTTGGGTAACAACTGAAGTAGAAAATCTGTCTCCAAATGCCTTTCTCTTGAAAAAAAGATAAACTTGCCAGAACATTTAAATTGCCAAATTCAGCAAGAAAAAAAAATATCTCTGTGGGTGAGTGTGACTCAAGTCCTAAATTGCTCACAGTGAAACAGGTTGGCAGTGTCATTTACAGAGAAGCAGGTGTGGTGTTACAATTAAAATACTTCACATCCCAGGCCCACCCACCACCTCTCCGTGAGAAACCTACCACCTCCCAGCTCTCAGTAGGGCCGATGCTTATAAAATAAAAAACACAGTGGAGAAACCAGAAACTGACTTGTACCAGTCTTATTTCTTAGGAAAGGCAGGAAAAGATTAGGCAGGGAAGCACCCTAGGTGGTTGGTATAACAGTGGTACTTTCGAGAGTCATTCAAACGATGGGACTCCAATGTGCCCAGCGTTGTCGTGCAGGTGGTGCGTAAGACTGAATTTTGTTTACAAAGTAAAGGAACAGTTTCAAAATACAGAAATAAATCAGTAGTAAGGAAAGTCAGAGCATCCATATATATCATAAATAAACTAGCACAATAAATTATCTGCAGTTTGCCCTCCTCTCTTATTTGTGTGAAAAGAGATTTTGCTATGAAGATTGTTTCCTTCTTTCTGTGAAAGTCGGGAAATACAGCCTGTGTCATGAAAAAAACCCCCTGAGCTGAGGTCTGAATGTTCTGTGTACGCTTTCCTCATAGGGAATCATGACACTACATAATCGTGGAGTGACGGGTAAGATTGACTAGTGAAGAAGGTGAGCTATATACCCATGACAGAGATTGTATTTCAGCAATTGTAAGCCAGAGCAAAGAGATCTCATTAAAAGAAGTGGTAGCTGAGAACACTGTAACTGTATGAAGGCCATATTGAAAGTTGTATTTCTGTTGTCTGTATAGTTGTGTTTTAGAGCTGATTCTTTTTTGTGCTGTGTTATGTGTCTATTTGTATACAAGAAAAAGAAAAAATTTAAATGGATAAAAAAAGAAGGAAAGACAGAATGAATCAGTCATCTAATATTTACAAACAGCTTTTTCAACAATTTTTTTCCAAACCATATATTATTCCCAATAATTTTCATTATTTGTCCCTTTCAAACTGAGAGCCTAGTGATATATTAATCTCTTGAAAGAGCTCAAGATCTGAAAGACAAATAAGATGGTAGTGGGATGAACGGTTGTAAAAACGTATCTATTATACAATGAGGGATAATAAAGGGATGATGAAATTAATGTTGAAACTGTTTTAGAATGGAAAATCAGATTTTCAGGAAAGCCTGCCACTTCAAAGGTGATTGAAAAGGAGATGAATACTTGAAAGAGAAGTTTTTAATGAAGTCAGTAACCTGTTAGCTTAGATATGTGGTGAAGTGTCTCAGGAAGTTACAATTACCTGGTGTAGGAGTCAGTCCTTACATTAAGACATATACATGCAGATGTTGACATGTTGAGGAAGTTTGATGCAAATGCCTAAATACAAGCATACCTGGAGATCTTCTGATTGAAATAGGAGCTTAGAAACCTAGCAGATGTGGCAACACCTACACGGATGTGTTTACAGTTTGGAGCTGAATCCTGCCTGCGTGTTTTGGACTTGGGTTTTTTTGGCTGTGCTTTCAAAACAGATCTTATCTTCCATGATTGATTTCCCTCATCTGTGTGAAATGAAAAGAGAACTTTTTAAAAGATGGGGATTTGGGGCCTGAGTTTACAAAGGATACCTCTGACAGAGCAGTTTGCACAAGGATGCTATTTACAGAGCACACAAAAATATTGTTTATTTGAGCACTGAGTATTGATTTTTCTGTTCATAGATAGCTTTTAATTAATCGTTCTTCTTATCATGTTAAGATAGCAAGTGTCAAGAGGTAGAATTGAACTCTGGTCGTAATACATGGGCTATGCTTTTCACTATGCTACTCACTACTGTTACTTATCTGTTGATTATTAGCCATTCCTGAAATGACAGTGAGGTCCTCTTGCTTAAAGTTTATTGGAAAATAAAGATAGAACAAAATCAAAGATTTCATCTTAATTAGGAATAGAGATGGGCTTACAAAAGATCTGCGAAATGACAAAAAAAAATTAATCTTTTCTTCGGCTTTGTCAGCTGGATTCCTGAGGAACCTCTGGAAGAAATAAGAACTGTACTGGAGAACCTGAAGCAAGGTATTTGGTCTTTCCATGGCATGTCTTCCCCCAGAATTAATTTTCTCAAGAGGGCTAGATGGTGCAGATGGATATAAAGTATATATAATCGTACCACTTCATGGAAATCTGGTCTCTGCTATCAACTTGGACCACTCTGCAAATTTCCTCCTCTTTTTTTATTACTTACTAAACTGTTTTACTGTAAGACTGGAAGTGATAAGTTTTTTGATATCAGAATTCACCAGATAATACCTTCTTGAATGGCTCACAGCTCTGTGAATGATGATATTGTCTGTCACTAAAGAAAAATCAGAGGTATGGTCAGTGTTTGTTATCATGTCATTTTATACATCATTTTATCACTTGCACTATCTTCAGCACCTAGAATTGTCTGCTCAAAGCTTTTACTCCTTTATTGTAAGTTACTGAGTTATTGCTGGCAAAAACTGCATTTCCTCTTGTAAATGTATAAGGATACAGTTAATCAAAGTAAATAGTAAATGAATGCTGAACTCCACGTAAACTGAGGGTCTGATTCTGTCACCCATACATCCATTGAACAGCTCTTACTGAAGTGAGTACCCTCACAGAAGATAATTGAACTATTCAGACAAAAAAAAAGGTACCTGTTGTGCAGAGGCATTGGAGAGTTCAATACTGTATGCCAGATGCTGGGAGAGAACTTGCAAAGAATTATGAATTACAGTAAACAGAATGATAAGTGAGGTTATTTTTGATTTCAAAGAATGATAGTAGAAGTTTTCATCTGTTAGTTTGCTTAGGCTTCTTACATCTGTCATATAACGGTTGGCAAGCATCAACTGTAGTTGCCTAGTGATGCTGAACTGTCAGTTTCTTTAATACTAATAAGGTACTTTCTAATAGCCAGTAATAGCTGCTACTGGACTTTGCCTGTCCTGTAGAGCACGTGTGTAGAGAGATGGTTTTGTGAGAGGCACTGACACCTCCCAGAGTCTGTTTTTGTGATAGTTTCTTCTGGTCAGTACTGACAAGTGACTTTGCTGTCTGCATAAATGTGCTAGGCAAAGGAGATTTGCAGCACACACAAGCATAAATTTCAATATTTGAAATCTAGCAGATGAGGTCCCTTGATTGTTAAAAGACAACTTGGATTTCAGGCAGTGTATGTTATAGCTTCCAGAAACCAGTGCTTAAATTAACGAGTCACTGAGTTCTCCAAAACTTTTTAAAGTGTTGATTAACAAGGCAATACAAACCCTTTACAACTTTTTGCCCTTTCCTTTTATTAAATGCCTGACATTTAGCAAAATTAGTTGATGGAATATGATGAGTCTTACTACGTGTGCTGTGTGATGGAACATGATGCAAAACCTAACACAAAATCTGAACTGAAATATTGCCATTAGTTTGAACACCCACTGTTTAATGTGATTTTTTTTTTCCTGAAGAAAATTACTCACAGGAACAAAGTGTTCCAAGAAGATGTGGTATTGCAGGAGGGTGGCACAGTCCCACATTAATCTTTTTCCAATTAGAAATTGGGAACAGTTCTGGTGCCTGGAGGGCTTCAAGATTTTCTCAAATGTTACCTCTCCATTAGCAGCTTCGAAGTATTTACTCACAAAAAAATATTCTTTCTCGAAAGGAGTGAAAGTGAAGGTGGAAACAAGAATCAGTTTAAATGTTTGAACTACAATGTTAAGAGCCAAGGCAACAAAACAAAGCAGACGGAATTACTGACATGTTGGGTAGGTAATAAGAAATAACAGTTGTTAGAAATTCAGTGTGATACTTATCTTAAATAAAATGAAGATATGTGTTTTAGGGGAAAAACAGAGGTAAGAAGGGAGGTCATATTGTGTATTGATGATGTGTAAAGACAAGAAAGTGGAAAGAATTGAGAAAACATAAACTGCTAAAGTGTCAAAATGTGACCTGAAATAAAATATGGATGTCTGTGCTTAGACTGGACAAACAGAAAAATAAACCAAAAATCATACGATGATATAGATTTGAGTTTCAGTCGTAAGCACATTTGGAGAGAGTTAGCTATAGAAAATAAATTTGGATTTAGAGCAGACTCAGTTCACATCAAATGGTCACAAAGCAAAATTTGGCTGTTTCTTTTCCAAAGAACAAACTTTGACAAGTTGAGGAAAATATTTAGTGAAGTCAACTAGACTAAAGCACTCCTGGCCTTAGAAAAACTTTCACTTCAAAAATGCCAATGGTCTAAAACCAATTTGAAATTATAATGTCTCTTCATCTGTTCTTTTAATACAGATTTTGGGTATGATTTCCAGAAATAAGTATTTAAACAAGCACTACAGACAGGACTTTGGTATTTAGCTAAGAGTTAAGAAAGAATGGAAGAAGAATGTAATCAAGTTAACAAAGTTACGGCTTAGAAATCCTGAACTATAAGATTTGTCAAAATTCAAGCTTAATCAGTAGTTGTGAAGGAAATTAAAACAAATATTGACTATTTTGGGGTATTCTTTTTTTTTTGTCTTTTTTAAAGAAAAGGAGGAAGAGGGCAAGAAGTGCAATATTTATATTAGGTGGACACCAAGTAGCCAACATTAAAACCACTTGTGACCTAATTTGTCCATTAACATAGATGATAAAGCATTAACGTCAAGCCTGGATGGCCTATGAGAATGAGGTATGGAAGTAGAAATGGCAATATTTAATTCAAATAAATTAACACAATCAATTAGATGATCTTAGTAACAGATTAACTGTGAAAACTAGCATATAAAATTAGATAATGTGGATTCAGATAATGAGTCTATTCAGTGAAGAACGGTACTGTTCTCCACAATATGCCAAAACAAGTTGTGAAGGATAAAAAAAATTGAGCAAATGAGGATGCCAAGCAAACGTAAAACACTTTTTGATAAGGTACTATACATTCCCAGTAGGGGAAAAAAAAAGCTAAAGAATCTCTTTCATCTTCTAAAAGAAACAGATATGCCACAGGGGGAACTATTAATTCATAGGGAGAAGATAGATATAATTATGTGAAAATTAGCAAATTGGCCAAATGTTAAACAACATGAGATTATGCTAGGAAGTGAAACTCCTGGTTTGAAAGGAAATTGTCAATAGAGATCCTCAAAGGGATTTGGTAACTGATGTAAACGTTGGTGTGGGGTTTTTTCCCTTGAAAAATGTGTGGAGGAATTGGAAGATAAAAAGCTGGGAGCTACTGTAATTTAGAAGGCTGGTCTATTAACATGGGAGAAAATAGATGTCTTTGAGGATAGAATTACGAAGTGGGGTGAAATTTAATTGTACTATGCAAGGTCATGCACGTAGATACTACCAGGTGCAAATTCACTGCCTGGAAATGGTAAATTAGTTGATTTATTACTGCAAGAATGTCTCAGAACCACGAATAAGACATAGTTGTGAAAAGGGTAAATGTGATAAGAGAAAGCACTGAAATATTAATTATCAAATATAATTTAAAACCTCATGTTTCCAAATTATCTCAAGATTATTCTGAACAGGATTGTCTGTAAAGAATGAGACCAAAATAAAGAAGCTGGCTTTATGAGTTAACTTTTTGCATCCGGTTTGCAAAAGTAAAAGTCTTGCCAATCAGGGACAACTAATGCCACATAACCAGCCACCACTCCATCTTTTCAAAAGTTTAAAGACTGAGAATACAGAAGTTTGTTCAGCTGATGTTACCTTTCTGAAAGACCTAAGTCTCACATTTGAGCTGACAGTGTTGCAGATCTAGTATGAGCAGCTAAGAAATTTTTACAGATTACTGACAGAGGGATTTCATTGCCACAGAGATCCACACCCAGACGAGATGTGTACCAGCTGACCAAGATCATGTTTAAATTATGAAGCAAGGGCTCACATAATTGATATCTCAGTGGTACAATAGCTGTAAAAAGAAAGCTGTCCTCAATTACTCTATTTTCTAGAAATTTCTTCTAGAACGATCCATATCACCTGAATTAGGCAGCTGCAGGCTTCCTCAGATGTAAGGACTCTACAGCATGAAGTGTAACTACAGCCAGAGTTGAAGCTTTCATGAGTTCAGATTTTATGTGGTCTGTGATGGCTTTAACATTAGGAGTACTGCTAGTACTGATGGGTATTTTCTTCAAAGTAAGCATTTGTGCATAACACAAGTGTTTCTGCTTTGTCCTGAGAATAACGTTAATCCTCTGACACTCCTTCCAGCAGCTCCTTCTTCTGCAAAATCAAGAAAGAATTAACATGCTGAAGAGCTCTCTCTGGCACCAGTATAGGTCTTTAAGTTGAAAAGGCTCTTAATCTCTTCTGTCTTCCAGCTAAATCTGGTCTTCAGGATGTTAAACATTTTGTTCAAACAAAAGCACAATGAATCCTTTCTGGATACTGTAGTTTAATATGACCTCTCTGACCTAGGATCTGTGAGATGAACTAAGGCAAAGTGGTTAAAGGCAGACATTGCACCAGTATTTGGCTAGGTCCTCAAAGTATCACAATATACACTGCAGATGAACACCTCCTATTTTTCTAAACCTTGAAAAGAAGATCTCATACAGAATGTATTTGATAGGTGCTGTTCTCTTGGATATGCCTGTATACAGAAATGCTTGTTTTGTTCAAGGTTTTTTGTCACTTGTCTAGAGAGCAAGGAGGTCTCTTACTGTGAATTGATATGCCCAGGTTGATTGCATGGTCTGAGAGGAATAGAAAACCAACTATAAATCGTAAAGCTTGTAGGATTTCATGGCTGAATTGTTCGCTTGACTTGTTTTTATTGAAAATCTAGAATTTTAATAGTAACATAAACAGGATTGGAATATTAGACAATTCACTGAGGACATTTTCTCAATTAAACGATATGTAAGAGGTGTGATTGATTTAATCTGCTTTTAGTCATTGACAATGTGTTCTATCTTAGTTCTGTTTATGTTAAGATTTCTGTATAGGTGGTAGAAAAAGGCAGCCACTTTTAGGGGTATAATTGAACTGGAAGGTTTGAGGAGGAACATACTCTAATTTTCAGTTTGGAGTTAGACTTATACTGTTGTATTTTCATTTAATTTGCTTGACATTCTATTCTGTATTCAGCAAAACAGCTATCTGCTTGAGATGAATTTCAATTACCTTCTCATCAGTTGTTTCTTAAATATTATATTTCCTCCTCTTCTTCAGGAGATTTCTCATACATTATAGAATTCCAATCAACATTCCTCAGAGCATCCGGCTTTCTTTCACTGTCCTCTTTCTCAAAGTCAAAACACTTTTAGTACACAGCATTCTCTCAAACTCAGTGATAAGCTGATAAGTAGATCCAGGATGCTGTGTATCTTAAATGTGATTTCTTATATTTAGCTCATTTCTTAGGATCACACATGGAATAACCTTGGACTATAAAACCTGTTCAAGGAATTACGGGAAAGAAAACAATGCTGCAGTAAGAATATGTAACTTTTAAGCATGCGTTCTTTATAATTGCATTCTTGTTCAATACTGGAGTAATTAAAATGCCTCATGATCAATATTTCTACCTAGTTCAGGAGTTGTCTCTTATCTCTAAAAGGTTGCCATGATCTACTTTTTCTTACTTCACTAACGGTTCCTTGCCAAAAATCGTTTGACTCCCTATTTGGTTATAAATTACACTTAAAGTGCCACTATTGTCAGATAAAATTTTATGGTTTTTCCTTTCATGCTACATATAATTACTATGTAACTTCAGTTTTTCTATGAACTGAATGGTATTTTCACTGCAAGAATATTTTAACTTTTTATCAGGTATTTTTATTATCCTGAATCTAATATCCTTCCTCCAACCTCAGGGAGACTTTTACTATTTGCACGTTTTTAACCACCCACTCTCTACTTACCGTCCTGACCAGCAAGCATTTGCCTTGGTGCATGCTGTGAGTTCTGCTGGGAGATAAAGCAGAGCCTTTCAGCCACTATAAAAACTGATTAATCCTGGCTTGATTTGGTATACAGCTTTGGTGTGCAACTTTTCCAAGTTGTGTATTTGGGCAAAAGTCCTGCACGGATCTCATCTAACTTAACTTGGGAATCTGTGAGTTAGGCACCTGAAGCTCCCTTTCTAGTCAATGTAAGGAGAGCTACTGACCTTAATCTCATAGCAGGATGAGGGAAGGTCAGCTGATTCATCCTCTGGAAACACCTGACACCAACAGCACTCAGCTATGTGAGATAGATCCCACTCACGGACTCACTGCAGCCTCACAGAATCAGCTGGATGGCATGCTGTCAAACTGATGTCTTTGAGGTCCTGGTTTTACTTCTTTCACTGCTTGCTCGTCTAAATCCCTCTCTGCATCCTGGCAACTACAGTGAATAACAAATGGCGTCTGGAGTCCAGCCACCAAATCATTTCAATGCTCTAACCACAGTTGCAATCATTATGGTGTTCTTTGGTAGTATGTCTTCAAGTAAAAGCCACACCAATATTTCCATTTCTGGGAAACATTTCTAATCTTCCTCGGTCATGATACCTGTTTTCCTTATATCACCTTATATCGCATGTAGAACAGACATATCAGACTATTCCCAGTTGCTGCGGTTTAATCCCGGACGGCAACCAAGCCTCATGCAGCCACTTCCTCACTCCTCACCAATGGGATGGGCAAGAGAATCAGAATGGTAAAAGTGAGAAAGCTTATGTGTTGAGATAAAGGCAGTTAATAGGTAAAGAACAAACCACATGTGCAGGTAAAGTAAAACAAGGAATTCATTCACTGCTTCCCATGGGTAGACAAATATTCAGCCATCTCCAGGAAAGTAGGGCTCTACCATGCCGAGTTGTGAGTTGCCATCACTCTGAACAACCCCCTCATCTTTCTTCTTCCTCCAGCTTTATACGCTGAACATGATGTCATATGGTCTGGGATATCCCTTTGGTCAGTTGGGTTCAGCTGTTCCGACTGTGTCCCATCCCAATCTCTTGTAAACCCCCAGCCTGCTCCCTGGTGAAGTGGGGTGAGGATCAGAAAAGGTCTTGACTCTGTGTAAGCACTGCTCAGCAAAAGCTAAAACATCTTTATGTTATTGACACTGTTTCCAGTACAAATTCAAAACATAGCCCCATACTAGCCACTGTGAAGAAAATTATCCCAGCCAAAACCAGCACACCGTGTAACATATGATATATTTCGTTAGTAATATCTTCAGCTTTTGTACACTGATTCTTTTCCGTTATCTTGTCTGATAGAAATGGTTATCTTTAAAGTGCTCCATTGACCCTTCTGTTATCAATATATCTCTGTTTTTATGTTCTATAACTTCTTTACATGTTAAGTCAAAGCCCATCCCAGCCTTTCTCAGGCTTACTGATGCTCAGTGCCTCAGTTCTCAGAGACTATTATTCCACTCTCCTCTTCCGAGAACTCCCCTTACCATTACTTCTTTTCCAGACATTTACTTAGCCAGCCCCTTTTCTTACGCATGATTTGTTTTCTCCATGCCTTAGAAATAATCTTTCTGCTGCACTTTCACAGCTAATACACCTTTCCTGGTGTCATCACTCCCTTTGCATTTGCTACTATGTCATCTGTTATCCTGGTATATTCATCGATCTTCACAAGGAAATCAACCAGTTGCTCAAATTTGGTTGTCTGATCTTCTAGTAACACAGGTAGCTAACAACACTCACACATAAAAAGTATTTTTGAGTGTCTCTTCATCTTGATAGCCATGAACATTTCAGTCAGTGTGTTCCATTGTATATATCCTGAATATATCCCAAATGAAATAATTTGCAAATAATTTTGGCTTGATTTCCAAAGGGATAAAGTAAAGGCAATTAAATTATGAGGATTAAGATATTTTCCAGGCAGGTTTCAACCCTTTTGCATAAATGTAATATATTCAATTTAGAACATAAAAAAGGCATTCTTTTAACTTTGAAATGACTGAGTACAAACTGCCAGTCTCTCGTTCTCAAAGAAAAGTGGAGAGCCTGGTTCTGTGGATTCAAATCTGTGAATTATCTTGTTAAAAAGAGGAGGATGCATTGAAACTCATGCAAACATGCTGGCCCATTGCTAAACTCAAGCCTTTCATTTTTTATCAGGGAAGTTTAGAGCAGGACAACACCCTCCCCCCTTACGCAAAAACTAGGGATAATAGATTAATTCTAAAGACTAGAACTAAGTAGAACAAAGAATTGGAGGCTAGAGTCATTTCACATTCCTCATCTTAAAATAAGAATTTGCATTTTACAGTTTCATAAATTTATTGGTATCAGTTTTAAAAAGTTTTTTAAAAAGTTTCCAAAACTTTTTTTTCCTATTTTTGACACTGCAGTGACCAAATATATGGATTAAGAAGCATGTAGTAAATAATAGTAAAAAACCTGGCCAAAACACTTGCTTTGTTTTTCATTTCATTCATTTCTAAAAGAAAATCTAAATAAAATTATTCTTTTAAAGAATTTTTCTATTTATAAAAATGAAACATGTATGATACATCAAATTTAAAATCCTTGTAACACATGGAAAGTAATTACTCAACAAGATTTTAGTATTCAAAGGTTAGATATTTTACTGATAAATTTAAGGGAAAACAATTAGAAATAAAGTAACTAACTTCCTGCCATTTTGAAACTCTAATAGTAATATTAATTAGTTTTCACTGCTTATTTTAAAGCAAACCTTCAGGAATCTGTGGACTAAATCTACATGGTACACAAAAGCATGTATCAATGAGCTGTTTAGATATAGAGCCTATTAGAGTCTAAGTCACTGTCTGATGCAAGACTTTTAGAAAGGTAGGCATGACATTACTGTCCAGATCTAAACCTTCTTTACTGTCCCTTTCCACCTACCTTCATTTCTGAAGGTCTTAAACTTTTTCACAGATTAAACAGTGACAAGCTTTTACCATCATGAACAAAGTAAGCCTCTTTCATGTTGCTCTGCAAATACCCTCATACTTCCTTTGTGTGGAAATCTAATTTTCATGTCAGTTTAATGCTGAATGTCTTATAGATTATTATTACTACTAATTTAAAAAGAGATATTTATACAGTTCTTGTATGATGCATCACAGAAATGTGTCTTTTTTTTGGGGCAGATTTTTAAGTTTTAAAGATAAAATTTGTAAATTTGGTGAGATGATTGTGATAAAGTTGACAAACAGGAATTGTGTGAAGATTGTCTAAATAAAATATTTTTGTTATGTTAATATCTGGAGATGTACCTTAGCAAATAGAGCTTCTGTGAATGAACTCCTTCAGCCACACTAGTTTCAGGTAGTATGGGGTACTTGAGGTGTGATAAAGTCCCTGGTGACCTTGCATGGACCAGAAAGGTTAAAAACTTAACAGTCAATACAAAAAGTGAACACAATTTTTAGTTCTAGCAGCATTCTGTAGTTACATTTTATCACATAAGTGTTGTATATATAGTGCAATTTATCATGTTTATGTTTTTCTTCCTAAAAGATTTCCTCTATTATAATAATCATTGTCTTTCAATCAGTTAAGTTTGCTTCAAGGAAAAGTAAAGAAAATTCAAGTTAGGTGCTAAGAATAACTTACAAATTCTAATTCTGGAAAAAATTGCCTGTGGAAGGTCCATTGCTGGAAGTCTAAAGAGAGAATAGATAAATATCTGCCAGAAACAGACTTAATTGATCAGCCTAAGGTAACAGAGATGAACTGAATGACCTCCCAAGATCCAATTCAACCTTAATTTTCAGTGATACTATGCTAAGAAGCATTTCAGAAGTAGGCTAGAAATTCAATCTCTGAAGCTTGCAAAACACCTGAAAACATTGTGAAGTAGATTCAAACCTGAGTCTTGTTAGAGATACTAGATCCTCCTGAGTGATTTTTGAGGTTGCTTAGTCCTACACACCTCCAACACTTAGAGAAGCTAAAGTTTTCTGATATTAAGGTTTTAACACATTGAACCTTATTTGTGAGTTTATTTTATGCAATGATGTATGTTGGTGAAAATATTCTTCCTGACCTATATGGCAAGCAGCCTACACTGTGAAGCATGACATTTGATTACCTTGTCTTAGCATGCAGAACCGCAAATGTTATTAATGGTCATAAAATTATCCAACCCTTTTAAAAATCAGACACAGTATTTGACTTGATGACCTTCTGCAGTCATGAAATTCACGTTCTGATTGAAATTATATCAGTCTGGAGGATCTGATAGAGCTCTGGTGCAAGTGTCACAGCTCTGCTGCTGAGGTGGAAAAGAATCTTAATGAGCTGTTATGGAGGCAATGTAAGTACTTTTGAATTTCACTGTTTTCTGATTTATTCACACAATGAAGACCATAAAATAAAAGTTTGTGATACCTTGCATTTTTACTGGGAGTAAACAGGTACTAGGGAATAGTTCATTAGCTTCCTTGTCCTCCAGCAGCACATTGCATCCACTGGAGCAGGTGTCACTTGACCATCAGTGCACTGAGCCGTATAGAGGTAGGAAAGGGGAGCATACTTATGCATGTCTTGTAATCATGGTCCTGTTGGAAATAAATTGTTTCTTCTCTTATATTTTTTTGTGCATGAAGAGCAGAAGACCACATCCTTTTTTATTAAATGTTCCAAATATTTAACATTTAATCCAAATCTGTTGCCCATGCAGGAGCACACATTAAACCCACAAAATTGCTCAGTTCTGGAGCACGTTACCTTTTCCCAGGGGTCCTGCTCCAGCTCTGCAGGAGCTCCGTGTCCAGGACTGCTGCTCTGGGTCTGATAGTATAAAAATATTTTATCTGTGATTTTGTAAATTTAAAAAAATGTCCTAAGTAGACTTTCCCCCATCTCTACTAGGCTGCAAAATAATTACATCCCTTGTAATTACACCTTCCCTTTGATTAGGTCAAGAGTATCAAGACAAAACTAATTATTTACATTATTTCCAAACACAAATGTCTCCATGTGTTGAGAACAAGGTGTGTCTTCCCTTACCTTAGGCTGGCAGGGGGAATTTCTGTTGAATATGTGGAGAGTTTGGTCTCACGCAACATTGGAGCCTGTGGACTGGCAACAAGTGTACAGATGTGTACACAGAAAACATGTCCAAGACACATGTCTGTGGTAACTCTGCTCAACATTGAGACGTTATTTTAAACTTTCAGATGACTCGAATTAGGTGCCTGAAGTGGACAGTTGGTATAAAGCCTCAGAGGAACAACAGCAAGAGTATTGAATGCTTTCACTTATTTCCATCTAACTTATTTGAAATAGCTGCAATTTACTGTCAAGGGCTTTCTGCAGAACTTGAGTCCAGTTTAGGATAGAATTAACAAAAGGCATGGGCTGTACCTGCTTTCCCTTACCTGCATCCTGCTTCCCTTGTCTTCTTATAAATGCTGAGAAACTCTGGTCTAACTACTACTTTTTTTCTCTGGCTAACTTCAGGACATAGAAAGCAGAGGATACTTCAGGGCAGTTTGACATTTTAATCTCAACAGTTTGCCTTCTATATTGGATCACTATGGAAGATCAAGTATAAATTACAAGAAGGCTGTTCTTACCAGGTTGCTGCTCATGGTAGTGTGTAATGGTAAACACTTCTAGACAGGGAATTTGAGGAGTGAATAAACGATACAGAGAACTGAAGCTGAAGAAGAAGGATTATGATTTTACCAAATACAGCTGTTAGGTGCCTGTCTCAGAGAAGAAGAACCCCACAGCAACAACTAGTTATGGCATCCCTGGGTACACAGATCCCTCCCTGCAGTTGAGGCTGTTGGTGCCTCTTTAACTACATTATGTATGAAACAGCCCCATATACTCAATCTTTTGATACTTATATCTGCTAAAACCTCCTAACTTGGCAAGGATTAAGTGTTGTGCATTCTTCTGTTCTGAAGCAAATCTTTCAGACACCAATTAACATTTTATTGCTAAGACTAGTCGATTTGTTATTTGTAACTGTGGCCAAATTTCTGCATTTGAACTTTAAAGGCTTTGTTTGTGTGGTCTGTAGCACAGCAGAAAACGACAAAACCAGCTAAATCCTCTGTAAATAACACAAACTAAAAAGGGCTAGCCTGTTGCTGAACTAATGTGATCCCTTTTCTGTATTATTGCAAGCTTTACTCATTTGCTGTTGTTTATAAGTATCTGCACAGTTCCTGCTGAAAGGCACTTAGATACATTGGAAAAGCCTGAAGAAACTAATCTGCTAGTCAACAAAGAGGTGTTGAGTGCTATTTGAGAAGCCTAAGTGTCCCAGAGAACAATTAGAGACTTCTCCAGGAGAGCACAGATCTCTGCCAAGTGTTGTGTTATGGCAGCCAGTACCACATCTCTGGTATGTTCAGATGTCCCAAGTAGCACGTAATGGCATGTGTGTCTAACATAATTTAACTCATACGGATAGGATTAATGTTGAGCCTGTGGGTGCCTGAAGGTAGACATCCAGCTGAGGGATGGAAGTGCAGAATGGAATCTGGTTGCCTAACATGGATACACAGGTTCACTGTGTACTTGCTACAACATCTAACACATGAGCTTGGGGTTGTAAGATGTGGCAGAGGACTTAGGGAAGATTCATGTGCTGCTGGAGGGATGAATGAAAGGGGAGTATGATACCCTAGGACGGCACTAGGAACGTCAGTCTAGGTAGTTGTGTGAGGTCCAAACTATCTAACGGCAAGATTTTTCAAGAAGCAGTGGAATAACCAATCTGCTAAATAGGTTATGGATTAAAATTCTGGTAGTGGAAAAAAAAAATCTATATTTCTCTTTCTATTTCTGTTCTTTCTGTGAATTTGTTCATCTCTGCATTCTAATTGTTTATTTTATATGTGCTTATACATTTTCCTACTAAAATATAAACGAGATTATGCTTTTTATTTGAAACATGTATTCTCTTTTAGCATGAAGTTTCTTCAGGCATATTGCTGTATTTGTGCTACATCAAATGTTGATATGATGGAGGAGAAAATTTGTTGCAGCTGCTTATTTATTTGTGGATTAATACAGCATGTCAAGGCACAGCAAAATATCCTATTCACATTTGTATCAGTGAAAAGCACTTGTGATCTTTGGACATGGGAAAAATAACTTGTAGGTGTCCATGCTGGGTGACAAAAGGTGCTGTTGGAGAGGTTCTTATGCACGAATGGAATAATCAGCTCTTTTATGCACTATTTCAGAATGCCTGACTAGCTGTGTTCCAAGAGGGATGGTTCTTTGTTCCCTGTGGTGATCCTCTTAGTCGGCAATAAACCAATATTCACAAAAGCATCATATCAAATATGGCCAGTGTCCCCTTCTTCACACATCTGATGCTGTGCATCTTTGCAGAAAAGTTTTTTGTTGTTGCTCGTATAACTGTTGAACACATATGGATAACTTGGCAGCTGCGTATCAGCCATGCAGTGTCCTCTTGACAGTTCACCAGTCAGCCAAGAAAGCCCTGCCATCAACATCAGAAAAAGGAATTTTTAACAGTGACGTGTATTTGTACTCCGTTTGACTCAATGTGTCATCTTTCAGCTTGCCTCTAGAAATGGGCAGTTGTTCCATATTGTGGATACTCTAACAAAAATTAAAATCTATTAAAAATGTTACAACAAATAATAAATGGAAAGATTATAGGAAGAAAAAATCCCACACTAAAATATACTGTTAATCTTTCAAAAGCTAGCCCCTCAGTACTTTTAGGGGAAAGCAAGTACTTAAATCTCATGGGAATCCTAGACAATGCCCTGACAATAGCTCGTTTATAGGCAGTGCTGTTAGTTTCAGTGTTTCCTGTGACACACTGTGACACACTGTGACGCATCACAAGTGTGACAGCTCGAGCCTGGACGTATTTAGTCTCTATGGTACAGTGTCCACGCAGTTCCCTGGGACGAAGCCTTTGAAGAGATCCTTTCTAGAAAATGAACATTTTCTCAAAAAAAACGTAAAAATTACTTGTTTATGCTACGACAATCTAGAAGTGTGGCAACAGCAGTCAAAATTTCTATTACATGACTTGGATATTTAAATCTGTTCATACGAAGCCTCACATCAGTGACTGTCAGTCACAACATATGGCCACAAAGACCACAATGCTAAATGCATTCTACTATCAAAGCATAATTGCTTTCTGAAACGTATGGTTGACAGGAATAGACAAAAGGAAGAGGAACAGAAGATCGATTTTCCACAGGTTAGTGTAGTCCATCTCTCTTCAAAAACATTTTGACACAGCAGGTGTTTCTAAAATGCTGTGACTAAGGGCTGTAAATACCTTTTAGCATGTCCATGGCATACTTTAATAAAAAAGAAGTGTATTTTGCCTTGAGGGTGATGGACTTTCCTGCTGTCAGCCTCCCAGTTCTCTTGGTTCATTGTCTGTTCTCTTTTAAACTAGGACATCTATTGTATAGCTGAGTATAAAGAGGAGGACATGTTTCATCTTTTATAAGGAAGTCCAAGAGGTAGAGTTAAAGACAAGAATAACCAAAAGATGTTTTGTCTTACGATGAATAAGAATTAGATCCCAGTATCATACTGTCAAGTTGCACCACAACTATCCCTTTATTTAGATTTTGTTCTATAGCACAAGGACTTCAAATCCTATTCATCCTTAACTTCAAGGGTAAGTGCTTTCTTTATCAGCAGAAAGAACAAGCTTAAACCAAATGTCACATGCATTTGGAAATTCACAACAAATTTCTTAATGAGTATTAACCCTCAAGAGGGGGGTATTTGGACTGATAGTGAGAAAAGAAAGAGGCAATTTAAGTGTGACACTTAGGTAGAAATGCCTTCCCGTTCTCCCTCCGTCTTTCATTTTCCCTCATTGTCCAAAATAAAAGCAAACTATATGACACAGAATTTTCAAGTACAGTTTCTGAATGCATTAGGTGGGTTAATTCCCTGAAGCAGTCAGTATTCTGTAGTGAGAAAAGATACTGAAAAGGCTATTTTTTGCTTCACTGCATGGATAGGATGAAAACATTCAAAGGTTCAATTTTTATAGCATTGTAAACCTATTTTTGGTCCTGAAACTGAAATGAAACAAGACAGTATTGTGTGTTTTATACTTGCGGTAATATGCTAGTGCAAGGTTAAGTTGTACTCATGCACTGAAACTTGGAATTTAAGAGTCATTAAGAACCTGGATATTTTTTGGTTGTTGTGCTTTTTCTTACAGAGAGGCATGTGTGCTGTAATTCAGTACACAACAACAGTAGCTGTAAAGAAAGTAGAACGCTTTAATTATTGTGGAAGAGTGGGTGTCACATAAAGTTACAGTTTGCTAACAAAATTTAATGATAACTCAAAGTTGGGAGGCAGTTTGAGTACAGCGGAGGACTGGGATTTTATGCATTGAAAAATTAAGATGTCTTGAGAATGGGAACAAGAGAAATTAAATTAAATTTAATAGAACAAAGTGTGAACTCCTTATTTTAGGGAATAATAATAACAGGAGGTATGTGCGTGTCATAAGTTAGAGGCATAAGCAGATGAGAAAAATATTTGTGTATGAGCTAAGTAGTATAAATATAAGCTACTAGTCAGATGCATTTTTCTAAAAAGTTAAATGAGTTCAGGGATATGTAAGAGAAACAGAAATTGGAGAGATCTAATGCTGTGACACACTGCACTTCTGGGAGATCCTTTAGAAAGCAATGCTCAGTTCTGACCACTTGCCTCCAAGAAAGGTGCATTTGGAATGGCACAGGGGCACAGATGTCTTAGAGGTTTTGCTTTAAGGGAAGAAATGTATAGAGCCAGGTTTATTTAGCCTGTTGACTGTACTGAAATGAAAGAGAAAGGAATGACATGTTGCTATCTGTAAATATATCACGAAGTAAAGCTCCAGACTATCAGCATTATTTAACTCAGGAGATGGTGTCAGCAGAATATCAGATGGATATATACTAACCACAAATGTATTTTTCCTGACAGATAGAAAAAATTTACAGAAAATTAACACAGGATACTGACAAATAGGTATTCAATAGAAGTTTTAGGGACAAAGCAAAGAAAACAGAAGTATTTTAATTTGAGATTTGATAATATTATAAGCACACGATGTCAATATCAATAGTAGAAAATTGGACATACAGACCCAGCATGTCCTTCTCAGTTTTACTTGTTTCAAAGGTGATGGCTATCTATGCTTGAGATCAGAAGACACAGAAATAGCTTTTTACCGCAGAGGAGAGGAGTCAGATGAGAAATATGAAGAAAGGCAATACATTGATTTATTTTGTGGGCGAGACATACTCTTGAAAATAGTTGACAGAGTTCTCTGTAATTCATCATGATTTCGTGTATCACTGCTGGGTGGTTAATGGGAATAATAAAAGAATTCATAGTGCCATACACTGAGGTGGGTCTGAGAACTGTTCCATTAATGATCCACAAACTACCTACATTTCTTGTGCATGGTGACATAATTCTGCTAAGGAAATACGGCTTTTGGGAGCATTAAAGAAATGTAAATGCACCCAAGACCACACTGAAGAACCAAGGTAGCTTGATAACAGAAGGAGCATTCTGACATGCTGAACCTTCTATTTTACACATGCTAGAGCACTGCAAAACCCCAGAAGATAAATTTACCTTTTGTTAATCAACCTGACAATGTAAGTTTATGTATTTCCTCTCTCTGGGTCAGTTCTTTGTCATGCAACTCTCTTAAGTCAATCAAACCTCAAAGATAAATAACAAAAGAGCAGTATGGATACAGATTCACTGGAGGTACGGAAAAGCAAAATTTGAATATTTGTAATAAATTATACAGTGAATAAATAAATAATCTGTTTAGGCAAATTTGGAATATATTTGGGACAAATTCACTTCACTAAAGATGAAGTTCTTTTGAGTTGGTGCACAACTGCACATCAACCTCCCCTTCCTCTGTCTCTCTCCTCCCTGCATCCTTCCCCTCCTTGACCTTTGTCAAGTTTCTTTAGGGAACACATTCAGATGCAAAAAACCCACTGTGTGTTCTAACTTGTGCCCAGTTTGGATGACAGAAAGAAATTGACCATTTAATTGTAGTGCAGCATTTCTCTCTCTTTCCATCCCTTTACTCTCTCCCAAGAGTTACTTTGAGAGGTCTGGGATAGATGTGCAACATCACAAGAACAAAGATTTTAATTGAACTGTTTTGTGAACCAGAATTTCATCCTTTTGTTTTTTTTAATATTTTTAAATCCAGACTGGCTTCAGAACCTTTTTTTTTATACAAGAAGTAATACATTTTAGCCATTGTTTTACAGATATTCCGAAGTCAGCTGACTACAATCCTAGTCTCATGCACAGCAGCTGCTTTCAAGAGCAGTCTCAGATGCCTTCAGCAGCGCATACCTTGTTCTTTGTCAGATAAAAATATCCTTGCCAAGTTTACCAAGTAGTTCAGAATGGATTTGCTTGAGTGATCTTTCCCTGTATTATTTATTAGTTCCCTGGCATTTTTGTGTGCATAAATGAACAGTTTTGATTTAATTTTTTTCTTGGTTGTTGTCAAGAAATATTAGCTAGCACAGAACCTGGAACTTAACCTTGGAAAAACCTCAAATAAAATACACATATTGTTAATGATCTCCAGTTTAAAATTACATTTGAGACTTGTCTGTTAGCTAACTTTAGTTCGTTTAATGTCTGACATCTTGATTTTGTGCTGTGTAATTTCGTAATCTCAGTGGTATATAGAACCAAATCAAATTCTCTACTGAAATCTAACAATTTATGCCTAACCTCATACCTCTGTTATAAAAAATGGATATCTTGTAAATTTGACAAATTCTTTTTTCCATAAACCATGTTAGATGACATTAAATATGCTTCCCTCTATTCTTTATTAATCAGTTTCCCTATCTGATGTTCCATTATTTTTCCCAAGATTAATGTCAGACAGACAGGCTTATATTTACCTAGGCTACCCCATTTACTTTGAAAGTAAAGTACTGACATAACTCTTACTTCCATCCAATGCTCAAGACCTACCTCAGCAATCCTAGATTTACTGCAAATAATAATGAATGGACTAATATAGCTTATTAGGCTTTTCTTCTAAAACTCCTAGATGCATTTCTTAATAAAAGGCACTTAGACTTAACAGCTGCTATTTGACATGTTCTGTCTTTTTGTTGTTTTAAATGTAACTTTTCATTACCACTTTCATATGACATGGCCACATCTAGCTTTTTTCCTGGTCCCGGGGCTGAAATGTTTGTTCAATATTTCAGTCTATTCTGCATTATTTTTCATAAATGCATGTTTTCCATTTATTGACAGGCAAGGTTGCTCTTGCTCCAGATATATCTGATGTTGTTTTCACTGCACTAAATTCAGATAGCCATACAATTCCTTCTATATCCTTGAGTCTTCAGCAGCAATTTTTTGTTATTTCTGTTTGTACCCTAAATTCAAGTGATCTAATCTATTCAATTTCTCTCTTGTCTCCCTACCCAACCTGTTGATATCTGAAACGTCACATTGTCTTTATTTCTCTTTTAAGCTAGACTTGCGTAGACATCGTCTTGACTGCAATTTTCAGATCATCTCCTAAAATATTTTTAAATATCTTTATTATTGCTTACATATATTCCCCTTTTTAATTCTTCCTATTGTTGATTAGGTTCAAACTTCTATTTGTCTGCTTGAAGTGGCCATTTTAAAGTAGCATGTGTAGGAATTACTGGTTGTGTTATATTCTTTTTGCGTGTTACAAATGTAATCAAGTTCTCACTTCCCTTTAAGGAACAACTAACTTTCAGTCCTGGAATCAATTTTGATTTAGCAGTCAGGATGACATCTAGTACATAAGTCTCCAGGAAGAGATACAGAGCTTTTTGATTTAAGAAATTTTTATCAATCATTGTTCAGTGTTTCAAAGGCATTTTATTACTGGAAATGTCAAACCTGTAGAGCAACGTCTTTCAACCCAATAGTCATCAGTGAAAAACCTTTTTTTAAAGCTCATGCAGTACAGAAACTCTTTCCCTCCTCAGACATTGTTAGTAGGGGTTTAAGAGACTGGTCACCCTGCTCTGTAGAGTAGTTCGATGGTACATAGCTACCTGCATCTAATTGCCCTTGTCACACTTTCTGTGCAGGGAGATTCATCTGTAAACACTGAAAGCATTTACTGCATAGTTGTCAGTGGGTTGAAATCAGTTATTGCCACATACTGCCTCTTCTCTTGCCACTGTGTTTTTCCTAAATTGCTCATAGTGAGTGAGTTTAACATTCTTATCACAGAAATCTTCCTTCAAGTTCCAGTAATATCAAGCAGGTCAAATTCATTCTCATAGTACGAGCAGTTCCCACTCTTCCTGTTTACCACACAAGCTGCTGCCATTCATGAGCAGGCAATTAAAGAATTTATTTTCTTTGTGTCATTCAGTGTCTTGATTAATTTTGTTCTTGACAACTTGACTGTGCTAAATGAGTGTTTATTTGCTGCCCCTTTTTAATCTCCCCTTTTGTTGTAAGTTTAATGCCATTATTACTAGTCTAGTCAGCTTGTCCTCTGTAAAATTGATTTCCCCTTTAATGAGCTAGAGGCAGTGCAAGCCACATAACTCCTCAGTTAGAAAATGGCTCTACAGTCCACCAAACTAAAATCCCCTCTCCTTCTTACACCTCTCTAATTGGCAGTTTATTCTTAAAAACTCCTGATTTATGTATTCATTTGTGGGATGGGAACAATATCCTAAAAGCTCATTTGCGTATTTTCATACTTCATCAGCTTTCTGAACTCTCTGAAAACATTCATAACCAATCAAGAGACACATGAAACAGCAGCACTAGTACCAATACATAAGACTACTAAATTAAATGTCCCTCACTCAGTTGGGTAAGATTTTGGGGGTTTTTTTGTTGCCTTCATTGAAGAAAAGTTGAGACTCTGTAAGAAGAATTATCCTAAAAGTCTTATCCTATAGATAAAACTGGTAGTTTTGACTGTCATTATCCTGTCCAATGCTTTCTATTTAAGGCTATTGAAAAATTCCTTGAGAAGTTTCCCCTGTTTGCAACCAGCTTTTGATATTTTGCAGGAGGAGTTCTTTAGGGCAACAGAAATATCTTTTATTTGCTGCATGAAATTTCTTTCAGCTTTTGCTCCTTGCAGGTGTCCTTTGGTCCAAGCACATGAACTTAGAAGAGTAATTCTGTTGCTGTGGAAAGCTAAAACATGCTGTTCCCATAATAGCCAGGCTCTCTAGGTCTGTGGAATACGAAAGGAGAGAAAAAGAGCTGGACTCACTTCTTCCCCATGACTATTTCTTTCATTAAGCGCATGAACAAACTTTCCATCACTCCTTTGGGATAGCACAGTTCTGTAGCTGCCATCTAGTAGGTTAACATGAAAATGGTCTGGGCTGCCGTGCAGCAAGCTCAGAGGTAAAATCATAGAGTATATACTTGTGGGTTGTTGAAGTTGTATATTTGATAATACACAAACTTGACAGTTTACTCTTTACCTTTGTCTTTACAGAATGTCAGAAAAGCATATTCATTGATTGGCTGATTTTTTAAATAGAGATTTTGCATAAGATTTTAATGCAATGTTAAATACTTGAAAGCCAGAAAACACTCTTAGGTTACCCATTTAAGTACACTCAAGAACACTTGCTACAGAATACTAGCAGGGAGGTTGTCTACTACATTTATAAATGCTGTGTCCTAATTACAGCACAGAAAGGAATCACATTAAAGCTCCATGAGAGCATAATTTCCTGACTTTTATGTAATACCATCTCAGCAATCTCATTTTTCATAGGTTTTTTTGACATTACTATGTCTTTGAATGTAGATAAGCTATGGTGCTGCTGGTAGTAAAATCATTTGCCACTAAATCTGCACATTTTGTTGAGGCTAGTTGTTTCCTGTTAGATTAGGGCAAGGGATAGGAGGTGATCATACAGGATAAAGTGGAGAAGTGACACCCAGAAAATTTGAACTCTGCACCTAGAAACTCTGTGTTACCTCACACAAGTCTCAGTGCTCTACTCTGCCCTGGTGAGACCCCATCTGGAATACTGTGTCCAGTTCTGGGCCCCTCAGTTCAAGAAAGACAGGGAACTGCTGGAGAGAGTCCAGCACAGGGCAACTAGGATGATGAAGGGAGTGGAGCATCTCCCTTATGAGAAAAGACTGAAGGAGCTGGGGCTGTTTAGTTTGGAGAAGAGGAGGCTGAGGGGTGACCTCATTAATGTTTACAAATATATCAAGGGTGAGTGTCACGAGGATGGAGCCAGGCTCTTCTCGGTGACAACCACTGATAGGACAAGGGGTAATGGACTGAAACTGGAACATAAGAGGTTCCGCTTAAACTCGAGAAGAAACTTCTTCTCAGTGAGGGTGACGGAGCCCTGGAACAGGCTGCCCAGAGAGGTTGTGGAGTCTCCTTCTCTGGAGACATTCAAGACCTGCCTGGACACGTTCCTGTGTGGCACAGTCTAGGCATTCCTGCTGTGGCAGGGGGATTGGACTTGATGATCTTTCGAGGTCCCTTCCAATCTCTAACATTCTATGATTCTATGATTCTATGATTCTATATTTTAACACTGCAACTTCCCAGAAATGGAGGCAGCCTAAAAGCCCTATCTAATCCATAAAAGGCCTTCTGAACAAATCCTAATTTTGTACTGCCAGCCAGTTCCTGGGCTACACAGCATGGCAGTGATGCTGGAGTGCCCTGAAGGTGGCACTTGCACCATCTTTTCCCTTTACGAATTTTTAGGATGTCAGTCTCTGTAGGTTGTAATCAGCAACCCATACAGCCAGTGGAGGAAAGAAAAACTGCAGGGAAACCTTCTATTTTTCACTTATCTGAGAGCAGGGAAAATGGAAAATGATGAGTTTACCTTTAGTAAGCAATTTACCTACCACAACTGTGTGTCATTGTATTCACTTTAGCACTCAAAAGCTCCTTTCAAAACATGATTCCAATTCCACTATGCCTCAGTTTCCTCGTGTCTAATGCAGGGACGACTCTCACTTCAACAACATCTTGTCACTAGAGTTTGTGAAGTTGTGAAATGTTCTGTAATCTTCACATGCCAGCTGCTTTTCATCATTGCAGTTTATTTGTTATGAATTGCCTTTGTTTTGCTAGGAGACTTAGAAGTTATTGTAAAAAAAAAGGATTCTAGTGAGGTTGGAAGATACACTTATTAGTTTCAAAATAGAATTGTGGTTAAACCTCGTCAAATCCCCTCTATTGCCTTCCCTGCTATTGCTGATTAGTTAAGAAGCAGAAGGGAACATTGCACTGTAAAACACCCATTTATCTGCCAGTGTCAGGTTCTCCTGACATGATGTGCTAATGCAAAGCACATTAAGCATTAGCAGTAGGTGCTCCAGACCTAGCAGTTCCTAGACAGGCATTAAGAGACCTCAAATGAGTCAGTGTCACTCTATGGTTTAACCTAATTCCAACCCCTTAGGGCATCCCTATCAAATGTAAGAGAAATGAAAGGTTTTAAAGGCTATTAATCCCAGTGACTCTACATTAGAAGAGCACAATGTTATTTGTCACAGGTCTTTTTGTCATCATGATATTGTGGTAAAATGTGAAGCATTCCATATTCCTGAAATTCCTTCTTCCACTTACTTAAGCAAGGAGGTTTTTTGATGATACACTTATAATGCTGAGCTGTGATACCTACCAGCTACTGGCTGTTACTGCCACTGTCTGAACTCCCTTTTTTTCTTGGTGAGTTCTTCTAGTATCTACAATGCATGAGAAGTAACTAAAACATCTTTAGAAAATAAACTTTGAACTGAAAGTTATCTCAAGTAAACAAGTAAGTGAACTCTCTGCCCCCACACAGACACCATTACAGCACGTGTAAGAGGCATTAAATCAGAGCTGAATCTAATGTAAGGTGTTAGCTTCTTTTGCCATGCTTGTTACCTGGAGATGCTTTATTTCTAATGCAATAGATGTTTTGTTCCTTGTTTCTTACCTTGAAGTTGCTGAGACTCAAGATTAATCCTGTTGTTTTAGAAATTGCTGATCCAGTGTTTGCATGGAAAGGTGTCTCAGATAGCTGGTTTTCTGGCAGCGGCTGCTTCAAAGGGTCTGGCAGCCGAATGTGAGCAGCTCAGGTTTTACGGGGAATGGTGACAGTTACACAACATCAAACTCCTCGCCAGGGTCTGAATTTGTACATTTCAAATTCACTTCACACATGCTCAGTTGACAAAAATTGCCCAACCATCAGGCTGTCACACTGGCAGACACTCTGGCTTCAAGCACTACTGATAAAATCACAGTCCCTTTAGCTAAACACCCCCACTTTGATATTTGTAAAAAGGTTCGTGGGATACTTAAATCGGTAAAGTGTTTTGAAACCTTTGATAGAAAGTCTATGCAAGTGTATCTTGGGTTTTTCAAATTAGTTGACCTGCATATTAGCAAAGATACACAACTTAGAGTCTGTTCATTTGTGCATGCATATATATATGCCTGTGCATGTGCATGAGTAAGGTAAGTGTGTACAATTGCTTGGCTCCAAGGAGTTAGTCAATATTTTAAGCTTTGTCAGGAAGCTCTGAAATCAATTGTAAACACTAGCCTTTGGTGTTTATAGAAACACAAATCTGTTTATTTGAAAAGAGTTTGGGAAAAAAAATGCTGTACCTCTGAACACAATAGGAAAAACCAGTCAGAGCACAAGAGCATAGTGGTGGTTGTTCCAAGCCAAACCAGAGGTCCATCTGCCACAGTCT
Organism: Trogon surrucura; assembly: GCA_020746105.1. Classification (NCBI taxonomy): domain Eukaryota; kingdom Metazoa; phylum Chordata; class Aves; order Trogoniformes; family Trogonidae; genus Trogon; species Trogon surrucura. The sequence continues at coordinate 36,550,254 of CM036617.1, forward strand.
CTGGTGGTGGCCAAAACCAGAGGCCTGTGAAAGAGATTAAGAACAAAACAAGGGTATTTGATACTTCCCTGTGTATTCTCCTACTGACTCGTAATTTCTGTTTCAGAGTCAAGATTTACTTCACTGATTTCTCTTCTATGAAATCTCCCAGTTGCTCCCTGAACCCATCCGCAGTGAGGGCTGTGGAGCAAGGATTTTGGCACTTTGAAACAACAATGTGTATAGAATTATTTTGCTCGTTTCGTTTGACGACCAGTAGATTTGGTACTAGAAGTACTATTTATAACTGTCATATAGGTCCTCCCATACCACCTGCATTTTACAGATTTACATTACATTATGCTCTCTTTTTCAGTCCTGTAAAGAAGCTGTTCCGTTACCTTTGAATATGTTTTTCACACTTTCTAATAATTCCTAATTTTTACTCTTTTTCTTGCCTCCAACTACTAATGAACACCAAGGTGGGTTTGTCCTGGGTCTATAGACCCGGATTTCATAACTCTGTAATTATCTCAGAGCTCATTCTTCAGTACATTAAGTTGGGATCTTTTTCTTCTCCCATGATCCTATTTTAAATTTGCCTATACTGAATTTCACTGTTTCCTTGACTGGTTACTCAGTCCTTACAGATTTATCCTAGTAAATGAATCAGGGCCACAAAATATTTCCAAGCACTGTGCCACTGGGATAACATTTATGCTGCAAAACATAATAGGTCAAATATGATCATTTGTCCCTGAAGGAAAGTGTCATTATTTGTGAAAAAAGGTTCTTCTTCTACTAGGGAAAAAAAGAAAATGGTGGCCTTATCTTTACTGTGTTCAGAGCATAAGTCTGCTGGTTTAAGCATTCACGATCTATTGCTTTCCCTCTCAAACTCTACCCAGGCATTGTCAGGGAGCACCACACTGCTGAATGACAAAATGGGCCAGAGTCTCATACAGTGAGAACCCTGAGTTAAGTCAATGCTTAACTGCTAGTATGTCTTCTGATATACTTTTAGCCCCTGCCAACTACTACAGCGAGTATTCTCCAAACCAATGCCCATTTGTGGATTCGTGGTTTGGAGACCACATGTCCTGGGTGTCCTTTCTTGTCCTTTTTTCCACAGTATTTATAAATATTTTAAACGGTCCAAGCAGCTGTGCAAATTCCTGTGGGATACAACACATAGTTTTTCCTTATTGGGAAAACTATTTAGTTTCTCACTGATTTCTACCTTTTTGTCAGTTGTTTACATGTGTTATGACCTTCCCTGCTATACTATGATAACCTGGGCTCCATAACACCACCCTGTTAAATGTCTTTTGGGAATCATAGAATCATAGAATTGTCAGGGTTGGAAGGGACCATAAAGATCATCTAGTTCCAACCCCCCCGCCATGGGCAGGGACATCCCCCACTAGATCAGATTGCCCAGAGCCCCATCCAGCCTGGCCTTGAACACTTCCAGGGATGGGGCTTCCACCACCTCTCTGGGCAACATCTTCCAGTGTCTCACCAGCCTCATGGTGAAGAACTTCTTCCTAATGTCCAATCTGAACCGATCCATCTCAACCTTCAATCCATTCCCTCTAGTCCTATCACTACCCAACATCCTAAAAAGCCCCTCACCAGCTTTCTTGCAGGCCCCCTTGAGATACTGTGTTGTAGTTTAAGCCGAGTGACCGGCCGGGAGAGACAAAGAACCACGTGGTCGCTCTCTCACTCGCTCAACCCTGCCGGGAGTGAGGGGAAGAGCCCAGAGAGAGCAGGAGGCGGAGGCTTGTGAGGTTGAGATAAAAACAGTTTGTTTTAATGGTGAACATAAGTGGTAACAATAACAGTGAAATAACAGTAACGTTTAACCAGATATAACACGAGTAACAGGTAACGCGGATCTCACCACCCAGAAAAACCAGTGGAGCCGGAAAGTGAGAGAGCCCGGCCCCCCACCAGCCCCCTATCTATATACCCCGAGCATGACATCACGATGGTATCGAATATCCCTTTGACTAGCGATGAGTTTGGTTTAGCAACTTCTGACTAGCCCCTCCCCCTATTTAAAATTAACCTTATTCTAGCTGAACCCAGTACATGCTGGAAGGCCACAATAAGGTCTCCTCGGAGCCTTCTTTTCTGCAGACTGAACAACCCCAACTCTCTCAGTCTGTCTTCACAGGAGAGGTGCTCCAGCCCTCTGAGCATCCTCGTGGCCCTTCTCTGGACACGCTCCAGCACGTCCATATCTTTCTTGTGTTGTGGGCTCCAGAACTGGACGCAGTACTCCAGGTGGGGTCTCATGAGAGTGGAGTAGAGGGGGAGAATCGCCTCCCTCGACCTGCTGGCCATGCATCTCTTGATGCAGCCCAGGACACGATTGGCTTTCTGGGCTAGAAGTGCACACTGACGGCTGATGTTGGGCTTCTCGCCCACCAGTACCCTCAAGTCCTTTTCTTCAGGACTGCTCTCAAGCTAATCACTGTCCAGCCTATATTGGGGCTTTGGATTGCCTCGACCCAGATGGAAGACCTTGCACTTGGTCTTGTTGAATGTCATGAGGTTGGTCTGGGCTCACCTCTCCAGCCTGTCGAGGTCCTTCTGGATGGCATCCCTACCCTCCAGCATATCGGCCGCCCCACACAGCTTTGTGTCGTCAGCAAACTTGCTGAGGGTGCACTTAATGCACTTAATGCATCCATGCATCTTAATGCATCCATGTCACCGATGAAGATGTTAAACAAGACTGGTCCCAGTGCTGATTCTTGAGGGACACCACTTGTCACTGGCTTCTACTTGGACATGGACCCATTGAAAGCCATTCTTTGGGTGCAGCCATCAAGCCAATTCTTTATCCACCTAATTGTCTGTCGCGGGTTAGGGCTGGGCCGGCCACCAACACGGACAGACCCTCTCTAACCCCCTCTTCCCCCCCCCCGAACAGGAAGAGAAAAGGGAATGAGGCAGAGAGACTTACGAGTGAGAGAAGGAAAAAAACGAACTAGAACAACTTTAATGAAAGTAATAGGAATAATGGTAAAAAGATAAAAGTAAAGAACTATATACAACTACAGATAGTAGCCCGATATCAAACCCGACTCCCTCCCCCGATAGCAATCACCACTGGTGCTGCAGAGCAGGAGGCGCCGGGGAAGCCCCAGGCTCAGCGGCGGCGGGGAGCTGGATACAGGGAGCTGGATTCGGGAACTCAGGATCCGGATCAAAATCAGGAGGTCAGATGGAGTCCTCTCTGGACACCGACTGTTGCAGGAAAAGAAGGTGAAAAGGCCGAAAAAGGGCAAAAGGGGCAAAAGGGCCGAAAAGGGCCGAAACTCTCGTGATCACTCAATTTATACTAAATATGACGTATATGGGATGGAATATTCTCGTTGGTCACCTGTCCTGTCTGTTACCCCCCGGAGGTGCCACCTTTTACTTCCTTGTGCCCCCCTCTTACTACCCAGCACCCCCAGCGTGGCACACAAGAGCCAGCAGTGGCCTTGGTCACTATAGGAATAAGTATAAGCAAGAGCCTTTCTACATACCAGTCCCAGGCAGTGACTGTAAACATCAGGTGTTATCACTGCCAGTAGCACACACTGTCTGCAAAAACATGCTGCTGACTTCAGAACGTGCAGCCTTTTAGAAGACACTAAACTGAAAAGTAAAATTCACTAAACAGGACTGGGTTTTTAGCTAAACCCAGGACATTGTCCATTCATCAAATTCATATTTTGTCAGCTTGGAGACCAGGATATCATGCAGGACAGTATCAAAGGCTTTGCTCAGGTCCAAGTAAACTATGTCAGTCGCTCTTGTTTTGTCTGTTGGTGTTGTGACCTTCTCATAGAATGTCACTAGGTTTTTCAGGCACGATTTGCCCTTGGTGAAGCCATGTTGCCCTTGATGAAGCCATGTTGACTGAATTGCGATAGTCTGTTGTCTATTTGCTTTAGGATTCCTCTCAGAGAACTCCTGTAGCTTTTGTGGTCATCAAAAGTGCTTTCTCTTTACAAAAGAGACGTTTCTGGTTTTCAACATGTTATGTTTATCCATAAGCCATATTCCTCATAGTTATTCACTCAGTGTGTGATCTATTATTGGTTTGTTTTTTCCCAGTTTTCCCTGTAACTTCTTAAGACTGATGCTACATTAGCCACCTTTCAAATCTTCTGATAAAAAGGCAGCTTTAAATGAGAATTGATATATGCCAGTGAGTTATTCAGCTATTTCAACCAGTCTGCAAAAACATGCTGTTATCTTCAAAAAGTGCAGTCACTTAGAAGAGACTTAACTGCAAAATCACTGAACAGAAACTAGGACAAAATCCTTTAGAACTGATGATATGTGACTATCCAGTTGATCCATTTGTTTCTTTTACTAATACAATCAGCAAATTGCTCAAACTGAGACAGATCTTCTGATAACCAAGAAGTACGAAATGGGAACTTCCTCAGATTCCTTTGTACTCCAATGTAGATACGGAAAATTCCTTAACTGTCTTCTGCCCTGGACTTTTCTGGGTTGTGCAATCCTTGCTTCTGTTGACACTCCAGCCTCTACCTTATTTTGTTAAGTAAATGAAGTTTAGTGGGTGAATCCTTGTTCCAGGGTCAAGTAGTACCCACTGGCTTATATCCATCTTGCTTAGGACACTGGGGCAAACTGCTCCCAGAGACAGGCATCTGGAGTCAAAGAATGAGTTAGGAATTGAACAGTAGAGACTAGAACAGTTCAGTGTTTGAGCTTGTTCCCTATTTCTTTCATTTATCAAAATAGATGTTTCATTTATCAAAATACACTCTGCAGCGATGTTTCCATTATGATGTGTTAGAAAATGGTTTTATTGGAATACTTAGTGACTTTAGTTCAAGTTCAACTTCCAGCTCTTTTCAAGATGATGGGAGATGGGTTTTTTTGCCCACAGACTTCATGGAGAGTCCTCTTCTCCCAGAAGGTCATCTTCTGCCCCTTTTCATGGCCATGCTTTGAGATGTTTATCTCAGTGTATCCTGACATTCTCTTCCTGTCTCTGCTGCCCAAGGCTTGAAGGAAGCATCTGGCCAGACTTTGATTTATAACCAGGGGAAAAAGGAAGCCATCTCATTTTCCATCAGTTTATTTGTTCCCAGGTTTCAGTCTGGACTTGGACAGTCACTTTTACTGGTTAGCTAAAACCAAGACAAGCACTTTTAGTACATGAAGGAGTTCAGTGATTTATTCCACTTAGCCTAAATGGCTAGCACTCTCAACAGCTTTAATGATGTCTGTGATTGTCTACAGTTCAAAGACAGACTTGTTAGCAGCCATTAACACCTTGCAGCACCAAGAAGGATAGTTCAGTAATAAATCCCTTGAAAACAGAAAGTGCTACAGAAACAGTTGAACTTATTTATCAGCTGTACCAATTTACTCTTCTTTCTGCTGGCACACTGGGTTTTTTTTCATTACAGGTCTAGTCATGTGGCATGTGTTTATATGTGTTCTGGTTTCAGGTTCATATAGTTTTAAAGTTATTTTACTACAAAATTAATTATGAAATATTTTAGATAGAGAACGAAATTTTATTAATCTTGCTCCGCGAATTTCCTTAGTTTTTGTCATAATTATAAGATTGTCACGAGGGTGTCCGCGATTTCCCAGTCTGGGGAGCATGAGCTTGTTACCCTTATCATGAAGCAGACAGCAGTGTAAAACCATTTCTATTCAAATGTCAGGATGAAGTGAAATTCAAGAGGTAGCTAGCTGGCAGCTATCACAATTCTACACTGGGCTCCAGGGCAGCAATATTTAATACAGGTGTGATCATGACTTATAACATTGGTCACCACATCTACTTTCAACTTGGTCTTAATCTGCATTCCTTTAAAAGAGGTAGGGGACAAAGCATATATTTGTTTTACATGCAGACTAAACATCTCTGTAAAAAACATGTCCTATATCAAAGTGCTTGCTAGCTGCGTCCTCTATCAAACTTAATGCAGGCAACTGATACAATAGGGGTGTTTAGGTATTTTGGCACCTACAGCTGAACATAACTTATACGCAGTGCAAAGCCTTGCATTACAAAGACCACCCAACTACTAAAAATATTCATAAATCACAGTTGCTGGGTTTTGGTGGTCTTTTAGAGACCTAATTCAAAACCCACCAAAATCAATAGAAAGAAGTTTTCCCATTGGCATAATTGATAGGACCATAGGACAGTGGTATGCATGTCACCTTTAGAACCGTTAAATAACTTTTCATCGTGAGCTGAGAAATACACAATACTGATTTTGCTCCTGATTGAAAAATTGCACTCAAGAAAGTAGCAGTTCCCTAATGTGTACCTAGATAGGTATATATGCATGTAGATGTATTTATGCCACTAACACTTTGCATGCACAGGAATAGAGAAAGAAGCAGAATGAAAATTAAATAAATATGATAAAAAAATCTCAGAGAAGAATCCACATGAGAATTAGACACATTCTTTAAGAGGAACAGTTAAATGCTAGTTGATTTCCTGAACGGTGAAGTATTTTTGCATAATTTTCTTGATAAGGAATGAAGAGTCAGCTAGAGCAATGTTCTCAAAGAACTTTTTCACTGAATCTTACATATACTTAAGAAGAATTCCTTAAAACAACCAGTCAACAATGACATGAACATGCTTTTGGTGACTAAACCAAAATAAATAGTAACTGAAAATCAAGCAGTGAAACAAATGTCCACCTCTCCAAGCTGAAATTGTTGAAGTGAAAACCATTCCAGGAGACTTCCCTTACTACATTAGACCCATGAAATTAATTAGCATCCTTTACTCATTGATGGATATAAGAAGAGGAAATACTTCCCTCAGGATTTTGTCATTAATTCTGTTTTTTCCCTTCTGTACTTTGCTGGCATCATGTTTTCTAGCTTTCCCTAGTCACTCCTTCCTCGTGACAGATCCCGCCACTAACTCACATTGTCTTGTACATATTCTCAGGCAAATGCTTGCATTCACTAGTTTCATGGAGTTACTGGAATAACTACTCCTCTGCTCACTGGGAGTAAGGGAGGTAGACTAGGATTTCGTGTAAATGAATTTGTCACCCAAAGCAGCAGCAAAGAATAAGAGAATGTGCAACTAGCACTTCATCATCACCAATGTTGCCTCCATTTTTCTTGATCTTACCATTAAAAGGCTATGTATACGGATAGTAAAACTGGCTGGAGTAATGTACACTGCAGCACAGTATGGGTACCCATGTGAGACAACATGGCAAAGCACAGAATTATTTGCAGCTTTATTCACAGGAAGTGGGTAAGAAACATACTCAGAGCAGCTATCAGAGGTGTATGAAATCATGCAAAGATTGTCTTGTGAGCCATATGTTTCACTGCTAGAGCCAGAGAATGCTCCTTTCCCACTTTGAATCTCAGAACTTCCTGTTGCAAGTTCAGCTTGCAAGTAATTGCTTTACAAGTGAAAAAACAATTTTAGGAAAGCATGCTTTTGTTGAGTGCTGGAAGGTTTATTTATAGCTGTCCCTTAAAGTGTTTGAGTACCTGGGAAAACAAGACAGAAGGGGCAAAGCCACGTGGCCAATTGTACACAGATGGCAGTTTGAGAACCTCTGATATTGTAAATGCCAGGCTGCTGCACCTATTTACCCTATTCTTTACTACAAAATCAAGGGTAAGCTCTTTAGGGTAGGGATTGTGTCATCTGGGAACAAAATCAGCAAGATGAATTATGTTTGCTTGTTAACTTTCTTTCAGCTTTAGGTCACTGTTGGTTGCAGGATATTTGACTAGATGGAGTATTGACAGTTAGTCCAGTATGAAATGCTCTAAGAAAATTGTCAACAAACTGCTGCTTTCTGCCCTGTGAGATGATGCCAGAATACATCTGAGAGGCACACGTTTCCAACCTGGCATTTACTTTAGACTGCCAAAGATAAAAGGTTTCAGACAGCAGAAAACTTTAGCGATGTGAGGAATAATTCATTACCCAGCACTATGACATTCTCTAATGAATATGAGGAATTTAGCATTGCGTCTTGCTAACATCTTTGTTGCCAACATTGTTTTGGACTTTTAAAACACCGTTCACATGTGTAAAGCAATTACTGAGTCATACCATTGATTGTGTATCTGTCTCTATTTTTATGAGCCTTCCAGTATAACTGTGATGCCTATTAGGCTAAATTTACTGAACATTGCCCTTCTTTCCTTGTTTTGTTTTATTGATTTGCTTGTTGCATTTTTTCTTGGGTAATCAGCTCTTGGTCTGTGTGGAGGCTGTGCTGATGTCTATATGGAACAAATCATCTCCAGCTTGCTCTACGATGCATTTGGTTCAGTAAGCAAGTAAGTAAAAGTATAAGTCTGTAGCCCTGTGGTGTAGCCCCCAGCCCCCAGGTTCAGCTGTTTGTGCTCCAGGGCTGGGGTTTGTGAAGCACAACTGTGTGACCTTGGCTCAGCTTTACTGAGAAAAATTGTTGATCTGTGAAGAAGGTATATAAGATAAAGCCACTGAAGACAGGAAAAACAAAAACAGGGAGAAGTAAAATTGTTGTGCTGGTAATTGTAACTCAGGGACTCAGCAGAATACTGACATGGGCTAAGGACCTGCCTGTTCTGTGGGCCAAAGGGGACTAATGCTTTCCCATGCTACCAGCTGGATTAGCAGACACTCCCCTGGTACACATAGCAGAGATGGTGAGTATGCTACTGATCTGTCCTGGTTGGATCTTATTAGCCAATAATTGTGCACTCTTTAAACTGTCTATATTTCTGCTTCTAAGTCTCTACATGTGGGAAAAGTTGTCCAAAGAAAAGCAATGCAGCCAAGAGAAGATTATAGTGGGCAGCCTGTTGAGATAGGAAAGGGCATGTTGAGGTAGGACAAGCTTAAATAAGGTATGATGAGGACAGATAAGGTTTGATAAGGCATTCCTCAGTATCTGTTCCAGTGGGCATTCCTGATTTTGCCTGAGGTTTGCTGAATGCAAAGTTTATTTTTAATTATGATGCTTCTCCTTACTTTTCATCCATGTGTCGTTATGTAAACTTCTATAATGCTTTCTACTAAGCTAAATATATACACAGCGTTGATATGGAGACTATGCAATACAGCTACCTTGTGCGGGGAGCTCTATCTGGAGTAGTATTTTATGACCAAGGAGAGAAATAGGGGCTATATTCAGGTGGAAGCATAATGTACAGACATCCTGACTCCTTGTGCACTGGCTGTCAGGATCCGAGGTCTGGCAGCCATGGATGACAGCCAGTCTGAATCACTCACTGCTTGTTTGAACTTTGATGCCAGAGCAGTCTCCTAAACAGTTTTTACACCTGTATCATTCAGATAAATTCAATCCTGTTCCAGTAGAATAAAAGAGACACAGAAGCTTTCCAAGAAAAATCACAGTTCAAGAGTATCTTTAAAGCACATTTACTTTTCATTTTGTTGAGAACTTCCCAGTTGGAAAAGGCATTGTGAAGCTTGTTTTTTTTCTAAATATTGATATACTATGTGGAAAAAGGGAAGAATTAATTTGTTCTATTTCTCTTCCAGAATAATTCCTGATGTATGTATGAGACCATTTTAAAAATAAGGAGAATTCCTTAAATCAATAATGTAAATTGTTTGTTAAGAAAGTCTATGATTTTCATTGACAACAGAGATTTGTGGCTTCCCATTGGAGAATAAATGTGGTTTATATTTGAGTTCACTCAGCTAATGAACATGTGGAGTAAAAGGCTTTTGAAAGAAATAACTGATCTTCAGAGAGGCTTTTTTCTGGGATACTTACTATTACAGCAGAAGCCTCTGAAATGGCATTTGTGTCAGCTAGGGGGAAAAAAAACACAGCAGGTTTGTGATAATTTAAAGCATGTATCACTAACAAAGATAAAGAGAGCAAAGTATTTAAAGCTTAATGATACAGCAGTAGCAATTGCCCTGCGATAATGAACAGTGTAGATTATCAGGCAAAGCTTAATGAATGCCTTGCTTACAACAAGCTTTTTATAAACAAATACTGGTTGAGTCCTCTTTCAGAATTACTACTGACATGAAAGTGAAATCATATAATTAAAATATGCAAGATAAATAAGGACTTGGGAAAGGATGTTGCATAGAACAGTCTGGCAAGTGTTCGCTGACAATAGGCCTTCCAAAATTAACAGGCAGAGTACAGCATGTATCTGGTTAAACCTACAAAATAATGTTAGCTCTCTGAGGACAACCTGTGGCTCTATCTGCTGCTCAGCCCACACCCTAAGCGGGAGGACGTGTTTTTATTTTCTTCTGCTGTATTATCACAGTTTGGAGGCTCATGCCTCCAAAGAAAAGTGCTGACTATTTTCCCCCTCTTTTGCTGAGGGGACAGATGGGAAATCAGAGCTCATATTAGCACCTAGTGGTGAGGTCTAGTGTAGCCAAGGTAGAGCGAATGTTGTGTTGATAGGCAGTCTTCAGTTTCTGAATTCAGGGACCATCAGGAAAGAGAGGAAACCTCAGTATAAGGCTTGTCTGTCATTCATAGAATCATAGAAGGGCCTAGGCTGGAAGGGACCTTAGAGATCATCTAATCCAACCTCCCTGTCATGGGCAGGGGTTGCCTCTCAACTAGATCAGGCAACATGTGAGGACCAAACGGGAATTGAACCCGTGACCTTTGGCATTTCAGCACCATGCTCAACCGAGTGACCTAAACTGGTTCACAGGTATTCCTTGGGTTAATCATCAGCTTAGGGACTGACCAGGTCAAGACCAATATGTGAAGTTAAAATGTGGCCCTGTGGTTACTTTTACTAATGCCTTAACATCATGTTACCAAAACCACTTGCAGGTTTCACAAAACTATGTGGAGCATTAAGAAAATGTGCACAAAGGTGTTCAACTTCTTTGTAATGTCTGTTTCCTTTGATAACCATCATTTCAGAATCATAGACTCACACAACAGGTGTGAGCTACCACAGGTTGCCCAGGACCATTCAGGTTTTTACTGTCTCCACAGATGGAAACTCTGCAAACTCCCCAAGGCAATCTGTTTCAGTGCTTGATCATGCTCACAGCAGCGTTTCTTGATGTTCAGATGGAGCCTTCTGTGCTTCGGTTTGTCCCATTTCCTCTTGTCCTGTCACTGTACACCACTGAGAAGAGCCTGGATTTGTCCTCTTTGGTCCCCCATCAGATACAAATATACATTGACAACATTCCCTCAGAGCCTTTACTTCTCTAGGCTGAACAGTTGCAGCTCTCTTAGCTTGTCCTTTTATCAGGAGTATTCCAGTCTTTTAACCACCTTCTGTCCCTTTGCTGGACTCTTACCAGTATGTCCATGTGTCTCTTGTAGTGGGGAGACCAGAAACAGATCCAGCATTTCAAGCGTAGCCTCAATAGAACTGGGTAGGATTTTCTCCCTCAAGCAGTTGATAATCCTCTTCCTCATGCAACTTAGCATGCTATTATCTGTCTTTGCCACAAGCAGACATTGCTGACTCATGTTTAACTTGTTGCCCGCCAGTATGTCCAGTCCTTTTCTGCAGAGCTGCTAGTTGGCCATCAGCATATACTGGTGCCTCCATTTATTCTTCTGGGATTTGGCACTTTCCTTCGTTGAGCTCCATGAAGTTCCCATTTTCCCATTTGTCCTGCTTGGGAAGTGTTTTTAAATGTTAGCACAACAAAGTCTGATGTATGACTCCTCCCAGTTCTGTGCTGTCTGCAGGCTTACTGAGTGTGCACTTGATTCTATCATTGGTATGGTTATTGAAGAAGTTGAACACTACTGGATGCACAGCTGACCCATGGGGTACGCCATTAGTGACTAGCCTCCAGCTGGACTTTGCACCACAGCTCACAACCTACTGAACACAGCTATTCAATCAATTTTCATTTTACCTCATGGTCTACTTACCTAATCTGTATTTCATCAGCTTGTCTATGAGAATGTTATGGGAGAGAGCACCAAAATCTTTACTTAAGATAAATAACTTCCATTGTTCTCCCCTAACCTGCCAAACTAGTCACCTCATTGTAAAAGGTTACCAGGTTGAACCTGTTCATTTATGAGCTGAGTCATAGAATTGTTTGGATTGGAAGGAGCATAAAAGATCAACTAGTTCCACATATATGCACCCCCCCACACACCATGGACTGGGACACCTTCAATAGATAAGGTTGCTCAAAGCCCCATTCAACCTGGCCTTGAACATTTCCATGAATGGGGCACCCACAACTTCTTTAGGAAACCTGTTCCAGTGCCTCACTACCCTCATAGTGAAGAATTTCTTCCTCATAACTACTGTAAATCTAGCCTCTTTCAGATTAAAACTCTTTCCCCTTAAGCTATCATTACATGCCCTTGTAAAAAGTCCCTTTTCAACTTTCTTGTAGGCCCCCTTTAAGTACTGGAAGGCCACTGTAGAGTCTCCCTAGAGTCTTCTCCAAGCTGAACGGCCACCACTCTCTCAGCCTGTCCTCATATGGGAGGTGCTCCAGCCCCTTGATCATCTTCGTGATGCTCCTCTGGACCTGCTTGAGGAGGTCCATGTCTTTCTTAAGTACTCCAGTGTGTAGAGGAATTTCTTGTGGAGCAGAGGTGCGGTATAACTTTAAAAGTGTGGACAACCCAGCTTAGGCCTAAACAGAGGCTCTGTCCTTGAAGCTGCCTTGGAACACAGGGAGGAGGAGGTTTTATCTGTTTTGTGAGAGCTTTGCGAGATGCTTAACGGGAGGTGCTGTCCCCGGGGGGAGAAGGGGGGGCGAGAGCCGCTTGCATAGTGGGATGGCACTGCCCAATAAAACGCTGGCGCGTGTAAACCTGTAACTGACCAACTCTGTTAAGGGGCAGGCGCGGGGACACTGCTTAACTGTATATATTGAGCTATCCGGAGCAATAAAGAGAGGACGATCTGTAGCCATATTGGTGTGACGGTCGTTAACTTGACCGGCTCTCCGACGGGACCCTCTTCACCAGTGGTTTATCATAAGAGTAGAATGGAAGGGAGGAATCCCTTCTCTCAACCTGCTGGCCACATTTGTTTTGGTGCAGCCCAGGATACATCTGGCTTTCTAGGCTTCAAACACACATTGCTAGGTCATGTTGAGCTTCTTGTCAGCTAACATCCCCCAAGTCCCTCTCTTCAGGACTTTTCTCAATCCATTCTCTGCCCAACCTGTATTTGTGCTTGAGATTTTTCACTTGTCCTTGCTGAACTTCATGAAATTTCTGTGGCCCCAATGCTCAAGCCTGCTAAGTTCTTTCTGGACAGCATACCTTCAACATGTTGACTACACCACGCTGCTTGGTGTCATCAGCAAACTGCTGAGGGTGAACTCAATCCAGCTCTTTGAGTGTGACCATGTAATCAATTCCTTACCCACTGAATGGTCAATCCATCAAATCCATGTGTCTCCAATTTAGAGACAAGGATGTCGCACAGGACAATGTTGAGTGATATTCACAAACATAGGTAGACAATGACTGCTTACCCACCAGTGCTGTAACCCCATCACTAAATTTGTAAGGCACGATTTGCCCTTAGTGATGCCATTTTAACTGTCACTAATCACCTTATTATTTTCCATGTGCCTTAATATAGTTTTCAAGAGGTTCTACACTATGATCTTGCTGGGCACAGAGGTGAAACTGACTCACCTGTAGTTTCCTAGGCCTTCCTTTTTCCCCTTTTTAGAAATGTGGGCTATGTTTCCCCTTTTCAGAAATGTGGGCTCTGCTTCCCCTTTTCCTGTCAGTGGGAACTTCTCTGGACTGTTGGAACTTCTCAAATATGGTGGATAGTGGCTTAGCTACCTCATCTACCAGTTCTCTCAAGACTTATGGATGCATCTCATCAAGTCTCATGGACTTGTCCACCTTCAGGTTCCTGATATGGTCTAGAACCTTACCTTCCCGTACAATTGGTGGTTCTTCATTCTTCCAGTCCCTGCCTTTGCCTTTTGCCACTTGGGTATCACGGCTGGAGTGCTTGCCAGTGAAGACTGAGTCCATGCTGATGGTTCCTGATCACCTTCCTGTCCTTCATGTGTCTGGAAATGGGTCCTGCAATTAGTGGCAGTGTCATCTGTTCATGTATTAATGTGCATTGACATCTACTACTATGTTCAGACTTTGGTTGGAGCTACAAGCAGAACTTTGTTTTGAAGGCTGATGTCTGCTCAGTGAATATAAGATAATTAATTTAACAATTAGTTAGAATTCCAATTACTTTATGCAGAGCTAATGGCTAGTTGGAGCCATCAGAGCAAGGCTACAGAGAACACTCCCATGAGATACCTCCTCGTACAAGTGAGAAATATGTTTCGAAACATCCATTGATATCTTATAGTCTAAAAAGGTTCAAGTTTTTTTTTTCTCTGAAAATATATGGGACTTCATTAATGCAAAATCCCACTAATTAGAAACAGTTCAGCACTTGGAATTTGTGTTGAGATATAAAAATCAGTCTTATATGTCCCTGGATTTATTAAATGGATACAAAATTAAGTCATAGACTTTAAGAAAGACAATACTGTCTTCAGTGACAAATTCTGTTTGTCTTTATGTTAAAATTGGGGCAAGATTTCAGGAAAACGGGATCAGAGGCTGGTATATACAGCAAGACTGTATGGAAGGTAGAGCCCTTGGACTGTGACCCTGATGGAATACATATGCCTCTTTCTGTGTTTGTCAATATGAGAAGAAACACAAAATGTCATATTAGTCCTACAGAATTTTGGGGAAGTGGGTGTTAGTTAACAGATGATTTAATGAAACGGAAAGGATTGGAGCACTGGAGGAGAAAACAGTTAAAAAGCAGTAGAAGTAAAATAACTGTTCAGCCTGTGTTTTGCCTCCTTCCCTGCAGTCCCAGAGGGCTGGCTGTTATATTTTTTGTGTTTTCTATTGTCTAAGCCACAAAGCAATTTAATTTCTTTTGACGTCTGTCTTAAACAAAGGATCGTTAGCATGTTCACTGATCTCAGGATGACCTATTATAGCCTAGAGATCTAGGTCTAGCCTGGCTGCCTGCCACCAACAGTCTCTAACATGAGAGCCTCGGTGAAAAAATGCACAAAAGTGAGAGACTTCTAGGAAGGAAAGACTTCCAAACTGCATGGGCAGTGGCTTCAGGATGAAAGAGGAAAAGTTTACTTTTATCTCAGAAACATTTATGTAGTTCTCTAGTACTCTGAGGGACACGTGCACACACGGATGGAGTTCACGGTGTATAAAAGACTCGGAATAGGAGTGTGAAGAAAACCATACTCACATATACACATATATGCATGCCAAATCATAGAATGTTTAATGACCTATGAGCTTATTGGGTAAAGGCTACCAATTATGCTACATATGCAATGAAGAAGATCTAGGAGAGGGGAAAAAAGTGAACAGCATTTTGTAGCTCTGAGGGAGTGCTGTTCTTTAAACACATTTCAAGATTCATTACTGCTAGCTGCACATGGATAAGAGAAGGTTTTACCCCTCCCACAGGGTGCTATGCTGCGGAGCTTCAACACCAAAGAAAATGGTTACTTTGTTTCCAAAAGAAATTCCTACTCCATAAAGTTATACTTCTTACTCTCTGGAAGACCCCTGAAAACCATTTCAATATTGTTGGAGGAGAGACTGCATGGAGCAAATACGCTTAGACAACATGTGTAGGTTTGTTGTTTGTTTTTATTTTTGGGTTTGACATGGATTTTATGTCTTTTTTTTTTTTATGACTTGTCTGTATCTCTCATTTTTTACACAGAAGCAGATCAGTCTTCTAAAATAATTTACCAATAATGAATAAAGGAATAATAGGCTCATCTGTACCTGTTCTACAATTGGCAATTGTACATGAATTCTCTCTAGTCATGCCCTCCCTAAAATTAGGGTTAGATTTAAGCTATACTTGGTGCCAGAAAAGGAATTGTTGGGCTGGAAAGACAAGCAACAGTGATAATTTCCCGAAGAGACTGCATTTACTTTATGCTCTTTTGAAAGCCACAGAGTCCATTCAGATTTGTAAATTGAGTTGAGCAAATACATACTGTGCATATTAGCCTTTTTTTAAAAAAAGCATTTTGTGTGAGTCTTTTTGTTTATTTCTTGGCTTATAAAGGCATACTGCAGAGCTCCTAGCATGTCTTGAATGGTGAGAAAATCGGATTAATACAAGTGGAAGTAGAAAGCTTTTTACAGGGAAAGAATCAAGGCTGAGAGAATTTAAGGACATGTAGAAAAATTAGAACGAAAAGTGAGTTTTCACGTCTGTGAGTCCCAGCATTTGCACCCAATATGATGCACTCAGTCTTAAAGTTAATCTGAAGTCATAGAATCATAGAATCATAGAATGTTAGGGATTGGAAGGGAACTCGAATGATCATCAAGTCCAATCCCCCTGCCACAGCAGGAATGCCTAGACTGTGCCACACAGGAACGTGTCCAGGCAGGTCTTGAATGTCTCCAGAGAAGGAGACTCCACAACCTCTCTGGGCAGCCTGTTCCAGGGCTCCGTCACCCTCACTGAGAAGAAGTTTCTTCTCGAGTTTAAGCGGAACCTCTTATGTTCCAGTTTCAGTCCATTACCCCTTGTCCTATCAGTGGTTGTCACCGAGAAGAGCCTGGCTCCATCCTTGTGACACTCACCCTTTAAATACTTGTAAACATTAATGAGGTCACCCCTCAGTCTCCTCTTCTCCAAACTAAAGAGCCCCAGCTCCCTCAGTCTTTTCTCATAAGGGAGATGCTCCACTCCCTTAACCATCCTAGTTGCCCTGTGCTGGACTCTCTCCAGCAGTTCCCTGTCTTTCTTGAACTGAGGGGCCCAGAACTGGACACAGTATTCCAGATGGGGTCTCACCAGGGCAGAGTAGAGGGGAAGGAGAACCTCTCTTGACCTACTAACCACTCCCCTTCTAATACACCCCAGGATGCCATTGGCCTTCCTGGCCACAAGGGCACAGTGCTGGCTCATAGTCATCCTGCTGTCCACCAGGACCCCCAGGTCCCTTTCCCCTACACTGCTCTTTAACAGGTTGCTCCTCAACCTATACTGGAACCTGGGGTTTTTCCTACCCAGATGCAAGGTTCTGCACTTACCCTTGTTATATTTCATCAAATTTTTCCCTGTTCAACCCTCCAGCCTGTCCAGGTCTCGCTGCATGGCAGCACAGCCTTCTGGCGTGTCAGCCACTCCTCCCAGCTTGGTGTCATCAGCAAACTTGTGTTAGAGATTAAAATTGTTTACTTGTAGAATATTGGAATTAATTGTGGGATTGCTTAAAATTGCAATGAATTGAAATTTTTGTCTTATGAGTGACATTACTTAGCATGAGTAGCCAGATTTACTGAAGCCTCAGGCCCAGACTGTGGACTTTTACATAAGTACTGAAGAGCTCAGGTTGAAGAAAGGCCCAGAAATCAATGCTGATTGAGAAGGCAATAGAAACTGTATCCTCAACACAAAGAAAAGAATGCACACCTGAAGAGAGAGAAAGGATCAAATGAGGAACAAGAATATCCTAGACTCAAATACTGCTATTGGACAGAACCATCATGCAGGAGGAAGTGAACTTGAATTGTAAGGATATAATGCCCAGGGATTTCTTTGTTTGGGGTCTCTCTTGGAGAGTCCCAGCTTGAGCTGAAATAAACCAACTCTGTGGCAGATCCTAGGGTCCAAACTCTTCTTTACAGTCAGGGGCTAAGGTTGGATCCAGCCATACCTAGAGTTCTCTCCATGAGTAAGTTCCTGGACAGTCAATGAAAAGGAATGAAAAAAAAAAATTATATTCATAAAATAAATTGCTTGCTACAAGTTTCTTGTCTAACTCCAATTACAGTAAACACAGAGGAAAAATGGCCTATAAGCCATCTGTGTGCGTGTAACCTCAAGGCTTTGAATGACGAGATAAGTTAACAAACAAAAATCTGCCCAGGGAGGTTAACAACTGTTGACAGCGTGGTGAATACTAAGGTAGGTGATACTCATTGGATATGGCAACAGCAGAAAGTATTAAGTATTTAAGTTCACTCCATTTCTCACTGTGTGACAGTTTCCAACTGTTCCCAAAAAAATGGCCAATGGAGGCTCCCTTTGGTTTAGGCAAAGTCAGGAATATAGTTCAAAACGAAGTCATGGCAGTGAGCTTTTCAAAAGCTGAAGTAGCTACTTAAGAGTTGCTATTTTATGGCAAAAACTGTAGTAAGAGCACAAGGAACCAAATTACTTTCTGAGAATTTCTGTGACTGGACCCATGTTTCAGAATGTCAAAGACTGGACCCTTCGTGTTTCAGAATGTCAAAGGCACCAAGGTTTGCTGGCTTAAGGCAATGGAGTTCCAGTCTAAAGATCTGGAATTCAGCTTCCCTGAGGTACCCCCGTATCAGTGACACAGATTTCAGTTGAAACTTTCCAATATCTAGATAGTCATCTCCAAACCACTATTTTCTCATTGGAAATCATTCCCTTCTTTCTAGACAAAGAAAACTGGACTGCTCTGACACCACAAAACTCAATACTGACTGCTTTAGATATAAAATTAAAGGGTTTAGAGTGTAAAAGGATGAAGATATCAGATGATGATTTTTTTTTTTTCCCGAGAGTGTTAATTTAGAGAAACCACTTTATTTTTGCCTGTCTTTATTTATTTACTGGAAATTACTCAAATGGCAGAGTCCCTCCTGGTACATATGTATGCAGTAGTTTCTTGTTGCTTAAGAGCTCCTTGTGTTATTGTCATACAAATAAATAGACAAAAGTTGGTGACATGAAAAAAAATAGTATAGTTTTGTTGAGTTGCAGAGCAAAAGATAACTTGATTTACAGTTAGCTTGTATCACAGAATTCTCTAGTTTTTGTTTTGCATGAGTGTCTGCAGTTTATGTTAAGTAAATAAGTGGGGTTTAAGTGTTACACATGGACCTTTTGATGTTTCATCCTCATAAAATATTACAAATGGCAGAAGAGGTCAAAAGTAATAACGAAGAAAGAAAATTAATACACCTTGAGTTCACAGGAAAATAGATCGCAACTGGAAAACCCAGGAGCACTATTCTCAAATCTATCAGAGCAGTAATACACCTCAAAGGAATAAACAGCTGAGCTATCGTAAGTACCTCTTCCCTCAAAGAACCACCAGTGAGTATACTAGGTCTTGCAAAACTGCTGTGTCATATAGTCACAACTTAAGAAACTTCTGAGGGGGAAAATGTCTAATTAAATGAGTGATCTGTCTTTCCTATGGGGGAAATAATCATTTTACAGTGAGATTGCTCTAAAGGTTATGCATGCATTGGCAATATTGATGCAGAAAGTAGAGAGCCTTTATCTATTTAAAGATGTGTTTGAAGAGTTGGGCTGTACAAAAGGCATCAAATTAAAGTTCCTCAGCTTGTGAAGTGCTCACCTCTCAGAGCACCATTAGTATTAAGGGAACAGATTAAACACAATTTAGATCGCATTGAAAGACTAAAGTCAATTTAGCAGGTATATAACCATGCATGATAATGGTCTCTAAATCTACAGCAACAAGGTGAGGATATGCTTGGATATGCAGGATAAAGATGTGAAACTAAAATAATTCCCTTTGAGGACTATAAAAGAAGCAATGACGAGGAGGCAAATTTTAGATGCTAGTTTGTTTAAGTATGTAAATTCAATGGACTGATCTGGAAGGGAAATAAATCTGATAGCAGTTTTATATATGGTCTGCAGGGTATTGTGAACTTGACCTTTGTTGGAGTAAATGGGTTCTTAGCTGAATGGTGTTGTATTTCATTATTATTTACATGCTGATAGCAGAGCATAAATGCAATATGGGGGAGACAGGACAATCTCTTCCAGAAAGAAACTATGATCTTCTAGCCTCTTTTCCACTCAAAATTTTAGGTTTAATGTAATTGACATTGTTTTTTTCCTCTGGTGTTAGATTCTTATCTGATGCCCATTATATGCTAGAGTGTATAGAAGATTCACAGGGGAGAGGAAGTTTTAGATTGCAGCAAAATCTCATTGTAGATTAGAAGGTGTATTTATCTTGGCAGCATATAGTTCCAAAGAACATGGAAAACATGAGGAATCAAACTCATAAAGACTTTAAATTTGTATAGTGCTGGGAGAGCAGGTGGGCTTAGAAAGATAAACAAGAAACACAGCTGTCTACGGAAATCTTATTTGATTAAGTTGAAAAGTATCCAAATTCATCTGCATGGCATAGTTTGACACTTTGCTCTTACAGGCATAAGTAAAACATGTGATTAATCACTTAATGTTCAGTCTGATCTGTCTAATGAGGATGCTTAACTTCTGCCTGGACTTTAGGTAGGGAGTCAGGCCAGAAACCTAAGAGGAGAAGAGAATGACACGTTCAAGGAAAAAGTGAATGTAAGACTGCACAGCTTTCCTTTTCAAATGATTTAATACACTTAAGATAGAGAGATGAAAGATAGAGAGATGTCACAGGTAAGCTATTCTTGCCTGTAGTTATTGACAATACTGACCTCACATACAGCTTTTGCCTATGAATTGACTTTGCTGTCCTACTTGTTGGGACCTCCTGTCACAAAGTGACACCTCCTATAGGCCTTTTATGATCCATAAGGGGTCAGCCATTAGTGAGTATTTCCCAAGCCAACTCAACAGTCAAACTGCGTGCTTTCTCCTTTCTTGGTCCATCGTGTTGTCCGCCTGGTCTGCCCTCCACATGAAGTCTGGACCAGCAAGTCCTTAGGCTCTGCCCAGACCCCTAATCTCATGTCTTGTGATCCTGTTGCACTCTCCTCATCAAGTGTTTTGTGTTTATCAGGACTTGTGGTAGCCAGCTCCAGGAACTGCAAGAGCCTCTTGAGTGTTGGCTTTCTGGTGCCACAGAAATGCATTAGTTTAAGAGGTTCCTTGCTTATAGAATGAGTCAACATTGCCTGCTGATGAACAGTTGTTGGAAGCCTTTCTTTTGTTCATTTCTGAAGTCTGAAGGATGGCACTTGGAAAACAGCAACGCAAAACTGAAGAATTATCTTTTATAAGCCAGAAAATAAAAAGCCATGGTCAGAAAAACTAATTATGGTCCTCTTTTGAGAGGGCCTATAAAACTATAGGATTGGGCTAATACTTACCTGGTATAACCCTCCTGTGACTAACTTCACCGAAACAATTAAAAAACGTCTTTAAGTCCATGTAAGCATTCCAGCACAGGTATATTACTCTAGTTCTTATGCTATGTCTGTATACATGTTTTAATACGTGTTTTAACCCCCTGTGCTGCTGATATAATTCTTAATTCTTTTACAAAGAGGACTTAAAAAGCTCCAATATTGTGAATTAACATTCTACTTCAGTCAGGTAGTAAACTATGTGCTTAATTGGAAGTAGTGGTTATGTTGTAGCAAATGGGATTTCTTGCAAGCACTAAATTAGAAATGTACTTAAATACCATGCTGAATTTCAGCCTGAGTTTGCATATTGCACTCTTCTTATTAAGAAACATATTTTATGTCAGGGTGTCACACGCCATAAGTAATCCAGTGTTATACGTAGTAAACTGAACAGAATTGCAAATGAGAAAAAACAAAACGGAACAAAACCACACCTTTCTGTACAGAAGGCAGGAGGTTAATTAGGGGCCCCATCAGGTTTTTTATGTTGATCAGAACACAAAATTAAATATAGGTTGCATGGTACATTAGTGTGTTTCTCAAAGACTGTGGCTTTGGCCAGGTTATTAAAGACGGCAAAATATTCTAAATGACTTTTTAAATAGCTTATTCCAGTCATTAAACACAGTTATCACATCCATATTTTGTACACGTAAAACACTGAAGTTCTCAAAAGTCTGTTCTTCACAGCCATTTTTATTGATGATCCATCTGAGCTTCATTTCCTAACTGAAAACCCTTGTCGGTCAATTTATTCCAACATAACACTATTTGGTTGGATAGTTATTAATCCTGTAATTGTTCACGGCATGCCAGGAATAATTCAGCTAATTATTATGATATGTCTTACTTTGCCATGCTTCTATATGTCAAAATGACTTCTGCACATATTGGAAAAAATCAGTTTCCTAATTTAACTGAAAATATAAAAATTGATTATTAATTCACAAAAAAATGGAAAATTACATTTTTTTTCTTTCCGCTCGACACATAATTTCTATTGGTCTGGATACACTTTTTGACAAATGTTCTGCTGCTGGCTTTAATTGATCTATGAATAGCAGTATGCAGCAAAACCTATGAGTGTTGCCCTCACTCAACATTAATTTCAATTATAGGACAAGTATAACAGAGTATGCTGAATCATAATAGCAAAGGACTTAATTTTTTCCAATTCATCTTAGCTGAGAAAAAATTACTACTGAAAAGGTAAGATTATGAGGTCAGTCACCTGGCAAAAAGAAAAACTGATCTGTATATACATAGTCTATTAATTACAGTATACATATTCTGATGGAGGTAAAATGAATATTTGTGAATAAAATGCATCATATGTAATTCTGTGCTTGTGAATTCCCATCAACGAAGTGCAGTTTGTTGATCTTTGTATTTTTCACATTTGACAATATACCTGATTTCACTGAAGTCAGTCTCTAATCTCTCCTTGGCCTAATAAGAATAAAATCGGGCTCTTATGAACTGAAATATCTTTTTAGTTCTCAATAGATGCAAGAAAACTCAAAGTACGGTAAGTATGAGAGTATTTGCTGTTTTATAATTCTCATTAACACATTTCCATAGTACAAAACAACGTTCTTACATTGTATTCTGCTGGGGCAAGGAAGATCCCTAGCTCCTAATTAACGAATGACTGTGTGCACCCACATGAACAATATTTTACACAGCGGAGGTCCATGCTGTGATATATTGAAGCAAGACCGGATATTCGAAAATGTTAACCACATAAAAAGTCAGTAACTTTTATTCTTGTGAGAATTGTCACAGAACATTGTTCTCAGTGTAATTTTCTCCAGAGAAGATGGCTCACTCAAGGCTTCATATGTTGTTTATTCTCCACCCAGGGACTTATTCAGAGATGTACAAAACAATTTTAAGATGCTTCTGAATGGAGATGGATTTAAAAAAAAAAACAAACAAAAACAAACAGATGAAATGCTGAAGTCAAAGGAAGGGGCAGAGAAAAAAAAAAGTGTTCTGAAAGAACAAAACAACTCAAAATTAGTGATTAAAAACAGTGGAAATAGTCCTGTTCATGTTACAGCTACCACCTTGACTGATAATGGGGGCTTAACAGGGAAACTCCAGAACTGTGGTGGTAAATCTGAATGAGCCAGACTCAGTAGCAATGATTGCAACAAGCTTCTCTTCTCTAAAGAAGACATGTAACCTGCAGAACCCAGTTGGTTTCAGAGACCAGATATAGTTAGCACCTTTTTTTTTTTTGAGAAATCTGTCAAATCACCAAAGTACCTGAACCTCTTGGTTGAGTAAGTTTTTGAAAATCTTTGAAGTTCACATTAATTTTGACATGCACATCCAGGAACTTGTGATGTCTGTGTGGTTTATCTGAACTGTGCAGATCCTCTGAGCAGAAACTTCTGAATTATCTTCTAAGATTTTGTTATGTTTTTAATTGATGGCTTCAAGTAGTGTCTCACTGGGAATCATTATCATGATATTTTGGTATTTGTTGTTTTGAATAGCAACAAACACAGCAAAAAGGCATGAACTCCCAACAAAAACCCAAATCAAAACAAAACAAAGCAGCAAAGCCAAATGCTAGAAACTACAGAGACGATTAGGAACAAAGCTCAAGAAATAGAAAGGCATGAGAGCAATCTGTCTCTAACTGAGCATAACTCTAAATTAGGCATTTCAAATGCTGTAGTGTCTAGACACTGAGGATGCTATGGATAAGTTATTTACGTCTGTTTTCCTTTTCTACTTGTAATGGGACTACCAGTCAATACTTTTAATTTATAAAATTCTATTTTTATCTTTCTTTTTCCTAATTAAGGATATTGTGCACTAGTATAACATTCAGGGATGAGGCGATGCAGATCTGCAAACGCATATCATCCTCAGTGTCATGTAGCACAGATGCTCTTACTCAGTTGAACTTCTAAAATGAGAAAGCACTCTTAGGAGCACTTCAGAAGGGAGCTGGCTAGAAAACAATAGAAAGTAATCTCATTCTAGATATTTTAGTATCTTAGTATCCTAGTTTTCAGCTCTAGACTAAAAAACCCTCTTAAATTTGTAAACTTCTCAGACTTGTGATGAAAGCAGGTATTCTTCTGAATTTTTGAGCATTAAATCATTTTATGATGCATATGAAAATACATAGCTTGAAACAATGTCAGAAAGTAATACTGTTAGTAGCAATCCTAGAGCAGCATAATACAGCAGACAATATAGTATACAATCGTATAACAACAAAGCCTATGAATTGTCATAGCAACTGTTGAGTACTCAGTATTTTGAATAATATTGTAAAAAATAATTGAATGCAAAGTTAATCTCTAAATAAAATACTTAATGAAGCTTTCAGCTGTTTAGAAACAGTAGAAATGAACTGAGAAAATCAGAAGTATGTAAATTTTCCTGTTTGTTTCTTTGTAAACTATGTTCCCATGAAAGAATTCCGTTTAAACAAAACTACTTTTTTCTTTCAAAAAGTACTGCAAAAAATGTTTCAACTTCTGTCTTCTGGAGAGCTCATGATGTTTGCAAGTTCAAAGAAAACAACAGCCAGGTCAAATAGAATATTTGTTGGAAGTACCTAATCTTGTCTCTGCTTCAAACTGATCATGTTTCTTTGATGAAAAATCATAGAGTTGTGGGATTGTTTTGGTTGGAAAAGACCTTTGAGATCGTTGAGCTCAACCATTAACCTAGTAAGGCCAAGCTCAATACCAAACCATGTCCCTAAGCACCTCATCTGCACGTAATGCTCTATCATTAAAGCAAATCGAAAAGTAGAAGACAGCCCGTCTTGTACTTCATTTTGTTTGACTGGGATTCAGCACCCATTGGCTTAATCATCTTAAACCAGGGTCTTAAGGCTGTGGCAAAGTGGACAGGGGAAATTTTCACAGCTATAATTTCCATTGCTGACTTTATGCTGCTACCTACCGCAGCCAGATCAAATCATTGCTTATGCAGTTACAGAAAAATAAGTGCATATCTATTTGCATATAGATTGTATATCTGCCAAAGTGAAAAACTTAAAGGAATAAGACTAGCAATTTCTACTCTGCATATTGTGGGAGAGCTTCTTATTTAAAATACAGGCCTAAAAATTAGGTGAAGCACTTTGTCTTGCCTTAAACTTTCTCTGTGACCTTGAATAAACAATTTAGGACTTTTTTTTTTTCATAGAGAAAGTATGTGTGTGCAATCATAAATGCACTGCTACTCTAATTGTGCAGACTTTAAAACATAAGGTCCTTCCTTTTCTATTCTTCATATGTAAAATAAGTATAACATCATTCCACATAATTTGCTTTGTAATAACCAGGATGGTCTTGTGTTGATTCATTAGTTTATCTTTTTGTGCAGTGCTTTGAAAGTCGCATAATTTTTTGACAGTTATATATAATTATCATCAAAGGCAGGTAATTTCTCTTCCTTGATCTATTCTGCTACATATTTATGCTATTGTTTTTATCATGATACCAGGAAAGGAAATTAAAATTTTTCATGTATATGGAGTTGATAAGGAACTTTCCGGACATTCAAGGGAAGGGAGCTTTGCCTTGCTCCTGGATCAGGGTGCACACCATAGCCTGATTACATACCAGAACAAAACCTAGGCAAATAGTCTCCTGTCTTCTCCTATCTAGGTTTCTGTCCTATCCTATAAAGAAATATCATCACGTGGCACAAAGTAAGCCATGATGAACCCCAGCAGACGCATTTATTTCAATAATCAGGAGGCCAACACTGTGAAACACATCATGGAGTGCATCAGCCTCATGGTTTAGGTAGAGTTTCTGGAAAAAATACTTGTACTTACTTGTAGAGGACCCTAGTAGATGGTGGTGGAGTGAGACTTTGGAAACTTGGATTCTGGCTGGCTGAAGTACTCTGAGCAACTCTGAGCAAATTTGCTATCCCTGAGTTTCGACATTAGTAAAATGGACAAATACCAATGCACTTGGAGACCTGAGGAGTGAAAACCTCTATCAATTATTATTAATATTATTGTTATTGTTCTTGTTATTAATTGAATTCTGAAAGAATAACTAGAAATTCTCAGAACTGGTAGATCTGCTGGAATGCCTGTGCTGATCCTGGAGCCATTAGACTAGATCTGCACCGCAAAAGATAAGTAAAATGTATAAAACCCATCATCTGCCCCATAAACACTGAGTGGAGTGGGATAGATCCTTCTGTTCTTGCTCCAGCTTGGAAGATGGCACCAGAGACGGCGATATTGCTTGGAAAAGAAGTTCAGTGTTAATGTAAGTGCGAGAGATTCTGGCCTTCCATTGCAGTTATTAAACCATATTTTTCTAATATGAAAGAAAAATACAGGTTCTCAGTTAGTGTGCTAGAAATACCTAAACTATAGCTATCTGTAGCACTTGTGCTGACTTTATCTAACCTACATTATAAATGTTCCCATATTTTTTTGTCCCTGAAAAGCTTCAGGCATCAACTGTGTTTGTGACCTAAGTGTAATCTCAAACTTGCTTTCAATTATTTCTAGCCCAAGAGGCCTGGACTATACAAACGTAGTTTGAAAACCTGAAAAAAACCTTATGTTTTTATTTTTCCTGCTTGATACGAGTTATACATAAAAGCCATTTCAGGGCAAAAGATTTGTCTCTGATATCTGGCAGTCTAGTATTTCAGTTTTTATGTACTAGCCCAGAAGCTTTGTTGAACTTGGAGATTATTGTTGTAATTATTATTTATAGCTTGTATTGCCACAATACTCTGGACACTCAGGCTCCGTTTCTGCTAGATAGTGTACAAGAAAAGGACAAAACAACCCCCCAGAAAAGACCTCATACCCGAGGGTGGTGTGGCCACTTCAGGATACTCTGATATCTTAATTTTCTTCCCTATTCTACATGTTACACAGACACTGATGATCCCTTGGAAGAGAGAGAAGATGCACATTAATGATAGAGTGCAAACTTTTAAATAGTTGTAAATTGATATTTTTATCTGTACAGTGTCTGTCTGTGAAACATCACTCTATTTTAATTCAATTGGCCTCCTTTTTCAAATGAAATGGTGATGTTTTCTGTGATATTTTTTGCTCTCTGATGTATAAAATAGGATATATTGTATTTCATAACAGGTTTTTATGCTTGCCAAAATAGATTGTACAATACCTAATGGTAAATAGAGATAGTTTAGTCCTGTCTTGAAGATAGAGTACTAAGAAATTGGGTCCATCACTGTCATTTTTCTCAGAGATTCCTCTCATCTGTCACAACACAGTAGTTATGAAAAATGAAACCATAAATTCAATTTAGAGGGCAATTTGCAGCTAATCTTTGGAGTAATTCCAGTGTGAATAATGCAGCAATTTGGATGCATGGTCGGTCAATTCTGTCTCTGATTTATTAGGATTTAAGAATTTTTTTTTTCTTTCATTAATGATAATTACCCAAGAAGAGAAAATAATTTCTCAGAAAATATCTATCTCCACATCTGTGGTCTCAGTTTTGAGAAAAGCTGTAATGTTGTTTAAACTTATTATTATAGGAGGTGGGAAAAGCTTTTTACAAAAGATATATGAGGTATTTAAATTCTGAACTGTATCTCTTTACAGCACATGTGTGAACTGATCAGCACTGGTTTATGGCTGCTTTTATACGACTCCCATTAGAGCTAACATTTTGAATATCTCAGCATAAGGACACTGGGATTTGCTATTGATTTTCCACACTTCTTACACCTTGAAGATTGCATTAAAATCCAGCTCAAGCAAGAGTGACATTTTTTGTTCCTATTTAAAAGTCAAATTTATTATCTGAGACTTTTTCTTCTTATTAAATCCCCACTTTCTCTGATACATTATTTATGTATATTTTTTTCTATATCTTTCCTTCAGTTCTCAAGGTCTTCTCTTGATTTTAACAGGCAGCACCTACAACAGATACAAACAACAGATATTATCCATATGTTACTGTCTGTGTGTTGCTAGCAGAGAGGGAAACCAGAGGGAAAACCAGCTCATTTAACATTGGCTTTGAGCTTTAGTCAAAATTTTTAGATATCTAGAGAAGTACTTCTCAGAAAGTAGGTGCCTTTGAAAACCTCTGGAGAAAGATCCCAAGCTAGACGCCTTGACTTACTCTGCCTTCAAAACCTTCTGCCTCTCTCAAGCGCTGATGAAAGAAGGAGGTACTTCAGGGGGGCTGGCTCTCAAGGCGTCTAGAGAGTAGCTTCTAGACAGAGAGGCTGAAGCCTCTCCTTGCTCATCACACCTGACACGTGGCCTTCTTCATTAGGTTTATGTCAGGTATCTCTACATTCACATCGTTGCTCTTTGTAGGGGAAGTATTCCATGGTCATCACCAAGGAGAGTGAAGTGGGACTGGTATGATCCTCCATTCAGACCAGGATGCTGCAGAAGGCTTAGCCCACAGACAAAATTTTTAATTATATATCTTTGTTGCTTCCAGCCATGTTTTTTGTTGTTGTGTTGTCTTTTTTTTTTGTGTTTTGGTTTGTCTGTTTGTTTTGTTAAAACACTGCAGTAAATTTACCTACTTCAGAGTTCGGAGCAGCAGGCTCTGAGCTACGCTGCTAGTCAAAGCCTGAGGTACAATCCACAGATTTGTGCATCCTGGTTTGCCAAAGCTAAGGATGATACTTCTGTCCTAAAACGTGAAGAAATACTTTTCTCCCTCAGAGTATTACAGTTAGGTATCTAAATGAGAGATCAGGTATGCTTGAAAAGTTTGTTTCACTGAAGCAATATGTTGCATATCTATTAGCAGAATCTGCCAAGTGAAACATACTGTCATTTTCCATGTTGTTAAGTATTTTAAGTATTTTAAATGTGTTATTAAGTTCCTGCAGCTTTGCTTTTATTTACAATTGTATTTGGTTATTTTTTAGTTGCATTTCGCACCTGACAAAATAGGTTTTATATAAATATGGAAAAGAGGAAAAAAGACAATTACCTATTTTCACACCTTTCCTTACACCAGACTGTGAGCCTTTTAAAACAGGTCTGTAAAACTGTGAACCTGGAAATGGTTTCTGATTGTTGAAGAAAGTGTGTATTTGCTTTCTCTGAGCTCATCTTTTTATACTTGAGAAGAGTTTAAACCCGCTTCACAGGAAATTCACACACCAATAATAATTCTCAAATCATCATACCACAAGACCAGTGTTATTAAAAAATAAAATATTTATTGTATATTTTGTTTGAATGATTTCTATTATTCATTTTTCATTTACTGAATAGCTTTCCAATAGTAGTTTTTTTTGGTTTATTTATTTATTTATTTTACAGATTTCTTCAAGCATGCCTTTCAGTCTTATAATCTGCTGGTCTTTTTCACTTCCCCTCAGCTAAAGGTCAGTCCTATTAACAATTCTGTATGTGAAGATGTTAGAAAAGAGTATTTTCTTCAAGTGGCACAACGCTATAACTTCAGACCTTCACAACAGAAAGATTCCGTGTATTGTTTTTAATGTTGTAATTATGTTTGATAATAACTTGAGACTGAATCACAACCTTCACCATAATTACAAAAAACATCTTGGTGAAGCAGTATTTAATTTGTTATTAGTCCATTGAAGTATTTCCCTAAGCATGTCTAATTAAGATAGGGAAAAAAAAAAAATCATATTTATTTAGTTCCAGTTCCCTGAACACTTCAAATCTTTTTGCAACTGTGGTGAAGTTGATGATCAGTCTGTGAAGGGGGGCCATTTCCAGGGTGGAACCACTTCACTTGTTAACTTCCAGAAACTCCAAGTTGTCTTTTTCTGCCTCTAGTTCCCACGTCAAGGACTTCTGATTACTTGTTTTGTCTGCAATGCAATTCCACACACTTTGACAAACAGGTGATGACTGCAAGGCAAATGCGCATAGAGTCGTGGAATCATAGAATGGCTTGAGTTGAAAGGGACATTAAAGACCACTTAGTTCCACTCACCTTGACAAGGGCAGAGACATTTCCCACTAGGCCAAGTTGCTCAAAGTTTCATCCACTCTGGGGCTAGGCAACCTGTGCCAGTCTCATCAACTTCATAGTAAAGAACCTCTTCCTAATGTCTAATTTAAATCTACTCTGCTTCAGTTTAAAACCATTGTCCCCTGTCCTATCACCGCATACCCTTCTAAAACGTCCTTCCCCAGCTTTCCGGTATATCCCCTTCAAGTACTGGAAGGCCGCTATCAGGTCTCACTGTAGCCTTCTCCAGGCTGAACAGACATAACTCCTTCAGCACGTCCTCATAGTATAGGTGCTCCAGCCCTCTGATCATCGTTGTGGTCCTCTTCAGGGCTTTCTCCAACAGCTCCATGTCCTTCCTTTGTTGAGGGCTCCAAAGCTGGATGCAGCACTCCAGGCAAGGTCTCACCAGAGCAGAGGGGCAGAATCACCTCCCTTGATCTTTTGGCCTTGCCTCTTTTGATGCAGTCCAGGACACGGTTGGCTTTCTGAATAGAAAGTGGGAGCTGGAAACAGAGTAACCCTTGCATTAGAGTCTCAGGACAGGTAATATATTATACAGCTAATCTACTAGGATCTGGGCCTTGTGTTAACACTGTAGCAAAAAATAAATGGGAGGGAAATGGGGATACTGCACAATGTTTTTCAGTTTAATTTCTCTTCCCAATTTGCTACTTGCCAGTTTAACTTTTTTCTAGCTGAAAACTTTTAAAATGAAACATCCGTCAGGCTCTGTGGCAAACTACCTCACAAGAAACCACCGCAGCAGGGGATGAACTTTTTCCTTCAGATCCCTGCCAGTTCTGTAAGGTCTAAACCAAGTGCAGCATGCAAACTTGGATTTATTGTGACTTTATGCATTGTGTCAGTTGCTGAATAACCTCAAGGTTTTTTAAGCAAATGCTTCTGGAAACATTACTTTTTTATTCACTTACTGAGGAGTTTAAAATCCTCATTAGTCAAGGAACACATACATTGGTGGAATTAATTTATCAAATTAATATTTGTGTTGTTAGTCTGTATTATTTCAATTGGTTATCTTAACAACGACTTGAGATGTGTTGCCTAAGTGAGATTTGCTTACAAAAATATAATATTTTGGTAGACACACAACAAGCTTGAGATGGATTCATAGTGTGCATGAAATTACATGCAAAATTAAATTATGGATGGTAATGTGTGGATGGCATTCTCAGTTGAGTGTCCTTAAGTGTAAAATAGAAAATTACATGGGCCATTTTATTCCAAAATACATATAAAGAGTGTGTTTTGTAGCAGACATCATCAACTGATTGATTTTAAGGAACTGGAACAAGTATTTCTATCACTCTCTAGTACCACCTATGCAAGTACTTGTATGTTAACTGAAAACAGTTGTTCAAGACTGAACATTTCTATTTCACATGAGTTTTCCCTGAGTCTGATTTTTAAAATATCAAATTTTTCCCCAAAGCCATTTGTAAAGCATATTGTAATATTTTACAAAATTTCGGTTTAAAATTAAAATTATCTTCAGAAGTATGCTTTTCTTTTTGTATCTTCTATTATCTCACAACACACACACAGAAACACATGATAATATGTTATAATGTACAAGATGGAATAGGGGAGATGTTAATTTCTCTTACCTGTGAGTTGCAGACATACGAACCAGAGCTAGCCATTTATAATCCCTTTGAGACTGTTGGAGGAGATCAGCACTTTCAGTGTGTAACGTCTCTCAGCTGAAGCTAGAAAACTTCAGTAAAGCAGATGAATCATGAAGTACCTGCCTCACTCTGTTGACTCAAAAAGGAATCTAGAAAAAAATTAAGTATTGTAACTTTCATAGGTGTCACAGTGAGGTGAGTTAAATTGCCCTCACATGTCTGTGTTGCTAATTGGCCCGCGCAGAGGGGTGTCATGCAGAAAAGGGACACGGACACCAACAGAAGGGTCTGTTTATTTTACTGTCCATTTCAAAGTATTACAAGAGTAAGGCAATTCAAGCTTATTATACTCTAGATGAAACAACAAGGAGAACAAGCAGGGTAATGCACCTCATCAGTATACTATATGCAGTTAGCGACAGTTATTAAGAAAGATCCATCACCAGTCGTGCTAATATCATCATCCAGATCCACAGCCACTGAGGAGTCCCTGTTGCAGCGAGGATTCTGGAGAACCATCCCAGCAACTGGGAAGTCCTACGCAGTGCATCCACTCGTAGGTGAGGTCTCCGAAGTCTCTGCAAGAGGGTCCAGCTTTTATACTATTAAATAAACAACCTTCCATAACTTTGAATGCGGGAACACCTGGTGTTGTTTGCTCTGTTGGATTCCTCCCACAGCTTGGCCAGGGCTAAAGAAAGAATACAAAGGATTATCCCTATCTATTTCAGTTCTTAATCACATATTTCTCACCAAATCCAGGCCTCTGGTCTCACTGTCTCATAACATACTTCTAACAAAGCAAGAGGCAGCTAGTTTTCCCAGGCTTGCACCTGCCCTTTAGATAAAGAAAGATCACACTGCTGGTTGCCACCACACATTTAGTCTTACACCAAAGATTATTACAGATTGTCATTGGAATATATCTATATAAACACACACACATATATATATATGCTAAAATAGATTATCAATACGTTACATATGTGATTAATACTACATAGTGTGGGGTTATGAGGTTCATCTATAGGTCGACTTCAGTGCAGGCCCTAGCACTACAATGTCATACTATGATATTGTATAATGACCAAAACATTTAAGTATAAATGTGAAGTGTAATTTCTACTTTTTTATATATGGTTGTACTTGATATATATGGTGTGTGTCAAGCACGATTTCTTATTTTAAGCATCCTCTTCAGAGACTTGGAGGAATAGCATAGTGGAAGCAATCAGGTTTATGCTCATCTCATCTAACTTAAAGCATCTAACTAGTCTAACTTAATTATTAAATTAAAAGCTTAATTTCCCCTGTAATCAATGGTGACAGGCATCTCCAGAGTCACGTCTTAAGTTGGCTGAATAATCCTCTGGAGGTTCCTCTTTTTCTAGTGACTTTAAGGTAGCATAGGGAACATCAGCTGAAATCTCTGCTTATTAGGACCTAGTTCCCTGAAATTCAAGTCCCAGACATCAATTTAATCATTCAAGTTTTCGAGACTGTCTAAGCTTAAGGTCATCTAAATTTATTAGCTAGCTCTGTACTTGACTTGAGCCGCCCTGGACACCTAACTCTAGGGACCTATGCCTGGCCATACTTGGGAGTTAAGCACCTATTTTCCACCAAATATCTTCAAGTCATAGTCAGACCTCTAAGATCTATCTATATCACAGGAGTAACGTACTAGAGAAATATGGAGTGTTAGATGTGTTTACCACAAATTTTGCCTACCTGCTGAGCAGTTAGACCATTCATCATGAAAACAGATGTTGGAAAGTAGGATCTCCTTAGACAGAAGACTGAATCCACATCATTCGTATTGCAAGAAGGGTTATAAGCACTTAAGAAAGAGCCTTCACAAGTGTATAAATGGACACCCTTTGAAACAGAGGCCCTGTCTTTGCGGTAGAGCAAAAGTCAGAAAAAGTGAGCTGGAAGAAGGGACTCTTGCTCTGATATACTAGTGCACTAAGCTGAAAGAAAAGAGTTGCAGGCAAACTGGACCAGAGAAAGCAATTAATTAATATTTTTTATTGGTGCCTTATGTTCATAGTAAAGGTGTTGACAGCTCTTATGAGCTGATCTGCTAGAGACTCTAGATTTGTAGCAAAAAAGACTGGTCTAATTAGAACTTTCTCTGTAGGACTTCAGTTATCTATTTTTTTTTCTGTTGTCTCCACAGAAATTACAACTTTAGGGAATGTTATTTTTCCCCTGCAATATTTCCTGCCTATCTTGCTAAAGGTCTGGGAAAGAATTTACAAATTCAATTCCCCACAGATCTAGGATGAGATTCAGTTGTCTAAACATCAACTTCTAGTGTCATGTAATATGTTGTAGGGTACCTGTGATAAAAACTGTGGTGCGTTGATTGTGGCTGGATGAGAGGTGCCCACCAAAGCTGCTCTGTCACTCTCTTACCTCAGCTGGACCGCGGGGAGAAAATATAAAAAAGAGTTCAAGGATCAAGGTAAGGACAGGTAGATGACTCAGCAATTACCATCATGGGCAAACCAGACTCAAGAAAATTAGTTTAATGTATTAGCAGTGAAATCAGAGTAGAGTAATGAGAAATAAAAATTAATTCAATCATAGACTCGTAGACTCAGAGAATCATAGAATCATAGAATGTGTTGGATTGGAAAGGACCTCTAAAGGTCATCTAGGCCAACCCACCTGCAATGAGCAGGGACATCTTTAATTAGATCAGGATGCTCAGAGCCCCAGCGGTAGGTCTATCATGGAGCCAGTTGGCATTGGCTCTATCAGACATAAGAGAAGCTTCTGACATCTTCTCACAGAAGTCACTTCTGTAGTCCTCCAACTACCAAAACTTTGGCATGCAAACCCAGTACAATAGCAAAGCAATAGCACGTACGACACAGGCAATACGGGAGACGGTGATGACAGCTACATATACTAGTTCACAATTGCACTTATGCTGAAGTTTCTAAATTACACCTCCAAAATAAAATGAAAGGAATGGTACCCAATACGGATTCCCACCTCTAAAAATACACAATGTTTTTAAAATAGAAAATTGCAAACCTAGAAATACAGATTTTAAGACATCTGTCATGTTTCAGTTCTTTCTTTATGAAGCATTAAAGTAAGTAGAATTACTTTAAGACTTGGAAATCAAATTTTGGCTATGCTATTAATATAATTACAGCAGATGGAATGCTTTAGAACATATTATGCATTAAACAACCATTTTTTAAAAAAGATAAATAAATAGTAGATATGCTTAGAGGAGGACTACTAAGATGACCAAAGACCCTGTGTCCTGTAAGAGGAATTTAAAAAAAATTAGCTTGTTTAGTTCAGAAAAAATGCATCAGAGAGGAGTAAGCATCAGGGAAAAAAGAAGAGCTACTTAACCTAGGGAAATGTTTTGGTGCAAATACAAGCACTCTAAGTTGGCCATGAGTAACTGAGTTGTAAATTAGATGGATATTTTTTCATCAGAGTAGTGATTTTCTGAATATCTTTCCAAGTGGTTGCCAAGTGGGCTAGTGACATCACAACTCCCTTCTCTGCCCTGTCATTATCCAAAAGTTTAAAAACAGTAGATGATGAATTTATGAATCACATTATCTGCTGTGATTTGCTGTAGTGGCAGGCAGTGAAATCCCCTAGCTGCCTTCTTATGGCTAAGTAAAAAAGATCAGCGATAGATTGTTGCGGCCTGGCTCATCCCCTCATTCATGAAGTTCAGTCTCCTCTAAGTAGACTATCCATATGGCATGATGCTTGGTTTTGGTCTCCTCTGTACTGCGTGTGATGTCTTTAGGAAATAAAAAACCTATGCTGTGTGAGTTCAGGGTGGGTTTTTTTCGGTTCAGAGGTACTCAAATTCTTTGAGGGTTGTGCCATAATCCACTAGTGATATTTTATAGCATGAAATGGGTAGGTACTTCAACCCTAAGATTTCACTACATAGCACACTTTACCTGAGGGTGCAAAGTCTGATGAGCTTTTTTTTTTGTTAGTGCTGCTTTTTGGTTTTTAGCTATACTTAGTTCCTGCACCAGGTTTTGGTAGTGGAAGGGCTACAAGGCCAGCTTCTCTGAGAAGATACCAGAAGCCTCCTCTATGTTCAACCGAGCCAATACCAGCCAGTTTTAAGATACACCCACCACTGGCCAAGGCTGCAACCATCAGCATGGTTGAGAAAAATGAAAAAGAAAACTGTGCAAAAACCTTGAGTTGGAGAGAGGAGTGAGAATGTGTGAAAGAAACAACCCTATAGACCTCAATGTCAGCGAAGGAAGAGGGAGAAGATGTGGTCCAGGTACTGGAGCAGAGATTCCCCTGCAGCCTGTGGTGAAGAACATTGCAAGGCAGGCTGTCTTTGTGCAACCCATGGAGGTTAGCGATGGAGAAGTCCACCTGCATCCCATGGAGAGCCCCATGCTGGAGAGTACACCCCAATGAGGCTGTGACCCTGGGGGAAGCCTTACACTGGATCAGGCTCCTGGCAGGACCTGTGGACACATGGAAGGAGTAGCTCATGTTGGAGCAGGTTTGCTGGCAGGACTTGTGACCCCACAGGGCACCCACACTGGAGAAATTTGTCCCTGAAGGACTGCATCCCATGCGAGGGACCCACACTGGGACAGTGTGTGAAGAACCGAAGCCCATGAAAAGGACTCAGTGGAGAAATTAGTCACTTCCATGGGAATGTGGATGGAGGAAACCAAGCCTGGTACAATCTCGTCCATGATGTCTGCTAGGATCTGACCCCGGTGTGACATACACCCAAAATCTTCCTTTGTCTTGGAAATAGCCTGTTGGAACAGCCAAAAGAAAAACAGTGAAGCGGTGTGGGTAATTGTGGGTGTAGGGCTTGGTCTTTTTTCTTTGTTCCCTTTTTGCACAGCTCTGTTGGTATTATCTCCTGGGTGAGATTTTTTTATCCTTAACAGATGCATACTTACGAAATTCAGAAAAAGTTTTAAAAGATACAGGTAACCTGGTAACCATGGTAAGTCTAAGGTGGTACAGAATGTATTCCTAAAAATAAGTTACAGTCAATAGAAAAATTCATCTTATATTTAAAATTACTGTTCTTATTTAGCCACAACCATCCCTGCTAGTATAAGATGATCAGTGTAAGGAGTTTTATGGATATATCAGTAAGATTGAGAGTACTCCTTTGAAACCTATGAACTTCTCAACCAGAGGTGTTGATTTTCATTGGATTTCATCACTGTTTCTGACAACTGAAGTGGCTATGAACTCTGAATTTAAACTGCCTCTCTCTTGTACATGTAGTTCCTTCCATGCAGGGGAGCAGCATCATTCTCCTTTTGCTCAGACAGCCTAATGCTGCAGGCATAATATATGTTAGAAACCCACTGGTGACTTGGACTGGAATCTGCTGGAACTGGATTGTCTGCCTTTCTCTCATGATCATTTCTGTTGCAACAAGTGATGTCCTATATGTGGGTACGAAGCACAATAGAGGTTAGAAGAATGACTTCAACTCTGACAAGAGAGATAGAGTGTGTGTGCAGTTTTGTGCATCCAAAACTAGATGTGAAGTAATATCTGAATTGAGTTTTTGCTCTCTACAACTACCTGAAAGGAGGTTGTACTGAGGTTGGAGTCAGCCACCTCTCCCAAGTAACAAGTGAATATAGGATGAGAGAAAAAGGCCTCAAGTTGCAACAGGGCAGATTTAAATTGGATATTAGGAAAAATTTCTCCACTGAAAAGGTTATTAAGCATTGGAACAGGCTGCCAAGGCAAGTGGTAGAGTCAAGATCCCTGGAAGTATTTAAAAGACTTGTGCTGTTTAGGGACATGGTTTAGTGGTGGACCTAGTATTGCTAGGTTAACGGTTGGACTCAATGGTGTTACAGGTCTTTTCCAGCCCAAATGATTCTATGATTCTGTGATTCTATGAAATGTGTCAGGAGATGGAGGTGAGCTGGTCTATATCACTTTTTGCTGCAAGAAAGATTTCCAGTGTTTTTCAGGGGAGAAGGGTGAAAGAGAAGAAAAGGACAGAAAACAAAACATTTTTTTTATGTGAATGGAGTTGATGAATATATGAGAGTGAAAAAAAGAAGAAACATACACTTTTGTGATAACTGTATCAAATTACTGCAGTAAAGAGTACAAAGCTATTACACTAATAACAATGGTTCCCAGACCTAAATGAATGGCTGTAATGATTTGTACAGTTGTCTGGATTACATACACAGCCACATACAGATTCAACATACTGTAGTATATTAAAACTGTTGGTAATGTTGATGGTGACACATGGAACTTACCTTAAAACTCAGTTATTTATCAAAAAGTTTGCTAAGGTTCATGGGCCTTTTTCAAGAACTTGAGCTGAGTTATGGTTTTGCAATGACATCATGAAAAATTTGTGGTGTGATATGAAACACATTAAAACTTCTCACTTACAGAAGCAATTTTAGGCCAGGCAACACCTAATACCTCCTGCATGTTAGTAAAACAAGCATATCACAGCCCTTGTGCCTCTGAGCATCTCTCTTCTCCAAATAAAATAAATGTTGCAATATGGAACTTCTTTGCATCTCAGGTTTAAATGGCAGATTGTAATTAGTGTTTAGAGCATGTGAAATGTGACTTGGGGAATCTGCTGTGTACCGCTTACAAATTTTGATTAAATTTATAAAAAACTGTTTCATTTGGTACCTCCATATGTGATGAGTCACCTGGAGTTGGCGAGATTTCTGACACATATTGCCTGTCCTGTCTGAAAGATATCACAGATCTTCCACGATAAGGGACTGAGAAGTGGTAAAACAATGCATGTGCTAAGGAAAAGAGTTAGGAAAATCTGGATTTACTATCCTATCTGAGGGAATAGGAATGAAGAAACGTACATTGAGTTTCTATGCAAGAACAAAGACCAAAGGTGGAAAAACAAGTTTTAAAGGAAAAAGGCAAAAATTCAAGAGTTTTGATAGCCCACTTCAAACTCAATGCGCAGATAGAATGTTAGGGATTGGAAGGGACCTCGAAAGATCATCAAGTCCAATCCCCCTGCCAGAGCAGGAATGCCTAGACTATGCCACACAGGAACGTGTCCAGGCAGGTCTTGAATGTCTCCAGAGAAGGAGACTCCACAACCTCTCTGGGCAGCCTGTTCCAGGGCTCCGTCACCCTCACTGAGAAGAAGTTTCTTCTCGAGTTTAAGCGGAACCTCTTATGTTTGCAGAGAATGTCCTACAACACATGTGATGCAGCTCATTGTTTTATAGTTTATTCAAGGAGGAAAAAAACCAAACACCTGGATGATATCAATGATATATACTAAAATAAAATCTGAGGCTTTTTTCTTGTTTTTTATTGGCAGTTACATCCTTTTTTCAGTACTTCACATCACAGAGAGAGAAGTCAGATTCAATGTAAGAGGAAGCTGACTAGGGTGGGAAATGTGTGTGAACCAATTAGTACCCCAGAGAAATTATGAAGAAAAAGATTCAGGAAAGGAGACTTTTGAACTCGAAAACATACTGACATAAATCTGAAATTTACCCAGGATTTGTCAGGAAGCTGAGGTACAGAATGAGGAATATAATTTTTACTGCTTTGTCTGGAAGTAAAAATAGACATATGTATTTCCTAAACTGTCTATGATTTGAAGTGATTAGTTTTACAGACTTTGGCAAAGTTTGTGTGGTGTGTGTTCAACTGTCTCATCTGCTGGAGAATATAATCAGACCTATATATCTACAGGGAACCACTCCTGTTAAGTATGAATATAGATGAAGAATTGCATTTCCATATTTTAAAATATAAAAGAACAACTGAGGAATAAATGTTTATTTTTAAAAGAAAAATCATCCTTTTTTTGTGTGTTTATAGGTTTGTGTTTGTAGGGGGAAATAAAACCCCCAAACACTCTTTTCATTACAGGGACATTTCATACATTTTCAAGGCAAAAAACCACAGAAAGTTAATGCATTGTTGTATTACAAAAATAATCTTTTCCGGGTCATGTCTTTTTCTGTCATTTGCATTAGCAGTGTTTCCTCACTCCAGGACTTAGATTCCTTCATCTGTCTGAGTAGTCTTCAAAGTATTCTCAAATAAGTTCTCTCCTTGAAATATTTTTCCTTTTCTTATCTCAACAAAAAATCTTTACATCACTTAGTCTACAGGGGTTACTAAGAGCTCTCTCTAGAAACCAGCATCTTGTAGGTTTATTTCCATATTCTGCTCTTCATATGATATCGGATAATACTTGTTTGGTGTACCATGGTGCCTTTAAAAGAAGTGAATCTTGTTTAAGGTTTTCTATGTGTATTTTCCCCACAGAAACAGATGCAGAATGTGGGGACTTTGTTCTGAGAAATCTGTTGAGAAGACAGAAGTAATGAGTGCTGAGACTTAAAGTAACTTGAACTCTGCTGAGAGAACCCATAGAAAGCTAGTTTAAAAATTTAATGATATAGTTTAGAAATTTAATGAAATACAACAAGAGTAACTGTAGAGTCTTGTATCTGGGAAAGAACAGCCTCAAGTATCAGTATAGTTTGGGGACTG
Organism: Trogon surrucura; assembly: GCA_020746105.1. NCBI lineage: Eukaryota > Metazoa > Chordata > Aves > Trogoniformes > Trogonidae > Trogon > Trogon surrucura. Next base: position 36,590,505 of record CM036617.1, read on the forward strand.
ACCTGTTGGAGTCCAGTGCAGGGGAAAGGGACCTGAGAGTCCTGGTGGACAGCAGGATGATCAAGAGCCAGCAGCGTGCCCTCATGGTTGTCATGGGTTTGAGTTTGATGGAGTTTTTTGTAAAAAAAGTGGAGGTAGACTCGTGCAAAATTTCGAGAGCCTCCCCCACCCCCAACTAGGAGTTGAGTGGGGTCAATCAGCTCCTCTTCAATCAAGGTATTTAAGAGGAGACCCTATTGTTCTTTCTTTCTCTTTTGGTTTTATCTTCTGTTGAGCTGTCCTGCCTTTAATGTTGGGGAGTTGAGAGGAGGGTGAGGTAAGAGGAGACCAAACAAGCATCCCCCTGAGAAGACAGAGAGGGAGAACAGTTCCAGAGAAGAAGGAGAGGGAGAAGAGTCCCTGAGAAGAAAGAGGGGGAAAAGAGTTCTTAAGGAGAAGGCTGCTGGAGCAGGATCTTTCCCTGGAGCCCCTGCCTGCCACCTGAAGGGTCTGACTGTGGTGAGAATGTCCAGCATGCGACAGGACACATAGAGCCCCATGCCAGAGGGGAGAGAGACCAAGCATCAGCGGGGGATGTACCGGAGGCAATCCATGGCCCCAATGGACTCACAAGGAGGAAGAGGGTTGCCTCCTGCGTGGCAGGAAGGAGAGACTGCGAGGGGCCCTCTTTCTCAAGGAGGAGATGCCATGGACAATGCGAAATGACAAGATGGACTGCACCCCCCACCCCTGCCCCACTTGCACTGATGGGGGGAAAGGAAGTAACTGGGAAGATGAGAGAGGTGGGGATGGGATAAAGGGTATTTAAGATTGAGTCGTATTTATTGATGTATACCTCTTACTTTCCTACCTTGTAAATGATGATAGTAAATTAAATCTGTTTTTCTCTCCAAGTCGCTCGGGTTCTTTACACATCATCTTAAATGGCAGATTACTACTGTCTGTATCCTTAATTTCAAGCCCTTGAGGCTTTTTAGTTGAAATTGTCTCCCTCCACATCACTGTGGAAATGGAGGGGGGGGAGGAGTGAACTGGAGACCGTATGACTCTTTGTCCCAGTCAGCTTGAACCACGACACTGGTCAAGAAGGCCAATGGCATCCTGAGGTGTTATTGGAAGGTGTGTGGTTAGTAGGTGGAGAGAGGTTCTCCTCTCCCTCCACTCTGCCCTGGTGAGTCCACATCTGGAATAGTGTGTCTGGTTCTGGGCCCCTCAGTTCAAGAGAGACAGGAAACTGCTTAAAAGAGTCCATCGCAGAGCCACAAAGATGATCTCCTTTGTGAGGAAAGGCTGAAGGAGTTGGGTCTCTTCAGCTTGGAGAAGAGGAGACTGAGGGTTTATAAATGTTTATAAATATGTCAAGGGGGAGTGTCAGAAGGATGGAGCCAGGCTCTTCTCAGCAACATCCAATGACAGGACAAGAGGCAATGAGTACATGCTGGAACATAGGAGGTTCCACAAAAACATTAGGAAAAGCTTTTTCATTGTGAGGGTGACAGAGCACTGGCACAGGCTGCCCAGGGAGGTTGTGGAGTCTCCTTCTCTGGAGACATTCAAAACCCACCTGGACGTGTTCTTGTGTGTCCTCCCCACCCCTCTGGCAGGGGGCTGGACTAGATGATCTCTCGAGGTCCCTTCCAACCTCTAACATTCTGCAATTCTGTGATCCTCAAAATGGAGTGCCAGTGGAAAAGACAGGACAAAGAAATGATGTGTGCTTATTCAATATACCCTTACAGCAACTATTATTAGGGTAACAGTAACCCTTATATTAAGCTAAGATGCTTGTCTTTGTACTGTATGGTCTGATTCTGACCACTGGGTCATCTTAAATTACAAATCTGAATCACATTCTGAAAGCTGGTATATAGTGTTGGCTCTCAGGAAATTAACACTTTGGGAACAACATAAACCACATAAAACACAGTTTAAAAGAGCAGGGTGGTGATTCTGTTTTTGTTTTTTTACCTAGCCTGGTTGTATTCTTTATGAGAAGTTATCCTGATTTTACATAAAACAATACAGGAAATTGTAGTCGAACATTAGCAGAATCTGGGACTTTCAGGCCTGTGTTAGCACCTGAAAAATCAGTTCCTAAAGCTGTTCACTGGACCTTCACTATCTTCAAGTGGATGTGACACCTTCAACACTGTCCTCCAGAGGAAACCATTCTCCAATAATAAATATTAAGTGGTGTAACAAGAGTTTTGGTTACTATCCTGTAGTGAATAGAAGAGGTAGAATCATAGAATCATAAAATATTTTAGGTTGGAAAGGACACTTAAGATCATCAAGCCCAACCATAAACCTAACACTGCCAAGTCCACCAGTAGACCATGTCCCTGAGTGCCATGTGACACACGGAATAAAGACTCTATAACACAGAAGATTATAAAGTAGGTATGTTTTGATCAGTGCTGGGTGCACGGGGGACTATTTTCCCTCCAAAAACGTGCACACCTGAACCATGCAGTTACCTTGGTTATATGCAGTGAAAGTTACATATTCATCAGACGCCTGTACATATTCATGAGCTATCCCGAAAAAGGCACTCAGTTCCGGTGGTCAGCAGCTCCTCCTCTTGACGCTTGCGCGGTGCCTCCGGATGGTCTTGGGCAGGGGTCTTCAGGGATGAAGGCCATATGTCTTCCTCACGATGAACTTTTTGCCTTCGTCCCAAAACTAGTTGTTCTCAGCACTTTTTCGCAAGAAGTTTTGTCATCAAATTACACAAGGGGGTTCGTCACCAGATGTTCCTTGCTAGTTGCCCTTATCACTAGTGGCCTTGTTAATCTGTCTTTGTTTTATGTTCTTTTACAAGGGTACTGAACAAGCTCATCCTCCTTATTCTGAGGCCTCTGACTGATTGCGTCCTAACGAGCCTGAGAGGGTGCCTCTCACTAGATGTTTTTTCCCCTATCACCATGAATAGAAGTCAGGAAATTTCACTATGTGATGGATTCTGAAATTTTAAAATTTGTAAAATTTCTTCCTAAGAACTGTAGCAAAATATTTTGAAATTCATAGAATCATAGAATCATAGAATGGCCTAGGTTGGAAGGGACCTTAGAGATATCTAATCCAACCTCCCTGCCATGGGCAGGGACACCTCTCAACTAGATCAGGTTACTCAAGGCCTCATCCAACCTGGCATTGAACACCTCAACAGAGAGGGCATCCACAACTTCTCTGGATATTTTACTCCAGACTCTTGCCACCCTCGTACTGCAGACATTTTTCCTAAGATCCAGTCTAAATCTATTTTCCTCTACCAGTCAGTTGCTGAGAACAGCTACCTCAGAGCCAGTCTGATCCATGCACCGAGGAGCCTGATCCCAGTGTACATGGGGGTTTTCTGAAGCAGAGAGACCAGAAGCCAGCAGCAAGCCCTGACTTGAATCAGCAGTTCTTGCGAGAGCAGGGGGCAAAAGAGTGGGCATTGCCACAGCAATGGGCTCCATCTGTGTTATAAGAGGCCTCCGGGGAAAAAAAATCTCCAAGAGAAAGTAGGGAAAGGGAGAACTTACTTGGCTTCATTCTGAAAACCACCACCAGAGGTGTGGGAACCCAAAGGATGCTCCAGGGCAAGCATGCAGGTGTGCAGACTTCTGGCTGCAGGGCATGCCTGATGCCTCCCAAAGACTGGAACTGACTGCACCTGTGTAAGGTGCGATCACTTGAGTGACCTACTCTGCCTAGTGGCAGAGCTAAAAGAAGTGAAGAGGTTAAGGAGTATCGGGGAGTGTGAAAGGGAGATAGATTGTCTGTAGACAGCAAGCTCCAAAAGAAACAGGGGATCCCTCCCTGCTGACCATCAGGCCAAATGAGGGCACCTAAAAGATGGGTGGGAATGGAAACAGGTTCCTGCTAGGAGAGACAGGCAAATCCCCGCCTGGCTTCTCTCACCTGCTCAATTGCCACTGTGGAACAAGTATGGGGCTCTGGAACATGAGAGACAAGAATATGAGACAGATGGAGGTACACGCATGTGTATGTCCCAGGTGAGTGAGTCAATCCCATGCATTAGGACTACTCCGACTAAGAAGGAAAGGAGGGTAAATGTTGTTGGAGATTCCATTCTGAGGGGAACAGAGGGTCCCATCTGAGCCCAGATCCAGCCCGCAGGGAGGTCTGTTGTCTTCCTGAAGCCCGGGTTAGGGATATTACCAGCAAACTCCCTGGTCTGCTGTGACCCACTGATTATTATCCACTGCTGGTTGTACAAACTGGCAGTGATGAGATTGAAGAAAGAAGTCTAAAGAGGACAAAAAAGGACTTTAAGACACTAGGGCGACTGGTTGATGGATCAGGGGCACAAGTAGTGTTTTCTTCAATTCCTTCAGTAGCAGGCAGGAATACTGAAAGGGACAGGAAAGCACATGCGATCAACGTGTGGCTCAAAGGCTGGTGCCACCAGCAACATTTTGTCTTTTTTGATCATGGGGAAGTTTACGTGGCACCGGGTATGAGAGCTACAGGTAGAGTGGAGCTGTCGCCAAGAGGGAAGAGAATTCTTGCTTGTGAGCTGGCAGAACCGACTGAAAGGGCTTTAAACTAGGTTTGAAGGGAGAAGAGGATAAAACCAGGCTCACTACATATGAGCCAAGGGGAAGTATTCCAGAGTTAGGGGTGAAAACAGTGACCCAATTCAAGTGCATCCACACCAACGCATACAGCATGAGAAATGGTAAGAGATGTGCCTCAATTAAGTCTCTAAACTGTTTATATACCACTGCAAGAAGCATGGGGAATAAGCAGCGTCAAACAGAAATCTGGGTGCAGTTGTAGACCTATGATCTCACTGCCATCCAGAGGGACCTCAACAGGCTGGAGAGGTGAGCCCAGGCCAACCTCATGAAATTCAACAAGACCAAGCACAAGGTCCTCCATCTGGGTCGGGGCAATTCCAAGGACCAATTTTGGCTGGGCAGTGATTAGCTTGAGAGCAGCCCTGAAGAAAAGGACTTGGGGATACTGGTGGACAAGAAGCTCAACATGAGCCGTCAGTGTGCACTTGCAGCCCAGAAAGCCAATCGTGTCCTGGGCTGCATCAAGAGGTGTGTAGCCAGCAGGTCGAGGGAGCTGATTCCCCACCTCTACTCCACTCTTGTGAGACCCCACCTGCAGTGCTGTGTCCAGTTGCGGAGCCCACAGCACAAGAAAGATATGGACATGCGGGAGCATGTCCAGAGAAGGGCCACGAGGATGCTCAGAGGGCTGGAGCACCTCTCCTATGAAGACAGACTGAGAGAGTTGGGGTTTTTCAGTCTGCAGAAAAGAAGGCTCCGAGGAGACCTTATTGTGGCCTTCCAGTATCTCAAGGGGGCCTGCAAGAAAGCTGGTGAGGGGCTTTTTAGGATGTTGGGTAGTGATAGGATGTCGTGGGTTAGGGCTGGGCCGGCCACTAACACGGACAGATGCTCTCTAACCCCCTCTTCCCCCCCTCAAACGGGAAGAGAAAAGGGAATGAGGCAGAGAGACTTACGTGTTAGAGAAGAAAAACTAGAACAGTTTTAATATGAAATGAAAATAATAGGAATAATGGTAAAAAGATAAAAGTAAAGAACTATATACAACTACAGATAGTAGCCCGATATCAAACCCGACTCCCTCCCCTGATAGCAATCACCACTGGTGCTGCAGAGCAGGAGGCACTGGGGAAACCCCAGGCTCAGCGGAAGCAGGAGCTGGATACAGGGAGCTGGATTCGGGAACTCAGGATCCGGATCAAAATCAGGAGGTCAGATGGAGTCCTCTCTGGGCACCGGCCATTGCAGAAAAGAAGGGCGAAAAGGTCGAAAAGGGCAAAAGGGCCGAAACTCTCGTGATCACTCAATTTATACTAAATATGACGTATATGGGATGGAATACTCTCGTTGGTCACCTGTCCTGTCTATTACTCCCCGGAGGTGCCACCTTTTACTTCCTTGTGCCCCCCTCTTACTACCCAGCACCCCCAGCGTGGCACACAAGAGCCAGCAGTGGCCTTGGTCACTATAGGAATAAGTATAAGCAAGAGCCTTTCTACATACCAGTCCCAGGCAGTGACTGTAAACATCAGGTGTTATCACTGCCAGTAGCACACACTGTCTGCAAAAACATGCTGCTGACTTCAGAACGTGCAGCCTTTTAGAAGACACTAAACTGAAAAGTAAAATTCACTAAACACGACTGGGTTTTTAGCTAAACCCAGGACATAGGACTAGAGGGAATGGATTGAAGCTAGAGATGAATCGGTACAGATTGGACATTAGGAAGAAGTTCTTCACCGTGAGGGTGGTGAGACACTGGAACAGGTTGCCCAGAGAGGTGGTGGAAGCCCCTTCCTTGGAGGTTTTTAAGGCCAGGCTGGGTGGGACTCTGGGTAACCTGGTCTACTGCGGGATGTCCCTGCCTATGGCAGGGGGGTTGGAACTAAATGATCTTCAAGGTCCCTTCCAACCCTGACAATTCTATGATTCTATGATTCTATGAATTACAGAGACTTGGTGGGATAGCTCACATGACTGAAATATGGTAATGTATGCCTATGTGCTTTTCGGTAAAGATTGACCAACAAGGCGTGGTGGTGGAGTTGCTCTCTATGTGAGTAACCAACAAGAATGCATTGAGCTTAACCCAGTAGGAGAGTATGAGAGTGTTGAGAGCTTATGGGTAAGAATTAAGGCATGTACAAACACGGAAGATATTGTGGGTGTCTACTACAGACAACCTAACCAAGAAGAAGTTGTTGATGAGGCCTTCTACAGGCAGCTGGAAGTAGCCTCAAGATCACCTGCCCTGGCTTATGGGTGACGTCAATCACTCTGATATTAATTGAAAGGATCACACAGCCAAGCATAATCAGTCCAAAAGGTTCCTGCAGTGTGCTGATGATAACTTTCTGCTGCAGGTGGTCGAAGAACCAACAAGGAAAGGTGCAATGCTGCGCCTTGTATTAACAAACAAAGAAGGTCTAGTCGCAGATGGTTGGAGGTTGGAGGCAGTCTTGGCTGTAGTGACCATGATAAGTTAGAGTTTAGTATTGTTGGGGGAAAAAAAAAAGGTAATAAGTAATATTTCTACCCTGGACTTCAAGGGGGCTAATTTTGTCCTCTTCAGAGATATATTTAGAAACATCCCATGGTCTAGGATTCTAGGAGGTAGGGAGGCACAAGAGAGCTGGTCAACATTCAAACTCTACCTACACCAGGCTCAGGATAAATGCATTGCCTCAAAAATAAAATCAGCTAGAGGAGGCAAGAGACCTGCATGGTTAGGCAAGGAGGTCTTGGAAAAACTCAAATGGAAGAGGGAGTAAGTGGAAAAAGGGTCTGGCTAATTGGGAGGATCATAGAAATGCGGCCAGAGTTATGTAGAAAATCAACAAGAAAGGTCAAGTCTCTCTTGGAATTTAGTTTGGCTAGGGAAGTGAAAGAAAACAAGAAAAATTTCTTTAAATACGTCAATGAGGAAAGGAAGAACAGGGAAAAAGTGGGTCCGCTGCTAAATGAGGTAGGAGATACGATAACAGAGGATGTAGAGATGGTAGAATTACTGAAAGCCTTCTTTGCCTCAGTCTTTACTCCTGAGGCCAGCCCCTGGGAATTCCAGTCACAGGAAGTAAGGGAGCAAAACTGGAGTGAAGATGACTCTCCACTGGTCAGTGAGGATTTGGTTAGAGAACTATTGCAAAAACTGAAACCACACAAATCCATGGGCCCCAGCGGGGTACATCCAAGTGTGCTGAAAGAGTTGGCTGATGTTGTGGCTGAGCCGCTCTCCATCATCTTTGAAAAATCATGGGGAGTGGAAGAGGTGCCTGAGGACTGGAAAAAAGCCAATGTCAATCCAATCTTCAAATAGGGCAAGAAGCAGGACCCTGGCAACTACAGGGCAGTCAGTCTCACCTCCATCCCTGGAAGATGGTGGAGCAGATCATTCTGAAGGTCATCTCTAATCAACTGGAAGAAGAGAAGATTATCAGGAGTAGCCAACATGGATTTAATCAGTAGCCTGACTAATCTCATATACTTCTATGAGGATGTGACCCGATGGGTCTATGAAAGGAGAGCAGTGGATGTCATATACCTTGACTTCAGTAAGGCTTTGGATACTGTTCCCCATAATATCCTTGTAGGCAAACTCAAGAAATGTGGAATAGATGATTGGACTGAGGTGGATTGCAAACTGACTCAGCAACAGATTCCAGAGAGTTGTGATCAGCAGCACAGAGTCAAGTTGGAGGCAAGTGGTGTTCACCAGGCATCAGTACTGGGTCCTGTTTTGTTCAATATCTTCATCAATGACCTGGATGAGGGGATAAGAGTGTGCCCTCAGCAAGTTCACTGATGATACGAAAATGCAAGGGGTGGCTGACACAGAGGAAGGCTGTGCTGCTATCCAACAAGATCTGGACAGGCTGGAAAGCTGGGCAAAAATGAACCTCATGAAGTTCAATAAGGACAAGTGGAGAGTCCTGCATCAGGGGAGGAATAACACCAGGCACCAGTACAGATTAGGGGTCGTCCTGCTGGAAAGTAGCCCCATGGAGAAAGACCCTGGAGTCCTAGTGGACAGTGAGTTGTCCATGGGACAGCAATGTGCAGCCAAAAGAATCAATGGGATCCTGGGGTGCATTAAGAAAAGTGTGTCCAGCAGGTCTAGGGAGCTTCTTCTCCCCCTCTACTCTGCCCTGGTGAGACCACACCTAAAATACTGTGTCCAGTTTTGGGCTCCCCAATTCAAGAAAGACAGGGACCTGCTGGAGAGAGTCCAATGGAGAGCTACGAGGATGATGAAGGGACTTGAACATCTCTCCTATGAAGAGAGACTGAGAGAACTGAGGCTGTTTAGCCTTGAAAGGAGACGGCTGAGAGGGGACCTTATTAAGGTATACAAATATCTGAGGGTGGGTGTCAAGCTGTGGGGGACAGTCTCCTCTCAGTGGTGCCCAGCAACAGAACGAGAAATAATGGTTTTAAGTTAGAACATAGGAAGTTCCACCTCAACATAAGGAGAAACTTCTTTACTGTGAGGGTGACGGAGTACTGGAACAGGCTGCCCAGAGAGGCTGTGGAGTCTTCTCTGGAGACATTCAAAACTCGCCTGGATGCGTTCCTGTGTGGCCTGACCTGAGTGATCCTGCTCTGGCAGGGGGGTTGGACTAGATGATGTCTAGAGGTCCCTTCCAATCCCTAACATTCTATGATTTTATGATTCTACCTCAAATCCATTTCCCCTTGTCCTATCAGTGGACGTTCTTGTGAAAAGTCCCTCCCCAGCCTTCCTGTAGGTCCCTTTCAGGTATTGGAAGGCAGCTATTAGGTCCTCCCAGAGTCTTCTCTTTTCAAGACTGAACAATCCCAGCTCCTGCAGCCTGTCTTCGTAGCAGAGATGCTCCAGCCCCTGGATCATCTTTGTGGCCCTCCTCTAGGCTCACTCCAACAGATCTATGTCCCTCTTATGATGAGGACACCAGAACTGGACACAGTATTCGAGGTGGGGTCTCACAAGAGCAGAGTAAAAGGGGAGAATCACCTCTCTTGACCTGCTGGTCACACTCCTCTTGATACATCTCAGGACAGGGTTGGCCTTCTGGGCTGCATGAGCACACTGCCAGCTCATGTTGAGCTTCCCATCTATCAACATCTCCAAGTCCTTCTCTTCAGGGCTACTCTCAACCCACTCTGTGCCCAGTTTGTATTTGTGCCTAGGATTGGCCCCACCCAGGTGAACGACCTTGCATTTGGACTTGTTGAAACTCATGCAGTTTGCACTGGCCCATTTCTCAAGCCTATCAAGGTCCCTCTGAATGACATCTCTTCCCTCAAGTGAGTCCCCTCCACCACACAGCTTGGTGACATCAGCAAACTTGCTGAGGCTGCACTCAATGCCGTCGTTCATGTCACTGACAAAGATGTTGAACAGCACTGGATCCAGAACAGATTCCTGAGGAACACCACTTGTCACTGTTCTCCACATGGACATTGAGCCATTGACAACAACTCTTTCAGTGCGACCATCCAGCCAGTTCTTTATCTGCTGAGTGGTCCATCCATCAAATCCATGTCTCTCCATCTTAGAGACAAGGATGTAATGTGGGACAGTGTTAAATGCCTTGCACAAGTCCAGGTAAATGACATTGGTCACTTTTCCTATGTCAACCAGCGCTGTAGCTTTGTCATAGAAGGCCACTAAATTAGTCAGGTGCAACTTGCCCCTAGTGAAGCCATGTTGGCTGTCACCAACCACTTCATTGTTCATCGTGTGCCTTAGTACAGCTACCAGGAGGATCTGTTCTATGAGTTTACCTGGCACAGAGGTGAGGCAAAATTCTCTGAAGAAAAATTTCTTTGAAGTTGTATCAAGTCATTAGAAACATTTTGTTTCAGGAAAATTGAGGCATTTAATTTTTTAAACTTAATATACGTTTAATATGCAAACCAAGGATTTTTTAAAAGATAAAAAACTCTGATCCACTTACACTCTCAAAGAAAATTCAATCTTCTTGACGGCTTTCTTCCTTTTTCACTTCCAGAAAGAAATTCCAGGAAAATTGACCTGATTTTACAAAGGGTTTGATGGTACTGTATATTCTGGAAAAAGTCTCTTTAGGAGTGTCCCTGAGCAGCTCTGATAATGAGTTTGTACATGAAACATTTGCTGAACAGGTAATGTCTACTGAATTGAATTACTGTGCTTTCTTTTATAACACACTGATCTTTAGATTCATGATTTCATTTGTTTACTTTCCTGTTTTATGGCTAATGTGAAACTAATCAAGGAATAAAAAACCAGAACAGAGCACTATATTGGCATGCGGTTTACGTTTTCTTATTTGCAGATCAGCAAGCTTTTCAAAACCAAGGCAATAGAAAATTAAATGTTATATTGAAGGATGTTGGGAATTGATCTCACTCCCATCAGGGAAAAGTTTTATCTTTTGAAACTTGTCTTCACTTAAGTTTTTATTATAATTAACTCAATTAATAGAAGGAGGAAAAAGAATACCTGTCAAGAAACTAGCTGTAAGAGCAGTCAGTTAATTTAAATTAATTAAATAAATAAATAGTAAAGAAAAAAAATCACCCATTATATCTCTGCAATATATCACAAAGGGGAGAAGAGATTATAAAGAGGAAAAATAAAGTGATTACTTTGATTTATTATAAGTTGGTGTAGTAAATTTTAGAAATGCTGTACTTCAAATAATTCTAACAAAATAAAAACCATGAGTCATTCGTTCACCTAGATGTATTCTGAGTATCTCAAATTTATCTTTTTAGGAAATGTATGGCATTACCATATAACTTCCTTGTCTTTTTAATTGCGCAAAAAAAATCAGAGGCACTGAACTAGTAGGGAAGAACCTATTAAAAATAATTACAGAAGTAATCCTTACTCTGGCATAAAAGTCCTTGTGACACCACTATAGGATACCACCAGCTGCTAACAGGGAATTCTTCTCATCATCGATTAACTGTGACTTTTTTGGGGTCTTACCTCCTAAGCTACCTTCCCCTCAAAACGCTCACGGTGGTTTGCACTGTTGCAGGTTATTGTGAGCTGTGTGCAACACCGGCACAGTGCAAGTAAAGCCTCTGCCCCTGGGACGCTTCCATCAGATGGGGAACACTAGTAAAAAACTTCACCTCCTTACTAGCAGCGGGGTTGGCTTATTGCTTTCTGTCAGGAAAAGGAGAATTTTAAAGCAGGGCTTCCAGTAGATCATGGTTTGGGTGTTTCTATGTCCGTGTGTATCTGGAGCACAGCTGTATCATGGGAAAATCACTTAAAAAGGCTCAGTGAGATCAAGGTGCGTTCTGCATAGAGGATCATGGAAAGATATCTGAAATTATACAAAGCTGCTGTAAAGAGGAAAGGAATAAACCAGTATCCCTGTCCAGAATAGTACTTTGCTAGTGACACAGGGGATTTCTGCAAGAGGAAAGACTCTTTATCTTTACACTGAGGGTAGAGAAATACTTAGTGTCTAGGATAGTTTTGAAGTCCCCATGATGGGAATAAAATAAAATAAAAAATAAAATAAAATAAAAATACAGTACTAAAAAACGACTAAAAATAAAATAATAAAATAAAATAAAAACCTGTGGGAAAAAAACAAACAAATGTAGTTTAGTAATGAAACTGAAGAGGGAAAAAATAATCTCACAGGGATGTTTCCAGCTTATCTTCTATAATTCTGGGATGGCCAATTTATGAGCTTGTGGATGAGGGCAGAGGAAAGTCAGTTCTTCCAATCAAGCTGCAGCTGCTCATCAATGACAGGGGCTGCTGCTGTTCCCAAAGTCCATTTGAGGAAAGAATGCACTGCAGATATGTACTTGCTTCCCAGTGTCGTCTTTAGACGACCCGAGTGTGTTTAAGTTTAGGTATGTTAGAAGTTTTCCGAAGTTGGTCCATCCATGGCACGTCATGCTTGGCTCCATATCTTTCCTGCACTCTGCACAATGTCCCTCTAGCCCTAGGACACAGTCCCTAAGCTTTCTTCGCCCATGTAGGCATATACCATGGGTCTTGACTGCTCTGACAATAAAAATAAAGGGCCAGACTTTTAGTTAGCTTCAGAGAGCCTAGGGTATAACTGATCGCTAAACATGTGAAAGACATCGAGGCCAATAACCTGCCCGTCTGCTGAGCTTTGTAAAATCACTGCGCTGCACTGCAAGGCAGATTGCCTTTGACCGGCACAGGCTCATGGAAGACCAGAGTCACTGCTCCCTCCGGGGACCTCCCAATTTCATTTCTCTTGATGGGGTCGCTCCAATGCAAAGGGATAAGGGACGTTTCATGCAGCCACCATGGGGTTGCTTACAGCGAGCTCCCACTGCAGCCTGTTCTCCTAATCTGCTCCTTGCCTCCCAAGTGATAACATATTAGCATTGACATTTCCTGGACAATTTTAATGAAGCCAGAGGCTGTAACAGAGACAGCCAGGCTTCCTTATCTGTATGAGCTTTCAGCAGCAACTTTTGTAATTTGGAATTATATGAGTCTCCTGAGACATATGTTAAATATTTTCCCTCGGGGTGCTTCAGAGCTGTATTATGCCTGTAAATTTTGCTAGAGAGAGGGTAGGATAGCTTGTCTTTCTGTGAGATATGCCAGTCTGCATGTTGGGTTTCCATATGGTGCAAATACTGTTGCTCTGTTGACTTCACAGTCATCTCCTACTGAGACAGCTGCATCTCCTGGCTGTCTACAGCAAAAATTAAAACTTGAATGAGAAGTACACGAGGGCAATTCGGCTTCTGTGAGAAGTAATATCAGTGGGCCAAGGCAAACAACTTACAAGAACGGAGTGCAAGGGGATATTTATCCTCCCAAACCAGACACTTTTGTCAGCAAAATAACTGAAGTTAACAAGTTGAACACCTTGTTGGATCTCAGCTGCATATTTCTGGAATCAGCTTGTTGGGCTGCAAATGTTCTGGCAGAAAAAAACCTACAGCCTGGGACTTTATTTCCTCCCCTTTACCTCTGGCTATGAAGCTGCAATCTGTTCTCAGTACACTTACCATTCTTCTTTTGCCTCTTCGACTTCCAGATAGAATCACTATTTTAGGGCTAAGAGTGAGATTGGTCAGGAACATGAGAGTGATAACAGCTTTTCCTAATGAAGATTGTTTAATGAGAACTCCAGTTGTGTATTGCCTTTGAGTTTAGTTGTGGAAGAAGTTCATGGTGCAAGTGTTTCTCTATGACACCTTTAATCATTTAGACTTAAAGTATCCTACAGGTCATCTTTGTTATATTTCACTTTGTAGTTTGAGAATAAATTTCTTGCTCCAGTTTATGATTCCCATACGTGTTTGTCCTGGGACTGAAGAACACAGTATCTTTAAAAAGATGTTTACTCCTAGAAGCACTTTTTTTTTTTTTTCTTAGCAGCTCATACATTTGTTGACCTTCAGAACAGAGCTGTATGTATCACTGACGTTTTTTGGTTCAGTGGTTCAAATAAGAAAAAAAAAGTAATTTGGGGTCAATCTGAAATGAAACTTTGTTCAGTTTCTTCTCTCCCAGCTTCTGAGAATGAAAAGTGAAAATCATTTTGGATTGGAGGAAATGCCTTGTTTGACCCCAGATAATGTCGGATAAATTTTATGCCTCTTTACTAAATTCAGAGCAAATTTGGGAGCAAGGTACTGAATTCATAACAGAAATTTAAAAGAACTGAATGTATCATGCTCTTTTCCTCTGTTTACCACCTTTTTCCTGCCCCTTCAATCCCCATGTTTTCAGCAGCATTTGGACAAGTGGGATATGCAGGTTCACCCCTCCCCCCTCTGATTTTAAATATAGATTTTCTATCTCTGTAGCATGCCTGTTGGTGCATTTCAGTCTCACTTGCTGAAGCTGTTCCACTTTTTGTAAATAATTGAGTATTCATTTTGACAGACAGGGAAATAAATGTGAAAGCCTGGTTCTTTAGCTTGCTGGTTATGACATTTTAGCTTAGAGGTATGAAAGTCAGTTGCAGTCCTTGTTTCAGCGATAGTTTCACCACTTCTGCTGGCCACAGGGGTTTTGAAAAGAGAGCTCATTCCTAGAAATACTGGGATGCCAGACAGTAAGTGTACTTTTTGCTAATAAGGGAGACTCCAAGTTCTGAGACACATAAGGTAGAGGAGAACTAGAAAAGAAGTCTCCTGCCTTCCAGCTACAAATGCCTTCATGAGGGGCAGTACTACTCTGCACTACGTAGTTTTCATGGAGTTGCTGTAGCATCTTTTTAAAGTTTATGGAATCTTATGTTGCTTTGTCCAACCAAGAGTGTTTGTCTGAGATGAACCCACAGCTAGTTTCAGCTGCTCCAAAATTCATCTTCTGGTGAAAAGAGACATCAAAGCAATGTCTACCAGTGCTAATTCAGAGCTCTTCTAAGATTTAACTTGATAGAGTTGGGCGTTTTTGAGGTATTAGTTGAGTGAGGGAGAGGCTATATAAGGAAATTACCAGTGTGTGTAGCTTGAGGATGTTTTCTGTGTAAGTGAATAACTGCTTGTGAATTAAAAATATTCCAGTTTCAGTCTTATTAATCTTTGAGACAGTCATATTTTTATAAATAGAAATAATAAATGTGATCAGAAAATGCTTATAAGCACTTTGAAGATGTAAAGTACTAAAAACCAAAGGGAAAATAGAAGTTTTAAGTTCATGTTAAAGGAAAAGTCTCCAAAATTTTGACAGTTTGACAGGCATTATCTCTTCTGGGTACTCCTGTGAGTGATACCCCAGACTTTCTTTTAAAGACACATGGAGCAAAAGCTGAGTATGTATAGCTGTGAATTTATCTAAAATAAGGAAAGGATTTTTAAAGACGACAGATAATAACCTCATGAACAATTACTTTGCAATAAATAGCTGAATGCAAAATATTTTTAGAAGAACACATGTTCAGCACACAGAGGACTGAAAAAGACTAAATGGGTCACTTAGTCTACTCACTAGCAGTCATACTGAATAATGAAATTATGTTACTGAGACCAGGTCCAGAGAAGACCTACTTCACACATACTTATACTTGTTGTGACCCATGCTTCAGGGGAAGACAGAAACACCGGTGGTTCCTATCAATCTAACCTGACCAGAAAAAGTCCTATGAAATTTGATAGTTATTTTATGCCTGAGAGTGTGAATGAGGGTAGAGATCTATAATGGCCTACAGACAACTTACTTGCCTGGACTTTGTTTTATCAGTCCGTACATATATCTACCAATATATATCTACCATGTAGAAGTCTACATTTATATTACTCATAGAGACTACCTTACAGAAAAAAATCATGGAATCATAGAATCATAGAAACATCAAGGTTGGAAAGGACCTTAAGATCATCAAGTCCAACCTACAGCCCTACACCACCCTAACACTAAACCATCTCCTGAAGTGCCACATCCAGCCATTTTTAAACACGTACAGGGATGGTGACTCCACCACCTCCTTTGGTAACTCATTCCAGCGCTTCACCACCCTTTTGGTGAAGAAGTTTTTCCTAATAGCCAATCCAAACTTTCCCTGGAGCAACTTGAACCCGTTCCCTCTTGTCGTATTGCTATTTACTAGGGAAAAGAGGTCAACACCTATCTCACTACAGATGTACAAAAAAAAAAAAGCATTTCAAGAAGACTTCTGCTTTTTTGGTGTCTAACTTAAGTTAACATGGATTGTGCACTGGAAGTAACTGTAAAAGAAACATTTGCCACAGCTCAGATGTAGACATCAGTACCACAGTTGTTCAGGTTTGGACTGATGTACTCCACAAAATTAAGCTTAGTTTCTTACGTAAGAATGGCAGGATACCCACTTAAGATGTTGCTCTGGCACAAACGAGACATCATTCTTAAAGTTTCTTTGTACCATAAGTGTCTTATCTTCATCAATTTTGCCTTGTTTTTGTCAGGTCAGGGCACAGAAGGCCAGCAAAGCAATGGAAGGATTTGCTTTACAGGACACTGGCTTTGAGAAACTTTAAGGTAACGCAAAAAGAAAAAAAAATTAAGAGAAAGAGAAAAAAATACAATGGACAATAAACGTTAAGCTGTGTAGAATGTTCTATTATGTGATTTAAGTTTATAGAGAAATAATAATCTCGAAGCATAAAGTGTTCCTTTTTTGATTTGTTGCTGAGAAACACGAAATTTGCCTGCTCTAGGGTTTAAGAAGTCAATCCTTAAACGAACAAGAAACCCTGCTGGTGTTATATTCTCTGCGTTGTTTCCATAGAGTTGTATGCCGAGCTATTTTATCAAACTGAGAATGTAATATGACACTATTTAAAATTTTGGAACCTTACTTTCTAAAACTAATATTCAGAGGTTATTGGGAGAATGAGAAAGCAATTGTTTCAATTGTATTAAAACAACAATAATGTTCATTTCAACTTCCTTTTTAATGCTTGCCTTACCAGAAACCTATGCCAATCAAGGAAAACTCATTAATCCAGTTAACAAGCATAACAACAGTTTTTCTTGTGGAATCAAGCAGGCAGAACTCTGTTACACACTGTCCATTAGCCCAAAGTCTTCTACCTTTCTTTGTGCAGAGCTTACAGCTCCACTTGGTATAACATCTTCATGAATTAACTTAATAAAAGATCTGATCCTGCCCCATTGTGCAACAGACAAGAAGAAGGTCTTTCGAGTATTTCGTATGATGCCTCTGCATTCTCTGGACATGGGTAGTGTTTCTTCAGTGCATCACAGAATCACAGAATCACAGAATGTTAGAGGTTGGAAGGGACCTCAAAGATCATCTAGTCCAATCCCCCTGCCAGAGCAGGATCACCTACACCTCGTCTTTCAAGAAGAGGAAAAAAAACCACAATATGTCAAAGAAACAGAGGATGTAGAAAGCAGAACCAATTATCCTTCTCTGGAGACATTCAAGACCCGCCTGGACACGTTCCTATGTAGCATTATCTAGGCGTTCCTGCTCTGGCAGGGGGATTGGACTTGATGATCTTTCAAGGTGCCTTACAATCCCTGACATTCTGTGATTCTGTGATTCTGTCTCCTGAAATATCAGCCACGTATGTTCTGTTTGGCAGAGTATGGCTGAGGATGGTGCATTTCATACTCTACAGGTATGTGAGAATTGGCCTTTCACTACTGCAAACACTCCTCATCACCCAGGGTAAGGACTTTGCCCTTGAAACCATAACTGCAAAGTAAGAGTAAAGTTTTTAAAGTACATAAAGATACAGGACTTCAAGTCTCATGGACTTGATTGTTTTAGAGCAATAGAGCAATATAGATTGTTTTATGTAGAAGCCACCTCATAATTTTTTTCCTATGTTCTTATTTCTGGCACAATTGTATCCAGTTCATCCAATTTATGCACAAAATCTTCACAGATTACTATCCATCATCTGCAAAATTTCTTTTATTGTAACAAGAAAGGACTTCTCCGACACACAAAGTAAGTGTTCTCTAATAGATACCATGACATGAAAAACCTCTGCATTTTAACTTCGGATGACAGAAAACCTGAGTGCAGAGGTTGATATTAGGGATTTCCTCCTTCTATAATGTAATAGTTGCTTAAAACTGAGTGCTAACTCTAAGTAAACTGTTTAAAATACTGGGTCAACATTTGATGGATTCATATATTCAGGTTTTCTTAAGTGGGCTTTTCCCCCAAAAACATTTGAACAATTGAGTTCTACTGGTAGGAAAACAAATTCTGAAGTTGCAAAAACAATACAGAAATTCATATACAGATAACTCATGCTCAGAGTGTATAAACACTCACCAAACTGGAAAAATTAAATGAAGTCACATGCTTTACCAGACCAATTATAATGTTCTGATGCAGATAATGTAGCAAGCATCGTGTATCAAAAGCTCACAGGGAACTGTTCAGGCTCAATCCACAGTCAAATATATTCACCAGAAGTGGTCAGATTATTTTGATTAGCAAATAAACTAGAAAGTAGATTTGCTAGCAGATATTCAGCAAGCAGAAAATGAGGTTACATTCAGCAGATGAATTATTCATTGGGAATTATTTGCTCAGTTCTAATGATTACAGCAGGGAAAAATTAATTAACATTACAGCAAATACTTTAATTTTTATAATAAAAAGATTGATCATTGAAATGAGTCTCAAAAAGAGCTTTGTAAATGGATGAAAGAATGAGACATGATCAAGAATAATGTGAAGCTTCAACATGAATAAAGTTACACCTCTAAGTTACTTTACACAGATATAATATCATACAGATAGAGATTCAGTAATGCACTTGGACATTTAATTAGTTTCTTAATTTGCATTATGTTTATGAGAAATGTCCTTTTCTTAACCACAGTTTACAGATGTATTCACAAGATAATATCCTAACTGTATTAAGTACAGGTTTAGTTCTGATTGTTTTACTGATAAATTTATTGACATTTCTTCATGTCTTGCAGTCACAGCCCTAGAAGCTTTACTGAATGGAGGGATTCTCGGCAACAAAACAACCATGAAATTAGGGTTGAAACCACTAAACTGACAGTATGGATCTCCATGGAGACTATCAAGAGCCTGGTGACGGGAAATCTTTGTGCTGACATGGAAGGAACACACTTATTCAATCTTAAAGAGAAATAATTGAAAACAATGACAGAAAAAGCCGCTTTATCTCAGCCACCCTCTTTAATGCTAAATCTTTTACAACAATAAATAGATTTCACTAGAGAAAGGAATGTCCACGTGAGAAGAGCATATAATAGTAGAAACAACATTTAAGAGAGACTCATTTTAATTATTATTTCAACAGCCTCACAGAAGGGTTATTCAGTTATAGAGATTAATTTATCAGAAGACTAAAGTGTTGACTTATTGTCATTTATTGAACTGAAAGCAGTCTTTCCATCAAAGTGAAATTTTCCCCAGAAAAGCATGGCAATTAAATTTTTCATGTTTTCTGAAAATAAAAGTGGTTTTTTTTTTCAAATTTGACATCAAAAGTGGTTAAAACCCATATACTTTAGAAGAATAGCAATAATAACAAAATATGTTTAGTTTGATTTTTTACGACTTTTTTATAAAGTGCAGAAGCTTTTCCTGACCAAGACTAATAGAATCTCCTGATAATTTCTGTAGGTTGCTCTGAAACTTAAACATAAAATTCTTTTTGCCAGTGTAGGGCTGATTGAAAGGGATACATTTGATTCCTCTACTGTGTTGTTTAACTAACAGAAGTTCTGTGCTATAATACGTTATTAAACTCATAATTTAAACCTGTGTTCCAAAACCACTTTGTGCAAATGTGGGTTACCATCAGCATCCAGCTGCTTTAGAGCTGAGTAACTCTTTTGTGGTTATGACTCAACAGGGTGAAAGGCAAGAACAGCACCTGTCAGCACATGTGTTCCTGAAATTGTCCCAACAACACAGTGATAACAGTGGGATTAGAAATCCACAGTGCTAAGAAGGCTAGCAATATATAGCAAGAATGTCCCTGTCACCAAGATTTTTACATTATGATATAACCCCAGACCACAGCATGATCACGAAATGATAAAATAATAAAACCATACAGGTGTAACCACACAAAATATTTACGTGCCTGTACCGTTATATTTAAAAAGTGAAAAATACCTAAGAAACAGGGGACATGAAATACGTCAGCATTGCTGCTGGCTACCTGCCTAAACATTAGTCAAAGTGCTTATTAATGCAGTCTGAACTCAAAAAGAGGCAAAAAGCTTCTTGAAATCGGAGTTCAAACAAATGCAAGGCAAAAGGGCTTTCTGCAGCCTTCCTTTCCTTCTTCCCAGTTGAAGCTCTGGCCCTTGGGTCTGTCCAAATTTAGAGTATGAGAAAGTCATAAAATTCTTTTTTTCCTTTTAAAAAAAAATAAAAATGTGTGTGTATTTCCTAGTTTCTGTCCCTCGTGGAGCAATTAGCCTCATCTGAGCCCTGGTACAGTTTCCCATGGCAGATCTCCACAGCAATCTCTGCAGTAGGTCAGACATCTGCTGAAGCTGCTAGCTTCTATAGTTTTCATTTAACCCTTTTCTTTGCTACACGAGGCAGTCATACAGCAGAGCACCAAGAGGGATCTGCAGCATGGGCGTTAATTCCACCCATCACAGTTCTTTGTAGAGCCTGAGATGTGACGTTTTAATCCACTGAGCCTCATTTACCGGCTATGCCACGTGGCAATTCACGTTTTCAGTTTGAAGGTCGCATTTGGGCTCGGTAGCTCTTTTAGTCCTTTGCCTTCCCTCCTCTGCCAGCCTCCTCTGTCAGCAGCTTGTGCCCTGCTGAATCCCCTGCATGCTCTTGTGAAGCGTGTTGAAAGTATCTCTGCCTGTCTACTACATTTTTCTTTTTCATATATTTTTTTTTCAGTGTAATTTTGCCTAGCCAGTGACAGCTGTTGGATCCCTAATTGGAAATGGAATACCTCTCAAATTACAACACCGTACCACATATAAAATATCAGTGTTTCTGTAATATTGTGGCATGGCAACCAATATATTAACTCGGGAGGCTTTATGACATCAGGTGCTACAATTCATCCTTTTAATTTTCCTTCAGAAATACAGCTTGAGAGGGGAGAGTTTTCAATCACAAAGCTACACATTGCATTAGTATTCTCATTACAGTTCATACTATTTATTGATGGAGTGCTCAGAAGTGTGAGAGATGCTATATGGCTCCACAGACCTTTGGAGCAAGCTTTAGATACGACAAGGCAAGTGAGACCCGAACAATAGGTGAATCAGTCAATTCCTTTTCATATTAATTGGATCTGCTAGGAATACTGAAGGGGGGAAAAATTCCCTCTGCTAGTCACATATATTTAAAACTTCCACTGACATCAACGGCATTAGTATCGAGGCCCTAAGTACAGCCTCGTTCTCTTTGAGGAGTGATGACAATAATTTCTCACTAAGGCTCCTTAAAACCTCTGGCTTTTTTTTTCCTTTCTACACCTTTTCCAGTAAGATTTCAGTGTCAGCTTCCCAAGCGCGGCCAGTGGGGAAAGGCTCGTTTTCGCTTTTGGTGGATTGCTGATGCCTAACTAACAACAATAAAAGCAGTCTGTGTCCCTGAACTCTCCCAGGAACATTGCAGCGTGAATCGAGTGTTATGCATTGTAACTCAGCCTTTTGGAAGCGCTGATGGAGACAGAGCACACCGACTTGTCAGCCGCTACTCAATTCTTCAATTAAAATGTGAACTGTCTTTTTTATAGTTCTGTGGTTTGTCTCCATTTCTTATTGCAGCACTTCTACCTGATGCAGGTTATTTTAACACTTGCTTTCTAGCAGTCAGTTATATATTGAGGATTTTTTGTCCTCTGGGAGGTGTACTCTGTTGTTTTGATTGATTTTCACTCTTTTTATTACCTGCAAAATACCAGATTCTGAAAGTAATAGCAACCATCGTTAAGTAGTATAGGAAATAAAAGATACTTCAGTTGTCTTAAGGCTGTTTCAATCTCCTTTTCGCTTTCTGTGGAGGCACGTAAGTTTGTCTATGGCTTAGCAAAAAAAGAAGCCTTTTTCCAGTGTAGAGATTTTTTCATCCTTTAAAGGCAAGCTTGAAAGACTATACATTGTTTGAAGAGAATAAGCAAAATAAGTTAAGCTCCAAGAGCCTGCTTTATTCTGCCCACTACATTTATTCCTGCTGTTAGCAGGATTAAAATTTACTACTAGAGAGAGGTATAAATAAAGACATGTTCTTGGAAAATGTATGCAAATGCGAACACACCTTTCAAAACCTCATTTGGCAGTTCAGATGCCTAAGTGCCTGAGCTAGAAGCTACTGTAAAATTGAGTGCGGGGTGGAGAAAATGCACACAAAGTAAGCCAGAGGCGGAATAAGGCTGCAACCCAGGTCTACAGAGAACCAGTCCAGGGCAGCATCCTCCAGGCTATGTTGCCATCTATTTGCCTCGGTTGTGTTTGTGAGAGGGTATTTGAATTTTCAGGATGGTCAAAATTTGCTGGCTGGAGATCTGGGTCTGCCTTTCAGGACACAGTTGCCCCCTGAGGATTTGGTCCCTTCTTGTCCTTCCAACAGTGGTAAATAACGTTACAGCATGTTTTAGGGAAAAAATCAAATTGCAGCTGGGAGAGCAGGTGGACAAAAGGGCTAAAGCTGCTTTTGGGAGGGGTGGACAGCAGGTCAATAGCATCATTTTCCATGTCTGGTCCCAGGGGAGGAGACTAACTGAAGGCGGGCTGTAGAGTTTGAAGTTGTCCAAAATCAATAACGTACGTCTGTATTCAGCACCAGGATTTTCAGGGCAGGTAATTTAATATGGCTTTGAAATCTTCCTGTACAAACACCCCAGCTGTGATTGTTTTAAAATTACCTGACCTCTCAGGTCTTGGCAGGCAGCATTGCTGGGAGTAGATTCTCTGGTGATCACTTTAAATCATATGCAGATAATGAGGCTGGGTGTGCTTTTACCACACAGAAATGATAGAAGTACTCCACCCCACTCCTGAGCCCTGCTGCTTGCCTTCCTAGTAAAGAGAGATATGACCAAAGAAATAGTGTGATGGCTGATGCACCCTGTTAAACAGGTGCTTGATCTCTTTTTTATCTCTTTTGCGATATTAAAGTCCTGTGTAATACAAAACAGCCTATGGACTGCTCAAACATAAGCCAAAAGGAATGCCTTTCACAGAGTGACAGACCTTCTGCGTGACAGCCTCAACCTATGCAATTTGATTGCACCTGAGGAACTAACCCTTTGAATGACAAGGGCAATGACATGGACCTGGCTTAAAATAGGCTGAAAACTGGTTTTAGTCCTCCCGTTATCTGCTCTCACAGTGATACCTAATCAAAGGGCCAACCTGTGAAAACTGGAGCTAGTTAGCATATATTTCATTCTTCCTTATGTGTTTATTTGCATTGTTTCCCAGGCATGTAAATGAATGATGTGAATAATGTGGTTTGAATGCTTCAGTGACTGGGTCTTTTAAATAAAACCAAGAGGGGATTGATCAGTGTCACGAAAGAGCCAAAGAATCCCTTAAGCAGTAGCTCACATAACTGTGGATTGCATAATTCAAAGCTGTCCTGGGGCATCTTTAAATGATGCATAGATTTTGTTTTCTTACTTTACATTTTTGAGAAGAAAAAGTTAGAAGAAAGTTCTGCGTTGGCTGCAGTGTCACTGGCAGAGGTGAAGTGTTTTCCTTGAAAGAAAGATGCCTTCTCTGCCTGCTTGCATAGAGTGAGGGGGAAAATTAGCTCAGCTACCTTGTTCGGTAAGAGGCACTGTCTGAGCAATGCTTTCTCCCTGGTTAATTAAGATACGTGTTGAAAAGGTGATACAAAGAGACAAGTTCAAGCCTTTTCAAGTCACTATTAGGTGTTGTTAGCAGGGATTGTGTGAGCGTTCCTGGTTTGCTGGGGAGGGATTTGCAAACCAAATTGGTGCGGGAGGGTTGCCAGAGCCTTGCTGAGTTCTGTGAATGTTGCTCCGTGAAACAAAATTCGCAGTGCTGGGCATCAGATGGTGTGAAACTGAAGGTATGGCGAAGAAATCCAAGATAATGATTTTATTTGTTCGGGACATTTAAGTTTTTTAAATCAGCAAATTAAGACAATGTAATTAGTTGACAACAAACCGTGTTTGCTTAGCCCGTGAGTCTGAGGAGCTGGCATCATTACTATAGCACCTGTGGGTTATGTTTAATTACCGCAGTTTTGAGACAGAGGTATACATTTTAATTTTCTGCCTTTTAGAACTGAAGTCAAAGTTTAACAAGTCGATATTTATGAGAGAGGAGATTTTCATTTCTAGCAGGAGTCCTCGCCGCCAGCAGCAGAAACGGTCTTTGCCCAAAAGCCACTAGATGGCACAGTGTGCTCACAGTTCGGCCCCCAGCAGCTCCCGGGCTGGGGCTGCTGCAGTCGTAGCTGAGAGAGATGGGAAAAACAAGCAGGAGAAACGGCCAGCGTGAAAAAAATGACGATGGAAGCAGGAAGACCTTTCAGGTATGGAGCCGCATTTTTGACTCCAGCTGGCACACCGAGGTGGAGAGCTTGATGTTGAAGAGAAATAAGCGGTGGTGTTCAGTGAAGGGATGGAGGGAAAAGGTGTCTGCCTGATCTTGCACCACTGCCTTACATACTGTGTTTTTTGTGTGTGTGTGACTGGCAATGCAGTATTCAGATCCTGACTTGCTTTCAATCTGCAGCTCCCTTTGCAGGTGGCTTAGAGATATTGTAGGGGTTGATAAATCTCTGGGTAAGAAAGGTGGGGCAAAAAATCTCAACCTACTGTGCATAACACATCTTTTTTTTCACCTGTTACAGGATTGTAGCAAAGTGATCCCAGTGATTGGTTCTTGAATGCCCTTTCTGTATCCACTCTGGGGCAGAGGTTGACTTTCTGTATATTCAGGGTAGTGGGAAATGTCCTAGCAGTGCTTAAACAGCATGTGGCGTTTCATAGCAGAGCCTAATTTTAAGTACACTTCAGCATTATGGTGCCAATAGATTAACATGGGGGATCCCACAAAATTATATCCCGTAGCTTTTAATAAAATCCATTTTCCAAAGCAGCATGCATCTGAAGAGAGGAACGGCTGTCAGCCACACTTGTTTGTTTACCCATTTAAACAAAAATTATCCTTTCAAAGCATGGAAGGAACTTTGCAATGGAGCCGATGGGAAAGGCCAAATTCCCAGATGTGTGAGCGTATTGCTGCCTTGTAAGTGGGACTGCGGGTCCCCTGTGAAGTATCCCTTGGATGCAAGGAATCTTCTGTATCTCCTTGGATACAGGGGATTTCTAGACACCTCTTTCTCTCTGTGCTGCCTTACGACAGTACAGAGGGTAGCCTGGGAGAAGGAGAGGATTGAGACAAACCTCTGGTCTTTTGTAACAGTTGTGGAGTCCCTGGTGGGTGCTCGCAAGAGGAGCATAGTGAAGGGGCTGTCAGGCAGCAGCTCTGAGGGAGTTTCTGCATAGCAAATTGGAAGGATAATTGAGACACTGATAAGGGGGTTTGGGGCTTGCTGACAGATTGAACAGCCTGGGGTGTGCCTATCTGTCTTTTGCAAAACAAGTAATAGGGTATCGTGCTCCCACTGTTGCTTAATTCCTGTCGGCATAGGATTTCAACCTGTATTTTCTCATCCTGAAAGCTGTATTGCAGATGAGTTAGGTCATTCAGGTAAAAACAACAAGACAGGATCTCGAAACCAAGCCTTTTCCTCTTCCTCCTCAGAGACTCAGGGAAAAGGTGGGCTCAGAGCTTGTGTGCATCTTAAGTGTGACTGCTGGCACAATCCCAGTATTCCCACAGCTACCAAATATTGGAATGACTGGAGCACAAAGAGTGAGCCTGGCACATGTGTATCTATATCCTATATAAGCGTTCCGTTTCCAGCATATGAGGTACTCTGAAGTGAGTTCAGTATTCACTCTGGAAGCTCTGTTACTGAAGAAGACAAGATCCCATGGGCCGGCAAACACAAAGATCACCGTGATATGGTGCAGGGGTTAGTGTACACACATGGGAGAGCCTGTTTTTTAGATTGCAGACCTTTTTGGGGGAGTGGAGGTTGTTTTTCTTTGTCTGTTTGTTTTTTTTTCTCTTCCATGTAGGACATAGGTAAAATTATCCAAACTGTGTCATGGGCACTTACAGCAACATGCCAGGAGCTCATCAGACCATCCCCAGCAGGAGCAGCACAGCAATGTTCAGACAGGGAATGAATGACATCAGAAGCTGAAAACCACCCTAAACCTTCTACGGGTGTGGGAGCAGGACTGTAGCCCAGAGCTGCTAGCAAACACTATCCTAAAACACAATGTGTATTTTACTTGGTTTACACTCTCTCCTGAATGCTGAAACTTTAAACGGTAAGATCTACTTGATCAAAATGCATGCAATTATAACCTGGGTTTTAAACAACTCTTGGAATCCGCACAGAAAATCAAAATCACATAGGGATATTTTGGCAGGAAGACCAGGGGTTAAGAAATGACTGAAACAGAGCAGATAGAAAATCAGACATCCAACTGTATCACAATCCATCATTTCGGTATACTTGAACTCGGAAAATATACATCCTTTCACTTGTGCATTTGAATTTCATTTATAAAGATACCACACTCCCTAAAAAGTAGTTACATTTTACTGTGTATAGCTCCATAGTTTCACAGCACAACTAACTGCCTTGTGAGTAGGGCACTTTCTTTTTTTTTTTTAATAGCCACTCTGGTATTTTATTCCTATGAGTATTGGATTTCAGCCTGTATTTCTTGATCCTGAAGACAAACCATCCTAGGCAGTGTGAAGGGGTTAGGCATAGATCAGTCAGGAATTAACAGGTTAAGTAATTTCAAGTGATTGAGCTTTAAACAGCATTTGGATTATCCCATGCAAAAGCATCTCAAGCTGTAAATCACAGTGGTAAAACACAGTGATTCCTGAGGGTATATCAATTGCAAACCTTCCCTAATGATTTTAAAATCTCCCAAATGAATTGGTATATTGACACAACTCTGTCCACAGTGGGGAATATTTGTAGTTCAACAGCTATAAATCCTGGAACACTTGAATAATCTTATACTAAAACCAACTCCGTAAATGTTATACATAGCCACTGTATGTTCTCCAGCCGTATTAGCTTATTTAATAGCTCTAATGGAGAAATTATTTCTATTACCACCATGTCTGCTGGCATCTCGTGCATCTCGGGAAGCTGCAACCATTCCCACCACATTCACGGACCAGGTACCGATTGGTTGTGTAGGCACCTGGCTGCTCACACTGGATGAAGGTACTGGGAGGTTTCTGTTAAGCTCTGATGGGGAGGGAAGGCATCAGTTTTATATAAACATATTGTTGATCCCCTGCCTCCTGACCGTTCACCTCTTCTGTCTGAACTCTTTTGCTTTTAACCCAAAGTCAATGCTCTAAACTTAATTTTGAAGGAAAATAAATGTGCCATGTATTGACTCCTTGTTAATTTATGCTGTCTGCAACAATCTGAGTGAGAACAGGTACATCAGAAGGACTGCTGGTATGAAAGAGTCCTGACTTTGATGAGAACAGGGCAGATTTATGCTGGAGGTTGAGGTTTTCATGGTGCAGCATTCAGCTATAGCAGTGACAAGTACTGATAGATTTAAAAGTGACATCTTTCATAGTGCGAGTAAATGTAACATGCCGCATATGGCTGTAAGAGAACATTCCTTCTAATGAAATTACATACATAATTAATGCTATGGACCTCATTATACAGGAACAGTGGAATAGTTCTGAACTATTCGAGACATCTGTCTAAACAAATCAATGAAAAGGCTTGGTGATCTTTAATAAAGAAACCACTTACGATCTGAATGCAAGTTTTTGCTGTTACAAACGATGATTCTGTCGCTACTTTTGACTTCAACTTTTACGGAGAGTGAACTAATGCAATAATGGCATCATCAAACTTCCCTGCACTGTGATTACAAAGTTCTGGTAGGGGTATATCCTCTTTCTAAACAATGTCACATCATTTTATGCTGATCCCTGATCCCACTTTCAATATATCTAGGATTACCGTACTGCACAGTACATAAAGCAAACATTCCCTGCAATCAATACTATAAAGGCCTGCCTGAGTCAGCTGCAAGTGCACTTTAGAAACTGCCTCTTCTTTAATCATGACGTGGTGTTGGAGATCAAACAAAGCACTGAAGATGCTAGCCCCCAAATTTACATCTCAGAGTTTCACAAAAGGCATTCAGTGAAAGAACCAGCAAAAACTTGCATAATCTGCACTGTTACAATAATGCCAAAGTCTGTTTATTCATCTTTGTGCTCAAATGGCCTGATCCAAACCTCATTGAAATTAATGAAGAGACCTTGACTTGGATTGTAATAGATTTTAAATTAGACATTTATTAAAATAAGTGTAAATATTTCTGGTTTGTTAATGTAAAATTCCTCTCTAAACAATTACACCTAACAAGTCCTCAAGAAGTTGAAATTTAAGGGTGTAATTGCAGCTTATGAATTGTTTTATGTTCTGAGAACATAACATTTTTGTTCTGGCTATCTGTGATTTTTTTAACATCCATCTGTGGTCCATGTAAATAAAAGCCATATACACAGATGCTTAGACATTCTTTACTGTTTATGTGTTGCTATTAACAAATACAGAAGATATCTTGCTGTTTCCTCTCCTCCAGATTGATTCTTCATTTTTTCTTCAATATACAGGTAATAACAAGTAGAATAAAATCTGATTATTCTGGATTTAAAAGACAGAAATCTCAAATATACTGCTAAGCAGAAAGTAAAGGCTGGGTAAACTTCTATGAAAAACGTGAACAATTTCAAATGAAGTGTGACTATCTTCGCTAAAGACATATATCCTATTCCAGGAGATGGTTGCTTACACTAACACATTGAGGCGTGTGTAAAGTTCTCACATCATCTGGCCCTGGTCAAAACATGGAGCTTTTACCTCATGGGAGACTTTAATCTCAAACTGTGCTTTGCAAAGTTGAAAACTCAACGTTATTTTTAGTGATGGGAGTACCAGAAAACATTTGGTAGAGTACTATAAGCTAGTCTCCCTGGACTTTGCCCTTAAAAGGGTTAATTTGCATGCCTAATATTCGGAGTGTAATTCCCTCCTCTGGGCTAGAGTGACAGGTCTCTGGCTGTTGCTTTGAGTGGTGTCTTCTCCACTCCCTCTCCTCTTACAGGGATAAAGATTAGTAGAGGATGTCAGACAGCACAAGAAACAGGACATTGACACTAAAACTCTCGTAAGGGACAGCAGGAGCCCAGGCAAATGCAGCTTTGTATGTATCCCTCAGAGAGAAATACGTCATTTAGAGGTGGTAACTTCAATTATTTTTAGCCTTCTTTCTCAAGAAAACCCATCTCTTGTGACTGCGTTCATTGCCTGTCTACCCATACATCTTTCTGTCATTTCCTCCAGAGCAATAACTTTTGAACTTTTCTGAAATTGTTGATCTTAGCACTAAAAAAAAAAAAAGTAAAAAAAATGAAGTCACAACATATTTTTTGAACATAGGTAGCTATGTAAAGAAAGGGGGCCTATGTCAGTGACCTACAGAGGGAGCACGTTACTGTGAGGTGAACAGTTATCTGCTGTTTGGCTATGGGGATGCCCATCAGCACACTCAACAGTCAGAGTGTAACATAAATAGGACAAAGCTCTGCAGACAGTTAAAGGTGTTGTAAGGAGAAAGTCAGAAAAACTGAAAGAGAAATATAGGGTTATGGGAAAACACTGGGGATATGGGATGCAATTAAGGACTCTAAAAGGACACGTGGATATGACATGGCTGGGAATGTATGAAATGCGTGGAAATAGATTTCAATAGTCTGTTCACTCCCCATTGAGTCATTAAGGCCAGAATGCCAGAATATTGTTACTTGTTTGTTTTACCCAAAGTAGTGTATTTGAATCTGAATCTGAGTACGTATGTACGTATGCTGTTTTGAACCAGCTTAACCCAAAACATATTTTTATTTATGTTATTATTTATGACCAAAACTGAAATATGTCACTATAGATTAGCCTCGTCCAACCAAGTATAAGCACCTACCGTGCAGAATTCACTGTCAGCCTCAGCTTTCTGCACTCTCTTTTTAATCATTGGAGGCTGCAAACCTTTCTAAGGAGTGATTCATGTCTCAGACATTCATTTTCCTAATGGAAAATTGGAAAGCTTCAGCACTCTTGAAACTCTCTGTCAGGCATTTAGAAAACTCTCAATAAACTCCAGTTATTTCTGTGTCCAAGGTAATGGTTCTCTATATACTTCATTCTGAACGTGGGGTTTGTTAGAAAACGCTGAATTTCTAATGGCAACCACTTTATGTTCTGAGTGACATCCTTTAAAGTTCAGACGAGGAAGGTCTCCATTTTGCATAGCAAAGGACTAGTCATAATTGATTGGTGTCAGCAGAAACATGTAGACAGGCAGCACAAATGTGGAAAATAACTGAATAATAGGAACAACATCCAAAATTCCAGGAGAGACAGTATCTCATAAAAATTGATGTAAGATGTATGAGGAGATGCACTCGCCGAGCTCAGACATGAATCTACACAGACGCTGCCACTGTGTACCACTTTTACAAGAGCTGCAGTACGTTATCACTTGTGACCTATACCTGAAGAAGAAATAACACGTACCCCATCAATGATAGTTTCATATGAGAAGAACATAAGTTATCCTGGCATTTATTTTTACGTTTGTTGCCGGACAAACTCAATTTGTTACCGGTTACAGATGCAGACAGCCTGGATTTTAGTACCTGACCAGGCACTGCAAAAGCACTGGTGCCTCCCTAAAACAACCTTACAGAAATCTTCTTTTCAGAGCAAGTATGTTTATATAAGCAAGTACAAAAGTGAAACAGAAGGGCAACATAACCAACTTTCTTACGAATTCTCTTTTTATGAGTTTCCTATAAAAGACAGTACAGAGAGTAAAAGAGACATTTGCTCAAGACATAATACATACTAATACATAAGGTTTTATTAATACTAAGAAAATCTCCATACTTGTTTTTCACTACTTTTTTTTTTTTTTTTTTTTTTTTTTTTTTTTTTACCTGAAAGGAATTGAACATTAAGAAAAGGGGAAAATACAGTAGCTACCATCAGGGTGAAGATTTTTTTTTTCTTTAAAAGAGGAATTATTTCCCATGGATTTCAAACGTTATTGTATTAGGAAAAAGTATAATTTTGATTCCTTGTATTTCTTCAGCAATTATAGTAAATTCTATTAATGTGTTATGAGCTGCTTTTCTGACTTGATTCAACATAATTGCACCAATTTGGTAGCATTTTCAGATTTCAGTCTTTAATTCTCTCTTCAATAGTTAAGATTTCAATGCCCAGCTGCTCATTATCTTTGGTTTTCTTATGTGAGAGTCACCTCCTGGCTATCTGCAGAGAAATATTCTCATGCTCTGTGAGCATAGATATTGTGGCTAGCATCTGCTTTTGTGCATCAGATAAAACAAATCACCCCATGTGGCTTACTGAGGATGCTAGCCACTTTTTCATTTCCTATCATAACTAATGCCAGGACCAAAGCCTATCATTGTCACCAACCATAGAGGAAGGTCTTTATAAATAATGGAGTCAAATGTCTCAGTTACTTGCTCTGGATCTGTCTGTAATGCACATCCAGTCTTCGTTCTTGTTTCCGGGGTCTTAATGCAGTATAAGCTACACTCAGTCCAAGACACCTGCTGTCATCAGAGGACATGGAGAGAAACACTTCTCACACATGCTTTAACAGTATTTCCAGAGACCGAACTCCCATTTAGTCTTCCTGCTGCTCCCTGCAGTAATCACCTCAGAGAGAGCAGACTGTGCTCGTCACAGTCTTTGTTGTGGAGGACTTCGGCTTTATAGAGATGTTTCATTTACCCTTCACACTGACCTTAAACTGCCGTCCAGTCTGGATAGGTTAGGACTGCAAAAGCGAGAACAATCTGAAGGTTTACAGTTTTGGGTGGACTTACAAATAAGGACTGCAAAAGATACTGAGACTTCACCACGTCTCCCAGTCAGAACCTGCCAATGGTTTCCGGTATTACTGTGGTTTCACTACTGGTCTAGAGCTGGAAGAAGACCAGATTTCATATCAATCATTTGTTACTTCTGTTGATGATGCACTGGCAGTGCAGAACTGTCTTGAGTCCAAATGTGTGGTAGCTACATCTCTGAATGTGTCGATATTGTCACAAAGTCCATGATACCAGGTTTATTCCTTGCTTAGCTCCATCCTGTGAATACCACATCACATCAGCTCTGCTATGTGCCACCTCACTGTGCATTTGTCCCCTTAGCCTGGTACCTTTCATCATCACTCTGGAGGAGGTAGTTTAGTATTGGACACAGCTCTTCCCTCACCTCCTAGAATCATAGAACATAGAATCATAGAACAGTTTTGGCTGGAAGAGACCTTCAAGATCATCGAGTTCAACCTTTTCCTAGCCCTATAAACACCACTAAACCGTGTCCTTCAATACAACATCTAGCCTTCTCTTAAGCACCACCTCCCTGGGCAGGCTGTTCCGATGCCTGACAACCCCCTCAGTAAAGAAATTCTTCCTGATTCACAAAATTTACCCCACCCCAGTGAAATGCTGAACCAGACCTGCTGTGTATGTTAGGTCAGCTGGTCCCAGCAGAAGAACATTTGGGGAATGGAAAAATCTGGGCAGGGGTAGGACATGGACTGGGAAGTTGTCCCTGTGTTGTAACTTTCACTCTAGAACACTTTTTCTTCAGGGCAGGTCTTGACTTCCTGACCCGTACAAATTTACTGTGGGGCAGTAGACCTTCACCCCGTTCAGAGCTTTCCAACACCCTACACACCCCTTTGCTTAAAGGTTTACAGTGCTCCCTGACATTCTCAGGATTCTTTTCGGGTACACAATGGTCTGGAAAGACTTGAATAATATTGCCTATCACTTACAATTCTTTCATAATTATCAGACTGTGCATTTGGTATTACCTTGGCCCCCTGACTGCTATGATCATTATGTCAAATAGCTCCTTTTTGATGAGTTCGCTGTGGCATTCAGCTGCACTATGTATTGTGGTCTGAAAGAATCTGGGCTCTGTTACTTCTCATCAGAAATGTTTCCAGGATTTTCTAGGATTTGAGAGAGTTTGAATTTGAGAATCAGGTTTTGCCCGTTAGAGTGATCCCTCAGTGCCAAAGGGAAAGTCTGAGCCGAGAGCTGATGCTCTTCAAAGTTTGGCAGTATTTAAAGTGGATGTTTCAGGCCTAACTCTGCTCGTTATATTTCCCAAAGCTTTCCTGCCATTGTACATTCTGTGCTATAATAACCAATGCTCTAGCACTCGACTGCACTACTTGTAATGCTCCCAGTGCTACTTGACTCTGCTACTAAAAATGCACCTGATGATAATGCCACTTGCCCACTACTTCCTAATGCACCACTGGTTGGCTCATTACTGGATGCCTGGAGGCAAAGTGAACTGTCCCAGTCTTTGCCTTCACGTTGGCAAAGATAAGGGTAGCATAATAAATACCACTCAGCCATTCGATTTCCCAGTTCCACTGAGTTCACGCATTTGGAATAGGTTGTAAATTCTCTTGAACACAATCACCCATAGATTATCACTGATGCACATACACTGAACTTTGTGCTCTTTATTTCAAAACAAGCACTGTCTTCAGCAAAGCAGCTCGGCTCAGCTGCTCTCCAGTCGCTATGTGCGATAGATTGTATCTTTAACAAATTATTAATGTTCCTATTACAAAATGATTTGATTTATATTTTGCTGCTAGCAATGGTCTAATTATTTTCGTATTACGGTGTGGTCATAATGATAATTGTCCTCAATTTACACACTGACTAAGCATTTACTTTCACAGATTTGAAGATTGTGAGATTACTGATGAGAAAAAGCAGAGAACGTAGACATTTAGTATAATTAGTTGTAAGGGCAATCTCTAATAAGGAACCATAAAAACTCAATTTTCATTGAAAGGATCATATTACATTGTATGTTTTTTGTGTTGCTTTGTAGGTTTTGGTTTGGGGTTCTTTTTGTGTTGTTTTTTTTTTTTTTTTCTCCAGAAGCAGAGCAAGCTGATCTTTCTGCAATAGGTATTTTATTTGATCAGTCTGTTTATATATGCTTTGCAGGTTTTTGATTTTTAATTTCTTATGGGGTACTATGAGAAAAGATAATATGCAGAGGGTAATGCATTATATCAAAGACTGAGACCTAACTGTTTCATACATTTTATGATATCTAGGGGAGGACAAAAAAAAATCCACGCCCTGCTGTCTTCAACAGAAGTGGGATTTTGCCTTTGGATTGGCAAGATACACGTATGTGTATAGAGCATTCACCGGGGAGAAAGAGGAGACAAGATAACAATAAAATAAACAAATTATCGCACAAGAAGTCAGAGCTCGCTAACAGCTTGTCCATTGTCTGTAAGCCCTGTAGGTTCCACAGGGGAGGCACGTTGTAAATAGTGATTTGACAGTAATTACGTGGATTTGTGAAGGAATGTTTGCCATGCATATTGAAGGTGGCAAGTTAAAGCCTGAGCTCATCACCCCAAGGTCTTTTTATAGTTAATAGAGAGACACAAACACCTACAAAGAGAAATTCATCTGGTCTTTGCTAGATTTCTGTCTGTGGATGAGTAACAACCAGGAGATATCTATTGTTCTCCGTTAGCTCTAAGGGAAGAGCAAGAGAGTTAAACTGTACTTAGGAAACTAAATTTTAGATGCCTAATTTAGGCAAAATCAATCTCACTCATGGAGGGATTACATTACCCACCTTCAGTCATAAAATAGGTTAAAAGGCAATGAAAGGAAGTACTTTTTTTTGGAGTAGTTTCCAAGCAAAATACAATAATATTAATGGAGTTTTGAAAGTTTCAGCTCACTGTTTTGTCCTCATAAAATGGAATTACGAAGGAAAAAAAAATGCTTTTATGGAAATGACCATTCTATATGAGAAGAGTGTTATTTCTACTGCATTATACCTACAGAAGAACTTGAAATGCATGGTTATCAACATTGTGCAGAAAAATATTCAAAATATTTATGCAGTAAACTCAGCATTTTGTGCTTATTTCAACAGGTTTTGAACATTTTTAATGGATCATCCTATGTTCACTTGTAAATTCGTAATGGTTGCTTTTCAAAACCACAAATTTTCTTCATGTGACATCAGAACCACAGTACTTAGGAGAACAGTGCAGCCTATGAAGGAGAAAGTAGTTGTAACACAGGTAACTATTAATTAGAAACCTAGTTTGACAAGTTATAACCCTTCTTCCTAATTTTAATTCTACCTGGTGGATGTGTAGGAATGAGTTATTAATGCTGATGTTCTGAAATGCCACTTAGGTCTTCTGTAATCAAAGAACGGTATTCTCTCAGAACACAAAGGAACCACGTGTGTGAATTTGTAATTAACATGCTGAAGGGGATGCTTCCACTCACGTGCTGAAGGCAGTTGTTGGGGCGAATAAACAAGAACAATGGATTCATCCTTTCAACATGATCAAAGAATACATAAAGATACAGGCACACATAATTTTGGGTAGTGTGGAGACATTGCTTAGCAAAAGCTTGTATCAGAAGAAGGATGTTAGATCTGTGTATTTGAATACGAATAATTTTCAAAATTACAAAACCATCTTGCCTAGACTAGCAGCAAGATGCACTGTGTAGTGTTAGATAAAAGAAAAGACAATACCTTTGATACAAGTGAAACCCATCACCACCCCATAGCCATGCCTGTATTGGAAAGATGAGGAAGACTCCTGAATTATACATTCAGAACTAATGCAAAGGTTTTAGGAGGAGAGAATATCTTTTATCAGACCAGCAACAGCTTTCTGGGCACAATAGTCTTTCTTCAGGTTGCTTCAGGCTGGTGAGTCTATTTGTTGTTTCACGGTTTGTTTGTTTTTTTTTAAAGTATCAGTTGGTAACAAAAGGTGTCGCATCCACACAAAAATTTCTTTGCTTGTGACCTTAGGACAGTATGGTTACTGATGTGCTGAGAGCACATCCTAATGGCTATCTTAAACAAATTGACCAAAGGCATAACTTGTCACACCTTAGTTATGTCTCTGCAAAATTTAAATTAAGCACAAAAATCACTGAAGTTTTTATCAGGAAGTGATCCATGACCAGGTGGTGGCCTCATTTAGCTATCTCTAGATATAGGAGACTCATCTTGCCTGTTAGATTTGAGAGTAGGGTGGTTACTCCAGTTAGCAGCTATCCTTATGATGGAAATACCTAGCATTTTTCAATGAAGATGCAGTCCAAAAGTGCTGACATGAAGCAACACCTATTCATAACAGCCTGTGGCATTGTTATAATCTCTGCAAGAGCAAAAAGTCTTGTATTTGTAGCATATTTACTATAGGTTAGTGTAATGGTTTGACCCTGGCCAGCAGCCAGGTGCCCACACAGCTACTCTCTCACCCTCCCTTCTTCAGACCAGGGGAGAAAATATTTCAAAAGGCTCAAGGTTTGACATAAGGACAAGGGAGATCACTTTCATTTACCTTCCCAGGCAAAACAGACTCGATTTTGGGGAAATTAATTACATTTATTAAGAGAACAAATCAGAGAGGAGTAGTGAGAAGTGAGAAAGAGCAAACAAATCTTAAAAGCAGAACACATTCCCCCCATCCCTCCCTTCTTCCCGGGCTCAACATCAATCCCGATTTCTCCATCTCCTCCCCCCGAGTGGGGCAGAGGGACAGGGAATGGGAGTTTTGGTCAGTTCATCTGATGTTGGTTCCATCGCTTCTTCACTCCGGAGGAGGACTCTTCACTCTTCCCCAGGTCCCTCTCATGGGAGACAAGCTTCACGCTCTCTTCTCTGATGTGAGTCGTCCCACAAAGGGCAATTCATCACAAACTGCCCAACGTGAGACACCTCACGAGGGGCAGCCCACCCCTCGTGAGTCTGAGGTGCAGTCCTTCAGGGGAAACTGCTCCAGCGTGAGTCCCCCACAGCGTCCCAAAAATCCCACCAGCCAACCTGCTCCAGCGTGGGCATTCCCTCTTCCACGGGCTACAGGTTCCAGCAGCGACTGATGCAGGCTTCCCACGGACTGCAGCCCCCTTCAGGCATCCACCCACACGGTGTGGGGTCCTCTGCCCCATGCTGGACATCTGCACCTCGCCCATGGGCTGCAGGGGGACAACCCACTTCACCATGATCTTCATCACAGACCCTGGGATCTCTCTGCTCCAGCGCCTGGAGCTCATCCTCCCCGCTCCTTCTTCACTGACCTTGGTGTCTGCACAGATTCTCACTCCTCCATCTCTGTGCCAGCTGTTATGAAGCAGTTCTTATTCCCCGTTCTTAAATATGTTTTTCACAAAGGTGTTCCTCT
Organism: Trogon surrucura; assembly: GCA_020746105.1. NCBI lineage: Eukaryota > Metazoa > Chordata > Aves > Trogoniformes > Trogonidae > Trogon > Trogon surrucura. The sequence goes on from CM036617.1 coordinate 36,627,905, forward strand.
CCTATCACTTTACTGATAGATTCAGCCTTGGCCGGTGGCGGGTCCCTCTTTGGAGCCAGCTGGCATTGGCTCTAGCAAACCCGAGAAGCTTCTAGCAGCTTCTTGCAGCTCCCCCCCACACCCCACTGCCAAAATCCAACCAGGCCAACCCAATACAGTTAGATTACAGCTTAATAATCAGTGTTTAAGATTCATTCTAGGAACAGAATCATATTTAAGCATATTTGGACGTGTATAAGTAACTGTGCCATTGAGCTCTGCGGTTATTTTTAATTTCTTCTTGCTCTTGTCAACATTTGTAGAAGAAGAATCTCCAGAGTAAAAAAAAAAATGCAGTTTTCCTCCTTACAAGACAAAAATATTCCAGAAGTCATATTCAGTGCTTTAACTGTTGACCCTTGTGCCAGTGTCTAATGATATGACCTGTCTTTAAAATATCCACTAGTTACCAAAAAGAGAACTCTGTAACATAACACATCCTGGGAATAGGGAAATTCTACTCTTAGTTGAACAGTCAGCAAAGACCTGAAAAGTAAAAAAGTATTTGAAACCCTAGGTAAACAAAATCCTTATCTATCTATCTCCCAGCAAGCTAGCTAGCTAGTGTTTTAGTTTGGGGTTTTTCTTCTGTGTATTATCACAGAATCTAAACACCCACACTCCGAACAACACGCAAACTGAAGAAGCTGACAAAATACTTGCCTGGAACATTGCAAATCTTGCTATTTTGTGCTATGTTTGCACAGCTCATGCATGAATGCTCTCCCCATATTACTGAGATTTTTGTTGTTAAGATAGTGAGGATAAATGAGGAAATATATATTTTGTGACTAGAACTGAAAGTGCAGAAATATTTCCTGCGTTGCACACTACAATTCACTTTTTATTTTTTAACATAAAGGTTTATGGTAATGAGAGGAGTTCATGGACATTGCTTTCTTTGTTTTCACAGAATCACAGAATCACAGAATGTTAGAGGTTGGAAGGGACCTTAAAGATCATCTAGTTTTCCAGACCTTATTTTATTTATTAATAATTTTTAAGTGTCATGAAGCCTTAGTTTGCTACATGTGATGCTACTTCTTCTGAAAAGAAAATCATGTGAATTGTTAAATTATCAATTCAATTTGTTTGTCTTTGAAACTAAAGAGACCAGAAAGCAAAGAGGAGCCTTGGGGAATTCATAGTAAATCTAATCAGATACAAAAGCATTTCTAAATCTCTGTACATTACTTTTCTTTGTGGTAACCATATTTTCAGGAAAATGGTTGTAGTACACTGTTGCAAAACTAAGAATTGTCAGTCCTTATTTTCTAATAGGGAATACTATATATGTGTATATAGTCCCTCAGCTTCTCAGCTTCTGAACAATATTCATTGCTTTTGGCCTTTCTTAAGCAGAGCTCGCTCTGGAAGTTGTATTTCTGAAATTAAGAGCAAAAGATGGAATATATATTATAAAGTCCACTGCTTTAACTTTGAACACTTCCAAATTTGATGTGTTCTAAAGTTGTGAGTCTATATCTACTACTTAAGCTGGTGGGTGCTGCATACTTCCAGAAGTGCCATGGTGCTCAGCTCCTCCACACTCATGCTGTGAGGCTTAAGGCTCACCACCTCTTTCTTTTTTTTATATAATCTCTATGTTTTTTTTACTGCTTTCTGGTCTTCTCTCAGGCTTCAGCAGTTATGTACCTCAGAGTCAACTTCACACCAGTGGAGAAGAGGAATCTTCTTTGAACAGTTTTGCCATCTGTGAGATCCATTTATAAGTCATTTGCCTCCGCTGTTCTAAACCCATCAGCAGTTATGCACATGGATAATTTTATGGACTGAGCTAGATCCTTGAGTGAGTAGAAGCACACTCCGACAGTTAGGCTACAAAAGTGCCAAGCTGTTTGCAGTAAGAAGGGTTTAGCCTTTAAGATTTTCTGGCAGGAACTATGTATTGTGGATGTTTTTTGCATCTCCCAGCACATGTTCTCCATTTTATTGAACACCCTTCTTGCCCCAGTTTGTAAATGTTCACCTGGCGTAGGGCTGGATATGCCTCACTCAGGAGCCAAGAGAGTTTGGCAGCAGGAGTGTTTGGATTATGGACCACCTAATGAGCAGAGGTGCAATTACAACAAATTCAGCAATTGTGAGTGAACACACGAAAGTGAAAGAGCTGGAGAATTCTCATTTGGCCCTATTGTTATTCATGGGCAGAGAATAAAGATCTGTGTCTGTGACAATTGCATTTGTGTTTATCAGCAAGGCAAGTGTTTTTAAAATGAAGATTAAAAAATGGCATTGCCTGCTCATAATATCATATGAATTCTATCTAGTTTTTTATGGTATATGTAAATTATGTTTTGGACTTGATGTAACCTACAAAAATGTGATTAAAATGCTTTTTTCTGTTTATTTCATTCTATCATCCATGATAAGATGACATCCCTGAATTGAAAAGCTATATTCATTAATAGTCAACCACTGCTTTGGGAAAGATGGGTTTTATCCAAACAACGAAGTAGAAACTTCAGCTGAGTTTCCTTCCTCTGCAAATGGAAAAGAATCTTTGGAGTTTGCAGTCTTCACTCAGTGCACACTATTTCCACATGGCTGCGTTACCTCCTGCAGAGCTTTGCTCTCAGGACCTACCCTTTATCAGCTCTGCTCCGCTCTGCACTGATCTTCCCCCTTCTGTACCGACAGCACAGGGCTACACCCCCTGCAGAGGCAAACCCCCACATCTGTAGGATGAGCCTCTAGCTGGGATCCCCCTACACCATGCTCTCCGCCTCTCTTCAAGCAGCACTATGCTTGCAAGAGTCTGTATTACTGTGGCTGCCTCTTTGTGCTTTCTTGTAGGGCTGGAGGTAGGGCAGAATAGATAATGCAGCTTCAGTTTGCTGTTTCCTAGGAGACTCAGTTGAGAGCAATAAGAGTGGCTGAGCCTGCCTGGAAATCCTGGTGTCTCGCTGAACCAACAAGACCTGCTAACACACAGCTCAGCCCTTTGAAAGCCCAGCACGGCCGGACCTGCTTTGGTGCGAAGTGGTACTGCTCAGTGTGAGCTGCTGAGACAGAGGAGCTTGGCCCAGAGGACCACTCAGAAGAGGGGCTGGCACACAAAATCTGGAAGAATCTGGAAGCACTGACTCCAGCTTTTGGTAGAGATACAATCACAGCTAGAGCAAAACTGTATTTGCTGTGTCTAAGAAAGGAGTTAGAAATGACTCAGTAAAACCCAGTAATCTTACATTAATTGTAGATGAAGCTTAAGTATGACTTTTGACTTATATTTAAATATGTGGAGATGAATAAGAAAAGGGGTACAATGGCCCATGAATTAGCAATTGGATTGTGTCTGACTGAACTTTGGTAACTGAGCTTGTCTGAAAAGATTAATTTAGCACTTAATCTACTTGGATTCAATGCATATGGAAAATTATTACATACTTGGAATAAAAGGTGGATTAGCAAAAGATCACGATGTGGGAACTACAAAAATTTTTGCTAGAATAAAAATGAATTGTTGGCTGTAATTCCACAAGAATCAGTATCAAACCCAATGCTATGGAAAATATTGGAATTGTCTTGAGTACAAAAAGCAGGAATGTGTTAATATGTTTTTTCGAGAAATACCAGTGTAGCAGACATTAACAGTATGGAAGATGATCAGAATATCACATGGGAAGAAATGGATAGGCCTGAGAAATGGGACAATGTATGTGATTTAATTAGTTTGAAATGCGAGGTAATGAACATAGGGAGCAATGAGAATTTCTTCAATCAGAACTTCTGCAATCAACCTAAGGCCCACTGGTTGAAACAGGAAGACTTAGGGGTATTAGTCAGCCAAAGAATTATTATCACCACATAGATGCATGTAGCAGTAAAAAATGGAAATACAGTTCTCATATCTATCCAGTGAGGCTTTTACAAAACGAAAGCATTAAGTATTAATTATAAGTTGCACTGGTGAGACATTATCTGGTATAGAGTTCAGAGTTCCAGTCATAAAAACTCAACAAGTTAAACTCCTAATGGAGCAGATGGAGAGAGGAAAAACGTTAATAATACTGCTGTAGGAACAGAAAGCCTCTTTTGTGGCCCAAGCTAATCAATTTGTTTAACAAAATAATAAACAGGAATACCTCTGCTCTGTTTGTATAAATATATGATAAAAGTAGATGGAAAATATAAAGAACGCCCATTAAAGACAAGGGACAATTTTGGCATAAATAAAACATAATAAATGTGGCATAAAAATTGGAAAAAAGGTGTTCTAGAAAAATCTTATAATAGAAGTGGTGGTAGCAAGACACTCAATTGGTTTCAATGCATAACCTTTTCAGTGGAAAGAATTTGATAATGTGATTGATTATGATGAATGAGTGGTAGAGTCAGTGACGCAGAAGTGCCCCAAGCAAGGGACTTCATATTGGAGCTGGGAAAATTGAGACGCAAAAGACCAAGACATTATTTTTAGAAAGATCTGCATTGTCTTTATGCATATAGATATAATCTGTTGAAATCAAAGTAACATTTAACTGAGTGAACTAGCAAACAATGTACAGCAATTAATCTGAAACTAGCAAAAGTTCAAGCAATAGAAAGGTGTCATAGTTTGAGCCTGCCCTGCCAGGCACAAGACCTACGCAGCCACTCACTCATCCCCACCACCCTTCCTTTAGGGATGGGGAGGGAGAAGATTCAACAAAAATGCTCATGAATTGAGATTAAGGTGGGGACAGTTCACTCACTACTTATGGTCATGGGCGAAAAAACAGAGTAGACTTGGGCAGAAAATATTAATTTACCACCACCAGTTTGACTAAATCAACTAGATCAGAGTAGAATAGAGAAAGAAATAAATACTATCAGATCTTAAATACACCTTCCCCCCCTCCACCCCTCCTTTCTTTCCAGCAACTTCCTCCCCCCTCAACGTTGAAAGGGAGCAGGGGATGGGGGTTGTGGTCTGCCCATTACTCATTGTCTGTGGTGATCCTTCCTCCTTGGTAAGAGGACTCCTGTTAGTCTTCGTCTGCTGCCACATGGTGTCCATCTCACGAGAGACAGTCCTCTTCCTCTGAGTGAGCCATTCCCACCAGTTTGAGTTCAACCTGTGGGCTGCAGTGTCTGCTGCTCCAGCATGAGTCCTTCTCAGAGTTTTGGTTCTCTTCATGTGCATCCTCTTCTCTTGTGTTGTCTCTCTCTCCCTTGGGATGGGGTCTTCCATGTGCTGCTGCATTCTGGATGTTTCACTGCCATTGATCTCTTTGGTCTGCAGGATCTCATCCTGCTGTCTCACCATGAGCCTCAGGGAGATCTCTGCTCCAGTCCCCTTCTTCCCTCTCTTCTTCCTCAGTGACCCTGGTGACAGCATGGTTCCCCTTTTCACCACCCACTCCTCTCCAAGACAAACAACTCCCCAACACAAAAGATAGAACAAAGAGATTGAACCAAAGAGATTTCCCCTCTGATTGGCCTGACCTTGGCAAGACATGGGTCTGCCTTTTACCTGGGCTGGGGAAGGTTCTAGAAATTTTGAAAGGAACCATCTTCATAGCTCCCCTGCCATACTCAAAGTCATGACAGAAGAAAAAAATGCTAAATTAATCAACAGAAAATACTCACTCTAGCTTGCTATGTGCATATCAGTGATACGTGTGAATGTATACCTATGTATAGATATCTCTATATTGATCTATCTAGCTATGTTAATTGTTAGAGCCCCGTGGGCATCACTCCCCATTCTGGGGACTGGCTGCTTGAGGGCCATATCTCAGTGTGACTGTCTATTCATGTCTCTGCCTGGATGGGGTGCCACGGTGTGGTGCCCTTGCTGGGAAGGACACTGTCCCTGCCTGCCTCACCTGGCCTCCTGGATCCCCATCCTCTGTGGAGCAGCTCTGACTTTAACAACCCTGACACTGAACTACTTTCATGATCTGATACTACTTCTTTGAGAGGAAACTAACAGTGTTGAGGAGCAGGAGGGTAGATGAACCAGGAGTCTGGATCTGGATGTGCAGAGAAACTCGATGGCTGGAAAGCATTCTGGAGCCCTCTTTGGCAGCTGCCTGCAAGCCCGTATTGGTTTCTTCTGTCGATATCAACCTTGAAAATATCTAATTGAATGAAATCCAGATATTTTTCCAAAGCATGAAATTGAACTGGTTAGGAGCACTGAAGTTACAAATGCTTCACAACAGAATATACTAGAATTCTCCCCGACATTCAGAAGTGCTGAAAACCTAGTCCTAGTGCTGATGAATGCTGGTGGGTATAACAGAGCTATCAGAGAACATTGCAATTCCTCTACAGTCCTAGGAGCTGCAATGGCATGTGTCCTGGGTGTTTTAAATTTTGTTTTGAATATTCCACACAGCTCTCTTTGGTACGGACTCCCCTGCAGTAGCTGTCTCATTTCAGCAAAAGCTGTACCGAAATGATTCGCATTCCTAGGTAATTTCCCTCTGCACTGCTGCACAGAGGAAGGAAAGGGAGTTCATTTTCCTTTGCAGTTACCAACACTTGAGACCAACCAACTTAAAACAAAGATTTTTTTTTTTTTTTACTTCTTCTCTTTCTGTCTTTTCCCTCCTGGAGTGTAAAAAAGAAATTGTATTTGTGATAATAAACAGCATGTTGCTATAACACTTCCCCAGTCCCAAACATTTTTTCAGACTGCTTTTCTTTCCCCTGAAGATCTACAACACTGTTTTGGTGTATTAGAAAGACTCCGAGGATTCCTGTATGTGGACTACATTAATGAGTTCCACGTAAACCGCAGAATATTCTAAGTATGCAGGAAATGTTTTAATGCATTCTCCAAAAGCAAAGTTTCTTCTAAATAGAAAGTGACTGAGTTCTCAGCAAAATAAGTTTTACAGCTCAACATATTTAATTTTTCTGAATTCACAGTTGTTAGCATCTGTGTATGTTTTGCTGTTTTTACTTGAATGCACTGATTGCATGTTAGTATTTGATTTATGTTAATGAAGACAGTAATTGGATGATAAAAAAGAAAGAAAGAGGAAGCAACATAAAAAGGAAAATGCTGCAGGGGGAGCAAAAGACCAAGTGGGTTGGATCACTTTCCTATTAAGGTCTTTAGGAGTTTTTCCATTGATTTGACTGAGCTTTAGTTCTTGTCCTTAATGGAAAGAAAGAGGGAGGTTTGTTACCAGCTCTTATTAAGTAAAAATTATTGCCAAATTGTACAACTCCCGTCTTCCAGAGAGCTATATGGAAAGAAAAAAACAGGAATTACTTAAAGGTTGCTGTTTTGTTCGGGTTTTTTTACGTATTACAAATACTTTGAAACAGAAGCTCTTTTTCCTCAGAATTACAGGAATGCTGGTGTTTCTTGGTGTCTTGGTTTCTTTGGTTTCTTTACCTGAGTCAGAGGAAGACAGGACACCACAAACTGAGGGAAAGACAAAAAAATCCTTTCTCTGCCTTGCACACCTAATTTCATAGTTAATGTTTCCTGACACATTGCTTGGTTGAAAACATGTGCTCAGGCATCATCTGTAGCAGACCCAAATGAGTAGCACAGGTGAGGCATTGTGTTTGGAGAAAGAGGCGTCTGCTGTGGGGACACCAACTTTGCCTTGTCCTTGCCCCTTATGGCCAGAGAATCAGAGAATCACAGGATCACAGAATGTTAGGGTTTGGAAGGGACCTCTAGGGAGGTCATCTAGTGGTCACCTAGCCCAACCCTTCTGTCAGAAATGGATGACCTAGAGCAGGTTGCACAGGACAGCATTCAGGAAGATTTTTAATGTCGCCAAAGATGGAGACTTTACCACCTCTCAGCAGCCTGTTCCAGTGTTCCGCCACCCTCAAAGTAAAGAACTTCTTCCTCAGGTTTAGATGGAACTTCCCATGTTCAAGCCTGCGTCCATTACCTCTTGTCTTGTCACTGGGCACCACTGAGAAAAGACTGGCCCAATTCTCCTGACACCCACTCTTCAAATATTTGGAATCATTGATAAGATCCCCTGTCTTCTCCAGACATTTTAGTCTGGAGCCCCAAGTCCCTCAGACTTTGTTCATAAAAAAGGTGTTCCATTTCCCTCACCGTCTTGGCAGCCCTTCACTGTACCCTCTCCAGCAGTTCCCCTGTTCTTCTCGAACCAGGGAGCCCAGAATTGGACACGGTACTCCAGATGTGGTCACATCAGGGCAGAGTAGAGGGGGATAACCTCCCCTGACCCGCTTGCCACACTCTTCCTGACACATCTTTGGATGCCATTGGTCACAAGGGCTCATCGCTGGCTCATGGTCATCTGTTATCTACCAGGGCTCGCAGATCTTTTTCCACAGTTTTCCAGCAGGTCAGCTCCTAACCTATACTGATACATGGGATTATTCTTTCCGAGGTGCAGTACCTTACACTTACCATTGTTGAATTTCATAAGGTTCCTCTCTGCTGACTCTCAAGCCTGTCCAGGTCATGCTAATTACAACCCTCTGAGCTCTATCTTTCAACCAATTTTCAATCCACTCCACTGTCCATTCACCTAACCCTCACTTCCTAGGCTTGCTTTTGAGGATGCTGTGGGAGATAGTGTTGAAAGTCTTGCTGAAGTCAAGGTAGATAACATTCACTGATATTATGAAAGGATATTTTGACTAATTTTATACACTAGTATTAGACATGCCTTGTGAGTCCTGAAAACTAAATGCTTTCCCCCTGTGATGACTTTTCTGCATTCTTACTACCAAAACTCCTGACTGTTTTTAAATTGGCACAACACTAATGATGCCAACACAGCAAATGCCTTGCCAGGACTGCTCTGAGTAGTCTCCCCTGACATAGCACTGATTATTTATTTTGAAACATTTTCAACACTGCTTCTTCTGTCTTCTGTTATGTCAGCACTTACATAGTGTCATTTTTCTAATAAATTAATTTGTTATTTTGTGTTCACAGAAGTATGGGGTATAATGAAGCAGACAAACAAAGAAAGAAGGATGAAAAATGTAAAAAACTTTGGGAATACAGACTGAAATAAATGTATTTTAAAATATCCTCCTGCTTGTAGTCGTACTTCAGAAGCAGTGACAACCCTAGCTTCTCAACAAATACAGAGTAATTCATGGTCCAGAATAACTGTGGACTTTTGATATCTTCTGGATGCATGGATGAGAAGAGACATCTGCATGATAGAGAGTTTCAGGAGTGTGGACTCTGGAGAGGGACTTTGATCTGACTTATCTCATATTACATGATGGCACATTCTAGTTGTCGAGGTTCAGAGCCGACTGTCCTGGCCGAGAACAAAAAAACCCATGCACTCTCCAGCTCACTCCTCACTCCCCACCCCCATTTCCACAGTGATGTGGAGGGAGAAAATTCAACTAAAAAGGCTCAAAGTTTGAGTTTAAGGATAGGGAGAGTAATAATCCACCATTTAAGATGACAGGTAAAGAACCAGAGAGACTTGGGGAGAAAAAACATAGATTTAATTCACCACCACCATTTATGAAGTAGGATAGTGAGAGGAATACATCAATAAATACAAGCCGATATTAAACACACTCCCCCCCCCCCCCCCCCAATAATCTTCCCGACTACCTCCGCCCCCCATCAGTGCAAGGGGGACAGGGGTTGGGGGGTGCAGTCCATCTGACCATTACTCATCGTCCATGGCAGCTCCTCCTTGAGAAAGGGGGCTCCTCGCAGTCTCTCCGTCATGCCGCATGGTGTCCACCTCACAGGAGGCAATCCTCTTCCTCCTCGTGAGTCCATCAGGGACATGGATCACTTCAGGCTCTTCTGCTGATGCTCGGTCTCTCTCCCCTCTCACAAGGGGCTCTGCACGTATTGACACATCCTAGATGTTCTCGCCACTGTCGATTTCCTCAACTGGCAGGCAATCACCTTCCTGCCATCTCACCCTCCACGAGGCTCCCGGGAGAGGTCTTGCTCCTGCAGCCTTCTCCCTCTCCTTCTCTTCCTGGACTCTTCTCCCTCTCTTTCCTTTTCAGGACCATGTTCCTTTGTTCTCCTCTCACCTCCCCCTCCTCCAACAGAAAAACTCCCCAATATTAAAGACAAGACAGCTCAAAATGAGATGAAAACAAAAGTTAAATAACAGTGGGGTTGCCTCTTAAATACCTTGATTGCAGAGGCTCTGATTGGTCTGGCCCTGGCCAGAAGTAGGTCCAGCTCTTACCTGGGAGTGGGGGAGGCTCTCAAAGTTTCACACAAGTCTACCCCCACTCTTCCAAAAGCCTTGCCAGACTCAAACCCATGACACCAGTGTAGAGAGGGTAACTACTTGGCTTTTGACTTGAGACTTGCAACACAAAGACCTAAGATCTAAAATTCCTTCTGTCTTTACAGTAGTTTTCCCTCTGTCTTGCTATACAGCATCCACACATACCTCTGATTAAGTGAGAAATATACATCAAGCATAGGGCAGAAAAAAAAAAGCATTATCTCACAGCTCTGGGAGTTAATTTGAAATTCACCCTGCAAGAATCTTTGCAACTCTTAACTACAGCAGCTGTTCTGTTTTGAGAATGTGGGTACACACTGATCCAATGTTGGCCATTACCTCTAATTTAGATTGCAACACGTTTGTACATGCAGCAAGAATGTAAGAAAAAGAGGTGTGAGTGGGCTACTAGACAGCCAATACCTGATTTATTTATTAAATGCAGAAACAACGAATACTGTTGCTTCTATGTTAAAGTTATTGCAGAAGATTAGATCTTTCAGAGTATCCCAGAAGTAATTGGACCAGTTCCGGTGTCCCATTGCTCTGTTGTACACTCTGTATTTTAGAATCATCCTGGAAGGATTGGGTATTACTTTCATATTACCTTACTAACATAGCCAACCAGGTAGCAAATTTTGCAAGGGTTCTACATCATGCTCACTAAGTCCACATTTGAGCAATCCTCTCCCATTCAACCTGCATTCACCTCCATTCACCTCTTAAGAAGGTGAAAGGTGCCATGCACCTACTTTGTTCTCATTGACTTCATTCTTATTTCTCAAAGCTCTGCAGCTCCGTAAGGCAATGATGCAGTGCACTTCTGAGTGACCTTGGCTTCTTCTTGAGCCAGGGGTCCTGTACATACAGTGAGGCATTAATGCCCATGAGTAGTCTGATTACAGGAGATGTACATGCACTACAGGCTTAGCTGGGTGGAGCCCCTTGAGTCCACAGAGGTAGAGAGTACCAGATTCCTTGGAGGACTGAGTCCTGAAGGCTTGGATTTGTTGATATTCATGCTGACTTACACTGGCTGTGGAAGGAAGGAAGGGAGGAAGGGAGGAAGGGAGGGAGGAAGGGAGGAAGGGAGGAAGGGAGGAAGGAAGGAAGGGAGGGAGGAAGGGAGGAAGGGAGGAAGGGAGGAAGGAAGGAAGGAAGGAGGGAAGGAGGGAAGGAGGGAAGGAGGGAAGGAAGGAAGGAAGGAAGGAAGGAAGGAAGGAAGGAAGGAAGGAAGGAAGGAAGGAAGGAAGGAAGGAAGGAAGGAAGGAAGGAAGGAAGGAAGGAAGGAAGGAAGGAAGGAAGGAAGGCTAACACATCATGGTGCTAGAGGGAAGAACTGTCTATTGTCAATTCCCAGTGAAGGGAATAACACTGCAGAAAGGCTGTAAAGCTGCCCTCTTCTTGCAGAAGTTAAAGTGACAGCCGTTCAATCCAGCTCAGCCAAGTGCTCTCAGGTCCCATTTCAAGGGAAGCAGACAATGATAAATTGAACAAAGCAGGTGGGCTGATGGGAGAGAACAATGGAAGAAATAACACGCAATGGGGCAGAGCAGTCCTGTAGCTGTCTCTGCTTTGTCTCCTTCTTCCAGCAGTCCCACTTGAGGAAGGACATGACTTAGCACTGAGGAGAAGTGTTAAAGGCTGAGCATTATTTTGCAGAAATGTTTTTAAACTACTTTCTCTCATTTTTTTTCTTCCTCTTTCTTTTTTACTGACCCCAGCCTCAAATTCTCAATGATCTTTTAATATATGAGGAAAATAAGCCGAACATTTGCACTCATGTCAATCTAAATGAAAGCCATTTATTTGGATTTTTTTTTTTTAGCTTTTTGAAAGTATTATTTGGTCATTTTGTTTCTCTTTTAATCCCCCTTTGTTTCATTTGGCAGCCTCAACAATAGTTTCTAGCCTCTGGCAAGGAAAACAGATGAGCAAATATTCCCTGTCTTGGAAGTTAAATGCATCGCCCCAGCGACAGGCCTCTCCAGCTTTCCAGCTACCATGAATCCTGAGCCTACTCTTAAATTGGTAAGTCAGCAGCCATGCCAGCACAATGCGTTGCCAGAATTGTTCAATCAGGCCAGTCTATATTGATTTATTTTTAAATGTATTCAGCATCAGTTCCTCTGTTTTCTGTCAGTTAGCTATACTGTCACAGGCTTTGATTCACCACTCCTTCTACTGCAAATCCTATGAACGCATTATCAAGCAGCCAGTGCACCTCAGATTTGAAACTGACAATACAGGATCAATGTCCCAGGGGTTCCACTCTGAATTTCAATAATTCAATTAAATTCCTTGAATATTGGATTCAGCCAGAACATCGATTCCACATTGCTTGCACGTTCACGTACAAGGCATCCTCTATAGAGAACCTGTGTATAGTCCCCTTGTCAGTGTATAACAAAGGGAAAAGAGAAGATATTGAACTGGAGGAAAGATAATCAAGTGTTGAACCTGCTGAGCCTATTATGTGAAAAACTGTTCAGGAGAATGCTGCAGCAGCTGAAGCCACTGGAGGATATTGTATGTAAAACTGGGGTTCTATTAAAAATGTATAAACATATCCAGGATTAGGTTTTAAAGCTATTGCTACAGGTATGAAATGAGCTTAACCGAGAACTCCTGGGTTCCCTCTAGACTCATTTACAACTAACCGAGGGAAAAAATAAACTCTTTTATTGCTTGAATAATTCTATGCTACCAATAACAGTAGTTAATAGTTAATAAGGATTTATGCCTCTCATAACTGAAAGGTGTATCTGGTTTCAGCAAATGGGAAGGCTCATATTACATATACCAGTAATTCATTGCCCGTTACTTTGTTCAACAACAATATAGGAAAAAAGAAGGAGATAGAAACAGTCTGTGGAAACAAGCATATGTGAAGAAACAGTTTATTACTACATAGAGAGATTCTCTAAAAAATGCCCCAATGTCCAGGCCCAACCCCAAACCACTCTGAAGCTGTTTCTTTGGACACAGAAGTTTGCAATTGCATGGTGTCCTCAGTGAGTAGTTTTTCATGCCAGGTGTAAATGTAACAGCCTCCCTCTCATCCAACAGCAGCTGCAAATCTATAACTGCAGGATGTGCCAAGTAGCGATAAACATTCCTCCTTAGCCGGCAGCTGGAAGCTCCTTGGGACCCTTGTTACCACTTGGTGGGTGTTTGCACAACACTCCAAATGGGAAGTTACGTTTTATTTTAAGAAATAGCTTCAGTACTTACTGCAATGGAAGAAGGTAGAATAGAACTAATTGATAGTAATAACAACTGGGAAATCAGCAGCCCAGACAACAGAAAGATTGCCATGGCTAAAGGGCCTATATATTTAGAAGAGGACATATTTTCCTTATGGTCTAATTCACAGGCCATTTTTCATTGTCCACTAAGGTACAAGTCATTCCCCTTTTAACAGTTTTACTGATACTTAAATTAAGAAAAATTGCAGTTTTTTCTAATTAAGCACTGTGGTTATCGAACATTTAAGCAAAACATCAAATAAGGTTCCGTGGCAAGTGGTCCATTTTGTAGGACATACCATAATAATGCCCTGGGAACTAAGCATTTATATGCCTTTAAATATCAGTACTTAGCCTAGTATAGCCAGTAACGGTGAAACAAAAGAGGAGTGTAATTCTAAAAGGAAAAAAAAATGTATTTTTTAAATAAACTACAGCCGTTTCAATTCTATAGGTTACAGTCCCATATGACTGTTCTGGTTCTTGTTCATTTACTCATTATAGTAGCAGCCAGAGACCGATTCTGAATGGAGGTAGTGTACAAACACTCAGAAACCCACAAAAATTATTTTTAACCAAACATCAGTGAGGATCAATAAAGTTGAAAAGGGTAAACTTGAAGTAAATACCATCATGAGATGGTAACATTTACATATACAACAAATGAGCATGTTGGACAAGAACTGATTGGACATTCATCTTAGATTAAAAGGTTGTTATTAACATGGTGAAGGGGAAGAGGATAAATAGATCTATTTAGATCTATTGCATTCTTTTCAAAAGAAAAACAATTTTGAATTAATTTTTCAAAAAATGGAGCCTGCTTTCTACCTAGGAAAAACACATTTCTTTTTAAAAAGCTTTATTCCTTTTGTTGACATCTTCTCAAACTGCAGTGAAATTTTCATTGACAATATCTCCAGGGACACCATTTTAATATCTTTTGACAGTGAGGACCTGCTCTCTGACTAGCTGGGTCATTGAGTGTAACTCTCCTTTCTATACCATCATTCACCATAGAGGTCTTCTTTACTTCAGTCATTACTTCACTGGTGCAGGGACATTTTAAAATTGGTGTAGATAAAGGCAGAATGTGCATCTATTCTTATTTGTGTCCCACAAACTGAATTGTAATGTTAATGGTAATAATAATACTTGCTTGAATAAGATTTCAGAATCAGTCCCCTAGTATACAAGTGCAGTGATGGTTCATTATACAAATATGCTCGTGACACAGACTGCTGTCCTTTGTGGCTGAAGCAGAGCTAATCCAATTAATTTGTTCATGAAAGACAAGCTGGTTTTAAAACATGATCTAGCACAAAGAGGAAAGGACAATTTTTTATTAACTTTCTCCCTTGTCTCAAGACATATTTATTGCTTTCTGCTCAAGCAGAAATAATAAAAGCCTAAGCGTGAGACCACTTGCATGAAAAATCTTTCAGCTCTTGTGCATGTAAATAGATTGAACTTTTGATTGAAAGTACTCTATGCATTTCTTAAGACTGAAACTTTAAGGACTTATAAAATGCCTAATTTGGAAAGATAACAGTATGTTCAAAGAGTGACTTTCATAATACATGGCAGCAACATTATTAATTAAAGAGGAGGACACTACAAGGATATTTCAAAGCAAAATAACCTTCAGCTAGCAGAAACAGACTGTGCTATAGGTCAATTTTATTACATTATAGAGTCAGACACCGTTTTTCACATTGTGTTACCAGAGATACCAATGAGATACTCAGGACAGTTTTTTTTCTAAAAAGAGAGACTACATGGAAAGCCTCAGTAATGACACATAGGAATTATATGATAGAACAGGGATATTTTCTCTTTTTCCGTCTGTGAAGACTCTTTCCAGTGGTGGCCTTTATGTATCTCTGAAATAACACTGCAAAACAGAGTAAATTCACCATCTAAAATGGTTAGTATGCATTTAATCAGGCATCAAGGGACAACCACATACTGGCAATTACTCTGCTGGGAGTCCTGTAAGTTGACTTGCAGGCTCACCGTCACGTCAGATGCTCCTGTTGTGGATGCTGAGCGTATACTCCTAACGGGCTGAAAACCTCCGAGGTGGTGCTCTTACTGAGGGAGACTTTTCTCGGTCCAGAGAATAAAGACAGATTTGTCCAAGTGTTTGACAGAAAGTTCTTGCCCTGCAGATTATGACACTAATCATCATTAACAGGTTTTAAATCTAGTAAGTTAAGACGTACGAGTCGCCTCAGGATATACTGAGGCAGAAGTTGGGACAGTATTTTCAAACTTATTATTGCATTGAGAGGTGAGGTCATGCTCAGCGAGTTTTATTGTCTGTCTAAAACACCTGCCTTGAGAAGTATTTGTCCAGTTATGAGCAAACTGGTTTCTCTAAGACTCATGGTCCTCCTTGACCTTTATATATTGCAGCTGTAAGCAGCACAGAACTTCACCTGGCTTTATTTGTCATGATGTTCAAATACTTTGAAAATTTTCACCAGGCAGCGTCTGCACTTATATTTAGAACACATTTCTTTTGCACAAACAGGCTGTACTGAATTGTGCTGCTGTATTGACTAGTAATGCAGTGCAGTCTGGAATAGTGCTAATAATCAGCTGCTGAAAACATTGATCAATCGATACATGGTTTTCGGGGAAAGTTTATGTGAACCTGCAATGCAGCCTGAAGTATGCAATGTTCTGCTGCCTGGAATATGATTTGGAATCAGGTCGTTTTCTCATTATGAGCTTTTGACCTGTATTGGGTATGCTAAGTAAATATCATTGAAGATAATCCATACTGGAATAATCTTGTAGACGATTATGTGGGATTTCACATTTTCAGTTGAGACTAGTAAACTTTCAGAGAATGGTCTTCTTGACTTGGAGGTAATAATGGAAAAACAAAGCACTAGAGCTCATTAGATTGCCTATGTCTGGGCATGATACTCTGATTTAAAAAACAATAAGAAACAAAACAGCATTCCCAGAACAAAATAATGATTTAATCTGCCTGTGGCATATGAAAGTATTTACATGTTTTCACAAGTTGGAATCAGAAACACAGCAAAAATAGAGAAACTGAGAAAAGCATCAGATACACAAGCCCCTCACTTGCCTCTTTATGCCAGTGCCACCTTTGCTTGATGATTGTCCACCTGGTTGAGAAGACCCAATCATCATAAGCAGCTATTCTTTCACAGGTGGGCATTCCTACACCTGTCATGAGGGTCACTTCAGCACCCACGCACCTATCTTTCCTGGCTGAGGTCAATGTGATTTGAATTATATGGGTGCAAATGTTGTACTCACTGTGCAAAATCTTTATCCCCATATTACCCCACCATAGTATGCTGTGCAGAATCAGTCCTGCATGTGATTCATTCCCCTTGTGCTCTGGTCTGTGTCACTGTTCTTTTTCATGTGTGCTGCTGGTTGAGGGTCATCACCCACCAGGGACTGTTGGACATTCATTTAGTCTTTGTGTTCTGGAGCAGTAAAGCTTGTTCACAGTTTTACAGCAATGCATTTTCCAGAAAATGTGTCCCCTTCTCTCCTTTTGTAGCCAAGATGTGCTTAAAAACAAAGCCTCTGCTGTTGGCTTCACTTAGCCCTGCAGAGATGAATAAAAAGATTTACAAAGATTAGAAGTGTTTAAATGGTTATCCTGGATGTACCTCATCAGTGGCAACATAGCAATCTTTTATTATTTCAGGAAAGATATTTTCCTTTTTACCTTCTTGCTTGTTTTCTTGGTTCATTTTATGGATCTTTATTTGAGGAACCAACATCATCTACCTGGATTTGTACAAAGCATTTGACACTGCCCCGCATGACATCCTTGTCTCTAAATTGGAGACACGTGGATTTGATGGACGGGTCACTCAGTGGATAAGAAATTGACTGGATTGTTGCACTCAAAGAGTTTTAGTCAAGAGCAAAATGTCCAGCTGGAGATCACTGACAAGTGGTGTTCCTCAGGGGCTGGTGTTGGGACCAGTGCAGTTTAATATCTCTGTCGGTGACATGGACAGTGGAATTGAGTGTATCTGCAGCAAGTTTATTGACAACATTGAGCTTTCTGGTATGGTTGACTTGAGGGAGGGAAGGGAAGCCATCCAGAAGGACCTTGATAGGCTTGAGAGGTGGGCCCATGCAAACCTCATGAAGTTCAGCAAGGCCAAGTGCAAGTTCTTGCACGTGCGTTGGGGCAATCCCAAGCACAAATATAGGCTGGGTGACAAGTGGGTTGAGAGTAGCCCTCCAGAGAAGGACTCAGGTGTTGATGGATGGAAAACTGACTATGAGGCAGCAATGTGCACTCGCAAGCCAGAAAGTCAATCACATCCTAGGCTGCATCAGAAGCAGCATGGTCAGCAGGACAAAGCAGGTGATTCTCCCCTCTGCGCTTCTCTTGTGAGATCCCACCTGGAGTACCGTGTTCAGCTGTGGGTCCTGCAACTTAAGAAAGACATGATCCTGTTGGAGTGAGACCAGAGGAGGGCCACAAAGATGATCGGGGGGCTGGAGAACCTCTCCTATGAGGACAAGCTGAGAGAGCTGGGGCTGTTCAGCCCAGAGAAGAGAAGGCTCTGGGGAGACCTTATAGTGACCTTCCAGCACCCAAAGGGGGCCTACAGGAAAGAAGGGAAAGGATTCTTTATCAGGGAGAGGTAAGAGTTTCAAACTGAAAGAGTGTATTTAGGTTAGATATAAGGAAGAAATTCACTGTAAGTTTGGTGAGACACTAGAACAGATTTCGCAGAGGTTGTGGATGTCCCCTTCCTGGAAGTGTTCCAGGCCAGGCTGGACGGGGCTTTGAGCAACCTGGTCTGGTAGAGGGTGTCTCTGCCCATGACAGAGGGGCTGAAACGAGATGATTTTTAAGGTCCCTTCTAAATCAAACCATAGAATCTATGAATCTATGATTCTATGATTCTGCAATTCTATATGCATTAACAGGGCGGAGCACTAAGCTCCTTGGAAAAAGTCAGATTCTCCATGTCTCAGATTACTCTTTTGAGTCTTCATTGAACACTTCTGATTTGTAAACATCTTTTTTTTTTTGCAGACTTCTGCTGCTATTTTTTTAACATTATTAATGCATATGTAAAGTGGTTTTGCTTGCTCTGACTATATTTTTATTTACGAATATGACTACTATTTAGATTTTAACCTATTCCACCACACCTGTAACTTTGTCTATTTATCATTTCTGAAACAGCACTTTTCAAACACCATTCTCCCTTCCTGATACTCTGACCTAAATTCCATTTTCACAGATGCTTGTCTTTAGATTTGGTTGTTTTAAAAGGCATGACGCTCACCTAGTGTCGTCTTGCTAAATGAACTTGATTACTCTGTAGAACTGACCTTTCCTTGTCCTAGATTACCACTTCACTGAACTTGTGTAATCTGTGGACTTTAGCAGCAACGATATTTTCTTGCAAATCATTGGTACCAGTAATGACTGCCACAGAGCCAAGAGTAGATCATGGTGGGATATGACAAAAAGCATTTCTATTAGGTGGTGATTACCAGTTTAACAATTGGCTTTGTTATCAGTGCGTTTCAATCCATTGTATATATACCGCATTTAATATTCTTTTTTTAAAAGAGCAAATTTCTTAAGCAGAATGTGCTGCTGTACTACCTAACTACTAGGTTAAAGTATGTACTCTTAGATAACTTGGTCAGCTATATTTGTAAGCTCAACAGGAAGTAGTTCCTATCTATGAGATCTGTTTCACATTAAGCTGTACTGATTAGCATCAATGTTACTGTGATTTAATTCTTCATCCTGCATGTACAGTGAATCTGAAACTCCACCCCTCTATTAATGTTCACAGGTACCCCTTGGTGTGGGATAATGTCTCTGTTCCAAGAAACTGATTAGAGGCTGAGATTTAATCACACCTTGGATGAGTTTGCAATAAACAAGTTGTAACACAGAACACAACTTCAGGGGGAAAACAGAGTGTGAGTGGAAGTAGGGACTGGGGAAAACAGTCAGATGACAGTATAACCAGCATTCTGTCTTGTCATTTTATGTTCATTTTATTACTTGGTAAGTTTTGGGTTGGTTTTTGTTTGTTTGTTTGTTTTTGTTGTGGGTTGGAGTTTTTCCCTCTGCAGTCCTTAATGGTCTAAAACTGGTACATACATGACTTCTCAGGATTCTTTTCACTGCTTTTTCTAAATCCTTATAGCACATGAGAATAGGTACAACAGTGTATGTAAATAATAACTAAATTTTATGAGAATATCTTCTCACTTTTTCTTCAGGCTGCCTAGAGAGATTGTGTTGTCTCTTCTCTAGGGACATTCAAAACCTGCCTGGATGCGTTCCTGTGTGACCTACTGTAGGTGATCGTGCTTTGACAGGAGATTGGACTAGATGATTTTTCTAGGTCCCTTTCAACCCCTGGCATTCTGTGATTCTGTGATTCTGTGACTCTGTGATTCTTGAGCTATTGTCATGTATATCATAGAGGTTTCATAGCCACTGCACAGACTTCGGTGAAACATTCAATGCTTCTGCATTGTTTTAACACCTCCCCATCCCCTCCAGTTGGCACTGGATACTACAGACTCCAATAGCTTTTTCTGAGTAAACGGTCTACAGGAAAATTGAATTACATTAGTATCTTAGAAATTTAGTATAGATGCCTTACAGTGGACTCGGTACAAATATTTCACTTTAAAGAGTTTTGGCTTCCCCCACACTCTTAATTGTCTGGCCCCAGATACCACCTCAGAATGACATTTCTGGCTCAGGAAATCTGAGAGTCACAGATTGCTGGAGGCTGAGAAGGCATCATTGTATGCTTGACCTATTTTACTCCTCTCTATTGGCATTTGTTGCTGGCCATAGTTGGGGAGAACTACTGGGGTTTTGGTTTAACCCAGTCTGTTATTCTTGTGGTCTCCTTTTCTCCAATAATTTATATATGTTCTTTAGGGATGTCAGGGTATTAGCCTTCCTCAGATTTGCTGTATAAATTTTCAAACCCTGATCATTCAGGCCAAACACAGTAGCTATATTGTTATGGTACGTGGTTGTATAATACATATTTTTCCTTCTTCTGTGCTACAAATGCAGTGTTCATTAAATACAGGAATATTTTGTTTATAATTTATGTTTGGGAAATCAATCTAGACTAAAATACAATCAAATTTTCTTCAAATATCTGCCACAGAGAATACCTGTAATTGGTTCTATGTGTATATTTCCAATGAACAGCAAAGTTTTTTGGAAAAAAAAAAAAAGAATGGCATAAAAGCTAGAAGAAAGTGGTAGATGATACTAATTTGTATTAATGGAGGGTATCGTTGACCATCAGGCTTGTTAGAGTACAACCTGAATAAAACACATGCTATGAAGTTAAACAGTAGTACATATCATATTTTTTTTACTGTCCTTCAAAGTCTGTGATGTTGTCCAGCCCAAATTTTATGCTGATGGATGTATTTATGAGCGCAGGGATACTCCTAGATTCAAGGCTTGAAGGCACTTCTACATGTTCCCTATTGAGACAATTTTCATAAAACTACAGTCACCAAATGACAGACTTTCATAAGGTTCACATGAAGAAAAGAGTCAGTTTTCTTTTTATTTTGCAGTAGTAGTAGACCCATCTGGTCCATTTTGCTGTTCTTGTACTACAGCCAGCTGAAAATTGGAGCAAATTTAGTATAAGTTAAATGGATTTATAATTAAATAAAATAAATAATTTATCTTCTGGTTTCTATGTCACTTTATTGGAGATATGGAAGACATCAAGTTATAAGCACATTTAGCAGCATAAACCACCAGATCAAAAGAGAAGACTTTAAAAGAAATGTAGCACAGCCACTATCTCATGAGTCCTTTGCAATCCATACTATTAGCTTGCAATCATACTTTCAGTACTCAGACATGGGTAACGTTGCAATGGATATGTAGCTACACAGGTGTAGACTGTGATGCAAAGAGATGCCCTAAGACAGTGACAGAAGCTGGAGTCAAGGATTGAAATTGCTTTTGATTGTTCCCCTTAGACAAAGAAATACGTTATACTCCTTCCCACATTTTCTCAAATCAGTTGTCAGCATGCTGCTTGAGAGTCAAAACTTTTCCACTTTCTCCACTTTACACTCAAAATCTGGAGTGGAGAGCACAAATGGGTGTTTAAATCCACCTCCCATGCACGCTGAAGGCAGCAGCAGAGTGATTTCTCCAAAGTATCAGGATATGATTTATGTATCTGCTCTTCTCCCTTGCATCACTGCCCAGACTGTGCCATGCTTTGCTCTCATGTAAGTTGTAATCTATATGAAAGTCTCTGTTCTCATGTTGTTAACTGACCTACCAATCTACTTCTAGCTTGGATAGAAGGAAATCAAACAATAGAATTCCGTAAATGTAAAAGATTGCACATAGGTTTATTTTTCTTCCTAGAAGCCTCATAGAGTTAAAAGTGTGGCAGCCTGGCAGCAAGACATGAATTTTTAGTGCTGTTTAATGCAATTAAAACCTGTCAGATATAAACATGAAGTAGCTGTCCTGCAAATTGCTGTGCACAATGATAATTATGTAATTGTATATGAATATGTCTGTGTATGTACCAAACATATGAGCTGCTTCATTAAAGCCAGTGTGGTTAAAGTTCAGCTCTGCAGGTCCAAGGGGAAAGAATTATACTTTATCTTTTATTGATGGGAACTAAGAGACATCCTCGTAATCCCAGAATAGCCTTTGGAAGAAAAGCAGGATGAGTCACTAACCAACACTGGATTTCTTTTTTTAATTTTTTTTTTTTTCTTCCTATCTCTTCTTTGTATCCAAAGCAGTAGGAGTAATCTTAATTTGGTGCACTGTAAGAAAGAACTGTTTATAATCTGGAAGTAGAGATCCTTGTCTGCTAGTGGCAAGACAGATGCTGTAAAGGAGTTCCTATTCTAGTTATGAAAAGAAAGAAATACATATTTTTTTAAAAGTTAGCTCTAAGTCCAACATAAAAACCCAAGAGATTCTGATTATGCTATAAAAGTCAACTTGATTCCCTCTTGCTGATCAGAGAGTGTGTGCTGCCCTCCAAAGAACGGTTTCTTTTACACTAAGCAAAAATGTGATTAAAAAACAACAATAAAACAAAGAGCTAAAAATTAGTCCTTTTCAGAATTATGCACTCAGGCTATACGAATCAAGTCAGAGTCTTTCTTCTTATCTCTCTCTTTTTTTTTTTTTTTTTCACTTTGGAGCATTGCTTCCTTTCTTTCATAGTAGCTCAACTTGATCTACAAGAGAGCGAAAAAGTAGTTATTTATGCAAGATACCCCATAGCCTTGACCGTACACATCATGCAGTGTTTCAACATTCTCAGATCAACTTCTTGAACAAACTTGTATCACCGTAAGGGAAAGTTTTGTAGTGGAAAACACTGGTCTCCTGTGGAGGTGCCTGAGTGGTTTTATTTTCCTTTTGGTTCTCAACATTTGCTTCCTTCTCAAAAATATAATGACGCTACGTTTATTTTACGATCAGCTGTGAAAGTGTATTATTACTGAATAGAAAGAGCAATTCCTGAAATGAGAATTTCAAACTGTAAGTGATAATGTTGGCTTTGAATTACAGTAATTCACTTGTTGAAAAAATTAGCATCTGAACTATATGCCAAATTCTGACATTTCCATTTCATAAACTAAATATTTCCCAGAAGCAGCTATGAAACCACATAAAAGCCATAAGCTAATTCTTATAAATTATAATTTTTTGCTTACTAATACAAAGATTATTTTGCTGTTTTTATAACGCATATCTAATATTAATTTAGAGGGCTACTCACTGACAAGATAACACTGAATTTTGATTTACTTTTAATAATCAGAATTGCAATCACAGGGCAACTAGGATGATTAAGGGAGTGGAGCATCTCCCTTATGAGAAAAGACTGAAGGAGCTGGGGCTCTTTAGTTTGGAGAAGAGGAGACTGAGGGGTGACCTCATTAATGTTTACAAATATGTCAAGGGTGAGTGTCACGAGGATGGAGCCAGGCTCTTCTCGGTGACAACCACTGATAGGACAAGGGGTAATGGGCTGAAACTGGAACATAAGAGGTTCCGCTTAAACTCGAGAAGAAACTTCTTCTCAGTGAGGGTGACGGAGCCCTGGAACAGGCTGCCCAGGGAGGCTGTGGAGTCTCCTTCTCTGGAGACATTCAAGACCTGCCTGGACACGTTCCTGTGTGGCATAGTCTAGGCATTCCTGCTCTGGCAGGGGGATTGGACTTGATGATCTTTCAAGGTCACTTCCAATCCCTAACATTCTATGATTCTATGATTCTATGAATCAGATCCCCCAGCTTAGTTTATGTTTCAAATAAGAACTCAAATTTCTTTGTGGTCAAATAAAACAATTTAAATTCTGTCAGTTCAAATATTCCTTGCTGAAAGAGTTGAACTAAAATTAAGGCTAGACAGATATTGCTCTCAGGTTTTCAGACAAAGAAAGAAAACTACAGAATCTAATAATGCGCCTATACGGCAAAGGTTGAACTGGGAAATCCAAATAGACATACAAAATATCTGGGCTTAAGTCATGTTCAGAGACAAGTCTAGGACTACAGTAGTTTGACATGTTCACTTTGTTATTCTCTTACTCTTGAAGAGTGATATCACCAGTAAATTGTACCACTTTTTACACAAAAATCTTCTTGGAGAGTCAGGATTTGTCCTTTTCCCAGTCAGGATTTGAAAAAAAAGTAACAATGCTTAAATTTTCACTGTTTCTATAGAGCCACAGTCAACACTGAGCTTAACTGAAAACAGAGAAACAAAACACCTCTGAAAATATGCCCTTATGTTTTGAGATTGGAAGCAAATCCTGAGATATCCAAATTTCTTAAACATTTCTGACAGTTTTAGCCCTTTAATTGAACACTGATGGTATAACATAAAAGTAAGAGGAGTTGGTTGTTGCTTTGGTTTGGGAGTTTTGTTTGTTTGTTTTTTAAATCTCTGTTTATCAGCTATACTGAAAGATTTGAAAACAAATAGAAAGCAAACAAGTAAAGTGCCTGAAGGTAGATTCCAAAGTAGTTCCCACTGACTTCAATAGGATTTGGTGGAGTTTAGCACTTCTGAACGTCAGACTATTTCCTTAGTACCATATCGTGGTTTTATGAATGTAACTGTAGGCTTGTACTTATGAAAAACTTGTCCTGGATATTAAATTTTTCTTTTAAGGTACTTCTGTCAGTTAGGAAAAAAGATAAATTAAGAAAATTAACCAACCTAGCTCTTTGACCAGGCAGCTAGGTTAAGCAATCTTTTAAGGTAGTAATTCCTTCAGAGGAAAACTTTAACCTGTAGGAAAAATTTTAATTTTTGTTATCAGAGAGTCAGATATGAGAATTTAGCAAACTGAGGATTTACCAACAATTTCAGACGTTTTTGTCTTTCCATCCTCTTATGCAACACATTTTAGTTAACTTGAAAGGAGAATCAGGAGGCAGTGATGTTTCAAGCCTGAGATGCAGTCTAATTTCCACCATATGGTGTTTTTGTTTTTATCACCATCTTTGGAACAAAGGGTAAGACTTACTAACTTGTTTGTTTTTATGCTAATTTTGCTTTTTTTTTTTCAGAAGGTCTAAATGGTTCACTTAAGTCCCATAAGTTTCATTACTTTTTTTCCCCTTACTCTTTTTCTTTTCCTTTTTTTTTTTTTTGAGGAGCTTTCACATATTCAACATTGCATAAAATACCCATTTGTAATTATGTTTAACCTTTGTAAAGCCTCTGGGTGAAGTCTACTCATTAATCTTTAACCTGACATGCCTTGGGGGTGGTGGAATTGGCACAGCCATGTATTAGAGGCTCAGAGACCACAGACTAGAGGTACAAAAGGGGTAATTAAGAGGTAATATGAAAGGAAATGGAACAAAGCTAAAGGGGTATGCTCATATTATGGTACATGTCAGACAGCAGTAAGGACAATGGAACGCAAATTCCTATAGACATGAATCAGAAAATAAGTGAGGCAGTAAATTTTTCAAAACAAAACTAATTTAATGATCTGCTTTCTTAGTCAAGCACAGATAACCTTCACTAAAGCAGTTCTCTAAAATTATAATAATCATACAGCATAGACAAGTGGTTAGTTTTTTTGTAGTGTGCCCCTGCTTATCTTTTGTTTGTTTGTGCTTAACAAACATGCTGCCTCGCAGTAGCTGTAAAAGGCACAAGTTGGCATATCTCAATATCTCTCAGAAGAAAATGACATCACCTGGACAAGCATATTCCTGTGAGTAAGGGACAAATCCTGCTCCTTGCCACCAGGCTGTGAGTAACACCTGGCTGCTGAGCAGCTGCTCTTGGCTGATCCCGGCTCTCTACTGGCTCACAGAGCAAGTGGTCATCAAGGTGGCTTGGAGAGTCTGAGATGTGTGGCATTGTCAGGAAAGGAGTCAGGGGCAAGTTTCAAAACACTGTCTTCTTTGAGGCTTTATGATCTTTTTAACACATTCGTAGGGAATACTTTGAAACTGTGGAAGCTACTGTCTGTGCTGTTCCTAAAGGACAAGGTCCTGTCATCTTTTTTACTGCACTGAGGCAGGTGTCTAATTTTAAGTTCATGAATTATTCCGTTGACTATAGTTAGACTCCTCATTTGATTAGGCATTTGCCTTAGCACCTTTCTCAGTGTCATCTCCTCTGACCAATCTCTAAAGTTGATGGCATTAAGTGCTGATTTTCCCCTAGTATTCTGCAAAAATCTCCATCATTCGGTTGTGATATTTGAACTCAGCTCTAGGGGCTGAGTTTCATTTAAAGACAACTTCATTTTATGCTTCTCTAAGTCGTTAGTGTATAACTTAATAAAACTGTCACACATTCATGAGCTGATAACATTATAACCAGTATGTCCCACGCTGGGAAAGGTCAGGGTAGGATGCAAAATCCAGCATTTCCAACTTCAGGATTTTTATATTTGCTTTCACAACAAGAGATGATTACTTTCCTGACAGGTAAAGCTGCTTTTATCAAAAGGTTGCATCAGAAACTTAGTTTTCATCAGAAATAAAAATACATTTTTAAAAAAGCTATGTCTGGCCTTTCTGTTTTCATAGAACAGCAATTGTTCTGAAGAACATAGACTCTCATAATCATAGATTCCCTAGTTTGGGTTGGAAAGGATATTAAAAATCATTTAGTTTTAACCTCCCTCTGCCATGGGCAGAGACAACTGTAGGCCCCCTTTGGGTGCTGGAAGGTCACTATAAGGTCTCCCCAGAGCCTTCTCTTCTCTGGGCTGAACAGCCCCAGCTCTCTCAGCTTGTCCTCATAGGAGAGGTTCTCCAGCCCCCCGATCATCTTTGTGGCCCTCCTCTGGTCTCACTCCAACAGGGCCATGTCTTCCTTAAGTTGCAGGGCCCACAGCTGAACACGGTACTCCAGGTGGGATCTCACAAGAGAAGCGCAGAGGGGAGAATCACCTGCTTTGTCCTGCTGACCATGCTTCTTCTGATGCAGCCTAGGATGTGATTGACTTTCTGGCTTGCGAGTACACATTGCTGCCTCAGAGTCAGTTTTCCATCCATCAAACCTGAGTCCTTCTCTGGAGGGCTACTCTCAACCCACTTGTCACTCAGCCTATATTTGTGCTTGGGATTGCCCCAACGCACGTGCAAGAACTTGCACTTGGCCTTGCTGAACTTCATGAGGTTTGCATGGGCCCACCTCTCAAGCCTATCAAGGTCCCTCTGGATGGCTTCCCTTCCCTCCCTCAAGTCAACCATACCAGAAAGCTCAATGTTGTCAATAAACTTGCTGTAGATGCACTCAATTCCACTGTCCATGTCACCGACAGAGATATTAAACTGCACTGGTCCCAACACCAGCCCCTGAGGAACACCACTTGTCAGTGATCTCCAGCTGGACATTTTACTCTTGACTAAAACTCTTTGAGTGCAACCATTCAGTCAATTTCTTATCTACTGAGTGACCCATCCATCAAATCCATTTGTCTCCAATTTAGAGACAAGGATGTCATGCGGGGCAGTGTCAAATGCTTTGTACAAATCCAGGTAGATGATGTCAGGTGTTCTTCCCTTCTCCACCACTGCTTTAATTCCATCATAGAAGGCCACCAAATTTGTCAGGCATCACTTGCCCTTAGTGAAGTCATGTTAGTTGTCACCAATCACCTGTTTGTTTTCTAAGTATCTTCACATATTTTCCAGGAGGATCCACTTCACGATCTTACCAGGCACAGAGGTAATAATATCTGACCTGTAGTTACCCAGGTCTTCCTTTTTACCCTTTTTAAAAATGAAGATTATATTTCCTCCTTTGTTATCAGTGGGAAAATCACTGGGCTGCCACAACTTCTTAAACATGATGGTTATTGGCTTAACAACTTCATCCATCAGTTCTCTCAAGATCTGTGGATATATTTCATAAGGTTCCATTGAACTGCACACCTTCAGATTCTTTAGATAGACTTGAACCTGATCTTCTCCTACAATAGGCTGTTCTTCGTTCTCGCAGTTCCTGCTTTGGCTTCTGCAGCTTGGGTGGTGTGTCTGGAGCACTGTCTTGTGAAGACTGAGGCAAAAAATTTGTTAAGTACCTCAGTCTTTTCCGTATCCCAGGTGACCAGGAGATGTAGCATGGTCTTCTGTACCGTGTCAGTTGCATTTGCTCTGACAAAAGGCCAGCCCAAAGACCTGACAAAAGCCTATCAAAGATCTGAGAAGGACGACTATTAAAACTTGATACTTATCTTCAGATACTTACCTCACCATTTGCACACTGGCTCCCAGGATAATCAGAAATGACTACAGGCCAAATTCAACTATGGTATAAAATTGAGTCCTGTTGGAGAGCCAATCTGAGCCAGTCATCCTCGGAGCAGCTGGTCTGCAGTTGGGAACTCTCCCCTTGGTTTAAGAAGCTGCCCAAGGAAGCTTCCAGGGACTGAGACTCCTCATCCCCCTGCTGAGTGATATTGTTGGATATATTCTTGAATGAGTCCTTGCCCACGGAGGAGGGGGTGAATGATTCCCTTTTCTAAGTACCTTGAATGGTTTTTTCCCTCCTTTTTATGAGTGAGTGTGTATACATTTTGGTTCACAGTTCTGAAAGGAATATTTGCAAATTCGTAAATCAGGTTTTGTAACGTTACATTCCTGACTTGCATCTGAACTTTTCTTTCAGAGTTCAGGGTAGCTTTCTGGTTGAAATGAATCCTTATTTTGAGTAGCTGTACTGTCTGTTTCATGGGTGACTCCACAACATGTGCCTCTGCCCTTGTGCATAGAAAGAAAAGTCCCTATGATGTCCGGCATACTGGAGTTGCAGTTTTGACAGTCCTTGCCCGAGGAAGGTCCTCACCTATGTTCAATAATGTAGAGACTTGTTAGAAACCAATCCTAGAGCTGAATATGTATCTAAGTAACCTAAGAACATTTCAAAGTGAATATATTACAGGAATATTATTTTAAAAAACCAAGGAAGATAAAATATTTGTACTTTAAAGAGGAAAAATCTTAAAAGGAGTATGCCTGTGCTATACATCTCAGTGTGTTTAGCTAGTTAATCGTATGGGTATGGGAAAGTAGAAAAAATCAGGGGAAACAAAAAAGAAGGAAATAATTGTAAAGGTGAAAAAGATGCATTGTAATTTGTCTTTGTAAAGGGTAGAAACTAGACTTGCAAATAAAATGAAAGCTCTTTCTTAAAAATGCAACAGAAACATGAATAAGCTGGCGGGAGACTTCACCAATTTTGGAAGGGTTGACATTACACACTATGTAGAAGTGGTCAACTTTGCACACAGAGTGCATAGAAAATCTGGTAATCAGATAGTCCAGTCTGAAAATGGTAGTAAAAATAAAGGCTTAATGTTTTGGATTATTTTCTTTTTGCTTTAGAGCTTGTAAGAAGCTTGGCTAACTATAAGTGGACAATGGTCAGAATTATCTCTCTGTTTCTTAAATTAAGCTATAAGCTTTTTCAAGGGCAGATCTTAGTATTTTGAAGATCCAGATCTGAAATGCACATTAGTAAGGCACTCTTATTATGGCAAAGTAATGTGAAAAAAGAAAATTGTAGAAAAAAAATGAGATCATGTGCAGTCATTATTTTAAATTTCATTAACAGTTTAAACCTCATATACAGAGAAGTACCCAATTCTCTCGATTTTTATGAACTCTTGAGTTGTTGACTTTAGCTACATTTAAAGAGTTAAACTAGAATGAAAACAATTTAACAGAGAATCATGCCCTGGGTTTTGAAAAATCAGTGTAAATAGGCATGACCTATCTTCTCCTTTCTTCCCTCAACCTAGCACTTTTCATTCCTTAATGAGATAGAGAACATGTGTAGGACCTACTTCTATGATTTGCTTATCTTTCTCAGACCTTCAGGGCTCCCGAGAGGAACTAAATCAAATCTAATCAAACAAATTCTTACCAAATTTAACAAATAACTAGGAGATACTGAAGCCAGAATAATAGATGCAACCAATATGTAAACTCAGGATGTAACTGTAAGACAATTAGAGGAAAGAAAAATAAGTCAGAAAAAATAAGGCAGAAAATGTTGTGGTTCTAATGCTGTATTTATTAGCTGTCTGGGTCAGCTACTTTATCTTTTTCTAATCATCTGTGTAAATAAGACTAGCAATGTCATATTCTTTCATTCCTGCACTACACTGACAACTTTCATTGCTTAATGAGATAGAATGTTTCTAGGTTCTACATATGTATACTCATTCTCTTCAACCCTTTAGGGCATCTTCCTTCCCATGATGAAAAAAATCCTCGAAGAATAATAAACAGTTTGCAGTGAATTCAACAAATAAGTAGGATATGCATGCAATGCTTTAAATTTTCAGTTATAATAAAATTACACTGAATATCCGCAACATAAGTGTCTGCTTTAGGTGCAGTATGGCATGAATCAGTGCACTGGTCATTTCCTCTGGAGTCTACATTATTGACTATTTTTGGACACAGAACATTTCATTTAATAACCATGTCTTGATTAACAAAGTGATACCTTAAACATGAGTAGTCTTTTCAGACAATCCCATTGTTTATATCGATAAATGCTTATAGTGATGACATTCTAAATGGATAATATGACACAAAATATATCAGTACTGTTTCCCGTACTGACCTTTTTCCACATTCTTGCAGAGCAGTTTTACATGTAGCTTCCTTATATTTGAGTCTCTTGCCCTCCTTAAAGTAATGGTCCCACAGATACAAGAACTTCTCTGAATCCCATTCTGAAGAACTGGTAAAAAACATGAAATGTCAGCCTGAAACAAGAATCTTTTCAAAATTCTAGGATAACATCCCTGGAGTAACCTTAATGTCAAGTCAACACATTATTTGTTTGGGGTGGAAAAGAAACAGGAAGGGAAATATTAAGACCCAAAGGCAGACTAAAATAACACAGAAACCAGTCAAAAATCTAGAAGCAGTGAGACTGGGACCGTTCAGAGTTGGAAATTCCTTTGTGGATACACATAAATGTTAAAAGAAAGGAGGTCTGAGCAAATTTGCAAGGAACCCAGTGGCCACAAGATATTGAATATAAGCATCATGGGAATGCTGATACTGGGAGTAAATGCTGCCTATGTTGATCTTAGTCTAACAAAGTAAACAAAATCTCTTACGAGTTACAGAAAACATGAAAAATAGTTTCACCTTTTCACTTCTAAATATTAATTCCTGAAAAATCTCTGTAATGCTGTTAAGTGCATTTGGGGCATTTCCACCAGGAACAAATACTTCCTACCTGTGTGTTACCTGCTATAACCTTCATATTGTTATATTTTTAGGTTCCTTCAGCACTGGCATCAAAGGCTGACTGAACGATTTGAAATCTATTTAGAACATGAATGTCTTTTTGCTATCCTTAATCTGCCTTTTTAATTTCCCTTTTCAATCATTTTTATTCACATGGATCAGTTAAATACATGAAAAGGGAATGATTTGTCTCTGATGATCCTGATTAGGTTAATGCATATTTCATTATCATATTTCAGACGTAATTTTAAAGTGGTTTTACCCACTCACTTAATGACTGTGACTCCTAGATCTTGACCTAATTCCTTACTCTGGATTTACCTCCTTCTGCTTGGTTTAGCAAGACCACGTCGAGTTCTGACATCTTCTCATTAGATTTCTGCCAATTTCAACATTACATGGCTATGTGTGATCTACTGTCCTGCCCTGTCATTGATTTCAGCCCTCCTCTTTTTCTTCTGTCACTGTCAACTCCATCATCACACTCTGGATCAATCAGCTTCATAAATAACCCATTCATTCCTTTAGCCCTTCCTTCTCTGTGGACTTGTACAGGTCCATTACTTCCAAGTCCTCTGTCTTCCTCATCCATAGCGTTTCAAGAATGTGGACTCCATTATTTCTACCTTTAGGAATTTAAGAGTTGGGAGTATAAGTCTGATCTAGTCACCCTCAGTTCTTTTTATAACCACTGAGAGAAAAATATATATGCAGAAATTGATTCATTTCACCTTCCTTAAACATCTATTTTAGGTTGAGATGAATTAACCCCAGATAAGATCTATTCCTCTCCATAAGCTTACAGGGAGTGTTAGGTTATCTGTTCAGCTTGGAAACTTCAAACACCAGATTTAGGACATATGATTCCTAATCATGTCGAACTTATTGTTCATTGGTCAACTTTGTCTACTATTATGATAAGTCAGAGATTGCCTTGCTACAAGCGATGGTAAATATATTTGTGCTGAGTTAACAGCATGATTACTTTCACATCTCAGCACAACAATCACCTTTTTCTAACTATGGGATGATCTTTATTGCTGCTAGGTTTCTTCTGCAATGCACCCTCTGATTTTGGTTCCTTGATTATAATTGAGCCAGAGTTATGTGTTTCCCTGGCTGTCGGTGACAACATGAGTTCAGGTAGGTGGAAACCATAGCCAGTTAATATCTTTCATCCTCTGGGTTTACTCTGGACCTTTGACATCTGAGCAGTTATGCTTTGTCAGAGCAGAATCTATATGGTTGCCATCAGGCAAATTATTTTGTTTTTTAGCACTCATAACTTAAGGCAAGTTCTACAGTTGGTGGCCAATCACATATAGTGTTCCCCAGGGCTCAGTGTTGGGGCCACTCATGTTTAATATCTTTATCAACAAACTTGACAAAGATATTAAGAAAGAATAAGAACACCTTCAGTAATTTTGTAGACAACACTAAGTTAGGTGGGAGTGTGGATCTGCTGGAGGGTAGAAAAGTGCTGCATAGGGACCTGGACAGGCTGGATTGATGGGCTGAGGCCAATGTATGAGGTTCAAGAAAGCCAAGTGCTGAGTCCTGCATTTCAGTTTTAAGAAACGCAGGCAACACTACAAGCTTGGGGAGGAGTGACTGACAGAAAAGGATCTGGGAGTGTTGATTGACAATCAGCTGAATGTAAGCCAGCAGTGTGCCCACGTGTTTCTTCTGAACACAAGAAAGCGCTTTTTTTAAATGTGTCAGTGATTAAGAACTGGCCTATTTTGCCCGGAGAGGTTGTGTAGTCTCCATCTTTGGAGATATTCAAAACCTTATTAGACATGGTCTTGGGCAATCTGCTCTAGCTGACCCTTCTTTGAATGTGGTGGGGCTTGGACTAGATGATTTGCAGAGGTCCCTGGCAACCTCAAGCATACTGTCATTCTGCCAAATCACAAAACAATTCATTAACAATAGGTGTAACAAGGCCATAAAATTATCCTATATCAGTGATATTTAGACATTTTATTTTTGTTCCGATTCAGATAACTGCAAAGTGCCTGAAGTGGTAACATTAAAGCAAGTGTCACAGATAACAGGATGGTTTGTGCAATATTATTTAGATTATTTTTGTTATTTTAATTATTTGATACTTGAGATATTGAGTGTTCTTGATCCACATGCTGTCCTGAATTGGGGCTCACATGTCGTCTGCTCTCACAAAAGAAATGAGCATATGGGATTTATAGCTTTTATTTTGGTACAGAAATAGATCTAGTCCTTTAAGGTGTGCATGTCTTATTGATAACATAAAACTGTGGGGAGACATAGGTGATAGTAGGGACAAAATTCTGTCAACTTTGTTCTAGCAAAGCAGAATTTTTCTTTTTACTGAATTTGCTTGTTATTTGTAAGACTGGAACACAAAAATTGGCATTGTAGAGTATGCAAGTTCAAGTCCACTACTGTTAACAAACACCTACCTTAGCTGTGGCACAGGATTTGTTTAGCATTGTTCTCATGGGTTTGTAAACTCCTAGGATTATGTTTAAGGACTGGGTTTTGATCATACTCTTGAAGTTGTTAACTTCCTCCCTGTCCTTTTTATTTGTAATACAGATATAGCTAGAGTAATGAAGCAAAATTGTCCTTTCTGGACTAATCCACACAAGCTGTTGCAAAATCATTCAAATCCCTCATGACAGGCTCGATGTTTAATATTAATCATGACAAAAGAACATATATGCTTAAGTACAAGGTCATTTTAAAATCAGATCTATACATACTTCTAGGCTGTGACTTAATGTTCCTGGCCCTACGACCCTCACCTTCCCTCTCTTTGCTTTCTGACTGCTTGCATCATTTCACAAATTAGATCCTGACTCCTTGACTGACTCTTCCCCTGTCCTTGGACAGTGTCATTGTTTGATCCTACTGACTACTGTTATTCTGCAAATGAATAAAAATGAGAATATCAGATATATATGGCCTATGATGTGCTGCCGAAGAGTTCAGATTCTGTCTGGGAGAGGGTTCATGATCCTCCTCTTTCTTTATGCTCCTTTGACCTGATCCGTAAATCTTTATCCACATCTGAAGTGGCCTTACCTGTGCAAGAATGGAGTTGTGACACACAAAGTTATAAGTCAAATGATTTAGAAGGATCTGTTCATAATCAACAGCTTTACATTATTTAGATGTGAAATGCAATTAAACTAAATACGTACCTTTGAATGTTCAGTTCTCTTT
Source organism: Trogon surrucura (assembly GCA_020746105.1). Classification (NCBI taxonomy): domain Eukaryota; kingdom Metazoa; phylum Chordata; class Aves; order Trogoniformes; family Trogonidae; genus Trogon; species Trogon surrucura. Next base: position 36,662,382 of record CM036617.1, read on the forward strand.
TTTTTCCGATGGTGGGTGGTGAGACCTAATAGGATTTCTTCTTCTCATCCATCAAATTGACCTCTTTGCTAATTAATGAAACTGTGAGAATCTACAGAACTTGTGGCTAATGAGAATGTTTCACTTACTGGTGTATGTGAAAGCATTCACAGCATTAAAGCATCATTCCAGATGAACTTAGGTGAATGTTTGGCAGAAACATTCCTACTAAAAAAATAGAACAGAACAGTATCATTAAATTACATCCCCACTTCAACACTCATGTACAGCCTCATACCTCACTGAATTTTAAAAACTTTGTGTTGCTACACTCTTGGGCTTGATAGAAGAGAACACATAGGCCAGATTCATGCTATGTATTTCAGGTATATAACATGGCAGTTGGTGTTTTAGTTTCGTCTATGTGCAGTTAGCATGGCTAGCGTATTTGCCAGAAAAACAAACAAATAAGTTTAGCTTACACTAAGGTTATGTACCTATGTACCTTACACTGAGGCCAGTGAAACTTATCCTCAGCTTCTTTTAACACCCCAACAAGGAAGGAAGGAAGGAAGGAAGGAAGGAAGGAAGGAAGGAAGGAAGGAAGGAAGGGAGGGAGGCAGGGAGGCAGGGAGGCAGGGAGGCAGGGAGGGAAGGAGGGAGACAGACACGAATTATTTAAAAGATATGTATGAGAAGGAGCTCACATGCCCTGTATTTCAATCATATGAAACACTGATATTTTGATGAGCTACAAAAAACTCCATGAAAAATTATCCCATAAGCTACTGGAAAGTTTTGGGCAGTTACCTCTGAAAAAGCTTTAGCTAGAGACTGTTCATAATAATCTACTACTTTAAATAAACCATCTTTTATGGAAGTGTTTAAGGACAACTACTTAAGAATAGCTACTTTATTTAGTTTTCAGCTGTTGTGGCAAAAATGAGACATAAAATAAAACAAGTTTGTATTTGCCAGAGAACCTTTTAACATTACTAGTTTTCTCCTTGACAGTCGAACCTGAGTGGGAAAAGCACCCATCACCTAGCAGGTGTTCACAGAAGGATGTGGGTGCACAAACCAGTGTGGTGTGCCTATTCTCCTATCAGTTAATTGGAAAGAAAGCAAACTGTTGAAGTTTCATAACAAGCTGCATCAACTTGGCATTTTTCCCCTCTTTCAATCATACCCAAGTAGGAATAAAAGGTCGGAAAAAAAATAGAAAGGAAGTAAAACATTATAGATGATGAGATTTAGTAGAAAGGGGTGCACAGCTGTTCACGAAGCTGCTGCCACATAATTTCTGAAGTACAACATAAATAATATTTTTTTTTATTGGACGTAGATGCAAACCATCTATTTAATGTGCACACTGACATGGCAGTTGGTGTTTTAGTTTTGTCTATGTGCAGTTAGCATGGCCAGCATATTTGTCAGAAAGACAAACAAATAAGTTTAGCTTACACTCTCCTATAATTACGGAGTGTGAAGTTCCTTGAAGAAAGAGAAGTGAATGCTTCAAGGAAGAAAAAGTTTACAATAATGGATAACAGCAAATGCTTCTACCAAAAAGTACTGCCACAGCAGAGACAAGCACCAGACATTTTTTTGTCTCATCCCTCTTTCTGCATGGCTCAGTTCTTAAGTCTGCCCCACAATCTTCTCTGCTCTCATTGTCTTTAAAGGAGTGCAGGAAGTAGATCAAAGAAGTAGCACACACTGCCATGGGTCTTGATGCACTAGACATTGAAAAGTTAGAATGTTAAGGTCATAGAACTGTAAAATTTCTTGACTTATAACTTTCCATGGTTTTAGGAATTAGGCGTTTAAATGCATCATTTGATTTAAACTGACTTCAAGTTACAACGTCTGTAGTCCATGTACACCAGTTCTAGACTAATAAAATAATCCCAGATGTGGAGCTCAGCTTTATTACACCTATTTCTAAATGATCTAGCAGAAACATCTAAGTTAGAAGTTTTGTTCATTGTGTATCAATATGCATCACCGAAGAATAACTGGGGTCTTAAATGAATGAAGGTCTCCAGTAGCTATGCAGAGAACCTGCATGTTTATACTAAACTAAACTGTGACGTGAAGGTCTAAAACTGAGTGATTTGAATGTCCTCCACTGTCACTGGAATTAAAATTTTCATTAAAATGTACAGCCAAAATAGAAATACAGAAGATCTAGGCCGATCTTACCTATCTACATCCTTTATTTCAGTGCCTTTTTTATTGTGCTGAAAATATGGCATATAACTAAGCCGTATAAGCCAAAATTTTTCAAAAAGACTGAAAACTCTAAAAAGACAGGGGAAAACCCATTGCAATATTTCCCTAAAAATTCTATATTACTTGCTAATAAAAGGAATAAATTATATTTTGAATGATTTAAATAAATTACGAAATTCTACCTCAAATTCAACTCAGTTACTAAGCTGGAAAGTGCTGTTGGGGAGTTGTTAATCACTTAGCTTATAAAAGCTTACAGTAAAAGAAAATGAAAATCACATATAATTATTCCCAAATATTCTTATTAATTACAATACATCTGTGAATTCTGCGGAGAGAGCTGTAAGATTTTTGTTGTTTTACATTGGTCATGATGAAATCGAATTTTAGTTTTAATTTTCATCTCTAAAATCTCTTAAAAAGTAGGAAGGAATAGCTGGAATTCAGTAGTACACAAGACTGGAATATGTAGGTCAGTCAAAGTACAAACACCTGCCTCAGAGAATAGCCTTCAACAATGTTTCAGGTGCCTTCTAGTCCCATTCAGCATGAACAACTGAAATCTACTGTCAGGTCATAGCTAAGTAATTTATGGACATGCTTATCGATGTGGTCTATCTCAGAAAATTGACATAAAATTGATGTTAAAAGAGAGGTTCATTAGATCATGTGCTCCCAAATAGGACTTCAGTTTTCAAATGTTCATTGGTTTTCACTGAGAAAATCAATTTTTCGAATCATCCTTTGTGTTGGGTGGTAAAATGAGTGTGAGAAGACTACTGGAGAAGTTTTTTATTTTGGTCCTTAGTCCTTATATTTCTCATTTAAGAATGTGATTTCAAGATTGCTGATAACCCATTCTTCAACAGAAAAATACACTCAAGAATAGATGGGAAAGATGAATGGAGTGTGTATCACTGGCTAGACAATAGCTACTAGAGGATGCAATGTCTGTCTGCAAACATTTGAATTGTATGAACACCTAGGAATTATAGGTTTTGTTTAAAGAAGTCCAAGGGAGCATAACTAGCAACAACAGAATGAAAATGAGCTAAGAAAAATGCAGACTTTACATCAGAAAAACTTCCTGTGAGGTCTATTAGTCTGTAGTGGTCTCCCTGAGGATGTATTGGAAGCCCATCACTTGAATAATTTAATGCTATACTGGATAAAGCACTCAAGAATATACTGTAGGTAAAAAAACCAACCCTGTACTGACTTAATACAGCTGCTGGATAGATAAAAAACATGTCTACGTCGCACAGAGTTCCCATGGATTTGGGGGTCAGGCTGTTCAGTGTATGACAGGCCTACAAACTAGAAGGCTATGCCAATTTTCACTGTGCAACAACAGATTCTTTGGGTCTTAACATGCGTCTGCCTACTGTTTTCCTCTTCAATATAGTCCATGGCAGGAGAAATGTTATCTTTTTTGGATAAATTTGCTTGTTGGTTGATTTTTTTTTTTTCTCCTTTATGCCTACAGTGTTAGGTGGGTGAAATTTGGTGTGGTGTCAGCGACTCATGTTGTTAACAAGTTGACTGTTCTGCCTCAGCTACAAACAACTGATCTGCCAGAGTTCAGTAAGATCCAGGAAAAGCTATATCTAAAAGGTTTTTATAAAACTTTGATAAAGTTCTACTGACTAGAGACAAATTAATTATGTTTCTAATACTGTCAGCTCTATGTGCTCATGGTGAAAATTTCCATTTTGCGTGTTCTTACAATGTAGTATTTATTATTATCATTGTACTGAAATGTAGTTTGCAGCCATTGTTTTGTGTAGGCAGTACAGTTATTTCAATTTTACTGTCTATTAGAAATGATATGTTTGGCTTTCAATGTTCCAACTTAAACTGTAAGCACACTTATAAAATCTCAGTCTCAGTCTGGCTTTTAGCAGAAATAAGGATGCAACACTGGGTTATGCAGTTCCAACAGAGCAATACTGAGTGTAACAAGATTAAATATCATGCTCTTGTCCTCTTTTTTGGCCTACCATGGGCTCCTATATTTTATTGGCTGGTAAAAGGGCCTTGAAACGATTATGCAGCTGATTTGACTTTAGTAGGCTCAGGGAACTGTGACTGCTGTGATGGGGAGGCTGGGTCTTGAAGGACTTGTCAAGAGGGCAAAAAAAAAACCAAGCAAACTGAAGCACTACCAAAGTGTGTTTACAATCCCAGTGTCTTTTGGGAAGCTGTTTAATCACAATAAGAAGTGTGTCTTCCACTCTGAATAAGAAATAGTTAAATATTGATTGCAGAGGGTACATCCAAAACCCCAGACGCAATTTGTCTGTGAAGGACTATCTGTGAAGAGGCTGACCTACACTCTTCTCAGTTCTTATGGAAAATTCTGTTATTTTTGTATGGCTGTTTTGTCTGGGTGTACTTTACAAATGAAAGTAGTAAAGATTACAAGAAGAATGGTTGAATGGTTTCTTTTTGGCCTGTGACAAGAGAGATCTTCAGCTCCATACAGGGCCATAGACTTGCTTGGTCATGTTCAATAGGTCTGCTTGCTCTATTTGCTTTTTTTTACCATCTATTAAATAAAGCTGGTAATTCACAGAGTTGTGTCATGGTTTAACCCCTGTGTGCAGCTCAGGTCCACACAGCCACTTGCTCACTCTCAGCCAGTGGGATGGGGAGAAGAAACAGAAGGGCAAAAGCATGAAAACTCGTAGGTTGAGATAAATGCAACTTAACAGGTAAAGCAAACTTATGCACACAAGCAGAGCAAACTAGAGAATTCATTCACCGCTTCCCATGGGCAGGTAGGTGTTTAGCCATCTCCAGGAAAGTAGGGTTCCGTCACACCTAATGGCGACTTGGGAAGATAAACATCATCGCTCTGAACACCCCGCCTCTTCCGTCTTCTTTCCTGCAGCTTTTATTGCCAAGCATGATGTCTTATGGTGTGGGATATCCCTTTGGTCAGTTGGGGTCAGCTGTCCCAGCTATGCCTCCTCCCGATTTTTTGCATAACCTCAGCTTACTTGCTGTCAGGGAAGGCTGAAAAAAAAAAAGCTATATAAGTACTTCTCAACAATAGTTAGAACATCCCTGTGTTATCAACACTGTTTTCAACACAAATCCAAAATATAACACAATAAAAACTTCTATCAAAAAATGTTAATCCTATCCCAGCCAAAATAATACATTATCAAGTTAAATAAGTTAACAGTGTGAAATACTCAGGCATTACAGTAATGGTAGCTATAGCAAGAGACAGAGTTGTTCTCACAGTCTATGAGAATTATAAAGGCTAGTCCTTCCAGGAAGTGCACTATTAAGATTACAATTATTTTTTTCAACATTCATCTTGTCCTACGAACCTGTGGTAGTTAACATTACCTTCAGGTGAGTTAGCAGCATGTTCAGAATACTCAATAAACCATGAAAAATTTTCCCCAAGTAGGGTGATTTCTTTTTCTTTTTTTTTTTTGTTTTTTTTTGTTGTTTTTTTTTTCAGAGCTTGGCAAAGCCAGTAAATTTTGGTAAGCAGTATATTTCTTCAACTGCTGACAAATTTGGAAGCTCAACAATGTTCTCTCCCAGATTTTTTAATTTTCTGTTATATAGGAAAATGGAACACAAAGTTGAATGAGAAGAACAAAACAGAAACTGCCAATGTTTTAAAAAACTTTCTCTTTTTTACAGAAACATTTCTTGGATTTATTTTCTCGGTAGATTAAAAAAGTTTTAGAAACTGACATAGGCATTTCTTTGCCCTAGTTTCTTAAGTGTTCTCTAATGGTTACAGATCTACTTGTAAAATTCCTTCCTCATACGGCAAAAAAGTCTATTTCTATGTGACAGAGTTTGTGGGGTCAAAGCTTATAGTTGTAATAGAATACTCAGGCAGAACTAAATAACAAAGAATAAAGTGAAAAACACCAGTAAATTAAAATAAAGCTGGAATACACTCAATTAGCTAAATTACTATTGATATCTGTCATTATAAAGTACCCAGGGCTGTATAATTTTGTTCTAATCCCCTAAATGCGCAACTAAGCAAGTGAGAGAACATATATTCCTACAACCCCCAGTGGAGACATTGAGATTATGCATGCTCTCACTAATTTAAAGAGGGACTTTCACACTGGGATACATTTTAAAAAGAGAACATTTAAATAAAAAGCAATTTTGTCTGCCTGTAATTGTATTCCCCTTGCTGCTATTGCTAATTATTGAAGATATTTGTGCTTGAATGGGTGAACTCTTTTTTTTTTCTTTTTAATTTTAAACAGCTCAGTTTCTACTTCCACTCAATCCTGCTGAAATCACAGGATCAGGGTCTTTCTTCCACATTCCAGTTTGTCAACGTCAGTGTGGAGGACTGGCCCTGAATGACAGCCTGCCTCACCATGGTCTTCACCACAAGCCAGAGGAGAATCTCTGCCCCAGCAGCTGGACAATCTCCTCACCTTCCTTCTTCACTGACCTTGGTGTCTGCAGAGTTATTTCTCTCATATATTCTCGCTCATCACTCTGGCTGCTGCCATGTAGTTTATTTTTTTTTAACCCTTCTTAAAAATGTTATCACAGAGGAGCTGCCATCGTTGCTGACGGGCTCAGCCTTCATCAGCTGAGAGTCCATCTTGGAGCGGGCTGGCATTGGCTTTATCAGACACAGAGGAGAATTCTGGCAGCTTCTTTCAGAAACCACCCCTACAGCCCCCTTGCTACCAAAACCTTTCCATGGGAAATCAGTACAGTAAGTCAAGTGGCAAAATCATCATGCTCAAATGCAGGAAGTCATTTAAAATGCTTGGCTAAAAAATCTGAAGCCAATCTACAGCCAGCCATATTCAAACTAAAAACGAGATTAAAAAAATTCAAAATTTGAACGATACAAGTGATGAGTTCCAGGAATTTTCTCAGAAAATTAGCAGATCCTTTCTCTCTCTGTATTTCTACACATAAAGACTGAATGCTTTTTACATATCAGCCACATACATGCTATTGGGCTCAATAGGGAGATTATGGGACATTTTTTAATACATAGGAAACTATCTATTGGCCCTTTCTGTCCTTTAGAACAGGCTAGTATAAGCTTGACCTTACTCTAGTGATCTGAGAGCTGATAAGTACAGTAAAGATGATTATACTTAGAAACATTCATCCTTGTTTCACTCTATGATTTGTGTCTCCTAAAAAAATACCATCCTTTCTTGCCACGCAGAATATCAGAAGGAAATCCCTGTAATGAGTGTAGCCCTGTGATAAGACTGTGAGTTTGTTAACATTCACATGCAAACTATGGACAGGCTTTTTATATACAATTTTATATATATTTTTTTATATAATGGGAAGATGATGTGAATTTTGAATGTGGCGGGCAACTGGTGACTCCTCAGCAGTTCAACCAAAATTCCCATGCTAGGGGTACATTGCATAACTATTCAACGGACAGGTCTTAGCTCAAAGCTTCTGGGGGAATCAAAATCCCAGCTTTGGGAGAGTGTGCAATACTCAGAATTGATCATGCCAAAGTCACTAGGCTACCCTTGTTCTCTGACATGTGCTGGTCCAGTGATAGGATACTTTGTAATTCTTTAACAGTGAATTGCTCACAGAGTTGCCTTATTATTATTCTGAAACGTGGTTTGGATCTTACATTTTTCCAGCCATATGAGGGTTTCTGAATGTGGTTAATAGGATCAGAGAGCCTGACTGTCCTCCAAATTAATATTGCTTAAAGCTGGATTTCAGAAAGCATATTTTGAATAAAATGTCTGAAATATTTCCTAACTGAATTACCAGATCTAGCAATACGCTAGCATGCTTTTAAAGACTCTGCTTTGCAGGCCATCACAATGTCCCTTAATAAATTTCATTGCTTACCCTGGCAAGTTATACACATATACTACACATCTGAAGACTTTCTCAATACATTTTTGTTAACAATAATAATTTATTAAATCACCTTGTTTAAGTAAGGATACCTCATCTGGCTTTAGTTTTCTGCTACATTAGTTTCAGATATGGCCATTAGATCATTTACTGATACTGTTTATTTTATACTTCTGATTATGTGGAATAGCAACTACACGAACAAAATAAATAAGCAAGAATTAAGGAATGTGAAATGAAAAAAATACGTGGTCGTAGATTTTAAACAGTTTGAAAAAGTTTCTTTTAGTACAAGTCATAAGTAAATTGTAGAATTCCTTACTGTTAAAATGTCTAGACTAGATATGTTAGCTATAGATATACTTGGGCCACAATTTTCTGGCATCGAGTCTGACTGCTGAGGAACAGCTAGTAGTTGCACTAAACTCTTATAGCCTTCAAGACAGAGTAACTTCATCCAAACTACCTATTGGGAATGGCTCTACATTGTGCCTGACTCCCAAATAGTGCCTGGGAATTATTTGAAAGAGCTCTAATTGATATAAGCCAAAACTCTGCCAGGGACTGTTATAACAGTTTAACAGATGATCTAGTTTCAGTTTGGGGAATATTTCCTGGCTCTGTTTAATTTCATACCACTCAGCCTACAGATGCAAAAAATATAAACAGTTCAAAAGTGATTCAACAAACAGTAAAAGAAATATATTCTATTAAATACAAAGATGCATACAAAATAAGGAGTATCTGTTATCTACAACACCAAGAAAGACTCCTTAAGCCACAAACAGGTGAAGATTAGAAGAGTATCAAAACACTTTATTCTTACATTTATCTCAGGGAATCTGTTCTTGGCCACTACTAAGAACAGAATATTAGGGTGCACTAAGACAGATAAATCTTTGGTCCTATGTTCAATAAATGCGGGGGTGCATGCAAAAAAACGGTTGGACTGAAGGTGGTTCCATGAAGAGGGACATGTGTTAAGTAAAAGGATAGCATGGAGTTTAACTTTGAAAAAAGCAATCTATCATAGACTCCAGCTTGTTACTGATTTATTGCACATAAGATTGTGGAGCCAGGCAGATGTTGCCACATGATGCCAGGGAAATTAATTTTACCTGTGCCATAGGAACAGAGCAGGAGACAAGATGTAATAGGTAGTATATGAGAGGGGATTAAAGGTTCATGGCAAATCTACGCCTGGAGCTCTAGAAAAGCAATTATAGAGGTGAGCCGATCATTTCCCATTACAGATGGACTACTACAGCACATAACCCTGCCACTCTAATATTTTAAGAAGAAGCTGTATGGAAAACATGAGATAACAAGAATATCTGGTGACTAAAGATATAAAAAAAATACCTAGATTTTCAAAATACTGACATTTACCATCTGGACTTTTGAAAATGTAAGAACTTTGAAAAGTGCATACTTCCTCTGTCTGTATATATGCATATACATGTATATGTGTATATATATGTATATATACATATGTATATATCTACCTGTCTGTCCCTCTGACCATAAAACATGTAGCCAAAAGGGAAAAGACAATTGATATTGTATGATATTGTGTAATGGAAGAATAGGATATTGTGCATCCTTCAGAATTGCAAAGTTAGCTCCAGATACCAATCTTAAACACAACAGTTAACCTCCGTATCTTTTAGGTTACATTTTTTCTACATTGGATATATATCTGCTTTCGGATAGAGTGCAGCTTATTTTCATACAGATGTTCTCTTTGTTTAACAATTTAGTTTTCTGATGAAAGGAAGTATCCTCATTTTGCAGCTATGAGTGCATGCATATTTTTGTGTCAAAAAGGTGCTGCATGTGACAAAAACATCTTAGTGATAGTACTGGTTAGATAAAAAATGGAATATGAGCCAGCAATGTGTGCTCTCAGCCCAGAAAACCAATCCCATCCTGGACTTCATCAAGAGATATATGGTCAGCAGGTTGAGGGAGGCGATTCTGCCCCTCTACTCTATTCTTGTGACATCCCACCCACAGTATTGTGTTCAGCTCTGGGACTCCCAAGACAAGAAGGACATGGACCTGTTGGAACGAGTCCAGAGGAGGGCCATGAAGATGACCAGCGGGTTGGAGCAGCTCCCATACAAAGACAGGCTGAGAGAGTTGGGATTGTTCAGTCTGGAGAAGTCTCCAGGGTGAGACCGTGTTGTGGCATTTTGACACTTAAAGGGGGCCTACAAGAAAGACGGGGGTAATCTCTTTATCAGGGCTTGTTGTGACAGTATGAAGCATAATGATTTTAAGCTAGAAGAGGAAGGATTTAGACTAGATATAAAGAAGATATTTTTTGCAATGAGGGTAGTGAAATACTGACACAGGTTGCCCAGAGAGGTGTTAGAAGCCTCATCCCTGCAAACAGTCAAGATCAAGTTGGACAGGGCTCTGAGCAACCTGATCTAGTGAAAGGGGTCCCATCTCACTCCAGTGGGTTTGGACTAGATGACCTTTAAAGGGGCCTTTCAATTCAAAGCATTCTATGCTTCTATGACTCTAGTGAACAATTGAAACTGCAAACTTGTGTGTGCCACAGGCCTGAACTCCCTCTGTCACCAGTGTAACACTCTGAAACTCATTACAGCTGAACTAACCTAAAATCCGTGCACTTGTGAACAAAAACTAATTCCTCAAACAAAAACTATGTCACTTTACGAGCTATTGTAATTTCAAAGGTATTTTTATTAGCTTTCTGGGTAAACAGCCAATGTATTTACTGCTGATACAACTGAGAGGAGCAGTAACACTCAGCAGAAGCAGGCTTAACAAGTGCAGATATTTTGAAAATTCCAGTTATATCCTATGTTATATCACATATGCCCAGTTATATTCCATATGGTCTGTAACACATGGAATTTGTTTGCTGTTTCAGTTGTGTTTCCATTTTCAAAGACTGATAACTATGAACATGTTTACCTTTAATTTTTAAATTGACAGGAATGAACAGATAATATGTTGTTGCTCAAGGACTGATAGGTGTGACTAACCAACCACAGGAAAAAAAAAATCCATTGCTTTTAGACTAATCAATACTAGTCTTCATCCCAATTGCATAATCTTGGATGTTGCAAAAATGCATCTGTAACCACTTTCAGAGAAGACACTGCACATTTATTAAATCTGAGACAGCACCATTACAATCAACTTAAACTTGAGATCTGCTGAACACGTGAAACTATAGTTTCCAAATATCTTTCTTTTCTTTAATTGAGGTTTGTTCTGCTGACAGATGAATGCATCCTCAGCTGAATTTGAGTAGAACTACTGCAATAATCAGTGACACTACTTGAATGACAAAACACGTAGCCTGGCTCCCTGCATGGTTATGTCTAGGAATGTCTCTCAGACAGAACTGACTCCTACTTTTCCTAATTAAAAGTGATAATAACTGTTTTATTGGATCTAAATTACACTTTTATTTGACAAACCTAATCTAAAGTGTGACCTATCAGTGACATTTTGAGGCTGGGCACAACTATACATAAATTGCAAGAGAGTGATATGTGTTGCAATCAAGAGGTAAAGTGAAGAGAGATAAAAAAATTCCAAAACACAAATGAAGGATGAAAACACATCAAAACATTATAGCTGACGAGGTTTGCAGTTTGGAATGGAATCAGAGCTAACTCTGCAGAATATTGCTTACCAGGCTAATGGCTAGAATCAAATATATGGAACTTTGAAGTTTCTGATAGTTGTGATTTGATTTCTGTAACATAAATGAAGGAAGTTTTAGAATTGAATTTGCAAATAAAGTATGAAAAGCTTGCCTTAGTTATTTGAATTCTAGCAAGAATGCTATCTCTCTTTTTCATGTGCTTTTCATCAACAAGTCCTTAAGTATTTTAAATAGACATTTGAGCACTCTCATCCACATTGCCCAGATGAAGGAGCTACTGAGATTGTACTACAAGCTTGGCAAATACTTGAAGTAACATCTAAGAACCCGATAATGTTACAACCCGAGAGGGATAGAGGTACTTTGTAGAGAGTGGTATCCACCACAGCTTCACCATCGTCTGCCCTTAAATCTGTGATAGGGATTCTACCTACTAGGGTCAAAATATTCTTGATAGCACAAAGACCATGTGTAGAAGAAATGATGATGGAAGGCAGTAAGAAATGCTTGGAGAAATAACTGAGAAAATCTATGTTGCAGCTATGTCAAAGTCCTAGGCTGATTTTTTTTTTTCAGAAACTATGGAATCATTGGAAGTAGTCATGGTAACATTTCAGTATATTATCTATTTCAAAACAATTTTTGAAAAAAATGTTAAAAATGCTCCTACTGTGGCATTTCAATGTATTTTTTAATTCTGAGGGAAAAAAAAATCTTCTGTAAAGTAAGATTAAAAAATATAGGTAATTAAAAATTATCTAAGGTAAACTTTTCAAGAACTTTAGCTGAAATTTTGGGTGTAGGTGGATTCATTTTTTTAAAAGATTTTAGATTATGATTTACTGCTTTGAAATAGGAAAAGTGCATACGTTTATAGATCAATGAGATGTGACAGCCAATGTCAAACTGTAAGGTGAGGTTAACATGACACCAAGCAATCGGATTGTTGGAAGAGCTGTGGCCGCTTGCTCTCCATGTAGTGTCACTCCTTTTACCTGAAGTGATTCCAACAAACGTATTGTACATTGACTTTGCCGTAAGCAATGGGATTTTGATTGTCCAAAAGGTACCTTTGGAAGTATAGAGACACATCTTGAGGAACATTGGAAGAGAGCATCAGGTCTTCGTTTCTCCAAAAGTAGATTTTTCCAGCTACACTGACTGTTAGTGAATCTCTGACGAATTTCACATAATCACAGAACAGATGAGGTTGGAAGGCACCTCTGGAAATCATCTAGTCCAATCCCCAACTCAGGCAGGATCACCTGGAGCAGGCGGCTCTGGACCCCTTCCAGTAGAGTTTAGAATGTCTCCAAGCAGACTCTGCAACATCTCTGTGCCAGTGCTCAGTCACCCTCACAGTAAAAGGATCTTTTCTTGTGTTCAGATGGAATTTAATGTGTGTCAGTTTGTGCTCATTGCCTCTTGTCCTGAAGCAATGGCCTTTTGTGGCCTTTTAACAGTACAGTGATAACAGATTGATGCAATGCCTGCATCTCTCTAGGAAGAATAAAGTTTCTATAGTTTCTGTCAGTGGCTGAGTTTACCTTATTTGTCTGGAAGCTTGAAAATACCAGATGTAGTAATCAATAGTAGCTGAGGGAAAATATTCTGGAAAGTATTTGTCAACAGACAAGAGGAAAGTTTCATATCACCTAATCATTATCTCAAATTTTGAGCATACGTGGGAAGGATTTGTAAATTCAGACAAGAAAAGTACTTGTATTCCTGCTATGATTTGGGAGTAGTAATTAAGTTACTTAGAAAACAAAAAAGGAACTAGTCACTAAAAGTGACACATGGAGCTTTGCAAAAGCTGTCACCTCTTACAGGGCTTGAGTTTTTTTTTTCCTTCTTTAGTCAGAACATGTGTTCTCAGTCAGTATAAAAATAGTAAGCAAAAAAAAAAGAGAGAAAATACATGGTGTATTTATGGTGTACACCATATGTCTTGTCTACTTAATCTACATATTTTTCTGAAACTTGGAAAAGATGGGGTTTTGCACTCTCTTTTGCCTGTAATACACACAAAAAAACATGTTTGCATTCAATAAATATAGGAGTAAACTCCCGGAAGAAGACACACCTGTATTTCTTTTTTCTTAATATTACCTCACATTGAACTGACCACCAGATGAGGGTACAGCTGTAAACTCTGGGATCAGTGACTACTAATGTGAACGAAATCCTAAAAACTGCAATGAAACATAACAACGGCAGCCTCACAATTCAGTCCACACGTTACCTGAAATATCTCATCCATGAGCTCTGTTTTTGCCTGTCTTGACTCAAGTTCCTCATGGAAGTATCATCTAGTTCAAGTTCTCTAGGCTCCTTTCCAAAGCTCTGCTATATAAGTCTATTTTAATGGTATGGTGGGTACCAGCTATCTTGGATTGATTTCAGGGGAAACATTGTGAGAGATTTAAGTTATTACTGTTATTGCTATTACCCAAATTCAACATGAGAGGAAAAGCATTAGAAGCATTCAAATGTCATCTCAGATGTGGGAAGTAAAAGAAGAGTGACTTCACAAGAGAAACAGAAAAGATAAAATGAGGAGAGAGACTATAATAGATAAAATTTGTAGTTAATAGTGTGTTGTCACTTTCTATTCTAGCTCTCCTAATATAAAGCCTAGTTGCCTCAAAATCTTAAATCTGTATCTTCAGGATTCCCTTATGAAGAGAATAAATATTTTTCCCTTAATTTTTAATGGACAACTAAAGCACAAAAAGCTGTGTATATAGGACAAGAGCAACATTTAACCTGGGCTTGAAGGCAAATGTGCTCACTGATGGAGTTAGTTACAAGAAAATTCCATGGAGAGTGGACTGATGGCCCTTATGAGGAGGAAAAATCCCAGGTGTGTTTTCTAGTTTAAAGCACACCCTCTTTAGTCAGATTTCTGGATTCCTTTCCAAGAAATGCAGAATGTTAAGTGCTTCTGAAAATCAATTAAAAAAGCTAAAATTACAAAGGAAGGTGTAGTCTTCATGATTTAGGACTCCTAAAGCAAGAGGGCAGTGTCAATGGCACTAATGTGGTCTGGTTCAAAGTCTTCCAAATCAATGAAAAACACTTTCCTTACACCAGAAGTAAATCACTAGTTGAAATAACACTAGCTTTTTGATGTTTCTGCAGTCACTGTCATATATTTATTTATTACATGTATTTCAGTGGTTGTCTGTTTTCTTTTATTAGTTGTTGTCTTTTGTTTTATTTCCAAGAGAAAAAGAATCAAACCAAAACCCCACACTATTGTAGGGAAAAAGTACACATCTTCACCACATTCACCAGCCTGCAGAAATAACAAATTATGACTAATCTGGATTGTGTGCATTAGTTGGTCTTCACCAATATTGCCCATGATATTTGGAGATTTCTTTGGGAAATTACAGGTTTATTTTTACTAGCTGCAGTAGTCTTTTGACTATCTTTATGCAAGTATAAGAAAGTAGATAAATTCTTGCATATTAAAATTAACGTATCCATGTCTCTAATAAACCAATGACTGAACATGTTCAAACATGACCAAACGGGTTTACAGTGCTAGAAAATGAGAGAGCATTTCCTCCTGTACATAATCAGACATCCATAGCAGTAGGATGTTTGAATACACCAGTAAAACAGGAAACAGAGAAGTTTTACTGTAGGAAGAATATCACTATGAAGTGGAATTTATATTGCCTTTCATTATACAGGCAGGAATCCCAGCTACCCAGCTGAGGGAAAGATTGAAAATAAAATGAAATGTAATAGAGATTTTTTTTTTTTCCTGGAAAGCTTTGAAGACAAGAAAATGGAAACTAAATATGTATCTCTCTCTTTATGTCCTTCTTGTTGATATGTTTACATGTGTAGAGACAGAAAAAGAATGAAATAGTGTGGATAATATCACATTTTCATTAGTAAACTTTGAGGAGGGCAAAACCAAGTTTTCACAGAAGCACATACTTATTCTCCCTGTTCTCATACATACTGTTTGTCAATAGTTGCAATACCTTGGAAACACAGCTTGAACTTTTTGCATGTCTGGAATCAGACAAAAATTAACCCAAGCTACAGCTATAGTGACAGACTGAAATAATAGGTCTTTACAGGAGAACTATTCTATTTCAATGCACTTAACTAAGTGAGAGGAATCCCTTGCAGACTGAGTGTGACCTGCAGGTTTGCAGTAAGAATCCAGTGGAATAGCCTTTCTTAGTTTATTGGTATATCCAATTTGTAAGCAAACTCTAATATTCAGGTTGCTCTGGCAGAAAACATGACTCACTCCATTCCTGGCTTATCAAGGAGGCAAATTGTGTTTTTCTAAGCATGAATATATGCATATTTTCTTATTAATTAGATATGTGTGTTCACATTTGGGAAGTGATTTTGGCATTTTTAATTTTGTTTCTTTCTTAAGTTTACAGTCCAGGTGAATTCCTAAAAAAAAAATTGTAACTGGATTTACCACATACGTGTATCTCTAGGCATGTGTGTGCATGTACATGTACATATATATTTTAGGTGTTTAATGGTGCTAATAGGTACATAATAAGATTGATTAGACCATTGACCATTAGCTTCCAGAAGAAACCATGTTTCTTATTTACCTTTTTTAGTACTTTGTAGTATCTGCACTGCAGAGCCTTGAAGTAATTAATTCTGTTGTATGATTAAGGGACTTGAACATCTCTCCCATGAAGAAAGACTGAGAGAACCAGACTGTTTAATCTTGAGAAGGCTGAGAGGGGATTTTATTGATGTGTATAAATATCTGAGAGGTGGGTGTCAAGAAGAAGGGAGCAGTCTCTTAAACGGTGTAAGTTAGAACACAGGAAGTTCCACCTCAACATAAGGAGAAACTTTTTGACTGTGAGCACTGGATGACAGAGCACTGGAACAGGCTGCCCAGAGAGGTTGTGAGGTCTCCTTCTCTGGAGAATTCCAAACTCACCTGGATGAGTTCCTATGTGGCCTGCTCTGGCGGGGGAGGTTGGTCTAGATGATCTCTAGAGGGCCCTATGTCATCCTTTGCCATGCTCTGTTGTGGATAGTGCTTGCTGAGTGGAGAAGTAGGGAAAATACATTTTTTTAAATTACTTTTGAGGTTTTTTTCTGAGTCTTGTACAAAAGAGAAAGTTGCTGGGGTCATAAAAGTGAAAGCAACAGATTATACAGAGACATATAAATAATTCCCGTGACAAGCTACAGAAGATCCTAATGCCTGTCTGAAACAGACTGTCACGGGTTAGGGCTTGGCCGGCCAAGATGCTCTCTAACCCCCTCTTCCCCCCCGAAACAGGAAGAGAAAAGGGAATGAGGCAGAGGGACTTACAGGTTAGGGAAGGAAAACTAGAACAGTTTTAATAAAAATATAGAAATAATGGTAAAAAGATAAAAGTAAAGAACTATATACAACTATAGATAGTAGCCCGGTATCAAACCCGACTCCCTCCCCCGATAGCAATCACCACTGGTGCTGCAGAGCAGGAGGCACCGGGGAAGCCCCAGGCTCAGCGGAAGCAGGAGCTGGATACAGGGAGCTGGATTCGGGAACTCAGGATCTGGATCAAAATCAGGAGGTCAGATGGAGTCCTCTCTGGACACCGGCTATTGCAGAAAAAGAAGGGCGAAAAGGCCGAAAAGGGTCGAAACTCTCCTAATCACTCAATTTATACTAGATATGATGTACATGGGATGCAATACTCTCGTTGGTCACCTGTCCTGTCTATTACCCCCCGGAGGTGCCACCTTTTACTTCCTTGTGCCCCCCTCTTACTACCCAGCACCCCGAGCGTGGCACACAAGAGCCAGCAGTGGCCTTGGTCACTATAGGAATAAGTATCAGCAAGAGCCTTTCTGCATCCCAGTCCCAGGCAGTGACTGTAAACATCAGGTGTTATCACTGCCAGTAGCACACACTGTCTGCAAAAACATGCTGCTGACTTCAGAACGTGCAGCCTTTTAGAAGGGACTTAACTGGAAAGTAAATATCACTAAACAGGAGTGGGTTTTTAGCTAAACCCAGGACACAGACTTATGTAAGGTATTGACAACTGCAGAATTTCTTATTAGTAGGTAGGTGTTCACAAGACTTTTCTTAGGGCAGTATATATACCTAAAGCATGGCTGTCATTTATAAAAGGGTCACAAGTTTTTCACATAGTATCATTTCAGGACTCGGAGGAAGTCACACCTGAAACATAGCTGGAAAACTACCTTTTCCTTGGGCTAAATCTTTTATCAGTATTTCAGAGGAATGTTTTTTTATAAATAGGAAATTTTTTCTTATACAGAAAAGGTTGTCAGCCTGAGTAGGATTTATGATTTACAGAATCATAGAACTACAGAGTAATTTAGGTTGGAAAGGACCTCCGGAGTTTGTCTAGACCCATCCCCGATTCAAGGTAGGTTCGGTTAGATTTAGTTGATCAGGGCTTTTACTGATCGAGTTTTGTCTGTATCTGAGGAAAGAGCTCCTACAACTAGCCTCTCTGGGCAGCTTGTTGCATTGTTTGATCACCAGGTTTCCCAGAGAGGTGATGGAGACCCCATTCCTGGAGACATCCAAATTCAGGCTTAATGGGACTCTGAGTAATCTGGTCTACTTAAAGATGTCCCTGACTATGGCAGGGGGCTTGGATTAGATGACCTTTAAAGGTCCCTTCTAACCCAAAGCATTCTATGATTCTATGATTTTTTTTTTCCCCACATATCTGCTCCTTGAGCTTCAAATAATCAAAATGTATAGACTGATGTGTGTTGCATGTGTGTGTACACAAGGGAGTAGTCATTTATAAAGATTTTTTAATTCTTCTTTTTTTTTTTTCTATTCTCAAACAACAGCTTAAGAATAGCCACCAAAGCAAAAAGGTAGAGTTTCATACTTACCTTGCATAAGGTAGTCGCTTTTATAAAATGCTAGCTGGAATTTCACAAAAGAAGCTCTTTCTACATTAAGACTGGAGGTCAATATTCAGGTGGTGCATTTGACCTTCATTGTGAGAAACTGTGTGTGTGCAATGTAAGGCTTTCTTTCGCAAACCTGAAAGCCATTTTCCCCTGAGGTTGAGTTCATTTACATCCGTTATCATGCTGATGGTAACCTATTCAACCTAAGGCGACTGAAGGCCCACACTAAGACCCTAAATCACCTTGTTTGTGAGCTGCTTTTTGCTGATGATGCCGCCCTCATTGCTCACACACAAGCAACTCTGCAGCGCTTAACATCCTGCTTTGCAGAGGCTGCTGAGCTTTTTGGGCTGGAAGTCAGCTTGAAGAAGACAAAATTTCTTTACCAACCTGCACCTCAAGAAGTCTCCCATCATCCCCACATCACCATAGGCAAATCAGAGCTTAAGTCAGTCCAGCAGTTCAACTATCTAGGAAGTATCATTTCCTCAGATGGTAAGATTGACAAAGAGATAGACAACAGGTTAGCAAAGGCATACAGAGCTTTTGGAAAACTCCATAAAAGAGTCTAGTGCAATAAACACCTGAAGAAAAGTACAAAAATTAGTGTCTACAGAGCCATTGTACTGTCTACTCTTCTATATGGGTCTGAGTCATGAGTCATCTATTGCCACCACCTGCGACTCCTCGAATGCTTCCATCAGTGTTGCCTCCGTACAACCCTAAACACCCACTGGACTGACTAGGTGACTAATGTTACTGTCCTTGAACAGGCAGGGGTCACCAGTATTGAGGCCACACTGCTGAGGACGCAGCTGCGCTGGGCAGGGCTCGTCTCCAGGATGGAAGATCACTACCTCCCTAAGGTTGTGCTCTATGGCGAACTTACCACCGGCTGCTGCAACAGAAGAGCCCCAAAGAGGAGATACAAGGACTCTCTGAAACAATACCTCAATTTTGGCTATACTGACTACCATCAGTGGTCCACTCTGGCCTCCAGTCGGGAGACGTGGAGACACACCATCCATAACACTTTGAGAATGCACGTAGAATTAGTCTCAAGGAGAGAAGACAACGCAGAAAGAACCGTGCCTCGCCAATACCACCTAGGGAGACTTTCAGCTGTGCCTTTTGCAACCGGACTTGCCTATCCCGCATCGGCCATTTTATCTGTCAGCGCGCTTGTAGCAAGTGTAGGTAGAGCCCTTCCCATATCTTCATTCGTGAAGCCTAGCCGTGATGATGATGAGTTCATTTAGGATTAGCAGAAACTTCACATGAATTGAGATCAGTGTGATTGTTCATGCTGTCTTCTTTGGTGATGTTCTTCTGTTTGAATAGCTGACACATACAGACTGACTGTAGCTAAAGGTTAAACAGTTATGTGTTGATATTAAAAACATTTTCAAATGTTCTCTTGAGACAAGTAAATACCCACTTAAAGTCAAAGGTGGCTTCCAAGGTACTCTACAATCTTCTGGGATAAAAAAAAGAAAAAAAATGCATATATAAACACAAGTCATTGTAATGTGATAGGGGAAGCATCTTGTAATTTCACTGTGGAATTTGGAACTCTCTGTGATAAGCAGTGAAGCTGTTTATAGACTTGCTACATGTATTGCAGATGTACTTTTCAGGTTAAAGTGTTTGACTATTGTATTATAACAAAGTCAGTATATATGTATGTTCCTGTGTTTGTTGAATTTTTCTTCGGAAGTCCCTCCCAACCCAAATCATTCTATGAAACCCAAACCTATTCACATCAATTTATGTAAACCAATATTCTTTAAAATAGATTTTCAGAAGTCCTAAGAAGACTTTTGCAACGTGATAAAATTACCTTGTGTGTATAGTGTCTTTAAACGGCTTGCTTACCACCTCTACCAAGTCCCTACCTCAGTTAGAAATGCCTGCCAGTCCCTTTTGAGATTCATGAGTTTATTAAAGCTTGCCACGAGTTACTTCTAGTGAAAATGTCAGTGGTTAGTATATAACTATGTTAGGATAACTTACAGCAAGCTTGAAGCAATTTATGGCTTCTGTGTGAGGGGGTGATATAGAATCTTATTATGTAAATTTGTTAAACCATATTTCACTTGAAAGCTTTTTCCTCCTTCCATGACCAGCAGAATGAGCTACAGAAAGCAGTACGCCCCTTCCTGACACACCTGAACGTGACCATCATAGTGAACATTCAGTTATTTCGATGTGCTATTTTAATTTCCACAAAGAATTGGCGTATTAAATCCAAGAAGTGCAATATGTCAAGAAAGAAAACATTTGAAGATGCAAGACATAAGAAGATCTTTCACATATCTAATTTTCTTGATTATTTTTGACTTAGTTTTTTTTTTTTTTTGCCTGGTCTTGATTATCTGAGAGTTTTATGCTTGCCATAACTCATCCGTAATATTTAATTGATTCCTCCAGTTGTCTCTTACCGCTGTGGGCATTCTAATCAATTACAGATCTTCATTGAACTGTGACCTCTTATTTTCCCTCCTTCACCTTTCTTCCATTAAGTCTCTTGAGCGTGACGGCATGCTACTTGTGTTTATGTATGGATGTACTTGCCTGTTCTTTGAACTTAAATCAGGTTCTTTCATTTTCTTTATCTTAACGTTCCTTATCTCCACCTGAATTTCCTCAAGATCCTTTATTTTGTGGGCTCACTTTAATTTCTAGCTAACCAAAAAGCTGCTTGCACAGCATCCAACAGCATAAAAAGTATTTCTGCAGTGTTTATCAGGCAATCTTGTGATATTATTGCATCGATATACCTACAATGATTCAGTGTCATAACCAATGTTATCATCAGGCAGCAAGCACCTAAATAATCCTCCACGATCCCATAAAGCCCTTCAGTTTATTTAATTCTTTCTACATCTCTAAAATTCAGCTGGATAGCTAAACGTATAGCTTTTCTTCTTTCCTTTCAGACTGCTGTTTCTTTCTCGCATCCCATATATTTGAGAAACTACCCTTTGGTTTCATCTCGATGTACTCCAGAGCTGTAAAATTCTAATTGTTAATGCCTTTACTGCTGGATTACTGTTGTGTCAATTATTATCTTGACACCTGGTGCATTGAATATTTAAAGTTGAGGAGTCAAATTCACAGATATGCTTAACCTCTGGCACCCTACCTTTGAAAAATATTGCACTTCAATGATTACAAACCAGAATATGTTGCTTTAATATGGCCATCTTTTCATAATCAAGGAAGAGAAATAGTCTTTGAGGATTAAGTAACTTGATGTTCTGCTGTGAGGTAACACAGTCATTTGTTTACCATAAAAAATTCTCTGACAATGATCTTAGCATTTTTGTTTGCACAAAGGAAATAAATGTTGTATCACTGTTCCTCAGTATTTTTGTAATGCATATACCATGTATTAAAACATGCATCTCTTTTAGCCTTGAAAGTTCCGACTTCTTCATTTCTATTTTTTTTTTTTTCAAAAGGAGCACACAGTGTTGGCCAGCACATACCAGAAAGCAGGTTGCACTCCCCTGAAAAATCTCTCATATTGTTTCCTCCTTTTTTTAACACCTGGAGTTACCAGTGAGGCTTGGGTTCTGGAACCACAAGAGCTTCCTAAAGGTCCTGATGGGGCAACACTTTTCTGTTATCTGTTGTTTTACATTTTAATCTTGTACACCTGGATTCATGAAATTTCCAGACAGAAAGTATCTGTGGAAGATTACTTAGTTAGCTTGGACTGGAATTTGCATTGGATCAAAGTCTAGGCACTGTTCACCACCACCACCATTATATCCATTTTCTCTTCTTTAGCATCCCCAGGAAAGCTTTAAGAGTGTGGCAATACCAACCTGCTGTCTCAGTCATTTTTCCCCTTGGATGGATGGCATTAAAATCCTTTCCATAGAGATTCCTACAACTGTTAGCAATAAGAAAATTTTCCGATACTTTCTTTTTTCTTCCTTTGCTTTATAATTGCTAAGCTGCTAAGCAATGATTCTTTTCTTCTTTTCCTCTTAGTTATTTTTCCCTCTGTACTTTTTTTTTTTTATATATATATATATAAAGTCCTAGAGACCCACAGGAGACAAGAAAAGGCCTAAAAGACTTAAATTATTTGACTGGAAAATGTCATACCTTTTTATTACTTCAGTGTCTCAAGGAGAAATAATTTTACTTTTAATGGAAGACAGCACAACACTTACTGGATTAAGATACTTTTCAGTTAAGTACACTTGTGTCATTAATTGAATGAAACATCAAATTTATTTTGCAAGAGTAGATAAAGTGCTCATTTAAAATTTAGGAGTTTATACAGTAGCTGTTTTCTTTCAAACCAACTGCACTTACACAGCGTATGAGAACAGACTTTGGCTAAGCACGACTTCAGTTATGGTGATTGTAAACAAAGTCCTTGCAGGCAGAACTTCTCTGTTCCCTTTTTGTAGAGACTAGGGTTGATGAAAGAGACTTCATGACAGCTGTGTATGTCCTGATATTCTTCTTGCATGAAGACACTGCCTCAGTGTTTGGTGCTGATTTAAAACCAGAATCAAACCCAAAAAACTTACCTTGAACATTTTAACAATTTCTACCTGGAAACAAAGCAAAGAAAATGCACCCCTTCTTTAGATATGTATCATGTATTTTAAAAGGAAAGAACAACTCCCTGCTTATGTCAAGTTAGGTACTCACCGCTAAGCTAGCAATTCGGAATCATTCCATACGCAACAAAGATCATCATTTCCAAGAATGTTCCATAAGCAATCTAAACGATGATGTGCTTAATGGTCCCATAGAGGCACCTGTCTCCTCCATTAACATTAGTAGAAATTTTGAAAATTAACTTGGGCTTTATGACCAACTTTTAGGCAAACAAATTTAGATTGGGGGAATCCTGCTGTTAGTCATTATTTCAAGTCAAAACCAACTCCAGGTATGCCATATCTAATTCTAGATCGTCAATTAAAAGGCCTCCAGGCACTGCTCATGCTATGTTGTTGATAAAAAATAAATCAATTACCTGACCATAGCAGTACTTTTAAGACTGTTGAGTCACACCTGAGTATTTTATTCTACACTGGCATATAAAGCTCCCCTGTTCCTTGTTGTCTTTGGGAAAATAGCACACTCAGGAAATCTTAGACCTAAATCAGAAAATAGGAGACTATGAAAAGTCTGATTAAACCAAACATAGCAATTACAGATTTTTTTTTTTTAAAAAAATAGATTTATTGCATCAGGTGTCAGACCTAACGTGTACATCCAACAGGGCTAAGACATTAGTCTTACTGCATATGTGATACACCATTGGTCTGTGAATTCATTCCAGGAATAAAATCTCAGAGTGACAGAACAGTATATACAGAAACGCAGAGGTGAGACATTTGTAATTTTATCACTCATCAACAGTCCTGCAGTTAGAGAATAAAAATCATTGACCGGTGTTGTGTTAAATTTAGGGTTCTCTCCAGTAAGGAATACAGTTGTGCATACTTTACCTTAGCTTGACAGAAACCTCAAACCTGACTTTGTAAAGTTGGTAGACAGATCTGAAAACAGAAACATAATAGAATATGTTTTCACTGCTCAGGAGTAAATGTCAGAAAGCAAACAAATTGCTTCAAATTGCCCTCAAAAAACCAGGAAATGAAATCTAGGGCTTAAACATCCCAGGTAGGTGCTTGGACTGTGGTTCTCACAGGACAGGAGAGTGAGCGCCTGTGCATGACCTCTCCTTCTCCTTCTCCTTCTCCTTCTCCTTCTCCTTCTCCTTCTCCTTCTCCTTCTCCTTCTCCTTCTCCTTCTCCTTCTCCTTCTTCTTTCTCCTTCTCCACCTTCACCTTTCGCCTTCACCTTCGTCTTACTCTCCTTTTCTCCTTCTCTTTCTCCTTCTCCTTTTCCTCCTAGACAGTAATTTATTTGAATGGTGGTTTTGTCATTTTTGTCAAAAGATTTATTTCAGCTAGTAACAAACTTCTAGTCTCTTAGATTACACCTCTGTTTGGCTAAAAATAAGCAATTTCCAAAAGGGTATTTTCAAAGAGATGGTATGTATGCATAGGAGACTGGTTGCAGTATTTTGATATACAGGTACTTCTGAACTTCTTAGATTAGTATATAATTTATTCCTGTGTGTATGTAGAACAACTGGTGGGTGAGATCAAGGAAGGATGCTACTGTCTCTTTTTAAGCAATCATTTACTACTTGATAGATAATTTTTTTTTGTCATAATATGTGAACATGTCATGATTCCCCTTATGATTTGTCAGACTACAGACAGTTTGCTCTCTCCATTTATATAAATACATCGGTTAGCTTGCAAATCTAGTTAGTTATTTGGAGTTGCTGTGTGAGGAATTGATGCTGCAATAAAAGAAGAGCTTCAGCTATAAATATGTAAGATTAGAAATAATATTGCTGCAACTTGCAGAAATCAATAGAACTGGAGTTTTTGTTTAAGCCCAGGAATACAGCAAATCTGGAACATTCATACAGAAAGGAAATTCCTCTGAGATATTTAACAAAAAAAAAAAAAAAAAAAGAAAAATATTTTTGAACTGTTTAATTAACAACCTATAAAAATATCTACCTGAGACAGAACTGGATAATAAGATGCCACCCTTGTTCCTTTGTTCTATGAAAATTCTTTGCTACTAGGAAAATTATTTCAAAAAGAGTACTCAACACCTGAACCAACTTTTCTGCTCAAGACTTGCACCCCTGATCTTCTGATGTTAATAACTGGGAAGGGCAAAACTTACCCACCTTACATCCATCAAAAGTATAGTGAATTTTATTTGTTATTGATTCTTAAGGTACAGTGAATTGTTGCCTCTGGAATGTGCTTGCTGATGTGGCAGATGGTCTTTATTACTCCTAAAGGTCTGTTTGGTTAATGGCACTCTAATTCTTTAGTATTGTCATTTATCTACCCTTCCCTTCCAATTAAGAATCAGTGACATATTTTTATGGCCTCTAAAGTAGCATAAATTAGCATCAACTATGGACACAATAGAGTAATCCACTAATTGTAATCTGATGACTAACTTGAATATGTGCAGAAGACATACTGAAG
The DNA here is from genome assembly GCA_020746105.1 of Trogon surrucura. Lineage (NCBI taxonomy): Eukaryota > Metazoa > Chordata > Aves > Trogoniformes > Trogonidae > Trogon > Trogon surrucura. The sequence continues at coordinate 36,688,077 of CM036617.1, forward strand.
TTTTAAAGTTGGAAAGCTCCTGCGAATGTTATTCTGATGTGAAGAACATTTTAAGTCTAAACATTCTATATATACTGAATTCTTCCATGTAAGTAGTCAAAAGAAATACTGGAACACTGAAGAGGGGTCCCTTCGGAGAGCCGGCCAAGTTAACGATCATCACACCAATATGGCTACAGATCGTCCTCCCTTTATTGCTCCGGACAGCTCAATATATACAGTTCAGCAGTGTCCCCGCGCCTGCCCCTTCACAGAGTTGGTCGGTTACAGGTTTACACGCGCCAGCGTTTTATTGGGCAGTGCCATTCCACTATGCAAGCGGCTATCACCCCCTCTTCTCCCCCCGGGGCCAGCACCTCCCGCCAAGCATCTCGCAAAGCTCTCACAAAACAGATAAAACCTCCTCCTCCCTGTGTTCCAAGGCAGCTTCAAGGACAGAGCCTCTGTTTAGGCCTACGCTGGGTTGTCCACACTTTTAAAGTTATACCGCACCTCTGCTCCACAAGAAATTCCTCTACATATCCCCCTTTTTCTTTTTGGACAACCCAGGTTTCATCCGCTAGCTTGCTTATCATTTTCTTGATTATATTTATCAAACAACTAAACATAACTAAGCCTATAACAATTAAAACTGCAATAACCAAAAATGTCTTAACTAAACTCTTAATTCATCCTGTCAAAGTTCTCACACCCATCACCCTAAATCGTACTTTGATCCTTAATCACACACTTCTAACAAAGCAAAAGGCAGCTGGTTTCCCTGCCTTGCTTTTAGCTAAAGAAAGATCACTCTGCTGGTTAGTACATAAACCTTAACACCTACTATGTGGCTTTGATTACACAACCAATATAAGCTTCATTGTTAGTCACACAAAGAGGATACATATTAATACAACAGGTAACATTGAGAACAGTCACATTTTCCCATAATTGCTCTGCCATCAGCCGTAAGCATCTTCTGCCAGTCCAATCCATATCGTCGTTGGTAATCAGTACCTCAGGGTCCCATCACGTCACTGGGCGAAACAAGGGGTTCAACAGGCAGTCCCAGTGCACAGTCGTGTTGCTGCTGCGCTGCTGAAGTGACAGGATGCTGCACAGCCGCATCATGCAGGATCATGCGGTTCCCAGGTCCCTTGTCCGTTATTAATAATAACAGGACACGCAATCGAACTGGCTGCTTCCCAATCTCCCTCTGTTATAGCGTCTCTGATGACACTGCTCCATCGCTATTGCAAAGGATCCTTTATGGTTCAAGCTTGAAAATCAGGCTTGAGTGAGGGAGCTGATGGTAATGGGGGAGCTGAACTGGTTTAAAGGTTTCTTCTATTTCTTGCTGTCTAGTTGATAATTCAGCGAGTTTGTTCAGCATCTCTTTCAGGGGTTCATTCTGATCTTCCTTCTTTTCTCCCCCCCCCCTTTTTTTTTTTTTTTTTTTTTTTTTTTTTTTTTTTTTTCTTATTAGCTCAAGTATTACTTCAGTCACGCTGTTATCACACAGGGAGAGCAGACTTTCCCCGGTCTGTTTTGATCATACTCTCCCGTTCACTCCCATGCACATCTGGTGTACAAGAAGCGTCTTATCTTCATTCTCACGGACAAGCTCTCAACATGAGCTGTACCTGGCTGGTCAGGGTCTCTTTTCATAATTAGCAAGCAAGAGTTATGCATTTGTTTAGAAAAGAGCTCAGCTCAAGGACGAAAGTCTTAATTCTGCAACGCAGTGCAGTTTCTCCTTTTTTTTTTTTTTTTTTTTTTTTTTTCTTTCTTCCATCCAGTCGGGACGAGCAGGGAGTTTCTTCCTTTGCCTTTTTCCTTTCCTGCCCTCCCTCCAACGCTTCGGTCGCTGCCGCAGCAACTTTCTTTTCTGCTTGCATGATTTCTAGAGTGCATATTACGGTTTTCCAAACTGTTCCTAGTTTTTTCGCTTCCTTTCCTTCTGTTCCTCCCTCTAGAGTACAGTCCCACAAAAAGTCTCCTACTTCACGCCATTCCGTGGAACTAAAGATTAATGGCGGGTCGTTCATTTTCTCCCGTTTCCGAGCCCATGGGGCTAATACGTCTCGCTCCTTTACTTTTCCTCCTCTCTTAGAGAGTATACTAAGGAGGCGAGTTGCCGCGTCCGTTTCCATCGCGGTCTTACCTTGGCAGGGGCTTGATCGGCTGCTCAAGCTCTGGTCTCCGGTGCCCTTTTGGTCACACCTGGAACTCTCCTGCCTCCAGCTCTCCGGCTCCCAAATCGGCTCACGTCCGATGCTTCGGAGTCTTCCCACATTTAAGCAATCCGCATTTAAGCGTCCATAGAGGGTCCCTGTTCGGGCGCCAGAAGAAGAGGGGTCCCTTCGGAGAGCCGGCCAAGTTAACGATCATCACACCAATATGGCTACAGATCGTCCTCCCTTTATTGCTCCGGACAGCTCAATATATACAGTTCAGCAGTGTCCCCGCGCCTGCCCCTTCACAGAGTTGGTCGGTTACAGGTTTACACGCGCCAGCGTTTTATTGGGCAGTGCCATTCCACTATGCAAGCGGCTATCACCCCCTCTTCTCCCCCCGGGGCCAGCACCTCCCGCCAAGCATCTCGCAAAGCTCTCACAAAACAGATAAAACCTCCTCCTCCCTGTGTTCCAAGGCAGCTTCAAGGACAGAGCCTCTGTTTAGGCCTACGCTGGGTTGTCCACACTTTTAAAGTTATACCGCACCTCTGCTCCACAAGAAATTCCTCTACAGAACACCAGTGTAATATATATAATTTGTTCAAGTTTTACCAGAATTTTAAATGTTGGTGATTACAATGTAGAAGTCCATCACAATCATATGCAGAAAAACTTTCTTCATACACTTCAGAAGCTAAAATACACTTCATGAACATTCACGCAGGGCCTGACCCTAAGTACATTTAAGTTATTGCAGAAATTCATTGCCTTCAGGGTGGTTAAGTCATAACTGTAATGATTGTTTTTAGTCACTATGCAGAGTCCCATAAAGTTTCACATCCAAGCATTTCTCATTAGAACAGGACACATTTGAGTTAAATTAACTTAATTAACTCAGACCATAATGAACTATATCCATTTTATTATACTGATGACTCTTTAGCTGTATTTAAAGGTCATATTTTCACAAAGTTTAATTATGTCTTCCTACTGCTCAGAAAAACACTGAATTTAAGACTGTTAGCCCCCTTTCTTCAGATGAGAAAACTGTGAGAAGTGGACTTTTTTTTAATGTTGGCGAATGTGGAGTGCTTCTGTTCTTGGCAGCCATTGAAGTGAGCATTTAAAATCAGAGGGCACGTTCAAAAGTCTTAAGCCAAAAAGTACTGAATGGTAAGCCAGATCTAAGACTCACTTGTGCTATTGTCTCTCTAGTGTCTCATCCATCAGATTATACATCTAATGCTACCTGAGTATGACGGCATCTCTGTCTCACAACATTACTGAGATTATAGATCACTGAGAGCATATACTTACCCTGTAGTTTGCCCTGTTTTTTTGCTTTTGCCTAAGCTTTCAAGATTGCCATAATTGAGGACAGGATATTTGTTTAGCAGGAATTTTGATCTGACTGAGAACATTATGTTCTCAGCTGTGCTGCTAACGGTGAAGTGAACTGATGTGTGGAAGATGACTTTCTTGTTCACTTTTTACATAATCATTTGGTCTTTGGCTACAAAATTCTTGTGGCAATATTCCTAGGTGCATAATTCTGTCATTGACAGCGTTCAACTAGATAGTTTTAGCACTATTGTATAAATAAATAAAGACAGTTCTTTGCTTTTGCTTTTAAAAAAGTTATCCTCTGATGTTCTAAACGAAAACATCTCCTGTACTCAAACATTGCAGGGTTAGTAGTATAACTCTAGCTGAAAAACACATAGTGTTTTCCTGGACAAGAAAAATAACCTGAATTTTTGAGCAGTGTCCTTTGGATGAATCTCTAAAATACTGAGGGATAAAAAAAAAATAAATCAACAAACACACCAAAAAACTCCACACCATTTTATTGCTAGTATATAAAAAAAGAAGTACTAATTTCAAGTCTTTACATCAGTTTCTATGTATGCGTATATATAAGTTATTTATATTCTTAAAGGAAATATTAGTGTTTATGATTCTCATTGTTTTGTTTTCTCAGCCTAGTTTCATGTGTCTCTTTAAAAATGGATATCTTTTTGCTTACAACTGCTGACAATTTTGCCTTTCTTCAGTTTTCGAATAAAATGCTCGTACTCCCATCCTTGTCAGTAAGAGCAGCAAGAATTATCAGTTTCTTCTGATTTTCTGATTCCTTCCTCAGATATTGCATATTAAAATTCACCACAGTTAGAATGTGTAGGGTAAAAAAAAAATGGCCTGTCTGGATGGTATATGAGCTAGCCGTGGATGTCACTTATTATAATAGCATTTTTAACAAATGACAGGTCAATGTCCTGGGTTTCAAAGTATTTATGCAGAGTGTCAATCATTTACTTTTTGCCAGTTCAAATGCATAGTCATCTAGGCATACCTTTAAGGGATGCCCCTGACTTTTAATCAAAAATTCCTTCTTTTCCTATCTCATCTAGTGGGGCTTAATGATTGGAACTCAAAAAGAGGGAAATAATGAAGTACTTAAAAGGAAGACCTGAACAGCTACACTGTTTCTGTTACTATTACTCACCACCTTCTAAATTTATAGTGCAATTTGTCTCTTTTCCCCTCTTTCCTTTTTAAATAAACAGAATTTCCTTGATTTTTTCAACAGAGAGTCACCTTAGCCTTTTACATTCAAAATAAAGAACATTATTAAAGAGCTAACAGAAGCTGCAGCATAAGGGAGGGTCACGGTAAGAAATTAATTTAATGACATCCTATAGAAAACATGTAATCAACAGGAAGATTGAAACTAACTTTAGAAGTAGTATGTAAGATGATATTTAGAAAGTAACTTGGAATGAAAGATCATTTTTTAATTTTGTTTCAGCAATATCTGTGACTAACAGATATTTGACTAACAGTCAAACGATGTTTATCTTTCCAGGTGCTGTTTTCCTGATGGCATTCTCATGCCTGTTTGAAGTGTGTAATGCAGAGTGAAGAATACAGTAAATCATATGTTATATGTTTTATTGCAGAAACTTAACACTCTTTCCTGAATATCCGTGTCTTTGAAAGATTGTTTTCCACGAAAATTTAATTCCTTGAGTATTTCATTTTTAAGTAGCACAAAAGGCAAAGAAACATTCTTATTTTTAATTCATTATCATGTTCAAATGTATATTTATAGAACATCTTGTCTTTAGAGAACCATCTGTATTGGTTGAGGGCTGAACAACAAGGTTTGTTGCATTTAGTCAAAAAATATCTGAGAAGTCTTCACCATGTTACATAACTTCTGACAAACCTAGACCTTTCTGTATGATATTTTTTTCATGTGCCCACAACTTCTTTACATTAATATTTTTTGTTCATCTTTACCAGGTGACATCCACAGCGAAGAACTGACATAGTAATTATGAGTAGTAGTTTTCTAAAGAGTTTAATGTTTACCCTACTTTTATTCCCCTGAAAACACTGGAATTTACAGAACAGAGCTGGTGTTGTGTGCTCTGGAAAATCCGGTCACAATGAATATTCTGATCACTTAAAGTTTTGTTGCACCTTAAAGAAGTTTCCATCCTAATTTCAGTTTACATGGGATCAAACAAAAAATAATATTTGAAGATTAAACAGAGATTCCAGAGGTCTCAAAATAAAAAGTATTTCTACATTAGTTCTCTATGTCTTAAGTTGCTTATATTAAATTCTGCATGATTCACATGACATTTCTCCATCACACTTTTATACATTTACTCTTGCGAAAGTCTCTGTTACGGGCAAGAATTTAGAATTAACTTTCACATTAAGTGTCATCATCAGCAGCTACAATGTAATATTACAAACTGATATTATTATATCCTATTAAATATTAATTTAAATCTACTTGGAGAAAGGCAAGTCTCCTTTGCATTCACACAAATCATTTAGTGCCTTTATGGAAGTTAAGGTGTTTCCAGAATCATTCTAGGGCACTGCTTTTATTGCACAGACACTAATGCTCACAAGGAACGTTATTTATGTGAGCATTTCTGCTGCAGTCTGTAGGACAACTCCCTGCTGTAAAGTTGAATACAAAGGGGAAGGTGGAATTGGGCCTACAAAATTTAATGATTACCAGCACCCCAACTTGGAAAGCAGGTAACTTAATTATGTTAATCAACAAGAGGTTGTCCCTGCAGTGAATTTTTAATAATACACTAATTGTCTGATAAAGAAATCAAATTAGACATTAGCGGCAAATCTTCATCTCAGCATGTAGAGTGTTACATCCCCAAATCTTGTTACTAATAGAACTGCACACAGTTCTTGAAGCAGTATAATAACAACTTAGGTCGGATTTTTTCCCTCTTTTTCCCCCTGTAAAGGAGTTACTACCGATCTTAAGTCTGTCTCAGATTTTCTATACTGATTTCAGCTGCCCTTTAGTGATATCTGTTGTAGTCTTCTACAGCTTGTAAAGTTGGCTGTGGGACAAAATAGTCAAGACGTTTTCCACCAGATAGTTTTCCAGTGAAAGAAAAAGGCCTTTTCACAGAAGAGAATCTGTGAAAACAGTGAGAATGCTCATCTTAAGAATAACTAACTAATCTCAAACTCCATAAAAATTCTCCTGAAAGTTTCAAAATTGCATTTTGCATTCTCATTTTACAATTTGTCTTTTATTGCAAGAGACATCTAAAATACTTCTGCTACTGCTATGTCACAATAATGAAATGTATTATTTGTATAATAATTTTTTTTTCAGCTACTACTGATAGAAACATCATCTGGAGATCAAAGTGTCTTTTGTTCTGCTCTGAAAAAAAGCTTCAGACTGCTGCTTGAGACTTTTCAAAAATAAGTTTTTGAAGATACTGACTTTCATATACAATCTCAAAAGTATCTAGCTCTCTATCTGAAACCTTGAAATTTTTAATGGCAGAGATATTTTGATTTTAACCTGATAGTTGTTAAATCAACAGCTCATAATTTATGACTGGAATAATAGTATTACCAAACATAGTATTCTTAAAATCATGAATCAGATGCAAAAAGATATTCACATAGATTTATCATCCCAAAGTATTTAAAGAATAATTTTGTAAACTGATTGCCCTGCAGAGCTTTAACTTTTTTTTTTCATTTGGAATTTTCGGTGCCTTCTTCTCAAGTACAAAAATTAGAAATGTCTTTTCTTATTATATGAAAGTAGAATTTTTATGCAACTCCAGGAAGTGGAGCTTTAAAAAACTGTAAAAAATCAAATACCGTGAGAATTACGCTAAAACTTTATGTTGAAGTGAAGATAAGAAAAAACAAAGTTACTCTAAGTTAATTTTTATTCACCTGCTATCTCCTTTTAGTACTATTCTACTAGCCAGGCATCCGTTACTGTTGATTTCAATAACGTTACCTGTTAAAAGACAGTTCCAAGAGAAGACAACGGTGAGAGTTTGGTTTCAAGATATTTGCGAATTTCAGACCACAACAAATGCCTCCCTGATTCACTGTATGGAGATTTACAAATAAGAATAACAGAGACTTATCGCATTGTTTTAAAATTTGTCTAAAATGTAGTGTTTGATTTCACAAAATTGTTTTTGTTTTGGTTTGGTTGTTTTTTGCAAAAATTATTGTAATATCTGTTAAGATCCGTGTGGATCTACCTGTACCCTCAGTTCTTAAAAGAAACATGCAATTACTACGCAGCAGAAATATCAGTGGCAAATGTGCTTTCCTTATAGAGATTTAAATTACACCTCCTTTCTCTCCACAAAATTAAAATATTTTGTTTACATCCATTAACCTGAAGTAATTTTGTGATTTTAAGAGGGATTGATTTAACCAACTCAAATTCTGTATGAAATGGTGACTGCAATATTTAGCTGTATTGAATTGCAAGCTTTAATATGTATTTCAAAATTAAATCCACTTGATAATTCCACAGTTTTCACTGCACAGTCATACACGAACAAGATTCTTCTCCCATGAGGATCAGCAATGAGGACTTGGTGACTCCTTCACTCCTCTTTCTTGCATTTGTTGTATGATCAGGGGCTTTAGGCAATCTCCAAGCAGCGTAGGAGTGATAACTTACAAATTAAATAATTATTTTGACTTGTAAAGTCCTTTGACAAATATTCAGATGGCAGTTATGCATCAACTGGCAAATAAAGTCTTAGACATAAATGCACAAGATAATAAACCTGAACTATGCTTGTCTCCATTGGTTTCTCATGCGTTGGTATAAAAAACAAATCCATCTTTCCTCAGGCTTGGAGTAGTAGCTGACAATATTACTGAAAGGCTTTCTTAAAGCATCTGTGGATTAGTTCCAGAATTGCCCTGCTCCACCCTGTTGTCTCTTCTCATTCTCACAATTTTGGGGCTTTTGGCATTCTTAGGTGATGCCTATCGCTATGCCTCTGTCTCCATTTCATGTCCACAGAGCATCTCCATCAGTTACATCTTATCAGTTACCTTGTTCTATCCTCATCTGAATTTCCTTCCCTTTTCCTGTTAAGTTTAGAATACTTATTTTAAAAAGTTCTAATAGATTTAAGAGCTGAGCTCTTTGGCAAGTTGTTTGTATGTTTGGTTGGTTGTTGTTTTTTTTCCCTGCTGTTTTGCTTTTTGCTGTCATTTTGATTCAGGACTTTTGTAAGATTCTTTTTTTTTTTTTTTTTTTTTTAACAGGACTGAAATATCCTGTGGTTCAGCTTTGTGTTGGAATATGAATGACAGCATACAATGTTCTACATCACTATTCATTTTGTTTACATTTTTGACATCTTTTCTTCTCAGTTAAACCGCTTTTCTTGCATAGGAGTTTCCACCATTACTTTATTGCTGTAATAAACACATTGTTTGCTTCACTGTAGTTTTTAAATCTGCTTTACATGGCGATGTTTTTTATTTAAAACCAAGAGGATTTTTTAAAATTTATTCAGATAGAGGTTGGATCATTGCTCCTCAAAATCTTGAAAGAAATTATATTCTTGTGTGTAACAAGGATAACTGTTACATTTCTCCTGTACCTTTTTTAGTCAGAGCCAATATTCTCTACTGTAACTCTTCAGTTTGAAATGCATGTGTTGAAAGCATCTTCATGAAATCATCAGCTTGTTACTGAGGAAAACTTCTCAAATCTGCAAAGGATCTGCTCTGAAGAATACTAAAAAATTCCAAAATCTTTCACAAGAATTCTTCATGAGATAGATTTAACCCTGGCTTCATATCCGCAAAATCTTAGGAGCTCTGATAATACACCTAAATGTGAAGTGTTCTTGACCAAACTTGATTTAACATAATCTGCCTTTGAAGTTGGTCCTATTTTCAGCCGAAATCTAGTGCTTCTGTAGATGCCTTCCAGAGGTTCCGTTCATCTCTAAATTAATTTGTGATTCTATGATTGGTACTCTAGCACATAGGTAAGTAGGATAACACACAAGGTTAACATTTCCAGTATTTCCCATCTGACATTTGCCTTGGCAGTTTACTCTTGTTATAAATTAAAACTTGAAGTTTTGGTGATGTTAGTTGCATTCAGAGGGAATTTCTTAAGAAGGAAAGAAGAGCCTTTTAAAGAGAAAATTCACCAGAGAGAAAATTTTTAAAGAGAAAATTTTTCACCAGAAATCACAAGGTGACCACTCAGCAATAAAAGAAAGAAAACCTGATGTCCTACATTTACATTTCAAGGTAATGTTTTGCACTTGTTTGAGTCATAGGAGAGAACTCCATCTGACAGCACACATACTCTTGGAATTATATCTCTTCCCAGCTTGTAGGAGAGCATCTGTTGACTTGCAGCAAGTTTGAGCATTCAGTAAGTTTTGTTCAGCAACACTGTGCTACCTTCCACAGGTTTTGAGGTGGTTTTTTTTCTGGTTTGTTTTTAATACGAAATGCTTATTTTTCATATGCATATTATGTAACAATGGTAAAGAGGCCAAAACTGGCAGGGAATATCTGTATCCTCATTAAGCAGAGGAGCAAACCTGAAGACATAAATATATACCTAGATGTATATATGTATATGCACATATGAATGTATATGTGTGTATACACATAGACATGCTCAAATACATACATACCAGCATATATGTATATAAATACAGGGCATATATATGGCTTAATCTTAGAGGGAACAGATGAATAATTATCCCAGTTCTGCTCTTAGTTATGGATTTTTGCCTTTTCAGAAGAGTACAACAGAGTAGTATATTCTGACAAAAAAACCCCCAGACCATAGATATTTGAAACTAAACTGAAAATTACCAAAGCTGTATTCCCTTTTTGTTATATTTAATTTCATATACATGAACTCTGCATATTTATGCAAAATTTTACAATTCTTACATTTTGAAAGTATAGCATTTCTGCTGTACAATAACCAAACCATGATTTCAGATTTCATTTCTCTAATACACATCCACAACCATGACAAGCCGTATGGAACAAGAAAGAATGGACTGTTAGGTGTTTTCTCTGTAGTTTTCAGACAGAAAACATATCTCAGAACTACAAAATAACCAGAATCTTCAAAATTACAAAAAGAGACACTTAAGAATAGGCAGATGAGAATAAATGGGCAACACTTGCAAATACTCCTGTGCGTGTTTATGGTAGAATATTTCTATTTTTCAGGGAGCGTTGATTCACCAAAGAGCTAATCTGACAAAAACCTGATTTTGCATTCTACTTATACAACTAAGGTATTTCTGGACAGACATCTATCAGAGAACAATAATTAACCCCTACCTTTGCCTTCAAAAGCATTGCAAGCAAGAATGCAGAACATTCATGTTACTTATGTCATCTGAGAATACATTGAATGTTTCTGAATTACTTTGTGTTGCTTTGCAGTATAGATGTTGGTTGTGCACGGGGAAGACGAGCCTGTGTCTTGTTGCTGTTCACAAGTATTCATTTTGCAGCTTTGCCATATGCATATATTACATAAGATGATCCTGAAACCCCCCTTTCACAAACCTTAATGATATTGTGTCTCATGTAAACAGAAGCAAAAGGGGTGGAAAAAGGACAAAACAAATCAGATAAGCTTCTTTGCTCCTTTGAATTCCTCTTTCGAATCTCCTTTTTGCTGTGATGCTTACAAAATACCAGCTGCCTGAAATTACTGAAATTCCATCTATCATGCTGCCAAACATACTCCTTGTAATCCTTCTGTGTCTCTCTATCTGTATACCTGATACAGATTATCTGATTGCAAACCGTATAAAATAAGGATGACCACTTAGTTCTGTGCTTGAATTCTGTCTGCTTTTAGGGGTTTGGTTTGCAATTAAGGATTATAGTGAAAAAATAGCTATTAATAAATGATGCAACATAATATTAAACTGGATTTTGTGAAGTGCACAAGATATTTACAGATATATAAGAACATCATAATATATATAAGATATCATATAAAACAAGGACAATTTGGGTGAAAAAAGATACATAGGTAATTTAGTATAGTTAAACGTGCCTTCTCATGGGCTGCTGCTTAGGGGAGTAATTGAGATTTAGTCTTTTTTTTTTTTTGTTAAGTAAGTGTTCATTGTGTGAATCAACAAAACAAAATTACTTTTTTTTTGAAGATATAATGAACATTTTCTAGAAAACATAATTTTTATTCAAAATACGAAGAATCAAGCATGGACAATATTGTCTCAGTGAAGAAAGTTTGGTCCTGTGTCTCTACATGGTTGAGCAGCAGTCTAGTTGCCTTTACTGTAGTATGTAAAATGTATCACTCAGACATCATATTAAGAACATGAGAGAACCATGAACTTTTGAATCGCTTCTGCATGGAGAAAATAATATCAGGATTTTACAATTTTTGAAAGGGAAAAAGGGATGTTTCCCTTCCTGCACTTAATGACTGAAAATTTTTAGCTAGTACACAACATATATTATTTGTATCCAGACACATATGTTTTTCTGTCTGGCACGACATTGCTAGTTATGGGACAAAATAATAATTTAAATGTCTTCAGAAAATTAACATAAAAAAAAAAAAGATGTCCGAGGGGAATTTCTAACTATAAGAGGCATTTTTATTTTCTTCACTATCATTTCTTTAAAATACTTTTCTACCTTCTTTTCCAAACTTCCCTTTTTTCCATATTTTGCTACTTTGTATGGCATACAGAATATTTTTTTATTGTTTTTAAAAGGCCTTCAGAAATTTTTGTTCCTTTTTCAGTCATTCTTTTTCCTTTATTCTTGTGTTCGTTACAAGCTCCAGATTATTACAAATTGGTGAGGCAGGCATCTGGGTTGCTTAAAATAGTTTTACTGGGCTCCTTAGATATGATATTTGCCTGTACTTCATTATTTCAGCCATAGCCTTTCAACACATCATCGGACTTCGCTGCTATATCCCATAGAGCGTTATTCAACCTTTAACAGAGTTCTCGCTGATTTCCATTTGTTAACACTTCTTTTTTCATTTTATCTTTTCTCCTCTATAGAACATTCCAATTCACTATTCTACAGCTTGCTTCTTTGTCTTTTACTTACATGCATGCTTCTTACTACAAACATAATTGGGAGTACTATTTGCACAAGCAACTCCAGTAAAAGAAAGTGATTATGAGACTAGGGAAAAAAAAAATCTAAATAAAGTAACTTCTGTTATGATGCATACAGGACTGTGCTTGAACATAAGAGATATAGGTATTTGCTAATTATAAAACATATGACCTCTTTGTCCCTACTGTCCTTGATAGCTCACTAAAATAATCTCCATAAAAGCAAAATTTATTTTTGCAGTAAGTTTTGTATTGATCACGGCTTCTAGTAACTGATCCACGTGTGGAAAAATTATTAGAAACCTGGTTAATTCAAAGAGGTGTTCTGTATTTTGAAATGGCTTGTAGGATTGCATTAGAGAAACCTTTGGCTATTCCTCTAGCTTGTCTATTTCAAAATCAATACCTTTTCTGATTACATACTAAAAGCCTTCTTTTTTTTATTTTTTATTTTAAATTTAGTATTTCAGACAGTTGAATAACAACCTTTTTTTAAAAAAATATTTATCTGAAGGACATTTATAGATCCTCAACAGAATTACTGTACCAGCACAAAGATTTGTATAAGAAGAAATGACTAGCATTCACACATTTAAAATGTGTGACTTTATGGAAAGACTTCACAGCATTTGCTCTATATTTCCCCAGAAACCTTCTGTCCACTGCTTGCATGCATGTTTGGCATAAGAATTACTCTTCTGGCCAGTGCACACCTTTCCTGTGTGGCAGGAGCAGCAAATTTAGAGCTCAAAGCCTGGACATGCACAGGCTGTGGACTGCAGGCTTGATCTTAGCCAGGCAACACTGAACATCTCATGGATACCAATGACCAAGGCAGCAGCAGGCAAATTATATATAAAAGCTCCAGGTTACGGACAGTGAATCTAAAGCAGCACACGGCAGCGGTCAGCTCCAAATCCTACTGTTCAGGACTTGGAACCCTGAGTGTGGCATCTGGGCCTTGCAATTGCCAGCTCCACTCTCAGATAGCCTCAAAGGTTGACTCATCTGCAAAAATAGGCAGAGGAAAATGAAGGGCAAGGGGTCTGTGTACAGCCCGCTCTTGCCAGCTACATGAGGAAGGAGTGCCAAATACATTTTTGGAGTGTTTTAGTCACAACCATGCTGATGAAGTCCAAGGACTTAAAAACATGTTAGTGTCCGATGAAACCTGTGTCGTCTGTATTAGTTGTATTCAGTGTTAGGGATTACATTTTCAAGAAAATGGTATGTTTTAAATAATTTTCAAGGCTACTTATTCTATCTATCCTTGGCCAATTTTGTGATCAATCATTTCACTGCTTAGAATAGATGACAAGCAAGTCAGGAGAGATTCATGTCAAAAGATTAATAAAGGACTGAAGATAGAGTTGATGCAGTTGTGAATATAAGAAGGAAATTCATATAAATTCTAATCCCAGCTTCGCTGTCCTTTTCCAAAGCATATAAATTGTACTGACATAAAAGTTTTTAAAAAAGAGAAACAGAAGCCCAAAGCAAAATCCAAACCAAAAAACAAACCCAACCTGCTCCCTCTGCCTAAACCACCCAAGAAAATGACTTAAACCAGGATTCTAGAGGCATGACCCTTGAGTTATACAAGATCTTCTCTCTATCCAAGTGTTAGATCACACAGAGAACAGATCTGTTTCCTTAATATAGGACTAGATGAACTAAGATGACCAACTTCCATATTTTTGCAATGTCTCTGCAACTAGGAGCATTTTCTAGAAGAAGACTTGAGAAGGAGAAGGTGGAAAAGTCTTAAATTCATGACTAAAGCCTTATAGTGCTGCTGCCTTTGTACACACTAATAAAATAAATATACATGAGGCAATAAAAAAGACTTTCTGTGGGATACTGGAACAGAGAATCCCAAGACTACCTCACACAAACATACACATTTCCATTATCAAGAAAATAAAGTCATGACTTTTTTTATCCCTCTAGGTGTCACTGATGTTTAGATATGTCCTAAATTTATCTGGATAGACATTTCAGATTTTAATTTAATAAAATGGGAATGCTTTTACTCAGGCTTGGGGTTTAGGATAATTGTCTAATCAGTGTAGAGATGGGCTGCTCTGCAGGAAACTTGAGTGTTTTATACAATGTCCCAGAACAGAATAAAACACTCACAGTACTTTTGCACTGAATATGTAAGCCTAGATTATTGGCTGAGTCTAAAGATCTTTCTTCCAAAGAGACAACATTCATTTTGGTTGTATAATCTCACAATGTACAAGGATGGTGTGGAAAGTATACAGTACTTAAAATTTCCAACTAGAAATAATAACAGTGGAACATGTTCTCTGCCCAAAAACATATCAAAATTCGGAGTTCTGTGATGAATTTGCATCTCATATCCTCAGTAGTATTCATTCAATCAATGTGAAAAATCTGAGCTTTCTCTAGACTGAAATCATTCATGAAAGAGGACTGTTACCTCTAGCTATGCATCAATCTCTCTATATAGTATGTAAGTACCAAACAATTTGACCTAAAAATTGTAGTTTACCAGCTGGTGATGTACTACCTAACTTAACATTAAATATTAATTAAAGCTGGTCAACAAAATTAATAGAAATTCTGAAGAAAAATGGCCCCTTTTTAAAACAACATTTCTCTGGATATTTCTGCCAGTTGAAAAAGAATCTAGTCCTCAACTCTTCTTATTATTCTCTTTTCTTTCTCTGACACATTTTGTCAATGTTCAGTACAGAAATGACTATGGAAGAAGAGGAATGCAGAATATTAATATTGTGTGTCTCATTTAAAAATGCAAAAGCTAAAGCCACAAATATCACTAAATGCTCATGAACAAAGTTATTAACTGCAGCAAAAATATATTGCTATGGCAAAGTGTATGGCATCTGTAGATGGAAATTCAGTCTAAATAAGGCTTCTGAGCTGTTGTTGCATTGGAACACAGCTCATGGCAGAGAAAGACATAAATCTAGAATCAGGGAGTCCTCAGGCTCCTGAAGATGTCACTAAACTCCTTCCAGACCCTCTGGCAAATCCATGCTGTTATTTGGTTTTAGTTTTTGTTCTGTTCACAGATAACACATACCCAAGATACCGTCAACTGTACTACGAGCTGATAGATTTTATCTCTGTGATATTCTGAGGACCTGAGTGAAATTAGTAGGTTTATTATCCAAGTAATTTCCTGCTCGGTGTAAACAGCTGTGCTGCTTCCCAGTGATTTTCAGATCACACGTCTCTCTGCTTAAAAATTTTTCTACCTACCCCTTTTATATACCACCACATGATTAATTAAGTACGTACTGCGGTCAACTGTTTTACCATCTCCTGAAGCATTAAGTATCAGATGCTACTGCACACAGGAGGCATATAGAATTGATGTTCTGATCTGAGATGCCAAGAGTCTGAACTCTTGGCTGCAAAGCTACAACATCAGCACTCAGCCTTAAATTCTGTGCTTGCTAGAAAATGCTTAAGATTTTCATTGAAAACTGCATTTTGTCAGGCACCAGCACTGCAAATCGTTCTTACATTGGAACTGACTACCCTTTAAAAGTGATGTCAAAGGAAGGAAATACAGAAGAGATAAAGAAAATAGAAACACAGGGAAAACCCAGTGAGGCTTAATATATTCCAGAGGGACTTTATAGTGAACAGTCACCTGTTATTAAAAAGTAAATCATTTTAATTTTGAAAGTATTTTTCCTTAGGTAATGGTAATGCCTGGAATGATGATTATCCTCTTTGACTGAGTCCACTTTCTAAATCCTCACTTTCAGGTAACGTCTAGTTTTCACAGATTCTTTTTACAGACCATATCTAAGACACGGCTTTTGCTGTCTATCTGCACAGCTGAAATACCTCATATCTCAGCTACAGCAGCACCCTTTTTTTCTCTGCCTTTGACAAATGAAATCTTGCTCAGCTGCTGTGAAGATCATTTTCCTGGCCTGTCATTCTGACCATTTCACCTCTACCTCCCTCCACTAGCTACTGCTTTTCTGCCACTTCAGACAAAAGCTACTTGGCTTCATCTTCAAAGCCCTTCACAGCCCATCCCCACCCTACTCTTTATATTCAGTGAAGAGCAGTTGACACCTGCTACCAATTGGCACACAAAACTCTTAACAGATATTTCAACCATGTGTCCTTCTGAGTTTTCCTACTATCTTTCAGATTGGGATACTCTTCCTGACAATATTCCCCACATTTCCTCATTTACTCAATTTTAATCCTGTCATTAGTTAGGGTGCAACCTGCCTCAGGTGATCCATCTCTGACAGAAGAGTTGGACTAGATGATCTCCAGAGATGCCTTCCAACCCCTAATACTCTGTGATTCTGTGATTCTGTGATTTTGTGAATGGAACTTTTTCAAACCCTGTTAACATCCTTTGATATCTTATGCAGCTTATCTTGTTGCTGTGAGTTTCTGATCCTGCAGATAAATGACCTCCTATTTTGTGCTTCAGAGTACATCTTTCAGAGGGAAAAGGAGCAAGGCACAGGAAGGATATTTTGTTTACAAATTTATTTTGGTATAAAGTCAGGGCATAGCCTAGGAAGAGACAAGACTCAGGAAGTAAGAATCGTTTCTGGAATCTTTAACATATATGTAACTTCAGTAATAGTCTGACCTATTCACCTGGAGTATATTGATGCAGAAGATGAATCAAAATTTACTCATTGCAAACATCTTAAATATTGGTGTCATACTGTTTTTTTTCTGACTGGAAAAAAAGATAACTTTTCACTCAAAAAAGAAGCTGTGTACATAAAAGCTTTACAATACTACATAAAAAAGATTTTTTTTTTTTAAAAAGTAGATTTTGGCAGTATTGTAGAGTCAAGACAGCTGTGAACAAGTGAGTTGCATTCAGTCAACACTACGTGGAGAATCTTCTTTCCTGTTGATTATGTGCACCCAGAGTACAGACCAAGTTTCATATCTTCAGTAAACTATGCCCAGAAGACATCTCTAAATATACATTTCCTGAGTCACTAAAAGATAAGAGAGATTGGACTTCAGGGTGAATATTTCGGTATTATATAGATGAAATTTGCAAGGAAAAATAAAGCACAAGTGAGAACAAGGTGTTCATTTGCTGAAATTGTGCTTAAAGTTGCACAGATTTTCATTCCACTCTTGTTTGAGAAAGAAGGTGAAATTTCATTTTATCACACAAATTTTTAAGGAAATAGTGGAGGTAAGATGTAGATTACTCATCTAAGATTAAGAGTTTAGAAGTGAAATACCATTGAATCAATGGGGAAATAAAAGAAGCATATAATATTCTCAGAAATATATGAATTCACTATATTCACTTTTTTCTATAAAAAAATATCTTATGAGATATGAACAAAAAGCTAAGTAGAAAGAGGATGCTTTTTCATCATCCCAGTGAGATAGTGCTCTCTAAAACATATAGATCATCCTTCAGCTATTCCTATTATCTAGTCCATGCCTGAAGTTATCACAGACACTAGCGTAGTACAGAATGAGGGAAATTCACATTATCCAGCTAAAGCCTAAGTAAAAACCTGTGTGAAAAAGGTCATCTTTTTGCTGTAAATGAAACGAGTTTTGATGAGGAGAAATCCAGCGTTTGACATAGATCCAAGGTCTGAGCTGCAACTCAACCTGCTACTTCTCTATAGTCTGAGCTATACACAACACACCATAGTGTGTACCAGTTCTCGGTGTAATTAACAATGACCAGAGGTGACAGGACTGATTTTTGTATATGTATGACTTGAAGAACGTTACCGCACTTTATTAATTTGTTCTTCGTGGATCATTTACAGGTTCTGTTTTCTGCTATGACATTTGTATTTTAATGCATGTGTGAAATACTTGGAAATGAAGACAGCAAACTTTTCACTTGAACTGCATGTTGTTTGTTTTTGGTGACTGGCTTCCTATACTAAACAGTTTTGCCTTTGATCCTTGATCTGGAAACTGAAGCTTCAGCACTGAGACGTTGATTCAGACCAGAACACAAGCAGCTTCATGCACCTTTACGCTGCAAAGAATGCAGAATTACTGTTCAAGACAAATAAATATGTTAGCCTGCTCTTTGTTGTGCTCTTAGTTGTTATACATACATTAGTCGTTATACATACATACATACATTGACAGAAATATTCTTCACATTTAGAGTATTAATAGTTTTCCTGATATTATTTTTTTTTATTAGACAGAAAGTTTTCTCTCTCTCCGGTATAAAAATTAGTATGTTAGAGATGGAATGTGTCTGGAGCCCTAGAAAATATAGGAGAATTCTTTGACATTCAGAAACAGCACAAAGTGATATTTTGACCATCTAATTAAACATGCTCAGTTCTTTTTCATTTTATTTTGCTTCCCATGCAATTTGTGAATTTGACTTTATAGCTGGACAAGGTGGATGCTGTGACACAGCTTGACAACCCATGCCAGAACAGCAAGCAAATTTCTGAGTCATTGCATGACACAAAAATGTGAACTGCCATGGAGACAGCAACAGTATTTGTAAAAATATTGGCATGTCCCCCTTTAAAGATGATATGTGCAGGTCGCAGATAATAACAGCTATAGAATAACTGAAGCATCTTGAGGTTGCGCCAAGATTCTTGTACCAGAATCAAAAAGCGTTACACTTTTCTTTCTTAGCAAAACACAGATAGAGTTCATGAGAAGTATCCTGTCTAATCTCTGCTGCACTCATTCCTTTAACATACCAAAGCATATTTGTCGGACAGTCTGACTGGATGTTAAATGTCAACATTTGTTGACATATTACCATTCAAGGTGATTTTTTCTTCTTTTTCTATAGACCACTATACAAAAAGAAAAAAAAAGAAATCTTTCTGCAATTTCACTCAGATTGAAAACCGTCAATACCTGCAGCACAAACCTAGAATTTACAAAATAGAGCTATTTAATTTTTGAGATTGTTTTTATGTAACACAAAAGACACTGCACACACAAAAGTATTTTCTAAAGATGGTGTAGTTTTCTTGGATCAATGCAAAACCCAGAGCATACAATAGTCGTTGGGGGATAGAGTTACAACAAAGGCTCAATTTCCATTGCCTTCTCTAAAGACAGACTTCACAATTGGCAGAAATCTGACATGGTTCACAGTGGCTTCTGTACCTTTCTGATTTATTTTTTTTTATATTGATACACAACATTAATAAACTAAAAGAGTCATTCTGGTACCACTTCCGAATTAGGAAAGCCCATTGCTGCATAAAAAGTGGATATTTTTATTGGAACAAAACACAACATATCCAAATAGCTCTTGTTCCATCAATTAATGTAGTCATGCCCATAGATTTTTTAACATCACCTGATTTCAAAAACAGTTTCTCTATGAAAAAGGAAACTAAATGTGGTGTAAATGGAAAAACATGGACAAAAGTATGAACTTGATTCCAGTTCATATACAAGCATGTTTTTCAGACTACAAATAAAAATCTGTAATATAATCAATTACATTGTAGAAACGAAGACTGCTGTGCATCAACAGTATGTACATCCCAGAGGATTTAGTTCCCTGAACATTTATATTGCTGTTTTTCAGCAGAAAGGAAGTGAATGGGAAGGACAGGGTTTGTCTTGAGCACATTGTAGGAACTCTCTTTCCTTTCCTAAACAGAGATCCAATTTAATTGTAAAAGACTAGTTTTACAACACTCATTTTCTAAAAATCCATGAACTGATGTTAATTATGCTTTCTATTAGTTATGACCCGAGTCACGCAACAGCTGTTCCACTATTTCACCCATAAACTGGCATGTCCATAATTATTTGCGTTGCCCTGTTTAGTCTTTTATAACGTCATAACATTAACATTGCTCATTCAATAAGCATGATGAAAGATTGTGTCTCCTCAAACTATTTTTCAAAAGCTTATACAAGTCAGATTTTCGTGGAGGCAGCTGTGTGACCAATGAACACTACAGCTATAACTTTTATAATACTCTTTGTTGAATTTTCTTTGATAATATATATCTTACATGTTATAATTGCAAAGTTTTGAAGTATATTCTGATGAATTCTTGAGTATCAAAATGAATCTGGTGATGAAAAATGTTATAGTATATCCATTTTGCACCCACTGACTTGAAAAGGAATTGACTCATAATTAAGGTGCATGAGGAGAACATGGCTGAGTCCTCAGAAGTAATTTGCTAATCTGAAAATAAGTTGCTAGTGAAACATCAGAGAAAAGAAATAAATGCAGAGAAATCCTACATTTGAAGCTGCTTAGAATAGATACAAATTATCCTTACAGTCTGCTTTCCAGGTCTGATTATCTAGAGGCAAATATCACTGCTTTAGTATTCTTCCCAAATTCATCTCCAGGGTTAACCATCCATGTTTAATCATTGCTGATAATGAGATTTGTAAACTTTCAAAAATCCCTTAACTAGAACTCTATGAATAGGTTTGTGCATAAAGAGAACTGGGAGGAATTTGCCTCTTTTTTTTTTTTTTTTTTTTCTGAAGAGTTAGAAAGACTTGACTGACTTTTTTTCCAATATGTTTCACTTCTGAAAATTTCACTATGCAAAGAGGAAGCTTGATATGACACAGTGAAAGCAATAGAAAAGCAAAGAAACTGCAGTTTCCTTCAGTATCTGGATATTCTTTACATATTCTTTACATGATTTCTACTATGCAGATAGTCAGAGCACACATCTGTCTGAGGGTTTCTCAGATTGGGGATGCGTGTGGCACATGAAATACATTAAATTCCCAAACTCTGCAAACTGGCATTTCCAGATACCTCATGGCCATTTCACCAAGAAGATCCCAAAGGATTGCATTTCTAAGATTTCTGCTTGTACAGTGATTTCCAAATTTCATTAAAAGAAGGCCCCAAAACAAACAAACCTGAAGCAATAAAGGATGGAATTCAAAACGGAATTCAAAACAGAATTCAAAGAGAAACTAGCAGGAAAAATTACAGTACAAAAGGTTATAAGAGTGGCTGGAGATCCACAGGAAAATTTTGAAGTGGATGTGGAAAAAGAACAAAAACACTGCAAATATCAGAATGATGAAATGTCAAGGAATGAGCAGCTGGAAAGGGATATAAATTAATGGAGCCATGAATCAATAGCATTGCTGTCCCGGTACTGTAAGAATGATCCAGCCTAAATGAATATAATATATTCTGGCTCATATACTTATTTGAGGATCTGTCTACTTGACTCCCAGAAGGAAGAAACAAGGAAGACCTTCCAGCAAGCCCTCCCAAAAACCCATCCACAAACTTTAAGAGATTATCTGATGCAACAAAGTGACATTTTAAACCAAATGAAGCAATGTTTGGAGACTCTCTTCTTTAGTTTTTCTAGTTATTCTGAGTAATTTCAGATTTATTTTCAGTAGTCCTAGATCTAGATCTAATAACACTGGTTACCAGAAATAGCCTCGCACTTCAGCAGATCTTCTGCAACAAGTTATTTCATGGTCATGTACATGGAACAAAACCACATGTGGAAGAATACAGCCAAATCACTCAAGCATACTCCTTTTAAATCATCATTTCTCTTTTTACCTTTGAGTTTTCAAACTATAGGAAAATAAATACTGTTGAATTTGATTTGACCTGGACCTCTGCAATTTGGATTGTAGGGTTATGTTGAAGGAGAGTGACTGCTCTTTTACAGGTGTCTGGACAAAGGACCCGTAAAGAAGAACAGAGACAGACCTGACCAACTTATAATATGGGAGAATGTGATAACAACAAATCTGGTCATTTACTCTAATTGGTATGAATATCTGCAGTGTGAGGATGCTTATTTTTTGAAGAAGATAGGGGAAGGAAAAGGAGGAAGGCAAACACACAATGACATATAACATGACCAGTTAGTGTTAACAAACCTGGTCAGTCAAGGTTAAGACTTCACAACAGATAAGCATGCAAACCTGGGGGTCCTGGGTGTCGGATGGTGTTGAAGGGTCTATGCCAAGTGTTGAGGCAATGTGCAGAGGAGAGGAAGGAGGAACAAAGAGAGCTAGACAAAAAAGGACATAAAATGAGTTGATCATCTTTAAATGGGGTCAGTCAGTACGCTTGTCTGGCCAAGCCCTGTGCTTGATCAAACCAGTCTGTCCTGCCTTCTTGTACCTTCTTATCGAATGTTTTCTCAACTCTCTCTCTACGTAATCTCACTCTATGACATGTGTACCTGTGTAGCAAGGACTAACTGTAACAGCTACTGATGAGATCTGCACGTGTGTGAGTGAACTTTTGTGCTTGCTTGCTGTAGTCAGGCCTGGAGTATGTTGATGAGCACCTGTATCTTCTCAAAATTGCATGTGTGTCTCTGGGGTATGTGCTTGGCTCCACTACTGGTCAAACCTGCAAACAGGAAAATGTCAGACTGGGCAGTAGGGAATCCTGGACTGGGGTAGCTGGAAAAGACAGATATTTTTAGCACCCCTTAGCACTAAGACGCACATGTATGTGTATGTATTAAATATTACAAGTACACATCCAGTCTCATTATATATAAGCATGGCTTTGCCAAGGGGAAGTCATGTTTGACCAACCTGATAGCCTTTTACGAAGACATAACCGGTTGGATGGATGGTGGCCATGCAGTGGACGTGGTCTACCTGGACATCAGTAAGGCCTTTGACACCGTCTCCCATAGCATCCTCATAGGTAAACTGAGGAAATGTGGTCTGGATGACCAAGTAGTGAGGTGGGTCGGGAACTGGTTGAAGGGAAGAAGCCAGAGAGTTGTGGTCAATGGGGCTGAATCTGGCTGGATGCCTGTGTCTAGTGGGGTCCCTCAGGGGTCAGTGCTTGGGCCGGTGCTGTTTAATATATTTATCAATGATCTGGACGAAGGATTAGAGAATGTTGTCAGCAAGTTTGCTGATGATACGAAGTTGGGAGGAGTGGTTGACACACCAGAAGGCTGTGCAGCCATTCAGAGAGACCTAGACAGGCTGGAGGGCTGGGCAGGGAGAAATCTTATGAAGTTTAACAAGGGCAAGTGTAGAGTTTTGCACTTGGGAAAAAATAACCCCATGTGCCAATATAGGTTGGGGACAGCCCTGCTGGAGAGCAGCACAGGGGAAAGGGACCTGGGGGTTCTAGTGGACAGCAGGATGACCATGAGCCAGTAATGTGCCCTTGTGGCCAAGAAGGCCAAAGGTATCCTGGGGTGTATTAGAAGGGGAGTAGCAAGTAGGTCAAGAGAGGTCCTCCTGCCCCTCTACTCTGCCCTGGTGAGGCCACATCTGGAATATTGTGTCCAGTTCTGGGCCCCTCAGCTCAAGAAGGACAGGGAGCTGCTTGAGAGAGTCCAGCGTAGAGCCACAAAGATGGTGAAGGGAGTGGAGCATCTCCCTTATGAGGAAAGGCTGAAGGAGTTGGGTCTCTTTAGCTTGGAGAAGAGGAGACTGAGGGGTGACCTCATTAATGTTTATAAATATGTCAAGGGGGAATGTCAGGAGGATGGAGCCAGGCTCTTTTCAGCGGCGTCCATTGACAAGACAAGGGGCAATGGATGTAAGCTGGAACACAGGAGGTTCCATAAAAATATGAGGAAAATCTTTTTTACTGTGAGGGTGACAGAGCACTGGAACAGGCTGCCCAGGGAGGTGGTGGAATCTCCTTCTTTGGAGACATTCATAATCCACCTGGACACGTTCCTGTGCAATCTACTGTAGGTGATCCTGCTCCGGCAGGGGGGTTGGACTAGATGATATTTAAGGTCCCTTCCAACCTCTAACATTCTGTGATTCTGTGATTCTGTGAAGCAGATGGTTGGTTGAAAATATAGAGTCACACACTTATTCTGTTCTCACTTTCTGAGGAATAGAAATATTATTGTTAATCTTAAAGCGTTGCTCAGCTGTGGACCCTGAAAACAAAGACTAGCTCAAACACTACTTAAGTAAAGAAATACTGGCATGAAGTTAATGAAATTAACAATTAATTTTCTATACCTTTATTAATCATTTGTTGTGAAGGAAAAGTGACACAATGTATAGTTTTCAAAGGGATGATCATAGAAAGAAATAAATTTGTATATTTCTCTGACAAATCAAAATGGCCAATGTAGCTAGCACATACACCCATTGTCTTCATTATTCAGGAAGTCTGTTCTGACAAAGAAATTAGCTTTATTTTGTCACCTCATTTATCACAGAGAGGGAATTAAAGAAAAAAAAAAAAGAGAGAGAAATACCGTACCTTGCCTTAAGCCTTTTTCAACTAACTTCAAATTGTCATTAGAATTCTACTTTGGTGTCACTCAGTTTAGTGATCTGTTTCTCCTTTGCAGCTTCTAAACTTAATTACTAAGACACAGAATTCTGCTGCAACAAAATAATGTGTTTGTTGGGTAACATCACGCTGCGTATGCAGTAAAATGATGGTTGCTAGCAGCTCATCACTTGTATGCTTTCTCAAGTAATCTTATTTTCTTGAGCTAAAGTTTTAGAATATAAAGGACATTATTGCAGAATTGCTAGGCTCTGTTAAGTTCTTTGAGCAGAGTCCTTTGTCAAAATAGTTGCAAAACTTTTACCGATGTCTCATGCTTTAGCCTGAGTTGTTAGGTCTGATGTCAGTTGCATAATGTGACAAGACAGGCAAGGCTACCTTTTCTTTTACTGTGTAAAAGACCTTGGTTTTCCCGTAACTTCCCATGACAATTGCCATTGCAAGTCACAGCTGTGTTCTCCCACTTACATCCTCATCAATGACAAAAAGAATATTTCTGACTCTAAGGAGATCTTACGCTCTCCTGCCAAGGCATCCCATTACCCCTCTTGTTGCAAAGGTTCTGGCTGAGACAGTCAGCCTCTCCTGCCACAGGAGATGTTGCTCACACCCAGCTGGGGGCCCAGCGCCTGAAGATATGCCTTATGGTCATGTTTCAAAGCAAATTCATTCCTGGTTTCCAGCTGAGATGCGCAGTCAGAATGCTTTCTAGGGGATGTATAGGAGGTGAGGTCTACGTTTAATCCTTTCGGGTTGGTATTTGTTCTCACAGGTTTCCATCCCCGCCACCTCGCCTGGCCTCTAGGTGGTGGTGTTGAGGCCCTGACCAACCCCATGTTGTGGTTCCTGCTCCTGACCAATCCACTGCTGCCAGATGTCCCTGAGGGGGACATCTCACCCCCATCTGAGGGGTGGGTCCCTGCCAGGGCCCTCTGCTGCAGCAAAGCTGGGCTCCCAGCCCAGCAGTGTGGGCTCTGCAGTGCTCCAACACAGGTTGCAAAGCCATTGGCAGGCAGAGCTAAAACAATTTCTCTTTTAATTTTTTTCCTGATTTGAGATGTTTTGGTTTCCCCTTTGCTCCTCCTGATATCTACCCAGCATCTGTCCTACCAACTCTGTCAAGAGTCGGTCAAGAGACGAGGCATTGCTCCACAGGCTGGGCGGAGGACACGTAAATGCCGGCAGCTCTGTCCTCTCCTGTTTTGGGACACTCCTCAGAGCCCCAGTCTAATTCTCTGTGCTCTTCTTGCAAGGTGTTTTACCTCCGCCTGCTCCGTAATCCATCATTCTACGTTCCTAGCCTGTGGCTGATTCATTTAAAATGTCACTGGGTAATACTGTGGCTTGTATAACAATGTGGGTGATAAATGGGAAGTTTATCCCCAGAGCCTTTTCTTCTAGATTTATAGGCACTTCACATCTAGAAGGTAAGGGTAGATTCCCACCCCTCTGTGGTACTTCCTCCTTAATCTTCCTCCCCAGGTCCCATGGCTCTGGGAGCAGCACACACTGGAGGGCAGGTGGGAGGGAAAGGGCTTGTGTGACCTACTCTAGGTGATCCTGCTTTGGCAGGAGGGTTGGATTAGATGATCTTTTGAGGTCCCTTCCAATGCCTAACATTCTGTGATTCTGTGATTGATTCTGTCTGGTAGGGATGGCTGCTGCCACCACAGGAACAGGTGTAACTGGCTGTCTTCCCTTCAGCTCATCCACTCTTCGACCTGGGGAAGGACAGGGCCTTACATCTTGGAGGGGATGGTTGGCCCATTCTGGTAGAGCAATGAGTTGCAAGGAGGCTTGGTTACAGAGTCTCAAGTCTATCAATCACAAGACATAAGGAATGGCACTTGGCAGGGGTGGGAGTTTGGGTGAGAAGCAGGGAGGAAGTCTGCTGTCTCAACAGTCTGGTTGTTGCCCTCAGTGCTATTTTCGTATCCAGGGCCTGTACATGTAAATAATCCATGGGTTATTTGAGCACATTTGCAGAGAGAACAGTGTTTTTACAGGTGCTATTTAAGGGCCAGGCAATACCTATGAAAATATCATCGCTGGGTCTGCTCTAATGTAATTCATCCTTTGAAGAACAGTTCCAAAGTGTTTTCTGCTTGCAATCTAACTGCTTCTACCTCTTGAATTAAGCCCATTCATTTGATCATTTGCTGTTGCTTTTTTAGTCTGTTCTTGTTATCTCTGCTGATTATTGTCATCTCTCTGTGCTTCTATAAATCTTTCCCCAGTCCCAAATTGGGTCTTAAGTATACATTTTTTTCTAACTCATCATGTTATTCTTTCTCTTAATAACATCCTTCTATTACTTTTTTAATTTCCTTTCATCTCTCTCATCCTTTCACCTTTCCTCTCTTTTTCTGCCATTACTGACTCTGCTTTCTCCTGTTTCTCTCTCCTGTTTCCTTTTCTGATGCATAGAAACCTTCCCTGCTTTTCCTGCCATCAGTGTTACCTACTTATCTTGACTTGCTCTTGTTCCCTCCCAAACTTTTCTCACCTGCCACTTTCTATCGTCTGTTTCAGAATTACGTAACCCCTGCAATTTCTTCCTGCTCTCTTGCACCTCAGGAATGTCTGCTCACTCTCAAAATGTCATAAACTTATGACATTTAGCTTGATGTCTTCCTCTCTTCTTTATTTGCAGCCTCTCCTTTGTGTAGATCCTGCTCTTCCCTGCTCTGCTTCTCCCATATATCTTTATTTTCAAATTGTAGCTGCTGAAAACTTATATTTTTATTTTTTTCCTTCATATATAATTAACTAGGAGAATGTCTTATTTTCTTCTTTCAATGCAGTTGCATTCAGAATCAGTAGATAGAGCAGAATTGCTCGGAATTAACACTTCTACAGGTTCCTAAAAGAAATGTCGTGGTCTATGCACTGGGTTTCTAATTCAAATTTAGGTGTTCTTTTATACATTCTTGAATAGAATGAGTCCAGGCCTCCTTGCCTTTACAGTTGCTTATCTTCTTAGCAACTAAGATTACTTAAAACAATACTACATTAACTTTGTTACTTATATCCAGTGATATTGGGGGCAAAAATAATATTTCTTTTAGTGTGCTAGAGGTAGACATCTTTTAGAGAGCAGAATGTCCATCTGCTTACCCAGAGCTTTATTTTACTAAAGATTTAGGCAGAGTATTTAGTGTCTTTTAAAAAAAAAGTTCCTCAGCTAAATATTGTGGCATTATATGAGTATAATGTAATGTAAATTATGTCCCCCTGTATCCACATGACATGTTTTTTTGTGTTTTTTTTTTAATAAGTTGAAGATGGAAAATTACTGACATGACAATTAGTTTGTGAATTTTATTCCTTATGGGTGACATGAAATAAAATTTCATTGTAAATTATACGCTTAAACATTTTAATGTAATTAAAAGTTTTATTAAAATGTATGCATTGAAGACCAATCTTTTCAGATTTTATATTTGGTAGTGTCATGTACTATAGGTTTTTGTGTTTGATTTTTGTATTTTTGTATATATATAAGCATGCAAAGACATAAAAATAGATTAGATTTCATGGTATGTGTGTATGTATGTATATTTATATATGTGTCATTTTATACTTTTGAGTTGAATTTCTCTCATGTCCTCTCACAGAGGATTTCTCTCTGTCCTCTCAGACAGAATATCAGATCAGTGCTACTTCTCTTCTTTAATGTTGGTAGAACTTTGTCTTTCATTTTTATTGTCTCCATTCTTTCCAAGCACTATTAAATAATATCCATTGATCATTCTACAGGTGGATTCAAAATTCCATTTCTGTGTTTGGGTACTTAAAATCAAGATTTTCTAGAATAAGCAGCTTTTCTTTTGCAGTTACCTTTTTAATATTTTAAATTTATAGGGATTAAATATTAATATTTTCAATGATTATGTTATTGGATGGGTTAGGTTTGGGTTCTGGTGTTGGTTTTGGTTTTTTTTCTGATGTCATTCATAACTATATGGCCGAATCTAACTCCCGCTCTGTATTTTTGGAATCTTTGTAAGAAAAATAACTCTTGTAACCTCAAATAAGTTAGTTTAAGATTCACCATCCTTAGAGTAATCCAACAAGTTACTGATAGTCTGTTTGCCAAAGCTCATTAGTGGAAAGCATCTTAACTCTTATTATTGGGGCATTAGTCAAATTCTCATAACATCAAAGCATTTTGAAAAAATATAAAGTAAATTAACTACAGGCTTCACAGAATTCTTGGAGAGAAAAAAAAAAAGATACATTACAGAGTAAAAGCTATTTAGTTTGTCAAATAGCAGTTTAAAACTATGATTTTATTACCTCTTGCATTAGAAAGAGATTTCTGGTTACAGATTGTTCTTCATTTTATGCAAAAGACATACTGAATCCAACAGTTGGATGAGGGAGCTAACTAAATGCAGGCTAGAAGTAAGGGACATGATTTTTTAAAAAAATCCACTGTTAATTATTCATTGGAAGAAGTCAGGTACATGCAAGGTAACTTTTGTGTCAGCTGTTGTTTAAATCAAAAATAGTGTGTCACCTCTGAAGGTTCATCTCTATTAATTGAGGAAGAACAAGGCTCCTAAGTGTCTCAAGTGTCCTAAGTTAGGTAAAATAAATCACAAACTGTGAATATCCTCCTAAACAATAAGATTTTCTTCATATCTTGTACTCAGGAAAAAATTTAGTGCCTTACATACATCATCCACTAGATATAAAACAGAAAGCAATTTGTTTTCTGGATTTTATATGTATTTGTCACATTGAAGAACACCTATAAAGATTCTCAGACATAATTTCATGGCACTGTTCTAGTGATTAGTACTTCACCAATATGAATAAGATCTTCGTGGTTTATCCTAAAGTTATTTAAAACATCTTAAAACTCCATTCCTTACCTTTTTGGTATAATCTATAAGTAATTTTTCTTTCTACCCCATGGTGCTCTTTTTAAACAAGATCATAACTCAAATTTTCATTGGCTACGTAGATAGTAATCTGAAGAAGGGTTTAGCAATTTTGTTTAAATTCTGAAGCATTGTATAGAGGATTTGCAGAAGCTCTAGAGAGAACCTCTTATCCTTCTCCACTATTGTTGAACTTCAAATTTGCATAATAAAAAATATAAGTAAAGAAAAAATAAAAGCCACTTTGGTCTTAGTGTAAAAGCAACACTGATTGAAAAACAACCCAGGAAAAAAATCACACACACACAAAAAAGAAAATAAGGAAAAAGAAGGAAAGAGATTATATATACATAAATGCATAAATCTAAGAAACTAGTGGGATATACCAACAAATCAAAATGATCTTACAATAGCACCATATCCCACAAAGAATATAAATTATTAACTGTTTTGGATTTCAATGAGGAAATAATTGACTTGTAGAACTATTTCTAATCAGACAGCCTCTAACAAAACTTTTTTTTGTCCTTTCACTTATTTGGTGAACAAAGATTGACCTATTCTGCATTGTGAAACTGATATCAAAGAGAAATTATTTTCAACACTGGTTGGAACTGGGCCATGTTGCAAATGATTTGGGAGCCTGACTCATGAAAGGAAAATGATTTAGAAGTCATCATGATAATCCATAATTAGCTCAGAAAAAAAAAAAGAAAAAAAGAAGAAAAGGGAAACAAGTTATAAAAGAGACACAATAAAGAAAAAAAGGACAAACAGTGGAAGCAATATCTGTGTCATAAATTACTGTTCTACATCCCTTGCTCTCCTCTTTGTTTTTCTCCCCTGTCATGTTTTAGCATAATATAATGCTAAATATAGGTTGGAATTACAAAGCTAAAGCTTTTGGATGCTGCAATAAGAGGTTAGGCGGATATATTTTTTGTTTTCTTCCCACTCCCTTGCTCCAAATCTGTTCCATGTATGGTAATAGAAGTTTATTCAAGGAACAAAAAAAAATCTCAGAATTTAATTGTCTTTCCTTTTTCTTCACTCAGTGCTAATATGCAAAACACAAAGACAGATGAAACATTTCTGGATAGAATTTCATGGCCCTTGTAACTAAAGTTTTATGACATACACATAGTGCAACAGAGGCAGAAACAAACAACAAGGAGAGGGAGATGTGGAAGCATCAATATCACAGAAAGTTGGGAGTTCTCAGTTATCCTTCTCCAGACGTGAATGTAGTATGTCTTTGAGGTCCATTGAAACTCCTATTTGCACAACTTAGCTGTGCCAAATATGATGGAGGGATAGAAAAAGAACACATCAAGGAACACTTTTGTATCTGGGATACAAAACAAGGAGGAGGCAGGAGTACATAACCAGATTCAGATACATGGAAGCTCTATTGTGATGTATATTCGGACATAGATAATTTGTGGGAAGCACAGCAGGAGTCCTGTGGATGCGATGAGGAAAACGTGGGTGATTCAACATGGTAGCAAGACCATAGCAGGTTGTGTGAAGGAAAACAGGAAGGCACACTTGAGCCAAGTAATCAACAGAAGCAAAAGTTGTTGCCACTGGTAGAACATGTGCAGAGCAGAAGGGGTGGGAAAGACATGTTGAAAGACAAGAGCAAATGAACTACATAGATAACTTTTCTTCTTCTCCACGTTCTGTTGTCTTTGTTGTTTCTGCTGAGAAGGATGAGACCTAAACCGCCTGAGTTAGGATTCTGACTTCTCTTCACAAGTCCCCAGAATATTAGACATTACCAGAACATGCTTTACCTGTGTCAGAAACATTTGGCCTTGGGCACTTTCATTCACAAATATATCTGGATATAATGGTGCTCATTTTTGCACGATACTTGGTGGACACATCCGTCACTTGGAAGCTGATTCTAGTGCCATTTCAGAAGACAGTGGAACAAATTCCCAATATTCACCTAGTGTTTAGCATACTCTATGAGTAGATAAGAGCACAGAGGTCAAAAACAGTCAGGCTAAGAAGGGCCTACAGTTCGGACTGTCTTTTTTTTTTTTTTTTTTATAAGTGTTCTAAATACTAGGAAATTGTATAAATGAAATGAATTTCTGTTGTACTTAAGACAAAACAGAAAACCAATATCCTCCCACTGGAGTATTATTCGCATTTAAAATTTCATGCCAATTTCAGTAAGGCTTGCATTATGTTGCTCCGTATTGCTAAACAGCAACTCTATCCTGCTGAAAAGATGGTTGCAGTTCAGTAATGCATGAAGGCGTTCCTGGGTATTGTATGCTGTTCAAATGATCCATACAGCATGCTAAGAAAGTGTATTGAAATGCGTTTCCATGACAGGTGCTAGACAAAAGAGCAACCTCTGTAATGTAATTGGAGTTTCTTCCAGATTAAATGTGCTGTATGAAAGTAAACTCTGATTTTGGTGTTTTTATTCAGATTATTAGTGCTTGATGTAGTACTTAATGATGCTTCTGAATGAATAGCAAAGGTATTCATACATGGTTTTACTGTAAGGTAAATTTGATATTTATCAGATTGCTTTATGAGACAGTGAGGAAGGAAAACTGATCACTTTTTAACAGTATTTATGTTTAAATATGTTAAATTCAGAAGTGAAGACCCTTTGTAGCCAAGAAATTTAAATGCTATACATCCCCTACCTTTTCAGTGCCATCTCAAATAAAACTATGATAGGTGGCCATGTAATTAAAAAAACCCAAACAAACAGTGGTAGTTCTTAGCCTTGATATTACAAAGTTCACTTCATTTTTCTTCACAGGTTTTCCCTCTACACAGATGGTGTAATTTTACCCCTCAAAATTTTACGTCTGAAGGCTATTTTTATTTGTTTTCTACAAGTGCACCTTCAGAAAATAACAGCAGGGGGGAAAATCCTTTATTTTACACTGTCAAAACTGATACACTGTGAGTTATTCACATCACTTTCTGAAATGCCAGTCAGTGGCTTCGTGTTTGGAGCAGTGTGAACCAACAGACTCAGAAAAAGAAGTCTCTGAACTGGTAGCATCAGAGTGGTCATTAGTACAGAAAGAAAAAAGAAAAAGAAAGGAAAAAAAAAAAACCCACCCTAAACAAAACCATGACCCAGGATTCTTTTTTTTTGTTGCTGGTGTTGAAAGTTTTGTAATGAAAGGAGATGAATCAGGAACTTTGTAATAACATGTGCCTGGCCACTTAGCTGTGGCAGCAGATCTGGAATGAAGCTTACTCAGCACAAGCTTTGGACCTTTCAGACCTTATGTATCATTTCTCATCTACTGAGCTTCTCACATTTGTACAAAACAGAAGTGGGAATAAAAAAATCAATTTTTTTTTAAACAATTTGAGTTCAAAAGGATTACACATATTCACCCACTAGACTGCTAGAAAAAAAAAGGTTGGCACATAATCTGACTTTTCACCCGCAAGGACCAAGTATTTATCTTCAGAGCCATCAATTTTAGAGACTGATACTCCTGTGTTCTTTTTCTTTTTAAAGGAGTTCAGCTTAAAACAGCAAACAAGAGAAAGTGAAAGAGCAAACGTTAAATAATGAGCCTGTAAAGGGAATAACTGCTGGATTCTTCCACCACGTGCCGGAAGGCTGCTGGAAGGGTGCTGAAACCTGAAACTACTCTCATATTCCATGCAGAGAAGCAACTCTTCAGGTCTTCTGACAAAGCAGAGGCCTCAAGACAACATTTCTGGAACTGTTACAGCAAAGTCTTGTAACTGTAATAAATGTGTTCAATTCTTATTTTTCTTTAAGGGCTGAAAAAAACTCAGCTTGGTTTACTAGGAGGGAGTACTAAGAGGTGCTGAAAAAACACTTCCAACTGCCTATTTGCTGAGAAATGTAACCTTCTTAAATCCTACCTTGAGGATGAAGCTGACAGGAAAATCTGTGGAAAATTTACCATTTTATCTAGGGAAAGGCAGCAGTTCAGCAGAATAGAATAGTTTTCTATATGAGTTTACAGCATACCAGCCATTCAAGATAGATAACTTGATAGAAGTCTAGAAAGCTCAATTATTCAGTGTCTGAAGTAGGAGAGGATGACAAGCAAGGCAAGCACAGATGTTGTTCTTTAAGTGACTTATGCCGACATACTTTGTTTTCTTACTTTTCAGTGTTGAATTGGGGAGGCAACTTCCAGGTCCCAGCTGTAGGAATTTTAGAAGGTAGGTTAATGGAAGAGTTCACACATGTCTCACAGTTGCAGACTTATAGCCTGAGGTTGAAAGATTTTCCTTGGTCAAACCAGCAATGAACGGATACCTATTTGCAAAAGCAGGAGAAAAGAGTGACTGCATGAGATTAAAAGTACTTTTTCTTTTTTTCTATTCTGTGTTACAAAAATTAGTGTGGCCACTGTGAGACTATCTGGATGAAGTTTTCTCTGTAGTTTAACTGATGCTGTAGTTGAATTCTCCTTGGCTTGGTTTTAAGCTGCTAAAGTTTACTTTTATAAAGCAATTTTTGTGATTTGCTCCTTCTTAAGCTATTGAGAGAATCAAAACAAGAAGGAAATACAACAGAAGTTAAATAGAAGATTCTTTGCTGCAGAGATATTAAACTGGGTTTATTTTCTTACATTTCTAGACTACTGTAGACTTACTTAAAATAGAGGAAAAAAATTCTCTAGTCATAATTTTCTGGGGATGGAAATGCCAAACCTTGTTTGCCAGTAAGATAAGAAGTGATATTTTGTTAATATTTTAGAAATGACAGATCAAAACAGTCATTCTAGACTTTCATTAAATTGTGTCTACACCTCTAGTTAATTAGGTATTGAATAATATTAAAATATATTTTGAGCTTAAATGTTTGTACTAACAGAAATAGACTTTTTTTTATGACATATAAAGGTGCAAGGGAGACATCTAGTATGAAAACAATCCAAACCTAAATGACTTCAACTTGAATTGCTCAGGAAATTTCAAGTTAATTATTTTGTTTCTAGCAAAGAATTCACATTACAGAAAAATAATCAGTCCTCTATAGACTGTGTTCTTGTTCCTCAAAAGTCCTGCTGAAATTAGATTATATCATGTTCAGGAAAAACATTACTGTGACTTTAATAACAATCAGACACACTGGCACCGACTGACTCAATCGTCGTTATTCAGGACAACGTTTAGCAAGTGCATTTGGAACTGATTGGAGACAATAGTGTTTAAACACATGGTTATCTTTGTTCCTAGTAGCGATCTGTGTCATATCCTCATTTATTCTTTGATTACAATATTATCATACCCTCAGGAAAAAACAGTAGTTAAAAATAAGAATTCCTCTTAATGTAAGTATAGCTCTCACTCAATATACGTTACTGCTTTGTCCATAATTTTAAAGAACAAGGATGAATCAATTTGAATAGGATTACATAAGACGAGAATACCAGGTTAGAGAGGAAACATTTGAAGTTATTGTACTTGAAGGTGCTGTGATAATGGTAACTTCTCTGTAAACAGAGATGCGTTAACATGTGGTACATTTATAATTGGCCTGAAAACGAAATATGAATATCAGAAGTTAATCCACTTTGTCTGTTCGTTGAACTTCTTTTTTTTACTCCCAATTTTTATTTAGCTTGTTACAGTTAAGAATGATTCTTCAAGAAGCCCTCAAAACCCGTTTACTAGAAGAGCTAGTAAATATGGATAAACATCCCCACAATAACTAAGGGAGGTGGGGAAATAGTTTACTACTCCTATCCTATAGTTATGTAACTAAAGAACTTAGGCCAACTCACTTATCCCTTGTTCTGAAATGGGTGGCATTCTTAATTTTCGTTGTTTCTGAGGTTTTGGTTCAGGTAACCATAAAATGTTTGCTAGCTTCAACACAAAAACCTCTGGGGAGTTGCTTGTGCAATGATTAATTGCAGGGTAAATACAGTAAATACAGTATTTTGTATGTTGCCTACAGATACAATGTTTGTTTCTAAATATCTAAAGAATGCTAAAATCCATACAGTTTCAAGAATGTCATCTGTCATGCAATGATTCAATGTCAAAGTAAATAAAGTGTCCTTTATTTAAACATTTGATTGCATTGTTCTTCCTGAATTAGAGTCTTTGATTGTAATAATTGATTGTGATAATACAGATACTAAGTGTATCAACCCTAGTCACTGTTCTGTGTAACCATCTTGTCTGAATGTCAGACGTGCAAGGTAAGTCTAGTTAAGAGGAAATTTGATAACCTAATGTAACATCAGAGATCAGATAAAGACTTCTATGTGTCATTGGCTCACAAGAGTGTGCCTGGGCAGATGGTGTTGGTTTTATAAGACAGACATACATTGCCTGGAGAGTTTCAGAGTAATGTGGGCATTATTTTCAAACACCAGTAAAGGAGAAAGGTGTCATTTCACTGATGACCTGAGAGAATATTTCCCTGTTACTGCATGCTTGACAGATGCCAGGAACAGATTGATGTGTAGAGAAAGGCAAGGTACAAGGAAACCGTACATTAAAACTCATTAACTTTAGATAGGAAAACTCTGTTGGGAACAACTCTAGAGCATTTTTTTGATGTACAGTGAATGTTTAACATTCTAAATATATGTACCTTTTAATGTGCTGGGACTGTATTTACATATTTGGTGTAAATCTGAATGAAAATTAAAACAGTGACAAGATAAACACAAGAGAAAACACAGCAATAAAATAGATGATTAGGAATCTGAAGGAACATACAAAAGGCATTTTTTGTCTTCCTAATTCTTGATCCACCAGAAACCATAGTGTTTGGAATGGATCACTTGAATTTTCAGTGTTAATTTTCTCTTAAGGAAACATTCACTCTTGTTTATAACTTCATTCTTCTTTATAAAAAATCAGATCTTTCTTAGTCCAACCAAACTCTTATGCATAACCTTAACTTTTAGCACTGTACAAAAGGAGATAGGACTTTATTATCTGACTTACTGCAGAAGCTAAGTCTCTGACCAACTGGTTCATACACATTGTGTCTCATCCTATTGACTGAAACACCAAAGCTCGCGGGTTCGATTCCTGTTCGGTTCTCACGTGTTGCCTGACCTAGTCGAGAGGTGGCGTCCCTGCCCATAACAGGGAGGTTGGATTAAAATGATCTCTAAGGTCCCTTCCAGCCCAGGCCATTCTATGATGATGATGATGATGGCTCTATGACTCCTTCTCACGTATACAGCAAATTCCCATATTAAAGCTTATGATTTACTTAGTTGTTTTTGGTGATGGTTCTTTGTTTTGTTTGTTTTAAAAATCAGGTGTGAGAAAAGTACTAAAATACAAATACAGCACAGGTTGTTCAATATGGAAGCACTGCATTTTCAACATGGAATTAAAATTGTATTATTGTATATCCATAACTGTGCTTACCTCAGAAGAAGAATCAGTATTGCCAACCATTGAAAGGGGCATGGATATGAGAAGATATTTTTAGCAGACTTTGCATTTGGAAACATCACAGATTCATGAGGGAAGGAAGATGTATGTGCATGTGAATTACATAAGCATCCTTAATTTTGGTAGTTCTTCATCTGAGTACTTGACTTTTCAACCTTAATATTTTTTAAGGTTGATCTTGTTAGGAATTTAATTTACATAATTCCTGTTTTGATGTAAACAAATCTGGTGGTAATTTTGAGGATGAAATCAGATTTTAAAAGCTAAATGATATAGCTAAATGGAATGTTTGTAAGAAATTCTGTTTTCAGCGCAAATGGGAAAGTGTTTAGTGAACTGAAAGTAGAAAATACAAATAAACAATGGCATACTCTTAGTGTGTGAATATATAGTTATTCTATATCTTCATGTTAAATTTGAAAAACCTTCTCTTAGACAGGTAAAATTTAATTGTTTTATTAGAGATATGTAGTCACTAAATAATTGAAATAGTCATGCATAATTCAAATAATTGCTTTCAGTAGATACCTAGTTTGATAAATATCTAATGGAAATGCAAACCGAATGGTTCTTCCTGATAGGAGGATTTATTTTTATTTTAAATTCATGGACCGTTTTTCGAACTTGCATAGTGGCATAACTGTAATAGCAAGTTACAGGTGATGACTTTGTCTCTGATGCTACCTGATGCAAAATGACCCATCTCTTACTTCAACTCACAGGCTACAGCTAATGGAATTCAAATCTGTATGTATTGTGCAATTATAAAGATGAAAAGAATCTATCTTGAAATGTAGTAGCCAATTAATACTCATTTTTCATTATAATAAATACAGATGCCCATGTTAGATATCATGAATATCTGTGCTGCAGAAGTTTACCAAAAGCTACATTCTCCTTTTGAGTAAGATCATGTATGATCATCAAAACAATAATGTTTGAGTAACTTCTTGGAACGCATTGAACAACATTGGCAGTATCTGTTATGTGTGGTTTGTTTCCTCTCTCTCACATGAACGTCCTCTCTCCAGGAGTAGGAAATGGACAGGCAGGATAAAAATGCATTTGGTAAGATGTTTTGCTCTGGCTTACATACATTCACTATATTTATGATAGAAAAGGAAAGATACTGTGTTTGAAACTGTGTATTATTTGGTTTAAGGAGACACTAGTTCATATGGCCATTCACGGTCTAAGGCCTGTCACCCTTCCCTCAGAAAAGTCCTTCTTCCAGATGGTAGATGTTTACTCTATGGCAAAACTTCCCATGGTTAGGGTTTAGAACTGGACCACAGTCTTTCACCTACAAAGGACAGATATCATTAAGATAGCATTAGAACATCTCAGATAAGAAGATTCCAGGTTGCTTATGGATGACAAATGTTTAAAAAGACACACTTCTACCTTCCAGTGATTCTGCATCTCTACCACCTAATGCTGGACCTTATCCTGTGTCATCCATCTCTTTTCCACTGACATACCTTTAAAACACCATCACTAACCTCTTGGTAACCTTGCTTTTTGAAGTCTCAGACTAAGAGACACATTTTTGTTCTTCTTAAATACAGAGACGCAGTTAGGAATAAAAAGTTCTTTGTTTCTGAAGTCCTGAATGAGGATGAGGAGGCAGAGGAAAGAAAGAAGATGAAGCTAGAGGGTAGAAAATGAGGATTTTTTAAAACTGAAAGACTTTATTTTTCTTGTGGAGTTATTTCAAGACATAGAGAAGAACTGAGTAGTGACATAAATAGAGGTCTAGATATCCAACTGAAGAGTTTAGAAAATATAAGGATTTGCATTTTCTTAGTGGGTTATTGATAAGGACATCTATTTACTGTGTATGTGAACATGAATAGAAAATAAACACAAATCTTGGAAGTTCACAGTCCATTTGAAAATTCTACCATGGATTTTCAGATTTAAGTGTTCTAAATATAATTGGAATCATTAGCTAAATTGGGATTGCTGAAATGATTAAAGTAAGGTTTCAGTGACCTCTGAGAGCTGTTCATCACTCCAGTTTTGAAAGTGAAGAACTAAACATGAACAGACATGCTGAAGCAATTTCTTCTATAACCTGTTCAGTTTACACTTTGTTATCTATATCTCTTGCCTAGGCATGCAAATACTATTATTTTCTGAGAAATCTTGAGAATTATATGATGTTTTGGATGCAATTTTTGTCAAGAAACTCAAGAAGGTAACTAATTTATAGCAACACAATCTCCTATAACATTGCTGGACAGAGTGGGAAGTAACTGTGTAGCAAATGAAATTCAAAATGTTCTTAAGGTCTCTGTGCAAAGTATTTATTTTTTTAAAACATAATTACAGTTGTATTTAATGATGTAGCAGAACTGTAAAGCTCTCAAGATATATTGTGGCAACAACATTTCTTGAAGGAGCATATTAAATAGTAATGGTGTCAAACATAAGAAAGAGTGAGCAGACCTTGTATGCATAGTTTTCTAGTCATAGGAAATTAAAAAGGGAGTTGGAATGTTGCCAGTTGACTGACTACAGGGAAAAAAAAGAGACCCATAATAAGCAACAGTTGTAGTTACAATATTTGCTGAAACCAACACACATAAAATAATAATGAAAGCAACCATCTAAAAATGCTGGCAGACTATATGGAACAGCTGAGTTGAAGAGTCTGTGAAAAGGATTAAAAGAAAAAAAAAAAAGGAACTGGTATGTAGCCAATGTGCTGCCAAAGAATAAAAAGCTCCATTGGAGACTAAATGTGAGATCAATTTCAGATGAGTATTTGTAAAACAAAAAATCTGAAAGGAAAAGAGTTAATTCTTAGGTTGTGTAAATGACAAAATCATCACTAGTAAAGTGATCTCTTCAAAGAATACCATATTTAAGTAGAGTTCTAAAGACTTTTAATTCCTTGCAATTATTTATTTAGGAAAAGATATGGGCAAGGACGACATTAGTTCGTACATTGAAATACAACATAATGATGGCTTTGTCCAAGAATCTGACATTAAAAGATTTTTAAAAATTATAGAGGACTTTAAATTTTCTTCTAGACAAGAAGACCTCATTACTTTTACAGCAAAGAGCTTAAACCTAATAACCGGTGACACTGGGATCTTGTACCTTCTTGTAAGAATTAAAAGGGAAATTCAAGGAACAGGATTAGCTGAGGATTTTTAAAAACATTCCATATGAGTGTTACCAATGGAGGTGTTCAATAAGCACTGTGTCCTTTTGGGTTTTATCCTATATGTACTTTAACAATGTATTAGACTGTCGTAGTCATTGTGGATATAAAAAGGTCAGATAAATCTATTAAAGTAACTGGGATCTGACTGATAACAACACAACTGAAATCATTATTAGACCCTCTGATTATATGCAGAGCGTAGTTTTCTATTAAAGGAAATATGTGTTCACTGTTTAAAGGGAAATAAGGATTTGAAATGCATACAAAATGCAAAATGTAGGTCCTATCAATCTGTGCTCTGCTATCATATAGTTATGGAAGTGCCTAAATTTAGACAGTGCTTTGAAAGCAACTGACAGTTCCCCAGAAGCTTCATGTCCATGTTCTGGACACATCTCCATCTTGGTATGCTCCACTGTCTCACAATTCAGACCATTGGCACTTCCACCCTCAGCTTTTCTCCACAGGAGTTGCCTGTGGAGTGCAGTGAACCAAGTGTTAATAAAGAGCTGACCCTGGGAGAGAACTGGCTTCCACTAAGACATCTTCCAATTACAGTACTTGCAGTTCCCTATTTGGAGATAATATTTAAATATTTTTGGACTAGAGAGAGCATAAAACAAAAGGGGTCACTCATCTTGCCTACAAAGATAATGAGTACAGAGTGGATTGACAGTAGCCCTGAAGAGAAGAGGGTGTTAATAGATGAGAAGCTCAACATGAGCTGGCAGTGCGCTCATGCAGCCCAGAAGGCCAACAGCATCCTGGGATGTATCAAGAGGAGTGTGGCCAGCAGGTCAAGAGAGGTGATTCTCCCCTTTCACTCTGCTCTTGTGAGACCCCACCTCGAATGCTGCGTCCAGTTCTGGTGTTCCCATCATAAGAGGGACATAGATCTGTTGGAGTGTGTTCAGAGGAGGGCCACAAAGATGATCCAGGGGCTGGAGCACCTCTGCTATGAGGACAGGCTGCGGGAGCTGGGATTGTTCCATCTTGACAAGAGAAGACTTCGGGGGCACCTAATAGCTGCCTTCCAGTACCTGAAGGGATCCTACAGGAAGGCTGGGGAGGGTCTTTTTACAAGAATGTCCAGTGATAAGACTGGATTTAAACTGAAGCAGAACAGATTTAGATTAGATGTTAGGAAGAAATTTTTCAATACTAGAGTGGAAAGACTCTGGAATAAATTGCCCGGATAAGTTGTGGATGCCTCCTCCCTTGAGGCGTTCAAGACCATATTGGATGAGGTCATGAGCAACCTAATCTGGTTGAGAGGCATCTCTGCCCATGGCAGGAAGGTTGGATTAGATGATCTCTAAGGACCCTTTTAACCTGGGCCATTCTATGAC
Source organism: Trogon surrucura (assembly GCA_020746105.1). Classification (NCBI taxonomy): domain Eukaryota; kingdom Metazoa; phylum Chordata; class Aves; order Trogoniformes; family Trogonidae; genus Trogon; species Trogon surrucura. The sequence continues at coordinate 36,729,730 of CM036617.1, forward strand.
TCTATGGTTAGCTTCTGAGCTCAGATTTGCAAAAAAACTAAACCAAAATATTCTCTGGTTACATGCAGGAGCTTGTTTCTAATCTTATCCCCTTGGTCTTGGAGCAGTCCAGTCTTATTCACCTCTCTCTATTCAAGGCAGAATGGGCCTTAGGGTTTGGGGATGCAAATGGACCTTAGGATTTGGGGATACATAAATTTGCTTTGCGATCTTGCTTACACTCACAACACTTATGTCTGTCACTTATGTCTTACACTCAAAGACACTTATGTCTGTCTACCCTGCCTGTATACTAGTTGTATGTGTACATGCCTGTATACTAGTTGTATGTGTACATGTAAACAAACACACACATACACCAAGCTCTCCTACGAACTGAATTCTTTAGAAGGACCCAGGGGAAATAATGCAGACCATCTGAATAGATATGGGACCTGATTTAAAAGACTCGAAGCTACACGATCTAGAAGATCAGCTCAAAGTTACTGAACATAACAGGAGGTTCCCAGGTGTTTCTGAATGATCTAGCATCTCTGTCTTTGCAGGCAGTCAAACTTGATATCCCTTAAAAGCTTATATTTTATAAAGAGTTGTTCTATGCACCTTTTTTTCCCCATTTATAAGGTTCTATGATGCATAAAAGAGTGAACATGGAAAAGATTTGCATGTTGAATTCTCTGCTAGAAGTTGGACTGTCTCTGAAAACCTTACAATTACTTGCAAAACCTGCTGAAGGTTATAATAGACCTCCTGCTTCTTTGTTCTTCTTGGTGGTGGTAAAACTGGACCCATGCCCAGTGCAGGGAACACGGTGTAAATAACATTGTTGCAGATTCCTACTGGATTGTTCAAAACATCAGATGGCTAGAATATGTTATTATCAACAAGCTGTTTACTGGCCAATCAATTACAAGCTCTGATGGAGCACTAGGCATTTTATTGTAGCCTAGCCAAATGGATGGAGAAAACATATGTCAAACTCTCTGTTACTTTAAGAGGTAAATTCTGTTCTTCTGCTTCACTCTGTTGCAAAACCTCCCACAGCCACACTGATGTTGTTATGGAAGTGTAGGATCTATGACAGTGCTGTAGAAATCACTAGGATAATGCAGTTCTCAGATATTTGGGCAACTTTATGTTAGCATACATTTCCATGATAAGAGTACAGCTGAGGCCTCTGTGGGTAAACCTCCCCTTAAAGGGCTTTTAAATGCATGAGTTTCTCAGTCTGTGTGCAATGTAAGAACACTCAGGAATCATTGATTGACTTTTACGTTCATGTGAATTCTGAAGTTTTGAGTCTTTTGTTCTCCTTTCTCCTATGTTTATTTTCCACAAGTCTATAAAATGCAATAAGCCCATTGTCTGCAATCTCCAACTGGAAAATACTATCCAGAATCAGATGCTTTAAGAGGAAGTTTTCCAGCTTAGATAGGGAAAAATATTTCTGTTTGCTCGCAGTGCCTTAATCAAAAATGTATCTTTGGAAGGAGATTTTATTCCCACCTGATACTTAGAATTTACTTCTGTTTGGTTTTTTTTTAATATTATTTATTTTCTGGAGAGGGTGTGGTTGCAACAGGAAACAAGAAATAGAACAGAATAAAACATTTTAGGAAATAGAACATGATAAAGAGAAGAAAAACAAAGCTAACTTCATCTGGAAAAATCTATGGTTATATTGGTGGCAAACAAGGACTCTTGTACAATGACTAGAAGGAACAGAACTTATAAACGTGTAGTCATTCAATATTGCTGCTTGTGTCAAGCTATGTCTGTGACCTGCGGGTAGGTATTGGCAGTCACTGAAGTTTCACCTCTGCTAAAATTCAGTCAGAGGTGATCCAAACTGATGTTCTGAGTTGGAAAGGAGGAGAGAAAACTCTGCTTTTGAAATCCTGTTAAATACTACATATCATCTCCTGGGATAAAAACAAAAAATATTTGAAAGTGTGCATTCTTCAGAAATATACACTACAAAAAGCTACATTAAGTGAAGGTCGAAGTAGGTGAAAAGTTTGTTCTTTCTACTTCCTCTTGGGTCCAAATACAGTAACGTGCTAATGCTGAAAAAAAAGGATTAAAGGAAAAGAATACAAACAACTGATAAGTGTGTGATATCTATATTCCAGAATTATCTGTTTTGAAGTATTAGAAAAGTTGAATAACTTCTCACTGGTGGTTTCCTTTAGGTGTTTTTTGCCACTGTCTGTGAATGTCAGCAGCAAGTAACTTTGCAAGTCGATCTTGAAAATACCAGAAAGATGAAGAAGAATCTGGTCGGCACTGAATATATTACCACAAGAAACAGGAGTCCAAAGATTACCTATATTCAAAAGAAAGAAAGACAACCTCCTGTGGAGAAAATAAGCTCTGGAAGAAATATAAAAAGTGTACCTTTATTACACTGAAAAGTGTTTATGGATATGTCTTGCAATATAAAATTCAAATCCTTGACCCAAACTCACTACTTAGATTGTAACTATTTTTTTTTTATTTTGAATTCCTCTCCCTTTTTTTTTTCATTAAAAATATCCTCCAATTATATTCCAGCTCTCTCCAGTTGTTTTTAAATCAGCGCAGGTCTGTTGAGTTTAACAAACCAACGCCGGCAAGACCAGAAGGACTAGGCCCAGGTAATAGGAAAAACAGTGCCATTTAATCTGTGTATCAGCAATGCGTAATTTCAAAATATGCACTTAGTCTCAATAAAATAGTTTTCTTCAGAACAAAATTGATGAAATTTACCTAAATATATCTTGAGGAAGTGGGAGTTTATGAAAATTGCTGAGCTTCAAAATGCATTTTTCTCAAAAAGTAAAGCAGAAATAAATTTTAGCCACAGTTCTTTTAAACAAATAAAATATATAATGCAAGCAGCTCTAGTTATGCTTATAAACAAATGTGCATTAACATGTACAAGCCATACTCTGTGATCTGTCAAGGATGTGTTTTCTTTGAAAGCACATTTTTTCCACCAGGAAATATTAGAGAGATGTGTGTATGCTGGGAAATATACACAGTTTAAACACATGGGATGGTATATAAGATGAGAAGGATAGAGAAGCAGGATTGGATTTTGGAGGCCAGTTTTATATAACTGTAACTTTATGTAACTGGTCACTATTCTGAAAGATCCCAGCCAGTTCATCTGTGAGATCGAATGTCTGATGCACAATTCTTAGTGTGCCTCTTTCTGAATGGTTACATTTTCACGGACATCATCATCTCCTTCAGATGAATTGAGACCCATAAAATCATTCAAAGGTGAAGGATGGAAAAGCAGGGAGATGGTAAAGTTTAGTGGAGCAGGTTATTAAACAAATAGTGACAGGACTCTGAAATGATGGGGAGACAATGGATAATGGCATGTGCTGTGTTGACAGTCCCAGAGCCACAGAGGTATTTAGAAGTGGGAGGAGGGCACTTACTTGTGCAGATGGAAGCTGAGAAAGTGGTATTAACATTCCTAACCTATCAGGTACTCAGAAATATGCACAGGGCAGCCCTGTTCCTTGATCTAAATATTTCTGAAGTAGCCGGTATTCATCTTTCATGTTCTGTGAGACCACTTATTAAACAGAAGATGGGCTTGACTAGCATCTCTTCTTCTTCTGCTTCAAAAGTTTAAATTATAATTGACAGTCACTACAGGCTGTGCAAGATTTTAAAGGTGAGATACATGTTCGAAATTTCCTTTTATCCCTATCTTTATTATGATTCAGACAACATGTGAAACACTGCACAAAAGAGATACCAAGATGACCATAAGCAGGAGATGTCTCCATTAAGCAGCAATTTATACAATCTAGTAAAAGTGTAGGGAAAATCCAGGAGAGAAACTTCAGCTGATAACACTGCACAGCTCTGATTTCCCTTCCTCAATAGTTGGATGTTAACTAATGCTATTGAGAGGCTTTCAATTTGAAATCAATGGAAGTTTCATTACTCACGTCAGTAGAAGTGGGATGAAGTTCTAAATAGTAAATAGAGCAATGAAAATCTAAGAAAGCAAAAGGGATGCTAATGTGTGTTTTGTTTAAGAATTCTCCGTTTCATTGGGTCCATTTAACAAGCAATTGAAGGCAACCTGCTTGTAGGTGTGTGACAGTATATGTTTCTCACGGGAATGGAAGACTATACACCTTTCCACTAAGGTTGGATGGAGACAGAACTAGAGGAAAATAATTTAGCCTGCATGCAGAAAGTGTTGGAACAAATGCATCTAAAATTAAAAAAAAAAATAGAGGGAGAAATAAAGATGCTTTAAGTGTTGTGCGTGTTTTACCAGCTTGGTTTTTTTTGGGTAACCATTAAATACAAATATAATGAATAATTTAACATTTTACACAGTATGTGCATCTTGCACCACTGAGTTTTTGGAACAGTTTCATATAGAGAAAATGTAATGGGTGCTTGCCTTGCTATTCTGCAATTTCACTTTATCCTTATTTCAATTATATTTCAAAGCAAATACTTTTCCTAGTTGTGAGGCGAATTTCATTCTGCTGAGCTACTTTACTGTGGTTTTTTTTCCTCTGTTTTAGAAATTCAAAATACAAGATGTGGAAAACAGAATGAATATTTCTAATGTTCTTAATCTAAATGAAACCCTTCTCTCTGTTTATTCTTCCATCCAAACTCATTGGTGCACAGACCCTGTTTTCCTTCACTCTGGGACGGTGTAAAACACTTAGCAGTGAAGGTATGTTCAGAGACATTTTGTCAAGTAATACCCACCCCAGATCTCTCACCTTTTTTCTCAAATCTTACATAATCTTGCTGCTTGTTATCTTCACATCTGAACAACATCCACCTTAGAATCACAGAAGGTTAAAGGTTAGAAGGCACCTCTGGAGATCATCTAGTTCAACCCCCCTGCCAGAGAAACATCACCTAAAGCAGGTTGCACTGGATGGCAACAGGATGGGTTTTGAATGTCTCCAGAGATGGAGATTCCACCACCTCTCTGGGCAGCCTGGTCTGGTGCTCTGCCACCCTCAAAGTAAAGAAGTTCCTCTTCACGTTTAGATGGAACTTCCTATGTTCAAGTTTGTGCCCATTACCTCTTGTTCTGTCACTGAGCACCACTGAAAGAAAGACTGAATCTATTCTCCTGACACCTACCCTTTAAATATTTAGAATCATTGCTAAGATCCCCACTTAGTCTTCTCCAGACTAAAAAACCTCAAATCACTCAAACCTTCTTCATAAGAGAGATGTTCTAGTCCCCTGATCATCTTCATAGACCTTTGTTGTACTCTCACCAGGAGTTCCCTGTTCTTCTTTAACCAGGGAGCCCGGAACTGGACACAGTATTCCAGATGTGGTCTCACTAGGGTGGAGTTGAGGAGGATACCCTCCCTCAACCTGTTGACCACACTCTTCCTGATGCATTCCAGGATGCCGTTGCCTTCTTGGTCACAAGGGCTCATCACTGGTTCATGGTCATCCTGTTGTCTCCCAGATCTTTTTCCTCAGAGCTGCTTTCCAGCAGATCTGTCCTTGGTATATTGTTCTGCAACAGTCATCTTAGGCTTTTATTTGCAAAGAAATGGTCGCTTTTTGTTATTTTCATAAATGTCTGTCAGTGGATTGAAACAAAATGTTCTTAAGAGAACTTTATGAAAAATTTTATCTTCATGAAGATATGAAGCCAGTATGCTCCTGAGAGAAGTTGTTCTAAGGCCAAAGTTTTCATTCAGTGTCAGAGTAGACTGAGATGTACAACAATACTCTCTGAATTTTGATTATTAGGGGAAGAAAACCCTGTATCATGGTCTGCAACAGAGCTACATAATACTTTAACCAGGATCCCAGGACAGGTTTCAGACTTAAAGAGATCAGTGGGAGAGATTTTCTTTTCTTAAAGGGGACACTGAGTCATCTCATCAGTGGTAGTTCAATCTTAGTGAAAACCTCAAGTATTGCAAAAAAAGTCCATTGTGTTTAATGTTGCATTTAAGTTTTTTGAACCAGAAATAAAGTATATTACTTTTAAAAACCAAAGTACATTAAGAAAATATTACTGAAATGACAATGAAACTTTTGGAAATTGTAATAAATAGAATGTTTCAATTTATCTAAGCCAATGTTCTGTAATTGTTTATTTTTTTACAGAAATTTCTGAATGATGACTTTTTTATCATAATACAGGTTAAGAATTCTCTCCATGTCTTGAAAATCTCTGTGGACAGAAATGACTATTTTCTTCTCAGTTGTCTAAACAGTCCTCTAAAAGCTTTTATTTTACATGTATACGAGCATGCCTTCCAGTGGCAAGGTTACGTCTATTAACCTATTGTTGGTATTATTTGAGATAAGGACAAAACAAGGAAATCTGCAGTGGATATTACTGTTTTAAAAGAGTCTAAACTATTTTTACCTCAATGCACATCTGCTTATGTGCACATTTTTATTGAGAATAAATCGTTATGCTTACAAAATACTATATTTGTGTAATCCCTGTAATGTTTTCTTTCTACCTGCAAATTAGTTGAATCCTTTAATTGAATGAAAGTTTAAGTTGGAACTTACTGTGAAGCTGGGAGAAATACTCTGACCCAGAGAAAATGCTGACGTTAATATTTCTCTCATTGCTGTTCCAAGACCTCTGAGTAATACTGTTTTAGTCATTGAGACTTCTAAGTGAGTAACATGATTGACACCAGGAAAAAAAAATCCTACCCTTTTTCTGTCCAATTTGGCATTGAAACTCTTTTCTTCAGCAATGTTTGTTTTTCAGAGTTTGCATTTCAGTATCTGTTAAGGATCAGTATAAAATCTATTAACTGTAAGCACTGAGGTAGAGTGGTACTTAATGCTAGCCCTCCAGGTCTGAATAGCAGAGCGATCAAGTTTATGATTGCATGCTGTATGAAGTGCATGCTTTTTGACCAGCCAAGGTTCTCACCTCTTCTTTTGCATCTCTAGTTGGGCATTTTTCTCTCACCTGGATAATAATAACTATGTGTTATCCAACTCAGACTAAGGCATATTATATTACCTTTTATTTGCTTGTGTAGATTGTAGACTCTGCAAATCAGCACTGTTGTAAACTGCTGTTCATCTCATACCAAGCCCTCATGACAATGGCAAACTCAGTAGACAACATCTATGTTAGCTCTTGTCTCCCAGCTGGGACCTGTACTTCATTGTATCTTGAATCAGTTAACTTGCAAAGTGAAAGGCCAGGATTCAGGTGGGGTTAATGAGTGATTAATGAGTAGGTAGGATCTGATCCAGACTGACTTTAGAAATATCTTCATCAAGACAAAGCGAATGCAAGAGTAGAAAGGAATCAAAGCACCCAATGATGAAAAACAACTACTATTAATATGCATTTGAAGAAAGCCATTTGGGAAGGAAACTCTAGTACAGAGACAGAATTCCTGTATGGTTGTACTGGCAGAGATGACAGAGGAGTGAGCATGTGGCTGCTGCTCTTCTGAAGTCATTCACTGCTCTGAGGTGCCATTGTAATTACTGCTGGCAGGAAGGAGAGAGGGACTGCAGCAGCAAAAGCAGACAACTTAAAACACACGTGGCAGGACATGTATTAACCATGCTGTTTTCACTGAAGGCAATAGAGTAGTTTACTTTCCAGCTATCGGTCCAGCTGGTTATAGTGACAAGTGCCAATCCATTGTTAACAGAGGTAATAATATGAATTCCTTTTGGACTCAAAGTATCTGAAGTAATAAAAGCTGTAAATAGTCTGACAGTTAGTGTCCTGCTACTTAATACAAATTCTATATTCTAAAGTGAGTTTAGCATTTATTGTTCAGCAGTTTATGATAAGGGTCTACATGGGATGTTTTGTAAGAATTCAATTAGCTTGTGTTGTGAGTTAATGCCGTTTACATGGTAATGAAAAATTCTTTCAATAAAATGTTGTAGGAAAACACACTAATTAGTTTTTTGAACAGCACCTGACATTCATAGGGCCCAGTGGTGATGTTGGCTAAATGCCTGCATAACTGATGCCCCTTTTTAGAGCTGGCCAACATTTTTCTGTCTATGAGTTTGTGAGAAAAACAAGCAAAAGAAAATCTCCCCAGTCTCACAACAGCTTCTTAAAATGTTACAAAGCCAATCTAATGACATTTGCCAGTCATCCCTGTCCTTTGTCTCTCAGGATCCCTTCTGCAGTCTCCACTTTCTTTGATGTATCAGATGTTGTTTCCTTCGACTGTTAGAGACCTACATCACTTTTCTTCCTCTATTATTTCTTCTTCTGTATAAAAAGATGGCTCCTACCTTCTAGTAACCCCCTATGATCCTCCATGTACTATTCACCTGTTCTGTAGGAATCACCACGGCAGCAGAACAACTGCCAATAACCTGCTCTTTCCTTTTACCATGCAAGTGGCCTCCAAATTGCTGACCAGTGAGGGAAAATATGTTACAACAAAAAATGGGCTGGCACAGGTTACTTCCCTGCTGGGGTTCCTGAAAGCAGCACAATTGTATTTAGGCCTTCTGAAGGGGAGATGGGCAGGTGCCAGCCTGCTCCACAATGAATAGCACAGCAGAGTAAATAAACCCAAAATATTCTTTCAACCATCATAACTTACTTGAATAAACAAATAAATAAAAAAAAGGATATTTCATCTTCTGATCAAATTTTGCTCGGTTTTGATCCCACAGTGTTTCTAACAGACTTGTCCGTTCTTTTCTTTCTCCCTCCTATGCGTTTGTTTGAAATCTTTTTGTTCACAAAAGCTTTCACAAACTCAGGTGTATTTATTCTGAGGCAAGTTATCATGCAGGAATTTTCTGCCCTGTAATTCTTTTGGTTTCTTTCCGCTATAAATGCTTCTATCTTGCAACTAGGAAACAGCCGTGAATGAGATCACTAAAGAAGAAATTGCAATAGCTGTAGTAAGTCGCGTATAGTGAAAGGTATGCGGCCTCATGTGAACAGGCATCATTTGCACATGTGATGTTTTTATTACCTCACCATGATTCACTGCTTAGTGTCCGTATCTGAACATGGAAGAAAGGCAGTAAAAGGCACCATGAAAAGACAGACCTGACCTAAGGCAGACCTGCAGTACCACCTAACTCCACGTAATCAAAGTGGCAGCCACTTTGGAAGCCTTCCCAGAAGGTTCTCCCACTACTACAACTATCTTTTGAACACAGTGATGCATACAACTACAAAGGAAATAGAAGATTCCTCTAACTGTGTATTATTATATACATATAAATATATACATATATACTTTATATATATATGTATATACTAATTTGATTTAAATGAAAGCTTGAACTCAGCTCTTAGCTGAGCAATTAATTGCCCTTGAAGGGCACTGCTCACAGTCAGGTCAGCTACTAGTGTTTAGCTGATGGCAGGTGACTGGATGTCGCTATGTCGTGTTCTTACTCTTAGCCTATTATAACAATTATTTATACCAGCTGTTCTGGCTGGGAGGAAGAAATGATTCCTCCATTCATTTGGAGGATCAAAATAAAGTAAGAAAGCATTTATTCCCACTGAGTAGGAAACATTGTTTTTATTGTTTCGACAATACACTGATGTTATATTAGTACTTCTGAACCGGTTACCATTTTAACCCACCCTATGAATGCTGTGAGCACCCCTCCAGTATAAAAAGAATGACTGTGGTACGGTTGAATTAAAGAACAAACCTATGGGGAAGAGTCAGTCTTTGTTGCAGTGCTTCCTCTTGCTGCAGACACTAGGAGAAATGCTCCAAAGTGTGGCCACTGCCAAGCAGGCACAGGCATCTGTGGGTGAGTTATTCTCATGACCGTACAGCAGCTCAGGCAGCTGCCAAACAAGCTGCCCTCAAGTGGTTTGACTTTGAGTGAAGTTAGAAGATTCATTGGAGAAGGAGAGTTCACAGCAAAATAGGGAATGTTTCTACCTTATGACTGTTTTTACTTTCTTTTATTATTGCATTTATTCCATTTCATCTCTGAGTGTGTGCATTGTCTATTACGTAATTGCCATAATACTCAACAGCAATTCAATAAATACTTGGTGCATTTTCTGAGGTTTAAATCCCCTCAGACCTTAAAAACACTGATGTCAATATATTTTGTATGTGAGTTTGTGGATAAATAAGCAGATGCAAGGCATAGTATAACCTTTCCCATCTGTCGTGTCCAGGTAGGGTCTAGGACAACTGTACTATTCTCAAAAAGCAGGCAAAGTCTCTCTGGATTCTTTCTTTCAGTGAGCCATACCATCGAATCTCAGATCTTCTGGCCCTCTTTCTGAGTTAGCATGTCTTTGTAATACTACTAATAAAAGTGGAGTAAGGGAGCAGGGTGGTTTGTACTAAGAGATATTTCAACCTTTTGTATTAATTACTAAATGACTGGTGTTGTGATTTCCAAGTACTATAAAATTGACATTTTATTCTTAATGTTTTATCCATAAAATTGTAAGGTTATTTTTTTAGTTTAAATTCTTAATCCTGCAGGTTGTTTCACACACATGTATATGTAGCCCTGACAAAGGACTGAGGATTTTACAACTACTCACACCTTCTCTCTTTTACTTGTATTTTGTCAAAATAATAAGCAGAAAAGTCTCATCGTCCTGACAAACTCATTCATGCACAGGTTTCTGGCTGTAATTTGCCACTATTAGTTGGCGCATTCAGTTGTCACATGGGTAAGCACTGAAACACATCTTAAGTACTTCTTGCATCATGGAATAAGTCAAGTGAAGAATGTATATCTAATGTATATGTTCTGTTTATTTAGAAAGCCGGTGATTCAGTCTATGCTAATGAAGACTAAAAAGGATGATGAATAATGGAGACAATCTGTGTTCATCTGTCCAAAGCATGATGTGTTATTTTTATACAGGATTTATAAAATCACCAAGACTACAGCTAGAAAATAAAAGGAAAATCAGAACCTCAGATAATTTTGATTTTATAAAGAATAAGAAATTATAGAGCTTTTTTTGACTGCACTTAGAAGATGGCATATTTCACGCAGGGATTTTGATGCATTCTTTAGAATCAGATTTCTCCGTGAAAGTCAAGCTAATGAAAGTGGATACGATATCACAGAATCACAGAATGTTAGGGATTGGAAGGGACCTCAAAAGATCATCAAGTCCAATCCCCCTGCCAGAGCAGGAATGCCTAGATTATGCTACACAGGAACGTGTCCAGGCAGGTCTTGAATGTCTCCAGAGAAGGAGACTCCACAACCTCTCTGGGCAGCCTGTTCCAGTGCTCCGTCACCCTCACTGAGAAGAAGTTTCTTCTCGAGTTTAAGCGGAACCTCTTATGTTCCAGTTTCAGCCCATTACCCCTTGTCCTATCATTGGTTGTCACCGAGAAGAGTCTGGTTCCATCCTCGTGACACTCACCCTTTAGATATTTGTAAACATTATATCCTTGCAAGTAAGGTTATTACATTGCTGTTTAAAATCCCACAACGGAAAATTCTGACAGGGTGAGCAGGGATGTGTTCAACGTTTTAAATGGTTGCTCAGAGAGTAGGCCTACTACAAGAACACAAAGGAACTCTCTAATCTAGGCTGAGCCCAGTTTAGACTTTTTCCTTACCTGCATTTGATCTACCTTTTGTGTACAACAGACACTCATGAAAATAAAGAACATGAAATGGTATTATAAAAATATTTGTAATCAACTGACTTCCACTTAACTGGAAGATTTGTGTGCTTTCTCATGTTTTATTGACATACCACAAACAACAGTTCATGGTAACATGAGTTGTTGAGACACCAGGTATTTAAACGCTGCTTCAAAATCATTAGTATTATTTTAAAAAGGCATTTGTAGTGTACCTGTGTTATTACATGCTGCAATTCTTGACACAGCCACATGCAGATGGAGAACATCTCTTGTAAGGACACTCTCTGTGTTCTGAAGTGCATTTAGAAACCTTTAAGAAGTGTGCTGTAATTACACAGCCACATAAACACAACAGCAGGATCTGAGGTCTACTTATTCTGAACATAGAAAGGACATTAGAGAGCACTGGAACAGGCTGCCCGGAGAGGTTGTGGAGTCTCTGCCTCCAGAGGATTTCAAAATCCTCCTGGACATATTCCTGCGTAACCTACTGTAGGTGATCCTACTCTGTCAGAGGGGTTGGACTAGATGATCTTCAGAGGTCCCTGCCAACACCTTACATTCTGTGATTCTGTGATTAGTTAAATGAGTTCCTACCAGTTACAGCCAAAGAAACAGCATAATACAGCACTACACCTGACTGAAATGTCTCAGTAATCTGATAGCAGATCAAAACTGAAAAATTACCAAAACCTAAAAAACCCTTACCTAGCCACAACAGGCATTTAGAAATGCTGAGTACTGTCATTACTAATTTTATGTTGGAAATCTTTTTAGCTATGAGTGCGACTGTTTGTAGAAATGCGGAGCAGTAGTAGTTTCTCTATTTACAATAATGTCACATTTGATGTTTCAAAATTAAAACCCAGTGCAAGAAACTCACAAAATTAACTTACAAAATGTAATCTGTAAATTCTATTTGAGTGATCATGTACATTTTGATATAAAGTAGCATTTCTGTCTGGAAAATTATTGGTACTAACAAACCACTCAAGGTGCCTAATCACTGAACAAAGTTACATTTTAATATTGAAGTGACTTAATTTTTGTAAAGTATTCAAATATTCAAGGACAGAAAGCTATGTGAAAGAGTTATACATTATCTTCATTAGTTTACAGTATGAAAACAGTTCTAAAAATTTTTTCTCTGCTTACTAAGAGTTCAAGCTGGTTTTAATCACCAGGGCAATAGCTTGCTTTCGGTCTGAGGTGGGCACTTCTGTCTTTTTAAAATCTATTTCAGGACTGAAAAAAGATAACTTAGTTAAAAATGAATGAATATAGAGGACAGTATAAAGGTGAAATGGATAAGAAAGCTAATATAAAGTGACAGTGTGACTTAGGCATAAAATATATATTTTTCAAACAGCATTTTTTATCAAAATCTAGTGCTACCTAGTATACTCAGATTATTTCATTTGAAATTATATTAGGTCATTGAAAAGGGAAAATTGAAACACTTTTGGCAAACTCTACCCGTAAAAGTGTCTATGCAACTTAGAAGAGTAGGATTCAGGAGATAGTGCTCCATGGCACTACAGAAAAACTTTCCTATAAGTCAGGAAGGGAAATCAACATGTCAAAGTTCAGGAATGAGTTACAGCAGTGGTTAAGAGTCTTTCTAACCTTGTGGTAGAATAAAGATGATGTGTTAGCTGGGGGTCCTTTCTGGAGGAGGTTTCATTCAGAATGAAAACTGTGTCAAATCATATTTCCCTGCAGCCTTCCTCCATCCCTCCCAGGATATGTTTGGTAACCTGATGCAGTTTATCCTAAACGGCACTTTCTAGAATCTGTCATGATGTGAGCCTTTGCAAAACTGAACAAACACAGTCTTACAGCACAGCTGGAAGTCTTGTCTTGATACACCCTTAGTTTATTTGATATGAAAGGTCCTACCTGAACATTTCTCACTTGACTCTCTGGATGAGTGGTCCTCACATAAGGGTGTCTCTCCTCAGGCAAGAGCTTCACAGCAGCAGCTGAGGGGTTGAGAGGACAGCAATAGCTGAGAGCCAAGAATTACCTTCAACAGCCTTGCACAAGGCTGTACCTTGTCCCCTTGACTCCTTATACCTTGTGCCTGAGTGCTCCAGTTACACCCTTCTGCCTTGGGATTACAATAGTGTTGTGGCAGGTCTGGGAGGCCAAGTGTATCTGGGAGGGAATAGTGAGGGAAACAGCAGAGGGAAGAAGATGAAAAAAATAACTTCAGAAATGATTGAAAGCCAATATCTTAATTTTCTCCTCTCTCGGAACTGTTTTGATATACCCAGGCGGTGTAATGAGACCTCTGCTTCAGCCAGTCTCTTCAGGGTCATCTGTTGTGAGGATGAAGAAAGTGTCAGCCAAAACTAACTAACCTGTCAAGTCAGATTTCTTCTCAGGAAAATACCCAAGATTCGTAATTTATTAGAGAATGTCGTGAGATCTTGACTGGAGTAGTATATATACCACAAATAGTTTTGGATCCTGGCTGTGGTGAAAGCAGAGGTCATCATACCATGGAGCTGAATGATAATCAAATTTTTACCCAGTGTTACTGAAAAACACTTGGTTTTAATTAATTTACCCTACCTAACGTACGGATTTTGAATATCAATATATATGAAATTGAATATTTAATGAAAATATTTATACTACAGAAATCAAAATGGTAAAAAATTTGAAGGAAAGGTGTTTATCAATATATAACATCTGTGAAAATATAAGAGAAATTTATTTGTAACTTAGTTTAGAAAGAAAAGAGGGTTACTTGAGACTAATAAATATCTTGTAAATCCCGAAGTATCCTGAAGAGAAAAATTATACTGTATAGATTACTCATGGAATGGATTCTGTACAACTGAACATTAAACATGTTTATCTCTCGTACACAGATGTGAATGTGATCCTAACAAAAAGCTTTATAAATCGCACCAAAACAAATTGAAAAAGATAAACAAAAAAAAGATGCTGCAAAGTTGGGTTAAAGCTCTGTGAAAAAAATTTGGAATAAAATAGAATTTGTAAAAATAAACTAAGCATGTAGAAGAACTTTTTTTCAGGTGATATTGTTCTCATTCAAATATCTATTCCTGGCAACTACAGCTAAAAATGCACATAAAATATTGTTTGAATTCAGCCAAAGCTTCCTCACTTATTTTGCCTCGTAATGGAAGCACAATGTGATATTAAATGTGTTCTGTCATTGTAAGCTCCCTTTGGATTACAAGGCGAAAAGTAATTTTATCATATTTCATTTTATATGGCAGCTTTAACCCTAAATTCACATTTAAGTACATAAAACAGAGCTTGGTTTTGAGAAATCAAGACATTGCTTAAGCACAAGTTTGTCCCATTGACTTTATTGAAACTTCAGCAGAAGCTCAGAAGCTTAATAGGGAAACTTAAATTGTTGGTTTAAGATCTAAAAGAGAAGGAATATTTATCACTTGCTAAAACTAGTGTTTAACAATTATGAATATTGATTTTCTGACCATATCTGGATAGCCAAGTTCATGCAACAAACTGTAGACAGTCTCATGTTTGTCAGTTTGCGTTGATGTGTTTTGGAGGAAAAATGTAAAGAAAAAGAAAACTGAAATAACTAAATAGACAAATAAATCGCCCGCTTTAGCATTTTAATTTTGCTGATAAGACTTTGAAGTTCACAACTTTTTTAGAAAAGTGCTGTTTTGAAGAACTGCGAATGAATGTGGACATGTGGGTTTACACATTTTTTGATACTCCTTAGTTGGCGACATTTGTTCTTCAAAGCTGAACCGATAGCACAGAAATGTCTGAGGAAAAAGTTTGAAATGAGACCCTGTTTTCAGGCCTTCTTTCACACCTCTTCAACAGTGTGAAGAGTCATGAGAGAGTTCAGGCTTGTTAATTACTACTGAGCATATTAATTGCTCCCATGAGTAAATCCACCAGAGTTGGGGCATGGATCACTGTGTGTGGTTGTAAATGTTTTCAAGACTGAGAAGTCTTCTGAATCTTCTGGGATATTCTGCTCTGTGTGTGACAATTACAGTTTTACAGTTCATGTCTCCTGTGTTCATTTTCCCAGCAGCATCTCCCTTTCCTACTAAGTTATGCTGGCCCAGCAGCACATGGGATGCGCCTATTAAGCAACACACCAATAGGCGATGCTCAGGAAGGCCTTTATTTTTTTTTTTTTGGAGGGGAAAGCATGACTACTTTTGGTGTTGTTGGAGGTTTGTGCAACAAAACTTCAGTTTTCCAACTCTGTCATAAGAAGTATATTGACTGAACTTGCTATTTGAGGAAACCTCTTGGAAGTAAATGCATGTAAAATAATGCAATGGCAGCTTATTACAGCTTTACAGTTACAGATTTAGGAGCAGAGTGAGGCAAATACCTGACATGGTCTCTTTTGTTTATGGCTGTAGGCAATGGCAAAATGCTTTTGATTTACTTGTATTGTTTGTAAAGAAAGAAAGAAAGAGAGAAAGTGATCTCTTTAGAAAAGAGAGAGCTCCAAAACCCACAATGGATCTGGACTCATAAATAAAAGTCTAAGTTTCATGAAAAAAATATCACAAAATTTAAGAAAAGTATGCCTGGGTCTATAAACATAACTTTGTGGGGGTTTTTTTAACTTCATTTCAGCGCATACTTTTGTGTTTATCAACAGAAAACACATGTGACTATACAAACATTTTGATATCACTGTATGCCATCAGTAGTATCTTCTAGCCGACCTGGACCCAAGTAACTTTTCACTGTATAAATGTATGCCTGTATGATGCTCATATTTTTCTCATCTCCTTTCTTAACCTATATCTGCGACATATGCATCGCATTTTTAGAGGAGGGGTATAAGCTTACCTGTTGGCAGATGTTACTTAACATTTTATTTCTGTTTAAGATGCATTTAAAGTAAGGTCTTCAGACAAAAATTAGACTGTTGCTCCCTCTCTCTCGAGAAAAAAAGAAGAACATCCTCACAGCTACATCTGGCACTCAACAATCTCATTCAAAGGACTGGAAAAAATCTATTCATTATTTGAAAAATTGTCTATTGTTAATAGAGTAAGCAATGGATTCCTGTTCTCATCTCAACTGGGAATGAAACTGGCTTGCCTCTTTGAACAGAGGTGACGAAAAACGTTTCTTGATTGAATTCACGGAACATCTGTTTGCACAATCAATCCAGAATATCTGTTTGCATAATACCATCTTGCTCTGGATTGAATTATTTTTCTGCATCCAATGCCAACAGAACTTATCATCTGTACACCAACAGCCTATCGTTGCATATAATGTGAACTTGGGACATACTTTTGTCTCCCTAAGTATCTTCACAGAAAACAGATGCCTATTTACTTGTTTTTAGCCATCTTCCTCTGTTTTTCAACTGAAACGAGATTAAAAAAAACAGAGTTTCCATTTTTGTTTTATTGATATGCTTCTGGTTTGACTACAAAACCAAATTCACATCCCTTTTTCTTTCTTTACATTCACAAAAAGTTGAGAGGGGACACAGCCAGGACAGCTGACCCCAACTGATCAAAGGTTATTCCATAACATTTGACATAATACTCAGCATATAAAGCTGGGGGAAGAGTGATATCATTTGTCTTCTCAAGTCACAGCTATGTGTGATGGACCCCAGCTTTCCTGGAGGTGGATGAACACATGCCAATGGGAAGTGATGAATGAATTCCATGTTTTGCTTTACTTGCGAGAGCAGCTTTTGCTTTATCTGTTAAATTGTCTTTATCTCAACCCATGAGTTTTCTCATTTTCACTCTTTTGATTCTCTTCTTCATTCCACAAGGAGGTGGCGGGGAGACAAAATGAATAAACATCTGTGTGGGGTTTGGTTGCCAGCTGGGGTTAAACTATGACAACCTTATTAGGAAACCTACAAGCTTTTGCAAACTTTTACAATCAAAACAACTACGAATTCAGAAGGTTTCGTTACCGATCCAACATTTCGTTGCCACAGATTGTGATCTCCTATGTCCTGTTTATTATGTCAGAACCTTTCATAGTGAAATTTCACAAATAATTGGCATTATTTGTGTATAAGCTAGATTGTTCAATTCCCGTTCGGTCCTCATGTGTTTCCTGATCTAGTTGAGAGGCGTCCCTGCCCATGACAGGGAGGTTGGATTAAAATGATCTTTAAGGTCCCTTCCAGCCTAGGCCATTCTATGATTCTATGATTCTATGGCTAAAAAAATTCAAGTGTGTTGGGCCAGACCTTCATGCAGTATGAAAGAGTAATGCCCTACTCATATTTGGAAGATACAGACAGAGTACAACACTAGCTACAGTACAAATAGGCTGTACTTAATTCGGAAAGCAAAAGCTGGTTGAAGGGGAGCAGTCACAGACAATTGAAAGTAGGAGTCTAACTTGGTACAGAAGATGAGGGCCTAAACTGTGGATAAAAGATGTATTTCCAGAGTTTCTGTATCCACTCTGATGCTGTCTGCAAGGTAAGGAAATGTATGTGGACTTGCACCCCCATCCTTTCTTTTATATACTTCACTGTGTGACATGAAACTTGAAGCATTCTCAGTGGGGTTCTCAGTTGTGCATGGTCTGATATTTAGGAACATCTGTACATTCGTGCAGACAGCAGAGTGTTTGATTTGCAATGGGATATCAGAGCACATAAATAGCTAGTGAGACGTAAGGCACTGTCAGTGCCTGTAAATACTCAGGAAGTGTGCAATTGAGGTGACTACATGAATGACAGTGATGCACTGTTTTGCAGGTGCAGTTTTGCAAAGCCAGGTGAGGGAAAAAGTCACAACACATGAATCATTTTAGCTCATGCATATAACTCTCTGTTGTCAGTTCCAGTTCTGTTTGTCATCAGACAAAGACACTCAAGACAGTAAACCGTTACGGCTCTGCATTCTCCTATCCCCAAGGGGGCCTTTTTAAAGAGGGAAATTGATTTTTGCCACCAGACAATGAGTCATGCATACAAACTAGGAGAGTACTTATGAATCCCTATATTCATTTCCCCATGGTGCTTGGTAAGGTGAGTTGCTTGCCTGATTTGTTTAAGAATAGATTTGGGGAAAGAAACAAAACAAAGCAGAACACAAAACTCTAATGTTTTTAACCCTTGCCTCAAGAATACAATGTATCTATCAGCATTCAAGTAAATGCTTTCACTCCCTATAGAGGGCTTAAATTTCTGGTTTACACAGAACTTATATGATCAAATGGCTTGCCACGTGCTGTGTTTGGAACTTTTTAAACAAATCTTTACTTGGCTGTTTTCACAAAGAAAAAGAAGAAGAAAGAAACAAACCCCAAGTAAGTGGGATTGATTCTGGTGCCCACACAGACACGTCCTACGCAATTTGAAATACCTTAAGGTCCAAGGTGTTCACTGGAGCTGTGCAAGACGTGTATACTTTTAGAGCAGCAAATGGAGCCCTGGTGAGACACCCTAATTTCTACAGAACCATGTGGATGATGGGAGATTTGGACTCAGTCAAAGAAACTAAGAGCAAACTCATTAAACTAAACATCTCTCTACTTAAGGAGTGAAACTGCATTTGTTGTACTATTCAAATTGAAGAATAGGGGTTTTTAATAATTTGCACTTCCTCAGAAATAGTTTTATTGCTTTAAGGGCCCTTGACTTTGTTTCTTTTATTGTTTAGGATTATTTTTCAGTCATGTAATATAAATATATGACATTTTAAAAACACTGAATACCAGAGATAATTAAATGTTACTGAGATAGCTTTCACTTATGAGTTAGATTTGGAAACTTTGTGATCTAAAAAGAGTGAACAAAAAGATCTTCACCTAGAACTGTTGATAACATGTGAAGCAAAATTAGGCTTGTAGGAGAAAGCAGGTGGAGACTGGAGAGAATGAAGCTTATTTTCTGAAGGCTGCAACTGCTTTTACTCTAGTAGTTCATACCACAGACTCTGAATGCCTTTCTTGTCTTCCTCCTTTCTCCTCGTTTTCCATCAGTAATCAGCAAATGCTGATAGCACTGATTATACGAAAATAATGTATTTTAACTTTTTTCGTTTTCCTGTAGAGGTTCACACTCCATGCCAGTGCTACATTTAGTTTTTAGTCAATGACTCTTTATTAAAGATATATAAATTTTGCCTAAATCTCCTCATCCCCTCGTGTAAAATATATTACTTCTCCAACACAATCGTAATGCGTGTATCTATCCATCAGCTTACCCTAACACCTAGCTCATATGAGTGAGTTAATTCACTTCTTGAAACCCGTCTTTACTTAATTTGCTCTCTTGAGTTTACCAAACAGGTAAACTTAGCTGACAATATCCACCCATGTCTGGTCAGAACTCTCTCCACTGCTTGCTGCTATTGACCCCGTCTTCACTCTTTAGTGGGTGCTTGGGCTCTGCAGCTCACATTTACAAACACATCTTTAGATGTCAGCCATCAGTAGCTGATTTAGCTACTGATGGTTGACATCCTGTCCAAGGTGTTTGCAGTGTGAAGCTGACCCTCAACCTTAATGTCTGTTAGTGGCATAAGCACTGAATGTATAAAAATAAGACTGAATATTTTGGGGGTTGCAAATAAAATAACAGTTATTACATTTCAACATGTAACACCACAGTGAAAAACCTGAGTATGTTATCAAAATTCCTGGTTTATGCCTTGAACAAATACATTATAGTATTCTAGTTTCCATGCCTCCAAAGTCTGAAGTCATGAATACAAGTGGAAAAGATGCCAAATAAAGGTAACTTTAAGGTATGGCCAAAATGTACAACTTAACTGAAAACTATGAATACTGTGATCTGTTATGAAAATATGCAAATTTCAATGTAACTTTTTTCATATGCTATATGGTAGGTTTGAATATATGCATTGTACATATTTATAAATCTAGATAACACTTGAAAAGGGTGACTGGAGGCTATAGGGAAAGGTTTAGCCCACATCTTGTAGCTGGTAAAATGTATCAGTCACCTATGGATAAAGCAGCCTGCCTGGAGAAGAGCTACTTAGCTGGTGCAAAATATCATAACTCTCTTGTATTGAGCTGAGCCCTAATGATTCACACCCATTGAGGATTTGGTCTTGGATAAATAGCTAAATCCTGTTGGATAGTCACCAGCTGGCAAATTCAATCATAGAATAGAATCATAGAATGCATCGGATTGGAAAGAAGCTTTAAAGGTCATCTAGTGCAACTCACCCACAGTAAGCAGTGCCCTCAATGTGACATACAAATCACATTTCAAATGCCCTGCTATTTTTTTATTTTCTCTAATGGGAGATATGTTTTACAACACAGAAATTTTGCCACAGAAGAATATTGTAAGAAGTGGGAGATGCACATCTAAACTCTCATAGGGTTGTCTGAAAATGTAACACTCTGGGGCCTGTTTTTCTTAAACTTTCTCTGCATAACTCAGAACCAAGCCCTTCTTTTTTGTTTTTTTTTTTTGTCTTTCTTCTAGGTGTTTTATATTTATAGTCTTTCCTAAATTCACAATGATCAGATATTTTGAAACATTCACAGATCTTAAATCTCAACTAAATAAAAAACATAAAACAGTTACAAAAGTCAAAGGCAGCTTTGCAACATGAAGAAGGCAGACAGACTTTTATATTTACTGGTAAAATATTGGCCTTGAATTTAAGCAAACATAGGAATACTTCAAAGGATGACTGACTGATGGAAAACACTGAAATGAGAAGGAGAGAAAGGAAAATAAATCTATAGACATCTATGAGAGAGTTGTTTAAAAATACAGAGGAGCAAACAGGATGGAAAAGATATAGTGGGATGAAATTGGAATAGAGTGTGAAAAAACAAAGCTTCTGCTGAGACATAGAAAGGAGTCAGAGGATGAATAGATACAGTGCAGTCAAGAAATTAGAAAAATAATTAATGAAGAAGGAAAATGTAGAGACTGCATACTTCATTCTTATTAGAAAGGTGTAACAATGATGTGATCAGGATAAAATAGAAGCCAAATCAAATCTTCAGCCCAATTTATCCATGCCTTTGAGATCAGGTTATATTTTTTATGTTTTCAGTAGACTGCATTGTACATTTTTGATTAGGATTGGAATATGAAGCAGGATAGTAACAATACTCCAAGGAAGGCTGTCCTCTTTTTTTTTTCCCTCCTCTCTCCTCTCCTGGTATTTCTGACAGAAGTAGGAAGTATGAGAGCTATAAAAAGGAAATTAGCTATGGGATTGGAAGTAGATAATGGAAGAACTTGTTGTAAAAAATATAATACTTTGTCTGAAATGCATTTTTTCTCTGTTGAGTTTTTTAGTAGAAAATTGTCCATATTAAAACCGTGAGTAGGACATAGATCAGTAGCCATGTGAAGAATCTGTTTATCAGCCTCTCCTTGCCAGACTGGGGACATCTGGAAAACTTTGCTTTGCTGATGCATTGATGTACTAATTCTAATTTTTTATTGTATTTCAGCCTGTATTCTGTCCAAAACGAAACCAGTTTCTAGCGTGGTGGTTCAATGAAATTCACTCCTTGCACATATCTCTCATTTACTTCTTTCAGATAAAACCCCAAACCTCTTATACTCCTAACTTCCACTAAATTCCTACCGTCTGTTTATGGTGGTAACAGGACATCTTCATGTCAGCTTTAAGGTCATGTATTGGAAATGCCCTACATCTCACTGGACCGTCCTAGGGAATATATATGTTCTTTTTCTCAAGGAGCAATGATACTGAGGATGTGTTTTCTTGTGGTGGGGTGACCCTGGCCAGCAGCTAAGCACCCACTCAGTCATTCACTCATACCCTTCACCCTACAGGGGGCTGGAGGAGAGAATCAGATGAGCAAACGCTGAAAACTCATGGTTTGAGATAAAGAAAGTTTAATAAGTGAAACAAAGCTCTGTGCACAAGAGAGAAAAATAAAGAATTCATTCAGTATTTTCCATCAGCAGGCAGATATTTTGGTGCTTCCTGGAAAGCAAGGCCACAGCATACGTAACAGCTACCAGGGAAGACAAATGTCCTAACTCCAGACATCCCTCGTTTCTTCCTCCTGTCTCTTAGCTTTTATCTGAGCGCGATGTCATATGATATGGCCAATTGTGTCACATTTGTGTCCGATGTGCTGTCGGTGTCCCCTCCCAACCTCCTGCCTACTTGCAACCTACTTGCTGGGTTGGCAGTGTGAGAAACAGAGGAAGCCTTGGTGCTGCACTCTTTGGCAATAGCCAAAATGTGTTGTCATCACTCTTTTGGTCACATATTCAAAATACAGCACAATATGGTCCACTATGAAGGAAGTTAAATCCATCGCACCCAGAACAGTTCTTCTGTAAAGTACAACTTGATAATTTCTGCCGACACTCTTACCAGTATTTTGCAAATTATTCCGATTCAAATCTGTAAACAATTAATTTGAATTTATTCAGTTATAAATAGGAAGAGAAATAACTGCGGGTTTTGTTCAATTACTTCCCATTGAGATTGGCAAAAATAAGAGGAGAATTAGGTATAGGGTTGTTTTTTATTGTTGTTGTTTGGATTTTTTTCTCTCTCTTTTTTTTTTTTTTTTTAGATAGAAACTTGCTTAAATTAAAGTATAAGATCAGAAAGTGCTTTAGAAAAACAGGTCTGAGACAGTTCCCAGTGATTTTCTCATGTAACTGGGGAATGTTTCAACTTCTATTTAAGCTTTAGGGAAAAAATGGCAAGATTGATTCCTTATTAGTGTAGGTTAACACTGTATTTAATTCTGGTATTTTACATGTTTGTGATAGATTTTTGTAGCATTATTTAATCTAGAGAACCGCATCATCTTCTTCTTGGATAAAGACAGATTACTGAGTTTTGGTAATTAACAAGGAAGATAAATTTCAGGTCTTTACTAAGAATAAAAGAGGCTGCGGGTAAGTTAAGTTTTCCAAGTGATATTGCTATTGTTATAAATCCTTGCAATATGTCAGTATTCCTAAATGATATGAGTTCTAACATTTGAACAGAATCTACAGCATTAATCTGATAACACTATATTTACATAAAACACACCTACAGAGGACAGGAAAAGTGAATCAGGTCTAAGGGGTTGGTTTGATACTTTGAGGAGAATGATTA
Organism: Trogon surrucura; assembly: GCA_020746105.1. Taxonomy (NCBI): domain Eukaryota; kingdom Metazoa; phylum Chordata; class Aves; order Trogoniformes; family Trogonidae; genus Trogon; species Trogon surrucura. The sequence goes on from CM036617.1 coordinate 36,753,398, forward strand.
TAGAAAAAGTCTATGCCAGTATACAAGAAGTGAATAAAATAAGTCAGTAGCATGTAGTATTTCATGCTTTGGAAGACTAATTAATACCTTGTCTGTATGATGAATATTCCAGAGGATATCTGGCCAGTATACCTTAATTTTGACATCTGCACACCTGAAGGCAAGGTTTTTCAGTAAGTGGACAGAGCCTCCTTTTATGCAAAGTAGATTCTAAATTTATCAGCTCATACGCTTATTGGAATGTCTTTGGTTTGCTGTATAAAAGTTTGTAACTTTTTTTGATAAAGAAGAAATATTACTTCATGGGAAAATATTTGACTTGCTGTCCACTGGGACCCTTTTCTGCAATGATGCTTTCCAGCAGTCAGTCTCCAGCTTGTGGTGGTGCATGTGTTTAGTCCTCTCCAAATGCAGGACATGGTGTTTCCCATCGTTGACTCCAAGATGTTCCTTCTTGCCCACTTCCATGGCCTGTCAAGGTCTGAATTAATCACAACCACCTGGTACATCAACATGGTGTGTTAGCCAGGCTTTCACCCAAGCACCCATAGAGCCACACTGCTCCTTTTCCCCCTAGCAGCAGGATGAGGGAAGAAACAAAATCATGGAATTATAGAGTATCTCAAGTCGAAAGGGACATTTAAGGACCCTTGAGTCAGGCTTCCTGATCTTCACAGGACTGCCTAAAACTAAACCATATGCTTAAGAGTGTTGCCCAAATGTTCCTTGAACTCTCACAAGCAAATAGGAACAATGAGAAAGAAAACTCATAGTACAATGAGATCACTTGTTAGCTACTGATGTGGGCAGTAGATACTTGAGTACCGATTAGGATATTGGGGTAAAACAAACAAACAAAAACCCTACAAAAATGAAACAAGCACACACTTAGGGAAAACACCTTTCTGCTGCCTTTCTGAGGCTTAACTTTACTTCAGACTCCTCCCTTCCTGCCTTTCTATGGATGCAGTTTATACTCAATCCCTTCAGTGAAACAGGTGGCATTGTAAGGGGTGGTGGCAGTTTCTCTCTACTGCTCCTTCCCTCTCGCTCTTTTTACTGTATTCTGGTGTAGGTCCTTTACAGGCTGAAACTCCTTTGACACCATAGCTGCTCTAATGACTGGCCACCAACTGAACTTTGTGCCTCTGATCTCGAATTTTTCACCCTGGCAGTTCAGCTAGTCCAATCTGGTGTCCATTTGTCTAGTCTGTACTTCATTTTGTCAGTAGAAAACATGTGGGAGACAACGCCAAAAGATTTATGCAAGTGCATCATAAGAAAAAACCCCACACATTTCTTTCCAAATCTAACCTGAAAGGTTAAAATAAATGCGTTGTCTCTATATCATGTCTCAAAAGAGATTAAGGCATTTTCCTAAAGTCTCTGAGGCAGTCTATGACAGAAGAAGTCATTAAGACCATGTCCCCTGAACCAGTTCTCATATTACAGAGGAACTTTTTCATTTTGTAATCATTTTTCTATTTATTACCTACTCTGCCTTGAAGCTGTTCTCACTCAACTGTATTTTGAAACTATCCTTATAACTGGTCACTCATATCTTGCATTTTTCACAGTCCTGGAAGTGACTGGCTATCATTCTCACTGCCGTCTTCCCTATCACACACAGAGTGAACTTCAGTAGTTGTGAAGTACTGCTGAACTGACAGGTTGGAGTTGCTGCTGACACTGTAAAAAAAGACTTCCTAGAAGGCTGAAACCTGCCTTTTTATCAAAGAAAAAAAGTAGTGGATTATTTGAACTGTTCTGTCTTGAAGTACAGGTCTTTGAGATAACATATGGAATCACTTACTCCTTCTAAACCCATCTTATTTTAACTTTTTTTATAATCATCTGCTCATGAAAGTCTGCATCACATTTCAGGAACTGTTGAGGTTGGTATTAAGATTGGTGGGCTGAGTGTGAGCACAGACTAGGAAGATTCAAGGCATAAGCAGAAGCATTAAGTCCTGGAAAGAGATGTATTTAGATTTTTATACTTTTGATGGACCTAAACCATATATTTCCAGGTTATTTGTAATATGCATGAGTTGGCTGCTGAAAAAAAAAATTAATCAACCTGGTGAATACTTTTTTTTTTTTTTAAAGTGGTAAACATATTGACTAATCCCATCTTAAGGAAAATACTATAATGGTAGTTGTGCCACATAACTTTGTAATCAATTAGACTTGAAATCAACTAGACTTGACATTTAGTGGAGCAGATTGATCTGTTTTGTGCAAGGTAACTACTTACAATTAAGTTTTCATTTTGTTGTATTACCAGCAGTGAAGTAAAAGGGTAAGAGATGAGAAGTAACACCCTGTTTTAAAGCGTCAAACCTCTGTTTATTTTATAAATATGAATAAAAACTTTAGTCATTATTAAAGAAAACCGCATAAAAATATGCTCTTTTTATTGGTGCATATGTTTTAACAAATGCTGAGTCAGCCTTATTTAGGTGACTAAACAGCTGTCGGTCAAGAGGTAATGGAGTATATAAAACCCATCAGAGACAAATAAACTGTAATCTGATATTCACAAAATACACTTTTTTCTTCCTAGCCTAAGGATCTTTCTACACTTAATCAGACTTGCAGCCAGTTACTGACATGTTTTTTTCTACAAAGTGCTGCTATACAGTTGGCCAAGGGTGGGGGCAAAGTCCTGGCTTCTGTATGAGAGAGGGCAAAAAAACAAAAAAGAAAAATAAAGGTGCTGCATGGACAGAACCATATGCAAAGCAAAGAGATTTACTTAGAATGACACTGGTATATATCGTGGTGTACCTCTTGCTTGAGGCAGATGATATTAATTGGCAAATCTTCAGTCTCTTTACAGGTCCTTAAAGAATTTATTTTTTCTAAATATTTAGGGGCTTTTCAAAAAAGGAAAAACTGGTGTTCTTCCAATTCAGATGCTGAACAGAGTAACCTGACTATGTTAAGTAAACTATATGGAAGAGGTTGGTTTTCTGTATATTCCAGACTTGGAAAATTTGCTATATGCTTTATTTTAATAAGGGTAAAATGGAGCCATCAATGGACAACCACTTGGAAAAATGCTTTGTGTACCTTTTTGTTGCAAGAAGTAATTCTAGTTATACCAACTTCGTAGAGTCTAGATCAATACATGTACCTCATATTGAAAATTTGATCTCACCATATGAGAAAGCATTGCTTCCTAAACAAAGTATACACCTTTCTCTAAACTTCAGTACAACCCATCATTAGGAATCTATGAAGCAGGAAAAGCAAAACTGACAGAAAGATTCATTTTAAAATACAACTAGACACCATGTTCTTTCACTTGAAACAGAATGAAACAATAATTGCTATGTGAGCTGAGCCTGCAGACCAGTAACCAGCTAATCCTAATTGAATGTTAGCTTTCCATTACTAGAAAGGGTAGATTTAGCATTTACCATTTGTTTTACCTGAGTCAGCACATGAAACAATCTTCATTTGAGTCAATTACCATGCACGTTTGTTATAAATGACAAACTGTCAAATGCTCTCGCTCTACAGAGGTTTATTCTGAAGACACAGGCTCTTTACAGATTTGATGTCCAAGAACTGTCTTTTTCCATATTTATATATGTATTTAAATATATGGTGATTAAATTGATTACCCACAATACATGAGAACTTTGTACTGGTATAAATAGGAAAAGAAAACACCATTTTTCTAAAAGGTTTTGTCAAAATCAAGAAAATTATTGTTAAATGATTGAATCTTTTTGCTTTGTGGATCAGATTTACACATAGAATCATAGACTCATAGACTCATTGACTCATTCATAGACTCATGGAAGGTGTTGGGTTGGAAGTGACTTTTAAAGTTATGTAGTCCAACTCCCCTGCAGTGAACAGGAACATCTTTCACTAGATCAGGTTTTTCAGAGTCCTATCAAGCCTGACCTTGAATGTCTTCAGGGATGGGGCCTCAACTCTCTACATATAAGAATTTACTTCTACATTCTGTGCATGCAAACGCAGATGAGAAAATAAATACTTTTTTACACATTTCATTGAACTTTGGATTGGGTCCTGAGTCACTGTGTTACCTAGACTTGCACGAACTAGATAGAGGATAATATAAATTTGCATCCAAGTCACATGTCAATTGCCTTGCACTGGATGGATCCAGGTTTTACACTTCCCTAAATATAATTCAGGGATACAGCAGATCTGTTACTTGATAAAAGCTCAGTTGCTCAGTTGCATAGCCACAACGACAATGGCAGGTGGGAGAGACCAAATCTCTGTTCTTTGTTTATGTGCTTACCGAAAACACATCTCCAGGCTTGCTACTGGTTAGCCCTGGGGTCATGGAGCTGTAGCCTCTCTCACTGTTGCAATGTTGCAAATGTTGACTTTTTAACTTAAAAACTCATTTGTCTTCTTTTCATGTCTAGTACTAATACATTTATTATCAGTAGGACAGGTAATATGTCAATATACCTGTTTCTTCCTGAAGGCAGAGGGATGAAGTATATGACTTCTGTGTCCAGTGTAACTCCGTTTTATCTAATAATGACATATAATTTTACAGTATAACTACAACTTATCTTCATTTTAAATTCAGATGTTCATTGCTGGTCATAACTGTGATTAAAAAAGAAATAAAATTAAAAAAACACTCAGAAGAAAACACAACATCTTGGAAATGAAATCCAGGTGATTACAGTTAAGATCTATATAATATCCCAGAAAAGCTTCAGAATGTGATCTGGATTGAAGTTAATGGGGTCTATTCTGTTGATTTAAATGTGAACTGGCCTAGATCCCAAGTAACTTAACTTCTTCTTCCATTTATAACACCTGCTGAGTGTTTAGAGCAGAACATAACTTTAGATTTGGTGCCTAGCAGTGGCGATGTCAGGGTAAAGTAACAATAGCTACAAATGGCTGCAAAAAAAGCTTTCAAGTTAAAACAAAACAGTACAAAACAAAACCTGGAAGATAACATTTTTAGGCAGAACTTATTTAGTTTATGTCTTGTTCTTAACAGTGATACCACAGCATGGTAAAAAAAAGAAAACACTGTGATACTCACATATGTGCTCTACCGTAGTCCTTCAACAGAAGTATAGCTGATGTCTAGTTAATACGCTTATGTGTCAGTGGTAAGTGCAATTTTATGGATAGCATATCGATGATAATAGTTGGGAAAAAAAAAAGTTGCAAAATGAGACAACTAAAAAGAAATATTGCAGTCCGAATTGCACATAACTTCTTCTTCCTGTGCAATAAGGAATTGAATACTATATAGTTATTTTCATCTCTGTATTTACTGTAAAATGAGAACAATAACTCTATATGATTCATAGCAGATGCTGGTGACACAAAACTACACACCTGTGGAGAGTAGGATGTTATAATCCCACTGTGATTAAGAAGATGTATGCTTTCTGCTTTGCAATGAGGATGGATTGTTTACTTTTCCTATTAGGTCTGTAATTAATCACCCAGGTTTGATCTGTGTGATACCAAATGGATTTAGCATCCCACACTGCCTAAGCAGCATGTTGGTTTGTACAATATCTGTTGTTTTGTATTAAGAGATGTTTCCATATAGCACATTATGATATATTTTTTTCTTACATAAGCTTTATTTATTTGGACAGAAAATGGCACTACTGTGAACAGAAAGAGATAATAAGAGAAAATAGGCCTGGGAGAAAAATTACTTCTGAGTTACCATTCCTACACTGAATAAATCATTTATTTTTACATAATAACTTTAGGTACCATATATTAAAGTACTTTAAATAAGAGCTGAATAAGTCTTAAGGAACAAAAAAAGCAAAATTTTACTTTCTTTTGCAAAAATGCTTTGATGGAAAAAATATCTGGGTCAGGTTAGTCACATCTCCATTAACCATATTTCCATTTTGGAATAGAACATCTGTTGTAGAATAGATGTACTATTGAGCAGATATACTAAGAGCAGAACTCATGTCCAACTAGACCTAAAATAAGGTCTTGACTTTTAGTCAAAATCCAATATTCTCTGGCCAGGTTCTTTTAGATATCACATGGAGGTTGTAATGTTTAATATCAAATTTACTTATGTGAAAATGGTTGGTGCTACACATGATTTCTGATTTAGCAAAGTAATACAAAAGATACTGATATCACAATACAGATGACAAAAGTAAGTTATACTTAGCAAAATATAGTAGTTGCAATATACAGTTCAATCACTCTACCAACGTGATTTCCCTTACGGGTGTCTATAATGTTATCACTGTCATGACACTGGGTGTTCACAACTGCTGGGAATGAAAACATAAGTTGAAGTCAGCTCAAGCCCTTTGTTCTCTTCAAAGTTCTCCTTCTGGTTGTTTAGTTTTTATACTCTGTGTTAGACTAAGCCATGTATTCCCTTTCCCTGTGCTGGTCTGTCTAACTTAGGGAAACATTCGCACTCTTTTAATGAACTCAGGAAGAAACCACCAGCTGCTCTACTCAACAGTTGATAGCTAAAACAAAAGCCACCTTCAAGTTCACCTTGTGTTGAGCTAAAAGTCATCTTCATTGCAATAGCTGTAATCAGTCATATCCTTCACTGTACCCTGAGTTTCATGGGCACATGGCTCGCTCCCATCTTCTCTGAGTTTTTTTCCATTTTAGAGGTTTATTGACCAGTCACATTGATATATTCTGGACATTCATCTGGCTAACATGGAGATCATCACTTTATTGATGAATTGGTTTTAGAAGCTATAAAGACAGCAAGTGAGAGCCTTTGTCTGTGGTTGTGTCTTGACTACTAACCTAGGTCATGTAATGGAAAATCAGCTTACCATGAGTTATGAAGAATTAGAAACTTGAGAGGCTTCAAAAATCTTTAAAGATCCTTTCTCTAGTATATGATGTTTCTGTGTGGTTTGCACCATCATTGTTAGCTTTTGTTAGCATGTATAAGAAGGTTAAGCAAGGTGGAAATCAGAAAACTCCTACTATTCCTTTGCTTTTGTTATCACACTGCACGATACTGTGCTTGCTGAGTATATCTAAAAAATTTGAAAGTTGACTGGAATCTGAGTTGAATGCTCTGTACAGTTCACCTCAGAATGATAACATCATCCTTAGAAAAGCAGTGGTTTGGAATTTGTTGTTTTTCAAATAATTCAAAAAATGTAGAACATGTTTTCTTCAGGAAAAATATAAAAGAAAAATTTTGCTGAGCCTTTGTTTCTTATTTGTCTATTGCCTTTCTGAAGGCATTAAATGCAAAGCCAGGATATTAGTCAAATGAAACTGTGGTACAACAGCGGCACTGTCAAATAAATCTGTGTTTGCCACCCCAGGTCCTTAGTCCAGGCATTTACCTTGCGCGTATGTCTCACACACCTGCCCATAAACTTGAGACACCAGTCTGCAACTGCTCAGTTTCCTCCTATGCCTCACTTTATACCAAAATGAATCTGTATGTTTTCCCCTAAGAGGAATATGTCCTTGTCAGGGCTGGGTTAGGGGAAGCAGAATCCTGGGCTCTCTGTGAAGTTCAGGAGATGTCAGTAGAGATACAGGGCAGGGCACCAGGGAGAAAAAGAAATGAGTGACTGACTCCCAGGTCTCAGTGTTTGAATTCAGGGATCAATGTTCAAACAGAAAACTTCCTGATTGTGAGGGTATGTCCTAAGTTTTTATATCTGATGCTTGATTATATTTTCTACATCAGTTTAAATGGCATTTTGTTTCCCTGTTTTGGAAAGGAGAAGAATGATCACTGGTCTTCATATATTACTGTGAGATATGTTTGCGCTTGTTTCCAGAAGTGAGGTGTCTCTGGGTTATTACCTATACGTATATATTTTTCTTAGTTGAAAATGTGGGAATCATCAGAATAAGCTATGGATATAAACCATCGAAACAAGTCAGATCAAATGATGAGTACATAGAATTCTATGTTAAATAGCTATATTCTGAATACCATCTCATTTCTAGCAACTTGTGGGCCAAACTAAGTTTGCAGGCTCACAAAGGAAGAGAGACATCATCCCTTTAGACTCATCCATCTTTCTAATCTGGCTCTGCATGGTGTCAAAATGTTTGAACTTTGCCCCTGAATTGCTCCTGAAGTGAAGGCAAGATCATGACTATGGTGCTATGACATTGACACTTGTAATTATAAAATAAGAACCTTGTACTGGCAGTGTTTTTTTCATAATCCACTGATAACGAAAAACCCGTGAAATGTTTGGCTAACTGAAATAAGAATTTGAGACAGACTTTCAGACATGGAGTTTCAGGAGAAGAGGGTTAAGAATCATGATATATTTTTCAGAAGAATATAATTTTGAAGAACTGATAATACAGTTGCACTTGTCTAGTTGATATGGACTATTATATTCACTATCCAGAAGAAATCTAAGCTAAATTTTCAATTTTTAACTTAGGAAACAGATGTTTATTGAAGGCACAGATAGATTTTAAGACTGGGTCTTCAAAATAAACACATCAGTGTGTTGAGTCAATAACTTAAAGTTTTCTGAATCCTTTATAGGCAGCTGGAGTATTTTTGTCCTACTCTTCATTGTCATGTTCTCTTTCCTCATGCTTTCTTCATTTCCTTGGCCCTTCAGAAAGGAGTGGGAAATTCTTTTCTTTCCTACTGAGTCCAGAGAGATGCCTATCTCTTATCTCATTGCAATTTAGATGCTGGTAGACTTGCAGACAGGTATCTCAGAAATTCTTCGTGTGAATCAAGCTTTTGTTGGAATACAGCTGTTTTATAGGACAGCTGAGATGTTACTGCTGCAAAATGTTAACAAGCATTCAATCTGAATCACTGAGGATTCTCCCTGAAGTTTATGATGCTGCAGGGACTCTTCATACTTGTCCCTGTTCTGGCCATTTCTTTGACTAGAGGAGACAGCCAAGGGCTGTATCATACATTTTCTATGTCCCTCTCTCCTATTAAGGAGATTAAAGAGATGTGTCAGATCAGCTTTGAACTGTTGGAAGGTTGGATGCTGAGGATCAACACAGAAGTGTGAGGAAAGAGCTCGTTCATGGATGTGTACAGCCTACTTATCACTCTTCTGCCAACAGTGCTGCTGCTGAAACTGAGTAGAAATCTCCAGAGCAAAAATGGATTGTTCTGCACAGCTGTTTGTTTTTGTGTTTTGTTTTTTTTTAAACCACTCATAAGGAAAGTACATATTTGGTCACTTATTTTAGAGTCCCCAACTTAAGTCACATCTCTCTTTTTTTCCTTCAGCCCTGGGATATGGAAAGAGGCTAAAAAAATATTGGGAAAGATAGAGGATTGTGAATCCCAAAATGATTACTGTATCATAAACAACGGGAAGGCACATTTCAAGAGGTGTTTCTGATGAATATATGGATGTGTGCAACTGTGTTTGTGTGGTAGAAAGGTGAGGAGGTTGAATGAACACGGGGATCTTTTGAAACCCCTCAGCAAATATATACTTCGAAGTGTAGTCACTGGAAGGATGCAGAATCAGTATAGGACTCTAAATTGGATTCTCCGAAGTGCACCCTAGAGATTTATTTTCTTCTACTTGAACCAGGAAATCTAAACTTTCAATTTCAGTGCCTAAAATTAAATTTAAATTTAGGCTATCTAAATCCCAACTTCAGGCACCAAAATCTCAGTTTTTAGAAGCATCTTTTGATTTTTTTTTTATCTTTTGCAAAATATTAAATGTGAAATAGAGGCTACACTTGACATATTCACAAAAGAAACTGACTGATCTGTACAAATTCCTTGGAGCTGGTGGAACCAGGAATAAAGACATATTTCCTTTAAAAATCCCTTTTTTAAAAAAAATAAATTTTTTACACATACCTTTAATGGATAGCTTTTTTTTCATGTGTATACACAAGAACTCACTCACAGACTGAATGCTTATGTAGAATTTCATAGCTAAAAATACCTTTTCCACAGAGTTATGAATATTTGAAAATGTATCTCTCTCACAGAGGTGAACTTTTATTCTATGCATTGCCCTGTTGATCAGCAATCAATGCAATGCAATGCAGGTAGCACTCTTCCCCTGCAATGCTACCGGCCAGAAATAATTTAACATGTTATAAAGTGACTGAAGTATCACAGAAGCTTGAAGGTGTTTTCCAGTAATCATTCTATTTTACAGCAATTGTGATGTCATTTCCAGAAACAACTTTCCCTTACAGCACAAGGAGTTCAAGTAGACACTGGCCAAGTAAGATTGGCAGTGGATAAGTACTTAGACGCATATATATACATGTACCCTTAGTCCACTGTGAATCCAGAGGTATCAAATGAAGACCCCAAACTGTTCCGCTATTAATACCACGCTTCCAGCACTGAACATTATCTTCTCATCTATTTTCTTAGAACCAAAATTGTTACAGAACGAAAAGGCTGATTAAATCAAGCAGTCTCTCTTCCTGCCAGTACAGGAGTATTCTCCAGAGTGTACTTGATGGTATGTTTTCTGGTGTTTTATCAGTGTAGATTTTGAACTTCCTCAAAAAGTCTATATGATTAATATTTCATTTAGAAGTTCATATGCATATGCAAATATCACGTTTTTTTCATGGCATGAAGACAGCATTAGAAAAATTAGTATTTTCCAAATTGCAATGAGTAGGAAATATTTTAAATATTTTTCGCGTGTTTAAATAGGAAGTACTTTAGAACCTCTTAACATCTTTAAAATGTTGTGCTGCAATATGAATATACTATTGTTGACATCTGTGGATATGCATCCTTCATTCCATTTGAATGCTTTTTACAGCCAATGAAATCCACTTACAACTAGTTATATGCGCATTTTCCCAAATTTGCAGAAATATATTTAGATATTTACAGAACGAGGGGGAAAGAAAGAAAACAAAATTTTAAGGAAATTAAATTTTAAATTTGAGTTAAAACAAGAGTTCTTAGCTCTTAAGAAAGACAGTTAATATTTATTTCTTTATATAAGATCATTTAGTTGGATACATGCTACTGTTTTCTGTTTTCTGGTGTTTTCTCAGGTTTGTATTTCAGTGCAGGATCAATTATATTCAGTTGGTGTTGACAATTTTTACTCCATGTTTTTGAACTGTCCTTGTTATGCTCCTTCAGTGTCAGAGGACTCTCTGTTGGACTATGACATATGACTGGATTCCTCTACTTTGCTTCTGTAATGTTATTCATAATTTCATAACCTCGCTTCGAAACAAAAGTTGTACCACACTTTTAATTTTCTGTTCTACAGACAGTGCTGCACAGTTCAGTTTTCCTTTGGAAACAGTTGAATGAGTTCCTTGCATGAAATTCAGTAGAACAGTTCACCTCAACCAAAGTAAGTGCAGCAGCTTCAATTACTACTAAAACTAAAGCAAAGTGGAATTAGAAGGGGTTTAGAAGTGGAATTAAAAAGGGTTTAGAAGTTTAGAAGTGGAATTTGGCAGGTTGGTTAAACTGGTAATTGATCTTAAAGGTGAACTGCGAAGGGGGAAAAAAAATCCCACAACAAAAAATTGGTGATTTTTACTAATAATTTTTTATGTTTACAGCTTCCCCACCAAACATTCAAACTTTTATCATGCCTCCATTTACTCCTCTTTCAGGTAACAGAATTACTTCTTAGTACTTCCTTGGGGATAGCAGAAAAAAAATCCTTGGAGGATTTATACAATGTTAGCTGATGAAGCTTCATGAAGTTGTAATGTGAGCATTGAAATTCTAGTCAGTGGAAATATGAAACCTTTATTCTGCAAATGTATTACTATAGTTAGACAGTCAGTCCTACTGTTCTACTGTCTGCGACCCATGCAGAGCTTGCTCAGATGAGCAAGCCTGATGTAATTCGAATGGCTTAACAAGTTATTATCTCCACTCAGAAGTTACCACCCTGAGAGGAGGCCTCTGAGTGTTCTTATTCTATTTCAGTGCCACATATAACAAGTTATTGTGAACTGCCTTTGCCCTGAGAAATAATTTCCCTAGATATGACTCAGCTGTAGTGATAATGTCTGACATGTTATTTGAGTTACAGTCAAGGCACAGTATAATTTTAGTGTGACTATGCACTCTCATTTGCAAGCGGATACAATATAAAAACTCTGAAAATACTTTGCAGGATTATGTTCTTTTGGCACTGACTCTGCTTAAAATCATCTGAATAATCCATGTTCACAGCCATCGATACTAATAGAAAGAATATTTTAAGTTGGTGTGCCTGGCAATACTTACGGGCATTTTATACATTTTTTCTTCTTTTTTTTTTTTCTTTTCCCTAACAAGGAAAATTTATTCATAGCCATGTACTTAGTTTGAATGTAATGTCAAAAAATTATCAAATCCTTGCACCAAAATCTTAGCTGTAGAAAATTTAGTAGGATCCGTTCTTCAGAAATAGTCTTCTGACACAAGAGAGTACAAGCCACAGTTTTCTAAGGTTCTCTAGATGGTTCCTAATCTTCCTTGTCTAATACCTCTGCCTAAACTGCTGCTTTCTTCCCCTTATGATCATGAAGAGTGCCACTGACTATGTAAGCCATCATCTTCCTGGTTGTATGAGTGACATTTATTTAAATGGAGGGAAGAAATTGTATCAAGAGGCCAACTCTATTTTGATTAAAATAGTTTACATTTCAAATGCGACTCTTCAAAAGTTGATAAAATCCAAACAAGAAACCCAGTGAAATAAATTACAGCCATTTCAGAAATAGTCCATCAAAAAAAAACAACCCAGAAAAGGAGAGTTCATAAATGTTACCTGCTGAATTGTCTGCTAGTTTTGGCTGAGGCTACTTCATAAGCCCCCCAATATCTGCAAAACTTGTGGTAGCCCATGATTAATAATTTTCAACGCTGCCTTTGGCACAGACTGTTGATTCAGTAGGACAATCAAAAGTTATGGCATGTGCATAAAGAAAGTTCAGTTTTACACTAATTTTGCTATGACTCACTGTCATTCTGGAAGCTGTTCAGGGTGGAGGCCTTCAGTTGCTAATAGAAGAGAAAGGAGGCAATTTTAGTATCTTGTGAGCCACCTGCTTTATGGTGATCTTTATTTGAACTCATAGATTTTCATGTTCAAAATAAATAGCTTTTTTTATAGAAGGCTGCACAACCATGCAGAAATGTCAGCAGTTTTGCTGTGGCTTTTCCCATCCGTTTCAGGACAGCAAACCTGTTGAATTACTTATGAAAATAAATATTTGCAGGAGTAAGACTTTAATGGTGCTGTGTTCTTGCTAATGTCAGGGCCCTGGAGGCACTGACAGACCTGTCTATGCCTGCCCATGTCTGAGGGCCCTCCTGACCCCGCCCATGGCTAAGGACCCCAAGTCAGTCCCTCAGGACCATCTGTCCCTCCTGCAGCACTCCTGCAGCAGGGACGGTCTCCATTTCCCCACAGCTCTGCCCTGCTAGACTAGATGGACATAATCTAGTCCAACCACCCGGCTAAGGCAAGATTGCCTAGAGCGTGTTACATAGGATTGCACGCAGGAGGGTTTTGAAAGTCTCCAGAGGAGGAAACTCCACAACCTCCCTGGGCAGCCTGTTCCAGTGCTTTGTCACCCTCACAGTAAAGAAGTTCTTCCTCATATTTAGATGAAACTTGCTTTGTTCCAGCTTGTGCCTGTTGCCTCTAGTCCTGTCATTGGGTACTACTGAAAAAATCCCGGTTCCATTCTCCCTGAACCCACCCTTTAGATATTTATAGATATTTATAAGTTTTCCTCTCAGTCTTCTCTTCTCTAGGCTAAATAGTCCCAGCTCTCTCAATCTGTGTTTGAAAGACAGATGCACTAGTCCCCCAGCCATCTTTGTTGCCCTGTGTTTCTTGAAACAGGGAGTCCAGAACTGCACACAGTATTCCAAATGTGGCCTCATCAGAGTGGAATAGAGGGGAAGAAGGATCTTCCTTGACCTACTGGCCATACTCTTCTTAACACATCCAGGATACCACTGGCCTTCTTGATAACAAGGGCACATTGCTGACACATCGCTGACTTATCGTCTACTAAGACTCCAAGATCCTTCTTCTCAGGGCTGCTATGCAGCAGGTTTACCCCAAACCTATATTGATACATTGGGTTGTTCCTTCCCAGCTGCAGGACCCTATATTTACCCTTGAATTTCCATCATCCCATCTACCCACTGGAATGAGGGTACATTACTCTAACAAAAAAAGTACTCCGACTTCCGGCTCTGAGCGAAGGTGCTGTGGCCCTGCTGAGGTCTGTACGATTCAGCTTCCTCACCTGCTGAAACGTAGTAGCTCTACCCAAATGGACTGTTTAGGAATATTCCCCTTTGTTTCTGCTAACATTGAACTATGTGTTGGTGCTGTCTGGAAGTTCTAGCTAGCTCAAATCAAAGCTGTACGAGGAAACCTGTTGCATAGTAACAATAAACACTTTTCCAGGCATTAATATCAATGTTATATTCTGGATATTACATCTGGATGCTCCTTAAGAGGGCAATTAAAACAAAAAATAAAGCCCACCAGCAATGAATTCCTAATGTAGCAATGTAACTTACAGAGGAAATCAACTGGTGAGTTCCTCAGCAATAGTGTTAAAAGAGAATTATGAGCTGAAGGTTATAACCATCTTTTAAGTGCAGTACAATGAACAAACAATATGGTAGAGGAGAAGCTTGTATCCTAGGCAAACTAGGGTTCAAAGCTGAGATCTAAGAGCCTACCAAAGTCAAGTGTTTGACATGTGAGACATTTTGCCAATGCATCTAAAAGTTATGGCTAATATGATTGGCATCCATACAGCTTTTCTAGAGGCATGTAGATATTTTTGAGTTTTTACATAAGCTTCTGATCATGTACAGTTATGTCAATTAGTAGGATATGCTAAATGTTCACCAAAGCATTATTAAAATTAAAAGGTCCAAGAAAGTTAATCTTGTTGTAGTTGTTCAGACACTTTCTGTACTTCTCTTCACTTTGTAATTTAATTGGGAGGAGGAAAAAGGAAGCTGTTACTAAGAGGAACATACTTTGTGTGAAGAAATACTTTTTATATACGTACATGAATGAGGTAGGTTACAACTGGAAATGTGACGAGCCACCTCTGGGTGGAGACTCTCTTATCGTGAGCTTGCTTGGCCTGTTGAGCAGCCTGGATTAAACATACATTACCATCCCCTACACTGTGTTACCTTTGAAAACTTATTTTCCAATGCGGAATGCTTCTGATACAGCTGATATTTTATGTCAAAATTCTATAGTATTCTGCCAGGGAAAATCCAACAGCTAAGGTGATAATAAGTCTTCAGGTACTATCTTCTGGTTTCACATCCTTGCAACTGAAAGAAAACTAAAAATTGGTTGGTTCATCTGAACTGAAAAAAGGACCCAGGAAGAAATCTACTTTACCAAAAAACATTATCCTACCTACCATTTGACTACAGAGAGACACAGATTTAAACATGCCTGGAAAATTAGTTCTTTCCCTGAGCTGAAGTACAACCTGTTCACTTAAAGCTCTGCACTGATTCCACAATAACATTTTCTTACTGTGGTAGTATTTTAAGATTATGATTAGCATTTTGTTATGCACACAGGCAATGTAAGAATGGATGACTATTATAACTTCAAAATCTCTAAAACTATCCAAAACTTTGTCTTTAAGAGGCTCCTAATGTAAATTGTAAAAGCTGTTGTAAGCATGGAGCTATGATCATTTGTACTAGCCGAGGGCTACTGTTTGAATAAAACTCAAAAAGAGAGGAAGAAAAACACTTCAAGTAAATTGCTTTAATATTCCTGTCACAGATGGGGAAACCATTTGTTAAGGGATGAAATAACAAACTTATAATAGAGCTCAGAAATATACAAAGATTCACGTTTCTTCTTTTTAATATATTTGATTAACTTCTTAAAATCAAGAAACTATTCCAATAAAAAAATTTAATTGTATATGTGTAAATCACTTCAGGTTTGAATCTAGTCATACTGATATCCATTTTGGTGTGGTTTTCAACCTTTGATTCTCTTCTGACTTGCCATTCATGTTACATGTTTGACAACGACATTGTAGACTTCAGAAAGAAATGGATAAAAATAGTTGAAGTTTGATCTGGATTCCTTTTCACTTTGAAACCCTCTGCAACGTTAAGGAAACTAATCTTAACCCTCAGGAGCTGGACTGCAAAAGTAAAATTTCTAATGCTAGTTTTAAATTCTTTGTGTTGAACAGCTGAGTGGCTGTATGAATAATATTCTTTATGGGGTAATTCGAGGGCTAATGCTGTTTAACATCTTCATCAGTTAGTTGGCTGATAGGATGGAGGGCACCATCATCAAGTTCACAAATGACACAAGACTAGTGTGAGTAGTGAGTACACTTCAAGGCAGGGCTGTCATTCTGAGGGACTCTGAGAAGATGGAGGAATGGGCTGAGAGAAGCTTCATGATGATCAGCAAAGATGTATATTAACTACCACTTCATATCTGACTGTTTATGGCCTAATTCTAATCTGAGATGCATTTCTGCTTTTTATTTTGTTTGAAATTCCATAGATATGTGTAAAATTCCCACCCGTCTCAGACATTTATAAGGGCAAACTTAGAGCTGTGTAAGAGACTGACCTCTTTCAAGTCTATAAATGTGAACTTTTTCCTTTTTTTTTTTTAAGTTACCTATTCATGTTGTTCATTAGCAACTTTTAGGCAAACATAGTGACACCTGTGCCTAAAATGAAAACTTTAAAGATTTCTTTATAATTAGAAGCAAACAAACCATCTTTCAGCTAGGAAAAATCATCACTTCTCTATTTGTGTGAACTGAGTCACAGTGAATTTTATCCTGTACGTATTTCAAGGTCAGGAATTTGGACTCTTTAAGTTCAGAAACTTTAAGGTCACATACCACTATATCTACAGTGATCCTCTTATCTGAACCTGCTGCAAACTTTTCGCTGCTATATCCCTCCAGTTCTTTAAATCTGGCAATGCCTTCTTTCTTAATTTGGGATGCAATTCACAGGAACAGCTGTCCTCGGGAGGCTTATACCATTTTGACTCTTGGCAATAGCTGCCCTGTTAGTCTAATTAATTTTTCTAAAAGATAACCATGAGCAATATGCAGCTTGATTTGTAAAGAATATATCTTACCAGGCTCACTTTATTTGCTTTGAATAGCACAGAATTTTTAACTTTGTGAGTGAAGCTTTCAAATCTCTTACAAAATTTCACCCTCAGATTAATTTGCAGAGAGTTGGATATGAATACTGATCTGTGGATTGAAAGGGGTCAAAGAACATTAAGTGGAGATTTTTGATGAGCAGCAAATAACAGGATACCAAGGTGGATTCTAAGAGACTACACAGAAGACCTCTTGGGTCTTCAGTAGTTCAGAGGTGGAAATCAGCAACAGACACTGCACTGCCCAGACAACATTTAACCAAGACAGGCTGTGAAAGGTAAAGAGTTACGTTGATTTGACAGTCTGAGGAGAGAAGAATGCAAGTTGATAACACAACTGAGCAGCAAATAAATAAATCACACTAAATTAATTTCAAGATGCATGTTCATTTTACAGCTCAGGAAGGTAGGAAGAGTCTGTATAGATAGTCAATGCTATTCATGTGGAACGTTGCCCAGAGGTATGGACATTGCATTAACAAACACATTCACAAGCTGAAGGACATATTTAGAGAGACAAAATAACAATTAGGGCAAGGCAACAGGAAGTGGTTTATAAGGAAACATTAATGGAGTTTAATATCTTAGTTTTCACCAGTATCAATCACAGAAGAAGATTAATAAACTACAAATATTTGAACTGGAGTCACAATCCTGAAACAAGAACTTCTTTAAAAATACAGAATTTTATAATTAATTTCTTGTCTTAATTTTGTGACTTGTCCTGTCTCTTGTCCAGAAGAGGAAAAAAGGTTGAAAGTTATTGTTTATAGGAGATTTTTATGTCTCTTCTTTCTTTTGCAAACTCTTTTTAATTTATATTTATGAACATAGGACTATGTGAATGCAAACAAAAAAATACTAATGTGAGGTGAATTAAAGGGAAGTACAAATTGAATTATATGGATTCAAAAATGTAATCTTTGTTAGTTACAGTTCTGAGCACAAATAAATTGCTTAGAAATGTAGCAGGTGAAATCTTATTTTTAATTTACATAAGCAAACACTTTAGGAGATTGCCTCCACCAGATGTGTGAAGTTTAGTCTTCCCTAAGATTAAATAAAATGCAAATACAAGCAGCTTTCATCACATTCTGTAAACATTAAAATTAAGATAGCAGGAGCAGAAAAGATAGAATATTTATATTTTTGAGCACCTTCATTTTCAACCTGAGCCTAGGATGAGTGGTATCACGCCATCATGTGTCCTGCTTAAAGGGCTTTTAAATATAAAGAAGTATGGTAACTCTCAAGTTTAACTGAAATACATTCTCTCTTGAGGATTCAATCACCAGTTGATTTAAGGTTGCTTATTTAACCATATTACAAACTACTTCAACAAGATGCTTGTGTAATTGCCTTCTTAACACAAAAAGATAAAAAGCATACCTTGCAATTTTGGTTGCATTAAACAGGATATTATAGCTCTATGAACATCAAAAGGTTTGTCAGCATTTCCATTATCAACCCCTGTTTTCAGGAATTAAAAACACGTCAGAGAAGTGTTCTACTGGCTGAAATTCCCCCAAAAAAAGTCTCATCCATGGAACAAGCTTCCTTTCTTTCTGTCTTTCTCCAGCTATTGCTTTTAATTCATAATACAATATTTTTTTAGGCGAAATCCGAATTTTCTTGTTCATCTGTATCTGCTATTTATTTCACAGCAACTACGAGAAATAAAATTTTGTCATTACAGATATCACTAATAGTGCATGTGTATCCTGATATTATTCATCTTGTCTTGTAAAGAAGCTGAAAAATTCAAAGGCATTTAGAAAAAGGTAAAATAAATATGAGTGTAGATGAACTGCTTTAGACTTGTTGTCCAATAAGTTTAATTTCCTTAACCAGTAAGACAAAATCAGTTATTCCTATTTGAAAAAGGAAAATTATAGGGGGCAAAAATTTCATATACTTCCTTCTTTATTGGTTTATTTGTCCTGAATTCCCTTTTGCCTGGCAGCACATTATAATGAATACCTACCTATTCTTGTTTGCCTCAGGTATGTGAAATGGTTAAGATGATGATTGCTGAAACATTTTTTATTAAAACACAATGTTTTGTGTTGCTGTGTTTATTTATTGAATTTAATTCATCATTTATTTCAATAATGTTCTTTCGGGCAAGTAGAAGGAGGAGTGAGATAACAGTGAAGTGAGGAGAGACAGAAAGACAGAGAAGGCAGGAATGACTCTTCAGAGACCCTGTAGAGAGCTTTCATTGAAGAAGACACCTTACATGTTTTGAGATATTGCCAGGCCTGGAAGGTAGGAATCCATGAATTTTTGAAAATATTTTGTTAGCCCTGGGGAAGATCTGATTTTTACTGGCAAAATAAATGTGGGAGTCCCTATCTCTTTCAGATACATCTGACATCATATTTGAATTAATGTGTAAACATTAGTTTATACTTAGTGAAAAACTACTTTTTCTTCTCCCATTCTGTTCCTTACAAAGTCAGAAAGTGTTTGGCATTCATACAAACTCATGATGGAGAGCATATTCGAAGTTGATATTCTGGTCACCATCTGAACAAAAATAAAGGTCCACAGTTCTGCAGTCCCTACCCCACTGGTTGCTTTGTAACAATTTCTGATCCATCCTTCCTTCCTTCCTTCCTTCCTTCCTTCCTTCCTTCCTTCCTTCCTTCCTTCCTTCCTTCCTTCCTTCCTTCCTTCCTTCCTTCCTTCCTTCCTTCCTTCCTTCCTTTTCGACTGATACATTATTTTTTTGAACAGGGGAGCTTTAGTATGCTGAGATTACAAATCGAATTTGGGCTGTTCTTGAAATTTTTCAAGACCACTGATTTTTGTAATTGTCCATTCCAAATATAAATTTGCTTCTAATTTAAGCAGAGGCATCTATCTCCCTTTTCTCCCTCTTCCAAACCAAATCCTAACAGATGAAAACTGTTATCCGCTCATCTGAGCGGCATAGACAGCTGTAATCTTGTTTACAGTTCTCTGCTTTCCTCTTTAAGGCAGCAAGAATCTGCCCATCTTTTGAAACTAAAATATTAGTGCATGTAATTCTAAATCTGACAGTTCAATACCCAGAGCCTGCTCATTCATACCTACTGTATGGTAAGAGGTCTGTCTTTTCTTTCACTCAGGTGTTGTTTTTTTAATTCAGTCTAACTTTTTGGGATTTCCTGTTCCATAACGATTTGTAGTACAGAGTTTTCAGAATTTGCTCAAGCCCGGGCTGTTTTTTCTGCTTGAGATTCATGCAGATTCAGGTGGGAATAAAGTACATCTTCAGCTTGCTGACCTTCTTTTTTCTGTTTCAGGCAAATTCTGTCTTACCTTTCTGTGCCAACCTTTGCAATCAGTAAGAAGATGCTTTCATACAAGAATGTGGATATCCATCCATTTATTACCCAGTGAAAATCCAACAAATTATCTTCTGCTGCTGAGTATTATGAGGTCATGGTAGAATTTTTTTATATACTTTTATTTCATTAACAAAGATAGGCTAAATTGGCGGAGGCATTTTTCAACATTTGCTTCCAAATGGCTATCATAAATGCAATGACAACTTTGTGAGGCAGAACTTTTTCTCAACAGATAGGTCTGATGTATACATTTATAGTACTTTTTACTACTCCATAGTACTCCATGGCCCACCAGACAGAGGGGACATTAATACTATTTTCAGCCTTACTATAATATTTATGGAGAAAAAGTAACATAGTATCATAGAACCATAGAATCATAGAATGTTAGGGATTGGAAGGGACCTCGAAAGATCATCAAGTCCAATCCCCCTGCCAGAGCAGGAATGCCTAGATAATGCTACATAGGAACGTGTCCAGGCAGGTCTTGAATATCTCCAGAGAAGGAGACTCCACAACCTCTCTGGGCAGCCTGTTCCAGTGTTCCGTCACCCTCACCGAGAAGAAGTATATAATTTTAAAAAATACAAGCAAACAAAACAAAAAACCACAACAAAGTTTGACCCCGATCTTAGTGCCAAAGTACCTTTTATAGGAAAAGCCTGACTTCTCTCCCCAGTTTCTACCTGCAGACATGATAGTGCTCAAGGATTTATGAAACAAAGATTTATGAAACAACACTGATGATACTGCTTAATGAAGTAACAATGTCATTACGCGTTCTTATGTATTATTTCACAACATTTTAGAGACAATGCCTCTGACATTTGTAGTCTATCTATTTGGACGCTGCCAGACTCTTACCTCTATGACTTCCATTGTAGCTGTGTTGTTTCATTCTCCCATACCTCTATAAGGATGGAAGACTGTGAGGTAAGGGCATTAGAAATATTTTGTTCATCGAACACATAATAAGAGACAAGAATGCAGATTAACAGAGGACTTTATACAGGTTTTCTGAATCCAAAATCTATGCCCTTCCTCAAAAGATGGAGCTGTTGAAACAGTTTTTGCAAAAAAAGTCATACCCTGAAACTATCCTCTGCAACCTGCAAGCCAATAGAACATATGGCCTATTTAATTTAATGTGAGTTTTGCAGTTGAAAAACTCACACAGAACTCTGAAAATTTACTGCTATATTCCTGACTTCTATTCATAAAAGGAAAGGTTAGAATTAAATTCTCTAGTATACATTTGTCTGTAAGAATCTCTCAATAATGTGTAGTTTACAAGTTAAAGACTTGTAAGTCCAAAGTGTACAAGCCAGCAAACAGTCGCCCACAAACCTCATGTCAACTATCTGCCTAGTAGTCAAAACCACCTGCTTTATATGCTGTGTGCTTTCCTTGCTTGAGACATAAAAACAGTCCCACAGTGAAAAATAAAACAAAATGGTGGTAGTCTGAGGAAGTCTGTGAGATATCAAAATATACATGTATTGCCCCGGAAACGCCAGTTCTGGCAATATGAGCAACAACTGAGGAAAGTTAGAATAGCTGTCAATAGCTCTAAGTAATTGTTACAAGAAACCCTTAGTTCAAGGTGGCAAAATGTAAATTCTGCAGTGAGTGATTAAACAGGCAGAGGCCATCTACAAACACCATAAGGACTGTGGCCTTCCACTCACACTGTGAAGGATTCAGAAAAACTGTATTTCTACAAACCAAGCCCATTCTCTCTCACCTTTCCCAACACAAAGGATGACTTGCACTTAACCCTACAGGTTTCAACTGTCTTAACACAGGATTCATAGCTGTCAGGTAGTGCATTAATAAAGATGGATTTTAAATACCTGTGCCTTGTGTACGTATGCAGGGCATGGGCAAAGTACTTGTTTTATCAGAGAATTGCATAGGACTACATAGGCATTAATAATAATTTCTCCATTTTAATTTTTTTTCCCCCTGGTAGAAGCCCCTTTCAGTCCTCAATTGAAAATAAACAGCAAATAAAATAAATGGTCTAATGAAGTTTATGAACTCCTTCATGAGAAGTCAGCACATTTAAAATGTTGGAAAAGCTGTATCGGTAACTGTGTTTAAGGATGAGCAGAACACAGTTCAATTCATTACCCAAGGCAAGCGCTTTTGCTTTCTGTCTATTCACTTAAATTTCCATTTATTTCACTTTTAAGATTGCAAAATGTGTAGGTTTACTAATCTATCTCTTCTGGGTGACATGTTGTGGAGAGACAGTGGGAAGAATGAGTGTGTTCTGGAGTCTGTGGGAGGTAGGTAGTCAAAGTCACTGTTTATACTAACATTAATGGAAATCAAGGATATAAATTTCTGCATGTTGAGATAATACAAGCCTAATGAGAGAGAGAAAATAGTATGTTCCCTGAGCTCTCCATGTATTCTCCCACAAAGCACTGACCTCAAAAGATTTTTCTTCCATTTTGTAAGTATTTAGAAAACCAAAAAAAATAAATGTTTTAAGATATTTCAATTTTGAAATTATAACTCTCTTCTTGTTTGGCTGCCACTCAAACACTTGGAATTTAATTTTCAAATACTGGATTTTCTCTCAGCATGCCAAATCTTTCCTATTCTCCCTATCCTAACCTCTTGAGGAAAGGGTGTTAGGATTGAAAAGCCTTCTTTCCCCTATAAAATCAAAAAACATCAAGCATTTTTGAACCATATATATTAGAAACTATTTCTCTCTTTTTCTAATGCTATAAAAGATATTTCAGTTATGGCTACTATAATATCTAATTATACTGCTTGACAATAAAAAAACTTCAGAATTTACGTGAATGCATTTTTCCTTCTCCATGAAATAGATTATGTTTTCAGGTTTGAAACACTGAGTGCATTATCAATGCGTTTTTTTGAGAGTTCTTCCTAAATCTAATTGTAAAAGAAAAAAAAGTTTATTAATTTATTTTTAACGTCGAAAAATTAAGAATTTGTAAGCTTTTTAGAGCAGGAAGCAAATCTTTGCATTTGTAACATCTTTATTAGGGTGTTTGGGTATTACAGCAAGATAAATACGAAAAGATAATGCAAGCGATGACAGCATTTTGCTAGAGGTAACTACGTATTACTGCTGTGGAAGGAGGGCTTATCAAATATGTGAATGAATGTATAAATTGTGTATTTTGAAAGAAATTTTTCATAGTGAATGTTGAAGTGTATATTCATTAAAACTTAGTGAGTGTTGGAGATAAGTGTTTAGATTTTACAAAGAAAGAAGAAATTAATTGATTTATTCCTTTTATTATGTTACTCCTTTCTTTCTGCCAGTTGTCTGCTTGAAAAAAAATAGTCACAAATTTGTAAATACAAAGCAAAAAGTAAAATGTTGCCTCTAGAGCTCTCATCAAAGACTAGCTCACACCAAATATTCTAATGAGAGATAAACGAACAATGAATTAAAACATGATAACAAACATGTGATGAACTAGGGACAGCATATATCAATAATTGCACTCAAGCGCTGTGGAAATTATTCGGTCTTAGGTTCTAGCAGGAGACAATTTGCTGCAGTATTTTGTGAACAGAGCTATCCTGTGGGATCGGGCTACAGAGGACATTTCAGTGGGAGGAAGAGCGCGGTAGGACGAGCAGCATGATTCATGTTCAGCATCTCAAGTGGAGGATAGAGCACAAGGATTGAATAATGAAACAAAGAGGAGATATTCAGCATGCCAGGAAGGTTTCTGTTAGAGAGCTGTTAGAATTATTTAAAAAGGTTAGTCTATGAATAAACATGCTTCATCAAGGTCTCTTACACATGCAAAGGGAGTTGCTAATGAATAATAAAAGAGTAATGGGGACTAGCGAAGAAATTAATGTTAATCTTATCCAAAGCAGATACAAATTAATATTGGAGAAACATTTTTGTAATCACTTCTCAAGGCAAAAATTCAATTAATGTGACTGAATCAATATTTCAAATCTCAGTCCCTTGAAAGTATACTTGTCTCTTTTCATATCAGGATGCTCTCCTGTGTGATCAGCCTGTGCTATTCAAGTCAGTACTTGGGGAGACTTCTTAATGGTCTATTTCTGAGAAATTTGGTCCAGTTCTATAAACCACAATGATGTATTTCAAACTTGCCTGGAGTATCTCTCTGTTAGGAGATCTCAGTTTACATAGGGTAATTACTGCATAGAAAATAGGTATTTGAGCCAAGGGTAGTTTTACCTTGAGCTTCAGGTTTCTTTTTTTTTTTCCCTCCCAAAAATTAGCTAATTCTCTCAGGATAGATGTCAGTATATATGTCATTACACGTCAGACTATGTACTGGAAACAACACCTTTTACAACAGCTAAAAAGACCTGGGACAGAAAAAAAACCAAAACAGAACTCTTCACTTTACCAAAAAAAATAAAAATTGGCTCTTCATAAGAAACAACTGTATTTGCCTCAACTTTATTGCAGCATGGGTCACTTTATATGTCTTTGATAGGCAACCTCTTTCCTTGTGCATAACTGAACTTGGACAGCAAAGTTATCTTCACAAAGATCACAGAAATTACGACCTTATCGGTGCACTTCAAAAAATAATACAAGGTATCACAAAATGGTTCTTGGTTTCCATTACCTTGTCTTTTCTCTCCTCTTTGGTAAAGCCACTAGATCAGGCTTTTTCATGCAGTAAGTGCTCTTTCTTGTATACTACATGATATAAAAGCCTGTCATATTTTGTTTAAGGTGTCAGGGAATTGGAAAAAAGTTTATGAAACTAAATGGACTCCGGAATAATAGTTTTGCAACTCTGCTAGATTGTGCTGTTTGTGTTATAATGCTTTGACAGGTTTATACAATCAGAGGTTCTAAAGCCGCCATCCCGTGATAGATTGGAATTGTTTGAAGCATGGTGTGGTTGAAAAAACAGGCTTGTGTGCACTTGTTATCAAAACCAAATGGTGACCCACTCACCATCATCCTATTAAAATAACTGCATGGACAATCTCACTTCTGTACTTTTAATAGCTAGAATATCATTCCCATAATGAAAGAAACATGAAATGGTTTCCATGCTGAATTATCTCCCTAGAGATTCTGAGATTTGTCTCATTATATAAAGCTTTTCCATCACCATTGCAATGCCTCTTCTCATCTTTGCTTCTCATCTGAGTGGAGAAATTTCTGTCAACAGCTTTAGTCTGACTAAACCAGCATAACACTGAAAGGGGAATATGCAGTAGATAAGATTACTTTTTTTTCCATTTATGTAGAAAATTATACACAGTGTCCCTGCTTTAAAAAGGATTACTATACGATGTGGACAGCATTCTACTCTCTCATTAGAAGAGACAGACTACAATTTTATTTCTCTAAATAAGTCTGGGTTAGCAAGGAGATCAGTAATTTCAATGCTGCTGCATTCACAATGAAAAAGAAACCATCACTTGTGTATTCTTATCAGAAGCCTTAGGTAACTTTAGCATTCAGCACTGATCAGAATAACTCCTTGCATTCTGCAACCTACCACATGCCTCAATAATTTCTTATGCAGGAAGGAATAGTAAAATAATGAAGTAAAATGTTATTAAAATAATGAAGTAAAATGTTATTAAAATAATGCTACTGAGGAGGAAACTTAAAAAAAAAAAAAAAAGAAAGATCTTAAAAAGCCTAAGGAATCTGGGGACAAGACTTCCTCAAATGCATCCTGAATTTCCCTCTTTCTTCTTGCCTTTCTGTCACAGTTTTTAAACATTTTACAAGCTAGATGTGATGAAGATTCTATTCCAGCATATTCCAGAGACTTTGACCTCATGTTGGAAGTAGATCCTGGTGATATGTGGCCAACTGCATGTGAGCCAAGGGGGATCTCCAGGCTCAGAAACAAGCCACGAACCGTGATGTTTCTTGGAAAAGGACCAGAAGGACAACTACCTGTTGCGGGTTAGGACTGGGCTGGCCACTAAACACTGACAGACGCTCTCCAGTCCTCTCTCCCTCCCCAAATGGGATAGAAAATGGAATGAGGCAGAGAGACTTACAAATTGGAAAAAGAGAATTAAAACAGCTTTGATGAATAAGGAAATAATAAAAATTGTGAAATATATATATATACACATAATATTGAACCCGACTCCTCCACTGATAGCAATCACCGTTAATACTACAGAGCAAGTGACACCAGGGAAATCCCGGGCTCAGCGGCAGAGGGGAATTGGATTCAGGAACTCAGGACCGGGATAAAAAGCAGAAGATCGGATGGAATCCTTACTGGATGCTGGCCATTAAAGAAGAGACAAAAGAGAGCTAAACTCTTGTGATGTCTCAGCTTTATACTGAATATGACATCTCAGTTTTGTACTGAGTATGACATATATGGAATGGAATACTCTTGTTGGTCACCTGTCCTGTCTGTAACTCCCCAGAGGTGCAACCTTTTACTTACTTGTGACCCCTCTCACTGCCCAGCACCCCCAGCGTGGCACACAAGAGCCAGCAGTGGCCTTGGTCACTATAGGAATAAGTATCAGCAAGAGCCTTTCTGCATCCCAGTCCCAGGCAGTAACTGTAAACATCAGGTGTTATCACTGCCAGTAGCACACACTGTCTGCAAAAACATGCTGCGAACTTCAGAAAGGGCAGCCTCTTGGAAGAGACTGAGCTGAGAAGTAAAAGTCACTGATTCAAGTTGGTTCCGTCTAGCTCAAACTAGGACACTACCATACACATATCCTACCCTATACCTCTGTGAAACTAAATTATTGCAAGTACCATATTGTGGGTTTGTTTCTGTGGCAGTCAATAGAAACAGGGTTGTGTATTTTCACTGTATGGAAGAAGCTAAAAAATATGTTCACAGACTAATTTTCTGTAGACCACAACATAAATTAGGCAGCTAAAATCAGATGCTAAATCTCCTAACTCAGAATAGCTTTCATTTTTTATTGGATTTAGTCTTTAAGTCCCTGATTTATGGATTCAGGCTTAAACCCTGGGTCATTTTCCTTGCCCTGTAGTGAGTGGAATGGAATGAAATGGAGTGTGGCTCATCCTGTCTCTGGGAACAGTATCTGCAGGTCAGATTTTACCGGCGTCAAGGACCCTGCGAAGTGATGTAGCTGCATTTCTGATGACACTTCCTGATCAGGTAGAATGTCATACTGTGTCAGTGCGGAAAAATAATGAAAGAGATATATATGTGGAAGTGGAATAAGAAGAGAAAATAAGAAAATTATAATTAAAATATTTTTCATCTAAAACTGATGCAAACATTGCTTTAACAATTGCTGTTATATTTAAAGGAAGTTCAGACTAACACACCAGAAGACAATATAGCCAAAGCTTAGGGCAGAATTAAGCTATAATACTCAGAAGCTCATTCTGAATTTTTATGTTGTCTTCTTTATCTTTGCTGAGAATACTGCTATGTCTTTCACATCACAGCACTATTTTTCAGCCACTGTTATATATCGTGCTGTTGCATACTAAATTCCCATTTGACTACTAAGAACAGTTTGCCCTAAGCCATTTCCACAGCAATTATTATCAAGTCACAGGAACCATGAGAACTATCAGAGTTTTTGTAGAAACATAGCAATTAATTCTATTTGGAACAATGACAAAATCATTTTGAAATGTCTGAAAGAGGCTAATATAGAAATAGCTTATTTGTAATAATATCACATTTTAGAGGTCTCTCTGCTTTACTGTGTAACCAGTTTGCTCTGGTAATTTCACAGAAACAAAACTATTGAACATTACTTAGTGAGTCTAGGTCCCGGCTGCAGTTAACCAAATTAAGCAACATGATGCCCTGGAGACTTAAGCTTTTTCCTCTTATTGTGCATTTGTTACTTGGAGTGAAAAAAAAAAAAAGAAAAAAAAAAAAAAAACCCTCCAAAACAACAAGCCAACAAAAATCCCCATCGCCCAACCCTAAATAAAGCAAAACAAAACCAAAAAAGAGAAAATAAAAATGACAATTCATAAAAAAATATTAAAATATTAGAAAAATAGAACAAAACCAACAAATAGAAATACATACGAAAAATGAGACTAAAATAAGGAAAATAAATGGTTAAAAGAAAAACTTAATGGCCATTTTGGTTCAAATCCAAAGGTCTTTCTTAGTGCATTATCTTGTCTCCTACTATAGCAATAGCAAAGGTAAGCTTCTTAAATATATTCCCTCAGCTCCCATCAATTACTACTGAAGGATTTTTTGAGCTAGAGAAGGTATCTTAATATTTTATAACTCTTGATGTTGAGTTTTCTTCCTCCCCCCAGTCATGGATTTTTCTGCTCTTTTATTGAACTCTTGTGAATGTTTAGCATACACAATGTCTAGTGGAATACAGCTTCAAAGTTTAATTAGCCATACTATGAAAAACTCCTTTGCTCTAGCCTCCTGTGCTAGTTTTGTTTAAGATTCTTCTGATCTTATATTGGAAGAGACAATGAAAAATCATTCTGAATCTATCTTCTCCGTTCTGTGCATGATTTTCCAGACCTTCATTGTACTTTCCTTCAATTGTCTATTTTGCAGGCTGAAGAATCCCACAGTTTGATCACCTGTGCTCCTTTTCTCTACTTCCTAATTCTGTTATATTCTTTTTGAGATGAGGGACTAATGCAGCACACAGTATTCAAGATAAAAGCACATAATGGATTTATACAGTGGCATAAAAGTGCTCTCTGTTTTGTTCTGTATTTCTTTCGCAGTAATTCCTACCATGTTTTTTGCTTTTTTGACTGCTTCTGAGCATTAAGTTGATATTTTAATAGAACTGTTTATAACAACTCAAGATGCATTTCTTGAGTAGATAGCTAAGTCAGAGTAGATAGCTAACTATAATTCTGTATGTAAGGTTAGGATTATTTTCTCCCATGTGCATCACTTTACATTTATCTACATAGAATTTGTTAGATTAGATTACAGTGATTAGAAATGTGAAGTGAATGTTCAATGACAGATGAAAGAAATACAGTTTAGTCAAATCATAGCAGGTTGTATGAATATTGAAAGCTACAAGAGCCAGATGCATACTCAGCCAATCTGATATGTTGTTTACATGTGACTTTTACTTCACACATAAATATGTGTTCAAAGGTATTCACTAGAAGAGACTGTAATTAAGAGCAATTACAAATTAAAACAGAACAATGCTCTACATATGCAGGGTTGTGAGTCTTTACAGATATTTATGTACATAAAACTCCCATAAAAGTTAGAACATTAAGCTATTGATTGACTTCTTAAGTTAACTCTGCCACCCTTCAAGCATGATCAAAACTGATTTTCATGAGTTTACGTGAAAAGGCAAAAGTCAATGAGTCAGGAAAGAACAACTGAGCCAGAAGGAAGTTCCAGATTCACCACTCTGGGTCATTTCAAACCGGATTGGAATTTAGAAGGCAATAAAAATGGATTATAATGAATCATTTTTACCAGCTCTGTAACAAACTGGGTGACCTAATTGAAAGCTCCTGTGTCTAATTTATGCTTTTCTGTGAATTATCAGACAAATATATCCAGGATGACTGAACCTTCTTGTATGACTGAGAAAAGTTTTATTTATTAAGATACCATGAAAAAATGTTGGAAAATTTTTTGTTATAGCTGCGCTTTTGGCTTCAGAAGAGATGAAACTCTACATTGATTGTATATAATACTGCCCATAAAAACTATTTCAAAGCTTTTTGTATATTAAAAATACCTCAAACAAAACACTTTAAATGGTTCTCAATTTGAAATTAAGTGAGTCTTAAAATTAAACTGAAAAGTTCTTTTTCCTTTCTCCCCCCTCCGCCCCAAAACTGTGCTGACTTTACAGTTCTGATGTCTAATAGAAGTGAATCCCACAATCTAGGAGTGTAAAAAGAAAAAGATAAAACCAGAATTGAAAAGATTTAGGCTAAACTAAGGGTCAGTTAGCAGCTTCTGCACAAAAAAACCTCAGTACAATGAAGGGGAGAATACTCGTTCCTATAATCGAAAATGAATGAAAAACCAAGGCCATGAATTGCTTTAAAAAGTAATAGGGTAGTCCAATGAAGCAGAGAGGGCAAAAAGCAGACGGGAAGAGATCAAGGAAAATGTTATCTAGAATGAAATCAAACCAGGAGAAGTCAACAACACCCTTATGGAGATTTTAGGTTGAATGGAACAGAAAAGGAAAACATTATTTATTCTTTCCACCCCTTCCCCTCCTCATCTTCAGGATGGGATAGTTGAGATTAAAGGAATTTACTCCTTTCTTAAAACACTCACCCAGCTGGAACTATAAACAGGCAACTGTTTCCTATTTGGCTAAGTGACATCAAAGCATGAATATTAGCTAATTTAAAAAAGAGACTGAAATGGAAAAAAAAACAACATAGGGATGGATGAGATAGACAGATACTGAGAAATCAGAATTCTCTGAGGTCGTAAGAAAGGCATTTGTTTGGATGAGTAAAATAAGGAAGTAGTACAGAGAAGATTATACATTTGTTTATCATGTGTTTCATGTTTTTATGTCCCATCTAAAGCTTGTGAGCAAGCTGGTGTGATAGTGAGTTTAGAAAAACTTGCTGGTTTTCATAACTAAGCTTGAGCCAGGCAGTTTATTTTTAAGGTAAGCATTGACTTTGTGTCAACAGACATCTAGATTTATGTTTTGAATCTGACTTTTTTTAGGATGTGGCTTTACACCATACTCTGTGTTTGTACTTTGCTTTGGACCTGAAATAAACTTGCCAACACATTTTTGAATGAAGCATGAGCAGCATATGTTAGGGGCAGTAATCTGAGCACTCCTGCCGGTAGGTGAGGTTTGAAGTTAAGGAAATTAGGGAAAAAGAAAGAGAGACAGTTTTTAAGCCAAATATTTCAAAAGTTGTGGAGGTGTTTGTAAAAATCTTTCAAGCTGCTGCTGCTTATCCTCACTTAAAATCAGATTACTTTTTATGTAATTGTCTAAATATGGATTTAGTTAATGATTTGGGGTTTTTTTACACACTCTAGGTACACAGTGTGATTAAGCAGCTGAAGGCTTAGGTATAAGTTATATATACACAAATAATTTTCTAAGAGAAGTCTGGAGAATAGTATAAGCCATATATAATGGACAGGATGGGTAGGAGGTGTTCAGTGTAGCTCAGGTCTGCAAACTGTAGTGGATTGGGCATGTTAATTATCAGCCTGCTTCTCAACAGTGTCATGAAAGAATTGGGAAAGCAAGTGTACTTTAGCGACAGGTCTACCTTTACATTGTTTTTTTATACATGACACGAACTTGCTTGACTTGTATGTTTGCCCCTCTGTAAATGACAGTGCAGATTTCTATTTCTTTTAAAATTTTCCTATAGAGAGAAGATAAGAAATAGCATTTTGCCAGGTAAAATGTAAAACCAAACCAAACCAAAACAAAAAATAAACCTGTAAAAAAGGGAAATTGAGGATTTGAGTCTTTCTATACTCAAACTCCCAGGTATTGCTGGAATGGGACCCAAATGCCCAGCTGGTTAATGAATGAGACATAAAGCTCGATGCTTCCCTCACTTCTAGACATGGATGACAGGAAAATTGTAGGCTACCAGGGGTGCATTTTTGGGGAGTCAGATACCCCACAAAAAATCCTAACAAAAATTTCTTTAATATTCATGATCTCTCTAACAAGCAATGTAGATATCACTGAGTTGTCTCTGAGAGTGGAAGCAAACCAGTTTCATTAGAGTAGTAGTTCTGTGCACTTCTGCATTCTGTGCTCACACTCATTTCCGTGGAACCAGCTTGGATTTCTAATACAGATCTGGG
Source organism: Trogon surrucura (assembly GCA_020746105.1). Lineage (NCBI taxonomy): Eukaryota > Metazoa > Chordata > Aves > Trogoniformes > Trogonidae > Trogon > Trogon surrucura. Next base: position 36,785,636 of record CM036617.1, read on the forward strand.
AGTAAATTACACATAGAAATCATGTCCATTCAAATAAAATCTTTTTTTTTTTTTTTTTTTTTTCCCCTTTCTGAACAGGATGGTCTCATCTGCTTTACACATTGGCAACATTCCCTGTATAAATCTATACCTTAAAATGTGACCAGATGTGTTCTGGAAGGGTGTTAGCTGGCAAATGCCGAAATATTTGCAGGCAGTTGAATTGCAATTAAAGAGCATGGATTATATCCCAGGTTCAGCTTTTTTTTCATGAACTGCTCAAGTTTGACCTACTGTAATAGACAAAGTAACTGTGTGCATATGCCTGTAGGGCAAAGTAACAGCTTTAATGGTCTCCTGACTTAACCACATGTGTGCCATCTGTATAGAACCATAAGTGTCCAGAGGAGTCTTCAAAATATCAACCAAAACATCTCCACCTCAAGCTAAACACTATCTAGAGAAATTAATATCATCATGATATGATCTGTCTCCCTTTTATAACAAATACTAAGTAATTTCTAAGGGATTTGAGAAAAACAGGGAGAAAACTGGGAATGAGTTTGTTACAGTCTGAGGCCAAGTATAGCATAAAGATGCCCTACAAGCCGAGAATTATAGTCAACTGTAATAATACAGGACAGAACACATATGTTCATACACAGCCATTAAATATTTCAGAAAAGAAAATTACATCATCTGTACTATCACATAACTGTGAAATGGGAGGTGAGAGGTAGGATCTGGCCAGTGTTTCTCTATTTAGATAAGATACACTGCACTGGAACCCTGTGGAATCAGGAGATATTGATGGATTATTCCTCCACACAATATGCATTCTGAATACCTATTAATGCTTTATGTTCCAGTTATGCCATCAGTTTATCCCTGAAAATCCGTACCAACCCTTTCTATTGTGGTTTTCTGTATAATGTAGATATACTCTCCATATTTTCTTCAAATAGGACGTTGCTTCAAAGAATTTTTCAGTGTTCATGAAAAATATAAATTAAACATTAAATATTAAACTAATAGATTTCCTTGATCTATCAGTTCAGATATATTATGCTTATCTAAGATGGTAAAGGGTAAAATCAGAGAATCTAAAAATATTTTAAAGTCACATTTAGTGACATTTCCATAATTAAAAGAAAAACAATTGCAAGTGTGGCATACACAATGAAAATAATACAGTGCCATGATTCAAACCACCACAAATCAGACACTTTGCTTCAGCTAAAGAAGGAGAAAATTGTTTTGAATTAAAGAAAAGAATGCAGGCTAACAACTTTCACTGAGGTTATGCCCTGGTATGTGAATAAAGTATACAGAACTAATAGTAGCCACAACTTACCACAGTATACTATGAAACTGGCACAGCGTTCAATCATAAGGTCAATATGAGAAAAAGGAAAACTGGAAAGGTAGAAGTTTTCTGCTGAGATTGGTAGTTGGCTAGACAGCGGGATTTGTGGAAGTTGCTTTACTTTCTGTAAATAGGAAAAGTAACTTCAGGTTTAATGATTTACTTACTTAGATACATGTGAGCCCTCTTAACATCATGTTTGTTAAGTCTTGAGCGTGACAGCCACTCAGGTCTCAGTGCAGCTATTGTGTGGCATGTTGCAGATGTACTTTGACCACATCCCCTATTTCTGTTGCCCAAAAATGCAGCTGGCATTCAAGTGTAAGCACATTGCTACCTTTTCACTAGAATCACAGAATCACTTAGGTTGGAAAAGACCTTTAAGACCATCAGCTCCAACTGTTAAACTAGCGATGCCAGGTGCACCGCTAAACCATGTTCCTAAGCACCACATACACATGCCTTTTAAATACCTTCAGGGATGGCAACTCAACCACTTCCCTGAGCAACCTGTTAAAATGCTTAGCAACCCTTTCTGGGAAGAAATTTTTCCTAATGTCTAATCTAAACCTTCTGTAGAACAAATTGAGAGCATTGTGTCTTGTCCTATCATCTGTTATATGAAAGACAAGAGAGACCCTAGCCTTGCTACAACCTCCTTTCAGGTAGTTGTAGAGAGCGATAAGGTCTCCCCTCAGCCTCCTTTTCTCTATGCTAAACAACCACAGTTCCCTCAGCCACTCCTCAGAAGACTTGTGCTCTAAACGTTTCACCAGCTTCAATGCTCTTCGTTGGAAATGCTCCAGCATCTCAACGTCTGTCTCGTAGTCAGGGGCCCTAAATTGAATGCAGGATTCAAGGTGTAGTCCCACCAGTGTTGAGTGCAGGGAGACAATCCCTTCCCTAGTCCTGCTGGCCACATTATTCCTGATACAGGCCAGGATGCTGTTGGCCTTCTTGACCATCTGGGCACACTTCTGCTTCATGTTCAGCCAGTTGTCCACCAGAACCCCCGGATCCTTTTCTGCCGAGCAGCTTTCCAGCCACTTCTCATCAAACCTGTAGCATTGTATGGGGTTGTTGTGACCCAAGGGCAGAACCTGGATTTAACTCCGTTCGCCACAACTCTTTGCCCATAAGGGCCATCAAGTCAGGTTTTTACCCAGTGAAGGGTAAACCTGTCCAAGTCATGGGCAGCCAGTTTCTTTAAGAGAATGTTGTGGGAAATGATTTTAAAGACTTTACTAAGGTCCAGGTAGACAACATCTGCAGCTTTTCCCTCATCCATTAAGATTTTTACCTTGTCAGAGAAAGAGATCATATTAGGCAAGCAAGATCTGCCTTTCATAAATCCATGCTGACTGGGCCTGATCACCTGGTTGTCCTGTACATGCTGTACATGGCACTCAGGATGATCTGCTCCATGACTTCTGGCACTGAGGTCCAACTGACAGGTTTATAGTCACCCAGATTCTCTTTTAACCCTTCTTGTAGATCACATTTCCTAAACTCCAGTCCACAGCAACCTCCCTGGTTAGCCAGGACTGCTGATAAATGATGGAAAGTGGCTTGATGAACACTTCTATCTGCTCACTCAGCACCCTAGGGTGGATTCCATCCAGCCCCATAGACTTATGTGTCTAAGTGGTGTAGCAGGTCATTAATCATTTTCCCTTGAATTATGAGTGCTTCATTCTGATCTCTGTTCCTGTCTTCCTGTTCAGGGGGCTGGGTACATGGAGAACAACTAGTCTTACTATTAAAGACTAAGGCAAAGAAGGTGTTAAGTACCTCAGGCTTTTCCTCAAACTGTGTGTCACTATGTGTCCCCCCGCATCCAAAAAAAGAATGGAGATTCTTTTTTATGTCTCCTTTTGTCTCTTATGTACTTATCGGGGAAAAAAAAAGTTTTTTTATGGCAGTAGCCAGATTAAGTGCTAGTTGGGCTTTGGCTTTTCTAATTTTCTCACTGCATAGCCTCACAGCATCCTTGTAATCCTCCTGAGTTGCCTGCACCCTCTTTCAAGTCATGAATTTTTTTTTTATTTTCCTGAGTTCCAGCCAAACATCTCTGTTCAGCCAGGCTGATCTTCTTCCCTGGTGGCTCATCTTTCTGGACATGAGGATGGCCTGTTCTCTCACCTTTAAAATTTCCTTCCTGAAGAAAATTATTACCTCCAATCAATTTGAGCTCAAGCAGTACATGGCTGGGCCGACAACAGTGGTGTAGCCTAAAGGACTGAATAATTCTAGGGGGTGAATATATGAGGAGATAAAATCTTCTCTAGAGGAGGTTAGTAAAATTCAAATTGGAAAACTAAAGTTTCCCTTACTGTAAAAATTTTTTCCACAGAATCGTATTGTGTTTACCTGGCCGGACTTTGATGGTGGTGGGGCTGTAGGGGAGGCTTCTGCAAGAAGCTGCAAGAAGCGTCCTCTGAGTCTGATAGAGTCAATGCTAGCTGGCTCCAAAGAGGGACCCACCGCTGGCCAAGGCTGAGCCTATCAGTAGAATGATAGGAGGGGAACATCTCTGTGAAAACATATTTAAGAATGGGGAAAAAGAACTGTGCCACACAGCAGCTGGCAAAGAGATGAAGGAGTGAGAATATGTGAAGACACCAAAGTCAGTGAAAAAGAGGGAGGGGAGGATGTGCCCCAGGCACCAGAACAGAGAGTCCCTCAGGCTGTCATGAAGACCATGGTGAAGTGGATTGTCCCCATGCAGCTCATGGGTGGGGTGTAAGTGTCCATCGCGGGGTGGAGGACTCCACGCTGAGTGGGTGGATGCCTGAAGGGGGCTGTGGCCCATGGGAAACCCACACTGGAGCAGGTTGCTGCCAGAACCTGTAGGCCGTGGAAGAGAGGAATGCCCAGACTGGAGCAGGTTGGCTGGTGGGACTTTTGTGATGCCACCGGGAACTCACAGTGGAGCAGTTTACCCCTGAGGGACCGGACCTCAGACTCATGAGGGACGGATTGCCCCTCATGAGGGGACTCACTTTGGGCAGTTTGTCATGAATTGCCCTTCATGAGAGGACTCACATTGGAGAAGAGACAATGAAAACTGTCCCCCCTGAAAGGGACCCCACAATGGCTCTGGGGAAGTGTGAAGAGTCCTCCTCCGGAGTGAAGAAGAGGCAGTGGAACCAACACTGAATGAATTGATGGTAACTCCCATTCCCTGTCCCCCTGTACTGGTCGGAGAGAGGAGGTGGATAAACCAGGATTGATATTGAGCCTGGGAAGAAGTGAAGGATGGGTGAAGGTGTTTTTCTTTTAAGATCTGTTTTTTCTTATTTCTCACTACTCTTCTCTAATTTGTTCTTTTAATAAATCCAACTAATTTCCCCGAAATTGAGTCTGTTTTGCCCAGAATGGTAAATGCAAGTGATCTCCCTGTCCTTATCTCAAACCTTGAGCCCTTCAACATGTTTTCTCCCCCTGTCTAGCAGAGAAGTGGGAGTGATAGAGCAGCTGTGTGGGCACCTGGCCACTGGCTAGGGTCAAACCACGACAGGAATTCTTCAAGAAACATTATTCTGACCATCAAACCAGCTCTTGAAAGATGTTGCCTAGCCAGCATGCTGTAAGTGACCTGTCTCCAGAGTGACAGGGTACAAGAGCAATTAGCTGAATGTCACAGGCAGTAAGTACTGGAAATTTATGTGAGAGTACAACAAATATGCAATTGGTGGGAAATTATGCATGCTTGAAAGAATTTTTAACAGCTTTTTGATATAAAACCCCTCTCTCACTTCTATTTTGTAAATTTAAGAAACATGCTTACTTTGGACTGACTGTTCTCTTTCTTGGTTGTGGGTGCACTGTAATTATCACATCTAGAGAACAAGAGTGATGCTGAAAGTCTGCTGAAAACCTTGTTTTTCTCCATTGCATTGAGAATATAGAAAATTATGAAGAGCTGAAGAAGGGCTGATAATACTGGGAGACTGGTCAATAGCAGGTGCAAGGAGGGGCAATAAGGTGTGCAATAGCATCTGCAAGAGAGAGGGATAATTAGGCTGGGACTATTCAGCATGAAAAGAATAGGAGTTAGTGGCATGAGAGGATGGAGAGGACTGGTAGAACTTAACTGCTCTTTATGTATTCCAACACAAAACGCAGAAGTCATTAAATGCAGGTATGAAGATTAAGTTTCAGGGAAAAAAAAAAAGAGATCAAAAAACTCCAAAGAAGCAATTCTTCAATCAGTGAGGATAAAACAATATTGTGGATGCAAAAAATTTGCCCAGATTCACAGGGAAACTGAGCAAGAGAGGGCCGGTTTAGCTTGGTGGGTTGAGCGTGGTGCTTGAAACACCAAAGGTCGCGGGTTCTATTCCCGTTCGGTTCTTACGTGTTGCCTGACCTAGTCGAGAGGTGGCGTCCCTGCCCATGACAGGGAGGTTGGATTAAATGATCTCTAAGGTCCCTTCCAACCTAGGCCATTCTATGATTCTAAGTACTAGAAAGACATGATTAGGAGTTGTTACAAACAAACTTCAACAGCCTAAGATAAAAACACATCATAAGGAAATACACATACATATTCAGTCTTACCTAAGCATACATTTTTGATCTGCCTGGAGACAGAGGACTAGGTTAGAGAAACCCTTGGGCTAAGATAATGTAACCATTCCTCTGAATATCATTCAACCTGTTCACCTCAGGACAATATTATGAAAATGTATGTGTTAATCTCATTCAACACAAATTGTTTTCGTGCCTTTATTCTCCCTGTTACTAGACTCAGAGTAGCAGAATATAACTCCAACAAAAGATGATTAGAAACTGAAGTCATCCATCCATCTGTGATGTGCATCTTTGGACCCTTTTCTGACTTCTTCTGTTTAATTACTTGTCTCTGTTCATCTGGTTTCTTAGTAGGGATATTTCCCTTTTTTGGGGTGGGAGCGGGTGAGAGGGATAAGGTGAAGGTCACGGTCTTATTTCTCCTATGAAGGTTTCATTTCTGTTAGGAAAATCTCAACTAGTTCTAATATTTTTTTCCTTAATATGCTTATTATGTTTATTGATTGCCCTTTGCTTATGTTTTAATGCTTATGACCAGAATCTTGTACCATTTATTCCTCATCATCTCAGGGAAATTTCTTGAGGAATAATTGGAAAGACTTCACAAAACATCACTGAAGTTATTTGGTGAATATTATTGTTCTGTTAGATCTGGATCTTGATTCAACAATACCATATCTTGTCTGAGAACTTCTTGCTCACCCAAATTTTTGTTCACTTAGCCCCTCTGTGTTCTGGTGATGAAGTGAGACCAAATACTTCTGTATAGAAACCAAATCTGAAACAACTCTTCTCAGAGAGTCATGAGATCATTCTGCTCTGATAGCCACCCAGAAGTTGTATAGGCTCAGTAACGCCATGTTGGCCTTGATTTAATATCTTATAAAAAAAGCTTAATACAAGGATATTTCATTCCATCATGGACTTCAGAGGTTTTGGTTGACTTGGAGTCAAACGGACTTTGCTATATCTAACTGTAAAAAAATGTAGACAGACAATTCCAGATGGAATAGAATTATCAGGGTTGGAAGGGACCTTAGAGATCAACTAGTTTCAACCCCCCCACCATGGGCAGACATCATCCACTAAATCAGGTTGCCTAGAGCTCCATCCAGCCTGGCCTTAAAAACTTCCAGGGATGGGGCTTCCACCACCTCTCTGGGCAACCTCTTCCAGTGCCTCACCACCCTCATGGTGAAAAACTTCTTCCTAATGTCCAGTCTAAAGCAGTCCATCTCAATCTTCAATCCATTCCCTCTAATTCTCTCACTATTCGACATTCTAAAAAGCCCCTCATCAGCTTTCTTGCAGGCCCCCTTAAGATACTGGAAGGCCACAATTAGGTCTCCTCAGAGCCTTCTCCTCTGCAGACTGAACAACCCCAACTCTCTCAGTCTGTCTTCATAGGAGAGGTGCTCCAACCCTCTAATCATCCTCGTGGCCCTTCTCTGGACACTCTCCAGCACGTCCATATCTTTCTTGTGCTGTGGACTCCAGAACTGCACACAGTACTCCAGGTGGGGTCTCACGAGAGTGAAGTAGAGAGGAAGAATCACCTTCCTTGAGCTGCTGGCCACGCATATCATGATGTAACCCAGGATACAATTGGCTTTCTGGGCTGCAAGTGCACGCTGACGGCTCCTGTTGAGCTTCTTGTCCACCAGTACCCCCAAGTCCTTTTCTTTGGGGCTGCTCTCAAGCTAATCACTGCCCAGCCTATATCGGTGTTTGGGATTGCCCTGACCCAGATGGAGGGGGCATCTTGCACTTGGTCTTAAAGAACTTCATGAGGTTGGCCTGGGCCCACCTCTCCAGCCTCTCGAGGTCCTTCTGGATGGCATCCCTACCCACCAGGGTGTTAGTTGCCTCACACAGCTTGGTGGCAAACTTGCTGAGGGTGCCCTCAATTGCCACTATCCGTGTTGCTGACAAAGATGTTAAACAAGACTTGTCCCAGTACTGATCCCTGAGGGACTCCACTTGTCACTGGCTTCCACTTGGACATGAACCCATTGACAGCCACTCTCTGGGTGCAGCTGTCAAGCCAGTTCTTTATCCACTGAATTGTCCATCCTTCAAACCTGTATTTTATCAGCTTGGAGACCAGGATGTCATGCTGGGCAGTGTCGAAGGCTTTGTTTGGGTCCAAGTAAAAGACGTCAGTTGCTCTTCCTTTGTCTATTGATGTTGTGACCTTCTCGTAGAAGGCCACCAGATTTGTAAGGCACAATTTGACCTTGGTGAAGCCATGTTGACTGTATCCAATCACCTCTTTGTTATTCTTCTGCCTCAGCTGGGCCTCCAGGAGGATCTGTTCCATAATCTTAACAGGCATGGAGGTGAGACTGACTGGCCTATAATTCCCTGGTTCATCCTTCTTTTTCTTTTTGAAAATGGAGATTATGTTTCCCCTTTTCCAGCAGTGAATTCCCCACTGGACTGCCATGACCTCTGGAATATAATAGAGAGGGGTTTAGCAGCCTCATCCGCCAGTTCCCTTAGTATCCGTGGTTGTGTCCCATCAGGTCCCATGGACTTGAACAATTTCAGGTTCATCAGATGGTCACGAACCTGATCTTCACTTATAATGGGCAGTTCTTTCATCCAATCCCTTGCCAGTGAAGACAGAGGAAAAGAAGTCGTTGAGAACCCCGGCCTTCTTCAAATTACTTGTCACCAGTTCACCTATTATCTTTCTGAGGGGACCCAGACCTTCCCTAGTCTTTTTTTTTGCCATTAATATACCTGTAGAAACTTTTGCTCTTTTGCTGAATTTTGATGAATGGGGAGGTACCAGACTGTTGTATGGCCCTCAATAAACCTGTAGTCTTTAGTTTATACAGCATACTGTGTTACATGGAAGGATTTGTTTAGCTTCAGAGGGTGAAGAGGGATTGAGTTATGATGGAAAGAAACACTTTACAGTGAATAAACATCTCTATTTGGAAGATTTTTGAGAGACATTTTCTTCCAAATCTCTTTTAAAATAATGATGCAAATGTCTGAGCTTATATTTAGAGAAGAAAAGGAACTTAGATCTAAAAGCATATCATCTTGCATTCAAGCCAGTTAAGAGTATTGGTAATTATTTTTATGTATATTCTAATTAAATATGTATGTATCACTTTAAATTCAAATAGCACTTCACAGAGATTTAAAAACACAGACTTTTCCACCCCAGAGTTTACATCAGACAATGTATGAGGAACAGAGATGACAGAATGTGAGATGCAAGATGGGATAAGTGATACCACAAAGATAATGAGAGTCTTATTCTGTTGTAAATGAAACATGGCAATGTCAATGGTTTAATTTAAGAACATGTAAGGCATGAGGGAGAAAAACAGATAATGATGCAAAGATGAAGAGGAAGGATTTGAAAGAGAAAGGCAGAGCATGCACCCTTCTGAAAAATATGTCTCATGTCAAGGCAACTCCTTTGAAGTTGGACAAGTCATTAAACCAGGGTTAACCTTGGCCTACAAGGTCTAAAATATTGGTGTGGCACAAAGCCATGGCCTAAGGCAAGGTTCTGTGCATAAGCAGATACAGCCGGCAAGAAATTTCAGAATGCATTGGATATGCCCATATTGTCTGCGGAGACTCTGAATGTACAGGCTAAGTCATGGCTAGAGGGTGCAGTAGGTTCAGCACTTGAGCATGCCAGAGAATTTCTGGACAGACATACAGAGAGTAGGTGGTGGGGTGGGAGCAGCATGCACTGTGCTAATTGCTATTCTGATGCTCATTCTTTGAGAGTCTGATAGACCTCTCTTAATGAGAGCGATGGTTGTAAGGATGAAAAGGGAGGACTGTTTTATGAGTGTCACTTATACAAAATGTGGTTGGTAGTTGTTCTGCTTTTAAATACACACACAGTCCTGTTGCCTCTGACTGTGGGGCTGGGAGCCCTGCGCCTTGTTGAAATTCCTGTTTTCTCTTGGAAGTTTCATACTTTTTGACTGCAAAAGATCTTTCTTGTGAGATCAAGATTCGTTTTATATCAGTAGCTCATAAAGGGACTCAATAAGATTCTCTGTGGTTTCTAATTTCCCCCTTGATCACTTGGAGAATCCCCCTTGCTAAAATAGAGAAAACTCTATAGCAGAGATTGTTGAACAATACTACCTTTAGAGAAGATTTTAGGAAATGTTTTATTTCTCATTTTTATTTGGGAAGAGACATAGTTAGACATAAAAATGTTCTGCAAGGAAAATAGTTTTCTTTGAGAAATATAAAACTTTGTTTTTCCTATTAGCTACAGAGTGCACTGATGTCTATTACTGCTTCTTTGAAGTGTGCAGTCTGTATCATAATTCTAATAAAATATGTTTTCTTTAATACATTGCTTTGTATTTATTGACGTGAATAATATAACAGAGTATTTATTGTGCTGCGGTTTGTTTTGACACACTGCATGAGCAGCTTCACACTGTAGTTATGAGTGTGTGATTTCTTACAAATGGTGGATATGTTTGTCAGTCGCTTGTGCGCCCAGGTTTCTTTATTTGTAATAGGCATATAATAGTACTTGAAGACAATACACATGCATGAGCAGGCACAGAAGTATAGAAAATATTTCAGATGTGCATTTTCCTTTCTTTCACTGCCTATGTTCTTCTCTAGCCTGAAGGCACTTGGAAGCATATCACTAGGTCTAACGAAAAATGTTCGATGCAGCTGAAAGTACTCAAATTCTTGTTCGGTTAACATTCAGCTCAATTTCATGGATTTCCAAAAGGCAAGTCCTGCTTGACTGACCTGATCTCTTTCTGTGACAAGGTGAAAAGCTTAGTGGATGAAGAAAAGGCTGTGGATGTTGTCTACTTGGACTTTAGCAGTCTTTAAAACCATTTCCCAAGCATTCTCGTAGAGAAACTGGCTGTTCATGACTTGGGCAGGTGTACCCTTCACTAGGTAAAAACCTGGCTGGATGGCCCTTATGTAGTAGTGAATGAAGTTAAATCCAGGTGGTGGACAGTCACAAGTGGTAGTCCCCATTATTGGGTGCAGCTGTATTTAATATCTTTTCTTGTAGAGGAATTCTTTGTGGAGCAGAGGCGCGGTATTATTCTAAAGATGTGGACAACCCAGCTTAGGTCTAAACAAAGGCTCTGTCCTTGAAGCTGCCTTGGAACACGGGGAGGAGGAGGTTTTATCTGTTTTGTGAGAGCTTTGCGAGGAGCTTGGCTGGAGGTGCTGGCCGCGGGGGGAGAAGGGGGGGCGAGAGCCGCCTGCATAGTGGAATGGCACTGCCCAATAAAACGCTGGCGCGTGTAAACCTGTAACTGACCAACTCTGTTAAGGGGCAGGCGCGGGGACACTGCTGAACTGTATATATTGAGCTGTCCGGAACAATAAAGGGAGGACGATCTGTAGCCATATTGGTGTGATGATTGTTATCTTGGCCGGCTCTCCGAAGGGACCCTCTTCATTTTCTAATGATCTGAACAAAGAGGTCAAGGGCACCCTCAGTAAGTTTGCAGACAACACTAAGCTGAGTGGAAGTGTTGACCATTTGGATGGTAAGAAGGTTCTGCAGAGGGATCTGGAGAAGCTGGATTAATGGGTTGAGGCCAGTCGCATGAGGTTGAACAAGGCCAAGTGTCAGGTTCTGCCCTTGGGTAACAACAGCCCCATACAATGCTACAGGCTTGGTGAGGAGTCGCTGCAAAGCTGCTCCGCAGAAAAGGATCTGTGGGTGCTGGTGGACAACTGGCTGAACATGAGCCAGCAGTGTGCCCAGATGCCAAGAAGGCCAACAGCATCCTGGCCTGTATCAGGAATAGTGTGGCCAGCAGGACTAGGGAAGTGATTGTCTCCCTGGACTCAGCACTGGTGAGGCTGCATCTCGACCCATGTGTTCAGTTTTGGGCCCCTCACTACAAGAAAGACACCGAGACTCTGGAATGTGCCCAGAGAAGGGCAACAAAGCTGGTAGATGATCTTGAGAAGTCTCATGAGAAATGGCTGAGGGAACTATGGTGTTCTAGAGTGGAGAAAAGGAGACTAAGAGGAGAACTTATTGCTCTCTACAACTACCTGAAAGGAAGTTGTAGCGAAGGTGAGACTTGTAGAATCATAGAATCATAGAATGTTAGGGGTTGGAAAGGACCTCTTGTGATCATCTAGTCCAACCTCCCCGCAAAGCAGGATCACCTAGGAACTCATCCAGGAAGGGTTTGAAAGTCTCCAGAGAAGTAGACTCCACAAGCTCTCTGGACAGCTTGTTCCAGTGCTCTGTCATCCTCACAGCAAAGAAGATTCTCTTCACATTGAGGTGGAACTTCCTATGTTCTAACTTAAACCCATTATTCCTTGTCCTATTACTGGACACCACCAAAAAGAGACTGACACCTTCCTCTTGACTCCCACTCCTCAGATATTTGTATATCTCAGACTTCTCTTTTCAAGATTAAACAGACCCAGTTCTCTCAGTCTCTCTTCATAGGAGAGATGATCAAGTCCCTTAATCATCTTTGTAGCTCTTTGTTGGACTTTGTCTAGTATATCCCTGTCTCTCTTGAACTGGGGAGCCCAAAACTGGACATAGTATTCCAGGTGTGGTCTAACCAGGGAAGAATGAAGGAGGAGAAGGACTTCCCCAGACACACTTTTCTTAATGCACTCCAGGATCCCATTGGCCCTTCTGGCCACAAGGAAACATTACTGTCCCATGGACAACTTCCTGTCCACTAGGACTCCAAGGGATCCTTTCCAGCAGGACGTCCTCTAATCCATACTGATGCCTGGTGTTATTCTCCCCCACACTTGTCCTTATTGAACTTCATCAGGTTCCCCTTTGCCCAGCTCTCCATCCTGTCCAGATCCCATTGGATGGCAGCACAGCCTTCCTCTGCGTCAGCCACCCCTCCCAGTTTCGTATCATCAGCAAACTTGCTGAGGATATACTCTATCCTTTCATCCAGGTCGTTGATGAAGACATTGAACAAAACTGGACCCAGTACTGATCCCTGGGGAACACCACTGGCCACAGGCCTTCAACTCGACTCTGTGTCACTGATCCAATTCCCCAAACTTTGTCGTTGAACCAGTTAGCAATCCACCTCACAATCAATTTTCTATCCCACATTTCTTGAGTACCTACGAGGATGTTATGGGGGACAGTATCAAAAGCCTTACTGAAGTCAAGGTATGTTACATCCACCACTTTCCCTTCATCTATCCATGTGGTCAGTCTCTTCTCTCAAGTAACAAACAATAGGATAAAACACAATACTCTCAAGTTTTTCCAGGGTAGGTTTAGACTTGACATGAGGAAAAATTTCTTTGCAGAAAGTGTTTTTAACTATTGGAACAGGATGCTTAGGGAAGTGATTGAGTAAACATCCCTGCAGGTATTTGAAAGACATGTAGATGTGGTACTTAGGAACATGGCTTCGTGGTGTACCTGGCATCAGTAGGTTAACAGTTGGACTTGATCTTGAAAGTCTTTTCCAGTATAAACAATTCCATAACTCATAAACTGTTGGTCATTTATGAACCAGATGCACCTAAGTATTTAGGCTCCTAAAGTCAGTGAAATACCTATTTCCCCCTGACTCATGTAAAATCCTGGTACCTAAAGCACAACTTATATGAAATTTAGGCATGTATATTCAGGAAAGTCTGTCAGAATTATACAAATACCTGAAAAAAATTCCCAAACTGTCATAGGTTCTGGCAACATTTTCTATATTAGTGATCTGTTGCACATACTCCTTTTTAACATTACCTCCAGTGAGCAGTCCCATCAGCTATCTGTTCATTTAAGTGTTGTGAGGCTCAGTGTTGCAACATCTGAAGTGGAGCTTCCAGTGACTGCTGACTCGAGATTTTAAATTCAAGGATCTTAAGAGCTGACATACTTGAATGTTAGGATGTCAGCTAGGTACATTGAAAAGAAGGAAAATGCTACACCATTCTTAGGCTTAATACCTCTCTTAAAACATTATGTAAGAACTCCAGCGAAGATGTGATTTAAAAATTGAGTTCCGTTATTAGGTGTTGGCATCAACAATTTTACTTACAGTTATGGTAACAATACCTGACTCTCAGGTAATATCTTCGAGCACTCATTGAACCTGTAAATTTCACATTTTTAACTGACGCAAAGCTGTAGAGCATTGAAGATGAATGGATATCTCACTTGTTGAGGTTGACTCTTTAAGAATGCAGAATTTTTGACTCAAAGGAGAATAAATAAATGACATTTTTTTCTCTGTTTTTAGTGTATAGCTACCTGCCTAGAGGATGCTAAGCAAAAAAAAAAGGCTCAACTTTTGCTCCTGGAACTTTTTATATATTTTATATGGGACAAATGCTGATTTTCAATCTTTCAATTAAAAAGTTGTGATGTTTGGGCTTTTTTTTTTATTAGAGAAAAGCTTAGGTTTTTCATCTTATCTTTCCTAATTACACACAACCAATACCTTGCCGATAGTGCTGAAGAAGACGGACAAGAAAGGCAGATATTCCTTTGTGCTTGGTAACTTATGGGAATATTACAGAGCATGTCCTGAATCTTGATACCTCCATCTTCCACATCACTGGGAAACCCTGATGGCATCTGAGCTCTGTACCAAGATTATTTGATTTTGAAATCAAGGTACAAGAAGCTGATATATATGCAGTTCTCTCTTCAGTATGAAGTCAGACTGCAATGAAAAAAGTATCCCTGGATGCAACATGCCTGGGTTCTTCATTAGAAATGTAAAATATATGTATGTTTGCCATTCATCAGTTATGGAGTTGTGGGACTTCAAGATCCCCAGCTTGATGTCTACCGTATGTTTAGGACAACAAGCAGAAGATATGAGGGTGGTGGAATTTTCTTGGGCTATAACGGCTCCACTGACCATTCAAAAGTGTCAATTGACTGTGAAGTTTGAGGTATTTTGACCATCTTTGTCTTGGCCATCTCCTGTTGCTCCTGCTAAAGTCCTGTGTTTCATGACTGAATACATTCCATACTATAACACAAGGAAGGAACTATTGTTTTATGCCACTGCTGATCAGTATTCTTATCAAGTTCATATAACGAACATGTAATTATCATTATTAAATTTCAACTGTGGTTCTGTGTCTAAACCAAAAAAAAGATCAGAGAAGAACCTGTATTCTGTACTGATCTATGTCATGGTACATTTTAGCTTATTTTTAACCAAAATGAGATTTCAAAGGATGCGTCTTTAATTTTAGGTTTAATTCTAAGTTTATAAACAAACAAAAAAAAAACAAAAAAAACCACCCAAAAGAGAAAATTGGATCTCTTTATTAGGGGATAAAACAACATAGAATTTAAGAGTGAAAATATATGTGTAGATCTTCATAATTCCATTCATCTATGGAAAAAATATACTGTGTCATGGTGTCTTTAGGACAATACTTAGATTCTAAGACTTTACTATAGAAAAATTCAGAGATTGAGGTGTTTTCAACAACTTATTATATTTATAAAATCCATATGAAAAGTGCAAACAGTCAGGGAAATCATTTGGGATGCCTGGGGGTGTAGGGAAATTTAATTAAGAACTCCATCTTAACTGTTGATTTAAGATTTGATAGAATAATCTTATCTTCTGAAATATATTGTTTGCTCTTGGGACCAACTTGTCAACTTCGTGTCAATTTCTAAATGTATTAAATCTAAATACTAATGTGGCTGAGAGTTTTACCTCAGTAATGATGGAAAATACTGAAAAGGCTAAGAATTGGCACCTACTAGCAGGCCAGACCTGCACTAAGAGGTCAAGAAGATGTAGTGTCCTGTGGGAAGCTGAGCTAGAGAGATACACCTCGTTCCTTTCTTATCGCTTACTCTGGGAACATTAAATGCTCTCCTTGTGTGCTCTAATGAAATACATAGCCCAATAATATAGTATTACTTTCTCTTTACTAAGCAGTAGGCTCACATACCCTTCCATACCTGTTTACACAAAGCAAATATAGAAATACCAGATCCTTGGTAAATGCTCACAGTTTTCAAGTAATGCTTTCAAGAAAAATAGGCATTAGAAGAGAAGCTTTTTAGAAAATAGAACATTTAAATTAAATGGGAGTTAATTTTTCTTGCAAATTATTTAGTGTCTAGGAGGTGCTCAGATATTTTAATAATGAACTTTATTTAAAACACTGTATATATAAATAAACAGACTCTGAAAGTACTTACAGAAACTGGACAATTAGACAACCCAATAGCTGAAGATTATTGTAGATAAGAGGAAGCCGTAGTGCATTCGAATGAACAGTGCAAACTAGCCATACACATTGATGGATTGGTAATCAGCTGAAGCTGTTGAGGGAACAGATTTGGGTGTCGATGGAGTAGTTAAATGAAAACTTCCAGTCACTGCTCTATAACCACCAGAAATATCTGAAAGACACACAGTTGTTTGAAAAGTAAGATATAGAATAGAACAGTACTGATGACACATATTTCAAAAAGTCAGTATTCAGTGCTGAAGTGTTCATATTGATGTGAGAAGATATAGCAGAAGAAAAACAGCCAAAAGAAGGGAAATAAGAATTCTTACAGGTTTAGAAAACTTCTATTGGAAGAGAAATAAAAATGATCAAACCAATTTAGTTTATAGAAGACATGAATAAAAAGTGGCAGGCTAGAGATGCATATAATAATAATAATAGTACAGAGTACAGTAATGCATCTCATATTTGGTCATATGGGTGTCTCCCTTTCACATAACTTAAGAATAAGGAAACATCTAATAAAATAACACTAGTGGAATAATTTTTGCTGCAGCTCTTTATATATTGTTAATGCATGCTACACACTTCATTTCACACGTGTTACTTGTAGGTTTTGATATTGTTCCTAACATGGTATTTTTGATTTAAGTGAAAATCTGTCTTAATGTAAATTAAATTCTTTATGACCAGTAAGCATCAGCAATAAAAGTTTAGAGTTTGCATTTTGCAAATAACAAGTATTCAAAGCTTTTTTTTGTGAAGGAAAACAAAAGTTAATGTCATCATAATCCTAAATAGAGGAAGCGGTGGTGAAGAAAACTGCAAAGCAAATATGAAATTTAATAATGGCCCTCTGACAGCTTGCTCTCAGATTGTTAGGAATTCATTAAACAATGGTTGAGCAGAACAGACAATTAAATTATTCTCTTATGAAATATCTATTCATATTATGAATATTGCATACGACAGTACGCATTTCTGAAGGGAAGCAGTCAACAAATTTCATTTCAGAGAATCAGCAAGAGGCTTGATTTGAGCCTCCAGATACACCCTTCTTTGTTTCCCAGACAAAATAATAATAATAATAACAATAATTGGGATGCTGATGTATAAAGAGAGTTAACATACAGAATCTTAAGAGCGTAATGTAACCTTTCGATAACTGCAGACAGAAGATTATGCCAGTCACTTTACAGATATTTCAGATACACATTTTCTGTATACTTGTGAAAAACGTACAGGAGGGGCTGGTAAAATGTTCATAGCAACATTTTAAAAAGTCGATGAGATTAGAACAAAGCCAAAACAAAGACAAGCACAGGTAGAATTTACAGTGTTGTGTATTATGATGTGGAATGAACACCAAATATTTATCTCATACTAGCATTAAATCCTATCGTCCTGTTCGGTTAATTTTAAACTTGAGATATGACTGATGAGTCTCAGTCAAAAAAAGAATCTGAGAAAATAAATTTTTTTCTTTACCCGGCACCTAAATATGAAGAACAGGTATTTGTTAGAAATCAACTAAGTCACTGAAAGTTGCTGGTAAATATTAAACATCACAGCTAAAATAGGTTTTAGTGAAATTTTAAATTCCTTTAAGATCAGAAACTGAAATATAAGACAATTTTTGTAGTGTTTAAAGCTGAAAATAAAATCTGTTACATCAGTCTGTGATGAAGATTTTGTAATCATTAGGTTAATGATCTACAACTAAGATCGAGATGACGCAAAGTAAAATAAATAACATAATAAGTAATACATTCAAAACACCTCTGAGGTAATATGTTTCTAAATCATCTTTTTCAGAGGAACGGCCACGTGTAAAATATGAATAAGGTTGTGTAGATTTGTTCCTATTGTGTCCAGATACGGAGAACTAATGAACACAGGGACCAAACTGTTATCTAACCTCTCAGGCTTGGCTTTTCAAGTTAAAATTTAAAACATAAATGGTGTGACCATTTGGCAACTTGATATGATACTACTTGTAAGATGTATCAATCTCTTAAGGGGCCAGAGACACTGGAACCAGCCTATGGACTATGTTAGTCCATGCCATCAGGTTTATTTCAGATGAAGCAACAGAAATAATCAGGGCAATGACTCAAGGTCAGTGGTTAAATGTTTCCTACTCTGGTGCACACTTCATGAACCGTTTCAGGAGCTTCCCTTAATGCCTCCTTCTGCTCCTCCACCACTCTTCTAAGTTCTTATCACTGCCAACATGCTGGATATTCAGTTGTGTGTAGCCACAGCAATAAGTCTTAGTATGTTCTCCCAGCAGCCCCTAGAGTATGATACCCTCATGAAATATAAAGGAGAGACAGATTCAATACAGATGTTGAGATCCAGAATAGGCTCAAAACTTGCGAGGCTTTTCAGTTTCCTTATTAAATCCAATATTAGTTAGGCTGTCTTTTGTTTTGGTATGAATAGCATTATGCTATGGTTTTGGTTGAGATAGAGTTAATTTTCTTCCTAGTAGCTGGTACAGCGCTGTGTTTTGGATTTAGTGTGAAAATAATGTTGAAAACACACTGATGTTTTAGTTGTTGCTAAGTATTGCAATTTTCTCTAACCTTGACAAATTTAATGTTTTCCCATTTATATCCATTTATAATGATTATTTTCCTAACTTGTCACTTGATCATGCCATGACCTTAATATATCTTTGCTGGTGCCTCCCTGCTCTGCTGAGTTAAACTGCTTCCTCCCTCCACCCTTATTTCATTATTACTTTTTGCCTTTCTCTACTCTGTGTACTGCCTTTTACTGAATACCAGCTTCAATCTGTCTATTGGCACATCCTGTCCACTTCCGTTATGTGCTTATTCTATTTTCAGAAAAGCACCTTAGTGTGTCCTTTTGTCTTCAGAACTCAAGGGTACATCAGCATATGGCTAAAAGTGCACCAGTAGTACTGGAGAGCCTTTTGGATTTTCTAAACTGAGTGTTTTAAAAAGTCAAACTCTTCAAAAATGTTTTTAGATGGACCAACTTTGTTTTAAGCGGGATGATGATGTGTTTCTTCTGCCAATCGAGGTAAGTTGGCATCAGGTACAGAAACAGGCATTCCAACTGAGCAAATGTTGTCTGTACTGGTGATACATTCTTGTTAAAGAAGAAAAAAACGAATCTCTACATTGGCAACCTGATTCAAGCAACCAAGAAATTCTCTCATCGCTGTAGCTGGACGTGGGCCAAGTAATGGAAATAAGGTATGCCTTTTGCTCTTGTACGTTTATTTTGCAGAGTAGCAGAGAGGCAGGAATATGATTCTGTGTTCTCTTCAGGCATGGATTTGCTGGGATTCAGGGAAGAGAGGGAGCAAGAAAGCACCTTTAGCCTGTAAATTCATACTGCTTGGTGTGAAGCACATGTTCACCCACTGGGTTTGACAGTTGTCAATATGTAGCCTACCTCTCTGGTTAGACTTGGAGGAAACTTTAATTCTTTTCAGTTACAGCATCTGGTCTTAAATCCCAGGTTATAGATTCTTTGTTTATCTATTAGGAGAGGAAGACAAATGAGAGAGAACTCCCTTCTTCAGTACAATGAATTCAGAGGCAAGGTACACAATTCATTCTTGACAGAAGTCAAAGGAAGAAACATCTTAAATCTTACAGCTCTTGGACAAAGAACGAGTGTTCACAATGAGCTCATGCACTCAATTTGGACTCTTGTCATGGATTTTCAACAGAGGTCAAGGCGCTCTGGATAGCTAAGGAAACTGGTCTTACCAGTAAAGGAAAATTGAAAAATCTAAATCTGCATACACTTCTGAAAGTACTGGAGAAGGTCCTTGAGAAGTAAATTGGGAAATAAAATCTCAAGGATTTTGGCAAAAAGGATTTTCTTGAAAACAATTTAGTGAGACACATCATTATTAAAAAAAAATAAAGGTAGTTCCAATAATCAAATCCTGAGCAAAGTTCTTAGTGTCCTATCATCAAAATAGGAGGATGGAGTGAGGTTCTCATTTGCATAGTGACATTATTAGAAATAACTTGTACTCTACTGTAAAGTTTGAATAAAAGTATAGCCTTGAAGATTTGTGAAGTAATCTTTTGCCATAATCAGGAAAGTTTCTGGTGAAGTACTATATTCAGTTTTGGGCTCTGCTTTGCAAAAAAAACCCCGACTTTTTCCTGGACTCTTTCAACATGAGTATTCAGATCTATAGAAATCAGCTCCTTTGTAAAGGACTGAGATATTTTAGGTTGTTTAGCTTAGAGATACAGAACCTTAAAGCTGTCAGAGGTAGGATATAATAGAACATTAATTTCTGTCCAGTTAGAAGAGGACAAGATAGAAGGAAGGAAATGAACAGGTGAATACCCTTCAGATCTCACCATACTGGAACTAGGATGCTCAGCAAAAGTAATAGGAGACTAGTTAAAATCACAAAAGAAGAGATAGTTTCTGGGACTTTCTCATATACAAGATTTTGGTAGCAGACAGGATCAGCAAGTTCAAGAAGGGATTGAACAAATTTCTGGATAGCAGAGTCATAAAGGGATGCTAAAAGGACTAGGGAGGGGTATTCCCCCCTAGTATGCCTAATATCAGATTTGTAGATATATGAAAAGTACAACAGGGATGGGCTGCAGAAAATAAGCAGGCTTACATACTGTCTTTAAATAACCTTTCTTACTGCTGTATCTGAGACAGAGTACTGACTAGATTTACTACTAGTCTGACCCAATAAAAATTTTCTTACATTTTTGAGATACATCTATATTTTATCCATAGGAGGACAAAAAGAAAATTAAACCTTTCTCCCACTCCCCCAGAAACATTTAATTTGTTAAAACAGCTATATTTTGAGGGAGTTTAATTTTGTTTGTTAGGGCACGTCAGACCAGGGAACTTCTACTCTTATACTTTCAATGTTATTTAAGGCTAGGCAAGGCTTGGAGGGCATTAATCTTCTGTGAGTCCCAGAGGGAAGAGAACACATTTTCCAGGCTACTGGTGGAATCCATCTATCTCTGCAGAGGAGATTTTTCATTGCCTACTCACTGAACAGCCTAACAAGGAATGGAGTAGGCTGCAAAGCTATCAATGGATTCTGGAAGTGTGCCTTGCCCAGAAATCACATTTGAGCATCGTATGATTCTTTTGCACAAAAAAAAAAACCCAAAAAATCCTACACTAGAGCTTTTGATCAAAAGCAAAGTGGTTTTAGACAAAGATATATAGGTCTGCAAACTGATCTCCCCCTCCTTTTCAGTGGCCATACTGGACTACCTGCCACAGCTGACATATGTAAGGAACTTTTCCAGCTACAGTAGCCACTGGAACAGAAAGTCTGTAGTGATTTGTTCAACATATTAATGCTAATAAAAATGCAGTACATTCAACTAACGTAACAGAGCTGTGAAAGAAAAGGTCTGTAGTGCTGTTGCTCATGAAAAACACTACTGCCTTCCTACTTGAATATAGAGAGAGCATTTATTTAATCTGTTTCTGACAGCAGTTTCTGAAATTCCTCTTGCTATACTTAGCTTTATAGCATGTTGTTTTTTGCTAGACCTGTGCTCAGATTCTAGTAAAGCCAAAAGACTTTAATTAATGTACATAATTCTTAGAGAGGGCAACTGCGAGCAAATGCCTACCCTGTGCTCCGATTCTGTCTTAATAGAAAGTAATCTGGCTTATTCCAGAGTGGAACTGGGTTATAAGCAAATATATGCAGCATGTATGCTTAAGGAATTTGCCAAACCAAACCTTGAACAGCATTGTCCATCTCTGCTTGCATTGTATGACAATTAATTAAGTTACTTTCTTCTCTTCAAACTGTCCTCATACAAATGTATTTCAATAAAAATAAGTCATCTCTCTGGTAGATTTCTGCAGTTTTCCCTCCAACTAAGAAATAACTGTCAAGTGTTGTGTCTCAGTGTTGTTCAGCACTCCTGGGGCTAGGGTTGCACAAGCTAGAACAGAGCCTATGGAAGCAAAGCTACATACACCAAACAGATATTCACAGTCTGACAGATAATTTCTACTAAAGGCAAGGTGGTTGACCTCAGAGCCTATATGTTTTGACAGAGGTGACTTTTGTTGAATAGGTCCCACTGTGTAATAAAGAAGAGAAGCAGCAATACGCCCTGTTTACAGATGGGTCCTGTTGTATTGTGGGAAAACAGCAGAGGTGGAAAGCTGCTGTGTGGAGTACTACAGGACACGCTGCAGACTCTGTACAACGAAAAGACTAATCAAGTCAGTTTGCAGAAGCTGCTTTTATCTACTGTTGAATGAGAAAAATGGCCAGTACTCTGTACTGACTCATGGATGGTGATGTATCTTCTGTGAGGGTGGCTACAGCAATGGAAGGAGAGTAGCTGCCAAAGCGACAGTAAACTCATCTGGGCTACTGCATTGTAGTGACATATCATTGTCCAAGTTGAGAACATGGTTGTAAAAGTACATCACATAGATGCTCACAAATCCAAGAGCTGTACTGCTGAAGAACATTGGAAAAACAAGCAGGTGGTTCAGGCTGCTAGAACTGAAGTGGCTTAGTTAAATTTGGACCAGAAATATAAGGATGAGCTACTTACAGATTGATGGGTCCATGACATATTAAGACATCTAGGATGAAATGGAACATACAGATGGGCTTATAATCAAAGGGTGACCTTGACCATTGACACCATTGCACAAGTTGTCCATGAATGGAAAATGTGTGCTGTAGTCAAACCAAGCAGCTAAAGCCTCTTTGGTATAGAAGTATAGAAATATTAATATGAGAAAGCCTCATTGATTGATGTTATTACACTATCACAAACATGCCACAGCAAGCACTGTGTGCTTACAATGACGGAAGCAACTACTAGATGGTTGGAAACATACCCTGTGACCCATGCCCATGACTGAAATACTATCCTGGGTCTTGAAAAGCAAGCTTTACTGTGACATGGCATGCCAGAAAGAATTGAATCAGACAAGACGACTCATTTCCAAAACAACCTCATAGACATCTGGGCCAAGGAGCACAGCATTGACTGGTTGTATAATATCCTCTACCATGCACCAGGCTTGATTGAATTGAAACTGAATGAAAAAATGGACTGTTAAAAACTACACCCAGAGCAATGGGCGCTGCAACATTCAAGCATTCCTATACAGATTTTCCAGAAGCCATTTAGTAGATTTTATCTCGGGTGAAAAAAACAACATGATCTGAGTTTTATGATACCCCTGCTATTTGATGCCAGAGTTATATGATGTATGTTTCCATTGCTGTGGTTGCCATAAGTCAAAGATATTATAACAGGAACCTCTTTACCCTTATCAAGCTGGAAGCAAGAGGAGGAATTAATTGCAATGTTAAACCCTGTGCCCTGGTCCAAAGGGACCAGCGTCAGATACCGTAATGTAAACGCCACTACATTGTTGTAAACCATGAATTAAATTGCATGTTATAGGAAGTACTATAGCAGGAGCCACCTGGGCCATGGAGGATGAGACTCATAAGAAGCAGTGCAAGAGGAGCAGTCACCTGACCTGAGCTGGCATCAGTGCTCAGTAGAACCACAAAACACACCACCCTTCCTCTCTGGAGTGACCATCATAACAGATGGAGCCCAAAAAACATGGATTAAACAAACTCTAAGGACATTTCGTGAATATTATATGTTATCATAATTTCAGGGACATTTTACAGGAATGGTCCATAGACTGTGTATATATCAAAATGTGGGATTGGAGGTGGTGGTTAATAGGGATCTATTTTACACTGTGGGACATGAGCATAACGTAAATGGTATAGTATAAGAAGTTGAGATTGTAATAGTTTTGTCTAGGAGAGATTTGAATTTCTTCACAATGGCTTATAGGGAGTTATGCTTTGGATTTGTGATGAAAACAGTGTTAATAACACAAATCCATTTTACTTATTGCTGAACAGTGCTTAGAAAGCATCAAAGGTTTTTCTGCTTCTCCCACTGTCCCAACAGTGAGTAGGCTGTGAGTGCACAAGAAGCTGGGAGGGGCCACAGGTGACACAGCTGACCCCAGCCAACCAGAGGGATAACTCAGACCATACAACATCACACTCAACAATCAAACTGGGGAGTGGATAGAGATTGGCAATGGCTGACATTGCTCAGGGACTGTCTGGGCATTGGTTAGTTGGTGGTGAGCAGCTGTATTCTTTTGCATAATTTCTTTTTCTTTTTTTTGTTTCCTTCCCTCTCTATATTTTTTTAACCCTTGTGATTCTCTCCTCTGTTCTCCTAGGGGAGAGTGAAAGAGTGGCTGTGTGGTCCTTAGTTACCTGCTGGGGATAAACTATGACAACTGAACATACAGAATCCAGGTCACTTAGAGGTTTAACCAGCCTGAATGCTGCAGGTTATGAAACCTTTACTATCTCAGATTATATTGCTTTTCCACAGAGGCGGATGTCATTTACATTAAAACTCCTTACATTGCCAAAGCAACCTAGAGTGCATGTTAATACATGCTACACAGCTCCCAGTGAGAGTGATCAAAGTTACCTTACCATGAGGAAGAATTAACCTCGTACATTTTTTATTACCAGGGAAACAGCAAGACCTATCAAATGTGTAGAATTGCACACTTTATTCCTTGTGAAGCAGTTTTAAACAGAATCATAGAATGATAGAATAGATTGGATTGGAAAGGACCTTAAAGATCATATAATTTCAAGCCCTCTGCAATGGACAGGGACACCTTTCACTAGATCAGGTTGCTCAAAGTCCTATCCAACCTGGCCTTGAACATTTTCAGGGAGAGGGCTTCCACAGCTTCTCTGGACAAGAACATTACTGTCAAAATGACAGAGGTGAAATAGGTCAAACTAAGACCCTTTAAAAGTTGCATAAAAAGATATCAAAGCAGGTCTTGTATTTGTAAATAACAAATTCTTCTCACTAAAGATAATGAGAGTGAATGTGTGATTACTTAACATGAAAGATAATAACTACTTTACCCCTCAGTGTAGGACTCTTTTTTAGGAACCCACAGGTCCTTATTGAGGTTCAGCTACCTGGTCTCAACATGAAAACCTATGGGACAGGACTTGTGAAGTGTCTAGCTGAAACAAATGAGGGAGAGAGAAGCTATGACAAAGTCATAGGTAGTACTGTGAGGTTGGGCTGGCCACATTTGTGGTTGCTATGGGTTGAGGAATAGCAGGAATTGATAGCTACCATGGCAGTGTACAGGTGACAATAGCACACCAACTGAGGCTCCCTCATTGTCACTCATAAGGTGATTTGGCAACTGAAGACCCAAGGAGTATTCAGCAAGACTTGCTCACCCTTTAACAGTCCCATATGTCCAGTGCAAAAATTTAGCAGAGTGTGGAGGCTAACTATGGGCTATTATGGTCTGAAGGAAGTCATGCCACCACTGAGTGCTACCATACTAAGTATGCTAGAACTTCAGTACAAACTGGAGTCAAAGACAGCTAAGTAGTATGTCCCAAATGATATTGCTAAGACATTTTTTTCTTGATCTCTTTAACTGCAGAGTACCAGTGACAGCATGCTTTCACTTGGAAAGGTGTCCAGTACACCTGAAATTGATTGATCCCAGGGACAGAAACACAACCCTGCCATTTACCATGGAGTGATAGAGACTGTACTGGAACAAGAGAAGTCCTGAACATCTGCAATGTATTGAAGACATCATCGTGGTGGGCAGCACAGCAGAGATTCCTCTGCTTTTCTGTTTCAGAAATGAGAAAAAAAATAATAATGAAAGCTGATCTTGCCATAAAACAAGGGTCAAAGAGCCTGCATGGCACATTCAGTTTTATGAATAAAATGGCAAGATGAATACCATATATCCCAATATATGTAATAAATAAAATAACTGCTATGTCTTCACCAACTATGGAAAATGAAACACAAGCTTTCTTATGCATCGTGGATTTTTGGAGAATGCATATTCCAGGTTACAGTTTGATTGTAAGCCTTCTCTAATGAGTGATCTAGAAAGAGATCAGTTTCAAATGAGGCCTCTGACCAATTTAAATGGAAGATCATTTGTGCAGCAGCGCTTGGGTGAGTCTGGAGAGGCTAAGATGTGAGAAACATGTTAAGATGTATAAACACTGCCAGAAATCATGGCTCCACCCGAAGCCTCTTGCAGAAAGCGTCTGAAGAAACTCGAGGTTGACCTCGGATATTGGAGATGGGAATGAAGAGGATGTGAGGCCCACTACATTCAAACAGAAAAAGAAATATTAGCAGAATATAAGGAGGTTTGAACCACTTCAGAAGTAGTTAGTACTGAAACATGGCTCCTCTTGGCATCTTGATTACCCTTGTTGGACTGGATGTTCAGAGAGAGGATCTCCTCTATACATCATGCAGCTGATGCCACATGCAGTTGTACTGGTCATGCACTTGGACTGAATGAGCAGCCCTATCTGCACAGAAATCATGGAAGTGATTATGGAATGGTCAGAAGGAAAAAACTTCAGAGTGCTGTTGAAAGAGAACAAAACATGTAGGCTGCAAAAATGTGGACTATCGCTGATAGATTATCTGAATATGAACATAGATATATTCTAAAATCTTGGTAGGCAACGCAAAAGTATGAACTTTACACAAATAAAGACTAGATTCAGCAGGAACTAATTTATTGGTTTAGGAGATTTTTTCTTTTCTCTGCATGTGAGAGGGTGTAAATATTTCAAAAGTTCAGGCTAGATATTTTTCACATTTACAGAACAGAGATAGTGTGAAAAGATGGAGTGTTTGAGGTATTTAATACAAGTACTGTACATAAAAAGGGGGAGGATTCAATTCTAATTTGAATTAATCGAATTTAGTTGCTTCTGCATAGGTCTCTAAATGGGATATAGGTTTCTAAGATTTCATTTGAGCCAATGGAATGGGTTTTAGTGGCATTGCATCATGTCCTAATTAGTCTCTAGATGCCACTCTGAAATATGGAAAGCTTCTGTAGGTCCTGTATCATATCTGTCATCTCTCTGCAGATGTTTTGAATATCCTGATATGTTTCACATGGCACTGTGTGCCTTTGTATAAATAACTGCATCTCACTTGTGAAGTTACTGCAAATATAAAACCTATAGTGTTCTGTTATAAGGTTTATTTCGATGGTCTAAAGATAAATTTTTACTGCAATTTCAGAAGCCCTAGAGTATCCAACATCTGCACAAGGCTGGTAAATATGACACAGAACCTATGGGAGATTCATGCCCTTCTGAAGTACCCATTAGAGGCCAGACAGGATATGACTGGTGTTTGAAAGGATGTAGACATCTGTGTTTAGGCAGTAGAATCAGCCCCCTAAATGTAGATGTTTTAATCTCAGATTGAATTCCACCCAAATAACCTATCTTTAGAAATTTAATTAAGTAAACTGATTTGCAAAAGTTACTGAGAAACAATTTCCCACTGAAGTCAGACTTGTATATTGGGGAAAAAAAAAGAAGAAAAAGAAAAGGATCTGATTGGTGAATAGACATATGAAGAAAAAAAGATGGCTATCCCACTTTCTCTCCCTCTCTCTCTAAAAAATAAATAAATGAAAAATAAAAAGGTTTTGAAATGCAATAAACATGTTTGAGGAAATTGTGATTATGCGGTAAAAACACTCAGATTGCATGAATATTCACATTTGTGCTTTACCCATGTCTGCATCTCTTAACTAACTTGAATATCTTCA
This sequence comes from Trogon surrucura, assembly GCA_020746105.1. Lineage (NCBI taxonomy): Eukaryota > Metazoa > Chordata > Aves > Trogoniformes > Trogonidae > Trogon > Trogon surrucura. The sequence continues at coordinate 36,813,408 of CM036617.1, forward strand.
GGCAATCAAATTTAGCAGGTAGGATCACACACACAAGAAAATTTCAGTCACAAGTATTTTCGTAAACTGATTGGCACACAGAGGGATTTCTTACAGAATTGCTTCCATGCTCATCCAAACACGAACAATGATGTGCAATTTTATCTGACCTGTGCTAGGGAATGAATTTTAAACATCAGTGCTGATCCATGCAGTAAAAGAATCTATCTAAAAATAATAATCATAACAACAGAAACCAAATTCCATATAAATACTGCAAGTTTGCTTACCGATACTATATTCAGAAAACAGGTTAAATTGATCTTATGGATTTGTTTCAAAATAGACACTGTTCTGTGTTAGTAATATCCAGACCTAATGACTAATATGTGATGAATGCAGTTCAAACCAGTTTTGGTGTGCATGAAGAGTAAGCTGGCAGAGTGGAGGTTTAAGGAAATTGTTCTTTCAGAATACTCATCAGCTAATGCAGAGTAACAGTATATGCTTCGTGTCGCATGGCAGCAGTTCCCCCTTCCACTGTACAGACACTTCTGCTACCCCTCTTATGGTCAGCCACGCTGCACTATTTTCCTCCTTCATGTCAGCAATCTCCACCTCTGTGTGCTGTTTTGGTGTCTTTTTCATTGAAGTCCATACTGGGAGTAGCTGTCAGGGTTGATGGGCAGGAGTGGCATATGCGAAGACTTCTACTTACGCAGCCAGCCAGAGGCTGGCTCCAGCTCACACATGTTTACACAAGCGCAGCAGCTGCTAGGGGCAAGGTATACGGGTGAGATGCTCTGTGGGAAGACGTGGGGAAAGATGCTCAGGGAGGTCATGGAGAGGAGCTTTTGACTTAAAGGGAGAAGCTTTGGGGAAAATACATAGGAGAGAGATTCTTGGTAAGACATATAGGTGAGAGGCTTTTGGGGAAGCACATATGGAGAGGCTTTGAGGCAGACTCATGGAGGACATGCTCCTGGGGGCTTTCGGGAGGACACACGTAGTAGGTACTCTGGAAGATGCTCTTGGAGACACACAGATGATAAGACTTTAGCTGTAGATGAGAGAAACTGCATGAATATATGAGACACTCCAGGAATATCTGAGAACTGTGAGGGAGATACAAAGAGACTGGAAAAGAGAGCACAAAAGTGACTTTCTGCAACCTCCTGGTTTGGGCCTAGGACTGTGCAGTGCACAGCTAGGACTGCTGAGATGACCCAAGCAACCTTGCTCCCAGATGTTCCTATCTCCCTAGCTGCAAGACAGGGAGGTTGTACAATACTTAAAAAAGGTGTACATAGTCACGATAAAACTGTTTTGGTATGCAAGTGCATTTAACTTCCTTGTTAGGAATTTGGTCTTAAACCATATCAGGTTATCTTGCAATCTCTTTGTATTAGTTTAGACCCAAAATGCCCTTCTCTTTTTTTTTTTTCCACATTTCATTAGCTTTATTTTTTGTCAGAGAGAAGACAGTAGAAGAACTCAAACATCTTTACACATTTTAAAGCCTGTTGCTTTGACACACATAGCTCTATTTCTGTACAGAATTTACAGATATCTTTTTCTCGGCAGCAGTGTTTACTGCCATCTATGCAGGACCACTTCAACAGAAAACACTCCCAGGTACTCCAGTAGATCACATTACTCACTCTGGAAGCAATCATTCCCAGAAAGCTTCAGATGCCAGGCATTCTTATGTTTGTCCATCATCCCAAAAATGCACAAGTGCTGAAAATATTTCCTTTGGAAACACAAACTCCTTATGCCTCCTTTGCCAATTCACTCTTCATACACATCAAAACTGGTTTGAACTGCATTCACTGTACAGTAGTCATTAGTCCAACTATAGTTCTTTGTAGCCTGTGACTAGGTGGAAGACAGATGGACAAATGCACAATACAAACATCCAGTAAATTATGGTTCTTTTATTCTGCAATTAAATGGTTAGTGATAGAGACTATAAACTTCCCTGGGGTAGCAGAGATAAAAGCTGCAACCAATGTTGGGAATACTGAGCTCTCTGGCGTATACTAAAGCAGTATGAGACATTACTTAAAGCCTGTATTACTTTGCTTACCAAAGTATTTGATTTTAATGTCATGGAAGAAGTTGATCATTTTATCATTCTTCACTGTCATATACTAATATGCATACTGCAGATGGGTGTTTTTTTCTTTTTTACTTTACTACTGAGCTGCTATACGTTCCAGTAATAATATGACAAGACTTCAAACTCACATAAGCTGGCAATGGTGCTCACCAATAACTATGGAACCTGCATAATTATTTATTTATTTGGAAAACGTGACATGGTAGTTATTACTATAGCTCTGTTTTCTTAGCCAAACCTTTTAGATGCTGTTAAACTATAGTTTTTATTTTCCCACTACATGTTAATGTTATATATCACACATTCCAGGACCTGTTACGTTTAACCTTGTTCAATTACACCGCATGCTTACACTGTGATAAAGGTACATTAAAGGGTATTTTTGATTGTGTGTGATTTTTAAGCAAAAAAATACCAGAGAGGTTCTCAAGTTTTCAGACGGCCTTTATCATGTTGTTGTACCCCTTCACTACTCATCATTAGCACTTCTTGTCTTTAACTTTCAGATTGTAATCGACTTTTATTCCATCACCATAAATCTATTTCTCTCCCCCACCCACCACATACTTCTGTCTCTGACCTCATCCTTCTTTTAACTAATCATTATTCTTTTTCAGTACCCCAAACAACTAAGAAAGCCCTTTCTCTCTTTGTATTTGCATACCCTTTTTTTTCCAGCAGTAATCTGGAAGATGATTTCTTCACTGCAGAAGAACTAGATAACTCTGTTGTGTTTTCAGCATCATTTACAAACCTGTTTCAAACGTAGCAAAGAGGTTCTTTACCTTGTCATGAGGTTACATTTCTGGAATTGCATGCCACTTTTATAATTTCATTTTTCTACTATTGATTTGTCAAGTGTAAGCCAACTATTTTATATAGCAATATTTGATTTCTCTATTTCTTAACTTCATTGTCAGGAATAAGAATAATGGAAAGATGTGGATTTTAACTGGCTTGTTCTTTGGTTCTAAATATGCACAAAGATTTTCAAAGCATCCATCTAGTAAGTTCAGTGCTAGTAAGATACAGTGCCTGAGGCACTAGTTTAATGCTATATCTATATATTTGTTAGCCATATCATTCTGTGGAATCCTCTTAAAACACACATATATATATATATTTCCTTATTTATTCTTGAAGACCTTCAGATGGACATCAGGTCCACCAAAACTAGTTGATATAAGGAACAAGAAGCAAAGCTGAGAACATTTATCCAGTATATGTCATGTTCCAGTCTGCAATGGTGTCAAATGGAGCAGGATCATTTCTTAAAAAAGAAAGGAGACAGCATTTCAGGTCCCACGTTTTGCAGAATGTCTCAGTGGTTAAAACTTTTTCTCCTGAAGTAGGAGTACATAGCTATAGATTTGATTCAGATCCAAGGTCCTGGAATTCTCATGTCCTGTTGTGAGGAGTGCTCCCATTATCATTCAGTCCACAAACATAATTAAACTGAATTTACTAAGAAATGAAAAGCTCCCCTAAATTCTCCAGTTCTGGTATCAATTGAGAAGAGCAATTACTACACTACACCCAACTCTTAAACTAGGAATAATGATCCGGATCATATATACACTCGCCCATAAAAAGATGTATCCTGGATGTTCTTGCCACCATCAGTCCCCTCAACTGACAGGCAATCACCTCGCTCCCACCTCACCAACCATGAGCTTCAGGGAAAGGTCCTGCTCCAGCAGCCTTCTCCCTCTCCTCCTCTGGGATTCTTCTCCCCTTCTTTATTCTCAGGATGATGTTCCTTTGTTTTTCTCTCACCTTCTCCTCCTCCAGCAGAAAAACTCCCCAGCATTAAAGACAGGACAGATAAAAACAAGATGATACCAAAAGAGAGATAAAGAACAATGGGGTCACCTCTTAAGTACCTTGATGGTAGAGACACTGATTGGCCTGACCCTGCCCAGAGGCAGGCCTAACTCCTACCTGAGAATGGGGGAGGCTCTCAAAGTTTCTCACATGTCTATCCCCTCTTTTTTACAAAAAACCCATCAGACTCAAACCCATGACACACAGATGCAACTTCAAATCGTTACAGCTTCCATCACTGGGTTAATTAAGAGTTTAGAGATATATCTTAATTCTCAATTTGGAGCTTTAATTACAAGACTGTAATGACACTGAAATCAGTCACCGGCCACCATGGTAATTTCATGTCTATTATGACATGCATTTGCTCTTCATGAAATAATGATCATGGAGTGTATTTCCATCCATCATTATTTGAAAGTTTTCTTCTAACTAGTAATGTCAGTCTGGTTTAAGGTGGTTTAAACTATGAAAAGCAAAACCAGTCCTTATCAAATATCAGAACACCATAAAATCATGCCATATTGTTGTAAAAACAAAGCTTACAAGGCAAGGTGTTGAACAGACTCAGCCTAAAAATACGTATCAAGAACATCATATATTTCTAATTAGAGTGACATATATCTTAATTGAAGAGAACTGAACTAGGTTTTATATGTATAATGAAGTACGGCTTCTGACGAAAGTGTTATTACTATTACAAATTTACTAACTAGTATCTTCAGGATGAAGTCATTGTTGGTTAATGAAATTGATGACATATTTTCATAACTTCTGTAACTACTGCTCCTGAGGAGCTTGTTATCATTATAAATCTTAAAAGCAAGTCCCACTTTTCAATTTTGTTTCTCCTTTACAGTTAAAAGTTATGCAAAGGAGTGGTCAGAGCTTAGCAGCGTCATTTAGTTTCATGGAGCTGCTTGGATAGAAGGAGTACTTTTGTCTGTAAGGGTATGATATATTGCTATGCAATTCACATACTAAAGTAAAAATGTCATGAAAGTGGAACTACAGCAGGGATAGGATGGGCAATTGAACTGAGGAATCCAGATTCATCCCAAAGATTGTGTCTGAGTATTTGGAACTTGAACCCTGTGCATGTCTATGCACCCTTGGTTTCATGAAGTCTTCAGGTATATCTGAAGATCTTTGAAAAACACAGAATCACAGAATCGTGGAATATCAGGGGTTGGAAAGGACCTCAAATGATCATCTAGTTCAACCCCCCTGCCAGAGCATGACCTCCTACAATAGATCGCACAGGAACGTGTCCAGGCGGGTTTTGAATGTCTTCAGAGAAGGCGACTCCACAACCTCCCTGGGTAGCCTGTTCCAGTGCTCTGTCACCCTCACAGGAAAAAGTTTTTCCTAATGATTTTGTGGATGTTCCCCTCCCTTCACCATCTTTGTGGCTCTGTGCTGGACTCTCTCCAGCAGTTCCCTGTCTCTCTTGAGCTGAGGGGCCCAGAACTGGACACAATATTCCAGATGTGGCCTCACCAGGGCACAGTAGAGGGACAGGAGGACCTCTCTCCACCTACTTGCTGCTCTCCTTCTAATACACCCCAGGATGCCATTGGCCTTCTTGGCCATGAGGGCACATTGCTGGCTCATGGTCATCCTGCTGTCCACTAGAACCCCCAGGTCCCTTTCTCCTACACTGTTCTCCAGCAGGTCGATCCCCAACCTATACTGGCACATGGGGTTATTCTTTCCCAAGTGCAAAACTCTACACTTGCCCTGGTTGAACTTCATAAGATTTCTCCCCGCCCAGCCCTCCAGCCTGTCTACGTCTCTCTGAATGGCAGCACAGCCTTCTGGTGTGTCAACCACTCCTCCCAGCTTTGTGTCATCAGCAAACTTGCTGACAACGCTCTCTAATCCCTCGTCCAGGTCATTGATGAATGTGCTGAAAAGCACTGGTCCCAGCACTGACTCCTGAGGGACCCCACTAGATACAGGCCGTGAACTGGACTCTACCCCATTGACTATAACTCTCTGACTTCTTCCCTTCAACCAACTAGCGACCCACCTCACTACCTGGTCATCCAGACCACACTTCCTCAGTTTACCTATGAGGATGCTGTGGGAGACCGTGTCAAAGGCCTTGCTGATATCCAGATAGACCACATCCACTGCATGGCCACCATCCTTCCATTTGGTTTTGTCTTCATAAAAGGCTATCAGGTTGGTCAAACTTGACTTCCCCTTGGCAAAGCCATGTTGACTGCTCCTAATAACCTTCTTATCCTTGATATGCCTAGAGACAGCATCAAGGATAAGTCGTTCCATCATCTTCCCAGGGATGGAGGTGAGGTTGACTGGTCTGTAGTTACCTGGCTCATCTTTCCTGCCCTTCTTATAGACTGGAGTGACATTTGCTGTCCTCCAGTCTTCAGGCACCTCACTTGTTCCCCATGACTTACCAAAGGTGATGGAGAGTGGCCTAGCAATGACTCCTGTCAGCTCCCTCAGCACCCGTGGGTGCATCCCATCAGGGCCCATGGATTTATGGAGGTTGAAGTGTTCTAAGTGATCCCTAACCCAGTCCTCCTCAACCAGGGCAAACTCCTCCTTTATCCTGACTTCCTCTGGGGCCTCAGGGGACTGAGGCTCCTGAGGACAGTCTCCAACAGTATAGACAGAAGCAAAGAAGGCATTCAGTAATTCTGCCTTCTTTCTGTCCTCTGCCTCCATGACACCCACCTCATTCAGCAGTGGGCCTACATTGCCTCTAGTGTTAGTTTTGTTGATAATGTATTTGAAGAAGCCCTTTCTGTTGTCCTGACCTCCCTCACAAGTCTTAATTCCAAGGAGGCCTTAGCTTTTCTAATTGCCTCCCTACATTCCCTGACACCAGTCTTATACTCCACTCAAGTGGCCAGCCCTTCCTTCCACAATTTATATACCTTTCCCTTCCACCTGAGTCTGCCCAGCAGTTCCCCAGTTAACCATGCAGGTCTCCTGGATCTCTTTCTTGATTTTCTACCTGTTGAGATGAGCTGATCCTGAGCCTGGAACAAGTGGTCTTTGAATGCCAACCAACTCTCTTGGGCCCCTTTACCTTCCAGTTCCCTGTCCCATGGAGTTTCCCCTAGCAATTACTTGAAAAGGCCAAAGTTGGCCATTCTGAAGTCCAGAGTTGCGATCCTGTTTGGTATTCTGTTCCTACTGCACTAGATCATGAACTCTACCATCTCATGGTCGCTGCAGCCAAGATTGCCCACAACCTTCACTGCTTCAACCAGACCTTCCTTGTTGGTGAACACAAGGTCCAGCAGCGCTCCTCTCCTGTTTGGCTCATTCACCATTTGCATCAAAAAATTATCTTCCATGCACTGGAAGAACCTCCTGGACTGAGGATGGTTGGCTGTGTAGGCCTTCCAGCAAATATTCGGGTAGTTGAAATCCCGCATGAAAACTAGGGTCCGCGATCGAGAGGTTGCTGTCAGTTGCCCACAGAAGGCCTCATCAACTTTCTCTTCCTGATCAGGTGGTCTGTAATAAACACCCACCACAGTATCACCTATTCTAACCTGCCCCTTAATTCTCACCCACAAACACTCAACTTGTTCCTCCTGTGCCCCTGGATAGGTCTCCATACGTGACCAATAGGACTGGCACCACACTGGACTGAGTCAGGTGGTGAACTAAGCTAGAATATAATTGTTTGTTATCTCCCATTTCTCATGATTTTCTTAGAAACAGTTGTTTAAGGCAGATAACTTTTTGCTATTTATATATTTTCCATGTTTTTTTTTCTATAAATATTGACATGTAAGTTTCATAGAATCATAGACTCATAAAATCAGTTGGGTTGGAAGTGAATTTTAAAGGTCGTCTAGTCCAACCCCCCTGCAGTGAATAGGAACATCTTTCACTAGATCAGGTTGCTCAGAGCCCCATTCAGCCTGACCTTGAGTGTCTCCTGGTATGGGGCCTCCACCACCTCTCTGGGAAACCTGTGCTAGTGTTTCAACACCCTCACGGTAAAGAACTTCTTCCCGAAAGAAGTAAAAAGGTAAAAGCAGTAAAGTAAATGTAAAAGTAAATGTTGGAGACAAGATATAATCAGTGTTAGAAATATGACGTGCTCAGTTGGCTGTGAGTTCCTTTGGTAGTCTTCTTGAAGCAAGGCCATTGTCTGCTGATAATATGGCTGTCATAATAAACAGTTGCAAAATATGTCTAAAGTTAATACTCCAATTAGTAGTTTAAGTAATGAACTATAGAAAGTGATTAAACTACCTTCTAGCTCCAGGTATAAATTAATATTTTACTGTTTTGTCACCTATCATTCAGTTCTGAGGGCTGAACAATCATAATTATAATTAATAATTAATAATATAATTAATAATACCTAGTTTATTCATTCTGATTCTGTAAATCACATGAACAACAGAAAAGTAGTTTACAATTCTGTAGCTTGTCAAAATAACGGATGGAGCCAGGCTCTTCTCAGTGAAGCCCAATGATAGGACAAAGGGCAACAAGTGCAAGATGACACATAAGAGGTTCCATAAAAAACACTAGGAAAAACTTTTTCACTACGAGGGTGACAGAGTACTGGAAGGGGCTACCCAGAGAGGTTGTGAAGTCTCCTTCTCTGGAGACATTCAAAACCTGCCTGGATGTGTTCCTGTGTAACCTACTTTAGGTGATCCTGCTCTGGCAGGTGGGTTGGGCTAGATGATATTTTGAAGTCCCTTCCAATCCCTGACATTCTGTGATTCTGCGATAACCTGAAAAAACAGGACCGTAAATTTTTTAATGATAGTCAAATCATCCTTACAGAATTGTAAAATCATACAGTGGTTGAGGCTGGAAAAGACCTCTGGAGATTATCTAGTTCCCCTGCTCCCATTTCAATAAAATATGTAATAGGTTCAATAAAATGCAATAGCTTTTAGTAAAATACATACCAGACTAAATCTTCAAAGCAAACTTAAACAAGTTAAGTCCCATTTCCTTGATCTTCTCTACCTCTAAGTAGGCTATTAATTTTCTTCCAGATGCATGTTTTCATCTGACTTTGTCTGGTGCTAGGATTAAAGAAGCCCATAAATATTGCAGAACATTTTCAGATCAATCTGCCAAGTTGAATCTGAGATGATACAATGGAACGTAAAAAAAAAACCAACATACAAGGAAACTATTTATCTGCACTTGGTTGTTGCTTTCTGATTTTCAATATTACCCATTTTAATCTTGACGTGGTAGACCAGGTGATCAAGTGTGAAACTCCACTTTTCTTATCAGATTGTTATTATGCTGAGTTTTGGACTGGTTGTTTTTTTTCTTGTTTTTTTTTTTTTTTTGTCATTTACTTTTTGAAAGGCAATTGTGTTATTACTGACTAAACATCTCTGTCTCATTCATACACCTAGCTGACTCAGTAGACAGTTCCTACTGATTTCAGCAATATAGGGTCAGAACTACAGAGCCAAAGTTCATCCCATCTAAATTTAGTTGTTGAAACTTATACATATTAGGATTGCTACCCAGGTGTTTCCATAGCTTTGCCAAAGCCCAAACTAACCCAGATCAATTTCTTGTCTAGCTAATGGAGGGGGAAAGCTATTCCCAGAGAGTAATTCACTCATTCCAAGACACTTGTTGACACCAATGAGGAAAAATCACTCTCCCACTAGATGTGATGTTGAATAGGATGACATGAGCATCAGCATGTAGAGATTTTTCAGAGGACAGGTCAGCTCTGCCATCAGTTACATCATGCTCTACGCATCTTTTATTTTTTTTTTTTTTTGCTTTCTGTCCTTATTCACTACAGAAGAAGCCCCAAACATTTATACTCTTAGTATAAGCTCTTTAGTTTTAATTCTGCTGTGAAGAAGGATTAAATTGGAGCAGGCAACCTTCCATGTAGATGTTCCATGAATTTCCATTTTGTATTTTCAAGTTGTTCCTTACATACAATTGCTTGAATATTTCTATGTGGTTATTTTTTCTTTTTCTTTTTCTTTTTCTTTTTCTTTTTCTTTTTCTTTTTCTTTTTCTTTTTCTTTTTCTTTTTCTTTTTCTTACTTTTTTTTTTTTCCTTTTTCTACTTTTTTTTTTTCCTCCTTCTGACTGCCTGACCTTCTGTTCTACTATTGCTGGTGTGTGGGTTGAATCAACACCTTTTTTTTTCTCATGGTAAGCTCAGCACGGACTGTGCTTGTCTCAGCTTATTTTATGAAAATACTTACATGCTAATTAAAAAACCAACCAAAACCAAACACTAAGACAAATAAGGCAAAATTTTCATAAGTGTCAGTGATTTCAGTCTAACTTAGGTATTAGAAGCATGATCTACTATTTCTTAAAGTGTTCCAGTTTTCAGTGTGGCTCAATGAACATGATGCTGGTGTTCTCTACTCCCCAACCCAAGCACATACAGCTGTTGATGCCCCACTTCTCTAAACTCCTGCAAGCAGAGTTACACTGTCTTTTCCACTCTTTCTCTTCAGTACTCCCTCCCAGCGCTGTGTGTCTCTTGTACACAGTAATGGGCACATACCCAACAGTCTGGGAAATTCTGACCTAGCTCACTTAAAGCTGTCCTACATGTTGACTGTGAATGTGTTATCAGACTAAGACCATCATAGCCTCTGCCATTATCTTTAAATATGTCTCATTTTGATCCTCTTTTAAGATTGACAGCAGAGAGGGCTACATTCATTGCCTGAAAAGAAAAGAAAACTATTTTGTTTGTTGTTTGTTTGGTTTTTTTTTGCTGCTGATCAAGGTAGAGCCCCTCCCACATAACTTAATGCAGTTGTAAGAGTCTTTCTGTCCTGCTTCCCTTTCCAACATTTATTTCTTTTTGTATTTTTTATTTTTATTTTTTGGTTTCATATCTTCATGGATTTGTTTACATAAAGTTCTCTTCTTCTTTTTTCACCCAAGGGTACTTTAGTATCCTGGGGTATCTGAAGATGTCAACTAATTGTGCTAATACTTTTTGACATTCCATGAGCCCTGTGGAAAAATGTGGAAATGTATTCTGGTTTTACATTAACTCAAACATCAGTTTATGCAAAACTGACAGACAAATGGGGTTGAAGTGATATATAAGACAAATATAATCAGACACCTTATTTAATGAACTGACATTTCATTTGCCATGTCTGTGGAAGAACGTGATTCCAACCGGAGGAGTCTTGAAGCATGAAATTTTGCTTTTTTATAGGTAGAAGGTAGTATTGGGGTTCAAGAGAATGTTTAGCAAACAGGGACAAAAATTTATATAACACAAATGTCCAATCTTTTTTCTGGTGATTACAGCATTGATAAAGGGATGTATTGAGTTGGATATAGACTTACAGATCCTTGGGTTTCTTCTTTTCTTGTGCGGTAGATATTATGTAAACATTTGTACTTTTGAAGAAAGGTTATAGATTGTTACTCTTGAGGAAGGCACGGATGATTCAGAGAAAGGGTATGGCTCACATTATCATAAAATCAGTATCCAGTATAACAGTTCTGGAGGAATGTGTCTTTCTACATCAGCCATGGAAGGAAGTTAAATGTCTCATGTAGACTAGGCTGCAGCTTTCAGAAGGCAAACATAGTTAAGGAGATTACCAACCCTGAAGTCTACCTAGAATGAGATTTAAGTCAAAGTCAGGTGAAGCAAATCCACCCTTAGGCCTTTAAGTCCCTTAGTTGTATTTGAATTAATCAGATTCTTTTCAGAAAGTTAAAAGTGACTCAGTTTTTGGCAGAACTCAGAATCTTTTTTCTATAACTCCAAAGTTTATGATGTGCCCGCAAAACGTAAAATGTGATACCTTTCCAGCATTTCATATTACATTCCTAAGTTTCATTTCAGGTGGATGTTTAAATATATTTTTTAATTTATTTCATTATGTCAGGGTTTTTTTTCGCTTTGTGGATCATCCTTAGCTTTGATCATGAGTTTGCTAGCCTTTACTCACTTGCAGTTTTGCAGTTGTCTGCCTCCATTATCTCTTTGCTTGTGTAAAGCTTTTTGAACTTTCAGCCACTCTTCGCATTAATAACTGATATGACACATTCCCTAAAATGAAACTTTGTATATAAACATTTTGAAATCTTGAAAAATGACTCAAGGCTTGAGTAGCTGAATATACTGTATAATACCACTAATCTGTCTCTCCCCTTAATGCTAGCTGCAGTTCCACAGGACAACTTCTTCAGCCTGGAAAATTATGTTCTGAAGGAACCAGACATTTCAGTGAGTCTAAATTTGAAGTTAGAAGATTATCACTAAAACCTATCTATTGGAATTACTTATCTGAGCCAAAGTAATTCAGGTGCAGTGAAACACTTCTAATTTTAAATTTAGGAGCACTGAGCAGTGAGTGGGATTCTTTGCCATAGCACTTAGTTGCTACTACTCTCTCCCTCTCATTCTTTCTGCTTTCCAATTTCATCCTTTTAAAGCTCATGTTTCCGAACCCCAAGTGTTGATGTTGTTAGACAAAGATTGTATCACTATATAATAATGACAACAAAGATAATTACCATTTAGTATTATGCAGCTATTAAAATAGATAACGTCTATATTATTTTTAAAATACTGCAGTGAGTTACACCATGGAACAATATGTGTGATGCAAAGATTACTCTAGTGAAAACAGTATAGAAGGATGATAAACCCATCAAATGGCTGGTAAAGTGAGACTTGTACGGGATTTTGTTAAAGGTGAGTTTGAAAACGTTGAAGCAAATAGACTCTGTTGGACTCTTCAGGTGCAACAGGTGCACAAGAAACATAAGCAGATTGGTTTAATATGGGAGGCATTGGGGTCTTCCATTTATTTTTTTCTCAAATATATTGGAAGAAGATAGGAGCCACTACTGATGCTCTAATGGTTTCTGATGATTAAATTTTTCACAAACTTACAAAGATCAATACTCCCAGTAACATACAGATGAAAATATTCCTTGTGAGTTCCCTCACCATTGTCAGCAAGGTGCACAAATACAATTATCAGAATACATTTAAGAGTTATTTATAATTTTGTAGTTAAAACCATGAAGATATTTCATTAATGTATTATTTACAATTCTAAGATTAAAGTAATAAAAAGTAAGGTATAAGCAGTTTTTGAGTCACAGTTGTATATTCCTGATGAGATACTATAATATAGAGTTACACCATACTTTTATTGTGCTACATCTTCTCCAGCAATGTAAAAGACAGATGTTGAATGCTGAAATATATTTTCTTTCACTTAAAAAAAAAATAAAATAAAAGAGAAACATAGCTCTACTGACACAGCTTGGAAATTCTGATTTTCAGCTAGTACGACAGCTGAAGACAACAGAACATAGTTAAGGGCATGATAATTAGCATCAGCAAGTGTGTTCTTGCAACATGTGATGTGCTGTGTGGTTACATCCCAGGGAACCCCAGTTCAGACTGGGACTTCATCCTCTCCTAGAGATTATTGCACACAGTCAAATAATCTCAGCAGCAATTCGACAATTGACAAAAATGACAATTTGAATAAGGGGGAAAAAACCAAATATTTGATAGTGCAAGTAAGTTACTGAAATGGTTGCAGAGCCACAACATGCACAATTCAGACATGGTGATTCTTTAGATAAATGTATAGTTTTGTACTTTGAGAAGCCTGTCCAATGTCATACTGGGCAGACTCAGGAAAAGAGAATTTCAGGATCTTTTTTACTTTTGGGAATTGAATACTGATCAGTAGAAATCTTGACTTTTTATATAGAAGTAGGTCCAAAGGTAATAAAAAATGCATAAACATACATGTACTAAAAAAAAATTAACCCAAACCAAATCCCGAAACATTCTGCTATCAAGCTTTAGGTAGTTTAAACAAAATACTTGACTGCGGAGCAGATTTGCCTTAAGGAATTCCACAGTCAGTGAATTGAAATAGCCAGCTCCAAAGAGATTCCTTCAAATACAAATTCTTTCTAGAGACTCTTTTTGTCATTTGAACAATAAGATAATTATGAACAATACCTCTTCTAACACAGGGATGACAATTCAGGTACAAAACTGGGCAGGACATGTGTTTTTCCATTTTTCTGAAAAGAACTTAATTCCAAATTTCTACATAGAAATGTATTCGAGTTAACATCAGTGGTGACATTACTGGTTAACACAGTTTCAGGCAGCAGGAAACCTCATTTCTAAAGGTAAGTTAGTAATATTGATAAATTTACTGCAGCTTTACTGAAGGGGCAGAATGTTATAAGAGGTAATTGAAAAAATATTTGATGTTCAGGCTGCTATTTTAGGCTAACATTCTTGTTATAGAAGGCATGGCTAACCTTTTTCAACATCCACTCTCTCAGATTTTGTTATATAATTAATAAATAAAATTAGTAAACACCTCTCAAAGTGCTTTTTAAAAAGAAATATGACAGAGCTTTATATTGAGCGTTGACATTCCATGATTCATTTTAGTCGTTTCTAAAATGGGTATAGGCCCAAACAACATTTGGGTAAGTATGTCTGAAGATGCCTTGAGTGGCAAAAGTAGTCAAGGCCATCAAGGTATTCAACAATTAATGAAGAATCTACCATTTTTTTCATGAATTAAAAAAATTAATAACCACATTAGGTACAATGTAACCTGTCAGAAAATTACTTCTGCCTTCTCCCAGGTAACTCTTGCTTATGTGTTTGCTCATTCAATTTTATGGTACATTTTTATTAATAAATAACAAACTCAATAATAAACTTGAACATTAGGTGCTGAACTTAGGAACTTGTCTTTTTTATTTCTCAGCTTTACATGTAGCAGGTAAATCAGAAAAGAAACGGATATGAGATGAGAAATATAGGAACTATAATGAATAGAAGGAAATTAAAAAAAGTTTAAAACACAGATTCAAATTAGGAGAAAGACTGAGATAAAAAAAATTTGAATCCTGTAGATTTTCCAAGACTGTTTAGAAAAGGAAATAAATAAACAAAAAAAAAATGAAGAAAAGAGGAAGGAAGAGAGGAAAAGCGGAAGGAAGAGAGGGAGGAAGGAAGGAGAGACGGAAGGCAGGCAATGTAGTCTATTATCCAAATCTCCTATTTAAAAACACTTTGGCACCACAACTAAAGACCTAGTAATAAATAGACAAACTCAGCCAAGAGGGTAATTGCATTTTAAAAGTTAGCAAATGGATTGTGGTGTATATTCTCCTCAAAAACGAAAATTAGTTGCACAAGTCTTTTTAATTATTTTGAAAATGTAAGCTGGTAAATTTTTTTAAAATTCTTTTTGGCATGCAAGTGATCAAAAACCACGGAAATGAGTTGTGGAGCTTCTGTGAAGCAACATGATCAAGATGAAAGTTAATAAGTGAAAATCTCAATAAATGTTTCATCCTGGTTTTCAGTAAAGCTGATGAAGTTGAGAATAGGACAAAGACAGCCTATTTTTATTTAAAAAAAAAAAAGTAAAGGGAAGTCCCTTAAATTAATGAAATATTTGATAATGATGACATGAGAATAGTCTACTTAACCTGATAACTGGCAAACACTTATGGTGAAAAACAAACTACTAAAACAGAGAGTGCATGTTGGTTGATTCCGTATGATCTCTCTCATAACTGATGCTGTTTACCTTTCTTGAATAATCCTGGTTTTAACTAAAGTATATTAAAAACATTAAAAACACACAATTGAAAGGTAATACATGTGAAGATATATTACAGGGAGAATTGGGCAGTTTTAAGATCCAGCAGCAATAATAAGATGACGTGATAGTGTAAAGCTGAAGGTAATGAACTTAGAAGAAAACTGCCATGATAATTACGGAAAAAGAAAGCTTGGCATGTTGTTGGCAAAAAAACGGAAAAGCAATCAAGCAAAATTGAAATGTTTGTAAATACATAAAAAAGAGGTGTAAACATAGAGGAGGAGGCTCAGGTAGTCAACTGACACAATGACCAACAGCCACATCCAGATCTTAATTGCATTTAACCTGGAAATTAGTATTCCTGTCTTCCCAATAGATATTGTGCGGGCAGTAATATTAGCTAGTTTAAGACAGGCTTTCCCACTAATGCATTTAATTATGTGATTTGCTGGCTTACAGTGTTACAGAAATCTTCAGTCAGTGACTTGGAGAGCGTCTTTTAGTTTCTCTATGAAAGAACTGCACTTAAAGTTTGTTCTTGGGTCTTCTTTTGCAAAACCAATCTCACTTCTCTCTCTAGCTTTGAAAGAATTGCCCAAGGCCACCTTATTGAAACACATAGAATTTTTGAAAAAACTGAATTCCTCTTATCTTTTTTTGTTTCACCTTACTTGTGAATAATTTAGATCTGTGAGCCTTGAGACTCTCTTACATCCTACTTCTTTCAAGTGATGTCATTACAATATTGTCATCTAATCACGCAGTGGACAATCTATGGATCTCTTCAAAAGGAATATGAAAACTGAGATGCAATGAGTCAAAAGGTATGAGGTGGAGCCTTGGTCTGAGGCTTATTTTTCAAAGTATGTTTTATGAACATTCTTATATGTGAATGATTCAAAAATTGAAAGACATGAATTTTGGCGGGCTGAAAGGCACGAACTCAGCTCTTGAGAGAAGCTAAGACCAAGTTTATTAGCAAGAAGCAGTATTTATGGGTTACAAACAGGAGACCAGACTATGCAGCCAGGATTGTTACTAGCTTATGTACTCCTTCAATCACTCTTTTATCACACAGGGAGAACAGACTTTCCCAGGTCTGGTTTGATCATACTCTTCCCTTTACTCCCATGCACATCTTGTGTACAGGAAGCATCTTACCTGTCCATTCTCACAAGTAAACTCCCAATATGAGCTATACTTGGCTGGTCACGGTCTCTTTTGATTATTAGCAAGCAAGAGTTATGTTCTTGTTTAGAAAAGAGCTCAAGGATGAAAGTCTTAATTCTGCAATGCAGTGCTGCCAGCACAGCTAACTGTAAAATGTAGGGTATCTACAATGAATAGACAAAGATGACACCAAGATGGTTCATTGTTTTCCTAGGAATAAAAAAAAAAAAAAGTAAAAGAATGATATTCAACTTTGTTGAGGCATTCAAGTAATAATGTAAATTGTTAGTTGACATCTACTTCCCTAAATAGGCATAGAGTCAACTTAAATAATCATAATGACCTTCGAGGAAAAAAATCCAAACACCTTATAAATATATATATAAAAAATCTAAATTCAATTTACTGTAGATTTCTCTTTCTGATATTCTACTTCTTCTGTTAATTATTTATTAACACTTTCATGTCAAACTGAAATGCTAACAATCAAAATTAGCATAGCACAGCGGGGGAAAAATAAGTCTTTCTTTACTAAAAGGGAAAAAGAGAACATGATAGAATTAAAAAGAAAAAATAATAAAATATGTAGTGAATTTCAGTTTCTCAACTGATCAGCAACTTCAATAAACAGTATATGCTGACATACTTCCATTTACGAAGAAAAAAGTAAGTCTTCAGCCAAGCAACATGGGATTCACTGGAAGGGAGAGAGTCTCATTTGCAGACTACTTTGAAGTGAATGTTTTACACTAAATTCAGACTTCCCAATTTAATTTCATCAGACATGTGATCTGGCATCAACAAGTTCTTTTTAAAAATATTCCTAGTGCTCAATACCTGAAAGGTTTGCCATCACTGCCTGAGCTCGTAGAGTCATATTCACCAGTTCTTATTTCTAATCTGTATCAAAGAATCTCTACTGAACCATTTCTAGATAAAATAGCTTAAAAAACAGATGTGTCATTTACTTCCTCACATCCCTGAATACTTCACAGTGGGGGGACTGGGAGAGAGCTCTGAAACATGAGAGCTCTTGGGCAAACACACAATGGGCAGCTGTTGTTCCCATGCACAGGATGCATGGAGTGCTTTAGTTGCTGAGGTGTTGCACAGAAGAATGGAGACAGAACCTCATTCTACTGCCATTTTGAAGGAAGGTTTTGATATCCATTTTCTTTCAAAGCAAAGGATAAAAAAAAGCCAAACTTCAGAGTGAGAAGGTTTTTGGGAATGTCAATCCAACAAGAAAAGAGGCATTTTCCTATGGTACCAGGCTTAAATATTTATCATCTGGAGGATGTTGGGGTCATATCTATCATTCTGTCTACCGTGTATTTATTAATTGCACTAGATTTCCCTGTCAGTATGTTAATTGTTGTGAACTACAGTCTTGTTTCTTTCTGTCTTGCTTTTCTCTGTCCTTTGGATTTGTTAGTGTCCTACAAGACTGTTATGAGTCCCATTAGGCTGGTAGTTCTCTAAAATGCACTCAGATATGTCAGCAGTCAGTGCCATAATGCCAAAGTCTCTTCTGTACACCTATTCTTATGCACCTTTGTTCAATCCTTCCAACCAAGTGCTCACGTCAGTGGATGGATCTGGAAGATATCTGTGCTATTCTATTTGTTGAGAAGTCACCACCTCTGCTCAGTCCTTTCTATTTTGTGATGAACCTGGACTGTGATTTATATTAAGAAAATTGTTATAAAATTCTCACTTCTGTTATCAGAAGACCTACAGAGGAAATGATAAGTGTAAAGTCATTATAGAATTCTAAATGGATTTGAGAGGTCTTGATAGAAACGACTTGTAAAGAACTATCAAATAGAATCAATAATGACACATTTTCATAGGTTATTAGAACCTTCCAGTAGTATTCTACAGAGAAAATATTCCGTGTCTAACACTATAAAGTTCTGCACACGTTTTATTTGATGGAGAGATAATATGATTTAGTAAGTGGAATGGCTGGGGGAAGAAAAACTCTGATTAAAATTTACTGTATATCACAACAGTGATTTTTCGCTACAGCTACCAAAAATACAGAATAAAAGAAAAAAACACCTTTTTTTTTTTTTTTTTCCTCTTTAAGGGCTTCTTCTTTTTCTGTTTTGGACAAATGGTTTTGTCTTTGTGATTTTGAAGTGATCTCTCACGCACAATATTTACACATTTTCACTGTGGACATTGTGTACTTATATATATAATAGAAAATGACTTATGATATTTGTTAGAAAAAATATGTCCTAACTTTCTGAAATAAATGTGTATGTCAACCAAGTGTGCTTCTGTTTTTACATCATGTATACTAGCATGTTCTGTGTAATTTTTCTATTTAGATTTTGTGGGTTTCATACATTTGTGAAAATGCCAAACGTTATGTGAAGCTTTAGACAGCATGCATTACTTGTCAGATCATCGTGATAGGAAGGTATAATCATTCAACTGTATTGATTCAGACCCTCTGGAATAAAAAGAAAAGCTTGTTATGCTTGTGACAACTATATAGTGAGAAGAAAATAGATACAAATATTTTATAAATTAGAAGGTTTTTATCACAGCTGCTAGGCTATTAGAAGCATACAAAAGAATTATCTGAGGCACTCCACATTTGAAATTCACATCTAACTTATTCAACCATTAGATTGCTGAGATAAATGACTAGGAAATCACAAGAAAAGAAGCAGAAACAATTTTATTTTTAATTGAGAGAAAATCATAGCTCAAAACTGATTGGTAATAACCGTATGAGCAATTTCCATTTAGCAAATGGAAATGAAGAAACAAACAAACAAAAATATAAAAGGTTTTCTACCTTCTTTAGGAAATTTACCTGTACCTGTCTTGTGTTTGTACTTGGTAACTATCAAAATGCATTGCCTTTACTTGAAATGCATGATCTGCAATGGTTGAAATAATAGAAATAAAAAATTAGCCTTAACTTTTGTAAATATGGACATCTCTGTGAAATATAAACACTTCATAATGACTTAGAATGAGGTAATTTTACGTGTAAGGAATTATGCTACTAAAACTCTGATTAATAAAATGGACATCTCCAGGGTCTTCTCAGCAACCTTACGCATTGATCCTTTCAAGTGAGAACACAACTTGCCCCACGCTGAGAGACTCTGGTTTAAAATTCTGATGAAAAATGTTCAGGTAGTGAAGAACAGTTAATCTCTTGTGTTATGATAGTTGCATGCTGGTTTCTTATAAATAAAGATGATGTCAAGCATCGGAAGATTTTTCTTCCTTTTCTCCTGTTTGAGAAACAAATAGTGTGCATGTACCTGAAATAATTCGTGTGCTGTTTACGGCAATGATGAAGTTGTGAGGCCAAGATTTACTGGGTGATTTTTTAAACTGGGTACATTTAGTTTAAAATACATTCTTTAGAAACTGGGCAAAAGCACCCTTATAGAGCATTGGGTAAGCTAAATATCACCTTAATATGTGATTTATTACACTATCAAAGAACATTTGAAATAATAACTTCTGTAAAAGAAGATATATAAATAAAGTGCACTGTAATACTGTTTAAAAATTACTTTCATTATATACTAGAAGAAACAAACCTACCAAAATACAGAAATTTTAAAACACTGTGTACAGTATCTACAAGCCTATGTCTAAAGAATTGTGTGCTGATGAAATCTTAGTAAACTATCGCAATCCTGAATAAAGCTTACTGCTAACTACCAAGCTGTGCAATGAAGGTGGTAAAGGGGCATGACACAATGGCCGAAAGCATGGAGAATGAGGTCTTTAGCAGTGAAGCTTTTGCATCCTCAGAAACTTGATCATGTTCAAATTTACTGCCCATAAAGAGATTTATTGGAATAGTTCATTCTTTCCACAGTAACCCAAACATGCAGAATCATAAAACGATATGTAAGTTAATGCTGCTTGAAGATGAATGTCGAAACAACTCAAATGTTTCAGTGTGACAGAACAGCCTTTCATATCTGTTAAATAAGTAGGTAGCAGAAACAATGCTTGTTGACTGTTTGGAAGGCAGCTGGGGACCACAGGAAAATATGTTAGCACAGGCAAACTGTTAGTAACAAACCTGGGAAGACACTGTACTATTTTGGTATCTTTCTCTACATGACAATAATGCCTTGGTACAAAATCCTAAAAAGACTTTTATTATTTTATATTTACTGCCATTTCATCACAAATGTGAAGCTGTTCTTGAAAAAAAAAATATTGAAAAACCAAAAACATAACAACCCAAAAACAGAGGGAGAGAAAGCAAAAAAGAAAATTTCCAGATGTGTTGAAAATCCCTCTGTAATTCAGATGTAGGAATACTCTTGATCTTTTCTTTAGGCTCTGAGAATAAACTTCACCAATCATGCTCAGAAAATAACTACTGGGAATACAATTATGGTCCCCTGTTGGGACTTGCCTGAAGACGTGAACAGTTGGAAGGGCTCTCTCTAGGAGACATAAACAGTTGGTGTGTGGTTTGTTTAAAATTATCTCCATACAGGCGGTGTCGTGAAAGAATTGGTATATTGGCTTGTAAGTGGAAAAATTAAGATAACAATGATAAAATCTCCTATCACTATTAGAAGTCAGTAACTGTATCTTAATGAAGCAAGCAGGTTGTACAAAAAGACAATACTTTTTGTTAAGCACGCTTTATGACAAATTTAGATAGCGATGAGATCTCAGAGGTGCAGCATAGCCTAAAGACAATCAGATTTGTTATTGGTCTTCATCTATGTAATGAAAGCTTATAGTCCTTTAATAGCTGTACAAAAGTAAGTGATTCTTTACATCTCTTCTTGTATCAGGTCTGTCTAAATGAATTAAGTTGTGACAAGGATTGCTGAAAGCATAAATATCTAATATTTTGTACGACTGTCATTATCAAAGTAGATGAACCTTCCACTTTTCTTTAGGGCAGCAGCTGGCTTTATGCTTTCCTTGACTTTCTCTCATGTGAGACAAGCAGGATTTATTCACATCTGTGGAAATCCAGCATACGAATGAGAGATATTTCTTGCTGATGATTAAATCTGCTGAGGAAAACAGAAAAATCAATGGGAAATGCACATCAGGTTTGCTTAGGGAGGGCTGTTGTGTTGCACCCATGGCATAGAAAATAAATACCTCTTTAGCCTGGAGATGTTGATCTTGAAATTTTTGAGCAATTTCTCCCTCAGCATGTATTCATTTCTATTCCCACTCAAGGGCTGGCACCTGGAGCTGTTGCTAAGTGGTGTATCTGCCACATGGTGGAAACATAATATTGATTTTTAAGAAAATCAATTCCCAGTTTTACAAGATCAAAACCAGAAGATAGCAAAAGAGAGACTGGACTTTATTTTATAATGATAATCATTATACTATACAGATTCTTGAAAGAGATGCATGGCTAAGAGACATCATATTGATTTACTAGTAATAAACTCTGCCTGTTATGGTTCTAACTGAGCTGCTTGAATCTCTAGATATAAACACTATTGATCACAAGCAGTGAGTACCTTCTTATCTGTAAATAAAGAATTCCATTCCACTTTTCAGGCTTTTCAAATTGGTGAAAATGTGGAAAAGCACAAATGGATGGTAATTATCACTGTAACAGTTTATTTTTAGGAGAAAAATCCCCAAACCTACAAGTTTTCTCAGAATTCAAACCTGGAAAAGGATCCTTTGAGCAACATTATTAAAAAAGCTAGACTGTCTATATCTGATTAATTCTAGTCTTTAAACAGAAAATATATTATTAATTTATTATCTTTCTTGACTGGTGAATATGGCTCATCTCATTTATTTAATAATGACTTAAAGAGTGGGTGAAGTAAGAAAGGCTTTTATGTTGAAAAGAACATACTGTCAGTAAAAGCATCTTAAATGGAAAATAATAACAATGTATAGGTTGATCCAATATTATTACGTATACTGGAATGCATTTGTGATAATAGTTTTATCAAAGTATTTATTATACCATTGAAAATACTGTTTTCATGTGATTAGTGCATACAAGAAATGTTACAACCAGAGTAGCAATACAATCTTAAAAACAATTTAGTCAAGCCAGGCAGACACTTTTCTACAAACGCATTTAAATAAGTTTATGTAGTAGTCTATACTTTATTACCATAGTTTAACACAATTTTGTCACTTACAGAAACAAGTCAAACTATTTAGGTAAGCAATAGACTTGCTTATGTACACCTATCTAAGTGTATTAAACAAAATTAATGTGTTTTAAAATTGTTTTGACTCTGAAAACAAAAGTTCAGATTTATCTGCTAGGATCCTGAGTCAAATTTCACTGAATTATTTGAACTATTCTTATAAACTTTAATAGGTTATCCATCAGTTCCAGATCAGTGAATATTTGTAGTGTATTTTGAACTTCCAGGATGAAAGGATCCATCTAATCGCAACCTGTAATTATTTTATTATAAAATTGTTACTGTTTTTTCCCTCCATATTACTGTGAAATTATTATACTGTGCAAAAATATTTTCTACCTTTTTTGATGTAGATCAACAAATATAACTAAAAGGGAAAAAGTAATATACAAAGGAATTCACTTTGCCAGCATTTGTGGCTTTAGTAGAATAAGGAGATTGACAGCAGCAATATTTTAAAAGTGTTATTTTTGTCTTCTTGACTACTGATAATATGGTATCCAACACTAATTTAGAGGCAGAGAATTCTAAATAGCAGTTTAGGATATATTGATACTGAGTAAGAATTCATATCTTTACCTAAATACTGGACAGTAAATACTGCCAAGATTACCGGTGTATTTTACTTTTGCTGCTCAGTTCCAATACATCTATCATCTAGTTGATTTAATTTTCCCTTTGAGGAACTTGCAGCTATTACTGGAATAATGATGATATGGGTCAGAGGATTTTGTATGTTCTGTGTAATTTTTTGCTGGTCTTATCCATTGTGTATCAGTAAATAACTTCTAAGATTGAATATTCTTATAGTCTATTACTCACAAGTTTGAAAACTGTTTTGTGAAGACACAGGTAAAATTTACAAAGGCAAATGAGATAACACATTTCAAATTGGTTTACTCGTTTAGTTTATAATAGCTAGGCATCACAGAACCACAAAATCATGGAACCATTTAGGTTGGAAAGGACCTTTAAGACCATTGAATCCAACTGTTAGCCTAACACTACCAAGTCCACCATTAAACACTGTCCCTAAGGACCACAACTACATGTCTTTTAAATGCCTCCAGAGATGGTCAACCACTCAACCACTTCCCTTGTTCCAATGTTTCACAATCCTTTTGGTGAAGAAATCCTTCCTAATATCTGATATAAACCTCCCCTGACACAACTTGAGATCATTACTTCTCATCCTATTACTTGTTCCATGGGAGAAGAGACTGACCCCTACCTTGCTACAGCCTCCTTCCAGGTAGTTACAGAGGATGATAAGGTCCCCTTGAGCTTCCTTTTCTCCAGGGTAAACAACTCCAGTTCCCTCAGCTACTCCTAGTAATACTTGTGCTCAAGTCCCTTTGTAAGTAAAGGGTTTTGTTGCCCTTCTTTCAACATGTTGCAGTACCTCAATATCTTTCTTGAAATGACAGGCGCAAAACTGGACACAGGATTTGAGGTATGGCCTTATCAGTACCAAATACAGGTGGAACATCACTGCCTCAGTGCTTCTGAACACTCTGTTTCCAGTACAGGCCAGGATGCTGTTGGCCTTCCTGGCCACCTGGACACACTCCTGGCTCATGCTCGACCAGCTGTTGACCAGTAATGCTGTAAAACCAGGACCTATTTCGCCAGGTGTCTTTGACTTCCTTGTGAATTCATTTAAGCTGAAGTGCACCCAAGGGCCATCTATATCAGTGTGTTGTAGAAGCAAAACTGGGACTCTCACAGGCACTATGAACTAAGGTGGTTTTATTAAAGAAATCATGCAGAGGGGAGAGAAACTGCTACATTTTTGAATCTTACCTCTTATGTATGATTTTGGGTAGTCGCTATAGATAATGCTCAGTTCAGAAGTCACAGAGCAGTTCTAATTTTCACAGAATAGATATTGCTTCTACAAGAATGTGCCTAAAAAGGCAAGAAGCTTGCAGAAGGAAACAGCTTGACACTGAAGGTGAGCTGACAGTAACTACAGTTCATGCTCCATGCAGAGGTACAGGAGTTCAGATGTGTAGCTGTCAGTGGGAAACCGCATAAATCTTGCTGTGGTGGGTTTCACCTGAAACAGAGAAAAGGAAGTAGATTGCAAAATTCTTCAGTGCTGATTCCTTTTTTTTCACAGTTTTAAACTGCCCTGCACCTCTGGGACTATGGCATCCACCTGCACTATTAGAATAAGAATCAGATACTACTGTTGTGTAAATGTGTATTTGAAAAAGGTAACAGTCCATGACAAACTATTGAGCAACTGCGAAAATATACAAATGCTACAGAAATCTTTCAATATTTTTAATATTCCATGAGGCAGATCTACAGACAAATCATCGTTGCCCTATGACATCAGGAGGAATACGATGACTTATTCCCTTTCCATTCATCTCTCGCAGAGAGCAGTTTGACAGGTTTCTTTCCTAACTCTTGTGAAAAGTATTCTTGAAGTCCTTATTTCCAAGTCACAAAGTTAATCAGCTTTCAGCATCAATCTGATCTTCGCTGTTTAGTTCTACCTGTACAGGAAGAAAAACAAAGCGACAGCACAGACTTCGTGTTTAGGGCTCTAAGAGTAAAAAAATTTCTTGTGCATTTACAAGTGCCTCTCTAGAGCACTGTTCCTGGATATAAGCAATTAATAGTTCTGAGACAAGAAGGGTTTAGCACAGCTCCTGGTGAACCTGAGAGATGCCTTTCTTTGACTCAGAGGACAGAGTTTTTCTTCACAGACTATTAACTAAATCCATTCTTGGCATAGGGAGATGCAATTCCATCAAGTGGTACTCAATTTAGCTGGCAGCAAAGGTACTTTTGTACAGGATACCCTATTAAAATTATATCTGCAAGGTCAGGCCTTTCCTTGGTAAGGCATGTAAATAGCTTATATATTAGGTTATTAATTAAGAATTGTTTGACTGCCTCCAATGAAATGCAGCAGAAGAATAAGAAATGTCTGGTAATTACAGCAACTTGAGGGCTTGGTCCAAATATAGATGTAAGTACTTAAAGGTAAGGGACTTGAAAGTTGTGGCTCAGGCGCCTAATCCTTGCAGAGTGCATCTGTTGTGGTGAACTAAACACTGGGAATTTTCCTGAGTGTTGGAAGCTCAGCTTAATGTGGAAGCGAGGCAATTCCCTGTTTGCAGCACAGCCACTATGATGTGGAGAAAATATGGCTACACACTGTTCCTTGCCAGCTGGCCTCAGGGTCAGAGAGGGTCTCTTAGGCGTGTTTAGTGGTGGCAGCTGTAGAATGTATGTAGAATGTCTAATGATGTAGCTGTAGAAACCAGACTCCAGAAACCTGTGCATGGTACTGAAGTACTGGGAGACAGTAGGACCCAAAGCAGCCATGCAGAGCAAGACAAGGTGGAAAGCTGAGAGGGCAGAAGGTTGAAATCCCTCCCCTCCATAGTTCTGATGCTGTATGACTTCTTAAGTGTCAGTATGTGTTTTGGTACCAGAGTCCAAAAACACTGAGTGAATATCTGAACATAATGTACCAAAATTTACACTTGAACGTTTCCATTTTTTCTTTCAAGGAAGTGAGAAAGGCGTGCGTTTCTCTTTTAAAACAACCACCATAGGAGAAATAAAGTGAGTATCCTGGAAGGACATCTGTTTCTACATACTCAAAAAACCCCTCCCCTTCTCCATGCTTCTTTCATCACAGGTGATATGCCGGGTTTTGGGAGAAGGAAGGACTGATGCACAGTGCTGCTGGAGAGATGAGCATGCAACACTCAATAAAAAGATTACAGAAGGGTGTGTGGGTTTGTACACTGTCTAGCACAAAGCTATCCTGAAACATAAAATAGGGTTATTAAATGGTGGAGGATGATGATAATGCTAATAATAA
Source organism: Trogon surrucura (assembly GCA_020746105.1). Classification (NCBI taxonomy): domain Eukaryota; kingdom Metazoa; phylum Chordata; class Aves; order Trogoniformes; family Trogonidae; genus Trogon; species Trogon surrucura. Next base: position 36,840,111 of record CM036617.1, read on the forward strand.
AAGTATCGTTTGATTAATTATATCATTCTTTATTTGCATGAAACAGGCTTACATTTCCTTCTGCATTTTAATAACACAGTAATGGTTATTATAATGAACTCATTAAATCTGAGAGTCAATATTAATGGACTATGTGAAGGATCTTTATGAACTTCATTGGCAGGCTACAAATAGTGGATTAATATAAACTACAGAATGAGTCAATTGGTTGCATAGTTATGAGTAATCAATTTATATTACTAAAATTGCCTTAAGTTAGAAGCAAACATTTTAAAATACTGGGTTGGATCCTTGTTAGATGTAAATCAATAAAGGGAGGTCAATCTAAACCAGCTGCAGTTTTGGAACAGGATTTTAGCAAAGGAAATGTTGTTTGTATTGATAAAAATATTGTCAATACTAAATCATCAGGCATCCCCCAGAACATAATGATGCATTGATATAATGTGATTTTAATGGATATGTGTATATTTTAACTGGTATAACTGTGTATCTATGTAACAATTTCATGCATTTTTAATTATTCTAGTTTCTGTCTGTGCATCCACATATACTTCTTTTTTTTTTTTTTTTTTTTACATTCAGGTAACATTTTCAAACTTTTCTCCAGGCTGCAAGTGTTAAGCACTTACTTTATTATTTTAAATTACAATGGAGTTAATTTTGTTGTGCAATTGCTTCTGTTTAATAGCTGTTGGAACAAAAGTTATGAGAACTTTAGTAAAGCTGAAAAAACTGACAATGTGGCAGTAATTCAATTATGAAAATCCAACAAAAAAAGAACTGCTAATGCCCATGAAAATGCTGTCCTTCAAAACAAAAAGTTTACTAAAGAAGTATTATAGATTGTGATAAAGTTGTTTCAACCCCTTGTTGTCATGCCCTTATCCAGGATGTCCATATATTGCACAGTAAGACTCCCTCTGTAGGAGAGCTGGCCAACAGGGCACCAATTTTGAACTTTCTTAATGTTGTCAAAGGTTTCTGCTTCCTTGTTTGTGCCTTCATTATTGCTGAGATTTTTGCAGTATTGCTGAGTCCAGAGACATTGTAAGGCACCCAGGAACCTGGCATGATGACCAGATCCTAATACATGAGGCAGTGAGCCATATAAGTAAGGGAAATGTTTCTCCTGGGTTTGTTGGCAATTCTAATACATGTTCTTCATTTGAACCTTTGCCAAAAATGAGGCCTTATCCCTGACTTTTTCTTATCTGAAGTCATAGAATCATAGAATCGTCAAGGTTGGAAGGGACCTTTAAAGATCATCTAGTTCCAACCCCCCCCACTGTGGGCAGGGACACCTCCCACTAGATCAGGCTGCTCAGAGCCCCATCCAGCCTGGCCTTAAAAACTTCCGGGGATGAGGCTTCCACCACCTCTCTGGGCAACCTCTTCCAGTGTCTCACCAGCCTCATGGTGAAGAATTTGTTCCTAACATCCAATCTAAACCGATCCATCTCTAGCTTTAATCCATTCCCCCTGGTCCTATCACTATCCAACATCCTAAAAAGCCCCTCACCAGCTTCCTTACAGGTCCCCTTGAGATACTGGAAGGCCACAATAAGATCTCCTCAGAGCCTTCTTTTCTGCAAACTGAACAGCCCCAACTCTCTCAGTCTGTCTTCATAGCAGAGGTGCTCCAGTCCTCTGATGATCCTCGTGGCCCTTCTCTGGACATGTTCCAGCACGTCCATGTCTTTCTTGTGCTGTGGACTCCAGAACTGGGCCCAGTACTCCAGGTGGGGTCTCACGAGAGTGGAGTAGAGGAGGAGAATCACCCACCTGCTGGACACTCACTTCTTGTCTTTCACATCTGATAAGTACTGCACTTATCTCAGGACCCTTGCATTAGATTCCTCTTTCCGACCGCCCATTTTCACATAAATTGTAGGAACTTAATAACCACCTCTGGGACTTAAATACCTCTGTTGAATTTGGCTGAATTTTAGCCTATAATATAAAGGTGGAGAGGCAGACACAAACCTCCATGCAGACATAAGAGAAAATAAATCTTATTTCTTTATTAAGTGAGGAAAAAAGTCAAAAGCAAATAGTTTGTTAAGGAGAGTTCAACCAGCTAATAATTTCTCTCTTTTTCATTTTTTATTATTGTGTCCAGTTATGCAATAATTTTTTCTTAAAAATCTCTAAAAAATAGTTCTTTTTTACTTTTCTCATTTCAATTTGAATTAGAGTAACTTTCCCACTTCCCCTTGACGTTAAATTCAATAAAGACTTCATCTAAGAATTTCTGATTGTCAGTCTGAGTCAGAGGTTCAAAGTGTTTAAATACAGACTTTTGATGTGAGAAAGAAAAAACAGCAAACTGAAATGATCTTGAAGTGTGCCATAGTAAATGAATCACCTCGGATTTCATGATTGTCACTTTCCATACAATTTCGTGAATCTGATTTAGCAGATTTCATCTTGTTGAACGCATATTTAACAGGCAAGTACTAGTTCAAAATGCACACACACATCGTAGCAGCCACAACAAGTCCCTGCTTGGAGGCAAGAAATAAACAAGCAAAAAGAGTGTATACCTCAGCCCACTCAAACAGATCTGTCTCTGGAGCATTGCATGTTTTTCTAATGTAGCTGAAACAGAGAAAGAGAGAAGAAAAGAAAAAAAAATCCAACCCCAACTCAGTATTTTCTGACCTCAGGTGTAGTTTTTTATTTTGGCAGTGTTATGTCCTTTCACTTTTCTCCTGGACATTTGACCAAATGACCAAGCCTATAAATCTCATTATTATGACCTATTCTTGTCTCATGGGCAGGAGAAACTTTCTTAGCTGATCTTTCATGTGTTTTTTCACAGTCATTCCAACATCTATAAAACATCTATGAAAAATAAAAGAAGTAACTTATTTTCTTTTCTAAAGTTTGGGGGTGGTGATTTTGTTTTGTTTTGTTTTGTTTTTTCTTTTTAGTTTGGTTTGGGTGTTTCTTTTAATTTAGTTGTTTTTTCTTTTTTCACTCGTAAATATTTGACAAGGTATAGAATTTACTGATTTGGAAAGATTTTAAAATATATGAACCTTTACTGTCTACTAGCCACAGTGAAAAACTATGCCGATGTCAGCTAGTAAGGTTATTTCTGTGTACTGGGAGTAAAGGGGTTTAATCTTCATATATTGGGGTTGCAGGGGGCCAGTAAATTGATAAATTCTCCAAAGATAGATGTGCAGCAGGCAAAAGTGGAAGATTCAAGTTAAAGGTGCCACAGTATCTCATGCCAGGAGCCCTCATGATCAAGAATAACTCTTATGAATCCAAAAAAATTCTCTGGTTTCTAATTCAACTCAAACTGTGTTAAGCCTGTGAATTTATTTTTTACTAATTATAATACAAAAAATTGTAAGTGAAATGTGTCAGAGGTGGTCTCTGCAGGACAAACCATGATTAAAGCTCAGAATGGAAGCAATGTCTTCTAGAGTAAGGACGAAACTCTGTGTTGATTTATGTATGTTCTAGCTCCCAGAGTTTAGGTATTAGGGTGTGCTTTAACATGTCATGTAGGAATATTCACGTTTAGTATGAAACACATTACTGTGAGGGGTTTGGTGCATGTCTGGATCTTAACATGACATTCCATTGAAGTTTTTGCTGAATTTCGCACCCAGGCCAGATGGCCATTTTTGATGGACCTATTTTCTATTTTTAATTTCCACTTACAAATAAACTTTTATGATCTAGTTGAGAGGCGTCCCTGCCCATGACAGGGAGGTTGGATTAAATGATCTTTAAGGTCCCTTCCAGTCTAAACCATTCTACGATTCTATGATCTAGCACAGCTAAATGTGGTGTCCTGTGGCCATGTAGTAGTTCTGATTGTTCCATATCAGCTTTGTTCCTATTTTTTCTGTCTTCCTTTGGTGTTGCTTTGCAGACTGGTGTGGAAAGGACACACAAACCCCACAGTACTGACAGCTCTGATTCAGAAACTCTGTGAAAGAACAAATAATTTCCTAAAGAACTGCACATCTTTGCCATGGGTGCTCATGAGTACTGCCTTACAGGCATTGTCAAGGCCCAGCGCACATCCGCCCTCCTAGAAGGTTAGTTGGCCGGGTGAAGAAGTTTAGCTGGTTAAGTCCAAGGTCAGCTTGATCACCGGTAAAAGCTGTGACAAAGAAGCTAAAAGCAAGGCCCTGCACCACCATTCCCACGGGAGCTAATTAAAACTGTGGTTGTACCACCATCTCCCACCTGGGTTACTTCAAAGCTGTGTTGCAGCTACATCTACACTTGGGCTTGTCTCCTCAATCTGGACCTGGTGTGAGGTTATCACTAGGCTGTTTCTAACCCTGTCCTCAATCTCTGGCCCTGTTTCTGACTTGAATTTACCACTTCTAATGGCCAGGTCATTGTTTCCTCCTGCCTTGTTTTCTCCCAGCTCACTTTTTTGAAGGATCAGCTGCTCTTTGGTGGTGCCTGAAACCTACAGTCTGAAGCTGATTGGAGAGAGACCATGCATGTTAATTAACTGTACAAGAACTTTGCATTCATCCTGTTCTGCAAAGGTCTGTGGAAGCTTCCAACACCACTGGGCCATGCTCATCTTCAAATAAGTGTTCAGTTCTCAACAGCCAATGTGACCACTCTGAACAGAACAGAACTATGATTTAAATATTTAATGGACAGCTTTTATCTAGCTATCCAACCTTCATCAAGTTGGATACTTCACTGTACGATGTGTTTTCCTTTTATACACATAAAATGCCAACTGTTTTAATATTATATTCCTCTGTTATTCTCTAACAGTGTGGGGCTACATTATTCCCTGCTATAGAAAAAGCTATTAAAAGTCAAGAAACAACATGAATTTGTCTTACCCTAGGTTTCTGGCCTTTTCCCCAAACAAACCTTCCTTTTCTGAATTTGTTTTTCTTTTTATTCTATCTTTTAAGCTATCTTGATATGAAAGCTAATCCTTCATTCATATTTACAATTCCTCTTCTCAGTGGATATGGGACAGCAGACAATGGAGTCTTCCTATCTTAAATGAGCTGAAGAGCTAGTCTCAGTTGTTGTTACTGCGTTTTGCCTTCAGAATTTCTTTTCTCATCCTGGTCCTCAGAACATATGTACACGTATACGAAAGGACATTACTGTATTTTGATGAAAAATTATCAAACCTTTTCAGAAATAATGAGATAGTTACATGACATAACCTTTTTCAGCATGTTTTAGTAAGTTCCTAAAAAAGGAAACTGATATACAACAACTAAAGAAATTAAACAATCTTTCCTTACCTTCACAATTCTCTCATTGTCTATTATCTTCATGTTTCTGTTGTTTTGCTGTTTATCTTCCCAGAGCTCTGATGATGAATGTTAATGATGAAACATTTGGTTCTACTCTATCCAATCATTCTCAGAAAATCAAGCCTCACGTAGTGTATACTTTAAGCATGATGATATATTCCTATAAATGAGTAATAATGATGTACAAAGGAGCTCAAATTCTGATTAGTGAACATTTCACCAACTGATCAAAAAAAAAAAAAGAATAGCAATTAATAATAAAAGACTTGTGGAAAGAATAATGGAGTTTTGTTCTGTCTTTTTTTTTTTTTTTGATATGAAAAAAGTTTAAAATATCTTAGCAGGAATTATGCCAGAAAAAAATAAATTAACACCTGCACAACTCTTCCATTTTAAAATTATGTTTTTCTAAGCAGTTCAGCATGAAAAAAGTGATGGTAGATGATATTCCTGTTTAGTCAGAAGTGACAGAGCCCTTTGATTTCATGAGCAGTTAACAGGACATACAATCTCAGTAAAAACAGCAACCAACTAGCAGATTCAGCAATAAAACTAGATTAACATAATAGGGAACGAATGCTGGAACAAGGATTTTGACTCCATTTACTCAGTTGTATATCAAGGAGTCAGCTGACATAAGTAAAAACCACACATTCTTTGATGCTGTTTGAGCGTATGAGATGATAATTCGGGGTCAAAGTTTTAATTACTGTGGTCAAAAAAGTAGAGATGATTTAGAGGTTATGTCTCAGTTTACAATGATAACAGCATATTTTCCTACCTATAATTTTACAATTCTGTTCTCATAAAGACACTGTGTTTCTTTCCGCAGTGATAAATCAAGACCTTTTGCCTTACTGAGTGTTTTTATTTTTTATGCTGTTGCTTAATTATACTTTACATGTAAATTTTAGAAATTATTTGCTGTCCCAGACAGGCCAGATGTACCACCAGCTCTTATAGTGTTGTTGTTACCAGACTATATTTTACTAGTCCCTCTAGGATCAGAGACTGCTCATGTCCACTGTTAACATAGCTACCCAGGGGCCACAAATATAATGCAGTGTATTAAGTATATGACATTACTCAGAGATGTAAACAGCAAAGAAAAAAATTATTTCTAAACTTCTCTCTGTCACCTGAGTCAGAAGAGAGGACCATCAGGGCCTATATTTTACATTATTAAGTCAACCTAAAATTCAGGGTACATATAATTTTGGAAATTCTGTCTGTCTTCCATATTTCCACTCTGAGTCAGGCATATTGACACTGAAGGACAGAAGTAGTATAGCAAACTGCAGAAGTAAGACAAGAAAAGGGTGGGACAGATGGAGCAAGATGACTTTGTGGTCCATAATAAAGTTGTCACAAGTATTTAAAACGAGAGCAGAATCTAATTCTATTTTTTTTCAATAGGTAATATAATTTTTTTTCCAATAGGTAATATAAGAGCTGGAACAGTAACAGAGGGCTGCTTTTTAACCTCCTCTTCCAGAATTTATCTGTTATTCTTGAAATCTCATTATCTTTAGCAGAAAAAAATTTACTAACAATTATGAATATCTTTGATGACCTAAGATCTCAATGGATGGTATCAATATATATTGGAAAGTTTAAAATGTATACAAACTTGAATTTGGTAATTTAAAGTCCCAAATTTATTGTTTAATGCAGAAAACAAAATCCAAAATTAACCCCAATTTTTGGGTGGAAAAAGAATAAGAAAAGACGGGAAGTGGACAGAAATGCTTGTGGTTCACTATCTGATAGCCGGTATACATGGAAGTCTCTGAGATATATCACTATCTCCTTTTAAATGAAAGTGTCTCCCATTAAACACGAAGAACAGAAAGGAAAATATTAAGTTCCTCTTCCCATCTTCTTTCAGTTCAAGTACCAAACAAAAAGAAGTATGTTTGAGTCATAAAAGTCTCCTGCACACTTGTGAGATGAGGGATAGTTCCCATGTGTAGAGAGACAACAATCTTTCATTGCATGAGATTAACTGCCTTTTCATCTTAGAGGTTTATGATTCTATCATATTCTAAATGCACATTGTATTCTTGGGAACAAAACCAAGACTGCTGACAGACAGAAATCAGTGAACGCAAAGCTCTGTTGGTGATGAAAATGTTTGGTACTGAAAGGTGGCCAACAACTCCAGTTTTCTCTGCTCATATGAGTACCAGTGGGTGAATATTCAGACAAGGTCTAATGAACAGATGAACAGTTTAGTGGGAAAGTTAGGCTTCTAAAAGCCTTTATGACTCCCTTTGAAACTACTTTTTTTTTGTAAAGTTTTGGCTATGTTTTCACAGTACAGCACCTTTGCTATTCTATTTCATTATTCATTAAGAAATTAACTCTCATATACTTGAGAATCTGTATGTTGAATGGTGCAGCCTGACTTCCTTGGCTTAATGTTTACATAAGGCACCTGGAATGAAAGAAAACGACAGAATATTTTATTGTCACTTGAGCATGGAAAAAGAGAGTAGTCTTGAGGAAATGGCAATAAGTAGAAAGTAGATCATACTGGGCAATGAGAAAAATATGGGAAGGATAGAGATGAAAGAGTAATCTAAATTTAAGACTCAGTAATTTTCAAAAAGAGTTCTTTCTCCGGGGAATCAGTGATACTAACAGCCATGGGAGACTCACAATGAAAAATTATAGAATCATAGAATGGTTTGTGTTGGAAGGGACCTTAAATATCATCTAGTTTCAACCTTTGTTGTCACGCCCTTATCCAGGATGTCCTGGATAGGAGATGCCAGGGACACCTTACTCTAGACTAGGTTGCTCAAAGACCCGTCCAACATGGCCTTGAACACTTCCGGGGAGAGGGCATCCACAACTTCTTTGGGCAACCTGTTCCAGTGTCTAATTGCTTCTAAATATCTAGGTTGAATTTACTCTCTTTCAATTTAAAACCATCACCCCTTATCCTGTTACTTCATTCCCCATCTTTCCTATAGGCCTCCTGTCAAGTACTGGAAGGCTGCTACAAGTTCTCTCTGGAGCCTTTTCTTCTCCAGGCTGAACAACCTCAGCTCTCTCAGGTTGTCCTTGTAGGGGAGCTGGTCCAACCCCCTGATCATCTTTGTGGCCCTCCTCTGGACTCACTCCAACAGGTCCATATCTTTTTTTGTGTGTTGAAGGCCCCAGATTGTTCTGGAATCTCTTATCATGGTTTTTCAGACTAAAAAAAAATCCACAGCCTTTACTATAATGCTCTGAGACCATGACAACACTTCACTAAGGCCACTATATGTTCAAAACACCAATTACTCGACAATAGCTTGAAATAGATCTGAACTAGTGAACTAATTTAACATTTCCAAAAAGCACGTGAATGGCCTGGCTTCTTAGAAAGGTTTTCAAATGTGTCTGAGAAAGGTGAGGTGTTTAAATATGCAGATATCTCGCCTTATTTGTCCTACCCTCAGAAATGTCAGTGAACTTAACTTTTATTGATTTAAATGACATTAATTTCAATGAGAGTGGACTAACAAGACATGTTCAGAAAATCCTACAAAGCATCTACATGAAAATTAAAACCCCTAAATACCTTTGTAAACCTGACCCTTTTCTACTTAGAAATACTTAGAATCAAAGTGAAGGGCAGGGGGATTTGTACTTTGAAATTCCTGTGACTTAGACAAGTAGATGCTTCTGGAAATCCTAAAACATGGGAATGAATCTGTTATTTTATACTCTTTTAATATTTTCTTCCTTCATTTCATTGACATGAACAAATAAAATATGCAGGCATGTGGTTTACTGTAGGATAGCAGTGAATTAGGATGTGCAGGAAAGTAGTAAGAAACAAATGAAGGTTGCAATTGATATTCATCCTGGCTAAATCTGAATAGAGAACAGGACAATAGAGGTGAATGTACTTGAGAAGAGATATAAAAATTGAAATAGCAACAAAGTCTGCACTTTTTTTTAAACTGAATACATTTTTTTCTGAGACATTTTTACAATTATGATATTCTCAGAAAGGCTGAGAAATGGATGGCTGTTATTCTTCTTGGGTACTACGTTATAAGATCCTTAAAAGAAAAGTGGAAAAAATTGTGCTTTTCCAACTGCAGCAATTCATTAAAACAACTAAGGAGTGATTTCGTGCATCTCAAAGCTCATAATACACAGAAGACTCTTGGGAGGAGCAGGAACTCCACTCAACATCATCTCAACAAAGCAACAGAAAGCACAGTCTTCAATGTCCACCAGCATCCAAGAAAACAAAGATTCTAATACCTCTTGTCTATTTATGTATGAGCTTATTTTTATAGTTTCCAAGGAGTAGATGAAATCATTTTGTTTCTTCTTTTGACTAGTCCTGAATCATAACATACAGATTGGGAATTTTCTGCTATGAAATCCAATACAAAGGAACATTTGTCTTATACAGAAAATATGATTACTGTTTCGGTGTCTCTTAGAGAGACTAGCTATTTCTTACTGGTTTGCCACTTGAATGGTTTGTCAACATAAGACTGAAGTGGAGATAGCAAGTATAAACCTCTTGCTGTTAGTTTTACTTGGATTGACAATGAAATTATCTCCTTGTATTGAGAATAACTTTCACATTCAAATGAAAATTTCTGTAAAAGATCAATTTTTAATTTTTGCTTAAAATTATACCTAAAATCATATAATGTATTTTAGCAATTAAACCCCACTGTTGCAAGTCATGTTTACTAGTTTTATTCATCTTATATCATAGAATGATAGAATCGTATCAGCTGGAAAAAACCTAGATCATTGTGTCCAGCCTTTGTCCCAGTGCTTTCAACCTATTAAATGATCCCCCGCAATGCAACATCCACCCGTCTCTTAAACACCTCCAGGGACGGTAACTCAGTCTCTTCCCTGGGCAGCCTGTTGCAATGCCTGACAACCCTCTCAGTAAAAAAATTCTTCCTAATGTCTAACCTGAACCTTCTCCGATGCAATTTGTATCTGTTTTCCCTTGTCCTATATTTCTCCACTAGGGAGAACAGATCAACCCCCTCCTCTCTACAACCTCCCTTCAGGTAAGTTGTAGAGAACAATAAGGTCTCCCCTCAGCATCCTCTTCTCTAGGCTAAACAGCCTCAGATCCCTCAGCCTTTCCCCATAAGACTTATGTTCTAGGCACTTTACCAGCTTGGTAGCCTGTCTCTGTACCCACTCCAGCACCTCGATGTCCCTGTTGTAGTGAGGAGCCCAAAACTGGACACAGTACTCGAGATGGGGCCTCACCAAAGCAGGTGACAGGGTCATGATCACCTTCCTACTCCTGCTGAAAACACTATTCCTGATACAGGCCAGGATGCCTTTGGCCTTCTTGACCACCTGGGCATACTGCTGGCTCATGTTCAGCCGGCCATCTATGAACATTCCCAAATCCCTCTCTGCCTTGCAGAATCATCTCCCATAAAATCACAGAAAATTGCAATATTATGTAAACATTTCATGTTCTTCTTAAAATAAATAAATAAACTTAGATTTACTGTGGAGTGATCACAATCTATCTATACCTTTGGGCTTGCATGACTTCTGTGCAGCTACTTTGGCATCCATACTGTCAGGTTTAGGCCACCATGTCTTCATGTGCCACTTTCAGAATACTATAAATGTCTATAAATCCCACATTTTCTGGTTGCATCAGTGTCTTTCCAAGGAGAATACTACGGGTGTGCAACAAAGTTTCCAGGGGAGATGGATGGACTGTGGCAACAGGACTATAAACAATTGACTTTGTAGTCTAGCTATGTCTGTGCCAGACTATGTCTGTGTCGTCTTGGGTACTCTCCATCCGTATGTAAATGTTCTAAAATTTTTCTTAAATCTGAACTTCACCCTGAGTTGGCCTGCAGTCAGTGCCAATAGACAGTAAGTTTCTATACCATCCGAACCTGATCTGATCTAATTGACCTGAACTTACATTTGATAAATAGGATAAATACACCCTTATAGGACCAGAATTTTCTTGTTTGCTTTGGCTACAAATTATTCAGCAAGAAATCTACAGGACTTAATAGGGCAACTCTTATGGCATGTTTGCTGACCTTGCGCTCTTTTCTGCTACTAATAGCTAGACTGTGCAGTATTTCTGATGAGCAGGAAATACTACTAGAAATTATCAGCAGAAACACTCATGAAAGGAAATGATCACATGTATGAGTGACAACCACACAAATCTGCCTCTGAACCAGCAGCAAACTCCAACTTCAGTTCTTTAATGTCTTCTCTTTCTACTGTCTCAGGGGAGATGATTTTCTCCACGGCAAAACTCTGCAAGGCAGATTCGACAACTTTGAGTCTAAATTAAACTACTCAAGGTAGATTTGACATATCTGAGTTTAAATTAAACTCTCTTTCATATAAAATTAAAAGTTTTGAACAACGTATGGGGGTATAGAACAAGAAGTCAATGGCACGATGGCATGATCAAGGTTTTTTAAAGTTCAGAATAATAGCCTGAAAAATTAAACTTTGGCACTTATCAGACTAAAGCACAAGTTAGTTGTAAATCACAACGCACGGAAACTTTTGTTAAACCTATATATGGAATTTTAATAGTTCAGTTCTCGAAAGTGCATAAGTTTAATTTAGCTTTGCTGTTTATTCATTACTCTGGCTGAGACATTGGTTCAAATCTAAATTCCAGTTCTCTACTGTTTGCTTAGGTTCTCTTTCAGTAAATAAGATTGATAATATTTTCAAGTGTATCTGAAAAGAGTGTACTGATTTGAGAATGAAGGACAAAAATCAACTTATTCTATACATATGCACAGACCCTGGGGTGAGGGGGAGTGTAGAAAAATATTTCGTTTAGAAAACCTGATAGGTGATGCAGAGAATGATTACAGCTGCTTCCTTGTAGCCCTGCATGTCTCTCTGGGTTTCCGTAATGATACAACTCTCTGCAGAGATGGCATCTCCCTTTATGCTTAACTCTAGTAGTCAATATAAGTTGAGAGTAACATATCACCTGTCTACCGTCCTTTGACATTCAGATTTGGATGGAGAATCACCTACGCTTTCCCAAAGTCCAACACAGAATCTAGAAAATTTACATTTGATTAGGACTACAAATCCTTCCAACCCCAGTGATGCACTGCAGGTAGTGTGTGTTTCTTGTCTAATGGTATAATCCCTATGATAAAACATCATGTCCACAGGGTATTCATGTATGTTGTTTTAGAGAAAATGTTCCCTAGAAAGAGGAATTCAAAACGATTAAATCTACTTTCTACAGATATTTTGCTGTTATTGAGCTGTGATACTGAATGGAAGCCTGTTGGTGGTGTGAGTCCTAAATGGACAAATATTAATTGTATCCTCTCAGTTTCCTGTGTTTTCAGTGGAGAGGTAAATATAACTGATGCAGAATCTCCCCTCTTCAGGTCCTTAAGAGCACTTACAGCTCTCCACAGACTATACACAAAATTAGTGGTTTTACTTGCCTAAATATGAACTGAGATGATGGCACAAATTTCAGAACAGGAGGCACAGACTAGCTCAGACCCCAGGATATTGGCTTGGGGCAATACATAGATCTGTGGTGTCATGAGTACTAGAAATATTGCTCACCTCATTTAATGCTTATGGTACTAGGGCTGTTATGCCAACTATGTGGAGACATTTTACATTTTGACTGTTACACCAAAGAAAATATTTTTAATATATTTGATTAAGCAGAAAAAAATGCTTAATTTCTAGAAGTGAATTCCGAATATGAATGTGGAAAACTGTGTTTTGTTTTTTTTTTTTTCTCCTGTCAGAACAGTAATGATTTCTTCTAACTCTTAGATCCTTGCAATTAGAGTTTTATATGTTTTGTTATTTTTCAGTGCCAAGGACCTCTAAACTACTCTGGTTTAAATAAATACTAGCCAAAATGTATCCATTTGTTTTTCTGTACTTAACCATCTGTGATGCTTACTTTGGTTATCTAGCAGTATTTAATGCACTCTTTTTAAAAACCAGAATGCTTCTATAAGATTCATTACTTGATTATTGCATTTGTATTCTGGAGTTATAGAAGTAATTGGTTTGGGTACTAAATAAAAATAAAATTGGAATAAGTAATCTAAAGGCTTACCTTATAACGTTAGAGTACCTTCCTCCAGACAGTCAGAAACTTCACAAATGTAAATTGCTCCATTTCACCCTCTAGCAAATTGTTCGCTGCAATAACGGTACAAATAATGATATATTCAATCTACTGGATGGCTTTGACCCAGTACCACTATGACATTTATACTAAACCTCACCCAACTTCCCCAGCTCTTTTACTTTCAAATTCCTTTAATGATAGATATGTAGAACAACTGGTCTCTGTTGTGGTACATGCTATACCTTCACCATGGCCATACTCTGGCTAAAACTTCTCCCAGAATCATCATAGAATCATAGAATGGCCTAGGTTGGAAGGGACCTTAGAGATCATTTAATCCAATCTCCCTGTCATGGACATGGATGCCTCTCAACTAGATCAGGCAACACATGGGGACCAAACAGGAATTGAACCCGTGACCTTTGATGTTTCAGCACCACGTTCAACTGAGTGAGCTGAATCAGCCCTCAAAGCGTGAGCTGGAGTTTGTCTCATAGAGACAACCCAGAATGAAGTTGCACCACAGCTATACAACTCCACGGGCAGCTAAAAGAAAGCACTGTAGCTTGTTATTTTTCTTTTTCCTGGTTACTGTAGCGATTGGGGACCAAGAACATTGTAATTTGTTGTTGGAGGACACAAGCAGCAGTTTTCTGTCACTTAAAACTTCCCTGCCACCCAGAGAGCTGAAGCTCCACCCACTTGCCAGTATGAGTAAAGAAATGAACAGGCATATAATATACTTTTTTCCTTATTTACTTGCAAGATACAGAGAAAAATACAGGATAAGCTTACTCCCTAAAGTCCAAGATGCTTTATAGCTGAGAAAAAGCTATGATATGTGACAAGAAATAGAAAAAAAAAATGCACTTTTTTTCTTGATTGCAAAAGTACTACTTCACTGGAGTTCTGGTACCTTATTTTTAAGTACAATTTTTTAGCAGATCCAATAATTGTGGCATCTCAAATGATAAAAGGAGGTGAGGACAAAAATGTGGAGGACAGCAGCAGATATATAGGACAGAATGTAAAAGCATAGTCTATTGACCGCAAACGATTCCTGCATGTTATTCTTATTTATTGAAATGTTCCCCTGTTGTTCCACAGACCCAATAAAGGCAGAGTCATTAATCCATATCTCTACAGAGTTATAAGGAGGCTATAAGAGATATTATACTCTTATACAGATGGCCCTTGGTCTAGGAGGGTTGAATAAAGTACCATTGTTGTTCTAATTAACTCTAAAATGACTATGTCAATTGCTTTGCTGTGTTTGAAACCTTCTGTTCTCATATGTTTTGATGAGTTGTTTATTCACAAAAAAATGCTTAGATGTTTTGTTGGCCTCAAAGCAGCACTCAGAAAGGTACTGAAGTTGGTAGAATTAGCTTACACCCACTTGTCAGGCTAGCAGAATGTGTTAACAGACTTCAGGAAATGTTCCCTTAGACCATCATTGATTGAAGGGTAAAGTCTATGACTGTAGCCTGTAAATATTTCCTGGCAGTAATTCAATATAGCTGGAGCTCACAGTTCTGTAATGAACTGCAACTCTAACTTCCTCTTAAACAAGGCTAGCACCCAAGTTCGTTTACAGAAGTCTTTACAAAATGAGGCTACCACAATCCTTACTCAACTCTTTGAAAGATTAGTAGTAAATTAAATGCTGGCACACAAAGTAAATTAGAACATCAAACAACACCGGAATAATAAACTTTAAAGAGTGTACCAAATTATGTTCAGCTTGCAAAAGGCAAGATATGTAAATTACACCCAACGCACCAGGCAACCACTGTGCATATAACTGTGTGAAATGTAATGGGAGGTACATGTATTTATAGCTGTTTTGAAGTTATTTGAGTGATTCCTGCATAGCTAGCCTCCAGGAGTACATTAAGGCAAATGTTGACATATGGTTTGGTCTTGCATTTGCAAACATATACTGCACAACCACATTAAAACAACAACAACAGCTCACATATGTTTATTTACTGATCAGGTGTTTTAGAGAAAACAGTTTGTTTCTTGGATGTTACTTCACACAGTTTAAAGGGTGCTTAGATGTATGCATGGATACCTCTGGTTTCTCCAGGGCTTCACACAGATTCTTGTACTCCCTGCATGTTGAAAACCTGTGATTTTTTGAAAGAAAGGCAGTTATTTATAAATTATATAAATGGAGAGAAAGAGGAGGGAAGGGGAAAGGAAATTTTCCATTATTTGCACGAGAGAAGTATCAAATCCCATTTCCTTCCTGAGAAACTGTGCACTGCAGTGCTATGGGATATATATCAAGTATGTGGTTGAGTTTTAATCTGAATAGACCACATAGGTATAGTGGGGGTTGAGAGAATGGTTATATTTTACAGTTGGAGTTCAGAGAAATATGGTTTGTCAGAAAAACATAAAGAGGTATCCACTATGTTTTGGCAGGTGTCTTGGCACAGTAAGAAAAGTCACTAGACTGCCAGAAGATCAGTCCAAGTTATTGGAGGGCATGTCTGCAAATTAAGTTTGACTTGAGGTCCAGCTGAATTAACAACTGCTGTGCATAACTTTAACTACATTGCTCCTTACATGTTCTGGCTTAAACACCCCACGTTTTATATCCAAAACAGGATTCATATTAATTTTAAAGTGGGCATACAAAAAAAAAAAAAAAAAAAAAAGAAAAAGCAGGAAAACACACACAGTTCTTTTCCACCAAGTTCCAGGCGAATGTTTTCACCTGTGTGCAACAGAGCAGTGCTACCTCTTGCATAATTTTTCCTTTGGCCTCATGATATGCATTTCTGCCAAAACAAGGAAAGCTAGCAGATCAGTGATCTTGAAAAGGTGGGTCAAGCCCTTTGAGCCTAAGGTTATTTTAAATCTCACATTTTTTTGGCTGAATTCTATTACTACTAAGCTAAACCAAACAATACTATTCTTTTCTCTGTTTATGTTTTTGAGTAAGTTCAGTCATAGCGTTACAGGCTTGGGGAGGAGTGGCTGGAGAGCTGCCACGCAGAGAGAGACCTGAGGGTGTTGATGAACAGCAAGCTGAAAATGAGCCAGCAATGTGCCCAGATGGCCAAGAAGGCCAACGACATCCTGGCCTGTGTTAGGAATAGTGTGGCCAGTAGGACCAGTGAAGTGATTGTGCCCCTCTACTCGGCACTGGTGAGGCTGTGCCTTGAGTCTTGTGTGCAGTTGTGGGCTCCACAGCAGACGAAGGACATTGAGTTGCTGGAGAAGGTACAGAGAAGGGCAGCCAGAATGATTAGAGGACTAGAAGGTAAGTCTTATGAAGAGAGGCTTAGGGAGCTGGGGCTGTTCAACCTGGAGAAGAGGAGACTGAGGGGAGACCTTATCACTCTCTACAACTACCTGAAAGGCAGCTGTAATGAGATGGGTGTTGGCCTCTTCTCCCTAGTGAATGGCGATAGGAGAAGAGGGAATGGGTTCAAGTTGAGCCAGGGGAAGTTTAGATTAGATATTAGAAAAAACTTTCTCACCAAGAGGGTGCTGAAGCATTGGAATGGGTTGCCAAGGGAGGTAGTAGAGTCACCATCCCTGGACATGTTTAAAAAACGGCTGGATGTGGAGATGGTGTAGTGTTAGGTTGGTGTAGGGCTGTAGGTTGGACTTGGTGATCTTAAGATCCTTTCCAACCTTTATGCTTTTATGATTCTCTGATTCTATACTGACATGTGTTAGACAAAGTCTTGAGGATGTCTATATGATCTGCTGGTCACAATTAGGCAGCACAGTCCTAAACCCATTGAAAACTGAAGTGCTACTGGACATGAGCCAGGCTCTTCTCGGTGACAACCACTGATAGGACAAGGGGTAATGGGCTGAAACTGGAACAGAAGAGGTTCCGCTTAAACTCGAGAAGAAACTTCTTCTCAGTGAGGGTGACAGAGCCCTGGAACAGGCTGCCCAGAGAGGCTGTGGAGTCTCCTTCTCTGGAGACATTCAAGACCTGCCTGGACACGTTCCTGTGTGGCATAATCTAGGCATTCCTGCTCTGGCAGGGGGATTGGACTTGATGATCTTTCAAGGTCCCTTCCAATCCCTAACATTCTATGATTCTATGATTCTATGATTCTATGTTACAGAACATTCTTAAGCTCTGAAAGAATACTCATTTGAAAATTGAGATGTCCATAAAGGGTTTATATGTAGAGGTTTAGCATCGCTAAAGCCCACATTATGCACCTATGTCCTTGTTCACATATGATCAAATCTACCTCCATTTATATTTTAGTTCCGAACACCAGTTAGGTTTCTTTATTCTTTTTTTTTGGGAAAAAAAAATTGTAAAATATGACACATTGAATAGTAAAAATATACTCTCTCTAAAACACCAGAAGGTTGTTCTTAGCTTAGAAATGTTTAAGAACAAATACACATTATGAAAATAAACAAAACATGAAGTATGAAATTTAAACCTTCCTACCTGAGAAGGTTTAGCTGTCTCTGAATTTGTATTCAAGTTTATGTGTCATGAGCAATATCATTCGATTTTTTTATGCAAATTGTCTGCATAAAGCAAGGTAGCTGTAACTATTCAAAAAAACCCCAACCCAAACCAAAAAGAGAGTGAAGCATCTCGAATCTCTATTTGTTAGTAGTCTTTTATTACACTGTATTTAGTATTTAAAAAAGGGATTAAAATACACATTAAAACAGAAACGCCTTCTTAACAGGTATTCCTTTGTGAGTGCTGTCCTGCATTAATACAATTGATTTTTGCATCATTTTCGTGCTCCTTCAGTGTATCTACCCTATTTTAAATGCAAGGGTTTGCTGTAAGGCTAGGATATTGTTGCCATCAGAAACTAGACAGAAACTAGATTTATGGGAACTCTGAAATCAGTTTCAAAACTCCTCAAGTGACTTCCCAGTATGATTATTTTCCTTCTGGGTCCAAGATCTCTTTAAATGTTCTAGGGTTCTGTCTTGAGTCTGGAAGAGAAGTTCACCATGATGTTGCCAAACACAGACTCATCCATCATTCATGGTATGTTCTGTGAGTACTGATTGCACAATATAATTTTCTCCATGTATTGAGGATGCTTCACTTGTCAGAGGCCTTTGAAAGTAGTCAGCTTTCATCAATGGATCTTGACAACATGGAAAGGAAGAGTCACCTGAAGGAAGAATAGGGCATAGCATTTCAAAAGTGATATCTGAAGACTGATTATTCTTTGTCCTTGACACCCTGCCAAGGGCTAGATACACTGAACATTTGTGAAGTAATGGAGCCTACAAATCACGGGTTGCCTACAATCCCACTCAGGCCACAAGAGGATAGCATCCCTGACTTCAGTTCAGGTTTTATTAGATGCTGTAAACTTTTCACTGCTCTGATATGTGTTGTCACTGACGTGTCAAGAGTGGGCTCTGACAGGGTGTCTGGTCTGATTGAGATCAACAATGCTCTGTTAAAGCTGGAAAAAAAGTAAAATTGCAAGACTATTGTGGGACTTCCTTTAATCAGCCACAGTCAATAGTTGTGCCATATGGAAACAAAACACGAGGGTCATATTATCATGTAGCAATGCCCCTAGGTGAGATGACGAGGTGTAGGAACGTACTGCTGAGGTGTCCTCTGATTTATAAGCCACACAGTGTTCCCTTTCGTGTAAGAGAGATCTTTGTCTTGATGTACTTCCTGCTACTTGTTGCTTCAATATTTTAGACCCAAAGACATATTCCCCCAAAAGGCTTAGCTGAGTATTGAGGATATTCCCTTGGTAGTGTTTTAAAATGTTTTGTAGGAGGATCAATATTAGTGATCAGCTTGTCTTATTAAGTGAGAATCTGGCATCAATGTACTCTTTAGTGTTTCCCTCCACTTTTGTCTTGTAAAAAGCTAGAGGAAGTAGCAATAATAGTGCTTTCACAGACATTTGTAAACCTAAAGAAAGGGGACCAACGAGGCCATATCGTGTCAAAGCATACTTCTTATTTTAATTGCAGATCTTTAGGTAGAAGATGCCCACCCATAAGTGAAAAGATGAGACTCCTCAGAAAATGGTACTATATCCTTTGCAAACAATACTGTTCCCTAGTTGTGTGTCGAATTTCTGCCAAGTCAAATGAAACATTACAGTGCAGCTAACATCTGAACCAAATGAATACATCTTGAAGATACCTATGCAGGGAGAATTCACAGAGCTATTTTAGTGTAGACAGCTGAATCTGCAGGATATAAACCAACATGAGTGTAAGATCTCATTTGCTTCTGAATATTTAAAATCAAAATATATATTTCCTGGAACCACCAAAGTATTCCATAAGCTGTTTGCATTTGATTTTGTAGAGGTTTTTTGTGGTTTTATTTTTTTTATATAAGGTAACATTGATATGAAATAATTTTTAAAGGTTCATTTAATTTCTGCATTGTCATTACCATTATCCTGCAGTACCATTTAGAAGGAAACCTTCAGATATTATTTAGTTTACTGGGATCTATAAATCTTTACAACCACTTAACAGTTGAACGAGTATTTATAGCTCTCTTGTTCAATACAGACAAATAGCTCATCCTAATATATAGGAAGGAAAGCAATAATTCACAGATTAAATAAAAGCCTTTAAAGTTGCATATGCTTTTGATTCTGACATGACATAAAGTACTCTGAAACAACAGAATTGTCATGTGAACCAGTTATTTATATTTCTATAGACTGGAGAATTCGTGAAGTGTTGAAATTGTTTCCTAACTGTCTCTATTCTTTGATAAACAAAGTGTGACAAATTCAAGTGTATTTTAGCACCGTAGCAGTATAGGTATAGTCTTTCAGTGACAAGTATTTCCAATAGTGGACATTTAGTAGGTTGACAAGCATTTCCTGACCTGATCTAGAGACCTCCCAAAAGTTATTTTTTAACATTGTGGAATACCCAGCATAGTCTGAAACAGCTCAAGTGAATGAACTATCACTTAACTCTTTCGGTCAGCACAGTCAAAAAAGTCAAACATTTGAGAACTATTTTGTAGTATTTAGCCTGCATTTTCTTTAGTTTAATGTCTTTAGTTCTGTATATTGTTTCAATAATTGTACACTGGCAATGTAATGTATTGTTGTAATAGATAATTAAGGATAATAGATCAAATTAAAATTAAAAATTGTGGAATAAGAACAAGTTGCATTGATAAGAAAAGGACCATGTTATAATTTTACAATTGATTTGACACAGCCTTCCTAATTTCTTCAAGCAATTTGAAAGACAAAATGTAAAAAAGTTCCAGGACAAGAACTAAAACAAAAATTAATCAGCAAATTTTCTCCAAATTAGGCAGCTATAATAAAATCATCCAGCTATCTAAATAATAGAAAAATACTATTAATAATGAAAAAATTACATGTCTGAAAATATATAGAATTTTTTACTTCAGATGAAGTAAAACAGTGCACAGTGTGAGACAAAATATAGCATAACTCACCCAGTTTTTACATCATCATTTGAATTTATTCACAGTTGTAGAATCACAGGATCTCTGAGGTGGAGAGGATGAGCTATAACAGATTGCTCAGGGACATGTACAGTCAGGTTTTGAGTATCTTGAGGATGAGATTCCACAGCCTCTCAGGGTAACCTATTTGAGTGTTTGGCCACCCTGACATTAAAAAATGTGTTTGCTTAAGTCTGAGTTGAATATCCCATATCTTAATTTGTTCCTTCTTATCCTGTCAGTGAGTACCACTGAGAAGAATCTAACATCAACTTATTTTCTTCTATCAATCAGGTATTTATGAACATGGTTAAGATCCCTCCTGAGCCTTCTTCTCCCCAGGATAAACAACCACAACTCTTTCACCCCCTGTCTGCATGCCACGTGCTCCAGTCCATTAACCATCTTTACTGGTGTTTGCTACACTTGTTCCAATATAGCCATGTCTCTCTTGTACTGGGCAGTCCAGAACAAAACTCAGCAATGTCTCTCACAAGGGCTAAGTAACACCTCCCGTGACCTACCAACAATTCACAATGTTAAACTTCATGAGATTACTTTCTACCCATTTCTCCAGCTCATAAAATTTCCTCTGAATGGTGTCAAAACTACTTGGTGTATCAACCATCCCTCCCAGTTTTGTATCTTCTGCAAATTTGTTGAAGGTGTGCTTGGTCCCATCATTCATTTCATTAATGAAGAGGTGTTGACCACTTCATGACCCAAGTATTGACCTCTGGGTTTGATTTTGTGCTTCTCATCACATCCCTTCAGGCCTGGAAGTTCAGTCTGTTTTCAATCCACCTTATTGTCCACTTATCTAGTACATTCATCAGTTTGACAGTAAGAATTATATGAAGACTTGACTAAAGTCAAGGAAAACAGTAGAAGGCTGTCAGGCTGACCAGGAATGATTTACACTTCATGAATCCATGCTGACTACACCCAAGTACTTTCTTGTTCCAAAAATGTTTTTGAAATGCTTTCCAGGAGGATTTGCTTCATCACCTTCTCAGGCATTGAGATAAGGCTAACCAAGCAATAGTTTCCCAGGTCCTCCTTCTTGTCCTTCTTCAAGATTAGAGTGACATTTTTTTTTCCTGCCTAGCCCTCATGGAAACTTCCCTAGACACCATGGCCTTTCAAAGATGGATAAGGGCAATCCCACTATGATAGCAGCTAGCTCCCTCAGCACTTGTGAGTACATTCCATTAGGGCCTATGGAATTGTGTATGTCCAGTTTGCTTAAGTATTCCCTAGCAGAATCCTCCTCCAGTCAAGCAAGACTTCCTCGCTCCAGATTTTCCTGCTGGTCACAAGATCCCAAGATTGATGAGGGCAAATCTTACTAGTAAAGACTAGGATGAAGAAGACATTGAGTACCTGTGGTTCTCTACATTGTTTTCATCAGGTCCTCCATCCACTTTAGAAACCCACATATTCCCCAGTCTTTCTTTTGCTGCTGATGTACCTGCAGAAACCTTTCTTGTTTCCATTCAAAGCACTCATCATGTTCGGTACCAGGTGGGCTTTGGCTTTCCTAATCACATTCCTGCAGTCTTGGACAGTGTATCTATATACCTTCCTTCTTCGTCACCTCTTCCTGCTTCCATTTCCACTATTCTTGCTTTCCATCTTTGACTTTTTTTTTGAGCTTCTCATTCATCTGTGGAGTTCTTCCATTACCTTTACTATATTGACAAAATGCTCAGCTCCTCACCTGCTACCAGGGTACTGATTTAGATTCTCTCTTCAGGTTATTACATGTAATTCTCAAAGAATTTTTTCTAGAAAAGATTTTATACTCTCCGTCCTCTATTATTTACTTTTATATTTGTCCCTATTGAGCATTTTTTTCCCACTGTTTCTCTCATTTGTCAAGATAGTTCTGAATCCTTGAATCCTGTCCTTCAACATCATTCCAGATCCTCCCAGACTTGGGTTGTCATCAATCAACTAAGTCATTGATTAAATATTTGAGTGGAACTAGTTACAGGATGAAATATCAACCTCCTTCCATTTTGACAGGGAACCACTGATAACTAAAAGAGGACTGTGGTTTTCAATAGTTTTACATATCTTAGGGAAATGTATTTGCAAAAACATATTAATGTGGAACAGTGCAAAAACTAAGCCAAAGCCTCACATTTAAGTGTAAATATCCAGTAGCAATAAAGGGAGGAATTGCTGTGAAAACAATTGATTTACTGAGTAGAGTCATTTTTATCTATTAATAGTATTCCATTTATGATTTACAATGTTTTATACTATTTATTGTATTGTATGTATATTTGAGATAATAGGTTTAAATGAAATAATAGAGCTGGGTTTTATTCACACGTTGCAATCTTCTAGTAAAAAAAAATCAAAAAAAACCAAACTGACACACAATATTTTTTGTTACAGAATCCTAATATGAAAATCTCTTTAATATTTTGTAAAAGCCTAAAAAAAAGAGAATTCTGGTTTGGTTTTTTTTTAGTGGAGTTAAGGCAAAATGTCACAGAAGTGGAAATGTATTAAAGTTTCAGGTCAGGTTGTCCTTATGTCCTTCCCCTCATTATACAAATAAGATAATGACAGAGCATAATTCAACGGAAAAAAAGGGAATGTTCCTGTGAGAGGATATGGCTGAAAAGTCGACTTGTACAGTGTGATGTAATGGCAGGTTTTCTTTAAAAAGAGTATTCTAACCCAGTTTAGTTCTTAATTTATAACTTGGTGATGCAGTTGAAACAACGGACACAAGAGGTTTAAAGTTAGGATTCATCTCATCTAACTTTAGCCATTGAGAAGTCAGTTGTCTAATCAGAGTGAATTATTTAGGCGTTCTCTGTCATTAATGGAAAGGGAGAAGCATCTTTACTCCTTCCAAAAATAAGTAAGATTAATCTAACTTTATTGGAATTGCTTATCTCTCTCAACTGACTACTGAGAGAATCTCTATACTCTATTTGAGATGGAATAGTGGACTCAATCTTAGTTTATGTGAAAAGAGGTATATTTTAAGATTTAGAGCCAACCATTATCACTTTACAAAACAAGAATTGCTGGTGAGTAACACAGGAAAAGTCAAAGAACATGAATTTCTAGTAAAACCTATGAATTTGATACACTTACCACTGTGGAAAGAATAGTCTTTTAACATCTCTTGCCTTTTTTTCCCCTTTATTAACAAAATTAGACTTCAAGTTGTATATTCAGCACTGTATCTTTCACTGAGTTGCCACAAAAGCCATATTTATTTTAAAGGATTAAAGAATCATTTAGGTTAGAAAAGACTTCTAAGTCAACAGTAAACCTAACACAAATCCATCCCTAAACCTCGTCGTTAAGTGCCACATCTACATGTTGTTTTATTAAGTACCTCCAGGGCTGGTGGCTCCACTGCTTCCCTGGGCAAACTGTTCCAGTCCTTGATAAGACTTTTGGTGATGAAATCATTCCTAATGTCCAGTCTGTGCCAGCTGGTTCTTTTAGATAAATGCAGGGCAATCGATAATGTTGTTTAAAAAAAACAATATTCTTGCCACTTACAAATATACTTGTATTCCAGAACAATCCTTATGTAGACCAGGTTTAAGCTAACAGGAAACAAAAAAAAAAAAAAGAAAGTGTATAAGAAGAGGTACAGCTAAATTCATACCTCCTTTTATATAAACACCAACACACTTGCCTTTAGGTAGAATGTCATGTGAAATATAACTAGGTAATAGTCCTTTCAATGTCCTTGAATTTTTTACCTGGTCCTTTCTGAAAAGTTGTAAGGCAGCTTGACATTTACTTCAAGTATTTACTTGTAGCACCTTAAAAAGTCTTGAGGAAAAATTATACTTAATATGTAGCTCATGATGAAAGTGACTGAATTGCAGCATATGCTGTTGATAACGTGGATCTACTTACCTAGGACTTGATTAGGGAAAAGAGGGAGCAAGGGTGTGTCTGGGAGGATTGTCTTCCTACAATGAAGAAGCTGAGATGGAGAGAATTCAAAAGGTCAGCAAGACATCAGGGAAAGTATTTGTAAGAGAGAAAAACACACCAACCAAACAAAAAAAGCTATTGCAAGAGAGTCCAGAACTGTCAGATATTCACTTTAAAAACACCAAAAAATAAATATGTCCAAAAGAAATATTTCTAGCTGGGGAAAAGAGAGAAAAAATCCTGTCTGGTTAACATTAGGACTGCAAGACATTACTAACATGAGCCGAGGGACTATATTTCTTTTATTAAACTGAAAGATTATTAAGAGACTTTTGTATATGACTAGTGTAGACTAGTGACTGTGCAAGGTTGTTACACTGCATGTGGATCAACCATGAGAATAGAATGAGATATAGATTTTAGCAGTGAACTGAATTACACAGCTGTTTTTCAGATAGTGCTGTTGAGACCAAAAAATAAGGGATATAATTCCGGAGTGAAGTGGGGAATTCATCCTAGTGATTTTAGAGTCTCCTGTTCTTAGTCCCACAGTCTCCTTTCCAGTCCCTCTCTGCACATATTCCTGATTTACACTGCTATAAAATTAAATCTCTCTCTCTTTCTGAGCATTTAATCCAGCTTCAGCCTTTTCTCCTGCCCTTGTCCCTAATTTCTGTCACAGCCTTGCCCTCTCCAGACACATTCTTCTTTGTCTCTCCCTGGTGCCACCCCTTCAAACCCTAGTTGTTTTTAATCTCCTTGTCCCACTTTCTCCTTTCAGTGTGCTCTGTACCTGGAACCTGCTCCTCTGTTCCTGGGTATTGCTTGAGCCACCTACCCCTGCTCCACTCATACCTTCTCCCCTTCCTCTACCCCACCTGATCTCTTCTCCCCTGACACAATATTTATTTCTTGCTTGATTCTGAAAGAGAGAACAGTGAAACTGTAACAGAGACAGTTTCCCTGCTTGCAGATGCTGCATGGGCTATGGGGCTGCAGGGAGATCAGCACTGTTGTTTAGGTTTTGTCTTGGATAGAGTTAATTTTCTTCCCAAAGTTGTTATAGTGATGCATTTTGAATTTAGTGTGAGGTTGACAACACACTGATATTATAGTTATTGCTAAGTAGTGCTTATCCTAAATTAAGAACTTTTCAGTTTCTTATGTTCTGTCAGTGAGTAGGTGCTCAGGGTGTCGAGCACAGGTCTGATGAGGAGCAGCTGAGGGAACTAGAGCTGTTTAGCCTGGAGAAAAGAAGGCTGAGGGGAGATCTTATTGCTCCCTACAACTACCTGAAAGGAGCCTGTAACGAGGTGGAGGTGGGTCTTTTTTTCCTGAGTAACAATTGATAGGACAAGAGAAAATGCCGTCAAAGTGCACTGGAGGAGGTTTAGATTGGACATTAGCAACAATTTCTTCACTAAAAGGGTTGTTAAGCATTGGAACAGGTTGCCCAGGGAAGTGGTGGAACCACCATCCCTGGAGGAATTTAAAAGACATATCCATGTGGTTTTGTGATGGACTTTGTAGTGTTAGGTTAATAGTTGTACTGGATGATCTCAAGGGTCTTTTCCAACCTAAATGATTCTATGATTCTATGATTGTATGCCAGAAACTGGATAGGTAAGGATATATGTATGTGTGAGAGGTCTAAATGCCAGCAACTGGAAAGACTTGACTATGTTCATGTTTCCCCCTTAAATACAAACCTGTGTGTATGTGCCTATATGTGTCACTTGCTAGAAAATTTTCAGGTGGACTAGCTAGTAGGTAGGTGGAAACCTGCATTAGGAAAGATGCTGGGTCTGTCATTAGCTGGGAAAAGGACCATGGTCCAGACCTGGACATTAGACAGAGTTAAAGGTCATCCTAATACTTGAGGAGTCTGTGATTGTGGGTGTATATGTGAGAACACAGCTGAGAGAAGTGGCCAACAAATGCAGTAGTTGTGCAGCTGGTTTGGCAGCATCTGGACCTTAGAGGACAAGCTCCAGGATCATTGAAAAACACCTGGCAACCCTCCGAGAATCTTGAGGGTGCCTGCTGGAGTCAGGCAAGGATGAGGTAAGAGGAATTACAAGAGTATGGGCACAAAGAAGCTCTAGTATCGTCTATAGAACATGGTCAGCCTTTTTTTTTGACCCAGGGTGCCCAGAGCCTCTTGCAGCTGCCCGCTGATGAGGGAATGCCAATCAGCCTTCAGCTGGTGCTCAAGAGAGGTCCGTATAAGTGCTGAGCCCACAACATATCTCTTATTCCGGTTCAACAGTCGAAATATATAACAAAGTTGTAAGCTGTGAAAAGGACACAGTGTGAGACAGCCATATTTTTCCTGCTTATAATGTCATTCATTGTCTTAGAATGAAAAATATATTGATTTTCCTGATTCAACTGGGACTATGTATATTCTGTTACACCTGTTACGATAGCACAGTATTAAGGCACAAAGTAAACAATGATTTCAAGATTTCATACATTCACACAAGGTTGTAGTAAAATCAGAACTCAGGTAGCTTTGCCTTCAGTAAGTAGTTCCTAGTACTTGAGAAGAAACTGAACCACCTCATTAAGGTTTTTTTTTATGAAGACTGTAACTGCAGATTTCCAGAACATTAAATTAATGCTTCTGCTAAAGTTTAGGGATCTCTAGTTACTGTTTGTTATGTTGACATGGCAAATTATTTCTGAGAGAAAAAAAAGCCAGATTATTTCTATTTCTGGAGGCAATAATGAATTGATATGTGGTGGCTTCTGTCTGCTGCTCATTGTCTTTTTTATCAAGTGATGGCAGGTAGATTGATAATTTGGTCTCAGCAAGAAGCAGAAAAAACAAGAAATATCACCGAATCCAGTGAATGGAACAAGTAGATAGGGAGAAGAAGCCGGTGAGAAAGCAAGCAAGAGAAGGCTTTACAGGATTACAACTGTAAGAATTTAAAAACATTTTTGTACAAAAAGCCTAAGGCTTACTTTCATGTCATGGAGCAGCACCATGTGACCATGCGTACTGTGCTGTGAAGCACATCGTTTCCACACAGCTTTTATTACTGGCACTAGATTTGTGTTGTGTGAATACCTCCCTCTCACCATAAACTTTTGAGGATGCATTGCACTTATCAGATTTGATTCCTTTCTTCCAAAAGAGAGGGGTTATCTTCTAATCTTCTCCACGAGCAGAGAAATACCAGGAAATCTGACCCTCTTTTGGTTTCCTTGTTTTGCCTGCCTGCTGGGCCCTACTGTTGACAAGCTTGGTTAAATGACATTTTCTTTGGTTGGGAAAGTAACATGTTGCTTATATTGGGGCTGTGACTGCAGCCCAGCACATCAGAGAAGCACAGCAGCACTGTGAAACAATCACAGATAAAACCGGGACATATTTGTAAACAGGTTGTGTGAGCCTCTTGGTTTTCATTCACCTGTGGAGAAAGAATGAACACCTTATAAATAACGCCAAAGGGGAAGATGTTAAACAATCTGTACTTGCTTCTTAAATATATGCATCCAAAAATGAATTTACTTACTTTTTTTTTTTGTGTTTAGCTCTGTATAATTACATCAAAATCACTACTTTATCCCGTAAAGCAAATGAAGGGATATCACCAAAAATGAGGGCAACCTCTGAAACAAAATATATTTTTTCAACAGTAAGACCCATGAGTTTTCAACATATGTATGTCTATGCCAGAGAAATGTCATTGGTTCATTTCAAATGAAATGGAAAGGCATTATGTCTCCCTGTCCATATTTCCTCTTCTTAATTTGCACACCTTAGACCCTCAGAAAACAAGGCTGCCTCAGCTGAGAGAGAGTTTCCTGAACTGTTTTCTACCCCTTAATGCATAGTGCACAAGGACCCCACTCCAAAATAACCAGCAGGAAACATGAAATTTAGTCCTGAGTATGTTTGCTGTATGGTTCATGAATTTATGTGATGTAGCAAAGAGAGACCATAAGGTTCTGTGCCACGGTGCGGTTCCCAAAAAGAGGACACAGGATGATCCTGGACCTGATGATCTTTCTAGGTCCCTTCCAGCCCTTAACATTCTGGGATTCTGGGATTCTGTGAAATATCTGTAAAGTTCCTTCATTCACCTGGGATTTGTCACGTTCAACTTGGACGTACCTTGGTCTGAGATCACAGATTTCCAGGGCCATTTGCATCTTTCTCCGCACTGGTTCCCCACCAATCTCCTCCCTGGTGGTATGGGTGGGATCATTTTCCTCTCCTATATCCATCTTACAGCCAGGTGTCCTATTTAGTCAGTTAGGCTCCCACTAGCAGGCACCAGTATTATGTAATTAATTAAAGTTATTTTAGTCAGTTATCTTGGAAGGAGATGAATTGCCATAGGAGGTATCTATCGAAGTCTAGGTGTTTAAATCAAATGAAGCACTGAGCTCTCAGATGGTTACATTTAGGGGAGATGACTCCTACCAGAGGCCAGGTGATTCTACAGTGTCCTGCCTTGCCTGATGAGCCCTCTGAGAAAAGGAAGCCTCCAGAAAAAAAGATTATAAAAAGTAAGCAAACAAAGGCATTTTGAAGTAGACAGTTAAGATGGAGCCAAGCTCTTCTCGGTGACAACCAATGATAGGACAAAGGGTAATGGGCTGAAACTGGAACATAAGAGGTTCCACTTAAACTCGAGAAGAAACTTCTTCTCAGTGAGGGTGATGGAACACTGGAACAGCCTGCCCAGGGAGGTTGTGGAGTCTCCTTCTCTGGAGACATTCAAGACCTGCCTGGACACATTCCTGTGTAGCATAATCTAGGCATTCCTGCTCTGGCAGGGGGATTGGACTTGATGATCTTTCAAGGTCCCTTCCAATCCCTAACATTCTATGATTCTATGGTTCTATGAAAAGCCAAAAGTGCTTTTTGTCATTTCTCCACTACTGCTACTCTGTAACGTTCTTTGTCTCTCCTGTTCCCCTTCTTCCCACACATTCCCTGCAGCTTTCCTGGGATACATGGCAGGGAATTCACTGCTGCATAATTCTTGCAGGGCTGTTGTCCCTTCTAGTCAGGAGAAGAAAAGGAGATGATGTCATCATAGCATTTGTTTGCACTGAATTTTTTTAAGGGCTAATGACACTGGCTGTTGTAGCCTCATTTTCCACTATCTTCCTCTTGCTCGGTTTCTTGCTGGTCAGATCAAAAAGTCTTGGTCTTCCCCTGCACATATGCACTTCACACTGTTTTCTCATGTATGAAGTTCTTGCTGCTGTTATCCAGTGATAAGGAAGGAACACAAAGGTTACCCTAAACTCATTTTTAAAGTAACTATGTAATAAACTTCACACAATCATTTTGAGACTTAAAGGAAGATTGTTTTTAGTGATGTATAAAAGATATGATTGTAGCAGAGGGTTCATCATCTCTTCACAAAATAAACGATCATAATGGCCTCTCAATAAATGCATATTGCATTGTATTACAGTAGAACCTCTTCTGAGATAACATATTATGTGGATATGAAAAAAAAAAATCTATTGTGATTTTGGTTTTAAAGATTTAAATGTCAGCTTTTAGGAAAAATGTTTTTTAAAAGCTGAAAAAAAGCAATAGACCCGCAAATGAAGTGACCTCAAATTAAGTCCTTTCTAGAAAGGAAAAAAAATAGTTTTAAATGTTAAAATAAAAGAAAGGAAATTGATTGTGTTATAAAAGTTGAAGTTTTCTAAGTTATTGAATAAAGTTATATATTATTTTCTAGTGCATAGACTCATAGCTTGTTTGTAATTTTTGGTTTTATCTGCATACTGATGGAGTGGAAAGCAAATATTTCTCTCCTAAAATCACAATTTTGATGCAAGTAGATTTCCAGTACAGTTAAAAAGGTTAGTGAGGACATTGGCTGGACTTAGTTGTTCCACATTAGACCAAACCTAAACATTTACAGTGCCCTCTGATCCAGATGTAGAAATCAACTGTATTAAAAATACTGTACTTCTGGGTTAACACTTATCTCATGGTAGTAAATGGGCCTATTTTCAAGCTAGAAATTACATCTGGAATTGAAATTGGGCTTACCTCTCAGGAGACATGCTTCCTTTCAGTGGTGAATAGACAAGCAACAGCCACTTGGTCACCAGCTATTTAAATCTCTTAAAGACAGCTTTGCCAGGCTTGTCCCTTCCTATTTGTGTGTGACATCAGAGGGAATCTATTTTAGTAAATACATAGGCCAGCCCACCTTCACGCAGTCGTGCACTTTGTGGAATTTGTCAATATTAAACATCATGTTTGAAAATGAACTAGAAGCTTCATAAAATGGAAACCACTCAATGCTTGCACACACGTTTGCCAGAATAACCAGTAATCACAGACAGAAGCCTGAGAAGCCTTTTCCAGTGTCCCTATCTGCCTGACAGCAGGTCTGTTACAGCATACGAGCCACTGAAAAGCTGAGGGGATGCTATGTACATCCCTTGTCACCAGAAATGAGTTAGGAGCTTCGGGACAGGAGTCTGGGTAAATTCAGAAAATAAAAATTAAAGACATTGGGATGGCTAAGGCACTAATTCAAAAAAGGGAAAACAAATGTTCAAGATCCCTCTTTATTGCAAGTGTTCTTCAGTGATTGCAGCAATTTGTGGGTTTGCAGTTTGCTTTCATAGGACAGCCTCTCTCTCCTTTCTTCAGAGTCATGCAGAAATTTCTGAAATCTCAGCAATTTTCAAAGCAGAACATTTCCTAGTCTGGTTTTGTGTAGGGTGTTATGTTATAAAATGCATCATACACATTTTTTTTTTATATATTTTGGAGTTATTGTCTCTTTGTCCCAGATCTTAAGAGAGACTCTTGGTTTCCAGTGAATATCTATATACAATATAAAGCATAATAGTAGTCTTGATGCCTTACAGTCACAAGGAATGCTCCTTCCTGAAGGTGCAGATACATGCAGCTCCTCTCACTCACACAACTAGAGAAAGACAAATGGCACTTCAGGTCTGATTTTGTACCTCTCTTCTATTTCATTGGTTAATTTCATTGTTGTAATGATTGAATCTGTGAAATTAAGCAAGATCAATGAAGATAGTAGATGCTTAAAGGGACATCTTCTCTCTCTTAGGACATCTACGATAAACAATAAAGCTGACACCTGAAGCCCTCAGTCGGTTTCTGCAGTGTTATTGACAGTAGACAGAGGTCCCAAGACCTAATGACTGCTGGTTTTGAATTCAGACAATGCAGGCAAGTGGTTTTGTGAGAGGACTCACTCAACAGTCACTGGAGACTGAAAGCTTCTCAATAGACTATGTAGCTGACCTATTCTATACAACTATGTCATTGCGATGAATCCCCATATGTCTGTGTTCAACTCCTCACTGCCAGTTGCAGGAACTTAGACTGGGAGATTAACTTTTCAATAGTTGCAGTTAAGTGACTTGAATCCCATCCAAAGCGAATACTGGAGTCCTACTGAATCCAACGAGAGTGCTCACATCAACATTTACCTGCTAAGGCTTCTACCAGATGCAGAATCAGACCTTGCTTTATGATACAGCACGATGTAGCATGTTTGAGAATGTTTACAATTAGATGCCTATACGAAGCCGACAAAGCCTTTGCTTTGACAATATGTCTCTATCTGCTTTTTATGGCCGTTTGTCATAATTTTGCCTGCCTATAGCAGTTTATGGTCATAATAAGATATTGACACATTTAACAGCAGCTGTTTAAAATTTCAGAAATATCATAAATGCTAGTCATTTCATTAAAACAAAAACGGAAACAAGAGGTATAAAAATTCAGTGAGAGGCAGATTCCTAATGTTTTAAAAAATAAAAACAATGTTTTAACCAGTGTATTGTAGCTAGCAGGGCCAGTAGCATATTGCTATAGCAATGTACTGCAAATATAATAGCTAAATAAAAATGAATCCAAGTAAGAGAAAAATTACAAGTGAAATAAAACAACAACAAATTGCAAAATTATATAATCTGTGAGAAGTCTTTAGATAAAAGGTTTCCAGAGTTAAAAAGAATTTGTCCAAGTTTTATTTTTCCTATAGAATTTTTGAGTCTCATTCACCATTCAAAAACCCTAGATTTGTCAAAATATTTTTCCTATTGAAAATTAATCAATTATATGACAAAAATATACCAGTTGTGTACAGTGACTACTGCTTAGTAAGACTAAGCTAGAATCTTATGATTACATACAGAAATAGCTTGTTTACATTATCTCTGCATGTACATAGTCGGAATTGTTAAAACAGTGGATTACAAAATGACATTTTTTTCTTTTTCTTTTTTTTTCCCTTTAGAAATCTGGATGGATGATGGCTTCCTCTGTGAAATCGTTTTATCCTGCACTCCAGGATAAGTTCTGTCTTTCTCTATCACATAACCTAGAAGACGAAGTGATCTGCAACAGAATTTGTAACTATACTATTGATGTATCCATGCAGAGGCTGATCTTAATGACAGCAGGGTTCCTTCAAGAACATGTATGGATCATTTACTTTTACAGTTCTTTCACTTATTAGAAGCTTACAGTCATCATTACAGATGTGCTTGTGAGCGGGTGCTTTCTCAGTTAACACATTAGCTCCCATGGAAGCACTGACTGCTTAGTGCAAATGCATTTGGATTTTCCAAACCCAGAGAAGAGTCCCACTGATTTAAATAAGATTATTAATCATGGAATCATAGAATGTTAGGGGTTGGAAGGGACCTCGAAAGATCATCTAGTCCAGCTCCCCTGTCAGAGCAGGATCCCTAGGGCAAGACACACAGGAACACGTCTAGGGCGAGTTTTGAAATTCTCCAGAGAAGGAGACTCCACAACCTCTCTGGGCAGCCTGTTCCAGTACTCCATCACCCTCACAGTAAAGACGTTTCTCCTCATGTTGAGGTGAAACTTCCTATGTTCTAACTTAAACCCATTAATCTTCTTCTATTGCTGAACACCACTGAGAAGAGATTGTCTCCTTCCCCTTGACACCCATCCCTCAGATATTTGTGTACGTTAATAAGATCCCCTCTCAGCCATCTCCTTTCAAGGCTAAACAGCCCCAGTTCTCTCAGTCTCTCTTCATAGTAGACATGTTCAAGTCCCTTAATCATCCTCGCAGCTCTCTGTCGGACTCTCTCCAGTAGGTCCCTGTCTCTCTTGAACTGGGGAGCCCAAAACTGGACACAGTATTTTAGGTGTGGTCTCACCAGGGCAAAGTAGAGGGGGAGAAGAACCTCCCTAGACCTGCTGGACACACTTTTCTTAATGCACCCCAAGATCTCACTGACCCTCTTGGCCACAAGGGCACATTGCTGTTCCATGGACAACTTACTGCTCACTAGGACTCCAAGGTCGTTCTCCACGGGGCTGCTTTCCAGCAGATCATCCCCTAATCTGTACTGGTGCCTGGTGTTATTCCTCCCCAGATGCAGGACTCTACACGAGTCCTTACAGATCTTCATGAGGTTCACTTTTTGCTCAGCTCTCCAGCCTGTGCAGATCCTGGTGGATGGCAGCACAACCTTCCTGTGATTCAGCCACCTCTCACAGTTTCCTTATCAACAGCGAACTTGCTAAGGGTGCATTCTATCCTCTCATCCAGGTCATTCATCAAGATACTCAACAAAACTGGACCCAGTACTGATCCCTGGGGAACACCACTGGCCACAGGCCTCCAACTTGACTCTGCCATTTATCACAACCATCTGAACTCTGTTGCTGAGCCAGTTCACAATCATCATCCATTTTTATAGTGAACAGATCTCCAAGAAGATTGATTACAGAAACAATTTAACCTTTTGAAAGTAATAAGGTTTAGAAGCCTATTTGTTAACTGTTTGTAATGTGGGGTTTTAATCTTTTTAAAAAGGTATGTCATAGATGAGGAAGATTGTTAGATATTCTGGTGGACAGGATTAGGCAATACATTAGGCAATACTTTCTTTCATTCAGTAACTTCTGTGTGGGTTAGCATTTATTGAGGTAATGGTTTCAGTCTATTGAGTCTTAGCAGGCTGAAACCCTCTACCCTCTACACTCATAGCCCAGTGAAACATCTTCAGCATCAGGTTACTGATTTAGCCAGGTGGTGTCACACCTACTCATTTCTATGTCACTATGTCTTTGAGGATGCAGGGTATGGGGACCAGGAGGAGAGAGACAAAAGGCACGACTTACTCACTTGGAAACACAGTTGAAACTATGACTTTTAAAAGAAATTTAAACATCTAATTCTATCCCTAGATTCCTGTTGAGTAGCAAGAATATTTATTGTAGACATATAAAATGATATATTGGATGCAATCTCACAGTGTCTCAAATTACAGAGCCAGGGACAATAAGTTACAATAGAATATTCTCAGTGTACTAATCTGCAAACAAAATGAACTTATCAGAATAAAGAAATAAATGAAATGGAGGTTTCAAGTCTTTTAATCTTTTAATCAAAGGCTTAGTAGCAAAATGTTATAATGAAGACCCCACATTATCAAGTCTTCATTACTTAAACGCTAAATTCATTAGTGTTACTATGAAGTTTCATAAATTATTTAAACTAGCCTTGTCAAAATAAATGAACAAAGCATGTTCTGTGATACTCTAAGAGTTTTTCTTTTTTTTTTTTTATAGCCTTCTTCACACTGTGTTTGCTTGTGTGCTTGTTAGTTCACAGAATAGGTTGATTCACAGTGGAGGCCTGCTTCAATGACTATTAATGCTAGTGGGAGTCTTACAGCTAGGCTTGGTGGGAGTCTGAGTGGGTACTGAGTGTCCTAGTATCAATGAAAATAAGTCATGTTCTATTGTTATCACTAATTAGCCCGCAAACATTACAAGATCAGGGCCTGTCTTTGAGTCTGTGATTGTACAGCACTTAACACAATGGGGCCTCCATTCTGACTGGAATACCTCCATTAATATACTAGTTTTCTTGTGAATGCAAGTATTTTAGATCTCTGCCATGTGCACAGGCTATTTTTTATTAAATACCTACTATTGAAAAATTCTAATCTGTGCAAGACAGTGGATAAATAAAAAGTGTGTTATAAAATCTGTCAAGTAGCTGTTATCAAGAGCTACGGCAACATTTTAGGAGTGTTTTTAATAATAGTCGAATGAGAGAATGGTAAAAATATAATGCTTCAGAGGGAAGTTGTTGCATTTATTTTATGCGTACACACATACATAAATGCAGCTCTGTTTTAACATAAAAATTTGGGGCCAGATTGTAATCTGCTACTTCAACAGATGAGCACCTGGCTGTGAGTTCCATCAGAAGTGTTATTCTGTGTGAAACCGATACAGCAGACACCCCAAAAGGAGCAAGGAGATGGGACAAGATTACACAGCTGAAGGAGTGTAGCAATGAACATCTGATATTAATTAAAATAGAGAATTCCCATGACAGCTTTTCTTTAAAAGTTGTGTAGTTCTACTCACCTCAACATGAGGTTCTGCCCAGCAGTCATATTGCATGGAAACAGTATGAAAATTCTATTATGCGAGACATAAATGGAAAAGCTCAGCTCTGATCATTCCTGCAGAGCACTTCATACTTCAATTTCTATGGCATTCTCATGTAACGTAAAGAGAAAACTTACTATTTGAACGTGATCTGCTAGAAACCAAAACCTGAGTTTAGTCTTAAATATTAAAAAGACCAAAAAAAAATAAGGGTAAGACATCTTTCTAAATAAAAATAGTCTCAGAAAATATTTTAGTGAAGAAAATGATACATTCCAGGTTTCTGTGCATCATCTGCATTTCAGTGAAGTACAGTACTTTTTACAGAATTTATTCAGTTTTGGAATTCTACTAGATAATCATGCACTGAGTGTAAGTACAGGAGAAAGGGCATTATCCTGAAATTACAATGGCTCTGTTTTGTTGGTTGGATAAATTCTTATAAGTGTGTGTGTGTGTGCATGTATAGGAGAGAAGCTGATGATACTTTTCTTAATCCTTCAGTAATCACAGTTTCAAAGCCTCAGAAAAGCCCAGTATTTCTTTTCATCATTGATGATACAGCAAATACTTCCAGCCAAAAATATCACTGCTCTTCATAGTCAACATCCTAGTCATGTGAAAGCAAAACGTTCCCCCTTCTTCAGAGTTAAATGCTGAACCACCTCACTATCATTCTGACATCTTCCTAGCTCATATGCATGACCTCTAACCTGACTACACACTTCAGCAGCAGATTAAATCAAAGCCTTGTTTCCTGGTGGGTGGTAGGACTCTGGAGTCACAGAGTGGGAGATCCAAAAGCAATTTTCTCTGCACCTCAAAATTAATTTGTGAGGAGTCTTTTCCTGTGTCTAAACTCTCAGGAAATAGAATTGCAGAAATATGTTTCGCACACTTTTTTTTGTGTGTGTGTGTGTGTGTGTGGCACAGTGAAGAAATAGTTGCTTCACAAAAGCCCTATTTCAATCTGTTTATTTGGACACTGCATTGCTACCTGCCTGAAACACTTTCATCCCAAACAGTAAGAACACAAAACTTCTTTTTCATGAAAGTTTGTATTCAGAAGAAATTGATAAGAATACCAGAGAAGACTGGCATGGTATAATGCCACATTCTGGCTCAGTCTGAACCTGTATAGCAGGTAAATATGAACTGTCACACCAGATGTCTGCTTAAAATGCAAGGGCCCTGCTTGTGAATCTTATGTAAGGTTCAGCATCACTTGTTCTCACTGTTGACTGTGAAGTGTGTCTGGCTCCCAGCCCAGGTCTCTCACACAATGATTAACCTGAGACTACATGGTACCATCTGCTACTATCTCAGGTAGGATACATATATAAATGACTGAACAGTTACGTTTCTCCCTCTGTAAGCAGAGCAATATTTGAGGAATGGCACCTTTTTCTTTACCCCAGCAGACCTGCCCTGAAATATTTAACATATATATAAAACTTATACTCAGTACTAAACCCCCTTCCCAAAACGAATCTGGAAAAACTTTGTTTCCTGCCTTCTTTATTATACTTTTTCTTTCTGTCTTATTCACACGCTTCCTCCTCTCCACCTTTCTTCCCTTCCTCTCTCCCTCCCTCCCTTCCTCCTTTCCTGAAAGCTGATGCTTTCACCGTCCTCTTTGCTTCCAAGGAACCTATTCTAAGATGGTCCCTGAAAATCCTAAAGTATGAAATCTGAAGATCATCAAATGTTAAAAAGCTGAGGATTTGAGATTTTCTAGATTCTGGATTTTACTGGTCCGGGTTTCTATGATGCCTCCTTCTGGGGCCAGGAACATCAAGGCTGTTGCATCAGGAGCTGCAGTGGTGTATGGCAGCCAATTCTACATCCAGCAGCAGCTAAAAGAGAGCTCTCTACAGAGACGGAGCTGAGTCAGCCTCTGAAATGTCTCTCATGATTTTTTGACCCCTGTACCTGTGTATTTCATAAGCAGGAAATCTTACATAAGAGCAAAACTATAAGGTTCATAGACCTTGTGCTTACAGTGCAACCATTCTTGAGAACCAAAAAACCATGGAAATGAAAATAAAATAGTGAGGACACAAGATACTATAATGGAGCAGTTGTGTCAGAAAGTAATATCCCTAGAATGTGTTTAAGGCCAGAAAAATGGCTCAAACATAGTTTGGGTACACAATGTTATTAAATATTTGGGAATGATTGTTACTGTCTTTCTCTGCAAATGTTTCCAAAAGTACCATCTTTTTCATAATTATTACACAGATTATCTTTTTAGAAGCACATGCATTGTTAGAAAGTCTTTAAACAGCTCTATATAGAGTTATTCTCTGTGTTGGAATTTACTAACTTTTGGACAGGTATGTCTAGGATTCTGTTCTTGAGTATGTGTTATCCTCCATCAGTCAGACTCAACTTTGTAGTTTGACTTCTGCTCCTGTAGTTTCCTAAACACAGAAGGTAACTTTCAGAGATCTTTTGAACTATTAAGGTAGCTAAAGATAGCTAACTCAGCAAGGGAACACATCAAATTGGGTTGTGATGATGGAATTTAAAAAGGTATGCACATCAGACAGGGAGGAGTCTCAGACAGTAGCAAGACAGATGGAAGATTTCCCAACTTCTTAATCAAAATCATATGTCTATTCATACCTAGGAAACTCTTATTTTTTAATTTATTTTATTAGAAATCTAAATTCTTCAGAAAGAGATGGTAACACTGCATAAGATTTAACACTGTAAGATGCAAAGCAAGCATTTCACCTGTCCCTGGAAATATCTACAGAGGTGTAAGGAGTTACGACTATATTTAACGGAATGGAATTAAGAACAGAGAGATACAGGCTGAAAAGCATCAAAAACTTCCTCACATTGATATACCTGACGATATAGAAGAGACTCTAAAGATAAGTGGCAAAAAAAGAACCATTAATGCTAAAAAATAGACTATAATGATCACTTCTTCACTGGTAGTGACATGAGCTAGGCAACCCAACAGGGCTTTTGTATTCTTGGCTTCCATTATTCTGTGGTAAAATTAGAAGGCAAATAATCACAATGGTTCATGACAGCTTTGCCTTTAATTTCCAGTAGGAGAACGCTCACTGTTACTAAAGCTAATCATGTTGCAATATAACTTCAACATTTTATATTGGATATTATTATAGGTACATATCACTATAACATAGTGCTTTCATTTTGAGCCCATCATGGTACTGCAACAGTTTTCTAGCAAAACATGTTAAATTTAAAGGGGAAAAATGAGTGGGAAGTATTGCACTCAATTATATTTACTGTACCTTCTGTTTTAGGGGTTTTATCAACAGACTTGGTTTTCATTACTAGTTCACAATAGCAGCTGGGATTTACTTTGTGTGTGTCATTTTAGTTGGATGGTCTCTAGGGCCTTTAAATGCATTCAGCCTTTCCTATACTGTGGTATTTGTTTTACTTACCTCCTTTTCTGTAGTTTTTAATTTCATTGAAATTAGCTGTTGTTTAGATCAATGATTCGCAAATGTCAGTATACTGATGGAATGCTGGGGAAGAAAAAAATTTTGACTGACCTTTCATGAGTTATAGGGACACTTCCTACTTACAAAATGCATCATTCCTAAAACTCAAGCAATTCCTTCATCTGAGGTGGTAAAAAGAAACTTCTAACCTTTTCATGCAATGCTAGAAATTAGGACCAAATTTGACAAAAGGAATAATGCTCCTCAAATTGTTTATCATATTCCTGGGAGCAAATGGATGTCTTTTTTTTTTTGAGTCAAAGATAATCATGTTTTCTTGACTGCTGCTTACTTAGGGGAATAAATATCTTTGAAATACCAGAAATTATTTGTATAAAGTGGAAGATCTTCTTCATCAAGGAATGCATCCACTGCTGAATAGTGGTCCAAGTAGGAGCTACAGAAGTTTCTAAGGATTGTAAATAATTTAAGACCTCAATACTCCCCCTAAAAAAAAAATATTAATACATATATAAGTTTGGACAAAATCCAAGGTTGGCAGATTGAGGGGCAGAGCACTGAGGTGCTCAAACATGATCTCAGAACTGCAGTTATAATTCTTCCAGATGTATATACATGTACACCCATTTCAGATTTGTAAAGAACTAAGGCTTTTGCCAAAAAAAAAAAAAAAGCATGTGTATTTCTCTGTATCTCAGGATATGATTTCCACCAGAGAAGACTTGTTTGAGTCTTCTAGTGTTTCATAAAGAAAGTTCAACATGAAAGTAAAGTGGAAACACTTTTGCTGTTCTAAAGGATGCAATATATATACATAGATAAAATTAGGTAAGAACTGATTTTGATTTTTTTTCTTCTGGTAAATTTCTATTTTCTATAAAATTTCTGTCACAATATGCATGTCAGTTGGCCTTGTTTATCCAGAAGTGAAGACCTAAACCTAAATTCAACTGTAATATAGTGCAAATAGATCTTGATTTCATTTAGTTAAACACTAGGTTAAAGAGAGATTCAGAAAGTGCATCTGCTTCTACAAAACCCTTGTTCGTTTGACAATTATCAGTGGAAAAGGTGAAGGTGACTGGAGGAAGCTGCATCTATATGTAGATAAGCTAGGATGTCTATTTACTAATGGATAGATTATAGCCCAAGGATTTTTATTTTCCTTCAGTACCTGAGGAAAGCTCTTTCAGTGGGTGACTTCAAAGGCTAATACACCTGGGTTCTCTGAGACACTAAATACTGGT
The DNA here is from genome assembly GCA_020746105.1 of Trogon surrucura. Taxonomy (NCBI): domain Eukaryota; kingdom Metazoa; phylum Chordata; class Aves; order Trogoniformes; family Trogonidae; genus Trogon; species Trogon surrucura. The sequence goes on from CM036617.1 coordinate 36,881,001, forward strand.
GCATTTTGTATCAGTGCAGAATGAGAGTTTACAACAACAAGTGGAGTTATATTAAAAATATATACAACTTCTATCACTGTTGCCAGTATCTGGTATTTTTAATCACAAATTTCAACTGAAAAGATTGTAATAGTGCCTTATTTTTGTAGCTGTTCTATTTTATCCCATACAGAAGAAGAGGATGTGAAGTTGCATTAGGGTCTGAATTAGATGAGAAAGATAGAACTGTGGGTTAATTTGGTTTCCATGTATTTCTACTAACATGCACCATGTGTACATATACTAGTGAGTATAGTGTACACTAATGCGTCTGTATACTAGCCAATGATATCTGAAGTCTATCTTTGTTGTTGTTACTAGGCAAAGAACTACACTACTAGAAATTATTGAGGTGCATAATCAAACTCTAATAGCTTATTGGGATGATAATAAGAATGAGTTGGCATTTAAGACTTTAAATCACCATTTTAACACCTTCCCTTCCCACAGTCCTCCTCCCTGTGAGCACCTGCAAATGTCTGAACCTTTGGTGGAGCAAGGGAAGTCTGTGAGTGTGTGGGGACAGGGAGAGGCATCAAAGCCTGGTTTCATCTTCTCTTTATGAAACTATATGCCTAGACAGGTCTCAGGAACACAGAGAGTTATGGAGGTGTAAAGGAGCTGTCTACTAGTACTAGGCACAGAACTATTCTGTGCAGAGGTGCAGTTCCATGTTATTGACATAATAACAAACTTACTAACGTCAGCATTAGTTAGCCCTGAACACTGTCACAAGTATAATATTACTAAAGGTAAAAGTGTTGTTGTGGTTTGACCAGCCAGGTACCCACACAGCCACTCTCTCACTCCCCCTTCACTGCTAGACAGCAGGAGAAAATATTTCAAAGGACTCAGGGTTTGAGATAAGGACAAGGGAGGTGACTCTCATTTACCGTCCCGGGCAAAACAGACTCAGTTTTGGGGAAATTAATTACGTTTATTAAGAGAACAAATCAGAGAGGAGTGGAGTCCTCTACGTGATGGACATCTATGTGGTGATCCTCACGGTGGACGTCTACACCTCTCCCATGGGCTGCAGGGGGACAACCCGCTTCACATGGTCTTCACACCATGGTCTTCACCACAGACCCAGGGGACTCTCTGCTCTGGCGCCTGGAGCTCATCCTCCCCGCCTCTCTTTCTTCACTGACCTTGGTGTCTGCACAGATCCTCACTCCTCCATCTCTGTGCCAGCTGTTATGGCGCAGTTCTTTTTCCCATTCTTAAATATGTTTTTCACAGAGGTGTTCCTCTGCTATCACCTTACTGATAGGCTCAGCCTTGGCCAGCGGCGGGTCCCTCTTTGGAGCCAGCTGGCATTGTCTCTATCAAATTTGGGGAGCTTCTAGTAGCTTCTTGCAGAAGCCACCCTGCAGCTCCCCTCCCCACCACCAAAATCCGGCCAGGCCAACCCAATACAAGTATATACGTATATACACATACAACTATATACACATACACACATCTGTGTGGTTATAGTTGAATACATGTAAATATATTCATGATATATATACAATTACAAACCCATATTCCTTTAAGTGCAAAAAATAGTCCTGACATCTATATCAAACAGGAGTGTTTCTCAACATACACAACGTCAGTTACTAATTTTGATACAATATTAAGTCTAATGGGACAGGAACAGACAAAAAGGGCTATATAGCTGTGATCCATTGCCCTGTATCATCTCTGTAGTGACAGAACAGCAACGTATCACAGTTTGTAAAAAAACTTAAAATACGCGGAGACCATTTGAAGAAAACATCAGCTAAGTCTTTCTTTTCAAATGTTACTACTTACAGAAAGTCACCAGTATGATAAGAATTTAAAATCCTATTAGGCAATTGAGACTTTTTTTCCTGTAATTTGACATGAAAGTCTTTTTGTTAGTGACTTTCGTATTGTATTAGCTATAAAGAGGGAATGAAGAAGTAGGCTCTGGCTGCTAGCCAAGTCTGAGATGCAGCCCTACCACAATAAATTTGAGGGTGAATGGCAGAAGCATGCAAATGAGCTAAGAACTCCGATGAGCAGACATGGCACAGACAAGCTGATAGGAAAGTGCAATGTTAACCTCCCATTTCTGGTATAACAAAATTGCTTGAAATCTGGGGGGCAGAGCACTGCCTCAGTATCGGATTTTATCCTTTAGCCTCATACGCGGACAATGTTTTATAGCAGGTTGGACAAAATCTGTTCCACTTTATTAGGAATCATTCTTACATAAATCCTCTTCCCAATTCATGGGCATAATTCCATCTTTCCATTGTAATTTGATTTAGGCGGCTTACTGTCTAATATTTCTATTTTCTTAGAAACGTCAAATATTTGGGAGAATAGAGTATCTCAACACCTCACAATCCATCTTTGTGTTTCAGAAAGAGAATAAAATTTGTACCTTGTATAAATTAGGCCTCAGAATGAAGTATCTTCATTTTAAGGAGTAAATGGAAGGAGATAATCAAAAGATTACGATTCTAGTTAGCACACCTATATAGAGAAAGAGTTAACTAGAAAAGAAAATCCCTATGTAATTAAATAAAAAATTACAGGGCAAATTATACATGAAGAAAAAAAAAGAAATCATGAATGTGTGTATTTACACATCAAATGTTTAATGAAAACATCTGGGCTTGGATGAGTGTGGGCGTGGAGATGTCTGTTTCCCTGGGGATTTTTTGATGTACGCATTCCAACATTTATAAAGGCTCTTCCCTCTAGAGCCTACAACAGAAATTCAAAGTTTAAATGACATAATGAACAGATTTATGCAATTCAGTTTTGGTGTCACTAAACCTTATCATAAAATTATACTGCTGAAAATGAAAAGAGCTCAGAGAAGACAGCAGCCAGAATTTATCTGATAATCAAGGTACTGTACTGATAGTGCTAAGAATGCACAATATAGGCCAAGTATTGCAAAACCATTTTTTCTTTTTTGTCTACTTTCAGAAATAACAGATTTAAAATACCACTGCATATTGAAGAAATCGAAGAAGTGTACACATACAATCAAATTTTCTAAATCCTTTTTTTTTTTAATGGGTTTGAAGTTATTTTCTAGTTCACTCTAAAATTGACTTGGCATATAAAATTAGCATCCTATCTAATTCAAATTTTATCAGTGCATTTGACTATTTATTGCCAATGACTAAAAGTACTGACTTGGACAAAGCTGACTTGCATCCTCTTTTTGACTTTCCCAGTAAGCAACCTGGTGAACTGCAAATTGTTTTCAAGTGTCTTAGTGTCCCCAGTGTTAATATGGATATAAGACACATATGGATATAAGTCTGAAAAGCACAACTGGACACTTAGGTATAGTAATATATGCTTTGAGTGAAAGATGCTACTAGAAATAAGAAAGAAGGGAAAAAATGTAATTATTTTACCACAACAAATCACTAATATATCTGGGTTAAATTCTGATTAGTCATTGTTAAATTTTGGCTATTCACTGAGCTTTCTGATTTAACATCTGCAAGACCAGAACATTTACTTTGAATAATTTTGATTCACAGATACCTGATCTAAACTGCTCATTGTAGTGTTTCTTTAGCATAGAAGAAGGGCAGGAAGGATGACCTGGATAACTACAGACTGGTCAGCCTCACCTCCATCCCTGGAAAGGCGATGGAACAACTTATTCTTGGCACTGTCTCTAGGCATATCAAGGATAAGAAGGTTATTAGGAGCAGTCAACATGGTTTTGCCAAGGGGAAGTCATGTTTGACCAACCTGATAGCCTTTTATGAAGACAAAACCAGGTGAATGGATGGTGGCCATGCAGTGGATGTAGTCTATCTGGATATCAGCAAGGCCTTTGACACGGTCTCCCACAGCATCCTCATAGGTAAACTGAGGAAGTGTGGTCTGGATGACCGAGTAGTGAGGTGGGTCGCCAATTGGTTGAAGGGAAGAAGTCAGAGAGTTGTAGTCAATGGGGCTGAGTCTGGCTGGATGCCTGTGTCTAGTGGGGTCCCTGAGGGGTCAGTGCTGGGGTCAGTGCTGTTCACTATATTCATCAATGACCTGGACGTGGGATTAGAGAGCGCTGTCAGCAAGTTTGCTGATGACACAAAGCTGGGAGGAGTGGCTGACACACCAGAAGGCTGTGCTGCCATTCAGAGAGACTTAGGCTGGAGGGCTGGGCGGGGAGAAATCTTATGAAATTCAACAAGGGCAAGTGCAGAGTTTTACACTTAGGAAAGAACAACCCCACGTGCCAGTATAGGTTGGGGACTGACCTGCTGGAGAGCAGGGCAGGGGAAAGGGACCTGGGGGTTCTGGTGGACAGCAGGATGACCATGAGCCAGCACTGTGCCCTTGTGGCCAAGAAGGCCAAAGGCATCCTGGGGTGTATTAGAAGGGGGGTGGCTAGTAAGTGGAGAGAGGTCCTCCTCCCCATCTACTCCGTCCTTGTGAGGCCACATCTGGAATATTGTGTTCAAGAGAGACAGGGAACTGCTTGAGAGAGTCCAGCGCAGAGCCGCAAAGATGATGGAGTGGAACATCTCCTTTATGAGGAAAGGCTGAAGGAGCTGGGTCTCTTTAGCTTGGAGAAGAGGAGGCTGAGGGGTGACACAGAATGTTAGGGGTTGGAAAGGATCTCAAAAGATCCTCTAGTCCAACCTCCTGCAAGGCGATCTACTGTAGGTGATCCTGCTCTGGCAGGGGGTTGGACTAGATGATCTTTTGAGATCCCTTCCAACCCCTAACTTTCTGTGATGCTGTGATAGAAATACATATGTATTTATAAACACTTATATGCTAGGGGCTAGGAAGAATTAGCTACAAAAGATAACAGAAAATGGGGAGCAGGGAAAATGTATGTAAGAGAGAGCTCATGCCTCAAAGTAAAACTGAACTTTTTTCAAAGCTCTTTAATATATATATTATTTTCTGAGATACAAAACTTCAAAGCCTTTGGTAAAAATGTAGATAAATAGATTAGTTTTATGCTGCTGAAATGACTCATCATTTCAATAACACTTGTGATGTTTTTATGGATTTCCACCTCAAATTACTTGAGTACTGTCTTATAAAAGTTATGTTCCTTTTATCTACATTATTTTTATCTTCTCACTTCACAGAAAATACACACTACTTTATAATCACCTACAGTACTTTTTTTGATGTCATCACTAGACATCTCAACAAATGTAGAAAGGTATGATTACTACAGTATATGAAAGACTAATGATAGTCACTACAATGATTTTTACTTATCTGAAAAAAAAACCCATAAAAAGTAGTATAATTCCTTGGGGAAAAAAGAAAAAAAGAATTTATTACAATCTTGGAAAAAATGGAGGCTCCATTTTTTGTTAGTTGGTTTGTTATTGTTGCATGGCAGCTATACCTACTGATTTTACAACGTTTTCTATTTAGAAGGCACCAGCACACCACTTTCTTCTTCCCTATTGTAGAACTCACTGTTTGGTGCTGAGTAGCACATGACACTTGCTACATCTTGAGATGCTGTGTGGACTGAAACAGGCAGGACACAGGAGCAACCACAAATCACGGCTTCAGTGCAAAGAGTAGATTTATTCTCATTACCTGACAATCTGGAGAATCCTTGCAGCAGCACCCGGATGAGGCACACAGGCAGCGGTCACATGAGCAGCACGACAAGCAGCAGTGCAGGCATAAGGAGATCTCTCTTTATTACAAAGTGTGTGGTATTTATCCTATGCTTTGTTGTGTTTAACTTGCTGCTCTGTCTGAGTTCCCAGGACTCACAGGACAGCTTTGCAGGGCAGGAATGTAAGACATGTCCCCACATCTACCCCAGGCCTCAGTGTGGGTGTGCTGCTTGTCGAACACACAAGACCAAGCAGTAATCCAGTGAGATATGTGTGTTTTCTGACACCCCAGGTGCAAGTTGCTTGAGCATACCTACAGTCGTCCTTGCCAGTCTTCCGTTATATCCCTACATATGCACTTTGCATTAGCTAGAAAATTTAACTGGTAGTTAATATGAAAGGAAATACAGACCTGAGGCTTAAAACAGGTAGACTTGGAGATTCAAGTGGAAATTAGGAACCTGGCTCCTCTTGGCATCAGTGGATATTGATATTTGAATACCTTTGAGGACCTGGCTTTGGTATTTTAGGGGGCTACTTTTATGTTTAGGACATGTGAACCTACATGCCATTATGATTTAGGGAGCAATAAAGTGAGAGAGCAGTCATAGGTTTAGTTTTCCTTATTTTTAGATATTTGGGTGTGTATACTTAGATAGTGTTGGCATTGATTGGATAGTGTGATTTCCTGCATAAAAATTGTTTAAACAATCAAGAATGTTTTTTGATAAAAGTATTTAAAATGTATCCCCAGAGAGATAATATCTTTCCAATATGTTATAATCCTTTCAGGAGATAGCAGGCATGAGTGCTAGCAGAAGCTTTCAAACACACTATAAAAAATCCAAGTAGTGATAATTCTTTCAAAACGTATTTTTTTTCATTAAAATCCTCTCTATAGTTTGTAGACAATATTACACAGAGAGCCACACTGCCCACGTCAAAAAAAACAGGCATCATCATGCCATGAGAGAGTACAACAAAAAAGGTATTTCCATAAAAGTCAACATAAACAAACAACCCCCCCCCCAACACACCGATAAAAAAATCCTCCTTTACTTCCCAAACTTTTATGAAGGGAGGATATGCACATGGTTATTATCATTTCCTTCTAAAAATATGGATAAAATCTTTTCAGAAATTTTATGCACTATGTTATTCTTCCTAGAACAATAGGGTAAAAAAGGTTCAATTACTTAACTATTCACAACATTAGCAAAATTGGTATTTATAGCAAGTGCATAGGCACAATCTAGATCTGAATATGACATCCTGTCACAGTATACTACTTACATCAAAAGCACTTTTATTGACAGTTTCTCCTGCTTTCTGAATTCATCTTTTCTCTTTATAATCTCAGAAAAATCCCCCTGAAAAAAGGAACAGTATAAAGCCTTCTGAAAAATTAGTGAAATGCTCTGAGATGATCCACATGCTTTAAAGCTGAAGATATACTAACGTTTATATAATCGGCTTTCTGAGGGAAAACTTCAAAGCTTTCCGAACTACCTGCAAAACATCACTGCTTGTAGCAGTGGGGTGAGGAGAAGGAGAGAGGATTGACAAGAAGGACAGATGGCAGGTGGGGAAAGGAACTACAGGCTTTTGCTGCCTCGTAATTAAACTTAGCTCTTTAGTATTTAAAAAAAAAAAAAAGAAAGAAAAAGAAAAAATGCTGCTGTTGCTTTTATCACTGGTCATAACTATGTGTTAAGGATGATGTGTTCTAAGCTGTTTGTGGATCTTGGAGAAAAGGGTGCAAGAAAATGTCTTCCATCTGCTCAACTTGCAGTGTCCATTTCAGCACAGCTGCAGTTGCCCAGCCCTATGTAAAGGAAGATTTTCATGCCAGAGAACACCTTCACTTAGCCCCTGAGGAAAAGTCACAATTTGCCTCCCTTACATATATCACCTGCTGCATCTTGGTGTAACAACTGCATTGTCTTGGTGGGTGCAGAAGTGAAAGGAAACATTGATCACCGAGGAGGGGAGAGACTGACTCCCTCAGAACTCCCTAGGAGAAAGGATGCTCTGTTTTACATCTGGCTGGCACCTCTGCCTTAGGTATACATTTTCCCTTTGTATGTGAGCTGGGCTGGCAGCAAGACAAGACTTCGTTTCAGAGGTTTACCGCTAAAAATGTAATCATCGAATAAAACCACAACTTTGAACAACATGCACACAAAAACATTTTCAGCAGCTGGTGCTTACACAAAGAAACACGCAGAGAATAATAGGAATGCTCTTTGGTGACTTGTGTACTGAGGTATGCATTCTGAGTGTGGGCTTCATAGAACACCACTCATTAACAAAACCTAAGTAATTTAAAAAAAATGGTAGTACACTCACTTTTTAATTTATATTTCTTTTGTTTCCTCTCCTGGTGAAAAAAAGTCTATGTTTTGGGTGGGCTCAATATTTCTGATTCAATTCCTCAGCTGGCCTAGTTAAAGCCCATTAACATGAAGTCAATGGGACTAAGCCAGTTTGCACCAGCTGCAAAGCCAGGCCTCCACATATTTGTATTCATAAGAAGGAATGCCTGGTGCAGTTTTGATTGGTGATTGAATACTGCCAGGTTCTAGAACACTGGGTTCTCATTAATCACAGCAGAGATAATTATTACTCTAGGCTTGATTCAGGCTCTCTTAAATCATTCCTAAATTGTAATTTGGTTGGTCCTAGACGTTTAAGGGTGTGTCCGTATTTATAAATGTAAATACACAGATTTTGCCCAGCACAATGAAGTGGCTGGAAATGTGTGGCTATAGGCACAAACACAGTGTCTTGTATCATGTTTAGGCATCATGGTGCCCCACCTTGCAATAAGGTTCCTCAAACCTACAGCATCACTTCTAAACCACAGCCACTTTGTACTAAGCAAGAATACAGTGAGGACTGAATAAAGAAGTATCTATTTACACATGTTCCTAACTATTTCAAACAAGGCTTCAAGCCCATTTACAAACATTTCTTAGTCTATAGATGTAGCTAAACTTTCACCCTGACAGCAACAAATCACATGTCGATAGTATTGTATACAATCCAGGAATTGGACAAAATTATCGAGGCACTGGATGTTAGAAACTTTATGCTGATCCACACAATGTTCAACAACTATTGTTATGTTTCAGTATTTGCATGTGGTGGTGTTGTCTAGCAGTTGCATGTTAGACTTACAGTTTAAGGGCAGTTGTAATAGGTGCTTCCAAGATAAGAAATATGCAATTCTCTGTAACAGTATTTGTTTCGTTCATTCAGTTTAAAATACAAGGAAAGAGAAAGAATGATGTAAGCTTTAAAAACTCCTCAGGGTTTTATTTGACTTCTAGGAAGAATATAGAAGAGAAATTTGAGGATTAAGGAAAAAAATATAAATGAGAATGAATATATAAACTCAGGTCTGAGGCTACGAGGTTCTACCAGAATTATCAGGTATGCTTGCAAAGAAAGTATTAGCATATGCATTGCAAAGCAGTAGAAACATAATTGTGATGACAGTTATGAGCTCATAAGAAATATACAGAGAAAGATAGGACTTTGGGGGGAAATTCAATTTTAGCACAGAACAGCCTGATTCCATCTCTGTGCTGAATATTTTGTTAGCTAGTGCATTTGGATTATGGCTTTGCTGATTCTTCAGTTTGCTTCCAGCCTCTGTAAAAATTATGATGGCTGTGGGGCTGATACAGCTTGCACCAGCTGGCAATGGGTTGCTGAAGAATCTGTCAGAGTATGCACGGCCAGGGCACATTGTGTCCTGACCGCTCCTGCTCCATCTCTGACGTGCTTTTGAGATGCCTTCAAGGCAGGTAGGCAGGCAGGGAAAAGGGTTGCTGGGAAAGTGAAGTGATGTGCTTTTGCCACTGTGCCTCATGCAGAGGGATATTACCTAAATAGGAATCTGTATATTCTTGCTAACACCTATTAAAGGCAGTAGGACTGGAGTGCTGAAGGGATTTGGTCATTGGTGTTGCAAAACCTGAAGGCAAACATGAACACATTTCATGCAGAAAGACAGACATTTGTGTGAGAACAGTCAGAAAGCTAAACCCAAGACCTATGGATGAAGAAGAAAGGAAAGGAAGGACACATTAGAAAAAGGACTGGTGAAAAAAGGACTGGTATTCCTCCCCAGAGGAACCTGAACAAGCTGGAGAAGTGGGCCCATGTGAACTTTATGAGGTTCAACAAGGCCAAGTGCAAGGTCCTCTGCCTGGATCAGGGCAATCGTCTTATCAATATAGGCTAGGGAATAATGTGATAGAGAGCAACCCTGCAGAAAAGGACTTGGAAGTACCAGTGGATGAAAAGCTGGAAAAGAGCCAGCAATGCACACTCAGAGCCCAGAAGGCCAATCACATTTTCTGCTTATCAGAAGTGTGGCCAGCAGATTGAGAGAGGTGATTCTGCCCCTCTGCTTTTCCCTGATAAGACTCACTTGGAGTACTGTGTCCAGCTCCAGTCCTCAACGTAAGAAGGACATGGACCTGTAGGTACAGAGGAGGGCCACAGAAATGATCAAAGGCCTGGAGCACCTCTTCTGCAAAGACAGGCTGAGAGAGTTGGGATTGTTCAGCCTGGAGAAGAGAAGGCTTTAGGGAGATCTTATAATGGCCTTCCAGTATTTAAAGGGTGCCTACAGGAAAAATAGAGACAATCTTTTTAGCAAAGCTTATTGTGACAGGACAAGGGGCAATGGTTCTGAATTAGAGCCGAGTAGATTTAGATTAGACATCAGGAAGAATTTCTTCACTATGAGGGTGGTGAAACACTTGAACAGGTTATCCAGAGAGGTGATAGATGCTTCATCCCTGGAGACATTCAAGGTCAGGCTTGATGGAACTCTGAGCAACTTGATTTAGGTAAAGATGTTCACTACAAGGAGGGTGGACTGGATGACCTTTAGAAGTCCCTTCCTATCGAACAGGTTCTATGTTTCTATGATTCACTGTAATCCCCTGAAATATTTTAGACCCAAAAGGCTGAAGAATATGTTCTACTTCCCTACTCAAGATGTTTTAGCATAAGACTCCTCTGCGAAATGGGTCTACAACAGGAGCCTTGTCTTGCTTGGATATCACCTCAGACATATCCCAAGAGTGGAGGTCCCAGGCAGAAAGGCAGAATGTAGTGTCAACTAAGAGCCCTGGGGAGCAAGTGGGTAGCAAGGTGTTCATTTCTTCCACAGTGAAAGACAGAAGAGTAAAACTTGAAGTACCTCTTGCAGCTAAACCACCCAACAGCTCAGCAGTATGTTTTGTGCTAGTGGTGAGACTGAAAAGCCTAATTGCCTTTGAGTATCTAGGCTAGACACTGCCTTGAGACATGGGTTGTGAAAAACTGGCAGAAAGGTGGAAAGATGAAATGGGATACTGTAATCTCCCTTTCTACCACCTATCTTTATTTCCTTGCGTTTCTTCTTTATTTGCATTTTCACCTAGTGGTTCCTTCTGTTCCCTCCTTGTCCTCCCCCTCTCCCTAACTGCACTTTTCCTAACCTTGGTTGCTCTGTTCTGTATGCACATCTTGGTTGGAGGCAAAACTAATAAGATTTTCAATCTACAAAGCACAGATGGCACTTTTCGTGCTTCAGAGACCGTCAATCTTGTTCGTCTCACTTCCTGGTCATTAGCAGAGGGAAGGGAGGAACAGGAGGTGCAGCAAGTCTCCTGCTAGGCCAGGACTGCCCCTATCAGCATTTCTGGGGAGTGAAGGTAGATGAGCAATAAGGAGAAGAATAGCCAAGAAAGACTCAGTGAACAGTGCAGGACTCTGGTCTAGTAACAATGTAGTAAAAAAAATGCAAAATGGCATAAAAAGGAAATGCGCAAAAATAGAATGAAGTATATTTTAAGGAAATAACTAGGGTAAATAGAGGATATTAAGAGTGTTTGGAGAAGCAAGAGCCTCATGTTGGGAGGTGGAAAAGATGCAGAACCTTATGAAAGGTACAGTAATTTCAGCTAGTTTTGTGGATGGGTGTGACTTTCTGGGGCTGGAGTCCTGGGGACGGAGTTGTGAATGGGAAGGCAGAAAGCTGATTTGAGAGGAATAAAGACATGGCCGAAAAGAATTATTTATATATTGAAAATGTCCTATATTACTGGTCAGGAACGAAACTTATTGTGCCTTATTTGTGCATCTAACTTAGTTTGCTTTCTCTTTTTTTTTAAATGCTGTTCATTGCCTCTGAGAGGTGTGTATATGACTGTCAGATTTTTCCTAGCAGCTTTGCATATCCTAACCATATGCAAACAACTTTAAAGCAACTTTAAAAGATGAGTAAAGGCCTCAAATACTCATTTTTTTCTAGAGATGTTGAAAAATGAGAAGATATAGGAGTAGTCTTTTGTGCTCAGCTAAAATGAGCCACAGCTCAGGGTTGTGACAGATGAGACTGAGAGCTACCCCTATCCCTTCTTCCTGTTAGTAGAGCTGACCTGTTAAGGTGTTCAGGGCCCACACTAGAGAAGGATGTGCCTTCAGTAACCCTGGTACTGATAAGAAATGTTACTGAACCAAGCATCGAACTCTCCTCATGTAACTCTTCTCATTACGCAAAAGGTCAATTAAATCATCCTAAAACCACAGCCAAGGTGTCTCTTTCTTTGTTTCTTCTACCTTGTAATTTGTGTTTGGTTATTTGCATCAAATACAAAACCAACTTCTGTGAGATAGGAAAAACTAGGTATTTACATTTTATAATTTTTAAGATATACCTATAGGAAATTAGGCTGCAGTGGGTTGACCTTAGCTGGCTGCCAGGTGCCTACTAAGCACTTTCTCATTCTCCCTCCTCAGCAGGACAGGGGGAGAAAATAAGATGGAAACCTGTGCATCAAGATAAAAGCAGATTAACGAAATAAAACAAAGATCTTCCACATGCGGAAGCAAAGTAAAAAATAAACATCTCAGAAGATTTAGTCTCTACATCCCACGAGCAGACAATGTCCAGGGAAGCAGGGCCTGAGTACATGCAGAGATTGCTTTGGAAAACAAATGCCCTATTTACAAAAGTCCCATGCCCACCCTTTCTCTTAGTTTATACTGCTGAGTACGATGTCATATGTTAAGTAATATCTCTTTGGTCAGATTGGATCAGCTGTCCTGTCTATGTCTCCTCCCAATCCCTCGCACACCCTCAGCATCCTGGCTTGTGATGAGGTGGCTGGAGAGAGAGCCTTGGTGCTGTGCAGGCACTGCTCAACAATAAACCCATGGGTGAGTTATCAGCACCTTTCCAGCTACAAACAGAAAGCACAACACTGTACAGATTGCTGTGAAGAAAGATTGTTCCACTCCAACCAGAGCCAATACATAGACCAAACTCAATAATGATCACAAGGCCTAGAAATTTTAGCTGAAAGGGACCTCTCAAGTCATGTCTTCCAGTCTCCCCCATAAAGCAAGACTAGATGATGTGAACTGTGGCTTTGTGCAACCAAGTCTCGAAACCTTCCAAGGAGGAAGATTCCACAAGCCCTCTGGATAGCCCAGTCCAGTTCTGTGCTATTATCCCAGTGATTTTTTTTTTCCTAACGTCTGATCTAAACATCCTAAACCACAGCTTGTGGTCATTTCCTTTTGCTAGACCATCTGTTGTCACTAAGAAGAATTTGGCACGTACCCTTGTCTCAAAATGTCAATTGCCTTAACAAATGAGTGTGCTGATTCTGAGCCCATGGTGCTCACTGCATTAGTGTTCTATAGATGCTGACAGACGATGGCTTCATGATGAGATGGAGTCCTCTGTATTTGTATATCCTTGTTTAGGATGAGGGACTTCTTAGCTAACTTTAGGCTTCTACAAGTTGGTTGTCAGACCCAGTCTTGCTTTGCAATTGCTGAATAGAAAAGCCCTCCCTCAATGTGATTAACTACACCTTTTCTACTTTGCACATAAAATTAGATGGTTTGTCACTTATTGTTAGGGTTAGCTGTGTACATAGAATGTGCTACTTCAACTGAATAAAAACATGTCTTTGTTGTAAATTCTTTCAAATCTAACTGAGACTAAACTGTCAGATAGAAAGACAGATATATAAAATTATTACCTTATTGTTTTAGAAAACTGAACTATATCTGTTGTTTCTGTTCAGTACTGAGTGTCGTATACTGACTTATTGAGGGTTAAACTCAATGTAACTCAAATACAATAAAATCTTTCTGCAAACTAAATACACAAATTACAAACACTGCTTTCTTGCTCTGTAACTTTCATTGACACTGCTGTCCTATATATAAATACAAAACATGCTGCAGTTCATGTGCATGTGTCTGTCCTGTCTATCCCTCCAGTTCTGTAGATGATTGATACTATATCTGTACATCTGGAAGTTTTCAAAGAAATATAAGTTATTTGTTAATTCAGCATGCATTTAAAAAGTGTAGCTAAACCTTCACTTGTTTCCTTCTCCATTAAATTAGCCTGTCATCATTTCTAACTTCTCATTGTAATTCAAAATTTGATCAGTGAGAAATATCTTCATCTCTTCCTGGAAGAAATGTCTGCTTAAAATAGACAACATCCTTTAGTCTACAGATTTTGTCATTATTATTTTGCTCAGTTACAATGTTACACATAAATATTGATTTTTGCTGTGCTACAATCTTCAAAGAAACATTTGATATTTTTGCCCAAAATATCACAGAACAAAAAAGAAAATTCAGAATTGAGATTTGAGAAGAAATGTCTGTAAAATGAACTGTATTTTTATGCAGTTGCATTTGTGTAAGATGAAATAAATTCAAAATATCTAAGAACTTTGTTGGAACCAGTAGATTTCAAAATGTTGTCAAGCTTAAGAAAAAATATTTTTTGTGGCTTAGCAAATTTTTATTGAATCTATGTTAGAATATCACAGATATGAGAGTATCCTTCTTTTAGAACTGTTAATAACACATTGTTCAGAGTGAATATTCTATGTAATTCAGAGCAGCAATTTGAACATGAATTATTCTGTCCAAAAATTCACAGCTACCTATGAGTCTCTTCTGATCTAATAATTATTGAATTACATAAAGTTGATTAGGTCCCAAAGTGAAGACAGGAATTGTCAGAATCATCTCACCTAATGTTGGGTGACTATAATGAAGAGTATTATATTTGAGCCGCATTGCACTCTGCAGTCAGTGAATAAAAATAAGTACTAAGAGGTCGTGGCCTTATACATTTGATCTACCATGGAAGGGGAGGGAGATTTTGATTTTATTTTAACACAGAATGACAACAAATATTCAAAACACGAAAAAGTTTTGTGAAATAGATGATCTTCTTTTTTCCACATGAATCCATATTTTAAATTAACTATATTAGCAAAAGAAAGTAAAACACATTGAATAGATACCCAGATTCAAATACAAGTAAGAAGACGAAAGGTGTTCATCTTGAATACAATTTGTCTATTTAATATTTTTCCATCACACATTCACCAGCTCCTTTCAGTAGTGTGCTCTTTATTTTGGTTACATGGGATCTTCCTTGAAGCTTGAAGATGAGGTTTTCGTTCTCCTGCTGACAACCAAGAAACAACAAGAGTCTTGAAGGTATCTTTAAGCAAAAGAGAGAGACTTTTTCTTCCCCCTGTTTAAATGTTACATTTTCCTTTTCCAAACTGGATAAGAGTGGCAAGCAGATTCTGGGCACAAAAGGATAATCTCATTAATAAAACTAGCCAGGAATTTTTCAGTTAACTGTTTTCATTTGAAAAATCCTGCTTTAGTGAAGCAAAACAGGCATTTTTGTTCACATATCTCCTTTTGAATCCACCTTGGAAAAACACTTAAGAATGTTCAAACTCTTCCAGCCCCTTAGATTTTAAAGTAAGCAAAATGGTATTTGTTTGTTGGGTTTTTTTAAGTAGAATAGAATCAAATGTTGATAACTGTCAAAATAAAATTGAAATATTTAGAAATAAAGAAGGAAATAAGCACATATGTACTTAAAATGTACATGTGTGTATGTTAGGTACACATTTCCAAAAGTAAGTAGAAATACTTTCTTTTTACTTTTTAATTCAAAATTTATTATCTTCTTTATTTATTTTTATAAACTAGGAAAAAACATACTGAACAAATCCAAGCTTTAAGTCTTTTTCTAATTTTTTTTTATTTAGCTGATTTACATATTATTTCATTAAAAACATAGTTAAAGAAAATTAATACCAATGTTAATTTATAGTGGTAGAGTTTTCAGATCACCTGCTTCTGAAAAGGGGAAAAATGCTTGTTTAAAATCATTCTGTATTATTGAACATATTTGCTCTGCAGTGCAGTTATTTTCTTCAAGGACAGATTGAATTTTAAGCCTCGAAGATTATTTATAGAGCTATATTCTCTTCTGTTTTTTGCCTTGAATGTCATTTACATTGATGCAGAGTCATTGCTACATGGGTGTAAAATGCTGTCATTCTGAGCTGGTTGATATTTATCCTGCTTTGCACATATATACATCACTTAGACATAGAGCAGAACACTGCAGAATTAGGCCAGCAGCTTTACAGATATTGTTAGAGGAATACTAAACTTATTTTTATAATGTTCTCATACTGATAAAATACAAGTTACCTTTTCTAAAAGGCATAACAACTGTTTCCACTGTTGAGCAAAAAATCCCAAGCCCCTAAGACCCCGGAGACAGAAATCCAAAGAGCATTAGGTTACTGTCTTTTAAATTCTTACAGACACAGTTTTCAGGAAACACGGTAGATTTCTTTTCATATTCTCCATAGCATCTCCAGTCTGTAGGTATTAGACATTCCCCCACTTCATCAGTGCAGCGTGGGAGGGGATAAACTCAAATGAAAGAGGAAAACTTCAATTTTGATCGTAACCTTTTCTGCATTTTCGCTAGTTTCAGCCTTCAAAGATTTAACTCAGCTACCTAAGGACAGGAGTCTATTAGTGTTTGAAATGCCATAGACCATAGAGATACCCACACAAGACTGTAAGATAAAATAGAAAGCTATGACTTACTGGAAGGGCAGCTGAAGGACAGGCGGGGCAGCTTAGGTGATCTCAAATGTACCTACATACCAATGTTTATGCGGCTCAAAACAACCCTAAGATTTTCAGAAATGCATACAAAAAAATAGTAGTATGAGTTGTCATTTAAAGGAGAATGTTGCCTTAGAGTACTCCTGGCTCTCTAAAACCAGATCAAAGACTTCCTTTGCTAAGAGATCTGATCTCAGTCTGTCAGGAGAGGTAAAAACATTACCTTAAAACACCTTTGTTCATTTTATTTGGTAACTGGAGTAGACTGTAGTACCTCTTCCTCAAACTTCACATCGTACTATTTGGGATAGGACTGGCTGGACAGCAGCTCTGCAGAAGGGGTCTGGGGGTGCTGGTCTGCAGCAGGCTCAGTGTGTGAGTCAGCTGTGTTGTGCCCTGGCAGCCCAGAAGGCAAACCCCATCCTCTTCCAACTGAAATTATTCTATTCTATTCTATTCTATTCTATTCTATTCTATTCTATTCTATTCTATTCTATTCTATTCTATTCTATTCCACATCATGGCATTTTCTTCTCAAAGTCTGCAGTCAGCTGGTATCCCTTTTTGCATGTGGTCCCCTGGAAAATTTGAAGTTTACAATGTAATTTTAGTACCCAAGACGAATGTAATTAATGTCATGATTTCTCATAAGATTTGAAGATTATAAGTTTCTAATTCTCTTAAGATTTTGCAGAGCAGAGAATGCTTGACCGAGCATCTAAATCCCCCAAGATTCTCTACTATATTAATACATTTACCTTGAAAATATGGAACTATGTTTTAGAGGGACTTCTATCTTCAAAAAAAATAGACAACTTGCCTGAGGCTTTGAGTCCTGTTCTACTTTCAAAAAAACAGCAGGCCAGCAAGAAACCTTTGATGATGGTGTCATACCAAACCATACTGACAACATTTTCAGTCATCTTAAGGTTTTCTTACCTAACGGTATCATATTTCTGTCATTGTTAATGGGCTCCCTCTCTTTTCTTTTCTTAAGATTTGAGAACTGGATCTGACATCTCATAAGGATCGCAAAAGGTGTCAGTTAACTGTAAGACATGATTATCAGTTTAGGGAATAAGGTAGGGTTGTTTTTTTTCAGTTTAAGTGTCCAAAACAATGTGAAGACTGTGCTAGTCACCAGACTGATATTTTTACAGCGTGACACTGAGGGTCTATTTGTATGCCCAGAAGAGGCTCATGAATCTACATGTATGCATTCAAAGGCATGTTCCTACAACTTGTGCGGACATCTGTTTAGGACACAGAAAGGAGTGTAGGGAGCAAAGCATGAACAAAAGCACATCTGATTTTCGCCTGAGCTATTCACTTTAGAGAGAGTGGTCAGGCAGAGCAGTCTGGGTTAAACAGTGGGACTAACCTGTGCTGCGGCTAGGGGCAAGACGAATCTATCCCAGTGGGTAGGTGTTCAAGCAACAGAGTTTCTCTCTTGCTGTTTCCAAGGAGTAGCTGCACCTCAGTTTCTCTACTAAACAGTAGTCTGCCTTTTCTCCAACAGCAGAGTTTTATATAGCTCTTGGATTTAATTAAAGAAATAACACACCTGCCACAGTAAATAAAAAAATTCTAAGTAAACAAGTAACACTTTCCCCCTGGCTTCTGTATTCTCCTCTGCTCTATTCCAATTTTTCAACTGAAAATATTGATTTTGCTAAAATTACTTGTTTATTCCATTGGGAAAATTGAAATTAAATGTTTTGTGCCAGCTTGATATTCATTTGTGCTGGCTGAGCTCCCTTGGAGTCTCATGGGAGATGTAGCTGAAGCTCTTTTTGCCCCCTTTCTCTCAGTGGGCTGGGCTTCCCACCTGAATTACGCCTTCTCTAAAGAGAAACCCAACACCATTCCTTTTGATCATTGTATGCCTCTGTATCTTTTTGTTTTTCTCCGTTTCTTTCTACAGAGATTCAATTTCTCCTTTTTCCTGGAATTTCTTTTTTTTTTTTTTTCCACTGCGTAAACAGATTTTTTTTTGTTTCTGCTTCAGCCTAATGTCTCTCAGCTTCACTGCTGTCAAGTCCATGAGAACTTTATGTTCCATCAAACGTATTCTTCCAAAGAATACCTTTTTCCCGGGCTGATAACAAGAACTAGTTTTTCCCAATACATCCTTGCATACGTCAAATACATCTTTTGCATTGCCACAGAAGGGTTTGATGTATCAAAGAAGGTTTGAAAGCAAATTGGATCACTTATTGTATTGTGCTTATCTTGAGATTCAGAGCTTCTGTGGTAGCCTAGGGGGGAAAAAAAAGAAATTCTCACCTCTGGATAATTTGAGGATTTGCCTGTGCGAGGGTTTTGTTGTTTTTTTTTCTTTCAAAATTGTTTACTAAAGCACCATAGACTGGTCACATCTGGGACTGATGTGTTTGGTGGCAGTACTTCCACACATACGCAAATATGGATAAACTAGTTGCTAGATGCAGTGTCAAGAGAATATTTTTCCAGACTAGGCTCAAAGTGATTGCTTTTTTCCTTCTCCTGCCATACATGACATGGTTTGCTTTCTAGTTTAGTCTGTGACCTTTGTCTATGATTTAATGTGTACTCACACCCTGTTATAAAGTCAGAAAAAGAGAGAATGCCTCTGTCCTTCTCTGTTTTGTTTTTGTTTTGTTTTGTTTTGTTTTGTTCTGTCTCATACCTCTTTTAGTACCTCTTGTTGAAGTAAGTCCTTTCTTCATGGTTTCCTGCAATTCCATTACTGTTTCCAGAAATGTCCTCTTAGTATTTCCTAGTGTGAACAGCTATATAGAGACAAGTGCAAGTTACATTGTTTTACAAAGAACCCCATTAAGTTCTGCACATTTTGGATAAGGATGTACTTAAGGTTAATTGGCTCGGATATATCTAAGTTCTTCTACTTTTTCGTTATGTAATCTGTACTATTGGACAGATTGGCTTTAGACATTTGGAGTTCTTAGGTTTGAGTTTTGGCAGCGGGGAGTCCGAGGTTTGTTTTGTTGGTTTGGTTTTGCTTTTTGGAGTTGGTATTTGTGTTTCTTCTATGTGATATTTTCAGTTTCTCAAACTGAATTGAGTTTGGTGACCACAGTAAACTTTGTTGGAAACCTTTGTAAAAGGAATTCTGTTCTCTGATTTCAATGACACAAGAATAGCAGTGAAGTGTCTCTCTGAGGCTTGATTCACAGCTAACAATAATGAAGTCTATCTGTTGTTTATAAGCACTATTTGCCCAAGTCTTTAGTAAATACACCTGGATTTGGTCCTTAATGATCCTGGATAGGGAATGTGTTACACAAAAAAACCCAAAACAACTATTTTGCAGTGAGACTGCAAGTTTAAAAATTATAAAATACATTTATTGTAGTTGAAATTAAAAAAAAAGTGTATTTGGGAGAGGTTCATTTTTTCTCTGGTACCTTGACAAGCAATCTTTTTTAAGCTTCTGCTCACAATATTGATCATACAAAACAAAGCATCTCATATCCCATATTTAACTATAGTACATTCCTCAACATGGATCTTTGCATGTTCAGTTGTAATGGCTGTTTGAAGAGTTTTAGATCATAGTTCAAAAGTCAAAAAATATATTATAAAATGTTAACTTTTGAAAAATGAGTAAATAGTACATTCTTTCTTTAGTGAAGGAACAAAAGCATTTTTCTAAAACAAATATGGTTTTACACTGAGTATAATCTTTATGTTTAGACTCTAAGAATGTGACATATATACCTGGATGCTTTTTGAAATTGAAGAAAATCAGACTACAGAGAGTGCTTATTTGGACATCCACTACAAACATTGAGAAGATCCAATCTGATCTCACAAATCACAAAACTGACATGACGTCAACAGCCTTAACATAATGACGTTAAAATATAAATACATAAATGTACAGGAGTTGTGTATGTGTGTCTTCAGTGAAGGTAGAACACATTTTACCTTTTGTGTACTTTTTTTCTTCTGCGTAGAAGAATTAGAAATTTATAGAAATGAGTAGAAGGGAGAAAAAAGGTTTGTCTGTAAACAATATGACTCTAAGCCTTTTAATAAGAGGTTGACCTGGTGGGTGCCAAGTACCCACCAAAGCCACTCTATCACTCCCATCCTCAGCTGGACAGGGGACAGAAAATACGATGAAAGGCTCGTGGGTCGAGATAACTACAGGGAGTTCACTCAGCAATTACCGTCACAGACAAAACACGCTCTACTTGGGGAAATTAGTGTAATTCCTTACGGATCAAATCAGAGTAGAAAAATGAACAAATGTTAAAATACCTTCCTCCAACTCCTCTCTTCTTTCCAGGCTTAATTTTACTCTTAATATCTCTACCTACTTCCCGTCAGTGGTACAGGGTGATGAGGAAAGGAATTTGTGGCAAGTTCATTAGATATTGTCTCTGCTGCTCCCTCCTGCTCAGCAGCACTCCTCTCCTCACACTCTTCCCCTGCTTCAGCATGGTGTCCTTCCCATGGAGTACAGTCAAGACAGCTTCCAGGAAAATATTCAGGTAGCATTTCAGTGTTTTATACACTATTTCCAACTTACAAAGTACACAAACAAAATGTCCTTCAGGTATTCGACTTGGGGTCATTAATTCTAGTCAAGAAGGATGAAAAATAAATACATTTTTATAATATTTTTATAAATAATTTTTATAAATTTATAATTCAACAAATACCCTTGCTGCCAAAAAAAGAAAAAAAAGTCTTCTTTTTGTTTCCTATGATGTCCATGTGTTTATGCATATGTAAGTGACACAACTGGGCTGTGAGTGAAAAACGTACTGAAGTTCTCAGGGATAATCACCTAAGCAGGTTGCCTCTATCAGTGCAATAGCGTATGTGAGGAGAGCAAAATGCATGGAGCTATTGCTTTCATTCCTGAACAAGGGGACATTGAGAGAAAAGAAAAAGGTAAGGAGAGTGAAGCAACAAAGCCCAGAGGATGTCAGCATGCAGGAGGATTAATGTATACCAGAAAATACTGAGAAGAGTTGGTTGAAAAGATATTTTTATCAGCAACAGGCAAAGAGGATCAATTTTTAACTATTGTTCAAGGCTCAAAGAATGTATACAAAAACTTCAGAACAGATAAATCAGTACGTGCTAGTAATTCATCCACTAATAAAACTACACTTATTCATTCAGACGAAATAAAAAAAAAAAAGAATTAATAATAGTAATGAAGATTGTGACATCATGGAAAAGAAGGGTATCTGAAAAAATAACAAGAATGTATTAATGCCTTGCTCTGAAAGCATAAGGACAAAGAACAATATTTGAGCAAAGCCAGAGCCAGGAAATATGCATGTTGTCAGAATGAAGACTCTGAAGAAGTCTCAGCAGAAATTATCAAAGAAAAATGTCAGATGTTGTTTGGAAAGGAGTGCTGGGTAAATCCAAGTTAAAAGTCACTATTTGGATACTATTCATTTCAGTGAATACGCTTTAGTAGAAGTTCTACTCCCAAGATATTTCTGAGATTAATTGGGTAGATCTAAGAGAGCTAGAAAGTTTTCAGAGTTTGTAATGGATGATGTTTTAATTTGGCTTAGAGTGTTTAAATTATGCAATGAGAGATTTTGGCAAGGTTTTCAGAGAAGAAGAAGTACTCCAAAGACTTAGATTAATCTAACAAATGTTCTATGTATTAGATAGAGGGGGACTAATCCTTCACTGTTTTGTGTCCTCAGAGTAACTGCAAAGAGAACTGTGTTTTAATATCATTCACACTACACTGTTTCAAACACCTATATCAAATATGAGATGGCTGAAAACTGTGCTGAGTGTCACTAACCACAGTTCCATGTGAAGCTGAACTCTGATTTTCCCTCTCACTATAATCTCTTCACAATGCCCTGCTAGTACAAAGGCCATTACAGGTATTTTAAGTATAATGCAAGTTTTAGAGTAATAAAAAAAAGTCTGTTGAATTTCACGTTTTGGGAAAAAAAGTATTTTTTTTTCTGTTTGAAATTTATTTTATTTGTGTGGTAAACTGGAATCGAAAAGTCTGAAATCCATCATTAAAATTCATTTAAAACTGTGTGAATTCTAGACAGCAAACAGGAAAAAATGGTCTTTCCACAATGAGTTACAGAGAAATTATTTAAATAACTGCATGAGATAGAACAGCTCTATCTGTAAAAAAACAATTTCCTTTAAGTAAAGTATCAGAACAAATTTGATATTTCCATTTCAGCACCAAACTACTTCTCTCCAGCTATTTACAGTGTAATCGCCATCCCAGTTTCAGTGAAGTTCTGAAATATTTTTCTTTCATGCTGTTTCAAAGAATTGTAAGGGTTTTATGAAACTTCAAACAGAGCTGCAGTTGGGGGAGAAGGTAATAGGAGGAAAGCAACCAGCACCATCGCTCAAGGCCGTAGGCTGTAGGAAGTTATGGTGGATAGAAGTACAATCGAGCCATCCTTGGGTGGAAGGAGAAAGAGATCCTTCCCATTGTGCCTTACCAGGTCTTAATGAGTCATCTCTGTCCCCAAATCTCCCTTGGCTCTGAAAATCTGTGGAGAAATGTGTAATAAAGACCTTAGCATCAAAAAAGTGCTTAAAAAGGCAATCTGCCTATTTTCTTATGTTATAAAACATCATTTACATAAGAAATAAGTTAAATAATTGGTATATATGGAAAGCAAATAGTTATCTACAACTTAGTACCATAAATATTTTCAATTAACATTTTAGCATGAAGCATATGGTTAAGAACTTAGGTTCAATTCAAGCAGAACGCCATTTGGGATTTAACTGATAGGTATTCAGTAAAACTCTACAGCATGTTTAGCAAACAGTAGCAAAAAAAGTGTGACCAATTTAATCAGTGTGTGCATTGGGAGTGGCTATAAATATGTTTCTAATGAATACCCAACTACCCTTGTGAAAACAACATTTATGTGCTGCTTTTTCTTTCTCCCCTCCACCTGCCTTCTCAACCTTGCAGTCTGTGGGTATTCACTGGAGAAAACAAAACCAAAGAAGCAAAAGCAAAACTTACATGCAAGGGCAAGAGAGGAGCTCTTGCAGTTGAGCAGTCTGAGAGAAAGAAAGGCATCATCACCTGGTTGGATGAGGAGGTAACCTGCTGGATTAGTGTACACAAACACATGCACAAACAGGTTTACATTTGTAAATAGATGTGCATGGAGTAGTGCCAAAGATGCTTCTGGAGTTTTGCAAATCTTCATTCTAACCCACAGATTAGACTCATGGGAAGTGGTCCACAGGTTCTGTTCCTTTGAGACAAACAGGGTCTGAACAGAGCCATGATCCTGCTGGGAGTGGGGAAGGAATTTATATCACCACTTGTTCTAGAGCTTTTCAGAAGAGCACAACTGTCTGTAAACTGATTTCCTGAACTGACTATTGTGACAGGTTTGTCCTGAATCTATTGCCAAAACACCAGTAGCCTTTCCTACTAATGTAGTAATGTTTCTACAGCCTTGTTAACAGAGCAGTATTCAATTTTCCTGAAATATCAGACTACTGCTTTGAAGATCTTCTGTCTTAACGATGTCACAGCAAAAGCTGGTAGTGCTGGAGTTGTTTCT
The DNA here is from genome assembly GCA_020746105.1 of Trogon surrucura. Lineage (NCBI taxonomy): Eukaryota > Metazoa > Chordata > Aves > Trogoniformes > Trogonidae > Trogon > Trogon surrucura. The sequence goes on from CM036617.1 coordinate 36,905,182, forward strand.
GGTACTCAGAAAACAGAGCATAACAGTTGCTGTGTAGCTGCGTACTGGAGTAAGGAAAGGAGAGGACTGAATGGCTGTTGAGGAATGAGACTGTGCTTTTCATATTCACTGACATTAAGCAAAATGTTCTTGCTTGGGAGAAGAACTTAATCAATCAAGAAATGATTTTAAGTACCTTTAAAATCGCTTGTTGTCTCAATTCTGTATGCTAATGCAATGACTCATGTGGCTTCAGTACTGCAGGTTGCAATCAGTCTTTCCAGTAACTAAACACAATCCTTTTAACTAGCATCCTGTAAAATCCACATTAAGAGGCTGCAACCCTACTTCATAAATCTTTTCATTAATCTACCATTCACCCTTCAGACAAGGCGGACACTAGGAATCTGTGGGCCATTTTATGCAGATTTTACCACGTAAAGTTCTAGTCATGTCATGATGTGCATTGTTGTAAACATGTCTGGCAGTATTTCTACCTTCATCTGATGAAAAACCATGTAAGTTAATAAAAAGTTCTATTCTGGGGATTGGTTCATATCTAAATTTTTTTTTCTGAAGTATTTAAACCATTTTCTTTTAGGAAAAATATGAGATATGAGTTGACAGCTTGTATGACAAGTTTTAACCCAATGGGATTTTAAAAAGCTGATAAATTAATCCTGAAAATGCAGGTTTATAATGGAAAGCCTTATAGGCTCTTACCTGTATTGCTAGGGAGAGCTGGTAGAATACTAACACTTTTTAGAAAGGCTTTTCAAAATGTTTTATTATCAAAATACAAACTTTAAAATATCTTAGTTATAACCAAGCACCAAAACCATAGCTATGAGAGGGATAAAAATCCCGCTACTATATCTTTGTAAAATTTGTTTTATTAATCAAAATCATTTTTAAACCACCTTAAAAATCAAATTCTGTATAAGAAAACAATACTTTCTATTCTGTGCAGAATTAAAAGTAAAGATCTTGGGCATCTTTGTAAACATTCATGAACTTAGGCTCTCAACCATTATGTGGAACATATAATTGTTCTAATTTTACAAATGGATAAACTGAGTCACACAGTGAAGGTGGCTAAGGTACTACAGTTCTCTTTTTTTTCCCCATTCAACTTTCACTATTCATTTCAGTAATTATTTATTCATTGCACAAGAATTCACATGAAAATGATTTATATTCTTATTTATCCAGGAGATTAATTAATTTGCTACATTTTCTGGAAGATTTGGTTTCCACTCCAAGTTTCAGGAGATTTGCAGGAATGTATCATCCATAATAGACACTAGGGAGAATTAAGAGTCTGGAATAAACAGAGATTTCAACCAACAAATGTTCAAAGGCTGAGGTTTGTTTCACCACATTTGTGCATTGTCTGATCGAGGGGTTTGACTTCCCTACACTTCTATAGGTAACAGAGGGAGATAATGATTCAATACACAAGTGAAGAAGGTCTTTAGCCACAACGTGCATGTTTAGAAGGAAAATTGGTTGCATTTTCTCTCTCTCTCTTTTTTTTTTTTGTTTCTCCTCTTAGTTACCTTAGGTAACACCTCAGTGTGCCAAAGTGCACTTTTGTTTTTGACTGTGGTTTTTTTTTTGGTGAATAGAATACTAGGATACTTTTTCTTCCTATACAGTTATTTAAAGAAGCCCAAGTGTTTCACTGAGGGCTCTAGGGTCTTTTCCTGGTATTTCTCAGTGGTATGATACCTTTGTTCGGAGCTCAAATTACAATCATACACAGAGAAGTGTCAACATGAAAGAGGGGATAAGTTGGGAAGAATAACTCATTTAGTCCTAGTTTTGTCATACTTCTAAAAGTCAAGAAACAGCTTTGACTGTGGTAGCTGTCATTCTGAATGTCACATTTACTTCCTAGTCTTAGTAGAGATATGGTGTAGGAGTCTACTGTCCACTCTCCGTTTAAGCCCTTTCTGCCCATTACATAATTTCCAAAAAGTCCCAAAGACTGTATCTTTCTTCCTATTAAATAAAAGTGAAATTACTTACTCAGGCTTTGTTCCCTGACTCAAAAGACTTAAACCTTCTTAATTAGCTGTAAAGACTTGAAATTTCTAAACTAACTGAAATCAAACAGAAAAAAAAAAAAAAAGAAAACTCTGATCTCCCTACACATTCTGTGGGTACAAATATAGTCAAGAGCATAAACATGGTTCATTTTCACTGTCCAAAAAGGCAGTGCTGCTAGGTTTATTCCATCTTATACACCACACAGCTGTTCCCTTCCCTTCCCTTCCCTTCCCTTCCCTTCCCTTCCCTTCCCTTCCCTTCCCTTCCCTTCCCTTCCCTTCCCTTCCCTTCCCTTCCCTTCCCTTCCCTTCCCTTCCCTTCCCTTCCCTTCCCTTCCCTTCCCTTCCCTTCCCTTCCCTTCCCTTCCCTTCCCTTCCCTTCCCTTCCCTTCCCTTCCCTTCCCTTCCCTTCCCTTCCCTCTTCACAGTTTTTCCTTTCTTGTTGAAAATGACTTAAGAAAAATGGAAATGCATGAGAGTCTAAATAAATGTTCAAAGCATCACACTTGGCCATTATGTTCCTTCACTGCTCCATTGTGTTGACATTCAGGGGCATATTGCCATTTACAATGTACTCAGGCATTCTGAGGATCATATGATGAGCTGAAGCTCATGACTTACAGTCCATGTGTCAGTTGCTCCAGTCGACAAGGATTTTTTTGAAGCAGAATGTCAGCCTGTGAGGGATGTCAAAGTGCTAGAAAGACGATGTCATTGTTCCAGCCACATTAAACAAAAATGTTTTTAGAGTTTCTGTGGTTTCTCTACTGTCACCAGTCAGCATCCACCTGTCAAGTGGCTGAGAACATGAGGAAAGGCAAGATGAATGGACAAAAAAAGGCATTTCTAAAGACTGTGGAACTGATGTAATTGCTTATGGCTGTTTAAAGGGGACAATTTTTCATTTTCAGGTCATGTTTACTGTTGTGTGAAGCTTTCTCCTTTCTTAAAACATTACAGAGAAACAACATATGTTCAGAAATCTAAATATGTATTTTTAGTATTCATTTTCAAAACCATCTGGAAAAAGAGCTTATATCAGCAGTCTCCCATTAATGTACCTCTAGGTATTGATAAACTTGCGTATGTGACTTTCTCATAAGAAATATCATTATTTTGCTCAGCACCCCTTCCACAGTCATAAAATGCCACTCTTGCATCCCCTTTCTTTCCAATGATTGTTTCATGCTGTCCAGAAAGTCTTCAAGCTGGCTTAAATTGATTTGCAAATGGAACTGATTGCTACACTAACTCTTTATGCTGTATGTTATGCTCAAACTCTGGTTTATGGAAAAAGATTAAGAGTACTGTATAAGTGTATATATCAAGTCAAAAATTTATTGTTAGTATAACTGATATTTTAACGCTGTAATTCAAGAATAATTTTTCATCTAGATTTAACTTCACAGAAGGAATAATAATGCAGCTATAATACTTGTATAGAGAAAAAAGTCTCGAAAATATTAATAGTACAATTAAAATTGTAACACAGGCTTCCTAATTCATATTCCTTTTTCTGGTGGACTGTCTACCATTTCACTGGGGTTTTCTTGTATTTTCAACTACTAACTACTTACAATAGTTACTTAAAATAGCTTTGAACTACTGGAGAGTGTAACACCAAAAGTTGTGAGCTTTTCTTCCTCAGTCTGGCAGGAATATTTTGCTGATGTTGCTTTCTGCCTCATTCTGAGATCCACTTGGGGTAATTTTTATATGTTCACTATCATGCTTTAATACCTTTTAATGTCTATATTGTTCAGCATGCACACATTCTATCCAAATTTACCACATATGGTGATTTTTATATGTAAGAAACTATTTTGTTCTCTTTGTTACCCTTACACTGATTTTGCCTCAATCCAGTTCGGCATTGCTGTAACTGACCATGGATGAGTTCTTAACAGCCATGAGATCATGGAATCATAGTACTGTCAGGATTGGAAAGGACTTTAAAGATCATCTAGTTCCAACCTCCCCACCATGAGCAGAGACATCGCCCACTAGACCAGAGCCTTATCCAGCCTGGCCTTAAAAACTTCCAAGGAAGGGGCTTCCACCACCTCTCTGGGCAACCTCTTCCAGTGTCTCACCACCCTCATGGTGAAGAACTTCTTCCTAACATCCAATCTAAATCAAACCGTCTCTAGCTTCAATCCATTCCCTCTAGTCCTATCACTACCCAACATCCTAAAAAGCCCCTCACCAGCTTTCTTGCAGGCCCCCTTAAGATACTGGAAGGCCACAATAAGGTCTCCTCGGAGCCTTCTCCTCTGCAGACTGAACAACCCCAACTCTCTCAGTCTGTCTTCATAGGAGAGGTGCTCCAGCCCTCTAATCATCCTCATAGCCCTTCTCTGGACACACTCCAGCACGTCCATGTCTTTCTTGTGCTGTGGGCTCCAGAACTGGACACAGTACTCCAGGTGGGGTCTCACAAGAGTGGGGTAGAGAGGCAGAATCACCTCCCTCAACCTGCTGGCCACACACCTCTTGATGCAGCCCAGGACATGATTGGCTTTCTGGGCTGCAAGTGCACACTGAGGGTTCATGTTGAGCTTCTCATCCACTAGTACCCCCAAGTCCTTTTCTTCAGGGCTGCTCTCAAGCCAATCACTGCCTAGCCTGTATTGGTCCTTGGGATTGCCCTGACCCAGATGGAGGACCTTGCACTTGGTCTTGTTGAACTTCATGAGGTTGGCCTGGGTCCACTTTTCCAGCCTGTTGAGGTCCCTCTGGATGGCATCCCGACCCTCCAGGGTGTCAGGCACCCTGCACAGCTTTGTGTCATAGGCAAACTTGCTGAGGGTGCACTCAATGTCTCCAGGGGGATCTACTGCATAATCTTAACAGGCATGGAGGTGAGACTGACAGACCTATAGTTTGCCGGTTCAACCTTCTTTTTCTTTTTGAAAATGAGGATTATGTTTCCCCTTTTCCAGTCAGTGGGGACTTCACCAGACTGCCATGACTTTTGGAATATAATAGAGAGGAGTTTAGCAACCTCATGTGCCAATTCACTCAGTACCTGTGGGTATGTCTCATCAGGTCCCATGGATTTGTGCACTTTCAGGTTCATCAAATGGTCACGAACCTGATCTTCACTTGCAATGGGCAGTTCTTTCATCCAATCCCTGCCATTTTCTTCTGTGACTTTGGGAGTGTGGCTGGAGCCCCTGCCAGTGAAAACATGAAAAGAAGTCTTATGATGTTTAGCTGTAGGGTCATCGGTGCCAGCCTTTGCCCCATCTCTTATCCCATCCTAGTGCACCTCTGCAGTGGTCTTCCAAGTCCTTTGCTGTTATACCAGAACCATGTTTCTCTACATCATTATGTTAGTGTCCAAAATCTCCTCCCTCACAGAGTACCTGCTCATTACTGCTATCTATATACACATAAGGATATACTACACAAAAATAAAGTAAACCAAATTAGACATAAACACCTGGTCAGTTAGAGAAATTGCTGTTGTAGTTAACCAAGAGAAACAATGCTGCTGACAAGTCAAGAGAGGCTCAAGCAGAGCAGGTCTGGCAAGCTTCAATCCCACAAGCCAAGAGAACCCAGTGCAAAACATGTGATTTTTTTACTAGCAATGACAATACCATATTACAGGGTGTACATGTTACCTGTGACATATATCATAAGGTAGCAAAAGGAAGTCAGGCATTGTTTCAGGCAGAAAAACTTGGATGTACAGCAACATGAAACGTTTAATTTTTCACCTTTTTAAGTCTCCCTGGTGTGATGTTGCCGAGGAGATTGATGGAGAATTTGCAGTTGATTCTGCCTAGTGCAAGGATCAAAATTCCAAGTGCAAACACTTTACAGTTTTGCATCTAATTAAAATCTTCTTAAGAAGCTGTATAATGAAATCTTTTGTGAAACAAACTCAGAGGCATTGATGTAAATGGTTCTAAAATATTTTTATTTCTGTTCTGAATGAAAAGCACTGTTGCAAAATCTGGTATATTATACCAGGGCTGTAATCTGATTGAAGAAACGTCGGCTTTGGTCACTTTATTTAGCATAATGATACCATTATTTCAGAGCAACAGGGACCATCTGGTGGCATTTCAACTATGGAGGAGCTGTCTTTTCTAAAACAAAATAAAAAGCCTTCTTTTTGCATTAATTATGAGAAAGATGTCGACTCTTTCTGTCTTTTTTTTTTCTTTCTCTCTCTTTCTGTCTTTTTGTCATTCTCTTTTTCCTTCTAGATACAATGAATAATAAAATAACCTGTGGATTGGAAGATGGCCCTGTGCATCCACGGTTCCTCATGAAACATTTGTGGCATTTCTTATTTCTGCATAACATATGGGTTTATCCTGATCCCTGATGGAATTCTACATAGCATAAAAACATCCATCCTAAATAAGGTTTTTGTGGAAACACTTCCTATCTCTTATCTAGTTTTTTTTAGTTTTTATCAGTTATGACTGAGCTCCCTACAGATGTAAACACATGACTTGAAACAATTTAATACAATAAAAATGAATATTCCTTACTTATACACCCTCACCATCTCTGAATACACCTGCTGTTAGTAGCAGAGGTGCTGTTTTAAATGTTTTTGTCACAGCTTATTCTGTGGTTCGTTTTTTAATTTTTTTGTTAATTTATTTTCATGATAGTTAAAATTGCAGAATAGTAGGAAACAGCAAGAAGACTATTCTTCAGCCTGGCAGAGGTGAATCAGCCAAATCTGAGGCTGAAATGACAAGCACATCAGTCACTGACACAAACCAGCTGCCAGGCCTCTTTATATGCAAGTCATTCAGTGAGATATCAAAACGTGGAAAATATAATACTCCTACCAACATTTCTTGTTGAATTAATGCCCAAGTGAGTTCTTCTGAAATGCTGCGGTTGTATCGTAGAAAAAACAAGAAGCAGTAAAGCATCTTACTTATTAGGACCCAATTTGCCACAGTAGCAGTCAAGTGCTTCAGCCTCTCCCAGTGGCAATGGGGAGGGAGGACTGGGGATAGGGAAACTTAGATTAAATTCATAGTGCAGTGCACACTTAGAATTCAATATTGACAGCTCTAATTACACACACCTTTCCATCACAAGTTCATTAACTAAAAGGAAAATGCTAGAAACAGCAGTATCAACTTCTAGTGGAAATAAATAAATAATTGCAGAGCCAAACACTTCAGAGTTTCTGACCTTTCCCATTTCTTTCTAGCAAAGCCTCACATGTTATTCCTTGTGTTTTTGTTTATTTTTCAGATTGGAAAAAAAAAAAAAAAGCTGTCTGGATAATAATCCTTTGTTCAAAATATAACTTTAAAATATTAGGCATAGTGTGGAGCATGAGATACTCTTAGTATATTTGCCTTCCGGCAAATTTTAAAAACAAGGAGTGCCAGCTGCTCTTCATGATCCCCCTAAAATAGATTAAAAGAGAAACAACCACCTTGAAAAGGCCAATATTTTAAAATAGGCTGAAGTGTTTAATGGAAATAATTAATTCTCCCCATTTGTGTAAGAGAGAGCTTGGATGGCCAAATGTTGGCTGAAGTGAATTCTCCTCCTTCAGAAGATAGCACTAAGAACACAAGAAGTCCGTTACTTAACACAAGATTAAAGGAAGACCTACATGTAGGGCATTAGACATACTTATGGCAATTGCAGGTGTCAGACATAGTCCAAATGCAGTGTTTTACAGCACTGGAACAAAATGTTACAGACAGTTAATTTTAAATATGATTCCACCAGCAAAGAAGCTGATAGAAGTAATTCATCAGCATATTCCAAGTCAAGTAAGAGAGACAACTCACTCCATCCAGTTACAATTCAAAAGTTACGGATAATGAGGAATGGAGTTTTGTGGTACAAGGTACTGTTCCATCATATTTATCCATCATAAATTCTCAATAAGACCAGTTTGCACCAACAAATGCAGTTTTTATAAGTGGTTACATGCAGATAATTATAAACCTCACCAGTGTAGGCACAGTCCCTGTCTTTATTCTGAGTCTACTTCCCTATATTTAATTTGGTAAAATGTGTTGAATTTTGAATCCTTACAAAATATGTACATTTCTTTTCTTGGAATATCTTGGAGCATCATGTCTCCAGAGAGCTGTATTTTGCATTATGCTGTGATTTTACTACTACAAAATCTGACTTGGTATTATCATCAATTCAACGGTGTGTAATTCACATAAACTCTAAGGTCACAGACAGTCATCGTGTAGCAAATTGCCTGTAATGAGAAATTGCGCCAGGAAGTTGGAGGAAAGGGTCACTGGTGCATCCTTCTCATGATTGTGTGAGACTGTTGGTGAGGAGCCCAAATAGGACTGATGCATGCTTAGTTTAAGACACATTAAGGCGAGGTAAAGAATTCCTTGTCTGATTTTCCATTTAATAACCGTTTATTCAAAATTTTGTAAAATATTGAAGTATTCTAAAACTACCATTGGTGAACTGTGCAGTCATTTAAATAATTTGGTCACATGAATAGTAGTGGGACTCAAACTCCTTACACGTGTTCACAGAAACCATGATGCGTTTTCCATGTTCGTTTTACAATATTACTTCTCTAGTGCGTGAGTCAGTATGAAAGATTTGTTTAGTAGCACTAGTAACATGAATAATGTCTTAAAAGGAGAAATATGAATCAATCCTTATTGAGATGCAAATCAGTATTTTATCTACAAATACAGCATGAAATGTATATGACATTTTTCTCTTTATGCAAACAGTAGACTGTAGAACTTTGCCAACTAACAAGTTTCTACCTTCAAAAATGTCCAAGATTTTGCTATATCTCAAGAAGAAATCCTTTTATGGGAATTATGAATATTTTATTATGCACATGATTCAGCTCCTCACAGCTAGTTGCAGGATTCAGCTGTTACCATGCAGACTGCTGTAAAGATTATTACAGTCTTTGCTGTATTTCCAACTGAAAATTTATTTTTTTGTCCTTATTCCAGATATTCTTCTTTATGAAGTACATTTTCTCAATAGGTGCATTAATGTTCCGACATGCCAAAAACTATACTGGTAAGACAGTCTGATGCTTGGAGAAATTCCGCGATTTATTATTGAAAAGACTGAGCATCACCCATGTAGTAGGGTTCCATATTTTGTTTATCTGCTAGTCTTTCTGTTGTCTAACAGGCACAAAGTAATTGACAAGTGTCATGGTTTGATCCCACCCAGCCAGCAACAAAGAACCACACAGCTTTTCACTCACTACTACCCCCCTCCTTTTTTTTGGGTAGAGAGAAGAAAATTCAACAAAAATCTTGAGGATGAAGATTAAGGACAAGAAAGGGTCACTTACCACTTATGGGCAAAAAACATGCTTAGACCTGGGGAGAAAAACATCAATTTGATTTAGCCACAGGACCACCATCAGTTTATCAATCAATCAATCAGATCAGAGTAGTATGGTGAGAAAATAAATACAATGAGATCTTAAATGCACCTCCCCAACCTTCCCTTCTCCCCTGTTACCTCCTCCCCATCAGACAGAATGGGGGCACAAGGAATGGTGGTTGCCGTCTGTCCATTACTCATTCTCCATGTTGCTCTTTCTTCCTCAGGGAGAGGACTCCTCAGTCTTCCCCTGCTGCCACGTGGTGTCCTTTCACGGAAGAAAGTCCTTCCTGAACTTCTACAGTGTCAGTCTACCCCATATGGTCACAGATCTCTCAAACTGCTTCAGTGTGGGTTCCTCCCATGGGCTGTAGTTTTCCCAAAAACCATTCCATCACAAACTTTCCTTGGAGTCATGTCATGCTTCAGGCATGGTCCTCTGCTCTGGCATGGGGTCTGTCAGAGACGCTGATTTGCTCAGCTTTGGCTAGAGGTTGATCTAACTTTTACCTGGGCTTAGGGAAGCTCTGGAAGTTACCTCTGTAACTGCCCTGCTACTAGAAAACCCTGTCAGACACAAACCCATCACAACAAGGAGCATTCAAACATTTTTAATCAATTGTGTTCAAATTAGGTTGTTTGAAGTTACATTTTTGCAACTTTTACATTTACAAATTCAGGGGAAAGGCTGCACTCTTTCAAGGAACTGGTAGTTAACAGAATTATATGTGAGTGTTCTATGTAAATGCATGTGTAGTGAGTCTACAGTGTTGTTTGTTTAAAAAAAAAAATATAAAAATTAATCAGTAACTTTCCAGTAACACTGAAGTACCAACTAATATTTTTCAGATGAAAGCACTAGACATCATTTTCTTTCACAAAATAACTACAGTATGTCTAAAAACCCATCTGATTTTTTTAGCTGATACGTAATAATAAAAGTCCCTAAACACACAGACAGTTTAAATGGTTTCCTTGTTCCATGTCCATCCACGGCTGTGAAGAATATGTGTACTTGCCAGTTCTGATTTGTGTTAACATATTGGTTGCATGGTATGGGGCTGTTTTCTGGTAGGGTCCCTCTGTCTCCGAAGTAAATAATATGATCTTAGTTTGGAATGTCTTCTAAGGAAGCATTGTTTATGTCTGCTTTTGAGTGAATTTAAAAAAAAAAAAAAAAAGAAGATTCCATTTACTAGAAGAATAGAATGTGCAAAACAGGACTGCAAGTTTGTGCAATGCATTCAAATAAAGTTTATTCTAATATTTATAGTTTTGTTTGTTTATATGTAATTTGACTTGTAAAGAAGTTAGCTGAAGTGCGGGCAAGTCCCAGATTCAAAGCTGCAACAGCTTTATGTTTATCCTCAGGTTAGATTTTGTTTCAGCAAATCTTCGTATGGTTTGTGTGTGTTGTTATAATTACATCAGTAGTGCCTCTAAAAAGCATTTCCCCTTTTAAATATGCAAAATTTATCAGTGATTAGTAAACATCTGTTACCAGGTCTGTTGTAGAATATTGTCTCTTCATCAAGCTAGGAGGATTGCATTTAATCTGTTCCAATAGCTCAAAAGATTAAAGGTATAAGAACTTTAAGAAAATATTTTTAGTTTTCTTGTTTACAAGTTTTTTCATCATGTAAAATAGCGCTTGTTAGACCAAACATTCAAATGTTTAAATTAATGTATTATTATTATGTTGGCAAATGTTAGCTGCCGATTTCTCTACCCTTTCAGTAATGGGGGAGTGATGCTTTTTCTCTCTGTACAAGAAATTTGTTGAGGTGAGAAAGAGTGCTATTGGTCCTGTATTAGTAATACGGAATGAAGTGGGTTTTCCATGTCACAAGACGCTTCTACCCCCATGATAACACTACCTAGATTGTCAGCAATTTGTTAAAATTGTGTGTTTGGGACAAATGCACAGACAGGTCTAAAAAATATATTTTCAAAAGCTCTCTGTGAAGGCACAGAAGGCTTCAAGAGGCATGCAACGCTGGATAAATCAGTTCACGTTGGTTGCTCTAGTGATACAGCCCAGCATTAAATGCTGTTCAAACAAAAGACTGAAATAGTTTTATAGTTGTTTAACTGTGAACTTGTTCCTCACAATCACAACATTTCAAGTTTTGAAGTGAACCATATGTTGATAAATGCTCAGATACTTAGACTCTCTGCAGCGTAACAGACACACCAGCTGTACCTAGTTTCATTTTGTTCCAGTGAGGGACTTACATGTCCCAATTTAGCTAAGCGTTTAAGCATGGTCTTACGTCTTCTTTAAGCACTTCGTTGAATTTAGGTAGTGAATTCAAAACTGAAATTCCCATCTGCCATGTACTCTCTCTTGGAAACCCTAATGAAGCTAGAGGATTATTGTGGGTCTGCAGATTTCACAGAAGTGGACTGTAACATCCCCGTCTTGATCTTTCTAAAGGACCTGTTGTTAAAAATCCTTATAGCCATGGGATGTCCCACTGCTAGATGCCAGATTCATCTAGCATGCCTAGAACATGTTTGATCCCTGTGTAGAAACCAGTATCACTCTGACTGGTTGAAAGGGAGTGCTCCTGAAAATTCCCGTATAATACAAGCAATTTGAGTTCAATTTCTATGATCTACTAAATGTGAACACTTTTTTTTTATTCTTTCAAATATTGTGATTTTACGTCCTTCAACTTCATATGTAATTTCCTTACACTTTAAAGTATGTGTGCATTGGTCCACAAATATAACTCAGTTATTTATGCTTTCCTTATCCTTTATTTTAAAGTCAGATTTTTTTCAGTCACTCCAATAGCATCCTCCATTTTCCTTGAGAGTAATTACATATAATTATGTGTGTTTTGGTGGAATATACTTACCCTCGTTAATCTCTTGAATGCCATGTAAAGCAGAAATGTATTTTTTTTTTCCCCGGGTGTGACAATGATGAACAGGTTGATTCACTTAAACTTCATCCACGATGTATTTCTAATGCATGCCAGACAGCTAACTTGATCTCCATGCTGAGGGTTATTCACTGAATCATATCTTAAGATTTTGCTGGCTACAAGCCTTTAGACATCTTTCAATTTTATTTTCCAAGGGAGCTAGATGATTCATTTGCACCTGAGAATCTAGAAAAAAATATCCAATATGAAGGACAAATTGACTAGGACTCTGGATAAAAAAAGGGTGACTGTATGCCTGTCACTGAAGCTGTATCTTTGAGCACTTCAGAAGGCCCGATTCCAGAATTTGTGTGTTATTTGGTATATAAGTACCTTAGGATTTGAGTAGTGTGTGTTTAGGTTACATATCTCTCTGCCTACCCTGTTTGGAGGTCAAAACATGTAGATATTCCCAGACCATGTCCACTAGAAAAGGCTTTAAAAGCAGCTGCGTTCAACAAAGTGTTCATTTGTGAGCTAAGTAATGGACACAGAAATCATCTGGCATTTGGAGAACCCAAATGAAACCTCATTTCCATTGGTCAGATAATTATTTACACATGGTCAGATAATTACGTAATCTAGATTTTAGTGATGAGTTTGACACCGTCTCCCACAGCATCTTCATAGGTAAACTGAGGAAGTGTGGTCTGGATGACCAAGTAGTGAGGTGGGTCGCTAACTGGCTGAAGGGAAGAAGCCATAGAGTTGTGGTCAATGGGGCAGAGTCTAATTGGAGACCTGTGTCTAGCGGTGTCCCTCAGGAGTCAGTGCTAGGGCCAGTGCTTTTCAATACATTCATCAATGACCTGGACAAGGGATTAGAGAGCACTCTCAGCAAGTTTGATGACGACACAAAGCTGGGAGGAGTGGCTGACACACCAGAAGGCTGTGCTACCATTCAGAGAGACGTAGACAGGCTGGAGGGCTGGGCGGGGAGAAATGTGCTGAAGTTCAACAAGGGTAAGTGTAGAATTTTGCACTTGGGAAAGAATAACCCCATGTGCCAGTATAGTTTGGGGATCGACCTGCTGGAGAGAAGTGTAGGAGAAAGGGACCTGGGAGTTCTGGTGGACAGCAGGATGGCCATGAGCCAGCAATACGCCCTCATGGCCAAGAAGGCCAATGGCATTCTGGGGTGTATTAAAAGGGGGGTGGCTAGTAAGTCGGGAGAAGTCCACCTCCCCGTCTACTCCGCCCTTGCGAGGTCACGTCTGGAATATCGTGTCCAGTTCTGGGCCCCTCAGCTCAAGAGGGACAGGGAACTGCTTGAGAGATTCCAGCGCAGAGCCACAAAGCTGATGAAGGGAGTGGAACATCTCCCTTATGAGGAAAGGCTGAAGGAGCTGGGTCTCTTTAGCTTGGAGAAGAGGAGGCTGAGGGGTGACCTCATTAATGTTTATAAATATGTCAAGGGGGAGTGTCAGGAGGATTGAGCCAGGCTCTTATCAGTGATGTCCAATGACAGGACAAGGTGCAATGGGTGGAAGCTGGAACACAGGAGGTTCCACAAAAATATTAGAAAAAACTTTTTCCCTGTGAGGGTGGTAGAGCACTGGAACAGGCTACTCAGAGTTTCCAATAAATTGGGATCTTCTGAGAGTAAACTTTTGGTCTTTGACCCTCATAGAGTATTTTACAAACGTGTTTTTAAGTCGTACAGATGCAAATTTGCAGATCATTGGCCTAGTCAGTGAAGTGGGATATACTAGAGGAGGAAAGACTATCAGTATCTTTCTTGTCTTCCATGAAAATGTGAGTTTGTGTCTTGGTTAATTTAAGTGTACATCTTATATTTGGGAAGGATGAACAGAGATGAGCAGTCCTCTCCATCCTCAAGTTAAGAGACCATGTATCTTCAAAGATCAGAACTCAAAACCTGTAGTCTGAGCATTTTGGAATACGTACATTGATGTCTGCCTGTTCATCATCAAAACTTTTAGATATTTCATATTCAGATATTACAATATCTGTCTCTTTTTGTACTTAGCCGAGAAAGTACATTCACAAAGATTGTTATAACAGCAATAACTAAATTAAAATCTTTCGTTTGAGGCCACTGCCTTAACCGTTTTGTAGATTTTTCCAACTCTGTATGCTTCTGTCTCTGTAGTAGAGCTAGCAAATGCATTTATGCTAGTTACAATTTCAAGGGTTTATTTCTGTTCTGATATCTTTGCTGTAAGTGTTCTTCAAACAAAATAATAAATTGTTGACCTTCTTATGTTCATGCATACACAAAGCACATGAACAGTAACAAAACCTCTGTGGTCTATTTGGATCATAAAAGTGATGATTACCTCTTTGTTTTGTAAAAAACACACTCATACCTGCACATTTTTGACAGGTGTTTTATGCCTGCTAATTAAATTTTATTTTGATCTTAAGATAACAGTCATAGCCAAGAATTACATTCTTATTCAATTTCAATTGTTTGAAATTTAGAATAGATTTGGTTGTTTCATTCACCTTTAATAAAATTCCAACTTTATATATCTATGAAGCTAAAAAAAATAGAGTATTTCCTTTGTGTCCACATGTAAATATAACAATTTATAACATGTATACTTATACTCATGCAAACACAGGTTTATCTGACTTAGTTTCAGCCTAATTTACTTTCTCCTTCATCCTGAAAATGTCATAACCTTCTCTTATTAGCACACCACGAGCCCTTTTCCTCTGGTATATGTTCTTGTCTTCAGGTCATGACAGGTCATACATTTCCCTCGAAAGATACAGCTATCAAAGCACCAGTCATCTAACAGAAATATGTTATAACCATGGAACAATTCAAGTGTGTCACCACCATAATCTATTGATGAAGGTCACCAGCACCATGATTTTCCTTGTATCAAGATCAGAGTCCCTGAGTACTCCATTAGCAGTTGCAGGGTTCCTGGCAGTTCCTTGTGGCAATAATTAAATAACGCTGTCAGAAAGTTCCTTTGCATGCTTTTACTTTGAATATTCAGGTTGAGTGGTACCAACGTTTTTTATGTTGATATTTGACTATAACGATACTTTGTCAGAAATAAGTACTGTAAGATTCTTCATCTTCTCACTAAAGGTCATTTTGAACAATTACATTACCAAAAAAATGGAGAAAAAGGAATGAAATAACACAATGTAAATCCTAATCGTGGTTCATCATAAAGTAGGTTGCATATGTGAATGTCATTTTGCTTACTGTCTTAACTTATGAGAAAAGTTTTATGTGTTTAACTGTTCTATTTCTCTATAACATATACAGATGCAAATGGAAATAAAGATAACTAGCTGCAAATGTATTTTCGTTGGATCAACTAAATATCAGTAAGGTATGGGCTTTTTTTCCTTCTTTCCTTCTTTTAATAGTTACAGACTTCAAGTTACATTATTCCTGAGTCTTATCCCATTAAAAATTATTTCAGCAGGAATTTTTGCAAAAACTGAAATGTTAGTAGAAAATAGTTCTTCATCAGTTTTTTCACTTTGTTGAAAATAAATTCATTATAATGTCTATGCAATCTATCTGGATTAGTCAGACTTTCGTTGAGAAAGCTAGAGGAAAAAACAAATTAGATAATAAATTTTATGCACATTTATTTGGGTAGTTTAGAGTAAAGAAAACCTTTGGGGAGAAAAAAAATTATTCTGAAAATACTATTTCTTAATTTTTTTATCCTATGAAGAGATGATAACAGTTTTCTAAATACATTAAAACTATCTTGCTACCTTTACATATTTCAGTATAAAATATATTCGTTGCTATCTACAACTACCTGAAATAAGGTTGTAGAGAGGTGGGTGTTGGTCTCTTCTCCCAAGTAACTAATGACAGAACAAGAGGAAATAGGCTCAGGTTGCACCAGGGAAGGTTTAGAATATTGCTAAATATTTATTTACTGAAAGATTGGATATTTGGCTACCTTGAATATCAGGAAGCACTTCTTCAAGAGAGGGTGATCAGGCATTGGAACACGCTGCACGGGGAAGTGGTGGAGTCACTATCCCCGGACGTGTTCAAAAAATGTGTAGACGTGACACTTCAAGATATAGTCTAGCGGTCCTAGTGGTGTTGGGCTGATGGTTAGACTTGATGATCTCAGAGGTCTTTTCTAACCTTAATAATTCTGCGATCCTATCTAGTAGAGTTTGTCTGTCCTACTGGACTTCTTTTGTTGTTTTTTTTCCTGTTTTTATTTTGTACTCTGATTGGCAATTATATTCCTCTCCAGGAGGGTAAAGATACAACACCATGTAACAGGAGTAGCATTCCTGTGGGTGCATTGGTGCATTGGTGTTGCCTTAGCACATCCAAGAGGTGTTTCATAGAATCATAGAATCATAGAACTGTCAGGGTTGGAAAGGACCTTAAAAATTATCTAGTTCCAACCGCCCTGCCATGGGCAGGGACATCATCCACTAAATCAGGTTGCCCAGAGCCTTATCCAGCCTGGTCTTAAAAACTTCCAGGGGTGGGGCTTCCACCACCTCTCTGGGCAACCTCTTCCAGTGTCTCACCACCCTCATGGTGAAGAACTTCTTCCTAACATCCAATCTGAATCGAACCATCTCTAGTTTTAATCCATTCCCTCTAGTCCTATCACTACCCAACATCCTAAAAAAACCCTCACCAGCTTTCTTGCAGGCCCCCTTAAGATACTGGAAGGCCACAATAAGGTCTCCTCGGAGCCTTCTCCTCTGCAGACTGAACAATCCTGACTCTCTCAGTCTGTCTTCATAGGAGAGGTGCTCCAGCCCTCTGATCATCCTCATAGCTCTTCTCTGGACACGCTCCAGCTTGTCCATATCTCTCCTGTGGGCTCCAGAACTGGACACAGTACTCCAGGTGGGGTCTCACGAGAGTGGAGTAGAGAGGCAGAATCACCTCCCTCAACCTGCTGGCCACACACTTCTTGATGCAGCCCAGGATACAATTGGCTTTCTGGGCTGCAAGTGCACACTGACAGTTCCTGTTGAGCTTCTCGTCCACCAGTACCCCCAAGTCCTTTTCTTTGGGGCTGCTCTCAAGCCAATCTTTACCCAGCTCATATTGGTGCTTGGGATTGCCCCGACCCAGGTGGAGGACCTTGCACTTGATCTTGTTAAACTTCATGAGGTTGGCCTGGGCCCACCTCTCCAGCCTGTCGAGGTCCCTCTGGATGGTCTCCCTACCCTCCAGGGTGTCAGTTGCCTCACACAGCTTGGTGTCGTCAGCAAACTTGCTAAGGGTGCCCTCAATGCCACTATCCATGTAGCTGACAAAGATATTAAACAAGACTTGTCCCAGTACTGATCCCTGAGGGACTCCACTTGTCACTGGCTTCCACTTGGACATGAACCCATTGAAAGCCACTTTTTGGGTGCAGCCATCAAGCCAGTTCTTTATCCACTGAATCGTCCATCCTTCAAACCCATATTTTATCAGCTTGGAGACTAGGATGTCATGCGGGACAGTGTGGAAGGCTTTGCTCAGGTCAAAGTAAATGATGTCAGCATTTCAAAATGACGTTTGCATTTCAAAGCTGAGTGGAATGAAGAAGATCACCCATATGGTCTCTTTTATTTCTATGTTTGTTTGGCTCTGTGTGGTCAGGGAAAACTGCCAAGGTCTTATTGCATTTCCTAGGGAATTGTGTTTGTTTTTTAAGAAAGGAACATACTTTAAAACTGATGAAAATCAACACCGCATTTATGAATAGTAGAAGAGGGAGGAGGTGTAGATGGTTTTAGGTAGAACACTTACGTGTAGCCCACTGATGGTGAAGATGAAGAATATGACCAAGCCAAGTGCTCATGCAAAAAATAAAACTGTTTCTGGGATTTATTTTTTTTTGTTACAAAGAAGCTTGCATTTCCTGTAGCTGTGTTAACAGCATGAAACCGGGAAAATTGCTTATCTTCAGCATGTCTTAGGAGAACAACATGCAGAGATACAGTGTTCTAGGTAATAAATATGCCAGTTACTTTCAGACTGCAAATGGATCTTGCTCTTATTTTGTTTTTCTTCCCTTCTGCTTACTGAGATCTGAGTTCTAAATCACTGTGAATAGTATGTTGTGTTTGATTTGTGAATATGTGCACGTACTCCACAGTGAGAATAGCCGCTTTCTTTGATTATTTCTATAGAAAATAGAAACACAGAACCTGGGATTCAATCTGTAGTCTTTCACAGTATAATACTCTCATAGGACAATTTGGCTAAGTTAGTGTCATTTTACTGTACTGTATTCCAACAGAAACATTTAGAATTTTTTTCTCCAACCTGAGGAAATCACAACTTTAAGGATGGCTTTTGGACTGATTTGAATTGGTAATTCACATCTTTGAGGTCTCCCTCAAATGTGAAGGTTGAGAATTTGCTTAATGAGAAATTAAAACTTACTCTCTGCTATAATCACATGATTCGGGGAATTGAGGTTATAAGAAGAAAACACAAAAAATGTACACCTACACCCCCATTCCAACATTCCCTAAACAACCTGTTGAAAAAGGTAAAGTTGGAATATTCTAATTTCTGTGAATGCCGGTCACAGTGTTTCATGATTTTTTCTGTTTTTCTCTATAGCAGCCCTCAAAACATTACACTATAAAACCATCCGTACAGCCATAAGGAAACTTAAGGGTTGTCTGTTTCTTATATCCTTGTTCCTGAAATGAAGAATGAGAAAGAAAACCTGTTTCTCACAGAAAGTAGACTTGATGCCTTGTATCATTTTAGGCCTTTTCATATATTACTACTAATGTGTTATTGAAACACAAAACACTAACATAAAATAAATAATTTTCCTGAAGAGGAAGAGAAAAACTGAAAAATATTCAGAATGAAGATGGAAAACAACATAATTTTGTGTCGTTTTCTTTCAGGAGGAGACACTAGATCGGCCTCATTTTGAAGGAAAGATTTATGAACATCACCATAATTTTCAAGATGGGTAGAGTAAGACGTGTTGTTTCCCTTTTTCATGCTGGACACTCACTTTTCATTTTAACAGAACTTACTTCAGTAAAGTGATGTCTGGGCAGCAGAACCTAAAGGCACATTCCAGTTCTCAGTTCTTTGGGCTTGTGCTGGGCATGTTGTGAATTCACACTGGGGTGGTGAACGCATATGAACCACTCTTCTGTGCCATAGTTTCAACACAAAGAAAAAAAGGATGTGCTCAGATTAAGCTGGAACTGTGATGTACAGAGAGCATGTCTATATTACTGATTAAAAGAGGATTAGAAACCACACTATGTGGCTGAGGATTGTTTGATATCTGCACTGCTTAAAACTACCTCCTTTTGTTAGCAGGTGTTCTAAGATTCTGTGATTCTATGATTCTATGTTTGGTTCTAAGATTCTGTGATTGGACAGGCATTCAAAACAGCAAGCAATCTGACATTCAGCAGTGTAGATAAGTAAGGCTCTGGTTCACCCCCTGGTCTGTTCTAGATGGTCAGTGAACCTGAGGTGGGTCACAGCAAGCATCAACAAACACAGACAAAGCTGAAGATGTGGCCATATAGAAGAAGGAATAACCTACAGTTCAGAGTGTAAATAACAGAAATATAATTGCTTTGGATCCCAGGATGTGCAGAGAGAATACGCAGTTTCTGTAGTTTGTATAGCATTCACATCACTCCTACCTTAGTGTTAGCATGAACGAGGAGCCACTGGCCTGCCCTGCCAAACACTGTGATTAAGTTCAGAGTGTCGGACATTCAGGGAGAAAAGGTGATGTGAGATGAGAGCTTGGACTCTTAAGGTATTCTTATTCTCACTTATCTTTAGCCATGCTTGGGACCTGAGTTGTCAAGAAACTGAAATCATGGTCTCTGAAGAAATCAGGCTGAAGTTGAGCCACTTCTGCGTCTCCTCAAAACACACTTAAGATTTGATAGCTCCACAAAATTCAGCTGAAAATGTTCTCCCCCTGAGGCCAGCTACATGGATTGTTGAACTTACTTTTTTTAATAGTTACAATGAGTCTGAATAACAGGTTTACAAGCCTGATCTATCAAATCTTTCTGTCTGACCTGGTTCAGTGTAATTGTGGATGTGATAAGTGGATGTTTTGGGAAATCGCAAGCTTTTCTGAGCTCGCAGGGAGATCTCTATCAGAACCTAAACAACATGCCACTGAGTTTTACCTAGCTCATGCCCCACTTGCCTCTGCGCTTGCTACACTGCTTAGAAAATTAAAATAGTAAGGCAAGCTCCCTGGAAAAGAGAGCCAAGGCTTTCATTTGTGAGCAAGTAATGATGAATGATGTAAAGATGGTACCAGTGTACTTCCTGCCATTGCTCTTTTGCCCTGAACAAAATGAGAGCATCTTGTGAATGTAGGAAAAAGCTACTTCAAATTATGTGTTAAATTATGCTCTAAATTACACACATTTGTTAGGTGTTGCTTGAGGTCTGTTATCCCTCTTCTTCTGAGATATGACCTGAGCACAGGTTAGTTAGACCTAAAGTCTGTTCCTGCAAACCGTGCTCATTTCAGTACAATCCCCTGAGTACTGAATCAGCTAAATAGGTATTTTCTTTTTAATACCAATGTTGTTATGATTTTCTTTTGGGTTGTTATTTTTTTTTGTGTTGTGGTGAGGTTTTTTGTTTGTTTCTTTGTTTTAAAATAAAGGCAGCTGGTGACACTCCTTTTTTTTTGGTTGGAGATCACGGGCTTTTTCTTTTCCTTCTTGATCTATTCAAATTTGTTTGAGAAATAGGGCAGCACTATGAAACTCAAACTGTATAAATCAACATAGTTAATTTTATGAGACACTTAGAGGAAGCAGTTAAATCGTATGTAATTTCTATGCATATGCCTGCTGTGATTTTCAGTGTTTCTGTGTACAACATTCCTGAGCTTAAATTCAGTAATTATTTCCTCCAATAAAGTCTTTTGAATTCACAGATTAAGTAGTCTGAATTTTTAGAACATAGGTTATATAAAGGTAGTCACTTACTCAAGAGTGTCCCTCCCTTAGCAATCAATGCGATTTCTCCAGGCTAGGATGTCTGTTATCAACCTGAGTCATCACTGGAGTGGGTCAGTGCAGCTAATGGCTCTAGACTCTCTAATGAATCTGCTGTCTTTGTGCTGGCTACCTGAAAAATAAGGATTATTTGTTTGCAAGAAGTTAGAACCACAGAAACATCTTGCATGTCAGTATCATAATGAAGCGCTTTTTCTTACATTACAGTTCTGGAAACCAACATACTACTCTTAACTATCTACAAAGATCACTAGACATGAACATTTTTTTATTTTTTATCTGAGCTTTTGAATTAGAATGTTTTCTCTGAGAGACAAGTATAATCCCCTTCGCAATTTAAAGTCCTGGATGATATCATTAGGCCCAATAACAACTGTGATTCCTTCAGGGAGAGTTTAATCAGTTTGTTGTGACATGGTACCAGGAACTCAATTGTGATTGATCACTACTGCTCAAGAACTAGCCAGAAGGGAGTCTGAGCAAATCATTTCAATAGTGCCTTGGAGCTGCAAAACCTCAGACAATGAGAGGCCTCTTGAAGCTGGCAGAAATAGCAGGCTGCAGAAAAGGAAGGGCTTCCAGTGACTCTGTAAATACTGCTCTCGGCATGGCCAGGGGAACTTCTGTTATTCCATTACTCAGTGCATTGGTTCTCACGATTGGATGAAGACTAAAATAAATTGCTCTCTGAGGCTACCTTATTACCAGTAGAAAAGTGTCAGTGAATTTTCAGGAAATTTAAAAAACATTCTTTCTATGAAAAATAAATTTTCTGGGGTTCTGCTGGTGTGTACCAGGTTTTCTTTTTCCTTTTCATAAACTCAGATAACCAAAGAGGCCCTTACGCTCATCTATGTGTAACTGACATGTGTCCTGTCCATAAAATGTCATTGATGGTGCTTATATTAAATCAATATGTTATGTCTGCTCTAGAGAATATCCTTTAGAACAGCATCCAATACAAGGCACCAAGTCATCAAACACATCAATAACCCACCAAATCCCAGTGTAAATTATTTTAGTGGTTATGTGCCTTTTAATTGATTACACAGTGGCTCTCATTTTTGGTCACTAGATCTTGTTATACCTGCCTTCTGCATCATGCCTTTACAACAAGAAAACTTCTCTGATGTAACTACTCGTAACAGCCAAGATCCCTGAAGGGGTTTTCTTTGCTTGTTAGCACATACTAATATCTGTACCATCACACCTTAATGAGTGCTTAACCGATGCTGTAAAATGGTTTATTCCAGGCTTCCTCTTTTGAGATGACCCCAAAACACTATACTGTAAAATATCCTAATATGGAGAGAATTGTAACCTTAACATTCATCTCACACCCTTCACAACCTGTTTATGTCTTTACAGTCATGTCACCGTTTTGCTAACGGTAATCAATCCTGTCTTTTTTCAGGTAATTTTAAAGAATTGAACTCCTTTAATAACTGATTAAAATGATGTTTTCCTGATCTTGAAAATTTTTTTGTAAGTCTAATTTTCATTTTCTATTTATTTTTTTTTTTGGATATTTTTTCCTGTGGACAGTAGAAACACATATACTAGTAATATCTTTTCTAATGCTGTAGAATGGTTTTCTATATCTATTCAGTATTCCTTTGCTTGTGCATTCAAAGATCACAGGTGTTTATCCAGATGTCATATTAAAGAGATCATCACCATCAACTATTTAGTCTTCCCAATTACCTGTTTCCAAAGTAATTTATTTTCAAAATATTGTGATTTATGCTGCCTATTCTTTTTCTTGAAATAGTAAAACGTATAAAAGGTGAGAAAAAGCACTGAAAAGAATAAATATTGAAAATTTTGTAAGGCCAGTTTTGTTTGGTTTTGGTTTTGGTTTTGTTTTTTTAGAAAAAAAAGGGGAGGGAGAAGTGTTGTCATGTGTAAGAGAGGTAAAATTAATTATGTGATCACCTAAAGAAGGAGGCAAGAAACTGTATGCTTGCGCTTCTTCCCAAAATGATTTAGTATTTCAAAAGGCTAAAGTAACTTTAGAATGCCTACAATCTTCTATTCCATTTTCTGTAGAACGAATATTTGGCTCCTTCTAACAATTTCATCTTTTCTTGGGTTGCTAATTTTACTTAATACAGTTTGGAATTTATGTACCTAAAATAGATATGATAAAAACTTACACATCCTGGTAAACTTCATGAGTGGTCCAAAATGAAATTCTTTCAATATATTCCAACCAGGCCTAGCTGAAAAGAGCAGTTTTCTAGTGCCCCACTGGAAGCACTTATACAAGCAGATAACAGAGGACAAGAGGAAGCTGTAAGTTAGGATAGCTGCTGACAGTAGATGTAGAACTGAAAACAGGATCAGGATGAAAGAAGATTCTGGTAAGTCAACAGCACATCTGTTGGTGTACAATTAGCTTTGAGATAACTGTTCATAACCATGTAAAGAAAAACAACAGGCATCAATGAGAGTGTGCCAGGGACATGGTCAAAAAGGTATTACTGGAGTAACAATACAGTACACGGAATGGTGAAGCTTAGCAAATGCTACAGACAACCCTACAGAGATACAGAGAAAGAGGGATAGGTAGGAAAGAAAAAGATTTTAGCCAAATTTTTCAGAATAATTAAATTGAGATGGAGGGGAAAGATAGAGAAAAATTTGATTGAGCTAGAAGAAGGACCAAAAATGTCAATATCAAAGACATCTACTTTTCATTAGATTAATTCAATCCTTTTATTTCTTCTGTTAAAATTGAATGTTTCTCTATTCACAGATTATTTTGGTAACTTTCTGCCCATTTATTTCCATGATATTCAAAATTACATTTCTTGGAATCTATTGATTAGATGAGTCCTTAGGTTTCCTGGCTGAATGAAATAATAATTTTGGTGTGGGTTTGCTTAATGAAGAAATGTAGAATTTTCTCTTTTACAGTTTGACAGGAAAATCTCTCTTTTTGAATGTTAATTTGTAAGTACCCTACTTCTCTTAAAAAGTCTTAACATTTGGTATAAACTTTTCCGGATTATGAAGTGATGATTGTGAAAAGAGAGAAATGGACAGGTAGATGAGTTTATGAGACAATACACATGTTTGGCAACTAACATAAATACTGACAACAGGAGTCTATAACACAGTTTATACCAGAATTCAAATGGGTACCTAGGAAAATATTTTCGTTTATGCACAAGGTTCAATATCCACCGAAGCTGATATATTGTAGGTTGGACTTTTGTGGGTTGGTGGTTTTTTTTGGTGACATCACAGGGCTAAGGAATCATCTTATATGCTTAGTTTATATAAAAATAATATTTCCTGTGCAGTAAGATGTGATGTCAGACACATGGTTTCAACATACTTTGCATCTCCTTTAGATGAAAGGATAAGCTATCTTCATTACTGTCATCACTGTTAAATTACTTGAACTGAGATTGGCAGATTTTCGATAGTGTGATTCTTAAGATATGTATTTCTTGTAGAAAACACAGTAGATGAGTAAGTAGGTGGCAAATCCACCATGTCAAGGAACAAGGCTTGATGCCTAAAGGAACAGGTACAGGTTTGAAAGGATGAAAGACATGGAATGATGTACCTGATAAGAAGGATGTGAGGCCTACAGGAAAGTTTGGAGATTAAAGCAGAGTGAGAAAGTTTATTATTTTAAAGTAGCTGGAGAGGAAGTTGTTTGATGTGAAACAAGGAAACTATAAATATTTTTAAAGGAAAAATTTAACTGAATAAGGAGGAAGGCACATGTGTATCACAGAATCACAGAATCACAGAATGTCGGGGGTTGGAAGGAACCTCAAAAGATCATCTAGTCCAACCCCCCTGCCAGAGCAGGATCACCTACAGTAGGTCACACAGGAACACATCCAGGCAGGCTTTGAATGTCTCCAGAGAAGGAGACTCCACAACCTCCTTGGGCAGCCTGTTCCAGTGCTCTGTCATCCTCACCAAGAAAACTTGCCACTCCAGGGGAAAGTGAATCTTCAGGATATGGTTATTCCTGAAAAAGGAGAAAAATAGGAAATATCACAGTGAAACACTCAATACACCTAGATCGATCTGTTTTATGATCTACTGTAGAGATTGCCAAATGCTATTCATGTGGTTTCAAGAAGACATCATACCACATAAGCATTTGAGCTCATCCATATCTGTTATGCAATATTTAGTCTTTCTAATAAAGTAATCTTTTATTACTCAAAAGTTAACTTTCTAAATTCATCTAAGTTTCATTATTATTTTAATCTATGAGTCAGGGTGCGTTATTTATATCTCCCACAAACACTGGAAAAATGGTCTTACACATGCATATTGTGACCTGGAATACCTCCAAAATCAGCTCAACTAAGGGCATGAAAGTACCAACATCATTCATCATTCTCATAGTGAGACTAAGGTTTTGTATGTTATTTTTGTAGCAAGCATTTTCCCACTATGTAGTGAAAAATACCTTTGCAGTCAGGATGAAGTGATTTCTAAAGAGCTTAGCTCTTAAGTGCTGCCTTTTCAGACTTGAGAAGATACTTAGGATTTTGAAGTGACTTAAACATTTCTTAAAGAAATCAGTTTAATGATATTTTCTGTCTCTCTCTTGCTATGTAATCATTCAGACTCTTCCATTCATATCAAGAGGGATGCAATATATAGAACATATGCACCTAGTCAACTATCAGGATCCACTGAAGACCCATGTCATCCTGAAGCTGATGTTCGAGGCTACACATTCAAAATAGTACCAGTGACCTTTACATGGACAAGTAAACCGAGGCTGTTTCCAAATGGCAGTGATGTCTGGAGATCTAAAGAGATCTGACCAAATACAAATGACTATGCTAGGGTGGACTCACTGCATCAGCAATCTGTATTAACAGTAATCACTAGACCTGCAAGGTGAATAATAGAAGTTCAAATGTTACAGCTGACAAGTAGACATTTACACTGAGATACCTGAAGTGTTTAAAATCTGCAAATGCATCTGGAGAGTGCCCAATCACAGCATCTAATGCCCTTTGAGATATTCCAGTGTATCCCAGCTGTGTTTCAGCAGCTGTTTCAAAAGTGGCCTGTGAGCATCTTTATTTTCCATTTCTGTTTGTTTTAGAGTGAATCTACATTAAAGTCTTAGCTTGGATCAGTAATGCACCTCAGAATGTGTCTCCTGTTTGTGTCCACTTGCTGTGTTAAGGTTTGTGTTATGAAGCTATCTCAGAATATATAAACCTGTTACCTTCTGGATTAAATTTAACCAGAATATGGTTTCAGTTGGTGTATTTAATGCTTTCTAGCCACAGATGTGATTTTTATCACCAGATCAGTTTATGAAACTCTGTGCTCACCATGCACTGTTTCACTCTACAGACCTGTCCTTATAGGTTGGGACTATATCCTGAGCTGCATGAAAACCAGTGTGGCCAGATTGTCCCCCTCTCTACTTCGAGATCATGACAACCCACCTAAGTACTGTATTCAGCTCTGGGTCCCCAGCACAAGAAAGACATGGACCTTTTGGAGCCATTCTAGAGAAGGGCCGCAGAAAGTGGTTGAAGGGCTGCAATGACTCTCCTATGAAGAAAGAGGGTAAGAATTCAGGTTGTTTATCCTGGAGAGAAGAAGGCCCTGGGGACACCTTATTGTAGCCTTTCAATGTATAAAAGGGGCTTACAAGAAAGACAGTAAGGGACTTTTTACCTAGGACTGTAAAGACAGGACAAGGGGCAATGGATTTAAACTGAAAGGGGATTGATTTAGATTGGACTAAAGGAAGATATTTTTTACAATTAAAATCGTGAGACACTAATATAAGTTGTCCAGAGAAGTTGTGGATACTCAGTGTTGGCACTGTTCACAGTCAGGTTGGATGGGGCTTTGAGCAATCTGATCTAGTGAAAGATGATCCTGCCCATGGCAAGAGGATTGGACTCGGTGATTGTTAATGGTCCCTTCCAATCCGAACCATGATTGTTAAAATATCTTGAGCAGTCTAGGTTTGGTCGAAATCACCAGGTATTCATGGAGCCTACTTCCCAGATTCCATTCATTATTTTCATCAGGGGTTTAATTTAGTTGCCTAAATATATCTACCTAGTGATGTTAGTACATCTACCTAGTGGTGTCTGAACTGCTAAAACATTGATATGGGGATGGCAGGCCTGACAGAAGACCATCTGTCTGTCCTTCTGGAGGAACAACTAGAGGCTGTAAAAGTTACTCCAGGAAATCTAAAGTGACACTAGATGCCTCCTTTTAGGTGAGAGAGTTTAGGCTGCCTCTGACATCTTCATTGCATACACTAGTTTTGAGGTCTATGTTTGTTACTCAGGTAACTACAAGCATGGTAGTAACTCTGTATATAACTTTGTGAAAAAATCCACTGAATGCTACTAATATCTCAATAATGGTTAATGAACACGATCAGGCGTTAACTGCTCAGGTCTCGATTTTTTTCTTTCCGTCTCTTGTTTCCTCTGTAGTCATTTGTCAATGACTTAATTATCCATTCCTTCTCCTTAGTTCATTGCATTGTGTTGATGAAGGTAGCCAAGCAATAATGCATATTTCTGTTTATTTGCTTCTATTGCTTCTTGTTATTTCTCCCACCATCTCTAACTCATGCATTTCTACTGCAGCATTAAAGATTACAAAATAAATATATAATTTTTCAGTGTAAGAAGACCTTCAGCAAAGACGCATGTTTAACTTTTTCATAACAAAAATTTCTTATATTATTATAATTAAAAAATAAAGTTCAATTTTCCCTCATTTACTAAGTGTACATTGTCTTTGCTAGAGGTAGTTTCTGTTGCCTGTTACTTCCTATCAGTATCTTGATTTACTGAGCAATGGGACCTGCTACTAGAAAAAAACAAAAAGGAGTTTTTATGTTCTATCTTTTATTTCTTGTATGCTTCCTAGTTTTATACAGTCATAGAATGGTAGGGCTTGGAAGGAACCTCTGAAGATCATCTGATCCAGATCACCTAGAGCAGATTACACAGAAACACACGCCACACAGAATCATGTATCATACAAGGAATGGTTGAGGGATGTGGGTCTGTTTAGCCTGCAGAAGAGAAGTCTGAGGAGAGACCTCATGACTTTCTACAACTACCTGAAAGGAGGTTGTGGCGAGGTGGGGGTTGGTCTGTTCTCCCTGGTGGTGAGTGATAGGACAAGGAGTAATGGTCTTAAGTTGTGTCAGGAGAGGTTCAGGCTGGATATTAGGAAGAATTTCTTTACCATAAGGGTTGTCAGGCATTGGAACAGCCTTGCCAGGGAGGCAGTTGAGTCACCATCCCTGGAGATGGGTAGATATTGTGCTGAGGGACATGGTTCAGTGGTGTTGATAGGGCTATGGCAAAGATTGGATTCAATGATCCTGAAGGTCTCTTCCAGCTGAAACTCTTCTATGATTCCATCATGTCCAGTTGGGTTTCAAAAGTCTCCAGAGATAGACACTCCACAACCTCTCTAGGCAGCCTGTTCCAGTGCTCCATTACCCTCACAGTAAAGAAATATTTCCTTATGTTTAGCCTGAACATGTTTTCCAGGTTGTGACCACTGCCCCTTGTCCTGTAATGGACAGCATTGAAAAGAGTCTGTCCCCATCTTCCCGATACCTACTCTGTAGATATTTATAAGGACTGGTGAGATCCCCTCTCAACTTCCTCTTCTTCAAGATAAGCAGATCCCGCTCTCTCAGTCTTTCCTCATATGGTGGATGCTCTAGTCCCCTAATCATCTGTTTTGAAGTACCCTTACTGAGAAATGTGCTAGCAATTAAAAGCCAAACATATGTTAGTGTTCATATAATGCATTTAGTTTACACCATCTGACAATGTTACACTACCTGTAGTTTTTTGCACTTCAGGCACTCATTGTGTCTTCAGTCCTTAAGTTCCTGATTCAGTAAAATAATTATTCAAACTTAAGTGTATAATATGCAGTTAAGGATATTGACTTCACCAAACCCAATGCTTAGTAAGGGAAATGTGTACTGCTCAGAACTCTCGATACTAAAATGGATTATTCATAGACACTAGCATAGTTGAAAGGGGTGATAAATGTCTAAGAAAAATATTTATTTGAGCAGTAATATAAATGTAAACTTAAATGTTACTGTAAAGTGACTGTAAATGTATCAAATCAGAAGATACTGTCTTACCTCCAGTTTATGTTTAGACTGTTTAGAACTGCAGAGGATATAGAAAAATTGAAGTATGAGTTCTGTATAGCTGTGATGTTACAGTATTTTTATGTGACTGATTTATGCAGGCAGAACAGCAGATGAAATGAAAATGTCATTTAGTATCTGGAGAAAAAAATTCTTGGGTTGTTTGGTGGTTTTGTTTTTTTTTGGTTTTCTTAATAGCACTATTTCTTATTGATTGTTTACTTTGAAACTTAAAAAGATGATTCACCACAGAATATCTTTGTTTTTCTACTAGTATAGCTAGGTGATATCACTAGGCAAAGGCAAAAACATTGATCCCGACCTTTGAATATCCTAAGTATACACTTAATGTTAGTGTGAAGTTAAACATTTCATTTGTTTAAGTGTTGTAGTTTTGCTTTTTGGGCTGTATGTCTAAGATGGGAGAAAAGCTACTGGAAGAAAGAGTAATAACCAGTTTTCCAAATCATATTGATGTGTCATCAGTGGAGAAGTTTACTGGTCACCCTGGACCTTGGTTTTGTCCTCAGCCACGACTGGTGGCTGCCCTTGACCAAGTTTTCCCCTTTCAAAACCAAGAAAATGGCCCCATATTTCTTTGTTAAGCACTTAACAGTGAATTGGGGAAAAAAAAAAAAATCTGTAGAAACTAAGGATTATCAAGTATCTACATTTTGGCCGTTTTCTAGTATGTCAATTTTCTAGTATATCATTTCTAAATCCGTGATCATCCACATGATGGTCATGGATTCAGAAAACTTTTTAAGGAGCAGCTATGAAGTCAGAATTATACTTTCCTTATTAACATGTATGCCTCTGTCAAACTTCTCTCATTTGCATTATATAAACTGTTCCTTACAGACTATTTCCCCTTATTCAAATAAACAAGGTCCTTTGTAACAATGAAATATATTAGCAGGAGGAAAGTTACTTTATGACAGAAAAGACCAAATTTTTAAGAAGTCTATGACCAACGTTTTTTTTTCCTCTTCTAGTTTGTCACAAATAAGTTATGGGGTTTTTTTTTGTTCTCTCAACAATATTTTCTTATCATTAAAAAGATCACAAAATCAGTTCTTTGCCACTGTATTGCAGACTTTTCAGGGTGTATAATAACATGTGAAACACTGGATTTTATAGAAATAGATTTAGCAGTCTTTCCATAGTGATTCAGACTTACTTTGAGGAAAAAGTGCATTTGTTTGAGTCTGTCTCAAACTATTTATTTTGGGAGTAGTGGTTCATGATTAAGTTACTGGAGTATTGCTCCTTTGGTAATCAGATAAAAAAAATGCAAAGTGAGTGTAAAAAAAATTCTTTCTGATATGCTTTTATAGACATGGTAAGAAATCAGGAATTCTGGCTCACGTATTTTAAAAAGTTTTGTATTTTTTTTAAATTTGTGATTTAATTTTATCTTTCCTGTTTTTCATTTTTATAGAAGTGATCTGGTTTAATGTTTAAGTGATGAAATTGGTGGGCTTCCCTTAATTTCATTCCAGGAGAGTTTTGCCAATTTTCTACTAGAAATGAACTCATATTATTTGTTAAAAGAAATAAAACCTTGCCTAATAAAGAAGTAGTTGAACACTCATCCATGGATAAAATGTGCTATTATTGGTATATCCTTTAAGAACAACTTCTGTTTTCTAGGTTATTTCATGAAGAGAAAATCCATCCCTGGAAAAAAAAAAAAAACACAAACAAACAAAAAAACCCTTGTAGAAAACACACTAAACCAACCAAATTGGCTTGATGTCATTTCAGTGTGAAGACCTGAAGAGCTTGCAGCTTTCCAGAAAGCTCAGAGCTAAATTATCCATTTTGAGCTTAATATTTTGATTATGGCAACTACATTTAAATATACACATTAACTTGATCATATTACTGGTTTTATGGACCTTTAGAATGTGTGACTGACATTATTGGTTGATGTTTATCATAACACGGTTATGCATCATATAGATCCACACTCACAAATCACCTGTCATTGATGACCTGAATTCTTTCTGAAGGATGCTGTGAGTAGGGTGAAACCCATTTGTCATAAACCATAAATTTTGCTCTAGTTAAGCTTTCCTGAGAGTAAATGCAGAAGTGAGCTATTTGGAATGTGCCTGTGGAAAATTTGTTAGGCAGCAATTTTAAAGCATTCATAGCTTTGATATAAATTTAAAACGAATTTGGGTAAATATATTGAGGTTATATGAAAATTAATGAGAAAATTAATGTCATTTTAACAGATAATTCTGTCTTCCTGAGCAGAACATCACATGTTGAAAACTGAAGGAGAAATTCATTTTTGCACGTTTCTCCTTTTTTTTCTTGAGTACACTATATCAGAAAAAAAAGGATAATAAGAAACAAAATGGCAGGAGATTATGTGGGCAGGCTAAATGACACTTGTTCAGTCATGTCAGCAAATACAGAGAAGGAAACTGGAGATAATTCTTTCAAACACCTAAACAGTTCTCCTGAAAAAAATGTTATTTGCAAATTTATAATTTTCCCAGTGCAAGCACCAGTGAAAATCAGCATGAATGCATTCTCACTAAATGATCAAATGAAGTCAAACGTCTCCAAATCACCAAACAGCAGAATAATGTATTACCATCTAAATCTAAAGTAGATCTAAATTGGAGATAGTTGCTGTTTTGAGCTGGGGTTTGGACTGTTTGACTTCCAGAATTCCCTTCTAACCTGAATTATTCTACTAAAGAAAAATCTAACCCTCAACCTTGAAATGATGATTTATTTCTTTTTTATTTTGTTTTTAAATATGCCACTGATAGTTATTAGCTATGGTACCAAATTGAGGCCTGGAAAAAGGTAATAAAATTGTTCATTTAGTAGAAGCAGGAGGTACAATAGATTTCTTCAATATTATATCCAATTAAGACAATATGTGTCCTTTAAACTGAGTTCTATTTTCACAAATGGCAAGTGTGGTTTTCACATAAGAGTAACTACCACCATGTCAAATCTTGTAGGAAAAAAGGCAATATTCTCTGTAAGTAAGATGTAGCTATTGTTCTAGCTTTTAGTCAGCATCTCAGATTATTCTACAGAGATAAGTCATATGGCTGACATTTTCAGGCAGCTCTCTCGCAAGCTGTGAAGTTTAATATATTTTTGAATTGGGATGAGCTGACTAATGAGTTTGACATAAAAATGCCCTAAAAGGAGTTGCATCTATTTAACTGAAGCTGTTTATAAAACACTTGAAGTTGTGTATGCATGAAAATGGCAAGATTATTTAACTGGCTTTAAATTATTTAACTTTTCAAAATTAAACTTAGGTATCTCTCATTATAAATCTCACAGACATTTCTGAGAATATATAAAAATGGTATGTTATCAGCTTAGGTTACACTAAACAAAACCTGATTTCATTGAAATAATTCACTTTCCTATTATTCATAAAATTAAAAAAAAATAAGTAAAACATTCTGGTGTACTTCATAGAATCATAGAGTCATAGAACATTTCTAGTTGGAAGAGACCTTCAAGATCATTGAGTCTAACCTGTGTCTTAGCTCTATCAACACCACTAAACCATGTCCCTTAGCACATAGATCATAAAGGAATAGAAAAGGAATGAAAATTTTCCTGGTGATCACTTGTAACAAAGCAGGTCTGTGCAAGCCTATGCTAAAAATGCAATGTAAAGAAAGGCAACTATATTTTTTTTCAGCGTTTCGAACATATAATAATAAAATAAACCTTGGACACCATACTCAGCTGAAAACATGAATATTACACACATGTTCTTCTGTACTTAACTTTCGAAAAGAATTTTTAGATTTAGAGGTTTCTGACTCGTGGGGGATCGAGTGCACCCCCAGGAAATTTACAGACAAGACGAAGTTATGTAGGAATGTTGATCACTTTGAAGGTAAGAGGGTTCTACAGAGGGACATGGACAGGCTGGATCAATGGGCCAGGGCCAATTGTCTGAGCTTCAACAAGGCCAAGTGCTGGGTCCTGCCCTTGCATCACAACAATCTCAGGCAGTGTTACAGGCTTGGGGAACAGTGGCTGGAAAGCTGCCCATCCGAAAAGTACCTGGGGATGTTGGTCGATAGATGGCTGAACACGAGAAAGCAGTGTGCCCTGGTGGTCAGGAAAGTCAGTGGCATCCTGGCCTGTATCAGAAACAGTGTGGCCGGTAGGACCAAAGCGGTGGTTGTTGCCCTGGACTCAGCACTGGCGAGGCTGCACCTCCAATCCTGTGTTTAGTTTTGGGCCCCTCATGACAAGAAAGACATTGAGGTGCTGGAGTGTGTCCAAAGAAGGGCAACAAAGATGATGAAATGTTTAGAGCACAAGTCTTCTGAAGAGCAGCTGAGGGAACTGGGATTATTTAGGCTGGAGAAAAGGAGGTTGAGGAGGTAAATCATATGGCTGACATTTTTAGGCAGATCTCTACAGCTCTCTACTGCTCTCTACAGCTACTTGAAAGGAGGTTGTAGTGAGGTGGGGGTATCTTCTTACAGGTAATAAGTGATAGGATGAGAGAAATAGGCTTCAGGTTATTCCAGGAGAGGTCTAGATTGGATATTAGAAAAATTTCTTCACTGAAAGCATTGTCAAGCATTGGAATAGGCCACCCATGAAAGTGGTTGAAGAGGTGTAGCTGTGGTGCTTAAGCACATGGTTTAGCAGTGTACTTCGCAGTGTTAGATTTACAGTTGGACTTCATGATTTTAAAGGTCTTTTCCAGTCTAGATGACTCTATGACTCTATGATTCTATAACTGATTCTATGATCCTTGGGTTCAAAAAGAAAGGTGCTGACAACAGAGACCTGGAAGAATGGATGCCACACCCTTTTCCTCACTAATTTAATAAATCAAATCTTTTTTCTAAAGAATGGAAAACTTTGTAACATGCTGTGTGTTGGAAAACATAGACCCAAGGCCAAATGTTCATCTATTGTTGGAAGTGTACTTGTCCTCCCTCTGTTCTTACGAATAAAAACTGACTGTACCTTCCACCCTAATAAAGCACACAGAATCATAGAATCACAGAATCTCTAGTGAATCATAAAATTGTTGAGGTTGGAAAAGACCTCTGAGACTGCTAAGTTCAGCCTATGTCTCAACACCATCACATCGACTAGACCATGGCACTAAGTGCCACATCCAGACTTCCCTTAAACTCTTTCAGGGACTGTGACTTCCCTGGGCAGTGCATCCCAATGCCTGATCACCCTCTCCATGAGGAAGTGTTTCCTGAGATCCAACCTAAACCTTCCTTGATGCAGTTTCAGGCCATACCCTCTTGTCCTGTCACTAGTTGCCCGCGAGAAGAGTGCTACCCCCACCTGACTACAACCTCCCTTCAGGCAGTTGTAGAGAGTGATAAGGTCCCCCTTGAGTCTCCTCCAGGCTAAACACCCCCAGCTCCCTCAGCCTCTCCTCACAGGACTTTCCCTCTAGTCCCTTCCCCAGCCTCGTTGCTCTCCTTTGGACCCGCTCCAGCACCTCAATGTCTTTCTTGCAGTGAGGGGCCCAGACCTGCACACAGGGCTCGAGGTGAGGCCTCCCCAGTGCTGAGCACAGGGGCAGAATCACATCCCTCCTCCTGCTGGCCACACTATTCCTGATACAAGTCAAGATGCCATTGGCCTTCCGGGCCACCTGGGCACACTGCTGGCTCATGTTCAAACAGTTGTCAACCAGTACTCCTAGTGTCTCTCTGTCGGGCCACTCTCCAACCACTCTTCCTGGGAGTCTGTAGAGCTGCATGGAGTTATTGTGGCCAAAGTGTAGGACCCTGCACTTGGTCTTGTTGAATTCATACCGTTGGCCTCAGCCCATTGACTCAGCCCTTCCAGGTTCCTCTGCAGCATATTTGCATCCTCCAGCAGATCAACACTCCCCCTCAACTTAGTGTCATCTCTGAATTTACTAAGGGTGGATTCAATCCCCTCATCCAGGTCATCAATGAAGATGTTGAATAGGACTGAGCTCAGTACTAATCCTTTGGGGATACCACTAGTCAGCAGATGCCAACTGGATGGAGCACCATTCACCACTACTTTCTGGGCCTGGTCATTTAACCAGTTTTTAATCCAGTGAAGGGTGGACCCGCCCAAACTGTGGGCTGTCAGCTTTTCCAGGAGGATGCTGTGGGAGACTGTGTCAAATGCTTTGCTGAAGTCAAAGTAGACCACACCCACAGACTTTCCTTCATCCACTAGACGGGTCATCCTGTCATAGGAGGAGATGAGATTGGTCAGGCAGGGACTTCCTTTTCTTAAACCCATGTTGGCTGGGCCTGATCCCCTGGTTGTCTTCTACATGCAGCTTGATGGCACTCTGGATGATCCACTCCATAACCTTGCCAGGCACCGAGGTCAGGCTGACAGGTCTATAGTTCCCCCGAATGAGAGACACTAACCTTCCAGACTTAATATTTTGTCTGATAAGTACAGGCTCAGTATTAGTTTTGTTAAAATATTACTCTCCCCCTTACCTTGCCTCTATTTCTCTGCATGTTGGAGGAAGACAGAATTACTTATATGTGTCCTGACTTGATCCACAGCTGGATCAAAGGTCCAATTTTTAAATGAAAGGTTCCAGTTCTCTGCGCTAATTTCAAATTCACAGCAATGAGTTTTAAAAATATTTCTTTTTTTTTTTTCCTGATTACCAGTTTCTTGTTTATCCAGTTATGATCAGTCTCCTCAGGACCATTTACTGGATTAGCTTTGTTCCTCTAATCTCTGTGAAGTTCCAAACACCTTACAATTGCATGCGATTATTAAATCATGGGGAGGAGGTAGGGATTTTTGAGGGTTTTTTTTAACAAAGTTGATGAAAGCAGTGAAATGTTCCAGTGATTCCACTTGATTTTCATTAATATTTCTGCTGCATTTTTGCATAAAGCAGTCGTCTCATTTCAAACGGACAATCCGCATTTTGAATGAGCCTAAAGATTTGATACTTTTGATGAGAGTTTAACACACATCCTTCTTATCTGAAAATACTGTTAAAAACATTATTTGGATTATAAGCAAAGCTTTCATTTGTACAGCCCATGGCTGTCTGTGTTATAAATATGCACATATCTCTGCCTCAGCAAGACTTTTCTAAGCACATTTCATGGTACTTTTCATATGCACTGGATTTGATTTGTTTTAGGGCATAATATAAATTCTTGCTGTGATACAGGATAAAAAAAATCTCCTTTAAAATAAAAAGTCTTAGTTATGGAGCTGCACTCATCAACAGAACCCTAAGTTTTATTAACCGTCCAAATAACCTGTTGCTGTTGTTGATGCACAGAGCCCTCATTTGGTTTTGAGTATTGTTATCTACCTTTTCTTGAAATATCTTCAAGTCTAAGCGTTTGCCCTCAGTTACTAGTGTGAACTCCTTCAGTGCATAATGATAGCGTTTCACATTCCAAACCATGAGCCCACATTAAATGCCACAGAATACAAATGTGCACAAGGTGGTAGTTTCATTATCTTAGGGTCAGTAGAATTTCAAGAGCTCCAAAATTACCACTACCAGTGATGCAAGTGTCAACTTAGTTTTAATAAATCTTTGGAAACAGCCATGAGTTACTTCTAGGATATCTCCCCATTTCCGGAAATACATCATTCTACTGCCAAACCTGTTATCAGTTTGTAGCAAATAGAATTTCACCGATTAAATGCAAAGTCTCACTTCAGTTTCTGCATGCCACCACTCTATGATAGCTTAAAGTGTGATTAACCTGAAGTTTAGTTGATATCAAGTTGAATGTATGCTATTCCACTTAAACTGGAACAAGGTCTTGAAAACTTGTATTTTCTCCAGCATATACATAGGGATTATTCTGCCATACCTTCTCTGGATGTTTTTAACATTGTGTAAAGAGATTTCAACAGTTTCTCAGGTTTGTTTTTGTTCGGTTGTTTGTTTTTTTTTTTTTTGGGGGGTGGTGCTTCTAAAAAGCTACACAAATACAACAAATCAAACTGAAAAGAAAATCCAACCTCCTATTGACAGGAGAATCAAAAAATATCAGAACATATTGTCCGATGATAATAAACTAATATCGTGTTACATATTCAGGCAAAAATCCAACGGAGGCTAATGAGACAGCTGCAGTATTTCACTTAATCACAGAATCACAGAATCACAGAATGTTAAAGGTTGGAAGGGACCTTAAAGATAATCTAGTCCAACCCCCCTGCCAGAGCAGGATCACCTACAGTAGAGCACACAGGAACGCGTCCAGGTGGATTATGAATGTCTCCAGAGAAGGAGATTCCACAACCTCCCTGGGCAGCCTGTTCCAGTGCTCGGTCACCCTCACAGTAAAAAAGTTTTTCCTCATATTTTTATGGAACCTCTTGTGTTCCAGCTTCCACCCATTGCCCCTTGTCTTGTCAGTGGACGCTGCTGAAAAGAGCCTGGTTCCATCTTCCTGACATTCCCCCTTGACATATTTATAAACATTAATGAGGTCACCCCTCAGCCTCCTCTTCTCCAGGCTAAAGAGACCCAGCTCCTTCAGCCTTTCCTCATAAGGGAGATGTTCCACTCCCTTCATCATCTTTGTGGCTCTACGCTGGACTCTCTCAAGCAGCTCCCTGTCCTTGAACTGAGGGGCCCAGAACTGGACACAATATTCCAGATGTGGCCTCACCAGGGCAGAGTAGAGGGGCAGGAGGACCTCTCTCCACCTACTTGCTAGTCCCCTTCTAATACACCCCAGGATACCATTGACCTTCTTGGCCACGAGGGCACATTGCTGGCTCATGGTCATCCTGCTGTCCACTAGAACCCCCAGGTCCCTTTCCCCTGTGCTGCTCTCCAGTAGGGCAGTCCCCAACCTATATTGGCACATGGGGTTATTTTTTCCCAAGTGCAAAACTCTACACTTGCCCTTATTAAACTTCATAAGATTTCTCCCCGCCCAGCCCTCCAGCCTGTCTAGGTCTCTCTGAATGGCTGCACAACCTTCTACTGTGTAATGCTGACTTAGAAACAGTAAAGACTTTTTAGACTTGGTACATACATTAATCCTGACAACAACTCGATTGAAAAAATTATCGGTGTACTTCTGTAAATGTGAAAACGGATATGTATGAATATGAAAAATAATTCAGAACGGTGAATCACAAAATGAAAAAAAGGATCCTAATCCTGGGTGTGACACGCCTACCAGCAGAATGTTTTACAAGCCTGGTGTGTCAATTTGATGTAAATCAAGAGATTTTCCTATTAATTCAATGAATCCTTTTTATGTTAATTTTCTTTACTTTGAAAAAGGCTGTCTTTTGGCCTATTTATAAAATCCTGAAAAGTGGGGGCAAGCATTAAGTAGTACTATTTTCTAAACACATCAGCACCAAAATCAATCTATAAATGGAAAAAGTTTCTAAAGTTCTTTGTGGTAAATGAAATACAGCTCATGGGTTTTTTTCAGATTTTTGTTTTGTTTTGCAAAGATTTCTCTGAATGTTTTCTTATATGTAGCATTTGTTTCCCCAATTTTTTTCTTATTTTCAGTAATTAATGACAATAAATACACAGATCTCTCTGAGTCATACAGTTCAACTTACCTTTAAGCGGGACTATTGCTGGTAAAAGATAACATTAACTGTGGTTTTGTTCAGCTAAATCTTGAAAACCTATTAGGACAGAAATTCTACAGTCTCCCCAGGTAATATCTCACACGAAGTCATGTTAAACTAAGAATAAATTTCTTTACTGAAAAAACAAAAATACTTGAAAAATGCACTGTTTTCAACAATCTATTGCAAAGTGTTTTGTAATTAGAGAAAGAGAGAAAAAAGATCTGAATATACTCAGTGGACAAGTTTTAACCTTGATTCATGATACAAATGTTGTTATGAGGGTTATAACATATAAACATTAATATTTAATTACTAAGATCTCATATTTACAGTGTACTTAGTAATTACTGTTTTAAAGGTTGTCTGATACACAGATGTTGTGCTGCTTTGGACTGGGATACAGTTAATTTTCTTCACAGTAGCTGGCATGGGACTATGTTTGGGACTGGTGCTGAAAACAGTTTTGACAACACACGAATGTTTTAGCAGTTGCTGAGCAGTGCTTACATGAGGTCCACTTCTGCTCCTCACCCTACCCCACCAGTGAGTGGGCAAAGAAGTTGGGAGGGGACAGATGACCGCAAATGGCCAAAGGGGTATCCCAAGCCATCTAATGTCACGCTCAGTGTATAAAGCTGAGGGAAGAAGAAGGAAGGCGAGGATGTTCAAAATCAGTGTTTGTCTTCTCAAGTCACTGTTACATGGGATGAAGCCCTACTCTCCTGGAAATGGCTCAACACCTGATGACCAATGGGAAGTGATGAATGAATTCCTTGTTTGGCTTTACTTCCACGCACAGCTTTAGCTATTAAACTGTCTTTATCTCAACTCACAGATTTTCTCTTTTACCTTTCCAGTTCTCTCCCCCATCCCAGGAGGGAGCGAGCAAGCGGTTGCATGGGTCTTGGTTGTTGTCTGGGGTTAAACCCCAAGAGCTGAACATATGCCTTACCATAAGTACTGTATGTGGACATTTTTTTTTTTAGGGAAAATTCTCAGTTTGAAACTGACAGAAGAATAAATATTTGAATTGTCAGACAGGTATTCCACATTATGTTGCAAAGCTCTGCATATCTTTGTTTTGCCTTCCTCATCCTTGTTGTAACCTCACAAATGATGACCTAAGTTGCCACTATTCCAGATTGTATGAGAGTATGTTTCAGGTTTTATTTTCCTTCCTCCTCTATCTCAAAAGACTGCAATGTGTTA
The DNA here is from genome assembly GCA_020746105.1 of Trogon surrucura. Taxonomy (NCBI): domain Eukaryota; kingdom Metazoa; phylum Chordata; class Aves; order Trogoniformes; family Trogonidae; genus Trogon; species Trogon surrucura. Next base: position 36,945,408 of record CM036617.1, read on the forward strand.
AACACCTCTATACAATTATTACCACCCTGGTTCAAAATAACACTTAAGTCAATATTCAGCTTCAAGAATTAAGCTAAACTGTTTCCAGTATTTCAGTGTTTTCTCATATACAAGTGCCCTTTGCTTCATAACGAACAGCCTTAATAAACTTTTTACTGTATTTCTCTAGCATAATTTAATTACTTAGCAGTAATATCACTATTTTTATTGCTACTAGACTGTCTAATGTCACAAAGGGCAGACTGCAGACTGCATGTGGTCTATGAAAAATTTGAAATAGCTTACAAAGAGACTTCTCAGTTGTGGTCCCTTCCGGTCAGAACCAGTTTATTGTTAATGTTGTGATAATTAGAGAACCCTTTTCAACTCAGTTGCCATGGGCAGCTGTTCGGGTCCAAAAGATGCAGGAGCTGTCAATCACTCTGAGCCTGGGACTGTCTCTTCTCAGGGGATTTGTCAGTCTGCGAAAGACCCCACTTCACACTCCACAACATGCTCTTCTGTCCTTCCAGTTCAACTTATGCAGTGGTCGAAAGCTTCTGAAATTACTATTCCAGCAGTGCCAGATTGCTGGAGCCATAGATGAATACATTTTTGCAGTCTAGGTACATCAACGCAATATACTCATGATATTAAGGATGTGGGGAATTTCTATTCTGAGGTATTCAAAGTCTAAACAGCTATGCCATGTAAAAGAAAAGTATAAAAAATGCAGATTACTGAGACTGAAGTACATGAACTATGTGGAAACTGTGGAGTCTGTTGAATACATTTATCTTTTATGACATCTGATATTAGTTCATGATGATGAATTATAAAAAAGAAAAAAATAAGTTCTGTATGTTTGAAGTAACTGATTGGGGGTTATACCTTGGTGGGTTTTTTATATTATTTTAAAGGTAATTTGCCAGTTTTTCTCAAGACATAATAAAATAATTTAAAACAACATCTAGTGAAAGGTAAAGGTATTACCAAATTCTGTTGAATTCTTCTTCCCTATTTGTTTTAACTGAAATAAGAATTATATGCAGTGTAATAAATTCGCTGTGATTTTAATTAGAGCTTGAGTGTGTGTGACATGAACTAGTATAACAGATACAGTTTTATATTTTTGACCTTTAAATTAAATTACTGACTAAAAAGAACTGAAACAATGAATTACTAATACCTTTCTGTTTCATTAACTGGAAAAATATAGGAGACCTAAGCTGAGGAAAAAAAAAAGGTCTCTATAAATTCTAAAAAATGGTAAGCAAAAAAGAGGAGGACTTACGTATGGATGTCAATATCGTAATTGAAAGACAGTGGATTCTTCAAATCATGTTAAAGCTGTAGTTATTAAAATTTGTGTGTCTCCATCAAGGCAATTACAGATTTATCCTTTCTCCTTCTACAGAGAAAAGATCAGATTAGAATATTTCATATGGGAAGAAGATAAACAAGAATATGATCTCTGAGACCATTTAAATAGGTTACTTCTGTACTATGTTCAAAAGAATGGACTGTCTCTTTAACCAGTGTAACCTGCCTGAAATTTCAGGCCAACTTCCTGAAAGTGAAGAAACTAATTCTTCTGGAATCTATGTGGATCTGAAGGTAACATTACCCTGATACCTGATCCATAGTCACATGGCACATTACTGGATCATAACATCTGGAGCTAATATAAGTTACACCATACAGTATGGCATAATTTTAGCAGACTGCAGAGCATGAATATCTTTGCCTTTGTGGCTGATTGAACCTGGCTGGATACCAGGTGCTCGCCAAAATCACTTTATGACTCTCATCATCATCTTCACAAGGAACAGAAAATATAACGAAGAGCTGATGAGATGAGATAGGACAGGGAGATCACTCACCAATTACTTTCATGGGCAAAACGGACTTGACTTGGGGAAATTAATTTATTAAAAACCAAATCAGAGTAGGATGATGAGAAAATAAAAATAAATCTTAAAACATCTTCCCTCATCCCTCCCTTATTCCTGGGCCTAGTTCTACTCCAAATTTTCTCTACCTCCTCCCCTCTGGGTGGTGCAGAGGAACGGAGAATGGGGGCTGTAGTCAGTTCATCACATGTTGTCTCTACTGCTTCTCTCTCCTCAAGGGGAGGACTCTTCTCACTCCTACCGTGCTTCAGTATGGAGTTCCTTCTGTGGGAGACAGTCCTCCACGAACTTCTTCAATGTGAGTCCTTCCCGCAGGTAGCGGTTCTTCACAGACTGCTCCAGTGTAGTTCCCTCCCATGGGGTGCAGTTCTTCAGGAATAGACTGCTCCAGTATATGCCCCTCCTGGGGTCAAAAGTCCTGCCAGCAAACTTCTCCAGTGTGGGTTCCTCTCTCCATGCATTCACAGGTCCTGTCAGCATCTTGTTCCATGGGATCACAGCCTCCTTTGGGCACATCCACCTGTCCCAGGGTGGGGCCCTCCATGGGCTGCAAGTGGATATTTGCTCAACTGTTAACCTCCATGGACAGCATAGGGACAGTCTACCTCATCATGGTCTTAACTACAGGTTGCTGGGGAATCTCTGTTCCAATCCTTGGAACTCCTTCTCCCCTCTTTCTTCACTGACCTCTGTGTCTGCAAAGTTGTTTCTCTCACATATTCTCACTCCTCTCTTTGAACTGCTGCTGCACAGACTTTTTTCCTGTTTCTTAAATATGATATCACAGAGGTGTTACCACTGTAGCTGATGAGCTTAGCCTTGGCGAGCAGTGGGTCTGCCTTGGAACTTGACAGTCTCTTATGAGGAAATGATATGCTTGATAAGTGAAAGGAGAGCAGTGGCTACTGTTGACACAGATTTCAGTAAGGTGTTCAACACTGTCTCCCATAAGATCCTTATATACAAGCCAAGGAAGCATGGCCTGGATGAGCAGACAGTGAAATGGATTCAAAACTGGCTAAATATCTGGGCCCAGAGCTTGTGATCGGGGGAACAAATTCTAGCTAGGGTGATGTGACTAGCCATTTACCCCAGGGATCACTACTGGATTCAGCCGTGTTAAACATCTTCATTAATGAGCTAGATGATGAGGCATAGTGTACCCTCAGTAGTTTGTTCATGATTTACCTAGTTCTGTTGCAACACATGAAACTAGGAGAAGTCACTGGAACATCAGAGGTTTGTGCTGTCATCCAGAGGGACCTTGACAGGTTGAAGAAATGGGTTAACAGGAACTTCACGAAGTTCAAAAAGGGGAAGTGCAAAGTCCTGCTCTTGGGGAGGAAGAACATTGTGCACCAGTATATGGTTGGGCCACCCAGCTGGAAAGCAGCTCTACAAAAAAGGCCCTGGTAGGCCAGCAGTACGTCCTTGACACAAAGAAGTCCAATGATATCCTGGCTTGCATTAGATAAAGCATTGCAAGCAGATCGAAAGAGGTGATTCTTCAGCTCTACTCAACACTAGTGAGTCCACGCCTGGAGTACTGTGTCCAGTTCTGCGCTTCTAGATACAAGAAGAGAGACATGGACATACTAGAAAGAGTTCAACAAAGGGTCATGAAAATGAAAACAGAACTGGAGTGTCTATCCTATGCGGAAAGACTGAGAGACTGTTCAGCCTAGATCATAGAAGGCTCAGGTGGATTTTACCATTGTATACAAATATCTGAAGAGAAGGTCAAAAGAAGATCGAACCAGGCTCTGTTCAGCAGTGCCCAGTGACAGTCAATGGGTACAAAATGGAGGTTCCCCCTGAACATCAAAAAATGTTACTTCAGACATTCCTTTCAACCTCAACCATGCTCTGATTCTGTGATATTGTGATTTGTCCTTTGTGCCTAAATAAACAAGCCTAACTATCCTGGATAAGTTAGGAGGCTGTGTGACCAGGACATACAGTCTGCTTCATCTGATACAGCTCACTTTCTAAGTAGTCAATTTTATAATCTTTATGTTCAAGTGAAATGGTACCCAGTTATGATTGCCTAATAAGAATAGAGCTGAGATAATTAGCTCAGATTCTCTGTCCCTTTGTTTTTATTTATTTTCATTAAGTGCACTCACACAGCTTACACATTTTCTCAGTGAGAGAAGGAAATACAATAGCATAACTGAATTTGTTATCTGTTATTAATTTGTTGTCTACCCAGTAGTTGAGTTTTTTTTAATATCAGAATAAATTTACTGTGATATCCTTATATTTCCATTCCACTTGGAGGAGAAATTTCAGACTCTGTAGGGGATAATGGGGTTATCTTTGCCTTTGGGACAAGTAGCACTCAGCCACTGCAGCATAGATTTCAATGTACAATGTCTTTCGTATCCTGGGTTTAAGCCACTGGCAAGACAGTTTCATCACTGAGGGTCCCTGAAATAGTTAAAGGAAAGGTAACTGTGTTGGACCTTTTCTCTTATTCATGTGTCTCATTGCTATGTAGATGTGTCCACAGAGAACTACAGACCTAGTCTGTATCATCCTTATCATCTACAATCATTTCCAAATGCAGCTAAGCAAATTACTTCCTATATTTACAAACATTTATTCTTTTCTGTTCATATGATTTTGTGATTCTGTGATTTCTAAGGAAAGAAGTCAGAGAGTTGTGGTCAATGGGACAGGGTCTAGCTGGAGGTCTGTATCCCTCAGAGATCAGTACTGGGACCAGTACTATTCCATCTATTCGTCAACAACCTGGATGAGGAAACAGGGTGCACTGTCAGCAAGTTGGCTAATGACACAAAACTGGGATGAGTGGTTGACACACGAGAAGGCTGTGCTGCCATTCAGAGAGACCTGAGAGTCGAGAGGAAGGAGTTAAGTTCTACTTAGTGATGTCCAATGATAGGACAAGGAGCAACAGATACAAACTGGAGGTTCCACAAAAACATTAGGAAATCTTTTTCACTGTGAGGGTGACAGAGCACTGGAACAGGCAGTCCAGAGAGGTTGCAGAATCTCCTTCTCTGGAGACACTAAAAAACCTGTCTGAATGTGTTCCTGTGTGTCCTGCTCTAGGTTATCCTGCTCCGGCAGGGGAGTTGGACTAGATGATCTTTCGACGCCCTTCCAACCTCTACCATTCTGTGATTCTGTGATTCTGTGATTGTCTCTGTATCTCTGTACCTTGATGTGCTGGAAACTCATCTCAGAATTTGATAGTTTAATTCACTGAAAAGTACATGAAAATATATGCCTATTGTGTCATCCAGTGAAAAGAAAATGTTAAAAGTTGAAAAGTTACTATAACATGGTCATTTGTTCATTTTATATAAATGTTTATTATTGCAATGAAATTACTATTATTCCAATGAAGGATTTTGATATTTTTTTTTCTCTGTCATCTAGGAGACAAGCAGACTAATAAAGAAGCTAAGGAACAATGCCCACTGCAAATAGTTAAATAGGTTTAAAACATCAAGAGTTCGACCCTAATAGAAATTAGTGCATGCAAATAGATTATCTCTTTTAAGGTTGTTTAAATGCTTTATAATGTGTTTGACAAACAGATCTAAAATGAAGTGGGGGTCAAGAGTGCTACTGTAGTAGCGGTAACTTTCTTTGGAGTTTGTAATGTCTGCAAGTTCTAGCAGATCCTATCTGCCAGATGAATGCAACAAATACATTCGTTAAATCTGACAAGCATAAATCTTCATGTAAAGCACACCTTTAATTTGCTGCTGAGCAACAACTGAATGTTGCGGCAGGAAATTTCATGATAGTTTGAATTTCAAATTGGTATTAAGGTTGGAAAGATTGTAGTGTCTCAAAGATATTACTTTAGGGGTGAATTTATGTTCTGGAATGCAGACACTTTACTGTATGAATTAACATTGATTGTCTAACCTTGCGATGTGACTGGCAGAGCGGGGCAGGAGTGCGGTAATTCTCATGCACTACAGAAGGCATGGTGTTATCCAAATCCCAATAGCACTCCACTGAATTGATGAAATGACCGGGAAGGCCTAATTAAAGCTGTTCAGCTCAAATGTATTGATGTATTACATCTATTACTGTTTGGTTCAATAGGTCTACCCTATGAATGCTGCCATCCCTGTAAAGCAAACTAAACAGACTGCATAAATAATGCTGGAAGGGAAAGAGACACCCGTGGAATCAAAGCTGAATCATGCAAAATGCAACAGGCTCCCGTGTAGCTTATTTTCATGTAATTTTTATTCGTATAAGAATTCTATGATTCTTATACAAATAAAAATATTCCCTATATTTTATCAAGTAAGAAAGAAGACAAGTCCTGAGATTTAAAACTGCTACGTATTTTTTTAAGCATATTTTTTTTACTCTGTTATTCAAAATGTAATTCCTGAAAATAAGAAGACTCTTCAGAGATAACTTCTCTTTTTATGGTTAAAATATCTGTCAATAATAAATCCATTATAATGAACAGGAATTCTAGCTGTACAGTATATCATTTATGTCTGATTTTTTGGGGTAATATTATGTTGAAAATTCACATTGTGTTAACCATTTCCACAGAAATATGTGACTTCAAATTTATTTATAGTTTAGCTGCACATTTTTAGCAGAAAACTGATGTAGAAAATAAGTTGAATAATTCTGCTGATGAGTAGTGAGTTCACCAAAATATAGAGGGACCAGTACTATTCACAAAATAAGACTCAATTCACTTGCTTGTCTTTGTCTATGAGAAGTTGAACAAGTCTCAACAGAAAATGTCAAATATCAAACTTTGATCAAATATTAAGACCTCTAGAACTGTCAAAATATTACTGCTTACCGTTTATGGGATTTTTTTCTCTTTTTAACTGACATATATCTAGAAAAACAAAAATATTATAAAAATATTTAGCCTGAAAATGAGGAAAAAACCACACCAGTATTGCGTTTCAAACAGACCACACCAACTATGACACTTCCAGGTTTAGTTTTTATATTTACTAACTTTAAAAGCTTATGTATGAAATCTTAGTATAAAGCTAAATTATGTTTTTTCTTGTTTGTTTTTGGGCCTGTCAAACTTAAAAATTCATTGCTACCCTAGCTCTTCTGTACAGCGTGTTACAGAATTGTAAGTATGCATATCTATATTAAATTTGAGTGAATTTATAAATCTGTCTTAGGGACAGCATGCATATATACACATGAGAGGATGTAATAAAATAATCTACAATTTTAAAATATTTTTTCCTCCCTGAGATATGGCTTGCTTATATAACAAAGAGATATGTCCCCGGTATCTAAGTTCTTGAGTCTTTGGGGATTTGTACTTTGGCTAAAAAGGAAATGATATTAAACCCATTACTTTATAATACACCGGGACTATCAATTTTCTGTAATTCATTCTGAACTGTCATACAAAGAAGTTATAGCTCCATATACAGGCAGTTTTGGATCATATTGTAGATAATATAACACCATTAGTTAGGGTCTATAAAAACCCAGAGATGTATCAACATGGCTAGATTTTATGGTTTTTAGGAGCCCAAAGTAATCTAATATATTTTCTTGACCTCAGATGTAAAATATGGCCCTCGTGAATAAAGAGTGGTATTTTCCCTTTTGCTTCCTGAGAAGCTCAGCTTTCTGATAAGTTGTATTCCCTCTCATTTAATGACCATGGTGTTGGCAATTATCTCTTTTGCTCTCTCACTTGAAAAATCCCTGTGACCGATGGCAGGTGTGTTTTCAAAGATCAACCCACTGAATCAATGAATCACTGCATTGTTGAAGTTGGAAGTTACCTTAAGGAATCGTCTAGGCCAACCCTCCTTCTCAAAGCAGCATCAGCTAAAGCAGGTTGCTCAGGGCCATGCCCAATCCTAATTCGTATATCTAGAAATGGAGAATCTACGATTTCTTTGGTAACCCAGAATTTCTCACAAAAGCCTTCAGCTACACATCTTTCTCATCAGTTGTTTTCACTAATAAAGGAGAGTGTGGAAAATGAATTTGTTTCTGGTTGGAGAGTCTGCTGTCAGGATGAAAAGGGATTGAGATGAATCATCAGAGAATATTCAGATAAATTCATGGCTTGCAATTTGACAAATGTGTTATTATTGACCAAATGGTGACTTTGAGTCATAACACAGCTGTGGCAAAAGTTCACTGTTGATGTGCTTAGGGAGTAAACAGGCTATTTTTCTTGTATTTGTCCTATACTGCAAGCTGGCCGTGTAATTCGTCTGCCATGAATTTTATGGTGAGACTGGTGTCATGACTGGTATTTAAATGCACTAGAAATAGAATGGATAATTATCCTTCCAAAGTTACCTTGATGTAATCATGTGTAACAACCACTGCCTGGACCCGATATCTCAGACATTTCTAAGTACATCAGCTGGGCAGAATTAGATCTAATGTAGCTGTCCCACTAATATATAAAGAAAATCTTATGTTCTTGGTCAAGTAACTGGGAAACAAATGTTGTTTAAGACCCGAGTAGGCAGAAGGCTTTAAGAAAGGTATAAAGATGATCATACAGAAATAGATGCTAACACAGGTGCCTCATGAAAATCTGCTAACATAGATTGCAGAAGAATTGCAGAAGGGATACACCCTTGTCCTGGATTTAGTTAAAAACACGGTTCTATTTAGTGATTTTTACTCTCCAGTTTAGTCTCTTCTAAAAGGCTGCACTTTCTGAAGTTCGCAGCATGTTTCTGCAGACAGTGTGTGCTATTGGCAGCGATAACACCTGATGTTTACAGTCACTGCCTGGGACTGGGATGTAGAAAGGCTCTTGCTTATACTTATTCCTATAGTGACCAAGGCCATTGCTGGCTCTTGTGTGCCACGCTGGGGGTGCTGGGTAGTTAGAGGGGGCACAAGGAAGTAAAGGGTTGCACCTCTGGGGGGTAATAGACAGGACAGGTGACCAATGAGAGTATTTCATTTCATATGCGTGTGTATTCCATTCCATATATTTAGTATAAATTGAGTAATCATGAGAGTTTCGTTCCTTTTCTGCAATGGCTGGTGTCCAGAGAGGACTCCATCTGACCTCCTGATTTTGATCCAGATCCTGAGTTCCTGAATCCAGCTCCCTGTATCCAGCTCCCGCCGCCGCTGAGCCTGGGGTTCCCCCAGTGCCTCCTGCTCTGCAGCACCAGTGGTGATTGCTATCGGGGAAGGGAGTCGGGTTTGATATCAGGCTACTATCTATAGTTGTATATAGTTCTTTACTTTTATCATTTCACCATTATTTCTATTATTTTCATTAAAGCTGTTCTAGCTTTTCTTCTCTAACCCAGAAGTCTCTCTGCCTCATTCCCTTTTCCTTCCCATTTTAGGGGGGAAGAGGGGGTTAGAGAGCATATGTCCGGGTTAGTAGACGGCCTAGCCCTAACCCGTGACAACCCTGAATCACCAAGAGAGTAATTCCAGAAACAATCTCCACTGTTCCCTAAATGAAATGGGAATGGTAATTCTGACTTAAATGGCTAAAAAATTGAGTTAAAGAATTTTAGAAATAAAAATGCTATTTAAAGTATCTCTTTGATCCTGTCTTTTTATATGTTTTTCTGTTTCTTTTATGTACCAACAGATTTTTTATCTGGATTGTTTTATTATCATGGACCTCATATGGAAATACCCATATCATTATAATGTGAAGAAATTTTGATTCCACTCAATGGGATCAGTAAATAAAATGGCTACTTGAAAAGTCATCTGGAATTCACTTGGGTTTCCTGGAACAAGCCTATTGCAGTAGTTCTCACTTTGTGGAGAGGAAAAAGATGAGGCTATTTCTAAGTAAAACAATCAAATGAGAGGATGCTAAAAAAGAATAAATTAATTATTATCTGGACTAAAGCAAAGCAAAACAAAACAAAAACCAACACAAATGTGGAGTAAGAAACATAAGTTTATATACTAACTCCAAATCATTACAGATGAACTTGATGGCTTTATATTAGGAACTTCACATGATCTCTTATTACTATTACGTGAATTAATACAATTCAGTAAATGTAATACATGTCTCTTTTGAATCAGTTTCAGAGTCTTATCTGAAATCACATCAGTCTGCTTTGGATAGATGCACTTGTGCAGACAGCACAGGAAATTCATAAAAACACACCACTGACAAACTTCAGTGGTATAGTATATAGTGCTGTAATTGTTACCTTTGTATTTCTTCACCAAATTTGTTAATTGTTTAGGAGAAGTAGTAAATAGGTTTATGAGATGACAAAACACAAAAATGAGATTAAAATGGATATCAGTGTCACGGAAGTCGGATAAGAAAGAGGCAAATTTTGTTGTTGGGCACAAAATGCGTGAACAGGAATTCAGAAAATTCAACCTAAAGGTAGGTTAATCTAAAATATGTCTGTACAATACATGAGGAAAATTTTTAATGATTATATTGAAAGAGACCTTGAACTTGTATTGCTCTGTATGTGTTCGAGCTGTATAATTTTCTGATAGAACATCTCCTATGTACATATTCAGGTTTAAGCAAAACAGCTGATCTGAATCTACATGTAGAAACATCCTGTTCCTCAAGTGAAAGATAATTCTTTGTGGAATATCCAATTCACCTCTTTCAGAGCTTGGAGGATTCTTTTATTATTTATTTTCTTTTATTTCTTTATTAATTCTCAATGATTGACTCAAGATTACATTTCTTGTACTTAAAATGACCATTTGATTTATAGAATTCTCTGGTAACTTAAAAGGATTTCAGTATTGAAGGATGTCTTTACACCCCTTTTTAAAAAGAGATAGCAATTTTAAGTGTCAGCTTTTGAGTACCCAAGCATTGATTTTCAAAAGAAATTTCTTGGAATCTTTCTGGATAAAGATATCCTTAAATTCTACTCAGAATTGCGACAAAGTTCATACACTCCCTGCTTTCTAAAGGGCTTATATTTTCAGCTGTCTCCCTCTCTTCTAGCCTCTCTTCTCTCCTCCTTCCTCTCCTGCCTTACTGTGGCAGTGTTGGTAACAAATATTATTCCACTACTGCATTATCCAGTAGAAGTATCCATCTTCAAGTCTTGTCTGTGTTATGAATGGAAGTTAATACCTCCCATTGTTTCAACAATCTTCCAAAAAAACATCTACTCTGTGACACAACTTGATGGATCCATTCTTCATTTAGCTGTTCACGTGGAAATGTGCTTATAGCAAATTTTGTTTTGAAAAAGTTTCCTAAATGGCTCAGTAGAGGTCAGGACTCTTAGAATTACACACATAATTATTAATAAAACTGATTGCTAATTTGTCAGTTCTGTGCTGAATGTTAAATTGCATTTATATCAATATTCAAGCTGTGTCGGTCCTGAACAACCCTACCTCCAGCTGAGATCACAGAAAATGATGTACAACCTCAAGCTAACATACTCTTCATCTCCATATCAAGTACAATGACATTACAGTACATACTAATGTAAATTTACTCAATAACACTTTGAAAGGTGCCATCTGTGTTTTCTTTAAACCTTTCAGGATTTACTGGCACAGAAGTGTGGCAAGAAAGGAGGAGAGAGAAGGCACAACTACAATGTCATACTCATATAAACATACGATAGTTTGGGTTGGAAGAGACCTTAAAGATCATGTAGTTCCAACCGCCCTGCAATGGGCAGGGACACCTCCCACTAGACCAGGTTGCTCAAAGGCCCATCCAGCCTGGCCTTGAGCACTTCCAGGGAGTGGACACCCAAAAGTTCTCTGGGTAACCTGTTCCAGTGTCTCAGCAGCCTCAGAGTAAAATATTTCTCCTTAATATCTGATCTAAATCTACCAGTTTGAAACTCTCTTCCAGTTTGAAACTTTTATCCCTTGTCCTATTGATATGCTCCCTGATAAAGAGTTTCTTCCCTTCATTCCTGTAGGCTCCCTTTAAGTACTGGAAAGCCACTATAAGGTCTCCTCCAGCTGAACAACCCCAACTCTCTCAGCTTGTCCTCTTGGTGGAGGTGCTCCAGCCCCCTGATCATCCTTGCAACTCTCCTCTGAACTCTTTCCAACAGGTCCATATCCTTTTTATGTTGTGCATCCCAGAACTGCAGGTAGGATCTCATGAGAACTGAGTAGATGGGCAGAATCACCTCTCTCAACCTGCTGGCCATGCTCTTTTCACGTAGCCCAGGATGCAGCTGGCTTTCTCGGCTGCAAGCACACATTACTGGTTCTTATTTAGTTCTTTATCCACTAAGATCAAGCCTTTCTCTGCTGGGCTGATCTCAATCCCTTCATCATCCAGCATGTATTTGTGCTTAGGATTGCCCTGAACCAGATGCAGGTCTTTGTACTTGGCCTTGTTGATCTTCATGAAGTTTGCCTGAGGCCACTGCTCAAGCCTGTTAAGGTCGCTCTGGGTGGCATTTCTTCCTTCCCAGGTGTTGACTTCACTACACAGCTTGTTGTCATTGGCAAACTTGCTGAGGGCACACTCAGTCTTATTGTCCATGACACCAACAAAAATGGTGAATGGCACTGGTCCCAATACTGACCTACAAGGAATGTCAGTCATCGCTGTTCTCCACTTGGATATCGAGTCTTTGACTGTAACTCTTTAAGTGTGATCATTTAGCCAATTCCTTGTCCACCAAGTGATCCATATTTTAAAACTATATCTCTCCAATTTAGAGATAAGGATGTTGCATGAAATAATGTCCAATGCTTCGTGCAAGTCTAGGTAGATGATGTCAGTTCCTCTTCCCTTACCTGCCAAGACTGTAACTTGATTGCAGAAGATTACAAAATTTGTTAGGGATAATTTGCCCTTAATGAAGTCATGTAGGCTGTTGCAATCACCTCCTTATTATCCACGTGCCTTATCAAGGTTTCCGGGAATTTCCATTCCATGACCTTGCCTGGCACAAAAGTGAGACTGACTGCTCTGCATTTTCTTGAGTCTTCCTTTTTTCCTTTTCAAAAATGGTGAGTATATTTCTTCTTCTCCAGTCAGTGGGAGCTTTGCCGGACTGCCACAACTTCTCAAATAGGTTGGATAGTGGTTTAGCAACTTCATCTGACACTTCCTTCAGGATCTGTGGACACATCTCATCATTTCCCTGGCTATTGCACTGTCATATTCCTTAGATGGTTTTAAACTTGATCTTCTCCTATAGTGACCAGTTCTTCTGCCACTTGGGTGGTGTGGCTGGGTCACTTGTTGGTGAAGACTGAAGCAAAAGTCATTGAGTACCTCAGTTTTCTCCATATCCTGGGTAACCAGGTCTCTCATTTCCTTCTGGAGAGGGTCTACATTATCCCTAGTCTTCTTTTTGTCAGCAATATACCTAGAAAATAGAAACTTTCTTGTTTCCTTGGTGTCACTGGCCAAATTTAATTCTACCGTGATTTTGACTTTCTTAATGTGATCCCTGACCGCTTGGTAATTTCTCTGTGATCCTTCGTAGAATGGCCTGGGCTGGAAGGGACCTTAGAGATCATTTTAATCCAACCTCCCTGTTGTGGGCAGGGACGTCACCTCTTGACTAGGTCAGGCAACACATGAGAACCGAACGGGAATTGAACCCGTGACCTTTGGTGTTTCAAGCACCACGCTCAACCCACTGAGCTAAACTGGCTTCCACATTACCTTGCTTCCAACTTCAATAGGCTTTTTTATTTCCTGATTTGTCCGGGAGCTCCTTGTTCATCCATGTTGGCATCCTAGTGTTTTTGCCTGCCTTCCCCTTTGGTGCAGTGCATCCTTCCTCACCTTGGAGAAGGTGATGCTTGAATACTAACCAGCTTTCTTGGGCACCTCTTCCCTTCAGAGCTTTATCCCATGGTACTCTACCAAGCAAATCCTGGAAAAGGTCAAAATCTGTTTGCCTGAAGTCCAGAGTAGCAAGGTTGTTGTATGTCCTCCTTACTTCCCTAAGGATCTTGAACTTCACCATTCCATGGTCACTGCAGCCAAGGCTGTCCTTGAGCTTCACATTCCCCACCAGAGAGTTGGTGAGAACAAATTCCAGCAGAGCATGTCTCCTTTTTGACATCATCGTGTTCCAGGAACCTCCTGGATAGCTTGTGCTCTGCTGTGTTGTCCCTCCAACTGATATCGAGGTAGTAGAAGTTTCGCATGAAGACCGGGGCTTGTGAACATGAGACTGCTTCTGTCTACAGAGGGCCTAATCCACCCAGTCTTCCTGGATGGGTGGCCTGTAGCAGACTTCAACTATATTGTCCCCTATCTCTGCCCTCCTTTTAATCCTGACCCAGAAACTCTTAGTTGGCTTGTCATCCACTCCCATGTGGATCTCCATGAACTCCAGCTAGTCATTGACATAAAGGGTGACATCCCCTCCTTGTCTACCCTTCTTGTCATTCCTAAAGGGCCTGGTCATAGAAGCCTTCCCACTACATCTATGTGATACCAATAAGATCGTAGTCCTGCAGGCATGCACACATCTACGCATGTTTTCATAGAGGCATTGAGGTTGAGCACCCAATGAAGCTGACTTACTGCCTGGATTTCCCTGGTACTGCTTTTCACGTGCTCTCCCACTGACCTGTGACCCCTCTGCAGGCTCTGTGAATCTATTGTTGGCACTGGCATCAAACTGGTTGGAGTGGGATAGATTGAAGTTCCCTTTCCCTGGCAACTATAGTTTCAAAAAGGTTTTTTAAAATTTCAGTCAGAGGGCTTTCATGCTCCTAGCCTTGTCTAAAAAGCCACTCACTACATGACCCAAATTTAATTCAAGCTATTCATTAAAGCTCTAATCAATATGTCACTTGGAGGTGTTATGCTGTGATGTTGTTTATGTATTCAGTTTGAACTGTTTTTCATTTCTATGTGATAATGCTTGGAAAATAGGACTGTTTATGAACATCATAACTGTCACCTGTCATGGACAAATAGCTTCCGAAGTGTGGCCAATTAGATTAAAATTTATGTTTATTCACACTTATTAGGGTCTCATAGAAGTAAGTATGTTGCATGTTTCTCCTTCACAAAACGTGAGTCAGGAAGTCACTGTCATTGCCCAGCTGCTCAGCTCATTCCCTAAGGATCCTCTTCAAAAAGGGGATATAAAACACCACTCTATCATGTGGAATAAACTACCATTGCACTGTGCAAAATCCTGATAAGAATGTCTTTCAAATAACCACAGTTGCAAAGAGAGCATCCATTTTATATTGACAGTCAATTGGTAATGATCACAGAACAAGAACTAACTTTGCTTTGGCAGTGGATTTTTCTTATTTGCATTACAGGTCAGCAACTGAATGATATCTGTCAAGCTGTATGCAATCACGTCTGAGTAAATAATGATTTCTGCATGTCAAGCTTTGCTTAACAGTAGTTTTGTCTGAGCAGTGCTAGCAGCAAAATGCCCATTAACTGCTTCCACCCATTGTTCTTAGATAATTATCTGTATTTTTGCTTTCTGGGGTGATAGGAAACAACATGGACACAAGCCATTTGTTCTGTGTTTTTTCACAGGCTTTACATTGCTGTGGGTTAGAGTCTGCTCGGTCACATCACATGGCACAAGACAACCTGAGACATTACAACAGCTTCATGGATTCATCTTGCTTAAGGAATATAAGGTAACATCACAGAAAATTTTTATTTAAATAGGCAGCCACTTATGCATGATGCAAAAAACTGAACTACTGAAGTAAATCAGAAAACAAAATCAGCAGCTGTGCTATGGGTTTTTCTTACATTATAAAGATGCTTAGTGTTAGAATAACTATGAGAAATTACTGGCTGCCTAGTCATGAATGCTTCTGTAAGTCTCACTTTCATTAACAGGCAATGTGTGATTCTGGCTTACAGTAAATCTGTGTGGGGAACAATTACATCCCTGTCACATTTGTACCCAAAAGAATTTAGAGAATACATGTGAATTGCCAACAATCTCTCATGAGGTTCATGTAACTTATTGAAATACTTAACACTAGCTCTTACGACGCATATTTATTTCTTCCTTTAAAATCTCATTCCCCATAGCAAATACATTTAGGCGTATTAGTAAGTGGCCAAAACCAGAACTGTTTATTCTACCAACTAATCCTATGGATTTTACTGCAGTGGGATTCAGCTCTGTACCATCCTTGATTAACATCTGGCTCTGTAAAATAAAACTCCCAGTTGCCAAAACTAATAAAAGTATAATCTTTTGCAACTTTTTTCTTCAGTCTCCAGTCATCAAAAGTAAATATTAAAATAGAGAAAAATATTACAGCTATTTTAGAACAAGGTAGGTGAACCTTTGTTGCATTTCATTTTACATAAGCAAAGCTATGGTCCATTTAATTTATCTTCACAAAACTTCTCAACTTTTGGATCCAAAATTAATGCCACTGAAATCAATGGCCTAGATCGTAGTTTGGACTTTGGTCTTTTCTATATACAGATTCATTTGATACTTACTTATACACCTCTGTGTGTAAAACCAGACTTTGTGAATCAGATGCTTTCTACTCACTGAAATGCATGAGTGAGAATGACGTAATGGACTCCAGAGATCTACTTGGTTTTTCAAATATTAAGATATCTACTGCCCTTTGAAAGACCCTTAGCTATTCCTCCTGGTTTCCAGCTGCTCCGGGAATTCATGAATCTCCATGCCAGTCTCATCTAGGTGTCTCATACCTACATACAGGTATTTAGCACATCCTGTGTCATAACTAGCAGTCCTGTTCACCTCTCAAATGACTTAGGACGGCTCAGATATCTCAAGATGCCTGTGTTTTAGCAGATAACTCAAGTCATGGATTTCTATTACTTATTTTGACAATCTGCATACATGGTTTACATGTTGATAAATAAAAAGTGCATGGTTGTCCAAACTTGGTGCTAAACTCCCATATTCCTCCGTAAAGAGTTTCCTTGTAAAAGCTACTGTAAAGAGGTGTAAGAGTGACTGAGAAATGAATTATTGCCTTAATAATAATTAATGCCACAGCAGGAACTGTGATATTGAGGTAGTGTAAAATAGTCTTACAGTAAACAAGAACAAAAAATAGTCTTAGAGTAAACATGAACAATCATTTGAGAATACTGTTAACTTTTCAGTCTCACTTTACAATAAATATTCTAGATGTAATTCTGGCAAATCTTTGTAAGGATCAGAGCATGGGAGAAAAAGGCAATATATATCCTACATTTCTGTTCTTTCAGGAATACAAAGAAATGTCTCAAATCTGCAAATTCAATGCAAAACTTAATCAGACTTGGATAGTTTGATTTGGAGGTGTTACACAACACTAATTCTAATTTCCTTCCGACATTATTTGGGCCTTGATTTAGCAGAACACACAATCTTTTGCTTAATATTTTACATATTAATCTCACCTAACTGTCTACAGATTCAGACATTCAAAGGCCATCTGAGCTTTCCTAAATTACCCTGCTGGGCTGGACTACCGATTCTCTCTTGAGAAGATCATGATCCTTCTGTATATTTGGTGTCTCTTGAATAGGTAATTTATGGATATCTCAGTTTTACCTCGGTATTTTTAATGGCACTAGTTACTTATGTGTGGGTAATAGAATGTACAATCAGTTGAAAGAAGAAATCTGCAGAAGGTAACTAAGTATTTCTATTTTACAATGGAATTAATCATCCTTTGAAAATGTCTCTCTCTCGCTCTGGATGCATGACGAAAATGGACAGCTAACTTACTTAGCCTTAGATTGGAAAGCTTATGTGACCTGAATCCCTCCCTTAGCGAGTAAAACATAACAAATCAGCTGTCTTTGTGACAAGTATTATTTTTTATTTATTTTTTTTCTCTGTGGAAGGGACTTTTGTTTTAAGGGACCAAATTGTTATAGCAGTTCATGAATAAACATTAGTGCCGTCTTGGTAAGTTTTCAAGATGACTTGTTTTACTACACAATGCTTGCACTGATTTTAATGCAGTGACCTACACAGTGTTATTTTTGACCCAGCTTAAGTGAGCAGAAAGAGTACCAAAAATTACATTCACTCATTTGTCTAAGAAAGCATTTTTATAAGATAATACTATTATATCGTAATTTGAGGTTTGGTGTATTAGAAATAATAATAATAAAATATTCTCTGACTCTAAACTCTTAAATGGTATGAATACATTCATTTGATTGCAAAGGAGACTTATAGAACAAAATTTCAAGCCTGTTCTTGAGTAGATACAGCAGGTGTATCCTCCCAGGTCTGTGATGTTTTCCCTGGCAGCAGCTCTCAGGCAGATTTCAGAGAAACTGCCAGAAACCTCCGGGTTTGGGTCTAGCCCGCCAGCCTAGGTTTATCCCCAGGAAGTTGGCTGGTAGCCAAAGATAGGCCAATATGACTTTGGCTGAGCACAGCTCAGATATGACTGAACTTTAAAATGGGGTCTTGCTGGGGGGGTGTGCGAGCAAGTCCCTTCGGAGCAGCAGGTCCTTCAATCGGGGCATAACCTCCCTCTCGGTCAGGAATGCCAGCCAAGGCAACTCATAAAGGTTCAGAGTCCTCATCTTTATACTGGTGAGAGTGTGTGTTGTTATTCTAAGGGCAGAATTGGGTGTAATACAGTAATCACTCTTCTCAACTGATATCAGAACTTGTAAATATGTGGAAACTTTAATTTGTTAATAAATTCAGTTTAATTACATTGGTTCATTAACTGAGAATGGGAGCACTCTTCACAGTAGATACAGAACAGTGCACTAAATTTGAAATTGGCAGTATTTTATGATTAATCATATTTTAGAAATGAAGAACTGAATCCTGATACAATGAACCTAAGTAAAAATTATCTCTTTTTTTAACAAAAAGAATGAAATTATTTTAGGCAATATTAATGAGCATGTGACTCATCAAGTGCTATACTCACAAGTTGAATGCAGTCTGGGAGTTTAAGAGAAAAATCGTAATATATCACTGCCTACAGGAAGGTCTCATGTACGGTTGTTTTGGGTCCACTGAACCGAAGAAAGATCTTTGGAGTCTTTAGATCCATCCTCTAGACTCTTATAGGATGACTGACCTGTTATTCATCTTATTTACTATGGTGTTAATGTGCCTGTTCCACTTCGGGGATGAGGCATTACAAAAAGTTCCATTGTGTTCAGTGAGAGGTTTCAGTATAGCTACATGCAAATACTGTATACCCTTTGCAACTGTTACAACAAATCAAAGTTAAATGTCCTCATTTATTTTAAAATAAAAAGCATGGAGCATAAATATGTCAGTTGGTGTTGTAGATAACCACCCATAGTAAGGATATAGAGACTTTCTCTGAAGTGCATTAGTAATAAAATGACCAGTCTGGATCAAATAAAGCCCTCAGCTATGCTTCACGCTTAATTATGCTCAAAATGATTCAAAACTATTTGCTAGCTGTGTCTACTCTAATTTCCAAACTGATGGTCACACGGCTGATGGAATACTAAAAAACAACTCATGCCACTGAGCAGGGTGACCAGCAGCAGCACCAGAAACTAGGGGAGTTGTGGGGTTTTTTTTTTTTGTATTTTGCTTTCACCCATGGCAGTGAGTTGGTGTGTGGCTTAGCTGTCAAACAGAATCAGTCCATGCAGCAGAATGGGCATGATGCAACTTGGAAGAAATCAGCTGACATAAGGTGGAATCATCTGTGAAAGGGAAGAGGTCGGTATTGGCGGGTTTCGTTAGATGTCTCAGGAAGAGAAAGAAAAGCGTCAGTCTCTGCATGGATCCTTACAGCTCTCTGGAATGGCAAGCCATTGATAATGACAAGGTGCCATCTGTTAAGAGGCTATTCTGGAAGAAAAACCTGAGGATTTTGCTGTGCTGCAGTCAGCAAGTGGCATGTTTGTCATATCAGGGGCCCATGGATGTCTGCAGACAGGTGTACCCTTGTACACACCAGTTTTCTGAATCAGCTACGTAACAGAAGTGGTAAATCTATTACAATTATTTCAGGAACTCTGGCAGTTATTCTAAATACAAATAGCTGTGTTAAATGAGTGTTTTCCACTTCTAATGTCTTCCAGGAACAACACATTATTTCAGATCACAGGCCTCTGTTGGGGTTGGTTGATGTAGCATTTATTGTATGTGGAAAAACAAAACTGAACAGAGAACCAAAACATTACACTATCCAGCTAATCAATATCTTATGCATTCCTTTTAGCTTCATTTTTGTCAGATTTTCTTATAAACATTGTTGACTTTCAATATTAAATCCCAAGAAAATCTATTTTACATTTGTGAAACTTGAAAAATGTCATATGTATGAAATATGCTTGCTTAAACAAATTGATGGTTTGCAGATATTTCTGCATATTGCTTATTTTATCTTACAAAGCAACCAGTTATGCTATGTGTCTTTGATTATTTAATTTAAGGAAACTAAATTCAATAGAATTGCAATTCTGTCACTCCTTGCATTATAAATATGAATTAAAGAAAGCCATATTTTCTACAGAAAAAAAAATAGAGTATGCTAATGAGCTTTTTATTAGGGCAGATTTTACTTTCAAAATATTCTACAGACAGCAAGAATAATGATACTACTGCAATGTAGACCATGGTACAAAGAATATGACTATGATTAGATGCTTTCTGCAAGTGATGTTTTAAAGTCCTCTCAAGCCTGAGTTGCACAGTACTAATATACAATAATATCACTAATAATTTAAAATAATGTGTTATTCCAGACAGACTGGAATCGTTCTGAGCTGGAATTGTCATTGTTCTCAACAGATCTTCATCAACTTTTAACTGCTTCCTTCGAGAATACCCTTGACATGTCTGAATGTGCTAGTTTATTTGGGGATCACAAATTCAAGAAATCTGGTAATTACACTATCAAATCTCAGACCTGTAAATCATGATCTACATTGTATTTTTCTCTCTATTGGGTGAAGATCCTCAGTTAGGGCTCTGTTGTGTCCTGCTATTTGGATACGCTAGTAAAGAACTAAACAAGTCAGTAAGAAAGAGTCATGCAAAGGACAAAGCGTTGATACGGCAAGACCTTGAAACTGCAAAATTATCAACTTTAAGGAGGCAATTGTACGAAACACAGAATATGCATGCTTGTCAGGCAGTTACCAATCAATGGAGTCAGAGTGGAGCGTGAACAGCTTGTGCTGGGCAGCCTGTAGCCAATCACAATATGCATGATGTGTGCTAAGGAAAGCAAGAACAGTACAAATGTGTGCTACTTTTGCAATAAAGCGGCGATTATTGGAACATCATATTGGTGTCGTGTCGTCCGTCCTCGCATGGATCCCCACAGGGCTCCATATTGAACCCAAACAAAATAGTGGCTGTAGATACAGTGGGAGCAGGCCTTGACCCTCAGGTGTCAGTTGGAGGGGAGGTTCCCGTTAACAGTGATGAGAGTTCTGAGAGGTCATCTGGACCATGTGCAAATTATTCTTTGCTTATGGAGTTAATTAGACTGACTTCTCAGCCGGACAGAGTCACAGAATCACAAAATGTTAGGGGTTGGAAGAGACCTCGAAAGATCATCTAGTCCAACCCCACTACAAGAGCAGGATCTGTAGAACTCCAGTCTGCCACGAAGCTATACTGATTTTCCAAAAACAGACTATGGCCACAGACGTGTTCATTCTAGGATTTTACAGAACTTTTCAATTATAATGTACTCTAATGTGACCTGATATTTTTCTTCCATTTTACTCCTTTTATAAAACTGGAAGACTTATTCCACTGGCCGATTGTCTCCTGCTTTCATATTGACTCTGTTGAATGATCTGGGCATGCTTTACCGGCATCCTATCCTAGGGTCTTTTGTGCTTCGAGCACAGTTTTCACCTAGCTAAGAAATTTGGCTAAGCATATGACATTTTGTTCTCTTGGTGTCAACTACTTACTCTGTGTCAGAGAAAAAAAAATTGTTAATATTTTGCATGTTTATGATTTGTGAAGATCTTGGGAAGATATATATGTTATATACCTATTCTAAATTTAATATCTTTCTAAATTTAACTATTTTATTACTGGATGTATCCAGGAGTAAAGTTTCAGGGGACTATCTCTGCTTTCTTCCTAAAACTAGAGGAAGATTACTTAGATGCACATTATTTTTTTTTTGTCATTATTATTAATCATCATTATGATAACAACTTAACAAAATAAACAGACAAAAAATCTTCATTTACTATTATGCCTTGAGAGGTATAGTGGTCTATATAATTCTCTTTTGGAAACAACCAGGTAGAGATTAGAGGAAAGGGAACTGAAAGCGAAGGAGGAAGGAAGGAAGGATAAGAGGAAGGAATTTAGAGATGGAGGAAGAGTGGAAAAGAAGATAATAGAGTCAAATTTCACACAGAGATGAAATCAATAAAACTATGTTGTTTTAAATGACAAACGGAATAGGATCTTCTGTGCATGAGCTGAGAATTTTAGAATGAAACAGATGTGTCAAGCCTGTCAAAGAGATCTGTGAGTTTTTACTTAGCACATATTTGAAAGTATTTGACTGATGTACTCCATGGGCTAAAAGTCAGTCTTCACAAAACTTTGGAGAAGAGACATCCTTACTGAATACAATTTAGAAGGGTGGCTTCAGTTCAATCAATTTCAGATGTTTATGATATAGATATCTGCAAAGAAGCAAGTAGCTCAGTTAATTTTCTTGCATAAACATGTCTAACACCATTTGAGTACATCCACTCTGGCCTCCAGCTGCCATTCCAGAGCAGTACACATTTCCAAGAGGTCTTATGTAATATATGACTGCTATCTCGATATGCAAGTCATGGGTACTATGTGGCATCTCAAATGATGTCAGGCATTGAAGTATGAGAGGCGAGTAGGGCTTGACTAAAATGTGGTTTAAGAAATCCGTCTAGCATGTGGACAGGTAGATTGCAATAGCTTACACTTAATGTAGGCGAGTCTGTAATATTCAAAAATATGCTTCAGTCCCATCATGGTTAAGGCACACAGTACATCTTTGCTTTGAAAATCAACAAGGGATTACAAAAACAATACTCTAAATAGAGGAAATGAGAAAATTGGGAGTAAAGAAGAGGAAAAAGGGACAAATGGTATTTAAGAAGCATAGACTAAAAAAAAAAAACACAAGAGACTATGACAGAAAAATAAGTCTTTTACCTTATATATTTTTAATTAAAAAAGCCTTATGTGCAGTGCTATAAATAGGCAAGTTTAGTTGTGATTCAACAAAGTATATTTGTCCCTGCTCACTGCAGAGGGATTGAACTAGATGACCTTTAAAAGTCCCTTCCAGCTCAACACATTCTATGATTCTATGAATCATTCTATGATTCCATATAAAGAGATGTTTCAGTTTCACTTGAGAATTTTGCCAAGTCTTACACAACACCTTTTCCACTTTGGCTATAGGAGGTTCATGCGCTTTTGACTAATTAATAGTCTTAAACTGTGTGTTGAGGTAAAATAACTGGAACAAAGCTGTAACTTTTGTTGTAAAGCTACAAATTTGGATTCCACGTAGCAATATATGAAAGGTCTTTGCACTTCTTAAGCACGGCAGTTTTCGAGAAGCTTTGAAAAAAAAAAAAAATTAAACCCAAAGGTTACTTAAGATGAATATTATACCTTGGGCATCATGTTTTTCACAATCATTTTGGGTGCAACTCTGAAAAATCCAACAATACTTAACAGTAAGTGCTCAACTGTAGAACTTGTTAGACTTTGCTGGTGATCTCTCAAGCATGGGAATTGTTCTACTGAGCTGCTACTTAATTACTTGTACCTTATTATTCACATTTCTTATTAAACTAGTAGACTGTCTTTTCTGTGGTGTATCTTTTCTCTCTGGAACTGGGATTGTATTAAATTACTGTATTTTACCTCATCCGGAATGTTTTACAGTTGCACTCTAATCACTTTAAGACTTTCATTTTTGCATAACGTTTTAATGGTACTGACATATTTTGTATTATATTGCATGCATATTTTACACACATGTTTTTGGGATAAACTATTTGGAGCCTGATTCTGCTGCACACACTCAGTCAGTGGGACTAACTTTATGAGAGAATACTCTTCAGGGAAATAACATCAGATTTTTAAGTTGACACCCTGAATTTCATAGAATGGGTAAGTAGTTGATCAGGTTTTGCTGTTTATGGAACAAACTAAGGAATTTCAGTATAGCAAGATACCAAATAAATGTGCTTCACCTCAAATGGATAGGTAGATGTAACTGCATAGATATGTTTCTGATGATTTCAGAGATTAATTTTCCAATATATAGTTAGGTAGACTTCACCTTAGTATTTCCAAATTATTTATGGAGAAACACCTAATTCTCCTATGGTAATTTCACAATGTCATTTCTTATAGTCTTTTACTCTATACAGGTCCAATCTTAGAAACAGAACTGTTGTCACTGGAGACATTATTTAGTTGAATTATGCACCAAGGGAAGGGCATTTAGGTAAGATTAATATTAGCTGTCAAATATCCACGGGTTAGAGAGCCTAGACTAACTGATGTAGTGACAGAGAAAAAAGAAAACATGTTGTATAACACTCAATGTTTTTTCTTAGGGCGTGAAGTAGCAGTAGTTTTCATTACCACATGAGAGAGTTTGCTCTCATTTTAGCTTGTATCAACAATTTTAGTCTTGCAAAAACAGAAGGTATTTCTAACTGTGGTGCAGCAGGTGGTATTAATGAAGAAGAGATTAAAAAGTCATTAATTCCACTGTACCAAAAAATGGATTGGTACTTGTCACACATGGAGCACAGGAAGAGCATGTGGAAAATTGTGGAGTTGCAGAATATCTAACTCAAAAGATTATCTCTAGTTTTCTGTAGTCACATGAGTTTTAATTCCCATGTTTGCCTTTTGAAGATGCTTTTTTTTTTCTTTGAAAACCAGAACTGAGAGGTCAAGGTTCAGAGGATGTTTTTGAAAAAAATATTCTTCCCTTAATTTTGGGCTTGCTAACATTTTAAAATGTTTACTGTGTAAATGTCTAGGTTTGAACTGATCAGTTAAAAAACTGTTAGACCCACAGGAGAATGGTAAGTACTACAAACTTTCACCTCACCTATTTCCTATGACTAATTTAGACTGAAATGAATATGTGAATTTCTTCTGAAAAAACATAGTTCTACATATTAGCTGTAAGGCAACTGGTGGCAGTATGAGGTATGCAGTATTGATACATATGTTGAGACAAACACATTTCAGATACATGTATTCTTTTTTTTTATTTGCCTTTAAGGGTTCATTCTGTTTTATAGGGATGTTTGTTTTCCATTACATTGTTTTCCTGGAGCTAGTCAGTACATTCTGCAGTGTAGAGGCATAAAACTAATAGGAATCAATGGATTTTGATTACTATGTTTGAGAGGAAAAATTCCCTGTTGAAGCTGTGAAAATATGTTGGAAAAATATACACTTATTGTGGGGGTGTAGTTGATTTCCATTCAGTATGAAGAGTTGCCCAGGAGATTTTCTGATTTTTCAACTGCATCAATTATTTTAACAGTAGGTACAACCAAGCTGCCTTCACCATGTCTCTAGACCTATATGACCACAACAGCAGTGCTACTTCTACTGCTACAAGGTTAAAGGTATATTTGTTCAGCTATTGCCTGCAGGTATATGTGAAAGGAGAAAACATCAGCTCCTTTGAGGGTATCTGGTCAAGCACCTTTTCAGTGCGAAAGAAGATAATCAGTAAAGGAGGAAGCCATAAACAAGAACATTCAGGCACACAAACCCTACTGATAAATGATAAGGGCGGGAGTCAGACCTAGTCTGTCACACTAATTGAGAAGGATTTGTGTGAGTGTGGGAACGCTTCTTCCAGCAAGGTTATCTGATGGGAGATCTTGTCAAATGGGAAACTTAGGAAAAAGGGGAAACTAGTAACAAAACATATAGAGACACAGACCTGACAGGTCTGTATTGGAGACAAAGACAAGAAAAAAAACTGGTTAGTCATAGTAACTGATGTGGGCTATCAAGAAGCTGAAGGCAAACATGGACTTCACAACTGAACACAATGAAAAACTCAGGGTCCTGGATGTTGGAGGTTGTCGTGGGGACTATGCCAGGTGACAGGGCAACAGGTAGGGAAAGTGGATGAGGAAGCAGCAAAGAAGAGGTAGACTGAAAGGGGTATAAAAGGTGCCCATCACACATGAAATAGAGCTGGTCTTGTCTGGCTGAGTCCTGTGCCTGGTTGCTCCAGTGTGACCAGACACCAAACAGGATGTCTCTCATTCAATCAGGGGTATCAGGTGGGTGGAGGGTCCGTGCTGGTATTTGGGGAGACCCAGAAGTGTGGGGAGACCCTCAAGTGGGGAATGTGTGAGTGCTGCATGTATGCAGTGAGGACTCAGTGGAACTAACCAGCAAGTTGAGGACCTGTAAGGCGGGTAAAGAAGGGCCAGGATCCATGTAGGCAGAGGGCCTGTGTTGGTACTTGAGGTATCCGAGACTGTGGGTATGCTTGTAAAACTGGAGAGCGTGGTGAGTGTGCTGCACAAGTGACCTTCTGCCTCTGTCAGCCCAAGAGGAGGAAGAAACGTGGGTGTCTGTGCCTGCGTCTAGTGTGAGTCCTGATTGCGGGTGTTGCTGGGGGCAATCCCTTGTCAGTGGCTGTCTGCGTGACCAGCCATGTTCATGTTCTCTGTACTTGTCCACGTCTGTTATTCTGGGATATGTGCTCAGCTTCAGTACTGATTGAACCGGCAAAGGGGAAAACATCAACTGTGCTGGGTCCCTCAGTCTGAGCAGAGACCTTGGGTCTTTGAGGCTGGAGGAGGCAGCTGCTTCTAGCATCAGTTAACATTGTCATTCTTGGAATGTATATAATTCACTTGACAATGTCCTAACTTAAAAAAAAAAAAAAAAGAAAGAAAAAAAAGTGGAAGTATGACAGAAGGTGGGGAGATTTTGTTTATAACAGATTTCTTTTTCTTATTGACAAAATAACCTTATAGAATTTCATTAAGAATGACAAACCTATAGAAAACCAATCTATAGAATTCTTATGCAGGACTACAATTTCCTATTATATTGTATGGAGTAAAAACCGACTGTATTTGTACTTTTTGGTCAATTTATAAGATTGAGCAGCTCTTGTAGAAATATTCTGACTCCACCTACTTTATCCTATAATTATTACGGGAACTTTTTGGAGCTCACTCACTTCACCCTGTCATGGACACACCCACAAAACAAACAGGGCAGCTACTAAAAATTAAGGTTTCTTTCAAACAGAAAATTACCCTGCACTCTGACAGACGAAGTATATTACTAAGGATGTTAGTTGGGAATATAATACTATATAACCTTCTTTACAAATTAGTGAACTTTTCTTTCAGGAAGATGATCCAAAATATGTACGTACTCACAAAAGATAGGAAAAAACCTCTCCCTCAGGGGTACCTGAAAAGGGGAATCACTTACCCACAGAGGCCAAGTGTTTGCTCAAGGATATGTCCAGCAGTATCACTCACCAGGGGGAGGTTGAGGGCTCTCAATCCTGGGAAGTTTCCTTGGATGTCATCCTGATCCAAGGGGAGAGTCTCTGACGCAGACCCTCTGCTCTGAGGAGGACTGACTCCAATAAGCTCTGTGCTGGGGCCCCAGTTATACCTGAGTCGACTTTGGCCTGTGGTCACTCTAATTATCTTGGGAGCCAGAGCACAAAAGGGGAGGTAAACACCCAAAGAAAATCGTATTTACTGGCCATCCTTCTCATGTCTTTGGCAGGCCTGTTTTCAGGAAGATGTATCTGCCACATACCCTGTGTAAAATGGTAGTGGAAAGGCAGAGGTATAAAGAAACTTATTTTCTGGATGAACACACGAAAAAAAGTGCTCCATTTATCAGAAGTCAATTGATGAAAATAATCTTATCCCTGCTGCATGTTTTCATGCATCAGCAATGAAAAAAAGGTCTTCCTTCTATTCAAGTTTAAGGGTAAAAATTGCTTGTAGTATGAAAATAAACAGAAGACAAATGAAGTTCTTATGACATATTTTGAAAGTGAGGCTTTGGAGGGAGGAGAGGCAGTTAGTTCAACTCAAGAAGATGATGATGGTAACAGATGGATCTACATGGTTAATGAAAAAAATATACATACATACATATATAATACTTTAACATAACAACCCTAATATATGCATGTATGTCTACTTTATACCCTAAGTGCAATGGGTCTATTTTCAGCCACTATATGGACATATAAATTTGTAGGAGTGATTTTACTACTAAAAATATTTTGGTGTACATCTGAGCCATTTTCACTGCATGCAATATTTCAGAGTTGCTTTTTCAAGATGCCTTAACTAAGCATAGAACCTTGAAAAGGTCTTGTGGGGCAAGAGCTCTAGGGCTACAATTTCCGGCAGCCTGTACAACCATAGAAAGATTTTTTCGGGTGCATCTCTTCTCTAAATGGCAACAGACAGCCTATAAAACAAAGTCTAAGCAGTAGGTCCTGTCAATTGGCAATGAAGACCAAGCTTTGCCGACACCAGTAACCAATTTATTAACTTTCAGTCTATGCTGTGAAGAAAGAAAAGCTGGCATGCAGTCCTTGTGGCTTTGGCCACATCCAACAACTGGGTAGCTTTATCCATTGAGTCTAGGCACCCTAGTTAACTTGAGCACTTCAGTTAGCTATTGATAAATCCTGCTATACTTGCCCTATGATTAATTAGTGGTTTAGATTTCCAGCACACTGCGGATGAATGCATTCATTCTTGTTGTATCTGATAAAATGCAAACACTGGTGAAAAGTAATATCTGACACAAAATCAAAGGCTGCTTCGGCTCAGTAGTGGACTGGAAAAGGAGGAAGAAAAGATTAACATTGCACATGTAAGACAAAATAGGGTGTCATAAACATTGGGAAACACTGTCAAGGCAGAACTTACCACTGCAGTGACAACCAGTAACAACTTCCCTGCCAAATCTAACACAGCATTCTGAGTACAAATGAGCATATGGATATTTTGTTAGCAGTGCAGAGTGAGTCAGTGTGAGCCAGGCAAACTCTTGTTGCCTACTAACAGGAACAAGCTTCCAGGATCTGAAAGTACTTCACTACGTTTGTGTCATGGTTTGGGCTCAACCAGCTGGCAATAAAGAACCATACAGCCACTTGCTCACTCCTACCCTCCTCCTTTTTTGGATTGGGGAGGAGAAACATAACAAAAGACTTGAGGGTGACCACTTATAGTCACAAAGAAAGAACAGAGTAGATTTGGGGAGAAAACCATAAATTGAATTTAGGCACAGAGCCACCACGAGTTTACGAATCAGTCAGGTCGGAGTAGCATAGTGAGAAAATAAATACAACCAGATTTTAAAAACCTGTTACCCTCACCCCTACCTTCTTCCCATTTACCTCCTCCTGCCTGGCAGTGTAGGGAGACAGGAGATGGAGGTTGCAATCTGTCCATTATGTGTTGTCCATGCTGCTTCTTCCTCCTCAGTGAGAGGACTCCTTGAAGTCTCTTCCTGCTCCAACATGGTGTCCCTCTCACAGGAGAGAGTCCTCCTCAAATATCTCCAATGTGAGTCCTTCCCACACAGTCACAGTTCTTCACAAACTGCTCCAGTTGCAGGTTTCTCCCGTGGGCTGCAGCCCTCTCACCAGCAGACTGCTCTAGTGCAGGTTTTCCTCAGAGTCACAGCATGGTTTGAGCATAGGTCTGTGCTCTGGTGTGGGGTCCTTCATAAACTGTAGACTGGATTTTGCACTACTGTTAATCTCCTTGATCTCCAGGGCCTCAGTCTGCCATCTCACCACAGGCCTCAGGGAGATCTCTGCTCTGTTGTGCTTCTCTCCTTCCTCCAAGTTTGAGTGGTTGCTTCTCTCACATCCTCCTCCACTCTAGAAACAAGGAACTCCCCAACACCATAGAACTCACTCAGCAGATTTTTTTCCCCTCTTAAATTTGTTATTTGCAGAGGTATTGGTTGACTCTACCTTGACTAGAGATGAGTACAACTTTGAGCTGGGGGAGGATCTGGAGGTTTCACACAGGAATCACCCCTGTATGCTTCCACTACCAAAAAATCCTACCAGACACAAACCCAACACATTAGTATGAGCAAAAATATTTGGCAAGTTTTGAAAAATGTTCTTTCTATTGACTTTCCTTTCTCAGCATACAGTATGTGTTCAAAAGCCGTCTCCTGTGATGTGTTTTGACATCATGTTTTACACCATCTATTGAGAATAAGGCCTTAATTGTCTGTTAAAGGGTATTCACACTACCTGCTCCCATTGTTGCCTTAAGTGACTTATGTGTGTTGCTCTTCCTGGTGATATTGTGCATTTTGTCTTCTATCCAAAATCTACTCAAGTCAATTGATTCCTTTGAATACAGTGGTTTCTGGACCAAGATTCTTTTCCCTTGAGTGTTAAAGTCTATTTGCCTTACATATGTGCATGTAGGTTTCTGTTCATCTATTTTCTGCTTTTACCACCTCTAGGGTTTCTAGTGTTGCTCTCTCCACTGATATTTTCCAGTTCCTTGCACATGGTAAGTACATCTAGTTACTCTACTCAGGGCAGAATAAAAAGGGTTGGTGAAAGAATGGGAGAGTAATTGAAGTTTCAATTTTCTCAACTGTTAGCTTGTAAGTGTGCCCTTCAGCTGTTTCCAGAAAGAGTTGTATTCTAATTCTGGCTGCCGTAAAGCAAAATTTGTTTGATTCCTCCAGGTTATTCCTAACAGCAAAACCACCCTTTAGAAAGGTACATATGTCTGAAACAGGGTGGAGGGAAGGGAGCGGTTTCCTTGATACAATAGGTGTTACTTCCATGGTTGTCAATTTAAGAAAAAGCTCCAAGTATATTTCATTTTACTCAACCTTAATATTAATATCTACATAGAATCACAGAATCATAGAATGTTAGGGGTTGAAAGGGACCTCGAAAGATCATCTAGTCCAGTCCCCCTGCCAGAGCAGGATCCCTTAGGGCAAGACACACAGGAACATGTCCGGGCGGGTTTTGAAATTCTCCAGAGAAGGAGACTCCGCAACCTCTCTGGGCAGCCTTTTCCAGTGCTCTTTCACCCTCACAGTAAACTCATGACACCTCATGTTGAGGTGGAACTTCCTATGTTGTAGCTTAAATTCATTATTCCTTGTTCTATTAATAGGCACCACTGAGAAGTGATTGTCTGCTTCCCCTTGACACTCACCCCTCAGATATTTGTATACAGTAATAAGACCCCTCTCAGTCGTCTCCTTTCAAGGTTAAACAGCCCCAGTTTGCTGAGTCTCTCCTCATAGGAGAGATGTTCAAGTCCCTTAATCATCCTGTTGGACTCTCTCCAGTAGGTCCCTGTCTCTCTTGAATTGGGGAGCCCAAAACTGGCCACAGTATTCCAGGTGTGGTCTCATCAGGGCAGAGTAAAGAGGGAGAAGAACCTCCCTAGACCTGCTGGACACACTTTTCTTAATGCACCCCAGGATCCCATTGGTCCTCTTGGTCACAAGGACACGCTGGTGTCCCACGGACAACTTACTGTCCACTAGAACTCCAAGGTCGTTCTCCATGGAGCTGCTTTCCAGCAGGACAACCCCTAATCTGTA
Organism: Trogon surrucura; assembly: GCA_020746105.1. Taxonomy (NCBI): domain Eukaryota; kingdom Metazoa; phylum Chordata; class Aves; order Trogoniformes; family Trogonidae; genus Trogon; species Trogon surrucura. The sequence goes on from CM036617.1 coordinate 36,976,819, forward strand.
CTGGTGCCCGATCTTATTCCTCTCCAGATGCAGGACTCTACATTTGTCCTTACTGAACTTCATGAAGTTCATTTTTGCTCAGCTCTCCAGCCTGTCCAGATCTCATTGGATGGCAGCACAACCCTCCTGTGTGTCAGTCACTGCTCCCAGTTTCGTATGATCAACAAACTTACTGAGGGTGCATTCTATCCCCTTGTCCAAGGGATACCTCATGTAGTAATATTACTGTTTCCATGAAGAATACATATAAATAAGCAGCCCTTATATCTGTTTTGAAATAATATATTAAATAGGTGGGAGTGAAATGTATTTTAAAGATCTAGTTTTGGGTGAAATGAATTGCTCCTCAGTAGTACTCTTCTCATCCTCTATGATGGGGGCATGGGATGCTCAGATTTGTAGGCGCCTAAAAGTAAGTGTTCAGTGTAACATGGACTTGTAAGATGATGTCTCGTTAAGTTTAATAGAAATGTAGTCAGTAGTATAGAGTACTAGAACAGGTTGGTCTGGAAGAACAGCCTCTGGAGGTTGTCTAATCTAAGTGTCTCCTCAAAGTAAGGCTAACATAAAAGTTAGGTCATGCTGCTTAGTGAGTTTGGGATATTTCATAACATCCATGTTCCAGTGCCAAAGAAAACCAAACAAAAACCCCCTTCTACACTTGTGCTTTCTTGCACAAAACCTCATGCACCTTCCAGTGCTTGACCACTAATAATTTTAAGATCTTTTTCATAGAATCATAGAATGGCCTAGATTGGAAGGGACCTTAGAGATCACCTAATCCAACCTCCTTGTCATGGGCAGGAACGCCTCTCTACTGGATCAGGCAACTCAAGGCTCTGTGCAACCTGGCCTTGAACAGCTCCAGGGAGGGGGCAGCCACAATGTCTCTGGGCAATTTATTCCAAAGTCTTGCCACCCTTGTACTGAAGAATTTCTTCCTAAGATCTAACCTAACTCTATTCTCCTTCAACTTAAACCCATCTCCCCTTGTCCTATCAGTGAACACTCTTGTAAAAAGTCCCTCCCCAGCCTTCCTGTAGGTTCCCTTCAGGTATTGAAAGGCAGCTATTAGGTCCCCCCAAAGACTTCTTTTTTCAAGACTGAACAATCCCAGCTCCCGCAGCCTGTCCTCATAGTACAGTTGCTCCAGCCCCTGCATCATCTTTGTGACCGTCCTCTGAATGCGCTCCAACAGTTCTATATCCCTCTTATGGTGGAGACATCAGAACTGGATGCAGTATTTGAGGTGGGGTCTCACAAGAGCAGAGTAAAGGGGGAGAATCACCTCTCTTGGCCTGCTGGCTACACTTCTCCTGACACATCCCAGGATGCGGTTGGCCTTCTGGGCTGCATAAGCACACTGCCGGCTCATGTTGAGCTTCTCGTCTATCAACACCCCCAAATCCTTCTCTTCAGGGCTACTCTCAACCCATTCTGTGCCCAGTTTGTATTTGTGCCTAAGATTGGCCCTACCCAGGTGAAGGACCTTGCATTTTGACTTATTGAAGCTCGTTCAGTTTGCACTGACCCTCTAGAAATCATCTATTCCAACCCCCCTGCCAGAGCAGGATCCCTTAGGATACAGGATCCCTTAGCCATACAGGAACGCATGCAGGCGGGTTTTGAAAGTCTCCAGGAAAGGAGACTCCACAGCCTCTCTGGGCAGCCTGTTCCAGTGTTTCATCACCCTCACAGTAAAGAAGTTTCTCCTCATATTGAGGTGGAACTTCCTATGTCGTAGCTTAAACCCATTATTCCTTGTTCTATTACTAGGCACCACTGAAAAGAGATTGTCCCTTTCCTCTTGACACTCACCTCTCAGATATTTATATATGTTAATAAGATCCTCAAAAAGGTAAGAATAGACCTGCCTAAGAACTTCCCTACACCTAGCAAACAATCTTCAGTGAATCATTAAAAAACTGGAAGGGGGTTCTGGCATTGAAGATGGCAGGAAAAAGGTAGCTCAAAATCAGCAGCCAGGAATAATAATGAAAGTCTTCTTAAAATGCTAAGCAGTGCCAGAGCCACTTAGCAGTGTGTTAAATATGAAATGGCTTAAAGCCTAAAAGAAAACATAACTGAAATTAAACACAAACAAGTGAATCTTTATTTTTTAAAGTATTAGTTTGCTGGAACAGAGTGACAAATTCTAATGAATGTCCTTAATGATTTTACAGTGGGACAAATCATCTGTGAAAGTAAGGTGCTTATAAAAGACACTTACTGTGCAGTATGACTGCTAAATGAAATCAGACATCCTTATAATCAACATCAATAAAAGTACCATAACTAATTTTACTGCTTCAAGGAACAGCATAATAAAATGTACCAAAAGAAAGAATCTATGGTCTTAAAACACATACACATATTTTCACACATATATACATTTTCATTGTGGAGTAAAATGCTTGCAAGGGTGAAGTTATTTACCAGGATAGTCTTATTCTATTCATGGTTATTTCTTTTGACCTTATAGGGGGGAAAAATATCAAAACAAACACCCTTAAACAAATATAGAGTAAATTTTACTGGATTTAGTGTGATACCCAGAAGTTAAGTAAATCTTACTCTTCATCCAAAAATTATCTCATCAGATTGCATAGTTCAAGATTCCACCAAAGACTTTACAGATGTTTGTACTGTTTACACAGTACAGAGGAACTATACTTACTGGTGGTATAAAAATGAAATGGTGAAGAATAGAAACATTAGAGGAAGAACTTTGTTCTTCTGAGCAAAGAGATTTGAGCAAGTGGTGCAGTGGGATTTCTAGGACTTATTATGATACAAATCAAGGAAAAAGTATATGAGGGAAAAGGATAAGTGGGTGGCTAAGGAGAACCTCAAATAAATTCAGTATTCAGTGTCTTACAATTTAAGTATTGTGTTGGGTAAAAAGTAAAACTTGGGGGGGATTGTGTTTTGATTTTATGCAATAAACAAAGAAGATATTCTCCTTTCTGTTAGAATGCAAAAATTAACTTCTATTTTTTTCAAAACTACTGCTTTTTCTCTTATGCTATCTTAAGCCTGCATAAAAGGATTTTCTCTTCCTTCTTATGCTTAAAAGCATTTTTCACATTTTCTTCTGGCAGTTATAAATGTATTCTCCTTTCAAATTAAGTCTCGTGACAAATATAAAATTCTGGATATTATCTTGTGTCCCAAAATTTTATTTGGATTCAGAAATCACAGATATTTTCTGATTTAACAAGATACTTTTTTCTTCAAGTCATAAAATAGCTAAGTGAACATTTCTTCATGACATTCCAGACTTCACATCACTGGAGTGGCAAGACTTGAGACTAACAAAAGTGCAACCATTGCTTGCCTTGATGAGAACATGTACATAATCCGTGTTAGACGCTTCTGCAGGAGCATGACAGCCTAACAGAATCATCACCACAAATATTTTGCTGTAAAGAAAGTCAAAGAAGAGTCATTCTAAGGACAGAGATATGGATGAATAAAGCCTTGGCTTTATTCCTGGTGGACTAAGGGTGAAAAAAACTGCTATAATTTGCTACAGACGTATGTTAGCACAAGCTAAGTTGTTTGTATCAACTGGGAAAAAGATATGGTAAGTAGTTCTGTCTTGAGCCATAGTGGCTATAAGACACATCCCTGCAGATGTATGTAATAGGCACATCCTTTAATCAAAACTCTATCTAGGCCACAACATAGTTGTAGCATTACAGTGATATCTTTAACATTAAAATTAAACCCCAGCTGAGAAAAGGGTGAATATTTTTCTCCTTTTCTCCTCAATGTCATTTTTTTTTTCTCACCATAATCCCTTAACACCATTTCTTGCTAGTTGAACAAATACAGGAAATAGAAATACAAACAGTGAATCCTTAATGTTTTCATAATTTTTTGCTTTAAAACCACTCTAAATTCTAAATAATTTGAGCATCTACTGGATTCACAGAATAGTTCAGAACAGGCTTTGTGAGGAAAGTATCCTGCTGTTGGCATCTCTCCGGGCCTCTTCAATGAAATACTAATTTCAAATAAATGCAATTACCCCCTTTAGAGTTTTGGCTTTTGCTTCATTTGTATAAATAATTTGGACATCTAATTAGCTCCCGATTTATATCACATAAAATAATTGGGACTGCTTTGTCAGGCAAAATCTTCCTTTCAAAATGGATTACTCAAATGCAAGTCCTTGCTCTCAGTTCAGTAATTACATCACTTCCAGCTTCATCATCTCTCTTTCTAAAACTATCTGGTGTTGATCAGTACAGACGCCTCCTCCTCTGTTGCTGGATATGGACACCATTGACTTACTAATATCTCAACAATATTGTAATCTAACTTCATCTTTCCTGTGTTTTACCTTCACCACTGCAGCATCTCTGTACCTCTGAATCTGTAATGCTCTTTTTCTAGAAGCTGTATGATCTGCAAAGGAGAAAATGGAAAAAGCAAAAAGGAATGTTTGATACATTAATTTTAAACTTGAATATTATGTTAAATGAAGAACAGAAGATCAGGTGAAACCACTGGAGAGCTGTTCCCATGTAACTCAGCTTTTTCAGTCAGAAAAGCTTGCGGAGCTTGGGAAACTTGAATGAAGGGTGTGTACCCATCCTAGGAAGATCTAGGAATTCAGAGCTAACGCAGACTTTGAGAAATTGCTGAGAGGAGCAGAGGTCTCAGGTAGTTTTAGCAAAGGTCAGACAACCATCATCAAGCTGGTGCAGAGAGCCTTCCTGGGACTTGTCAGGACGCTGCAGAGTTGATTGTGCCTAGGAAAGCTGCTGAGATGACTGACACCTGTACTGGAGCAAAGAATTTTTTGAAAAGAATGTATCTGGCAGGCAAATATTCTTTATAAACCCTGATTCATTTGTATTGTGTCTAATATAATCAATTCAGGCTTAATTCAGTCAGCATCAGTGTTTAGTTCCATTTGATATGCAATACTTGAGACTTCACAAGACCTCCAAAATACCCATAGCCTTCTAGAGCATCAGGTGGGGCTAGGTAGAACACCTCAAAATATCTGAAATTAGACAAAACATCTTGGGTTTGCTCAGTTGCTTAGCTGCCTTTGTTGCTTAGGCAACTGAAGGAAGACATAGAGATTTCTCTGTTTAAAAAGTTAATTACCTTGGTTTGTGGTCTAGTAAAACCTCAGGTTTTGGAGCTGGAAACACTAGGTAGTTCTACCTTTGGAATCTGACCAATCCCAAGTCCTTTAATGGTAAACGTCAGAATTTTAGGCATCTATTTAGATATCTAACAGGATGATTGCAGCCTAGAGGTATTCTAATAATCAAAATAGATACAAAAGTATTCAAGCATTTATAGCGGTCTCAGAGGAACTTCAAAGGCTTGATTAATTTTCTCCCATATAGACATATCTACTACCATTTGAAATGTTTTACCTGTCATGGCTTCTAGCTTCTTTTTCACAACAACACTTTTGAGAGAATAAATGTTGTTCCATATCTACCTGATCTGTTCATCCTAAATAGAAAAAGATATTTATTTCTTTCAATAGAAGCCAAAAGAGGGGGATTCTTGCAAATAAATGCAAGGGATTCAGACACTGTATCTTACTGGTGCCTAAACTTCTGTGAAATCTGCACTTCAGGTCATGTTCTCAAGGAATGTTCAAGTACTTTATATTAGGCAGTCACTAGATTAAAACACGGAAATATGCAAACTAGCATCCCAAAAGCAGAATCATCAGAGAGATTGTTGCCTATATCTGTATAACACCTGATGTTTTACTTGTAACTGTAAAGAAATTAATAATAATTGTGATTATTTCATATGCAACAATGCAACAACTTCACTGTCAAACTGCCTTCATTTTGAAGACAATGCCTTCATGAAATGATTATTTGGATGAAGTGAACTACTGACAAAATTTTATATAAGGAGAAACTTCTTTACTGTGAGGGTGATGGAGCACTGGAACAAGCTGCCTGAAGGGGTTGTGGACTCTCCTTCTCTGAGACTTTCAAAACCCACGTGGATGTGTTCCTGTGTGGCTGCCCTAGGAGATCCTGCTCTGGCAGGATGATCTCTAGTGGTTCCTTCCAACCCCTAACATTCTGCAATTCTATGACTCTATAAAGCTATAATGATTAAGGGAGTGGAGCATCTCCCTTATGAGAAAAGACTGAAGGAGTTGGGGCTCTTTAGTTTGGAGAAGAGGAGGCTGAGGGGTGACCTCATTAATGTTTACAAATATATCAAGGGTGAGTGTCACGAGGATGGAGCCAGGCTCTTCTCGGTGACAACCACTGATAGGACAAGGGGTAATGGGTTGAAACTGGAACATAAGAGGTTCTGCTTAAACTCGAGAAGAAACTTCTTCTCAGTGAGGGTGACGGAGCCCTGGAACAGGCTGCCCAGAGAGGTTGTGGAGTCTCCTTCTCTGGAGACATTCAAGACCTGCCTGGACACGTTCCTGTGTGGCATAGTCTAGGCATTCCTGCTCTGGCAGGGGGATTGGACTTGATGATCTTTCGAGGTCCCTTCCAATCCCTAACATTCTATGATTCTATGATTCTATAATAACAGTGAAAACTAATAACATACCAGAAGCGGATACTTATATCCTAACAAATCATCTTTCTCATAGGGCCATGAAGAAGTCATCATTATTGCAGAAATATGAAGGGGATGGTTACTATTTCTAGACCTTTGAGCAACATTTGCTAGCAGAAGACAGATACAAAGAGGAATAAAAATTTAGAGGGGTTAATACGCAACAGTGTTGTAACCTAGCATCTGGTATCATCTTGTAGAAAAATAAATCTAAATAAGAATGCAGGAACACGGGGAGTGCACCAGAATCAAACAAGTATTTCTGACAGTGTTTAGAGATGAATTCTCCACTGTGGGTTAGAAAATGCATATCATTGGCAAGTAAAACAGTAAAATACCCACTGTAAAAATCTTGTTAATCCTTGACCATCAGCTGCTGTCTTATTTCTCAAAAACAAAGTTTATATCCCCTAGATATTTTTATCCTAGGCAGTGAAAGTATAGATATTCTCAGAGCAAGAGAATTTAGATGAATGTCAACATTCATCCAGTTCCTACAGTCTTATAAAAAGATGAGAGTTTTGCAGTGTGATGTACTGAAATGTAAACTGTCACTTTATATCCTGTACATCTTCGCTCAGTTTCACCATAATGAACGCTGCCCTTCTTACTCCAATTCCCACATTTGCTTAGTATTGACACACTAATAGTTCATCACAGAGCTTTTTCAGGCCAGCTTCCACAAGATATTTTCAGAGACTATTTTCTCAAAATGAATAAACTTTCAGATTCCTTTTCTGTGTAATATACTGGAAGAGCCTTTGAGGTTATTACAGATCCTCTGGTCTTGTCATATTTAAGACTCTCAAGTTTTCAGTCATTCCTAGATATTATCATTTAGTATACTGTCTTTTCATGTGCAATGTTGTGGATCTTCCTGTCCACTGAAGTATTTACTCTTCTTAACAAATTTGTTCTTTTGGGTTTTCCTTTTCTGTCCCATGGCTATTTTTCCTTCACACATTTAAAGAAGTAGTCCTGGAGAATTTCTGCTGTGATATTTATGAGATTACTAGCTCCACAAGTGATTAACTGGTTTTTGGTGGGTTTGTTTTTTTGGGGTTTTCTTGTGTTGAACAATGTTTTGTGCGTGTACAATAATAAATACTGTAATTTTAATGTAATGTGGAGTTTCAAGTGTTACTGTCAAACAGATAAGTTCTAAGGAGAAAAAAATTGTGCTTAATACACAATTAGATAGATCTATGGAAGACTTTGTGTGTCCAAACGTTAATTTAACACTATGAAGTCCACCATTAAGTTATGTCCCTAAGCACCACATGCTGGCTTTGAAAACCCTAAAATGATTATTTTTTCACCCATGAGATCTCTCTTGGTTGCATAATCCTGTGGTTTTGGTGAAGTTTTTCTTAACTAAATAAGCTTAGAATGAATTTCAGTCCTTTAAGATCAATAAGGCTATGTTTAAATGTTCACCCACCCAGATCTTGATCTGAAAAAGTAAACCAAACCATTACAAAACTAAGACTATGGACACTTTAAATGTCTATAATCTAAAGTTTCTGACATTTTTTTCTGACAAATTTCAAAAAAAAGTGTGTATAGGGGCAAATGTGGAAGGCACAGATGACATCCAAAATGCTCTGAAGAAAGTGCATCTCTGTAGAAATTGAGAGATTTCCACTGCCTTTAATGTTCAAATATTAAATGAACAATGCAAAATCCCTAGCATCAGTTCTCCCAAACTACATAAGTTTCAGAATTCACAGGCCTTTCAGAAAGAAAACATCCCCAGAATTGTCTCTTTCTTACAAAATAACATTGACAATTTAGGAACGGCCTTTTGTTTGCAAGTGGTGTGAAATGTGTTGAATATATTAGAAGATATATGCCACAGAAATAAAACATATTATTCTCACTAAAACTGTAATACTTTCTTTTTAAGAATTGAATAAAGGCAGCATGACCTGTAGGGCAGTGCTAAGGCATTGCAAAGTGTCATGGATATTTTGGGAACTATTGTCTGCTTTACAAGGCATTATATACTTCCCACTTACTTTCAAGATTTCTGCTTTAATTATATTTTAAACTCCTCAGTATTTCACTCTTAAGAGCTAGCCCAGTATAAGGAAAATATCTTTATAAAACTGAATTTTTGGTTAAGAATTTAAGGCTACAGTATCTGTTCCTGTTTTGTTTGATTATGGATAGATAATTAAATGAAGATATTAAACATAGTAAACATTATTTATTTCTTCTGTAAAAGTCCAATTTCATGCATGAGAAATTGCTTTTTCTTTTTTTTGTCCACTTCCCCATGTCTCACAAAAACAGTAATATTTTGCAGAGATTTTTAGATGACAGTTATTACAAAGGGCCCATAAAAATTGTTATTTGTATACTTAATGTATTCCTTGCAGATTATCAGTTGATATTAATCTGCTTGTCTTCCAACAATTAAGGCAAAAGACTCTCTACTGAGGAAACAAAACAATAGAACAAACAAAATTCTCCAATGGATGGAAAACTGTTTATAGGAAAATGTTTCAGATTTGTGTCCATTTAGGCTAGAATGTGTTTAATTTTGCTTTTCAGCTCAGGATCTTTAACCAAAAATGATTATACTATAATGAAAGACAAAAAAATAACTAGCAAGACAGTGGGCATTTGCCTTCCTTTTGCAATACCTTAACTGCTTGAAACTGGCAGTAACTTGAAGTCTGTAAGGACTGTAGGATTTGGACTGCAATGAGGAATTCATTAAGTTTGGGGTTTTTTTGGATTTAAATATGTATAAAACAGCTTTTCAGAGAACACTTGGAATCAAATAGGTAGAACTAATTGTATTTCCCTTGTGCTTCTACATATATGTAATATATTAATACATTTTTCCTATTTTTTCTCTCCATGGTTTGTAAACACTTTAATTTGCTACAGAATGACTTAGAGTGTGCTACTCAGCAAACAAAGAGCAGTAGTGTTGTGTCTGGAGACAACAAGCACAAAATTTATCTCATCTAGCTTTAGCCATGTAGTAATTTACTATCACATCTAAACAAGCCCAAGTAGTCAAGGAAGAGTAGGGAAACTACTACAAGGATTATCATCTCATCTAAACTGTCTTCAGGATGTGCCAAGCTCTTTTTAACAACTAGAGGGAGGTCCAAGATAGCTAGATCGGATTCAATGCACAGATTTTGGGAGCTAAAGTTAAGTGAAATTAATCTCTGGAGACAAACAATAATACTTTTTGTGAGGGATAAAAAATTGTTGTGGAAGAAAGTATAGCAAAGTTGTAATTTGCTCTATAATTTCTCCCTGTGGATTTCCCTGTGTGCACAGGGAACTGCAAAGGAGTCCAGTTCAGCAGTTTAAGATCAAATATTTATTTGAATGAGTTGAATTTTATTTCACACAATCTGAATTTCTTTTATAGGGAGGAAAGAAAGAAAGGTCTGAAGGGGAATAAGGGAGGTAGAAGAAAGATCATTGTGGAACAGGAAGCAAAGAGAGAAAGTCTCTGTAAGATTAAAAAAAAAAAAGATGCCCAAATTTATCAATGCATATCCAAAACAAACAAAAAAATAACTCTTGTTCTCTTTCCTTCTCTCTCTTCTGCAACTGAAAAAAACCCACCTGTTTTTCTCAAATAAGACCTAAGACAGAAGCAGAATATTTAGAATCTTTGATAAGGAGCAGAGCTCAGCTACCAAACTTCTGAAGCATTATGCAGTTTCTGTAGAGTTCCCCTGGGGGATCTCCAGAGTACAAACCCTCTGCACTATCTTAAATAGGAGGATTGGTTTGAAGCATTTGATGTATTTTTAAGAAATATATTTCCTTGCTCTGTTTTTATATGAAAGTTGGTGAGAAAAGAATACAATCAACTGAAGAATTATGATATAGGGAAGGAAATTTTAAAGTGATTTTCCATTCAAATATGGACAAATCAGGAAAAAAAATTAGGAAAAAAGTTCAAGGAGATGTGATAATAGTCTATGAATGGATTAAGTAGGAAAAGCTCAGTTACCAGTGGGAAAATCTTCAGGTAGCAAGAGACATCATTCTGACATGTACATATCCACACAGCTTACGAAATATTGTGAAGCAAATCCTTTTCGTAAAATGCTTTCAAAATGTCTATCATGACAATGACAACTGAAAGACAGAGAGACCCGTTCAACAAAGAGGGAGAGAGATAAAGTACAATGAGGAGCGAGAATGAAGAACAGGAGTGAGGAGAGAAGAGGATGCAGAGAAACAAGAAACACTGGAAATGAATAGTGAAGTAAATGGACAAAAATATATCACAGCTGGAAGAAAAAAAAAAGAAAGTAAAAATTATCATAAAAAAAATATGATCTTCGCTCTTCACAGTTTTATTTTATTCGGAAGTTTTTGTGACTTTTGACATTAGTTGTCGCTCAAAAGCATATAATAACACCCAAGTACTTCAAATTAGATAAACCCCTTTTATGGCCTATGACTACAAGAAAGATATGGACGTGCTGGAACACGTCCAGAGAAGGCCCACGAGCACGAGGCTGGAGCACCTCTCCTATGAAGACAGACTGAGAGAGTTGGGATTTTTCAGTCTGCAGAAAAGAAGGCTCCGAGGAGACCTTATTGTGGCCTTCCAGTATCTTAAGGGGGTCTACAAGAAAGCTGGTGAGGGGCTTTTTAGGTTGTCGGGTAGTGGTAGGACTAGAAGGAATGGATTAAAACTAGAGATGGATCGATTCAGATTGGACATTAGAAAGAAGTTCTTCACCATGAAGGTGGTGAGACACTGGAAGAGGCTGCCCAGAGATGTGGTGGAAGCCCCATTCCTGGAAGTTTTTAAGGTCAGGCTGGGTGGGGCTCTGGGCAACCTGATCTAGTCGGGGATGTCCCTGCCCATGGCAGGGTGGTTGGAACTAGATGATCTTTAAAGGTCCTTTCCAACCCTGACAGTTCTATGATTCTATGATTATTCTTTAATTTCCATGCTGTGGATTAGGACATAGTGAACACTGTCCTGGTTTCAGGTGATTAAACACTGGCACAGGTTGCCCAGACAGGTGGTTGAAGTCTCCATCCTTGGAGATGTTGATAACCTGACTGGTCACTGTCCTGGGTTGACCCTTCTGGAACAAAGGACTTGAACTAGACAATCTCCAGAGGTCCCTGCCAACCTCAAACATTTTATGATTCTCTGAACATCCCACCACATCAAGGTGTGAAACAAGCAGAGACTGTTAAATTCTGCCTTAGGGTATTCATTCTTGTTCCCATTAAACTATTATGGAGCTTGGTGCTATAATTAAACACAGGTAGGCAGAAAATTATAGCTATGCTTTGTTCTGTATATTTTTTTAAATGAAATAAAAAATATAGTGCATATTGCAGCTGTCACAAACTATATAACTTTTCTGCAAGATGAGTGTTGTCTATTAAAAGACTGGCAAGACATTGTTTTCAGTCATACTTTTTAGTTCATAAATATAAGGAAATGGTTCTTATCACATTAATATATAGTTATTGTTTCCTTTTGAGATGATGTGTCAGATCAGAGATTTTATTGTTTGCAAGGTATTCATTTTTCTTCTCTATTTTAGTAGTTTTTGATTTGGTTTTTAATTTTGAAAGGAAACCCACTGAGATATATGGATATAAGAAACAAATGTTCCTAATTTATCTTTTTGGGGATAATATTTATTTTCATATTGATTTTATTCATCTGATGCTTACCTTTATCCTATTTTCCTTTCTTTTCTTTGAAAGAAAAATGTATATGAATGTATAACTAATTTATTTTCCTAAATGTGTCCTCTGTTTTCTAGACTCACCATCTCCTTCGTACGCTGCAACCAATACTATTCATAATAGGATGCTTTCATCAACAGATTGTTTTATCTCAGATGAACTTGTGACCAGATGTTTAAGCAATAGTAAGTGGTAACGCATTTGTTAAAATAGACCATTTGTTGTATTAATAAGGCAAACAAGTATCTGGCCTGAAACTGTGTTAGAGGAGGGTTAGGTTGGATATCACCCTCTCACAGAGAGGGTGATGAGGCACTGGAATGCACTACCCAGCAAAGTGGTGGAGTCACCATCCCTGGAGGTGTTTAAGACTGGATGTGGCACTTAGTCCCGTGGTCTAGCCAATGTGGTGGTGTTGGGGCATAGGCTGGACTTAATGATCACAGAGGTCATCTGCAGCCTCAATAGTTCTATGTGATTCTGTGATCTATTCATTATGTGAAAGCTGTTTCCAGTTCACGGCTACTGTTCCATTCCTGGCAGCCTTTGGTTTGAAATCAAACCTGTAACATACACAATATGACCTGAAATATAAAGAGAGAAAAATGATGGAAGATGGACTATTTTTGGTGTCATAAAAAACCCCACAAACATAATCCACTGTGGGAGTAGTTTTCATACTTCGCCTTTTCCCATAATTATTCTATTTATCTTTGATATGGTTTTTGTACAGTCACAAAGGAAAAAAAAATAACAACCCACCTGCAATAAAATGTTCATAAAAATGTATTTTTAACTGAGGTAGCCACACAGAGATGTAGCATATCTACACAGTTGTGATTCAAATTCCATCACCCTGATATAGTGAATGATGTTAGTAGCCAAACAGAGCACAGGGTTTGCACAGCGGAACTAGACAACTGCAGTGTCATTTTTGTAATTGTGTGAGGACCTAAAACTTTTTGTTCTTCTTGCTATTATGATCCATTCTTATACAAAATATATGCATATGTTATCATAAACATAGAGAAGTCACTGAAAAAGTCGTAACAAATACTAATCTCCATAAATGACCATTTTACCACCACTAGACTTATTTCTGATCACTCAGATTAGTTCCACTTGCCAAAAAAATTGCTGGTAAAATGGGAATTTCGAGCTCCCTCTTATGTACTAAGTATTTGTAGACATTGATAAAAATGCTTTGGTTCAGGGAAACAAAAGTTAGTTTTCACATGACAATTTTGTTCTCACCAGATCTTGACATTTTGTCTTTAGAAAAACTATAGGCTGGTAACAACAGAATGCAGACATGAACAATCAATAGTTGGCATGATTTATGATACCCTTACCTCTGAGTCTGCTCAAATGCACATTTGTTTAGCTGGTTGCAGAGAAGGATGGGTATAAAGAATCATATTAAAAGATGTGGTTTCATTTGGAGACCAATATAGGCAGGAATTCCATGTATATTCTAGCTTGTGATTCCAGTATGTTTGTGAGTACACCTTCTCAGAGTCATCTTTTGCCATAATTCTTTTTTTTTTTTTTAACCTCCCCGAACAGCTTTCTACCTATATACTTTAGTATTTGTGTAATATTGTAGGGAACAAGGAACAGAAGGGAGGGAAAGAAAGTCCAAGAGATGTCCAAAATTATGAAGGAGCTTAAGATCGTTATTTCTGGGATATTTCTCAATTTTATCACATGGTACTAACCCAGGGGGAAAAAAAACCACAACAAAACAACCAACCAACCAACAAAAACTGAACACTGGAAACTTTTGAGCCTATGCAACATGGATAGGCTATATATTTTGTTTAAGTAATCAATCTTTGTTAAAAAAAATCCTTACACTTGATACTGGATTAGGACAAAAATGTTTATCAATTAATTAATTATAGTAAAAGATATATTTCACCAAGAAACAGAACAAGGGAAAATAGATCTGTGCCTAATCAGCATACAAAAATTTACAGTGTAACCAAATGGTTCATTCAGCTGATGAAGTTTCCAGAAGAAACTTTCATTTTACTTCCCTCCCTTACAGTATAAATACTTTTTTAAATATAGTTTTTAAAAGAATTAAAATTAAAATCATCCACTCAAGACAATATTTTCTTAGTGAAGTTTTATTTATGGAACCTTTTAAAATTGATGAAATCTAATCCCATCAGAATTATGACCTTCACTCAAACTTATTTATTTAGCATGTACATATTATCTGCAAAAATTGTATGTCAGTTTTGGTACAGAAGAGAACTGTTCTTTCTGAATAGTTTCTAGCATAGGTAAAGCTTACATTCTGGTAGTTATGATAACATATATTAAATATATTTTTGTAAAACCTGCAACTAAATTTCTTTATTCCTCTACCCTCCTCCAAATCTCCTCCCTTGTGTTTACAATGAAGGAAGAAAGATTAGTCAGGATGGAATTAATGATATGGAAAATCATGTAAAGTTGTATTGGAGTGAAAACCATAAGTTTCCAAACATGGTGTTTCTCTTATTCCATAGCAGGTGAAGGATGCAGCGCCTTAGATCAAAGAAATGGAAGAGCAGAGAAACCAACAGAAAAACATGTTCCTTTTCCTCCAGCCCAAAGTAGAGCACCAGCAGCAGCCAATCAGTCCACACTGTGTGAGTAGGCAGAAAAGCCTGTGCGAGCTAGTGACTCTGGGCTGACAGATGCCCAAGATGATAGATAGATAGATAGATAGATAGATAGATAGATAGATAGATAGATAGATAGATAGATAGATAGATAGATAGATAGGGTGAGCGAGTGAGCGAGCGAGCGAGCGAGCGAGCGAGCGAGCTGAGTAGTTAATGTCTTCAGGTAACTTGGTTTTGCGTGTATTTTGTGGACATAACAAAGAAGCCAAAATTAATCATTATATGGAAGCCAAATAATGCATTTTAGGGCCTTGTAAGTCTCAGGGAACTGGGATTGTTTAGCCTGGAGAAAAGGAGGCTGAGGGAAGACCTTACTGCTCTCTACAACTACCTGAAAGGAGGTTGGAGGGAGGAAGGTGCCAACCTTTTCTCCCTAGTAGCAAGCTATAGGGCTAGAGGCTGCAACTTGTACCAGGGGAAATTTAGGCTGGATATTAGGAAGAAGATATTCCCCAAAAGGCTCACTGGGCATTGGAACAGGCTGCCCAGGGCAGTGGTGAGATCACTATCACTGGAAATATTTAAGCATCATACTGAGTTGGTGCTTAGGGGCATGGTTTAGTGGTGACCTGGCAGTGCTAGGTTAGTGGTTGGACTTGATAATCTTAAAGGCCTCTTCCAGTCAAAGAGATTTTGTGATTCTGTCAGGGCATGTCTAGGCTGCTGAACAAGAAATATCCAGGGAGTAAGAGTAACCACTTGATCCCTAGTCATCCACCACCATTAACTGTCAGCTCACTCCCTCAGTCTGCTCAGTAAACTCTCAAAGACAATCCGAAAATTCTTCCAGGCATCATTCACTTCAGGGACTGCTCCTGACAGTAGTATGAATGATCCCATGCTGGTTCCCTTTCCCCTACACAGTTGTCAAACTCTACCACAGCAGCAGGCTTTGCATAACTTTAAATCTTAGGACACTTAATACATACCTTCAGTTTCATGCAATAAAATCACCAGTCCTGTATGATGCAACACAGTTCTCTCATTATTTTTGACGATATGAACAGGAAAACAATTATACAAAAAAATCATATTTTAGTTCTGTAGGAGCATGGCTTGAGTCAGAAGACACACAGAGACAATCATTGACTAGTGTGGAGGCTGCCAGTTTTCTCTATAGGGAACAGGCATGAGAAGGGTGTGAACATGAGGCGATCTGGGTCACCTGGCCTCAGGAGCAGAGAACACAGTGTTGTTCTATTTAGCAAAATAGCACAATACTGGGTGATGATGTTCTCCCTCCTCACTGACGAACACAAGACAGCATGCCAGAGACATGAGTGAATTCCTCGAACTACAGCACCATAACTTTTTGTTATGTTACATTTGATAGGCTTCTATGCCATGCAAGATCTTCTGTTACAAGGTAAGTGGAAGGCAATGCTGTTTGAATTTTACAGATATTTTCTCAATAGTGCAATGTCCTGTGAAGTAGTCATTCTATATTTTTTCTGCTTGCCTAGTTACTGTGTTGTTTTGATTTTTTTTTATATTTTCATTGTTTTCCTCTCCTAGTGGACTGTTTACCTCCTTAGATTCTTCCCTCTTCTACAGTGAAGAAAAACTTCCAAGGTACTCACTTCTCTCCCTATGTTCCCATTTTCTGCCAGCCTCTGGGAGCAGATAGTACACTATTTTGAAAGAGAGAAACAATCATTTACTTCTCCGCAACCACATCTGGGCTCACTTTTGAAGTGTGATCCTTGAAAAGCTGTGCCCTTCACTTTACATAGTCTAACCAGAGAATCTTGTAATATGGGCACAAAACAAATATAATCACGCTTTTGATGGCTAATCTTATGTTTTTCAGAGTAAGTCCTTTGACTAGCATATACTACATTTCCCTTTACAGCCTGGAGCCAACACAAATAAAGAACCTTCACCTTGTCCCTACTTCGAAGATGCTAAGATCTTCCTTTCCTACAGGACCCCTTCTTTGGTGACACATACCACTCCATCTACAATTTTTTTCAAGAACCCTATCTCATATGAACTCGTATGAAACACACTACTCAGCTACATACTGACATCTTAGAGAGATCAATTTTTTAATGTTCTGTTTACATCATACTTTTTGGTAATGTGAAGACCTTATTGTGGGCTCATTGCAACTACATGGGAGGTGTAACACAAAGTCACTTCTGAAGCTTGTCATACAGACAGAAGAGCTTTTGTATAGTTGGCATCAAGCCACCCCAAAAGCTGTTAAAGGTGAGAGAGGATGCAGTGCGGTATGACACAGTTTGGAAATCCTTGTTATCTACAAGTGGAATTTATTCCTTACAGTGAAAATTAGAGTGGCCAAAGGGATTTATTCAAATTGCCAACATGATTCAATCTCAGATTTGTCTGATAGCAGAATTCAGTAAAAATTATGTTCCTTTCTTCACACCGCAGGAAGTCACCAGAATTGGTGTCATCGATGTACACAGACCACACTACAAAGGGTAAGTCCTTCCTGAAGGAAGCACATGAGTGTTTGGCTGAGATTACTTCTATTCTGCAACCATTGTTTACCCATGCAATCAGTTCAGATTTGACAAATCCCACCCTGCTATGCCTGCATTCAGTTTACAAACTGCATTTTAACAGGTTGTTTTTCAAAGGTGGTTGCCATTTTAAGAAGTCATTTCAGATTCTCACGAATAACTTGTCTATTTCAAACACACTTTTGATTTAGGGGTTGATAATTCCAATGTTGTTAGAAAGATGACTGTTTCAACTAATCGAGATTTTTTTTCTTAGTTCCCAATTACCTTCTCTTTTGTAGTGTTAGAGCCTCTGAAATAATGTTCATTAACATGTCAACTACAAGTCCGCGTTAGGAGCTCATTTGAGTGATGGAGGTAAAAACATTTATTTTAAAAATCAGTGATGACTATGAAGTACTAAAACCAGCTAAATATGAATAGTGAAAGGAATCAGATGGGATAAGTAAACATTTTTAACACCTAGAACATTCCCAATCTACATCGTTTGTGATTCTTCCTTCTCTGAATGGGTATAGCTCATCTGCTACAAATTCCTGCACTGACCACTTAGCAAAACTTTCCGCTTTTCTCTGATGTAAAGTGACTCTCCAAAGTCCAAAATTTACATTGTATCATAAATGGACATGAGTGAGAACTGATTTATGTAGTTGTAATTCAGGATTCCCTCTGAATAGTTGCATACCACATTTATTAGCAAGCATAGAGCAAGTTCAGACTAGGTAACCTAGCACTAATTACAGCTTTGTTCTGAGATGAGTCAGTGGTTTTGAAATCAATGTGGTAGTCAGTGGAGCTCAACAAAAAGAATTTTTTTTTTTCTTTTCATTAATTTACAACATCTGACAAGAATAAGACAATCAATATTATTTTTGAAAGTATTTCTGCTGTCAAAAGCAGACTTTTGCCTGTGAAAAGAAGTTGATAGTATCCTGCTTTTCATTTAACGCATTTCTATTGCTCAGTTTTAATACTCAGCAGCAATACAAATTATACATAGACACAGTTTGTATAAAATAATATCTTTATAGCATTCTTCCTTTTTTTTTTTTTTATTTCCCTTTTTAAAACTATGAAAAGGAGGGCCTTGGCAATGGAGAATCAGGTCCCATGATTCCTGTTCTTAGAAGAGAAACTCTTGCGTGAAAAAAGAAAATATGCCACTGGAGATGATTTTTAAGTGTGTTTAGTGAATTTATTTTCTGCTGGAAAGAAATAAGAGAGAAAAGAGAAAACATGATATACGGAAATCTAATATCAAGATAAGAATTTGTCTTTTACCATTTATGCTTGTGATGTTATGAGCTTTTCAGAGGAAAGAGTGTTGCTTTATACCAAGGTAAGATAGAATAGATAAGATAAGGAGAGCAGAGACTTTCTTTATACAGGATTGCTTCTCTACTTAAAGCTGTATTTAACTCAGATAGGAGACTGTCTTGGGATGAAACCAAGAATGTGCTTCTGGATCATATGCCAGTAGATATCAATTATTCAGCAGCTAGAAATTCTTGGAGTTAAGCAACCTGAGGTCTGGAGTCCATACAATGAAAGCTTTGGAGCTGTAAGACTAAATTCAAATGATGTAATATTTTCTTGTAAAATTTCAGAATAGCAAGACCCAGGACCTTGCTGGTTCATATACTACCCTTTAATTTCTTACAGTCTCAATTCAGACCATAACTGGATCCCGGGTGAAAATGAGACTCATGATTTCAGGCTAGTCAAGCTTAATTTTTTTCTTAGGGTTGGGTTTTGTTTGAGTCAATGTGAAATGATTAGCAGTCTGTCTTCAGAAGAAGTCTAGGATCAGAGAGACACATGCCAGGCCAGGTATGAAGTGAATTGTCAGTAGTTTTCTGGAGATACGTGCAGAATTGCTCTTGTTACCTCAGGTTCAAGGCAGAATTATGAGCATCTCAGTATCCTGAATACAATATTCACTCACAGGTTTTTGAGAAAAAAGGAAAAAGATGCACATATGTAGAGGGATTTGAAACTCTTCCATGATTCTTAACAAAACTGAAGAGCTGTCTCAAACAACAGAAAATAGATTAGCATGAGACAATGAGACACATAATAAAGTTTCAAAAAGCTGTTAGGGTGAAGAAGAGAAAGTAAGCTTATTAGTCATAGGAATAGAGAACCAGTACATGTACCAACCTTGGAACTGTAACAGGTTACATTAGCTACATAATAGGTCCATATGGTCAAACCTAAGTTTTGCTGAAACACTTCTGGAGTAATACAATTTGGGGTAAGAATTTTCTGCTGTTTCTGACGTTCTTTATTTTTATTCCTCTTTTTTTTCCCCTTGTTTATTCTTTCCTTCCAAGGCTAAACCTCAATGTGGAAATATCTAGAATGTAATGAAAGGGAAGTTTAGAAAGGAAATGTAAATTTGATGAACCTGCTTGAAATGCATGTCTTGAAAAAAAAAAAAAAAAGGATGTATTTTATCTCAAAGACTGTAATCTAAAAGTTTAAACATATCAGGAACAGTACGCCATTCACTTTATCTGTAAACCAGGTAAGAAGTACTAACGATTCTACATAAATTGGATTATGCCACTTTTCACTGATAGTGCTCTATATCACATAAAAGAGAGGTTTTTCTTTTTTTTTAAAAAAAGAGAAGATAAAAAAAGATTTCACCATGATAATCCTCTATTATTTTCTCTTCAGGTGGAACAAATAATGCTACCTGTAGATAAAGGCCATCGTCTTTATTATTTATTTATTTGTATGTCTGTGTTTTACAGGAGCCTTTAATAATCTGGGATCTGATTAAGTGCTAAGCAAACACAAAACTGAAATATAGCCCCATAGAACCAAGATCAATAGACTGATGCAGAGAGAGAAGGACAAGGAGAGAAAGAGACAGTGCACAGGTCACAACCAAGCAAGAGCCCAGGTGTTTACAGTGCTCTGAAGAAGGTTAATATGTTACAACCTATAACTTATCTTCTGTGTAATTACTCAGGTATCAAAATGGAACAATTCAGACATTAAGCAGACCATGTACTGCAATTACTTGTTCTTTTCTGTTGACTTAGGTTTTTTGGTCCATGTTTTCTCAGGAAACCTTCCCAGTAGTGTTCTACCATTGGACTCATTCATCTGACAACTTTGAGAGGAATCTATTGTAAAATTTTAGGATACTTCTCTCTTAATAATCTTGAACCATAGAGGACAGTATAAAGTTTATCATATTTGTGGTCATAGTCCTAACAAAACAATAATATGAAAGGAAAAATACCTCTCTGGAGGATAGAGTTACAGGTACCTGGTTAAAAGCAGAATAGAAATTTTCAAAATATAGCTTAGTTGTAACTTAGCAGAATTTGGCTGTTCACATTGATAACAGTCAGTTGTTATATGTAGGAAACATTTCTTTCAAACTGCAAGTCAAACTGTCTTGGACTTCCTACGATGAATTCCTTGTTTGTTATAAATAAACAGAAGTTTTAATTGTTCTGAGATACCTTGGTGGATCTTATGGTAACTGTAGAGAATTCTGTAACCAGAACAACAGAAGCAGGCAAGTACCAGAAAACAGAACAGACTAGTGCACTCCACGCTCCCCCCCCAAAAAAAACCAAAACTGAAACCCTATAGAATGATATTTTTCTGTGTTAATCTGAATGTCTAGCTGAATTTTCACTTGTCCTTATTTTATTCTAAAGTACATTCTGCAACCTTGATAAAAGACCAGAAAAAAATTCTGTATGTTGTGGTAGAAAATTCTCTTGCCAGAAACATAAGAATCTGAACACCTCATTTGCTCTTCATACTATTGGTATCAAAAGCTGATTTAAAACAAACAAACAAACAACTACTTTACAAATAAAATAAAAAAGTATTCAAAAAAATGCCTTAAAATATTAATTTTTTTAGTATCATAAAATCTCTGTTGCTCTCAAATGGCCTGTGAAATATTTCACATTTACCTTTTCATTGTGTTAAAACCTTAAGCAGTTTTTCTTGCATAAATCAGTTTTAACTATTCAGAGTAGACACCTTTTATTAAAAAAAAAAAATAAAAAAAAAAATCTGCCATTTTTCTTTCCCTTCTCATCAGGACACTTCTCTGCACAGAGATTTCTGGGACCTAAAACTTTGTACACACAATGAGGTTCCATTTGTGTAAAGTAGTATTTGCATTTGAGAGTTGAGGACGCTCGAGCTCTTATCTACATTGCCCTGTTTCAGGAAAAGTCCAAAGACAGAGTTTTCACTATTTATGTAAACCCCTGAGGGATATATGTTCAACTATTCAGAAAAAGTGTCATTTTGTTCAGTGAACTCACAACAAAACACAAAATGGGGCAATTACCTCAAATATTGGATGACAGAGCACTGGCACAGGCTGCCCAGAGAGACTGTGGAGTCTCCTTCCCTGGAGATTTTCAAAACCTGCCTGGACGTGTTTCTGGGTGGTCTGCCCTAGGGGATCCTGCTCTGGCAGGGGGGTTGGACTAGATGATCTTTTGAGGTCCCTTCCAACCCCTGACATTCTATGATTCTATTTGCATAAAAAATAAACTACATATTTTCCTTTTTTTGATGGCCCAAAGTGACTTCAGTCTGGAAAAAGCTGCCCTGTGCATAACTACATGGTAAGTGAACATTGAGAAAAGAAGAACCTTTCAAGAGAGAGTTTGGAGGAGACAACAGAAGAAAGTGATAACTCAGAGAGTGTAGGCTCATAAAACCTAAAGATTACATTTAGAGAAATGTGTGAATCAAGAAAGTAACAAATAAACAGCCTGTAGAATGAGAATATTTGTAACTGTACTAAATTTTCCTTGTAAGAGTTATTAAGAAAGGGTTGTCAAGAACTGAAATAGGTTTCACAGGGAAATGTTTGACTATCTCTGGAGGTATTTAAGGGGTGCGTAGACATACTGCTTGTGTAGATGTAGCACTTAAGGACATAATTTAGTGACGGGCCTGGCATTGCTACATTAACGGTTGGACTCGATGATCTTAAAGGTCTTTTTCAACATAAACAGTTCTCTGATTCTCTGATTCTATAAGAGACTGATAAACAAGAGAATTAGGATTGAGTCACAAAGTAAGAGTTCAACACATAAACTTTTGGGCTGGTTGGGCTGCTAGTAAACAAATGGCAGATGCTCTCTATTAACACTTATCCCTTTCCAAAAGAAAAAGGACAAAGGAATAAGGCAGAGAGAGTTACAGGTTGGAAAAGAAAACTAAACCAGTTTTAGTGAAACAACAATAGCAGTAATAACAAAATAATGGGAATAATTAAATATACACAAGTATATACAAAACCAATACTGAATCCAACTTTTACTTGACATCAATCACCACTGATACTGCAGAGCAGGAAGGCACCAAAGAAATCCCAGGCTCAGCAGCAGAGGGGAACTGGACACAGGAGATGGATTCAGGAACTCAAGTTCAGGATCAAAGGCAGAAGATTGGATGGAGTCCCCCTAAGACACCGGCCATTGGAGAAGAGGACTGAAACCCCACGATCCCTCGGTTTTATATTGAGTATGACATTTATGGAACAGAATACTTTGCTGGTCAATTGTGGCTCACCTGTCCTGTCCATTAATTCAGGAGGTGCAATCTTCTTACTTCCTTGAAATTCTTTTATTTCTCAGCACCCCAAGATAGCATACAAGATTTAACAATGACCTTGGTCACTATAGGAGCAAATATAAGCAAGAGTCTTTCTGCATACTATTCCTTAATAGTAACGATAAACATCAGGCATTATCACTTCTAGTAACAGACATTGTCCACAAGAACACTGTCAGCTTCAAAAAATGCAGCCTCTTAGAAGAGATTGAGATGAAAAGTAAAATCACTGAACAGAATTAGTTCTGCTTTCACTAAAGTGGGGGCAGTTGCACATATCCTATTTATGATCAAGATAAAGAGAAAATCAGCAGTGTTGAAGGTGGGATCTTTTTTTTCTAGGAGAAAAAAAAGAAAGCAATGATTACTTTTGGTAAAGATTTGGTTCCTGAGCTGTAAACTTTCTTTCTCTTTTTTTTTCTCTGGGCCCATTACACATTCTACTGATATCCTGAGGGAACTATGACTTTATGCTGATATGTGTGGAGAAGCAGACTTCTTAAAAGATCCTTCTGCTACTGTTATAGTAGTGTCTTTACAGTCTCAGCACTAGTGATTCCAGTTGTATAGGATGAAAAGACACTAACAAGAAACCATAGAAATTAATTAAAAAGTCCATAAAGTAATATTTATGCACATAAGCATATGGATTTTTTAATGAAGTACTCAGAAAGTAACAGAACTAGCGATAAGTTTTATGGTCTACCATAAAAATGGAAATCTCAGCCTTTCACTAAGATAAAATTTCCATTTTTGTTTCTGATGGATCATGCTGTATTACAGCGTTGAACTTGTCAATAGGAAGAGGATTTCTGCTACATTGTACAAGAGAGTTTCCATGTTTGAATAAAGAAAATAAAGCAAAGTATTTTTAATGAAGAGTATATTTAATACTACTGAGATTTTAATGTCAATAACAGTTTCATAATGTATAGGTGGAATATGGGTCAGAAGAATAGAAGGAATTAAATGCTGACATCACCCGTACAGCTGAGATAGAGGTGTGTTTATATGAATGTGTTTAAAATCTTTACAGTCATTACAAGTTGAATCAGTAGCTCATATCCACATCCATGAAATACTTCCATCATCACTCAAAACCGTTTTGATTTCCTAAATCTTACACATATACAAAAAGCTGTGCCAGTCAAATACTAATGAATGGTTTCCTAACAGACTCTGAATTTGATCTAAGAAGATGAACTGCTGTTGTTATATCTGAACAAACATATTTCTCAAAAGTATCCTTTCATGTGTTGTCCTTGTCATGGCTCTCAGAAACTCTTGATGAGCTTCTCTTTCCAAGAGACGTAAAATCTGTAGGAACAGATAGCAGAGAAACCATGTAGTCTTTCAGACACAGAAACCATCTGCAACAAAGACGGTAGAAAATAAAAGAAAACCAAGTGAAATCCAGGATGGGAACAAATATTTTAATTGCATTATATTAATTAGTGAGAGCATAGAGAGAAGACAGCATTTAGCACTGTGGCACAGGGGATGAGGTTAGCAAGAGAGGCAGTGATAAGGTCATTAGCTCTTGTGCAATAGGGAGAAAAAGACAAGTTCTTATTGATTGTGAAACGGCAGTGCATGAGCAGGGGCTGAGGTGTGTGGTAGATGTCAGGGGGCCATAAAATTAATTTTCTGAGAGTCTAATTTCTGTATGGAGAAGAATATGACACAGGTTTGTATACATTTCCTTCATCGTCAGGTTGCATGTGTGCATGAACAAGCACCTTTGTATTGACCGTGAAATAGAAACAGGATTTTAAAGCAGTTTTTATACAGTGAGTGTATCACTGCACTACTGCATAATGAGATTCCATAGAACAGATGGTTCTATATTTCACAGGGAATATATTGTCTCCACCAAATTACTACAAGTTACTTTCAAAACAAGTTTAACTCCTATTAATGAAACTGATTTAGTGTATTTTATATTTATGCTCTTTTTGGAAGACTCAACAGATTAAAATGTCTGAGTCATATATAAGTCTAAGTGTTAAAACATTATGATCTGCCCTTAGTGATAAAGTGAAACAGTTTACAAAGTGAATGACATCTACAGCCAATCTAGCAGTAAGCTAATACTATGAACATATTTGGGGGCATAGCATCATTTCCTAGAATATGACACAGAAGCAAAAAGTTCTCTTGGAGACCACGATCAGCTGTTTATTAGTGTCACAACAGCATGTAACCATATGACTTTGTTTATTCCAGAAGTACTTTTGTACTGTACAAGTATTTCACTGCATTATTTGACAATGAAGAACCCAATATTTTGCCTGATTACAGCTATAGAACTTTCAAATCAAAGTACTTCGCTCTTGAAATATGAAAGAAAAGCAATGTGAATGAATCTGTTCTAATGAAGTGCAGGGCTTCTCTTGGGAATAAAAATATGATAATTTATATAACTGAAGCATTCCATGTAAATTGTCAGCTATTCAAATTAAAGAAGTAACTAATGAATAACTGCATGCAAGATTGCCTGATGATTAGCAGTACAATATTTAATATCAACTGATGTTATCAATCATTTCCCACTGTAATTACCCAAGGTGTTGAATAGAAAATTGCTTTTAAAGTACATTTCAATAAATGAAGTATTAATTATTACAGGTAACTTGTAAAGCACACAGTTGGCACATAAGTGGGCTAAAAAGTTTTCTAATTATGAATGTTTTAAAGATTTTCTTTTTCATTACTAAAATGAAACAAATGCTTCTGAAAAATTCATGTACAAAGAGAGTGAGAAATACAAAGAAAAACCACCTTTAAATTCATTGGGCATCTCATAGTTAGTAAACTAACTAAAGTAAAAAAATTATGCCCATGGTCAGACACAGACACATGGCCTGAACAGCACAAAATCCACGGAGATAGAAATGCAAACATCAGCTGAGAGAGTACAAGTACATTTGCCTCATTTTTGGCAATGCAATATTTAAACACTTTTTTAAAAGTGTTGATTTTTTTTTAAAGGTGTTATATTCTCACCTAAAATAGTGCATTTATTTATTTATCTATTTACACATAAAATCTGTGGTAACATTATTCTGACTGTGTTATATAGTCAGTTAGTTAGTGCCTCCTAACACACTTTTTAAGAAGATGAAAAATTATGTCCACAGTAATGATTGCAGAGCTACTTTTTACAATATATTAGCAAAATGAAGAAGTACTTTTCGTGAAGACTATGAAATTGTACTGATATAACACTCTTTGCATGATCTCTCTTAACTGTGCCTTTTGCAAGAATTTCATTTGATTGAGTTAATCATTAATTAGAGCTGGGACCTGAATCTGAGGTTCTTTTGTCTCAGGTGTATGTAAGTGACCACCAGATTAATAGGTGTTCTGAACTGGCAAAGTGATGAAGGATATGTTTCCTTTTGATTTTGAAAAGAAATTTCATCTTGAAGCTAAGAGATATTTCACAATAAAAGTTTAAAACAAAGAGGTAATTTTACTTTAAGTTCCAGATTTGAAAACTATCTCTAGATAAATCATTTTCTATAGATTTTCTATTAGTAATAAGTAGGGGCGAGGTCAGGAGGAGACCTCTAAATCAGTAGAAAACTAGTCTGCTGATAAATTTGTGTTTCATGGCATTTTTACAGAGTATGAAAGTTAATTTGACTCCATGTCCTTGGACTGTGCTATTTGTCTCTCAAACTAATTTATCTTTTAATTGCTGTCACAGAATCATAAAAGAGTTGAGGTTGGAAGACACCTCTGGAGAACATCTTGTCATACACCCCTGCTAAAGCAGGGCTACCTAGAGCCAATTACCTAAGACCATGTCCAGACATTTGTATTTTTTTCATATTTCTTCATGTATTTTTTTTTTAAAAATGTGGGTTTAACTGTTAATTTTTATTTATCATTAATCTATTTTTTCTTACTCATTACTTCCAAGGCTAGACAGAATACTACGAATTAAAGGTGTTAAAGTGGAAAGAAATTCAGGCTTCACTACCTCTTGCTGTATTTCTTTTAAAGATCTGGAGCTGGAGCTGTGGGCATAGAAAGGACACTAATGCAGACTATCTTCAGGTCATGCTTGAGTGAAGAGGCAAGCATTCTTGTATTTTTTACCTCATCCCTTAAGAGGACAGCTAGAAGGAGTTTCAGAACAGAAGCTTAACTCACATGTTTCTATTGGAGTACCTTTCTTCTTTTCCTGTGAGCTACAGAGAGACCTTAAGGAGGTTACCTTTCTAATACACATATTTGAACTTGGTCCTTCAATTATATGAAATAAATATCTTTTGCTGTGTTTGAGAACAAGTTTTTGGTTAGGAGGATATGAAAGGATTGATTTATGCTTGCCTCATTAGTTGCAAAAACTGAAGTGATCTTTCTTTAAAAAGAAAACACAAAAGAGAATATATTAAGGATCCCTAGAAGCCTGATGTCATACAAAGGAGATATCTGGTTCTGGAGTCTGCAGGAAAGAAACTGCAGTTTACTCAGACTTGTCGTAAAGGAATTTTTGACTTTTGTTGGCTTAATGTTTTGCTACACTTTCCCTAAGCAGTCTGTTTCCAAAGGATCTTTTCCAATTTAAACACACAGACTTTTCATGCAGTGGTCAGAAATACCTTTTCAGAAGATTGTCAGCTGACTGGGAAGCCGGCTAGGCTAGTCAGGACCAGAGCAGGATGTGAGAAACAGGAAGACTGCAGAGATTTAAGCTAATGTACCTTATTGAGACCCAAGACTATACAACTTTCTTACTTACAAGTCTCAGCTGGGAATCCTTTCCTGCAGTTAGGTATATAAACTAAATTGTTTACTACAGCAAGTCATCACCTAGTAGCTGAGAAGCAGTCTTTATCCTCGTGCAGGGACTGACAGAAAACGGAAGTCTGACAAGCTCTCCCTATGATGATTCATTTAAAAAATAAAGCAAAATACACCCAACTAAAATTAAAGAAAAGATCCAAAACAACAGCAGAAAATGAGCCATATAGCCAGGCTCATGTTTATACTACTTTATGCTAGTCTCTTCTATAGTATATTTGTCTTGGAGAGGGCTAAATGGAATAATTCAAAACTAAGTGAGGGAACATTAGAACAGGGTAGATAATTGGGGATCAAGACCTGCACATCCAACTAAACACATATTCTTCTTTTAGTAGAGAATCAGATATAATCAAAATGAATATGACTGCAAGGATCTAGTCATACTGACAATGAAGGCCACCCTACATTGGAGGAGGATGCTTGAAATGCTTGCTATCTGTGTAGCAGCTGTAGTACATACAAGTTATTCAATTGATCTATCGCAAAAAAATAAAGCTGAATAGCTTCGGCGCTAGGATGCACTCATCAGTTTTGAAAAATGTCAGCTGTGAATTACGATGTTTAGAAGAAGCAGGGAGATGCTAGAGTACTTTTAAGGCTCTGGATCTACTATTTCCTGTGGGTTGACCACAGAGAGACAAATAGCACTCTACTGATGAGTTATTCATGTTCCTGAGTCTGCTGATGACCTCCTTGAATGTTAATGCAAATACTAATAGAGTTTTTCTTGATCAAAATGTACTCTTTTTCAAATTAGAATGAAAGCCCAGACTAATTCTGAAACAGATAAATGATCTTGCTCTGAATGTGATGTGATGGTCTTGGCAAGTCTTGAGCTACTGCTTCCTCAGATTGTGTTTCTAAGCATAACAAATGGAAATTGCATTATCCATTTCACTAAAAATATGTATGAAAAGGGATGTTCTTTTTCAATTCCTGCCAAGCTGTCCTACAGCCTTCCTCCTCTCTTGCCACATGCAGATACTTTGATGTTTCTTAGTTGAAAAATGTTTAACAACTTTCTGCCTGTCTTTCCACCTTGAGATCTTTTTCCCTCCTCCCCAAAATAGCTCAATGCCCCTTACTATGCTGGAATTCTCAGCAGATCTGTGCTACAAAATCCCCAAATGATCAGAGTTTTGAAATAAAATCTTTCTGAGTATTTTTTGTCTTCTTTTTTTTTTTCTTTTCTTTCTCTTTTTAACACAAATGATTTCAGTGAGCTCATTTACAGCTGGCTCATTTGCAGTGGCTCTGCTAACAGTCATGTCAACACAACTAAGGCAGCAGCAAACTGCGATATTCAGGTGGAAGTGACCAGACCAGAGGAGAGAAAACTGAGACTCTGAGATAGTACTTTTGCTAGACAAAGTCTATCACTGAAATTCACTGTTACTGCATTAAAGGCTTAGGATGAGATAACACAGTGGTGTTGAATGAGTGGTTCTGAGACAACGTATGCAAATATTCTGGTCTGGTATATGAGGGATCACTTTATGTTTTTCAGTATAATATATACAAATTCAGATCTAGTCAGTTTATTGTTTGTAAACTGGGAAAAACAAAACAAAAAAAAGAAAAATCAAACCATAGCCTCTAGTAGCAATTCCTGAAGAGAAAGAAAGAAAGAAAAGAAAATCCTCCGGGTAAACTGTCAGTTTACATTTCAATCTTAGTAAAAAAGAACAGTTGAAAGGAATCAGGCCTCAAAGTAACAACCACATCAGACATTGTAAATCGATATCACAGAATTATTTCTATTTATGTTTGTAGTATAGAAAGAAAAACCAAAGAGAGTATACAGTGACATTTTAACAGAGCAAAGTCTCAGAATTTGGTCTCTGTACAGTTTGCTACTCAAAAGTCTTGCTCAAGAGGGTTATAAACCTACTTTAACGGAAGTTAGTAATTTGCCTTCTGTGTGTTGAATCACCTAATTGTTGTTTATGCTGATGTAATTGCTATGATAAAAGTAGTAAAATGGACTAAACTAGCTTTTCAGTGCTCTAGAATGATATCCTCGTTAAAATAAGAGATGATCACTGAATTCAATCTGATTGGCTATTAAGACATTTTCCAGTGTTAATTTTGGAAAATAAAACATGGTTTACATTATGTAAGTGACAACACAGATAGAATGATGCCAAAAATGAATAGAGCTGTTTCAAATGTGATTACCCCTATGCATCCCTTCTTTGCCATTTTCTCATTTCTGCTCGTAATTTTGGTACTTTATAGGCCATTTCAGAATTGAACAGCTTATAAGACAAAGTCTGATATTTACAACAAAGCAGTGAGGAGAAGGAATACACAAATTCTATTAAGCATTTGAATAACTCAGTCGTTTTTGCAACTAAACAAATCTCTCTGTTTCAGTTTCCATATTTGTAAAATGATAATTTCTCTGCTTGTACATCATGTTCTAAATGTTAAACGTTAAATTTCTTTAGTGACTGTCATGTGAGGGCCCTAAAAGGCCATTCAAATGTTAAAGAAAAGTTTTAGGTCTAAATAAAATAGCTTTGTCCCACATAAGGAAACTGATGTAGTGTTCGTGGACATTTCTAGTGGTTCCTTCACAGCAAAGGCTGAATCAATTGTTGCAATAAGGGAATGATGAGAGGTACAACAAACTGAAGAAAAAGTGTAGAAAAGGCCAGAATGTTACAAAAAATACTAGACCTTCTAAGGGGAAGAACTCCTTGTTCAAAATAAACTAACAAACAAACAAACAAACCGTCTGAAAGATCGGACTTAGAATACAACTTTAAAAGCAAATTTCTGTATCAGCATTCTATCAAGTTCGAAAATGACATGCAAGAGAGCAAATTAGAGATCCTAACATCTACATACTCTAGCTACAGGACTGTCTCAGTCCCTTTTATGTTTTTTATTGTTTGTTACCATAATTAATAAGTTTTTAAAATTCTCTCGAGTGAAGGAAGAATCTTCCTGAGTTTTGCTTGTAAAAGAGGGATTAGCACTGAATTTTCTTCTTTTCGCTTGCTGCATAGAAAACATTGTTCAAATTGGTTTGTGTGTTTGCAGAAGTGGTGAATTTATATATATAGTTGCAAGAAAAAATACGTGAACTTCTTGGAATTTCATTATGTTCTGCAGTAATTTGTCATAAAATGTGATCTAACCGTCATCTAAGTCATGAGTATTGACAAGCAGAATGTGCCCAAAATAATAGCACAAACCTAATTCTGATCCTTCATGTCTTTATTGAACACACTCATTCAACATTCAAAATGCAAGTGGAAAAAGTAAGTGAACCCTCGAGCCGACCTCAAAAAAAGCTAATCGGAGTCAGGTTAACCTGCAGTCTTGTTCAGCAAATGAGTTTGGAGGTATGGACTACATTGACTGATAAAAATAACTCAAAATTTTTGAGTTTGCTCTGCACAAGATGTAAGCTTATGTGAGCCATGCCTCACCAAAAACACTTTCAGAGGAGCTACAATCAAGAATTGTTGATTTACATAAAGCTGGAGAAGTTTACAAAGTGATTTCAAAGATCTTAGAAATTCACCATTCTACAATTAGGTAAGCGATCTATAAACAGAGACAGTTTGGGACTATGGCTACTCTACCAAGAGGTGGGTGCCCAGTTAAAATGACCCCAAGAAGATAAGAAAGACTCATCAGTGAAGTCAACAAACAACCTCTAGTGACAGCCAAAGAGTTGGAACTGGCTAACATCTCTGTTCATGAATCTACAGTATGTAAAATATTGAACGAGCACAGTGTCTATGGCAGGATACCATGAAGGAAGCCACTGTTTACTACAAAGAATATTACTACACGTCTGAAGTTTGCAAAAGAGCACATTGAGACTCTGCAGTGGAATCGACAAAATGTTTCGTGAACTGATGAAACAAAGACTGAACTATTTGGAAAGAACACACAGCACCACATCTGGCATAAAAAAGGCACTGCATATCATCAAGAAGTAAAGTATGGTGGAGGAAACATCATGATTCAGGCCTGCTTTGTTGCATCAGGTCCTGGCCAGCTTGCAGTCATTGAGGAAAAGAT
This sequence comes from Trogon surrucura, assembly GCA_020746105.1. Lineage (NCBI taxonomy): Eukaryota > Metazoa > Chordata > Aves > Trogoniformes > Trogonidae > Trogon > Trogon surrucura. The sequence goes on from CM036617.1 coordinate 37,008,740, forward strand.
GAATTCCCAAGTGTATCAAAAAATTCTTCAGGATAATGTGAAAATGTCTGTACATCAGCTAAAACTCTGTAGATGTTGGGTGATGCAACAGGACAATGACCCAAAACACTGGGGCAAGTCCACAACAGAATAGGTTCAGGAAAACAAACTCCACCTTTTGGAGTGGCTGAGCCAGAGACGAGACCTCAACCCAGTAAAGATGCTGTGGAAAGACTGGAAGAGAGCCATACACATGAGATGTCCAAAGAATATGACAAAGCTAAAGCAATTCTGCCAGGAAGAATGGGTTAAAATCTCTCCTGAACAATATGCAGATCTGATCGACACCTACAGGAAGTGCCTGGCTGAGGTTATTGCTGCCAAGGGACAGTCAACCAACTATTGATTCCAAGAGTTCACTTACTTTTCCATTAACATTTTGAATGTTGAATGAACATGTTCAATAAAGAATCACAGAATCACAGAATGTTAGATGTTGGAAGGGACCTCAGAGATCATCTAGTCCAACCCCCCTGCCAGAGCAGGATCACCTACAGCAGACTGCACAGGAATGTGTCCAGATGGGTTTTGAATCCCTCTAAAGAAGGAGACTCCACAACCTCTATGGGCAGCCTGTTCCAGTGCTCTGTCACCCTCACAGGGAAAAGGTTTTTTCTAATATTTTTGTGAAACCTCCTATGTTCCAGCTTGCACCCATTGCCCCTTGTCCTGTCAATGGACACTGCTGAAAAGAGCCTGGCTCCGTCCTCCTGACACTCCCCCTTGACATATTTATAAACACTAATGAGGTCACCCTCAGTCTCCTCTTCTCCAAGCTCCTTCAGCCTTTCCTCATAAGGGAGATGTTCCACACCCTTCATCATCTTTGTGGCTCTGCGCTGGACTCTCTCAAGCAGCTCCCTGTCCTTCTTGAACTGAGGGGCCCAGAACTGGACACAATATTCCCGATGTGGCCTCACCAGGGCAGAGTATATGGGGAGGAGGACCTCTCTCGACCTACTTGCTGCTCCCCTTCTAGTACACCCCAGGATGCCATTTGCCTTCTTGGCCACAAGGTCACATTGCTGGCTCATGGTCATCCTGCTGTCCACTAGAACCCTCAGGTCCCTTTCTCCTACACTTCTCTCCAGCAGGTCAGTCCCCAACCTATACCGGCACATGGGGTTGTTCTTTCCCAGGTGCAAAACTCTACACTTGCCCTTGTTGAATTTCATAAGATTTCTCCCCGCCCAGCCCTCCAGCCTGTCCAGGTCTCTCTGAATGGCAGCACAGCCTTCTGGTGTGTCAACCACTCCTCCCAGTTTCTTGTCGTCAGCAAACTTGCTGACAACACTCTCTAATCCCTCATCCAGGTCATTGATGAATATATTGAAAAGCAGCGGCCCGAGGTTGTGGAGGGAGGTTGTGGAATCTCCTTCTTTGGAGACATTCAAAACCCTCCTGGACGCATTCCTGTGCGCTCTGCTGTAGGTGGTCCTGCTCTGGCAGGAGGGCTGGACTAGATGACCTTTGAGGTCCCTTCCAACCTTTAACATTCTGTGATTCTGTGATTCTGTGAGCACTGACCCTTGAGGGACCCCACTAGACACAGGCATCCAACCAGGCTCTGCCCCATTGACTACAACTCTCTGACTTCTTCCCTTCAAACAATTAAAGACCCACCTCACTACTCGGTCATCCAGACCACACTTCCTCAATTTACCTATGAGGATGCTGTGGGAGATGGTGTCAAAGGCCTTGCTGATGTCCAGATAGACCACATCCACTGCACGGCCACCATCCATCGACCTGGTTATGTCTTCATAAAAGGCTATCAATTTGGTCAAATATCACTTCCCCTTGGCAAAGCCATGCTGACTGCTCCTAATAACCTTCTTATCCTTGATATGCCTAGACACAGCGCAGAAGATAAGATGTTCCATCACCTTTCCAGGGATGGAAGTGAGGCTGACCGGTCTGTAGTTACCTAGGTCATCCTTCCTGCCCTTCTTATAAACTGGAGTGACATTCGCTTTCCTCCAGTCTTCAGGCACCTCACCTGTTCCGCATGACTTACCAAAGATGATGGAGAGTGCCCTAGCAATAACTCCTGCCAGCTCCCTCAGCACCTGTGGGTGCATCCCATCAGGGCCCATGGATTTATGGAGGTTGAAGTGTTCTAAGTGATCCCTAACCCAGTCCTCCTCAACCAGGGCAGACTCCTCCTTTGTCATGACTTCCTCTGGGGCCTCAGGGGACTGAGGCTCCTGAGGACAGTCTCCAACAGTATAGACAGAAGCAAAGAAGGCATTCAGTAATTCTACCTTCTTTCTGTCCTCTGTCTCCACAGCACCCACCTCATTCACCAGAGGGCCTACATTGCCACTAATGTTAGTTTTGTCAGCAATGTATTTGAAGAAGCCCTTTCTGTTGTCCTTGACCTCCTTCGCAAGTCTTAATTCCAAGGAGGCCTTAGCTTTTCTAATTGCCTCCCTATACTCCCTGACAGCTGTCCTGTACTCCACCCAAGGGGCCAGCCCTTCCTTCCACAATTTAAACACCCTCCCTTTCCACCTGAGTCTGCCCAGCAGATCCCTGGTTAACCATGCAGGTCTCCTGGATCTCTTTCTTGATTTCCTACCTGTTGGGATGCACTGATCCTGAGCCTGGAGGAAGTGGTCCTTGAATACTGACCAACTCTCTTGGGCCCCTTTATCTTCCAGTTCCCTGTCCCAAGGGGTTTCCCCCAGCAATTGCTTGAAAAGGCCAAAGTTGGCCCTTCTGAAGTCCAGATTTGCAATCCTGTTTGGTATTCTGTTTCTACCGCACAGGATCCTGAACTCCACTATCTCATGGTTGTTGCAGCCAAGATTGCCCACAACCTTCACTGCTTCAACCAGACCTTCCTTGTTGGTGAACACAAGGTCCAACAGTGCTCCTCTTCTGGTCAGCTCATCCACCATTTGCATTAAGAAGTTATCCTTGATGCACTGGAGGAACCTCCTGGACTGAGGATGCCTGACTGTGTGGGTCTTCCAGCAAACATTTGGGTAGTTGAAATCCCCCATGAGAACCAGGGCCTGGGATTGAGAGGCTGCTGTCAGCTGCCTGTAAAAGGCCTCATCAACTTCCTCCTCCTGATCAAGGAGTCTGTAATAGACACCCACCACAGTATCACCTAAGATAGCCTACCCCTTCATTCTTACCTACAAACTCTCTACTTGCTCCTCATCTGCCCCTGGATAGATCTCGATAGACTCCAGTTGCTCACTCACATAAAGAGCAATTCCACCATCTCACCTCATTGGCCTGTCTTTTCTAAAAAGGTCATAACCATCAAGGCCCGCATTCCAGTTATTTGAGCTGTCCCACCATGTCTCTGTAATTGCAATGAGATCATAGTTCTTCAGCTGCGCATAGATTTCTAATTCCCCCTGTTTATTCCTCATGCTTCTTGCATTGGTATACAGACACTTAAGAAATTTAATGGAGAAACATCTGTTACTGTTGCTTGTGTCTTTTACACCTAACCCTGGGATACTTCCCCCTGGTTCATGTGTAGTGAGCCGGGTTTTATCCCCTTCCCTCCTCCAACCTAATTTAAAGCCCTATCTATTAATCCCGCCAACTCTCCAGTAATAATTCTCCCCCCTCTCTGAGACAGCTCTACACCATCTATATCTCTCATGCCCGGTATCGCATAAACTTCCCCGTGATCATAAAACCCAAAACGTTGCTGGTGGCACCAGTCTTTGAGCCATGCATTAACTCCATGTACTTTTCTGTTCCTTTCACAGGGATAGAAGAGAAAACTACCTTTGCCCCCGAGCCTTTGATCACCTGGCCTAACGACTTAAAGTCCTTTTTAATTCTCTTTGTACTTCTATGATTGATCTCATCACTGCCAATCTGGACAACCAGCAATGGGTAGCAATCAGTGAGACTCACCAGACTGGGGAATTTTTTAGTAATGTCCCTAATCTGAGCTCCAGGGAGGCAACAGATTTCCCTGTGGGCTGGGTCTGGGCGGCAAATGTGACCCGCCATTCCCCTCAGGATGGAGTCACCAATGACAACTACCCTCCTTTTCTTTTTAGTTAAAGACGTGAAGGATCAGAATTTGGTTTGTACTATTATGTTAGGCACATCCTATTTGTCAATATTCTTCATTTAGATGATGATTAGAACATATTTTAGGACAAATTACTGCAGAAGACCATGAAATTCCAAAAGGTTCACATAATTTTCCTACAACTGCATAAAATTCAGGGCATACCTTGTTTCTTCTGTACTTTACCTCCAATACTGCAGGATCCTATGGGACTGTGAGGAATGCATCCATTTTCAATAAAATCAACACACGTAATTAAACTGGATTTATTTAAAAAATGAATGCTCCCCCAAGTTTTACAAGTTCTGGTATCAGAAGGAAGAAGCGATCCGGATCACAAATACACTCACCTATAAAAAGATGAAGAAGCTCAACCTTGAGGATTAACCTTGGAAGACGTCCTGAAGCAAGGGGAAGGCTGTAGCCCAACTGCAGTACCTGCTGCCATGAAGGACTGCTCTCCAAAGATGGCCACCAGCAGAACCCTGTTTTACAGCTAGGTCGAATCTGAACTGTGGTCAATCAAAGCCATCTCGCCCTCCCATAGCCTACCAACCAACTTCCTGGGTGTATCCCTAGGCTGGTGGGCAAGCCCCAAACTAGCCATCTCTAAAATCTGCCCAGCAATCACTGTGAGGGGAGACATTATAGGTGGATATACCTGCCACAGAGACAAAGTACTACAAAAAGAATTCTGCATGGGTTCCTCTTTAAATTACTAGAAAAAAGTGGAAGTCATTCATCTGGGTCTCAGAAGGGGTTTGCAGGAGGACTTGTTGAATCAACCTTGTATTTAAACTTCTCTTCTGAAATTTGTTCTCTTAACCCATTTCATTGAAGCGTTGATTCAACACTACTTGCAATTGTATGGAAGTTCTGCACATAATTATAGTTACCATATTCTATATCAGTTTTCAAATTCTTCCTTTTATAACATCTGTGCTGTTATTTTAAATGCAATGGAATGCCTCAAACAGCTCAGATATCATTATGGCAGTCACTGACCCCTTATATTAATTTTGGCATGAATGACTCTGTGGCTTTAATACATTTGTGAGTTAAATGCATTTCTTCCTGACAGTTTAGGCTGAAATCAGACTTACCCATTTGTAATAATAGTTCTCTTTTACTAGAAAATCACAAGTTAAATTAGTAAACTGTATACTACATATTTTGTTGCTTATGTTAGTGAATATTCTTTCTAGTATTAATTAGGCACTCAACACCTAGGTTTCTAAGTTGTTGCATATAATTTTAGAGGAAAATGTCTTTTACGCAAGTTTTATTAGAAGCATGATAACAACACTTCATTTAGTGTTCTCTTGCACTGGTAGATTTTCAGTATTGAGACATGGGAAAAGGAGAAAGTAGATGGACAGAAAGACAGCAAAAGGCACTCATCCTTTCAGCACCAATTCAAGGAACATCTCAGGCTCTAAATTATAAATATGCTTGCCACGTGAGTACTCTAAAGATGACCAGAAACCAAATGTAAACAACCAAATAGGATAAAAAGAAAACAAAAGAAAAGCATCAAAAGGAAAAAACTAATTTAGTGATAGCATCTGTAGGTGCAAGGCCTCCTCTGTGTGATTATTGCAAGCCCATCTAACTACAACAATAAATAACAGCCATTAGCAAAAAGAAAAAAAAAGTCAGACCATATCAATTAGGTGGTTTGTGAACTTCTGTAGCAAAAATTGCTTAATATAGATAAATTATGAAGTGAATGCATGTTTGACATCTTTTGGCCCACTTTCTTTGAAATATGCACTTAAATGTTAATATTAGATTCCATAAAAAAGGTATAACAAAAAGGGTACCCACAACAAAGATGAAGGAACATAAAAGGCTTGAATTTGACAGTATAAGTACCAAATCTGATAGAGCACAGCAGTTATAGAAACATAAAACATGTTGAAAATGTCATAATTATAGCTGGTTAGAGATCAAAGAGATACATGCAATAAAAGGAAACATAAGCAATCAGATAAGACACATTAAAAAAAGAATTCTGCTGTAAACATGAATGATAACTATTGAATAATATTTAGCTGACACTATTCAATTAAAAATAAAATGCTTTTATGACATTGATCTTTTTTTATTTGTTCACTTCAGCTGCTTCAAATTAAGATATACTTTGGATACGAATGTACATTTTAGATGTATATAGGTTTTATGCTTTGTGTATATACGTGCATACACACACTTACACACACACATGGAGGTACACACATATATATACATATTTATATGTTTCCATGTGTGTGATTCTCAGGATTAAGGATAGAGTTTATATGATACGCAATAAATATAACACCCATGGGAAAATATTTCATAATCTGTAGATCAGTCTTTACTAATCTAAGATTGTCCTTAAAGTGATGATATGGAAGTGTGATACTGGAAATCTCAACAAAACAATGTACCTGCAACATGAGATATTCACATTACACAGCAAGTTTCATTAATTTCATGGGGTTTTCTCTTGAAGAAATATCCTACATGATGGAATTTGTCATGATCCACATCAACAGATAACTTCACCAACACAATCTAACTCAAAAGGTGTTGAACATCAAGTGAATGTCCTCTAACTTTAGAAATAATTCCAAAGAGAAAATTAACTACACCAAAGAAATACCCATTTATATCCACTAACTATAAAAATTCATAGAGTGATCATCTTATATTACAAGTCTAGATCTATCCCTTTGCATCCCAGCTGTACGTAAACTAAGTTGGTCTATTGACAATTCACACAAGCATTGATATAGATGTGATCCTGGAGATTCCCTGCCATGTACTTGCATATAGAGCATGGATAGATCCTTGTCTTTTTTGGAGGCAGCAAGAAAATGTAGGAACCTGTATTCTCAGCAGACAGGCTTTCTGTGAAAGGTGTCATTAGAAAATCCAGATACTGCTGAGAGAAAAGGATGTATCCTGGAACCTCCAACTCATAGACCAACTACAAGATTAGGATTTTGACTTACAGAAGATTTAAGTGGCATTTGAAAATGAGAACCTGGTGTAAAATTAAAATGAAAAGGTAATATGGACATAATCTAAGATAACTTTGGGTTTCTGACCAAAAGAAACATTTTAAAAAATTGAAAATAATAATAAAAACAATTAGTAAATTTCACTAGTCATTGACAACAAACTAATTTTTAGGATTATATTTTATGAGGGGAAGCATGTGTAGGAAATACTTATTTTCCTATTACCTTCATCTTAGAAAGTCTATTCTGTGTCCTAAATTAAGATCTTTGTATTTTCCTTGGATTCCCAAGACTTAAATTATGTGTATAGCCAGCTGACAAAGTGGGTGTTACAGTTCCCAGTGACTGCCAGGTCACCTGAATGTTTTATCCATTTTAGCCCCAGTCAGTAGTGGCAGATAGAAACCAAGTTTTAAAGATCGTCCTTTGACTGGAAATCTACACAACATGACAATATCAAAAAAAAAACTGCAGAGAACTGAACAAGTATTAAGTTTCCTAACATGAAATGTTTTAGGATTTCCAAATGCCAGGTTATTTTCTTTTTATGTTGAATATTTCAGCATGCTACACTGTAGCAGGTAAACAAGTTAATATCAATAGCAAAGCATCACAACTTAGAAAGATCTTACTTTTTATTTCTTTTTTTTTCTTTTTTCTTTTCACTTCTACTAACTTGGGAGTGACATTTTACATTTACAATGACTAATTCTGCTTGATCTGCAAATATGATTCCAAACATATTAACGCTTTGAAGTACTACTACTGTAATTAGAAAAGATTATTTTTTTACCTTATCACACCTAACTATTAACATTACATTTATTTTTTTTTTAAATTTCTACTATGGAGCCCAAAGTTAGTGAAAAAGAAGATGTGGTTTACCTCTCATTTTCTCTTGCTTTCTTTCTCTGTCTTTAAATATATATGCTACATTCTGGAAGCGGACTGTGGAGACATTTTTTGTTTATTATGTAAAGTGTCAAAGTTGCAGTCAGAATCACTGAAATACACGATTGTATTGAATTTGAAGACATTATGAGAGCTACAAACTGCAGTGTGAATCCTGCAGGACAGAGGAGCTGTTACAAAACCAAACCTAATTAACAACATCTGCGCAGTCTTCAGTGTACACAGCCACTCCCTACATCCACACAGACACACTCATAGCTGCTAATCGCAGAACTTTATCAACCGCCTAGTGTATAACCTCTCATCAAATTCAAAGAGACAATGTGAGATTAAAGTCATATTTTGTGTTTAATATATTGATACTGATGTGCATGGTGATAAAGTACCAAGCATACTCCTCTAATCATGAGCCAGGGATGCAACTGGTAACAGGAAGCTGAGATGGAGGTGAGAATTACACAAAACTAGGAGGAGTAGCTGATATGCCCAGAGGGTCATGTTGCTGTCCAGAGAGTCCTTGACAGGAGGCTCATGGAGTTCAACAACGAGAAAAACAAAGTTCTGCATCTGGGGACGAAGAATCCCAAGCACCAGTACATGCTGGGGGCCACCCAGCTAGAAAGGAGATAGGTAGCAAAGGCCTTGGGGGTCCTGGTGGACCCCAAACTGAAATATTTGCCTACAGAATTCTACTACAAGCTGTGGAAGAATAAGGAGTTACAAAAGTCCTCAAAATTAGAAAATCAGAGCTGGAAACGTGAAACATATTTCAGAGTAACTGCCAAAAATTGATGTAGTTATCCTTCCTCATGAAATGTATTCGTTTATGAAGGCCATAATTATATTCACCTTAAAGACCTGTCATTTAATGATGTGAATAACAAAGAAATAGACAAAAAAAACTTTATGATTATGTAGGAATCAGGACTGTCTAGTAAATAAATGACCCATTGCTTCACTAATTAGGCCAGAAATGGGTGGGTTGAATTAGGTGTGGTTTTGAGTAAGAATAACAAATGTTGTTCCCATTTGCACACCTGGAAAATATACTGAAATTTAAAATAGGTCATATTTGGCCCCAAATACCAGTTTTATCACATTTCTTTCCAACTTCTGTTTTAGCTGTAGCTCAAAATCATCAGAAAAGTTTAGAATATGCTATAAATAACAACCATAAAGTTCTGAAAATGGTGTCACATTTGCCTGTTATATGTTATGTTTTTCTCATAATAAAAGAGGAGTTGATAAGATCTCATGTATTTCTCAGTTTCTGGATGGCATTAATTTATACTGTTTTTTTTTCTAGGGAGCCTATGAACAGTGGTTCACTAGACAGACAAACAATTATTTATGAAGTATAAAATGTGACACTAGCACAGGAGTCAAATTAATCTTTGCAACTTCTCTTGAGGACCTAGCTCCTTACACTTACAGAAAAAGGGAAGATCAAGACAATTGTTTCACAAAAATTTTAATACAAATCAGATTAATTTTAATGCATTTTCTTCTATTTCAATTTTTCAGGAATATCACATATATGTCTCTCAAAATGGGAGTCAGGTATGTTTTTAAAAGAAAAAATGTGATCTTACTGGCATCACAGAGATGAGGAATGCGGGATGGCTTCTATGACCGGAGTGTTGGAATGCAAGGCTATGGGCACTTTAGGAAGGACAGGGAGAGGAAATAAGGCTGATGGTGTCACCCTACACGTCGAGGACCAGCTGGAGAGTGTTGAGGACCAGCTGGAGAGCATCGAGCACCACCTGGGGTTGGATGACGAGCCAACAAAGAGTTTATGGGTCAAGGTTAAAGGGGAAACAGGGACAGGAGACATGTACTGGGGGTCTGCTACAGGTCACCCAACAAGAATCATAGAATCGTGGAATTCTAACATCATGGAATCATAGAATCATGGAATCATAGAATCATTCAGATTGGAAAAGACCCTTGGGATCATCAAGTCCAACCGTTAACCCTACCCTTGTGATTCTGCAATCATTGTTGCCACTGATATTCTTGTATTCCATACCTGATCTCCTCAATGAGAGCAGTCTCATGTTCATAAGCCCTGAGCCTTACAGGGGACTTCAGCCACCTCATTATCTGTTGGAGGAACAACACAACAGGACATAATTTATTCATGACATGCCTGGCATGTGTTGATGAGGGCTTTCTTCTTCAAATGATAGAAGAGCAAACAAGGAAAGGTGCATTGCTTTACCTATTTCTCAGCAACAAGAAGGGGTTGGTGGGAAATGTGAATCTCAAGGGCAGCCTTAGCTACAGTGACCACGAAATCATGAAATTCAAGATGCTTATTGTGATGAGGAGGACACACGTCAAGCTCTTTAGTCTGGGCTTCAGGAGAGCAGGCTTTGGTCTCGAGGTGTTTGGTGACAGTGAATGTGGCTTCTCTAAGGGCAAACCTTGTCTAACAAATATGGTGACCTTCTACAACGGTGTTACAACATTGGTAGATAAGCGAAGAGCAACTAACATTATTTATCTGGATTTGCATTGAACACTGTCTTGCATGACATCCTTGTCTCTAAATTTGCGATACATGGGTTTAATGGGTGGACCGCTCAGTGGATAAGGAACTGTATGGGTGGTGGCACTCAAAGTGTTATAGTCAATGGCTTGATGTCCAAACGGAGACAAGGAAGAAGAACTGTTCCTCACAGATGGTACAGGACCAGTGTTTTTTATCGTCTTTGTCAGTAATATGGGCAGTGGGATTGAGTCCACCCTCAGCAAGTTTGCTGATGACCACAGGTTTTGTGGTGCAGTCAATATTCACAGAATCACAGAATGTTAGAGGTTGGAAGGGACCTTAAAGATCATCTAGTCCAACCCCCCTGCCGGAGCAGGACCACCTACACTAGAGCGCGCAGGAATGCGTCCAGGCGGGTTTTGAATGTCTCCAGAGAAGGAGATTCCACAACCTCCCTGGGCAGCCTGTTCCATATTCTGGAGGGCAGAGACGCCATCCAGAGGGACCTTGACAGTCTTGAGAGGTGGGCCACTGCAAATATCATGAAGTTCAACAAGGCCAAGTGCAAGGTTCTGCACCTGGGTCAGGGCAATCACAAGCACGCATAAATGGTGCACAGAGATTAGATTGAGAGAGAAAGTCCTTGGGAGTATTGGTGGATGTAAAACTGAATATGAGCTAGCAGTGTGCATTGACAGCTCGGAAGGCCGATCACCCTGGGATGCATCAGGAGAAGCATGGCCAGCAGGTTGAGAGAGGTGGTTCTGTCCTTCTGCTCCGCTCTTTTGGGACTGCACCTGGAGTACTGCATTCAGCTCTGGGGTGCCCAGTATAAGAAGGACATGGACCTGTTGCAGTGAGTCCAGAGGAGGGCTGTGAAGATGATCAGAGGGCTGCAGCACCTCCCGTATGAGGACAGGCTGAAAGATTGGGGACTGCTGAGCCAAGAGAAGAGAAAGCTCCAGAGAGGTCTTATAAGAAACTCCCAGTATTTAAAGGGGACCTACAAGAAAGAAGGGGAGCATCTTTTTCCCAGGGCATGTAGTGTCCCAAGAAATGTCTTTAAGCTGAAAGACGGTAGATTTAGATTAGACGTTAGGAAGAAATTCTTCACTGTGAGAACCATAAGACACTGCAACAGATTGTCCAGGGAAGTTGCAGATGCCCCCCTCCCTGGAAGTGTTCAAGGCCAGGGGTTTTGAGCAACTTGATCTAGTAGAAGTCCTTGCCAATGGCAGGGTGGTTGAAATAAGATGATCTTTTAAGTCCCCTCTAAATCAAACAATTCTGTGATTCTATGAAAAACGCTGATTTTTCCTAAGTAAATTTTCCTTCTACAGGAACATATTATTTTTATGGAAAAATGTGTTAGGAACTCTGTCTTACAAGCAGAACAAAAATTTCTGGTCAAAATAGAGAAAATAATGAAATCTAGAAAAGCAAACAGAGTGAATAGAGTAGTGAACACTTAATACTTGAGAGGAAATATGAAATTTTAATTCAGCTTTCTGCTCCCTCTAGTACAAGTCCGGGACTTGAATCTTTGCCTCTTCCATTGCAGTTAAGTGCCATAACTACGGTTTTAAAACTCATTCTGGAGCTCTGGTTTTGTCTCATAAAAAAGAGAAAAAGAGATTGCAAATAGCCCATAATCCTTTAGTGAGGTCCAGCAGTTAAGGTGCAAAACATTCTTTGGATGTGTTTTACTGTGAAACAACTTTGTTCCCTTATTTATACATCGTCCCTGTCCTCTGAGGAGCCATGCGACACGTGTTAGTTCATTCTTGTGATCTGCTTTAAAGAAACCTAAGTGATGTCTTCCAAGTAAATCAGGATGCAGCTCTGAGAATCTGTTTTCCACAGGCACTTTGCATGACTATAAATTAGTTAATTCCGTTTAGTAACTACATCATCAGCTCCTCCTTTTCAAGCAGTTCTTTAGATACCCACCACCTACTTCTGAGCACAATGCCCAAAAACATGTAACATGCTTTTGAAAGCATGCTGGAAGACACTGTATTGTTCACTCCCCATATCATGCTCTTTGAATAATAATATCAATAATAATAATAACAACAACAATGATATATATGCTTTAGAGACATGAGGATGCCATATATTGCTCATAAAGAGATCAAGTGCTAGGTGTTCTGCAATATTAATTGAACCAGTTCTACTGTTTGGTAGACTGGGCTTGAACCATGGGAATGTGAAGTGATCTGTGTCACCTGAACAGGAGGACAATAAACACTCCAGAGTTTGAATATAACCTTTGCTTTTCCTGAGTCAGAACAGAAGCTCAAAACTAGTTCTCTTTCATCTCACTTGAAGGCGCTAACAACTGTAGTGCCAAAGGGGCATCATCAGGTTCTCATGAAAGAAGATTCATGGCTTTGGCTCCCTTCAGTACTTCATACTGTCTGCTGGCTGCCTCAGAAAACATTCTCCAGTACAACTCTTAAGTATCTGGTTCTCTCTATGTGTCATGTAACTGTAAACCACAAGTATCCCTAGGCATTAAAAAATTAAAGGATTTAAAAAAAAAAAAGCATCAAAGGCTTGAGTCAAAGCCCCCACTTCAGAAGTTTCCTTTACAGAACTTCTCTTTCATCCCTAGCTGTTCATGGTTAGCCCTCAAAATCCTAGGCATTTAAATGTGCTTCTTGCTAACAACGTTTCATTGCCATTATAGGTGGGCAGAGACAACACCCAGAAACACAACTCCCAGCTGATGATACAAGAATTTTTTTCAGCCACATTAATCACTCTGCTGCAGTTTGGCTTGTGATATCATGCATACAGCAAAATAAATAAACTTCCACATCAATAACTCATTCAACCACATGGAATTCTACTTACCACATGACTGCACATACTATTGATTTTAAACTAACAGCTATCCAGCTTTTTCATCAATCCAACAGTACCAGTTGCTTCTACTTTTTTTCTCTCTTCTTCTGGACTTTTTTTTTACTTTTTCTTTTTCTCCAGGTTCCAAACTTTTCCTTAATCTTTTCTGCACAGCTTTCACTGATAAAGTCAGAAGTGGGTGCTTTCCAGTTGTTTTAACCAGCATGTGATTTCCAAGTCAGAAATCTCACATATGAGGCGTGAGGTCCTCCTTATAGCATTCGTGGTCACTCAGTTGAAGTATAACATAAAATATCTTAACAATTCAAGTTAATGTCACCAATAGAATTTCATTGGAAACAATGAATCATTGGAATACATGATCCAAAGTAATATTTCTGAACAGCAAGATTTTGTAATTTAAGGAACTGAGTCCTGAAAAGCACGGGATTTTCAACTTAAATCAGACTGACCAGCACACTGTGGAGTATATAGGAAGGGTGATGAAACGCTGGGACAGGTTGCCCAGAGGGTTAGGGGAGGCCCCATCCCTGGAGACATTCAAGGTCAGGCTTGATGAGGCTCTGAGACATCTGATCTAGTGAAAGATGTCCCTGCTCACTGCAGCAGGGGGTTGGACTAGATGACCTTAAAGGTCCCTTCCGACCCAATATGTTTTTGCAACACAACATGTTCTTCCAATCCAACACGTTCTTCTTTTCAGGAAAAACTTCTTCACTGAAAGGATGGTGAAGCATTGGAATGGGTTGCAGAGTGAGGTGGTGGAGCCACCATCCCTGGCCCTCTGTAAAAAAAGGCTGGATGTGGGACTTCGGGAGATGGTTTAGTGTTAGGGTGGTGTAGGGCTGTAGGTTGGACTTGGTGGTCTTAAGGTCCTTTCCAACCTTGATGTGTCTATGACTCTATGATTCTATGAGTCTATGATTCTATGACTAGTCATGTGGTGGTGGAGAAATGGAGCAAATAACTAGAAGATTTTCCTACTTGGATTTTTTTTTTTTAATGTTTGTAGCCAACGTGGAACTCATATAAAGCCAAAAGACTGACTGGCCAATTGTGTTAGAAAAAGGACAAGGAGAGCAACCTGATGTTTCAGGAGGTCTTGTAGAAAAGAGAGGCTAGAAAATAAATGCAGACCTTGAGGCTAAAGTCTTATTTTGCAAAGAAAAGCCCTGTAAGTATTTCTTTTTCAACTTACTATCAAGGAAGGTTTATACAGTAAATATCATTGTATTTGGAGAGCTCAGCATGTGTTATTCTTTGACATTCATTAAAGTACTTTAAATATCAGGACTCATGTGACCAAGACAGTATTAGTTTGAAATAAACTGTTACTCTCTTGCTGTTAGCTGAAAGTTTTGCAGTATTTAAAAACATAAGAAAGAAATGATATTATTCCTGCAGGATGAACAAATGGAAATATGCAAATGGATTTTGTCAGGAGAATAAAATACGCAGTTCTTCAAGGTTCAGGTTTGTTATTTTTTTAAAAATATAATCTGCAAAGATTTAATGTTAAAATCATGATATATTTAAGGGATAGGAAGCACTTTTACAATCTTTTGGTTGTCATCTTTTAACATTACAAGAAGTGTACTTCCTTTTAGTTACTTCCATATTTAACTTTTCCCCATCTAAGAGTTTAAAACAGAAATCTGGTTTGTACATTAAAACTATTCCAGTCTTATGAGATTTTCAGACTTCTTTTTTTTTTTTTTTTTTTTTTTTTTTCAGTAGAGGATACATTTACCCTTATTGGAAAGATTTAGGAAAGCAGTAAAGTGACATTAAAATAAAGCAGCCAAGTTGACCTGCCAAGAGGTTAAAGAAGGGGATGCCTGCATATCCTAGAAAGGGCATCTAGTATTCTAATAACTGTACTTCCACAACGAAGTATCATCCCTTAGTGTTTTTTAAGCAGCATCTGTGTGAATGTATTTCACTGTGAAACCCCTTGAACTACTTTAACTCTAGAACATATTGGTAGGTGGGTGACCAGTTACACCTCCCATTTGCATTGCAGTGAAAAACAAGGTGTCATACTCCTCCTCTTCCTCTGGGCCAGAACTGAACCCAAACCTCAGAAACAGCCAGTAGCCACAGGCTGGAGTCGCTGAGGCAATGCTTTGAATAGACACACTGCTTCGCCAGTCTTATCTGTCTCCTCCCTAAGGACTGGTAACCTTTGCTGGATGAATTTCACCTGTTCAGTGAAAGGGAGTTGTGGCTGTCCTGAAGCACATCAGGTGTTTCTGTCAGGCATCCATTCCAAACTGGCCTGTTCTCATAGTCTTAATCATTCTTTTAGATGACTAAGGGAGTACTCAGTAGAGGAACATGGGACATAATTTAAAATTTGGAAAAGAAGGAGAATAAATTTAGCAGATTTCTAAGAGTTGTTTTAAGGCTGTATTTCCACAGCCCTTCTCCATTATGCAGGAAAGAGAAGCTTATGACATTGGGTAGGAAAAGGAGAGCAAGGGAGACTGATGTTAATCCCTCTTTGAAGCAAAAGCGTAGAAAATTGTCTAGAGAAGTGCTGGGAATGATCAAATCTTTGACCAGGAACAAAAGGGAATAAACTGCTCTGTGAAAGGAAATAAAACAGATCAAAAAGAGGAGCGTGTGGTCATGACTGAATCATTGTCAGTTTAGTAGTTTACTCCTGGGTTTTTACAGTTATGAGTCAGAAACCCTAGAGAAATATAAGAAATAAGCTTGTCCATCCTCTGTTGATGTGTTTCTATGAATTACTGAACGCAGTTATGACAATCAAGTCTTGAATATTTTGACTTTGTCAGACAATAAAAACACAACTGAAAGAAATCTTTGAGACAAACTTCCTTTCACTGTAAACAGATTTCAGAGAAGCTGATTTATGTTTATAGGCAGATTCTACAAACAGAACTTGAGATTTTTTTGTTTTTAAAACCCTTGGTATTAGGGACGGTTAAGCTGCATCTTATTCAATGGGCTGAAAATTGGGAATAGAAGAGCTTACAAGTATAATAAATTTCTGTTTAAGTTTTAGAAATCACTGCTCAAAAATCTGAGTTTAATGATGTATCTCATTATTCCTGTTCTTTCTTTAACTGTTGCTTTTTTTCACAATATTTTAAATGAAAATGTTGACATAAACTGTTTCACCGGAGGGTGATGTGAGTGACCAAATATGGTACCAGATGCCCTGGGATATATGTGACATGCATGATTTTGGCAGATGTAACATAGAAATTGCTGGAAATTCATGCCCTTCTAGAGACGCAGCTGGAAACCTGGAATGATGACCAGAGGTGTTTAGCCCGTCTTTAGCCACATACTTTTAGGTAACTGATTTCTACGTCCGCTCTGGCTTATTGTCATTAAAAAGGTTCTTAAGTTAGAATATTTTCTGGTGCTAGAAGTTTTTCTACAGCAATGTTTGTGAAATAGTGAAGTTCATATATGTGAAGATTTTGGTCATAATGGATTTTAACTTCAACAGGCTTGTATGGTTTAACTAAGCCTGAATTTGATTTTTCTTTTTCAAATTTGTACAGCAAACCTTGTTTGTTGAGGTGCTTTTGTGAATAGAGCAGGTGGGGTAAAACTGTGGCAAAAAAAAAAGCAGGTAAGCATGTTCCTCCTATTACGTCTTACTTGGTTCAACCCTAGCAGACAGCAAAACACCACATAACTACTTGCTCACATCCTTTGTCCTCTGTCCCTCACTGAAAAAAACCCCAAGCAAACAGGAAAAACAAGTCAAAAAACCTCAACAATTGTTCACCACGAACCAAATGATACCCAGACAGGCTCCAAGCAATGGCAACCCCTGTAAACTTCCCCCCCATATCTCAAATTTTATTGCTGAGAATGACATCATATGGTCTGGGATATCCCTTTGGTTAGTTGGTGTCAGCTGTCCTGGTTGTTTCCCCTCTTAACCTCTTGTGCATCCCCAGCCTCCTTGCTGGAGCGGTGGAGTGAGGAGCAGAAAAAACTTGATGCCAGGTAAGCATTGCTCAGCAATAACTAAAGCATGATGTCTTATGAACACTATTTTGATCACAAATCCAAAACCTAGCCCCATGCAAGATACTGTGAAGAAAATTAACTCTATCCCATCCAAAACCAATACAAGTACTTATGTCACATGTACTACAAATGTCCATTCACTTACTAATGTTAATAGTACTTATACTGCTTTGGCATTTGAAAGATGAAATGGTTTCAATGCAAAAATATGTTATTCTTTGTTTCCTCCTTATTTTCACTACTCCAGTTTTTTTCTTACTTTCTCACTCTTCTTCCTAGAATTTTTAAAGTTCTTTAGATTTTTTTTTTCCACTTCTTATTACTCATATTCCTTGTAAACTTTCTTTGGTCTCTGTTTCCCTATCTGTATTACATCAGAATGAATTTCAATTGTCATTTCTTCCATTATTTCAGTTTCAAGAGTACATTTCTTAATTGTTATATAATCTCAGTCAAAATTCTACTGAGCTTTTCACATTCCCTCAAAGTCAGACTTTCTGACACCAAACCTCTTGTGTCTCTTCTCTGTTAAGAAGCCTCATGAGTCCACCAAATCTAAAGATTTTTTGCTTGCATATTCTCAATATCAACCATATTTATATATGGTTGGTCATATATATATATGGCTCTGGTCATTGCATTATACACAGAACTACCTCCAACCGTGTAGGCTACTCAGCAGTAAAACAAAGCCAAAAGAAACAAAACAAAAAACTCCACCTCTCTCTCCACACCACCTCCTTCCCAGCAATTTATAGTTCCCTGGGGAAAAAAAAAAAATCCTCCAAGGTTTTTGCTTAGTTTTTACCAAAATCAGTATCAAGGTAATTACTTTTCCCTTGATAAAGATTAAAGCTAAATGCTAACTGGCCATGCAGAGTGTACTGCCATATCTGCTTTAACCGCCCAAGAAATCTGTAGCTACAAAA
The DNA here is from genome assembly GCA_020746105.1 of Trogon surrucura. Taxonomy (NCBI): domain Eukaryota; kingdom Metazoa; phylum Chordata; class Aves; order Trogoniformes; family Trogonidae; genus Trogon; species Trogon surrucura. The sequence continues at coordinate 37,027,064 of CM036617.1, forward strand.
ATGAATTACCTGACTGCCTTTATTATCCAAATTTCTATCAAAACTTTCTCTACTGTCATTCCAAGTGTTTGTGCCATTTTTCTGAACAGAATCTATTTCATTTCTCAGTAATGTTGCTATTTTTGCCTTCTGTTCTTTCCTTATCTGTGCCTTGTATTCTGACACTTTAAATCATCATGCTCTGTATTGATTCAGTAAAGTGCACTGTTCCACTCATTTCATATTGTACATATAAGTGAAAATCAACAAAAATATTAGAGGAAAGTGAGGAGGACTGACAAAAATGTCACTCCAGATTCACAAGCTTTACTCTGATTAATTGGTGAGCACTCAACAATATGAGTAACGATTGCTGGCTTCACAACTGTCCATAGGTGCCTGATTGAATAGGATTTTTGGTGTCTGAGTCCCTACTGAATTCAATGGAAATTAGAAGTGTGGTCCCTAAACAGCTTTGTATTCCTGTCACCTGTAATAGCTACGATTAGGTCAGATATAGGTATCTCAGTGATGTTTAAACATGTGCGAACATAGCATCTTATAAAGTTATAATGAGTTATGAAATCAGAAAGATTGTTAGGAGTCTGATCCTTTAAATTTTTAAGCTTCTTGTGGTCTGTAATAATAGGTAAGTAGACAAACTAATTTTGATTATATTCTGATTCTTTCTTGCTGTGTTTTGGACTCTTCGTGTAGACAACTCTCAAGGACTTTTTGCCAGTGGCTGAACCGTATTAATGAACCAGGAGTCCCATCTTCACAGGACCGAGAAGTCCTGCAATCCATAGTTCCTATGAGAAAATGTAGGGCTTCAGTGGGTGCAAGGATAAACATGATGCTGACCTGAAAGAAAATGTTCTGTGTACACTCCCTAAAGGAAAAAAAGAATAAAATAAAAGGATGGCAATCTGACATTTACCAATGAAAAATGTCAATATAAAGGAAAAAAAAAAAACATTCCACATACAGATGATTTTGATGGAAACCTATCAATAAATTCTACTCGAAATCACAGTATGCTATAACATCCCTAAAAGGCAAGAGTAAAAATTGCAACTGGATAGCTCTTTCAAAAGAAAATAAAACCAGTAAACCTATATGTATAGAACCAGAGCAATATTTTACTATGCCAAGTGATAAAATTGATTGTTGTACAAATAGTTTTGTTTTTCTCATCCAACTTTAACTTCATGCTTATTTTTAATTTGTCAGATTAATGCGCACAGTTTCTCTCCTCCCCTTCCCCAATTTTTCAGTAGGTATTGATGACATGCTACCAGTTTGGTTTTTTTTCCTCAGGATAAGTAATTGTATTTTGTAGGGTGTGTTGGTTTTTGTTTTTCTTTTTTTTTTTTCCCCTCTTAATTATTATTTTAAAATATCTATTATAGTTGCATCTGGATTTGTTCAATATAACGCTGTATAGAATTTCATGTCTTAAACATCTGCAACCTGTTTGACCTGGGGGAGTAAAACAGCAACCGTATGATGTATGTTACTAGTGTAGTAACATAGATGTATTACTGACTGTTAAACGTAAACATTTATCCCCACAGTTACTGCTGCATGTCATCTTACTTCACACAGCTATTTATAATTTTATGTAAAAGGACTCTTAGCGGGGAAAAAAAAAAAAAGTATTCTACTTTTTGAATTTTTAATTGGATGTCAATATACTATCCTATCCTGAGGTATATCAGACACTGTCTTAAACACAAAACACCCTCTAATCCTTTCTTAAATATCTTTGTCAATAAAAAATTTATTTTAGGTTGACTATTCTATTTCTTCGTATTATGCAGAGTCATTAGTATCTGTGAAAAGTGAGCTCAAAAAGGATGTAAAAGGATAATAGTTTACCCAGAAAGGTTGTAGATGCCTCATTAACTGATCCTCTGTTAATGGAAGTGCAGTCTTAACCCAGTCCAGCGCAAGACAATGCAATTTCTTGTAAACTTGGAGTAATCTGCCTTACTAGGCAAGTGACACCAGCCAAGAACAAGTGATTGGGCTGCACTTTAGCCTGTTCTGTTTTCTTTCCTCGGTCACATGTGTTTTAGACTTCCATCCGTCCCTGGAAATGCCAAATACCCATCCAATGTGAACATGAAAAATGTATCAAATACATGTTAACTTTTCTAAGAAAACGATGCAATATACATCTGTCTTTTATATTTCTTTCTCTCTCTTATTAATTCTACATTTCCCCACTCAATTCCTGGAACAATGTTGTTTTCTTCATTGGCCTAAGAGTTATATAAGATTCAGAACACGAACAGTTAATCCATTTCCTTAATATATTCCCTTCTCTTTTTTTTTATCACCTCTCCTTACGGTCACTGGTCTTTATGTCAGCTCGTTTCTCTTATGCTATGCCTTTAATACACTTACCCTGCCACTTACATGACTGCTCATCTTCCTCTGTCACTTCTTCTAAGTCTAAAAACAGTCATGTGTGCCATCAGTGAAACTCACATATTCATTTATCATTCGGAGGCAGGCTGTTATTTTTTTCTAAAATCCGATCCCTTAACACTGCAGCCAACCAGCGCTTGCGGTAATCATTTCCCACATTCTCCCCCTTAAAGAGGATTAATGCTATCTTTAATACTTCTTTTCCCCCTCTCTGATAAAACGAGGAGGGGAGGTATTTGTGGTCAGCACTCCTCAGGCTGGCACCACTGCAATCTGGTTCAATTCCTTTTTCTTTCTTTTAAATGCAGAGGTGCTCTTTTGTGGTTAAGCTCTACAAGTAATCAGTCCCTTTTCAGCCAGATTAGTGGGGAAGGATGTTTTTTGTTGGGACATTTAACTGATACCAAAGAAGCAGGGGTTAAGTTACTCGGTTTTTTTTGTAGATTATTCTGTCTGATTGTGAACCCTGCATTATTTAACTATATCTCAGTTTCAAATCAGTGACAAGGCAGAAAAATATTTTATTCTTTTCATCTTTTAGCAGAAAGTTCAGAGAGAGAAACATTTTCTCTAACTCTTCTAATAAAATCTGTCCTTTCTACCAATTAGAACTTGAACACAAGTATTAAATATTAATTACAATTATCAACTTGTTTCTCAGGAAGAATAGCATCTGTGGTCTTTTCTGCATAGTTTTCTTGAAGCATCTTTAATGAGTGATATTCTTCCCTGCTTTTTGACAGTTATACAGAGTTCTTTCGCACAACACAACTTACACTTTTCCAAAATACAAAGTAAAAAAAAAAAAAGTTTAAATAACCTTTTAAATGAAATATTACAATAGTCCAACATTTTAAGGATGAAAGTGCAGTTTTCTAAAAGGTCAGTTTGGTCTCTGAAAATGTTTTCAGTTTAGACAATAGCTTATGTACTCTGTGGAATCCAGTAGCAATTTTCAACACCACTACCAATAGGAAGTAAATTCCAGTCATTCACAGTAAGATGGCAATGTGGTGACATTTGATGCTTGACTATGTGTGCTTTGAGCTATTACAAGAAACTGCCTGGTGAGGGGGGAGAACTTTTCCTAGTTAACTGGATGAATTTTTGATACAGGTGAAAAATAAAACCAGAAGTTTATAAAGTGACTGTAAGTCATCAGCTATGTGACAGTTTCCCCCACCCTTATTTAACAGATAAGAATTGAAATATATCAAATTAATAAATCCCAGTGAAACCAATAGTCTCACTTTTTTGATACAATTGTATTTGACAGCTGGTTTTATCTTTTAATTCCAGTGAGCCACTATCATTATATTTTATTTTCCAGATGTATGTCCTTGCTCTCTTTAAAACTACAGCGGTTCCACTACACAGTAAAGCAATAAATTTATAGAACATTCTTCTGAAGTGCCTGCTTGTTTCATAATTCCACTTCCATATCTTTAGTTGTTCTAAAATATATTGAACTGTCAATATGGGGGTCAGGAGATTAGAACACTTTGTAGTTTCTCTCCCAATGCCTTTGTTTAACTCAGAAAATAAGCTACACTACCAAGGGAGTGATGAAATCAAGAATACATAGAGTCACAAAGGCATAAAAATGTTAAACACTGTATACTGCAGACATTTCTTAAGAGGAAAAATTCTATCTCCACATATATTTACTTTGGATATCCACCAGAAAATTGTCTTTGTTAAAACTTCTAAACAATATGTAACAGCACAGAAGGGTTTTACAATTTAGAAAAAAATAAAATAAAAACCCCCTACTTTCTACTCTCAGAGCTCTTGTCTCACAGAATGATCTGTCTTTTGGCCTTGAAATGTTACACACTTTGTGTGACCCTGGTTTACTGTCAGTTAATTTAAATTTCATTTTATCTTTTGCTTTTACCTAGAAATCAGCAAACATCATGGGACTGTCTTGGAATCTTGTGACCCTTTTCTGAATTTTCAAAATATTGAAGGTAAATATTACATGTTTTCTTATAACTTCCTAGGAAACAGGTAGAATGAAAACAAAATGTCTTTCATAACTGCTAAAAAGACAAAAGATCATAAAATAATATTCATCAATATCAAATTTTTGTTTATATTTAAATAGTTTCTCATATGGACAGATAAAACACTGACCCATTTGAAATAGAACACTTTTATGAACAAGGATAACGAATTAGGAAGACATAACAAGAGTTTGAAAATGAATGTTTTTGTGCTTATGGGAAAGCCAATATTAACATATGTCAGAGAGAGAGAGAGAGAGAGCATGCTTGGTGAGACTTTGTCAGGCTCTGTCGTAGAGACGGGCACAACACATCTGAGTGGTGATCAAAGTGGCTCAAAAATGGTTGCTTTATTATAAAAAGGGTTTGCCTTTTATACATAGTTGAAGGTAGTAGAAGAAGGTAGCATGACCTTTGCTTATGGGTTAAACACTTGTTGTTCAAGTTCTAATTGGTTAACACTGAGCAGCTTCCGGCTGGGCTCAGCCCTCCAGATCTTGAGGGAGAAGGTTCGGCAAACGTGTCCAAACTCAGTGCCCTTCTCAAGGGTACACCGGGAATTTGTCAAGGTCAGTGTCTTCAACCAATGCCAGGTTATCAGCAGTCCATCTGCCATCCCCCACAAGGCTCAAGACATGAAGTTGTCATAAGAGTCAAGAAGAAAGTAAAATTGTGAAAATTTTAGCTTATGCTCAGATGTATATGACTGTATGATAACAAGTCTTGGCTTGTTATCTATGAAGCTTTACAAAACCTCCAATTCCACTGACTTAAGGTCCTGGAACTCCTTCTGGTTCACAGATTACATCTAAAATATTTGGATCGCTCAGGCCAAGTACATTGGCAGAGTATAGGGGCAACCAGTAAAATTGAAAATCAAAATTTTTACAGATGTGTTCATCAGGCATCTGCCTCCGCCACAACATATGAGGCACAGATCACAACCCGTCCCAAACCACTTCAGAAGTTTCTGAAAATAATCATCCATTCTGAAGAAAAAATCTGAGTCAGAATACATTTGTCTAGGCTTGTGGATAACCCCTTTATTAGTGCTTATTCTATAACAGGCTTGAGATATTTTCCACTTTTTTTTCACTTTAATTGTTACTTTCTCTTGTTGAAACATTTATAAAACTAAAGCAATGAAAATGAAGGCAGAGAATTAGGAATTGCACACAGAGCAAAGACCAGTTAGCTTAGTGGTTAGAAACAATGTTCTTTGTAGGAGGAAGATGAAGCCAAATTCTTACCTAAACTTGTCTCTCATTAATACCTCTAAAAATCTTCACGAGATACTTAAATAAAGCATAAAAACTCTTTGGTATAACTTCTCCAACATACAGCTTGTTTTGATTTTCTGGTTTGATTTGGGGGCCTTTTTTACATACTTCCCATGTGATGATCACCTTGTCTATAAATTATGACACCATGTTTCTCACTGTACTTGATAGTTCAGTATTGCTCTGAACACATCCATTAAGAATCATTCTGCAAAGATGCTATTTCTAACCCATTGCTCTGATGAAGTCGCCTTGGATATTTTGTCACCTTGGATATCAGGAAGCACTTCCTCATGGAGAGGGTGCTCAGGCATTGGGATCCACTGCCCAGGGAAGTGATGGAGTCACTATCCCTGAAGGTGTTTAAGGAGAGGCTGGATGTGGTGTTTAGTGCCGTGGTCTAGTCAACGTGGTGGTGTTGGGTCATATGCTGGACTTGATGATCTCAGAGCTCTTGTCCAGCCCCAATAATTCTGTTATTCTTTGATTCTTGGAATCTTATGTTTAGCTTCTACCTCAAATCTGTCCATGGCAAAAATTTGTTCCACTTTATACAATCACTTCCGGGCTCATTCCTGGAATGTGTCTCATACTTAGCAGGAGGTACCTGTAAGAAACCCTGTGGCTGGTATTTCCATGATATTCAGGATAGATTCTCAAACCCTTCTTGTATTTAGTATCTGAACACAAATGAATTATGAATTAAGAAATGCAGTTAAAATTTGTTACTTAAAGTTTAACTTCATATATTTTCCTGTGAACAAGTGCACATGTACTGAGGATAATTGTATGTATTTTGAGATACAGGTGTTGAAGAAACTGCATGTAAGGTGTGAAAGTCTCTGAACTGGTCTGGTTAGTCTATGGGAAGCCAGCATAGAGAGAGGAGTTAGGTTCATACTGTTGTAATTTAACACCGTGCTTTTCTGGGAAAGTTATGCTGTTTACACGCAAACTGCTGCAGGCATGATGACTGTGCCTTGCAAAACCAATCATTGTTCTCTAGGGTAGATAGTTCTGTACTTTTGAAGAACAAAAAGCTGTTCTTTTTCATATTTGAATGATAAGATGGTTTTTTAAATTGTCGGTTTTCATATGATTAGGAAAATACTGGGTCCTTCCATTCTTATTTTCATCAATTTTATACTGGACAACACAAACCAAACAAAAACACAAATGAAAAAAAAAGCCTTAGAAAAGTGTCTGGGATATTATTTTCCTTTAATATCCCCAACAGGAAATAGCAACTTCAACACAGTGTAAGGCAGATAGTTGTTACCAAATAAGTGCACATAAAAAGATTTTGAGTATGCCACTAGGCACCTATCTAATATAATAACATAGAATACTTCTCTTCTGAGCCATTTAAATATTGGGACAAACAAGTTTTGCCAAATGAAATCCTCAGTTTAAAACTCAGAATTAGATTCAGGCAAACAAGACACAGAATAAGATTTCTCAAAGCATAGAAAGTAACACACCTAATAGTGCCCCAAAGGAAGGGAAATTCGCACCAGGAGTTCATGTAGAGAGAAAAAAAGGGAGTACTCAAAAGAGACTTCTGATGCCTTAGTAGAAGAAAGGAACTAAAGGTATTGCTCTTAACTTTTGACCTGACAGTACAGTCCTTCGAGATCTTTACCTTCTGGATGAAAAGGAAAGAGAAAGAAAAGATGGGTCTTAGTTTCACCTGGACAAATAGGAATACTGTATTCTTCAAACGTGTGACCTTGGCTATGTGATTTACCTTATTCGGAGGAGCAGAAAGCAAAAATAGGTGCATATAAAGATGTCAAAGTTTAGGGAATATGGAAATACTTCAGGATTTTTATATATTTAGACTTATGAATATGCAAATATCAAAGCACCAAGAATTTTTGTAAGCATCGTAATTCTCAAATCACTGTCCCAAGGAGGCAAAAGTCTTCAAACATCCTCTGAACCATATATTTTTGGATCTATAAATAGTTTTATAAATCTGTTTTACTGAACGTTTTTTCAGAGACTTCAGCTTTCATCTGGGTTTTGTTTGTAAGTAATCGTGCGAGACAAGAACAATGTACTCTTTATCTACATATCTAATCTTACGTACATAATGCCATGCCATCCATTAATATGAGCTTATCTTTTTTTACTCCAACTGAAGACATGTTAAAGAGGGAAAGATATTTGGTCTGATTGTTGTAGTTGCTTTATTAGAATGGAATGCAATCAGTTTCCATGTACTTGTGCAAAACTTTTTAAAAAATTAAGACTCATGTCCCACATTTCTCCCACTAAATAAGGTTGCTCAATGTTCCATCCAGCCTGGCCTTGAACACTTCTGGGGATGGAGCATTCACAGCTTCCCTGGGCAACCTGTACCAGTGCCTCACCACCCTCAGAGTAAAGACCTTCTTCCTTATATCTAGTCTAAATCTACACTCTTCCAGCTTCCACCCATTACCCCTTGTCCTATTACTACAGACCCTTGCAAAATGTCCCTTCCCAGCCTTCTCTTAGGCCTCCTTCAGGTACTGGAAGGCCACTATAAGGTCTCTCCAGAGCCTTCTCTTTTCCAGGTTGAACAAGCCTAACTCTTTCAGCCTGTCCTCATAGAAGTCCTCCAGCCCTCTGACCATCTTGGTCGCCCTCCTCTGGACTCGCTCCAACAGCTCCATGTATTTCTTATATTGGGAGTTCCAGAGCTGGACGCAGTATTCTGGATGGGGTCTCACAAGGGCGGAGTTGAGGGGCAGAATCACCTTCCTTGACCTGCTGGTCACCCCAAGATATAGTTGGCTTTCTGGGCTGCAAGCACACACTGCTGGCTCATGTTGGTCTTATCATCCATCAACACCCAAAATCCTTCTCCCCAGGACTGCTCTCAATCCACTCATTGCCCAGCCTGTATCTGTGGTTGGGATTGCCTTGACCCAGGTGCAGGACCTTACACTTGGCTTTGTTATATTCATGAGGTTGGCCCAGGCCAACCTCTCAAGCCTGTCATTATCTCTCTGGCTGGCGTCCCTTCCCTTCAGTGTGTTGACCTCACCACACAGCTTTGTGTCATCAGCTAACTTGCTGAGGGTGCACTTGATGCCGACAAATATGTTAAATAGTACCAGTCCCGGTACTGATCCGTGAGGGACACCTCTTGTCACTGGTCTCCACTTGGACATTGAGAAATTGGCCGCAATTCTTTGGGTGCAATCTTCCAGCCAGTTCCTGATCCACCGAGTGGTCCACCCATCAAATCAATGTCTTTTCATCTTGGAGACCAGGATGTCATGTGGGACTGTCGAAGACCTTGCACAAGTCCAGGTATGAAGCAGTTTGAAACCATGTCTTTGGTATAGCGTTATGAGTACAAATGAAACAATTTTCATCTTCATTTTGGAGTTGTTGGTCAAAGTCACACAATGTATGAAATTAATTAAATTCTGATCTGACAGTAAGGCTACATCTATACTAAGAAACAGGTTAGAAACCTTTTTTAAGTCAGTGTAGCATAGATCATAGCTATGACTAGATGCTCTAACACTTACTATTTTAACTGCAAACAAACTGACTACTAGGAATGGCCTCTGACCTGAGCTGGCTTCCAGACTGCATCTGGGTATCATCTGAGATGGTCTGAGCTGACAAAGGGTAGGTCTGTGCTAAGGATTAACAGGAAAGGCAGCTACTATACTAGTGCCTGGGCCCATGCTCTGACCCTGTTGATTTTACTGGAAACCAGCACAGTGCAAAAAATCACAAGTATTCAGTAAGAGTATTCAACAAAATAAAAGAAAAATACCCAAGTTTCTGAAAGTCCCTCTAAACAACTTTATATTTAGCAGTGCCTGTTCAAAATTGAACCTCTTCACCTGACCTTTATTTATATGTTAGAGAATTTTTTCCCATGTTTTAAACAAAAAGATAATTTATCCAGGAGGCACGATGACATTTCAGGTTCTTTAGAAAATAATAGATAACTAGAAAAAGCAAGAAAACGTCTTCTGTTTATATTGTGGGGTTTTTTAAGCAGTTTAGTTTAGAACCCTTATCTTAGTAAAACAAATAACCTTCTCCTTCAGCTGTGAAAAAAAAAAACCAAAAAAACTCCTACCACAGTCTTAAAATCTGCAGAATAGAAAACTCCTCTACAGACATAGAAAAATATCGTAGAGCTTTAGAAGATGCAATGACTGAGTCCCCAGCTCTTAGTGAATTATGATAAAAAAAAAGAGAAGATCTTAGTGGCCAACTTTAATTGTTCTTTGTGCACTTGAAAATGCCACGTAAATGTGAAGATCCAGTTACTGGATTCGCTATGTGTGTTTGATAAATGATGCACCAATCATTACTACTTATGAGATGTTTCCATAAAAAGGCTTAAAAGAGAAACATAGCTCAGTTTTCTTGCTGCAGACAGCATCCAACAAAGACTTGTTGAGCTGGCTGCAGAGCTGTCAGCCCTGCTTTTTGCTCTATCTTTCTGCAAAGCAGTTTGTTTCCTTTGTGACAGATAAGGATGAGAGTCATTATTGTTAGGAGGCAAGAAGGAAGAATGGGGTAAAAATTTTGCTTATGCTGTTTGGTTTCTATTCCATCTTTCTCCTTTTGCTTTTAAATTCAATTTCTCTTCAGGTGCTCTTAGCAGTTTCACACTCTCAGTCTCTTCAAGTCTTGTTTCACTGTGCAAAATGGATAACAAGTTATACTGTAAGAAATACTTCACTAATTCCCTTGAAGGTCAAAAAGGTAGAGACAATGTTGTCACTGAGCTCTAATACTGAAGGGCGGTGTCCTAACCATCAACTTAAAAGATATACAGAGGCAGTCACCCCTTCACTCGTTATATTGCATGAAGTACAAGGAGCGAGTGAAAATTAGAGCCAAAGAGATAGTGAAAATTAAAACTAAATTAATGGTTTAGAAAATAGTTATTAATTTTGATTTCAAGCCCAGTTCCAAGAAAATTTCCAGTTAAAGTTCCAAGGAATATTTATATGGTTGGTGTAGAGATGGGAAATACTGAGAATGTCACATGACACATATGTCATAAAACTCTTTGGGAACGCTATTCATGAAGTCCTTCTCTTGAATGATGTGGACTCAAAACATCTCAGAGGAAAAGAAGATTTAACTTGAGTCTATCACATCCTCGGTAAATTCCTGGAATATTAGGTAAAATCTCACTCAATTATGTTAGAGAGTTCTTCGCTGTTTTCTTTTTTTTTTTTTTTTCCAGTTCTATGCATCTCAAATTTTCCATGTTTTTCCCAGATACTGTTAGCTGAATTCAACCTGAAATACCTATATTTACATTTTTTTTTTTTTTTTTTTTTTTTTTTTTGGCAGAAGAAATGTGTTTGGGTCAACTTGCAACATTTATACCTAGATGACCTTCATGTACAGAGAGACATTCACATATGTAACAGCATTATAATTGCTGTCTCTTTCATTGGAACTTCATCAATCACTGACAGTTCTGCTTTTGAAGTTACACACTCTGGATGAGCACAACAGGATTTTTTCACCCATTTTGACAACTTATGGAGCAGACAGCAAGACATTATCTTTCAAAATCTGATTCTCCTCTTATTTATACCAGTGTGTCTCTGATTAACTCTACTTGCTTGTAGAGAATTAAATAAATATTAATTTGCACCATTATGAGAAAGGCTGAAGTTAAGATCACAGTGCATTTGACAACTTTTTCTACATAGCTGAAGAAATGGAACAAATATATGCCAGAATTAGATGTTGTGGCTGGGATTTTAAACAAATCACAAATTTCTGCCAGATTTAGGTTCAGTTCTACAACAAGAAAAGAGAGAAGAAAGAGAGAAAGGATGACAGAGAGGGGATGGAGGAGAGGAGGGGGAGGGAGAGGGAGCGGGGAAAGGGAGAAAGAGAGAGTGAGAGAGGAAGGAAGGGCAGGGAGAGGAAGGAAGAGGGAGAAAGAGGGGAAGGAGGAGGGAGAGAGGGAGAAAGGGGGAGGGAGAGAAAGGAACGGGGGGGATAAAGGAATAAGCAGGAGGGAGGGAGAGAGGATGAAGACAAAATGAAGCGTGAGAGGGAGGGAGAGAGAGGGGAAGAGAGAGGAAGAAGCCGGGGTGGGGGAAGAGAGAGAGGGAGGGAAGGAAGGTGGAAACAGAAAGTGAGCGAAAAAGGGTGAGAAAGAGAGAAAAAGAGAGAAAGAGAGAAATAGAGAAAGAGAGATTTTCTATTCCAGACATCACTTCCCCCTCTGTGCATATTTGCATACTACTGGCTCCTTTGTCTCAGATGCACACAAAATGGCTCTCAAATCTTCTCTTTGCCACAGTATAAGAAAATTTCCAAGGCTGTCCTGAAGTTCATTTGCTGAGGTTATCAGAGGTACTTTGACATTAAGATGTTGAATATTAGGTGTTGCAGGAATTGTATGTTTAAAATTTAAAGTTTTGTCATGAAATTCTGCCTCTTGTAATTCTTTTAACTCATGTAAAACTTTCATTATGGGTTTTTATTCCTGAAAGAAATTATCAATTCATCTACAGAAATCTTTCCCAATTTATTTTTTAAGAATTATTCTGATTATAAGGTTCGCCGTAGCTTTGTAGTGTTGGAAATTTCCCAGTGTCTGATTTCACACCATTAGTTGTCAATATGACTTCCAAATACATTTCTTTCATTTTGAAATAAACATGCCTTGAACTTTTGCAGTTAGACCTGATGCCTAAACAATTTCTAAAATTTCCTTAGTTTGTGTGAACACTGACTTAACCAGGAACTGGTAGTACTCAAGCCCTCTGAAAAGTTAACTAATTTTATTTGAGGCCTAAATAGGGATGGAAGTGTCTGAGGGTAGCCCCTTGAACTGAAAGTCTGCTGTTCTGAAAGCAGAATACCTCTGTCTGTATATTTTACCAGTTGCCTCGACCCCTTCTTACTACACTAAGGTGTACAGAAAGGACTTTTCAGGTAAAGGATTTTGTGTTCACGTGCAGGTGCGTTACTGAGGACTAGCACAAAGATGTAGTTTCTGAAATAACTAAGCTTTGAAGTCAACATGAGATCATTCTGTGGTCCTCTATCACTTGGTGAGGAAGATGTAGACCAGAACAGTCTGAAGATCCTGAAGAGCAATTCAGCTCATTCTTAGCTAGACTTTTAAAGGCTGGCCCTTTCGTTTGCTCTCCAGGCTTTGTTGGCTGTATTGATTAAATCTCTGTTAAGTACATAGGAAATTTATGTATCTATCTTTTCTTTAGACACCTATGTTCAGGTAAATTAAATCTGCATCTAAATCCTATTCCATCACACTATTCTTATATCAATGTAAAAATTGGATATTATGATAAGGAAATCTGCTGCCAAATCACTATTGCCATTTTGCAATGTGAAAACATAAATAATTTCTCTCACTGTGTGAGCCTCAAACCACATGGATAATCCCCTAGCTCTTCAGCAAAGAGATGACAACTTTTCCTGAGCTGTTTTGTTTTGTTGGTTTTTTTTTTTGGTATTCAGAATGTACTCAAATGGGGCACAAGGGGACAAACTTTCAAAAGTTGGTTTCTTTTGAAACTAACTTCAAACTTCAGACACAAAGTAACTCCAGATGTTTGATTCCCAAGCATGCTGATTGGCAGAGTGAAGGCAAAAGCATGTTTTAAGGGAGCTGTAGGGTGTTTTTTTAAAAATAAATGGACACCTGAGCCCTCCTATCTCCTCAAAATGTTCATCTTTTAACTTCCTTTCTGTTCGTCTTCACTGCCAGATTCATATGAGCAGTTGTTCTGTTACTCCATGTGTTTATCCAGCCTATCATACATCTCTTCATCAGAGCAAAGAACAGAAGCTCAGAAATCTCTGGAGTAGTAAAGCTGCCAGAGGAGCTAAAAGCAGATTTTGGAGACCGGTTTGCCCAGAGAGTCTGCGTGTCACATAAGACTTGCACCAGGTCTGCTGAAATGCACCTTGGTGGGAGGAAAAGAGCTGCTTTGGGAGCAATCAGGATCCTGGGTAAAGGCTCTTTCTGTTCAGACCAGCTGCTTGGTTAGTCCTCAGAAAACACTGATGGGATTGTTTCAAGTCTTATGCACATTTGCCTAAGGCATTTGATAGGGGCTTCTTTAAATAAAAAAAAAAAAGAATAACTGAATCACAAATGATTAAGAGACAAACACAATGGTTATTTTTTGTCAGACCTCATCCCACCTGAACTTGGACACGCAGATGTATTTTTAGTTTATTAGCAGGTATCCTGGCAAGGGAAGTCATCAAAAACCTGTAAAGGTAGATGATAGAATTAGGACACAAAAAGCCCACTTCCCATTGTGGAGTGGAAATGCTAGCAGCTCCCAAACAAAATGTTTTAACAGCCAGGCCTGGGACTGCTGCTTTGATTCACTAGTCTTCAATTCTTCTAAAACCTTTCAATATAAGCCAGGATTTTCCTTCTAGATCTTGGTTTCCCAGTACAGGAAGGTGAGAAACAGCCTCTTTCATTTCTGCTTTTTTTATTATTCTTTTTTTGAAGTAGTAACTTCTCCAAGATGGAGAGTTGTGTTTCCCTTAGTGAGCAGGCGTCTAGCCATCTCTCTATGGCCCCTGAATGGTGACATAAAAGGAATAGTACACTGAAATTTCTCACACTACATAAAATTAATAAAGAGTCTTCTATGCAACTCTGAAATGAAAAATAAGGACCACATCTTACGGAATATACTCAGTCTAATTCTGTATTTGAATCTACGGAAGAATTATGCGTGCAGCTAAACTTTAAAGTCTTTTTCAAAGGCAGAATCAGAGTATGCCTTTGATATTCCTTACTTAAGCTTTTTAGGCAGTTTAGTAAACAGTAGATTTTAATTTTCATAGATTCTGTAAAGTATGGTCAAAGGACTAATATTTTAATTGAGAATAAAAGAGGACAATTGTTTATGAAAGAATGTATATTAAACTTACTTTCAAAGACTAATATTTCAGAAATGGAACTGTCTTTCTTCTGTATTTATCTCAGAGGACAAATCTTTTAAATGAAAACAGTTGTATTTTCTTCTGTGTCAGACACAGGCTGACATTTGGAGGAATCTGCATCTTCAATACAACAGCTGTCTAGCTGAAACCTATAAGTGAAGGGGCTCTTAAAAAAAAACAACAAACAAAACCCACACACCAAACAACCCCCACCCCCCCCCTCCCCCAGAAAAATCCACTTTGCAAAAAATCCCAAGAAAACTAGCATGTAGCTAAATCAAAGAGGATATTTTTCCTTGTGTTTTTGATAGCATTTGTCATGAGAAGCCCCACTGGGATTACAGTCTTGTTCATTAGATGCTTCTATGGATCTTTTTTGAAATGGAATGATGGGATTAGAAATGTTCCTCAGCTAGTCTATCACTTTGATCCAATGGTTCATTGATGGTATCTTTGCTAAAAGCTTGTTGTCTTTAGTGCTGCATGTCTATCTCCAGAGAAAGAAGCAACTGTGAGCTCCATTGCAACGTGCCTCCTCTGAGACTGCATGTCTATCTACCTATTACAGTACTGTTTGCTTTCATACACCTTCAACCTTTCAAGGAGTGTGCCTGTTTAAAGTAATTTTACAAAAGATACTATCGAGGAAAAATGGTATAGCATAAACACTGTCTGAGATCTTCCATGGAATCTTTTTTTTTTTTGCTTTCTGTCTGTCTTGTTCTCTGCCCTGTAACATGGAAGAGAATTCATTCTTCCTTTGGTATCATGTACAGACTATATTCAAAAAGATGAGAGGAGAAACAAAAGGAAACCAGAATCTTCTTCCAGCCATGACTAATTTAGGTCATTCCTTGCACTCAAATCAGTTATTAGAACAATATATCAAACCAGCCTAAATGGTTTTCTGGTAATTCACATTTACAGAAGAGTTCTAGTCCTCCCAGAAAAGCTGGACCCTCCTAATTTTTCTGAGTTCACTTTTGGCTTAACAACATAGCTGTGTATTTGTTTTGCAAAAAAAAAGCATAGCTTCTGACTGTAACAGAGGCAATTCAAACATTTTCTGTTCTACTGGACACATTTTGGTGGTTTTTGCTTTGAAATGACCAAGAGCTTAAGTACAAGAAAGCACTGCTGGAGGATGTTTTTTGGTTCATTTCCCTCTTTCCTGCTCATGTCAGATGCACCCCTTGTGGGAATAATCAAGGGAAGCATGAACAAAAAGACTGTGAAAATCAAGAGAATCATATAATTAGACCACTCTATGATTGCAGATACTCTACATGTGTCAGTCACAGCTCAGATTATTCACACAAAGAAGAAAGGGAAAATTTGTTCATTTGCTTTAAATTGGAATGGAGCGAGATGATCTATCAATCTCATACTACATACAAAGTTTCTTCTGACTTCAATAAAAATGCTGCTATGCTGAACTGACAGAACCAGAAAAAGAGGTAAAGATAAAATGAAGACAAAATTCTCTCAAACAACATCAGGGATGTATAGCTGAAGTCAGCACTAGTTGCTGTTAACCCAGGAAAACCATGTCCCTATTAGGCATTCAGGTAGTGATGATCTGTGGAAACAATTTGACCTGCAGGAAAGAGAGCACCTTAGGCTCTAATGCAAGTGGATACTTGACCATTGATAGAGGGAAGAGGTGCTAATAAGGACAGAGAGTGAGTCAGGTCAGTTAGTCTTCAGTGGTTAACCTTATATTCATTCTGACAGCTTTCTGTCATGAACAACAGCAAATCACACAGGCAGAACTCAAGATGCCAGCAATACCGCAGGAAGGTGAAACAACTTAGTGAGTCATGGATTTACTAGGATGGCTAATGCATCTGAGATTTGCTGCCCTGTGGCCTTTTAGCTCTGAATCATGGCATACGTGTGATACGGGCTACATGAAATGGTAACAGTCATATGCCTGTGCAGCCAGTCCTGTTCAGACTGTGGAGGTACTTGACTGAGACATTAAAATGAAAGACAAAAAGCAGTGTGGTCAATGTATTTAAGACATATTGGTATAAATATTCTCGCAGTGCTGGAACACAGTCTAGGGGAACAGCAAGCATTTTTGGAAGATGTGTAACAAAAGACATCCTGGGCCAGACAGAGAAAAACAGATTCCTATACAAAGTATGCCAAGTAACCAAAAGCAAATTGTGCCTGACAAACTTGGTGGCCTTCTACGGTGGTGTTACAACATCCATGGATAAGGGAAGTGTAACTGATATCATCTACATGGACTTGTGTAAAGCATTTGACATTGTTTTGCACAATGTCTTGGTTTCTAAACCCGAAGGATATGGTTTTGATGAATGGACCACTCGATGTGTAAGGAATTGGCTAGATGGCTGCATTCAAAGAGTTGCGATTAATGGCTCAGTGTCCAGATGGAGACCAATGACGAGTGATGGATCAGTACTGGGACCAGTGTTATTTAACATCTTTGTTGGTGACATGGACAGTGGAATGGAATGTACCCTCATCAAGTTTTCTGACAACACCAAACTCTGTGGAGATGTTGATATGCTCAAGGGAAGGTGTACGATCCAGAGGGACCATGACATGCTTGAGAGGTGGTCCCAGGCCAACCTCATGAAGTCCAACAAGGCTAAGGATAAGATTTTGCACCTGGATCGTGGTAATCCCAAGCACAAATATAGGCTGGGCGGAGAGCAGTTTGGGAGCAGCCCTGAGGAGAAGGACTTGGATGTGTTAGTTGACAAGAGGCTCAACATGAGTCCAAGTGTACACTTACAGCCTAAAAAACAAACCGTGTCCTGGGCTGCATCAAAAGGAGTGAGACCAGCAGGTCGAGGGAATTGATTCTCTCCCTCTACTCTGCTCTAGTGAGGCCCCACCTGGACTACTGTGTCTGGTTCTGGAGACCACAGTACAAGAAGGACACGGATCTGCTGGATAGGGTCCAGAGGAGGGCCATGAAGATGATTAGAGGGCTGGAGAACCTCTGCTATGAGGACAGGCTGACTGAACTGGGTTATTCAGCTTGGAGAAGAGAAGGCTCTGGGGTGACTCCAATATGTGAAAGAGGCCTGCAGGAAATCTGGAGAAGAGCTTTTTACAAGGGCCTGTAGTGATAGGATAAGGGGCAATAGCCTGAAACTGGGAGAGGGTAGATTTAGATTAGATATAAGGAAGAAATTCTTCGCCATGAGAGTGGTGAAGCACTGGAACAGGTTGCCCACGGAGATTATGGATGCCCCATCCCTCGAAGTGTTCAAGGCCAAGTTGGATGGGGCTTTGAGCAACCTGGTCTAGTGAGAGAGATGTCCCTGCCCATGGGAGGTGGTTTGGAACTAGATGATCTTCAAGATCCCTTCCAACTTTAACCATTCTGTGATTCTATGATTCTACGATTCTATGAAATGTATAAAACAGAACAGAAAGTTCATCTCATCTAGTGAAGACATTAAGATGAGACAGCTTCATCTGAATGGTTACTGTGTCTACCATATCTATATTTAATCTACTATATCTGTATTATATCTACAATATAATATTCGATTCAGCCACAGCAGAATCTAATAGATGTTGGTATAACATTCCTGCCTCAACTAACTGCTTTCAAAAATATCCTGTGTCAATTCATTCATTCCTCAGAATTAACACTTGGATTTTTTTTTTAATAACAATAGCTGAAGTCATAAACGTAGTTAACTTTTGCTAACCACTGTCTTCAAAACATTTGCAAAATCACATAAAATGTGCAGTTGCCCAGGTTTACGCACCAATCCATGGAGTCAGTGCAATTCAGAGAGACTGAAACATGTCCTGTTTCTTTGTTTTGCACAGGTGAGACAAAACATGCTGTGGAGCTTGAAGAGGCACAACCTTCAGATTGCATTTATCCATCTGAAAACTGAACTGAACTAAATAACTAGGATGCAACCACATAGGGCTTTAACACTTAACACTGAACACACTGAACCAAGTCCACACCAGCTGGCAAACATCAAAGAGAGCAAATCAGCAGTTAAGCAGAAATCAAAATTATTCCCATGCAATTATGATCAGACAGGAATTCTGTATTTTTTAAACTAGACTGACACATTTTCCTGGGTTCATTCTGTGTGATGATTCTATATGTTGTTTTACCTACCATTCTGCTGATGAGCTGGGTAGTGTAGATTACACACCTGAAGTATACACTAAAAGGAGTTTCATTAAAATAGATGAGTCTATTCATTTTCAGAGAGCTGTGAGACAGAAAAGTTTAAATATTCACAGCAGGTGGCACTACCTATTTCATTTCAAAATATTTCAGGGAAAGGAAGAATCTAATACCCATCTGATGTCAGAAAGTGTTTATAAAGAACATTACATGGGGCATCGGCTTCAGACTTTCAAAGAAACCAAAAAGACCCCAGTGTCTATACTTCATTTACATTCAGAGCTAACTAGTAATCTATTACCTTTTGTTCCCTGTGTCCTCTTTCTATACTTTCAGTACCTGATGGCAAATTTCCTTTCCAGGGTAAATGTCAGGTGAAAAAGGGAGATTTTTCTTACCTGGATAGTTCATTGCCTGCTCCTCCCTAATGCTGAAATGTCACTAGTTGTCCTTTCTGGTTAAAATAAAAAGAAACACTATGCTGCACGTGTCAATTAAACACTACTATAAAGAATCACTGGGGTGAAATTATACTATAGAGGTCTGGGATCTCTGCGCTTATGGGAACATTCATAGATGTATTTTGTCCTTAGAGAGAAAGCAGACAAGCCTCTCAGAAATGTTTTTACTTTTAAAACTTCTGGGCATGAAATAGAGTATGTGCCATTACCCTTTACCCCTATAATAGAGTACTACCTAACATTTTAAGTAATAGGCCAGAAGCTTTGTACTGAGATTGCAAAAACCTCATGACTAAGGCTCATCAGGCCTTGTCTGCTTGAACATTTCTTGACCTCTCTGCATAACTTTCTTCTTTTAGTTTAGAACTAACTGACTCTAATGCAATTCTGTGGTGTAGAGACATTCACGCCTGGTATGATAGGAGAGTCCTGGAGAGGTGAGGATGAAGGATGCAGTGTGGAAGAGCACAGGAGCATGATGATAAGGTCTGAGATGCAGGCTGGCACTGGAGACGCCAGAGTGGTAAATGATTTGCTTATGGTCAGTTACAGAAATGCAGACCTGGAACTCAGCAAAACTGGGTTTAGGGGTGGCAAAACCTAAAAGGGGTTCAAACCAGGATAGTAAACCCAGAAGTAGAGCAATGGAGAAAGAGTAAAGGTGTAAGAGCATGCAGGTAAATGTAGAAAAAGGACCCCAAGTAGACCTTAGAGTGAGGAGAAAGACACTATCAGCATAATCACCACACTTCTCCCAGAAAAGGACTCCAACTGCTGATGACTCACTGTTATAAGTCCACTACACACAAAAATGAAACCACCTCCAGGAGGAGGGCCAGGGTAAGCAAACTAGTAGGAAAAGGGCTAGAAACTAAGGAGTGCACATACAGCAATTCTAATTGTATTAATATTCTTTCATTAAAAATAGTTAGACTAGTAATGATTAGATTAAGATTTCGGTTACGCTAACAAGAAATTCTTGTCTTTATATGTCTGTTTCTTTGCTCAGAATAAGATTTCTAACATTACAATATACATACTTTACAATGTATATGCATTTTGTGTTTTCGCCAAGAGCATGCACAACTGGCCATATGTGAGTTTAGTACTTACAAATAATGTCTGATAGTGAGAGTCCTTTCTCTTAAATGTGGAGGGAAAACTCAACCACCTTCCAAAAGTTAATGCAGCTGAAGCATCAACGGTGCAGACTTGTCTGTTCTTTCTTTCCACCAGCAAGGACCATCTAAAATTGTTAGGTTATTTCATTTTCTACAACCCATTCAGCCCTTGACCTTGTCACCAAAACAACTAAGAAATATGCCAATTAGTGTGATATATTTCTATTAATTTCAGCATTAACTGCAGAAATAACCAGTCTGGACGTTCTGGAATAACTGTGACTTGGGCATGTAACAAAACTGAGAATTGGATTAATCTAAATGGAACTTAATGATGCATATGAAAAAAAAAAAGTGTATAACTTTGGATATAAACATCTGGCTGATGGTCAGTGAGGGACTGCCCGGTGTTCATTTGTACCACTGCCCACTAGTAAATGGAGTCCAAACAATCCATTTCATCATGAACCTACGCCACTGACAGACACTCTTTCACAGCTCTATTCAGAGTAGTTTGTCCTGGATGGAATTTGATCTCTGCATCTAACGTCACTGTGGTACTCCTAGTGACCACGGTGGGCAATGTAGCGTTGCCCGCAAACTGTTTTGCAGGCAAAGATTTTCATGTTGTTTGCCCATTACTTCTCTGAGGGAACCTTAAATAATCTTTGCATCTGATGCAGTTTTCCTCATTTTATTTTAAATAATAGAACAGGTTTTGTGCTGGGAGGATATGATTTCCATAAGTTTAGCCAGAAGTGAAAATATGCATGAAACAAGGACAGAAATTAATCCTGCAAAATACCTATTGAGCCTTAGCCCATGGTATTTTTAAATCACAGTTGCTCATATTTGTTGGTTTTTTTCCTTCTTTTTTATTTCCTTTTTACTTTTTTTTTCCGTTTGGTTTCATCTCATTAGGCCAGTTTGACGTTACCTCTAGTTCTTCTCTCACAATTATTTTCCACATGTAAAAGCTTATTCCCACTGAAAACATTTGCAGTCCTACTGTTTTTAATGTAAGCAGGTTTTGACCCATTGAAAATACAAGGCTTTAAACTGTCCATTTTATAAGACATTTTTTCTTGGGCTGTGAACCCCTGAGATACTGTGCCAAGGTTAAGAAGCTGTGCATAGTTATTTTTGTGCTTTATAAAATGTTTAACGTTTTTGGTGCATAAATCACTTTTAGCTTTACCTAATTTCAGAGCATAAAGGGTATGTCAAACTTTACTAAACCAAAGCCGCAGGAAACAGTCTATAACAATGATGGATTTTTATAATGATATAACCCTTAATGAATTATTGTAGTTCCTTAACAAGGTTTTAATAAGAAATTTCTTTTGCCAGCATGGTTATTAGTTCTCTCATCTGAATAGCCCTGGGCCTGTCTGCCACAGAATTGTACAATATAATATTTCTTTCTGTGTCAATCATACAATACTGCAAAACTCCAAGCCATGAATAAAAGAAACTTACTTTTCCTTTCTTTGCTTTTTATTTTTTATTATTTTCTTTCTACTTTAAAGGTCAGAGTTTTTGAATATATAACTTGAAATAAAGATGTGCTGACTACAAGACAACTGTTACTCATGTATAATGGAGGAATGTCCACTACCATTGAGACACTTTCCTGAATGCTAAGGTGTCTTGGAGGAATTGACTTCAGTACACAATCTCTTTTGCATTTGTATGAATAAGTTGTACTATTTTCTTTAAGTCATTTCTATGTGTTTGGAAAGTGTTTTGAATTGTCTGATAGCTAGTAGTCTTTTTTATTTTAGTGGCCATGTATATATTTGTGACTGTGCGTATGTATGTGTACACATAATTATTTACTGATGTCCACTTGAGACAATATAACTACATTTTCAAACTATAGATTTAAAATATTAAAATAATATTAAAGCTACAAAGCTGAACAGTGAAATGTTAAGAAATGCCTGCTCTGTCTTTGTTCAATCCTCTCATACGTATATGTTACGCTACAGTTATTAATTACTTATTTAATTATTCAGGAGACGCTAAACTAAAGCTGACTTCAAAGAGCTGCAGAAAAAAAACAAGACTCAATGATTGCATGATACAATGTAGTACAGAATCTCATGTCAACAAACACAAAACAATCAGCATGGTAAAAAAGCAGTAAATGCTCGTATGCTGTGATGGACTCCAAATTCATTACTCCAATCCAAGAAAAGAATTTTGGAGTCATTGGATATTTCTCAGAAAACATCAGATCAATACTCTGCAGTGGTTATAAGGGCAAGCAGAATGTTAGCAATTATTAGGGAAGGATTTGAGAAGAATATATGAAATACTATATAACCATAGAAATCCATAGAAATTCACTTTATGGCTGCTTACATCTCGAATACAATATACAGTTCTAATCCCTCATTTCAAAAGGATATGTGAGAACTAAGAAAGGTATAGATGGTGACAACAATGGTCTGAGGTAGAGAATAGCTTATGTCCAAGGACAAGTTAAATGCACTAGGAGTTTTAGGGAGGAGAAAAAATAAAAAAGAAAAGAAGAAAGCAAAATAAAACAATAGAATGACTGAGGAAGGCTGTAATAAAAAACCTATAAAGTCAAGAGCATCATGGAAAGCAGGAATATTTCTCATGCCAGCAATCAGAATTACATGCGGTTGATTAAATTATTAGGTAGCAAGTCTACAAGTGACAGAAAAAAAGTATTTTTTTCACAGGTCACATAATTTCATTCTGGAACTGATTGCCACAGAATATTGTGGAGGCCACATGCACAAATGAGTTTAAAAAAGAGATTATACAAAATGAAAGAAAAGTCTGTCAAGAGCTATTAAACATGATGAAGTGATTTGCCAGCCCAGAAAATCCTTACAGGATATATTGGTGGAAACTGAAAGGACATAACAAAAAGAGGTTTCATTCCAATTTAGCACTGTGGGTTTTTGTTTCTTTTTGCTTTGTTTTAGTTGATAATGTTTAAATTCTTTTCTTCAACATCCCTTACTTGCCACTTCAGAGACAGGATACTGGGTTAGATCAACTTTGGTCTTAAACATTAAAGACATTTCTATCTTTATATATTCTTTTTACAGATTAAAATCTTCAGAGAATGTGTTATAATTGCCTCTGTGCCTTGAAACTATAATCATAAAGCAGTATTGGCAGTGTTGACACAAGGAACAAAAATATGTTTGTACAAGGTATCTTACAGTGTATCCGCTTAAACCCTGAAAAAGTATCTTCTGATCATATGGGTTTGTTGCTTTTTTTTTGGTTTGTTTGTTTTCTTCAAAATATGTGACCTATCCAAATTTGAGAGGATTTAAATTTAATAGCAAAAGGAAAATCAATAGTAATTTCTACCCTATATTATAAGCATTAGCCCGAATGATCAATTTAGTCTAAACTTGCCTTTTTGCCCACACTTTCTGTATTGCAGCCTGGATGTAAGACTGGGCTTATGGTTGTCTTTGGGAAATGTCAGAAGAGGCAACTCAGATTTCTTAGAACAATACACAGTCCATATCCAAAACCAACATGGACACATGTTCCTCCCTGTAACCCAGCTTTTGCAGAAAGACCATGCATCTGCAGGGTTTTCTGTACGAGCTACTTTTGCAGCGTGGCTGAGTAGAACCAAGACTGGATGCAGAACCGGTTGTCATTGATCAGCTGAAGTATTGGTCTCAGAAATTACATAATTGGTTTAAATGCATCATTTCAAAATTCTTCTTGAGCCAAACATTAAGCAACTGGAGATCTTTAAACAAATAACGACTGGCAAAATTGGAAACACAGAGAGTCATTAATCGTCAAATGCATAAATGGGCAGTGAGAGCCCTAATAATACTTCTAGTAATGACTGCATTAACTGTCTGAAGCAAAGTCTGAACATTTATTTTAATAATTTAACCATCAATGATAATTCATTGGCAGATCTTTGCAGGCTGCAGGAGTCTCCGGGTTTCTGCGCTGTGTAGCACAACCTATATACAACTTGGGGTTCAGCCTGAGAAAAAGGAATAGCCCTTGGATATTTATTTGTAAAAAGATGTTTAATTTCTTACATGAAGTGAGATCATGAAGTGAGATCTTGAACACAAACATTGAACTTTTTAGGTTCATTTTCCAAATACTGTACTGTCCAAGACTTTTGTTTGGTATTCATTTGGACAGAATGAAGTTTGTTTTAAAGCCTACATATTTTTTTCCTGTATAATGTTGTGCTGAAATGTATGGTTGCTGCTGCTGCTGCCATACTACATCGCTGCAATCTCTTCTTTCATTGGGCAAAAAGCATCACAGATTTAACACACATTTTTCATTGAATGTGTTACACAGATAAAGCAGTCTGAGATGTAGAACACTCTGGTCCTGAGTAATTCTGAATATTTCAAAGAGGAAATAGGTTCACTCCTAGGATGAGGGCCTTCCTGTGGGATGTGAGCTGAAATTTGAATACAGAGCATGGACATGAATGTCTGATTCACAGATGTCAGGTCAATACTCTGTTGACTTCATTACTTTTCTGCTAGCACTGGCTACACTGTCTTAGACATCCTTAGAGCATGTTTGATGGAGAAAGTGTTATTATGAAAAAAACAGTTCAAAATGGGTGAAATCTGTGTGAGAATCAGACTTCAGTAAAAGCTTACCTTAGTCATAATCAAATCATCGACTGCAGAGCAACATCAGTTATTGGTGGGTTAACGTTGTGGTAAGTTGTCCTTGGCTGGCTGTCAGATGTATAACCAGCAGCTCACTCATTTTGTCTCCCCTCAAGGACAGGGGGACAAAATAAGATGAAAAACCTCATCAGTTGAGCTAAGGAGAGGGAGATCACTCACCAGTTGTAAGCACAGGCAAAACAGACTCAACCTGGAGAAAATTAATTTAGTTTATTGACAGTTAAAATAAATTTGGATGTTGAGGAAAAAAAAACCTAAAACACCTCCTCCCCACTTCCCTTTTTTCCCAGACTCAACTTCACTTCTTCATTCCTGACTCCTGACCCATGCCCGTGCTCCCAAGGTGACACAGAGGGATGGGGAATGGGGGGGTTAGGATCATCTCCTTGCTGTCACTCCTTGCCCTCACACTTTTTCCCTGTTCTAGTGCAGTCTTCTGCAGAGACTTTGGCTTTCTTCAGACTATATCCACCTGCTCCAGTGTAGGGTCCTCCATGGGCTGCATGGAAACACCTGCTTCACCTTGATCCTCTCCATGGGCTGCAGCAGAATCTCTGCCCCGGCTGCTGCAGCACCCCTTCCACCCCCTTCTCCATGCACCTCGATGTCCACAGGGCTCTTTATCCCACTTTTGCCCTCACTCCTCACTGCAATGCAGTGTCTGGCTCTTTCTTAAACTTCTTTTCTCAGAGGTGTCACCACCTTGTCCGAGGGGCTTAGCCAAGCACTGAGGGGAAGGTCAGTTGGGAGTCAGCTGAAATCAGTTGTATCCATCCTCCCTTCAAAGGAGCCCCAATCTTCTTTTTCAAAGATGCCACACCTGCAGCCCCTTTGCACTGCGAGTACCTGGGCACCTGCACCTGGGACAGTTTTCTGGTGTTACAGATACAACATGTCGACTTTATCAGCTCCTGTACTGCCTCAGCTGAAATGCGGTAACACTCTGTTTTCATCCTTCTACAATAGACACAATCCATGAAACCTAGGGTTAAATTACAATGAAGGAATGTCTTTATAAGTATCTGTTTGTTTGTTTGTTTGTTTTGAGTCTAGCTGGGATGTAGTTAATTTGTTTGATATATTGGATTTGTCATAAAAAAAAAAGCCAATGTTTTAGCTACTGCTGGAGAATGCTTAAACGACATCAAGGCTGTTTCTCCTCCTCTGTTTCTCACTCTGCTGTCCCAGTGAGCAAATTGAGTGTGGGCAAGGGACCATGAGGAGACACAAGCCAGGACAGTCAACAGCTGTGGACCCAAGGGATGTCCCAGACCATAAAGAATTGTGCTCAGACATAAAACCAAGGCAGAGTTTTCCCAAGCTAACTGTTTCTCAGAGTGACTGCTTTTGCATCAGTTGTTTCTTTTATTTTTTTCCTTTCCTTATAAAACCATCTTTGTTTTAATGAATAAAGGTTCTTTTCTTGAATCTTCCCTTCCAATCCTTTCCCTCATCCTGATGTGGGATGTGAGTGATTAAGGGCCTAACTGCTAGCCAGGGTCAGCTCAGAACATCTGCTAAACTTAGAGCACCAAAATTTCAGCACTTTTGAAAATGTGGGCAAAAAAAATGGGTAGATTCTTGTGGAAGCAAAAAGATAATGACATCTGAGATGCTTGTCTCTGCTCTAGATGCTTTGTGCTTCCTTTACAGTGAATGGAAAGAAACAGAGAATAATAGGGCATGATTCATATATTTCAAAAGATCAAGGCATGTAAGACTGATCCAGCAGCGACTTTATTAATCGATTTATTTTGATTCCACATTCTGACTTGGAAGAAAAAAAAAGATCGGAGTTTGCTGCTTCGGTAACTGTACATGCAAGGTAAAGCAGAAACACAAGTAAGTATGTTAAAAATATTTTTGACTCTGAAAAAAAGTGTTCAGTTCCTGCTGCAGGCAGGCCTCCATGTTGGCTCTTTTACGGTTCATCAATCCTCATAGGATGAATTTGTGTTTGTATAATCAATTATGTATAACAACCAGACCTGAGCAAATAGATGACATTTTACTTTAACAAGTCGTTCTTGTACAACGTTCTATCAGCAAAAGCGATACAAATCTTTCAACACAAATGCCTTTTTTTGGCTACAAACTTTTCAAGGGGAAAACTTCAAGGAGTAAATGCAAATTGATAACACAGAAATCTATACAGAAACACCAATACAAACATATTAATATCAAGTATATGTCATCAAGGTGAGACTTCATTTTATAGTTTAAGCCTTTTTTGAGCCTTATTTGGATCAAATTTATGTGAGAAATTTGCATAAGTCAGGAGAGATCTTTATTATATGATTCACTGAAACTCATTAGGGCTTTTGTTTCCATATACATAAACTCTACTCTACTGACGTAAAACACAAATGATTGCACTTGATTGACCCTGAAGTTACACATTCTTGACAAAAAATGATGAAGCATCTTGAAAGCCATATGCCAACAGATGTAAAGGAGATGAATTTTAATATGAATATGGTGATTATAACTGGATAGCACTCTGACCAGCAAGTTTTAAAAGCATGCAAATAGAGAAGGCAAGAAGACAAGTTTGAAAGGTAGAAATACTGATCTCACCCTGCAGCTTTGTGTTTCAACACATCATTTAATTTTGACTGTCTCTCTCAGCAGCAACCTGTCTGAACAGCTTGAACTTTTTTCTCTGCGTTACAGCTACTTCTCTGCATACAGAGGTTTTTGCAAAGGGTAGTGGTGAAAAGACAAAATCCTTTAAGGTAAAAGAGAATCTTTTAAAATATATTCATGTCTCACCTTGTTTAAATAAGTCTGTTTGCAGACAAATGTGTTTAAATACTTATAGAGAGTAATTATCTATACCATTTTTTTTGGTAGATTTTTCAATAATATTTGTGCAAATGTATATAAATATATTTCTATACAAATATCTGTGTAAAATATAAAATATATATTCATATAAATACACAAATATAATGAATAATGAGGATTATAAATAATAAAAGCTGAGCAAGAGAGAAAGCAGAAAGAAGATTAATCACTTAGGATCTTTACAAATAAATTATTAAGCATATTAGGCAAGCTGCGAAGCTGCGATACTCCAAATTAGATTAACTGCTTGAAGGAGGACCAGACTATGTGACTTTATTTTCTGAGTACAATGTACGAACAAAGTATTTGAGATCTGACCTGGACCTCTTGTATTTTGTTGGTACCATCTCTCCCAGTTGAGTTAAAGGGTTGTTTCCCACTGGTTGGGTCAGTAGGAGCTGTCATAAGCATTTCTCAGTCAGCAGGAGTCATTCTTGAGCCAGTGGGAGCTGTCACAAACCATTCTGACATAACATGTATCATGCTGGAAGTGAGATTGACCTCTCCAACCTCTCTTGCTATTATATGCAGGTAATCAGGTCACTCCACCCATCTGTTAGCTCAGACTGAGCTCAGTTCAGCCGTTTAACCCCTAATGCTGCTGGCCTTTTCAGCTACAACAGCCATATACCTAGGAAGATTCATCCAAATTAATAAATTCACTAGTGTGAACATAATGTGGATTGCAGAATATGGTCCTTTTTCTCATGCTATTTTACCCTGAAAGCCATCAACAGAGGAGTCTGGGTAGCATTTGAAAAGACTGCAGGATAACAGCAGACGCTCTGTTATGTGCAAAGCATCTGACACAGTAAGAGTCTAGTACTGAAAGTACTCTGAGTTCAGCAAGTAGGGTCTTTTTACAGTTTTCTCTGGGAAAAAAAAAAAAAAAAGATCCTTTACACTGTAGGTGGATCAACTGTTGCAGAAAAGACTACTTAATGGATGTTTTACTCTCTGCAGTAGGTGATGGGTCGTACTGGAGAAATTGATGTATTTCACCTCTGCCTAAGTTTGCAACCATGAACTCTTTTGTGAAGTGACTAAGCTTTCTCTTTCAAAAAAGAATAGTGGTCACTACTTTTAAAACAACTATTCATGTTTCTTTGCTTTATCCAGTAGTTCCTGGTTACACTATAGCTGAATGCTGAACCTTCACAGGGAACATGAGACACTGTTGCCCTAAATTTTCTTTTTGATGCAGAAGAATCAAACCCCACAAAGCCTTGCTTGCAGAAACACTTCTACCTTGAAGTACTACCTGGGAACAACATGAGTATGGGTGAGGGAAAGCTCTTCACTGCTTTTCTAAAAGCTGCTTGCCTGTGCCATGTATGTTTAAAGATTAATTAGATACAAAGATACAATCTGCACAACCAGGAGTGGGGTTCATAACTTCGAACCCTGTTTTAAATTGTGTTACATAGCTATGCCTCATCTCACAACAGACAGGCTGTGAAAGAGAGAGTTCTGTACCTTTTTATCTGGTAGTAGGTGTCTAGATCATCTCCACGTGTAACAGCTATGTCTCCCACAGCAGAGTTCTGAAGCTCAGTTTCTGGGACATCTGCAGACGGTCAGTCTCAACTTCTGTTGCTGGAAGTAGTTCCACTTCATATGTAGTGATTACAGAGTAAATGGTACCTGAGAAAGCATTAGAGTGTGTGTCGCTCTGTGACCTAACGACAAGCTACAGTGTATGTGATGAAGAAGGAATAGCCTCCTTTCATATACTGTTATCAGTATATATACTTAGGGTAAGCTTTCTCTGGAACATGAATGAGGACCCTGCTCTTCTTAGTCCCATGGAAAGTTCAGATCCAGAAAGGCAAAAGGATAAATGAATGATCTCTGGTTTTCCACTTCCAGCATCACTGTTCTCACTGTTATTGTTAACAGCTAAAAAGAAAGAGAATAGGAAGCTTTAGGAGCTCTCTTTTGTGTGGTCCTTTTCAACACGAGCTATGTGTATGACTGAAGTGGCATATCCTCAGGAAAATACTATTTGGCATGTGAGGAAAGGGAAAAAATAGGACAAAGTGCTCTTTTAAGGCAAGAGACTGCATCTGATGATACATAACTACTCATAGTTCTGCAGAGAGTGAGACTAGCGCTACTTCTAATTTATAGGGGATCTTACTACTGTATCTATGATAACCAGAACAAGGAGGCCAAGGCATAATGGTGAGATGGGATTGTGAACTGAACTAATATAGAGATTCTGTGCATAACCTTCCTCCTCCCAGTACTTAGTCATGCAGAGGTATGTATATTCATTTTAGCTGGTTGTAACTAGTAGCATATTCCAACATAGTTCCACCACTGGCTTCTCTATCAGTCTCTTCACTCTAAATTGACTATTTTGTTACATAACCCCATCTGATATCCAGGTTTCTCTTGTATCGCCTTTTCTCTATGTCACATATTTCTATTTCATAGAGTTCATCTTCATAATAGGCTCCAGCCCTACTCCTACACTCTCTCTTTTCTTCCTTCTCCGCTTTCAAGAATATTTCATGTATTTCTCATTCTTTCTCAATCTGGTGATTGTGATTTCTTAAGAAATCAGTCATATTATCAGATTTTAATTGAAAACACATTTTCCCATTCAGATTGCTACAAATACCTAAAGATCTGGTAAGCACTCCCTGTTTTTCGGGACAGCTCACAGTTTTTCCATTTGCTCAGCCCACAATGAAGCAGCATGCGTTAAATAATTCTTATCCTAAAAAAATCAATTAAACAAACAAACAAGTCAGAAAGCAAAAACAAACTCCAAAACCCTAAAACAAAACTAGAGAAGAACAAATGCCTGTTGCTATGACCTCCAAGTACATATACATTATCTAGACTAGTCTCCTTCCTTTTTTTTTTATTATTATTTACTCAACATACATCATACAGATGGGAAATGTGTGTTCAAGGACCACTGAACACTGAATTTTCTGAGTGCATCACAATTACAGAAACATCTGTGCTAAATGACTTTGCCTTGAATCACAGTGAAAATTTGCTACATTCAGCAGCTTTGCACAAACCTTGATTCTTACACGTGCCGAAATGGTGATGGATGTTTTTCTGGTTTAGTCATTGTGACTGCATGTGACCAATGTGAACCTCGTGTCTCACCATCATGTGAAAAGACATTTTCTGTGTTCTATTTAACAACAAAAAATTGTCACTATTATAGATTTGCTAAGGTGACATACAGCAGCAGCAAATTCATGTCTGAAAAACACAGAAGAATGTAAACTTTACTTTGTAGCTGATAGGCTGCAGATAGGCACAATACAAAACCAAGGAATGCTTTATTTACATTATTTCCCACAGATTGGAAAAGGGGGAACATAACCCCCATCTTTAAAAAAGGAACCAAAGACAACCCGAGGAACTACAGACCAGTCAGGCTCACCTCTGTGCCAGGTAAAATCATGGAACAGATTCTCCTGGTAGCTGTACTAAGGCATATAAAAAATAATCAAGTGGTTGGTGACAGCCAGCATGGCCTCACTAGGGGCAGGTCATGCCTGACTAATTTGATGACCTTCTAGGACAACACTACAGTGCTGGTTGACATGGGAAAAGTGACCCATGTCATTTACTTGGACTTGTGCAAGGCGTTTGACACTGTCCCACATGACATCCTTGTCTCTAAAATTGAGAGACATGGATTTGACAGATGGACCGCTCGGTGGATAAAGAACTGGCTGGAAGGTTGCGCTCAAAGAGTTGTGGTCAGCGGCTCAATGTCCACATGGAGACCAGTGACAAGCAGTGTTCCTCAGGGGTCTGTTCTGGGTCCGGTGTGTAAGAGACTGTTTTAAGAACTTTTGCCTCAACCTTGCTGGTGTTAAAACTTGCTAAAATGCCCCATGAAGAAATATTTGTTTCATCCTTGCTAAAAGACTCTGTGAAGAAGAGACTGTGTTAAAACCTAAACGACAAGGCTGCCGTTACAAACTGGGACCTCTGATAAGTTCTAAACCAACAACTTCAGAGCTCAGCCCTGATAAGCCCCACGACTTGACTTGACTATTGATAAAGATGACTTCAGGGCCCAGCCCTGATAAGCCAGGGGGCTCGAAGTTCTGAACAACAACTTCTGGGCCCGCCTCAACTGCCAATACAGCTGTTGTCTTGCAAGCCCACCGGTGTGTGAGCTCACCGATGTAACTGCAGATAAGGCAGCTGCCCTGCAAGCGGGAAAGCTCAACGGTGTGCAAACGCGAAGGTACACAAACCGTCAAGTCATCCTACATCTGCAAAAAATGGGCCCTCCGGACACCTATGCATGCCCCGCTGACAGAGGCGACACTGGTGGGGGTGAAGATCGCTCCTGACGACCCTCACGTGCATGCGCTGAACAGGCGGAGGATAAGCAAAGCGGCTCTTGGAATACTATAAAATGCCACCGTGAACAGCTGTTCTTTGGAGATCTTCCCCACCGAATCGAAACAGGCGGACCTGCGAGACGTCGCTGGATCTGTGGTGGTAGCTATACTTCTTGCTATTCTAAACATTTTACTGCTTCGCTTTTCCTTTTCCTTATCTTTCTTTCCTATTGCTCTCCAGTGGTTGTTAGTCAATAAAGGGTTTTACTTTTGTGACATTTGACACCGTTTGTGTCTTAATTTCACCTTTGCGATCGAAACGAATCACCTTGACCCTAACCTCTACCAGGTATAAGCGGCTCAAGACACGGTGCTCTTCAACATCTTTGTCAGCGACATGGACAATGGCATTGAGTGCACCCTCAGCAAGTTTGCTGACAACACCAAGCTGTGTGATGCCGTGGACTCACTTGAGGGAAGAAATGCCATCCAGAGGGACCTTGATAAGCTTGAGAAATGGACCATGAGCTTCAATAAGCCAAAATGCAAGATCCTTCACCTGGGTAGGGCCAATCCTAGGCACAAATACAAACTGGGCACAGAGTGGGTTGAGAGTAGCTCTGAAGAGAAGGATTTGGGGGTGTTGGTAGACAAGAAACTCAACACGAGTCGGCAGTGCGCTCATGCAGCCTAGAAGGCCAACCGCATCCTGGAATGTATCAGGAGAAGTGTAGTGAGCAGATCAAGAGAGGTGATTGTCCTCCTTCACTCTGCTCTTGTGAGACCCCACCTCGAATACTGCATCCAGTTTTGGTGTCTCCACCATAAGAGACACAGATCTGTTGGAGCACATTCAGAGAAGGGCCACAAAGATGATCCAGGGGCTGGACCACCTCTGCTACAAAGACAGGCTGCAGGAGCTGGGATTGTTCAGTCTTGAAAAGAGAAGACTTCAGAGGGACCTGATATCTGCCTTCCAACACCTGAAGGGAACCTACAGGAAGGTTGGGGAGGTCTTTTTACAAGAGTGTCTGCTGATAGGACAAGAGGAAATGGGTTTAAGTTGAAGGAGAATAGATTTAGATTAGATTTTAGGAAGAAATTCTTCAGTATGAGGGTAGCAAGACTTTGGAATAAATTGCCCAGAGACATTGTGGCTGTCCCCTCCCTGGAGGTGTTCAAGGCCAGGTTGGACAGAGCCTTGAGTTGCCTGATCCAGTAGAGAGGCGTCCCTGTCCATGACAGGGAGGCTGGATTAGATGATCTCTAAGGTGCCTTCCAACCTTGGCCATTCTATGATTCTGTGATTATTTATATTAATTGCATTGCCTTCTTTTGTTTTCATTTCTTAAACTCCAGTTATATCTGGACCACATTTAAAAGCTCACATAGATGGTTTATCCAGCACTATAGACCAATCATTCCATTACAATTAGCATTAGGCTTTGTAGAATTAATTAGGCTATGAGGGATCACTGGAGTTTATTTAGTCCAACCTCCTACTCAAGGGTCAGCTTTGAAATGAGATTAGGTTACTTTAGCTTTTGGCCAGCCTTTGTCCAAGCAACTTGTTCCAGAATTATCCATTCTCTGTGTCAAGGATAGTGCTTATATCTAGTTGGAATTTCCTTTGCTGTAACTGGTGGTCATTGCCTCCTGTTCTGTGTGTCTGTCTGAAAAGAACCTGGCTCAATCCTCTTTTTAACCTCTGGTATTTAAAGGAGGAAATCTGCAATCACATCTCTCTATAACCTTTAGTTTTGAACCTAGACAGACCAGATTCCCTCAGTTTCTCCACATACACCCTGTGCTCTAGCCACCTATTTTGGTGACTTACCCCACTTAGATGTTGACTCAATTGTTGAGAGACGAAATAGGGAGATAATAGATCTTCTTTTAGATTTCAGCCATGTCTCCAGACAGTTACTGTGTGACTGTTAGAGTAGTATCACCTTGATCGTCCTGGTTTGGTCAAGATGTAAAAAAACCAATTCTTTTAAGATTACTGAACCTCTCTTCAAGTGTCAGTGTATGGCTAGTGTAGTAGATGTCACAGTATAAGAATTATTATTTCTATATGAGATAAATATATGGAAAGTGTAGTTGATTATGTGTTTCATGTACGTGTATATAAATATAGTATAGGAGTATGGATATTTATTATTTTCCCCTGAAAAAAAAGATATTTTAGCCAAATATTCCTTTGAAACAAAGGTTAGAAATTCTGATAGTTGATAATGACTGGGAAATTTAGGTAAAATAAAGATTAGCACTAGACTTGAAGTCATAAAACTTGGCCTATTCCAGAAACCTTCCTGAGGTATATCACGACGACTGAAATGGTTTTACAAGAATTTGTTCCTGGTAATCGTGCAGCTACATATAGTGGTATTAATGTCTAGTCACTGAAGACTTGACAGAGTTGTTCAAAGATCATCCCATAGGTATCTTGTAGCCAAATGAAGAAAGAAGCTGACATGTAGAGATTTTCTGAGGTGACTGATGTGGTACTTACATATGTTGACAGACATTTGCCCATCCATAAAGACTACAAGAAGCCCATAGCTGAGAAGTATCATATGAAACTTGAAACTCTTCCTTTTTCTGTTTAACAAAATCCTTTTACTACCAGCTAAAAAAGGGTCTCATCCCTTGCCTATTTAGCACATTTTTGTTACTGGAACAGAAAAAAAAAAAACAAACAACCTGTTTCAACTATGTACTGTACTTCTCAACAACTCTTAGAACTGAAATCCTATCTGAACTGAACAGAAATTTTCTGAACTGCTGCACACCTGAAAGTTACTCGGGCCAAAATGTCTCTAAATCATGAAATCTTGATAGTCCAGATTAATGTCTCAATTCTGCAGCCTAGATCCATTGTTTAATCATTTTCTGGGTACCTGAATGCCAACATGGGTCAATGAATTAATAGAATTCATTCAGAAAAACACCAGACATCAGAAAAAAAAAGGTATTTGTTTTACCTACTCTGTATTTTCAAGATTTCTGAAAAATATATTGCTGTTTAATTGTTTTCTAGCACTGCCCATTCTGACACCCATTTTATGCGATTAGATGAACATGGTTTGTTGTCAGTATCTCAATGCTCTAAAAATATCTCATTACTTACAGAAAGCTAGGTATTAAATAAAAATAACCATAGCATTGCAGATTGGTCTAAAACAAATAAATGGATGAAAATTAATCGTCTGATATGCAAGTCTGGAAGAGAAGTGCACAGGAGGAGGTAAAAGTTAAAAAAATTTAAAATAATTCCTTTTCATCATTTTCAATCTGAATTACATTCAAAAATATTTCTAAACATAATCACATATTCAGAGTATAATGGTCTTAGACTGATCATCACAAACCATACCAGAAAAAATTCCATGGTGGTTGGCATGTAAAAGTTTAATAAAATATGCCCTGAATTCTGGCGCTGTTGATGTAGGCAATAAGCACTTGGGCTTATTCCTACACTTAGGCTAAACAAATGAAGTGCTGTAAATTGTGTTTCAGGACACTGTCATTCTGAATGCACCAGAGTTCCTCAGCACTTTCTTCAGCTAGCACACTCGTGTCAATCATCCACCTTTTGGTACATCAGGGTTTTCATTAGTTCTATAACTGCCTGACCTTGTGCCAGACTTGAGCAGACAGGTAGTTCATAACCCTTTACTGTCAGAATTAGCATTCATGATACTACTTAAACTGCAGAGCAAATTTAGAGTTCATTATTAAATGAGGCATATGTTACTACACTTATAACTGATTCAGTCTAGTTATTTTTAGTCTGACCTTTTCTGTATTCATCTAATCAGCTTTGAAATAGACATTGAGGTACCCTTTACTGTTAGTTATAAAAAATCTTAGAGGTGATTTTTTTTTAATGGGGTTTTCTGGCAAATTCTCATATATCAGTATTTAGTGATATATTAAGTGCCTGCTGTTAGCTTAAGTAAAAACAAGATAAGATGGAATCACGTGGATGTTAATGATCCTATTCTTCAGCTATACCATTCCTCTTTGCTTTTACTGTTATGCTGAGAACTGGAAGGTTAGAATTTTCAGTTCAGTATATAATGGAAATTTCCACTAAGCATGACAAAAAATGGGTGAAGGTAAGCATATAGATATTATTAAAGTGCATTTGGTCCTAGTGTATCTCCACAGATAAACTTTCCCCATTATTATTCTGATTTTCTGGCTATCTCATCCTTCTTCTCCTGAGATAAGGCTCTGAGAACAGAGATACTAAAAATTCAAACTCACTGGAACATGACAGGCTTAAGAATTGTTTCTTGTCATTTTCCTTTCACTGTCTTAGATTTCTAAATTGTAACATGGAAAAGACACAAAATTGAAAATATTTTTAAATTATGAAAGCTTATTAGGGAATCACAAAGCCCTCATCCTTAAAAATCTTTTTATTCTAAAATTTTTTCTTTACATTGCCACAGATTAGGGCTTGACTGACCACTAAAAGTGGACAGATGCTCTCTAATCCCCTCTTCCTCCACCCCGAACAGGAAGGAGAAGGGAATGAGGCAGAGGGACTTGTGAGTTAGAAAGGAAAAACAAGAACAACCTTAATGAAACAATAATGGAAATAATAACAAAATTATAAAAATAAAGAACTATGTACAACTATATATAGGCTTCATATCGAGCCTGACTCCCCCCTCCCTGATATTAATCCCCACTGATGCTGCAGAGAAGGCAGCACTGGGGAAGCCCCAGGCTCAGGGCTGTGGTAGCTGGATACAGGGAGTTGGATTCGGGAACTCAGGATCCGGATCAAAAGCACAAGGTCGGATGGAGTCCTCTCTGGACACCGGCCGTTGCAGGAAAAAAAAGGGTAGAAACTCTAGTGATTACTCAATTTATACTAAATGTGACATATATGGAAGGGAATACTCTCGTTCGTCACCTGTCCTGTCTATTAACCCCCCGAGGTACAACCTTTTACTTCTTTGTGCCCCCTCTCACTACCCAGTACCCCCAGCGTGGCACACAAGAGCCAGCAGTGGCCTTGGTCACTGCGGGAATAAGTATCAGCAAGAGCCTTTCTGCATCCCAGTCCCAGGCAGTGACTGTAAACATCAGGTGTTATCACTGCCAGTAGCACACACTGTCTGCAAAAACATGCTGCGAACTTCAGAAAGTGCAGCCTTTTAGAAGGGACTGAACTGGAAACTAAAAATCACTGAACAGAACTGGAGTTCTTAGCTAAAACCAGGACATACATTTATCAATGAAGCCCTCATCAACTGGTTTTCTGATAATATATAAGAATTATTACTTATGAAAATACTATTATATTGATAAGCCATAGCATTAGCAAATGCATTCAGGACTGCTTATTTGCATATGCAGAAGTAGAAAAATAGTTTGAATATAGAATGTTTTGATAAATATGTTACTTTATGCTTCACCCAGAGTCCTAAAAAAACCCATGTGACTCCAAACGTGTTAAAGAGACATGCAAATATTTAGAAACTTACTGAAGCAGGATCAATATCATTGTTCCTCTTGTTCTTTTCCTTTTTCCTTCTTTTTTTCTTTTTTTTTTTTTTTGTAACTTGTTATGCAATCAATCTTGTATTTAAGTCTGTACACAAAAGTTTTAGAGGTATTGAAATATCCAGCTTCCACTGAAATCAATGCAAGCTGATTAACAGCTTTTAAAAGCTAACCTGCGTTATCACTACCCTTATGGACCATTCAGAGTTGGGAACTGCTACATTTTGTATTGAACAGAGAGTTCAAAAAATGCATCCTCTCTTATTTCTTTTTTTTTCGCAGGAGCAGGCTTCACTTATTACCACATAACAATTTTTTGTACTCTACGAGCACGGTTATGTTATACAACTGCATACAAAAATCACTTTAACTCTTCGGGGATCATGGAAAAATAACAAACCAGAAAAACTGTAAAAATTGTAAAACTGAAGTGTACTCTTTGAACTACACCTTGCTACTAGGTAACACTAGTTCATTCTTTTACAAAGCTGTCTAATATTGCTCTATGTCATATTCTGTTTTCTGCATGATCCAGATGAAGACTCCAGTTCATATGCAGCACGATTAATTTAGGAACCTAATTAAGACAGACTGACTCACCCTCTGGGAACCATCAGAGGCTTTGGTCTTACTTGAGAGAGTTGAGGAGCAAGAGTATAGAATTAGATGATCAAGCAGGACTTACTTTAGGGTAGTTAGTTTGCCTTGCAGCGCTACACACTTTGTGCACCCTCAGCTATGTCAGGTGCTTAGTATGGTCACACCGAACCTGGTAAATAGCTTTTGTAAAGGTGTACTGTGGTATAAGCAGGAAGAAGCTTACTTAAGAGCTCATTAAGAAGCTTGCTGAAGGAAGGACAGAACTTATTACATAGATTTCTTGTCTGGGGAACCGGACTTGGTTATAGACGTAACCTTTCATATGAATCAATTTGCAAGAAAAAAAAAAGAAGAAAAGTAAATAAGATGAATGATTACATCTTTTTCATTTACCTAAATGCACATTTTGGTCTTCTTCCCTCTTCCGCTTTGTGGAAATTCAAGTACCCAGTAAAGACACCACATTAACTAGAAGAAAGCAGGTTGATTTCCACACAAATCATTTATTTTTTATGATTTCTTCTCTAGGTCTGTCTATTTAAGATCCTGAAGACTATTTTTCACCTTTATACATATGTATAAATCTCTCACAAGACTTTAAGTGCCGTAGCAAAAAAAATAATACACGACACTCAGCATAAAACATATCACAGAGATTTATTCTTGACAAGATGTTCAAAAGTGATGTAACAATGTTACTTTTTAGCTTTCAATTTAATAACATCTATTAAGTTCCACAACCACTTGATAACACCCAAAAATGATTGTTAGTTGAGCAGTTTACGGAGTTTTGCTAGCATTTTTAATTTCCTTCAATTTCTACAGGAAAAAAAAATAAAATATAAAAATAAGACTCCTGAAAATCAAAGATGGAAGTGTGTACTTGTAACTTAGGTACCCCGTGTACTTCATTTAAATTTAAGAAAACGCCTCTGCCACCAGGACAGCCCAGAAGGGTGGTACAGGGTGCTTAGTTTAAGCTCCTTGTCATTAATTGCAGAGGAAAACATCAGTGTACACTCCAAATCCAGTCACTCAAACTTCAAAGGAGGGTGGAGGCTTGGGTTTTCTATCTGGTTCAGGTCTTTCCTTGGTTGCTCCTTTACATGGCATTTACAGGGAATATGGAAAAGCAAGTTCTCAGATCTAGACTGAGGCTGGCTGTAGGGGGGAGATAAATGCAGAACAAGCATCTTAACATACTTACATTTAGGCATGTTGGATAATCTCAGATCAAGTTATGGGAAACTTAAAATTAAATGTTTGAAAGCAGGTGAATTGCTGCTAGGATGTTAGAGAGCCTTGAAAAAGTCTCAACCATATAACTTATGGGCTAACCCCAGAAATATTTTGAATATTTTTGTGACACTTAAGACGTCCAGCTAAAAGAACAAACAAAAACCCCACAAACAGACAAAAAGACACACAGAAATATTCAAGGATACAGAATATGTTTGGGTTTTTTTCTTATTTGTAGAAAATATGAACAATTCATGTGACTTCTTCCATATTTGAATTTTGAAGAATATTTCCCCAACATTTAAAATTAAACTCAGAATACAGATTTCTGAAAAAATACACGGTTATGAATCTTGTAGTAGAGATAGTAAAAGCAATATATATGCATGTTTTGTTCTGCAACAACCAAAGGACGATTTTCTTTCATAGAAATGATAAATGCTGACGTTAATACTAAACTTCAAAATAAAATTCCACATCTGACATTTCAAGACAGTATCAAAATACTTCTCTGAATTGATTATTCAAATTTATAATATTAAAAAAATTTCAAACAATAAGGAGTATTAATTGGTCCTTTTAGGGTCCAGGAAAAATCTATAGTCAGGTGAACTAGAGTCCTGGCTACTAGTTATCTTTTTTAAATTATGTATCCCATAAGTAACTTTTCTTTTATTTTGGGGCATCTAAATATTCAGCTAATATCACCTAAAGAATATAAATGCTTTTATATTTGTTGAGGCTCCTTTGCAATTGCGAGGAGCTTCAGTCAGCTTTTTTTTTTGCCACTAGATTAATAATTTTATTTGATTAGTGTTTACTCTCTCTAGATCTAGTCTTGACTTGCAAACATCAAAAAATGAAAATCCGTTACCACCATACCAAAGAGCATTTGCACCATGATCTGTTTGAACTTCATTCCAAACTTCTATCCATTGTTTTAATTATACTTTATAGACTTAACAAGGTCTTATGTATGGTAAGTCAACTCTCTGTCATGAAGATAGGATAGAACATACAGCTAAGTTTGGTTTGGTTTTTTTTTTGCTGTAAGTTATTATTTACAGTCCTTGAATATGTTTTATTTGAACATTATCAAAAAATTCTAGTATATTCTTACACCTCATTAAGGTAGTTTTTATTTTTCTAATTTTGTGGAAAATGCAGTTTCTGAAAAAGAAGTCTTGTCTTCAAAACTTCCTGAAAGTATTTCCATTTTCTTAAGTAGAGGGGAAAAATGAAATAAACTCTGTGTCATTTTTGTTTTCACTCAGTAGCAAAGAATTTAGATTTACCACACTGAAGAGAAAGAATTTTTTCCTATTCCGTTCAATGTTGACATATCATCTTAATCCTTTCTGGTACCCTAGAAGAGTTCTGTCCCTCCGTAATACTTCCATTCTCATACT
Source organism: Trogon surrucura (assembly GCA_020746105.1). Lineage (NCBI taxonomy): Eukaryota > Metazoa > Chordata > Aves > Trogoniformes > Trogonidae > Trogon > Trogon surrucura. Next base: position 37,068,065 of record CM036617.1, read on the forward strand.
TCCATACCTCATACCTCCTATGCGACTGGTTGCTTTGAATCCTCCTACACACGTTGCAGCCTTCCTTCTCCCTGAACTCACATCATGTCACAGGTAATCCATGAAGAAAGTCTGTCTTCCCAAAGAGAATTAAAGTAGAAGACAGTGGATCTCCATTAGAGGAAAAATAACTATGCGGAGTATGAAAGTTAAATCCTTGTAAAAAAAATATTATTTTAATTCTTAAAGCTTATGTTTACAGCTTACTATGTTGAGAAAAACACCACAAAACAAAACAAAACAAAATACCAAAATATTTAGTTTTACATTCTTCCTGTGACCAAAAATATCTAAAATATTTATGGTACAGGTGTACTGCATGAGTGAATTTCCTCATGTCCTCAGACTAAAGCTCCAGGAGCTGGGTATCACTCAGCAGTAAGACATAAAGCAGCAGCAATTACAAAGTGCTTGTTACAAAGTTATCTTGAGTATGAGATCACTGTTCATGTTTAAAAGATCTCTCCTTCTATTTTTTTTTTTAACCCCTCTTTTTTAACACAGATGAAGGAGAGTAAAGTGAGATTAGGCTGAAAGAACACAAAAATCTTTCCTATAAAATCACCAGGTTTAGGACTATTCTTTCATTTTTCTTCTCATCCTATGCAGTGAATTCCCCAGATTTGCTCCTGAGGAGGAAGAGTAGCAGTGATCATATCCGAATGGGCACCACATCCATGTAAAACATAGAAAATCATAGAATGATTTTGGCTGGAAGGGACCATAAAGATCATCTAGTTCAAACCTTCCTGTCGTGAGCAGGGACACTTTCCACCAGACCAGGTTGCTCAAAGCCCTGTCCAACCTGACCTTGAACACTTCCAGGGATCGGCCATCCACAGCTTCTCTGGGCAACATTTCCAGTGTCTCACCACCCACATGGTAAAGAATTTTTTCTAATATCTAAACTAAATCTACTTTCTTTCAGTCTGAAACTGTTACCCCTCGTCTTATCACTACACTCCCTGATAAAGGGTCCCTCCTCTTCTTTCCTGTAGGTCCCCCTTAACAAATTGAATGCTGCTCCTCTGGACCCACTCAAGTAGGTCCATGTCTTATGTTGGGGGCCCCAGGGGCTTGAGGTCAGGACAGAATACGCTGCAGAGATCAAGCCTCCAACTCAAACCTTTTTGACTTTCCTGACAGATTCTTTAAAATTGAATTGAAGTCAGACTTCAAAGAGGAAGCTGAGTTCAATAATAAGATGGGTTGTTTTTTAGTTTGTTTGTTTGTTTGTTTTTTCATTCAGAAGTGAGTTTAAAACTTTACCTGATCTGAAGCAGTGAGGGGTTTTATGACACCAACTTCACTTTGAAGTCCAGATTCTAGACAAGACACATCAGTTTCAAAGTGTCTGTAGGCATAGGTAGAGCTGATTTGGCTTGAAATACCAGGATGTAGGTGCAGTGAATACTACACATGCTTATATAGTTTTTTTTTGTTTTTATTAACATTGGAGAGAAACCTGTGGTTTTGAAGGCAAGGAAGTATCAGAACCAGAAGATTTAGGATAATCAGATAACTTTAAGGACACAAGATGAGAAGAAAATTATAGTTGTCATCCTTAAATGTGATAATCATTCTTAATTTGTGAATATATTTATTTCTGGGAGTTATTAAATTAGAAGATCTAAAAATGAATTTATATTCACTTGTGTAAGGTCCTCGCATCAACTGACCGAATGGATTCATAGAAGACTTTCTTCTCTAATAACAAATCTTTCAGGAAGATAAAGTAAACTTAGGTGTGTACTCACAAGGAGGTGAAATTTTGTCTCAGTGATATCAGTGGCAAACTATCACACTGTTAATTGAATGTTTTCTTATGTGACTCGTATCTGTATATGGAAAAAATATGTAACATAAAATTTCTAACTCAATTTATATATCAATACATGAAAGTCAAAGACAGGAAGGGAGGAACAGCATATCTATTTATAATTATGTACATATTTATATATGCATACATACCTGTATGTATCTGTACATAAAGAATACTTTATTGAATACACAGACAGTATTGTTTATAAACAGATGTCACTAAGTAGGCAAAATATTTAAGGAAAGTACTGTATATGAGGAGTTGTATAAATTAAATACACGACTGATTATAAGATTATAAGCATATATATATGAAAGTATATATATATATATAAAGTATAAGATAAATACACAACTGATAAATTTACATTTTAAGGAATCAAAATTCTACTTACATGGATACCAGAAATATGACAAAATATCCAGCATTACCAGAAACAGGCAGCTGGAAGATATACACTGCTTATGAAAGACTGAAATAAAATGAAAGATGCCTAAGTACTGCTGCATGCTAATAACTTCCATAATTAAAACAAAAATGAAAAGGTAAAATATTTTTTCAGCTACTTGAGGAAACAGCAAAAGAAATCATAAAAGATAATGTTTCATTAGAGAAGAACTAACTCTATTTTTGATTCCCAGATCTCCTTTGGCTACTGGAGTGATCTTTGTCACATAAATAAGAGTGAAATACTGGGTCCAGCACTGCTCAGCATCTCCATTAATGATCTGGATGATGGGGCAGAACGTGACCTCAGGAAGTTTGCTGATGACACAAAACTGGGAGGAGTGGCTGAAATGTCAGATATTTGTGCTGTCATTTAGAGGACACCTGACAGGCTGCACACATTGGCTGACAGGAATCTCGTGAAGGCCAGGAAGGAGCACAAGCTCCTGCACTGGGGGAGGAACAACCCCCGGCACCAGCACATAGAAATTCCATGTGGAGGAAGCTTGAAATTGTCTGAAATTTAGGAAAATACGTCAGGTTTATATTGATGGATAAATAGATAATTTAGAATCATAGAATCATAGAATCATAGAACAATTCAGGTTGGAAGAGACCCTTGGGATCATAGAGTCCAACCATTAACCCTACACTACAAGTTCACCCCTAAACCATATCACCCAACACCACATCTAAGTGACACTTAAACACATCCAGGGATGGAGACTCAACACCCTCCCTAGGCAGTCTGTTCCGGTGTCAATCAATGTGAGTAAGGACTGACTAACAATGAAACTAACTCATAGTTGTTAATAATTTTAAAGATAGAGTAAGAACTGTAAAAAATGAGTGACTAATTATACCTTTTAAAGAAAATTTAAAACACATATGAATTTTGTTTCCATAATCAAGAAAATAAAAAGAATGAAATAACAATGTAAGTAAAATATGTAAATTAGATATAGTTATTAGCTATTTTAAGGATAGAAATGATGGAGTGGTGGGGATAACTAGTACCCTTATTTGATGATGGAGTTTTATGACTCAATTCGCACTGTTTAGCTATCTTCCCTGAACGGAAAATCATAGAATCACAACATTTTAGATGGTAGAACATTTTGATTTAGACCACTGTAAATCTTCTGGTCTGATCCTTTGGTCAAAGCAAATCCAGCCTCAAAATTACATCAAGGTTTTTGGTATCTCATTCAACTAAATTTTTAATATCACCAAAGATGGAGATTCTGCAGTCTGGAAACCTGTGCCAGTGCTTGACTAAAATTAAGGTGAAAAATGTTTTCTTCATACTTGATCAGAATATTTCATGTTGCAACATCTATCTGTTATCTCCTGACCCTCTACTCTGCACCTTTGTGAAGAGATTGACTCTACATATTCTTCATACTCATCCACTAGATAGTTACAGATAAGGTCTTCCCTCATCTCTCTCTTCTTAAGGCTGAGCAAGTTGCCTCAGTTTTTCCTAATTCCTGACCATCCTGCTTCCCCTCCACTGTACTTACATATGCCTTTTTTTTTTTTTTCTCCAGGGAACCCAAACTGGACACATTATTCCAGATGTGGTCTTACTGGACACATTATTCCAGTTGTGGTCTCACACATGCTGAATATAGGGCAACAACTGTTTGCCTTGACCTGCTGTCTATACTTTTGGTACAGTCTTTGTGTATTCCACTCTTGTGAGATCCCACCTGGAGTATTGTGTCCAGTTCTGGAGCGCACAGCACAAGAAAGATATGAATGTGCTGGAATGTGTCCAGGGAAGGACCACAAGGATGATCAGAGGGCTGGAGCACCTCTCCTGTGAAGACAGACTGAGAGAGTTGGGGTGGTTTAGTCTGCAGAAAAGAAGGCTCCGAGGAGACCTTATTGTGGCCTTCCAGTATCTCAAGGGGGCCTGTAAGGAAGCTGTTGAGGGGCTTTATAGGATGTCGAGTAGTGGTAGGACCAGGGGGAATGGATTAAAGCTAGAGATGGATCGGTTCAGATTGGACGTTAGGAACAAGTTCTTCACCATGAGGGTGGCAAGACACTGGAACAGGTTGCTCAGAGTTTTGGTGGAAGTTTTTAAGGCCAGGCTGGATGGGTCTCTGAGCAGCCTGATCTAGTGTGAGATGTCCCTGCCTGTGGCAGGGGGGTTGGAACTAGATGATCTTTAAGTTCCCTTCCAATCATAACAATTCTATAATTTTATGATTTTGTGGTATTTACAATGTAGAATATTACTGTGCAATAGCTATAACAGTAATTTCTCATACTAAAATAAGAGGTTACCTGTGTCTCAATATTATTAAATCAACTAAGTTCAAAGAGGTAGGAAAGATTACTCTGATTTGTCCCACCTCTGCTCGTAGCACTTTCAGAATAGAACTAGTTCTCTGTTCTTACAGCCTGATTCTCTGTATTTAAACTGGGTGTGCAGGTAATACTTAAGATTTACTACAGTATAGAGTGTACCAGAACAGCTGTTCTATCCAGATCAAGTTGAACTGACTTTTCGGTAAAGACTTTGATAGATGATGTAAGATACTTTCATAAATTAAATCTCTATTACATCTGATGTATTACCTTTTTACATTAGTTTTGTAATTTCAATCACCAGAATGAACAAGTCTGTCTGGCATGATTTGTTCTTTTAGAGCTCAGACAGATTATTGTTCATGGTTTCATTGCCTCAATTTCATCTGCAAAAAATTCTTCCTTTTCCTATTCTCTGCCATATTTACATTCTGAAATAGAACATAACCTTTTTTCTGTCCATTGTTCTCAAGTCAGGACAGCCTTATGGTAAGTCTGTGAGACGGTTCCCACAAATTAAGTTCACAGGGAATAGAATACATGATGCAATCAGCACGCAGGATGTCTTATGTTTCATTCTGAATTTCTCTCTTACAGAGAGTAAGAATTGGTCTAAACCAGAGACATGCTTCAGCCATGAATTTCTCTTAAAATTCAAATGAAATTCTTGAACATGCTCACAGGAAATATTGAAGATTTTTCAGGTAGAGGTTCATCTTAGTATGCAAGAGAAGATGATTAGGTTTCAGATTTTGTTAATGATTCAATGTTTTTTTTTTCACAGCCCTTTAATCTCAACACCAAATACAAGCATTTCAGAAAAATAAAAACTAAAAACTTTGAAAAAAAACAAAGATAATATTTTTCATCTGTATTGTTTTCTAAGCATGAATAAAGTAGTAGAAAAAAAAAAAGGAATGTTGTGTAATGCATTTAAACTGTACTTTCAACAAGATTTTGGACAATGCCTCAAAATAAGCCTTTAAGAAACCTCATTAGACAAGGTGGAAAAGATTTGGTTTCTTGAGTACATCGGTTTAGAATAATTTCAGACTTCATGAGGCATCACATCTAATTTCACATGTGACTCTGCTAAGCAAGGCACATCATCTGGCCCCATGGATGTATTCAAGGTACTACAAGGTGTCACAACAGGAACTAGACATTGGTGTGTAAGCATCATGAATGCCCTTGCTAAAACTTTTACTATATGGAATATTTTTCATGTTTCTATCTTGATTTCAGTATGTGGGAAACAGGGGAAATGGAACTTAACTTTCCAAAGCTCTACAGAGATTTGGAAACAGAAAGTTCTGTTTATAAGGTAGAAGTTTTAATTATTTTATTATTAAGATCAGTTGCAGTGGTAATTTTTCTTTTTCCACCCACAACTGTCATATGGGAAACTTGTACCCATTCACTTAACTGGCTCTATTGAAGAAGAATCTGTTTGTCACACTTGTATATTTGATAGTTCTGAAATTTCCCGTCATAGTCCCCTATATTTTGAAAAGACAAGGAAGAATTTTCCACCTGTTCCCACAAAACTGATCTCCAGTAAGGTCTCTGGGCTATTGGTCCACAATTTCAATTTTAGAAGGTTGAAGAAGTTGAAACTAGATGATCTTTGAGGTCTCTTCCAACACAAATCATTCTATGATTCCATAAAAAAAGAAAGATTAAAAAAAATCTTAGGGATACTCGAATAATTAACTTAGTAATTAGTAAAAAAAAAAAAGAGTTTGAAGTCAGCAGTCACAGATCAATTCATCTTCCTTGACATCTGCTTCTACTTTTCTTCACAGCTATGAAAAGATACAGATAAAATTGAACTTCTAATGGAGGTTAGATAATTTTAAATGAAACTGCATGTTAGGTTCTCTAATACTTCACAACTCTTGGGTTTTTTAAGGGATCAGAATTGTTATCCCCTGGTGGTTTGTGGGTTTTTTTCACTGTTTCCATTTCTGAACAATATTAGGAAACATAAAGTAAGCATACATGAAAAAAAAAAAAAAGACCCCACAAATTCCTACAGGGAAAATGAATTTCTCTCTATGAAAACTGTATGAGCATACTCAGTTCTGCAAAAATGATCACACATTTCAGGTCTTTGAGCTTTACTGAAAGATTGATTTTGTGAGTTGAGACAGGTTTTACATATGTTCTCGTTTAAAACAACTCCATGCACTTTGCATCGGAAATGTTCATACCTACATTTTATTAGACTACTAAGAAGTGTACACTCAAACAGAAAATTTCCCAGCCTGTTGCATTAGTTGCGATAGATTCAATACTCAGACTCTGAATGCTTATGCATAATTTATACGTATATAATATGTAGCCACACCTCAGTCATGCAAGCAGGAAAGTTTTCCGATGAAACAATGTTTCTGAGTTGAAAGTAAAGAAATCATACAATTTTGAACAAAGTGTGGGCTTTGGCTCAGGTGGCTGTTTTCCTTAAGACAAATACACAGAAACAGTAGAAGGTGTCAGTATACATCTTACCTACCTGAAAATACAACAAAGTCCAGGTTCTGTCTATTCATTTGCACAACCATACTGCTGACTCTCCTACTGCCATATAAATTGTCTAGGGTGAGAGTTTTCTCTTCCTCCTTCTAATTTGCCCAAGACACACTGGTTTGGTCACCTCATTCTTCCTCTACCTGCATTATCTACCCCATTCTCCTCATCAACTTTACTTTGTGAATATTTTCCGTTTTGAACCTTTCCTCTTTGAACCTTTTTCCTCTTTGAACATTTCCTTTATTGCTTTTATTTTCAGTTCCATGGTTTTTATTCTCCAAGCTATCTCTCATTTCAGCATTTTTCCACCCACTCTTCTTTCCCTGATTAACACTACCTTCATCAGAACTGCTTCCATAAGCAAGTCTGAACCTCACTCTCTAAGTGAGAAAGTTCTTGTTATTCCTCCTTCTGTGTTCGGATATTTGAGCCTCATTCCCCTGAAATCTTCTTCAATCATCCTCACCCCCACCCTTTCTGCTGAAACATTTCTCATATTAAGTGTTCACTGTAGTCCCTGTCTAAACAGTTACCCTTACTCTAAACATAAAACCACTCAGTGTATTCTTGGAGGAGTCTGTTGGGAGATCTGCATTTTCTTGAAGTATTGCACTTGATGTAATCCTATAAAACAGCAAGAAACCATGCTGTTACCATATACAAACCTCTGTCTACAAGCACAAAACCAATGCTTAATTGTTGATTATACTTGTGACTTGCAGTTCAACCAATGTCTCTCTAAGAAAATAACCAGTGTGACAGGCTCTGACCAAAAGTAAGGTTGATAAAATGTTCAGTTTTAATTACTTATCAGTCATAAATTGGTCTTTAATAGAAGACACTTCTGCCCTCTCTCCCTCTCTTTACAATTGCAATTTTTGGTCAGAATACAATTATGTTACCTGCAGTTTTAATTTCAATCTTTCAGATGAAAAGAGGTGTCATAAAGAAAAGCTTTTGTTTTCATTATCTTATTGAAATACTCATGTTTCCATTCCCATTCTATCTAACAGATAGCAGTCAAGACTCCCAGTGCCATGGTTCCCTACACCCAAACAGTACCCTTTAAAAAAGAAAAGGAAAAAAAAAAGAAAGAAATGAAAAGAAAAGAAAATAAAAAAAAAAAAGAGCGAACCAATAACATAAAATAGACTATAACTGACACCTGCAGCAGTGCCTGGAGACAAAAGAACCATGAAACAACAGTACTATGACTTCTGGTGACAGTTTTTTTTAATCAGGAACTCAAAGCTTGTCAAGGATGAAAAAGAAAAAATATTCTGGCTAAGTCTTCCTATGATACTTAATTTGTGAAGTTAAAAATACTCTTTATTTTGCCCATTCGTGTTGGATCTGTAGGGAACAACTGCCTGCGAAAAAGAAAAATGAGTAGCAACAAATAAAACAAAGCCTAAGCATATATTTCATTGTTGTCACTACAAAGGTGGAAAATGGTGAGGTAGATTGTTAATTTCATAGAATCATGGAATAACTCAGGTTGGAAGGGATCTCAAAGGATCACTTGGTTCAAATTTTCATAAGAAAGGGAGTACGTTGTCCAATTACATTCTGAAAACCTCCCAAGGTGAGGACCCTACAGCACCCCTGAGGAGGTTGTTCTAGTGAATGGTCATACTAACTCTAAAAAAAATTCTTTCTTATTTTTGAGAGGGGACCTCTCCCTGTGCAACTTGCACTTTTTTACCCTTGTCTTCTCCATCTGCTCCTTATGAAGAGAGACCTTCAATCTTCTTCATAGTCACTCTTCAAGTGCTGGAATACTGTGATAAGATCCCCTCTGAGCTTTCTTTTCTCCAGGGAAAAAAAAACAACCTGATTCCTGCAGTCTTTCCTTATAGGTCAGGTTCTCCAGTTCTTTGCAGACCTCCTTTGGACCCTTTCCAGTCTGTCTGCATTTTTCTTGAATTATGATGACTTGAAATGAGCAGAGTACTCCAGGCACAGCCTGAAGATCTCTGAGTATTCTGAGGTAATGCAAATAGTTGCTGTCAATGGTATGTCAGCATTTATTAGGGAACAGTAGGATGAGACTGCAGGTGGAAAAGAAACCAGCATAAAAGAATCTGAAAGACCTAGAACAAACAGAATAATCTCAGCCAGTTTAGCTCAGTGGGTTGAGCGTGGTACTTGAAACACCAAAGTTCGTGGGTTCGATTCCCGTTCGGTTCTCACGTGTTGCCTGACTTAGTCGAGAGGTGGCGTCCCTGCCCACAACAGGGAGGTTGGATTAAAATGATCTGCAAGGTCCCTTCCAACCCAGGCCATTCTATGAAACCTTTCGTATTTCATCTTACATTTTCTTACACCCTCCTGTTCATTGTTTTTTTCCTTGATGTATCTTTACCCTTATATTCTCAGAAATATTACGATTTTTCTGTGTGGTTATTTTATAGCTTCGTATGAATCTTGATGTTTCATTGTTTGATTATCGCTTCATGTAGAATAATAAAGGTAACAGTGGGTATCTATAAAGAACAAATCTACTTTGTGCATATAAAGATGTGTAAATGTAAGTGCTAACATGGATATGTGTGGGGCAAATTAAGAAAGGACTTGAATATTGCTATTGGTTTATAATTATGTAAACTCAATAATATTTAAAAAAAAAAAGCACCTAGAAAAAAAGAAGCAGGTACATAATGGTATTCTTGAAAGGATACATTAGGAAAGCAAGAACAGCAGGGGCATTAAAGCACAGTAGTTTAGATAATGAATTCAAATAAATTGTCTTCATTGTTGTGCCTTCATTGTCACCCAAGTACACTGTGATAAATGAAACAGACTTGTCTGATGGAAATCATAAACATTCATATTTAATAAACAGTTATTAACACTTTTATAACATTGCTGTTTTATGCTCATTACATGCTCATTGCATTACAGAAAGTTTATTTCCTACTTCATTTCTCCACTGTCATTATGTATTGCGAACCTGCACAAGACAGGTCTATTTTTTATGTTCCACTGTACAGTAAGTGAGTAACATTCACATCTTAATGGAAGTGTCACATCGTTTCCAGATCAAATTACCTAGTTTTAACAGCTAAAGGGAATCAAATTAATCAGTGAAAACAGAACACAAACTAATACAAACGTTGTGGTTCCCAAGATGTTGACTGAAATACATGGAGGTCATGTTTGCCAGTTATCACACTAAATGGAAGTCGTAGACTTACAGGGCTACTCGATTAGTTATCATTAGTAGTCTCACATTAGGAGCATTCATAAAGGTTTAAACTGCTGGGAAAGTGCATAGTTCAAGGGAACCTAATTGCATAAATATTAACATTATTTTTTTTTCTCATTAGTTTATTAGATACTGAGACACAGAAACACACAGAGGCCCAAAATATTTACTCTGATTTATAGGTATTCTTTGCCTTTGAAACAAGTGAAATCTTTATTTCATAGAATTAAGACAGTAATTGCTACAAAACAGCATCACAACATTTCGAAAGAACTTGGATAAACATCAGGCTCTTTGGCTCTGTATCTTTGTGTATCTCTTTTTTGGCTTTCCCTCTATGCAACTAGGTTACAGCAACTGTCTTATTTTTCTAGAATACTTCATAAGAACAATCTGCCAGAAATGGGAGACTGAGTCCAATTATACGAGACACCTGAAATATCTGTTAATCTTTGGCTTCTTCTTCCTGCACTCCAAATCAAACTCTGCTCATTAGCTCAAAAGCATCTGTTTCCAGTCTACTATGGGGTTAATAATGATTCAGGAACAAAGGAATAAAATATATGAAGACTTGGTAAACTTTCTAAAAGGCTATGAGACTTTAAGGAGCTATCGAGGAATGGATTACATATATACTATAAGCATAATAATGACAATGTTATCAACTATGATTATGACAATATTGACATATGTATATGCACACACATATATACACACATTTCATATATGTTTTAAATTTATATTCATATTTTAAAATTTGAGTTTTAAATGCTGTACCTCTTGCTATTCAGGCTTTCATGAGGAATCCTATTATTAGAAACTCAACAGATTCAAAGTCACACAAGGATGCTTCTCTGACGTTATCTTTGGTATTTCTTGTTGTACAAGAAAAACTTTACAGAGTTTAAACTGTGGCATGGTCCATTTGCATAATGTCTTGATCTTGGAGCACAAGTAGACTTCCACTGTTTATTGGCCCCTGCTTTACTACTGGCCATGCACATTTATACAGGTGAGTAAGATTTTGGGTCATTTTGATGGAACTAGGTGGATTCTCAGGTAAATCTTTGACAATAAATACTCTGATGTACATAGAAATGGGACATACTAAGACAGACGAAAGATTTATTTACTTCTCAGTCGTAAAAAAAGAAATACGTGCAGCAATTTTATAAATAAAATAAAGCATATTGACCCTTTTCATCTCAGCATAATGTTGGGGAAAAAACATTTCTCAACTCTGATCAAAAAAAAAGTAGCCTTCGTATTAAATAAGAATGTCTTCAATATTTGCACATTAAAAAAACCCAGTGTGAACTGTTTAGAATATTAACAATCAAATTTCTGCTATGTTAGAATGCTCACTAACCATTTTCAGATTAATTTTCTTAATTGAAACTAATTCCAGTTGTACTCTAATATTGAACAGCACATGCTCAGAACATAATTTCTTATGCAGGATTTCCCCATGAATATAAAACATCTCTGTTTTAAAGTAGTTAAGAGATTAATGCTCATTAAGGATTAGTGGATTTTGAAGCTTCATCTTTTGTAATAATTTCCTTTAGTTAGTTGAGTGTCAAGACCCCCTAATATTAAGCTCTTTCAAAAGAAGATGCTATTCTTCAGAAAAGATTATTTTTGGCTCCTCCAACCTCCCCTAAAGGAGAAAAACTGTACACAATCATACTAATTCAACTTTTTTAAGTGGATAACAGTAACAAGTATTTGCAAATGTATATAATAATGGCATGGTTTTGACTACTGTTCCTGTCATAGATGTAAGTTTTGTTGTCTGAGAAAGAAAAATTCAATCTCATGTCGCCATGTAAGTGGCAAGCTGCAATAATCTTTCATATGTGAAATGAACATATTTTGTTTTATTGCCCTTACTTCTCTTCCTGTCTTTGCTACTTGTTGCACCTTGTTATAAATCTCAAATGAAATTTCTATTAGATTTTCAAATTGCTGTTTTGTGCAGGAATTCAAGAAAAAAAAGTTGAAGTCTTGTTCTTCATCTCTTCATGGAGTTCCAGGTCAAGATGTATTGTTTGCCATACAGCATAGTTTGTTGTATGTGACATTGACAATTACATTCTACCTAGATACAGTTATTTGCTTAAAAAACTTCTTCCGTCCCCTGTGAAGTTGTCCATCTTTAACTTCTGATTACTAGCCTCTGCCATGTCTTATTTTCCTCAGCCAAAAGTACCTTCTATTCAGAATTTTTTAACCATGGAAGTCATAGAATCATAGAATCATAGAATGTTAGGGATTGGAAGGGACCTCGAAAGATCATCAAGTCCAATCCCCCTGCCAGAGCAGGAATGCCTAGACTATGCTACACAGGAACGTGTCCAGGCAGGTCTTGAATGTCTCCAGAGAAGGAGACTCCACAACCTCTCTGGGCAGCCTGTTCCAGGGCTCCCCCGTTCCCCTGAGGCCCCAGAGGAAGTCAGGGCAGTGGAGGAGTTTGCTTTAGTCGATGAGGACTGGGTTAGGGACAAATTAAGCAATCTGGACATCCATAAATCCATGGGTCCAGACGGGATGCATCCACGGGTGCTGAGGGAGCTGGCTGATGTCATTGCTAGACCACTCTCCATCATCTTTGCCAAATCTTGGGAGATGGGAGAGGTGCCTGAGGACTGGAGGGAAGCAAATGTCACTCCAGTCTTCAAAAAGGGCAAGAAGGAGGACCCGGGTAACTATAGACCAGTCAGCCTCACCTCCATCCCTGGGAAAGTGATGGAACGACTTATCCTTGGTGCCATCTCAAGGTCCGGGATAAGAGGGTCATTAGAGACAGTCAACATGGCTTCACCAAGGGGAAGTCGTGCTTGACTAACCTCATAGCCTTTTACGAGGATATAACAAGGTGGATAGATGATGGCAGAGCGGTGGATGTGGTCTACCTTGACTTCAGTAAAGCATTTGACGCAGTCTCCCACAGCATCCTTGCTGCTAAACTGAGGAAGTGTGGTCTAGACTCTCGGGTAGTGAGGTGGACTGTGAACTGGCTAAGGGGAAGAAGCCAAAGAGTCGTGGTCAATGGGGCGGAGTCTGGTTGGAGACCTGTATCCAGTGGAGTCCCTCAAGGGTCGGTACTGGGACCAGTATTGTTCAATATCTTCATCGATGACTTGGATGAGGGACTAGAGAGTACTATCAGCAAGTTTGCTGATGACACCAAGCTGGGAGGAGTGGCTGACATGCCAGAAGGCTGTGCTGCCATCCAGCGAGACCTGGACAGGCTGGAGGGTTGGGCGGGGAAAAATTTAATGAAATACAACAAGGGTAAATGTAGGGTCTTGCATCTGGGTAGGAACAACCCCAGGTTCCAGTATAAGTTGGGGAATGACTTATTAGAGAGTAGTGTAGGGGAAAGGGACCTGGGAGTCTTGGTGGACAGCAGGATGACCATGAGCCAACACTGTGCCCTTGTGACCAGGAAGGCCAATGGCATCCTGGGGTGTATTAGAAGGGGGGTGGTGAGTAGGTCGAGAGAGGTTCTCCTTCCCCTCTACTCTGCCCTGGTGAGACCCCATCTGGAATATTGTGTCCAGTTCTGGGCCCCTCAGTTCAAGAAAGACAGGGAACTGCTGGAGAGAGTCCAGCACAGGGCAACTAGGATGATTAAGGGAGTGGAGCATCTCCCTTATGAGAAAAGACTGAAGGAGCTGGGGCTCTTTAGTTTGGAGAAGAGGAGATTGAGGGGTGACCTCATTAATGTTTACAAATATATCAAGGGTGAGTGTCAGGAGGATGGAGCCAGGCTCTTCTCGGTGACAACCACTGATAGGACAAGGGGTAATGGGCTGAAACTGGAACATAAGAGGTTCCGCTTAAACTCGAGAAGAAACTTCTTCTCAGTGAGGGTGACGGAGCCCTGGAACAGGCTGCCCAGAAAAAGTCATGCTTTCTCCCAAAGTTTATACAGTGTGAGCAAGAAGTCCTCAGTCCCAATGTTTTTGCTCATGTTAGACTGCATTACTCACTAACCTAGATGTAGGCTATATCATCCAGTATTCTCTGTAGCTGAAGGAGAGAAGAAGGAACCTCTAATACTAACTCAGAACTTTGTTTAGCTGAATCACCCTTTGATTTTGTTGAAAACACCTAGTTAAAATATATAAAGATAGGCAGATACATACCCAGGAATTAAATGGCTTTAAATCTGCTTAGAATGTATAAGATAGAATAAATGCATTTTATCATACAGTATATGACATTTTTATCATTCAGCAGCACAAATTCCTCATAAACACCTTAATGTTTGAATCACAGCAATTGCATTTTCTTCTAAAAACACACTATCAGATTCATTATCTCTCTAATCTCTAGTACATCTACAAACAGGAACCTTCCAAGATTATTTTTTCTATTTCTTATTTAAAATTTTTGTCATACAAACCATCTTAGTTTTACTGATCAGTCCACTTATTCTTTCTAGATGCTGGAACACCACTAACATTCTTCTAGAAATTGTCTCATAATCAAATATTGAAATTAATACCTTACGACCTTCTCAACCCAACCCTGAGTTGAGGATAAGGTGAAAATTATTGGGTGTTTGCTGGCTTAATGTTGTTCACTTAAAAATGCTTTTTTATGATTCCCTTGAAACAGGAAATATTTCATTATGTCAATGTGAGATATCGATATCTATATATATATATCTGTAACTTTTTTGTCATATGTGAAGCAAGAATTCTTAACATTTCTTCATTTTCTGCTTCATTATAAACAGATTGCCTTCTCTAACTAGCAATGGGTTTACAGATTTGTCAGGATTTTATCACTGGAACATTTGTTTTAAATGTATTACAACGTATCAACAAGTAACAGTTCTCTTCATATTC
Organism: Trogon surrucura; assembly: GCA_020746105.1. Classification (NCBI taxonomy): domain Eukaryota; kingdom Metazoa; phylum Chordata; class Aves; order Trogoniformes; family Trogonidae; genus Trogon; species Trogon surrucura. The sequence goes on from CM036617.1 coordinate 37,083,294, forward strand.
TATTAGTCAGACTTGACATTTTCAAATAATTCAGTCGGATATTTTCCATCTTGTTATTTTCAGTTTTGTTGTTTAAGTTGAAACAATAATGCAAACTTTTCAGATATTTGAGTTTTCCTCTGTAGGCAATATAACTGTTATTTACAAATTACTGCAAAACATACAGTGTAACCAATACAGCTGTCTCTAAATACAGTAATTCTATCAAGTACCAACAATAAAGCAGTGTCTCAAAGCAGGACAAGCAGGTACGAAAAATGTGTTCTCAACATGTTTGTTTATGGATTCACAAAGGACCTGTCGTGTATAGGTCATCATCAAATGACAGTTCAGAAGTATACATTTCCAGCTGGCACCTAAGAATCTCACGTAAGGCCCCAGCCATCCAGCAGCTGTTAGTATGTTGTCTTTCTATACAAAGTAGAAAATAAAAAATTAAAAAAACCCCATACATAGAGAAAACACAAGCAAAATAAAGCAAATTTACAAACATATACATACATGCCCACAACAGGGAGGTTGGATTAAAATGATCTCTAAGGTCCCTTCCAGCACAGGCCATTCTATGATTCTATGATTCTGTGATATGTACGTTTGTGTGCTCAGATGTGTTCACGTGCACATATATGAAGCTGTTTGCAGTCAAGTAGACAAAATATAGATAGTTAGTTTAATGACTCTACACTGTGTTGTTTGTTGAAACACCATGTATTTTATTCTGAGTAGATGAGTGATCAATATGAATTATCCTGGTTTTGTGTTGAAGCTGTACCTAACAGAGAAGTTATCAATTGTGTTCTTTAGGGACAAGTCCCCCCTAAAAATGTAGAAGACAACAACGTTAAAACACAACTATTAAAATTATGGAGGTCAAACTATTTCCTTCTAGGAAATCCACATGGAAATAAAGGTGTAAATATTCTGAGAGCCTTTGAAATGTCACATATATAGTAAGAATTTTTATGATTTCTAAATTAAATTTTGACACCAATCTTTTCTCTGCCAAAATCAACTCATGTCTAAAATGACCATTACATCTGAGTACGTACAATAACTTCCACATTCTTTGTTTTTGCCTTAGCTTTTATCTGTTAGTGATATTTTAAGCTTCGTAGGATGACATTACTCAATTTTAAAGAAACTACAGCTTGTGTCTATGCATATTTCCAGTCATTTGCTTTGAAATTAATTTCACAAAGGAGCAGGTATCACAGAATCACAGAATCACAGAACGTTAGAGGTTGGAAGGGACCTCAAAGATATTCTAGTCCAACTACCCTGCCAGAGCGGGATTATCTACAGTAGGTCACACAGGAATGCATCCAGACGGGTTTTGAATGTCTCCAGAGAAGGAGACTCCACAACCTCCCTGGGCAGCCTGTTCCAGTACTCGATGGTAGATGAATAATAATACACAGGTGAGGAATTTATCCACTTAAGGTTGTACATATAGTATCTGTTGTATAAAAATTCCTTCATAAATTTCATCAGGATTTTCAGGTCTCAGGGGTCTCAAATTTCAGGTCTTCTGTTCCTTGAGATATGTTAGATAATTCTTCTTGTCAATAACCAGTCATTGGAAGAATTTCCCTCTATAGCCTACTATGATGCTAACTCTCAAGCCAGTCTTTGTAACTGGAAGTTGTAACCTACTGTCTTTTAGATACTCTAAAGAATATGTGGGAGTTTTTTGGCAGTTATTAGGGTGTCTTAACACTCTAATACTTGGCTTGAAATATTCTTGAGGTAAAGGCATCTGGTTATCTGGTTGTTTTGAACTAATTTTTATCTTTATTTAGAGGCAAATAAAAACATTAATTTACAGCATCCAAAATTTTCAAAACACCTACATTTTTCTCAGAAGAAAAAAAAAGAACAGAAAAAAATATTGTTGATCTATTTATGCTGTAATTAATTTAATCTGAAAAGTTCACTTCCTGCAGCCAGATGACTTGCGGAAGTCACTTTCCTTCCAGATATTTTTCCAGAATCTTTTCCTTTTTGAGCATTCTATGCCTCAGATTGCATTAAAGAGAAAGCTATTTTTGCTGCTACCTATTACATTTAGAGCTAATTCTCCTTTAAATGTTTTTTCCAGGATAATCTATCTACTCTCCTTAAACTTATTTATTTCTTTCCCTCCATACCCATCCTCTCATCCTGTTACTTATTTAACATCAATATACTAACTAAATTAATTTGTCCTTCAAAGTATAAACTGATAATTTCATTTCTTTGAAGAAGCATATACTGTTTTTTGAAATCATCCATACTTGACTGGTCAATTAGCTCCATGGCTAGAGAATAACTTAGATAGTCAGTTTGTAATGTTCAGTATGAATTGTTTCTCTCTAGTGAATCATAGAATAATTTTGGTTGGGAACGACCTTTAAAAGTGATGTTATCCAATCACTTGCTCGAAGCAGAACTAGCCTCATAGGTCACATTGCTCCAGGCCTTGTCAAAGCATGTTTTTAAAAGCTCAATTTTCAGAGATTGGACAGCCTGTCTGGGTAGCTTGTTCCCATGTTTAATCGCTCTCAATGGAAAATATTTTTTCCTTTATATTTATTTGGTGTTGCCCTTACTGCAACTTGTCATTGTTACATCTAGTCATTTCATTATTCACTTCTGGGAAGAGTCCCTGTATTCTCTAAAACTGCCACCTCCAGAAGACAGAAATTAAACTTTCATCTCTCCTTAGCTTTCTGGTCTCTAATCCAACTTAGTTCTCTCAGTGTTTCCTTGCCCATTGCTTATCTCACGCCATTACACAGAAACACAGAATGTCAGGGATTGGAAGGGACCTTGAAAGATCATCTAGTCCAGCCCCCCTGCCAGAGCAGGAACACATCCAGGCGGGTTTTGGATGTCTCCAAAGAAGGAGACTCCATAACCTCCCCGGGCAGTCTGTTTCAGTGCTCTGTCACCCTCACAGGGAAAAAGTTTTTTCTAATATTTTTGTGGAACCTCCTATGTTCTAGCTTGAACTCATTTCCCCTTGTCCTGTCATTGGACATCACTGAGAAGAGACTGGCTCCGTCCTCCTGACACTCCCCCTTGACATATTTATAAACATTTTTGAGGTCACCCCTCAGCCTCCTCTTCTCCAAGCTAAAGAGACCCAGCTCCTTCAGCCTTTCCTCATAAGGGAGATGTTCCACTCCCTTCATCATCTTTGTGGCTCTGCGCTGGACTCTCTCAAGCAGTTCCTTGTCTGTCTTGAGCTGAGGGGCCCAGAACTGGACACGATATTCCAGATGCGGCCTCACCAGGACAGAGTAGAGGGGGAGGAAGACCTCTCTTGACCTACTTGCTACTCCCCTTCTAATACACCCCAGGATGTCATTGGCCTTCTTGGCCACGAGGGCACATTGCTGGCTCATGGCCATCCTGCTGTCCACTAGAACCGCCAAGTTCTACATTAATATTAATGGAAAGAGCAAAAAGCTAACATATCCTCTCAAAATTTTGTTGTTTTGTTTTCGTTTTTTTTTTTTTTTTAAATTAAGAGGGTAGACAACCCCATTTGTTTTGTCTTTCTTTCTCTTCTCACTGAATGAAAACAAAGCAAGTAGTCTGGCTTTTATATACAGCCACACGTAACTCTAGGTAATCACCCTGAGTCATGTAGCTCAGGCTGAAAGACATTCTAGCATCAGGACTTAAAAGTTTTTATATCTTACTATTCATATCAAAAGGCTAAGGATAATCAGTTAGTTAAACTTGGAGATAAAGAGGGAATCTGGAGCCATTCAGGAGAGCGAGGATGACCAGCAACATTTTGTGTGGGCAGGAAGTGTGAGCTAAACATCTGGCAGAGAAAAATAATAAAAGACAGAGATTGCAGGAAGCAAAAATGGTAGGTTACATGTGGTAAAGTCAGGAAAAAGAGCTTTTGAGAAACGATTTTAAGGAAAGAGTGTGGAAGCGAGGAAAGGAATACAAATTAACTTGGATAAAATATGGTCAGAATGGACAAAAACCAAAAGACACATAATCAAAGCTAATAACAGCTTCTAGCAAACCTCACACATATCAACATGCTCTTTTCCTGCTGTTTTAGATCTTCAAAATCTCGTAGATTTTTACACAACAAATCTGAAAGACACAAGAATTACAATGATTATCCTGATATCAAACAATATTTTTATTGTGATAACTCTGCAAGACACACTGTCCTCAGACTACTTTTTTCCATGAGCATGAAGATTACAAAATGGTTCCAAACCTGAAGTTCAAGCTTATTGTGCAGATACTCAGGACAGAATATTTACTGAAAAGGGGAATTAGAAGAACCCACACTAATATATTAAGATTTTGACACAAGGGAAAGTTCATGAAGGGAATGAAATCTCCCAAACTGAGTGGACACTCACTAGTTTGTAGCTGTTGGAGCCACTGTTGCAAGGGTCCTTGCAGTGGTATCATAGAATCACAGATTAGTTTGGGTTGGACGGGACTTTAAAGATCATCCAGTTCCAACCTCCCTACCATGGGCAGAGATGTATTCTACTAGACTGAGTTGCCCAAAGCTACATTCAACCTCACCTTGAACACTTCTAGGGAGGGTGCTTCCAATTTGTCTTTCAGTAGGTTGAGAGAAAGCCTCATAAAAACACTGTTTTACCAAGTTCCTATAATCAAACTATCCATGGTAACACATGACAATCTGAACACATGCAACATTTATTGTTATTGTTCTGCTGGTTTTATATCTTATTTAGAATTTACATATGAAACATCTCCTGAACTTCTTACTGACATCCTAACTTTTCTACAGTTTCTGCTGAACACATGCAGAAGTTACATCTGTGCACAATTTGATTAACTGCAACAGAAATTAGCTAGGTAGTAAGTCTTTGGAATGTTTTGTCTAGGTTGTCAATCAACAAATACAAGAAAACAAATATGCAACAGAAACTTAACAGAACTGTCCAGAATTGCCACTCAGAAGATTCTTATAATAGTCAAGTGTTTAATTCATAGAATCCTAGAATCATAGAGTGTTAGGGATTGGAAGGGACCTCGAAAGATCATCAAGTCCAATCCCCCTGCCAGAGCAAGAATGCCTAGATTATGCTACATAGGAACGTGTCCAGGCAGGTCTTGAATGTCTCCAGAGAAGGAGACTCCACAACCTCTCTGGGCAACCTGTTCCAGTGTTCTGTCACCCTCACTGAGAAGTTTCTTCTCGAGTTTAAGCGGAACCTCTTCTGTTCCAGTTTCAGCCCATTACCCCTTGTCCTATCAGTGGTTATCACCGAGAAGAGCCTGGCTCCATCCTCCTGACACTCACCCTTGATATATTTGTAAACATTAATGAGGTCACCCCTCAGACTCCTCTTCTCCAAACTAAAGAGCCCCAGCTCCCTCAGCCTTTTCTCATAAGGGAGATGCTCCACTCCCTTCATCATCCTAGTTGCCCTGTGCTGGACTCTCTCCAGCAGTTCCCTGTCTTTCTTGAACTGAGGGGCCCAGAACTGGACACAATATTCCAGATGGGGTCTCACCAGGGCAGAGTAGAGGGGCAGGAGAACCTCTCTCGACCTACTAACCACCCTCCTTCTAATACACCCCAGGATGCCATTGGCCTTCCTGGCCACAAGGGCACACTGCTGGCTCATGGTCATCCTGCTGTCCACCAAGACTCCCAGGTCCCTTTCCCCTACACTACTCTCTAATAAGTCATTCCCCAACTTATACTGGAACCCGAGGTTGTTCCTACCCAGATGCAAGACTCTACATTTACCCTTGTTATATTTCATTAAATTTTTCCCCGCCCAACCCTCCAGCCTGTCCAGGTCTCGCTGAATGGCAGCACATCCTTCTGGCATGTCAGCCACTCCTCCCAGCTTGGTGTCATCAGCAAACTTGCTGATAGTACTCTCTAGTCCCTCATCCAAGTCATCAATGAATATATTGAATAATACTGGTCCCAGTACCGACCCTTGAGGGACTCCACTGGATGCAGGTCTCCAACCAGACTCCGCCCCATTGACCACAACTCTTTGGCTTCTTCCCCTTAACCATTTCACAGTCCACCTCACTACCTGAGAGTCTAGACCACACTTCCTCAGTTTAGCAGCAAGGATGCCGTGGGAGACTGTGTCAAATGCTTTACTGAAGTCAAGGTAGACCACATCCACCGCTCTGCCATCATCTATCCACCTTGTTATATCCTCGTAAAAGGCTATGAGGTTAGTCAAGCACGACTTCCCTTTGGTGAAGCCATGTTGACTGTCTCTAATGACCCTCTTATCCCTGATATGCCTTGAGATGGCACCAAGGATAAGTCGTTCCATCACTTTCCCAGGGATGGAGGTGAGGCTGACCGGTCTATAGTTACCCGGGTCCTCCTTCTTGCCCTTTTTGAAGACTGGAGTGACATTTGCTTCCCTCCAGTCCTCAGGCACCTCTCCCGTCTCCCAAGACTTGGCAAAGATGATGGAGAGTGGTCTAGCAATGACATCAGCCAGCTCCCTCAGCACCCGTGGATGCATCCCGTCTGGACCCATGGATTTATGGATATCCAGATTGCTTAATTGGTCCCTAACCCAGTCCTCATCGACTAAAGCAAACTCCTCCACTGCCCTGACTTCCTCTGGGGCCTCGGGGGAACGGGGCTCCTCAGAACAGCCTCTGTCATAGTAGACAGAGACAAAGAAGGCATTCAGGAACTCTGCCTTCTCTGTATCTTCTGTCACTAAGGCACCCACCTCATTCATCAGTGGGCCTACATTGCCTCTGGTGTTAGTTTTATCTGCCACGTATTTGAAAAAGCTCTTCCTGTTGTCCTTGACCCTTCTCGCCAGGTTCAATTCTAGGGAGACCTTTGCTTTCCTAGTTGCCTCCCTACATCCTCGGACAACAGCCTTATATTCTTCCCAAGTGGCCAACCCTGCCTTCCAAGATTGTGAAGATTCGGTGAATCACCTTGTTTCAAGTCCTTTGTCTAAAGCTGTTATCTCAAGATCATTATGTCTTCTGTGTAGATGAACGGCTGTGAAGTTGCTGGACCATGTAAAGAATTAATGACTGAAGTTCACTGTGAGTGTACGTAAGTCCAGCCCTGACACCACGTGACTCCTCAATTTTAACTAAACAACAAACCTGATTTTTGTGTTTGTATCTCACTTATAACTTCAGTCCCATGGCACTTTCCTTAAGCTCATACGGGATATGTTTAGATTTAACTGAAGAATTGGGTGGGGTTTGTTAACTTGTTTGTTTGTTTTGTTTATTATCATATTAGCAATCTGCCATTTTGTCAGGTATGATATTGTTGGGGTTCTGTGTCTGTTTTTTTTTTTTTTTAAAGAACATTGTATCTCTATAAAATTCCATTTCTATGAAATGCAGTGATTGAACTTCAGAACCAAATTCATTTTAAATATGAGATTTTTATGGGGAAAATAATTCTGTCTAGTTTTATTTAGGATGTACAACACAGAGCCTAATATACATTTGTAAATAGGCAAATTTGCTGTTTCTATTTACTTAAATCCCTACCTTGGCAAGTATACAGACTACTAATCTTATGAAACTTCTGAAAAGAATACTACAGAACGCCTTTTCAGTTATGTACTTAAAATAGAGATCCCTGCACTTTGAGAAATATCTGAAGTCCATAGGAAGTAAGCACATTTCTTGCATAAAATTTAGTTTAGCATGATTTTACTTTTCTTTAGATTCTTCTGTAATACACCCTGTCCTTGAGGTAATGGTTAGATCTAATCGAAATATTTCTGCCCAAATAATTTTTGGAATGTAGAAAGAATTATTTACAACATATATTTTTATTTTTAAAAATACTTGTATTCTTTAGGAAAATTCCTGTTTGGAATGAGAAACAAACATCTAAAAGGGAAAATGTTGTTATTTTGAAAAATGTAACCTGAGATCAAACTCTACTGAGCTGGGTTTTTTTTTTTTTTTGCACAGGAATCCAAATATCCCATGATGCATTATTCCTATCAACAACACATTACACTAGCGTTTATTGAGAGATGCAGTTCAAACTACATGAGAAAAGACAGTCTGAGGCATATCAACTAAAATTTGCAGGACATAATTTCTAAATTCTACTATTCGGACTTTAGATTTTTTTTTCTAAAGTATTTTCTGAAATATTCCTAACCCTGATATCTAACACAAGTTCAGCTAAGCACTCAATTACCTTTTCAACAGTAATGCCTTCTTTAGAAGGAGTGATAAATACCACCTTATGATAATTTTATTATCCCCAGACTATTACTAATGTATTCATGACCACAGCTCTTTAAAAGTGATTTTATGACAGGCTTACTCATCAGCTTCTAACACAATCTTGCCTAAAAACAACACTGTTTTTGAAATATATACCTACAACTAATGAGGACTTCAAACCTAAGTCCTGTCTACAGCAAATATGTAGGCTTTTGTTCCAAACCTAGATGTGAGAGAAAGAAAATTGATAAATATCTTACTAAAGTCATGACATTTGGTAGAAATACTTTTTTTAAACAGAAACCTTGGATACCTTCCCTGAAGTCTTAACTAACAAAAAACTTTTAAATAAAAAGCTTTTTTTTTTTTTAGAACAATTGCAGATTACTTAAAATGGCAGTCCAGAAAAGTATAAAAGTGAAATAGTTTCTGCGTGTCAATAATGTGTAGCTCACATGAACCATTTTGTATGTCTGAACCAGTTTCTCTATTCGAGTATGCTCTATGCAAGTTGCTCTATGCGAGTATGCGTGTGTTACTTGTTTTATGGCAGCTATTCCCTTCTGGGAACATTGAAGTGAGCCATTTCAATCAGGTGTTATAAAGCAATTCTGAAATTCTGTGTAGTCACTGCTTTTAAGAAATTGTGTCTTTGCTTTTCTGCAGATGACCTTGAGGAGTCTTAACAACCTTTTTTAATAGGAAAATAGATTATAATAGGGTACCTTCTTTTGGAGCGTGGTAGTGTTTGACTTGAACTTGTGATGTGTTGAAAGCAAAAGATGAGACAGAGGAAATGAATATCAATGACAAAAGCTCAATAGTCTTGGAAAGGCAAATTATTCAGAACTAGACGCAGTCACTAGCAGTTATTGGCATATATTAGTAAAAAGGCAGGTTGGGCTGGAGTTTCACGTCCATGCATATTGGATCCTAAAAAATTAGAATGCTTAAAATGTGCTGAAGATCATGATATGAAATTCAACCTTTCATTAAATTTTTGGAATAAAATTTGTTTCATAAGGGAATTGAAAAATTAACCATGCAAGGTCTATTCCAAATAATAGCAAAATACAAATACATGCATAAAACAACGATATTTACAGGAAAGAACAAAGTATTTATTTTTGAACAGACTAGAATAAGTTAAACTGCTGGAAAGCCATGACATAGTGTCTACAAGTGAAACTTGGTGGGATGATTCCCATGACTGGAACATAACGATAGATGGATACAAGCTGTTCAGGAAGGACAAAGAGAGTAGGAGGGGAGGAGGAGTTTCCCTCTACATCAGTGACCACCTAGAATTGATGGAGGTCTGTATGGGGAAGGACCATGAGCCAGTTGAGAGTGTATGGGTTAAGATTAAAGGGAAGACAGGGAAAGGTGATGTTACAGTAGGGGTATGCTACACGCCACCTGACCAACAGAGCCAAGCAAATGAGGTCCTCCATAAGCAAATAGAATTGGCTTTAAGTTCACAGGCCCTGATCCTTCTGGGAAGTTTCAACCACCCTGACATCTGGTGGAAGGACAATACAGCAAGGCATTGGCAATCCAGGATGTTCCTAGAATGCATTGATGACGACTTCCTCCTCCAAATGGTAGAGGAACCAACAAGAAAAGATGTTATGCTGGACCTTGTTCTCACCAACAGGGAAGGGCTAGTGACCAACATGAGGCTCAGGGATAGCCTTGGCTGCAGTGACCATGAAGTGGTAGAATTCAAGATCCTCAGGGCAACTAGGAGGGTGTATTCCAAGCTTACGACCCCTGACTTCAGGCATGCAGACTTTGATCGCTTCAGAGATCCGATGGCCAAAGTGACATGCAACAAAGCCCTAGAGGGAAGGAGAGCCCAGAACAGCTGGTCAGTGTTCAAGACCAGGCTGGATGGGGCTCTGAGCAGTCTGATCTAGTGTGAGATGTCCCTGCCCATGGCAGGGGGGTTGGAACTAGATGATCTTTAAGGTCGCTTCCAATCCTGACAATTCTATGATTCTATGATTCTATGATTAAATGGCCTCTAATTTCTTGTGATAACATTCATAAGTATATTTCATATGTGCAGTTCTTACATGCATATATTGTGTCCGTAAAATAGGTTACATATAGAATCATAGAAAAATTTGGGTTGGAAAAGATCTTTAATGTTGTTGAGTCCAACTGTTAACCTAATACTGCCAAGCCCACTACTAAACCATGTCCCTAAGCACCTCATCTACACATGTTTTAAATACCTCTAGGGACAGGGACTCTTCCAACGCTCTGAACAGCCCTTTCCAGTTCTTAACAACTCCTTTTGTGAAGATGTTTTCCCTAATACTCAATCTAAATCTCCCCTGGCACAAACTGATGTAATTTCCTCTTGTCCTAAAGCTCGAATTCATGCTGTACTTTATGTGTTAGGTCATTCAATTACAATTCTAAGAATTATATCTTTTAAAAGGGTAAACTAGCTTACTTTCTGGAGGTTTGTTGTTTGGTTTTTTTAATGTAAAAACAAATAAAATGAAACAAAACAAAAAATATACAGTTACGTTTAAAGGGTAAAAGGCAGAAAGTTACATAAATCTTTTTAAGATTTTGCATTCATTTGCTCAAAACTTCAGGAAAGTTTGTCTCTCAAGGACCTGTAAGTTTGAAGGACTTTTACATCCCTGGTTATGTTACTCATTTGGTTGTAGGGGAAAAAATGTTTACAGATTTGGCTACCAGCATATTATAATAGTAACAACTTAAAAGGAGAATATGGAAAATTTCAGAAGACTTCACACTTACGTATTCTCCGGAACAGAAGAGGAACAAGATGAAGAATCTTTGTGTGCATACTACTCTCAATTGTGGTTTTGAAAGAAGCAGGTTTTATATGAATAATTACTTTATGAAATCATGGGATGACTACAAATACAATTGGAAGTGACTATGAAGTTCAGACAGAAACACGAAAATAATATAAAATATCCCAAAAATTGCAGCCAGATGCTGAAAAACTGGTCAAGTAGGCAAAATTCACTTATGGAAGGGTATAAACTGCAAGTCTACCAAGGAGGAAACTGCATGATGGGCTTGTTGAAGTAAACAAATGTGATCCAGCGGACACTTGAGAAAGCAGAGTACCAAGCCAGAGCAGAATAACTACCACTGACAGACCAAGGGCTCAGTTCAGTTGCAAATGGCCCAAAACATTGGCCGTCTTTTCAATGACTGTCATTGCCACTCAGGGAAAGATTAAATTGCTGGAACATATGGTCATTTCAGATACAAGTCTCTACTTTTGTAGAGATGTGTGCATGGTTATTAAATTCTGAGAAAAAATACTAAAAATGGAAGAAGCCAAATATAACAGCTTATGTTCTGGATGTAATAACCACACTGGCTTTCTACCAGATACCAAACCAATAAGAAATTATATTATTAAAGTCTTGGTTTGTCAAAATCATGAAGGCATATAACAAAAAGATGCAATAATCAAGGTTGACCAGTTTTAATTAAAGTGAGGAATAAACAAGTATCCAGTTAACAAAGAGCACACTTTGAAAACCAAAGAAAATAATTTGTCAAGGCAACAAGACTAAAAACAATGAGAGGATTAACCAAAGAAGCTTGGAACATTTTTAACTAAAAGTTGTCAAAAATTATTTGGTATTTGTTGACCTCGAAAAAGAAAGTATTTAAAAAACAAGGTTTCAGATATGAAGGTTACATTCATACTTCAACTATGAGGTTACATGGTAGAAGAGAACCACAGAAGTAGACATACTAGGAAGGAAGATTTGGGTTGTGGTTTTGATTTAAAAGGAATTATCCACATGCAGGTAGTTAGAACTGGAATAATTCATGCATTTATATTGTGATCTTACCTGATGTGAGGATAATAATATTCCTATTCAATGTAGCTGTATTCTTTGTGAAGCTTAAGGGAATTTCATAGCTTTTACAATCTCTGTCAAATTTCTAATGAATCATCCAAGATGTGCAAAGACTTTTAGAAAGTTAAACTGGCAAATAAGTAGCAAAAGATGTAAAGTACTCTAACTTGTTTAGGAATGTAGACCTCATAAACATGAAGTCATATCAAAAAGTAGAGGAATGAAGTGAGAAAGACCAAAATTCTATATTAATCAATACTAATTAAATTTAAAGTAATTGCTATTTTTTCCATCCATAAAATAAAAATTCAAGATAGAAAACAGAAGTGGATACAATCTCCTATGGAAATTGTGATGATATTTTATACAAATCTGTTGTGGCTCAAAAACTAAACCTAGAATTTGTTACATTTTCTGATAAGGAGTACGATAAATACACCAAAACAAGGAAAATAATAATGAGGACATATATACAGAATTCTAGCCATCAGTATCGAGATAAATGGAGAAAAGAGCTCATTCAGATCTGGAGAACTGGATAAACTCTTTCCCACAACTCTGAAGTAACTGAAAGTTAGGTGTGATGCAGAATTTAATAACATTTCCAAGCCTGAAGTGACATGGGTGAATAGGCACAAACACTGTACCTAAACTTAGAAATATGATCACAAAATAATCCCAAAATTGGTAAAACAGCTAGTCTGAGTCCGGTAATGTGAATAATATCTCTGTAATGCCTTGATTGGCAGTAGGAAGATTTACATGCAACTGCTAAACATCCAGCTCAAGTCCTCAAACAGAAAACTGAGGAAATTTAATCAAACTGACTGGATACTTAGTGAACTATACTTTTCCATTTGCAAACAGAGAACCAAATGGCTTACAAAACAGTCGTCCTATCTCTTCTCATTGAAGGAAGAGAAGAAAAAGGGAGAGAAACAGAGAATAGGATAGCACATACTAAAACAATTGACAAGCTATTCATCTTGCCTGTTCTTCAGATGTAAACAGCAAATGAGAAGAAGCAGACATGACACAAGTGTTAAACACTCGTATATTTCTATATCTTTCCTGTCTTCAACCTAGAAGGAAGGTTTATTGGGGTATGTTCAGATAGAAAAAACAAAACTAAAAAGTTTTAATTCAGTTCAAATTGAGTTAAACATTTGATGGACCGTATTTTCCAGTTTTGCTCCGAGAACACAGAATTGAGTTGTTCTGTACATTATTTCCTTTGTTCTTTTCTCTACAGACCCTCTTGTGAGTACCTGTAGTTTAAAGTCAGTCACTAACAAATTTATAAGCATTTATAAAAGTGAATAAATTAATATTATATGTAAAATGCTCTGTAGAAACAAGAATATCAAACTAATATTCACTGTTTTAACCATTAGTCTTTGCTAAAAATATTAGAAATAAAATTCCTATTTTGAAATTCTTTGCATCATGTCTTACCTACCTTCCAACATTTCCAACCATGGAAGCACCAGCCTTATGAAGCACCAGGCTGTATAGATGGCATGAGTTATTTCTCCCCAGGTACCAGATTTAGGATTTCACTTTCATGATCTTCACAAAATTCTTGTTGGCCCATTTGTCCAGCTCATTGGGTTCCACCTGAGTAACAGCACATGTACCTGGTACATCAGTCATTTCTCCAGGTTTTGTGTCATTTGAAAATTTACTGAGAGTGCATACTCTGTCCCAAAAACCAGGTCATTAATGAGGAAGTTAAACAATATAAGACTTAATATTGACTCCTGAGACATTCCACTAGTAACAGACCTCCAGATGGACTTTGCACCACTGATCATCAGCCTTTAAGCCGGGCAGTTCAGCCAGTTTCAGTCCGTGTTTCTGTCCCATTATGTAGTCTACACTTCATGAGTCTGTCTAAGGTGAGACACTATCAAAAGGTAACTAAATCAGGATTAAAAAAAAAAAAAAAAATCCACTGCTTTCCTCATATCTGCTGAGCTAGTAATTTCATCATGAAAGGCTATCAGGCTGCTCAGGAATGTTTTCTCCTTTATAAACCCATGTTGGCTATTTCCAATCACTATCATGTCCTTTGTATGTTTAGAAATGTTTTCAGGGATTATTTGCTCTATTGCCTACCCAAGGACTTAGGTGAGACTGACTGCCTTGTAGTTCCCCAGATCCTCAGCCTTGCTCTACATGAAAACAGGAACTACATTTGCTTTTTTTCCAGTCCTTAAGAACCTCAACCAATTGTCATCGCCTTTCAAAGAAAACTGAGGTTGGATTTGCAGTGTCATCCGTCATCTCCCTCAACTCCTATGGGTGCATCTCAAGTTGAGTTCATTTCCTTTCAAACATAGCTAAAAAATCCCCAAACAAAAAAACCTCCCACTTGATCAGTGTATCACCCAATGAAGCTAAACATTTAGTACAGTATATTCTGAACTGAAATTTTTTCTTATGTGTTCATTAAACAGTATTCAATCTCAACAGTTTAAATCAAATAACTCATTTGTAATGCAGAGCAAAACCAGAGCTCAAAGCTGATGTGCTTTCCTAGCAAAGGAGAAATGAGTGAAATTATATGGACTTCAGAGCACTGTTGGTTTTACAAGGTTTTCGTTTATTTATTTTCTTGTTTGTTTGTGAATATTAAGTGAATGACACTCCTTACACCACCCAAAGGATTTCAGGTGCTGTGCTCAGTGTAGTTAACTCTGAGATGGGCTGTTCTGATGGCCCCTCCTCAGCCTTCTGCTTAGGTCCAAGGAGTTCAGCCCCAGACACTTCAGTTTTACACATAATCCATTTGACTTCTGACAGCTTATGGCATCCAACAGAAAAAGTTTTTTTAATTCAGCTGTTGCAGCTGTGAAATTTACGATGGAGACTCAGCGTGTTGGGATCTGTCTGGCTGCTCTCACAATATGGTACTTGCTTGTCAATGCTGAAGCAGTGTTGTTGCTCTTGGCAACCACAGCCTACTATTAACATGCAGCCATTATGTTGCAGAAGTATTGAACACCAGAGGAAAGTGCTATTCAGTAGTAATTTGTAAACAATGCATAGCATGAGCATTACCAAGGAAGATTTTCTAGGAGAACAGAAGGATTTAAATGCTAAAACAATTCTAGATTTTGTCAGGCTTAAATTGTCAGATATAAAAACACACACATAGGAAAAATACCTTAATTAACATTATAAATTAAGTAGAATTTTTAGAAATTTAGAAAAAGTCTTAAATATCCAAACTTCATTTTATCACTTAGCTTTGGACTAATTAAACACAAACAAAATTATATCAAGCAATTTTTATGAAATGTGCTTGAATAATTCTCCTGGTACAGGTAGTCACATCATAATTGAATATCAGCTCATCATTAGGGACTGGAAAAAAAATAATTTCCCTGATAGAAATATTTACTAAAATGCCACAGAGTGTTGTTGGAATTTTTTAACTGATCATGTCAAAGTCACTGATTGCACAAGACCAGCCTCAGTGGGATAAAGAAAGTTTGATATATTTTGCAGTAACAATGTCTCTTAAACTGCCTTTTGATTTAGCAAAACTAATTTTTAATTAGTGCTAACAGACAGAAGCCTAAACCACTAACAAATTACATGTTCAGAAGTTTTTGAATAATCATAAGAATGATAGAATGGCAGAATGGCAATGAGTTGAGCCATCTGAACTACTGTAAATCAACCAACATAATAAACCAACAACTAAACATATCAGAACATTTTGCTACAATTCAAAAATTCAAAAAATATTTTGGCCTGACTAATTATATATTTTCCTCCACTGATCAGTTTTCTTGTGATTTTTCAGTACTTTTATCCTTTCAAATGGAATTATGAGGATTAAACACCAACTTTAAGATCTTCATTGTGTACATTTATGAAATATTAAACATCGGAGTTGGTAAGAGTCAGTTGTTGCAAAATGTTCTATTGACTTCAATGTAATTATGTTTTTTTTTCTCCTAATACAGAAAAAAAAAAGATTAATACAATTCATCTCTCATACGGGCAGCCAAGTCTTTTAGGCATCTAAGTCATTCTCTTCAAATTCTTTTGCTTACCTCCATGTTTACCAGACTTCTGTTGATATTCACACAGGGCTTAAAAATCACAGAATCACAGAATCACAGGATGTTCGGGGTTGGAAGGGACCTCAGAGATCATCTAGTCCAACTCCCTTGCCAGAGGAGGAATGAGATAAGAATGAATCAGACAAGAAACTACAGGAATAGGTTCAAAAGGACATAACCAAGATGTTACATGACTGAACTTCCTATCTAAGTTCCAAAGCTTTATCAGAGAGTCTCAGAATAGGCAATTTTGTGATGTCCTCTGTCCTGGACTCACTCCTTAGCATATCTTTGGAGGTGCATGTGATCCTCAAAGTCAGTTTCTTGGCCACTGACTTCATCCAACACATGAGGATGTTTCTTCATTACTACCAGATAATCATTAGCTTTGAGGATTTAAATGAAATTCATTAACATCCTTGGCAAAAACTGTCATTAGTTCATAATTTTGCCCCCACAACAGATCACCAGAAACTGGAGTTTGCACACATTCATCTAATGAGCTGATGTTCCCAGAATAGTGTAGGTCGTGTAAGCACACCCTTCAGAATCTTCCAAATATAACACAGTGTACTCTCACAGTTGTGGACTTACGCCATGAAAATGCTGGACATGTGGAGTGATTGTTTTACTTTGCAGATCAAACTTGGAGATGAGCTCCTAGGCTTTGTGAACAAGATCTGTGGTTCTGCCCCAGTCTGGCCTTAGCACCCAATTCTTCCCTGATGACAGTTTTCCTTAGTAAGAGGTAAAATTCCTGTCAGACTCTCACTGGATGTGACCATCCTACTCACAGTCCAGGTAATGAAATAACAGTCATAACTGCTACGACTGGTTGGTTCAGACAAAGGCAATGTGGTCTACGGTATGCAGAACATTCCATATTCTCCTACATTTAAAAGAAGTTACCAGAATAACAGAAAATCAGGATCACTCTGTTACATAATTTTTGGCTAGATCTGGTTTTCTGGGGCTTAGATGAGTGAAGTTAAGGTAAATTAAGATTTCCGATTCATACTGTATGCTTGAGATCAACTCTTTGAAGAATATCCTGGTGATGTTATTAAACCATATGACCATAGAACAGCCTGGGGTCCTTGAAAGCTCACCTGGTCAAAACTTTTGTGGAAGAGGGAGTCTAGATGGATTTATCTACCACCTTGTCCAACTGTATCTTGAAAAACTCCAGTGATGGGAACTCTACCACACACCTGTTGAGATTAAGATCGGCAGCTCCAGAGTCCAGTGGTCCCAGCATAAATCTCTGCAGTGTTGGCTCTAAAGCTGTGTTAGTATTCAGGATATATTACAGGCATTAGCCTTCTCTGGGTTGTGCATGAAGAAGAACATTTTATAGCCTCTTTCAGGACTGCTTCTTATGAGCTAGTTTCTTACTATGTGTACTAATCAAAGACTGTGCTCCTCAGGAAAAGATTTTTTGTGATCTACAATAAAGATAGATTTACAGGGTTCCTTATATGGGGTAGATGAATGACACCCATTGAGACTATGTTAATTCAACATTCAACCAGTTAGGATCTTGATACAATTAAACTAAAAACCTTTTCCACTACAGAAATCCTAAAATGTATAAGACTGAGTGTGCAATATTTAAAACCCTTTCTTTTAAAGTTTGTAATCTAGTGAAAGGAGTATGAAGAGTATAGGAAACAATTTCAAATCTTACTGAAAATAGTTGTCTGAAAACGTGAGAGTCAACAATTAACACATCAAGGAAGTCTCTGACAGCTGTCACAGTGACAGCTAAGAGAAAATGAGATATGGATTCCTCTGATCTGGACCTGGACTTCAAACTTTAACATGTCATTAACGTTCTGGATGGTGGAAAAAGTTATGGTTACTGTTTGGTGGTCAAAGACAGAACAGTATTTGACCATGTAATATTTGTATTTCAAGATCAAGGTATTTTATGCAATAAAATATAACTAGAAATAATTAATAGTATTAAATTAATAAATAGAATTAAATTAATTAATAATATTAAACATATACAGAAATCCTGAAGAATAAATAAACGAGCATGTAACACTAAAGAAACATCTGTTTGGAATTACACATACACAGTTATAAAGAGGAAACATTTCAATTGATTTTGAAAGAAATACACTACTAGGAGAGTTTTCTGTGATGCTCATGCAAGAAGCCATACATTCTGAATTCTATATCTTGTGAAATTATAGAAGGCTATAGAGAAAGCAGCTGCAAAGTTAAAACAGACTAGAGAGGAAGGTATTGTTTAAGTTTTCAGTAGGTGTACAGTCATGAAAATAGAAGATAAATCATGTAGTGATGACAGAGAAAAACCCCTGAACTAACGCAGGGTCAAAAATAAGATAAAGTTTAGAAAAAATATCAAAGTTGATAGGAGAATATCACCAAGGAGACAAGTACAAAATGTTAAAACACGATTTGTTTTGTTCTTTGATACAAAAAAAATAATGATTTTACATTTCTAGCTGATACTGGAAATATCAAATAAGGGCAACGTGGTAATCTTCAAAGGGAAAATCCTTATCTATCTGGAAAATTAGAGAAAATATATATCACTCCGATATAAAATTCTCATTATAAAGCCTCGTTTCACTTTAATCTGTTAGGGAACTTACCAAAATTCTACCTCTTTTATAGTTCTTGAAATAAAAAGGAAACTTATAATAGGATTGAATACAACACAGATTTATAAAAGTTTGTTGAAAAGTATTAAATCAGTAAAATAGGATTACTTATTCCATTTTATAAAATATTTTCTAGACAGGAGAATTATATTAGATTTCATCTATCTGGACTTCAATAAATGGAAACTGTATCAAATGGAAATTATCAGCCAATGTGAGGAAAATGAAGATTTGTACGAGCATAATAGATTAAGTAAAAAGTTATTTGAAATGTTATCAGTGTGTGATCACAAAGAGGAAGCTATGAGAATTGAATGATATCAACTTTGGAATTCTTGAAAACAAGAAGATGATGAACAACTATTATTTAATCTCTTTATTTGTAGTTTTGTTTTATTTTTACTGAATTACATCTGTTGGCAACTTGAAGTTGGGAGACTGTGAAAACTGAAGACTAATGAAATACACTAGAAAAGTCTTATGAATCTTGTTGAGTAAATTAGATTAAATTTAAGAGCATGAACTCAAAATGGTCTGAAAATTGGAGTTCAGTTAAAAATGTTGAGATTTTCAACTGAAAATGAAGAGGAGGAAAAAATTCAAGTTACTCCTCTCTCAGTACAGAATAGGATTTAACTTCACAAATGTTAGATGAGTAAATTTTAGGTGTTTATATCAGAGTTGATCATCCCAAACTCCTTTTGCAGTCAACAAAGATAAATCGGGACTTTTAGGAAGAGAATTCTGCAAACAGTTTTAGACATCTACCTTGGGATGAGATTAATAGCACCCAGAGAAATGCCTGCCTCTGTGAAGGAAGAAATAACTTCTACTTAGATTGTAAAGAAGAAAAAAAAAAACCAACAATGTTCTTCCAGACAGTAGAATACTACCTTGGTTGACTATGACTTACCATCAGGTGTGACAATGAAAACAGCAAATGAAATATTACAGTGTATTGAATGAGGCAGTAAAAACAGAGACATATACTAAATTTCTTAAATACACACATGAGATTTTATCTTAAATACTCTGAGCAAGGTTTCAACAATCAGAAAAGTGAACTCTAACTGAAAAGTGTGTCATGATGTATTAGTCTATAGGCACACAAGAAGATTTACAAAAAAAAGTAATTCTGGCATGTAGAACCATAAATTAACGATGTATATTTTAGGTTGGAAATTAGAAGAGTATTTCTATCCATCAGGAACATATAACTTTAAAAAAAAATAAAATAGTTAGGTAGAACTCTACTATGAAACTTTATCAATATATGAAGTGGATTAGAGTATGTGTCTGTAGGAAAACAGGCACTTGAGTTGGTAGTCCAAGAAATCCAATCCTGTTAAATTCTCTGATATTTTATTAAGGAAGATATTGTTTTGTGAAATATTTCAGCAAGGACAAATCTGTGCCTTCAGAGACAATGTGAAACACATGCATTTATAAATGTTAATGCCTCATAAAGAAAAGGCTTAAGTAGGGAAAAAGATATAAATTTGTCTACAAACTAGAAAACACCAACAAATTCATCAAATTTTAGGAGCATTCACATCTGAAAGGAAAGTGGAAGTGAACTTTTGATTCAGTTCCATCCTTAATTAAAAAACATGATTACTGTCTTTTATAATGAAAAGCTAGTTTCACATGGATTAAGTTCTTTTTACCCTAGGTTAAAATACTAGCTAATAAATGTTGAACATATTTGTTAATAAGCAGGATTTTCATTTTAATACCTTTTTATTTCATACTGTAATTCAATTACAAACATAAATTATCTGCTATAATTTGTAAGATTCAGTGCTGATATAGCAGGTTGAACTTTATTTTACCGAAATTTGCTTTTTAAAAGTAAGATCTATAACGAAGGATTTTGTGCCATACTTTGGAGACTTAAATTTAGGCAGTAAATGAACCTAACAGGACAGCGTTCAAATTCAGAACACTTATATTTAGGTTTTTAGATGTAAATTTCTTTTCTCAAACTAGTTGTCTAAGATGACATGGAGATCTGTGGAGACTTAACCTGTACAGTAATCCTAGAGATCCTAGAGAGCTACTAAGCCCAAAGCCTTCAGGAGTGCTACTCCTAATCCCTACATAAGAGTAACGCCATTTAAGAAATGCTGGGGCATCTGACACTAGATGGAGAGGGGAAGCTGTGTGGGATACGCTGAGGTATTTCGAATGTCATTGGATGCCTGGTGTGAACGTCAGAGCTGAGCCTTTAAGGTAGCTGGTCAGACAGGGTTAGTTTCTGGAGGTTCCTGTCTTCCTCTATTATTATGGAGGGGAACAAAAGTGTTTCCCTGTATGGTTGAATTTGGGATGGGGTTGAATGGGACACGACAGGACGGGATGGGATGGGAAAGGAAAGGAAATGAGAGAAAAGGAAGGTAAGACAAGAAGAAAATACCTCAATAGTTGAGGACACTTCCTAGACTGGTGAAGAAACATGTTAAAAGGATCAAGAAAGATTCATCACTTTTAAAAAGTGAAACAGTGTGATAGACTCACTGAACTTATGAGAACTGCAATGTTTAAAAATAAAGTTTTCTTTGCAACACAGGTATAAAGTATAAACTTTATTGACACAGGAGGCAAGAAGCCAAAACTGACTGAAGAAATTCACAGAAGAAATTCACTTCAAAGTAAGTATAATGGGTAGATACAATGACCAGCTGGATAAGCCATCTGTCCTACAGTAACTAGGAGCACACCGAAGTTTCACAAAAAGAGTAAAGAATTGTAAGTAGAAGGTTATTCTGGTACACTCTCACTTCTGTTCTTTAGAGGAACTGTTACTTGTATAATATACCAGCCCTCAATCCACTGATTGAGCACGTCTTCCAGAGCTGCAACAGGACTCCATACTGATTTTCTGTTGAGTTAATTTGGCTACGTAACATGATAATTCCTTAGAGATATTCTGAGAAGACAACAAACTCCATCTCATCAGTTCTCATATTTTTTATTTCAGTCTTCATTCTCACAGTTTATGTCACCCATTTTCCGTCTCACTTTGTAACCTCTGTAGGTGTAATTTCTAATTTATATTTTTGTTTTACCGTACTCTTCATTTTCTACACACACATATGCACACATGCACAGACACACACATAGGGTTATAAGTCCTTGCTTTTCCATTTTATTTTGTCTCTGTTCTTATACCTGTATCCTCCTTCCTGCTCAAAAAAAGCAGAAACAAATCAAGCAAACAGCAGTACCATCAAGTTGTGTATAAAATGAACCTAAGTAACCATGTAATTATTCTCACTCTGTTGCTGCTGCTCTTTATTGCTTTCACTTATTGTGTCATCTTTCATATTGTGAGACTGTAGGCTCCTTGGGGAAGGGCCTGCATCATTTATTTTCTCTCTGAAGTACCTTCACCACCTCAGGCACTTTGCAAGTAACAAATAATAATAATAACCATTAATCAGGTAATGGGATCAGTAGAAAGCACCAGTCACTAGCAATTAAAATCTTAGCAACAGTAGGTAGGTTTCTACTCCAGAATTCAGAAAGTTGTTTTTTTTTCTGCCCTCTTCTAATTAAAAAGCAAACTTATTTTGTCCAACATAAAATACAGGACATCTCAAACAGCCTTTATTTGCCTTTATCTGTTTTTCTGGGGACTTTTTTTTTCCTGCAGACTGAAAAGATGGGTGAAATCTACAATCCCTAAATTTAAATAGCCCATGGCTTAAATATATATATATCTGTTTGATTAAAACTGAAGTTATTGGAAATTGCTAGACCTGAAGGTCTACATTATCAGAGCAGATGAAGACATTTGATTTCTTTAGTTGCTATTGAAATCCAATGAGTTCTCAGCACCTAACTAGTATAATCAAGGATGACTGAATCCAAGATGACACAGCATTTCTATGCAGCTAGTAGCAAGAGGTATTTTTATGCTACGTCTTGTCTGTACTGTTGGAGCCAGACAAATTAAGGCACTTTTGCTCCTTTTTCTTTTTGACTTCTTTGCACACAAAGGCAAGAAAAAAATGGTTTTAATAGTATTTCTGAATGATCAGTCAATATTAAGATTTTTTCCCCAACTGGCAATGACTAGGGTCACAGTGTAGTTCTGCTTATTATCCATTAGCATCTTACTCTATTTATATCTATATCCAACGCTTTCACATAATTATTCTTTACAACTTTAATTATAGCAAGACACCACATAATGTTGATGAAAGTCCTTTAATTTCATTTCTAAGACTTAGAAGAATTTCCAGAATAAATAGTAGAAAGATGTTCTCTTTATTACAACAAATAAAGTGTCTTAATTGAAAGTATTGATAGAGACACACTTTAGGCACAGATCGTTATGTAACTCTAGTGAATACATCAATTTAATCTCCAAACACTTCCCATTTTTCCCAAGACCCATTTTTTTTCCTCCCCAGTTCTGTCATTCTGTCCTGCATAATCTAAAAGTTTATTCTACTTAGCTTTAGCTGGCAGTTTTCTTTCTCCTGACCTTTCTATTAATATTTTACCTCTAAATATCCATATACATTAATATCCATATTTCTAACACTAAATAAATCAGATACTGAATTACTTACATGCCCGTACCTTTTCTATATATCTTCATATCTACTAATTGGCCTTAAACTAAGGTCATCCCAATTTTTTACCTGGTTTTATATAAAAGACATATGCACACATCTTCTACATATTTATATATTAATAGATAAAACTTAAATAGCTTATATAAATAATTTCTGAAAACTTGTTTTTTTGAATGCCAAAGTTTATTGGAGATAAGCAAAAAAAAAAAAAAAAAAGCAATGAGGAAGGTGGAGAGGATGATGATAGGTAAAAATATTTTTTTGCTTATAAATTTTTACACATATATAGATGCAAATATCTCCTATGCACTAATTTTCCATGTCTTAAAAAATTTTCCAGCACAGTTGCCAGGTATGATAAAGCATGTGGTATCATACTTGTGGTATTTTAATACAGAAGGGGTAAGAGTAGTGGCAAAATAGTCTCTCATGGACTTTATAAATCTTAGAATCACAGTCTGTACATAGGGATCCTGGGAGGTATCTAATTCATCACCATATGGTAGGGCTTGTGCCATTCAACTTTGCTGGTGTTACCAGTGAGGTTAACTGGGTTAGCACGTTTTCATCCTGCCCTATTGTCATGCATTGTGCCAAGTGAAATGACTGAATCCAACTTTATAATCATTAGAAGAGCATCTTCTCCCATCCATTCACCACAAAATATGTCCTAAGTGTGTGTGGGGGGGTGGATGTGGATCATGTGTAAGAAGCCATTCCTAAACTAACTGATATGGCAGGACTGGACATAGAGTTATGGAAACAAAGAGATTGGGAAGGGTTACACATCAGTGTAGCTCTCTGAGTGATCACACATTTGGCAATGCATGCTTAAGGAAAAAGGACAGGAAGAAGTAAAAGCTTAGTTAATCCAATGCTTGCACTGTAACTCTGAATTACCACTATGTATCTCATATTGTTGTGCTTGATATTTGCTGTTTACCTTTTCTACTCCTGGACCCCAAGTAATTATTATGACACATCCTGTGGTGTATGTTGGCACTCAGCTGCTAAAGACAGCATCCACCACATTATCACTACAGTCCTGGGAGTGTGCTGTAACTCTTTTGTGATCAAAGCTGATAACTGAGAGTGTTCTCACCTTCTGGCTGTGGTATTACACTTGCCCCTTTCTCCATTAACCCACCCACAGAGTAGCTAAACCATGACATTATTTGAAAACAAGGAGTACCTTTCTCTCAGTTGTTTGTTGTTATTTTTTTTTATTGTTATGCTGCTTGAACTTGACATATTACAGGGTTTCAACGGCATTTGATTTACAGTATTACAGCCAGGACTCTTATTGTTAATGTTAAGTGATGCTGTTGCAAGCACTGGTTTCATATAAATTGCACTGCAGTGCTGCACCCTTTGTTTGTGGGAGATTTTGGTACTATGCTACTCAATGATAGGGCATATACTGAGCAAAATCACTGAGACAGGTTTTATAAATACATGGCTGATTACATTTCCCTACACAGCCTCATCTGCAGAGTCTCATGCCTTGCAGTTTGCTGTCTTTAACCAGCGTGTGTCTCTGATAATTGGCTTTCTTCTGGCATCATCTCTGGAGCTAGTGTTGAGTGGGAGTGTGATGCAGGCTGTTCTTATCCTTTCATGTTGGAGGAGATACTATGATTTCAGCCACAACCCCAGCAGTTAGCTTCTGAACTGCCTAGATTCTTGTTTCTTCCCATAGTCTTTAAATAGTGCCTATGTTCTGAATTTATGACTGGCAGTTGCTTCACTGCCTGTTGCTCTGCGTGGGCCAGCACTACCGGGGGTTTTGCACTCTGCCCTGTTTGTAGAGGATAAGGTCATTTTTGAGAGGTTTTGTCTGGTCATACAGCTGCATCCAGGGGAGAAGCAGTGACCGTGGGGAGGAAAAGGGAGGTAAGAAAGATCCCATCAGATCATAAGTTGTTAGAAGAGGAGTCTTGGTGTTTGTTTCCTCTCCTGGCAGGCAAACTGATGGCTCAAGGTAGCTTGTTATTGCCAGTCCTTTGAGGAAGCTGATTTCTCCTGCCTGACTCTGAACTGATATTTGAAAAAAATGTTGCCTCCTTCTTCACTTGAAACAGGACTTTGACATCATCTTAATGGATCCTGACTCTGAACAGTGGCCTCGTAATTTCTTCTTCACTACAGGAAAATTTGTCCTGCCAACCTTGCAACCATTCCTATTCCTTCAAGATTTCACTGCAGTATTTTCTTTTCTATGGCTGCCTCTGACTGCTTGATCCTGAAATACACTTATTAGAAGTTGTCTTCAGTCAAATGCCAAGGAGTGAAGTACTTTTCAGCATCTTTGGTATATCCTTTGCTGCAAGACTACAACTTATACTGGGAACGGGAAAGTGTCAGAACATGAAGGAACTTTCCTTTCCTCCCGTTTCTTGTGTACAACTGCTGTCCTAAATTGAACCAAGATCCCTGACATGCCAAAGATCTATCTTCCAACTACAGCTCCTCTGGTAGGTCTTAGAATATTAGATAGTCTAAGGTAACCTTAAAAATAACTTCACACCAATACAGATAACAGCTTAGCAAGGCATAATAAAAATGATAGAAAATATAAGAACAGATTGACTTTAGTTACGGTTAAGTAACTGGGACATGTTTGAAGAGTCACAAATGAGAAATGAGCCAGACAGAGGTCAACAGACCAGCTCAGTTATACATCAGACAGCTTTTCTTTTTTTTTTTTTTTTCTTTTTTAAATAGGATTACATGACTAAGCAATAGATATTTGTCATGCACAGATTAAAATAACTTAATATTAATAATATCTAATTATTTTATATAGACTAGAGCAATTTTGTACTGGCAATAAGATAATAATCAAGAGGTTTACAACAAGATACAGTTCCCCTGTTGCGGAACTTGTATTTATGCCAAAGTTCCCATCTGTAGATGTCCTGAGAACATCATTGGAATACAGTCTTTGAAGTTAGTGAAATTGAAAAACTTGGTCACATTTTAATTATCCACATAGTGAAACACAAAGATTTGATTATAAATATTTGTTGGTTTTCTTTTCTTGAAAACTATTGCGTAATCACAGATTTCGTAAGCTGTTATATATCTCTTTATATGGATAAATATATATACCCACTATGTCTTCTCTAAATGATGTGGTTATTTATGTATTCTTTTAAGATTTTAAATTGAGAGACTCATTGAGGACAGTGTGTATTTATTATATTGCCAGTCTTTTTTTCCTAGATAGGTTCCTTACATTCCTTGGACTCCCAGCTTGTGTCTGAGTGTCAATAGTATCCTTGGGTCCCAATATTGTCTGAAGGTCCTTTGTCAGTGACAAACTCAGTGACTTCTTATCGGTTACTGACAGATATAGCAACAGTAGATTGCCTTGCCTGAACACCATCTTCACCTTGACAGTGGATGTCTCCAACAAAGATCCATTCTGAGCAAGTGTCTTCCTTCCCCAACTGCCCTGAGTCACAGAACTGTGAAGTGTAGGCCCTGCTTGGAATTTATTTTCAATTTGTACTCAGTTGTTCCTGTGATATTCCTGCAGTATATTCCTTTCTAGTTTTACTATCTTTTAAAGAACGTCAGCTGCTGCTTGTACTCACATTGCTGCATAATGACCCTGTTCTACTGATCACAAGGAATCTTTATTTTATTTTCTGTAAAAGCATCTAATACATTTTAACTCTATAAACAGCTGAAAAATTTACCACTGACTTCCATAAGCCTACAATTAAGCTCTAAGTGGGTTTACAACAGGATTTCTAGAATCAGTTCAAGATTTTTTATTTCATCCGGAATATTTTCATGTATGGGTTAGTTAGTGTGTGTAGAGTTCAGGCAACAATTCTTCACTTGAAACAGGATATTTTCATGTATGGGTTAGTTAGTGTGTGTAGAGTTCAGGCAACAATTCATAGTGCAATGCATAAGACTGTGGGTCCAATCATGCTTCCAACATTAAATGTCTCTACTGTTAAATAAGAGAGGAAGAGAAACTCTTCCCTGGCCCTGGAGAATGGCACTGACAGTTTTATGTCCTTGGTTCTTAAAACAAGATCCTTTAGCACCGACTTGTCTTAGAGGCATCTACGTGGAGTCCTCCTAAATAGAGTCAGGGAATAAGATAGCCACTCGCTCCCTTGCTTCACTTATTTAGTAAAAAAAACATGCCCTTTAAAATTCCCTTTGCTGCTGTAACCAAGAGGAGAGCACACTACTGAGGAGAACATCTTTCTTGCTCAATTTGCTGGTCTTTTCAGAAGGCTTTCAGCCCTTTCTGGACAAACTTCCAACGCCTGCGTTTGAGATACATGGAAGACATTTCCAAGTGCTGAGAGTCGTTTTGGACCTGGGATTTTCCAATCTCTTTAGATATCTCTGGACCTTTGTTGTGGTTTAACAGGGACAGAATCTAACAGAAAATCTTACTCTGTCACTGAAATACTCAACCTGGTAAAAGGATTGTTTAGTTCTTCATATATCAGAGGGGTCATGTTATACTCACTATGAGCCGAACTCCACTCCTGAAGGTCCAGTTGTCCCACAAATATGGGATGATGAGTTCTGAAGAATCATACCCTTAATTATCCATCTTTTGAGACGCAGTGTTTCTTTTTATTTCTTTTTTCTTCTAAATTTATTTTTACTTAGAAGGCTGTACTACTCTCTTGTTTTATCTTGATCTGTTCTAAAGAGCCTGAATTTAATTTCCCACTGTGCTTCAGTTTAGTTCAAAGTACCTCCTGCACGTTTTAAATTTGTTTACAATCTTGCATACACATAAGAAGCATTCAAATTACTTATGAATTGTCTTTAATTTATTCATAGAAATAAATTTTTACAAGGATCAATATCTCATCCTGAATATTTTACATTATTTTTACATTCACTTCTCTGTATATTTTTCCCTTTTTGTGGTCTTATGCTTATAATTTTTTAAGACTAAACATATTTTTTTTTTCGAACTGTGCTCCTCAAGTTGGAAAATTGTCTTGAAAATAATGTGATCATTCTTCTTGAAGCAAAATTTTGTTATATACATAGCAACCTCCCTTACCTTTGCATAAGATTTTAACCTGCCAGAAACGAATTTACCATTGTGTTGAATCAAATGACATATGGCGATTAAAAGATTTAGATGTGCAAAAAAAGGTTGCCACTCAATTAAAAAGCTCCTACAAAAGCCTCGTAGGAAGTCATCCTTAAAAGTCTGTACTAGCGAAAGTACTTATCTTTTTAACATCTTATGAACAACGTGAAAATATCTTAATATGCCTTGTGATAGATGTGTGTTCTGTTGTAAAAAAGACCTGGCTGCTACACTTTGTTTTGCAAATATTTCTACTAAGATTTTTTATTTTTTATTTCAAAGAGACAAAGACGAATGTTCAATTTTTTACTAAGTCTTAAAATATTTGGATTATATAAATACTAATAGAAGTATTGTTAAATATCCCCTGAAATTAACAGTATGAGTAGTCAGAGTTCATTCCATATATAAAGAAATTTTAAAAAAAAAAAGTATACATTATGTTTCTGAAATAAGTTTTTTACCAGAATAAATAGTAATAGTGATAATCAAAGAGCTGGATTTTTTTTTCACCAGTATCTAATAGATTTCCAATTTAAGCATCATTTTCCTCTCATATAAATTGCCCAACATATTAAGTACATTTTAATCATAAAATCAAAATGATATTCTAAAAATTGCCTTTCGGTAGCCTACAGAAAAAGTTACTTGTATGTTTCAGCACTATTTATCAATCAGTAATTTAGGCCTTTAATTTGAAATCAATCATTAAAGACTCATTTTTGTCTCACTACAACTATTTGTAAACATTATCCTCACTTTTCTTGTGTCTTCATTAGTACCCTGTCATCTTCACATTAGTTTGTAACCTATTAGAGTCACTCTAAGGCATCAGCAACAGACCTTTCATTAGACTCCCACTGATAAAGTGAACCATGAGGTAACAACTGAGGTAACTGATCACACTAAAATGAATCACTGATTAAAAATTACATGGAATGAAGAGGCACAAACACTGTGAACGATTTTTCTCCCTTCCCTGTCACCAGGGCTCAGTGGTCAGTGTTCAATCACCCGAGATGAATTATCATTTGGGATAATCACTGGTAAATGTATCAGTAACAATTGTTAGTAAATAGATGTAGGTAAATTTTGCAGATAATATTCTGCCTATATCTCACTTCAGACTGCTTGAAGGAAGATTATCTTTTTTGTTTGGCTGATACGGTATCTAGTATAAACAAGCTCTGGCAGCTGCCATCACTTAGACCAGTTGTCTCACAAATAGTGGAACAATGAAACTTGTTTCATTGAGGATCTGAATCCTGTCTCCCTGAAGATTTTTACTCTGCTACTGACAGGTCCTTTTCTAGGTGTTTGACAGAAGATTTACTACCACCTCCTCAGTTTTCCTTAGCTGCACCAAACCCACAATGTTTTCCTCCCTGTTTCACCTATCCTGCTTACATTACAGTAACTCCAGCTCTTTTCATAGGAGGGCTCATAAGTCCTCAAGCAATATGCATAATTTCTTTTTGTGTCTGCTGTAAGCTGGGCAAATAAAAGCACGCTCTATATCTAGTTAAGAGCTAGAGCTGTTGTGGCTGGCTAACAAATAGCACAGCTGGTTAATTCCCAGTTGTCCTTAGGAAAGGTATTAATAGATTCTCTATCCCTTACCCATCTCCTGATTTTTCCTAAAATTCACATAAACACAATATGTCTCTTTCAGATCTCTACTCCTTTGTGAAATTTGTTTGCAACTGTCCAGTTACATCAAAGATTTTTGCAAGTGAGAGGGGACAAAAAGAGAAATGGTACTCATTTCCTTAGGAAAATTATTTAAGAACAAATATTTCTAACATGACTGTCTACCGTCATGATAGTTTACATAAACAGTTTGTTTTCTGTGTATTTTCTGGAAAGGACTGCGTCTTAGTCTGCAGAAAATTGAGTTTAGGTCTTTACAGAAACAGATTCTTTTTGTATTTAAACCGGAGCATGCCTGAGCCATGTGATGACACTCCATGGAGGTGACATTTGCACCACTTGAGCACACCCCATCCATCTTTTCTAATGACTTGATTTTAATGGCAAAAAAACCTGTATGTGCACTCGGATATGACATGACCTCACATGAAAGAGAGGTTGTGATGCACACCAACTTCTCTCTATTACTTTCCAGAACAAAGAAACCTGAGATCATAGGCTGTAAATGAGATATGCAAGCCCCATGAGTCAGGGTCCCCATCAGGACTATCTGGAGACCAGGTCATCTGAAAATAGACAATTATTACCATTTAAGAGAGGACAGAAACAATTTTTTTCTCAGGAGTATGTAATACAGGATAACACATGAGTCTTCTCTTTCCTTCAGCTGATGTTAATTTTCTCTGTCCTCATAAGTCTCTTAAAATAACTGCCAAACAAAACACATTATTTGCTGCATTTTTTTTTCCTACCTCTACTATTTAAATTCTACAAAGCCAATCACTCAGAGTTAACATAGACTGAGAAATGCTTATTTTGAAAATTATTATACCAATGTTATGATCACTGTAAAACACTTTGCAATGGTTAAAACAGCTGGAGGGAAATCTTGAATCTGCAGAAGTTCATGAGAGCTTTTCCACAGACTACAATGGGGTCAAAGTTTTACACCCCGCATGCTGTGGTCTTTGCTTATCACGCTCTCCGTAAGCACCACATTGTGACTTGGCTCCTTTTCTTTTTGTCTTCTCCCATTTCTCATATTTTAGTCTGATTAAAGGACGGTTACAGAGAAGCATTGTGTCCAGAACACTTTGTCTTGGTCTCTGATTTCAAGGGTTATATACAGATGAAATACCAGTATTTATGAAGAGATGTTTAATATTTGTATATTACATATCACTTAATTCAATGATATTGTCTATATAATATTTTTAAATAAACACCTCTGAAGGGACTTGGAAGTTGTATTTAGTCTAGGCAAAATGAAAGCAGTTATCTCCTAAGCAGAAAGATGTTGCTTTTGGTAGGATGAGACCGTAGCTTATGTAAGTGAAGGAAGAAAAAAATGTGCTTCCTGATTGCTTTATGGTTTATATCCTTCTCACCTATTTCTTACATTGTTCTCTTTCATGTAAAGACTACCACAGATTTATAGCTCTCCGTTACCATTTCATCATTTAAACAAACAAAGACTGGACTGTCGGTTTGATTACAGGCCTGTCGGTTTGATTTCAGTGCCAAGGAAGCTGATGGAGCAGATCATCCTGAGTTCCATTATGCAGCACATGCAGGACAAGCAGGTGATCAGACCCAGTCACATGGGTTTATAAAGGGCAGGTCCTGTTTTAACAAACCTGATCTCCTTCTATGACAGGGTGACCTGCTTACTCAATGAAGGAAAGGCTGTGGATGTTATCTATCTTGACCTTAGTAAGGTATTTGACATTGTTGCCCACAGCATTCTCCTAGAGAAACTGATCACTCTTGGCTTGAATGGACATACACCTTGTTGAGTAAAAAACTGGTTAGGTGGCCGAGTCCAAAGAGTCCTTGTCAATGGAGCTAAATCCAATTGGCAGCTGATCAAGACGGGTGTCCCTCAAGGCTCAGTGCTGTAAACTCCAGTAAGTTTGCAGATGACACCAAGCTAGGTGGAAGTGTTGATCTGCTTGAGGGTAGGGAGGCTTTCCAGAGGGATCTAGATAGGGTGGATTGCTGGGCCAAGGCCAATCCCATGATTTTCAATAAGGCCAAATGCTGGGTCCTGAACTTCGGCCACAACACCCCCCAGCAGCACTACAGGCTTGGAGAGGAGTGGCTAGAGAGCTGCCCGACAGAAAGAGACTTGGAGGTGTTGAAGGACAGCTGGCTGAACATGAGCCAGTAGTGTGCCCAGGCGGCCAAGAAGGTCAACGGCATCCTGGCCCATATCAGGAATGGTATTATCAGCAGGAGTAGGGAGGTGATCATGCCCCTGTACTCGGCTTTGGTGAGACCTCACCTCGAGTACTGAGTCCAGTTTTGGGCCCCTCACTACAAGAGGGACATTGAGGTGCTGGAGAGGGTACAGAGGTGGGCTATCAAGCTGGTAAAGGATTTGGAGCATATGTCATATAAACAATGGCTGAAGAATCTGGGGTTGTTTAGCTTGGAGGAGACTGAGGGGAGATCTTATCACTCTCTACAACTACCTGAAAGGTGGTTGTAGCGAGGTGAGTGTTGGTGTGTTTTCCCTAGTGGCAAGTGATAGGACAAAGGGAAATGGCTTTAACTTGCACCAGGGGAAGTTCAGGTTGGATATTAGGAAGAATGTCTTTACTGACAGGGTTGTCAGGCATTGGAACAGGCTGCCTAGGGAGGTGACTGAGTTACCATCACTGGAGGTGTTTAAGAGATGGGCAGATGTTGTACTGAGGGACATGGTTTAGTGGTGTTGACAGGGTTAGGACAAAGGTTGGACTTGATGATCTTGAAGTTCTCTTCCAACTGAAATTGTTCTATGATTTTATGAAGAGAGAAAAAGGTGCTTAACCCCTGTGGCCCCTCAAATTTATACTGAATGTGACATACATCTAATGGAATACCCTTGTTGGTCATGTGTCCTGTCTGTTCCTCCCTAGATTTACAAACTTCTACTTCCTGGAACCCCCAACATGGTACACAAGATCTCACAGTGTCCTTTATTATAGGAACATTTCTGCATAGTAATCCCTGGTAGTAACTATAAACATCAGATGTTATCACTTCTAGTAGCAGACACTGTCTGCAAAAACATGCTGTTAACTTCAGAAAGTGCAGCCTCTTAGAAGAGACTGAGCTGAAAAGTAAAAATCACTGAACAGAATTGGTTCTGTTTAGCTCAAACCAGGATATCTATGAACCATAGCTTTTTTTTTTTTTTTTGTATTAGAGATGATAACATCTGTTACAATGGAGACTGCTTTCAAATAAGCAACCCTCTCTAATAATGTCTTCTGATGCATGCACAGAACTGACTCACACTGTGAAAAAGACTGTTTAGATGGCAGATTGTTGTCCCCAGATGCAGAAAAGCACTGGGGCCTCCATTTCTCTGTGATGTAAAATGCCAGTTGGAGCTGGGTTAGTAAATCACAAAGCAGCTAATTAGATGGTACCGGAAAATAAATGCACAGCAATAACGAGCCACTGACATTACTAAGAGCTATGATCTTGCCCTCCACTATTTGCTACAGAGTCCTTTTACTTTCTGGTGGAATTGGGAGGGGCAGAGGAGTGAAATCCTTAGTGTTTCTCCATAGAACAATATTATTCTTGTCCTTCCCTGGCTTCAAAGATACGGGAGAAAATCTTCTTGCCCTCTCTAACATGGAAACAAGTGGCCTACACACAGTACAAAATTGTGTAGAAGTATTTAAAATGTAAATTGAGGTTTGCTCTTCAAAATAATTGAAAAGTGTAATTTGACATGGATACTGCCAAAAATTCTGCAACTTTTCCAACACCTGCAGACATGAGGGTAAATGATGTTGGTGAGTGAAAAGTTTCCTACTTGCCTTCTCATTCCTGTAATTCTAGCAACTTGCTCTTGCTGTTTTCCTCCTCTAATAAAGTTGTCTGTTGCTTTTCTTTGTCACCTGTTAAATAGCAAAGAAAAGTGCTGAGATGGTGTCTGACTTCTTTGCATCCTCCTAAATGTCTCTATGCTC
The DNA here is from genome assembly GCA_020746105.1 of Trogon surrucura. Classification (NCBI taxonomy): domain Eukaryota; kingdom Metazoa; phylum Chordata; class Aves; order Trogoniformes; family Trogonidae; genus Trogon; species Trogon surrucura. The sequence continues at coordinate 37,117,379 of CM036617.1, forward strand.
CAATTCTCTCTTTTGACATCCATATTGCTGAACCCTCATGAGTGAGGCCATTAGCCCTTACCACCTGTTCTCTCTTTAGAAGAGGAAAAATTAACTTGTTCTTCCACTGAGTTCTTTCAGGTGAGTCTGTATTTCAGTTTCATTTTTCCTGTTATTGGTCTTTTGTTGTTTGGTTTTTGCTTTTTCAAATTATTGTGTAGTGTTTGTGTTAAATGACATTTAAACACTGAAAACAATAATGAAATCTCAACACGGTAATAATGTTCTGATACTATCACAACAATGAGGAGCTGTGATTGACAGACACCATTTAAAAACCAGAAGCTAAATATCAATGGAGTAGTAGGAGAGGAGCAATAATCATTTAGAGCTCTGATTTTTATTAATAGAGCATACACGTGCAATGCTGCAATGACTACCTAAAACCGAGTCAGAAATATCACCAGACTCCCACTTCCTTCTCAATTCTTCCTTTCTCCATTTTAAATGTTGTGCTTGATATTTTTTTTTTTGTGACAGTTCCTTTACAAGTTTTGAGTTATGTTTATTTAATTATCTTAACTATTTTTCATCCAAAGCAAATCTGGGTGTGGATAACCATTGTCTACAGCAGGACCAGGGAACTTTAATTGAAACTCTACATCAATCTCCACGTAGAATCAGAGCATTGATATCCTGATGCATCTGCACTTAAACCAAGAATAGAAGGCATGTAATACTATTGGAATATTTTTGTGAATAAATTCTGCACAATATTTTATCCAGTAGATTTCAGATGGGCATAACCTAGCTAGACCTACATAATAAAATACTGTAAGCATATTCATTACTGTGTTCAGCTCCCTTCATTCACCCTGTAATGCAAATTTTTGTATAGTTCTGCACACAGGGTTAAGAGAAGTTTGAACCCAATGATCCTACAAACTCTTACATTTTCTCATCTCTTAAAATATGTGACTTCTTTCCTGACTCCTGTTTCTAACATAGTTCTCACTGAAGACCATTATTCTACATATTTCTATTTCACTACCCTAGACTTTCTTTTTGTCTTACTCAAACAGGTGTAAAAGTGTAAGTCAATAACAGTGTTTAAGTTAACCAGTGTGCTTGAGTTCATTCTTGTTTTAGGCCCATTGAAAATTTCAAAACAAGACTTAACTGTTCTTGTGTACTTTCAGATTTCCCACTATACTGAAGCAGAGTAATAAAGCTTCTACAGTCTATTAGTTCAATTGTAGTAGATGGCATGTAATTTCTTAGACAAATGTGGTGAGTCCATGGATTTGAATACCAAAGAGGATATATCACAGAAAAATTACCAAAAGAAAAACACACCTGAAATCCAAATTGCTGTCCATTACCATAAATAATATATTATTAGTTTCCTTTGTGGTTAATAATGGAAGCCAAGTAATATAATCATAAGATTACTGTTAAATCATGATGGGAAGCAAAAATATCATTTACAGTAATCACCAGCTCCCATCATGACACAACAACAAAGTAAAAAGTAATTGAACAGGTTTATTATCAATATCATGCTAATATTAATCAACCACTTTTATTGACTGAAAAAAGCAGTATGATCCTTGACAGTTTAGTTATTCAGTTGCGCACTTCATATAATAAGCTCAAGCAAGGTGATCTTTTTTAGGTCACCCATATGTAGGAGATTACAGCGGTTCTGCAGACTGCTATGGTCATTTTTGTATGTCAATTTACTTAACATAGGAATCCCGTATGATGCTCCGTTCCTAAAGAAAATACATTCTCTGAATATCTATCTTATTGCAGAAATTATACCACTGTCTTATTAGAAATGGCTAGGATATTCTCCAGATTGAAACATGCATTTTTGAGTGGCCACAGACAGAATTTCTTTTAGTTTATTGTTACCATGTGAAAAGAATGTAGTAATTCAGTCCGTATGTCACAGCATAAGAACTGCTTAGAAATGCATTCATGGCAAAGAGTAAGGAGAATGTCCTAAAGGGTGATTCAAATTAGGCAACTCTCAGAAGGGGATCAAATAAGTATCGTCTTTAGTTTTCTGCTCCAAATCTTATTTGCTTGAGTAATGATAATTTCCTAAGTCCTTGACTCATAAAAAATCTTTTCTATTTGATGACATATCACCATACACTCCGATTTCTACCCTGAAGAGATGCAGGTTTTTCCTGCATTTGTGGGTGTATTGCCTCTAATTTTAAAAGTGTTGTCACTGTGTTTTGGACATACAACAAACTACTACAAGTTCTTGGGACAAGTGAATAAAATAAGAAGATAGGAAGTAGAATCATTTTAAATCAGAACATTTGGAGTCATATTCGGCAATCCTCCATGCCATTTATTTAGTATTGCTTGGCCAGCATAATAGTGAGAAAAGTACAGGTGACCTAAGCTCTGAGGAAAGGAAGGCAGAAGCTGTGTAGTTTTGATTTGCAGAGATGTTTCTTTCACCTACATCAAGGAAGAGCAAAAAAGGATATCAGTGAAGAGGGAAAACAGGTGACAGTCTGTCTCTCAGTTAATTGCAGTTCTCTCAATTCCTTTACAAAGGCTGGGTGAAAGGCTTGAATAGCTGTTGCCATATGGGATAGGAGCTCTCTGACAGGTGGACTACTAAAAGAAAAAAAATATGTTAGATTAGGTCATAACAGATAATCACTGGGAATTTAAATGTGTAGGGTTACAGACCTACCAGCTGAAAGGCATCATGGGACCCTTATACTGGATGTCCACAGCAAGGTTTTGGTGCTGGAGTGGGGATGCTGCAGGAGCAGCCTTCATCAGGAAAGGCTAGGGCTGCTCTATGCTGGACATAACTGAGTCTAAATGGTTTCAGCCAGTTCCAATGGACCCAGCATAGGGCACCGCAGTCCTTCAGACAAAATGGTGCCATCTCAGGGAACGTGTATTTAAGAAAGGGCAGAAAAAGTTGGATGGAGAGAGGAGGATGGAAGAACATAGAGTGAGAAAGAGTAGGGGGAACACCAGGGTGAGAGAAAGAGGAGGAGGAGGAGGAGGCATTCCAAGCAGTGGAGCAGAGATTCTTCTGCAGCCTGTGGAGAAGACCGTGCTGGAGCAGTCTTTTTTTCTGACAGGAACCATGGGAAAATCCCCTACTGGAGCAGATTTTTTTCCTGAAGGAAACTGCAGACCACGGGAGCAGTCCATGCCAGAGCAGAAGAAAATGTAAGGATGAAGGAGGAGCAGTGAAATTCTTACCTACTGACCATAATCTTCCATCACCCCTCTTGTGCTGCTTGGTGTGGCAGAGCAGATGGGAGTGGAGAGGTTTGGTCTGGAAAATGGATGGTAAAATCTGTTGCTTTAAGTTTTATCTTTTTTTTTTTTTTGTATCACACTACCGAAATCTGGCAATAAATTAACTTAGTTTTCACCAAACTGAGTTTATTTTGCCCATCTTGGTAAAAGGTAGGTGATCTAACTCTGTTTATCTCGACCCACAAGCTTTTCATCCATTTTTCTTTCACTGTCCAATTAAGAAGGAGAGTGAGAGAGTGTCTGGCTTAGCCAAAGCTAAGCCACCACAAAGCTCCAGCTAGAATGTTTGGAGCAGAGGTCTAAAAATGAAATAGAACCTCTTTCTCCGTTTTGAAAATTATTAGTTATTTCTAGGAAAAAAATTACAAACTAAAATTTATTCTGTTTTTATTATAACTTTCTTCTAATTTATTTTTAAGCTGCTGTGTGTGTCTATGTATGCCTGAGCACAGGCACATATGTAGAAGTGTAAGTGGAAACATAAAGAACACATTTTCCATTTCAGAAGCTGCTTATTTTTCCTAAAGAATAACACATGAAATATCAGGAAAGGCACTACTGGCAAAACCTGAAAATACGTAAGTTTTATCTTCAGTGCAAATATTTTCCAAAGATTTTTTTGTGAACATATAAATGTTTTCCACATTTTAAGCATAAACATCAGTAGATTCTATTATTTTTTTCACATTCTAGAAAATGTGAAATCTGTAACAGAAGGGCAAGCATCAGACATATTCAGTAAAGAGCTGTTGACTTTACCAATAAAGAAATGAACTGAAGAACTGTGCCATCACATACATTATGGACCTCAGTTCAGCCTAATGCAAGAAAATCGTCTTTGGAAAAGGTTATATTGTATCTGAGATAACGTCAGATTGAAATCACTTTCTACTTCTGGTAAAGAAACTTTGGAAATAAAAGCATAGAGGAGCCTATGCCCAAAATAGAGCCAGGAGAATAACTTAGAGCATTACCAGTTTAGCTCAGTGGGTTGAGCGTGGTGCTTGAAACACCAAAGGTCGCAGGTTTGATTCCCGTTCTGTTCTCATGTGTTGCCTGACCTCGTCGAGAGGTGGTGTCCGTGTCCACTACAGGGAGGTTGGATTAAAATCATCTCTAAGGTGCCTTCCAGCCTAGGCCATTCTATGATTACAAACTAACATACAAGAATGTAGCGTGGAATTTCTTTTCCGTGCATTTGAATACACAATTGCTATGTAAAAATAACGTAATGTAGCTGTAGTGCAGATGAATATGCATCTGCAAAATATTGGGCCAATGGTAATCACAAGACTGTCTTCAACTCCCTTTTCTACAAAAGTGTACGTGAAAAACATTGACCTTCTTAACAGATCAAAAATTTCCATTAAGCTGCATTACATATTTAATATTAGTGTCAACTTTACGATTAGGTGTTTTTTTGTCAGCAGGCCTCAGCTTTTCTGCATTGTGAATGGACAAGATCCTAAAAAAAAAAAAAAAAAGAAGATAAAGAAAAAATGCTTACTAGACAAATGTTCTGAGAAATGAAGATGAAACAAAACATGAAGAATTGATACGCTTAATTCTTCCCTTTCCTGCAAAACAATTTCAGACCTGCATTCCATTCCCTAATTAAAAGAAACACATTGAGGAAAGCACTTATCAACATTGCACTGTAAACGTAACTGCCTGGATACTTGGGGGTTGTTTGTTCAGGTTTTTTACCTTACATTTCAATTCCATTATTAAGAACATGATATTTCTGTCTCATTCTGAGAGCGATATTCTTCTATGGGTCTATCTTTTCAGAAAGATATATAGACATGGGAAAGAAATTAGAACTCATATTGCAACTATATTTAAGTTACTGCTTGCGATACAGCAACTTCACTGTAGAATCAGTCTGTTACAGTTTTCTTCATTTTGTATAAAAAGTTGAATATAAATACAACTTGTTGCAAGTTATTTTGTGCTTTTAGCTTCAAGTAAACACAGCTGAATATTAAAAAGATAATTCTACATTGCAGGTTTTTTTTCCATGCTAGTGCAAGCCATTAAATGTGTAATTTGCCCAGAGATTTTTTCAGTTTCCTTTGGTTTGACTTGATGAGTCAGTGATACTAAAAAGATAATTGACTTTTCAGGTAAAACATGCACATGACCTTGTGTGCTTCATATAGGGAAATGGTCTAAGTAACAGTAAAGAACTTGAGGAGTTTAGTGTCTAATTTTGGAATACATTTTATGAAAGTCACTTCAATGGGCAGTGTCCTCACAGAATGAGCCTCTGTTAATAGCTGACACACTGTCATGTATTTGAGTAATATCTTTTTGCTATGAAAATTAAGTTCAAGTAAAAATCTTTCATGAATTTCTGTAACATAATGTCTTCTAGTAATTAACATCCCAAGCAGTTCATCTGTGTTATCACTAAATGCTGCACAGTGAAAAATGGAAAGTCTGCATTTACCCTGTAATTTCATCATAAATTCACGCATGCTATAGAGTCAATGACATTCAGAAACTGTATTAACCTTTGGAATAAAGTGAATTGTCAAGGCAGTAACAGCTGAGGCATATGTATCACCTCTACCTGGCAAGTTATGGAAAATGCTCTCTCCTGAGTCCAAGTAATATAGCAAAACATTTTAGTTGTGAGTAACAGGGCATGTTTGTCCTGCAACATCAACCGTATGCAGGTAAATCTTAAGCATTTACACCTACACTCAAAATTAAATTTGTGGAGTCTTTGAACAAGAAGGTAAACAAACAAGTGCTGGAACAGAGTGTCTCATCACCAGCTAGTTCTGTGTTAATGTTAGAAAGACAGCAACAGATATACCGTGACTATATTGCAGGGCTACTTGTACTGTCTTCTGGGCTGCTAAAGAATTTTTTTGGAGGAGGTTTTTTGTGTTTTTTGGTTTTTTTTTTGCATATAACCAAAAAATGTCATTGGGGAGAAATAGGATTATTTATAGGCAGTACTGTGCACTTTTTTCCTCTGAGAAAAAAAAAGTGGTTTTTTGATTTATACCAATGAAGGAGATACTTTTTAGTTAATAAAGAACAGAAAGAGTAACGAAGAAGAGTTAAGGAAATTAGTTGCTATCGACTCCTTGTGATTGTTGTCCTCTACAGAATGTGGTATGAAAGAAGGAAATACCACAAAATACTAGTATTCCAAGTGGAGTTAGAAGAAAGCATTTAAGGAAGCCAGAAAAAAGTGTTTGAATCTTCTAGTGTCTGATACGTCAAGGTGGTAACCTTTCCTCCATAGCAATCCCACTGTCTGAAAGAATAATAATTTTCTGACCTAGCTAGAATGGGTATATCAGATTGTTTTGGTTTGGCCTGGCCAGATTTTGGCAGTGGGGGGGAGGACTTGCAGTGTGGCTTCTGCAAGAAGCTGCTAGAAGCTCCCCAAGATTGATAGAGCCAATGCCAGCGGCTCCAAAGAGGGACCCGTCGCTGGTCAAGGCTGAGCCTATCAGTAAAGTGATAGGAGAGGAACACCTCTGTGAAAACATATTTAAGAACGGGGAAAAGAACTGCTCCATAACAGCTGGCACAGAGATGGGAGGGGAGGGGACTCACGCTGGAGCAGTTTCCCCTGAAGGACTGCGCCTCAGACTCACGAGGGGTGGGCTGCCCCTCATGAGGTGTCTCACGTTGGGCACTTTGTGATGAATTGCCCTTCGTGGGACGATTCACGTCAGAGAAGGGAGCGTGAAGCTTGTCTCCCGTGAGAGGGACCCCACAATGGCCCTGGGGAAGAGTGAAGAGTCCTCCTCGGGAGTGAAGAAGAAGCGATGGAACCAATGTCAGATGAACTGACCGTAACCCCCATTCCCTGTCCTCCTGCACCGCTCGGGGGGAGGAGGTGGAGAAACCGGGGTTGATGTTAAGCCCGGGAAGAAGGGAGGGATGGGGGGAAGGTGTTCTGTTTCTAAGATCTGTTTGCTCTTTCTCACTTCTCACTACTCCTCTCTGATTTGTTCTTTTAATAAATGTAAATAATTTCCCCAAAATTGAGTCTGTTTTGCCCGGGACGGAAAATGAGAGTGATCTCCCTGTCCTTATCTCGAACTCTGAGCCCTTGAAAATATTTTCTCCCCCTGTCCAGCAGTGAAGGGGGAGTGAGAGAGTGGCTGTGTGGGTACCTGGCGGCCTGCCAGGGTCAAACCACAACACGTCTGTCTTCCAGAAAGTTGAGACAATCAGGTAAAGAAAGAGAACTGAAATCTATTACTGTGTAGCTTTCCAGATGAGAGAAAAAGAGTTGATGACTAGACAAGCCATCTTGTTTTCTTCTTTTAAGGATGTGACAGCTATTTCTTCCTTTTCAAAGACAATGATTATGGCCCACAATAACCACCTTTTGTCTTTTGCAAAAAGAAAAAATCTGTAACATTTGTTATACTTTTAGTGCAGCAAAAAAGCAATTATCACTGACCCTCCAGGTTTTAAACACCTACATATATGATGTCTAATCACCGGGTGTGTGTCTGCATTTTAAAGGCAAGTGTCTTCTCAGGTTTTCAGATATATATATCTGTATGCTATGGGATCTTGTTGAACAATAAACCATTTTCAAAATCTTCATACTCAAACAGTATTTGAGTGGCTTAGCACAGAAGAAAGATTTAGTCAAAGATTCTTGAAATCTAGAAATTATTGAGAAAAGTGAAAACTAATATTTATTGTATCACAGACCGACAGATTTTCTAAAGAAACTTTATGTCATGATGCTTGGCTGACTCCAATTATAAGTCAAAAAAAAGAGAAAATAACCCAAAACAAATAAGTAACTATTAAAAGTAAATAAAATTTTATCCCTGCTTCTTTTTTTCTCACATTTGGAATATCACTTGACTTTTACACAAACATAGGTTTTCTACAGGCAGCGGTTAACATCCTTTCAGTCACAGGCCCTGGTTGTCATGAGGGATTTTAACTACCCAGACATTTGCTGGAAGGCCCACACAGACAGACATTCGCAGTCCAGGAGGACCCTCCAGTGCATCAATGATAACTTCTTAATGCAAATGGTGAATGAGCCAGCTAGGAGAGAAGCCCTGCTCGATCTTGTGCTCGCTAAGAAGGAGGGTCTGGTTGAAGAAGTGAAGGTTGAGGGTAGCCTTAGCTGCAGTGACAATGGTATGGAGTTCAGGATCTTGTGTGGTAGGAACAGAATACCAAGCAGGATCATAACCTTGGACTTCAGCAGGGTCAACTTTGGCCTTTTCAAGCAATTGCTAGGGGAAATTCCATGGGACAGAGTACTGGAAGGCAAAGGGGCCCAAGACAGTTGGTTAATATTCAACGACCACTTCTCACATGCTCAAGATCAGTGTATCCCAACAGGTAGGAAATCAAGAAGGAGATCCAGGTGACCTGCATGGTTAACCGGGGATCTACTGGGCAAACTCAAGTGGAAGAAGAGAGTCTATAGACCATGGAAGGAGGGGCTGGCCACTTGGGTGGAATGTAAGACTGTGGTGAGGATGTAAGGAGGTAAACAGGAAAGCAAAAGCCTCCTTGGAATTAAGCCTTTCAAGAGAGGTCAAAGAAAACACAAAGGGCTTCGTCAAATACATTGTAGATAAAACTAACACTAGAGGCAATGTAGGCCCATTGCTGAAGGAAGTGATTGCCCTGGTGACAGACTTTGAAATTAAGCCTTGCAAGGGAGGTCAAGGACAACAGAAAGGGCTTCTTCAAATACATTAGAGGTAAAATTAACACTAGAGGCAAGGTAGGTCCACTGTTGACTGAAGTGGCTGCCCTGGCGACAGAGGATGCAAAGAAGACAGAGTTACTGTATGCCTTCTTTGCCTCTGTCTACACTGTTGGAGACTGTCTTCAGGAGCATCAAACCTCTGAGGCCCCAGATGAAGTCAGGATAAAGAAGAAGTTTGTTTTGGTTGATGAGGACTGAATTAGGGATCAGTTAGGCAATCTGAACATCCAGAAATCCATGGGCCTTGATGGCATGCACCTGCGGGTGCTGAGGGAGTGTGCGGATACCCACAGAACAGGTTTCAGTGAATAAAGGCGAGATGCAGGGAGGTGTTAATTCAGCTCGGCTCTGGCTTGCCTTAACAGACTAAAGCATCCTCATAGGTAAAATGAAGTATGGTCATGATGATTGAGTAGTGGGGTGGGCTATGGACTGGTTGAAGGAAAGAAGTTAGAGAGTTGTGGTCAATGGGGCAGAGTCTAGTTGGAGACTTTTATCTAGTGGATGCCTTCAAGGGTCAGTACTGGGACCAGTACTATTCAATCTATTAGTCAACAACTTGGATGAGGGAATAGAGTACACTGTCAGTAGGTTTGCTGATGACAAGAAACTGGGAGGAGTGGTTGACACATCAGAAGGCTGTGCTGCCATTCAGAGAGATCTAGACAGGTTGGAGAATTGGGGGGCAGAGAAATTTTATGAAATGAAACAAGGACAAGTATAGAGTTTTGCACTTGAGAAAGAATAACCCTATGTGCCAGTACAAGTTGGGGTCTGACTTCCTGGTGAGCAGCGCAGGGGAAAGGGACCTGGGAGTTCTAGTGGACAGCAGGATGACCATGAGCCAGCAATGTGCCCTCATGGTCAAGAAGGCCAGTGGCATCCTGGGGTGTGTTAGAAGAAGGGTAGCCAGTAGGTCAAGAGAGGTTCTCCTACCCCTCTACTCTGCCCTGGTGAGGCCACATCTGAAATATTGTGTCCAGTTCTGGGCCGCTCAGTTCAAGAAAGACAAGGAACTGCTTGAGAGACTTCCGTACAGAGTCACAAAAATGATGGAGTAGAACATGTACCTGATGAGGAAAGGCTGAAGAGGCTGGGTCTCTTCAGATTGGAGAAGAGGAGGCTGAGAGGTGACCTCATAAATGTTTATAAATATGTCAAAAGTAAGTGTCAGGAGGATGGAGCCAGTCTCTTCTCAGCGATGTCCAATGACAGGACAAGGGTCAATAGGTGTAATCTGGAACATAGGAGGTTCCACAAAAACATTAAGAAAACTTTTTTCCCTGTGAGGGTGACAGAGCACTGGAACAGGCTTCCCAGAGAGGTTGTGGAGTCTCCTTCTCTGGAGACATTCAAAACCCACCTGGATGTGTTCCTGTGTGACCTGCTCCAAATGACCCTGCTTTGGCAGAGGGGTTGAACTAGATGATATTTCAAGGTCCCTTCCAATCCCCAACAATGTGTGACATTCTGTGATTTACTGAACATTTTTCTCAGGCAATTGATTGAAGAGATCAGGTAAATACTGTAAAATTCTTTACAATCATATCCTACAGTAGGATATTGCTAGTACTGAGTAACAAAAACTACGGAAAGGTGCATCAAATATTTGACTGATAGTTAATTATTTATCTAACTCTAAAATAAGGATAAGGAAACCACATACTCATCAAGTAATTGAAATATTGCAAGGCTGTTCAAATACATTATTCAATGACTAAATGCATCATGTATATGCAATCACTCTATATGGCCTTGGATATTATTATTAGGTCAGGTCAACTTGCCTTTTGCAACTTAGACATAGGCTTTTGCCTTGTGCAGACATGCATATTTTGCCCCAATGAGGAAAAAACCTAGCATGATTAGACATGAAAGATGAATTTGGGATAATGTTTTGCCATCTACCCCAAAAATCTTTCGTATCTTGAATACCCAGTAATAGACTGATGCAGTTCTATTTGACATCTTAAAATAAAAGGTCGTGCATCAAGAATACATGGAACTCTGAGAGAGGAAACACTTATTTGACAGGATTTAAATCTTCGTTTCATATATGCTTTTGAGAAGTGAGATGTGACACCAACAATTTTTATTTCTTGTGTCGCATATATGTATCACATACAGAAGACTGTGGGACACACAAGAACTGGCGGTTAAAAGGAAAGGAGGAATAGTAGTTGTAGACAGCAATAAGGTCTCCAATCAGTTTTCTCCAAGCTAATCAGTCTCACATCCCTCAGCCATTCCTTGTATGACGCTCTTACTATTCTGCACATTTTTTTCCATAATATTTACGAAAATCTAGCAACTGCAACGGACATGGTCCCAATCCACAACTTTCCTTTGAGACAAAATTAGACAGTTGGATAAAAGAATTGCCTAGTCAACTCCAAGATCAAGGATCCAAAGATAAAATCAGTTCCATTCTCTCCTTTCTTTTCCATTTTGAGGTGAGTTAACTCAATCATCCTACCCTCTTGCTTCTGGCAGGAGTTTTGTGTTAACTTTCATCTTCAACAGCACCTATCAAGTGATAGTGAAAAAAAAAATATTTTTTTGATGACTGTTAAGCAGAACTAGTCATCATCATCTTTCGTGTCTGTTATTGCACAGAGTAAGGACAGTTTTTGTATTATGTTGCCTGTTCCATTGCTTTACATCTCCCTTTCATTTATGTCTGTTTCACCCTTCTGCATCTAGAATATTCTAGAGTGAGAAATAGTCACTCAGATACACAACTTTAATAAATACTAATTAATTTGCTTTTGTATTAAATGCAGTATAGTTTTAGGAAGAGTCTATCATTTACTTTTTAATAAACGGCTTGTAATACAACAGTTCACACTCTAAAAGTTTGGTAGAGGGCAACATTAATCTTTTTAAGACTGGATGCAATTTCAAAGGCTCTTGAAAAAAAAGGAGTAACACCATGCATAAAAACATTTATTTTTCATTGAATTCTGGACAGAAACTACAATGCATCTATTGTCAAAATAAAAGATATACCAGCAAAGTGAAAAGTCATAACCATTAGGAATTGTGAGTTTCAAAAGTCTAAGAAAGAACAAAGCTAAAACGCAAGCCTTCTCCCCACGGAAGTGTTTTGTATTGCATCTGGAATTTCTCTTTCTCTTTGCAGAAATCCTCCATAACTAGTTGTGGAAAGTAAGACAGTAGAACAAAGGCAAAGCAGAAAATTATTTAACACCCCCTGTCTCAAACACATCTTCCTAGAATAGTAAAACATTCATAATTCCTTGTCTTTCACTTCAGCCCACATGTAGTTGAAACAGATAACAAATAGATAGTTTTGGTGCAATGCATGCAATAGCAACATGGAAATGCTGGCTTTGCATCTTGTAGTCTAGTTGTCAAACTGACCACAGCTGGTTTCAGAATTAAATAAGGTTGAAAATGTGAAGAATTATATGTGAAAGATTAAATGTGTAATGATAGAAATAATTGTGAGGAACACAGTAGATCTATAGTCCTCAGGTTTAGTGCTATTGGTTTCATGGGTACTGCCATAGGTGTTTTATCTTTTCACCACAGCCACTATCAAAGTTTTTAGTGGATGACAATTACTCCAACAAAGTATTCTTCTCAGAAGACATTCTTTGTGTTCTTTCAAAGATTACCTGATAACCTGTGAATTTATAAACTTCTCAAAACAGAAAAGATTTCAAATTTGCTTCACCCAGACTGTGGGTGATACCCACATGCATCCATATATCATTATTCACCTCTCTCTCTTGCTAAATATGTAAAGATGTATGAATAAAAAAAAAACACAGAAAAAAGCACAACAACAACAACAAACCCCCCAAAATTACCAAGTTCCCTTCTTTAACAGTATATTGTGACAATAAATTTAATTCTGTAATTAGGAAATGAAGAAAAAAAATTATTTGGTTTACTTATTAAATATATTGTAGTTTAATTTAATGGAACATTCTACTGCTGTTACCAATATTAATCTTTCTCATTCAGAAAATTGACCAAGGACTACTAAATCTTTGTGGAAAAAAAATAATTTTTTTCCTTGCATGCAACTGGCATTATGAACTGACAGGTGAACCCTGCCCATTATCTAAATTCTTTGTCAGATCTTTTAGTTCCCCAAATGAAGTCAGTTACAAGCCAATGAAGTGAAGCCTAAAATATCCATAAAATACACCTTCTTCATATCCTTATTCATATCTACTTAGCTGTACTATTGGAATTGAGAATGGTAGGTTGTATATTCTGTTGTTGAATATCAGTGTTCAGCTTCATTCTGCATTTGAAATAAACATGAATATTCCATGAAATCAAAGATTAAATTCATAGTAAAACTTCAACTAAAGCACATTATTCTTTCTCTGTGTTGACAATTTATTTCTTATTGTATTTTAACAAAGAACAGTCTAACGGAAAAGCATTTTGAAAACAAGTACTTGATACATTTAACTCAAGATATATCAAAAAGCATTACATTCAGTCAGTGACAACGGTTCCCACCTTCCTTGCCTTATGTTTTTTATGGAATGAAAATACAGTGAACACAACCAACATCATTTTCCAAAACTTTTGTTCCAATGTCTGAGTCCATTGAGACCTTCTGATCAGATCTATTTGCTGTACTTTGTAGAGTCTTGCCTTCTTTTTTCTCCCCTTTTTTACCTCCTGCTCAGTTGCCTAAAAACGAAGTGAGGTGTAACTTCAGTTCAAATTATGCAGATGAGGTACATTAGTATTTAAGAAAGCATTGTGAAAAGTTGTTGTGTAACAGTGAACTCCAACAGTGGCTCATTTGTTTGATAATCCAGAAAGATTTCTTATCTAGATATCTCTTTTATCTACATAAGTTTTAATCCAGTTTTAATGAACATTATCTTATTTTTCAAGGGTGACAAAGAGATGTTTTGAAGTGACTGACTAAAAGCCGTGCCACTAGTGTTAACTGAGATATTCCATTTACATTTCTTTACTAGGAACTGGTGAAGTGTACAGTAAAATTAAGTTTGTTACTACTTGAGTTATCATCTCTATTTTTCTTTTATTTATTTTTCTTTTTTTTTGTAAATTACTTATCAGGTAATTTACATTTTGTTGTGTAAAGTCTTATGACCTGCAGCCAGTAAGCAATTTCAAGGACAAAAATGGATATTCCCCGAAGGTTAAATGCTGTAAGAGAACCTGTAGATAGTGAGCCTTGTCATTTGCACTTAGTAGAACTTGCGTTTATCTGTTTCAGTTCTCAAGCAAAATCCAGCATCATTTTAACATTACTAAGCACTGAGAAAACTCTTATCACATGCACTGAACCCACATACATATTTTAGCCTCTAAATATTATTTCTTTTTATATTTTTCAATTAATTTTTTAAAAAAATTTAAAATTGCAAATAGCATACAGTGGGCACAGTTTAATTCCTTGTACATAGCTTGAAAGCACACCAAAAGTTTAAAGCAGCACTCTTCTCCTCCACGGCACATAATGTCACATCCACCAAACCCATGTAGGTACATCAGACACTTTAAAATTGTTAGAGACACAAGATTAATCACTTGCTTCTGTTTAGGAAAGTAATTAAAACCTTTGGTGCCTGAAATTGAAACTGAACTTGGTTTTGTTGAAGATACACATATACTAAGTTTCAGGTTCCTAACCCTGAAGACATGGTCCAGAAGTAAACACTTAAATTCCTATCAAGAAGTCCTAAAATTCCTTTGGAATTTTAAACCTCCTAGAAATTCCTTTGATCTGAGCACTTCTCTTCACCAAATGTCCATGGAGACAATGCATTTTAGGGACCTATCAACCAGGGATACAATGAGTCTTACCTGAGGCAAGGTATTTAAAAATGCAGGACTGCTACTGTTCCAGCCCCTTAGTTACTGCCACTGCCCTTTTCTGTACCCTTTCTAGTTCCACACTTTCTTTCTTGAAAGGTGGAGAAAACACAGTTGAAAGGTAGTCGGGATATGTACAGTCCAAGGCTTTCTACAGGAGTAAGATAAAAATCTCCGTATGGTTTTTAATCTCTCTGTGATGAAGCCTGACATTTTATTGTTTTTTTCCACACCAAGGTTTCCAGGAAACTGCCAATGTTTCTCTTCTAGGTCGTGACTTCCAATTCAGAGTTCAGTAGATGTGACTGAGAATTCTATTCCCTAGGCACATCATCTTCTGTTTATTTACGTTGAAACTCAAGAATTTGTTATCACCTGAAAATGTGGAAATTTCACTGCAAACTTCTACTCGAAGTCATTGATGAAAATGTTGAAGAAAACTAGTCCTCACACTTATTTGTGGGGAACACAGTGGTGTTTCTTTTCCACCTAGAGAGTGAATTCACTTTCCCTCCTTTAATCTCATTACTAACCAAAAAATAGCTTTTCCTGTTACTTTCTTTACCGAATTTGATACAGACACTTGCCAGGGACTTTTTCAAACTCCAAACATTTTATGTCCATGCTATCTCTCTAATCCATTTGTTCCTCAAATGCCAACATGGTTTTGGATGCTTTACTTCCTTTTACAAAAGCCATTCCGATTCTTTCCTAGAAGACAGTGTTCATCCAAGTTTTAATGATTTCAGTGATTTTATCTTTTATTACTGACTCTGCCAGATGGATACTTGGGAAAGAAGCCAGGCCTACTTGTCTGCACTCCTCAGGATTCCCCTCAGAACCCTTGCCGTACCTGTGGGTTACAATGGTGACCTGCCAGTCCTCTGGCACAGACACAATTTGTGACGACAAGTTACACACTTTGGCCCCTGCTTCTACAACTTCACATTTAGGTTCCTTCAGAACTCTGTGTTAAATCTCAGGCAGTGCTGGTGACATGTTAGCACTGAACTTATGTTATCTAACTCTTCCTTAAAGTTTATTTAGTGATTCTGACTTGTTACAAAGAAAATATGAGGTGTGGGAATCACCCAACACCTAGCTGTCTGTCTAGTTTTTATTTCAAATACTCCTCTATTACCTTTTAATTTTCAGCCCCTGCAGACTTGTTCCATTTTGATTAAGGTACAATTTGTTCTTCTTGTCCATTTTTTTTTTTTGTTCCCTTTCTTAACATCCTAAATACCTCATCTCTGCAGCACAATCTCATTCATACATTGGGACATTTGATTCCTGGCTGCCTCCTGGACCTCACACTTGGAACTAGAAATATTTAACAGAATCCTGTGGTGGAAGTCTGAGATGTTGGTGTCCTGGATTGAAGCCTGAATTTAGCCTCTAGAGTGCTTTTCTTACACTCTGCTGCATCATTAATGATATGGAATATAGACCATGACCATCAGCTGCTTTTCTGTACTACTTGAGAAGTTCGTTGTGTTTTCACTCAGCAGTCAATCTACTCTGTGGCTATCTCAGACATCACAAACGCATCTGCCTATACCCATCTCTTACTACTTGAAGCACCCTTCTGATGTGAAAGCATCCTCTGTGTAATTAAAAAACCCAAACAAATAAAAAACCCCAGTCCTAAGAGTAGAAACTGGAATACTTATGCTGTAATCAGTCAGAATAAACTTATGGCATTAGTTTTCTATTCAGTGATACTTCTATGCAAAGTGGCATGTCTTCTCTAGACGAGGACATAACTTTAAGACAATAACTTTAAGAATGGGTATGTAAGGGTGAGTAGTACACTAAGAAAGCGTAGAAAAATAGAAACATCAAGGTTGGAAAGGACCTTGAGATCGTCAAGTCCAACCTACAGTCCTACACCACCCTAACACTAAACCATCTCCTGAAGTGCCACATCCAATCGTTTTTTAAACAAGTCCAGGGATGGTGACTCCATCACCTCCTTCAGCAATCCATTCCAATGCTTCACCACCCTTTCTCCTAATATCCAATCTAAACGTCCCCTGATGCAACTTGAACCCGTTCCCCCTTGTCCTATCGCTATTCACTAGGGAGAAGAGACCAACACCCATCTCACTACAGCTGCCTTTCAGGTAGTTGTAGAGTGATAGTCTCCCCTCAGCCTCCTCTTCTTCAGGCTGAACAGCCCCAGCTCCCTAAGCCTCTCTTCACGTGACTTACCCCCTAATCATTCTTGTTGCCCTTCTCTGTACCTTCTCCAACACCTCAATGTCCTTCCTGAATGTGGAGCCCAGAATCGCACACAGGACTCAAGGTGTGGTCTCACCAGTGCCAAGTACAGGGGCACAATCACTTCCCTGGTCCCACTGGTCACACTATTCCTAACACAGGCCAGGATGCACCTGTCCTTCTTGGCCACCTGGGCACACTGCTGGGTCATTTTCAGCTGGCTGTCTATCAACACCCTCAGGTCTCTCTCTGCCTGGCAGCTTTCCAACTACTCCTCTCCAAGCCTGTAGTGCTTCTAGGGGTTGTGGCCAAGGTGCAGGACCTGGCATTTGACCTTATTGAAACTCACACTATTGACCTTGGCCCAGCAATTCAACCTGTCCAAATCCCTCTGAAACACATCCCGAACGCAGACATTTATTAGGAAGAAACTGTAGGTCAAATTCCCTCAGAATTCACAGAATCACACAGAATGTCAGGGATTGGAAGGGACCTTGAAAGATCATCAAGTCCAATCCCCCTGCCAGAGCAGGAATGCCTAGATAATGCTACATAGGAACATGTCCAGGCAGGTCTTGAATGTCTCCAGAGAAGGAGACTCCACAACCTCCCTGGGTTTAAATCACAGATCTCTTCCATGTTCTAAACTTTAATTACTAAGAATGTATGCAAAAGAGGAATTTTATTTTGGAGTTTTGGTGCAGCTGGAGGTGATTTTTTTTCTCATTAGGTGTCTACATAATGTGGAACAGAAAGAGGGTCTAGATACACAAAGCACATAAACCCCCAAGAGTTATATACTCCTTAGAAGGCTGAGATTAATGGGGATTTTAGAACTTCTAGACCAAAATTTTGACAACTACTGTTACAATTTATTGTTTACAGACATAAAAAGAAAATTCATCTGCTTAACATTTCTTCAGACTCAAGTCTGCATATTAGATAGTCACATAGCTGAACGTAAAGATGGAGAGGTTGATAACTGCGATTGAGAAATTAGTAGAAATTACTTATTCAGAAAAAAAAAAAACAGAGAAACCCCACCGTACTAGGTACTACATTTTCCACATTGTAAAAGTGCTGGAGTTCTTACAGAGATCACCTCAACTGTAGATGGTTTCAACGGTACAAGTCATGTATGTAGTACAGCTCCTGGAACTCACAGAGCTATAGAAACTCTGTGAAAGATAACATTAGATGATTACAATATTTAGATACAAGATCCTTTTGGTGTCCAACCGCAGTAAATAATTTGTTCTCCATCTATAAAAATCATACAGAACTTTGCAAAATATAGTGAAAAGGCAACTTTTTAAGGCATGATCTGAAAATATTGAATAATCAGATGTGGGAAACACTGAAAAAAAATGCTTACCAAAACTGAAAATAACTTATGCTATTTATGTGAATTCTGGTTTAATATATTGTTGTGGATTAACCCCAGCAGGCAGTTAAAACATTGGCATCTCACCAGCATTGTTTTGGTCACAGATCTAAAACACAGCACTATATGAGCTGCTATGAAGAAAATTAGCTCTTTCCCAGCCAGACCCAGTACAGATATAGATATATGCAGATGAATTTATCTATATCCACACCCATGTACATTTAAAAAATTCAAATTTAGAGAAGTGAACAAATACTGTGATTGATATATGTGGGAACCCATACTGGTTTGTGTGGATTGGAATCTATAATTTTTTATGAGCATAATATAAAGGACAACTTATGCTTATAACAATTTATGTGTTTCTAAAAATGCATATTGGAAGTGAAAATTTCACAATAATGTGTGCAAGAGTAAGCACTTACCTCAATAAATTAAATTTCTTCCTTATTCTGTCTCCATGGCCATGAAAGTTTTATTAATCAAGTCTAGAATATATATTACATTGTCTTGTGTGTAACTAAATAGAATGGTTCAAGATTACTCTCGTACTAAAATATATGTACATTACATTTTTACATCAGTATAAATTGTTCATATATTTCAAAATGAGAGCTATTTGCAGGTAATCCTTCAGTAAAATGAAAGCTAAATTCATCAAATATGTTCCTGTCTCTATGAACAGTCCCCTGAGTTTTTCAAAGATATAGCCACTGTTTCTTTGTACCAGATTTCTTTTTTTGGTGCACCTAACTCTAGAAAGAAAGTTGCAATAATGCCTATGACCTTTTTTTTTAAGTTACTTAATATAAAAGTAGCGGTGGCTAGGTCTCATTGCTTTGTCTGGACCATTTACAGATGCTAATGAATTCTCATCTAGCACAAATGTGATTAAAAATGCACTAGGTGAAGGAGATTGATCTCTGCAAAAGTTAATGAAACTGAGCTGAAGAATAGAAAAAAATTTCTGCGGATCGAGTTCTTGCTGCCCAGAGTGTTGTTCACCCTTGACAGACCACCTCATTTACCACATTTATAACTGAAGTAGTACCATGAGCCACCTCTATCTGGGAATAAAGGTTATGAAGATCAGGGTGCAATGAGACTTTGGGATGTTTTCATAACTCTTCAACTTGCTTTTATTACTAACTCTAATGTAGCAATCTACCTTTTATGAGTATGAACACAGCAATTATATTTTCAAAATTTGTACCTGTAGTTTTGTTGTCAAAGTGAATTGTATTTAGTCAAGCTTGGCTAATAACACAACTAAAAGTAGTATTAAAAATCAAATTGTAATACATGAAAAAAAACCAGAAAAAAAAAACAAAAAGCAAAATCATGTGTAACAATAATATTATTCATCTGTAATAATGCAAATCTCTTGCACATGTTCCAGAGGCAGAGGCAGAAAACAAGCAAACAAGAAAAATTGATGTACTAGAGGGGAAAAATAATGTCTCACAACAATTTACCTGGCAATCAATAGAGAGCACAGACTTTACCCTGTTTTAACAACTCATGAAATATTAGTTTAAAGTGCCCAGAGAAAAAGAAATTTCAAATGCCACTACAGGTTGCCAAGAAGTAAAAGTTTCTGCATTTGTAAGGCTGTTCCTTCAAACACAAAGGTTGTTTTAAGGCACTAATTCATTCAAGGGGTTCAATGGACACCATAACTCATGAAAATTTAGAAATGTCAGGCATTTGTGAGATGAATCACTGCCTTACAGCAATCTCTAATTATATGTTATAGATAACCTAAACGAAAGAAAACCACAATTAAGAGTAAAAGGAAAAAAAGTAGCGTAGATCCTGTTCTATTTATAATCCTGAATATTACACTAATTTCATATACATACATATCAAATAGTACAAGATAAATTGTTTCTTTTAACTGTCTAAAAATGTTCACTCAAATTTCTTTTTTAAACGTGAATTTCATTACACTTCCTCTGTCTACAGATTTGATTAAGTATTTCTTTTGTAGATTTAATTTTCATGTATATTTTGCAACTCCTTGGCAGTATCGAAGGACACCCAAATGTGAGTTAATTATATCAATTTCCCTTAAAGATTTTTTAAAGTAACAAGACTGCTGTAAAGAGGCCTTTTTGTTAGTATGAGTCTGACCTAATTTACTGACTTTTCTGACTTACTGAAAGCTGTCCACACTGAAAGTGATAGACCCTTCTCGGACTTCATAACACTAAGGACATATGGACTACAAACAGTAACATAGAGAAAGAGTTTGTTTTTCAAAAGAGGATATGAAATTATTTGAAAAAAAAATCACAGGTTTCAGAATGAGTTGTCTACTTATTTTTGGTTGTTCCTCCTCAGAGTTTGGGGTACAAGGCTGATGTTATGTGCTTACACATCTCTGATGCATTCTGCAGGATTGTCTCTGGTTGTATCATATAAATTTATCGCTGAATGCTTATTAGATGTTGACTGAAAGACTTCTGAAGGAGCCTGTGCATCCCCTGACACCCAAGAGGGTATCTGGGAATCAGATGAAAGTCTGGTCTACCCATCTGGAGGTGGTGTTCCTCTCTGCTGTGTCTCATCCAGCAACACTGTCTTTCCTGGCAATTTAACTCCAAGAGCTACACTACCATAATAAGTGATTATGTTTATATTGTGTAGAACAGGGGCTGCTGACGGAGTAATAGAGTTTGATTCTTTTCTGATACTTTAAAATATGAGCACAAGGCAGATTGTGAACAGTATGCATTCTCTGTCAAAAATTTCACTTTTCCTCCTTAAACATTGGCTGTGTGGTGACAAGAAACAAAGGAAATAATGTTAGGAGTCAGCATATATCCCTCGCTCTTATAAGATTCTCCCCTCCTTTGTTATGTATTCATGCGAAAGAAATTATACCTTCCTAAAGCAGGAGGATTATTTCACATGATATATGGAACACAATAGGGTAGTAATTCCACAAGTTCTAAGAAAACAATATATTTTTTCCTAGGTTTTTAGAGGGTTTTTTTGTTTGGTTTTGGGTTGCTCTTTGCAGAGGATAGTGTGTTTTGTTTAGTTGGGGTTTGTTTTGACTGCTGTTCCAAACTAAAAGAGAGTAGATTCAGGTTAGATACTAGAAAGAAATTATTTTACTGTGAGAGTGGTGAGAAACTGGAACAGGTTGCTCAGAGAAATTTTGGATTCCCTTTCCCTGGAAGTGCTCAAGGCCAGGCTGGGTGGGGCTTTGAGCAACCTGATCTAGTGGGAGGTGTCCCTGCCTCTGGTAGGGGGGTCGGAACTATATGATCCTTAATATTCCTTCCAA
Source organism: Trogon surrucura (assembly GCA_020746105.1). Taxonomy (NCBI): domain Eukaryota; kingdom Metazoa; phylum Chordata; class Aves; order Trogoniformes; family Trogonidae; genus Trogon; species Trogon surrucura. Next base: position 37,139,135 of record CM036617.1, read on the forward strand.
CACAAATCATGCTATCGTTCTATGAAACGTGCTCTTATCCAGTTGGTTATTTGATCCCATTTCTTTGATCCATGCTATCTTTTCATTGTAAACATATTAATTAAATTTTATTTATCTGACTTGTTTTCAAAATCCCTCTTGAAAACTAGTGCTGTTGGCAGAATTTGGGCTAAACAAGAAATATACTTTGTAATCAGGAAATTCTGTGTTATGCTGTGAAAATATACTCATCACAGCAGGATTTTTTGTAATGTCAGGAGGACAGAAATTCTTTACAGTTTTCTCAAGTTGCAAGTGATGAGATGAAACATAAAGGTTATTTAGATCAAAAAATGTTGATTTCTGTGTGTGTTTTACAATGATGTCAGGAATTGCTGTAGTAACTTGCATAATCACTATTTAGATTTCAGTGTTATGAGGTAATTTTTATTTTTATAAAAAATAATTATTATGATGAGCTGAACAGCATCGATGAACTGTTTATATCCATGCTCAAAGAAATAAGATGTGGAGATGCTTTTGCAGTAATAGATAATAATATTAGTCAGAGTAGCTACTCTAAATATTCCAAAAACCAAATAATTTGTATTAGCATGCATTTAATCCATTCCAAAGTCCATCAAAAGTCCATCAAACACATCACAGAAACCAATCAAATTATGACTATTCCCCTGAAGAATTTTATAAAGCAAAACATGAATTTGTTTCATTTAAATTTATGCTTTTGATTTAGGATCTGTAAGGCTGTTGGCTCTCTCCATAATCACTGGGGACCTCAGGATTCAGTTCTTCTCTGGAAGGTCATTGTAGCCTAAGGGCACTTTACTCCTAAATTTAGTGCTTTAGATCTGTAAAGTTTGGTGAGATGAACCCAGACCTTGGATTTTGTGGTTGGGATTGTCAGTACTGTGATGGCACTGCACAGGATCAGGCTCTAAACTTTACCCTCTATGAAGTCAGTAGAGCTCCATATGGTTATAACAGTTTGCCCACAGGCTGCCTATTTAAAACTGGGGTCTGAATGTTATCCTATCTCAAATCAGTGGGGCTCTGTGTTGGTTCATTAGCTCACAACATGCTGCCAATTTGAGGACTGGGGTTTTAATTGGAACTTATTTACAAGCTGAATTGCTGCTGGAACTATTATTTCTGTTATTTTTTTGTACTCATTGGGGAACTTTAGGAAGAATTATGATAAAGAACTTAGGAGATCTAAAGACAAGACTGTGATGAAAAGAAGGCAATCAGAGAGTAGAAAAGTCAGTCTTCTCCTCCTGTAACAGTCCTTCCCATGTACTTGCCTTGTCTTCTTTAATTGCTTCTTCATTTGTGTTATTCAGGGAGGTGGGGCAAAAATATTATCAGAACAGCTACAAACAATAGAAATAGGTGTTGCAATTGAAGCTATGGCAGTTTTTTCTTATACTATCTTAACCACCAACTCAATTAAATTTTTCTTTATTAAAGAGGTTCAGTATCTCACATTTAAGTGGTAAACCAGCATCAAGAATTTTTAAATCACTCTTCAAAGTAATTTCTGTCAAGGAGCTCCTGTGTACTTAGCCGTGTACCATCAATCACAAGTGCTGTCAGTCTGAGTCAGCTCCAGCTCCCGTGCTGACTCATGCTACCAATACTAGATGGAATGAAGACGTCACAAGCATGCACTGGGTACATCAAGGAAGAGAATTGTAGAAGGAAAATCTTTCCACCCTGTCATTGAAGAGAAAGAGAATTGTGTGGTTTTGATAATCTGGTAACAACAGCAGAAGACTGTTCTGTACAAAGCAGAAGACTATTCAGGATTCTGTCTTAAGTGGAGCTGTAGTGAGGTAAAAAGGCCCAAAGCCTTGAATTTGTTGTTACTCTGTTTTACTTTGTCACTCCTAAGCAGCCAGGAATGCAACAGGTATGATGCCAAAAGGAATATGAGTAGAGGAACATGTTTCAAGTACACCTAGAAGGAAAATTAACCTGAAACATGTTGGACTTCCCTCTTCTTCATTTTATGTATGATCTTTATTGAATATAAAAAAAGAAAAAAAAAAGGTAAAATAAAGACATATTCCCACCATATTGCAACAGAGCTCAGACATGACTAAAAAAAATACTGCAACTAAGGAGTTACAGTGTTATATATGTGCATGTGTGTTGGGCTTCTCATCACATGACTCATAGTTTTTACTTGAGTTTAAGATTACGACAGAGATGAAGAGCTTTTTACTTCCCTCTTCTCCAGGTCACAGGGACCTAATGGACAATGTTCTTACTAGAAAGAAAAGAGAATGACAATTTGGCATTGGATGTCCTCAGGATGAGGAGAGTATTGAAGTTTAACATTTGCATTGTGTGCAATTATGAAGCATTTGCTTCATACTGTGTCTGGTCACAAGAAAGACAAATTTCACAAAAAGATTGTTTGCTTCTTATTTCTTGGGTTTCAGATAAGAACTATACCTAGCTTCCTCCAGTATAACTATCCAGCAGGAAACACTTTCTAACTATATGTTGGTTATAAATGGAAACCAAATATCAAAAATATTATAGTTTATAATTAATAATTAAAATATTAATTTGAAAATAATATTATTTACTATTTAGCTCCTTAAACCACAACAACAAACACTAAGAACCAGAAAGCATAATAGCATTGACATAAAGTATGAAGAATTTGTAGATGGATGTGAAAGGACACAAAAATTTTATGTTCTGTTCCTTTCTTAATCTGTGCTGCTTTTAGCTGCACACACTTTTTTACTTAGGCCTGGATTGCCTCTTGCACTCAGCTTCGGTTCTGGCTGTGTGATTTTTTAACCAGATTAGTGTAGCCTACAATGAGCTCTAATCAATACCAAACAGCTGTGCTCACCAAAGCACTGTTTATCAGGTAGGGATAAGAAGATCAAAAAAACAAAGTTAAAAAAAAAAATAGGAAACTCAATCTTATTGTGGTCATATCTTTCTGTATAAATTATCATAAAAGAGGAAAGTACTTTTTTAATCTCTTTTACATTGTCACAATAGTGACTAGAAGAAAATTCAATAATCTGTCCTTGTATTTGTGATTTTGTAGAACAACTCAATAAGGTAGGTATCTTACCATCAAAAATCACGAATAAGGGCCAAATAACAAGTGTTTTGAAGCAATAAGTCAAAGGTGGCATGTTCTGCTGAACTTATTAAAATGAATTGGATTAGGAGCATTGGCATACTTGTTAACAACATTCTCTGTACATACCTACCTACTCCAATACAGAACATTGAGGACCCATTTCTAAACAAGTCCAGTGACTGAAGTTGAGCACACAGGAACATTTTTAGAAACTTCGTTCAACATGTGTATGCTTCTATACGGATTTCTGGATATTCATGTTAAATTTCTCTGTTTTGAAATTGATCTCTGTGTGGTGCTAGCAGTGCTTGACAGATGTACCACATTCTGTTAATTTAGCTGATTACTGTAATTGTTTTATTGGACACAATATATACCTGTTAGTTTACAACTGTCACAATTTTTTCCAAGATGGTTACTTACAAACTTTCCTTTTGAAATATGAAACTGAAATTCTAATTACTATTTAGAGTTTTTTCTTAAGACTTTTTTGTTTAAATTACTTATATTTTACATGTTGAATGTTTCTCTGATTAACAACAAAACAGCAATTATAAGCTTTGCACTTATTTCTGACAGCAGTGATACTGTATACACGCAGCAGGCAATTAACAAGACACTTAAAATACTTGCCAAGTGAAGATATTTTGCAGCAGATATGGCAGATTAACATACATACGTGAAATATGTCTTCAGATTATGTAGCAGCTGAGAAATAAACAAGTATATGGTACTAATTGGGGGTGGGAGATCCTGCTGGAATTTAGATGCAGGAGCTGTGCTACACCACTTCCTCTCTCTATCAAGTGACATAGGCCTTTGACTAGACTACGTGGCAACAAAAACTTACTGCTTGGTATACAACAGAGATATGAAAACTTTATTTCTCAAAGTAAGTTACTTTGATTCATGTGTTTTGCCTTCAGCTGGTCACTGAAACTTTCATTTTGGTTGGGGAGAACTAGGCTTCTTTCTATCTTGATTAAACCATTCAGGTTATGAAACTCCATGTGAAAATTATGTCAATGAGTACTGAGCATTTGGAAAAAAAAGAACCCCACCCATAAAACAACAAACAAAACCAAGTAACCTCTAATATAGAATTAGGACTTCCATTCTATGGGTATATAGTAAACCAAGAACATCTTCACTGAATTCAGAGGTCCTGATTTCACTGACAATTGATTCCAGTGTCACAGTCAGATTATAATCATGGCTTTATTCTGAAATACTCTAAATTTAACTAAAATGTGCCTCTGTGACTGCCTAATCTGTCTGGTCTGTCTCTTTGCTTCTAACGTGACATCCTGACATCCATCTCTCTTTTAGTAAGTGCTGTTTCTTGTCTAGCTTTTGCACACCTCTCGAGAGAGCTGTCAGCAGAATGAAACTATTAAAAAAATTGTGGGAAAACAACAAGGATGCCTCAGAACACTATTCTATCCTTCTCAGCTAACTACGGTGCTTCTTTTGTTACTAGCATGTGGGTTTATGTCAAAAAAGAAGACACCAGTTAGACAAATCTGAAAATAATTCCTCTGCTCCTTCATCTGCACAGCAAGCATGCAGTTTATGTATTTCAAGACTTACACAGCATCGTAATGTATGCAAAGCATTTTGCGTTGCAGAGATGTGTCCTCCCTGAGGTACTCAAGAGAATAAACTGAAGGGGCGATTGACAAAATCTGACAGTACGTCTTGGCAAGAACAGGTATATTTTGGCTAGTGTGTGATGAAAGATTTGTACATGTCTACTTATACATGAACAAAAGCACTGTATGTAAAATAAATGTATATATAATGTAAAGCATTCATCAAATCGTGAAAACTTACTTATTCTTACACAGTAATAGTCACCAGCAATGCTACTGTCAAAGATCTGTCTATTCTGTTTTTTAAACTTAGGGGTAATAAAAGTAAGTAATGATCTGTTGAAAATTGTTTTTTACCTTTCTCAGCCTCTAAAGTTAATCGGAAGTATATAAACCCGAAGAACTTAACTTTAAAGCTTGTTTCTGTGAATTTTCCTAGAAAATCTTGACCGACATATCCTGGATACATACGTATGTCTTATGCTATGTAACTGAATGAATAAGCAAAAACATAACATTTGCAGAGTGATTCAGGATACAAAATGATCACCAGAAGCTTTTTAAATGTTGCATTTTGTGAAATACAAGTAGTAATACTAGTAACAGAGCATGTACCATGACTTTTAGTCAACACATTTTCATTGAATTACATTTTTATATATATAAGAAAATACCCCAAACACAGAAAAAAATTTGGATATGGAAGATGTATGTCGGTCATTAGTCAGGTATCAATATTTCTTGAGACTACCCTTGCCTTACTTTTGTGTACTTGACTCCGTGGAATAGGAAGCACAGTAAGGGAGGGAAAATTAAACTTTCCAACATTTTAATGTATAATCATGGGACGGTTTGGTTTGGAAGGGCCCTTTAGAAATCATCCAGTCCAAATCCCCTGTCCCAGACAGGGATATCTTTCATAGATCACAGAATCACAGAATGACAGAATGTTAGGGGTTAGAAAAGATTTCGAAAGATCGTCTAGTCCAACATCCTGCCAAAGCAAGATAACCTACAGTTGGTCAAACAGGAACACATCCAGACAGGTTTTGAATGTGTCCAGAGAAGGAGACTCCACAATCTCCACGAGCAACCTGTTCCAGTGTTCTATCATCCTCACAGTGAAAAAGTTTTTTCTAATATTTTTGTTGAAACTTCGATGTTCCAGCTTGTATCCATTCCTCCTTGTCCTGTCATTGGACATCACTGAAAAGAGCCTGGCACCGTCCTTCTGACGCTCCCCCTTGACATATTTGTAAACATTAATGAGGTCACCCCTCAGCCTCCTCTTCTCCAAGCTAAAGAGACCCAGCTCCTTCAACCTTTCCTCATAAGGGAGATGTTCCACTCCCTTCATCAACTTTGTGGCTCTGCACTGGACTCTCTCAAGCAGTTCCCTGTCTCTCTTCAGTTGAGAGGCCCAAAACAGGACCCAAAATTCCAGATGTGGCCTCACCAGGGCAGAGTAGATTGGGAGAAGAACCTCTCTCAGCTTACTAGCCACACCCCTTCCAATACACCTCAGAATGCCACTGGCCTTCTTGACCATGAGGGCACATTGCTGAGTCATGGTCATCCTGCTGTCCACCAGGGCCCCCAGGTCCCTTTCTCTTACTCTACTCTATCCAGATTGCTCAAAGCCCCAAACCGGCCTTGAATGTTTCCAGGGATGGAGCATCTACAACTTCCCTGGGCAACATGTTCCAAAGTTTCATCACCATTGCCATAAATAATTCTTTCCTTACATGCGATCTAAATCTACCTTTTTTGAGTTTAAAATCATTACTCTGTGTCCTGCCACTACAGGCACTGGTAAAATGTCTCTCTTCACCTTTCTTATAAGCCCTCTTTATATATTGGAATGCTGTAATAAAAAGCTGCAATATGGTCTTCTCAGTACCTTCTCTTCTTTAGGCTGAACAGACTCATCTCTCTCAGCCTTTCTTCATAGGAGAGGTGCTCCAGCCCTTTGACCATTTTCTTGGACCTCCTCTGGATCTGTTCCAAAGGGTTCATGTCTTGCTTGTGCTGGGAGTCTCAGAGTTGGATTTAATGCTCCAGGTGGGTTCTCACAAAAGTGGCACAGAGGGGGAGATCACCTCCCTTGACCTGCTGGCCACATTGATTTTGATGCAGCCCAGAATGTGATTGGCTTTCCGGGCTACAAGCACACATGACCAACTCACAACCAATTCCTCATATCAATATCCCCAAGTCCTTCTCCACAGGGCTGCTATCAATCCATTCATCTCAAGCCTGTACTGATACTGGTGACTGCCGTGATACAGTTCCAGGACCTTGCTCTTGGCCTTGTTGAATTTCATGAAGTTTGCATGGGCCCCACTCCTCTAGCCTGCCAAGGTCCCTCTGGATAGCATCCCTTCACTCCAGCATGTTGACTGCACCACACAGCTTGGCATCATCAGCAAGCTGAAGATGCAATTAAATGATATCGGCCCCAGTATGAACCCTTGAAGGACACCACTTATTACTGCTTTGCACTTGGACATTGATCTGTTGCCTGCTACCTCCTGGTTAAACTGAAACTTAGATACAACGTACCTTTCCTTAAGTCCTTTCTGTTGCCACTAATTTTCACTTTCTTTAGTATTTCCAGTTAAACAATTCCTTTTATTAAACTTAAAGGTTTGAATTAACTTGTAAATGTCTCAAAAGTACAGAAAAGAGTTGTTAGTACTTCAAGGTTTTTTAAAGATACAGAGAAAACATCACAGCTTTGCAAAGTATGACAGTTATTTGTGCAGTCAGCCAGCCCTGTTTTCAGACACACCTGGGAACTTTTGAATAGTTTATCCATTGCTTTCCAATGATACCCATGGATGATTGAGTCCACTTTGGCAGAATAACTAATCACTTGACCATATTTTTTTTAGTGTTTGGCCAAAATCCATTATTGCCTTGTCACTATTCTGACATTCCTTTGCACAAATCTAGACAAAACAACTTTTGACCTTGGGAACTGCTTTTAAATTACATTCAGGCAAATGCTTTTACCTTTCTTGTTTGTGTGCTTCAGTAAAGATGTCAAACAGTCTATTAGAGAATATTTCTTTGAGGAGTACTATGTGCTGTCTACTCATAGCAAGATCTTAAGAGAATGACATCTAATTTTGCAATGGTATTTCCAGATGTAAAGACATGGATTATAGATAAAATAAGGTCAGTATCACTCCTTCCCACCAAATCACAAACTAACCAACCAAGGAAAACAAATTTCATGCTGTCAAAGAATGCTTAAATATAATTGTCTTCATAGACAGTATTTTTGGGTAGGAGATTGTATATACATCTGTATAAAATAAATAGGCATTTTTTTTAACTGAAAAAAAAAAAAGTCACAGCCCTAATTAAAAAGATTATAGAAGATTAAGAAAAGAAATACAGCTGTCCAGGAGACAGGGGAATTTCTATCAAATATTACAGAAAGAGTCACCTGTGTGAGTCTGAGATCTAACCACGCATCCTAAATGCTAGTCACATTTCTTAAAGGTGCACACTTCTGAAAGGTACTCAGAAACTAAACAGTTCAAGCTGGTTTGAGAAAATATGTTGCAGAACTGCCTACACTAGATCATGAAAGCTGGTTAATTAGAGAATACTAAACACTTCCATCACTTTTTTGAGGTACAAGGAGACCCTGTCACAGGATTTAAAATTTTCTTTCATTCTTATTTAACAGAGATTAGAATTTTAACTTAATTATTTTAAACTGAATTTAGCTGTCAAATATTAGGGCTGGGAAAACCACCAAACACTAACAGATGCTTACTAACCCCTCTACTCCCAAAAAAGGGAAAGGAAAAGGAATAAGGCAGAGAGACTTACAGATTGGAAAGGAAAACTAAAACAACTTTAATAAAACAGTAACAGTACTAATAAGGAAATCTTGAAAATAGAGAAAACATATACAATTCTATAAAGAAAGAATATCAAACCCAAGTGCCCTTCAGATTAATACAAATCACCACTGATGCTGCAGAGCAGCCAGGCATTGAAGAGGTCCTAGGCTCAGCAGCAGAGAGGAAGCAGACACAGGAGGTAGATTTTGGGAACTCAGGATCAAAGGTAGAAGCATAGATGGAGTCCTTCTTGGACACAGGCCATTAGAGTAAGAGGGCTCAACCCCCATAATCCCTCAGCTTTTTACTGAATACGACATATGTGGAATGGACTAGTCTTGTTGGTGACCTGTCCTGTCTGCTCTTCCCTTGAGGCACAACCTTTTATTTCCTTGTGAACTTTTTACTTCCTGTCACAACGAACATATTATATAAGACCCACCAGTGACCTCAGTCACTACAGGAGCAAGTATAAGCAAGCGCCTTTCTGCATACCAAGTCCTGGTAATAAGTGTAAACACAAGCCATTATCACTTCTAGTAGCAGAGACTGTACAAAAGCATACTGTTAACTTCAGAAAGCGCAGCTTCTTGGAAAAAACTAAGATGAAAAGTAAAAATCACTGAACAGAATTGGTTTTGTTTAGGTCAAACCATGATAATAGGAAAACAAGTATTATAGTCTATTTGACGATGACAAATTACAAGCAAAACTAGAGAGGAAGAAATAAGAAAGAAGTGTAAAGGGAATGGTACTCAGGGAGTTTGAAAGCTGAGAGGAAAATGATAGTTAATGAAATATCTTGAATACTTATTCTCTTTTGTCAAATACAAATGATATTTTTTCCTATTAGCAGTTTTGGCAATAATCTTACTAGCAACCTCCAGTTTAATGTCACACTCTTTAGTGTTTGGTAATTTTATTAGCATAAATTCAATGTTTACTTTCGTTAAAGTTTACCCATTTTTAACCTGTGTCAAGATTTGACATAAGTTGCTTCTTCAGTTGAGGGTGATCACTATGAAGAAAGTTTTAATAAATATATCAGGTAATTATGTGACTAGTTTGACAGAAATTCCTTTTTTAAACTTTATACAGGCCAGAAAATGTAGAAACCCCCCCTGGTACTAGTAGTTATTCAATTAGCAGTCCACAAAGAATGTCTCCTGATCTCCATACGTCAATATGAGCCTTGAAGCTTGAAGTGGTTGTATCCTCACAATCTCTGAAATCTTTTCTTCAGAACCATCTAAAGAACCTAAAGGTGCACAAGTCCATGGGACCTGACAAGATCCATCCATGGATCCTGAAAGAACTGATAGATGAAGTCACTAAGTCACTTGCCATCATATTTGAGAAATCATGGCAGTCTGGAGAGGTTCCCACTGACTGGAAAAGAGGAAGCATAACCCCCATCTTCAAAAAGGAAAGAAAGGAAGATACTCTGCCCTGGTGAGACCCCATCTGGAATACTGTGTCCAGTTCTGGGCCCCTCAGTTCAAGAAAGACAGGGAACTGCTGGAGAGAGTCCAGCACAGGGCAACTAGGATGATGAAGGGAGTGGAGCATCTCCCTTATGAGAAAAGACTGAAGGAGCTGGGGCTCTTCAGTTTGGAGAAGAGGAGGCTGAGGGGTGACCTCATTAATGTTTACAAATATATCAAGGGTGAGTGTCACAAGGATGGAGCCAGGCTCTTCTCGGTGACAACCACTGATAGGACAAGGGGTAATGGGCTGAAACTGGAACATAAGAGGTTCCGCTTAAACTCGAGAAGAAACTTCTTCTCAGTGAGGGTGACGGAGCCCTGGAACAGGCTGCCCAGAGAGGTTGTGGAGTCTCCTTCTCTGGAGACATTCAAGACCTGCCTGGACACGTTCCTGTGTAGCATAGTCTAGGCATTCCTGCTCTGGCAGGAGGATTGGACTTGATGATCTTTCGAGGTCCCTTCCAATCCCTAACATTCTATGATTCTATGATTCTATGATCCGGGCAACTATATACCAGTGAGTCTCACCTCCGTGTCTGGTAAGATCATGGAGCAGATTCTTCTGGAAAAGCTGCTACAGTACACAGATATAGAGGAGGTGATTTGTGGCAGTCAACACGGCTTCACCAAAGGCAAATCATGTCTAACAAACTTGGTGGCCTTCTATGATGATGTTACTTAATAAGGTAAGTGCAACTGATGTCATCTACATGGACTTGTGCAAAGCATTTGATACTGTCTTGCACAACATCTTGGTTTTCAAACTGGAAGGATATGAGTTTGATGGATGGACCACTCGATGGATAAGAAATTGGCTGGATGGTCATACTCAAAGAACGTTCGTGTCCTGGACTGCATCAAAAGGAGTGTGACCAGCAGGTCAAGGGAGATAATTCTCCCCCTTTACTATGCTCTGGTGAGGTCCAACCTGGATTACTTCACCCAATTCTGGAGACCAGAGTACAAGAAAGACATAGATCTGCTGAAGCGGGTCCAGAGCAGGATCACGGAGATGATTAGAGGGCTGGTGCACCTCTGCTATGAGGACAGGCTGAGGAAGCAGGGGTTATTCAGATTGGAGAAGAGAAGGCTCCGGAGTGACCTGAGAACGACCTTCCAATACATGAAAGGGGCCTACAGGAAAGCTAGAGAAGGGCTTTTTACAAGGGCCTGTAGTGATAGGACAAGGGGCAATGGCCTGAAACCGCAAGAGGGTAGATTTAGATTAGGTTAGATATAAGGAAGAAATTCTTCACCATGAGAATGGTGAAGAACTGGAACAGGTAGCCCAAGGAGACTGTGGATGCACCATCCCTGGAAGTGTTCAAGGCCAGGTTGGATGGGGCTCTGAGCAACCTGGTCTAGTGGGAGGGAGGTATCTCTGCCCACAGCAGTGGGGTTGTAGCTAGATGATCTTCAAGATCCCTTCCAATCTTAACCATTCTATGATTCTATGATTCTATGAAATCTTTACTGTGACAGAGCATAGATAAACTACCCATATCTATACATATATGTTTAAAACCTAGCAATTAATTCAGACACAACAACACAATTTTTACAAGAAAAAACAACAAACAAAGCAAAAAAGAAATTCCCTCAAAATACACATTTTTGTCCCCAGTATCCAGTACTTTCCAAAGTTATTTTGTCAGACAAAATCACTTTTCTCTATATGACTGGAGATACACTGAGCTGCACTAGAATGTGTCTTGAAGCAAACTGTAACTTCATTCTACTTTCAAAACATTTGAACTCTCTCCTACATTGCACCAAAATTGTCAGACATCAAAAAATAGCCACATTGACTACAAATAAACATCACTCTTTAACAGTTCCATTATGTGAAAACATCGCATAGTTTTTCATCAAACTGAGTAGGCTTCTTGATTTTAGTCTTGAGAAGAAAAGATTTATCTGATTAATGTTTAGAATGGGACTTAAGTCATTGCATATGTGATCCAGGTCAGGATTATTCTTAATAATCACAATTAATTTCTACAGACCAGCTTGTCTGCAGGAATAACAGCTGTTCCTTCAAGTAACTGTCTACGTTTTGGCAAGTAAGTGCAAACAGAATCAGCTAATTTTTGAATTACATTTCATTTGAGTTACAGCATGAAAAATAGGGGCAAAGTCAGTCCTAATGAGCAACTTTTGTGTTATTTTTCTCTACAGACAGATCTTTTTCTTGGATTTATGGTTTCTTCTTTTCTCATAGAAGACCTTACAATCTGCAAATAATAACTGGGGCCAAACAATCCTCCTAAAGTCGTAAGAGTTTTTTCTTCATCTTCAGTAGGAACACTTTCAAACTAATAAAGGCAAGTGGAGATTATGTGACAGGTGTTTTGTTTTGTTTTTTAAAATATGACTTTTTTTTTTTCATGTTTGGCCAAATCTTGCAAAATTACTTCAGTAATTAACTTACATATAAAAACCCATTGGAGCTGAAGTTGGAATTCTTAAAATAAATTTAGATGTCTGCACAGTTCTCTCTGAGCTGATCACTATTAGTCCATGGAGAGTAACAGGAATTTTCAGCTACAATGGATACCATCATCAATGAATTATATATATATCGTATATTTATATGAACTTTACCAACTACTTCTATCCACTGACTATAGTAGATACTGTACAGGAGCCTAGCATGATTAGATCAGATATAGTTAGGAAATTAAGTGAGATGAATCCCATGCTGAATATTAAGAGCATTCTTCATTAGAAAATTATGTCAAATTCAACATCATTGAATTTGAAATGGGCGAGGAAATGGACTGAATTCCATTCCACCTTCTGTCCAATCCTGTGTAAAGTCGCACTATTATGTTTTATTTACACCAGATTTGCTAGATGCAGTTGTATCATATGCTTTCTTTCAGTATGTGGGTGGAATGAACTGTAGACATCTCAAAATCTGATATCTAGTTCTCATATAACGATCCTAGGCTTTGTTTGTAGTTAACAAAAACAAATAGATTCCTTCAAAGAATAATTCAATGAACTATGTCAATAACTAAAAAGGAAATGCAGAGTGACTGTCTTTTAGAAGCCCAGGTTAGAAAAAATAAATCCCAAGGCGGTCATTTTAATGGGATAAGAAATGCATTATTAGATATTACTGAGCTGCATTATAACTCTCCGTACTGAAGAATGGAGATTTTCCCAGCTTAAATGTGCATTTTCTGGTTGTTGCTGAAATAACTGTTGTGGGCATTCTCTATTCCATTATCCAGACTCACTGAGCCTGGATCCCCTTGAGTTAGAGACCGTTTGGAGCACCACTGTGATCACTGCTCTTCAATACAAGGAGTCCAAAGAAACAGAGCTCTTTCACGGACTTTGTGTAGTGGGGTTATATACATAATTGGGTAGACAAAATAATGCCTACTAAAATGAATACATCTACAGGTAATTAAATAGATAAGTATATAGATATATAGATTGACAAATTGAAATAAAAGGGGCTTCATTCAGTCAACATACAGTTTAAAGGTCTTGAATTAGAATAACAAAGTAGAAGTTGGCAGGCTAACATGTTTCTCTCTCAGTGGTTTTGTGATGTTTTGTCTAAGTATCTCAGATCTTTATTTCAACTCTGGACATATTCCCATAGTTCTTTTTTTTGGTTTCCTTCTGTTGCTTTCTTTAATAGTTTTAATATTACAGTTGGATTATTGATGTTCCAAAGTATTTTTCACTATACATGTGTGAATTAGTTAGGTCAGCAGTCAACAACAAAACAAAGACTATCCTCTAACAAAACGCTTTACTTGAAAACATTTACAGCTTATAGAACACTAAGAAAGGATACATAAACAATGAATCTAGTCTACTGAACAAACATGGAAGTGTTGGGGGCTTGGAGACAGTATACTGCAGCACTCCTCGTAGATAACGCAACTTCAAGTGCAAAGTACACATTGTTCACACATGTAAACTTGTTGTCTATTCATTGTTCTTTTCAGATTTTATCAATGTTCCAGTTCTTTCTTTGAGTCTTCAATGTACCTAGCTGTTGGTTTTGAGCTGCTACCCATAGGTAAAATTTCAGTTTTACATCTAAGGACAGGTTTCCCAGGCTTCCTCACCTCCCTTCATTATATATAGGGAGTTTTGAATAAAAGAATAAAAGCTAGTTTTTGTTTTGTTAACAATGCTCTGTAATGGATTATTTATGTTAATGGTTGTTTATATCAGCTATAGGCTAAATGGCCCATAGTAACGGTGAGATTTATCTTCAGGTATGTAATTAAAAAAAGTTCTTTTTTTTTTTCTTTCTTGTCATACCAGTGAACTCTATATGCTAAAAGCACTGCTTCAGTTTTGCTTTAGTTACTAGCATTAACACTTATGAACCTGTTATGAAGTGACTATTACCAGGGACTTTCTCCCTGCACATAAATTCATCTTGTTAGTCTCTGTAGGTCACAGTTTAACATAAAAAAAGATGGTCTGAGGTTTGCATACATTCCATTAAAATTACAACAAAATTCTTCTCCATAGTCAATTTATATCATTTCTCACAGTGAAAAAGATGCTTCTCTTTTGCTTCTTAAAACCTTATTAAAGCTTTCACATGCATATGTTGCTGGCATTGATCACACTACCACATCTAATACTGACAGATCAGACAATATTTTTACAGCAATCATAGGAGCATGTGTACGATTGCTAACTATCTTTGTCCTCAGTTTATTTACGAGGAACATGCACAATTTCCATTGCTGAAGTCATCAAGAATCACGTCCTACTCTTAGGCTTTTGATATGTAAATAATTTTTCCTTCTTACTGAAATAATTTCCATACCTTTATATTCCCGTTACTACAGAGAACTAACAGTTCGGCTCCCTTTAGACATAAAAAATAGTCTGCTTTATTTTTCTTCCATGAGTATTAATGTGATGCACCATTTAAATTTATTGAATGTTGCCCTGCTGCTGGCAAAGGACCACAGATTTTTTACTAAACAGCGGCACATACTTCAGGTCAGGTACCATCTAATCCTACTTACCTGGGTTTGTGTTGGCTGTACTGGAATTTTAACTTAGCTCGCTTAATTGTGAAAAGCATTTTTTAATAAGCAGGAGATTATTACCTAGTTTGTTTTTCTTTTGCCAAATTTTGTATACATGTGTGGTATGGTGTGTGGTGCTAAAAAAATCTAAGTATAAAAATATCAAGCTTTTATGCTGTGGAATAACAAGCCATTTCTCAATGATGCAATGCAAAGGAGGACTGAACTTGGATCACAGCAGAGTTCTTGAGTGTGTTGTTTCAAGGTGTTGCTTCAGGATGATCCTAGAAGACCCAGGGCTATCAAAAACTCAGTAGCAGTCAGTTAATTGTAGTAATGCAAAATCAAAAGCTGGGAAAAAAAGGTGTTTCGGGTAAAATTAAGGAAAAAGAACTAGAACATGTACAATGCAGTGTATGGTTTACAATCAGAGAAGATGTAGAACTTCAGATCAGTGGAGAAAGATCAAAATGTAAAGCAAGTTAGAAAAAAACATAAAAATGATCTCAAACAAACCTTGGAGAAAGGAGGAAGAAACTTAATATCAGGTACCCCATAATTATCATCATATACCTCTAAGTGAAGACTTCAAAATGCTGATAACTTTCGTGTTCCTCACCGTTGTCTGAAACTCTATTTTTTTTCTGTATAAAAGCTCTTAATTAAACTAAAATTAAATATTTGATTTTCCATTTACTGTGTGTTCCCCTCTTTGCCCATAAAAAGATATTGAAGGTAACACGAAAACCCACAAATATATGGACAATATTCCACAGGAAAGTTAACTATTAAAAGTTTTAGGGAGAATCATGTAATAGTATAAGATGATTGATTAGTTCTCAGAGGTAAAACCTTAAAAATGTTACCTTTAGTTATTAATTAATTAATTAATTTTTGCTTTAAGTTTGTGACTATTAGTGATTGCAATCTATGTGATCTGTAAATTTCTGCTGAGAGTCCTCTCAGGGCACATCTCTTCTCCCCTCACCCCCTGAAGAATTTAGTTCACCAGTAGTGTATTTCAAGGTTCGGAAAAGGTAGGTGTAACTTTTTTGCCTGACTTGAACAGACTTAACTCTACTCTAAATATGTGGGTACTTACATACAATTAACAAGGTTATGCTGGAACTTCATTAACACAAAAACTCACCTTTTAATACTCTTTTTCTGGGAGGGGACTTACCTATGTTTAAATTATCTTCAGATAAATCTATGTGCATCCTATAATAAAGCTGACAAAATCTGTTTTGCATACTATGAAGGGCAAGAGGGGGAAAAACAGGCATATTTATTGTGTAGACATAAAAAATCAAGTGTGTGTAATGGCTAGTCAGTTGAGACAACTGAGGCTTTGAGCCAGATATTCAGAGGAATGCAACATCCACAATTCCAAATTATATCATTAGTAAAGGAAGTTATATGATTAGGAAAAAACCCAGCCTAAAAAATCAGGACTCTTGCAGTCGTTGAGATGAACAGTCAAACTGCTGGATTTACCATGATACAGAACTATTTCTGATCTGCAAAATATAAAAAAAATATAAAGATTCTAGTCTTCAGTAAAATCTCAAAATTTGACAAAGGAGTACTTGCTGTACCAAAGTTATATTTTCCTTGTGAAAAAAAAAAAAAAAGCAAACAAACCCCACATTCAGCTTGTATTAAGTGTAATATAGCAGTTATACAAATCGACACTTTAACAATGACCACTGTTCTAAGGTTTTATAGGAACATGTTAAGGCACTCTAATTTTGAAGGAAGGATAATACCAGTTGAGAGTCAAAGTGAGTGTAGTGAAAGGAAAAGAAGGTACTAGAGACAACTAAGTAAATGTTAAGCTTTGTTTGTTAAAGCAAACAACAACAACAAAAAGTGGAAAGAAAAAAATAAAATAAGGATTTTAAAACATTCTGTGAGAAGAAATATGGACATATATTGCTTTTGTATAATAAAAGTAGTGACCTGCAAACTAGGTCAAGGTCTAAACAATGTTACATCATTTGAGAACAATTGGAGGAAAATAGTATTTGGATCACAGAATCACAGAAGCACAGAATGTTAGGGGTTGGAAGGGACCTCAAAAGATTGTCTAGCCCAACACCCTTGCAAGAGCAAGATCACCTACAGTAGATCACACAGGAACGTGTCCAGACAGGTTTTGAATGTGTCCAGAGAAGGAGACTCCACAATCTCCATGAGTAGCCTGTTCCAGTGCTCTGTCATCCTCACAGTGAAAAAGTTTTTCCTAATGTTTTTGTGGAATGTCCTATGTTCCAGCTTCCACCCATTGCCCCTTGTCCTGTCATTTGATGTAGCTGAAAAGAGCCTGACACCGTCCTCCTGACATTCCCCTTTGACATATTTATAAATATTAATGAGGTCACCCCTCAGCCTCCTCTTCTCCAAGCTAAAGACACACAGCTCCTTCAGCCTTTTCTCATAAGGGAGATGTTCCACTCACTTCATCATCTCTGTGGCTCTGCGCTGGACTCTCTCATGCAATTCCCTGTCTCTCTTGTGCTGAGGGGCCCAGAACTGGACACAATATTCCAGATGTGGCCTCACCAGGGCAGAGTAGAGGGGCAGGAGGACCTCTCTCCACCTACTTGCTACTCCCCTTCTAATACACCCCAGGATGTCATTGACCTTGGCCACGAGGGCACATTGCTGGCTCATGGTCATCCTGCTGTCCACTAGAACCCCCCAGGTCCCTTTCCCCTGCGCTGCTCTCCAGCAGGGCAGTCCCCAACCTATACTGGTACATGGGGTTATTCTTTCCCAAGTGCAAAACTCTACGCTTGCCCTTGTTGAACTTCATAAGATTTCTCCCTGCCCAGCCCTCCAGTCTGTCTAGGTCTCTCTGAATGGCTGCACAACCTTCTGGTGTGTCAACCACTCCTCCCAGCTTTGTGTCATCAGTAAACTTGCTGATAACATTCTCTAATCCCTCATTCAGGTCATTGATGAATATATTGAAAAGCACTAGCCCCAGCACTGACCCCTGAGGGACCCCACTAGACACAGGCATCCAGCCAGACTCAGCCCCATTGACCATAACTCTCTGACTTCTTCCCTTCAACCAATTGGCGACCCACCTCACTACTCGGTCATCCAGACCACACTTCCTCAGTTTACCTATGAGGATGCTGTGGGAGACCGTGTCAAAGGCCTTGCTGATATCCAGATAGACTACATCCACTGCATGGCCACCACCCATTCACCTGGTTTTGTCTTCATAAAAGGCTATCAGGTTGGTCAAACATGACTTCCCCTTGGCAAAGCCATGCTGACTGCTCCTAATAACCTTCTTATCCTTGATATGCCTAGAGACAGCATCAAGGATAAGATGTTCCATCACCTTTTGAGGAATGGAGGTGAGTCTGACCGGTCTGTAGTTACCTGGGTCATCCTTCCTGCCCTTCTTATAGACTGGAGTGACATTCGCTTTCCTCCAGTCTTCAGGTACCTCACCTGTTCCCCACGACTTACCAAAGATGATGGAGAGTGGCCTAGAAATGACTTCCGTCAGGTACCTCAGCATCCACGGATGCATCCCATCAGGGCCCATTGATTTATGGGTGTTCAAGATGTTTCTGAACAAACAGCAGATGGCTGATAAGAAATTCAAGCAACGTTGTCATTAGACCTCTCTGGATTTGACTTTGGAAACAGATCCCCCCAGCCCGTATAACCTCAGGTTCTTTTTTATTGTCTGTGACAGTTTGGAAATCAAAAATGAGCCCTTACCTTCAATCTTTTTATTAAACATTCTTTTATCCAACTTGTGTCAAAATACATTATTGCATTCTATTTTTTCAGTTCTTTGTCATAGGTTCTTCTCTGTCCAGTCAGTGGTTATCAAATAGAAGCCTTTTACAAAGACGAGTTCTCAGCATGGAGCCAAAGATCTGAAGGAGACACATCGTGTGTAGCTCTGTTTCTTCAAAAGATAAGATACACACAAAATATTCTGAAACAGCATATTCTGGTCAGGTGGAAAGAATGTCTCCTGATGCTAGTAAAGCTCTATGAAAGGAATGAGTAATGAATAAACATCCTAAACAATGAAATAATTTCCGTTCATCCCAGTGCGTTTTAGATGCTCACATTGTAGATATCTACATACAAGCAAATTGCCTGGATGCTCTTTAGAAGAAAGAAGGACATCAAGAGTGTAATACATCTGTCCTCATCAATTGTACAGTGTCCCTTCCTTTCTCAACAGCAGTTCATTCCTATATTGAGGCAGCCAATCTAAACTGTTGGACTGTACCTCAGTACACAATATCAGCTTAACAGCTGCACATCTTTCCACCGTCTAAGTGACAAACAACAAAAAAATAATCTTTGCTTATGCTTTCTTTTTATGCAAAAAGAATTAACTGACACAACCTTATTTGATATCATGCATAATGCCTGTCTCCTTTTGTTCCTCTTTAAGTCAGCAACACTTGTTGAAATGCAAGTTTTCAGAGCTTTAAAGAAAAAAAATAACCAAAACCAAACCAAAACAAAAAAACAAACATCAAAAGCCCAGAAAGCAGATAAACTCACAAACAGCCAAAAGCCTACCTTTAAATTCTAAAGCTCAGTGACACCTCTTGGACTTGATAATGGGAAAAAATACTGCAGCTGGGAAACATTAATTTTCCAAACATTACAAATGCTTTGAAAGAGCTTAGCTATTTTCAAAGTGCATAAGACAGATATCAGCTCTTCTGTTTAATACAGAAGCTTTTCATGTCACTTTCTGTTTACTGGTCTTTGATAAACTTCCTTAGTTGACTTTGGCATTTCACAGTTCTTTACCAGCAAAGAACAATATACCTTCTATAAAGCACCCAGTGGCCTTCACAGCAGCTCTTGTGCTATCAGATTCAAGATAAACACTGGTATATGTTCTTTCAAGCAAGTAAAATGTCTCAATGTATAACACATCTGTGTTCAGTCCTGCAAAGTTGCTTTTATGTGACTAACACCACTTAAACAACCAAAGGTATATTTCCATGTTAAGAGCCTTAAGCTGAAAGTGGAATCAACCTGCACTGATCAGATCCATGTATCAGCTAATTACCACAAAGTCATTGGTTATGTCAATGGTTTTAGTTTATCACAAATAGCATAAAATTGTTAAGGAAGAGATTAATAAAAGGAGAAGAATACATTGCTTCTTCCATAGTTCTTTCATTACTTCTTTTAGTTTTCTTTCCCTCTCTTATTCTCCTGTTTTGCCTTTACAGACGGTGGATCCACAATCACGTTGCTTTGGTCTATGAAGTTACCGATTGCCAGCTGCTATGTAGGAGCTGCCTGTAGAGGTATACGCTGTAAGCCTGTAGCAAATTAAGTGAAATTCAACTTGCCATAGCACATAATTGAAAGAGTATAAACAACATGAAAATGTATCATGTTTTCAAGGATTAAAAATGTTCACATACAAAGAATTGTCAAGACGTATGTGATGTGTGGTAACTTGTTTACCTGCTGTAGTTTGACAGTGTGTCTGAACTCCAACACTGCCTCAATCATAATTTTTTGAGTTGACTTCCCTAACGTTTACATCCTCACAAAAATTCCACTTAGACTGTTAGTAGACTATAATCAAATATTGATTTAGAGAGGTTCCCTTCAAAAGTTGCAAATCATTTCTTTGTGTCCTTGCTGGAAGTAGATCTGTGTGTTTCTTCCCACCTTTCCACTTCCTTTGGTGTTCTTTAATATTATTGACCATTTTCTGCTAACGCAGTATGTGCATGTTGTTTCATGCCTCCCACTTTCATCTGTCCTCGCCAATCACAAAATTACTCTCCTTTCTTTCCACGCTTAAGTTATAATTTCAAGTAATTCACTGACATTCTTTTCATTATGGAACAGTAAAATCATCAGCAATCTAATTTTCAGGGGAAAAAAAAAAGTTTTTTAATTTTGCAACATTATGGTACATGGCACATATCTTTTATGTCACATCATCTGTGCTATATGTCTTTTTATATTCTTTTTTTCTGGTCCATTTTGATATTTTTTCTCCCCCTAAACATTCTATAATCTCTTACATTGAATAGATAAGACATAATTAGATGACATCTCCCATTCAAACTTGAACGGTTTGTGAAATTAATACCTCATTCACAATTCGTTACTTTCCCAGTGGAACCTGAGTGCTTCTACAGTTCTCTAGTGTTATTCTAATTTGTACTAAAATATATCACAGAGCTCATTTGTTCAAATATCACATATCACATGTGTTTTAAATATCTTCAGGGATGGTGACTCAACCATGTCCCTAGGCAGCCTGTTCCAATGTTCAACAATTCTTTCAGTGAAGGTATTTTTCCTAATATCCAACCTAAATCTCACCTGGAACTTGAGCCCCTTTTGCCTTCTCCTACCACTTGTTTCTTGCGATAAGAGGCTGATCTCCACCTTGCTACAGCCTCCTTTCAGGTACTTGTAGAGAGTGATGAGATCTTCCCTGAGCCTCCTTTTCTCCATGTTAAACAACCACAGTTCCCTCAGCTGCTCCTCATAAGACTTATTCTCAAGACCCTTCACCATCTTCATTGCCCTTTTTTGGACATGCTCCAGCTCCTCAATGTCTTTCCTGGAGCGAAGGACCAGAAATTGAACACAGTATTTGAGGTATAGCCTCACCAGTGTCATGTCCAGGGGGACGATCATTCTCCTAGTCCTGCTGGCCACACTATTTGTGATACAAGTGAGGCTGACATTGCTAGACGTGTCATTTTGCGACAGACATGCAACAGGATAGTCTCTAGCTTTTGCTAAAGTCACCAAGTAAACTAAAACAGGCCTTCCTTCTATCACCATCCGTGAATATTCACATCTAAGGAGAAATTGTCAACTCCATTGATACTACTTCTCAGCCTGACTTCTGTCTAGAGATTACCAAAAAAGTATTTCAGAAAGAAACATAAAGTGGCAGCTGAATGACAAGAAGGCTGATGCCTGACTGAATGATGCTGAAAAGGATTTTTTAAACTTCTTTTATTTGGGGAGTTGAAGAGAACATAGGACCTGTCTATCATCTTGAGGCAGGAAAGGAGGAAGTAAAAAGCTGCTCCTTATTGTGTTAGAACAAGTAATAGATTGTTTTCTCCTTAGTTGCCTGCCTCCTGTAGCTAAGAAAAAGAGCCAGGATCTTCTGCTACTGAGGTCCCAGATAAAATCCATATTGGACCAAAATCTTTTCCAGCGTTTTTACCCACCATCTGAGTTCAAGCTGTTCAAGTGTGATTTTTTTTTTCTAGCTTGTATGTAATTGTGTGTTCTAAGAAATTGATACTTTGTTGTGCACTTAGAAAGGCATAATACTATCACTGTAGTATAAATCATGCTGATGACACAGAATAGGACAAAGCTGCTCGGCATTATCAATCGCTGTCAGAAAGAAAACCGGAAAGTTTATCTGACAAACATAACTACTTAATGATTTTTTTCCTACTTCAGAGCTTTCCAAAAGCCTGTCACTGATTTGTAGCTCCAGATTGCCACTAAAATTAAAAAGGTGGGTGTTTGACTTCCCCCGTGCCACTGAGAATTTCCTTTAATGTGTTTCATTTACTTCTTTGTGTTTCATTCTTCATCCAAAAAAAAATGTATAACTCACCCTCAGATATTCCCTTTTGTTTGTACCAAATAAGGGTGGGAGAATATTGTTAAGCATTTACATGAATATTAATTCTTGTTCCTGAGTGAGTTCACTTCAACTGTTTTCTTAACTGTTTCATGCTTGCTTCCTGTCAATATTGTAAAGATCAAGCTTTAGTAGTGATGAAATTCATTAAAGGTACCTTCAGCTTGAATGCTCATTTGCAAAACCCAAAATCTGAGTCACATAACCAATCAGTGATGTGAATTTCAAATGCCTAAGTCAGTATTGCACTTCAGAAATGTACCTCATTATGCGATTTAACGTTCTTACAAAATGAAATTCAGCTCTTTAGTGTGGAGCAAGGCAGAGCCAATTCATTGGCTGCAAATAAAAGTTAAATGGAGGTCAAGCACAGAGAGTACTCTTACAGTTATAGTGTAGATGTTAAGAGATATTTTGGTATTTAAAGATGCAGATCAGGCATGTGGTTCACATTACCAGATTAAGTGATTACTTCTATTGCTTTCACAGGAGGTTGAGACATCAAATCAGTTTATAAATTTGAACAATTCTACAGAACATCTATGTCTATTTTATGCACTCAAGATGGGATGACTCTCAGAATAATTTCTAGTCAGTAAAGGGCTGGGCATCATCAAAGGGAAATTTACCCTGTCTCTTTAAGGCATCTGGGTTAAATGGGATGAATCCTCTTCTTTCTGCGTTGACTATATGTCATGACTGGCCTAGACTAGACATCTCAAGGTGAGAGTTATATTTTTCAAACTCTCTTTTATGTATTTTGTTCGAATCATAAGATAAAGTAGACGGAAATAATCCAAAGCTTCACAGTTCTACTGGTTAGAGGATGAAAATGTAAATATCTATTTGCATAATGAAAATTCCTGAAGTTTTCTTGAACTAAACGCAAGGAGCAGTTTAACTAGAGGAAATTGTAAAACATATTTTCCTATTTACATGTTAAGATTGAGATAGTGTGAATGTTGATATCTTTGTATATCCTCATGCTGTGTCAGTTTTTCCACCAAATCATTGAGATCTTAATTTTCGTGTATTTACTTGCTGTTATTCACTTAACAACTTTTAAATGGTTATCATTACATTTTTTAGTTGAAATTGCAAACAACAAGATTTTGGATTGCAAAACATTGGGTGACAGTACAAGACTGCCTTGCTCAGGAAACCAAACATCAAGATGATCCTTGATGCTATTTCTTTGTATCTTGCATTTATTCTCATGAAGAATCTCAGAATAAAATCAGATTAAAATTTAATCTTTGTGTGTAGTCACCATCTGGGTCCTGCAAATATTGGCAAAGTTCCCAAACAAAATTTCATAACCTAGAATGCTCAGGGTGAAAACCTGGGTGCATTGATGTCAAATGTAAAATTTTTATTGATTTTCATGTACCGAGGAACTCATTGCAATTATAAACATAAATCAGTAAACAATATATCATTGAAATTTTTAATTTGTAAAATTAATAAAGGGTATAGACAGATTTTCTCTCTCTTTATACATCACCTTTAGCTATTATATGTCCTCCCATGACCTGAAATTTGAGCTCCTGAGTAGTTCTAATTATTCAGAGCAGACTTACTGTAGAAATGGCTTACACATCTGTCATATTCCCCTAAAAGGCAGATTTAAAGCCTATACTGTATTTATTATGCTAATTCACTTTGAAATCTATGGTGAAGGTGCCTCATGCCTTTCAAACTGAGTTTGCATAGTAAATTTAGCATGGGTGTCAGTGGCCCACAAACATTGTCCCTGAAGCAACTTTAACAGTTAGTACCCTAAAAAAGTGTGTAGTACACACACTGTGAAATACACAGGCAGTGAAAAAAAAGGAGAAAAAAGACCTTTTTTTTTGTGCTCTGCCTTTTAGTAGTTCTGAGTTTAGGTTTATTTAATATCTCTGGTTGTTGCAATCATGCTTTCAGAAGCAAAAGCACTTAGCAATTGTCCTGCTAATGTGGTCTTTCCATAAAATGGGTAGCTTTTATCAGAATTAGCCTTTTCCAGACTGAAGTGTTAAAAGTTGTTTTTATTGTTGCCAAACAGGTTATTTTCTTCAAAAAAAAATAACCACCATCACCCACCATCAGTGAAAGGCAAAATATTTAATTCAGTAGTATTGTCCTTTTTAACACCACTACCCATAGCAAGACATAATTGGCAACATATAGACATGAAACAGAGATTTTTTTAATACCTGTTAAAGTAAAATGTTACAATCAGCTTGAAAAGAATATGCCTCCCCAATGTATGCTAAGTGATATCACAGTTATTTTTCCGGTTAAAAAAATATAATAAAATGAAGTGCAGGTTTTCTGTACACTCAATACCTAAGAGTGAAAATAATAGTGGAATTCAGTAGTTACTCCTCCCTGCTAAATATTGCAAGCCATATAATTTTAAAGTTAAATTTAAGAGAAATATAATGTGTTTAACTATACAAATGGACAATTAAGGAAGACAAACAACACTAATATTGCTCCATGGTAGCAGTTTTGGCTATAACATAATACTTTTTTTTTTTCCCCAGGTTAAAGTGATTAAAAGTTTGCATTTATTTTACGTTTTTTTCCTAAATGTGTCATTAGAAGGTGAGATTGAAGTTGCTCTGTTGCCTTAAGTGTATTTCAATATCAATATCATAGACATTTTGCGTACATAAGAATTCACAAAATCCGGTCTGATTTGTAATCTTCAATTAGTCATTTCCTTGCTTTACTCCACATGTCTTCTTTTGACTTCTAGGGGATGCATTGTGTTAATGAACACTAACACAGCTTTTATAGTCCTTGAATTCCACTGTTTGTACAATGTCTCTTAAGTAGTAAGACCATTAGATATTATGAGATGATTAATGAATAATTAAAAAAAAAAGTGATGCATTCTTTAGAAGTTCTTTTAGTTATGTGGTTTTGGTTTTTTTACAAAACATTCATGGAAATTCCACATAGCTATAAAAATATATACCCCTGAAAGGTGATGAAAACACTTAAATAAAAAGAAACAATATTAAATGAAAAATTAGATATCAGGCAACTCAAACAGGAACTGTGGCCAAAGAAGTGCTCTTAAAACTACAAAAATATGTGAAAATAATTTTCTTATGATCACCACAGTGCTTTTACATCTGAGCTAGTGAAGTATAAGATATTTAACATATATGTATTTTCAGGTCAGTTTTTCTCTCGTTCTCTATCTTCTAAGCTGAAACCAAGGTGAAAATTATACCCTTTATCTTGGATTGCTAATGGCTTTTTAGCTGTCATACATGACAATATGGAGCAGGTATTTCTGTTTAATTACCTTGGAAATGATCACACTTAAAATGCAGCTGAAGGCACCAATTCTGAATTGAGGCTTACTATTCAAATTTAGTTTATCCACTGAGTGAAAAGAAAATGAGCTGTGTTTAGCATAGATCTTCATCTCTCACAACATAGCAATTAAAGTGTATTCTGCAAAATGTTGTTTCAATAGTCAAGAAAGCTCATTTCAATGACAAATTCTATTATGTTTATACATTGAGCTATAAAAAGAGTGATGTGAAGAAAAAATATTTCATCTGCAACACTGAAAGTACATAGAGAAAATATCTGATGTATTTTATACACTACTTTTGCCAGTTTCCATTTCCATGTAACTACATATGTGTATGGATCTATATGTATATATATACACGTATGTAAGTGTGTTTGTAGGTATGTGCAAATAAACAAATTGATGGAATTACTCATTTAAAATTAATATAAAATATTAATTTCATGATCAATAGAGCCTATCCTTAAATTACAATCAGTCCTGCAAAAAATTCATTCGTTTACCATAAGCTTCATATTTATGGTTGTAACTAAAATATATATATGTATAATGAATACCATTAAATGATGATTTTTTTAAAAAAAAAACACACAAGGAGCTTTAATTGTGTACAAAACCTGTTGTTCTACTGTATACTACAACTTCAGTAAAACATTTACGTCCTCAGGAAATGGAATGGGAATGGTTTTAAGTGTATATTTACTAAGAGAGTAATGAAAGGCTTACTCATCAAGAATAAAAAGAGACCAGGAATTTTACTACAGAATAAATGCAACTAAGGGTGATGGACTTCATTGACTGTATGAAGGCAGAGAAGCCATTTAAGGAAAAAGATTCTGTAGGGATGTTCCGCCAATCACACTTTCCTTCTGCCACGTCACCAGTGAGGTTATTGCAGAGCATGTCTCTGAAGAAGAAAGACAACAGCCCAATTTCCACCATGTTATAATTTTGCTATCTACAAGCTTTCTGGTTGTATTTGGTTTCCATGGCAAGGTTTTTGTAGTGGTGGGGCCTATAAAGGTGGCTTCTGTGAGAAGCTACTAGAAACTTTTCCCATGTCCAACAGAATTAATGCCAGACCATTCCAAGACAGACCTGCCACTGCCAAGTCCAAGTCCATCAGTGACAGTGGCAGCACCTCTAAGATAACATGTTTAAGAAGGGGAAAGAGAAAACTGCATAACAACCTGAACCCAGAGAGAGGAGTGAGAATAAGTAAGGAAACAGCCCTGAAGACGTCAGGGTCAGCGAAGAGGCAGGGTGAGAAAGTGCTTCAGGAGCCAGTGCAGAGATTGTCCTGAAACCTGTGGTTAAGACCATGGTGAGACAGGCTGTCCCTTGCAGCTTGTGGAGGTTACCATTAGAGCAGATATCCATTTGCAGACCACAGAGGACCCTATGTCAGGGCAGGTGGATGCCCAAAGGAGGCTGTGACCCCAAGAGAGGCCTATGCTGAAGTAGGGTCCTGGCAGGACCTGTGGTGAGAGGACTCCACACTGAAACAGGTTTGATGGCAGGACTTGTTGGCCCTGTGGGGGACCCACAGGGAGGACTGTAACTCATGGAAATGACTCATGTTGGAGCAGTTCATGTAGAATTGTGGTCCATGGTGTAGTGCTTTTACCCTGACTGGCTGCCAGGTTCTCACACAGCTGCTCTATCCCTCTCCCTTCTCTGCTAGACAGAGGGAGAAAATATATCGAAGGGCCCATGGTTCGAGATAAGGACAGGGAGATCAGCTGCATCTACCATCCCGGGCAAAACAGACTGCCTATTCCCCACCTCCCTGTGCTGCTGCACGGGAAGAGGTAGAGAAAATCAGGAGTAAAGTTGAGCCCAGGCAGAAGGGAGGGGTAGGAGAAAGGTACTTTTAAGATTTAACTTTATTTGTCATTATCCTACTGATTGGATTGGTAATGAATTATACAAATTTCCCCAAGTAAAGTCTGCCTTGCTGTGGCAGTAATTGCTGAGTGGTCTTCCTGTCCTTATTTCAACCCATCAGCCTTTCATTATATTTCATCTCCACTGTGTATCTGAAGGTGAGAGTGACAGAGTGGCTTTGGTGGGAACCTGGTACCCCACCAAGATTAACCCACCACACTGGTTAAAAGGCAGAAAGAAATTGCATGATTTTTCAAAGGGATTTAGTATTCATGACTCAGTTGTTCTTCTCTGCTATTTCATAACATATGTCTCTCGGAGTTCTACATCTAAGTTTCAAGTCCACACTGAAAAAAAAGATTCCTCTGTTCTTTGCATGAGCTCTGCCCCATGGTTGGGAAAGGCTACTGAGCCCCTTTAGGTCTCAGATAGCCTGCTAAATTTGTTTCTGTACACAGCAGAGTGAAATGATGTTCAGAGACCTGCCTCTGGGTTCATCTGAGAGAAAATCACATTGCTTATGATGTTGGAGCTATGTTTTCTGGTTATATAAAGTATGCTCCACACAACAGTGTGCATGTATCCTAAGTATTGTATCAGACCAGAAATAAAAATAAAATTTTTATCTTAGACCTCTAAATATGAATTTTTAAGAAGTCCATTTTTGGCAGAATGTGTTGAAAAAGTGAGCCTGTCTCTAAATTAGTTCTCTAAGAAGAGAGTATTATTCATGTAAGTTCAAACACTCTAGATGATGGCACAATTCCTGTACGAATCTGAAATGTATTGACATTTTAAAATTACCTCAAACTTCAGTATCATCTTCCACAGAACACAAATGAAAACAGTATTTCTTCTATTATTGCATTCTTCAGATTTTTTTTTACAAGGAACTGGACTGTGTCATATCAAAACCACATGTCTGCATAGGTTGCATATCTTAAACATATTAAAATAATATTAATGTGAGCCCAAATTCAGTCTTTAATTTTTCTGGGAAGAAAAAAATATCTTTACTACCTTATTTAGTACATAACAAATAATGATATATATAGTTATTGGATCATATTGTGAAATGTAACTATAAATATAATTATACATACAGCTATGCATATAGTTCTAATAATTATAATTATAATTATAAGAATATTATCTTAATTGTATAGAATTATCAAATCTAATAATATTCACAACTGGAAATATTTAAATTTAGAAATAAACTCAAAGAAAAGAATTTTTAACAGGAAGATAATGCAATAGAAAACCTACATTTTAATATGTTCACGTAGTTTTATAAACCTTAGAAATCAAATAATCTTTCACAAAATACTATATCTAGCATATTAATTTATGATTTCTGCCAAAGCTGAACTGAATGTTCTGGGTTTTTTCTACAGATGAGTGTACACATTAATTATAAAAATGATAGAAAAATATCTGGATCTAAATTAAACCTAGAAAATTGTATTGCTTTAAGGATTCAACTTTCTGAAATTTTTGTTCTTGTCAGAGATAATTTTAAACCACCAATTCAACATGGTGAAATGGTGCAATTCAAATTAAAAATGTCATAAATACTGCAGCTCAATAAAATCTACCACTTGCACTTTTCAATAATATATTTTTTTAACAAATATATATATACACATTTTTTTTTTTTTTTTTTTTTTTTTTTATTTCATAGTGTATACTCGCAAGTTTGCTGGTGATACAAAATTGGGAGGAGTGGCTGACACACCAGAGGGTTTCACTGGCCTCCATCATGACCTGGACAAGCTGGAGTGCTGCGCAGAGAGGAACCTCACAAGGTTCAGCAAAGGCAAATGTAGGATCCTGCACCTACAGAGGAACAATCCCGTGAACCAAGATAGGTTAGAGGTAGACGTTCTAGAAAGCAACCTTGAGGAGAAGCATCTTGGAGTCCTGGCAGACAGCAAGTTAACCATGAGCCAGCAGTGTGCCTGGTTGCCAAAGAGGCTAATGGTATCCTGGGCTACATTAAGAAGAGTGTAGGTCAAGGGATGTCATACTCCCTCTCTATTTTGCCCTGGTGAGGTCACATCCGGAATACTTTGTTGAGTTCTGGGTTTCCCAGTTCAAGGGAGACAGAGAACTACTGGAGAGAGTAGTGGGGGATTAGAGCATCTCTCTTACAAGGAAAGGCTGAGAGAGCTGAGATTATTTAATCTGGAAAAGAGAAAACTGGAAGGAGACCTTATAAATGTCTATAAATATCTAAAGGGAGGATGGAGTCAGACTTTTTTTCAGTAGTGCTCAGTGACAGGACAGGGGGCAACAAGCACAAGTTGAAACACAGGAAGTTTCATTTAGATATGAGGAAGAACTTCTTTACTGTTAGGGTGACAGAGTACTGGAACAGGCTGCCCTGGGAGGTCATGGAGTCTCCGTCTTTGGAGACTTTCAAAACCCACCTAGATGCAATCCTGTGTGATGTGCGCTCGGCAATCCCTTTTTAGTAGGGAGGTTGGACTGGATATCTCCAACTCCAACAATTCTGTGATTCTGTGATTGATTCTGTGATTCTGTGATTACTGCACTACAGTCATGGAAGAATTTTAAAATAGAATAAACAGAAAAAAAAACAACAGCAAAAATGACAATAACAAAACCGCACAAAAATCCAGACAAAGACGCTCAGAACCTTCAAGAATAGTTGATATAAACCTGCAGTACTCACAGCGCTATCATTGCAGTGAAACATTGACTGTAAAACCAAGCTGCTGCACAGCTCAGTCATAAAGGATAAGAACTCTTCTTGCAAGTGAGGTTGTGACAGCACAAGATAGAAGTGACAATAACAGAACAAAACAAAACAAAACCCCAAACAAAGCCACTTCAGTATATACTATGATCCTATGATTTAAAAGCAGATTTTTTTTTAAGGAATTCACTAATTTTTTTTTTGCAAACAGAGAGACAGACACAGAATAGATTACATAGTGTAATTTTGCAGTGATTTCCTGGGTACAAAATACGAAAAACAAAGTGAAATTCTTTTAGGCATCTTATTCTTTTAGAATATGAAAGCCACTCTGCTAAATTATTTGCCAGTTCCATTGTTATGCTAAACTAAGCCCCAGATAACGTAAAATCTCTCTCTGTCATATCTTCTCAGCTTTCAAAACTTGTCTATTAAGGGTTGCCTACCTTGGAAATTGCATCCAAATGGTTGTGTTTAAAATATGTTGATTGTCAATGCCCCATTTATTTGCCTCATCCTTTATAAAATTCATTTAT
The DNA here is from genome assembly GCA_020746105.1 of Trogon surrucura. Classification (NCBI taxonomy): domain Eukaryota; kingdom Metazoa; phylum Chordata; class Aves; order Trogoniformes; family Trogonidae; genus Trogon; species Trogon surrucura. The sequence continues at coordinate 37,170,325 of CM036617.1, forward strand.
ATTTTCAGTCTCCACAACCTCTACTGATGACATGAAATATGTACTGAAGAATATGATATTTATACTCTGGTTTTCTGACACAGTTTCCTCTAGAGTCTCCCCCTTTCAAAGTACTTCTTAATTCTCCTCTGTATCTATATCTTATTAGTTTCTTATCCTTTATCTTCACTTTCTCTTGCACTATATCATTTCTGTCTGCTCCAGGGAAGCACCATTAAACCATCTCAAAATGTCTACATCAGATTCTCAAAATAGAAATGGCCAAACAATATTCGTTATCTTTGACAATTTAGGATTTCCGGTGGCAAACAAGTAGCATTAAGGTTTTGTGAGATTTGGTCTCCTCTTTATAACTATTGATTTGCTTTTACAGATATGAAATTTATTCTGCCGTCTAAAAACTGAGTCAATAAGTATTATGATGTCCAGATGTAACTTTTCAATCATAAATATTTTTTTTTCCTTACACACATTTTAAATCACTAACAAAACTTGTTACCTCTCTGTTCCTACCTTTTGGAATATTCTGAACAACACAAATAACACCACAGGTACCCAAGATTAGTTGTCACCCTTCATTGATGAAATAACAATTTATTCTTATACTTTATTTTCTTTCTCTTAATCATTGCTTAATGCATGAGAGGATTTTTTTCCTTCTATTTTGAGACAGCTTAATTTCTTTAAAAGCCTATTATAAAGATCTCTTGAAAGCTTTTGAAAATCCAAGTACACTAAATCCACATGAATAACCTCATCATGCTTCTTGAGTACTTTAAAATAATTCTAATAAATTTGTGAAACATAATTTCCTTCAAAAATGTATCTCTTCTGTCCACTTCTTCTCATGATCATATTACCCTCTTATTCTGTAGTTCTTGGCTAATTCTACTGCTAACCATAATTTCTTCATATTTGACATATATTGAGGTTAAATGGACTGATTTGAAATTTGCCAGACTACTTTTTGTGGTGAAGACTGCATTTTTACTTTTTTTTTTTTAACAAATTACATAACAGATATTCAGGAGATTTATATTGCAGTTCCTTCAAAATTCAGGGGCAAGCAACTGCTTTCCTAAAGTCGTTAAAACTACAGTACAGATGGTGAGTATGGAGGAGTCAGTAACAGATCCTGCTTTCAGAACAACGATGCTCTCTGATCTGCAGAAATTGCAGGAACCTTTTTCCTCACTGCAGTGTTTGTTGTTGTCTGTTTGAGAATTGTCACAATGGAGCTGGCTTTACGCACAAACCCATTAGTCTCATTCATTCAAAGTGAAAGGCATCTGAGATAAATCCAATTGTAACAGACTGGAACTCAGGCTGCCACCACTCCTCCTGATATTATCTTGACGTGTATGAGAAGGTACCATCCTCCACCCTCAGCAAGAGGAAAGATTTTACAACCAAATAATCATGACACCTTGAACTAGTTGCAAAGGGACAAGTGTGGGTTTGACAGAACTCATTGGTCTGAGGAGATCAGAACATTAGACAACTATCAAGCAGTTAAAGACAAAGTATCTGACCAGTGTTTATTTACAAGTGGTTCCTGCCAACTAAATTTCCAGTGTGGCTCACCAGCTTGCCAACTCCAGCGAAACTCAAGCTTCCAAGTCAGCCAGCCAGATAGGCTATTTCCATAAAGCCCACAGAAATCATTGTGAATGTTACTCTGTTGTTGGTGTTTCCAGGACTTATACTTCTGAAACATAGGAACTGCTGCATCCGGACTGTCAAGATCACGAGGACTATTGCATCCATGTTTCCAAGGCTTACAACCTAGAAGCCTGACTCAGTCATCACCCTGTAAAGGTAGATGCCAACACTTCCATTTGTACTTCTAGTGAGAGGAAAACTAAATATCAAACTACTAAATTGTTCTACCAACCAGAATTTCCTCTTTCCTGTAGGACCCTCATGACTTTTAAATAGAGTAAGGTCAGAATTACCTGTGATAATCTATGATGCACTTGGGACTTTTTTGCTTTTAGAAACAAATTTCTGGAGCTCTGTGAGAAAAACAGAGGTAGGCACAACAGAAGAAAGATGCAGATATGAAGAAGTAAAAAAAAATACCAACAAAAACAGTAAGAAGTATACGTTACCAGAATAATTCCTAACTTCAGAAGATTCGTTTGGGTGTAATGTTGGGGGATACGGTTTAGGTGTGGACTTTGTAGAATAGGGTTGTAGGTTGGACTTGATGATCCCAAGGGTCTTTTGCAACATGAATGTTTCTATGATTTTATGGTTTTTAGTACATCTGCTTGATTTCACTGTAATCTCTACAGACTTCGTAGATCTCCGAGGTATGTCTCAGTTTTCTTTCCTCTTAGATCTCCTTAGATATTTTATGTGAGACTTTAAAATAAATGTTCGTAAGGGAGAATGTGCAGTACAGTATTTTTTTCCAGTCTCCCAATATCTCAAAAGAAAACTCGATTAATCTCTTCTGCCTATCTGCAGCAATGTTTTGAAAATATCTTACTGGTTCTCTACCACGGTGGTGTTGTATAAATAAATTGCCATAAAATCACAACATAGGAAAGGAAAAAGCAGATGGTAAGGTGGAAAATGCTAAGTCACAGTAAAAACTGTACAGTCCCATAAATCTTTTGCTTAACCTTTCTTTTTTTTTTTTGTTTTACAGATTTCTGTATTGCAGCAGAACATCTACATGTTTACAAAATCAAGCATTTAAATAATAAAAACCCCCAAACAAACAGTCTATATTTTACAGCAGCTATGCCATGGTAGCAGCAAAAGTAAGGTGGCCTGCAATGCTGAATATTCTGCTAGGTCTTTCATGTGTCCCTTGCTCAGGAATGTTGCTATGTTCATTCCTGGAGGAATTCCTCTGAGTCACTGAAACCTTTCTATCCCCTTAACTAACTGCTAACTAATATTTAAGACAGAATCTAACAGAGGTGAAAAGTAAAGAAAAAAACTTTGAGAAAAATCATAGGATGGAATTTCTCAATAATCAGATACATCTTCCTATCTATTACAGGCAGCAATGTATTATGAGAGTTTTCAGGTTAAAGGAACAAATACTTAGTTTTCTGTGTGCTAGCATAGCTTTATTCTTCATCAGTACTGAAGAAAAGAAAAATGACATTTTTGGAAGGTATGTGTTGCATAATTCAAGACAGATTTAACTTTTATAGTATTACCTTGTCAACCTCTTTTGAGGCCACTACCTATTGGCCACTTAAAAGAGATGCAGTGGATCTTTCTTTCACTTTCTGCATCAACTAAAATCTGACACTTTAAGATCCTTTTCTTATGATATAGTTAATGATCAGAGTAGATCAGCACTTACTGAGTGTCCAGTTCATAAGTAAATCAGAAAGAGGAACTGTATTTTCTAAGGAAGGTTAGGTAAATTCTGGAAAAGTCAATATGAGTCATCAGCCCCAGGGCTCTAATAAAGCAGGCGACAGCATCACATAACCTTTTATGTAGACAGATCAAGATCTACCTTCAAAAAAATTAGGTTGTGATTCTGTGATTTTTCTGCTGCTTTGATTTCAGAAGTCTGGTGCTTTGATTAGTGAAGACCTTTAAATTTGAATCCTGAATCGTGGACTCTCTATAGCTAGGTGTACCAGAGTGCCTATAACTTGTATGTGAGATAGATCACAGATATATCTTAGATAAGATTAGATCCAGGACTGTCCTGAAGTGTTTTTCTTGTAACTTCTCTGGAGATTTTAATGCAGATGTTTTTAAGAGAATCCTCTTTTATTTCTCACTTACCTCATACTTAGCAACTTCACAATTCCCGTACCAATTCTTTTTTCTTTAATTTCACATACAATTTAATTTTTGAAATCATTACTTTTTTTTTTCCCCATAGTTCTGAGTACGTAAGGCCTACTGCATTCCTATTGCTCAGAAAATTTTATTGAGGAAAGCTATGAGTTTAATCTGGCACCTTCAAACTTTAGTAAACTTGGTTCTAATTTTTACTTTGTAATTCATTATACAAAAAGCTTTGGGCAGTGTGAAGTTCAGATTAATGACCATTGCAGATGACAAAATCACATAAAAATGTCTTACTGATATCTCATTGCCCAGGACTTTTGATTTTGTTAAACTACATTTTTTTTAGTGGGGTGGAGAGTCATTTAAATGGTGATGATTCTAATAGTCTAGTCAGATTTATTCGTGTGAATCTAAGATATGGAGAGGGACATGATATTCCTCAACTTTTCTGTGCTCCTTAAGTGTTACATGGCAGTGATAGTGCAGGGTAACTATGTAAATAATGTCTCTAGTTTTTCTACTCTTCACTCTTCCACTGGATCATAGGAGTCCACTATTTTTTTTCAGACTTTAATGTATTCAGTCTTTTACAAAAAAATACTTTAATTACAGTACTACACATAATTGCTAGACCTTTTTGAACATGTAATGAGACATATGAAACCAGAATGAGTTATTTCACTTTCATCCTTCTTTTTAAATGATGTTCTCAAACCAATATTTATTAACTTTTCATATTGTTGGTCCCAGTAGAATTCCTTTCTTTTTGTCTTAGATAAAAACAACTATATAAGATGATGCATGACCAGGAGTATGATTCTGTCAATAAGATGCATTAATTAAAAAATTAATTAGACACAATTAGTTTCTTTCCCTCATGAGAGAAGAAAAGAGTTTTTCTATCTTGCTGTAAAGCATACTAAAAAAGGAGAAGTATGCATATATTGGTCGCTTAAATACTGCAGCCTTAATAAACTTCCTCTAGGGTTTCTTTCTCCAGGGTAGACACAAATTGTTTTCTTCAACTGGCTCACCCATCCCTAATCCACAGTTTGCCAACAAAATTCACTTCTGTTTTTCATGATATCTTAGCAGCTGCAGCAACAATATAGCTCCTCATGGACCTCACTCACATCTAAACGAAAACCATTTTGATGCAATGGAATAATTTGTGTTTAGTTACGTTACCTCAGGCCAGATGTACGGTAGGGTATATTAGATGCTCTGCACTATGTACTGAAAGTGTTTTTCCATTTTCGGTAAACACTGGAAATGCCTAATTCTTTCCTGATTTGGAGTGGGTCCCTCTTTAAGGTTAGGCATATGTATGTTTTGTAGGAGAAGGAAATCACGTAAACAGATATGAAAACATAACACAGTTAAAAATGTAGCTCATTCTCCCACATGCTTTGTGATTCTCCTTTGCAGACAGCATTTCTTTTACAGAAAGTGAAATAGTGAGAAGAAATGTTGTAAAATCATTTTCTTAATATATTACTTGTGTCATTATTCCTTCATTTTTTTTTTCTACAATAATAATCAGAAAATTACAGTGTGTTGTAAAATTAATAGAATTTCCCCCTCCTTAAGAAGAAGATGTGCCCTCTTTTTCTCTTTTTTATTTCTTTATTTGTCTTTCACTTAGCTTGTTGTTATTGTTTTTTTTTTTTTAAATCATGTCTTGAGTAAAATTAGTGAATGACACTTTCGGCAGTGCTTGTCTTTCAGGAGCTTCTTCAGTTGTTGAAAAAAGCCTCTACCACACAGCAGTTAATCTCATTACAAAACAGGCATTGTAATATGTTTAAGATAATGGGATGAATTGCCCTCTGGAAATACCTATTTATCACCAACCATAAGGAAGATCCAGATAACTAACTTATCCTAGGCACTTATCCTAGGTCTTCAGCTAAAGTAGGATGACATGAATCTCAGTAAAAAAGTTATTTTCTGGAATTTTCTGTGTCCTAAAAGAAAGAAATACACTTCTGATTCTGAATATATATATACGTATATATTTAAATTGGTAATGAATAACACATCTTGTTTTACTTGAGGAAGAAAATATTTGATCTTACAGTTGGAAGAATATGACAAAATATTAAGGAGAAATAAGTAAGGGATTTAAAAAAATACTAAAGTGAAGAGAGCAGGATGCAAGATACTTCTAAAATGTCAGGAGTTTTGCCACTTTTCCTTTGTAATATCTAATCAATAAAAATTACATTAGAGAAGAACATAGCTGTTTGATGACAGTAGAACTGTCAGTGCCAGAAGTGATCATAATGTCAATTATTTTATAACTGTCACTTAATAAATTACTAAATTTCTACAGATCGATCCTATGCTTTGTGTCTCTGTGTTTCCTTGTTTACTTCTGGTTTTCTCTTGGTTGAGGCTGACTGTAAGAATCATGAACAATGCCAGAATATTGAAAATATAGCTCTGAAGTAGATAAGGTAACAAAAGATCATTAAAGAAATAATTAAAAACTAATAATGTGAAACTTAAACTAGTAAATACACTAACATATGCCTTAAAGACAGAAAGGATATCTGTCTTTCTCCCTATATAATTAACCTCAACAAGGGAAGACCCTTTTTTATTTCTAGCCGGAAGGTATTGAGCCTTTTTAATTGCTGTTTGTGGCAACTGGATAGTCACTAAAGAAAATATGAGACAGTATGAAGCCAGAATTACAAAATATGTATTATGATATGCCAAAAAATAGCTAAACAAAATACTCAAATCTTCTTGAAAATTTCTTTATGGAGACTTTTTTTAGGGGATTTATTTTTGTTTGTTTCTTTTTTTCTTTTCTTTGAAGTTCAGAAAGTTTCTTCTAGCTTTTCCATAAATTCCTGTGATGTCATGTTATGATATCTGTCATGTTCTGTTTTCACGTAACCATGGTAAATAATCATCACCATTTTCAAAGCCAAGAACTGGATTTTTCACTTCAGAAGATAGTGTATTTTGTGTCTATAATAGCAACTCAACTCAGTAAAACTTGACCATAGAAATAAAATAGTATTCACTTCTGTAATTCTGATGGTTGTCAGGTGATAAACCAAGATGAAAAGTTCATTCTCTAGCAGCTTTCTCATATATTACAGACTTGCCAGCTATGTAAGCACCATGCCACTGCTGTATTTAGTCTAACCAAATTTCTCTAGAATAGCAAGTTGTTAGGGATATTAAATGTCTCAACTGGCTAAACTGAAAGGTGGCAGTTAAACAGGTTGAATGAATATGTTCTCATTCAAGTAGTGTGTCCCAAACGCTTCCATCATCATACACTTTTCAAGATCACTTGTTTACTGGAACGTACTTTGAACAACCACCAGACTTCTCTTAAGGTTTCTGTCATTAGCTGGTTACTCCTTATGCTTATGCTCATACATGTCACTGCAACAGCAGTCAAGATGTTCAGGTTCAAGTGATCTTCAGGTGGTTCACAGACCCAGTTATGCCCTGAAGTCCAAAATTGGGCTTCCTTTTCACGAGTAGCATTGTCTTCATTAAATAACACTGCACAGAACCTGCCCTCAGCTCGTACAACTTAATGGGAAGAACAGGTGCCTTAATCATTCAATAAATAAAAATTAAACAGAAGCAGTCCTTATTTGTTTAAATAAAATCTCTTCATTTTAGAGAAAAAAAAAAAAAGGATAAGTGCAGTTTGTATGGTTTCTTTAGTTTTGAACTTCCTGTGTGTAAGCTCTTTTAACCAGGTCTTTAACCTCAGAAAGAAAATTTTGTGCAAGAAATTATGCATTTTTTGTGAATTTATATGTGAATATATATATGAATTATTGTGAATTTATATAAAGACCATCATTGGCTGCAAATGGATTTTGTTGTCTGGTTTTTTTTATTACACTTTGAATAATCTACCAAGTAATAATTAAAAAAAAAATAAAACCAGCTATGAATTTTAAGAATCTATCCAAGATTAATAAAAGTCTAGTCGCAAACATTCCTCACCATCAGGAGATAAGTTCTTCCATTTATGTTAATTCAGTTTGGTGGTTCACAACTTGTATTTTTACTGCAGTATGAACCAAAACACAAAAGCTCAAAAGCTTGGCATGTTTTGTAGAGAATAAATTAGTGAAATAAAACTTCAAATGGTTCATATGACTGTTGCTGGCACATAGTGTCCTAAGAAAACTGATTATGTTAGAGATCTTTTAGGAAATTAAAATTACTTTTTTACAATTGAATTATACACTAGCTGAAATGTTGAATACCTAAGTAAAAACAAGTACACTGATTTTTTTGTTGATGTTTTGTTTCGTTTTGTGTGTTTGTTGTTGTGTTGTTTTTTTTTTTTCCTTTCATTACTAAAAATGTTCTATATAGCAGCTGTTTTGAACAGATTCCAGATATCTTCAAGTTTTTATTCACAACTTCATGGTCTAGTTAAAGAGAAAGATTACTATTATACTACTACTACAAGCTAGTTTGCATCAAGTCCTCTAATGTGCTGGTAATCTCCTCTGTTTTAGTCTGTGATGTTTTTTTCCTTTCTAATGATTGTCTGTTTGGGATTTTAAGTTATTTTTATTTCAGATAATTGTGCATTAAAATCATTAGTTCTTGTTTCACAGTCCTTTTACTGACGAACTTTGCTTTTGAGTTTGACCTTTTCTTGCTGTCTTCTAAAATTCAGAGAAGTGTGACAAATTCACAGTAGTAATTTAAGCATAAACACTAGACTTTTTAAGCATAAAACCTGGACTTTTAGTTTGTTTTTTTCTCTAGTGTTTTATCTGCTTCTGCTTGAATATATTTGCACAGTGGTGGACTGAATGTCAAATTGAGTCACTCACTAATCTTTACAACTACTTTAGAGTAATTAAGCTAATATAATTTTTGGTATTTAAAAAAAAAAGAAAAAAAAATTAAATGCTCTAATTAAGGGTAAGACTAAACCTCTATATCTTCTCAAACTCTCAAACCCATCAACAGGATAGACAACAAAGATGAAGATTGGTCTTTTTGAAGTAAATAGCAAACCTCTCACTGACTCCACTGAGGCCAAGATTTCATTTTCATATGAGCTTGCAGGAGTTTGTGAATAATAGGAAGAAAAGGTCTAAATTGACAACGAATATTACTCAGAATGAATAATTCCACAAAGTCTATTTAAGAGAATTGTCTGGGAAAGATTTACACCATTCATTTTAAAGGAAAGAACCAGAAAATAGTAATAAATGAGGTGGTGACTCTTCTGAGCTATAGCCATATAAAAATATTTCCCTCTGGATAGAGGTGTTACTTTTATTGTGCAATAATAGTCTTCAATCTTGGGCTTCAGGCATTTTATCAGGATCTCAGTAAATGGTCTACCTTTAGGACAATATTTTATCATGATTGCCCTTAAAACTAGTTACTATTTATATGACAGAGCATTTATAGTTTTGATGGTTTGGTTCACTGGACATAATCATGCTACTGAACAGCCAGTGGTGACACAGATAGTTTCTTACATGAAACTACTAAAAGAAAAGCTATTTTAAATGTAAGATTTTTTTTTTTTGCTGTGACTGTTAAACCAATTATACATGCTGTTCCCTGAAACCCTAGAATATCCCATACTCTTATCACCAATTTGAAGAACAGACAATGGAAAAAACCAAGCAACAGAGAAAATTCTCCAGTTATATTCTTTTCTTTCCTCAAAGAGAGAAAGTGGGTAGGAAATACAAGTGCCAAATAAATAAAGCCAAAGAAACAACTTGTGATATTCATTCCTCTACAGACCAACTTGTCACTCTTAACAAGTCTTTTCAGAAGCTGGATTTCAGTCACTATAAGAAAATTGTAAAGTGTTCTGAAGAATTAATATTGAAGATATGTATTTGTATGAAAAAGGAACATGTTGTGGCAAATTGAAATGTATCCTACTCACATGTCAGTGCCTATTCAGTATGTAGCAACAAACATGTAGCTTTGTCATTGTACTGCTACTTCTCTGATATTGTGGAAACAGTTTTAGAACTGTAGTGGATCAATAATGTTCACTAAATCCTGGATTTTTTTTTTGCCATTAAGCTCTTGACTACAGATTACTAGTAGTGACACTGAGTATGTTGATTAGTCCTTTGTGAATACAGCATTTAAAATTACTAGATTAATAATTATTTAAATTATTTTCTTCTTTTTTTCACCTAGTGTACCTCTCCTTTTCTAACCAAGACAATTATATTTGGAGTGAAAAAGAAGAAAAACCAAAGAACCAATAAGGACAAATTTTGTCAGGGAATTGATTTAATTAAAACTAATGAGTCTGAAGGGAGGAATTTGAAAGAATAATTCTTTTAGAGAAAATTTACCCACAACAAGTATTTTAAAACCAGTCTGAATATTGTATGTCACATATGACATCATCAAGAAATGCTTGTATCTTTTAATATATGTAAGAGAATCAGAGTTTCTGTGTAAAGAATATGCGCCAGATAGATTCAAGCAAAAGGACTCATCCAACCTAGCTTTAGACTTCTACTATACAGCTGCCAACGTTTGAACAAGTCATTTTATAGCTATACTGATAGTCAATGAAGAGAAACAGGGTCCTTTAGAGCACTTTTAGCTTAATTTACCTGACTGAGGATGGGACTATGGTTTCAAAGAGGTGCCCACATCAACTACACAGAGGTGAGAATGATTAGCTCAAGTGAGTGCCCAACTGTTTTTTTCCTGAATCTTCAAGCTGGCCTGACAATTTGAAAAACTGTGTAATAGAGCCAGAACTAACAACTGTAGAGTAGCAGTCTCCAAATTTTGTTGACTGCACACCCCTACCAGTAAAAAATTTTGATCATGCGCACTAGTATATTTGTTTATTTATAAATTATATATATGTGTTTTGTGTTTACACAGTAAGGTTTTAGTAGCAGAAAGGTAGGCTACGGGGGTGACTCCTTTGAGGTGGGACATAGGACTGCCCCTGTCAGCCCCTGTTTGGTATACATGGTTCTGGCTGGCTCCAATATGGACCCACCACTGGCCATGAATTAATACACTATCTACATTATAAAACAGATGGAAACACTTAAGTTAAAAAAAAATAGATAAGATAAACATGCAAAGGATAAAATCAACATGATTTATAAAAATCTATTTCATTTGACATATTAACGGTACAAAATATACTTTCTTTCCACAGCCCAATGGATTGTTTTGAGCATCCCAGGGATCCCTCTTTGGAGACAACTGCCTCACAGAGTGGTCCTCAAGATTTGCGCCCCGATTTAGAGAGAAGTGGCAAGAGATATAGACCACACTACTGTTATGGAGACTACCAAGGAGGAAAAGGCCTGGGTCTTAAGAGAATTTCAGCTTCCTCTGCAGAGGTGACCATCTTCTCTGCACTCTATAGGAAGTTGTGGGGACCAGCATCTTCATCAGTTGCAGATGACATGAATTCTCTATAAATGTTTAATGATGTGGTCAGAAGAGAAGCAATGGAAGTTCTTTCTTTACTTAGTCTCGTTAAAAGCAACATCCCTTGTTTTCAAACTTGAAATACCTCTTCCATATAAAAACTTGTTTCTTTACTGTTTATTGCTGTGAATTATTGATATTATTTGTCACACATGAAAAATGCCAACATCATAGTTGGTCACTGGCAAGATGAGCATTGCTCTTGCAGAGGAAGTAACAGTGCATAATGTACAATTGAATCCAGGAAGAGACAAGCTCATTTCCTTATAGAAAGATTTTACTCTTGATGTTTTGTTTTGTTGAAGTAGATGTTTATAAGCTCAAGGAACAAACTGTATAAAATAATCTTTCCCTTTTTTTTTTTTTTGTTATAACACACACATGAAGACTCTGTTGAAGGAAAAATTAAAATAAGGATTGAGGCAGTTTAAATGCACCTTAAAGGAAAATACAGATTTGTTTCTACAAGGTATAAACCCCCCACTTCTACTGGCCAGAACTAGCATGTGTTCTGCCTTGATTTATTTGTATGTTGCAACTTCAGCAGAACTTTTGTTTTCATTTGTGGGTTTTTCTTTTTCTAGTCTTAAAATAATGTTGCTGATATTGCTGTCCCCCATTGATTTGCCAGGACTACAATTTTTCTTAAATACATAATCATTTATATAATCTCTTGAAGAAAAAAGAAAATTTCCCTGCTGAGCTATGACATCTGTCACCATGTTTGTTATTTCTTGTCATCAGTGAGGTTCTCCTACATACTTATTCACACCTTTCAAAGGACCACTGATATGGTAGTTACTCTCCACTTTGGTATTTAGAGGTATTCAAAAGAGTATTTGTCGTTGACACATCCTATGCAATGTAGTATAAACAGAATAGTAAACAGGCTCATTTTAATGAAGAGGCGTTTTAAGACAGCTTAAGGGAGAAATAGTAGTTCTAGTTTCATTTGTGGACTATACAACTAAAATTAGCTGCCAGTATCACTGTAATTCTATTTTTCCACTGGCAAACTAAAGGTCAGACTAGAGCAGGAATATATTTATAAGGTGTTATTTAATAGATCTGTAGTTTGTTAATTGAACTTTAGAGCACGCATCTCTCTGCTGGTACTTATGGTGACGACACACTGGTGAATGCAATGTAGGTACAGGAAAAATAGCTGTCTGATACTCTGTTCATTTGCATATCAGCTGTGATCAGGGTCTCAGTTCTGCTTATATTAATTTCATTTTCAACAGTACTGTGGTATCTAAGGAAGAACAAAAATTCAAGGAGACATTTTTGCTAAGCTGTTTTGTTACTTTGCCTTTCCATTTTTTTTTTTCTTGTCAGAATTTGACACATAACATAAAATTTTCAGAAGTGCCTACGGGCCATATTAAAAAAAAAAAAGGACTGAGGTATCTGAAGTTACTTACTCTGCAGATACCTACAACAAAGAGTGTGATCCTAAAAATTCATGTACAACCTCTGTAGGCATCTTACGATTCAAATGTAAAGTTTTCTGGGCACTAAAAATATATACCCAGAAGTTCCTAAATCCTCAAACAGATAAGTTCAGCATTTGAGTTCTTTTGGGATACAGAAGATAGGTATTCCTCTGCCCAAATCCCTCTGGAGTTGGCTCTGGGAAGTGATCTCAGAGTATGCATTATACAGGAGACACAGAATTGATGTCTTTCAAGCTGCCTTAGTATTTGCCACTGCCCTTTGAAATCCTGGTGGAAGCGAAACAACTCTTTAGTTTCTATATCCTGATCAGAAATTTCACTAAGCTTCTTTTTTTTTTTTTTCCCTATTGTCACTGAAAGACTCTGTATTTCCATTTCTTAGCCTAGTGAAGCAGACTTACACCACTAGAAAAAACACCAGGTGAGGAGTTCACCTTATCTTGTTCATTGCAGAAGCTGTGCCGCAATTCAGACTTATCTCTGGGGTCCCCAATACAAAAACGATTTGGACCTGTTGGAGCAAGTCCAGAAGAAAGCCACGAAGATGATCAGGGTGTTGGAGCACCTCCTCTACAAGAACAGGCTGAGAGAGTTGGGGCTGTTCAGCATGAAGAAGAGAAGGCTCCAGGGAAATCTCATAGTGGCCTTCCAGTACTTAACGGTGGCCTACAAGAAAGAAGGGGAAGGACTTCTTATCAGGGAGTGTAATGGTAGGACAAATGTCATGGTTTTGAGTCTGGTGGGATTTTGGGAAGCAGGGACAGAGCTGTGTAGGAAGATTCCTGTGAAACTTTGAGAGCCTCCTCCATCCCCAGGTAGGAGTTGGACCCGCATCTGACCAGAGGCAAGCCAGTCAAGCGCTTCTGCGATCTAGGTATTTAAGAGGCAACCCCATTGTTCTCTCTCTCTTTTGGTTTCAACTTATCTTGATCTGTCCTGTTTTTGTATTGGGAAATTTTTCTGCTGGAGGAGTTACAGGTGAGAGGATAACAAAGGAACTTAGTCCTGAGGAGAAAGAGGTGGAGAAGGGTCCTGGAGGAGAAGGACAAGGAGAAGGCTGCTGGAGTAGAACCTCTCCTTGGAACTCAGTGGCGGCTGAGATGGCAGGAAGATGATTGCCTGCTAGTCGAGGGAATTGACGGCAGGGAGAATGTCCAGGATGTGGTGGTATGTGAAGAATCCCATGCGAGAAGGGACGGAGACCAAGTATCAGTGGATGACATGCCCAAAGTGATCCCTGGCCCCAATGGACTCATGAGGAGGAAGAAGATTGCCTTCCATGAGGTGGACACCACGTGGCAGGAAGGAGAGACTGTGAGGAGCCTTCTTTCTCAAGGAGGGGCCGTTAAGGATGATGAGTAATGGCTAGATGGACTGCACCCCTCACTCCCTGTCCTCCCTTTCACCAAAGGGGGAGATGAGGTAGCCAGGAAGATGGGAGGGGTTGGTGAGGGGGAAGATATTTAAGATAAGGTTGTATTTATCAATGTATTCCTCTTACTGTCCTGCTTCGTAACTGGTGGTGGCAAATTAAATCTCTGTTTTCTCCCCAAGTCTCTCTGGTTTTTTACCTGCCATCTTAAATTGTAGATTATTACCTTCCTTGTCCTTAATCTCAATCCTTGAGACATTTTGGTTGAAGTTTCTCACTCCACATCTCTGTGGAGATAGGGGTGGGGGGAGGAGTGAGCAAGTGGTTCTCTGTTGTCAGCCCAGGCGGTCTGAACTATGACAAGGTAGTAATTGCAAACTGAAAGAGAATAGATTTAGGTTAGACATTAGGAAGAAATTCTTTACTGTGAGGGTGATGAGGCACTGGAACAAGCTACTCAGAGAAGTTACAGATGCTCCCTTTCCGGAAGTGTCCTAGGCCAGGTTGGATGAAGCTTTGAGCAACCTGACCTAGTGCAAGGTGTGCCTGCCCATGGTAATCAGGTTGGAACTGACTGATATTTAAAGTCCCTTTCAACCTAAAACGTTATATGATTCTACTATTCTGTTAATTTGACCAGAGAAAGGGAATAAAAGAATCTGTAGGCTAGCAGTTCTTGTGAGTGTGAATCATTCCAAGGACTGTTTAGCATTTTAGTTTAGACTTTCCTGACCTCTCAGTTGATTTCTTTCAAGAAACGGGTTTCTTTTTGCTCTCTCTTAAGCACTGAAGTGACATCATAGAATCATAGAACAGCTCAGGTTGGAAAAGACCCTTGGGATCATCAAGTCCAACCATTAACCCTACACTACAACCATTAACCCTACACTACAAGTTCACCCCTAAGCCATATCACCCAACACCACATCTAAGCGACACTTAAACACATCCAGGGATGGTGGCTCAAACACCTCCCTAGGCAGTCTGTTCCAGTGTCTGACCACTCTTTCCACGAAGAATTTTTTCCTAATGTGCAGTCTAAACTTGCTCTGTTGCAACTTGAACCCATTTGCCCTGGTTCTGTCCCTAATGACCTGTAAGAAGAGACCAGCACCAATCTCTCTACAATGTCCTTTCAAGTAATTTTAGAGCATGATAAGGTCCCCCCTCAGCCTCCCCTTCTTTAAACTGTATAGTCCCAGCTCCCTCAATCGCTTGTTTTAGATTTTAATGACTCTGGAGGAATTAAATTAAAAAATCACTTAGGGACTTCTGAGTGTTTGCACTGTAAACTATGGGACAAATACTTCATCACAGAAGATGCTGTTATATTGAATACAATAACAATGAACATTATTTATATGGTATATAATAAATATAAATAAAGTATTGGATCTTTTCTTGAATGTTAGTGAACTTCTGTTTTAGATCTTTTAGGCTTTCTTTCCTCTCTCAGTTTTACAGCTTTGTCCTGCTAATGGCACAAGAGCATCACAGAGCAAAATGCAGAGGCAGCAGCAGGAACTCCTAATCATTCCTTTTCAAGAAGATAAGCAACAGTCAGATTACTCATATTGATCACAGAATTGGCAATGTCTGCTGCCTGAATGTGTTTGCTTCAGGTGGAAAGGAAGAACAGACTGATATATTGGGACAGAGGGATGTTATAGGAGGAAAAGGGTCAGAGAGCAGAACAGTGTAGGAACCACTTACTTCTATTGCTGTATAAACTGTATGAATGAAGATTGTGCTAGCAATGAGCTTTTAAGCAAATTCCAAGTTGTGGGGATAGAAGCTGTCTTGTCCTAAGAGAACTGCTCATACACCTGAGTCACTACTGAGGTTTTTAGACTATTGAAGAGATAATTTACATGGGTATCTTTTTTGTCCTCAGTAAACCTTAGAGAACTGTTTTATAGTTAAAAGCAGGGACTCAATGTTTGCGTCATTCGTTAGTGGTCTGAGTAGAAGGATGGAAACTCTTTTTGACAAAACTCGTATTAAGCATGTTCTTTAAATTGTTTGTTTATTTAATTTGTATTCTGATGTTGAATATAAGTTAAAATGTTTTCTGTAGCAGGAATTGATGCACAGAATCACAGAATCACAGAATCACAGAATGTTAAAGGTTGGAAGGGACCTTAAAGATCATCTAGTCCAACCCCCCTGCCAGAGCAGGATCACCTACAGTAGAGCGCACAGGAACGCGTCCAGGTGGGTTTTGAATGTCTCAAGAGAAGGAGATTCCACAACCTCCCTGGGCAGCCTGTTCCAGTGCTCGGTCACCCTCACAGTAAAAAAGTTTTTCCTCATATTTTTCTGGAACCTCCTGTGTTCCAGCTTCCATCCATTGCCCCTTGTCTTGTCAGTGGACGCTGCTGAAAAGAGCCTGGCTCCATCCTCCTGACATTCCCCATTGACATATTTATAAACATTAATGAGGTCACCCCTCAGCCTCCTCTTCTCCAAGCTAAAGACACACAGCTCCTTCAGCCTTTCCTCATAAGGGAGATGCTCCACTCCCTTCACCATCTTTGTGGCTCTACGCTGGACTCTCTCAAGCAGCTCCCTGTCCTTCTTGAACTGAGGGGCCCAGAACTGGACACAATATTCCAGATGTGGCCTCACCAGGGCAGAGTAGAGGGGCAGGAGGACCTCTCTTGACCTACTTGCTACTCCCCTTCTAATACACCCCAGGATGCCATTGGCCTTCTTGGTCACAAGGGCACATTGCTGGCTCATGGTCATCCTGCTGTCCACTAGAACCCCCAGGTCCCTTTCCCCTGCGCTGCTCTCCAGCAGGGCAGTCCCCAACCTATATTGGCACATGGGGTTATTTTTTCCCAAGTGCAAAACTCTACACTTGCCCTTATTAAACTTCATAAGATTTCTCCCCGCCCAGCCCTCCAGCCTGTCTAGGTCTCTCTGAATGGAAGTCTTTCGATGGGACAGAAGCTTTGATTTCAAAGAAAATGTCTGTTCTTTAATACTGTCCATGTAAGTGGCGAGTATCCATTACTGATAGTGAAGTACAGCAGGAAGTTTCTGTCTTGTGTGCAATCATTGTAAATAATAATAATAAACAACTATTCTGAAATAAAAGACATGCTGCATTTGTATTTTTCAATAGCAAATTTTAGAGCATGAGCCCCTCAGGATTCACATGTGTAAGACTAATATAAGATTACTGCTGAGATTTGACTGCTCAATGGCTTCAGTACAGCAGGGAAATAATTTGAGGGAAAAAAAATTATCTTAACAAACAAAAAAAAAGCAATGAAGTCAGGGAGTTTGAGAATGAAATATACAGAATGATTTCTCACACAGTTTACCCTTGTGTCACTACCTCCCTGGAGTGTCAGTGATAAGAGGTGTTGCTATAACAACACTAATTAATTATAGTGGTATTTCATGTGTGGCAGTAAAAAGCCATGTCACAGAAGTCCTATTTTATGTCATAGCCAGTTGTGTAAACCAAGAGGTATATGATATTGTGATCAAGCATACTGCAGTAATTACTAAGAATGGTCAGCTTTTGTTAAGGCAATGCATACATATCTGCTCTTATGTTTTGAATACATGAATGACCTTTGAAATTATTGACACTTTTCACATTGTATACTAGAATGTAAATTGGAACAGTGTGAAATTTGTGTAAGACAGTAAAGACATTGCAGAACTATCATCTCACTTTAAAAATCACATTTGTCATACACCCATACTTGTGCTGAGTCTAAGTCAGAGGTTTAGGAGCACCAGGAATTCTGAGGTGACTAGAATCTACCTTGTGATCTCTGTAAGCTTGAAACAACTATTATGATTGGTTACATCTCAGTGAAAAAATATCTGAGAATAGCATTATCAGGAGTTTTGGTAAGACTTGGCTATGTTAAGATATTACTGAGATATAACCATGACTGTTAAAAATGTATGGTTTTATTTTCCCTATTTTTAAAATTTTCCTTTTCCTCCTTTCCTTTTATATTTCCCTTGTATGAAAACTGCTATGTCAAATTGATAAAATATATTTGACAAAGTATAAATTTCTACCTTTTAGAGATACTTTTTAAAGATATGCATTGGATAAAATTTTATTTCTTCATTACCATGAATGTCTATGTTCATCTTCTCAAATATAGGAACCCACATTTTCAGTTGTTCAAAGTAAGAAAAAGTGTTTCCTATTCTAAGTGTTTTTTCATGATAACATGACTCATAGTTGCTTTGGAACATAAATAAAAAAGACATCCATATGCTTGTTTGTCTGTTTCCTGCAATCTCGTTAGACAGTTTTAGGTACATTTTTAGATGCAATTTTTGCAGCATTACAGCCTAAGTTTTCATTCACACTAGTGTAAGAAGTTAATTAAAACTGATCAAGTGAAAATAAGGCAGAAGCCTGTAGAATAACATTCCCAGTTTTAGTACTCTTTTGGTTCTGTGTGGGAAATATTATGGGCTTGATTCATTTTCACAAATGGTGAGTACGTCACCATTTTGATCAGTGCAAACTTTGACTCATTTTGTAAATTCTTACCGTTGAAGAACTAAAAAAAAATGGATATAGAAAGACACTGGATAAATGGAAATAAAGCCTCTGAGAATCATTGATGGGAAGATATGATACTTCATCTCACCAGCTGTTAAATTTCACCTCTGTTTATAGACTTTCTCCATCTATTTTCCAGTACAGATTTACTTTCTGAGACCAAATTACAGAGCAAATTTCTTCTGATGAAAATTACTTTCAGCAAAACTTAACAGATAAAACAATTTTCCAAACTTCACAAATGCTTGTGACATATCAGAAGACTCTAGTCTTCAGATCACACCACCTGGATCTTTTTTTTTTTCCAGTGAAGAGGGTTTGAAACAAATTCATGGATATGACAAATGAATGGTCTTTGTGCTGTCACATGTTATCCAACCTATGCATCACAGACTCTTTGTTCATTTATTCAAATGACATCTGTCTCAATATCCATGCTTGGGCATTCTCAGAATTAAACACTCATTGAATATCAATGCTTGAGGTGGTTTCATCTTCAGCCAAGGACAAGGAAAATGATACCTAATGTGTTCCTTTTGCCTAATGTTTTCATTGTCATCTAATTTTAAATGCATTTGAATCATAAGAGACCTTGGTATTTGGCACTCTGAGATTTTATGAATGCTTAAACAATCTTGCTGTCAGTGTTAAAATTGACAGTGAAGTTCTGAATAAACTAGATGGCTAAGAATGAAATAAATAGGTCTGCATGCTGCAGATGTTTGTACTTGCCACAGATCTTTCAACTTGATCAGGCATGGTATCTTTGATGCAAATATGTCCTGCCACAGCAGGACAATGGAAAGTAATGTTGCTATGAGGAAAGGGTTCAGTTATTCTGTATAATTTTTCATGTTGTGGGATTTGTTCGGTATTTTTCCCTGCGAGTTCTTCTCCCTCTATCTCACTGTATCCTTTTCTGTGTTTGACCTTCCATACTATCGGTAAGTCATGATGAACAATTCATGGAATAGAATCCGTTTTCATAAAAGGGAGAAATGAGACAACCTGCCCTGCAGCTTGGATAAGAGAAAGCCATGAAGAAGCACTTTGTAGGGAAGTGCCCTCTATGGAGTTTTGGTAACATTCAGTTGACATTGAATACTGGCAGTGAAACACCTGCCACTTGGCTTGACATGCCCTTCATTCACTAAATACACAGATAAGCCTGGATCCAGTTTTGCAGTATAGATCATATTTTTCAATCTGCAGTTTTCCATTCTCCCATACAAGGAATTGTTTTATTTTCTGAAAAGTGTGTATTCTGGTATGGATTTATGACTCTGCTACAGGCGAGCAAGAAGCCCTAGGTGACCTGTTTACCCTTCCCCAGTAGGGTACCAGCTGCCAATTGCCCCCACTCTGCGATGGCTTGTCCTTCTTCTCACCTTGTCATCAAGCCAAGACTGCACACTGTAGGAGCACAGGTAAGCATCTGCCTCTCTAATCACTGCCAACAGCTCTCCATTATCAGCTACCAGGGGTGCTTCGAAGAATTGTGCACAACTTCCTCCAGATGCATATACCAAGTATTTTTATGTCTGCAGCAAATTCTGTCTTTGCAACACAGGGAAATCTCAAATGTCAAATCTCTTTCCAAAGATGCATTTCAGTTCTCCATGAAATGTAATACATGTTGTTGCACTTGTTTTCCACCTTAACTGGCAGGTGTTCCCAACTGGATTAAGTACAAAAACTTGATCTAAATAATATGAATATCTTTTCTGAATAGATTCTCTTTTCAACACAAGATTAAAGGGATAAGGTCATAATTCATTGGTCATCTTTAAGAACGCATCAATTTTGCCTTGGATAAATGGAGAAGGTTACTGTCTTTCATTGCTGGCCATGTCTCACATAGATACACTGCAGTTGATTTCAGATATTGAGAAAGAAATTAATTATGCAAGCTCCTTTACTAGTCTGTGTTCCTGTAAAAATAGGGGCTCATGTACTCCTTCCTGCTTTCCGAATGTGTTATTGATTAATGCAATTGTAAGGGTTGATGCCTGGGAACTGCTGTGCAAAATAGAGGCCTTTGAGATATAACAAAAATAGTAACATACGTTTTAAGCAGCTGTTACTTTAAAATGCAAAATTAAAAGAACACACCTCCATGACAACAACAATAACAAAATCCTCAACTTCTCCAAGAGTCAAAACTCAGAAAACTCAAGTGATTAAAAAGTTGTGGTTGCTTTCTGCTGAAGCTCCTGATTCTGACCTGATAGGGACTGAGAAATAGGTAATTTTAAATTATATTTAAATGAACATAGTCTAATGAAAAAATATCTCAGGAACAACCTTAACAGTCTTCTTGATCATCTGGTTAAAACATTATGATTATTATCATCACCTTTCATGAAAAAAGATAATACTTCACCAAGACTGATGGTAAAATGTCAAGAGAAAATCTTTTTACCTTTTGAATAAGGTAATGAAAGCTTACAAGTGAAGTCTGATTTTTACAGAATTTTGATCTGAAGATTTTACTTCATTTTCTTTGTGTACACATTAATTTTTCTATCTGATTAGTTGCAATATCCCGTAAGACACACAGTTGTTGGGTCTTTCAGTCCTGTTTCTTATCAAAAGAAAAATCACATGATCAATACAGTCTTGATAATTTGCCAGGGAATTTTCAGATACTCCTTTTGACATACTCAAGAGGTTCTGTAGCATTTGATGAGAAACTTTTGTACCGAAACTGTCAACATTTGAGGTACATGAACAAACACAAGAAAGATTCTTTTTGTAGGCATTTTAAAATGTGACTACATGGCAAAATGAGGAGGAAAAGGTGAGATTTTGGCTTCTTCAATCTCCATTTCATGAAGAAGTCATGCTTCTGAAATACTTGATCAAGCCTGTACCTTTTATTCTAGTATGTTTCTTTGCTGTATTTGGTGGTTTTGAGGTTAAGACATTCACTGTTGTTCGTGCCTGCTTAACCATCTGTTTGAAGTACAGAGACTCTCAGCACTTCACTAACAGTGAATTTCATTCTCAGAAATTGTAATGGATTTTCATTACCTAATTAAGGATTATGCAACAAGAGGTCCTTTGCTGATTGGTAACAACTCTTCTGGGGAGAGGCTGAAGGAATGGGGATTGTTTAGCATGGAGAAAAGGAGACTGAGGGGAGACCTTATTGGTCTCTACAGCTACTTGAAAGGAGGTTTTAGTGAGATGGGGGTCGGCCTCTTCTCTCAATTAAGAAGTGATAAGACAAGAAGTGCTTAGGGATATGGTTTAGTCCTGGTCCTGACATCACTATGTTAACAGTTGGCCTCAATAATCATAAAAGTCTTTTCCAGCTAAAACCATTCTGTGATTCTATGACGGGTCAAATATTCACCTCTATGGGGTGATACCAGTTGTTAATATGCAAGTAACTTTACAAATGTGTCAGGCTAGAGTGAAATGTAAATATGGAGTAAACACAATTTCCTTATCACTTAGAGGAGAAAAGACACTCATCGTAAAGTTCAGAAGATTTGGAAATGTGTTTTATGGACTACACAATGGTTAAAAATGGCTTCGTATTTTCTTGTTTTCTGTAATTTTCAGGAACAAAAGGATAAGTAATTTTCCAAATTTAGTGTATACACAAAATCCTTGTTTGTAAATGTTAATATGCAGTTATCTTTGTAGCAATTTTAGAATAGTCCTGAAATTTCTTTTATTTCCTGTTTGGTTAAAAACCAAATATTATTTTCATTCAAAAAAAGCTTCCTTCCCTAAACTCTTACAGATGCTGAATAAAAGACTTCTTAACAGATCTTTTCAAACTTTTCTCTCTAACTTGAGTTTATTTCCTGTATTAATCCATTAGTATAGATAGGTAAGCAGGTGTAAGGTCTCTGTTAGAGATATTAGTAGATGATATATGATTCTCATCTTTCAGCATTTCTAATGGGAGGCAAGTGGAACTTGGGAACAGCTCGTGTTTCTTATTATTTCTGTATTTCATAGAAAACAGTAGGATTTTTTTCCCCTCACCTCTGCATTTCGAAGTGGAAGGGTTAAGTTCCCATTGTATCTACTTTCTTCAGAAATTTTAATATTGTAAAAATAGTAGAAAACAGCTAATAGTGTAGGAACTCAGTATGACTACTTTGTTTTCTTTACTCTACTGTGGAAGCACAGGTAACGTGTGAGAAGCCCAAGACAGTTTGCTCTGCTTTCCAGACATGAGGGAAAAGATCATTAAATATTTACATGAATTACAGTAACTCAGTAAAAAAAACCCCACAAAAACCACTATGAAATTATGGTGGCATAGTCCACTATCCATTTATCTTTAATTTGTGAAGAACCAACAGTTCATAGGAATATATGTGAGACATGGTTTCCCCTGATGGACATGATGGTTTTCATTGATGTTATTTGATTGGTAAGAGATATTGCATGGGCTGGTAAATGAATGTTTTGTTACAGAAGTCTCAGAAAATAAAAGTAAGAAAATGTCTAGTACTTTTACAAAGTTTGGCTTGTTTGGGTTTTTGTTTATTTGTTTGTTTGTTTCAATTTTTTTTTTTATAAGATGATAATGAAATGAACCGAAAGGCAGTAACTAAAGTCATAAAAGCAGCATATTCTCATCTTTATTACTCATACTGCGTTGTTGACAGCCTGCTTCAATAGAAACAAAGGAACATTACATGAGGGAGTATAGCCAAGTAACATTACATCATATTCGCAAAGGTGGAGAGTTCGGCCAGTAGCACTTGGTGGGATGGAGATCATGACTGTGGACAAAATATAATGTTGCCAAATGAGTGGAAAGGCATAAGGGCAGTGTTCAAGGTCTGAAGAAAGATGTCTCAGTGGGTAGGCAATGAATTACTTGAACAGGACTCAGGGCAACGATTTTTTTTTTTTTTTTTTGGATTACATACACATTTCAGAATCCTTAACAAAGTGCCTTAACAAAGCTGTTTTCAAAATGTAATTCAAAAGAGTAAAACACATAGAAACTTAAAATCAAAGGTAGCAATTCTCTGATATAAAGAACTACATGAAGTGCTTTCCTTTTTCAGTATCTTCTCTGATCTTTATTTTATTAATAAAATACTCAGAGTGGCATTCATTCGCTTGCTTCCTTGCCAGCCAGTCTTTGCTTGCTTGGATGCTTTCTTCATTCGTTTTTCATGTGAATTAATACCCAGTGGTTCCAATGTGGCTGAAGGAACTGAGAACTGATAGAGGGAACTTCGTTAGGTTGTGTATGTGAGCTTGCTCCTGCTTACCTACAACCAGGAAAAACTGTGAGAAGTGATTATGTGACACACTTTAGCTCTTCAAACAAGA
Organism: Trogon surrucura; assembly: GCA_020746105.1. Lineage (NCBI taxonomy): Eukaryota > Metazoa > Chordata > Aves > Trogoniformes > Trogonidae > Trogon > Trogon surrucura. The sequence goes on from CM036617.1 coordinate 37,194,242, forward strand.
CATTGTTTCTGGCTTCATACACCCTCTGCCAGATATACAATAATCCTTGAAAAAAAAAGACTTTTTTTTCTTTTCCCATTGGAAAATATCTCACCATTTCTCAAGCACGAATTATTAGTGGTCCTGCTGTTTTCATGCATTCACCTCAGAGATCTCTTAATGAGACCTTCCACACACAGTATCTTTTCTTATGTTGTACTCTGATTCTATCCATATTTTTCTTCTGTGGATGTGATTATTAAAATATTTATGCATTGTCAATTTAGATTTTGTAAAGACAAATGCTTGCTGTCACCTTTTTAAGCAATAGCTATTGCATTGCACAGATCATTAAAATAAGAATCATTCGCTCAGAAAAATATTTACTTTCTCAAGAACAATTGAAATTGCTGTTTTTCTCATTCCTAACTTGATTAATACTTTGAATTCATACTTCTAAATAATAACATGGAAGAAAACCAAAAAATACTGATAATATCAGATCAAAGCTGGAGGTCTTTCTCTCTATTAACACAGCACTTTGGCCACTGGTTTGGGTCAAATACCAGTAATATTAAATATGCAAATAATAAAGATATTAATAACAACAAACCCTATAATAATTACTAAAAATGAAAAAATAATATTAATACTATTAATAATAATAAATTAATACATCTCATTCAGGTTGAAAGGTTTGCAACAAGAGTCATGATATGTATGATAATATATGAAATATATGATAAATGTATGACAAAAACAAGAGTCATTGGTCAGTGTGACAAGTTCTCTTCACAAACTGTCTATGATTTTGCCTAGTGATTTTTGTCAGGCCAATCTTCATTCTTCCCTTTTTACACCTTCTTTTGAAATTGCAGCTCTTGCATTTGTTATCAAGGCAGCAAATATCTCATTTGGAGACTTCAGAGCCTTTGAAAACACAACCCGAGTTTTCTAGCCTTTCTCCTTTTCATTAAAATTGTTACTGTCACATTTATTTCCAGAGCAGTTTATTCTAAATTGCTACTCTGAACATTTCCTTTTCTGTCTTCCTGCAATCTGGTCAAAGACGACTTAAATCTAATTTTCATGAGGTGCTGCAGCCAGTCACTTTGAGGTATTAGTCTTTTCAGCTTCTGAAACAAAAAGAAATTTTCTGTATTCTTAAGTTTCTTCAATCTTTGCTCGTCATGAATTACAAAAAGCAACTTGAAGGAAAAGGTGTATTGAATTTGAGCGTAGGACACAGTCCAATTATTTCTGCAAGCGCATGTCCTAGAGACATTGTGTCAATGAATGACTGAAAGAATGATGACACAAGGGGTTGGTAATGACATCTAAAATCATCTTCTCATGTTAACAGTTCCAACACACTAGAGTTTAGTAGTGGCAAAAGTTGTTAATTACTACAGGTACTTCCATTTCCAGAAAGCAATTCTTTGAATCTGCACTTGAAGCAAAATAATCTCATCACAAAATAAATAAATAGATAAGTCTCGTCTTTAAAGGCTGTGTTAGTAGAGGGCATGGAGTGGACAGATGTTCAAAGTGTAGGGCTCCAGAACTGTTCCAGCTCCCAATTTCAGTTGCCTATACCAGCGATATGATTGCTGAAGATACCAAGGAGGGGTTGGAACAACTCTGTCTCCTGGTCCATGACTTCTGTGTGAGGTGGAAAGAGGACAGCAATATTCCTGTATGCTCAGCCTGTTTCCTTCTACAGGTGCCTTCAGCAGACACATGGTGCACAGCTGCAGAGAGATCTGAGCTTTCCTCCCTCAAAGACAAGTTGTGGGATTGAGGCTTTATCTCGCTTCAGGAAAGACATTGAGGTGCTGGAGCAGGTCCAGAGGAGAGCAACGAGGCTGGGGAAGGACCTAGAGGAAAAGTCCTATGAGTAGAGGCTGAGGGGAGCTGGAGTTGTTTAGCCTGGAGGAGACTCAGGGGGGACCTTATCACTCTCTACAGGTACCTGAAGGGAGGTTGTAGTCAGGTGAGGGTTGGACTATTCTCCCAGGCAGCTAGTGACAGGATGAGGGGGCATAGCATGAAACTGTGTCAGGGGAGGTTTAGGTTAGATATCAGGAAGCAATTCCTCATGAAGAGGGGGATCAGGCATTGGAATTCACTGCCCAGGGAAGTGATGGAGTCACTGTCCCTGGAGATGTTTAAGGAGAGGCTGGATGTGGCACTTAGTGCTGTGGTCTAGCCAATGTGGTCGTGCTGGGTCATAGACTGGACTTGATGATCTCAGAGGTCTTTTCCAGCCTCAATAACTCTGTGATTTATACTTCCCTGGGAAGGGAGCATACTTTGCCAGGGTAGTGACATAGTGAGGGTTCATATGGGGGCATTCGCTGCTGGGTAGACTTGAAATATTGGACAGATTAAAAAAAAACAAAACACTTTAGCACTTTGCATTTTAGACTTCACAATCCCTTTCTGTCTTTCTGTGTTATTCCTGCATTTTGGGCGGAGCTGTATTTCCACCCCACAAGGCAGCATATTGGCCCTTTTGCACTACAAGGATTTTATAAATGGAGCCAAACAATATTTATGTGCTTATTTTAAACCTTTTTTTTTCCATTTAAAATGGCCTTTGTCTTTAGGGTCAACTTTTCTATATGGAAGGCTTTTAAGATATGTTTGTATATGTATCTGTTTTTCTAGGCTTTCGTTGAAAAAAAAGGAAAATAGTGCACAGTGCTTTTCAACAAGGCTTCAAAGTCCTTTCCAAGGGAAGGCAGCATTAGGTGGGATAAACAAGGGAAAAATTAGAAAAAGTGGAAAATAAGGATTTTGGATGTCTGCACTTTTTTCACGAATATTGAAGTTTGGAAAGATTGTAGTAGAACAGACAGAGGGATATGACACTTTCAGATTTTTTTGTCACAGATCCCTCTTCTCCTTCCCCCCATGTATTTGGAGTAGCTGTGTTTTCACTTCTTAAAATGCTGAAGTAAATTTGTGCATGTACTTATCTGAGAATATAGAGATATATGTACAGGAAGGCTCTACAGTACATTGATTGCAGCATTGTAACAATTCCGTTATCTTCAGATTCACAGTTCTTTCAAAGCTTCAATTTGAAATCATGGCCTTGTAGAAGTCTATGGGAGCTCTGCTGTTGACCTCAACAAATTGGAGATTTTTATTTTCAGTATCTTGGACAGAACGTTTATTTTCAGTGGAATTTTCATGAATGGTTGCTACTACATCATCACTACATCACATACATCAAATGCCCATGGAGAGTTTGGGCAGATTTTTATGAGGTATTTTAATTTCAGGGTTTTGGGGTTTTTTTGGGTTTTTTTGTTTTAGAGGCTGGAGTTTCAACAACTGAAGTTCAATTAGTTGTGCTTCCTCCTTCTTCTCCCAGATTTCGAACAAGAAATTCAGATTTTTTTAATTATTCTTTAGAGGAACTACTTTCAATAATGTACCTTCTTAAAATCTGTTAAAAAAAAGCCCAACATTTTCTGGTTTATGTCTCTCCCTGTTACCTTAACACTGGGATTTCCCAGTGTTAAGGTAACAGCTGAAGCTTCAGTGAGTGGTTTTGTGGGTTTCTTCTGCTCTGTCAGGACTGAAATCTCTACTGCAGACCAAAGACCACCTGAGCAGATTCAGAAGGTAAGGTAAGCCTTTGTTTCATTTGAGATCCCATAGGAATGATGATCACAACGCTGGTCCCATTTTCTTTCATTTTAGGAAACAACTTCATAAAGCACTGATGCAGGTTTAGGCATTAAACTTGCATGAGAGGAAGGCCTATATGCTGAAAAAAAATAGAGTGCTTCAGTCTCCTAGTCTTTGCCGCCACTATTTTTATGTGTTTTTTTATGTTGAAGTTGAAATACTGCCAGGAGCTATATTCAGTGTTGTTATGGTAAAGCCAGTTACTATGTGGTTTTCTCTGTAGTTTGGCTATAGCAGGGTTGAAGATTGCATGCTTTGTTTTTAATTTTATATATTCTCTAAAGTCTCAGAAGCTGATTTTATAGGGGATGAGTGGATGTTGTTTCAGCACAGATGTCACAGATGAGCTAAAGAAATTCCTGTTTCTGAGTTGAAAGAATATAAGATGCACACAAGCATCAAAACAGAAGAGAGATGAGACAGAAATAGATCCCTTAACACAAGAATAAGGATTTAGAGAGTGATTGTTAAAGGAAGTCAGAAGCCAGTGAGGGACTTGGGTAATAGAGTGACATCATGGGGAGAGGCCATGAAAAAACAGCTTCGAGCTATAAAGTGTTAAGACTTAAGGGAGGGAAAGATGTGAGAGTTAAGAAAGAATAAGTCTGCAGGGGGAAAAAGGACTCAGATATTGGCCAAGGATTAACAATAGGGGAGGCGAGTTAAAGATGAACTTTGATTGTAATTGATAAAAAGAATTGTCAATGCTTGTTTTTCCTTTGCTTACTCTGTCTTTTATGTTCTCTTCTCACATATCCCAAGCAGAGTTTTGCACTGAAAGAATATGAGAGGTTTCATGTAGCCCGTGAGCTTCCATTACTGATATTGTTTTGAAAATACTCAAAGTTTAGAGTGAGGATCTTCAGTACAAACAGATGTACTAAATATCAACATTGTCTCAACCAAGTAATGAAATCAAGGAGCCCGCTGAAGTAGGAATGCTTCCATAAACTAGACATATTTAGACAACTCTAGCAGATTTAGTATATTTCAGACCTTAAAAAGCACGATGTAATGTTGCCCTATTTAAAACTGTGTATCTCTGTGACTTAAGTAAGGAGGAAAAGGAAGAGTCCAAATCTATGATCTAATCAACAGATTTTATGTGTTGAGTTTTTTAAAGTAATTTTATTTGTGTAAAAGTGCGTAGATTCATTTGCAAAAGCAGTGGCCAGATGCTCGTCAGGTTCATTTAATTGCATGAGTGCCAAGCCTTTAGCCAGGGAGTCATATACAATTGCACACACTATTTCATGTCTCTGGAAACAGCATGGATTGAAATCCACCAGTTTCCATTAATCATGCTATAATTCACAGAGTGTTCACCACAGTCGTCAATCAGATCTATACGTGCAGTGCCATTTGCAAACGGTAAATCCGTGTACCTGATTTGATTAGTCATGTTAAATGAGATAATATCAGATCTCCATTTTTTCCTCTTTATAGACATTTCTCATTAGTGTAAACATGCCTATATGATCACTGTGGTCATCAGAGTCTTAGAGGAAAAGGGCATATTGCTTTTTCTTCTCAAAAAAGGGAAAAGTGATGATATAGAAGCCCCTTTTTGATGGGCTAGTCTATATATTTTAATGTATCCTGTGCTGTGAAATTTGTATATCTATGTAAATTTTCAATTTAGAGGTCACTGGTCATGGAAAGATGTTCAGTTCCAGGTAACTGCTTTGATTGATGATTCTAAGCCTTTTAGTAATTTTTCTCCCTCGGTAGATTTTTTGCTGTCATGGAAAACAAAGCTGCCTCTACCAAATGTATAAAGTAAGCTAGTAAGTCAGTAGCCAAATAAGCAGATTATGGCTAATAGTTCCTTCACACTAGAGATTGAGCTGTGCGGGGACAGTCACTGTGCTATATGGATGTATGGATGAGTGAAATGATGTATAGAGGAAAAGTTTATCAGGATTGTGTTTGTCGTAATGTTATGGGATTTAGCTGGACTACAAATGAAATTATTTTAAAAGGCAACATGGAAGGTGATAGTTTATTTTAACAGATAATAATCATCAGCCTGATGTACTGAAGCCTTGCTTGAAAGCAAACCCTATCTCAGTGCTCTGAGAAAGATTTTTTTTAATAAATCTTGGGTGGTTTTTTTTTTAATATTATCTCTCATCTTGCGGTTTCTTTATCAAAAAAAACCCCAAAAAAACCCCAAAGTTAATTTTATTTTTGATCCATCTTTTTAAATTCTAAAACTTGTCAGTGATTCTGATGTGCTCATCTCAGAAGAAAAGTTCAAGTAGATCTGCTTTGTTGCTGTCTGGTTTTGGGTCTTCTTCACATTCACTTACTGGCAGTACATCTAAGAGTATGAGCAAACTTGTTAACTTTTCAGAAAGACAACTAGAAGTAGGGCTTTTTTTAACTCTGGTAGGCCAGATAAAAGAGGTGTAGCATATTTAAATTTATTTACAACAACATTTGTCTGATACTTCTGAAAAAGTAAAACTGGTAACTTCTCTCCCTCTATCTAATTTACCCTTTCAACAAGTTTGTAGAACTAGTTTCCAGTAAGCAGAATCTTCTAGGTGTGGAATTTCCCAAACCTTCAGGAAAAAGAGGCAAAAGAAAGTTATATTGCAACACATTAAATCAAACTGAATTTCACTTAATCACCATAAGTGGCAAACACATCCTTACCTCTTAAAAGAAATTTACTTGGATCACATCAAAGTAACAACTCCAAATGAAGATTGATCTGTATAACTGTGATCCCTGTACTTCTCTGCTTGTCATACTTTAATCCCATAAGCTATGAAGATGCAGCAAACAGATCAGCTGCCTGGTTATATTTTACCTGGTTATACTTACTCATATGATCTTCATTTCTGTCTGACAGCAGGTAGTCTGTATTTTTATCAAGGATGAGAATATGTAACAAGTAAAACTAGGAGATAGTGCCTAAGTTCTTAAAAATAGAATGACCTCTTTATTTCTGCTCAAGCATTTCTCCCTTCTGTTTAAATAGCTTATTACCCTTCAACTTAGGAAATTAAGTGGTCGACGGATGAATCATGCCGCTTGCAGGTACTAGAAATATATACACTTGAGACATGAGGTTATTAAAATGTCTACATGCTACTCATTCTTTCGAAAAGAGCGAAAAAATCTGCTCAAATACATTAGTGGTTTTAGGAAAGCCCAGATTAATTAATAAAGACTAATCATTTACTCTATATGTGAAATAGTAAAATGTAGGTTTGAATTTCTATATACTACTTTTATTTCTTAAGTAAAGCACCACTTCCATCAGCGTTCACAGCTGGACGGTCTTGGAGGTACCAAAAGGTGATGGATACCTACTCTAGAGATGTCAGGTTATTAAAACCGTGGCAAAGTGATGAGCCTGAAGTCATGGTCATTGCTATTGTTTGGGGTGGCTTCATGGGGCTTTGTACTCTGTTTCTCTCAGTTGTAGCTCTGCTGTTCTTCCCATTTGTACATATTTGCAGGCAGTTACCTTGGAACTTTTTATTTTCTCCGGCTCTACAATATTTTCCCTCTTGTCGATGTTTCTTTTTTCTTTTTTTTTGTTGTTTTTTTTGGTTTTGTTTGTTTAGTTTGTTGTATTTGTTTTTTGTTTCATTTTTTCTCTTTCCCATTTTTCTTTTTAACCTTAAGTACAGCTAAATATCAGAAAACCAGAACCTCAACATGATATTCTACACATCTGCATTTATCACTAATGAATCAAAAGGTAAAAAGAAAGTTTTTCCCATTCATAGAAATGATGGCTACATTTCTATGAGTACTAAAAGTGAAATATAAATTGGATCTCAGTTATTTAGGGTTTTCCCCTCCCTGCATTTTCTTCTTTATTCTCTGTTGGGTGTCCGCACAGTTGTCCTCAGACTCTGAGACTTCTTAGGGAAAACCAATACAGAAGAGTTTATCTTGACTAAGAAAATTTTAGAAAGTTTAGAGAATTTTGACAAAAGCCAAACCAAGCAATCCTCTACAGACAAGGAAAAGGAGCAGCTAAAAAGAATAGTGTTACTCCTATATAAAATTCATTAGGCTTTGGGGTTTTTTTAACCATCCTTCATCACTGCTTACATCTCTAAGCAGAAGAATGGCATAAGAACACGGGTTTTATGTCTTACCTCAGCAAGATGTTTTTAGGCTACGAGTAGGTCTCTATCAAATGGCTGAACTTTTCTTGTCATGTGCTTATTTTACAGCCCTCCTTTCCACCATATGGTGTCCCAAATCAAGTATTTTATTCATATCTAAACTGCTTAACTGTCATGTGAAAAGTTTCTAGTGACGCCTATGTAGAACTTGCAGATGTTACAAAGAACCCAGAACAAGATGCAGCAGAGATATGATGCTGAGGCTAGGGTTAGTTCCTGGATCACATAAAATAGAAATTCTATTCTACTTGCAGGAATATGACAGTATCTTTTAACAGCATGACACTGTCATATGAGCAGCAGTGGCTTAGATCAGCATAAAGCTGAGCATTTTTACAATAAGGTCAGATACATAGACCAGTGAATGTAACATTAATGTAAAGTCACTGAGGACACTTTCAGCTCAGTAACTGCTGACAATCTCCTTTTTTTTCTGGTCTTTTTCACTGAGGTTAAAGTCTAAATTTGTCCTACCTAAGAACTACACTCTCATGTTGTCTTTTTCTCTTCATTTACTATAGAGGGAGTTAACTGCTTTTCTAGCTTAGAAACATCAAGTGAGTCCTTACCAGTGGCAGACATTGTTTTTTAGCCAATTTCAACATCTGTAGGAAAGTTTTAGTAGAATCACACACATGAGCACACGCCTGCTTATGTACCCGTATAAGATAATGGAGTTTAAAAGTACAGCATCATACAAAAGAATATGGGATAGCCATCAACAAGAGGCAAGATGAGAGTATTTGCATTTTACATATTGAAGAAACGGCCATCCTTGTAAAACATCTTTTAACTCTGTCTTATTGTGTCTCCTTTTGCTCAGCCCAGATCTCCTCTTGCTCAGTGCTGGGAGCACTCTGATACTCAAGGAAGCCCTGTCACTGTCCATGTGCAATATCCTTCCTCATCATTCATGCTGGGGCTATTGCTGTGCTGCAACTGGTGATAGTTTGAAAAAGGAAGGAAATAAGACTCAGAAAGATTTTAGAGGATTACACGTTTCTGATGGGAATGGAACCCACTCACTCGTAAGTGAGAACACCGCAGATCCGTTACCCTTTTATCCCGTTTTTGTAGTTGGAATCCATGTAAGACAAAGGTAAAAGGGAGTGGAAACTTAGTTCATGTGGAATGAAGTCAGTTGTAAGCAAATTTAATCTTCTGCTAGCTACATTGACAGTTAAAATACACTTCCCAAATATTTATGCATGTCTAGTAGAAAGAAAACAAAGACAATTTAGCTGCTTCCAGACTGCATAGCTGTCCAATCTGCTGTTAAAAAACATACCCGCATTTAAAACAATTAATATTTTTGTTTCCAGTGTGGAAAGCTATTTGTTCTGGATGTTAAGTGGCTGTCAACAATAGCAAGCATTTTTGCAGTTCAGCCGAAAAGCATGCATCTTCCCAAAAGTGATGCCTGATGCAGCTGTTGTGCTACAGTCATGACAATGACTGAAAAAAGACCTTGTGATTCTGGAACGCAAATAAAAGAATCTGAAAAATTTCCTGAAAGACCTAATCTTGGAATAAAAATACTGTAGTCTGGCAAGTCTATCCTTAGACTTTTCTGTTCCTAGAATATATTGATATTGATTCTTTGGATTATCTAAGCTTCCAAAACTACAGCTGGAAATGTATAAAAATAATAGTTATCAAAATCTCAGCTGCTTTTAGAATTTCTCTCAGTTGAAGTCATAGTTCCCCACTTGACTACACAACAGCAGATGCTTTAGTCTCTGTGAAGTTCCCTGGCCTCATCTGGGATTTGCTATGTTGCACAGGTTCATGTCTTTAGGGCCATTTGTAGAGGTTTTCAGAGGAGCATCGTAAGTAAATAAAGGTTTTTCTCCTCCTTCCCTCCCTCCCCCCCAGCCCTTTTCCTTTTTTTCACATTCTTCCCTGCCTTGCCCTGCCCTTCCCTTTCCTTTCTTTTCATTTTTCTATTTTTTTTTAATTTTCTTTTTTCTTTCTTTATCCCTCTCTCCCTCACACACCCCTAAGATTAAAGGATGCACTCAGGTATGTGACTGCATTGTCACTTAGGTTCATGTTTATTTTGTCAACTAAATCAACTCACGTTAAACCTCAGAAATACTCTTTAAAGCACGTGAAGTATTCACCTGTAAAGCAGTGTAAGTACAATGTTTACATGATACATCTGAAGCTCATATTGTGGTCTGTTCTGGTCTATTAATTCCTAAAACCCAGTGTAATGGTACCTTGGAATTGTTCAGCTCCAGCGATCCCTCAAGATGCAGCTGCTGTGGTGTGAATTTGAAAAAGTTTCTCTATTCACTCGGAGTTTACTAGTAGCCATATGCTCCTAAGTAAGAAAATGTATTGCCCAAATTAATACTGCTGATTTCCTGTTAGCACACCTCTATGCCACACCCAGTAGTATAGCTTGCTTTCAATATAGCTGATTATTGCTTTCCTCTACAATTCACATGAAGATGAAAATTGTCTTAAAGGCCTGGTAACATTTGCCAATTGTAACTGAAGCAGTAAATTTGAACAGAGACAAGTCTCACTAACAAAAATGCACGTCTATCTTTTAATGAAGTTGATCTGTGACTGTTGTTAGCTGAAGACATAGAGCTCTTCCAGTGCATGGAGGAAGGCTTTGTGCTGTAACACCTAAGTGAGACTGATTGCCCATGAGGGATACCTTTGCACTTCTCCCAGCTTACCCTCATGAGAGAGACACACACACACACACACACAAATTCAAATGTGACCATACAACATTTTTAATAGCTTATGCTTCGTTTGCTTTCAAATTTTGATAGGATTACTTTATTTGTTTTTTTTTTTCCACACGACATTTTCATTTGAAATACATAGTGGACTTCAGTTTATGAAAGCTTGCTGCAAATTTAGTGCAATATGATGTTTTGATACCTACATTTCCAACATTTCTCTAACATTCTCAAACAGTCATCAGGATGTCTGCCTGTCTGTAATATGAATGGCTGAGCATTTCTTATAAAGAATGGAAAGCACTGTGTTGCTGGAATCGCATAAAAAAAGTCTTTAGTGATATGGAAAAAGGCTCTGGGACCTTGGATGTCAGTTCTAGGAGAGATGAATTTATAGGTAGAGCAATCTCTCTTCTAGAACTGACATCCAAGTACCCAGAGGCTTTTCTGAAACATAGAGGGTTGTGGTTTTTTTTTTATCCCCATGCATTTCCAACAATATAATGTACTCTGTGTGTAGTATTTTGAACAATTTCACACTCATAACAATAATGACAAACTCGGGCTTAGAAACTGCCCACCTCCACCCTCAATATTAGTGAGTAACTTCTGGTTTTAATAGTAATTTTCTTGAGAAAGTGGGAAGAAGCTTTTTGCAATGAAGAGCACAAAAGATCACAGTTCAAAATCAAATAGTCACATTTGCTTTTTATTAGAATTTATTCTGTGTGATCAGAATGGTTAAATGAGCTGGTCTCGAAAACTAAGTTACAGTCTCCATACACTTAAATTAGACCTTTTATTTTTTTCCAATGTATCACTGTTTTTATGTCTCCTTTCCATTTCACTTGTTACAATAGCTCTCTTATTATTATTACCTGCACTTATTGAAGAAATTGCCAAAGCTTGTACCTTTCTCCTTAGAAAATACTGTTAATTTGCTGAGTCCCCTTTTTTAAATGCAACTGTCAATATGAGTCTACATGAATTTGCCATTGATTTGAATAGAAACTCGGCTTGGTCTCACTGATTCGTAATAACCTTACCATCTCAGACCAGCCAACACTGATTATTTCACTTAAAGTGGAAAGTCTGCACAACAATCTCTCATCCACAGTATCCACAGATACTACGAGCCTTAGACATACCTAGGGCCTTATACATTTTTTCACTGCAGAAGTACATCCCTTAGGGAAGTTTCTTATTAGACAATTGGATACTGAACATATTTGCAGATGGAAAGGTAAATGTTAATTTCATGTGAAATTCTCAGAATTTGTAAATTAGTATACTGACAAGCATCTCAGTTCTTATAAAATCCAAAACTGTTACAAAACACTGATGTTGTAATGTCTTTCTTCAGGTGCATAATTCTGAAAGGTACATCTCTGAGTATCACAGCAGAATAACAAAATGGGTGAATCCACAAATTATTTACATAAGTAACCCTGGGTAACTTCTATAATAATTTAATTAGTTATTAAAAAGCAGAGTTCAAATTGTATGAATTAGTATTTGAGCTATTGTACTAATATGTATTATATATTATATTGTCTTATGTATATTGTATTAGAAATTCATAGAATCATAGAATCATAGAATGGCCTAGGTTGGAAGGCGCCTTAGAGATCATCTAATCCAGCCTCCCTGTCACGGGCAGGGATGCCTCTCTACTAAATCAGGCTCCTCAAGGCTCTGTCCAACTTGGCCTTGAACACCTCCAGGAAGGGGGCAACCACAATGTCTCTGGGCAATTTATTCCAAAACCTTGCCACCCTTGTACTGAAGAATTTCTTCCTAAGAATCTAATCTAAATCTATTCTGCTTCAACTTAAACCCATTTCCCCTTGTCCTATCAGCAGATGCTCTTGTAAAAAGTCCCTCCCCAGCCTTCCTGTAGGATCCCTTCAGGTATTGGAAGGCAACTATTAGGTCCTCCTGAAATCTTCTCTTTTCAAGACTAAACAATCCCAGCTCCTGGAGCCTGTCCTCATAGCAGAGGTGCTCCAGCCCCTGGATCATCTTTGTGGCCCTCCTTTGAACACGCTCCAACAGTTCTATGTCCCTGTTATGGTGAGGGCACCAGAACTGGATGCAGTATTCGAGGTGGGGTCTCACAAGAGCAGAGTAAACAGGGAGAATCACTTCTCTTGACCTGCTGGCTACATTTCATCCTGATCACAGGATGTGGCTGGCCTTCTGGGCTGCATGAGCACACTGCCGGCTCATGTTGAACTTCTCATCAATCAACACCCCCAAGTCCTTCTCTTCAGGGCTACTCTCAACCCACTCTGTGCCCAGTTTGTATTTGTGCCTAGGATTGGTCTGGCCCAGGTGAAGGATCTTGCATTTAGACACATTGAATCATAGAATCATAGAATCATAGAATGTTAGGGATTGGAAGGGACCTCAAAGATCATCAAGTCCAATCCCCCTGCCAGAGCAGGAATGCCTAGATTATCCTACATAGGAACGTGTCCAGGCAGGTCTTGAATGTCTCCAGAGAAGGAGACTCCACAACCTCTCTGGGCAACCTGTTCCAGTGTTCCGTCACCCTCACTGAGAAGAAGTTTCTTCTCGAGTTTAAGCAGAACCTCTTCTGTTCCAGTTTCAGCCCATTACCCCTTGTCCTATCAGTGGTTGTCACCGAGAAGAGCCTGGCTCCATCCTTGTGACGCTCACCCTTTATATATTTGTAAACATTAATGAGGTCACCCCTCAGTCTCCTCTTCTCCAAACTAAAGAGCCCCAGCTCCCTCAGTCTTTTCTCATAAGGGAGATGTTCCACTCCCTTCATCATCCTAGTTGCCCTGTGCTGGACTCTCTCCAGCACTTCCCTGTCTTTCTTGAACTGAGGGGCCCAGAACTGGACACAGTATTCCAGATGGGGTCTCACCAGGGCAGAGTAGAGGGGAAGGAGAACCTCTCTCGACCTACTCACCACCCCCCTTCTAATACACCCCAGGATGCCATTGGCCTTCCTGGTCACAAGGGCACAGTGCTGGCTCATGGTCATCCTGCTGTCCACCAAGACTCCCAGGTCACTTTCACCTACACTGCTCTCTAATAAGTCATTCCCCAACTTATACTGGAACCTGGGGTTGTTCCTACCCAGATGCAAGACCCTACATTTACCCTTGTTATATTTCATTAAATTTTTCCCCGCCCAACCCTCCAGCCTGTCCAGGTCTCGCTGAATGGCAGCACAGCCTTCTGGTGTGTCAGCCACTCCTCCCAGCTTGGTGTCATCAGCAGACTTGCTGATAGTACTCTCTAGTCCCTCATCCAAGTCATCGATGAATATATTGAATAATACTGGTCCCAGTACCGACCCTTGAGGGACTCCACTGGATACAGGCCTCCAACCAGACTCCGCCCCATTGACCACAACTCTTTGGCTTCTTCCCTTTAGCCAGTTCACAGTCCACCTCACTCCCCGAGAGTCTAGACCACACTTCCTCAGTTTAGCAGCAAGGATGCTGTGGGAGACTGTGTCAAATGCTTTACTGAAGTCAAGGTAGACCACATCCACCGCTCTGCCATCATCTATCCACTTTGTTATACCCTCGTAAAAGGCTATGAGGTTAGTCAAGCACCACTTCCCCTTGGTGAAGCCATGTTGACTGTCTCTAATGACCCTCTTATCCCTGATATGCCTTGAGATGGCACCAAGGATAAGTCGTTCCATCACTTTCCCAGGGATGGCACTGGCCCATTTCTCAAGCCTATCAAGGTCCCTCTGGATGGCAAACTTGCTGAGGGTGCACTCAATGCCATTTTCCATGTCGCTGACAAAGATGTTGAAGAGCACTGGACCCAGAACAGACCCCTGAGGAACACTGCTTGTCACTGGTCTCCATGTGGACATTGAGCCATTGACCACAACTCTTTGAGTGTGACCATTCAGCCAGTTCTTTATCCACTGAGTGGTCCATCTGTCAAATCCATGTCTCTCCATTTTAGAGACAAGGATGTCATGTGGGACAGTGTCAAACACCTTGCACAAGTCCAGGAAAATGACATCTGTTGCTTTATTTTAAAGTATTTCTACATCTTTCTGTTTAATAAAGAATATATTAACAGTGACTTGTCATACATAAGCTAGTGTTTTTAAAGGTGGTTTGGTGATGGAATAAACAACATTTAAAAACTCTGCCTCTCATTTGAGGAGAATAACCAGCTAGTAAAAAGCTGTGAACAATGATGTGACAAGAAGAAGCCACCTTTCACAGCCTAATCAGCCTGTTTCTTTCTTTTCTTATGAGTTTCCCTGACAAGCTGGAATACTGTGTTTATAAAATATAATATATTTTATAGTGACATGAGCCAGTGTTTGCAATGAATACAGCGACTTTAAAATAACACACGTTTATACATAACAATGTACTAGTAAAATATATTAATATACTCTATTCATCTTCATATATCTGTCTCTGTGCAAATGAATACGTGAATTGATTATTCCAGACTAATTGTCCAATGAGTGCAAAGAATAATTTCAGGTCATCACAAAACACTGCTGTAAGTCTTAGAGAAAGTGGTATTTTTCTCAACAAAGTATCTAAAATAAAAGTTTGTTCCAGGTTCATAAGCATATTTTGCTAGGATGAGAATAAGGGTTTTTATCTATTTTTCATATTTTAAAAATATTTTAAATCTTTAAATATTTTATATTTAATTAAAAGTGAAATTGTGAAAACATCCATGTTTTCTTATCGCATAAGTTTTTTTGGTTGAAATTATTCAGAGAATTTTATATGAATTCAGATATAATTTGAATCCTACTTTCCCCTCACTCCAATATGCATTTATTTTAGGTGAAAAAGCTAGTTAGTGAAAAAATGCTAATAAAGACTTTCCTCCTAGTAGTTGAAAACTGATCATGTCTGTCCCCTAACAGCGTGGCAGACATTGGTAAAACCTCCTTTATATACATAGTGTTGCTGGAGTATCAGTGTAGTTTAAGTTCAAATGCTAAAGTCATCCTTCACATAATGCTTTTGAAGTCACTTAAACCGTGATCAGGTTTTAGTCATGGTGGTTACAGAGGCAGTTGTGCTTTGATCTCGCGGCTTTTCATTACTTGGAAGTTCACAGTGTTTAGTGTGTCTGTAGTGTGGTACAAGATAGGAACTACAGCTCTCCCACCCAGTACACTCAAAAAAGTTTTGCTTCTCGTACTGGGGCAGCTCTATTAACTTCACAGACACTGATGTATCTGAAGAGAAACTAAACTAAGAATGACACTGTTGCTCATACCTCTCCCAGTCGTGAATATTTATCTGTGTCTGTAAAACACAGGGTGTAAAAATGTACACCCTGCCAAACAGTGATGCATAGTGTCAGCTTAACCTGGTGCTTTGCACTTTGTATTCCACCTCCCACCCTCCTCGATTCCTATTTAGGTGGCAATCACTAGGCTTGGATTCAAGGTAAGAGATTTTACTGGCAGTGATACTTGTTTTTTAGTAGACTCCATTAGTAATTGTGTGGGCAGCTCTCGGGTCGCCCGTGGGTCACTCTCATGATTAGACTGTTGATGAGATATCTGAGGTACTTTCTTCCCTTGCATGTCATTTCCTTTTAATTCACTTTGATTCAGGGAATGTATATATTTTTTAATCTAGCTATGAATAAAAATAAGCTTCTGTAAATCCAGTTAATGAAAGTGTACAGAAACAGGCCAGTACAGTGCAGAAATATAACATTACAAAAGTACAGGTTTTATGAAGCTTAAGATATCCCTACTTTTGATGTCTCACCCCAAACTTTTATTTTGATGTCTACAACAGCAGTAAAATACACACAATTTATCCTTTGATCGTGTGAAGGCACACATTTATTTTAGATGAATAGAATTAAAATTATTTTCTCTTTGAAAAGGCCTTACATTATGGTGTAAAAGCTGTAATTTGGAAAGGTTACAGTCCTATATTTGGAATCATTGAAATGTTAGTGGATAAATCTCATTTTTCATCCTCCAAGTTTTCATTTGTTTCTTTCAATAAAAATATTTGTATTTCCATTCTGTCAGGGGAAAAAAAAACCACAAACAAACTAGTCTCTTTCAATAAAGCGGACAGAGATAGGAAAGTAGATAATTGCTATGTGCTTTTACCTAACAAGGAGGGACAATAACAAAATGTAATCTTTTTGAACTAAACCTAAAATTATTTGTGAGGAATACTGTTGGCAGGAGGAGGATGCAGAATAATGTCTGTATTTGCTTTTGTCACCATCAGTTTTCAAAGGAGAACACAGTGCTGTCTGTGAAAAACAGAGGTCTCTGCCTGGAGCTCACAGGGTTTTTGAGTGAGCTTAGTAGCCCTTGTGTGGTTTATAAATAGAAAACTTCTTTAAAAATGTGTGCCAATGTCAACACTGCTTTCTGCTGTACCTCATGGTGCTGCCGAGGATTCACAGCACCCACCTTGAGGTCCTGATAATCAAGAGGATGGAGTCTCTGAGGGAAGGCATGTGTGAAGGCAGAGTAAGGACAGTATAGTTTCTTATTATTAATTATGAAGAAAATTAAAAGGAAACCATACATATTCACATGCTACTACAGAATATGTATAGCTAGAGAGCAGAATATATATAGCTAGAGAGGAAGGCACAAGCTGTATATCCTTGAGTTAAGTACAGCACTCATGGGGTGAGCAACAGTTTTGCAACTGGCACCTGTTTGTAGGTTTTCACACCTGTTTACATCCTCAGTGGCAGAAACACCTCAGAATGTAGAGATCAGTGCTTCAGTTTTTCTTCTTGAGATTTAAGGTTGTTGCCACCCCTTCTTGGGTTAGTAGAGCCTAGTGTTTCGAAATGGTGTAGATTTTGTCGGAGATGCTATATCTCCTGCTTCCTGTATCAAAAAGGATGCCTGACAAAACAGTTGATCCAGCTCTTTGACATCAGCTCAGACTCAGTTTTTGAACCTCTGCAAATTCCAATTCTGTTTTATCTCCAGCTCCCATTATCCTTATAAGCTTTAAATATCATTGAACTCTAAGGCTTTTTTTCAGAGGTCCCTTTAAGGCATTTCCTCAGATGTTTTTATCTTCTCTCTTACACTCCTTTCTTATTAGAGGGACACTCCCAGTGATTCTTGCTTTCCAAACGATCCTTCCTCAGGAAGGCACTCCTGTTCTCTACAGGTCCTCACTCTGTGTACCATTCCGAGGGTTTCAGTTGTTCTGGAACAACTTACACACTAAAAGTAAGACTATTTTAGCTGACTGTTCTGTAATAAGGCCAAGTGAGCTGCATGCTTGATATCTGTCTGGTGTGTGAATCTTCAATAGTGAGGTTGTTTTTAAATTGTTTCAGTACTTAAAAATGTAGTGTTTTATTCATAAGAAATCTGCAATCTGGCAATTGCTAAGGACAGGAGGAACTATTGTTTTATAAGCTTTGCAGTGTTGCCCAACATATGTTTGAAAATCAAGAAGGAAAAACATATGTTGAGGGATTCTGCATTGCAAAAACTCTTATGAAAGGGAAAAATATTACAAGGCGACAGAATAAAGGAGTGTATTAAAATAAAAGGAATCTCATCAATATTCAAATGATAATTCTTGTCACTACTGATGTACATTAAGAGCTCCTGAGAACTGAATACCATGGGTTAGGTGAGACAAAGGCAGACCATACATCTCTACACCCTTGGGATACTTGGGCACAAAAAGAATACATTAAAACTTAAGAGGACATTGTCAAATACACATCACTTTGGGATCCATGCTTGCCTTCAACTTGTGTTGCATAGGGTAGGCATAATATTACTAAAGATCTGGAAATATAATCAAATAATATTTAATTTTTTCAAAGCAGATTTTAGTACTTGCTTGAAAATGCTAGCAGACCCTGATGAGAAAGGGCACCGTTCTACATCATATGTACATCTCACATCAGAGATAAAAGGTCAAAAATATATGGCAACATCCACTGAGTCGAGTGCAGATTCAACTGTAGCCGGCCTGGCTACCTGTGTCTTAGTCCCTCTGCTAAGATCCTGTATTTAAAGACACACAAAATTAAATGGAATCTCTTATTTTCCAACTTTTAAAAAAATACATATCTGTAACACAGGATCGCGTTTACTCTCAGGAATACTGTTACATCTTGCAATGCCTGGAAAATTGTATGTTACAACTATTTTACTAAGTAAATTTTATTTGGTCTGGACAATTAAGTGCTTTTAAAAATTTTTGTTCTCTATACATAGAAATATTGTTATCTTTTTAACTAACCTTGCAAGGATTTGAAATTTCTGCTTCTATAACAATAATGCCTTGCAATTGCTTGTCTGAAGGACAGGAAAAAGGAGTCAAGAGAAAAGGTTAGTGCTTTTGACTGAAATACTCCCGAGAGTAGATACTTCTAAATTTAACTGAGAAGGAAAATAATAAAAAAAAAAAAGTCAATTGTACAAGGTACATGCAAGACATGACTGTGAAACGACAAGTGTTTTACAGACATCTCTGAATACCGGGGGATAAAAGTACCTATGGTACACTGTGAGTACCAGAATGTAAACACCAGTTTAAGAAGAGCACAAGTCAATACTCTGAAATTATTTCATATTTTGAAAGACATCGCTAATAAACATTCAGTGAACTTTGATCTTGAGCTTAATATTTCTGCCCTTACCAATACTTGAACTGAAGGTGTTTCATCTCGTTTCCACATACAAGAGTCTGCTGGGGGCAGTAGGTTCACACACATACATGTTTTATATAATCTTTCTCCTGAAGCAACATGCAAGAGTATTATACAATAAGCATATACCGTTAGATGTCTCTTAATAAAATAAAATAAGCATATATATGTAAATTTCAAACAAAATCAATGTTTTTTCTTTTTTTTTTTGTCTATGATAAACCACTGAAAATGAGGTATGACTCAGTATCTATTCTGAAAAAAATTCACAGCGTAATTTTGGATTTATGTAATATATCAAAAAATTTAATCTGGTGCTACAGCCTTTGTGAAAGCTTTAAGTAAAATCTATTTGTCCTAAGTAGCAACAGACTCAAAATTTGTAGTAAAATGCCTCTTACCCTTTTTTTCAAGACAAGATAAATATTTGAGGTGGCAGAATTTACGTAAACTCAAACACAGAAAACAAATGTTACTTGATCTGATATAAACAATACACAAAAACACTTGTTTCTGTCTCCACTATTTTCTGTAGCTTAGGCTGAGCAAAATTTTTAATGTAGTATGTCTAGAAATTAATGAAAGTGTGTGTTCTTTAACACAAAGTTATCAAACATATACTGTTGCAAAACATGTAAGAAAAAAAGAACTCTGTGAACTCAATAAAAAAAAATGTAGACATTGAAAAGTGGAGTCATCATGTTTAATTTATAACATCTGCAAAGATATCAGTACTGAGTAAGATGCTGGTACTGAAGAGATGATGATTAGAAATGTATGAAATTCAATATTAAATACAATAACAAAAATTATTAATCCCTAATTTTGCTATCACCTGCATAACGTCTAACTTTCCAAGCACATTTCACAGAGCTGTGTTTCTTTCTGCTCCAGTGCTTTTAAAAGAATGGACCGGGAAAGCTTCCCTTTCTGTCCCTAGAGCTGCTTTCCTTTTCATTGCCAAAGCAACAGACCACAGCATAATTATTGTGCTTAAAGTACTAGTGGGGCCTGTGCTGGAGCATCTCATCTTGTATTCCAAAAGTTGGCAGGAAAGAGAAAGGGAATTGTAGCACCAATAGTGCCAATGTCTGAGGCAGCCTCCATCACAGGCTAGAGTCCTCTGGCAAGAAATTCAGCTTCCCCATGAGATCAGATAATCTGCAGAGAAGGACGTGGCCAGAAAACACGGACCTCCAGTCATACTCCTTTCTCATCCAAAATTTTGAATAGGACCACTATATTTGCTACTATTGAGATAGTTATTCTCTTCTCAATTGTGTGCAAAATTCAAATGGTATTGCCTTTCACTTACATGTATGTTTCTGCATTGACAACTAAAAATTGTACTTACTGACTAACTAACAGATAGGGTGTACTTGTGTATGTTAAATAGTGCGTGTTTATGCCTTTATGTTTTGGGTTTGTGTCTCACGGAGGTTATTTCTGATAGCAGGAAAACTACAGGAGTGGCTGCCCTATGAAATTTCTAGGGCCTCCCCCAGTTAAAAGTTGGACCCAACTCTGGCCAGGGCTGAGACAATTAAAGCCTCTGCAGTCAAGGTATTTAAGAAGGGAAACCTGTTAGGCAACTTCCTTTGTGTTGGGGAGTTCTTTGTTTTCAGAGAGGAGGGGAGATGAGAGGTACATCCTTGCAGCCAGCAAGGTCAGTTTGGAAGGAGGGGGAGAAGGGAACCAGAGTTGAGATTTCATTAAAGCCCATGTTGAGATGATAAGATGAGCTTCTGTAGTCCAAGAAGATAACAGTGTTGAAGGACTCATGATGGGGCAGCCCATGGAGGACCCCACACGAGAGCAGGGAACTGTGCCTGAAGTATGCCATGACCCTGAGCGAAGCTTGCATTGGAGCAGTCCATCACTGAGAGGACTGCAGCCCATGAGAGGGACTCAGGTTGGAGCACTTTAGGAAGAACTGTGACCACATGAGAAGGACTCCCTTTGGAGAAGTACTGTCTCCCATGAGAGGGACACCATGTTGGAACTGGGGAAGACTGTGAGAAGGCCTCTCCCTGAGGAAGAAGGAGCAGCACGGGCAATGTGTACTGCAACCCTCATCCCCTGCCGCTCTGTGCTGTTGGTGGGAAGGAGGTAACCAGGAAGAAGGGAGGGGTGAGGGGAAGGTGTGCTTAAGATCTGATTGTATTTATCTTCTCACTATCCTATTCTGTCTAATTGATTGGTAATCTTGTGGTGGTTCTGTTGTCTAAATTAAATTGATGTTTTTCTCCCCAAGTCTACTTTGTTTTTTGCCTGTGACCATAAGCGGTGAGTAAGCCCTCCCTGTCCTTAACCTCAATCTCCAAGTCTTCTGCTCAATGTTCTTCATTCCGTCCTGAAGAGGAAGGGGGTAGGTGTGAGCAACTGACTGTGTAGTTCTTTGTTGATGGCTGGGTGGACTCAAGCTATGACATTTTATCTTCTGTTCCACTCATGTAGTTGCAACAATGGTTGCAGGCTCAATGGGTACAAACTATGTGAACATATGAAGATGCTGCCTATAATACTTATCTGCAATTTCTCAGATACATTCTTGTCTGACTCACTTCTATGCCATCACACAGCAGAATATTTGCAATAGGTTGGCCTGAATCCTTTGGAATCGTATAGCTTTTGTGCTAGACAAATCATTACGTTAGAATTTAGTCAACTCTTGAAGAAGGTACCATTCAAAATAAGGCAACCAGGTTCCCACACAGAGTGTATTGGGCACAGACTACCCAAATCAAGAGTGAAAGGATGGTATTTGTACACTCTATTGTATATAAAAATCCAAAAAGAGAAGCATACACCTGAATACACTTCATATCTTTTAAATACCTCCAGGGATGGTGGTTCCACCAGTTTCCTGGGCAGCCTGTTCCAGTGCTTAACAACCTCTTCTGTGACGATGTTTTTCCTAATATACAACCTAAACCTTCCCAGGCACAACTTGATGGCTTTTCCTCTTGTCCTGTCACTTGTTATTTGGGAGAAGACCCCCACCTCACTGCAACCTCCTTTCAGGTAGTTGTAGAGATCAATAAGATCTCCTCTCAGCCTCCTTTTTTTCCAGACTAAACATCCCCAGTTCCCTCACCTGTTCTTCATAAGACTTGTTCTCTAGTCCTTTCACCAGTTTTGTAGTCCTTCTTCGGACATGCCCCAGCACCACGTCACAAGTGATGAATAAATGTAGCTCAGTATACTAAGATGCATCCTTAGAAGAACTGGATAGATAAGATGTGTGATTCAGCTTAAAAGAGTAAGAAGGGGAAAAATGTTCATCATGGAGTTAGAACTTTTGCAAGCCATTGATCTTAATCAAAAGGTATGTAGAAGTCGACTCGAGAAAACATGTGATGTCTCTAGGGGAAAGAGAAGCTCTTCATAAAATACAGAAAAGAACTGAAAGTACCCAAAAGACCTATGCTTCATGCCTCTAGGAAAGGTTTTCTCACCATTGAGAAGAGGATAAAAGAAAACCTAGAGTTGTAGAATGAGTGAAAGATAAGTAAAGTACATAACCCCACTAATCATTGTAGGCAAAAATCCCAAAATAAAATATTTTGTACAGAACCTAAAAGAATTTATATACAGGCATATATATTTATATATATACACACATACATACATATGAAAATCAAGATTTCTACTACCTTCAAGGAAGGAAAACAGAATAGATGTAGAGGCCAACTATCCTTCTAAACTCCTAGCAAAGAGTCTACATGCGCACAACCAGCACTTACAAAGAACGCCTTAATGAGCAAAACTTGAAGTTCTCCACGTACTAGGAGTTGTGTCATTCTTCTAGCTAATGAAGGACTTTATCAGCCATAGACAATTATTCAGGGCCACCCCTGCAGCCCTGATCTCAAAAACCTTGCCTCCTAAACTCAATACATAAATTTGTGTCAGTATTTCACGATTTGGGGCAATTTATAGGCATGCAGCAGCACGTCAATTCATACCGAGCTAGTTTATTGAATGATTAGTAGTTTATTTCCTTGAGATCCTGATCCTTCATATCTATTGCACAGTTCTAAAAAGTTTTAGTTCCTAAAAGTCCATTTCCAGAAGATTGTCCACAGTACTGTATTACTAGAGATAATAAAGTAGAAATACAAAACAAATCATCTATGCCTCATCTCAACTTGAGGAAAAAAACTGTGTTAGAGAAGACAAATTTTTTGGGGGGGCTTACCTCCCATTAGTACATTTTATGAATCTAACTTAGAACACTAATTCCCAAAGCAGAAAATTCCCAAAGTAACATGCAAATTCATGAAAGCCCTCAGATACAAAGCAGAAGGTATAATATCCTGATAAATAAACATCATAAATAAAGTGAAATGAAAATGATAAAGCTGAGGCAAGGGAGCTTCAGATGATTTAAGCTAGCTGAAGGTCTTGTTCATAAAATTGAAGCATTCATACTTAGACCTAAGTATATTTTTCTCAGGTGGTACTTAAGTTGTTTTTCCTCCAAAATCTCTCAACTGCAACATGTCACCTCCAACCACAGTTGTACAGACATTTTCACCTGAGGATGGCCTTTGCAAAGATATGTATTCATACCTGGCAAGCAACCCCTGCTCCTTTCAGAAAAAATTCTTAACTTCTGTTTAAATGTCAAAAGAAGCCTAGAAAACCAAACTGTTGCCAAACCCAGACTGTCTGTGTGAATGTCACAGCGATGCACGATACATACATACTCTTTGTGTACTTTTTATGCATGTCAAGTTCTGTCAGATTCACCTTAAAGAAATGCAGTATTTTAGAAGCAGCTACCTGTGGCCTACAGTAAAATAATATTTATGCTCTGCATGGGTCAGCAGTTACCAGAGTTTACCACCATCAAGATGAATAAAGGCACTTTGAACATCTCCGTTTCCCAAGTTTTAACACATTCCAGTGTCTGCTATCACAAAATGACCTCATTAACCATATTTCAGCCACATTTATCAAAATTACTATTTGTGTTACTTCCACACAGAGTTAACACGGGGCTTTGTTTCCTGATGTACCTTAAATAAAACAGTAATTTATTATTTATTTATTTATTTGGTCATGGAAAGATTTCTTGACTAGTTAACCTCAGATTTCTAAAGATCAAATTATTACATAAAGCGTCATTGGAGGACTTGGTATACCACTGAGTATCGCATGTAAGGTTATAAAATTTGATAAATTTCATCCTGTGTCAGAAAATTTTCAGACCGAAACTCATCGATATAAGTTCAAATCTAATAGTATTGGGTATACACGGAACCCAATGGAATCCTCAGGGACAAAAGAAGTGTGGTTTAGTGCCCATTTATAATCTTATCCTTCTTATGGTAATTCAACACAGTGAAACAAAGAAAAAAATTGTCATAGTCATGTCTCTCTACTCAAGAGATAATTTTTGAATGTGTGTGCCTTTGGCTTCTCCTCTGCTGGGGTTTGTAAATTACTGTTTAATAAACAACTCAACTTCAGCTGGCATCAACAGAAAGACAAATCTTCCATCAGGGACATTTTAACTGTTTGGGGTTTTTTGTTTGTTTTTTTTTTGTTTTCCCCCCAACTATTTATATTCTTCTGAATTCAGAAAAAAATATACTGACCTGAGGGTCAATGTTTGACATACTTCCTTTCCATTCTCTTCTATTCTGCATGTGCTACTTATTGAAAAACTTCCTTAATGGTCAACTAACTACTGACAGAACTAAGAAATTCTCTTTCCAGGAAGAGTTTTTTCATAGCTACAAACACTGAAATAACTACTTATTTACTACATTTAGGTTAGATCTAAAACTCGGGAGCCATTGATACTTCATAAAATGTTTATAATTAAAAAGAGTTTTATCCTTTGTATAGAATATCTGTTCATGGTATCCAGTATTGACATTATAGAAAGATGCATTTAACACATAACAATATCATACTAATGTTCAATTATTTTATTTTAAGATACTGTCCATTGACTTCTAACCAAGTTATATTTATCTTTATGAGGAAGTACTTAGCTATGAGTTTTGTAGAAAAGGACCATTTTGTTTCCTCGTTGATGGAAAGTCGCTAACTAGTGTAGTAGAATAGACACTACAAAATATTTTCTGTGAACCTTGCCAGACTTATGAAAGTTGGTTTTTTTTTTTTTCTTTCTAGAAATTAGTTCTGAGTCCTAGTAATTAATCTACAAACACATTATTGAAAGTTTCAGTTAAATCAAAGGTCTAAAATGAACAACCTTGGCCTGTCTTTCAATATATTGTGTAGCCCACCAGCAAAACCTGCAGGAGGCTTTGTAAAGAAAGCGCACGTTCACCAATAAAACAGCATCTTCTGGTATGTTCAAAATCTTGTTTATGGACAATGAAGAAATACATGCTGTACATAAAAGAGTAGACAAATTTATCCTTAATGTAGTGGAAAACTTCACAGTTTAATTCAGGAACCATCATTAATCTAGACCTAATTATTGCAGAAAATCCCAAGCCAAACCAAACCAAAAAACAAAACGTAGAATACAGAAAATTGTACAAAACCAGCAGCAGTATAGTGAGAATAATAACACACATACTTCTTATTTTCTACCCATTTCCGGCAGTTATGCTCTCCCTTCTACTGTTGCTCTGGGTCCTAAGGTCAGTGGTGTTTCACAATTGTGTATATGGTAGTGAGAGAGGTGATACAACAAGTTGTTAACATCTGGAATCTCTTTTCTGGAAGGAATATGGTGCTTGGGTTGATGATTTCTTCTTCTGCAAATTTTTTTTTTCCATGTGAGGTCTTTTAAAACTTTTTTCTTTCTTCACTGGGCTGCAGCTCTAGGTTACATCCAACTTTACTGTGTATGGTATTTTTTACATATGTCAAATACTATTTCTTTTCTTTCCCTGTTACCCATAAAACTACTTTTGTCCAGCTCTAGGTCTGCAATATTTTTTATTTGGATATTACTGAGCTGTTTGTATTATAGCTGTGCAGTCTTCAGTGCTAGAGGAAACTCGGCTGCATATGACATCTTAAAAATAGTAAAGCTGTTGAGTTTAATGCAACCAGCTCTACATCCCCAACTCCACCAGTAGGGAGGCTGAGTGGAATGAGCCTGGACATGGCATTTGTTCCTCAGGAATCTGTAATCTGGTTTTCTTCCTCTGCTGTGTCCCTCTTCTCCTCTGAGCTGACGTGGATCTGTGGAGATGGGCTTCTGATGGGTTGATGACTCCTGTGATGGACCTGGGAGGAGCTAGAGCAGAATTTGAGCTCTCCCATGTGCTGTGGTCTCTGTCCTCTTTTGTGAGGTGCGGATGAGTTTTTACTACACAACCTAACACCATCTTTTGCTGCATTCCTTTTCATCACATACCTGCATGGTCTGTACAGCATCTTGTGCTTCTGACTCTGAAAGCTTCTGCTGACCTTCAAGGTGTATACCTTTACACTCTTATGTTAGAGTCATCAAAATCTTGTTACTGCTATCTGTGTAAAACTACAGCATTACACAAAGATAAACAGAAGTAAGCCAAATCAGATATGGACTCCTGGTCAGTTAGAGAAACTCCTTCCACAGCAAAAATCAGGTAGCACCTGGAGGGAAGTCAAGACAAACTCATTCAGAGCAGACCTGTCAAGCCTCTCTCCCAGGACCATGCAAACTTAGTACAAAACTTATGGTTTGTTACAAGCACTGACAGTACCATATTACAGGGAGGCGCCATTACACTTCTGCATAATCTGGAGCTCAGGAGCATGGAGTTCAGATAGCCAGACCACCTCTTTCAGCCCACATCACACAGTAACAGCCATTTGGATATGTGCTTTGGAAAGACTTCTATCTATACAATCAACTATTTATGACTTTCCAACCTAGGGATTCTCAGAGCACTGTTTTGTAGTGCACAAATAATTCCTGCAGTTCCCTGGATATTGTCTTTGTCCTCTGTACAGTCATGCCTTATAAACTTCTCCATGTAGTGTGAATGCTGTATTCCCTGCTGCACTGTGACTTTTGGACAACAGATCTGCATGGATGGGTGCAGGCAAATGTGAATTTCTCTACTTGCACTGAAGTAGAGGAATATGAATCACTGCCAGTTAATTCAAAGCTTTTCGTCTTCATCAGTATAGTGCTTTACTTAAGGTAAGAGAATCAGAACATATTAATAACAAAGAATCCAGAAGAAACTCACTAAAGATGTGCAAGTCTCTCACAATAACTATATCATATCTGATCTAGTTAAAGATGTCCCTGCTTACTGCAGGGCATTTGGATTAGATGACCTTTAAAGGTCTCTTCCAACCCAAAGCGTTCTCTTCTATGATTCTACTAGTGCTGAACGACATGCCTTTACCAGAGAGCTCATCTGCTTTTACCTAACCATGTAGACAGATGTGGGGCTGTTAGATGCATAAGACTTGGATGTGTTTTCTGTAAAATTACCTCTCAGAGTGAGCTGCTGAAAGACCATGACCATACCTGGGCAGTAGACAGAATATTTGGGGACTTTTAAATCACTATTTCATTACATCAGATGTTGCAAAGGCCCAATGTTTTCACCAAGCTACCTGCTGAAATACAGATAACTATGGTCATTGGACACTCAAAAAGATAGCAACTACTAGTTTTGAGATTCTCAGTGGCCCAAATATTAAAAGAACAAGGCACAGTACTGCTAATTGCTAATAAGGAGTCAGGTGCTGATTCCCCTCCTAATTTTTTTCAGTATTTTTCCTCTTCAGTAGTGCTGCTGGATAATTTAAAATATTAGACAGAAAAGTGCATGGCTTGTAGGAATTTGTAAAACATCTTCCTACTTACCAGGGACACGTATGAGAAGAAAGTTTTAAACAGAAGAATCATAAGGCAGCCATCCTGAGCTGGAAGGATTGCAGTCCCAACTTTGCACATGTATAATAGAACTTTATATAGGAGTTGACACTGTCACTTGAACTCCAATTGGAAATTTTTATTTACAAATATTTTTGTCAGTAGATCAGCCTTCTCAAAATAAACACTGTTTATTAGTTTCAGAAATAGCTGCAGAAGTAGAAATACTTCTATACCCTGTAGAAAACCTAAAAACTAAGTAGAAATTCAATGTTATGTATGAAGATATTAGGGTTTTTTTAATGTTTAGATCTGAACTTTACAGTAGACTGTTACTACTTTGTCACAGGACTGTAAGAAATAGACACATGTAACAGGACCTGTTAAACTTTTCATAAGTAATTTTTTAATAGATTTTGAATTAAATTATGTATAGCCACCTCTGTCTCTTTAAGTGACAGAACACTGCTTTTTCACCTGGTTTGGTCAGATCAAGTCAAATTATGTCACATCACAGAACATATTTAATCTGTTGCAATGTGATATTAAATGCAATGTTTGCATCAAAAATTTGAAGGCATAATTTTAAACAAAATTTAAAATAAATAGAAGAAAGTAAGAAGCATAGTACTTGGATCTGCTTATTCCAGACATATCTCTGCTTTCTTGTAATAGATAGATGCCCTTATGTTCTCAGAGTCAATAGCAGGTACTTCATCCCCAGAGAGTTGCAAATAAAAAATAAATAAATATATGTAAAGGATGATTTCATTGAAATGCCACTTACTTTTTTCTTGTAATGGGTCTTGACAAGAAAATGTTCATGCTGTGTGACTTTGAAAATGCCCTTTTCTGGTGAGCAGCCTTCCTGTCAGTGCTACTGTTCATTGGCTTTAAACAACAGGAACAGCGGCCAATTTAAAGTCCAGGAATCAACCAATTTGAGATTCACAGGCTCCCCATGAAGCAATTACTCCCTTGGATGGACATACTGCCTTCATTATTCCATAAATTTTGCAGAACTTAAATATTCAACCCCTGATGTACATCCTTTGCGCTCTTGGTAACATATGTGGTATGATTGTCCAAAAAAGAAAACACATTTCTGTCTCAGAACGTATAGTGTGATATTTGAGTATGGAAAACATACATGTCAACTAGGATTAAATTATGTCCTGTGGAGATGAGCTGCATAGGTTTAAAAGAAAGAAAAAGCAGTTTTCAATAGTCTTTGAACAGAGTAGTCTAAAGACATGAGTATATGATTTACTTACCTCTTGTTCAAAACATGGGCATTCACTCTCTGTCTCCTATGAAGTATTTTCATATTTAGTTGGGGAATGACTTATTAGAGAGCAGTGTAGGTGAAAGTGATCTGGGAGTCTTGGTGGACAGCAGGATGACCATGAGCCAGCACTGTGCCCTCGTGGCCAGGAAGGCCAATGGCATCCTGGGGTGTATTAGAAGTGGGGTGGTTAGTAGGTCGAGAGAGGTTCTCCTTCCCCTCTACTCTGCCCTGGTGAGACCCCATCTGGAATATTGTGTCCAGTTCTGGGCCCCTCAGTTCAAGAAAGACAGGGAAGTGCTGGAGAGAGTCCAGCACAGGGCAACTAGGATGATTAAGGGAGTGGAGCATCTCCCTTATGAGAAAAGACTGAAGGAGCTGGGGCTCTTTAGTTTGGAGAAGAGGAGACTGAGGGGTGACCTCATTAATGTTTACAAATATATAAAGGGTGAGCGTCACGAGGATGGAGCCAGGCTCTTCTCGGTGACAACCACTGATAGGACAAGGGGTAATGGGCTGAAACTGGAACAGAAGAGGTTCCGCTTAAACTCGAGAAGAAACTTCTTCTCAGTGAGGGTGACGGAGCCCTGGAACAGGCTGCCCAGAGAGGCTGTGGAGTCTCCTTCTCTGGAGACATTCAAGACCTGCCTGGACACGTTCCTATGTAGCATAATCTAGGCATTCCTGCTCTGGCAGGGGGATTGGACTCGATGATCTTTCGAGGTCCCTTCCAATCCCTAAGACTCTGTGATTCTGTGGTTCTGTGATTTCCTAACCTCCTTACTAGCTGGTAGCTTATTTTTGTTCAAATTATTGGGTACTTTTCTCCCAAGCAGTTTGCTTAAGTGTGTTAACAAAAATAGAAAATAGAAATAGAAAATAGAAAGATAAATTATGTTTTATAAAGTCTATGGAATTATTCCCCAAAATTCATTTGGAAAAGGGAAAAAATATCTTCAGTGTTCTTTATTATATATTTGATATACTGTTCAGTCAATTTATTTTTTTTCTTTCTCCTAAGTTTCTACTAGTAATACACCCTCAAGCTATAAAGTGAGGATCTAGCAACTGGTACCTTTAATTTCTGAAAATGAAACCCTCCACTAAATAAAGGCCAGTACTAAAACCAGAATACTTAATCAATATCATAATGTTCTGTCTTTAATATTCATTTAGAATGTAAAATTTCATAGACTATCTACTTCCATAGGTAGCAATGGAAGTGTTTAAGTAGGAGCAAGATCAGCCTCCTAAAATGTAAACCTTGGGTGTGTTAATTAGATTTGTGTCTGAACTTTCCTCATGGGCATGGTATTAAACTGACCTGCAGAGGTCTCTGAGATGGGAAATTCCTTGCTAGCTTAACACTTCTAATTTGTGCTTTCTGCTGAACACATGTGAAATCATGGAAAGTATGCCATCCATCAGCACATCCTAAGTCCAACTCTTCCAAAAGACTGACTGAAACCTTTCCATTTCATCTTCAAGAAATTATATGGAAACTTTCATGAACCTGCAGACCTTTCCTTCTTCTTCTAAATTTCTCAAATTTAAATACACCATTTGAATTATACTTTATTTTTTCAAGTATAGAAATAGGATGAACGATTGATGCTAAGTCAAATACGGAATGCAAATGTGTATTACGATGTAAAAATATTTTGGTTGGACAAAAGGTACAATTTCCACTGACTTTTATGCTAGACTCCACAGACACTTTAGTTAAACAGAAGGAGAGAAGAAGAAACAGACATGCAGACAGACGATCTGCTAAGTCTGCCAACTGCTTCCTCACTTCTTTTAATAAGACCTAAAAGTAGCAATCTGCCATCTGGCTAACAGTATCCAATTTCACTCTGTCATTTTCTCTATGGGTGTGTTGTATTATAGCGAAACCATGGATGTAAATCTATGGTCTTGGTGATCTGTGTTTGATTTTTGAAAAAGCACTTTCTGATGCTGACATGCTCAAGATAGCTCCTAGTAAATCATTTATGGAATCAGAGACCACAGGGCTGTATTACTGAAGCAGTAGGAATAAACTAACTTTACGGAGCAGGTTCCTCTCACAATATATTTGTTCAGCACATTATACATTATATGGATTCTCAGAATCAATACGATATCACAACACAGGATCACGGAGTCACAGAATGGTTGATGTTCAAAGGCATCTCTGGAGCTCATCTGATCTAACTACCCTGCTCAAACAGGGCCACTTAGTGAAGATTGGTCAGGACTCTGTTCAGATGACTTGACTATCTCCAAGGATGAAGACTCCACAAATTCCTCAGGCAACCTATCCCAGTGCTCAAGAACCCTGACCTCAGCTACTTCTTCACAGTGAAAAAGTGTTTCCCCATATTCGGAAGAAATGTCCTGTGTTTCAGTTTGTGTCCATTGCCCCTCATTCTCTTACTGGGCGTCACTGAAAAAAGCCTGGGTCTACCTGCTTCACACCATCCTTTCAAGTAGCACATTGATAAGATTCCTCCTGAGTCTCGTCTTCTCCCGTTTAAACATCTCCATTTCTTTCAACCTTTCTTCACACCAGATGCTCCAGTCCCTTAATTTCTGTGGCCTTTTGATGTACTCTCTCCAGCATGACCATGCTTCTCTTAGTCTGGGGAGCTCAGAACTAGACACACAACTCCAGGTGTGGCCTCGGCAATGCTGATTAGAAGAGAGTATGCACAGACAATGTTGTGTTGAAATGTTTCGGACAGAGGCAACTGACCTGAAGATTATGTAACATCAACAGTTCAATAACTTTTGCTGCACAACATAAATGTGCTCAAATTTCCTTGGCAGTTTTTGTCATTGCCAAAAAGCTGCTTTTTTTTTTTTTTTTTTTTTAAAAAAAAAGTCTTAGCAAGTATATATAGACTGTCAAGCAACATGGTTCTCCAATTTATTCCTACATGTTTAATCTTGGGACTTGTTATTGTATAACTATTAATTTTTCCCATTATCCGGGTTTGAGAGCACCAGGATAAAAGTTTTCTTCATCACCATGATTACCATATGGTCCAGGCAGCCCCAGAAAACTTTTATCCTAGTACTCTCAAACCAGGACACCCATGATTGTCTTTTGGAGTGAACCATCGAATTCCCCTCAAGACAAGATCCAGGTTAAATTTTGGGGTTCAGAAAAACTTATTTTCACATCCAGAACAGCTTAGAAAACATGATAAAAAGGTTGTTCCACATTTGCTTCTCTGCTTTATAGAATCCTTCAGCAGTATATTGGAGGGCTTTCAAAGCTCAAAGATGAACCGCATACCCTAGCTTCATTAAAACACCAGTCTGGTGGGAGAGAATACATCCTTACATTGTTTCAAGCACTTGGAACAAAGATAAAATTCCTACATGGGTACCCCTATGCAACTGTGTGTTTTTACAGGCATACATATGCTTTATACGATTGTATGTCTGCCACCAGAAAATCACTTAATGAGCTCCTGGATAATTTCAGCTAAGAGAAATGGCTAGGAGCTAAGAGTTATAAAAGTAATATGTTGTTCACAAAAACTGGCTCTCAGTTATGAGAGAGAAGCTGTTAAATTTTGGTTATGCCTTCACACAGGCAAAGTTTGAAATCTGAGCTTTACTGTATTTAGAATCAAAATAATTCGCACAACAAAGTGAGACATTAGGAATGCACTCAGTGTAGTAACATCTAAGAAAAAAAACAAACCCCACTAAACTACCGAAGGATTCAAGCATGAACTACATTAAAAAACTGGCAAACAGCTTAAATAATTGTAGTGCTTACTGAATTCTCTAGAGGAAGAACAGGACATGTTTTTTTTCTGTTCTCTTTATACATTGATTTCTTTTGGTGGTCCTTACCACCAGAATACACATGCAAAACTGTCTTGTTTAAGGTTTCAAGGCTTTTAAGAGGGCTGAGATAAACAAACTCTAGCTGTTCAGAAACTGGCAATTTGCATTAACTAGGTGTCTAAACTTCATTTACACTCAGGAGAGAGAGTCACGAACCAGAAAGGGATTAATTTAGGCATGGAAGTTCTGCCACTTGCCACATTTTCTAGGAGTTCTTATTTTGTGTAAAAAGAGTCTTCACAAATTCTTGAGATATTTAATTTTTAGATGATTGAAGAACTTTAAGATTATAGTAAAAATTAAGTAACAGTAATCTCATTCTTACTGGCTGCTTGGATGTATCTTGCTTGATAGAAGTTATCTGTATGTGGAAAGACAGAAATGGGAACATCTCAAAGGCTAGAGAGTCCCTTTTCTTTTCAAACCACCATATCCTAGAATTTGTTTTGTTAGCAAGCTCTGAGAAATCCAGAGCAATTCAATGTATTTCATTACTTTAGGATATGACTGAAAGCACAAAGAAGGTAATGGAAGGTATCCTATCAATTCAATGGGCTTTAAATCCTATTAATAGTTCTTCTGTAATCCTCATTTCTTATTCTCTTGTTTGGGATACCAAAGACTGGAAAACATTTGTTATCTAAAATTACTATTTCTGTTCCTCTACAGCAAATAGCTTGAAAAATGATAAAATTTATGGGTTGAGTTTATTTTTCTTCTTTTTTTTTTCTCCCAGATTTTCTTTTTAAGGTGATCATAATATAACCACATTGACAATGATAAAATGGAATGGAATACTTTATTTGCTATGATAAATAGGTAAGGACTCAAAAATAACCTTTTAGATCAGAAATTTTTCACTGACACAAAAAAAAATTTACTGATTAAAGGAATTATAAATTATCCAAGTGTACTTTATGTGGATAAAGGTCTAGCTGGTATGCTTTAGTTAAGATAGTTATATCTGCTTAAAAATATTTTCCTTTAAAAATCCTCTTCCACTATCTACTGTTTTGTTTTCACATTTGAACCAACCTTTTCTTAAAAAAACTAGTATTTTCCGTATTGAAACAGAGTCACAGTTACGGCAGGGATATATGTTTGGACTCCATTAATTCTCCACATAAATTTAGAAGAGAAAATCCAAGACATTTTGTCTTGATTTGAAACATGAGTGTTGATGTGATAAAATGTTCATAGCACTCCTGCTGAAATCAAGCTACACTGGTGAATCTAATGGCAGATCCATCTTTAATGTCACATTTCCCAAGCTACTGGTAGTACAGCACTTTTTTAGTAGATGCAAAGGTGAATTGCTTTATTTTGTTAAGTTTTTATTCATCAAAGTCTATTAAGTTTGGGGAAGGCTTCCATCTTTCTTAAAGAATGTTAA
The DNA here is from genome assembly GCA_020746105.1 of Trogon surrucura. Lineage (NCBI taxonomy): Eukaryota > Metazoa > Chordata > Aves > Trogoniformes > Trogonidae > Trogon > Trogon surrucura. The sequence goes on from CM036617.1 coordinate 37,228,776, forward strand.
TATGAGTTGTGGATCATAAGACTAAAATACAGTGATTAAAAAATGATAGTAGTTTATCTGATTGAAAGAAAATACGGTATGGAACAAGATAAAATGTAAAATGTCTAAATGACTTTGGAACTTAAAGTCAGTATCTAAATGTATGTAATTATCTTGGATTCTATGTATCTGGAAAACAAGAATTCTCACTTTTAGCTGGTGGTCTCTTAATAGCTGTTCTGGATTCCCTGAATGGGATTCATCTCATCTTCCTTAAGTATCTACATTGAATCTGAATTAATCAACCAAGGCTCCCTTTATAGTTTGTAGAGAATAACAGGCACTCTCAGGGCGCAGTTCATCTGACCTACTTCAGATGCCTATTTTAGGATAAGAGGAATTGTGACCTAGAAGTGCCTGTTTCTCTCCTTTGACTACTAGGGAGACTAAACTGATTAGCTAAGGTGCAGACATTCATACTCTCAATGTGTACATTTAGCCAAGTGAATTCCTCCCTTTTTTTCTGTGTGATTTATATCTTAGGGAATTTTACATACCAGAATACATATCCATACTTTGTCTGCTTTCCTTTTTAATGAATAATATGTACCTGTGCAAAAAAAATATTCCAATGCTAACACTTTTATTAGTGCTTTCAATTTATTACCAGAAATATACTTAATTTGTGAAGGGATAAAATAAACTATATACTTCCATATTTCTTCCAGTGAACAAAACCTCTTAAAATAAAATGTAAGACATGGGATGTCAAAGACAATGTGACATTATAAGTTAACATTAATACAAATACACTAAGCACCCAGCTGCAGGTTTTCCTGGAGGGGATAATGAAGGACTAGCTTTATTTTCACCCAACTCCCCATTATCATTCTTAGTTCTGGTTCCCAAATGTCACAGGCCAAAGGTTATATTAAGAGCAAACCCCATTTAAAAAACCCAAAGAAACAAACAACCAAAAAAAATTAAAAAGAGACCGGCAGGGTAGAATGTACCTGTTTTGTGGGTAGCTCTACTTATATAGTTTTCACCTGTCAAGTGATGTGACAGAGTTGTAGTCTCCTCTTACTCTGACTGACACAGCAGGAATGATCACCTGTGGTGTCCTTTTGCTTCAGGCTGCAGCTGCTCCTAGTAAGCTCTGGAAGAAAAAAGCCAGAACAGGGAGGTAAACACTGTTTTAGTGAAGAATTAAAAGTAACTAGGAACTTTTTCTTGTGTCTTTCCTCATATACATGCTAATTTTTATCTCCTACTTATCACTTTTCCACACGGTGTTTTTTGAAACTATTTGCATGTAATACAAGAAAAGTAACCCTTAAAAACAGACACAGAAATGAACTTCTGAGGCAGGGTGCGCTGCATGCGTTGAGCAGCATGTTTTATCAATTATTTCAGCAATTTTTACATACGCTGAGGATGAAGACCTATGGTAGTGCTTTGCATGTGGGGTGTTCAAGTTATTGACCACCACCACTCAGTCAATACTTAAGTTCAAAATACACTATTAATTAAGAAAAAGCAAGTAGACCTAGAACACTTGCATAATTCAGGAAGGTTATATCAAAGATTTTAAACAATGACAGCCTGATTTTCTAAAATTTTCTCTTTTAAACAATCTTTATCTTTTTTTTTTTAAAAATAATAATGAAAGATTGATCTAATTTTCATGTGTCGTTTTCCCTCTTCTCATTTCTGGTTTCTTTCCCCCTTGCTTTCTAGAAGGATATACTTAGGCTTGTCTTTGTTACTCTTATGGCTTACTGAGTCTTGATTATATACTGGATGAGATTTGGGCACAGGACAATCTTTTCCAGCATTCCCTAGAATGTTTCCATAGAAAGTAAAGCATGATATGAGTTGAGTGGGAGCCACTGCACTTTCTGAGAGTTTAGTCTACCACTCAGGATTTCCTATTTCAACAATGTATGTGAACAGATAACAAACAAAACAAGCAGAGAAAATCTGTACCTCCTTCCAAGAAAAATATTTTTTTTGGTCAATTTCTTTATTCACTCCTTGCAGATAATGCTCAGAGCCTTCAGATCGTGTAACTATGATATAAACCAGTACTTAATTGTTATTTTAAAAGAACTTCTTGCACCCAATCTTTATTTGTTTGGGAAAGGAAGATATTGCAGCTTTTTGTGAAGATAACTAGGTAACTGGATTCCTTTGATATCTCCCCCTGGAATGAAACAGAATAAATGTTTCTGTTCTTTCTTCTTTTCTAATACAAATACATTTGTTGAAAAAATGTCATAATATTTTAATCATTAATAAAATAGCATAATTGAAAAGTCTTTGTCATTCACAATAGAACATTTGTGCACATGCATTATTTCAGAAAATTTTTCTGAAATCAGAAGCTTTATGTAAAAGAAAGACCAAAAGACATTTTCTGTTAGAAGTAAATAACCTGAATCTGAGGTTGAATATATATTTTCTTTTGAATCATGAATAACAAACTGTAGATATAATATAGGGTTCTTACATGCCATCATCATCATGGACTTGTGGACAAGGTGATTTAAGGTCTTAGTGTGGGCCTTCAGTCACCTTAGGTTGAATAGGTTACCATCAGTAGGATATCAGATGTAAAAAGATATAATACAGGGTTCTTACATGTACTGATAGAATAGCTACCTACGGGTTTCAGCCAGAATACTAGCAGGACACGTTCCTCTGGAACTTCATCTTTAGGAGCTTTCATTTGCTCAGCACTGATTACTGTCATTTAGGTACTATATCCATTTTTTTTTGTTTCTTCTTTGAAACTTTGAGCCAGATTCCCTATGAATGATCCCTTATTTTCCAGAAAATGTACTAATATTTTTCCTCTCAAGACTATTGGTCCAATGTTGATTCCAGTTCTAGTTAAACAAAAAACTGCTTATTTGAGAAGTAAAAAAAAGAAATCAAACCAAATCATTTGTTTATAGTATACTTATATATATTGCCTTGGGAAACAGCATTTTTGTGAATAATCAGGAAACAGAAGCCAGTGGTTAAATGTGTTTGAGATAAAGCTCTGCCATTTTTTGCCTCCTGAGATTGTTAGCCTCCTGTTCACATACAGGTGTTGGTAGATGTGGTCAAGCCAAACTTTGACAGATCTCAAAGATGAGCCTAAATATCCAGAAAAAAATTAGATCATATTTTCCATATGAGTTGGCAACAAAAATCTTTGTTGAAAAGGCTTATCAAGCCTAACCATTCAATTACGTTAATCCATAGGAAATTTCCTAAATGAGGTAATTATTGCTATTATAAACTGGGGAAAAAAATCTATATGCAAAGTTGGAGATAGTGTAATCAATAATGAAAACTGCATTCTGCCTCTTTTTTTAATCAGTGTTGAAGCTCAAGGGAAAGAATAAAGCAGTATCAGTAATCATATAACAAATACACTGCTAAATATCATTATTCCTGGCCAAATTCATGCTGCTGTTTTCCTATTTAGATAGTTGTTCTATGACTAATTGGACAGCCAATTTAAGGTCTTTATAAATGAGATAATTTAGCATGTCTGCTTACTACTTAGAATCAATAAGAAATAAAACATTTTTCTTCTTTTAATTGAATTAATTAAATGCCTCATCATTTTACCTCTAATGCTAAATAAACAAAATATTTTAGGAGATAGCTTCCTATATTTTCCTCTTTTTTTCTGAATAATGAAATACTCGTTAGTACTTCTTAGATTTTTCCATTGTATTCTTATTTTTTGTTTCTTAATAGTTTATTTGGAACCTCATCAGTCTTTAAAAAAAGCATTTGTCCTAATTGAAAAGATGATATCCCGTTTCTGTACCATTGCATACAGTTATTCTATTTCAAATGCATGAATTTGTGTCTGCCTTTATCAATTTTCACAAGGTTCCTGTCAGCCTATCTTTTAGCCTCTCCAGGTCACTTGGAGTAGCAGCCTTCCTTTCCCATATTGACTGCTCCCCCAAATTTAGTATTATCTCCTTTGAGTACACTCGTCTCACTCTACACAGTATTATTAAAAGCGCTTTGGCTCCATTATCAGTCCCCAAGAGAAAACACTGCTGAATGGCCGCCAGTTGGACTTTGTACCTGCTGATTACTGTTCCTTAAGTCTGACTGCCAATCAGCTCTCATCCACACCACTAGAAATCTCATGGTATAAGGCTTATGAAGTTACTGAAACACAAGTTGTTCTTGATAAATCCATCCTGGCTGTTCCCAGTTACTTTATTGTCCTTCATGTGCCTGAAAATGGCTTTAAGAAAGATTTACTCCATCACCTTGCCGGGGACTGAGATGAGGCTTACTGGCTCATACTACACGCCTATGTAGTGGGTCTACATGGCAAAGTTTTGGTGGTGGAGGGGTTGCAGGGGTGGCTTCTGTGAGAAGTTACCAGCAGCTGCCCCCATGTTGGAGAGAGTCAGTTCTAGCTAGCTTTAAGGTGGGCCTGTCACTCGCCAAAGCTGAGCCCATCAGTGACGTGGGTAACACCTCTATGACAAAGTATTTCAAAAAGGTAAAAAGTGCCTTGTAGCAATTGAGAGAGAGAGGAGTGAGAGCATGTGAGAGAAACAGCCCTACAGACACCAAGATCAGTGAAGAAGGAATGGGAGGAAGTGCTCCAGGCACTGAAGAAGAGATTTGCTTTCATCCTATGGTGAAGACCATGATCATGCAGATTGCCCCCCTTCAGCCCATGGAAGTCCATGGTGAAGCAGATATCCACCCTGCATCTCATGAAGGACTCCATACCAGAGCAGGTGGATGAACCTTAAGGAAACTGCAGCCTGTGGGGAGCCCACGATGAATAGGTTCCTGTTAGGAACTGTGGCCTCTGGAGGAGAGCCCATGTTACAGCAGGATTTCTGACAGAATCTGTGGCCTCATGGGGGAATTACAATGCAGCAGTTAGTTTCTGGAGGACTGCAGCCCATGTTGAAGTAGTTCATGTGGAAAGGATCCCACAGTGGCATGGAAAGAATGTGGGGAGTAGGGAGGAGCAACATCTAAGCACTGGATGGTAACTGGTAAGTAATCCCAATGTCTTTGACTCAATCCATGAGGTATTTTGTGATGTTTTCTTCCATTTTCCTGCTGAAGAGGAGGAATGATACAGTGTTTTTGTTGGCACCTGGTGACCAGCCAAGTTTAACTCACCACAACCTTTTCAGAATCAACAGAAACTTCCCCTAAGAACATCGGCCTTTCAGAGATCATCGTCTCTGAAAAACAGTGGCAACAACATCAGCCAGCTCCTACATCACTTGGATGCATCCCTTCTGGTCCCAAGGATATCTATTTATTCAACTGTTTTAAGTGCTTTCTGATTTTATCTTGCTCTAAGGTAAGCAATGCTGCATTCCCACAGGCTCTGCTTGCAGTCTTGTGAAACTGAAAGATCAGATAGCCCACCTTACCAGTGAAAAAACAAGGCAGGGAGACTGAAAAAATCATTAGCTATGTCATCCTTTTCCATGTCCTTGGTCATAAAGTCTTATACCTTCATACTCATTACTGATTTTAGCTCTGGCTGAACATTGGCTTTCTTAATTCCAACTATAAGCATCCAAGTAATGTCTCCTGCTTTCATCTTCTGTGTATTTCCTTTCCTTTCCTTTCCTTTCCTTTCCTTTCCTTTCCTTTCCTTTCCTTTCCTTTCCTTTCCTTTCCTTTCCTTTCCTTTCCTTTCCTTTCCTTTCCTTTCCTTTCCTTTCCTTTCCTTTCCTTTCCTTTCCTTTCCTTTCCTTTCCTTTCCTTTCCTTTCCTTTCCTTTCCTTTCCTTTCCTTTCCGTTCCTTTCCTTTCCTTTCTCCTTTCCTTTCTCCTTTCCTTTCTCCTTTCCTTTCTCCTTTCCTTTCTTTGTTAAATCTGCTTGCTTGATTACCTGCCCACTGAAAAAGAATGCTTTTCTGCTCTGAGGAGACTGTCGTTGATCAACAAACTCTTGTTCAGTGGCTCAGTGAACCTCTCTCCTTCAGTGGTTTTGAACTAGAATAGGGTAGATATAGATTGGATACAAGGAAGATATTTTTTACGATAAGGGTGGTGAGACACTGCAACAGGTTACCCAAAGAAGCTGTGGACACCCTCTTCCTGGAAGAGTTCAAGGCCAGGTTGGATGGGACTTTGAGTAACCTGGTTTAGTGGAAAGTGTCCCTGTCCTTGAATGGGGGGTTGAAGTACATGGTCATTAAATGTTCCTCCCAATCCACACCATTCTGTAATAAATTCTATGATTCTAGGAAAATGATTTAGGGTTTGGTGTTTAGTGGTGCGATTTCTTCGTTGTTTTCTTTTTTTTTTTTTTTGTATCAAGTGTCTAAAAAGTTCCTTTATATTGCAAATATCTGAGATATTTATGACAAAATTGAGGCCTCATTTCCGTTAAAGTTAATTGTAAATACACAACTCTGACATAGAGAGGTTAACTATGTATACTTTGGTATACTGCACAGGGAAAATAAGAAATAACAGAATAAATGATCAAATTATCTGCAAAATCAGCTAACAAAACAAAAAACAGTTCTAACTGGTGGATCAAAGGCCTCTTTCATGACAGATAACATTCTGAAAAGAAATGTATAAAGAATAGAAGAATGAGATTTCTCTACAGCTGGAATAATTCCAAACTGATATATTAGGTCATTTTCAATACCCAAGTTGAACTAGTGTTTGTCATAATCCTCAGAAGAAAAAGATACTTCAGAGATATTGCAAAAGAAAAATTACAGTGGAACTTTGAGAAACAAAAGAACAAAGAAAATCAAAATTACTAATATGAAGGAGATATTTAACAGCCCTTTTGTCTGAATACTGAAGTTTATCAAAACATAAGGATAAGGAGATGAGAAAAGAATTACAGATGGGAGATCAAACTGTTCTTATGCCTGCCTTCTCTGCTGGATATAGCACTAGTTACAGATTTAGCCTATAAAGTTTAAGACTGCATATGAACACAAGAAAAAATGAATTTAGAACAGCTTGTAGATGTAGATAGGAAGTTTTTCTAGCATCTGAAATCTTTGTGAAGGAAGAACTTTATTGGTGAATGATTTTAAATAAACAATGAAATACTTGGAAAAAAGTATTTGGAGGCAAGGACAGCAGGAAGAATAACACTGGAAGCCTGATTTTAGAATATGCTATTGTTGCTTGGACAAGTGATTTTTCATAAACTTACATTCTGATATATCAGCCCAGATGAGCAGCCTCAATAACCTACATTCTGCTTGTGACCATGATCAATACCACTAGAAAAACAATATAAGTGAACCTTAAAAGTTAAAATACAATTCTGGATCACAGAAAAAAACATTCTCTCTGTCCACTTTTGAATTCCAGAATTACTCTGAAATTAGTTTACTTAGCAAATATGTGATTCAAACTCAGAGCTAAACTTAATGAAAATAAAAACAAGAAAGGTGGTATAGTAAAAGAAGTCAATAAAGATGGTCATCTTCATTGGAGTTTCAAGAAAAATATTCAGTTCCACAGAGAAAACAAACTGTGTTTGGTAGCTACACTCTATGGGACTGAGAACTACCAATAACTTAAAAAATCTAATAGCTTTTCCAGGAAGAAGAAAAAAGACAAGATTCTTAATTTTACTGTGACATTTCAGGTTTTTTATTTGTTATTTCTTGCTTGAATTAGAATTCACATATTTTAGACTTTGAATTTTATTCTGGGTTTAAAGTGGAATTCAGCTAAACCAAGTTTGCGTAGTTTGCAGCTATAAAATTAAATCCTCTATGAATACAAGAAGAAAGGGAATTTTCTCAAATGACATCTGAAATTGAGCACTGAGTTTTTGTATGCAACTGTCTGTAAGGTATTTTTTTCAAGTTTCAGAATTATTGCTTAGTAAATATCCGCTCATCAATATTTTTAATAATGTGGTTGAACGCAAATGAACAGAACCTGAAAACAATTCAGCATAACAAGCTTGTCAGAAAACTATGATTCATGGGCATAAACTACATGTACAATAACATTAGAGAGAACCAGTGGAAGTGATATTTTCCTCAGATCAAATGGAGGAAGATATATATAAAGGTTTGGAAAAACATTTTCAAAAGTAAGAATTTATTCTGGAAAAACTGAAAAGAACAAGGAACTTAATACAGACAGGACAAGTCATGTAGATTCATCAGGATGTAGTAGAGGCTGTAGAAGTATAAGAACTCCTAAGTTTCATGTTCAGCGCTACTTAAAGAAAAGTTGACACAAGTTTGTTTTTTTATATCTAATGAAATAAAATTGAAACTTACACACACAGCTCTGATAAAAAAAAAAAAAAAGACATTACTCTCTGAATTAAAAATCTGTCCATTCAAACAAAATCTACTTTTGAATTCTGTTTTTCTTGAACCATTGTTCAAGTAAAGTTCCAGATATAGACACTGTTTAAATTCCTGTAGACTTAAAGTATAAGACTGCAGCACCACTTAGTTGTTTGAAGGGTTGAAATGCAATGGTAGGTGCTTCTGCTTCGTATCTCCCACTGAAGAGCTTGTTTAATATAGTACCTGAAGCTGCCTCCTGCTGACAATACACTTGGTAGAGGTCTTCTCTGAAGTTACTGTCTTGCTCTCCAATTGAGCCTTATGACAGAGAAACAAAGATTAAATAAAAAGAAGTAAAGAGACCCTGAGAAAAGGTGAAAAGAACAAGGAATTTGGCATAGACAGAACTTACAGTAATTACTCACAGTAATATGATGGAAGTTGGGGAAAGAAAAAGAGAAGTTAGACTGACCTCTAGAAGTTCAACAAAGTGATGGCTGAAGATGAAGGAAAGATAGGCAGAGGAAGACATTAGTTCACAGGAGTTAAATGAATTTGTTATTGCATAGAAACAGAGGGTAATGATCAAAAATAGAACTAACAGCTGGATACAGAAAACTATGATACTATAGTTACACCTATGCCGTTGCAATATGGGGTTTGATTTGATTGATAGCAAACATGTTTGGCATGCATTCATTGTGAAATGCATTTTTTTGATACTGTACACGCTATTCCTCTTACCCACTATTAGAAATCTAAAAGCTAGACAGTAAAGTGCTAGTAAGTCATCCAATGTCTACTTAGAGTCAATAAAGAAAAATAATTGTGATTCGTATGTTCTGTTTCTGATACATGTCTTAGGATGACACAAGTCACCTTTTGGAAGTCGTAAGCATCTTTAAGATTAAATTAAGCCAGAGGAATTTTACCCAAGGAAAACAGCTGTTTAAATAATCAAATGACATGGATAATCTAGTAACTAACCAAAATTAAACTGAATAAATTACCTTAAACTAAAATTAAGGATCCTTGCACATCTTGGTTGATCAAGCGTTACTGTTTCATCTGAACTGTTGACAAAAAATTATTTCCACAGAAAGTCAGTTATGCCTCATTCCGTGTTTTTATTCCACTGTAGACAAAGCTTTAAATGTGAAGTGTTAAGTAACCCCAGGTGACTAGCGTTAAGGAGTTTGGAGGCAAGCATAGGACTATGTGACATCAACAGACTTATTTTTCATGCCTACAAGGAATACCAGTTAAGGATTTAAATTGATTATTCCGATGTTTTTAAACACGCTAAAACTCAGCTGATACTGCAAAAGTGATATGACCACCAGTTTCATAGACCAGTATAAACAAGGTCAGAAGAGTTATGCTTCTAGAAAAGACTCAACAAAGGCATTATTTACTTTGTCTCTTTCAGTTCTACACACTGACATGAACAAAGAATTAACTTGTCATATTAACTGTCTAGTGGCGATGCCATGCCAACTGGAGTCGATGGTCAGGTCTCTTTTATGTTTACCACTCCTACCTTTGAGCCACAGAGCATGGTTACATGAACAATGGGAACAAATCTGCACTCAGTTTGCAGGTTCCCCAAAGAGCTTACATGAGGAACCATGCTCTGTCTTGGCTGGGAATACATTTTCTCATAATGTGAAACTTTGAAAAGGTTTGTGGGGAAGAAGAAAAAACAGAGGGATCGAAGGGACTGCAGAGGAATAATCCTTCCTATCTTGTGCTGTCACAACCTCTCTTGCAGGAAGAGTGCTTATCCTGTGAGCTGTGCAGCAATAATGCTTGACTTTGCAGTGAATCTTTCAATGCAGTGATTGTGCTGTGAGTACTGCAAGTTTGTATCAAAGATTCTTGAAGGTTTTGAGTGTCTTTGTCTGGATTTTTGTTTTGTTTTATTGTTGTCATTTTTGCTGTTTGGTTTTTTTCCTGTTACTTCTATTTTAAAATTCTTCCATGACTGTAGTGCAACAGTCACAGAATCACAGAATCACAGAATCACAGAATCACAGAATCACAGAACTGTTGGAGTTGGAAGGGACCTCTAGAGGTGCCCTAGAGATGCTAAAGTGGGATTGCCCAGAACACATCACACAGGATTTCATCCATGTGGGTTTTGAAAGTCTCCAAAGACAGAGACTCCACGACCTCCCTGGGTAACCTGTTCCAGCGCTCTCTCATTCTCGCAGTAAGAAGTTCTTTCTCATATTTAAAATGAAACTACCTGTGTCCCAGCTTGTGCCCATTGTCCTGTGTCTTATAACTGGGCTCTACTGAAAAGAGTTTGGCTCCTACCCTCTAGATATTTATAGACACTGATAAAGTCTCCTCTAGGCATTCTCCAGGCTAAATATCCCCAGCTGTCTGAACTCTTCCCCGTAAGAGAAATGCTCAGTCGCCCAGTCATCCTTGTTGTCCTCCGCTGGACTCTCTCCAGTAGTTCCTTGTCTCTCTTGAACTGGGCAACCCAGAACTGGACACAGTATTCCAGATGTGGCCTCTCCAGGGTGGAATAGAGGAGGGAGGATGACTTCCCTAGACCTACTTGCCACAGTGTTCTTATTGCACTCCAGGATACCATTTGCCTCCTTGGCAATGAGGGCATATTGCTGGCTCATAGTTAACTTACTTGTACTAGCGCTCCAATATTGTTCTCCTCAGGGCTGCTTTTCACCCCTGAACTATATTGGTGCATGGGTACAGGACCTTTGTTGAACCTCATGAAGTTCCTCTCTGCCCAGCACTCCAGCCTGTCCAGGTCATGCTGGAGGTCAGCAAAGCCCTCTGCTGTGTCAATCACACCTCTCAATGTTGTATCATCAGCAAACTTGTTGATAATACACTCTGTCCCCTCGTCTAGGTCATTGATCAATATGTTAACTAAGATCGGGCCCAGTACTGACCTCTGGGGAACATCACTGGTTACAGGTCTCCAACTCGACCCTGCTCCATTGATCACAACCCTCTGGACTCTCTCACTCAACTAGCTCTCAATCCACCTCACTGTCCACTCATCTAACACACACTCTCTGAGTTTCCTAACGAGGATGTTACGGAAGACAGTGTCAAAAGCCTTGCTGAAGTCAAGGTAGATGACATCCACTGCTCTTCCCTCATCTAACCAGCCAGTTATGCAATCATATAAGGCTATCAGATCCGTCAAGCGTGATTTCCCCTTAGTGAACCCATGCTGACCGCTCCCAATAACTTCTTTTTCCTCAATATGTTTGGAGGTGAAATCCAGGAAAATTTGTTCCATCACCTTTCCAGGGACAGAAGTGAGACTAAGCAGTCTGTAGTTCCCTAGGTCACCCTTTTTGCCCTTTTTGAAGACTGGAGTGACACTGGCCTTTCTCCAGTCCTCAGGCACTTCTCCTGTTCTCCATGGTCTTTCAAAGATGATGAAGAGTGGCATAGCAATAGCATCTGCCAGCTCTCTCAACACTCATGGGTGCCTTCCACCAGGGCCCATGGATTTACAGATGTTCAGTTTGGTTAAGTCGTCCCTAACCTGGTCCTCCTCTACTGAGGGAAAGTCTTCCTCTCTTCGGATCTTTTCTCCTACTTCCAGGGTTCAAGATTCATGAGAGTCAGCTTTAGCTGTGAAGATCAAAGCAAAGAAGGCATTCAATACCTCTGCCTTCTCTGTGTCTTCTGCCACTAGGGCACTCGCCTTGTCTATCAGCAGACCCTATTTTCCCTAGTCTTTCTTTTTCTATTGATGTTCTGAAAAGACTCTTCTTCTTGTCTTTGATGCCCCTTGCCAGATTCAGTTCCGGGTGGGCCTTAACTTTACTCGTTGCATCCCTGCATTCTCTGACAACATGAGAAAAGACAAAAATTTAGGTCCTTACAGGATAAGTTACAAAAATCTAACAGCAAAGAACAGGTATAGGAGGTTACTAACCACTGAAAATTGTTTTCTAATGCTCTGCTTATACTAGAAGGACCTTGAAAAAAACATAATAAAAGCATATTCATTGATTCTCTACTCCTATAAAGGAAGCAGAAAACTGAAGTAAGCGAAAAATCGAACTACCCTTTGTTTCTTATGCCTGGTTTGTGTAGGAAAATAAGAAATTTACATTATGTGAAGGACACTCTGTGTTGACTGTTGAAAACTTTATTTCAAGGAGTTTTTTCTCTTCTGAAAACATTGTCACTGCAATACTGGCAAGGTCAATGTCAGGTTGGATTTTCTGCTATACAAGTATCACTCAGGCAAATTAGTTCTGCCATAGGGGCTAGCCTAATCTGGACACTGTTTTCTGAAATATTTTCCTTCCTGAATCAGCATTTCTGTTCTTCACATGACACATCCTATCTGTTTCTGTTCTTTTCCTACCCCTCCAATTTTTAACCCCATATCATCATCTGATAGCAAACAGAAAAACATCTGCTTTTATTTTTTTTTTTTATTTAAGATATTTACTCAACTCTCATTGCCCTCATTTAATTTTCTCTTTTAATGCTGCTACCATCATAGCACATCTGCGAAACACGGGGCATTGCAATCACAAACTTACAAATGAGAAATTTATGCACAGTGATTACATGCATATTAACAGACCGCTGAAAATACAGCAGAAACTAGGTACTTCCTGATCATCTTTTGACTCAAGATCACTCTATGGGAAAGAGGTGTAAATACACTTTTTTTTTTTTTCTTCCCTCCCTGTCATCAATATTAGCACAAGGTTTCTCTTAAATCCAAACAATTGAAACTCACATTCTTGATCAGCCAGAAATACATGTTAAGTACCCAAAGCTGGTCAAAGCATGACAAATGGGTGGAATAGTGTTAAAAAGTGAGAGTAAAGAGCATGGCAACTGCACAACAATTTGTATAGCAATGTTGAGGGAATTCATCTAAGGAAAGGCACCTAAGTTCCTGTTGGCACTTTCATTAAAATTTTGGTTTTGTCTGATAATTTTAGTGAAAATAAGTTTTTAAGGAATGAAACCTGAGGGAAGGTGCATCATTCTTTAACTTCAACTGGCCTGCATTTAGCCAAAAATATAAGTGAGCCATCTATTCAGTGAAAAAATAAGAGCTCCTATGATGAGTATTATCTCCACTGTACTTCATGAAGGGCTCCCTGACCATAAGGTTTATCACCATTTTTGCGCTAACTTTGGTACAATTACACATGGCAAGGTTCCAGTCCCAGGGTACATCTTTGACATAAAGCACACATAGCCCATTGCATCATCTTTCTGGTGAGTCCTTGGGGAGAAAAGAAAAAATGGAGACATTGCTGAGGACGTGTGGTTGAAGGACTGTTCATTAGAGGGTTTTCAAGTCATCTAGTCTTACTGCATAGTACTATCATCATACTGTGAATAATAATATGCTCTGATATTAAGTTTCTGGTTCTTTCTTAAGATAAATATTCACAATCTAGTTTTTTACATGCTGACATACGATTAGTAATCTTTCCACAGAGCCTGGCTTCACAAATCTTTCCTCTTGTGTGGTATCTTTTTTTCCACCAAAATCCATGGAGTTTGCTATAGGTACACCTCATTCACTTTAAAATTCTGTCCCTTTCCCAGAACAAGGTGAAACAAACTTTTAAAGTAGTTTTTAAACTATAATGTTTCTAAAAGGCTGTGAAAGACTTGCTATACCCTATTTCTCCTTCCAATTCATAAGCTTTTTTATGAATTACAGCTCTGTGAAGAAAGATACACACAGACACACACACACACACACAGAGACACACAGAGTGTTAGAGGTTGGAAGGGACCTCAAAGATCATCTAGTCCAACCCCCCTGCCAGAGCAGGATCACCTACAGCAGAGCGCACAGGAACGCGTCCAGGCGGGTTTTGAATGTCTCAAGAGAAGGAGATTCCACAACCTCCCTGGGCAGCCTGTTCCAGTGCTCGGTCACCCTCACAGGGAAAAAGTTTTTCCTAATGTTTTTGTGAAATCTCCTATGCTCCAGCTTGTATCCATTGCCTCTTGTCCTATCATTGGACATCACTGAAAAGAGCCTGGTTCTGTCCTCCTGACAATCCTCCTTGACATATTTATAAAAATTAATGAAGTTACCCACAGCCTCCTCCAAGCTAAAGAGACCCAGCTCCCTCAGCCTTTTCTCATAAGGGAGATGTTCCACTCCCATAATCACCTTTGTGGCTCTGCGCTGGACTCTCTCAAGCTGCTCCCTGTCCATCTTGAGCTGAGGGGTCCAGAACTGGACACAATATTCCAGATGTGACCTCAGCAGGGCAGAGTAGAGGGGCAAGAGAACCTCTCTTGACGTACTAGCCACATCCTTTCTAATTCAATCCAGGATGCTGTTGGCCTTCTTACCCATGAGGGCACATTGCTGGCTCATGGTCATCCTGCTGTCCACCAGAACCCCCAGGTCCCTTTCCCCTAGGCTATTCTCCAACAGGTCAGTCCCCAACATGTCAGTCCCCAGCCTGTACTGGTACTTGGGGTTATTCTTTCCCAAGTGCAAGACTCTATGCTTATCCTTTTTTGTATTTCATAAAATTTCTCCTCGCCCAACTCTCCAGCCTGTCTACGTCTTGCTGAATGGGAGCACAACATTCCAATGTGTGAGCCACTCTTCCCATCAGCAAACTTGCTGACAATACACTCTATTCTCTCATCCAGGTTGCTGATGAATAGATTGAATAACACTGGCACCAGCACTGACCCCTGAGGAACTCCACTAGATTCCAGCCTCCACCTAGACTCTGTTCGATGGACCACAACTTTCTGACTTCTTTCCTTCAGCCAGTTCACAATCCACCTCAACTACGCAATCATCCAGACCACACTTCATTTTACCTAAGAGGATGCTTTGGGAAATGATAGTGTCAAATGCTTTATGAAATCCAGATAAACCACATCCACTGCACTCCCATCATCTATCCACCTGGTTATGTCCTCATAAAAGACTATCAGGTTGGTCAAACGTGACTTCCCCTTAGAAAAAAACATGCTGACTGCTCCCAATGACCTTCTTACCCTTGATATACCTAAAGACAGTGCTGAGGATAAGTTGTTCCATCACCTTTCCAGGGATGGAGATGAGGTTGACTGGTCTGTATGTTACCTGGGCTCTCCTTCTTGCTCTATTTGAAGACTGGAGTGACATTCACTTTTCCCTAGTACTCAGGCACCTCTCCTGTTGCCCATGACTTACCAAAGATGATGGAAAGTGGCCTAACAATGACGTCCACCAACTCCCTCAGCTGATATGTTCAAGTGTCCTAATTGATCCCTAACCCAGTCCTCCTCAGCTGGGGCAAACTCCTCCTTAATTTAGCTTCCTCTGGGGCCTCAGGGGTCTGGTGCTCCTGAAGACAGTCTCCAGCAGGATAGACAGAGGCAAAGAAGACATTCAGCAAATCTGCCTTCTTTCTATCCTCTGTCACCAGGGCAGCCACCTCATTCAGCATTGGACCTACATTGCCTCTAGTGTCAGTTTTGTCAGCAATGTATTTGAAGGAGCCCTTTCTGTTGCCCTTGACCTCCCTTGGGAGGTCTAATTTCAAGGAGGCCTTAGCTTTCCTAATTACTTCCCTACATCCTCTGATAACAGCTTTATACTCCACCCAAGTGGCCAGCCCCCAGCTCCATGATCTATAGACTCTCTTCTTCCACTTGAGTTTGCCCAGCAGTTCCCTGGTTAACCATGTAGATCTTCTGGATCTCTTTCTTGATTTTCTACCAGTTGGAATTCACTGATCTTGAGCTTGGAAGAAGTGGTCCTTGAATATCAACCAAATCTCTTTACCTTCTGGTACCCCATCCCATGGAGTTTCTCCTAGCAATTGCTTGAAAAGGCCAAAGTTGGTCCTGCTGAAGTCCAGAGTTGTGATCCTGCTTGGTATTCTGTTCCTACCACACAAGATCCTGAACTCCACCATCTCTTGGTCGCTGCAGCCAAGGTTTCCCTCAACCTTCACTGCTTCAACCAGACCTTCCTTGTTGGTGAGCACAAGGTCCAGCAGTGCTCCTCTCCTGGTCAGCTCATCCACCATTTGCATCAAGAAATTCTCATCGATGCACTGGAGGAACCTCCTGGACTGAGGATGGCTGGCTGTGTAGACCTTCCAGCAAATATCTGGGTAGTTGAAATCCCCCGTGACAACCAGGGCCTGGGATTGAGAGGCTACTGTCAACTACCTGTAGAAGGTCTCATCAACTTTCTTATCCTGTTCAGGTGGCCTATAATAGACACCCACCACAGTATCACTCATGCTAGCCTGCCACTTCATTCTCACCCTCAGACTCTCAACCTGCTCCTCATCCGCGCCTGGATAGGTCCTGATACATTTCAGTTGCTCTCTCACATAAAGAGCAACTTCTGTCAGGTTCTTGACTCCTTGACTACCATTAAGAAATTTCTAATTTTACGTATTTGAAGTGTGGATTAGAAACGTTTAAAATGCACATCGTTTGTTCCTGACAATGAAAATGACTGGCAATTTTTACAGTTTATCACCAATAACGTAAAACTGAAAGTGTTATTTCTGCATGTAAAATTCAAATTTTATATCCAAATTCAGTTTATTAACTTGTTAATTTTGTCATTTAATATTTGACTTTGATGGCAGGCCAATTGCTTTCTATTTTTATTTGTATATGAATTTTTGAACTAACAATATTTCTTCAGTAAAAGAACGTACAATATTTTAGCATGGACCAAGTCTAATTAAAAGTGGAAAACAAATTGGAAAACCACTTATAGAATCATATTTCCAGAATGCATGTCTTTGAGGGCTAACTATTAAAGATTTGATTAAAACCCAAAATTGTTATATATGACAGTAATCCTTTTTGCTGAATTCAATGATATGAAATTAGAGTACATTCTCACAGAAAGCAGTAATAGCTGACTCAATGACAAAATATTGATGACTACCACTGTGTCATGTTCTTCTCTCAGGAGGTAAGAGAAAAAAAGATGTAGTTATGATACTTGTTTGAGAAAGAGAACCAGCTTGAGAAGAGTCTGAAGTAAAAAGTCTACAGACACAATAAAGAAAGTAGAAAAAAAGAAAAAAATTGTTTTGAAAGATGGTAGGCAATAATGGGAGTGGGAGAAAAATTAAGATGTGTAGATAGTGAGAGAAAAAAATGAAGTTAAAAATGGTGTATTTTTTTAACTTTGATGAAATATATTATTAAATTACATTTAAGAATGCTTTCTTCCAGCAGAAGATGAAGGCCTTGGATAACTGTATTTGCCGACCACTCACAGAAAATGTTGTATATATTTTTTTTCCTAGATCAATTTGACTAGTCACATATGTGTAGTCATTTTGTGCAAATTCAGCTGCAAACATTCTGGGGCCATAAAACTCGATGCTTAATGAAGAGAATTTGAGAGCCCTTGATTATGAGTTTGTGGATTCTATTGCATAAATAATTTCAGTAGAGAAACAATGCAAATGTATCCAGTTTTGATCATCACAGATATGGATAATTTGCTCCATTTGCAAGAAAGATATTTTTTAAATGTTTAATGACAGGTTTCTCTTTAAAATCTATGGAAACAGAAAAATGCTGATATCTAGAGATGAGTTCAATGTTTCTGTATGATGAAATACATTAAGCACAATCACAAACATCACCATTTATGTAGCTTAAATTTTAAAATCTGTCTGCTTTTAAGTTGTCTGTGGGTCACATCTAGCCTCTCCAAAGCAAAAGAATTCTCGATAATATAGAAAATTAACGCAGTAGCAATTTCTGCAGATGGTTCCCCTGTGGCATTAGGAAAAATACCGAGCCCAAGGACCAAGGAAAATATTAACATCAAAACCAAATTGTTTTTTATGAGAAGGAATCCTCTTGCTAGTTCCGAGGATTCTTTTGATGATGTGACTCCTGTAAGTTCTGTTACATAACAAATGATAAAATTTAGTCTCAGTGTCAAGAACATTATTCGCATTTATGCTCTTTACAGAAGCATTTGTTTCTACTGGAATTTTTGGAAGTACTCTACAGGAGTGAAATAAAATCTTTATCTGTTTTGTCATAAATGTACACTTCTGATGTCAAAAGTCATTGAATGTTCAGGGCAGTAAAAACATCTCTGGAGAATCAACGACAATGTTGTTGCATTCTAAACCTCACTACATAAAATAAAAATACCAAACAACAACAAAAGCAAACCACCAAATAATAACAATCAAACAATCAAATGAACCTACTAAAAATTTAACTCATGATGTGCAGAGTTCTTGAATGAAGGACCTCCTAGACCAAGTATTTTGCTTACCTGCCCTCTTCTTTTCTTCTGTTGTCTTTCTCCTTGTTATGCTGCCAGCAGGTGACAAAGGTTTCTGAGCCTGAAACACAGGTTCACTGCAATGTTATGTTTGACTGTGCGAGTCCAGTTCTTGCCCTTTTTGACTCATGCCTCACCCATATACCTGTCTGTGTAGGACTGAGAGAGTGTGATGCATTTGAACTCAATTTAAAAATATTAGTAAGTTATCTGAGACTGTTGAAAGGCTAAATCGAATGTTGCAGGTCACAAACTGTTCTATTTTACTGTACACCACTTAAATGAAAAGTCAGTTTTTATGCAGCCTTCTTCAAACCTCAGCTCACAAAACCTTGAGATTAAATTGCAGATTCTCTCATCTTTATAGAATTAATGAATGCTTACACATAGAAACAAAAACCCGACTACCTTCTCTGAATCTTTGGAAAATAAGTGGGAAAAAAAAAGTATCTGCAGTGAATCCAAAATATTCTTATGCATCATATAACAATATAAAATGAATTTAGTATAAACAGATTAAACTTTATGTATGATAACTCTAAGATGATACGTTTTAACTTTCATATTACATTGCACATATTATGTACAAAAGATGACAGTTAAGGGTAGGTAAAATAAATAGTCCAAACTATGTGAAACAGTGTATGACTTCTTTAGAACATGTAGGAATTTAAATTTATACTTTTGACTAGTGGTGTACCCATGGGCTATGGCCAGTCCTTGATGATGACCTTTTCTGGCATTATGTATAACTTCAAATAATGTTGTACACCACAAATGTTAGAGTGTAGCAGAGAAACTAAATTCACTTTTAGTATTCTTTCTCTGCTTCATAATTTTAAAACTCAAGGTAACAGCCACACATAAGTGTTTATTCAGTGGGCATCTAACAGGGCATGAATTAAAGGAGACATAGCAGTCTGGTTTCCACACTAGAAGCTGACTGACTTCCCAAATGGAGTTTTTGACATCAGAGACAAATCAAAATTCCATAACATAGGAGTGGGGAGGAAAAAAAGCTTCTGACTTTGTAAGCCAAGTTGGTTTTGTTAAAAAATGACCTTATAACTTGAACAGTACACTGCTAACCACATGTGTCTGTCGTGAGATTAATACCTATTCTGAAGCCAGTAAAATATTTCTTTCCAGAGAAAATAAATCAAATCAAACAGGATTAGAATAAAACAACAATAAAAAATAAGTTTATAGCTTCTTTGAGAAGATTACTTGACAACCTACCTTAACAAAACATTTCAAAAATAAATATGTAGAGACCAGAAAAGGAAGAAATCAAGTCAGTCATGTCAGTATATAGCACAGTTACATATATTAACAGGAAAAAAAATGTTGTTAATTAGTTAGAATGTCAAAAATACACTTATCAATTATGGTAGACTTATAACATGTAGTGGTATAGATTTAAAGAATAAATTCTTTAAGAGAAATGATGTATCTTAAATCCTCAGAAAGACTGTTTCCAGGACTTTCACAACAATATTTACTTATATGTTTTTATTGGAATGATTTTTATTTTCCTCATCTAACTTTCCAGCTCTTGTCAAACAGGAAAGGTCCAAGTTATATTTCACATGTATACAATGTTACATTTCAAACACATACAATTCTGTTTATTAATTAAATATTCTGCAATAAAATTAGTAAACAATGTTGTTATTGCAGACATACCATTCTTGATATAATAAATTTAAAAAGGAAAGGAAAAGTTGGTAACTTTTCTGTAACTAAGGTTTTCAAATTTATTTCCCTTTCAAAATAAGAGATTCTGTAGACATGAGTAATTCCTTGCTTCCTTGTTTCTTTGTTTTCTTGTTTTGTCTTGCTTGTTTATTTGTTTTCTTATTCATTTGCTTTCAGCTCTGTATAGCTTTGTTAGGAAAGGAGTAGTACTTAGTATTTTAGGAAAAATTCTGGCTTTAGATTCTGTTTCACTAAAGATTGATCTAAAATTGCATATTTTCTGAAGTATTTTTCTCCAACATGTATGACCTGATTTTCAGTGGCATATTTCAGATAACTAGTGTACTTATATCTGCAGTAGTGATGTTATTCCTTCTTTTTAAACCTTTTTAGAGGAAGGATTGTGAATGGCAATTTTCAGGTGTTGGTATGTAAATCTATCTTCTGTATTTTATTAGTTACATACATGTGGTTTTGTATTTAGGTATCCTAGCTGAAAGTAGTTCCATACTTTTTAAAATAAAGGCATAGTTACTGTGGTGGGGCAAAATTTGGTCAATACTATTTCAATGTTCAGTCAGTTAAATACAGAGTATTTTGGAATTGAGAATATTTATCATAATACATTTAGAATGTGTTTGGTATTTTCAAACTACTTTTTTAAAAAATAAATTGATATATATATATGTCTAATTACCTATTGAATATATATTTATATATGTAATATGTAAATACTTTTGCTTACATGAAAACGTCAATATAAAATATATCTTCTGAGAACTTTGAATTCTAGAGGAGTTGAAATAGTGCTGATCTATATATCCCTCTGAATCACACAGTGATGTTGGTTGTGTTTATAACTGATATTCAAAAACATTTACAGGACCTCTCTATTTTTTTTTCTAAATTCAGAAGAAACACTAACATTAGGATGTTTAAAATACTCCTCCAAAGAGTGCTTAACGGGTGATCTAAGGACACAAAGGACAAAGTTGCAGGGACTGTTTAATTTCAAAGATAGAAGGTATATTTTAATCAATAATATATTATAATAATCATAGAATCATAGAATCACAGAATCATAGAATCATAGAATGGCCTGGGCTGGAAGGGACCTTAGAGATCATTTTAATCCAACCTACCTGTCATGGGCAGGGCCGCCACCTCTCGACTAGATCAACACATAGGGACTGAACAGGAATGGAACCCTAGACCTTGGTGTTATAATGAGAAACTGCATTGAACATTTCCACTCTACTTATATGCAAGGAAATATAGCTTCTCATTAATTGTTGAATGAACTGCACTCCAGCTACATTTACTATTTTTATGTGTGCACTTACAGGACCTTCACCACCACAGCAGCTTGATGTTAATACCTTTACCCTTAGAATACCTCTGCAAGGTAGACCTGTTTCATTCAAAGAGAAGAGATAACTGAAACAGAGAGTAAATAAATTATCCAACATTGCAGGGGAAGCTTGTGGCAAAATTCTAATGTTTACTAATCTGAAACACAGCCTCATGCCTCAATCACAATGTCATTTTTTACCCGCTTCTGAAAATGGCCCTTCACACACTGCAGAGGTGTAGACGAGCAGTGCTTCTGGAGATCAGACGGGAAAATTCATCATATTTCTGAAAGAAGCTTCTCATCTTCCCTCCTTCTATATACATTCACTTATCGAAATTGAAACTGTTTCTGAGGAAAAGACTGGTTAACAGAATTGTCCATTTCAAAAGCCTTTTTAAAGGAAGTTTACAAATTGTGGAAGCATCACATTTTAATATCTTGTAAATAGGAAAAAAAGTTGTTCATTTGAAGAAAGTCACCTTTTAAAACACTAATTATAATTAACAAGTAGTAAAATGGGAAAAAAAAAGTAGAAATATTTTTCTAAACATTAGATGAAACCATTTGATCCTTTTCTTTTTTTTTTTTT
This sequence comes from Trogon surrucura, assembly GCA_020746105.1. Classification (NCBI taxonomy): domain Eukaryota; kingdom Metazoa; phylum Chordata; class Aves; order Trogoniformes; family Trogonidae; genus Trogon; species Trogon surrucura. Next base: position 37,250,980 of record CM036617.1, read on the forward strand.
TTTTTTTTAACAGAGAGCAGAACCTCTTTAAATTTTCAAGGTTTTTAGCATTATAATGGGAAACCTAAAAGTCTACAGTTCTTGTGGAATAGGATATATATATATATATATATAGGAATAGGAAAATCACTTCTGATTAATCTTTAATTGAAAACTAAAATCCACTTCCCTGCTCCCCATCTTTCCCCTGCCCCCTGCTAAGAAAACCACATATTTGAAGAAAAATAGTCTATAATCCCTATCTTTCCCTTGCTCCAGATTATTTGGAACGCTTGTCTGTTTATTGACTACAAGTAAACCAAGAAAAATACATGTTTAGGAACAAGGGAAATGCTGCAAACTTGTAAGTTACTGCTTGATATATATTTCTCGATAGCAATATATTTGACTTACATATATTACTTTTTTTGTATCACTAAAATGGCTTCTTTCCTTTTACTCTAGACTGTCACTTTTTCTCTACTGATGTAAGGTATGCACTGACCTATGTAATTGTTGCTACATCTCCGAATAGTTGGAGACATTAGGATTAGGATTTAAAGTGTTTCACCAGAGCTGCCAACATGTTCTGAAGACCTATTAGTTGTGATGGGGCTGCTCACATACAGTTTTAAATTGCTGAAGTTCCACTTGTTCAAAGAAATTAAAAAGAAAAGACAGTGATTGCAGAGTTGTCAGCATGGGTTCCTACAAAGTTCCTAGATCAATACTGATTTAAGTACTACAAGGAAGCAAACTGTGATAGCACAGCCACTTGGAAATGAAAGGTCATTGCAGAGAAAGATTTTTTAAACTTATTTTCTGAAGGTTCTCTACTCTATGTATTTCTTATGTTACTAGATAAGGGAAAATATTTTTTCTTAGACATATTAAATAACACACCAGCTCCTGTAATTATGTTCTTTACCTTAGAGAAATCACTGTAAGAGTGAAGAGGATACAGCAATTAGGTCTACCTCTTAAAAAAGAGGAAAAACTTTATTAAGAAAAGATTAAAGTACAGTAGATATGAAATCTTTTTTTCCCTTTTCTTCTGAATTGTAGAGACAAGAAATGATAGTAAGAAAACAAACAAATCAAAACTTACAATAAACATATTTTACCGAGATTTTTGATATAAGCATTGTAATCAAGTCATCATTTTCTTACTTCAGTGAGAATTTAAAGACATGACACTTTTAAGATGACTCTTTGTATGAGTCTTTGTAATGGACCTAATATGAAATATCACTGTATTAAGAGATGGCATATTTGTTACCACGTGTAGGCAAAATTACTTAATTATATTCTGAGCAAGTATTGGTATCTAGTCAGACTTAGAATTGGGCAAAATTTGCTCATTGAACTTCTAAGTAAAGCAGACTACCATAATGAAATAGCTGGAAAAATACAAAACAAATCTGTAGATGACTGCACCATGCAAAGGATTTGGATCCTTTTTATCACTCAGATATCGTATGTTTTGTTAGTGCCCTAGTTTTCTTTAACTGATATCGTATATTATGGTTACTATTGCAGTGATACATATATGAAACCACATTCTTTTAGAGCACGTAAAAAGACCAAAGTAAAAGATCTTAACATACCTTATTTCATTTCATTAGACATAAATTTTCAGTATTAATAAGCAATAGGCCAACTTCCGGGCTGAGGTAAGCATACACTCTGCATGGTATTTGACAATAGTTTTTCTTAATAGTACTTGCTTTCCCGCCTTACGTGATCTATTTCAGGTGTACATACAATATATGTACTGATATTTACATAGCACAGAAATAAAGCCAGAGTTTAATAGCTTGAAGGATCAACAACATGCAGAATCAACATCCCATGGAAAAGAGAACATTCAAAATACAAGTTGTATTCAGAGCAGGTGAGATCTCCATTAAATGATTTTTTTGGGTTGCTCTCTGCTGCAGAAAAACAAATGTTTCCTTACTAACAAGAGCAGGGCTAATTTTATAATTAAAGCATGCACATAAAATCATTAGCTGTACAAGAACATTGCTGTTTAAATGTACAGCTACAGCTTATGTAGGCAAATGTGAAGTCTCTTGAAAGCAGTCAGCTTAGACACTAACAGCAATATACAAGAATAGCTACCTTATCTTCTTAATTTCCTTAAACAAGTGTAACATCTGCACTTTAGGACTAAAATACATCAGATCTTATCATCTGAATACTTCTCCAGTATTTCATAGTGTACTATGCTGTCATGGCTAGACTGACAGAAGCATCAGGAATAGATGGTTTGGCTTTTTTCTCACGTATTTACATGAACGTCAGTTATACCTTTGAAGTGCATTATAAACATACCTTCAGAAATTAAGCCAGAACTTTAGCTCGGAATACTACCAACCATTTTCTGAAGTAGTTTTGGAACCATCTTAATCTCAAAGGCTGTGAAATTCCTTTGCTATATAATTAGTTTTTGAAAATGTAATTAGTTTTCATAACAGTATGAGATTAAACACTAAATGCTGCATTAATATATCAAAGGTCGTTGTGGTTTGCATAGTAAATAAGGATATTTGAGTACCCTTACATCACTCAACATAGTATTATGTAAGGAACATCCAAACAACCTAAGATGTATATAAAGAACTGTGAAGCATTATACAGAGAGACAGACTTGGGTCTTGGCATCAGAGTAGCCTCCTAACAGGATTAGTGGGCTCTGGCACAGCGTGATGTTGGCACAGCTTCTGGTTCGAAAACCAGCTTGTACTGGGGTAGCTTGAATATCTCTGTATAGGAAGGAGTGATACAGTGTATATCTTTACAGGCCATGAACCCACTCTTGATTTTTGTGTATGAAGGTACGGTTTTTTAAGTGATGTAACGGCTACGGTATAATATTGTACCCAATTGTCACATATTTATGTATGCACACTGAAATAATTTATCATGTGGTGGCTAATAATGAGCCTCCAGCAGAAACCTCTGGGAGAGGATGTTTCACCTGAACTTAATGTTCATTAGAAAGATTCTGCAGAATCAACACCTGTTTTTCTGGGAGTATTTTAAATGGAGATGGGTTGAGTTCTCATATATTTAAAAATCTAAGTTAAAATTAAGAAGAGCATTTTGTACAATCCACTTCTGTATTCTTAATTATGATATCCTGTTTTGTTTATTATTTGGGGTGGGTGCTAATTAAAAGTTTTAGCTTTTTTTTTTTTCCCCCCCATGGAGTAGCTGGTATAATAGTATTCCTTATTGAAAAAATAAATAAAAAACAACTAAAAAATCTAACAGTGCCACGTGCAGACCATTTTTACTGCAGTGGTAAAGAAAACACCAAAGAAGGCCATGTATTGTGAATAACAGTATGGCCATATAAACAAGGCATCTCAAAGCTCTGTAGTCAATCAGAACAGAGAACATTAGATAAGTAACTACTCTTTAATAACTTCCAGATGCATTTTTCATCCTCCTTAATTATAATGTAGCTGATATGTGAGCATGGATGAATTAGCTCTATCTCATTTATTATATAGTTGGATTTGCCTATAGCTTCCTACATCTGTAATTAGATATAACACACAGCTAATATCCTATTGATTCAGACTTTTGCTTGCCTCATGCTATTACGGGAGCTGCATGTTAACAGTCAGACCTTGACTAGACCTTCATATAAGAACTTGCAATCTATTCCTGGTTATCTTATTGACTGGTCATTATGTTTGGATCAATCATCATAAACCTGACTAAGAAGCATCATACCCTGTTTACAAAGCTGAATGCAAAAGAATCAAAACTTTCCTTAGTTCACAGTGTTGGACAGAGGAACAGAACTGAGATAAATTTCCATTCTTGATTCCTGAGCTCCACTAAGGTCTAGAAGCTACACTACTCCTTAGCAGATTCGCAACTAAGTTTTTTTATGCTTAGATTTCTGTCAGTTCTTGACAATAATGAGACACAAACCTTGCTTTAAAGAGTAGCCTTTAATATTTTTTCTAGTTGCAAATGTTTGTCATCAAATAAATACCAACCTAACTGTATCCTTTATGTGTTTATGTGGAGCAGTTGAATTTGGAAGCATACGTTTCACATGTGCAGGTGAGCTTATCTGAACCAATAGTTCTTCTTATTCCTTGACATTTTTGGAGGGAGAGAATTAGATTTAGAAAACCATTGCATGCTTAGTGCAGTTAGCAACTAAGACGTGCCTTGACCACTGGTCATAAATCATCTTAGTTTTATCTCAACACAAGACAGCACAAAAAATGTGGGTTTTTTTAATTAAAGAAATGCTAGTAACTGAAGTGTTCAGTTTATTTTATTCTGAGTATGAGGAGAAATATTATATCTTCATTTTTGTATTTTCAACTGTTGACTCTCAATAAGGTCATCTCCTCTCTTGGTGACAATCTCACCAGTTTTCAGTAAAAATTTTAGCAAAAGAAAACTGCAGGCCTGTCCTAGAGGGAGAGCTTATACTTCTACAATTAGATTTGGAAAATTCAGGACCTAATACATTTAACTTTAATACATGTTTTTAAACATCATTTAAAACCACAATACAAGGCATAATTTTTTGGTAATTTATGTTTCTTTGTTTGTTTGGCTGATTTTTGATTCTTTATGTTTTGTCATTTATAGCATACAGTAAAGGTTGTAAAAAAAAAAAACGGAATTGGACATCCCTCCCCAAACAGTAGTTGGTGGGTGGAAACATCAATCTGCTTGAGGACAGAGAGGCTCTCCAGAGGGATCTGGATAGGCTGGATCACTGGGCCAAGGTCAACATCATGAAAGGCCAAATGCCGGGTCCTGCACTTCGACCACAACAACCCCCAGCAGCCTTACAGGCTTGGGGAGGAGTGGCTGGAGAGCTACCAGGCAGAGAGAGACATGGAGGTGTTGATGGACAGTTGGCTGAACATGAGCCAGCAGTGTGCCCAGGCGGCCAAGAAGGCCAAAAGCATCCTGGCCTGGGTCAGGAATGGTGTAGTCAATAGGAGCAGGGAGGTGATCATGCCCTTGTCCTCCGCTTTGGTGAGGCCCCACCTCGAGTACCGTATCCAGTTTTGGGCTCCTCACTACAACAGGGACACTGAGGTGCTGGAGAGGGTACAGAGACAGGCTGCCAAGCTGGTAAAGGGCCTAGAACATAAGTCTTATGAGGAAAGGTTGAGGGATCTGGGGCTGTTAACCTAGGGAAGAGGAGATTGAGGGAAGACTTCATTGCTCTCTACAACTACCTGAAGGGAGGTTGTAGAGAGGCGGGGGTTGGTCTATTCTCCCTAATGGAGAGTGATAGGATGAGGGGAAATGGATTTAAATTGTGTCAGGGGAAGTTCAGGTTAGATATTATGAAGAATTTCTTTACTGAAAGAGTTGTCAACCATTGGAACAGGCTGCCCAGGGAGGTTGAGTCACCGCCCAGGGGGGCTGAGTCACTGTCCCTGGAGGTGTTTAAGAGACAGGTGGATGTTGCATTGGGGGGGAATCATTTAGTAGGCTGATAGGGCTGGGACAAAGGCTGGACTCGATGATCTAGATCTCTTCCAGCTGATACGATTCTATGATTCTATGGAATAATCAAAGAAGGGAGTATCAAAGCAAATCGATAATAATGGACTAATATGAAAGCCCTGCTATTTTTAGGTCTCTTTCCTGTCTCTCATTCTTCTTATTGTTATTGAGACTCTAAAACCTGCAGGGCAGAGGAAGTCTAATAACAACGTTGTAGAAGTGGTTACTATCTTTTTAGATCTTCATGATTTTTAAAGTATTACTGACATATACTATCCATTTTCCCTATTTTTTTAAATTTTTTGTATCAAAACAATTAATTTCATTTCTATTCAGCAACAAGATAGGCTTTTTTTCCTGTTTTGACCATGTTATATCTGCTACAAATTTACATGAGTGGCAAGTATCTAGTAACGGGAATAAAACAGGGAGAAGCACATGTTCTGCTGTGAAATGATACACTGATAATTTAATACAAATAATCCTACCAGTTTTAAGAAATCAAACAAATCAAAATGGTGCTGCTATCTCCAAGGCCTCTAAACAAGTGCTCTTTAACATTTGTTAAACATCTCATGTTTACTATGCATCAGCTTTAAAGATCTAGATAAATGAATTAATTCACCTTTATCCCCTTGAGAAACACTATTGATTTTTATGAAAATGAATTAAACATTCACTATCAATTAAGTCCTGTTTGCTTTTTCAGAAGAGCTATCTTCTCACTGAATGAGAAATTTACCTGCCAGCAAACACAATAGACTGTTGTACTGGCCACATATTGGCATACATATTGGATAAACAAAACCCAATTACACTCCTGCTTACACTACATCAGGATTACAGATTATGTTCAGATCTCTATTTTTTTTCAAGGAATAATGCCCAGCTAAATTGCATCACTTATCCTAGATTTCTTTATTGCTTACACATGTAGAAAATTAAGTTATTGAGAACTTGGTCTTCGGAAAACAAGAAAACAAGAAAAAAGAAACATAACTCTTTTTTGGATAGATGTAGTTTACATTTCATTCTTGCTCACCAACCATATCAGTTTCCCTTTTTTATCCTCTGCATTGGTAACTAGCTTATTTGCACTTTGCATTATGAAAGTATTTTCTTCCTAGAGCTGCCTTGGCAGCAGTTCTCAAGGAATCTTCAGGACAATCTTGAGCACTTCTTTCTATTCTTTCTGTCCTTCGATTTACACTATAAAATTTGATCCTAGATGTTTCTTTTGCTTGTAGTTGTGTTCAAAATAATAGTCTGTAGAACTCTGGATGCAAAACAGAAGAATAGCATCACTTCTGAAAGCAGATGATTAATGCAACTTGGACTGGAAAGGGACAACATATTTTCAGAGCAAGAAATATATTAGGAAAATCACACAGCTCCTATGGCAGATATGGTAGTGTAACCTCAATGGGTGACACATGCAAAGAATAGCTAAAGTAAAATCTGTTGGGATTAGTATGTACTGAACATGAACACTATTACCTAGGATGTTTTCAGAACTACTGGTCTTTAAAAATAAATCTTTTAGCAAGCAATTTATATAATTTAGTGCTCTGCTTTGACTTATCCTGAGCAATCATATTGTCCCATCTATTATTATAATTTAATCTCTTTTTATCTTATTTTATTCTACTTATAATTTTTATACTTTCTATTAATGCATAAAGCAATAGAATTAGTAGGTTTCACATTTTAATTATTCATTTTGCAATATTCAGAGGCATACCTGAGTAAATAAATTTTATTTGTATTCTTGACATTTTTTTGCCACTTGTTTTAAAATGTCTCATATCTGTCCAACCAAAGGTGAAAAGATACTATGTAAAACCAGCACTAGTAGGGAAGTTCACAACAGACACTTTGGCCACAATAATTCTCAACAGCGCTACAGATTGGGGGAGTACCTGGAGAGTAGCCAGACAGAGAGGGACCTGGGAGTGCTGACTGACAACCAGTTGAACATGAGCCAGCAGTGTGCCCAGGTGGCCCGGAAGGCCAATGGCATCCTGGCTTGTATCAGGAACAGTGTGGCCAGCAGGAGCAGGGATGTAATTCTGCCCCTGTGCTCAGCACTGGGGAGGCCTCACCTCGAGCCCTGTGTGCAGGTCTGGGCCCCTCACTGCAAGAAAGGCACTGAGGGGCTGGAGTGGGTCCAGAGGAGAGCAACGAGGCTGGGGAAGGGACTGGAGGGAAAGTCCTGTGATGAGAGGCTGAGGGAGCTGGGGGTGTTTAGCCTGGAGAAGAGGAGACTCAGGGGAGACCTTATCACAGGGAAGTTGTAGTCAGATGTAGGCTGGGCTCTTCTTCCAGGCACCTAGTGACAGGACAAGAGGGCATGGCCTGAAACTGTATCAAGGAAGGTTTAGGTTGGATCTCAGGAAGCCCTTCCTCACAGAGAGGGTGATCAGACGTTGGAATGCACTGCCCAGGGAAGTGGTGGAGTCACTGTTCCTGGAGGTGTTTAAGGAGAGGCTGGATGTGGCACTTAATGCCATGATCTAGCCACTGTGATGGTGTTGAAACATAGGTTGGACTTGATGATCTCAGAGGTCTTTTCCAGCCTCAACAATTGTGTCATTCTGTGATTATTTTTCTTCCATATCGCATATCAATTACTGAAAAAAAATAATCTTCCTCACAAAATCAGTCTTCACCTTATTTGTGTACAAGTCCATTGCACCACAGAGGTGTGAACATTGACAGCTTAAAGTTTTTTGTTGTCTTTCAAGGTACTTCAGTAATCACTGACAAATGCACATAGTCAGTATCAGCAATATTCTAGATGAGAGTTTAAGAAGAAAAGTTAATGAAATGGCTTCTGAAAGATGTCCCTGCATGAATTATGAAGTTCAATGAGTCTCCTAACTTACTTATTTCAAATCAGTACTTATGTGAAATCTCATCTGGGCCATTCTGTACTCATGATTAGTTCTTTCTGCCTTAAGAATCTCTTCTACTCTTGATTTAGTCTATAGGTTCTAGCTGTAATCATGAATCAGAAACAACGAATCTTTAGCTTTGCTCAGAATTCGAGTGCGTGAGCTCAAGAAGAAATAGCAAAAATTCCTTTATGATTGTGTATGTTCTAAGAGTTTTATAATTATTGGCACTTTATACAGTTGCGTGTGTATCTCTTGGGAACAACTCTGCCTGAACCTAACTATAATCAGAACACCTCACTTTTCCTTTTCTAAAACAATGCACAGAGAAAACACATCTGTAAATATGCATCAATAGAGTAAGCAAGCTTTAACCAGAAGATATTCTTCAGCCAGGTAAAGGTTAAATAAATCTCTAAATTACTCAAAACTTCATATTTGAGGAGATGTTTAGAAGTTAAATCACCGGTTTATAGCTGTGTAAATTGAGAGATAATACTCCTCCAAGGGAAGGCAAGATCCATGACTGTAAGATAGTTAATAAAGGTCTTTATTTCATAGGATATTAGCTGAAGGAAGACAAGCCATAGTAGAAATCTCTTTGAAGATGAGCTCCTTTCCTGTTTGCATAACACCTTTCCCTCTAGAACTGGTTCAGCATCCTTAGCTTCAGATTCTCTTATTTTTGAGCTTATGAATGACCGAAGAAGGGGGAAAAAGTGCCAAATAAATCAAAGACTGCATTCATGTGTGATTGTCTCCATGATTCACACTGGAGATCCTTCTAAAAGGTATGTTAAAAAAAAAAAAAAACAACAAGGGGAGAAAATAATAAATGTAGTCATGGACAATTTGAAGATTAAACATAGTCTTTGACATTGTTCTTTTCCTCACTTCATAGAATTACATAGTAGTTCTCTGATTTAGCCCTTCTCCATAAGAATCCTGCACATCACCTCCTAATCTTTAAAATATAATTCTGTAGAGTAAAGCTTGGGTGGTTTGGGTTTTGGGGTTTTTTTTTATTGTTGTAAGGTTGTTTGATTTTTTTGATTGGTTGTTTTCTGGTTGCTTTTTGGTCTTTTTATAGCATTCACTGTCCAAAGAAGAGCTGGATTTGGTGAAAAATGAGACAACACAGGAACATGAAGACCGTCTAATGCCGAGAAATGAGTTTCTAAACAAGGGAGTTTTCAGTCTTGTAAACTCTTGGAATATCTTTTATACATTGAGGGAGTTTGAACTACTGGATATATTCTAAAGTCAGACTACATGTTTTCCTTATTCGATACCCTACTGAAACTGCAAGAACAATTTCTACAAAGGTTATATCTTCATATTTGGAAGAATAGGACACTAATCTGTTTAACGTTCATATGTATTGTCATTTACCCACACAACTTCATTCTTTCAGTTTTCTGGTGTAACATTTCAAAAATGTTACTTCTGTCAAAAGAAAGACTAGTGTCACTTTCCAATGGTCCCCTGATTTCAAACTGCATGTCAGTTTTTAAGCAAATCAAGTCACTTATATCTCTAAAAAAAAGAATATAATTTAGCTAAAATTGTTAACATTTTAAAATTCGGTATACTTTATTAAAATATTATCTGTGCATCAGTTGCATTAAAAAATTTCTACAGGAAAAAAAACACTCATGATATTATGGTTTTCAAACATGATGCTAACAATGTGAATATACGACCAAGAAAACATGGAAGGATATGCATAAATTGATCCCCACATACATGTTCAAACACATCGTAAAGGGAATATATCTCAGTGTGAATAAGAATTTTTTCCTGAATCCTTAATTCAGGCGGCATACGTAAAAGGGAACAAGTCCAATGATGAACTTTGGAAATAGTGGGAAAAAAAGGTAGATTAATTCCTTCTTATTTTATCATTTGCTAAAACTGTCAACATAATGCTTAAGTTATGTAATTTGCATCAAATAAATATACTTTAATGAATTTATCCCAGATTCTTGTAATTTTATTAGTATTTAAACTCTAAAGCAGTCTTGACCATATATATAGTGTCTTAATTCAGCAGTGTTAAAAGAAATCCATCAACTTTATGATTTTAGTTTTAAACCAGAGTTGTTATATTATTATTTTCATGGTTTTCGGTATCAGAGGTTTTAGCAACATAAAGAGAATAACCTTACTCCAAGAAGAGCTACTGACTGAATCAAAACTATACATTCTCGAAGACATGGTGGAAAATGTTGGCTTTCCCATCCAGTAACTCCTGTCTCTAGTTCTGGATGTTAGTAGAGGAGTAACAATCCCATCTCTTTCTCCGTCTACTCCCGCTACCATGTATGGGATGAAGGAGTATGAAGCAGACAGGTCAGAGTAATAACTCTCATGGTAATCTGCTTATTTTTAGCCTTTCACTCCATAGATAGAAAGCTTAAACTATGTTGTATCTTCATGTGAACAAATTTCTGCCAATCTGTAATATGGAAAAGAATGACATAACTGGCAGGTGGTAGTAAATATGCATAATTGTGTTTAAGACTAAGAACAATTGGATTTTGATCATTATGCATTATTATTTATGTTAATATCTGTATTACATGATATTCTGGATAGAGTACTGGGTCTGATCCTCCATTCTTTTTGAATAGTTTATGGGGACATGGCTTACTGGGGTTGGATCAGATGACCTTCTGGTGTCTCTTCAGAATTAAATTATGCAATGAACTGTAATTAGTACTTAAGAGGAGGACAAAAAAGTTGTAGCAGTATTTAATTCCAATTCATGTAAACTTCACAAATCATGCTGTTGATTACCAGAACCAAAAAATGGTACAATCAAGGAAAAAGTTGAACTTATTTTAATTTTAATACTGATTGTATTCAAAGTCAAATGTTTAAAGAAGCTACAACCTACCTTCAATTCCACGGTGATCAATTTGCCACTCTATCTCAGAATGGCTTTTCAAATAGCAACTCGAAAACAGTGTGAAGGTGTAATTTATCCTTCACAGAATTCAACATTGTGTTTTTCTCAAATTTACTTTTAGTGAAAAAAAATTACTCCCACAGTTATTTTTCTGAGATATTGGGAGCATGCAAATACAAGCTCATCAGGAACTATTCTTTTTGCAGCAGTAATTATGATGGGAACTATTGAGTCAGTCCTACAAAGCACATAAAGTATCATGTTCTCTGTTTCTGTACAGCCAAAAAATCAACACCTTGCAATATATGATAAAAATACTTTGAGAAGAAATTGGAGTAGTTCTTCATTATAACAAATATTTATAGGAAGAAAGAAAAACTTTAAATTTTGAATCATAACACATAAAGTTTAATTAGTGACCCATGAGAACAAGCCAAGTTGAATAAACCAAACTAAAATTAGTCACAGGCTAACAGTTTGCCCATTTCCTTGGGCAACATGTGCCTGACAGATGATGTGATATTTGGTGACAGACAAATTCTGATCCTCTTTCCCACTTCTAAATTCTATCCACTGAGAAAAATTAACAGTATCGTCAATATCATAAACAGTAGAATTGGACAAATACAGAAGCTATTCCCAATAAATATGTAAAGGGTGAGTGTCAGGAGGATGAAGCCACGCTCTTTTCAGTGAAGTCCAATGACAGGACAAGGGGCAATGGGTACAAGCTGCAACATAGGAGGTTCCACATAAACATTAGGAGAAACTTTTTCACAGTGAGGGTGACAGAGCACTGGAACAGACTGCCCAGGGAGGTTGTGGATTCTCCTTCTCTGGAGACATTCAAAAACCACCTGGATGCGTTCCTGCATGACCTACTTTAGGTGACCCTGCTCTGGCAGGGGGGTTGGACTAGGTGATCTTTCGAGGTCCTTTCCAATCCCTAATATTCTATTATCCTGTGAATTTCAAAGGAGTCAGAATAAGAAATGTCTGTGATTCGGTATTCCTAATCTAATATCAGCAGTATACGGGTGGTAGTAGAGGTAGTAGTCAATGATTATTTCATGACTTAATTGCTCATTATCACCTATCCTGATTTGTATTTTTGGATCAAAAATTCCTTTTTAATGATGCACCTTACTGGAAAACAAACTAACTATTCTTCAGATGTTACCTCATAAAAATTCCATAGTTTCATTAGTTTTCTTCAGGAAAAATTAGACAACATACTTGTTATATGTTTCTTACAAGAACATCTGAATTGACAGATCAGTTATATAGGAGCAAATAAGCAACCTGAAATTCACCCAATTGTTTGGATTCTTTCTGTCTGATGTTTGTCTCTTTATGCCTGATTGTATTCTTCCTTCTGAGGAAAATTTCTGTTGAAAAAATTTCCTTCTATGAAAACACATTATTTCAAGTTAATGCAGGTAAAATGTTGCTTTTTGACTTTGTCTCCTGTGTTTATCATCATGAGAAAATTCAGAAGTGGGAAATATTTATTTTTATTCATTTTATGTGATAAGTATTATCTATTATTTGTATTTCTGTCATGGGAGTGGTTGAGGGGCAGGGCCTGTTGGTGCAAAAAACTTCTATGTACAATAGAGTTGATTAACCCTGATTTTCCACACATCTGTGTCTTTCAATTTCATCTTGCGCTGTAAATTTGCCTCAGACTTGCTCCTACTAACATTTCACATATGTCACTTTCAATGACAAAACATGGCATGTTTGTGGCATGTCTAAAATGGTATGTCTGCCTGCTGGTTATCTGACCTCTGCCAAATGGGCTATATAATAGCTTAGGTCTGCCTGTCTCTTCTTCAGTGTAGATATATGTAAGATATACTAATTAGGATTGTTCTTCTCTACTCAACTAAAAATGCCCAGTGCAATCGTTTCTGACGGTCTTTTTTTCCCCTGTCAGATTTGCTAGTTACTGATCAATAGTTAAAAGTACTCGTGTATATACATATATAATTTTGGATTTGAATAAATCTATATAAAGGCAGGAAGACGGCTGAATAGTTGGACAAAAAATGTTTGGATGAACACATAGAGAGCATAATAAGACATTTTTATTTTCTCTGGAAACTGAGATGAATACATTGTTATATATATAGATGTATCTATAACCCAAATTCTACAAATGCATACATCTGTGCTTAATATACTTATTGTAAATAGTCCTATTTATGTATACATTTCATAAGGTCCTTAGGGTCTTACTGATTCCTACTTTCTTCTTAGTTTTAGAATGCTGATGGGTGTTACACAGCTAACATTTTTTTTTTTTTTAAATCCTGCTGACTTCTTAGCTTAATCTTTTGCTTCCAGAAAAGGAGAAAATTATTGAAAGGAGGAAAATATGTAGACGTCCAACTCTTCTTGAAGTCAAGGAAGGCTAGATAATAAACCATCTACTTCTCCAAACTTCTGTACTTAATAAAAAAGCTCTGAAGTGCCCAAGTTATTCAAATATTTGATGCTAGGCAAAAAGTTATAAAAGAATTCAGAATACATTTCCTTTCTGATTTTGGGCTTTGTGACTAAAGTTTTTCAGTATAAATAGACAAGAAAACAATATTTAACCCTATCTAGGAAAAATACATGATGTTTAATACTCAGGTTAATGACTTATGAAAAGTCAATGAAAGTTTTACCTATCTATGGCTATAGTGAATTTTGTATCAGTAAAAGCTAACAATGTCTTAACTTTAACTTATAAATACATTATAAAGTTTCATCTTTCAAATAAGATATAAAATTATATCTGACTTTCTGAAATTCAGGGCTTAAAGTTATTATTTCCTAAATACTGTTCAGCAGAAGCCCATCCCTTCCCTTTCAGGCAATCTGTCATACTATTTTGCAACTTTAAAGCAATAAATATCCTTTTACTTTTCTTCTAGTTGAATTTCTAACTGTTTTAAAAAACACAACTGAACACAGGTTTAACTGCAAGTCAGGTATTTGCTATTCAGATCTTTCAGTAATTAATGACAGTTACAATGATTCAGTGCTAGAGTTACTGGCAGATTGCAAAGCAATCCCAATAGGACTTTTTCCCACTCTCTACTAAATTTTGTGAATCTCAACACTTTTAATTGCTTCCAAGATTTTCGTTTCAATGGTATTCACAGAAGACAACTTTATGAAGAACATGCAGGTCCAAACTCAATCACAGAAACTTTATTTATCAGAAAAACCCTAAGAACTCTTCACCTAAAAGTCTGTGTTTGCAGTAGTGAGGGAGAGGTGCATTCTTCAGAAGAAGCCTTAAATCGCACAGTTTGGAATTTTGCCCTGGGGGACTCTGTGGAGGCTGAGTGTAAAGCAAATATACTGAGAGTAGAAGTCGAACTTAAACAGAAATTGGACATTTTGAAGGTGGTCTATTCTTCCTCAACTGTCTCAGGTCTATGCAAATGCTTATTCAATGTCATCCGTCATCAGAAGTGACAACTTTCCTCTTCTTTTTTTTTTTGAACTGAACAAAGGACTCTCAACTTATACATTACATGCAATAAATTCCTCAGTAAATATAAAACTTGTGTGAAAAAGGAGCTTGAAAATTACTTTAAATTCAATCGAGATATTTCGGTCTTTTACATAATCTTTTTTTGTGATCTAGTGACACAGCATGTAGAATATGAAGCATTCTTGAAGAATCTGGTAATGACCTCCCTAGTAAATGTTATGTATACAACTGTATTTCTTATTTAATGTTATTCTCCCTGAGACATAATCAGAAGAATGTATTCTATATTTTGTAGGCACAATAGAAAGACTAATAAAACTTATTAGTGGTAACAAATTTTGAAACATGTCAAGAATTTATCTTTGACAACAAACCTAAAACTTGATAACAATGCAGAAGACAGAAGATATTTATTCAGCTGTACTGTTGAGATAGAAAAGTAAGAACACATTTTAAGCAGAATTTAGATTAGAACAATGTACACAGGATACTTCTCTGAAATTAACGCACTACTGAGTTGTATTAATTACATTGACTATTTAACTAATTATTATTTGTGAAAACATGTAGTTGTTTCTTTGCAAAAGGGAGGGAGCAAGCTTCATGTAATTTTATAGCTGTGCCTAGAGGTACCTGTTTAACAACTATGTGCACAAGCAACTTAATCCTCACTGTTCTCCTGCATGTCTATGTCTTATAACAAAATGTGATTTTCTCAAATTAAGATTCTCAGAATCATAGAATGTTAGGGGTTGGAAGGGACCTTGAAAGATCATCTAGTCCATCCTCCCTGTCAAAGCAGGATCACCTGGAATAGGTCATACAAGAATGCGTCCAGGTGGTTTTTTAATGTCTCTGGAGGACACTCCACAACCTCTCTGGGCAGCCTGTTCCAGTGCTCTGTCACTCTCACAGCAAAAAATTTTTTCCTAATATTTTTGTGGAACCTCCTACGCTCCAGCTTGCATTTGTTATCCCTTGTCCTAAGGGCCACAATCCTGAGTTGTCTCTTGGTTTTGTAGACAAACTTCTCACAAAATACAGGTTACAGCTATACTAGTGTATTAAACAATGCCCAAAAGTGTTCCTGGAACTAGAACCAGTGATGCATATTGCTAATTTGTTAGAATTGATTTTTGACATAGTTTTGGCACAGGCCAGCCAGAACTGTCTCAGATAATTCCCAGGTATAGCTAGAAGAGACTTTTCTACTATGTTGGTTGTATGTGACAATCCTGTTCTGGGTAGTAAAAGTATATGATGGTATGGAGATTCATCATTCCATATCAGATGACATCTACATCAGAAAATGGCCCTTGATGTTCTTGGCTCACTACACATAACATGTTTTCTCACAGTGTCACATTATTGACAGAGTATGTGTCAGACTGTTAGTCACAGAATATAAGTTACATAGTACTAGTTTATATGGCAAAAAGCTAATCACAGTAAACACAAAGAAGAGGGGGGAGTATACGAACAATGATGGGTAGAGGATCAATAGTAACCCTACCAGTGAAAAGAGAAGAGCCCAACTCAGCTGTTTCCTATGGCCACTGTCAAAGTTTAAGGCTGGACCTGCCACAGAACTTTGACAAACGTTCTCTGTGGTGCCTCCAGTACCCTCCCAGGGGGGGAATAACTTTGAATCTGGAAAAAACTTGAACCAGTGTAAAGAAAAAGAAAATAATTCTAACAATAACAGCGAAAATGTTGAACATTATACGGATATTACACAGTATGCAAATATATTCAAAGACACAAGAAAATATGTTAATACAGAATCCGTGCCTTCCCAATGGCAACTAGGCCCTGAGTCAGAAAAGTCCCAGACTTGACTTGGCTGCAAACAGGAGTGCCCAAGCCCAGAGTCCTGTGACAGTCCAAAAAAACAGAATACGAAACCTTGGAGCAACTGCACTGTTACCACCAGGAGAGGAAGCGAAAGACATCCTGTTCTGACCAAAAATGCTCCTCTGCAGTGTGAAAACAGCAGGCAGGAACACCCACAGCACAGGGAGAGATACCTACAGCCCATGACAATCCTTCCAGCACTGCAACCACTAAAGGCCCCAGGGCTCTTCTTAGGGGCCCTTTTATACTTAGCACAATGGAAAGGAACATTGCAATTGGTCCATTTGGGTTACCTGACCCATCCTTTCCTCCCCATAGATACAGTTCCCCCACCATTGTGATTACCATACATGACAGTCAGTCCTAGGTGACATTTATCCTGATGCTCTCAAACCAGGACAACCATCAAAGGATAAAAATTGGACCATGATTCTTCCAGTGAGATTCAACAGAATGAACTGGACAAATGAAAGAGGGAGGTCAGACTTTGCTGAAGACAAGCAAATACGGGAAATTAAAGGCAAAAAGCTGAAAAGGAGGCCAGTCAAATGTAAACTCGTTGCTATCGACTGGTTTGACTGAATCCTCACTCAGTCCTATATTCTCATGAAATCCTGTTTCTCTGTGTGAATGTCCTCTATCCTGTGTCTCTATGTGTGTGTGAACATATTACATCAGCAACCTCCAATTCTAATCAGCTGGACTGCAGGAACAGCTCAGAGCACCCATGCTTATGTGCGGTTGTTCTTTGTGTGAATACTGTGGATATTTATGTGAATTTTGGGAAAAGTGTTGTTTTCTGTATGTGGTGGTCTGTGTGGCCATCTGTGTTAGCAGTGCGTGCATCTGTATGTACGTGTGTGCTCCAACTGGAAAGGGGCTCATTCTCACAGTTGGCTAGACTGGGTATGCAGATACAGCAGCTTCTCTTGGGATGGGACAGGAGGAATTCCCATAGATCCTGAAGCCTATCACCATTTGGCTATCTTTAACATACAACTACCGCATATTTTCCAGAAACTAATGAATCCACTCAGAATTTGGAAGGCGTGGATTAACTTTCCTCCTCTACCTGTTAGTAGTCTGAGACTACAGCTGTTAGAGAGAGATCCCAACCAAACAGTTCTCTCAGAATTCCTTTCTCTCCCAATCCCAGCCAAACACTGAAGATAGTGTGCTTTCCATAGAATATTTTTCTCCTCAGCGGCTGAGAGGAGGGTCTTTATGACAAAGTAGACTACTGAGAAGACTCAGGTTTTAAAGGGAAAAAGAGAAAAGATGTTTTCTTCTAAAACATGATTTGGTGCAAGACACTTGATACTTCTGATACTGTCATGATGACATATAAAAGTGTCTGGATAGCAATGCTTCTCTGCCATCCTGCTTTTTTTTTTAAGGTTTGAATCATCACACTTTATTCATGTTTATGAAGGCAGGGGGCAGGGGGTCTGACCCTTACTCTTTGTTTTTCTTTAGGTATTCACTTATTTAAATGTAGAACGTTTTCATCTCTGTCTCTGTTTATTGTATTTATCTTCATTTTTGAAAATCAGATTTTGTGGGTTATTACGATTCCTAGCATTCCTTAATGACAAATTCTTTTATTTCTTTCACTTTTTAGAATGTTCTAACTATACTTTTATTGCTTCCTCTAGTGAACAAAACTGACGTGATTACTCCTTGCCCATGGACAAATGATCCAACCTTACATTTTGAATCCTTGATTTGCCAAAGGAATTGCAGTGGACGAGTAGGTTGTTGTATTTTCCTCAGTAACAAAACTCTGCATTCACTGGGCTTTCAGTGATTTTGGCAAAGTGTTATACTACTTTTAGACCACTCACTGAAATGTTCGGAATGTACCAGCAGGTAAGACATCCTTAAATTTGGGGGCATAATTGCAAGAATGGGTTGTTTTTCTAGATTATGTAGTGCAGTAAATATAGGATTTTTTTTTCTGTTATGTTAGCTTATATTGCTGAAGTAGCATCTTGTATACAGATATGACACAGTATAACATGATTTATTTTGACAGTTAAATCTTAAAAGGAAACCTCTCTAAATTGGATAATTATCATCAACTTCAGCCATGAGTATGTGTACTGATTTGCTAAGTATGATGAGGCTGGGTAACTTTGAAGCCCAGGTCCTTGCAGATAGCCATGAGAATCCCTGACCAGTAAGGTATTCCTGTCTTCATTAGCTTGAATCACTCTAGGGTTTATGAGACAGACATAACAAATAAAATCACACCAGTAATGAGCATCATATCTGTGAGATGAAATGAAGCTTTCCCTGTGTTGTCACAAGAGCCATGAGTAAATATAATGGTTCTGAGACAAATTGGCCTGGAGGTCCTTAGAAATAAGTGTAAGGTCCCAGTACTGTAAACTGATTACCTTTTACAACATCTGTAATGGACCCTTGAAGTAGAATTGTCATTAAGGAAATTACAGTTTTTCTTATGTTGAAACATGAAGGTGAAAGGAAGCTGAAGATCCCCACAGTGTCATATTCTGAAAGAGAAGAAGGAAAAGGGAGTACTAGTTTTTCCTTTTTTTTTTATGGAAAGACCTTGAAACAGCACTTCATTCTGTAACACCATTTTCTGTGGAAGTTGGATCTTTTTCAAGGACAGCTGGTAGTCATCTAAGCCAACTGTGCAAAATGGTAGCATGGAGTTTTTTTGTCCTGAATTCTGTTGACTGAACAGTAACATCTACTCATCTCGTACAACAATATGATGCTTTCTGGTCATCACAACCTTGCTCCAATTATTCTGAATCCCCATTTTAAAGTTTTCTGGGGCAGAATCACCTATGTTTTAGAATACAGTAGGAAATCTTACTGCATCCAGATTGAATATAATTTGTGGAAAATGAATCCAGAAAATCCAACACTGTTTCTGGGTTTGTCTACAAAGAGCTTTTCTTACTCTTTTCTCTGTTCCCCGTCTGACATAACTGATTTCTAGCAATCATCACCTGGATTCTGGTGTATTCTTATTGCTGCTCTCTAATACATTTCTTTGCTTTGTTGTGTAGATATAATCAGATTTTAATGTAAACTTTAAAAACTTTCAATTTAAGGGTAAAAAATAATCCAAATTATGGGTAATCCAAATATGAAAGCATTACCAAGTAAGAAATAGGGCATGATATCTCACTTTCTCATATAACTCATAGCTGTCAGGACGATGACTCAGGTTCGATAATTTTTATGCTAGGATTATGGTGAATGAACAATAAGGAACCTAACACCATTTTTATTTACCAATCAACAAAGAACTAATATCAATGTGCTTCACTTGCTCACTTAACACTATTAAACACGCCTCACAGTGAAGAACCACTAGTCAGCAAAAGAACCAGCCTTGCCATGGGTAACCTTTTTGTTGGAACTAAAAGAGAAAGGAAAGCAATAGGAAAAGAAAGATTACCACCCTCAGATCCCGCGATGTCCATGGCACACACGGCAGTCCTCTTGTGGTGGGCAAGAACGCGCCGAACTGCCTGTGATGATTGCCTTTTATCCTGTCATCGTGTTGTTTACCCCTTGTGGAAAATTATCAAGAACAGGTCTGGAGGATGGCAAGCGCTTCTGATGGCAGGGAAGGGGTACATGTGTGTGTTACTCCCTCCTCTCCTGGCTTAATGCCTGCCCGCACACCTCCACCGATGCATGGATGGGGCAGTGGGCTCACGAAAGTGTTGAGTCAGCTCAGCACCAACACGGACAGACGCCAGGCAGATGGCTGTGGCCCGTTTAATTTCGGAAAAGGCCCAGACTGTTTGAGGCATCTATTTAGCTGTACCTGACAATTATATATTATATTTCTTAGCTGTTGCTTAATTTAGTGTTATTTTCTGTCCAGAGACATTGACTGTATGCAAGGAATGGACAACTATGCAGATCAGGTACCTGTGGTTTCTACAGGTCTTCCATGTGGATATACAGTAGCATCTTAATAGCTCTACCAAGGAAAAGAAAGACGCCAAATCAAGTGAACTAATAAGGTCACATAGTAAGGGTGAACCACCAGACTTCCTTTGATAAGAGTCCTGGAAATTATAAAAGATATCTCTCACAAGCTGTTTTTAGAGAAACAGAATGAAATGAACGTTGCTACAGATAAGGGGAAAAAGAAAAATTGTATTCTGTGATATAAATCACATACAGAAAAAGAAGAAAATATAAAGCATCCAGAAATACCTAGATGACTTTTGTAACTGAAAAGAGTGGTTCAGTAACAGACAGAAATTAATTTGTTTTGACATGCATAGGTGGTTTATATTTAATACACATAATTGTATTTTTGTCTTGTATAAAATAAGATGCGAGAATTTTTTAAGAGCCTTTCAAATTCTCTTCATCCTTTTACTTTCAGTGTCACATTCCTCAGAACAACAAATCTAGTATTTAGTTAGCAAAATCTATGAATTTAGACCACAGGAGAGTAAGGATCTCTGTAAAAAGATAGAATTGGAATTGCTAGGAAGTGTCAGTGGAGCTTTCACAGTTATGAAGAAATTACAGTCTGGAATTTTTGCATCCAGGAACCTTGAACGAACTCTCTAACGTCTACATAAGTACTCAGCACAGTATACAATAAACAGGTTAAACAGACCAAATGTATGAGGTGAAAAAGAAAAATGTTCATGTAGGGAGTTATGCTACAATTTGTTTCCTTGGGCAGCTGTGCTCCAGAAGAACATAACCAGCAGAGTGACTCCTTTCAGAAGGTGTTGACAAAGTTCCAGTCTGTAATGTATCCCAGGTAAGCACAGGCTGCAATATTTCAAAAATAAACAGGTGGAGGAAGAACTTCTACACAAATGCCACAGATTCAGATTTCACAGTCTGGGTGGAGATTGTTTCTGTATTGAGCCTTAGCTTTACTGAAAATTTGTAAAGCCTGGGATGATTCCAACAAAACATTTTGGTCTGAATGAACTCGCAGTTCTAGTGTAAGTAACAGGGGAGGGTGAAATGCACAGTTTAAGTTCATCTCTTTTTTTTTTTACTCTCTTTTGAAGAAATCTAGATAAACAAGACAAGAAACTCTTCAAACTTTAATTATAAAGTCAATGACAAAATTGGCAAGGAGAAAAGTAAAACCTGATTGTGCTGTCATCTCTCCAGACCAAATTTTTTTTGCCCACCTTATTAGTTTCATTCCCTGATAATAAACCAATTCAGTCTCCACATACAAAAACACAATTATTGGCAGCTTTCAGTCTTACTTCCTATCACAAGTAATGAAGGTATGTTAAATAGCTGTGAGATCACACACTTTCTAAGCAATCATATTTTACATCTTCATTTACAGCTATTCCTTCCTTGCCTTCAATATTCCTCTCTTGAATATGATACTGCCTGTATATGTTTTTTTACATAGGAACTCCTTTTCTTTAGCTGGCTCATTGCACCTATCACCGAGGGTCATGATCTGGAGAAGATTTTTCTCCACTTTGAATACAGGTCTTTAACAGTTGAATAGGAGTCTGGAAAACACACTTTTTTTCTCCTGTCCCCTTTTTATCTGCACCTTGTCTGAATATTGGAGTCTGGTTTGCTGCATTTCATCCGGAAGTTCAGTTCCACTCCAAACTTTGCTAAGTAATAATAGCAATAAAATCAAGGGAATGGTGAAAGAAAAGAAATCACTATGAATTTAAAGTTGCTATTGTGATTTACAGTTCAGGGCAATTACATTTTGCTTTCATATTCTAGTAGTAACAAAGACATGGTAATATTTTATCAGTTATCCCACATTACAGTCATCTCAAAAACAGAGAACCTGATTTAGGGAGCCAAAAGCTTTTAAAAATCAGTATATCCTACTAAAGTCCCTTTGTCTCTCATATTAAATATGTAATTTGTTATGATGGACAAATCCCTTTTGGTTTAATCTTCTAGGAATTTAGGAGCTCAGAAGAAAATGTATTTGAGCTTAACATCCTGAGTCAAAAGATTGTCCATATTAACGTAAGGAATATAAATACAAACGCTGCAGGATTTGTATTAAATATTAAAAACCTCTATTCGTCTGTAAAGAATAGATGTACTGTACCTGCCAGACATTTGGCATTGATGAAAGCTGCATCTCAAGTCATGTCACCGGTTAATGTTTGGACTGCAATAGGGGGAGGGATTAGTAGACCCATGGGAGATTACCAATATGTCAACTTTGTTCTGTTCAACCTCACAGAAACCTTATAAACAGGATAACAGCAAGATTCATGTTTTTTTAATGGTCACACATTAATTTAGAAATATCCTAGAGTTGTTTTCTTAGCTAATGTTCTTATTGTACTGATTTTATGACCTAAATCAATTCTCTGTGCGTTTTTTAAAAGTAGAAAGTGCAGGAAGTCCTTATATTTCCTTAGAGGAGGTTGTTAGAGTATATAAAAATAACACAAACCCAAGAAATTTACATGTCTAACATGTAATACTGTGCCACAAACTTAAATTGTTATTTTATTCCTACTAGGTGAAAACTACTTGTTATATGCCATGACTACTTAACAGGTTGGATTATAGAAATGGATATGTCTTTGCAAGTGGAACAGAAAGCTGAAACTATCTTTTAGAACCACTAAATCATAAAAAGAATGCAGAGTCAAGTAGATCTCAATATGTAGAATTCAAAATTTATTTCTCTGTTCGGTGGCTTTCTGGAAAACTCTTTGTTGAAAATCCTTATATCATTTCTTGCCCACATACTAATACAGAAAACATTTCAAAAAATACAAAGTTGTATTTCCAGTCAAATGTCTCTCTTAGTCTTTAACAAAGTCAATAAGTCTTGGAGGACCCTTTCTAACACTAGATGTGGTCTATCTGGATATCAGCAAGGCATTTGACACTGTCTCCTACAGCATCCTCATAGGTAAACTGAGGAAGTGTGGTCTGGATGACCAAGTAGTGAGGTGGGTCGTTAATTGTTTGAAGGGAAGAAGTCAGAGAGTTGTAGTCAATGGGACAGAGTCTATTTGGAGGCCTGTGTCTAGTGGGGTCCCTCAGGGGTGAGTGCTGGGGCCAGTGCTGTTAAATATATTCATCAATGACCTGGACGAGGGATTAGAGAGTGTTGTCAGCAAATTTGCTGACGACACAAAACTGGGAGGAATGATTGACACACCAGAAGGCTGTGCAGCCGTTCAAAGAGACTTAGACAGGCTGGAGGGCTGGGCGGGAAGAAATCTGATGAAGTTCAGTAAGGGCAAGTGTAGAGTTTTGAACTTGGGAAAGATTAACCCCATGTGCCAGTATAGGTTGGGGACTGATCTGCCGGACAGCAGCACAGGAGAAAGGGACCTGGGGGGTTCTAGTGGACAGCAGGATGACCATGAGCCAGCAATGTGCCCTCGTGGCCAAGAAGGTCAATGGCATCCTGAGGTGTATTAGAAGGGGAGTATCAAGTAGGTGGAGAGAGGTCCTCCTGCCCCTCTACTCTACCCTGGTGAGGCCACATCTGGAATATCGTGTCCAGTTCTGGGCCCCTCAGCTCAAGAAGGACAGGGAACTGCTTGAGAGAGTCCAGTGCAGAGCCGCAAAGATGATGAAGGGAGTGGAACATCTCCCTTATGAGGAAAGGCTGAAGGAGCTGGGTCTCTTTAGCCTGGAGAAGAGGAGGCGGAGGGGTGACCTCATTCATGTTTATAAATATGTCAAGGGTGAGTGTCAGGAGGATGGAGCCAGGCTCTTTTCAGTGATGTCCAGTGATAGCACAAGGGGCAATAGGTACAAGTTGGAACATAGAAGGTTCCACAAAAACATTAGGAAAAACTTTTTCACTGTGAGGGTGACGGAGCACTGGAACAGGCTGCCCAGGGATGTTGTGGACTCTTCTTCTCTGGAGACATTCAAAACCCCTCTGGACGTGTTACTGTAGGTGATCCTGCTCTGGCAGGGGGGCTGGACTAGATGATCTTTTGAGGTCCCTTCCAACTCCTGACATTCTGTGATTCTGTGATTTACATCTTGTATTTGGTTACTGATGTTTATGGATTTCCTTCTAGACTACAAACAACTGTTATTGGTGTGTTACTGTGATTCATTGGAACAAGAACAATCCCAAAGAGGATCTGACTGTCTGGATGTTGTCCTTTATTTATCAACTGTCTCAGGCCTTTTACTTAATTTCATTTCTGTCCTTTCTGTTGAATGCTCCCCTTCCAGGTGGTGTCCCTAAAAGGATGCAAGGCAGTACTTGATTTCTTAGTATGCCTTGAAAACCAACATAAACTTCCTTCAACCTACTATGATGAGGACTGAGTAAAAGTACCGTCATAGATGATACACTGTCATAGAAGAGCCAGGCATCAATGGGGAAATCCCAGGGCCAGCGGGCCCCATCCCAAAGAACCCAGAAAAGTGAGCATAGCATACTCAGAAAAGTGGTCAGAGCCAATAAAGGATCCAGATCATAAGGACATATCCTAGTCATGAGGTAGGTCTGAGGTCATGTTGGAAAGCTAGACCATAGGACAAGGGTAGGATCAGGTCCAGTGATGGCCATGCAGGTCCGCAGTGACAGTAAAATGCTGAGATCGGACCAGGAACTCAGCCTGTGTGTTGGAATTCAAGTCAAGTGATTCTGTGATTGTACAGGGAAAGGCTGTGGCAGAGCTGGAGACCAGCACTCTTGTGGCCTTGCTGATGCAGGTGCTGATGGTCCTCACCTGAGTCCATGGGTAGGGTGTGGGGAGGTCCTTGGTGAGACTGGGCAGAGGCAATAAGCCCTGCCTTGACCATAGGATTCCAGTGTATACAAAGAGAACAAGAGTCAAAAGAACTGTTTTGGGAATGCACTATATTTCATAAGAGAGGGAATAGCAAATATGTTTGAAGTTTCTCATTTTTCAGGAAGCACTGACACTTTGCAGAGTTTTGATGAAGAAAATTATGATGGAGCATGGACTCTTCATTGTTAAATTTGGCACTAGACTTCCATAAACTGGATAAATTTCTAAATGTCTGAAAAAGCTCAGGAAAGCTGTTGCTTGTGTTTTCCAGGGAACCGTATTATCATACATTTTTAATCTACATCTACACAAGGAAACTATCCAATATGTTTTCTGTTCATGCATCAGGTGCATGGGTAATCCTCTGACATATTATATGCAGCATGGTGACTTCTAACAATACCCCTTATGGTCAGCAAATCAGTCTTGTGTTTTAAAAAGGAAATTATATTTGTTTCTTGTAGAAGTCTTTCTAGCAGTGATCTCAAACTATTAATAATATACAATACACTTTGCACATTGAGATGACTTGAATATTAAAGAATTTCCTTTAATCAGGCTGAGGAAAAAAAATAAAAAATAAATGCAAAGGTAAGCAAAGTCTCTTGGCATCTTGTTCACCAGGCATCTTATTTGAATGGTATATATTAAACTGTTATTTAAATTTGCAGCAAGTCATTAAAAACAAAGTCAGAGGTTCACCAGCACTCTATCTATCCATTCTGAATTTATTAACTGCTCCCTTTTATTTTAAAATTATTTCTGTATTTCCATCCTATAGTCTCTTTATTAAAATTCTCAGATCAAGAGGAGCAACTCTTTAACTAAGGTGAATTAAACAGAGAGAGAGTTGTACATTGCTCTTACCAGCACAGGTCAGAATTGCAACTCAGCAATTTTATGCTTCTCTTGCTAAGGCAGTTCTAATACACGGTGCACTCCGGAGAGGCATGGGGTTAAATCTTTGTAGTTTGTTGCTCTTATTCTTTTCTCACTCAATAATTTTAATCACTCATTCTCACTTAATAAACAGCATAGACATCATTCAAAAATTAGTTTTGTGTCAGGAAAAGCATAGACTGTAGTCACCATGTTGAGGTTGCATTTGTTGTGTCATGCTTTGCAATGACATGGGACGTATACAAAACACTAGGTACTAAGAGTAAGATTAATCTTACTTTAGCCGTACAACCGTCTAATCTAAGACAGCTTTCCGATTTCCCTTTATAGCTACAGGACTGTGTAATGGAGCAGTGCCATGAATCCTTAAAGGTGATACAACTGCCCTGCTACAGTTTCTTGCCTCAGAAAAAGATGAACTGATCTTTAAAAGCAACTGCTTCTTTCCACTGACTATGAAGGACTCTAATAGAGACGAACTCAGACTTAGAAATAATATTTTCTGTTTCAAGGAGAAAGTTAATTTAATCTTACCTTAAGTTTTCAAAAGAGTTGTGTAACTCCTGCTGAGTTTAAGGTTAGAATTTTCCTTTTATCTTCTTCTCATCTCTATCCCAAGCATTTAGGTGGAAGGAGGAAAGGTGTTCACTTTCTGGCTCTGGTGTTGGTTATCACAGCTTGGAGAATCACATGACTTATTCAGATTTTACTTTGCTTCTGTGCAGTAAATGATCTGGATTGCAATTAGAGAGGAAAATTCATTGTAATTTTTGATTAATAGAATAATTATCTTAAAGTTAATATTAACATTATGAGATGCAAATGATAATCTTTTATGAAGGGAGATTCAAACTGCTTGATTGTAGTATACTTACATTTTCAAATATTCAGTGTAATTGCTGTCTTGAAGTCAATCAAGAGGGCAAATGATTATTTCCCTCTTAAATGCACAATAACAAATACATATCAAAAGCACTTTAATATTTTCATGGCTTCAGGCATTACTAACTACGTCTTCTTAAACAAAGTCTTCAACTGAAAGAGGAAATAATACTTTGTTGACAATAAGCAAAGTCATGCCAAAAATGCAGAACTGAACTATGTGTGCATGTAAGAACGCATCTCTCTGTAATTTACTTTTATAGTTAAATGCACAAATGACTGTGGGCAACACTGTGATACTTCTAGTCACTTCTGCTACAGCTGCTTTACAGGGGTTTTTTTTACTAACCCATATAAATTCATTTCTCATTATAGACACTGGAAAGACTATCCTGAGATTTAATGGAGACATCCTCATCTGATGATGGAGTATTACCAAAGTACTCACTGTCACACTCATGATCACTTTGTAATTTAAGAAATTAGAAAAATACAAATGACTCCAACTTCACTTTCTTTTACTAGTCTATAGTTATTGTTCTGCTTAGTACTTAGAACTTCTGCTTAGTACAAGGATACATGTATATAAGGCAACTCTACATGTACCCAACAGGTAAATTAGAGCTATTTAAAAAGTATTTTTCAAATTGATCTTTCTTTCTTAGCAGTTGACGTCATTTCTACACATATCTTTCCAAAATATTAATACTCTCCTCCTTCTAAAGCTTTGCATAAATTGTAGAATTGTTGTTTGAAAGCACGCAGGGCTCTTACTTGACTTTTGCTGAAGATTGATTACTTAGTCAGGTTTTCTTGGGGTATGATCACTAATAATACTTTCCTCAGAATCATTCCCAGATCCTTCCTTCATCCTAATATCTACAAAAGTCTCATAGCTAGACTTGAGAAAATATTTATATCTACTTAAGTATTTATTTATTTATAAGCATCATCTCTGTTTCCAAAGCCTTTTTTAAGTTCAGAAGGTAATAATTTCTATTCCAAGTTTCACCACATGACTCTATAGCCCTTCTTCTGAAATCTTCCTTTTTAACTCGAAGAACAATATCCAAAGGACTATGCTGTTTATTTTTGCAGGGGGTTGGTAAAACTGAACACACTCAGATCATGCCTGACAGTGCCTCCCCTTGTCTTCATGATGTAAAATTTGCATTGTGCATTTTGTTCACCAAACTTAAATTATAACACACAATAACTTGTGATTCAGATGTCCATTCAGTTGCCTGCAATGTAGATAAATTGGGTGTCTGAGTTTCCACGTCAGTGCAGTTTACAGAGCAAGTTATTTGTGCAACGTTGAGATGTCTTATGTTGCCTAAACACAGGTTTGCAGTGTGGGATTACAGAGTCTTGGAATTCAGCTGTGACAGTTGAAAATGCTACAGGTTTTTACTTATGCTTTCTTCACAGGCGTTCAACCTGCCACCTGCAGACACTAACTAGGTGTCTATGTTAGGTGGACTGGATCCCAGTTCTGCTTATTTTCATGTCAAATTCTGATTGAAATTGGGATTTAGACAAAAGCAGTATAGTTCAGTGTTGCTCTGGAAAAGTTTTATTTGTGTTCAACTCCCATATCCTTTTGGACTTGTGAGACAGAGTAATGACTTAAGGGACATTCACTCACAGTGATAAAGAAAAGTCACCTCTGTCTGACAGTAGCCAGCAGTCAGTCTTTAGACCACATGAAATGCAATATTTTAAACTGAAGGCAAACTGGTGGTGCACGACTAGACTGTAGTTTGTTGTATAACTGATACAGTTATAGGATTATGGTAATAGTAATGATGGTAATGATGATGGGCTTCATATGTAGGGAGAAAGAAGGAAAATATATTTTTCTAGTAAGCTAATTTTAAAAGAATTTAGATTGATTATATCTGCTCAAAAGTTTGAAATAGGAGTTGTGCCAGTGGACATGAATATACATTATGGAGGGGTATGATAGCACTTTTGAAGTGAATCCCCATAATTGCACTCAAGAATATGTAATCAAACACAAGAACACTCATTTGCACATCAGTCTCTGTACTTCTATTAATTAAAGCTCTTTCTGAAATGTTTGTACAGAGCAAAATCTGTCTTCCAAATGTTTGCAACAAGCAAGAAAACAAACAAACAAACAGCAAAAGAGATACTGAATTGGACAAGCATTTTTGCAAGGAAGATTTACCAAATAACAGAATCATACAATCACAGAGTCTCTGAGACTGGAAGGCACTTCTGCAGACTGTCTAGTCCAAGCCTCTTATGAAAACAGGGTCAGCTAAAGCATGGTTTTAAATATCTACAAAGATGAAGACCCCACAGTCTCTCTGGAAAGCCTCTTCTAGTGTTTGTTGATCCTTAGAGCAAAAAAAGAAAAAAAAAAAGCTAGCCTCTTACATTTAAATAGAATTTCATTGATTTTAATTTGTGTGACACTGTCTTTTTTCCTGTCAAATGACAATGAGAAGAGTCTGGCTCCGTCTTCTTCGCTGCCCCTCTCAGGTATTTATACACATCAATAAGACCCTCGTGTGAGGGACTCCTAAAGGAATGTCTCAAACCATCTGGACCCTAAACAGACCACAGTTGCCTGCATGGCACCTGTCTGTGTTTGTGTGGGGGTGACTCAGCACCTCCCTGAGCCCTCTACCCCAGCCCTGCACCGGTGGAGATGTGGGGGCAGGCAGGGCTTGGAGTTGTGGCTGCAAGAGGCTGAGAGAGGGAGGGGTAATCCCCCTCAGAAGCCCCACCATCCTCCAGACCCATTCTCGGTAATTTCCACAAGGAGGGGGATAAACAACATGATGTGGCGGGAACTTGACTGTATAAAAGGCGAGAGTACCGGGCAGTTGAGCACCTTTGGTCTGCCACAAGGAGATAGCTGCATGTGCCCTGGTCATGGTCGTCCTGGGATCCAAGGGTGGTGATCTTTATTTTTCTATTGCTTTCTTTTCTCTCTCTTTCTAGTCTTAACAAAAGGCTATCTATGGCAAGGCCAGTTCTTCTGCTCGCTAGTGACTCTTTGTTGTGAGGTGTGTTGATTATGTTAAGTGGATGATTGAAACACATCGTTGTTAGTTCTTAGAATCTTAGAATCATAGAATGGTTTCATCTGGAAGAGACCTTGAAGATCATCGAGTCTAGCCTTTGTCCTAGCCCTATCAACTGGTGTTAGGATCCTTGGTGTTATTCACCTTAATCATGGCCTGGGAATCATGAACCTGAGTCATGTCCCTGAAATTTTGAGATGCGACACCCCCAGAGCTTTCTCTTCTACCAGCTGAGCAGGCCCTGCTCTCTCAACTTTTGCTTGTATGTCAGATGCTGTAGTCCCTTACTCATCTGGGTGACCATTAGCTCAACAATTTTGTCAAGCTTTTTAGGCAGAGAGATGGGTGATAGAGATAGAAGAGGGAAAATAGCTAGAAGAGGAGTGAAATGGCTTGCCAGCAGAAAGATCACTTGGTGTTTATGTGGTTTTCAAGTTTTAAGAAGTCCTTTAAAATATGTTTTTGATCAAAAGTGGCTTGCATTTTTGCCCATTCTGCTGTGTACATTTAGAAAATAAGTCTCTACATTTTTTGATCGCAGGACTTGAAAATTATATTTTATGGAGATAACCCCTATTATCTTCCTTCTGTTGTAAGCTTATTAGGGTTTTGCTTTCTGTTTTTTTGTTATTTATTAGTATTTATGAAATGTAAGAGAACAGTATTACAATATGAAGAAATTGGTGAAGTAATCTCGTTTTATAAAAATATACCTGAAAGCTGGGAAAGAGAACCTACAGCTATTATTACTTTAAATGGGTATTATTTCTACATTCCAGATTTAGCCGTACAAAAATTTTAAACTCTAGGGCAGTTGTTCAAATAAAAGCTGGAAAAAAGGATGCATATGGGCAAGAGGAACAACGAAATACTATCTGTTCTCATATCAAACAACAGGGGAGGGGAGGGGAGGGGAGGGGAGGGGAGGGGAGGGGAGGGGAGGGGAGGGGAGGGGAGGGGAGGGGAGGGGAGGGAGGGAAGGGAAGGGAAGGGAAGGGAAGGGAAGGGAAGGGAAGGGAAGGGAAGGGAAGGGAAGGGAAGGGAAGGGAAGGGAAGGGAAGGGAAGGGAAGGGAAGGGAAGGGAAGGGAAGGGAAGGGAAGGGAAGGGAAGGGAAGGGAAGGGAAGGGAAGGGAAGGGGAAGAATTAAAGCTGTCTTACACAAAACTTACCATGTAGCTGTTAATTTGTGAAAAGTTAAATATTAGCCTTTCCCTTGATCTCTAACATCTAACTCTTCCCAGTGGAAAACACACTGCTTTAGGCTTCCTCTGCTAAACCTCTTCTGATGTCAGGCAAGTGGGAATGTCTTATTTCTTTATCACAATCCTTTGGAGGGTTTTATGTGTATGAGCTTCATCAGTTATTATTTTTGTGATGAATCTTTATGGAATCCAGGCTTCTCCTTGGGAAAACTTCTGGTTTTGAAGGTAAAGCATTTGTATAAACGTAATCTCTTCTGAAGAAAAAAGAGACATTTTCCTATAGTAATTTCAGCAAATAATTGATGTTAAGAAGTTTCGGGTAAACTTTAATTGTTCTGGTTTTTTTTTCAGTGAGTAGATATTACTGTAACATTTGGACATAACAGTTTGCACTGGGAGAACGATCATGAGAAATCCCTCTGTGATGATGTATGTCAGTACTTCTCACTTAATCAATACAATTTATCATTTAAGACACGGATTCAACACAGTTGTGCTTTAGGTCACATAAACAGCCCTATTCAGTAGCTGTAGATGACAAAATTGTTCAAAACAAGGCAGCTAATAATAACACCAGCATGTGCATCTCATGCCCACAGAAGAATGGTGAAGGAAGTGACTCAGCAGGTGTCATGCAATAAGAGAGTTTTGTCGTAACCCTGGGTGGACCAAGAGGATGCTGAAGATATTTCCAGTTGAATATTGGTGCATTAACTAGTCCTTTTTCTTCTGCACAACAAGTGTCTTAATTCCACTTCCTATTTGTGGGCTTTGATTTTGTTCTCATTCTGTCCCACATCAACCTACAGCAGTCTTGAGATCTTCAGAATGTCTTTTAAGCTATGAAAGGGTTGAAATTCCTTAGTGTTCATCAGTAAGATATTTTTAATATCTAACATTGGACATGAAAACTGAATCCCAATGTTCAGCTTTCCTATGACTAAATTCTACAACAGACTGCAAGTTTTCCAGTCTCGCCATCAAGAGCCTAATTTCATGGGAGCTTCTGTGGAATGGCTGCCAGACCTACCCTTGGATGAAAGTTAAGGATAAATGATGGCTGCAGCACTGTTTTTTCCAGTAACGTCATGGCTAAAACTCAACAAACCTTGTTTGATATGCTCTCAGGGGGCTGATTAATAGCAGGGAATTGTACCCATATCTTTTTGTATTCTGAGCTACATGGGGGAAAACAGAGGAAAGTCTTTCCCATTCACAAGTGGACATGAATCCACTTTCTTTACATAATACAAAGTATACTGGACTGGAAAGATAGGAAATGTGACTGAAGTCTAATATATATTAAAAAAAAAAAAAATAGAGCCCTTTCGTTAAAGTTTCCATTCCAGGAATAAGTCATTGTTCTCAACTGTGAAACTCATCAGCATGATTTGTGACTGTGAATCCAAAGAAGTACTAACCAAAACGCTTGTGTGTGGCACATTCTCTCCACTGATTTGACAGAGATTTTATGAATACCGATTCACCAGACATCTGAAAAGGCATAAGCTAAGAGTGTAGTGTCAAAAATATAGATGAACAATACCTCTGTAATCACAAGTGATTTCATTAGGACAGGTTTTCCTAGCTAAATCATCAATTCTAATGTAGAGAACTGTATGTCTCCATATATTTTAATGACGTTGCAAACTCCAGGGATAAAATCTTCTTTCCACACCTCTGACATACATTGTTATATCTTCTCGGTGTGATGAAGTGGAAGGAAAGGTATGGCAGTAGGAAAGCTATGTTATTCTTTCTTATGCTTATCATAGTGTGACATCTCTATCTAAAGAATTTCTGGTGGTGTTTTTCATTTCTCTGTTCTAATCCAAAATACTACCAGCTTCCCTTCTGTCCTGTAGACATACAGATGAAGAATTAAGTGAAAAATTCAGGTGGAGACTTAAAACAAAAGAAAAACTCTATTCCTTAGCTTGTTAAAAACAAAGAAAAACATCTTTTCAGTTCACGGACTGTGTGAGTAAGAGTAATATAGCTCATTTTCCTGATTCTAAGTCTGAATGGTCCTGATAAATGTTGAGATTTAAGGTCTTTTTTTTGTAAGGGAGTAAGGGCCTTTCACTAACAAACCATTTCTTCAGAGTGCTAACAGTTTCCTCACATTTAACATGTGGAAAATACAATTTTCGTTGCATTTCTAGAAAGTATTGTCCCATTGAACAGATTCAACATATACTAAAGTATCATTTGGAAAAAAATTATCACATAAGAATATTCCAAAAGTTGGTTGTGTGGTGATTCGGATATTTTACTGTGCTTTCACAGAGCATCTAAGGATATTTATCTGCGTTTTCCGGAAGTAATGTAAAGAAAGAATTTTAGATATTTTCGCTAATATAGTTGTCAATGTTTAAGAGGTTAGATCTTAAATCTTCATTATGTCCCTCCTGTAATGGAGGCTTACAACAACTCTGCCAGTATTAGATACCCATAAACAGTTTTTCTGACAAAAAAAACCTGCTGTTATTATTATGATCTTTCCAATTTCTCTGTCACAGTACATATGGACACTCATTCAAAATATACAAGATGATGTTTCAATATTCATTTTTGCATATGTGCATTGACCATAGCTGGGTATTAAGAGAAACTCCAAATCTGGCATAAAAAAGGTAATTGCAGGACACCTAGGTGGCTCAGAGTAGGAGTAGGGGGCAGGTAGGGTGAGACAGGCTTTGAAGGAGTATCCAGTTTTGTGCTTCAAGGGAAGAGGTGTATGAGGTTTTAGTTGACATAATTCGTTTATCATACACTACCAAATGAGTCTTCTTGATGGGTTTAAATCTACCTCTCCTTTCTATCAAAGATCGATGTCCACACTACCGTGCTTAGAACCTAATCATGTAGACCTGAGTGAAATATGATCCAAATTGCTTAATCCATGCATCTTAAACATATGTGAGTGCTCATAAACTATGTTTATATAATCACAAATGATATGGTATGAAACTTCAGTTAAATCCTGCTTCAGTAACCTACACACATTTTTAAATCTAGTTTTGTTCAAGAAGCATGGACTTCCTTGCAGATCATTCCTTCTGTTAGACACCAATTAAGAAGACGATATTATCTACCTCTTTGTTTTTTGTCTCTGTCTTTCTATCATGAGATGACCCATTTTACAAACTGATATGGCTAGTACTGTACCTTCTGCAGCACTATCAGTTCCCCTCTTTCCCCATCTGGCAATCAGGAGCTTGCTCAGTAAAAATGTCACAGATAGTGGTAGTAGTCATGATAGAATCTGCTGGTATTTTGTATGTCCTAAGTGCTTGACCGGTTATGAAAAGGTGTTTTAACAGGATTTATAATGAAGGACAAAACATTTCCTGTTTTACCTTGCTATAATTAAGCAATAGCCAACCATTTTATTGAAAAATAATAATATTGCCAAACATAAATTTTTAAAAGAGTCAAGTACTGGATTAAAATTTCACTGTCTTAAGGAAAATAAACCACATGATGAGTAACATTACTGTTTATACTACAAACTTGCATGGATTGTATTTTTGTCAAAATATCTGACTTCCAAATTTGTTCTAAAAATAAAACCAAGAATTTCAGTGTAAAGCTGTTGTCCAGGACTTGTGTTTCAGGGAAAAAAGATAATAAAAAAATAAAAGGTGTCATTATATTACTGTACAATTTGTCTGAATGTAATTATGACAAGTAACACAATTTTGTCAGCTGTTAGACACAGAGTAAAATTAATTTCACCTTATTTTGTATGTCTAAAAGTTAGACATCTCTAATGTAATCATCTTAAGGATTCCTTCAGGGCCTAGCAGCAAAACCAGGCACATAGACAGGTCAATTAATGTTTTTTTTATTGATCATCCTAACACCTTCTGATAGTGGCGAACTGTATCTTATTAAATGTATGACACGTCATGAACCTGTTAGACACTGAACTGTTAGATGCCTAAGTCAAGTTAGTTCAGAATATGAACTTAAATTTTTCAGTGTGAGATTTATTTCTCTACTGTGGCATTTTCAGGATATCTAAGGGGACCTTGTAACCCTATACTGCTTACCTGTATCACACAATTCATGTATATGGAGAAAGAAACTCACATTTGTTTCATCTCTACTTTAAGACTAGAGGGGAATGGGAGAAGAGATTAAGGTAATAAAAGGAGATTGAGACTCTCTATCCAGTGAGCCAGACAATACAGTTATATGGACTACTTAAGAATTCTGAAACTACTCATAAGACATAACAGCTACAGAAAGTAAAAAAAAACACAGCTTGAGAGGTGAGTAGAAATGAGAAGCCAAATAAGAATTGTACTGTTTTAGGTAGGTACAATTTCACACTGAAGTTCCATGTCCATGTGTCTTGGAACCAAGAAGCTAGGACCTAAATTTCACTCATTTGTGCTTAGTACTCACTTCAAGAGATTTCTAATTAAAATAAAAGCATAAAACACAGGACCTATTATTTTTTAATTAATTTCATTCATGTTAACCACCAGTCTAACTTACAGCATTTTCGTTTTAAGGAAAGGATAGATTGTGAATATATTAAACGATAGATTGTCAATATATTAAATTCATCAAGTGTGGAAGCCTGTACAGTTTTATAAATGGAATGGAAAAATTGAAATTGACAAAAGGAAAATATGTAACGACTTGGATGAAAGCTGTGATCTGAATAGCTGAGGAGTATCCCAAACCCATCACATGATTATCATCTTTCAATTAGACAAATAACAGGGCAATGAAACCTCTCCACCACACCAACCAGTATTCTACATCATAAGACATGTACTTTTAAAAAGAAATTTTATAAAATAATTGCAGTTAGTTCTCAAAATAAAGTTACAGTTAGAAGCTGGCTAAAAATAAGATGTTCCTAAACCTAGGGCTAAAAGAAGCGGCCTTGTAAATCAACGTGACAGGAAAATACTGAAGACTATTAATTCATCTGCAGTGCCATCATGATTTATTCATATTTTTGTTGTGTTTCCCTACTTACAGGTGACATCCTTCACATGATTATTAACTGAATTCCTACACTATATTTATAAAATATACAATCTTTAGACTTTTCATAACATAATTTTTTTAAAAAAATATGAAATTAGGACTCAATATTACAGAATAATAGAATGGTTTGTGTTAGAAGGGACCTTAAAGATCATCTAGTTCCAGCCCACCTGCCATGGGCAGAGATACCTTCCACTAGATCACGTGTTAAGTAATAATGAGCCATCTACTCTGTGTGTGTATATTAGGAAGGTAAATGTGCACATGGCCATTATCTGTCCCTGAGGTCAATTGACAGGCGCTAGACTGTGCTGATACTTTTAAACTCTTTTGCTTTCTAAAGCATATTGATCACATCCAAACTGTGGATTGGGATTGATCCTCTAGCCATGCTGACTGCTGAATCAGACTGAGAAACTGTTTTGGAAAGTGCAAGTTGGATGTACCAAAACCATGTATGTATCGCTATAGTAATTAACAAGATAAATAATCCAATTCTGGTCAAGAAATAGACATTTTCTCAAAGGGGCTTCAGTTTAAAGTTTTCACAGACTCTCTATGTGTATTTTCATATTAATATTAGCTAATAAAGACAAAATTAATTTATGTGCATGAAGTAAAGGGGCTATATCTGACTGTTTACATTATGCACAAATATAAAGTTAAAATGAGCAAGTCTTTATGAGCAAGAGATGAAATGTAAGCATGAACATAGAAATAGGGGAATACTAATGCATTTTTTTGATAACTTTAACAAAATTAAAGTTTTGTATTGTAGCATACTGTGTTGTTATGACAGATTTGTCTCATGATGTGAACATGTGAATTGGTCCCCCAAAAAGCAAACTTGAACAAATTACAGAAATGTTATGCTTATTGTCAGAGAAGTGTATTATGGAGTTGTGTTGAATTCAGCTTCAGAGATAAAAACTGTCTTTTTATCCCCAGAAAAATGCAGATTTCTAAGGGATATGTAATTGAATGGAGTACTGGAAAGAAGAGGAGACAAACAGATTCTGTGGCAGATGGATAATTTAGGAACAAAGTTAGTTCTAATGTTATTACAAATCTTGCTAAATTTGCAGTCATGCTGTAGTAGAATTTGTGGCATGTTGTGATGGGTTTATATTGGAAAAAGAGGCAGGGAAGAAAAAAAAAAAGAGATGTTGTGCTTTATGTCAAGAAGTTAACTAACCACATGGAGCTTTGCTACAGAATGTACGACAGGCTCATCAGCTGCTTTTAAGACTAGATATGAGAAAAAAGAGCCAGGGAGAACACCATAGCAGGCACTGGAACCTGACCTCCAGATCAGACAGTTGACAAAATGTTTCAAGACTCATGAACAAATCTCGTGAATACAATACAATGTTATCATGGAGGAATTCAACTACCCCAGCACCTGCTGGAAGGGCAAAATGGTTGGAGAATTTTGAAGTTTCTCGGGGACAACATTTGGATGCAGATGCTCTATGGACAGAAGTTGCGAGTCAGATCTGCCAGATCTGACACTTGTGAATAAAAACAAGTGGTGTGATTGGTCAATAGCAGCCTTCGCTCCAGGGACCATGAGATGGTACAATTAAATATACTCAGGAAAATGAGGAAGAGAGCACCTGTAATAAAGACAGCAGATTCAGAAGATCAAATTTTTGCTTGTTCAGGGAACAGGTAGAATGAATACTTTGGGTGCTGCCTCAAAGTGACAAAGGAAAAAAAACACAACAAAACACAACACAATAAATCAAACCCAAGAGAGCTGATTGTTATGCCCGTCTTCTAAAATGGTAAGACAATCTAAGGTAATGCAGACAGTTTGTGAAGAGAGTGCAGCAAATCGTTTTGGAAGCTATTTTCCGAGAGACCTTATTGTGGCCTTCCAGTATGTTAAGGGGGCCTACAAGAAAGCTGGTGAGGGGCTTTTTAGGATGTCGGGTAGTTGGTAGGACTAGAAGGAATGGATTAAAACTAGAGATGGATCGATTCAGATTGGACGTTAGAAAGAAGTTCTTCACCGTGAGAGTGGTGAGACACTGGCACAGGTTGCCCAGAGGGGTGGTGGAAGCCTCATCCTTGAAAGTTTTTAAGGCCAGGCTGGATGGGGCTCTGAGCAGCCTGATCTAGTGGGGGATGTCCCTGGCCATGGCAAGGGGGTTGGAACTGGATGATCTTTAAAGTCCCTTCCAACTCTGACAATTCTGTGGTTCTATGAAAACAAATCTGAGGAGTGACTAGTGCACTTTCATTCGGAGAGACTTCTAGGAGCTGAGGGAATGGGCTGACAGAAACTTCATGAAGTTCAACTAATACAAGCACAAAGTCCTGTGTTTGGGATGCAATAACCCAAATACCATAGTGTAGGTGGGTGCAGACTGAATGGATAACTATTTCATATGAAAGGATCTAGAGGTCACAGCCATGAACAAGTTGAACGTGAGTCAGCAGTGAACCTTTCTTGCAGTAAAGGCTGACCACTTACTGGTCTGCATTAGGAAAAGTATAGCCAGCAGGCAAAGTGAAGTGGTTGTTC
Organism: Trogon surrucura; assembly: GCA_020746105.1. NCBI lineage: Eukaryota > Metazoa > Chordata > Aves > Trogoniformes > Trogonidae > Trogon > Trogon surrucura. The sequence goes on from CM036617.1 coordinate 37,289,956, forward strand.
CCCTCTGTGTTGTACTTCTGAGGCTGCAGATGAAGTACTGTTTTCAGTATGGGGCTTTCCAATACAGGAGAAAAATTGACAAACTGCAGAGAGTCTTAATCAAGGATTACTAAGACATTGAAGAGGCAGAAGGAACACATGAAATAAAGAAAGGCTGAGGAAACTGCATTTCTTCAACATGGAGAAGAGACAACCTGTGTGCTGCACTCAGCTATCTTTTGGCAGTTACAGAGAGGAGAGTGCTAACCTTCCCAGAAGTGCAAAGGGAGAAGTTGAGAGGCAAGGGTCAAGTGTTTCCATAATGGAAACTCATAGTGAGGATAGTCAGGTTCTCCAGATGTGCCGGATAATCTTGATCCTTGGAGATTTGAAAAACTCGACTGTGCAAGGTTGTGAGCAACCTGACCTAAATTGTAGCAAGAGGTGAGACTACATGATCTTCAGGCTAAATTGTTATTTCCCTTGTACGACATTTTGCTTAAAGACTTTTAGTCCTTTGGAATGGAAAAACTAAAGGAATTTTAGCTAAAATAATTACTTCTTTTTTTATCCCTTTAATTATTTGGGTTTTGGCATACTTTTGATGACAACATAATTTACCATGTCTTTTCCTGCTACATAGCATTCTATCCATTATTGTCGTTACGGGACATATGCTGAAATTTAAGAGTTTGTTTTTTGGGCAGTATTTTTAGGAATTTTTTAAGTATACTGTTGCTGCATTGGTGCTTAAATTTCTTTTGAAAGAGAAATTGGGATGTTTTATTAGTTTCCAGAAGACATACATGCTTAATGAAAAACACAATTTTCTTCAAGAACAGCTCAAGAATTTGTAATCAATGCACTATGATGCGCAGGTACACCCTTTTAAACAAAATTAATTGCTTATAGATTAGAATTATTCTGTAAAAGATGGAAATAACAGCTGACAAGCACATTTTATTATTGCTTAAACCTGCACCCTATCTCTTTCTCATTGTTGCCATTTAACATTAGTATTCATAGCATGTTATCTTGAAAGCAGAGATAATAAAACAATAGCACTCTGGTCTTCCCCATAGCAGAGCCCTGAAAGAGATCTGGGTCTCTGAGACTCCTCAGTGATTTACAGTCAATCTTATTCTATTGCTTTTTTCTCTACCTCCCTCAGGGTAACAACACTAAATAAAAAAGATGCTTTCAAATCATACAATGAAGTTGGAAACATATCAATAACAGATTCACTTGGTGATTCTAGAAATCATAACATAATACATTTTTTTTACAAATAAATAAAGTACAAGAGAACTCTCTATCTAGTACACGTAGGAGTACTTGCTATTAAACATTTCAGTATTTCCATAATACCTAATTAGTGGCTGTTGCTTCTTTTTCAGCCAGGGAACAAAAAACTCTTTGCCAAGAAAGAAGTGGAACTCATTCCAGTTTACTGATGAGGAAATTAAACTTCAGAGACCAGATATGACTTCCCAAGGTCCTTATGGCAGAAAGGAGGGCAAAGAAACAATTTAATTTTGCTTTTTCCCTATACCTCCACTGCCTTACATGTCATAGTACAAGGACTGAGGAAAACAACATAAGGGTGATCCTAGTACAAGTTCAGATATGAAAGAGGTGTCTCTAGGGCAGTCTGCAGAGCAGAATACTGTTAAGATTTTCAATAATGATGAAGGAGCCAACATAAGCTAGCTCTTCTGATAGAGAGGCTTTCAGCACTATTGGTACCATACAAACTAGAACTCCAGCTCTAGGAGCAGGGTCTGGATAAGGCTCCCTGCTGTTGATATAAGGTGGACACACAGTGCTGTGAAAAGCCCATCTTCCCCAAGCCATAATAAAATTCAAGGCCTCCCAATACCTCAGTAAGAATGATATTCCTAGCATTGAAGGACGTTTTTTTGCTAGCTAGACAGTATAGATAGAAAGTAAATATGGTCCTTGTTTCCCATCTCATATGTAAACATATTGCTTCAGAAAAGCAGATCCAAGCATTTTGAATTTTGGTTCAGTTTCTTAACATGATGTCTTTCTTATCCTCTGTTCATAAAAAGTACTAGGATTTCTTAAAAAAAAAAAAAAGGATTACAGTATTTGCTTAATTAATAGAAACTCGAAATATAAATATTTTAGTTAAGGATATTCTGTGTGGAGCACCATATCACTACTTTTTACAGTAGTTTTTGTGTAGTAATCAAACTCCTTTTTTGTGTGTGTTGTTTTTTTCCCCATTTTATGTCTAAGGTCTACAGATAGCAAGTCTGTGACAGTCTGGAGCATGACACTACAGGGATATGTCAGAATCTCTTCACATACATGCACTTGGTGGGGCTTGAGTACATACTCTTGCTCAAGAATTCCTATGTAGATGTGTGGAAGACATTTTTTAAGCAAGTGGCTTTTAGATTTCAGGAATAACAGCTATTGTTATGATAATTCTGCTTTAGTTCTGTCATGACAAAAAAATCAGAAAATGTAATACATTCTGAAAGAATCAGCTAACACTTGTCTATAAGCTTTTAATTCTCTGTGTATGGCACTTAAAACTGATTAGACTGTATGTTCTGAAAAAAAAAAGTCCAAATGATTTAGCTTTTATCAGTACACAGAAACCCCACAAATTTACTGAATTCCTGAAAATGTTTCTAATTGTAGAACAACTTGAACACAGAGAAATTTAAAATTATCAAAGAACTTTAGTATCAAAATTGTACAAAAATAATAGGAAGTTCAGCCAAGAGTTATGTTATTGTGGTGTTTCAGTTGAAAAAAATACATTGAGACTGCAAATGCTTCTTCAGTTTTTACATTCACCCCTAAATAACCGCAGTACTTATCTCTGAATGACTGTGAATAGAGCAGGTCACTCTGCACATTTGCATGAGGATGTCAGGTACATGACAGTGGGATAATGAAAAATGCAGAAATAGAACAGAAAATGTAGCAGGCTTCAGCTCATGAATCTTGCAATGAAATGAAAGAAAAAATCCAAACTTGTGCTGAAAGAGCTAGTAGTAAAATCATGTGCAAACTGTAAAAAGAACTTGTTTTGTGAATACCGATTGTATTGACTACTGGAATCACTCTAATCTTTATTTCAAAACTTGGTTATGAATGGTAGCTCTTTTTCACTCTCTCCTATTAAAGAAAAAACTCCACATATGTATTTTAGTAGCATTAGCCCATTTGCCAGCTGAGGACATTATCAAAAGCCAATACACAGTACTTGTATTCTTGTAAAACTGCATCAAAGCATAGCTTAAAAATTTCATTTAGAAAATTAATCAAGAGATTACAGTTTTGACTGAAGAAACAGAAAGTGGTTTTACACACAGATACAAGGCTTCTTAAAAGTAATTAAACTGATTTATTTTATTTTATATATATATGAATACTATATTATTTTCATATTAAATGATAGATTACTTGAACAAAAATAGAACCATAAAATCATAGAATGTTTTCAGTTGGAAGGAACCTCAAAGATCATCCAGTTCCAATTCCTCTCCATGGCAAAGACATCTCCCAGTAGACCAGGTTGCTCAATGTTCCATCCAGCCTGGCCTTGAGCAGTTCCAGGGATGGAGCATCCACAACCTCTCTGGTTGAGGCACTGTTCCAGTGCCTCACCACCCTCAGGGTAAAGAACTTCTTCCTTATATCTAGCCTAAACCTACACACTTGCAGCTTTGACCCATTACCCCTTGTCCTATCACTACAGGTCCTTGTAAAAAGTCCCTCCCCGGCCTTCTTGTAGGCCCCCTTCAGGTACTAGAAGGCTGCTATAAGATCTCCCCAGAGTCTTCTCTTTCCCAGGCTGAACAGGCCTAATACTCTCAGCCTGTCCTTGTAGGAGAGGTGTTCCAGCCTTCTGACCATCTTGTTAGCCCTCCTCTGGACTTGCTTCAACAGCTCCGTATCTTTCTTGTGTCCGGGGTTCCAGAGCTGGAGACGGTATTCCAGCTGGGGTCTAACAAGGGCAGAGTTGAGGGGCAGAATCACTTTCCTTGACCTGCTGGTCACATATCTTTTGGGGCAACCCAGGATAGAGCTAGTAAAATACAACTTATAATGTTTGCTGAATAAATAGAAAGAACACAGTACTTTGGCTGGTGCTGTTTCAAAACAATTACTTTAAGACAATTATAAATATCTTTTCAAAATTAACAGCCCTACTCAGGCATAACTCTCAGTAAGTTCTAAATGGTGCATCTTCTGTGTTGTTATTTAAAGCTGAATTATATTTTCATGTTTGAAAAGTACATTGCCCTTTTAAACTTTGCATAACCTATTGAATACTTGAGGATTTTTATGTGCCTTATTTTCAAATGTGAGACTGATTTATTTTTTTTCCTAAAAGAAACACATCTTTATTTACATGCTCTGCAATATTTTACACATAGTTTTGTCTAATGATAAAGGGTTAAATAACAATATACCAATAATCAAAATCCTCCTTTTTTTTTTCCTCATTTTACTTTTATTTTCTCTACTGTTTAATATATTAACTTTATCCAATCTAATTCTTGTGATGTGATTTCTTTAGACAAATTTATAAAAATACGAATACAGGAAACCTAAATCACTTACACGTAATACAGATATGATTAACAGCTTCCAGACTTTGTGTTAAGCAAGATGTATTAAGGAGGTTTATTAAAGAGATTGAGGCCATTATGTCTAGATTTAATCAGCTAGACTCGGAAGATCTTCAATTTAGAGTAACTTTATCGGTAATTATGTCCTGAATGATCAAACCTAACAACAAAAGAAAAGATACTCATCAACCCATTGCCTCTAAGTGGCTCATAGAGATCAGAAAAACACAGTCAAAATGGTTATTTTATGAAGTTGTTTCAGCAAGCCAGTCTTCCTGTTTGCTGCTAGGCTTTAGAACAGTTATATGCTTGAAACAGAAAATAAGATACTAGAAGGGAACAATTCTTTAAACAGAGAAAACTGCAGCTGTCATAAGTCAAATTAAATAAAACCAAATTTACCTCTCTACAGTTTCAGAAGGCAGATCTTCCACTCCTTTTCAGTCTATGAATTTCTGAATAGCAAAAAGAGTGACTCGGTCATTTAGGGGTACTTAAGATATTTTCCTTCTTTTCTTCATTTCTAAGGCTTGGGTCTTTCTCAATGAGAGAAGGCACACTCTTCTCAGGAGTTTCCTAATCTCATCATGTGCAAAAAGATCAGTTTGCTATATTCCTTTCACTGGTTCTGTTGCTACACTCTCCACAAATTTCTTCCCACAGGAAATGGACATTTTTTCTCATCTGAAAATCGGAAACTGAGGCAATGCAAATATACAGTCTTCTTCCCTGTTGTATAGCCAGAAAGCAAGTGACATTTAGTCCTTGCAAGTGACACACCTCTGCGATCTACCATATTTTTCATCTCATCCCTGAGATTCAAAAACATTGTGCAACACTGATGATTTGTCCCTGTTAGCAGCACAAATGCTTGGACATTTTTCTAGTGGCAGATGTTTGTTAAGATTTTGTCTACCCTCTTGGACTAAAATTCAGTCTAGATGGGGAGGAACTATTTATCAGGATGTGTAGTGATAGGACAAGGGGGAGTGGTTTCAAGCTGAAGTAGTGTAGATTTAGATTAGATAATAAAAAAGTTCTTCACTGTGTAGGTGGTGAGACACTGCAACAAGTTGCCTGGAGAAGTTGTGGATGCCCCCTCTCTGGAAATATTTAGGGCCAAGCTGGATGGGGCTTTGAACAACCTGGTCTAGTGGAAGGTGTCCCTGCCCATGGCAGGGCAATTAGAACTAGATGACTTTTAAGATCTCTTGTAACACACACCATTCTACAATTCTATGATTCCTTTAAGGGATTTAGACTGAAATTTAGAGTAGACTGAAGCAGAATTGCCAGACCAACAGTAAGGAGAACTCTGATCCACAGGCTCTCAGCCTTACTACAGGTAATACATGGAAAGTTTCCAGGGTACTTCAGTTTCAGATGCTTTAATTTTCTGCCTTGCGTTAAAGCTTGGGATCCTCATGTCATTTTATCATTATCTTCTTCCTAGGGCAGGAAGGCAGCTGCTACAGACATCACCACTCACAGCTTAGGCTTGATCTTGAAAAGTTGCATACTACGTAACAAAAGATGGGTCAGATAATTTTTCTGCCTCCCCTCCAGTACATGAGGCAGAGCACCTACAGAATCCACATACCTATTTGGAAGGAATATACTGGCAGATTAAAAGGGAACAAATACGAATCTGGGAGTGGTAAGGGCACATATAAAATAGTAAGAGGCCAAATTTTAGCTAATATATTCTCACTACACTTTTTGTGGGGCTTTTTTTTTCTTCATCCTTTATTGAACATGTTACATATACTTGCTTTCTGAATTCGAAGATAATATCTTAAAATAAACCTGAATGAGTCTGCAGATATACCCTACAATAATTTGAAGAAACACAATTAATTATGTGACAGGTTTGAAGGAATTGCCCTGTTTAATATATGTTAAAATGTATGTCAGATTCGGTAAATTTTTATTTCAATGATGAAAGAAGAAAATACTTTCCTAGAATATATTCTTACCTGTTGTGGCTACTTAGGAGCCAATATATGATAAAAGGATCTGGAGCTTCTGAGTGACTGGAACATGTTTTCCTTTCCTCTACACTAGTTTTTGGTAGGATCATAAATAATGGAGTATTGGTCTTGAATCTCTTGCATTAAAAGGAGAGGCAAAAATTTCTATTGTAGAAAACAAGCAACAATTGCTTTTGCAAAAAGGAGGCACCAATTTCTGTCCCATTAAAAAAGGCAACAACTGCTGTTGCAGAAAAACGGCAAAAAATACTGTTGCAAAAATAAGAGGCAACTTGATTTAGCAGAAGCTAAACCCCCTTGTGTTCCAGTTTGTCCTCAGTTATCAGAGGGTCTGGGGGCTGCTAGGCTTAGGTTCTGAGTGGTGCCCAATTCAGTGTTACTAATGTGACACACCAATGTGCCTTTGATCTGATGGCCCCCCTGGATTTACGAGGCCAGCCTTCATGAGGGTGGCAGCAGACTCACACAGACAAACTCCATGTGTCAGTGTCAAGAGGGACTCACATGGCCAGATCAGAATCAAATATAGTTTACTGAAGCAACAAATACACAAATTAATTTTGATTGCTCATGATAGTGACTGACTGCAAAGCATGTGCAAAAGTTACAATTTTATTAGATTACGAGCAGGTCTATAAAGATTTCCTAAGCATCTTGGGATAGCACTTGGTGAGACCAAGCGATCAGATCTTACCCAAAGGCATCCCTATGCGGGGGGAAGAGAGGCTCAGGCCATCGACTGATTCCAGGAGCCAGAAGTGGTCCAAGGTGGTCACCTCTGACGATGGTGGAATCTTCCCTAACATTCCCCCCTCTCTTAGGTTTTTTTATCCAATTTGTCACCTTTCAGGTGGAGCTTGAGTAACTCTAGTCAGGCATATCTTTATTATGATTGGTGTAAATTTTCCTTGCTTTGCATTTAAAGGTATAATCTAGAAAAATTCAAGGCACAAACTCAGTGAAGGGTGGTTGCACCTTGGAGGTGGGTAGCTTTTGGGATGGAGGTGTGTTATGGTCTTATAATGAGATTAGAATGAGCATAGTTCACCCAAAGGACAGCATTTATAAAAAGAAGACGGACTCTTGGCCCGGGATAACAAATGTGCAGTTAACTGTCTCCTTGATGTCTCTAGGTTCCTTTGTGTTCACAGAGCTTGACCACGGTATCTCCACTCCGTTCCACACCCTGTGGAATTTTCTCTTAGAGTCAGAAACGTCAAACTCCCTTAGTGCTACCAACCCTTAAGGTTACCTTAGAAACCTTTGTGGTGAGAGCTCCTTAAGCATCTGTTCCACGTTGTCCTGGAAACTTTCTCGATGTTTTAGCCAAGACGGTTGCCCTCACAGAATGTTAGCAGATCACAAAAGAACATGTCCAGTTGGGTTTTGAATGTCTCCAGAGAAGGAGACTCCACAACCTCCCTGGGCAGCCTGTGCCAGTGCTCTGTCATCCTCACAGTGAAAAAGTTTTTCCTAATGTTTTTGTGGAATGTCCTATGTTCCAGCTTGAACCCATTGCCCCTTGTCCTGTCATTTGATGTAGCTGAAAAGAGCCTGGCACCGTCCTCCTGACATTCTCCCTTGACATATTTAAAAACATTAATGAGGTCACCCCTCAGCCTCCTGTTCTCCAAGCTAGAGAGACCCAGCTCCTTCAGCCTTTCCTCATAAGGGAGATGTTCCACTCTCTTCATCATCTTTGTGGCTCTGCACTGGACTCTCTCAAGCAGTTCCCTGTCCTTCTTGAACTGAGGGGCCCAGAGCTGGACACAATATTCCAGATGCAGCCTCACCAGGGCAGAGTAGAGGGGCAGGAGGACCTCTCTCCACCTACTTGCTACTCCCCTTCTAATACACCTCAGGATGCCATTGACCTTCTTGACCACAAGGGCACATTGCTGGCTCATGATCATCCTGCTGTTCACTAGAACCCCCAGGTCCCTTTCTCCTGTGCTGCTGTCTGGCAGATCAGTCCCCAACCTATAATGGCACATGGGATTATTCTTTCCCAAGTTCAAAACTCTACATTTGCCCTTACTGAACTTCATCAGATTTCTCCCCAGCCAGCCCTCCAGTCTGTCTAGGTCTCTCTGAATGGCAGCACAGTCTTCTGGTGTGTCAACCACTCCTCCCAGTTTTGTATCGTCAGCAAACTTGCTGACAACACTCTCTAATCCCTCGTCCAGGTCATTGATGAATATATTTAACAGCACTGGCCCCAGCACTCACCACTGAGGGACCCCACTAGACACAGGCCTCCAAATAGACTCTGCCCCCTTGTCTACAATTCTCTGGCTTCTTCCCTTCAAACAATTAACGACCCACCTCACTACTTGGTCATCCAGACCACACTTCCTCCGTTTACCTATGAGGATGCTGTGGGAGACGGTGTCAAATGCCTTGCTGATGTCCAGATAAACCACATCCACTGCACGGTCACCATCCATCCACCTGGCTGTGTCTTCATAAAACGCTATCAGGTTGGTCAGACATGACTTCCCCTTGGCAAAGCCATGCTGACTGCTCTTAATAACATTCTTATCCTTGATATGCCTAGAGACAGCATCAAGGATAAGATGTTTCATCACCTTTTGAGGAATGGAGGGGAGGCTGATCAGTCTGTAGTTACCTGGGTCATCCTTCCTGCCCTGCTTATAGACTGGAGTGACATTCGCTTTCCTCCAGTCTTCAGGCACCTCACCTGTTACCCATGACTTACCAAAGATGATGGAGAGTGGCCTAGCAATGACTCCTGCCAGCTCCCTCAGCACCCGTGGGTGCATCCCATCAGGGCCCATGGATTTATGAATGTTCAATTGTTCAAACTGGTTCCTCACTCAGTGCTACTCAACCAGGGCAAATTCCTCCTTTATCCCGACTTCCTCTGGGGACTCAGGGGACTGCAGCTCCTGAGGACAGTCTCCAACAGTGTAAACGGAGGCAAAGAAGACATTCAGTAACTGCCTTCTTTCTGTCCTCTGTCTCCAGGGCACCCACCTCATTCAGCAGTGGGCCTACATTGCCTCTAGTGTTAGTTTTTTTTGCCAATGTATTTGAAGAAGCCCTTTCTGTTGTCTTTGACCTCCTTTGCAAATCTTATTTCCAAGGAGGTCTTAGCTTTTCTAATTGCTTCCCTACATTCTCTGACAGCAGTCCTATCCTCTACCCAAGTGGCGAGCCCTTCCTTCCACAATTTATACACCCTCCCTTTCCACCTGAGTCTGCCCAGCAGATCCCTTGTTAACCATGCAGGTCTCCTGGATCTCTTTCTTGATTTCCTACCTGTTGAGTGCACTGATCTTGAGCTTGGAAGAAGCAGCGTTGAATACTGACCAACTCTCTTGGGCCCCTTTACCTTCCAGTACTCTGTCCCATGAGGTTTTCCTTAGCAATTTCTTTCTGGTTAGAACTAACGTTAGGCAAATGTGCCTTAATCCCACAGCATCTCATAGCCGTAGCACCAAAAATAACAGGAAAGCAGATAGCTTGAAATAAAGGTATAAACCCCTGAAAACTGAAGAACCTAAACATATTAAAATTTTTCTTCTGAATCAGAGACATTAATTAGTAGGATAAGGAATAGTACTCAGACTACCACATGCCTAATAAGTGCAGCAATTATATGATCTTCCTTTATTCAGGAACGAACACAGTCCAGCAAAATGTAGGGCATCATATTAAATGGCTCACATGACCAGATTTCCTTTTCATTTTGTTGACCCCAGAGAAGTGACAAGCTGCATAACATGTTTAATTAGTTCCATAGTAAGAATTTACAGTACCAGCAGAAAAAAACACGTCTAGACTATGCATCTAGATACTGACAGATTTGCTGTGCTGCATCTCAGCAAGATTTTTGTATGAGTTAATCTGTATGAACTTGGTTAGACAGAACACACAAATGCCACCTACTTAATATTCCTCCAAATGTTATATTTCTCAAAATATTTCAAATATTTATTTTAGAAACCAAGAATGAGTGAAATTATATCAAGACTGAATAATAAAGCTGGAAAAGAACAGGGAGTGAACACTAAAATCAGAGCTTTCTTTAAAATCGATTCTCAATGAAAAGCATACAGATATCATATAAAAGTCAATGGCTATTTTACTTAAAAAGTAAAGATGGGGAAAAAAGACACTAACTCCAGAGTGCCATTTGCCTAGTGATTACACTTGTGTGATTACCATGAAAAATACTGTTATGGCTCTTGGGAGGAGACTCTGCTCATTAGCAAAAGTATAAATATAAATGCAAATGGAGGGTTTCTATTGATCTGCATAGAGACACGTTGAGACTTTAATTTAAACATGTATTTTTTAATGTTTTACTTTGCTTTTTCCTAGATACTTTAGGAAGATACTTTAGGAAGATACTTTGTCTTTCAGTATCACACTTTCAGCAAGAAATTTTGTTTAGAAGCTGCAATTAAATAATTCAGAAATAATTAATTCGGAAGACAACCCATTAAATTATAACCCTCCCCAACGGTTAACTTGGTGCCAAAATGTATTGTTTAATTTATCATTCTTAGTATTTTTAGAAGGCCTCAAGGCAGGGAATGAAGCAATAATAAATAGGGAATAGTGGGTAATTAGAGAAGGAAATGTGGAACAAAATTACTAAGGGCTTTAGGTGAAGTTCATTATTACTATTTAATAGTGCCCAAGAGCATTTGATCAAATTATGGATCATGTTTAAAAGTGGGCTGAGAGAAATCCTAGTGGAAGAGTTTTCTCCCTACTACTTTCAGAATTTTGCAGTAAGTTTTACAAAATTTTAATAATCAGTAAAAAAGCAAATGCATATTGACCAAACCTTCGACTTTATTCCATAAGGTGCTCTAGTGAGATTTGAAGAAGACAGAGTTTCTTTATTCTCTCAGATACTGTTCGAGCTGACTATTACCTGATTAAGCAGTAGAGCTCTTCAAGCATGACTGAAAAGGTGACATATTCTAAGTTCAGCCCTTAGGACTTTTAAGCACAAGGTGAAGCTGATTTTTTTTTAACTCTTCAGGGGTTTTGCTTTTTAACTTCATCTTAAAACAATGCAATTTTTAACAGAGATAATTTTTAACACACCTGAATTTCAAGTACTTCTTTTTTTTTAATTTATTCAATAATTTTCTTTATGAACTTATGTTATTTAACTGTTGTGTGTATAAAAAAAAACTGAAATCTTTTCTGAAAACAAATACATGTGCAAAAATACAAACCTCATTTTTTCATCATGTTAAAAACTGAAACTCTCTCTGTCTTGTTTTCACTTGAAAGACTTAAAAAAATTGAAAAGCATGAGATCTATGGCACACAGCAAATGAGAGCATTCAATTTAAGGAGTAAGAGACTGTTTCATTTATGGAGTATTCTTTTATATTTAAACATGTTTTCTCAAAATCTGTAACACCAAAATATATATAAAAAAAAAGTCTTGCAAAGTTTTACAATTTTTTCTCTATGTCTTTTTAATGCTTTGGAAAATCTGATTGGTGTGTGGAACACACCTCAATCATTTTTTTTTTTTTTCTCTCTCTCTCTTTTTTCTTTAGGTTCCTACTCCTACTTTAGGCTCCTACTGTGAAAGTAACAGAATGGGGAAATAGGAACCTTAATTATTTCCGAAAATTTCCCTTCCAGGGAAACAGCTATATTTTCACACAGTTATATTTTCACAAAGTAAAATTATGTCTGTTAAATATGAGGAATTAGGTGGGACGGAAATTCGAATTACTCAGCAGTTCTGATCATTAAAAAACTGAGATCTCCCTCTTTAGACATTTGATTCCATAGACAAAGAAAGAGGAATCTGAGCATTATGTTGCTTCCTCCACTCCCCTGTAGACTTTTTTAAACAGGGAAATAATCAAGTTGGTTTACCTTTGAACTGAATTTGTATGACTGGTCATGTTGTTTGATAGGTTTTACCTGATGATCTTAAAGGTCTTTTCCAACCTAAACCGTTCTACGGTTGTGGAATTTAAAAAAGCACTGTCACAATGTAATAAATAATTCTTATAGTAACAATACTAGGAGTAATATTAAGAATAAATCACTCTTCCTAATGTACAAATTGCTCTCATTATTACTATACCAGAGAAACTGTGTTTATCAGTTCTGTCAATATGGGAATGGTTAAAAATGATTACTGATTTGTGCTCAAAAATGTGATTTAGATACTGAGTTTGAGGAAGCAAGAAAAGGCGGTAGCAAATTTTCACCCAGATTCACATGACAGTCCAGAAAGACTTTAGAACTGGGAGAGTCAGATCATCAAAAAAAAAATAAAAAAAATAAAGGAAGTCTACTTGTCAGCCAGCGGAAAGAAGTAAATTTTTATGATAGATTTTGCACCTAGGTTCTGTGGAAATGATTGTTGGGCACTTTGAATTAATCCACCGTATGCAGAAAGAGGAGAGAGCAGATTTCCTCAAGACTGTGTCCATAGAGTACAGTCTCATTTATGGATCCTAGAGAGACAGGTTACAGCTCTGTATGCTGTCACAGTCTGTCTTCTGTGACTTGAACCTCCTCTCCCTGAAGTATTCTCTGATTTTGAGGCAGTTTCTGAGCTGTCTGTTGTATTCTGTAATAATATTCATGTCCATAACCTTGAAAATGAATTATTTACTTTGAAGGTTGGCAATGTTATAGGATGTTTAAATCCCTCTACTACACTTGCTACTTCAGGTGTGCAGGTACTTGATGTCTGACTCATCACACATGGAAATTGTACTGCTTAGAGACTTTTATTTCAAAATCATACTCTTTTTAAATAGAAAGTTAAAGAAAATAGCTAAGTATATCTCTCTGAGTCCTAAAAGGAAAAGATCAGATGAGTCAAAAAAACTATAAAATATATCAATACATGTTTGGACTGCTTTATTTTGGTCTTTTTAATTGACAAATCACTTGACAAATTGCTCTGATATGCCTCTGTAATAATAGAGAGTTCTAAATGTGCTCAAAGGAAGAAATTTTCCCTGTTGCCTTGGGAGAAACATCAGGCTTCCATCTGAGGTGTAGCTGGGTTTTCACTGCAATTTAAATAATACTTTACTGATAATGTAGAAGTTGATCTTAAGAATTTTTCTACTTATTTTTATTCCTCTGCTGTTCTTTCTTCTGAAAATTTGTGCAGAGAAAATATACGTACCTCACTTCGATAATGGTGTAGATAATATTTCTTATGGGATTGTTTGTTCCTTCTTGATACTAGATTTTTCTTTCTGGAAATGTCTCAATTCATAATTTTTTGTGTGCTTTTATTGTTTATATTCTCTAATCTTCCTCTAGCCTTACTACCCAGATCATCCTTTTCTTGTTTTTTTTTTTTCTCAGTCTTCTTAATTTAAGACATAATTCTTTATTGAATCTTATTACTCTTCCACTATGAAATTCACCTGTGTGTTCTTTGTAGTCATTGACAAAATGTTCAGCTAGATATCTAAGCTGTTACGTCAATGACTCGTTTTTTTTTTTAGTTTAGTGAACTCCAGAACAGATTTAAGAAATACTACCACTACTATTCTGCATTTGTAACATCTTTAAAATGTAGATTGCAAGGCATTTATGATCATAAATTAAACTTCACAGTGACCTTGACAACCTGAAATACAAATTTCTATTCTTTTACATTTTATAACAGAAAGTTAATAAAAATGAATAAGAAAAAAAAAAGAAAGAAGAAATTTGATTTGCAATGTTTAAGTGAATATACTAATAATTTTATGAAGGAAAAGTCACTGCTACTTTTAGAAATCAAGATGACTTTAGATATTAATTATTAATCAAATGCTACAGACAGTCACTTTTAGGTACAATTTACATTATACATCTTAGGATATGTAACTGTTACAGTCTGCTTAATAATTAGGTCAATAGACAGATCGTGGCTTTCAGACAGGTATAGGTTTGGGTCAGACTGTGAAGCAATTCATCAAACTTGGTGTAGTGCCTCTCAGACAAGTAACTATTCACTTTTGTCTGGAAGAGAAGGCAGAAAACTGAGATGTCTCCCAGGCAGAAAATTAAATGGGTCATCTTGGAGGCAACCCAGAAAGGTGACTGTTCAGCTTTCCTTGAAAATGGATTAACACGCTAAGGTCATTCTTGAGTACATAACTATTACCTTCTGGTAAATGACAAGCCATTTTTCTTGGAATTCCTTTCATTTGAAAGGCTGCTTATTGTGGCTTGTCTTAAAAATATATTATGAGCCAATTAGTCTTTGATTCTAGTAATAAAGTCTTGTTTATGAACATGAATGTATGTTTTACCAGACCATAAAAAATCATTTAGCCAGTTGATTGTACCTTTGCTAGGGATACTCAGACTTTTAATTGGTATTGTAGAAGCTGGAATCACAGGTTGACATATAGAAGAGACACAAATTTTCAGTTTTGTATATAAGCATTTGGCAGGTTTGAAAGCCTAGAGAGCACATGGTTACCTGGAGTACATGTGTTCCCAACTTGGTAGAAAAAATAAAGAGTTTCAGCCATTTAAACTAGCCTTTTATTCATGCCTGTCTGAAAGCTGAAAATACTTTATTATGTGAGGAAAAGACACTAAAAAAAAAAAAACCCAACAAACCGTGAAGTAGTAAAGTAACCCAGACGCTACAAAGTAGGAAACACCGACTTAAGAGACTTGAGCAAGTGAAACAGGAAGCCTGGGAGGAGAGATGAAGAGTAACAGATCAGTACACAACAAGGTTCTTTATCCTATTTACTCTCAGCCGTTTCCTTTATTTCCTCATAAGTTCTTGTCAATTTGTTCTGTGTTGTGGTGATAAGATTATAAATGGAAGCATGGTATTGTTTGAGGAGAGGGATCCAAACAGAGAACGGAGGGCATCTAATAAATAGGAAATTCTGAAAGATCTTTGCTGATTGCCAAATGGCATGTGCATGAGTTAGCAATGCTGAACCAGTTCTGGCAGCAGAGGAGAAATCTGACAGATGATTCAGAGAAAGGGCAGTTCTGTATAGGAAGACTAAGAGAGACCAGGTAGACAATAGGGCACTTAATGATGAGCTGCAGGATATAAAAGGTGGTTAGAAAAAAACAGAAACTTTGGTTTAGGACTAACTAGGAAGATGTCTATACTTATTTCCTGTGTAACATGCCAAAACAGAACACTATATACTGAAAGCCGACAATCTGAGACATATGTTAGGGCACTTTATAGGGTTACAGTCCAGATTTTGAAAGGCTTACTAGAAAAATACAGATGATCAAGAAAACTTACCACAATTACAAAAATAAAAATGAACATTAAAGACTGTGGTGGGTGAATACTTAAGGCAGGCATTTTATTGTAATGTCTATTTTATACAATGAATGTTTAATGTAAATGTTTGAGCTCTATCTACAATTGACAACAGCTCTCTTTTCAAGGGAATGCTTTCATTACTGGTTAATATGATGTTACATATATTTTGTTCTTTGTGTGGTCTCATAAATCTCAGAACTAATACACAGGAGGAATACAGAGCAATGCTATTACGCCATATCAAGCACATCAATGACAACTTCTTGATGCAAATGGTGGATGAGCCGACCAGAAGAGGAGTGCTGCTGGACCTTGTGTTTACCAACAAGGTTGAAGCAGTGAAGGTTGAGGGAAACCTTGGCTGCAGCAACCAAGAGATGGTGGAGTTCAGGATCTTGTGTGGTAGGAACAGAATACCAAACAGGATCGCACCTCTGGACTTCAGCAGGGCCAGCTTTGGCCTTTTCAAGCAATTGCTAGGGGAAATCCCGTGGGACAGGGTACCAGAAGGTAAAGGAGCCCAAGAGAGTTGGTTAATATTCAAGGACCACTTCTTCCAAGCTCAAGATCAGTGAATCCCAACGGGTAGAAAATCAAGAAAGAGATCCAGAAGATCTGCATGGTTAACCAGGGAACTGCTGGGCAAACTCAAGTAGAAGAAGAGAGTCTATAGATCATGGAAGGAGGGCGTGGCCACTTGGGTGGAGTAGAAAGTTGTTGTCAGAGGATGTAGGGAGGTAACTAGGAAAGCTAGGGCCTCCTTGGAATTAAGCCTCCCAAGGGAGGGAAAGGACAATAGAAAGGGTTCCTTCAAATACATTGCTGACAAAACTAACACTAGAGGCAATGTAGGCCCTCTGTTGAATGAGGTGGTTGCCCTGGTGACAGAGGACACAAAGATGGCAGAGTTGCTGAATGCCTTCTTTGCCTCTGTCTCCAGCACTATAGTGCTGGAGACTGTCCTCAGGAGCACCAGACTCCTGAGGCTCCAGAGTTAGAGATCAGTTAGGCTGAAGGAGATGGATCTCTTTAGCCTGGAGAAGAGGAGACTGAGGGATGACCTCATGAATGCTTATAAATATGTAAAAGGTGGGTGTCAGGAGGATGGAGACAGTGATGTTCAATGATAGGATAAGGGGAAAAGGGTGCAAGCTAGAGCACAGGAAGTTTCACAAAGCATTAGGAAAAACTTTTTCACTGTGAGGGTGACAGAGCACTGGCACAGGTTGCCCAGGGAAGTTGTGGAGTCTCCTTTTCTGGAGACTTTCAAAACCCGCCTGGACACGTTCCTGTGTGATCTACTCTAGGGGATCCTGTTCTGGTATGGAGGTTGGACTAGATGATCTTTTGAAGTCCTTCCAACCCCTGACATCCTGTGACATTCTGTGATTCTGTGAAATGACAACAATGTTGTCATGGCTATAGAATGAAATGGTTTCTTTTGGGGGCAAAATTTGGAGTACAGAATGAGCTGTGTACAGCTCCAAGGCAAAAAAAAAATCTATTCTGTATTTAATTTTGATTTGCTTTCAATTCAACTATTTTCTGTGTTTCATTTATCTTCTTATAAACATTAAAGGTTTTAATTTTGTAGAAGCTGACCTTATGGATCTCCTTACATGTCATTTACTGACAGAGATTATGTAGTTTTGTGTTTCTCTTAAGGCTTTTGGGTCCAACTGTCCTTCCTTTGACTGTGTGAGAGAAAAAGATTTTTCTAAACATCTTATTTGATCATATGAATATCAGGCAAAATGTGAATGTTTGATTTTTCTTGAGCAAGAGGTTTTTAAATTCCAGATATTGCACTGGTTTCTGCAAAGTGCTTGCTCTATAAACTCACCCTGTCTCTGTCAGCTTTCAAACGTAGTGTGTAAAGACCAAAATTATAATATTCATCAAATAGGGTATGATATCCACATTTCTTGTCTACTCCTCAAAGTCACAGAAAGAATTATTCTTGCTTCAAGCACAATTCCTCCCTGAGATTCTCTGGTGGAGTTTTGCTTCCTGCATTGATTCTGACACACGGTCCTCCTCAAAGATACAATAAGGAGCTCAATACATGGAGGGGGCTAGTCGCCTGCTCTCCTGTTTTTTAAATTCACATTATCTAATGCCTTCAGGTAATAAAGAAGTAGATAAACCTATTAATCATTAGAACTAAATTGGAAAGTAGAGGTTCTGTGGGCACAAATATCCTTACCTTTACCAACAGACTGCCTTGGTAAGTAGGCACTCAGCACAAATCTGTGAGCCATTTATACTTTATATTGGCATACCATTACTATCAGTGTTTAACTCTTCCGATGTGAAATTCCTCTCTAGGTTGTCCATGTTTCTACTGTGTTTTCATTGATGCACTAACCTTCATTTGACAGCTTTGTCACTACAAAAAATGCTTTTGAGTTCTGCTGAAGCATGAACAGGAACATGAATATCAGCAAATAAAGTGCTATGGAACAAAATAGTAAAAGTAGCAACAACAAAAACAACAACAAAAATAACTCTTCTGGTACTGTGTTATCATTCTGAGGAGAAAAAGACAACCCTGCTACACATGAAGCTGCCAAGTACTCTGTCCCCCTATTGAAGCTTTGGGTTGGAAACAACTTAAAGAGACTTTTAGGCAACTGAAATAAAACAAAATGTCGTACATGTAAGTTCTTTTATTGAACTATTCCAATCTGAGATGACGAAATATGTTTGGGAAAACACAAGCATAAGAAAAAATCAGTGCAAAGAAGATCACATTCTGAAATTTAATTTACTCTTGGTCTCCATATCTATCATCTCATATTTGCTCTGCAAGCACAACTTTCATTAGTGAAAATTGTCAGTGCCCAGTCTGGGCCCCCTCCCAACCCCTTCCCATTGTCCCAGGAGCACTATTTCAGCTCAGTCCAGGTCCATGAGCCCCTTCCTCAGCGATGCTGTTGGCATTAGAGTCTCCAGCTCCACCACAGCCCTGTCCAGCCATATGCTCTACTGATCTGGGCTCAACCCATAGTCTGATCTCAATCCTGCGTTCCTGAGAAATTCTTGGTATTTCTTGTATGAGTTGTATGGTTGTCTTTGTACTAAATACACAGAAGAGACATAAGAAAAGGTCTGTGATGAAGGAATAATATTTTTATACTACTAGGTTATTGCAGACAGCTTTTTTTTTTTTAAAAAATAAAGATGTTTTGTGATATCAAGTTTTATGTTCCTCTCACCCTCTTCTAGTTAATTAACTGCGGCATCTAAGCAAGGAATACTGAAATGGATTCACATTGTCTGACTGCAGGCAAATGCTGGGTGCCTAGTTCAAGCTGTCTGGTTCAAGATTTTAGATCTGTTTGTATAATGCTTTGAGAGTTTTATTTCTGACATTTACCTTTGGAGAGATCCCAGTTCAAGATGGTGTTTATCTGAGAAAGTTCAGTGCACTGGAATAAATTTTGACCAAATGGTGGAAGAGATTAAAATGGCCATTAAGCTTCACCAACTCTTCAGACAAGTCATGTCATTAACATAATTATTTAATTTTAATCTGCGACTAGAGCCAAAAGTGTTAATAATGACTGAAAGTGGAAAGTGGTAAGAACTTATGGTTGTGCTCTGCTGGAGCATCATAAAACACCGCTGACAGGAGGAGACACACCCCTGCCACCTCTGTCATAGTTCAGGACCAAATGACGGTATGGAGACTAAACAGCCTTGGATACCAGAGCATTAAATCACAGGTGTATGAAGCTTTACAAATTACATGATTCCCATGCACTGTGGCAACTATATGTTCACTACCCCACCCCAAACACATCATTTTTTGTTTAGTGATTGTGTTTGGAACTGTCCCTTTTTTGTAGAGCCAACAAACACTGTTGTCATTGGAGGAGAAAACGGAAGACCAGATCTCCCTACCCCGGTGTTCCAGGTCCCAGACAGGAGTGTATGGATGCAATTACCTTAGAGATTGAGCATGTGGCCCTTTTCACTTGACAGTCACTTCCACTCTGTAGCAAGCCAGCTTCACCACACCTCTCTGTGCATTTTTCTGGTCTGTGGTACATTCTTGGTGGGTATTTCTCAGAGTTTCTCCTCAAAGAGTTATTACTATTTTCTAATACACTTGCCTCATTTTCAGGATCATCCTTCTGTTCCCCCAGTTGTTGTACTTTTTCCAGTAAAATCTTGTATGCAAGGGTACAACCCCACACTAAAGTTGCACATTTTTCCTTGTTCCCCTCATACAGGTTGAACCTTTCCTGAAGTTGGTTTCCCAATAACTCAGGATTCTCTACTCTATCCTTCCAACAGGGTCATGCATATGGGTCAAACATCATCTTAAGAAGCACTGTTCATCCTCCTCTATCCAGGGACCCGATGTTCTCATTTCTTGCTTCCCTTCCCACAGCTATCTGTGACTCATGTGATCATTATGCCTCTTTTGATATCAATGGACAGTGCAGGCATTTTGGATACCAAGACATTTTAACTGTAGATAAAGGCACACTTCATGAGTTTCCTGTCTTGTGGAAGGTATGGTACGGTCTGAAGGAAGTCTGGGTAGCTTGGCGTTGAAGTCCCTGTCATGCAGTGTGTGGTCCTGGATCTGGACCATGGGGACCCCAGGCCTCTTCCTTCAATCTCTGCCTGGATACCATTACTGGTAGGGTCAGACAGAAAACATATGATTCCTGATCAGCTTGTTCAAGTGCCAGTGGTGATTCACACCTGGCTGTTGCCACCACTGATGTTCAAAATTTGTCTCCGTGGAAGGTTCTCCATATATTTACAGCTTTCTCAGTGACTGACAGATTGTGCTCACTGGAAGTACTCCTCCATTCTTAAAACTAGGCTACTTGCTTTTCCTAAAGTTTTACTTAAAGTTCATTTGCTAACACTGTAGGCTTAATCTATGCCAGCTAATACAACCTCATCCAGAGAAACAGAGGTTACAACATAAACTTTTGGAAATACTATGTTTCTAACAGAAAATATTTCCCCATATTCCTTTGCAAGATACTGTA
Organism: Trogon surrucura; assembly: GCA_020746105.1. Classification (NCBI taxonomy): domain Eukaryota; kingdom Metazoa; phylum Chordata; class Aves; order Trogoniformes; family Trogonidae; genus Trogon; species Trogon surrucura. Next base: position 37,310,834 of record CM036617.1, read on the forward strand.
ATGTTTTATGTATCTTGTAATTAAAAATCTGGCACTGCAATTCTTATGTGAATTTCTTAACTTTTGTTTCTAATTTTTGAATTTATTCCATCTTTTGTTTCTACTGAATTCATCATCTATCACTGCCAAAGGTATATTTGTCATCTCCTAAAACCTGCTTCTGAATAAGCTGAATTTTCTTACATATCTCACTATAGGACATATTTTAGAAGACTAAAATCTTTTTTGTTCTTTTCTAGGCATTGTCTAGGAAAACTGAACTGAAGTAAAACAGATGTCTTCAATGGTGTCAAAGTTCAGTTAAGTGCCCTAGCAGCCTTTTCAACTATGTCAGGATCCAAACTTACATAGTTCTAGACCTGCACTATTCAGCCTTGTAGATATCACTGTGGGTTGTATTCCACCCTAAATATTGTTAGCCAAGCAATGTGTGATTCTGAGGTACTTCTGCAGCAGTTCATTTAATAGGACATGGCATGGGCCTGAGCACTGGCATGCATCCCCCTGTACTTCAAAATTGCTAGCATTGTCCCTAGCATGTCATCATGCCATCGATAAAAATTGTTAACTTTCTCCCAGACAGAGTCTGAGCCAAGGATCATTCTCAATAGTAGTTTGAACACAGCAGGTCTGTTTAGGAGAGTAAGAGAATTTAGCTGTAAAGAAAACTGCTATGCTGTGCCAATTAGCCTGAGGTCCAAAGAGTCCCTGGACTATCTTATTTATTAACATAGCCAGTGTCTTAACGGTGGAGTTTGCAGCTGTATTTTTTCTACAGACTGTTTTCAGTGACAGATCTTTCTCTCTTATTCTCTTCTGAAATAATTGCAATTATTTATAACTTTTATTAAAACTATCATGAGACAAATCTTATACTTCTCACTGGGCCTTACTTGCTATTTGGTTTCAGCAGTATATATGGTTATGTTACCCTTCGGAGAATTATGTCCTTATTAAGAAATTAGAAACCTAACTTCCTCGTCCTTGTTCAGTATAAATGGAACTTATTTCGGCTTCAATAAGAGTTACTCTAAAGAAATATAGATAAACTCATGATCAGATAGCAAAAAAAATGGACCACATAAACAAACTTAAAAAATCAGCCACCCCTCAAAACTTTCTTGAATACTCACAATGAAAATTACATGGTACTGAATTTCATCACATAGTCATGAAAACTTTGTACAATTCAGTACAAAATAATCAATTAATCAAAGAAGTTTACTTGCTATGGATTTCAGTAGTAAAAAAAAATAAATGAGAAAAAAATATTTGTTTGAATCTCAAAAACATAGCTACTACAATATTTAAATTCTTTTTTTTTCCTGAATATCTGCGAAGGAAAATAATTTGATGTGTAATCTAAACAGTAAAAGACACTGTAAAGTTTGCTTTTCTTTCTCTCTCTCTCTCTCTCTCTTCTTTCTCTTTCTTTCTCTTTCTCTTTCTCTTTCTCTTTCTCTTTCTCTTTCTCTTTCTCTTTCTCTTTCTCTTTCTCTTTCTCTTTCTCTTTCTCTTTCTCTTTCTCTTTCTCTTTCTCTTTCTCTTTCTCTTTCTCTTTCTCTTTCTCTCTCTTCCTCTTTCCTCTCCCTCCCTTCCTTCCTTCCTGCCTTCCTTCCTTCCTTCCTTCCTTCCTTCCTTCCTTCCTTCCTTCCTTCCTTCCTTCCTTCCTTCCATCCTTCATATCATGTTTTTAACATATTTGATTATTATATTTGTTTTGGTTTTAAATATGTCTGAAACAGATGAAAGTTAGTGCATAGTCCTCCCCTTCTCCCCTACTCCATTCTCAGTATTTCCCTTTTTCTCTTTCTTTCTCTCAGTGTCTCCTTTTCTTGCCCTGCTTTTCTGCATCTTTGCCCTTGTGAAAGTTGGTGATTCTTTGAATTAGTTTAAAGGAGAAAAAACATGCAGTATTTCACCTGGGAGTTTCTCCAATACAGTAATTTTCATTTTTTACCTCTGCAAAATACTCTGTGATCAGATGAAAATCATCTTGGGAGCCTGCCTTATGTATGCAAATAGAGAGGTGAATGTTATTGCAAGGATGCATGTACTTTCACCTAAAATCCTCATAAGAAATGGATATTGTTCTACAGTGGTTTTCTCCTGACCTGCAGATCTACCTGAGGCAGATTGTTGGTGATCTATACACTAATGAAGTTCACCATGCCAATTGCTAACTTGTTAATTTATCCTTTAATGATGAGATAATGCGTCCCATGTGAAGGTTTTGAACATTACTACATGAGAAACCTAGTCAGGTATTTTGTTATTGAACACTGTTTCCAGCAAAATATTTACTCTCAAAGTATTCTATTACATTTTGGGATGGTTTTGTATTAAAAATATAACAATATCTCTCTGGGGAAATGTGGATTACTTTCCTAATAGTACTTTAATTAATACCCTTATATTTCATATCCACTCTTTTACACTTGAAAACCTTGACATAACTTAAAATGCAAATACTAAAAATTCCCTTTTTTTATGGTGGAATTACAGACTTTTCAAAGCGTGTTACATTTCTATAATCCCCAAAGACAAACTCTACAGATTAGAATGGAAACAGTACTTGGTTTTGAACAAATTACAATCCTCTTCTTTCACCAAACACTGGAAAGATATGTTAAGTTTTAGAATTCCAGCCTAAGGACAGTTAAAATGAATTGTTATGAAGAAGGAAAAGACAAATATCGTAAGGAGAAATAATGGCTGGATGTCATATGGTTGCATCACATGCAGAGACAACGTGTGGTGTTTGTGTCAAACAGTCCCACTGACAGAAACTCAAATGTTCTTAGCTTGGTCTACCCTCGACACAAGCCTAACAAATATATAGAAGTGCAACAAGAATGTGATAAGGTATATTTTAATTTTGGCACACAAGAATATGTCAGTTAGGCTTTTAGAGTAGCAGATCTTGAATTTCTTTCCTTTGGGTACAATTAATTTCAACTGAATTCCCCGTATATGAAAATCAGACCTAAATCTGAGGCAATCATTTCTCCTTGTAATCAAGAATGAGAAACAGGCACATCTGGAGACTGATTTGTCTACCTTATCTCAAAAATCAAATCTAAAAGTGGGAAGGGTCAACTCTAAAGATAATTGTTTGATTTTAGTGCAAAAATTAAAATTTATTTGGACTAGTCACTTAAATTAGAGTTCAGAGCACCTATGGATTACACCAGTGAGAATGACACATAAATGTACACAGTTGTGACTTCTGTACTAAAATTACAAATATTTCCTACCTTCGCTCATCAGTTCAAAAACAATTTCCCTAAACCATCAAATCAATTCCCTGGAAATAAAAATAAATTACTGCCTGTTAATCTCAACCTTTTAGATTAAAGTTTTTGGTTCTTGAGCTCAAAAAAAAAATATATTTCAATTGAAAATAAACAGCTTTCTTTAATACCTGAATTACTAGATGATACCTCAATTATTTTTGCAGAAAAAGGTGTACTCTTATGAAAGGTGGCACTTCCTATCTTTTTTCAAATCCCACACTTTTTTACCAATTTCAATTGACTGACCAAACAGTCTTCAAAGACGACTGGCAGAAGTAACATCAGTCATTATCCCATCAAGCTGAAGTTTAACAAGTGAATGGAATAGACTGTGAGGATGTGTTTGATAAAGCTTTGCTAAAAGATTTATAGAAAAACTGATACACATACAAGAGGAATATGCAGCTGTTTCAGAAAAATCAGTAATATGGAAAGATGATCTGTGTATGGCAATACTTGAACTCATAACTTACTAAGTGTAGTAACAGACACTTTTAAAAGGTTTGAAGACACAGAGAATGATTTGAGCTCTTACACTTTGCATCGTTTAACATTTTGCACAGTCATTTATGCCATAGCAAAAGGGATTTAAAATAACATCAGCTGTTGTAGCATTCTTAGTGTTACCTGACACAAACTTAAAATATTGGATAAGATCCCAAGTGTACAGAATCAGCCAGATAGCTAATAACCCTTACAGCATACTGCCAAAATCAGGGGGAAAACACCTCAGTCACTGTAGCTATCTATGACTCTGAATATTCATTAAGTGAACTGAATACTTGAAGAGAAGTTTTCTCATGTTTGGAGGAGCAGTTCGAGCTTTTATCTGATATTATGAAATTTATTAAATTTAGTCAGTGCCAAACTTTCAACAAATAACTAAATTAATTCAATATTATCCCTTTTCATTGATTATAAAATTCCTCAGTTGCTTCCAATTTGCCTATAAATAATGCAGTCCTCCACATCCACATCCAGCACTGTCTTCCTACATTTACTTTTCACTTGTAGTTTTTGATTTTGTGTTTTGCTTTCTGTTTCTGTTGCTTTGTTTGCTTGTTTGCTTTTAGAACATTTAAAACAAACACTAATAGAAAAACAAACTAGACTTACTACACAGAGATTTAAGATTCTGGATGTTGTGCAACTGCATTTTTTTCTGTTCAGTCCATTTATAACACTTTTTTATAATCCAATCATGGAGATTACTGTTACCAAGCAGAACATATTCTCTATTGCAGCAGTTCTCCTTGCAGACTCCTTCTATATAAAGAGTCTCAACATCCTATCTAGACATGACTTAGAGCAACAACTGGACTCTTCCCATCCTCAGCTGGACAGGGAAGGGAAAATATAATGAAAGGCCCATGGGTAGAGATAAGGACAGGCAGATTGCTCAGCAGTTGCCATCATGGGCAAAAGAGACTCAACTTGGGGAAATTAATATGATATATTACTAATCAAATCAGAGGAGGGTATTCAGAAGTAGAACTAACTTAAAAAAACACCTTTTCACTACTCCCTTCTTCCTCAAGCTTAACTTTATTCCTGATTTCTCCACCTCATCCCTACAAGCAGCACAGGGAGACAGGGAACAGGGGTTACAGTCAGTTCATCACATTGTCTCTACTGCTCCTTCACTCTCAGGGGGAGGACTCATCACACTCATCCCCTGCTCCAATGTAAGGTCCTTCCCATGGGAGACCATTCTTTATTAACTTCACCAAGTCTTTCCCACGGGGTTGCAGTTCTTCATGAACTGCTCCAGAATCCTTTCCATGGAATATAGTCCTTCAGCAGCAGACTGCTCCAGCATGAATCCTCTGCAGGTTCACAAGTCCTGCCAGCAAAACTGCTTTGTTTTTGGCTCCTCTGTCCACAGGTCTACAAGTCCTGTCAGGATTCTGATCCAGCATGGGCTTCACACAGAGTCGATCTCCTTTGTGCATTTACCTGCTCTGTCATAGGGTGCTCCATGGGCTTCAGGTGGACATCTACACCACTGTGAACCTCCATGGGCTGCAGGAGGACAGTCTGTCTTACCATAGTCTTAACCACAGCACGTGAGAATCTCTGCTCCTGTGCCTGCAACACCTCCCTCTTTCTTTCTTTACTGACCTTGGTGTCTGCAGAGTTGTTTCTCTCACATACTCTCACTCTCTCTTGCCTACAATTGTGCAGTAACTTTTTCCTCATTTCTTAAATATGTTATCCCAGAAGTACTACCATCGTCACTGACGGGCTCAGCAGTGGCCAGTGGCAGGTCCATCTTGGAGCTGGTTGGCATTTGATTTACCGAATTAGGGAAGCTTCCAGTAGCTTTTCAGAGAAGCCACCCCTATAACCTCTGCCGCTACCAAACCCCAGCTGTGCAAACTCAATACAGTTGGTCAGTTTTGTTTTTCGGGAGTCGAGGTTATAAGTTTATATTTTGTATACTCATATTGTAAGAATTGCTTGATCTGAGGAACATATAAGTGCATATAAAAACTCATTTAATAGAAAGATTTGTGCCAATAACACAAGAATATGTTTTTATTTTTAGAAAAAAAAGAGTGCAGAAGGAAAGTGATTCTTTAATCTTGTCCTTTTTTTACAGGTTAATACGATCTTTGACTTATCTGAACTGGCAAAAACAGTGTAAGTAAAGAACAATATACTGTTAGTGCCATAAGAAATCAAAATTCTTTAAAAATGGAGCAGCCAATTTTTACATAGTTCAAGTTCTTGAAATTGAATCATCACTATTTATCACTAGACAAGTTTAAAAACTGGAAAATATTTCATGACCATATGTGTTTAATATGAGGGCTTTTTTTGTCAACCAGTCACTTTTCAGAGAGCTGGTAACTGCATCATTTAGAACTCTCTCCTACAAAAGTGTGACTCTGATTACTGAACTGTGAAAGCTCCATGTGTTACCATGGCTTGGCACCCATGGATCATAATGCTGGTTCAAAAACAACAACAATATTCATACAGTGCTATTCACACAGGATGTCTCATGGTACTTTATAATGGTAAATAAAGTAACAGAAGCAAGAAGATAAACAGACACTCTGCCAAAAGCCCAGCCAAAAGTATTGAATTTCCATCTATCCATAGCAAGAGGCAGAGTCTCAGATTTTTTGATGATGAAAGACTTTGTTTCTGGAAGTGTGGAGGTGCATAATGGGGAAGAAAAATTACTTTGCTTCAATTGACTTCAAAAATGAGAGATTGGACATTCCACAGGCTCTGTGCTCTTAGGGAGCTGAGAAGGACAATGAGGAATTAAGAATTCAACGACAGTGAAACAATACAAAGCCATAGACAATGCAAGGGAAAATAATCTGGAAATGCTCCAGTTCTCGAGCAATATGCAGAACTTTTACAGTGTTAGTAAAAAGCTTTGTGAAAGCAATTTGTGTTCAGGGAAAATAACACACTGATTTTCATAAAAGTCCAGAAAAAAAAAAAAAAGAGGAAGACAGAGTTGCTTAATATCACTGACCCATGTGTTTTAAACCTGTGAATGGAGAGGAGAGTGCAGGGGTGGGGAGAGAAGCCTATTTTTTAAAGGTACTTAAAGGAAAATTTTTGTGCCAGCTTGCTCTGGATTCTTTGAAAATGACAAAAAAAAAAAAAGATATTTAGCTAAAATCAGCTGGAATGAAAGTTAAGGAAAAAACATGTTTTCAGTAGCTTAAGATTTGTGCCATACTAAACCAACCAACCGACCAGACAAAAATCCTGCAAACTCACCTCGAAATGTAAGATTTGAGTTATTGAAATCATATAGTTAAGGCACAAATGACCTATTTATAGAATCATAGAATCATAGAATCGATTGGGATGGAAAAGACCTCAGAGATCATCAAGTCCAACCCTTGGTCCAACTCCAGTCTGTTTACTAGACCATGGCACCAAGTGCCATGTCCAATCTCATTTTAAAAACCTCCAGGGATGGTGAATCCACCACCTCCCTGGGCAGGCCACTCCAATGCCTGACCACTCTCTCTGTAAAGAATTTCTTTCTAATATCCAGCCTTATACTTCTGGTATAAGTTATTGTGTATTTCAATTAAATCAAACATTTTCAATGTTGTTGAACTCTTGGGACCAGATTTTCTGCTGTAGTCAGCCATTACAATTTTACTAATTGACACGGGTTTTTTAGTACATCAGATTAACTGATAATTATTCTTTTTCTTTAGGATAGCATAAGTATAGTTTCTCATTGTATGATGTGATCAGGTTGTTTGCAAACTTGAGATAGAGTGAGAATTGTTTTGGCAATTCCCGGCTAGAGTGTGATCCCCTGGAGAATCACAGCCAACAGTCATAATTTAGAGCAGTATCTAAATTGTTCAAATTCATGCAAGTGCAGGAACGCTTAGAGATTTAAATATCAGAAGCTATAACTAGCTTTTATGTTCCCAACACACACACAGAGCCATGAAGAACCTTTGCCCAATTATTTTAATTTTCTAAAACACAATTATCAGTGCACTATTTTTCTTCACAGAAAAATGTTCTTTAGCTTGAAAAAAAACCCAAAACCATTTATTTCATGTATTATGATGTAGATAACCTGTGTTGATCTCAGATCTCTTAAAGCATCATGGAATCATAGAATCACGGAATCTTATCAGCTGGAAGAGACCTAGAAGACCATCGAGTCTAACCTTTGTCCCAGCCCTATCAAGCTACTAAACATTCCCCACAACACAACATTCACCCTTCTCTTAAACACCTCCAAGGGTGGTGACTCAACCCCCTCCCTAGGCAGTCTGTTCCAATGCCTGACAACCTCTTCAGTATAGAAATTCTTCCTAATATCTAACCTGAACCTCCCCTGATGCAATTTATATCTATTTCCCCTTGTCCTATCAGTCTCTGCTAGGGAAAATAGACCAACCACTGCCTCTCTACAACCTCCCTTCAGGTAGTTGTAGAGGGCGATGAGGTCTCCCCTCAGTCTCTTCTTCTCCAGGCTAAACAACCCCAGATCCCTCAGCTGTTCCTTGTATGACACATGCTCCAAATCCTTTACCAGCTTTGTTGCCCACCTCTGTATCCACTCCAGCACCTCAATGTCCCTCTTGTAGTGAGGGGCCCAAAACTGGGCACAGTATTCAAAGTGAGCTCTCACCAAAGCCGAGTACAGGGGCACGATCACCTCCCTTCTGCTGACAACAACATTCCTGACCCAGGCCAGGATGCCGTTGGCCTTCTTGGCCACCTGGGCACACTGCTGGCTCCTGTTCAGCTGGCTGTCCATCAACACCTCCAGGTCTTTCTCTGCCTGGCAGCTCTCCAGCCACTCCTCCCCAAGCCTGTAGTGCTGCTGGGGGTTGCTGTGACCAAAGTGCGGGACATGGCACTTGGCCTTATTGAATTTCATGATGTTGACCTTGGCCCAGTGATCCAGCCTATCCAGATCCCTCTGGAGAGCCTCTCTGCGCTCAAGCAGATCGGTTCTTCCACCCCACTGTAAACTTGCTGAGAGTGCGCTCTATACCTTCATCCAAACAATTTATAAAGGTGTTAAGCAGATGTGGCCCCAGTACTGAGCCCTGGGGGACACCGCTCGTGACCAGCCACCAAATGGATTTAACTCCACTGACCACAACCCTTTGGACTCGACCATCTAGTCAGTTTTTCACCTAGCAAAGCTTATACTGTTGCAAGCCAAGAGCAGACGATTTCTCTAGGAGAATGCTGTGGGCAACAGTGTTGAATGCCTTACTGAAGTCAAGGTAGACAACATCCACAGTCTTTCCTTCACCCAACAAGCAGGTCACCCAGTCACAGAAGATCAGTTTTGTTAAAGACCTGCTCTTCATAAACCCATGCTGACTGGGCCTGATCACCTGCTTGTCTTGCATGTGTTGCATAATGGAACTCAGGATGATCTGCTCCATCAGCTTCTGTGAGACTGAAGTTAAACTGACAAACCTAATACGAGACAGGTGTTTGAAGACATCCCTAATAAGTAACTTTTAATTGATTAGTGAGTTACTGGCTGAAATTTAGCAAACAAAAGCAAAATCACCTTTTGAAAAGTAGCAAAAATATCATAACAATGTAAATTAAGTTCCCTTTCTTATTATTTCTGAGTGTTCTACACTGTTCAGTGTGTTAAGTCAATGCATCAGTTAAGGGGGCACCTGCTAATTCTTAGTGTGACACCCTCCCAGTGACCTATTCTCATCATACAATCCTTGTTCTTCGTTCCATTCTGCCGGAATTCTCACATGCATCATTGTCCCAATAAAACCTTCAAAAAGCTAGGTCAGGAACAATCTTAAATTATTTTAATTTCTAGTGAAGCAGAGAATAAACAACACTCTAGGGACTGAGAAACACTGTACCAAAAAAATTGAGGTCAATGAGTTCCTAAATTTCTCTGGACTCGGACAACAATACTAAAGTCTCAGAGAACTTACATTGTACAGACTTTGCATAGACAGATTTTTTTTCCTCTTTTTTTTTTTTCGTAAGATGTTTCACAGTGGCAGTAGTAGCTTCTTGTGGGCATTAAGTAGCATTAGGAGAAAGAGTTGATGTCCATGCAATAATTTCTGGAGACAACAGATCTGTGTCAATGAACACGTTGTGTACTTAAATGAAACATGAGACTGAGAAGGTAAATTTATAGATGGATTTATCTATTTGGAGTACTACACAAAGTCAAATCATTTAAAAAACTTAAGCTATACAGTAAAGATTAGGCTTTTTTGAGTGATGCTGATTTTTTGTGAAGTATCTGATGCTGTTCATAAGTAACATACGTCAGTGATCAAAACTCCATCTGTGTCGCTACCTCTTGAGTGACAATTTCATGTCTAAATAGGTGACACAGAGTCAAGTGAATAAGGAATTCTGTGGTTCTGACTCAAAATAAACAAAGAAATATGATGGGATTATCTGCTTACGTCATGTTCGATGAATATTATTTTAGAAAACTGTAGTACCTACTTCTAAACATGTCATTTTTCTAGTTGAGGCCACAGGTTGATAAGACCTTTCCTTTTCTCATGCAGGGTTCTGTCAGGCAGTGCTCTTACAGCTCTGTGGGTCTAGTAGAAACCATCATATAACCCATCAGGTACCACCTGTTGAGATGTCAACAGCAAGATATTCTCCTTGATAACTTCAAGCCATTTCAGTTCACTTATGCTGGAGAATTGATTGTAAGCTTTTTATTTTTATCAACAAGAGTTTATAAAACAGCTACAGTTTTATCAAGTGTAGTGAGTCGACATCAACCAGCAGCTAAACACACAGGCAGTGCTCACTCATTCCCTTTCCTCTTTTCCCCAATGGCATGAGAGAGAGAATAAGAGCAATGAAACTCATGGATCAAGATAGATATACTTTGATAAGTGAAAGAAAGAGAAAAGAAAATAATGCAAGGTGAATCATTCACTATCTCCCTCAGAAAGATCAATGTCCAGCCATTATCTGACCCACAGGTACCACAGAAGACAAAACCCTCACCTTCTTTATCTACCCCAGTTTCTGTTGCTGCACATGACATTTTACAGTATGGAATATCCCTCTGACCAACATAAGCCAGCTGTTCTGGCTATGTCCCCACACAGTTTTTTTTGACGATCTATAGTCAACTTGCAGTGGGAGGAAGGTGAGAAAAAAGCCTTGTGTATTGGGCTTTTGTGACAAAGTTTTCACAGCAGCAAGGCTGCAGGGGTGACTTCTGTAAGAAGATACCAGAAGCTGCCTCCATGTCAGATGGAGCTACTTCCAATCTGTCCTGCAGCTCCTGCAGTTCATGGAGCAGATATCCACCTAGAGGCTATGGAGGACTCCGCATCAGGGCAAATGGATATTCATGAAGGGAGCTGTGACCTTGTGGAGAGCCCATTCTGGAGCAGGCTCCTGACAGCAAATGTAGCACATGGAGAGAAATCCATGCAAGAGCAGATTTTCTGGCAGGATGTGTGACCCCATGGGGGACTCATGCTGGAGGAGTCTTCTTCTGAAGGAGTGTATCCTGTGGAAAGGACCAACATTACAGCAACTCGCGAAGAGCTTTAGCCCATGGGAAGGACTCATGTCAGAGAAAGTCATGAAGAACTGTCTCTCATGAGTGGGACCCCACACTGGAGCAGGGTAAGAGCATGAGCAGGAAGAAACAACAGAGACAACACACAATGACCTGATCACAACCCCTATTCCCTGTCCCTTTATGTAGCTGGAGGAGGAGGAGGTAGAAAAATTCAAGAGTAAAGACAGGCCTGGGAAGAAGGGAGGGAGTGGGGAAAGGTGTTTTAAGATTTGATTTTATTTCTCACTATCCTTCTCTGATTTGGTTGTAATATTTCTTTTTTTTTTTTTTTTTTTCCCCAGATTGAGTCTGTTTACCCATGATGGTAACTGATATGTGTTTCCCCTGTCCTTATCTCAACCCTCAAGCTTTCTGTTGTATTTTTCTCCCCTGTGTTTTCGATGGCGGAGAAGTGATACAGTGGCTTGGTAGGCACCTCATGACCACCCAAGGTCAACCCAACACAGCCCAATGCTGTGCAAGCACTACCCAGCAACAGCCATACAAAATACAAGTGTGTTATCAATGCGGTTCCAGTCATAAATAAAACACACTGCATCAGGTGGGCTGCTGTGCCTCCACTCCAGCCAGATCCATTACAATAATTCAGTGAACAAGCAATTGATTGTTACGAAAATGCTGTTTCTAAGGAAATCATGTCCATAGCAAGAGAAAGTTCACACTTCAAATACAGTTTTTCTAACACAAAAAATCCTACAGCCTTTCCTATATCTTTCCTGTATTTTTACTGCTTAGTAGAGGAGACCAATATTTTTTAATTAAAATAATCAGACTTATTCCCTATCTTCTGCTTTTTCTCTGTCCAAAAAAAAGAACAGAAATATCAAGTAGCGCTAATATTATACATGAAATGAAACACCAGATCAGACCACATTTTAACTCAGTGGATGATTTAATGTTTCCAAAGACACGCTGATTTTAAGGCAGTATCAGTGACTTCTGAATTTCTTCACAATGACATTATAATCTTTATGAATGGTTTGCTCATTGTGCTAATGATATAGGAAGTTAACAGATGCAGTTCTCTGGTGATGAGACATGTTACTTTTGGTAGTTGCTTTTTTTATGGTTTGATCCAAAATCCATTAGTGTCAGTGGAACTTCTTTCTTACTCAAAAGTCAGCATGCTCCAAAGGGTTTGCAGGATTGGGCTGAAATACTGGCCCAGATGTACTTTCCAGGTTATTATACAGAATTTTATGAATTCCTAGTAAAAAAAAAATAATTAAAAAATAAAGGTTTATCAAAAGCTTTACCTGACATTGAAAACTATAATCTACAAAAATATTTCTAAGATTTCTGAATTTTTTGCTTAAAAACATATGACATTCCTAAAGAAGGCTTAGGAAAAAATGACTTTTGAAAATATTTTACTTAAATAGATAAAACAATAGATCAATATTTAAAAAATATAATATTAATGCAGTAATTTCTCTACATGAAGATTTACAATAAAGGTGTCAGCCAGCCTAAACACAACACCCTGTTATACGTCTTTTTCCTAAAATATAATTTACCAGTTTTACTTGCTTCAATTTATGCTGTAGATTTGTTTCTATAAACAATAAAACCAGAGCCAGGTTAATGATGACAAATACAATGAGTGGCCATTACTGAAAAGCACATTTTCCTGAGATTTTCCCCCGCATATTGTTGGCTGCTTGGTTTAGTTATTTATGTGTATATACTTAGTTAGTTAATTAGTTGACATTTTGAGCCTCTGACATCCAAATATGCAAACTAGCTATACAATTTTCCATTGGAATGTAAAGCAGTATGTGCAGTTTCTGTGTTTATATACGCCGATAGAGGAATAGGGATACACAAAAATGTCTAGCTTAATTATTAATTTTAGTAGTCACACTGATTTTTTAAATGGCCTTGATTGGGTTAGGTTGGACACACAAGTCACATGTGATATGATTTGATGTTTTATTTCATGATGGTCTGACTGCAGCCTTTTGTAATTAGGTTTCCACCATACACAGTTTTTAGAATGAGCTTGTCATGACAAGTATAATACTCTTTCAAAAGTGGATGTTTCTAGGAAAGCTCCAGCTGATAAAGTTATTCATTAGAATAGACAGCGGAAGAATGAGAATTGGGGGTCTTAAACAAAAGAATAAAATTCTGGAGTTTTATGGTTTTCCATTGAATATTCACACTCAGTATTTTCAAAATATTTATCTATTACTACTGCGAATTCTTGTTTGTTTGAACTAGACAAGCAAGAGACCAAAACATGGTACTGAGCATTCATGAAAGCACAGGAAATATGTACAATTCATCAGAATCTAACAATCTTTTCAGACTGTACTATAACAGCAAAACTTGTCAAAAGACTACAGAAATGAATGTGAAGTTCCTTTTGACTGTAACAAAATAAATGTGTTTCTTTAAGTAATTTCAGTGTTTGAAAGGAACACAGTTTAATGAAAAGTGTATTGTTTCTTTAAGGTTCTTTAAGATCTTTTAATGACACTTGCTGATTTAGTAAAAATGTCTGGAACCCAAATGTGTTGAAGATCTTCCTTAAGTTGCTATAAATACATAAATCAAAGTACAATTGTTGTTCTTCTTTATGATGAAATATTTTTCAGCTAAAGCCAATTATATTTGCAGTGGCTTATCACAGCAATTATATGAAGCAGCAGGCCAGTCAGTAATGACTTTTTTTGTTAAAGGAGTGCTAAGAACACTTCCAGCAGAGCTCCATTACCTGGATTACAATCACAGTTTTAAATTAGGTACCAATGCAAGTAATTTAGTTTTGTTTTTGCACTTAATTGGTCATTAACTTGTTCATGCCAATAATTTTATTTCTATGCCACTCACTCATTAAATACCCCCTGAAACATTTATCCAGAAGCATTCCTTACTGCAAAAGAAGCAGGAATTCCTTATACACAATTTCTGTGTCTGAGTGCCACTTTATCTCCTCACGAACAAATTTTAGCTGCAAAACATTTCTTTTTCCACCATAGTAACTGTGTAGTCATTAACATAAATCAATAGGAGCCTGATAAACGGTATTTTTGATCAAGTAATATTTGTGTCTAGTCCAGCATATTGCTGCTGTCAGTGACTAGAACCACATGCTAAGAATGAAACTGAAGTGAATAATTATGCAATACTTTCCTGACAGCTAGCTGTTGTTTTATGCTCTGAAATAGTTTGTAATTTATTTTTTTAAAAAAAAAAAAATCTAATTCTATACAAATGTGAATACTCTCATTATCCATATCAGTGTTTAATCCTTTTTAAAATTCTCCTAATCTTTAAGGCCTCAGTGATATTTTTGTGGCAATGAGCTCTCTAGGTTAATTATACATGTGCAACAAAGTATATCCTTTTATCAGTTTTAAATTTAAATCCTGCATATTTACTACTACATACAGGAACTTTATAAATCTATACTGTGCTCCAGGCATTTTCCTCAACTGAGGAAAATGCAATGGCTGGAGGATGACCTAATAAACTCTTCCCATCTCTGACTCCTCTCAGTTTCTCAGTAAAACCAATCAGTGAATTTGGTTTGGAGCTATGTCTAAGGTAGAAAATTAAGTGCATACTCCTCCAAGCAGCTTAGGAAGAAGGTCAAAATAAGTGATCTTCTGGAGTAAAAACTGAAACAGATTTTTTAAGCCATACTCAGTCCAGCCTGCCCAGGTCTGGCAGTAACCAAGAAAAGGAAAACATATGAATATGCACGTAGCCCACAATTAGTCTGGTTTTCAGTCCTTCCGTAGTGACTAGACTACAAATCATTTTTTAATCTAATCTAGCCTTTGAGCTAGGAATGTTAGGTCATTTAGTTCAGCAACAAGGACTCACAGTTTTTACATCCAGAGGTCCAACTGCTCCTCCCCAAGAGACATCTATCACATTTGTTAAATTTTAAATACAAGTTCAGTTATATTCAAATATATGCTGTGTCCAAACAGCAAGGGGATTTGTGCAAACAGGTTTTATATAAGAGACACTGTTTTGAAGAATTATTAAAAAAATGATTAAAATTAATGTGAACTCCTCCTACTGACTTTTAAACATCAGCGAAATAACATTTGGATAATAAAGTAATTTTCTATTCCTACAGAATTCTCGTGGATTTGAGTCTTTGTAAGGTTGTTTTCACTCATGTTCGTTCAAAGAAAAAAAATGAGGGAGAAGAAAAAGATGAAGGCAGACTATTAAAACTGATAAGAATAGAGCAGCCAGCTCTTTGAGATAACAGAAAGATGAAAGTGAGATATTCAGGTACCAGAGTCAGAGAACAAATAAGAACGATAGCATAACAGGTGACAGGCCCACTCCATTAATGGGTCATACAAAAGGAATTGGCCCACTTTCTTGGAAGGTAACACCAGTGATGCTTCCTGGAATCAACCAAATATCTTACGTGGAATAAAGTCCTGAGAAGCAAATTGACTCCTGCACAGCTGTGGTGGGTTGACTTGATGAACACCAGCTGCATGAACACCAGGTGCCCACCAAGCTGCTCTGTCACTCCCCTCTGCAGTAGAACAATGAGGGGGAGAAAATAGGAAGGAAAAAAATCAAACAACTACTGGCTCAGGATAAAGGCAGTTTAATAAAGCAAAAGCAAAATACTGCATTCAAAAGCAAAGGAACACAAAAGACTTATACTTCATTTCTCATCCAGCCACTTTCTGGGAAAAAAAAAGTTTCAGTATAGTAGTTACTGTGGAAGACAAATGCCATAACAGTTGATGTTCTGACCTGTTATGGTCAGTTTGGGTCAGCTGACCTGGCTGTGTTCCGTCCCAAGATCTTGCCTACCCCCAGCCCGCTATAGGGGATGGGAATGTTGGAGAGAGAGCTGTGATGCTTGTGTGAGCACTGACTAGCAGTAGTGAAAACACTGGTATGTTATGAACAACTTTCTGCTTACTAATACAAAGCATAGGACTACGAAGTTTGCTTTATGGAAAACTCCATCTCAGCCAGATCCAATCCAGTGATGATTCAAGATCAGACTAGTGGAAGGAATAAGACTTTTTGCCAAGCGAAGAAATGGTTTTGCTCTGCATTGGAAATACCTGAGAAGTTAATTTATACTGGACTGTGGAATTAAGGTATTTTTTGCGTAGATTTTAAGTCTAACGGCAAGGCAACCATCTTTGTTGAAACTTACTCATGACTTAATTACCTACATAGCATTTTTCACACATTGGAACATAGAGAAAGTTTCCAGGACAATGTGCAATTAGTATGCAGAGAGTTCTCCCCACACGTTTCTGAGGTAACCTTAAGGGCTGGTAGCATTAAGGGAGCTTGATGTTGTGACTCTAAGAGAAAACCATATGGAGCATGGAACAGAGTGGAGATACCGTGGTCAAGCTCTGTGAACACAAAGGAACCTAGAGACATCAAGGAGACAGTTAATTGCACATTTACTATCCTGGGCCAAGACTCCATCATCTTTTTATAAATGCTGTCCTTTGGGTGAACTATGCTCATTCTAATCTCATTATAAGACCATAACACACCTCCATCCCAAAAGCTACCTACCTCCAAGGCACAACCACCCCTCACTGAGCTTGTGCATTGAATTTTTCTAGTTTATACCTTTAAATGCAAAGTGAGGAAAATTTACACCAATCATAATAAAGACATGCCAGACTAGAGTCACTCAAGCTCCACCTGAAAGGTGACAAATAGTATAAAAAAGCCTAAGAGAGGGGGGAATGTTAGGGAAGATTCCACCATCGTCAGAGGTGACCACCTTGGACCACTTCTGGCTCCTGGAATCAGTCGATGGCCTGAGCCTCTCTTCCCCCCGCATAGGGATGCCTTTGGGTAAGATCTGATCGCTTGGTCTCACCAAGTGCTATCCCAAGATGCTTAGGAAATCTTTATAGACCTGCTCGTAATCTAATAAAACTGTAACTTTTGCACGTTCTTTGCAGTCAGTCACTATCATGAGCAATCAAAATGAATTTGTGTATTTGTTGCTTCAATAAACTATATTTGATTCCAATCTGGCCATGTGAGTCCCTGTTGACATTGACACACGGAGTCTGGCTATGTGAGTCTGCTGCCACACTCGTGAAGGCTGGCCTCCTAAATCCAGGGGCGTCACCATATCGAAGGCACATTGGCACGTCGCATTAGTAACGCTGAATTGGGTATCGCTCAGAACCTAACCCTAGCAGCCCCCAGACCCTCTGATATCTGAGGACAAGCTGGAACGCAAGGGAGTTTAGCTTCTGCCAAACTGATTTGCCCCTTTTTCACAATAGAATTTGTTGCCTCTTTTTTGCAACAGAAATTTTTGCCTCTTTTGACATGAGACGGACTAAGGAAGATGGAGGTTTAAGGTTTTCCTTTTCTTTATTTTAATAACAAATAGTTTTAGAGACTTTTAATCAATATCACTGTGGCAATTGTTTGGTTAAGATGAAGGGTATTGATGCTAACTTAAGGATAAGCAAAAGATTGTCTTAGACAAGGTGGTCTTGAGGTACATGGAATGAGATAGGTTGAAATTCACTGCTACCAGTAGGAATTGAATAGCTGCCGACTGTTCCTTTTTTTTTTTTTAAGAAAAATCAACAGTTCTGTAACTGCAGTGAATCTGGAGATTAAAAAATGTTACATGACTAAAAACTGCTAGAAAGACCTGAGAAGTCATTAATAAACTTTTCAGTTGGAAAACATCACACCCATAAATTCTGTCAAGAATTAATTAGGATTCTGTCAAGACTGAAAAGATGCTAAAGAAGACTGAGGTTTTTATGACAGAATCATAGAAAATGGTATGTTGGAAAGGACCAGTGGACTGTCTTTAATCTTTGGAGGTTAGGACAGGATAATGGAGATTAACCAATGAGAGAAGAACTGAGAGATGATGGGAGAATAGCTGTTGCATAGGGGAAGAGTAACAGCTACAGAGCATCAGTAACAGAAAATGGAAAATGACCTGAGAATGTAGGTCCACAGCCAGCTGAGTATGAGCCAGCAATGTGCCCAGCTGGCCAACAAGGACAACAGCATTCTGGCCTGTATCAGAAGTGGTGTGGCCAGCAGGAGTAGGGCAGTTATCATCCTCCTGTACTCAACACGAGGCTGCCCATTAAATACTGTGTTCAGTTTTGGGTCCTGCAGTACAAAAAAGCCATTAAATTGCTGGAATGTGACCAGAGAAGGGCAACAAAGCTGGTGAAAGTTCTGAAGAACATGTCTTACAAGAACTGGCTGATTGAACGAGGATTGTTTAGTCTGGAGAAGAGGAGATTAAGGGGAGACCTCATCAGTCTCTACAACTCCCTGAAAAGAGTTTGTAACAAGGTGGGAGTCAATCTTTTCTCCCAAGCAACAAGTAATAGGACAAGAGGAGATAGCCTTAAGTTGCACCAGGGGAGATTTAGATTGGATATTAGGAAAAACTTCTTCACTTAAAGGACTTTTAAGCATTGGAACAGGCTTCCCAGGAAGGTGGTAGAGTCACCATCCCTGGAGGTATGTGTAGTTGTGGTACAGAGGGACATGGTTTAATGATGAACTTGGCAGTATTACGTTCATGGTGAGGGTCAATAATCTTAAAGGTCTTTTCTAGTCTAAAGGGTTCTATGATTCTATAATTTAAAATGGTCACCAGGAAGAAAATCTACTAAAGTATGGAAGGAAGGAACGGTATGACATTACTGGAAAAGATCAAAAACTTGAGGCTTAGTCAAGTAAAATTTAATGGGAAACATGTCTGTTGATTTTTACGGAGATTAAAAATCATTAAAATAATATCTAGTCTACAGGGCAATGTTAGAATAAGAATGAAATGGGATGAACTGACAATTGATATAGTTAGCATGAAAATCAGAATATGTCATACATATATTCAGTGACTCTCTAGAGTAAATAGTTACTGTTATTATTATTATTATTATTATTATTATTATTATTATTATTATTATTATGTTATTATTATTATTGTTGTTGTTGTGTGATAGAAACCACTCTGATTCCATTTAATTTTAAAGATTTTGGAGTTGGATCACATAAGGTTGTTTTTCCCTAAGAAAGGGTATAAGGTTAATGAGTTTGGAGGTCTTTAGAAATCTTATTTGTACAGAATCCAAGTGAGTGAGAAAACAGAAGTATGAAATGTCCAAATCTGACTGTGAACCAAATCAGAAGCTAAGAAACCTGTTGTCAATCATCTGAAAGGATATTCCCAGTAATAGAGGAAAGGTCAAGAATAAAGAAGTAACTGCTTTTAAGTAGGAAACACGTAAAGTAGTTTTACAAAGTAACTTAGTAATTGTGTGCAGGCAATTGACTCTAGTCAGTGACTCCATTCCAATTCAACTGCACTTGGCTTACTTGGTGCCTGGAGGTACTTCAGAGGAGAGTCAATCACAATAAAATCACAATAAAAGGGGAATTGTACAAGTAAGGAAATAATAATTGAAAAAAAAGCTTTTGAAATCTTTGATCCAAATATTACAAGATGTTTAAAAATTTATGTCTTGGAATAGAGAGTCAATTTCACCTGAAAATCTCCAAGTGTCTGAATAAAATCATTCAAGATTAATTTTTATGAGTTTTAGTTCTTACTTGAGTTAGCATTTTTAACTTATAGTGCACACTATAACTTGTAAAGTAATGAATTTAAGGACAGATGTTTCATGTAGAGAGAAGAAAAAGGCAAGCAAAACACCAAGCAGCATTGTCCCTGCCCTTGGGATTAGCTGGAAATAGGACATTGTAGGTGATGAGGTATATATATTGATTTTGTTGAATGAGTGATGCTTGCTATTCTAAATTTAAGGTGGTGCTTTAGCCCTGTCAAAAGAAGAGACTCCGAGTAAGGAGAGAGCAGGTTTTTAACAGAGAGATACTGGATTGTCTTAGAGGTTCAGTTCTGGCTACCAAGAACACACCAGCTATTTCAGGAGTGAGATCATGGTGGAATAGCTGGTTTCCCTTACCCAGAGGCATAGAACATGCAAGGCTACACAGGTAGTAAAAGCTGGTTTAGCTCAGTGGGTTGAGCATGGTGCTTGAAACACCAAAGTTTGTGGGTTCGATTCCCATTCGGTTCTCAGGTGTTTCCTGACCTAGTTGAGAGGTGGCATCCCTGCCCACAACATGGAGGTTGAATTAAAATGATCTGTAAGGTCCCTTCCAGCCCAGGCCATTCTATGATTCTAAAAAGGTTTTCCACCTTTATCATTAAAACGAAGAGATGACAGACAGTGGTCTTACTGCAGAACGATCTGTGAAAGAGGAGGTTAGATAGGTATCTTAGTTTCCAGTTGCTGAGGAAAGATGGTGAGGACACAGAGAAAGAGGAGGTTGAGAAACTAAAATGTAATATGATGAACTATTGTTATATTTCCACTACTATCAAGAGTTGACTGCAGCTAATTAGGTAATCATTCTTTTTCGGATGTAGGTTCATGTTAGGTGATGCAATCATTTTCTATCTTAAAATAATGATTTTTTTAATATTTACTTTTTAAATTAAGAAGATCATCAAAGGTGGCCTGGTCATAGCACAATCTATTTATCGAATGCTCTCAAATCAAAAAGTAATTTAATTGCAGCAACAGCTGTCCTTATATGTGTAACATTTGTGATTTTACTGAGAAGGGGCTGAAGAGCTATGACACATAAATGACGTCCATGATTTTTTTTTTTTTTTAATGAAAAAATGAATAATAGATGTCATTCTGTGGTCCTTTTTTTTTTTTTTTTTTTTTTGTAACTAGCACCAAGATTATAAGAAAAGGTATGATTTTCAGGCAGCCCTCAATGCAAAGCTGAACTCTCTGAATACGTGTGTATATTTTGGGAGAGATATGGTTCATCCATTGGTTTCAGAAACCTTAAGCCTTGTGCATTCCTGTACCTACTAAACAGTATTAGATCAAAGAATAATACCTAGTTGTCAGAAAAAAAACTTGTTGAAAAAGTAGATTTAATGTACAAGACTCAAGACAGAAGAATGTGCAATGGCTCAGGAGTTTCGCCATTCTTTTCAATACATATATTTAACTTCTAAGCAATGGTTTCTGAAATCTGTGTTCTAACACAGTCAGAGCTATCTCCAAGAGGGTGACATTACTTCAGTATTAAGGTGTTTGTGTATATTTGAATAGGCTGGGAGGAGAAAAAAACCATTTCACCTCAGTCTCCTAAGTGCATTCAACTTATTTACACCTGTATAAACACGAAGAAAATGGTGATGTTTAAGAGTGACTATCTTTTTTTTTTTTAAGTGTATTTTTCTTTAAAAACATTAAAATAATTTTGAAATGTATGAGTTTGCTTTAGTTGGTAGCTATATCACTGTGTTAATTGTTTGGAAACACAGCATCACAGTTTCAGCTGGTGTGGCTCCACTGAAGCCAGTAGAGCTTTTATTAATGTTTATCATTGTCAGTGCAGAACAGCTGAGGCTATGTAAGACATAGACTAATTGCCACTTAGAGATATGTCAGGAGAGAACTGGGACCATGCAGCCAATCCATCTGTCACAGAGCACTTGAGTAAAGATTAAACTCATGGTTTTACAGCCTCTAGTTTATATTAGCAAAAATCTCTACTGGAATAAATGTTAAATTATATTTGTATGTGTGTGTAAACCGATAATACATAATCAAAGTATACCTCAGACTGGTTGCACAGTCTATGTGCAGGGTCTCAAAAGAAAGCAAAGATCTTCATATGAAAAATGAAAATATTTAAATTAAAGGAATATTGAAGATTGAGCTCTGGAAAATTAGCTATACACCTAATAGTACTTTGATGTCATTTGCCACACCCTAGTTTAAGGAATATAATGAAAAATGTGTGTTGTAAGATCTGGAATACTGAAGAAAACAGTGACTGATTGCCTTGATGCCATTGTTTTTCCTTTTTCTCCATTTTCCATCACTATTCTAATTGACTGACTCTTTCCCTGATGTCATCCAAACTGGATTAAGTTTCTAGACTGTTTCTAGATAAAATATTCAGTTCTTTGTAGAAAAAAAAATATTGAGAATATTTACCTTTAGGTTTCTCTACTATGTATGTTATATCTTCCAGATGCTCTGTACCCATAATTAGGGTTTTGAAAAGATAACCTTTTTAATAATAAATATCATATGTCAAGGAAATGACTTACAATTCAACTTAAAGATAATGAATAATCATGAATAATGCTAATGGTCCCTTAATGTTAATGTCATTCTGCTAATTTAATATGGCAATTAATTTTACATGTGAAACACATGCAGGTGTTGTGAATCATTTTTTAAAAATCTTAATTTCCTAACTTTCTTGATAGTTTTACAAATTTAGGATTAATATTGAGTAGTAATTTTCATAGTAATTTTTACTTCAATATGTTATCACCATAACAACCACTTAACACTTGGAGAACAGCTCTACATTAATGCTATTTAGGGCTTTAACCATTAATTATATTTAGGATGATTATATTTAGGTAAACTTACTTCACTAGTGGTGTTAAATTAACTAAATTATAACTCAGTTCATTTCCTACATAAATTATATGTCATGATACTCTATATTCGTGAGAATATTGACTTCGAGGACGTGGCAAATATCTTGAGGACTGATCATCAGTGCTGTATTCAGATTGAACGGAAACTGCTAGACAGAGCTGCTTTATGTGGGAATGTATCCTGTGTTGCAATTTCATGAACAGTGTTATGTTCTTGTTTAAAATGAGGTCAAGTAGGTTATTCTGTGTAGTTAAGATTCATAGCTGTTGCTTACAACAGTATCACCCTTTAGACCACCTAAAGAAAAAAAAAGTATACAACTCCAGTTTTAACTGAGTTTAGAACAAGTGATTGTTACACACATTAGTCAGTGTTCTTTTAGTAAAAGGATGGACTAAACTCTACGTGCATTTACTGTCATGTGTTCACTGCATTTGTCTTCAAATATGGGATTCTTTTTCAAGATGACTTGTCAGCTCAGTCTTTCTACACTCCATCTTACTTATCCTCTACACCTGTAGCAACATCAGAGAGTTTAAATTCAATTTTTCAAGTTTAAATTCAATATTTATCTAGATTAAGATAGATAAAATCTATCCACTCATGGTGTATAAAATTTCTGTCTCCCATTCATTGTGAATATTTTGTAGTTATTCAGGAACCATCAAGCTGCTCACTTGGCTTTGTGGATGCACGTTGTCCAAAACCTGTTGTGACTTACTTCGTTTGTACCAGTCTTCTAAATCTTCTCTACATAACCCAAATAAAACCTTTCAGTATAGTTGAACTGAGACTAGCAAGTTTTATATGGTGCTCTACTAAATCTGTCGTGCTTGACTAACCTCATAGCCTTTTATGAGGATATAACAAGGTGGATAGATGATGGCAGAGCGGTGGATGTGGTCTACCTTGACTTCAGTAAAGCATTTGACACAGTCTCCCACAGCATCCTTGCTGCTAAACTGCAGAAGTGTGGTCTAGACTCTCGGGTAGTGAGGTGGACTGCGAACTGGCTAAGGGGAAGAAGACAAAGAGTTGTGGTCAATGGGGCGGAGTCTGGTTGGAGGCCTGTATCCAGTGGAGTGCCTCAAGGGTCGGTACTGGGACCAGTATTATTCAATATATTCATCGATGACTTGGATGAGGGACTAGAGAGTACTATCAGCAAATTTGCTGATGGCACCAAGCTGGGAGGAGTGGCTGACACACCAGCAGGCTGTGCTGCCATTCAGCGAGACCTGGACAGGCTGGAGGGTTGGGCGGGGAAAAATTTAATGAAATACAACAAGGGTAAATGTAGGGTCTTGCATCTGGGTAGGAACAACCCCAGGTTCCAGTATAAGTTGGGGAATGACTTATTAGAGAGTAGTGTAGGGGAAAGGGACCTGGGAGTCTTGGTGGACAGCAGGATGACCATGAGCCAGCACTGTGCCGTTGTGGCCAGGAAGGCCAATGGCATCCTGGGGTGTATTAGAAGGGGGGTGGTGAGTAGGTCGAGAGAGGTTCTCCTTCCCCTCTACTCTGCCCTGGTGAGACCCCATCTGGAATACTGTGTCCAGTTCTGGGCCCCTCAGTTCAAGAAAGACAGGGAAGTGCTGGAGAGAGTCCAGCACAGGGCAACTAGGATGATGAAGGGAGTGGAGCATCTCCCTTATGAGAAAAGACTGAAGGAGCTGGGGCTCTTTAGTTTGGAGAAGAGGAGGCTGAGGGGTGACCTCATTAATGTTTACAAATATATCAAGGGTGAGTGTCACGAGGATGGAGCCAGGCTCTTCTCGGTGACAACCACTGATAGGACAAGGGGTAATGGGCTGAAACTGGAACATAAGAGGTTCCGCTTCAACTCGAGAAGAAACTTCTTCTCAGTGAGGGTGACGGAGCCCTGGAACAGGCTGCCCAGAGAGGTTGTGGAGTCTCCTTCTCTGGAGGCATTCAAGACCTGCCTGGACACGTTCCTGTGTAGCATAGTCTAGGCATTCCTGCTCTGGCAGGGGGATTGGACTTGATGATCTTTCGAGGTCCCTTCCAATCCCTAACATTCTATGATTCTATGATTCTATGATTCTATGATTCTATGATCTCTTAAAACAGGAATGGATTTCTCTTTCCATTATAAAATATCTACTCCTCTCACCTCTGCTTTATAGCTTATCTTTGCTTTCTCTTTAGGTGAGAGAGAAAAATAAAATTTGTTTGTTTTGTTCTGTTTTGTTTTGTTCTTTTTTTTTTGTTTTGTTTTGTTTTGTCCTGTTTTGGTTTGTTCTGGTTTTTTGTTTTGTTTTGGTTTTTGTTTTGTTTTGTTTTCCCAGAAATAACTGATATTGGATTGTAAAAGTTTTAGAACCAATTAGATGGAATAAGAAAATAGCTAAAGGCTATTTACTTGCAAAGACATCAAAACAAAACAAATTTCTAAATGTGGTTAAATAGAGAAGAAAGGGAGGAAGGAAAGGAGGAAGGGAAGGAGGAATGAAGCAAGCAAGCAAGCAAACAAACAACAGTTTAGCTGCATAAACCAGAGCTTATTAGCTTGAAAATAACACTCAGTACTATTTATGCAGAGATCCTGGGTAATCCTGCAGTCAGAGGGTGACAGCTCGTCTGTCCAAATTGCAACCATCAGAAATACTGCTATAGAGTTTAATCTAGCTATCTGTGATTTCTAAAGTTAACAGTCCAAAATAACATGCAGAAAGAGGTGATTAATTGTCCCTTAGCCTATACAGGTAATTGTAACACAGGGTATTAATTTTTCTCAAAGGTACATATTCTTTATATTCACTGATGGTAGGGAATGTACATGATTTACTTAGATAATTTTTTAGTTCTAAAGTTAGATAAGAAAATGTCAGTCATGTTATTTATCTGTTTGCTATGTTGCATTTCTCTGAGAGTTCATAAGATATTGTCCATTAATAAATTTATTGATTGTAAAATATTAATGCTATTTATTATAACATTTATTAAATATCATACCACTGTTTGCAAATTTGTACTGTAAAGGACCTGGTTATATTTTAGAACCTTTAACACATAAACTGACCCTAAAAAAGCACCCTTCTTAGTCACCCTTATACCTTGGCTATCTTTAAAAAGATTCCTTAACTAACAGAAGCAAACATAAAAATTGAGTTCTTTTCTACCTTATCAACAACTAGATAATAGTTTAAAATCAAAGGAAGACTTGAAAGTGATTTTGATATTTATGTTTGTACTTGACTTTGAATTATGTTACAGAAGTCACTGCGAAAGAAGAAATAGTGAGTATCACGAGGAAAGGTTAAAGTCACTCATCTGACTCTAAAATATTCAAATTACCTAAGGCTATAATTTTTTTTTCTGAAAAAATTATGAAAGAATTCTGAAAGAATTATGGAATACTGTAATCACATAAGTTTTAACAAACACACATTCAAAATTCCATATTTAGACAGTGTCCCCAAGTGCTAAAGACTACTTAAATCTTTGCGGATCTAGAACTATGCTAGGGGATTTCTTTATTTTTTACATCATTGGACAATGTGTTTATAAAACTTCTTCATAGCTGGGCTTTCATTTTAATGGTAATATTTTTATTTAATGTAGACATGAAGAATCTCGTGCACATGAAGGCACAACACAATTTCTTATAGCAAGGAGACTGTCATTTAACTTAATGAACTGTACGTAACTGGTTTAAGAAAAAAAAAGTTCTAAAAGGGTTGACACAACTTTGTCTTTAGAGCCGTAGTGACCTACGATATATCAAGAACTAACTATGAGTTGCAGGCCATGTGCTCATATCATAGTCTCTAACATTGAAATGTTATCTGGATTACATGTGATCCCACCCTTTCACCTTTCTATTGTATCTATAAAAGCTAAAAGAGGAGAAAAATAGAAAAATAAAATGAAGCCTAAATCTCTTGACTGAGAGCAGTACTATTTCATCATGCCATATGCAAATAATCAAGTGTTCAGTATGGGAGATGAGTAGAAATTCAGTGGAAGATTCCACCCCTGTCAGAGTTTGGTTTTACTATGGTTTTGCTGTTCTCTTCATGAAAATAAGGAAAAAATATCTAGTATTTCGGTGTTTATTTGCACAAAAGATCTCAGACTTATTTATAAGGAAAAGAAATGAGAGAGAGGAAGAGGCGTGATGGGACATGTTACCAAAATTGGTTGGGAGGTGTTCATCACTTACTCAAAGGTGATATTTTCACAGTAATGAGGATATTAATCCTGTCAAGGGAGTGTCTCAAACCCACAGCTCCTGCTATGTGGTGGAGTATCCCCCTGGAAGATATATTCAGGAATGAGAAATCCTCAGAATGACGGTCTTTGACTTCCTGTCAAGACAACTTACATTGGAGATACATACCTTTAGGCAGGTTTCTTTCCAATTAACTAATATTTGAGGCTAACATTTGAATTGTAGTTAACAAAACTCCCTTAATATTAGTGGAAAGAAACAGACGTTTTAAAGGTTGCAACATCCCATTTTAAGAGAGACATTTAAGGTAATGAGTCATCCTCAATGTATTGACAGCTTAACAAAAAATTACTATTGTAGACCAGAAAATAATTTTTTGTTTCTCTACAGTTGGTTGAGGTAAAACATATATTAGATATTTAACCACCTGAATAAGTATCCTAACGTTTGTTCTACTGTTTATCTCTGTATCAAAAATTACTTAATTATTCTTGCTGACACAGAACAGATTCAGAGAAATCTGTTGAGAAGAAAAGAGCAATTCAGAACAAAACTCCTTGCACTGTCTTCTTGCATGTGGCTTAGAACTGTCTCACAAACAAAAAAGCAATTTTGGGTCTTCTACAGTTGATGTCCCTTTCATCTAAACACATCTTGAGACAGAAACTGAAATTTGAAATCTATAAAACATAGCAAACCTAAGATTTTTTTTTTAATTTCTTAGAAATGTTCAAATAAATTATTCTTTTCCTTTTATTGTGTGTGTGTCTGCAGGGTCTAGCTGAATAGATTGTAAATTATTATGGGCAGAGTCTTTGGAACGTTGGTATGGTTGAACTGAATATGAGAGATATAGGTACTCCTGGGTAGTAAATAAATAATTCTAATGCTGCACCACACTTATTTGTTTGTATTTATTTTAATTTCCTTTCTGATTTGACAGATAATCTGGAAAGGAGGGGAGAAACATATGATGACACATTCAACATAGCATTTTAAATGTTGCAAGTGACAGCAGATAGTGTTATTGTCTGTTAAGAACATGATCTTGGACCAAACTTTTGCTATCAGTTCTTCTATTATTTTCTCATAATTTTAATGGTAATATTACACGACACACAAAACATAATACACCAGCAGAGTATTTTTTTTTTTAAATTGCATTTGCTACACTAAGGATAAATAATGCCTGATAGAATACTGTTGGACACTGGAGTTAATTCTGGCAAAGCAGACAAAATTAGTCTTGGAAATAGTTGACAAATCACTGAAACAGAAGGCTGGTATCAGGGGTAAATGATAATTTGCTTTTTTTTTTTTTTGAAAGTCATTCAAGTCATTCCTGCCTTATGTTTTACTTACATATTCATTCTTACTTCATAATAGAATAATAAAAGTGGACTCTTTTTAATCAGAAAATATTAAATATTTAATGATGTAATCAAAGCATCAATTTCAGCCAGAAAACAAAGCCAGTAGAATAAAAGTGAATCCTTAGTTTTGTTGTTTCCAAATCACATGACTTTTAGAAAAAAAAAATAAAAATTGTTCATTCAGTTGTTTTCATCTGAACATGAAATATTTTTCTAACATAGACAGAAGAAAAAGGCTTTACTTGGTTATGAAGTTACATGCCCTGATTTCCTTGTACCACACTTTCAGAGAATATTATTTGAAGATTTACAATTTTTCTCCCTACAAGTTTTACTTTTCCTGTGCTGAGAGATCCATAAATTGTAAGGTTTTAACACGTTTTCACACTGAAATACATTCCACAGATAATTGGATACTATTTGGCAAGAATTTCTGCTCTGAAGCTACACTATTAGGACTGCAAGCTTTCATTTGATTTAACTGCATCACTGCTACTATAAAAGGTCAGAGTGGAGCAAAACATCTATTGCTTTACATTCCTGACACATCATTCCATTAAAAAGCTGACATGCTTTTTTTTCCATTATGGAATAGACCTGTTAAATGACAGAAATTACAGATAGCTGAAACACAGTAGGTCCTCCAGTATGTCTTGCTCTCTGTGGACTACTTCTCCTTAAAGTATAAATTAGTAAAGGAAAGTTGTGAAGGAGTTAATGGTCTTAATAAGAGATACTTCTTTTCTTTTCTTTTTTTTTTCTTTTTGTGATATAGCAGCAGCTATTATCTGGACATTTGCTGTTTGAATTCTATTTTCAAATCTCATTAAAAATATATTAAAAACCCCCTACTTCAGTCATATCAGACATATTTAATAGACATCTAATCATCGATAGCTGTTCTGAAAAGCACAATAAAATAAGAAAGTGCTATAAATCATAAATGACACCAATCCCCACAATGAAATCTTGAAGAGCTTTTCACTTCAAGAGAATACTGCATCTATCATTTTAGTACTAATTTTATTCTCTGTCCACAAGAATGCATCACATTTTGCAGCTTAGCAGTATATACACAAAGAGAGTAGTCTGGAAGATGTTTGTGACCTGCTAGAACTTTGCACAGTATCTCTTTCTTTCCCAGCACCTGTCTTAGAATAACTTAATGAAAACCTTACAGCAGATAAAGCTCAGACCAGATTATCAAATTACATTCAGAATCAGGTCAAAATGCCCTAGAATACAAAGCCCATCACATTTCTAAGGTAATATATATATGTATATATCTGCTTGCTATCTATCATATAGTGTGAAATTCATATGACTGATAATATCAGAGA
The DNA here is from genome assembly GCA_020746105.1 of Trogon surrucura. NCBI lineage: Eukaryota > Metazoa > Chordata > Aves > Trogoniformes > Trogonidae > Trogon > Trogon surrucura. The sequence continues at coordinate 37,340,592 of CM036617.1, forward strand.
CTTTTACACCCTTCTGGAGCCTTAACTGCAGGTTAGTCAGGAGATCCTGTGGCACTATTTTTGCATCCGAGTCTCATCCCTCATGCCTCCTCCAGTCCTCTGAGCTGGTCTTTCACCTTGTGTAGATTAATATTGCTCCATCAGAGCATCTTTATTCCAAATGAGATAATGGCTGTATTTGAGAAAAACTTCTATTTCACCTACTCAGTGATTCTTTTTCTCAGAACTTAGAGGAAACAAATAATTTTCATACACGTTCAGAAAGTGTAACAGAAGGAAGAAATCAGGACTATTGGTAGGCAAACATTGCCCTACAAAAAAAAAAGTTTCACTTTCAGAGATCTGTTTGCAGAAAGACAGGGCTTGAGGTTTTCTGGAACCCCGTGCACATTTAGATAATGTGGATAAGGGTATATGGCTCAAGCTTCTCAGGAATTTATCATGTTCTTCTCTTATTAGGTTTTGGATATACTTGGAATATAGTGGACATTTATGGCTGTTTTGTTTGGATTTTGACTCTGGAGTTACTGGCTTCTTTGAGTATTTTTAACTTTATTTTCTGGTTAATATAAAAACACCAGAGAAGATATTTACATAAAGGTGCTTTTACTGTTTGAGTAGCTAGAATTTACAGATGAACTTGAAATACAGTTTTAATAAAGAATTTTTATTGGTTTTTTTTTCCCTTTGCCCAATGGCTGTAGATGAATGAAGTGCATATATCATATGAAATACACGTTTATAAGAAATTTCTTCACCCTATGTCTCCTGTAGCAGACTCTCAGGCATTGAATCTTAGAAAAATAATTTATTCAGTTGGCACAGTGGAAAACTAGCTCTAGCTGGATGCTTCAGACTTCAGACAAAGAAATCTCTGCAAAATTATACCTTTACAATCTAATTTGCCCTCCCCTCACGTCACGATTCAGTCCAACAGTAATATATGGGTCTGGGGTAATCTTGTTTGTCATTGGACCTTTTTCTGTCTCTAGACTGGTTGTTCCTTTTCTTTTTACCTCGTTAGCTGTTGCTAACAGCTGTGGCTACCTTGTTTTACTAGTTTGCCCTGGTTTGGGGGCCTTCCTTCATGTAACTAAAAGTTCAAATTAAGTTTAGCAGTATCTAGGTAGAAGTTTAGTTTGCAGAATAAGGCTTCAGCGAATCTAGGTACTCATGCTGAGGTATGTCTAACAAACAGCCTCCCAAATCACACAGAGTGGTTCATTCAGTTTAAAATTTGCTTATTTAAGCTACACTACTAGTGTTCCTTAAGATACAATCCTCACTGATACTAGACTCTAAACTATCTCATGATTTGGAAGGCAAATCCTGACACATAGATGCTTCATTGAAGGAAAACCAGATTTTTCGTCAGGTATTTTAACAATCATATATTAAATGTATACTCTTTGTATCTTATCAATCAATCATTCCAAGGGTTATAGTGAGGGTGAAAAGGAAGCAGTTTAAACATAATTAAAAAGCTAATGTAAAGCAGATAGCTTGCCTTGCATAAATGTTTTGGAAGAGAATTAAATACTGTGATAATAACATCTTGAAATAGGACTTCTAAAATTATCATTATTGATAATTCCCTTCAAGCAGATACATTTTAAGTAGTTTTACTTGGTTAGACTTTATACAGAGCTGTTGACATTGGCTTGAACGCAATCTTCAGTTCATAATAGTGAGATTCTTCTGCGCATTTAGATAACCTGGCACTCTGACTTGTAACAAAGACTCAGCAAACTTTGTGATTCCTGTAGGATGTACATAGATAGAAGACGATTACATAAGATCATTTAGAAGGGAAATATCAGTAATACATAGGCACACATTAGGTAGCATTTGCCACTACTTATTTCTCTGATAACTGCTATAATAAAGAATAAAGGACTCAAAATTTCACAGGTCCAAATTCAGCCATGCAACTGACATATCTCCTGTGGCTGTTCTGCACTGCAGGCACAACCCAAAGAACACATAAACTTATTCTGAAATATTCTTTCTCTCTTTCCTGATTATATAAGAAATTTATTCTCCTTCCTCCTCTCTGTATTTTCTCCTTTGAATGCACAGCAAATGTGAGACTCTGATGAAAAAAATTATCTCCTACCATTACCACTGTAGACATTTAAAATCTTTACGTTTTCCAAATTGACATTTTTATGCTTGTCTGCATTATATGTATAACAGTAGTTGTTATTGATGCTGTTTTCCATGACTTAGCAAATAAAATTATAACCTCTTAAATAGAACTTTCAAGAGTCATTTACACCCTAAATGAGAGTATTTCTCTAGGGAAAAAATAAAAACAACAAAAAACATAACCTTTTGGGCAGTTATTAGATAAAATCAGAGCACTACGTATCTGTTACTGTAGGGTGCTACTTTGATTTCTCATATATAGACTGATTCTCCAGCATATCAGAATGCTTTTTGGATTAGGAAATCACAGAATCACAGAATCACAGAATCACAGAATGTTAAAGGTTGGAAGGGACCTTAAAGATCATCTAGTCCAACCCCCCTGCCAGAGCAGGACCACCTACACTAGAGCGCACAGGAACGCGTCCAGGCGGGTTTTGAATGTCTCAAGAGAAGGAGATTCCACAACCTCCCTGGGCAGCCTGTTCCAGTGCTCGGTCACCCTCACAGTAAAAAAGTTTTTCCTCATATTTTTCTGGAACCTCCTGTGTTCCAGCTTCCACCCATTGCCCCTTGTCTTGTCAGTGGACGCCGCTGAAAAGAGCCTGGCTCCGTCCTCCTGACATTCCCCCTTGACATATTTATAAACATTAATGAAGTCACCCCTCAGCCTCCTCTTCTCCAAGATAAAGACACACAGCTCCTTCAGCCTTTCCTCATAAGGGAGATGTTCCACTCCCTTCACCATCTTTGTGGCTCTACGCTGGACTCTCTCAAGCAGCTCCCTGTCCTTCTTGAACTGAAGGGCCCAGAACTGGACACAATATTCCAGATGTGGCCTCACCAAGGCAGAGTAGAGGGGCAGGAGGACCTCTCTCCACCTACTTGCTACTCCCCTTCTAATACACCCCAGGATGCCATTGGCCTTCTTGGCCACGAGGGCACATTGCTGGTTCATGGTCATCCTGCTGTCCACTAGAACCCCCAGGTCCCTTTCCCCTGTGCTGCTCTCCAGCAGGGCAGTCCCCAACCTATATTGGCACATGGGGTTATTCTTTCCCAAGTGCAAAACTCTACACTTGCCCTTATTAAACTTCATAAGATTTCTCCCCGCCCAGCCCTCCAGCCTGTCTAGGTCTCTCTGAATGGCTGCACAGCCTTCTGGTGTGTCAACCACTCCTCCCAACTTCGTATCATCAGCAAACTTGCTGACAACATTCTCTAATCCCTCATCCAGATCATTGATGAATATATTAAACAGCACAGGCCCAAGCACTGACACCTGAGGGACCCCACTAGACACAGGCATCCAGCCAGACTCGGCCCCATTGACCACAACCTTCTGGCTTCTTCCCTTCAACCAGTTCTCGACCCACCTCACTACCTGGTCATCCAGACCACACTTCCTCAGTTTACCTATGAGGATGCTGTGGGAGACGGTGTCAAAGGCCTTGCTGATGTCCAGGTAGACCACGTCCACTGCATGGCCACCATCCATCCACCTGGTTATGTCTTCATAAAACGCTATCAGGTTGGTCAAACATGACTTCCCCTTGGCAAAGCCATGCTGACTGCTCCTAATAACCTTCTTATCTTTGATATGCCTAGAGACAGTGTCAAGGATAAGATGTTCCATCACCTTTCCAGGGATGGAGGGGAGGCTGATCAGTCTGTAGTTACCTGGGTCATCCTTCCTGCCCTGCTTATAGACTGGAGTGACATTCGCTTTCCTCCAGTCTTCAGGCACCTCACCTGTTACCCATGACTTACCAAAGATGATGGAGAGTGGCCTAGCAATGACTCCCGCCAGCTCCCTCAACACCCGTGGGTGCATCCCATCAGGACCCATGGATTTATGAATGTCCAAGTGTTCAAACTGATCCTTAACCCACTCCTCATCAATCAGGGCAGACTCCTCCTTTGTCATGACTTCCTCTGGGGCCTCAGGGGACTGAGGCTCCTGAGGACGGTCTCCAACAGTGTAGACAGAGGCAAAGAAGGCATTCAGCAACTCTGCCTTCTTTCTGTCCTCTGTCTCCAGGGCACCCACCTCATTCAACAGAGGGCCTACATTGCCTCTAGTATTAGTTTTGTCAGCAATGTATTTGAAGAAGCCCTTTCTGTTGTCTTTGACCTCCCTTGCAAGTTTTAACTCCAAGGAGGCCTTAGCTTTTCTGATTGCCTCCCTACACTCCCTGACAGCTGCCCTGTACTCCACCCAAGTGGCCAGCCCTTCCTTCCACAATTTAAACACCCTCCCTTTCCACCTGAGTCTGCCCAGCAGATCCCTGGTTAACCAAGCAGGTCTCCTGGATCTCTTTCTTGATTTCCTACCTGATGGGATGCACTGATCCTGAGCCTCAAAGAAGTGGTCTTTGAATGCCAACCAACTCTCTTGGGCCCCTTTACCTTGCAGCTCCCTGTCCCAAGGGGTATCGCCCAGCAATTGCTTGAAGAGGCCAAAGTTGGCCCTTCTGAAGCCCAGAGTTGCGATCCTGCTTGCTGTTCTGTTTTTACCACACAGGATCCTGAACTCCACTATCTCATGGTCGCTGCAGTCAAGGTTGCCCTCAACCTTCACTGCTTCAACCAGACCTTCCTTGTTGGTGAACACAAGGTCCAGCAGTGCTCCTCTCCTGGTTGGCTCTGAGAAAGTCACACTAACACCAAGCCATGTCAAATCCCACCCCTCCTCCATTTCCCTCTGATTATGAGTGCCAAATAGCATCAAACCAAGATCTATAGGTTGGCCAGTTCTTAATCTAGTTAGTATATCACATGATGATAAGATCGTAGTGACCATATTTGCTTGGCAATGAGTGAGATTCTTTGCAGAATCCAAAATGTTTGATGTTTGTGTACTACATTTGCAACCTTATCAAAGAATGATAGAAGATTAGTTGACAATATTCTTTGGAATAAATTATATGTCTTTAATTTTTTAGTAGTTAAATAATACACAAGGTACTGTATTGTTTGGCCCAGAGCTGATATCTTATTCGCAGACAGAGTCAATCCTGTTTCTTTTTTAAAGTGTTAATTCAACATTAGCTTTCTTGCAGTGTTATAAAGCTAAATGAAAATCAGTGTTAGTGAGTCAGTTCGTTAGCCAGCATTTTCAGAATTCTTTTAGGTAATTTACATAAACTGTTGGTTTTGGAAGTACTGTTAGAATGTCCCTTAGATACTGTTAGGATATAAATTACTTCATAATTGTCATTGGTATAAGTAGGTATTATGTGAATATTTTTTTCTATCTTTGTAACAGTGTAATTTATGAAAAAACCCAGCTCTTGCCCCTTAATACTGACATTTCATTCATATTAATGTAATAAGCAATTTTGATTTCTTTAACTTTTAAAGTAAGAAAACACAAATGGAAAACCATATGCAATATAAATTTATGTGCATATAAATATATGAGTTTACATGAGTCTGTCATTGTTTTTTTATTAGCAGTGACCATGAAGCGATAGAATTCAAGATCCTCATAGCAATTAAAAGGGTGTATTCCAAGCTTACGACCTGGGACTTCAGGCAAACAGACTTCGATCGCTTCAGGGATCTGATGACCAAAATGCTGTGAGACAAAGCCCTAGAGGGAAGGGGGGCCCAGGACAGCTGGTGAGTATTCAAGGATCACCTTCTCCGTGCCTAGGAGCAAAGTATACTGACAAAAAGGTGTCGCGGGTTAGGGCTGAGCCGGTCACTAACGTGGACAGACACTCTCTAACTCCCTCTTCTCCCCCCTCAAATGGGAAGAGAAAAGGGAATGAGGCAGAGAGACTGACGTGTTAGAGAAGAAAAAATAAACTAGAACAGCTTTAATGAGAATAATGGAAATAATAGTGAAAAGATAAAAGTAAAGAACTATATACAACTACAGATAGTAGCCCGATATCAAACCCGACTCCCTCCCCCGATAGAAATCACCACTGGTGCTGCAGAGCAGGAGGCACTGGGGGAACCCCAGGCTCAGCGGCGGCAGGAGCTGGATACAGGGAACTGAATTCAAGAACTCAGGATCCGGATCAAAATCAGGAGGTCAGATGGAATCCTCTCTGGATACCGACCATTGCAGAAAAGGAGGGCGAAAAGACCGAAAAAGGGTCAAAAGGCAAAAAGGGCCGAAACTCCCGTGATCACTCAATTTATACTAAATATGACGTATATGGGATGGAATACTCTCGTTGGTCACCTGTCCTGTCTGTTACGCCTCGGAGGTGCAACCTTTTACTTCCTTGTGCCCCCTCTAACTACCCAGCACCCCCAGCGTGGCACACAAGAGCCAGCAATGGCCTTGGTCACTATAGGAATAAGTATCAGCAAGAACCTTTCTGCATCCCAGTCCCAGGCAGTAAAGGTAAACATCAGGTGTTGTCACTGCCGGTAGCACACACTGTCTGCACAAACATGCTGCTGACTTCAGAACATGCAGCCTTTTAGAAGATACTAAACTGGAAAGTAAAAATCACTAAACAGGACTGGGTTTTTTGCTAAACCCAGGACAAAAGGAAGGCAGGAAAGAACACTAGGAGACCTGCCTGGATGAGCAAGGAGCTCCTGGACACATTGCCACACAAAAAGAAAATTTACAAGTAGTGGAAGATAGGATGGCTAGAATGAGGGACATATAAGGAAGCTGCCCGAGCAGCAAGACAACAGGTTAGAAAAGTGAAAGCTCAGTTAGAATTAAATCTAGCCAGGGAGATCAAGGGAAACAGACAAAGTTTCTTGAGGTATATTAATGGTAAGAAAAAGACCAGGGAAGGTCTGGGACCGCTCAGAAAGGAAACTGGTGAACTGGTTACATGTGATTTGGAAAGGCTGTGGTTCTCAATGACTTCTTTTCCCCTGTCTTCACTGTCAAGGGCTTCAGCCACAATCCCAAAGTCACAGAAGAAAATGGCAGGGGCTGGATGAAAGAACTGCCTATCATAATCGAAGATCAGGTTCGTGACCATCTGATGAACCTGAAAGTGTACAAGCTCATGGGACCTAATGGGACACACTCATGGGTACTGAGGGAACTGGCACATGAGGTTGCTAAACTCCTCTCTATTATATTCCAAAAGTCATGACAGTCCAGTGAAGTCCCCACTGCCTGGAAAAGGGGAAACATAACCCCCATTTTCAAAAAAAGAAGGATGAGCTGGGGAGCTATAGGCCAGTCAATCTCACCTCCGTGCCTGGTAAGATTATGCAGCAGATCCCCCTGGAGGCATTGAGTGCACCCTCAGCAAGTTTGCCGATGACACCAAGCTGTGTGGGGCGGCTGACACCCTGGAGGGTCGGGATGCCATCCAGAGGGATCTCAACAGGTGGGAGAGGTGGGCCCAGGTTAACCTCATGACGTTCAACAAGATCAAGTGCAAGGTCTTCCATCTGGGTCGGGCAATCCCAAACACAAATACAGGCTGGGCAGTGACTGGCTTGAGAGAAGCCCTGAAGAAAAGGACTTGGGGGTACTGGTGGATGAGAAGCTCAACATGAACCGTCAGTGTGCACTTGCAGCCCAGAAAGCCAATCATGTCCTGGGCTGCATCAAGAGGTGCGTGGCCAGCAGGCCAAGGGAGGTGATTCTCCCCCTCTACTCCACTCTTGTGAGACCCCACCTGGAGTACTGGTCCAGTTCTGGAGCCCACAGAACAAGAAAGATATGGACGTGCTGGAGTGTGTCCAGAGAAAGGCCACGAGGATGATCAGAGGACCTCTCCTATGAAGACAGACTGAAAGAGTTGGGGTTGTTCAGTTGGGAGAAAAGAAGGCTCTGAGAAGACCTTATTGTGGCCTTCCAGTATCTCAAGGGGACCTAAAAGAAAGCTGTTGAGGGGCTTTTTAGGATGTCGGGTAGTGATAGGACAAGAGGGAACAGATTGAAGCTAGAGATGGATCAGTTCAGACTGGACATTAAGAAGAAGTTCTTCACCATGAGGGTGGTGAGACACTGGAAGAGGTTGCCCAGAGAGGTGGTGGAAACCCCATTCCTGGAAGTTTTTAAGCCCAGGTTGGATGGGGCTCTGAGCAGCCTGATCTAGTGGGAGGTGTCCCTGCCCATGGCAGGGGTGTTGGAACTAGGTGATATTTAAGGTTCCTTCCAACCCTGACAATTCTATGATTCTATGATATACATATACTTATCTATATACATATATGTTGGTAAATTTCTGTACTAAACATACATATAAACTATACATACCCATAAATATGTTTATAAATAGTTAATGTATTACTTACAATTATATAGTTGCCTTCTTATTATCCTTAAATTTTCCATAGTACCTTTTTTGGTATCTCTTCAATAAATTTTGATCTTGAATTTTGTTCCTTTTTATATACCTTGCCTTCATTTATTGAATGTTTTTACATTAAAAGCTGCTTTATTGATTTCTTATAAAATAAATTTTACAAAATATTTTACATTTAAGTTAATAGTGCTGAAGGTTATCAAAACAATTGTCTTCAAGAATTTCTAAATAATATTTGGAAATTGCACTTTTATACTCATATTCTTATTTCAAGTGACTTGTTTTCAGAATTATTTTGACAAAAGATTTTCTTGACTTGGTGTTATTAAATAAATGTTATGTACTACAAAAATATAAAAGTCCAAGTGTGACAGCTTTTGAGTTTAGGTTAAAGCAATTTAGTTTTAAGAAATATGTACTGTAAGGTTTTGAAACTCATCTAGCCATGTCTAGACACAGAAAGCAATTTAAATCTCCTAAATATTAAATCACATAAAGTAAATTGTGAGAACAGCAAGTATTCCCCCTTTGCTCTGGTGAGACCCCACCTCAAATACTGCGTCCAATTCTAGTGTCCTCACCTTAAGAGGGACATAGATCTGTTGGAACTAGTTGAGAAGAGGGCCACAAATATGATCCAGGGCCTGGAGCACCTCTGCTGTGAGGATAGGTAAAGGGAACTGGGATTGTTCAGTCTTGAAAACAGAAGACTCGGGAATGACCTTATAACTGCCTTCCAGTACCTGAAGGGAACCTACAGAAAGGCTGAGGAGGGACTTTTTACTAAAGTGTCCACAAATAGGACGAGGGGAAATGGATTTAAGTTAAAGGAAAACAGATTTAGATTGGATCTTAGAAAGAAATTCTTAAGTACAATGGTGGCAAGACTCTGGAATAAGTTGTCCAGAGAAGCTGTGGATGTCTCCTCCCTGGAGGTGTTAAAGGCCAGGTTGGATGAGGCCTTGAGTAACCTGGTCTTGTTGAGAGGCGTCCCTGCCCATGGTGGGGAGGTTGGATAAGATGATCTCTAAGGTCCCTTCCTACCTACACCATTCTATGATTCCATGAAATGTTATTACTGTTTAGGGAATATTCTAGATGGGTCCAAAACATAAAAAACTTCATTTTGTGTATAAAAGCAAAATTTGAGCTAATTCTTATTTAATTTTTTTCTTGTTATTCCATGAGACTAAGTTCAGGTGTACACCCTTTATTAAGAAGAATGATTTGGCACTAATATATGCTTCAAGAAGACATCTTTCTTTGGAATATTCCTTCTTGTTAAAAAATATTCTTACTTTGCCATCCTTGGGAAATTCCAGGTATGCTATTATATTAGGAAAATCCTTCCTTCTTTTGCTGTTAATGTCTTGGTAGGAACTGATAAAATTGCTTTCCAAGAGAGGGTTGTGAGCTACAGCCTGGTATTCTAGACATCTAAAGAAACTTAGCAAAAGTTTTTAAATTCAGGAAATGACTGAAGAAGCCATAAGCTATGTCACCTCCTTCACACTAGGTAAGATCAATGATGCTGTATAGTGCCAGCCAAGCGTTTTCACCGAGTGGCAGGTGACAACACACAAATAACAATGAATATCTTGGTAAATACATGGTAATGAAATACGTGGTAAAACTCTAAATCCCTGCTTTTGTATGCAGTGTGATTAGTTAGGTACGTATTGTGAATACTTTGTATCAGAATGGTGTGTCTAAGTGATAATTATAAGATTAAATTGTGGCTCAATTGACTTTGCTGAGTGATAACCAGTTAAGCTAGTTATCAATAAATATCTTAGCCCTCTTTGGCATATAATATGGTAAGTAATGTGAATGAGTTTAGTGTAGCATGTCAGGTCTTACAGCCTGTATACATGACAGTTGTTTTCTTCTCTGCAAAAACCCTCTATTATAAAAAAATAGAAAGTATTAATTCTCAAACATTATTAATCTTTTACATTTCAAATAAGTAGAGAAGAAAAAAATAAAAGGAAAAAAAAAAAAAGAGGGAATAAGACTGTTTCCCCATTCCAGACCTGATGTACCATGATCTGTACCAATACCTAGGGTTAAAGATGTGGCAAATGGAATCTTGTTTGAAAAAAATCAAGATGACAACTGATATAGTGTAAATATAATCACAGACTATATCAATCTCAGTATTTCACAAAATAACACTTAGAGAACTAATCCTAAAAGGAACTTTGGTGCAGTTATTTTAATTAAGGAAGAGAAAGTTAGTTATCTCTACTTCTATTTTAATCTATAATTTGTTTGATGAAAAGCTTCCAAACTATAAAGCAGTTTGGGTAAAGCTATATTCATTGACAAATCTATGTCCAATTTGACTAATTGGTTCAGCTTAGTAAAAAGGAGTAAGTCCCACTGTAACTGGTTAATCAAGTATTTTAAAAAAATGGTTTATAGGAAACAAGAAACACAGATTCAGGCGTTTGTCCCAGTCTGCTTGAAAAAGCAGGTTTGATTTGAGGCTCCTGGTGTCTTAATTGAAGAGGTTTTATATTTTTCTTTCAAACACATCTCCACTGTAAAGTAGATTCTGTATATTTTTATTCATTTTCCTACAATAATGGTAATAATTCTGGCCACAACAGCCCCCAGAAGTGCTACAGGCTTGCGAAGAGTGGCTGAATGTGAGCCAGCAGTGTGTCCAGGTGATCAAGAAGGCCAATGGCATCCTGGTCTGTATCAGGAATAGTGTGTCTGGCAGGACCAGGGAAGTGATCATGCCCCTGTACTCGATACTGGTGAGGCTGCATCTTGAGTACTGTCTTCAGTTTTGGACCCCTCACTACAAGAAGGACATTAAGGTACTAGAGCATGTCCAAAGAAGGGCAACAAAGCTGGTAAAGGGTCTAGAGTGCATGTCTTATGAGAAACAGCTGAGAGAACTGGGGTTGTTTAGCCTGGTTTTCTCCAGGCTGAGGGGAGACTTTATCGGTCTCTATAGCTACCTGAAAGGAAGCGGTAGTGAGATGGGGGTCAGTCTGTTCAACTAAGTAAGAAGAAAATGGCTTCAAGTTGTGCCAAGGGACATTTAGATTTAGTATTAGGAATAATTTCTTTAACAAAAGGCTTATTGGGCATTGGAATATATTGCCCATGGCAGTGTTGGAGTCCCCATTGCTGGAGGTATTTAAGAATTATGCAAACACAGTGCTTAACGGTATGACTTGGTCTAGGACTTGTCACTGTTAAGTTAATGATTGGACTCAAAAGTCTTTTCCAATCTAGGTAGTTCTGTGATTCTGTGATAATGGGGTTCTATTTTTGATTAATTATTATTAACATATAGGAGTATGTTGAAATATTTCTGTAGGTGTTTACAGACGTGTTTAAGCTCTTGCTGTAGTCCATGATGATAAGACACAATCTGAGTGCCCTCTGAGACACTATAGGGTATCCAAGAAATATACATGAGGTTAGCAGGAAATGACCAAGGAGTTATGATGACCTATGCACCTTCGCAGTGGGTGATAAAGTTGAGGAACACATTCTATTTAGGTGTCACAACTATCAAAAGGATTTTATGGGCAATATATTGTTGCCTGAAGATAACATTCTTGTGTCACTTGAAATGGCCAATGCTAGCCAAGGTATGTACACACCTGGACTGTGATACAAGGACTTGTAGAAAACCTGTACCCTTCTGGACCAGCACTTGCAGGCAGGTTCCCTGGATCCAGGAAAAGGGGTAGTAGCCATGGTAGTGTTGGGTAGACAGTTGGACTAGATGATCTTAGATGTCTTTTCCAACTTTAATGATTCTGTGATTCTGTGATTCTATAATAAAATCCATGCAGATAACTCCATGAGATATAAACCTATTTCCACATCTGGATCCAGACACACCTAGACAACTCTCTGAGAAAGGGTTTAGAAAGCAGGGGGGTCCTCTCTGAACCTCATGATTCAATGGGAGGTTTATTCTTACTCTGTGTATTTCTTCCATTAAACAAACAAACAAAAAAAAAAAATCAAATTTGAGACTAAGAAGGAACCTAGCCTCACCTAAGTTCCATTAGTTTTTTTCTAAATGGATCCACTTTGAACCTCAACAGCAGTGCCTTTCTTATTCTTTTGCATCTCCAGTTTCTGTGTAAATCATTCTAGTTTTATTCTAACTTGATTTTCTTTTTTATGTTTCTTCCATGTAGTAAATACTAGAGTGAATCTTGCCGTCCAACTTTGTTAAATTGCACTTTTGCACTATCATATTAAAATCACTTTTCCTAATACCTTTAAGGTGATACTTTAAGCAATTTAAACCAAGGGATTATTTAGTTTACATTTTCCTAGATATGACTGTCAGATAGTTTTTGACAGGTTGTTTTCTTGACACTAGAATAGACTGCCTAGGGAGGTGGTTGAGTCGCCATCCCTGGATGTGTTTAAGTGTCGCTTAGATGTGGTGTTGGGTGTTATGATTTAGGGGTGAACTTGTAGTGTGGGGTTAATGGTTGGACTCGATGATCCCAAGGATCTTTTCCAGCCTGAACTGTTCCATGATTCTATGATTCTATGATTCTTTGGTAGTCCCAGCACACTTTAGTGAGGCAGACAAACACAATTACATTTGTGCAACATTACATGACTGAAGGCACCAGATGTATTGCAATGAGACTCCCACTATAAGATACAGGGGAAAATTGTCTCATGTTTTTTGTTGTTTTTTTTTTTGTATAAAGAAATGAGGACATCTATAAACATTTTGAAATAACAAATTAAGAAAAATAGATTGCTTTATAAAATATTCATGCAGTCCTTTCAAGAGAAGACAAGCTGGTGATTTACAGAAATCAAAATAAATTCAGAATAAAAAAAGACAAACCTATACGTTAAGTCTTAAAATGTCTCAATATAAAAAAAAAAAGTATGACTTTCCTTTAAAAAGTGTTTGAGAAATGTGTAAAGTAACTATCTACTGTAAGAAAGAGAAACAAGCAGATATAAAAAAATACTCCAAGTAATATGGTAATGAACTGAAATATAAAGGCCCAAAGTAGAAGTTCTTAACTCATGGTGTCATAGGAAACTAGGAGAATTTAGGTTACACTTGTACAGCTGTGTCTTTCATGTTGAAAATCCACTAGCTTACTGCACTAATACTTGAATCTGACACTGGAAAATCTGCTAAAAATCTGTATATAAAAAAAAAAGACTTTCGAAATTAACTGTTGTCTAGCTTCTAAACAAAAAGGTAAGTACCCATAAGAATAGGAAAAAAAACCCAAACACCCAAAACTGGCAGTGTATTTGGAAATAGCAATTTCTAGTAAATCTATTTAGAGTAGGGATGAACACAAAGATGTGAAGATCTTTTAACTCTTTTTAATTTATTTTTTTTAAAAAAAATGTTGATAAGAAGTGGTATAGCCAAACTTTTCCTATTTATAGTAGAAGAAAGGACACATGATTCACACCTACAAGCTCTCTCAGAATAATTTGTAAAGTCTTTACATTTCACTTTTGTCTGTGTGAATATTAAAGAAAATAAGGTCACAATAAAGCATTTCTAAGTATCACATCCTATATCAGATTAATAGTTTCAGTTTTACCAGTTCTAGCACGAAGGGAGCAGTTAAAGAAGTTCTTTGGAGAGATACAAAAGGTTGTCCCTGACTGGATGAAAATTTGTGGCTTGTCAATAAAGCTAAAACATTTTTAAAATACATATTTTTAGATCTTTCCATTGGTTTGGTATTTTAGATTGATATTGATAGGAAACATAAAGAGCCACTGAAGTCTCTTCTAATATAAGATGAATAACATTATAAGCACTTCATAAATGAATACTCAAGTTCAGGTTTTATTATGCCTGTGTTTGTTCATATCTCTTCATTTACTGGTTTTTACAGTTCTATGAATGTTAGCCAATTTCCAAGTAGTTTTTTAATAAACAACAACAAAATGATGCAATGAATTTACCAACTTGCATAAACGTTTTAAATGTTCCTCTATGTAGTAATTACCCAGTCAGACCATCTCAAGGTATTGACTTTCCCCCCGCCTTTTTTTTTTTTTGAAAAAGGGAGATGAAATATAGGAAGTTTTGATCATTGCTAAGTGTTGGTTATTTTCTTGGCTCTCAAAAAGAAAATGTCAGAAGATTGGCTGAATCACTCCATCATCAGAACCATTTGATTTACACTTTTGTGCATTTATTTGTGTCTTTGATGAGTTATAAATGATGTCTGAACGTCCTTTTGAGGAAAGACCTTTTTGTTCTAACATAGTTTCTCTACTGTACAGATGCCTTGTCACACAATTTTGTCTCCTAATAAAAGGAAAAAAGACATTTGAATGACAGGGAAGCACAGGAAATACTCTTCTACAGTCCTGTCAACCAAAATATGGGCAAGAAACACTGGCTATTGTAAGAAACTGGAATTATGTCATGTTGTATATGTAAAGTGTAAACCACACTTTAATTTTATTATTTTTTTTTTAACAGCCTGCTGTGTGAGCCAGGATATCGTGGTGTTGCTGTAGAGGTCAGAATTTGTCTCCTGCCTTAAAATTGATAACATTTGTATAAAAGATCTGCAGTATAACATTAAGTCATTCCATTCATATCATTAAAACTGTACTACATTAGAGAAAAGACTCATCTGGTGTCTGACATGCAGAAACCACCAATGGAGAATCTCAGACAACTTACTACAAGAATGTAATAAACATTTTCTTAAAGTTTATACTGGTGGTGCTCCAGAGACTCCACAGGCCAGAGGAGGTATCCTTGGATACATCTTTCAGTAAATGTCTGTTGAATTGAATTATTTAAATTAAAACCTCTATTCATCTGACCATTTAATAAATAGAAAGTGAAAGAAGACGATGTAGTGTGTCTGCATGGTGTGGGTGGAGTTTTTCTGTATGTATATCTATCTGTCTGAAATAAAGATAACTTGTGTGTTTTGAAGCATCACAGAAGGAGAGAAGAATAAAAAGACAAAATCAACACTCATTTGATCGCATTTTTTTTTTCAACAACTGATTGTTCAGGTTTTGTATCTAACATATTCACAAATAAGTATAAATTTAAAGAATAATATTTCATGGAAGTATGGAAAAAAGTAGATTTCTGTAAGTAGTTAGAAGTAAGTCAATAAGGCAAAAACAAAGAGTAGTTCACTGCTCTTCTCCATACATCTCAGAGGAACGTTGTGAAATCTCCACACAAATAATTTTACAGAAATGTCTGTATTCATCTCACTCTTCAGTGTTACAGAAGCTATTGAGATGAAAGGCTATTATCTTGTATAGTATGCATGATTTACCTATATGCTAGATTTCTGTGGGTTTTGTTGTTTTTTTAATCTATTTTTCTAAACAATTACTTTAATAGAAATATTTACAATTCAAATTTCTCTTTTCATCATTTTTTTTCACTTTAGGGTAGTTTTATCAACATGCAAATCAATAATTCAGAACTTGCTACAGAATGAAATAAAGATTTGATAAACAAGAAAAAAAAAGGTAGCTTCTGGATACAGGCAGTTTTTTCTCAGCTTCTGACTCCCATGAACATCACAAAAACTCAAAATAACTCTTTAAAAGATTCATTGCATTTGTTACTGTTTTTACAAATTACGTTTCTTTTTCTATGACCCCAAATTTATTTTTCATCTCTTCCTTCTATTTAGGACAGTGTATTCATCCTAAAACTATCAAAAATATCTGATTACCAGATATTTCAAAGTGAACGGATGATTGCAGAAACAGATGAAAGTGTCATGAACATTCCAAAAGGGCCTGCCCACTTAGCCAACAATGGAATGGACAAAAGATGCTCAGAAATCAGTCTGCAGTAGTCACTCTGACCTCCTAAACAGAGGATGTCCATAGTCACTGACGAAACACAAGTGCCCACTATCAGTGGGTCAATTAACCATTGTTTCCATTAGTTGAAAAGATCACACAGACAAGCCTAACCAGTCCAAAAGGTTCCTGCAGTGTGTTGATGACAATTTTCTGCTGCAGGTGGTTGAAGAACCAATGAGGAGAGGTGTGATGCTGGCCCTTGTATTAGCGAACAAAGAAGATCTGGTCATGGATGTTAAGGTTAGGGGCAGTCTTGACCGTAGTGACCACAACAGGGTGCAGTTTAGTACGGTTAGGGAAAGAAGAAAGGTAATAAACAGAATTTCTACCCCGGTTTTTAAGAAGGCTGACTTTGTTGTCTTCAAAGATCTACTTTGAAGTATCCCATAAGCTAGGGCTCTAGAAGGTAAGTGAACTCAAGACAGCAGGTCACTATTCAGGCTCTACCTCCATCAAGATCAGAATAAATGTATTCCCTTGAAAAAAAAAAAAAATCAAGCAGAAGAGACAAGGAACCTGCATGGATAAACATGATGCTTCTGGAAAAACTCAAATAGAAGAGGAAAATTTACAATATATGGAAAAAGAGTCTGGTTATTAGGAGGATTATAGAAATGCTTCAAGAGAATGTGCAGACTCAAGAAGAAAGGTCAAGGCTCTCCTGAAACTTAGTCTGGCTAGGGAGGTGAAAGAAAATAAAACCTTCTTCAAATACATCAATGAGAAAAGAAAGAGTAGGAGAAAAGTGGGTCCGCTGCTAATGAGGTGGGAGATAAGATAACAGAAGATGCAGAGATGACAAAATTGTTGAATATCTTCTTTTCCTCAGTCTTTCCTTCTAACACCAGCCCTCAGGAATTCCAGCAACTAGAAGAAGGGAGTAAAATTGGAGCAAGAAAGGCTCCCCACTGTTCAGAGAGGATTGACTTAGAGACCTCCTAGACAAACTGATAACACTCAAATCCATGGGCCCCGATGGCGTGCATCCACTTGCACTGAGAAAACTGGCTGAAGTTGTTGCTGAGCCCCTCTCCATCATTTCTGAAAAATCATGGGGAATGGGAGAGGTGCCTGAGGACTGCGAGAAAGCCAATGTCTCTCTAGTCTTAAAAAAAGGGCAAGGAGGACCCAGGCACCTACAGACCCGTCAGCTTCACCTCCATCCTTGGAAAGGTGATGGAGCAGCTTGTTCTGAAAGTCATCTCTAACCAAATGGAAGAAGAGGTTATCAGGACTAACAAACATGAATTTACCAATGGGAAATCTTACTTGACTAATCTGATATCATTCTATGAAGGTGTGACCAAATGGGTAAAAGAAGGGAAACCAGTGAATGTCATACACCTTGACTTCAGTAAGGCTTTTGATACTGTCTCCCATAAAATCGTCACAGGTAAACTCAAGAATTGTGGGATAGATGATTGGACTGTAAGGTGGATTGTTAGCTGTCTCAACAACAGATTTCAGAGGGTTGTGATCAGCAGCACAGAATCAAATTGGGGGCCTGTGGCCAGTGGTGTTCACCAAGGATCAGTAATGGCTCCAGTTTTGTTCCATATCTTCATCAATGACCTGGATGAGGGGATAGAATGCATCCGCAGCAAGTTCACTGATGATATGGAACTGAGGGGGGTGGCTGACACACAGGAAGGTTGCGCTGCCATCCAATGAGATCTGGACAGGCTGGAGAGCTGGCACAAAGGTGAACCTGATTAAGTTCAATAAGGACAAGTGTAGAGTCCTGCATCTGATGTGGAATAACATCAGACACCAGTACAGATTGGGGGCCATCCTGCTGGAAAGCAGCCCCGTGGAGAAAGACCTTGGAGTCTTAGTGGGCAGTAAGTTGTCTATGGGAGAGCAACGTACCCTTGTGGCCAAGAGGGCAAATGGTATCCTGGGGTGCACTAAGAAATGTGTGTCTAGCAGGTCTGTGGAGGTTCTCCTCTCCCTTTTTACTTCCCTGGTGAGACCACACCTGGAATACTGTATCCAGTTTTGGTGCGCCCAGTTCAAGAGAGAAGAGGATCTACTGGAAAGACTTCAAGAGAGAGTTACAAGGCTGATTAAGGGACTTCACATTTCTCATATGAAGATAGATTGAAAGAACTGTGGCAGTTTAGTCTTGATAAGAGAAAGTTGAGAGGAGATCTTATTAATGTGTACAAATATCTGAGGATGGGTGTCAAGAGGAAGGCGCCAGTTTCTTTTCAATGGTGCCCAGTAATAAGACAAGGAATAATGGGTGTAAGCTAGAACATACGAAGCTCCACCTCAACATGAGGAGAAACTTTTTTTCTGTGAGGGTGACGGAGTACTGGCACAGGCTGTCCAGGGAGGTTGTCTATTCTCCTTCCCTGGAGACTTTCAAAACCCACCTGGCTGAGTTCCTGTGTGGCCTGCCCTAGGTGATCCTGCATTGGTGGGGGGGAGTTGGACTAGATGATCTCTAGATGTCCCTTCCAACCCCTAACATTCTATGATTTTATGATTCTATGATTCTATGAAAAGGTTCTTATGGTATGGCTCACTCTAAAATCTCACTTTACTGTAGTCTTTGCTCTTAACTGTCTAACCGTGGTGGATTTTGGTTACCTAAATATAAGTGTCAGGTAACACATCAAATCTGCTGGACAATCCAAAATGTTCATAGAGGACAGAAGGAGACCCTTGAGGGAAACTTTTCTGGAGGAGCAGCCTGAAGCCAGCTGAAATATGTTACATCAACTCAAATGGCTCTAGGCAGAATGGCAAAATACTCACTTTAGAAAGAGTTACAGGTATATTTGGTTACAGGCATATAGCTACAGGTTACAGGCATATTTGGTTATTATTTCTGAGCTCCTGCTGTAGTCAATGGATCTACAATAAATATGTAGGACTTGATTCAGTTGTTTTCACAGGGGCATCTGTTGTCATCTGAAATGCCAGTGAATTCATGACTCTAGATGCATGGATGTTTCCTGTGTCATTTCCCGCCCTCTCTGGGTGTCTTGGATATACTAGCATTGTTGAGATGGCACCAGAAGTGTAAGTTAAATCAGTTGAGTAGAGCCTTTCATAATAAATAACAGTTTAAGATACCTTTAAATATCACCTTAGGGTTTAAATCTGTGTTTTAGTCTATTAATACATGGATATATTTCAAAGAGCATTGATCATTAAAAGGCTCCCATAGCTTAGCTGAAGCAACTTAGTGCTCAGTATTTCTAAAAATTGGAAGAAACTAATGCATTGGGCAACGATGAGAATAAATTCTGTTGATATTTATCTTGTAAAATACGCAGATACATTTTGGCAGTGCATAAAGAGTAGTCATTTATACCTTATTAACACACATTTTAAAAAACCTTATGCAATGTTGATGTTACAACGCAAAATGATTTTATTGAAAAATTGCACCGAAAATGAAAAAAAAAAAGTATTCATAAGCTTTTTCTCTTGAGCAGTTACACCACAGAATAACATGCATAACGATGCAGACAGATACAATATTCTTTACAATCTCCATGCCATACATTGAACTTTTTTCTATATTAAAGTCATGTGGCTGAGTGGTAGGTCTCAGGACTTTTCTCTGTGACATTAGCTGAATAGCTCAGAGGAACAAACTTGTTCAGTGAAAAAGGGAAAAATCATTAAGATTTACCTTTTATTCTCTAAATCTTTCACAATGTTCTGACCAAAGTGTGAAGAACAGAGGCAATGAGCATCTGAAGAGGAGCAATACCAAAAGAAAGAATGGCAAAGTCACATTTGAGTCATATTTCATTTCAATGCAATTTTGTTCTCTCCCTGTTCCGTCTTTTCATCTGTATCGAAAATAAGGAGAGAGTTCAGCCACTCCAAAGAGAAAACAAAAGAGCACAAAATTAAAACCTTCTCAAAAGCTGTCTGTAAAAATGACTGCTCTAATTCAAACTTTTCTTTGTTGCCCATGTGAGTACATTATGAAACATATATCAGGCATGCACAGTTCCAGATAAGATGCTATCAACTTTAAAGTATGTTTTTATGTCTCACACATATTTGAAGAGAATGCCTATCAGATGGAACACTTTCCTGGAAACAGCTGCATCCCTCTATATTCCCACTTGATTTTCTTATAGAGAAAGACTCCACAGACATGAAAAATTGTGCTTATGGAATTATTTCACCTAATGTGAAAAGAGAAAGGACAAGACTGCATCATTATCCAAATAGCCAGATAAAGTTAACCTTTGAACAAGTAGTAGAGCATGTACTTTGGAGACCATAACTTGCACCATTGTGCAATCTTAGTCATACTGAAAAATTAATAAATGTGCACACGCAATATGTATTTTTTTTTAATTTAGAGTCTGTCAAAAGCTAGCTTCATTAGCATGAAATCCAAATAACTTCATTATGTATTCCACATTTTCTCTACTAACAAATCCTTTCTGTGGTGGTGTATTTGTATATAAAAGTGGGTAAACTGACACATTTGGTTTTACGAATCAAATGTTAAAAATGTTAAGACTGTACTGTCTAAGCTAAAAAAAGGCAATTTTTTTTCTTGGTATTCTCCTCTACTATATGGCCTCCGTACTGTACTGAAGGAGTGAACACCATTAATTTTACAACTCTTCCTAAACTGAGATAGGCACCATTCCAGTCCTGAACATCTGATGCAGACATAAAGTGGATATACCTTTCCAAGAATCAGACCAAAGATTCGTTAAATATGTACACTCCTTGTAAAGCATGAAAAATTAGAGGTTACTGTCTGCGATTGTCTGCATGAATGGGAATAAATCTAACTCTAAGATGATGAGACTTATAAAACAAAGAAACTGATTTTCATTCTAATAATGTTATGCAAAACAGTGGAATTAAAAACTGAAGCCCTGATGTACTAAACAGAGTTGTTATTTTACCGTAGAATCGTTCACGGACTGAGAAACATCTATTTTAACAACAATTAGAACCTAAAGTATCTGTAAATGACAAAGGTTCTGTTCTCAGTTTTGGAACTTAGTTTACACTGAAGTATAATTTACTGCTCTATTGCTTGTGTCCAGAGATGAAAGAAATTAATACAGATTTTATAGGGATTTGGGAAAGACTGAGAGCATGCTTTCAACAGTAATGGAAAGAATGGCAGACACTTGGCTGATGTGATTACCTTACTGGCATTTGGATTTTATTGTCCTTATTTACCATGCATAATATGTTAGTGTGGCTATAGTAATTCCTTAGTGTTTTCTTATTTGAAATGGAAGGGAAAATAAATAAATAAATAAACTCATCTTTTTAAATTAGAAATGCATTGTTTTCTAAAAGTAAGTGATTAACCAAATTTTAAAAAGCCATGGAAGACGAAAGCTGGTTAAAGGACTCTAGATATAGCCCCTTGTTGGAGGAAGTTCTGTTGCTAAGCAACAAAGCCCACAAAGTGTTGGGTTCATAAAATGCTGATTAATTAATATACTTAGCAGATAGTGAACAAAACCATTAATTGTACTTGAAAGGTCATATTACAGAAGCAGGTGAAACACTTCAGGTAACAGCTTTAACATTCATTCAAAATTAGAGCCCACAATCAAACTTCCATTTCTGCTGGTGGGGTGTGAAAAACTGGACACTGCTGCAAATTTAAGTCTATGTATGTCTGTGTCCAATGTCCACTGGTTTGATGGCTTATTATCTTACTACGAAAGGTAAATAAAGCTGGTGTGGGTTATGAGAAATGAATGGTCACAAGAATCGCTAAGAAGCTAATTAGAAATATACCACCCGACTTCTGATTATAAATCAAATAATAAAACTAAACAAAGGTGGTGGTTTTAGGTATCTGTTTCATTTTCAGGTGCTGAACAAAGCTGGGACTGCTGGAGAATAGGAGATGAATGACTTATATTGTAATTTAATAGACTAATTACAGAAACATCGCAAAAGCTTCAACCTTGTAGGAGAAACTTAAACTGAGATGTCTTGAAAGATCAAAAAAAAAATTAAATAGAATTTAGAACGGAGAGGCTTTACAAAAAGGCACACAGGATCATGCAAAATTAATCAAGAAAGCCGTATTAGAAATCCCATACAGAAGTGTGATTTTGCTAAAGCTTTGCAACATTTTAAGGCCCATAATGTCAGAATATAGAGCATGGAAGTGAAAAAAATATGTAACAAACATAATGGTAAGCAGAGCAATTAAAAAAAAAGAAACTTGAGTAGCCCAGAATGTTATGAACATGAAAGTAACAATGGACACCAAGAAATTTTTCCTTGGTGGAGGTATGACTGTCTCAGGTGTCTGTATCCAGAAAAAAAAACCAAATAAAAATTAAAAAAACCACACAAAACATTGTTCTTGCTGCATGTAGATACATGATGAGTTTTTGGAATGTTTTAAGAAAAAACAAAATCAGTGAATTTTACACAAACTTTTCCTGTAGAAGATGTAAGCATCCCCTCTGGATGAGAGATCTAGAACTAGTTTTTGTGTTTAATCACCAAAAATTATACAAAATACCCACACCTCCTCATTACAAGAATAATATAGAAAGAAAAATGTGGCCAACTGTGCTAGTGGTCTTTATAGTCTCCACTGTGCGAGGTTAGAAGACACTGTTAGTCCAGAATGTCTTGGAGAATTTCAAAAACTGTACCAAACACCTATTGAACTAAGCAGTCTGAGTTATGACATTTTGGGACAAAGAATCAGACCAGATGCTATTAGACAGATACCGTCTGATCTGAGGTCAAAGAAGGAAGCATAAAATACACCTAAGCATTTTTAGAGAGCTAGATGATGATGATGATTATTATTAATAATAATAATAATAATTTTTATAAGCCAGTATATAATGTAACTTCACAATATCCACTGCACATTTTCATTGATTTCAGTAGACATTAGCTTAGACATTTTTACTCCTGTTGTTTTCTTAAAAACAATGTAGAACTGTAATGAACTTATGACTGTATATACCTAAATGTATTTACTATATTTATTACATTTAACTCAACATTACTTCACTAGAGCCTGACTAATTTGGTCAAAGGTACAGCGCTGGTTGACATGGGAAAAGTGACGGATGTCATTTACGTGGACTTGTGCAAGGCACTTGACACTGTCCCACATGACATCCTTGTCTCTAAGATGGAGAGACCTGGACTTCATGGATGGATGACTCGGTGGATAAAGAACTGACTAGAAGGTCACACTCAAAGAGTTGTGGTCAATGGCTCAATGTCCATGTGGAAACCAATGACAAGCATAGTTCCTCAGGCATCTGTTCTGAGTCCAGTGCTGTTCAACATCTTTGTCAGTGACATGGACAATGGCATTGAGTGCACCCTTAGCAAGTTTGCCGATGACACCAAGTTGTGTGGTGTGACGGACTCGCTTGAGGGAAGAGATGCCATCCAGACCTTTACAGACTTGAGAAATGGGCCGGTGCAAACTGCATGAGCTTCAGCAAGTCAAAATGCAAGGTCCTTCACCTGGGTTGGGTCAATCACAGGCACAAATAAAACTGGGCAGAGTGGGTTGAGAGTAGCCCTGAATCATAGAATCATAGAATCGTAGAATCATAGAAACAAAGAACCACAGAATCATAAAATGTCAGGGGTTGGAAGGGACGTCTAGAGATCATCTAGTCTAACACACCTGTCAGAGCACGATCATCTAGGGCAGGCCACACTGGAACACATCCAGGTCGGTTTCGAAAGTGTCCAGAGAAGGAGACTCCACAACCTCTCTGGGCAGCCTGTCCCAGTGCTACATCACCCTCACAGTAAAGAAGTTTCTCCCCATGTTGAGGTGGAACTTCATGTGTTCTAACGTAAATGCATTATTTCTTGCTCTACTGTTAGGCACCACTGAGAAGAGATTGTCTGCTTCCTTTTGATACCTACTCCTCAGAGATTTATGAGTATTAATAAGATGCCCACTCAGCCATCTCCTTTCAAGGTTGAACAGCCGCTGTTCTCTCAGTCTCTCTTCATAGGAGAGATGTTCAAGTCTCTTAATCATTCTCATAGCTCTCCTTTAGTCTCTCTCCAGTAGGTCCCTCTCTTGAATTAGAGAGCCCCAAACTGGATACAGTATTCCAGGTATGGTCTCACCAGGGAAGCAAAAAGGGAAAGGAGAACTTTCCCAGACCTGCTAGACACACTTTTCTTAATGCACCTCAGGATCCCATTGGCCCTCTTGGCCACAGGGCACATTGCTATCCCACAGACAACTGACTGCCCACTAAGACTCCAAGGTCTTTTTTAACAGGGATGCTTTCCAGCAGGACGACCCCTAATCTGTGCTGGTATCTGGTGTTATTCCACACCAGATGCAGGACTCTACACTCGTCCTTATTGAACTTCATCAGGTTCACCTTTGCCCAGCTCTCTAACCTGTCCAGATCTCACTGGATGGCAGCACAGCCCTCCTGTGTGTCAGCCACCTCCACCCCAGTTCCATATCATCAGTGAACTTGCTGAGGGTGCACTCTATCCTCTCATCCAGGTCGTTGATGAAGATATTGAACAAAACTGGACCTGGTACTGATCCCCGGTGAACATCACTGGCCACAGGCCTTCAACTTGACTCTGTGTTGCTGATCACAACCCTCTGAAATCTGTTGTTGAGACAGCTAACAATCCACCTCACAGTCCAATCATCTATTCCACAATTCTTGACTTTATGTACGAGGATGTTATGGGGAACAGTATCACAAGCCTGAACAGAAGGACTTTGGGTTGTTGATAGATGAGAAGCTCAACAGGAACCAGTAGTGCAGCCCAGAAGGCCAGCCATGTCCTGGAATGCATCAGGAGGAGTGTGGCCAGCTGGTCAAGAGAGGTGATTCTCCCTGTTTACTCTGCTCTTGTGAGACCCCACCTCAAATACTGTTTGCAATTCTGGTGTCCCCACCACGAGAGGGACATAGAACTGTTGGAACGAGTTCAGAGGAGGGTCAGAAAGATAATCCAGGGACTGGAGCACCTCTGCTGTGAGGATAGGCAAAGGGAACTGGGATTGTTCAGTCTCGAAAAGAGAAGACTCAGGGGGGACCTTATAACTGCTTTCCAATATCTGAAGGGAACCTACAGAAAGGCTGAGGAGGGACTTTTTACAAAAGTGTCCACTGATAAGATAAGGGGAAATGGGTTTAAGTTAAAGGAAAACAGATTTAGATTGGATCTTAGAAAGAAATTCTTCAGTACAATGGTGGCAAGACTGCAATAAATTGTCCAGAGAAGTTGTGGATGTCCCCTCTCTTGAGATGTTCAAGGCCAGGTTGGATGAGGCCTTGAGTAACCTGGTTAAGTTGAGAGGTGTCTGGGCAGGGAGGTTGGATTAGATGATCTCTAAGCTCCCTTCCAACCTAAGACATTCTATGATTCTACAATTCTACAATTCTATGATATTGCAATGCTATGTGTAAAGACTAGCAGACAAATGATTTTATTTTGCCATCTATGTTTTTAATATAAGTGTAAAGTCTTTTCAGATATTTGCTGTATTTTTAGGACTCGATTTCAGCTAATCAATCTGAAATTCACCTGAAAAATCATGGACTTTGTGTGAAATATGGTTTGGCTTAATTAGTCACTTAATAAAATGATGTTTTTATCATTTCAGTCCTTTTTCTCGACAGTGCAATATGGGGAACAATTCTGGACATCAGGACATGTATTTTTGAATCATGTGTGAAGCTGAGAGAGTAGAGTGCTCTGTGGAGATAAGTGAGCTGGTGAAACCATACAATTCTTCTAGAAAAGTACTCTTACTACACTGAAATATCTTCATTTTTTTCTGTGGGCAGAAAAACAATCCACTAATACTGCGGTGTTGCACCTTATATTCAAGTATGGGTGTGTATCATTCTGCTTTCTCACCCTTATCTGTTTCTATTACAGATTGTCTCCTACTAGAGATATTTTATTTATTGAAGAACCATTCTCAGCAGTTTTCTGCTCTATAAAATCTCCTTTAACATTCATGGGAGAGGTGCAATTTTATATTTGTGTCAAATGTATATGAATAGATTCCTTTAGTTGCTAGGTGTTATTAAAATTAGATACTTAATTCTACTAAACTTGAAAGGGAGTTGTAAGACTAACTGGCTTAAATCCTCCTGAAAATCAAATACTGGTTATAAAATAGTACAACAATGTTATTTTCATTCTTTAAAAATTATTCTTACTTGTTTGTCTGAATTAACAACTTTAATGGAGACCGCCCCCCAGAAATTATCCAAAGAGAGCAAACCAAATCCTCTGAGTCCTCTTGAAGTTGTACTTTTTCCACTTCATAGAAATATATCGAATAATATGCAATGCCTTAAAAATTAACTACAGCTACAGCATCAGCTGAATTGGCTGTTTCCAACTCACTAGAACTCTGTGTATTATGTGCTTGAGAGAATTGGGAGCTGAAGGGCGTTGGGGGTGGTTGGGGGGGATAGTTGTGCATGGAACGCAAATGTGAGATAAGCAAAGCTTGCATTCCCTTTCACTGGAATCTGTACCGAGTTACTTTGCCCTTTTGAAATAACCTTGCACTGCTCGGTTCTACAATCCTTGCTCCTGCTGAGCAGCAGTTAATCGGGAGAGAAATCTCCTGGGTATCAAGGGGACTACTCAGAAGAATGCCACTACCCAGCCTGAGTAAGGGCTGCAGAATCAAACCCACAAGAACAAGTGCTGAAAGTTGTGCTGTTAAAGCAATTAGAGATGTAAGTGGGATAGATTCCTTCTGGGATTTCAGTCTGAAAATTAAGGTCTAATAACATTCATTTTCATCATGCTGACTTGAAGAGCCAGTCACAAATAAGGTAGGCAAGACATGATCGAAGAAAAGGAAGACTAATGATAAGGCCAGGAGAATACAATGGCCCATATTGCCCTGAAGCTTCTGACAAGGACGTTATTGACTAAAAGAAGCAGTGTGCTCTCACTACATTTTAATAAATAGTACTGCTTTTATGAGATGAAAAATAAACCATGGGTAGGAAGGTACTTCCGTTCTGGAGTGTATGTCCTTAATGTTTGTATTTTTTTATTAACTTATCTTCCATAGCATATATTAATGAGCATAATATAACAATTAAATACTTATTATATAATTACTTATTCTTTCTGTGTTTTTAAAAAATACTGACCTCAATTTTTATTAATAACTTTAACATACTATTTGTGTTTTATATTTATTAATGTTCCATAAACTGAAAAAGTTGAAAAAACATGAGGTCAATAAGGGTTGAAGCCAGGAATATCTCTGTCTCTGACAGTGAAGTTTTACAAGACACTGCCTACTTTTTTATACTGACATTATTGGTTTTGTAAATACATATATATATATATATATAAAAATACAATATATTTGTATTTGCAGAACTTAAAATATACTCAGATATTGGTCTTCATTATATTAAGCTATAAAAATAGTGGTAAAAAGAACCTATTTCAAAGTTCAGAAGCAAAAGGTTTAAAGTCTTTTTTTCTGCT
Source organism: Trogon surrucura (assembly GCA_020746105.1). Classification (NCBI taxonomy): domain Eukaryota; kingdom Metazoa; phylum Chordata; class Aves; order Trogoniformes; family Trogonidae; genus Trogon; species Trogon surrucura. The sequence goes on from CM036617.1 coordinate 37,368,305, forward strand.
ATGAAACAAAAATAGACCACAATATCAGTTCATGGTTGCAAAGTACAGAAACAACCACCACCACCACCACCACTAATAATAATAATAATAATAATAATAATAATAATAATAATAATAATAATAATAATTGGGGTCATATATTACCAATATATCAGCTCTTACTCTCTGATTAAATGTGTCAGAATATATATCCCAATAGCATTTTTTTACAAATGTAACTTCTTTCAATAAATCAGTGAGTGTTTGGTGAAGATTTTGTTATTTAAACCAAGCAAAATCTTAGAAAGGGAGAAAGAAACTTGTTCCGAAAAAAAGAATGCTTTGATACTAGAGACAAGCAGCACAGCAGGAGCTTAAACAAACAAAAACAACCTTGGTGTTTGCTATTCTTCTCTAGTGACAGCTTTGTGGAGGGCATCTAGCTGTTAGAGAGCAATTTAAGAGAAGGATCTGGCAGCATGTAGCATAGTGGTATCACAACAAAGAAAGAAAATGAGATCTTGTTCTTTTTTTCCCCATGAAATTCACACTGATAGTTTCTGTTTTCTATGTCAAATGTACTTATTTGGTTCACGTAGTGGTGTGAGGAGATGTTTTTGCAGTAGTATACATTAAACTTAAACTCAAGAGATGCTCCTGCCCTTCTGGAATTGTTTGTATTCGTTTGGATTTTCCAGAGCGACTCAATAAAGAATTTGTGGCTGGGAAGATTGAAAAGGAGAGAGACACTCCCTAGTGAGGGGAAGGCTTCAAAAACACAATGTTCCTTCTTTTTTTCCCTCAGGCAGGAATCAGTGGATGACTGAGGGGAAATGGTGGAAATGCAGACATACCAAAACACTAATAACATTATCTCATTTTACATCACTCATTTACTTGATGACAATTGTTGTACTTCTTCATGTGTTGCCAATCCTTCTCCTGCACAGGGGACATAATGTAATTCCCTACAAGAAATAGCTCTATTTATGAAATAGTAAAGATTAATTTTCTTCTCACCTCACAGTTTTTCATATGGTACCTTTCCAAGGTTTTTGCCACCTGGGGACTCTAACATAATGTAATGCAGCAGTGACTTTCTTCCCTCTATTGCTGTCTCTAGTAATGTCACAGGTATGCTGAATTCCAGACTGAACTTCCCTGTTTTTCTTTCTTTTCTTTCTTGATTGTTAGCAGCTAGGTCACACTGCCTAAAGAATCATTAATATTGAGCAAACATATCTTTATTTTAGTAACAGCTATGCCTTTTCCACTTCCATGTCATGGTTAGAAAAAAATAAATGTCATTTTCGGTAAACAAGGTACTACTTTTGTAAAAAGAAAAAAAAAAAAAAAAGCTTTTGAACAATGATTTGCAAGAATCGAAGACCTACAAACAAATATCTCCAGTGATGCTGATGCTATCTGTCCCAGTGATGCTGCTTCAAGTTTGACATAGATCTTGAGTTTGTCATAGGTATTGCTTACATAATTGAGTCTTGTAATTTTTTTTTTCATGAATCCTTGTGTCAGGAGTTCTTCTGCGTTGTTGTTTCTTTGCTCTAATTTTGTGTAATGGTTTGATCCTGGCAGGCGGTCAGATGCCCACAGAGACACTATATCATCCCTCCTTCTCTGATAGACAGGGAGAGAAAATATAAGTCAAAGGGCCTATAGTTTGAGATAAGAACAAGGAGATCACCCGCATCTACTGTCCTAGGCAAAACAGACTCGATTTTGGGGAAATTAGTTAAATTTGTTAAAGAACAAATCAGAGAAGAGTAGTGAGTCTCCTCTTTCTTCCCCTGGGCCATTTTGGGGTCCTTCTTGCGGGAGAAAATCTTCACACCTTTCTCCAGCATGAGTCTTTTCACGAGGAGCAATTCATTACAAACTGCCCCAACGTGAGTCTCTCAATGGAGTGCAGTCCTTCAGGGGAAACTGCTCCAGCGTGAGTCCCCTGCGGCGTCACAAAAGTCCCACCAGCCAACCTGCTCCGGCGTGGACTTCTCTCTCTCCATGGGCTACAGGCTCTGGCAGCAACGTGCTCCAGTGCGGGCTTCCCATGGCCCACAGCCCCCTCCAGGCATGCATCTGTTCTGGCGTGGGGTCCTCCACAGGCTGCAGGTGGACACCTACAGCCTGTCAGCTCCATGAGCTGCAGGAGAACAGTCTGCTTCACCACGGTCTTCACCACAGCCCAGGGGACTCTCTGCTTTGGCACCTGATGAGCCTCCTCCCTTCCTCTTCTTCACTGAACTTAGTGTCTTCACATATTCTCACTCCACTGTCTCTGCCAGTTGTTGTGTGGTGCAGTTCTTTTTCCCCATTTCTCAAATATGTTTTCACAGAGGTGTTTCTATACTATCATTACAATATCATTACAATAGGCTCAACCTTGGCCAGCAGTGAGTCCATAATTGGAGCTGGCTGGCATTGGCTCTGTCAGACTTAGGGGAAACTTCTAGTAGCTTCTTGCAGAAGCCACCCCTAGAGCCCCCCTGCCACTTATATCTGGTCAGGCGAACCCAATACATTTTGTTAACCCTGAGACCACTACAGTCAGAAAAATTCAGAAGAATTTATATAACTACAATCAGAAAAATTCAGAATAATAATATGGGCCAGATCCAAAATTAATAGAAGATGTTAAAACATGCCTCCATTTCAGTGGGGATGTGATAAAGCTTTTACTCTTTTAGTAAAAAATAGGAGATTTTAAAATGACAACAGCAAGACACATGGAACTAAAACTTCAAAACAATTTCTTGAATTAAAAACAGCATGAGAGTTTTTCTCAACAGAGTTCAGAGGACCCAAAATGAAAAGAGAGAGGAAGAGAGCCAGAGAAAGAGGGGAAAAAGAGGGAAAAAGAGAGGGAAAAGAGAACAAGATTAGGAGGGAGAGAAAAGGAGAGAAAGAAAAAAAAAACCAGCTTGCTGTGTTTACCTCACAAAAGGTAGAAGCATAAATGTGGAAAATATCATGTTTAAATGTTATCTCTAGGGAGAATAGAAGGTAAGAGAAGGTCTTAACGCAAACTGGAATGTGTCTGTAAATGTCACAAAGAGGAACATTGCATCTCTAGGCGTTGACATAGTCTTATTCCTTGACCTCCAAGCATTTTTATATTAGTGGATCTTCCTTTGGAATTGCTTCCCGTCTCCTGAGAACACTGATATACTTTTACTACAGAATGCCCTGGAACAAGGTATGATACACTTTTAGTGGCATTATGACTAATAGAATTAAAGCAAAAATTAATTAATTTTTATCTTATTTTTTAACTTCATGTAGTATTTTACAACACACATATAAGCAATCTTTTTTTTTTTTAAAACTATCTTCTGAGTTTTAGAACTGATAAACAGATCTATACTTTATTTAGGTGTATTTATTTAGGTGTTTAGATTAAGAACCTGCAATCATCAAGATTAAGTTTAGATGAAATATATAGTTTCATCCGATAAAAAGACTGCTAGAAATATTTAAAATTAAACAAGGCAGTTAAATTTCTTGAGCTTAGAGGTTAGAATTTCAAGTGTTTGTTTTTTTCCTGAGTTATTTTATGCACAACTCTAAGCAAAAAAATACTAGTGATAAATACAAAACTAATGATTTCATTGCTCTGTAAAACAGCTGTCAGTGTCCTACTAAAATCTCAGCAAGAAAAAAAATGTAGAAGAGTCAGAGATAAGAAAGCATGTTCACCTGTATTTGCTCCGTGTTTGGTCAGACCCAGTGTTTTTATTCAGTGAAACAGGAAAAGGATAAAGATGCACATAGGAAACCATGTGACTTCTGGAAACAACAAAAAACCTATTTTAAAGATTCCTACCTGTCTCGGTTGCTATACTTTACACTCCAGATGAATCTAAACAAACAAATCATGATTGAAGCATAAAAATATGTGGCAGCTCATGCACTGAAAAACAATGGTTGTGTAACTTTAAATTCCTTAATTTTTTTTTTTTATTGACATATCGGTTAGCATTATCAGATTGAAGTGCAGATGAGGTATTTCAGGTCATATTTGTATACATATATATAATATTTAAATTTAACAAAATATTCAGAAGTAAAACTTGAGGCATGTTGTAAGATGTCATTAGAAAGTAAATAACATAATGCACTCATTTGTCTGTGGGTTACAGTGTGATGGTTCTTAGAAATCTATTCTTTAATCTATTTGTCCCTCTCCTGCTGCTATTTTTACTAGTAAGGAAAAGGTTTCCAGTCCATATCCTCTTCCATTTTGAAGCCTTTCTGTTGTGGGTTTTAGTCAATGATTTAGCTAGTTTGTTGTAATACTTGGCAGAGCATCCTCAGGCTTATTTTCACAGCTAAGCAAGATTTTGCTAGATGGTTTCTGAATTCAGAGTCCTTTTCAAGCAACTCAGGAGAGAAAATTGCTGATTCTTTGGAAAACGCTGCATTGTATTTATTGAGTTAAAAAAGCAATCTTCCTTAGGATGATGTGGGTAATTTACGTAACTCAACATAGTTAAAATTTTAAAGAAAATTGTAGCTATTTTGTTAACCCTTATAGCATGAATGCAAAAGGCTGTAAATAATTTTCTCTCCTGCCTGACATGGCATTATCAATTATAAGCCAATGTTCATGTTTAAGCATTAATCACTTCTAATGCAACTTTCAAAACAATTTCAATAAAGCTTAGACTCCTAACAGATTTGCAAAACAGACAAACTACAAGGAGCACATTTGATTCCAAGTCACATTTTTTGTTAGTTCTGTTTCTGAAAAGGTTCCTGATAGACATTATTTCTTTAAAGAAAATCGTATTCTGTTCTAATTCATGACACAGGAACCAGTTTAAAGTTAAATAAAATATCATCTCTGCCAAGATTCATTCAAATAAATTATCGCCTTGTTAAGCTACAAGCTTGATTTTGTTCTTTATCTCTACCACATCCCGAGTGCTCTAACCATTGTGCTATAGCACAAAACAAAGGCAAAATCCTTTGAAACTGTAACTGTGAAAAAAGAAAAAATAAGATACAACATATGAAAAAAAAAAGCAACTGGACCGGAAGGTTCCATATAAAGCAACAAGGAAGCTACAGCAAGAAATCTTTATACGTTAATCCAGTCTTACTCCTTATGAGTTAGATTAACAACAGTTCCTTTATGAAGGATCATTCATGAGGGCCAAGATTTATTCACACACCTTCAGAACCGGATTTTGGGGAAATGAATGGAAAATTCTGTGTAGTTTTGTTTAGATTTTTTTTTCCAAGTCCTCCCTTGACTATCTTTGTAACCAGTGATGGCCTAGTCCAATATTCCTTCAGGATATCAATAAAGAAGAGGAAGGCTTTTGCAGGGTTAAAAAAAATCAAACCCAAACCCAGTTAAGTTTGCATTTTTTTTTAAATGAAAAGTCATCTTCATTCTTTAATATTTAGAGTTCCTTGTGCAGGAACAGTTATCTGTATGCAAGACAGTCTCCAGCCCTTTCATTCACCAGATGTATGCGAGGCAGTAAACACATCTTCATCATTCTTTGTCAGTGTCACAGATACATCAAGATTTCTATAGTCTGTCCATGAGGTGGTTTCATTCCAGGTTATTTTGATGTCTGTATATTCAAGTCCAGTGAGAAACAAAGACCTTTTGCCTAACTGTTGCAGCAGGCATAGAATGGAGGATATTAGAAGTCTGAGAAAGCATCTGAAAACAAACAAAACCCAAGAAAACAGATTTTCAGGCTGAACTGGAGAAAATAGAAGATGAGGAAGAATTCTGCATAGATCATTTTGTTGCTAATGCTTACACACATAGCCCAGGACTCTTCAAGAAAGCTTCTCCTTCTCGAAAGGATCTGCAGCCAGGAATCTGTCTAAAAGAAAGTCATATTAGGATGTTTTTAAAGTCAGTGCAGAGAAATTGGCACCATTAAAAAATTATACATCTCCTTCTAACATAATTTTATTGTTTATGCCTCAAAAAATTCTGTGGACTATATAATTTTCATCATCATCATCATCATCATCATGGCTAGGCTTCGTGAACGAAGATATGGAAAGGGCTCTACCCACACTTGCTACAAGCGTGCTGGTGGCTAAAAAGACCGGTGTGAGATAGGCAAGTCCGGTACCACAGACACGGTATATGTTCTCAGAAAACTGCAAGAGAAGTGTAGGGAACAGAACAAAGGACTCCATGTAACTTTCGTTGACCTCACCAAAGCTTTTGACATTGTGAGCAGAAAAGGCCTCTGGCAGAACTTGGGACGTTAAGAATGTCCTCCCAAGTTCCTCAGAATGATTGTCCTGTTACACGAGGATCAGCGCGGCCAAGTCAGATATGGCGATGCACTCTCTGAGCCCTTCTCAATAACCAATGGTGTGAAACAAGATTGTATTCTCACACCGACTCTATTCACAATCTTCTTCAGGATGATGCTCCAAAGGGCCACGGTAGACCTTCATGAAGATAACGGCATTTACATCCGTAAATAAGATCAAGAACAATGAGATCAAGATTTAGGTCATCATTTAATAGTAGTTTTCCTCACAGTTTTCTTACTTCCTCTTTTATTGATTTGATTTTGTGCTACAGAGAGTGGATAACTTTATAGGAATTTAGGAGTTGAACTTGGTAAATATCAATCTATCATTCTTAGCATTACAATGTAAGGGTTAGACACAGAATCACAGAATCACAGAATCACAGAAACACAGAATCACAGAATGTCGGGGGTTGGAAGGGACCTCAAAAGATCATCTAGACCAACTCCTCTGCCAGGGCAGGATCACCTACAATAGGTCACACAGGAATGTATCCAGGCAGGTTTTGAATGACTTCAGAAGAGGAGACTCCACAACCTCACTGGGCAGCCTGTTCCAGTGCTTTGGCACCATCACAAAGTTTTTCCTAATGTCTTTGTGGAACCTCCCATACTCAAAATTGCACCCGTCACCCCTTATCCTATCATTTGACATCACTGAAAAGAGCCTGACTCATTCCTCCTGACATTCACCTTTTGCATATTTATGAATATTAATAAGGTCACCCCTCAGTCTCCTCTTCTCCAAGCTAAAGAGACCCAGCACCTTCAGCCTTTCCTCATAACAGAGATGTTCCACTCCCTTCAGCATCTTTGTGGCTCTGCGCTGGACTCTCTCAAGCAGTTCGCTGTCCTTGAACTGAGGGGCCCAGAACTGGACCCAGTATTCCAGATGTGGCCTCACCAGGGCAAAGTAGAGGGGGTTAGGACCCTTCTTGATCTACTAGCCACACCCCTTTTAATACACCCCAGGATACAAGTTACCCCCCTACTAACACTCTCCAGGATGCCATTTGGCCTTCTTGACCACGAGGGCACATTGCTGGCTCATGGTCATCCTGCTGTCCACTAGAACCCCCAGGTCCATTTACCCTAGGTTGCTTTCCAACAGATCAGTCCCCAACAGGTCAGTCTCCAAGTTATACTGATACTTGGAGTTTTTCTTTCCCGTATGCAAGACTCTACATTCGCCCTTTTGTGTGTTTCATAAAATTTTTCCCCACCCAGCCATCTAGCATGTCTAGGTCTCGCTGAATGGCAACACAGTCTTCTGGTGTGTCAGTCACTTCTCTCACTTTTGTCTCATCAGCAAACGTGCTGACAATACACCCTAGTCCTTCATCCAGGTCATTGATGAATAGATTGAATAGTACTGGTCCCAGTACTGACCTTTGAGGGACTCCACTAGATTCAAGCCTCCGGCTACACTGTCTTGTGGACCACAGCTCTCTGACTTCTTTCTTTCAAACAGTTCACAATCCATCTCACTACCTAATCGTCCAGACCACACTTCATTTTAGCTAAGAGGGTGCTTTGGGAGATAGTGTCAAATGCTTCACTGAAATCCAAATAAACCACAACCACTACACTACCATTATCTATCCACCTGGTTATATCCTCATAAAGGGCTATCAGGTTGGTCAAACATGACTTCCCCTTGACAAAACCATGTTGACTGCTCCCAACGATCCTCTTATCCTTGATATGCCTAGAGACAACTCCAAGGATAAGTTGTTCCATCACCTTTCCAAGGATGGAGGTGAAGTTGACGGGTCTCTAGTTACCTGTGTTATCCTTCTTGCTCTTTTTGAAGACTGGAGTGACATTGGCTTTCCCCTAGTACTCAGGCACCTCACCTGTTACCCACGACTTACCAAAGATGACGGAGAGTGGCCTAGTAATGACTTCTGCCAGCTCCCTCAGCACCCGCGTTTGCATCCCATCAGGGCCCATGGATTTATGGATGTTCAAGTGTTCAAACTTGTTCCTCACCCAGTCCTACTCAACCAGGGCAAAGTCCTCCTTTTATCCTGACTTCCCCTGGGACCTCAGGGGACTGCAGCTCCTGAGGACAGTCTCCATCAGTACAGACAGAGGCAAAGAAGGCATTCAGTAACTTTGCCTTCTTTGTGTCCTCTGTCACCAGGGTACCCACCTCATTCACCAGTGAGCCTACATTGCTTCAAGTTTTACTTTTATCTGCAATATATTTGAAGAAGCCCTTTCTCTCGTCCTTGACCTTCCTTGCAAGGTTTAATTCCAAAGAGGCCTTTGTTTTCCTATTTGTCTCCCTGCATCCTCTGACAATAGTCTTATATTCCACCCAGGTGGCCTGTCCCTCCTTCCATGATCTAGACTCTCTTCTTCCACTTGAGTTTGCTTGGTAGTTCTCTGGTTAAACAGGTGGGTCTCCTGGTTCTCTTTCTTGATTTCCTACCCATTGCTATGCACTGATCTTGAACTTAGAAGTGGTCTTTGAATATTAACCAAACAATATTGATGTAAGTCTACTACCAAATCTCTTCCCCAGATCAAAAATCATCCTAAAGATTGTAATTGATGTCATTGTGAATGCAACATCTTTCCAGCATTTATATATGTATGTACATGCACTATTATTTTTAATATCAATAATATCATATTCTTCCTCTTCCTCACTTTCAGAGTAGAAGTTCCTAAAGTCTCCTAAGTTATCCCCAAAATTCTTCATTAAGGAAATGTATTTTAGTGTGCACTTTAAACAATCTCTTTAATATTTTGTTTAATTTAGTTTATTTTTTAATGATGTCCTCCTCATTTCGTTGCAAAAGGTATATTTTTATACATTGTCAACTCCATTTAATTAAATTTATTTTTTAGAGGAAAATTAAGTCTTCAGTAGAGATCAGGAGTAGAAAATGCAAAATTATATCTTGCATGTTAATGTTGTACAGTAGTTGATATCAGATGGCAAATATAACTGAAATATATTGTGTGTATACTAAGTTATAGGCAGTAAGTCTTTTAGGTACCTGTGTCACACTGATTTAGATTAGAAAAATATTTCTAAATGCATTTGTGGCTCTAGACTTCAATTTTTTAAATGAGAATAAATTGAGCTATTATTTTATTAGGCAGAGCTGAAAATATCACTAAATGTATTGTGCAATCTCTGCAGCCTGCCCTACTTCTGTGATGCAGAAAGTTGCCTGTAGTTGTTAATATTTTAAAATAAATAATTATTGTTATATTATTTTTTCATGAGTTGCAATATTTTTTTTTTAGTCCCACATTATAACAGCATAGTGACATATTTATTACAACAGGATAAATATTTCATTTTTAACATGTGTCTCTTAACTCTGCAGATATAACTATGACGATGGGGATTCACTAGTCAGGCAGGAGAAGTATACATGAGCGGATAGCTCATGGAGGTACAGAAGAGGTGTAATGTTAAAAGGCATGTGATTAGGGTGATGAAAAAGACTATAGTAATATACAGTTAATAGGGGGAAGTCCCAAATTGAGAGAAGCTTTAATAAATATTTAGCATTTCAACACTGTGATTATTTCAAAATGATTATATAAATTCTTTGAGAATTATCCATTTCCTACAATGACCCAAATTTATTTTTTCTATGAACATTTTCTGCTAAAATTCTGAGGGTCTTTTTGTGAATGTCAGACTATTCCAATGTTCTGTTAGTCTTAGAAACATAATATTTCTGGTGACCTACCCTAGATAATCGTGCTTTGGCAGAGGTGTTGGACTAGATGATCTTTCGAGGTCCCTTCCAACCCCTGACATTATGTGATTCTGTGATTCTGTGATTCTGTGACATTTTCCTAACTAATATGAGTTGCAACGTTTGTTGGCTTATGGAAAAATTGAAGCCTATTTGTTTGTTCCCTGTCTGTAACTCAAGAACTGAAGGTTCATGACACTGACACCCTGTTTGGCTCCAGAATCTTGTTCTCTACAGTTCACTGAAAAAGACATAAACGCAGAGTTGTTATGGGATAGATTTCCTAATTATTGCCTACAGCTGTCAAAGTTTCTTCATATACAGCTTGTTCAAATTTACCTTTAATTAATATACTGATATCACTATTTTTCAATAAGGCCTAAAGTTTTCTATATTTGAATTGCTTGGGCACCCAGGTGCAGATGAACACAGCTGATGGTAGTATGATGAGATGTTTAAGAGACTGGGAGTGTTCTTTACCCATGTATAACTACTTGCATGACTGAGATTAATGACAGCATAACAATATGAAGCTAGCCTTTCCTTTCTTTGTGATTGTGGATTTACAAGCAATAAAGAGTATGTCTAAAGAATCAAAAATGGACAAAGTGGATTTTCTTAAACAGCAGTCATCGATGGGAATTATCATGTGACCTGTAAGGCATGAATGTGTTTGTAGATCTACATTCTCTTTTAAAAACACTGAAGAAACCAAACTTGCCTGAAAAACTCGAGAAATTAATTGGGAATTAAAATCTATTTTTTGAATTATTGACAGTCTTGAAAGTGTGATAACTAAATAATAGAAGTTAGTTATACCTGAGTCAAACAAATACATCATTGCAACGCAGAAAATATTTAAGAATCGATACCTCAAGGTACCAGAATTATATCACTGTATCTCATCCTTAACATTCTTATTAATAACAAGAAAGGATTAACTCCTCAAATATAATTAGCACTCATCTGAAGAGCTATGTCCATAGTAATAATAAAGATCAAACTAAAATAACCATGGAAGATCAGCAGGTAACCTGAGACTAAAGAGCCATTGCAGATAGTTTGAGGATTAAGGTTAGGTGCCAAGGAACAAAGGAAAAATAAGTTTGGGCATAAAAGGTACTTCAAGAAAACAGCATTAAGAATGGAATTCAGGCAGGGGTGACTGGCTGGCAGAGAGGCTGTGCCAGTACTTGAAGGATCTGTGAACGTGTGTGTACTTGGAATCTGGAGAGTGTGGTGTGTATGTTGCACAAATGGCTTTCTGCGTCTGCCTAACCAAGAGGAGGATGGGACATGGGTATCTGTACCTGCATCTAGTGTGAGTTCTAGACATGGGTGCTCCTGGGGGCAGTCCCTTGTCCACAGCCACATATGTGACCGGTCATCTCCGTCCTCTGTGTATGTGTGTCCACCTCTGCGTCTCTCTGATACGTGCTCAGCTTTGTTACTGGTTGAACTTGAAAACAGGAAAGTGACAGCTGCATCCCTCAGCCTGAGAAATGACTGTAGGACACAAGGCAGGAGTCCTGGGCAGGATCAACTGGAGGAGGTGGCTGTTCTTAAAACTCCTTAATATCCTCCTCTTGCTAAATCTTGATTATCCTCTTGATAAATCTTGACTTTATCAAGGTTTCTGTCTTTAGCAATATGAAAAATCTTGATAGAGATAGCTGTAAGAAAAATAGACAGGGAGTTAACTCACAAATTACCATTACAGGCAAAACAAATTTGACTGAAAAACTGAATATGAGCCAGCAATCTGTGCTCACAGGCCGGAAAGAAAACGTCCTGTGATGCATCAAAAGAAGAGTGGCCAGCAGGTTGAGGGAGATGACTCTCCCCTACTCCACTTTTGTGACATTCCACCTGGATTACTGCATTCATGTCTGGAGTTGTCAGCACAACAAAGACATGGGCCTGTTGGAGCAGATCCAGAAGAGAGCCACAAAGACGATCTACAAGTTGGATCACTTACCCTATGAGGACAGCCTGAGAGAATTGGGCTTGTTCAGCCTTGAGAAGGATCTAATAAGACCTTATAGTAGCCTTCCATCATTTAAAAGGGGCCTACAGGAAAGAAGGGGAGGGACTCTTTATCAGGGAGTGTACTGATAGGATGTGGGGTAACAGTTGCAAATTGAAAAAGAGTAGATTTAGATTAGATACTAGAAAGTCTCCCTCAGTCTCCTCATCTCCAGGCTAAAGAGCCCCAGATCCCTCAACTCATACGATATATGATCCAAATACTCTACCAGCTTGATAACCCACCCTGTATCCTCTCCAGCACTTCAGTGTCCCTTTTGTAGTGAGGGGCCCAAAACTGGACACAGTACTCAAGGTGCGGTCTCACCAAAGCCGAGTACAGGGGAATGATCACCTTACTGCTGCTGACAGCACTGTTGCTGATGCAGGCCAGGAAGCCACTGGCCTTCTTGACCACCTGGCCACACTGATGGTTCATGTTCAGCCAACTGTCCATCAACACCTCCAGATCCCTCACTACCTGGCAGCTCTCCAGCCTCTTCACATCAAGCCTGTAGTGCTCCTGGGAGTTGTTGTGGCCAAAGTGCAGGACCTGGCATTTGGCCTTATTGAAACTCATGGAATTGACCCTAGCCCAGTGATCCAGCCTATCTAGACCCCTCTCTAGACCCTCCCTACCCTTAAGTATATTGACACTTCCACCCAGCTTGGTGTAATGCGCAGACTTACTAAGGGTGGACTCTGTTCCTTTGTCCAAATCATTGATGAAAATGTTAAAGACGACTGGGCTCAACACTGAGCCTTGGGGGACACCACTCATGACTGGTTGCCAACTGGATTTAGCTCCATTGACCGTGACTCTTTGGACTTGGCCATCTAACAATTTTCTTACCCAGTAAGGTGTATACCCATCCAAGTCAACGGCCGTCAGTTTCTCTATGAGAATGCTGTGGGCAACATTGTCAAATGCCTTACTAAAGTCAAGCTAGACAACATCCACGGCCTTTCCTTCATCCAACAAGCGGGTCATCCAGTCACAGAAGGAGATCAGGCTTGTTGAACAGGACCTGCCCTTCATAAACCCATGCTGACTGGGCCTGATGACCTGCTTGTCCTGCATGTGCTGCATAATCGAACTCAGAATGATCTGCTCCATCAGCTTCCCCAGATCATCCTTTCATCTCTTCTTATATGTGAGTTTATATTGTCTGGCTTCCAATCAGCTGGGACACCACCAGTCAGCCAGAACTGCTAATAAATGATGGACAATGGTTTTGTGAGAACCCCTGCCAGTTCTCTCAGCACTCTTAAGTACCTCATCTGGTCCCATGGATTTGTACATATCGATGTGGATCAGCAGATCACTGACCATCTCCTCCTAGAGTGTGAGGGTGACAATTTGCTCCTGACCCCTGTCTCTTGGCTTGGGGGAGAGGTTTTCCTCAGAAAAAGTGTTTCTATTACTAAAGTCTGAGTCAAAGAAGGCATTAAGAACCTCAGCCTTATCCTCATCTTTGGTTACCGTATTTTCTCTTGATTCTAGTAGGTGATAGAGGCTCTCCCTGGTCTTTCTCTTGTACTCCTATGGAGTACATTCTCTCTGTCTCTTTTTTCTTCTTTTTTTTTTTTTTTTTTTCCCCAAATTATATTTTTTTGTTAAATGAACAGTGATAATAACACTTTAGGTCTTGTGTGGTAAAAAAAAAAATTTTTACTCATATTTATAGGGGCAATATCATCCTTGAAAAAAGCCATGAGAAAATTCATCTCATTCTTACTGACTTTGTGTGTTGTTGTAGCAGTTAAGGATGTATTAGTTCATTACTTTTCTATCAGTAGCCCACAGTAAAACCAAAATCAGTGCCCAGTGTCTCTATAAGTTAAGGAGACCTCTGAATACATCTTAGGTAAAATAGCTCTTTTTTTCAATAACATTCTTCAAGTCTGAGGACAAAGAACATATTTATACATTCATTATGATGGAAATCAAGTACAAAATCTAGATGATATAAAATATAAATAGTAGAAAAAGACAACATTATAAGTTTTTTCTCCTGTTATCCATTATATTACATCAGATTATTTGCGGTTTGCTCTTGTGCAGAGAAAATCCCGTGTCACACAAGAAGACATGAACTTCTAAGCAACAGTGAAAGGAACCCTGGGTCCTAAATAAATTTTATGTAACTGCCTTAGTCTCCTTTCAGTGCAAATTGCTTAGCATTTGCTTTGAGGCTATTCCAGGACCCAGATGGGTCCATTTAGGTCTGTGAGTTTCATTTTCTTATAGTTTCCCTTATACTAAAAGTACATTATTTCATTGAAATAGAAGGTTAAGCACCAGGGTGGTCAGATAATACAGACAAAGCATAGAAAGCTAGACAAAAAAATACTAGGGTGATTTCACAGTGTACTGGAACATGTAACTGCTAATATTTCCTAGCAGAGTGAATAATCCACTAGAGCAAACACTGCTGTCTTTGGTTCTGGAAAAGTAGATTGGCAAACTCTTTTTTTTTTAAAAAAAAACAACACACCAAAAACAAGTCAAAAAAGCAACAAACAAGGGAAACTTCTCCTGAAAATGTGAAGTATTTCAATCTATGTGTTCCTATGTTATCCATCCACTCCTCTCCACTACCCATCAGGGTGGAAAAACTGATGCTGAGCCTCTCAACTCACTGACAACACAGATGTACCACCAATGAAATAACAACTGTGAAAGACGACAAAAGCTGATGCATTTGTCCAAATGTAGGTACCTAATACTGTACAAGACACCCTAGATTATCAGAGGAATTGGCGCAGAGTTTGTAGATGTGATGTGAGACATTTAGCACTGTTATGTCTTTCTCAGGTTGCAGTGGAAACCACAAGACATAATCCAGGGCATACTGGATAGTACTAGGTGTTCAGGGAAATGAGTAATTCTATGGGTTGAATGAAACTTAAAAAGCTCACAAGTTGAGGGCAAAAGCATCAAATTAGAATTTTGCAAGACTGGAAAAAAGTTTATTTTATAATAGTTATTCTCAAAATCTATTGTAGAAGTATGGGTTCATCACAGAGTAAATTTTCAAGACCAGAAATCAGTGTCAAAGCTGATTTCTGGGCCTTTGCACATTGTAGGTAGAAAAATATTTTTTGTCTAATTAACCATGTACTAGTGAGAAATTTTGTTGTTCACTTCTTTTTTTTTTTTTTCTGCTCTTGCTGTTATTCATGCCCTTTTCTCCTTCTATGTTCCTATTTTTGGCCACGGTGCAGATTATATTCTTCCAGATCTCACTGATTACTATCAGAAAAGTTTTAGGGTAGTATATTGAAATTGGCAAAGAATCATACGTTATTGCAATGTGTTTTGAAGAATTTAAAGGTATCAGTAGAACCATCTAGCCTATGATAAAGTTATAAAATTGAATAGAAAAAACAATTAAAGCCTTTATATTCTATTTAAGACTACTTCTGTATTTAGTTAATTGCATTTATTTTATTCCGAAACTGAAATTACTCAGCATTTGCCTCCTTTTGTGACTTCATTGATATTTATTACACTGTGCTTTAAAAATGAATGCTTCACAAAACATTTTGGATTAGCAGTGAATTACATAGACATTGTATGTCAAATGCTGATTTTATTGGGCAGTCAGCAACAGCCTGGGTACATTTATGAATATTTACTTTAGTGGTTGGTCTCCATTAATAATTGGTTGCTGATGATAACAGAAAGTCTCTTCCCAAGAAAATCTTCAGATCAGGTTCTGTAAGAAGATGTTGGCACACACAGACTGACTAGTGTGCATTTCGAAATCATTCTTTTTGACTTTGCATAGCAAGTGATTGTAAGGACCACATTGTTTTGAAAAGGTGATGTTAGTGCAAACTATGCATCACATCTAATTTCATCTTGGAAGTTAATATAATTTGCCTGAAAATCACTTGTGAAATGTACTATAGCTAGGCACCTTCAAAAATGTTACTTTTTTTTTCTTCATAATCTAATAGAGATAAGAGAGCAAATGTATTTAGTAAACATCCTATAGGGTGCCAAGACATGTCAAAAGGGGTTGGTATACATTACCTTGGAAAAAAACAATTAAAACTTATTTGCCTTATTTTTCCATCTGCAGACTGAAGAAAAATATGGGGGTTTTTGTTTGTTTAGAGAGCTACTTGTTACTACTTCTAGTATATACCTCTCTTACCACAAGAAACTATGAGCTAGAAGATATTTTCTAAATTATTTAAAGGACACCTTTGACATGAGAGTAATTCTTAATTTCCACAGATCCATGAAACAATGATATCATAATCACAGGAGTCACTGATAATCAGAGATAAATGTTTCCTCATGTGAATAGACTTACAGTTCACTTCTCACTTTGGTTTAATATTTTTGGTAATTTATTTATGAATAGTTAACAAAGTAAATGGAACTACAATGGTAAGAAGCTGTTTGGGGAAAATTCAGCAATTGTTAGCTCACTACTGCATGCTACTTTAATGTTCCACGGTATTATTCAAATGATCCATTTAAAATGAGAATAACATTACAGTTTTAAGATGTCAAAGAGAAATGGCTTTCTATACAGATATTTGTATCAGGGTAATTTTCAAGTCTTGATCAAGAAAATGAAAGATTCATCAGTACAGATTTGCATGTAAACAGGTTTAAAATAGAGGAGTTACAGAGAGTAACAAGAACAACTGTGGTGGGCTGACCCTGACTGGGCACCAGGTGCCCACCAAAGCCATTCTGTAACTTCGTGCCTCAGCTGGACGAGAGGAGAAAAAAAAAACGTAACGGCTTATGGATTGAGATAAGGACAGGAAGATCACTCGCCACTTACTATCAGACTTAGATAAACTAATTTATTACCAATCAAATCAGAGAAGAGTAATGAGAAATAAAACCAAATCTTAAAACACCTTTTCCTTACACCTCCCTTCTTCCCAAGCTCCAATTTACTCTCAATTTTCTTTACCATCTCCTGCCCGAAGCGGCACATGAGGGTAGGGAATGGTGGTTGTGATCAATTCACCACATGCTCTCTCTGACTCTTCTTCCTGCTCATGCTCCTCCCCTATTCTGGTCCCTGTTACAGGAGACATCTTCAAGAACTGTTCTACTGTGGAACATTTTCACTTGTCCTTCCTACACAGTGCAGTCATTCAGGAACAGACTGTTACAGCATGGGTTCACATGTCCTACCAGCAGCCTGCTCCAGCATGGGCTTCCCATGGAACCACAGCCTGCTCTGGGAACCTGCTTTGGTGTGGGGACCTCTACAGTCTAGAAGGCAATCTCTGCTTCAGCACCTGGAGCATCTTCTCCCTCTCCTTCTTTACTGACCTTGTTGTCTGTAGAGTTTTCTTTCTCACATATTCTCACCCCTAAATTAATCTTAAGCATGTTTACTTGTAAATGGCTTGTAACTGCTCCTGGTTGATAAACTGTAAAACATATAAAACTCACACATCATGGGAGCTTCAACAACTAGAATTTTATGAGTGAAGTTTTGAAGTAAAACGGGATAGGGTGAAAAGAGGGGAGTGTAGAAGGTGGGCTCATCAATCCCATCCTGGTGCTTTAACCTTGTTACAATATTTCTTGCATTTAGAGCAAAAACTCCATATGACATCCATACTTGAGAAAAAGGTATTATAACTTCCTGCAACTCTCTTCTTACTTAAATGTTTGACAGTATAAAAAGACTTGATGATTTTCTGGTTTTCAAACCTGATATAAACTGTGCATTTATTATGCAAAGCTGATTTTTCTTCCTATTTCAGCTCATACCTTTCATGCAAATAAAAATACAAAACCATAAAAATTTCCAATATTTATTATGTTTTCTTGTTTAAATAAAACAAACATTGTGCTCAAAACTAAACTCTACACCTCTCAGCAGTGAGCTGGATGAACAAAAAAAAAAAAAGAAAAAAAAGGAAAAAAAAAGAGAAAAGAAACAGACAAGATCACATTTGGTTGCCATTGTAGATCATTCCAAAGCAGACCTGTGGAGAAAACATACATCTCAGCTATAACCAGATAGCGCTGGGAGGAAAGTTCCTTGGAAAATGTTGGTGATTTTGACATGTCTTGTTTTTAACAAACTATCATGTTCTGAAGAGGTAAAATACTTATCAGGCATTTTCTAACTACATCTAGTTAGTAAATGAAAAATAATATGATTGTGCATGAGAGGGATGCCCAGAAGACATCTCCATAAATATTGTCTTCCATGTAAAAGGTAGAAGGAGAGCAACAAAACAAAACCAAATGCCCTTTTCCCATATTTGAAACAAATATACTACATTTTTTTTTTTTTTTCTCCTTCGGGAATACAGATGACATGAGAAGATGGACAAGTCACTAGGCAGCAAGGACAACAGCTTAAATCACTCAAATACCAGGAATAAACAAGAAAGTTTCCTCGGAGTCATGTTGACCCCTTGAATGTTTTGTGGTTTTTTTTTTCTTTCTGTGCTAACACAACACTGCCATACCTTGTTTGGTATCCATAAATGACAGTGGATATCCTGTCATATCCTCCAATGGCAGCATGTACAAATGAGAATGTCACTTAACATTGTTGTGAGGTCAACTTAGAATATGCTATTTATGGAGTCTGTAATATCGCTTCCTCAAACACCTGATGTCTCCTTGGAGGTCTGCTACCTAAGTGTTGACCAGACCCAAACTTGTTTTCCTAATGAAATTTGACAAGGGCTCAGCTATAAGTAGTGAATCTACACTTGAGTATCATTTTGCTCAATAAAAATTAAAGGCACAGAAACCCCATGCCAGGTTATCAAGTAAACTATGTTAAGTTTTGTTGTCATTATTTTTTTCCTATTAATTTTTTTATTATTGGTGTCTCTGTATATTTGGAAGAAAAAGTTATAAAGAAGTAGGTATGTGATATTGAAAAAAGATACAGTGATGTTTAGAGGTGTTTCAAAGGCAAAGTTTTTATGTAGCTTTAATTATATGATTGCAAGTTAATTATATTATAATTATGGCTGCAATTACTGTTTTGTATGTTTCGTTAAAGCTGCATACATTAACTGCACCAAACTTCTGTTGATGAGTTTAGCTAATATAAGCAGATGTTTACAGCAGAAGAGCCTGGTTAGCCTTCTATTGTAATGTTCTTCTTACAAGGTGACTATCTCCAGAAAGCAGGTAGCAACTGAGTATAATACTGGAAATTTTCAGTTCCTCATTTATTCTGTTTGTAGTTTTACACTATATACACATACATATGTATCTATATAAAAAGGCACACTCACACATGCACATACATATATGCGTATTTTAAAATTAATTATAAGGTTTTAGAATTACAGTAAGAATGAAATTTGTTCAGTAGTTTACATCTATACCTTAAATGAGGTCATTTGTTTGAACTAGAAAAGGTAAACAAAATATTTTTTAATACTAAATAATCAAAAATTTCAAGGAGGTCTTACTTTGACTGCTTATTTCCTAATGTATAACTATAATTCAGCTCAGTATTTTGCTAATCAGTTATGTAGTATTTAAATTCATCTATGAAAAAAAGTCTATATACTTTTCCAAGACTGAAGTATTCTAAGCCCAGCTAGAGGATAGGCATAGATTTTGATAGGCATTATCAGTAGTAAAAATATCACGGTTGCGTATTGTCAGTTAAACTATTGAACCCTTGGTGTACTTTGTCCTAAAAGTGTATTTTGAATTTACTGTATTTTTTTTTTAGTTAATGTTAAAACTATGTAAACATTTTAAACTGGTAAACTGATATACGTCCCTGCTCATACATCAGTTCAGTGACACAGAATATTTTAATAAATATATTTTCTTTGGACTTGAGAAATTGTTGTTGATTTAATCTGATCACAATTCAGAATGTGTAACCCATACTTATCATAGCATATATTTTCTCATCATATTGACTCTGACTAAGTAAAGATGAACATATTTTTTGTTATTATTTTTTTTAATTGTAAGACTTTAGAGTGACTGTCATGGTGGTTGGGGTTTTTTTTTTCTGTATATTGATGGAAATACAAAAGGAAGATATCTCACAGTACTTGCTCTGTTTGCTGATGAGTTGTCATTCAGATTGATCAGGTATTCCCGATCACAGCACACGCTCATATCAGAATTTTGCATCTGAACCACAACACCCCATTTTGAACGGAACTTGGAAATGTTTGGTTTACATATGACACATTTGTCAATATTTGTAAGGATTCTGTAAGCAGCAACCCTACTGACCATTAGTGTCACGTCCTGCCCAGGTTAGGGTGACACAAGTGACTTAGATTCGTAATTCCCTAAAGGAGTGGACAACGGTGAGTCAAGCAGCAAGGTCCATACACAAACATTTATTAATTTCTCACAGCATGTAGATGGGACTCAGGATAATTTGTTTTAGTTACATGACACATTAGGACAGGTAATATACTATATCTTAACAATAATCAGGAAAAGACCAGATAATGATAACAAGAGAAAAGGACATATGACTATTTATAACAGGCAGTCTTATACTTAATGAATATGAGAAAGAAATTAAGTATAAACTAAGCAAGCAGTATGATAGGCCTTGCACTGCTTACTGAGAAACGGGAAAGGGAAAGAGAGAGAGAGAGTGAAAGAGAGAGGGGGAGAGAGGCAGAGATCACTGGTCTGGGTTCCTGCCTTGGTCCCGCCAACAAGGGTTCAAGGATGCCCTCATCTTTTCTTCTTCTCCTCCTGCACTTCTTTCTGCATGTTGTCTTCATTTCTGTCTTCATGCTTCTCTTCTTCTTCCTCCTCTTTGCTTTTTCGTACCTTAATTTATACGTATTTTTTCTACATATGAATGTACAGTATATCCAGTAGGGGAGCAGGGCACTTCATTGTTTAAGACCATATCCGACTGTCTCATCTCCATGGGAGATACGTTATGAGACAAGGCCATCCTGCCTTTGCCATACTCCTTCCCTCATACATATTCAGGTCAAGGCTCTCTGAGGCATCAGTTTCCTGTGTAGCTTCATCAGATCCCTCTGCCACATTCTATTTGTCACTTATCAGTTTGCCACATAGGCCCAGAAACAGGTCTCATTTTTGTTCAAGAAATGTTTAAGGCAAACATTGGTGCATCTCTCCACTACACATAAGACAAACTCACAGCTACTAATCAAACCCA
Source organism: Trogon surrucura (assembly GCA_020746105.1). Taxonomy (NCBI): domain Eukaryota; kingdom Metazoa; phylum Chordata; class Aves; order Trogoniformes; family Trogonidae; genus Trogon; species Trogon surrucura. Next base: position 37,389,494 of record CM036617.1, read on the forward strand.
TTTTTCTGGCTCCTCAAAACTGTAAACCTGAGAACTCACTACATTTCTATCCTCTCTGAGGCTTACCTGGTGACTCACTCCTCCTTCCCAGGGCACCTCAGTTTCTGACCCTTTCTGCAGATGAAAAGTAGGTTGGGGTTGGTAGTAAATTAACCTGAAAAACTTGGGGTGAACACAGGAGGCTTTCTGAGGCAGAAGAGCTTTGAAGAATTTCATGCAACTGAAAAATCTATTAGATGTGTGCGTGTGTTTGTATGTGTTGGGTGAGAGGGGAGACATGGCATGGGAAAAAAGCTGAGAGACTGTGTTTATGTGCATATGAGAGAGAAATCATGAACAGTCAAAAGAGAAACCAAAAGAGGGTTTTTTAATTTCAGTAATGCAGGTTGATGTTGGTGTAATTTACTGCACTGAGCAGAGATTAAGCCAATTATATAGAACAACCTGAATGTAGGAGGAGAAGAGAACTGCCAAAATACACTAGCATGAATTTGTCATTCTGAAAATCCCCATATGTTTGTTTAAATGTGTTTGTACATATACTATGTATTTATATATATTGAACAAGTGACATTAAATCAACATGAGAGATTTTGGAGCTAGCAAACTGACAGGAAAATAAATAATACTGTAAAATTGAAACATTAGTATATCAATGGGTGGACTATTTGACCTAAAAGGTCGTTTTCCATTTTTCCTTCCTTCTGTGATAAACATTTAGTACATTATAGCAGATATCAGTTTGTCAAGGAGATTTTATCACAAATTCAGCATTGTGTGCCCTTTCTAATAGATAAATAAATAAATAAATAAATAAATAAATACACAGTTGTCAGTTTTAGCATGGCTAGTCCTGAAATTATGTGTTGACTTATAAATATTTCGCTTTAGAAAAATATTTTCTTTATTTGTGCATTTCAGTAGCCTCTGTTGAAAATCTATAGAATGATCATCTAAGCTGTGGTCTAGAATTCTCTTTTTACTGGATTCCCACACTGAAGAAAATAAAGTTTTTTTTTCCTTGTATTTTGAATAAATTATTAGCTTTGAAAAAACACAGAATCAAATTTCCCTAGTATTGTATACCTTTTAAATAGTGTCATGGTGTAATGTTAGGAATGAAAAGATTTGAAAATAATTACTCCAGGTCCTGTTAAATTTTATTTCTAATTAATTAAGGGCTAGGGCTTGAGTTTATCTCATTTATCTTTAGTTCACCTAAAAATAAACAGATTTAAGGTATTCATCTAGGTTTATTTATCAATGAAGATTAAGAGTTACCTCCATTCCAATACCTCTGTTTTGAACATAAATGTCTAGTCAGATGGGAGGAATTGCTTTCTATTCCTTCCTGGAGGTACCCGTGTGTCTTTTGTCAACAAGTGGGATGAGAAGCTTAAATTACATGCCTGGCTTATGTGAAATAACTACACAGTATCTAGGTATCAATGACGTAACATCTATTTTTGATATCATACAATTTTATGGCTTGTTTTGTTTCCAGACCTATTTTCCCATTCCATGCTGAGGATAGAGTGCCTGGGCTCTGTCTTGTAGGGAACCATCCAGTGTCCTTTAAAGTGAAAATAAGGTTCCAGGAACTGTTTCCTCTAGGTGTTACAGATGGGATTAAATTTGCTCCACCCTGTGCAGGCCTTTCACCTTCAGGCAACTCAGTGTTGTGCGGCTTCCCAGGGCAGCCCTCTCCACCTACCCTTTGTGCACCGTAGTGAAAACAAATTGCTTTGATTTCAACAATGATATATTATATTAATCATTTTAGGCATTTTCAGAAAATATAATAACAATTATTATGTATTAGGGTTACATGGCAACACAGGGAGTGCAAAGGAGATTTGGGCCAATTGTCTGGTTGCATTTAGTTCATAGACCCTTTGATTAGGTACAAAATAAAGCTGTTAAGAACGATGCAGTTACAACTGAACTACATGAATGGAGCTGAGCTCTGTATATGACTTGCTGAATGTGTTGGTGTAACAATGACTTTAATGTTTAGCCTTCCCCAGGAGAAGAAGAATTAGGAATTAAGTATCTCTCAAAAAACAAGGAGAGGAGAGGAGAGGAGAGGAGAGGAGAGGAGAGGAGAGAGAGGAGAGGAGAGGAGAGGAGAGGAGAGGAGAGGAGAGGAGAGGAGAGGAGAGGAGAGGAGAGGAGAGGAGAGGAGAGGAGAGGAGAGGAGAGGGGAGGGGAGGGGAGGGGAGGGGAGGGGAGGGGAGGGGAGGGGGAGGGGAGGGGAGGGGAGGGGAAGGGAAGGGAAGGGAAGGGAAGGGAAGGGAAGGGAAGGGAAGGGAAGGGAAGGGAAGGGAAGGGAAGGGAAGGGAAGGGAAGGGAAGGGAAGGGAAGGGAAGGGAAGGGAAGGGAAGGGAAGGGAAGGGAAGGGAAGGGAAGGGAAGGGAAGGGAAGGGAAGGGAAGGGAAGGGAAAAGACTAATCATAATCCAGTTACATCCCAACCCTCAGGATGCTGACAGGTGATCCACAAATGGCTGGAAGAAATTTTTGTGGACACCTTGGCTAGTAACGTACCTGAGATGTTAATGTGATATAAAAAAACCAGCTACCATTCAACAAGCCATCTCGGGTACATAGTCTTTGGAGTATGTCTCATGGTAGCTTCTTAAACTGTATTTCCAGCTTCACTGGCTGAATATGCAGCCTTGGGAAGGGTCTTGGACCTCAAAGCCTAACTCGTATTTTTGCCTTCAAATTTATTCTCATTATTAAGAATGCTCATACACATCTGTAGTTATCTCATGTTTACATGAATAGTTAACAGATATTAATTCTGAATAATTGTTTTATAATCTAAAAAACATGTATTTAACCTAGATTTAGACAATGTAAATGATTAGCCTTCAGCTACTTGTGTGAGGCTCTTTTTACAGTAAGTGGAAAAACATAGACCCTTACAGTAAGTGAATTGTGTTTTCCTAGCGTAGACATCTAAAATAATCAGATTAACCTAACTGAAAGTGTTTCCATAGGTTGACACTATTGGTAGTCTTAATCCCTGTGACAAAATCTGTGAGAAGCCTTGTTTTCATGAGATCTTTTCCTGCATCCAGATGACAATGATTTGGATAACGTTTTGTGAAAGAATTTTGTCTCATTTCTGAATGAAACTGCAAACTCTTTTAAAGAAAAAAATTCTATAACACAGTGTATGTCAGACATAAATATAAATTACAATTGTCTTCCTTTTCTTTTGACCATGGTTACATGTTATATGTTACCTCTACATGTCTGCCTTACTCTAGAGAGCGAGCCTTGCAAACCAAACCAGTATTGGCCATGGGTGAAATATTTCCACAACTGGGTCCCAGCATGTAACTGTATATTTCAGGTAGGTTCATTATGCAGAATCAAAGTATAGCATATATATAGTCATAAATTTCTGTGTGCTTTGTCCTCCTGTCCCATATATATGTCACTGTGATGAGTTTACATATTCCAGTATTTTACCCGGTCTGCTTTGCAAATTTTCAGAGGCTATATGAAAATGCGGATAAATTTAGTCCTTTGATATCCCTCCAAAAAACATGTACAATTTACTCATCACACAATAAAACATATATTAACTTCATAACGTGTATTGCAGTCATCAAGTGAAAGTCAGAAAAGATTTTTTTATCTTTATTACCTTGAAGAAGCAGACATTTTTGTAAACATTATTTTCTCTAAAGAATCTACCTTCTCTTAATATGAATATTTCAGTACTCTAAGAAATCATGCCAAAAAGAATTCACTTAAATAAAACTTTGCATATAAGAGATTTGTTCCTATCTGGCAACCAAAGTCCTGTGAAAGTTCACTAAAAGGAGATACAGGGTGGCAATAAAATGGAATAAACCAGATTGCAGACTGATGACTCCCTAACGTCCACTGCCCAGAATGAACAATATTAAGAAAATAAATTTACTTTCCTTTATTATCTGGTATAAGTAACATGAATCAGTTTACTGTGCAGTAGCTTTAACCTAGCTACTTGTATAAAATAGCTGTGAAGCCGCTGAAGCATGAATGCCGCAGGTGAGCAGCCAGAGTATTCCACTATTTGCTAATCCATGTTTAAAACCAGGTTATTCTTCAGAAATATAGTTTCCTTGCTTCCCTTTCTCAGTCACTTAAAGATGGCTATGTGGATGTCTCTTTGTGCCGCAGTGATAAATTAATTTTTCTGGGTAGATATCTGTTCAAAAGTATCCGACAACTGTTTAAGTAGAAAGCATGAATTTGAGGCTGCAAGTGTCTCCATGGTTTTGTGCCTGTATCTGTTGTGTTGCCAGCAATTAAGAAAGTAAATTATAAGGATATTCCTCTTCATTCCATGTCTGCCCTACCTCCTCTGACAAAAAGATATACTGTATTAAAAAACAAAACAAAACACACACATTTTTGTTTCAAATAGAGATCATGAAATCACAGTGTCTGGCCATATTTCTTTCTAATAGCCATCCTTATTCTCCAGTGACAGTTGTATCTTTTGATCATTTGCAAAATGTGAAAAAAAGCAGATTTCACAATAGGAAATCATGCTGAACAAGTCTACCGAAAACATCAACAGAACAAGACTGATTAGTACCCGTGCTGAAGTAAGGTTGCAGTCTGAATTCAACCATGTTATTAGATGCCTGAGAAACCTACAGTGGTGAAACTTAAGAAATGGGAATACAAAATATCCTATGGTGACAAAGCTATTTATTTCTTTCTTCCCACTCATATGGCAAATAGATGTGCTTGGCTTTAGAGAGACACTTTCCATTTGCATGCAATAGTCCTTGCAGAGATACTGTATTTGGTCACTCTTCCTCAGCTGGTAAGCTCCCACCTATTCAAGCTAACTGATACGTTCTCATCTGTACCGTTTATTTTGAGTTCCATTTCACTGCTTTTACTACAATAGTTATTTAGGATTGTTATTGTGATTCGTATTCCATTGTGAGTATCATATTTGATTAATTCTCTGCAGCAGTACCCCCTCTTTATAAGTAGTTTTGGAGTAAGCCATATGGTTATCTGACAAAGAACACATTTTCTAGGTCAAGTATATGTTGCGCTTTGAAGTAGAAATTTCTGAATTGGCTAAGATAACCTTCAACTGTTGTTTCATTTTCATGAAGCTACAATTCATATATTTTTTCTCCTTTCCTCTCAGTCTCTGTGTCCTGGCCAAGACAGACACAATATAAATCCAACTGCAGCATAAGTACAGATGTCAGCTACACATAACTTACAGTTTTCCCATGTCAGCAGAAAGTTAGGGTAAACCTTCACTTTCCTGGGCTTCCTTTAATCTTCTAGTTACCTTTGGAAATAAAGAATAAAACTAACTTATAAAAGGACCAAATTAATGTTCTCTGGTTTAGTTCAAATAATTGGCTAAAAAATGGTGAAGAACTCATTATGTGTCAGGTCTTTACATACAAGTATTCAACACTGAAGCAAAAATTTTCAATGGTAACTTTTATGCAAAAAAAAATATATAACAACTGCACACATTTATTTAATCTTAAAGGAACATAGGCTTTTAAAGACCTCTTGGCCCTGAAGTCAGTATGTCTGGATAGCTGTGACTAAGACAAAAAAGATAATAAATTACAGTGTGTCACAGGAAGAGAAAAGGAGAGATCCAGGCTATGTCCTTCAATAGTAAGGGATTTATTAGATGAAAATACCTGAATGATTGTTGGATATAGGTGAAAGCTCACAAAACAGGGAAAAGTAAAATGCTTTCAAGTGTCTTTTTAGGTCTCCCTTGGGGATAACTCCTGACTCTCAAGCATTAGATTAAATACACGTGGAACATGAAAATTTATCAGAGTAATAATTACAAATTTTGAGAACTTGTATTCTGTGAGAAGCAAGTCTATAGAAGAAGAAATTTGACAGTCTAATCCAGAAAGTGTATTAAAAGCACAGTCACAGACTATTTAAATACTGGAATGATAGAAAGTACAGTAAAAGAATCAGCTTTGATAAAATGTTGACTCTTCAGTAATTTCAGTTGCATGAAGGCAGTATGCAGAACACAGAAGAAGAGTTCACATTATTAAAGACAAACATGAGTGGGAAATAAAAAAGTTTTAAAAGACCAAGATGTAAGATAAGACACAATGGGCAAAAGTCATAAAGAGCAACAAGAAGACATTCAGTAAGCATGTTAGTATCAAGATGAAGAAAAAGGGAAAAGTTGATCTGGGGTAGAAAGAACTGATGGTGATACCAAGAATATTTAAGTGTTTAGTGTTCTTTTTAACTCTGATTTTGTTAAAAAGATTGTCTGAGATCAGGCTAATACATAATCACCAAGGAAGGGGTAAATATTCAGTGTGGAGGAAAGAAAAGTACATTAAAGAGCTCTAATGTAAGTTAGAAGTTTTATATTGGATAGTCCAGTTGAATTTTACTCAGAAAACTTTAAAGACTTGCTGAAAACTTATGGAATTCGTAAATAATTATTCATTTTTTGAGAACATTACAGCTCTCATCTCCAAACAGGTGAAAAAGTAGGAAAAGAGAATTATATGCAATCAGCTTTAGTTCCTTTTATAAAAAGCTGGAAAAAATATTCAAACACTTTATAAGCACCTGGAGATAACATAAGAATGGAATAACTGCCAGCATAGATTTCTTCACAAAAAGCTTGTCAGAATAATCTAATTTCCTTTTTGTGACAGAGTAATGACCTTACAGATAAAGGAGGAGAAATATGTCTGTTGGTTAGATATTTGGAACTTATAAAATCTTTTGAAGCTACTTTACATGACATTTATAAACAAAAGATAAGAGTACTATGATTACTATTACACTTGTGCAAAACTATCAGATGTGCTCAGAAAGTCATTAAAAGTGATTAGCTCTCAAACTGGAAGTTTCTGAGGAGATCTTTCATGTGTCTTGTACAGTTCTTCTTTTTATGAATGTAGTGGTTTGACCCTGGCTGGTGGCCAAGTGCCCACACAGACACTTTAGCACCTCCTCTTCTCTGCTAGACAGAGGGAGAAAATTTATATCGAAGGGCCCATAGTTTGAGATAAGGAGAGGGAGATCATCCACATCTACCATCCTGTGCAGAGCAGACTCGATTTGGGGAAAATTAGTTAAATTTAAAGATCAAATCAGAGAAGAGTAGTGAGAGATAAAAACAGTTTGCTTTTTTTTTTTTTTTTTTTTTTAATAACACCTTCTCTCCATCCCTCCCTTCCTTCTGGGTTTAATATCAATGTCAGTTTATTCACTTCCTCCCCCAGAGTAGTGCAGGCGGACAGGGAATGAGGGTTGCAATCAATCCATCTAATGTCGTCTCCACTGCTGCTTCTTCCTCAGGAGAGGACTCCTCACTCTTCCCCTGGGCCATTGTGGGGTCTCTCTCATGGGAGACGATCTTCACACACCTTTCTCCAACGTGAGTCCTCTCACGAGGAACAATTCATTACAAACTGCCCCAACGTGAGTCTCTCAATGGAGTGCAGTCCTTCAGGGGAAGCTGCTCCAGCGTGAGTCCCCCGCAGTGTCACAAAATTCCCACCAGCCAACCTACTCCAGCATTGGCTTCTCTCTCTCCACGGGCCAAAGGCTCTGGCAGCAACTTGCTCCATTGTGGGCTTCCCGTGGCCCACAGCCCCCTCCAGGCATGCACCTGTTCTGGTGTGGGGTTCTCCAGGGGCTGCAGGTGGACACCTGCACCCTGTCAGCTCCATGAGCTGCAGGAGAACAGCCTGCTTGACCACAGTCTTCACCACAGCCCAGGGGACTCTCTTCTTTAGCACCTGACAAACCTTCTCCCTTCCCCTTCTTCACTGATCTAGTGTCTTCACATATTCTGACTCCACTGTCTCTTTGCCAGTTGTGTGGTGCAGCTCTTTTTTCCTCGTTTCTTAAATATGTTTTCACAGAGGTGTTCCTATACTATCATTACTGATAGACTGATCCTTGGTCAGCGGCCGATGCGTCTTTGGAGCTGGCTGGCATTGGCTCTATCAGACTTAGGGGAAGCTTCTAGCAACTTCCTGCAGAAGCCACTCCTACAGCCCCCCCCCCCCACTGAAATCCAACCAGGCAAACCCAATACAATGAATGACTTAAATAATGAAATACAGAATAGATTTATTAAATTTCACAAAGGATCAGTTGGGGAAATGATCAGAAAACAGGCAAACATAAATTGACAAAATTCAACAAAAGAAGTTTTAAAGTTTTGCACTTATACCGGGATAGTGAATGAACTGTTCAAATACAAGTCAAAAAATAAACAAAATAAAACAAAAAACAGACAGGAAGATGCTCTGAGGAAAAGTATCTGGTCAGCATACTTGCTCTCAAATTGAACTTGCATTGAATATATCATGCTCTTCTACTATCTTGGAGTATAGAAATGGAAGTGCTGTGTGTAAGGTATGTAAATTAATCTTTCTTCACTTCCTGGCTCTAATACGATTACAGATAAAGTATTATTCCTGTTTTATGCACTGACTTAATGTGAAGGTAATCGGATGGAGAGAGCCTGAAGTCTAGAGCAGGGTGATTATAATGGGCCTTGGAGCTATAAACATCATAGAATCATAGAATCATAGAATGTTTTGGGCTGGGAGGGACTTTTAAAGGTGCTCTATTCCAACCCTCATGCAGTGAGCAGGGACTTCTTTAACTAGATCAGGTCACTCAGAGCTCCATCAAGCATGATCTTGAGTGCCTCCTAGGATAGAGCCTCCACCACTTCTCTGGGCATTTTGTTCCAGTGTTTCGCCACCTTCATTTTAAAGAACTTTTTTTTCTAACATCTAATTTAAATCTGCCCTACTCTAGTTTAAAACCATTTCCCTTGTCCTGTCGCTGCACATCGTTGTAAACAGTCCCTCCTTAGTTTTCCTGTAGGCCCCCTTCAGGTACTGGAAGGCTGCTGTAAGGTGTCTCTGGAGCCTTCAGGATGAACAGCTACAGCTCTCTAAGCCTGTCTTAACAGGAAAGGTGCTTCAGCACTTTGTTCATTTTTGTAGCCTTCCTCTGGACTTACTTCAACAAGTCCACATCCTTCTGTTGAGAGTTCCACAGCTGCACTCCGTACTCCATGTGAGGTCTCCCCAGAGCAAAATAGAGGGGCAGAATCACCTCTCTCGATCTGCTGGCCACACTTCTGATGCAATCCAGGATATGATTGACCTTCTGGCTTGTGAGCATGCATTGGTAGCTCATGTCCCCCTTTTTGTTCACCAACACCCCCAAGCCCCTCTCTGTGGCACTGCTCTCTGGAACATCACCCCCCAGCCTGTACTGATAATATGGATTGTCCTGACCAGGTGCAGGACCTTGCACTTGGTCTTGTTGAACCTCATGAGGTTCACGTGGGCCTGCTTCTCCAGCTTGTCCACTTAACTCTGGAGGACATTCTGTCTATCTGATGTGTCGACCAGATCACTCAGCTTGGTGTCATCTGCAAACTTGTTGAGGGTGCATTCGATCCCATTGTCTATGCCACTGATGAAGATATTGAAGAGCACTGACCCCTGATGGACACTACTAGTTACCTCTCTCCATCTGGGCATTAAGCTATTGACCACAACCCTCTGAATGTGACCATCCAACTAATTCCTTAACCACCGAACAGTCCATCCATCAAATCCATGTGTCTTCAATTTAGAGAGAATGATGTTGCGGTGGACTGTGTCAAAGGCCTTGCAGAAATCCAAATAGATGTCATCCATTGCTCTTCCCTTGTCCACTGATGCAGTCACTCCATTGTAGAAAGCCACTAGGTTGATCAGGCAGGACTTGCCCTTGGTGAAGCCATGCTCACTGTCTTGAATCACCTCCTTGTCCTCCATGTGCCTTAGTAGAGTATCTAGGAGGATCTGTTCCATGATCTTCCCAGGCCGAGTACCAGTTGGTAGTTCCCAGGGTCCTGCTTTCTATCTTTTTTAAAGATGAGTGTAATGTTTCCCTTCTTCCCACCACCAGGCACTTCACCTGACTGCCATGATTTTTCAAATACCATAGAGAGTGGATTGTCAACTACATCAACAAATTCCTTCAAGCCTCTGGGATGTATTTCATCAGTTCTCATAGGTTTATGTATGTCCAGATTGCTCAGGTGGTCATGAACCTGATCTTCACTTACAGTAGGAAGGACTTAGTCTGCTTGGTCCCCATCCCGTGGTCCTTCATCTTGGGAGCTGTGAGGAGATAGGTTACCAGTGAAAACTGACACAAAAAAGGTATTGAGAACCTCAGCCTTCTCCTCCTATGTGGTTACTAGCTTTCTGTCCATGCTCATTAGGGAGAATACACTTTCTTTAACCTTTCTTGTCTGGTTCACATGCCCGTAGAATCCCTTCTTATTATTCTTTGCAGCCCTTGACAGATTTATCTCCATCTGCACCTTGGTCTTTCTGACTTCATCCCTACACATCCAGGCAGCATCCCTATACACTTCCCAGGATACCTGTTCCAGTTTCCACTGCCTTTTAATTTGTCCAGAAGGTCTCAGCCATGCTGATTTCTTCCTACCTTAGAATGTTGTTGAATGTTGAATCTATGTTGAATGTTGAATGTATGTTGTTTTGTTCTGTGATACACATAGCAACAAACAGAAAAACTGTTTCAGGAAGTATAATAGTGAACCATACCTTCATTTCCTTTCAATGCAGAGTCATATTCCCATCTCCAGCAAAATAAAACTATACTGATGGACAATTAAACCTACCTGTTTTACACACAAATATTAGTTTGTAATTAAATGGGAAAAAAGCTCATGATTACTTACTTCTCAAGAATTTTATGTTGATTTCTGGTTTTTTTTTTCTTCATAGGCATTTTGTTTAACAGTCTGACACTTGGCAAGTATCAGTTTTCGTTTTGTGCAGATTTCCTGTAAAGAAACAATGAACAAACAAGAGGATACTCTTTGGAAAAATGAACACAGCTCATCTCATGTCTCTAGATGTATATCTACTGGTGCAGTAGATATTACCATAGAATCATAGAATGGTCTAGGTTGGAAGGGACTGTAGAGATCATCTAATCCAACCTCCCTGTCATGGACATGTCATGGACAGGGAGGTCTCTCAACTAGATCAGGCTACTCAAGGCTTCTTAGGAGTATTGTAGGAATATTTTTACTGCAAGATTGTTCTATTTGTGCAGGTCTCTTTCCTTGGAGACTTGCACTCTGCCCCTGATGAACCTCATCACACAGGCAGGATGCCACTCACATCACCTGAAATGACATATAAGGAGTGCTATTGCCACGTGATATATGATTCTCTCAACTCACACTATCATTAGGATAGCCAAGGAGTGGCGTAACTCTTATCTGCATCCAGAAATCTTTACCATGATTCACTGTTGCTGGCAGATGACCCAGACACATCGCTGATAGTTCACCAGAGCCATGGCATCACTTATGACCTGATGTTTGTTATTAGTGATCAAAGGAATTGATGTAGGGGTGCATTGTTGCTCATCTTTCTTCTCATCTTCAGTAAAATTTGGTTTATGAGATGTCAGACTCCATTATTCTTCAGACCACAGAGACACAGTTGTTCTCTGAATAATATGGTGGTTTGCTTCACGTTGATTAGCAGCACTGCTGTTGAAAAGAGATTAGGGAGCCACATCATTAGAAAAAGAAGATACTGATTATTAGTCTTGAGCAAGAATACTTATCTTAAAATGTAAGATTGTGTACCATCCATTAATATTCATAGCTGGCATTATAATTAATTCTATTTGTCCTGTATATTATTGTCTGTCTCTACATGTAAGGAGAGCTTGAGTTCACAGAGAGGCCTATTCTTCATCACCAAGCATAAATAATGCCCACTAAACCTCTGTGTTTTCAGCAGGAAAACAGGACAAATAAAGCATGAGCTTTGGTGAAAAAAGACACAATCATGACACTCAGGATCAAGAAACAACAATGATGATATGTTTTTGATCTAACAAGCAGCGGAATTATAACAAGTAAAATACTGTTTCTAGTGCATTATGCCACAGGTATTTTTGAGAATGTTGTCACACTAATTATGATTCACATTCAAAATGGATTGGTTTATGATATGAGAAAATAAATTAATATTTTTTTTAAAAAAATCATATTTATGGAAAGGTCAGCAATTTAGTATACTACAAATGGCATAAACAAGAAAAATTTTTTTCTGTCTGGTGTCATGCAAGTCAAAGCAGTGGAAGATCTGATGAAATTTTCTTCTGTCAACAGTGAAAATGTGAAACCAATCAGTAAAATGCCTATTTCAAGTCAGGTGACTTCTATCACTTATATTTTTTTACAGAACTGCCATATCTGGGAAGAAAACAACCCAAATCAAAACCATAAGAAAAAAGGAATTTTAAAAGACAGAGTGATTGCATTAAACAGAAACCTGAACACTACTGTGCAAAGGAACACAACCAAAAGATTATGCAAGTAGGTTAGGCTGCAGATAGGTTTCTACAGCCAAAATTCCTTGTAGAAGAATGGAAGCATTTACCATACCTGTGGCACAAGGTACTGTAGGAGAAATTGCTCTTCTGCATGCTTTGTTTTTCCATGGTGTTGTTCAGCAAACATCTAGAAGAGCTTTAGCAGGATGTCAAAGTGAAGTTTATGTGCCTAAGCAAGCAGTTAAAATTACAGACATGGTGATGATATATAATTGGAGCAATGTGTTTAGTGACTTGGCAAGACTGTGGACTCAGAATCTGAGCAGAATGGTTCAAATGGTCATTCATCTTCCTACCAGGTCTTATCTGAAGACACTCAGCTGTATCTATAACATTTTATTTGATTCAAAGACTTTTTTTCAGTAATCTGAGACAAGTTATTAATTTGAAAACTGCCTTTCAGTAGCAGAAACTCTTGGAGAAAGATGCATTGGTCTCTTTCTTCTCCAGGTCAGCCCCTTGATCATCCTTGAAGCCATAAGTAGCCATGTTTGCAGAAAAGGATTTCATTGTATAACCCTTGAGGACCAGATTACAAATGTGCCAGCAGATTAAAAAAATACAAAAATATCTTCAAAATCAGGTTTTTTTGCGCTCCTTTTGGATTCAAAACCTGTTAAGTTCGTGACATGGGATGCAGTCTGATTTTAAGTAGATCATGTTCCAAATGAATTTCCTGGAGGCACAAAATATGATCTTTAAATGATTGGATACGACCATAAGAGTAAATACCTTTACATAGATTAACTTGAGATTTGTTTCATTCATAAAGAATTATTTGTCATGAAATGATACAGTGCTTTCTAGATTTCTTAATTATAAAGTGTAATCAGATGATTATACGAAAATTATGCTTTTCAGGTGTTTTTAGAGGGTTTTTTGAGACATTTGTGTGAAACAAGACTAGAAAAACATCATTATTATACTTTCATTGCAATACATTTTTAAATAAAAGGTCAATGTGTTCCTCTGTTTTGTTCATGTAGAAAAATAATTGTCATTTTTACCCTCTGAACTCATTCCTTGCTTTGGTTCATAACTTTCTCCTGTGGACCTGTCTGAACTTTATTTCATCTAGGAAAGTAATTGAGAGGGAGCAAGATCCTTTAGTCTATGCTTCATCTCACTGAGAGACAGGTGTGAAGTAAGAAGCTTTTGCTGTGAAAATGATTCTCTTGGGACAGTCTGAGAGAGATTACCAAACTGATCAAGACCAGAAAAAGAAAACTGTCCTAAAACAAAAAGGATGGCTTATATGACACTAGTAGTTTGAAATCAGATGATAGTCTACCAGGCAGGCAGAGCTTAGCTTTAAGTGGTGACAGCTTTCAAGAACATTTCTACTCCCTGTATCCTAAGATACATTTTTCCAGTTCATGCTCAGTTATAGTTTGTGATATATTTAATCAAAAAGTGTTACAATTTACTGTCATACTGAAAGATGTATATAAATAATTTCACCAGATCACAACATGACCAGGTGTACAATCCAAAGAAAATTAATCAATGACTGATATACCCTCCATGCATTATGATGGGTTATTTTAATTATTTCCAGACACTTTACCATTATTCCTAAAGTTAAAAGGCCAAGATAATATTTTTTATTATCATTATTATTTTTCTTATATCAACCATTTTGGACAGGAGATGTTAGATAGAAATCAACTCAGTCTCTCTGAACTGTGTATGTCTTCATGTTTGTACATGTTTGTGTATGTCTGCGCTTGTGTACCAAGTTTGCAAAGGTGCAGAAATGATCATTCCTCTTCATATTTTAAATGAAATGAGAATTATTTTTAGTGACCAAGGAATTTCTCACATCAATGTCACACACTAAAAAGACTATAGTTTACTTCTATTTGACCTCAGTGTGATCACACCTGCAAGAATAAACACGATTCTGGGAACCTCAATATCACACATATATTAACAAATCAGTGGGAGTGCAGGGAAGTGCAACAAGAATAATTAAGTGTTCAAAAGGCAAGAAATGTAAGAAAGTAATCACAACATGGCCAAACATGGCCAACTGGCTAATATAATGGAATACAACGTCCGAAGGAAGTAAATCTCAACACATAAATTGTGTCAGTTAGAGAAGCTGAAAGAAAGGATTTTCTAAAAGGAAAGTTAGGATTAAATCAATAACTGTGGTATTACAAGCAGATTTCTTACAATTTTGAAAAAAAATTATGGGAAAAATACAGAAAAAAAAAGTTGGGATGGAAGGGATTCTTAAGGTCATCTTACCCAAAAGCCTAATTAAAGCAGGGCTAAATTTGAATTTAATCTACTTTATTAAATTGATCAGATTTGAGAATATCTAACAGGGATGGATAGTTCACAGATTCTAGTGCTTGATCACCAGCACCATGAAGAATTTTTTTTCTATATATCTCATCAGAGGGTTTTTTTGCAGTAACTTGTGTCTATCTGTTGTATATCAGTCCTCCATTAATCATATCTGCTGAGAATCTGTCCATCTTCTCTGCAGTCAACATGGATAATCTACTGTCTCATGCTTCATTTTCTGCTCATTTGAACTCCTTTTTTTAACGTCAGGTTTCTGTCCTGTCCTGTTGCGTAAGTTCATCCCATTCCAAGTGCAGGACTTTTTGTTTGCTTTTACTGAATTTCACCAGGTTTCTTCAGCTTGACAAAATAGCACTTCTACTCTTCAGTATATCTTCATCTTCTTCTAGGTTCATGTCATCAGGGAATTCAATGAGTGTGAAATCCATCCTATCATCCATGTTTTGTATCAGTTATAGTACCAACTTTGCAGAATGCCACTAATACTTGGACACCAACAGGACTTCGAAGTGATGTCTGTGCTCTTAGGCAGCCTGGTAATCTAGTCAGATTTCTATTCTGCCTACCTGTAACTCCCCAATTTAGTTACATGGACACTGTGAAATAACGTGTCAAAATCATTGCTAAAGTCAAGGTAATCGGCAACCACCACTCTCGTCTATTGAGTTAATCATCTCATCACAGAAGATAGTTGGAGTAGTCAAAAATGGACTATGGTCAAATGAAACATATTGGCAGTTTCCTTTGACTTCTTTTGTCCTTCTTATACCCGGAAATGACTTCCAGTAAGACTTGTTCTGCTGTCTGAGAGGCATAGGCGACACTGAGACTTCCCCCCCGCCTCTTGAAAATGGGCATTAAATTTGTATTTTTTGTGTCGTCAGGGATGTCCTCTAGTCTCTATGAATGTTCAGAGATGATAAAGGTAGACTAAGAATGATGCCAGCCCTTTTTGATACATCCAATCTTGTCCCATGGACTTGTATACGTGAAGTGTACTCTAGCGACCACTAAGACATCCTCCATCTGATTGGTCTTCTGGTATTTTTTGTAGCACATTTTTACCCCAGGCTCTGCTACTAGGCACAGAGACTTGGGTAGTCTGACAGTAAACCTTGTCAGGTAGAGAAGGAGCTGAGTAATTTCAGCTTTTCAATGTCTTCTGCAGTTAGATGTCTGTCTCATTCAACAGCAGGCCCACGTATTGCTTTGTCTCCCTTTTATCTCTCTGCTTACCTGTAGAATTGGTTCTTGTTTCGCTTTCACATCTCCTGTCATCTGTAACTCCAGCTGAACTTTGGTTTTCTTAATTCTCTTCCTAAAGACTTACATATTATTTCTGTATTACTCCTGAGTAGAACATCCCCAGATCCACTATGTATGTTTTCTCTTTGTGCTTGAGCTCACCCAGGATATCTACATTGACTAAGCTGTCTTCGTGTTCATATTGGATTGACCTTCCCATGTTTTAAGGAGTTTCTTCCATGAAGAAAGCTGTCTCTCATCAGTCCCTTCGCTGTTCAGGTCAGCATTCAGTGGGATCCTGCTTATCAGTCCCCTGAAAAAAAGCTGAGTTTCATTCTTATCTTCACTGCTGAAACCCAGGTTTGTTATTCTGCCACACAAAAATCACACAGATGAATAGAAGTCATCTCACTGACAATAAAAGACACCAGAGCAGATGCATCATTAGTCCTTGGAACTGTTCCACTGGTACTTTTTTCATTAAAAAAAAAAAATAAAAAATTGTATCTATCAATCTGAGTGGTCCTATCAGGAAATAAAATTTATAGCTACAAAATTATAATAAAAAGTAGTGACCTTGAATCTTTTCTTTACATATTGATTCACAAATTAAGTCTTAGGTAATAGATGGAACTTTTACACAGTAATATTCAAATACCAATCGTAATTTAAACTACAAGAAAAAAATGGGTACAAGTGCCATTATCAACATTCATTGGATAGTATTAACTATTTTATTGTTATTATAAAATATTAACTATGATGTTAAAACATTTTGAATAATATGTTCACATTTAGATATCTACATAATAGAATCTCAGGAAAACAGAAGTAAGAAGGCTTTGAGAGGCCATCTCATCCTTTACCTTGCCCTAAGGCAGAATCAGCTATCTCTGTGAGTCTGCATAGATGTTTTTCCATTTCTCTGTAAGACTTCTGTGACAGAGACTCCCCCAACAATCTACGTCTGTAATACACTACCTTACCTTTACATGTTTCCCCAGTGCATATTCTGAATTTTCTGGTTTGTTTTTGAAGCTCATTGTTTCTTGTCTGATATATCATGATTATGGTGGACAATTTATTTTCTTCTCTGTGGATATGGTTTAAATGCACCACAATGCCATTTAACTGTACTTCCCGCCTTTTCTTAAAAAAAAAATCATACAAAGAAGCAACAGATATATTATAAAAGCGAAATTATATGATACATAACTCCCTTTCAATTTGTTATTTCATACAAAGATTAGAGTGTTTAAGTTGGTTTGACTTTACTTTTTTTTCAAAGACTTCTATTTTATGTTCTATGTACTTCGTTTTTATCTCCTATGTACTTGAAAATAGGCTAGTTTATTACTTGTTCCTGAATTTTTCAGAAAGGGTAAATTATCTGTAGTTCTCTACTTTTTATTTTGTTTTGTTTCAGAGGGTCATTGAGCTTCTCATAACTCATCAGAATAATTGTTGCAACCAGTTTGCTTATAGTGAGTTAATAGAAGTTATTCAGTTAATTTATGGTTAACTGTAACTATACTATCAATTGTGCATTACCCCTGAATGTCAAATTAACTATCTACTGATTGTATTTTTTGTCATATTACTAAATCGTCCATCAAAAGTGAGAATATTTCTATTGATCCTTTTAGTTACAAATGAGTAAGTGCTGCTCTGTCACCAACAAATTCTGATTGTGCTTATATAGAAAATCAGTCATATAGAAAATTAAATGTAGTAGAAAGTACCCTCAGATGTATAAAAAAAGAAATCAAAACAAACCCAAACCCCAAACCAAAAATCCAAACAGGCACAATACTACAAGAAATAATCTAACTCATAGAATATCATAGAATCATAGAATCATAGAATGTTAGGGATTGGAAGGGACCTCGAAAGATCATCAAGTCCAATCCCCCTGCCAGAGCAGGAATGCCTAGACTATGCCACACAGGAACGTGTCCAGGCAGGTCTTGAATGTCTCCAGAGAAGGAGACTCCACAACCTCTCTGGGCAGCCCGTTCCAGTGCTCTGTCACCCTCACTGAGAAGAAGTTTCTTCTCGAGTTTAAGCGGAACCTCTTATGTTCCAGTTTCAACCCATTACCCCTTGTCCTATCAGTGGTTGTCACTGAGAAGAGCCTGGCTCCATCCTTGTGACACTCCCCCTTGATATATTTGTAAACATTAATGAGGTCACCCCTCAGCCTCCTCTTCTCCAAACTAAAGAGCCCCAGTTCCCTCAGTCTTTTCTCATAAGGGAGATGCTCCACTCCCTTAATCATCCTAGTTGCCCTGTGCTGGACTCTCTCCAGCAGTTCCCTGTCTTTCTTAAAGTGAGGGGCCCAGAACTGGACACAATATTCCAGATATATCATAGTGCATCACAAATTTAAACAGTGTTATTATTTTATGAATTCAGACCAAGCGTTCAGTGTGTGCCACATTAATCCTTTTCAGGTTAACAGTTAAAAATAGTGACTGTGCCATGCCTGTGCTCAGGTAGAGTGTTCCTTTTAACTCCTGCAGGAAAGTTTTTGACATCTAATGAGTCGTCATCAGTCACAACTGTTGGATTCATCTCATTCCCCAATTTAGGAACTTACCTGAGGAGCCTAAGTTAGGATGGTAGGTTTTCTCGGAGCTGATCCAGAAAAGGTCATCCCCTTCCCATTGGCTACAGGGTGACTGCTATTCTCTGATGCAGTAAACAGCTACAATTAGATCAGATAAATCTAGTCCTTAAAGACAAGCTTGAGTGTGATGTTTTAATAAAATTGATAGCTTTTATGCAATGTACATATTCACTGTAAGAAAAAAATGCAGAAAGACATAATTTTGATAGAAAATTGTGGGGAAGAAACAGAAAAGCCGGAATTGAGGCTACAGATAGTATAGACAACATATGATGAGACTAGTTTGGCTGTAAGTACAGCAGTGCAATCGAGTTTGGCTGTGGGCATTAACTATCATAAAATTGAAAGAAAGGGAAAAATTTTGGGAAAATGATTAGATATAAAAAAAACCCAATTCAGTGAAAGTATAACTTCTTTAATAATAAATACTTTGTCATCTTTTAATGTATGATACCCCCTGGAAAGACTCATTGTAGTCAATGTGTTACAAATTCCTCCAGTTTCTGAGATACATAACAACTCAGGGCTTAACCTAAATCAGTATTTGGTAAATGCCATAATCTTTCAAAATCATTGTTAATAGAATTTGAAGATGCATTCATCATCTTTAAAAGAGCTATTTTTTTACATATACTGAAAGACTAGGTCTAGTTCTCCAGTAGGAGTCTATCAACTGAGAGGAAATTTTGTTGACACATACGAACTCCAATTACATTTTGTGAAAAAATGGTTCGGTTTAGTTCTTACATCATCTGTCTGTGCCTAGTCACATATAACGTTCATAACACATTTTGTGTTCTCGTATTCATCATAAGTCTCCTTCTATGCACAAAAAAAAAGGCCTGTGTATGAGCTTCTTCAATTTCTAAAAAAAAGATGTGGTTTATTCACAGGAAAAAAATAAAGTGAGTAATGGAATGAACGCTGTCTAGACATGCTCATTTCAGACAACCCTTCCATGAAAAGGTCAGAAAATATTGGAGTGGATAGTATCCCGCTTGCATCCTTTTTCTTTTTATTTTTCCCTCTCTCTGTACAAGAATCTGTAGCTTCCCTGGAGGTCAGTTTGGCAACTTTTGGATGCACTAAACTCATTTAAACTCTAATAACCAGTGAAGAAATGAAATAGTACTGAACAAAAGCAGCGCTCTGTGGTGTTTACAAACACATTTACAGGAGGTCATTCCTCCCATGAACCCACTGTACATGCCAATTTGTTACACTCTTCATTATAATAGAAAAAGTATGGGTAACAATGAACTGCAAACCTTATTTGGAAAACACATAACTTACAAGTATCAAAAGAAAACGGGTCATTTCTAAAGCAGATTCTATAGTTGCCAATGAGTATTTTCTTGTTTTCATTAAAGGGACTTTTAAAGGATTTTAATTGTGTTTCTTATGTTAGCTAACAATCTGATTCTGAGAATATGTCTATAGCTGTTCAAATTTGAAGACCATTATTCAAGCCCAGAAAAAAAAAAAGCTTACCGGTGTTACTCAGGTCTAGAATAAGTGATCTTCCTGAAACTGTGTAACGGGCTTCTTTCAAACACTTGACTGCTAAAATTTGCTCACTTCTATTTACACTTGCCTTGTTTCTTCCATGATATTAGGTATTTATGACTACTCTCTCCTCTGAGTTTGCAAATCATATGTTGCAGAAGAGAGACAATATGTGAATAAACCCTAAACGAGGTGGAAAATGCAAGGTGGTATGCATGCAGTTTGGGCTTGTTATGCGCACACTTTTTCCAGTAAGGAATGATTTACACACTGTTCAAGCCCCAGAAAAGGTAATTCCCTGTTCTGAGTAATAAAATCCAGTATTGCTAAATACATTTGAAAAAACTGATCTCATAGTCACCAATGTATTCATGAAAACTTTCAGAGATTGCTCCAGTTTTAGGGAGAGGTTTAAGCTTCCCTTCTCTGAAAAGAGGTGTAACAAATATGGGAAATCTTACCCTATATAAATAGTGGTCAACTATGTTCTCTTCTTTTGCTAATGAAAACTAGATAAATATCTTGATAGAATGCTATGGATCAATGGCATCACTAATTCATCCGTAAGTTCCTAGGAATATGTTGATCTAAGGTAGTACTGTTTGTTATATCAGCATATAAAAAGAGAAGAATAGCTGTACTCTGCTCAGTTTTCATCTTCCTTTATTATGCTGTCTTGATACCTCGTGTTATCACACACGACATAGAAAATTCAAGGGTCACAACAAAGTCAGTTGTAGCAGAATCATTTAAACATTTAGGCCGGAAAAAACTTCATAGATTAACATAGTAATACCAGGTCCACCACTAAACCATGTCCCTAAGCATCACATCTACATGTCTTTTAAATGTCTCCAGGGATGGTGATCAGTCACTTCCCTGGGAAGCCTGTCCCAATTCTTGACAACCCTTTCAGTGAAGAAAATTTTCCTAACTTCTAATCTAAACCTCTCTTGGTGCATCTTGAGACCTTTTTCTCTTAACCTATCACCTGTTACTTGGGGGAAGAGGCCAACATCCACCTCACTGCAATCTCCTTTCAGGTAATTGTAGAGAGAGATAAGGTCTGCCCTCAGCCTCCTTTTCTTCAGGCTAAACAACTCCAGTTCCTTCAGCTCCTCCTTAGACCCTTCACTGATTTTTGGTGCCCTTCCCTGGACATGCTCCAGCACCTCAATGTCTTTCTTCGAATGGAACACAGGGTTAGAAGTTTGGCCTCACCAGTGTTGAATACAGGGAGGGGTACAATCCTTTCTCTGGTACTGCTGGCCACATTATTTCTGATATAGGCCAGGATGTCACCTTATTGACAAGGGATGCGGCTTATACAGAAAATCTTTTCCTATGTTTATCTACAATGAAGTGACATGCTAAAGCTGTCTGTTCTTCTACTTTTCCTCTGGGTATTATTTTGGTCAGTGTGGCTGTACAGGAGGAGTAAAGACCTGAAAGAGTTTGTATGAGGCTTTATTTGTTGAGAATGCAGAGTACAGGACATAATGCAGATAATCTAAAGAAAATGAAAAATTGCCTTAACATATTTTGTATGATTCTGTATAGGTTTTAGTTTTTTAGCTCCCTCACTGTTATCTGCTACTTGAGATAAACTCTTTAGAATGTCGTAGGACTCTTTATAAATACGACAGTGTATCTTTGAAACCATAAGAACTTGAATAAAAATGAAGTTTTTTCTGCCAGATTCTAAGAAAATAAATCTATATATAAGTCATTCAGGAAAGTGAAAGAGATTTGAGTTAATTCTGAATGGCACATAGAAGAGAAATTTGTTCCTTTTAAAAAAAGTTAAATGAGTATCTCGATTATTTCTTGAGAAAATTTTATGTGCAACTGGCATTTATACAACTTACCCTAAAATTCTCTGTTTATTTTCCTTTCTCTCAGGACTTGACTCAGAGTTGCCATAAGAAACTGCTTAATTGATAATAAGGAACAATTTTCCTCATAAAATAATATTAAATTTAGCTTATGATAAATCAGCAAAACCCTGTCTGTGGTGTGAATATTATCTTCTAAAAAGACCTAGAAAATATAATTTAGCAACATTTTTATACTGATCTTATTTCTTTCCATGGTTCTTCAGCATACTTAGTCGGGACTGATTCAGAGAAGTGGCTCTTTGCCATTCAACTGCTGCTATTTTTCTATCTCTGGCTTTTCTGATAATGTTTAAGGTATACTTTATCCATAGGAAGAGCCTTGCTCTGTATGTATAGCTGTTAATTTCCTCTCACCGGAATGATAAAAAGAAAAAATAGAACTCTTTGTGTTCAGTCCTTTTCGGAGAGAAAATCAATAAGAAGCCAAAGATACCTACATAAGTCATCACAGCACAGACTTGAAGTAATTTGGTATTTTTAAAATCATATAAGGATAAATATTTTAAAAAAATCAATAGAAAAACTAAAACGTATTTGTCTATCAAAGTTGAATATTTTCAAGACAAAATTACACAGAATATGGCACATCATACATTGACTAAAAATGAAATGCAAGTAAAAAAGTCATCCAGCCCTGCAAGAGCTGTTTTGATAACTGACGCTTGAGAAAATGCGTAATGTGAACTGCTACACTTGGCTTTTCATTTTAATACAAGGGCATTTTACTTTGAATGCTTTTTATAGGTATTCCAAGAAAGTCAGAAGAAAGTATTGATCAGCTGTAACTGATGACATGCTCATGAAGTCAGCAACAAAGATCAGTGTCTAATTCTGAAGTACATGCACATGTCTAAGGTAATGGATTATAGTGCATTGACATTGATAGATAAGATACTTTAATGTGGTTTTTTTTAGAAGTTAGATGCTTTCTGAGATTAATAAACTAATTTCTTCCTATGTTATTTTGGTACAAGTTTAAGTGCTTAGACTGTGGTAATAAAATATTGTTCTAAATGTATCTGAGGGACTTTGGGACATAAAAGTTGGACCAAGCTTAGAAAATGATTTTTATTGGAGTTCTGTATGTGGATATCTCCCCCAACTCTGAAATAGCCTAACTCTGTGCCATTATTTTCTCTCTCACTACACCCGTAATACTAAGTAAAAAGCAAAATAACAGCACATGAACATCTCAATCTAAATAGTATTTTCCCATAATTTGGATATGAATTTTCTCTTCTATAGTTTAATTTCAAAATCACATGGTCTCTAATCAAATTTTAAACCAGCTACAATGATACTTTTACCCCTGCTGCTTACTATGGTTTGTCTGGAATGTTAAAGAACTGTAGCTACAGGAAAATGAAGGTCTGTATTTGTTAGTGTTTTACGATGGAAACAGTAATGCTATTTCTCAGCCCAGTATACTTCCAATAAAGTTGCAGTGTGCCTCACAGTTCTCATTTTACTTATGTAAGTATTGCAGGAAAAGTATCAAAAGTATTTTTGAACCTCCTGACAGGCAGACTACTAGAAAACAAAAGCGGTGAACCCACTACCTTTACCAAGGGCCTCCTTAGAGTACATCATAAAAATAATTTGGTTTGACTGACTTAGCAGGGCATTCGCACCAAATCTCCATGCTCAACAACATCTACGACGGTCCCTTTGGACTCATGTTCATTCTTCTGGAAGAATATAGTATGTTGCATAGGTCAGTCACACAGCCACTGTTTCTTGTCCATGTGGATGATGATCTGACTGACAGTTAGCGACATATTGTGCATCCATGGGGATAGAAGAATGCTCACACAGGGGTTGCTGACAACCTTTCCTATGAATGCTTCTATAAATAAGAACAAATATAATGGGATTATATTGATTACACTAATGACAGGGCTGATGATGAGCTGTAGTCTCCTTCAAGAGGTCATTCAGAGAGGTATTCTGCTCCTTAGTAAAAATTATTCAGCAATCGAGAATTGGTAGGAGCCTTTTCTCTTTTTCACTTTTTTTTTATTTTTCGTTCTTTTTTTTTTTTCCCATTACAGCATATGCACAAACCTGTGTGATGGAACTCATGACTGATGACGATGATGGTAATGATAATGGATGCTTGATTTTTTCTTATGCTGTTATTCAATAGTCCTGTGTGCTGAAGGCATACAATATGCACTAAGACTTCATTAGGCATTTCTAAGATGAATGATTCCTTTTTTTCTCACCTGAAAACACCTTTCATCTACATTTCTGATGCCAGCTCCTTTCTGCAGAGAACTTCAAATAAAAAATAAAATTTCATGTCTGTTATTTTTTTAAAGAAACTTTATAATAATTGACATTTGAGAACCATCTCTATTAATCTACATGCCATTATTGATGAAACACAAGAATTCTAACAAGAGACTAATTATGTGCTGCATATTACAACAGGATCTACAAGATGATTTTCGTAATGGAACTGTATAAAATGAACAGTATCCCAGAAAATAGACAAAAAAAATTACACACTAAATATTTCTTTAATCATTAACACTATGTGCTGCACGACACTGAGTATTCTGAACTCTGAACTCTCAGTGTTAGAACCAGAGATGTAACTCTTATCTCTCGTAAACCAAGTTTAAGAACACAGAAGGCTGCAAAATTACTGATTTCTAAAACATCCATCAGATTCAACAGTCAATCAACACAGGTTGATTGGTCGTGGTCACTGGTACAGATTGTTCACTTATGATACCATGATATTAATTTTCCATTTCAGTGATTAAACACAGAGAATAAAGATTAGAAAATATAAGATGACTGAGTATGTACTGAGTAATCATGTATCACAGTTAAAACATAGTATGTTGAGCTGATGAAGAGCAAAGGAAACATAAGCTCATTTTCACACACAAAGAGAACTTCAAGTCATTCCTACTTTTTTGACCACTTGCTGTTATCCTGGAGGTGTTGTGCTTGAGAGATTTTATCAACAATCCTTTGTGATTACTACTGAGCAATCCAGAGAACGACATTAATATTAGCCTCAGAGGAATTTTTCCACATGCCATCCCAGCCAGAGGCTAAAGAGCTGTGAGAGAAGTTATGGAGGAAAGCTAATTAGAAAAGGAAAAAGAAGATGGAACTGAGTATAAAGATTAAAAATAAAATAAAATCAATTTTTATCAAAATTGTAATGATATACGTCCTTTTATGTATTTCTATCTCCTTTCCCCTGATGCCCTATGACATTCTCACATTTTGAGTTGTATTACATATTCAATCAGACAGCAAGCTTGGAGGAATATTATGCCATCAATTTTTATATTTTTTTTCAAGAGTGAATTGCTATAGTATGACTTTTTCATGAAGGTCATTACTGTAAGCTAAAAAAACTGGAGACATACAGTGTATGCATTTATTAAGGAGGACCAGGTGTCATAAAACATAGGATTCAAAACATTTGTGACTAAAATTTGATATGTTTAGATAGGAAATGAAGAAAATTAAGAGTCTTATCTGCAAGTTTGTGCCTTTATGGAAGATATTTCACACATCTTTTCCTGGTAATTAAACTGTGATTAAAAAGTGTACAGTATTTTTTGTACTACAGATTTCAGCAGTTTTCCAGTACCTTCTGGTAGATTCCTTTACCGCAGGGGACTTACTAAAAGACTACAGCACTCTCAATGTAATTTATGTTTTCTGATATGATAACCGTACTTTGGTTCTCTTGGATGCAACTGTTGTTCAGGAAACCACTAGTCAATACTAGTCAGTCATTTAAGTCTTTCTTTGTATTTGAAGACAAAAATGGCACTTTTAGGACACAATTGTTTGACGTGTTCTACATATTTATATTAAGATCAGATGATTTCTTTCCTTTGAACGAATTCTTATCTCCATTCACTAGTTAACCAGGGTCAGACTCTATAGAGAAAGACACTGATTACTTCAATCCTGGAGATGCCTATATTTTGTCCAGTGTATCCAGTCCTTGAAGACCAGATAATTTCAACTCACTATTTTCTCAGGGGTCAAAGAGGTGAGCAGAAAATGGTATGAACTTTCCTTTCCTTTGTAGGTAGGCAGACTTTCACAAGCTTACATCCTCCACCTTTCCTCATACTTTTAAAGTATTTCCTTTCCTTTGTACACTACTCAAATTGGAAGTAATCTCTAAAGCTCTGTGTAGTTCAGAACCTGTCACTTGTGAAAAGGGTTTAGTACAGCTGTTAAGACACTGCTGTGATGTACTGAACATCATCTTTGTTGATGGTTGAGTAAAAATGGACTCCGTGTGGATCCCCTTTAGAATTTTTGCCTTTAGAATTTGCTCCTCTAATAACCATTGGAGAAAACTACTTGTTTGTGGAGTTAGACAATTATTTCATTTATTTTTGATGAATAATATTTCTTGTTTTGATAAACTTTGTTCAGATAAATACTACTGAGTTTTCTAATGATGATTCTAAATGATATTTCTAGCAGGAACACTTGTCTTATTTATTCTTGCTAGTGAGAGTGGTACATGTAGTTTATGTGATTTTAATTTTTTAAAATAAAGTGTTTAGCTCCTGTGGAAATCTGTACAATAGAAGTGAATAAAATAATTCTTTTCTTCATGCGCTGTCCACTGTGAAAAACGTCAAGGTGGTAGGTGCTTAATAAAATGACTGACAGGCAATATAATGCAGGTTGCTAGTAGCAGTGCTAGTTCCGTAACACACACTTCAGTTCAGCCTAAGCCCCATATCTGTGAAGAATGACAGTTAAAGAAGAATAAATATGAGATATTTAAAATGCCATTTCACTGTGAGCGAACAGACATATCATTGTACTTTTTAAAATTCTTTTCCCAAAAGTTCTTTTTCAGTTTCTACATACTACGTATTTTGTTACTCATAAGCTTGAGTACACAGTGCTAAGATATTCATTTCTTAAAGTTTAAATTGTGATAACTGTTGCCTTCCTTTCTCAGCTAGCTTTCAAGTTTCATTGAAATGAGACATTTATGTTCTATACTTTTAACTTCATAAACAAACCGTTCTGCTGGAGTGACTATATATGTTTTAATATTTTTAAAAGACAGAAGAGCCATTCAGAACATAAAAACACCTCTTTTGTATATAGGTTATTTTTTCCCAGTTTAAAATTAAATTAAACACATTACAGCATAATTTTTTCCTTTTAAACGTAAGTAAAATTCAAAGATTTTGTAGTAGTTATACCAGTGGACTATGAAATAGCATATTTCTTAAGATAAAACAACATTTTGTGCAGGTGTCTCTGTGTGCATAGCTACAGGGTGAAAAGACCTTTCTCTATGCACTGGTAGAACATGTGTATACAGACTGTCAAGCACCAAAAGTGTAAGTCAAATGAACTTCCCTTTTTCTAATTTTTGTCTCTATTATCATTTAAAAAAGTAGTTTAGGTTATCCTCCCACAAAAAACACCTATGACATCTTGCATACGATTGTGAAAAGCCTGTACTGAGATTCAAATATTGTTTCTGCAAATGAGCCCCAACCACATTATTTTGGTAGAAGATCACATTTGACCTAATGGAATTGGTCTGATATGAATACCAGGTAACTCTTGTATCTTAGATAAACCTGGAGGTGTATGAGGAATTTTTTTTTTTTTTTTTTTGTATTTGCAAAGTACTGGCAACTCAGTGCTAAGATGAGAAAAGGTCTAATAATTTTTTATCTTTTCTTTCCCTGCCATGCCATGGCCTATTTTCCTACGGTTCACCTTCCTATGAACTAATCAGAAGAGCTAAGTGGAAGAGGAAATTTACATCGTTCTAAGCAAGAATGGTAACTGCTTCGATATGCTTATGGACAAATCTCTTTGAACAGTTTATATTTGCATCCCCCAGCAAAAGAAGTGCAGTAGGGTAAGTTTCCTCTATATAAGAACATAAAAAGTACACTGAGATTACATTGGATAAGAGAATTATAAAACTACATTTGTTGATGGATCTGTATATAATTTTCAAAAGTAATCTAATAGTGCATCTGTAAGCTATATGTGTATATATAAAGAAAATTGAGATTTATTTTTTCTCCTAGAAAAAAAATCTTTCTAAAACTGACTTTTCTAGTCAGGTGAAACTTTGAAGTCTATTAAAACAGCCACTTTATGAAATAAGCCATTCTATTTAGTGTCCATAACATTTTTCAAAATGTCTATGATGAATTTATCCATGTGGCAAACACACAGATGCATTTGTAAAGCCCAGAGCAAGTGATATCATCATGTAGCTCATACCAATCAAATATTAATTTAAAGTATAATAAATCAGAACCAAATTGCATGTCAGGTATTCAGAGGTTATGAGCAATAGAAACGCAGTACAAAGTCATTTGCAGAAGGAGAAAATCACAACTGCAATCATGATGCAATTGCCCGGTTCTAGACTTCTTTATATGAAAAGTGGAATTGTAACAATTTAATGAAACAGTAATAATAACTGTAAGCTAGTATTTTCATCTTCTTCAGATTTGCCTTTTTTTTGAATGTTGTTGAGAAGCCAAAGAAACAAAATGAATAAGTAACTGAAAGTCACCTTATGTTACTCTATCAGGAAACA
The DNA here is from genome assembly GCA_020746105.1 of Trogon surrucura. Taxonomy (NCBI): domain Eukaryota; kingdom Metazoa; phylum Chordata; class Aves; order Trogoniformes; family Trogonidae; genus Trogon; species Trogon surrucura. The sequence continues at coordinate 37,418,132 of CM036617.1, forward strand.
TCTGTCACAATGTGTAAACCCGTATCATTTAGTCAGAATAAAATAATCAGTGTGCAAAGTATGGTAAAAAAAGACTCCATTATTCTATTTCTGCATGACATTTTAAGGGTTATTAATGGTTTTTATACATAGGTAACTGACATGGGAATTTCCAGTTGAAATCAGAATACTTCAACAAGATTTCTGCTGTGAACTACTCTCTGGAAGAAATTCTCCCCCTCCTCCCCCCCCCCCCCCCCCCGCCTTTTTTTTAATTTCTTTTGTCCTTTGTTTTTCTTTATATCTCACTCCTGTGCTGGGTAATATAGACAAACAAGAAGAATTTCAAATGACTCTTACAGTAGAATACTGTTAACATTCCCCCTTTTCAGTCAAATTTAGGAAATATATGTTTCAATTAGTAACACTAACTAGAGTAGAATACTGCACAAAGTACAAATGTATTCTCCATGCAAATAAAAGTAAATGCCTTTGATTACCTTGGTATAATCAGGGAAAAATTAGCTCTCTCCAACATAAAGTACTTTCTTGATGAATTAGAAGTCTTTTTGGTTATGTGGAGAGCTGGACCAAAACCAAACAAAATGCCAGCAGTTCATTTTTAACTGAAATCCCTGAAGATAGGGCAAAATTCAGTATGATATTCTAATTTTTACCTTTTTCTGAAGTGTGTAAAATAGTATCCATGAAGAAGAATCCATAAATTAGCTCATCAGAAGTCTAGAGACCTATGATGTGGGAAATCACAAAATGATTTTTGAAGTAATAAAAGACCTTAAATGTACTGTAAATTTATTGTAAATACTGTCTAGTTGATCTTGCAGTCTTTTGGCATGCAAAATTCTCCTTGATGCCAATGGGAGTTTTGCCATTACCAGAATTTCAAAGATGAGATCTTCTATAAACACCCTAGTAGTCTAAAACATTATGCTTTATTATCTCCAGGAGAACTATATACTCTATAAACTTAACAACAGTGAATAAATTTGTTCTTGACTTGTGACACTGAGAAAAGTAATGAGACCATATCTATGCCTTACTTAGGTTTATAAGCAAGTATTCTTTGTGCCTTGCTGATGAGATGTCTGCCACACCTGCCAAGCTGCTCAACAGTATGTGGGTTCACTGGGTTCAGTGGATACTGTGGCTCTATATGTAATGAATTGGGAATGTGAAAAATCATGAACTTACCTTAGATAAATTGACTTGTCAATACAGTGGCTGTGTGTAACTCAACTTCTATGAAGTTTCAAGCCAACCCTTTGCGATGCACAAGACTGTCTCAAGGATTTTTGCTCCATGTAAAAACTTGGCTTGTGCCAAGGAGCATCTTCACACCCATGGGGCATACGGAAACAACCATGCTTGCAAATGTGTCTTAATATTCACGGCCTGTTCCCTACCACAGAGTGAAGTGATTTGTTTCCTCACTTACTATAAATTTCTGTGTATAAAAAGTATGTGTCTCTTATTTAGCTGTTAACTGCAACTGTATTTTTAAAAAAACAAAAACAAAAACAAAAAACAAAACTATATTAGAAGCTAAATATTCAGGATTAAACCCAAGGAAAGACTTCATATGCACAGGAACATACAGACTTCACAGTCCCGGTTGGAATTTTGTTTTTTAGTCATCTTAGATGTATAAAAAATTATTTTATTATTCATTGTTAGAACAGATATGCTTGTTAAGTATACTAAATTAAAAGACATCAAACTGTGCAAAGAGCTTGTCAATGTACTGTATAATGGCAAATATTTGAAGTACTTACAGTAACCAGTCCTATTGCACTGTAGTCCCCATGCCTCATTTCCTAGTCACTTTAAATACTGTCACACAGAACACTTTTCCACAAAACCTCATTTCCTGGTGTTGTGTAGCTGGTGTGAAATGAGCCACTTATCCTCAAAAATAACTCTTGAAGGTTGTCAGAAGGCAGTTTGATCAGCTACCAGTGCTCTATATGCCGCAATAAAGTGGCAGTGCTATCATTGCAACCCAGCCTTTATAGGAGGTAGAGGCATCGCTTTTTGAGCTGTGTTCTGGTCAGTCCTATAACTCGCTGAAGATGACTGGAGCAGATCAGTTCTTGAAAAGTAAATTCCAAAAGAAAACCAAGTGTTCTAGAAAGTGTTCTGGTGTTTCAAAATGTCTTTCCTCCTAGACTAGTTCCAAATAAATATTCTATTGTGGTTCTCATGTAGCTGGTTTTTATTCTTCTGGTTAATATGTGGGTAGGAAAGAGAATGCCAATACTAAAAGCTATACCTACTTCCTGTAGAATATTAAGGATATCTATCCTAACACGTCTGGATGTCTCAGCATTCTAGCCAAATGCTATCGTTTGATGATTATATATTATCAATAATAGTGTAATTATACTATACAGAGCCAATTTCTAGTGTATTTACAAAAGGAAAATTTGTGCTATTTTTTTTCCCCATTCAATCACCGGAATAAGTTGATTCTGTATAATTTGTAAGTTGATACATTTTATCCTGTCTGTGTTGCAAATGAAAATGTGTGCCTTACGTACACATATATTAAATTACATTACATATACAAATTATGCGTATAAGCACATTCATAAGGTATTTCTATACTCTCTGTGGAAAACTTAACATTGATTTTGTCTGAGATTTCAAATGCATGCTAAAAGCCAATGAACAGTGAAAGGATAATACAAATTATATAAATCTCCAGAGTTCCTTTAACTGGTTGCTTCTTCCAGTCGACATATTTGATTGTTCAACATAGGAGATACTGAAAGCAAAACATTGACCAAAACCTTTTCACAAGAATTTCATAGTGGAACTGAAAATGAGGTTGTCAGTTTCTTGGAAGAAATAAATTTTTAAAGGCAACTGTTTGCTGTAGAAGAGACAAAAGACGATCTGACATCAGTGATAGCATGGTTCAACAAAGCAGGTTTATACTACTTTGAAAATTAAATGATGTCTTTTTATAAAGAACCCTTCAGAAACACCAAAGATCTGTTCTTATGTCTGCATTGCTTGGAATTTTCCATTAAGGTGTGATACCTGTAATTTTCTGTGGTATAATCAGAATAAAGTATCCAGTATATTTTAGAAATTACAGTTTGTGAGTCAAGTTCAGGAAAAATAGATTTTCTCAGCTCTGTCTGGGAGAACACTCCCCACTGCTACATTAGTGTTTCAGATCTGTTGTTCCTACCTGACACCCCTATCTATAAAGCTCTCCCAGGTGGATATTAAGCTGTGAAGTCTTCTGATTCTCTGACTTATGGTAATGTTTTTGGAACAGTTTACTGTGCGGTTCTGAGCTCTGATCCCAGAACTCTACAATGAATTCCATTATTTCTAAGTTATATTTATGTATTTACCTCTAGTTGAGCAAACAGTATTTGCTACAGTATTTGTAAATATTTTCTGAGTCCTAGAAGGAATTTCTTTATTGATTTTACTTTGTTTTAATGATTATTCACAAGAAACATAAGACTGGAATGCAAGGAGCTTAAACTAGCATACTTCAACTGAAATTCAATTCCAGGTGTAGAAAAGAAAAACCACAAGGGGTAGTTAAAACGGTTATTTTACTTTGATGTTTGTATTCACATCTTATTTATCTAAATTACATCACTGTAGTACATGATCTTTCAGTTTTCAGTAAGACTTTGTGTATACATGTGTGCACATTAATACTTTTCTGTAAAATCTGTCTCTGAATGCATGTGTATGAATGCATTGAGATCTATGTGTAGTTATACATGGTTATACATATTGTTAAATTAATTTATATATCTGTGTTTGTACACTCATGTGTACACAGAGAAATATTTTTACTACTTCTTGAAAGCTGATAACCTGTCTTCAATAAAGGAACACTTAGACAGTGATTTGCTTCAGAACCCGTTTCTTGAAATCTACATTCAAAACTAGAAAGACTGTCAAATTACTTTGAAAAATAGACAATTTCATCGAAAGAAAATTTCCATCCCCTAAGACAGGACTTGGCATTTCCCTTGTTAAACTTGATGAGCTTCTTCTCAGTCTATTTTTCCAGCCTGTCTAGGTCCCTCTAGACGGCAGCACAACCCTCTGGTGTACCAGCCACTCCTCCCAGTTTTGTTTCCTCATCAGAGGTGTACTCTGCCCCACCATCCACATCATTAATGAAGATGTTAAACAGTATCAGATCCAGCACTGATCTGGGGTACATAACCAGCCACTGGTCTCCAGTTAAACTTTGTACCACTGACAAATGCCCTCTGGACTGACTTTTTCAGCCAGTTTTCAGCCCACCTCACAGTTTTTCTCATCAGCATTCTCTCTATAAGGATCTTACGTGAGATAATGTCAAAGGCTTTACTGACATTCAGGTAGACAATATTCACTTCTCTCCCCTCATCTACCAAGCCAGCCATTTCATCACAAAAGGTTATCAAGGCAGTCAAGCAAGACCTCATCTTAGTGAATCCATTCCGACTGCTTTTGGCAAGTTTCTTGTTCTTTATATGCCTGGAAATGGCTTCCAGGATTAGTTTCTCCATCACCTTCCCAGTGATTGAGATGAGACTGATAAGTCTGTAGTTCCATGGGTTCTTCTCTCTTGCCCTTCTGGGTGTTTGCTTTCCTCCTGTACTTGTGTACGTCTGACAACTAACATGACTGTTTGAAGGTAAATGAAAGTGGCCTCACAATGATATCAGTCAGCTCTCTCAGAACTTTTGAATGCATCCCATCAGATCCCACTAGTTCAGTTTCTTTAGGTATTCTCTAACCTGATCTTCTTCAATGAAGGATAAGTCTTGCTTCCTCCTGACTTTCTTTCTAATCTCTCATTCTTTAGGTTTCTGAAGAATGGTCTTAATAGTAAAGGCTGAGGTGAGGAAGCCATTTGATACTTCAGCTTGTATTTCCAGGAGGTACCCAAACACAAAACTCACATTTACAAACAGTGATGCATCTGGCACTCACACAAGCACAAATAACAGCAATGGCCTCATCCTGCTTTTCTCTTTAGATGAGCAGGATGAGGATACATACACATACGTATATAAATACATGTGGAATCCTCCAGCAGCTGGTCTTACACTTGATCTCAGTCTCTCTAGTTGCTGGTATATGAATATATGAGCCCCTAAGGCTGCAGCCCCACTTCAGTTGAACACACACCTATTCAACATGCATCCTTAGGTATTTTTAAGGCAGAAGTGTAAAATACCTTGAACAACTAGGTCTGATTTCATAAATGATCCTGCTGTGGGACAGGAGGTTGGATCACAGACCCTCCCAAACTCATTTATCCTATGATTCTATGATACTATAACAGAAGTGAAAATACTTCAGTTTATAACAAAAAACTAGTGTAATTCAAAGTACTTTTGTCCTTCTTCTAATTCTTAAAGTATAAAGTAGTTCAATTAGTGCCTACTTGTTCTTTTTTGTTTTTTTTTTTTTTGTGCTCACAGAGAGAACTAAGATTCAAGAAGACTTATCCTTCTGTATTTTGGAGTACATTTTTGAAAGGATTGTACGAATTGCAGAAATTTGTTCTAGGTACTCTGCACTCTTAAGGAATTCCTCAACCTTTAATTTACTACCTATATTCCCTACAAAATGCTGTGGAAGATTTGAGCATCTGAAAAACCACTTGCAAAGTTCAGTAAAGAAGAGGAGCTGGATAATAGGAGAGGTTACTGAAACGTGTTCTAGCACCCCTTCCTGAGTTAGATTCCAAAATACTAGAAAAGAAACAATTTCCATTTTCATGCAAAACTGTCATTTGGGATCATCTTCTGCAGCCTGATTTTGTCTGGACACACCACTCCCTTATTACCATTGCCAGATGATTGCTTCCCTGAGGAACCCTGATAATAAATCTCTGTTCTGGTTGGACCGACATAAAGATGTGTATATAGGTCTCCTGCAATCTAGAAGAGCATGCTAAAATTGTTACTGAATACTACAATGTGTAGTATCTTTAATTTTTTGAAGCTGTTTACCACTCTTTCATTGCAAATGGATATTAAATGAGTAAGGATATGAACTTAACTAATGTGATGAAAACCTTATCCACCTAACTGCAAAATAGATCTTGGAAAGTTAGCCTTCTATTTCTTGTAAGGAGCAGGGAGTTCAACAGAGTGATCCTATGGATCTCTTCCAACATAAGATACTTTGTGATTCTAACAAAACCAGAGATATGTAATTTCCATATTATTTACATTAAACTTAAAACTGTACAAATAGAGAATAAGTAATACCTAAAAAGTCCTATCTGTCAACTCTTGTTTGGCAGATACTAGTAAGCATTTTGTAGGAATTCTTTCTTTATTAATCTTGGAGATTCAGGGATAATCATCAGCCTGACAATTCCAACTGTATGTATTGACCAGCAAAATGACACATGGTTTTTGGTTTGCGTATCTTTCAAACAGCAAAAATTTTGGTGCTGTCAATCAAGTAGGACCTGTGAAGGCTATACGGATGCAGTCATGGTGGATTCAAGAATGGATCCATTCAGCAGTTTGCTTGGCTACTTTCTGTTGAACAGAGTGACCTTAGGACTCTGTTCTCTTCTCACTCAGACTCACTTTTTGACAATGCACCTAGATTTGCTTTGTGTAGAGACGAGGCTGCAGAGAGAGAACTATGAATTAGTCTGTATCAGTGTGTCATCTCAATATGGAAGGTGGGCACATACCTTGGAGCAGTTGTGGCTGTTAGTGCATAAACATGTATTTTAGTAGTCTAAATGTTAATCCTCAAAGTTCAGTGTAGTACATGTGGATATTTTTTACATCATTAGATAGTGCACTTAGTGAAACAGACACGACTCAATCAATAGACTTCAGCACCCACAACCTGGATATTTTGTCATTTTTACTTCTTTGTTCATAAAAATAAAAAAATAGTTTTAATTTAATACTAGTTCCTTTCAAAATCCAAAATCATTTATATCTCACATACTTTCCCAATATTCATCACAGGTACATGTCAATAATAATCTCTCTCTTTCCTCTGCTTCTTTATTTGCCCTATAGCTACTTTCTATTAATTTGGTGGGTTTGGCTGGTTGGTTGGTTGGTTTTGTTGTTGTTGCTCTTGTTGGGTTTTTTTGTGTTTTTTTTTTTTCTTGGGTGGGGGGAAGGAGGCTGGTGTTTTTTCATTCCTATATAAAAGTATACACGTTTAAGAAACTTAAAGGAAAGCTAAAAGGAAGCAGTTACTCTTGCATTACTTGTACAAATAAATACATGCATGACAATAATTCTCTTTTCACAGTTAGGTGTCTAGATACTGTCAGATATTTCACATGAACTTTATTCCATTGGTCAAGAGCCTCAGAGCCTCACTTGAATGTAAAGCTTTGGGAGGTCAGGATCATGCAGGGAAAGACAATTTTTCTGCCAGTTAGTGCCAATCCTTTAGAGAGTCTTAATATTAGAGAAGAATTCTTTATTTGGTCTCTGAATTTCATGAGGAGATAATGGACCACTGGGGTGATGTGCTCATCATGACCTCTGCTGCTAAGCAGATGAGCTAACACGGCCTATAATACCTGAAGGTTTTTCAGGTTGCACTGTGCCTGATTCAGGGCAGTAGCTTGAAGCTGAGTTTCCACATCACAATTTAAGCATCCTACTGCAGTATTTTTATGTGTGTGTGTTTTTTTTTTTCTTTGAAGAATCTTTTCAGTTTGGTATTGATAACTAAGTATTCAAAGTTCTACTACATGCCAAATATAAGGTGGAAGACCTATAATGAATCTCCTGGTTCAGATTAGCTGGAAAATCAAATTGAAAAGATTGCAGGACATCTGAAATCTGTATCCTACTCTTCAACACCAGTAATGCAGCAGACAAACCGCAACTCTAGATGCTTACAAAATTCTAATAATCACCTACATATTTCTAAACATCCTTATTTAACCAAAACCCTCTAAAATGTAATCCTCTCCCCACAGTTCTCCAGCTCCCCATCCAAAGGTCACTGGTAGACCTCTCTAGCAGTGCAGATACCCCACTTGCTCACAGAAAGTATGAGCCCTACCCCACTTGCTGCAGGAGACGTGAGCCCTCTAACTCTGTGTGAGAAGCCCCCACACAAGGTCCCTTGCATTCAGAAGTGGGGATCCCTAAGTGCTGGCCCTATGCTGATGCTCCATTGCTGGTTGCCCTGAGGGGCAGTTGTGCTGCCTCAGATGGGCTGGAATGCTGTGGGACCACCATGGCAGGCACAAGCCCAGTGTGATTGCTGATGCTTCTTCACTGAAGGTCTTTCCATCCTCTAATGAATTTACATAGGGTTTATTTTCTGTCTGGTTTTTTTGGGATTGTTGGGGGGGGGTTGGTTTTTTTTATGTATTATTTTTTAACATACTTCTTTTGAGATTACCTCTTTCTACTCTTCAAAAGTCTGAAAATTCTTGGGTAGTGTTTAATCCAGCTGATCACTGCCTTCCTGCCTGAGATCGACTGCTGGGAGCAGGTGGCCATCTTTCTCCTTAGCATGAAAATTTTTTAGGCAAACACCATTCAGATAGTTTTATTGATTCACTCCCCACACACATGTGTGTGCACTCATATTCTTATCTTAACAGGTGGTGTTATCCAGGCTATTGGCCAAGGGTAGGTGTGCACCCCCACGCTTATTTAATCCACTAATCATTAGAGCCATGTTTTTTACAAGAAAGTCAGCATCTGCTGTATTTTTTGATGCAGAACATGCGTTGCAGAAAACCTGGACCATGGGCACTAGAATGTTTCTAATGTATTTACTGGACCAATCCCAGCCAGAACAAACACTCAAGTATCATTAATTTCTGTATTTTAAGGAGCTGAGCAGATACGTTCTTCAGCTTCTTTTCTGGTTATGTGGAGATCACTAAGAAGCTTCAGTGTTTCTAATGAACTTAGATACCTCCAGGGCTGATAACATTTGAGGTAGGATTTTATTTTTAATGCATAAAAATGTAAACCATTATTATCTAGAACATTTCTAGAATGAAAAAAAGTCCAAATATATCTCTTTCAAAAAGTAAGGAGTCTGTTTTAATGGAATTCTGCTGTAATAATTGAAGGTGCGAATAGCCCTAGTGAGAGCACACTTGGAATACTGTATCCAGTCTCAGGCTCCCCAGTTCAAGAGAGACAGGGACCTGCTGGAGAGAGTCCAAGAGAGAGCTACAAGAATGATTAAGGGACTTAACATTTCTCATATGAAGATAGACTGAAAGAACTGTGGCAGTTTAGTCTTAAAAAGAGAAGTCTGAGAGGGGTTCTTACTAATGTATACAAATACCTAAGGTTAAAGGCACCAGTCTATTTCTAGCGGTGCCCAGTGATAGGACAAGAAATAATGGGTATAAGCTAGAACATAGGAAGTTCCACCTCAATATGAAGAGAAATTTCTTTACTGTGAGGGTGACAGAGCACTGGAACAGGCTGCCTGGAGAGGTTGTGGAGTCTCCTCTGGAGACTTTCAAACCCCACATGGATGAGTTCCTGTGTGGCCTGTCCTAGGGGATCCCGCATTGGTGGATGGGGTTGGACTAGGTGATCTCTAGAGGTCCCTTCCAACCACTAGCATTCTATGATTCTGTGATTCTATGATTTTTCTTTGAACATGCATATTTAGGAAGTCATTCTAGAATAAAATAGTACATAAGTTTAAAGATCAGCAACAGCAGCTGCATCTAGTCTGGACAAGTGGCACAGCGTATCTGGGAATCCTGGCCTTTTGATCTTCTAAGTCCAGTAACCTCCCCAAACACATTGCATTCCTATCATTACGAGACTAAAAATGAAGAAAAATTAAATACTGGTGTACCTTAAGCCCTGTTCTCACTCTAAAATACAGCTATGTTGTGGATGGGACCGGTGCCTAAATTGGAGAGTCAGGAACTATTCCCACAAACACCAGTTTAGAAGTGGAGCAGGTAAATGAATTCTGCAAATGATTAACAATGAACTTTCCTTCTGGAGACTTTAGATGTCTCCCATGGGCGCCTGTAGTCTAGACACTGCAGTGCACAGAACATCTGAACAGGAGTAGCAGAGGTGACCCAGGATGTGACCTGGAGCAATGGCTAGAAGGCAAGTAAGATACATAAAGAAATAACCTCATAGGTATCTAAATCACCATATAATACTCCAGTTCCTCAAAAAATATTCCAAAATGCTGTGTAGAAAATCCCTAAACTAAAATTTATTTGAGCTCCAGGAACTGAAAAATTAGCAAAACCTCACCATGATAAAGAAATCTTTACACATTTTCTGTAACTCCTGCTATTCTCTTTCCTCAAGAAATTATGAAAATAGCTTAGATACAGTATTTGCAAATATCTAAACTTCAGGCAGATACTGGCAATTACATGGAGAACTCATGGGGTTGTTCTAGCATTGCTAATTATTGTCATTAGAGATCTTTTAGTTTGATTTCATACCCCACTAATGACCTTCATAGATTCTAAAAATCCTGTTTAATAATTTCTCTTTGGTTATGTTCATTATGCTTTTTGCATGGCGTATCAGCTACAGTATCTTAACCTCCATGTACCTGAAATTTTTATTACCACTCAAATTTTGAACAAACCGATGAAAAAAGCTCTGTGACTGCAAAACACACTACACGTTGCACAGCCCTGTGCAAAGCTGTCCTTGTTTGAGAACACCAGGATAAAAATTTTCTGGCAGTTGCCTAGATCAAGTGGCGACCACAGTGAGTGAGGAGGGGCAGTTGTGCCTATAGGGGGGAGAGAATGGGTTGGGTGACAGAAATGGACCAATCGCAGTACTCCCTCCCATGGTGCTCAGTACCAAAGGGCCCCTAAGAAGGGACCTCAGGCTTTTAGTCCTTGGTGTGACGGAATGATTGCCATGGGCTCTTTGTCATCTCTTCCTGAGCTGCTGGTGTTCCTGCCTCCTGTTTTCATGCTCCAGAGGAGTACCAGTCATCAGGACAGATCACCTTTCCCTGCCTCCCTGTGTGGGAGCTGTGAGGCTACTCCAAGGATTCCTTTTCTGATTTTGTGGACTGCCACTGGGACTCTGGTCTTGGGCACTCCTGTCTGCTGCTGAGTTCAGTCTGGGACTTTTCCTGCTTGCGGCCTAACTGTCATCCAGAAGGCACAGGCTCTGAATTAACATGTTCTTTTGTACCTCTGAATATATTTACATACTTTTATATATATGTATATTGTTCAACATCTTCCTTGTTATTGTTACTATCATAATCATTTTCACTAAATTGATTCAAGTTTTACTGTTTTCCCCCCAACTTTAAAGTCTTTCTCTCTGGTTTCTCCATTATCCTCTTCTTAGAGGGTGGTGGTGGGATCACAAAGAACGTCTTCCAGGGTTTAGCAGCCAGCACAGCTCTAAACAAATGTGGTCTTTTCCTCTTCTGTGCTTCTAATCTGAAAAGTAAAGTAATTTATATTTCAAAATATAAAGCTCTTCTTATAAAAATTATAAAATATATCCTCTATTTTGTAGCACTAAATATTTTGTAACTAATTTTAAGTGGAAATAATGCAAGTTAACTTTAAACCATCTGCGTCATGCATGCTGAGTACATGTACTTTAGTAAATGAAATATTTCTGAGAAACTTCTCTGTATATAGATTATTTAAAAAAAAATTAGGAGTACATACATGTGTGTATATACACGCATACATATTACATAGACATATATATATTGTATGAAAGATTCTTTCGGATCCAGATGATGTTCCACAGCTCTCTTTAATGTGTTTGTAAAGCAATTATATTTCAATCCATCACAAAGTAAATCTTTTAGTTTTAAAGTAAGGCTACTCGGATCTCGCAGTTGCGAAAAACTTCGGTCATGACTTCACACTGTTTAAAATACAGAACCAAACCCACAGGAAGTTGTTTTAACAAGCACAAACTAACCTTCTTTTGTATCTGTGGATTCTGCTTCTAGAAGTATCTCTCTGTTATAAAACAAGGTTATCATTTGTTTCTAAGATTCTCCCAGTAGTCTGGGACTGACTGCAATCACGTCAATAGGGAAAGGGAATGCATCTTCACCTTATACAGGTTCTATATACTTTTGGTGAGGTTATCATGCAGAATTTCTTTTCTGTTTTTCCTTCAGATTTCAAGTTTTTTAGTTACACTATTACAATTACAATTGTTTTTAAAAACATTATTTAAACATTTAGATTGACAAGTACTAACATATATTGACTCTATTTTTGACCTTTAAATTAAAATTTATGCCTAATCAATTACCATCTAAGAACCTGAGATTCTAAACACGTTATTATTAGACCTCATTAGAAAAACTTATATAGACTATTTTTCTCTCTGAAAATATGATTCAGTCAATATCTTGTAAAGTTTAACAACACTTTGTTTCGGCAGAAAATATAAAATATATATGTAAAAAATTAGGATATTTGATATTTTAGAATCATTAGAATTATGGAATCATTATGGTTGGAAAAGATCTCTACAATCATCAAGTCCAACTGTGAACCCAATACACCATAACTACAAAACCATGCCCAAAGTGCCATGTCTACATAATCTTTGCACATCTTGGGAGAAGTGACCAACATCCACCCTGCTACAGTCTCCTGTCAGAGGATAAGGTCTCCCCTCAACCCCCTTTTCTCCCTGCTAAACAACCCCAAGACATGTGTTCTTGACCTTTCACCAGCTTTGTTGCCATTTTTTGGACAAGCTGCATTATCCCAATGTCTTTCTTGTAGTGAGAGACCCAAAATGAAGCACATGCGGTCATACCAATGCTGGTATGGCACCATCTCTTCCATACTCTTGCTGGCCACACTATTTCAGTTACAGCCCAGGATGCTGTTGGCCTTCTTGGCCACCTGCGCACTCTGCTGGCTCATCTTCTGCCAGTTATCAACCAGCACCCCCGGAATAACATCTTCTAACGTACAACTTTAAAAGGACTGTCTCATTTACAAAACTTAGGGAAAAAAAAAAGAGAAAAAGGAGGCAGGATCCTGATTCAGTTGAGGTTTTAAGGTTGAACTGCCTTCACTTTTCCCTTAAAGTGAAGATGGTTTTAACTCTCCTCTCCTCTCCTCTCCTCTCCTCTCCTCTCCTCTCCTCTCCTCTCCTCTCCTCTCCTCTCCTCTCCTCTCCTCTCCTCTCCTCTCCTCTCCTCTCCTCTCCTCTCCTCTCCTCTCCTCTCCTCTCCTCTCCTCTCCTCTCCTCTCCTCTCCTCTCCTCTCCTCCACTCCCCTTGCCTTCCCTCCCATCCCTTCCCCTTCCCTCCTCTCCCCTCTCCTCCCTTCCTCAGATATTCTTAAATATCTAAGCTTTCAGGTACTTGATGCTGAGAGGTTATTATTATTTTCTAGTTAAAATAAAAAAAAAATCATACTCCAAAAAAAGAGGTCAAGAGTGCAAAGACATACCTTTAAAAGCTCAACTGTGTGCATTACCTTGGTATTAAAAGTCAAAGAGATTTTTTTATCTTTTTTAGTTTAATAATAACCCTTTCATTTAAAAGTAAGATGTTTACACTGACCACACGTTCTTGGAAAAGTAATAGTTCACCATCTTAACAGAGTGCTGTAAAATATATATTATGATTACATAGTAATTTTTGACAGTGGCAACAAACCATTGATCTGGTGACTGGGTATTGCAAAGCCAAATTATCACTATTAAGTTACAGATATATATTATTCCTTTTTCCTTAGATAAAGAAACAGAAAGAGTTTACAGCAGATTTTTTCTTCATTTACAAATTTTTCTTTACTGTCTATAGCAAAATTTATGCAGATAATTTCATTTTGCAACAATAATAAGCATAAGTAATAGGAAAAAAAGTTTTTTTTCTGATTTTTACACATTAATTTTATTACTGATATCGTTATTACCTACTTATTAATTCACTATTGAATCTTGAAGAAGAGACCAACAAAATGACATAAAAAAGAAAAGGTGTTTCATTCAAGCTGTACAAGTGTCTTTCTAATCCTTTAAGGATGATGTGAAGGAGTTTTACATATAACACCACAATGCTCACACCTCATCAAGTTAGTCATGATTTGAATTTTTAGATTGATGCCACACAGGTCAATGCCTAGGAGAATGATGGAATCAGGTAGTTTCACAGAGTGTTACTGGGCTTAATACTTTTGCAATGGGACCAGAATCTTCCTTTTCCTGACATCATGTCTTCTTTCAGTACAACCTCTCTCTGAGTCCCAAGAGAAAAAAAATCTCATCTTCTCTTACCAACTAATCAGATTCTATCAATATAGTCGGGCCCTGCTCCCATAAATAGTACTTCAGAAAACATTTTTTCCACTGTACAATATTATTTCTGTGATTTGCTCTGTGCAATCCCATGTTATACTGGTCTTGACAGTGATGAGATCAAATTAGTTTATATGTTTGATTAATTTTCTAAAAAGGAAGGTCAACATCTTACCACAGTCAATTGATTAAATATAAGCTTGAATAGAAAATGAGCTTCTACAGCTTCTGGGTCATGTATGTTTTTTCATGGTATTTATATGATTGTATACAAGTTCGTGTCACACTATATGTAAGACCCAAAGCAGATAATTTTCTTCTGACAGATGAGGAATACATCTGGAAATTACACAAGAGACAGGAAACCTGAAAGGGGGAAGACACATCTTAGAGAAAACAACTTAATTATAAATCAAAACTAATTAAGACACACCTGTCAACCTTTTGGGGTTTTGTAAGAAATTTGGTGCAATGGACTTAATCCTCTGTGGCAGCTGTCTGTAATGGTACTGCATTTCCCACTTGAAAAGTAAGGAACGAGTACCTCGGGTACTGATAAATTCATTTTACATGCAAGATTATTTTAGTGATCATCCTGCAGACTCACTTGCTTATACTCTGGAAATTATCTTTTGAAATTATCTTTTTTTTTTATGTTGTTTTCTTGTGGTTTTTTTCTTTACTTTTTTTTTTTTTAACATTTAGGGAAACTTTTACTTGACTCATTTTTTTGCAGCTCTTCAGGATGATGAATTGAAATTGTTTTTTATAGCTGCTTCCTTCAAACAATTCCTCTCTCACTACAAAGAATCCAACAGGGTGACTAGGCAAAGGTGAGTGTGAATAAAAGAATTTCTCAAAGAGTAATGAATTATTCATATGGTTCTCCTTTTCTATAGAATCACAGAGTCATAGAATCATTTAAGTTGAGTCCAACTGTTAACTAACACTGCCAAGTCCACCACTAATCTATGTCACTAAGCACTACATCTACACATCTTTTAAATACCTCCAGAGACAGTGACTCAACTACTTCCCTCAGAAGCCTCTTTCAGTACTTGATAACCCTTTCTGTGGAGAATTTTTTCCTAATATCTAATCTAAACCTCCCCAGGTGCAAGATGAGGCCATTTCTTCTTGTACTATCACTCGTTACTCAGGAGAGGAGACCAACCACTACCTCATTACAACTTCCTTTCAGGTGTATCTTGATTTCAGTTCGGTCCCCATATGTTGCCTCATCTAGCCAAGAGGTGACATCCCTGTTGATGACAGGGAAGTTGGATTAAATGACCTATAAGGTCCCTTCCAGCCTAGGCCATTCTATGATTCTGTGATTCTACAATTTGACACCTTCTCCCACAGCAAACTTGTAGCTGAACTGAGGAAGTGTGGTCTGGATGATCGGGTAGTGAAATGGATTGTGAACTGGTTGAAGGGAAAAAGTCAGAGAGTTGTGATCGTTGGGACAGAGTCTAGTTGGAGGCCTGTGTCTAGTGGGGTCCCTCAGGGGTCAGTGTCGGGGCCAGTGTTTTTCAGTATATTCATCAATGACCTGGATGAGGAAACAGAGTACACTGTCAGCAAATCAATTGATCACACAAAACTGGGAGCAATGGCTACCACACCAGAAGGCTGGAGAGTTGGATGGGGAGAAATTTTGTAAAATACAAAAAGGATAAATGTAGAGTCTTGCTTCTGGGAAAGAACAACTCCAAGTATCAATATAGGCTGGGGTCTGAACTGCTGGAGACCAGTGTAGGGTAAAGGGACCTGGAGGTCCTGGTGGACAGTAGGATGACCATGAGCCAGCAATATTCCCTCATGGCCAAGAAGGCCAATAGAATCCTGGGGTATATTAGAAGGGGTGTGGCTAGTGGGTCAAGAAAGATTCTCCTCGCCCTCTACTCTGCCCTGATGAGTCCACATCTGGAATATTGTGTCCAGTTCTGGGCCCCTCAGTTCAAGAGAGACAGGGAACTGCTTGAGAGAGTCCAACACAGAGCCACAAAGATGATGAAGGGAGTGGAACATCTCCCTTATGAGGAACGGCTGAAAGAGCTATGTCTCTTTAGCTTGCAGAATACTTAAGAGTGACCTCATTAATGTTCATAAATAGGCAAAAGGTGAGTGTCAGGAGGAAGGAGCCAGGTTCTACTTAGTGATGTCCAATGACAGGACAAAGTGCAATGGATAAAAGCTGGAGCATAGGAGGTTCCACAAAGACATTAGGAAAACTTTTTCCCTGCGAGGGTGACAGAGCACTAGAACAGGCTGCCCAGGAAGGTTGTCGAGTCTCCTTTTCTGGAGACATTCAAAAACCACTTGAAAGCGTTCCTGGGTGATCTACTTTAGGTAATCTTGCTCTGGCAGGGGAGTTGGACTAGATGATCTTTTGAGATCCCATCCAACCCCTAACATACTGCGATTTTGTAATTCTGTGATTCTGTGATTGGAGAGAGTGATAAGGTCTCCCCTCAGCCTCCTATTCTCCAGGTTAAACACCCCCAGTTCCTTCAGCTACTCCTCATAAGACTTGTGCTCTAGACCTCTCACTAGCTTCGTTGCTCTTTTTTCATCACAGTCCAGCACTTCAATGTCTTTCTTGTAATGAGAGGCCCAATACTGGACATAGGATTCTAGGTGTGGCCTCACCAGTTCTGAATACATAGGGATAATCACTTCTCTAATCCTGCTGGCCACACTCTTTCTAGTACAACTCAACTTCTGATCCTACTCACAAGTAGTACTGGCTCAAGTGCTAACGCGTTAAATGTGGTGTCCAATTCTTGAGTTATTAGTTATTAGTAGTTTTCTTTATTTTTTTGTTATCATAGTGTTTCATTTTTTTTCTGTCGGTTCTTGTAAACTTGCAACTCAATAACTGTATTGACTTAAGTGCCGAATCAAAGTGATACTGTTGTCATGACACAATACACTTCCAACTGTCTGTACAAGGGAATGGGAAAAGTCATAGAGCTCTTCATCTCTGAAGGTCAGTGACTTTCAAACTCCGCTTTTTCCTTCATTCAGAGAAGACTCGAAAGATGTTGCTGGCTGGTAGTGATCTGTATGACTAATTCAGTAGTCCCTACTCCAGCTTCTTGACCCAGATTGCTGCTACTGATAGATGCTCATGCAAGAAGATCCCTTAAACTGTACAAAAGTATTTCCACTAAGTAACAGAAACACTGTAATGTACTCTTTTATCTTCAGAGTTATCAAGCCTGAAGAGAGATTGATCTCTGGAATGTAATAATAAATGAAATACTAGAGCTCCCTTCAGTTCCATATAGGAAAACCGTCATATTCTAGGAAAAACTTCCCAGTCTGCTGCTCCAGAATGGACTTCCTTATATCCTGCTGTCATATCTACCAGCCCACACAGATTATTTTCATTTTAGGAGGTCTAGCTGTAATGTTGGTTCAGCCTCTAGTCGAAGTAATTAATAGAGTTTGGGAAGCTAAGGAGAAGTTTTCAGTATATTGGTTTGTGGACATGTTTCATGTTATGCAACTCTAAAAACTCAATTCAGAGCAATTACCAAAGGCAAGACTGCAAATGGTTGAAGTAAGCAAAAAGGCAAGAAGCCAAAAAACCTTTTTTTCTCTTATTTTTTCAACACTGTATAAAGCCTCACAGCAAGGTAAAAATATACTCTGATGGTATTCATAATATGTAAAACTCCATGTAGAATGAATTATAGAAACAGTCCTTTGTTTCTGCATTTTCTTCACACACATATCCAGTCGAAAATAAGCTAATTGTCATCCTAGAACCATCTCTGACGCAACTACTTGCCCTTGTGCATTAGAATGCATGGGCCCAAATCTGTGGTTCTTAATTGAGCGGAACTACCATTGAAAACAACAGGATTTCATTTGATTAAGGACTGCAAAATATGTCCCCACGTGTGCACTTCTTTGTTCATGGTTAGTCAGACAGTAAGTCATGCAAAAGCTCTTTTTAATTACATTTTCAGATGGTGACATAATTGGTTGGAACAATCAATATCTTTCTTGATTCCTGAAGGTGAGACTTTTCAAATAAGACCACTGTCATACTTGTTCTGAAATGTAAAACCTTGAGAACAATTTTCAGTAGATTATTATTATTCATTATTACTTTCATTCAGGTAAATAGAACAAAAGACACAAACTTATTCTGTTTTAAGTTTGTCAGAATTCTCAAAATATTTGAAATGCTTCATAACTGTTAACATTCCTTTTAGTATAGTTAAAACAACAACAACAAAAAATGCTCCTTAAGAAAATTAGATATTGCCATCACAGAAAAGTTGTACCTAGTAGCATGTAAAATTCAGGTACAGGTGTTGCAATAAAAGTGACGCAACAATTTCTGCTGCGAAAAGAGGCAACAATTGCTGTTTCAAAAAAAAATACAACAATTGTTGTTGCAAAAATAAAGGACAAATTGGTTTGTCAGAAGCTAAACCCCCTTGCGTTCCAGCTTGTCCTCAGATATCAGAGGGTCTGGGGGCTGCTAGGTTTAGGTTCTGAGTGATGCTAAATTCAGCGTTACTAATGTGACGTGACAAAGCGCCTTCGATCTGGCGGCACCCTTGGATTTACGAGGCCAGCCTTCATAGAATCATAGAATGGCCTAGGCTGCAAGGGACCTCAGAGATCATTTAATCCAACCTCCCTGTCATGGGCAGGGACGGTTCTCAACTAGATCAGGCAACACATGAGGACCGAACGGGAATTGAACCCACAACCTTCGATGTTTCAGCATCACGCTCAACCGAGTGAGCTAGTGGCAACATACTCACATAGCCAGACTCCGTGTGTCAATGTCAACAGGGACTCACATGGCCAGATCGGAATCAAATATAGTTTATTGAAGCAACAAATACACAAATTCATTTTGATTGTTGGTGATAGTAGACTGACTGCAAAGCACGTGCAAAAGTTATAATTTTGTTAGATTAAGTGCAGCTCTATAAAGATTTACTAAGCGTCTTGGGGCACCAGTTGGTTCAGATCTTATCCAAAGGTGTCCCTATGAAGGGGAAGAGAGGGTCAGCCCATTGACTGATCCCAGGAACCAGAGGTGGTCTCCTCTGATGATGGTGGCATGTTCCCTAACATTCCCCCCTCTCTTAGGTTTTTTATACTATTTGTCACCTTTCAGGTGGAGCTTGAATGACTCTAGTCAGGTGTATCTTTATTACGATTGGTGCAAATTTTCCTCGCTTTGCGTTTAAAGGTATAAACTAGAAAAATTCAAAGCACAAACTCAGTGAGGGGTGGTTGCACCTTGGAGGTGGGTAGCTTTTGGGATGGAGGTTTGTTATGGTCTTATAATGAGATTAGAATGAGCATAGTTCACCCAAAGAACGACATCTATCAAAAGATGACGGACTCTTGGAACAGGATAGCAAATGTGCAATCAACTGTCTCCTTGATGTCTCCAGGTTCCTTTGTGTTCAGAGAGCTTGACCACAGTATTTCCACTCCTTTCCACACCCTGTGGGATTTTCTCTTAGAGTCAGAAACGTCAAGCTCCCTTAGTGCTACCAACCCTTAAACTTACGTTAGAAACCTTTGTGGGGAGAGCTCCTTATGCACCAGCTGCACATTGTCCTGGAAACTTTCTCAATGTTTTGATGTGTGAACAATGCTATGTAGGTAATTAAGTAATTTTAGATAATTATCCCACATCAAATGCCATGAGAATGATTAGTTTTCTGAGGGCCAAGCACTCCTGCGATGTTTTAGCCAAGATAGTTGCCTTGCAGTTAGAACTAAAGTTTAGGCAAAGGTGCCTTAATCCCACAACATGTTCAACAAACAAGCAGAGAATTTTTTTTTTTTTTTTGTGATGGTCATAGCACAAGGGAAAGAATGACATTCCCATTGGTAAGAAAGTATGTGAGAAAAAGCTTTTATCTTAATTTTTAAAGCTATGTGAAAAAAAAAATCTTCATCCCCAGTTTCTCCTCTTAGCAGAAACAATCTCAACACCCTGAATTTAGCTAAGCACATGGTTCAAAAGGGTCAATAATACACATTTAAATTGAATGGGATTGACAGGCAACAAGTTAAGAAAAAGAATTGAAGGCAGCAATGTTATTCATCCATTCTTTTGCTCCTAATTACTATGTATTTAATCCAGGTAACTTAATCCAACTCATGCTACAGTATACTGTCTTTTATTTTAAGATGTTTGCCGTGTCAGGAATGACGTCTGGTTTCAGGTGAGTTAACTGATCCAAACCACTGTGACTTTAAGCTAGAAAATGAAACTGGATGGAAAGGGAGACTTTTGTGCTTGTTTTAACCCTTATTCTTCTTAGATTTTTTACAAACAAAATTCCTATGGAGATGAAAATTAAGAGAGTTACCTCACATCTCTGAAGAGCCTCGGTCTCTGCCTTCAGCCAACGTAGTGTATTGTATGAATGCAGTGCACAAAGAGTGACAATAACACTTTTTATGTATCTTGGGATTCTTTTCCAGATAAATTCAAGGTTTTTCAAAGTGAACATATTTGACTGTCGAAAGCGGAAAAATGTTTGAAAATCTGATAGACAGGAGTTGTAATAATTTCTGAATAACAATCAATTTTCTGATGTGTAAGTTATTTACTGTACTTAATGACTTGTGGATTCGGTTAACAATAACCACATGGTCCAGTAGAATCTCTTTTGTAATACATGTTTGCAGACATAGAGGAATAAAATATGCTTCCAAAATGATATTTTATCTCTTCTCCCATGTTGTTACTTAAAAACAAAAAAAGCCCCGCAAGAGTAGGATGGTGCGGAAAATTGTAAAATTGCCTTTGAAAATGTTGTATTCATTATTGATATCACTTATTTCTCGGCAGGACTTATGGAGTGCTGTGGTTTCAAAGAATAAATATATGGCTGAAGAATAAAATCATCCCTACCTCCCACGCTTCTTTATTCTTAATGATAGTTGCTAAGTCCTTGTAAAACATATGCAAGTTGAAATCTTGGCACCGCTTTACTCAGTGAAGTAACACTCTCTGATCTCAGCAGATACCATTTTTCCCCTTTAAATGAAAAGGTCATTAATATCTGTTTTCCTAGAATATTTAGCAATGACTGCTGCTGCTGTGGGAGTGTTTCTTCAAGACTTTTCTTCAAGATTTTGTCACTGATTCTACTTCTGATGTCAATATCCAAGGTAGTGAAGAGTGTCACTGAACTTCACCTGATGCTAAAGATGATTAAGAGAGGCAGGATCAGATCTGTTTTACGTACAGTACTTTTTGTTAGTTGCTGGCCTCCCTCTTACATACTGACATGTAAAAATGTATGCTACAGTTTAATTAATTTTTGAAAGTAAAATGTCTAAAAGCGCTGTCTGTGAGCTATAAGTTATTTGATTCCACAGCCAAAAAGTTGGATTTGCATGGGAAAATGAACAGTACAGGCATAAATTAAACTAAGCCCTATCCATAAAGTAATTTGAATCAGCTTCAATTACAGTAATTAGTAGGCTTAAAGAGGGAACACAGATCCATTGCATATCTATGCAGTTCACCCACCATCAACTTCACAGTGAGAATGTGTATTAAAATGGTACTCAGATAATTTTTGAACTATACTGTTTCAGAGTGAATGAATTGCTAATTTGCAGGAAATATACAACCAAGACACAAATGTGTTTGTGTGATTATATCGAACAGAGCTGAGTGTCATTCTCTGAAGAGAAATCTCATGTTGGGGGCGGGGGGAAGGTAGTAAGGAATAGAATATAGAGCAAAGATGCATGACAATCAAATGAGCTTATTTTGCCAGAGCTCAAGAAAAGAATAGGCTGAAAATCTAGCAGATAAGCAACTTTTACTATCATTGGTCTAAATTAGGGCATATCAGCCTGGACTCAGCACAGCATTGACTGAAATTTCAGTGGAAGATCTCTCACGATGAATTTGAGCCTTATCATAACACACCACGCAGTACTACCACATAACAATCACCCACCAGAAGTGCAGACTAGGTCTTCCGGCCTTCATTAGATTGCCTTCAATGAGTGCTTAATTCCCTTACAGTTTATGGCTCATCCTCCTTACTCCACAGTATCAGAACACACTCTCTATAGTTAAGGCAAGAAGCTTTCTGTGCTGAGAGAGGACAGCATGGAATTAACATCACATGCTGATCTTAAGAAACATTAAGCAGTCACTAAAGGAAAACTTTATCTCACTTAGCTTTAATCCCCCAAAGTTAAAACCTAGCCTAAATTTATCTTCCATTGTAGCCAGTGGAGAAAAGTAACCTGTGAGGGCAACTCCTTCCAAGTACCCTAATGTGTCTTATAGGATGAGATGTGTATCTCCAGTAACATCCCTGAATCCACTGTTTATAGATGTAATCTAAATCAATGCCATCCCCTGGTCTGAGCCACAAACTCTATACTGTATGAGGAATTAGTTCAACTTTCAGCTGTCCTCAGGAGCAGGGAAAAGGTAAAAGTGGCACCATACTTTTTATCTTCCCTTACAGATACACATCTGCACATCTGGAGATTGTGCCCTGGGTGTTTAAATTTGGTATGATGCTCTTTACATACACTGTGAAAACCTCTCTGACTGTCATGTTAGGACTTGTCAGCTCAGCATCTGAGCAAGGTTCTTTGCTTTGTAATTTTTATTGACTTCAGAATCCTGAAAGAGAAAAAGCTGTTGGTTTCAGCTTTCTCCGTGAGAAAACGCTTATTTTCTGAGATTACTTTTTAAAAACGAATTTGCTGTAGGAAACTATAACCAGGAATTGATTTCTATATTGCATGAGACATCAGATAGATTCTCCAGCAAGCAGGAAGAAGAAAGCTGAAATATGTATCTATGTAACTTAATTTCTTTATTGTCATCCTCAAAACATAAGTCTAACTGAATTTATTCTTATATACGAGATAAACCACCAATAAGTTCAGTTAAGTTATCATGATATAATATTGAGAACTATAAATGATAATAAAATCAGTCTTTATCTACATCAGTTGTAAATTATGTAATAATTTCAACCTCTTTCATGACCTTCCTGTCTTGTCCTGTATCCTACTAACCAATGTCATATAGGATTTTTAGAAATGTGGATATTTTATTCCAGCTCCAATAGTAGATGCATTTATTTTATTTTAAAGGCTCGTTTACACGACAAAAGTACCCAGAAACTAATATTACAACTATAAGAAGATTACAATCAGTGATAATTGCTGCACTTCTTCCAGTACAAATTCCACCTACAGGTAGGTGTTTCTGCATCCCTGCATCTTCGCTCATGAAGAAATCCTAGAATAGTTCAGCTACTAATAAAGCAAAATTCCCTATATTCTCTCAACAGTGCTCTTGCTTCCTTAACTACCAAACATTTGAATCTTCCAGTAGATTTGGTATCTACTGGGCTAGATGAACGTCTGGCAAGAAGTTATCTATTATTTATCACAAATCATAAATCTTTATTATAAAGTCAGTTGAACTAACATTGCTTAGTGCTAAAGACATTCTATTTTTCCTTCTTGTAAAAAGGATTAGCAAGCATAAGGTAGTCACTGCTTGAGCTACTGGTAGTTTTGCTCTTGACTGTTGCTTCTCACACAGCAGAATGAACAAACAGGACAGCTGCTGGCAATGAGACTGATGCATCTTTGAATTTGGTAGGATCCAAGGAGGCAAATGTGACAGACTCAGGTGAACTTTTATGAAGAACTGAGGCCCAAGTTGTCCTTTAGTAAAGTTTTTATCCCAAGTGATCTCCATTTCTTCTTCAGACTTTCATAGAAGGGAAGCTGCTGATGACTCTGCTTATAGATTTTATCTTGTTCTGGGGACCACATCCCCTTTGACCAAGAAGGAAGCAGACGTAGGCCCTCCAGCAGAGAATTTGACACTTCTCCTCTTTTATCTGCTTTCATGTTTATCTTTTTGTAATATATATTTCATTGTAATGCTGTTTCAAAACATTTTTCCACTAAACATTAACTTTTTCAAGCGATGTAGAATGCATTTTATTCTTCAGGGTTTTTTTTTGTTTTGTTTTTTTACCACCTGTCTAATAAATGATAAATAATTTCAGTTAAATTCCTAGGAAAGCAACGACTCTGTACAGCAGGTTTTCTTGTTTCTTAAACATAATAAAGTAAGTAAAAAATAAGTTAAGGAAGAAAAGCCATAAGCACTTTTGCAGATTTAGTTTTCAATACACGGACTATGCTCAGTTGTCAGATTTGCTTAAGTTTGCTGTTAATTATGTATGATGTGGCAATACATAGTCCAGCATTCTAGTATCTCTGGAGCTCTTTCCTTTCGCAAGTCAAAGATGAAAAAAAAAAAAAAAAAGAGCTGTTTTTTCAACTACTTCTAAACAGTGTATAAAAAGAAACTGTCCGAATTTTCTTCCAGGTGTTTTTTGACAGTTCACATTGAGAAAAATTGTAAACAGCTACCTGATATTTATGAAGCATAACTGGAGTACACAACTGTAGAGAAACATTGAAACATGCCGTCCAATCACCTACCACTGACCTGTTAGTGTATTAGAAGTCTGATTAAAACTCATTACAATACTTACTTGTCTCTCCCCCTGTTAGGGCGCTCCAGTGCCTTATTGTATTTTATGAACCTTCTACTTTCAGACTTGATTTATTCAGATCAAATTTGTAACTATTTCTGTCTGCATCAATAGTATCTTTAGCTTAGTTTCTTCTCGTGATTACTTGACACTTCACTTCCATTTTTGTAAGCAATTATGTCAGTGGTCAGCCTTCATATTTCTGGACAATTTTTCCTGTGTACGATCGAGCATCTGTCTATCACTTTAATATTTATTCTCCACACTCTTTTATAGAATCACAGAATAATTTTGGTTGGAAGAGACCTTCAAGATTATCAAGTCCAGCCTTTGCCCTAACCCTATCAACATCACCATGTCCCTGAGCACAACATCTACCTATCTCTTAAACACCTCCCTGGGCAGCCTGTTCCAGTGCCTGACAAAGATCATCTAGTTTCACCTCCCCTGCCATGGGAAGGGACAACTTCCACTAGACCAGGTTGCTCAAAGCCTCAAGAGCTTGAGCATCTTCAATATAGATGAACAGAATGGTGTCCAAAATTTCAGATAAGGTCATATCAGGGGTTGAAGAACAGTATTCATACATCTTATTCTTGGCTAATACATTTTCTGTGATCATAGTTACTTTTTTTCCATTAGATTAGAAAAACTTCATAATTTTGCAGCCAATAAATACACACCAGTCTTTCTCCACCACTGTTCTTAACAACAGAGAAGGTTTCAGCTTTTGCATAAGTGCTTTTATTTATCATCATCCATTAATCCATTCCATCTTCTTTTGTATTCACAGGTAGTAGTCATGTATTTTTAAGGTCATGCCAAGCATACATTTAACCTCAGAAAAAACAATGCTTACAGCATCATTGATTTATTTCTTAATTCATTTCCTACTTCTTATTTAATGGCTAAAGAACCTTTAGCATTTTTTCTTTACACAATCCAGTATTGTAGGGTGACTGTAAAGGACGTGTCTACTTAGAATCTAAAATATAGTCAAAGGTTTGGAAAAAACACAAGGAGTTTCGACGGCACAACATAGTACATGAGAAACCATGCTGATAAAGGCCTGGGAAAAGGGTGTGTTTAGGTGTGTATTACTAAGATGTTCTTCATGGTCAAACCAAATTATCAGAACGACTAAGTTTTGAATGGATTAAACATCAATAAAATTTACATCATAAAATAACTATAATTTAGCTAAAGAAAAATTCTGGATGTGGAGGCATCAAAAGCCTGCATATCATACTAGAAATAAATAAATAAATAAATAAATAAATAAAATATTAGTCCTCCTAAACCCGCTGTAAAATTTAACTCCAGCAAGATGACAGAGATCTCAAAGGTATAAAGTTCCTACAATAGCCCTCCATATTATATTGTGCAGGTTAAAGACAGGATTTGTAATTTGTTTGCACTGCCAACAGCATAAGAGAAACTCGTTCCGTTAGCACTCCAGCAAGTAGAAAGCCGAAATTCACACATATCGTTTATTCAGTAACTAATTCAGATCTAGTCACAGAATCTGATACGTGTTAAAGAAAAAAAAAATAGAGAAAAAAGGTGGTAATGCAAGAAAAGGAAAAGCACATTTTGATGTGCCATGAAGTGAGACACAATTTTATGGAAAGTTAGGCTTCCTGAGTTCTGTTCTTCATGTAACTATTTCACTTTTTCAGACTAGCTATTTTTAATTCTTGAAATGTCAGCAATTTGACTTTGTGTTAGAAGGATGTGTGTATTTTAACCTACTTGAGTTGAAATATATTTGGGTTGAAACAAAGGGGAAAGGACAGAGACCTACAGCTAGTATGATATGACACCCTTCTATTGTCTTATGTAAGTGTGTACATAATTTTGTTAGAGAACTAATAATAAGGGAGACAGCCTCCTGGCACCAAAATATACTCAGAAGACTGTGTTAAACTTACCGGATTTTTACATGTGTACTGTCTTACCTTCTAGTAAAAGAGAAAATGACTCAATGGTTTTGAATGTTACATTTTTATTTATTATTTTCTATATTACATAAAGAAAATGAAATAGAGGAGTCTATTTGTAAAGATGATCCTCTGCAAGACATACTCCATTTAACACTTTCTTATCTCTACCTATAGAACAAAAATATCATAATATGTGAGTAGGAATAAAATCTAACAATCTACATGACATACTGATTACAAAAGTTTGTGTTCCCATTTAGAAGAGTAATATGTAAGGATACATAGCAGTTATAGAACTAACATTTGTTCTAAAAGTACAAATTAACTGCAGCCAGAAAGCTGAGGAAGTGATAAAAGGAAAATCAACCATAAAAGAAGACAATGATGAAAATAAAACTACTCAATAATCCAAGGGAAGCTAGGATTTCCTGGGAGCATTCATGAACTCCTACCCATATGTGTGTATGCTCACATATATCTCTGTAGAATTTATTTATCACTAGCAAATATTTGTTTTCAGTCTTGACTTTGCCTATGGATGTGGTGTGAGTTGCTTTACTGTTAAAATCCACAGCTTCTCAAGATTTAAAGTCAATATGACCTATTAAATAAAGTCTTCTAACTGTGGGCAAGCAAACACAAGATTACACCTCATTACTCCAATTTTCAGTTTGGCAAGATGGATATTAGCAAGCCTATTGAAATGAGTGAGGACACAGCCTTGGCACACTTTCATCCGGAGTGCATCCAGGCACGGTCACTCACTGAGCACCACTGTTCCTGTGCCACCTCCTTTCACTGCTGGCTGTTGACGCTTCACAGCCACATTTGATTACACATCAACAACATGATGTGTTCAGGGCTGGGGAGCAGCTATATGTATGAAACACCTTATGCTGCTGCTGACATTACTCCTCTTCTTCCTCACAGCTGCTCTTTGTACCCACAGCACATTTATACTGTTCCATTAAGAGAACAAGAGAGGCAGAGGACTGTAATAAATGAATAAATATGAAATGTAAAAGACGAAAGACCTCATTAGCATCTTGTTCAATGAATATATCTATTATCTAGGAAGAAAAGCATAAAGTGGTCTTATTGTCTTCAGTCTAAGTATTTCTACGTCAGCGACAAAGAACAGCAAATCAGAAACTAACTGCAGATAAATGTGGTACAATAGAAAGGCAAATATTTATTATCATAATACTGAGAGAATTTTACTCCCAAATAGAAGATCTTGTTACGAGAACTTACTTCTGCATAGAGGGCACTGTAATCTATTCAGTAACATCAAAGACAAAAGAAATTTCGGAAAGGAAATAATGAGTTGAACGGGTTGTGTGGTTGAAAGAAGAAGTTTTGAAGTTTTCGCTTTTCATGCTTTTCACTTTTCCATGCTTGAACACCAAACAGATTTAAAACTCTCACACTGCGTTTTGGACATGCTTACTGATTGCATTAAGGAATGAAAAGACCTTGGACAAGGATTCTGGATAGATGTTTGCACTGAGATGATAAGACTTCCACCAATGTAAACACAAAGGGTGAAATTCACTTTGGTTTTCTGCCGTTCAGGTGGTGGTAGACTTTTTTTTTTTTTTTTAAATTAACCTTGAAATTTTCCTCTGTAAGGTGGAGAGATGCAGAGAATCTCTGAAGAGTAATTCCTGTATCCTATGACGTGTCTAAAACCAGTGAGATATATAACTCTCTGACAGTGCTTATCTCTCTTCAGTGAATGTAAAAGGAGTTAAGTAACTGGTTTAGATTCTATATCTGTTTTTAGGACAGATGAATCCATCTTTTAATTTTTTGGTAGTTTTTTCCACATGAGGAATAGCTCTTATACATATTTTCTGCAAATTAACCCCAGCATTATATTCATTAAGGCAAAGAACTAACAGAAGATACAAAATTTTATTATCTGAATGCCTGTGATGACAGAACACAAATCTTCAGATAGTTTAAAATTACGTAAGTCCTACTTTACACCTGAAGCTACTAAGCAATATGTGTGAAGACTCAAGGTTTGTCTATTTTATACTCATCAGAAGTTTCTAGCACCTGTGATGCACCTGAGAAAACATAGAGTTTAAAACAAGGACAGTACCTGAATCAGAAGTTTCAGGTCTATTGTTGTTCCATCTTTGCAATAATACCTGTGCTTCTGCAATTTTATGATCCTGGAGACAGAAAGAAAGCAGTCATGCACACAGAGAGTGAAACTGCAGGAAAATAAGGTAACAGTTTGGAAGCATCCTTCATCATCTGCCTATTCAGACATATTAGTGGCCCATAACACCTCATTTAACAGTGTGGGGATGAGTCAGAACCATGCAGATCACTGCAGTGTTGAGGGTCAGTTGCAGAGACGATGCGAAAGCTGTGTGTTAATCAGTGCCAACATGAGGCAAAGGTCCATAGGAACTGGGCTCCAAACCTTCATTTGAAATAGGTTCCTAATGCCAGAATTGTGGTTTCCAGACATTGCCTGCAGATCAGACATTCTCATATTGTTGTGGATGAAAAAATGAACATGAGCCAGCAATGTTTACTCACAGCTCAGAAAGTCACTATCATTCTGGTCTGCATCAAAAGAAGTGTGGCCACTAGGTTGAGGGAGGCGATTCTCCCCTTCTACTCTGCTCTTGTGAGGACCCACTTGGAGTACTGTGTTCAGCTCTGGGGCTCACAGCATAAAAAGAACGTGAACCTGTTGGAGTGAGTCCAGAGGAGGGCCACAAAGATGATCAGGGAGCTGAAGCACCTCCCCTGTGAGGACAGGCTCAGAGAGTTGAGGTTGTTCAGACTGGGGAAAAGAAGGCTTCAAGGAGACCTTCTAGTGGCCTTCCAGTACTTAAAGGGGGACCACATGAAAATGAGGAGGGACTCCTTATCAGTGAGTATAGTGGTAAGACAAGTGATATCGGTTTCAAACTGAAAAAGAGTAGATTTAGATTCGATATGGGTAGATGTAGATTAGATATAAGGAGGAAATTCTTTACTGTGAGAGTGGTGAGACACTGGAACAGTTTGCCCTTCCCTGGAAATGATCAAGGCTAGGTTGGATTTTGTGCAACCTGGTCTAGTAGGAGGTGTCCCTGGCATGGTGTTTGGAACTAAATATCTTTAAGGTCCCTTCCAACCAAAATCATTACATAATTCTATGATTCTGTGATACTAGCCAATCAAACGCCATGTTGCAGATTTTCCTGTCTGTGTCCTTAAAGTCATCAGAGTGGCTACTCTCAGTTACAGATATTCAACACATTGTGCATGTATGGAGTAACTCTAATATGGTAACTACAACTCAAATTCATTCAGTCGATGTGTGACACATACCCAGTTTGCTCAGTTTGTCTGACCAGGTTTGGAAAGACTGATGATCACTACTGCTGTGTCCTGCAAGATCCGTCATACCGTGCATATAGGTATGTAGGTACTATTTTAATGCATATATAAACTTATGAAGAAAAGCTGAACTACCCTACTCACCTACTATTACTTGTTTACGTCCTACTGTTTGAACCTTCCTATCCCAATGATATAAAGATGAAGAATGAAGAGGTAGGAAGGTGGTGAAATTGCTCTGCCTTTTTCTCACTGGAAGTAATTCGGCTCTTGAAATGCAGTTATTGAAATTTAAGTCTGCTACCCTTCCCTAATTTGAGTTTTATCTGTGGGCTGTGGGTTTTTTTTTTTTTCCTTTTGTATTTTTTTCTCCTGTCAACAAACGTGTTTTCTGCTGTGTTTTCCTATCCCTGATTTTAATGCAGAATACTGGAATCAAGCTTTCACCTTGTTTCGTTTTTGAGAGATTTATTTCCTAGCATTTGCTATGGATGTTAACCCCATTTCTCTTTACAACTCTTCTGGGGCACATACCAGTTTTGTTTTGCTCTCTAACCCACCAGATGTTTTATACTTTCTTTTGCGTTTTAGTAATGTCACCATCACCATCAACTTCCAAATGTGTAAGTCCACCCGGGACATGGTTCAGGCTGTCAGTGGCACATATTGGTCCTGGGCCCAACCCTGCTGCTTTTGCTCAGTTAATTCTGATTTCACAGACAGGTCTGCCTGGATTTTCTGAGGCTCTCAGTGGATGAGAGAATCTGTCTATCCAGCAAAATCTGATGCTTCCCCACCCATGTGAGGGAAGAGACTACATTTTAGAAGCACAGCACTTATACATTGTTTGGGTATGTGGACTTGTTTAGTTATTTTTTTTTTATTTTTTTAATGCAGCTTTATTACTCTTTTCGCCCTTGTGTGCAAACTACCAGAAAAACATAACTGTTTAAAGATTTATTTAGATGAGCTAAAGATCTTCTGTGATTAAGATGTTGTGGCTTCCTGAGCTCCTTTTTATGTTGAAAATATAAACTGGAGATAAAGATTTGTGATCAAATTTAAATTAAAGTGTTTCTAATAGGGATTAAATTTAGATTCCATTAGGCATTTTTTGTATACATCCTAAACAGCAAATGGTTGCTACAAACATATTAATTGAGTTTTAATTATAAGATAGATGTTTACATGATATGACTGCTAAGCTTTCTTGAAACTGTTTCTAGTAATGAACATTCCAAGATATATTTAAGAATACTTAAACAGAGTAAATGAGTTATAAGGTGAAGCAAGATATGACAATAAAAACAACCTAAACTCTACAATTAAATGCAAATTAAGCAGTCAGGCATTTCATATATCCTTTATTGTTATAATTATTTTTTCACTTAAGTCCACCTTCTGATACATAATCAAATCAACATATATTAACTACAGCAGCTATAGTATATACATCATCCAGGGCCAAGTAATTATTAGCATTGGACAGTTAAATAATACTCATAAAAAAGATTTTTAGATTCACAATATACAATAAAACATGGATAGTCATACAGTACAACACTGCATAGTCATTAACCCTCTCTAGATAGCTGCTTAACCATCACATTATACACTGTTTTCATTAAATCATCTTACCCTAGTCATTTTTTTCCTGATTAGCCTGGTTTTGCCATGAATAACCAGTCCTACTTCTCATCGTGTGGATCTCTGTTCCAGTTCAAGACGGGGGACGCTGAGACAAATGCAGGATCATAGAATGAGTTAGAGTGGAAGGGACCCTAAACATCATCTAGTTCCAACTCCTATGCTGTGGGCAGGGACTCCGTTGAATACAAAGGTGCTATTCCCTCTTTAAAATAAATATAGCAAGACAAAATCCTGGGATCCAGAGTCATCCATGACTCACAAGTATCACAAGAAGATATCAGATGACATCCTAGCAAAACATAAAACATGCAGGGTGGAATGCTGGTTACTAGACCAGTACAGACCCAGTCTCTTATTTGTTTGCCATGATATGTGGAAAGTTACTGCTAAAATTGTACACACTAAGTAAAGTTGCTTAATTGTATTACACTCAAATACACTTGAAACATTATCTTGCTTTTGTTTCTAAAGGATCTTTTGTTGTTTGTGAACAATAATAACATATTACTATCTCACAACATTGTTATGACATTTGATTAATGTTTGTGAAGTGTTTTGAGACCCTTATTTGAAAGGCACTAAAAACTACAAAGTATTGTTCTTATCCTTTCTCTGAATTCCCCCAAGTTCCACGTGGCTCATAACATTTTAGGGAAAAGCTGTCATAGTAACCCCATAGACTCCATTAAAGCAATGTATTTCATCTGTTTACTGATAATTTTCATTTTATGCTTTTAGGTTTTCCTAGGCTTTGGTCCCTTTCCTTCAGTTGAGTAATGTATGAGACAGAACGATATGTCTGATATAATGAAAATGGGGCTGGTCTCAAGACTGGGACTTCTAATCTTGGCAACCTCTTGATAAACTGTTTTTACAATAGGGTCTCTAAAATGAAGAAAAACAAGAAACAAAAATAAATGCAAGTTAAACATACAGACTATGTCACATATCTCTCAGAGATTTTGTATGCATCAAACGATTTTACTAAGAAATTCCCAGCTGCACAAGCAGATTATAATTTCTTCCAGTTTGTGTGCTTTACTTTATCAGTCAGGCAGATGAGTTAGTTTTGCATTTCCAATGTAGAACTCAAATCAGGTATTTTGAAGTCAGGCCAAGATCATACGAAGTAAGGAGTGTGGTAGCACAAAATGTTTGTGCTCTGTGTTCATGTGTATCCAGATACACCACAGTTTGATATGCAGTCTTTAATACAATTTGAATGGTACAATTTGAATTGCTACTGGCAATTATTCATCAAATAATGCACAATCCTTGTTTTGGGAAAGGTTTCTTATATAATTCAGTTGTTTTTTTAGCTCCTCTGTGCTTCAGTATGAAAATAGATCAGGACTCCGGCAGATATTTTAAAACAGAAATACAAACCAAGTTTTCTTGATGTTCCTGTCACAGGGCTACGTAGGGTACAACAGTAGGAGAGAGACACTCAGAAGCAGTCCTGCCACTGTCTGCTGACCTGAATACAAACAGATCAGGAACCATACTATTATTCCTATTTCTGTGCTCTTTCCTCCTCTCCCAGCCCTGAGGAAAAAAAAATAATAGAAAAAAGCAAACCCCAGAAAGTTATACAATAATTATATATTCCGTCCTCCTGCGATAGGTTTCTTTGAGCTTTAGACTAGCAGACAGCAGTGCAGCAGCAGAGTTTTAGCACACAAAATGTCTCTATTAGTTAAAGAAAACCATACGATGGGAGCAACACAGCATGCCAGAAATCCTTACAGTCAAACAGTAAAAAAATACCCAGAAAGAGAAAAAAAACAGAAATATAGAGCACCAGGAGCTTCACTATCTCAGTCAGATTATCAAACACGGGAGGGAGTGAAGAAATATAAAGAAAAAATAGGTTTAACAGTTACATCTTAGCTTATTTCAAAACTGAGGTAATTTTCAACTCTTTTTTTTTTTCTTTTTTTTTTTTTTCTCCTCAAATTTCTCTCTTTCTTTCCATTTGGATACTGGAAAAGTAGGCAGGTATAGTTTTAGATTTTTTTTTGTTAAATTGTTGTCCTGTTTGGAGTATCCTTTGCAATTCATGATCCAGAATCTAAGCTTTCATTAAAAGACACTATTTCTAGCACAGATGGTAATGAAGATAAACATGAAAACATCAGCTGAATATAACCCCAGTGATGACTTTTGTACATTGCCAGCAGCTTGAAACGGTAGCTCTGAAAAAGTAGTCCAATGGGTGATCAGGCCCATTTATCTCAACTGCCTGGTTAACTCCTGCTCTGTCTGAACTGAAGGGCCTAAGGACACCTCCAATCAAACAGGTCTGGATGGACACGCCTAAAATAATCTGAAGAAAATGCACGGCATTCCCAAGACTCTCCCCTCTTCCCTTCTGCATGCCCTGCTCTCTGCAAACAGTGACCCAGGTGTACAAGTCAAATGAGACCAGTAATGTGCTCTGAGAAGGTCTGTGATCTTGATGATCCCATGACAAGCCTGCAGGGAATGCACCTGTAGGACTTTTCAGAGATAGATTCTTAATCCCCAGTCTGATGTCCCTTATTCTCAAGAATTTTAGCTTTGAATTTTAGTAAGACAAAATTTCTCTGTCAAGAATAGCTGTCGTAGAGAGGACAATGTTTTTAGTATAATTTAGGTTGCAGTTTTGAACAGACAGATCTAGCTCATTTACACTTGGAAAGGAATGTAGCATGCAATGCACAGTAACAGAGAGACAATGTTAAGGGCATAATGAAACTGAAATCCACCTCCCTCCCCAACAGTTGTTTTTGTAGAAGAATATCTTCTTTTATGTTGTGTACACTATTTTACTAACTAGAGAAGTTCCAGGAGCAACCACAATCTCCTGGGCAATCCCTCCCCCCTACTTCTACTCCCCTTAAGCCCCATGATGTTCAAGAAAAGAATTACAGGAATAAGCTGAGCAAAAACTTAAACCATGACAGCTGTTGTAGAAGGATTTTAAGGGGCAAAAAAGAGAGTACATTTCTCAAGAGATTTTTTTTTTGGGGGGGGAGGGAGGGGGGGGAGCTGGTCTCATTTCTATTTTTTTTCTTGCAGATTATATAAAGAATATCCTGTCCCTTAACTAACTGACTGTGTGGTTCATTCTCTACAGCCCAGAGTGTTCGGACATGACCTCAAATCTCTAACCTCCCTGTCTTTATTATTTTTCATCCCATTATCTGCCCACTAACATTATCCCCTCTAAGAATTCTAAACTAACAAATCAGAAAAGAAAAACACCAGTCAGAGAACAAAACAAAGAAGCAGACTCTCACAATAAAACACAGTGGACCTGATCTTGCTACTTCTGTGCTCGCCTCTTTCTCTTATTTTTCAGCTGCCTTGTCTCCTTTGTAAATGCACCAGACCTTTTATTATGCTTGTACAGAGCCCAGAACAATGTGTTTTGTTTAACTCCTAAGGACTTCGATAGTTCGCCTGATAAAATTGAAACCTCTCTGATAATCCTCTGATAAAGGATATTAATCTGATTTGATAATCCAAGTAATTTAGCCTTTTGTCCATTTATTTTTATGGGAAAAAATAAACTAAAATTCCATCCCCACATTCACAAATACAACAAGAGATTTCTTGTTACAAAGAGTCAAACATTTCCCTCCAAAACCTGGATGTAAACCAGAACCCAAAATTTCCAGCTTTTCCTTAACGGCTTTACAATGCAATGATGTGCTGTCATGACAAATATCAGACACACTGGAAAGGACATAAAATGAACTCAACTTCACAAAAAGATCACAGCATTTTGAAAACTGAATTGGTTTCATCATATATATATTAATTCCCACATGTATGTGTACGCATATATGTATGTATGTGTGTGTATGTATGTATATACGGATACAAAAAAGCATTTATGGGATAAAGTTCTGAAGATCAGATATACCTAAATGTG
Source organism: Trogon surrucura (assembly GCA_020746105.1). Taxonomy (NCBI): domain Eukaryota; kingdom Metazoa; phylum Chordata; class Aves; order Trogoniformes; family Trogonidae; genus Trogon; species Trogon surrucura. The sequence continues at coordinate 37,453,818 of CM036617.1, forward strand.
TACAAATATATGCGCATACATGCTATACGTAAATATACTGCACTGTTCTGTATTTGACTTCATAAACTTACTGCTTATGCTTGCCATGAAATAGTACTTCATTTCGTAAAGGAAGGCACAACTCTTGTTGAAAAAGGCAATTATGTGTTTTAAGGTTTCCATACTAAAAGTAAGCTTTGGTGTTCAGGTTGCAAATATTTCCACAAGCTAAGAAAAATAACAACACAACACCCTAAAATAAAAGATTGTTTTGACCATCAACTATGTGGTGGCCTCATAAGTCAAATTAGATGTTAAAAAGGATTGATTTCCACCTTTTTTCTTTCCTTTTCTTATGTGACTTTGTTCCTACAAGCAGCAGTGATCCCCTTGGTGTAGCTGCTTGGTGTAACTTCACACGAAAAGAATGTTTGTCCTTAAGAAAGATAATGAGACTGTTTTCTCCAATAGCAACTTATTTTTATATAGCTTACATGATAAGCCAAATCTGACCTGACAGTGTCCTTGTAAAGCTTCTTTGAAGTACTGAAATACAGATTATAGTTAGAGTCTGTGGGGGTTTTTATGAAGAAGGTATTAGGATTTTCACTTTTCATCTTTGTTTTAGAATTACTCTCTTGACAAAGTCTGTGTGAACCCTCTTCAGATGCTTCAGCGTATTTGTCAGACCACTGCACAGCAATGCAAGGCATATTAATTCTTGGCACAGGGGCTTTGTCTCCAAGGAACATCAGGACACCTTCTGTCCTGTAACTAAACCGAACCTGCTCTTGGATCTGTTTAGCAAAACTGGTGCCATCTTCTGACTGGTGATGTACTGGTGATGTTCTTCTACATGGTGATGTACTGGTTCAATGCATCATCAAAGTAAGACTCTGTGATGATGCATTACTGGGGCGATGCGAGCAGGCTCAATTTAACCCCAGCATGGAAGACAGAGCAGTGGGCTTGTCCAGGGCCATGTGGCCACGCAGATCCCACAAGCGCATAAGCACTGCTGTCAACAGGGTGCAGAGAAGGATGAAGAAGTGTGTGATGTAATCACTCACGGTATAAAGGTATGCATCTTTTTATAGGTAAGAGTGGCATCTTATGTACTACACAAAAACACTGCGTGGGTTACACTTCTCTAGAAGATCTTTCTTGGTGTTAGGTTGGGAATGCATATTATTGCAGGTACAAAAAAGGAATTACAGACCTTTATCAGAGAGTAATTGATTTTCAGAAAGGATAATTTCCATCCTGTTCAAAAACCAAACTTCTCCCATATTTCAAAAACAAAACAAAACAGAAAAAAACACTGCAGATTTTCTTCTAGATTGGACATTTGGCCTCCCAGCTTCCCTTCTCTCTAGTTGAATTCACCACTGGATCCCAAGGACCTCTGAGGATCCAGGGACCTCTTTCTGTTTCAAGAACACAGTGTCTTTCACTTTTCCTTTTCCTGATACGGAGGGTGATTGTATTAATTGCCAATGATCCATTCAACACAATGCGTCACAGAATTAAATTCAGCATTCAGGAAAACAAATCTATTTGAGAAGCATCTTTTAAGCACATGATTGACTTTAAGCATATGCTTAAATCAATAAATTTTAATGAGGCAATGTTTAATGGCTTTCTTCAATCAGGGCAAAGGTAGTCTGTGTTGACAGCTTACAGGTTTAAGCTTAGACTCTAGCATTATTTTAAGATTTAAATAACCACTTTAAATACATCAGTATTTAAATAGACTTTCAGAACCAATGCATCTTGTAATATGTGAATTTTAATGTTTTAAATTATGCAACTGAAAAGATCAAATGTTTAAAAATACTAAAGTATTTCGCATTGATAGACTTTGTGTCCAGTCTCTAGCCCGAAGTAAAAAAAAAAAATAGTATGGTTTTGTTTTAGTGAACTGCACTTTATGCTAACAGATTTCAAACCTATTTAGTTTACCTGAGTCTGTAGCTGGGCCCATGATGGAAAGAGGACTTATATTTATGAAGAATAACCTGACATGATATATTTAAATGTTTTCAATTTTATTATTGTTGTAAGTAAGAAAACTGAGTGCTTTATGAAGATCTAGCAGGACAAGTGAACTGTCAGTTACTAGACACTAGGTTTTTAAGACGTAATTTTTTAAATCTCATTTCCTCTGCAAATTTTAATTCACCATTAGAAACATCATCCTATATACAAATAGGAAATGCTGTTGATTTTGGAAGTCTCTCTGTAAATTATAAAAAGATAGAAAACCTTTTTTTTTTAATATGAGACATAACCTTTAACTATGGCTTTGTGAATGGCACATTGATAGTAAAAATCAATGTATTATTAGTCTGGTTTTAGCATTCATTTTGTTTAATTACATTCTATCTCTTACACAGTTTTTCACACTATTTAGACACCCCTTCCCAAAATGTACCTCGTTGAACAGATCTAGTGTGACACAGCACTTGGCTCCTCTGTCCCTGTCTTCAGACATTACACTGATATTTCAGTGAAGCTTGGGGCTCCTGGAAAGGGCTGCCCTGGACATCCTGTTCAGAGGCACTAGATCAACATTAACTTTTTTCTTTTCTTCTCTCTACTGTCCTGCACAGTGTTGTGGGATCATAAAAAAACATATGGCCCTGATGTACCAGACCATCACCTTTCCCCATTTATTTACGTTGTTAGATAAGATCCATCCATGACATCTGGGGTAGGGGAAATCTTTCTCTGCTGCTTTATGCTAAAGCCAGTACAGACTTTAAAAAACAGCAATATATTTGTTTAAACTTCCATGTCAAGCATTATTTCTCTGAGATGTACTGAAATAAAATCTCCAGCTGAGCTTCAATTTTAGTAAGCTATCTCTTCTACTCTTATACCTCTTATGCAACTAAGCTTAAGCATCTTAATGAACTTTAAAGTTAAGCTAAATGCTTAAAGAAAACAATGTAGACTAGAAAAAACCCTTTTGGAATAAAGTATATTTATTTTGCTTTTTCCTAAAAACACTCTCTGTATGGTTTACAGGCAGATTACAAGTATACATAGGCTACAAGCAAATAAGGCCTTTCAACATACTATATGTTGGCAAAAACAATTGCTCACCCAGGGAAAACTCATTACTGGTAAGCAATCCCACTTTAAGATCTCTAAGGAGGTAAACTATCCAGAAACAACACCTAGGTAATAGCTACCTATTTATCTGCTACACTGGAAACACGATTTCTTTTCTCTCTTTTTTTTTCCCCAAAACCATATTCTAGCTGAGCTTCATAGTGAGGTTAATTAGGAGCTAGACATGCTGGAAATTAAAATTTGACATCTGAAGCTGGTTTGAACTCTCAGATTCCCTTGGACCAAGCAAATTTGTTTATATAGGCTCTCTTTTTATTCCTCAAATGTCTTTTAGAAAAGGTTAAGATTTTACAGTTAGCAATATAGCACATGTTGAACAGTTTCACTATTTTATCTTCTAGGACAGAATGTTTTGTGTATGAGAATTTTGGTAATTTCTTTCTTTTTATTTTTTTTTTTAATTACTTCAGTTTTTACTTTCCTGGAATTAGTTTTTTTCTAATCTATATATTTTATGTTTAACTTATTTGCCAATTTTATGATGTAACCAAATATAAGAATCTATCATGTTTTCTTCACAATTTTCTAAAGTAAAGGCAATTTAGAAAACACAACAAATCACTGCTGTTTGAATATTTTGATAATTTATTCAGTAACAGTGATGCATACATCTGTAGGTGACTTTTTTCCTTTGAGAATCCTCTAGAAAGTTAGCTACAGTCATGACAGTCACTATGAAAAATGCAAGATTCACCTATTAAAACCCGATTTCCTCAGTCCTAAAAACTCAGTTCCTCAGTTTGTTTATTTCTGTATGTGTTTACTTTATTATTACATTATACAGAAGGAAAGGGGGGGGGAAAAAAAAGTACAAACTTCAAATGTAATCAAAACCCCAAGATATCAAAGAAATCTGCAAACAGCTTATGAAGAAGAGAAATTAGAGTCTATGGATGCAGTTTCCTCCATCAATTCGATGTATGATAACATTGATATCAGTATAAGAGATTATTTCTAAGCACACAGTTTAAGATTTTTTATTATCATCATATATATGTGCATAAAAATCTACAACAAATATAAAATTTGATCCCTGTACATGGTACCTGTACTTAACTACCTAAGAAACAAGCAAAATTGGGAAAAATGAATATTCATAATGCACCATTTTTTTTATTATTTTAATATTTTTTGAACACTAAGACATTTTGTATTCATAATAGTTGTAATTTCTGAGTTCAAGGTGCTTTGTAAATGGCTAGTGGTCATCAGTATTTTATTTAAACCCGCAGTCTATCTGCAATTTGAAGGGAACTTTTTTCATTAAATGTGTATACATGCTTTATAAATGAGAGTTGATTCACATGCTGCAGACAACCTTGACATGACTATGAATTGCAGCATAGCTGATACTTAGCCCTGTCAAAGTGTATTTCTACAGTTCAGAGTAATTACTTCTCCCAACCCAAGGTTTCTTAAAAATATAAATTTACTTCTTCCTTCAGCATTTCTTCCCCTTTTCAGACTCAGTCCTTCCCCCTTAGATCTTTAAATGTCTGTGGGAAAAAGATGAGTTTATCAAGTTTAAGAAAGTCTACAAAATAAACTAAAAAGAATTAAGCAGATGCACATATTAGCACACACACACAAATAACACAAAGAGAAGAAGAAAAGTTCTAAGAAATAAGATGGATCTATTTAAAGGATTAAAAGGTCATTGCAGTCCTTGCCTTAGGAAACATATTTAGTTCAACATGTCAGTCACTGGAAAATTCATCACGTTTTGCTTTGGTGTTTGAAATAAGCTAGTTGGTTACCAAGAATAAGAACCTGTTTGATTTCTGAAGTGTATTTTCCAGGTAGCTTGGTGATCAGAATGGAGAAATCTTCCTTCAGAATTGCAAAGACAACAGGAAAGCTTATCACTCTGTCTCCTGCATGGGGTGCCTCTTGCAAGTAAGATAAAGCTAATCAAAGCCTCAAGCAGTTGTGGCAGAGGTGAGCGAATTAAGCATACAGAAATCACTAGGTGGTCTTGTCTTTGTAAGCAGGAATGATTTGCTGTGTGCCTTTATATTTTAATTGAAATGAAATGCACAGATACTGCATGAAGAAAAGGGAAAGTTCACTGTAATGAACAAGTCAAATATTGCGTGGTCTTAGACGTCGGTCTAAAACTGATAAATATCACAAAGGATTTTTAGCTTTTGTTTCTATTTGTTCTCACCATTTAAAATGAAATTATTTTCTTATCAATCAATAAGTGTGTTCCCCAAGCCATAAGAAATTCTCATTCATCTTCGCTACACTGTCCACTTTCATGACGGATTGGCTAACTGTACAATTCTGATTTTCAAATCTGAATTTCAAGAAGTGATATTGAGTTGCTTTGAGTTGTCATAGCAATTGCATTTCTAAAAGATATAAGTAGGCTTCGGATTCCTTAATACTGCTGCATAAGGAGCATTTTAGAAACTATAACGGAGCTATAGATTCAGTACTCAGACTTGTTGTGTTGGAATGATCACATCATCTATGAAGACACATACCTAGATGTCCTTGACCATTTATGACAGCAGTATCCAGAGCAAACACAGCCAACCTCAATTTAAACGTGAATAAATATGAACCTTTCTGACATCAGCTGTCCTTCCTTTGACAGTTTTGCTATATACTGACTAAAGAAAACATACCGCTGTTCCAGACCAGATTTCGTCTTAAAAAAAACCCAACAGTCTGACTTTTTTTAGTGTTGACACAGAAGATGCTATGAAATAATAAAACATTTTTATTTCTTGCTGCTTTTCAGCAGCTGGAAATATCATTGAAGCTTACTGGTGTGGCACAGCTTGCAATTACGCTCTTGAATATTGCAAAAATGGCAATTGTGTTACATACTTCCTTACAGTAGCCATATATCTAATATAGAATAAAATGCTAGCGCAACTCACATCTGAATTATATGTGCATAATCAGCCAAGATTTTATCTCATGTATAGACATTACGGAGAAAGAAGAGAGACTGTAGTCCGGTTCAGCATACCTGTAGTCTGAACCATTATCTTGAAGGGCCTGTCTTGTCCATTGATCTATAAGGGTCAGTTAGGTGACTAGCCTATTTACACAGGTACTTACACTTAAGTGGTGTAAATCTTTCTTTTACTTACCACACACCCACACTTAAATATTTGTTTTTATGTACCTCCTTTATCTGTGTTTTATGGGTCATTTGGAGAGCTTGTGTAATTTCACACGGTATATTGCATTGATTCATGTTAATTAGAGGTCAGCACCCAGGTCTGTTTAAATATTCATTGAAACAAAATTTTAGGGAGAAATATGCCACTTCAAGCTACCTTCTACTACTTTGTAAGTTCTTTGTTGCAGCAATGACCAACATTGCCTTAAGAGTGTGATGTGTGCAAGCATACATTGATGTAAACAGTAAAATTATTGATGAGGACAGGGTTCCACTCAAACCCAAGTCTTCCTGCTTTGTCATTGCATGCAGACTCACAGCCTATGCACTCAAGTCACATCTTTAGAACTTGCTAAAGGTAAGTTGAATTTTGGAAGCACAGCCCCTTCAAAAACAGCTTTTTAACCCCATATTATTACTGTCTCCCTAAGCTTGTGCTCTATGGTGAACTCGCCACCAGCTTCCACAACACAGGAGCCCCAAAGAGGAGATACAAGGACTTTTTGAAACAATACCTCGGTCTTGACCATATTGACTACCACCAGTGGTCCACTGGCCTCCAGTGGGGAGACATGGAGACATACCATCCGTAACACTGCTGCCTCCTTTGAGAACACATGTAGAATTAGTTTTGAAGAGAAACGGCAACACAGAAAGAACCGTGCCTCGCCAATACCGCCTAAAGAAACTTTCCGTTGTGTCTTTTGCAACTGGACTTGCCTATCCCACATTGGCCTTTTTAGTCATCAGTGTGCTCGTAGCAAGTGTGGGTAGAGCCCTTCCCACATCTTTGTTCGCAAAACCTAGCCATGATGATTACTTAGGGGTTTTTATTTCCTTTTCTCTGACATGTGTTTGGCATCTCATTGGCACAGAGTAAATCTGTTCCTTCACAAGATCCTAATTTGAGAGAAGGTGAGTTGTAACCCCAACTCTGTCTTTCCTCCAACTGCATGCTTTGGTCCTTCAGAAGCAGTAAACTCAAGTGACCATTTCCGGAAGTCTCCTGTCCTTCCTTGCAGCCATGCTAATGGATATTTTTCATGCTTTCTCATGACAGGAAATCTTCAAATATTGTTGTTTCAAAACATAACTTTCGAGTAGAAGTTGCACCGAGTCAAGCTTTGGATATTAATACTAGATATTTATTTTACACCTCTGCACTGTGCTCTCCAATTTCCACCTCCTACCAGTTCAGTTTCACATTACACTCATAAGTTCAGGAAGTTCTGAACCATAGTGGAAACCCAGATAGGTGTGTGGCACAACACCTTTATGCTGCTTTGAAAAAGAGCTTTGTTACATGGTTTGCACTGTTAGGTGGCTGTGTAACACACAGAGTTCTCTTGCTTACTAATCCTTTTTTATGCCTCAGTATTGGAAGTTTAAATTTCTGAGTTCTGAAGTTAATTTATTTGTTTTTCCCAAGATGAAACTGAACTAATTCCCTATTTTTGAATGAATATTTTCTCTTGTAGGGGCATGATAATTTCTTAAAGGGTCACCCATTTTTAATACTGGATTTTTTCCTGTGTTTTGGTGTCTTTTTTTGTCTTTTTTTTTTTTTCTTCCGGCGAGGCAAGCAATAGTTGGCAATCAGCTTAGCATATAATACATTTGCTGTTGAAATAATTGATGTATATCAACTTTATACATAAAACATGACAAAAGCCCATCAGCTATACTTTGCAGTCAGGAGATTAAAAATAAAAAGTATTGTTAAAAAATTGATTGGCAAAAATGTCCTAGTTATTCAACTAATTTGCATCAGCGTCTTCTCAGTGACAACTAAGCTCTGTAAAAAGTCTTATTCTGTTTGATAAAAAATCTCTTTAAAGAGGAGTCTGAATGTTACACTTCCAAATTCTGTTTTTGAAGACTTTAAAAATCTGTTTACTCATTGGAAACATTGCATCTAGTCCAGAAAAACATATAAGCCAACCAAACAACTTATAAAATCACACATGTAAAACAGTGATTCAAAATATCATCTTAACAGACTGACAGAGAAAAAAAATTTTATCTAATAAATTCATAAAATTAAGCATGTAGAGTGCATATTGTTATATGCATGTGCATGCATGTGTATATTTAATCCTACTGTGATTTACAAATGCGGACCAGGACCATACAATTTATCTTATGAGAATTATTAGGCAAACACATGAAAGAACATCCTGATCAGTATGAATATATATAGCACAATTTCTTAGTTATAAAATTAACAACAACATGACAACTTCTACAGAAACCTAAACATACTGTTCTACAAACCTGAGTTTATTTACACCTGGCTGGTAAATCGCATTCTTTTGTTTGTGCATGATCTAACAGCACAAGAAATTATAGACATATTTCAGAAACTTATCACCTTTATGATATACACAATGCCTTCTCCTCTGAATCCTGAAGAACTCATTGTCCTCACATGCATCTAGAGGTCAAGTAAAAGTAAATATAAAAGTTGACATCTTATTGGTGTTCTTTGAAGTGCTCACACATTCTAGGAGTGATACACTAGAGGCAAAATAGTTGAGCAAGGATTAGAACTATGTGGATTATACATTAAATTTTCTTTCCTTAAGAAATGAACTACAAACAGAACTATATTTTCCTCTATGGAATCAAACTGATGCTTGGTCAGTTTCTGAAGAGAATAAAATCATAGTAAACCAACACATTTATCAAAGGCAAATTTCAATTCAGATTCCTCAATATCCAAAATTGTGTATCTAGACAACTAAAAAGAATCACAGAATCATAGAATATCTCACATTGGAAAGAATCCATAGGGTTCAGCAAGTCCAAATCCCTGCTCCTTGCAGGATTACGTGAAGTTAAATGATATGATTAAGAACATAGTTCAGATGTTCCTTGAACTCTATCAGGCTGTTGCTGTAACCAGGATTACCTCATCCCAAGCACAGAATCTGGCACTTGTTGTTTTTAAAAGAATCCAACTTTTTGAATGATTGCCTCTAAGCAACTTAAGTAACTCAGAGTAGAAGGCAGATTTGTCTTGATTATGCTCTGAGACAAGAAACTCTTGAGCAAAAGGAAAGTCATCTCAAAAGAAACATTCCCAGGTCCGTAACAAGTGTTATCAAAGCCTCATAAACTCAACTGATGAGTTAATCAAACAGGTTAGCAATAATATTAGTTTGTTGTTATATGATGGACAGTAGGAAGATTTGATTAGAGATGTGACCTGAATCACGATTTCTCTCCTCACTGTTCGTCCTTAGGTTTGCTCACTTTTTTTGTAGCAGGATACTTGAATCATTAAATAATAAACACTCTTAAGAGTCCAATTCAGCAGACTCATTTTAGGCAACTATTTTAGCATGAATTGAAAGGTACCATCAGGGTGTCTGTTTCTTAACAAAGGTTCTAAAAAGAAATCTAAATATGCAGTTCATATATAGATCTTTGAATTACAGAAGTCTAGAACTGTTTGTGATGAAACCTGGTGTTTTAGATTCGCTTTTGCATTGAATGATACTTACTGCAGCCAATTGGGGATGGCAGCAGAGAAAGAAATAGCAGGAATAAAAGAGGGGTTTTTTTTACAATTGAAATTAACTTTACTAGTACTTGACTCTGTTCTTTATAAGAACGATCAGAAAACAAGGGGAAATGTTATTACAAGATCTGTGATCCTGTAGATTTTCATTGCTTGTAGTCATCACACATTCAATGTATACACTAAATCCACTTATAAGGTACAATTCAGGTATGTGTTCATTTCTTTTAATCTGTGCTTTATATTATTATTTTGCATTAATATTTTTGCAACCATTGAGGCATGAAATTGTATGCAATTCCTGCAGTAAAATAAAACACAAAGGGAAGGAGGGAGGAAAAATTGTCCAAGCACATTTTTTCTTTCTTTCTTTAGTCTCTTCTTCAGTCTTCTTTTACATTAATTGATATTAATCCCTGAGGAGGGGGGGCATGCTAAGATTCATCAATCCAACATGCTGCTAGATAGCTAATTAACGCTAATGGTGGAGCTATGAATTCATCAGACTAAGCTATTGAAATTAAAGCATCATGAACTATCACCACCCTGAAAAAAAGAATACATCACATTTACTACCAATGGGAAAGTCAGAGGTGATCCTGTCTTTCTGATTCCTAAGAAAGAGGGCAGTATTGGATTTAATTTACCACAAGGAATAGGATTTGCTTATCTGTACTCTAATCTGTGATTGGATCTCCTCTTTCAGCAGCCTGGAGTCCAATGGAAATGGTAGAAGAATATCTTTCTTTAAAACTGCTATCACTGCCAGACACTAGTAATTCTGAAATCTAAAAAAAAAAAAAAAAAAAAAAACCAAAAAAATAAACCACAAAAGGAAGTTTGTGGTCTCTAGAATGTCACTGACACACGGGGCAGCTGAAGCACCAGTGAGAACAGCCTAAGGGAGGCTATTTTTTGGTAGTGTTTTTAAAGGAAGCACCTGGATTTTGCCATATAGCAACAAAAGCAAAAAATTAGGGAGGAACTACTGCTAAAACAAATTGCTTGACTGCTGTTTGCCATATGAGAATATCAAACTAGCCATCTAGACCTCTTAACTACTCCATTCTACAGAGCCTAGAGTGTAGCATGAGGGAAATACTCCTGTCCAAGAGTTGTTCCTTTATTCAACTTACCTTAAAATCAAATTCAAACCCCACGGATGTTGGTGATAGTCTTATCTGACCACTTACATATACAGAGCTATTACTGAATCCATAATTAGGGAGAGTGCAGAAGCTCCATATGCTGTGAAAATCCTGAAAATTTCACAGTGGCAAGCAAACAGCCAGGGAGAGGGATCTGAGTGGGAAGACTCAGGGCATGAATTAGGTCCCCAGAGGAGCTTATGAATGTGCTTGTGAGAGGAAATTTCTGCCCTATGAAATATTTTAGGTAATTAACTCAGATAATGGAGCATGCTGTAACCTTAAAACTTGGTACATTCACACTGGTATACACTGAGAATTGCTATTTATTTGATAAATATTCAGAAGGCCCACAGAAATTATGTGAGATGCGTAAGCATAAATAGAAGGTGATAAAAACACAAAGCTCAGCTTTTAATAAGTAGGGATTTCCATCTGGTAGTTCTGGTGACATTACAGGTGTCTGCAGCAGAGACATTTATGGATGCACAATTTTACTATGCCCAGGATTTTTTCCCAGCATATGGATCCCTTGATTCGGAATGGAGAAAACCACCAGCAACTCTCACCAAATAATTTACCAAAAGAGTAACACTTTGACAGCATCGAAATGCACTAGTAAAATGAGTAGGAAGATAAATGCACAGGTAGACCTGAACGTTATAATCTGTAAGAGCTGTGGCTTTGCTTAGGCTCCTGTAAATAGTTTCTTGCATGGTCCTATTTCATTGAAATGTAAACCACGTGTTCAGGTTACGTGGCCAGAGGGATCTATAGAGTGCTCAGGTGCTGATTTATAGAAGTCCCAGTTGCAGCTTAAAAGAGTAGTTAGATGTAGCAGTAAGCTTGTTAAAAACTGATGACAGGAGAGAGCTTGTAAAAAGAAAGATGCTTGGTGTTCTTTCAATTGTGTCTTCACAAAAAAAACTCAATGGGTGTAGACTGACTATCAAAAGCCTAGATAAGGCCAAAAAAAAAAAAAATTTAAAAGGAAATTGAGAAACAAAACAAATGAACTTCACACCAGCTTTATTTTGTGGTACAAAATTTGACTGACTGTGACTTATTTTAGATACATTTCTTCTGTCAAAATAAGAACAAGCCCTAACAACACATTTCAAACCAAATCTGATGCCTATCATAGCAGAAATAGAGAACATTTTCAAATCAGTCTTTTTGAAGCTGTTCCTTTAAAATGATTGTTCTGAATAATAAAAACATATTTTGTATGATATTGAAACTATCCACAGAAACAGAAATGAAAAGAAAAAACCTAAATACTGATATTTTCTAAAGTTTTTTTAACATTTTTTCAGATGACAGCTGGAAAATTAGATTACTCTTACTTATAGACATCAAAGAACACAGCGTCTCAGAAAACCTCTGAAAAATGGCATTACATTCATGTGCTATTCAGCACAGTATCAATAGAAGACCAAGATACAAAATGATATCACTGCAATGGGAAAGATCTAAGCAACCACGAAATAAGTTCAGAACATAGTTACTGAAGTTCTCCATCAGAAGTACTTAATTAATTGTCTCAATCAGCCCCTGATAAGAGACCTTTCCTATTAGCACAGACTAACCCTGTCTCTGAGAAAAGAGACAGGTTCATTTACAATTTTCATCAGAGCATCTCAAAGCTGTGACCAGAACTAAACTTACTAGACACAAACATTTCAGTGTTTAAGTTTGACTGACAATCCTCTCAAGTTCATTAGCAAGTAACCATGCTCCTTAGTTTTGGTCAAAAATAAGACACAACCTGGTTCTGAAAAAGGATAATTTTTTTTTTTATTATTTTACTTAGGTGTTCTGAAAATACAGTTCAGAAATTATTACATTTAAAAAATTTGATTACTGTGATAAAATACTACAGCCTCAGCCTATTATCCTAAATTACATAACTTCCAAGGCAATTTTTGTGCAAGTACAGTGATGATGTAAGTCTGAAGTCTACATTTACATGTACCACCATATGTATTTCAGTAAAAGCATGCCTTTCAAATGAGCAAATGAAATATTTATACAATCTCTACAGTGCTTTTTTTTTTTTTACCCTAAATTATTTAAATTTGTAGCACAAGTGAGAAAAAAATGCCACTCAACAACCTGATATAATTAACAATTTAACAAAGTCCATATTTTGCATTCTTGGCTAAAGTTTACTCATAACAGTGAGTTTTTTCAGGACACGTGGGAGGTTTATTTGATTAGTCCTAGTCTTTTACCTTAATTCGCTAGCTATTGGGGTGATTTGCAGTTTTTCTCTGGCACGTCTTATTCAAAGTTTTTTTGAAGTCAAGGGAATATCAGCTGAATTTAGACCAGTCCCTAAACACAGCTATTATCTACATGAGTCCTTTCATAAGAAACACAGGGGAAGGATATAAGAAAATGTTACAAATGTTACAAGTAGTACAAATACTGTAAACATTGTTGACAGATTGGGAAAAGTCTCCCAATTTGATTCAATAGTTAGAATTTAATAGTTAGAATGAAATTGAGAGATATCTTACACTATCCATCTATTCTACAGAAACAGAACTGTAACAAAAACCTAATTTCACTGACCATAAAACTGTTTCATTGAACTTACTATGGAACTGAACTGGGTTAACTTGTATTTCATTGAGAGAGATTAGTAGCAAACTGCTTGGTCACTGATTGGCAAACATATCCCGATATCCTTCTGCAATTCTTAGATATAATTATTTTCATTTCGTCTGTCTTCCAAAACAGTGATCTCTGTGAAATTTTCTTACACAGTTCTGCCAGTTACCTGAGACATTGGCTCTGTCAGACATTTGTCTGTGACTCTTCCCTTTCCTACTACTAGAGTTAGAATTATATGATCCCAAATTAACTGACAAATACAGGTATCTGGGAGATTGCCCTTTTTAATAAATATATCATTCTCTTAATTCACTTCGCTGTAGGTGATTGATTCAGAATGCTTCTTGAAATACACAGTTTATTATTTCTATATTTATTTAAGTGAACTTTAACCCTCTGAATTGTTCATGGAACAAACAACAAGGAAAACTTAATCAGAGATATGTCTGAACTTCAATCCTGCTCTGAAACTCAGAGGTGGCTGACACGCAGCGTGGTGCTTGCAGACTGAACGTGAGCTCTCCTGTTGAAGTTGTGTTCTCCTTACATACAAAGTAGGCAAGATGTGTCCTGCTGAAAATGGCTTCCTATGGGCTATTTTGAAAACGATTGTGAGTCCTGGGAAAGCAATTCAGAATGTCTGTATCCATAAAGGGAATAATTTCTCTGAAGTTTCCTAAGAGCTGTGCAACATGTCTCCTCTTCTCAATTGTGCTTCCTCTTTAGTCAGTGAGGAGATAAATTTCAGTCACCAAGTAGAAGATGGCAATTAAGAGTTCCTCTGTACTTGATGGAGAAAACTGCATTCCTAAGCCAAAGGAGATGTCTGAAGAAAAGTGAAATACTTCTGGGGGTTCTGATCACTTTCTTTTAACTCCAGAGAGATTCCGAAGTGTTGAGGTGCAATACTAAAATCTTCTATATTAACTTAGAAGAAATGTATCCCATTGTGTTACAAGATTTTCCTAGCAACAGAATCTCCACCAGCTTCTCCTAGATCTGAAGCCTCTGCTTTCTTAACATGTTTTGTGTGCTTGTTGTACACTCACAAGGATCAACATATGGTAAGTCAGCTTTCACTCAGCTAACACCATTACACAGAATCACAGAATCACAGCATGTTAGAGGTTGGAAGGGACCTCAAAGATCATCTAGTCCAGCCCCCCTGCCAGAGCAGGACCACCTATAACAGACCACACAGGAATGCATCCAGGCAGGTTTTGAATGTCTCCAGAGAAGGAGACTCCACAACCCTCCTGGGTAGCCTGTTTCAGTGCTCTGTCACCCTCTCAGGGAAAAAGGTTTTTTCATATTTTTATGGAACCTCCTATGTTCCAGCTTCCACCCATTGCCCCTTGTCCTGTCAATGGACGCCTCTGAAAAGAGCCTGGCACCGTCCTCCTGACACTCCCCCTTGACATATTTATAAACATTAATGAGGTCACCCCTCAGCCTCCTCTTCTCCAAGATAAAGTCACACAGCTCCTTCAGCCTTTCCTCATAAGGGAGATGTTCCACTCCCTTCATCATCTTTGTGGTTCTGCGCTGGACTCTCTCAAGCAGTTCCCTGTCTCTCTTGAGCTGAGGGGCCCAGAACTGGACACAATATTCCAGATGCAACCTCACCAGGGCAGAGTAGAGGGGCAGGAGGACCTCTCTTGACCTACTAGCTACTCCCCTTCTAATACACCCCAGGATGCCCTTGGCCTTCTTGGCCACGAGGGCACATTGCTGGCTCATGGTCATCCTGCTGTCCACTAGAACCCCCAGGTCCCTTTCTCCTACACTTCTCTCCAGCAGGGCAGTCCCCAACCTATACTGGCACATGGGGTTATTCTTTCCCAAGTGCAAGACTCTACACTTGCCCTTGTTGAACCACATAAGATTACAGGAAGAGGTACAGTTGTTCTAGAGCACTGTTTCACTGAAACTAATATACTTAGGATATTAGTTTGAGGTCCGTGGAGTGGAGTCCATGGGCCTCTGGAGCATAATGGAACATCATTTCAGACCTCGCGTCTCAAGTCAAACGTAAGATGACAGCAAATGCTGCAATAAGCAAAGGTCTGATAATCAAGCTTTCTGCCGTGCACTTCTTCACTCAATCATGTTTCCTTACTGCATGACATTTTTAGGCACTCTAAATAGCAACTTAGAACCCTGAAAAAATGAGACAAAAAAAAACCCAAAAATGACATTCAGTATGGAATCAAATATTCAAGGGTCTGGGTGTTTTTGTCTGAGTTTCTTATTTTTTCTTCAGATTTTGAGATATTAGGGTGCAAAGCATGAAATTTTCACAAAGATAATTCTCTCCAGAAGGTAATGTATTGATGGTAAAGAAAATTCCAAATACTTGTCACACTTGCCTGTGTGTGAAGGTTTTATCTTAATTCTTTGTTTGTCATTTCTTTTAAGATACAGATTTTGTGTCTGTATGTGTATAGCAGCCTGATACTTAAATGAAAAATAATATTTTATAGAAATGGATGTTATTTTTATAGATATTTTAATTAAAATATACTAAAATACGGTAAGTGTAAATGCGTATTATCGAAATAAAACTTTTTATCTCAATCTCTGAGTAAGCTCCAATGGAGCTGTCATAGCTTATTATGTTCCTAAGTAGCCGTTAGGGTCTATTATGTCAATTATCATACACATCCATGACAGATTGTTCTTTTTTGCCTTTTTTTTATATTAACATTAAAAATAAAAACAAGAAGGGTCTAGATTGCTTAGGGTACTGAAATGCAGCAGAGAGCCTTTCACTTGGAGGTTACCCACTGAAATCTAACTCGGGTCAATGGTAACTGAAAATTGCTGTTCAGTGATGCACAAGAAAAGGGCTTACTGGCTCAAAAACACCAGGCTGAAGCATTGAGGTTAGTGGAAGTGCTGAAAATTACTTCAACGGTTACAAAATTAGGTGGTTACTTCAGGTTCCAACAGTTCATATTGCAACTGGACACACACTACTGATGTCAACATTAATTTGTTGCCTTCACTGGACAAGTACAAATACAGTCACAGGTCCAGTGAAGACCACTGGTAACCTGATGAAATTCCACAGAGACTTTACTGTATTTGTTTTCGTTGTTACACTACTTCATATCATGGTTTTCTTACCTTCAAAAAATACAAAATGAGAGGAGGTATATTGAAATACGATAAAGACATTAAGATAGATGAGTCTTCTTTTGTATGAGAAAGGGTTAAAAATTATTTTTCATCAGTAGAAAAAACAACCAAAATGGGTATGGTAAAGATCTATAAATTATACAGTGAATGATAGCATTCTCTTTTCAGTAATTAGTAGTTTAAACCGTGGGACTCAAAGACAGAGCAGATTCAAAATACAACAGTTCACAACGAAACAGACAAATTCAAATTCACTGATCAAAGGATTAAACCCACAGTAATGCAAGTACAACTATATATCCCAAACCGCTTAATATCAGAAGCTGGAGGAGTGTTTTCCAGATATCTTTCAGTAGTCTTTTAAAAGACTAAAAGATCATGGAAGAGCATGACCTTCAGTCTTGTGATGTTCTTGTAATCGTATAACTCTGTTGGCATAAGTGAGGGTGGATTCTCACCTCTGATCTTCATTTCATGACAGTGGTTAACCTGTTTTGTACGCTGCTGTGGAATTATGGAATTACTGAATTCTCAGTTATATGGAGAACTAAGGCAAGGGAATGTGAGGAGAGGAAAAGCAAGGCAAGGAGACATGTCAACCTTCATAGCTGTGAATCCTGAACCTTCTAAAACCGGATTTAGGAAGAAATGAAAAAAAAAAACCTAAAAGAAGAAAAAAAACACTTTTAAACTATTATTCATCTTATCTGAAGGTAAATATCTACAATTGCTGAGGAGAAGCACAGAATCATTTTGGTTGGAAAAGACTTTTAAGATCATGAAGTGCAAGCACTAATGTAACAATGCCACTAAACCATGTCACTGAGTACTTCATTTACATGTCTTTTGAATACCTCCAGGGATCATAGAATCATAGAATGTTAGGGATTGGAAGGGACCTCGAAAGATCATCAAGTCCAATCCCCCTGCCAGAGCAGGAATGCCTAGATTATGCCACACAGGAACGTGTCCAGGCAGGTCTTGAATGTCTCCAGAGAAGGAGACTCCACAGCCTCTCTGGGCAGCCTGTTCCAGGGCTCCGTCACCCTCACTGAGAAGAAGTTTCTTCTCGAGTTTAAGCGGAACCTCTTATGCTCCAGTTTCAGCCCATTACCCCTTGTCCTATCAGTGGTTGTCACCGAGAAGAGCCTGGCTCCATCCTCCTGACACTCACCCTTGATATATTTGTAAACATTAATGACGTCACCCCTCAGCCTCCTCTTCTCCAAACTAAAGAGCCCCAGCTCCTTCAGTCTTTTCTCATAAGGGAGATGCTCCACTCCCTTCATCATCCTAGTTGCCCTGTGCTGGACTCTCTCCAGCAGTTCCCTGTCTTTCTTGAACTGAGGGGCCCAGAACTGGACACAGTATTCCAGATGGGGTCTCACCAGGGCAGAGTAGAGGGGAAGGAGAACCTCTCTCGACCTACTAACCACCCCCCTTCTAATACACCCCAGGATGCCATTGGCCTTCCTGGTCACAAGGGCACACTGCTGGCTCATGGTCGTCCTGCTGTCCACCAAGACTCCCAGGTCCCTTTCCCCTACACTACTCTCTAATAAGTCATTCCCCAACTTATACTGGAACCTGGGGTTGTTCCTACCCAGATGCAAGACCCTACATTTACCCTTGTTGTATTTCATTAAATTTTTCCCCGCCCAACACTCCAGCCTGTCCAGGTCTCGCTGGATGGCAGCACAGCCTCCTGGTGTGTCAGCCACTCCTCCCAGCTTGGTGTCATCAGCAAACTTGCTGATAGTACTCTCTAGTCCCTCATCCAAGTCATCGATGAATATATTGAATAATACTGGTCCCAGTACCGACCCTTGAGGCACTCCACTGGATACAGGCCTCCAACCAGACTCCGCCCCATTGACCACAACTCTTTGGCTTCTTCCCCTTAGCCAGTTCGCAGTCCACCTCACTACCCGAGAGTCTAGACCACACTTCCTCAGTTTAGCAGCAAGGATGCTGTGGGAGACTGTGTCAAATGCTTTACTGAAGTCAAGGTAGACCACATCCACCGCTCTGCCATCATCTATCCACCTTGTTATATCCTCATAAAAGGCTATGAGGTTAGTCAAGCACGATGACTCAATCATTTCTCTTGGCAGCCTATTCCAATGCTTAACAACCCTTTCCATGAAGATGATTATTTTTTAATATCCAATCTAAACCTCCCCTGGTGCAACTTGAAGATGTTTCTTCTTGTCCAATTGTTTGTTACTTGGGAGAAGAGACTAACCCCCACATTACTATAGCCTCCTTTTAGACAGTTGTAGAGAGCGAGAAGATCTCCCCTGTGTGTCCTTTTCTCCAGGTTAAACCACCCCAATTCCCTCAGCAGCTCATCATAAGACTTGTGCTCTAAAACCCTTCACCAGCTTTGTAGGCCTTCTTTGGATGTGCTCTAGAACCTCAGTGTCTTTCTTGTCATGAGGGGCCCAAAACCAAACACAAGATTCAAGGTGCAGCCTCACCAATGCTCAGTACAAGGGGACAATCACTTCTCTGATTCTGCTAGCCACATTATTTTTGATACAAGCTAGTATGCTATTGGCCTTCTTGGCCACCTGGGCACACTGCTGGCTCATGTTCTGCCAGCTGCAGACCAGGTCCTTTGCTGCTGGGCAGCTTTCCAGCCACTCTTCTCCAAGCCTGTAGCACAGCATAGAGTTGTTGTGACCCAAGTGCAGAACCTAGCACATCTCCTTGTTGAAATACATACAATTGGCTTCACCCTACGGATCCAGCCTGTCCAGGTGCCTCTGTAGAATCTTCCTACCCTCAAACATATCTACAATTCCAGACACCTTCGTGTGGTCTTCAAACTTCTTGAGGGCACATTCACTCATCCAAATAATTGATAAAAATATTAAACAAGACTGACCCTAATACTGAGCCCTGGGGAACATAAGCTGCCAACTTGCCTTCCAGTTTTTCACACAATGAAGGGTAGGTCAGCCATATGTATGGAGACACTTTATTCAGGATAGTGCTGTGGAAATGGTGTCAAAGGTTTTACTAAATTCCAAGTAGACAACATCCACAGTCTTTCCCTTACCCACTAAGTGGGTCACTTTGTTACAGAAGGACATCTGTTTTGTCAAGCAGGACTTGCCTTTCATAAATTTGTGCTATCTGGGTCTGAACACCTGGTTGTCCTGTATGCGTCCTGTGATGGCACTCTAGATGATCTGCTCCACAACTTTCCCTGCCACTGAGGCCAGGCTGACTCCCTTATAGTTCTCTGGATCCTTCTTCGAGCCGTTACTGTAGATGGGTGTCACATTTGTCAACTTCCAGTTGACTGAGACCTCCCTGGTTAGCCAGGACTGCTGATCATGCCCTGGAGTAAGTATTTCTCTTGATTATAATAATAACTGGATTTAACTAGCAGAGCAAAAAATACTTCCATTGAGACCGTTAAGGTTACCAGGACATTTTCGTAAAGGCAAACACATATGATACAATTTATGCAGAAATTAGCATGACTGATGGAGCTAAGGTAGGATACAACAAAGCATCTCAAATATAGCAATGTATGGACAACTAAATTGACTCTAGAACATCCAAACAGATTGCTTATGGGTGATATTCAGTCATCTAAACGTGTCATATAATGACATTTTTTTGTATTGCATTATATCCGAGCTGATGCTCAGCTTTGGCACCAACATACGGGTCTCCCTGAGTTCTGTGTCTTACCTAGGTGGTCTGTGTATGTCTTCAATATCCTAGAAAAATTCAAGTGGCACTGAGTTACTCTGTTTAGGCAACTGAATCCTGCCTCAGAAGTCAACATTCGTATTGGAAATGTCTAAATTTAGATTAAGTGAATCTAAGCACTAATGATTAAGGACAGGTGAAATAACCCCATGTTTTGAGTCACTGATCATGCATCTCCTATGTCAATCTCCAAAGTCTTACAAAGGTAATTCATGTAGCATTCCTCTCTAGTAGGACAAAATCTTTTCGATGAAATCCTATCCCATTAACATCAACAACAATCCTCCCTTTAGATTTCAGTAGGTTGTTCTTTCTAACTTTCAGACTAGGCACAAGAGAGCAAGTAAAACACCTCAAACACAGTTTTTCCTCTCTGCAAGCCTTGAATGGGGCAAACAATCTAATATTTTAGATAAGATAGGACAAAAACTCAAGGTCAATTTTTGCTTGTACAGCACTATATTAACAATAACAATACTATGAATATTTTCTAAGGATTTAATAGAAATTTTGTTTCAGGAATGTTTCCAAATAAGTCAGATAATAGGGACTTGGCAATTTAAATGCCCCGTAAGAGGATATATTTGTTCATTTTATTGTTTTCAAAAAATCCTCTTTTTTTTTTGATGACTAGCCTCATGGAAATCAGGTATGGTGAAATAATTGACCAGTCTTTTACGTGGGGAATCACAAAGATTGCAGCTGTACTTGCAAACCCGGCTTAAGATGTTTCTTGTCTTTCCCCTGTATGTCGCTGAAAGAAAAGCATAGTATTGCCCTCTGTGTTTCATCTAATGTTGAAAATTTCCTTTATTCTGCTTGCACATAGTGTAATGCGACAATTATGTGACACATTAAAAAAAAATTATGACAAAGCTTGCACAGTATCCAAATGTGAAGAGATCTGCAGTCATTTCAAATGGGAAACCTGCTATTAGCTCACACAATGGATTCCCAACTGAAAAGAAGACATAAATTGGAGTGAATCAAGCATTCAATGCCACCAGATCTGCTGCTCGTGTTCACTGATGAGATGTAAATGTGCTTAGCAAGAGTACAGCATCAGAAGAGGACCATGAAATTATAATATAGCGACTATAATGAGAACGGGTTAATTTGTAGCATTTCTTATCCTAATTATGATATTTGACACATGGGAACAAAATAATTTTCAGCCATTTTCTTTTCTTGCTACTATCCCTTTCTACAAGAATGAGAAACAAGAGCAATCTGCCTGCTTTTCTGTTCTGTGAAATACAGTAGCATGCACTGTTTTGACGGTTTCAGTATTCTGCATAGGTAATTTGAGAGAAGACAGTCCAGTTATGGTCTCAGCAAAGATCATTTAATGAATCCTGGAAAAGTATAATTTGCATGGAAATAGCTCTAATTATTTTTTTAAATGCACAAGAGTGTAATGGTAGAAAAAAAGAAACAACAAACCAACAACAAAAGTCAAAAGCTAGAAAGCAGGAATAGCACAACATTTCTCCATTTCTAGCACAATGATTTTAATGAAAATTAAAATTTGTATGAACTCAACCTGGTCTCAGAATGATGGGATGCTAGTTTCATCTTGCAGTGTATATATTATCTATGCAGACATATTGTATTTGTAAAAGAGATATCCAGCTGATGAAAAATATAATTTTCCACACAATTCAGACATTAATCCATTATTCTGACAAAAAATAAGTTTAAAGTTGTTACAACACTTGCCACTCAGATTAAATAGTTGCTTTTTCAGGCCTATGGGTCCCTTATTTTCTTACAACGGCTGCAAAATCATATCCATAAAGAACATAGGAACATTAAATTAACATTTCATTGTACAAACTGAAATTCTGATAACACACATATGGAAGTAATAGCTTTTTTAACAAAAGTCTCTTACATATGCTTATAGGAGTATTGGAAATACGGTTAAAGAAATCCTCCTGCAGTTTACATGGACCTGCTTGGTAGCTGTTATTTGAGGGTTATTTCATTTATGTGCAGACATGCACATTTTAGACAAGTGCAAATTAGCTGCGTTTTTGTGAGCTGTTTCTGGTACTCAGTATCCTGCCTTGACTTTAAAACACAAGTACAGAACAGATTGTTGTCCCTAGAACTCACAACCATGAAAGCGTGAGATAGGTGAGGATGATTGGGGAAAGTAAAAAAAACCACAACAAATTCCACAGACTTTCCTACCAAACTGTCCTGAAAGAGGATAAGGAGGACACCTGTACTTTGAAGACTACCGGGTATGACACAGAGAAGTGGGATCAAATTTTTAAATGAGATTTGTAGTGTTTATTAAAATTTCATTTGAACATTTAAATCAAATGTTAAGATTGAGGCTATTTTTAGCTGCCTACCTGGCATGTCAAAACAGCTGAAATTGAAGCATATGTTAGCAAGGTGGTTCAAAAGTTGTCGATAGAGGGGTTTTCAGCAGGGAACTAGAATGCACATGATTCTTTGAATCATGATGGAGCTTAGATAAAACATCAGGCATCTCACTGCTTAGCTAAAGATTGATCTAAACATGTCTGAGTACTTCTGTTTAGGCATATAAGGAACTCTGAGATCCAGAATGGCAGAATAAATCAATTTTAGGCTTCTCCAGCTTCATCCAGAGCCCAGGGACCACACAATTTATTCTTTGTCTGAGAAGGATCCCAAATTGCCACAAGTCTGAACTAGGAATTTAGAGTTACTGAATCTCATTTACAAATGTTCATGTCTAATTTTTCCCAAGTAATTACAGAACTCTGAGTTTCTTATATTCAAATGCTAATATAATCTGGAAATCAAATAAATTTAATTTACCTAGTAGAAAATTCATAAACCTAATAGAAAATTCGTAAAACCTACTAGAAAGAGAGAAGAAAGACAGCATTAAAACTGTGTTACAAACCTACAAACAAAAGGATACTGAGGTATCCTGACTTCAGGGTACCAAAGGAAAGCGAGCTCAGATTGCCAAAACAGTTTATACACACATTGGTAACAGAGAAACTCAATTCCCTTTGAATGGTCAGTAAAGGAATTAGCCCTGGAGCAGCTAAAACTGAAGAATCATATAATGGCCTAGGCTGGAAGGGACCTTAGAGATCATTTAATCCAACCTCCCTGTCATGGGCAGGGACGCCTCTCAACTAGATCAGGCTACTCAAGGCTCTGTCCAACCCGGTCTTGAACACTTCCAGGGAGGGGGCATCCACAATGGCTCTGGGAATGAAGACTTCAGAAGAATTATCTGTAGAGGAGAAGAATCATTATGTAACATAAATATATATACTATATGCGCATCCATATACAGGTGTATATGCACATATAAGCTAATGTAATTACTAATGTAATTATCCTTACATTCTTTTCATTTACTTATCACTGGATAATTCCTGCATATCACACTGAAATTAAAATATTTTGGCATTACTATGTTTACCTAAATATACTCATCTCTTTGACATATTTCCCTGGTTTCTTACTATTCTAACTTGCTAAGGGAATAGGTTTCCTGTAGATCCTGTGTCTTGGATGTTAACACAAATGTCTTTAAATATCATAGAATCATAGAACGATTTGGATTGGAAGGGACCTTAAAGATATCTAGTTCCAACTCTACTGTCATGCACAGGGACACCTCCCACTATACCAAGTTTTTCAAAGCCCCATCCCACTTGACGTTGGATGAACACTTTCAGGAAGGGGGCATCTGCAACTTCTCCGGGCAAGATATTCCAGTGTCTTACCATCCTCACAGTAAAGAATTTCTTCCTAATATCTAATCTAAATCTAACCTCAGTTTGAAACCCTTACCCCTTGTCCTATCACTACAGTCATCTTTTCTTTAGGTTCCCTTTAAATATTGAAAGGCTGCCATAATGTGTCCCTGGAACCCTCTCTTCTTCAGGCTGAACAACCACAACTCTTTCAGCCCGTCCTCATAGGGGAGGGTCTCCCAACCCCCTGATCATCTTCATGGCCTTTCTCTGGACTCCTTTTAACAGGTTCATGTCTTTGTTATCTTGGAGGTCCCAGAACTGAACACAGTACTCCAGGTAGAGTCTCATGAGAGTGGAGTAGAGGAGGAGAATCCCCTCCCTCAACCTGCTGGCCACACATTTTTTGGTAGAGTCAGGATTTGATTTTCTTTCTGGGCTGTTGAGTGCACATTGCCAGATGATACTCCCTTTCTCATGCACCACCATCCCCTAGTCTTTCTCCACAGGGCTACACTCAGTCCACTCATGGTTCAACCTGTATTTGTGCTTGGGATTGCCCCAACCCAGGTGCAGGATCTTGCACTTGGGCCCCCTCTCAAGCCTGTCAAGTTCCCTCTGGAGGACATCCCTTCCCTTCGGCATGTCGACCACACCACATGACTTGGTGTCATTGACAAACTTGCTGAGGATGCTCTTGATGCCACTGTCCATGTCACCAGCAAAGATATTAAACAGCATAGGTCCCAATACCAATCCCTGTGGAATGCCTCATATGCTAGAATAGCTCAAATCGCGATGGACACCTGGTTCTTGGCAACTAGTGTGCCAGGTTCTGGGATCCAGTTTTGCAGAATATCTCTGCAGCTGTAACTACAGCAGTCATTTGGTAGGTTTGAAGTACCAAAATGTGTCAGAAAAGATATCATGCCCAAAGTCTAGTTGCTCATCTCCAAAAGCTGTAGATATTCTATGAATTTTGTCTCTAACTTGCCAGCTCCATTTAGGTGTACTGAGATGACATTATATATCCATGTTTATGTACCTGAATCCTGCCCTAAGTCTCTATTAATTATATTAGAAGCATAGACATCTAGTTCACATGTAGATAATGAGGACAAAACTTCACTCATTATCTCTACTACTCCCTTTTTAATAGAAGTTGAAGGCAGCAAGATGAGGCAAATATATTTTTTCTCACATTTCTGAGAGGCGTCCTTGTCTGTGACAGGGAGGTTGGATTAAAAGATCTCTAAGGTCCCTTCCAGCTTAGGCTATGATTCTATGATTCTATGATTCTATGATTTCCTTATTTTGTCTTTAATTTATTTTTATTTAATTGTATTAAAATTAATGATCAGGTGAACTTAATACTATTTCTAGTGGGTGTAGCTCAAATCAGGATCTATTTCCACTTATTCCTCTTCCTCCCACTCCACTATTTCTCTTTTGTAAACCAATTTATTCACAAATTGTACTAAAATGTTACGTGTACAAAGAAATGGAGCGTTATTTTTAAATTTTTTGTAAAAGTTTGGAATCATGTAGTTGTGTGTCCCCAGTAACAAGTGGATATGTCACAATAAATGTAAAATAATGTATCATGCATGTTTGTCAAGACTTTTTCAAGTCAAATGGAAGTATGTCTTTTGTACAGTGTACATAAAGTAAAGTAAAAAATACAACTGTTAAAATACTGTTTCAAGAATTTCTAATCAAAAATCCATAATATCATTGGAAATGAGCTCAGGTTTTGTGAATTTTGTTTTATCATCTTCACTGTAAAACTCAAAATATTTACTTTTTCGCCAAGGTTGGTACAGTTACCAATTTCTTGATACTGGACCCATGGTTTATCTCCCTTCCTCTGCTTCCATAAATATCAAAGATGAAAACAAAACTCTAAAATCATATTCAATCTTCAGACCATCCTGTCAGTTCAGCTTCCTCTTGTGTCCTCTGTCTCTGGTAATTTTATAGTGGTTTAATGTTTAATTTATGATCCTTTTGTCTGCAGCTTTCTCCTCTGTTCTCTCTCTTTAAGTCACATAGGTACCCATGTTGTTGTTACCTGCACATCCTCACTTCGGTTCTTAGCAACAAATTCAGTCTTGTATTCTATATTTGAAACTAGAAAATTGTCATTATATTTTCCTTATAAAATATTTTCTTAAAAAAAAATAACAAATTAATCTAGATGGACTTCTGGTCCCTTCCAACCTCTAACATTCTGTGATTCTGTGATTCTGCAACAGAAAGCAAATTTCTATTAGAATAAAAATAATAATAATAACTTTTCAAATACAGTATGACAGAAAAGAAAGAAATGTTTATGACACCTCCTTTCTGTTCCCATGCATCCTTAGAAGACAGTTACATGTTTTCACACTTGGTTTCAGTTAGCCTTATGAATACAGGATTTGCAGCAAGCTCAGTACAAGACGTTCTTGTCTCAGGAAGACTTCTTGTCACAAAGGAGACCTGCCTATCATCTTCCAGACCCTGACAGTGTTGTTGGAGTCTCATTGCAGTACTCTAGCCTTACTTCTCATCCTTTCCTTATATGGTGGTTTGGCCCTGGCTGGAGGCCAGGAGCTCACCAAAGCCGCTCTATCACTCCCCTTTTTTTAGATGGACAGAGGGCAGGGAAGATGTAACAAGAGGCCCGTGGGTTAAGATAAAAGCAGTTTAATAGAGCAAAGACAAAGACCGTGCATGGAAGCAAAGCCGAACAAAGGTTATTCTCTACTTCCCATCAGTGGGCGATGTCTGGCCGCTTTCCCAGGAAGCAGGGCTCCAGTGCGCGTAGCGGTTGCTCTGGAGGACAAACACAAACAGCGAATGCCCCCCCACTTCCCTCTGCCTTCTCACTTTTATATCTGAGCTGACGTCATATGTTATGGAATACCCCTTTGGTCAGTCTGGGTCAGCTAGCCCAGCTGTGTTCCCTCCCAAGATGTTGCCCACCCCCAGCCCACTGTTGGGGGAACATTGGAAAATCACAGCCTTGGTGCTGTGTGAGCACTGCTCAGCAGTAGCTAAGCACTGGGGTGCTATCAACACCCTTCTAGCTACCGTTACAAAAACACAGCAGTGAGAGCTGCTGTGGGAAGATTAACTCCACCTCAGTCTGACCCAATACACTTTACACAACCCTTCTAATATCTTTGAAGCTCTTCCCTTTCAAACACACTCAGCAGCACTGAAGGGAGGGAGTATTTTCATAGTTAGAGGTTTCCATGGGACCTTGTCATTACTTTTTTTAAACCTTTACAGTATATAAATTAGGAACAAACAAATTACACCAATATTCCCCATTGTGATATGGTCACATACCTTTTGTTCACTAATTGTATTTTGTCCTGATAAAGAAGGACAAGCAATAAACCCTAATACCAAGGACACAGTTTGGGGCTAAACTCTTCCAAAGTAGGTTGCTCTGGATTGACCTAAAGAACAAGGCCCAGAAAGAAGCTAGGATTTGAGTAGCAGTTAAGTAGAATAGAGGCGCAGGAATCCCATGATCAGACTTGCTGCCTGACCATCATTAGATGTTAGGAAGAAGTTCTTTACTATGAGAGTGGTGAAACACTGGAACAGGTTGCCCAGAGAAGTGGTGGAGGGCCCATTCCTGGAGACATTCAAGGTCAGGCTGGCTGGGACTCTGAGCAATCTGATCTAATTAAAGACGTCCCTGTTCACTGCAGGATGGTTGGACTAGATGACCTTTAAAAGTTCCTTCCAACCCAACACATTCTATGGTTCTATGATTCTATGATTTTATGAATCTGTGATTCAATGATTCTAGGAATCATGTGGCTATGACTGTCAGTGTGACATGCTTGGAAATATCAAGGCAGACTGACCCATGGGTAGGATAAGAGATTTTGGAGCCAGTGATCAAAGCAGTCGTAAGCATAAGCTGGATATTGGAGAGATGGAAACCTGGAAAATGGCATCTGGAGAGGTTGTAGTGCTGAAATCAGATACTGGATAGACCAAGAGGTCTGGGGGTTGAGTTAATGACCTGCTTACAAGTGTGTGGCATTATTGGAGAAAAGATGATCCTAGCGATCATCTACAGGTTAGATTGAGTGTTTAAGGTCATTTACAGGAGGGATCAGCAGTATATGTCTACTCATGCACAGGAGCTGAAGGGACACTGCTGGCTCTGGGGGTCTCAGCCAGTGGGGAAAGCAAGTTTCAAGGGCTACTTACTGCCCTTGATGCAGAAGTCCATGCTGCTGTAAAAGTTCACTTTGTCCATCTGCACACTATTTCTCACTAACAAACCCTTATCCTGAACTGGTAGAAAAGGGAAGAAGGTTAACAAATTGTACTATCTGTGTTTGCATGTTTCTGTCTGTATTGTTTTGTGTGGCTTTCAGCATATGTTATCAATGTTCCTGGGTGTGCTCTTGAGGAGTGTGTGTTCAGCGTTGCTGCTGGTTGGGCTTGGTAACAGAGAGCTGCAACAACCTCCTTGCCATCATGCTATCAGATCTGGCAAAACTTTAACAATTCTGGAATCATAGCATCATTCAGGATGAAAAAGGCCCTTAAGATGATCATTTCTAACTGTACACACCAGCATTCCCCTCCCTCCCTTTAAAAGTTTGACTGCAAACTCACAATTTTTAATTTTTATCTTTATGCATTGTTTGAATAGTTATATTGTATTAAACGATTAATAAAACATTTCTGGGTTTTATTTTGCATTAGTTTCTGGTTCTTACATGTCGACAGTAAAGCTACACACAATTTCAACTGAAAGGAACAGAATCATGAAACAGGAACCATGTGGTTAATGAAAGAAAGTTGAAAAAGTCTGGTAGTTGTCTTACTGACAGTCACAGTTCTGTAGAGAAGTTGCTGTATCTCAATTAAAATGTATGTATATATATGTATTTATCTATATCTAGGTGTATTGGGACAGTGATACTCAAAGTAAAGCAAATTTAGCCTTTATAATCGACTGGATGAATTGCATATCTGTGTGTAAAAGCACC
The DNA here is from genome assembly GCA_020746105.1 of Trogon surrucura. Classification (NCBI taxonomy): domain Eukaryota; kingdom Metazoa; phylum Chordata; class Aves; order Trogoniformes; family Trogonidae; genus Trogon; species Trogon surrucura. The sequence continues at coordinate 37,482,959 of CM036617.1, forward strand.
TTTTCTAGATGATGGTTACAAAAATGTACTCCTGGAGCGTTATTCAAGAAGAAATTATTTTTTATCCACGCAGTACATAGTATCTGCAAGCCTTAGATAAAATTGTAAGAATAATTAGGTTCTTTTTAGCTCATCAGTGAATGAAATGTAGTGATTCCAAAGTAATAGTTCTGGAGAAGGCACCAAAGGTGCTGAGGCTGATTAACAGCAGCTAATAACATGGTGCACACACCACACAAGCAAGCAAAAACTAATAATAAGAATAACCGTAGTGGGTAATTTCTCTGTTTTAGAATGTAGTTTCCTTGAGTTAGATACTAGAAAGACAGAGAAGAGATGCCTTTTGACTTGAGAGAGAATTAATGTTTTTTCCTGGCTGGGCAGTACTGTCTCTGGTAGGTGAAAAGGAGATTTTAGATGTGATAGGCATAATATATGGCATCCATCTTGACTTCTGCTGCTTTGGCAAATCTTCTTGTTTGCAGATTTCATCGGTCATAAGAGTTTTTAGGTATTAGTTATTCAGGGAATAATTGTAAAAAGAGCCATGGGACCTAACAGCAATATTTTCATGTCTAACTACCAACAAAGGAAAAGAGAGAGGCTCATCAAACTGACAAATATGCATCCACTCTGGATAAAATCTTGAAAAAAAAAGTTTGGCATAAATGTTATGTAGTCTGTTTGCAAAAGAAATAAAAAATAGAATAAAGCAAAATTAATCTGTGTATACATATGGTCAGTTTTAGAGGTGGAAATGTTTCTATTCTTCTAGAAACTTCCCTATATGTAAATAATTACTTTTATGCTGTAATTAGAATAAGAGAAAACAAGAGTGTTTGTAAATCTCTCTCTTTTAACAGAAACAACATAGTCAGAATTAATCCAGCTCTCTTGTGTGCAAAATACGTGCCCTTTTGTTCAAATGTAGCCTCAGCTGAGCCTTGTACATCACTGAACACAGTTTCCAAGAGGAGAACTCACTGTTTTTGAATATAGTTGTATGAGTACAGAGTAGCCAGCTGTTTTGAACTTTGAGCTCAAATCAAGCACCAAAAAAAACCCTATTCCTTCAAAGCTACTTTTGAAAGGTTAATCTATAGCATCATGTGGAGGTGGATGGATACCATTTCAGCAACACCTGGATTGGGAAATGGAACTTCCTTTCACATGACCTCCCCATGTTCACAGCAGCAATACAGTTTTGTTGCACTGTGTTCTCGCTTTGTGCAACTGCCTGACCTTTTCCTTGGCCAGGCAGGCCTGCTGTGCAGTCACACATGAAGCTCTCTGGTTGTCCCAGGCTGGCAACATTTAATGGATCACATTAAACTCTGATCTGTGTCTTAAAGCAATTAGAACAGCTTTGGTTGGAAAAACTCCATTTTCATTTCACTAAAAATCTCAGGAAACTAAGAGCAGAAAGGAAATAAAAGAGAAACATAAAGGGAATTTTGGATTTTGTTGACTTTGCTGAAAACCCAAAGAAAGCCAAATGCTTCATCCAGCCCGAATAATGAGGCTTAGACTGGCTCTGATAGCAGTCTTTGTACCACCTATCGCAAAAGCTCCATTTATGTTCTATGTAAAATGTCCAATGAAGCATAGAAAACATGTAATTTGTATAGAGAATGGGAGTTATGCAATTTTTGCTGGCATAAACAATGCAATAACTGTTCAGAAATAGCCTTTTGCATTCATGAATGGAGTCCATTATCTGCTCTATCTCTCCTCTTTGCTTATTTTGAGTTGGGGCATGGTAATAAAAGGCAGGAATCCTCTTTGCCTCAGAGCTTTGGTTTTCAAACAGTAAGTGGATAACAATATATGACAGCTCATTCTTGTCTTCTGATTAAGGAGCAGCCATGTTTTATGGACACTTACTAAGTTGCCAGCCAATTAAACTTTTTAATATATTTATGTATTTAATTGATCCTTTGTAAATAGGGCTTTTCTGGAGTTATCAAACAGTTTAGACACTACAAGGCAGCAGATAAGAAACACTAAATTATTATTATTATTATTATTATTATTATTATTATTATTATTTTTATGATTATTACTACTATTATTGTCATCATCACCATTAGCGGGGCTAGTTAGCATAAAGGCAGAGTGCAGTGTTTGCAAGGTAACTTTCTGTGGGAGACTGTGTCCTGTATAATCAGTTGTCTGTAAATAAAGAGCTATTAATTTTGTCTTTAATAATGTTCCCAGTGTTTTTGTTTGTCGCATTTTTGGGAAGAAGAATTTACACAAAGGGGTATTGACAGGGTTGCTAAGGGCACAGCAGATGACATAATATATCTGCATTTTCAGAAAGCCTTTTGTAACATTCCACTTGACAAGTTCCTGCTTAATCTCTAAGATGAAGCAAGGATTCAGGGCAGGACATAGGCAGAGATACAGAATAGGTTGAAAAATAGAAAAGCAGTGGCTATAAATAGTTCCTGTGAAGGGAGCTATGTCAAACTAGAAAAAGTGTTGTTTCAGGTCTACAGGGGCTAGTGCCTTAAAAGTCTGCTGTGCATGTATGTACTTTAGAAAGATGATTTACAAACACAAAGAACAACTTCAGTCTAGGTGGATTTTTTGAGGACAAAAACTGAAAGATGATGAATGAAGGTCATGCAGACAGCTAAACTTAAAAGGAATCTAGATTTGATTTTTAAATACATTGTCTCGGAGGGAATTAAGTGTAATAGTGACAAATACAAAATAATAAAACTTTAGTGCCGTAAACCCCACTAAATTCTAGAATAGAACTAAGGGCGTTAAACTCTGAGTTTAAAAAAGGAAACCAGACCAAACAAAGTAAAAAAAAAACCCTTTCAAACAAAACAAAAAAACAAAAAAACAACAACTCACTAACACTTTTCTGGGCTGGTTAAACAGAAAAATGTTTCATGTTCTCTTTGTAAGAGAATATATTTAGTCTTCTTACAGTAATAAAAATACTAATACTTGACATTTCTGAACAGCTTTTACCAAATAAAGTAACCTGGACAAATCCTTCCAGATATTGTCATTATAAAATCTCGTATTTCAGAAGGTCACCTCTTCACTGAAATAAAATAAAAATGAATTATTAGGAGATAGTATGGGGCACAACATTTTTTATGGAGGTCATTGTTTTGTCATTGTGTGAATAAGTTCATAACACTTTGTAGCTGCTTCTCCTCTCTCTAATTTTGTTTGACAGTCATATTTGGGGTAAACACTATCTTTTCACTGATTACTAACAGGATCAATAGCAGACAGTTTCATTATACTCCTTCCTTTTCTCCTTTCCTCACTAAGCAATCTATTTTCCTTTCGTTTGAGGGGGAATAAAAACTAAGTGAAGTATGAAAGCAGTTTTCTAAAAGAATCATAGAATCATAGAATCATAGAATGTTAGGGATTGGAAGGGACCTCGAAAGATCATCAAGTCCAATCCCCCTGCCAGAGCAGGAATGCCTAGACTATGCCACACAGGAACGTGTCCAGGCAGGTCTTGAATGTCTCCAGAGAAGGAGACTCCACAGCCTCTCTGGGCAGCCTGTTCCAGGGCTCCGTCACCCTCACTGAGAAGAAGTTTCTTCTCGAGTTTAAGCGGAACCTCTTATGTTCCAGTTTCAGCCCATTACCCCTTGTCCTATCAGTGGTTGTCACCGAGAAGAGCCTGGCTCCATCCTCGTGACACTCACCCTTGATATATTTGTAAACATTAATGAGGTCACCCCTCAGCCTCCTCTTCTCCAAACTAAAGAGCCCCACCTCCTTCAGTCTTTTCTCATAAGGGAGATGCTCCACTCCCTTCATCATCCTAGTTGCCCTGTGCTGAGCTCTCTCCAGCACTTCCCTGTCTTTCTTGAACTGAGGGGCCCAGAACTGGACACAGTATTCCAGATGGGGTCTCACCAGGGCACAGTAGAGGGGAAGGAGAACCTCTCTCGACCTACTAACCACCCCCCTTCTAATACACCCCAGGATGCCATTGGCCTTCCTGGCCACAAGGGCACACTGCTGGCTCATGGTCATCCTGCTGTCCACCAAGACTCCCAGGTCCCTTTCCCCTACACTACTCTCTAATAAGTCATTCCCCAACTTATACTGGAACCTGGGGTTTTTCCTACCCAGATGCAAGACCCTACATTTACCCTTGTTATATTTCATTAAATTTTTCCCCGCCCAACGCTCCAGCCTGTCCAGGTCTCGCTGGATGGCAGCACAGCCTTCTGGTGTGTCAGCCACTCCTCCCAGCTTGGTGTCATCAGCAAACTTGCTGATAGTACTCTCTAGTCCCTCATCCAAGTCATCGATGAATATATTGAATAATACTGGTCCCAGTACCGACCCTTGAGGCACTCCACTGGATACAGGTCTCCAACCAGACTCTGCCCCATTGACCAAAACTCTTTGGCTTCTTCCCCTCAGCCAGTTCACAGTCCACCTCACTACCCGAGAGTCTAGACCACACTTCTGCAGTTTAGCAGCAAGGATGCTGTGGGAGACTGTGTCAAATGCTTTACTGAAGTCAAGGTAGACCACATCCACCACTCGGCCATCATCTATCCACCTTGTTATATCCTCATAAAAGGCTATGAGCTTAGTCAAGCACGACTTCCCTTTGGTGAAGCCATGTTGACTGTCTCTAACCTTGTTGTTGATAATACCATGTTGCCCTTTGGTCTTCAAAAGCCCTTTCATTATGTTTCAAAACCTAACACTCATACTAAGCAAAAAAGTAACTAGGTAAATATATTTCCAGTGTTTGTTGGTTTGTTTTTTTTAAGAGGTAGAGCTTTTTAAAATAAATAAAACTCATGACATCAGATAGCACAAATTTACTCCTTTAGAAACAAGAAAACTTCCAATTTCATTTTCCAAACAAATGCTATTGACAAAGATAAGAGGAGATATTCAGGATGTCAGACATTAAACCTCACAATTCAGTGCTTAAGCTCTTATTTAGTCAATAGATTTTTCAAGTTAAACACTGTAAATGTATAACACAGGGCATGTGACATCTAAAGTTTCAATATTTTTATGTGATCTGTGTTTTCTACAGGATTTCTAATGATTGCCAAGTACTACAGTATTCCTGAGAGTTCAGGAAAAGAAATCATAAGCCTGCTCACAACACTGTTTGCGTAAATTCTGAGGTTTTTAAAAATTTTCACTTTCTGAATGGAACCGCTCTGCTGGCTTAGGGAGCCTGACAGCAAAATGTGTCAGAAATGAGAATACAGGTAGATATGCCAGAAGATTGGGATGTCCTCCAGAGGGTCCTGGAGAAGTTGGAGAAACGGACCCATGTGAGCCTCATGGCGTTCAACAAGGTCAAGTGCAAGGTCCTGTACCTGGGTTGGGCCAATCTGCATTATCAATACAAACTGGGGGATGATGTGCTGGAGAGCAGATCTTCGGAAAAGGACTTGGGGTTGTTGGTGGATAAAAAGCTGGACATGAGCCAACAACACATGCTCACAGATCAGAAGGCCAATCGCATCCTGGGCTGCATCAAAAGAAGCCTGGCCAGCAGATCAAGAGAGGTGATTCTGCCCCTCTGCTCTGCTCTGGGGAGACCTCACCTGCAGTACTATGTCAAGTTGTGGAGCCCTCAACACAAGAAGGACAGGGACTTGTTGGAATGGGTCCAGGAGAGGGCCACAAAAAAGATTGTCAAAGGGCTGGAGCATCTGTCTTACAAAGACAGGTTGAGAGAGCTAAGGTTGTTCAGCCTGGGGAAGAGAAGGCTCTGAGGAGACCTTATAGTAGCCTTCCAGTGCCTGAAGGGGGTCTACAGGAAAGCTGGTGAGGGACTATTTACAAGTGTGTGTAGAGACAGGACAAGGGATGAGGGTGTTAAACTAGAGCAGGGTAGATTTAGATTAGATATCAGAAAAAAGTTCTTTACAATGGGAGTGGTGAAACACCGGCACAAGTTGCGCAGAGAGGTTGTAGAGGTTCCATCCCTGGAGTCATTCAAGGTCAGGCTTGATGGAGCTCTGAGCAACCTGATCTAGTGAAAGATATCTCTGCTCACTGCAGGGGGGTTGGACCAGAACAACACATTCTATGATTCTATGATCTTTGTTCATACTAGTAGAGCACCTATATTAATGTTAGATAGCAAATAGTGATGCCCATATAGGCAGCTAAAAGCTACCTCAGAACTGAGGAGAAGTGTTGTATAAATGACAAACTCGAATATGTATCCACAGATTTTTCAGTCTTACATAAGATTCTTGACAATTCTTGACAAAGCTTGGCTGACAATCTGTTAGCAGCTCTACCTAGAAACATAGATGGTGGGAGTAGTAGGGCTAGTGAAACAATCTCAGGAGATACAGCAGACTTTTTTTCATGTGCTAAATGCTAAGACACACACTACTGTCTTGCTATTTGTGAAATTATCCAGTGAGATTTTGTTGTTATCTTTTATGGACACTCATTTGAAAAAAAAAAAGAGAGGGAAAAAATCCAACCTCTTCCTCCAGCTACAGATTTAATTGCAGATTTCTCAAAAGGCATTCAAGTGACGGAAAGAAGGAAATTGTTAGAGCTGATTCCTTACATATCGCTTTGAGATACTTTGAGTTTTCTCAAAGTATCAAAGATAGAGACAATGGACTAACTCTTGACATATTTACCTTGTCATTTATACCAAACACAGGATATCACTTGCTTGCAGTGACTTTTGAGAGCACACATACACATATATAAAATGGAAAACATTTCATTAGAAAGCTGCTCTTTCTAAGATCTGAAATACTGACGAATCAAGCTAACAAATTAATGTAAAATGAAGGCAACCTTAAGCAGAGGGTGCCTTAAATGGAGGCACACCTAGGTACAGGACTTAGAAAGGGGACATGAAATAAAAAGTTAATGTTTCCAAAGCCTTTAAAGAACAGGAATGGCAGCTGAAAAGAATGTGCGATCTGGAGTTCAGTCGGTGTCAATGTGGTTTGTTATAGCAGCATGGTGGATCAAAGCACTGAGAGCTCACACCATTACACTGAACAAATCACAAGTGAACAGGCTGTTGTACACAGAGATCAACAATTGAGGGATGAAAACTGTTAACCTTTCTGGTCACAAGGTCATGAACTACTGCTGTTGTATAGTTGCCAACAAAGAAGAGAATTTGGATCAACTTTTAAGACATTATTTATTTTTTCTCTTGAGGTGGTAGAAAGCCTGGCTTGATGCTTCTCTGCAATTAAAAGGATTGTTTATATTCTTTCAATGTCTCACCTCTTTGTAATCCAGCCTCAATCATCCTCAAAGCACTGACTTTCTCTTTCCAGAGACAATGACAGAAAACTTAGGAACTTCCATTTTATCAGGACCACACAACTTACTGTTTGTCAGCTAGCATACATCTTCCTGTCTTAAAAATTTGCATGAACCTACTTTTCCTCCGAAAAGGAGCAGAGAAATACAGGCGAGCAACTTGGTTGATTTGGTCTACCAATTTGGCTTTGCAATTTGTTCTACACTGTGTTTTCCTCTACAATTCTGTTTTCATCTATAGTTCAAAGGGAAGGTTTCTCAGGGGTTATGTACAGAAAAGGACAGAACTTATACAGACCAGATATTAGCTAGCCTTTAGATAAAATAACAACTCAAAAAAAAAACCTCTACTTGCAATTGAACTCAGCATTCTTTGTGAAGATCCTCCTTTTCCATTAAAATGTGGCAGACAAAACCAGGCATCAAAAACAACCTAAAATTGGCAATATAGGCACGAAAAGCCCAGGATTAGACAATAAATCCTATTGACTGGAGAAATAATATTTAAACCTTGTTCCTCTCCAATTTCTCTGGAAAAACATACACACAACTGAAACGTGGTTTAGAAGCTGTAGCATTTACTTTGGGGCACAGAGAACTGTCTGTATTTCTATACTTGGCTCAAAAAAATTAGCACCCTAATTTTGCTCTTGGCTGAAAGAGCAAGATTAATCTGACTGAAAGTGAGATTGGAATACATTTTTTAACTCTCAGTGTTTATACTGTAGTTGTCTATACACCAGTAACTTATGGTAACTAATTTTTAAATTAAGAGAGGCAGTTAATCGTAGTAGTTAAAATTACGTAGTAAGCAGTTTTAGGGTGAAATTCATTTTATCCTAAACTAGACATGTAAGGGCAAAAAAATATTACCCTTCATTTCTGATAAAGCGGACCTGCAAAAATATTTTCAGTACAAATTTCTATTTTTACATGTGATGAACTTCACTTGATGTGCATCTGAACAAATCAGAGGTTGGTAGCTACTAACTCACAGTTTAACATCTTCAGTCAGAAAAGAAAAACAGAATTCATATAGCATCATGGTTTGTTTGACTGAATGCAGTGAAAAGGAAATCTTTCCTTCTTCCTCCGTGTTTTATTTGTATTATCCCTTCTTCTGCACTCTAGGAACTTAGGCCTTGAATATCAGACAATAAAAACACACCAGTTTTGAATGCTGTCAGAATTTAGTCATTACTATAATTGTCTTACTGTTCAGTCTTTACCTTTGACAAAATTGTAGTTAGTTTAAAAAGCAAAACAAAACTCAGAAAACCCCTCTAAGACTACATAAAGATCACAGCAAAAGGAAAAACAAAATGCAACTTAACCAAGAAAATTTTATCTACTTCCTAAAGGTTAAAAAAATAAATTTGTTTTATATCTTTTTATTTTTTGACTGGCAAGACCTCTTCTCTTGATGGATATCTCTTACTCCATCTAAAATTACAGGAAATAGCACATCACAAAATACTGTAAAGCATTGCATTCTCAGTGTGCACTGTACATAGGAAAAATATTTCCTTCCATACATCATTTATAAATGGATATTGTTAAGTCAACAAAGCCAGTAACTTTTAAAAATTTAATGAGAGAAGAATTCAACATACTTATATGTATGTTTTGACAAGTTTGGGATAGAAAGTGATACATAAAACTGTTAGAGAATTTAGGAAATGAAACTTTTACTTCCCTTTCAGACAATAAAATTATTTATTGGAGTTTTAACAGTACTTAAGAAAGAAGAGAAGGTATGTATTTGTTAGAATCAGAAAAGTACAAGTTGACCAAAGTTGGAAAACACTTTTCCCTAACCTGATTCTTCTCATCCAGGGGTAAATCTACACTTTCCCGGCAGTCTTGGGGTGCATGGTATTCCCAAGGACCAGTCTTAGTAGCAAACGCCAAGGCAAAAAAGCATTGAGTATTTTTCTCTTTTCTGTGTATTTCGGCATCAAGACCCCTGTTCTGTTCAGCAGTAAGGCCACATATTTCTTTGTCTCCATTTCTCTGTTAAAGCACCTTTAGAAGTCTTTCTTGTTGCTCTTTACATCCCTCACCAGCTTCCAGGTGGGCTTTGGCTTGACTAATCACTTTCTTACATTGTTTAGGTTATGTTTCCATACTCCTTCCAGGCCAACTGACTTTCTTTCCATCTCTTGTAAGCTTCCTTTTTAAGTCTAGGTTTATTCAGGATTTCCTTGTTCGTCCATGAAGATCTCCTGTTGCTTTTGCTTGATTTTGTGCTTATCAGGATTGACTGTTCTTGAACTTGGAGGATAGGAACCTTGAAAATCAGCCACTTCTTCTGAATAACACATCTATCCAGAGTGGTCTTTCATGGGATACTTTTGAGAATGTTCCTGAGAGGACCTGTCTGCTCACCTGAAGTCCAGTGTTGTGATTTGGCTTGTTGCCTGGTGTCTCCCTTCCAGGATCCTGAATTCCACTATCTCATGATTATTGCAACCAAAGCTGCCCCTGGCATCTCAGACCAAACCTTTCCTGTTTGTAACTGTGAGGTCCAGCACAGCACTTTCCCTTGCTGGCCCCTTGACTGCTTGTGTCAGGAATTTGTCATAAATGCACTCCAGAACTCTCCTGGATTGCTTGTACACTACTGTGTTGAACCTCCAACAGATGTTGGTGTGATTCGAGTCTCCCATTAAAGGCAAGGGCCTGAGAATGAGAGTCTTCCATCCTTTGTCTGAAGAACAAGCAGTTTGTCTTCTTTCTGATCAGATGGTCTGTAGTAGGCAGCCATCACTACATATCCCACAGCACTCATCATTCCTACTGAGCCTGTATCCATCTTTCGCAGTTGTGTGAGCTGCCTTACCAGATCTCCCTGATCCCAATGAGATGATCATCCTGGAACTGCAAGCAGACCTCTGATTTCCCGTTTGTCCTGCATTAATGTACAAGCACTTCTGAGAGGCACCCAGGTGTTCTTACTTCCTGCAAAATGATAGTAGAGCTTCCCCCATAATGCTCTTCCCATAAGGGAATCCCATAATGGAATCCCCAAGGGAATCCATTTCCCATAATTACCTGTAAGGAACTTATTTATGCACATAACATTGAGGTGGACACCCTGCTGTGTAAAGGAATTTCTTGTGGAGCAGAGATGCAGTATCTCTTTAAAGGTTTTGGACAACCCAGCTTAGACCTAAACAAAGGCTCTGTCCTTGGAGCTGCCTTGGGGCACGGAGAGGAGGAGGTTTTATCTGTTTTGTGAAGAGCCTTGCCGGGGGACAAGGGGGGTGAGAGCAGCCTACATAGTTGAATGGCACTATCCAATAAAACGCTGGCACGTGTAAACCTGTAACTGACCAACTCTGTTAAGGGGCAGGTGTGTGGACACTCCTTAACTGTATATATTGAGCTGTCCAGAGTGATAAAGGGAGGATGATTTGTAGCTGTATCGGTGGGATTTGTCATTGTCTTGACCGGTTCTCCGAAGGGACCCTCTTCACTGCTACCCCATTCTGTCTTTTCCACATAACCCTGCATCCTGTACTCCTCCTTGCATCTTTTAATACACTTAATACACTTGTTACTGAAAATAGGAATCAAAGTACAGAAAGATGGCAACAAATAGTATGTGTATAATGTCCTACTTATTTTGCCTGCTTTCAGTAAACAGGAACAAAAATCACTTGTAAATTAAATGCCAATATGAATGCTGCTTATTAATTATTAAAAAATCAAACAAATAAAAAAAAAAACCCATCATTTTATGAAAAGAACACAGAGGCGGGCTACAAGATTTGGAAAAGTTCACCAAGGTATATGACTCTTTGTCATGCAATTTTAAGAAGGACATAATATGAAACATACTGAAAAAAAATATATAGAGTAATTAGTCTCTTCTCCCAAAAGGAATTATCCTAAAGCCAGATGAGAATTTGTTTCTACTAATTATTCTTAGTTTTCGTACAGAAGCATATAGATTTTAGTTAGTTGTACCAAAAGTTAAATTTTATCACGGAATGTTTAGAGTTAACTCAGAAAATGATAATAAATACTACCTTGTACCTACAACAGATAACAAATACACTTGTGTTTGGAATTGATACATAGTTAAAAAAAACAATTTTTCTTTACCATCATTTAATATTACAGGATTTTAGATAATTATTTGTTATAAATCATCATATAAATATTTAACCAGAAGGAGTAATTTAGATATTTTAGACATTTTTCTGAAACCAAGTCATGAAAACTACATAACCTGGAAGTTATGTTTGCAAGATTATTGCAGAATTACAAAAACAAGAACATACACATGTATTATTATTTGATAACAGCTGATCAATGTTTTTAAGACAACAAATGAATAACGAAAATACCAAAACCTGGCAATAAAAATGATAACGGTATGAAACTGATGATAAAGTAAACGTAACATAAGAAAAGCTCACTAAAAGACAGATATTTGAAAAGGAAATATTTTTTTCTTAATGTCTTGTGCTCAATTCACTTTATAATGAATATAAAAACTAACACTGTCAAAAGTTAAACTATACTTAATATGAGCAGATATGTATCTTTATATGCTTTATATGTGATTTGCTTACCGCCTTATATGTTATGGGCTGTATTCCATTCATTAAAAATAGGCGGTAATTTCTTGAGTCTCAGTTATGCTTCTGGGGGTATTTATTCTAGGTATTTGCAATTTTACTACTTATTGTGCTTATTAAGTCATTTCTGGCAATATATTGTTAATGTTTGCCAACATTAACTAAATGGAAGTTACCTCATTAATTTCAAGATTAGTATGGTGTCTTATGTTAAACATAGATACCAAGCATTACATGAGCATAAACAAAATTGCTAATCTTTTCATGCATTTCCCCTGAGCAGATCTCCTGTCATTACAGTTACATGGAGGTATGAATCTTGTCTATAAATTATAACCTGAACATCCATAAATTCATAGGCCCTAAAGGGATGCACTTGCAGGTGCTGAGGGAGATGATGGAAGTCACTGCTAGGCCACTCTCCATCATCTTTTGTAAGTCATGGGCAACAGGATAGGTGCCTGAGGACTAAAGGAAAGCAAATGTCAGTCCAATCTTCAACAAGGGCAGGAAGGAGGTCCCAGGTAACTAGAGACCAATCAGCCTCACCTCCATCCCTGGAAAGGTCATGGAACTACTTATCCTCGACACTGTCTTTAGGCATATCAAGGATAAGAGGGTCCTTAGGAGCAGTCAGCGTGATTTTGCCAAGATGAAGTCATGCTGACCAACCTGATAGCCTTTTATGAAGACATAACCAGGTGGATGGATGATGGCAGTGGAGTGGACGTGGTTTATCTGGATTTCAGTAAAACATTTGACACTGTCTCCCACAGCATCCTCATAACTAAAGTGAGAATGGATGGTCAGATAGTGAGGACTGGATGATCAGGTAGTGAGGTGGATTGTGAACTGGTTGAAGGAAAGAAGTCAGAGAGCTGTGGTCAATGGGGCAGAGTCTAGTTGGATGTCTGCATCTAGTGGATTCCCTCAAGGATCAGTACTGGGACCAGTACTATTCACTGTATTCATCAACTACCTGAATGAGGGATTAGAGAGCTCTGTCAGCAAGTTTACTAATGAGACAAAACTGGGAGGAATGACTGATGCACCACAAGACTGTGCTGCCATTCAGCACAAGGAGAAATTTTATGAAATACGACAAGGTCAAGTGTAAAGTCTTGCATCTGGTACCCCAAGCACCAGTATAGGTTGGGGACTGATCTGTTGGAGAGCAGTGTAGGGGAAAAAGACCTGGGGATTTGGTGGACAGCAGGATGATCACGAGCCAACAATGTGCCCTTGTGGTCAAGAAAGTCAGTGGCATCCTGGGGTGTGTTAGTAGCAGTGTGGGTCTTAGGTCAAGAGAGATTCTCCTTCCCCTCTGCTCTGCCCTGGTGATCTGTGGAATACTGGAATACTGTGCCCAGTTCTGGGTCTCTCAGTTCAAGAGGGACAGGGAACTGTTTGAGAGATTCCAGCGCAGAGCCACAAAGATGATGAAGGGAGTGGAACATCTCCCTTATGAGGAAGGGTTGAAGGAGCTGGGTCTCTTTAGCTTGGAGAAGAGGAGGCTGAGGGGTGACCTCGTTAATGTTTATAAATACATCAAGCGTGAGTGTCAGGAGGACGGAACCAGGCTCCTCTCAGTGATGTCCAGTGGCAGGACAAGGGGTAATGGATACAAACTGGAGCATAAGAGGTTACACAGAAACATGAGGAAAATTTTTTTCCCTGTGAGGGTAACAGAGCACTAGAACAGGTTGCCCAGGGAGGTTGTGGAGTTTCCTCCCTGGAGACATTCAAATGTACCTGAATGTGTTCCTGTGTGACCTACTCCAGGTGATCCTGCTTTGGCAGAAGGGCTGGACTAGATGACCTTTAGAGGTCCCTTCCAATGCCTAATATTGTGTGATTCTGTGATTCCGTGATAACTCTTCATAGAATTAATTATGTCTCCCCTTTCCGTTATTGTATAATACATGGATTTTTTTTAATAACTGACTGCAAAAAGAGTAAGAACTGTCATTAACACATTTGTAAGAATTACAAAAATAATAATGAATAAAGGAATATAATTAAAAAGGCAGCTTGCATTTTCAGAAGTTTACATTAAGAAAAAAAGAAGTGAGGCAAAACTTATTAAACATTAAGAAGAAAAATCCACAAACTTTAAAGAAGGCAATGAGGCTATATGAGTGACATCTGTGTATGAAATTCTGTTATATTATGGAAGAAGACATCTGTACTTTTGGTTTCAACTCAAGTGTTTTCTTATTTTCCATACAAATGTCAGGCAGTTTTTAGACTCGGAAACTTGCCACTTCATGTCCAAAAAATAACAATAATAATAAAACAAGAAAGTACAAGAAGCTACTTTGATGTGAAATAGAAAAATTTCACAATAAATCAAATTCACAAGTACTTGCTAAGCAAAAACTGGTAGTTTTTCACAGCAAAAGAGCCGAATTGATTTTGTGGTATCAAAACAAGCTATCTACACTTCCATACTTCAGTAAAGAAATAAACTAACATTACATTTCCACTACTACAAGCTTATAGTTTATATTTTTCATGCCTGTTCCCTGGGTGAAGTTATAAGAGGGTACCTGTTGAAGGAGGACTTATATATAAAATAAACGGTCACAGGAGAACTTGAGTGTATAATAATTGGCCACAGAGGCAAGAATGACAAGTAGCTAATTCAGTCTTCATATATTTTCTCTTAGGGATTCTACTTTTACAGGCTTTTCAGCTTTATTTAGTTTATCAAAAAAAATTGACTTTGATGGATGAAACAACCTTAATAACCCATGTAGCCACATACTTTACTAATGTTAGTACTTTCTCTATACATCAGCAGTCTCACTCTGCACCACCAAAGCCAGCAGGAAATGTGCTGTTGACCTCTGTGAAAATAAAACATAACAGGACATTGAGGCTGCCTTCCTGTTCCTGAAGTATTTTCTTCCACAGCCTCTTTTCTGGTATCTTCTCTGGCTTAAATGTAAGATATGTTTATAAGACACAATATAGCATCATGCAGAGAGAACCACATTGATGCAGAATAATTGAGAAACAGGTATATTAATCTGGAAGTGTGCCACACCTCATATCAGTAGTACTTCTGGAACCTTCACTACATTGCTGTGTTGCAATATATTAGGTAGAAGCATTCTCTGACAGTTAATCCTCTCCACCTACCAAGCCCTTTCCTAGTGTTCTTAATCCTATGGAATAGTCATGCTTTGTTTTATTAGTCCCAAAACATATTATCACACTGTTCTGTTAATTCTCAGCAGTCATTGCTGTTACTTGACTCCAATACTGTTGTGTTAACTACTTATGTGATTTTCATGTGTGGCTTACCCACTTTTCCAGACAATGAATTAAATTGATGAACAAGGGTACAAGTACTAATTTGTTCCTAGCAACAATTCTTGCAATTGGGAAACCATGCTCACCCTTAGGGAAAAATAAAAAAAAAAACACAAAACACAAAACCAAACAAATGGAAATAAATAATCCCACAATAGGTTTCTCAGGTTTTTATTTGCTCAGTTTTTCTGCACCTGGGAGAATTGTCCTAGGTAAACCAGTGTGAAATAAGTTTTCAAGCTGGTGAGGCATAGTACCAGACCCAATTCCAGCAAATATAACACTTTTTTTTGTTAGTTTGTTTGGTTTTGTAACACAAGGTCTCAGGACTTAATCCAGTAAGGTTTGGAGGTCCCAAATGACCCTTACCAGAGACACACAAACACAGAAAATGAAGCTCAGAAGAGAGGTATGACTGCAACGTTGACTTCTCTGACTGATTTATTCTGCCTTCTGAAGACTGCTGTGTTCTCTAATAGTGAAAATCTAAGCTGCATGTAAAGGATCTCCTAAACTGTCTCTGGTTTAGAAATATATGATATATATTTATATGGCAACATGTACAGATTCCAGTAAATTTTCTCTGTATGTGCTTGAGGCAAGTAGATACTGACATTGATTATGTAGGGAACTGTAGCTATTTCCTTCTAATTTAAATTTCTATCTTAGTGCCTGAAGTTAGTTAACTTCCTCAAGTTAGGTGTGATGAAACAAGATTTAATTGCTTTCATTAAAAATGGAAACCCAGCAAAAATCTCATGAAGTTCACTAAAAGGAAATATCAAGTCCTGCACCTGAGGAGGTTTAACCCCAAAATATGGATACATTTCCTGAAAAAAAAAAGTAGAACCAGACTCATTTTGGTGATGCCAGTGACAGAATCAGGGGCAATGGGTACAAACTGAAGAGCGTCCTCCTGAACATCGGGAAACATTTTTTTGCTATGAGGGTGACAAGTCATTGGCACAGAGAGGTCTTCCAGAAGAGTCACTGTCTCTAAAGTTTTTCAGAAACGGTCTGGACAAGGTCAGGGGCAGTCTGCCATTAGTGGCCCTGTTTGAGCATGGGGGTTGGACCGGATGACCTCCAGAGTTCCCTTCCAACCTCAATAATTCTGTGATTCTGTGAATATTAAAATATAGAATCATAGAACAGTTTTGACCGGAAGACGCCTTCAAGATCATCGAGTCCAACCTTTGTCCTAGCCTAACAACACCACTAAACCATGTCCCTCAGCAAAACATCTACTCATCTCTTAAACATCTCCAGGGATGGTGACTCAACCACCTCCCTGGGCAGCCGGTTCCAATGCCTGACAATCCCTTCAGTAAAGAAATTCTTCCTAATATCCAGCCTGAATCATAGAATCATAGAATCATAGAATGTTAGGGATTGGAAGGGACCTCGAAAGATCATCAAGTCCAATCCCCCTGCCAGAACAGGAATGCCTAGACTATGCCACACAGGAACGTGTCCAGGCAGGTCTTGAATGTCTCCAGAGAAGGAGACTCCACAGCCTCTCTGGGCAGCCTGTTCCAGGGCTCCGTCACCCTCACTGAGAAGAAGTTTCTTCTCGAGTTTAAGCGGAACCTCTTATGTTCCAGTTTCAGCCCATTACCCCTTGTCCTATCAGTGGTTGTCACCAATCTCCTCTGGCACAACTTAAGGCCATTTTCCCTTGTCTCACCACTAGGGACAATACATCAGCCCCCGTTTTGCTACAACTTCCTCTCAGGTAGTTGTAGAGGGTGATAAGGTCCCCGCTCAGTCTCCTCTTCTCCAGGTTAAACAGCTCCAGATTCCTCAGCTGTTCCTCATATGACACATGCTCCAAACCATTTACCAGGTTGGTAGCCCGCCTCCATACATTTTCCAGCACCTCAGTGTCCCTCTTGTAGTGAGAGGGCCAAAACTGGACACAGTACTCAGGATGAGGCCTCACCAGTGTCAAGTACAGGGGAATGATCACCTTCCTACTCCTCCTGACAACACCATTCCTGCTACAAGCCAGGATGCCATTGGCCTTCTTGGCCACCTGGGCACATTGCTGGCTCATGTTCAATCGGCCATCTACCAACATCCCCAGGTCCCTCTCTGCCTGGCAGCTCTCCAGCCACTCCTCTCCAAGCCTGTAGCTCTGCGGGCTGTTGTTTTGGCCGACATGCAGGACATGGCATTTGGCCTTATTGAAAATCTTGGAATTGGCCATGGCCCAGCGATCCAGACTATCCAGATCCCTCTGAAGAGCCTCTCTGCCCTCAAGCAGATTGATATTTCCACCCAGCTTGGTGTCATCTGCAAACTTCCTAAGGGTGCACTCTATCCCCTCATTCAAATAACCAGTAAAAATGTTAAACAGGACTGGGCCCAGCACTAACCCCTGTGGGACACCACTTGTGACCGGCCACCAACTGGATTTAACTCCATTGACCACAACTTTTTGGACTCAGCCCTCTAACCGTTTTTTTACCCAGCAAAGTGTATGCCCATCCAAGCCAAAAGCAGTCAGTTTCTCTAGGAGAATGCTGTGGGCAACATCGTCAAATGCTTTACTAAAGTCAAGGTAGACAGCATGCACAGCCTTTCCTTCATCCTGTAAGTGAGACACCTCATCCTAGTAGGAGGTTTGTTGAATAGGATATGCCCTTCATAAACCCATGCTAACTGAACCTGATCACCTACTTGTCCTGCATGTGCTGTATAATGGAACTCAAGATGATCTGCTCTGTCAGCTTCCCTGGCACTGAAATCAAAGTGACAGGCTTGTAATTTCCTGAATCATCCTTCCTCCCCTTCTTATAGATGGGTGTTATAATGGTTGACTTCCATTCAACTAGGACATCCCCAGTCAGCCAGGACTGCTGACAAATGATGGACAGTGGTTTGGTGAGCACTCTTGCCATTTCACTCAGCATTCAAAATTACTACTAAGACTGCCATCTAGCCCTATAGGCACCTAAAGCTCCTGCTTGTTAGCATTTGTACAAGACTTTGAGTCTCAGTAGTGTGCTACTTAAAGACTAAACACCAAAGGAATATTAAATTCAAATTCTTCTCTGAATGGGAATAGGTTAGGTCTAATGGAAATGAGATGGCTTATATATACCATGTATCTCGGTGGCTACCGAGTCATCTAGTCTTTTATGTGGTGTTACCAGAGTGCAAGTGAAGGTACTTTTAACTTCTTTCAGGGGGAAATCATAATCAGATTCTTGTTTTAGATTCATTGGGCTAAACAGTTTTGTATCCAAGACCCCTAAAGCATCTGAGAGATACACATTAAGCATCTGATGTCAAACTTATTTCAGAGGATCTTAATTTTCAAATTCAAACAGAATGGTAGAACCATGGAATCATCCCTTGTTTAGTATGGAAAAGATTTTTATGATCATGGAGTCCAACCATCAACATAGCAATGCCAAGTTCACCATCAAACCATGACACTGAGTACCTCATCTACATATCTTTTAAATACCTCCAAGGGTGGAGACTCTACCACTTCCCTTGGCAGCCTGTTCCAATGATTTACATTTCCATTACTTTCCATGAAGATTTTTTTTTTTTAATATCCACTCTAAACCTCCCCTGGTGCAACTTGAACCCATTTCCTCTTGTGTTACTTGTTACTTAGGAGAAGAAACTGACACCCACCTTGCTACAACCTTCTTTTAGGTAACTGCAGAGAGCAATAAGGTCTCCCCTCAGTCTCCTTTTCTCCAGGCTAAACAATCCCAGTTCCCTCAGCTACTCCTCATAAGACCTGTGCTCTAAAACATTCACCAGCTTTGTTGCCCTTCTTTGGCCATCCTCCAGCACTTCAATGTCTTTCTTGGAGTGAGAGGCTCAAAACAAAACCCAAGATCCAAGATGTGATCCCGCCAGTGCTGAGTACAATGGGACAATGCCTTCTATAGTCTTGTTGGCCACACTTTTCCTGCTACAGGCCAGGATGTTCTGGGCCACCACTCCCAGCTCCCATTCTGCCAGCTGTAAACCAAAACCCTCAGGGGTGAAGAAGAGATGGGCAGTTTTTCAACCACTCTTTCCCAAGGCTGTAGCTTTGACTGGGGTTGCTGTGACCTAAGAGCAGGACCTGGCACTTGGCCTTGTTGAACTTCATGCAATTACTCTTCGCCCATTGATCCAGCCTATCCAGATCCCACTGTAGAATCTTCCTTCCCTCAAGCAAATTAACACACCCACCCAACTTGGTGTTATCTTCAAACTTACTGAAGCTGTACTCAACCCTCTCATCAAGATCATTGATAAAGATATTAAACAGAACTTGGATAAAGACATTAAACAAAACAGTCACCTGAGAGATAGTAACATTATTTTCATAACTACACTTTTTTAATGGTGTTTAAGACCCTGCTTAAGACCCCAGCTTTTCTGAAATGCTATTTGGAAGCACTCTTCATGAAACACAGTGGGAAACCAGTCAGAAAGATACTCCAGCATTCAGTATCTTTCATGGATTTAGACACTAATTTTTGTAAACAATGAATTGATATAATTTTAGAGCTTCTAACTCTATGATAATTTCATATTAATTCAAGATTTTTGCATTTTTACTGCTGAAATCACAGGATTATCTCCCCCATCCTAAAGATGATACTGTTATAGCGTACATTTATTCACCAGTCTTTGTATCATCAGTTATTGAAGTCCTGAACTGCAAAACCACTTTATCTGTATAAAAATTATTTAAATTATAACAAAAGAGGGACACGAATGAAATTATTCACACACACACAAAAAAAGCATGTTTTGTTATTCATTATTTTCCTCATATTTCTTTGACTGGGTTCCTTCCTTTAATACTGCAGTTGATGTCTGTGAAACAAATTAATTGCCATAGCAAAATTAAGTGCAGGATTAGGCATTCAGTGTCATTTGATAAGCACAGGTACCACACACGTGGCTTTTTTTTTTTTTTTTTAAGGTCTAGAGGGAGGTTGGTAATTCAGTACCAATCTGGCTTTAATAACAATACTCCCCATAGTATACTTAAATAACGTTAAAGGCACAGCACAAATTGGCAAAAGCAAGGCAATTCAAAGTTATGATGGATACTGCCTTTCACTTAGCCTATTGTGCACAGTTACAGGTATTGCAGAACAAATCGTTCAGTGACCTGAGAGCCTCCCTTTAATGGCTAAATATAATGGAACAAGTCAAGCCTAGAGTATTATCCTTCACACTGATTTTCCCCTTGCTTTTGTCAGTTTCTGTCATAATTTGGCTTTTAGCCCGTTAATTTCCTCCATTTACAAAACCCTCCCCCTGGAAGTAGCTGCCTGCCATGGGGATATGCAACCTGAGACTTCTTAAAATATGCATTGTGTAATTACATATTGAAGTACCACTAGAGCAGCAATTATTATTTTATATTTCAATAACTATTATACGTTACACCATTATCTACTAGGACTTGCTCTCCTGGATAATCACACTATAAAGAAATCAGAAATGAGATTTTCCGTATGTTTGAAGTTACCCAGTTAGTAATCATACAGTATAGCTTGTCATAATCAATAATGTTTACCAGAATATAAGTTAATTTTCTGAAATAAATGTCCAGTTACATTGATGAGATTGGCTGTTGACACTGATTGGCAGACAGAAGTGAGTCTTTCTGGCAGAATTGAAATGTAATAGTTATTGAAAAATGTGAGCAATAAAAAGCTACAGTTCTTTAAAATTTAATAAATACAAAGAAATGTATGTCTAAAGCTGTGCTATCTTGTTTAGGTACCAAGGGGCTTTGAATGGAAACAAAATGGAAAAAGTGTATAGCTTATTTAGAAAGAAAAAAAAAAAAAAAAAGGAGAAAAAAATACCATGATTTTTTTCTCCTGCAATATATACACTTTTTGTTCTATCCATCTGCTATGCCACTAGTTGCACTTAGTGCATACTGTATGTGCAGCGTAGATGAATATTAAGAAGGAACAGGTAAGAAAATGTATTAAGGATTGTCAGTTAGTTATGGTAGGAGACAATCAGCTAACAGATTTGTGGAGACAGGTGGATCTTCTCAGGAGAATCAACGAGTTTAAGAGGAGCTGGAATGACACATGGTTGCTGTTAGCCTCAGCGGGAGTGACAGCAGAGGGGGAGGAGAGCTGGTTGTGCGCACAGTAGGTAGAGCTTGGGGCAACACGCCCGTTTGTTTTTCTACAGGAGATGTTGATAGCCAGACTAAAGGACATAAAAAAAAAAAAAAAAAAGGAGAGGAAAAGAAAAAAAGAGATCACTGCAGAAAATACTTTTGTAACCTGATTTCATCCAAATGGCTCTGTAGCACCAAGGAAGTGCAAAATAAAAATCAGCAAGGAAAACACTAAAAGCTATTTGCTTGCTTTTCTAAAAGAAAAGATCCTTTGCCAGACTTCATAACTGACAGATCTTTTTCTCTGTGTAGGGTTCTTGCA
Organism: Trogon surrucura; assembly: GCA_020746105.1. Taxonomy (NCBI): domain Eukaryota; kingdom Metazoa; phylum Chordata; class Aves; order Trogoniformes; family Trogonidae; genus Trogon; species Trogon surrucura. The sequence goes on from CM036617.1 coordinate 37,504,587, forward strand.
CCTCTTCCCTCTCTGGCTATGTGCCCTAATTGAGACCAGATCTACTTAATTTATACAAGATAATTGGAATTATTTGTTTACTGGATCCCTTTACAGCCTACCCCACCTAATTTTTCTGTTTCTTTTCTTGATTTATGTAAAAAGAAGCACTTTTATGATGTGTTGATGCTTGTCTGTAGACCTTGCTTTTCAAAAAAAAGCCTGTCAGTCAGCATATCTTCTTCATGATCATGCAGCCTTCTTCACCCTTAGGGGGAAAAAAAAACAGAAAAACAAAACAAAACAAAACAAAAAACAAAACACTTAAAAGAGCACTGGCAAAATGCTATAGCATTTTTTCTGATCATTGCTTAGCAACTACAATAAAGCTTGAAAGCTTTTAACAACCATTTTTTATTGTCAGGAAACAGTATGACTCTCCAGAACAAGACTTCAAAAGCACAGTTTCTCTCATTTAGATGTTCCTGCCCCAGGGTTTTCTGCTCAGTTGTGGTAATTTCTTTACTATGTGAATGAAGACTTGCAACTTCATTATCTGCAATGCGATATCTATTCAAATTCTATCTTACTGGTCGCAATAGATCAGGTATAGTTCGATCTTTTTCCTAGGACTCCTAAGCTAGAATAAACTAATGGTGAAGAACATCACTTCCAGGAGATAATTCAAGTTTTGGATGCACTGAAATATGTTGCAGGGAAAAACTGTTCAGTTCAAACTGTTTAAGCTAAATGATGATCAAAGCAGTTTAGTGATTTATTAACAACACCTAATTAAACAGCAATAAACAAGCTATACATTCAGGATCAATATAACAGATAAACTCCAATGCTAGACATTTACAAAATGTTAATAAGGACCTACACATTTCTAAACAGCTTTTTCTAACCAAAACCCTCTAAAATTTAGTCCTCCCCCACAGTTCCCCTTCTGAAGGCCACAGCAGTGCAGGTTCCCCACTTATTCACACCCTGGTGGAGATGCGAGCCCTTCAGCTCTGTGTGAAGAGAGGTTCCCCACAAGGTCCCTTGCACCCAGACGTGGGGGTCCCTGGGTGCTGGTCCCATGCTGATACCCCATTGCTGGATACAGGCTTTTCCAAGTGTGCCATCGTGAGGCTGCGCTGCCCTGTCTGGGCTGGGGTCTGTTCTTGAATGTGGCCATTTTTAGTGCAAGCATCCTTACAAAATGCCTGTTGAAGGGTCCCATCAGTCTTGCTATCAGTCTTTGATGACGTGTAGAGCAACTGGATTTCACCTGTTTTAAGCATCTCAGTTACATTTGCTGCCACAAATGTTGACCAATGTGTCTAATCATAGACCAGAGCTGTCACTCTTGGTAAGCTCAGCTGGAAAGGTGCCTATTTATTTCAGGATCAAAACTGTTTTGAGAAGAGTAAACTGACATTTTGACTCTAGAAAGTCTGCTTTACGCAGCGGATGGTCCACTCTAATTCTAACGTTGCCATTTTATAAGAAAGCCATTTTGAAACTGTTATGTAGAATTTTCATTGTAGCTGAAAAACCAAGATTTTAATCCCGGGTCTGTCCCTGATTCAAAACTTCTAACTTTTGATTTTACTGGTCAAATCTGCTGAAAATAGAGAGTTTCATCTACAAGAAAACACACTCTTGCTGAATTGATGTCGCTGTCAGAAAAGCAGTGCAAAGGCAGTGAGTGTTATGAGGTAATATGCAAATGTTTTCTCTTGTGTGATAGGAATTAGTTGTTTCTCGGGAATATTTCAGAAAGTTTACTCTTTCTGTGCAGAACTCCACAAAAAAACTTTCTTATATAAACAATAAATGTAAAGTTGGTAAATACATTGCTAGTTGATATCTTCACAATTTCTTCATCCAAACCTCAGTTTTCAAGTCCTCTTTAATTCAGTAGGTGAACATCAAACCCCCACACAGTACATACCAAAGATCTTTGAACCCAACACGCCCTTCTTGGAGTGTAAACAGCTGACTCAGCATCTACACTGGGAATGAGAAAAAGAAAAAATGATTAATGTCTTAAGATACTTAATGAATAGTTCTTAATGTCATGCTGCTTGAAGTCTATGGCAATAAAACATTCTGATTAAAATGAAGGATAAAAAAATATTGTTACACAAAATGTGCATAAATTTATACCAGTAGTATAAAAAATCGAGTTTTTTGTCCTTTCCAGAGAACAGTTGGTTAGAGTCGATATTCAGCAGAGCACCTGTTTTATCTATATGATGAACTGAAATACACTATACTCTTTTAAGCTAAAGATTTTAGTATATAAAAATAACTTTAGGCATAAGTTCATATAGACTGGCTCTTTAAATGTGTTCTGCTAAACTATTTTCATGACTAAATCAATAGGATAAAGTGGTTACTTAGCAGTGGTTGTAATTGTCATTGCTGGAAATGATTGCACTTAAAAAAAAATTTGAAAGGCCAGTTTTGAATCTATTGTTACGCAAAAGTACACAACGTGGAGCTTAAAATCAAGATTGCACAGGACTAATCATGCTTTGCCATTGAAGTTGTCTGTTTGTAATATATCAGAGAGAGTATTGGTTTCTTTGGAATTCAGGTGTCCCTTTCAAAACCCAGTAATGCTGAATAACTTGCAAAATTTTTTCTCAGCATCAGTTATTTCAGTAACACTAGTATATGTCTTTCTGTCTATACCACATTTTTAATAATCTTCCTTTTTCTTGTTCAAAAGTAGTATTTGTAATGCAAATGGATTCCTGTATAAAATTAACCCCTTTACATGCACTGCTGCTCCATGTTCTGGAAGACGTTTTGTCATTTCTCATATTGTCATTTACAGACAAGTTCAACCATGTGAATATATCTTATAATATCCTTTCTAGTTCCAGTGTTTTTTAAAGAAAGCCAAAGTTAGCTACAGTAAGTGTTTTTGCTGTGGCTGCAAAGAACTGTAGAACCTCTGAACCTTATTTCTCAATTAATAATTTTCTTCATTAAAAAAAAAAAAAAGACAAGGACCATAATCCACAGAAAGTCTGATAGAGGCTCCTGTATTTGTAATACTGACCTGAAACTATTTTCCAAAGAATGTTTAGAATTTTTTTTTAATTCAGAAAAAATAAAAGTGGAGAAAGAATTAAGAAGAGTGTAGTACCATCCATTAAAACAGAAATTTAAAAAAAAAAATTAGCAATATATATAGCATTTTCGTAATAACTGTTTCAGAAACTCCCATTTCTGAACTCACAGAAAAGAGTCTATTGATTAATGATTTTATAGCAAATTAAATGGATTGGGATAGAGTGCGGAAGTGACAGAGAGATCTTAAAAGGGTAAAGTTTACTAGTTCATCCTCCTCCTGGTACAATATTATTTCAAAACATATTATTCAGGTTTTTTTTTTAATTAATTAAGCAATAAGAGCTGCCCTATTACACATTTGACACAACTTTATAACTCATCACCTCTTGCTTAGTTTTCAGAAAATGAAGTTTTATTCTTTTTTTTTTTCCTTAGTATTCTTTGCACCACTCTAAGAGTGCCCCTTTTCTTGTACTGTTTGAAGCGGTATTTTTCATTCTGTTATCCTATCTTTAATGATCAGTTTAATCTCACTGTTTCTTTCTGATCCTCTTGGTTGTTCTCAATATTTACAGTCCCATGACTGTCAGTTCTCTGGCTTTATGTTTCGAAATGTCTCTGTTTACATACCCAACGTATAAACATGAGTGATAGTCCTTTTTCTTCCTCACCATATTATACAACATTTTCTATTAAATGAGTCCTTCTTCTCATCATTGTTGTCAGTTTTAGGCTTTCCTAGCTGCCTGGTATATGGAGAGAAAAGTGGAAAGTTACAAAGCTCAATATCGCTGACAAACCCCTGGTGCCCAGCTGAATACAGGGATCCGGTGGAGATCTGGTGGCCAAAGCACTGGAAGGGAACGTGACACAAGGTGAAGGCCACATGGTCACATTCTTCTACAGTTTCCGGAAGTTCTATGAAGGTAAGAAATGTTTTGTGCATTATCAGAGGAACATAGGAGCAACAGTTTGACCGTAGTCCCACCCATTCACTATATGTAATGACAGATAATGAGGTATAAAGGTTACCCCAATTCCTTACATAATATTGAGGGAATGAGAATTCAACATCAATTCATAAGGACACATTGATGGATTTGTCCTCCTCACCCTCCCCAGAAGGAATGCGTTTCATTGAGCTTTGCAACCTTAGCCCTACCAAGTGCTATATCTGGCAAATGAAACTCGTAATTACAATTATGTATAAGACCGATAGCCATTCTACAGTATCTGTTGGGTTTTTTTTGTTTGTTTTTCTTATTGCTGGCAATCTTTAAAGAATCTGTATCTGTTGCATATGTATGAATCATATTATCCATGTATTTGCACATCTGACTGCTTTATACAAAAGCGAGGTGGACCTTACCTGGTGGCAGACACATAGTGTATCCTATGAGGATTTGTATTAAGACAACTGGATGATATCCAGTGTCAGATCTGTAGTGTGTCTGACAACTCTTCTTTGTAAAGTCAAAGGGACTCACAGCAGAGGGACTGTTTGGGCATCCAGTGTGGGAATTAATCATCATGGTAATAACTGACTTTCAACCCTAAATGCAACACTGCCATTTATGTTTTCAGTTTGAATGACTACACTTGAAAGTCAAAAGGTTCTTCTGAGATGCAAGCTCATAAGGTCTTACTAGGACTTTCACAGAATCACAGAATCACAGAATGTTAAAGGTTGGAAGGGACCTTAAAGATCATCTAGTCCAACCCCCCTGCCAGAGCAGGACCACCTACACTAGAGCGCACAGGAACGCGTCCAGGCGGGTTTTGAATGTCTCAAGAGAAGGAGATTCCACAACCTCCCTGGGCAGCCTGTTCCAGTGCTCGGTCACCCTCACAGGGAAAAAGTTTTTCCTCATAGTTTTGTGGAACCACCACTTTCTCACCTTTTTTTTTGTTACTCATTTGGAAGAAATGAAAAGGAGCTGTTCGGCCTGCCTTTGAGAATGTGAGTAAAGAAAGAATTAATCCGAGCCACCATATGGCAGTTCTTTAATCACAGATTTGTAGTTACCTACAAGATTTCCTAGGCATTTGATATGTATGTATGTATATACACACACAGATATGTGTATATATATGTGTGTGTATAGATATACACATATTCAGGAGCTCTGTTGAATTAGGAAAGTACTGGGAAATTGAACAGGTTTACATGCTTTTTGGATAATTAAAAAATAATTTTTACTTAACATATAAATAAAATAAAACAAAAAACAAACCCAAGAACTGAATTTAGAAACAAGAAGTAGAAGTCATTAGAAGAAATACAAGAAATAGAGGGTAAATAGGACCCACACATGTCAATCCCAAATGAAGCCAAAAGCGCTACTAGGGGAGCAATGAATACAATGTAGATATAGTAGTTCATAAATCCTAATTCTTGTGACAGAAGGATCGCTGGCCAAAATAACTCTCAACACTTACGGTAAAAGTGAGACAGTTAATTTGCAATGATGTATCTTTGCAGTGGACAAGTGAGATTCCATACACACTGAATAAGGGTTGTTATATAGTCTCTAATTAGCATATTTTTTAACCTTTTTGAGGAACACTATTAGAATCCTGCGTAGTGTCATCCAAAATAAGAAAAGTTCGACCCAAGTAATGAAAGTAATCAAAACCAACCTTGTAATCTAGTGGTGTTTCTCTCATCTGTGACTAGTCAGAAATTGAAGCAATAAAAGTACCTTGCTCTGGGAATTGTATTACAGATCATCAAGACCACACCAAATGCTTACCTGATATGGTGCAGTCCAGATCCAAGAAAGCTCATATTCTGAAATTAGCAAGGGTAATTAAGTAGTTTAAAGTGGCAAGGGTGTTATAGGTATGGAATCACAGAATCACAGAACATTAAGGGGCTGGAAGGGACCTCGAAAGATCATCTAGTCCAGCCTCCCTGCCAGAGCAGTATCACCTAGAGCAGATAGCATAGCAACATGTCCAGGCAGGTTTTGAATGTCTCCAAAGAAGCAGATTCGACAACCTCCCTGGGCAGCCTGTTCCAGTGCTCGGTCACCCTCACAGGGAAAAAGTTTTTCCTCATATTTTTGTGGAACCTCCTATGTTCCAGCTTCCATCCATTGCCCCTTGTCCTGTCAGAGGACGCCGCTGAAAAGAGCCTGGCTCCGTCCTCCTGACACTCCCCCTTGACATATTTATAAACATTTATGAGGTCACCCCTCAACCTCCTCTTCTCCAAGCCAAAGAGACCCAGCTCCTTCGGCCTTTCCTCATAGGGGAAATGTTCCACTCCCTTCACCATCTTTGTGGCTCTGCGCTGGACTCTCTCCAGCAGTTCCCTGTCTCTCTTGAGCTGAGGGGCCCAGAACTGGACACAATATTCCAGATGCGGCCTCACCAGGGCAGAGTAGAGGGGCAGGAGGACCTCTCTTGACCTACTTGCTACTCCCCTTCTAATACACCCCAGGATGACCTTGGCCCTCTTGGCCACGAGGTCACGTTGCTGTCTTGTGAACATACATAGTAGCCATTTGTCAAAAATATCTGGTTTGTGTATTTCCTGGCCTTATGCAGGATATAAGCATGTAAAAAATGAGCTTAACCAAGGATACTGTGTTACAATTAGGAAGACTTCTCCACTCTAGGTAGGTACCCATATCAGTTGAACAGTATATTTCTCTAAAACTTCTTAACTAAGTTTCCAAGTTCCATAGAAATATACCATTTTAGGTTTTTAGGTTCTTTGTCAAGTACCTATCTCAGTGTTCTTGGCCCTTCATTAAAAAGCGCTGGGCGTGCAAAAGAGGGCAAAGACTGTATGTAGAGAAATGCTAAGATTTTATCCAAGAAGTGTGTTAGAACTCTTTAATCTGATTTATTTCATGTAGTACAGAGGAAGCACACTTAGTGACTATGTTACTAACTTCTCTTTGAGAGGTATTATTATTATAGTTTAATTTTAAAATTAAAAGAAACAGAGAATTCATTGCTTTCCTAGGGAAGCTGTTCTGTTAAAATCTCTCTGAAATGACCTTTATATCTAGTCTAATTTACCTAACTTTGCCTTCAAACCACTACATCTCATTATGCCTAATGCCACAAAGTTTTTCAATTAGGCATTTGTAGACTGCGATGCAGTCATGTCCTTGAAGAAATTCAAGGCTTTTTTAGCTTCCCCCCATGATGCATTTTGCTCAGCCTTTCTAATTTCAAATGCTTCTAAAATTCTCAAGGTCTTTTCTAAAGTTCAGGCACGAGAACTTGTCATTGCAGTCAATAGCTTAATTAATATATAACAGTGCAGAAATGGTCCTACTTTACTCCTTGCGTAGTCAGCGGTGAAATTTGATTTCTGAATCATGTCTGTTGGTTATGTTTGGGAGAAATACTGAGTCATGGTTTCTCACATGTAAAGTCAAAAATGAAAGTTCTAACACCTGTGGGGATGAAAGAGGGATGTACAGAGAGGCCAAACTGGAAAAAAAGGATTGGAGAGAAAATTTGGGGAGTATCATGTCGGCTGCAACCAGTGATAGGAAGCAGGGCAGGGCTGTAGGTCACAAATGTCACAGAAGCAGAAAAGTCGTCTCTCAAACTTGACACTGTATTCTCTACTATATACTCTTCCTCCATTATTCTTGAAAGCAGGAGGGGAAAAAAACCAACCTCATTTTCTAGTGCACTGGTAAAGGAGAAGGCAGATCACTTCTACTTTTCAAAGTCTGTGGAGTTCACAACTTGGATAAGCATCTAGTTGCTGGATCAGCTCAAATCCTAATAGTGTGGTGTGATGTGATGTTTCTTCTCAGAGAATCTTTTACTCCTTCATCTTAGAAGTTAAAATGTTAAATTGTACTTCATCCTACCAAGCAATACATCCTACCTTAATGTGTTTACTTGAATTACCTATTTATTTGTTTGTTTGTTTGTTTATTTATTTATTCCCACTTTGTGTGTTCTGGTATTTTCAGTAATTTTATTCACTATTCATTTATATTTTCTTCTAAACTACCAATAGAGACATTGAAAGCCTTGGGCTGAGATAAATTCATGTATAAAATCACAGGAAAATCTATACATAGTGACTAATAATTTCTCATCTACATTTTCTTAGTGTAAACTAATAGTAGAGACAACTATATGTATATTAAATATGGATATTTTCCTTTTTATAACAGATCATTTTTAAAACCAGAAAGTCATGTGATGTGAAGCCAAGTACCCTACAGAAACTGAAAATTTTATTCAGCAAACTGACCTTTATCAACCAATCTTGTAATCTCATAAAACATATATATATATATATATATATATATATATATATATATAAAACAAAGCTTATTTTCCATTAAAACTCATTGGCTGACATTAATTTTGAAAATTAGTGACCCTTAACTACTTACTGATTGCATCCAAGTCAGATTTTGGTAACTGTCTGAGACTGGTATCAACCTAGCTGTCCTGAAATTTCCTCTCATACAACCTTTTAAAACACTAGCACAATATTTCAGTCATTTTTGAATCTTCTGTGTTTTCCACTGTTCCTGTTCTATTTTAAACAGCTCATGAACATTTCTGGATAATTCCTTGGATGTTCTAGATTTAAGTGTCCTGGTTCTATGTTTTAATAAAAGCCAAACTTCATTACATTTTAATAATTTAAAATCTGATACCTATTATTTTGTTTTGGGATTGATGGTGCTGTTGTTTTTATTTTCCTTCTGATGCAAAACATAAACATTTGTTAAATATTTCTGTCTCTCCTGCATCATAGAATGCAATTTTGGCATCTCTGTTTAATATCAGTCATAACACTATCAATAAAAGTTATTAGATATGGTTATGATGTATATACATCAGAATAGAAGTACATGTATTTCATACTCACTTCTCTTAGCCATATTTCTTCACAGATATTTGTTTAACTATGCTTATTAACTGTCTGCATTTCTTAGCTATCATATTTCACACATTACTTCCTCATTTAAAAAAATTATATATATAACTGGTCTTTAAAAATAAAACAATGCAAGATACAACAAGCTCTTCTATTAATTCAATATTTTTAGCAAAAGAAATATTTTGTGAAGAAAAATATGTATTTGGGACAGTGACAAAACATCTTAAATGCATTTCAATCATACATATATATGTGTGGGTGTATTAGGCATAACTGTGCCTACATGAATATACAAAGAAAGAGATTTTCTCTCATTTTTTATTCATAACATCTCTTCTTTTTTGATACTGCATTTAGGAAATGCGCCAGGTCTATACGGTACTTCTTAATATGTATTCTTTTTGCACAAGCACAGGAATTAGATATTATTAATTTAATCACTCTTCCTAAACCTCCAAACACTATGGAAATTTTTTTCCTGATCCAATAACCTAGAGGTAATAGAAACAGTAAAAACTAAGTGTTTATAAAAGATGGGGACTGTTCATATAAAGGAAAAAAAATATGGAAGAGGGAATAATATGAAAAAAAACCTGGAGAAATTCATTTGGGACAGGCTATGGTTTGCTTGAAATTTTTTTAATGTTCCAACATAAATTACTTTTATTAAATATCAAGTCTCACTTAATAATTAGGAATATAAGAACAAGTAGAAGAAACACTAGTGATATAAGAATGTAGAGTATCTGAATTCAATCCTGTTTGCAGGTGAATTTTCTCAGCGTACCTGAATTGTCTAAATTGCTGGGAAATAGTTTTAGAAATGAAACGAGAGCTCAGCCTTTGCTGAGGTGACGATAAAGCAGACTTGTAAATGTGCAATTTGCTACTTCCTGTGTTATTCTTTGCTAGTTCTTCCTGACTGAATGTGAGACAATCTTTGATATGGGTGAGAGGGAAAATGGGAAGGATGGGGAAAGAAAAAATATGGTTTTGCATTGTGTGCACTGTTCCCTGTTCAAAAGCTGCATTGATGCATTCACAGAATACAGAATTTTTGTCTTGTATGGTAAAGAGACACAAAATTAACAACGTTACATTAAAAAAATCTTACCTGATTTTCCTCTAATTCAGCATTAAGATTCAATTTTTAATTTCCACAATTAATTTCTGCAGTCCCTGTGGTGTTTACAATTCATCTTACCTCTTCAGGATAATAAAGTGAAACAACTGAAAAGAAAATGATGCAGTACATCTAAAATATCTATTTTTAGGTTTTTAAAAAAATAACTCTAGGATATGAAAAACTAAATAAATGTCCATTCATAATCATTCAAGTAGCTTAATGTAGGCAAAATTAAGGCATGTTTGTAGTACAAAAATCGTCTCTTACAACACAGTGCATCAGCAACAGTTAACTCCAAATGTTGTAGATAATTAATCTAATTTTCCCTCTGCTTCATTTTGAGTTCTATTAGTTTTCTTATTCAAACTTTCAAGTCACAAATCTAATTTAAAGCCTCGTAACTGGTCTAATGTGGTAATGTGTTCCATCTGTGTGCAGTGTCTAGCAGTGAATGATAGGGATAGAATACTAATTTGCCTCCCAGTGTGCACAATGCTCAGTAAATAAATAATATATTACCTGTGCTCACCATTACTTGACTACAGAAAGCGTCAAAAGCAATGGAAAAGATGGATGCAAGTTTAAGGCATATAACTGAGAGTGAACTGAAGCAGGGATGGGTAGGAGAGATAGAAGAAAAGAAGCAGGCAGAGAGAATTGAACAATACAGTCTATCACAGAATGGCAATTGTTCTGTTAAGATACCTGTTTATAACTGCACAAGTTATATATATTAAACTATACACTGATTAACATGAAATAATTATTTGTAATAGTTTTCCCTTCTGTGTGCTCTTATATTTCTCTGTAGAGAAATATAGAATTTCTTTATATTTAGTTTCTGTTTGTTTATTATTATTTTACTATTTTTTTCCCCAACACATTGATTTTCTTCTGTTGTTTGTCTTTGCTTCCTTACTCTATGTAAAGCAGATTGCTTTATTTTAGGATCTTTAACTTCCATACAGCACAACTTTGGTTAAATAGTTGTAAAGTTGATTAATTTCACTTTAATCTTCCATACAGCAGTCTAAGATTGTGGACACTCCACTGTGGTGAAGGAAGTCATGGTGGTGCAAAGCTATCATCTGGGAGATTGAATTCACAGTGCTGGTATTACAGAGAAACGTGCAAGTGTGTATGCATAATAAAAAAAAAAATCAAAGATGTGTTGGCTGTGCATGGTAAATTAAAGTCTGAGAATAAAGTAAAGGATTGAAAGATAATGTGGAGAAAAAAAAAAAAAACAAGAAAAAAACACCATGTAACTGGCAGTGTCCTGGATTATTAAAATATTATTTTGTATAAAATGTCATTGCAATTTTGTTTAAATTTAATACAATTTACCAGACCATAAAGAACTCCTTAGAATAAATGGCTGGTTTCCAGGCACAGCTACTGTGCTGCTGATTACAATACATTCTGACATTTATGACAGTTTTATAATTCTTGTACTCTGTACCTAGCTGTGCTCTGAAGTGTCTCTACTTCGCTAAAGGCTTTCTCCTGGGAAAAGACACTAAAGTTTTGTGGACTGAAAGGACAATAAAACAGTTTGACAGAAAAACAATATTACTATAGGATGCAAACCTGTTGCTATTTTGTCTATAACTGTTAAAAATTAGGATTCATTTTAGAAATACAAATACCTATGTAAATTTATTGTCACAAAAATGGTATCAACTTCAGCAGATGTTATCATATGAGAAAACCTTTCAATGCAACAATTTGTCAGACCAATGCCTAGACCCTTAGTAAAATAGTACTATTGCAATAGTAACCCCATTGGTGGTTCATGAAGATTAAATTTCATAAGGAAGAGTAGGAAAAATGGAAGACCTATATATAAACAAAAAACACCCAGGAAGGCAGGAAAGAAATCTTACAAGACAGACTTTGACCTTTATATAGGGAAATTCTCAAAACAGCATTTAATCGTGTCTTCAAATATTGCACAAAATTTTTAAAGCAAGAAAAATGTTGGCACAGTTCAGAGGATGATTACTATTTTACCTTTAGAGAAAGAGAAAGTTGAGGAATTTCTGTAACTATTTGGGTAATTTTGGTTTAATATTTTGATAAAAATATTAGAAAAAAAATCAGTGGAAAATGTCATAAAAATAGGCATCAAAATAATCAAAAGCATTTTTTTTCTTTTTCTTTTACAGCATCCTTGTTATTGAAATAACATTTTATCTTGAAATTGTTGGCCAACTCTAAAAAAAATACTTTGTATATTTATTTGGTTTTCCTATGTATACTCAGCGAGAGCTGCAAACAGACAACTGAAGTTCGGACTTAACTGTAAAACTTGAATCAAACATACCATCTGTTGAGCAGCCAGATAGCAAGAGGGACACAGCCTGAAAAAGATTCCAATGGGCTTAAGGGTGATGCAGAGTATTCCACTTTGCAGGCAGCATCTTAATGCTTGTCAATATTTAGGGTACAGAGCCAAAACTCCACTCATTCTCTGTAACATTACAGCCTTGTCGCCCTCTCCCTTCAGAGTGAGTGTGGAAAGCCTTAACACCAATGACAAATCGACTCCCTCTTCTGCTCTGCTATCTGTGTTTACTGCAGAAGGCTATTAAGGAGGTACTCCTGGCACCCCTTTGCCCCTCAACTGCCATGCTAATTAAACCATAGATTGTCCTGGAAAGGGTTTATTTCTAGAGTGCTGCTCCATTTCAGAACACTTGCTGAGAGAGATAATGCAATCGTCTGTAGTGCTGCAGAAAAACAGGTTTAAATTGTAGTCACACATGAACCCCCAAATTAAATGAGGTCAGTCTGGCCTGTACATAGATGGAAGAAAGACCCCCATGGACCTCTAACATATTTAAGGAGATATTATTAGTGAATGATAAACTAAGTGACATTTTTTCCCTGTATTAGTATTGCCCAGGTATCATGCTAGATAGAATACCATTGCTAGAGATGTCATCTTTCAGATAAAACATAAAAAACAAAGTCTTGAATAAAACTAGCCATTAAAAATTGTATGGTATTTCTCATAAAGTTCTCTTGGCCAAATTTGAAGTAGGTGATTACATTCTGCTCGCCTTAATTACCTGAAGTGTGTGAAATGCGTGTTTTTTCCATCTTTTCCTAATAGCTCTGCAATACAGCTTTTCTCCATACTCAGCGTTCATAGGTTACTGGTAAAAAAAAAAAGAAAAAGAAATAGCTGCTATACACAATTATTAAGATGATATAAAATAGCTAATAACTAAAAGGTATCATCTTTTACAGAAGAAAGAATTGTAAACAACAAATTTCTGTTTAAATGTTTTTACTACTATTCAGTGAACAAGATATTCTTTTCAAATGCAGCATTAAATAAATGTTCTAGAAAATCTGAAACAGAATTGTGATATTTAACATTTAATTATCTCAGTATAAAGAAATAGAGAAGTAAAAGCAGAAAAAAAAATGGTAAAATCTCCATGAATACCAGCATGTCTTGTTAGTAATATATGGACAAAGAGAAAGACACGTCTGAAGAAAGTGAGATTAACAATTCAAATGTTGTTGTCCAATTTGAATTTATTCCAAACTGGAAAATTTTGTTTCCAAAGGGATACAGTCAAGATCCTTGTGGTCCCTCTGAATCCTGTGGTGTTAGTACCTTGCTCAAAATGAAAAAAAAAACAACAAAATTTAAAATTAAAATTTTTAATTCATGAAGGGAAAAAAAAAAGAAAAATGTATTTTACATTGTATTCTTATACTGGAATATTTAGCATCAAGAGTATTCTTCATCTTGGTTTATAGAGTAGAGATCATAAGGGAAAATATATTCCTTTATGCAATTTTTGTACTCATTCATACACAGCTTTTATAGACAGTATCTATTTCAAGTATATTAATGCAAATGGAAAAATTTAATTAAAGTCATTAGCTGTATTTAGGAATGTCAAGAAACTCACTTGCAGATTCCTAATTGTACTATTTATCAACATTGCTTGGGTCATTCGATCATCTTTCTTCTTTTGTCTATGAACACTTCAGTAAGCTTCAACTAAAAATCAAGCAGTTTATCCTTTTGGGTCTGAAATTAAAGCAAGAGCTATAAGGATCTGTTATAACGTTTTTGTCAGTTCACTTAAGAGTATTGCAAGACAGATTATCCACTTTATGAAAAACAAGAGGAAAGAAAGAATAAAAAATAAAAGAACAAAGAAGCAGAAGGGAATGGAGAAAAATTGCATTGCAACACAATTGCTGAGGCAGCATGGAGGCAGTCAGAGAAGTGCCTCTGTGCAAAGGGAAATGCACTGTGTAATTCCACTTCTCAGATATGCTTAGCGAAGAATTTCCACACGAGCATCTGTGCTTGTCAGGCTTCTTTTCTGAACTGCTACCCACAGTTTCTCTGTTAGCAGCTGATAAAGCACCTGTAAAATTTAGTGGTTGAATTATATGTTATTTTCCTGTCTCCGTGTGGAATCCCACCACCTACTTCTTGCAACACAGCATAAAGATCCTGTATAGCGTAGTGGATACAAATGAGAGACCTGACCTGAGTCAGTTGTACAGCCCAAATGTCATCTGCTTTAGTTACTATTTTACTGTGCAGCCTCTCTGCTGCCTTAATGATGCATAATCAACAGAAGCCATTAATGAAAGCTCTTCTCACAATTCATCCTAACAGTTTGTATTTTGGAAAGTTTGTGGAATTCTCGTCACGTCCATTTCTTTTTCATTCCAGTGATACAGGACTTTCATCATAGTTGAGAAATTTTTGAGGAAATAAAAATATGAGAGGTTCCTGTTACGGAGGAGTGTTTCAAAACTTCAATGTGCTTGAATATGTGTCATACTTCCATAGGAAACCCCTGTGGGTGCAAAGCTCCCAGGGTCTTGAGGACAGAAAAAGATGGAATTTTTCTAAAGTCTGCTTAAGAAAATACTCTTTTCCTAGGGAGATAGAGAGACATTTGTATAGAGATCAAAGTGGTTGAACTACTTAAGGATTGTACCTATTAAGTATAAAATACAAAAAAAAAAGGATAGAAAAGAACTAAAGGACCACAAATGCATATTGGCTGGAGTATTAGTAACACCAACCTGATCTGGTAATACTAGTTAAAAGGTAGCTCCATCATTTATGTTGATTTAATTTCAGTGGTGTACCTGGGAGCACAAATATCCCCCAGCAAGAGATACAATCATTTCTTAGCCTCAGTTCTCTGTAAATTACAGCTGAAAATATTTTTAAATAAACTTACACTATTAAGATCAGTGTTATGCAAAATTAATGTGCTATCAAAGCCAGACTATCTTTGTTTTCAGGGAACACATAAAAGCCAGAATGTGACAACTCTGGATTGTTAAAAGACACATGATACTTTTGTAAAAGTCAGAGTGTTAATTTTCAGTTGTTTGTTCGAATCCAAAATGAGTATTTTTATCCCTTCCATTTAAAAAGTCACAATTGTCCTTTTAATTGAGTACAGTAGAAATTTTTCTTTCCCTAAAATTCAAGATAGAGTATGTTGTTCAGTAGCTACCAGATTCTTATGCACATGATTGCATTTCACTTGCAGGCAGTTCATATTTTAATGAAATAATCCCATAAACTAAGGTTTAGGGTGCAAACTTCAGTGTATATACATGGAGATATGTTGTCTCCTCCATACATCTCCTCTGCTAACATCTAAGGAAAATATTAAACAGTATCCACAAAACAATATTGAATTTTTGGAGCCAAATGATATCAGCAGGAATCTTTACATTGATTTCTGCTGACTTTGAATTAGGCCCTTTTGGAATAACACGATACAACAGGATGACAACAAACATAAAATTCTGACTCTGCTGAAATTAGCAACAGTTATGTGTGCCACTTCAATGCAGTCTGCTTTTCATCCATAGAGAATTTTTGCTTTACTTTGGTTCATCTTAGGGGAGAAAGAGGAAAGGCTGTTCATAAGAAGAAATTATTGTTTCTGCCATTAACAAGTACTGCAAATCCAGTTCATTTTGGCAGTGAGAGAGTATGTGAAATCAAAGCAGGTACTATGTAAATATAGCTTTTAAACCATGAAATAATGACTACTTTTTAAACTCTCTTTTCTAGAGAGTAGGAGGAAAAATACATTTTCAATACACATCTCACAGGATTAACATTTAAATTAGGGGACAAGTTAAAGGGGAAATTTAAAATAGTTATTATTCATCTCCATTAGAAAAAAAACAAAATACCTAGAAAAGTTTATTCTTGGTATAAAAGTTAGTAAAAGGACATTTAATAAACAGCACAACATAGCAGTATAGTAATATATAAAATAGCTTATTAAAAATCTCAAATGTTAACAAGGAAAAAAATAGATTAATGTATAAGATTCCACTGAAAGCACTTCATCAGTATTTGAAATAGACATGTTCAATAAAAACAGAAATCTAAACAAAAGTCTCACCTGACAACTGACCCCAGTGAAAATAATGGTAACAAATGCAGGATGGACTAAAATATTAATTCATAGTTCATATGATATTATAAATCACAACAAAAGGACAGAGGAAACTATATGGATAAATGGAATGAAAACATTAGATTCTATTTTCAAGTGCTTCAGGGATGCTGAGAACAGGTATATTGTGCATTAGTTCATTTGTCCACACTTACATATGGTGTAGAAGGAAATATATTTAACTGATACATATCTTAGATTTTTAAAAATACAGTTAATGGAAATGTTGATTAAAAATAACATTTTCTAACAACATAACACAGACCTGAAAGAAAACAGAATAGGAAGAGCTCCGGGAGATTCTTTTTAAACAATAGAAAATTCTACTAGACAAATGCCCTTACGAACAATTCGTTACTTTGTTCCTTGATGTGTGGCATGTCAGAGACATGCCAGGATCAAACATGGGAAGGAGGATGGACTGGAGTATGCAGAGCTCCACCCAGTCATGAGCAACCAGAACAGTCCTTGCAGGGAACGGCCCACGTAGCTCGGCCCTTGTACTGCTTTGAGTTGTACTTGGAGTTGGTTCAGACTCAGCTGTACTAAGGACTGGGGAGGATGTGAGTTTGCCAGCAGCGACTGGCACTTTAAAACACAAAATGTTCAAAACTGGACTTAAAATACCGTCTCTCCTTTTCCCTGGCTTCCTCTTTTGTGACATTATATACCTAATTTATACAATATATATGATAAAGTATTTTTTTTCCATTAATCCCTTGCCCACATGCATATTTTCTTTCAAAAAGTTACTGAAAATGTAGGATTTTCTGTAATGCCCTATTATTTAGGTGAGGTAGCACTACAAAGCAGTCACATAAAAATAGTTAATTTTGTAGTGAACATGAACAAATGTCTAAATTTTCTATCTCAAGTAGTGAGTATGTTTGAAATGACAACTCTTTTACATTTAAATGTTGCAGTCCTCCATGTTGTTAGCATGATTTACACTTATTTATGTAGAAATGTTCTTATTATACTGATTGGATATTTACCATTTTATTCTTCTTAGTACCTAAGTCTTGTGCCTATAAAGCAGTGAGAATATAAACTATGTTTCATTCAGGGTTTTTTTTGTGCTCACAAATAATCAAGACATTATTAACAAAGCTCCACTTCTAGAATTTAAATAGCGTCAGAATTTGACTTGCAGATCTAAGGACAAATTTGCAAGGTTGACTGTCAGAATAGGTTTTTGTTTTTTTTTAAAAAAAAAACTTGTCAACAGAGTACACTTAAGACAGCGTTAATGAGAGATAACACACAGAGAATCCAATTATACCTTTTTTTACAGATTGCTTATTGGAGTATAAGTATATTTTAATAGCATACACAAAGTCAAAAAGCCCACATAAGAATAGTGAAGATAATTGAGGACAAATTTATTCAGAGGATACAGAAACTAAGGCATAGATCTTTACCTTAGAGGCTGCCACGTGGGAATTACTTTAAGACTAGCTAGGACACAGGGATTAAAAATGGGTAAGAGGAGTGGGCAACATCAGAACTTAAGAAAGGCCCCAAAAAGCAATGTGTTGGTCTACATGAAAATAGATCCAGGCTCTTAAAATACTTAATGTAATTCAGATTCTGGCTTGGAAAACTGTCAGAAAACATAGTCCTTCCCATTTACTTTGAATGTCTTCCTATGGCTGTCAAGACACAGGGCTCTTATTTCAGTTTTACTATGGGTCATGTAAGACTACAGAGACTGTGAAACAACAGCATTCAAGAGGTAACTGTCCTTCTGGGAACTGACATTTTTAACAACTAACATTCCTCTCTTCAAAAGATATGAAGGACACTGTTACTTAATAGTTTAATACTTTCATGAAACTTGACTCCCATAAGGTAAAGACATATCTAGGTTGCAGTTTAGATACCAGAATACCACAGGTTTCTCAAGCATTGATGTACCACAAAATGGTACACACAAATGTGACTTTAACTGTGAAATATCGATTTAAATCCTTTGTTCAACTGGGATACCAGGTCTGCCCATATGTAACAGCAAAGTTTCTGAGGTTTTGAAAAGTCTTCTAGGGAAAGCTACAATGTCTATGGTCTCCCAGGCCCTAAACAGGTTAGGTAGAGCAGAGATTTGTGTTTATTCTTTTGTTTTACTTCAAATATGTGTTAGGAGGTAGGTCATATGTCAGATCTTGCCGGGGGAGTGTTAGGACTCTGATGTGATACATATTTTACAAACATATCCCAAACTGTAAACACTTCAATTTGAGGATGAAATGCCAAAGAGGAACAATGAAGGAGAGAAGTGTAAGTAGAAAGGTATTGTTTGGTCATCTTCATGAGCAGATTTTTAAAGAGAGGTTACGAAGATGAAAAGCATCAAAGGAATAAAATAATCCTGAATATATGAAATTTAGCCCTGTGGAGGGTTAACCCTGGGTGGACAATAGATGCCCACCAAGGTCACTTCATCACTCCCCTCTTCAGCTAGACAGAGGAGAGAAAACATAACAAAAGGCTTGTGGGTGGAAATAAAGACAGGGAAATCACTCAGAGATTACCATCATGGAGAAAATAGGCTCAGTTTGGGGAAACTAGTTTTATTTATTGCAAATCATATTAGAGAAGGGTAATGAGAAATAAAACCTGAATCTTAGGACACCCCACCATCCCTCATTTCTTCTTGGGCTTAACTTTACTCCCAAATTCTCTCTCTCTTCCCTCCACAGTGCCATAGGGGGATGGGGAATAGGAGCTGTGGTTAGTTCATCACATTGTCTCTACCGCTTCTTCCTCCTCAGCAGGAGAACTCCTCACACTCTTCTCTTGTTCCAGCA
The DNA here is from genome assembly GCA_020746105.1 of Trogon surrucura. Classification (NCBI taxonomy): domain Eukaryota; kingdom Metazoa; phylum Chordata; class Aves; order Trogoniformes; family Trogonidae; genus Trogon; species Trogon surrucura. Next base: position 37,523,931 of record CM036617.1, read on the forward strand.
GGGGATTCCTTCCCGAAGTAGACAGTCGTAATGAATCTTTCCCACAGACTACAATTCTTCATGAACTGCTGCAGTGTGAACCCCTTCCATGGAGTGCAGTTCTTTCATGAGAAGACTGCTGAAGTGTGAGGCCCCCACAGGGTCACAAGTCCTGCCAGAAAACCTTCTCCAGCGTGGGCTCCTTTCTCCATGGCTTCACACGTTCTGCCAGGAGCCTGCTTCAGCACAGCTTTCCCATGGGGTCACAGCCTCCTTTTGGCATCCAGTTGCTCCAGAATGGGTCTTCCATGGGCTGCAGGTGGATATTCACTCCACCATTAAACTCCATGGGCAGAGAGACAGCCTGTCTCACCATCACCTTCACTATGGGCTGCAGGGGAATCTTTGCCCTGGCACCTGGAGGACCTCCTGCCCCTCCTTCTTCACTGACCTTGCTGTCTGCAGATTTGTTTCTCTCACATATTTTCACTATTCTATACCGCTGCTGTTGTTGTTGCGTGTGTGGGCTTTTTCCCCCCCTTCTTAAATATGTTACCACAGGCACATTATCACCGTCACTGATGACCTCAGCCTTGGCTGAAGACAGATCTGTCTTGGAGTCAGCTGGCATTGACTACATTAGACATGGGGGAAACTTCTACTATTTTCTCCCAGAAGCCACCCTTGTAACCCCTCTGCTACCAAAATCGGGCCACACAAACCCAGTACACTTCCAAACATTCAGAAAGGCAATGTTTGAAAATTGAACTAATAGGGAAGGAAGGATGGTTTAATGGATTGATGGCAGGAGGATGTGACTTTAGATGAGAAATGATGATCAACTGAGGATAAACAGAGCAGAACTTTGAAAGTAACAACAGATATGTCATGCTTGATGTAGCAAGAAGCAGTAAAAAGAATACAAAAAACAGATGCTATTGGCAAAGTAATATCATTGAGAATAATAATTCTGGATGCACATAAGTAAGAAACAATTACCAAGACAAATGAAAATGTGGTATAAAAAGCTAGTTAGATGGAAGTTGATCCATACAGGAATTTTAGCTGTTTGGATGCATAGGAAAGGCAGATACTACTGTAGAAAAATAGAGACATAACCAGCAGAATACAGAGAACATCCAGGTTGTGGGTTTGAGTGATAGGCTCAAGGCTGCGTTGTCCACAAAACTCAGGAAAGAAAGTAGAAGATAATATTTTGGTAGGGGAAAGTAAGGTCTGTATTTTAAGTATGACCTTGAGTTGACAGATGTTCATGAAGGGATATCAAGCAGGCTTATAATATTAAAGTCTGAAATAACAATAGAGTATCTTTGTGAGTCACAAATATGTAAAAGATCATTAAATTTTTGATGTCACTGAAGCACCATCACATGTAGTTAGTAGATCATACAAGCTGTTGTTTATGATTGTTTTTTACACATATTGGAAAGGAAGCACCAAAATAATCTCTGGCGCAAGTGATAAACAATAATAGAAAAGTGTTCCCGTGTGACTTACTCTAGGTGATTCTGCTCTGGCAGGGAGGTTAGACTAGATGATCTTTCAAGGTCCCTTCCAACTGCTGACAATCTGTGATTCTGTGGAAAAAAAAAAAAAAAAAGAAAAAAAAAAGGATAATTTCTGTAGTTGTTGGCATCACAGTAAATCTCCTGATTCGGAAGGAATCTGCATGTCACGAGTGGTAATCAAAAAATTAGACAAGTGAAGGACATAGATCAGGTACTATAAATAGTTTGAAAGCTGACGTAGTTTGAGAGCTGGACATATCATCAGGCTTACTCAAACTCCAACATTTGTTTACTGCATTTTCTTTAGCCTAGAGACACCTCCATTCAGTTAACTTTCAAAGTCCTATCCTGGAATCACATCTTTAATAAAACTCATAATTTAAATGCCAAAACCAGGCATTTCTGAGGCTGATTAGTCTTTCTGTTTGAGGCATAGGAGAACATGTCTGTGTTGGGAGCCCAGAGTCCCAGAGTATCCTTGTCTAAAGAAAGTGAATGTCCTGTGTTCAGCTCCCTTTTTTTCTTAAGGTGCTCTAAATCCTTTTTTTCTATTTTGCAGGAAAGTCCACAGTTTCTAGTGAGATACACAGGTGACTGTTCTGAACTTTTCCAGTAGAAGCAATTGCTGTCCATAGAATCGTTCAATATTTGTTGGCTCAAAGATGATCAGATGGGATTTTCTAGCTGACAGCATTCATACAGAATATGGACATAGAACAGCTTTCTTGGTTTTTGTTTGGTCTCTCTTGCTTGTTTTGTTTCATTTTGGTTTTTATAGTTGTGTCTAATGCTTCTGAGGTAAGGCTTATGATCCGAATAGTTCAAAAGACAAACTGTGGCTACACTGAACTAGCCAAATGTTTTTCTCCAGGACACATACATATAGAAAAATTAGGTAAATTCTATGGAAGGGGTTTTAATTTTTTTTTTTTTTTTTATTTTGATCACATGCAAGGATTTTAAGCTAATGTTTTACTGAATTTGGAGAAGTTTACACAGCTAAATGGTTTGTGTAAGACCCAATAAAGTATATAGGCTTTCATATATCATATAAGTTTACAATATATGCGAAGAACATGTAGATAATATCTGTATCAAAATTTACCCAGCAAGAAGGTACTTACTGTTGCTCATAATGATAATGCATAAAGACAGACGTTTAACTATTTTTTTACCTTTTGTCTCACTACACAATTTCAGTGAATGAGCTTCAAATACATTGTTATTTCTTCCTTATGTATGTTCTGGTACATAATATTCCTCCTTGACTGGGAATCCCTCAACCTTTGTTACTCCTCCCCCTCATTTGACACATATGCACATATGCACACAAACTGCAATAAGCTCTCCCACTTCAGCTTTTCAGAGCTGTGTCTTTCTATTTTTAGCTTTTAAAAAATTCTTCCAACCTTATTGGCAAAAAACATCTCCATTATTTTAAGTTCTTCTTTACATTTTCTCTAGGAATGAAATTGGAGCATTTATCTCCACTTGCCATTAAGGCCATACTACAGTACTATTCTCAGGAAGAAGGCTAACAGAATGAATAAATATATAACTTCTGTGATCACAGTCATTATTAAGAAGATTATTCATTAGTTGTGATAATAGTCAACATAATGATGAATTGGCCTGTTTTCAATCTATGTATCTATTTTTATTACTGCAGAGATGGTGGCTTTTTAATAACTGTCTTTCAAGTTTTCAGTAATCCTAAAGAAGATATACTTTGCATTGTTAATAGTAAATTTATAAGCAGTGTGTTTGGTTAATTGTTGCAAATGCCACATTGTGACAAGAGTCATGACCATTCAGTGGAAATGTCCAAAGATGGAGCAGTTCTTGAAACAGTAGTACAGATCACACCTGAAAGAAAGTCACTGCAGAGTGCACAGTTGCTGATTACTAGAATGTGTAAGTGAAAGACAAAACTGATCACGTATGCATTCATTTTAGTATGATATGCTTTTGCAATAACAAGGACACCATATCTAAGTGCATGGATGAATAAACCTGCAGAAATAATGGAAACAGAGAGCTACATGTTTGTAAGATAAGGTCACAGGCTAAAGGGATTTGCTGCTATTTATAAGATTTGCAAAATAAAAGCAATGAAGAATTGTTAGAAGCATGGCTAGAATTAGTGATACGTTTCTGAAATTTCATATGGCTTAGAATGATATCTCTCTCCTGGCAGAAGTGCAACAGAGTGATTAGTATTCCTAGGTCCAGCCAGTTCTGAAGATTATCATAAACTCTGATAAAACGGGCATGTGTTACCCAAATTATCTCCAACATACCATTCACCACAGTGACCAGAATCTCAATTTCTTGTCAATTAAAGGACTACTAACTGAGCCTACTGCTTAACAGAAAACAAGTACCATGGGCTGATCAAGACCCACAAGATCAAGTGGCATTGAGGGGTTCAGCCTGTGTTGCAAAGGGTCCCCTTCCTTTGTAGTAATTCACATTGACTAGGGCAATGGGAAACAGGAAAGGTGTAGGAGAACAGTTAAGTAAGGATATTATGGGATCTAGTGCTCTAGCTTATCTGAGTCAATACAAATCTGAGATGGATTTTAACTACTATACAATCAGTATTCCCAGGGTATGAAATAAATGTGTTTTAAACTGTGACTTTGATAAAATTTTGAGATCTATAACAATTATTTATAAAGTATTTGTGTGTTAAAATTTAAAATGAGGTTTAACTCTGATATTTGCATTTTATGATGCAATGGAAAACATTATTTTCCCTACAGACTGAAGGTACACAATAAATGTTGATTTTTAGCTTAGAATTTACTTATTTTGTTCAAAAATATATTCCAAAAAGCAAAGAATTTCATTATTGCCACTTCTTGTAACATATAGGGTTAAGTTTTGCTGTTTTTCAAAAATCCATGCCTATCTGCAAGTCTTGAAAGGTTTTAGTGAAGACATATGTTTTGCTTCAGTGTTTTGACGTAAAGATAGTACCAAGTTAATTAATTACAACTTGCATATTTGTTGTGAGAAAGTTTCTCTGCTAAATTAAAAACCTAGGACCTTTATCATGTCAATCATAATAGGGTTTCTGCACAGAAACAATTTAAAATGTTAGGACCACCAACTATAAAGTGTGTTTTGGGGACATTGTCTTCAAATGCCTCTACTATTTGTGATATATATGTTATAAAGTAAGGGCCAGGTTTATCAGCTGAGTTAGATCATGTAAATCGATTCTAGAGAGGTCCTAAGAATTCCTTGCTCCAGATTTTCCTTTTTGTCTCTGGGCCTGGGCTTCCCAAAGAACAGTCTCACTCATGAAGGCTGGGGCAAGGAACACATCCAGTACCTCAGACTTTTCTATGCACCATGTCACCAGAGCCCCTGTCCTACTCAGTAGCAGACCCACAGTTTCCCTAGTTATTCTTTTGCTGTTTATGTACTTTCAGAAATACTTTATGTTCTAAAGAAACCTTTTTGTTCTCAACATCCCTCATCAGATTCAACACCAACTTTAATCACAGAATCACAGAATCACAGAATGTCAGGGATTGGAAGGGACCTCGAAAGATCATCAAGTCCAATCCCCCTGCCAGAACAGGAACGCCTAGATTATGCTACACAGGAACGTGTCCAGGCGGGTCTTGGATGTCTCCAGAGAAGGAGCCTCCACAACCTCCCTGGGTAGCCTGTTCCAGTGCTCTGTCACCCTCACTGAGAAGAAGTTTCTTCCCAAGTTTAAGCGGAACCTCTTATGTTCCAGTTTCATCACATTACCCCTTGTCCTATCAGTGGTTGTCACCGAGAGGAGCCTGACTCTATCCTCGTGACACTCACTCTTTATATATTTTTAAACAATAAGGTCACCCCTCAGTCTCCTCCAAACTAAAGAGCTCCAGTTCCCTCAGTCTTTTCTCATAAGGGAGATGCTCCACTCCCTTCATCATCCTAGTTGCCCTGTGCTGGACTCTCTCCAGCAGTTCCCTGTCTTTCTTGAACTGAGGGGCCCAGAACTGGACACAGTATTCCAGACGGGGTCTCACTAACTTGGCTTTAATGGACTTACTTTAATCAAATAAGTAATATTTTAAAGTTACTGGCACAGAAATTCTCTAAAGTTTTGTGAAAAATACATAGAGTGAAATCATGTAATTATCATCATCATGGCTAGGCTTCGTGAACGAAGATATGGGAAGGGCTCTACCTGCACTTGTTACAAGTGCGCTGATGTCTAAAAATCATATGATATCAGGTAAAAAAAATCCCTATCAGCTTCTATTCAGTCCTCAGCTGGTCAAAACAGCCATTCATGTGATCATTCTATATTTAAGAGAAAGAAGGTGTTGAAATGGCAGCAGCTTCAGGATCTGGCCCATACTGAATAATTTCAGTACTTGCAATATATGGAGATTCCCACTGATATGTTTACAAGTGGAACTACAGGGAAGGAGCACCTGTTCCTCATGAGATATTTCAAAAGGTTAATTATCAGTTAAATTCAACAACAAATTTGTATAAAGGCAAAAGAACAATTCATAGCCATGAGCAATATTCTGTAGAAAATGACAATGTACAGTATCTACTCCAGGTCAATTTGCATTCCACTTAGTCTGAGGAAATGAGAATGATGTAGGAAATTTGTGGTGGATGCTGAACACGATCCTGTCATAAAAACTCATTTGGTTAGAAAGACACAGCACCTCTTACTCTGTATAATACTGATGATATGTATATTCTCTTGGATACTGCCACTAGTACAATTTAACATATATAATCTTAGGAAGAATCACAATGTGTTTTTCTATGTTACATATTAAAGTAAGTAGTAGAGTCTGTTGTCAATTTGTGATATTTAATGAGTATCTTTATGCTTAAACTAGTTATCTTTTCCAAGCACTCTTCTGAAGTAGCCCGGAAGCTCAATTTTAAGCATATGCTGAAATTCTTTGATTCCAATGACCTCTGCATCATTCTAAGTACACTTAATGCAGCAGAAATTATCTCTTTTTATTTTCTCTGCTGATGACATAAAATTTGCATTTTTTGTAATGTTCGCAGTCTGGTTTTTTTTGTGTATTCTCATTAGTGTTCTTATTAGCAGATTTGCTGATGTGATTCTATTAATTTTGTATGGGCAATGCAAGGTACTGTTATAGTTTTAGAGGAGATTAAGGATCCTGTTTATGAAATTCTGGACATCCAGAAGAGATAAGTCTTGAAAAAAGAGGGAGGCATATATTTTGACTAATATATTTTAATACAGCATGTACTGAATACAAAGTAAACATCATCGTCCTCTAAAACCTATAAATCTTGTGTGTTTTCTCAATTTTCCTTTAAAACAAAGTTCTGGAAGTTCCCCTCTGGAATTTATTTTGTTTTAAGACAAATATATTTGGGGTCTCATCTTATTAAGTGAACCATGAAGTCTCTGCATTGCCTGAAACAGCTTTGTAAAATTCTACTTGTTAATTACCTTAAGCAACGTTATGTTTACATTTATTTATTTATTTGTTTGCTTGTTTATTTGTTATTTTGTGAGGAAAAGATAAAATTATAATTAGTATTTAATTTTTCCAGAACTGTGGTAGTTGTAACCACATAAAACCAGAAATGTTTCTGATTGGAAGTTGATTTAAGAACCACTATTTTTTTTTGCTAGCAGTCTGAAAAGCTTCTCCACAGACTATACCTTGTCGCAGGGGAGAAGCTTGCATGCCCTTAGGAGGTTGTGAGATATGTTGGTGGTGACGTATTCCTCTGATAGGGTCTCCCATGCCAGACGGGTCTCAGCTGAAGAGTCGGACTAGATGCGTCCACCGGCAGGATGAGCTCGCTAGCCTCCCAGCAACCATCCTAGGAGAAGGACAACTCTAAACCCAAACCTGGGCAGATGGAACTCGTTTAACCCTGTAAGGCCATCCAGCTAAAAGAAGGATACTCTAACTAAACCTACGTCCTGAGGACTTTGCTGTCACCGTCCAAGCTCACTAGGCCCTGGCAGATGAATCTTAGGAGTAAAGGGTGGGCCTAGTCTGTGCACACTGAGCCTCACTTAAAAAATCCATTGCGCAGGCTTGAAGGTTATGCCCATATTTGTAAAGTCCTGTAGCAACAGGCAAGGGATGAAACGGCAGGTGACAAGGTGCACTGGAAGCCACAGACCCAACCCTGCCTGTAGGTGGCTCAAGACATTGGTCACTCGAGACTGACCCCGGAGATGACAGTCTTGTTTGGCAACATCCTGAATGAACAAGCAGCCTTTTTCAAGGAGCGCACTGCTTGCTCCACAAGGAGAGGGGCCTAGAAAAGGCGGCCTAACCAAAGTTCATCTCCACCCTCCACCAGATTGGCTAACTGTGGCCAATGGGCATCTTCTGATGCAGTCGAACAAACACAAAGAGACAAAGGCATACACCTGCCTCCAAAGGTGTGTTCACATTGACGCTTGCATGTTGGAACATTAGAACCATACTTGATACTGTGGACAGTGGATGTCCTGAGCGTCGTTCTGCTCTAATTGCCCACAAACTATCACAACTCACCATTGACATTGCTGCTGTCAGTGAAGTTCGTCTCCATGAGGAAGGCAGCCTCAAAGGACACGGTGCCGGCTACACACTCTATTGGTCAGGCAAACCCAAAACTGAAAGACACCTTTCAGGTGTTGGTTTCATGATTAAAAACTCCATCGCCTCCCAACTTGAAAATCTTCTGACAGGTCATTTCAGTTACATTATGTCCCTACGCCTCCCACTACACAACAAGCAACATGTTGTCTTCTTCAGCATATATGGCCCAACTCTCCAAGCTGACCCTGTGGAAAAAGACAAGTTCTACACCACCTGCGCCGCCTCACCCAAAAGGTTCCTGCAGAGGATAAGATCATAATCCTTGGTGACTTCAATGCCAGAGCAGAAAAGAACTCTGAAGCTTGGAAAGGAGTACTAGACAAGTATGGTATTGCAAACTGCAATGACAATGGTCACCTCTTGCTAGAGTTTTATGCAGAGCAGCAGCTCATCATCACCAACACCATCTTTTAGCAGAAAGACAACTTGAAGAAAACCTAGATGTATCCTCGATCCAAGCACTGGCACCTCATTGACTACGTCTTGGTGCACCAGAGCAATATTCGCGATGTCCATCATACCCAAGTGATGCCTAGTGCAGAATGTCAAACAGACCACTGCTTTGTGCGATGCAAATTTAACCTCCACTTTAAGCCCAAACCTAAGAGGGGTGGCATTCCAAGGAGGAGGCTCCAAGTTAAAAATCTTCTAACAGCTACAATGAGAGACAGCTTCCAGGTAAACCTTCAAACTAGACTTGAAGACCATCTCATAGATCCCTCTCCTGAAGCGTTTTGGCAACATATTAAAAATAGTATCCTCCAGTCTTCTGTAGAATCTTTAGGGTTCTCCTCCAAGAAAAACAAAGACTGATTTGATGAAAGCAATCAAGAGATCCAGAAATTGTTGACAAAGAACAGAAATGCTTACCAAGCACACCTCGCTCAGCCATCCCACCATGTAATAAAAGCAGCCTTTCATCTTGCGTGCAGTAAGCTTCAAAAGAAACTTCAAGACATCCGGAATAAGTGGTGGATCAACATAACGACTCAACTATGTGCTGATTCAGGTGACCACAGAGGATTCTATGAGGCTCTGAAAGCAGTATATGGACCCACACATCATGTTCAACGTCAGCTGCTAAGCGCAGATGGTCAAATGCTTCTCACAGATAAAGCCTCCATCCTGAATCAATGGTCTGAACATTTCCAGACTCTCTTCAGTGTCAACCATGTAGTTCAAGGCTCAGCAATTCGGCACATTACACAACAACCTGTTGCGGGCCTTGCTGGCGCTATAACATTGCAGCCTGTGCTTGGGAAAATACTTTAGATTCTTTGATCCTCGAGGTCAGCCTGCCCTTGATGTGCCTCCCTGAAGCAAAACAAGGTTACAAATCTTTCTTGTTTGTCACTGAGAACAAAGACACTGGACATCTGGAGGTGCAACGTCCTGACAGTTTAAGTGTAGGCATATTAGATGTAACCGCACCAATCAGTAACTGTTGTAGTAGATAGAATGTAGTAATAACCAATGAGATAACAGAAAGTGTAATGTACTGAGAGTTGAAAGAGTATAAATGTTTGGTAGAAAAGAATAAAGTTGGATCTGTTTGTTCGCGCTCATATTGAGTCGTTGCCTGCAGTTCCTGTTTCTCCAGCATGAGGCTCCCCGCACAACCGGTGAAAAATGAATTGGATATAGCCCCTACTGTGGGAGAGACTCTCAAGGCCACACAGCAGGTGAAAACTGGCAAGGCAGCTGGGATTGATGGAATCCCACCTGAAGTCTGGAAGCATGGAGGCCAAGCACTCCATGCTAAATTTCACGAGCTTGTTGTACGTTGCTGGGAAAAAGGCAAACTACCACCAGATCTCCGTGATGCAGTCATCATCACCCTGTACAAGAAGAAAGGGGAAAAATCAGACTGTTCAAATTACCGAGGTATTACTTTGCTCTCTATTGCTGGTAAAATCTTTGTAAGAATGCTTTTGAACAGACCAGTACCAGCTATCTCAGAAGAACTTCTGCCTGAAAGTCAATGTGGTTTCAGAGCCAACAGGAGTACCACAGACATGGTATTTATTCTCAGACAACTGCAAGAGAAGTGTAGGCAACAGAACAAAGGACTCTGTGTAACTTTCATTGACCTCACCAAAACTTTTGACACTGTGAGCAGAAAAGGTCTTTGGCAGATCTTGGAATGAATAGGATGTCCTCCCAAGTTCCTCAAAATGACTATCCTATTACACGAGGATCAGCGCCGCCAAGTCAGATCTGGTGATGCACTCTCTGAGCCCTTCCCAATAACCAATGTTGTGAAACGAGGTTGCGTTCTCACACCAGCTCTATTCACAATCTTCTTCAGCATGATGCTTCAAAGGGCCACGGCAGACCTTGATGAAGATAACAGAATTTACATCTGCTATTGTACCGATGGTGACGTATTCAACCTAAGGCGACTGAAGGCCCACACTAAGACCCTAAATAACCTTGTCTGTGAGCTGCTTTTTGCTGATGATGCCGCCCTCGTTGCTCACACAGAAGCAGCTCTGTAGCGCTTAAGATCCTGCTTTGCAGAGGCTGCTGAGCTTTTGGGGCTAGAAGTCAGCTTGAAGAAGACAGAAGTTCTTTACCAACCTGCACCTCAGGAAGTCTCCCATCATCCCCACATCACCATAGGCAAGTCAGAGCTTAAGTCAGTCCAGCAGTTCAACTATCTAGGAAGTATCATTTCCTCAGATGATGAGATTCACAAAGAGAGAGGCAACAGGTTAGCAAAGGCATACAGAGCTTTTGGAAAACTCCATAAAAGAGTCTGGTGCAATAAACACCTGAAGAAAAGTACAAAGATCAGTGTCTACAGAGCCATTGTACTGCCTACTCTTCTATATGGGTCTGAGTCATGAGTCATCTATTGCCACCACCTGCGACTCCTCGAACGCTTCCATCAGCACTGACTCTGTACAATCTTAAACACCGACTGGACTGACTACGCGACTAATGTTACTGTCCTTGAACAGGCAGGGGTTACCAGTATGGAGGCCATGCTGCTGAGGACACAGCTGCACTGGGCAGGGCATGTCTCCTGGATGGAGGATCACCGCCTCCCTAAGGTTGTGCTCTATGGTGAACTCACCACCGGCTGCCGCAACAGAGGAGCCCCAAAGAGGAGATACAAGGACTCTCTGAAACAATACCTCAGTTTTGGCCATATTGACTACCATCAGTGGTCCACTCTGGTCTCCAATGGGGAGACGTGGAGACACACCATCCATAACACTGCTGCCTCCTTTGAGAACGCACGTAGAATTAGTCTCAAGGAGAAAAGACAATACAGAAAGAATCGTGCCTCGCCAATACTGCCTAAGGAGAGTTTCCACTGTGCCTTTTGCAACTGGACTTGCCTATTCTGCATCAGCCTTTTCAGCCATCAGCACGTTTGTAGCAAGTGTGGGTAGAGCCCTTCCCATATCTTCATTCATGAAGCCTAGCCATGATGATGATGATGACAAGTCTAAAAAAAAAAAAGAAAAAAATATGTTATGTCCTTACTGAAAGTAAATAAATATAAACATTCTTTGCTTTACTTCTAAAATGAAAAAAAAAAAGAAATATCACCATGTTTATACGCACATGTCATTTAATATACAGAAGAGGAATATGAATTTTGGCAGTAGAAGATCTAATTTACTATTAACACAAGCCAGTAGAACTTCTCCAAAAGTTAACGATGTTTCTGCAGTTAGGAATTCAGTTCTAAGTTGTTTGCCGTTTTGGTAAGTGTTTTAATTTCATTCAGTCCATAAGATCCTCTTTTGCAGTCATGAGGTTGCAATGGCTCTACAGTGGAACCGCCTCTCAGTCTTTGGAGATTGTAGCTGGATCCAGGTTGAGAATTGGTCATGTTGTACCTATGAAAGTTTGTTTGTATGAGAAAAAAATTATATAAAACCAGAGGCAATTCACTAAAACTTCGTATAAAATGTACTGAAGTTGCAGAAAGGTGCAAGTCAGGCCATCTCAAACTGTACTACAGACTTGAAATAAATCCCTCACCTATTAGGATAGTTACTTTGTCCTTAGGACTATCATGAGATGAAAGTTCTATCCATAACTCTATCATTTATTCTTCTTTATATAGTACTCCTATCAACCTTATCATCATAAGGTTTCCAAAAGTGGACGGGGATCTCATTTAAGGCATTTTCATTTGAGATAACAACCCTAGTTGCTCTTTTAGAGATTAATAGGTACTTTAAGGACAGAATTCACTTCCTCAAATAGATATCTAAAGTAGGTCAGATGAATCATACACCCTGTGTGCTTATTTCTCTTTGTTGTCTGTAAATCCTCAGATGACTAGTGCAGTTAAAAAGGAAATGTATCAGATTCAGCATACCCATATTGGCATAACAAATGCTTGTCTAGGTAATATCTGAACTATGTAGGGAGTTGCCAGAGGAAGTCTTCCTAAATCAAGACAGCAAAGACCCTACCTCAGAGGGGAAACAGAAGAGTTACTCCATGTTCACACAGTTAAGATATATTTCTGCTCTGAGTTGCTATTGTAAAACTGACAAGAATCTGCCCACATGAGCTTCAATCCTGAAGAAACTGAGCTGTCAGTTATAGAGTCAAAGAAAAGGATTGGGAAAAAAAATTAAGATGACATCTTAGCCTACTTGCAGCCTAATGAAGGCTTAATATGCCTGTAACACTCTTGACAGGTATTTATTTATCCTGCTTAAAAAAAGACTATCCCATTGTGGCTACTCATGAGAGAACTTTAAAGTTTCCCCAAGAAGCCTTTTGTCCCTGTACTTTAGTATCCTTATCAATAGTATTCTGTTTGGTTTGCTACAGTTGAAGACTTTTTTCTTTTTTTTCAGTTCTCATCTTAAAGGATAGGATCTCGACATTTTCTTCGTCTACCACCCTAAAACAACTTTCATATATACTTGAAAACTTCTTTCAGTATTTTTTCTCAAGGTTAGTCCCAGTACTTTTAGTCTTTTCTTGTAGGTGATGTTTCTTAAACCTCTAATCAACAAGAAATTTCAAGAAGACTTGTCCTCAGTGAGGAAAAATATTTCTACTAACATACATCTACTACCTGTACAATGCAGCTTGGAACTCTTCTTTACAGGGGATAAAAAATGTACCAGAGAGCTGTATGTCAGGAAAACAATCAGCAGAAATTTCTCCTCTTCTTTTTTCTGAATTAGTTTCTTGCCTAAGATAGAAGGGTAAAAAGAATATATTTAAAAGATAATTTTAAGATTGGTATATTAAAAAGTTAATTTTTAGATGGATAAATTTAGACAGTTTATAGAAAAATGGTGCTGCTTCTATGAACAAATCAAAGATTGTTTTATTTGATTTACTGCCATTTTCAGCTACGAGGAATTAGAGCTTACAAACACAATTAAAAGGAAAAAAAATTACAAATTCTTCAATACTGTCAGTGTTTAAAAATTTTAAAAAAATCATTAGTAAGCTCCTACTTTATCTTTTCTTTTAATAATTGTTTGTATTTTTTATTTCTTTTTCTCCGTGACATATGCTCCTCAGCATGCCAGGATACGATCACAGAATCATTACTTCTAAGTTCCTCTGTAAACTCAGTGCTTAAATAACAGCTATTATGACCATTAAACTGAATGTCCCTGCCCATGGTTGGAGATTGAACTAGATGATCTTTGACCATCACTTCCAATCCAAGCCATTCTATGACCCTGTGAAAATGTCCTTCCTCTGTGTCCATTGACAGATACTACTCAGGGTCTCTCTTAGTGCTTCTCTACTTTCACCATTAAACATGTTTTCACAACATTTTCCTTATTGCACTAAAGTCTGGTACTATTGGTTTTTTTTTTAATTTTCTGCCCTTGACCTGTAAAACAGATTGTTGAGTTTCTTTACATGACAGTCTCTTATGGACATGAAGTCTGTCATCATGTTCCTCTCTTAAATACAACAGTAGTTATGATAAGAATCATAGAATCATAGAATGTTAGGGATTGGAAGGGACCTCGAAAGATCATCAAGTCCAATCCCCCTGCCAGAGCAGGAATGCCTAGACTATGCCACACAGGAACGTGTCCAGGCAGGTCTTGAATGTCTCCAGAGAAGGAGACTCCACAGCCTCTCTGGGCAGCCTGTTCCAGTGCTCCGTCACCCTCACTGAGAAGAAGTTTCTTCTCGAGTTTAAGCGAAACCTCTTATGTTCCAGTTTCAGCCCATTACCCCTTGTCCTATCAGTGGTTGTCACCGAGAAGAGCCTGGCTCCATCCTCCTGACACTCACCCTTGATATATTTGTAAACATTAATGAGGTCACCCCTCAATCTCCTCTTCTCCAAACTAAAGAGCCCCACCTCCTTCAGTCTTTTCTCATAAGGGAGATGCTCCACTCCCTTCATCATCCTAGTTGCCCTGTGCTGGACTCTCTCCAGCAGTTCCCTGTCTTTCTTGAACTGAGGCGCCCAGAACTGGACACAGTATTCCAGATGGGGTCTCACCAGGGCAGAGTAGAGGGGAAGGAGAACCTCTCTCGACCTACTAACCACCCCCCTTCTAATACACCCCAGGATGCCATTGGCCTTCCTGGCCACAAGGGCACACTGCTGGCTCATGGTCATCCTGCTGTCCACCAAGACTCCCAGGTCCCTTTCCCCTACACTACTCTCTAATAAGTCATTCCCCAACTTATACTGGAACCCGAGGTTGTTCCTACCCAGATGCAAGACCCTACATTTACCCTTGTTGTATTTCATTAAATTTTTCCCCGCCCAACACTCCAGCCTGTCCAGGTCTCGCTGGATGGCAGCACAGCCTTCTGGTGTGTCAGCCACTCCTCCCAGCTTGGTGTCATCAGCAAACTTGCTGATAGTACTCTCTAGTCCCTCATCCAAGTCATCGATGAATATATTGAATAATACTGGTCCCAGTACCGACCCTTGAGGCACTCCACTGGATACAGGTCTCCAACCAGACTCCGCCCCATTGACCACAACTCTTTGGCTTCTTCCCCTTAGCCAGTTCACAGTCCACCTCACTACCCGAGAGTCTAGACCACACTTCCTCAGTTTAGCAGCAAGGATGCTGTGGGAGACTGTGTCAAATGCTTTACTGAAGTCAAGGTAGACCACATCCACCGCTCTGCCATCATCTATCCACCTTGTTATATCCTCATAAAAGACTATGAGGTTAGTCAAGCACGACTTCCCTTTCGTGAAGCCATGTTGACTGTCTCTAATGACCCTCTTATCCCTGATATGCCTTGAGATGGCACCAAGGATAAGTCGTTCCATCACTTTCCCAGGGATGGAGGTGAGGCTGACCGGTCTATAGTTACCCGGGTCCTCCTTCTTGCCCTTTTTGAAGACTGGAGTGACATTTGCTTCCCTCCAGTCCTCAGGCACCTCTCCCGTCTCCCAAGACTTGGCAAAGATGATGGAGAGTGGTCTAGCAATGACATCAGTCAGCTCCCTCAGCACCCGTGGATGCATCCCGTCTGGACCCATGGATTTATGGATGTCCAGATTGCTTAATTGGTCCCTAACCCAGTCCTCATCGACTAAAGCAAACTCCTCCACTGCCCTGACTTCCTCTGGGGCCTCAGGGGAACGGGGCTCCTCAGGACAGCCTCCGGCAGAGTAGACAGAGGCAAAGAAGGCATTCAGTAACTCTGCCTTCTCTGTATCATCTGTCACCAAGGCACCCACCTCATTCATCAGTGGGCCTACATTGCCTCTGGTGTTAGTTTTATCTGCCACGTATTTGAAAAAACTCTTCCTGTTGTCCTTGACCCCTCTCGCCAGGTTCAATTCTAGGGAGGCCTTTGCTTTCCTAGTTGCCTCCCTACATCCTCGGACAACAGCATCATATTCTTCCCAAGTGGCCAGCCCTGCCTTCCAAGATCTGTAAATTCTCCTCTTGCCCTTGAGCTTACCCAGCAGATCCCTGTTTAGCCACGCAGGTCTCCTGGCTCCCTTCCTTGACTTCCTACGTGTCGGGATGCTCTGATCTTGAGCACGGTAGAAGCAGTCCCTGAACGCTAACCAACTATCTTGGGCCCCTTTACCTTCAAACAGCCTTGCCCATGGGATTTTCTCTAGTAATTGCTTGAAAAATCCAAAGTTTGCCTTGGCAAAGTCCAGGGTTGCAATTCTGCTTGCTATTTTGTTTCTGCTACATGACTGCGGGTCCGAGGTCCGACTGTGGGTCGGATCAGGGCGGCAGACAGGGCCCTCTGATCCCCTCAAGAGGGAGTCTCCAATTACAATTACCCTCCTTTTTTTCTTAGATGAAGAAGTCCTAATGCGTGTATCCGAGTGACTCACCCTAGACAGCCCTATGGGTGAACCCTCCACTGACTCTTCCTTTGCCTGGCTCACGTTGTCTAGAGCCCCATACCTGTTTTGCAGGGGCAACCGGGCAGGTGAGGGAGGCCGGGCAGGGATTTTCCTTCCTCTCCTGGCAGGTACCTGCTTCCACTCTTCCCTATACTTTAGGTCCCCCCCTTTCGCCTGATGGCCAGAGGTGGGGGGATATTCAGCTCTTTGCGGAGCTTGCTGCTCGCCATTCAGGACGTGACTCCACCGATCTGTCTCTCTCTCTGACTCCCTAATGCTCCTCAGCCTTTCTACTTCCTCTTTCAGTTCAGCCACCAGGCTCAGCAGATCGCTCACCTGGTCACATCGGGCACAAGTGTCACTTCCACTACCCTCCATGGCCAGTGCCAGGCTCCAGCACTCTCTGCAGCCCGAGTCCTGAACACCCACATGCTTACGTGGGGCCTCTGTCTGGGTGCCCACAGTTTTTCTAAAAACCATTGACCTGGTGGCAACCATAGTTGGCTCTACAATACAAAGACTCTCCGGAAAGCTATGCACGGAATAGTTTACAGGCCTTTTAAGTACTTGCCTTTTAACAAAGACTTACCCTTTTGTTCAGTGAACAGGAACTAGTCCCTGCCCTCCCCAAGGTTTCTTATACCCTGAGGGCACAGTTAACAGCTGATCACCGTGTTTAAAATCGCCGCGCCGCTGAGGGTGGCTCTGCCCACGCTATCTCGGGTGTCCGCCCTGGAGCTGCCGGTGCGGCCTCAGGTGTGGTTGCTGTAGCCGGCTTAAAAAAAGCCCCCCAAAAGCTTTTTGCCAGCCTTTTTTTTGCTTAGATTCCTTCCCCAGTGCAGTCTTACCTGCTCTGAAGCTGGGCTCGACAGCAAAATGGCCTTTACCTCCTGATCACCGTGTTTAAAATCGCCGGGCCGCTGAGGGTGGCTCCGCCCACGCTATCTCGGGTGTCCGCCCTGGAGCTGCCGGTGCGGCCTCAGGTGTGGTTACTGTAGCCGGCTTAAAAAAAGCCCCCCAAAAGCTTTTTGTCAGCCTTTTTTTTGCTTAGATTCCTTCCCCAGTGCAGTCTTACCTGCTCTGAAGCTGGGCTCGACAGCAAAATGGCCATAAGGATGGTACATAAGCTTTTTGGCAGTTCGGAATAACTCTCTTGTACCTGAGATTTTGAAGTTTAGTAGTCATGTGCATTTCAAAGCACAAGACTGCTCAGTGAGTCCCTACAAAACAAGATCATACACAGGAGACAGTCAAAGGTGATGTGTTCGTGAGGAATAGGGAATAATGCAGGGAGCAACCACAGCCATTGTAAGGAAGATTGTTTAGCTAAATGGTTTCATCAGCTGTGTGGATAAACTGTTTGTATAAACAACCTTCCCTGAATTAATTTAGAAAAGTTTTAATATCTTCCTGAGCTAGCCTGACCAATCAACATTGGGGAAGTATATACATGACTCAGCCCAACAAAAAGTATGAAAAGTGAGCAACCAACAAAATGATCTTTGGAGAGGGCTGCAGGGCCGAGCTGGCTTTAACTCGTGTATTCCTTCCAGGCAACTGAAGAAAACCAATGTGGTAATTGGTAGTATACAGAGACTGGAAATGAGAATGAAGTTTATATCTTGATACAGTTGTAAACTGTTATTGCTATATCATGCTTACATTGTGATTTCAGTGTGTTGCTGTATCACTCTGTTAAATCAATAAATAAGAGGAAAATCTGGTGAGGAAAAGCATCTAGAGGCAAAGAGAGGAGTTGATTACAAGTGAGTGTTGACTAAAAATATTAAAGAATAAGTTAAAAAGATAAAAAAATGAAAAAAACTGATGATGACTAAATGCAATGAGAGAATTGAAAAAATCAACAAAGAAAATTAACAGTAGAAAAATTAGGAGATAAAAATATAATTAAGATGTCCAAAAAATCTAAGATAAAAAAATAAGAAATACAACTTACAACATGGTGAAAGGAATAAAAAGAGAAAAAAAAATGCTAAAAGCAACTCTGAATTTAAAAGAAGTTGACAGGTGATGATGTTGAATAAGTAAGACATAGAGAGATCTTGAGACATGCTTATATTTTATAATGCAATTGACTCAAAAAAAAAAAGTAATTGAAAGGATTTTTTTTGTTTTGTCTTAATACTTGTGTTGATTCTTCCAAGCTACTGAAGAATAGCTTGGGTAATAGAATGCTGAATCAAAGGACACATTTAACTCAGATGATGTCAAGAAGAAAATATGGCAAAATATTATTTTCTTAGATTCAAAGTGCTGCTGGGTGGAATGAAAGCAATGAAGCCAAAAAATCCTTTAGTCATTTTTTTCTTTCAATAACATAATTTCCTTCTACTTCTTTTGTACTCCCAACCTAATCCAATGCTTAAAAAAAGAAATTTTATTTTTCATGAAAAACATAATCGTAAATGTTGTCCTGTATCATTCAGGTTATTACTTGTTATTCCACATTCTTGTTTCAGCAACTGAACACTTGTGGAAATGTTCTTAATTCCAAAAGTTTCACAGATATTAACAGGAGTGAATATTTGTTTTAAAAATCTTACCAGAATGCATACATTATTTACCATTCATTATTCACTATTCAACATCTGCTATTCATTATTCATTCATATACTACAATGATGAGCTGCTCCATTATAAGTATGTAAATGGATAGATGATATAGCTTAAATAGTTTCAGTCCATCTATTAGACAGAAGCAATATCATGATGTTGTAGATGACTAATCACACATCATGAATGTTGAACAGAGAATAGTCTAAATTAATATTTTGGAAAAAGCCTGTAGACCAGAAGTAGTTTGTCCAAAATATTTGTCCAAAACTTGCATATAACTAGATATCAGGATTCACTTCTGAATGATTCAGGAACAAAATGGGCTAAAGGCCCATTGGAGAGAGTTTTAAAATTGGTGGAAAGATCTTCACTGTCTTCAAATAACTTTTGGATAAGTTCTTCAAATGTGTAATAGACATTATTTACAGTAAGTATTCCAGGCAAACAGTGCCCAATCATGCATTGTTAATAAAGTTTCTGTGCTTTAAGGGAAAAGAGAAAAGATATATACATATTTTCTCCCAAAGA
The DNA here is from genome assembly GCA_020746105.1 of Trogon surrucura. Taxonomy (NCBI): domain Eukaryota; kingdom Metazoa; phylum Chordata; class Aves; order Trogoniformes; family Trogonidae; genus Trogon; species Trogon surrucura. Next base: position 37,543,466 of record CM036617.1, read on the forward strand.
TACAATTTAAAAATCTGCCACTGCATCTTATTTCCTTATACCTTTCCTGCCCACTTACCCCCCCGCAAGAAAGGGGAAAAAAAATTTTTTTTCACCATGCATAAAAAAAACCCTCTGCCTTTTTAAAATCAAAGGGAAGACAAATCATTCTTGCCTATATAACACTGAAAATATAACTATGACTTTTTAAAAGAACATCTAACACCTGTGCGTTCATCTTGATCCCTGGGATTCACTATGGCTAGTTTAGCCTGGGTGCAATTTGCATACTCGAGCAGTGAAAGTAGTTCACTGGTTTTGATCTTTCCATGCTCTGAGACAAACATGTCAATTACAGTTTGTTTTCTTGAAGACAAAACTCTGGTGCTTTGCATTGTTTTGTACAGTAAACACTGAAAGTATCTGATGTTTGTTCTGAAGAGCTTATGATCTAATTGATCTTCGTGTGAGGAAAATGAAAAGGTCTTGCACTGAAGCTTATGGAACTCCTACACTGATTAGAGTCCAATTCAAGATCTATGATGAAAGCTTTCCTTTTGATCTGTATACCAGAAAGATTATTCAGAAGCAGAGTGATATCTAAGAGACTAAGTGTTTTTGCTAAACTGTGTCAACAACTTTTTTCAAAGCTTAGAGAAAAACGCAATAGCAGATAAGATTCATCCTCAAGCACCAGTAACAGCTCTGGATGTTTTGTATATTGTCTATTTAAAGCATGGAGCAGAAAAAAGCACAAGTTTACAGCAGCTGCCAAAAGATTTAAAACAAAACTCGAGAACTTAAGTACTTGACAATGTTTTGATGACCTCCCAGTTTTTTTTTTTAATAGATAACCATGTAGTGCTTCATGCAGTTAACATAAATCACAGTATTATCAAGAAACAGTTTTTATTTTTTTTTCCCACTCTTGCTTCCATCTTTTTCAAAACTTGGTGATTCGTGAAGCAGTTCTTGAATTTCATTAAGATGATCATGCACTGCTTAGGAGTTGCCCTCATTAAATAAAAATGACCTATTTTTGTAGAAATGAACTTAATTTACCAAGCTTATGATTTTCTTCTGAAATCAAAAGAAGCTACTATTGGAAGGCAAACTCCTGCAGTGAATTTCAAAGCTTTTGTTCAGATTTTCTTTTTTATGTTGATCACACCATTAGGGCTCACCAGAAATGGTTTCCAAGTTACTTTTTCTATACAATTTTCCACGATGTGGGAATCAGGAACAATCATCAATGGAAATAGAGTTAAAAACTGTATTCTTTTCCTAATGCTTCCTGAAACTTCAGAGCACAGCTTTACAAATATTTTGGCATGATCTGAAACTACAAAAACAGTCAGGGTCATTCAAGCAAAAGACGAGCAGTAACAGGTCAGTTAAAGAAACATACCAGTTTGATACCCTTTAGACACTTCTTCACTATCTCAAATATCAACTGATTTTTACACAGCAGTTTGTTGAGAAAGCAGGAAAAATGGTATGAAATAAAATTAGTACACAGCCAGATTAATTTGGATCTTTTAACAGTGTGCTTATTTTAGATTGACGTGTAATTTGTAAGGCTAGAAACAGACACTGTATTCTGATGCACAACTGATCCTTGAGGAGAATAGGTGTTTGCCTTAGAGTGAAAAGGTGAGAGGATCCATTAGCAATAACAGTGAGAATCATAGAATACAGGCTATGCTGTTTTGAAGAGCGTCTATTAACAGCCTAGAATATGGCAGGTTTGTGTTGCAGTGTAAGACTTCAAAGGAAGTAAAAGCTGCCTGCATAGGACTAGAAAAGTAGTGTATTTAATTTCAAGACAAGCTCTCACAGAAGAAGGAAATGCTCTAGTTGCCTCACTTGTCCACTTTTAATCACTAACATAAAAAAAGATATTTCAGGAAAAGCATAAAACTATTGATACCGGAATCTTTCAGTAAATTCACCTTGTGTTTTTTCCAACATAAACAACTTTAAATTCTCCCTCAAGTTATAAGGAAAGATGAAACTGCAGTCAAAAGTGTGTTTTATCAAGTGATGAAAAAATAACCCTTCTTTGGAAACTTCAGGGTGAAAAAGTTACTATTTTGTAGACTGGATTATCCTTTGAGATACTTTTCTTGTGTACCTGATAGATGTTTAAAAGCATTGAATCATTTTTTATTAATTTGGTTGATTTGCTTGTTGACTTAAGAATATAGGAGTTAAATTTATGACCTTGCTATGTGGGGGACAGGAACAGAGACAGTGGAAAGAACCTTACAAAACAGCAAGATACCTGGAATTCATTCTGAAATATTAATTATACATCTGGCAGTACAAAAAGCCTGATTCATAGCCCATTGAAATAAATTAATTATGTATCTGGCAGACTCCAAAATCCACTGAAGCCAAAGGAAGTCTTAGGAGTCTTTGACTCCACTGGGCTCTGGATCAAACTGTAGGAGGATGAGCAGGATGAGACAGATAGGAGCAGATCACCAGCTCTGCTGAGAGCAGAACAATCTCAGATCAAACAGATGACAGCAGCAGGTGGCACTGTGTGAACACCCTCCAGCCATTAGAAATTTGTCTCCAACACAGGTTGGAAGGCAAGGGGGGTATGCCTCTCACCGAATTTGTAAGTGTCCTATGTATTTTTATTCTCCGTAAATCTCAGAGAGAGGTGGTTAAGGATCTTGAAACAAATAGCTTGCCGATGAAAGTACAAAAAGAAAGAAGAGGTGTCAAAAGCAGCGTAGCCAGCATTTTAAGGGACATGATTTTGCCCCTCCAATCTGCTTTAGTAAGAACCCACCTGGAGTACTGTCTCCAGCTCTGGGGTCTTCATGGCAGGAAAGGCATGGACCTGTTGGAGCAGGTGCAGAGGAGGCCCACAAAAACGGTCAAAGAATTGGAGCACCTCCCTTCTGAAAAAAACACTGAGAGAGCTGGGGTTGTTCAGCGCCAGAAAAGGCTCCAGGGAGATATTATTGCAGCCATTTAAAACATGGGACAATCTTTTTAACAGGGCCTATTGCAATGGAACAAGAAGTAATATTATTAAATTAAAAGAGGGTCAATTTAGGCTAAAAATAAAGAAGAACAGAGTACTCTGTGATTCTATGAAAACCTCACCTTAGTTGCTGGGATACGATCTCCCCTAGGTTGCAGCAGCACATTTGGAAGACTAAAATTTCTATCTGCTGGACACTTCTGAGGGATGAAGTGGAAGTTAGAATTAGAGATGTCTTGAGACAGAAGAAAACAACAAGTGAAGGAAAAAAACAAAACAGCAAAAAAACTATAAATAACACGAACACCACCAAGATTTTTCTCTGCTTTCCTGCTTGTGCACTTCTTGCATGTAATTCTCTTTTTATTGAATAATGAGCAAAGAAGCTTGATGACTTTCTAAAAGACAAATGGAGATTTTCCTTTTTTTTGATACTGTTTTAACTCAAATGGAGCAGTGTAATGTCTCTTCCTATTCAACCTCTGAGACATTTGCATAGCAGAGTACTGAAAACTTAAGTAGTGTTTCATTCAATGTCTCCCACCTCAATGCGTAAAGGTTGTGTTCCGTTTTTCTTTCTTTGTGTATGTGTGTGTGCGTTTGTGTGTGCATTTGTATGTAGACAAGAATATATAGACATATCTGCATACAGTCATTTTTTTGCATGTACAAATTGTTACACTGTGAGAACGGACAGTTATAAACCTCCAAAATAAAATTAACAACCAAAACACTATAAATATCCCTGATCTCACAGTTTACTGATATTGACTGGGAAAGAGTTAATTTTCTTCAAAATAGCTTGTACTGAGCTATTTGTGAGGACATCATGCTCAGCTTAGAAAGCTGGGGAAGGAAGAAGGAAGGGGGTTACGTTCACAGTGATGGTGTTTGTCTTCCCAAGTCACAGTTGTGCATGACAGACACTTGTTTTCCTGGAGATGGTTGAACACCTGAATTCCTTGTTTTGATATGCTTGTGTGCACAGCTTTTGCTTTACCTGTTAAATTGCCTTTCTCTCAACCCACAAGTTTTCTCACTTTCACTCTTTCATTTCTCTGCCTCATCCCACTGGGGGAGAGTGAGTGAGCGGCTGCATGGGGCTGAGTTGCCTATGGGAATTTAATCACGACACACACAGTGCAAAAAATAGAACTAAATTAAATCGATACAGTATAATTTAATATGTCCCCGTACTTCCCATATCTTTGGGAGAAGAATAGGACACGTCTTTACTCAGGAGAAATGTGATTCTGGCAACCTTCTCACCTTTTCACACAACAGTAGCAGCAGAAATGAAGGGAAAGCAACAATTCTCAGAAATAAGAGGGATGGAGCCTGGATTGCTCAGTACCGACTTCAGCAACAAAAGCTTGTGAGATGTCCTTTTCATTTCATGGTAGAGAATGGATATTTCTAACAGTGTTATACACACAACACTGTGAAATACAATAAAAAAAAAAAAAGGAAAAAGAAAGAAGGGAAGAAAACTGTTGTAAGGTTCGTCGCAATTACTATGAAAAATTGGAATCTTCCAGGAAGATTTGTAATGGTGGAACAGAGATAAACCACGACCTTAACAAGATTAGAAGATTACTAACTGGGAAAGCCTATAGTAATGACAATTTAGGATATTTGTTCTGTGTTTCTGAAACTGGGTAATTTCTGTCTTGTCTTAAGAAAAATAAAAACCTAAATCCTTTGTATTATTGATTCTGGTTTGTTGGGGTCTTATTGTTGAGTTGGGGTTTTTTTTGTAGTTGTGGTGCAAACTAATCACCCTACATGATGATATGCTAAATTTCATTATTGCAAGTACTACAAAAGTGCAAATGAGAACTTTATTGAATAGAGGTTGCATTAAAATCTTATAAAAATATGAAAAAATCATATTAGGAGAAGCTGATGTAATGGTACTGTGGGTTTTTTTTAAAAAAATAGCTTAAGTATTTTGAATTTTTCCCTCAGAATGTATGGTGATAGTGTTTACATGCACATCAGTTATCATAAATACTTCGGTACTGTAATTCCACTTGTTTAAAATTTAATACATGTGCATTGTCGTAGTTGTTAGTCTTGATTAAAATACTATAAAGCCAGCTCAGATTTCTGAAATTTTTAAAAATATCATTTACCTACTGCTTAATAACAGAAGACTGTAATAGACCCTTATCTTCATTAATATTATTTATCAGTGGCATAATTACATACAAGTAAATGAAACTGAATTGCATCAGAATTGAATTAATGCAATGATAGTTACTTATCTGCACCCTAAGACCACAACTGTTCAATTACTCTGAGGCTGAAAACAAACATAAATTGAGGAAAGATTTTGGAAGGCTTCTAGCTAAATCCACAGTACTATAAGCGTAAAGGCCCTCAAGTTCTTCTTTACATCTCCCTCCAAAATTAATTCTGAAATTTTTCATATGGGAACAATGTGTAACATATGTATAAGGGGCAGTGGACAGTACGTCTATGAAATGGCTTTTATTTAAAGATCTGTCTCATTAATTTTAACATTTTGTGAAACAGATCATGACCTTGCTCTGTTCAGTAATACTTATCCTTCTATAAGATGATTTCTACATATTTTATATAAAAAATATATTTTTAAAAATCTTAGTGTAAAACCATGGATTCTGACTTATCTTGGAAACGTTAAAAATCTAAAGGCTTTTTTACTGAAATGTTATAATTGTTCATGAATTATATAACTTTATCATTCACTACAGTTTATGAGTGTTGTTTCATTTTTCATTATATGTGGTATGAATTAATACAGAAAACTAGAAATAGCTGAAGTATTAAATCTATCATAGAATTAACTTAGAAACATGAATGTGTTGAATATCAAAAGGTTATGAGATCTAATACAGCAAATGCCAAAACTAATATTGAAAAAGTATTGGTTTTCATCACTACCATTTATTGGTCCACTGTTAAGATTGTAAATGTAAACACGAATGCTGTCTTAATGATTTTAAATAAAGCTAAAATCAAGAAGAAATCACAGGAATAACTTACACTAACCAAACAAGAAATGAGAACAAATAACACCATGTCAATGGTCCAGTGCTGTAATGATTTTAAATTAGAAAAGCAACATTTACAGAACAGGTTGCTCATTTAACATTTTTAGGATCTGTCAATAAGATCACTTTTGGCATGAAACAGCCAATTTATTTTGATTAAAGGAAAATCTCTCAATGAAAATAATCTTGAGCAAATACCAGCAGGGGTTCTTTACTTGCTCAGTGCCTAGAGCATTCCTGCGTATTGCAAGGGTTTGAGAAAGAAGCAAATAGTGCTTGAGGATCTGAAAAAAATGTCAACACAGCTTGTACATAGCCTGTTTTGGTTACTAAAGAATATTGTTCCAACAAAGAGCGGGAAGATAGAGAACTGATTAACTCTTTGGTTGCACTGTTGTTATTTACAACGTGCTGCTCAATGAATGGTGAGAGTGCTCTCTCTTACTGAAATAACCTGAGTTCTGATGAGTCAGTCATGCTGAGTAAAGCTGATATCAAATAATGCTTAACAAAGATTATCTTATTGTTAGTGTTTTGTTTTGTTTTGATTTTCTGTGAAAAACAATCATGTCTATGAAGGACTCTGTGAATGTAGGTTTCTTCCAGTCTGATGCACACGTTGGATCTTTGGAGATCCATTTACTTGCAAGGGAAATATAATTCATATTAGTGATATAATGACTAAAGAAACACAGTCCAAGAGGTACTATTCTACTAGGTATAAATGTGTTGTGCTTGATATTCTTATTTATTTTAGCTGCTACAACATTTCTATGTTGGCCTTACAAGGAGGTAAGGTGTCAACTAGATGAGGAGCCTATCCCTTTAAGACTTTGTTTAGTTCCTTTTATTCTAGAATTTAACAAAAAAAAATGCTTTAAATCTTGTGTAAAAAGTAATCGTGAGGAAATTACAAAGAAACATAGCAACATATTACTTAATACCACATTAAAAACAGAATATGGTTGTATAAGTCATGTGTTTGTTTGTTTTTTCAGAAGATCATGAATATACCAATACCAAGGTCTTCCTCCTGTGTTCAAATGCTTTATTTTTCTTGGGAGATATTTTCTGGTTTTGGTTTTTGAGCTGCAAGCCAAATACTTCTGTTTGCAAATGTGAAAATATCCAATTTTTTTTTTTTTTTAAATCAGTAGAATATAGATATAATAGTTAAAATTTGGCCAGTAGGTGTAACCTGAAGATAAGAAATTAAGATAAACAGATTATAGAATCACATCATGATGACACCTGAGAGAGATCCAGTTTTATGCAAGCCCAGAAGGGAAACATGTGAGATGTCCTTGTCATTATGTAAGTATATGACTTACAATTTCTTGTATTTTTAGGACACTTGAAATAGTTGAATTGAGAGTAATTACTTCTATTCACACTGTTGGAAGGATAGATTTATTAATAACTCCAATATAGATTATAAACTCTTCTTTAAACAATTTGATTCATTATTTGTTTCAACCATCTTTAATCAATGTTTCCTTGTTGACTATCCAGTAAAAGCAACAAGCTAGTCTGTAGATGAAGTTGAATATTTTCTTTATTTGCACTGAAGTATTGACAACTCGTTTTTTTTTTTTGGACTGTGGGCACACAAGTTTCCAGTAAAGGTTCATTTGCTATTGTAAAACAATTATCCTTGATTACACAGCATTTGTTCCAGTCAGCAAGATCTTTTCAATAATTTGTGATAAAATGCTGAGAAAATAATTCACAAGAGCGAAGAAAAGTTGATATGCATGCTGGAAGCAGATTATAACAGTGTTATTTTTATAAGATTAGGACACAAAGAACAAGGCGTATAATATTAGAGTTTCCATCCCTGGTTATCTAGATTTTCAAGAGGGGGGCCAACGTTTTCTCCACCACCTTGTAAATCACTAAAAGGGCTTGAGAGCTGATGATGGCTACAATGTGACACACTGGTTATGTTAGTTGTACTTTTATTTCCTTGTCACACCAATGTTCTCATGGATAAAATGCAACTACATTGTATCTCCCATGGATGATTGTATTTTACCAGCACAGATTTTTGTGGAAAGGTTTTGTTTATCCTTGTGAAAGAATGTGATTTGAGTCCATTTGATTATCAAGTTCTGTTTTATTTGACTAGTCACATACAAAACAATCCAAATTGCAACAGTCGCCAATACTTCAAACTGTAAACAACATCAATATCAACCATGTGTTTAGTAAATCTAAGGAAAACTTAAAGCACATGTAAATAAAGTGACAACATACATTTCAGTGTTATAAGGAATATAGTTAAAGAATATTCACAATGTGAATATACTTGCAACATACAGTTCTGAATGTTATTTTCATTGTAAGAATATCAGAATAAATTCTTAAACATTTAAACATTGATTTGTTGTACATGGATCACTCACGTCTCTACAGTACTACAGAATACAAAGTAGCTCTGATCATACACTACCTGTAAGTACTGTGTTGCAAAGTTCTAGGAGCTAAGTGCTCCCATATAATTAATGTGTTCCTTGTTTTCCTCAGCAGAAACCTATGTGCTGTCTTAAGCTCTCTTTATACTCCTAAGCACTTCATCTTTTGATTTTCTTCTGCTACTTACATTTTCTAGTGATCTTTCTTTGTTCAAAAATACCTGCATCAATAGAAACATAGACATTTTCAAAAGTGCATTTTTATATAATATTCTTTTCCACTAGATAAGCATATATCTGACTTGTCTAGCCCATCTGCTCTTTCTTATTTCTGCTTCAACATTTGTCCTTTCATTCCCACCCCATCTTCTCACCCCACAGCTCAAAATTTTTTGTAGTCCAAAGCAGGTATTCTTGTAGTTCTGTCACTTATTGTCAAAGAGATTATGCAAATGCATTTCCGCTCCTATTTGAAGCGTCAGTTTCTTCAAAGTGATACAACAGATGTGCTTATGGCTGGCAGCCATACCCTCAATCCAAAGTAGTGACTGTTCCTACCTGAACTGATTGGCCTGTTACCTGTACTGTGTTTTCACAGGTTTTTAGAGAGGAATCAGAGCAGAAGGGCAAATGAACACCAACAGCAGAAGATGAATATCAACTACGGATTTACATCTGCAAGAATCAAGGAACAAGTGAATAGAGAAGTTGATTATAAAATAAATACAGTAGAAGAAAAATATGTTAATTTGCCTTCAATTAAAAAAATGCATTAATTTTTACTTCCAATGATTTACTCTTCATGTTGTATTTTTATTTTATTCCTTTATAGATTTTTATAATTATATGATTATATGTTATTTTACTTATATAAAGATTCAAATACCAATATCAAGTCTTTTAAGGAAATTAAGTTTAACAACAAAGCAAATTCACTAACTACATAAAGAGTGAAAAAGTGTTGGTAGTGACAAAACATAATTATTGTCTTTGCTTTGACCTAACTTGAAGCTCTTCCAGCTTCCTTTGATTTTTATGGAGGTTCACTAACCTAGAGGCTACTGCTCTGCAGTGTGTCTTTACATCACTGCTTTACTTTACATCACTGGTCTTTCATCACTGCTAATTTAAGATGCTCTCTGCCTAGGAACCTTTACATCTGATATGATAATATGTTGAATCTATGTTAAGGTCAGATAAAGTCTTTCTTAGTTTTATTTCCTACCCACCTTAGTCAAATGTAAGTCTTCCTCATTTTTGTTAGGGTATACTCTCTTTGGAAAGCTTGTCTGACCTTCTGAGGAGTTAATACTTCACTGCATGTCAACTCTAAACATGCATGAAAAATTTTGTGTGAAAAGCCCTATAGTGACTGAACCTCATGATTTCTTCTTGAAGTGTAGGGTTTAGCTTTAATTTCTGTACCATTTAAGTAGAAACTTCTGTTTAAAGACATGCTGCATATGAGTTCATCATCTCTTGGTTTTCAAGTTTATCATTTTTCTGTATAAAATAATTCTGACTACATAGAATAAAAAATATCAAGCCCCCATAATATGAGAGTGTTAATAATGCTGCTTTTCATTATTTTAGTGGTGTAGATAAATCCAGAGCAGTTATATGTGTGTTGATACAAGAACTCAAAAGAGGCAAAAGACTCCTGTTGAAAAGTAAGAAAGAATACTCCTTTAAAAGAGAGGTGTTAGGGGGCAAGGATGTTTAAAATAGACAAGAAGAATTAGAGAACTAAAGCATTATTTATTTATTTATTTATAACTAATGGAAACATAACTGATCTTGTAACTGAGACTCATTATTTTCTGAAAATTTTAACCTAATGGCTTGCTCTAGATCACACACAGCATTACTGTCATAGCAAATCCCAGATTCCCTAAGAACCCTCAGTAGGAGAATTCCTTTAATTTAAAAACATCCTGATTTATCTTCTGAAAATCCAACTGGTAAGAAACCACATCTTCACATCTTTCTGAAAAGCCAACCTAAGATCTTACTTGCTCTTTTTTGCATCTATATATTTCATGGATGAGTGCAAAAATCCTTTTCCTTAGCTCATGTAATGCACTGTATTTCCTTCTAGACTACCCTCTGCCAGTGAGTATTATTGTTCCTGAGTTCATTACTACATTTCACTCTAGTGGACTGAACTCTGTGAGCCACTTTTCAGCTCATAAGCTTCTTCCCTCCGAATCCTTTTCAATGTGTTAACTCTGTTATTTCACTTTTGACAAAAGTGCAGGAATTTAAAAGTGGCTTTAGTTTTAGACATGCTTAAAAAGTTATCCTACAGAAAAACATGTGTAAAATAAGGTAATCAAAGCTATCTTAACACAGAAATTTTTTACAAGGACAGCGGTGAAACACTGACACAGGTTGCCCAGAGAGGTGGTGAAAGCCCCGTCCCTGGAAATATTCAATGTCAGGCTTGATGGGGCTCTGAGCACCCTTATCTAGTTGAACATGTTCCTACTCACTGCAAAGGGGTTGGATTAGACAACCTTTAAAAGTCACTTCCAGCCCAAACCATTCTGTGATTCTATGACTGATTCTACGACTCTATTAAAAATAGGAAACATCTACCTGATGTCAGGTCTGTGGTATGCTCATTTTGCTTATTTAACGAAAGAGTAAGACTTGATTTACCTCTAGCCACTGACTGTCAATAGTTTTATGAGGTGTTTAATTAATTTATTTATACATTTTTAAAAAGAGTCAGTAAACGAACTCTTCTTTACCTGTTCATGCTTGTTGGGGAAATAAGGATAAGTGATGCATAGAGGTGATTTGATTTTTAAACTCTCCCTGTAAAACAGATTTTTGTTTTGGGTCGGTTTTTTTTCTGTTGTGCTGTTTTGGTTTTGTTGTTGTTGTTGTTGGTTGTTGGTTCTTTTCCAAAGAAATAGAAAAAGTAAATTAAAGCACTATATGACAGCTTCACTTGTCGTGTAGGAGGTAAATAACCCAGGTAAATAATCTCAACTAGGTTTCCACTCTTTTTCTATTATCACTGAAGAGATATAACTCTGGAGTACTATTTTTTCCTAAGTCTTTCAGCCTGATGGTTTGTTATCAGCAGAAGATGATAGCAATCTAGATTTCCACCAGAAGTTATGATCCTGCATTTTTTGCACCCCACCCTTCAGTCAGGTTTTTTTCTTCCTCATTCTCCTGGGTTTTGAATATAACATTCACTGACTTGTGGAGTGAATTGAATGATTTGCTGATCTGATTGCTCACATGTATTTCTCCCTGCCACCTGTCTACTTCCACAACACTGCAACCCAGTATTACGGAAGCATTAGAAAACATGGCAAAAGCCTGAAGGAGAGTGAAAATAATCACTGTCAGAAAGCCTGATCATAAATCAACCCAATTAATAAAATCGATTAACTAAGCAACTATGCCATAAAATTTTAAGCCAGTCTGACTAAGGTCTTCTGCCAAAAACTGGGCAGCTTTACCCTTACCTCTGGCTCCAGAATCAATTCTCACTGCTCCAGGGAAGAGACTCATCTTCAAACTAACCCAGCAGGACAGTGATTAGTTTTCAAGCTGCTCAGTCAAACTTGCTGCCTAAATCCTTTTGCTGGCACAAGGTCAAGGAACCCACAGGAAAAGTTGAGAAGAGATGGAAGAACCCTTTTCAGCAGCAGCTTGTTCTTAGGTTCAACGCAAGTGATAGTGAAACTTAGCCTGAAGCATCTCTGCTGGAGTCAAATGAACCCTGTTCCAGAAAAGATTCTCCATTAATTATCTCCAGGGCTATACTACCAGTGCAGTTTAGATGCCTAACTATTAAATATGCAAAGTGTGGTGAGGTGAATTTTAATCTTTAGCCATTCCCACTGAATTCAGTGACTCGGATGCCAATATCCAAGGTTGCAGATGTTAATCTAGTTCTTCATATTAGCAATTTGAGATCCAAATGAGATTATTCACATCGTTATGTTAATATGGGCAGAAGTTCTGACAGGACCTCATACTCCAAGACTGATATATTTGTTGCTTGATTTGGTGTTTCATTTCTGCGTTTTTGTTTGTTTCGTTTTCTTTTTTTTTCTTTCTTTTTTTTTTTTTTTTTTTTTTTTTTTTTAATAGGGTATAAGCTGTAAGCTTCTTAGAGGGAGTATTATTGATGCTGCAATTTTCCCAGTGGAACTCATTGGTTCCTTTGCATAAACACAGTGCCCCAGCTGCAGTGAGGAACTTGAAATATCAGGTTTAATCAATTATCTGGATACAATCAGATGACCTTGTACTTTCTTCTCTGTCCTTCAGGAATGTATTAAATCTTCTTTTACTTAGGCAGTTTAATTTCAACCTGAGTACTTTTCTTTTTTTTCCCTTTATTTTATTTTACATCTTCTATAGACTATTGCAGATGTCATGTTTTATCACACCAAAATCTAAATCGTTATGGATGATGTGAAATAATTCAGTGCTATCAGAAAATCATTTAGATTTGGGAATTATCAAAAACCATGATGTTGAAGTCTCGTATATTTTTATTACTTGTACTCTAAAAGGTCAGTATGCAATGAAAGTATATTTTTTTACTTAAGAGCCTGTAGCTTCATTCGACTTGGAATTAGTCTGAAAACCCATTTTTTATTGTGTAAAGGAAGCTATTGTGTGTTCATTGTGTGGTGAAAAAAAGTAAACTATATAAATGGAATGACAAACGGACAGATCTTTACTTTTTCCATTGACTACAGATCAGGTGAGGTTGAAGACTAAGCAATTAATATTCAAGTCAATATTTGGGGTTTTAAAGCCTGTAGTAAATGAATATTTTTAATTAAACTTATGTAACTGAAAAAAAAATATATATTTTGAGAAAAAAATTTAAACAAGATAGTGATTATTTTCTAAATTTCAGATTTTCATCAGAACTTTTTTGATGTTTTGAGAATGTGGAGGATTTACATGGATAGCAGTAAAGCCTCCACCCAGCCACTCACCCATTCTCCCAAAAGGAATGGGGGACAGAATCAGAAGGGCAAAAGCAAGAAAGTGTGTGGGTCAAAATAAAGATACAGTGAAAGAAATAATTGATGCAAAACCAGTAACTCCCTGCTAATAGACTCCCAGACAGTCTTCAAGCAACAGATACTTTACAAAATCTCCTCTCCCAGCTATATTGTTGGGCATAACGTATTGTGGTATGGAATATCCCTTTAGTCAGTTGGGATCATCTGTCCCCGTTGTGTGCACCTCCATCTCCTTGTTCACCCCCAACCTATTCTCTAGGACAGCAGAGAGACAAACAAAGGCCTTGAAGCTGTGCAAGAACTGCTGAGCAATAGCTAAAACATCGGTGTATTGTCAGCGTTGTTTTGGTCACCAGTTTGAAACACCACCGCATGAGATGCTATGAAGAAAATACCAGCCAGAACTAATAGAGATTAGAAGATTGTGTCGAGCTCTATATAATCACATATCCGTCAAAATCCACCTACATAGTTAAAAGGAATCCTGAACAAAATAATAATTTTAAAGCAATAAAAACTACCTAGACTTTTTAATTTTGTAAGAATGTGAGAACAACGGCAATACAGTTCCTTTATATTTAATGTATATAAATACATATCTTTAGCAGGAAAATTTTATCCTGTCAGAATGGATCTATGGTTAACATCTCCAAAAAGTTTAATCTGGTCAATTTCAGATATCTGTCTCATGAAATGCATTGCTCTCTGAAGGTATCTCTTTCTCTCCAATGTGTATAGAGTGAGCTTGTGGCAAGGTAAAGTATCTATAAGTTAGTTTTTAAGTTAGCTCAATCCCATTTTACGTATGTATAAGGCTTCAAAGGCAACAAAATGACAAGTCAAGGGGGAGAAAAGTTTACTGCTGCTTGCAGCTGGGCCTTGAATCGGAAAAACCTGTTCCTGTGCATTTCAGCCTTTGGCTCAGCCACAAGCACTCCATCCCATCACTGCAGAGATGATCATTTAGTGCTGTCACCACAGATAACTTCACTTTCACAAGCATGGGGGATGATCTCCTCTCCTATGCATTTTGCTGCTTTAAAATGCTTCAAAATCCCTGGTTACAGATGAGAAGATCAAAAAAAACCCCAAACATGTCATCCCTCTGGAAGAACAGGTTTTCAAACTATGGCCTTGACAACTGGATCTATCACTAGAAATGAAATGACCAATGTTTCTGGTCCCTGTGAATGGGAGACAGCAATCTGGTCCTTCCACTAAACTTAGAAAACACATACAGATTTTGATAACTGAAGCATTTTACTCATGTCATACGGGATTTGAACACTCAGCAGTATACAAACAACAATGTTTATTAACAATCACAATTTACCATGATTTTGGCTGAGAAAATGTAATTAAAAAGAACATGGTTTGACCTCTTGTTTCCTGAAATTAGCCATTTGCTATGAGTTTCTGTATAGACTTCATTAGTTTCTCTGCTGATGTAATTACTCCTTTTAGCAAAGAGTTATATTTACATAGGTAAATCATAAAGCTGGATGGGAAGCTCCAAGATGATCTGCACTGGTGAGAAAAATGAGCAAATTACACAGAAGGAGGGCAAGTATCATTGATTCAGAAAAGACAATCAAAAAAGTAAATTAACTACATTACATAATATATATATCAGGCATGAAACACTTCCCTTTTTATCATCAGATCATTGTGTATTGTAATACTAGTGTGTGAGGCTCATTTGACTGTCAAATTTCTTAAGGACTGCTTTGTGATGTGACAATAAGAAGTCATAATGGTTTGGGATTCAGAAATGAGACCTCAGGACAGTAAGAGGTTAAGCCTTATATCTACTCTTTTGTTTTGGACTTATCTTGTGCCAAACATAAGCTTAATCAGAAAATGTCTCTGTGATAAGAATTAGATTAAAGATTTACCTCATTACTTTTTTTTTTTTTTTTTTTTTTTACTTTTTTTCCTACTGCCAGGAAGAGTTCAGTGTAGGTAGGCAGGGATTGAAGAAGAAAATAAGGTGAAAAAAGAGACAGCAAGAGAAGGAGAGAGAAAGAGGTGAAAAGATAATTTTAACAAACATTTCAATTTCATTTATAAGAAGTGAGAAACAGCAGCAGCGTAGGTAATTTTACCTGTATGAGATATCACAATGGTGGGTATGTCATTTACTGTATATGCTGGTTACGCGTATGCCACTTTTTTTGGTAGAAGTTTATATTTCTCTCACATCAAAGTGTTGAGATTCCCTTTGTATTTTCCTTTTATTTTTATCCCAGTATGAGACTGCATTAAACTATCTAGTTTGTTTTGATTTTCTGAAGTGTAGTTTGAACTTCTACTTAAAATTGCATTTTGATTTCACAAAATGATTGTTCATTTAATTTGAATTTTCTTTTTTTTTCAGCATTTAAAATAAGTTTGCAAGATTATTGGGGATTTGACCCAGGGAAAAATACAACACATTCATGATGTAACTGGGTAATTTCAGAGACATATTACAGTAAAGCCAATAGCTCAAGTGGGAGAAGACATTGATATACATACTCATTTCACTATTCTTCTTTACTTTACAAGGAGTCGTCTGGTAGAAATAAAGGGACATGATTTCGATACACATTTCTTTGTGTGCTGAATAATAAATTACTCTGTCAATTTCATGTCTGGCTCCCAGAATAAGATAGCTCAGTCTTTCATGGAAACCTGCTTGAGTGAAAATTAAATACGTCATTTTTCTGTCCTGCTATTCATTGATCCGGAAAACAACTAGTTGCTGTCCTCTCAGTAGCTATCCTTTATGCATTTGAAAACTGGTATCATGGTCTAAACCAGTGGTCAGTTTTCTAGATCAAACAATTTCAGTTTCTTTAATATTTTTTTTAATAGATCTCATTTTATAAGCAAATAAAATCTTCTTCTTTTACCATAGCATCTAAGTATAAGTTTTCTGTAGTTTCTCTAATAGCTTCAAGTGGTTTGTTTGTTTGTTTGTTTTTAAAAAAGCTGCAAAACAAGACAAAATAAGACTATCAAAATGTTTATCTTCCAAGTATCCTAGAGATGAAATTCAAAGCAACTATGTTTTGGATTTTTTTTAGAGAAGGGGCTTTATGGAGATTACAAATAACTCCCAGGTTTTGTTTTAAGGATTTATTGCTGTTAAGGGGAGAAGAAATATTTGACTTCTTTGTTTACAGCCATTTTCCTAGTCTACTTCAAAATGACATTTACTTCTTTGATTAATCTCATGGTTTTATTGAGGGTCAGCTTGATTTACCTATATTTTCATTTCAGTTTTCCATGTTTGATTTCTTTCTAATGTGGTATTTCTCCTACTTTTATATTTAATTTACTCTTATCAGTTTCAGCCCATTTTTCCAACTGATTTTGATCACTCTAAATTCTCCTCTTATTCTTCATATATTTTATAATCCTGCCAAGGTTGGTGACACACCAACCTTGTGGAGTTTTCTGTTTCATCATACAAGACCTTAATACAAATAATAAAGAAGAAGTAGTATTCTTTCCAAGACATGTTCATTGGATATGCAATATAATGCAGTGTAATGCAGTGTCACATAGACATACTACTATTAGGTTTGTATAAATTATGTTCAGAATTGAAACAGGTGTATCTATAAGACAAGAAATCGACACTGAAGAGGCTGTATTCCTGAAAATTCTTTTGAATAGTCTTACATTAGCTTAGGTATCTGTAACAAAGCACTGCAATGTGGTATGAAGGTATGACCTGAGACACCTAACTTGAAATAATTTTTGCGTTTTAAAAAAGTATCTATTCATGGAGAATTTTATATATATGTGTATATAATTATTTCTTTAAATGTGTATATATTTTCTACTGGATGTACATCCACTTTACAGTCATTCCATCTAGAACACATATCTCTCGTTTCCTTATAAGTTTATGCCAATAGTTTTTAATAAATAGAGGTTTCTGTGTATTTTTATCAACTGTAACCCATCCTTCTCAGCTTTCTAAAAATGGAACAGAAATAGCTCTACATAGTGGGCTGTTGACAAATCTGTAACTTCTGATTCTTATTTCACTATTATATTCTTTATAATTACACAGGATTTGTTTAATAATTAGCTAGCAACATCTTTCTGTATGTTTTTTTTTTATGTTCACAGGTGTAGATTTTCACAGGTTCCTGTTTCCCCCTTTATTGAACATTGGTTTAAGTGAGGAGTATCATTCACTAGTTTTCTAATACCTAAACCAAACATCCTGACTTCCCAAAGATTACAGGTAGCAACTGAGAGATAACAGTAAGTCCTCTAATTGCTCCAATATAAATTCCTTCAAGCCCTGCAGTCTTAAGTATTTTTTATTTTAGCCATGTACTAGAAACTATTCTCTCTCCAGTCTCGTCTATGTACCTGCATGTTAATTTTAGGTTTTTTGAGCCTCTGGCCACAATCAACCTTTTTCATGAAGTCTCAGGGGAGAAAAAATAAAGTGGTGGGGGTGGGGGAGACAGGGAAAGCGTTTCAGCCTCTCATGTATTATCTGTTATATGTGCTATAATTCAATGAGCATTAGGTTTAGGATAATGCAGAATAATGCACTATGCATCATAACACACTTTGAGGCACTAGCTCAATATTGACCGAGTAAGAAAATAGCTATACTGTTTCTAAAGCTGGGAATGAAACTTGTGTGAGTTCAATGGGAATCTTTACAGTGACTTGAGCAGAGTTTGCAACAAGAATTTAGGACAAGGTACTTGTCGTGGTTTGACCCTGGCTGGCAGCCAGGTATCCACACAGCCGCTCACTCACTCCCCCTTCACTGCTAGACAGGGGGAGAAAATATTTCAAAGGGTTCAGAGTTCGAGATAAGGACAGGGAGATCACTCTCATTTACCGTCCCGGGCAAAACAGACTAAATTTTGGGGAAATTAATTACATTTATTAAAAGAACCAATCAGAGAGGAGTAGTGAGAAGTGAGAAAGAGCAAACAGATCTTAAACAGAACACCTTCCCCCCATCCCTCCCTTCTTCCCGGGCTTAATATCAATCCTGGTTTCTCCACCTCCTCCCCCCGAGCGGCGCAGGGGGACAGGGAATGGGGGTTACAGTCAGTTCATCTGATGTTGGTTCCACCGCTTCTTCACTCCCGAGGAGGACTCTTCACTCTCACCCAGAGCCATTGTGGGGTCCCTCTCACAGGAGACAAGCTTCACGCTCTCTTCTCCGACGTGAGTCGTCCCGCAAAGGGCAATTCATCACAAACTGCCCAACGTGAGACACCTCATGAGGGGCAGCCCACCCTTCGTGAGTCTGAGGTGCATTCTTTCAGGGGAAACTGCTCCAGCGTGAGCCACTCGCAGCGTCACAAAAGTCCCACCAGCCAACCTGCTCCAGCGTGGGCATTCCTCTCTTCCACGGGCCACAGGTTCTGGCAGCAACTTGTTCTGATGCGGGCTTCCCATGGGCCCCCTTTCAGGCATCCACCCACATGGCCTGGAGTCCTCTACATGGTGGACATCTACGCGGTGATCCTCACGGTGGACATCTACACCTCACCCATGGGCTGCAGGGGGACAACCCGCTTCACCGTGGTCCTTACCACGGACCCAGGGGACTCTCTGCTCTGGCGCCTGGAGCTCATCCTCCCCCCCCTCCTTCTTCACTGACCTTGGTGTCTGTACAGATTCTCACTCCTCCATCTCTGTGCCAGCTATTATGGCACAGTTCTTTTCCCCATTATTAAATATGTTTTCCACAGAGGCGTTCCTCTCCTATCACTTTACTGATAGGCTCAGCCTTGGTCAGCAGCGGGTCCCTCTTTGGAGCCATCTGGCATTGGCTCTATCAAACTCGGGGAGCTTCTAGCAGCTTCTTGCAGAAGCCACCCTGCAGCTCCCCCCCTGCTGCCAAAATCCGGCCAGGCCAAACCAAAACAAATTTCTGAAACAAGTTTCTAAATTTGGGAATAAAACTTGCCTGAGTTCAATGGGAATCTTTACCATGACTCGAGCAGAGTTTGGAACAAGAATTTAGGACAAGGTACTAGACCAATCTTTAAGTACAAAACATATATCAAAATTCCAGCTTCCAACCCACTTCTAACCTTGGAAGAACAACTTATTGATGATTTCTAAAGTTTCCCGCACTAAGTTTACTGAATCTGCCAATGAACCTTTGTTTACCAACTCTTATCCTTTATAGGGACATCTTCTCCCAACCTGAAACAAGGAGACACACAAAATAGCAGCAAGAGGAATAGCAACCAAATTTGCAGTCTCAAGGCTGCACCCAAGAATCAGACTGCTAATAAATGAAGGCCACACAAAATAGATAGTTGCTGCATGATGGCAACATGAGGACAGGCACTACCAGTTCTGAGACGTAAGAATCACAGAACCACAGAATCATGGCATGTTAGAAGTTGGAAGGGACCTCTAAGATCACCTAGTCCAACTCCCCTGCCAGAGCAGGATCCCCTAGGGCAGGCCACCCAGGGACGCATCCAGGTGGGTTTTGAAAGTCTCCAGAGAAGGAGACTCCACAACCTCTCTGGGCAGCCTGTTCCAGAGCTCTGTCACCATCACAGTGAAAAAGTTTTTTCTAATGTTTTTGTGGAACCTCCTATGTTCCAACTTGTACATATTGCTCCATGTCCTATCATTAGACATCACTGAAAAGAACCTGGTTCCATCCTCCTGACACTCACCCTTGACATATTTATAAACATTAATGAGGTCTCCCCTCAGCCTCCTCCAAGCTAAAGAGACCCAGCTCCTTCAGTCTTTCCTCATAAGGGAGATGTTCTACTCCCTCCATCACCTTTGTGGCTCTGCACTGGACTCTCACAAGCAGTTCCCTGTCTCTCTTGAACTGAAGGGCCCAGAACTGGACACAATATTCCAGGTGCAGCCTCACCAGGGCAGAATAGAGGGGGACAAGAACCTCTCTTGACTTACTAGCTACTCCCCTTCTAATACACCCCAGGATGCCCTTGGCCTTCTTGGCCACTAGGTCACATTGTTGGCTCATGGTCATCCTGTTGTCCACCAGAACCCCCAGGTCCCTTTCTCCTGTGTTGCTCTCCAGCAGGCCAGTCCCCAACCTACACTGGTACATGCGGTTGTTCTTTCCCAGGTTCAAGACTCTACACTTGCTGTATTTCATAAATTTTCTCCTCGCCCAACTCTCAAGCCTGTCTAAGTCTCTCTGAATGGCAGCACAGCCTTCTGGTGTGTTAACCACTCCTCCCAGTTTTGTGTCATCAGCAAACTTGCTAACAGTGCAGTCTGTTCCCTCATCCACATCATTGATGAATGTATTGATTAGTACTGGTCCCAGAACCGTCCCCTGAGGGTCTCCACTAGATTCAGGTCTCCAGCTAGACTCTATCCCATTGATCACAATTCTGATATCTTTCATTCCTCGAGAAAATGCAGTAGAAGAAATCCGAACTCGCTTTTGGTTGCTGTTTATATGGTTGCATCTTGCCAAAGATGCCCATACAAAGAAATGTATTTACATTTTTCTCTAGCTTTTGGTGGTGCAGAGCATAATCTAAGAAGCAACAGTTTGCTCTCTGACCACACAGCAGAATGATGAATAAGATGAAAATAATAAAATGTGCTTCAGCAGGCTCCAGGTCTGTCTTGAAAATGAGCAGTTAGGATGCATGTATTTGTTGAGATCAGCTTCTGAAATGTTCAGTTCTGCTGGGCCACTGAGGTAAGCTGACAGGGAGAATTGTGCGCCTCAGGGAACACTGACAGAATTCGTGCAAGATAGACAATGCCTGGAGTGGCAAACTGGAGTGAAATTGCATCAATACCTGAATTTACATTCAAGAAAAAGTGAGGGGAGATAAAGGAAGGCGAAGATTTGAAAACCTAAAAGTAGCAATTGAAAAATTTAACACATATGAAATAAAATAAAATTATCCAATAAATGTCAGACTTTGTGGAGATCCTGTGTCAGAAATAAAATATAACTCAGTAACTGAAATATACACCTTCTCAGAGATAGATCCATGCAAGAATGTGCGTATGGTGGGTCCTGGTTTACCTCATCAGATACAAATATCATCTCCAAAGAAATTGTCTTTATTGTGATAATAAACATAAATAATGAATGTAATTAAAGAGTAACTCTATTGAAAAAAATCAATTTGCATCAGTATTTTATAATTATTCGTGACAGCAAGGTCAATATTCTGCATCTACATTGAAGTTTGAATCTTGGGACACATAGAGCAACAGCATGCAACGGCTTAATGCCAGCTTTTTGTTGAGCTTTGCATTAGTTAACCTTTTAATATGGATTCACTGAGTTATGCATAGAGAAGAGAAGTTGTTTCAAAACCAGAAACTGTGTTCAAGGCCCTAGTCTTTTAATAGTATCTTTGCAGTTATATTTCTGTGTACATATGTATCCTAAATGACTACTGAATGATTCTTATTGGTTGTGTTTTTCTGATAAATACATATCTAATTTCAGTGTTTGTATGCAAAACCATAGAGTGTTTTAAAGTAATTTCTCCTTTCTATCCTTAGAGGAAAAAAGGCAATAATGACAAGAAAATGGTTGACAGTGTTGATTTAGAAAAAGTGGTAGACTGCATGCTACAACAAGTAAAAGTTATCCACATGTATCCTCAGTAGGAAGCTGGCTCTGTAGAGACTTAACTTTCCTCTTACCTTCTCATTTGAGAATGTAATACATTGATGATACAATATAAGGAAGTTGTCAGTTCTTGCTGTTTCCATCCTGCAGTTAAATAGAAACCTTTCTTTTTTTTTTTACCACTCTGTGTCCAGAACCTTATATATATCACAAATTAATAACAAATGGAGAGAGATTTTTGGCAACATGCTGGTCTAGAATGTGCATCAAGGCAACTGTTTCACGAAAGCAAGCAGACAAATCAAGATTGAGCTATCTCCTGTTTCCAACTTCCTCCCTCAGTGTACAGACATAACACACTCTGTTTTGCAAAAACAAAAATCATATTTTTGAAACTGACAGAATATTTTCCTTTCACAAGACATGGAATAACACACAGCAATGATTCGAGCTAGAGGGTTCATTTGGTCATGACTACTGCAGTCCGGTAAGTTTGATTTCAGGACCTCTAAATAATTGCTTGTGAGTGGATGTCAAATCCTAACTTTGACTATCTCTACCACAACCAATTCCACTTCACCTGCTGCAACTCAGTCTTTTTCCTGTCCATTAGCTTCCCTGACTATGGTTTTTAAGTCTTCCTAATATTCAATCCAAAATGCTATTCTGCAACTCCTCTTTCTGTTCTTACTGGCTAAGGGGAGTAATTGATCCCTGTCTTCCCTAAAATACATCTTTTTAGATTCAAGGACAGTTATATGCCTTTTCAGTCTTCTTTGGCTGTAGAATAAATATGCCTAGTTCACTTAGCCTTTTTTCAAAAGTCTGTTTCAACCCTTTTATTATTTCATTGTCTGTCCTCTGAACTGTGTCCAATTATTTTTTTTTTTAACAAAAAATTTGCTGCCCAAAACCACGTGTTGAAATCCAGCTCAGTCCAGACTAGTGTGGACTACAGTCTAACCATTTCTTCTCCTCCATTTTCTTGTGATACTTCTTTTAAGAGGTCTTGAAAATGATAGGAGAAAAGTGATGTTAGTTCTCCAACCTCTACCTTTTAGAGATATAAGGAAAAGAGATTGTTCATGTTTATTAGTTTGACATGTCTAGGTGATGGTAGGGGAGGGCTCTGTGAGAAGAGGCCAGGGTTTCACTTTGCCAGACACAGCTGATTCCAAGAGGAGAAGGTGCTCCAGATGCCAGAGCAGATATTCCTTATGGTTCATTGAAGACCCCACAGGGAGTGTATGAGGAAGGAAGGGTAGCAAGAAGAAACCTTTGTGTACTGACTGAAATCCCCTACATCTTGTTCCCCTGTACTGCCTGGAGTGGAAAAGAGGAGTCTGAAGTGAAGGAGTGAAGTTGAGCCTGGGAAAGAAGAGAGGGAAAGATATGTGTTTATTGTTTGACTTCTTGCTTGTCACTATCCCAATCAATAACTAAATATTTATTTTACTTGGCAATAAATTAATTTCCCTCAAATCAAGTTTGTTTTGTCCACAATGATAACTGATAAGCTGTCTCCCCATCTTGACCCAAGACCTTCCTTTTTCTTGTTTCTCCTATTTTTCCTTACCATCCCCCTAGGTAAGTGGTGGACCAAATGAGCAGCTGAGTGGACATTTGGCTGTTGTCAAGCCTAACCCAGAACATCATGGTAGATTTCTTTAGGTTAAATTATTATATTTTTCTGTGTTTCTCATGTTTGGATTCTTTCAAATGAGAAATAATTAAATCTAACCCCCCAAAATATCTTCATAGCACACACACACAAAAATTTGAGTGAAAGCTCATAAAAGTATTATTATTTATTAAAAAATAAGACACAAAAAGAAAAAGAAAACCACAGAATAATCTGTAACACTTTATATAGGGGAAAAAACCCCACACTTCAAATATATTGTGAATATAACTCATATTTTGAAAACTACTTTTGTCTGTCACTATGACTAAATAAGAAATGCCTGTCTGTACGTCTATATGAGTATTTAACATCTGAGTGGAGAAATACTCCTGATCGTATCCACTTTCTGTAAAAATAAACTCCAAACTGTGTTCCAGGAGATCAATGTCCTCCTACTCCAGGATGGTATTCAGTTCAGGGGACAAATCAAGAGGTATGTTGAAGTAAAACACCCAAACTGTACATAGTTCAGATATCGGGTCCTCGATGTCATTTGTTTTCCTCAAGATATCTGGTTCTGTTATGTTTCACTACTTGCTGATAGGCCTGCAGGTCTTACCAGGAGAACGTTTTGGTTCTCTCCTACCTTGAGCAGTTCAGTTGAAAGAGAGGCAAAGAACTTTATTCATAAGAGATACTGATGACCTTTCAAAGAAAATGTCGATCCTCAGAATAGAAAATGAGTAAATTACTCCCTGCTGATTTCTTATTATATACTCCCTGTACTGCTGACTCTGTAAGTGCAGTTCCATCTGAAAGGGAGAAATGTATGGTGGTTTTGATAAAATATTGGTAGTTTGTTTTGGTTTGGTTTGGTTTTTCAGGAAAAGTTACCTGCTAGTCTGCTTGAAGTTGATCCTCCAAGATCTATGACATCTCAGAAGATTCCCATCCAGACCACCATCTAGGAACTTCAGCATCTACACTTGAAGCCTGCATGATGTGTTGACTGTCTGAAAGTTGGGGATGACTGAGGCTATCTGCCAATAGATGGTCAAAGATGGCATAAAACAGCTAACAGAGTCTTCAGCAAAGACCAAAAATTTCAGAGACTGGAGTTGTGTTGTTCCCTCTGTCAGTTTTTAATCATCATTTGTGTCATAATTACCGGTGGACAAAAAGTGTGTATATATATATATATATATATATATATACACACTTTTTGTCCACCGGTAATTTTTTATATATATACACACACATGAGGTTTATGGAGACTTCCTTCTTGTGGTCTGGTTGTGCATCTTTTCAAATCTGGAAGACTATTAGGTAATGACTAATATTTCCTGATTCCTGATTCCTGATTCCTGATTCCTGATTCCTGATTCCTGCAGATGTGACCTGGGACAACTACTTCTGATCGCCCTTTCCATCATTACCTGTTAGATGTCCTCTTTTGTTATGCATATATGTAAAACTGATCACATGACAGCCTGTAGTACTGGTTGATAATGTGAAGCAGGAAAGAGTCTTCATTTGGACATTTTTACTTTAGTGAAATAAACACGTAGTGCCATACTTAATTTACTTATATCATTACTGATTTTACTTAATCCAGTTATTAAGGTTCTTTTAGGCATTGTGATGCATGCCATACTCTTGCTCAAATTCCATTTGAATTTTCTTACCTATCACATATATAGACTAGCAGCCTCTGAATTTCTACTTAGCTTGAGAGATGAGAAAACAAAAAGGTGATTAACTCATATGGCAGATTAATTTTGACGAGGTAACAAAGATTCCTTCAATATTCTGAACAGGATTTCTGAGAGAGTCAGCAAAGGTTGAGAGGGCTGTCCCAGAAGTAGTATATGTCATGGTTTTTCTTTTGGCCTGTGTAATATTCCCACTTAGGGGAATATTAACATGTTAGATCCTTTGTACAACACTTCTCTTTGTCAGCATCTTGCTTTGAGACTTCTGTCCTTACCCTCAAAAAATGACATTTGGCATATGACTACAGTGGCTTGGGGATTGGATGGATTCATCTTCTGTTTGTCATTCAGTAACAGATTCATGTTGAATCCTTCACATGCCTAAAGATAATATTGAAGTGGAAAAATAATTTTTGACATTGTAGGGCCTCCCTTTGTAAAATTTGCTATCTGATACTCACTGGTCCATGTTTTTCATATTTTAATATCCAACATTTAACTGTTATTTTAATTCCATGTGACCACTAGTCCTAAACTGAGAGGATTTTTTTTTTGGACAGGTATTATTTTTATTACCCCTCAGATTTGTATAACTTGAAAAGAACCAAGGAAAAACCATGTGAATAATATAACTATAATTATATAGATTTAAATGACAAATTATTACAGAAATGATAATAATAACACACAAATATGTGTATATACAGATACAGATCATATTTCGATAAGCCATTTCTTTACTGTATATCATGTGTCATAAAAATTTGTTGAGATTGCCAGGAACCTACATATAAGAAAACATCACTGGGGACCATCTGCTGAAGGATTTTCAATACTCTATCAAAAGATATTATTACTAGTGGCCTTGAAAATGAAAGCAAAAATGGGCAATCTACACAGGTGGCCATTTCTTGATGAGGTTGAATGCAACCTTGAGAGGAACTAGTGTCATGGTTTGCATAAGGATTACACAGTTTTATCATGGACAAAACTGTGCACTAACCTATGAAAACTGCCCATTACTGGCTGCAGTTTTCATTAGATTGCATAACTAAGTCCAAAACCAAAACAATAAGTTCCAGTGGGTAAACAAACATGTTAATATCTTCTCCTGTACTGGTTTGTATATAGGTTTTATTATATGTAATGCCAAGTTCTATGGGAAAAAAAAACACAACAAACAACAAACAACAAACAAACCTCCTTGATTTTAAAGAACCTTCTATTCCAGATGATCAAAGCTATGTGCAAAACCTAATGACTATAATCTATCCAATGAAAGGAATAGAGATTAGACCCTTTACAAAAACAGCACAAGGTTTAGGGAAGTGGCTTGTGTTTATAAGATAAATATTGTGATGACATTCATGGTCTGAAAAAAGGAAGAAGACAAAAGAATCCGAAGCTTCTCGTCCTCCAGAATAGATATTTTCCAATGGGGATGCACAATGGGGCATGACGATTGGTACACATCTTTTTTAATCCAACTTTTTAAAAATGTGTTGGTCCAAGGACAATTCTTGCTGGCAGAACAACTAGTGTATTGTATGTTAGCGTTCATTTCCTGACCTAATATTTTCATTCTGATTGCGGCCATATTATTAGCCTTAGGTAATTGTTACTCTACTTGAGAATTTTGGAAGTTCATCTGTCTCCCGTTTTCAATGTTTTCAGGGCATAACTTCATCGTATGGAGACCTAACAGTACATTATAGTTGTTGCTGGATAATAACCTCTGTTCCCTACAGCAGGGAGAGCTTTTGATATGTTATATGCAACTAGATGAAGATTTGCAAATCCATCCATATTTACTTTAAGAGCAGTTGCTAAGAATTCATCAAATGGCTGAAATGCCAGTACATTTCACCAGTGTTTAGACTTCTTTCATTTAATGGGCTATCTCTTATGAACATCGTCAGAAGAGTCATAATATCATTGAGGATTTTGTATGATAAATGGATTAGAATGAAAAGAGATATGGTTAAAAAGTTATGCCTAGCCATATTTGTAATTGTTAGAGGATTTTAAATATTCTACCTGTTTACTATATTCAGAATTCTCTTCATACATAAAATAACCACATTCACAACGTTTTCTAGAATTATCATATCTGTAATGTGTCTGAAACACAAATAAATCTAAGAATAGAGCTTGTCAATCAATGGATAACGTGCTTTCTCCTAGATAGTAATCATAATTATAAATCATTTCTAATGCTGATAAACAGAGCAGAGCTAGAATAATCAGCCTTTGTGATCCATACCTCTGACGAATACCTAATCAATGGATTGCCCACAGACCACTTGCTATATTAGAGAGCACAAAATAATGCAGTTTGTGGAAGAAATTTTACTTAAACACAAAAAAACCCCAACTTTTAACAAAAGTCTTTGACATTGTGTCCCACATTCTGGGTTTTCAAGGTACTCTGAAACTCAGAGGAGTGGCTGTTATACCAGATGGTTGTGCGGCCATTCAGAGGAACTGTGAAAAGTTGGAGAAATAGTCTAACAGGGACCTTATACAATTCAAAAAAAAGGAAATTCCAAGTCTTTCATCTGGGCAGGAATAACTACATGCAACTGTACAGGTTTCTGTCTGACCAGCTGGGAAGGATCCATGCAGAAAAGCACCTGAGGATGAACAACAGAATGACCATGAGCCAGCAATACACCCTTGCATCAAAGAAAAACAACCATCTAGACCGCGTTAAAGAGATTGTTGTCAAGAAGTCAGGTGGAGTGATCATTCCTTTCTTCTCAGCACTGGTGAGATACATCTGGAGTGCAGAGTCTAGAGTTGAGGTCTACAGTGTAGAAGAGGCAGGGATATAGTGGAACAAGTCATTTGTCATATAAGGAGAGACTGAGAGAGTTGGGACTGTTCAGCATGAAGAGGAGAAGGCTATAGGGGATCTTATGATAAATAACTGAGGGGAGACTCTAAAGATGTGACAGGATGAGAAGAAATGGGCACAAATTGAAATACAGAAAAAATCACTCTTAAAAATAAAATAAAATACTGTGAGGGCCCAACACTGGAATAGTCAGAGAGCCTGTGGAGCCTCAATCCTTGGGAATATTCAAAATTTGATTGGAGATGATCTGAGGAACCTGCTGCAGCTGGCCCTGCATGGAGTAGGGATTTTGGAGCAGACAGCTTCCAGAGGTGATTTTCAAACACAGCCGTCCTGACTAATATCTAATCTAAATCTACTCTGAATTTGAAACCGTTGCCCCTTATCCTATCACTACATTCCTTGATAAAGAATTCCTCCGCTTCTTTCCTAAAGACCCCCTTTAAGTACTGGAAGACTGCTATAAGGTCTTTCCAGAGCCTTTTCTTCCTCAGGCTGAACAACCCTAAGTCTCTCAGACTGTCTTCATAGGGAAGATGCTCTAGTCTCTTTACGACCCTCCTATGGACCCACTCAAGCAATTCTACTCTTTCTTATGTTGGGGTCACCTGAGATGGATTCAGTACTCCGGATGGGGTCTTACCAGAGAAGAGTGGAGAGGGAGAATCACCCCACACACACACCTGCTGGCCACACTTCTCTTGATGCAACTCAGGATGCGATTGACTTTCTGGTCTGTGAACACATGTTGCTGGCTCACATTCAGTTTTCCATCCAACATCCCCAAGTCTTTCTCCACAAGGTTGCCTTCAATCCATTTGTGCCCCATCCTGCATTTGTACTTGGAATTGTCCCAGACCAAGTTCAAGACCTCACACTTGATCTTGTTGACCTTTGTGAGGTTTGCAGGAGCCCACCTCTCAAGCCTGTCAAGGTCAATCTGCATGACATTGCTTCCCTCCAGTGTCAACTGCAGCACACAGCTTGGTGTCATTGACAAACTTGCTGAGGGTACACTCAGTCCTACCTTCCATGTCACCAGCAAAGATGTTAAACAGCACCAGTCCCAATATTAATCCCTGAAATACAGCACTTGTCCCTGGTCTCCTCTTGGACATCTAGACATTAGTCAATGCAACTCTTCAAGTGCAATAATCCAGCCAATTACTTGTCCACTGAGTGGTCCATCCATCAAATCCATGTCTCTCCAGTTTAGAGACAAAGTTGTCAAATGCTTTGCACAAGTCCAGGTAGATGACATTATTTGCTCTTTCCTTATCTACAGGCGCTGTAACCTCATCATAAAAGGTGACCAAATTTGTCAGGCATGATTTGCCCTTAGTGAAGTCATGTTGGCTGTCACCAATCATCTCCTTATTTTCTGTGTGGTCTAGCATAATTTCCAGGAGAATCCACTCCATGATCTTGCTGGGCACAGAAGTAAGACTGAATGGTCTGTAGATCCTTGGGTCTTTACTTTCCCTCTTTTTAAAAACAGGGGTTACATTTACCCTGTTCCAGTCAGCAGGAACTCCACCAGACCGCCATAACTTCCCATATATGATGAATAGTGGCTTAGCAACATTATCTGCCAGTTGCCTCAGGACCCCCAGGTGCATCTCATGAAGTCCTATGGATTTGTACACCTTTGGGTTCCTTAGGTAGTCTTGACCCTGATTTTCTCTTCATTTTCCCAATCCCTGCCTTTGCCTTCTGCCACTTGGGCAGTGTGACTGGAGCATTTGCTGGTGAAGACTGAGACAAAAAGTTATTGAGGATCTCAGCCCTCTCTGTATCCTGAGTAACCAGGTCTCCCATTTTCTTCAAAACAGTGTCCAAATTATCCCTAGTTTGGCATTATAAATATACCTACCGAAACTTTCCTCGTTGCCCTTGACATCCCTGTTGAGATGGTCTTTGGTTTTCCTAACCTAATCCCTGGCTGCTCAGACAATTTCTCTGTATTGTTACCACATTACATGTCCTTACTTCCACAGGTTTCATTTTTGCACTTGAGTTTGTCCAGGAGCTCCTTCTTTATCCATGCCTATCTCTTGGCACTTTTTGCCTGACTTCCTCTTTATAAGGATACATTGCTCCTGAGGTTGGGGGAGTTGATCCTTGAATACTGACCAGCTTCCCTGGGCCCCTCTTCTCTCCAGGACTTTACCCCATGGCACTCTACCAAGCCGATTCCTGAAGAGGCCAAGGTCTGCTCTGCTGACATTCAGGGTAGAGAGTTGTTATGTGTCCTCAGTGTTGCCCTAAGGATCTTGAACTCTATCAATTTCTTAGTCACTGCAGCCAAGGCTGCCTCTGGGCTTCACATTCCCTATCAGTTCCTCCTGGTTGGTAAGAACAAGGCCCAGCACAGCACCTCTCCCGGTTGCTCCTCTATGACATGGAGGAGGAAACTGTCATCAATGCATTCCAGGAACCTGTTTCCTGTTTTCTATGTCTACATTTTATAATAATTGAAATATGTGAGTTTTGTAAACCACAAATGACTATAAGGACTGTTCTATATACATCCATGTAAATGTCTCTTCTTCTTACTGAAGACTCTTGACTGCAGCAGACTGATCCTGCTGTGGGAAAAATAAAAATGCTGTTTCTTCCTCCTTCCCTGTTACTATTAGAGCTAATCTGATATATGGCAGTAGGTCACCAGTCAAAGGCTGTATTACTGCAGGCAATGAAGACAATATCTGACATCACTGTCCAAGCTTCACTGAGTTTGCTATTCAGTGTGCACAATTTTGAAGTGAAAGGGATATTTCATACTAAGGATCTTAAGAAAGCATAGAGATCTTTATAACCTCAGTTGTCTTATAATGAGATAAACTACACAGAACAACTTGTAAAGAGGCCCAGAAGACAAAGAAATTGAGCTTTAAGTCTGGCTGAGAGAATTCAGATGAATGGTTCTGAACTAATATTCTTTTTCAGCCTGTTCATAAAACAAGAACTTACATATTCTAGATCACCAAAGAAGAATGGCAGTCTAACATGAAACAAATTGGTTTTTAGACTCTCATCTTTTGAGTTGTATCAGTCTCTGCATTAAATTCTTCTAATTTAAGCATGTATTTGCTGGACACACGAATATATCTATGAAAAGAATAGAAAGATGATAAATTGAATTAAATCTCACTGGGTAATTTAATACTTGAAGTAGCCAGGCTTGGCCTATTTATTCCCAAAGCAGAATTCACTAATGCTGTATTTACAGTATCCTCTTATTAGAATCACAGAAGACTTCATTATTTGCATAGCAAAGACCTAATGGCTGGTGTGAACAGCCTGATGTGTTGTAGTGACCTAGGCAACAAGGTGCAGGAGGTTTTTTTTTTCCTTATGAAACCCAGTATTTGCCTCTCTGGATATGTTTAAAATTCAATAAAGGTCCAGCTGAAGGCACAAAGATAAATTTATCAATTGAATCTATTTCTTCTAGGTACAACGTATTGTAGTTTTTAGATTTACATGAAAAACATGGAAATACATATTTTATCTCTTCTATTTAATAAATTTTCCATTTCTAAAAATACTGAATAATTATACAGATTTTTTTTTTAACAACAGGTAACTTTACCATGCTAAAACATGTGACCTAAACTAAGATTTGTATCTAAATTTTATTTCATATTTTTTTTCATATATTTGCCTTCAAAACTACATTGTCTCTATTTCTAATGGTTATACTGTATAGTCTCATGACCATTAATCATGGTCTTCTATTAATGATGTTAGATGTAATGTTGATCAGTCTGTTATTCCCCAATCTCACCACATCTAGTCACATGTTTGGCACATGCTTCCAGTGGAATAAGTGAAATTCTTAATTTCCTTTTCAAGAGAACTTTCATGTTTCACTATAACATTTTTATGTAACCATGAGGAAAATAATGAAGTAAAACAAATGTGCATTTAGGCAACAGCAAAGAACTTCCAAAACAACAACCTTTACCAACCTTAACCAATCATTTTTCATCTTTGATTTTTGACTTTTGCAGAGCTCCTAGAAGTTTCATAGAAGTTTCAATATGAACTGAAATATGGATGGACAGTAACTTGCTGCTGTTGGTTATTCAGGAGAACAATGAAATATTTAAAAAAACCTGATCAAAGTCCAGAAGAAAGAACAGATGAATCTAAAAAAGATGTCATGCTTTGAAACACAAACTATTCACAGACTACAACATAAATGTCATGGAAAGTGGAAATGACTAGAATGTTTTCTCTAGAGTGCAGAATTTGTAAAGGACTGGAAACTCCAAGAAATTAATGTGATCAAAATATATCTTGATGTTGTCATGGTTTAAATGCAGACAACAATCCATCCCTATGCAGCCACTTACCCACTGCCCTCCTGGTGGGATGGCAGAGAGTAAAAGAAAAACTGATGGGTTGCAATAAAGAAGGTTTAACAGGTAAAACAAAAGCCGTGCACACAAGCGAAGTAAAATGAGGAATTCGTTCACCACCCTTCATGGGTAGGCAGGTGTTAAGCCATGTCCAGGAAAGCAGAGCTCCATCACACATAATGGTGACTTAGGAAGACAAATACCATCACTCCCAACAGCTCCTCCTTCCTTCTTCCCCAGTTTATATTGCCGAGCACCACATCATGTGGTCTGAGATATCTCTTTGGTCAGTTGGGGTCAGCTGTCCCAGTTGTGTCCCCTTCCAACTTCTTATGCACCCCCAGCCTACTTACGGGTGGGGTGTGGTGAGGAGCAAAAGAGGTCTTGATTCTGTGTAAACATTGCTCAGCAGTAACTAAAACACCCCTGTGTTATCAGCACTCTTTGTAGTAGGAATCCAAAACACAGACACATACTAGTTACTATGAAGAAAGTTAACTTTATCCTAGGCAAAATCAACACGGATGCCCCCTATTCAGTATTTCCATGCTTCAGTCCTTTTAGGTAAATGTAAGAACTGTAAGAAAAATAAGAAAGTGGTATGGAAAATGTTCTGAAAGTAGAAGAAATAAAGGTTGAGCTTTGGAAATATCCCCATCCTTGACTGTTAATGTTTCAGAAGTTGTGTATGTCCTTCTATGCTGATTGTACACCTAATCCATAATTCTTTTCAATTGTTTACAAGGGTTAAATTAGAAGAAATGTGATCCAAATCTATATGTAAAAGAGAAGACTGCAGATATTTATTTCCAGGAAACTAGTGTCTGTTCTAAAAGTATACTTATTTTAAAAGAGTGTTTCTCTGAACAGTTTTTGTTCTGAATAAATAGTACCAGCCTATACAAAAGCTGTTTTGCCCTCCTCAGATCTGAAGTGAATGGGCATTTACTTAGGTGAATTAAAATTTAACTTTGAGTTACTGAGGTAACTGTTACCAGGAAATATTTTCTTAGGGACTTTAGGATAGGTACTAACCTAAACTAATAAAAACATTCATTGTCATCCCGAGAAAGGTGGTGGATGGATGAAATTGAACTGTTCTTGATGAGTCTATAGGAGTCAGAAGAAAACCGCAAAGTATTTAAGGTTTATTTTCTTTAATAGGTGAGTACCTTTTAATATTTTCTTAATTAGAGCTTTTTTGTGTTTTTTAATACTTTGTGTTGTAAAAAACACTACGAAAATAAACCAGAAAACACACAAAAAATTATTCAAACTTTCCAGAAACAACTTATCACAAAAAAATAACCTTGAGAGAAGAGAAGGAAAGCACGATGTCAAGCTGACTCTTCAATACCGTTTTCTAGCACATATTCATTAATTGCTGTCCTACAATACTGTGCTGAAGTTGTTCACTCATAACACCACTCACCAATTCTTTTTAAAATATTAAATCCACTGCTACGAACAAAAAAATCCCACCAACAACAACTTTCTAAATAATGGATTAAATAACATTACATTATAGTCATAGCTCCTAATCCGAGTTACATAAAGTGAATATTAAAATGGCTTTTTCAAATATATTTTTCTAAAGGCTATGAGGAATCCTTCAAGTTTTTTGTCCATAGGTGGTTGGACTGCTCAGAATTCACAGAAGATAATAAATCGTTATTCACGGACTCTGCCCTTCTTGAGTTTTATGTATCATAGAATCATAGAATCATAGAATCATAGAATGTTAGGGATTGGAAGGGACCTCGAAAGATCATCAAGTCCAATCCCCCTGCCAGAGCAGGAATGCCTAGATTATGCTACATAGGAACGTGTTCAGGCAGGTCTTGAATGTCTCCAGAGAAGGAGACTCCACAACCTCTCTGGGCAGCCTGTTCCAGGGCTCCGTCACCCTCACTGAGAAGAAGTTTCTTCTCGAGTTGAAGCGGAACCTCTTATGTTCCAGTTTCAGCCCATTACCCCTTGTCCTATCAGTGGTTGTCACCGAGAAGAGCCTGGCTCCATCCTCGTGACACTCACCCTTGATATATTTGTAAACATTAATGAGGTCACCCCTCAGCCTCCTCTTCTCCAAACTAAAGAGCCCCAGCTCCTTCAGTCTTTTCTCATAAGGGAGATGCTCCACTCCCTTCATCATCCTAGTTGCCCTGTGCTGGACTCTCTCCAGCACTTCCCTGTCTTTCTTGAACTGAGGGGCCCAGAACTGGACACAGTATTCCAGATGGGGTCTCACCAGGGCAGAGTAGAGGGGAAGGAGAACCTCTCTTGACCTACTAACCACCCCCCTTCCAATACACCCCAGGATGCCATTGGCATTCCTGGCCATGAGGGCACAGTGCTGGCTCATGGTCATCCTGCTGTC
Organism: Trogon surrucura; assembly: GCA_020746105.1. Taxonomy (NCBI): domain Eukaryota; kingdom Metazoa; phylum Chordata; class Aves; order Trogoniformes; family Trogonidae; genus Trogon; species Trogon surrucura. Next base: position 37,578,428 of record CM036617.1, read on the forward strand.
CACCAAGACTCCCAGGTCCCTTTCCCCTACACTACTCTCTAATAAGTCATTCCCCAACTTATACTGGAACCTGGGGTTGTTCCTACCCAGATGCAAGACCCTACATTTACCCTTGTTATATTTCATTAAATTTTTCCCCGCCCAACGCTCCAGCCTGTCCAGGTCTCGCTGGATGGCAGCACAGCCTTCTGGTGTGTCAGCCACTCCTCCCAGCTTGGTGTCATCAGCAAATTTGCTGATAGTACTCTCTAGTCCCTCATCCAAGTCATCGATGAATATATTGAATAATACTGGTCCCAGTACCGACCCTTGAGGCATGTAGTGTTAATGAACGTCATCATATCTACTTACTAGATGAAGTTCTTCAAAAACATGTATTTTTTGAGGTGAAAAACTGGGACGTGTTTTTATTCAGATACATATTTAGAATAGCTACAATTAGTAGTATTGTAATGTTTTCTTCTTCTATTCAACATTCTGAGACAGGGGTTACAAACACTGCATAATTACTAATCTAGATGTGAATACTTGTAATTTGTTATTTCCCTAAGTTTTAGAGGTACTTGTCCAAAACTTTACCTACAATCTGTCAATGGAGTTGATTTCTACTGCATTGAATGGTCTTGAATCCCTGTAATGAGATCAAAATCTCGTACCATACTTGAAGCTGGAAATGATCTTTATAGTTGCAGTACTTCAGTTTTTATGCAGTTCCTGCTGTAGCTGTTCATACATCAGGTCATTCTTGCATTTTCTGCCAAACGCATCAAATGGAGAAGTTCATAAGGGAGTTTGTGCCTTGTAGTTAATTTCTGTAGGTTTATTTTGTTTTTAACAGTTGTTATATATGAGTTCCTAGCATACGCTTCACAAAGAGCAATCATTGAAAATTCATAAGGCTTCTACTCTCCACAGCCTTCTCTATCTTACTGACTTATTTAGTTACAGCCCATATTTCTTGTTAATCTGTCAGCACTCAGGCCTGCCAACATTATTATACCATATTTTATGCTCATTTATAGGCAACTTGGTTCAAATGTTCACAAAGTGTGTGGTCTTCTTTTTGTGCCCTTTTGGGTAACACTAGTAATAGTATTTCTGTAATATCTATATTTTACTGATAATTATGTTTGTTAAAACAAGGACTTACTTAAAATAGTTCATAATCCAAAGCAAATAAATGGAGGGAACAAACATCAGATTTACCTAACAAAATAAAAGAGATTTACCTAATCACAGAATCACAGAATGTCAGGGATTGGAAGGGACCTCGAAAGATCATCAAGTCCAACCCCCTTCCAGAGCAGGAACGCCTAGATTATGCTACATAGGAACGTGTCCAGGCGGGTCTTGAATGTCTCCAGAGAAGGAGACTCCACAACCTCCCTGGGCAGCCCGCTCCAGTGTTCCGTCACCCTCACTAATACAGCCATATAGCTTGTAAATAGAAGCAAAAAGTGGTTTCTTGGACGTGAGAATGGTATTGCCATTCTTGCAATTTTAAGAAGCAAAGAGTCCAGAACACTTCCTTTTGTTCTGGCCATGTCTCATTGTGGTTACATTTTGAATTTTGGAGATCTTCCTGAGCCATGGGGTCAAGCATTCTCAATACTCCTAATGCACCTCTGGGAGCCATTGCGATTTTGGATCTGTTCAGATTTGGCTGGTATGGGATATTTCTTTATTTCTTTCATTTGGTAAAAATGATATTATTCTACTACACATGCTTATGTAGTAGGTGATGACTGAGGTTAATGTGATGACAGTTTTCTGCATAATCAAAAGTAAAAGTAAGAAATGTGAGAAGAGAGAAAAAAACAACACTAGAATATATTAGTTTCTCTCCTTTATTCTTGCCGGGATAAGAATATTAAATAGACATTAAATATCATTATAGCAGTAAAAGTAATGATCATAAGAATGGGGAACAGATAAAGATTAGTACATTGAAAATACCATGGAACTCAAGGAAATAAGACAGTTTTTTGGCATGCCACTTTAGTTACTCGTGTTAAGTGTACAGAGAAAGTGGCTGAACTGTGGGATCAAAAGCTGTTTTAGTTAATTAATTGTGGGCCTATTTAATATGTTTGTTAGATCAAGAGGTTTATTATTTGGCAAATTGTTACTCAGTCTGTTATTTAAGCTTTTGCGACACAGGCATTTGTGGAATTTGATGGTGTAAAGCACTGACATGGGAATGTGATTGGAGGGTTTAACATTATGAAGAGAAGTTTAGAATGTCTATATTGCTGGATGCTATTATCTCTGTCCTTCTTTAAACATGAGAAGGATATGCAGCAGACACAGAAATATGCAGGGATATAGCTCCCAGTTTTCTCACAAAAAAAGAAAAACAACAAAAGAATAATTAACTGCAATGTTTTCAAATCCTGCTGTATGCAGATCACGGTTTATTGATATAGTTTAGGCAAACAGCAAAGCTATATGTTTTTTGGCTTACAATAACAAACCAACAATAACAACAACATGATCTCATAGATACTTTCCTCTTTCAATGTGACTTTCCAAGATTCCTCAGGAAATTAGTGCCAAGTTCCTTAACTGTGTGTACAATTTCATAAAGCCTTGAACATGTATTTGAAGTGTACATAACCTACATCATTCAATAATATACTTTCATATTTAAGAACTACTAGATAAATTTTCACAAAAACAAGCAACTACATGTATGTGTAAAGTCTTAGGTATGTATTGCATAAACTCTACATACACAAATGGAGAATGCAAAACCTTTTTGGCTTTCCCTGCTGTAGTTTTGCTCAAATATCTGAGACAGAAGCCATTATATTTACTTATGGGCTGTTACCATTTGAGCTGCAGCATGAAATTGTGAAAGAGGTTCCAAAATTATTAACAGTCTAATTGTATGTACGTGTATTTTAAATATGCTTATTGGTCTGAATCATGAGTTTTATTAGAGCCAGACTGGAACATTAAATTGTAGTAAATGGAGGCTGTCCCTGTCATGTTTGCAAAAAAAAAGTCCCTTAGCCCAAGCAGACTCCAGCTGTTTCCAGTGCTGCTGGATGAAATCTTTTCTGTACCATCAATTCTTATGCCTGTAGGAACTGATCACTTGTTGATGATACCCTTCCTTTTCATCCCTCTACTCCAAAAAGCTATTGGAGCAAACCATTGACTGAAACTGAGAACAAGAACAGCTTCAGTGCAAAAAAAAAAAATAAAAAAGAAAAATACGAATCAGGAAGAATCACATGTTCTTCCTTTAAACTAAAAATTATATGGACAAAGTTTATGTGCTAAAAGCCAAATTCCAAAACAGTGATAGATTGAGTCTGATATTTTTTAATAAATATATTCTTTATTTGCCTAAAGCATTTCTATTTCATAAAGAAAATGGTGCATTGGGATTCCTGTATTAGGTGGATACATTAAGACACAACAGTGTGAATCTCATGTAAACATTGATGCAAAACTGTTGTGTCTTTTTTTTTTTTTAATATAGACATATTTCTTACATCAGTTGGAGTCCAAGTAAACCAGCACAGGGCTTTCTATGTTTGATACTTGCTGCGTGATTGAGATAATATATTACCATACAAGAGCTTATCACATATAAAAAACATCAAAAATAAATTTAAAAGAGATGGGGAAAAAAGTAGAAAACATATAAAAAGAGAAATATAATGAACATTAGCTTTCTTTATACTTGTCTACTAGCCTGAGTAAGCAGCCTTTTATTATATTTTTTACTCTAGCAGTCTAGACTGGCTTTTATTTATCACTACTGGAAATGAAAGGACACTGAAAAAAAAAAAAAACAGGCAAAAAAGTGTGATGTAGTCTTATAAGTAGTAGGAAAAGATGTATTTTTCTTTCGGAGTGCACAGACCTTATATTTTGTTTCCTTTTCCTTGAATAGAAAATGTCTAGTGAGAATAGTGCAGTTAATTGCATATGTTCCTTTAAGTCCATACCAAAAGTGTAGTATATTCAAATGTTAATCTCTTCTTGCTGCTGAACGTACCATCATAATTGCTATTACATATTTTAAAACCTGCATAATAGTTTGCTACAATGGAAAGCAGGGCAGAAGGGTAAAAAGGCAGGAAAGGGAAGGCAGGAAGGGATGGATCAAGTGAGGGAGGCCACAGTGAAAGAACAATTCTTCAGGTAAAATAATGTAAGTAACCAAAGGATAGTAAAGCTGCTTAGCTATCTACAGTGACCACATTGTCATTTTCTTTTAGTAAAATGTAATCACTATTATGATGATGCCAGTTCTAATAGTATTTTATGGATGGACATTAAGACACTATGTGAGAATCAGTTGTTGATGTCCTAATGTAAATCTCAACCCAAACTCTTAGCCTTCATAATATTCTGAGTATATTAAAACTCAAACCACACTAACATAAGAAAGAACCCCTCCAAAAAGAAAAAAAAAACAAAAATCCCTTCCCCCCCCCCAACAAAACAAAACAAAAGAAAAACAAAACACTCACAGAATTTGAAATCAGAAAATTGTTGACAGTGTCAATGCGGAGGATTAATGTTTCTAAGGAGATCTGGATTAAACTCAAGACAAGGGACTGATTTGTGATCAGATGGAGTTGAGATAGTCTCAACTCATTCTGGTTTATTTTAAGCTCTTTAATGAGTTGCTCAAGAATTTAGCCTGCATTTCTTAGGTTCCCCCAACACAGAAGAGATTTTCCCCACAACCAGAAATGGCTTAACTCCCTAGGAACACACCCATTCCTGTCTCTGTTCCTTATTAGGCAAGACTAATAATACCTAGATTGCAAAGTAAAAACAACCTGTGAAGCAAACCTTGCCTTGTGATCAAGGGGTACAGGATGTCTTGCATCATGTGACTGAGAAGCAACAGCATTCTTTCTTGGAAGAAAATAGAGACATCCAAAACAGAGCCAGAAAGTCAGTTAACAGATTAATAATTTTTAATGAAACAAATTTCTCCATAGCTCTCTGTCATTTACTAATATAGGCAAATAACTGTACTCAAGATTCAACTCATAATCTGAGGGACAGCTCTTTTGACTGAGGCTGGGGATAAAAAACAACAAAGGAAGAGGATGTATCTGAAAGAGAGCAAGGAAAATACTCAGAAATTAAGAAAACTATCTAAACCAAAATTCTGAAAGAAGCCTACTGAAAGATGGAGTATGTTGTGGATGAAGCAATAAAACATCCATTAAACTATTCTTAAAGTCACATTCCTTCATTATTTCTGATTTTATCTTGAAGTTCTATGAGTATTTTTACTGCTTAAGTATTCCTCTCTGTTGTCTTTAATTACAGTTACCCTTGGGGCAGCCTCTTCAACTTGACGATTTTCAAATTACACTTTTTAAACAAGTGAATTTGTCTCATAAGAGAACTTTTCGTGATATTTTATATTTCATATGATGGGCAAGAATAACAATATGTATTTCTTAGAAACATGTTTACATGAAAATTCAGGAAAACTGGAAAGGTGTGTGGAGAAATACTCAAGAAGAAACAGAAAATAAAGATGTTGGTGGTCACTGAGTACCTACCATGATCCTAATCTCTTAATTGGCTCTGAAAATAACTGAGAGCTTATATTACTTTTGACTAATGTTGGGCTAATCCGAGAAAAATGAGAATAGTATCTTTTTGCTAAAGCAGAACTGGAAAACTAAGAGAAGAAAATTACCTTGCCCATGAAACAGAATGCCAGTACTGCAATTAATAAGTCAATTTTCAGAATCAAGCACATCACAGTGATATTAGGCATCTCCTATCACAATACTCAAAATGACATAGTTAGAAACACAAGGCAATTTTACCTATTACAAGGCTATTTACCTATTACAAGGTTATCTTAAGAACCTTAATACATTCTGACAGCCTGTCATCAAGCAATCCAGGTTCAGGATATCTTTTCTGGCTTAAGTTTTCATAGCAGCTGGAGTCCTACACAAGGAACACCCACTGCCCTAAAATCATTATTCTTCCTGTTAATGTACTCCACAGGTTACAAATATGAAAAGCAGTTACACTTTCTAAATTTAAGAGTCTGATTTAACTATCACATATTTTTTTGTATGGAGAAAAACCTATTTTGAAATAATCTTCTTCATCATGCCTTTTCACTATATTCACATTATGGGAAATCATGATACCTGTCAAAAACTTTACTTCCCCATATTCATTATTGTACTTAAAAAATAATGTAACTGAGAGCTCATGGAAGTGATTTTTTCACGTAGTGACATGCTTTTATCTGTTTATTTGTTTCCCATGTTGTACTTCAAAAGCCTTCAGTTTTTGTCTTCTGCTTTGAACGTGAACTACATTTCAAGCAGTCTGGTTGGACTTAACTTCACATTAAGAGAGCTAATTTGTTCTTTCTACATGTAGTCTATGTATCAATACTCCAAGGGCAGTTAATTTTACCATCAGGACAGTAAAGGAAATGTGCCTATCTATTCATCTCACCGAAGATCTGTGCATGGAGTCATCTAAATACTTCTCAGTTCAATAGCACTCACATAGGCAAGAAGTGCCATGTCAGGTAATTTATGGTGTCTGAGTCATCTTGAGATGCTTGTAGATATCACAAAGGATCTAGAGAATACCTATGTTTATTTGGTAGTTAGAGATCAGATAGGAATTTCTAGGTCATGTACAACGGCAAGAACGTCAAAGGAGTACCACTAGAGTATCATATGCGACACACTCATTTCACCTGAGTTTCTATTCATTATAATGACAATTTAAATTTAGGAAAGGTAACATGTAAACACCTGCATCTAAACTTCTAAACTGAGATGGTTCAAGCTGAAGTTGAATTTTAGCTGTTGTGTTTAAGCTATATTTTAAAAAAAAAATATTTTCTATCAAATGTAACTAATCAACAGCAGTTAAATATTCCACTTGTCTTTCTGTTAACCTCACCTAGTTCTAGATGTTTAAGTCTCACCTCTTTTCTCCTAGTGTCATCCTTTTCTCTAATTTTTCATTTTTCCATCATTCTTCATGTCTACAAATTTTAGTCTCATCTCTTGGAAGAGTTTCATATGGGTTTTTTTTTCTTCTTTTTTTACACTGCAGAAACTCATCTTGCTTGAAAAACAGTTCTACTCCAGTTTCCACTGATTTCCTCCTTAGTTTTTTCCTAAGAGTCTTTTATTATTTGTACCTAAACTTCCTGGTATGCTCTGGGAACTGTATACATTATTACTGTATCTGTACAGATAGATAAAAATTAGTTTAGCATAGAATCATAGAATCATAGAAACATCAAGATTGAAAAGGACCTTAGGATCATCAAGTTCAACTTACAGCCCTACACCACCCTAACAATAAACTATCTCCTAAAGTGCCACATACAGCCGTTTTTTAAACACGTGCAGGGATGGTGACTCTACTACCTCCCTTGGCAACCCATTCCAATGCTTCACCACCCTTTTTGTGGAAAAGCTTTTCCTAATATCCAATCTAAACTTCCCCTGTGCAACTTGAATCCATTCCCTCTTGTTCTATTCTTATTCACTACGGAGAAGAGGCCAACAAAAGAAAAAACAATAGAATAGACAAAAGAATAAATTACATCATTAAAAGAATATCTTGGGGGCTCCAGTCATCTTTTACTTCACAGTCATTCAGTGTGGTTTTGCAATAAAATTACTTTGCTTTTTTGGTCATTTTGAATTTTTTTTTGTCTGTTTATTTATTTTGTTTGTTTTGTGGTTTATTTTTTTTTTCTCTCCACAAAGTAAATGAAAGATCTTATACGGCAGATCTTACGGGGCGGATCATAATATGGTGAACTGCATTTCCAGGCAACATATGAATAGCTTTGAATTTGTGTAGCTTATATAACTTTCCATAACAAATTTTTTTCTAAGACAAAGATACCAAGCTGCGGTCTGGATTTTGAGAAAGTTTGGTTCTGGATGCAATCTTAGAAATTCCACTCTGATTCTGCTTTATGTAGGTGGAGCAGACATGTACTTTTGGCTTCAAGGATAGAAGAGAACAGATGTGGACAATGCTGAAAGAAGCATCCAGAGTTGAACATCAATGCAAAGGAGACCTACTCAGCAAAAATGTGAAGTAATTGCTACTCCTCGTTGGAAAATACTCTAATTTTCATATAAAAAGACAAAACTAGGAATATTTGCAAGACTCAGTTATTCATTCGTGTTTCATTACTTTTTATTTCATTTACAGGAACCCATTTAGAGGCAATAAAATTGACCATCACACAGTAAATAACTGAATGTCATTTAGCTCAACCATTTGATAAATACTTGAAAAAGACATAAGAGCAGTAAGAGACAGCACTAAAAAAACACCTTAGTAATTTCAGCTTGGTGCATTGAATTTAGTCCTCACTTCTAACCCCAATTCAAACAGCACACAGCTATAAATCTTAAGTTATAATGTTAATTAGCATGAGATTAGTGCACAGTTATTTTTGGCAGTGGGAATTTTAAAGGTGTATAGGAATTAAATGTAAATATGTATAACACACAGAACTGGAAATGTTGGATTCATCTCAATTTAGCCTCTAAAATTCTATAAAATTATATTTTTTAAAAATATTTCGCATTCACTATAATTATTTTGTCAAAATCAAGATAAAATGTTGAAGCTATGCTTATTTTCTATGTTTTCTCACCTTTGCAGAAAAAAAAAATCTTCAGTTTTCTTATTTCATTTGTTTTTAATAATTTTTTTTTTTTTGATTTATCTTTAATTCTCCTTGAAGGTCAAGCTCCAATTAACTTTCAGTGAGACTGCATTTTCTGCTACACACAAAAACTAAGAAAACAGAAGAATCAATGATCAGAAACACACCAAATAAAAGGTCTATATAAATATATTTTATTTAACCTATATGTTATATGTACACATGTATATAAGTATGGCAGATTTCAGAGCATTGCAATTAAAGTTGGTCTTTGGAAACAATAATATAATTAGAAAAATTAGTAATTTCCACTTATCTGGAAATAAGGGGTCTTTGATGTTCAGAGTGAGATGAACAGGACAATTCATACATCTCAGAGGCTTTCCTCTGTTTTTCTGCTTGTCTCAGGCACAAGACAATTCATCAGTTTACAGTGTCTTCATGCATTCGAACTTATACCCTTGAAACCATAGAGAACAGAAATTAAACAAAAAGAAAAACCACAAAATCTTTGGACCATGGAAAACAATTTTCTTATGGAGCGTTGAATTTCAGAATCATGGGAAACACACACCTCTATTATGCCTAAATATACAGGCATGTATCTAGCTACTTAAACGTAGAAACTGCTTTATGGTTCTTCCAAAGAGTGTAGGAGCATGACAAAAAACCACTGACTTATACTCACACCCAATTTTCATAATCTTTTTTTTTTTGTCGTAGATCTATTCCAGCCTCTCTCAACCCCTCTATTTTACTTAATAACTGATCTTTCTTTGATGTGTTTATCTCTTTTAAGACCATAAAAAAGGAAAAAGAAATAGTCAGATTGTGTAGAGAAAATATTGTTGAATATTGCCAGGCAAAACTCATTTTGCTTTAAAGGACTAGTGTACAGACACTGTCATGTCTGTGAGTATCTTCAATGTAATAATCTGTGACTCAAAAGTGATATGTAACGAGAATGATGCAGAGGTTGTTATGGTTTCAGGGGCTTCAATGACTTTTACTGAATGTAAAATCCTACAAACAAACATGCTAGACCTGATCCCGGAGCTATATCTCATAGTATGATATTGTCTCCCTATATAGTGCAAATATCTGTGTACATCTGTACCTTTATATTAAAACCAAAACTATTTATCCTTCCTATACAAATCAAGATAATCTTGTTGTCTATATGATTTTAAAAATTCAAAATAACTGTGTTAAAACTATGCATTTTTTCACTTAATATCCCCCTAAAATTGTCATTTAAAGTGGCCATGTACTTTGGACGCTTGTGCAAAAGGTCATACAACAAATGTTTTTGTTAAACAATAGAGAAATATATAAAATTCTTTTTCAGGGAAAAATTTCCAAAGTTAGAGACAACATGCATACTATTGGTATTCAGTGGGAGTCAGGTGCCTAAGTGCCCTTCATGCTTTTGAAAGTCTCTTTCTTTTCTCCTGGACTTTATACATAAAGTCAATCTAAAGTTTTTTCATTTGGTTCAGAGGTGTTTAGATTAGGCCATAAAATCTTGAATTTGTTCCCACTATTGACAACATCAAAATCTGTTGACTATTGGCTTCAGGACAAGTCCTTAAAGTGCCTTCCTTCTCATAACATGCATCATTTCCTTTAATACATTCATTTTCTATGAAATGCTCACAGTTCATACTTATATAGTTTACCTGTAAAAAAACCTGTATCTTTCCAACAAATTCATCACAACTATTACCACAGATTCTAGATTATCTTAGTGTATTTCTAAAGTTTAATTCAGCATTTTGGTAGTTTTTCCTCCAATTTACTACATAGATTATTACAGTGTACAAAATACACATTACGACCCACAACCTCTCCCTATATCACACTTGCCATATACACATAGAATATTTTTTAAATGAATTCCCTTCTCCTAGATGTCTTGTATTACATCCTGCAGGTGAAGTAAGAAGGAAAAACTAAAACAAAATGAAGGGAAAGTACAATGAAACTCTTGTGTTTAACACTACGAAGTATTTGACCCTTTTCCTATGAAAAAATGCCCCTTTCACTCTTCAGTATTGACTATGTATCCTGGGAATAACCAAAAACAATGACTGTGTTTGAAATTCTTGCTATTCTTGACCCTTTCCTCTTCTTGACTACTATTCTCTATCAAACTGCTTGATTATCTTATCATTTAGGGAAGACAATGCTCAGTTCCAGAAGAATAAAGCTGATTTTTTTTTTTCAGTCAATGGTATTACAAGACTTTAATAATAATTAGACTGAGCAAAAGCCTGAATGAAAAAGATCGCAAAAATACAGTTCTGAATTTTTGTTTAAAAATGTTTTTCATAAGTATGTATTGCTTCCTTGGTAAGGGGTAACAGTGGCAGCATTTGGTTTATTACTACTAGCTTTACATTTATGGACTAAAAACATTTTGGAAGGCCCTCAGCAGTTTCTGAAAATGTTATTTATGATAATCTAAAAATATTTTAGCAAATAAGAACATAAAAACTATGAACAGTAGTTATAAATCCATTATCATCCAAAAGTAAAGAGATGATGAGTAATTAGAGCACAAACATTACTGACCTCTCAAAATTGACTTACATGTCATACTCTTTTTATCTAACTGTTATACATTGTATGTTGTAAAACTCAATATTAAAGTACTATCAATTATCATTTCCAAAAGAGCTTAACTCATAAACTTCAGAAGTGAACAGCTCTGTATTTCCTTTTGATTTTACGTTCTTTTTTGAGTTATTCATAGATACATGTTTGGGAAAAGTATTAAAAGAATCACCTGGTTTTCCTTATATTATTGACATTTGGAGAAACAAATAATAACGGCAGTCTGCAGGACTTAGACACATCAGAAATGTGCTCTCTGCCCAGACCTGTCCTGAGAAATAGAAGGTGTCAGTCATGTCAAATTTGTGATTTGGTCCTGAATGCAGCTGTTGTTCTCAGCCTAAAGAGATCCATCACATCATTGGATATACATTCTAAATTACAAAATTATAGAACAATTAAGCTTAGATGGGACCTTATGAGGTCATCTAGTCCAATTATTCCCTCTAAACACAGCACAGGTGGCCGACTTCCTCCTTGGCTTCACTTGAAAAATGCAGCCAGCAGTTTAAAAAAAAGAGTGATTACTACCACATATAGTTGTTGTGAAGTTTGTTTCTTTCAGTCTTGGGTCTTCTGGGTACAAGAAAGACATTGACAAACTGCAGGAAGCCACTGGAGAACCATGAGATTGTGAAGTGTCTTGAGTACATCACATTACAAGGAGAGGCTGAGTGAGTGGACTTTATTCAGTTTAGAGAACAGATGGCTAAGAGGTCAGTTTAATGTTGCCGTCCACTATAGAATGTATGTTTATTAAGAAGATCTAATCAGGTTTTTTTCTCAATGATGTGTGGCAAAAAGATGAGAAGAATGAATAGGATGAGAAAAATGAATGAAGAATGAAGTTACATCAAGGAAAAACTCCTTTAGCTGTTATGAAAACAAGGACAAAATCACAGAGTGGTCAGACGCTGGAACAAGTTTCCCCCCAGAGATTCTGAAGTTTCCTTACTCAGAGATTTTCAGAACTCTGCTGGACAGTGCCTGGAGAAACTTAATTTAAAGTTGAAGCTTTCCTTCATTTGAGGAGGTGGTTTATGGTCACTTCCAACCTAAGTTGTTCTATGGTTTCACAATTTAATATGTATGACAAATGATGAGGGAGGAACAATTAGCCATACCAAAATCTTACCAAAAACATACCAGATACCAACTCTGGAGGTAGATGACACAAAATGTAGATCTTACTTGGCTGATGATGTTGATGGAATTCAGAAGCAATTTACAGATAGGAGATAGCAACCATTCACAGGCTGTCTTAGGGCTTATCTACATCAATTACCTGGGATGACTGTAGTCAGTTTTATGGCAACCTCTGAACTAAAGGATTTCATCTTGAGTGCACTCACATGGCATGTGTAGGATAACCAGGGGATCAGGCCCAGCCAGCTTTGGTTCATGAAAGGCACATCCTACTTGACCAACTTGATAATTGTTCTACGACAAGGTGACCTGCCTAGTGGATGCAGGAAAGCCTGTGAACATTGTCTGCCTGGACTTTAGAAAAGCCTTCAACATCATTTCCCACAGCATTTTGCTAGAGAAGCTGGTGGCTCACAGCTTGGACGTGTACTCTTTGCTGAAGTAAAAACTGGCTTAATGATAGAGCCTAAAGAGTTGCGGTCAATAGAGATAATTTCAGATGGTTACCGGTTACAAGTGGTGCTCCCCGGGATTCTGTTTTGGGGCCAGTCTTGTTTAATATCTTTATCAATGATCTGGATGAGGGGATTGAGTGCACCCCCAGATGACAACAAGCTGGGTCAGAGTGTTGATCTGCTGGAAGGTAGGCAGACTCTGCAGCAGGATCTAGACAGACTGGATCAATGGGCTGAGGCCGACTGTATGAGGTACAACGGGTGGTAGGTTCTGCACATTGGTCACAACAACCCCAGGCAGTGCAGTCTTGGGGAAGAGTGACTGAAATGCAGCCTGGCAGAAAAGGATCTGGGAATGCTGGTCAACATCTGGATGAACATGAGCCAGCAGTGTGTCAAAGTGGTCAAGAAGGCCAACATCATCCTGGTGTCTATCAAAAAGAGTATGGAGGGAAAGGAACAGGGAAAGGATCATGCCTTCAGCACTGGTAAGACCACAGCTCGAGTACTGTGTTCAGTTTTTAGCCCCCCACAGTATAAGAAAGGCATCAAGGCTGTGGAGCAGGCCCAAAGAAGGGCAACAAAGCTGATGAGGGATCTGAAGAACATGTGTTAGGAGGAGGGACTGAGGGAACTGAGAATTTTTAGTCTGGAGAAGAGGAGGCTGAGGGGAAACCTCATTGCTCTCAACAACTACCTGAAAGGAGGTTGTAGTGAGGTGAGTGTCTTTTCTCACAGGTAACAAATGATAGATAGGAAATAGACTCAAGTTGCACCAGGGGAGGTTTAGATTGGATATTAGGAAAAAATTATTTGCTAAAAGACTGATGAGGCATTGGAACAGGCTGCCCAGGGAAATGATGTGATCACCATCTCTGAAGGTGTTCAAAAAACATGTAGACAAGGCATTTAGGGACATGGTTTAGTGGTCATGGTGGTGTTGGATTGATGGTTGTACTTGGTGTTCTTAGAGATCTTTTTCAATATCAATGATTCTATCATTTTGTGCTATGAAAGTAAATCAAATCTTTTCCACAATTCTCCACTCTTAAGCCAATGACTAAACAAATGTTGTTGAGACAAAAGGAAATCTAATCAAGGTGTGAAATTCAACTTTTTTTTTGTATTATATTATTACTATAAAAATTTAAGTTTAGCTGGGTTAGTATACTGTTTATACTGCCAAATAGTGTGTCATTTTAATCCTATATCCTGTTCCTCTAATTAAACATATAAATGTTAACTTGCTTTTGTATACTGCTCTGGAAAAAAAAATAAAAATGTTAGTTTCCTCCAGTACAAAATCAGATACAATCTTAAGGGTAGTTCTATGTAAGCTTCTGAAAATATTTATTTCGCTCACTGACTATAGAATAGATCCTGGTGTTTAGCTCAGGTGTTGATACTAATCTTAGCAGAGATTAATACTATCCAAAATGACTGTTTCAAACACACATTTTCTATATGATGAACACTACCATTAAAATCAATAAGATGTCTCCAACTGTAGAAAAAATCACTATGTGACTGTGTCGCGTGAAAGGTATGTATCAAAAATCTAATTATCCCTGTGTTCTAGATAAAGTCTGTTTTTTCTTTATTTTCTTAAACACTTTGAGCTAGTCAGAAGATTTAAAGGAGCCTAGGTGACTAAGCAAACATGAATTACAGTGAGTTATTTGTAGAATACATACGAATTTTTGAAAAGTGATTTTACTAATTCAGTGTTTTCTTTCCTTTTTTTTCCTTTCCTTTTTTTTCTTTCCTTTTTCTCTTTCTTTTCCTTTACTTTTTCCTTTTCCTTTCTTTTTTCCTTTCCTTCTCCTCTCCTTTCCTCTTTCCTTCCCTTGCATTTTTCTGTGAAGTTGTTCTTTACTGGTGAAAATGCTGCTTCTTTTTATTTTTTTAAGCAGAGCAAGTCTTAAATCTGTTAGTACTTGTCTGTGGAGCCATATGGGTTTCCATATGGCATTTCTTTGATAACTGTGCCATATTCAACATCTTACCCATGTATACGTCTGTGTAATCAAGTGTTTTATCTTTAATTTCCTGCACTGATGTGTAGAAGATAACTCCGAGGTATTAGCACATTTCTGCTCTGTCTATCATTAGTTTGGAGAATAACATGTTCACACATTCTTTAATTGAGTAATTAATTGGTCTAAGAGAAGACATTGTGATATGAAATGTCTTCTGTCAGAACTAGTATGAAAATGTTCTCCTTGGTATTGACCATTTTAGTGTCATAACTAAGCAAGCTGAATTTTGTCTTAAAGAATTTAAAGATTGGAGAATGATGTAAAACATGTGCGAAAAAAAAAACAACACAAACCTAAGGGAGATTTTTGATTTCTGACAATTTTTACATGGCTCAGGAATGTCACAAACTGAGAAAATTACTTGTTTAGACAGTTATAAACACAGGGGATGGGTCTTTTCTTGACGAAATAAGCATAACTTCCAATAAGGCATTAATAGAAAATGTGGTCTGAAATACTTCATGTCAAGTGTTTCATTTCAGCCAAAATTCATTACTTTCTTGATAAAAGTAGATGAAGTTATGATTTCATATAATGACATTTCTTTACTAAGCAAAGGAAACATGTCATTTTCTGTGAGGTTAGATGCACTTAAAGAGTATCAATTAAATAGACATATGTAAATGAGAACTAGGACTGTTGTCCTGTGCTTGTAATGCATAAGTCTTGATTATTTTTTTTTTTCTTATGAGGGTTTTTTTCTTCCTTTTACAAAGCTTTCAGGCATGCAAGGTACACTTTTCTCTTAGAAGTTTATTATAGGGAGTAGTGATCCTTGCTTTGGAAAGATCATAGATGTCTATATTTACTTTTCAGGAAAAGGAACTACCTTCTAGTAAAATAAAAAATAAGCATATTCCTGTTATTATGGTATCCGAATTTTACTTTGAATTATTAAAAAACCCATCCTATTTGGAAGGGAGAGGAGAAAACTGTTCTCATGATTAATATTTTCCTGTGATTTTATAATAATTTCACCAAACACAGGGAAAATGAAGAGAGTTAAGTATGACTCATAGATCCAGTCTTTTGCCTTTTCATTCTGAAGATGTGCGAATGGTATAGTGTTAATAGCAGGCAGAAGCTGTTTCATAGCCATCTTTGCCTCTGAGGAGGGAACAGTTTCTTCCAGAGAGATTGGTATCACAGTTTGATTCTGCAGATTGGAGCTATGCTGTGCTCTTGATTTAAGCTTGCTTTTCGAGTTCGAATAGAAAAAGGAAATCCAGTTATAAAAATACATTAATATTTTGAAAATGTATTTTAAAGCATTGCCTAAAATTTAGTTTATTAGGGGATACTAGGAAGCCTGGAGAGTAGTATTTTCTCTAGGGGTAAAAGAACAAAAGAAGAAAAGCTGTGGGGTTTGGTTGTTTCGTTGTGTTTGTTTTTTGTTTTTTTTGGTTGGTTCGTTTTTTAAAAGAAAAAAAAAAGAGAGACAAAAGTAATATCTAAAAAGAAAATTGGGAAAACTCAGTTTGGAAATGTTTGGAAAGCCTCATGAACATGCACACTTTGTGAAGTTGACTTTTCCATGCATGAAGATTGCTTACTGTGCATATACATACTCAGTAAAGTTTTATTGTATCAGCTTCAATTTTGTATGCACTGCATCAGTTTACTAGTCAGTACTGCATTGATCCAGAGTGCAATGCTGAATACATATTTATGATGAGAGAATGTTAATGGTTTTCCAAAACTCTTGTTTTGTTTTAATCTTTAATTAATTCAGTATGAGGGATAAAATACAACTTCTCTTGTTTTGGATCTTAAGGGGTTTATATTTGCTTTCATTAGTTTGTTTTTTTTTCCTCTTGCATTTATAGAACCACACAGGAATAAAATCTCAACAATACTTTTTCTCAGATAGTTCTTCTGTGTAAATATTAGCCCATTAATACATAAACATTCATAGTTTTCTATCAAACAATATAGCTCCCCTTGTCATAATTTAACAGATACGTAAAAAGTCTGCTGCTGTAAAAGACTTTAATGGAAACAGTAAAGTTTGAATCTGTTATTATGAATCTCTTTCTACTAAATAAAAGCAAAAATCATCCCTACACATAACAACAATTTTATAGGTGCAGCTAGAAAACTTTACTCAAGGCTTTTGATTTTTACAGTATCTTCTTTAGTCTGGTCTTTATATAGTTTACTAAAATATATTCAACAAAGTGCTAGCACAAGTAAATGTTTGCCTACTGATGTATATAAAAGTTCATAAATATTAAACAATGCGTACACAAAAAAAAAGGGTATGTCCAATGAATATGCTGATGGAAGAAACTGCATTATCAGTCACATTTCTAAAGAAAAATATCACTCATACCTCCCTCTGCAGTACCAACCTATGCAGTAGATAATGACTCTTGGTATTCTATACATTGTAAATATACGAACATCAAACCTAAGGAAGGTTATAAATTTTTAAATTCTCACTAGTAAGTAAAAAGAGATACAGTTCTGATTTAACTGTCATTGAAAGTAAAAAAAGCCAGGAAAACAAAACAAAACAAAACAAACTTAAACTAAAAAACCCTCCAAAATACACAAACCCATATTGCTTCATCTATACTGTTTAGCAAGTTCTTCATCTGGTGTTATATTTTACTAGATAACTTATACCAAGCTGCAAGAACATTTCATGGTATTTGAAATGTATGTTACCTCAAAAGAACTAGAAAAAAATAACATATCATTTGGAAAGAAAGTTTGTACATATTTACTTTTGCAATAGTTATACTCTTTTTCCTTCATAGTGAATTCTATTTAGCAATTATGATATGAGATGACTACGAAAGGTAGTTATGTTGTGTGCATACACAATATACAAGATCCTGAAATTCCTTAAAGGACAATAAAAAGCCCTGGAGCTCCCTTGCTCTCTTTTTACACTGCCTCTAGTGCTTTGCAATTACTTAACAACAAGGGTATTTAATTATCCAAGATCTCCAATCAGTTCTGTTAAAAAACAAAACAAAACAAAACAATCTAAATAAAAAAAAACCCAAACAACAACAACAAAAAAATAAAAATACCCCAAACTAGTACAGTATAGAAGTGAGATCAGGTTCAAACACTGAGAGTTCCATTTGAATTTAAATTTGTGTTGTGTTCATTTTGTTTTGTTTTGTTTTCTACTGAAAAATTACTCTGCATCTATATTTGCTAGGCGAAAGGTGGGAAAATGGAAGTGAGGAAAGTGAGAGAGAACCAGAGAAAAAGAGAGCAGGTGGCACTATAAATTTACAACCTTTTATTCAGTTTTTATCAGAAAAAGAACTGTCCTTACTGCAGTGCTTGCAGCCAGAAATGCACTCCATCATTCCACTCTGAAACTCCGATAAGTCCAGATGTGTGATGGCCTTCAGCTCTAAATCACGCTGTGCACTTCTAAAATGACCTTCCTTTAGGCACCAATGTCTTTGGCTTCTTATGCACAGATTGAATCAAGGTACTAAGACACATCTTCCTTAGCAACTTTACATATTGTAACAAATAATGGACATCAAAGATCTTTCAATTTCTGATTTACCCACTTCCAAACTTGGATTGTAATGGTAATGATGGGTTTATTCTCTAGATCTGAACAATGAAAGGACTAAAACACAATAGAAGAATAAAGTCTTGTGCATTCCAGGCATGACAACTGAATAAATAGCATAGAAACTTCAGGTAATTCTTTTGCTGCATTTATAGTCTCGTTCAAGGTACAAAATAAAGTATGATAAAATAACAGTAGTATGCTATTCTTTCCACAAGCTTCTTTATTGTTTTTATTATTTTTTTTAACTCCATTGTCTTTCTATTTACTGCAGTATTTTTAAAATTCACTATCTCCACAATGCTGGAGAAAGTAATGAGCAAGAGAATTTACAGGCTTTAGAGGATGTTGTTTGTTTAGCACCCAAAAACTTTTAAAATTAACATTAATATTTTTTTAAAAGACTAAATAATTAATGCTCACAGTCTCTTACAAAAATTCAGCTAAAATCAAGCACCATGGGAACATGGCTAGAGATTTTATTCATATTCCTTTCAATGAGAAGTAATTTTGGAAAAACACTAGATATTAGAGGCATTCAGTGTATCTATAAATTCCTCAATCTACTGAGATGAAGGCATGGATTAAAAAACAAAAAAAGTATTCTTGAGATTGTGATAATCCCTGACTAGATGCTTGTGTTGTTCTTCACCTGAGTTAGTGGGGAAAAGTCTATGGGAAATAGTGTTCCCTAACACAGTATTCTGTGCTTCAATCTGATTCTTGAGTCAATTTAAAGTTTTATGCAGAAAATGGTGACATGATGATTTGCTCAGAGGAGCTCTGGTATTGTGGTGAAATTTCAGTGGCTTATTTCATTTTACCTTCAGCTAATTATCTTCTGTTAAATAAAGTAAAAACAAAAATTCTTTGAAAGAACTCACCTCGTTTTGTCTCAAAACCCAGCAGCTGAGGAGACCTGACATCACTTTACTAAATTCCTGAGCAAAGTCCAAGCTTCAAGGTTCTTCACAGAAATCAAAGTTAAATCCACATATTTCTTCCCAATTGATTTATATTTCCAACCTACTGGAGGAAGTGGGCCGGGGGTGGGGAGAGAAAGGAAAAAAATGAAAAAAAAAAATTGAAAAAAATGTTGTTCGTTCTCTTAAAATGGATTCACCTTTTTTATAAATACTTGTACACACCAAGTTGCAAAATGACAAATCTGCTTTATAGCCTTGTGGCTGGACTCTCAATCATGAGATGGAAAACCCAAGGCAAAGCTATAGCATTGCACTGATTCCACATTAATATAAGGAAAAATAATTTCTCCTGGAGAGAGCAAGCTTGAGCTCTTCCTTCTCCTTCCTCTCCTCCTACCTTTCAGTAAAGGAATAGTATCAGGAGACTGATTATTTCATCTTTCAGTTGAAACTGATAAGTCAGTTGTCTAGTCCAGTGTCTTTTTTGTCGTAAGACATTTCAAAAAGATTTTTGTTTCACCAGACTGCAGAGCAAGAACATTTACGAAATTTTACAGATGTTGTTCTGCAGAAAAAAAAAGAACACTAGTACTTCTTGCCACACTCTTAATTACTACTTAAAGCTATATATACGGTACAATGCACTACTGGTTCCTAGTGCCTCTGAGTACAGCCAGTTGTGTTGCTTTTATAAAATTTGTTCCCTCCAGGACCCACAGTAGATCAGAGGACGATAATGTTTAGAATTGTTACCCTAGTTTTAGGTTATAATGGCTAATTCTTTCTCAAATACATAGATTCTAGCCACTTGAGTCCTGTTCTGTAAATGCTAATCACCAATTTTTTGACTATTAGCCAATTCAGATAGCATATGGCTTTAAATAGACACACAGTTAACTATAATGAAATGTGAGAAAAGATGCAATAATTTTTGCATATTTTCATTCAAGGTAAATACTATGGCCAAATACTAAAATATTATTGAATATGTTTCATGTGCATTAGAAATTATTTAGATAGATTTTTTCCAGACTATAAAATTACTTGTCAAATTTGTATATCATCAACACACAGTTGTGGCAGATTTATTAGAGACAAGTGATGTGCTGAAGCCCAAGAAGTTATATTTTTACCTTAAATTAAAATAAATTTAATGTGTGCACAGATGAGCCCAGTCTTTGCAAACAATAATCGCTTGCAGTTTAATTTTCCTGAGCTGGTTTGCTTCATATCTTGACCTGATGAGACATTTCAGATATCTTCCCTACCCCCATAAGCTTGACATTTTGTTCATTAGGACTGGTTTTCCTGATCGCCACAATACAAGATAAACTGCTGTATTAAGAGGAAATGATGGTGTCGCCTCTCCATAATTGAATCTGGAAGATGTATCTGCTGTTCTTTAGTATGACATATTTGGGAAGCCAAATAATCAACCTCAGGGGAACAGCTTTCTGTGCCTGAGAGATTCAGGTCGCTTAATACTTCTTCAGTGGTTTTTGCAGAAAATGTGAAGCTTGTGTCAAAACCAGCCAGCTCACCTGATAAATAATCATGCCTTATAGAAATATATGTTTTTGCTAAAAATGCTTTAAAAATAAGGTTTAAGGTATTAATTCAGAGAAAGTGGGATATAGAATGTTCTATTCATCAATCTCTGTGGTTTTGCAAAGGCTATGTTCCAGGATTAAACTTAAAGTACTCTTTTCTTTTGCTTTGTTTTTCCCTTCCAAGAGATAAGGACCGTAAAAAGAAATGATACTTCAAATCAGTGCTTGGAAAAGAAGTCCCTACATAAAAATAAAATGGGTTTTTTAGGTTTTTAAATATAAATAAAACAAAAAAATTATTGTAGCGTGCTTTTTTTTTTTTTTTTATTTATTTCCCTGTTGTAGGGAAGGATCAAGGACATCCGGACAGGGTTATATCCATTACAAATTTTCGAAACTTGAAAAGGATGATGATGATGATGCTAATGACAGTAATTGGTAAGAAACATGTAATGCAATCTTCATATTTCCATGTCAAAACATACACACACACACAAGCTGTAGTAGCTTGTGGGTCTTTTTCAGATTCATATTGTGATTATTCAAGGATATGTAAGTCTTGGCTATTACATTCTTGATTTCTTTATACTTTTTTTTTGTTGTAGATTAGAAACTGAACAAGCCTTAACAGTTTTTAACCTTTTATGTTTCCTAAAATCTCTTTCCTTTCAGAATTTCACTTTCAGTTTAAATTAAGTTTCAAAAAAAAAGGAAAAAATATGTGTTTTGATACTAAAAGCTTTTATGGTAACACAAACCATGAAAAACCCCTTTTTGAGTTCTTTTTATAGAGTAAAATATGAAAAAGATTATTCTGAGTTCATGTTACACCACAATATCACAAATGGAGATATTCAGAAAGAAGTACCATCTTTTTGCTTTCTAACCTCTAGAAGGCAATCAGAGTAAGAAATCAGTAATTTGTGACTTAATTTTCTTCCTTTATCAATACATACATTGATGTCTTCTCATTTGATGTTATGATGGATATTAAGTTTCATTTCTCTCACCCTACTTCTTTCTCATCAGAACAAACAGGGCAATGTGTAAAATAAGTACATTACTCAATCAAGGCACTATAAAAAATTACCTGTGAACTATTCGGACATTATAAATTTTGTTTCACAACAAGAATCCCTGTCTTTATCAGAGAGATTTTGTCCTATTATGATTTTTTTGGGGGTACTTTTTTTTTCTAAAAGTATCTTGGTTTTCCCCCTTTCAAATACATGATCATTCAACATATTCAGAAACTTCTTGGGAAATAAATCCTATTGTGATAAAAAAAATACCAGAAAAAGTAACTTTCATTCATCTGAAAACAAAGGAATACAGTCCTTCAAAGTTGTAGTGTTAGTCAAACAAATAAAGTCCATTTAAAGGCAAGAGAGAGCATCTCTAAAACTAATAGGTCTGTAAGGAAGGACTTTGTGGTACATAACCTTATTTTTGTTAGCCTAAAAACTGTTTTGTACCTCTTACAGATCCCCCCTTTCCAGGGTTTTTTTTTTTTACAATAGTATTCAACTGATGATCAAAGAAGTGAGAAAATCAAGTTCTTCTTATACATCATGGCTTCACAGAGTCACATAATCACAGAATCATAGAAATGCAGAATGGTTGAGGGTGGAAGGGATGTCTAAAGAGCTGTTTGGCTCAATCCCCTTGCTCATTCGGGGCCATTTTCAACCAGTTACCCAGAACCATGTAGAGACAACTTTTCAGCACCTCAAAGGATGGACACTACACAATCTCCACAGGAATTTGCACCTTCACAATGTCACTGTGTGTCACCCTCACAGTGAAGAAGTGTTTCCTGATGTTCAAACAGAACATTGTGTGTTTCACTCTGTGTCTATTGCCCCTGGTCCTGTTCCTGGTTATTCCTGAAGAGTCTGAATGTCTTCTTTAGATCCTTCTTTCTCATATTTATAGACATTGAGGAGATCCCTCCTGAGCCTATGCTTCTCCAGGATGAACAGTCCCAGCTGTCTCAGCCTTTTCTCATAGCAGAGATGCTTCTGTCTCTTCATCATCTTTGTGGCCCTTTGTCAGCCTCTCTCCAACATGTCGTTGTCACTTCTTGTCACTGAGGAGCCCAAAACTGGACACAGGATTCCAGGAATGGCCTCACCAGTGCTGAGTAAAAGGAAAGGATAACCAGATTGGAACTGCTGGCAATAGTTTGCCTAATGTTGTCCAGGGTATCATCGACCTTCTTAGCATTAAGCGTACCTTGCTAGCACCTGTTCAATTTGCTGTCCACCCAGAGACCCAGAACCTTTTCTGCAAAGGTACTTGTCGTATGTGTGGATCATAGTGTATATTGGTGGTTAGGGTTCTTCCTCCCTGTCCAAGAACTTGCACTTTTCCTTGTTGAAGTTCAAAAGATTCTTTGCAGTCCACTTCTCCAACCTGTCAAGATCCTTCTGGATGGCAGCACGACTATTTGGTGTATCAGCCACTTCTCCCAGATTTGTGTCAAAAGCAAACTTTTTGAGGTTTACTCTGTCTCGTCATCAAGAACTTTCATGGAAATGGGCTGGACCCAGTATTGATCCCTGGAGTACACTGCTAGTCTGTGGCCTCCATCTAGACTTAGCACAACTGATCACCACCCTCCCGGCCCAGCCATTCAGTGGGTTTTTAACCCACCTCATTGTCTGTTAATCTAGCCGAGACTTCAACAGCTTGTCTATAAGGATTCTATGGGAGATATAAGGATTCTGTGGGAGACAGTGCCTCATGCCTTAATGAAACCCAGGTAGACAATGTCCACTGTTCTCTCCTCATACAGCAAGTCAGTCACTTCATCACAGAAATTTATGAAGTTGCTTAAGCATGACTTCCATCTTCATGAAGCCTTGCTGACTATTCAAAGTAATTTTTCTGTCCTCCATGTACCTAGAGAGTGGTTTTCAGGATTAGTTGCTGCATCACCTTTACAGACTTAAAACAAAACTCTTCTGAAGAAAAAGAAAATGCTGTCATTTTGAATGACTACCAGTTAAAAGTCTCAGAATTTTACCTGTGACTCTATTAGTGATGTATTAGTGCTCAGGAGGAAGACGTGAGATAGTTGAAGTCCCCTTATATCAGTTTCTATGTCCATGGCATGTAGCTAGATAGAAATGCTGACAGATACATAGGACATCACTGATGACTTAATATACAGTAAAACTGAAGAAAACATTGTGTGTAACATGAGTAGTTCAGAGCCATTCTGTTGATACCAAATCACTTAGAATGCAAAAGATTTTAATTATATTACTTGCTTGTTTTCCTTGAAATCAATGTATTGCACACTGTTTCTGGTTCAAAATATGCAGTGGTCTTCACTTAAATCAAATAATAGGTTTTGAGTAATTTGAAACTTATAAAAATCACATTAAAACATTTTTCACACTATAATTTTGACTCATGAAATCTAAATATTCAAATGGAACTGTTCATCCTGCACATAAGACCTAACACGAGAGGCAAAAAAATCGTTTTATTGGGTTTGTGTGACAAGGGTTTGGTAGTGGAGGGCCTATAGAGTTTGTTTCTGTAAGAAGGTGCCAGAAGCTTCCTCTATGTCAGACAGAGCCAATACTAACTGGTTCCAAGATGGACCCACTGTTGGTCAAGGCCAAGTCCATCAGTAACAGTGACAACACCTCTGGGGTAACATTTTTAAAGAGGAGGGAAAAGTTGTGGCTCAGGAGTAATTGCAGCCAGAGACAGAAATAAGAATATGTGAGAGAAACAACTCTGCAGACACCACAGTCAGTGAAGAAGGAAGAGATGTTCCAGGCACCAGAGCAGCAATTCTCCTCTAGTCTGTGGTGAAGACCATGGTGAGGCAGGCTCTCTCCTTGACCATGAAGGTTAAAGGTGGAGCAGATATCCACCTGCAACACATGGAAGACCCATGGATGTCCAAAGGAGACTGTGACCCCATGGGAAAGCTGTGCTGAAGCAGGCTCCTGGCAGAACCTGTGAAGCCATGGGGAAACGACCCCACACCGGAGGAGGTTTTCTGGCAAGACTTGTGACCCTGTGGGAAACTCACACTGTAGCAGTCTTCTCATGAAGAACTGGACTCTGGGGAACAGATGCACGCTGGAGCAGTTCATGAAGAACTGTCATCTGTGGGAAAGACGTATTTGATAAAGTTTATGACAGACTGTTTCCTCTAAGGAGGAACCCCATGCTGGAGCAAGGGACGAGTATGAGGAGCCCTCCTGAAGAGGATGGAGTGGTAGAGACAACACGTCATGAACTGACCACAAACTCTATTCCCTTTTCCTCTGTGTCACTGTGGAGGGAAGAAGGAATTTGGGAGAATTTGGAAAGCTGCCTGGTGGAAAACGATTTGTGGGTACTGGTTGACAGGCAGTTGAATGTGAGTCAGCAGTATGCCCAGGTGACAAAGAAGGTCAAAATCAAAAATAGTGTACCTAGCAGGAGCAGGGAAATGACTGTACCCATGTACTTGGCACTTGTGAGACCACAGTTTGAGTACTGTGTTCAGTTTTGGGTGCAGACACTGAGATGTTAGAGTGGGTCCAGAGAAGGGCAACGAAGCTGCTGAGGGGTCTGAAGAACATGTCTTAGGAGGACAGACTGAGGGAGCTGAGATTGTTTAGTCTGGAGAAGGTTGAGGGGAAATCTCATTGTTCTCAACGACTACCTGAAAGGAGGTTGTAGTGTGGTGGGTGTCTGTCTCTTCTTCCAGGTAACAAATGATAGATGGTAGGAAATAGACTCAAGTTGCACTAGGGGAGGTTTAGATTGGATATTAGGAAAAAAAATATTTGCTAAAAGAATGATGAGGCATTGGAACAGGCTGCCCAGGGAAATGGTGTAGTCATCATCCCTGGAGGTGTCCAAAAACATGTAGACATGGTATTTTGAGATATAGTTTAGTGTTCATGGTGGTGCTGGGTTGATGGTTGTACTTGATGTTCTTAGAGGTCTTTTTTGATCTTAATGATTCTATGATTCTACGAAAGTTTAAGCCGAGAAACAGGAAGGGATGGGGGGAAGGTCTTTTAATATTTAGTTTTATATCCTATTGCCCTACTAATTTCCCTAAGTTGAGTAGGTTTGGCCCATGACTGTAAGTGGTAAGTGATCTCCCTGTCCTTATCTAGACCCATGAGGCTTTCATTATATTTATTCTCCCTTGTCCAGCTGAGGAGGGGGAATGATAGAGTGTTTCGGGTGGGCACCTGTCATCCAGACAGGGGCAACTCATCACAATCATCTTGAAGACTGTATGTTTTGCAGATCTGTTTTCATATGGAATATGAAAGTTGTTTCTAGTAGACTTATTTTTAAGACATGATTTTCTAGTTCTAGCGCTTATTTTATGCTTTTAGTGTGTTTAACACCTAAAGACTTTAATGGTTGGTGAAAAACCTTGCCCCCACTAGGTTTCACCCTCTGTTTTTTATCATCCTTGCCTTTTCAGGTAAGACAGGTAAAAGAAAGAGAAATTGTTAATGGAAATGAAGTGCAAAGAGTGAAAAAGATCCATTCTTCCCATATCCAGAAGGTCTTTTTTTTTTAAAAAAAAAAATGCTTTCTGTGTGGAGCAAGAGAGGTGAATGAAATGTCTTCACACACTTGTATACTAGATCATAAAGGAGCCTGGAATAATGGAAAAATAAATTGCTTTGGCGTCTGTATTATAAAGCTAAGCATATGATTGTGCCATGAATGTAGTCTCTTATAAAGAGTAATTTCCTGTATTGTCATAAAAAAGTATGATAGTCCATTAATATCTATTCACATCTCTGCCTTTCTTATGCAGCTACACTAATGTGTTTGCAGGATTTCTGAATAACCGTGTTAAAGAGGATAGATGTGCTAAATAAAGACTTTCTAAATGGAACTTTATCCCATACTTGTTCCATGTGTTCCAGGTACTTACTTTCTGAAATATATTGACCATTATTGGTGATAAGGTATTACAGGATATGTGCCAGTACACTGAGCTTTAATCTTAAATTCTTATGAACATCATGCAAAGTTGAAAGACATGTTATGTACTAGGCTTTTTTCTTTTCTGTGAAATACACACTCTTTCTCTGTATACTGTCTATTCTCAAATGTTTGTATCCCAATTTTCACTTGGTTTCAGTCTCAAATAACCCAATTGGATCTTATTTCATTTTAAAACATGGATTTTTTAGCACATTTTGTAGAAGAATTTGTTAAAAATTTAAAAGGAAAAAAAAGCAGTCAAATAACAAAACAAATAAAAATTAAGACTGTAAAAAACTATTGTTAAATAAGTAGGTACCAAATAAAGTAATTATTATTGTATCATAATAGATTATATAACAATAGATAATACACAATGTTTCAAGTAACTAAATGTGAGAAAACCAAAATACTTCTAGCCTGCAAAATGTGTGTAGCCTGTTGGAGTTATACAGCTTGAATATTGAAACCTGCTGTCATGATTTGACCTTGGCTGACTCCCAGTTGCCCATCAGGTTGCTCCTTCTTTGCCCTCCTCAACAAGACAGGAAGAGAAAATAAAATCAAGATGTTTGCAGGTTGAGATAAAGCCAGAGAGATTGCCTACCACTTCCTGTCCTAGATAAAAGTGAGAAAAGCATGGCTTCAGTAAGGGCAAGTCTTGCATGACCAACCTACTGGCCTTCTATGATGGAATGACCACATCAGTGGATGAGAGGAGTGCCACCGATGTTATCTATGTGGACTTCTGTTGGTCCTTTGACACAGTTCCCCACAACTTCCTTCACTCTAAATTGCAGAGATATGGATTTGATAGATGAATTATTGGGTGGATAAAGAATTGGTTGGACGATTGCATCCAGAGAGCAGCGGTCATCAGCTCAGTGCCTGCACAGAGAACAATGATGAGTGGTGTCCTCAGAGGTCCACATTGGGACCAGTACTGTTTAATATCCTCGTCAGTGACAAAGACAGTGGAATAAAGTGCACCCTCAGCAAGGTTGCAAACACCACCATGCTGAGTGGTGCAGCTAGACAAGTGAGCCTCCATGAACCTCATGAGGTTCAACATGGCCGTGTTCCTGAACCGGGGTTGGGGTAACCCTCAGTAGCAATATCAGCTGAGGAATGAAGGGATTCAGAACACCCCTGTAGAGAAAGACTTGGGGATACATGAGGTTGAAAAACTGAAGGTGAGCCAACAATGTGTGCCTGAAGCCCAGAAACACAATCATATCCTGGACTGTATCAAAAGAAGCACTGTCAGCAGGTCACAGGGGGCGATTTTGCCCATCTACTCCACTTTGGTGAAATCCCACCCGGAGTCCTGTGTTCAGCTCTGGAGTCCTCAGTACAGGACAGCCATGGACCTGATGGAGTTGGTTTGGAGGGCGGCCGTGAAGATGATCAGAGGGATGGAATATCTCGTCTATGAAGAAAGGATGAGAGAGCTGTGGTTGCTGAGCCTGGAGAAGAGAAGGCTCTAGGGAGAACTTGTGACTTTTCAATACTTAAACAGTGCTTATAAGAAAGATAGGGACAACAAATTTAGTAAGACCTGTAAATTAAAAGAAGGGTAGATTGAGAGCATATTTAAGGAATCCATTTTTTACAGTGAGGATGGAACAGGTTTCCTGGAGAAGTTTTATACGTCCCATCCTTGGAAACATTCTAAGTCGTGTTGGACAGGGCTCAGAGGAACCTCAGCTAACAAAAGGCATCTGTGCTGATTGCAGGAGGATTGAGCTAGATGACTTTTAAAGGTCCCTTCAAACTCAGACCAAACCCGAACTCAAACAGTCAAAGATGGAGCATTAAATAATGAACAAATGTGTATTAAACAAGATATGTATTAATTGGAACAATGTCTAAAACGAGTTGGAATTTGCTGCACTTTGAGAAATCAGTTGATATGCATCTGAACATTACATAAAGACAACATACTAAACATCAGTCTATGTTAATTTGATCTTTATAATTACATGTATCATGTCACATCTTTCGTTAGCTGACAGTCACTTTAAAGGTATAAACCAGAAACACACACACACACACAGAGGAAGAATAGTTTGGAAACCATCAAGTATCAGCTTTTTATTTCAAATATCAACAACTGCATCAGTTATATACTGCTTATGGGTTTACTAGAACAAATGAAATTTAAATTGCTATAGACAGTTAAACTGTAATTAGGAAATGGGAAAAAAATAATGAAAAGTAGTATAGATATGAATGCACTCCATAAATCAAAAATCTTAATTGTGGTTTGGCATTCTACCTAATGTATTTAAGCTTATTGGCCCAACCTTCTCTCCAAAAAAACCCAAATGTCATATTGGCATGTTTTTAATTGTAGAGCATGCATGAATGTGTATATTTGGTATGGAGAGTATTAACATTTCCTTATGGTTATTCAGACCTTCGTCAGTTTGGGGGATCACTTGACTCCTGATAGCTCCTATTAAGTTAAACCAATTTCCAGACCAGTATTTCACGCTCAGTGCTTATGCTATCTTAATTTAACTTCATTCTGTGCCAAAACAAGCAATTTCCGAATTCTTACTCAAGGAAATAAAAAAATCTGGATATTTTATCAGAGAAACATAAGCAACAGTGATATTTCTAAGATTTTTCCATACTTTAGATATAGCTTTGATGAACACATATTATTAGAAGATATATGAACTTGGGAGAAAGGAGACAGTGATTCATGTTTCTTTTCATAGAATCTTGGAAAGTCTTAGGTTGGAAGAGATTGTCTAATCAAACCTTGCTACCATGGGCAGGGATGCCCTTAATTACACCAGATTGCTCAAGACCTCATCCAAACCGGCCTTGAACATTTCCAGGGAGGAGGCATCTACAGCCTCTCTGGGTAATCTATTCCAGAGACTTGCTACGCTCATACAGAAGAATTCTTTCCTAAGACCCAATCTAAACCTATTCTCCTTCAATTTAATTCAATTTAAACCCATTTCCTCTTATCCTATCACTGGACACTCTTGTAAAAAGTCCCTCTCCAGCCTTCCTGTAGGTTCCTTTCAGGTTTTGGAAGGCAGTTATGAGGTCCTCCCAGAGTCTTCTCTTCGTCATTCGTTTCTTTTAATTCATTTGGGTTTGTTTGTTTGTAGGGTTTGGCACATTTTCCATTCTTTAACTTTTTTCTCTTTCTCTTGTCACTAATTGTGAAGAGTTAAGAATTCAGATTGACTGACACACTGGAATTTAATCTGTCCATTAGTGCTGGTATTACATGAACGGACCGATACTGACACCAGACATCCAGTCTTTCATGTGGTCTTATCAGAGTGCAAATGCAGGCTCTTTTAACTTCTTCCAAGGGGGAATCATCATGAGATTCTTGTTTTAGATCCACTGGGCTAAAAGTTTGGTATCCAAGACTCCTAAAGCACCTGAAACTTCCACATGGAGCATGACACTTCTGATCTCAAACAAATTTTAAAATGATCTTAAATTTCAAATTGCAACAGAATCATAGAAACATAAAGTCACAGAATCATTTAGATTGGAGAAGATCTTTAATACCACTGAATACAACTGTTAACCTAACACTGCCATATCCACCATTAAACCATGTCTGTTAGCATATCTACACATCTTTAAATACCTCCAGCACTGGTGACTCCACGAATTCCCTGGTAACCTGTTCCAATATTTAACAACTCTTTCCATGAAGAAATTTTTCCTAATGTTTACTCTAAACCTCTCCTGGCACACCCTGAAGTGATTTCCTTTTGTCCTATCACTTTTTTACATGGGAAAAGAAACCAACTCCCCACCTCATTACAACCTCCTTTCAGGTAGTTGTAGAGAGTCTCCTTTGGTCCTGGATAAACAATCCCATTTCCATCAACCTCTTCTTATAAGACTTGTTCTCCACACCCTTCACCAGCTTCGTTGCTCCTCTTCGTTGGACACACTACAGCACTTCAATGTCTTTCTTGGAGCAAGGGGCCAAAACCTGAACACAAGATTCGAGGTGCAGCCTCACCAGTGCTGAGTACAGGGGGATAATCCTTTCTTTGGTCCTGCTGGCCCCACTGTATCTGACACAGGCCAGGATACTATTAGCCTTCCTGGCCACCTGAGCACACTGCTAGCTCATATTCATCTGGCAGACAACCAGGTCCTTTTCTGCCAGGTAGCTTTCCAGCCCCGCTTCCCCAAGACTGTAGCAGTATCTGAGGTTGGTGTAATTGAAGTACAGGACCCAGTACTTAGACTCATTGATCCTCATACAATTGTCCTTGGCTCATTGATCCAGTCAACTCCATTCACCATCACTTTTTGGGCCCAGCCATCCAGATAACTTTTTTATCCAGAAAACAGTATGCTTGTCCAAGCCATGATTAGCCATTTTCCCCAGAACAATGCTGTGGGAAGTGCTGTCAAAGGCATTCCTAAAGTCCAGATATACAACATCCACAGCCTTTCCTTCACCCACTGAGCAGGTAACCTTGTCACAGAAGGCAATCAAGTTAGTCAAGCAGGACCTGCTTTTCTTAAACCCATGCTGACTGGCCCTGATTATCTGATTATCCTATATGTATCACTGATGACTCTCAAGATGATCCACTCTATAACTTTCCCTGGCACTGATGTCAGACTGGCAGGCCTATAGTTCTCCAAATCCTCCTTATAACCCTTCTTGTAGAATCAGCCTTACAGAAATGACACTCAAATAGGGCCAAATGTAAATGTCACTATTATGAGAAACTGACAAACATCACTGGCTCTGTTGACTATAATTAATATTTATTTACCTGAAATTGGTATCTAGTGTTATTTCAAATGCTATAGGTTTCTGTTTGTCATACTAGACAGTCAGTCTGTAGATTTTCTGCTATATCTGCCACTCTCATGGCCAGATTGCCAATTCTATTACAGTTGGAATGACCTGAGACACCTAATGTGTGGGTAACTTATATCAGCGAAGATCATCATTAGTTCTTAATGCATTGTGGGCATACCTTACACATCAAAATCCTCATTTAAAAACTCTCAGGTGCCAAATCCTCTTATTAGATTCAGGGTGATGTTGTCATTTAAGCATCTATACAGAATAGAATAGAGCAACCCTGGGATTATCAGTAAGGAAAATTTTTTTATGACCTTCGGTAACAGCAAGTTACTACTCGTTTTGTAGCAGGGAATGACTCATTCCTCACCTAGTCTTCTTCTTAACTGTCTATACAAAAGAAGAAACTATTAGGGAAAAACTCTCTATCCTTGTTAACAACCTGGATTTACAATGTATCTCCAGCTGCTGTAGAAAACAAGTCCTTATTCTCCCAACAAATTGTGCTTCGACTATACAAAGAGCAGTTCCCCTCTTTACAGATTTTAAGAATGAAATTACTTGGTAGGTTATTTTAGATGTAATAAACTCTCAAAAGCTTTTAACTTGGCTCCATCCTTAGCTTTGATGTTCGTGAAGTAATGCTGTTAATTTTAATTTTCTATTTTCATTTAAACATTTTTGTAGTATATAGATCATTATAGCTTCTTAAAAGTTCATTTGTGTTTTAATAATCCATATGAGTTCTTGGCATCTGTGTAGCAGGATCATGCTGTGAAATCTTAATTCTTATGTTATTATGAAAAACTAGTTTTGTTCGCTTAAAAAAATCTCATTTAATTTCTTTATAGATGCTTTTTGCTTTAATCACTGAAAGTTCTCCAGGCAGATTATGTCAAATTACCTTACTTTTCTCACTAATGCAAGCAAAAAAAAATTAAATAGCAGAGTATTTATTTGTGTTACATCCTATGGAAAACATTCAACATCTTCAAAACAAAATTAAGAAATAAAGCAATAGACTGAACCACGTTAGAAATATATATACACTAAATCCATATTCCATAAAGCTAGATAATATAAACTTATTATTATATGCTTTTCAAAGCAGGGTCAGCAAAAGCTTTCAGCTGGAGGAACTGTGTTGAATCTGTGTACCGTTCAGTGCATGAGATATTAGTTTCAATTTGCAGTACCCAAAACAATAGAAAAGAAAAAGAAATGTTCAGTACTCAAGAAAACTTTCTATCAATCAAATTTGCAGACTGACTTCTTACCAGTAATGTATACATACTTTTCTACATGACTTCAAACTTAGATTGTGTTGAACACTATCTTGCCATAAAACACAGGAAAAAAAAAAAAAACCTAAAAAACCTCAATTAGCAAAAATTTCTGATGTAAAGGTAAGTTATGAAAGGAAATGACATATGAATCTCTTTCAGTTAAAGTGAGTTCCACAGAATAATTTTTGTAAGTAGTTGTATTACTATATGAAATTATCTACATTCACAAGGTCTAAAATCACAAGCAAGTAAGCTATGCTAGTGAGTTTTTCACTAAATAAAGTCTCAAAGCTCTTATAAGACTGAAATTTGACTTCCTAAAATTATGCTTTTGTGTTGGACACAAGAAGACATTTTTCATTAGTTGTTTTGTATTATCCCCACAACATAATGTTTTTGTCATAATCGTGAAAAATAAATCAGAAAAAGAAATAGCCTTCATTCTCAACAAAAATACAGGGCAGTACCTGAAAAAGCTGGTTTCTTGCCGATTTAAAACTTGAAAGGAATACCTGTCACTTATATTTGACAGATTCTATGGATGGAGGTTTAGTAAAATTTATTATTTGCATCTTGGAGAGACTCCATAAGCTTGACTAAGAACTAACATGTCCTTGTTTAAGAACGGCACAATTAATTACAAGGAAGATGATACTTATCAAACATTTTACAGTTGAACAGTGTATTGGGTTGGCCTGGCCAAATTTCGGCAGTGGGAGGGGGCTGTAGGGGTGGCTTCTGTAAGAAGCTGCTAGAAGCTTCCCGAGTTTGAGAGAGCCAATGCCAGATGGCTCCAAAGAGGGACCCGTCGCTGGCCAAGGCTGAGCTTATCAGTAAGGTGATAGCACCTCTGGGAAAAACATATTTAAGAACGGGGAAAAGAACTGCACCACTACAGCTAGTAGAGAGATGGAGGAGTGAGAATCTGTGCAGACACCAAGGTCAGTGAAGAAGGAGCGGGGGGGGAAGATGAGCTCCAGGCACTGGAGCAGAGAGTCCCCCGGGGTCCGTGGTGAAGACCATGGTGAAGCGAGTTGTCCCCCCGCAGCCCATGAGTGGGGTGTAGATGTCCACCGTCGGGCAGAGGACCTCCTGCTGAGTGGGTGGATGCCTGAAGGTGGTTGCAGCCCATGGGAAGCCCATACTGGAGCAGGTTGGCTGGTGAGACTTTTGTGATGCTGCGGGGGACTCACACTGGAGCAGTTTCCCCTGAAGGACTGCACCTCAGACTCACGAGGGGCAGATTGCCCCTCATGAGATGTCTCACATTGGGCAGTTTATGATGAATTGCCCTTCGTGGGATGACTTACGTTGGAGAAGCGAGTGTTCCATGAGAGGGACCCCACAGTGGCTCTAGGGAAGAGTGAAGAGTCCTCCTCCGGAGTGAAGAAGCGGTGGAACCAACGTCGGATGAATTAACTGTAACCCCCATTCCCTGTCCCCTTGTACTGCTCAGGGGGAGGAGGTGGAGAAATTGGGATTTGTGTTGAGCCCGGGAAGAAGGGAGAGATGGGGGAAGGTGTTTTTCTTTTAAGATCTGTTTTTTTGTTATTTCTCACTACTCTTCTCTGATTTTTCTTTTAGTAAGTGTAATTAATTTCCCGAAAATCAAGTCTCTTTTGCCCTAGACAGTAAATGCAAGTGATCTCCCTGTCCTTATCTCAAACTTTGAGCCCTTTGATAAATATTTTCTCCCCCTGTCTAGCAGAAAGGCGAGGGTGAGAGAGTGACTGTGTGGGTATCTGGCTGCTGGCCGGGGTTAAACCATGACAAACAGAAACAAATGAAACATCTAAAAAGAGACAAAGGAAAAAAAAAAAAAAACATGAGATGAATAGCATATATTGGTGTGTTTGTAGTCATAAAGTATATTAGAATGTGAACACTCAGATTCATTGATGTCGAAATTGGGCCTTTGTGTTGGGATTAATCTCAATTAATAGTGCTACGAGAATAGATATTTAGGTTAGTTAGGCATCTAACAACTAGTAAGACTCTTTGTTAATTAAGATCTTACTCATAATCAACAGAACAAGAGGGGTCAGCTTTGAGGGCTGTGTCGATCCATCTCTAAATTGCTTTTTTCTGTCTTTTTATTTTCCAAAAAAAAAAACCCCTGCATAGTCTGTGTGAATAGTTTTCTTTTTAGTATTTTAATTTTTAAATGCAATATAAATAAAAGTAACATAAGTATAAATAAATATAAACATTTTTAATATCAATAAAGGCAAGGAATCTTATATTTTCCATTCACTGATTGATTACTGGGTACTTTTACTGGGGCTATTATTGCATTAGATCTATTTTAACATAATTCCAAAAACAGACAAGAAATCAATCTATGAAGGTTAATGGGATGCAGTTTGCAATTCAACTTTTGTCCTGCCTTGCAATCATACTACCAATATCTTATCTTACATGTCTAGTCTTAGATTTTAATAAGATTTTTTGTCACTTTAATATGTTTATTGTATTGGGTGCAGGTGTCCAGGTGTTGGTAGCAGGGGGGGCCTGAATGTGCAGCCCCTGTGCGGAGAGGTCAGGACTGCCCCTTGGTAGACACAGCAGGTTTCAGGTAGCTCCAACCAACCCCTCGCCAGAGGCAGCTGAGCCCCTTAAACAAGATGATGGCAGCTCTGGGAAAACAGGATTAAGACAGGACAAAACACTGCTCGGCAGTGAGGTAGGTGGAGAAATGGGTAAGGAAGAGCCCTGTGAACACCAAAGTCAGAGAAGGAGAGGGTGGAAGCCATGGAGAAGACATTCCTCTGCAGTCCCAGGAGAGGACCAAAGTAGAGCAGTTATTTCCCTGCCGACCATGGAGGAACATTCTGGAGGAGATATCCATGCTACATCCCATAGAGGATCCTGTGCTGGAGCTGTTGGATATTTTCTGAAGGGTTGCACCTTGTGGGAAGGTCTCATGCTTGAACAAAAGAATTATGTGAGGAGGAAGGAGTAGTAAAGAGGAGCTGTTATGGACTGACCACAATTTCACATTCCCGATCCTTCCTGCACTGCCCATGAAGGAGGAAGTAGAACTCCCATGGGTTGGGAACAAATGAGTGAGGTTAAACCTGGAAAAAGGATGAAACGAAAGTGATGTTTAACATTTGTCTTTGTTTCTCACTATTCTACACTTCTAATTGTCAATATATGAAATTAATTTTCCCAAGGTTAAGTTTGTTTTGCTCATGCGACAGGCAATCTCTCTCTCTTTTTCACTCCCACTATTCTGTTGAGAACCAGGAGTGAGAGAGCAGCTGGGTGGGCATCTCACAGCCAGTCAAGGTCAACTCATCACAGTGATAAAAAGAAAAGAAAGAAAGCAGGGACAACCAAGAACATGGCTGTTTATTTGTTCTACTTATTTTCTTTTCTATTTTTGTTTGTTTGTTTGGTTGGTTTTTCCCCTGAGTGCAAAGTGAAAGACTTGGGATCTAAATTAAAGAAACCAAGATTTGACCCGAGTAACTACAGACCGGTCAGCCTCACCTCCATCCCTGGAAAGGTGATGGAACATCTTATCCTTGACACTGTCTCTAGGCATATCAAGGATAAGAAGGTTATTAGGGGCAGTCAGCATGGCTTTGCCAAGGGGAAGTCATGTTTGACCAACCTGATAGCCTTTTACGAAGACATAACTAGGTGGATGGATGGTGGCCATGCAGTGGACGTGGTCTACCTGGACATCAGCAAGGCCTTTGACACCGTCTCCCACAGCATCCTCATAGGTAAACTGAGGAAGTGTGGTCTGGATGACCAAGTAGTGAGGTGGGTCGAGAACTGGTTGAAGGGAAGAAGCCAGAGGGTTGTGGTCAATGGGGCCGAGTCTGGCTGGATGCCTGTGTCTAGTGGGGTCCCTCAGGGGTCAGTGCTTGGGCCGGTGCTGTTTAATATATTCATCAACGATCTGGATGAGGGATTAGAGAATGTTGTCAGCAAGTTTGCTGATGATACGAAGTTGGGGGGAGTGGTTGACACACCAGAAGGCTGTGCAGCCATTCAGAGAGACCTGGACAGGCTGGAGGGCTGGGCGGGGAGAAATCTGATGAAGTTTAATAAGGGCAAGTGTAGAGTTTTGCACTTGGGAAAAAATAACCCCATGTGCCAATATAGGTTGGGGACTGCCCTGCTGGAGAGCAGTGCAGGGGAAAGGGACCTGGGGGTTCTAGTGGACAGCAGGATGACCATGAGCCAGCAGTGTGCCCTCGTGGCCAAGAAGGCCAATGGCATCCTGGGGTGTATTAGAAGGGGAGTAGCAAGTAGGTCAAGAGAGGTCCTCCTGCCCCTCTACTCTGCCCTGGTGAGGCCGCATCTGGAATATTGTGTCCAGTTCTGGGCCCCTCAGTTCAAGAAGGACAGGGAGCTGCTTGAGAGAGTCCAGCGTAGAGCCACAAAGATGGTGAAGGGAGTGGAGCATCTCCCTTATGAGGAAAGGCTGAAGGAGCTGGATCTCTTTAGCTTGGAGAAGAGGAGGCTGAGGGGTGACCTCATCAATGTTTATAAATATGTCAAGGGGGAATGTCAGGAGGATGGAGCCAGGCTCTTTTCAGCGGC
The DNA here is from genome assembly GCA_020746105.1 of Trogon surrucura. NCBI lineage: Eukaryota > Metazoa > Chordata > Aves > Trogoniformes > Trogonidae > Trogon > Trogon surrucura. The sequence goes on from CM036617.1 coordinate 37,616,016, forward strand.
GTCCACTGACAGGACAAGGGGCAATGGGTGGAAGCTGGAACACAGGAGGTTCCAGAAAAATATGAGGAAAAACTTTTTCACTGTGAGGGTGACTGAGCACTGGAACAGGCTGCCTAGGGAAGTTGTGGAATCTCCATCTCTTGAGACATTCAAAACCCGCCTGGACGCGTTCCTGTGCGCTCTAGTGTAGGTGATCCTGCTCTGGCAGGGGGGTTGGACTAGATGATCTTTGAGGTCCCTTCCAACCTTTAACATTCTGTGATTCTGTGATTCTGTGAAATCAAATTGAGTAATTCTTATACCTGACAATATATATGTGAACTTTCAAAGCTTCGGTTCAGGCACTGAATCTGAACTAATTTAATTGTAACCTTGGACAACCTTTGTTTTTTCCAGCAAGTTTTCGGTACTGTTCAATCTTTGAAATTATACCGTTATTTAAATATGGTTGTAATGTTCTTACATATAACTAACTTTTATAGACCTTACTAGACAGAATGAAACACAATATTGCATAATGTTACTTGGGTATATCCTTTATTATAACCCACCCCCCAAAGTACAGAACTTGTATTGTATTGTCTGAGAAATGCTTCAAGGTAATGTAAATTCAAGCTACATTGTAACTTAAAGGCTGGCAGGTTCATAAGCTGGCTTATTGCAATTGTCAGACTGTTTAACCATAATGTACTGTTAAAATAGTTATTTGCCTCCAAACATCCAAGGATTTTCTAGGTTTGTTTTTCATTTGTTCTGAGTTATTTAGAAGAATTAAGACAATGAAAGGCATCAAGAAGTGATTTACGTGGCTGCATTCCTAATCTCTGCACTTGCAAAAGCAAGTAAATAAAAATCATATATATCATCAATGCGTATAAAACCTAAATATCATCTGCCTTGCTGTTGTTCACAATATTGGAACTAACTAAGTGTGATACAAAAGATTCAACAAGTGTGCAACGCAATTTACTAAAAAATGTGTTGCCTGAAATCTAAACTGCTCTTCTGAGAAATCTCAAAAAGTATTTCCCGAAAAAGATCCATGACTACCTCCAGCACCATGTTAGCTCCTTGTTGATGGTTACAGTATACAAATTCAGAAAAATACTTGTTTTAACAAGAGCAGTTGTTTTTCTTTGGATACATAAATAATTCAACTTGATGGATTGATCAAAGTGTTTTAAAATGTAAAATTTCCCTTAGAGCTAAGTACAATGCAGAGGTAGCGAAAACGTAAATTCAGTACCTTAAAGGTCAGATCCATCTTGTCAGTAATCTGAATGTCAAATCCACTTTTTCTAAACGTTTTTTCCTTTCTTTTTCTTCCTAACTGTATTTGACCATTCTTTCATTTTGACCATTTCCTTTATTGCAGTATTATTTTCTATAGTTTGTTACTTCTACAGTCTTTTCGCACTTTCTCTCAACTAGAACAACCAGACTCTTCTTTTTCAACTTCTTCTTTTCATTTTTTTTTTTCTTGGTCCCTTTAAGAATAGGCAATACAGTCTGGACAGTCTAAAGTCTAGACAGAATATGGTGAAGTATTTATTTTTCTTTCCTGAAACCATCCCAAGTGTTTTTAAATTTTATTTCTAGTCACATTAACTCATATATTCTGTAACTTATCTCTTCATTTGGTCTTTTACTTGTCTAACTTTTCCTTATTTTTTGGTGTACTTTCCCATTGCATTGAATTTTTTCTTTTCCTCGATTATTATTGAGTAACCAAAGAAAAATTCAGTGCCCTGCAATTAAGACAGAACAACTTGCAACAATGCAGAGTGAGGATTGACTTAATGATCAGTCTCTGCAAAAAAGAACATGGATGTCCTCATGGGCTGAATTTGACCTGTCACCGGTCCATCCTTTTGGTGGTGAAAACTGATGACCTACAGAACTGTATTACCAAAAGCATACATTGCAGACCAAAGGAAGAAATTATTTCTCTTTATCTTGTACTTGTGACACCTCACTTCAGAGCATTAACTCTGGTCGTGGGGTCCCCAATATACGAGATCGTTAGGGAGCTGAGATAAATTTCATATAAGGAGACATGGAGAGAACTGGATTTCACTGGATGGAAGAAGGCTCAAAGAAGATCTAATCATAGTCTTCTATCACCTAGGGAGTTATAGTACAGAAAGGACTAGACTTGCCACAGAATTGCAGAGAAGAGGACACAAGAATATAGTCACAAATTGTAATTAAAGAAATTACAGTTCTTCACAATAAGAATGGCTAAACACTACAGTATTTTTTCATGAAGAATTGTAATAGCTCCATTCTTGAATATTTTCTAAACTCAAATGACCAAGGCCATCTGACAACTGTTTCTGATCCAAATTTGAAGCTAATCTGGCTTTGAACTAGACATCAGACTAGATAATCTCCAGAGATGATTTCCAACCTTAAATTTTCTATGATTCCATAAGTTTATGACCAGCATTACTACTCTATAACCAACATAGATTCACAAAGAAGAAGTCACAGCTGATCAACTTATAGCATTCTACAAGAAATGAGGGCTGGTTTAGCTCAGTGGGATGAGTGTGGTGCTTGAAACATCAAAGCTTGCGGGTTCAATTCCCGTTTGGTTCCCGTGGCATCCCTGCCCATGACAGGGAGGTTGGATTAAAATGATCTCTAAGGTCCCTTCCAGCCCAGGCCATTCTATGATAAATGACAGGTCTGATAGATGAGGGGACAGCAATGGGTAGTTCCCGCCCAGACTTCAGTAAGGTTTTGGACACTGTCTCTCATATGAGCCTCTCATGAAGAGGCTGTTGATGTACAGTCTGCATGAGCAGATAGTGAGTTGGATTGAAAATTTTTTGAATGGTCATCCCTAGAGAGTAGTGATCAATGGCATAAAGTCTAATTCGAGGCCACTGACTAGTGGTTTTCCCTGGCAGTCAATATGAGCTCTAGTCCTGTTTGGCACCTTAATTAATGGTTTGGATGATGGGGCAGAATGTATCTTCAGCAAGTTTACCGATGACACAAAACAGGGGGGAGTGGTTGATATTCCAGAGGGTCATGCTGCAACACAGAGGGACCCCCTGTCACTGACTAAACCCCTAGAGGTGCAATGTGACTCACTGTATAAACACCTAAAATGGAAGAAGGTTCAGATGAAATGAGCAAAGGCTATGAGCTCATGAAGCTCATGGAATGATACAGGACACGTGACTGATCACAACTATTGTAAAGAAATTCACTTTTGTCTCAACTGGTGAAGAGACACCTGGAGTATTGTGTACAGTTCCAGTTCTTTCCTCCTCACTACAGAATTGACATAGGGAGAGCTCAACAAAAGCCTACAAAGATAACGAAGGAGCCTCTCTCCTATCGGGAAAGATTGAGAGGGTTGAGACTGTTTAGCCTAAAGAAGGCTCGGGAGGGGATCTCATCAGTATTTCATCATATACCTGACAGCAGACCTCATCAACGTCCGTAATTACCTGAAGGGAAAAAAACAACGAAGATGAAGTCAGATGCCCTTCAGTGGTTCTCAGTTACAGGACCAGAGAGACAAGGGGCACAAACTGAAACACAAGAGGTTCTGTCTGAACATCGGGAAATGCCTTTTTCACTGTGAGGGTGACTGTTCAATACAGTCTAGCCCAGGTTGCCTGTGAAGTTTGTGGAGTTTCCCTCTTTGCAAATACTAAAAATCTGTCTCAGCATGGTCCTGGGCACCCAGTTCTAGGTGACTCTGCTTGAGTAAGGTGACCCTCCAGAAGTCCCTTCTAGTCTCAACTATTTTGAGATTCTGTGATTTTGTTTTACGTGTCTTAGTCCCTTTATATTTAAAACTTTTATAACCTAAAATTACGTGGAAAGCAGAGAACAGGAAAAATACAAGTGTATTTGCAGTTGTTTTGTAGTTGTTTGTTTTGCTAGGGACATATACTGGTTGAAACTGGATGAGTTGGAGGTACATTGTAGGCTGGGATGGAGACTTGTAGTCAGCTGAAAATGATGGAATATATAAGGTATTATAATCGTCAAAAAATACAGGTTTATTTTGAAAAGAATGTATTGAACTAGCTAATTGTGACTTTGTACCTGAAGCAAGCAAGGTTTCAATATCAGTGTGAAGTTTCCAAAGCTCTTCTCTTCATCTCTGTATTTCTCAGGTTGAATTTCATACAGCTATTCTTCATTCAGGAAACCATGTCCTCCCAACCCAAGGAGGGGCTGGGGAATGACAAACAGGTCTTTCTGTCAATCTCCCATTTCCTTTTGAAGGGAAACATCAAATACAGTCCATAGCATGGTCCAGGTCAACATATAGATCAAACTAAAAGTAACTCAGAGTGGTTGAACGTGACTTGGAACTCGTGTATGTCATGGGGTACAAAACAGACCCAGGATTCAATGCTTCCTAGTTTTATGTTTTACGGAAGACAAGGATTAAACCTGAACGTGCGCTTTCTTTGGGAAAACAGCCTCAGTGAGCCATTGGAAAGGAGCCTTTGGGAAGAAGTCATTGGAATGGAGCCGTACTGTACCCTGGCTGAGTGATCAGAGAAACAAAACTTTAAGGTACAGAGAAAACACTCTACCCAGAGTGCGGACACACATAATGGACCCCAAAATAAGTAAAATAGTTTTAAAGTTCACCTTTGAGTTTGACACATCTCAACAATCACAATGTCAAATATTGCTGAAAGATACACAAACACAAAAATGGGTGAGTTTCCTCTATGTATTGACAGTTTGAATCACCTGTCAGCATGATTAATGTTTTTATCTGAATTCAGGTCATGGTGAGTTGCAAGTATTAGCTTCAGTTGTAGAAATACAAAAAATCATAAGTTTGCATATAAATAAGCAGTTTTTTTCAGCTAAGTGGTACTTAGTTTTTTTCCCACGATCTTCACTTATGGTGAACTGTGTTGTGTTCAAAGCATGAAGAGAAGGGAATGAGATTTTTACTATCTTGAAAGAACAGCACAATTTCTGTATATGTGGCTCACCTCACTTCAAATAATATTAAGATCTTTAAAAAATCATCTATTTTGTTATTATGTTCCTTTTCAATAGAAAGACAATTTATATTTATCACATGATTACTGTTAATTTAGCATACCTCTAATTTACTGGTCAGATCTCAGTGTTAGAAGCCATTTTTACCTCTGTACCTGCCATTGTAAAATGAAGGATGTCTGCTGAACCATAAAGAAAACAATTACATTCTAGTTTCATCAACTCCTTGTTCATTTAAGCTCCCCTCCATTCTTCCGTGCCTTCAGAAAAGATGAGACAGATGAATAAAGTTCAGATAGATAAATCTACTTAATAACATTGGAAGACTTTTGTCCTCTATATCAAAAATAAAATTAAAAAAAAAATCAGATGTGATACATGTTCAAAGTTCCAACCTATATTGCTTCTATAAACATCTCTTTAAACAAGCTAAAATATTTTTTTAGGTTTTAATGGGTTTTTTGCAATTTATTCTAATTGGCCAGACCCCCATCATCCTGAAAATTGCCCTTGACTACTATTATTTTCTTGGCAAGACAGGTGTTCTTGCACAGTGTGCAGCAGAGCAAGAGATGTAATTCCAAGGAGGATTTCAAGTGACTGATTCCAAGAGCAAAAGGCAAAGGAGGCATTGCATCGAATGAAATGGTGACAAAATGAAGTCTTGTTTGTAAGTTAGAGTGGAAATATAATAGAATGCAGAGCAGTCAGAAGTACTTACTCCATGCACAGAGGAATATATTACTTTATGAGCAAATTATAGTCATTTGTATTCTCAGCAAGCAATGGTGATAATTGATGTGAATTAACAAGGAATTAAAGTAGGTGTCATGGAAATTCTTTCTATTTCACATCTTCTTTCCTGTGCCTGTCATGTATTCTGTAAACCACAAAGAGCTCCTTTCATGTAGTAGTTCAGACTGTAAAAAAGGTTCAAGGTCCTGCTTTGAAAGTGATTGTCTAATGTTTGTCAAAATTCTGCTGGTCTGTGCTTTCTGTCATCAGGCAGCACACGCAGAACTAAACCCTTGTTCACATTCTGCATTTTTTCAAGCATGTTTATTTTTAATAAAGATTTGAGATTTGGAAATTGGTTAGAGCATTGCCTCCTTTTTGTTTATTGAACCCCACAAAGTCAAGACTAGCATTTTGTTATGACACAGTTCCTCATCCCTTTTTATCAGTACAACACACACTTTTTCTCAGTTGTTCATTGCTAGTTGCGCACTGCTCCCTTTTTTGGCTTTCCATTCTGCTAGGAAAAATAATCTTTGGTTCTGCATGGTAAACTAGGTCAGAGGAATGACGTGATATAAACATTAAAAAAAATGTGGGGGTATAACATGAAATAAAGGGCAGATACATCTCAAGGTATCATGTAAAAGTATACAAGAAGCATGTATGAAGCTGTTCCTTCAGAAGAGCACATTTCTGATTACAGTCTTCCATCAGTTTTCCTTGCTCTTTACCCTTTAAAGCAGCCATGAAAAGTTATACAAAATAGAAAGAATACTTCTAATACTCTTTTCGTAGAGGCAAATAAGTGTTCAAAAGCAAATTACAAAGACTCAAGGTCACCTGTAGAAATTTTATTTCCTCATATGTCATTATGCAGTTTAGTTTTTGGGACAAGTTCTGCAAACCATATTGACAAAAATGTGTTTCTGAATATCCTGGCCAGAGGCTGTTGTCATAAGCATTTCCAAATTACTGTATCTACAAAGCACTGAATTAATTAAGCATGATATATTTTTGGCATGTGACTGCATAGAATGTAGCATAATGTCATGAAATCTACCAGCCTGAACTGCACTGTTTGCAGAGGTGACAGTCTCATGGGAATATTTTTAGCTCTGAATGCATGCAATTTACCTTGAAAGTAAACTGCTAGCTCTCACTAATGCAACCTCTTTTCTCTCTCTCTTTTCAATAGCAAAGCCTGATAGCCTAGCTTTTTTTTTTCTCCTCTTTCAGATCACACTTTGCTGCACAACTTAATAAGAAAGAATCAAATAAGAATGTCCCAGCTAAATTCTCAACACCTAGGTAAAAAACTAGAAAAGAATCTGAGATAGCTAAGTATAATGAAGAGAAATGTCTAAGAAATTTAACTTCATTTCATTGTACACCAGGTTTGAAATACCAAAAGAATACATGTATGATACTTGTTTCATATACTTCTGTTCATGAAAATTCATTCTTTTTCCACTTTGTGGACTTGCTAAATTACTTAATGGGTAGTGAATTTTATGAAAAAAATGACAGTACGCACAGTGATTAGAGAAAGAAAGAATTTAGTTCACTTCAGGTAATAGTTCTACAGTGTTAACAATTGCTGTTTCGAGATGGTGAACTCAACAATATCAACCCTATAATTTGAAAATTAATTTTGTGACTGATAAGCTACTCTAGACTGTGATCCTATGATCACTGTAAAGAATTGATGATGTGTTTAACTGAAGTACTTAAATTTCACACTATTTCTTTTTGTAGCAGTTTACTAAAATGCATCATTTCTGAGACAGCTATGTATGCAGATGTTCAGTGCAGGAAAATGAGATTTTTTTTTCCAAACTGATTAATTATCCAGGTTAATACTAAATGTTATTAAATGATATTTTGTATTTTTAGGTACTATTTTACAAAGAGGTACAGAAAATTCACATTTCTGATGAAAGAATTTATCAGAAATGTGGTTGGCAACATATTAATTTTGAATACATTCAGGAAAGAAAATCATTAAATTGTTTTATTATCCCAGTTTGAAATAGCAAGTGTTTCATTCTAGGGAGGTAAAAGTGCATAACTTAATGGTATTGTTCCACATTATTTTATCCAGTAGGAAACATCTAACACTCTCTAGATCATATTTTTTCCCATATTATAATATTTTACTATAGAAAGTGAGTCATTCATGTTTCAAACTGAAACAAATGTTGCAGTAATGACAGTTTTCTAAAGAATGTTTATTTTGTTTTCCTAACAACTAAATTGCATCATTTCCTTCTTCTGAACTACACTGGTACCATGGCTTGAAAGATATTAAGGTGAATCATATCTTCTTTCATACTTTGAATCACACTAAAGAAGGAGGCTCATAACGTTACTGCATGTTTTTACTATTGCAGTCACAATTATTAGCAGTAACACGAATAGGGAGTAGCAATAATATAAGCACACATTTTTCTGCTTCTCTAACCACACATGGTAAAATGATGGCTTTTGCAAGAATAAAATGAGAGAAACAGATGCAGCAGATCAACAATTTTTACACAAGCAAACAATTTGATAGCACTGCTTTGCATGTAGTAGTCCAGGTTAATAGAAGTCTTATTAGGTCCTCTTCCTATCTGTTGTCAAGGCTTTCATGTGCTTCTTCACAAACTTTTTTGTTATCCATTATAATGAACTGTCTCAATGGACATGTAAAGAAATTTCATAAAAAAAATCTTTAAAAAACTAATAGGAGAGGGACAAAGGCTGACTTAATTGAAACAGCAAAAGTAAGCATTAACATCTTGATCGCATACAGCAAAAGGCAGATTCCCTTAATGAGAGATGGACAGATTGCTTCCAATATATAGCAGAACAAGAAGCCAAAAGAGAGCAGTAGAAAGAGTGTGACAGGTTTGAGACTGCCAAGGTTGTTGGTATTGGGGTAGTTACTGGGGGAGCTCCTGTGTAAAACTTCCAGAACCTTCCCCAGCACAGGTAAACTTTTGACTAGTTTCTGGCCAAGATTGAGCCATCCAGTGCCTCTGTGATCAAGATATTTAAGAGGGGAAATATGCTGGGCAATTTCTCTTCCTTTGTGTTGAGGAGTGACTTGTTTTGGACACGAGGGGGAGGTGAAAAGAGCAACCATGTGGTCACTGAGGTAGATGAGGAAGGAGGGTGAAAAGGGCATTGGAGCAGAGATTTCACTGAGGACCATGACAGCATGGCAGACTAAGGCCCTGCAGACTGAAGTGATAAATGGCAGCAAAGGATCCAGATTGCAGCAACATGTGGAGGACCTCATGCCAGAGCAGAGGACCGCACCCGAAGCGTGCCATGACTTCAAGGGGAGCCCGAGCTGGATCTGTCCATTGCTGGGAGGATTGCAGCCCATGGGAGGGACCTGCACTGGAGCAGTGTGGTAAGAATCATAACCACATGGGAAAGACTTAGGTTGGAGAAATTTGAGGAGGACTGTCTCCCATGAGAGGGACACCACATTTGGTCAGGGGAAGACTGCGAGGAGTGTTCTCCCGCAGGAGGAAGGAGCAGCATGGACAATGTGACACGGACAGACCACAACTCCCATCCCCTGCCCTTTTCTGCCATCGGTGGGGAGGAGGTAGCCAAGAAGTGTGGGGGAGGGGGGAGATAGGGAAGTTGTATTTAAGATCCGACTGTATTTATTTCTCTTGCTATCCTACTTTGATCTGATTGATTAAACTGCTGGCCGTTCTTCTTTCTGAATGAAACTGATGTGTTCCATGCAAGTCTACTCTGTTTTTCAGCTGTAGCCATAAGTGGAGAGCGAACCCTCCTTGTTCTTACCCTTTATCCTTAAGACTTTCAGTGAATTTTCTCATCATCATTCCGAAAGTGAGCGGGGTAGGAGTGAGCGAGCAGCTACATAGTTCTTTGTTGTCAGCTGAGTGGGCTCAAACCAAGACAAAGGGTAAGATTATCAAATCAGTACAGTGAAAAAGAAAACAAATTTTAAAACATGTAGAAGCTGCAAGTGTCAGGGTCAAAGAAGAAGGACAGCTGTCATAGGGACACAAAGTACTTGGTGCTACAGTTGTTATGAATGTAGAATTTGTTATGAATTAATGTGGAGGCTTGGATGTGCAAATCCAGAATAAAAATCAAGTCATATTTTTTGCACAGTATGCACGCTTCTGAGAATGGAACTGAGTTACAGTTCTTTGTAGTTATTACAACTGCAGTGGGAATTAGTGCCTGCTTCTATACATGTAACATCCAAAAATTGCATTAAAACCCACTGGACAGCATCTGTTGCTGGATTAGAAATATTAACTTCTTTTGAAAATCTAAAAATCTACTTGCTTGTAATCTAAAAGAGACTCTGCAATGTTATTTTTCTACAGTACACTTTATCCTCCCTAAATCCATTAAGGTAAATCCTTATTTTTCTTTTTCTCATGTCAACATACGAAACTTAAATGAATTACAGGAGGTGATATGTAGCTGCTAAAGGACTCAGACACCAAAAAAAAAAAAAAAAAGAAAAAGAAAAGTGAAAAGAGTCTGTTGTTTCTAAGTAAAAAGTAAAGATTTTGTCACACAGCAAAATGAATTGAATGGACAGGTAGGGAGGAAGATGAAAAAAATGGCACATTTGATGAAAAGATACATTTGAGTCAGGATGAATCATCAAGATTCAGCAAGAACTACTCTAAAAATGTTATTGTTTCACCAAACGTACGCCAAATATTTTTGTAAAAACACCCCTCACCAATGATTGGAGATTTAATCATGTATAGAATATCACACATTTTATAAAAACCCTTCAAAAGGGTATTTTTTTTTCAGGTAATACCTCTAGGCACGTTGTCGTTGTGACTCAGAAGACAGTGAGGTATGAAACACTTTCATTTTTACCTGTGGATATCTAAAGGAAGGGTTTTTTTTCCAGAGTATGTTGCAAAAAAAAAAAAAAAAAAAAGGAAAAAAAAGAAAAAACTGAGCTTTAAGGAGGATGAAGAGGATGAAAGGATGAATAATAATCACTTTAGTGCAGTCAGCATGAATGGATGAGTGGCAGACCAAATGGCTGTCTGTCAGTATGGGTAGACCAGGGAAGAAGGAAATGGAGTACAGTTGGGAAAAAGAGAAAAACTCAGGTTTTCGAAAACTGAGTCTTGATAATTAAAAGGACAAGTCAGAAAATGTGTCAGAAAATAGTGGATGAAATTAAAATAACGGTAGAGGAAATAGATTTGTGACTCATCATCATTTAGAAGTCATATAGCTTGAGATGAACAGTAAGGCAGAGAGAAGAAATGAAACTCTGGAGGACAAAATCTCAATAAAGGACAAAGGGAGAAGAACAAGCAAAGGATATTTTGAAGGAGAAACTGTAACAGAAGGGGGGAAATCCACATAAGTATGCAGTAACAGAAGCCAGTTAATGTTTTTAGTGCTTTACTAACACTTTTGTTGGCTAGTATATAACATTTCAGTGCAATCTGTTTATAACAATCTGGAAATCACAGATTAATCAAATTAATGAGTATTAGTATTGACATAAATTTGGACATGAAAAACTATTGTTAGGGAAAGTTGAGCTGGCAAGCAGAGAATGGCTGCTATTTTTGCCTAACGATAACAAGTTTTTAAAATCTTGGTTTTCTTGGGATTTGTTGTTTTGATTTGACATACATACCTATACGCTTAGTGGTATCTCCTCTTTCTGTGTCCAGGTGATGCCTGCTGCTCTATGGATTTACTTTTGGCATATGCTCTACCAGATATTAAGTGATTGTTACTAGTTCATGCACTCATTATGGCTTCAAAACAAATTGAGAGCACGGAAACTAATTAAGCTTGGCTGCTAAAGCACATTTAGTCACACATTTATTTGAAGTGTACATAACCTCTCTGTTTCAATTCAGTCATAGAAGGGGTACAGAATACCTGCTTAAGGTTGGCTGAAATTCCCATGGCACATGGTGACTGATGTCGCTGTCACCATGTCAACTACTTTTGCATCAACAGGCCATTTGTATGGGAGCCATGTAAACACAGAGATAGTTTAACTGGGCCCAAGGAGGTTAAGGAGGCTGAAATGAAAGCTGTAGTGTAGTGAGGGGACTGGAGTTGTTCAGGATGAAGAGAAGGAGGCTCAGCAGAGACCGCATTGCTCTCTATAACTACCTGAATGGAGGTTGTAGCAAGATGAGGGCTGGTCTCTTCTTCCATGAAAGAAGAAACAGGACAAGATGAAATGGATGCAAGTTGCACCAGGGGATGTTTAGATTGAATACTATGAAAAATTTCTTCACTGAGGGGGTTACTGAGCATTGGAACAGGCTGCCCAGGGAAATGGTTGAGTCACCATTCTTGGAGGTGTTTTGAAGATGTGTAGATGTGCCTAGTGCATTGGTTTAGTGTTGGATCTGACAGTGTTAGTTTAACAATTAGACTTGACAATCTTAAAAGTCTTTTCCAACCTAAACCATTCTTTGTTTTTTTATAGCTGGCCCTCTTAAAATATACATTGTCTACAACAGGTATTGTATCCCTGAATAGCAAAATAAGAGACCATGCAGTCTGCCCTGAGACCTGAGATACCAATGTAACATAAATAAGTCACTGATAGTGTAGTGACTATAGGCTGCTTAAGAAGAATGCAAATCAGCCTGACCACTCTCAGGTCCCATGCTGTAGACATTCCCATACCAATCACGTTCAAGGAGATTTCTTTTCCATACTGGAGTTCATGGAGTTATGTTTTCTTTTGCAGTGTAACTTAGTGTATTCAGCTTTGTCACTGGGTATTGTCTATTCTTATGCCATTCCAGGATTGAGTAAAATATGAGGTCCAAAATCTTAGAAAAACAACACACAGGAAGATGTTGTCCGTGTTGGAATTTTTTATTGTTTGTTGGTTTGTTTGGTTTTCTTCTTGTTAATATGAAAATATTAAATTCCTTCTGTTAATTTTTTTCTAGAGTTATACCAAGGATGCTGTTTTATCACTAGTCACTGACCTTAGTTTAAACTGTATCAAAAAAAACATTGTGTTTAAAGATTATATCTTGTGCTTTGGACACTTTAAAATCCCACAGAAATTAGAAGAGCATATACCAAGTGCTGACAGAGCTGCAGTAAGCAAGGAAGCAAATAGTCAATCTCAGTCAAGAACTCTGCCATGGAGAAGGAACATTTATACTGCAAATAGCAGTAGCTCATCACAGTCATCTATTTCCTGGTTCTGTTGCCATTTATCTGCAAACAAAACTTTGACATTCACTAAAAGGCAGTAAAGAAAATAGGGCAGGTAGGAAACATAAAGGAAGTCCCTACAGGAAAATGTAAAGAAAGATACAGTAGTTGACAAAGATAGCTTCAGCTCTTGATATGACTGTAATCAATTCTCCTAAAGGCCAAAATTACTCTTGAGGTCCTGGGTTAGCCTCGAAATGTTCAAATTTACATCCTGCTACTGAGGAGATACTAAAACCTGAGTTGTCAGTGTCTGTTGTTTGTCCTCCAATTCACTTTGAATAGTTCTGAATAAAGTGAAAAATAGAGTCCCATAAAAGATTAAAGGGATGCCACCTTTAAATATTCAAGTTAGATGTGTAGAAACCCAGGCTTCTGGTATTAATTAACATATATAGAGATACTTCTATTCTTAGTGTTTCAGTTCCTTTTATAATTCATTGCTTTGTGGTACTTCTCTTGTGTCAGCTGCAAAGAAATTTGTGTATCTCAATTCCTTACTTAGATATTTCGATTAAATGAGGTGGAACTGGATTAAAAGGGTCTGATTTTTTGATATGATATGTTAATTTTATTTGATTTTAAACTTCTTAATTTAGTTTTTAAAGGAAAGTTTAAAGATGGTAAAATGTTTTGTATAGGTCTGTATTTAAAATTCTGAAGTAATTCTTCCTGTTAAATGGTAATGGGAGCCCTGATTTTTCTTCTCTCATTGAAGTTTTTAAGCTATGATTTTAAGATTTCTTACCTAAATCAACATGAGAATTTAGGCTAGCAGTGAGTGTTTCAAAAACTCTCCATGTTAAGTCACACCTAAATTTAAAGCCATGTAAGAAAACCATTAGTAAGAGAACTTGGTAAAAAAAGAAAACCAAAAACTTCTGAAAATTACTGCTGAGGAAGTTTGTGAAGACCATGCTGAGCAGCAGGTCAAAAACCCCAACATATCGACAACCGCTAGAGTAAGAGAATTCACTGATCCTGGTAGGTGGCTACTTCTCTTCACTCACCCCTTTTGACATTGTTCTTTTATGTCATTTGGACATGTTTAATAAGGTGATACAAGGGGCAGACATTTCCTGTGCTTATCTATATGTTACAGAGGTATGGAGACTTGTTACTGCTTAATAGGTTACTTAATTTGCACTTAATGAACAAGCTCACCATCATATAGAGTGAAGTACAGGGTGAGAAGGGACTCATATCAACTAAGTACATTCTCTTTGGAATACTTCCTTTCTAGCCTGCACAGTACTGTTGAAAGGGATAGTATATAATTCAAGCCTTATCCAGACTACTGTCCTTCCATTGTGTGGTATTTTTGAAAACAGAGCTGAACCTCATTTAAGATATGTTTTGTGAAGTTTGTATAGTTGATACAGTTAAAACTAGTATGCATGAGGTCCCTACAAATAAAATATTCTCCTAAGACAGAACAGAATCAAAGCAGCTTCTTGCATACTCACAGTAACAGAAGCAAAGTGCTTCAAGTCGAAAACACAGCCATTAACTTGTCAGTGACTTGACTGATAAGCCACTGCAAACACCTGATATCCAACTGAAAATACAGGTGAGAAGCTATGTAAAGAATCTATTGCCTAATGGCCGGCAACACATAGAATCATAGAATCATAGAATCATAGAATGTTAGGGATTGGAAGGGACCTCGAAAGATCATCAAGTCCAATCCGCCTGCCAGAGCAGGAACGCCTAGATAATGCTACATAGGAATGTGTCCAGGCAGGTCTTGAATGTCTCCAGAGAAGGAGACTCCACAACCTCTCTGGGCAGCCTGTTCCAGGGCTCCGTCACCCTCACTGAGAAGAAGTTTCTTCTCGAGTTTAAGCGGAACCTCTTATGCTCCAGTTTCAGCCCATTACCCCTTGTCCTATCAGTGGTTGTCACCGAGAAGAGCCTGGCTCCATCCTCGTGACACTCACCCTTGATATATTTGTAAACATTAATGAGGTCACCCCTCAGCCTCCTCTTCTCCAAACTAAAGAGCCCCAGCTCCCTCAGTCTTTTCTCATAGGGAGATGCTCCACTCCCTTCATCATCCTAGTTGCCCTGTGCTGGACTCTCTCCAGCAGTTCCCTGTCTTTCTTAAACTGAGGGGCCCAGAACTGGACACAATATTCCAGATGGGGTCTCACCAGGGCAGAGTAGAGGGGAAGGAGAACCTCTCTCGACCTACTAACCACCCCCCTTCTAATACACCCCAGGATGCCATTGGTCTTCCTGGTCACAAGGGCACAGTGCTGGCTCATGGTCATCCTGCTGTCCACCAAGACTCCCAGGTCCCTTTCCCCTACACTACTCTCTAAGAAGTCATTCCCCAAATTATACTGGAACCTGGGGTTGTTCCTACCCAGATGCAAGACCCTACATTTACCCTTGTTATATTTCATTAAATTTTTCCCCGCCCAAGCCTCCAGCCTGTCCAGGTCTCGCTGAATGGCAGCACAGCCTTCTGGTGTGTCAGCCACTCCTCCCAGCTTGGTGTCATCAGCAAACTTGCTGATAGTACTCTCTAGTCCCTCATCCAAGTCATCGATGAATATACTGAATAATACTGGTCCCAGTACCGACCCTTGAGGGACTCCACTGGATACAGGCCTCCAACCAGACTCCGCCTCATTGACCACAACTCTTTGGCTTCTTCCCCTTAGCCAGTTTACAGTCCACCTCACTACCCGAGAGTCTAGACCACACTTCCTCAGTTTAGCAGCAAGGATGCTGTGGGAGACTGTGTCAAATGCTTTACTGAAGTCAAGGTAGACCACATCCACCGCTCTGCCATCATCTATCCACCTTGTTATATCCTCATAAAAGGCTATGAGGTTAGTCAAGCACGACTTCCCTTTGGTGAAGCCATGTTGACTGTCTCTAATGACCCTCTTATCCCTGATATGCCTTGAGATGGCACCAAGGATAAGTCGTTCCATCACTTTCCCAGGGATGGAGGTGAGGCTGACCGGTCTATAGTTACCCGGGTCCTCCTTCTTGCCCTTTTTGAAGACTGGAGTGACATTTGCTTCCCTCCAATCCTCAGGCACCTCTCCCGTCTCCCAAGACTTGGCAAAGATGATGGAGAGTGGTCTAACATGTTGAAGAACTAAGAAAATGTGTCAACTGTATGTTTTTCAGAAATCAAGGGAGAAATCTAACCTAAGCTCTGGATACATCTGACTCTTTACTCTAGGCAGGGCAAAACAGAGCATATATATTCATGTGAGCATAACTGATATAAAACATTGTAAGAATTCATAATCCAACATTAAGATAGACACATAGTGCATTCATATCTCTCCTTTGAATTCAGCAGAAATTATGAGATTGACTGAGTAATGTGCTAGGGAAATGTGACCTAATACAGTTATACAATTTGATAGCCTGTAATCATCAACCCAAATGTGCTTCAATTAAGCCCATGTTTTCATTTGCTCACTGATTTTCTCCATTTCTTACATGTCCCTGTATGGCTGCACAACCTCTACATGTGCTGGAACTTGTTGAGAGTTTGGGTTTGTTTGCAGATACAGCAGTATTTATCAGGTTAAAAAAAAAATAATTATTAGCACTTTCATAGATAGGTATTACAGGACTGAGATCGGGATATAGAATTCATGATTAGAGAGCTGGTAATGTTCCCATTATTTAAACATCTTTTATTATACGCATATTCATCAACACAGGACCTGGAAGGTGCATGTGCCCTTCTCTCATTGCCTTGAAGTCGTACTATCAGCCCAATTGTATTCAAAATTCACGGTGTTAATTGATCTTAAAATGAACAAACTCATCTACTGTTTTATTAAAGAATCAACTTTTCCAATTAAAGTTTAATTTCCTTTACTCCATTTATGTCGATACCATCATAAAGCAAAAAAACAATTTATCACTTTTACAGCTTTTTGAAACTTAGTCACAATGAGCATGTCCAATGTCAAGAATTACAAAAATAAGAATTATAAAAAAATTGATTAGACAAATTTAAAGAAACAAAGAAGTTCAACACTAGTTGTATAATGAGTTGCTCAACAGTCAGGATACAAAACAATTTGCAACCACTAAACTGTTGATCTTTCAATTGTATGCACGCAAAAAATGAATGCTTCTACAGAGCACATACCTCTGTGTGTCTTTTTAAAATACAGTAAGACCTGAGATCCTCTGCATTAGTGGTGCTGATAGTTAAAAAGTAAATATGGCTGAAACATTGTTGACTTATAATTTCCATAAGATCTTTAAATTTCCCAATTAAAGAAGAAATGACAGTGGTGCTGTAGAGCTATGACTAATATTAGCCAGCAAATGAAAACTCTAGGACACAATTACTGCTTTAGTGAAAAAAATGTTACATAAAAGCTTGCAAGGCTCTAAGTGATACCAAATAAAGGTTTACTCAGTGAGAGGTACTTTATCTTATTTATTCATCCTTGGCACATAAGAGAGTACGAGATTTAGTAGACAGTGATTTATTTTTGAGAAGCCAAGTGGGAACAGTGATACTGAGCAGTTACTGTAGAAATGTTCCATTATACAACCCTTATCTATCTATCTATCTTTATATTGCCCTATCACAATAATATCTGAGTGCCACAGAATACTCACCTGTATAATGCTCTTGTGAAGTGTCAATAGTCTCATTTTAAAGATGGGAAATGAGAGATAGAAAAATAAGTCATTTTTTAATCATAGATTATTTAGGTAAAATATGACAGTTAGTTAGATTGTATTTTTCTCCCTCAAGACTTCAGTTTGTTACTTAAGCAGTAGTTCATTCTTCTTTATATAGTTATTTATAATTAAATATAGATCAAAGCATAAATGAGATAATTGAAAGTGAAGCTGTTGTGTTCATTTTATAGAAAGGTTGACTAAAGTATTCTTGCACCAGACTCAACACCTATAACTATGAATCTCCTACAGATCTAGGAAAAGTGGCTCTCAATTTTATTAATATAGATTCCAGTTAACTCCCTTCTTCTATTTATCAGTGTCTAACAAAGAAACATTATACAATTACAGAACAAACCACTAAAAGCAGGATTGCCTTCATTTTGGACATCTAAAATTTAGGTATCTAAATGCAAACTGTTACCCTAGAATTCCTACATCCTTACAGAAATCGAGTTAACATTAAGCATGTCAGCAGGGCTTTTATCTGCTTGCCTCTGATTTCACCATGATGTGAGCTGTATTTTGGGAATCCCTACTTTATTTTAGTCAAAAAAGATGTGCTTTAGCAAACAAACTCCGTATTAGAAATCATATATTTATGTGACTAAGACAGAGAGGTGACTACCAACCTAAATCTGAGGTTCACTCTGAAAACTCAGTTAAGATCCTTGAATAAGTTGGGGTTTTTTCTATATTAGTAATTGCTGCAGTGAATCTCTTTTCTTCCCAATCTAGGTTGGTTAAAAAAAACCCAAACAAACGCTCCCCTCCACCTCCTCGTTTCCCACCTTTTCTCCTCCTCCAAAATCCCTGAAACCTAACAGAATTAGCACTGAGGAACAAGTAAAAAAGAAAAAAAAAAATATTGTGCATGCAATCTCACAGAAAGAAAAATCCACCAAAGCTTTCAAAGTTCAGTTACTAAGTTCCATGTTCACTTTAAAAAAAAAAATTTCAGAAACTTAACTGAGATTCTTTGAAGCTTGATGCTTCTAACCTAACTTTCTCTTGTAACTTTCTGTATATCTTTGGAGATCCTTATTTAGAGGTCATGTTATCATAAAGTTGATACAGAGAAAAAAACAGATGTTAGTCAGACCAGCTAAATTCTTAAGAGTAATTTTCTAGATGAGCCTCTTTCTCTTTCCACTGACTACAGAAAAGCAGTTAAGGAAACTACAGTCTCAGCTTATAGTGAGACACATGTCCTTTATCACAGGTGTCTAGAAGTTAGATGTTTAGGTCTGAGATAATCAATCCAGGGTCCTTCTCTAGCCACTGTAGAGCAGTGTGAGATTTTAAGGCAATTAATCTTATACAAAAAAAGGACATCTAAAATAAGTCTGACAAATCATCCTTTTAAAGTGCTTTTATCTTGTCACTGAATATGAAGGAGCCTACAGTATCTAGCCCAAAGTTAAAACTGTAGATATAGAAAATTACATGAAATTAATTGGCCTTCTGTTAGGTGGCTAAAATTATGTAAGATAAATTGCTGTATTACTCTTGCCTGGAATGGAGTTAACTTTCCCCACAGTGGCCCATTTAGTTCTGTGTTTTGTAGTTGTAGCTGGTGGTAACACACAAATGTTTTTGCTACTGCTGAGCAGTGTTTACACAGCATCAAGTCTTGCTCTCTAACATAAGACTGGGCATGAGCAAGAGGTTAGCGGGGGAAACAGCCAGGACATCTGATCCAAACTGATCAAAGAGATATTCAATACTATGTGATGTCATGCACAGTAATAGAAGCAAGGAGAAATTGGGGGGAGAAGGGGACATTCATTACTAAGGTGTTTGTCATCTGAAGCAATTGCTACACATAGATATTGAAGTCCTGCTTCCCAGGAAGTGGCTGGACATCACCTTCTGGTGGGAAGCAGAGAATAATGTTTTTTTTCCTTTGCTTCCATACATGGTTTTTGCATTTCTTTTTCAAACTGCCTTTCTCTAGAACCAGGAGTTTTTCTTCTTATTTTAATCCCCTGTCCTGCTGAGGAAGAGGACTGATGGGAGCAGCTTGGTGGGTATCTGGTGGCCAGCCAAGTTTAACCCTTCACCATTGTCATCCAAAATTTTTACCCATTTCCCTTTAAAATCAATTAAAATCTCTTCACTGTCTTCAGTAATTTCTAATTCTGGCCTCAAAGTATTCAGAATGTTATTTATTGCTATGCTTGTTCATTGCTAACGGCAGACACAATTGCACCTGTATGTAATGTGTACAGAGTGCTTGCACTTTATCTAACAGCTAACACACTTTAAGCAGTTAGGCTGATCCATATAATTGGAATTGAGGAACATTATTATTTGTAATGTAGTATTTGTCATTATTTTTGATAGCCATTGTAAACCAGAAATTAATAAAAGTCACATATTACTGAAACATTTACTGTTAGCATTGCTAGATAAAGAGGAAAAGTGATGTATTCACTGTTTATGTGGTGAGTGACTGAAAAGATGTAGTAAAAGCAGTATTACTAAAGACAGCTGTACTACCAAAAACAGTATTATTAAAGGCAGCAACAGGTGAAGCATCTTTTTCTTTGAAAATTGATTTAACACTGGTGGGAATACAAAATATGGAATTTATTTTCCAATAATATTTTCAGTCAGTCAGTCTTATTATTAGATAGCTCAGAATCGTAAGGCTGAACTACCGTAATGTAGTCTACTGTGTTAAAGAAATGAACTGAAGCGTACTATGATTTCATCACTTTTTGTATTAAAATCAGTGAAAATATTTTTAGATGTAAATATAATAGAGGTTTTTTTCCCTCTTTTTATTATCTTTTAGTTTCGCATTGTTCTGTACTTCATATTTTAGCTTGGAACATAAGTGAGATGAAAACACTGTCAGGAGATATTGAGAAGTATAAAAGAATTTTTCAGGCTTTCCTATAAAGGCAGAAACACTTTGGATAATTTGAATAAGTTTCAGATAAGCAGCCATATTTTTGAGTTCTTATTAGTCCTTGGTGAATAATTTATAACAAATAATTTAGTTGATGAATTTTAACTCTCTTCGGCTCACCAATTGTCCATGAACAGATTGTGATTTTCCTAAATTAGTTCATTATTCACAATCATTGAGCGAATGATTCCTGTGAATATTTCTTTCTCTGTAGCTAGCTTGAGACCAGTTGTTGTAAACAGTTAACTTTCAAGCTGTTTGGGTCTCACATATAAATCCTGTAGAGTATTTCTGCTTAACTGTAATTAAAATCAAATTATTAGGAATAACAGTAATGATAAAGTCCTACAAAATACATGCATATTCCACCCTAAGTCTCAGTTCTGTGTCCATCATTGTAGTATTTAGGACATGCCCTGAAAAATCAAGTTAATTTTCTCATAGGTGCAAAGTGAGACAAATCCTGATGTATTCAAAAGATCTTGAGGATTTTCTGGAAAAGGTTGTTAATTCCTTGGCTTCTTTTTATTTGATGTTCACCCATTAATTTTCAGTGGGCTACATCAGCCAGAATCATCAAGAAATGTGAAAGTAAAGGGAGCAGTCTTGCTGTAGTAGTAAAATATTATAAATGTTTAGGGATATTGATGGAGCAATTTTCCAAGCTCAAGTAATAAATTGTATCAAAGTTTTTGAGTTTGATTAGTCTTTTGCAATCTTGATGTTGGATTTCATTATATAAGACCAATGCTGCATGAATAACTCCTTCTGAATTGTGAAAAAGATATTAATTATTTAGCTCAAGATATAAATCACATATTTTGAGACTAAAATGGGAGGGGTAGATGTAAGTTTCTGAGTAACTTATGTCCTTGTGTTGTCTGTATAGTCTCAATTTCTTAAAACTGGAAAAAAAATTTCATTTGTCTTTATGACTATGACTACTCGTATGCTAATACTTACTTAACAAAGCTAATGAAAAAACCATATTTTTCATTATATTATTTTTTCTTCTTCCATTGCTCTATTAAATCTCTGTTTAGTTTGAATAAATGTCAAAACTTGTCACATATTGGTATTTTCTTTATGAGGAGAAATGATGAAATATTAAGATATGCTTGTAAGTCGATCGGCAATTTTGTTTGTTTACAATGTGTGGACAAAGTGATTTCTGTAAATACAAGCATAATCAAGCAAGAGGAAACAGTTTCACAACAGGAGGTCTCTTTAAGCAAGTAATAATCTAAAATCCCTATTTCTTAGGGGTTTTTAGGAGTACTAACGCTTTTGAAGCTTTCTTGCTGCTTTCTGTATCAGCTTTTGTCTCGACACCTGCAAAAATGATCATTCTTCAGGTATTAAGAACCTTAATGTGCTATATATTTGCTTTGGAGGAATGGCAGAGGTCAAAGATTATATTCCAGTCTATGTTTGTCCCTGTGCTCTAGATATCAAATTGGATTAGATATTGTCTTACATGGAAAAGTTTAATGAATATAACCTCCTTAAATAAAAGTACAGATGACTATGTACTGTAGCAGATTCTACAACACTTTTCATTTTTTTCCAAGATTTGACTGCTGAGATTAATTTGACTTTAATTTGAATAACAATTGCAAGATCAAGTCTTCAGTTCTAAGTGATATTTTTGCATACAGTAGGCTCTTCATCCATTGCTGTATTTAATCAGGAACATATAGGCATGCCACACTGTCGGTATAAAAATAATTTGCACATAGTTATATTTCACATCTAAAAAGTTCGTGTTCTGCATTATCTCATACTCAGTAACTATGAGCTACAGAAACCACGGACAGTGCTGTACCATTCACTGTGACTTTTCATTATACTCAAGTAGTTGCTTTGTTTTCTGTGCAGAATCTCCGCTTTATGTCTATGTAGTTTCCAGTTCTTAATACTACTTCTAGTAGTGGGGATATTTTAGCATCAGTTATCACTCAGAAACTTTCAACAAGTTCTTGCACCAAACTTTCATGAAATCTTATGTCCTTTTTTTTTTTTTTTTTTTCCCCAGAAAAGCATCAGCAATTCCTGAAAAGCCTGAATCACAAAAAGAAATCAAACAGGCACAGGGACCATAAAGCAATATTAGTAGGATGGGGGAAAAAAAAATGTTCTCTAGGTTCCTAAGCTCAAAAATAGTATTTAAAACACTATTTGTCAGAGTTCTGTGGGATGTTGTATTGCAATGGTGTGAACCATGGAGTCCCAATTTTCTGTACAGATCATATCCAAAGCAGCCTTCTCCAAAGAAATTTCAGCTTTTTATGAATAACTATACGATGAGGGTCCTGAATCTTGAATGATACAACTTGAAAGATAAAGGAAGACAAAAAGAAGAATTAAAAAATAGAGAGAAGCCAATAGGGTTTTGGAGACAACAAAACATATGCACTCAGAAATATAAGACTATGGAGTGTGCTTACTTTATAGAACTATTTCCTTAGCCTGAGTAAAGATATACATTTTTAAAATACACAGTGAAGGAATGACGCAAAGTCAACAGGTTTTTAAATAGCATACTTAAATAAGAATCTACACTCCCTGAAGTCAACAAATATATCAGACAATGAATAAGTGCATATTCCACTCTTCTCTCATTGTAAAAGAGGGGAAAAGAACCAAATAAGAACATGAAGAAAAATTAGATGTCAGGTTAGTTCTCAGGGCATGGAAATCAATGATTTGTTTTGTGCTTTTGCCTTGAATCTTTTAGCAGAAGTGCTTGCTTTCTCCTCATGAAGCAGAGTTAGCTGGTATTATTGACATATCCATAGAAAGGCTGTAATTTAAGAAATGTATAATTCTTGACAATGAGTTTATTTAAGGGAGCTTTTGAATGTCAAGGACATTTGAGACAGTCTGTTCATTTTAGACTGTAGAATTTCAAGACCTGAAATGCTGGAAATAGACATTTTTTCTATTTTTTTCTTTTTCTTTCTTTTTTTTTTTTTTTGCCTAGAATAATGCAGAATAGACTTGTTTTAATTATTTTTTTCTTCTTAAATTTCTATGCTTCATAGCATTCAGCATACTTGTTCTTGGAAATTCCTACGCTGCACAAAACGCAAGAGTTTGTGGCAGCCACTGAATCTTCAACCTCCAAATCTTTGGTCTGGTGTCAGAATCATTGTTATATAGTAGTTTGCTTTAATAGTGGAGCATATTAGATACTGAGTGCTATTCTCAATTATGTTTATACAAACAGGCTATTTCTTTTCTGAAACATACATTGACCCTTTCTCTGTGCCAGAAGAATGAGTAAGAAGTAAAAATTAACAATATATTTAGTATGAAATTAAGAAATTACAAGAAAAAACATCCTTCAGTGCATGTAAGATTTAGTAGGATCCAATGAAAAGAAGTAAATGGAAATAATAACTGATCTAATATGTTATGAATCTTTTAAAAGATTTCATCTTTAGATTCCAAGACAATAGGAGAAACTAACACCCTGGACTCCCTAAAATCCATCTGTCTGTTATCTGCTCAACAGGAGATGTGAATCATAGCTGCTCACATTCGCTACATAGCTAAGACATGATGTAGTCTGAACTCACCATCTAAAGACAGGTTTTCATAATGTGTTTTTTCAAGTCATGAAGGAATGGCAAGAGCGCTTGCAATGGACGAGGTGCTCTACACTCTTCCCTGAGAATGTTTGAACAGTCGGGATTTTTATTTTCATAGCAACAATATCCAAACAATTATTTAGTCCTGTTAACCTATAATGATTACTGATTCAAGACAAGGGGCAATGGATGTAAGCTGGAACACAAGAGGTTCCATAAAAATATGAGGAAAAACTTTTTTACTGTGAGGGTGACCGAGCACTGGAACAGGCTGCCCAGGGAGGTTGTGGAATCTCCTTCTCTGGAGACATTCAAAACCCGCCTGGATGCGTTCCTGTGCGCTCTACTGTAGGTGATCCTGCTCCGGCAGGGGGGTTGGACTAGATGATCTTTAAGGTCCCTTCCAACCTCTAACATTCTGTGATTCTGTGATTCTGTGATTCCCGTTAATAAATAAAAGCTGTCCATTCATTCAATTGAAAAGATTTCACTTTATACAATATTTCTTAGAGCTGTTTTATAAAATTCAATAAGTATTTCCTTTCCTCCTCATTATCTGAACATATTCATTAACATTCTTTTGAAATACCTGTGTTGTTGATACCCCAGTGATCCAAAGAGTCTCACTACTGTAAGAATCACTCTATTGACTACAAGAAAGAACAATCTACTGATATTTTCCTTCCCCAAACTCTCCTCCTCTGACTAACCAAAGGGTTTTATTTTTTCTCAAGTGAACATCTTTTAAGTTAGCTAATGTAGCAAAAGACTGTTAGCCAGTTTGCAGCTATTATGGTGATTCAGAAGATACCACAGAATGCGTATGTCATCTCTTGACATGTCTCTCATACATCATCAAATGCAAGAACAAATGTTTGATTAGATTCAGACAGTTGTGAGCAGAGACGTGTTTGGCTGCCCTCATACAGTGGAGGTATCAGCATAGTTATTATCTTCTATGAAGTTAGGAGAATATTTTTTATACCTATTCACTCCCGATGAAGCTGTAATTTGTGTGCAGCATATTACTTCAAAACAAAAACTACTGTATTTGTGGTAAAGAGTATCAGTTCTTAATATTCTTCTTACTGTGGCCAGGGCCCAGTGTTTTGCAAAGGAGGTTATACAAATCACTGATCAACCTTTGTTTGTGGAATGTAAATTACTTAAGTATGGCCTGAATTACACAAGTTTGAAATTTTTAAGGAATTACATAAATGCAGTTGGACTGACTTCAAGTATATTTTCCTTGCTGCACTGACGGAACTATCTGTTTGCTGAAGAGCTGACTTTGCCCACATTTTGAACACTGATCAGAAGAAAGTTGTACAAAGCTCTTAAAAACATAACTTCCTTTAATCTCCCTACTCTCTATAAATAGATAAAATTGTCATAATCAATCTGTTTGCTTTTGTGCTATCAGATTTTGCGTCTGGATAGTACAATTAAAAATACAGGTGGAAACCAGAAATCCTTTCTATAGTATCTACCACCAAAAATAGCTTCAGGAAAAATCGTCAAAGCAAGCCTTCCTTTAAAAGGTCTAAATAAAATTTTGAAAATCTGTTATATGCACATATATACTTCTATCTTCCTCTTGAAAGAATTATGTTATATAAAGTTGTACTCACAAAGGACTTGGTCTTTTAAATGTAATATTTCTCACATGTCTTTGTGCCAAATAGATGTACAATCTTTAAAAAAAGCTTACACAGTATTTGACTATAATAACCTGACGTAATGTGTTCTATAAGATGACTTCTTAATAAGCCTTGTAAGGAAGTATAATATAGTGATAAAGGATTTATTTATAATTTAGGTTCCCATTGGAGTCTGTGCAATCAACAATATTCCCCCATATCTATAATAAAGTCTCCTTCTATAATAAAGTCCGTGTCTGTATGCAATTGATTTTAGGAAGCTAACTCTTCCATGTTAAAATCCCTTAGGCGTTGAAGAAAGAATGAAAGCAGTAATTCCTTACTACTCGTGCTCTGCTTTTTTTTCGAAGAATTAAAGAACAATTTGCCCTACTATTGAGATTTTAACTTCTGGTATGGCAGTTGTTGTTTTTTCTTTCTTCTATTTTAACTGAGCGCTCGTTACTATGCCATTTGAATACTTTAAGTTAAATTCTTCAAATAATTCAATGGAAGTCAGCACATTAGCTCTGGGAAGTAAAGAACTTTTCCTTATGTGTCCTGTGAAAGTTACAGACATTGACTTCTCTGTGCAAGGTCAAAAGACACTTCTGGGAACCGTTGCACCTATATATCTTCTTGTAAGTGTGGGCATGATAGCAGAGTTCCGCCTGTACAACTTAAGTACAACAGCAGAGAAAATGTCTATAAAAATGTAACACAGTTTTCTTTTCCCTTTCTGATTTACCCCAATGTTGTACTTGGGCAGAAAATTTGGTCATTGGTTTACTCTTTCAGTGATTTTAATGGAGCTTGCCTGGAAATGCTATAGACAGGCTAAGGAGGAAGTGAAACACAGAAAGTTACTGAGTAAAGAATAGCAAAATGCCCATTTGAGATGACAGTATTCACATCATGGTGTACTAAGCATGTAGATAACCATATGAAACTTAGTAAGTAGTGCCCATTGAGTTCACTTTGTGTGTCTGTGTAGGAATTTCTGCCTTTGTGTTCTTTTGTATTTGGTAAATCAACTTTCTTATGAATAAAGAAATTGCTGATCTGCTTTCAGCAAAGCACTCCATAGAGATGCATGGAAATAAGGAAAATCTTCATGAGATATTGAAATGTTTAAGCTGATTATATTTATCAATGTTTGAAGTGCAACACTATTTACTTTCTTGTGATTCTTTTCCCCTTTCCAAAAGAATCAATAACTTTGTGATTTATAAGATTTCTTTCTTTCACTTTTTTTCCTTTTTATCACAGAGTAAATGATAGTAAATTACATGTAGGACTGATTATTCACTTATCAGCAGACACAACTACCAGTCTTACAGTATCCATAATTTCTATAGTGTTGGAAAATTACAAAGCTGCAAACAGAAAATTAAAAAAAAATATAGCCGCTCTCCATCATCTTCCAACAGTCCTGGCTCACTGGGGAGGTCCCATGTAATTGGAAATTGGCAAATGTTACCCCAATCCACAAAAACAGCTGCAAAGCTGACCCTGGCAACTACAGGCCTGTCAGCCTGACCTCAGTGCCTGGCACGGTTATGGAGCAGATCATCCTGAATGTAATCACACAGCACCTTCAGGATGGACAAGGGATCAGAACCAGCTAGCATGGGTTTAGGAGGGGCAGGTCCTGTCTGACCAATCTGATCTCCTTTTATGATCAGGTGACCCACCTGGTGGATGAGGGGAAAGCTGTAGATGTGGTCTATCTAGGCTTCAGCAAAGCCTTTGACACTGTCCCTCATAATATATTCCTGCAAAAGCTGGTAGCCCATGGCTTGGACAAGTGTACTCTCTGCTAGGTTAAGAACTGGCTGGAGTGCCGGGCCCAAAGAGTACTGGTGAATGGGGCTGCATCTAACTGGCGACCAGTCACTAGTGGTGTCCTCCATGTGTCAGTGTTGGGTCCAGTCCTTTTTAACATCTTTATTGATGATTTAGATGAGGGGATTGAGACTATCATCAGCAAATTTGCTGATGACACCAAGTTGGGAGGGAGTGTCGACCTGCTGGAAAGCAGGAGGGCTCTGCAGAGAGATCTGGATAGGCTGGAAAAATGGGCTGATTCCAATGGGACGAAGTTCAACAAGGCCAAGTGCCGGGTCCTGCACTTTGGCCACAACAACCCCCTGCAGTGCTACAGGCTGGGCACAGAGTGGCTGGAGAGCAGCCAGGCAGAAAGGGACCTGGGGGTACTAATTGACAGGAAGCTCAACATGAGCCAACAGTGTGCCCAGGTGGCCAAGAAGGCCAATGGTGTCCGGTCCTGTATCAAAAATAGCGTGGTCAGCAGGACGAGGGAAGTGATCCTTCCCCTGTACTCTGCATTGGTGAGGCCACACCCGGAGTATTGTGTTCAGTTCTGGGCCCCTCAGTTCAGGAAAGATATTGAAGTGCTGGAGCGGGTCCAGAGAAGAGCAACAAGACTGGTGAAGGGACTGGAACACAAGACCTATGGGGAGAGGCTGAGGGAACTGGGGTTGTTTGGTCTGGAGAAGAGGCGACTTAGAGGTGACCTCATCACTCTCTATAACTACCTGAAGGGAAGTTATAGCCAGGTGGGGACTGGTCTCTTCTCCCAGGACAAGCAGGCACGGGCTTAAGCTCTGCCAGGGAAAATTTAGGCTGGATATTAGAAAGAAATCTTTACAGAGAGAGTGGTCAGGCATTGGAATGGCCTGCCCAGGGAGGTGGTGGATTCACAGTCCCTGGAGGTTTTTAAACTGAGATTGGACATGGCACTTAGTACCATGATCTAGTAAACGTTCTGGAGTTGGACCAAGGGTCGGACTTGATGATCTCTGAGGTCTTTTCCAACCCAATTGATTCTATGATTCTATGATTCTGTAAGGAAAAAAAATGCCTGCAAATTTATTGATTTCTATTGTATTGAATGAATTAAATAAATAAAGAAAATGAATAGAAGAAAGATTTGGTGAGTTGTTATTTTTTCCCTGTCACCATTCAAATGTGCCAGATTTACAAGTAACCTTAACTGTTCCAATTGAAGCTATGTGCTAATTCCATTTTGCTGAACTAATCATTACAGGTTTAGGAACAACTGGAGGTTTACTTATGAGTTTGGATTACGGTGCTAAAACTGATGAAATCAAACTTTCAGACTGGCTTGTATTTAACAAGGACAAAAAAGTAGATTTTTTCCTTTTTTTTTGTAATTTGTTTTGCAAAGAAGAGAGGAAATAAAAGACACATCATTGTGCCTGGATAAAATATTTCAGAAGAAAAACATTTAATAATGTCTACATTTATATTCTCAATGCTTTTAATTGATATGGCCCATGTAACCCCTTCTCTTTCTATGAAAGCAAGTCTTACTTTTGTATAACCTCCTTCCCTACCATATTTTTACTTGTCTTGTCATTCTCCACTGGGTATTATTTTTTTGTAATGACCATCAGTTACGGAGCAATAACATCATTCATTTTGCATAGGGCACTGAAGAACTATCAAATCATAATTATTTTCAGTCGTTGCAGACCTGGGCCAGATTCAAGCCTAGCAACTTGGTCATGAAAGCCCCTGAATACTATTAGCAATTCCTTGAACTGCTCAGTTCCCATTAAATAAATGCACAGTGTACTTGTCATTAGGACTCCTATCTCCTCATTGTGAATCTCCGTATTGGAAGGTGTTGGTCTAAAAATAAAAATGCATTTGCATCCATCAGGTAATTTTTCTTCTAGTTGCAATGTTACGTTAATAACATCTACAGTTAAGGTCAGATAGTTTTTCTACTGCAAATGAATGGTTGGAGGATTCTTATCTTCATTATTTTGTTCTAAACTCTAAACAGTTTCTAGGTGTGATAAAACATATTAGTGAGAAAATATTTTACAAAAATAAAAGAAAAACTCTAACAAAAGAAATGTTTTTTAAATAATCAGGTAAGAATAGACAGCAATAATGGTCCAAACTTATTATAGTCAAGGGTGGTTAAACATTTCTTTTGTGAGCTCTGTAATTCAAAAATATACTGTAGCTATTTTAATTAACACTGGCACAGAAGTTATTAGCCAGATGCATTGTTTTTTAAAAAAAAAAAATTAAAAATGAAGAACCTTTATTATTTAAGCCATTGTTTAATGATCCTATAACCACAAAATGATTAGTTATTTTTTCCATATAAACTGAAAGCCTTATTATAGAACCCGAAAGCAAGTTATAAAGTAATTACTTTTGAACTACTTGGTAACTTCAGATATAATTGCTAAGTAGTTTGCAAAATATGTAATTACAGCAGGCCATATGTTCCTATGTCTTGTGTGCTGCACAATGTGGAAGTTTGTCACAAAAGTGACTCAGAATCCTTAAAACAGGGTATAAGTACCTGAGCAATATTAACATTAAAGCATCTTGAAGAGAAATCTGAGCACAACATGCTGTACTTTCACTGATAATCAACAGAAGCCATAACTATTGGAAAGGTGGGAGGAGCCAGCTAGGAAGTATTTAATACCATATGTCTGCTTCGCAATCCACTGAAGAAATGTCAGAAGAACATTACAAGTTAATATTGCCTGAGACAGTGATAACTTACAATGCACTGACAACACAGATTGCAGATGGCCAAATTACCACTACAAACACCTTCTGGCACCTGACAGCTCACCAGATGCTGGTGGGTGTCATTTGCTACTTAATCATGTACCTGAGGAGAGATTACGGAGTTCCTACTCAGGATCCTGTGGTATCCATGTTAGTAAACAATTGATGGTCCTGATGCAGGAATTCAACATGGTGCCAGGGTAAATAGTGTCATGTGTAGACTCCCTGATGAAGTACTTCTGCCTTACAGAACAATTGTAAGACTGGCTTAACTTTTGCATTGGTAACCTTATAAATAGTAAGGTTAGGTAAAACTCCAAATACCAAATAACCCATTTATAAAGTCGCAGAACAGTAAACAAAAATCTTCTCCAGCGTCTGTTTAAGGAAATATCCCTACAATTTGAAGACTTGTATTTCTTCCATCCAGAAATAGTCATAGTGTATCTGCATGTGGCCATGTAGTTGGGAGTTTTTCATCAGCTTTAGAGTTTTAATTCTCGCTACTGAATATTCTTGTAGAAACATGAGAGGGAGAATACACCAAAATATCCTGGGAATCACACATGTGTTTTCTTCTCCTTTTCTATTTTAATATTTTAATCAACCTTTTAAAATTATTTCAATTTTGTCTCCCAACTCTGAGATCATTCAAGATTTTGCCTATCTTTAGCCACAAAATAAATTTGAAATAAAAAAAACTCTGCAGACTTCATAGAAACCAAATCACATAGCAACAGATCACCAAGGTTTTCCTGAGCGTTAGTGCTTTCAATATGTACTCTCTACAGAGTTTATTCTATAGGTATTTACATAGACTATTTAAATTCATGACTTAAAATGTTTCAGAATCATTATTTGTCTTGAAGGGTAAAAATAATGCATAAGGAACTCTGAAAATTTAGTCATATATATTTTTGTGGTTCTTGTAGAAAAAGAAAATATATTCTTTTTCCTTTTCCTATTCAATGTTCCTAAGTGAGTACTATACTATTTTAATTCACTTAACATTAAATATAACAAGGGAAACTTGAGATTCCAGAATCAATGTTTGGTTAGAGAGCATATTAGAAATTAGCCCAGATAGATGCTGGATGCCCCCTCCTTGGAGATGTTCAAGGCCAGGCTGGATGAAGCCTTGAGCAACCTGCTCTAGTTGAGAGGCGTCCCTGCCCATGACAGAGAGGTTGGATTAGATGATCTCTAAGGTCCCTTCCAACCTAAGACATTCTGTGATTCCATGAAAAGTTGTATTTGTAAGAAGGAAGATACGACTTGTGTTTAGATTAATACAGTATTAGTATAGAGTACAGTAAGACAGCTTGAAAGTTGCAAAAAAAAAAGGCAGGAAGAAGGGGAGGGGAGGGGAGGGGAGGGGAGGGGAGGGGAGGGGAGGGGAGGGGAGGAGAGGAGAGGAGAGGAGAGGAGAGGAGAGGAGAGGAGAGGAGAGGAGAGGAGAGGAGAGGAGAGGAGAGGAGAGGAGAGGAGAGGAGAGGAGAGGAGAGGAGAGGAGAGGAGAGGAGAGGAGAGGAGAGGAGAGGAGAGGAGAGGAGAGGAGAGGAGAGGAGAGGAGAGGAGAGGAGAGGAGAGGAGAGGAGAGGAGAGGAGAGGAGAGGAGAGGAGAGGAGAGGAGAGGAGAGGAGAGGAGAGGAGAGGAGAGGAGAGGAAAGGAAGGAGAGGAAAGGAAAGGAAAGGAAAGGAAAGGAAAGGAAAGGAAAGGAAAGGAAAGGAAAGGAAAGGAAAGGAAAGGAAAGGAAAGGAAAGGAAAGGAAAGGAAAGGAAAGGAAAGGAAAGGAAAGGAAAGGAAAGGAAAGGAAAGGAAAGGAAAGGAAAGGAAAGGAAAGGAAAGGAAAGGAAAGGAAAGGAAAGGAAAGGAAAGGAAAGGAAAGGAAAGGAAAGGAAAGGAAAGGAAAACTCTTCTGGCTCTATTAGCCAACTCAACTGTTATTTCTAATTAGAGTATGACTACTTTCTCACACTCAGATGAAGTAGACTTCATTGAGCTCTGGATTTCTTTGATGGAATGAGTCATTTCTCTATAAAAGAATTTTGATTTGTAGTAAAAACAGAGACTTCTAAAGAAAACAATTAAAAAATCTTTCCATTTCCAAGAACAAAAATGCTATCATATTGTAATATGGTAGAATTGCCTTCTAAAAACTACAACTACTTTTAAGATTTCATTGTGTCACATACCAGCTAAAATTTATAGCCTTGTGTAGAAAAAAAAAAAAAAAATCACTTCTGAACCTTGCTTATTGTGTTCCAAATCAAAGCTGTCTCCTTCTATACCGAATGACCTACCAACTATCATGTAGTTCAGTTTCATGTGTTTTCTTTTGAAAGTCAAAAAACATGAGGTAGGTTCTGTGATGATTGAGTATCAACTGAAAAAGTCAGAATTATT
Organism: Trogon surrucura; assembly: GCA_020746105.1. NCBI lineage: Eukaryota > Metazoa > Chordata > Aves > Trogoniformes > Trogonidae > Trogon > Trogon surrucura. The sequence continues at coordinate 37,648,797 of CM036617.1, forward strand.
TTTCAAACATACAATCTTTATTTTCTTTGAGGATGAATGGGGAAAGAAGTAAAACAGTTTACTTTTTACATCCCACATCACATTTACTTTAAAAGAGCATCCTTAAAGTGTACTAAGCAAATAATTTTCTGAAAACCTGAAGTTATATTATGTACTAAAATCTAAATTTTAATGTGATACCTTCTCCACTGGAAGATTCAAATTGAAGTCCTTAGTGTTTAATGGGTGCATTAAACACTATGAGGTCTGAGACTCTTTAGAAGTTTGTCTCTGAATCCTAGCTTGCCATTTTTTTGAGAAAAATCTCACTTAGGAGGGATTCATTTTGTCTTGATTTATAGGATGATGTGATGGCAGAGGCTTGACAGAAAGACGAGTTGAAAAATTAAGCCATTAGTCTCCAATTTCTTCCTTGTCAGTCCCTGTTCTAAAGAGCAGCTTTCACTTTCCAAAATGTACATTTTGGAGAATAATTCTACTTGGTTTTTCTTTAGTATTTAATTTCAAACACAAGGCATTAGAATATTAACCTCCGATGAAATCTTTCTCTGTTATAACTGTATTTTCTGTCTCTCAAACCTATCTATATCTGTATCGCATACTTACACATGCATTATGACAAACCCTGGAAAACAGAGACTGCTAACGGAAAAAGCAAAATATAGTGTCCCTGACAAAGCCTACCTCACATGAAGAAAAATCTTTCTGCAACAGAAGGGGAACAAGTCTGTGAGCATTTGGAATCCATTCTTAACACATATTAAAAGCTAATTCTCAAAGGATGTTTACAGATCTCTTAATCTCTACAGAGGGATTTCCCTTTCCCACTTTCCTTCAACAAGAGAGGTTGTGGAATTTGAAGACTAGAATGTACTAATAATTGTTTGACCTTAGTCTCCCTTTAGCAATTATATGCGATTTTGTTTACCTTTTACATGACATATATGAGCTAAGTAAATTTAATCTTTTTTTTTTTTTTTTTTTTCAGAAATTGATTATAGCCAGAAAATATTATGGCTTTAGTATTTGAAGGTAGTTGCTTCAGTCTGTATTCAGAGGGCTGTGTAAAAGCACCTAGACTTTTCAGAGGTTTCTATCATTGGCATTCCCTTACTAACGTATGAGATTAATATCCTGACGTGGGTGGAGTCAACATTGTTTAGAGTAAGTATATATAAACCATTTTTTGAGAAATTAGCTGATTACTAGCTTACCAAATGCAAAATCATAAACCTCAAAAAAAGAAAAAAAAAGCAACAATATTAAAAAATGTTTACTAGAACTCCCTTATACTGAAGCTACCACTTTTACAAAAGAGAAATATTTCTAAAAGCTCAAGTAAACAATAGAAGAAAGATATTAAATCCATATCCCTTATCCTGCCATTTTATACAGCATTTGAGGAAGCATTAAGTCCTAGTCAAAATACAAGGCAAAGCTCAACAGCTCAAAGAGGCCATTTGAAAAGCCAATGTTCAACAAAACTTACACAAAAGGGTCTCTTGACAGGGGACAGCGATTTCTCTTTGTCCTGTTTCCCCTGTCTCTGCACACACAAGGAAAATGTTAACTTTCACCTATCAAATGTGGTATTTTTTGTTTTCCTACAGATACCTGTATTTTTAAATTTCTAGTTATGTTTTGAGATGTGGTCTTTAGATTCTATGTCATTTCCTCTTATGCAAACTGGGATCAGGATATTTTCTTACGTCTCAGAGCTACTAAATGGGTAAATACTGTAGAGAGTCAGAGATGTTAAGACATTTTGGTGATGGGAATTTTGACAGTTTTGCTATCAACTCTTTTATTTTGACCTTGTAGAAGAGGCATGAGTGCCACACTGGGTTGGTGGTACAGAATAGTATATTAATAACAGATTTTTGTCTCATTTTCTCATTCCCTCTGAAAGGCTTCCACTTAGGAGATCTAAACAACTTCTTCATGTTGCTAGCTTTCTTCTTAATAAATTAACAAGATCAGAGCTTGGAGAATACTAAAAAAAAAATGCACCGCTCTTCATTTTAATTTTTAAATTAATTCACTTTAACTGATTTTGAATCCCTGTGGTGTGTGCTTTCCATGTGTATTTTAGCAAATAGGTTAACAGGAAGACACATCCAGTAAAATAGTTAATTTTCAGGAGCAGTTTTAGAATATATAAAGAAAGTGAATAATATATTAACAATTGTTCAAACAGGAAGCAGTACTACAATGACTATAAACATTGTACGTATCCAGTAAGGGAACAGAATACATATGATGTGAAATATTGAGATGATCCATTGCTTTTGTGTACCTCCCATGGAGCTCAGTGCTTCGAAGTATTTTGAAAAGTTAACAAAATATTATGTGAGATATCCTTTACTCCTTTTGGAATAAAAGCACATATAATTTCTGATTCTTCTTAACTGCAAGACCCTGACTATCAAGGTGGTGTCAATGGCTCTTATACCTATTTGAAAGCCTTTCTGCAATTCAGAATCATAGAAAATGATGACAGTATAAATGACATTTGGATAACAGTACACAAACCTTAAGTGAGTTCCTGAATCTTGGAAAGGGCTCAGGTGTGTTTGTTATACACTGTGAATGTGTAAAATATACATTTATGGCCCTGTGAGGCCTAAATGCAAAATTATTTCTAGCTTATTCAAAATGCATGCTATTCAGTTTTTTCTTATTCCAAGTGTGTTTAGTAAACAAGAGTCACTTGTGAATGATACGTTCTAAAATCAAATTTAAGGGTAAACTTAATTATGTCCACAGATGGTGAAGCATAATTGATGACAGTATGTCAATGTAAACTGGAACTAGCTGTGTCTAAAAACATATCATCACTATCAACAACATAACAACATTATGAATATTTTAAATGAGTACTTTATAAAAATGATGTGCTGGCTAATTCTAGTAACCTCCATACATGGTCTAGTGTATGTCAACCATTTTCATTTAAATGAGTTTCTTTTTCATTCAGTACTACACATCCTGCTCTTTTTATTGCTGCAAAGAATCAACAGGGGAAATATTTCTGTAGCAAAAATAAAATAAAATACATAGACTATACTTTTCATGAAACGATAATTGGGGCACTGCCACCTGAATTTCACAGGAATTAAGCAAGAAAAATAAAAGAATGTAATATTCTTTCTGCTTGATTTAACATCACTGGTAGTGAAATCCTTTGTTGTTGTTATTTCATTTGATAGCAACCACTTTCCATTTGCATAAGACAGAGTGACCGTAAGAGTAGAAGAGCATAGGCACCTCCAAAGCGAAGGCAGAACTTTTTTTCGCTGTATGACCACAGTCCTTACAGCTGAAATTGTATTTCAGTGGTCTGAACATTATGTATAAGTACCAGGTTTACATGTTTCCAAAGAAACTTTCCCTATGTTATTCATTTATGATAAAGCTCTGAAACTTGGAGAACTTTATTACTATTAATTCTTGTTTTCTTTCTGTTAAATATAGATTTCTTAAGATGAGTGTATTTTTGCATTTTACTGAAGACTGGTAGAGGATGAGAAACATAATTATCAGGTAGCCTTCTGTATGACTACTTGGGGTATAGGCATGGTCTAGGGTGCCTGTCAAGAAACTTTAATGGTACCCTACCCTAGCTCTCTAGTATTAACATTAGGGTGTTAGAAGTTCTTAATACCAGATTATTCTTGCCTGTTCAGGAAATTCTTGCAAAAAGAAAGTAAACATTTATTATAGTTGTATAAACTCCTTTCTAATTCAGAGAATTCAAAGGGTAAATGGAATCCGCTTCCAAAAATCATTACAGGTACGATGTTCCTTGTTAACCATTCCCTCATATAAATAACAACAAAGCAAAGATTTGCCCCATAGGAAGTCAACATAAAGAAATTCCATAATAATAGCATAGACTGGAAAATATGAAACATGAGAAAAAAAGGATACGCTGTTGTCTTTGAAAACTTATCTATACTCAACACCTCTCCCAAATCCAGCTTCTAATTGGACCTGTTGTTAATACAAAAGGTGTTTGTTAGTGTTGCTGTGTCAGTGTTTTGGTGCTATGTAGCTCTGAAGCAGCTGTTTTCTGTTCCCAAGTGGACAGTATGGTACATGACAGGAAAATGTTACTGTGGAAGTGGTGTTTGTAAGCTGCTGTTGCCCTTGCAAGTTGTTTCAGACAGCTGATTAACATAGTATCGTCCCTGCAGCCCTGCATTTTCGTTTAGTGGGGCCTCACCTTCTGTGAGAATGAAACAGAAAAAAAAATTTGTGGCCTCTCTGGTATATGGCAAAGCTTCCATAATGGCTTCCTCAAAGTGCAGAAGACATGATGGGATTGGTCTGTAGTGGTAATCCACAAGTGTGTTTAGGGAAAGAATGTTTTAATTTAAATGGTCTCTACGGTTTTCTGGATTTTTTTTTTATTATTAACAGTATGCTTTTATTTATGTTATACTTTTTTTCCTGCCAGAGGAAAATTTAGATTTCATGAAACAATTACAAGAAACACTCAGGCAGGAATAGCTTAACAGCGAAGTGGAACAACTTTACAACTCTAAATACCTGAATAATTTAAAAAAATGGGAGAAAAAAAGAGGAAAAATAATAATGCCATGAAAATATGAGAAATCTAGGAAAACCATTGAAGAAAACAATTCACTACAAGGCTAAATTCAATAGGCTAGTGTAATTTCCTGTGAAGAAAGCATGTCCAATGGATGCTATAGCCTTTCAAGCATAACTCTGAGTCTTCTGTGAATATAAGTTTGTGTATTCTTTTTTTAAATGGATTTTTTCTAGGTCTCCAGAATAGCAGCAGATCAAAGAAGCTATCTTGTATATTCTGCTTTTGTTACATTATGACTATATCAACTCTGATTTAAAAAAGAAATAATAAATTGAGTCACATTTAATGTAACATCCTCCATGAAATCCATGTTTAAAAAAAAAAAAAACATGCCACAACATAAAATATCTAAATCCACTTTTACATTCCCCATCTAGAGGATGTGATGGTTTGATGCTAACGCATACTGGATGTAGAGTTGTAAGTTTTGATGTAAAGTTCAGACAAAAGCAAGTTTTAGATGTTTGTGGATGTACTTGGTTTATATATCAAAGTTTTGGTAACATGAGGAGTTGCAGAGGAGAGCCCAAGTGTTGGTCCCATGTACAACAGACCTGATCCCAAAATGGGCCCACTGCCGACCAGAGCTGAGCTAGTGGCACTTCTGTGTTAACATATTTAAGAAGGGGTAAAAATGCTGCACAGCAGCTGTGAGAGAGGTATGAGAAAAAATGTAAGAGAAAATAAGACCCCAGGGAGAAGACACACGAGGGAGGAGGTGCTCCAAGTACCAGAACAGAGATTCCCCTGTAGCCTGTAGTGAAGACCATGGTAATGCAGGTTGTCCCCCTGCAGCTCTTGGAGGACCACACTGGGGCACATATGCACACTGCGGCTTGTGGAATATCCTACAACAGAGCAGGCAGATGTGTCCTGAAGGGAGCTGCAGCTTATGGAGAGCCTACAAAAGAGCAGGCTCCTAGCAGGACCTGTGATTCTTGGAAAAGAACCCACTCTGAAGTAGGTTTTCTGGCAGGATCTGCGGCCCCACGGGGGATCCACACTGGAACAGTCTGTTCCTGAAGGAAAAGACCCATTCTGGAGCAGTTCTTGAACAGCTGCTGCCTACTATATTTTTAATTGGCAGTAAATTATACTAATTTTACTCAAATTGAGCCCATTTTTCCTGTAATAGGTAAATGATCACCCCATCTTTATCTCAACTCACAAGCTTTCTCGTCTTACTTTCTTTCCTTGTCCTGTTGAGGAGAGAGAGTTAGAGAACAGCTTTGTGGTGATATGACAGCCAGCTAAGTTTAACTCACCATAATGGATCATCTCTTGAAAGCAATACGTCTGATGTGAAGTATATGATCAAAAAGTCCATTTGCTGCAGATTTACTTCCTTGTCTTATTTCAAATTCACGTTACTCAAACATGTTAGGATTGTCTTAATTATCTCTGGAATTTCTTAGAACTCTTTACTGACTTCATAGGGCACTTACCGTGATGAGCTTTCTAAGTGATCGAAGTTGCAAAGGAAATTTGCTGAGTCTTACAGATACTTTGTAGAAGTTAACAGACTTGGTGTTAAGTTACATCTATTTCTTATGGAACTGTTGGACATATTACTAAAAGAATGTCTTCTAGAGGATGCAGTAGTGGTTTATTCTCTGAGATCTTTTATTTTTCCTGACAGCCACAGGTGCATGCATGATCATAAAGCCCAGGGCTGGAATACAAGAAAGACTCGCTCATTGAGTATCTGTTCAAACACAAGTTTAGGGAAACAAACTTCAACATAATTTCAAATCAGTTCTATTATTCTGTATTTAGGGGAGCAAATTTCATACTTATGTATGAGACATCACATCCAACATTTATGTTAAGGATTTGGAGTAAGAAGTCCAGATTATTCCATCTATCCTGGTTACTTTCTGAATGTTCATTCATTAATATGAGCTCACCTTGGAAAAGGACCATTGTCTTTGTTACTGACATAGGTAAGCTAAGTACTCTGTAGTTTGTATGACAATGAAATATATTATGGGTCCTTTGTGTTCTTCAGGCAAGACATAAGGGACATGGCCCCCTGAAGTTAGTAAAGGGTTAGGAATTGCTATCTTCAAATTTCAGCTCACTTAAAGGCTTCATCTGTGTCCTGCAACAACATGCTCAACACTGTCAGCTTCTCAATAAGAAACTTCTCTGAAAAGGATAGAATTTTTTTTTCCCCAAGAGTGATATGAGGATATGTTGCTTGTAATTTGCAAAATATTCTGAAATTAGAAATCTGTTCCTTGCAGTATAGTAGCATGACTAATAAAACTCTTAGTAACATGTCATTCCTTTGTTATGAATTCGCTAGCAGAAATCTGAATTTTGCTGAGATCTCACACATTCAATCTCGTAGACAATCATCTACTCTGAAGTGAGTGCTAGGATACTGGGAGAAATTTTCATTACTACATTCTCATATCTGTTTAAACTTAAGCCTTTCTATGCAAAAAAAAAAATAAAATAGTGAATTTAATCAAATTTAAGCTGAAAAGAGTAAGTGTACCAAGGAGGTCTGTTACGACTGCTTAGTTGTGACACTGTAGAATAGTTATTGGCAATGCAGGAACACAGATAGATCTTAAAAAATCTCCAAAATTTCATAAACTGTCTAAGATTCTATTGTACTCCTAAAAAACTGAGGGTTCTGAAGTGCACATTTTTTTATCTTAGATATCTGAGTCAAATTTCTTTCATGTTTGCCGTTGATTTTTTTATTATTATGTAAGAGCTCTCCTTTGACAAAGCTTTTTGAGATAACTGGAGTAACTGACAAGGAAAAAAGAGAAGGTACTCTATCGTGATATGTGATTAATACATACTAGTTCACAAACACAGAGAAAGCAACAAATAAAAACAAAAGAAGAAAGGTTTATCTTCCAGTTCTGGCAGTTTAAATAGCCAAATGTATTAGAATATTGTAACGTAAGTTTACCACTGGAATGTTGAGCTGATTAGAACATCTTGCAAAGAAACAGAAGCTTTCAACCACCTGATTTTTCTTCTGTTTTTTTTAGATACTGAATCTATAGGCCTGTAAATTGTCACTTGCTAGGATAGCTTTGTTAGAAGAACATTAGGTTTATACTGTTAATTTCTGCTCTAGACAAATCTTTTTAGAAATTTACTGAGGAAACAATTTGAAATTCCTGTTGATTAAACCACAGAGTTTGTTTTAGGAGAATTTCCTATAACAAATCAAGATATAACAAAAGTTACACAGTTTATCTTATCTGACTTGGAGCCAACTTACTTGCATACATCCAGAGGGAAATGACCAGTGTTTTAAACAATTGTACTGTTCCATCTTTTCTGGCAGATGCATTCTCTTTTTCCGGTTCATCTATTACTGTTCTATTCTGGGTTCATGTTTGCCCTTAATGTTCAATACAAAAGCTAATTATTGTGCTAAGCAGCTTTTCTAAAGGCTTTGCTTTTGCATCTTTGATGCTTCATGAGCAGAATGGCAAATTAAAACATAGATAAATGATCCAAAATTGAAAACAATTGTTCTACTTATCATTTAATAATAAACACAAAGCTTTCTTAAGAGAACATATATATTCAAAGACATTTACAAGTCTGCTATTCTACAACTCATGCATCACCTCTTTGCAGGTTTTTTTTTTGCAGTAATAGCTGTATAATGAGTTTGTTTAGGATACATCTTACTAAATGGTTCTAATCTATATAGGTTCTTATACCGTACTCATCACCATAGTATCTGAGAGCCTTCCAGTAGTGCATTAAGCAACGTGACTAACATCTGTCGCATATTTTGTTCTCTCATAATTTCCCCAGGGGGAGGACTATGTGCAGTGGAGTGTTTTGTTTTGGATTTATTTATTTTTTAAACAGTCCATGACTTGGGGGTTATTTAGTCCACAGAGTGTCACACAGATGAAATAAAGATTATTGTGTGTCACAGAGTGATCACAGAAAAATTTAAACAGAAACACCTTCACTTGAGGTGTTGAGATGAAAGACCTAAATATTCAAGTATGTTGATAATTTTTTATCTGCACATGCCCAAAAGTATATTACCATAGCATCACCTTTTATTATATTATATGGTATTTGCATTATTTTATTAAATTATGCAATATTTTACTCCTATCAGACAGATGAAACCTAATCATTTAGACTGACAAAACCACAATATACACCTGCATCTTTTACATTTCATATTTGAAAGCTGATCTAGACAGTTTACCTGTGCTTGGCTAAAAAAACCTTGCAATTGATATTAACACCTAGATTGCAGTTGATATCACAAAGGTAGGGACCCAAGTCAGAACAACACTGACAGAGTGTTTTATGTTATTTTCCATTCAGGACCACACATAAACTTAATTATTGGCTTTCTCATTTGAAGACAATAAATGTAAAGCAGATGCCTGCAGATGCCTGCAAGTAAGCATGTGTTAAAGTACTCTCTTGCTTCCATGAATCAGGGCCTAAAGACTGAAAAAGACCTATTTACATCCTTTATTCTATTTCTCAGACCATGTGCAGTTCACATATGCTTCCCTCATGGCAGATTTGATAGGATTTTTTTCTCTTCCAGTTGCTTAAAGTGGTTCAAAGCAAGGTTGAGTTACTTCTTCACAGCACAATTGCATGTATTAGCCAACAACACCTGGCTGGCTGTTCCCTCTAAGTTCTTTCTTACTCTTCTTTTTACCTCTCCTTAGTTTCGTTCTGTGATAAACCAGCACATTCTTAAGGGCAAAAAATTATTTTTCCACCTCGAAGTAGGGAGGAAATTTTAAGGTGAGGAAACACTTGGATGCATAAGTTAGAAGGCTAAGATCACGCCAGTGTCACCGGAAGGCAGGTGGGGCAGGAGTTACCTCCAGCGCTGTGTGTTTCCAAGGTGTAACCAGGGCATCAGAGAATGTGAGTATATTCTTACTGAGAATGAGTAAAAGATTCACAGAACTAGCCTAAAGCCCACTAGACAATCTGTTTATCTCCTTATCCTTAGTGATAAAAGCATTCTTTAGCTTACACATTTCACTTTTTTCTGAAAATAATAGTTCATTCCCCTCTTTCTCTTGTCTAATATGAGACACCATGGTTTTCTCACTGCCACGTTCCCTGTTTAAGTGTTCTGGAGTCAAATGATCTGATGCTTTTCCTAAGTACTCTTGTGCCTTTGTGCTTTCTAAACCACAGAAAGGTAGAATTAATGGCAAAGAAGGTTTTCAGTGTGATGCTTATCTGAAAAGATACTTTGGAAATTTCTGGACATGCATACAGCAAATTAGAAGAGTGAAGAAAACAAAGTCTTTCAAATCTAATGATTATTTAAGATGTGCTCCATTGTACATACTAATAAAGTATCATTGTTCATATTAATTTAAGTAAAATTTATGGCATCACTGATGATATTTATCAGCATGATACTGCTATGGAAAATTAGCTAATAAGAAAAATAATGAACCCCTGTGCAGTTTCAAATTGCTTGGTAGAAAGAATTTAATGCAATGTTTTTATATTTTTATACTGATTTACATTTATATACTTTAGCTATAGACTGGACTCAATACCTCATTTTAAGATGCAGAAATGCATATAAAATAATTAATTTAAATGTCATTAATCAAAATAAACAGAGTAATTACAGATATCAAAGAAAGCCATTAGGCATTGATATTGGGGTATCTAGGAAAACCAGGAGTAAATTAGATGTGCTCGAGAAGTTATATATTTCTTATTAACATTTACTAGTCAGGACTGATGGAATTGTCACTATTTTTCACTATAGATGTTTGTAAATAAAAAACAGTTTAATCAAATCCATCCAGAATTACATTGTGACATAATGTGAAGTGCTTAAAAAATATGGAATTGGAATATTCCACAAGAATCGAAGAAAATTGCCAGCTTTCCAGGAAGAAAACCTATAAAAAGTGGACAAAAGCCTCAAGAAAGTAAAACAGAATTTCTCCAAACACAGTCAAATGGACTATGTACATATCTGAAGAGAGAGATACAAGATCCGGGAGGAGTGGCTGACACACCAGAAGGCTGTGCTGCCATTCAGCGAGACCTGGACAGGCTGGAGGGTTGGGCGGGGAAAAATTTAATGAAATATAACAAGGGTAAATGTAGGGTCTTGCATCTGGGTAGGAAAAACCCCAGGTTCCAGTATAAGTTGGGGAATGACTTATTAGAGAGTAGTGTAGGGGAAAGGGACCTGGGAGTCTTGGTGGACAGCAGGATGACCATGAGCCAGCACTGTGCCCTTGTGGCCAGGAAGGCCAATGGCATCCTGGGGTGTATTAGAAGGGGAGTGGTTAGTAGGTCGAGAGAGGTTCTCCTTCCCCTCTACTCTGCCCTGGTGAGACCCCATCTGGAATACTGTGTCCAGTTCTGGGCCCCTCAGTTCAAGAAAGACAGGGAACTGCTGGAGAGAGTCCAGCACAGGGCAACTAGGATGATTAAGGGAGTGGAGCATCTCCCTTATGAGAAAAGACTGAAGGAGCTGGGGCTCTTTAGTCTGGAGAAGAGGAGGCTGAGGGGTGACCTCATTAATGTTTACAAATATATCAAGGGGGAGTGTCACGAGGATGGAGCCAGGCTCTTCTCGGTGACAACCACTGATAGGACAAGGGGTAATGGGCTGAAACTGGAACATAAGAGGTTCCGCTTAAACTCGAGAAGAAACTTCTTCTCAGTGAGGGTGACGGAGCCCTGGAACAGGCTGCCCAGAGAGGTTGTGGAGTCTCCTTCTCTGGAGACATTCAAGACCTGCCTGGACACGTTCCTGTGTGACATAGTGTAGGCATTCCTGCTCTGGCAGGGGGATTGGACTTGATGATCTTTCGAGGTCCCTTCCAATCCCTAACATTCTATGATTCTATGATTCTATGATTCTATGATCCTGAAAGAAAACAAATCATCAGAAATTTTTTGTGCAATGAATATCCCTTTTCTCATGATTTTTTTCTCCCTTTTATCTGTTAAATATACTATATAGATCTATATGTATGTGTGCATGTGTACATAAGTATGTACAAATGTATGTGTGTATATCCATACAAACACACTGGGCTATAGTCCAAGCTTTTTTGGAGATATCACCAAAAATCACTTCAAATTTCCTTTGGAAATTTCATTGTTGTCCTTGCTGATCACTGTCTCTCTTATCGATCATGATTTTAACTTAAATGTTAACATTTTAATAAAAAACTAGCTCTGAGTTGACCATTCAGAGAGTTACAGTCAGTGAAAAGAGTAATAACATTTTCTTAGCTCCTATACTACGTTTAATCAAGTTTTAAACTGTGTTGTGATCTGTGGTGTTTTTACCAACAGTTGGTATGGTGTAAGGAAAGTGTTCCTGATGACATGCTGTCACAATAATTGTCACTACTATTAGAACAGGGAAAATGTTTTATGATGGAAAGATGTTATGTCAAAAATATCAAGTCAATATATAAAAATAATTCAGAGACATATAATGATTTTGTTTAACTTTAATGGAAAATTACATTTCTGGTGTAAAGTTCAAAATTATTTGGAGGTTTTTGGTTTATTATGTATGTCCTACAATAAATTTAATGTAACATAGTTCAAAACTAGTGTTACAACTTAATAGATACAATGATGAAGCTCAAACAAACTGAGACTTTTTATCCAGTCCTATCCAAATACAAATCAATAAAAGCCAATGTTAGTGTTTACATTTACTTCATACTTTTACATTAAAATTGTTGCATTTTGAATTATTTCTGAAGTTTCTCAATATTTTGATTTTTTTTTGACTCTATCATAGGTAAATAAGTTTTTCCTATTATATTCATATAAGTGTTCTTATACTACATTATTCAACATAAAATTAGAAATTAGAGTTGGTTTTTGCTGAACATTTGCTTAGAGATGCTAAAGAAGTACATGAAAGACTTATTTGTCTTTACTCAAGACTGTTTAAGGTAGCTTCTCTGTGTTCAGATCTTTTATTTCCAATTATGCAGATGAACAAAATTGAGAAAATGAGATCCAATAACCTGTCAAGATATTACTAGTTCTGCGAGAAAAAAAAAAAAACAACATAGAGAATATGCTTAATATATGTATTTTTATTTGGATAATAAACCTTTTCATTCTTTATTTGCATGGCATACAATGAGAATTCATATTACACTTACATGAAACTGCAATAAATTTTGTTTAATAAGGACTAGGAGAGAATAAAAATTCTCTTAACTACAACATTGTATTTAATAATTTAATTTTTTAAAGACTTCTACTAGTTAATTGCAGAGACCAAGAACAATTTTTACTCTTTCATGTTTGCAAATTGCCCTCTGTTTTTGTTTTGTTTATTATGATTGTTTGGATAATATACTGGTGGATTCACTATGGTTCCTTGAGTGATAATAGTTTCACTAGATATCAGGTCCAAATGCTTTAGTTTCTACACAGACTTGAATTGTTTGTTAACAAAAGTAAAGGTAGAATAATAAAGTTTAGATTTAGAGATCTAAAACAATGTCAATCTTAATACAAAACAATTCAAACTATAACAACTTTACATAGAAGTTACTTTATAAAAATTCAATGTTCTCACTGTGAAAAATTTTCTCTTGTGTCTAGTCAGGATCTCCTCAGGAGTAACTTTCCTCTGCTTCCTCTCATATTTTCTATTTGACTCTTTAAAAAAGAGAGTCTCTATCCTTTATGTAGCCACTCTTTGAATGCTGGAACATGGTGATAAAGTCTCTCTTAAGCCTTCTCTTGTCAAAACTGAACAAATCCAATTCTCTCACCCTTTCTTCACATGGCTGTTTCCCAGTCCTTGGATCATCTTTGTGACCCCTGTCTTGACTCTGCTTATATCAAGCCCCCCTCACTGGGAACAAGAGGTACGCAGCTGCTCGCTCCCCTCCGATCCCCTACCTTTAAGGACAAAGAAGAAGAAAAATCATTGAAAACGCTCAAGAAGACTAGGACAGGGAAGGTTCGTTCATCACTTATGGGGCACGGGCAAAGAATTGAGACCTGTGGAGAAAAATAAATTTAATTTAGCACCACCTGTTTAAGTAAATAAATGAGCTCAGAGTAGGATAGCAAGAGAAATAAATACAGGTAGATTTTAAACACACTTCTTCCCCTGCAGTGGTACAGGGGGCAAGAGAGAAGGATTATGGTCTGTCTGTCCATTATACATTTCATCCTCCTCAAGAAGAGGACTTCTTGCAGTCTTCCTCTGCTACCACAGATGTCCATCTCATGGTAGACAATCCTTCTACATGTGACTCTTCACGTGCAGGACCCACCTGCAGGTTGCAGTGTTTTCTTCTCCTGTGCGGTGTCTCTCTCTCTCCCATGGCATGGGGTCCTCCATGTACTGATGCATCCTGGACGCTTCCCTGCCGTTGATCTCCACAGTTGGCAGGACCTCAGCCTGCTGTCTTCTCGGGTGCTCTTCTCCCATCCATCTTAGTACTCACTGACTACATGATTTCTCTCTTTACCTCCCTCTCCTATCCAAACCAAACAACTCCCTGACACAAGACAGGAAAAAGAGGCTGGCCAAACAGCTTTCCCCTTGTAAATACATTTATCACAGAGGCCCTGATTGGCCTGGCCTTGGTCAGAGGTGGGCCCAACTTTTACCTGGGCTGGAGGACATTCTGAAACTTTTGCAAGGAACTGCCCCCACTACGAAAAGAACTCCACCAGACACAAACCCATGACACTCTGTCCAGCATGTCCACATCTTTTTTCTTTTTTTTTTTTGTATAGTGTTTGTATAAGTGTTAGTTAAGCAGCTTTGAGATTTTACTCTCATTATTTGACTTCAGAAAACTGCAGAAATGCTGTCTCATGAAGTTCAATATGTCAAAGGAGTGATTTAGCATCACAGTTTGTTCTTGGCAAACAAGAATTTGCTACTACCCTGCATGATCTCATTTTGCATCCTGGCTACTGGTGGTGTGATTAGCATACACAAAGATGTCTTTCTTATCTCAGGTAATGTTCAGTACTTCACTTGAAAGAGGACTCTGGTGCCTTTCTATTTATATAATACATCTCTCCTTCTATCTTGTACCTCAAAGGATGAGGCTGACAAGAAATACTGTGTATCATTAAATTATTTCACACCTCTAGAAGCTCATGACACACCGTCTGTACAAAAAAAACCCAACCAACCAACCAACAACAACAAAGAACAAAATAAAGAAAACCAAAACCAATCTCCCTGTCCCAGAAAACAGTTGAGTGTCTCTTATGAAAATACCTCATTGTTAGCAAGTTAGCTTGCTAGGAGCTAAGACATTTGTGTAAGATTATGTGTTACTGTGCTAAACATATCACAGTTTTCTGCCAGACTCTGCTGGATATAAAAAATACTTAGTAAGACAGAGAATGTAAGTAACTTATTTATTTCTTCCCAGAATATGCAAGGTTAGGGTAACATTCTTGTGATTCTGTCCATTATGGTCCTATCCCTGAGGGTTCCCACAGCACTAGGAAGATACTGTATTTGTGGTCCTTTACTGGTTCTGTCTTGTTTGTCAAGCAAAACGACAATATGGGAGAAGGCATCATGAAAATAAAACCAAACCAGAAAAAATGCACCTTATAAAAAATACAACAGTAGGTACCTTCTCCCTGTTAGGGATCTGAGTGTGGCGTTCAGCTTCTCTGAAGCAGACAGTCTTCCTAGCCAGCTGTGGGATGGTCAGGTGCATGACTTGGTTAAGTTCTAAATGGTGTACCATGGAAAGCTTCTCTACTTTGTCATTATTCTTATGTTCACTAGCGTTCTTGTGTTCACTTGCCTTCTTACTTTTACTTGCCTTCTTTCCTTTTCCTCCTTTTTCTTCTTTTTCTCTCAAGTCATTAACACAATATTGGCTCAAAAATTGCTTGGACGTTGCTCAGTTCTAGCTAGTAGTACATTCTGGATAGCCCAAGTAGAAAATTTCTGTTTAATGTTTTGGAAATATTTAAAATTTTTTTCAGAATGAAGAACTGTGCATACAGTCTTAAATTATTTCTGATTAACTTAACCCTTGAACTAGCTTGTGAAGAATAATTTATTCAATTCAACTCAGGACAGTATCAAAACTAATCCTAATTAGAATTGTGACAGGCAAAAGTTACAAACTTAGCCATGGGGACATGCTATGATAGCCATACTGATTTTCTGAAGTAAGTTACATTGTGCCATATGGCTGAATGTTTCTTTACAAATACTAAATCAGTGATATCAGAGATCTCCATCTCTGTAGCTGTCATTCTGTGGCACTCATCAGCCTGCCTCTTCATACCATGTCACCCTTTACTGCAACAAGAATGATAATGCTCATCCCATTCACATGTGAATGTCTCTTGGACACAGGAAATACTTTTCCTTTCTTTCCTCTGTTCCAGGTTTCTGCCTATGTTTTTAAAAGTTACCATGACACTGGACAGAATTGTGAAGTTTGGTAGCTCACCTCCAAGAAAGATTTTAGAGATTTTCTCCAGTCTTCAGACCTCTTGTGTTGTTGCTCCTTGTCTTTGATCAATTTTCTGGTAGTGATAATTATTTTCATTCAGGAATTCATAGAAGAAAAGAAGTAGAAATGTGTTATTTAATGTTTCTTCCCAGTGTAAAATTGTTTACTGCCATGCATGTGCATGGAGGCATGATTTTCTTTATTCTTTTTTTCTTTTTTTTTTCCCTTTGTATTTTTTTTTTATTTTATTTTTGTCTTAACTTTTTATTTTGTTTTAACTTTCCTATATTCATCAGGAGGCTTAAGTGGTTCTGCTGAACGATGGCAGGGATCCAGTATAGATGCTGAAGTTTACAAAGCCCAGGTGGTATACTGACAGATGAATTGTGATGGCAGCTTGAGGGCTTGGTATATTAGACATGATGAGCGGGTGAGTGAGGAATAAGGGTCTCTGTGGATTTGCACATCCTTCATCGGATCCCTTAAGCTTTCCAAGAGCAAAATTCATTAGGGAGATTAAGTGCAAGACCAAATGTCTGATGTGACAAGAGAGTGCAGCTGGATTTTTTCCCATTTGCCCAGCTCTGATACCTCAATATTAAATTGATTAGGTCATAGAAATGGCCTTATGGAACTTGTAAACTATTTACAGCTCAAGCTTGGGCACAATGTATTCAATATTGACACATGCAGCCAGCCATCAGATCTGCCTGCACCTGCTGAAGTATTGCTTGTCTGGCTGACACCAAAGCTTTGAGGACTGCCTGTTTAAATCGCTTAGGTAGTGCATGCTAGATAATAATTAATTTTTTAACCTGCTTGAAACAAGGCTGCAGCACTTGATCCTGCACAAGACTTGAGTCTTCTGAACCCCATCACAGCTGATTCCACATTGATTCTAGGAAGTGGACTAAAAGTGAATAAAGGAGTTTTTAATATTCTTATCTTTTCCCATGTTTAATTCTACATACAGTCCAACATCAGTACAATCTGTATGCTTACAAAACTCTACGTAGATATGTCAATTATGGGATAGATGCAACATCTGTCTTGGAACCATTAGCAACGGTAAGACCAATCTTTTATTTCTAGAAGGTCATCTATAATAACATGTACTGTTTATACAGTAAAAATTATTTATTCTGGATTTGTCCATATGATGTTTTCACAGGCTAGGTAGTGGAATGTATCAAGTTTGATACTGAGCATGACAACCTTTATTTCTCTCTTTCCTAAATATATTTTGCATGGATCTTTAACAATGTACTGTATCTTTGAAGCAGGTTAGTTTCCTGGAGATAAAATGACTCTTCATATCTGTTCTGAAGGAAGAAATTAATAGATGTACTTCATCCGCACAGAAAACACTGCTGCTTGGCTAGATATGCATGGCTTTTATGCAAGAATAATTGGAGATAAAACTCATGTAAGGGCACTAAGCATTTCACATGTAAAAACAACGACATCAAAAGAAAGCACAAACTGGCAGTCTGTGGATAACACAAATGACACTGAATTGCTTCCTAGGTTGTTGGTTCATTCTAGTTTTCATTTATTAGAGGCTAAGATTCATTTGGCTCAGGTTTAACAGATTTCCAACCACAGGAGCAGTGAGGAACTGCCTTCTGAGGTGCCTGCTGAGGTCATCAGTGAGACCTTTGAAGAGAGTGTCTTAAATTACAAGTGCTATATGCAGAACTGGAATCAGAAAGGTTGTAATGAACATAGGTACTGAGAGAATCTTTTTAAAGCAAAGTAAACAGTGAAAGAGGGGATGAAAGACATTAACCTATGTGGCAGGGGGGACCATGATTATTGTGATGCTCAAGATTCTGCTTCGGGGGTCGCACTGGCACATATTTAATAAGTTATATTGTAAAGTGAGAAGTAGTAAAGCAGCTCAGCCTTGCAAAGTGTGTGGCTTCAGTATTGAAGAGACACAGACCAGTTGCCATTTTTTTTTGATATTGCCTTGAGGGCAGAAAGGAAGGAAGAGGTGTCAGAGCACAGTCTCAGCCTTATTTCTGTTCTTACTCTTTTATCATTAACCAGCTCTCTGGAGCAGCCAGTGGGGTGCACTGCTTAGAAACTACTTCAGAGCTAAGATGGAATCACTATGGAAGAAAGGAGTTTTAACCCCCCTCGGTGTCAATGTTTTATGTAGTCTGCTCTTTGCTTTGGTGAAGTTAAAGGTCTTCTGTGTTAGAACATTTTGAGTTCTAATTCATTTTTTAGCTATTTCTGCTAGTTTTGTTCGACTTTGTGCAAATCATCTGAATGTGCCAAATATAATCTGAAATATGGTGCATTTGAAAAGAAGAATGGGCAACTGATGGACTTAGATAAACTACCTAAATTGTGAAAGAGGGATTTTCCATCTATGAGTACAGAATAAAAACTGCAGTGACTGGCTTCTGACACACTAACGGGTAGTCTGAGTAGTGAAAATATGCCAGTGAAGTTCATGTGGATTAGTGTCCTCTCCCAATGACACCAGTCAGCGTGATATTTTCCCTTGCTTCACATGACACTTTAAATTCAGATAGCAAATATATCTGCACCTATACAGCCATTTATCCAGTGAACGGAACATTATTTTGAGTAATATCTATCTGGTATTTGTAAAAGTGTCTGTTAACAGTAACTATGCTAGTCAGATCTCTTGGTAGACAAAGAAATTCAACTCCTAAAGGAATTTCAGATAAGGCATTTTAGAAATAAGGTTTCTGAATAGGGTTATATGTTTTCTGTGTCTTGTTCAGTTGACAAGCTTGAAGGAAGCTAGCTTATCTAAAGTACAGACATTTCACTGTCTCAGAAAAAGAACATACCATTTGTGCTAAAACAACGAACTTGTTTGAATGTGAGAGTATTTTCACATAAATGAAGTAATTTTATTTATTCAGTCACATAATTTTCACGTCTGAATAGTTTTATCAGGTTGCTGACTGATGTAAACATATTCTTGTTATTCTCTACAGAAAAGGGTGGTGGGACAGATGACAATACTTTTTAAGTCCGGCCCAGGGCAATAATAAGGCATTTATTCATACACTTAATGAGGTGTTCTAGTGTCACAGTATCACAGAATGTTAGGGATTGGAAGGGACCTCAAAAGATCATCTAGTCCAATCCCCCTGACAGAGCAGGAATGCCTAGATTATGCTACACAGGAAGGCACCCAGGCAGGTTTTGAACGTCTCCAGAGAAAGATACTCCACAGCCTCCCTGGGCAGCCTGTTGCAGTGTTCTGTCACCCTCACCGAAAAGAAGTTTCTTCTCAAATTTGAGTGGAACATCTTGTGTTCCAGCTTGATTCCATTATCCCTTGTCCTATCATTGTTTGCTGCCAAGAAGATCCTGGCTCCATCCTCGTGACACTCCCCCTTTATATGTTTATAAACACTAATAAGGTCTCCCCTTAGTCTCCTCCAAACCAAAGAGACTCAGCTCCCTCAGCCTTTTCTCATAAGGGAGATGCTCCACTCCCTTAATCATCCTAGTTGCCCTGTGCTGGACTCTCTCCAGCAGTTCCCTGTCCTTCTTGAACTGAGGGGCCCAGAACCGCACACAATATTCCAGATGGGGTCTCACCAGGGCAGAGTAGAGGGGAAGGAGAACCTCTCTCGTTCTACAAACCACCCCCCTTCTAATACACCCCAGGATGTCATTGGCCTTCTTAACCACAAGGTCACAGTGCTAGCTCATGGTCATCCTGCTGTCCACCAGGACCCGCTGCTCTTTAACTATACTGCTCTTTAGCAGGTCATTCCCCAACCTATACTGGAACCTGGGGTTGTTCCTGCCCAGGTGTAGGACCCTACAATTTCCTTTGTTGTATTTCATCAAGTTATTCCCCGCCCAACTCTCCAGCCTGTCCAGGTCTCGCTGGATGGCAGCACAGCCTTCTGGCATGTCAGCCACTCCTCAAGTGTCAAAAGTGTGCTGTACCATGGCAAAAAAAAAAACAAACTAATTTATTTGCTAACCCTGCATAACTTTAGAGTGGAATGCTAAGTTAAAATCTATAAACTGCTTCTCTGAGAATCAAAACAAATAAAAGATTCCCAAAATTTCTGAGTGTAGGACAGCCTCCAAAACAGCTGTAAGTATGAAATGCCTTGCTCCCACTTACCTCAAGTCTACAGGACTGCACATAGATATTTAGACATATCTAGATAGATAGTCACTAGACATACAGAACCTAAAACCTATGCAAGTAGATGCCAGTTGGGTTGTAATACCCACGAATTATACAAGTTGGGTGTGAAATATTCAGAACACCTAAGATCTTCCCTCAGTAGACAATGTAGACACGACAAAATTAAAGATCTCCTCCCTAAAAGGGCCTCCATGTTTTGACTTTGGTTCTTTTATGATTAATTTAACTAGAAAATTATGCCACCCCAGAGCAGAAAAGAATATTGCCATGTGGCAATTCAAAAGCTTTAAATTTCACTTGAAAAATTGCAGAGGTAAACTATGCCCAAGACACAGTTGTCCAATACTTACTAGTGAACTCCTGTAGGGTTTGCTTTGCATTTGCTTTGTCTTAGAAGTCAGATTTGTTTCACTCTGTAGCAGGTGCTTGTTGACAACTATCACTAGTGTTTCATTCCAGTATTTGCAAGTGGCACGACTTCTGCTGTGTTCTGAATTCAGTGTATTGAGCTAACAATAAAACAGCTTCATATGACATGAGTTTACTATTGAATTATCACAGTTAAAGTATTTTTGTGAACCACATCACTCATCTAATTACTATAGATAACATCGTGCTCTGACCTACTCGAGAGGTGGCGTCCTTGCCCACAACAGGCAGGTTGGATTAAAATGATCTCTAAAGGTCCCTTCCAGTCCAGGCCATTCTATGACGATTCTATGATATATGAGAAAAACTAGAAACCTGAAAAGCATTGCTTTTAAAATACATGTTGTTGATTATTTTTATTTATTTTTTTTTTAAATGAACATCTGATTATAGGCACAGCTTTTGATCTAAAGTGACACTGTTATATCTAGTTAACTTGAGGGAAGAATACTAACACTTCCTTAACCAAAACCATAAAAGCTGTGGAGGTTTCTGTTCAGAAATATGAATCGCAGTTGCACGATTAAAATAGGTAGTTATATATCCAAATTTATTTATTTTGCTGGGTTTGTGTCTCAAAATGTAGCTGTTCATGAACACACGTAAACACAGTAAAAAATTTTCCAGATGGAATATTTATTGAACTGCTGAAACTGATAATCATACTAAGGATTAAAAAGTACTTCTTATGAAATTTTAATTTCTAGAATCAGGAACACATACTTCACATACTAAATTAACTTACTGACACACACCAAACACTTAAAAACTCTGAGGTGCACACTAAGCATCCGGTTACTCTGGTCCCAGTGGTTTTCTGAAATAGGGGACAGTGAACCTACTGCAGTGTCATTTGACATAATGTAGTCATGAGTCGCTCTTCAAGATTTAATATTCCTAAATTTAGATGCAGGTATTTGACACTTGCAATATCTCTACAGGCCATAGTGGACATTCAGAAATATATCTCACATGTAAATGCAGATGTGTAAGTGTCTTGCATTGAATCCCATCCAATAGGGCTTAAGTTATACAATCTTTGGCTATTTTACAACTTAAAATTTCCTTAAGAAGAGGAAAATGTAACTGAGAAACCAAGAAGAAAAACCACGTTATAAAATTAGTTTATACTAAGGAACATTTTTAAGCAATTAATGCTTTTTTAGAAACCTAAGTCACTAATCTGTGCTTAACTTTAAAAATATATATGGATGTCCTGTAGGCAGCATTCTTCACTGACATGTTTGCAGTGCTTTGTTAGGTAAAACCTTCATTCAAATGTGGCATTCCTACTTACAAAGCAAAGACAGAATTGGAAACACATTTCTTAACTATCACAGCCTTTTCTGCTGTTTGTCTATGCAGAATCTGAAGGCAGGCTTCCTCTGTCTAAATGTCGACAGCTCTTGAATATCTATGCCAAAGCTAATTTCCCTAAGCATTCTTAATATATTCCTTTATGCTCCTATAGAGAGAAAAAGAAGCAACTGTAGGGAACAATTAATTTCATCTTAAAATAGAAAGAACAAATTGCTTCCTAAAAATGACTCTTTGCTTCACTTGGAGAAACTATAAAGAGATTTCGGGGAGAGTGTCTCAGATGTAGGCTTCTACATTATAGACAACTAAAGTGAGGTGAGATGATTTTCACTTTAAGTATCAATATAAATAGCTGCATCACGATTTATATGAATAGTTGTGCACATGGAGCCAGTATACTTAAGTTTAGGTACATTAAAGACCCACGACATGAAATTATAGCATTTAGCTGAGAAAGCTATGGCAGTCTCATAGCAAAGCAACTTTCTAAATTACTTTGATAGGAAGTTGTGAAAGTACAGTTCTGGTTCTAGCCCTGGACTTTTTTCTGTTATAGTAGTGCAAGGTGGTTTCAGATCTTGTGGAAAAAGAGAAGGGTTCAATCTCAGTGCAGTGACTTTCAGAAATTAACAGTCAGTCAGCCCTGGTCTGTATACATAAATATACACATACATCATAAGCAAATCTACACCGACACGTGCCCTCTCAGACACATGGAAAAAAAGAAAGAATGTGTATACATTCCATGGAAATACTTGTTGCAGTGCAGATGCCTCACCTAAAAGTCCATAACTGCTTAAAATGAAGGTTTTCAAAAGCTGTTAAAGGCATAACCAAAGACAGAATCAAAACTAATAATGTTGAAAGGACAAAATTATAATTGTTTAGCAAAATTAAGCAGTTTTGATGGTGTGAGTTCTTTCAAATTCTTACCTAATTTCTAAATAGTCTAAGTGTCTGAAACCTTCTCTTTCCCCTCCCTTTCCTTCCTCCCTCCATTCTCCTTTTCTATAGAATCACTGAGAAAGTGTTGGTCATGTTAAACCTTAAATATAGCCGAATTTGACTGTTGTCAAAGGGAGTCCAAGTCTCAAAGTACCAGCCATTCTCGCGTGTCACCTGCTCATTCTGGTGCAATATTAGTTGGTTGTGAGAACTCTCAGTGAGCTTCTTGTAGCCGTCCTAAAACTATCCAAAAAGGATCTTTATAAATCCTACAAAATGGCAGAATGACATAATAAGCAACTCTTTAGTAAGCAGCACATGTTCACTTTTTTTTGTTCTCAAACCAACAGATTCGCTCTATATGTGATATAAACCAGATTGTGCAGACATGGTATATCTCACAAAGTATAAAACATTTTCAACTTAGTGTCTGCACAGTAGATTTGTGATGACATGCATTGAAGTAACTTCTTACAAGACTGCAGTCCTTATTGGCAGTCCTGTATTGGTCACAGGTTATATACTTTTTTACTCTTAAAATTTAGGTGATTTAAGTGATCCAACTAAAATTTAGGTAGACTAGTGGCAAATAAGTTTCCTAATGGTGATACAGTTTCATTTTTATTTGTGAAGGAGTGGTTTTATCTCAATTCCAAGGACAATTAGCTTTTGATGATGGCTCATCATCAAAATATGTGGGCTTTAGCTTGGTAGCATGCTGAGGTGAGCACATGAATTTTCACCTGAAGAAGACAAGCATAAGAGAGATGGGATACAAGTGTAGAATGGACAATAATCAAAGCAGGCTGTCTAGAGGAAATATCCAAACGACTGTTCCTCTCTTGAGGCTGAGTACCCACACCTCAGATTTACAAGTAAGGCATCGCTATGAAAAAAAAAAAAAAAAAAAAGACATAAAGATCAAATTATCTTCAACTTTTAGAAGAAAAAATGCACACTTTTTGTTTAATAATAGGTCTTACCTTTTTCACAATAACTTGTGTCTTTTTTATCCAGTGAATGTTCAGGGTAAAATTCACAACCAGTTCAAGAGTGGGACTAACTGGCTTCCTTTTCTCCTACCAGAGAGAAAGCTCTGTTTTCAAGTCTGAACACTCAAGTTCTGTGTGTTGTCCTTCCTGCCTTATGATTTTATTGCTGTTCTCTACAAGATTTTTCAGATTTGATTCTTTTACCTTATGTTGTAGGCAGCAGACAAATAAAACGGGGTACAGATATTTTTAAATGTTTCCTTTTGCAACCGTTCTACATTTCATGGAATAATTAAAAATTCATTTGTTTAGAGAAAGGGAAAATAAACATCACTCCGTAATCTCATGGCACAAGAGTATAGTCTCACTTCCAGATTCATTTTCAATGCTGATTAGTTTCAGTGGAGATGGAGGGCTTTTGAAATTAGTATTGGGACCTCTCTAATATTTTAGATGTTTACCTACACCTTAAATTTTCACTTACAGTCTCAGTTTCTCTACAACAAAAAGTTAGGTTTATGATATCATACATTTTTTGAAAAGGCTACAATAAAGAATACCATAATTAGGTAGTGTTAGCTATTAAACAATTCTAACCACAGTCACGGCAATATAAAACTAGCCTGGTTCTGTAGAGGATGATTTTTTTCTGAATTTACAGTGATATGTTTTTTTTTTTTTTACTTTTATGTCTTCATAAAAAACGTTTTTCTACAAATACGGCAAGTTTTATATGACAGCAATATCAGATGTATAAGAAACCAACAATTACCTTTTTTTCAGAGAAGACCTTCAATCTTACTTGCACAGGTACTTTTTTACTGAAGTTGTATTTCTTTTGGGAGCAACACATTAGTGTAACTCTAGGGCTATAGGTACATTACTTGCATCTTTAACATGTTAAGGGAAGAATAAAAATAGATTAAATTGATAGCTTAGAGGAAATAGATGATAAAACTATGCATGCTCATAATTTTTACTCCTAATTACGTTTTAAACCATTACATCTTAATGTTAATCTCTAATGTAGAGAGAATTTCAACGTAAAAGAACGACATGATTTTTTGTAGCACCACGTACATCCTACAATATAGATTAAAAGCACCTGTTAAGCAGCAAGGTAAATGTGTCACACTGCATCGGCTGTGGAAAGACATTTCTAACATGCAAGAGTGGACTGACAAGAATAAAGAGATATGGCAGACAGAAAGAATCACCGCTGTTGTGAACTTTCAAATTAACTCCTTTACAGCAGAGCGATTTTCATGACACATAACTGTTACTCTGCATACATTTTTTTATATACTTTTTAATTACTAACCAGAACTAATTTTGACTCTGTTTTTTTTCAACATAGAACCTGATTCTAAAAAGCCCAGAGCAAGCTACAGCTGAAAGAAATTGAGAGTGCTCAGGGCTGCACACAGAAAGGGAATGCATTAGAGTTGAGCTGGACAAAACCTATTTGCTAGCATTTTCATCATACTGAAAGTATAGTGGAATCTGATTTAAGCCAGACTGTTCCACTTACTCCAGTGAAAGTGTACTACATTTAAAGTTAGAATAATAGAGTGATGAATCAGACCTCTCAATGTTAGAAACAAAACTAGCACAGGAGGCCAGTGACTCCTAAATTTATGAACAGCTTAATACATTGAACTTAACAGAGTTATACCGGCTTAAAATTGTAACAGTACACTCATGAATTGAGCAGAAAATTCACTTCACGTTAACTTTTATGTATATATTTAAAGTGCAAATCTGCATTTTCCATTGTATTTGCCTATTTTGTGATCCGTTCTTTCAATGCCTATTAGTATTATTTTTCCTGACTTGTTGG
The DNA here is from genome assembly GCA_020746105.1 of Trogon surrucura. Taxonomy (NCBI): domain Eukaryota; kingdom Metazoa; phylum Chordata; class Aves; order Trogoniformes; family Trogonidae; genus Trogon; species Trogon surrucura. Next base: position 37,674,556 of record CM036617.1, read on the forward strand.
GTTGTTTTCCTCAGCAGCCTCTTATTACGGGTACACATCAGTATCACAGAACTCCAACTGTTAATTCTACCTCTTTGCCCTGGCTTAACACAGTTGCCCATTGTAGACACGAGACTCTGGTGAAGATCTCCAGGCAGCAGTGCTGCGAAGTGTTTCCTCCTGTGTATCAGTGAACACTGGAATATTTATTTATGTATTTTACTCCAAGGAGGTATGGTATATCACGGAGCCCTTGCTGTGGTAATGAACTACACTGTATATGCTTTAGGTCTCAGACAGCTGATACCCTTTCCTCTAAAGCAAAATCTAGAAAAAAACAAATAGACCACCCCCTAAAAAAAAAAAAAAAAAAAAGAAAAAAAAAAGAAAAAAAGACATGTTAAAAGCAATTTTTCCTCTTCAGTGAACAGATTATTGTAAATTTTCCAGCCTGGTTTCTCATTGTTGTGAAGCATCCTGCCAGGATTTGTCAGGTGAAGTATGCAAGGTGACTGATGGTAAGCAGCACAATTCTCATCACAACAATAGATGTGGCAGGTCAGGAAATTCCATACTGAATAAATCCCTTGTTCAGTCAAAAATATTAACTAGTTATAAATACTGACAGCACTGGATGGTTTCTACTAACAGACAACCTTGTTCTGTTTTAGTGAACGTTTGCATTTTGTATCAAACAGTTATTAACAGTGAAATGAACAGTAAAAGTTCCCTTGTCTTTAGAAAAAAATCCATTATACCTTCTCCTCTCGTAACTCAAAGATCTTGTACAAAGTCCAAGAGTTCTAGATTTCTGCTGGAATTTATTTGTAAAGTTGGAAGTTATTATGACAATAAGTAAGTGGTATTTGTCTGTGGACAACTATTTTTCTTCCATAGTCGCTGCCATCATACTTCAACCTCTCATACGTATCTTGAAGATGAATATCAGTAACTATAGGCACAAGACTATTTGTTTATAGTCTATGTACGTCTGTGTGTTTGAAGTCCATCCTGTTTCCACCCCATCTCATTTTCCATTCTCTTCCTTCAGAAGGCCAGAGCAATAATAAGAGAGCAGAAATGTCAGTATCAGAACATTTTGCATCTTCAGCTCTTTATGAAAGTATTTACTTCAGATCTGCTTTTCTCAGTTTTATTGAACTAATGTGCCAAGGTTCATTGTATAAGTAATATACAGTAATAAAGAATGTTTTGCTTTTACTGGTTTCCTTTTCTTGTTTCAGCTGTCAACGGGGATGTTAGAAAGAAAATTCTCTTCATGCAGAAGTGAAAAAATTTGTTTAGCTCTTCAGTTTACATTTTTTAAACAATTGCTGTAACACAACTGTCTACAGAAAGCTGAGTGAGCTTTCTCTAGGTACTGTTCCATCAGTTTGGATGGATGCTATTTGCTAAATCCTTGACAATATATGACACCTCTTTTTAGATTACAATGAGATACAGTAAGTTTGTTATTGTAAATTCTTTTTAAATTTACTTTTTTCAGATTAATGAAAATTGGAAATATTCAGTTAAAGCCGAATTCTAATCATGTTTACATTAAAAGCAGCAAATACATATAATATTTTCTAAGTACCAATCTTTTAATTTCTTTTTTTCAGAGTATAAAGATAATTATAAAGTTATTTAACATGCAGAAATTTTCACTTATATAACCTCATCTGTTCGAAAATAAGTTAGTTCATTTTATGAATGTTCAATGAAGTCGAGGAAAAAGGAAATCCATATATCAAATTTGATTTGATATAAACTTTTTTATGATCTTCTAATTTACACTGAAAGTATATATTTGTTTCTCTCAAAAGTTTTTCAAAACTCTGCTGTAAACTGTGTGTACTATGTTAGGTGACATACGTTCCTTAATTTCTCTCTCTCTATAAAATCACAAGATCATAGAACCATATAACAGTTTGGGTTGGAAGGGACCCTAAAGATCATTCAGTTCCAACCTCCCTGCCATGAGCAGGGACACCTCTCACTGGACAAGGTTGCTCGAAGCCCCATCCAGCCCGTACTTGAGCGCTTCCAGGGAGGGACATTCAGAACTTCTCTGAGCCACCTGTTCCCGTGTTCCACCACTCTCGTAATAAAGAACTTCTTCTAAACGTCTGATCAAAATCCACTCTGCCCTAGATTAAAGCCATTGTGCCTCATCCTTCTGCCATGTGCCTTGTGAACAGTCCCTCCCCAGCTTTCCTGTAGGTCCACTTCAGGTATTGGAAGGCAGCTATAATGTCTCCTCAGTGTCTTCTCCAGACTGTACAAGTCCAACTGTCTTAAACATGTCTTCATAGCAGAGGTTGTGAGCCTACTCTGGACCTGCTCCAACAGGTTCATGTCTTTCTTGTATTGAGGTTTTTAGAGCTGTATGCAGTACTCCAGGTGGAGTCTCTCTGAACTCCTTTTCTAATTTTCTATTTTTACAAATGTTATGAATTATTTAACAGAAGTGTATGTAGTCTATTTCAGTACTACTGTCTTCAGCTTGATGTTTCAGTTAGAGAACTTTTTGTCTCTTAATTGTTTCATAATGACTGGACTGTTTCATAACAACCCTGGACTTTGCCAAGGCAAACTTTGGATTTTTCAAAGAATTACTCGAGAAAATCCCATGGGCAAGGCTGTTTGAAGGTAAAGGGGCCCAAGATAGTTGGTTAGCGTTCAGGGACTGCTTCTGCTGTGCTCAAGATCAGAGCATCCCGACATGTAGGAAGTCAAGGAAGGGAGCCAGGAGACCTGCATGGCTAAACAGGGATCTGCTGGGTAAGCTCAAGTGCAAGAGGAGAATTTACAGATCTTGGAAGGCGGGGCTGGCCACTTGGGAAGAGTATAAGGCTGTTGTCCGAGGATGTAGGGAGGCAACTAGGAAAGCAAAGGCCTCCCTAGAATTGAACCTGGCGAGAGGGGTCAAGGACAACAGGAAGAGCTTTTTCAAATACGTGGCAGATAAAACTAACACCAGAGGCAATGTAGGCCCACTGACGAATGAGGTGGGTGCCTTGGTGACAGAAGATACAGAGAAGGCAGAGTTACTGAATGCCTTCTTTGCCTCTGTCTACTCTGCCGGAGGCTGTCCTGAGGAGCCCCGTTCCCCTGCGGCCCCAGAGGAAGTCAGGGCAGTGGAGGAGTTTGCTTTAGTCGATGAGGACTGGGTTAGGGACCAATTAAGCAATCTGGACATCCATAAATCCATGGGTCCAGACAGGATGCATCCACGGGTGCTGAGGGAGCTGGCTGATGTCATTGCTAGACCACTCTCCATCATCTTTGCCAAGTCTTGGGAGACAGGAGAGGTGCCTGAGGACTGGAGGGAAGCAAATGTCACTCCAGTCTTCAAAAAGGGCAAGAAGGAGGACCCAGGTAACTATAGACCGGTCAGCCTCACCTCCATCCCTGGGAAAGTGATGGAACGACTTATCCTTGGTGCCATCTCAAGGCATATCAGGGATAAGAGGGTCATTAGAGACAGTCAACATGGCTTCACCAAGGGGAAGTCGTGCTTGACTAACCTCATAGCCTTTTACGAGGATGTAACGAGGTGGATAGATGATGGCAGAGCGGTGGATGTGGTCTACCTTGACTTCAGTAAAGCATTTGACACAGTCTCCCACAGCATCCTTGCTGCTAAACTGAGCAAGTGTGGTCTAGACTCTCGGGTAGTGAGGTGGACTGTGAACTGGCTAAGGGGAAGAAGCCAAAGAGTCGTGGTCAATGGGGCGGAGTCTGGTTGGAGGTCTGTATCCAGTGGAGTCCCTCAAGGGTCAGTACTGGGACCAGTATTATTCAATATATTCATCAATGACTTGGATGAGGGACTAGAGAGTACTATCAGCAAGTTTGCTGATGACACCAAGCTGGGAGGAGTGGCTGACACACCAGAAGGCTGTGCTGCCATCCAGCGAGACCTGGACAGGCTGGAGAGTTGGGCGGGGAAAAATTTAATGAAATATAACAAGGGTAAGTGTAGAGTCTTGCATCTGGGTATGAAAAACCCCAGGTTCCAGTATAAGTTGGGGAATGACTTATTAGAGAGCAGTGTAGGGGAAAGGGACCTGGGAGTCTTGGTGGACAGCAGGATGACCATGAGCCAGCACTGTGTCCTTGTGTCCAGGAACACTGGAACAGGCTGCCCAGAGAGGTTGTGGAGGCTCCTTCTCTGGAGACATTCAAGACCTGCCTGGACAGGTTCCTATGTAGCATAATCTAGGCATTCCTGCTATGGCAGGGGGATTGGACTTGATGATCTTTCGAGGTCCCTTCCAATCCCTGACATTCTGTGATTCTGTGATTCTGTGTGATTCTGTGATTCTGTGACTTCATCGGTGATACCTCAAGACTAAAAAAAAAAAAAGCTTTGAAACTGAAAGAAGATTTTGAAGTGAAGTCTTTTGTAATAGGCTGAAAAAGAAAACAGGAATGGACAGTCTTTTTAGTAAGGGAAGCCTTGAAGAAATATGCTTTTCAAAAACGAGAAAAATAATAACAGAAGGTGATTGTAGATAGAAGTCAAAAGCATCCAGTGAAAAAGAGAAATCTGTAGAAAAGAACATTTTTTTTTGTTTATTTTGGGTGGTTTTTTTAGTAGAAGAGATAAATTTGAAACTTCCATGACGAAGATGGCACCCTTGAGTGAACACTTCTACAGCACAGTTCCACAAGTACAAGTCTAAGCATGTCGTTCTCAGAAATAATCAGAAAAGTGTAAAGAGGAGCATGACTTATGCATTGACACCAAAAAGCAATTCATAGAATCATAGAATCATAGAACAGTTCAGGTTGGAAAAGACCCTTGGGATCATCGAGTCCAACCATTAACCCTACACTACAAGTTCACCCCTAAGCCGTATCACCCAACACTACATCTAAGCGACACTTAAACACATTCAGGGATGGCAACTCAACCACCTCCCTAGGCAGTCTGTTCCAGTGTCTGAGCACTCTTTCTGTGAAGAATGTCTTCCTAATATCCAGTCTAAACTTGCCCTGTTGCAACTTGGAACTATTCCCCCTGGTTCTGTCACTAATTACCTGTGAGAAGAGACCAGCACCAACCTCTCTACAATGTCCTTTCAAGTAATTGTAGAGCATGATGAGGTTCCTCCTCAGCCTCCTTTTCCTTTAACTGAACAGTCCCAGCTCCCTCAATCGCCCCTCATAAGGTCTGTTCTCCAGGCCCTTTACCAGTTTTGTTGCCCTTTTATGCATTCACTCCAACACCTCGATATCTCACCTATACTGAGGTGCCCAAACACAATACTCAAGGTGCGGCCTCACCAGTGCTGAGTACAGGGGGACAATAACCTCCCTGCTTCTGCTGGTCACACAGTTTCTAATACAAACCACGATGCCGTTGGCCTTCTTGGTCACCTGGGCACACTGCTGGCTCATATTCAGCTGGCTGTCAATTAGAACACCCAGGTCCTTTTCTGCCAGACAGCCTTCCAGCCACCCTTCCCCAAGTCTGTAGCCTTGCATGGGGTTGCCGTGACCAAAATGCAGGACCCTACACTTGGCTCTGTTGAAATGCAGTTGGACTGGGCCCATTGATCCAGTCTGTCCAGGTCCCTCTGTAGAGCCTTTCTACCCTCCAACAGATCAGCACTCCCTCCCAGCTTGCTGTCTTCTGCAAACTTGCTGAGGGTGCACTCAATTCCCTCCTCAAGATCATTGATGAAGATGTTAAACAGGAGTGGCCCCAGCACCGAGCCCTGAGGGACACGACTCGTGACTTGCTGTCAACTGGATTTAACACCATTGACCACAACTCTTTGGGCCCGGCCATCCAGCCAGTGTTTCACCCAGCAGAGTATGTGCCCATCCAAGGCATGAGCAGCCAACTTAGCCATAAGGATGTTGTGGGGGACAGTGTCAAAGGCCTTGCTTAAGTCCAGGTAAACTACGTCGACAGACTTTCCCTTATCCACTAAGCAGGTCACTTTGTTATAGAATGAGATTAGATTGGTCAAGCAGGATCTGCCCTTCAAGAATCCATGCTGACTGGGTCCAATCACCCTGTTGGCTTTTAATTGTTCTGTGATGGCTCTTGAGATTATTCGTTCCATCACCTTTCCCGGCACTGAGGTAAGACTGACAGGTCTGTAGCTACCAGGATCCTCCTTCCTGCCCTTCTTGAAGATGGGTGTTACATTTGCCAGCCTCCAGTAATTCATAATTCACAAACATGAAGTTTAATTTTCTTCAGAATTAACTTTCTTTGTGAAAACTAAGGTATGTGTTGATGAACTAAGAAAGGCAAGCATATGACATGGCTCTGACTGAAGTAAGCATGGGAGTTTCGCACAAATAGACAAGTATGTGCCTCTGATCAGTACAAGAGCAGTTAAATGTGGTCTGAGGGTTTAAAAGCTTGTTTTAGGTATCACTGAAACCAATGGAACGCAAAATTTAAAATGAGGTTTAGTTCAAGGAATGCAATAAATTCATTTCAGTGAGCATATCACATATTTATATGGTTCTTTACTATTGTTCTAAGAATTATGTGAAAAATCAGGAAGGAGAAAAATCAGTAGTGTTCACAGAGCTATCTACAATGAAGAAGGTAAAATTATGTCTATTAACATATCTTGAATATTAAAAGCATCTGGTCTTCAAGAAGTCTATAAAGCATAGTGATATGAAATAACTTGAATGCCACCTGAACATTACCAGTATTCCACAACATGCTAACAGGTGAGTTTTTCATAATCCTTCAATTCTCTTAATGGCCTCTCAACTGTCTCTTAATTTCTAGGACAAAGATCCTACAATATTTTTTGGATCTGATGAATATATATAATGGGAAGCTCAAAGATACCTTGCACTAAAATGTATATGACAATCTCTAGCAATACGATGTGTGGTTATATGCTTTGACCAGTGTTTATGCCCATCAATATCTGTTATTTCACTTTCCCCAAATCCAAGGGATACTTGTATTGATAGGATAGAGCTATTCTTTAAAATACCTGTAATCTTCAGTTTTCATGCCTAACACTTTTTAGAAAAAATGGTCCAGTTCAACAGAAAGTCAGAAGTCATGTCTTGATATCCAGCTGTAAGAAAGAAAATTACAGAGCAATCTTCATACACAGCAAAATATCTGAGTCCCTCCTTTAAACAGAAAAATTAGTTCAGCCTTAACAGCAGGATGTTGTAACTTCTAAAATCTGTATTTTCTATAACTTTTTTTTTAGTATTTATTTTTATTATCATAGAATGCATTATGTTAATATTGTTTGGAGGGTATGGATTTTGACCATAGTTACAGGCTGAAATATCTTGAAGATTGTATTTTCCCCTACATTGAGTTCCAGGTTAGATGCCAACAGTATTTCCTTTGTAGCAAGTATGATGTACTCTAACTCATATATCTACCTAAGGTCTCTCAGTGATTCAGTTTCTGTGAGAAATAGGTCGGAAGGTAAGCAGAGGGTGAGAACTGGCCCTAGTGATTTATTTTTCAGTCACTCTTGCTATGAAGTGTTTGAGTTGGGAAAGACAAGATACTATTTTTTTGGATGTGTCAGGCCAATAATTATTATTTAATACTTCTTTCCCTGAGGTCTCTTCTACAGAACAAAGGGCATCAACTCTTGTGAACATTAATAATCAATATGGTTTACTCTATTCAGAGCAATTTCAGTGGCTAATAAGGTTACTGCTATCCATATTTTAGCACTGTTTTTTCCTGTGTTAGTAACACTTAACTGCATGATTAAACAAGCCTTTGTTTGCCTCTCTCTCTCCAGATGGATGCTTGGCTCAGTATGACCCAAAACAATTAGGTAAGTGATGTTACTGTGCTATTTGAATCTGACCTTAGATGCCAGATATCCTGTATGTCACCACTGAGCTCAGATAAGCCTATACACACTGTGTGTGGGCCCTGAACTCTCTCAACTACACTTCTGATTTCCCCTATGAAATAACTAAGGTCTTGTTTGCCCTGTCAAATCATTTAGTTTTGCTGCCAGACGTGACTTTTACATGCCTGTGAAGAATTGCTCAGGAAGGCAATAAGGTTCTGCTCTGAGAACATGGGAGATTCATATTAAAGTTCTGGTTAATTGAACCCAAACCTCTAATTGAATCTGCAGGAGCTGGATCACTGACAACTAAAGTGAATCCAACTGCCAGGTTTAATTCAGCAGTCTCTTATGAACCACTCAGTGTGTGCAGCTCCTACACATCATCTGGATAATACACGTTATCTGTGGAGGCAGGTGACCCTTGTGCAGCCTTAAATCTGCTTTGTCTTGAGTCTATATTCTCAGCTACACTCTCTGATGGAAACATGAAAGTGAAATACAACTCCAAGTGAATTGTTCCAGTGATGCTTCTATGATAGCATAACACTTCCTACAGGAACTGTAAACCTCGTGCAGGTTTTCAAACAATTAACAAGCAAATTATTTAAATCTACAATGACAAGCTTTAGAAGTGTAGCTTTATACTCAACTTTAGTGTTGGTCCCTTAGGAACAGAAGATCTTAAAATTTTGGAAGTCCCTCAAAGCCTTTGAGTTCTGTTAAAAACTTTACTTTGTGGAAATTACACTATAGAACTTTTTTTCCTTAAAATGTACTGTGATCTAACCTTTTAATCTGGTATTTCTTGTATTTATAACAGCTTCATGCACAGTGTATACTATTTTTGTCTCTTTTTTTCCTATGTTTATCTTCATGCTTTTTTCTGTGTTTCCTCATTATGTCACAAACTACAATATAGTTCAGCTACATTACTGAATAAAAAAAATGCTACAAAACACTGCATTACAGTCTACTAATGTGATTACAGTCTACCAATGTTCACATCCCTTTTTAATTATGCTGCTGTAACATTAAATGCAACAGCAACAAGCCCCAATATCTGTGTTGAGGAAGATACTTATCTGTCACTGAATGATAAGGTAAGTAACAGGGAAAATGGCTATCATTGTAATGTGTTCAAATTTTCTTGTACAAAGGATGACGTTAAACAATGTTTGATCTATTACACAGGTTTTCTTTTTTTTTCCATTGCAGATTTTAATGCTCCCATTTCTATAACACAGAGTGAAGTCAAGTAAATAAAAGGTCTCTCAATCACATAAGCAGAAACGAAGACAACGGGGTTTTTTTTTTTAATAACGGAGATTCCATCTGGTCTGTTGTTTTTCTTGAGAGAAGAATCTTCAATGGCTTGTTGTTAACTTCCGATCTCAGAAGAACCAACTTCATCTTACTTCTTTCCTTAATCCGTGGCAATTGAATTTCGGATAAGAAGGAGACTATCTTCTTGTGACCCATATTTAGCTGGGATAAATCTGTTCTATAAAGAACATGCAGGAAATCTCATTACAGTTCTAGGATTATGATCTGTTGCAATGCCTCTTGTTTCTCAAACTGAAAAAAAAAAAAAAAGTTTTCCTTTCTCTTCCCATTCCAATCATATGCAAATAATTTGCTGGATTTATTCCCCTTTTCATAGTACATTTATTCATTAAGCTTTAACACATTGTCTGTGTTATTCACCACAAAGCGTTTAGTTTCCCTCTGTTTAATCAAAAGTTGGAGGGTCCTAGGGTACCTGCTTTTTATGTTGCTTTTTTCATCTCATTAACTTCCTTTTCTAATTTACACTGGTACTCAAGATCTACTTTTTGTACTGCTGCTGCAGCTAAGCAAATTATTCTACCCCTCATGACTGCTTTGGCAGCTTACCACAAAACACCCAGGCTAGTTTCTTGTTTTTTATTGATATTAATTTATTCTGAAATAGTCTTCATCTGTTGCACAAATGCTGCAGCTTTAATTAGAGAGTTGTTAAATCTCCATACTTCAGATCTCCTACAATTCAGTATACCATCCAGAGACACAGGCACCAGAAAATTATCAGGCAAAGCTGGATTTCAAATACCAGATGGTTACATGTTATAATGTATCCTCATAAATAAATAAGAAGAATCCCAGTTTAAATGTAGTGGAACTAAAGTATAAAAGGTACCGGATTGCCTGTTCCAGTGTTGCTGTTGGTATGGATCAATGAGGACTAAATCTTTGTTATACCCTTTGCTCACTTCACTTTTAAATTGCTCTTTTACTAAGAAAGGTCAAATCTCACATATAAAGAAAAAATAAAAACATCTACTACAGCTACTGGAAATATCTACTGTTGTTTAAGAAAGGATCAAAAAATAAACAAAGAATTTGAACTGCAGAAGACATAGAGATTTGCAATTGTAACAAGGCTACCTTTCATAATCTTTTGCATTTTTAACTTTTTGTAATAAACTCCCTGGTCAAAAGAAAATGAGATTCACCCTAAAAATACTCTTTAAATTAGAAATTGTGTTAAAATAATGGACACTTTTTAATGTGGCAGATTTTACAGGAAAAGTAAGATGATAATTAAACAGAATGAAAATAAAAGCATACGTAACATTTAAGCCATCAAAAAGCCTCAAAGATCATTTTACTGTCAAGTGTGTTTTACCATGGATGATACTTTTAATTCTTATTTTACAATATCTCAGCAATAACATACTGTGCCATCTTAATTCAGTTTCAAGTGTGAATTTAAAAAAATTTAGAGCAAATCATAACTTTTTTTGTTATTAAAAATATAAATAAATATAGAAAAACAAATTAAGTTAATTAAATTATTAGGGAAGTGTTCTGAGTCTAATGCTAAACAGTAGATGCACTAAAGTGTAGGAAATAATTGTAAGAAATACAAAACTAAGTATATTAATCCTATCGTACTAGCAGTATGATTAGAACAGTACTTCAGAATAAGGATAATCAGAGAAATACATTTTAAACATCAATAATAATAAATAAAAATATCTTTATAAACTACTGAATGATCATGCCATGTAGATTTTCCTGTGTATACTTCATATTTAAGCACATGTTATTTTTTAAACAAACCTTTACATGCCTGTGTAGTTTCTTTATCACTTGGGTTAGGGAGGAGGAAAAAAGCTCTCTGATGTTTTTATACCCAAGCCAGTTTGGAATAATACCTGCCTTAAGTGAGGCAAATAACGTTATGAGCAAACACACTGGGAACAGATAACTGTGACCAAAACACTGTAACGTTTCACTGGAGAAGTGTTACTATTGGCCAGCAAGAGTAAAGCCTGAGCTTCAAGTTTTCATGAGTTCCATTTCAAAAAGGTAGACCCTCTGTATGCACAGTCAGCAATATTTCACAATTGCTGTGGTAACGTTGTCATTTAATTTTAGCTTTCTAATAGTTGCTCATTTAGCCTAAATTGTTCATGTAGGTGCTTTTGTTGTTAGTAAAGGGAAAAAAAGTGCTCCAGAAGATAGTTCATCCTGTACTGTCACAAGAGACAGGGCTCCTGCATGTGGCTGTCTCTCTTGATCTCTGAACTTTCTGTTCAATAACTGTATAGGAAACTCATCTCTGAATTCAGCTATTCATTCACATAGGTTTGAGATATTAGAATGTATTCAGGACTTTTTCAGGGAGCTGGCACTGAACTCTCTTGCAAGGCATCAAAGACTCCAAGGATATCACAAATGGCACCAGGAACCCGCATGAGAGTGGTTCAGTAATGTTCTTGGAGTTTAACTCAAGTGGGATATCTAATGTTTGGATGGTTTAAGTTTTGTGGTTAAAACATGGTTTAAATTAAGTCCACACCCATACAAAAAGACAATTGGAATATACTATATGTCTTAAGGAAGATGTAGATTGTAAACTAAATTAATTTGAGTTTGAACAGAGTCAACTGACATCCATTTTCATAATGATCTTCTGTTTTATTAGTCCTCAGAAATTCAGGACGTGAACTTAACATCCATAGTATTCAGGCCCATGACATCTGCTATGCATGACCATGATTTAGGCTATAGTTCAACAAATGCTTAAAATCACAGTTTTAGGTACTCCTCACATTTACCACCTCTTTTCTATACTAATCTGGTGCTATAACTACCAAATCTATTGCTGTGGAAATTAACTTTCAAGAGATAATTTAACTTGGATACTCTCTTTTGTAGAGATCCTCTGGTTCTTAATCTACCAGTTGGGTAAATATTCTTTCCCCCTTATTAGTATTTTCTCTTTCACAACTGTGGGGGTGAAGAATGACCTTAGTCTGAAAAAGTTTATTTCCTGGGAAGCTCTTCATACTCTGGGGTGTACTCTTTTGAAAGGGAGAGAACCACTGACCACAGAAGGCAAGCTTAAATTAGTGCATATCCTCAGGGCAAACCTCCTGTTCTCTGCACTTGCCTGAAGCCAACACAGTTCTCCTGCTTTACTTAGTGGTGCAAACTAACCCAATTTCCATCTTCATGTATCTAAACAGCATCTGGGTGAAGACACTTTCTCAAACTTCATCTTTAAAACTTTGGCTAATATATACACTTGTCCACCACTATGCCACCAGACTGATTTTGGCTTGAGCTTAACATAATTAGCTGGTAGTAAAAACCACATACAAGGTTAACTTCTATGTTTCAAGAGTAAACTATTAATAATTATATAAATAAATATATATACACACATATGGAAATAGAGTACTGTGAAATGTGCTTTTAGTGCTAATTTTGGCTTGTTTATCTAGAAGAGTTTTCAACCTCACAGGATATTTATGAAGCATTTCATATTTATGAAGCATGGAGAAAAAAAAAAAAAACACAAGGTATTACCAATTGTAAACTACTGCTTAAAACTCCTGCTCAAAAATTTTTTGGGAATTTTTTCCAAGTTTGCAAGGTCGTCTGGTGCCTTTTCATTAATTCCAAAATGATTTCACAGATTTCAAGCTATTGGATTTATATTGGCAGTATCTTTTTTTTTCCTTTTCCGTTTTTTTTTTTTTTTTTTCCCAAATGGAATGAATAAATAGCACTTCCAGTTGAGAAGGGTCTACAATTGAAAAATTACATAATTCTGTGAAAAGTGACAATTATCTATGATAATAGCTGCACAGCTATAGATAGAAAACAATTCATCTGTTTCAAATTGGGCTGCTTTTACCTTTTATATAGAGTTCTCTCTCTCTCTCTCTCTCCCCCCCCCCCCCCCCCCCCCCCCCCCCGTTTTTAATGAATTTGTATAAAAAAATGGAGCCCTCATAATAGCATCTTTTGGCTAAGACAATTAAATGGTAGAGGCAACAACAGTAAGGTCTTCTACATTGTCTCATAATTTTCATGAAAAATTGTCAGAGACACTGCAAAAAGTCCCTCAAATGAGGGCAAAAAAGTATAAAGTGGGATTCAGGAGGAATTTAGGTACCCAAGCTGTAGTCCTTAACATTCTCCATAAGTTCCTGGAAAGTTCCTGAGAAATTCCTGAAAAGTCTCCATTGCAACTATGTTTTTCGCTACTGTCGCAGGTTAGGGCTGGACCAGCCACTAAACGCTGACAGATGCTCTCTAGACCCCTCTTCCCCTCCCAAACAGGAAGGAAAAGGGAATGAGGCAGAGAGACTTCTGGGTTAGAGAAGAAAAACTAGAACAGTTTTAGTGAAACAATACAAATAATAATTGAATCATAAAAAGAAAGAACTATATGCAACTATATGCAACTGTATCCAGCTCCCCTCTGCTGCTGAGCCTGGGGTTTCCCCAGTGCCACCTGCTCTGCAACATCAGTGGGGATTTCTATGGGGGGGGGGTGTCACGGGTTAGGGCTGGTCTGGCCACTAACGCGGACAGATGGTCTCTAACCCCCTCTTCCCCCCACTAAACAGGAAGAGAAAAGGGAATGAGGCAGAGAGACTTGCGGGTTAGGGAAGAAAAAAAACTAGAACAGCTTTAATGAAAATAATAGAAATAATGGTAAAAAGATAAAAGTAAAGAACTATATACAACTATAGATAGTAGCCCGATATCAAACCCAACTCCCCCCCCCGATATCAATCCCCACTGGTGTTGCAGAGCAGGAGGCACTGGGGAAACCCCAGGCTCAGCAGCGGTGGGAGCTGGATACAGGGAGCCAGATTCGGGAACTCAGGATCCACATCAAAAGCCGGATATCGGATGGAGTCCTCCCTGGACACCAGCCATTGAAGAAAAGGGAAAAGAAGGAAGGGGACTCTCGTGATCACTCAATTTACACTAAATATGATGTATATGGAGTAGAATACTCTCATTGGTCACCTGTCCTGTCTGTAACTCTCCAGAGGTGCAACGTTTTACTTCCTTGTGACCTCTCTTACTAGCCAGCACCCCCAGCGTGGCACACAAGAGCCAGCAGTGGCCTTGGTCACTATAGGAATAAGTGTCAGCAAGAGCCTTTCTGCATCCCAGTCCCAGGCAGTAACTGTAAACATCAGGTGTTATCACTGTCAATAGTAGACACTGTCTGCAAAAACATGCTGCGAACTTCAGAAAGTGCAGCCTCTTAGAAGAGACTGAACTGGAAAGTAATAATCACTGAACAGAACTGGGGTTTTTAGCTAAAAAGAGGATAAGTATATACACAATTTCTGCTTATGCATACACATACAAATACCTTTATCTCGTAACAAATCCTAAACAGGGTGTGTGAATCGTACTGCTATTGAAGGACTTGCTAGGAATCATAGAATTATAGAATCAATCATAGAATCATAGAACAGTTTCAGTTGAAAGAGACCTTCAAGATCATCAAGTCCAACCTTTATCCTAGCCCTATCAACACCACTAAACCATGTCCCTCAGCAGAACATCTACCCATTTCTTAAACACCTCCAGGGACAGCATGTTCACCATCTCCCTGGGCAGGTTATTCCAATGTCTGACAACACTTTCAGCAAAGAAATTCTTTCTAATATCCAACCTGAATCTCCCATAGCACGACTTAAGGCTATTTCACCTTGTCCTATCACTTGCCACTAGGGAGAACAGAAAAACACCCACCTCGCTACAACCTACTTTCAGGTAGTTGTAGAGGGCAGTGAGGTCTCCCCTCAGTCTCTTCTTCTCCAGGCTAAACAGCCCTGGATTCCTCATCTGTTCCTCATATGACACACGCTCCAAATCCTTTACCAGGTTGGTAGCCCACCTCCATAACCTTCTCCAGTACCTCAGTGTCCCTCCTGTAGTGAGGGGCCCAAAACTGGACACAGTACTCAAGGTGAGATCTCACCAGTGCCAAGTACAGGGGAATGATCACCTCCCTACTCCTGCTGACAACACCATTCCTGATACAGCCCAGGGTGCCGTTGGTCTTCTGGGGCACCTGGGCACACTGCTGGCTCATGTTCAACTGGCTGTCCATCAGCACCCCCAGGTCCCTCTCTGCCTGGCAGCTCTCCAGCCACTTCTCCTGAAGCCTGTAGCACTGCTGAGGGCTGTGGCCCAAGTGTAGGACCCGACATTTGGCCTTACTGAAAATTATGGAATTGGTCTTGCCCCAGCAATTCAGTTTATCTAGATCCCTCTGTAGACCCTCTCTACTCTCAAGCAGAATGACACTTCCACTCAGCTTGGTGTTGTCTACAAACTTACCAAGGGTGCACTCCATCTCCTTGTCCAAATCATTGATAAAAATGTTAAACAGGATTGGGCCCAACACTGACACCTGGGGGACACCACTCATGACCAGCTGCCAGCTGGATTTAACTCCATTGACTACGGCTCTTTGGACTCAGTCCTCTAACCATTTCTTTACCCAGCAAAGCGTATGCCCATCCAAGCCAAGAGCAGCTAATTTCTCTAGGATAATGCTGTGGGCAACAGTGTAAAATGTTTTACTAAAGTCAAGGTAGACAACATGGACTACCTTTCCTTCATCCAGCAAACAGGTCACCCTGTCATAGAAGGAGATCACGTTCTTTAAACAGGACCTGCCCTTCGTAAACCCATGCTGACTGGGCCTGATCATCTGCTTGTCTTGCATGTGCTGCATAATGGAACTCAGGATGATCTGCTCCATCAGCTTCCCTGGCACTGAAATCAAACTGACAGGCCTGTAATTTCCAAAGTCATTCCTCTATTCCTTCTTATAGATGGGTGTTATATTGACTGGCTTCCAATCACCTGGGACATTCCCAGTCACATAGGACTGCTGATAAATGATGGACAGTGGCTTGGTGAGCACCCCTGCCCATTCTGTCAGCACTCTAGGATGAATCTCATCTGGCCCCGTAGATTTGTGCACCTCGATGTGGAGCAGCAGGTCACTGACCATCTCCTCCTGAATTGTAGGGAGGACATTTTGCTCCTGGCCCCTGTCTCTTGGCCTGGGAGGCTGGCTTCCCTCAGTAAAAGTGTTTCTATTACTAAAGACTGAGGTGAAGAAGGCATTTAGCATCTCAGCCTTATCCTCATCTCTGGTTACTGTATTTCCTTCTGGTTCTAGTAGGAGATGGAGACTCTCTCTGGTCTTTCTCTTGTTGTTAAATGTATTTATAAAAACTTTTCTTGCTGTCCTTTACCTCCAAAGCCAGATTAATTTCTAGCTGGGCTTTGGACCTCCTGATTATCTCCCTGCATAACCTAACAATATTCTTCTACTCATTATGAGTGGCCTGGACCCTCTTCCAGAGGCCATTAACTCTCCTTTTTTCCCTGATTTTCAGCCAAATCTCCCTATTCAGCCAGGCTGGTCTTCTTTGCCTCCACCTCATCTTACAGCACATGCGGATGGCCTGCTCCTGTGCCTTTAAGCCTTACTTCTTAAAAAGTGTCCAGCCTTCCTGGACTCCTATAGCCTTCAAAACTGACTTCCAAGGGATTCTATCAAGTACCCTCCTAAACAAGTCAAAGTCCACCCTCCTGAAGTCCGAAGTAACAATTTTGCTTTCCCCACTCTTAACATCTCTAAGAATAGAGAACTTAATCATTTCATGGCCACTGTTCCCTAGAGGGCCTCCAGTTGCCATATCCTCCACAAGACCTTCTCTGTTCACAAACAAGAGGTCCAGCAGAGCACCTTGCCTGGGCAGTTCACTTACTAGCTGTATGAGGAACTTATCCTCCACACATTCCAGCAACCTCTTGGACTATTCCCTCACTGCTGTGTGATATTTCCAGCAGATACCTGGGAAGTTGAAGCCCCCCATGATAACAAGAGCAAGTGACTGCAAGATTTCTCCCAACTGCATATAGAACGTTTCATCCCCTCACTACTTTGGTTGGGAGGTCTATAGCAGACTCTCATGGAAATCTCAGCTTTATTGGCCTTGCCTCTCAACCTAATCCAGACACTCTTGATCCCGTTGTCACTATACTGAAGTTCTGAGCATTCATAACAGTTCCTAACGCAAAAGGCCAACCCACTGCCTCTCTTTCCCTGTCTATCCCTCCCAAAGAGCTTGTAGCCATTGATTGTGGCAGTCCACTTGTGTGAGGCATCCCAACATATTTCTGTGATAGCCACTATGTCATAGTTTTTCTTTTTGCATAAAGCTCCCCCTGTTAGTTGCTCGTACTGTGTGCATTGGTATAGATGCACTTCAGATGAGCTACTGATCCCAACACCTTTTGGTGAGTGTGTGCCTCATTTCCTACCAGACCCTTCTCAGGTGTTCCCATGTTTTCTAAACCATCAACAACACCACTTTCCTACTTATTTCCTATTATGCATCTATCCTTCATCTGCACTGAGATGGCAGAGCAAGATCTTCGTTAGCATAGTATCTCACAAGCCCTGACATGCTTTCCTTGAGCATATTCCTAGCAGGCTTAGTTATCTCCCCTTCACCCTTCATATCTAGTTTAAAGTTCTATCAATGAGCCCTGCTAACTCCTGCCACAAGATCCTTTTCCCTCTCTGGGACAGATGTATTGCATTTGTTGCCATCAGGCCAGATATCTTGTATAGCAGCCTGTGATTAAAAAAACCATAACCCTGTTGATAACACCAGTCCCTGAGCCATGAATTGATCTGACAGCTTTTTTTTGTTAGCTTCCTCATTCACGACTGCCGCTGAAAGGATGGAGGAGAACACAACTTTTACTCCTGATCCCTTGAACAGCTGCTCCAAGGCCCTAAAATCTCTCTTAACTGATTTTGGTCTTCTTGTAACCACTTCATCACTACTCACTTGAAATATCAAAAGAGGGTAATAATCAGAATGGTTTACTAGGGTGGGAAATTTGCCCAACACATCCTTAACCCATACCCCAGGGAGGCAGCAGACTTCCCTGTTAAGTGAGTCCAGATGTTATATTGGGCCCCCTCAGGAAAGAATCACCCACAACGATCACCCACCTGGTTTTCTTTTTGGAGCCAGTTGCAATGCTAGGTCTAGAGTGATTTGGTCTTGGTGGCACTTCTGGCCTGGGATAACCATTCACCTCTCCAACAGTCAGCTCATTCTGCAGGACCCTATACCTGTTCTATAAGGGCAACTGGGAAGGTGAGGGAGGCGAGGAGGGGACTTGCCTGTCTCCCTGAGAAGAACCCTATTTCCATTCCCCTCATTCCCTGAGGTCCTCTCCTACTCTCTGGTGGCAAGTAGGGAGGGGATCCTCTGCTTTTTGTGGCACCTTCGCCTGCTGACTTTGCTCCAGGGAGTGGCTCCACCAATCTGTCTCCCTCTCATACTCCCTAATACTCTTCAACCTCTCCACTTCATCCTTCAGTTCTGCCACCAGGCTGAGCAAATCATTCACCTGGTCACACCACACACAGGCGCTGTCTCTGATGGCTTCTGGGACGATGCACAGGTTGAGGCACTTGGTACAGCTGGAGGTCTCCACAACTGCATGCTTGTGTGAGAACACTGTCTGAGTCCCCACATTTCTTCTAGCAGTTGTTTTTAGCCAAGTAGTAACTATAACTAGGTCAGCTGGGAGGGCGATGACCACTGCTTTTGTTCCGTCCGCAGGGATCTGCAGAGAGTTGTAGCAATGGCCAGGGCACACATATGCACCATTTGCTTGCCCTGTGCTCTGTGGGCAGCACAGGAGAGGGAAAGGACATGTTCCTAGTCATGTCATACTTAATATGTGAAAATAGACAAAACCATATGTAAGAAGACAGTGAACTAGAGAACAAAGTTCCAGTGATTAGACTTTGAAAAAAAAACTTGCTTGTATTAACCAAGTTTCAATTATTTGAAGAACAGAGTTGCAGTTGGGAGATAGATGAAAAGTTGCAGGACTCCAGTATAAGAAAGAGAAAGAAGGTCAAACTACTTGTACAGAACAAAAGAACAGGGAAATCCTGTCCCTTGTATTTCCTCATAGTATAACAGTTTTGAAGACTGCAACGAGACTATTCAGTAGAAAATTTTGTAGGATCTAATTCTTTTCAAAAGGTCTCTGCATCATTGATAATTTTACTACTCCTGTTTTGGTTGGGCTTTGTTTTGGTTTTCTTTGTAGTTCTGAACTTTAAAAATCTTTAAAAAAATTCAGTCAGTTCTTGGGAGGACATTACTGTTCATATTTCTGATGTTTGTTACATATGTGGGTCAACTCATGTCAGTAATAAATGATGAAGCATGTGACGATCTTTATTTAATTCTGGGTTTTGTGCAAATATTCTGGAAATTTTACTCAAAACTTCTAACATAATAAACATACATCACTCAAGAAAATAACCATAATTTTGCAATTTTTTTTTAAGAAACTTAAAAAAAAAGGTATCTAGATGGTGGTTTCTGTGCATTAGTAAGAGTGACAATTTTTAGCAAAAAAAAATGAAGGTTTAGTCATATGGGTTCTTAGTCAGTTACCTAAAGAGAGGCATCCAAAACCATATAAGACATCAAAGGGTAAGTATCCAGGACATCTGAATGTGTTTTAAAGCACCTTAATGTACCTACAAGGTAGTAAAAACATTAGATCATCAGCTGGAGATCAAGTAAGATACTTTAATGCATCTAAGATAGACATGGAACATCCAGGTGACTTAACTGAGCCCATCGTTCTACAAAGTTACTTAGCTCACAATACCTAAATGTCTTGTATCTGGGAGAGGTGAACAGAACTCTAGACTTTATAAACTGTGTTGACTAGACTGCACTAGAAACTTAGACACTTGAAGAGACTCCATAAGTAACATTGGTATGTGTACTTCACTTCATTTAGACATCAGCAATCCGGAGTTAAATGCCACCTTTCCTGTCTTAACATGAAAGCTCTTAGGAGAATATGACAGAAGTCCCTTCATAAAAAGATTTAATTTCTGATGAGGGACTCAAGTAGCATGAAATTTAAGGAATTAAACATTTAATTATTCCAACTTTCACTCACTGAATAATCTGTCATACCCTAGTATTTAACTAAATTAATAATAATCTCTGCAGAAGAAATTTCAAGGATTTCTCAATCTTATGTTTATGAAAACATAAAATCTCAGAGAAAATTGAAATGTGCACTTAGGAAAAAGATAAGGTTTGTTCATAGGCTGGACTTGATGATCACAGCCTCAATAATTCTGTGATTCTGTGATTATTCATTTGCTAAAAGAGCAAGGATAGAAGTGGAGAGTACAGATGGAAGATCTAAGAAAGCCCCCAAACTGTTAATTTTCTCTTTGTCTGACTCATTTCTCCACTATCGATTAACTCAGGAATTACTCTGTAAAGTTATTAATCATACATTGCTGGAACAATTGACCAAACAGGATTATCACAAGAAAACCAGTGGAAACATACATGTAGACATAAAGCTGACTGCAGTAATAAAACTCCAGAACATAAGAATTTTGTTTTGTTTTGTTTCTTTCCTCAGAACTGAGTAGCAAGAAGCAATCAAAATATCTCTCAGGAGGATGGAGAATCCCAGATGTCCATTGCACAGAGAGGCAATATCCCACTGCTTCCTCGAAGTTCAGCACTGTCAGCCAAAGTTACATGTTTGAAAGGCAGTTCTATTCTGGGAAGTATTCCAGATTCATTTATGAGAAAGTGAATCATTCTGTGACCAGCATATGCTAAACAACCTATTGTGCACAGGATAAGGGATATTCTTCTATTTCATACATCACTTCATAGCCTCAAATGAATAAATACACATCATGTACAGAGCAAATACCACTCAAATAGCACATTGCAGAACTGAACCTGCTCTCTGACTACACATCAGCTGGTAAGTAACTCAAATTTAGAGCAGGGTTGGTTTTTCTGATCGGCTATTTTTTCCTCCCAGTGCTAGCCATAGTGGTCTCTTCAGTTACTGATATACTAAAGAATTTTTCCTGACACTACTGAACCTTTTATAATAGACAAATGGTAAGTACTATGATCGACTGAAAAGAGCAGCCCATTTTTGATCCGTTTATTCATATGCTCAATTGCCCTCACAAATTATGCACTAATACTGAGCTACTTGGATGGCCACAGTAACCATCACACCCTACCTGATTGTCTTGCACTTAATTTCCAGAAACTTGCATGTTTTTCTTAATTCTTATTCATATAGTACACATCCTCAATAACAGAGGACACATATTTTTATCAACTTTTATTATTCCAATTCTTGTTTATTTGTTCCCACTCACCCTAATTTACGGGCACACTGTGAAGTTCATCTCCAAGTAAAAATATTCATTATATGCACTCAATAGTTTTATGATGTTTCTTCAACTTTGGTTTTGGTAGGAAAGACAGTTACTTCACAGTTATTTTGTTGATGTTTCCTTGTAGTTAAAGGTCAAAGACACTGATCTCTTTATTTCAAAATTTATGAACTTTGCACTATCATTCCAGTTATTTTCCTTCTCAATTCAACTATTCCTTCTCTCTGTGTCACGGTACAGATAGTTTCTTTTGAAGTCTGCTCTTCGCAGTACTATAAAAAACAGTAAAACAGTAGCTTTCGTCCCTACAACCCAGTAAAATATACTGCAGAAAATCACTGTAATACCCAGCTGCCTTCCATTACGCTATCTCAGAAAAGGGAATTCTTAATTACTTGGTTGATTTTTCAGAGGAGAATAATATTTTAGGTAAATACAAGACAGAAAAAGATGATAAAGACAGGTAGTTAATAACTTCATTTTCAGTATTGCAAGGAAACATCATTGTAAAGAAGGGTCCTAAAGTGATTTCTGAACACAAATCTGCCTGTTATACACCTTGAATTCTTTCAAGCTCTTAATACAAATCGTATTAAAATGTTGGTAAACCAAAGTAAGTCAACAATATAAATCCATTTCATCTTGATTTTAAAGCTAATGAAAAGATGGTCAGTCTTCATTTAAATTATCCATCCCCTTTCTCTTCATTCTAGGTTCAAAAGCAAAACCTAGATCTGTAATTAAATAAATCTGGATAAAGGAAAAAGGTATGACTATATATTTCAGTAATTTTAATTAAAGCAAACATAAATTAATTATGTCTTCTATCCCACTGTATGAAAAAGACTAAAAAAAGATATAAGTATTGTCTCTTTTCCAGAGTAGTTCCAAAGCAAGGAAAAGCAACACAGCATGAGTTAAGCAAAGTTAAGATCATTCATGTGATGTTACTTATCAAAATGTCAAGCATAACCAGAAAAGTTCCTGTCAGCAGTCCCAAAATGTCACAAAAAGAGACGTTTACAAGGCAATGCAGAACCTTTTCCTTTAGACAGAGTTGTGATTTGAATTCAGGCCTGTGAGCAAAGAAACAGCATTTTAACACAAGCTTTGAGACCAAATACCCTTTGCGGTATTGGACAGAATCCTCAGTCCTCTGTATCTTTTCCTTCAGAGCAGTATGAAAAGACTAGTATTTACCTGAAAGTCCTGTTATCCAGATCTCTTATGTAATGGGACAAAATAATTGTAGAGCTAAGCAAGCAGGGTTCCATTAATATCAGTATAATTACACTTGCTTACCATACCAGTGAATTTAACATTGTATGGAAAAATGCCTTGGATAAGCAAGTACATATGTAAATAAATAAATAAATGCTAAGTTTTATTGTTTCATCCTTATGTGATGCATTCAGACAACTGAAGTTCAAAACACTGACTACAGTCACAATGAATATAAAAGATACAGATCAGAGGCATGGAAATTTTTATTTAACAAAATTTGCTGGCATTGTTTTCCTTGTTTATGAATTGCTTACAAAAAATAAATCAGGATTTCTTGTCATTTATTGTCTTGAATTATTTCTATAAATAATTCTTATTCTCTTGGTTTAGTATGATGACTTGATTCCTTGTATCAAGTCTGATGATGATACTGAGCCATTTTTCTTGGTCTCATTACTCTTTCATGATATCGTTTCTATTAGTTGTCTAGAGAAATGAAACATTAGGAAAATAAAAACTTAGAAACATGTTTATGCATTTATAAATTAGCTAGACAGGGTTAGTATTCACTATCAAACTTATCAGCTTACCTTAAATATCTGCAAATTGTGGTTCTAAGCTGAGCTAGATATTTTAGTTACCTAGTTTACTCAGTGAAGAGAAATGGCAAGCCTAATGGACAGTCCCTCTGACATGTCTTAAAGTCACAGAATCATAGAATCCATCAGGCTGGAAAAGACTGTTAGCATCATCGAGCCCAACAGTTAAGCTAACACTGCCAAGTCCACCACTAATCCATATGACCAAGCACCATGTCTACACATTCTTTAAATACCTCCAGGGACAGTGACTCAACCACTTCCCTGGTCAGTCTGTTCCAATGCTTAACAACCCTTCTGGTGAAGAAATTCTTTCCTAATATCCAAACTAAACCTCCTGTGGCACAACTTGAGACCATTTTCCCTTGTCATAATGCTTGTTACTTGGGAGAAGAGACCAACCCCCATCTCACTACAACCTCCTTTCAAGCAGTTGTAGAGAGCAATAAGGTCTCCTCTCAGCATCCTCCTCTCTAGGCTGAACAACCCCTGTTTCCTCAGACACTCCACTGATCTCAGAAGAATTGTCTTCTAGAAATTCTTTCTAGTGCCTAACTGAATCTGCAACGTATATACACACTTGTCTCATCTCATCCAGATGCCATGCCTCCTGTGCTCTAGTTGCTAGAACATCACAAGTTTTTGTAGGTCATGTATCATGTTTGCCAAAGCTGTGAGAAAATAGTACTATGGCACTTTTTGGGGGAGGCTGGTATGATTAATTCTGTTGCAGATATCAAATTTAAAGAAACCCAAGATGGAGCTCATGATTTGGGAATATGTAGTACATTTTATTTAAATATATATTCACTAAACTGGAAAGAGAAAAAGAAAACAAAACACAGCAAGTAAAGCAATCCACAAATCAAACTCAAAATGTGCTCCAATACCTATTTAAATAAAAAATGCTGAAAGACAATATTAATACAGAAGGAATCCAGCTTTAGGTGAAATATAAGCTTTGATAAGATATTTTGATAGGAACATGCATTATGACGTGAACCATGCTGGATGAAATTAATTAATGGACTACACTAGTCCGGCATAGCTTTATCTTTTTACATCACCTCTAAAAATCTTAAATCCCCGGTCCCTGGAGATTAAAAACTCAGTTACAAATGTTTGTCCCATGTAGAAGAATATACACTTCTTTACAAGATTCTGGACTGAGAATAGCACATAATAGTAAGTAAAGTTTGTATAAAGCAAATGCCACAACTCTTTTAAAGTTTATTATCTACTTCATGGAATTCTGGAAATAATCTGAGAAACACATTTCACAAGAACAAGTAATGACTACCAAGAATTTAATTTGAAAAATAATGTAAATCTTAAGGGATGGTATTTGGAAAAAATGTTGTATTTTTTATACTCCATATTCCTCTGTGAAAGCAGAGCATTTTTTGTATGTCCTTTATTCCACTGTGTGCTTAATGTACTCCTGGCAGTGGTTCGTTGCACTAAATTTTATCTCCCTCAGGTGCTACTTGTAGACCAGAGATTAAAAAGTTCGACCACTGGAAGTGTATGTAGGAGGTAATCATCAGCTTACTTTCTCCTTTTATGAACAATATCTGACTGGGCACTAAAGATTTTAATGCTGCAGGAAATATACAAGAAGGAATTAGCATCTAGAAGTGCCTGATTTCTATTTCTAATTTTGCTAATTGGTTATTAACAATTTTAATTATACAGGAGTATTTGATGGAAAACCGACCACTGTGTTCTTTAAGTGCTGTCCCCATACCAATAAACAATGGAAGATTCCAGGTTGTTCTTTCCTTGGCAACACTGAAGCCATGATGGGGACTTGCTGACAGTGCAGCAGGGATGTTTGTAATCAGATGCATAAAGCCTGGAGGGATGACTTGAGCACTCAAGCCCCTCCAATATTTACATTTGGTATTAAACACTTCAAGTGAAGATAATGATTTTGGCTCATTGCCCTTTCCTAATATTTTGAAACAGTCGTGCACCCATGGTCATAATAAAGGCAAAATTAACTTTACTGCAAACAGAAAGCAACAGTTGAAATTTGAAAAAAAAAGAAATATCACATAACATCTATGTTGACACTATTTTTTAAGAAACATTTTTCAGACTTTCAGGTCCATCTTCTGCCCAGGGAAGAAACAGATAAATTAATGTAGTCTTTTTGATCTTGCTGTAACTCTGTTAAATGTTGGGAGTTTCTCACTGAACACGAACTTCAAGCTCCTCAGAAAGAGCAATAACAGTCACAACTCCATATTTTGTTGGTTTCTAAGTTAGCTACTAATGAATAAAAGTACGATGTCTTAGAATAATGCAGATTTCATCACTAAGGTTGTAATTAGACAGTTTAATAACAATGAGAAACCACTAGGTCATTTTGTTTTTTTTCCCCAGTTTCACATGCAGATAACCATGGTACAGATTATCTACCACTTTATGAAAGCTATTGAACAAATTACTTAATTACTACGAAGTCATAATCACTAAATAAATAATAAGAAATCCTCTAAAAGCAGAAACATGTTTAAAAACTACATTGAATGTGTTACAGACTGAACTTGAAATGAAGCTTCCACAGGACAAAACATTGTCAAAATAATGATGTCCTTTGTAACAGAATCTTATTTAATTAGGATATATGAGAAGTTTTTTAGCTTATAAGCAAGAAGCTGAATTCCACTATCTTTTTTCCCCCTTACAGACAGTGCTATCAACTCCTTTTGCAGAGCTGCAGTCTGCTTCACTGTAGAGACTGTGAGAAAGAGTCCCTGGAAATGTTGAAACATTGACCTTTGAAATAAAAAACAATGGGACACTGTGTATTGCTCTCTAGAAATTAACATTGTTGGTTTTAAATAATGGCCTGCAAAACTAAATTTTCCATTTTTGATATCCCTAATTATAAACTCTATGACAAATATATATCTTCTAGTTAGAAAAAAAATAAATAAGCAAATAAAAATAAATAAAAATAAAATAAATCCGTTAAACACATGACAAGAAAACTACTTTGACATCTGCGTGACCTTTACAACTGACTAGTAGTAAATAGGAAAATTCACAATAATGTTGTTCAAAAATTAAGTCTTATTCTCCTGTCTCAGAAAGCAGGGAAACAGAAGGATTTCTGAACAAAGACTGATGTAAAGACCAACTTTTCCACAGTTTAAAATTAATCATTTTCCTAAAACTGTGATTGTTATCAAGAGTTTAGTATAGGGAATTTTTATTATATTTGAAGGATATATAATGTGGATGGTATGTGAAATCTTAGGATGCAGATTATCAGCTTCTAATTAATAAATGTTAAAGCTCAGTGGAATTTACATCTTATTTTAAACCAGTGAGAGCACGTCAGTGCTGGTGATAAAATAGTGAAATAGGTTTCAGACATAATCTTACATTGATTAACTCATAAATCGTACATAGAACAGCTCATAGATTCCTTAAAACTCACATATTGAACAAATAACTGCTACTTTCTTGTCTTCATGTCTCTGTCTTGGCAAGATCTAGAAATACTATCGGAGCTTACAAAAAAATCTGAATTACAAAGGTCTGTCAGAGTTATAAAGGCTGAATTCTACCCATATTGTTCATGGAACTGAACAAATAATCCCTCTGCAATTACATTGTAGTCTCAAGACTAACTCCTAAATCAACTAATACAAGCTTTGTAGATTAAGCGGTAAGATTAACTCCTATATTCCCCAGACACTGCTATGCTGAAGTAAAAGAGGCATGAGAACTTGCAAGAGTTCATTTACAACGAATACAAATAGATCCCAATATAGAGACAATTTCATCATTGGAAAGATAAAAGGCTGTCTTTTTCAAGATATTAATGTATCTGCCTATAATTACTTTGTGACGTTTTTACTAGCTCTAGGTAAAAAAATAAGGGGAAAAAATAGTAAACAACTACAGCAAATAAATATTTAGAAAGATCAATTAAGTATTATTTTAATTGAAAATATCAACTTCCAAATCAATTGCCAGCTGGTTTAAAGCCAAAGTCTGATTTCCTAAATTGTGTCAATAAAAACACACATTTAGTTTGGAACAAAGTCAAAACAATTTGCTTTATTAATTGTTTGGGATTTCAGAAGAGTATTTCTCAACTGTTTAGGAGTAATTTTATCACTTCTGATTAGAAAGGAAACAAGACCATGCTCAAAATAGAAACAAAGCTCTCTTCACTGCAGGCCTCTGGGGAGTGTTTGGTTTGGTCTGTGTTAAATATTTATCTTAGGACGTGGAAACTCTAACTCACTATTTCTTTTTTCGTCTCCATTAACTGTAAAGAGAAGAAAGTTAGAGGGATGATCTCAGTCACAGATGTATGTTTCAGAAGTTTAAAGTTAAATGAGATGAATCCTGTCCAAGACGCACATTTTAGTAGGACTCATTTAGCCAATCACAGATACCTAGAGTGTAGACATCTGTGTGTAAGCTAGCTGACCAGCTGTCTGCGTAAAATATTTCTCCACACCAACAAACTTAGACAGAAGGAAAATCCTCTCATGCAAACTACAAAATTTAATTTTATGTGGTTACTTGCTAGATACCTAGAACGAAGAACAAGCATATGGTTATCATATCTTACATTGAAATTAAGACTATTTATGCAAGAACCTTCTGGTACTGTTCACAGTAGTTACAATAAAAGTTCATATTACAGTAGTTTGCAACATGGAAAATCCTGTCTGTTTCTTTGGCTTATCCTTGGAAATTTTTTTTGAGTGTTTAAAGATATTTTGAACTGATAGGATGCTAAAAATGCTGACTGTCGCGAAACTAAGGTGGAAGACATTTTTGTCTGAAATTATTCTGTTACTTTTCTGACATTAGACTTCCATGTTTCATATTAGTAGAAACTTCTAAGCATGAAGTCATTAGTCATTTTGAAACATGAAGAAGACTAATCAATTCAATTACATGAGCTGACTTACTAAACTTCCATTTTGCTTATCTGAAAAAAAAAAAAAAACCCAAAATTGAACCATGCCAGTAACCAAGCTATTCCGAAAAGAAATATATGCAATATTATACTTAATTCCTGTGGATTTGAATTCACTTTCACAAGGTAGGCAGTGTCAAATGTATTGGATGGGTCCACTAGAACTGACTGTGCAACCTAATGTTCCATTAGTTTCATAGAATATCAATTAAGAAATTCTGAGAGAAAAAGCTCAAGTGAGTTAGTTAATCATATTTACAAATGGTCCTGTTGTATAATAGCTCAGTCTGGACTTGGTTTCTTTGCATTTAAAAGGAGTCATCACATTAAACTGCTGATTCACTAGACTTTTCAAAAACCTTTTACTGTCTTTTATGACTGTATATTGCACACATTTCCTTATAAGCACTTTTCTTACAAGTCTGTATGACCTCCTGTTCTAAAAGCCCCTTTGGGGATATTGTATAACTTATTTGAAGTTTATGGGAAAGTATACACGTATCTGCATAAACGCTTTTCTGTATGTTTCATATTCATTGGCTTACTTCAGTCTGTCAGCCATAAAATAATCAACCTGGCTCTTGGTTCTTCAATCAGAATATCATGCTCCTCAAGGCACTTCAAGTCTTCAGATCAGTGACCTCAGGACAAATGTCTCCTCTTCCCTCCACCTCACTCTACCTTCTCTTCTCCCTTACTCACAACAAAAAATTTCTAAAAGCTGTGTTTTACTCAAAAGTTAGTTAAAGGGCTAGAGGTGTCCAATCTATCACAGAAATCATAGAATCATAGAATCATAGAATGTTAGGGATTGGAAGGGACCTCGAAAGATCATCAAGTCCAATCCCCCTGCCAGAGCAGGAATGCCTAGACTATGCCACACAGGAACGTGTCCAGGCAGGTCTTGAATGTCTCCAGAGAAGGAGACTCCACAACCTCCCTGGGCAGCCTGTTCCAGGACTCCGTCACCCTCACTGAGAAGAAGTTTCTTCTCGAGTTTAAGCGGAACCTCTTATGTTCCAGTTTCAGCCCATTACCCCTTGTCCTATCAGTGGTTGTCACCGAGAAGAGCCTGGCTCCATCCTCCTGACACTCACCCTTGATATATTTGTAAACATTAATGAGGTCACCCCTCAGCCTCCTCTTCTCCAAACTAAAGAGCCCCAGCTCCTTCAGTCTTTTCTCATAAGGGAGATGCTCCACTCCCTTCATCATCCTAGTTGCCCTGTGCTGGACTCTCTCCAGCAGTTCCCTGTCTTTCTTGAACTGAGGGGCCCAGAACTGGACACAGTATTCCAGATGGGGTCTCACCAGGGCAGAGTAGAGGGGAAGGAGAACCTCTCTCGACCTACTAACCACCCCCCTTCCAATACACCCCAGGATGCCATTGGCCTTCCTGGCCACAAGGGCACACTGCTGGCTCATGGTCATCCTGCTGTCCACCAAGACTCCCAGGTCCCTTTCCCCTACACTACTCTCTAATAAGTCATTCCCCAACTTATACTGGAACCTGGGGTTGTTCCTACCCAGATGCAAGACTCTACACTTACCCTTGTTATATTTCATTAAATTTTTCCCCGCCCAACCCTCCAGCCTGTCCAGGTCTCGCTGGATGGCAGCACAGCCTTCTGGTGTGTCAGCCACTCCTCCCAGCTTGGTGTCATCAGCAAACTTGCTGATAGTACTCTCTAGTCCCTCATCCAAGTCATCGATGAATATATTGAATAGTACTGGTCCCAGTACCGACCCTTGAGGCACTCCACTGGATACAGGTCTCCAACCAGACTCTGCCCCATTGACCAAAACTCTTTGGCTTCTTCCCCTCAGCCAGTTCACAGTCCACCTCACTACCCGAGAGTCTAGACCACACTTCCGCAGTTTAGCAGCAAGGATGCTGTGGGAGACTGTGTCAAATGCTTTACTGAAGTCAAGGTAGACCACATCCACCGCTCGGCCATCATCTATCCACCTTGTTATATCGTCATAAAAGGCTATGAGGTTAGTCAAGCACGACTTCCCTTTGGTGAAGCCATGTTGACTGTCTCTAATGACCCTCTTATCCCTGATATGCCTTGAGATGGCACCAAGGATAAGTCGTTCCATCACTTTCCCAGGGATGGAGGTGAGGCTGACTGGTCTATAGTTACCCGGGTCCTCCTTCTTGCCCTTTTTGAAGACTGGAGTGACATTTGCTTCCCTCCAGTCCTCAGGCACCTCTCCTGTCTCCCAAGACTTGGCAAAGATGATGGAGAGTGGTCTAGCAATGACATCAGCCAGCTCCCTCAGCACCCGTGGATGCATCCCGTCTGGACCCATGGATTTATGGATGTCCAGATTGCTTAATTGGTCCCTAATCCAGTCCTCATCGACTAAAGCAAACTCCTCCACTGCCCTGACTTCCTCTGGGGCCTCAGGGGAATGGGGCTCCTCAGGACAGCCTCCGGCAGAGTAGACAGAGGCAAAGAAGGCATTCAGTAACTCTGCCTTCTCTGTATCATGTGTCACCAAGGCACCCACCTCATTCATCAGTGGGCCTACATTGCCTCTGGTGTTAGTTTTATCTGCCACGTATTTGAAAAAACTCTTCCTGTTGTCCTTGACCCCTCTCGCCAGGTTCAATTCTAGGGAGACCTTCGCTTTCCTAGTTGCCTCCCTACACCCTCGGACAACAGCCTTATATTCTTCCCAAGTGGCCAGCCCTGCCTTCCAAGATCTGTAAATTCTCCTCTTGCCCTTGAGCTTACCCAGCAGATCTCTGTTTAGCCACGCAGGTCTCCTGGCTCCCTTCCTTGACTTCCTACGTGTCGGGATGCTCTGATCTTGAGCACGGTAGAAGCAGTCCCTGAACGCTAACCAACTGTCTTGGGCCCCTTTACCTTCAAACAGCCTTGCCCATGGGATTTTCTCTAGTAATTGCTTGAAAAATCCAAAGTTTGCCTTGGCAAAGTCCAGGGTTGCAATTCTGCTTGCTATTTTGTTTCTGCTACATGAGATCCTGAACTCCACCATTTCATGGTCACTGCAGCCAAGGCAGCCCTCAACCTTTACTGCTTCAACCAGATCCTCCTTGTTAGCGAGGATGAGGTCCAGCAGTGCTCCTCTCCTAGTCGGCTCCTCCACCAATGCACCATTTCAAATTGTCTCATTACTGAGGTGGAGAAAACACATAGAGCCAGTGTTTCACCTGTCATGAAACATCTTTGCCTCTGTCAATTGGTATTAAATTTGTCATGTATTTCTGCCTTTAACTTTTATTTATGTTGTGAAAGGAACAGCTGGAGACTACTTTCATTTGTGTTTGTTTTTTTTCTTTAGTTTTCATTATTATTAAAAAGTAAAGTATTATGGAGAACAAATTATACTAGATACATCCTAGCAGCAGTCAACCAGCTGTCATTCCATTGTGAATTTCTATCCAGACTTCTGAATTTCATTTAATAGTTAATTAAAATGGGAATTAGGCCTTGCATCCTTCACAGATTGTGGTGAAAGACAGTTTTATTTGGGGCCAGAGATGCACCTGGCTTTCGCTTGTCCAGCATATCACCTTAGACAGATAATTTGTGTACAACTGTACTACCGAGTCTTTTAAATGAACAAAGAGAATAAACAAACAAATAAATAAATAAAAGCATTTGAAGCAAACAACAGAAACAAATCTGCATTATTTAGTTGTGTTGACAAGATGGGCTTTTTTTAAGGTACATTTGATACATCAACAGGAGGCCTGAGCTAAAACATAAATGCATACTGTAGCTCTTAAAGCTCAAGCCAGGATAGTGCTCCAAAATATATGAGGACATTGGGAAATGTCCCACATTTTGTAGCTTTTCTGGGCATATTTCAGCAACAGCTGAACGGTTCGGCATGCTGATTTTTGACTGCTGAGGATGAGGAAGCAGAAGCCAGGGCCTCTCTGCTGTCTATGGCTCTCTTCAGTATCTGGCAAAAGAGAAACCAAAATCCTTCCAGAAAAGTTTGAAGGGAGCAGCTTTCAACTTCCACATAACCTTTGCCTTTTGAGAGTAAGTAAGTGTTTTGTATCCAAATAATGCAGACAAAAAAAAAAAAAAAAAAACAGTGTTTGATTCATACAAATTGTCCTGGTTTCAGCTAAACAGAACCAAGATTGTTCAGTGATTTTACTTTTCAGCTCAGTCTTTTCTATGAGACTGCACTTTCTGAAGTTAGTAACATGTTTTTGCAGTGTGTGCTACTGGCAGTGATAACACTTGATGTTTACAGTTACTACCAGGGATTCGTATGCAGAAAGACACTTGCTTATACTTGTTCCTACAGTGGCCAAGGTCACTGCTGGCTCTTGTGTAACATGTTGGGGTTGCTAGAGAGTAAAAGGGGTCACAAGGAAGTGAAAGGTTGCACCTGTGGTGAGGAATGGACAGGACAGGTGACCAATGAGAATATTCCATTCCTTATACATCACTTTCAGTATAAAGTTCCCTTCTTCAATGGCCAGTGTCCAAGGAGGACTCCATCTGTTGTTCTGCCTCTGATCCTGAGTTCCTGAATACAGTTTCTGTGTCCGGTTGCCCTTTCCCCTCTGTAGCTGAGCCTGGGACTTCCCCAGTACCTACTTGCTCTGCAGCCTCAGTGGTGATTGCTGTTGGGACGAGGGTTGGGTTTAGTATCAGTTTTGTATATATTTGCATACATTTATCAGTATTTTCTTTATTTCCTTATCACTATTATTATTCTTTTATTAAAGCTGTCTGCTTTCATTTTCCAGTCCTTAAGTCTCTCTGCCTCATTCCCTTTGCCTTCCTCTTTGGGGAAGCAAAAGGGTTAGAGAGCACCTGTCAGCCTTTAGTGGCTGTCCCAGCCCTAACCCTCTACACACATTTAATAGATGTGACACATTACCTGACTCACTATAAATTTTTTCTATATAGCTTAGGCATAGCTTCCAAGATCATTAGTCATACCTAGGTTAAGAGAAAGAAATCTGACCAAAATTGATGCCCAAAGCAACGTGCACTTGGAAATGTACGACAGAGAAAAACATTTCTTGCTTGTCCTACTTTGCAATACTTCTGTTGTCATTCTGTATCCTTAAGGGATTTCTCCAAGCCAAACAAGGTGCTATATTTTGAGAATATTTCCATTTCTAGGCAAGATTCTAAACAAATTTGTTTACATCTCTTATTATATGAAGAGAAGTCAGGCTGGAAGATATGTCCACTCAGAACAAACAGGAAGACACAGATGGATTATTTAAGCAATGATATAAATAATGATGATGTTTTAACTTGGGTAAATACTTCTAAACGAATATAATAATTTAAATTTCAAATTTGGCATGTAGGAAATAAAAAATCCTCAACTGTTTTGGGGGATTTTTATTTTTTTTATTTTTTCATTTATTTTTTCATAGAGGTAAATTGTTCTAGCTTATTCTCACATTGACAAACATTGTAATCACCACAAAGAATATTGTTACAGGAATTTTTTATTGCTTGCATGCAAACCCATTCACTTCAGGTTGGTACAAAGCATTATTCGTCACTGGTATGATCAAGATGAAAAAAAAATTAATAGCAAGCATCATGTAATTTATGAGAAATATTTTTATTACCACTATTTTATGAAACTATTTCCTTTGTCTATCTGCTCTATGATGTAACTTAAAATTTTTAAGACATGACTCATAATATTATTTTTTCTTTAAACTTGTTTTCAAAGTTTATCAGCAGAAATACTAGAAAGTTCCTTCTCTACATGTGGACTTCTCGGAACGAAAAACCACAAAAATGTCAGCAGTCATAAGCAACAACACAAAGTATTTGTTCATTACAGCTACCTATTATTTTGCGCTTTTTTTTCCTTTCATTTTTTTTTTTTTAAATCTAGGGTTAAAAGTTTTCCTTAGCTGAGGCAAAAATGAGTCTCATAGTTGAGCTGTAAGATCTAAGGACTCTGGCAAATGGCTGCCTAAGTTCATGAGAGAACACACTGAACTCTGCTTCAGTTGCCTCAACCACCTATTGTGTCAGTGGTGTAAATATAGATTGATACAACTGTAGTTACTCCTGATCTCCAGTAAGGCAACAGTAATGTTACTAGAGTAGGATGATCACACAAAAACCTAGGTTTTTTTTTACTGTAATATTTCTGAAGAGCAGAAAATTCTTGTCTTAATGTTTGCTATTATTCTAAAGAACACCACCTTTGATTAAATGATATCTTCTGTTTGGGAATACCAGACAGCTGATCAGTTCTCGCAATTCAGTTGGTTTTCCTTCAGAAAGGAAGATAGTTATTTCAATTATTAAAACAGGTTCTGTCTATAATAAAAAAAAGAACCAAACAATAATTGCAGCCACTTCACATTTACAGGAGAAGCATTAGCTTTCTGTCAGCTTGTTCCATTATTTTCTTTTGAGCTATTAGCTATTCTGTAAACATCAGTTCATTAACATATAAGACATTAAATAACCCAAAAATCCAGTTATTCTCAGCCATACTGCACATACTCTACATAATCTATTTACTCCTACTTTCCATGCTGTTGCATTTACTTTACATTTTTCTCTAGTAAGTCATCATGCCACTGACTCTTCACTATTGTGTGTTTTGTGTTTGCTACTGTCAGTTTCTAAACTCACACTTGAAGTTCTAGTTTTGCAAATATAAAATTGTCCCATGCCTCTTTAGGGGATTTATGTCTCATGAAAGCTGTTGACTGTTTTTTCAACATAGATGTGTGCATAAAATCTACTTACTGTAACATCATTGGATTAGAGATGTGATTCAGTGGTAATAGCACAGTAAGATTACAAGTGGATTTGAAATGGAGAATGAACAAAGTAGCAGTGCCAAGTCTACCTTTTTCTCCTGAAGTGTATGGCAGACACTTCTGTATTCTCATTAAACTGCAGAGTTGACCAGTCAGGTGGTAAGCTGACAGCATCTCTGAACAGTCTGTTAAGCAGGAGCTAAATGATGAAGAAAGCAGCAGTTCTTAAGAGAAATGTCTGTGTGTCCACCACTAGCCAGGTGTAAATTCACAGATCGCTTTTCCACGTATCTCCGAAAGACGGAATCAAAGCTTCCTGTTAGTCGTGTTAGTAGTGTAGGCGGTAAAAGTTTTGCTGAATAACAAAACCTCATTTATCCTGTTTTACTAACTATAGATATTGAGTTGCTCTTCTTCTATCACAAAACTGTTTTCAGTTCTAAATCAACCTTTCATCATATCCAGGAAGGAGAACAGGTACACTAGAATATTCAGTATTACATAAATTTCCCCATCAGACTTCCTGAAACTATTTAAAGGATGAAATTGTGTCTTCAAGCTATACAGCCTAAAACGTTCTTATACCTCACCTTGTCTGCTCACAAATTAAGAAGTGTCTGTATGAGGGACAGATGGTGGGAAATTTGAAAGAATGTATATGTACATGCAATGTATGTACAGAACTAGAGAAAGGAACAACCAGTGTTTTGAACTACCTCTTGAATGGGTTGGGTAAGCTGGAGTACCTCTATTTTTTTTTCCAGTACTGAAATACGTCCTTTTTCATCAGTTATGACTGAGTTTAGCCTGAAATCTAATGAAATTAAATTGCTTGGTCTCAAGAAAACAGCAAGCCTGCATTATGGATGCACAATATCAGCATATTTAGTCATTTTCAGTATTAATTAGTAATTTACTAGCACTGGAAAAAGGCAGTCCTTTTCTGAGTTTCAGTTCTCCTATTAATAATATCACAGTACTTTCATATAAGAAGTATATTATTTTCTTTTTCTCCTTTTAAAGAGATTTTTATTTGTTAGTTTGATTTTTTTTTTCTGACCTAAAATTTGTCATGCAACAACTGGAAAAATGAGGAATTGTAACTTCCCTGAATTTCCTACAAATGCTGATCAATGTCACATCATGCCAGAGAAGGATAGGGGAAATTTCCACTGAAGTCAACTACTAAAGAGACATGAACAGTTGCAGGGAACACAGATTACAGATATTGAGTGCCAAAATATAAGACTGTATATTATAGCAATAGTGATGGTTGAAAAACATGAATTATGTCCTTCATGTAGGGAAAAAAAATAAGACAGGGAAGAAACAGCTTCATACCTTTATTTGAAATCAGGCAGAGCACTGATCAGCTGATTGCAATGGAACTTTCTGAAGTGGCTTGTTCGAGCAGAGAAGAAATTAAGGGGCCAAAGTGAAAACAAGAAGCACATTTGGTATGGTCTTGACTAAAAGAAGTTCAGGAACTTCAAAGGAAAATGTGCAAGACAGTTCCAGTCAAAGAGCATAAGAACTTGGGACATATTTTCATATGTTGTACTTGAGTGCCTTAGTTGTTTGTTGATCTCATTATTACTTTGCTACAAAGGGAGTGTTTTCTCACCCAGAAAAACAAGCTCAAATCTAATTAATCTAATATCAATGTAACTGTTACATAAATGTATATGGAAAAGTTTTCTTTCGAAGATTTGGAATTTTCTGGTAAGACATGTCTTGCAAAAAAAAAAAAAAAAAATCTACAGCCAGCTCTACATTTCTGGTAGCTCTATTACTTTCTGTACATAAATAACACTGATCATTTTTATTCCCAGCTAGAGATTTTTTTACCCCAAATAATAGTTTTGTATCTGCCAATGAACTTGAAAAATAAAATAAAAAAACCCCAGTCTTTAGCTCAATTTCCCCCATTATTCACATTGTTCTTTATAGAGGAAAGGGTAAATATGAGGTGCATACTTATACACAGATTTATACATATGAACATAGGAAAAATGTTGTTATTATTATCCAGATAACCTTGTGTAATTAATATCCTCTTCCCTTGTGCCTGATTCTGTTCTGTCTTTTCTTTCTTCCACATGAATCCTAGAGCTGCAAATGCCCCTTTAAAATGGCAGTAAACAAACAAAAAAACAAATGAAATCTGCACTGTAAATTTCTTAGGTCCACCTTTACTTAATTTTCTGGTCACTGATGAAGCTGTGGCTCCGTGTCCAGGCGGTAAGTAAGGGAGAGGAGGGGGTAGAAGGGCACCGTGCATATTCTTCAGCAGAATTTGTGAGTTTTGGCCTCTGGCATTCAGGTTGGAATGTCCCTTCTCATTACTATCTGCTGCAAAACTCCTGAGGATGTGACTGTACATTTCAAAAAGCAGAGAAAGTGGATGTTGCTTCAGATTACATCTCCACTTATGAGTTCAATGCATGTTAGAACAGTGAATGAAGCTGAATAAAACACCTTTTCTGTTTTAACACTAATTCAATATGCATAAGTAGCACAAAGAATATAAAATATTTTTTAAAAAAATACCCCATGAACAACCCTTTCTTTCTATAATTATCAAAATTCAGTTAAAAAAAAAAAATTCTAAGAATTCAATTTCTTCATTTTTGTTATATATTTTGATCAAGTTTTCTTTCAATGGAAGTTGAAGAACTTAATGGTCTGCGATGTTTTTTGCTTTCCCAGTTTACTTTTCTTCCTCGTGCTAGTGATGTAACAGTGCCACGTTTCCACTATTAGAGGTGACTTTAAGTTCCTACATGTTTCCTGATTGTTCTTGTATCTTCCTTATTGCATCACGTCAGTTAAGACACGCTGACATTTTCTGTTTTGGCCACAATTCCATTAAAATAGAGATTATTTCCTTACATTTTTCAGTTAAGAACAACTGTATCAGTTTCACCACCTACACTCCCATATGTATTATTTTATAAGTGTCTGTGACAACCCGAAACTGTCTGTTTGGGAAACCAGGTGTCAACTGAAAAACGTTGCCACTAAATGAAAAAAAACAAACCTCTTATCCATTACCCATCTTAAAGAAAACAACCTTGAAAACTTATGAAACACTAGCCTTCGGAGATTGTTGGGAACATTAATTTATATTAACAGTGCTCAAATAATTTTTAGGAAAATTAAAATATGAAACAAAAGTCAAACCCAAACACAATAAACCAGTCTTAATCCAGTTTTTTTTTTGGACTACTGCATTTAGAGATATCTCAATGTAAATAGAATTTGGAAGTCTTGATGCTTTTCTAAAACAAACCCAGAGTATTCTGTATTTTAAAACATCTAACAGCTTGTATCTCTTGGTCTCTTATGAACAAACTAGTCTTGTTTTACAGGTAAATGATATTTCTGTCTTCCTATAGATAACACAATGTGCACAAGGGAAGACATTATATGTGGCTTTAACTGTTTTCGTCATGAAATATTTTTGTGCTTGTTTTTTTTCAAGAATTCTTGTACCAAAAGGGAGCTTAAGGGAACTGTGTGGGCACTGAGAGCTAAATGACCTGCAGGTAGCAAAGGCTGTTACGTATATATTACTTTTCTGTGTGCAGTGAAAATGAACCACCTAAAACCATAGCCTTTTGTTCTTTTGGTAGTGGCTGTTATTTTTTTTCAGTGGAAACCAGCCTTTGTAGCAGAAAGGAATTATGGACTACTATTCAGCGTGCTACTTGTCGACAAAATGCCTGTAGAATTTGCTTTAACCAAAGATATAATCCCTCTGTCTTGCAAAAGAAAGCCCATGCAATCACATAATAGTAGTTTAATATTTCCCATTAAAACAGTTTCTGAACACTTCTTATCTCATAAAGACAGAATGCAAATATGAAGCTGATCCCTCTGTTCGTATGCAAAACCCTTTATATTCAATGGGAGTTTTGTATGAGAGAAGACTGCAAGCTTGGACCAATGCTAGTCATGTTCAGTGATCTAAACAGACAGTGAAGCTGTTCAAGTTTTTTTGTTTTAAGTGGAGTAAACATACAGCATGCTCAGCAGACAGAAACCTGGATGTTTCCACTATAAATACCTGCAAGGCAGGCCAGCAGTTAACCTTGCAGATTAAAAAGAAAGAAGGAGCTACAGGAGGGCAGTTTGATCCATTCTGTCAAAATGCCAGATGGCTGTAACTCTTTCCTTTTGTATATTAAAACTTGCCCCAAGGCTTTTTTCTTTTTTATTTTCTTCTCTCCTTGTCTAAAACAACATGCTGTCTCCACTGCTGGACAAATGCAACTTCCTACTCCTTCTGAAAAAAAAGAACTAAACAAACAAACAAAAAAGGCTTTTATGCTAAGACTAACATCTGTTGTCAATGAGATTTTGAAGGTTGTTTTAAGATGAAAATGAGATAAAAATAGTCTTTCTCATAGCAATTCCCCTTAGTAAACACAGTTTCTCATCTACTTTACTATTGTTTCTCCTAGTATGTGGTCCATGCTGGAATCTACAAAACACAGGAGAGCTAGTTATCAGCTATGAAAAATCTACAATACTCAGTGTGCATTTTATGTAATTTTTAAGGTGAAATAAGATACTAATAATCCTTCTCTGAATATGTACTGATTGTTAACATTGCTCCTATTTAGAAATGAGGCAAAATGATTCTCAACAAGTGCAACCCACTCACACCACTCAGATTTTTCCCGTGTCTCAGACGTGAAAGTTCTAAGATCAGATGAGCTGTATACTTCAACCTGAAAATAAACCTGACCTAATGTAGGAAACAGGAAGGCATTTCTCCCCATTGATTAAATCAGTGGGAGCTGAAGGCACTCAACCATACTACTTAATTTATTAGCCAGCTCTGAAGAGATGGTTATCATCATTTCTATGCTGTCCATGGACATAGTGAAAACATAGTCTGACTTCAAAAAGGTTTTTCAGGTGATAATGCATCTTCCTTCAAGCAAATAAATGAAATACAATCCAGTTCTGAATAAATACATTTTTAGTCTGTGTAGTTAAGTCTGTGTTAAAATTCCTTTTTCCCTCGTCACAAGTATCTTTTCAATACAGGAACCTAAAGGAAGTCAAATGAAAATTTTCATCACTGGTTACTTTCAACATTTAACATATTATTATCTGCGGTTAATTCGGATGTCATAGATACCAATTAGAACAGTAAACCTAAGTGTTTCCTAATCTGTCATCCATTTTCCTGATAAATTTTCTTTTCTCCTTCCGTAGCTCAGTCTGAAGTGCTCATGGATGATTAGCCCGCTGGGAGTGATATTAACAATACAGAGAAAATCCCACCAAAAAAAATCAAAACATGTAGTTAAAAAAACTCATCTGTTTAATGTCAAGTCCAACTGATAAAAATTACAGTACTGCAATTTGAGAGAACAACAGAGGAACAGTCACTGTATAGGATGTATGCTAAAAGCGTTTTGCTTACGCTAAATTTAACACACAGCATAAAATCTATTCTAACTTTTTCATGATACTTACTTTATAAACCTCGGGAAAAAAAAATTTGCCTTATTTTTTTTTAAAAAAAATCATTCTAAAGATATTTAATTTGTAACATTTCTGCTAGAATTTAAAATAAACTGAAGATTATTATGGATAAAACTTCCCCTAGTAGCTGCTAAAATTGAATCTCAAGGAAGTTCTTGAAAAAATTTATAAATTCTGTGTGTAATAGCCTTAATGAACATTTATTCCTTCAGTTTACCTTACCAGTTTTCCTCCTATTTTTAATTTTGACCTCCAACAATTGGTAATATAAACCCAAATATTTTCCCACATGTTGTCCAACATTGTCCAGGTGTCTGTGAGAAATGAGGAGAAAATTGGCTTCTTTCTCTCTTCACGTCTAAACATTTCCCAACTGGGGACACTGTCTGTAAATCAGAAAAACCTAAAAAAAATATAAGCCTAGTACAAAGTATCTCAGTCCTTGGTGGTACCTGGGAGTTAGGCTTTCAAATGTTAGAGAGTTCAGGAGACCACTGTACAATACCAAAATACATGTGAGAAAGTTTAGATTTTCAGTCACTGACACCAACTCTTGTAATTAAATTTTGTGAGCTTATATTCCGGGTTTTTTTAATTTGTATGCACCTTTTTATTTATAAGGATGGTTCCCATTTCAAATTAAATAGTGGTCAAATTTATTTTAGCAAGGTGATAGCATTTCTTTTTCTTATATGTTGTTCACATGCGTTAGAAATTTAACTTTTTTACAAGGTAGAAACTATGAAAGAAACAATGGTGTTTCTCATGGGACTACATTTCCTTCTAAAAATCTAAATAAGAAGTGTGTTGAGAAACGGCTGTTCCCATGAGAATTCTATTTCAATATTTTGACTAAGTAGAATTGGCTAACTTGGTATAAAGTATTGAAGTTTTGAGATTATTATTCTTGCTGTTATTGTGACCTAGAATTAATACTAGGGCATCTATTTTATTTAACTTTCTCAATTGGTTTGTAGACGGCTATATCTTCTTTAGCAACTAATTTAATATGTAATGGTTTACAAATACTAACACGTGAAAAATAATGGCATCATGATCAATGCAAAGTTTGCATTTCAGTTGTGGGTTTTTTCATAGAATGAAAGCTAACTCAAATAAATTGCAATTTTATTTCTTTACAGCTGAATGCTAGTTCTTTTGCACGTTCTCCCACTCTCCCTTCAAACATCAGGAATAAGCACAGAAACCAAGAAAATGGAGGAGTAAGGAAAACTTTTTATTCTAAGTTTTTACTTACTTGTCTTGGTTTTCCTTTGGGTATTTGCTGTTATTTCAGTGTTGTCGATTACAATGTCAGCAACATTACCCATAAAGTTGAAACGTTTGCACTATTATGGCTAAATTTATCAACAATCAGAAAATGGAGACACTTTATGGAATGTATTTTGTGGAAAAGTTTTCATGTAGTTTTAACTGCTACAAACATAAACATTTACCTAGTCATGCAGTCTGAAATAGTCTTCTACCTATTACTTTCTGAGGAAGAAATATTGAGATCAGTCAATTCCATTGAAGTATAACACACTTTTAAGCAGAATATGAGATAGCATCATGCCAAAAAAATTTTTTTGAAAATAAGTGTGTGAATAACAGTTAATAAAATAAAGATAATATAAGAACAAATTCATTCAGCTCTGACTTAATTCATTATATTTTATTTTTTTTAAATGCAGTTGGAAATTAACTTCTTAGACTGGTATTATTTCAAGTAATTATATATAAGTAAGTATATATAAGTAAGTATATATATTAAAAAATAATATTGCAACTATATGCAACTGTATCCAGCTCCCCACCGCTGCTGAGCCTGGGGTTTCCCCAGTGCCTCCTGCTCTGCAACACCAGTGGGGATTGATATCGGGGGGGGGAGTTGGGTTTGATATCGGGCTACTATCTATAGTTGTATATAGTTCTTTACTTTTATCTTTTTACCATTATTTCTATTATTTTCATTAAAGCTGTTCAAGTTTTCCTTCCCTAACCCATAAGTCTCTCTGCCTCATTCCCTTTTCTCTTCCTGTTTGGGGGGGAAGAGGGGGTTAGAGAGCGTCTGTCCATGTTAGTGGCCGGCCCAGCCCTAGCCCACGACATCATATAACTAGGAAAAAAAATCTGGTTTTCACATTCTGAATTTCTGGTACTCGTTTATAATAATTTTATGGATTATTGTATATCATTTTAAAGACAAGGTGCTGACTTTAGCATGTAAAAATCTACAGACAAATATGTGAAAAATCATCATCATCATCATCATCATGGCTAGGTTTCGCAAACGAAGATATAGGAAGGGCTCTACCCACAGTTTCTACAAGCGCGCTGATGGCTAAAAATGCCGATGTGGGATAGGAAAGTCCTGTTGCAAAGGACACAGCAGAAAGTCTCCTTAGGTGGTATTGGTGAGGCACGGTTCTTTCTGCGTTGTCTTTTCTCCTTGAGACTAATTCTACGTGCGTTCTCAAAGGAGGCAGCAGCGTTATGGATGGTATGTCTCCACGTTTCCCGATCGGAGGCCAGAGTGCACCACTGATGGTAGTCAATATGGCCAAAACTGAGGTATTGTTTCAGAGAGTCCTTGTATCTCCTCTTTGGGGCTCCTCTGTTGCGGCAGCCGGTGGTGAGTTCACCACAGAGCACAACCTTAGGGAGGTGGTGATCCTCCATCCAGGAGACATGCCCTGCTCAACGCAGCTGCGTCCTCAGCAGCATGGCCTCAATACTGGTGACCCCTGCCTGTTCAAGCACAGTAACATTAGTCACGTAGTCAGTCCAGTGGACGTTTAAGATTGTACGGAGGCAGCGCTGATGGAAGCGTTCGAGGAGTCGCAGGTGATGGCGGTAGATGACCCATGATTCAGACCCATATAAAAGAGTAGACAGTACAATGGCTCTGTAGACACTAATTTTTGTACTTTTCTTCAGGTGTTTATTGCACTAGACTCTTTTATGGAGTCTTCCAAAAGCTCTGTATGCCTTTGCTAACCTGTTGTCTATCTCTTTGTCAGTCTTACCATCTGAAGAAATGATACTTCCTAGATAGTTGAATTGCTGGACTGACTTAAGCTCTGACTTGCCTATGGTGATGTGGGGATGATGGGAGACTTCCTGAGGTGCAGGTTGGTAAAGAACTTCTGTCTTCTTCAAGCTGACTTCTAGCCCAAAAAGCTCAGTAGCGTCTGCAAAGCAGGATGTTAAGCACTGCAGAGCTGCTTCTGTGTGAGCAATGGGAGCAGCATCATCAGCAAAAACCAGCTCACAGACAAGGTGATTTAGGTCTTAGTGTGGGCCTTCAGTCGCCTTAGGTTGAATACGTTACCATTGATAAGATAACGAATGTAAATACCATTATCTTCATCAAGGTCTGCCGTGGACCTTTGGAGTATCATGCTGAAGAAGATTGTGAATAGAGTTGGTGCGAGAACGTAACCTTGTTTCACATCATTGGTTATTGGGAAG
Organism: Trogon surrucura; assembly: GCA_020746105.1. Classification (NCBI taxonomy): domain Eukaryota; kingdom Metazoa; phylum Chordata; class Aves; order Trogoniformes; family Trogonidae; genus Trogon; species Trogon surrucura. The sequence goes on from CM036617.1 coordinate 37,718,483, forward strand.
GGCTCAGAGAGTGCATCACCAGATCTGACTTGGCTGCGCTGATCCTTGTGTAACAGAATAATCATTTTGAGGAACATGGGAGGACATCCGACTCTGGCGTTGAGGTCACCAAAAATTATGATCTTATCATCTGCAAGAACCTTTTGGGTGAGGCGGCACAGGTTGGTGTAGAACTTGCCCTTTCCCGCAGGGTCAGTTTGGAGAGTTGGGACATATATGTTGAAGAGAACAACATGTGGCTTGTTGTGTAGTGGGAGGCATAGGGACATAATGCAACTGAAATGACCTGTCAGAAGATTTTCAAGTTGGGAGGTGATGGAGTTTTTAATCATGAAACCAACTCCTGAAAGGTATCTTTTAGTTTTGGGTTTGCCTGACCAATAGAGTGTGTAGCCGGCACTGTGTTCTTTGAGGCTGCCTTCCTCATGGAGACGAACTTCACTGACAGCAGCAATCTCAATGGTGAGTCGTGATAGTTCGTGGGCAATTAGAGCAGAACAACGCTCAGGACATCCACTGTCCGCGGTATCAAGTATGGTTCTAATGTTCCAACATGTGAGTGTCAATGTGAACACACCTTTGGAGGCAGGTGTATGCCTTTGTCTCTTTGTGTTTGTTCGACCGCATCAGAAGATGCCCGTTGGCCGCGGTTAGCCAACTGGGTGGAGAGTGGAGTTGAGCTTTGGTTATGCGGCCTTTTCTAGGCCCCTCTCCATGTGGAGCAAGCAGTGCTCTCCTTGAAAAAGGCTGCTTGTTCATTCAGGATATTGCCAAACAAGACTGTCATCTCCGGGGTCAGTCTCGAGTGACCAATGTCCCGAGCTGCCTACATGCAGGGTTGGGTCTGCGGCTTCCAGTGAACATTATCACCTGCCGTTTTGTCCCTTGCCTGTCGCTACAGGACTTTACAAATGTAGATGTAACCTTCAAGCCTGCGCAATGGATTTTTTAGGTGAGGCTCAGCATGCACAGAGCTGTCCCCATCCTTTACTCCTAAGCTTCATCTGCCAGGGCCTAGCGAGCTTGGCTGGTGACAGCAAAGTCCTCAGGAAGTAGGTTTAGTTAGAGTATCCTTCTCTTAGATGGATGGCATTACAGGGCTAAATGAGCTACATCTGCCCAGGTTTGGATTTAGAGTTGTCCTTCTCCTAGGATGGTTGCTGGGAGGCTAGAGAGCCCATCCTGCCCGTGAAAAATATGTCCAAAGAAACCACATAATTTATCCAAGATGAGTTTTCCCTTTTTTTTTTCTTTTTTTTTTTTCCTTTCTGTTTGCTTCTAAACACAGCTAAAGGAAAAAAAAAAAGAAAAAAAAAACAAAAAAGAAAGATGTTTCTATGATCACAATAACTGTGACAGTGCTATGAGTACAGGATGTCCCCTTTCCAGCCTTTTGTCTTACTGACTACAAAAGGCACTTTACAGCCTACTTAGTACGATATTTTATGGGGAGGGCCTGCCCTAAAGGGATAGAGAAGTAACAGAAAAAGAGTTTTCATTTAAAAAGGTCAAGCTGTGTTAAAGGAAAATATTTTTTTGATGAAGATGTATAGACTTCATCATATTATATAAACAGGACAAACAAGATATTCAAAGATTTTCTGTGGATGGTAATAATTACAACAGATTCATCTGTATATTTTTTTCTTAGGGCACAATAGTGTTTTAAATTAATAATATTCATATGTTAAAAATCTCATGGAAAAGAAGCAAAAATAAAAATAACAATACAGATTATTTTCTTCATAAGGAATATTTTTCTTCCTCAGACTACTGAAGAGTATTGAGATGTATCATTTTAGCCTAGTGTGCTTCATTATTTCTCGCATTTGTTCATGCCCTACTTAATCATATTAATTCATTACAGATCTGTTCATACTCTTTCCTTTGTGATGAGTCATGGCAATAGAAGCACTGAATGTCTCATATTCTTTGTTCCATGGAGCCATTGTAACATAAACTGGATCCTTGTATCATTATTTTATTACTTCACAGCATGAAATGAAGAAATGGGCTTACCCAGCGGGTAGCATTTTTAGAGAAATAACTACTCAAGGAAGACAAGGATTTCTTTTCCAGCAGAGTCATTGTAATCAAACTATTGGAACTACCACAGGTGGAGCTGTGCTTGTTACCAAAAGATCTTCACCACCGGCACCAAGTATGTTGTATCTTGTAAACCTCCCAGTTTTTCAGCTGTTTGTGATTCAAAATGTGGTTTGGAAATAGTACAGCTGTGTACCTTGGCTTGAACTTGTAGGAAGATGGATATAAGAAAAAACAGAGAAAAGATATAAAAGCTAGAGTCATGCAAAATAACAGAAGTAAAAATGCAGATAAACATGAGGCAGACTAGAAAGTAATAGTGTGAAGGAGAGAGAGACTTAACTGCAAAGTTCAAACTAGCAACTTATTTGAAGTTCACTCATGGGTCCAATATGTCACTACTGCAGGTTTTATGGATACAATAGAAGAATGCACTGTTGAGATTTGTGAAAAAAAATACTACAAACCAAGAACAACACAAATTACACACTGGAAAATATACTAGTATGGATTTAAGAGGCACAGAAGATAGTAACAATAACAATTTTAAAGTCACACGTGTCTTAGTCACTTTCTCTCAGGTAAGGGTTCTCAATTCTGGGGAAAATGTCCTCATTCAGTGTCTCCTAATAAGGGGGGGGGGGAAGGACCTCCTACAGTCCAGCTGTATTTTTGGAAAAATTTCTCAAAATTCTACTAAAAATCTTACAGTTTTTATCCTTTATGGGTGGAATGGGAGAGTGGAGGGAAGGGTACAGGCACTTCTGAGGAGACTGGACTGTCTAGAATGTTTATCTTTGGTGGTGTAATGAGATTTCCCCTTATCTCTTCTGGACATCCCCTGCTAATTTTACTAATTTTGTGATGGCTAACATGCCAATTATTTACTCAGCCAAATTAACATATCTTGTATATAAATGATTTATTCAGCCAAATTTAAGATATCTCAAAAATAGTGGTTGAAAATGAGACTCGGGGCAAAACATTTGTTATTTGGGTTTGGGTTCCATTCAGGTTTCAGTCCTCTGTCTGTTGTTTCATTCTGGGATAACTCAGGGCTGGGTCATTTTTCACAACCCCCCTTGGGTCATCACAGTTAAGGGTCTGTCAAGGCAGGACAGAGCTGAGCTGAATTAACACCTCCCTACATCTTGCCTTTGTTTATGGAGACCTGTTCTGTGAGGATCTGCACAAATAGCAAATATTTAAATGGTAATACTAGCTCAAGGATTTAAAATAAAAAATACTGGAATAAAAACTATCAAAATCTTAAGGGAGCCAGAAGAAGAGCATCTCACCCACAAAATGAATCAAACTGTTTGAACATCTTCGTCCATTGTCTGTCCTAAAAGGGTTGCAAGGTCTTGTTGGAGGGTGATAAGATAAATGTTTAACCTAATAGTTTGCCAGTTCTGCCTTTCTCATCTATGTATTAGTTACTGAATTAGTGTTTTATACTCCTACCTGGTATATACCCTGGTTGTGGCATCTGTTTGGATACAGTTGATTGAAAAGAAGTGACACAGTGCTTTTGTTACTGTGATTCCTAACATGGTAGCTGATCAAGGTATAGATATTTTTGTTATTCTAGAATGTCTCTTGGTTTCTGTATTGCAATTCATACTCTTAAACATGCATCCATTTCTCAGTACTGTGGTGTAATGTTATCACAAACTTGTGGATAAGAGTTGGCTTCTCCAGTTTGCTATTAAAATGTTAGAATCCTAATGTTTTGTATGCTCAAAACCCCCACAGTTTTCGGTTTATTTATGTGTGTCAGAAAAAATACAAATTTTATTCTACCAGACCAGCACTTGCATTAATGTTGATGTGATTTGATATCTTTTAAAGGAAAATCTCATAAACTCTGAAATACAAAAATAGGATGTGTCCTATACATTGAAAATTGAAGTTACCAGTTTATAAACGTTATGCATACCACTAATGTGTTACAAGGATATCATTCACTTGCATACATATTTCCTTCTGTACAGTTATATTATTATTGTTTCATTATGGTGAATTTCATGCTGCATTGTTTTTTTCTGTGGTTCGTGTAAACTATTGTCTTCTTTCATGTCTTATTTAACTGAAGGTTTAATGAATGCATGATAACCTTGGTAAGATAAAAAAGGAAGGAAGCCAGCCTGGTCCAGTTTTACTGCAGATCATTTACAGCAGCAATCAAAGTTCTACTTACTTGAGGTAAAACCTATAATTTTCTTAAGTAGTCATGGAAAACAGAAATGTTTCTGATGCATTGCTTTAGTTTTACTCTTTGCAAACAATGAAGGTTGCTAACATTCTCTATAGACAATAGAAATCATGGCAGCATAAGCTTACATTCTCATTAAAAAAAGTAAAGGCAACTCATGCACCTCATCTGGGAGAGTACATTGTAAACTAAACTGAACTATGGTTTATCTGGCACCATCTAAACATATTGTGAGACTGCAATGGAGCTGCCAGAGCAATAGAGAAATAATTCATGGGTGGGTTTTTTAACATTTTCTGCATTGAATTTTTCTTTCATTTAGCTTATTTTGTTCACATCATAATAGTACATTAAAGAGACATTCTGGAGGTTTTGGGTCTATAACTAAGACTTTGTTTACCTAAAACAGATCCATGACAAATAATTGAATTTAAGAAAGGGAAAAAAAAAAGAAAAATCAAACAAGTAATAAACAGACATCCAATTAAAGAACAGAAATAGTATTTAGTATTCTATGTCATCAACCATAGAACTGAAAAGATTAATTCTGAATATAGTCTATATCATAAACATCTTACAGAAGAAAATCTACATTTCTAGACAGATCGTTATTCAGTGAATAACATGTATCTTTCAGGATCAGTAAGTAGTTAGTGTTAGGATGTCATTGTAGCAAATCAGCTTCTACATTTGTCGGACATGAAAAATATTGTGAATAATGAGCAAAGGTTCTCTAATGTCTTACTTTTCGCACTCTGTCTTGCATTTTCAGGTCCATACTGATAGTAACATGTATTCCCATAGAATTTCATGGAAATTTACAAAAGCATATAAAGGCTATAGTTTCTAAGGAATAAATAGTCTTTTGTATGAGATGAGTATTAAAATAAAATGGCACCTTTAACAAGTGCGACTTCCTTTTCTCACGAAAAAAAGATCTATTAAGGCACAAGTTTAATCTCCCCAGCTGCTAGTAGCAGTCCACTGCTTATAAAGAATACTTTTTTAGATAATTTATTTCATTCTACTTTCTTTACTTTTATGCCATGTCTCTATTTCTGTTGTTTTTGTGAATATGTAATAGAGAACTGAAATCTGTTTTCTGACACTTCCTGCTCCACGTCTTCAACTCTTTCCTTGGTAAACCTATGCTATGCAAATTCATTGGATTTCTTTATTTATACTTGCTAATTCCTTCCTGTCTGTTTTTTAAAATATCGACATGTGATACTCAGAGTTTAAGAGGCTACTTATATTTCCCTAGTCCATTACATTAAGAGAAATTTGCATTGTTTTTCTTCCTGTCTGTAAAGGACAAAAATAAAATAATCACCTCTTGCATAGTATATAGACCCATAGACTCATAGAAAGCATTGGATTGGAAGGGACCTTTAAAGATCATCTAGTACAAACCCCCTGCAGTGAGCAGGGACCTCTTTACCTAGATCAGGTTGCTCCGACCTTGAATGTCTGCCGAGATGGGGCCTCCACCACCTCTCTGGGCAACGTGGACACCTGGAGGTACACCTCCCTGTCCAAAGTTGAAATGCACAACTGGATGGAGATCCTGTGGCATGAATTGAGTGTTTTACTATTGCCTATTTGGGGCTCTCTGAACTCTTGCTTCTATCCTTCATCTTTCCTGCTCTCAAAATTTGTGCAACCAGGCAACAAAGCCTTTTGGAATAATTGGTTTACTTCAATTGTTTACATTAGCAAACCGAATGAAAGTAAAACCACAGCAAGTAATCTTATAATCATAGAATCATAGAATGATTTTGGTTGGAAGGGACCTAAAAGGTATCTAATTTCAACACCTCTGCTATAGCAGGGACGTTTCCAACCATATCAGGCTGCTCAATGCTCCATCCAGCCTGGCCTTGAACACTTCCAGGGAGAGAGCATCCACAACCTCCCTGGGCAACCTGTTCCACTACCTCACTAAGCTCAGGGTAAAGAACTTCTTCCCTTTTATCTAGTCTAAACTCACGCTCTTCCAGCTTCTACTCATTATCCCTCATCCTTTCACTACAGGTTCTTTTAAAAAGTCCTTCCCCAGTTTCCTGTAGGCCCCCTTCAGGTACTGGAAGGCCACTATAACTATGCATATGTATAACTGCATTTTAGCACAGCGAGCAGACCTTGGAGAGTGAAAACTTAAAGACTAGATGATTGATCTTTCTACTGCTGAATTATGTGCCATATAAAATGCATTAGTGAAATGTGCTTTTCTAGTACAGCCTGATACACCTGATGTACTCTGACATTTCCTTCAAGTGCGTGGACGTTCATTTGAAAACTATTGTCAGAGGTAGAACTGTATCTTTCAGGTTTAGACTCTTCATGGTTTGGACTAAGAAGGTTTGGAATTTCGGTTTGATTGAGATGATCATCTAAATGTTCACAGGCTTAGCTGTATCTTATCAGGACTACATGAGCCCCTTGAGTCTGCAAAATTGGGGCAGAAATCTGAAAAAAATAATTTCTTGTCAGACTTTTTAGCAGTCTCAGTCTTAGAAGAAAATGCCATGAGAACAGCTTTTCACAATATTTTGGCACCTCTGCTTCCAGTCTCAGACATAACATGGCATTGAAAGAACACATAAAAACATAACCCCTTACTGAATTAAAACGGAAAATTCTCAGACTTTAAGAAGTGAGACAATCTTTGCCAATCTCTGAGAATATTTTTTTCCCTCTCTTGAATGCATTACTCAGTTTTTTAACCGGGTTCTGGAGAAAAATAGTTGCACACATATTAGCATATTTCATTAAGTAAAAGGTGGGCATTGTTTTAGTCTTTGAGAAAACCATCTTTTAATGTGAACAGCTACAGATGTATCCTGCAGTTATTTCTTTAAAAGCATGTGACAGTGTTAGTGGGACAGTCATGTTTTTCTCAAACAGCCACACAACTGTAAATATTTATGCTAAAATGTCAAGAAGACATTTCATTTTCAATATTTTTTTAATGTTCCACTTCATTTGTTAAGTCAAAAACAGGAAACAATGAATATTTCACTCAGCTTTTCTTCACCCAGATCTAGTTACTTTTCAATCAAGAAAAAATAATTAAAAACAAAAGCAATGGATTGAATTTCAGAAGACTCTTATACCATGATTAACTCTGACTAAGTTTTAGGGATGTGGATTACGCATTTACAATCATATAGCACTCAAAGTGGAAGGAGTTAATTCTGAGACCCTCAACTCACCAAGATTTCCAGTAAATGCCTTCCTCTGGTATATAAGATTCTTTTCTATACCTGGGCCATCTCATTTCTGCTTTGTATTGTTTCTCGTCTGTCCCCAAACATATCTCTGTAGTAATGTTGCAAATATTATCATATAGTTTAGTACCATAGAAGTTATATTTAAAAAAAAAGTTGTATTTTGGTCACTAAAAACACAGGGATAAATTCTATAATAGCTTAGATCTGAAGAAAAAAGCTATATCTTCTGTTTCCTTAGACTCCTTACAAAGAACACTGCCAGATGAATCACACGAATAGTTAAAGGCAGTGAGGGAAAAAAAAAAAAAGAAAAAAAAAGAGAAAAAAATCTGATCTGCGATATTCAGATATGAAAACTTAGCATTTAGTTCAGAGCATATTTTTATGCTACTTAGCATCTAATGAATTACTACATTTATTATAATTTTATATATCTTAGAACATCCTTCCATGTGAATCATAAATAGATAAAAAATCCACCCAATATTTTACATTAGACTACTGACTTCATATTTCATTTTATGAGACATACAAAGCTAATGGTGGCCTAATATAAGGATTTTTGTTGAGTACTCTGTTATGCAGTTTAGTTAAAATTTTGTGTGTTAAATTCACATCCACTACCTGATAACGTTTTCAAGATTTTTTTTCTCCCTCTCTAGGAAAGAATGCATGCAGGATAATGTAACATGTGCATATTAGAAGAAACAGAGCTCATATAGACATTTGAAAGAAGACAGGTACTTTCAGTAATGAGCCAGTTGTCTGCGTGAAAATCCTAATACATTACAACAAAGAAAACAACTGAAACACACTTAACTTAATCATAAAAGTAAAGGGACCCAATGTTTCCAAACACACAAAAAAAAATGTCGGAAGAACTTATTAGCTTTGATAAAACTATTTTTTTGAAGTTTTTTCCTTCACTGAAATATATTCTTCATCAAGAAACGAGTTTATATTGTGTTGAATATCTTGGTTTAAAGACCTTTCTGTTTGATTTCGAGGAGCTCTTGCCAACCTGTATAACTAGGTACCATAACTAAAGTATCAGGTTTCAAAAAAAAAATCCCAAACATGTCTGGTTTTTATATATATTCTATGCTTATATATGTATGTAATTATACATTTATTTTTAATTCTGCATTGAGGCAGAGAAGAAGTTATGTATATTTTACTGAATGAAGATAACCTTTTTTTTTTTTTTTGTCAGTGAGTAGTAGAAAGGAAGAAAGAAGCTGCTGAGAAGAAATTTAGATAATTCTTCAGACAATCAAAAAATCCTTCATTGTAGTAACTCAGAAAATTCCTTATTATATTTTATGGTCAGGAAAATACAAATCTGTGAATGTTTCATTTTGCTTTTTTTTTTTTTTTGCTTTCATTATGACTTATTTAGAAATCAAAAATGCACATGAAATAAAAAACAATGATGAGTATTGCAAAAACAAAGGTACAAGTATGGCTGCAGATTAATGCCCTTTGCAAAGCAGACAGACATTTCTCTCATCAAATGAAAACTGTGAAATGGAGGGCGATTTTAAAAACTCAGGAAAAGAAAAAAAAACATGCAATGATTCTTTTACTAGTTAAAATAAGGATAGTGCTCTCTCAGGTAAACCTGGTCAGTCCCTACAAAATCGTTACAAATAGTTCAGAAGCATTTTCAGTGTGTAAAATTTGCCATAATCTTAATGTACCGTTTAAAAGGTTGTTCTTGGTTTAAGAAGAAAAGAAAAGTTGATGAATGTATTTTTAAAATAATTAAACCATGATAGAGAGGGGAAAAAACCAAAACACAGTTTGCATATGAATTCTCAGAGACCCTGCACTTATTTTAGCCGGACTTACAGGTCCAGACAAAGATAGTTTTTATAATTATTTCTCAAGAAAGAGTATAATGAGATCAGCCAAAAAGTTAATACTCACATAAAAGAGAAAGGAAAAAAAAAAAAAAGAAAAGAAAAATATGTCCAATAAAATCATTAGATACATTAATAAACAGAAAAGCTTTAAACACACTAATATAACTGAATAATTCATCTAACTGGATTTCTGAGTTAAACCGAAGAACATTGCCAGAAGCTTTCATGCACACACCTGAATATTTGCAGGAAGATCAGATAATACACAGCAAATAAGGTATTAGAGAAGAAAAACCATAGAAAACATAAAACTGTTGTCTTTACCAAAGTAAGCATGGACAAAAAAAAAAAAAAAAAAAAAAAGATGAAGGACTTGGGGACAAAAACTTGCTCATAATTGTCTTAATAAGATTGTATACCAGAAATAAAAACTGTAACTGAACAACACTGCATCTTCTTGTGATCACTAAACTGTATTATTCTAAGTTGTCCAATTTCAAACTAAAAGCTGTCACATTTCACACTTTTGGTAACTCAACTTTGGTATTCCAGAAAAAGCTGGAAGAGCGAGCTTGGATTCATGTTACCAGTCACTGTGAACTTAAGTTTAAATTTTTTGGTCCATCTAAGTCTTCTCCAGTGCATATCCGGAGGTTATCAAGTATAACTCTGCATTCAAGGCTGGGTTCACTTAGACCTGATTGCTCGGTTTGTGCTCCAGTCTGAACACCTCGAAAGAAGGAGATTTCTCTGCCTCTCTGAGTAACCTGGGATTCCCTTGGTCTGTCTTGGGTCCATTGTGTTTCCCCCTATCTTTTTGTACCTCTGAGTAGATTCTGACTCTGTCTTCCCTGATGAGGTAGATGAATATGGCAAAGTGCTTCCCAGAGATGCCAAGTAGCTTTAATTAGACAGACAAAATCACCTGAATCTATCCTAAAAATGTAAAGCTGTTATGAATCAAGACTGTGTAAGATATGTGTATCACTGACTGTGTGTGGACACATACTGCATATAATGATAGAAAAGAAGCTTCTGTGTGGTAGTAACACCGTACGGCAACACTTATAAGTAAAGTACATGATAATTTATAAGCAGAAAGAGATCTGGATTGCACAATTCCTCACCATCTCTGGAACAAAATAAGAATGTCTTCTTTCAATAAAATTGAGAAAGCTACCTCATTATGCAGACTACTCCTCAGGCTCATGACAGTTAGGTGATTTTTCAGACATGATCACTGCAAAGAAGCATTTCACTGGACATGGCTTGTGAAATGAGTTATAAGTTGTACACGATAAATTCCAGGTTACTTATACCAAGTTGGTCAAACTTATCAAGCCAAAGTTCAGTTATGTTCCATCACCATCTGCCACCCCAAGCAAACAGAAAAAACTGAAGAACCAGGATAAGTTACTAAGATTTAATTAAAGATGCAAAAAACCAGAAAATACGATATGACAAAGAACTCTTAAATCAATCTCGCAGAGTATGTTAGTAGGAGTATGTTACAATGCCTGATGTCAAGAGAGAGTTGTCTTAACGTTACCAGATGTGTCAGGTTTAGAAGGAGAGAAAGCAACTGTGCAAAGGCCAGAGACTGGGCAAAGGTTCAGTGGTAAAAGATTGATCAGGTCTTCCCTCTCCCAGATTACTTCTTTATACCTGTTTCTTTCTGTGTTGACCAGATAAATCTCTATCTCATAGTGGAACACTACTTAGACTTCCATTTAATTTTTGCCCCAATTAGGTCTTACCTAATAAACAATAGAACTGTTAAGGTAGGGAAATTTCTGCTTAGACACTTTCTGCTGAGACACAACCACCAAGAGAGTCATGTAACAGGCTGACAAATGACGAACCTTCATAGGAGACCAAACTACAAGACAGACTCTTGACATAATTCTAAGCAACAGAACTCACAGAAGAAAAGAATCTCAACTACATGCTACCTAGTTTTTGTGTTGTTTTCTTTTATAGATGCAATAATAAATACCTTCCTGACAGGGGCATTATAGTATGATTATAGGGTCATGTGTACTACTTTAGAGAATTACACTTCCAGCTGATAGTTTGCTGGGAGAGAAGATTATATTGACAAAAATGTCAAAGCACTTCAGTGCTTTGAATCCTTCCTTCTACATCTTTGACCAAAAAAATATAAAAATACAAACAACCAACACACAAGGGGAGATAAAATGTAATTGTTAAACAACATAAGATACAAGCATAAGAATAAAGTAGTGAATATTGTCAGCTGACAGTATAGTCTGAATTAGTACAAAATTACTGATACTTTAGGAGTAACAAATGTTAATGGATGATGACCTTCAATTGTTATGTCTAAATTAGCTGATACAAGAGGAGGGGAAGGAATGCAAATGTGAAACACCTAGAAAAATATAATATGATAACACAATGCAGCATAATGAGGGTGTCTAATTTCTAGGTCTCCATAATATTTATAAATCTTTATACCCATTTACCTAAAACCAGACATAATAACTTCTTCTTATTGTCATTAGACAATGAGAAAAAAAGTAATGTAATGTATTTTATTTCTCATGCAATCTTGAACAAAGCTACTTAAAATGGCTGCTAAGAAAGTAAAATGAGTCAAATGGTTTCCATAGATTAGTAACTATCTGGCAAAAAACTGTATAAAGTCCATTTTTTTCTTTGTCAATAGTCTCAGAGTGATGGGTTTTAATAAGCCCTTTATTTGTACTCCTCTCATGGTAATAAGAAAAATGTTCAGAAAGAGAATTGCATATTTTGACGATGACACACAACCCTTTATTTTAATCAAGACTTGAGTTCTTTGAATAATTTTATAAGGGAATACGTTGTTGGTTATTATGAATCAAAGTCTGTTGGAGATGATTGTTTGGACCCGAGAGTCAGTGTAAAACCTTATTCTGGAATCTTATTGTGAAGAACTCAGAAAACGCATAAAAATATTGCACACTTAAAAATAATTATTAAAAAAAAAAAGGTATGCAAATTGAATTGGAAGGACAGGCATTATATTCTTCTATCATGTACATATGCTCACCCAGTGTTTCACAATCTGCCACTACATAACTAGAATCATCCAAACCTTACAGCATGCTAATAGAATTATAGAATGGCCTAGGCTGGAAGGGACCTTAGAGATCGTTTAATACAACCTCCCTGTCTTGAGCAGGGATGCCTCTCAACTAGATCAGGCAACACATGGGAACCCAATGGGGATTGAACGCATGACCTTGGTGTTATCAGAACCATGCTCTAACTGAGTGAGCTAACCAGCCCCCTAATACTTCTTCCTCAGCACCAAAATATTTGAAAGTTTCAAAAAAACTTGTCTTGAAGAGGTGAACTGAAGAAAACACCATCTTCTTTCCAGGGAGTAGAATTTGATCTGGAGTATGTTGAAGATAACCAGGACAGTCTAACCCTGACACTGGTGTTGATGGTATAAGGAGATCTAAGGCTACATTTTCATTAGCAATCTAGAACACAAAGTTATTTTACTTGTACATTTGTTTTGCATCCACCTTGAAGTATAGAAATGTGGCACCAAGGTAGCAGTACAAATTAGGAAGCCATCAAGACCACCCTCCTTCCAGTGGGGGTGACAGGTCCTCCAGGCTTCCGCTCATGCATAGGGTTCTGTTACCTGTAGCAGTGGGTTTGAACTTCACTGACAGTAAAGAGACAAAGCAGACATACAGTTCTAAAATCACAACAAATGACTTGTAATCAAATCCTTTTCTATCCCCTGTTGCATTATTCCATTAAGCAATGCACAAACACTCTACCTAGATAAATAAAACTGGATAATATTATTAATATCTATAACGAACAAGTTTGTACGGTAAGGCTTGACACACTGCATCATCCAAGTCCATTATTCAAGGATATCAAGGCCATATTTCAGCACCAGAGGGCTTTATATTTCTATCTTGTGTACACTCTTTATTATTTTATTAATGAAGTATAATTAGCTGAGCCTTTGGAACACAAAGATTGTTGAGCGTTCAAAAAAAATATCATGGGGACAGAGCACGACTGCAAGAAAATGAGTTCTAGGACCACGGAAAACTATATGAATTATAGAAGAAAAGTATTTCATTGCAGTTATTAACATGTGAGAACAATGAGCTGGCTGCCAGAAATGTAGTAAACCATCAAAATTTTGTATATGAAAAAGCAACAAAATTCTGTATAAAAATAAATATTTTATGATGTTTAAAGCCCTTTGTTTATGACTGGAAATATGCAGGTGTTAAGTTTTGAAATCGTGTTACTACTGTTTAAGAAAAGCTTTAGAAGCCTTAGATAGTCTGGGCTGTTGCAGAGATAATTGAGTGTCTGCCGTGTACACTAAAGATCAGTCCCTGTGACAGGCTCAAAGTTAAAAACAACACATATACTCCATCTGCACAAATCTCCATCAAGAAATCTCGCTAAGTTTGTAGTGAGATTTTGATTTAGATATAATGTCACTGGATAGCCCCTTGCTCAAGACAGATCTTTAAAACTAAATTTTTAAGAATCCCATCCCACTTCAGGAAGAAAAGGTTTATGATCTTTGGAAGAAAGAGAAGTCAACTCAGGAGGACTACAACCTTGTCATGAGGTTGTGCAGGGAGAAAATTAGAAGGGTCAGAGTCCAACTAGAATTTAATTTGACTACTGTCATAAAAGACTATAAAAATGTTCTTATAAATGTATTAAAAACAAAAGGAGGGCTAAGGAGAATTTCCATCCTTTTCTGGATGCGGGGAGAAACATGGCGACAAAGGATGAGGAAAAGACTGATGTACTTAATGCCTACTTTGCCTCTGTCTTTAACATTAAGATAAGTTGTTGCCCAGGTACCCAGCACCATGAACCAGAAGATGGAACAAATTAGCAGTCAGAATGAAGCTGTCCTTATAAAATCCAAAGACTGAGGACAGTAAAACCAAAATTATAATAACAGGAAAAAGACCACAAACAAACAAAAACAAAAAAAAAGCCCATCAAAAACCAACAACATCAAAAAGAATATCTGAAAATTGAAGAAAAAATATTATTGCTCGGAGCACATATTTTCCCTTAATTGGCAACGGATTTCCAAACTGCATGTGTTTGCTATCTATGCAAGTAGATGTAAAGTAAAATTCCTATGCTCACAAAAATTTATCTTTGTGTTATGCAATTAGTATATTCTTAGTTATTTCATTTGCCTAAGGCAACCAAATATGTTCCGTAAGGAAAATTCTTATGAAGCATGTATGGGTGTAGTGCAGCACATCACGTTTAGTTGTCATGAAATAATGGCATCCCATATATTTTTATTTACATTTGTGTATGGAATAGCTGTATAGCCTAATGCAAAGTTTTATTTTTATCCCAAAGTATAAAACAACAGTTCTCAGAACTCTTAAGATTTTGGATTAGTTGTGTATTTTTTCCTTCCTTGGTATGTATTCTGAAATATATTGTGCATGATTTGTATCAAAACCTTGGGTTTTATATTGATTTTATTTAAGGATTATGGTTCATCCAACTTCAAAGTTGTTATCTTCAGTCTCTAAAATTTCTGAAATACCTTGCCAAGTTTTTTGGGGAAAAAAAAAAAAAAAGCAGCATAATCCCAGATCATACACAGTCTCATGTGTGCTACTCTACAAGGAACTTAGATGCTTGCAGAATGCTGGTTATTTAACCAAGTCTCAGAACAAACATTTCTAAAAGTAATAATGACTTATAATAAAGCAATGTGTTGAATAAAAAAGCAATTTTTTGTTGTTGTTTTGTTCAATTTTTATCTTTCCTTGCCTTTCTCTTTTCTCCTGAAATAAAAAAACTTCTAGGCTTGGACATTTTATTTTCTTATTTAAACAGATGGCTAATAAAAGCCTATGCAACTCAAACATCTCACCTAACCATTAATCTTCATTTCAGAGCAACTGCTCTGCACATTAGTTGACACAATTCTATAGGGACTTTGTGAAAGAAAATACCAGATACATCCTGTCTTTTAATTTATAAATTTACCTTTATTTTATCCTATTGCAGCTTTACTTTTAAAGTAGAAAAGAAAAGGCTAGGAAGGAGTGGCAACAGGCAGGCAGTAGAGGAAGAGCAGCTGGAGCTAAAGTGAAAAATCCGATTGTACTAACACCGATTATGACTTTTAATTTGTCATGATATATCCAAACCATTTTTTGTCTTTATTTTCATTACAGTGAAGTCCCTGGTAAGAAAGAATGTTATCTACAAATTCTGCTAAATCTTTGGAATTTTGGAAATTATAATGACAAGAACAAAAAAACTTTATGACATCTATTTCTACACTATACATATGTGTTTTGAAATTAAAACATGTAAGTATGACATTTAGATAAGACAGTAATAAATTAAGCTTAGTAGTGCTGGGAGTCAGATTAAAAAGGAAGTGTTTATAAGAAAAGTCTGTAACTAAAATCTGAGGAAATTAATACCCTTCACTTGCCTGAAAAAGAAAAAAAGCCAAAACAAAAGCATATTTCACATATCCTTGTTTTTTATTTTCTATACTGGAAAAAAAAAAAAAAAGGTTTGGGGAATTACAGACAGCATTTTCTGATTTTAGTTTTAATTTTTAGATCTCCAGTAGGACTCTCCTGTAAAGTATGACTTCGCAGATTATTTTGATTAAAGTCTTCTTTCATTATTACTTCACTATAACGTTAAGATTTTTTTTCCTCAAATAATTAATTTCTTTCTCTACAATAAATGGAACATGGACTTCGGAGTTCATGTTTGTGCATCTTAGGCTCAGCACTCATTGACTAACAGATGACTAATTATGGCCTTTTTCACCTATTTCTTGCTGTGTAGGCTGTCTTAAAATACTAACGTATTCACAGAAACCCAAAATCTATTTAGCATCACACATTAGCAAATCGCAGAAGACTGACAGACTTTTTATCAACCCTGCAGGTATGTAGCTATATGAAAAAAAACAGCAAGATGAGGGCTATAGAAAAGACTTTCTGTATTTGGATAATCCAGAAATTCAAAGCCTGACTCTGAGATTATTAAATGTTAATGCAAGAGAAGTGGATCTTCCAGCAGCTCAGCATTTCAGATCATGGTTGAAACAGGCTTTTGGCATTCATCAAAAAGTAAATGTGACACTCAGACTACAAAGATACACATGATTCAATTTCTGGTCCTGTTCGTACTGTTCTGAAAGAATAATAGGTTCACGTCTTTTGTTATAGATTTCCCAGAAGCATCTCTTCAGCTGCTTTGCCACAGTCTGGGGCATAGAAGAAAGTATTCTGGCTGTCCCTTGATAATGTCATCCACAGGGATAATATTAAAGAAATCAAAGGGCTCTACTCACTTTGATCTGACCCAGGCCTAGAAAATGAAAACACAATCCAAAAATTATGTATTGCCAGGTTTTTATTTCTTCTTCTTCTTTTCTGGGATAGTTTCTTAGATATGCTTTTGCTTTAGAGAGTGAAAGAAGGCACTGATGAAGGTGGAATACTCAGTTTGATAGCAGATCTTTCAAAACTGGGAGAAGGAAAACCAATCTTTGGAGTATCTGCATATTTCTACTAATAGCAGTCAGTTGGAGGAGGTTTTTTGGTTGTTTTTTATTATTTTTTCAAGGAATATAAGTTATTGTAGCTTCATTTCAGTTTGCTGACAAACATAGTAAAGAAAATTAATTCAAATAGTTATATTAATTAACAACTAGCTTTTTAAAACTTGAAAGATATCAGCTTGATGATCTCCAGAAAGCATTTTCAGTAGCAACCTATGAGTAGAAATACTGTCTTGTGCCATTGTATGTGTTGGAAAACTTAAGTATTAACATATTACAGTTTCAAAAAATATAAATTTATTACCAAAGCAAAATATTAGTCCTAACAGGGTGCTTAATACCAAATTCACTATGCAAATTTCTCAAATAGTATTTGTATGTTTATGGAGGTGTGATGTTAAGAAATGAGCAGTTTGTTATCCCATTAAGTGCTATTCAGAATGCAAAGTGGTTTTAATACACTCCTCTGATCCCTGTTTCTAGATTTATGCTCCCATCCATGACTTGAATTTGGAGTGATTTGTATCCCACAGTCTGCAGATTTAAATGCAATACATTTGCAAAATTGCTGTACTATGACAAAACAGCTATCATAGATGGGTAAATTAATTCTCCCTGTTTCATTGATGTTGTTTTTATATCTGATGTGGAATTTAATTCTGACATAATACATGACTGCTTGTCTAAAAATCTACTTCTGTTAATATCATTGTATTGTTCTACATTACGAAGATGTGATTTAAGAAGAACACATTTGATTTTCATCACATTTTCCACTTCCTTCTGAAATTAAACTTAAAAAATCAATAAGGAAATAGCCTGAGTAAAGATGAATCCTATGCATTTTGTTAACCTAATTATTTTTGTTTAATTATGCAAGTTTCTTGCATACACATTCTTATCCATGTAATCTTTCAAGTTATCAAGGGACTGAACTAGCGTTTCTTGGAGTAAGATGGATGTCTACCATTGCTGTAAAACTATGGAGGCATTTAACAGATCAACCATTGTGTGGGTAAGAATAAGCAGATCCTCTCTGTTTGCAAGATTGATGAGTAAAAAAAGAATTAATTTACTCTGAATGGCTGTCCCTCAGTACAGTCTAAATAGTTAACTTGATCACTTAAATAAGTAATGGTCAATTATATTAGTTTGTTTATGGGTGTTCATGAGAAACAAAAACAAGACTGCAAGACCAACTTTGTGCTGGCTGCTTCCTGCTGGGAGAGTCTAACACCCCAAACTGAAGAGAGTAAGCATTCCTTAACTGACTTTGTTTTTTTTTCCTTTTGAGCTAAGCTATGGATCCTTTCTAAAATTACTTACTAATAAGAACAATGAAACTAAAATATGTATTTTATATGTGGATGTATATAATATTATAAAAATATCACTGAAGAAAAAGCTTATAGGGGTAATTTTCTTGTTCTATAACTGCACAATAAATATATATCCTTCCATTTCTGAAAGCTACTATGTCCTATCCCAATCCTGGAAAAAGAGTTTGAGGTACAAGCTGAGGCTAATTCTTATATGTACTCAGTGGTATCAGCAGGCTATTTGTTAATTTACAAAACAATAAAACCATGAGCTATTTAGATATTTGGAAGATATATGTGTGAGTCAGCAAATTTTAGGGAAATTAAAATGTTCTCTGATAGACCACATACAGTTTTAGGAGTTTGCATTATAAGAATTTCATCTTCAAATAGGATGCTTTCGATAACCAGGATTAGGTTTATAGATGTAGTCCAGAAAAATATTTGCTGTTGAGGGATATTGGTTTTTTTGTTCTTTGGTTCTTTCTAGCAAAACAAACTTCTGGTCCTGGTTGGAGCAGTTATTACTTAAAAAAGCAATATAAACCAAACATTTTAAGGCATGGCCCTTTTGAATTGTATCTGAAGATACAGACAATGATAATAAACAAATGCAACCCCTTAGTAAATATTATATCCTGAAAATGAAACAATTTTTTTTGCAATCAATAGTAGTAGATACTTCAGTAGTTATTTGCATCAGCCATCTTCTTCCAGAATTATAGGTATTTCATTGGGGGTTTTTTTTGGTCCATTGATTTAAGCAGTCTTTCTTTCCTACTCACTTGTATGCATGTACATTTAACCATTCATTTAAATCACCACTTCTGTGGACAGATTTGCTGGCCCACAGCTTACTGTATAGTTTCCTAATTCTGGCTCCCCTAGAGGGTGAGCACAGTTGTCACAAAAATCACATGAACCTGAGCTTACAACACAGTTGATAAATCTGCTAGCAACTGGAGACAGACTGTTTTAGACTGATATACTATATCTACATCTCTTGAAATTTGCATGTGAAAAGTAGAATCATAGAACCATGGTTTGTGTTGCAAGGCACCTTTAAAGTTCAAATAATACAATGCACATGAAATAAGCAGGGACATCTTTAACTAGATCGTGTTGCTGAGATGCATCTAAACTGACCTTGAATGTTTCCAGGGTTGGGGCTTCTATCACCTCTCTGGGTTACTTTGTTCCAGGGCTTCACCACCCTTATCATAAAAAACAATCTTCATTAAGAAATCTACTACTACATGTACAGTCAACAGATAAGTTGATAGGGCAACATGAGTTAGAAAGTGTTTGTTCATGAAAATTCCCTGAAAAAGTTTTGATTTGCATGATATACTTTCCCAACACAGATCTGTAGTACACTTCCCTAACATTCATATGCTACGGATCATACAGACCACACCATAGACAATGTTGAAAAAGGGATTTAATTGAGGGTCTGGGATAAGAAGAAAGTATTTTTGATAAAATCTTGGAGTCAGGTCATGAATGACATTTCTGTGTGGAGTGGTTTTTGCTAATGGTTTGATTCTATTGCTGTTTCTCATTTATTTTTTTTCTGTGACTTTTTAAAGTATTTGTGTGATTCAGTATTATCAATAAACTAGAGTCTGAGAAGAGCCTTCACAGAAGATGTGTGTAGCTCTAAATTGTTATGTATGATTAATAAAAGTATGATTGTGTATGAAGTGTGAAGTATATGAAGTACCATGGCCCAAAGTACACCCACAGGCTCTACATCTCTTTACTGCCCTCTCAGGAAATTTTTCTAATCCTCATTTCAAAATACTCCCAATTTTGAAAATCTCTCTGAATGTTACTTAAAATTAATTTGAAGGACTTACAAAACTTTCAGCATTTAATCAGAGTGAAAGTTAAGAAAGGCTTTTGACTTTTCCGCTGATCCCACACCAAAGCATAGAAATTGTTTCAGAACATATTTTTCTCAAGTCTGAAGACTGCAGCTTCAAAATCACTGGCCTTTATGTTAGTTAATGTTTTTAGTTTGCTTGTGGACAAACACTCTCAGCATAAACACCATCACAATTGGCAATCTTGATGACTATCTCAGCAGGACAGACAGAGAGTTAATGGACATGAAAGCAGAAACGGTTCAAGTTGAGATGCACAGTTCTACTCTGATGGTAGAACACTTCTGTTTTTTCAAAGTGCTACAGATGGAAACTTTTATTAGCATTACAGAGAAGAGCTTGTCTCTTGGTTTTCTCTTAACTGGGGAAAATAAGTGATTGCAGGGAAAGGAAATGAGCTTTCTGGCTACAGTTTTTCTGTGGTAAATGACATACTACTAATGTAATTCCTAAACCCTAAAGTCTTTTGGAATGATAGCCTATGGCATACAATATGATAGATTTGGAAAATAAGATGTGATGTTAACTCATTTTATATACCACAAATCACACACAGTCAGAAGCCAAAAGTAGGCATAAAATGTAGCATAAACAAGCGAAAAAGGACATTTTAGAAAGAAGTAATCTGTTGTAGTTTTCTGTGTCACAGTAGGTCTGAACATAAACCTTCTATATACAACCCAGAAGCTTTAAGCAGAAAAGCTTAATGTGTGTGGGGGGCAGCTGAAGGCAAAACATATAGTGCCTGAGGCAATCACTAGTATCTCTGAATCTTCTTAAATATTTCTGAACATGTTGTAATTCAAAAGTGCGTTATGAAAACTTATATGAACTTCATTTCAGTTAGAAGAGTAAAAGATGGTGTTACCTCTTTCCTGCATGATACTCAGAGTTGTATGTGTCACCCAATGGACACAGGAATTCTTCAAAGGAACCTCCAGTCTCAGACGAAATATCTGAAAAGTAAAAATTTTTATCTCTGCTACTTCTACATGAGATGAGAGCTCAGAGCAAATTACCAAAAAAAGAATGCTCTCAACATTGTTTTTCTTCTTCACTGAGCACTCCCAAAATCAAGGAGCCAGTAAGTGGATGTGTGATTCTCTGTTCTGTAGTGCAACATAAGTCTGGTCACTGAATAACAGAGATCTTTGAAGAGGGTCCCCTCGGAGAGCCGGCCAAGGTAACAATCATCACACCAATATGGCTACAGATCGTCCTCCCTTTATTGCTCTGGACAGCTCAATATCTACAGTTCAGCAGTGTCCCCGCGCCTGCCCCTTAACAGAGTTGGTCAGTTACAGGTTTACACGCGCCAGCGTTTTATTGGGTAGTGCCATTCCACTATGCAAGCTGCTCTCGCCCCCCCTTCTCCCCCCGCGGCCAAGCTTCTCGCAAAGCTCTCACAAAACAGATAAAACCTCCTCCTCCCTGTGTTCCAAGGCAGCTTCAAGGACAGAGCCTTTGTTTAGGCCTAAGCTGGGTTGTCCACATCTTTAAAATAATACCGCGCCTCTGCTCCACAAGAAATTCCTCTACAGATCTTGTCCTTCCCTTCCCCTTTTTCTTTTCTTTCTTTCCTTCCTTCCTTCTTTCCTTCCTTCCTTCCTTCTTTCTCTCACACACTTCATGCCTCTGTGTGTCTGTCTTCATCCTTTTCCTTATCATCCCAGCTGAGAAAATAAACATTTTCATTTCTCAGTCTTTTACTCATCTAGTACATTTTGCTGTCGAGTCCAGCTTCAGAGCAGGTAAGACTGCACTGGGGAAGGAATCTAAGCAAAAAAAAGGCTGGCAAAAAGCTTTTGGGGGCTTTTTTTAAGCCGGCTACAGCAACCAAACCTGAGGCCGCACCGGCAGCTCCAGGGCGGACACCCGAGATAGCGTGGGCGGAACCACCCTCAGCGGCCCGGCGATTTTAAACACGGTGATCAGCTGTTAACTGTGCCCTCAGGGTATAAGAAGCCTTGGGGAGGGCGGGGACTAGTCTCGGTTCACTGAACGAGAAACCTAGAAGGGTAAGTCTTTGTTAAAAGGCAAGCACTTAAAAGACTTGTAAACTATTCCGTGCATAGCTTTATTGTAGAGCCAACTATGGTTGCCACCAGGTCAATGGTTGTTAGAAAAACTGTGGGCACCCAGACAGAGGCCCCAGGTAGGCATGTGGGTGTCCAGGCCTCGGGCTGCAGAGAATGCTGGAGCCTGGCACTGGCCATGGAGGGTAGTGGAAGTGACACTTGTGTCCGATGTGACCAGGTGAGCGATCTGCTCAGCCTGGTGGCTGAGCTGAAGGAGGAAGTAGAAAGGCTGAGGAGCATTAGGGAGTCGGAGAGAGAGACAGATCGGTGGAGTCAGGTCCTGAATGGCGAGCAGCAAGCTCCGCAAAGAGCTGAATATCCCCCCACCTCTGGCCATCAGGCAAAAGGGGGGGACCTAAAGGATAGGGAGGAGTGGAAGCAGGTGCCTGCCAGGAGAGGAAGGAAAATCCCTGCCTGGCCTCCCTCACCTGCCTGGTTGCCCCTGCAAAACAGGTATGGCGCTCTAGACAATGAGAGCCAGGCCAAGGAAGAGTCAGTGGAGGGTTCACCCATAGGGCTGTCTAGGGTGAGTCACTCGGATACACGCATTAGGACTTCTTCATCTAAGAAAAAAAAGGAGGGTAATCGTAATTGGAGACTTCCTCCTGAGGGGAACAGAGGGCCCTGTCTGCCGCCCTGATCCGACCCACAGGGAAGTCTGCTGCCTCCCTGGGGCCCGAGTTAAGGATGTTATCAAGAAGCTTCCTGGTCTGGTCAAACCCACGGACTATTACCCGCTTTTGGTTATGCAGATCGGTAATGATGAGATAGTAGAGAGATGGCCAGAAGCAATCAAAAGGGACTTTAGGGCACTGGGGCGGATGCTAGAAGGATCAGGCGCACAGGTTGTGTTTGCCTCTATTCCTTCAATTATGAGGGAAAATAGTGGAAGGTTTGACAAAGTGCAGCAGATTAATACTTGGCTAAAGGGGTGGTGCCAGCGGTCTAGCTTTGGATTTTTTAAGCATGGGGAGATCTACAGGGCACCTGGTCTACTGAAACAAGCTGGGGTTCAAATGACACAAAGGGAAAAAAGGATCCTTGGTCACGAGCTGGCGGGACTCATAGAGCGTTCTTTAAACTAGATATGAAGAAACTGAACTGAAATGCACAAAACCAAGATACAAAAAAACCTTTCCCAGCAAATCATAATTTTGGCAAAAATTAAGAGAAATGCACATTGCATGTGTGTAAAATAGATTGTGATGTGTATTTACATAGAAAGTGTTTATAGGTCCAAGAGTCAGCAAGTGCTTTTTCTTACATATTTAAATAGTACTAAGATAAGCATTAAGCAGATTGAAAAACCATAAGAATTGGACCTGATCACTATATCAAGAATGGAAGTCCTCACTGTTAATTTGCAACTCATTTTAGCTTTCTGAAAAACCTTAGGGACCTCATAATCTTTGCCTGATAAGAAGTTCTGATCAAGAACTTCTAAGCTCTTGATTAAGAATTTCAGATTTCTTTTAATATATTTTGAATATGTATGATTTCTTAAGGATTGTTCTCTCTTGCTAGATTCATTCCTTCATCATAAAGGGAAAAAAATTAGCTGCCATACTTACATAATCTATTAATATTTGAGTTTCTAGTAAACTCTTTTTTTTCTCAAATGTAACTCGACAGTTACTCAGAACATCAGAAAAAGGAACATACAGTACCATACAGTGTCTACGGGAATCAAATCCAACAAGTGAAAGTACCATAAAGTTTGGAAACAGACTTTGAAAGATAGTTTTGCACTATGGTTGTTGTCAACATTTACATTAATAAGAAATGACACAAGATTTTCCAAAGAAGATTTTCAAGTTTTCACCCCAAGGCTTAGAGATTTCAAAGTGTCAGAGATTTCTGATTTTTTTCTTTTCTTTTAAAGCCAGAACATTTAATTTTCCCTTTCTTCTTCCATATTAGATCTGGAGCTACCTGTAAAGAAGATTTTGAGAAAAGAAAAACTTTTAACATAAAGTTCAGCATAAAAGATTTCAGGCCAAGTGAAACAATAAAGAACTTAAAAATTTTATGTAACAGGGTCTTATGTTTAAACATCAAGAAACACTAATAACTGCTGGCACAGTTATTTGGCTTTACTATGGTAAAATCTTTTAAGTAGTGACTGTTCCTAAGTATGTATTTGTTCAGTGTTTGCACAATAGATCCCTTTCATTATTGGAATCTGAATAAATTTCTGTAATACAATAAACAAACAAATAATAACAAATGAGGAGTGTGTAGGAAGGAAAACAAATATAAAGCCCTGTGATGTTATTTTTAATCCTGAGGTATCTAAGATTGCTTTTTAAACAATGCTATAACATTCAGGAAATATACAAAAATCATTTACAGGCTGATGAGATTCTCAACGGTGAATTGTATGCAAGTATTCTGTTTGCTGTGGGAGAATCTATCAAAGACTATGCAAGCATATTTAAACTTGCAATGTGAAAAATAACAATCTTCTTTGCAAATGAGTTTACAATCCTTAAATTCAGCTTTAACACTAAGATGTAATTGAACTCTATTTTCTGTATTTTAGTAACTTTGCTGATGATTCTCAATGACCACTTCTGGCCCAGATTAGGTTTCCTGTAAAAGATGAACATCTGAAATTAAATCAGCAATATCAAATGCTGTAATTTAGTTTTATCCAATTATTAAAGATATAAAAATGGATTATATTATATGCTACTATTGCTTTATGTCATGTTATAGAACATAATGTTCCATCAGTGCAGGAGTAATGTCTGTCAGGAAAGGACATAGTAATGGTAATGTAAAGCTGGGCAATCAACTAGCTTTGAGAATTTCTTGAAGGCCAAAGCTGCATGATGAAAATTTTGACAGTTGAAAAAATAAGAAATGTTCTGCTATATATAACAGCAAACAACTCCCCTCGTTTTCCCCATTATTTTGAAAAGAGGATGAAAAAGACCATTCACAGATTCAAATCTAGGATTTGTTTTTAATCTACAAAACATTTTCTGGAGGCAGAGAATGCAGAACTGAGCTAACAAAATGTTTTAACTAACTCCTTAGTTGGGTCCTTCTCTTATCCTTTTTGAAATGTGTTCTTACCAACACCCTGCTGTGCCAGCATACTATAAATGACTAAAAGAAACCGGACACACTGGGAGGAGAGAAATGGAGGGGAAAGGGGAAAAAAAAAAAAAAAAAGAAATTTAAGCTAAAATGATTGGAAATAAAGATGGATTTGTGAGATGCACATTGTCAAAACAACTTATTTTGGAACTGAATCCTGCAATGTAAATGCAGTCAAAGGATGAACCCTGACAAGGAAATATTTGACAACTTCGTCCATGTAACACATGGCTTTATAAACGATGTTCATATTTAGAAATAGAAAGTTAGAAATTACTTTGATGGGAGTTATTCATGTTAATAATGAAACAATATACCTTTAAGCTGAAAAATATGAATACATTAGTTTTCACAAACCCTGTGAATAACTACACAGTTAGACATACAAATTTAGGTGTGTAGTGATTAAGTTTTTATTTGATAAGTGACAACTTAGTCTTAATAGTTTCTAGAGCTTTTTCTCGCTGAAGATATTCAAAATTAATATTAAAAAAACAGATTACACATATTAATAAACTACCAGTCTTCATATATATCAGAAGTACTACTAGAAACTAGGAATAGCAAATACTGTAAGCACCAGTCCCAGGAACAGAGTCAACATTTAATATAACTAAACTTAAACAGGATCTAATATTTTAACATTTGTCATGCTTATGCTTACTACAAAAAAAAATGAAGAATTATTGGTCTAGATGACACAGAACAGGCAAGGGCTGAAGGAATGCCCAGGTGTATGTTAAATGGTACTGATTGGACATGTATAATTTGCTCCCTTGTGTAGTATACTGGGCTTGATTTACTGACTAAAATTAGATATTTAGTGCCATTTTGGACTACAATTTCTAAGTCTTCTTCACACAGCTGGCAGCTATGTCTCAGGCTATCTAGGAGGCAGACTTGAGGAATGGCAGCCAAAGGCCAGATGAGACATCCCAGATTTAGGTAGCGAAGCCAAGTCCATATGTTTCAAAGAGAAACCTACAACTGGCTACTACCTGGAAATGAATTTCAGCCCTGCTACTCTTCCTGTTCCTTACAGCTACTAGGAGATTGCTGAAGATAAACCCTAAGAAATATGTGTGCATTTAGATGGTTATGAAAAACTGCATTGCTCTAGGAACGTTCATAAACTGGGATTTTTTTTTACTGATATGACTGAAAGATAGTTTACACTGAAAGGAAATTATGTAAGAGTATAACTAAATTATATACATTACAAGACAAAAGATGTGGAAGGCAAGGATCAGGAAGCCACTTTGAACAAAGAATTTCAAAAGATAACAAAAGAAGGTGGTAGTTCACAGGGGTGTCTTAATGGCATATTATCAATAAAAAATGAGTTGCATAGAGAAAGATTAAAATTCTGATAGATTGTTGCTATAGAAAGAAGAGCAAGGGAGGAAAAGCTAATGCAAACTACATGATTGCAGCTATTGAGGAACTCTTCCACCAGGCAGGCCTACCCCTGATCAAAGCAGTCTGGAGCAGCAAAATAACCCTGTTGTATTAACCATATTAAAACCTGTCCAGTTGCACTGGTGTTGGCAAAGACACATCTTGAAAGAGGAGATGGAAAGAATAAACTTTCTATAATAAAGCCTCCTACTCATTTATCTAGTTAGTTTAATCCTTGGAGAAAGGATAAAAGAGTCAAAATTACTAAATTTGTAAAGCATAAGCACTGAGAGTTGCCTAAAACAACTGGTCAGCATAGCTGAAGGTTTTTTTAAAAAGAAAGTTTAATCTTCCTGTGTGAGAAAAGTAAAGACCTGCTGCTTGAGAGGTTTCATTCAGAGAGATGGGGAAGTTCACAGGTGCAAATATCTGTGTAGCTATGACAACAGTCAGAATCTCATTTGGGGAAGTAGGAAGCCAGAAGCTTGGCTGCCAATCCCTGCCACCAGCAAAATTAGTCTCAAGGCTTAGTGAAGAAGCGATTATTTTTTTAATTTATTTCTTGCATATCCAAAAGTATTTCAAGCCAATTCAAAGCACAAATTAATCAAAATTTCAATGAAAAGACTAGAGAAAAATGCTTTAGGTCAATTTTCCTTTTTTCTCTTTTTGTTTTTTACATCAAAGGAAACTGTTTCTCTTGATCTTGACAATTTAATATTCTTCAAAATAAAAAAAAATAAAAGAAAAATAATTCATATACATAAAAATTTTAAATGTTGGGCAGTTTCATTTTCTTTTTGTGAGTGAACACACACACATTTGTTTCTCCTCATATAAATAAATCTATATGCATTTAGAAAGAGTTAGTTTTCATTTTCTAGAAGCTACTTTTTACAAAAGAGTTTTGATCAGTTTTTCATGCACTTCTAGCCCAAAATGTATTTGTAGTTCAGAAAACTACAGAAAGAAGTTTTCCCTGTCACTCCTCAATAAAAAAAAACAAACTGATTTTTAACTTTATTTGTCCATTTTAAGCTGCTGTAGCCTAAACTAGATTTAGTGATAGTCAGACAAAAAGACTCAAAAATAATGTAACTTACTTCTGACTACATAGGTCTGCAACTGTAAAGTAACAACTAAGTATGTACACTAAAATAACTTGATTCATCATCTTCAAAGAGACTAGTTGCAAAGACAGAGTAAATTGTAAATTTCATTGTAAGTATGATTTTATGATGTCTAAGTAGTGCTTTAGATTTTGCTATATATTATCAATTCTAGTTTGTATGTCTGTGGTGAATATGCATCTGTTACCACATTTTAGAAAGCCAATATTCTATCTTATTGCAATTGAAATCTACCAAAAAGATTGTTAATACTACAGAAAACTCGGTTTATGATATTTTATTTTTTTTTTTTTAATTTAAGGGCTGCTGTTAACCTTTTGTTTCAAACCAGAAGAAAACATCTTTAATCAAGTTCATTCAGCATTTAATGAAAATGCCTTTTGGTCTACATGAAGAAAATTGTATGAGTCATGATATGAATAAGAATATGAATATGAATATTATAGGAATACTATACATGACATAAAAGCTGTAATAACTACAAAAAACTTTCATCAGGGATTGTATTTGGCTATTTTAACAGTTGAAATAATTGTTAAAAGACCCATAAAACTATTATTTTTCAGAAAGTTTTCTTCCTATTTAGAAACCTTTCATGAACAAAGGCAGTCAGATTGTGTAGATAGCTCGGGGTAAATAACTGACATTGCTGTGTGTGTAATCAATAAGCAAGATAATAAGCAATATGCCTAAATATCACAAAAGATTTTTCACCATCAGGGTTAAGCTCATGAGCTCTTCTTGCTTGAATTACAGGCCTATGCCCATTAATTTGCAGAATTAGAAGTCTCTAATTAAACTTACAGCCCAGTCAGTTGGTGGTCATGGGAACTCATTGCTTAGAGATGAGAGTCTCAGAACAAAACTTAATCTCTGTGAATAATTTAGATATCACCATGATTAACGTACAGATGGGTCTGCATCTGTATATTTCTTAATACCTTTCTGTGTGGAGGAACAGGCAAGTTTTTCAGTAACCACAAAGTTCGTTTCAAAGCATGTCCCAATTAGATTAATATTCCCTCATTTCGCTTCATTTTCTACCCCTAACTCTGAGACAGGATTTAAAATACATGTAGTGGATCTTGTTGAAACATATTTTTAGTAGTTCTGAATGTCCCTTCAGTGAGTCACTTCCAAAGATTTTATTGTTTCATCAGATAGAGTTTTCAACTCCAGACTCTTAATGTTTAACTCTATTCTGTCATGGATTTTTCTTTTCTGATGAATGATAACTTTTTTCTCCTTTGAGGCACATTGACACTTGTTTGTCTGTTCATACTACTCAGCTAATCTGGCAAAGTATACAATACAGGGGCATTCATACTTTTCAGTTCATATTTCCTTTTTGTTCTGCTTGTATTTGTACATCTTTCAGTTCAAGTCCAATGTGATTCCTACCTCAGTATATATTTCTTTCATTCGTTTTACTGGTAATGATCTTAAACAGTTTTCACACATAGGACTGTTTAACAAATGTGGTTCTCAAGGTACACTTCTCAGGGTTTGCTACCCCAAAGTGTATTCTCAAAAGTCGAATACTGTGAAAGGAGAGATTTTATTTTAATTTCATGAAACTGGAACTGCAATTGTAGACATAACAAGTCTAATGTGTAAAATAAATACAAAGTTTATAGAAGATACCTGGTGTTGTTCTTCTCCATGTACAGAACTACATGAGCTTCCTGTCAGCCCATTTCTCAGTTAAGGTCCTTCTGAATGTCAGTACAAATCTCTGGTGTATCAGCTATTCTTTGCAGTTTTGTGTTAGCAGCAAACTTGCTGAGGGTACACTTTGCTCCATCATGTGTTTAATAAAGTTTTCAGCCATTTGAACAATACTTTTTCTTTGGATTTCCTGACAAATAAAACTTTTTAGATATCTGGGTTAATACAGAGAAAATATTTTTTAAAAAATAAAAATATGACAGGAAGAGCTGTATTTGGGGTTTTTTTTGCAGTATTACAAATACACTTTTATGACAAAATAAAGAGAGATTATATTCCTTGCTGTGCAGAAAACAATGTGAAGTAAAAGTCATGTGGTTCCATGATGACATGAGATATTCACTGTTCAGCTTCAGGATAGTGGATAATATATCTTCCAGAACAAATTTGCAAGAGCCATTTCTTCATAACAGAGCTTTTCTCTACATATTCCTTGAGATGACATTGTTTTAAGCATCTATAACATCTATAAGGAAAAAAAAACCCAACAAAACAGAAACAGGATGTGATGATTTAATATATATTTTTTGCTGCATTTTAAGACTTTTATTGCTATTATCATAGGAAATTAAAAGCTGGAAAGCACAGAAGATTGCTAGAAGGAAAGAAATAGTGGGATGTGAGACGTATCTAAAAAGAATTTGAGGAAGGTTAATGAGTACTGCTTTTGGAGAAAAACAAACTTGGAAAAAGAGATGAAAGAGATCAGCAGAAACAGAAAGCATTATGCAAAGAGATGACATATTAGCAGCAAGAAAGATAAACACGTATATGATGGTTAGTTTCTGATCCCAGGAGAAGACGGAAAGTCTAAAGATTTTTATTCCCCGCAAGGGCACCTAATGGAATTCTGGAAACTTGTCCACGATCAAAACTAGATCTTAATTTGATTTGATTTGATGTGAGTTTTCTCAGACACCAAATTCACTGCTAAGTTCCAGCTTTGCTTAATGGGTAAAGCTGGATACATGAATACTTTTCATTATCGTTGTAAGACAGGCTACTTAAAAAATACCACTAGTAGCTTCATTATAACCACTCATTTTGTGCAAAGGTGTACTGAAACCAATTTATTTAAATATTCAACCTTTTTACTTTTTTCAAGCTGAATATTAAACAATAGGACAAATTTAACACATCTACTCATATATAGCTCTATTAATCTTGTCATCTTCAGTGGGATATGCAGAATGGAAATCAGTTGTGATTTTTGGATAAATGGAGAAAGTCCTATGATTCTTCACCAGTCCTTCACATGGAAATGTTCTTTGCAAGCTTGTGCTGATTTAACAGTTTATAGCAAGACTGAAATGATGAGCACAAATTTTGTAATTTGTAAGAGTTAAATCCAAATCCATGGGTCCCGATGGGGTGCATCCACACGTGTTGAGAGAGCTGGCTAACGTTGTTGCTGAGCCCCTCTCCATCATTTAAAAAAAAAACATGGAGAATGGGAGAGGTACCTGAGGACTGGAAGAAAGCCAGTATCACTTCAGTCTTCAAAAAGGCCAAGAAGGAGGACCCAGGCAACTACAGACCAGTCAGCCTCACCTCCATTACTGGAAAGGTGATGGAGCAGCTCATTCTGAAGGCCATGTCTAATCAAATGGAAGAAATGATGGTTATTAGGAGTAGCCAACATGGATTTACTAAGGGGAAATCATGCTTGACTAATATGATATCCTTTTATGAAAACGTGACCAAATGGGTAGATGAAGGGAGTACAGCACGTGTCAAATACCTTGACCTCAGTAAGGTTTTTAATATTGTCTCCCATAACATCCTCGTAGGTAAACTCAAGAAATGTGAGATAGATGATTGGACTGTGAGGTGGATTGTTAACTGGTTCAACAACAGAATTTGGAGGGTTGTGATCAGTGGCAGAGTCAAGCTAGAGGCCTGTGGCTAGTGGTCTTCCCCAGGGATCAGTACCGATACCAGTTTTGTTCAGTATCTTCATCAACGACCTGGATGAGAGGACAGACTGCACTCTCAGCAAGTTCGCTGATGATACAAAACTGGGAGGAGTACCTGATACACAGGAAGGCTATGCTGCTATCCAACGTGATCTAGACAGTCTAGAGAGCTTGGAGAAGGTGAATGTCCTGAAGTTCAATAAGGACAAGAGTAGAGTCCTGCATCTGGGGAGGAGTAACATCAGGCACCAGTACAGATTAGGGTATGCCCTGCTGGAAAGCAGCCCCATGGAGAAAGACCTTGGAGTCTGTATGGTGTTTGCCTGGCCAGATTTTGGTGGCGGGGGGCTCTAGGGGTGGCTTCTGCAAGAAGCTGTTAGAAGCTTCTCCTGAGTCTGATAGAGTCAATGTCAGTTGGCTCCCAAGATTGACCTGTTGCTGGCCAAGGCTGAGCCTATCAGTGATGACAGGATAAGAACACCTCTGTGAAAACATATTTAAGAAACAGGGAAAAAAGAATTGCACCACACAACAGTTGGCAAAGAGATACAGGAGTGAGAATATGCACAGACACCAAAGTCAGTGAAAAGTGGGGGAAGGATGTGCTCCTGGTGCCAGAGCAGAGAGTCCCCCGGGCTGTGGTGAAGACCATTGTGAAGCAGGCTGTCCCCCTGCAGCCATGAAGGTGACAGTGTGTAGATGTGCACCTGCAGCCTGTGGAGGAACCCATACCGGAGTGGGTGGATGCCTGAAGGGGGCTGCGACCCCGTGGGAAGCCCACGCTGGAGCAGGTTGCTGCCAGAGCTTGTAGCCCGTGGAGAGAGAGAAGCCCATGCTGGAGCAGGTTGGCTGGTGGGACTTTTGTGATGCTGCAGGGGACTCGCGCTTGAGCAGTTTTCGCCTGAAGGACTGCACCCCATGGAGAGACTCATATTGGGGCAGTTTGTGATGAGATGTCCCTCGTGAGAGGACTCAGGGAGAAAGTTGTGTGAAGATCGTTTCCCATGAGAGGGACCCCACAACAGCCCAGAGGAAGAGTGAGGAGTCCTCCCCAAGAGGAAAAAGGAGCAGTGGAGACTACATCGGATGAACTGACTATGGCTCCATCCCTTCTCCCTCTGTGTCACTCGCAGGGAGGAGATGGATAAACTGGGATTGATGTTTTGTCTGAGAAGAAGGGAAGTATGGGGGGAGGAGTTATTTTTTTTTAAGATCTGTTTTTATCTCTTACTACTCTTCTCTGATTTATTTTTTAATAAATTTAACTAATTTCCCCAAAATCGAGTCTGATTTGCCTGGGATGGTAGGTGAGGGTGATCTCCCTGCCGTTATCTCAAACCATGGGCCCTTTGATATATATTTTCTCCCACTGTCTAGCTGACAAAGGGGGATGATAGAGCGTCTGTGTGAGCACTTGGCCAATAGCCAGGGTAAAACCGCTACAGAGTCTTAGTGGACAATAAGTTGTCTCACATGAAGAAAAAGTGAGAGAACTGGGGCTGTTTTATCTTGAAAAGAGAAGGCTGAGAGAAGACCTTATTGATGTATATAAACACCCGAGGAGTGGGGGTCAAGAAGAAGGGGACAATCTCTTCTCAGTGGTGCCCAGCGATAGGACAAGGACTAATGGGTTTAAGCTAAAACATAGGAAGTTCTGCCTCAGCATGAGAAGAAATTTCTCTACTGTGAGGGTGATGGAGCCATTGCACAGGCTGCCCAGGGAGGTTGTGGAGTCTCCTTCTCTGGAGACTTTCAAAACCTGCATTCTTGCATGGCCTGCCCTAGGTAATCCTGCTTTGGCAGGGACGTTGGACTAGATGATCTTCAGAGGTCCCTTGCAAACCGTAACATTCTACAGTTCTATGATTCTATTACATTTAAGAATTTTTTGCTGTATGTGTTCTATGCTTTGTTAAAGGATCCCTTAAAATCTCCTACCAAGGTGATAATCTCTTTTTCTTTTTATATATTACAAGAATGCACAGAAATAATCGCTCCTCTAGAAAGTCTGGAATCACAATAGACCTGCATATAGAAAATCAACAAAGAAATGTCTTTAAAGCAGGGCATTTTTTATTCGATTTTTTTTTTTATTCTTTCTTTAAATATTTCTATAAACTATTTGCTAACATTACTTTCAGGAACAGAACTTCACAGATGTAAAGAAAGCATCAGCTCTTAGATAATCCTAGAAGAAATATTTCAAAGCACTGAAAATTTTACCATATTATCGGCAGGTCTTTTTGCTTTGAAAAATTATTTGAACAGCTTTCTTATTTTTGCATCATTCAGATAATCCACTGATTATTTTCGATTGTATATTCTCATTTTATTTCTTTCTACTGTAGTTTACAAGGATTTTAAAAATCTTTAATAGCATTTAATTAAAGTGACAAAGGTTAATTTAATTAGCATAAAGCTTAAAGTTCATGTATCAAAGAGGTATTAAAAATATCACATTTTAATCTAAACATTTACATTTAAATAAAAGGCACAAATCAGAATGTTCTATATTTCTTTCAGGTTGGAAAATAGGCAGAACTAAGATCCCAAGATGTCAGGCAGAAATTCAGACCCTGCAAGACAATGAAGGCATTCAAAAGTCAAGAGGCCCTTCCTTTGATAAGTGAAAATGTTCTTCAAGACCACAAAAGATACGTATTATTGCATCTTTTTTTTTTTCTCCACCTGAGAAGCCTATCTCGCGCTCGCGCTCGATTACAATCTATATTTAGTCAGAGACTTTCTTAGACATTGATTGCATCTCTAGTACAGCCTGAATCACTAGTCTTACTCTAAGCATGATGAACGCAATATGATTGCGCTGAAACTCATTAAAAGTAGAGATGGCGACTTTTTTTTTCGCATAATAAGCTTATGATTAAAGCATTTGCCCCTCAGTCAGAAAAGTGAATGTCTGTAGAACATAATATCCACCATGCCAAAGGACATATCAGAAAGAAGTATTTTTCTGCTTAAGTTATGTATCTGTTCAGCCAGGACTCCAGTATTCATAAATCCAGAAGGAAAAAAAGGTAATAGATTAGGGCCATGAGACAAAAAATACAGAAAAGTTCTTCTGTTCTGATTCCTCTTCTAGAATGATACTGATTCCTAATCAGTGTTGCTTCATTGAGGGGTATATAAAATGTCATTTGGTAGAACATGATGGCAACAAAGTATCTCCTGCAATTTTGAAAAGCGGTAGAAACCATGTGACTTGTGTAGATGGTTATTTTATGTACCGTAAATTCAAATTGTCTTTTTTATATATTTTAAGGTGCTTTCATGATATATATTTTTAAATTATATGATAGTATTTCTAATTTATTTGTTTGCAAAACTATTTTCTGTGCTCACAATCCTTTGAAAAGTATGGATATTATTTTTATTTTATGACACAGCATTACATGCATGCATATATACACAGTTCCCTACCCATACACGAACGCACATTATTAAGAATTAGAGAGGAGTCTGAGTGTGTATATTAACCTACATAAACATATATATATAGTGTTGGAGTAGTTAAATTTGGCTAGTTATTGGAGCATTCAGTCCCATACTGAGGAGTCCTCCTGTCACAGCCTTGTAGATACAAGGTTGGTTTGGCTTCATGTAGTCAGACGAAATCAGTACTGAGACTGAGCACGTATTCCCATTACTCTTTTTGGTGACTTTAACTCCAGGGACCATGGTCTGATCAGTCGTCTTGATTTGCTTGGGAGTAACAGAGTCAGAATACTCTGTTCTTCACAAATCAGTTTTCTTAGTTCCTCTGTCAAGCACTGCTCATTACAACCTCACAAAGTTTTTCTAGTTAATTTGATTAGCTTTATTCAACGTCATATGTATACAATACATACATGTTTAGCTCACTTGGTTGAGCGTGATGCTGAAACACCAAAGGTCGTGGGTTCGATTCCTGTTTGGTCCTCATATGTTACCTGATCTAGCTGAGAGACGTCCCTGTCCATGACAGGGAAGTTGGATTAAAGTATCTCTAAGGTCCCTTCCAGCCTAGGCCATTCTATGATTCTATGATTCTATGATATACACAAAACATCAAAAACTCTAAGAAATGTCTTGGATTATGTGTTCAAGTCTGATGTTTCACCTCAAAAGGATTCATCAGAAGTATAAAAAAGTTAACAAAAGGGACTTGTATATGTGCAATAGCTTCTGGGGAAGGAACAATTAAGTAAACAAAGAGTTTTCAGCCTGGAAAACCAGAAGATAATGAGGATATGTCTGTAAAGTAATGAATGTCATGAAGGAGGCGTACAGAGAGAAAATGCTCACTTCCTTTGAAAAAAGTAGCATATATCAAATGAATATGACAAATGGCAGGTTCAAAAGACCCCAAAAAAATGAATACTTAAATGTGCAGTGTGTAAATAAATTACAGCAGTCAGACCTGTAGCTGCTTGAAGTTTATGTGGATACAGAAAGGAACTAGGAAAAGTTGTGGAACAAAACCAAGAGCTGTTAAGCACAAATATACTGACCTCCTGAAGGCTGGAAACATGTTCTGGGAAACAACCACCCAACCCTTGCTCCGCTCTTTCACTCTTTTCTGGTGTTCTTGTATTCATTCAACAAGTTCATGAACTCTGCTACTAAGAGTAGTGGCATAGGTGCGTATTTGACGTCACGCAGGTTACTTTTTCTAAGTTTTTTAATGTGTTTCAAAATTGGGACATAAATTAACTTTACACATTATATTCTTCTTCCACATTGTCCTGGTTTTAGCTAAAAAACCTAATTCCATTTAGTGATTTTTATTTGCCAGTTTCGTGTCTTCTAAGAGGCTGCACTTTCTGAAGTTCGCAGCATGTTTGTGCAGACAGTGTGTGCTACTGGCAGTGATAACACCTGATGTTTACAGCCACTGCCTGGGACTGGGATGCAGAAAGGCTCTTGCTTATGCTTATTCCTATAGTGACCAAGGCCACTGCTGGCACTGGGGGTGCCGGATAGTAAAGGGGGTCACAAGGAAGTAAAGGGTTGTACCTCTGGGGGGTAATAGACAGGACAGGTGGCTAACAAGAGTATTCCATTCCATATATTTCATATTCAGTGTAAATTGAGTGATCATAGGAGTTTAGTCTCACTCTCTCTTTCTCCAATGGCCAGTGTCCAGGGAGGACTCTGTCCAATCTCCTGCTTTTGATGTGGATCCTGAGCTCCCGAATCCATCTCCCTGTACCCCAGCTCCCCTCACCGCTGAGCCTGGGGCTTCCCCAGTGCTGCTTGCTCTGCAGCATCAGTGGGGATTGCTATTGGAGGGGAGTCGGGTTCGATATTGGGCTTATATAGAGGGCTTATATAGTTCTTTATTTTTATCATTTCACTATTATTTCCATTATTGTTTCATTAAAGCTGTTTTAGTTTTTCTTTTCTAACCCATAAGTCTCTCTGCCTCATTCCCTTTTCCTTCCCATTTGGGGCAGGAGAGGGGGTTAGAGAGCGTCTGTCCGCATTTAGTGGCCAGCCCACGACACACATCTTGAATAAGCACTAAAAATATGCAAGCAAATGTTTGTATTTGATTCTTTTTATCTTAACCTAAATCATGTGGCACAGCCAGAGTATCAGGAACAAGATTTCTACAATAGCTTAAACTGTGTTAGAGCATATTTATATAAATATTTTAATATTTTACACTATTTTAGATAAATAAATCCCTCAAATATCTTTCTTAATAAGCAGTTTAAAGATGACTGTCACAATATAATTTTAAGATTCAATTTGGATTATATAATAATGATATTAACAAAAATTAGTTAGCAGATGTTTGAGATGGAATTGAGGTACTATAGTCCCATTACACTAATTTTTTCCCATCTTTGTTTCACATATATAAAAATGCAAAGCTGTTTACCCAGTTGCTGCACACAGTCTGTAAGATATAAGCCCCTCTCTAGCTCAAGAACAGAAATCCTAGAAAACAACCTAAAAAATTTAGAACAAATCCCGACATTATTTTAACAGTGAGCTGTGAAATAAAAAGTAACATTTGCCACCCACTGTTGTCTTGCTTTCTTTCTTTAAGTGGTGACTTCATTGTGTTAAATTGATGGAAGCTCTAATTATATATGATGAGAAGGCACAACAAAACATGTTTAGTTGCAGAAGTTTATTAGAGCATGTTCAATGACTTACTGTGATTGTATCTAAAGGTACAGATCACGCCCAAAGCATTACTGAAAATATCTAAAGGCATAAATCATGTTGCAGGTTTTGAAGGTCATCGTATATGATCCATGATCCCCAAAGACACTTATTTTTAGGTAATTTTTACTGCTTAGCCTAGCTTTGTTCTTTTTCTCTGGCTGCCTTTTTTTTTTCCTTCTCTTTTTTTTTTTTTTTCTCAAACATGCTTGTCTCCATGGGAAACTAAACAGTTAATGATTAAGTCAGAGTCTGTACACTGCTAACACTGATTTAAAAATCAAGCTTCATAGTTTCACTGAAGGGAACATCTAGTTTTACATTTGAAAATTTGAATCAATTATGTAAATGTTTAGGTTATTTATCTCTCTGCAAGTGATGTATCTTCTTTTTTCCTTTTCTCTGAACTGAACTGTACAGTTGTGTAAAAATTGCAAAGCATGTCCATGTGTTATGTGCAGCTTCTGAAAGACTTTCTGTTCTGTGTGGACTAGACTAAAAATGTATTAAATCGTTAATGGGGATAAAAACATTGTAGGGGCCAGCCTACACAGGTTATTAGGCTAAAATGAGTGGTATTTCATGAGAATCTAATAACTTTTTACAAAAGGTTAGAAATTTCTGAGCATACCAAAAGTTCATACACTGAGATAAAATTCCAGTAGGAAATTATTTTTTATTAAGTGTAGTGGTATTCATGTGTTTCATGGCACAGATGTACAAGCTAGGGGTATATTATGGGCTTGGGCCCAAGTGATACTAATTAGGTAGAAAAACCAAAATATCATAAATATTTTTCCCGTCTTCTTATTTCAAATACCAGGTAGTATAGGTTAGTACTTTAGCTTATTGTAATTGTGTCTTTTCTGAGAAACACAAAACTCTAGAAGAACTGATGATAATACACCGTCCTATTCTACTGATTGTAACTGAGTACGTGTCTTTGTGTTATACAAATTAAGGGACTAGAGATCATTGTGACAAGACTCTTCAGAAGACTGACAAGTCAAGCCAGTTTTAAACTTTAAAACAGAACCTCACTAAATTCATTCATTATCAGTACCCTTCATGCCAATAATTAATTATTATATGTCATTAATAATTATTACTATGCAGATGAAATTATTAGTCTTTCATATCTTAAGTTACCTGGGAGTACAAAATGCCAGAGAGGTGATGTTGCATAGTTGGTGCAGACGACTGCAGTCCTTGGCGGTCCTTGGTCACCAAGGTCAGGGTGATCAGACGTGAGAACTCATTAATGAGAGAAACCAAAACTGAAGTATCCCTCTCTTCTTTCTTCTCTGCTTTTCATTCTTTATGTCTGTTGTTTTTACGCTATTCCCCTTCCCAACTCTGCCAAAAAAATAAAAGAAGGACTCGTCTGCTCCTGATGCTGCTTAATCTGTTTTTGGTTTTGTCAGTCAATATACTAAGGATGGAAAGATGTCCTGCTCATTCTCAGTCTGCTCATTCTCAGTCCCTTGTATTTATTTTGTCCTTTGCCTGGCAATGTTTTAGCACTTTGGGGAACATTTTGACACTTGGCAGTCTCTTTCATTTGACCATACATATCTTTTTTTGCCACTTCAGCAGTCAAATCAGTCGTATGTTTTTGCCAAATACTTTTACGTTGCATCTGACTCTGCCATCACACGCATTACAAAATACACACACACTGTTGTTACAGCGTTCTAGTACAGTACACTTGCATACAGGTCTAAGATTAATATTAATTATACCCTGATTAACACATTTAAAATGTGTAAGTGCCACAGTCTCTGATCTGGTTACATGATATTTTTGGATCTATCCAGATTCTTTCTAAAGGTTCATCCAGGGTGCAGCAGGGTCAGTGTCTTAATTCCCATCAGGTGTAAGTTGCTAAAATGAGTATACCAATTTCTTCTCTTTTGTTTTTGTGTTTTGCTTTTTTTTTTTTCCTGGCTTGGTTTACACAATGGAACAGTCTAACATGCATCTACAGAATTGATTCTAGACAAAACTAAACATGAAAGTGCATTCCAGGCGCCCACCTAATCCACTGTGTTTAGAACTGACCATCCAGAACCTCAGACCTGGTTACCACCCCACTATGTCACAAGTCAGAGTGGACCTCTGAATGTTGTCTGATTCAGACCCCTGCTCCAAACAGGAGCAATTTAGGTCAGGTTGCTCAATGCTCTGTCCAGTGAATACCTCCAAGGATGCAGATCGCAATCTGTTTCAGCGTAGGACTACTCTTGTTGTGAGGAGGAGAAGAGCAGCAGGTGTGAGAGGAAAAAAAAAAAAAATCCTTATTAACTAATTGGAATTACCCTTGTTGCATCTTGTGCCTGCTGCCTCCTGCCCTATCACTATTCAGGCCTGTGAAAGACTTGGCTCTGTCTTTTCTATATGCTCCCATTAAATAGTTGAAAACTGCAGTGAGACTTCCCCCAGTCTTCTTTTCTTAAGAATGAACAAATTCTGATCCCTCAGCTTTTCCTTGCATACACTAGAGCTCTTCAAAGTGATATGTTTGGATTTTAGATCATTTGCCCAGTTTTGCTCCACAGATCCTCACTTTTTTTGGGTCCATACTGCCTGTTTTAAGATATTAGAATGGACTTAGATATTAGAATTTTTTAACAATGTAGTTACACCTCTTGCACTAAACAGTTTTAAATTTTAAATTTCAAAATACTTAATGGAGTAGAGAAAGATCATTAAGAATCTTCTACCACTACATCCTGACTAATATGGGAAAGATCTTTCTCCAATCATACCTAATTCTGAATGTCAATGTCATATTTTTTTAAGAATATATTACAACTGCTTAGAATTCTGTAGTTCATTAGTGTTTGAGTTCTTTTTCAGCTTTTTGCAACTATAATTTTCCTTAAAATTGTATTATTTGAAAAAATATTTATTACTGATTATTTTTGCAGGGTACAATTCCACTTAGTGAAATGTTTTCTGTTCAGGTTTTGATTCTACTGAAGATGTATCAGAGCTAAAGGAATCAACACAGAAAAAGAAATCTTTGACAGACTCTTACGTTCAGCCTTCATTCCTGTACCTCTGATTTTTAAAAGAGGGATAATTTAATAAGTGCAGTATGACTAACATTATCTATTACAATTCATGAATAATAAATAACCAGAAAAGTTTGTCATACATTTGGACATGTTAAAAAACCTGGTGCACAAGCTAGTGTCTTCTAAAGCATGAGTAATAAAGTGAAAGGCCAGCTTTTTTTACCGCTGCAAAATGAAAAAGTAATGAATTAGTTTATAAACAAAATCTTTCCATGTCCTGAACTGCATAGCTACAAGCAGTACTGCAACAGTTAATGTCAATTCATCAGCACAATAAAATATTTTAAATTTTAAAGGCAGTAAACCACTAGCTCATCTTTCAAAAAGATGTGAAACATTTTTCATGCCTTAAAACCTCTGAATTACAAATAGATATATTTCTATAAGACTGTCTAAGGAGCAGATTGTCACCAGTTATAAGTTCAAAAGAGGTGATCTTTCCGTCAGTTTAAAATTGTGGGATTTAGAGATTTTATAGTTAGTTGTTTGTTTCCTTATCCCCAAAATAGCTGTTTCAGTACTGTGAATAGAAGTTTGTTCCCAACATACTGACTTTGTTTTCACTTCAGAAAAGTGAATATATGACATTTAATTGTGATATTAAATTAAAATATAAAAGTTAGTTTTCCTGTTAAAACATTCAATATAAAGAACTTACAAAGGCATACAGACTTCTTCAAGCTAAAGATCAACATGAGGCATGATGGATGGACACTGAGTTGTATGACTATTCATTAAAGGATTGAAAGGATTGAAAATGTTACTATACAGTATTGAAAATGTTACTATATGATATTTCTATATATCAATCTATATATCATTGCAATACTGATAGAATCAGTTTCTAACAGAGATGACATGCACATGAGAAGCAAAATCTTTTCAAACACTGGCACCACTACGTTTACTAATGTGCCATTTTCTTGTGCCTAGTCTTTCAACTGCCCTAAATCTCTATTTATGCCAAATAAGAATGATTTCACTGGAAGAGTTAGTGCATTCAGCATCCTGTTTTCAGTAAGCCATTTACAAGAACAAGACCTCACCACAGATGCTGAAAGATATTGGCAACATTTCTGAAGGATGTGCATGTACCATTGAAATCAGACAAGAGGATTCAGAACCTTTAGAAATTTTACTCTTTTGAATTACATAGAAAGGGGGAATTAGTCATGAGCTATAAAACTTGGTCACTGAAAAACCCACTAATTAATCTATAAGCTGAACTCTCCATTGTAGTACTCTGTCACAGTATTTATGTTCTGAATTTCAAGAAATAAAATATTTTATAAGGTGGCAAGTTTCTTTAATGAATGATTATTGAAACAAGATACTGAAGAGTTTTAATAAGTTTGTCAAATTTGGTACTTTACTCTGTTTCTACTATGTAATGAAGTCTCTCCTGTGACTGCAGCACACACAAGCAGAACTTTTAAATGCAAAACCTAATTTTGGCAGGTCTAGGTCTAAGTCCCTTGGTTCTCAAGATTCTTCTTTATTTCGGGTTCTATTAGCACTGTACCATGCTAACTCATGTCCAAGCATATCCCAGAAATCCCTCTTGAGAGATTTAGCCATGTCACTTTGAAGAATACTGAAAGAACGGCACCTTTCTATACTTGTTCTTTGAGTCTTTTAAATTCATTGGAAATAGATACAGCCATACGAAGGGATTGAAGAAAAAAAAATAAGTAAGTTTGATGGAGAAAGAAAGCAATGATAATTATATTCAAATCCTGCTAAGAATGAAATCCCACTGATTTTAATGGGATCAGAATTGGACCCCACATCTCATCTAGTTAAATTTCAATATTCCAACAAAGAATGGTCACTGTTTTGAGACCAGTTTAATACTTGAAGTGGGGTCATGCATGCATAGCACGATGATCTTCATTCTAAGCTTTGAATTTCTTTGCATTAAGTTAGGTAATTTACTCTATTTGAATAGCTTCTGCAGTTGAAATGAATCTGTCGTTTTAACATTTAAATGAAGACTAGAAATAGAAATAGCTGGGTGCTGAAGAATGTACAGTAAACTGTTGAGCAAAGGATAGAAATTAAAGAATAAATGAGTTTTGCACACTGATCCTTTAGTTTAATGAAGGATTCTAAAATATAAAACAAAGGAACATTTCCCATCTATTCACACAGCTCATAATCTCTGACAGAACTCCACTTCACGTTTCTTCCACATTCTGCAGAAAAAAATGCCATTACTGGAGTTGCGTCATAAATGGGTGGCTGCTTGCTAGGAGGCAAGATAGGGAAGGAAAACTTCATAAAGCAGCAGTGAAATTTTCTTGAGATTTTACACTAAATAGTAGGGTTGCATACAGATGTGTCTTCTGCCTCCAGAAAAGACAGATATTGCTCCAGCATCTTTTATTTTGGATTTCACAAATATCAACTGAAAAAAAGAGCTCTACAGGTAAACTTGATTTATTCTTTTGTGTTCTCGTATTTGAGATTAAACCAGACTGAGCAGATGGGTATTGAGGAATTCAGTCTCATCTGAACGTGTCCCTTCATAAATTTCAAATTCACCAAGCGAGAAAAAGACCCACAGAGACACACACACACGCATGATACCATGGAACTGTTGAAACCTCTATAAGAAAATGAGGAAATGATGTATGTGGAGATCAGCTGTGAATGCAGAAATAAGACTGATGACATGGATCAGTGTTTTTCACTTAAACTGTTTTCCATTATACTACCACACAGCAACATCATTGTCTAGGATGGAGTTACCTAAATTAACATTACAGAATCCATAATAAAAGATGGAAAGGGATAGCCATTATTACTGTGGATAACTTAGCTCATGTTCATTGTCCATGATATCAACAAGATAAAGCTACTAACCAGTTAGATATAAGTTGTAGTTAGCAAAATTGATGTTAAAAATAAATATTGCTATTGTGGGAATATTTGTGTTAGTTA
The DNA here is from genome assembly GCA_020746105.1 of Trogon surrucura. Classification (NCBI taxonomy): domain Eukaryota; kingdom Metazoa; phylum Chordata; class Aves; order Trogoniformes; family Trogonidae; genus Trogon; species Trogon surrucura. Next base: position 37,762,175 of record CM036617.1, read on the forward strand.
GAATTAAAAGTCATAGCATTGAAAACCATCTTGCAAATATATTTTCTCATATTACTCTCCTTCAGAAACCCTACATGTTAATGATTGTGATTTTATTTAAAAATTTAAAATATATGAGACTGGAAATATTAACTGGGTAAAGTAACTCACATACATGTTCAATAGCAAAATCACAGAGTTACAGAATGGCTGGAGTTGGAAGGCACCTCCAGAGACCATCTAGTTCAACCCTCCTGCTAAAGCAGGATCACCTAGAGCACATCATACAGAAATGCATCCAGATGGGTTTTGAATGTCTCCCAAGAAGGAAACTCCACAACCTCCCTGGGCAGTCTGTTCCAGTGCTCTGTCGCCCACACAGTAAAGAAGTTTTTCCACATATTTAAATGAAACTTCCTGTATTCCAGGTTGTCCCTATTGCCCCTCATCCTGCCATTGGGCACTACTGAAAAGAGTGCACCTCCATCCTCCTTAAACCCACTCTTTAGGTATTTATAGGTATTGATATTGATAGCATCTCCTCTCAGTCTTCTCTGCTCCAGGCTAGCCAGTCCTGTCTCTCTCACCATTTCCTTCATAAGAAAGATGCTCCAGTCCCCCGGCTATCTTCATTGCCCTCCACCGGACTCTCTCCAGTAGTTCCCTATCTTTCTTGAATTGGGGAGCCCGGAACTGGACACAGTATTCCAGATGTGGCCTCACCAGGGCAGAATAGAGGGGGAAGATGACCTCACCTGACCTATTGGCCACAATATTCTTATTGTACCGCAGGATATCATTGCCTTCTTGACAATGAGGGCATATTGCTGGTTCATAGTTAACTTACTGTCTACTAGGACTCCAAGATCCTTCTCCTCCAGGCTGCTTCCAGCAGGTCTAGCCCTAATCTATATTGGTGCATGAGGTTGTTCCTCCCTATGTGCACGATCTTACATTTACCTTTGTTGAACTTCATTAAGTTATTCTCCGCCCAACTCTCCAGCCTGTCCATATCACACTGGATAGCAGCACAGGCCTCTGGTGTGTCAGCTGTCCCTCTCAGTTTTGTATCATCAGCAAACTTGCTGAGGATACACTCTGACCCCTCATCTAGGTCATTGATGAATATGTTGAACAAGATCAGACCCAGTACAGATACCTGGGGAACACCATTGGCTAAAGACCTCCAACTCAACCCTGTTTCATCGATCACGACCCTAAATAGAACTTTTAGGAAAGTTTCAACTCCTAATGGACATCTCAGATCTTATCAAGATCAAGATAAATAGAGGAGGTTAGAATGTGCATCCAAACACAATTTAATTGTTCACTTTTCATCCTCATTATCCACCACCTACATTTATACATTTACTAGTACCAAGTTTACACAGGTAGTAAACAATGGTTTGAAACACTTTATTTCAGAGGTTTTAATGTGTTATTGACAAAGAAAAAACTTGTTTTCTACGATGATGGGTTAGAGCACAATCTTCTAGCACAGTGAACAATAGGACTTGAATTTGTTCTCTTCTAACTCAAATATTAATGGTTTATATTTTCTGAAGCAGAAAGTTGCAAGTTGTGTTTCCCATGATGAATTAGTGTTGTTCAAAAGATCACTGTGCAGAATGCATATATGTTGCCATGGGTCATTACAGCAGTCTGTCAAGTGAGTATGTGTTTAAATAAGTTTTGCAACACTTTATTTAACAGGTTATAGCAAATAATGAACCTTACGGACCTTGTGTGAGATATTACACTACTAATGACTTACTCATATTTATAGAAAGCTGGGACCTACGTAGTTAAAAGCTCAATATGATATTTTTAGCATTTTAGTTTCTAAACTACAAATATTACTTAATGACTTTCTATTAATAACAGAATTTGATGATTAGCCTGAATCATTTATTATGCAGTTTCTTCTTAGCTTTAATGTGTAAAAGTAGCATTTATGCTCTAGAATATGCAAATACAAGGATTTCTCTACTAACTTTTATTTCAGACAATAATATTAAATTGTTATGCTACCTGTGGTCTTGAAAATAGCTGTTTAATACAGTTGCAGCAGCAATAGTAATTTTTCGGGTTAGTTAGTAAGATGTAAGGGAAATTGATTGCTATTCCTATTGCTTGTCCTCCCTCCCCAATCCACAATTTTAGTCAGATTTTTTTCTAAATTATTAACATATATCTGTAAAAGGAGTATCCGTTTCTTTCCATAATTGCACATTTTAACAGAATTAGATTTAAATAAGCAAAAATCCAGTGCAGTTAGAGGAATATCTGCTTGAAACAAAAATGCATCTAGAAATGCATAAATATTATGTAATTACTATTCTACATTATATTATAATGTCATTCAGACGCATTGCTGCTAAATTCCTACAATGATTTCAAGTAGAGTGGACATGCACCATGTTAAACCCATAAGGTCTTAACTTCCCTTCCATCTATTACTACATCTTTAAATATATATTGTTCATAATATAATATGTATTATAATGCTGATAATTGTATTTGAGGAAAAAAAAAAAGAAAAAATTAATTTAGTGCTACAATGTATGCTGCCTAGGTAGAGTCCTACAGAAGTCACCAGGATCAGGGTGGGTAAATGAACATGCTCATATACAGCCTTAGGGCTCTAGAAGATTATTTGCTAAGCGTATTATATTAAAATTCTGGCAAGTATCAGTTCTTCAACATATCAGCATTAGAGTTCCATAAAAGTTCATAATTTATCTCTTGAGGGGGAGTAATTTTTGGCTATAGTAATGTATTTCATCATCATTATAATAAATGAATATTTCATTCCCCCCAAATTATTGTAAAATTTATGAGAGTAAGATACCACCAAGTGCACATCTACATGTAGTAACTCATACTTCAAAGTGTACCATTTATTACATTGGGTTCTTAGTCTGTCAAGATAAATAAAAATAATATGCTTTAATATCAGAGATACCGCTCTATCTATACCCCAAGCAAAGCAAAAAAAAAGATAAAATAACATATTTATTTTTATACTTTTATTTTTTTTGCACATTGTAAGTAATGAAATCATTTTGTATACTATAAATGACATAAATCTTGCCAAATCATCCAAAGACAAGCTGATTTTTTCAGTTTTAAATTATCAATGCTTCTCTCATTTATAGGTAAGAAACATACAAATAATCTTTGTGTTCTGCTTACAGTTACATTAGTGCTGTCCAGTTGTTCATGCTGAAGTGACATGCAAAAACTTAAGTTTTCCTTCAACTAAAATCTCAGGTCACTTCTACTGCTATAGAGCTCTCAGTGTATGATTGGAATGGTTTCTGACCTTCATCAGGGATGACAATGTTTTAAATGGTTGTGGAAATATATATTTGTATCTTTCAACACTGAAACCAAAGCATTAAAAAAAAATATTAAGTTAAATTTTCATCCCATTGGAAAGTAATAGAGGTTATTAACAGAAAGGAGAATAAATTCTGTGGTAAATATTGTTGCAGTTTCTCAGTGCTTCACAGATACTAAAAACCGAAGGATAGAAAATGCAGCTGGCTTGTGGGCTGATAAGAATGTTGTGCCCAGTTTACATTATGGAGTATTTGCTAACTTTTAAATGATAGCAATATAGCACTGACAGTTGGCTAAATAAGACAAACAACTTCTTCCACACATAACAACAATTTATAATGAGGTAGTGGGAAAAACACTATCTTTTTACTTTGTTTTTCTTGCAGTTTTTGGAAATAGAATGTTAACTTGAATCTATTCCATAAATCAATGCAATCAAGTAATAACTTAGTTCTTTATCAATCTTTTCTTATAGCAGCACAGGATTCATGTTTGGAGAAATTTTTTAATCCTTTTTCATACCACTGTTGAGGAGAATATTTATTATGGGTAAGGTTCAGAAATCATTAATGATGAATCCACCAGATCTGTGACTCTGTTTTGCTTCTCTTTCTGTTCTCTCTTGATTTTAACAATAAAATCTCTCCATTGTGCAACCAATAACATTTTTTACTATTTATTTGGCACTCATGGAATTGTAAGCATATCAATCTCGTTAATACCACAAATAATTGATTTAGTAGTAATAGATAACTTTTCTACACATTTTTTTCAAAATTATTAGACAATGTACCAAATATACATTCTCTCGGAAGTCTGATATTTCATTTGGGCAACATTTATTATCTAGCACCCTCTACTTTTACTCAGTTTATTTTGCATCCTTTGAGATCACTAAAATGTATCTGACATCTTTACTATTTCTTAAAAAGGGGACTGCAAAATTTACTAATGGTAATGTAATATTGCAGTGTTTGCATAATTCCTTATGTTTTTTCTACTTGTAGTTTTCTGACTTATATAACATTCTGTTATTTTCATGCCAGGGGCTTGAATACCAAAACAGATAGAAGCATAGACAAGGGACATCCATGTCTGTTATCTCATGTGAAGATATTAGTGTAAGCAACTTCTCTGAAATTGCTTGTGTGTGATAATCCTATTGAGAACATTAAAAAGGACAAACCTGCCTCACAACCTTGTGAAAGCTTTTCAGAACCCTAAAGATGCACCACAAACAACCAGAAACCATCCCAGGCCTCCATAAGATGGTTGTACGGATTTGAATACTTAATATTCCTAATATCATAGAATCATAGAATCATAGAATGTTAGGGATTGGAAGGGACCTCGAAAGATCATCAAGTCCAATCCCCCTGCCATAGCAGGAATGCCTAGACTATGCCACACAGGAACGTGTCCAGGCAGGTCTTGAATGTCTCCAGAGAAGGAGACTCCACAACCTCTCTGGGCAGCCTGTTCCAGGGCTCCGTCACCCTCACTGAGAAGAAGTTTCTTCTCGAGTTTAAGCGGAACCTCTTATGTTCCAGTTTCAGCCCATTACCCCTTGTCCTATCAGTGGTTGTCACCGAGAAGAGCCTGGCTCCATCCTCCTGACACTCACCCTTGATATATTTGTAAACATTAATGAGGTCACCCCTCAGCCTCCTCTTCTCCAAACTAAAGAGCCCCAGCTCCTTCAGTCTTTTCTCATAAGGGAGATGCTCCACTCCCTTCATCATCCTAGTTGCCCTGTGCTGGACTCTCTCCAGCAGTTCCCTGTCTTTCTTGAACTGAGGGGCCCAGAACTGGACACAATATTCCAGATGGGGTCTCACCAGGGCAGAGTAGAGGGGAAGGAGAACCTCTCTTGACCTACTAACCACCCCCCTTCTAATACACCCCAGGATGCCATTGGCCTTCCTGGCCACAAGGGCACAGTGCTGGCTCATGGTCATCCTGCTGTCCACCAAGACTCCCAGGTCCCTTTCCCCTACACTACTCTCTAATAAGTCATTCCCCAACTTATACTGGAACCTGGGGTTGTTCCTACCCAGATGCAAGACCCTACATTTACCCTTGTTATATTTCATTAAATTTTTCCCCGCCCAACGCTCCAGCCTGTCCAGGTCTCGCTGAATGGCAGCACAGCCTTCTGGTGTGTCAGCCACTCCTCCCAGCTTGGTGTCATCAGCAAATTTGCTGATAGTACTCTCTAGTCCCTCATCCAAGTCATCGATGAATATATTGAATAATACTGGTCCCAGTACCGACCCTTGAGGCACTCCACTGGATACAGGTCTCCAACCAGACTCTGCCCCATTGACCAAAACTCTTTGGCTTCTTCCCCTCAGCCAGTTCACAGTCCACCTCACTACCCGAGAGTCTAGACCACACTTCTGCAGTTTAGCAGCAAGGATTCTATGAGCTAAAGCCTGAGGTTGATTATTTAAGCTACCTCACAAGTATATTTGCAGTTACAAGTTTTGTTAGCTTAGCTCTATGTATTTGTGGCTGTGTTTTTGTCTCTGCTTCTGCAAAATTTTTGTACCTCACTGATACTTTTCTATTTGATTGCAAGTATAGATTGCTATTCCATAAATAAAAGTTTCTTTGCTATTTAGAAACCATTACACAGACCCAGTGTTATATGGCACTAGGTAGCTGACAACACCCAGTCTTAGGAAAATATAAAGTAAACAGAACATTTTTGGAGATTTTACAGTGAATTATTTCAATGTACTTTTCTATTCTAGGAAAGAATAAGTAATATTTTTCAAACATTTTTAAAATGTGTCCCTCATGTTCTCCTTACTTCTTTTTACGCCACTTTACGAGGCCATGAATAGTGTATTGTATTTGTTTTGTTGTTTTTTGTTGTTGTTCTGTGTGGGGCGAGGTTGTGTTTGTTTTATTCTGATTTGGTTTGGTTTGGTTTGGTTTTTTTTTTTTTCACCCTATGTGTTTCTTATTCTACCTTAATACTTTGTGGTTTATACTGGAGAATTTGTCAATGTTCAGGAATTTCAGTGTAGGGGATAGCAGTTTACATTAGAGCGCACAGTACAGAAGGAAGATACTAGTGTTTCTATTTAACCAGCACTTTCCTGTAAAATACAAAAATAAATAAAAAAAAATACAAAATTAAATTAAAAAGGCTACAATATTATTTTTCTCTTAAATGTTATCTGAATTTATAGTACAATAGCATGCAATATATAATCTACTTCTAACATCCCTTAGAGTTTTTAATATAAAATTTAAAAAAAAAAGGTGAAATGAGGGTCTTCTATAATGATTGAGTAACTTCTCTAACTTTAAGGACATGTATTTCCCACTTTGGATTTAATATAAGCCCATACATAAGGCTTTTTACAGAAAGAGCATTAAGTGACTCTGTGGAATAAGTAAGCATTGCTATACCTGTATTACTGCTAGAGAGACTCATACAGAAATTGAATAAATGACCTGTCTGAGGAGGTTCCTGAAATAGAGCCTTCTTTTCGCTTTAAGTCTTGTGTTCCAGCTACAACACTATCTTACCTTTGCAGGAAAGAAAACACTATTTTGAGCAGTATATAGTTAACTTGTGAAATTCACTGCTGTGGAAGACTGACCCAAATAGCTTACTGAAATTCAGAATGAGAGTGGACACTAACAAGACAGAGGCCATCAGCACTGCCCCTCTTGCTCCATCTTCTTTTTAGCAGAATACCAGGGTGTAGTGCTTTAGGTAACTAAACCTCTTCCTGAGTTTCCAAGAACTCAAGTTGTTTATTTTCTGGCACTGTTTCACTCTCAAAGTAATTAAACTTATTGAGAGTGGTATTCAGCTTGACACTAAGAGATGGCATTCAGCTGCCCACAGTGCCTTTTGAGACACTCTAGAGTAACCTAAATGTCCTAGCTGAGCTTACAGATTTGACCAAAAAACCCCAAACATATAGGAGATCTGTGTCTTTCAGCAGTGTTCTTTAGGGTCGTCTTGGATGTTTTAGGTATCTCAAATGCCAACAGACATCAGTGCACTGGGTGTCCAAATGTAGAGGTCTACATTGTATCAGTGTTTACTGCATGTCAGTGTCTTCATGTAAAAAATGGGGTGTTTAAATTTCTTGTAGTTAGCACAGACACGGAGCTGCAAGAGCAATTGTTCAGTTGTTTCAGGAGATTATGAGTTTCTTATGAGTCCCTTGTCATGTGTTACTGCCTTCTGCGGATGGTGTGATAATCTAGATTGCTTTAAATTACATGATGTGCCATAGTATGATAACCCAGGTGAAGTCCTGGAAGTTTTCTCCGATGGTCTGAAAATCTCCTGGATGTGTATGTACAGGCACTTTTTTTTCTATCAAAGGCTCCTTAGTCATGGAGTTTAAATTTCTTTCTCCTTGTTCCCTTTTTCAACTACTCTTGTATTCTTGTTTTTACAGTAATGCCCACTTCTGAAGACTCTACAACACATAGGTTTAAATCATCTTAGAGTGGGAAAGAGATGGAACTCACACGTTATACCGAATAGACAAGTATTCAAATCACATCTGTATTTTATGAACACTATACAGGATGCTGCTTACGCTATTTTCTATTTCAGTATGTTTCTGTACTACAAAAAAATAGGGGAAAACTCATTTTTAGTGAAAGCTGATATTTAACATTTGTCTCCACAACCAATGAGAAGAGACAAATATATACTGTAGATGGTTTTCTGCCCACAGAGGTACTTCACTCTGTTTTCCTTATTGCAGGTGTAAGAGCTTGTATTTCTGTATTGTTAGATAGTATAAGTGTATCTGTGTATTCATTTAAAGTTAACATGGTAAGTCCCATACCAGTTTTTTTATATTTCATCAGCTATAATTAACATTAAAAAAATGATAAGTGGATGGTGGGATTGTTTTAATGTGCAGGTCAGCTTTAAGAACTGAAAAAAACCCAAAACTTCCTTACCTTATTTAACAGCTAGATTACTGTATTGTGCAGATGACACTAGTTACCCTGGACTGCATTATTTCAATGACATGACCTTTAGATTCTTCATCCTCTTTGAAAGGATCTTCCAAAGAGCAATGAAACATATTGCTGTCTATTGCTGTCTCCGAGGGAAAAGATTTTCTTTAATTTATTGAGATCATTTTCCCTGTGAAGCACTCAAGGCAAGTTTCTAGTCTTTTGTAAAAATGCATTTGTTCTTGATTAATTACAGTTTGGGGAATTAAGTCACGTACTCTGTTCTACTGGCTCTAAATTCTGATTCTGATACGTAAATCCACAGATGCATGGTATCTAGATGGACATGAAGAGTCTTAATTTTATTTTGTTTTTTGTGTGTAGAGAAATTTTTCCATTTTCCTTCTATACAATAAAATAGTAATTTTAATGTAACGTAATTTTATTGGTTTTTAAAACGTTAGTCTCCAAATTATGCTGTCCTGAGATAAGATATAGTAAGCAAGACTGATGACTAAAGATATTATTTAAGTATATACTGCTGTGACCTAGCTTTGATATTAATCTCTTTTTTTTTTCTTTTTTTTTTTTTTTTTGTATTAGCCCTTTGTACTTCACTTTTGTGATACACTGTTTGGGAAAAAAATTTACCACTATTAATATATTCCTAGAACTGATTCATTTTTAATATGCTGAAGTGTTCTGGGTTTCAAATTTTTTTTTGCAGGTAATAAGTAGGACTCACATACCATGGAAAAACTATTGTAATTCAGAAATTAGTTCCGTGACTGTTATATATTTTTAATTAATAAGGGGAAGGAATCATCCTGCCTATTTTTTTTTTCATCAGTACATCAACTTCTTTATCTGTAGAGTTCTAATTACTGTTAATTTAAACTAGAAATATCCTGTCATTAATTTTAATTTAATTATTTTTCTGTCTGTATTTTATTAAAACTGATTTTACTGTAGGCAGAACTAAAGCAGATAAATAGGAATGTGGAAAACAGGTTATGTATGTTGCATATCTTTAGTTACTTGTAGGAGTATTCCACTCCCATGTCTTTGGTGAGACCTCACCAGGAGTATTGTGTCCATCTCTGGAGCCCTCAGGACAGGAAGGATGTGAACTTATTTGAGTGGGTACATATGAGGGCCACAAAAGATTTTCAAAGGGCTGGAGCACCTTTGACAATGGAGACAGGCTGAAAAGTTTGGGATTATTCAGTCTGGAGAGTGAAGGCTCTGGGAAGACCTTACAGCATCGTTCCAGTACCTGAAGGGGGCTAACAGGAAAGCTGGTGAGGGATTGTTTACAAGCATATGTAGTGACAGGATGAGGGGCAATGGTCTTAAACTAGAGCAGGGTAGATTTAAATTTGATGTTAGAAAGAAGTTCTTTACTATGAGGGTGGTAAACATGGGAACAAGTTGCCCAGAGAGGTAACAGATTCTCAATCCTTAGAGACATTCAAGATCAGGCTTGACGGATTTTTGAGCAACCTGATCTAGTTAAAGATGTTCATGCTCACGGCAATGGGCCTGAACTAGATGACCTTTAAAGGTGTCTTCCAACCCAACACATTCTAGGATTCTATGAATCTATGATTCTATGATTCCATGATTCTAAGATTATAGCATTCTGTGACTCTGTGATTCTATGATTCTATGATTCTATGAAATGTAGTTTTCTAAGGCCATTTAGAAACAGTCATTTTGATCTACCAACATGAGCTGTGAAAAATCACAGGGCTGATTTTATGATATTTTAATTTAGGTTTTAAAGGTAAAAAATTCGTCTGAATTAAGACTTAGGTAATTACTGATTGAATAACATGAACAAATCTTTTTGGTGTAGTTTGCATTTTTCCAGTTTTTTTGCCATCAAAAAATGAGAAATTTGAAATTTGCGACTCCATATCCTTCCTAATTTTTTTCAATATGTGTCTTCTTTAATTATATGTCTTTGTTAAGGCAATAGTCATCAAGGAAATGTCTAAAGTTTTACTGTTATTTCATAAATATTTTCTTCTCCTGTCCATTATATCATTGTCTCTGAGAACTGATAAAGCTTTCATAAAATGCTATTGCTCAAAATCCTACAAAATAAATAAGTAAATAAATAAAACAAGTCATGCAAAAGAAATAATAAATATTTCAAACCTCTTGCTGCCACAAAAAAAAAAAAAAAAAGAAGAAAAAAGTTGTGTTAGTATCACACTATTGCAGTCATTGTCTAGTAGAGCTGAATAATACCACCGAATCACAGAATGTTAGGGATTGGAAGGGACCTTGAAAGATCAAGTCCAATCCCCCTACCAGAGCAGGAACACCTAGATTATGCTACATAGGAATGTGTCCAGGCAGGTCTTGAATGTCTCCAGAGAAGGAGACTCCACAACCTCTCTGGGCAGCCTGTTCCAGTGTTCCGTCACCCTCACTGAGAAGAAGTTTCTTCTCAAGTTTAAGCGGAACCTCTTATGTTCCAGTTTCAGCCCATTACCCCTTGTCCTATCAGTGGTTGTCACCAAGAAGAGCCTGGCTCCATCCTCGTGACACTCACCCTTGATATATTTGTAAACATTAATGAGGTCACCCCTCAGTCTCCTCTTCTCCAAACTAAAGAGCCCCAGCTCCCTCAGTCTTTTCTCATAAGGGAGATGCTCCACTCCCTTCATCATCCTAGTTGCCCTGTGCTGGACTCTCTCCAGCAGTTCCCTGTCTTTCTTGAACTGAGGGGCCCAGAACTGGACACAATATTCCAGATGGGGTCTCACCAGGGCAGAGTAGAGGGGAAGGAGAACCTCTCTTGACCTACTAACCACTCCCCTTCTAATACATCCCAGGATGCCATTGGCCTTCCTGGCCGCAAGGTCACAGTGCTGGCTCATGATCATCCTGCTGTCCACCAATACTCCCAGGTCCCTTTCCCCTACACTGCTCTCTAATAAGTCATTCCCCAACTTATATCAGCAGTCTACATGTAAAATATAGGATTTTAGACTTGATTTTCAGGCTAACAAGAGACATTGATGTGTAGTAGGGAATAAAGTCTTGAATGCGAGGGAATAATATACAGCTCACAGAAGGTTTAGAAAGATCAAAGAAGCCATTACAGGGCCAGCATTCAAACAGCAGGAAGGGAACCGTGGTGTTTGTAATTCTCCCAGATATTGTGGAAAAAGCCAGGGAAGGGATTTATAATGCAAAACAAAAATCTTAAAATCAATAGGATACTTTACTGGTATTCACAGTAGTGCCTCTAAAGTTTGGGGTGGAGAGGTTAATTAATCCATTAAAAGTCTGTATTTTAAATTCATTTGAGGTAAGCTGAACGACCAGTTTACGAATCTCTGTTTGTGAGATAACAGAAGCAGGTATCAATAGCTTTGAACTTGTGCATATGCGGATCAATTGCTATCTGGAAAACTGCTTTTAATGACAGTCAGAAAACTTTGGTGATGATTTAAATGTTTTTGAATGGCAGAATAGATACAGCTATATGTCTTATCAACCTAACACAACACTTCAGAATTGCACTAGTTTGAAACAAAATAAAAACCCAAAGAAAAGACTAGGAAAATGTTTTCAGGTTCATTTTAAACATTCTGGACATCTCTTAAATGTAATAAGGTATTTTGCCATTTATAAATCTACTGTTGTGTAATCAATGTATGCTTATATATTTCACTGAAATGTTATATATGGCGCTTTTTTTTAACTAAATATTTTGATCTGAAATTCTTGATAAACTACAAATATACCAACAAAGGGTATATTCAAATAGCAACCAAGAAATCTTCAGTTTAACCAAGCAATAATAGGTTTGTTAATAATAATAATGCCACTTGATTACTGTTTGCATCCTGTCTGAAAAGATCAAGGATGAAACATGACACTTGTTCACGTGATTAAAAATATTCAATGTCTGGTTTTACCACAGTGGAGAGATGGATTCTCTCTCACAAGTACATACTTTTCTCAACAGTCTTTTCTGTTTATGAGAAAGGAATTCCTATGTACATAAATCAGCATTTCAGAGAGGGAGATACTGCAGCCAGTTGTTCTGCACTGACATACTAAGACACAAAATCTGTCTTTTTATTTGTTTGTCAGTGCTTACATATTCTTAGAAAAGCAGAAGGTGATTGAGATAGTCAGCTTGCCTTCCTGACAGCATCAAGAGGTAGAGTTGTCCAGCACTGCTGATCAACACTCACACTAGAAAATAATGAAAAAAAGATGGAATCAGTCACAGAATGCGTTGGGTTGGAAGGGATCCTTAAAGGTCAACTAGTCCAACACCCCTGCAGTAAACCAGAACATCTTTAACTAGATCAGGTTGCTTAGAGCCCCATCAAAATATAAATAAAAAAAAAAAAAGAGATTGCAAAATTAAATAAACAAAAAGTAATGGATGAAACTTTCTTTATTTTTAGTGTCCAAACTTTTTCCATTCTAAATAATTGACATTTTCAGCCATTTCTTTGCGATTTTGATGGGTGAGGAAATTGCAACAATTATTTAGGAAGCAATCAGTACAAAGAGAAAGTGTGTCAACATTCTATTTTATAAGGTAAATCCTGACCCTGCCATTTCAATAATTTATTCAGTCTTCAGATTTCCTTAATCATACTGAGATGTACCCAGCAGGAATCTAACAGATCGTGCAAAAATCTTAATTTACTCTTTTCTTCTGTGCTTATATGTTTGACTGTTAAAAATACTTACCTCCCTTCCCTTCCTGCTCGTTCTCTACTTTCTGAAAAATCTAAATGTCATTTCCTTCAAGATTTTTTTAAACTTCTACTTGTTCTTTCCTCTTAAAAATAACAGTGTTAGCCCAGAATGCTCTTTAAGGAAACAAAAAAATCATTTTTTCCGCTTTCTTGATAAATTACACACCTGAGTGAATTTATTTACTGAATAAATAAGAAAAAATGTGTTAGCAATTTGGTTTTTGCAGACAAAGAACAAGGTGAGGTTTGTGTAGGGTCTTTTACCTGTGCTAGAAGCAGTACAGACTTTCTTCAAATGGACAAATTCTCTCTTTTTCCACAGTTTTGGGAAGAATTTCTCTGTAGAGGTCCAAGTAAATGGCTTCTTCTGTCCTGAAGGTGGGGAGTGCAAAAAGAACTGACTGCAAAATATCATGGCAGTTTTTGTGTTTTCACAGCCTTTACAGCTTCTGTTCCATAGTGTTTCCAGAGGGCTTTGTTAGTGAAGAAATTAATAGATTATCTTTCTACTTCACAATAGTCCTCCACTCTTTATTTCAAATTAGGAAGGTGTTCATGTGTTCATGAATTACAGAAAGTGTAAAAGTCAAGGCACTGACTTTTGCACAGCACTGTATTCTTGAAACGGTTATTCTGTATTGTTTCTGAAGCAGAAAGAGTGCTGAAAGTCAATAAAGCAGAATGAGTGAAAAAAAAAAAAAAAGAAATACAACATCCGTATTTCACAAAAGTTTCCATTTTCATTTACATGTGCAGCTCTCTTAGTCCTAATGAAGTCCATAGGGATGTGAGCATCAGTATCAGTTAGAGGAGCAAAATGATTATCAAAGACTGTAAACATCAAATCTGTGATCAACCAGCACCGCCAGTGGCTTGCAGCTAAACATAGCCCATAACAAACAGGAATGGTCATTGAGACACATGCAGATGGCAAACGTAGAGGTCAGAGAGCAGTGAAATCTGATTTACTGCCTGAATCAAAGAGAAGGGCAAGCCGACACTTACAGAATGCAACTGGCTAAGCTCTTTGTCAAGGATGATAACTGTTTAGAAGCTATCAGAGATCAGCAAACCCTCCAGATCTTCTGAAACTGTAAAAAAAGTTTTAACTTATGCTTAGCAGAAAATTACGCAGGGAAGTGAGGACTCTAGGTAGAGCAGTTTGGGAAAATGCACTGTATTCTCTAAGGAAAATATAAAAATCTGTTCACTTATATTGCACAGGGTGCAGGAAATAGTAACTAATATAAATAATCTTCACTCTGTTAGCTGTTTAATTAAAAAAATTATTCAGTAGAAGCTGTTATGCACTATCTTCAGTTTCCTTATTTATTTTCACAGAATTGGTACTGTTTTTTTTTTCTTTCATTTGTTCTATGCTTTATTTCCTTGGATTTTTGAGGAGATAACTTTGTAGTAATTGTACAAACTAGAGACACATCTTTTCCTCCTCACTAAAAAAATGAAGCAGAAACTGAAATGGCAACACATTTGGTTTAATGTTGACGGAACAATTTCACATAGAGTTTTCAAAATGTTCTGTTTTCTGTTTTGCTACCAGTTTGAGGACAGAAATCATGCTTTAGGAATAGTTGAGCAGAAGTATAAGGAAATTCTCCAGGGGAATTCGAAGGGTTTGGATTATTTCAAACATATCTGCAAGTTAACCTGTGGCTCAGTATTTACAGTTACGTTTACTGTTCTGAGAAATCATTTTTTTAATCAATTAAAATTTGTTGAATAATTATTTACTGTAAAATGTTTTTAGGACTATATTCAAAGATTTCTGAACAAGGCATGCTTACATGGGGAGGCAAATATAAACCAAAACAGATTTTTTTTTTTGTTCTATGTTGAATTCTAGTAATATAAGACTCTCATGGGCATACTATGTGCATTTGGGAAGTTGCATTATACACTAGTAAGGACAGTGATGTTGTAGTCCCAGATTCCCAAATAGCAAAGAAATAGCTGAATTTGAATCTTTTGTGTACTGCCAGACTTTGCCTAAGGCTTAAACAAAACTTTGACATTCATGCTATCATTCTGTTTTCTGCAATAGCTACCTATTTGTTTTCCTGTAACTTTATGTAACTTTCTGTGAATATAGAGGGTTGGCATATTTCTAACTCTTCTGCTTGCTTCCAAATCTAGATGGTCAATGAATTGATTTTCAGTAATATGAAAACATATTAAATTGCCTTCTTACAGACACTTAGAGCACTTAGTAGCCACCTTATCAGATGATCAGCACCATCTTTCTTTCTCATAACAGACCTCAAAATCATGCCTAATATTGTCAATAGGCTTAACATTTTTCACTTTTTCCTTCCAGAACTGTGTTTCAGAAGATGGATGTACCTGTTTGGAGGTCTGGAAAATTCCTCCAAACCAAGGGACTGTCTTATTTCTGAGATTTAGAATCATAGAGTCGTAGAATCATAAAGGTTGGAAAGGACCTTAAGATCATCAAGTCCAACCTACAACCCTAACACTAAGCCATCTCCACATCCAGCTGTTTTTTAAACACGTTCAGGGATGGTGACTCCACCACTTCCCTTGGCAACCCACTCCAGTGCTTCACCACCCCTCAGGTGAAGAAGGTTTTCCTAATATCCAATCTAAACTTCCCCTGATGCAACTTGAACCCATTTCCTTTTGTGCTATCGCTATTCACTAGGGAGAAAAGGCCAACACCCATCTCACTACAGCTGCCTTTCAGGTAGTTGTACAGAGTGATAAGATCTCCCCTCAGTTTCCTCCAGGCTGAACAGCCCCAGCTCCCTAAGCCTCTCTTCACAAGACTTACCCCTAATCATTCTGGTTGCCCTTCTCTGTACCTTCTCCAGCACCTTGATATCCTTCCTGTACTGTGGAGCCCAGAACTACACGCAGCACTAGAGATGAGGTCTCACCAGCGCTGAGTAGAGGGGCACAATCACTTCCCTGGTCCTACTGGCCACACTATTCCTAATACAAACCAGGATGCCATTGGCCACCTGGGCACACTGCTAGCTCATGTTCAACTGGGTATCCATTAACATCCCCAGGTCTCTCTCTGCCTGGCAGCTCTCCAGTCACTCCTCCCCAAAACTATAAAGCTATTGGGGATTGTTGTGGCCAAGGTGCAGGACCCAGCAATTGGCCTTACTGAAACTCATGCGACTGGCATTGACCTAGTGATCCAACCTGTCCAAATCTCTCTGAAGAGCCTCTCTACTTTCCAGCAGATTGACACTTTCTCCCAGTTTTGTGCCATCTGAAAACTTAATAAGGGTGAACTCCATCCCCTCATCCAGATCATTGATAAAGATGTTAAACAGTAGTGGTCCCAGCACTGAGTCCTGGGGGACACCACTCGTGACTGGCCCCCAACTGGATTTAACTCCATTAACTAGAACTCTTTGAACCCCGCCACCCAACTAGTTCCTAATCCAGGCAAGTATGTGCCCATCCAGGCCATGGGCTGCCAGTTTTTCTAGGAGAATGTTGTGGGTAACTGTGCCAAATGACTTGCTAAAGTCAAGGTAGACAACATCCACAGCCTTTCCCTCATCCAGTAAGCAGGTCACCCTGTCATAGAAGGAGATTAGTTTAGTCAAACAGGACCTGCCCTTCACGGACCCGTGCTGACTGGGCCTGATCACCTGGTTGTCCTACATGTGCCTCATAATACAGCTCAGGATGACCTGCTCCACTAGCTTTCCTGGGACCAAAGTTAAACTGACAGGCCCGTAATTCCCTGGATTGTCTTTCCTTTGCTTGAGACAGCAAAGCTGTTTGTTGAATTATGTGTACAATGGGAGTATTTCTGCATTCCACCATAACCTCTGTAAGCAGAAAATACATTTCTAAAACTGAGGAAGGTCTCTATACTTTCAGAATGGACAACATTCAACACTGTTCCAGAATGTAGGATACTCTGGAAAGCAGCAGGTTTTTGCGACAGACCTAAATCAGCATCTTCATCCTTCTCTTCTTTCTCTTCATTAATATTGCCACATGTTCTTCCTACAGTAACTACCTGACCTCAGGACAGGTTTCTGTCTACAATACTACATTCATGTGATGAAAATTCAGAAGAGCAAGCTTTCCTGTTTTCTAGTTTCTTTTTTTCATCAGAGAAGAGGTTGTAAGCTTATACTGAGATGTCCGAGCCTCCATATAGTTTTCAGAACAAAGCTTCAGAAAACATATTATCTCCCTAATGTGTTCATAAGTAATACCAAGAATAGGGTTTATTTTGGTTTTGGGTTTTTTTTTCTTCTTTTTACTTTTGGGCCTTGGGGCAAGTGTGTGTTCCAGGATAAGTGGATAGAAAGGGAGACGGATATTGCAAGGCTCACATGAAAGCAATGTGTAAACTCTGACTTATAAAAATTTTACAGCCAGCCAGTGCAAGGACTCTGAGGGAGAAAGTCTCCCTGTCCAGCTGTGCTAGACAAGTTCTCCAAATACCTCCACTGAAGATGAGTAATGTTTTGGTCAGGGAATGCAGACAACATGAAACAGATAGACAAAAGTTCCGTTGCACAAATATGTCATCAGGATGAGTGCCTTCAAAGGTGTCATTCATCTCATCTACTTGAGCCGTCTGAAACTACTGGACTAATCTGGCTATCTGAACTCCCTGAAAAACTAGTAGAAAATGAATGAACTGAATCAGTCATACAATGATCTAGATGTGATAGAAATCAAATTTTTCAACATCAGCCTAAAATTACATGGTCAAGCTAAGCCTGTAAGATAAATGTGAAATAAAATGTTTGTTTCATTTGTTTATAAAAATGATTTTAAAAGGGATATGCAATTGGTAAATATTAAAAAAATATTTTCTATAAGAAAAATAACATGTAATATTTATTTTAGAGAAAAAATATTTCTTAATTCTAAATTATTTTTCACTAGCCCTAATTGTAATTTCTAATGTTTTTAATTTATATGCAAGTTGGTTTTTTTTCTTCTCATGTTTTGGAGTTTTAAGAGAAAAAACAAAGCAATTTATCCTATATCAAGAGTCACATATTCCATGGTCTTTTTGAAAAGGTTTGTAAAACATGGAGTGTTTTTTTATTAAAAGAATAAGTTCAATAACTATTAGTGAGACAGCCAAATCAAGAAGTAGTGGCAATATTCAAGGTAGAAATAAAGAAATTTCTTTCTAGTGTTGAGGATTAAGATGAATTGAACTTGACTGTAAGGGAGTGGGGCATAACAATTGGGGATTTCTCACCCATCCAGCACAGTTTGGCAGACATAACCCTGCCTTAGGTCTTGGGGGTGGAAAAAAAACCACAACCCAGTCACGATGACACATAATCTTATTTTTTGTAATTCTATTTTTAACAAGAGGTAAGTAAAAACTTTCCTGTCCTCTCCTACATCCCTCCCCCTCCTTCTTTAAAATTCATATTCTTGAAATGCGTTAGTCCAGAGCCTTGAGTCAGTGGTGAACACACAATGGAAGAGTCAAGAGCTAAATATGGATAAGAAACAATTAATAAACGCTCAAACAGAGGCTGAATGGACAAGTCATTTCGGAAACTATTTTCACTGAGCAAACATCCAGGCACAGTTTGGTGTACTGGATTGATTTGGGTTAGAAGTCAAGGTGGCCTGACTGAGCTACAAGCTAATAGCTAATAGCAAACATTCATATTCACTGTGGTGATCAGAACAGATGAAACATCAGAATCCACAAGAAGCTACTTGAAAGTATCTTGTGTATGTCTTTGACCTCTGTGTAGCAGTAAGTGTAGAATCCACAGTGGCGTATTTAGGTATCAAATAATCACATTCAGTTACTGTTTACAAGAGTCTGTTGCAAACATACACTGCTGCCTGCATCGAGTTTGACAGCTTTAGCGCTTCTTATCTAGCCCTCTGTTCCTGACTTGCAACATGAGGATTTAAAGATGGAAGAGATACTCCTTGGATCACCTAATTTGTCTGCGCTCATTACAAATTTCCTTTTCTGCCTCTGAAAGCATTCAGTCCATTTTAAAAAGGAAATCTTTGAAGCACTGAGACCAAAGGAGGCTAAAGCAACATCCCTCAGAAGCTGTAATCCTTCAGTTCTGCATTCTTCCCTTTAAACTAACTGGTAGAGCCCATTCTTGCTCAGGTGATGAATTAATAAATTTCTTAGTTCTATTTTTCAGCAGTGTAGCTTTATCTGTTAACTGTTGTAGGTATCTATATACTTATTTTTATATGACCTAGAGTTAGCTTATATGTACATATAAATCTAAGGTCATAACTTAATAGGTATGGTGGAATAGTTCTTTTTTTTTTTTTTTTTCTTTTTTTTTCAAATAGCCAGACTAACACTAATAGCTTTTCACTTCTTATACTTTAAACAAGGAATCTGATACTTGGCACCTTATAGAATTTTGTATATTCTGAAAGAACATGGTCAGGAAACAATACTGAATAGTAGTTCTTTTATTACTACTGGAGAAGGAGGGAAGGGAAGGGAAGGAAAGGGAAGGGAAGGGAAGGGAAGGGAAGGGAAGGGAAGGGAAGGGAAGGGAAGGGAAGGGAAGGGAAGGGAAGGGAAGGGAAGGGAAGGGAAGGGAAGGGAAGGGAAGGGAAGGGTTCAAATGTAATGCAGACTGCTTTGCATTTGATCCATGTAGTAAAAGTGAAAGTTTGTTTTATTGTCCTAGATTAACAATTTTCTACAGAAAATAATAAATCTATTTAATGCTTTGATCCATGTTCTCTTATTTGCTATCAGTGTTAGTAGTTTGTTCAAAATACAACTTTTTAAACATATCTTTCTGACAAAATATACATTTTTACAGAAATCACTATCAGTAATACTTTTATACTCATTGCTTATATCTTCTTAATATTAATTATCTCATGTTTAAATACTTCATTTAAGAGGATAATAGCTAAAAACTTGCTAATTATTTATGATTTTCTGCTCTTGATGGCTTCTAAAATCTTTCTTCCTTATTTTTTTGGGGCTTGTTTTTTTCTTCAGTTATTCATACCTGTCAGTATATACAAGTACTTCAGACAGAAAGAGCAAAGGAATTTACATACTTCCTTTGCTAGCTATGCTAATTATGCAAGCTACAAGGTCAAACAAATGGTTGAAAATATGTCTTTTCTGATACACAGCTACACAAATCACTCTTACCATAGAATTGTTTACACGAAACTAATGAGCAAGAGCTTCTAGTAGGTAAGTGCAACACAGTCTGTTGACTTACATGGCTGGACACAATTTTTTTATTTTTTTTTTTACCCTGTCTTTATAGGATACAAACAGTGATGCAACACAGGTGCAGACACTGATAACTCAGATCTGACTCTACATATGCCAGCATCATTCTTGGAAGTGCTAGGAGGTTTAGTGCAGGCCTTTTAACCATCTTCATGTTCACCAATTCAGATACTGTCCCACAGAAATAACTGTCAGGGCCCATCTCACACAAAACTGCTTGTGAGCACAAATTAAAAAGCTCAGAGTACTTCAAATGGTGCACTTTACCATGGAGACCTCACTGCTCACTCAAAGATTTCTGGATGTTTGTTTGCACAGTATATATATGTCCCTCAGGTCTAGACTTTCATTTTTTATCCATTCAACAAATGGAAAAGGTTGTGGTAACTTTTTTCTCGGCTATGTCAAAGTTTGTCTTGACTGAAAAGAACCTGGGACAATCCGGAGATGGAGAGTAGAAAGAAGAGAGATGTAGAGAGGATGAGTTTCATTTTAAACTTTATGGTTTAATTAATACCCTGAAAAGAACAGATGTTAGAAATTTTCAAAAACCAAGCCTTTCATACTTTATACATATGCTCCCAATCTTGTACCTAGTAACATAAATTTTTAAACTTGCTAAATAAAGTGCTTTATATGTTAGCTATCATAATTTTAATAATTTCTTATATTTGTGTATTTATCACATAATGATGTTCAAATGGTTAACTGAATGACAAGGATTTAAAAGTTTCAAGTGTACTTGAAAACATCCTCAGACAGATAGTTAAAGCTATAAAACAGATGTTTTGATAAAAACCTTGCCTGAGAATCAATGCTTTTACAAAGTCCATAAAGTCACTTTGCTCTTCTTCCCCCAAGAGAATGATGAATGAAAAGTCCCTTTGAATTCTGCTCTTTTGTATTCCCTATCACCAATCAGCAAACGGAGACAATCTAAATTAGCTATTCATGAATAGCTGTTCCAGAATAACTAGTCCTGAACAAACACATGTGAAAACATTTCTTATTCTGGAATAGCTGTACTTTATTTCTACTTGAAATAATCTGCCTTTGATCTAAATGGGAACAAATCACTCATGCTGAAATAAAGTCTATGGCTTGGACTGTTTGGAAATTGTTACTGAGCTTTTCAACTTAATGGGAAACAGCTTTAAACATAAACATGTTAATATTGCAATAGCAGTAGGTGGTGCATTAGCGCAATAGCAAACAAAGCCGTGAAAAGGTTCAAAGCTGGTGAGCATACAGCATATGCAGTTTCTAATCAATGTAAATGAGTACAGACTGTGGTCCAAAAATGGCAGTCAGAATGCAAAAGAAAAGAAAAAAGAACAAATTCCAGTCTCTAAAACAGGACATTCAGTTTTACACACTTTATCAGACCCTAGATCCAGTGAAACCAATGAGCTTCTGTATAAGAAATGTCAAAGCCATATTGTTTGTCATACAAAATTAATTCAGAACATATCAGGCCTACCACAATACACCTTTCTTAGTGTGGCTTTTTTAATTGCAATTTCAAACAACTAAGTTAAACTAAAGCCGACATTTTTCGTGTTTGCATTCATTACTAGTGGCTAACAAAAAGGGGCAATAATTGTTAAGTCACCCACATACCTCCAGATCAATTATTTCTTTTTTTCAAAGTTATGAGAAACAGTAAAAGAATTACGTTATTGACATGATTAAGGGAAAATATTGAAAATATTTGAACAAGAGGAATATATGTTTTACATATTTTTGAGTGTTAAAAATTCTTAGCAAAAGGAAGTGTGTGAAGTTGAGATTTTGTTGAAAATAAAAATAAAAAAGGCCTTACTTTCAGAAAACAAAATTGTTCTCATTTGCATAATCATCTCTCTAGGTAGTCAGCCATTGCTTCTAACTGTGGAACCACATTATGTCTTGGTAATACACAGAATCACACAGAATCACAGAATCATAAAGAATCACAGAATGTTAAGGACCACGAAAGATCATTTAGTCCAATCCCTCTACCAGAGCAGGATCACCTAGAGTAAGTCACACAGGAGCATGTCCAGGCAGCTTTTGAAAGTCTTCAGAGAGGGAGACTCCACAACCTCCCTGGGCAACCTGTTCCAGGGCTCTGTCACCCTCACAGTGAAAAAGTTTTTCCTAATATTTTTGTGGAACCTCCTATGTTCCAGCTTGCATCCATTGGCCCTTGTCCTGTCATTGGACATCAATGAGAAGAGCCTGGCTCCATCCTCCCATCAGCAGCTCACTTAAAATACAACTCAACAGGTTAAAACACATCCTTATATAAAAAGACACAAAAGGCATTTGTGCTTTTGGTCTCTGAACATAGATAATGGGTTAATCGTGAGATTATGAAAGTTTTGTGCAACAACAGTTTTGTGCAACAGAAGTTTTATGCAACAGAAAATCAAAAGAAAATAAAAAGTTGAAACTGAAGCTGACAGTGAATGCAGAGTTACTAGTGTCGCACAGTACAGTTACCAGCAGGAAAAGGATTTTGTGCCAACCTAATTAGACAATAGAGGAACAGTAAATCCCTTTGCACTGGTGTATACTTGGAAGCATAGTTCTGACTAAAAAACAAAGCTAAAGCATTTAATATTTTAATCATTTTATATATATGTGTAAATTATTAATAAATTGAGTAGACATATGTCCATAACTTCCTCATATTTTTAAGAAGTAGAGATAAGTTTTGGAAAAGAAATTTTTTGAACAAGGGATTTAAAGAATTCTTTAGCATTTTTTTCCTCACTGTAAGTGTAAAGAAAGCATTTCACAGAGCGGTTTGTGTTTAAGTTTATTAGCAATATTAGATATAATCAGAATGCTTATGTACAAAACATCCTATGCATAACTACTGTATTGAAAACTCTTTCAAAAATTTCTAATGTGTGGATTGGACACCCCATTAACTTCCCCAGTCCTCCATCTTTCATGATAAGCTCTTTATTAAATTGGGATTCAGAAATATATCTCATTTCTAAGTGGACAAAAGAAAGCAAATGATGAAGAACTTTAGGACAAGAATAAGAAAAAAAAAAGAAATAATTTGATATGATAAAAAATTCTCTGCTTTTCCAGGAAAAAAACAAAGAGTTTGCTATGTATTCCAAGAACGATACTACAGTCTGTTCCAGACAGATGGAACCCTGTTGGTTAGATCAGAATTTTGGTGCCTAAATTTGTAAGGATGATACTGATTTTTGTGTACCACTGAATTAATTAGCAAAAATAATAAAGTATTGCTTTACTATTATCAGCAGTCATGAGGTCTAAGTAAATTTCTGCAATTAATTGTGTGAAATATGCAGGGAATCTCCTTAATAAAACACTCAAAAATTATTATGAAAGACAATATTTACCCCCTTGTACTACTGCTGTGAAACAGCATAATAAATTGGAACAGGTTGCAGTTCACTAGGTGAGGTAGACTGAAAATCCATTAGATTAATTACTTCTCATAAGTATAATTATGTTTACAGTATGTTACATTTCTAGATGTCTAATGGGCTTCAAAGAAGTGCAAGGTATAATTAAAAACTTTATCTGGAAAAGCAAATCACTAAGCTTAAGAAGAATTTTTTTTCCAGCCAAGACAGCCAACAGCAGGCTTCATTTTCCCTAATTTGTAACTGTGATATCTAAATAAAGAGCTCAGTTCTGCAAACCAGAGCTAATAGTGAAATCACACTATGGTTTAACAGTGAAAAACACGTTTGAGAAAATCTATAAGCCTTTAAAGTGGACAGTTTCTTAATGGGTCTAAGTTGAGGGTGCTATTGTTTTGTATTGAGTGAATATTTGGTTAAGTTTTAGCCACCTGAAAGTGCAACGATATATGTTATGAGGATTATATATATAGTAAGCAGCCATGAAGAGTAGCTAGATTTGCACTGAAGGACCAAAAAAAAAGTTTGATTAATCCTGAAAATTGATTTACAGTGTCACAGAGTCACAGAGTGTTAGAGGTTGGAAGGGACCTCAAAGATCATCTAGTCCAACCCCCCTGCCAGAGCAGGACCACCTACATTAGGTCACACAGGAACGCATCTAGGCAGGTTTTGAATGTCTCCAGAGAAGGAGACTCCACAACCTCTCTGGGCAGCCTATTCCAGTGCTCTGTCACCCTCGTTGTGATAAAGTTTTTCCTAATGTTTTTGTGGAACCTATGTTCCAGCTTCCACCCATTGCCCCTTGTCCTGTCAATGGAAGCCGCTGAAAAGAGCCTGGCTCCGTCCTCCTGACACTCCCCCTTGACATATTTATAAACATTAATGAGGTCACCCCTCAGCCTCCTCTTCTCCAAGCTAAAGAGACCCAGCTCCTTCAGCCTTTCCTCATAAGGGAGATGTTCCGCTCCCTTAATCGTCTTTGTGGCTTTAAAAATAACATCTTTGTGGCTTTAAAATAACATAAAAATATAAAACTAGAAGGCAATTTGAGAGGTCATCTAGAGAAGAAGGCTTACTCTGCCTTAAATTTGATGTCCAAAAATTTATAATCTGAATTACATATGCTACATTCCCTCTGTAATTAACAAAAGGAAATATACACTCACAATTCATTATATTTATAAAATAAATAAATCAGGTAGATAATATATATGTATCACCGTCTCATTCAACCTGTTTCTTCTCAGGGTGACTGATGTATTTTAGATACATAACATTAAATGAGATGAATTTTACCTCTAAAAATCATATTTTACCATACTGTTGGCAAAAATATGTCAAAATATTTTCTGTTAGATATTTGCCTAAACTTTCTTTAAAAATCTCCATTTCTATTTGTAATGATCGTAAAATGGTTCCGTTAACCTATTACTTCAGACAAATCCCTTTTGTTTCTTCAGCTCTGTCCACTGGGAAATATCATTTCAAGATTCTGCTGTATTTAGATGCAGTCCCACATAAAGGCTCCAAACTTGTTCTCAGGAATCCCTTTTATAATGTTTTTAATCTCATATTTATATTATTTTTTTCCTTGCATCTAACCTATCATGTCCTTAGAGCATGCAGTTCTCTACATTTTACATATCTGATAAATCAGCTCGCTAGATCCAGGTTAAGAGAGAAAGGACCTTTGCATACAAGAACACAGGATATTATCAGCTCTACTCCCACTTGAGTTTTATCATACTTCAGGTGATAGTTACCCTGAAATCACACTGCTGTCAGTGACTTTTTCTGGAAAAATGGAATAGGAAACAGAAAAGCCTGACCTCCAATGATGGCATATTGTTCTAGAAGCCAATGCAGACTACTGTGTATGGATTCACAACTACATTATGGGATCTAGGAGCACTTGCAATTTCCATTACAATAAAAAGGATCCTTAATATTTTAAAAAGTATTCTTTTCCTCTCTGCACACTTTCTTTTCCCTCTCCAGTCTCCTCACAGTGGTTTCTACTTGAAGAGAAACCAAACAAAAGGGCAAGAAAGTAGGTGTGATCTGCTACACCTGGTGCATTGATGTAGAAGACAGGATGGGGAAGTTGGACTGTAGGACACGTTATAAATCATATTTTTCCTTCAGTTAGACGTAACCTTTTAAGTTTATCTTAAAGTTTTTGAAACTGCAAATACAATAGGACACCTGCAAAATGATCAAACACTTTACTAGATCTGACAAACAAGATTTTACTGCTGTGCAGTTTTATGTCTTGCAAAAAAACCTATAATAATCCAGAGAGCAGGATTGGGAATCCTAGATTTGGCTATCCTAAACCAATCTTTAATCAACACACTATTTTTAAGTGATATTTTTGAATCTAATCCATGTAATGTCATATTTTAACTTCAGTACAACTAAATCTTGGGTCTCATCTAGATAATTCTAAAGATATGTAGTTACTTGTCTCTTTATTCACATTTTTTCATTCAGATTCCTGTCTCCCCTTACAGACTACCGCTTTAAAATGAGGATGGGGGTGAGGTATTTTTTGAAGGAAAAAGTAATCCAAAATACGTGCAACTTCCTTTTTCTTTTCTTTTCTTTTCTTTTCTTTTCTTTTCTTTTCTTTTCTTTTCTTTTCTTTTCTTTTCTTTTCTTTTCTTTTCTTTTCTTTTCTTTTCTTTTCTCTTTTCTTTTCTTTTCTTTTCTTTTCTTTTCTTTTCTTTTCTTTTCTTTTCTTTTCTTTTTTCTTTTCCAATATAAATACTTAATAGAAGACCAACAAACAGGCAGACTGAAGAAAAAAAGGAAAGAAAAAAAACAACAAAGAAAGACCAATTCAGGTGTTTTTTGTTTCTAAATTTATCACTATTATTTCTCACCATTCTCCTTATTCTTTAACAGGAATATGATAATATTCAATGTGTTTATTGGTATCATAATCAGGCCATTCTCTGTTTTGGAGCTGCTTAATATGTTTTTGTTCCGAAAATAAATTTATCAATTTAATTTAACTAGAGGCAAATCAAGACATTGACGTTGCTCCTTCTCACAAAACTGCCTGTTAGTAGCAGTCTAAATTGACAAGTAATTGACCTCCTTGTGTACCTCTCAGGAAAAATGTGAAAACTGACTTAACCAGGTTAAGATATGCAATCATATTGATGTGGGGGTACGTTTTATCATCTGATTGCACATGAATGTCAGATGCATTTAAGATGAACAACAAAAAATAAAAGATAAGGAAAAAGAACATCCTTCCTATAGAAAACATTTGAGTATCAAAGCCAGAAAAAGAATGCTACAGATAAGGTATCAGGTTATACTTCTGTGCAAAATATTACTGTAGTCTCAGTTCATAAAAAAATCACTGAATTCATCACTGATTATTAAAACAAACATTCAAATCACACTCAGTTCTGCTAAGATCCCTCCTCAGGAAGCTGCAGAGAGCAATGAGGTCAACTCTCAGCCTCCTTTTCTCCAAATCTGACAAGCCAAAGTCCTTAGTTGTTACTCATAATACACATTCTTTTCACCTTCAGTAGCTTTGTTGCCCTCTGCATGTGTTTAAGGACTTTCACATCCTTCTTAAATTATGGGGCCCAGAACTGCACACAATACTGCAGGTGGGGCGATGCCAACACTGAGTACACTGAGATGATTACTTCTTCTGACGGACTGGTCATGCTGTGTTTGATGCACCGCAGGATGAGGTTTGCCCTCTGGGCTGCCAGGGCTCAACACAGCTAACCCACACTGAGCCTGTTGCCGACCAGCACTCCCAGATCCCTTTGTGCAGAGATGCTTTCCAGCCACTCCTCTCCCCATTTAAACCTGTAAAATCCAGAAGGAAACTGCATCCACAGCCTTCCTTTCATGCACTAGGCAGGTGACGAAGGATATCAAATTGGTTAAATGGGACTTTCCCCTTACAAATGGATGTTGACTCTTTCTGATGACTACATTATTCTTTAAATGCCTTTCAATAGCACTCAATATAATCTTCCCCATAATTTTTTCAGGAACTGAGGTTAGACTAACAAGTCAGTTCCCTGGGTCTTCCCTCAAGCCATTTTTGTGGATTGGAATAACATTGACTATCTTCCAACCAGGAAGGACCTCTCAAGATGTTCAAGTCCTTTGGTAGATGATTGAGAGAGGTCCTGCCATCACAGCTGTTATCTCCTTCAGTACTCGGGGATGAATCCCATCAGGCCCCATGGACTTGCAAACATTCAGCTGATACAGCTGGCAATTTCAGTGCTCATATACAGAAAGTCACTGTTCCCATGCTTGTAGTCCTCTGACTCAGGGGACTGGGAAGCCCAGGATCTATCAATACTATTAAGGACTGAGGCAAAAAAAAAACATGGAGTGCTTCTGCTTTTTCTTCACCATTATTAGTCAGATGACCATCTTCAACAAATGTCAGTCCAAAGTTTTCTTTAGACTCCTTTTTGTTATTAACATACTTAAAAAAGCCCTTCTTATATGAAACAATACTGGCCAGTTTCAACTTTGAGTTTTTGCGTTTTGTGTCTTTTCCCTGTACATATGAACCACAGCTTTGTAATCTCCCTGATGACCTTGCTTCCAGGGATCATAAAATTTCGTTTTCCTCTGGAGTTCCATGAAGATTTCCCTGTTGAGCCATGCTGCTCTTCTGCCCTGCTTGCTTGACTTATGACAGTGTAGGATGTCCTAATAGGCAATAGCAGAACTTAGTAAATAAAAAACCACATTTGTTCATCTGTTCCACACACTGCCCAGGGTTCAGATTGCTTAGCCTTCCTTGGTTCAGATGGCCATAACACAGCTTTCCCATTATAAAGGACACTCCTAAAAATTCATATACTTTGTTGTCAAACAGCAAGTCCTGTGACCAGCTATTCTCAAGATATCTTAAGTACATTATAAAGGTACTGATTGCCACCTGCAAGAGTAAGGGCAATAGAACTGTTTTCTTGTCAAGATGGAAAAAAACACTGAAGGGAATATTAATGTCACAGTTCAGACTGTCAAATATAGACAAAAAAAAAAAAGGTTAAAGCCAATTTAGGTATGACTTTTTTTCCTTTTTGTTCAGAAACTCTCATCTTAAGTAATGTATCTGGGATTATAATATTGCTGAGAAAGATGTAAAATATAAAGAATTTGAGATACGTTTTTTTCACCACACATTTGCAAGAGACTTCACTGCAGTCCTCATCAAACGTCATCAGAATTTCCTTCAGACTGTGTAAAAAGACTGTCTTGGTCTTGTTTGTTTTGTACTCTTTTATCATCTTCCAGTATAAAACAAAAGATTGTGATTTTCTAATTATAAAACTAATTAACTCTCACAAAGTAAAGGACTTGGACTTTAGCTCTTGAGCTATTTCTGTAGGTGTAGAGCACAAAACAATTCACTATCTAATCACAGCTCTAAATTGCATACTTAGAGGACAGGGACATCCCCTTATTGGACTAATTATAAAGTTTTACAAAATGTAAAAATAATTGTATTTGGATAGATATAGATTTTCTGTACAGTTATCAAAAGTGTGTTCATTATTTTTAATGAAGAGAATAAAATATATCTTGTTTGTGTATAAAAGTTTGATTATTTCCAACCATAGATTTGAACGGTTTATCCCCAAAATAATAATAGTAAAACAGTAGTGAGAGTAGTTCTCGTGTTTTGGGTTTGTTGTATTTTCTGATAATGTTGTCACTTTTTCTGTTTCATTTTTTTGTGGTTTTTTTTAAGTTGAAAGGGTTTGGTTACACTTTAAAAGTATAAAGTCTTATTAATGTCACACTTGATCAATACACACAGTGTTGAAAACTACTTTATTTGCTACCTATAAATGTACAGTTTGATTTTTTTCATTACTTTCCTGTCCTTGATTACTTCTCCTTCAACGAATATTCACTTTAGAACTTTCCTTTTATGATATTTTAAATTTTATAATTGAGTCTGTGAATGATGTTGAATTAAAAAATGCCTTGGAGACAGAAATCTCCCCCTGCCCCCCCACTCCCCAGATGAGCAGTGTAAAATTTTTATGGAATTATTGTAATCTTATTTTTTTCTCCCTTTATGTCATTGTTTTATTCTCCAAAAATCACTTTAAGGAGTCTTTGGAGATTGCCTCTACACACAAATACTAGGAAAATTTCTTAAAACTTGACACGATCTGTTCTACATGAAGCACACTGAAATGTACAGAAGACCAGTATTTAGGATAGTTTAAAAAATTTCAGAGAAAACAATGAGAAAAGCTGAAAAAGACTACTGATAAGTGGTTCAAAGAAGTAGTAAATCTGCCTCACTATAAAATATACCTCCAGTGACCTACACATTTTCCTATTCTAAATATCATTTATAGAAAAATCCCATACTACGAACTTCTTATAAAGCCTCATAAAACACAAACAATAAACCTTACTTTTCTTTTTTTGTTATTTTTTCAGTGAAACACAGGGTAGGGGAGGAGGGAAGAATTAAAAATAAAAAGCTTGATGTTACATTATTTTGGCTTTCCTAGGAAATTATTTAGTTGTTTTGTCACTTTCTGCATTTCTACTTTAAAAAAAAATCCAACCCAAAACAAAACAAAAAAAAATGCAGAATCTGCTGAAATGTCAGACTCTTTTGATTTATTAAGTAATCTTAAAACGATGTGCTACAGTCATGACATTTGCGTTTGATTAGCAAAGACGACATAATCCAGTATGACATTCTGTTAAGGATTAAATATTATTACATAGAGAAGATGGTCAAACAATTTACAAGAATTTCTGTGTACTTCTGTGCAGGTGAAAAGTGTCGTTTTGAAGCTTAATATTTAAAATAAGATAATAGACAACCTTTATCCAGTTTCTTAGTAGCAGCTACTTACATTCCTTTGCCTTTTCTCTAAGAAAAGACTATAGGCATTTACAGCTTCACTTTTAGAAACTCAAGTCACCAAGTAACTTCTAATTGTAAGTTATTTCACTGTATAAGCGTACTCAATGCTTGATCTATAGCTAGCCAAAAGCAAACAATCGAGCCATTATTTTTTGACTACTTAAGATAAATCTAACCTAGTTAAGGGAAAACCACCATTGAAAATAAAAGCTTTCAGACTTAAGAGGAAACGTATGGTTTCCTATAGCCACACAAGAAACAAGTAGAAACCAGAAATTTTCGCAGTGAAAAGCATTTCTTCCAGGACTCCATGAGAGATAAACATATATCATACAGCAAAACACGTAGTTGGACTGGAAACACAAAGGAGGAACAAACAAAAGTTAAATTGAAAAAATATATATGTACTGAAGAAGATACAATTAGTAGTATAAACCATAATTTTATATCAAAAAAGATTGATCTGAGAATGGTACACCTAAACATTATTTTATGTTATCTGAAAAAAATCTGCTCCCTATTTCAATTTTGTTTAGAAAATTGGAGGCAAAAGTATGTAGCAGTGGCAGTATGTTGTTAGAGAAGAAAACTTATGATGGAAGACTAAAAAGTATTCTTTTCAATAGTGATCCTGAGATACATTTCCCTTTTGCATTGAGCTACAACTTTCATGAATACTCTTTGCTCAAATAAGTTAAAAAACCCAAATAAACAGATAGAAGAGGCAGAAAAAGCAGAAACTGTCATCCCATGTTACATTACCTACAGCGAAGAGGTAAAACCTCAGAAAATAATGTTTGCCTTTTCAGAGCAATCAGATGGAAGAAAAGAGTTGTCATTTGGAGTGAGCTAGAATATTCTGTGGCTTATTCCCTCTCAAACATCCACATGTCTACTTTCAAGGTACTGGAGAGGCTGAGACATGGGCCTGAAAAAGGAAGCCTGAACTGAGATTTCAAGATGGAGATCTCTGCTCCCATAGAATTTCACAGCTTCTAATATCACTAACTGAGAAATTAAAGCTAAGTTTCACCTGCAACTAGGAAGAAGATCATAAAAGAAGCAAGATAAAACACAGAACGTAAAACAATAGGAAAAACAGTGCCAATAAAACTGCTTATGTTAAGGTCAAATGTCCTCTCAGAAGTTAATTTTTAAGTCAGAATTCTGATGTGGAGAAATCCCATGGATGTCCGTGCACACGCCTACATTCCTACAGTCATTTAAACAAGACATCTTCTGGTAAATCCTGTCCTAATGTATTGTTTCTAATATGAACAGTTTCAACTACTAAAATACCACAATGTATTAAAAAAGAGAAAATGTTCCTTTCATGCACTTCAAGGTATCACTTTTTAAAAAAATCCACACACAAAAAGCCCTCAACCAAACCAAGAACCCTTCACAGTGTTTAATCCACTCAGTGGAAAGAAAGTAATGGGATTAGATCACTATCACAGTTTCTTTCATTGAATTAAATGAGCTGAGTGTTACTGAAACGAGCTGTGCTCTTCACTGCAGCAGAACATGGAAACACTTTTGTTGGTGTTACAGTTAGATGTCCTCATTGTGCTCATTGTGTGTAGTCATGTCATTATCAAAACCTTTCACTTATGTAGACTCAAAATTCCTAGTATTAACAGCTTCTTAAGACTATATAAAGAACCGGTAGTCTGAACTAAATTTCTGTCTGGAATTTTACATTTTTGGCTTCATTATTAAATGAAAGCCTCCATTTTTGATCTGCATTTCACAGCACTATTTCTACCATATCTGAGAAAATTCTTTTACATCTGTGAGGGACTAGATAGATGTCTCAAACAGTAAACAAGCCAGAGCCGCCTGCCTGGCGCCCATCCGTGTTTGTGTGGGGGTGACTCAGCGCTTTGCTGAGCCCCCTGCCCCAGTCCTGCACTAGTGGAGCTGTGAGGGTGGACAGGGCTTGGAGCTGTGACTACAAGAAGCCGGGAGAGGGAGGGGTAACACATCTCCCCTCAGAAGCCTCCACCATCCCCCAAAAAGTTTCCCAGACTGCGGTGGGAACTTGACTGTATAAAAGGCCGTCACCCCGGGCAGTTGCGCGCTCTTCGCCTGCCACTAGAGGATTGCTGTGATCGTTGCTGGATCCAGGGGTGCCGATCTTTCCTTTCTCTATCACTTTCCTTCTCTCTCTTTCTAGCTTTAACTGGAAACTATATGTGGCAAGGCCGGTTTCTTTTGCTTATCAATAACTAGTTGTTGTGCACTGTGTTGGTTGTACCGAGCGGGCAATTGAAACACCTCGTTGTCAGGTGACTGATAAATAAAATTGCTGTTTCGGATCCTTGGTGAAAATCACCTGAATCCTGGTCTGGGAATGGGCGAACCTGCGTCAACGTCCTGAAAGGTTGGGAAGTGACAATGTCTTCATTTTACAGTTCAGCCATTTCACAGATATGTAGTTCATCTCGTTTAAATGTCCACTGCTGTATAGTGACAATACATAATTCATCGCGATGTGTTAAATCTAGTAGGATTATTTCAAATATATGAAAGGATTTATTAATTCATTTCTAGAAGGATAATTTATCTTTAATCTGATTAAAACAGAACATTAAAATAAATCAATTCTATTAGCTTTAAGCACATCTATTCTCTGTGGTTTAGTTTTAGCTTATACTCTTGTCACATATAAAGGATCATTGAAAACGTAATATGTCAGGAATTTTTAGGAAGAAGAAGATTCACCAGCATGGAAAAAAGTTACAGTTAGTTGAAAAGCTGATGATCCCAAGTTTAAAATTTTACTTTATGTGATATTTATGTATATATCTAGATATGAGAAGTCATAAATATGCTCGTACACATTAATTTCTGAAAGCAATAATTTTAATCAAAAGATAAAAAAGAGACAGATTCTTGAAAAACATTTTTGTAGATTGTTTTAAAATAAACTTTAATTTCAATGTAAACTTTCTCCCAATGTTTCTACAAGATTGATTCATTTTATTTGTTTTTTTACCAAAACATTTAAGAAGGGATTTAGATTTGAATGAGCTTCTCCCAATGGTCTTAATGTGTGCTGACAGTACCAAAATTAAATATTTTAAAATTTACATGACATCTTCCTTATTTATCTGCATTGACTTTGCATTTTGACAAATTCAAACTGCACTTCTTGCAGTGTCACGGTTTTCCTCCTTTGCCAAATTCCTGGAAGATGACAGTGAAAATTTAAATTTATCAGGTACTAATAAGGTAGAAAAGAGAATGTATATGGTTCAACCCCTACTGGTTTACAGTTTTCTAATTTATGTAAAAGGAAATTTTAGATATAGAATCATGGGATTATTTAGATTAAAACAAAGACATTTAAGATCATCAAGATCGATCATTGACCTGATGATGCCAGATCCATCACTAAACTGTATCACTAAGCACCTCATAAACACATCTTTTAAATACTTCCCAGGACGACGACTCAACCACTTCCCTGGGCAACATGTTTCAGTGCTTGGCAACCTTTTTGGTGAAGAATTTTTCCTAATAGCCAATCTAAACCTCCTCTGGCACAACTTGAGGCCATTTCCTCTTGTTCCGTTGATTGTTACCTGGGAAAAGAGACCGATCCCCACATTCTTACAACCTCCTTTCAGATAGTTGTGGAGAGTGATAAGGTCTCCCCTCAGCCTTCTCTTCTCCAGGTTAAGCAACTTCAGTTGCCTGAGCTGTTCCTCGTAAGACTTGTTCTCCAGACCTTTCACCAGTTTTGTTGCCCTTATTTGGACACAATGCAGCAGCTCGATGTTTTTCTTGGAGTTCTGATTCCAAAACTGAACACTGGATTCGAGGTGCAGTCTCACCAGTGCCAAATTCCCAAGAAAATAACAACCAATTGGCAGAAGTCAGAGAAAAGAATGAAAAGTGATATTGGGAGCAGGAGGGAATTGGGAATGACTTCAGAGTAATGATGAATAGAGCTAAAAAAAGAATTTAACTAAACAGTAACTAAGGGGATTGAGAAAGACAGACTGAGAGAGAGAGAGAGAGAAAAAAAAAAGTATTTTATATGGAAAACATGCTATCCTAGAAGTAATGAGGTAAGATTAATAAATGGAAAGTTTAGACTGAATATCAGTAGATATCCTGTCAGAGAGATGTATTAGGATTTGGAATAGTCTCCTAAGGGTAGTGGTAGAAGATTCATCATCTGGCATTTTCAACAGTAGACAGGACAAAGCACAAGAAAAAATATAGTTGGGGAAAATCCTGCCTTGACAGAGAGATGAAATGAATAATCTAATAGGCCTTTTCCATCTCTAACTTGTTGCTATGAAACTGCCAGAAAAGACTAAATTTAATCTTCTCAGTGTCTTTTATTCTTTTATACATAAATTATCTTAACTTTTTCTGCACATTTTCTGCTTTTTCTGTCTCCTTTAACACAGATTTAGGAGGGGTATTTAGAATGTTTTCATTCTATTTCCTTTTCTTCAACTGCTGCAGGTTAATTTCAGGTCTCATAGGACTGAAATATGAAAATGAATAGTGGTTAGCTAGGTATTAGAGATGAGCAGGAAATTTTTGTTTAAATGTTTTCATTTACTATTACCAGGATTTTCCCTAGGCTTTTGTAAAGGTTTAGACTGCAGTTCCAATTCAAATAAAATTTCAAAACATCTCTAATCACCTGCCATATTTCGGACATTTTATTTAGAAATGGTAGTGTCGTGGTTTGACCCTGGCCAGCCGCCAGATACCCACACAGCCACTCTCACACTCCCCCTTCACTGCTAGACAGGGGGAGAAAATATTTCCAAGGGTCAGGGTTTGAGATAAGGACAGGGAGATCACTCTTATTTACCATCCCGGGCAAAACAGACTCGATTTTTGTGGAAATTAGGTACATATATTAAAAAAACTAATCAGAGAGGAGTAGTGAGAAGTGAGAAAGAGCAAACAGATCTTAACAAACAGACCACCTTCCCTCCATCCCTCCCTTCTTCCCGGGCTTAACATCAATTCCGGCCTCTCCACCTCCTCCCCATGAGCGGCGCAGGGGGACAGGGAATGGGGGTTACGGTCAGTTCATCCGAGGTTGGTTTCACCGCTTCTTCACTCCAGGGCAGGACTCCTCACTCTTCCCCAGGGCCATTGTGGGGTCCCTCTCACGGGAGACAAGCTTCATGCTCTCTTCTCCGACTTGAGTCATCCCACGAAGGGCAATTCATCACAAACGGGAGACACCTCACGAGTGGCAGCCCACCCCTCGTGAGTCTGAGGTGCAGTCCTTCAGGGGAAACTGCTCCAGCGTGAGTCCCCCGCAGCGTCCCCAAAGTCCCACCAGTAAACCTGCTCCAGCCTGGGCATTCCATGGGGTCACAGCCCCCTTCAGGCATCCACCGACACGGCATGGAGTCCTCTGCACGGTGGACATCTACGCGGTGATCCTCACGGTGGACATCTGCACCCTGCCCATGGGCTGCAGGGGGACAACCCGCTTCACCATGGTCTTCACCATGGACCCGGGAGACTCTCTCTGCTCCGGCGCCTGGAGCTCATCCTCCCCTCACTCTTTCTTCACTGACCTTGGTGTCTGCACAGATTCTCACTCCTCCATCTCTGTGCCAGCTGTAATGGCACAGTTCTTTTCCCTGTTCTTAAATATGTTTTCACAGAGGCGTTCCTCTCCTATTATTTTGCTCATAGGCTCAGCCTTGGCCAGCGGCGGGTCCCTCTTTGTAGCCGGCTGGCATTGGCTCTATCAAACTTGGGGAGCTTCTAGCACCTTCTTGCAGAAGCCACCCTGCAGCTCCCCCCCCGCCAGCCAAAATCCGTCCAGGCCAAACCAAAACAGGTAGTAACAAAAATGGTTCAGGCAAGCATTTTAAAAAATCCAAGAGTGACACTGCTGAAGGAAATAGACATGTCACTGAAATCTTTCAGGCAGGACATTTTACTGTTCTTGATACTGTTTGCATTTGTATGTGCTATTTTCTTTCAGCAAAGGGGAAAGGCACTGGATGTTTTATTCTCAATGGAACATATAGACACGTCTCAGTGAAGTTACCAAGCAAGTGTACAATCTCTTCTCTGAAATAGTCCTCAGGGAGCCAAGTGCCACAGGAGACTTGGAAGTGACATGCCACAAGAGACAGACCACCACTTTCAGAGGAGGTGCTGTGAGAAACACTTGTCAAAATGGAAAACCACAAGGAGAGGAAAAAATGACTGTTGTGATGTGCTAGATACTCAAGTGGAATTAACAGTGTGATTCATGAAAACAAAATAAACCCTACAGTGTAGTTTCATTAGTGGCTTTTAATTACCTAATTTTCTGAAAAAAAATCTAGTTGCTCTTGGAGGGCGGAAAACCAAATGGGCTTGGCATATTTTGCTGCTGACTTACTGAGCCCGAGACAAGAAAAGGTCATGGTGCATGGAAGGATTCATTATTGCTAAACTGATGGTACTCTGATTTATTGCATCGCTGACATTAGTTTTTTATTTGCACAAATTATGAAGGACTGACTTAAGTTCAAAAATGGTCATTTTCCTTTCGTCTTTCTTTAAACAACAATGAGAATAGTTGAAAGCCGTTTTCCTACTAACTTAAAGAAAATGTTTGGTTTACCATTTCAGTTCATGCCATTGTTTTATAGCTGGGAGATTAAAACACAGGCTGAATTTGCTTAGAAGTTGTATCTTCACTTTTTCACCATGTTTTGAATAGACTACAACTTGTTCAAAATATTTTGTCTAACATTCTGTGTAAATCATTTAACTTTGACAAGAGACCCTTCTTTCTACATAGATAAAAATCCAACAAACAAGCCAAAAAAACCAAAAACCTGAAAGCTGTTGGTCTGCTGAGATATTTTATAACTTATTTTAGTATAGTAGTTGAATAACAGAATAACAAATCTCTTTCAGCACTCAGATAATATCAACATACATATCCTAAAATACACTCCAGGCATGAGGAAGGGTGAACAGATTAAATAAATACTGACTATAGTTTTAAGAATTTGCAGCCATTCATAATGGCTACATTCAAAGTAGAAAATAAAGAAAATAAAGAAAATAAAGTGGAAGCTTTTCTCTGCTCCTGAAGTCAAGTGGCAGAGTGTTTCTTTCTAATTGCTGCCTACAGTTAAACTCTCTTCTCCCCTTAAATAGAGTTACTACTATACTGACACTGGGGAACAATATGTCT
This sequence comes from Trogon surrucura, assembly GCA_020746105.1. Lineage (NCBI taxonomy): Eukaryota > Metazoa > Chordata > Aves > Trogoniformes > Trogonidae > Trogon > Trogon surrucura. The sequence goes on from CM036617.1 coordinate 37,799,919, forward strand.
CATCCATGGCTGTCCCTCAGCCTGTTCCTGAGCACTGTCTGGAGAGCATTAGCTGTCACAAAATGAAACTTACAAAGTTGCCAGGGAGTGTGCTTGACTACTTTCCACTATGCAGATATTTAAGGTGTCCTACATTTCCAGGTAACCAGCTTGAAATACCTTTGCTATTACTAGGATTATGAAAATGTGAAGCGGTGGAGCACTCACCTTCTTAGGATTATCTTCAGCATATTTCAGACTGGGTACTTAAAATCACTCAGTTCGCTGAAAACTGTTTTCCTTTTAATTTGATAGGTATTAACACATATCTAAGTTTTCTCCTGAAGACAAACACTTGATATTTTCTGCTTTTTCTGTCAAAGAAAAACTCACAATAAGACAGAGAAAAAGGTTTGAAAATAGATAAATAAAAAGCAAAGCATGAACATCATAGGAAAATCTTAAAAGAATGCTTGCTGTAATAATACTCGACACTCAATTACTCTGTAAATCTAGGAGATCCACTATTGCATTGCTATCTACACATATGCATAAGTAGCTACCCTGATTAATGTTAGCACATGAATACAAAAAGAAATAATGATGATTTGTAACTTGTTATAAAGGCCTGACATAGAAACTTCCTAAAAATATATGAAAATTGCCGGTTGTTTAAGTGAGGATGGCACTTTAAAATGGTAGCCTAATCATTATTAATTCTTTTGATATTTACTGTATTATCATTAATTCAAAAGAGTTCTAGCGGAATTAGTGAAGATGTCATACAAACTTCTAACATTAATTCAACATTAATTACTTGGAACATTTCTAACAAATAAATTTAAGAATGCATTGTTGTTTTTCAGTCCCCAGTGCCTGTTATGATTTTAAGTAATGAGAAATATTTTGTTTCTTTCGGAAGTAATAAGAAAATTAGTAGAAAACTATATGGAAATAGTACCATAGATCTAGACTGTAGAAAGTCTGATTCATGCCCTTTTTATTGGTAAAATGTCCTGAATGGCGTTGTGAGAACCATCTCTAAGTGTGCTGTGCTGTTGAGAGCTATATGTCTGTTGTCCATTTCTGTTTTACGCAAGTGTAAAAGTTCTGGCAGTTTTTCTTCTATAAGATGAAAAGATTGCTTTAGGAATACAGATGAGACTTTTCAGTTGTGGTTATCTTGCTACAACATATGTGTGATTGGTCTGAAGTCCTTTCTGAGGAAGACAGGCACAGACCTCATAATCATCTCTTCTGGGATCCTGGGAGAAGTCATATCAGCCTTTTACCCTGGGGTGACTTTCATTCAGAGAGACTTTACCAAATGGCCAAATTCCTGATAGTTTCACAGAGAAAAGGCTGAACACTGAAAGAGATGCAACTCTGCCTTCAGGTACCCACCTCATTCACAAGAGGATTCACATTCGTAATTTGCATGTTATCTTACATGGAAATAAAAGCAATTAAGAAGATGAGAATTTTCTGTCAGTTTGGAAATAAAACTTTAAATTCATATGATTGACTATGGTACTAATAATAATGAAGCCCCATTTAAAAATTAATAAATATCAATTTGTTACAGAGCTTTTTGGGATATATAACAAAGATGAACTAGAACATGCATTCAGTACCTACTATTTCATTCAAAAAGCAAAATGTTATTCCTAAATCCATTCTTAAAGCTTACACTGAATTAGCAGTATGAGCAAAAAAAAACCAAAATACGCCATACTGCAAGCAAAAAAAAAATGTTTATCATATTATTAAAAATTAGGAGTGACAAATACTATGTTTAATCACCAGCTTTCTAACAGTAAACAGGAAATTAAAATTTTCTATTAAAAAAAAATGGTGCAAAAGAATGACTGCAACGCCCAAAGGCAGGAAAAAAACAACCAACAAACCAAAAGGAAAAAAAAAAAACCAACCTCCGTGGAACAAAGTGGAATTATGAAGAAAATATTGTGAATACATGGCTAGCACACACCAGTGAGAAAGATTAGGTGTTCGTCAGGTAGGGATAAAATATTACTCAAATCTTCAGTAAGTCAAATACGTAATATAACTAAATCTATGATATGATATGATATGATATGATATGATATCATATCATATCATATGATATGATGTGATACATGATTGCTATGATATGAAGTAGAACTCTTACCTTTAATATGTTCTCTGTGTCTTGTATAACATATGAAAGGCAGACAAGATTTCAGATGCACTTATCTGACTAAACAATGTTGATATCCCGGTTTTTGATCTGTGGTTTAATTCTATTAAGCAAGTAATAACAAAATGCTGTGGCTTTTGAGATTTTTCTAATGACACATCCCATCATTTATCGTGTACACTTGAGGGATGGTGAAGGATGGGTCAGAGGTTTTAATATTTATTCTCTTTTGGTTTGGTTTGGTTTGTTTTTTTTCCATGTGTTTGAAACTTTTTCTTTTAGATTTGGTTTTACTTGAATCTAATATAACTCAATCAATCTATGGAAGGCACTAATATCTGAAAATGTACAAAACATTATTTCATGTAACAATAATGTGTTGCAAGTCTATTTAGTATTATATATATTGTTCAAAATTTTCTGTTTGATCATTTTAACTGAAGATTACTAGTGCGAAATTTTGAAGCTCCTGTTTCTTCTGCAGCTATCGAATGCCTAGTGTGACAATGCCCACAGTTATGGATTTTTTTCACTTCTAAGTGAAAACAGCAGAAAACAGTTAATAAACTGCAAAATATCTGTTGCCAAGTAAAACTGTACTTGTAATGAAGAAAAACAAGATAGATGGATTCACTTGAAATAACACAGATGTCTAAATGTAGGTGTGAACATCTAAACTATGGCTCTAATGTGCTGTTTAAGACAATTGACTGCAATCTCAGGATAAAGTTTTCTAGTAGATATTTATGTTTTTTGAGATAACGTAGAGATGCTGCACAGCCACATCCTGCAGAATCATGCGGTTCCCAGGTCCCTTGTCCGTTATTAGTAATAACAGGACACACAATTGAAGTGGCTGCTTCCCAATCTCTCTCTATTATAGTGTCTCTGATGACACCACTCCATCGCTGTTGCAAACGATCCTTTATGGCTCGAGCTTGAAAGTCAGGCTTGAGTTAGGGAGCTGGTGGTAGCGGGGAGCTGAGGGTTCAACCAGTGGTATTATATGGGATAATGGTTGAATCTCTCGCAGGATCTTAGATATGGTTTCTGGTTGTCTCCAAAGTGACAAGGAGACTCATTTAAGGGTTTCTTCTATTTCATGTTGTCTAGTTGATAATTCAGTGAGTTTGTTCAGGGTCTCTTTCATGGGTTCATCTTGATCTTTTTTTTTTTCTCTTTTTTTTTTTTTTTTTTTTTTTTTTTTTTTTTGTTATTAGCTCATGTATTCCTTCAATCACTCTGTTATCACACAGGGAGAGCAGTCTTTCCCAGCTCTGTTTTGATCATACTCTCCCGTTCACTCCCATGCACATCTGGTGTACAAGAAGTGTCTTATCTGTTCATTCTCATGGAGGAGCTCTCAATATGAGTTGTACCTGGCTGGTCAGGGTCTCTTTTCATAATTAGTAAGCAAGAGTTATGTACTTGTTTAGAAAAGAGCTCAAGGACAAAAGTCTTAATTCTGCAATGCAGTGCTACCAGCACGGCTAGCTGTAAAATGTAAGGTATCCGCAGTTCCTCCTTTTTTTTTTCTTTTTTTTTTCTTTTTTTTTTTTTTTCTTTCCACTCAGTCAGGACGAGCAGGGAGTTTCTTCCTTTGCCTTTTTCCTTTCCTGCCCTCCCCCCCCAATGCTTCGATCACTGCCACAGCAACTTTCTTTTCTGCTTGCATGATTTCTAAAGTGTGTACTATGGTTTTCCTTCTTTTCCTTCCTCTAAAGTACAGTCCCACAAAAGGTCTCCTACTTCATGCCGTTCCGTGGAACTAAAGATTAATGACAGGTCCTTCATTTTCGCCCGCTTCCCGCTTTTTCTTTTTTCTCCTGCTTCCAAGCCCATGGGGCTAATACGTCTCGCTCCTGAGAAAAATCTCAGTAAGACATAAATAGCTTGAAAATCATGTGATAGATTTTCTTTAAAAAATGCATTTTCCCAGCTTGATTAGTAACACAGAAACCATAGTGTATATCTATGAAACAATTATCTGCAAAACAGAGATAATGAGACAAATGCCTTCTCAAATCAGGATATGAATAGAGTAAACACCTAACACTTGGACTGTTAAAGGTAGGTGAAACAAATCCCATACTTCATCCAAACTACTTTCAGAAATTTTGAGCATGAATAATTTGGAGTACCAAAAGAAATTGAGTGGATAGTACATTATAATTAATCAGAGGTGGAGAGCATTGTGTTTAAGCTTCATATGTACATTATTTTGTCAATTTATTTTAAGTGTAAGATGGTCCATCAGAAAATGAGGCTGTGTGATGAGTGGATTGAGAGCTGCCCTGCAGAGAGGGACTTAAGGGTATTGATAGATGAAAAACTGACATGAGCCAGGAATGTGTGCTTGCAGCCCAGAGAGCAAATAGGATTCTGGGCTGCATCAAAAGCAGCATTGCCAGTAGGTCAAAGGAGGTGTTTCTCTACTCTTCTCTGGTGACACCCCACCTAAAGTACTGTGTCCAGCTCCGGGCACTCCAATGTAAAGAAAGACATGCACGTGCTTGAGTGGGTCCAGAGAAGGGACATGAAGATGATGAGAGGGCTGGAACACCTCCCATATGAAGACAGTCTGAGAGAGTTGGTGTTATTCAGCTTGGAGAAGAGAATGCTCTGGGGCCATCTTATAGCAGCCTTCCAGTAGTTAAAGGAGCCTACAAGAAAGAAGGAGAGGGACTCTGTAACAAGGAGTCTAATTATAGGACAAGGGGTAACAGTTACAAACTGAAAGAGCATGGATTACAGAATCACAGAATTGTCGGAGTTGGAAGAGACCTCTAGAGATCATCTAATTCAACCCCTGTGCTAAAGCAGGATTGCCCAGAGCACATCACACAGGATTGCATCCAGGTGGGTTTTGAAAGTCTCCAAACACAGAGACTCCATGACCTTCCTTGGTAGCCTGTCCCAGTGCTCTGTTCTGCTCACAGTAAAGAAGTACTTCCTTATGTTTAGGCTGAACCTCTTGTTTTGCAGTTTGTGACCACTGCACCTTGTCCTGTCACTGGGCTCAATACTGAGCCTTGGGGGACACCACTTGTGACCAGATGGCAACCGGATTTAGATCCATTGACCGCGACTCTTTGGACTCGGCCATCTAACCAGTTTTTCACTCAGCAAAGCTTATGCTCACCCAAGCCAAGAATGGTCAGTTTCTCTAGGAGAATGCAGTGGGTAACAGTGTCAAATGCCTTACTAAAGTCAAGGTAGACAATATCCACAGCCTTTCCTTCACCCAACAAGTGGGTCTGCCCCATCATAGAAGGAGATCAGGCTTGTTAAACAGGACCTGCCCTTCATAAACCCATGTGACTGGGTCTGATCACCTGCTTGTGCTGCACTTGCTGTCCTGAATGTGCTGCACAATGAAACTCAGGATGACCTGCTCCATCAGCAGAAGTTCACTGCAGATGAATTATCCATACAATCTTTTCCTCTTCCTAAAGCACATTGCATTACAAGATTTATTGATTATTTGACAGGAAATAGTGTGTTAATTTATACAGTATATTCACTATAATTTTTAAAAGCTTATTTATTTATTTATTAGATTGTTGAAATTAAGGGATGCTATGGTATGTTGAGAAATGCAAACCTTTTATTTTTCTCTTTGATTTCAATAATTGCATACGTATATCTATTAAGCATAGCACATACTTAGTGGTGAATACACTTTTCCCTTTCTCTACAAGTCAGTCATTTTGGTTTTTTTCTTACCTCATTAATGATCCTGATTTAGACTTCTCTGAAGACAACACATTCACTTTTCCTGCTCCATTAGTCTAATTTCTAAAATGATCTCCTACCAAATCTTTAGTTATGAATATCACATTCTGAATTTAAGTTTCTTTTAAATATGTAGGTATTCAGTCATCCATTTAATGATGTACATTTGCCTACATTATTGAGTTAGAAGCTGAAATATCTGCTTAAAGGGGTTTTTAGATTTTTATTTTTAATATATTTACTTTGTATGGCATGCTGTGATAACTTAATTGAATAGGCCAAATAATTTGTGCAATAATATTCTGTGTGAAACAAAAATGTCACAGCAAAATATTTTCTTTAAATGATGGGTAGTTAACTCTATCAGAATAATTTATGCCCAGAAGCATAAAGGGAGAGATTAGCAAAGGCAAATCACATTACCTTTCTCTGCATATAACAAAACAGTTTGCATGCAGCTAGGAAGATATTCCCTAAAGTACCAAAGATACTGAAAAACTATACAGAGAAACATCAAAGACATTAGAAGTAATTTTTATTGCCATATAGAAGATGAAGGAAAGAGTAATAGTCAAGTCTTCCAATACCACCTTCGTCTTTCAAATAATAAATAACCTATTCTTCTCTTTTGAGAAGAACACTCTGGAGAGATGAAAGCTTAAATAAAACATCTTTTCTGCTGACAGAATTTTTTTGGGTTTTTTCATATTAAAATGAACCTAAAAAAAGAATGTGCATATTTTGCTTCTATTTTGCATTATGTAGATTTGTGTATTAGAGATTGCTACTGAGATATAAAGTAGAATTCAGAGTAGTGTTATCAGTAATAAAAGGATATAATTGGATGAGTTGACCACTGAGCCTAGGCCTAACACTTAAAAGAAAAGATAACAGCAAAATTAACAAATATTAATTACATGAAAGTTTTTCCTAAATGGGATCTAAAACTTTTCATATTGATTTGATAAATATGGATTCATTTTAACTTCATGTAGTGAGTCCCAGAGTAGTAGGAATGACTGATTTGTTATGTTCTTGAGCTATCCACTGGATAGGATTGTCTTTTTGATCTTTTTCATTATTATTATTACAAAGCATGGCCAATGTGCTTGGCAGTAGGTTTGACCTAAAAATTTGTTTCATAACTTAAAGTGTTTTCATTGACATAAACCTGACCTTTCAAAGGACAACACAAATACGGTCTTTCTTCAAAAGATTTTACTATACAAAATGCAGGGAGACATTGCTGATTATTAAATAATTTATTAATTATCTTGAATTTTAGAGTAGGATGAGGATCCATTCAGACAATCATGGGACTCAATATGGTCTCATATACTCATACATATGGTCTCATAGTATGGTGTTTCTGGATATGGTTTTCACAACAGGTATATCATAGCCTGACCTAAATGGTGAAAGTTCCCCTGGTATGTCTATATTATATAAATTTCAGACCACAGATGCCATTCAAATACTGTAAGCATGTAAATTTTATCTTTATGCTAGCAAGAGTTCAACCTCTCCTTGCAAGGTCTCATGCTCATATGCAGCTGATTGGGCACTGAATTAGAGTCTTTTCATAGATGGCCATTTTCTAATAGACAGAAACAATTTTATATAGTTTACCACTTTAATTTTTTTTTTTCCTGCAGTTTTAGCTCATTCCAAGTAATTTTTTTCACTGACAATGAGTAATAAAGACGCTGTTTACAGCCAGTAGTATGGCTACTTGCTTGTAGTGGAATTTTTCTGAATTGTTCTGAACTCCATTTAGTCTTATGACATTTAATCATAGCTGGAGAACATGGTATCTTTTAATTTACAAGTACAGATCTAGGTTTAGATAGTCAAATGTTATACAGTATTACAGTGAGGTGGAAAGTATTTGAATTTATGGAAATTAATCTGTCCCCATGACTTCATAATAAAATTGAGAAATGTGCTGAGAAAAATTCAAATTAATTTTAAAAATAACTTGAAGATGTAAAATTTAAATTATTATAGAAATTCAAACTATAGTAATTTTCAAGGAAATCTCATTTTAGAGTGAACTTTTAACTTTTAACACATCGCATTTTAATGTTGAGATATTTATGTACCTACTATTAGCTTAAACTTGAGTCTGGAAGTCAATATAAATTTTACTTTTTTATATCATGACAAAGTCAGAAACAATCTGGAACTCTCTTGAGAACGCCACTCTATACGTGTGCTTAAACCTGTTTACACCATGAGTATTTTTTTCTGAAATAATAAAATCCTTAATGTGGTAAATAACCTGGCTTCATGACATTTCTGGACCCAGGCCCCAGAAGCAAGCTTGATCAAATTTCTGAACATATAATTAATAATTTGGACAAATCTTTTCAGTCTGTGAGAATAGATTAGCAATAATCTGAAAGGTTCAACATTCATTAATCTTTATTATCTGACGGTTCTTTCCACAGGTTAAATATACCACCAGCTTCTTTAAGCCAGGAGTCTGACTTTCTTCACTCTGTTGGAACAAGAAAAGAATTATACTTGTTTTACCTGTATATATGTTCATGTATGTATGGATGAGGTAGTAATCCAAAATCAAATCTGCAGTGGAAATCATCTCTAGGATGCAAATATCCACATCTAAACTAGCCATCTTAAATTTCCTAGTCTTCAGAGAAAATTAGGAGCTCTTACAGCAAGGGTCTTTTAATCCAAAGTATTTGTCCTAACTACGTCTTATGAATAGTTGCCCTAAATTTACTTATTTTTCTCCATCTGTCTAGCAGGAAGGTTTGGGTTGGCCATCACATGCAAATCTACAAAATAAGCCTGTTAAGCTTGAATCCTACCACTCCCACAACACAAATATTTTTCATTAAAAAATTAAAATGACTAAGGTTTCTGAAAATTCAAAAATAGAGATTATTGCATTCTTTAATATTAGTATTGTTTTCCTGTTGCTTAACATTATTTTCATTACATCCATTCACATTTAGAGCTAGGTTAGACATGTCTGTGCTAATTTTTACTATGCAATGTGGGCCTTCTCTGAGTGGAGTGGTAGATTTTTTAGAAAAGTGTGGACTTGGATAAGAAAAAGCTAAAACCCAGATGTTAGCATTATCAAAACAGTGCAATTCTTTGAGCGGATCAAAACAGAAGGTGGACTATGCTCAGTTTGTTAGTCTAAAGCCCCAGAAACGTAGTGTGACCACCATCATGAGATGTTAAATGATGTGGGCTATGTCTGTCCCTACGGGCAGGAACAGTCACTGCTCTCAGCTCTTCTAATCTTCTAGGAGGCACAAAGGAAAATTACCCTGTCTGAATCATCAGAGGTTTTGTCTGAGTTCTTTGTCCCAAAGCTCCATCATCTTTCTTCATCCTTGGACTCATATGTCCAGTTACCTCAGCCAAGAGGGCAGGTGCCAGGACCTGCCTGGGGTTACTCAGACTGCAAGGGCAGAGAGACCAGGCCCTGGGCTCGCAGGACTCCGTAACACACACCGACACGGAGGAGTTTACCTTCTGAATTTCTTCACTTTATTACAGTGCGTGCAACACGGTAAGTTCTCAGATTGAGAAAGTCCATTTCGGGCAAAAATTGAATAATTTTTGTATCACAGGGACGTAAAAGGACATTGAACACCACCACTTCAAGCAGCTAATATGTGCTGTTAATTTCTGGTTTTCCCCTGGGACAGCCAATACATTCTTATGTTTAATATTACCTGGTTGATTTTTATATTTCCAGGCTGTTTTCCTGTTCTTGCAGTTACTGGCAGTTACGGACTCTTACTTCCTCAAGATGTTTTCTCCTCTTCCTAGACTTATTTTTCCCCTTCTAAGTTGCTCTTATAGTTCCTTCTTTCTACACTTACTGTTGTTATCCAAGAATGGCTCCGGTTTCTAGGTACCCAGCTGTACTTCAAAGATGCCAGCTGCGATTTTCAAGGACGGGTCTGTTTCACAGGCCTAGTTCACAGGCTGGCAGGCATTTTCTCTGTTAGTATTTCAGCAGACGTTTTCTTCTGTTCAGTAACTTTCCACTTCTAACAAGGTCACCTTTCTGGCTGCTCACATCCATAGCTTAAAGGTCTTGGTTGAGTTGTACTGAAGCAGAGGTTTCACCTGTTGTCTCTTACCACCTTTATAGAAGTGCTCAGGACTTGTGCACAGCTGACAAATAAATCTGTAGGAGGATATGTGACTTTATATTGTTTCTTTCCAAACAGGAGGCTGACTTGCAAAGCCTTAAGCATTTCTTGCTGCTCAGCAAAGAAGTAAAAGTGTGATGACTTGGGGAAGAATGTGAAGAATGGTGCTTAAATTTATGTCATTCTCATTTAAGTAGTTTTGAGGAAGAATCGTGCCTAAGCAAGACATAATGGAGTTCTACTCCAGAAAGGAGCCTTTATCAGCAGGCAAGAATTTACATGAGTCATTGCAAATTATGTTCCTTACACATTGTGCTTAGGTCAGCCCAGCCTGTGCCCACACTCCACTCTTCTACTGCTCATGGGTATAGGTAAGGAAGAAAGGAGGAGTTGTTACTTCCCCTGGGCCTCGGCTCTCTGAGGCAGTAACTGCTCTGTAAGGTGAAAGGACCTCAGTCCTCACCTTCAAATACTAAAGCTGAAAGGATCAAAATTTTCCACCAGTGTTAAAAAGAAAGAATCAGCATTTCATAGAAGCTTTACATGTTCTAGGAATCTGATAACAAAAAAAAAAGTAAGAAAAATGAACTTCATTTTATACCAGTGTAACAAAAATAAAAACCCAGTAAATATATTCACTGGTTAATTCCAGAAAACATTCATATGTAGCACTTCATAAAAAGCAGGCAAAACAATGATATGCTTTTTTGTCATGCTCCATGACAAAATGTGACTTTAAGGTACAGGTTAATTTTACTTGATAATGATAGTAAAGCACAACAATGTGGTATCAGAGTAAAACACAATAGGAAAAAAACCACAAACCCTCACATGTTTTCAGTGGTGAATGTTAAACAGTGTTTTTCTTTTAGTATGTAAATTCAGCATGGTATTTCAGTACCCTATGGTATCCTTAGAACAGCTGAAATATTAAAACTTAGTTTAAAATAACAGGGTTTTATAATAGCTTTTATGATAAAGACATTAGAAAGTGAATACACTTAAAACAAGTTAAAAATAGCTTAGGCCAACACAAACCACGAAAAAATCCTCAGATCAACATGAAGCTTGTGTTCTTTTATAAGTAATGGCACACTCTATTTAGAGAGCTACAAAAGAAGAGTATTTAGTACTATTTGAGGAGCCTATGACAGGAATTATACTCCTTTCTGGAGTATGTCAGAATCCATACAAGACACACTAGCATGCTTAATATGTGGCTAAACATCTCGGCTAAAAGAATTGAATGTCACCTTGACATTTGTTCAGCTTAGTATCTCCATGGGAGCTCCATGGGAGCATACGTTGAAGGTGAAATGGTAGCACAAATTTTTGAGCTTTATTATCACTATCAAATGAATTCCAGTGACTTGGACTTTGCTTACAGTTGGAGCTTGTGAATACCAAACTTACATTTAGACCTCTGTAATAGATGCCTAAATGTAGGTATCCTCTTTTCAAGCTGAATTATGTTATTGAACTTAGAGTAGTTACTAGTACTCTAAAGTCTGTAGCTGCCTCACAAATAGGGTGTCATACTCCCTAGTTTTGTGGACAGGTCTTGTAAATTCCAGGCAGTGCTATGGCTAAAGCAGACAAACTAGATCCTATATATTACGTCTAGCAAAGATGTCAACCTATCTTTGACAAGTAGATTACTGTCAAGTTGAAAGAGGCCAAACATGTCAATCTAAGAACCTTCAAAAGTTCTATATGCATAAAAAGGTATCAAAAGAGGTTTTTTTTTTCATTTATAAATATTTAATTCTTCATAAGTAGTCTTGTGTAAATTCTTACATAGAATTTGTCAAATGTATACTTTTACTCACCTGTGCCCAAGTACAAAAAATATTTATTATTGGCTTATATCTAAAATTTTAAGTGCTTTGAAGTTTTCAAACCTAAAAAATTTTCAAGTCTTCCTAACTCCAAGACGTCTCGATTGAGAGTGCTGATAGAACTTTATAAGGTGGTGAGTAATCTTGAGTGGCCTCTTGAACCAGTTCATGCATGGATAGTTTCTAGATGATACTTTCTGAAAAGGCAGTTTGCATGTCACTTTCTGAGAAAGTGCCATGTTTGATACTCCCTGTGATGTAGCCCCTTGAATCCTTTTTTTTTTTTTTTTTTTGTGTTGGAAGATCAGAATCCTTTCTGAAGGAGTTGAGCCACTGTAGTGATGTGAATGTCCCTCCTGTCTCTGCTGTGCCACCAGGTGCTTCCTCAGCCTGGCATCAGGTGCATTGCTTTGCACCTTCTGTTTTTTTTTCCTTTCCCAGGTGATGACACTACACACCAGCAGACTGTAAAGGCTGGTTGAGGACCAGGCAAAGGTGGGGATCACTCGAGCTACTTTTTACGGGAGGTCCCCACATCACAGCCTTCCCTAACTCTGGTGTCCTGCACCTCTGGGCATGTTGTGGGTCACTGGCTGCCGCAAAGACTCTTGGCCGTGCACACCTCTCACACATCGCCAAGGTCCAATGCAACTCCCCAAGGGCTCTTTCTGCTGTGGGGCTGCTCGGTGAGTGCAGTGCATTTCTTGCAGCCTAGTGCATCTGGCAGTGACCCAGTGAAAATGGTGCCAGGATGGGGACCACCTGGCCAGGCTTCCTTACCTGGATGGGCTGAGGCAACACGCTGACCTAGCTACAGGGAGCTGCCAGTGGCTGGACAAAGAGATTCCCCCCCACTGTCAGATGCCGGGGGCACCTCTGCAGTGGCTGTAGACTTAGACTCTGTGAAGGGGAAAGCCAGGTCATTCTTCAGCCTGCAGCTCCACCAAAGTTGGGAGAGGGGCTGATGCAAGTTGGCTATTGTACTCTCTGCAGTGATCTCATTAGCATTTTCTCAGCTGAACTGTCCTGACAGTAGCTGTCACCTGCAGAAAAAAAATGAACTGAGAGCCTTCTTCATGAGAGCTTCATCAAGTCTATTTTGGGGAGGGGTACTGCGTGAAATGTGCATAATGCAAACCAATCCAAATAATCTGCTTTTAAGCACCCAAGTATCAATTTGGCAAACAGTAGCTTCCTCCTCTGGGTAGGTCCTTGCCCTCTGTACACTTCTAAATGTCCATTGTAGGTGTCTGTGCAGAATATTTGCATGATAAATGTCTTGCTAGGTTTGAAAAAAAAATAAATTCTGTGATTATGTTATTTACCCTAAAGAATGAGGACTCTAAGTAATATAAAACATGATTACCTTAACCTGTGGCAATTAGCCAGCTGTATTTCAAGCTTGCTGTTGTACTTGCATGCAATGCAAGAGAAAAAAAAGCATCTAATTTCTTGTATTGTGACATAACTACTGTGAGTTAAATATGAGCTATACAGAATGTTAAAATGTCTGTTGATTGCAAAATGGAGCTTGCAAGAGCAGTGACCTCCAGTGCTAATTATTCAATATCCATACAAAAAATTATCACAGTCTCTACAGACTGACTATTCTCTTTAAAGATTTAATCTTTTTTAAAAGTAAAAAAACAACGAAAAAGTAAGCTGATAGTCTTCAATGTTGTCCTAGAAATCTTTCCTCATGAAAAGTAGAGGAAGAAACATTGGCCACAGAACAGATTTTGATTTTCAGATATCAGTGTTCCTAAATCCTCTGTGACAACACCAACATACTGCATTCCCTAATGTACTTCCAAGGACTTCGTCTTGAAATTGTTACCATACTGCATAAGTCAGTCCATGTTTCCAGTATCTAGTGCCCTGTTCACATGTGAAAATTGGATTGACTCTTTTTTTTTTTTTTTTTTTTGCAATGTGATTGGAAAGATATTCTGAGGCAATAAAATATAGACATATATTGATTGTTTCAGAGTTCACAAAGAAATCTGTTAGTATGTTTTCAGTATTCTTAACTTCCAAAATAATCTTCTACTTTCTTTAGGGCAAGACTGCCAGTTCTGTCATTGAACAGTGTCTGTACTACAATGCTCATTGTAATTACAGGATCTTGAGAAATAAATGACAGGTGTATCAGGAGATCAGGAAACTGCTCCTTCAACAGCTTCTGCAGCACTTGCATTGATGTACCAAATTTAGACAGAAAAATCGTACATGTAGTCCTGGATAGAGACGTAAGCTGCTGAGTTTAGTTATAGAATAGGAGTGTGAGGGGCATTAACTTCCTTTTGACCCTGGCACCTCAAGATCAAAGTACAGACTTTTTTTTTTTTTGAAGCCTTCACAGAATATTATTCGCATCCTAACATTGATCCTGTAGATCTGTGTCTGTATATTTAAAGGAATACTTCATTTTTAAATAAACATAAAACTAAAAACTTACTTGTCTTTCTCTTTTCCTTTTTTCCAAATTCTCTGGAGGAAAAAAAAAAAAGTAAGTTTGCTTTTCTGTATATGTTTTACTTGATATTGAAAGAGTACGATACATCAAACCCATGAGGTTCCATAGTTTACTGTTGGGAGTTTTTTAAATACAAAAGTAAAGCCATTTTTGTTACAAGTGTCTGGTCTTGACTCAGCTACTACTCAGTAAATATTTTTTCTGAGTTACAAGCAGTCATCAGGATTGTTCTTGCAGACTTATCTTAGTATTATAAAGGTAAACACTGTCTGTACCACATAACCTTGTATCACTGTATTTATTCATCCAGACTGAGGAACTGAGAAAAGTGCAAAAAAACTGTCTTCAAGCTCATACTTAGTCTCTTCTTCAGAAGTCATGATATGCAGTGAGGTGAAGGGGCAGTGCTGCTGTAGCCCTAGACTTGACCTGGGTTGATCAAAGCTAAGAGTTCAAAAGTGCCTCATATCCACCTGTGAAGGCCTGCCCATAGCTAACTTTGAGGCTCAGACTGGTGACCTTGAAATTGAAACTCTTCTTAAAGGATAGTAAGCTTGCAGAATGCTCCTAAACTTGATGTGCTGCACAGTCTTCTACCCCTTAACGGCTTGCTTCAGGGAGGATGGGTTTGTGTCAGTGATTTAGTATAAATCTGAAACTGCTGCTGTGGAGGCAAAAAAGAAGTGATAATATGATTCACAGACTGGGTCTATCAACTGCAAACTGAACTAGGGATTGACCTTCAATACTGTTTAATATAGAAATGCTAAACCAAAACAAAACAAAAAATAAAAAGCACGAAAGAAAATCAAAGAAAGCAAGAGATGCAGACCTAGCTTCATTTCTGAAAGATTCAGAACAAAAGTGCTAGTGGCAGCAATGACAGATTTGTGAGATTATGGAAGAAGTGGTATGATCTGGGCTTCTACAAAAACTTCTTCCTTTAGGCATTACATTTATATGCATGAACTCTATTTTATTTTCTGTAGCAGACATGTGTCTAATAGAACATTTAAAAAATTTCTAAGAGTATAAATCCTGCTACTGATTGAAAACAGAACCTTTTACAGTAGTTGCATTGTAACATGCCAACACAATCAATAAAAAGTGTAAGTTTTATATGTACAGGAGTGATTATGAGTGTGTTTGAATAAGATTCCAGTACTATGCAAATTATGCAAAATAGATCTGTTGTAAGTACACATGAAGCAGAAAACTGTCACCAGTTCAACCACCCTCTACACAAACTTTACTTTTCACACAATCGATGTATAAGACACATAGCATAGTTCTGGACTACCAGTTGTTCATTTGTAGAGCTGTCAATTCTGTAGTTCTTGAAAACCGCTACCTCGCAAAACCTTGTATAAGGAAAACTGCAGTAGTAATTTTACATCTTTTACCCGAAAAATTGGTTCCTTTATATATGACTCATCAAAATGGCAGAGAACTTACCTGCTAGTTTTCAACATTATTTTTTACTGTGGTAAGAAAACAAATCAGTCCTCAGAAGTGACTAATGAGCAACAGGAACTTGCACAGGTGGAAAATTTGTAATCATAAGGTCGCTGGGAGGAGGTATGACTGAATGTAGGACCAAGATCCTTCCTTTTTCATCTGGGTTAAAATTTTGTGTCAGCGTTATTTGAGTACATCCCATCTCTTGTGACTAAGCTAAACTGTGTAGAGATCTGTGACAAATGCCACTTTCACGCAACAAGACCAAACAGATAAACACTGATTTTGCAGTAAAATGATTGCTGCTAGACAACTGAGTTAACACTTGTGTGTTCTGAGGATTAAGGATTACTTTTACTCTTCTGATATATTTACATCCTTTCACATTACTAATAACAGATATATTAAAAACAGTATATGAAAAAAAAATAATAAAAAAAGAGTTTTGATCAGTAAGGTTCTGCAGCAATACTAGTTTGTCCTTCCTTCACATCAAAGTGAAGATAGCCTGCAGGTCATAAAGTTGGATCACTAATGAAGACTTGACTCCTAACTTTGGAGAGAGAAAGTTGAGACACGTGCATCTTTGTCTGCAACTGATCTACTTAAACTATTGCTAATTCTTGACTGCTCCCAATCAAGGTGCCTCCTGCACAGAGTTGTTGTGAAACTGCAGGTTTCTTTTTTTCAGGAGGATTATTCCTCCAGAATTTTGTGCTATCATTTTTTTTGCTGATACGCATGCCAACAATATATAGTCTTCTGTCCAACTTTTCAACATTGAAATCAAGGAAATGTAGTGTCTCACAACTGACTACATATTTAATGGGACTTACATCTCAAGTGTATTCTGATGTTGACTGTTGGCAATATGTTGTCAAATCAAAATATTTGATCTTTTCTGTTCTCCAGATCATGCTGTTTGATGTTACTCTGACTTCAATTTTATAGAGTCATGGAATAATAGAATAATTTAGATTGGACCTTTAAGATCATTAAGTCCGACCTTTAACCTAAGACTGCCAGTTACAACACTAAACTATGTCCCTAAGCTTCACATCTACACAGGTTTTAAATACCTCCAGGGATGGTGACCCAACCATTTCCCTGAGCAGCCTGTTCCAACGCTCCAACCTTTTCAGTGAAGGATTTTTTTCCTAATATCCAATCTAAAGCTTCCCTGGTGCAACTTGGGACCATTTTCTGCTGTCTTATTGCTTTCTACTTGGGAGAAGAGACCGGCCCCCACCTCACTACAACCTCCTTTTCAAGTAGTCGCAGAGAGTGATAAGGTCTTCCCTCAGCCTCCTCTTCTCCAGGCTGAACCCCAGTTCTCTTAGCTGCTTCTCGTAAGACTTGTTCTCGAGTCCCTTCACGAGATTAATTGCTCTTCCATGAAGACAGGTGTATCTTTGCTGAGTTAAAAACAAGCAAGCAACATGAAGCTATTGCTATTCTCAATTCTGCAGAACAGTAACTCTTGTGGATACGTGGTTTCAGGTCCCCCTGGTCTGTAGGGTAAGATGCCAAAACCACACTGCCTAACACGTTTACAAAAAGTACCCCAACTTCTGCCATCTTCCTTATATCCTTTGTGGACTCATGAAAGAATATGTGGGACTACTTTTCATTGACATGCAGGACACACAAAAAGTATTCTACAGAGAAGCTTCATGCTGGATCAGTACCTCATTTTGCATTTTTCTCCATGTGAAACAAAAGGCCTGTAACTTGCCTAAAAATATTTTTTTTTAAAATCATCTTCCTTAGCTTTAAAGAAACCTGAATGTTAAAAATTCAAAACAATAACAACAAAAAAAAAAACCCACAACCAAATCCCCAAAACTTTATAATTAGTGAAATTTGCAGTTTATTAAATCTGGTACTAGACATTGAAGTAGATACAGGGAAATGATAGCATTACACAGACCATTCAGGCTGTGATTACAATTTATAGATATGCTTTTTTTCCATTGATTTCCTTCAGTTAGCAAACTTTTAGGTCACATGGTTTGATAAAATTGGGATTTAGCTTTTTTCTGAATATAAATAAATTTTGTTGCATAGCTGTTCGGGATATTCCAACAAATAATTTTGTAATTGTTTGTTCTAAACACACACACATAGAAATAAGCACAATGTATGTAGTTCATTAGCAGTTCTTAACAAAGATTAAGACAGACAGATACTTTTCTGATTGATAATATGTTCAAAATTACCCCAAAATACAAGTGACTGGAATGAGAAGGGTGAGCCTGACACCTTTTTTTTTTGTATTCATATACACCTCATTCTACTTGGTTTTCTTTGTGCAACAGACCATCCTGTTAATAATTGGCTTTCTTTTCCTCTCACACAATGCAAGGATGTAAGTTAAGTCATTGGACTTACCATAAGGATGTCTGATTGAAATCTCTTGAAGTCAAAGTGCCTCCCTTTCACAATATAACCAAGTACAAAAAAGAAAAATGGCAAAATAAAATGCATCACATTTCTTCTTTGTAAGGATTTTCATTCATTTCTATTTCTAAGATATCTGTACTCACTTTGAAGAGTTTGGCTGCTGCAAAACTAAATGTTCCATCTTAGCAGTCACCACACAGTTGTGTTTCCATATTACCTGGAGAAAATTGTCAGAAAAGAGAGAGATCTTCCTCTGTCCATTTTTCACTAAAGAGTCACTATTGTCTGTGATATAATATTTCTAATATTTCTTGTGACATTTGTTCCAAAATACTTTTTCAAGCTCAAATACAGAGATGTGAATGCAATGGCTGGTATGACTATACATCTACCAGATGTCAACAATACTTCATATTGTTTGCACCAACTACTTTTTCATACAAAAAACAGTGTATATGCATGTTTGTTCAAATATACACACAAAAAATTACAAGTAGAAGCATAGTATACATATTAATTGGAAATGTTCAAAATAATGGGGGAAAAGAAACGAAAAGAAAGAAAACATCTTAAACTAGTGCAGCTTCAATTAATAGTTTCACAAAATGTGAAATGTACATCTTTGTCACCTAATTGATCAGTCTTTTAAAGATCTCAACGGTCAAGTTTGTTCACAGAGTGTTTTCTAAGGTGTAGATTGTATTTGGCATTTTAGCAATCAGAAATTGATCCCTAAGACTCCTCCCAGCATGTTTTGGACTAGAAGAGTCAAGTTGCCATGAGTAATGGAGATACATCAACAGGGCAACTTAGGAAAACATCTTTCTTCTGTGTACCTGGCGCAGCTAAGGCTATTACTGACTATTGATTCCTTTCATAAGCAGTACATTTCATCAAAATTATCCTCACGCATGAAATTGGTACAACACATGAGGAACATTTATTGTGCAGTCTGTTATTGTCTCAGCTCATTGAACCATTAAGGATGAAGTGAATTACTGAAGCAAAGTGAGTCGAACTAAGAAAATCCTGAAATTAGTAAAGAAATGAAAAGGTGGTTAGGCTGAGGCATTTTTATTTAATTTTTCTAGAAGTCGTCTCTTTTATGATGCATCTGATTAATAGCAAACTATTTTTCTGCACTTCCTTCACTTTTACCTTATATTCACATTTTCATCTTTTGCATGGCTCAGGTATTTAGGAATCTCTCCAAAGGCTGTTGCAGGCTGTTTGATCTAGTTTGATGCATGCACTGCTGAAAAACAGATTATCTTGATTATCAGCAACAGGCAGGATAGGTCAAGGCATGGCTATGCTCAGTTAAGGGATCTGACTCCCATGGCAGCATGGGGGTTGGTGACTCCTGATGGAGGGGTGCCTGGGAGCAGGGATGTTCCCCTGAGGTCTGTCAGGAGCAGAGCCTGACACTCAGGGCTGTCCCACAACCCCAGACAGGAGCAGAGCAGCCAGGGGATTACCAGGGCAGCCCGTGTTCTGGGCATTGGACATCTCCATGAGGATGGGTTCAGATCAAAACCAGGCCAAGATGTGGACCTGCTGATCGAGGATCTGGCCTATGGCTGGGCAAAGCAATGGATGTTACATTGCATGGGAGCTCAGGTGGGCACTGAAAACAGGAACCTCAGCTTAGAAGCATCTCACAAGGAAGGAAAGGGGAGGCCCTCTGAGGCTTTCTATCATACATATTTGGGGAAATGCGCAATGAAGCACCTTCTAGCTCTTTTCGCTTAAAGCTACTGGCAACTGTCTCTGGTGTTGAGCCCAGAGAGCTGTACACAGGGGAGGAGGAGACTCGAGAGTATGACACTGACTCTTATTTCTAGAAGAATAAAATGTTTGTGTCTTTACAAGTAAGCTGACCACAGAGCAGTTGAAGTAAGAAATTCTGGATGATAAAATGAGTTTAAGAGGGTTGCAGCCTCTAATGGCTCCATTAAAAAAGAAAACCTTCCAAAGCAGTAAAAGCTTAAATAATATATGAACTCCACAGCATCAAATATGTAAATATATAAAACTCTATTTAGCACTCACCACAAGCTAATTTAGTACAATTTACCATAAAGCTGATGAACGACTTCAGAAATAATTTACGAAGGAATTGAGTGTGAACTGCAAGCCATGTATATGGCCAGAACAGTGAAGCAAATTGCCTGAGGTATTAGATACAGCTAGCAGATCAGAGAAAGATCCAGTGTGAAATGAGATAAAAAGAAACAATCTCTGGCGTGATGAAAGGAGTGTTAAGAGAATACAGCAGGTATGCATTCCACACGTTGAACAAGGATGAGAGTTGCTGAAAGATTTTGCTAATCAGACACTCTCACTTCCAATGCTCAAAATAATGTGCAGATTTCAGGAATTTATCTATTGTAAAGTAAAAAGAAAGTGCTTATGTTACTAGCAAAACTCTCATTGGCAGAGTTTCAGTCTAGTGTCCCAAAGACTGCATGTGTAGAAGAGTAGTACAGAAACTCAAAGTGCCACAAAGAGAAGAATGCTGGAAAGGAACTTGGATTTAGGGTATTTTCTCTAACATGGGACAGAGAGTATCATATATGCGATTTGGGGATGCCATACATAAACTCACAAAACTGAAGCTGAACACAGGGCAAAAAAGGTCAGGCAGAATATTGTAAAAAACCCAACAATCCTCCATTAGTAGTATCAGGAAAGAAAAAGGGAAAAAAATCATCCTCTATGTGGCAATCTGAATCAAAAGCAATCAGGAAATGGAAGTACTTACCAATCAGTAAAGTACAGTCGAACACTGAAAAAAAACTTCTGACAGGTAAAAGCTTCAACCGCCTCTATAAGGACTTAGTAACCTATATCAATCTCTTCCATCCTTACTCAATGCCGAGCATCATTCTCCACTACAAATGAAGCATGATTCTTTGTAGGTCGGAATGGCAGACTGGGAATGGGAATGATTTGTGATGCTGAAACAAAGAACACTTTACCCTAGTCACCAGTGGAAATACCATTTAAGTAATCATGGTTTGTTACAAGAGAAATCAGTTGAGATAGAATTGATCAGATTTAAATGTAAGCTTTTCAAAGTTAGATGTCTATTGTTAGCGACTTACTGGTGGTGTCTTTACAGACGATATTGAAAAGCAGTCATCTCCAGAGAGTGATTCTTTCACCTATTTTAGACACTGATAGAGCAGATCAATAAGTCTGTGATGATGCCAATTCCTCTCCATTGAGTCTAGAAAGAAACTCTGTGATGACTGTAGACTAAAATGAATGACTTTTGGAAGATCTAAAGTTAGGGAAACGAATCCTACATTAGGTTAGGAAATTAAAAGAGCAGGAAATTTGCCGTCCCCCTCTGCACATAATGTAAATTAATGGATTAGTCAAATAATCACTAAATGACAACAACTAAATCTTTAGGAAAGGTCTTTGCAAAGAAAGGGCTGCTTTTCTTAAAAAGTAATGAAAAAATAAGATTTTTCTCTTTCTAACATGTCCTCTGAAAGCTTTACTCTTCCACTTATTTTGGAATCACATCTCTCCCATGAGTTTAAGATGTTTTTTCATGTGACAGAAATATTGACATTGACAATATTCTCATTCAGGAATCAGCTTCTTAGGGAGTCATACAATGGTTTGGCTTGGAAAGGACCTTAAAGATCATCTCTTTCCAACTCCTCTGCCAGTATGTTAGTCCACATAGTCTGTAGCAATCCAGATGTAGAAATGAAGCTTTTGTCCTGAATACATAATTTACTGGTTGCATAAGATGGTCTAGATGTTTGAATGCATATATTTCTGAATTCGTCTGTCAGTTTTCTGTAGTAATGTTTTTAATTGAGTTATCAATTTAGGCTAAATTTGATGATGATAACCTCTTTTATTTATATAGCTAAATTTCAAAAAGAGCTAGGATTCAATCCCTTGCTCTAAGATCAAGCGATCCTGACTCCTCTATATAGTGTTTGTAACCAACCTATCAAGCCAGATCTGTATAGCAGGGAGACCTGGTTGGAACAATGCAAACCAGAGCCTTAGGGAGAGATAATATTTAACTAACCAGGGATTCAGTACTTGAACATATCCCAGAAGCTTCTTTTAATTACAAGGATAAACTTGAGGTTCCTGAGGTTTTATGAAAGAAAGCATCTGTTGAGGGGGAGACCTAAATCAGTGTTTTTAGTGACAGAAAACTTTTAAAACAGACTTCAAAAGCTGGAAAATCACATTACATAAGCCTTCACATACTCTGTTTCTCATAGTAATACTTGGTTTATTTGATGTCTGATCATGTTTTCTGCACAGGCTTATTTGGTTTATTAGCCTTTCTCACATTGAGTGAAAGACTAACAAAAAATAAATATTTTCTGATGTTAATGTGGTGTAACTTTGTTTGCATCTCATGTTTTTATTCATACTGAGATGTATTTTATCTGAATAGTCCCTAAGATTTCAGGTTTCAAACTGTTTTACAGTATCGTCATTTTTATTCATAGATCTCAAAGTACTTCTGAAGGGATAAAATTATTGTCGGTTTGGCTAAACTTATCACATGAGCATTTATGTGACTTGTCCCAAGTCAGTAAGACCAACAACATCAATGGCCTCTCAGTAACAATAAATCTACCAGGAGAAGCATGCTGGAGCCCAAATAATCTATTCTGTGAATGTCTCCTCTATATCAGAAATGCCAGGAGTGGCTGCTATGTATGTGTCTATGAATATATTTGTGAATTTGTATGAGTGTTGTGCTGTATAGCAATAAATAAATATCATGTGTGCACAACATTAATTACCAGCTTGTAGGTAATTTCAGGTAGACACACAATGAAGCTTTGCTATGGATCTGAATCTGCTTGCGGATTTTATTCAAAACCTGAGTGTATGGTGAGCACAAGGGGTTTTTTTTTGTAGCTTAATGTGCTAGAGTTACTGCTAAAGCCTCTTACAAAACAAAGAATCAAAACAGAAACGCCTAGGGAGAGGAACAACAGCCAGAAGGTGAGACAAAGACAGAACATGAGAAGTAATCTCAGTTGGCAGGTCCAGCCAGCCACAACAGAGTGATAGCATGGAAATTTGTTGAGAGAAATTTTCAGGACACTGCTGTCCACACAGAAAACAGGGTACACATTATGCAGTTCAAAGCACAGACCTCTATGTTACTGATGCTCTCAAATGCCTATCAGTGGCAGCAATAGTGTGCCCTCATGTCATTTTTACTTCTATATAAACGTAGCCAGCCATCTTTATACTATTAAAATCTCCAGAAATGGGAGGACTGTATTTTTAAATATTGTTACTTTAATTGCCAAATATCTTCCAAATGGTAAATAAATCTAACATTGGAGCTAGTGACATAAGTTACCATCACTTGTTTGACGGGAGCTTTCAAGAGTGAGAGATGAGATTTTTTTACAGAAATATTTCCAATTGTCTAAGTGGAGACTGTATAAAAAGCAAACCGAAATGAGTGAGGAGGAACAGCTAGCTGGCTGACAGTGGTAGATGTTGTCTATGACCCGTTGTGCAGAATTCCAGGAAACTGCTTCCTCACCAAACAGGACTTGGATCTTCATCAATTTGCAGAGATGTATACACTTATTCTGTGTGCTTTGACCCACTTCCCAAAGGCAGTTTTGGAGCCTAAATCCATTGAAAGAAATGAAAGCTAGATACATAAATATCTTTGAGCTTGGTCGAATTATATCCTATGACAACTCTGAAGTTATAACCGTACTAGCCAGGCAATGTTCCCAGGTACTGAAATATAATTATTTATACTGTTAAATTTTTAACTCAGTCTCTGGCATGATTTTGTCCTGTGCCAAAGGATTCTTGGCTGTGTCTTGTGTGTTTGCATGGACATAGGATCATTCCCAGGATGTAGTTTGGATACAGACACCTTTGTTCTGGAGTGTAAAAAAATTTATTAAAAGAGACTTAAGCTCTTTCAAGCCAACCGGCCGCAGTGTATGTTTCATAAAGGTAGCCTGAATGGCTCTGAGGGAGGTTAAAAAGCAAAGCTGAAAGCTCAAGGCTGCTTTTAAAATGAAAGAGTAATTTCCTGTGGAACAGAAAATTCACAACATTTCTGAAAAGGAATGAGAGAAAGATAGACTGGGAAAAATCATGTGTGTCCCAGAGTAAATCTTTTGTGGCAAAGTACAATTCCACTCAAATTCGTGATATAATTTGAGATGACCATCCATTTGCTCACAGATACTTGGATGATAACTATGAAAGTATACGTGCCTTTCAGAAGGGAACTGAAACATGATGAAATATGTTGGCAATGACAGGGTGGGGAAGAATACTACACAGTACTGTGCATGTCAAAATCCTGCTGGACCAGAGTCAGTTGTGTTGCAGAATCTGTCCTCTTACTGACTATTCTGTTTATATATATGATACTCTATAGAAAATGTATCTAATAACAATCCATATTATCCATATGTATAAGCCATTAAAAAAAAGCCCAGGCCATGCTGGTTTGATATTTGTGTTCCTTAATTTTCAGTCCTAACACAGTCCTTAAAAAAAAGCTCTTATTTACTTTTGAAATCCCCTACAAAGTGTGCACCTTCTATGATTTTTCTAAGGTTTTTCTGAATGGGTTTTTTGTATTGTTTTGACAGTCTTTCCTTCCCCTTTAATATGATTTTCCTTTTAAAGAGATTCATTGAAAATATATTTTTCTTCATAAGGATTGCTTGTATTATGATTTCTAGGAAAAGGTTTCTCTATCTCTAACCAATCATAGTCTTGTAATGTTTTAAGACCTTTTTGACAGACTTCATGGAGCACTACAAGAGGTGAAAGACTTCCATGATTCAGCCCTGCTCCTTGTTCACGTGATTAATAACAGTTCTTTGCATGGTAAGTGCCAAAAATGTTAAAATTGCCTTGCACTGTAGAGTGATTACAGCTCTGTATACTGTTCTCCACCCTTTGATTTCTGTTCTTATCTGCAGTCACCTTGTCTTTTACACTTATACAGATATGTTTATGCGTAAGTTTATCCCTTTGTGATAACTAGCTTTCCAAACCGTTTTCTCCATATGCTGTTGTAGGAGTCTATTAGCTGCTTCACCATTTAGGTGCTGCTGTCTGCTTAACGGATTTTCCCTTGTCTTCTATCTTTTACCAACATAGGAAACAATAAAGCATACCATTGTTAAAAAAGAAAGAATAAAATCCCTACAAGTTCCTCTTCTGTCCGATTGCTATTCTCCAGGTTCCAGGAAATGTCATTTAACTTCCTGTGTTTAATGTGGTGATGACCCAGGAGCCTGGTGAGCCTGGCAGCCTTGGCAGGCGTTCTTGACAGCTTGTCAAGCCTGAGGCTACTGCATGTTGTCTTTCCTCTCAATAATTAATAATTAATTAGAAGCTATGATTTTTTAATGATGGACTGATTTAAATGTGCTGGTTTTGGGGGATTTGCATTTTTTTTAAACATACATTTTTTGAAAACAGGAGAGACAAGTAAGAGGAACAATGTACATGCTTTCAAACAAGTTAGACAAAATCACTGGAGGAATAAAAGCCTGCCATAAACATACATTCATCTGCGTATATAAGGATGCATTTGCACACAAAAAATGCAGTCCCTGCTGGCCAAACACAAGTGACTAAACACCTTTTTGCAAGCCCAGAAAATCAAACACAGCCTGAAGCACCTCATTTAAGGATTTCCCATGCATACAAATCAAAATCCCAAAGCAGTATTTTTTCTTAACTTAATCACTTGGTATGTTCTGAGGAAATGTAGGGAAATTATGACCCTAATTTTCAAATACACTACAAGGAGTCACAGAACAGAGAATGGAAAAGAAAAGGATGCTACTGTTAATTGATGTGAATCCATTATTCTTCCAGTATACTTCATTTCCATGTATATTATATAGTACATATCACACATCATACATTATATATTACACATTGCACACTATACTATATACTGTGTGTTTTATGCTGTATGCTGTATACTATATATTTATTTTGTATAGTTCCTCCTACATTTGATTTAGCCTTTTATTCTCTTCTTGCAGAGGGCCAAGGTCAGTGAAGACTCTGGTTGTTGCTGAACTAGTGGCAGAAGTCCACAACTGCCCTTGGAGCACAATCTCCAGCCTTAAATCAAACATCTGTGCTCCACACCCAGTGTCTAAGGAACACCGGAACAACAAGAAACCAGCCCAAATGTGCTCAACAGGGAAGTGTTTGGAACAGCTCTGGCTGAAGTCCCTTCATCTCTAGACATTAAATGTCTTGTTACCAAAACCTGCCTCCCTGCATCCAGGATTCAGAAACTGATCCTACAAATGGGTACCTGCGTTTTTAACCAAGACATGTCAACCTTGTTCCCAGGAACAGTTCATCCACAAAGAAACAGAGCTTCTCCTGGGGTGATATTGTTCCCTTGTATGTAGATGATAAAATATCAACAGAAGAGAAGTGATTTCACACTATGCACAACAGCAGCATGATATCTCCATACCCAGTTGCAGTCCTTGTTATATTAAGCCTCCCTGAGAGAAACTATATTTAGTCTAGTAAATGTAGCTCTGTTTCTTCTGTTCTTGGGAGAAAAAAAAAAAAGTCATCAGTATTAATCGATATACTAACTTTCAGACACTAGTACCTTTTTGTAACTATTTAACATTTGTGAAAGCTTCTCTAACTGATATAAATAAATAGCCCTACATACATAAATGGCTTCTCCCACACCTCCAGACTTGCCAGCATACACCTAAAGAATGATCCAACCATAAACAGAGACATTTCCACAAATTTACAGTCTGTAACTTTAGGCTAATTGTGTTAATCATTGAGGAATACTCTTAGGTGGTAAATATCACCAGAAAATGACAGTGTAGATGTTGTGATCTCTTAGTTCTTTGGAGAGGCATCCTACAAAGAGAGGAAAATATATCTGCACAGAGTATGTAGTTTATCTCATTATCTAAATTCAGTAGCTGAAGCTGAACTCCTTTGGTGGACAAAGACTCAGTTGATGGACTGAAATTTCTGAGGTAAATTAATTCTTTGTTGGACCAGTTTATCTTACTTGTCTTTTCATGTGGAAATAAATCTCATGATCTATCCGAACTCCAATGTTGTTTCCCCTTTTAAGAATATAAGGTGTCAGTTTCTAGTATCTTGTTACAGTCACAATTTGGTGAGACAACCATGGGGATCATGGAAATACCATTTTCTGAGAAAAAGATGGCAATAAGTCTTGACAGGTTGACTAGGTTGTTGCTGCCCAAAGTCAGTAACTACTGTGCCAGTGTTTTTCTGGTCAGTGGTTTTTACCGATCTGTTCTCAAAAACCTCCAGTAATGAGGATCAGATGCCAAGTGCAAATGATCTGTTTGAGTGCTTCACTATTCTTACTGCTAGGAGAAATTTTTGGGTTTGTGTGTAACCTAAATCTGCCTTTCACATAATTCCTTAAATTAATGTCACAATGGTGTCAAAAATAGATCAAAATGTCCCAGAGAAAACACTTTCCTACACCTCTAGCCAACATTACCTAGGAATTCCTAAAAAAAAATGGTGGCATATTACTTAAAAAGTTTTAGAATATGTATTTGTACAGTTGGGTCTGTAATACTGTGTAACCACATACATGATTATCTTTTACAGATTCTATGTGCTATACTATATGTGTGATCCATTTAAGTGCAAAATAATAGTAAAAAAGACACAGATTTTGTATCCCAAAGGGTAAGCAGTATCTGGTAGGTTAATTAATTGAACAGTAATCCAGAAGGAAATATATTCCATTGGAGACAGTGGAACACTTTCCCTTTCCAATTGATCATATTTAGTTAAAAGGATTGGCAATAGTCTGCAATTCACTCAGGTGCTGCTTTGGGTAGGGCCTGTGTTACTTAATCTAATACTTCTTTTTCTGCTTTGATGTTGATAAAGGCCCATGAAACTCATGTTTCTTAATTGTATTATAATAGAAAGAGTGCCCTGGGGATAATAGAAAGGAAACAAAGCCCCAAAAGACTGAAGCATTTGCTACATTTGAATTGTGTTAGGTTATGTGTTAAAAACTCATCTGCACACCCACAAATGAGAAAAAGTGATGGCATGTGGGAACTCAAATACTACACTGCAATACTACTCTCAGGCTCATCACAGGAGACATCAGCCCATCAGAAAAAAACATCTCTACAGAGGATGATGGGGATACAATGGCAGTGTGGAAACCAAACTAAAGACTCAGAGACAGATAATCTGTCTGTGCTCCTTCCAGGGCTATCCCAGGAGACCCTCAGACCCAGTGTCCAGACGTGAAATCCATCAAGATATGTGAACAGCAGAGCACGTTTTAGACTGAGCAGGTCCCTGCCTGGAAGTATGGGATACATTATGGGGTAAAGGGAAAGAGAATTTTTGGGATGACACAGAATTTCTTATGGTTTGTTTAGAGGAGGAGCCAAAGGCAGGAAAAAAGGATGAATCTAGTTGATCTGGAGAGGAACAAACGTAGGAAAATAGAGGGATGAGGGGACAGGAATGGTTTGTTACATAAAACCAGTTTGTTGGTCGTTAAACTTGTCTACATGGGATCAGCGCTGTCTGTTCTATCTTTTTACTAAACTCCATTTCTAACTCTTTACCTGGGTGAGGGACTCTCTGCTTGATGTGCTTGTATGTATGCGGGTCGGAGTGTCAACAGCTTGAGTGAGACTTCAGGTCAGAGGGCCCTGTGAGTGCAGCAACTGGACTGAGTGTGAATGCGCAAAGGAGTTTTTGAGTGTGGTGGGTTGAATCTGGCCAGCAACTGAACATGCACCCTGCCTCTCTCTTGCTCTCCTCTCACACAGGATGAGGAGAAAACTGAAAGAAGATGCAAGGACTTGTGTGCTGAGATAATGACAGTTTAACAAGGAAAGCAAAAGCTGTGTGTGTAAACAAAACAAGAGGATTAATTCACTGCTTTTCATCAGCAGGCAAATGCTCAGCCACTTCTGGGAAAACAGAACTTCAACACATGTAATGGTTGCTTGGCAAGCCAAATATTCCCCTTTCCTTCTTTTCTTGAGCTTTTTATTGATGACCACAGTGCCATATAGCATGGAGTATCCTTCTGGTCAGTTTGGGCCAGCTGTCCTAGTTGTGTCTCCATCCAAACTCTTGCCCAAGGCCAGACTGTTACCTCAGTATAGGAGAGATATCGAGGTGTTGGAGCAAGTGCAGAAGAGGGCAACAAAGCTGGTGAAGGGCCTGGAGAATAGATCTTATGAGGGAGCTGGGACTGTTCAGTTTGACAAAGAGGAGGCTGAGGGGGGACCTCATCATGCTATACAATTACTTAAAAGGACATTGTAGAGAGATTGGTTCTGGTCTTTTCTCATGGGTAATTAGGGACAGAACTAGGGGGAATGGGTTCAAGCTGCAACATGGCAAGTTTAGACTGGACATTAGGTAGAAATTCTTCATGGAAAGAGTGGTCAGACACTGGAACAGACTGCCTAGGGAGGTGGTTGAGTCACCATCCCTGGATGTGTTTAAGTGTCGCTTAGATGTGGTGTTGGGTGATATGGTTTAGGGGTGAACTTGTAGTGTAGGGTTAATGATTGGACTTGATGATCCCAAGGGCCTTTTCCAACCCGAATTGTTCTATGATTCTATGATTCAAAAGGGAACAGAAGGTTTTGACATTGTCCTGCAGCTGGGTTAGGGCAACTCCTAGTATCAAGACACTGGAACAGGCTGCCCAGAGACGTTGTAGGTGCCCCATCACTAGAAACATTCAAGGTCAGATTGGACAGCGCTCTGAACAACCTGATTTAATTGAAGATGTCCCTGCCTACTGCAGGTGGGCCAGAATAGATCACCTTTAAAGGTCCCTTCTAACCCTAACTATTCTATGTTTCTATGATTCTATGATTCTGTGATTCTCTGGTTCTGTGATTGAGCAAGCACTCTTCAAGAATTGCCGGAACATAGCTGCGTTATCAACACTGTTTTAGCCACATGTGCAAAGCACAAGACAGGGGCTAATATGAAGAAATTTAACTCCACCCCAGACAAAACTACTCTAGCCAGGAGAGATCAAGCCAGACTCACTGGTAAGCAGGCAAAATTGCCTGAGAGCCAAGGGTAACTCTAAAGGTGATACCACTGCAGGAACTGGCTATCGATAGGACCAGAGGAATCCTGGCCAGAGAGTTTTCAAGTTCTGGGGATGTCCGAGAGTGAGATTTGTGTATGTGTGTGTCTTTAAGATAGATACCAATAGGGACTGGTTACTGGGGACCACGAAGGTACTAGTGAGCTCTGCAAGTGTATGTGTGCATGTGTGGGGTTGAATGAGGCAGTCTGTACCAGCCACTTGCGTGGGGCTGCTGCAGCTGGTATTTGTATGCCCAGTTGCCAGCAACTGGGGAGACTGAGATTCTTAGCACAGCTGCTGGAGGGATCCACGCTCTATGTAGGTACATATATATTTTCACCAGTGGACTTCCATACCACTCAGCTAGTGAAGGGAACCATTGAGGTTGCTTGTGCCCAGGTGAATGCTGGGCATGTATGTCTGTGTTGATCTGTGTTACCAGCTGTGTATGTATGTGTATCTGTGGTGTACACGTGTTTTTACCTACTGAGAATATATGCTGAGCCTTGCTACTAGTTGCATTTGGAGACATGGAGCCATGGCAAGCTTGCCTCTCTTGGACTGCCAAATCCACACCTATTCCCCTAACAGATTACTTCTTTGTACTTGATAGAAACACACTGGAGAAAGTCCTGTAAAGTTTTCATGGCAATACAGATACTAGATGAAGTAGTTTCTGTCAGCTTTTGCAAGGACGTCAGTGGAAAAGCGCATGTACAACAGAAAATAGAGAATACCTCCAGAGAATCAGATAGGTACATATCCCTGTTAATTGAAATCAGGACCTTTTCCTCATTTTTTTTATAACATAAAGAACACAACAAGGAGCGGTTGAGAGCTGTCTAACATCTCTTGAATATTACATTCATGAGAAAAAGAAAAAAATACACCGTACATCTGTATAACAGACAAAAAGCTAAGTTTACAAATAAATTCCTATATGTGTTTTTTTAACAGTTTGATTGGCCATAGTCACAAAGGAGTTGAATTATGTGTTATTGATAAGGTAATCAATCTTATCCTCACATAACTGTATCTTTTGTTTTGATCAAATCCCATCACATTTTAATTCATAATTAGTTTCAGATGATGTTATATTTTTTCTCAGCTCAAACTTTTGTTTAAAGTTTCAGCTGATACTGAAGAGCATGCTTATCTTTGCTGGTACTTCTTCATCACCGTTCCCACTTTCTCCCTAGGTAGAGTATCCCCCTGATGAGTTTAATAGCTAAGTGGGTAATTTCTGAGACAAGCATAACAAGATGGAGGAAAGTTAGAAGCTGGAGGAGGAAGAGAGAGGATAAAAATGAGAAAAAGTATTGCGCCTCTCCCAAAAGCATCCCCCATATACCCACACTGAACTTGCTGTACCCAGACTTCTGATCCTCCTCCTGACCTTGCCTCTGTGTTTCTGAGTTTCAATCCTGAGCTCCCCAGCAACTTTTCTTGGCCTTACTTCCAAGGTTTCTGCTGGTGGTGCCATTAACCAGTGCTTAGCTTACTCACAGTGGCTATGAATAGTCTGCAGCTACTCACAATGAACCCATGCCTGCCAAATACCTGGTGGACAACTATTTGGAAGTTTTTGTTATTATCTTGTGGCATTGTTATTATTATCTTGTGACTCCAGGTTCTAACATATGCCTAGTTAACATTTTCAGTATCTCTCCAACCACACTGAGTAGAAATCTACTTCTGTTTTTAACTGTAAAAGGTCTCGTAATTCGTAATTAAAGAGAAGGCAAAAGTAAACATTGGAACACAA
Organism: Trogon surrucura; assembly: GCA_020746105.1. Lineage (NCBI taxonomy): Eukaryota > Metazoa > Chordata > Aves > Trogoniformes > Trogonidae > Trogon > Trogon surrucura. The sequence goes on from CM036617.1 coordinate 37,832,036, forward strand.
ACCTGGAAATATCAAGAGATACCCAGTTAATCTAAGTCCAATCTTGATGCCAAAGTCAACATTTTCATTTGGACAGATGGAATTAAAGGTCTACCTCTTTTAACCTTAACCAGATCTCTGACTTGTCAGACTATCTAGCTAATCATCAGTAGAGAATGTGTAGTGAAACAGTTTCAACAGAAAGACAAGATTCAATAGATGAGTTCTCCAGCATTGGTACTACATATGGGACTACAGCTTGATATATCCTCAGTAGAAAAAGAGGAAACACATCCATCTGAAGTGTTTCACCACTATTACTTTGGAGGAATTCTTTTTAGTCAGCAATGAATAATACCAAATATTGCCTTCACTGGATCTGGAAGCAATATAATGCAACCCTGACTGAAATCAAGCCAACTGGGCAGAATAGAAGGACGCTGCCTGAGCAAGTCTAATGTAGGGAAGGACTACAAGACAGATTAGGAATAGGTTCCTTGCAGAAGACACTGACTCTGAATGTCTCCTGATTAATAGTTTCTAGACAAGCATGAAATGAGAATGTCCAGTTCCTGCACACTTCTGAAACCTGAGGGCTTCCCATAGTCCTCACGTTGCTGTAAAAAAACAACAACACCCTGTGGGTCTGTAATTAATGTCCAAATGAGGTGAAACAGAAGTCTCAGTAAAAGGTGAAATGATCTGACTTTCTTTAAAAAAGGTTGAGATGTTGGTAGCAGGAGTGATCCAGCACCTAGCAGATCAGTTAGCATGGCAGTAACAACAAACTGGCAGGTGCAATATTAATAAAAGGCACAAGAGGACCCAGAGCTCTGTGTGTCATGCCATCAGTTCTCTGAACTGTGCTGGATATTGATCGTGAATAAATTATTGTTCCATTCGGGTGTTGATTAAAATGCTAGTAAAAGTACAAAGTTACACAAGCAGAATCTAAAACCGCACCAGAGCTATGAAAAATCCATAAAAGGGGTCAAACCATTTTTCTGTCCTGCTCAGTCCTTCTTAGATTAATACCACCTTCTTGTAATATGAAATTTCAAAAGGATAAAGTGTTTGAAAGATGGTGTTTTAACTTCCCATCTGCAAGTGACAAAACATTCTTGTTGAGCATTTGTATTATATTGCGCGTACATTTGTTTTCACTTGGTTTTGTATAAGATCAAAAGTACAGCAAATTTTATATAAGTCAAATATAAGTTTACTTGTACAAAAAAATTAAAGGAGGTAAAAATGTGGGGGGTTTTAGTTGTGAATCACTGGACTAGATTTAGTGTGCACTTTATTTCCCTTTGTAATGAACAAAAATTTAGAAGGATAAAGAAAATTGGTTTTGTTCCAAAATCTTGAAGTACTTTTTATTTTCTCTTACTAGTTTCAGAATATCTTCTCTACACTGTACATTCCTATGACCTTTATTTCAATGAGCAAGTGGCAGATTGAGCATTTTAAAGTCTGTTCAGAAACTTTACACAGCATTATACTGAAACCACCGGACTGCTTTTTAAGGTAACAACACCCAGCTGAGAGATGACCATAAGTAACTGGTGGGAAGTGACATCTTGAAATGACAGCGATTTCTGCAACAACGCTGACATAGTGGTTCACATTGCCATCTATCTGCAGGATTTATTAGCCCTTGTTGTAGAGAAACACCTGCATGGTTAAAGGAGTTTTGGATCAGAACTAGCTTGCATCTGCTCACTTGGTCAGTAGCTCACTTGGAATGCTGTTTTTCACTGATTAAATGACTGACATGGAAGTTAGTTATTGCAACAACTACCTATTGAATTCCTAAGGAATTTTGCAGAATTATCTTTTCATAGTGAGAATAATTCTAATTTCCTGTTAATATTTCCTATTTAATATTTCCTATTATAGTAATTATGTCCATGAACTTAAATAAAATTAGAATAATAAAAAAGAATTAATATGAAGGGTTTTTTTTGAAATAAGTAATATATTGTCATGTAAAATGATTGGGCGAAAAGAGTGTTTCTGGATAATTATTCATTAGGTAAAGTGTCTACCAATAGAGTATCTGGGTACTCATTTAGTGAGGAAAGAAAAAATGAACACAATATACAGACTGAAATGCAAACTTTTTTTGTCACTGTGTGGGGAGTAGAGTTTGGTTTTTTTTTCCTAGACAGTCAAAAATGAAAAGCATTTTTTGGTGTTGTTTTAACTGAGACAAAAGGGGAAAAAAACCAAACCAAACAAACCCTTCTAAGACTTCTTTGAACACAGGATGATACTTTCCTAGAAAAATTGCATCAATTTGAAGTTGTTGTTTGGGGTTTGGGGTTTTTTTATCTTTTCATTAGAGAGTGTGCCTCTCTAAAACTTTTCAAGAAAAGGATATATCACAAAATTGTGGAAAACTAAAGGATGCTGTAAAATGCAATATTACAATTTATTTATTTTAATAAACAGTATTTTCTCATTGTGCAGTACTGTTAGAAAATAATAAAGAAGGTGGTGTGTAGAAGTGTCTTCCTAATGATTTTTTTCCTATTCCTCTTGGTTCCACATGTTAACATTTCAACTACAGCTCAGCTCTCCAAGATTTTGATCACTTGCCTTTGATTGGACACGTTCCTATGTAGCATAATCTAGGCGTTCCTGCTCTGGCAGGGGGATTGGACTTGATGATCTTTCGAGGTCCCTTCCAATCCCTAATATTCTATGATTCTATGATTCTATGATTCCAGGACTCTTCTGCTGCCTCAAGCAGAAGGCCCAAAATGTAGACTGAGGTTTGAGTTGAGGAAGGGTTACTGTGGTCTAAACCTAGAGTTCCTTTGTCACATGAGCTGATAAATCATGTTTCTGAAACACGGTTGCCCATTTTTATCTTTTACCAAATGGGATGGCTGAGATCTGAGATCCACATAGCAGCAATCAATGAATTGCCAAATAATGACATTGGCTTGCTGGTTGAGAGATAAAAGAATCTTTGGCTTTGAGCACGCTAAAGAAAGGCAAATGTTACAAGGAGCCTTCATGGAAACTGAGCTTTAAAAACATGAAAACATTAAATGAATGATATCATTACCTAGGGAAAGAGGAAGTACAATAATCACAGAACACAAAGTTGTTGGCTACTACAAAGAAGGAACATTTTAGGTCTGGTTATTAATTTATGTGCCTGTGGAAGGTCTGAGAAGCACATGGAAAACGATAGGTTAAACTGGGACTCAGCTCAACTACTAGCTGGAATTTAGTTAAAACACCGAAAGAAAGGTCTTGTAATATTTCACTGATTGTTATTGTTTCTTTATGGCTTCAGTGGACTGTTCGTTTGTTTTGCAATAGTGATGATGACAATTTTTTTGTCTGTCTTTCAAAAAAGGAGAAATTCTTCTCCAGCAAATGTTGACATCTCATTTTATTTGTCTTGACTATATCCCCAAAAAATAAATCCCAATAATACATTTAACGGTCATCTTTAAAATCAAAGTAGGCTTGAGGCAATTCCAATGACTGACAAACTTACATGATAGACAGCAACTTTTTCATTAATTTGCAACATTTCTCCCTTACTACTTCATATTAATCTTATAAAAAAATTACAGTTCTTGCAAACATGTTTTTCTCATCACATACTCTATTTCTGATTATCAGAGTTTTTTAAACTTCATATTATTTCAATCAGAAAATGAATGAATTGGACTTTTGTAATATCTATCATCTGTACTTACTGCAAGGTTTTATTTCTTGAACAAGATACTGAATTTATTCCTTCAGAAGATATGATTCATATGTTCTGAAGACACTCTACTTTATAGAATAATTATTGTATGAATTTACTAAAAGTTCACTATCATATCTTTTTTGTGTGTGTTCGAAGCATTGATCTGAATTATCAAGTAAAAGATATTACCGGTAGTGGAATCTAATGGGTAAAATTGTAAATTTTTTCTCTGTGAGAAAGTTCTTTGCTACTTTTTCATGATTCTCATTCTCATTCATACAGTCTTTTAAACAAATCTGTAAAGCAGGAGGCAGATATTGTGCTATGGTAAAATATATGTTCTACCAAAAAAAATGCAATTAATTCTATGTCATGGTTCATCAAATGCATTAATTAACATAACCAACCTCCCAAATTGAGGGAAAAACTTTCAATATCAGCATAGAAGACATAAGGCAAAATTAATTTTTAGAATTTTTCTGAATCATATTCAAATTATGCAGCATTATGTTACAAATTATGCAGCATACAGTGTAAAGGAATCCAATCTATAAAGAAATAGAATATCTTTGCTAATAAATGAAAGGAAAGAGGACCTCTAAATTTAGTTTATATAAATAGAAAAAAGGTAGGGGAAAGGGCTCCTGAATCATCACATTGAATACTCTGATGTGACTGTGAACCAGATAAATATATATGTGCCATAACCAGTGATATAATACCAAATATAAGTATTTAAAAATACAAATAGCCTTTTTGATCCCATTCATATGGTTGAGTCTCTCCTGAATTACAAAATCGACTTTTTGTTTGCTATAATAAGGACACCTTTTGTCTTTAAATAAGTTTTATGAGAATGCTTTTCAAACTATTTCAGAAATCAGTCCACATTAAATCATGCTCAGATCACGCTATTTCCCTATAAAAATGAATTATGCAGGGAGGAAAAAAAAAACCCCAAATCAGAGAACTTGAGTATTATGTTACTTCTGTGACTGCAAGAGTGATGTTCACCTCTAGACTGTAGACATTTTTGGTCATAGCATTTGTCTGACTAAATGTCATTATAGTCATTGGAGATCTAGGTAATAAAACAGATAAACTGATTCCTCTCAGCATAGGCATCCAGTACTATTTCAGATAAGTTGTGGTATCCTATGCAGTGTCCAACTGATGCTCAGGAGCTTGAATCTTCTGTATGTTCTACGTCAGCTCTGACAGCTATTATGACACATTATGGCTGTGACTGCCAAGGGTAGTCAAATAGCTCTAGACATCCAGCACTAGACAATTCAGTTGATCTGTAGGTGTCTATCCTCTTGACCTAAATCTCACTGTACAGCTTCAAGTTTCAAGAAAAATACTGACTATACTGACAAATAATGTGGCAACATGCACATGTGTAACAAGTATAGCTCTCTTACAGTATAGATATGCCACATCTGAGCTGAGAGGGAGGCATACACACTTTAAATATCATACTTAATGTGTTACTTATGGTAAATATGTGAAAAAAAAGGTGCTTAAAAACCCCAAAAGTCCACCTGTTTTTTTCATTAATCTACCATTCTAATAATACTTGTAACAGATCTACAAATTTCTTACATATGTCTACAAATACATAACTATAATCCTGCGTATACAGATGTATTTATTCTTCTGTGCTTCCTCACCTTATCCTCACATTCACAACAGAATAACAGTCTACTAATGAAAACAAAGACTAGTAGGAATCCAGCAGTTAAATTCGCGTTTCTCGGTATTCTTGCAATCGGTAATATGCTTAACTGATGCTCTAATACCTGTGTGGAAGACAGTCCAATGGTTAGGATTCTCTTTTTTTCCTCAGCTAGAAAATGACAACATATGTTGTATAGATGCCTTTGCAAAACAGGATTCCAGATGATATCCAGAAAAGATGCAACAATAAATAAATTATTAAGCTGTCCACCATTAAGTGTGCTTAATTAATGGTGCCAGAGAGGATTCCATGGTAAATTGCCAGTGGGTGGGAAATACTACATCTGTCTCCCAATAAGTCCTGGGAGGTAAATCATGTTTGTTCAGATGAACAATACAGGGAGGAATGTGTGAAAAATTTCCTAAAGAGCGAGGTAAACTCCCACTCTGTTTTTTGAAATGTTCCTTATGCCACATTTGCAACCAAATAGAGAGATAAAATTTCAAATTATTAGGAACAGGGAAAACCTTTGAAATAGCCTATTAGGGCAGGATATAAAAAGCAAACCTAAAATAAAGTTTATGGGGAAATTTAAACCAAAACTAAGGAAAATCTAGCAGGTGTACAAGAGTGAAGTAATAAAATCTCTGCGGTATTACAAAATCTGACAGAAGAGAAGTCAATAACATTTGGGAAGATAGTAGACAGAGGCAATCTCTATAAATAAGATTCTATTGAAGCAGAGCATATTAAAAACTGACAACCAGAACATGGCTAAACATGCAGGTGGTTCCATACAAATTACAGAAATGCAAAAAAATAGCTGGCCAAGATGAAAGTCACGATTTTAAATAAGAGCATTATAGTACTAGGGATTGAAGAAATATGGTGGAAGGCTCATAACCAGTGCAGCACTGTGGCTTGAATGTTAGCATGTAATTTACATTAGGAATGACAAAATAAGTTGTATGGGTGGAGGAGTGGCCTTGTATATTAAAAGAAAGAGTAGAATGAAATACAGAAATATACAGAGCAGATTAACTACTGACAAGGAACATAAAATGTCTTTGTATTGAAATCCTGTTCCCAAATAGAGTAACATAACAACAGGGCTGTGCTATCAACACCTTGGAACACTTAGATATGAAATACTGGAGCAAAACATTTTTTTGCAGCTGTAAGTAATGACTGCTAAATCTAATAATTTTCATTAATGGGGTCAAATAATATCTGGCCTTGTGTTATCAGATTATTTCCAGAAAGTTTTCTGGAAAGATTCTTGAGAAAGTCACCACTGTGTTTCATAGTAACAAAGGGAAATTGGACAGATGGATTAATAACTGCATAAAAGTGGCAACAATGGAAGATATATCGTCTTTTTGCCTGCTGAATCTGAGTGTAAGAGAATTAACAATGAAATTTCAGAGTAATTTCTGTTAAGACTTGTGCTGGTCAATATATTCAGAGGATGAATAGTTAGGTGATAAAGTTTGCTGATGGTGTGCAATTACTGAGAGCCATAAAAATAAGTCTGTCTACAAAGAGTTGAAGAAGGATATTACACTGCTAAGTGTCTGCAAAATAAAATGGCAGATAAAATTCTGTGTTGACAGGTGAAAAAAAAAGTACACGAGGAAGAACAACAGAAACTGCATCTACACAATTATTTGCTCGAAACTAGTCATTAGCACTCATGACAGAGAACTTGCAGTTATTGCAAATGATTTTATTAAACTAATCAACCAAAAACATATCAACTTGAAGCTGAGCAGTGGACAAAAATACAATTAGAATACTATGAATCATTAGTAAAGGAACAGAAGTCGTAATTACCTCACTGCATCAATCCAAGGTGGAGTCATATTTTTTTCTAGCAATTATAACAAAAAATTTCTTGTCTCAAAAAATGATATGGCAGAAAGAAAATAGTGCGGGGAAAAAACACATGACGTCCATAATCATAGAAGGGCTTACATGTGAAGAGAGATTGAATAAACTAAGATTTTCCAATATGAAAAAGAAAAATACAGATGGGTTTATTATGTGTTAAAAAAAATGAAACCCTAGAGAACAAAAGAAATGTTACTTAGAAATAAAGAAAAATACCAAAAAAATCTTAGAACTTTTGGGAAAAGAATAGCAAACAACAAAATGAGAAAAAAAAAAAAAAAGTTTGTTTTGGTTTATATTTAAAAAGGCAATTTGTACTCACTTTTCATGTCCTGACTACACCAACAGACTCTGCAATAACTTCCCCCTCCCCTAGGGTTTTGGCTGCCTGGCCCTGCTTCAGTATGGTGCTGCTGTAACCTTAGGTCAGAGTGCTGGGAAAAGAGCAGTGTGAGAACAAGCTATGAGAAGCACTAAGTGCATTGCCCAGTCTAGAATTGCATTTAAGCTCTCAGCTTTAGCCTTGCCTGATCTACATTGCACCTAGCCACGTGCCTTGCTAATGCCAGTAACTTGACTGTCTGCCTTGATTATGGCCCTGATTTAACCAAATTTGGGCTTGCTTCTCAGTCGTAGCTGAAACTGGCTGTTGCCACTTTCTCTGCTCAGCCTCTTTATGTACAGTAGGATGACTACCTTCACAAGGCCACTGCTTCTACTTGCCCTCTTGATCTCCTCGGCTCTTGGCTCACACACAGAAAAATAACACGGAGGTACCATGGAGGGCAGAAAAATACCCATACGTAAGGCAATGTTGTGTCAATAGGAACAGTTCCTCTGCTCATTAACTTGGTGCTGCTGTGTATAAGGCATTGGATTCGATGATGTTTAAAGCTCCTTTCCAGTTGAAACAATTCTGTGATAAACGTTGGACTGCTTTCTGCAGAGGACTGAGACCAAACCATTTTCATGGTCTAGGTCTACAAAACCATGCCCATTTGCTAAATATTCTCCCTGTTTTCTGTTGATATATTTGTGTTTGGTAAAAGGTTATCTATCTATCTATCTGTCTGTCTGTCTGTCTGTCTATCTATCTAATCTATGCCTTGATCGATCTATGAACCTAGATACATATGCATGCATAAATACATGTATAGTACCAGTTAGGATTATTCTCCGGTATTTCTTGACGCAGTTAGGTGAAGTTTGATAACTTTAATGCATTTTTCATATGGTTTCACCCACATTCTGAAAGCTTCCTGCAGTTATTTTGCAGTTCTCCATTGTCAATTCTTCTATGGTCAAATGTAGTTTCATAAAACAGTCTTGTTTGAGGCATATATGTCACCTTGTTGAAGGTTAGGACTGGGCCAGCCACTAAATACTCTCTAACACCCTCTCCCCCCTCAAATGGGAAGAAAAAGGGAATGACTTATGGATTAGGAAACTAAAACATCTTTAATAAAATGATTTAAAATCCAAAATGAATTAATATGGAAATAATAAATTATATACAAAGCCAATATCTACTGTAGGTGATCCTGCTCTGGCAGCGAGGCTGGGCTAGATGATCTTTTGAGGTCCCTTCCAACCCCTGACATTCTGTGATTCTGTGATTCTCTAATATCAAACACGACTTTCCACCCCGATAGCAACCCCCACTGATGCTGCGGATCAGGCAGCACTGGGGAAGTCCCATGCTCAGCAGTAGTGGAGAGCTGGATACGAGAGCTGGATTCAGGAACTCAGAATCAGAATCAAAGGCAGAAGCTTAGATGGAGTCCTTCCTGGACACCAGTCATTGTGGAAGAAGCAAAAAGAGACGTAAGCCCTCACAATCTCTCAGTTTTGTACTGAATATGATGTATATGGAATGGAATACTCTCGTTGATCACCTGTCATGCCTGTTCCTCCCCAGAGGTGCAACCTTTTACTTCCTTGTGACCCCTCTTACTACCCGGCACTCCCAGCGTGGCACACAAGAGCCAGCAGTGGCCTTGGTCACTGTAGGAATAAGTATCAACAAGAGCCTTTCTGCACCCCAGTCCCAGGCAGTGACTGTAAACATCAGGTGTTATCACTGTCAATAGCAGACACTGTCTGCAAAAACATGCTGGTAACTTCAGAAAGTGCAGCCTCTTAGAAGTGACTGAATTGAGAAGTAAAATTCACAGAACAGAATTGGCTCAAACCAGGACACACATGTATTATTTTTTTAATAGTTCTTCAGTAACAAAAAAATAGTAAAAAACAGATGAAAGAAAATGTTGTAGGTGATCATTTTTGTTGGGTTAAAAAAAATAATCTTTCTTTAGAGGAAAAATTTGGAACAAACTTCAGAAAAAAAAAACAGAAAAAATGGGGAAAAATATGCACAGACACTTTGGTAACTGTAACTACAATTTTATTAGCAGGAAATATACATACTGTGGCATCCAATGTCTTACAGGGATTTGAACCCAGTTCTTTTGGATTCTACCTGAAATTTTAAAATTGTACATTACTGGAAATTTTGGATAAAAGGTCTGTCTTTTAGAAAGTGGCTTTTATTTTAATTAAATTGTTGCAATCCAAAAAATATTTTTAATTGTTTCAATTTTCTTATTTTAGTCATTTCCAAAACAAGCAAACTAGAACTAGTTGATTGAATTATTTTTGGCTTGTTGTAGTCATGTTTTTAAAATCAGTAACATTGAACCTTTACATGAAAAGAAATGAATGCCCTTTGCATAAATTTGAGATCAAACAATAAGCACTATAATCATATACAAAAGTAATGTTGACAACAAATGTTATATCACTATTCTGTGTCAAGCGGTAGTCCTTGTATATTAAAAGATGCTTTTTCTTTGTTTTCTAAACAAAAAACTCTTCAGAAGAATGGGTTAACACTAGTAGAATATGGATATCTCTGTGGAAAGTACGGCTTAGTGAGCTTTTGCAAAAAAAAAAATATTAAAATTTCTCTTATAAATTGTTTCCATGGAGAGGATTGTTTAGTTGTTTAAAATAATCTACTTACTTGTTCTAACTTAAAACGACTGATTCACATTACTGTTGATAGATTAACACAGAGGTTAATATTGAGAACTGCCTGTATACATGGCCTTCATTAACACCACATAATTATACTGAGATTTCTTGAGCTTGACTTGTCAGATAAGATCTTATCTAGATGAGTGGTTTTTCTTACTTTGAATGCTTGAATGAATCTGAGAGTCATTTGGCACTTGGCAGCCTACATTATGACATGTTATCAGCCAAGTAGTGCAAAGAAAAAATTAATTATTTCAAAGAAGAAATACATGATAGAAATATTTTAAAATGTAACAATAGCTGTGTTGACTCTAAGGAGAGAAAAGAAAAAAAAACAAAGCGGAGACAAGTCCAGTGAAGAAGAACATCTTTCTTCAGAAACTTGCAACAAGGTTACCTATCAGTGAACACAGCTGTCAACCATCAATCCCCTGATGAAACATTATTTGGAGAAAGAAAGTTAAAGTAATTCATTAAATGTTTCATTGTCTCCTCCCCATAAATTAATGCAACCATTTTTGCTGTTATTATCATTGTCTTGAGGCTATTTCTTGACATACTTTCTCTCAAGGGAAGTCAAAAGACAAATTGCATGTTGAGATAAAATGCTGGATTTTTTTTTTTCCTATTCCACCTTAATTTCACCCTCATTCTGTGGCTATCTCATTAACCAGGTTACGTGGTGTTGGGCAGCCTCAGCATAGCACAAAAATGTGGGTTTTTTTGTAAGAAAGTTCAAAGACTTACAGAAGTTTGGCTACTGTTTATAGAAGAATTATGTTTAAACCTAGTTCGATGATAGCAGAATAAGTGATTGCCCTTGTGTATAAAGGCACGTAACTGAGATTAGAAGGATTAATTTTTTGATTTGCTGTAGGCACTTGGTAAAATATTACCATGTCTACCTTTTAAACTTTTATGAACATAAAGCAAGGAATGTGTTAGGTTTTTTATAACCATATTCATGTCGACTACTTACTGTACATGCAGTTATGTCTCCAAAACATTTTTATACCAATGTAACTTATGATATTTCTAAGCTTAGTATCAATGCATATTAAAACATAAAATTAAATTAAAAATATAAAAATAATTTAAAATATAATATTAAGTATAAAATTAAATTATCAGAATAAAAAATCAATTAAACTAAAATCACAAGAGCTACTTCTAAGCAGTTACTTGTCTAGCCATTCTGACTACTTTTAAAGCAAGAAAACGAAATGCAGAGATGGTATAACAAGAATTGTATATGTACAGCTCGTCTCTCTTCCCACTCAACAAGTGAGGACAGTCTCACTGCACATTAGGACTAACACCTGGCCAGTATTAGGACTAACCCCTGAACTCTGCCTGGCCCTTGCCTGGGGAGTGCAAGCTTCTGCAGGGCACAGCTGTGCCCAGCTGTGCACTGTTGCTTGAGGAGTCAGGGCAATCAAGGACCTGAACCTTTTCTTTCTATCTTGATTGACCACAAAACACAACAGCTGTCCACTGTAGTGATTTTTCTGTCTCTCTTTGCATTTCTTCAGACCTTCCAACCTAGCCCAAATTACTGGACTCCTGTCTTTGCTATACTGTGAGGGCATTTTACAAAGTGACTTTAAAATAATGTTGAAAAATAATTCAGACTTTGTAAAGTGTGCTCAGGCTACAGAAAGTGAACTAGGTCATAACACAAACTATTGAAGGAGGTGACAGGCATTTTGAGTGCTAAACTGCATTTTGTAGCAGTGCTGTGCAAGATGTTAAATAGAAATCGTGGACCTGTAGCAAAACCACTCTAAGGAATTCGCATTTTCCCTGTGCACCTGATAAATGCAGTTAGCATATTCCTATAAATACTGTTTTTAAGTCATTATTGTCTCTTGTTTTAACTGCTGCACTAATAAACTGATGACTGACAGGGAATGATTGCAATCAGCACTGGCAACTAGCAAATGTCTTTGTAGCAGGATGATATTTGATGTGGTGAAAAACTAGAATGAAATGCCTGAAACAGGACCTTACACCAGCAAGTAAATTCTTTTCAACTCTGTAATCTGTTTGTGGCGATTTAATCAGATTTATTTCTATATTTATATCTAGTTAGCTAAATCTGGGTAGCTAGGTTTTTGAAGATGTTGCCAACTTCCTAGAGTTAAATGCAAATTTCCTTAATTTCTCAATATGATACAAAATCCATTTAGTTTGGGAATCTACACTCCAAACATGATTGTTGGAGTAGGAATGGACATCTAGGGTTCATCCAGTCCAACCTCCCTGCTAAAGTGGGATTGCCTAGAGCACATCACACAGGATTGCATTTGGGTGGATTTTGTAAGTCTTCAAAGACGGAGATACTTCATGACCTCCCTGGGCAGCCTGTTACAGTGCTCTGTTACCCTCACAGTAAAGTTCTTCCTCATATTTAGATGAAACTTACCGTGTTCCAGCTTGTCCCTAGTGCCCTTTGTCTTATCATTAGACACTACCGAAAAGAATCTGGCTCCAGCCTCCCTGCACCCACCCTTTAGATATTTATAAGCATTGATGAGATCCCCTGTCAGCCTCCTCTTCTCCAAGCTAAACAGACTCAGCTCTCTCAACCTTTCCTCGTAGAAATGCTCCAGTTCCCCAGTCGTTTTTGTCACCCTCCTCTGGACTCTCTTGTAGTTCTCTGTCTTTCTTGAACTTGGGAGCGTAGAGCTGGACACACTATTCCAGATGTGGCCTCACCAGGACAGAATAGAGGAGGGGATGAGTTGCCTTGACCTACAGGTTGCACTCTTCTTAATGCATCCCAGGATACCATTGGCTTCTTGGCCACAAGGGCACATTGCTGGCTCATAGTCCACCAGGACACCATGGTCCTTCTCCTCAGGGCTGCTTTCCAGAAGGTTTACCACTAGCCTATATTGGTGCATGGGGTTTTTCCTTATCAGGTGCAGGACCCTACATTTTCTTTGTTGAATCTCATTAAATTCCTCTCTGATCAACACTCCAGCCTGTCCAGGTCATGCTGGAGGTCAGCACAGCCCTCTGGTGTGTCAGGCACACCTTACACAGAATCACAGAATGTTAGAGGTTGGAAGGAACCTCAAAAGATCATCTAGTCCATCTTCCAGATCATTTAGTCCAACCCCCAACCTCCCAGTTTTGTATCAACAGCAAACTTGCTGACGACACGCTCTATCCCCTCGTCTGAGTCATTGCTGAATATGTTAAATAAGATTGGACTCAGTATTGACCCGTGGGGAATACCACTGGTTACAGGTCTCCAAGTGAACCCTGCTTCATTGATCACAACCCTCTGGGCTATCTCACTCACTAGCTCTCAATCCACCTCACTGTCCGTTCATCTAATCCACACTCCCTGAATTTCCTAATGAGGATGTTATGGGAGACAGTGTCAAAAGCCTTGTTGAAGCCAAGTTGGATGACATTCACTGCTCTTCCTTCATCTAACCAGCCAATTACGGCATCATATAAGGCTATCAGATTGGTTTCCTGTTAGTGAACCCATGTTGATCTCTCCCAATAACTTTCTTTTCTTCCACATGTTTGGAGGTGAAATCCAGGATAATTTGTTCCATCACCGTTCCAGGGACAGAAGTGAGACTAAGTGGCCTGTAGTTCTTTGGGTCATTCTTTTTGTCCTTTTTCAAGACTGGAGTGGCATTGTCTTTCCTCCAGTTCTCAGGCACCTCACCTGTTCTCCATGATCTTTCATAGATGATGGAGAATGGCTTAGCAATGACACCTGCCAACTCTCTCAGTACTCATAGATACACCCCACCAGGGCCCATGGATTTATGGATGTTCAGTTTGGTTAAGTCATCCCTAACCTGGTCCTCCTCTACTGAGCGAAAGTCTTCCTCTCTCCAGATCTTTTCTCCTACTTCCAGGGTCCAGGATTCATGAGAACCGGCTTTAGATGTGAAAATCGAAGCAAAGGCGGCATTCAATACCACTGCCTTCTCTGTGTCTTCTGCCACTAAGGCGCTAACCTCATTCATTAATGGGCCCACATTTTCTCTAGTCTTTCTTTTTCTATTGGTATACTGAAAAAACCCTTCTTGTTGTCTTTGATGCCCTTATTGCCACATTATGAATTATGAATTGTGAGTACTTAATAGTCCTTAGCAATGCTAGAACTTAAGAGTGTATAGCACCTCACAAACGTTGAATAATTACTGTCTCAGCACCTAGGAAAATTGTTTTGGTGTTAATGTGTGGACAAGGAAACTGAGGCAGACAATTGCATACTTTTGGAATATCCTGTTGTTTGGAAGAGATATGTCACTGTCCACAGCACATTGGCCTGATATTGTCAAGGTGATATTATACTACCATTTTGCAGAGTACACAATGTAATGGTATAATGTCTGTTAATGAAGATACTATATATTAGTTATAAGAATGAAGTGGTCACTGACAACTTCTGCTATCAGTGAAGAGATACAGACTCAGATAGAAATCTCTTTCATCTGCTTTCATTGGGAAAGTAAGAGGGATGTTGGAGTATGCATTTTAAAACTAGGAATTCACATTTAAAACAAATAAACAAACAACAACAAGAGCTGTAGACGTTTTTATAAATACTAAAGAATTAATAGCCGTGGCATCCTATGTCATTGCTAGGGGAACTTTTGTTGGAGTTCAAGTTTTTTAAGAATTATTTGAAAAGGGATAGTAATGTATACACACTATTGGTTATAGCCAATATTTAGAGAAATATTACAGTAAAGGTCTGCAAACATGTTAATAGTTTCACTGACGTCAAATAGTTCATTCACATAAGTAATGATGATTTAATATGTAAGTTTTGCGGACTAGCATGTGGGCTTATGCCATCATGAAGTTTATAGGAAAAATATTCTGCTGGATACATCGGACTCTCAGTTCTTAATTTATTTTTCTTTAATATTTGTTTCCCTAGTGCTCTGTTATTTTGCTTTGGATGGAAA
Organism: Trogon surrucura; assembly: GCA_020746105.1. Taxonomy (NCBI): domain Eukaryota; kingdom Metazoa; phylum Chordata; class Aves; order Trogoniformes; family Trogonidae; genus Trogon; species Trogon surrucura. Next base: position 37,847,286 of record CM036617.1, read on the forward strand.
TTATTGTACTGAAAAGAAATTGCCAGGAAATAATTATGAAATGACAACAAATAAGATTTTACAATAATTGATTTCTGCAATGACATAGGCCTGAACAACTCTATCTGATTGAGCTGATAAAGCAAATTGATAGAATTGAAGTAATGTGAAGCCAGATAAATAAACATTAATGACATTATAAATATGAACTTCAGCTATAATTCAGAATCAAATATGACACTTGTTTTATATTGAACTCTATTTTAATAATTACTGAATATAAGTTCTGGTTTTATGTTGTAGTTTTTAATATATTCTGATTTTTTTATGTATCTGTAACTTTTCTAAAAAGCTAGGTGCAGTCAAAATAGAGACAAAGATATACTATCTGAGATCTCTAAAGATTATTACTTTAGGATAATTCATACTCCCCTTTCTTGAAGACCAGTTTCACAAGATTTTTTCCCATAACTAAGCTGTATTTAATCTCTCAGGATAAAATTAAAACCTTCAAAAAACAAGACAGAAAATTCTAAGGAATTTTCCTAGGAAGGAAGGCTGTGACATTTCCTTTTTTTTTTTTTGCAAAAAAATAGCTAAAAAACCAACCATCATCAACTTTGCATAGTGGTGGAAATCTTACTTTGATTATTCTTACGTATTATCAGTTTCAGACATTCATCTACTCCATTTCTTTTTCTTTGATGAAAATTTCAGGTGGTAGTTTATCATAATAAAGTACATATGGTAGTAATTTTTTTGCTATATAGTATAATGGTATTTTATCTAAATGCTGAACAGCTAATTGAGTGGTGTGTTACACTTAAAGAGTATGAGTCTGCACATAATCTCCATAGTGCTCTGGAGACATACTCCATATCTCCCATATCTGGTCATAATTCAAAATCAGAATTGCTACCTAAATCAGGAAACTTCTAAAATACATATTTCTCAAATAGTGAGAAAACGTGCTTTAATTTTTGACTATATCTAACTCTAAAATGTCACTCACTTCAAAATGCCCTTGCTTCTTGTCAAGTTTAATAAGTACTTTATGAATACGTCTAGCTCGTACAAGGCTGAATGTCTGGTACATGGAGAGGGAGTATGATCTTTCGTATTTCTAAAGTACTTCAAAACAGGAGAGAGGTATTGAATACCGTAGTTACAAGCTCAATTATTACCATCTAAACCAACAGTTCCAACTAATAATCTAACTGTTGATTAATTATTAATGAATATTTATGTGGTATGTGGGCTAACAATAAATTATTATTAATAATAACACTAATAAACATTGAAAACTAAGATATTCTTGTTAATGTCCTGAAATTCCACATGGCTAGTGCAGAAGTTGGAAGAACCAAATTCTCAATTAGGAAAGGCTTAACTATAGAGAGAAAACTGACATTAAAGTTGAAAATGTCATGAGTTATCACCTGTTCACCTGCTCTACATCTTGAAAAACAAGAAATAAAAAAAACCCCAAACACGTAACACCATAACAAAAGAAGTTACCCCCAACAAAAAATCCAGTACTCTGGATTTTTTTTTAAATATGAAGTTAATAAAAATTATCATTTGAAGGTGGAAGATCCCCTGCAGATAATTTAGGCAAGTCTGTGGTAGTAACAGAGCAGGAGGCAATAGGTGACATTTAGATTAGAGGCAGGGTTAATTACTTGATCCTAGTCAGAAGAGACTGAGGCATACTGGAAGTACATACAAGCCGCCCTCTATCAGTTGGGCTATTACACCTGAATTCATTCCTACTTTAAATTCCATTTAAATATAGGAAAAAAATTCTTTATGTTGAGGATCGTCAAACATACGAAAAGGTTTCCTGGAGAAGTCGTGGGTTTCCATCCTTGGAGCTATTCAAATACCGTCTTGACACAGCGCTAAGCAACTTGCTCTGACTGACCCTGTTATGGACTAGATGATCTCAGAAGGCACTTTAAAACCACAACCAGCCTGTTCTGTGCAGTTTTAAGGCATCTCCAAAGACAAAGACTGCAGTTGCTGGAGTCGTGGCCTTCACAAAAGGCTGTAATATAATGCACTGCTTCTGGCAGCCCATAATAAGGCTGTACTTTGGGTTTGTGCTGAAAACAGTGTTGATAAAACAGGTATGTTTTACTAAACAGTGCCTACACAGAGTCCAGTTCATTTCTGCGAACTAAGCAAAAGTTTTACGGATCTTTCATTTGCAGTAGACAAATTTCGCAGAAATCACTTTTTATGTTCTTAATCAAAGAACCACACAGAATCAGAATCTTAAGGTCTCTTTTGGGATCTCATGATAAATTGTTACTAGTTAGTCACTCACTTTTACTCTTCTCTACATGTTGTCAGAGTTACAGAAAGTTATTAATGATATTTAATGGTTTTGGAGTGTGAAAAAATAGCAATATCTATTCTTCTGTCTCTGCCATCCAAACTGATTTGAATGGATTCCCACACATAATTTCTGACTTCAAAATAGGAGACATAAACTCTTCCGTGTCTGAAAGAACCCTGTGACACACCTTTATGTTCCTAAGCAGGGAAAAAAAAAAAAAAAAGTAAAAAAATAAAATCCCCCCCCCGAAAAAAGCACCAACAAATAAATAAACCAACCCCAAAGTTTTGGAACATTGTGTGTGTTTACTATATATACAATATTGATTTATTTCTGAAAACTAGTATCATGACTAGGATAGTCCTATATCTAGTGTGTCCTTTATCGAATCATAGAATCATAGATATTATAGGATAAATTAGTATAAAAAGATCTCTAAATAGACCAAAACTTGAGTTTAGACAATATTCATTGTTGGAACTTCATTATATACTCCAATATATCTCTGGACCACAATAAAGTGAATGTGACATGATTATGTGAAATATCACATAGTGTTGAAACACAGGTGTCTTAATATTCTTCATGACAAGAGATAGATATAATTGAAAGGTAAAATTGGTACTTTTATCCATGAATAACAAATATCACTTAGAAGACACCTCCTCATCTAGTTGTAGAGGTGTACTGGGTTCAGCTAGGATAGGGTTAATTCTCAGTAAAAGGGCTAGTCGGGAAAAATAGCTGAATGGATATTCGATACCATCCTGACGTCATGCTCGCGGTATATAGAGGGGGGCTGGTCGCGGTGGGGTACGCACTCATGACACCCACTCCCACAAGCTTATTCTGCTTTAATACTGATATTTACATGGAAAATAACACTTTCAGTGAACTAGCAAGGAGTCTTACAGAAACTTAATTCATAGCTATAGTATTTAATTGGGTAATTCATTGCTAAAATGATAGATCTGAAACTGGACTCCAAGAGACTTTCTTGGATTCCCAGAATGGGAAATGCAATTTTTGGTGTCAATAATATGAGAGTTTACAAAGGGTTATTCAGAAAATTAAGAATTACTAAGTGGTTTTGCTCAAAAAATATGATGCCATGTCTCAGTAGCATAGACAAGTATTAGACAACAGGACACATAAAATTTAGACCTTGGTCAAATAAACATTATTTTAAACATTTTAGTTGTTTTATTAGATTAGATACCGGAGCCAAATAAACTCCGAAGTAAGTTTAATCATTGTCATAACTTTTAAGTGCTTGAGGTTTACAGGCAGGGCACTGAGACACTAGGCTGAAAAAGCTGTGGAGTTTGCAATCTGAAGTTAAGGGATCAGTACAGTGTGAAAAAGTTGAGAAAGACTGGAACAAAAAATTCTAACAAGACATCAAGGATTAAGTCTTACTCTAGAGGAAATTTCTCTCTCCTCTTTCACGAGCACTCAGTTAACCTGAGCATGTAAACTGGACTATTTCATTCTTGTAGGACTAGCTGGAGGAGCTTCCTTCTAATATCCATCAGACAAGCAATTAAAGTGCTCAGTGGTGATGTGGAGTGTGTACATGCAAATTAAGTATTTAATGAGCTAAAGAGATGTACGACAACTGCCTTCAACTGAACTCACTGTTCATCAGCACACTCACACACAGTATGTGACACGTTCCTGTTAAACCTATGTTTCCAACCAAAACTGAACATCTTTTAAAGGGTAAGAACAGATCAATCCATATTAAATCATAAATTATCTGGTGACCTAGGTGATGTCTAAGAAAGAACAGATGTGGAGAGAGATCCCAGCTCTCAAAGATGAATGAAGGGGACTTAGAAGTAGAAAGTCTTCTTTACAAACAAGTAGGTATTTGTAGAAATCCTTTCAAACTAGCTTTGAAGTTTCAGGCATTGTATAACGGAAACTGGTATTTTTGGGACATATTAAGGTTATTATTTTTTTTGTAGAATAGGTTGTGAAATTAGTGCTTTATTCAGAATATATAATAAACACATATAAACCATAGATGATATTATTTTCACCGTCATTTATTATGAGGGCATACTTTGTTATGAGTAACCTTTCCTTCATACCTGTATTGTCTTTGCCTGGCTGGATTTCGGTGGTGGGGTACTCTAGGGTGTCTTCTGCAAGAAGCTACTAGAAGCTTCCTGAGTCTGACAGAGCCAATGCCAGCCGGCTCCAAAGATGGACCTGCCACTGGCCAAGGCTGAGCCTATCAGTAATCATAGGCAAGGAATGCCTCTGTGAAAACATATTTAAGAAATGGGGAAAAAAACTTGCAATGCACAACAGCTGGCACAGAGATGGAAGAGTGAGAATCTGTGAAGACACCAAGGTCAGTGAAGAAGCAGGCGGGAGGGTGTGCTCCAGGCTCCAGAACAGAGTGCCCCTGGTCATAGTGAAGACCATGGTGAAGCGGGTTGTCCCCCTGCAGCCCATGGGCGGGGTGTAGATGTCCGCTGTGGGGCAGAGGACCCTATGCCCTGTGGGTGGATGCCTGAAGGGGGCTGTGACCCCGTGGAATGCCCAGACTGGAGCAGGTTGGCTGGTGGGACTTTTGTGACACCACAGGGGACTCACGCTGGACCAGTTTCCCTGAAGGACTGCGCCTCAGACTCACATTGGGGTGGATTGACCCTCATGAGAGGACTCACATTGGGCAGTTTGTGATGAATTGCCCTTTGTGAGAAGACTCACGTTGGAGAAGAGAATGTAAAGCTTGTCTCCCATGAGAGGGACCCCACAATGGCCCAGGAGAAGTATGAAGAGTCATCCCCTGAAGAAAGAAGCAGCGGTGGAACCATCATCGGATGAACTGACCGCAAGCCCCATTCCCCCCTGCACTGCTCAGGGGGAGGGGGTGGATAAACCGGGATTGATGTAGAGCCTAGGAAGAAGGGAAGGATGGGGGGAAGATGTTTTTCTTTTAAGATCTGTTTTTTCTTATTTCTCACTACTGTTCTCTGATTTGTTCTTTTAAGAAATCTAAAGTTTCCCCAAAATCGAGTCTGTTTTGCCCGAGAAGGTAAATGCAATTGATCTCCCTGTCCTTATCTCAAACCTTGATCCCTTTGATGTATTTTTTCCCCCGTCTAGTGGAGAAGGGGGGGTGAGAGAGCAGCTGTGTGGGCACCTGGCTGCCAGCCAGGGTCAAACCATGACAATATCATAAAACTGGTCAATACTTTTTTGCTCTCCTTAATTGCATATTTGAGCTCAAGAGATCCGTCAGTAAGCAGTTTAGAATTATCTTTCAGAATAGTCTGCTTTTAGTCACCATTATCTCAATTTTGAGGGTATTAAAAAAAAAAGAGAAGAGAAACAGATATGTTTCATTCCTTTCGAATCTTCTTGTGGTTTGTATTGTTTATACGTCTTGATAGTGTATAATGACTCCTGCAGTATATGCAGGAATCAACTGAGTGTACATCTAACAGCAAATGTTCCTGGTCACCAGAGTTTCCATCTTAATCCTGCTGTATTAGGAAGAAATTAACTGGAAGAAATTTGAGTTGTTCGGGTTTATTTTCCATAAATCTGAAAACAGTGAGTTAATGCTTCCGCTGCAGGACTTATTTTTATGGCCAATGTTTCACTGCTACAGCAGTGAGTTCAACAAGACAGTAATACTTTTCTGCTGCAAGTTAGCCCAGAAACTAGACAAAGTACAAAAGAGTTTGAGCTTTATCTCAGGTATGTGTGAATTAGTATTGATATGGTACATATGCTTCTACCCCTGCAGAATTGAGAAACTGAAGAATGAATTTTGATCATTGCATTCACCTATGAGATTTAGATTTATTTTTGGATCTGCAAAGGTACACACTGTACCTTAATGTGTCTTAATTATTAGACGATTTTTGTCTGACCTAGTAAATTGAGCAGGATATGTCTATCCTGCATGTCCTGAGAATATGTTGCCTATATTTTTCCCTTTGATTCACTGTTACAAATGGTTAGTGCTGAAAAAGCTGTCTTCAGTATGACTATTAAAAAAATTGTAAAAAGATTTACACAGAAGATTTTGAAAAATCCCTGCTCTCCAACTGGATACTAAAAATTACCAGTGAAGCTTTTTTTTTTATTGTAAGTTTCTGACTTTGTGTATACATATAATTGCCTAAAATTCAATGTTATTGAATCCATCCTAATGGAATCCTAATGGATGCCACCCGAATGGTACATAAATCTGAATATTATGTACAAAGTAATACTTTTCCTTTTCTTATTCCATGGATTATCTGGATAGCCTAATGGATTCAGAGCAATCCTTTCCCTCTCAGAAAATGCATATTTTGTTCTTTTTTTATTTTCCACAACCTTGTACAGTTGTTATACTGGGATAATTAAATGGAGAATGTAATCAGCAGGGAGAGGCTAAGGCAGAAATGTCTTTAGCTGCAGTTGCTATCGGAAGAACTGTATTGTGAGGCCATATCTGAAGTTTTCAACGTTAAATATTTTTTTGAGACTAATGTACTCAGAACAGAATCTAAAGGAGCATAAGCACTTCTGAAATGCATTTCTATGTACTGTTTTACAGAGAAGGAATGAGGAGTCATAACATAGTATTCTGATGATCAGACCTAAAATGACTATGTTAAATGGACCTTATAAAGGACAATACATTTGGTTTTGGCTTGTTTATGTTTGTGTTTTTTTTTCTTCCAGAAAGTAAGTTAATGGTATAGACGTTCCACAACAAGATATCCTCACGTTTGCAGGCAACAAATTACAGTTCTCTTATGAATGATTCGGTTCCTTATTGATTTTATCACCTAACTACAACTACCTGAAATGGTATAAATGACACACATATGTCAAAAATATACAAAAAAATGGTAAAGAACTTAGAATGAACAGCTTTACATGTTGTGGAAAATCTGAAAACTTGCAAATATTTTGGACAAAGGAGCAGAGACACTCTGCTCCAGAATAATAAGATCATTCAGAAACACACCTAAGATGCAGAATATAAGATTTCTTATTGGACCATATATTTTAATCTAAATATTCACGCAGCCTAAGACACTTGTTTTTATTTATCATCTGGGGGTGCAGGCTTCTCTTTTTTTTTTTTTTTTTTTCATCAGAAATGTCTGGAAAGGTCTCAGGTTTATTCCACCAAAAATCCAACTGCAGTCTTCTAATGGAGGTTTAGATGATGGTAAAATACAGTTAAATATCTTTTTCATTCAGTGATGGCTTGGAACACCAGGAATTAGTGATATTAACAAGTAGGTGGAAACCAAACAGATATTTATTTTTTGTGCACTGAAATAACACTATTTGTAAGAAAGATGATAACAGAGAATTCTATCTTATTTTAGAATCTGCTTATTAAAAGATCAAATGCAAAGGAAAAAATAATGCACAGAGTAATGCCAGAATAAACCAGAATATATTTAAATGTTTTCTGTAAATTTTCTATAATAGATACATATGTTTCTGGAGGAGCAAAGGCTATCTGCAGAAAAAAAAAAGGGTTTACATATACAACTGCCAGTACAGCTGAAATCTGATCATTAGCATTTTATCACTGCTGCAAAACTACATTCTACCTTTTCTAATTGTTATTTTTTTTTTATACTGAAGAGACGGGAGATAAATATGATAAGGACCACTCCCATATAATTGACTGTTCTGAATAAAATGTACAATAGATTGTGAATAAAAATGTCGTATGCTGACATTTTTGTGACTTTATCTGAGAGTAAATGATTACTATTTCCAAGTGAGATTTCCATCTTTAGAATTGTTAGAATATATCTGTGTAGTATGTGCATTTTGTGATTATATTGATTCACTTGAGCCTATATGTTCAAATTTGAAGGTGAAAAAGTAGTGTCTTTGCGAAAATAAACCCTATCTGGGGCTTCTCATTTTGAATAAGTGAAGGTTTTCTGCCATTTACAGGAACAGTAGTTGCCCTCCTCTTGCTTTCAGCAACATAGTAAGCTGGTAAGCAAGAGGAAAGAGGTAGTTATATTCAGAGGATTATACATGTATATGTGTTTGACCTACATATTTAGAGTGAATATCATCACTGTCCTCTGCTAAGAAAGTAACCTGCCCTAAAAAGAAGTAATCTTCTTGAGTGTAAACACAATCAAAATTTCTTAGAAAGACAAAGCTTGTTGCTGATAGAATCAATGTTAAAATACATAAAAGAATTACAGAATCACAGAATTTTAGGAGTTGGAAGGGACCTCAAAAGATCATCTAGTCCAACCACCCTGCCAGAGCAGGATCACCTACAGTAGAGCGCACAGGAATGCGTCCAGGTGGGTTTTGGATGTCTCTGGAGAAGGAGACTCCACAACCTCCCTGGGCAGCCTGTTCCAGTGCTCCGTCACTCTCACAATAAAGAAGTTTTTCCTAATGCTTTTGTGGAACCTCCTATGTTCCAGCTTGTGCCCGTTGCATAAAGTCTCCTGTTTATAACTGATGGAAGCACTTCCTTCGTAACAAGCTATTTAAATCTTTAAGAAGTATGTGACAACATTGATCATAATGTTATTTCAGACTGATTACTGTTTGTTGTGGGCATGGTGTTAAAGGCTGGTTGAGGGATGACCAGTCTCTTATTTCTGTTACATAAAACATAGCACTTGGGTGACTGTTCTTATTTAGATTTTGGTATGATGGGAAATATTTGTACATCATATAATAACACATTACATTTTTTTCTAGCTTGTCATTACTTTCACAGGGAGATGAAATGTAGGACCATTATTATTATTATTATTATTATTATCAATTATTATTATCCCCACAGTAACAAGCTGTGTAAGTTAATGGTAGCCATAGTGGGAAGAGGGATTCTCTAGAAGCTAAGGTTTGTCTGCTCTTTGTGTGTAGCTACACCCCTGCCTTGCAGCAGATATTATTCTTTCTGGGAGACTGTACTTGAGCCAACATGTGTTAAGGCTGCCTAGAGAGTGGCTATAACCGTGAGTTGTGACTGCTAACAAAATGTTCACTCTACTTTTAGATCTAAGATTTTTGATAGTAAAGGTAAGTGAATTTCAGTAGCCCTATACAGAAAGTTATGATTTTTTTTTAATGGGAAAAAAGAGGAAATCTGTGATTTCAATTGAAACAAAATGAATGTAGTCTTTTCGAAAAGTGTCCTTATTAGATAGAAAATGAAAGGTTTTGGGAGGGGAAAAAAAAAAAATCAAAACAATTTCTAGCAATTCAAGGCCAGGAAAAAAATAAAGAGTGTGACATGAAAATATCAGTCTGAATGAACATAAGTAATGAATTTGACCTTACTACTTTGCGAAGATTAAGAAGGGATTTTTAAGTCATTAAAAAGCGAACAGACCATAAATATTGACATATCTTTCTTATTCTTTTAGTCATCACATCTTATATGTCCTTCTTCTCATATCTTTTAAAGTTAGACTTTGGTGATCAATGCCAAGGTCTCCAGAGAAGTAACCTTGCAAAAGTCTAAAGGACTTCTGTTTCACTGCAAATATTTAGACAGTATCTTTGCACTTGAGCTAATCCGGAGATGGCTCAATCCCAGCAAATTCTGAAAAATCTCATACCAAAACTTTTGCAACAGGAATTTAATTTTAGAAATTCTGAGGTTGTTTCACTGTCCTTATCTCTCTATGTTCCCCTTTCCATTCCCTGGTTTGTTTGTTTTTTCTTCTTCTCCATTCCCTTTCCCTCTTTGCTTCTGACCTAAGACTGAAATCAATTGCATCTTGCAACATATGGCACTAAAACATTGAGATGAGACAGCTCATCCACCCCTGATCAAACTGAAGAGAACCAGGAAAAGAAAGTCACCTGCCAAACTCATCCAGATGGTATGCCAGACCAGGGAAGCAGGCCAAGAGCTGTACCTACTACGTCAACTTATTACTCAAGGCTTGCAGATACACCTGACCTACAATGACCCCAGTGGAGAATAAAAAGAATATACATTTTCTGAATCCTTCTCAGTCTGTTTTTCTATTGTTCCCTTTAAAAAACAACAACAACAACACAAAAAATCCAAACCACAACCTCTCAAAGTAACATGTCCATACCGGTTGGAGGAATTTTAGTGTTTTAATAGAAAAACAGTTAACGAAATAAGAGGAACTGATGGACATTTTCTGAAACAATCTCCCAAATATTATGTGTGTTCAATATCTATTCCACTTTAAATACTCATTTTACTTTAGTTTAATTTAATTTCATTATTTTATTTTATTTAAATTTCATGCAAAGACATAATGAGTTTATGCTTTTATGTTAGGTCCACTCAGCCGATCAAATAACAGTATATTCAGCAATTACCTCCTCTGCTTTTTTTTTTTTTTTTTTCCCTTAGTGAAGATGAGTAGGAGGTGAAGGGGGTAAAAACTGAGTGTCATTTTTTTAGTGTACATGTTAGGAAATGCTCTGAAAGTTAATGGATCTGAAGAGCTTGAAGGTTTACATTTGACCTGCTTATAGCTATTGGTTCAGGTCTTTCACTGTCATATAGCTCTTGAAATTCAACAGTCATTCTAAGTTTCCAGTAGAGTCAGCATCTATTTTTCCATTTACCAATTTAATCATAGGTTTTCAGGAGTCTGGATCCATAAAGAGACTTAAGTATCACAATGCTGACTATTGCAGAAAACCTAACTTTTAGCCTTCTTGAATTCATGGAATCCAAGTCAGATTTACAGGTTCTCCATCCAACACATAGAGAGAATTAGGCACATAAAAACTGGCTTTACAGAAAGTAGTATTCTCAGTAGGAGACTGTCTAATCTACCTTTGCAAAATACGAAGGCCAACACATTATATATACATAGGTCCTTATTCCTTTCAGAATTATGTATCTTCCTTATCTCTGAGATTTATCTTTGACTTTTATCTTAGATTATTACATGCATAGTTGGGGTTGAGACCAAATCTCAGAAAGAGGAAAAAGTGGATCTTTTTCAGTGGCTGGAGAAATTTAGTGGTTAGAGACTTGGTTGCGAGTTACATAGTCTAAATCAGCTTCTTATTTGCATCAGTCAGTTTTTATACCAGGACTCATCTCTCACTCAAATGACCAGTTTTGAAAGTATTATGTGATCACATTCTATGATGCTGAAGTTGTGTCAATAAATGAAAATGTCTCTTGTGTCACTGGGAGAGTTGCAAGACTCTTGCTTGGTGACAAGGACACTTTCTGAATCCCAAGTTCTATTATGTTTTCCAATAAATAGTTGCTAATTTTATACACTGTAGCATGACTTCAAAAGGACATTTCCAAAAGAACTGAGGTTCAAATAAATTTAGGCTTTCAAAGGAAGAGAAAATCCTAAGATACCCAAGAACAATGAAGTGATAGTTGAGAGGTGGACTCTTGAGTGAGCTATGAACTATGAACTACATGAACTATGGAAATTTCAAGGAAATGTTACAGTAAACATTTTTTTCTTAAGGCAGAGATTGGTCTTTGCTCATGGATATGTAATCTGAAGAGGACAGAGTATTAGAGTACCTTTTACAGAACAGGCCATGAGGGAAATAATTGCACTGGAACCTGAAGACACATACTTGTTATAAGAGATGTGTGTCTGTTGTTAATGAGGAAGTGCACAGAAACATGGCACAGAGCATGTGCCTTATTCAGTCATTATGAGACAACAGGCAGCTAAGTAAGTACAATCAATTTGATAAGAGATTAATTGAAGTGAACAGTCAGGAATTAAATAATTCTCACATGTCAATATTTTAGGAAAGAAAGAAAATCATAGGAAAGAAAGAAAAGGATGTTACAAAAAACTTGAGGAAAACTTTGGCAGATTACCTAGGAAAACATTGCTGTACACATTCCATTCATTTCTCATTAGTCACCTAATTTAGTTATTACACCCCAAATAAGAAGCAATGTCTCCTATCAAACACAAAGGAAGCAGTTTGTGACTCAGAGGTTTACAACTCGCCTCACCGTGCTTTGTTTGCTTTGAAAGAGTTTCAGCACCTTTAAATTGTCATTTTAGAGCTTATGTAGGAAAAATTATTAAGGAAGTGAAATTTGTCTGCTAGTCTCCTTAGCATTACTGCAATGAGGGATACAAGTGTAGTCCTGAATAGGACTACTCAAAATAATGATATTCTAAACCCAACCATTATTAAAGGCCAGAGTGAGAACAATCACGATCACAGCTTATGGCATGTGCAGGACAAAATGGACACATGTTTTTAGGGTGTAAATATCTATCCATGGCAATTCAAATGCAAGACACCAATCTTTGACCCCGAGCACACGTATATTTCACTAGGGTGAATGTCTAAAACAGCTTAGCCTAGTTCTTCCTCTCACCTTGGCAAACTACTTGCCTGCTGTAATTATAACTCTACATAGCAGCATGAGCAGACACACAGTTCAATTCTAAAATAAAAAAGTTTATTTTTTTTGCTAAAAAAGGACTACCTATAGTTAACTCTTCTCCAGGAGGTCCCTAAGTTTTAATAATCTAGAAGATGGACAGAATAGCCAGTATCTGTCAACTTTTTAGTGTTAGACTGCCTACTAAGATTGTCTAGTCTTGCAACTGATTTTCTCCATCGTGCTGAAGAAGGCTGGCAGTTACACTGGAGGCATGTCATTCAAACTTAGCTGAGAACTAATGAGACAACTCCATTTTTCTTCTTTAGAACAACTGTGTGATATTTTCTATGTCTGCTGAGACAATTCAACCCAGCCTTAGTCTTAAACTTTCTTCTAGACTTTCATTGATTTTCGACGTCTCTTAATGTTTTTTTCCATTATCAGTATATTCCCCTTCAAAGATCAGGCATATGCTATCCAGTCAGTTTCTCTGTTTGTTTCTTGTGTTCTAGAAGTATCATTAAAACAAGCAAGAAAACAGAAAGAATGAAGAATGTTATCTACTTTTTTTTTTTTTTTTTTTTTTTTTTTTTTTTTTGCTAGAGGATAAATAAACTGGTTTACTTCCTTTGCATGTAGTGGACAAGATGTGGGAGAGATGGAACCTTTCTTGATTAAGGCACGTCTACTTCACCATTGATTGAATGACCTAATGAGGTTACTGCTGGAGCTTATTCCTTCCATAAAAGTTAGTTCACCCAGACCAATAGAAGTGTAGACCAACTTTGTCGTTCTGTGATCCACTGCATATGTCCCATTTTTCCCTATGGGCTATACACAAACACAAATCTGTTTAATGTTGTCACAATTTGGTGTTGTACATGTAATAATGTTCTAAGATTCATCTAAGAACATCTACAGTCACAAATACATATACACTCATACATTTAATGTACACTTTCATACATCTCAGATGTTTGTACCTATAGTTTTTGGGTTTTTTTTTTATTCAGGATTTAAGTTGCCCCTACTGCAGTTATGTAAGTAAACTGTTAGACATAAAATTCACCATATTCAATCTACATTTATACTTGCAGTTCTTTAACATACCTCTCAGGTTATTGTATCTGAAACCAAGCAGGAATAGTTTTAAACCATAGAGGAATGATTTTTAGGCAATTACATAATGTCTATGCTTCCATACAGTTTAAAAAAAAACAAAACAAAAAACAAAAAAACATCAAAGTTATTAGTGTGGATGTTGCAGCTGCCAGACACTTTATAGAAAAACAAAATATTTGTAATTTGTCTGAACGGTTGCTTAATAAATTTTGCTTTCTGTTGTCTGGACCATTTGCACAGCCATGTTATCTTTTTGATAAAAAAAGAGTTTGCAAGAACTTGAGCTTTGCTTGAGACAAAGATAAACAATTTGTCATTGCTTCTCTAAAACTATTAAGATCATTACAATCACTAGTGCATTCTGATGCTAGAAAGAAGCTTATCCTCCTACATGATTCTTCACCCAACAAGGCTGGTACAGTACTATCATTCAGTACAAAGATGACTGCTAAACATATCATTGGTTTTATGTCCAGAACCATCTCCAGCAGAGAGGGCGTGTATTTCACTTGCTAACAGAAGTTCGAAGAAGTTGTCCAGAGAACAAAATTATTCATTATGGCTCATTTAACTGTCACTGTTGTATGTAGAGGTCAGAAAATGCTCCAGATTGTTTATGTAATGTGTGTATAAAGATCTATCTTATGCCAAGACAGGCCATTATGATTTTGTTTGACTGTTGCTTTTACAAAGAGACACATACTAAAGCATAAAAGAATATTTTATTGTAACACTAAGTTACAAATGAAGAATTGTCAGAATAAAGATTTCTTGGTTAGGTGCTGAATCTCTTGAGTGCTACTTTGGCCAATAATTCAAATATTTCAAGCTAATCAGTTACTGAAACATCTGCGTCATAAATATGGACCATCTATCACACCAACTCACTGGTAAGTTCAGGTCTAACCGATAGTGACTGAAGTCCAGGCCATGTGTGACTGACAGAGAAAAAGCATAAAACAGAATAGGACACCTTTTAGTGGTCCTGTGAATCCTGTTCCTGAGAACAAAGTTGTCCTGAATTAAATATATTTCAGGAGTGCCTCTTTGCTTCAATTTAGTCAGAAGGGAAGATGGTGCCTGAGTTTTACTGGAATGGTGCACTGAGACTTTTCAGCTTTAAAGCTGTCATGCTGTGGGAACCTGCAGAGGCTCTACAGATAAAGCTATGTAAGTCTGACATTTGCTGAATACAGTCCTTAATGATCACACTAGATCTCTCTGAAGTCATCTGTGATCTGAAAGCTGAAAAAAACTCTTTTAAGGGAAAAGGTAAAAACTGTAATGAAGATAAGAGGTACCCAACAACTCACATTCTGTATTTCTTGCAAAAAAAGTTGTTGTCTGTGATCCCAAAGAGCTGAGTGTTATGTCACTTTATCTGAATAATTTTACAAACAAAATAACAGAGTTAGGTTTGCCAATTTAAATTCCATCTCACATTCCATTATCTTCTCAATATATAGACAAACACCAAGATGAAGGCCAGTTATCTTGTGAATCTTATTTTGTGAATATACTGCTTGGACTGCAGCTGCCTCTTTACACAGAAAAGAACACAGAAAAGAAGACAGGAGAAATGGAAAAATAATTCTTGCGTCTCCATTTCTAAAGCATTTCTATAAGACAGAATAAGGGCAAAGATATAGGTAAAAATTATTTATGTTAACTGTAGCTGTGGTAAAAGAGAATAGATCCTTGGATGTCCAAATGGAAAAAAAAAAAAAACAATAAAAAATAAGGAATTTGTGGGCTGGGGGTCATGGGGGGGACTGTGTTCTTTAAAAGGGCTGAAAAAAGAATATGTGATAAATGGGTATTAACTAAATAATTTATAGGTAATACTGAACTCATGATACAGCCTTTATTAGCTGGTAAGTCAATTGTGGCAGATTTTTGCAGAGATATTGTTTCTTTCAAAAATGTCTTGGAAAACATCCGAATAGTATTACTCATGATTTTATTTGCTTCTCTCTAGTTTATGTATTTATTATCGTTTACTTACCCTCAGCCTTTTCAGATTACTGTGCTGAGACAAATGGATACACTTTCCTTTTAAGTATGTTCTTCCTTCTCAAAGACTTGTTTTGTTTTGTCTGCCTGAGACCAGCAAAGGAAACAACTTGTATTTCAGCACAGAGCACTAATAAAACCATTGTACTGTTAGATGTGGTATTCTTCAAGGAGATGATGCTACTTCATGTTTGTGATACTTGTGACCATTCTCTAGAGAAAGGCTGTTCGTATTTTTCAGATCAAAATAAACATAAGATCACAAAATTAAGACTGGAAAAAGAGGATCATCTGAGACAAAGATGCACTAGAAGTATGCATGCCGTATGTCTTAATGACACTAAAAGGACAAGGTTTCAAGGAAATGTTGGTATAACAATGTACTTTTCAATGCCATATCACCGTCTCAGCGGCAGCATTAGTAAGATTTACTTCTTTCAGATGTCAGATTTAGCTTCACTGTTCAGTAAAGGGGAAAACTAACTTTTCCATCCCACCTCTCCATGCACACCTGCAAATCTCTGTGGGCTTCCTTCTATATTCCTTCTAGCCACTTCACTGCTTGTTGATTGCTATACAGGCTATATGGAGGATTCAAATAAAACAATATCGACATTTTGGTTCAGAGCAGCAGAGCAGTTCTGAGGTGAGTTGTCTGGTTATACCACAAAAAAGCATTTGTTTGGTACACACAAAGAGTATTTTTAGCGAGTGCAATCAAGATTCCTTCTGGAGGAAAGTGGATTGGGATCTCCATTACAGTTGTTTAGCATGTGCACCCCAGATTCATAAACATCTGAACCAACTGCTCCACACTAACATGAGTTTCTTCAACACACATGCCCCATTAGAATAATATGTACTTTCACATACGCTGTTGTCCATTATCTCTCGGCACTTTGCCTTATGCATCCTCTTCATTCACCCATCCACATTTCCCTTGGCTCAAATTTATTTTTGTCCTCTTCTTCTATTTGCAGTTCAATAATATCCTGCATATTCTGTCTTTCTCTTTCTTATTATTGTGCCTTTATTATTGCTGTCTTTTGCAATGGCAAAGATTCAACAAGATCCCAGCTGGGTTCCCAAGGAAATGACAGAGCTCATTCCTAAAGAAATTACAGTGTCAAAAGTTTGTATCAGCAAAATAACCCGTGGGATAAACTGCTGACAGATATCAAGAGGGTAGGTAAACAGTGTCTCATTTCATATCAGAAGACAAAGGTTCTGTTTATGAAGACTCAGGACAACAACCACAGTTTGGGTGCAATGCAGGTGTTCATCGATTACTTAGCTCTTGAACTGATCTTCACTTGAAAAGGTACCACCAGGACTGCTCTTTGACTGCACGATCACACCTGAGGTCCTAGGATCACCGTATAGGAAAGTTTTAGGAACCTATCTAGCACTGCATTGTCATTCCCACTTCTCACCGAGGACAAGAGTACATCTGCAGATACCTTTCCAGCTTGCTCCCTGCCACAGATTGTATCAGGAACCCCTTGTGTGAGCGCTCTAGTTTCCAACTTGAAAAAAATCGCGATGTTCTTCTGTACCTGTCATTATTACCTGTGCAGAGGGACAGAGAAATGACAGCCCTGGTCTCAAGGTTGCAGAGAGATGACACATAGCACTTAATCATATAGGCTGTTTTGTCTTTAAAAGCTGACCTGAGGCTCTGAGCTGTGAGGGAATCTTCTGCTTGGCATCTAGGTATGTTAGAGAAGGCCTGCCCAGCCTATGCCCTGTGTGAGCCTAATTCACTCCCAATAGTAATCAAGTAATAGTAATGCAGTCACTACAGGCTCCTCTAAAAACCTAAGCACATGGTTCCTTCTTTCAAAAA
Organism: Trogon surrucura; assembly: GCA_020746105.1. NCBI lineage: Eukaryota > Metazoa > Chordata > Aves > Trogoniformes > Trogonidae > Trogon > Trogon surrucura. Next base: position 37,864,935 of record CM036617.1, read on the forward strand.
CATTGGATTGTGAGTGGATGGTATGATCAAAGAGACAGCTATTGGATGGTTTTCTGTCATATGGCCTTTTAAAACTCTGTCTTCAAACTAGAATGACAGGTAGGGGAGAGGGTCTTTTTATGCAGGATACAGAGTAGTCAGTGGTAGAGTTAATGTTTGCCTCTTGTAATGTTCCTCCTTCCCTCCCCCTCCTTTTTCATCATTCATACAGTCTCACAGGACACTCCAGCCCTCAGTGGGCTACTGAGAATAAGCAATGTCAGAACAAACGAGCTCCTGAGGCTTCACTGGGTCATGGATTTCTCTTCGTGTGGTTTTGAGTAAGCACATCAGGCTCAGGTGGCTAATAGTTTGCAGGAATGACATCAAATGCAGGTTTTCATTTCCAGTTTTAGTAGACAGTCGACAGGTAGAGGCTCAACTGTGGCTTGTGAGCTTCTCTGCTCTCAGGTGAAAACAAAGGTATGTTTTGTCATATTTAGAGACATGCTATCATTTCTAATGCAACATAGACTCACTGCATGGGTTGTTGTTACTTGGTTTGAAATCAGAAACAACAAAGTTTATTAGTAGTAAGAACTCCAGAGTGTTGATTCTGAATATGGTGTTTTGCAGTCTTTTTGGAACACATCTCAGACTTGAACAGGCTATTAAAATATATGGAACAGAGTCATGGAAAACACAGGATGGCTGACCCTGCTACCTTCTAAGACGTCAACCACTGTGGCTGTGAGCACTTTAAAACAAAAGACTTTATTTTTTGACCTTTTTTTTGTCTGTGTGTGTATGTGTATACGTTTATGAAGGAAGCCAAATAAAAAAAAAGTGATTTCAATTACCTTGGGCTTTAACTTTTTAATAGAAAGCAATGTAATTTTCAAGGCACTTGGAATATCCCACTCCACCTCCTAGTTTGTCACACGGTCTCAATTACTTTAGTTTTAGACAATAAAAAGTACACTTAATTTCCACATTATTAAGATTTATATCTTCCTTTTCTGGGTACAATCTCAAGATCTGTTAGTGAGGGGACTAGGTATCATTTCCCAGTGAACCAGCAGGAACCAAATGTGGTGAATTATTGTGTCCACCTTTTCAAAGAAATTAGTAAAATTCCCACAAATTTGAGATAGGAATGTGTAATTAACCACACTTAAACAATCCATGAATCAGTCAGTGGATAATTCAATGGGTAGTTCTCACACAGTTTAAGAACCCATGGAAACCAAAGCCTGGAAATTTTTCTTGATGCTATCCACTCTATTCAAAAAAGAAAGTTTGGACAACGGTATCTAAAGTCTCAACCATTATTTTGCCCACAATAGTGCAGTTGGTCACCTTATGGTCAGGCCATTCGTGAGTAGGAGTTCAGTTTTGCAGGGCTTCACAAGAGAGAGGAATAATCTGTCAGCTCACAGAAGAAAGCCTACACTGCCCCTTAAAAAAAAAAGAGTATTACATTCATTGCTAGTCATCTCATATCCCCAAGATAATTGAATTCTGGTGTGTTAATTGGACATGAGCAGGACTAGAAATAGGCAAGAGCACAGACAGGAACAGAAACCAGGATTATTTTCATTTGTGAGGTTTTATTTGAGCCAAGTTGGAGTGGGCTGTGATACGCTACTATCATTTGCCTGACACAGAAAGTGAGGCTAGTACGACACTTTTTAGTGTGGTGAGGATTTGTGAAATATTTCACTTTTTGTAGCTTTGTGTCACATGTAAGATGGAGATTTCAAGTCTAGAAGATAGAACTAATCTATCCTGAAGTAAAACCCCAGACTACATGGAGTGTGCTATAAGGGCAGAGCTTCAGTTTATTCACTCCTCCTACTGCACCATTAGCAAGTAATTACTTGCAAAGGTAGACCTAGCCAATGAAGCCTGGAGGCTGTGTTAAATTTTCTCTTCGGAAATCCTCTCCATAGCCCTATCTTCAAACCATCTTACTTCATATGGTTCTTTGGACGTGAAGAATGATCCTTGTCATGCTAGAAACAGTTAGAAGTGATAATGCAAAGAAGACATGTCACATCAGTTATATTCATGGAGAGGGCCACTCTCTAATGGACAGTGAGAGCAACCAGCAGGGGAAATATAGCTAAATAAATCCTTTTGTAGTACCCCTTTGCTTTTCTCTACAGTCAACAGAATGAGAAGTGTATAATATTTCTATTCTTAACCATACCACCAGAGAATGGCTGAGAGTGTGGCGATTAATAAAAAATATTTACTTGTGTTTAACTACAGGTTTATTTTTCTGCCCATCATCAGAGTATAAAAACACTGTGCAGTTTAGCCATAGTTTTGTAATGAGGACCATAAGAGAAAATATGTGTCTTTCCTATTATGTCTTGATACGTAGCAAAAAGAAATAAACAAACAAACAACAACAACAACAAAAAGCAGGAAAGATCCCAAAGAGTTAGAGAGCAGATTGTGTTCTCCAGTAAGCTTGCAGTTCTCTCTCTCACTGAAGTTGAGAGTCACAGGTGCACACAGGATGGTAAGATGAGATTCAATCTATATATAGCTCTTTTGAATAAAGCTGCTGTCAGGTATTTAAGAAGTCCTCTTTCCAATGTTTATTCGGAATGTATTTTTGGTGCAGTTGGAAATATTATACTAACAAATAAGCAAGCCTGAGTAATGAGAATGTACCACAACTGATATTCTTAAAGGTAAATATGAGAATTTGTGTCACTTCTAGCACAAATGCAGATATAGTACCCAACACTAATGTGTGATGAGTGACTAATGTCAGCTCAACATGAAAGACTGTAAAAGCAAAAGAAGTTTTCTGATCATGAATCCTCCCAGGATATCATACCGTATCATCACTTAAAAGCCTTGGAATTTCTGAGTAGAAGAGGACTGGCTAAAGGTCAGTTATGGATTTATTTATTGACAAATGTTATGATGATTTCAAAGAAAACTATAGTAAATATTTATCTAATACTCTCTTTTTATCTGCAATAAGTTACAATTTAACAACTGGTGTTTTATGAACAGAAAGGTGTAGCCTACCAGTAAGGTAGGCCCACATCATAATCAAAACATAAAGCAAATTTGTTCAGACTGTTAAATACTAACATTAAGAAGGAAGAAAACAAGGTCAAATTCTTCCAATTGCTTTGATTTTAATCTGAAGCATTTTCATCACCGAGTCTGTTTAGAATATTATTAAAAAGAGAGAGGGGAAAAAAAGGAATTTTTTCTGATCATTGATCCATTGTGGAGTGAGACCAGATCTGGTACCAGTGTGACAATGGTATAAATCTGGGAATTACTACAGTGAAGATCAAGAGAAAAATTTGCATCTGGGTATATCAACACATCAGAGGCGCCAAGCTTTGACCTCTGGTCTAAATTAGTTGTTGACTTGGATTGCACCAAAGCATGGGGAATAAAGACATGGTGAGGACCCTCTTTAAATATCCCAATAGACAACAGGTCTTGGTCAGAATATGCAGATTGAAATTCATGATATTTTTTCTATTAACTCATCTTTAGCACATGTAGAAAGAGATTGGAGGAATGAGAAGAGCCAGGCTCTATAATTTCCCTATAATCGTATATGTTGGATTAAATAAGGAAGCAGTAGTAACCATGAGGTAGTCTAGAACAGAAGTAATTTGTTTCCTTAGAGGAACAAGAGATCAGAAACAAATTTATTTTTTTCTGTCATTGTGTTGGGCAGGGCTGAAAGTAGGCAATCTGCACATCCAGAAAATGAAAAACTTTCAACACTGTTAATGAGCTTGTTACCCTCTATCTTTTCCTAGACTGTGTTCAAATCTATGTTTCCATTTTAGTTAATGTCACAATTCCCATTTGTGTTAACAGTACGCTTATTTTGCGTCTATATCGTCTTACATTTGTGGGGTTTTTTTTGAGTTTCACTCTTCCTATCACACTTCCTATAGCAACTTCAATTTGTTTCATACACATATTCTTAAATTACAAGGAATTTGCTCACCAAGGCAGATTTGCAAAGCTTTGGAATATCCCCAAGTGCCCAAATGGATTTTATGCCTTTAACAACAGAACTATTTGTGCATAGAGCTACAAGCAAAACTGATTTTTTTAATGATACATAACAAATGAACAAATACTTTTATGAAATGGCACCATGACATGTTGTTCAATTTATAATTCATTATACTATGAAACTGAAGTTTTATGATGTCATTAAAACGCTTATAAAGTAAGAAGAAACCCACATTTATCAGAGAAATAATGATTTGGAAACAGCCTCATAATAAGGCAAATAAATAAATAAACCTATCATTTTTATATCATTACAATAACAATAAAAGGCAGTGTCTGAGATAAACACAGCAAAACAATGAAAAGCAAAAGGCCCTATAATCATGTCCTTAATTATAGAAGAATTGTAACATCTCCAATTTTTCAAAACGCAATGTAAAATCTACTTTTAGTTTTTAATTCACACAAAGTTATTTGATACTTGAAGTGTATATATTTTATATTGGTATTTTCTTGTCACTCAGTGTTGTATTTAAATACCATCCTCTAAAAAAGAACTGAGGATAAATTCAAGCTGTTAGTTTAGTGCCTGTCAAGTTCTGTGAATATTATCTATCTAAACATTTTGAATGTAGTACTGACAATACAACACACAATTCTGCCATCCTTCCTCACATATGGAAACAACTTTATCCATTAAAAGTTCCGGTACTTTCAGATGGGTTTCTCAGAGAATAAAATGATTCTTAGTATATTTAAAATGGGGGAGAAGAGGGGGGATAAAAATCAGAGCTGCCGAGTACTCACAGTACAGATTAGAAAGAGAAGTTCTAAAGACCATAGAACAAAATAAATGTGAATGCTCTCTGTATAATCATTCAGAGAAATTCTAGAAAAATGAAGTTTAATGTGGTTTTACTTTTTCATTTTTTTTTTTTTCAAAATAAGCCCTTATCAAGTACTCGTGTGTCATTTAACTAATTATGCGGTGTACATGGGATTTTCAAATTAAACTGGGAGGTGTCACACAGATATTTGTATGACAGGTAGATATCTAATACTTAGAGCATTGTGATCAATGATGTCTAGAAAGTGATTTAGCTAACCAGCTGACTAATTTCAGGGAGGTGTAAAACTCCTTACACTCCATTCATTGTACTGAGTTGATCTTCAAGGTGGGATTCAGTTTCTCAAACACAGGCATTTTGGGTGTCATCTCACCTTAATTCAACTGTTTACATTTTGTTAAGTGAAGAGGGTTCTTTTAACAGAGGAACTACAATTTTGCAACTAGAGTATCAGTAATGCACAAAACATTATTGTTTTCTTTCTTCCTCCCCTCCTCACACACATTTAGATTGGCCAGATATTGCTAGTGAGAGCCCTGACCTAAGATGCTTCCATTCAGCATCAGTAACAGGATCTTTTCCTTTGGCTCTCACCTAATACTGGTCTCAGGGAACTGTTCTGCATACAATACAAAAGTTGCCAGTTGCTATATCCTATTATTACGAGTCATTTATCAGGTATTTCTGACAGATAAAAGTATTGGTTTTCATATCTAAGCAAATATTTCTGTAGCTTCTTGTTGCGAATTAGAGGATTTCAGGCTGCATGTTGGGGTGAGCAAAGACAAATATTGTATTGAAGAATGTGATGGAGAAACCTAAGCCATGTATCAAGTTGTGTAACCTCCTAGATACCATAATTAATGTTTTATTATACTGAGATAAGCGTGAATAAATGATAAGCTTTACTTAACATACTGAGCCGAGAGAAGGGTCAGGAGTTTGAGGGAAACTATCAGCACTGTAAATGGAGGAGGAGGAGAATTGATGAATAATCAAATTAATCTCAGAGAAGAGCTATTATATGTGGTGAGTAATCTCATATTTCATTTTTTTCTGCTGTGCTAGGATATTGGGACTGTCTTTCAGGCCCAGGAAAATTGCCCCCAATGGTAGTGGAAAAGATAATGTAAAAATATATAAATATTATAGCAATAATGTAAAACTATACAATTTTATGGCCATTTCAAGGTCAGAAAATGGACCAAAAAGGATGCTTTTTTTTTTTACTGCCTCTTTTTTCTGTTTAATGTGCAGACAGACATGTGCAGAATACTCTAAGCATGCCACTTCAAACTCTGCTTTACAGATGGCACGGCAGAGAATGATATCAAAATAGATCACTGCATCATGAAATGATACCCCAGTGAAATGACAAGAAGTTATGCATTAATTACAGTTCTAGTGGGATGGGTAACTCAACCAATTAAAATATGAGCTCAGTTTTAATGCATATTTAATATTTAGAAAGATAAGGGTAACAAAAAACCCCTCAAAAATATGCCTCTCAGCTAAATAATACGAAGCTTTGAGGCAAGCAAATTCTTTGTTCCATTATACAAAGGAAGGTGAAAGCTTTTCCATAGCACTGTTTATTTGCATGTCTAAAATATAATGTGGGGCTAATAAAACATTCAGGAGCAATCATATTATAAAACAATGCAATAGTACATCTTTATCTTCAGGGACATCAGCCTCAGATGTGGATGTACACTGTGCATCCGTTCAAGCAACTTTGTTTTCCTTTCTGATTGAGTTTACACGCTGAAAACTGTTACCTCAAACAGGTCATTAGTGTCAAGCAGGGAGTTTGAAATTACTTTTTCAATGCTAGTTTTTTCTCACATTTTTTTCTACAATGCTCACAAAGTTTGCACTTTATTGCTGTTCTCTCTGCAACATTATAAAGAAGTTAGACCTTTTGCAGATTTAAGGTTCTTGTAATAAAGAAACTTCTTTAAAAAATCACTGTCTTGTGTTCTCTGAATTATAAATGAAACAGCTTTATACTAACGTAAAGTAAAAAGATATCTCAGGACATTTTCAAACTGCCACATGGGATGATTAGTTTTTAAAGAAAGTGATTATGTGAAAGGAATTCCTGAAGTCTAGATAATCACACACTTGTTTTGTGACTATTTACACCTCACATGGTTCCAAAGCTTTAGTTAAAGTTGGTCTGATGACTAGCCTGCTAGCATATAGCACTACTGAGAGGAAAGATTTAGGTTAGTACCTCAGGCTTACTAGCACAAAGACCGAAACATCAGTTATAGCAGGATTGTACCAACAGTGTGACTTACTTAAAAAAGAGAGAAGATTAGTAATGTTATGAGGAACACTTTGTCCCAAAATTAAGGTCTAGCCATAAATTTAAGTCTCAGATGTCTTTATTTGTTTTTTTAAGTTTCCAGCAAATTTAGATTTTTATTGGTATATTGCAAAGTATGAAATTGTTCCAAGTCTTCTCACAAAAATTCTTGAATTTTGCCACCCCGAGTTTCCATGTTGAGGGCCAGTCAAAACTAGAATGCTCCTCTGCAGAGAAAAGGGAGGGAGAAAAGGGAGGGAGAAAAGGGTGGAAGATGTGTAACAAATAGAGAAGAAGGAGGAGAGACAGGAAGGAGTGCCCAAAATCCGTCATGCTTTTCCCACTACTGCCATGGAAGGATAAAGACAACTAATTATGCTTAAACCACAGAACATCTGCCACCTTCTGTTTCCCTACCACATCTTTGGTACCATCAACCAGCTTGACTTTATAGGCCTCTGGCAAAGGGAAAGGAGGAAAATGACTTGTTTGTCCACGTCCAAGAATGTGATCCTCCAAGAAGCTGATGACTCCTGCAGTGCCTAAAGGTGTCACTGTCAAGGTATGTATCAGAAAAGGAGTACAGATATGCTTTCTACCTACTTGAAAAATAGAAAAAACACAAAAATACATGAAAAAAACCTTCATTTTCAAATGTGAGTTTCATAGAGTTGTTGGGACCTTTTTGCAGCAGTGAAACTGATATAGTAGAAATACATGCCATGTGAAGGATCTCATTTCAAATCTTTTTCTCATCTGTCTCTAGGATTCCACAACCAGGAACTTAATTATGTCATCCAAAGGCATGTCTGAACCCTGCACAATCCATTTCCTAACAGATTTGGCTTACTTTTAACATAAATGACAGCAGAAAAGAGTTCTGTATAGAGTAAAGCCAAAGGCTATTTTGTCCACAATACAAGATTCTCTGGATTTCACTGATTAACAACTAGTGCAGTTACAGACATACAGAATCAAGTCCAACAAAAATGCACTTATTTATACTATGTGGAACAGACTTAAAGAGAGCAAATGTGGGATACTCTTCCCAAAAGTCTCCAGAGAGTAACAGAAATTTTGACCAGTTACTCTGTGTTCCAAGTGAGAGCTGTAATATATCTCAGATAGTAACTGTTGGTCTGCATTGTTTATTTTTAAGTAGGAGTATAGGTTAAGTAAAGTATATGAACAGCTGCCACAACACAGACACTTGGATATCTTTCTTATCATATGTGTCTGACTATCTTTTTCATATTTCAATGTGGGTTTTTTTGCAGCTAGCAGTGCAAAGAACATGGTTCCTATTGGACAAGTCAATGTTTATTGCAGTGAACAAAAAAAATGGATGGTCAGGTTCAAAGAGCTGTAGTTCATGGAGTTAAATCCAGCTGTTGGTCGGTCATGAGTGATGTCCCCCAGGGCTCAGTGCTGGGGCCACTCCTATTTAACATCTTTATTAATGATCTCGATAAAGGGATGGAGTGCACCCTTAGTAAGTTTGCAGATGACACAAAACTGGGAGGAAGTGTAGATCTGCTGGAAGGTAGAGAGGCTCTTCAGAGAGATTTGGATAGGTTGGATTGTTGGGCCAAGGTCAATAGTATGAGTTTCAATAAGGCCAACTGCCGGGTCCCGCACCTTGACCACTACAACCTTCACCAGCATTACAGGCTTGGGGAGGAGTGGCTGGAGAGTTGCCAGGCAGAAAGGGACCTGAGTGTTGATGGACAGCCAGTTGAACATGAGCCAGCGATGTGATCAGCTGGCCAAGAAGGCCAGTTGCATCCTGGCTTGTATTAGGAATAGTGTGGCCAGTAGGACCAGGGAAGTGATTGTGCCCCTCTACTCAGCACTGGTGAGCCCACACCTCAAGTATTGTGCCCAGTTCTGGGCTCCACAGTGCAGGAAGGACATTGAGGTGCTGGAGAAGGTACAGAGATGGGCAACCAGAATGGTTAGGGGACTGGAGAGTAAGTCTTATGAAGAGAGGCTTAGGGAGCTGGGGCTGTTCAACCTGGAGAAGAGGCGGCTGAGGGGAGACCTTATTGCTCTCTACAACTACTTGAAAGGCAGCTGTAGTGAGATCGGTGTTGGCCTCTTCTCCCTAGTGAATAGCGATAGGACAAGAGGGAACGGGTTCAAGTTGCGTCAGGGGAAGTTCAGATTGGATATTAGGAAAAACCTCTTCACTGAAAGCTTGGTGAAGCATTGGAATGTGTTGCTGAGGGAAGTGATGGAGTCATCATCCCTGGACATGTTTAAAAAATGGCTGGATGTGGCACTTGAGGAGATGGTGTAGTGTTAGGGTGGTGTAGGGCTGTAGGTTGAACTTGATGGACTTAAGGTCCTTTCCAGACTTGATGATTCTATGATTTTAAAGCGGATTGGCATTGAAAAGATACTTCTGCATTGTACACCTTGGGAAGCCTGCAGCTGTAAAATAAGTTCTGTGCACATGGACAGGGGAAACAGATCCAAATGCATTCACTGATCTTCCATGATATCAGGCATAAGCTCACTCTTGTCCAGAAGCATTTTAACAGCTGTGTTAGCATGCCACTGTCCCTTGGTCTAGGCATAGCTCTATGCTAAGGCTTACTCGAGGCCAGCTCAAATCTGTATCACAGTATCACAGAATCACAGTATGCTAGGGATTGGAAGGGACCTCAGAAGATCATCTAGTCCAATCCCCCTACCAGAGCAGGAACACCTAGATGATGTTACACAGAAAGGCGTCCAGGCCGGTTTTGGATGTCTCCAGAGAAGGAGACTCCACAACCTCCCTGGGCAGCCTATTCCAGTGCTCTGTCACTCTCAGTGAAAAGAAGTTTCTTCTCAAATTTAAGTAAATTGATTCCATTACCCCTTGTCCTATCATTGTTTGCCATCGAGAAGAGCCTGGCTCCATCCTCGTGACACTCTGTATGTTCTCACCCACACACTTTGACTCCTGAAGAAGTGGGTATAGTACAGATATTTTTACATTTATGTGATATTTTTTCCCTTGTGTTTATAAAAAAAAGACAGAGTATGAAATGATGAAATACAAGAAAGTAAAAAAAACAAACCAAAGTGATACAAAATACACAAAAAAATAAAGAAGAAATAAATTAATATTAAGGCCTGGTTTTCAGGAACTAATCTATCCCTTTAGGAAACAATGCTTGATGCACCTTTAATAATGTAATCCTCATTGGAATCATTAAATGTTTCTGAAAATATAATTCAAAAGCATTTTAAATCAGGCCTCTCTCATCTTTCTCTTTCCTTCCCCATACTTTGTAATTACTCTTTGGGAGTAATACAGAACTTTAGGAGTAATGCAAAAAGAAAAATAGAATATAAATATATTATGAAAGCAATTGCTTACCTTCATCTGTAATTTAATTGGAAAACTTCTTTAAAAATCGAAGGGAACCACTGGGGTATTAGAACTTCTAAGGTAACTAACCTTGGAGAATTCTTTTGTTTTCTTTTTTTTTTCTGATTTTCTTTGTCCTCTTTTTTTTTTTGTGCTTATTGAGCTATTGGAATACTACATCTGTGTCATGTTAACAATAAATTGTTACAGTCTTCTTGTATACCTCTTCATATTTCTACTTAAATTATAAAATGTCTTGAGATGTTAAATTAGACATTTTGAGATACATGAGGGACTTTGATTATATATGTCACTATTTTTAAAAAATACCCTATCAGTGAAAAAAACATGCCCATGACTCTCGATAAGCTGTTTAAAGCCCACAGAGTTCTCATAATAATATGGCATAAACTTTGAAGTGCTGAAATAGTTAGCTTCCCTTATTATATGACATGCTGCCTGAGAATCTTTGTAAACTGATACACCAATGGATGAGGACCTTACTGTTTAGAGGCAAATAAATAATATTGAATCTTCTGTAGAATTTATTTTTTTTTGTGGATTTTTTCCACTTAGGCTTAAAAATAAGCCATTTTGAATTAAGTTCCAAAGAATGACTTTATAAAACATAGTTTTCATAAAATCCAGGTAAGGCATTTGCCCTTCCTACACTAATTTTGTCAATTCTCTGATATGAAAGTTGGTATTTTCAGATGGATATGACTGTGACAGTCGATAGTGAAAGCAAGAAGCTGACCCATGGGTAGGCTATAATTTGGAGGAAGTATCTGTAAAACTTTACAAGAGAAAAGTGGGCAGAAAATGATGAACAATTTTTTCAGTCAAATTTAACAATGCTTTCAAACAAGGCTGGGGAAAAACAGTACAAGGGAGATGAATAAAGGCAAACACAACTTTTTGGCAAGTACTAGTATTTTGTGTATATATTAGTCAAATCCTGTCTCATGGACATGATCCTCTTTTTTAATCTTTCCTGACAGCCTTTGTTTAAGCTATTTATAGGCTACTTATAGTCACAATGAATTAATTACAATAACATTTACATTTTGGGATTTATTTTTTTTACTTTTGCAAACAGAAAACCAAACCATTCTCTACAGAGGTAAAAAGACATGCAAGTAACTTCTTATATCATCTGGATATTTTAAATTAGCCACTGAATTTACATATGTAGGGGGTTTATATCCATAATTTCCTGAGCTCATTCATTCATAATTTAATTATTTCTTTACTTCAAATCAAGTGTGGACATGTGGGGGCAGGGGAATAACAGACTTAGTAATGTTTGTTCCATAGGCACAGTCATATTATCAATCTTTTTCCCAATTTTCTTTTGATACAATTTGTATAAGTATATTTTATTGTTTGGTTTTTTTTTTAAATCTGTATCCACTGAATTTCTTTGTTCAAGAACTATGAAAGGCTGTTTTCCTAAAATTGCCTCTTCAGACATCAGTTTACATCTTTGTTTCAGTTAGAATGCCTTTGGCCAGAAAATCTGTAGTAATTTGGCTTCTTGCATGTTGTCATAGAATCATAGAGTGGTTTGGGTTGGAAGGGATCTTAAAGATCTATTCCCAACCGCACTGCCATGGGCCTTCTACTAGATCTTCTACTACACCTTCTACTAGATCAGGTTGCTCAAAGCCCCATCTAACCTGGCCTTGAACACTTCCAGGAAGGATGCCTCCACAACTTCTCCAGGCAACCTGTTACAGAATTTCACCGTCTTCACAGTAAAAAATTTCTTCATAATTTCTTATCTAAATCTACCCTACAGTTTATAACTGTTACCCCTTCCCCTATCACTACACTCCCTGTACAGCTTTCCTGTAAGCCCCTTCAGGCACTGGGAGGCCGCTATAAGGTCTCCCTGGAACTTTCTCTTCCCCAGGCTGAACAACCCCAACTCTCTCAGCTTGTTTTCATAGGGTAAGTACTCCAACCCCCTCATCATCTTTGTGGCCCTCCTCTGGAGTGTCTCCAATAAGTCCGTGTACTTCTTATGATGAGAGCCTCAGAGCTGAACACATATGACTCTAAATATTAGCTGTGAGCTGGTATATCATCATTGTGAAGCACTGTGACATTATGGTGTGTTACACGATCTAATGACCTTATGGTCTGACATGATGAATTGTTCACTCCAAGTAAAAAAATTAACAGCTTTTAGTTTGTGCTGACTATAAACTATCCATTTGCTCTGTACAGAGGTATTGTACTGCTGCTACTCAGAAAATTCATTGTTTAAGCAGTTTCTTGCATTTAGCCAGTCCTGCGTCTGAGCTTTAATAGCAACTTTGTAATTCAAGCATTATGAAGTCTCATGCAGTTCAAAGCAAGTTTATCTTCTTTCATAAGTCTACAGGATCTTCTCTGCCAGACACTGCTTCTGTTACCTAGTTCTATTAAAGACTACAGAAACACTCAACATTTTTAAGGAATTTGACTTTAGCATGTTAATTCCCCAAAAGGCTATTGAAAGATAAATAAACTGAAAGGAGATAATTTATATTTAAACATGTATTTTTTAAAATTCCTTTTATCAGAATGTGGAAATGCAATAGTATTTTAATCCATGTCCTTCATATAGCTTGTTCCAGAAGTGAGATTAAGATTTCAACCTCAGGCTCGGGGGGGGGCGGAAAAAAAGATATTAAGCACCAAGTGCTTCTTCTAAACTCATAGAAGTCAACAGAAGTTTTTAGGTGGCTTTAGATCATGTTCATGGATTTGTTAGAGAAGGATATTCAGCTGATGATTTTTACATGACTGGTAATAAAGTAAACTTAGCCATAATGTATAGTAATTTAGTAAAACCATTGAAACTATTAGTGTGGCTTCTGCTAGACCTCTCTATGTTCTCTGTCTTAGTGACCACACAAATCAATCTGCAGTGTGTGTAAGTGCATCTAAGTCTTAGAGTGTGAATGTTTTTATACATCTCTGTGGTTAACTATTACTATTGTAAAAATAGCATAAGATGAAATAGCCTAAATAGTGAATTAATTTTGAGTTTTGGCTTTTGTTTCTTAAACCAAGGAAAGTTTTTACTATCATTCTGTACCCTTCCTAGCACACCCAGATTTATATTGCAATTTCCTTGCTCCTTTCTCTTACTAGACCGTTGATCTATGTTCAATGAGAGAAATATTATATTTTTTACAATATGTAAATTATCTCAGGAACAGCCACCTGCTCAAAGAAAACTCAAAAACAATCTACAATTTATTTTTCATAGTATAAAGATAGAAACTTATCGGGAAAGTGCAGCTTTTCCATAATTAAGACTAATTTTTACTGTTAGGAAAATTTTGACTCTCATCAAAATTCCCCATGAAAAGGGGGGTATCAGTGGTGTCCAAAAAATATTACCCCAACTCATTTCTTCAAAATGACTCAAGCAAGCTTTTTAAAAGCCATTAAATACAACTAGAGTAATTCTACCTTCTTTTGCCAAATATTGTCTGGAAAAAAAAACAAGCCAAATTTAAAGTCTACTTGTTGTAGGAGACTCAAATATTTTTTTACTCACTTTCTTACAGTTTTATTCCACAAAGATGTGCTCTGTGTAAAAAAAAGAAGGAAACCCATCATCTAGGTTCCTACATCTGGTTCAAGGAGCTGCACACCACAGTGTTTATTATGCTAGCTACTATAATACAACCTGCATTGCCCGGTCTTCATAATTTCAGAGGCAGCAGGATGTCAATATTAATTTTTAACATTTCTCTGCTACCAGTTCTGTCACTGGCTAAACATATCACATCTTGTCTTGATCTCCTTTCCTTTAGAGCAGTAAAAATTTTGATGCTTTACGGGTGGTGGGGTTCCCCCTTGCTGAGGGCTACTGTGCAGGCAAAGGCACATCGTCCCCCCGCTGTCCCCGTGCATCCCCCTGCCTGGTGTATGACAGTGCTTGGCTTCGTGCTTTCATGTAAGCTGCCCATGCTTAGCACTGCAGGGAAGAAAAGCTCGAAAAGTTTTTTTTACTGAGAGTTATAAAATTCTGGTGGGAATGGATCCTAAGACCCCCAAGGCAAGAGCTGCCCTTGCTTTTGAGTAAGAATTACAGATGTCTTCCAGCAGGGATAAAGTCTGCCTGTCACTGCGGCAATCAAACCATAGTTCTGTGAGGCATTTGGAAACAATGTAAAATGTTGTGCATCTCCTCTCTCGTCTGAATCAGCGGGAACTTTTCCTATCAGTTCCTAAAGCACAAAACTAGCTGCTATTTATAAAGCCACACTAATTAATGCTTATGTTTAGACAACATCAAGTCTTTGAGGGTTTTTCTTTCCCCTTAGTATTTATTTCATGATTTATGTATTTTTCTCCCCAAGGTAATGAGGATGGAGTATTTTTGGTAGGAATTTCTAGGATTATTTTATTTGTCATTTTTAAAAGACTAGTGTCATACCTGGATTTCCTCCAGCCTCTTTCTTTTTTCTTTTTTCTTTTTTTTTTTAATCCCCTGATACATGCCCCAATGTCCATGACTTTTCAGAACAATTATTAACAGTGGCTCAGTGAGCTAATTAGCTAATTCCCTTTGGGAAGCCTGAAGAAGGCCAAAAGATTCAAATGTTGGTTACCTAGAGACAAGAAAAATGTATAAAAGTAATTTTTATAATTCTCTGTGAGTTGTCTGAAGATAGAATTTGTGTGTTTTTGTAAAAAATAATAATTCAGTCTTACTTTTTAATTATGATCAACTTTTTGCATATCTCTATGCTCCATACAGAGATGATTTTGACAAACATAAACATACAATTTCTTGATGAAAATAATTTTCTTTTCATGATTACACTTGCTGACTCCTCATTACTTATACTACTAGAAAGGGATCTCAAGGGAGTGGCTTAGCTTATTCCCTTAAGGTCAAGAGCTTCACAAGTGGGTGTAAGTAATTGAGTTATAGGGCAAAGATGAGTAAAGCTTTTAGGAAGCTAGGAAGAAAAAGCTTCATGATAAAGAAATGAATCTAATTTACAGAGTGTTATTTTAGTACATAAATTGTCTAATTACATTGTATCTCACAGGCAAATTTCCTATTAATTTCTGAAAATGAGGGATTAATTCTGAGCCAGGTCCAAGAATCCTTTTGTCACAGCATAGAGGAGTAACACTCAGTGTGCCTTGAAAAGGAACTTTGAATCTTGCACAGGCTTGCTTATTAATGTTTTGTCTCATAAGTATCTTAAGCATTTAGGATGGCAGAGAGTTGTAGTTTTCTAGTGAAAGTACTGATAGTGTTCTGGGTGGCATTTTTTCTGAGCAGGTGCAGAAATGTGTTTGCATCTACATCTCAACTAGACATAGAGAAATCACTGAGAAAAATTGACGCTTTTAGGTGACCACGCATCCCACCATAAAGTATTTGTGTAAAACAGATCAGATGAATCCTGTCCTACAGTTTCTTCAACTATAAAGGAATCTCATAACAATTAGACTCATGTGGCCATGTGCGTGCAGGACCTTTACACCAAGTTTAGTTCCATTGAACAGGATTACATAACGCCATGCAAGTTCATCAAAGGAATTCTGCATGGAAAATACTATTATGAACCTACAATATATCTGTCCTCCACTGGGCATTCAGATGGATGTCAGTTAGTATACTTAACGTATCTCTAATTAGACTATGTCTTGGTGCCTATATTGATCTGATAATAACATTAAGTGAAGTACAAACACCTTTTCCTCACATGGAGAGTTATTGCATTGCTTCTTGGAACACTTACACCGTATGCTTTATTGTCATTGAGTCTTCTGATTCAAACCTCTTGGAAATCCTTATGGTCTGTAATTCTGCCCAAACTGTAATCATGCAGTAAGGATGGCCTGAAAGAAGACAACATATGAAGGAAAGGATTTTTTGGAATTTAACTAAAACAACAGTATCTTTTAAAAAGTCAGATCCTTGGGAATTAATCTCTAAGCTTAATGATGCTTGTAATTATCAAATATCCTAGTCACTACAGAACTAAAGACCCTGCCCGGGACTAGGTAGGCTTCTCTGGACACACACCCTTTGACACTAAAGTCTAGGTTATTGCTCTTGGCTTTTTCCTGTTCAAGAATGGAAGCCATCTGATGCGGTAAGTGTATTATTACTGCAGGTTACAGTGCTAAGGAGTCCTCATCTCGAAAAAGATTTCCACAGAGATGCATCACCAAAAATGCGCAATGAAAGATCAACCTTTATTTTGGAAAACATATGTTTTCTTTGTTATTTACACTGCTCCCACTAAGTATTTAAACATACAAATTCTTAGTGAGTATTTACCAAGATAGAAACTTTCACTGGAGACAGTCTAGGTGTATTTATCCAGTTAAAGGTTATGTTGCTAGCCATAGAGGGTTGTACCTGAGATATTGTTTCAGGTTTTGACCTTTAAAAATGTCATTATTTATGCTTTAAATATGTGTTGTTTTCCTTCAAATGTAAAATTTCTAAAAAATAACAAGAAAGAAAACAGCAATTAGACTTAAGACAACATAATAAGAGTTATTTGCCAAAGAAGAGAAAATAAATACTTATGAAAATGTGCAGTTTTACTCATAGAATTCAGTTTGTCATCCAGTATCCCCTCATAAATAGGATAGTTTCAGAATATTGACAAATGTTTTAACTGCAGAGGTGAAAAGGGGCGAAAAGGTTATGGAGGTGTGGTAGATAAGAAAGTGATAAAACATATAAATTCACTATACAGTAGGTGTAAGAAACAATAAGGAGTTTAAAAATTCATGGCTTATTGATTTAGTTCAAGTGAGAAATTTGCAGATTTTCACCATGACACAGAAAGCAAGCAAACAAAGGGAACATAAATGTGAAGAAGACTGAGGAATTTATTTATAATAAGTTCTTGCTGTTCCTTTATTTTCCATCATGAATCTAGACAAGAAGTATGTGTCGGGTTGATCTCGGCTGGATGCCAGGTGCCAACCAAGTTGCTCTATCATGCCTATCTTCAGTAGGACAGGGGTGAGGAGAAAATAAGATAGAAATGAAAAAAATGTGGGTCAAGATAAAGATAGTTTAATCAAGCAAAAGCAAAGGAAAGGAGATTTATTCCCTACTTTCCATCATCAGGTAATGTCCAGCCATTTCCTAGGAAGCAGGACCTCAGTAATGGTATCTTCAGAAGACAAACATTATAAATAATGAATGCCCTCTTCTTTCTCTTAGCTTTTATAGCTGACTAGACATTGTATGTTATGGAAAAACCCTTTGGCTGGCCTGGGGCAACTGTCCTGGCTGTGTCCTTTCCCAAGACCTTGCCCACCTCCAGCTTAATGGGTGTTGGGGTGAAATGTTGGAGAGAGAGCTTTGATGCTGTGAAAGCACTGCTGAACAGTAGCCAAAACGCCTTTTTAGTTAACACTACAAAACACAATGCTATGAGAGCTGCTACCAGGAAAATTAATTTCATCTCAGCCAGACCCAATACAAGGAAGTAAAAGTTTTCAAGTTGTTGGCCATTCAGCTTGACTTGAATATAGAAAATTCATTGCACATTATTCAGAGACCCAGAAATACAGGGCCAGAAGGGATCATCAGATCATCTTGTCTGACCAGTCCTATCATCCCACAGAATTTTACACAGCTGAGACCTATAACTTATGCTTCAATACTACTTGTAATAATATTTCTCGTACAGCTTTTAACTGAATCTTCTGAGAAACAGCTATCCTCATTAAAGAATTTTCTGAATATCTGAGAGAACTAGAAAACCCAAACTGCCAAAATCTTGTTCATATGTGCAACATTCAGAGGATTTTCTTTGCTTAGGGAAGTGCAATCAGACCTTGTAGTGAGCCAGTGCAGCAGACCGTAATAAGGAGACTGATTTCAGGCAGAGTTTAACTATAGATTTTGGTTCTAGAGACCTGTATGTTAGCACAAGTGACCACTGTTTAACCTGAGAACATACCATGTCTGCATTTAACAATACCACCTCTTTGTACAACTTGTAAGAGCTCAGTGAAATCTCAGCGTCCCATCTTAAAGTTCACTGTTATACAGGTAAAAGACTAATAACTTTGTTCTCTTGAAAGAATATTCTAGGAATGCGAAGAATAGTGAGGCCATGGAACTTCACCATGGATGACAATGTGGAGGGGCTTATCAGATGCTACAGGAGCATCAGAAGAGATACAAGATTTCTATCACTTTCCTACCAATTCTGCTGTTTATAAAACAGATTTTTAACTAGCCTTATGTGTCTCTGCCTTTCTTGCTGACATCCCAAAGCAATCAGCACCACCTTGGTGCAATAAAAGACCTTCATAACACACAAACTGTTAGTGTTTATCCAAAATGATACTAGAAACTTGACATAATCATTATGGATGCATTTATCTCTCTTCTGAATACCACATATCAACTTCTCTGCTTTTCTACACGTGTCAGTCCTTTGCTAATCTTTCACAGTTCATCCTCCTCTGTCCTTGTTTGGCTGGTCATATTCTTGTTTGTCTGGTCAAGTTTTCTTATGAATATAGTTTTAGTTTGTTCTTAAATGAACTCTTTATGTTCTAAAATTCAAATTTTTAGATTAAAAAAAATCTCCCATTTTCAAAACTTTATTGTTGGTCTTCTCAGATTAACAACATGAATTACAACACTGCCAATTTTAAAGAAATTAAAAGCAATTTTAAACATCATTACACTTAAATCTGAAAATAAAGAAATAAAGGGGGAAAAAAATTTGGTTTTGTACCACACTTTCAAACATCTTATTTTACGATTTTTTTTTTATTCTACGCTTGCCTATTTGACAATGGTTAATAGTTTGGAACTGAGAAGTAATATTCCCAACTGATGTATATTTTAAAATTTTCTGTATAGTACTTCATATGGAAAATACGTAAACAAACATAAAAAATGTGATTCAATTAAATTAATTTATACTTTGAATAATCCACAAATATTTTACATGTAATGATAATAATGATAACTAATTTATATTACAAAGCATGTAATTTCAGGTTGGGGAAAAACTGAAAAAAAAATTTCCTTTTATTTTTTTTTTTAACTTCAGAAACTCATTGGATTTAACCTTTTCCTTAGCGGAAACCACATTGTGTAATTATTTTTTTTAATATCCAAAATTTAATGATCAAGTATCAATGAAGAGTTTGCTTGATAAAACTTGCTATATAACAGAACAGGCAAATGTCTTCTATATAGATGAACTTTTGAGAAAAGTTAGCTATGCATGGTAGTAGTCTACAAATTTTGAGAGGAAGCAAAACCAGAATTCTTTTCATATTATTCATGCATGACTTGTGGTGCACAGAACTGTAGCAATGCAAGCCATTTCACAAAGTCTTTTAATGTTTAACGGGCAGGACCACTTTCTCAAGGGCTTTTCTATGGCAGCTCAATCCTTGATCTCCTTTGTGTAGAAATGCCAAGAATATAAACTTCTGTTTGTGAGTTCTAGTAGATATTATTTTCCTTTCGAGAGCAAATCTGAAGAGACTGTCCCCTCAAATTCTCAGTCTCTTGTAACTCTTGGCATGATACTGACACATCAGAAGTAGTTAAACAAAATTATATTGTAAATCCCAAGATAAAAGTGTGACTAATGATTAATTCTTTAGTATTTTGTCAAAGCCCTCCTCATAATTTCAAAGCTCTAGTCAATATTCTTGTAGCTAATTGTCCCTAAGCAGATTTTTCTTTCCACTGCTAAAATGTCTGTGTGCTGATTAATAAATAATTTCATAATGTTCTAAAGATCTAATTTTAACAGTTAATTTTCTTAAATATTTTGATTCAAGTGCTTTTTTTTTTTCAAATTATATTTATTTTGAGATTCACACTAATGAATTTGATTTTTAGACATATGTATTTAATTCTTGCATCAAGATGATTAAGACTGACTTTCCATCGAGGTATAAAAATCTAGTGCTGCATTTTATATAGCCCTGAGCAACACCTAGAAAAACATAGATTTTGTTCAGAAAACAAGAGTTTTCAGAACTGTTTTTCATATGTGCACAAAGAAAACAGATACAACAAATGCAAACTTCAAATCTGCTTTTCTGATATATGCTTATTACACATAAAACTATTACTTCGATGACTTTTCAAATCCCTAGAAATTCTTTTATCTCATTTGTTGCATAGGATTCATCTGTTGTTCTATACATAGATCTGAATTCATACCACAGAAATAATCAGTCTAATTTGACATATTTATTTGGTTACAATACTTTTACCTAAACAAGTCAATTAGTGGTCCATATAGTAAAAACATCCACTGGGTACTTTATCTATCTTGATTTTTTTCCCCCTCTTAGTTTTAAGTGACTTTATTTGATGGTCAAGTTCCAAAACACCTTCTTTTTGAATTTTTAATACCAATTAGAATTTTTAATATGTATGAGATGTCAAAGATGCTGAGATTATTCAGCCTTCCAACAACTATCAAAAATTAAATTTAACATTTAAATCTTTACACTGCAATATAATATCAGGGGAATTTCATTTTATTCCTACGGATATGTGAGTTTATTTAATTTGGCCCTATTTTGTTACTTTAGAAATGTACTTGTTTTCTAGACATGTCAATAAAAATGTAAAACAACTCACCCTACTCAGTGACTACTATGAGCAAGCAAATAAGATGACTTGAATCATGTTATTTTGCACACATTTCAAGATGTTAAAATGTGCTGTTATAGTTCTGTTGAGACTGACATAGAGATAAGTAAGACCACAAAAATAGCTAAATACCTAAAGCAACTTCTTGCCTATTTGCTCAGACCCAAATCCAACATTTATAAGTAAGGAAACATTTTACGGGACAAGGAAGTTTTAAGTTTTCAAGGAGAACATGTGCAATGAATTGTATGACAACCCAGCGTTTCAAATGAGTTTGCATGAGAAACCTGCACACTGCCTATAGCTTGAAGTCCCAGTGTTGAAGAAGAATGTGAATTTCTACCCTTAAGAGGTGAAAGTTGGTATAGGATTCTTCTCATTCGGTCTTGGAAACTTAGCATAAAGATATTTTTGATTTAATTGCTCCACATAAACTTCTTTCTTATTCAGAAAGGGAGAGGAATAGACAGTTTTATGGAATGAAAGATAGATGCTATTTCATACATCAGACTTTGAAATTCCTGTTTTTCTCTGTTCATTATAACTGAAGCCTAGGGTAAAAATTCAGATGCAGATGCCTAAATAATAGACATCTCTCTTCCAAGACTCAGAGACCTTAGAGTGTGCCTTTCAGAAAGTTGTAATTAATTTGAATGCATAACAAATTGTTCTATTACCACAGTTTTTCATTTAGAATTTTTTCTCTAATCCTAGTCTGACTGAGGTTATTTTTGAATTAATCTGCAGAAATCTGTCAGCTGAGCTTTGACCCAGGTCACTTTATCTCAGGAATGTTGAATAGAAAAAAAAAAACCCAACAACCCACAAACCAACAACAAAACCAAACACCTAAATAATAATATTTAGAGACACGGAGATGTAGAAAAGAGATGGAGCACATCCTGTGTACTGTATGTATGCTCAGTCTACAGGGGGCTACATGCAAGCCATTCTGTATCTGAAGGCCAGGATTTGTCCTGGCATTAATGCCTTAGGCAGTGTAGAGGTCAGCAGATTTGTACATAAGAATTAGGGATAGATGGGTACTTAGAGCTGAATCCTGTCCACCTACGTTTAGACACCTGTCAGGACAACAGATTTGTACACCTCAGCAGCAAACTGTCTCTATTTATGAACTTTTTTAAGACCTTCTGGGAAAAAAATAATTCAGACAACACTTTAGGTACATGTTATGAAGGTAAGCATATATATACTTATACACTTCTACTACACATTTTCTACTGTCTACTAACACAGATTCCATCTCTTATAACCCTGTTAGTGTGTAATTTCAGGTCAAAGAAAAGTGAGCTTCTTTTATTTTGATTTTTGGGAATTTCTAATCTATTCTTTCTTCCTCAGATCTCATGTCCATTTCCCATAGCTGACTGCCATTTGTCCCATTTACCGCAGTTCTCCAAAATCTTTTAAGTATTTAATTAGATGTCTAGAGGTGCTTTCAGAAATGCTAGAGTATTTTGTTTCTGTTTAATTGGTTGAGAATTAAGTATTTTGAAAATCCTGTCAAAAATCTCCGAAAACCTTAGTAAGGATAACAGAATCAGTTCATGATCAATGGTGTTGATCTTTACTAGAAAACATGCTCCTGCAAAAAGTGCAGTTTGTTCAAATTCTTCAAAAATGTCCACAGGAATAAGTCCCTGAAGGTGAACCTCACACTAGAGATCAACATCTTCAAAAAAATTACTCATTTCCAAAACCATTTCCAATCCTGAAATCAGTATTCATAGAATCATAGAATAGTTTAGGTTGGAAACGACCTTTAAGATCATTGAGTTGACCCACTAATCTAGCAATGTCAAGTCCACCACTAAACCATGTCCCTAAGCACCTCACATACACCTTTTAAATATCTCAAGGAATGGTGACTCAACCATTTCCCTGGGCAACCTGTTCCAATGCATGACAACCCTTTCAGTACAAAGAAATTTGTCCTATAGATAGTTGTTGGAGCATAAAATAGTTGACTTGTAGCATATTAGAATTAATTGTGTGATTGTTTATAAATTAGGAAGAATTGAAACTTGTTTTGCTTTGGTTGGTATGTGTTAAGGAATACTAGTTATCTCGCTCAAATAACTAAACTTTAGATGGAAAGAATCACTCTATGTGATTTGACAAGATAGATTTGCTAAAACTTTAGACCACAACTGATGAATTCTTGTTGAACCTATACTTAATTACATGAAGGGATGCCTCAAGACCACTGCATCCTGTGAAGAATAGACACATTCATCAGCAAAAGTTGTATTCTGTGAAACATAAGGTAACCTCATCCATAATGGAAGCTTCATCCTTCAGATAAGAAAAGGAACAACCATCCTGGAGACAGAAAATCGATCCAATGAGGAACAAGCAGACCCCAGACCCAAATATTTCTACTGAACCAAACCATCACATGAGAGGAGGTAAACTTAGATTGCAAGGGTATAACTGCCCAGAGATTTCTTTGTTCAGGGTCTGTCTTGGAGGGTCCCATCCAGCTGAAATAAACGGACTCCATGACAGACCCTAGGGTCCAAACTCTTCTTTGTAGTCCAACACTAAGACGGGATTTAGCTACACCTAGACTGCTCTCCATGACAAAGTTTAGAAAGCGAGGGTGTCCAGTCTGAATCTCACAACTTGGTAGGAGAGTCTTCCTGCACTTTTCTATAACAATAACCACCTGGGAATATACTACAATAGAATTGTGACCGTCACAAAATTTTGAGAGCCCAAGAGTTGTGTATCAAATCCAAAGATTTTGTGTTCTTCACTTCTCCTCCTAAAAAAGCTGATTTGCAAATGGAAAGTCTTTCCAAAGAAATAAGTAATTTGAGGATATTTTCTGAGGACCAGTCTTGCAGCGTTTATACAGACAACAGTTTCATTTCCTCTACTGATGTTCATTCAGTTATCCATCAATATCTTCAGCAAACTTGGTCTTACAGATTACTATTGTTATCACTATCACTACTAAGATGATTATTATTATTATTATTATTATTATTATTATTATTATTATTATGGCAAGAATTCAGGTTTCATTATGAACTTATCTGAAGTAAAACCCCAAATCCAAGTAAATCTAATTTTTGATGAAGCCTACGTACAAACTCAGTTACATTAAACACAGCTTATGTGTGCTTTTTGTCTGAAAATACTACATAATTCACATTTTTACCCTTTCCTACTGTATTCTCCTTCAGAAACTTACTGCTCAGGGCTTGGATAAGTACACTCTGCTTTAGATAAAAAAATGGCAGTAGTGTGCCCAGGTGGGCAAGAAGGCCAACGGCATCCAGGCTTGTATTAGAAATAGTGTAGCCTGCAGGACTAGGGAAGTGATTGTTCCCCTGTACTTGGCACTGGTGAGGCCACATAGAATCATAGAATGGCCTGGGCTGGAAGGGACCTTAGAGATCATTTTAATCCAACCTCCCTGTTGTGAGCAGGGACGCCACGTCTCGACTAGGCCAGGCAACACATGAGAACCGAACGGGAATCGAATCTGTGACCTTTGGTGTTTCAAGCACCACGCCCAACCCACTGAGTTAAACCGGCCCTCACATCTTAAGTACTGTGTTCAGTTTTGGGCCCATCACTACAAGAAGGACACTGAGGTGCTGGACTGAGTCCAGAGAAGGTCAGTGAGGTTCATGAAGGGTCTGGAACACAAGTTCAATGAGGAGCAGCTGAAGGAACTGGCATTGTTTAACCTGGACAAAAGGAGGAGACCTTATTGCTCTCTCAACAAATACCTGAAAGGGAGTTGGAGAGAGGAGGGGTCAACCTTTTCTCCCCTGTAGCAAGCAATAAGACTAGAGGAATTGTCAGCAAGTTGTGCCAGGGGAGGTATAGGCTGGATATGAGGAAGCTCTTTACTGAAAGGGTCATTGGGCATTGGAACAGGCTTTCCAGGATTTCCATCCCTGCAGGTATTTAAACATGTTGATCTGGTTCTTAGGGACATGGTTTAGTGATGACCTGACAGTCCTAGATTAAAGATCTCTCCCAACTAAAGACATTCTGTGATTCTGTGAAAATTATTTAGTATATACTTAAGTATAATATCATAAGACAAGGCACAACAGGGAATTTTGTTTGGTTTTTTTTTGTAGTGCTTGTTAAACCCATACAGAAAACATATAAATCTGTAGTAATTTCAAGAACTGTTCTGAGGGTCTTTATCACCTCGTCTTTCCAAGAGAAAAATCAAAAATTGATTATACTGTCCAGGGCATATTTATGACTATCTTAATTTCCAATAAATATTTCAAATAGTAAACTCTTTATAATTATCAGTATTGAACATTTATGTTTAAAGTCTTTTAACAAATTATATAATGAATTTTAGGAAAACTTTCTGAAATTACTTTTCACTTTCAAATTCTTTTTTTTAAAGAACTCTGCAGTTTTATTTTTTTCGTGGTTTGTTCTTGAGCTTTTAAGTCTCTAGCATCATATAAGAGAAAAGATGATGAGATTTTATTGACACCAAGTTTCTCTCCCACTGCAAAAGGCATAATCTGTCCCCCAATAAAAGAAAAATTATCTAACAATTTCATGTTTGCAACCAGCTCTTGTTTTTTAATTCAGTTGATCAAGAGTTGGTACAGGAATGTTTGCAGGATTAGTTATGAAGTATATCATGTTTCTTATAAAATCTGTTCAGTTTTATAGACATGAAAAGAGATATCAGACATAAATAAAGAAACAGTTTTGCATGTGATGCATGTAAGTTACAGTAGCAATATTCTATTTGTACCCAACTGCAACTTCTCTGTTAGATGTCAAGCTCAGTATAAGGCTACCTAATATGAAACATTGATAGAAGCACGAGCAAACAGGCATTTGGTGGTTCCTAGAAACAACACCACTGTACATCCTTTATTTACATCCTAATCAGGTAAATAATATTAACTGCTAACACACCACCAGACGGAAAACTAGAAACACGACACCTGCCTTTAGGCACTCCTAAATTAGGAATTAGACATTAAAGTAGACAGTTAAGCTCCCTGTACAGTTAAAAGGGAGGCAGAGTTCTCTAGCTAAAGCCTAACACTTCACAAAATCTCAGTCATAGTCTTAATGTGCCAGAATTAACAGTCACAGGTGATGTTTATGTTCCCAATGTAGGAATGCCATTTACATCGGTATGTTGATTGTAAAAAAGTTATCCCTCAAAGAGCGTCTCATTAGTAGCTAAGGATGAAATCCTAAGACTTAAGGTAGCTGATATATAGCTTAGCTGAGATACGAAATCCAAGGTGAACAACCTAGTGAACATTCACTTAATAGCTTTAGAAGTCTGCAAGTTTGTATGCCAGCCTGTTGTCATCACAGAACCTACTTAGAACACTGCATTTGTAAGCTTGCCGTGTTAAGAGAGTATTCTAAGCATCATCTTGTTCTTGTAGACTTGTATAAGTAGAATTCCATGTACCTTATTCAATCCTGAATGAATTACAGAAAAATCAGAAATTATTCTAAGCTACTATGGGACACATTCTCTCTCTGCCATTTTGTATTGGTTGACTTAGTCGTTTTTTGCTGTACAACATATTCCCTGCTAGAACATCAGCTTACAGGGGCCTCTTTACAAAGAGAGTTCTCCAAGGGTATGTTTTCCCTACATAATACCAGAGTATACAAATATTCTCGGGGCTGCTCTAAAACTAGCATTCCAGTCACAAGACAGGGCAGTAATGTTCAAAGGTACTACTGCATTATTTAAAACGATACAGGTTCACAAACTCTACTTGACATGGATTATTAGCTTGAATATCACTGCATTCTTGACCAGATCCTGACTCCAGTTGTAGAATTTAACTGGGAAACAGTAGATTAGAACTGCTTGCCTATATTGCAGTGCATGATGCAAAGAGGCATTGGCATGTGGGATTTGGGAATGCGGTTTCACTCTTCAGAGCCTTGGCATTTAATTTAGCTTTCTTTTTAGGATCTGGCTTTTATTATTTTGCAAACTGAAGAGTTAGCAGCCTTCTACTTTTAGCACACAGAATGTGAGAAGAAATGATACACTAATATAGGGACAAGTCACAAAAGTCAGTATGAAATTCAATAGAAAGTAAAGGATATCAGATTAAAATATTAGTACTGTGTCTGATAGCATACAGTATGCTGTCTGATATTCAGTACTTAGAGATAGCACCTAGTTGAAATTGACATTAAAAAAATGAGCTGAGCAATATGCTTTTATTCTTCTCCCTTATTTTGCTAAGCAAACAATATATGCTATATCTTGATTAAAAAGCTCTACAATTTAAAAATTAAATAGTATTTTGCATATAACATAGTATCACCTGGTATTAAAATGATATTAGCAGACACCAAAATTATATGTCAAGATATAATTAAAAATATTTTTAAAATAATACAATTCAGACAATATATTGCTAATTTTACATTCAGACTGGAAAAAGTCTTCGGAGACACATCATATTTGCTACTCACTAGCCAGCTTTTTTTTTTCATTTTACCATGACATGAAAAATAAAAGCAAAACATCTCCTGTAGATGGTCTAAGTATTGCATGTGAAGTGAGAGTATTATTGCTTGTATGTTAATCAGTTCGTCTCTGTTTAAATGCATTGAGGATGATGAAGCTATCGCTTAGAGAAATAATTTGTTACCAATTAGAAGTGACTTGTTTGTTTGTTTGCTTGTTTGTTTTAAATGCAGCATTATTTGTTTTGTGGTGTGATGTTTGTTTTGTTTTATTTTCAGATATGACTATGAGAAAATGATGCCTCTTATTTTAAAATTTACTCTTTTACTTAAGCAAGCTCTCAGGCTACATTTTGTAACTGTTGTGTATCTCATTCTGGAAACAGAGAGTGTCTTGGGGGATGCATTGTGTGAATTCCTTCTTTGAAATACTGTCAAAAGAGTATTTAGCAGAGTTCTAAAACATTATATATCCATAAGCCAACTGGAGTCAGTAAGATTATTGAAGTACCTTGAGGGGATAACCTGAAGACCTCTGCTGGAAGTGGAGCCTTTTTTCCATGACAGAATATAAAATCTACAGTTGATCTGTAGATCTATTTGTATTTGGAAATGATCCTATGTATTTTTAAAAGCAGTTTTCAGATAACAGGCTTAAGTATTTTCATCCATTTGATTAAGGGAATTTAGGGCACTGTTGAAACAGTTCTCCTAAATAATTATTACCTGATGACACACACAAATTCTGATCTTTTTTTGATATTTTTATTTAACCTCTGTTGCTCTCAAAGTACATGCTCTTAAGGAACTAAACTTCTGCATGCAGTGTAGCATTTTCTTTTGCCTTGTTTTCTAGAAAACAAGTTACCCAGTAATTTAATTGTTTAAAATAGACTACAATTCTTTGCTTAGAAAAGAACCAGGGACTGAATAGATCCATCACTACAGAGTGGTCTGGGAACTTCCAGTGTTTTCCTTATGACAACTTAACATGATTTACTGTAGATAAATACTGCTTCAAATTCTAGAAAAATAACAAATGAAATAATGTTCAGATATGAATGTAATAAAGCACCTGGATATTAGTTGCTTCTATTATCCATCTTTAATAAGAAAGAAGCTAAAATGACAGCCTTTTCAAAGGAACAGATCACAGGCAAACACAGATTTGATTTTGAATGGATGTCACTCCTATCTGAAAGTCTAGGATTAATGCCACATATTAGGGACTCCAATATCATGCAGTTTATAAGAAGCTAGAATCAAAGTACATGACCCATCCTAACAGAATTTAGCTACTATTAAAAAGAATGCTTTTAACAGTCAGTAGCTTCAGTTCGTTCGGCAGTTTGCACGGCTTCTAAAAATTCTACAAGCCAGCAACCATGGAAACTTATAGCTTTTTCTCTCACAGTGAGCCAATATTTTCTTCATCTGCTTGCTCTATGGCAATTTAAATGAAAATCGTCTTCTTACTTATTACCTTTATCTCATTTCTTTATAAATGGTATTAAGTGTGTCCTAAAGATTTATTTTCAAGGACACCTAAAACTGCTTCCTCAGATAATAGATCTGAAAATATTAGCAAAGCTGTGCACACACATCAGGTTTTTTCCTTTATTTCTGCTTATAATATTTAAATACTTTTAATGAAAACAATACTTTTTAATATTTCCTTCTAAATTAATTATTAAATGTTTCGTCTACATTTTTCTGCAATGAAAAGGTCCAAAAATTCTGTAATCTAGTATTTATTTCCTTATAAAAATTATTTTTGAAATAATTTTTAAATTTTCCTATGATTTACAATGTAGCGGTTTATTTGCTTTTTAGTTATTTTCTACATCACAACAAAGCTGTGCATTCATGCAGTCAGGTGCAATCCTGACTGAAATTCACTAGCATCTCTTATTTGAAATGACAGTAACTTTACTGAAATCCACAAACTGATCACTTGGATTTTCAGGAGCATGTAAAAATTAAAGTATTTCCTGACTAACTCTTGTAGGCATAAATCTGTTTTTAACTGCAGTCAAGAAAGGTCTCAAAACATGACAGAATTTAGTGAAATTTTTGAAAGATTTGTAATGGAACTGTTAGCCTTGCTCTCTCATATAACATTACTTGTCTTCCATTAAGTAACATGTTTTCCTATACAACAGAGTCCTTGAATGTATCATTTAAATGTGGGATGATTTTCTGATGATATGTAGTCAATATATTTAATAGTTCCTATGCAAATTTCACTGCATAGAACTCCACCAAATCCCCTAGTCATCTAAGTTGCTAGATTGAATTTTTGGAAAAGCCAGCAAGCAGGAAATACATCTTCCTTTCATTGATGGGAACAGAAAGGAATAAGGTAGCTGAGTACTTCAATTTTATATTTTGGTTGTGATCCCCTCACACACAGTAAAGCATCTTAAACTCTCTTTCTGAAAGTATAATTGAAATTATTTTTTAACAGGTGCAACACAAATAATTTAAAATTTTAACAGAGAGAAAGATAGTTGTTAGCTGAAATATTGCTGTAATATATAGCACCTCAGTTAGCTAAAGCCTTATAAGTTCACAAAGGAATATCAAGAATTCTGAATTATTCAGATCCCTGGGTACAGTTAACTGCTTCCAGCGTCCTGTGGTTAGTGAAATATTCACTACTGTAAACTATCTGTGGATAATAGAAATTGCTCATTTTCAGCAGAGATATGATCCCTTGAAAATTATGCTGGTACTTTGTATTTCTCTAGTTCTGACAGAATTAGCAGAAACCAACAACCAAGAAAGAAAAGTAGATGTCTTTATAATTCTGATGCTATACAAAACAACAAATTGAAAGTGAAAACACCATGGGATTTTTCAGTCTTGTTTTTCAAAATAGATTTCTTTATTCAAGTAGAAGGCAAGATAAAGTTTTAAAATAAGTGTGGATTGAACCATGGTGATTTCTTTACTACACTGCCTCTAAACTGACAATTTACAGTAATCTGTAGTAAACTTTTGTCAGAAATATGAGATATATTTTTTTTTATTTTACTGTCAAGTCTGTAGCTGCAAAGATATATTCAGAATAAGCTGCAAAGAAAAAAATATATATTTCAAGAAAAATGAAAAAAAAAAAAAAATATGACTTGAACCAAACTAGAAAACAGTGGAATAGGATAGCAAGCAACGGGAAGACGAGACCTCATGCTCAATAATGCAGGGCTGAAACTGGTCCATCACAAGGGTATACAACTAAATAAGGAAGTGCCTGCCGGACAATGTTATAGGGGAAGTTCTTGTACTTTTCTGAGAAGTCAGCATGACTGTCTGCCTCTCTAAAGTGTCTGTACATGACGTAGGGAACCGAAAGTAGTAAACAGAGGTCTGCACACAGTTGAAGGACTATGGTCTCGGTGGGATCATGGAGATGTGGTAGGGCAGCTAATATAGATGACTGATAACTGAAAGGATGCAGTGTCTTTAGGAGGGACAGACCAAGGCAATGGGGAGAGTTAGCTGTGGGGTTTTTTTTGTGAGAAAGCGGTGAGTGCATGAAACTCTGCCTGGGAACAGGTGATGAACAAGCTGAGAGGTTATGGGCTGAGATTAGAGGTCAGACCTATGTGAGTGCCGTCATTGAGGTTGTCTTCCAAATAACAGAGGAAGCATCACATTTGCAGAATCTGGTCCTCATGGTAGACTGTAACTACACTGATACCTACTGGAGTGGAAGAACTAAAGAGCAGAGACAATAAAGGAAGTTCCTGGGAGTACATTGGTGACAGCTTCCTTACAGAGGTATCTGAAGAAGCAAAAAGGGGGGAGATGCTTTGCTGGACCCATTCACAAATAAAGAGGGATCAGTCATGAGCGTGAGGGTCAAGGACAACCTTGACTGTAGTAGTCACGAAATCATGGAGTTCAGGATTCTGAGAGAAAGAAACCAAGAAAAAAACCAGGATCACAACCCTGGACTTCAGGATAGCAGGCTTTGACCTGTTCAGAGATCTGCTTGAAAGAGTCCCATGGAATATGGTTCTGAAGAGGAGTCCAGGAAAGCTGGTTGATTGTCAAAAAATCCCTCCTCCAAACCCAAGAACAGGCAGTCCTGATAAGCAAGAAATCAAATAAAGGCAGATGGAGGCCTGTATGAATGAACAGGATGCTCCATAATAAACTCACACATAAAGAGGAAGCCTACAAGACGTGGAACCGGATTTACATAGCTCAGGAAGAATTTAGAGACACTGTCAATACAATGCAGGGATGAGGTTAGGAAAGCCAAAGTCCATCTGGAGTTGAAGCTTGTGAGAGAGATGAAGGGCAACAAGAAAGATTTTTCTACAAGTTTATCAGTAGCAATAGGAAGAAAGGGAAAATGTGGGTCTGCTACTTGACAGGTCAGGTGACTTGGTGACAAAGGAAACAGAAAAGACAGAGGTGCTCAGTGCCTTCTTTGCCTTGGTCTTTACTGAGAAAATGGGATTTGGAAATCCCAGACTTCTGACATGAGAGGGAAAATGTGGAGCAGTGAAGACTTTGATTTGGTGGAATAGGTTCACATTATGGAACATTTATATAACTTGTATGTACATAAATCCATGGCATCTGACGAGATGCACCCATGAATGTAGAGGGAGCTGGCTGATGTAATCTAGTACACCAGATGGTTGGGCTGTCATTCGGAGGGACCTGCACAGGTTGAAAAATTAGGCTGAGAGGAATATCTTGGAGTTCCACAAGGGGAAATACAAAGTCCTGTGACTGGGGAGGAATTTTCCCAGGCATCACTACAGACTGGAGACAGACTATCTGGAAAGCAGTTCAGCAGAGATGGCCCCTGGGGTCCTGGTGGACAACAAGCTGACCATGAGGCAGCAATACACCTTTGCAGCAAAGAAAGATAATGGGTTGCATTAGGAAGAGTTACTGGCAAGTTGAGGGAGGTGATCTTTCTGCTCTGCTCAGCACTGGTGGGACACAATTAGAGTTCTGGGTCTAATTCTAGGTCCTTATAGTAAATAATTTATTCCTACTAAGAAGGAGTAATTTCCTTCTTAGAATAGGTAGTGTCTTGGTACATTTTTTTTTCATCTAATACGGAGAAAACCTTTTTTGTATAGTCAGTTTCTTTATTTTGCTCTCCCAGTTTGATCACCAATCCGCTGATAAGAGCCTCATAAGCAGAGCCATGTAACCAGGAGCAAACTCATTGACCTCTGTTTAGTGTATATAGTTACTGAGATTCATATTTTTCAGAATTTTATAAAGCATTACATCATTAGTATTAATTATAAGAAAAACTAATCATTTTTTTCTTTATAAAGTTACTTAGAGTCCACTTATTTCCACTTACTAAACTATTTTTCAAAGTTCAGTGCAAGGTAGGTGCTTCATGGCAATAAAAATTAGATCTAACGGCAATTTCAGATGTATTCATTTTAATTAAATACAGTGGCCTCAATAAACATAGAACATAAGCAAAATACTCTTGTAGAAATAATCAAAGCAAAATGTAAAATGATCTTCATATCCATTGACAAGTTAATCTCTGATCTGTAAACCACGTGAAACCTTTTTTGTTGCAATATATTAATAATTTCCTCACATGGCTATCAGCATAAGAGTGGAATAAACAATCTTGGGAACTCTTTTGCAAATATTTATGAGTGATCATGTTAGCTTTGTCCGTGGATAAATTCGCCTGACTTTCTGTTTATGTTTTCACAAAGATGTCTTGTGGATGGAAGAAAGGTAATGTCACCTTAATTATGTTCTTGCCTTGGTAGCATAAATTACTTATGCTTTAACATATTTATATTTAACCTTCTCAAGTTTTCATTTCTGTCCTCCAGTGCGTGAGCTCTGTGTAACTATTAAAGGAAGCACAATGTCAAGGTGTATGACCTGATAATGTTTACTGTTTTTTTCCCCATGTCGTGTCTGTTTGTAACATAGATCATGACTCTGAGCAGCTATGTTAGCCAGCCCAAGAAGATGTACAGGGGAAACTGTTCCTAGCTGCTTGAAGTGGATTAAGATTTTATGCATATCAAGAAGGTCATCCCAGACACTGCATCTACTTTACCAAAACTATAGACCTCTGGATGTTGTCAACAGGCAATATGTAGCTTGTCATAACTAAGTCAGTAAAAAAAAACTATCATCATGGGACTGAGTGCCTTAGGAGTACCAAAAGTCATAATGCGTCTATTCCCACCAGCCATAGGAACCAGAAGCAGTCACTACTTCAGTGAATGACCAGACTGGATTACAAGCTTGTGAAAAAGAACCTGAAAAAAACCAATTTCTGGTTGGTTGGTTGGCATTCAAGGACCACTTCTTCCAGGTTCAGGATCAGTGCATCCCATCAGGTAGGAAATCAAGAGAGAGATCCAGGAGACCTGTTTGGTTAACCAGGGATCTGCTGGGCAGACTCAGGTGGAAGGAGAAGGTATATAAATTGTGGAAGGAAGGGCTGGCCACTTGGGTGGAGAATAGGACAGCTGTCAGGGAGTGTAGGGAGGCAATCAGAAAAGCTAAAGCCTCCTTGGAATTAAAACTTGCAAGGAAGGTCAAGGACAACAGAAAGGGCTTCTTCAAATACATTGCCGACAAAATTAACACCAGAGGCAATGTAGGCCCTCCGTTGAATGAGGTGGGTGCCCTAGAGACAGAGGATAGAAAGAAGGCAGAGTTGCTGAATATCTTTTTGCCTCTGTCTACACTGCTGAAGACTGTCCTCAGGAGCCTCAGTCCCCTGAGGCCCCAAAGGAAGTCAAGGTAAAGAAGGAGTTTGCCCTGGTTGATGAGGACTGGGTTAGGGATCAGTTTGAACACTTGAACATCCATAAATCCATGGGCCCTGATGGGATGCATCCACGGGTGCTGAGGGAGCTGGTGAGAGTCATTGCTAGGCCACTCTCCATCATCTTCGGTAAGTCGTGGATAACAGGTGAGGTGCCTGAAGACTGGAGGAAAACAAATGTCACTCCAGTCTATAAGAAGGACAGGAAGGAGGACCCGGGCAACTACAGACCGGTCAGCCTCACCTCCATCCCTGGAAAGGTGATGGAACATCTTATCCTTGACGTTGTCTCTAGACGTATCAAGGATAAGAAGGTTATCAGGAGCAGTCAGCATGGCTTTGCCTAGGGGAAGTCATGTTTGACCAACCTGATAGCCTTTTATGAAGACAATCAGGTGGATGGATGACGGCTGTGCAGTGGATGTGGTTTATCAGAAAGACCTTTTACACCTTCTCCCACAGCATCCTCATAGGTAAACTGAGGAAGTGTGGTCTGGATGACCAAGTAGTGAGGAGGGTCGCTAACTGGTTGAAGGGAAGAAGACAGAGAGTTGTGGTCAATGGGGCAGAGTCTGGCTGGATGCCTGTGTCTAGTGGGGTCCCTCAGGGGTCAGTGCTCGGGCTGGTGCTGTTTAATATATTCATCAAAGACCTGGACGAGGGATTAGAGAATGTTGTCAGCAAGTTTGCTGATAATACAAAATTGGGAGGAGTGATTGATACACCAGAAGGCTGTGCAGCCATTCAGAGAGACTTAGACAGGCTGGAGGGCTGGGCGGGGAGAAATCTGATGATGTTCAACAAGGGCAAGTGTAGAGTTTTGCACTTGGGAAAAAATAACCCCATGTGCCAGTATAGGTTGAGGGCTGCCCTGCTGGAGAACACAGGGGAAAGGGACCTGGGGGTTCTAGTGGACAGCAGGATGACCATGAGCCAACAATATGCCCTCGTGGCCAAGAAGGCCAATGTCATCCTGGGGTGTATTAGAAGGGGAGTAGCAAGTAGGTCGAGAGAGGTCCTCCTGCCCCTCTACTCTGCCCTGGTGAGGCCATATCTGGAATATTGTGTCCAGTTCTGGGCCCCTCAGTCCGAGAAGGACAGGGAGCTGCTTGAGAGAGTCCAGCGTAGAGCCACAAAGATGATGAAGGGAGTGGAACATCTCCCTTATGAGGGGGAAGGAACTGGGTCTCTTTAGCTTGGAGAAGAGGAGGCTGAGGGGTGACTTCATTAATGTTTATAAATATGTCAAGGGGGAGTGTCGGGGGGACGGAGCCTGGCTCTTTTCAGCGGCATCCATTGACAGGACAAGGGGCAATGGGTGGAAGCTGGAACATAGGAGGTTCCATAAAAATATGAGAAAAAAATTTTCCACAGTGAGAGTGACAGAGCACTGGAATAGGCTGCCCAGGAAGGTTGTGGAGTCTCCTTCTCTGGAGACATTCAAAACCCTCCTGGACGCATTGCTTTGCGCTCTGCTCTAGGTGGTCCTGCTCCGGCAGGGGGGTTGGACTAGATGATCTTTGAGGTCCCTTCCAACCTCTAACATTCTGTGATTCTGTGATTGTGCTGTGCCCTTTTCCTGGGGTCAGTATTAACAATAGCAGCCTCTTAATTAATTGTAGTTCCCTGCGTCAGGAACCAGAAAGTTACAGAATTTGAATGTTTCTGGAGCCGTGATAAACATGCATCACTGCCAGGAGCTGTTACTGTTGATGTTTTGGAGTTATCAGCTAAGGAATTTTTTTTCCATTCATACTGGACAGTATTTTCAACACCGGAAACTTAAACTTGGCCCCACCTCTTCATTCTGAGAGAAGTGGTACCCCTTTAGAGAAGAAATGGACCACACACACAGACATAAACGGCTCCCCACACATATACACACACACAGAGGCCCTCTCCTGCTACTGTACAAAAGCTACACTTCTGATTCTGAACTTCTTCCCTGCTTTCTCTGATTGCCTTCTGAACTGGTTACAACATCGTCAGTGGTGAGGAATGACCATCTTCAGAGGGAAGGTCATCTTGTTTTAAATGCCTCTTTAGAATGACTAGATGTAATACCACTCTCATGTAGGTGACCAGCTCAGACAACTAATTTGCTGAAGTCATCACTTAAGGTAGATGAATTCTGCCAATGGTCACATTGCTGCAAATGAAATTCTTCTCCAGACTTCTCAGTGGATTATTTTTTTTTAACACAGAGCACTAACAACTTACACTTTTGTCAACCATGTGCCTTTATGCAGAGTTTGCAAACATAGACAAGATACGCAACATGTAGCTGAATGTCTAGTCGCAGTCAACAGGAGTGAGGACAGACAGTTAATCTGTGTGTTGTCAAGATGCGATGGTGTCAAGAATAGGGAATTTTGCAAAATCATTAAATTGGTTGCATTCCTTATAAGTATTATCTTTTCTTATAAAGTGGATGTGTCATTAAATTATGTATCTAATGCCCACTGTTTTTTCCACTGTCCACATGCTTTCAAATAGAGTTGTTTCTGTTCTCAACAGAGCTTCACATGTGTCTTTTCCTGAAAAAGAAACTATCCTAATTTATTGTATCCTAATCTATACACTTTACAATTGATGGGTTTGTATGGAAAATAATAAAAACCAGTGTACTATAGCAACTAAAAAGGGAAATTATTTTACTTATTTTTTTATATAAAACCTTGATCACACAGATTGAATATTGATTGTACCTACAGTTTTTTTGGAGGACTTATGGCTTTTTTGGCTTGATTGTTGTGTTGTTTGTGGGTATTTTTTACTTTTAAACATAGACAATACTTTTGTAGCAAAATCTTACGAATTGCTGAAATTTGAATTAATAAAGAGCACAACTGGATAGAAAAAAAATAAATCAAAAAAAACCTCAATCTGCATATGTACATGTGATTTTAAGCTCAAAGAAGGGAGGGAGAAATGAAAATGTCATCTATGTCCCGGTATTGAAGGAATCAATATTCTCATTGTCACTGTTTCTCATGGCAGTGAAGCAATAATATTCTTATACTGACTTCAGTTACAATGTCATGCAAAATTGCACACCACAAGTTCATGCCAAGGAAATTATCTTGGTTATGAGTACATGACATTATATCTGAGGTTTCTTGAAAGCATCCTCATGAAATATACACTTGATTACAAAAGTGAGTACAATAAACATAGCAGGACATTGTATTTAAAATGAAAAACATGAGAACATGCCCATACATGTCATTACAGTAATAATACCTACTAAATTATTAACTGGCTTTACACTTAATAATACCTGAATATTTCTCAAATATTGTCTGATTTCTTTTAATAAAAAAACTTAAGATTCAGAAACAATTTAATTTCTCTAGTTAATTGCTTTCCTAGATGTGTCCTTGATCAAACATCACAGAAAATTTTTTCTAGAGATGCATCAAATTAGCAGGTATACAAGTCATCTGTGGAGGCTCTTCTGCCCTGAGGCAATGTATTTTGAGACCATAAATTAAAGAAATGTTAGTAAACTCAGTGTACTGTGCACATAATGAGCACATTTTTATCTCTCTTTAAATAAATATACTTTAAACACTTCACATAACCTCATTTCTCAACTTAAAGATCTTCCCCTCCTTCACTTCTTTCTTAGATAGTATAACTCACAAAGTTCTGCACTGCATTGATTTTGCAGTGTATATCTGTCATGATATCTATAAGAAAACACTCGTGTATGACTTCTGCTTCAATAGGAAGTTGCTCTGTTTAATCTTTAAATATAGGAACTTACATTCCTTACTGAATGAGGGGAGGAACATAGTAATGAACGACAAGGAAAAGGCTGAGGTACTTTATACCTTTTTTGTCTCAGTCTTTAACAAAAAGACTGTCTATCCTCAGGACATCTGGGCTGCTGAGTTGGTAGACAGGGATGGGGAACAGAATATCCCTCCCGTAGTCCAGGAGTAAGTAGTTAGTGACCTGCTGTGTCAGTTAGATCCCAACAAGTCCATGGATTCAGATGGGATTCATCCTAGGGTGCTGAGGGAGCTGGTGGAACAAATGGCTAAGCCACTCTCCATCATTTATCATCAACCCTGACTAACTGGGAAGGTTCCAGATGACTGGAGGTTTTCCAACGTGATGCCCATCCATGAGAAAGGCCAGAAGGCGGATATGGGGAACTACAGGCCTGTCAGTCTGACCTTGGTGCCTGGCAAGGTTATGGAGCACATCATCCCGAGTGCCATCAAGGAGCACGTAGAAGACAACCAGGGAATCAGGCCCAGCCAGCATGGGTTTAGGAAAGGACGGTCCTGCCTGACCAATCTCATCTCCTTCTACGACTGGGTGACCCACCTAGTGGATGAGAGGAAGGCTGTGGATGTGGTCTACCTTGATTTCAGCAAAGCCTTTGACACAGTCTCCCACAGCAATCCTTCTGGAAAAGTTGGCAGACAATGGCTTGGACGGATCCACCCTTCACTGGATTAAAAACTGGTTGGATGACTGGGCCCAGAGAGTGATGGTGAATGGTGCTGCATCCAATTGGTGTCCGGTGACTAGTGGTGCCCCCCAGGGATCAGTACTGAGCCCAGCCCTATTCAACCTCTTTATTGATGATCTGAATGAGGGGATTGAGTCTAGTCACAGTAAATTTGCAGATGACACCAAGCTGGGGGGAGTGTCAATCTGCCAGAGGGTAGGAAGACCCTGCAGAGGGACCTAGACAAACTGGGTCAATGGGCTGAGGCCAACGGCATGAAGCTCAACAGGAAGGCCAATGGCATCCTGGTTTGTATCAGGAACAGTGTGGCCAGCAGGAGCAGGGATGTAATTCTGCCGCTGTCCTCAATATTGGTGAGGCCTCACCTTGAGTGGTTCTGGGCCTCTCAGTGCAAGAAAGATATTGAGGTGCTGGAGCAGGTCCAGAGGAGAGCAACGAGACTGGTGAAGGGACTAGAGGGAAAGTCCTGTGAGGAGAGGCTGTGGGAGCTGGGGTTGTTTAGATTGGTGGAGACTCAGGGGGAACCTTATCCCTCTCTACAACTACCTGAAGGGAAGTTGTAGTCAGGTGGGGGTCAGGCTCTTCTCCCAAGCAGCTAGTGACAGGATGAAAGGATATGGTCTGAAACTGCATCAGGGAAGGTTTAGGTTAGATATCAGGAAACATTTCTTCACAGAGAGGGAGATCAGGCATTGGGATGCACTGCCCAGGGAAGTGGTGGAGTCATGGTCCCTCAAGGTGTTTAAGGAGAGACTGGATGTGGCACTAGTGCCATGGTCTAGTCGATGTGGTGGTGTTGGGTCTTAGGCTGGACTTGATGATCTTAGAGGCCTTTTCCAACTTCAATAATTCTGTGTGATTCTGTAATTCTGTAACTTTAAATTTCTAACACTGACTTGATTGGCTCAATAGCAAGTGGGTCTGTCAATTCCTTTTCCAATAACAGTTGAGCGAAAAGTAATGACTTATCAGAAATTAGTCCTTGGTGTAAAACATAAAAACAGACTGCTGGTGTGTAGAAGGCTTCCCCAATAATTGGTATAGGTACTTTGTTGCATTTGTTCTTTCCTTTACTCAAATTCTTTTTCAGAAATTATATGATTTTAACGTGATATATGAACAGAAAGACTGTTACAAAGCTTGAGAAGAAAGGAGGATGTAGTCTGTGACTACATGAACTAGTCACCTAATTCAGTACTGGTAAGATGGACATAAACTCTGTTGTGATTTTGAATTATTATTCAATTGTGTTCTCATTTTAAAAAAAAAAAAAAAACACTTTTCTTAACTTCGTTGTTGCTGAAGGAGATATAGGGGACAAAACACTAGAGTAACGAAATATTCTGTGCATTAAATGTCTTCTTAATAATTTTAATTTTGCTTCAAAGAAGGAACAAATGTGGTTGGGACACACTGTATGTAGAAATGTTATATAGGCTGAAAAAACATGGAAAAAGTATGTCAGGTTCTGGAAACAAGTCTAATTTTCCAGACAGAATTCCTGACAGCTGTGTAAACCCACAACACTTACAATAAAATACTACTTCTTAAGACTCTAGAGTAAACATACTTCAGTGAAAGACTTTTAAAACAAAATAATTATTTATCTTCAATTGTTGCCATAGTCTTTTTCTAATCAATTACAACATGGAAAATTATTATAAGACATGAAGCTATTTTAGTATAGAATTTATTTTTATTCTTTTAATAGAGATATGATTTGGGTTAACCTCTAAAAATATTTATTTCTCCATTTGACAAAAGTGAAATGAATAATAGCTGAGAAATTAAGGAAAGGTGGGAAAAGGTATGTGTGTGTGTGTGTATATACTGTTTTGTCCTGAGATGGTGCCTGAGTGGCTCATACTTGACATTTAGCTTGGACATCCTGAAGAATCAAGCAATCAATCCTCTTAATGTGAACACTAAGAAGTATCCATGGATTCTGTAATCCAGATGTAGACCTGGTATTCTCATTTTTGCAACTGTAACTCTGCCTTCATCACAAGAAAAAAAAGCAAACAAGTGAAAAATAAAACTACCTCTAATATCATGCTCCAAAGCTATAATGAAGAATTCTGGACTTAAGTTTAATGGTAGTAATGTGTGGAGTTACTCCATTACAGGAGTAAGATTCACAGCTATGGACCATTTCCTGAGATGATATCTCCCACGATTCTGAGTCACACTGTTACAGTTGACATTTGCATTTTTTCTCTAAGAATAATTCTGTGACAGAAACAAGAGATAAGCAGAGTTATTTCTTCTGATTAGAACAAGTTTGAGTGACTAAGGGCTGAAACCAAGATTCTGCAAAACTTGGAAATTACAGTTATGGGACTCATTCACAAATTTTTTTTTGTTGTTTTTTAGTGGATATATCTTAAGTGTCATATATACAAAATGTTAAAGACAAGCTATTTTGTCATCATGGAGTTAACAGTGCATCAGATATTATATTTGGAATTAGAGCAGTAGAATGTTTTTCACAATCATGTTGTTATCTTTCTGATTACTTATTGAGGGTTAAAACTTCAAAAGAGTCAAACCTCTAAGAACAAGAATAAAACTATGTGCTAACTAGGAATGAGAATCCATGTAGTGTTTGTGAATATTTCTTGAGTATACTAGTAATTGCTCAATTATTCATAAATAGTCACAAATTATAGAGAATAAAATTCACGTTCATTAGGGTCTAGAAATGTCTCATTGTCTGATAAATTCTCATGAAGATTTAGTCTGGGCTGTGATTTACTCATTGTGTGCTGGGTAAGTAAAAAATGGCTGAAGAAATGTGTTCATAATTTACTGTACTTTGATTCTCAAAGTACCGTTCATGTCTTTTACTCAAGAAAATTGCAAGTTGCTTTAAAAAAAAAAAAAAAAGAGTTAAAAGTACATAAAGACTAGACCTAGATAAAAATGTAGGTCTGAAAACAAAGTGTCTAAGCACCTGTGTGATCTGCACTTTCTCAAAGACTGAGGCTCAGGGTGTATAAATTTCAGTAGTGGTCTTTTCTTCTTTTGGAAATGGATACCTCTGCACTCAATGAGAATTCAGGAGCTTCAGTAAGACTTCCAAGGTCACATATTGTTAAGTTTGGCTCTCTGCTCCTGATAGGGCCTATGCAGGATGCAGAAACTAAGTAGGGTGATATTTTGTCTCCCAGACAGGTCCAGACTGATACGCTGTCAGAAGAACATGTTATATTCCCTGAATCAGACCTCTTTCAAAAAATGGTAATTAGATTTTTTAATATACCAAAGAGGAAGTGCTGCTTACATCTTACGTAATGGCGTCTTACGCAACAGGAGGCTAGAGCACTTTCTTTCAACATTCATTGACTCAGTGCAAGTGTTTTATTGTGATTTCCTCCTTTGCTTAACATGATCTAACAGTCATGCGTGACATATTAAACATTCAGATATTGACTCCTTAGGTCTTTG
This sequence comes from Trogon surrucura, assembly GCA_020746105.1. Lineage (NCBI taxonomy): Eukaryota > Metazoa > Chordata > Aves > Trogoniformes > Trogonidae > Trogon > Trogon surrucura. The sequence continues at coordinate 37,907,290 of CM036617.1, forward strand.
TGGAGAATTTAATAGCAGTTAGCCACTTGAATAAAACAGTAGTTTGAAAATGTCCAATCTTGACATTTCCTCTTGCATGTATAGCCTAACATCAAAAGGCTTAATTGGAACAGTTATGGGTATGCATAACATGAGATACATTCTCAAGCTGCTTCAAAGTGAGACAGAAAAATATGATTCATTCTATCAGTTCTCTCCTGGAGAAGAAACTATACACCACTGCATAAAAAAATTTTTTTTTTTTCTTCTTTCCCATTATGGTTGCCACCAGACAGAAAGCCACCACGAGGAGGACTGTGGGGACCCAAACAGTGCTCCAGCACAAGGACGCAGCTGTGCAGGCTGCCGGCTGCAGGGAGTGCCTGAGCCTGTGCCTCCCAGAGGCTGCATCTGACAGTGCCTGTGTGAGGTGCGGTCAGTTGGATGATCTCCTCCATCTTGTGGTAGAGCTAAAAGAAGAAGTGGAGAGGCTGAGGAGCATTAGGGAGTGTGAAAGAGAGATAGATTGGTGGAGCCAGTCCCTGATGCACACACAGCACTCTCCACATGCAACAGGGGATCCTCTCCCCTCTGGCCATGAGGTCAAAGGAGGGGACCAAGGTGATGAGGGGGAATGGAAACGAGTCCTGGCTCGGAGAGGAAGGCGGGTCCATGCCCAGCCTCCCTCACCTGCTCAGTTGCCTCTACAGAACAGGTACAGTGCTCTGGAAGAGGAGAGCCATGGAAAAGAAGAGGTGAATGAATGTGGAGACGTAAGGTTGACTTCACTGACCAAATCAGACCTATGCATCAGGACTAGTTCAATTAAAAAGAAAAGGAGGGTAGTTGTCATTGGTGACTCCATCCTGAGGGGAACAGAGGGTCCCATTTGCCGTCCAGACCCAGTCCACAGGGAAGTCTGTTGCCTCCCTGGAGCTCGGATTAGGGACATTACTAAAAAACTTCCCAGGCTGGTGAGTCCCACTGATTATTACCCATTGTTGATTGTCCAGGCTGGCAGTGACGAGATCAATCATAGAAGTACTCAGAGAATTAAAAAGGACTTTAAGTTGTTGGGCCAGGTGATCAAAGGATCGGGGGCACAGGTAGTTTTCTCATCTATCCCTTTAGTAGGTGACAGGAATAGTGAAAGGAAAAGAAAAGTAGATGCAGTTAATGCATGGCTCAAAGACTGGTGCCTCCAACAACGTTTTGGGTATTATGATCACGGGGAAGTTTATGCAGTACTGGGCATGAGAGATATAGATGGTGTAGACCTGTCTAAGAGAGGGAGGAGAATTCTTGCTGGAGAGTTGGCAGGATTAATAGATAGGGCTTTAAACTAAGTTGGAAGGGGGAAGGGGATAAAACCCGAGCCTCTACACATGAGCCAAGGGGAAGTATCCCAGGGTTAGGCAAAAAATGCACAAGCAACGGTAACAGATGCTCCATTAAATCTCTGAAGTGTCTGTACACCAATGCAAGAAGCATGGGGAATAAGCAGGGAGAATTAGAAGTCTATGTTCGGCTGGAGAACTATGATCTTATTGCAATTACAGAGACGTGGTGGGACAGCTCACATAACTGGAATGTGGGCCTTGATGGTTATGTTCTCTTTAGGAAAGACAGGTTGATGAGGCGAGGTGGGGGAGTTGCTCTGTACGTGAGAGAGCAACTGGAGTGTATTCAGATCCATCGAGCAGCAGATGAGGAGCAAGTAGAGAGTTTATGGGTGAGAATTAAGGGGCAGGCTAGCTTAGGTGACACTGTGGTGGGTGTCTACTATAGACCACCTGATCAGGAGGTGGAAGTTGATGAGGCCTTTTACAGGCAGATGACAGCAGCCTCTCAGTCCCAGGCCCTGGTTCTCATGGGGGATTTCAACTACCCAGACGTTTGCTGGAAGTCCCACACAGCCAGCCATCCTCAGTCCAGGAGGTTCCTCCAGTGCATCGATGATAACTTTTTGATGCAAATGGTAGATGAGCCAACCAGGAGAGGAGCGCTGCTGGACCTTGTGTTCACCAACAAGGAAGGACTGGTTGAAGCAGTGAAGGTTGAGGGCAACCTTGGCTGCAGCGACCATGAGATGGTGGAGTTCAGGATCCTGTGCGGTAAAAACAGAATAGTAAGCAGGATCGCAACTCTGGACTTCAGAAGGGCCAACTTTGGCCTCTTCAAGCAATTACTGGGGGATACCCCTTGGGACAGGGAGCTGAAAGGTAAAGGGGCCCAAGACAGTTGGTTGGCATTCAAAGACCACTTCTTTGAAGCTCAGGATCAGTGCATCCCATCAGGTAGGAAATCAAGAAAGAGATCCAGGAGACCTGCTTGGTTAACCAGGGATCTGCTGGGCAGACTCAGGTGGAAGGGGAGGGTGTTTAAATTGTGGAAGGAAGGGCTGACCACTTGGGTGGAGTACAGGGCAGCTGTCAGGGAGTGCAGGGAGGCAATCAGAAAAGCTAAGGCCTCCTTGGAGTTAAAACTTGCAAGGGAGGTCAAAGACAACAGAAAGGGCTTCTTCAAATACATTGCTGACAAAACTAACACTAGAGGCAATGTAGGCCCTCTGTTGAATGAGGTGGGTGCCCTGGAGACAGAGGACAGAAAGAAGGCAGAGTTGCTGAATGCCTTCTTTGCCTCTGTCTACACTGTTGGAGACCGTCCTCAGGAGCCTCAGTCCCCTAAGGCCCCAGAGGAAGTCATGACAAAGGAGGAGTCTGCCCTGATTGATGAGGAGTGGGTTAAGGATCAGTTTGAACACTTGGACATTCATAAATCCATGGGCCCTGATGGGATGCACCCACGGGTGCTGAGGGAGCTGGCGGGAGTCATTGCTAGGCCACTCTCCATCATCTTTGGTAAGTCGTGGGTAACAGGTGAGGTGCCTGAAGACTGGAGGAAAGCGAATGTCACTCCAGTCTATAAGAAGGGCAGGAAGGATGACCCGAGTAACTACAGACCGGTCAGCCTCACCTCCATCCCTGGAAAGGTGATGGAACATCTTATCCTTGACACTGTCTCTAGGCATATCAAGGATAAGAAGGTTATTAGGGGCAGTCAGCATGGCTTTGCCAAGGGGAAGTCATGTTTGACCAACCTGATAGCCTTTTACGAAGACATAACCAGGTGGATGGATGGTGGCCATGCAGTGGACGTGGTCTACCTGGACATCAGCAAGGCCTTTGACACCGTCTCCCACAGCATCCTCATAGGTAAACTGAGGAAGTGTGGTCTGGATGACCAAGTAGTGAGGTGGGTCGAGAACTGGTTGAAGGGAAGAAGCCAGAGGGTTGTGGTCAATGGGGCCGAGTCTGGCTGGATGCCTGTGTCTAGTGGGGTCCCTCAGGGGTCAGTGCTTGGGCCGGTGCTGTTTAATATATTCATCAATGATCTGGATGAGGGATTAGAGAATGTTGTCAGCAAGTTTGCTGATGATACGAAGTTGGGGGGAGTGGTTGACACACCAGAAGGCTGTGCAGCCATTCAGAGAGACCTGGACAGGCTGGAGGGCTGGGCGGGGAGAAATCTTATGAAGTTTAATAAGGGCAAGTGTAGAGTTTTGCACTTGGGAAAAAATAACCCCATGTGCCAATATAGGTTGGGGACTGCCCTGCTGGAGAGCAGTGCAGGGGAAAGGGACCTGGGGGTTCTAGTGGACAGCAGGATGACCATGAGCCAGCAGTGTGCCCTCGTGGCCAAGAAGGCCAATGGCATCCTGGGGTGTATTAGAAGGGGAGTAGCAAGTAGGTCAAGAGAGGTCCTCCTGCCCCTCTACTCTGCCCTGGTGAGGCCGCATCTGGAATATTGTGTCCAGTTCTGGGCCCCTCAGTTCAAGAAGGACAGGGAGCTGCTTGAGAGAGTCCAGCGTAGAGCCACAAAGATGGTGAAGGGAGTGGAGCATCTCCCTTATGAGGAAAGGCTGAAGGAGCTGGATCTCTTTAGCTTGGAGAAGAGGAGGCTGAGGGGTGACCTCATCAATGTTTATAAATATGTCAAGGGGGAATGTCAGGAGGATGGAGCCAGGCTCTTTTCAGCGGCATCCACTGACAGGACAAGGGGCAATGGGTGGAAGCTGGAACACAGGAGGTTCCAGAAAAATATGAGGAAAAACTTTTTCACTGTGAGGGTGACTGAGCACTGGAACAGGCTGCCCAGGGAGGTTGTGGAATCTCCTTCTCTGGAGACATTCAAAACCCGCCTGGACGCGTTCCTGTGCGCTCTAGTGTAGGTGATCCTGCTCTGGCAGGGGGGTTGGACTAGATGATCTTTGAGGTCCCTTCCAACCTTTAACATTCTGTGATTCTGTGATTCTGTGAAACCTTTGCTTAAAAATCACTGGCCTTACAGGCTAATCGTAGTATGTTGGTTGTACATCAGCAGTGGTGATAGACACAGAAGCCTGTAGGCTATAACCATGCAGTGCTCCAGTGTACTCTATGTCTATACCCAAGTTAGCCCTCAGTCAGTGGTTTTCCTGGAATCAGCTGTACTTTTCCAAGACAGTCAGCATTTAGTGTTAACCAGTAGTGACTGTAACAGCCAGCTCCTGAGAGAAGGTCAGTATTTTCCTGCCAAGATAAATTGTGAATTTTGCCTGCTAACCTGAGCAAAGTGCTAAAGCCATTTGCATTATAATATATTGTAATAAAACATGGTGCTGCAAAAACAGATGGTGCTACCTTTATAAGTCTCAAGCCTTATAAAATAAACTGTCTTAGAATGTATACTGCTGAAGTGTCTTCCCTTGAGCAAGGTAGTGTGGGCACAGGGCTATATGAATAAGAGCTAGTAAGCAGGAACTTAGCCAGAAATATGTGCACAACTGACTCATCTCCATGATGAAAAATCCAATAATCTGGTGTCTCTTAAAAAAGGCCCTGGGTCGACTGCCCATCTGTTTTACTTGCATGCGCTTAATGATGAGGCAGTCACCCTATTCAGTCTTACAACTGCTGTTGGAGTGATATTCAGACTCTTTTGAAATCCACCGTATTACTCAGTATGGGCAGACCATCAACAGAGAGGAAACTCACTAGTGATCAGAGCCTGACTACTCATGGTGCCAAAGACCACTCAAAGAAAAGGGGCTTTTAGTGTCCAGCTGTCCAGTTTGAAAACAACAGCCAGCTGCCACTGTGCAGCAAATCTGATGAATCAGCCTTATCACACATGGACAAGGAGTTCTGCATAGAACAGTTGTGGGCCCGTTGTGCATATTGCATAAAGCCACCTTACTTGCTTCACAGGGAAAGGCAGTACTGCAGGCAGAGTTATTTGCTAACTTTATATTGTAATTGTATAGACCCGTAATATCCTATTGCCATTGTTAGTAACAGGTCATAAGCTCTGTACTGATTTTGCATGGCCTCAGAGCAGGTGCTCCTTAGGTCTGCTCTGCCTGAACTTGTCTCAACCTGCCTGCGGCTTTGTTTTTCTTGGCTTATCTGTAACACCAACTTCTCTCATAGACCAGATCTCTGTGGCTAATTTATTTTACTTTTGTTGTCTTTATATAGCTTATATAGTAAAACCATATTTTCTATGTAAAGAAAGACTGTAAAAATATATATTATATATAACATTTATGTTATTATACAATAACGTCCTTGAGAGGTGAGAACTGAGAATGTGCCAGAGAGGAGTACAGGAATGGGACCATAAAGATTGGGGCACAGGTTGATATTGGAGACTCCACAACTACAGACAATTCAGTAATGGACAGTTACAGAAACACAGACCTGGAGCAAAACTGATGTTGGCAGTAAAAAGAGAACAAAGATATATTTATTTTTTTCTTTATATATATCCTGGGTTTAGCTAAAAAAACAGTTCTGTTTAGTGATTTTTACTTTTCAGTTTTGTCTCTTCTAAAAGGCTGCACTTTCTGAAGTCAGCAGCATGTTTGTGCAGACAGTGTGTGCTACTGGCAGTGATAACACCCGATGTTTACAGTCACTGCCTGGGACTGGGATGCAGAAAGGCTCTTGCTGATACTTATTCCTATAGTGACCAAGGCCACTGCTGGCTGTTGTGTGCCATGCTGGGGGTGCCGGGTAGTAAGAGGAGTCACAAGGAAGTGAAAGGTTGCACCTTCGAGGGGGGGTAATCGGCAGGACAGGTGACCAATAAGTATATTCCATTCCATATATGTCATATTCAGTATAAATTGAGTGATCTGAGAGTTTTGTCCCCTTTTCTCCAATGGCCGGTGTCCAGGGAGGGCTTAATCTGACCTCTTGCTTTTTGATCTGGATCCTGGGTTTCCAAATCCAGCTCCCTGTATCCAGCTCCTGTTGCCGCTGAGCCTGGGGTTTCCCCAGTGCCTCCTGCTCTGCAGCACCAGTGGGGATTGCTATTGGGGGAGGGAGTCAGGTTTGATATCGAGCTACTATCTATAGTTGTATAGAGTTCTTTACTTTTATTATTTCACCATTATTTCTATTATTTCATTAAAGCTGTTCTAGTTTTTCTTCTCTAACCTGTTTCTCTGCTTCATTCCCTTTTCCTTCCCGTTTTGGGGGATGAAGAGGGGGTTAGAGAGCGTCTATCCGGGTTAATGGCCAGCCCAGCCCTAACTCACGACAACATAACAAACATAAAGGGCATCATCTATAGCAATCCTGATAAAACATGGAACTGTAAATTATTGAAGAAAGAGAAAAAGTGTAAAAGTGTGTTAAGAAACACCTAAAGTGGATCACAAATGGACCGTAGAGTGAAGAAGAGGAAACAATGAACACAAGAACCATATTCTTCATCACAAAGGGCTCCAGTTGCTGATGACTCACCATAGCACCTCCACCGTCACTGCTGATACAAAACCATGAAGGAGCAGGGAGAAAGTGAGCACTACACCAAGAAAAGGAGTAGAAAGTAAGGAGTGTTTGAGCAATGTTTAAACCACATTACTGTTCACTTTTTCTTTTTCGGTAATAATCAGATCCAGACTAATAATAATTTTTGAATTTAGCTGTTAGGATTTCAACATCAAAAAGTCCCAGCTTTATTTGTAAGATGTGTTTTATTTTTGCCCATTCACAAGATTCCGAGTCTAACAAGAGGATGTAAGAAAATAATCTGTACAGATTGGCTAGTATCTACCTCAGAGGGTTCAAAGTATTCAATAAAATCTAGTGGATTAAATAATAATAATGTTATTAACCTTTAACAGAGGTGATATTACTGTTTGAATAATAGAAAGTTAGATAAAGCTGTGTTAGCAATTACCATAGTATATTTCCCATGAAATAAAATTTAATAAAACATAGACCCTGACCCTACTCCTAGTGTTTTGTAATAATTAAGTTGCTATCACACTTACTGCTTTTAATGATATTTTATGAAGTTTAATATCCATCTAGAAATTGAATATTTTCTTCTCTCAAGGAATAAAAGTAAAACTACTTGTTTGATTTCTGTTTTAAACCTTATAGTACACTTAATGAAGGTCAGAATCCAAAAGATCTGCTAAAAATAAATTACCTAAATTAAAACAAAACCACGTTGTACTATATGTAGGATCTTCTGTGGTTTAAAATATTTCTTTACTACATAATGAAGTATATGTACAGAATGTGGAAACCTTGTGCTGAAACAAATATTACATGTGCCCATAAATTAATGTGTCCCCTTAGGAAAATGAAATTTCACAATGTAATTACCCCATTTCTTCAACGAAGACATAAAGGAATTTATGGAACTAATTACCCTGATAATGGAGAGGGATTTTTTTTTTCTCTTTCAATGCAATCCCAACTAGAAGCACGATATAGAAAGATGTAATTCACTGAACTCTACAGTAGCTCTGCTGTATTTATTAGAAGAAATTGAGGCATTTTAACAATTTTGTGTCAACTTTAAACATAAATTCCCGATATAGCAATAAATATAACCTTATAATACTAGTGATGTTCGAATTACATTCTCCTACAGCTTCAAGTTTTCTTCTGCTATTTTTTCCAGATAAAAGGACTATTAAATAAATAAATAAATGGATATTTTTTAAAAAGTTTAAATGACTATTTTTCCAAGACTTCTATTCCACAACTGTTTGCAACACAGTGAATGAAGTATCACATTTAATCATATTCTTCAGCATAAGAAAGCTTTCATTAAGGTTTTCATAGGCAGAAGCATTTCTATGTAAGCATGAAACATGGATTTTTTTCATAATAATTAGTTAACATCTTTCCTCTCATAATTTCAAAATTCTTTAAAAGTTGAAACTATGTTAATTGTTTAGAGGCAATATTCTCTCTTTAATACATTATGAAGTCAATATTTGTTGGAGAAAGGTTGTCTCTTTCTTGTGTATGATTTCATTTTTTTTCTAAAAAAAATTAGTTTACAAATCACAGCAAGAATAGGAAAAATAATAAAGTAACCCGTATCAATCAGAAAAAAAAAAATCTGATTTTTTTTCCATAAAGTGAAGCCATAAAATTGCTAATAACCATCACATTTAAGATATTCTGAATGTCTAACATCAGTGGGTAAGCAATCATAACCTTCTAGAGCATTCATAAGAGATTGGACACTGAAGATCCCGTCAATGCCCAAGATCTTGCTGCAAACTGTGGTGTTTACTGTGCAAACTGTTGTGCGGTCCTTGATATCAGTCTTGACCAGGTCTATTTTGTTATTGTGGGGCTCTCAGAATGACAATGCTCTTTTGTACCAACAACAAAATAGTTGGCACCATGTTTACATCTTTAATATCTATAAATACAGAACATTTCCCTCATAGCTATAATAAATGATGAAACTGTGTCCAAAGCTGAGCACAGAGTCTAAGAATTCTTCACAACTCCTTAATCTTTCATGTAGACCTGTAACGGACAATATCCTCTCATCTTAAGAAAATTAATTATAACAAAAACGAATTTTCTCTCTAAACAAGAAAGACAACATTATCTCCATCACCCATGCCCTACCCTTTGTATAACTTTCAGAACTATTATCAATAAATAAACAAAATTAAAATTTCTACCTCTTTGAATGCTATTTTTCAAAGCTAAAAAGAAAAAAAATGCATTCACTCCTTTGTGACACCATGAATCACTTCACTCTACCTACACTGCCTTTGGAAATTAAAAATACACGAAGCTTTACAATTATTTCAGCTTGTGGGATAAAGGCCACATAAATGCTACTTCAGATACAAAGCTAATTAAATTAATAGAACACATATGGAGGCAAACTAGTAAGGCAGACCGTCAGTTATCAGAATATTTTTTAAAATTCAATCTTATATTGATACTCTTCTATCCTTTAAGAGTCAGGTTCTCTGAGATGTGAAAGCAGAAGTCCAAAGTCATCAGATTTTTCTTTTTCAGCAAGTGCTGTGCCCACATGCAGTTAAGAACAATTCTGATTTACTTCTATAAATAAATAGATTGTCACAGCCTCTTTATATCTGTGGATTTTTTTTTAACAACTTTGCAAATCAGTTACTCATGCAAAAGACCAAGGGCTTTCACAGGCATTTGGCTACATTAGGAGTTGCATGGTTTCAGTCTAGACTTTTGTGGCTCAATATAACCAATCCACACCAGCTGTAGTTCCAAGTGCGATATCTCTTTTAATTCACATACTTCTGTAAGATGAGTACAATGAAAATGTATTTCAGTAGGACAAATACAAATCTGGCAGGTGGCTCCACAGCTCGATTTGGTCTCAGTTCTTGAAGATTGCTTTAGTGAAGGATTTGCACATGTAGAGCCTAACATTAGCATAACACACAATGCAGACTTTTAAAATGTTGGAAAAGTATATCAGTTTCTTCGTTAACAAGCTGTCCTGAAGATGACTGTAAGCACATGGAAGGGTATATGTACTATTGGTCCAGCTGAATCCCTAGCGACATCCCGACAACTTACTAAAGTGTGGTTCAGCTATAATGCAGTTGCATTTGTGTTTCTGTGCTACTGTCTGATTTTCAAAGAAAGATAATCTAGTCATAGACAAGGCAGAAATCATGGTGCCTCTGAATAGCACCAAAACTGTATGATTATTAAGTGAGGATCCTGTCAAACTCCAAAAAGAAACCATAAAAATAACATTACTGAATGCATCAGAAAATGGATACGGACAAGATTTTTCATCAAATATATATGGATTAAAAAAAAAAAATACATCTGTATATTTTCTTTCAATTCCATTTGTGTCACACTGGGGGTTTTTTTGAGTTGTTTTTTTTCTTCCGAATTCCAGCGTTTTCTCACTTGTCTTTTCTGTTTGTTTCCTTTACCAGATTACCTTCTGCTCATTTTAATTTTCATCTGTCTGTCTATTCTATTATTATTTTCTATCATTTTCGATGTTTTGTTTAATATTGCATTTTGATTGCATGCTGAAATTCAGTTGGACACCTTTGCCTGTCCTTTGCTGACAGAAAATGATTCTATTCATCTGAAAAAAAAAGAAAAAAAAAAAAGATTTACATATCTTCACTACTCTTCACTAGCACTTTGAAACAGTAGTATCACACTTACAATGTATCTTCTTTAGGTCAAAGGTATATTGATGAGAATATATGCAAGTAAAAAAGATTAGCAATATTCATAGAATCATAGAATGTTCGGGGTTGGAAGGGACCTCTGGAAATCATCTAGTTCAACCCCCTGCCAGAGCAGGATCCCCTAGGGCAGCCACACAGGAACGCATCCAGGTGGATTTTGAAGGTCTCCAAAGAAGGAGACTCCACAACCTCTCTGGGCAGCCTGTGCCAGTGCTCCTTCATCCTCACAGGAAAGAAGTTTCTCCTCACACTGAGGTGGAATTCCTATGTTCTAACATATATATTATTCCTTATCCTATCACTGGGCATCACTGAAAAGAGACTGCCCTCTTCCTCTTGATGTCTACTCCTCAGATATTTGCATACATTAATAAGATCCCCTCTCAGCTTTTTCTTTTCAGGACTAAACAGCCCCAGTTCTCTCAGTCTCTCTTCGTAGGAGAGATGTTCAAGTCCCTTAAACATCCTTGCAGCTCTTCTGTTATTTTTTCTTAAATATTTTTTCTTAAAATAGGTAAACTTGAAGTTTCCTTTAATTTAAAAATAACACCTTTAATCTAAAGAAAAGACATCAAGTTGTTAAAATCTAGGCAAGTCTCAATTTTCCCTCATTTTCTAGAGACACACAAATAGTTGAATTTTTGTGAATTTTAAAGTGAATGTCTACTGCATTTATTGTTTGCTGTGAATTAATTTTTTTTTTCATCTCTGTTAAAGTAAGTTTTCAACTCTCTGTTTAATTATCTGCACTAGAGAAAGTCTTCAGCTTCCTATATAAACACTGTCAAAGGAAGAACAATTAACTTTGGTGGATTTTTGTTCAAAGGCCTCATAGATGTGCACATTTTTTTCCATGTGGCACTGAAATGAAAACAGTTATACAAGACAACACAGTAGGAAAAAATGTTCAAAAGCAAGAAAAGATGCAAATACAGTTACTTTGCATAACACATGTAGAAAAGAGGAAAGAAAAAAAAAATTAAAAGGATATCCAAGAGGAAAACTAAAAGTAAAGGTCTGCTTTGACTCATTCTTCAATGTAGGCTATTGTGTAGATTTAACATTACAGTGTATGAGATGCAGCAGGATAAATAGCATCCATCTATATTTTAGCACCTGCATGAGCTGCTACACAACTCCTGAAAACCTCAATAGTCACCAGTCATGGTATGACAATGTTCTACTTGCAAGTGCAGAAAAAATTTAAGAGAAAAACATTTAAATACTTCTATTCTTCCTCTCATCCTAACTAGAGGTGTTAATCTCTGTCCTTTTTCTTCTTTTTTTTTTTTTTTGGTGTGTCCGTGTGTGTTATTTGCAACTCTTTATCCCAAATCCCTGTAGTTCATTGTTTACTGAGCATATAAATTCATCTTTGCATTATTCAGGTAACAATACTTAGAACTGCCTTTCATCCCAACCACTAGAAGATAAATGGTCTAATTAGTGGTTGTAGTAATCTCACTTAAATATCTTATCTTTTTTGATAGCTTCTTAAGTCATACAGAGAACTGAAAATACTGAAACAGAAATACAAATGAAGAAGTTTCCTCTGATAAAAGTATAGCTGATGTGCAGCACACATGTTCTTTAACAATGCACCACAATGTAACATCTAACCTCAGCAGAGAGGAAAACAAGAAAGCTTATGTTCGTGTGTATTTTCAAATAGAAAACAGAAAGCCTGAAAACCTTCCACTTAATGGCTTATGTATTATTTTCTGGTTTTGCAGCCATAGTGTACCAGGGTATCGATTTTATTTGATTAACCATTTATATGGCATTTACACTCCTACTGAGTACTGAATAAAATTCTGAACCTACAATTTATAGCCAATATTTTGATTTCTCTCTGATAAACTGAATTCTTTAATGATCACCTTTCTGTGCCTCAGATGAACATAACATATACAGGTTACAAGTTTAAGAAAAGTAGGTGTACAAGAAAAATTGTATTTAGACAACAAGTGCATGAACTGAAAATGACAGATGAGCAGAGCATCTAGCGTTTCAATTTGAACAGGAGAGACATCTTGTACTTTTGGGATCTAGTCTCCAGGCAACTAGAGATCAGAATAAAACATTCAGTTACTTCCTGTTCTACAACAATAGTCTCTGAATAATATGAGTGAAGAGCAAGAAAAGAATGTGGCAGGTGGGACAAAGTTTCATTATAAAATATGTGGTAGAGGAAAGCCCACTTCGGATGTAATATCATTTCTGTATCTGATCCAATGTTTATAATTTCAAGTATGTCGTAAAACCAGTCACATTTCTAGGCAGTTATGGAAGTCATCTTTACATCTCAAATTTTCGGTGATAGTTGCTAGCTCCCATGGAATCATTGCCATACAAAATATTAAAGGAAAGTGGCATTTTAGCAGGGAAAAAAAAAAGTTCAGTCATAATGCACAAAACTCAGGAACGCCCATACTGAATTAACCTGTCAATGTTTTCCACGTTCACGGTAATGTACCTATAACTGTTATACAATACAGTGAGTCAGATGCTGACATTCTGATCTCTCCATTCTGATTATGCATTGATTATATTGAGGACTAAATATATTTGCAAGATTGGCCCATTTTAACATGTGATTTATTATTATATTCTAATCTGATGCACTGTGTAGGAGTCCAAGAAACACCATAATAAATTACAAAAGTTGTCTTTACAGTACAATAAAATTCTTCTGTTGATTTTATGGACACCTTTTTTTATATGGTTTTGTGTGGGAAGACCCCAATTTCTCTACATTCATACACAAATATGTATAAAAATACAAGTACTTACATGTTTATATAGAGCTGTAAAAAATTTTTATATGTGTTTATTCCAGGACAAAATAGAAAAATACCCACAGCTGAATAAAGTATTATTCTTGTATTAAATAGCAAACCCTTATTTTTTTAAAAAAAATTCATTGAGTCATGAAAAAAACCCACCTGCTCTCCTTCTGCATATCTTCATGGTGTTTTCTTTGTACAAAAGATTAAATACCTACTTTTTAGAAGTCTTGATTCCCTCATTGACTGTTGGATGACATGTGTAATAACTAGCGGCAAACTACAGATGGTATTGATTTAAAATTTTGACATCTCAGTGAAGAATGAATTTTCTGATATGCAATATAATATTCTATAAAGAAAACTGCATGCAAGAGAGACCAAGTTTTATGTTCTTTACAAACCTTATTAAGCTGTCTTTATGTCATTTTGATAATGGCGTGCATTTTCATGTGCACACATATACACAAATTTTATTTCTACAGATAAGTTGCAAAGTAAGGGATTTTGGCCTAGATGCATCTCATATGTCAAATTTAGGTAATTAACTAAGAAACTTAATGTGACAGTCTAGTTATCTCTATTATTTCTGCATTGTCCATGAGTGCTCTGCAGTGCACTTCAGTTATGAAGAGTCTGAAACTAGGTGAAATAAATCAGTGGAAGACTCTGGAGGAAAATTTCTTTATACAAACTAATCTAAACTCTCTACTTACACAGTCTGCCAAATTCTTGCTTTATCTCCCTGAACTCATATTTCATACATAAATTTTAGCAAAACTTCATAGGACGAAATTTCATTTTACATACCTGGTTACTAATCACACAGACTTCACTGTGTGTATGTGGAGCTTGGGTGGAGGATGTTTAGAGTTGTCTTGTGAGTTTCTATTTTTTTCCCTCCCCTCCCCTCCCCTCCCCTCCCGCTGTATATTCACTGTAGAACTATCTAATTTTCAGCCTCCTTTTCAAAGGTTAAACAACCCTAATTCGCTCAGCTGCTCCTCGGACGACTTGTTCTCCAGACACTTTACCAACTTCATTGCCGTTATTGGGCACGTTACACTGCCTCGATGTCTTTCTTGACATGAGTGGCTCAAAATTGAACACAGTATTTGAGGTGCAGTCTCAAGCAGTGCCAAATACAGGGGGATAATCATTTCACTAGTCCTGTAGCCACACTATTTTTGATACAATTCAGGATGCTGTTGGCCTTCTCAGCCACCTGGACACACTGATGGCTCATGTTCAGCTGGCTGTCCACCAACACCCTCAGGTTCTTTTCTGCTGGGCAGCTTTCCAGCCACTCTTCCCCAAGCGTGTAGCCCTGCCAGGGGTTGTTGTGACCTAAGCGCAGAATCTAGCACTTGGCCTTGTTTAACCTCACACTATTGACATCAGCTCATCGGTCCAGCCTGTTCAGATCCCTCTGTAGAGCCTTCCTATCCTCCAGCAGATCAACACTCCCACACAACTTGGTGTTTGCAAACTTACTGAGGATGCATTCCATTTCCTCTTCCAGATCACTGATAAAGATATTAAACAGAACTGGCCCCAATATGGAGCATTGTGGAATATCGCTTGTGACTGGCTGGAAACTTGATACAACTTCATTCACTACCACTCTTTGGGCCCAGCCATCCAGACAGGCTTTTCTATCCAGTAAAGAGTCTGTCTGTCCAAGCCATGAGTAGCCGTGTTCTCCAGAAGAATGTTGTGGGAAATGGTATCAAAGGCTTTACTAAAATCTGGGTAAGACAAGAACCACAGTGTTTCCCTCATTCACTAAGCAAGTCACCTTGTCATAGTTGGAGATCATGCTAGTCAAGCAGGGCCTGTCTTTGACAGATCCATGCTGACTAGGCCTGATCAGCTGATTGTCATGTACGTGCCACATGATGGTGCTCAAGATGATCTACTCCATAACATTCCCCAACACATCACTCACAAGACCTTCTCTGTTCACAAACTACAGGTCCAGTGGGACGTCTTCCCTAGTTGATTCACTTACCAGTTGTGTCAGGAAATTCTCTTCCAGGTGTTCCAAGACTGTTTCCCCTCTGCTGTACATCCCAGCACACATCTCGTAAATTGAAGACTCCCATGGGAACAACGGCTATTGATTGTGAGAGATCACCCAGGTGCTTATAGAATATTTCATATGCCTCTTTGTCTGCTACTATCATATCTGCCTTATTAACCTCCCCCCTGATTTTTGGTCATAAACTCTTGACACTTTCATCACCATCATCAAGCTCTAGACAATCAAAACACTCCTTAATATATAGAGCTACCCCACTGCTTCTCCTTCCTTTCCTATCCTTTCTGAAGATACTACAGTCATCCATTGCAGCATTCCAGTTGTAGTCATGCCAATGTTTCTGCGATTGCAACTATATTTCTATACTGTTTATTTGTTTGTTTTTAAAGAAATTAAAAATTATAGCAATCAAAAGAGTGAGACTTCAAAGACATTTAACATCTCTTACTTTATGAATTGTAAGGAGTAGTTACTATATCAAAATGTAGACAGTCATAAAAGCAATGACAGGTAGGACTGGTTTGCCTGAACATCAGTGTTTTAAAATTCAATGCCTAGTGCTGTTCTAGTCATCTTGGTCTTGTGTTATCATCAATGAAAAGAAGTAGGCATCTCCAGAGAGAGATTAATCTCACCCTGTGAAAGGCAACCAAATTAGATCAAAGAAGTAACCCTCTGGAAGTGCATATTTATCTTCAACAACCATAAATGAAGCCCGAGGTGAACAGCTCAGATATCTAAGATATAAATGTTTGGTGAAATGAACCTCTAACATTTAGCACTGCAACTCT
The DNA here is from genome assembly GCA_020746105.1 of Trogon surrucura. NCBI lineage: Eukaryota > Metazoa > Chordata > Aves > Trogoniformes > Trogonidae > Trogon > Trogon surrucura. Next base: position 37,923,409 of record CM036617.1, read on the forward strand.
ATGTAATATTAACTCCATGTCTTTATCAGTTTCTGTTATTTAACGTACAACTCAAGTCTCACACAACAATATATAGAGTTACGACGTTTAGAACAAGAATTGAAAAAGTTTCACAGTCAGAGAGGAAGTCACACATTCTACTGGGCATTGACAATGTTCTGAGGCATTAATTCCCAAGCAGGGAATTTGAGTGAAAATGTCCAGATAATCCTGAGAAGTACATTGCATTTCCCAAAGGAAGTGCCAAAGACTCAAAATAAAAATAAGATGCTGCTACCGATCTTCCCAGAAGAAAATATCTTTTTTTTTTTTTTTACCTAGAATCTGGTGTGGAAATGAAATGTTTGATGAAATTGCCTAGCCAGGCTTCTGATAGCAGAAAAGCTAGTGTTGAAATTTCCTGCATTTACAAGGAAGGTAAAGAAGGAAGAAACAAGAAAACAAGCAAGCAAGGAAGACTAACCATTCGTAATCCTTCAATCTCCTTTTCTACAAATACACCCAGAAACAGTAAGAATATGGTCCAGGAGGAAAGATTGCCATCAGCATACATTTAAGTGCTTGCTCCTTAAAGAGTCAATTTTAATAGTATGTAATTAATAGAAAGAATCCAATACTTTTTAGTTTATTGAGATTGGGTGGAGTTTTTTTTTGTTTTGTCCAGTAATGTTAAATTATAGATTTATGTAAGTCACAAAAGAATATTATTTAAAAGTTAATATCAAGTTACATCATTAAAAGTGTGATTTAAAACTTCATCAGGGTCTTAGTAACAGTGTTGCAAAAGGTAACTTCAAAGTCAATCTGCATAGATTAAGCAATGCTCAAGTAACTGAAAATAAAAAACCAACCAAACAAAAATCCCTACGAAAAAATGAACTAAACCAAAACACCCTGAAATTAAAAATATTTGTTTTTTTTTTCTAAGGATATTTGTGACTTAAAATAGAATGAATTGTAACACATATGGAGGTTAGATGGAAAGAAAACAGGAAAAAAAGTGAATTATACAATTTCTCAGAAAATTTTACTGTGTTTGTTGTAATTTAATTCAGATACGTATTCCTTCATATCTGTTAATGGAAACACTCCTTAGAAAATCTCTGTACCAAATGATGTGTTTCTACAACTATTGAATCTCTGACACCAATCAAAAGCAATTAACGTATATATCAATCATTAATATTTTAATTTGTCCTGAGGTTTGACATCTTTCAAAGATTTGGTCTGAAATACTTAAGAGATTTCCTTGAGCATGACTTCCCTTGAAAGCTACATTTCAATAGAACGAGGAAACTTTTGAGCAATTAGAAGCCTTTGAGTTCCACAGATGTTTTTTTCATGCAAATTAAGCTTGGAACTTATCGCCATACTTATTTCAGCAGGGGGAGAAACATTGGTTTTGTGGGGGCTTTTTCTCTCTGCAGAGCTAATACTTTAGAAGGAGACAGAGAAGTTAAAAGCTGTACAGGGAAATAAATGGAGAAACAAGAGTCTGTTTCTAAACTCCAAAAGGCAACAAGAAAGAGTGTATGATTTCCCAGAGTAAAAACACTGCTGAAGGAAAGTTTGAAGCCTCAAAATATAAAGCCATTCTTACACATCTAGTGAATGAAGAAAAGATTAATAAAATCAAAGTCAATTAAAAAATGCTGTTTATGGACAGGGTCTAAATTTAGTGGTTATAGATCACTCATTCAGAAAATTTCAAAAGAAGAGAAAATGGTGGTGGTGGTAGTGAGCTGATATTTTTCCATTATGGAGAAAGTAAAAACTTGCTTTATTTAAGGCTACATAACTGGAGATCTGTAGGAAATTACAATATAAGATTTAACTGGCTTTGGCACTTTGAAATTTTATATTTTCAGAATTTTTCATGTTGGATGGATAGACTGAACGAATTTAGATTTTGCTTTCTGTAGTGTGGGATAGCAAGTCCCATTCAGGGAGCAGGAGCCAAACATGCTGATATAGGAAGCAAAAAGGAAAACGAGACTAGAGGGAGAAGAATGAAATCTTAAAAGTATTAAAGGATATCTGCCTGCGGCAGACTAGAGGAAGCAAATAAATGACAGACAACTGGGACTGAAACAAAAACTTTGTGGGAGACAAGACTGGGTATAGTGGGCAAAAAAAGAGAGGAGATCACATATAAAATGAAAATATGTAAAGGTAGTAGAAGAGTACAATAAATAGCAATGCAGAGCAAAATGTGAAGAAATGCAGGCATGCAGAGATCAGAGCAATAAAGAGGAGATCACGAAATGTAACAAAACTGAACTAGGATTCAGATGTCACTTGCAAGAAAAGGCAGAGGTGGAAGGAACTGTGATATATATATATTATGTTAATTTCACAGTGACAGATTATATTCAAATACATAATTATAATACAGAAGAATAGTCTTTTAAAGATGGTCCTAATATACAATCCTAGAAATGTGATGTTATAAAAATTGGTTTTCAGTGCTTTTGAATCAACATTTTTCAATGCAAAAAAACACCAAACAAACCCACCCCACAGAAAGATGTAACACTAGATCTCCAAACTAAGAACTTACTTATTGTTTATTGCATTTCCTTCAAGACACATCACTTTTAAACTGTCTTAATTAGCTGTTAAAGATGACTTCTTAATTATTCTTATAGTTATTTCTGTCCTGAAGATAAGTCCATAGCTCTTTATTTGACTTATTTCCCACTCCCAATCTATTTGGACTGTTAATGGAAATAACATTGTTTAGATCATACAATTGTTTCTGCAAAAATACGGTCTTGTGTGGTTACATAAGTGACAGGTAATGCCAATGCAGTTACAAAAAAAACAGATGCAATAGGAAAAATTAGATTCTTTAGCTGACAACCAGGCTGATTCTAGCTCCTTTGTGTTACTCGGGAGAGCAGCAAACAATCTTCTAAAATTCCAAGAGTGTAAGGAAGAACGGGATGCATCTTGGGTAGTACACACCAGAGATACATTGCCTTGAGCTAACTGAAGTTCTGGAGAACCCGCAGAACGCATAAGGCTGTCAGGTGGGAAAAGAGATTGTGAGACATTTTCTCATGCTCCATATACTCAGGAAAACAATGATTCAGCAGAACACCTTCTGAAGACAGAGTTTGACTAATATTCAAGATGGTAGGTTGGAAAATAATTTTTTTGTATACTAGCAGTATTACTGTGAGTCCAGTGGTCCATTATTGATTAAGCTAAGCTTTCTGTGTGTTTTGAGGAACAAAACTATTTAGTCATATTTTACGCTACTACTAAAACTATTAGTATTAAAGATTTTTCTTCTTAAAACTTCTGGATTAGCTGAATTTTCTTTTTCTTTTCCATTCTATTCAGTGAACAATCATCTGCCAGCCAACAATGTATCTCCTTGCAGGGAGGTGAAAGAGCTGTCTACCTTGCTGAGGTTCTGTGAGAATTAAGTAGCTAATGCTGGTAGTAAGTGCTTTTCAGATGAAAATTGCTAAGTAAGTGCTAAATATAATTACTGTTATTATTAGAGATGCATTCCAACCCAAATGTTTCTTTGATTTTATAGCTGACATAGATTCCATTTGGTATAATATGCAAAAATGGCCTTTTGAAGAGTGGTCAGGTAACAAAAGTTCCTGTGATGTGTCTTGCTGAGCAGCTAATGACAATTTGCAAGCCAAGAATCAAATGTATTTTTAAACAAACAAGTAGTCTTGCTGTTTTTAATGGAAATGCTTGCAAAGTAAAGTAGCATTCTGCATAAATCTAAATGGCATGAAAAGACTCTCAGAGTTGAAAAATAATCCCAGCAGGAACTAGTTCCTGATTGATACATTTGTGAAGATATAGCTTTTGTCCTTTACACAACCACAGAAGCATGAGAAGTGTTAGCATGAAGGGATTGAAGCGTGTGCCTAAATGTTATGTCAGTCAGTAAATTTCAGTGGTATGGACACTGCTCAGATCCACAAAATTTACCAGTCTAATCTTTTATCTTTAAGAATATGTAGATTTCTACTTGAAGAATCCTTAAGCAAATATGTTTCTTCCAGCAAGCACAAAAATGGTCATGAAACCTTCATGACACCTAAATACTTGAAGCCCATATTCACTTCAAAGTTCCTGTAAATTTTGAGATTATAAATTCCTTTTTCTGTCTCAGTTGCAGCACGTGGTGTGATACGCTTTCTTGAAGCACTCCTACTAGATCCATCAATGTTTAAAGGACAACTGGGAAGGAAACTTTGAGAGCTAGAGATCAAAAATAGCTATTCAGGCAGTGATGTGAGCTCCATGCCCTACCTGAATTACATATTACTTACAATGCTACTAGAATACAGGTTTCTTTGCCTTCCTTTGTCTTCAGTATATATACAAGTTTATTTGCAGTTCTAAAAGTCTTGACTGCAGCATAAGCAGTCCCTGTCAATATTACAGTTGCTTTATCAACAGTAAGTAAACTTTGCTTTTCATTAAATAAAATTGCCTGCTCGATATTTAAGAGGCTACCTGTGTTTACGTCACATCAATATAACTATGCAAGTTTAGCTGCCGAAAAGAGAAGGAGGGAGAGTGCACGTGGAACATTTTTTGTTTACTGTGTAGGAAATAAGATGTGGCTGTTTAGATGTTTAGAAGTAACGTCAGTATGTTAAGGTTTCTATCACACTATACTGGGAATCTTGGTCTTTATCTGCTGTGATGGGGATTATAATAATCTAAAAATATGACATTCTGAGTACTGGGACAATTAAAATCTGTTGTGGAAATAATTATGTGTGAAAATCGTGTTGTGATGCATCCTGGGGGCATGAAATATACCCTGTCAAATAAGGAGGACCACAAATGTCCATAAAGTATTAACAATATGAATTTCTTATGCCTGATGCCAGTCAGACTACAGTTCTTCAGGTCTATTCATAAAAACCTATGGGAAATCTAACGAAAATGGAGCATCCAGCCAAGAAGCTCAATCTTCTGGAGAAAAGAGACAGGAAGAAAAATAAGAGGGAACTGAAAGCGGTTTTTTATTGTAATCTTTTTATTCAAGCAACTGTTTATCTACATCTAATATAAGATACAACCAGAATAATAATTCCAGGATTCATTACTATTAAAATTTAAAAAAAAAATAATGAAGTGATACAACATATTTATCAGAGTTAACATTACTAATAACACTGCTTTAATAATATTACAATTAGTCCCCAAACAGTAAGATCGTTGTTATTCATCACAAGCATCTCTTTAATTCTTATACTGTAGTAGCAATCATTGATTTCTATAATTTCTTCTTATAAAAAAAACACGGCTCCAAAGCCTATAAAGATTGGTTGAAAAGCTTTGAAAGGACATAAATGAGATTAATTACTCCGATCTTTTGAGATGTCGCTCTCTTCTATGGAACACAAGGGATCCAGAAGCCATGTAGAGAGACTTTCACTTTTTCTGCTGCCATGCAACTTCTTACAAACTTGTTCACTGGATGCATCAGCATGACTTTCTCAGAAGTAATCTATTTAACAGAAAAATGATTCCTCCTGGGAATTATAGCTATTCCTCAGCATTCATTGTTGTCATCAAGGTCACAGTTTAATATGAAACTAAGCACTTCTTCGACTCTTTATTCTAACAATTCAGCAGATAATCAATATCATCTCTTATTTCCTGAGCAGGCAACAAGTATTTTTAAGGAGGTATTTTAGGCAATACTTAAACATGGAAGTAGGAAAAATAATCCCACCTTTATTAGTTTTTATTATGAATGTTTCTGTTACTGTTACACTTATTTTTTTTTGGTTTTTTTTTCGTTCTTTCCTTGACATGAGTTTAGCAGCAATCCCTGAATTTTGCATAAAAATACCAACTTCAACATGGCCCTAGTGAAGTTGTGTCGATTTCCACTGAGACTAAAGGAGAGTTTTCGTAAAGTGCTGCAAGATCTGAACCACAAACTGAAATAAACATATATGTTGTGCATATTATGCGTTTCCCCCCCTCCCTCAAAATGTCTCTTTATGTGGAAGGCTATGGGCAAGTTGTTTGTTTAGCATCCAGTTTAAGGTCATCAGCTTTTTTCCTACTCAATAATATGCATTCTTAAGTGCATATAGGGAATCATTTTGTTATTGTAATAATGAATTTCATTATAAGCCTTTAGTATATTGAAGCAAGATTTTTGACAAATGTACATATAAAACAGTGAAATAGAAATATATCAAGGAAATATATATTTAAAAGAGATGTAGTATTTTTGTATGCAAATTTGACAACAGCTTTTATTTGGCTAGTGCTCCATTAAATGTACTATACTTTATATTCACCTTTTATTTTTTTAAGAAAAAGGTCTTAATAAAAAAACATTTTCAACAACATTATTCAAGTGAATTCAGTCTCAGAAACATGATCAGATTGATACAATTCAAAGTGCAACAGACTGCAGCAGCTGACAATGTTGATTTTAGCTAACACCTAAAGGAGTTGTGCTTTACTGTTTGCCAAGTTACCATAATTTCACATGTGAAATCACAGTTGAGTTCTAACGGTCTTGGCTATGATGTGGGAAAATATCAATCATCTTCACTTACATGATGTAAGAAACTTTAATTAAGCCAGTAATGTAAGAAACCTTAATTAAGTCCATTTTCTAATCATATACTTGATGTCTTAAAAGTTACATCCACACTAGAAGACTCAAAAATCCTACTGTCCTCATCTTTATCTTGATTACGGTGAACCACCCCCACTCTTTCAACTAGCATTCATTCAAAGATGAAGAGGATAAGAGGCCATTTTTATCAGCTGGTTAAACCTAGTTTAGGATAGCCATTTAGAAACAAAGTGTCCACAGCATTCAAACAAATAAGTCGTCGTTTTTGGCCAAAGAAAATTCAGTAAAAACAAACCAATGGGCCTTTAGGCTAGCTTCACTTGCAGGATCAATATCAAAGCATTCCGACTCCCAATGAAAAGAACGATGGCTACTTTGCAATAAACATTTTAGTATTATTTTGGTTTTACTTTTGCCAATAATATTATGTTTTTCCTCTTAGTCTGTAATAAGTCATCTTTTAGCATCTTAAAGAAACAAAAATTCTCACACATTCTACTTTCCAAATCAATACATTTATGAGCAGCCTCAACACTTTTTAGTGAAAATGTTCACATATTTATATATTTATATATTTGTATATTTAATATACCCACATTTTATATTCACATTTCTAAAAATGTTCACATTTTATATAAATACGTTTCTTTCAAAAAAGCAAAAACCTGAATATTTCTGAATAGGATTTGTAGCATGTTTGCTATCTGTGCAATACCGTATATCGCTATTGCTTTAAATGGGGTATTATGGTCTCTAAGGTGGATAATGTGTATTTATAACCAAACCAAACAAACAACAAAAACGAAGTTAAATATATGGTTTTGGTGATAGACTTTTGTGGTATAAAGAAACTTAAAGTGTGTGTGTGTATATATATATATGTATGTATATATATATAACTTTTGCTTCTAAAACCATAGAAAAACACAACCTAAGTAATGAAATTTAAAAAAAAATCCCCCAAACATTTTGCTTTGTCTTCTTTTACATCTGAAAGTGTTTTAGCCAAGTAATTTTTATTTATCACACTAAATACATCAAAAATTATGCTACTTTATGGCAAGATTAAAGTTTTCCACCAGTTGTCTCAAGGAGGTGTCTACATTTTCAAGTCTGGCTAAATACTCACAACTGAATCTTTGAAAATACCTTCACATTCTGCAATTTCTACCTGACTTGAAACCTAAATGATCAAAAGATTGCATTAGAGTAACTTAAACATTGAAAAAGATATTCTTATCCTGCATTGTTTATAAACTCCTTATGGCTCTACTTATCTTATTCCTACCTTGTGTTTTGCCTTTTGTCATTTGAGAAAATAGGTCCACAAAGTTTATTTTTACTTTGGTTTCATATTACACACACCAAGATAGAATTTCTATAAATGTTTATTTCTCTTGTTTACTTAGCAATAACCTTTGTCTGAAATTCTACTGTGGTCTGTAGAATGTGCGTATACAAATTTGTACTCAGCCTGAACTTCCTCTCACTGAAGGAGTAGGTGAAGAATTTATGTAAAGACAGACCACAGCAATGATGACTAATGGAGGTAAGATATACTCAGATCAAATTACTTCTATTAACAGAAACAGCTCTCAAGAAGCTTTCTCCAGTCCTGTGCTGAATTTCACCCTTGAAATATTCGCTTCTGCATAAACATCACAGCTCTAAATGTAATGCAGCAGTATGAAGTCTCATCTTAATGATATTTTAGACAGTAGCTCTGTATTTCACTTAACATGTTCTTTTCCTGTTGCTTAATTGGCTTCATTAGCACAAATGTCACGGTTACTTAATTTAATTAGTTCTTACTCATACATAATAGTAATTTTCTCTTTCAGAAAGCCAAATGAAGAAATGCAAGTGAAAGCAGTGTTTTGGTGTGCTTTGCTTTGTGTAGGTCTTCTATGTAACTGATTTTAAGGAAATATTTCTTATGAAAATTGTTTTTTTAATAAGCAATAGTTTACTTCAATGGAAATAGCTTCTGAATATTTCCTTCCATAATCACATCTTTTGGTCTACAAACCATTTGTCTATACTCGTCAGACACTAATTCACTTCAGCACTGAATCATACATTTATCTTTGAATTTCTTTTTTTTTTTTTTCATGGAACCCAGTGGGTCTATTTGCAAGATCAATTGTTTTTCTGGATTGGGGTCTTAAAGTATTTCTGATTTTATTGTATATCCATACATAATGTAGAAATCAGTATTTGAAAGCATCTCCTGGGGAATGAAAACTAGATTGTCGTAGTCACATCCTCACTTTTATGTAGCTATTGAAGCTGCACAAAGCCTCCTCTATACTCTACAGCTTTTTATTTTTAAATAAGTAATACTGTTGTGTATAGGTGATTTTATAACAACTTCTTGGAGTAAATAAAGTGTTAAGTACAGATTTTCTGTTGCAGTGTCTTCTTAAAGTAAAAAATTATGATGAACATTTCTGCAGCTCCAGACTACCACTGATACTAATAAAACTGAAGACTGTAACTTGTTTTGGAAACAACATCTGAAGATGTGCCAAACTAAACACACCAAAATACAGTGAGGAAAACAGAATTGCTTAAGGTCACACAACAAAGAAATGACAAAAAACAGATGAACTCCTTCTAGTTAGCAGTCTCACACTGCCCCAAACTTAAACCTTTTCTGCACTGTTAGGCGTTATAGCATGCCTTCCTAAAGATTTCAGCATTAGTCTCTGTCATGTCTTCACTGATGTCCAAGCGTTTCATAAAACATGATAATATATGGCAACTACTACAGTTTAATATACAGTATGAAAGTTATGTTGAAAAAAATGGTAAAAATTACAGCAGATTTTCTTGCCAAAGTAATTCAGCTAGTAACTTTATAAGGGTTCATATTGCTGTTTTCTTTTGCACACTATGAGCAGTGAAAGTCAACAGAACCCAATTAGAAATCATGAAATGAGAAAGTTTAAGCACTGGCATTTCTCTATATAGCAAGTTAATTGTTTTATACATATTCATTATTTATATTACAGTATATAATGATTCCATGATTCTATAAAATTAAATACTGCAGTACTCATGATGTCACAGATTAAACATGGGAAGAGATTAAATTTAAAGTTCACAATAAGGAATCTAAACAAATTTTACTAGTTCTTTGAACACAATTGGCTGTGGACGAAGAAATATAGTAGCCTTTCTGAATGTACAACTCTTATCTGATAGATTACAGGTATGTAGATGATTCATACAAAATGTCAAAATTTAATTTACTATATGAATTCAGTTGAAGCTTCAGTTCTGGTAATCTTCATAGCAAGAAAAAATCAAGTAAGTTTCTTATAATGTCAGACTAGAGAATTTCTATTTACCCTGCAGCCTTTTCAAAATAAAGTACATTTATTATGTGATACTCAAAGCAATAGAATTTTTCTTTTTCATGTATAAAAATTTTATTTTAAAAATATAAACAGATAAGCCCTTAAAATCCCTAAAACCTGGAGCAAATTAAATCTGATTTCGGCAGTAAAAGTTACTTTCATACTTTATTCATAGTTTCATATCAGATTTTAAGGAAACATTAAAATATACCTACCATTATGGCATTTATGTGCAGAATATTTTTACTGTCAAAATAAGCATTCATGATAATTTCTTATTTGTTAACTGACGACTTGTATCATGAGTCAGATCTCTCAGATGATACATGGATTCACATTTCAAACATTTTTATGTTTATTTCACCATATTTAGGACAACCAGAACATGACCTGATTAGTTTACTTCGAATAAAATTTTAGTGATGTTATCATATTATAATACGTGTTGGAAATTCCTGAAGAACATGACAGATCAATCCTTTCTTTCTCCCTCTCTCTTCCACCTGTCTCCACTCCCCACCCCCTTACATATTTTTTCGTAAAAAGAGGTGCTTATGCATCTGCATATCTATGCAACTACAGTGTAGAAAAGTCTTCAGAACCTTAGCAGATTTATGTTTGGATACACAGTGGATTATCTTACATTGAGATTAAACACAAAATACATAGTTTTATCTTTTGTTTCTTCCCTTTATATTCCTTCTCTGTGTTCTATTTTACTATGCAAGAAAAGTTGTTTTAATACTGGATATTAATTATTTATAATACAATTTCCAAAAGGTCATGTCATAGTTTTCACTTTTGAATTTGTCACTAACGAGGAAACTTAGCGACTGAAGTACTTTAAACAAAGTGTTACAATTATGTTGGTAAGAAAACAGTTCTGGAATTGAAGTGTATGATAATAGTAAATTTTGATATTCTGGTTGTCTTGAACCAGAAAATATATATCCAAAACTTACCATTGTTTTGTCTTTCTGGGAGGATTCATACAAAAAGAAATTATTTTCCAGACAGCATTATCATATTTTTTGTTTTTTGGTTTGATTTATTTAAGTATTCCTTTTTCTTCTGACAACTACATATCTCCATATTTGCTTTCTTCTTGGGGGTAAGGGTCTTGATTTGTGCTTCATAAGCATAGACCTTTATGAAGAAAGCTTTAGAATGAAAAAATAAATGCTAAGTTCCCTAAAGACGGAAGGATAGACAAAAAGCCACTAAGTTCCTAGAAGAGTTACACAATGAGTTCAGCTGCAAAGCCAGGTGAAAATTTCAGCACCATTTCTATTATAATAATTCATTTATTATACACTTTGCAAAGGCCAAAGGTATTAAATTGTTTAGCAGAAAAAGATGGAGGTGACAATATAACCTGGATCCTTAGGCTTCATAAATGAGTTTTTAGCACACAAAAAAGAAAGTACTTGATTGTCAAAAAATTCAATATTTTACATGTACAAAGGTTAAAGACACCATTTTCTTGTAAGCAGTAGAAAGAATTTTGTTTGAAATGCGTGAGTAGTAACATACCCTGAACAATGACATTTGCCACAAGTAATCTGACACAACAGAAGAAAAGTTATCTAGAAAAATGCCAAACATTCATTATTCTTTCAGAGAAGCTTTTTAACAAGTTTCATTTTGGACTTTGAATCTGTGAATTACAAAGAGCACATAATGATCCAATTGAAGAGAAAGGATTTTCTTGTAATTCAGAATACAAATAAAAAATGAACATATATTCTCTTTCTCTCGAAATAGTTCATTCTTATCCTGTCTACCTACTTCTGCTTAGCAAATTATAAAGACGAGAGTAATCACTTATGATTATGCAAATACCACAGTGCATCATTAGCATCACTTACCCTTATTGCACAGTCATAAACAGCAGTTTGTTAAAAACCCCTGAATTATTGGCTTCATTTGCATAGGGTAATACATTGGGTAACAAATATTTCAAACAGGATGGTCAGCTGCTCTCTGGATGGCAATGAGAGTCTCTATTCCACCCTCAACTGGATCTGGTGAGACTACTTGAATCACTCTCCTGCTCCCTTCTCATTACCCACCCCATAACCTCATGGATCTGCATTGCTGAGTCTCATCAAATCTAGTAGCCCGTTGAGGCTGGTGCAGCTCAATGTCCTCAGATCCAACTAGTAGCAAAACTGATCTTGTTATGCCCAGTAGGCACAGAAACAAAAGTATACAATATATGTAAAAGCATATACACATGTATATGTCAAGACAGACAGACAGGTACAACTCACAAAAACACAAAGAGCAGCAATGGTCTGGTTCTGCTCCTCTCCAGGGCTGATCAGGTTGACAGTCTGCTAATGGGAAAACTTTATATATGTATATATGTAGTCATTGCAGCCCTCTGCCCAGCTGGAAACAAAGAACCACATAATCTCTCATTCGTTCCTGCCCCACCCCGGGAATGATGAGGAGAACCAGGAAGAGGTAGTCGGTAGAGCCTTGTTGAAATAAGAACAGTTTAACAGTACAACATAAAATAAATAATAAAAGGTCAAAAAGGAAGAAACAACGGTAATAACAACACATGAATGTTCCCAGCTTCAAAAAGCCTCCCTACCCTGACCAGCTTCCTCTGTATATACCACACACGATGTCATGATGGTATTAGATATCCCCTTGGCTAGTGGGTGTTCTGTTCCATTACCTCAGCTGTGCCCCCTCCCAGCTTCTTGTGAAAATTAACCCCATCCTAGCCCAACTCAAGACAATACATAAAGGTAATAATATATATATGATAGAATCATAGAATATTTCGAGTTGGAAGGAACTCATAAGGATTATTGAATCCATCTCCCTGCTCCTCATGGAAATACATAAGACTAAAACGTGACTAAGAGTGTTGTCCAGATGCTTCTCGAGCTGTCCCAGGCTCTCTGTAATCTGTGGACTCTCACGGTCACTACAGTAAGAAGCTCTTCAGAAGTTCCTCTCACCCACACACTCTCCTGGCTCCCAGGACTCTTCATCCTCTCACCAGCCAGTGCAGCTTGATCCTCTCTAGTGATCACCATGCTCCCTTGCACACCTGCACTTCTTCCAGGTTTTGCATCATGGACATATGGGACCCTGTGATCTGAGGTTCCACTTCATCTACTGACACTCAGACGCCCAATACACACACACCCACACATCCCAGAGAGTTTCTAACCCAAGGAAAATAGTCAGGGTTTAACAAGATAGGACGGAATGCATACATCAAACATAGGACATGGTCAGACAAGCACACTGACTGTCCTTTTCACCTCCATATTTCTGTTTTCTTATGTTTGTCCTTCCCCAAATCACCTAATTTCCTTTCTTTCTCTGTTTTTAATTCCTCCACAAAAATATCCCATAAATAGTCTTGCTGTTCTATGCAATCATTCCTGGTTGTGCATGAACTGCTTCTACTCTTCAAAATTTTCTGTGTAAATTTTGGTCAACTCTACAGCAGAATCTGACTAGGGAAGTCAATTAGATGGCCAGGTCTCTCACCTAGTATGTTAACCAGCTCAGAGGTACTTAAAGAGGTGAGCTGATCTTTGGTTCTCTGAATGGCCGTACTGGTCTCCACATATAACAAAAGGTTCTGCATGGCAGATATACTGCATGAAACCAGGCAGTTTAGCTCATAACCTGACTACTTACTCTGACCCAGACAAGTGATTTTTTTTTTTTTCTTTATTAAGAATGGAAGGAGAATTGCACTGCCAGAGCTAAGATTTTTTATTTTTTTTAAGGTGTGTTAAATTTTGAGCTTAAAGAGGAACTGACAGATGAACATATGGGAATAATGAGCTTTTAAACTGCTTTACAGAACAAAATGTGTTTTTAGGATAGGCAGAAGAACCCCTCACTCTGAGGGAAGACTATATTCAGAACCATTTAAAGAACCTGAAGGTGCACAAGTCCATGGGACCTGACAAGATCCATCCATGGGGTCCAGAAAGAACTGGCAGATGAAGTCACTAGGCCACTTTCTGTCATATCTGAGAATTCGTGGCAGTCTGGAGAGGTTCCCACTGACTGCAAAAGAGGAAACATAGCCCCCATCTTCCAAAAGGGGAAAAAGGAAGATCTGGGGAACTATAGACCCATCAGTCTCACCTCTGTGCCTGGCAAGATTATGGAACAGTTTCTCCTGGAAAAGCCGCTAGAGCATGTAGATAGAGAGGAGGTGATTGGTGGCAGGCAACATGGCTTCACCAAAGGCAAATTGTGTCTGACAAACTTCATGGCCTTCTACAATGGTGTTACAGCATCCACGAATAAGGGAAGAGCAATTTGTGTCATCTACCTGGACTTGTGTAAAACATTTGACACTCTCCTGCATGACATCTTGGTTTCTAAACTGTAAGGATATGGGTTTGATGGATGGACCACTTGATGGATAAGGAATTGACTAGATGGTTGCACTCCAAGAGTTGCGATCATGTCCAAGTTGCTCATGTCCAAGTTGCTCAGTGTCCAGGTGGAGACCAGTGATGAGTGGTGTCCCACAAGGACTGGTACTGGGACCAGTGTTATTTAACATCTTTGTCAGCGACATGGACAGTGGCATCAAGTGCAGCCTCAGCAAGTTTGATGATGACACACTGATTGACACACTGGAGGGAAGTGATGCCATCCAGAGCGACCTTAACCAGCTTGAGGGGTGGGCCCAGGCCAACCTCATGAAGTTCAAGAAGGCCAAGTGTAAGGTCCTTCACCTGGTCTTTTCCAACCTAAATGATTCTATGATTCTATGACTCTAAGTTAAAAACAGGTACTCCTTTGATTCAAAGATTATACATCTGTCATAATCAATTGACTTTTCTGGCATTAACTGATGAAACAGAAGCTATGGTTCCCAGCTCTAGCTATAACTAGCAGGTTAGAAATTGTCTTGCACAGTTTTATTTTCTTTAATTATTGTAAAAAACAATCTATATTTTATCTATATTATTGATCTGTTTCTTTGATTACCCACTGAATATGGCTACAAACTGCAGGACTGAGAACACTGATCTGGGGGGTACTCATCATCTATGTGATTTTCCACAACTGTGATCACAAAATGTGCATTGGCTGGGTGTTTTAGAGCCTGACTGGAGCTACTCAATTTTGCAATAAATCCTCAGATATCTGTTCAGTCAGAGAGGAAGCAAGACTGCAGAGTACCTTGTGGTTATAACACTCACTCAAAGTGGAAGGACAATTAGTTTTCATTCCTGCTGTTCCATTATTTCTCAGCCTAAAATGTTTGTGAATTTAATAGAACTAGATTTTCCTTACCCTGTGGTATCTGCTATGCTACAGAATCATGTTTGCTCGTTTCCTCTTGCTGATTGAACTTTTGTTTTATCAAAATGGAATAATCTTCAGATAGTCAATGAGTAAGCCCAAACTCAGAAAGCCCCATAGCTTGTAGCATAGATTATTACAACTGGACATCTAAAAGTGATGAGATAGTGGGGCTAGGAGTCTTCCTGAGTGCACCAAAAGACTTCCTTTTCCTCTTTGCTACGAATTATACCTGAAGTTCCTGATGCCTGCAAAAAGCAGTTGTAAATTCTAACTGCAGGAAAATGTAACCCAGAAGATTTTGGCACTTAGAAGGGCAATGTTTAAAACAAATGTTCTGTCAATTTTTGACTATAGGCTGGATGCAATGGTGACCCACATGGAACAATGGGAATGTCTCTTCCCTAATAAGCAACGCAATCTTATTCAGGACTTGTTACTGTGCTCTTCAGAAGCACTTTCAAACCTCGACAATTCTATGATCGCACAGTTCTTTGATTTAACCAAATAAGTGCCAAAGAATAGAAAATAGGGGACAAATAATTGTCCTAGGTAAATCTTTCTTTTGAGATAAAGAATTTGAAACCATAATACAGGAAAGCTTATAATTTATAGGAGAATTCATAACCCTACAGAAGTTAAGGTCCTTAAATCTAGCTGGTGCTCAAGGAATTGAAGTTCTTCTTTTAAAATCCAGTAGATCAATAGGTATTTCCTGAAAAACATTTCTTCAACCCTAGAAAGACATTTCTTAGTGACAGGAGTTACTAATCTCTCTTAAGTCTCCGATTTGCAACATTCAACTGTAAATTAAATCTTAAAATATAATGCATCTAAAACAGGCTAAATTTTCTTATGATAAGTCAGTAGCTTATCCTGAGCAGAACTTCATCTTTTCCTTTAAGAGTTACTTGGGCCATACTGAGTAAGAGTAAAAAAATGTCAGCCTCAGCTTTACACTAGTTTTGAAAGGGTATTTACTTCCATCCCCTCTTTTATTCATCTGTTGAAAAAATATTAATAAGAGAACAGATGCCTGGCATTTTTTAACATAATTGACTATGTTATGATGTCCAAGTATATTTACTGCAATTTACTTCATATCTTAGAGGAATTATTGTTTTCTATGCTGAAAGAAGAGTTCTTTTTATTTCACTCTTGGCAATACAGTTTACCAATATTTCAAATTATTTGACAAGAGTTCAATCAGACTTATAAAACTGTGATTTGCTTCAATTCGTTGTACCTCATATAATAAGAAAACTGCACTCTAATAGTTAGTAGAAGCTGTTCTTGACAATTTCTTATGTTGTATTAGGTTTACTTGTGCGATATATTTTTCTTTTTCTTTTTTTTTTCCTTTCTTTTCTTTCCACATTTTGATTATATTTTAAATGGGACTTCAGAAACTGTTTAATTTTCTTTAGCTTCCCACAAGCAGATCTATTTCTGAACTCGCAGAGACTGCTTTGAGGAGTAAGCCTCTGAGTGAAACTTTAACTCTGCTGGGAATTTTTCAGTAACATCCTGATACCTGCTTCTGGCAATCCACATTTCGGTGTTTGAGAGCAAATACTTTCTGTTTACAAATGAGATATATAGAGATTTAATTTGTTTTCCCCAAAATATAGAATCCTGTTGAAGAAACAGTCTGACAGATACGAAATCCTGGTACCTTGTATCTTTTATTCATTCTACTCTGTCTTTTATTTTTAAATTGTGTGAAATTTAGGCTTAAAAAGGTGATAGACGGGTCACTTACAGTACAATCTCATAGTTAAAAAGACATCAATTTATCATAAATGAGAACTGATTTACTGAGAGAAGAGTAAAAGGTTTACCAAGAGCAGGCAAAGCAGTCTTACAAAAACAGAATAAATTAATCAGAAATAATGTTCATTTTACAGGTGCTTATTCAGTTTGATCTCTGTGATAGCGGTTTTTGTGAAAATACTAAACAACAAGCAAGTAACACTTTTAACTGCCAGCCTGAAACACTTTATAAAATTGCTTAGGACTAAAACTAAATGCCAGAAGTGGATTGAAGGATTTGTGTTAGGATAGTCTTGGCAGCATATGAAAATTTTCTTCTGCTTTGAAGGAAACAGTAAGTAAAAAATCTATAGCATACCTTATGGACACAAGCAACATGTCATCACCATATGTTTTCTGAATGTTCTCAGGTCAGTAAGAAAGATTGTTAGTAGTGAATCCTTGCTTGCTTGTTTTGGAAAACACACTTTGTTCCTCCCCAACTCACAGAGACATGTGATATCCTTTTTTTTTTTTTTGAATGAATGAATGAATGAATGAATGAATGAATAAATGAATGACTGACTACTTATTTTCAGTGTCTCACTCAGACAGGGTGCTGATTTCCTGCAACTGAAATTAGTTTGAGAGAACATAAGTTTTCACACGAGTTTAGTCTCAATTAACAGGCTAAAAAAGATTTCAGAGATGACTACAAATCTGACCTCATGTTACATATAAATAGCATATTATTGCAGAGATTAGGACCTAGTTCTAGAGTCAGAAAGATAAATGTGTCTACAACATCAGTATCAGTGGTTGTCTAAGATGCCATTACAGCTTCTAAACATGAATATCTAGTGCCATTTAAGAAGGGTAACAACTGGCCTCCAGACGATGTTCTGGTACACCACAATTTTCCTGCCAGTCGAAGTGTATCAAGTTGATCTAAGGTGAGATCTACTTGATCTCAGGTGCCTCAGGGCATCCCAATGACTTTAGTCATCTACCCTTCAGAAACTAAATCCTGCCCTCCAATGATTCTGCTTAGCAGGGATTTGAATCATGACTTAAATAGTTATATGACAACTAGTGCCATTTATGATATTCTGCAATGTCTGAGATTTTTACAGGTATGACATGGTCTTCTGAAGAACCATGATATATCAAATCAGAGTTCAGGTGAAATAACAGAATATGGATTTTGCAGATGAGACCCATATATAGACAACTGCTCATAATGTTAATTAGTTTACAGAAAACTGTTCTGACATAAGGGTCCTTCTCTATTTTGGAGAGAGATTTACATGTTGTAGAAATTTTAATTAGGAAATTCTGTGTCTAAACCTGTCCAAAATGTTGCATCACATATCTGACCTATATGTGAGTAATTATGTGTTGTTAACTGGAGAGATGCTGTACGTTCTTGAACAAAAAGACAATAGTCATAAACATAAATATTTCTTATTGGTGAGGAAGCAGATGAGTCCAAGCGCATAGCAATTCTTTTTGTTTGTTTGTTTTTATAAGTAAGGATGACATAACAGAATCCTGTACATTAAATAATTCGTATAGAATTTAGACATTTGCCAAAATAGTACCGATGTAGATCTTATTATATAAATTCACAACAAAATTTTATGCATGTATGTATTTTAAGAACACCTAATACATTTGTTTCATAGTTTGTTTTAGATAAAGGTCTCGTATCAAAATATACTTGTAACAACTTACAGATTTTGAAAGACTTAGAAAGAATAAACTTGAATTCTTGCCAACATCAAATCTTTTTTCTTTATTAGTTTTAACGCCATTTGTTAAATATAACACATTAATTTATGTTGCATTCAATACAGTTAGACAAATTATAATTAAGAATCTGTATTGTTTACATTAGGTCAAAACTACCACATTGAGACTACTAGTGGGCAATTCATTCACACAAAATATTATTATACCCTTCACAGGAAAATAAAATGCAGCTATTATCATTTGTCTATTTGTAGGTTGGTTTCTAAAATTAAATTTCAATAACTCTTTTAGTGTAACTCAGATAACACATGGATCCGCTGTACTCAAGGGAGCATATTTATTGCAGTATCTAATGCTGGACGAAAACTCCAGCTAAATACGGTTACCACAGCCCTAGTCATTCCAAATGGATTTCCAACCAGGGCTAATACAATGCAAATTTTATATTGGTTCAAAATGATCACTCTATCGCCTTTATTCCCTCCACCTTCTTTATGCCTTTTCTTTTGCTAATGTAGACATAATTAGCATGATCCCAACTTTTCTAAACAAATTGTTCATGCCCTAGATTACAATAACTGTGTCTTTTGATGCTGAAAAAGTAGGTATATTATGTTCTCCTGTGAAAATTTTAAAAATTATTTTGTAGAGGGTTTTTCTGGGAGTTAGAATTGAATTTTACACAATGTTTGTGTAGTCCTACCTACAGTTAATATATCCAGAGCCCTAAGAGCACTGCATTATCAGAATAAACCCCCTCAACAGATGTTCCACTTGAAAAGTCTGAGAGAGAGACTGTCAGAGAGACTGGATTACGAAAGCTTCAACTGTAAATATTGTTTTAGATGTTATGATCTCCTCTTCATCTTTCTCTGATATATGTGAAATGCACTATAAAGCACAGGTAATTCACAGACCAAGTCTTCATTAGGTTTGTAACAGATCTCTGCATGCATACAAAACATATACCATTAAAGAGCATAACCCTATCTAGTTCTTTTTTTCTTACTAGTCCTGTATATGTGAAACATGACCATGTCTTCATGAGTAGAGTAGTGTATACTCAGAAATCTATTTTCAATTAAACTCAAGAATGTTACCTTCTTGTCTAAATGACTGCTGGGTTGTGTAAATCTCAACCTCTAACAGACAGCACACTGTTAGAAATTTTTATGTTAACCCATCAACCTTTCCTAATGGCTTTCTGTTTGCTTGATGGTTATCCAGTGATGTGCAAGGTATCAAAATTTTACCTGTTGTAGTAATGCCATGTAAGCACTGAGCACTGCAGTGGAGAACCAAATACACTGAGATTATTATAACCACAGATTAAATTGCAGCAAGGTGAGCACTAAAACAAGGACATGCTTGTATTAAATGTGAATTATAAAATTAGGAATATATGTATAAGTTTATGTCTACAAAAAATAGTGAGAATTAAGAAATTGTTAAAGGCTTTCGGGAATCTTGTTCTATCCTTAATACATTTGAAGAAGATTTAGAGGTAAAGCAACTGTTCTGATGCACGTCAGAATTTGAAAGCGGTGGAGTTTTCTTAATCAAAAATGCAAATAAAGCTCAGCCCAACAACCAAGTTTCATAGTCATTCTATTAAAACAAATTTTCCAGTAGGTGATATTAATTATACCTACAAGTCAGTACAGTTGCAGAATTAGCAGTTAGGTGAGATCAATTTAAAAGGTTTTCCTTTTTTTCCCCACTAAAATAAATTTTTTTTTAATATCTGACAGACCCAAAATAATAAGTACTTTTATGCTTATAATTCAGATCCATTATTGAAATCAATCAAATATTTTCCAATTCTTGAATAACAATTGCTGGTTTCTGTTATCATGTAACAGATACATAAGGGTTGGTTCTTCATTATTGTTGGTTAATAGGGGGTTAGATTGGATACAAGTCAAATATTACTTACTATAATCAGCTTTGAATATCAAACTGGGTTGTTTGGGGGCCTCTAACTGCCATTTCCATTGTCATTATTTTTTTTGTGTACAGATAAAACAGATAGGTAAGTACATTCCCCCCACACACACTCCCCACCAAGATTAAAATAGCTTAAAAGTAATCAGTAAGTTAAAACTAAAGCCAGAGTGACCTGTCAAGGATAAGCAGATAAATATATACCTCTGAGATGGATATTGTTTGAATTTGAATGGTTGCTATGTTCTGTTAGAGGGTACAGAACACATAATGTCTCCTGGATATCATATGTACAGGAAAGAGTGTCTGAAAAAAAATAAATAAATCTGTAGACAAAGACTCTACGATGAACAAAAAAAAAACACAAACAAAAATGCGTGCTTTGAGTACTTCGTGTATTTTACTCAGAATTTTTTGTCCACTACTTAAATCCCAAAGAGCTACACTTTTAAAATATGTGAACTTTTTAAGCAAGTAGAAATGACAGTATAACTTTTATTCAGTGAATATGTGGTTAGGTTATTTTTACATGAAGCTGACACTGAAAAATTATCAGTAGAGATAATTTCAATTATATCTACAAGTGAAGATTATTTTAGCCATCATAAAAGGTTTAGAAGTTCTACTTACTTTATTAATTTAGACTTCTGAATTATTACTCTCCTTGCTTGATGTGTTTGTCTAAAACTCATTTTCTAAGTATTCTGTGCTGCAATTCTGCACTGAACTTAGAGGTTCTCTATATTTTATTTTTTTTCTGATGCTTAAGTCCCCAGTCTGTGACACTGATTGTGCATCGTTCCTTCATACTGAGCATCAGTTCCGTTGTAACTCCCCTTTCACCTTATTCCATTGCGACCCTGTATTCATTTTTGGAACTAGAAGCAAGTAGGTGCTGGTGATGAAGCCTCATCTCCAAAGAAAACAATGTTGTGACCTGAAAATGAGACACATGGTGCCTGTGGCCTCATTTTGAATAAATAGTTTGGGTATAGTGTATATATAGTTCTTGGTGTTTACTGCACATTTGCTTTCTTCACATAACAGTAAACTATTTTTCATCAATATGCTTAGCTCACACTCAGAGTGAATGCATTTGTGTCAGGAACGTGGGACATACCCATGTATTTGACAATGTATTTTTCTCCAGAATTGTATAAAGTTATGAGCTGGCAATGCAAAACCAGCAATTATTATTTTAGATGAGACTAGGGGAAATTTTAAAACCTAAAGACAAAATTCTGGATCTTCAAGTCAAATGTTATTTACATATTAACAAAAAGATGTAAAAGTCTGATTTCCCTCTTGGTATGCAAAGACATTGGAATGCCTTGAAATGTAAATGCCTTAATAAAAATGTTATACTTTGTTACAAATTACTAAATTAATCAGTTTCAACAAATTTATCGTCACTAAATTTATCCAGAAAAGGAGATGGAAACATCTGAGACATTTGTTAAGAGACAAGAGAGACCACCTGCTACAGGAGGCATGTCAGTGTGCAGATCAATGGGAGAGTGGCTTTAAGGGACATTCAAAAGAATTTCTATATCGAACTAAGTAATGACTCACAAAGAAAAAGCTCATGGGGTTTAAACAAGAGGGAATGTGTGGAAAGTTAGGTCTAGGAGAGAAAAGAGTGAGAATTTTGTTTGTTCCCTGATGGTGAACAAATCAAGAAATTCATTATAATGGGAGGAAGGATTTTAGTTCAGATTTCTTCTTGTTCATGTGTTCCCTTAAGATATTTTCCACACCTCAGTGAATGGTTTATGTTAGTTTGTTTGTATCAAACAAAAATTAAAAAGCAGTATTTTTTTAACCTATTATTTAAACATTCCAAACTGCCACCAAATAATGTTGGCGGTTTTCTATATTTGCAACTAGTTGTGCAAAATCTTGTTAATGGATTTTAAACAGCTAACTAAGGGGAGATTTTAATCTCTATGATTTATATATGTTACCTAGTTTTACTAGAGAATAGGTGCTAATACAAAAATAGCAGTATCCTTTTCAGTATTCTTTTGACCAATATCTTAGACTTCCATCCAAGCAGCATCACAATAAATGAAATGAATAGCCACACATCAATGAGTCACCAAAATAAAGACATTTAATATTTTACAATACCTCCATACTTTATTATTAGATAGGGACTTCATAGCGTGAAAAAATGTCTTTCAAAGAGCCATCAGGTCAGTTCAGGACCCCAATTTCTGTCTTTTAGTGGCAGAATCCATTAGGAAGAAGGAGAAGTGTCACTGGTTTCTGTTGCCTTGACAACCTGTGTTGCCAAACAACAGGCTGGGTACCTTCTAGCAGGTTTAAACTTTCAGGCTGCTAACAGACTGACTGCAATGACAGCAAAAACAATACCTTTTGCTAGGTGCTTTCCTGATAGCAAAACAAGATAATATTTTCATATTTTCACCACCTTCGAAGGTTTTTCCCATTTGTTTTGTGTTGTGTTTGTCGGTACCATTAGTTGTATTTAATCTGAACTCTAAATCCTGCTATAAGACTCCTAATTAACCTGCAAAATATTTTCTCAGATCTCCTCTTGATAGGTCCCTCTTTTTTTTTTTTTTTTTTTTTTTTTCCTCAGATGGTCTTTTGTGCAATGGCACATTTTGGTGAGATGGCTGAGGAGAACAAGTGACTAAGTTTTTTATTTAATTAATTAATTATTTTTGTTGATTTAATCTGTTTACTCTCTCTCTGCTTGTTGGTGCCACAGTTTTAAAATATTTGTAATAATAGCAAGATAACTGGGTCGGATTAGGTACATCTAGCTACAGGGCAAATTTAAGGATAAATACTGCTGTTTCTGTAATTGGCATGCCAATAAAGCCTACCTCTGGTGGGGTTGGAACTTTAGACAAGCCTGTCTGGAGCAGATGGTGCAGAGTTTCTCTCTGATCTAAGACACACTATTATCTACAGACACCCAGGTGGGAGTCCTCTGATCCAATGTAGATGCCTGAATTTAAACTAGTTGCCCTAGGTTCTTTTTATTGCCAATGAAGTGAAATAGATGCTGTTAGGAAGAAATTTATTTCAACCTAATGTAGGCTAATAAACTAGGAAAGAGGAACTGTGCCCTATATGTTCACATTTCTCTCCATTGCATATAAAAGAAGCTTAGTGCCTAGCTCAGATACTCACTGTCTAAAACTGGGTGAGCTGAATCCACTTTTCTAAGGTTTATGGAGACCCCAGTTATCATTGTCCTGGTCATTAACTTACACTCATTTTATGACTTCCCTGGACACAACTCTTCTGTTCTCAGTTAGATCAGTAGACTCATTAGTCACTCTCAGTCATGGGTTAAGTTAATCACGCATCATTCAACTTGCTCTAAACTAGCAGCCATCTGGGTTTGGATCAAATTGCTCTGTGGGAAGGCACTTCTATGTGATTCATTCCAAATATCTGTACTATTTTCTTTGAATCCCTCCTAGTGTTGTGTTTAAGTTGTGTTTGAGCATCAATTCAAGATGCAAGTAACAATTTGTTTTCAATGGATCTGTCTGCACATGAGTTGGGCATCTATGTTCTGATTATAATTGATACCTACCTTAGGATATCTAAAACGACTTTAGAAAGTAAGACACTGGACACTAGATGAATTTTGGATGTTCAGTTGACCAGTTGTACATGTGTGCTTTCAAGTGAACAAATCAATTGGTTCTTCTTCTGCAACATGCAACATACATGCATCATACAACAGTTCCCTGACAACTGGTAAAAAAGATCAGGCAATATAATTCAGGCTGAGTTATAAAGCAAATATTAGTACTCAAAGGTTAA
This sequence comes from Trogon surrucura, assembly GCA_020746105.1. Lineage (NCBI taxonomy): Eukaryota > Metazoa > Chordata > Aves > Trogoniformes > Trogonidae > Trogon > Trogon surrucura. The sequence continues at coordinate 37,947,931 of CM036617.1, forward strand.
AGTTTTTAGTAGTTTTTGTGGTGAACAATTCTGTCTGGATGGGTATGGTGATGGTGCTTTGAAAGCAGGTAGAGGAACCCTTTGCAATAAGTTACAAAAGTAGCATGTTAATTGCTTAGCTGGGAGTCTGTTTTCCAGAACCGTGGCTGTTCTGGAAATAGTCAACTGCTGCTGAAATCAGTGAAGTTTCAAACACCATGTATAGTAAGAATTGGCATAAAAGGAATGTAAGCTCCTCATTTTCTACTTTTTTTTGTTTACGGAAGATTTGATTTATCTCCAGTTGCAACACACAAATAAATGAGTGTCCATGTGCTGATTCTGATTCTGTTATTTTCTCTTAATTGACTAACTGCATGAATGTATTACAGTTGCTGTAAAGCACTTCAGCTTTTTCTGTAGCAACCTGCTGAGGAACAAGCCTAGTTAGTTCTGTGGTTTTTTCAATGTACCCTCAAGTTAATTCCATTTCCTTACTTTTCTTCTTGTCTTCTGGGGCACCTGGGTCATTTCTTTCCCCTCCAGCAACCTTGGAACCTGAGTTGATGTAAATTGGTGGAGATCTGTTGATTTCATCGGCATTGTATTAATATATTCCACCTTAGAGTAGCTCCAGAGTTGTAGGAAGTGATTGTATAGAACCAGATACCCACAGTATGTATTCAGGACACCAAACTTCTGCATCATAGATGCAGATTCAGTTTCCTCTTCTGGGAGAAGGACTCACCAAATATGCACATATATCTCAAAAATGTGCTGTCAGAAGTATTCTGCCTGCTCCCTCTGGGTTCAGAAGACTGACATTCAATCTTTTTCCTTATCAGTCAGTGATCATGCAATTTTTTAGAGTACTAATTGTGTCTTTTTTTCTTTCTCTCTTTCACCTAAAAGTAATCTGGCTCTTTTTTTCTTTTTTTTTTTTTTTTTCTTTTTCTCTTTCTTTTAATATATCCTTGGTTTACTTCTTTAATTTCACTCTTCCATCTATTTCTCCTTAAAAATCAAACACCTACTAATAAACACTTTCACTGGTTCTGACAGGAAGTAAATTCAAAATAAAAGAAAAAAGAAGTCATGACCTGGCATATCTCACTAGAATGGCAAACAAAGAGAATTCTAGTTTATGAAAATGAAATAGTTTTTCACAGAATCACAGAATTTTAAGGGTTGGAAGGGACGTCAAAAGATCATCTAGTTCAGCCCCCCTGCCAGAGCAGAATCACCTACAGTAGATCACACAGGAACACGTCCGGGAAGGTTTTGAATGTCTCCAGAGAAGGAGATTCCACAACCTCCCTGGGCAGCCTGTTCCAGCGCTCGGTCACCCTCACAGGGAAAAAGTTTTTTCTAATATTTTTATGGAACCTCCTATGTTCCAGCCTGAACCCATTACCCTTTGCCCTGTCAATGGACGTCACTGAAAAGAGCCTGGCTCCGTCCTCGTGACACTCACCTTTGACATACTTATAAACAATTATGTGATTGCCCCTCAACTTCCTCTTCTCTAAAGAGATCCAGCTCCTTCAGCCTTTCCTCATAAGGGAGATGTTCCACTCCCTTAACCATCTTTGTGGTTCTGCACTGGACTCAAGCAGCTCCCTGTCCTTCTTGAACTGAGCGGCCCAAAACTGGACACAATATTCCAGATGTGGCCTCACCAGGACAGAGTAGAGGGGCAGGAGGACCTCTCTTGACCTACTTGCTACTCCCCTTCTAATACACCCCAGGATGCCATTGGCCTTCTTGGCCACGAGGGCACATTGCTGGCTCATGGTCATCCTGCTGTCCACAAGAACACCCAGGTCCCTTTCTCCTGCACTGCTCTCCAGCAGGTCAGTCCCCTGCAAGTTCAACCGTCCCATTCTACTGTCACAGTTACCAACACATATGTTTCAGTCCAAGAAAGTATTTCATACCATTCTTACTTAAGATTCCAGACAAGAAGCTACATGTTTCTTCTAAGCATTCAAAGCTTTTTTTTTTTTTTTTTTTTGGTTTTTCTTTTGGTCTTAAAATCATTTTACCTTTCTTGCAAATAAATGAAAGAAAAGGGGCTAAGAATATAGATTCAGAAAATGCATGGAATCATTCGTAATTTATGTCTTTTATATGTCTCTTGAGAAAAATTGTGACAGTGTCTCTGATTATTGTTAAAGTCATGAGTAGAACTTTTGTCCAAATAAACTGTAGTAAAGGTATATTCTCTGTCTAATGTCAGGAAATTAATTGCTAGGAAATTAACGTAAGCTATTCAAATTTATTAAATAAAACCGAACAAAAAAAAAATCTTTCAAAAAGCCATCAAGAAATAATACACAATAAAAATAATAGTAATCTACCCTTAAAAACTGTGTTCTCGTGAAAATGTAACCAATTTATTTGCACTCGGTTATTTTGTTTAATTTTTACTTTGAAAAGGGTCTAAATTCTTCTCTCTTCTTTTTGTACTAATCAAAAGGGGGAGAAGAAAAGAGAAAGGAAAAAAGATGTCCCATTTTGGATTTCCCATTTTGTTTAACCAGTTTAATTCTATCAAAATATTATGCATTGTATCGTTTTCAATATACGTAAAATGTGCCAAAGGCATATGGTGTGTGTTCACTGTTTACTGCACTGTGTGCTCTGTAGAAGAGGACTGATAGGACAATGCAGACCGTTTGCCTTGTTTTGGTTAATGCAGCTAGGGGAGCGTGGGATATTTTCCCGAGAAGGGGGATGTTCTTTACTCTTTGCTCTAGAGCATCTCTGCCTGCTTGCTGAAGAGATGTTTTTGGGGTGCCGTATAGGGCAAATAGAGATAAATCCATCTAACATGAGATCCTGCAAAATGACTTGAGACTCATGGGCTCCTGAGGCCGTGATTAATCTGAACTAAGCAGAAGCTGGATGCACTGAACGTGGTTACCAGGACACTTGGGGAGCCAGAACTGCTTGCTAAGAGGGGTAAAAATTAATTCTGTTGCCAAAGAGCAGTTAGTATTAAACTAGAGGAAGTATTAAAATAGAGGAAGAGGAAAAGCTTTTAGCAACCCCAAAGTGACATTGGTTTTTGAAAGTCTCATAAAAACGTAAAATGTGAGCAGCAGGAGGGCTTTCCTGAAGCATGGATCAAACCCACAGCCAAGTCTGACTGGTGACAGAGAAGAGATTTTTCTTTTCTGGAAATGATTGGACTAGTAAGCCATGTAGAGGGTAGAATTTCTTACATGAAATTGGTAGGCAGTTATTTTTAACCCTTTTCATTTCACTTAAGAGGCTGGAATTTTCTTTGTTTTTAAAACCTACTTGTTCTTGTGATGAAATGAAAAAGTAGCTGAAGTGATGAGATTTGTATGTTCACTTTCTGGAGGAAGATGGGTAGTTTCACTTCAAAGCTCTGATCAACACTTTTTTTTAGAGAGTGGAAGGCCCTGGAAATTTGTGTACTTATTTTAAAGAGAGTGAAAGGAAGAAGAGAACAATGGCAGAAAGTCCCTTTTCTTCCTCTCCATCCTCTGCTAGAGTTGGAACTTCACAATAATTTGATTGTGGTTTTTTATTGACATTAAACATATTTTTCTTGGTTGTTTAACCAGATTAACTTGCCCTTATGCAAACCATATTTCCAAGTGAGATTTTAATTCAGGAGAATTTAACAGGTTATATTTATAAAGGCATTTACAGAACACAGGGCTATTAAAAATTCTCACTCTTTAGGTGTGTACTGTCTCTGCCACGAAAACTAAGAGCTTTTGCTTTTCAATTAAAACACAAATCAGGAGGTTTCTGTATTCTCCAATACAATACTACAGAAATTTAATGTAACAGTGCAATATGAAAATCATTCTTGGAGCACTCAGGGCAGAAAAAGCTCTGAGCACTGAGCTCTGATATAATTCAGTTATTAGTTAAAACTCACTAAGAACAATCTTTAAATAAATGAAGACAGGTAGAGAATGACACAGAAACTCTTAAATACTTTTTTTATATGTTCCAATTCAAGGACTGAGCTGGTTGTAATATTTTCAGTGAACACTACATTACATGAACTTAACAAAACAACCTGCTTGTCCCTTTGTGAGCAGTGATCTGTGATTTTTGTTTCATAATAATAAAGAAAAATATGTGATTGACCATTTTGGATTCAGCTTTTAATTTTAGTCTCAACAAAAGGAGAAGGAAAAGCTGCATTCGCCATTACTGTGAATTGCAAACACTGGTAGAAATTAGGGCTGGGAAACAGAAGGAAAAAAAAAAACCAGAACCTTATGAGGTTCCTGAAGGATATAAGAAATGAGGAAAGAAGAATGGTAAATTTAATAAAGTGTCTGGTGAGAGGGAAGAAATGAATGAAAATAAATGTAAGTACTACTATTATGTTAGAAAACAAACATATTATAAAGCAGGTTTTTTCCTACTACCTTAAAGCATATTTTTAAACAAATATCTCTGATGACCAGTCTCCCTTCTGATTTCTAAATAAAAGGGTATTTGCAATTTTTCACCATTAGTCTTGCAAAAAATAAATACTGAGAAGGAGAAAAACTTTCTGAAAAAAACATATGAATACAGGAACCATGGCACTTGAAGAATCAAGACAGTTTCAGTCAAAATTAGTCTTACCATGCAAGGTTCTTAAACTAATCATTTAAACTTACCATTTGCTGTTATTACGTTACCAAATCTTAAAATAAGGCACTGCTGTCCTTCTTTGGATTTTTTTATCTGGGCATATTTAGTCACATTTAAAGAGGGATTTAAAGTGAGATATATGCAACTAAAGGCATAAAGCACTTATTTATTGGCTAATACATGAAAAATGTAGCTAGATTTAATGAGATTATGGGTCAAACTTCAGTGTGCTCCCCATCCCCAAAAAGGTACTGGAAAGTCTTTCCTGTCCAGACAGGCGTGAGTGACGAAGGGAAGCAGCAGTCTCAGCTGCTCCCAAAAATACTGTTAGGTTTTGCTTACTTGCTAATCCCTTGGCCTTGTTAAATTGCCACCCCCATGAAGACCATTGACATCACCAACAGACTGACACCAATCAACTCCTTGGGCTGTTTTGTGGTTTTGTGGGGTTTTTTTTTGTTTGGTTGGAATTTTTTTTGTCAGTTTTTGTGGGGATTTTTTTGTTTGTTTTGTTGTTTTTTGTTGTGTTTTTTTTCTCAAGTCAACCAAGTTGGCAGTTGATTCATTTTGAATCTTTAAGCTACTAACAATTTCCTCAAAAATCTGAACAAAGGTTGTACTGCTGAGCTACATCAGAGCTGGAACTGGGGTCGTAGCACTGATGATTGTGTCCCAAAGAGTCAGGGGAGTTTACAGCAGAAGTTACAGTGAGAACAGCTTTTACACGAGTTGAATTTCTGCAGCTTGTCTGGGCACATGGAGTAGAATTGATTGCATGGCGACTCGACTTCAGCCCACTTTGCAGCAGTGCATAAGTTAGGTACCTAATTACTGGAAGCTTCCCTTCTGTCAGGAGAGACAGAGAAGCTTCTCCAGCCAGAGAATTAGACCTTAATGGGCTAAATAAATATCTGTAGATGCCATTCCTTCCCTCCTAACTCTCTCTCCCTAGAGGGAGCTTTGTCCAACAACCCAAATTAGATCATTTAGGGAGGAAAGTGTCTGTGCTCCATGGGATGAATCTGTCTTTACACCCAAGATTTTCTTATTGAAAAACTAACTATTTTTCCCAACATTTACAGATAAATGATTGATCCTTAAACTCTTACTAATGCGAATAATTTTTGCTCCTGAGTAGTTCCGCTGAAATCATTCAGACCATTTACATAAGTAAGAAGTGTGACATAAATGCATCAAAACCACTTTTTAAAAGGGTAAAACACACTTTACTTGCTCTGCACTCAGAATTCAATGCTGTTGCTAACATTTTGTGTGCCACAGAGTTGACTCAAGGCTTCTCAGATGTATAGGAATGGGAAGGAAAGAGATAAAGGGCTGGAGACAAGGTATGACACAAACCTAGGACCAAAACTCCTGCCCCAATCTAAAACTAGGAACATTGGGAATCACAGAATCACAGAATCACAGAATGTTAGAGGTTGGAAGGGACCTTAAAGATCATCTAGTCCAATCCCCCTGCCAGAGCAGGACCACCTACACTAGAGCGCACAGGAACGCGTCCAGGCGGGTTTTGAATGTCTCAAGAGAAGGAGATTCCACAACCTCCCTGGGCAGCCTGTTCCAGTGCTCGGTCACCCTTACAGTAAAAAAGTTTTTCCTCATATTTTTCTGGAACCTCCTGTGTTCCAGCTTCCACCCATTGCCCCTTGTCCTGTCAGTGGACGCCGCTGAAAAGAGCCTGGCTCCATCCTCCTGACATTCCCCCTTGACATATTTATAAACATTGATGAGGTCACCCCTCAGCCTCCTCTTCTCCAAGCTAAAGAGATCCAGCTCCTTCAGCCTTTCCTCATAAGGGAGATGCTCCACTCCCTTCACCATCTTTGTGGCTCTACGCTGGACTCTCTCAAGCAGCTCCCTGTCCTTCTTGAACTGAGGGGCCCAGAACTGGACACAATATTCCAGATGTGGCCTCACCAGGGCAGAGTAGAGGGGCAGGAGGACCTCTCTTGACCTACTTGCTACTCCCCTTCTAATACACCCCAGGATGCCATTGGCCTTCTTGGCCACGAGGGAAGCTGAAATCAGTCTTGCTGCTGCTGTTGACATGTGAAGTATGATGATAATTGTAGTGAACTATGTTGTTTAGAGAAGCTGTGACATGATTTTCATAGGTAGTCACAACACACACAACAAAGCATTGCTTATGGTAACAAGGGCTTTAGCAGATTTTGACCATCAGTCTGAGAGGTCTTCTTTGAAGTTTCCTGAACTGCTTGTCTTCTACCAGGAGCTCCTTGTGACTTAGAATTACTTGAAAGAGTTCATGTCCTCCACATCAACAAAAAGTAAAACCTTCTAGTCAAAGGCCTGCCACATGGCACCCATGTGCAAGTGATGGATGTGCCCTCAGTGTACCAAGGATGTCCACGACAGACAGAAAGAGGTTGGCCCTGTGTTGCTTGCACAGTCCTCTGGGTGGTCCATCTACTGCATTTCCCCACAATTTGTTCAAGGAAATAAAGGACACTTCAAATACAGGAATGCTCTCACATTTTCTGCGTGCCTGAATAAGCATATATTACGCTTACCCTCCACTACTTCTTCGTAGTCCTTTTCCCTGAGTGTCTACTCTCCCTACACAGTCCTTCTACATGCCTGAACAGTCTGCGTGCCATGCACCCAGGTCATGAAATCATTGTGAAAATACCTTTGCAAGCTCATAGTGAACTGACTCCATGTCATCAGTGTCATGTCCTAACCACATCCAAGATAAAAAGACCTTTACTACCTGAAGAAAGGGTAGGAACCCAACGGACAACCTTATGTTCAGATTTGATTCCCTGATCCACTGGACGCATCAGCTGGAAATTACACAACAAAATGTTGAATATGTGTTCACAGAATGTGCTTTTATTAGGTTCCTCAACTGTTCTTTTCTGCAATAGGAGGCAAAATGAGGCACAAAGGTCCTCCAGGCATGTCAGGATCCTTGCCGTGTCACCAGCGTTGTAGTTGAACTTTCCCCTCACCTTTTTATTTACACTTTCACATTCTAAGTTGCAGGACCTCCTAGCCCAGTCCACTGATACCGTCCAAGCTGTTTCATCACACCAGGAGAAATCTTGATGGAGGGGCTTGTGTAATATGAGGATTCACAGCCACTGTGGAGCCTTATTCCCTCTCGGATGGTGTCAAATCCCAGCAGAGAGCACTCATGGGCAACTCCTTGGGTATCTTCAGGGAAAGACGGGGTGCTGCCTTCTGTGTTCCTTTCTTTTATATTTTTGTTCCTGTGACACACATACCCTTCCTCCCTTTTCTTCCTCAGGGAGACCTCACATTTTGTGAAAAACTAGTTTGAATACAACTAGTTTCCTGGTTCAGCAGGGCTCTGAGCCTCTTCTGCTGCAACCAGGTATTTTCTGGGCCACACCACTTCCTAATTTACCCATGGCTGCCTCCGTCAAGCCAAGTTGCAACTAGATTCCTAAAGCCTTACTCAGTTACCTGTTTATGAGCTTCATGTGCTGCTGAACAGGCATACACACTGCAAATCTTACTCATGCAAAAGGTCTGAATTATTGCAGTCACAAGTAAAAGTTATGTGGATGAGTAAGGTTTGCAGGATCAGACCATTAATTAATAAATATCAGTAAAATACTCATGGTGAAAGATGTGGGAGTACAGTGTATATAGGGTTTTTTTCTTCAAATTAGTAATGAACTTTATAAAAGGTCAGTGCTTCCACAATTTAAGAATATTGGAAATATTTTTTCAAATACACTTTGTATCAGTTTTGTATGCATTAGTATCTAGTTCATTATTTTTATTATTTGCTTATTAGTACCACCATTGTTTTATTAAAGCTGTTTTAGTCTTCCAGTTTGTAAGACTCTCTGCTTCATTCCCTTTTGTTTTCCATTTGGGGAGAGGGGTTAGACAGCATTTGTCAGTGTTCAGTGGCTGGCCCAGCCCTAATTCTTGACATCTGTGTACTAAACAAAAGTAAAGCAAAATATCAAAAAAATGTTAACTGGTGGTTTAAAGCTGCCTTGAGAACACCGACTTTGTAGTTTTTCCTTTTATACTGCAATTTATTGTGCACTGTGTTGAAAGACATATTTGTGACTCACAAAAGATTCCAAGTAATATGCAGTGCTGCAGAAGTTCTCAAAAATAATGAAAAGTAAAATCCTTCCAACTAATGTATTATTGGTAAAGTCACATTTTAGGGGAAGAGGTATTTTATAGATTAATTAATTATATCTTATTCTACCTAGCTATATAAACACAAAGAAGGAAAAAGAAACATCAGGAGCTACTGCTTTTCTTCTGGTTCTCAGTACCAGTTATACAGTTATGACTTTTGTGTATGCTGGCATAAAAACAGAAAGTAAAAGGACTGTAGATTAAGCATTCCCTCCTGGATAAAAAATAAAATGTGTTATTTTGCCAGAAAATTACAGCATTTGAAAAATATTAGACTTGGTGAAACATTCGGATTCCCAAAAGGGTATTTTAAGTGCTTTTGTAGAAAATGTTTTCTTCTTCTCTTCCAACATGAGAAAGAAAGATTGTCAGATTAATAGAACAGAAGGAGGAGGAGGAGTATTTTATACACTTTTCTAACAGTAATAAATAAATAAAACACTTTTTTTTTTTCACTAGAAAAGCAGTATATTTAAACTAGAATATTTTAGAAATTTCCTTTGGCTCTAAACCAATACATTTTGATATTCATCTTCCTAAAGCAGTTCTCCAATTTATATTTTTTCTTCACATTCTTCCCCTTTTTTTTTTTTTGTTTTCCATTTTAAATAAATGATCATATATCTAGAGTTCACACCTACTCCAAAACAATGACACCACTATCAGCAGGTCTATCTTAAGAATGAAGTGGTACTTCAGGATCTAAGTGGAAGAGCATTATTTTTATTACTATTTATTTATACTTTTTTTTAAGGAGAAAAATAATACGTACATGCCAGGTGGGGTTTTAGAAGCTCTCAGAGCTTTATTCTACATTTCTCATTATACAAGGATAGTTCCCATGGTAACTATTACATCATTTGGCACACATGTTACCTGAGGAAAACAGAACAATTCAATAAAGAAACACACATTCACCACTGTGCGATGTGAATTGATTTACTTATTGCCTAATTGTATTTCATAAAACAGGAGACTGCACCAGTTTTCAGCGTCAGCATGACCATGTTCCTGACAATACTAACATTTCTTTGCCACTCCAAACCACCCTCTCTATTGAAATCTTACTGCTGAACCACTGTAGAAAAGGTATTCATCCAACTCTACCTCTGCCATTTCTTTTTATCTGTTCATATTCTTTCTCCTTCTAATGCTGAAGGGTATTGGACATTTTCTCTGAAAGAAAAAAAGAAATGCAGCTTGACTACTGGAGGTGCTTGACTTTGCTGAGAATATTTGCTTAAAAATATTTTCACAAATCTAGCGAGTTTCTTGGAAAACAATTTGGATTACAGATTATCCTTATAGGAGTATGCAAAGGACAACTACTTTTTGTATGCATATTCTCTATCTAAGACTTATTTACAAATTCTACATATGTAGTACCAATGAATAACACACTAAGATCTGTAAGCAAGAGCTTATGTTATCCAATACCTAGTTTTTCCCATTGGTTGATATTTTTTACTCCTTTTCCACATTCAGTGTATTTTCATTTAATTTCTGCCTTTCGAACTGAAATTTCTCCTGAGTCCTTGTCTTTGAAATTTTAAAAACTTAATTCTTTCTTCCTTTCCTAACAATTAATTATTATCACCTGTTATCTATGCCTAAGCTTGAAGTAATTCTCTTGACCCCTTAATTTTTTTGTTGCTGCATGAGACTCTGCTTTTTTGATAAAACAAAAAAAAATCCTTCTGTTCTTCTGATTTGTAATTTCTCTAGTTATTGTTTGAATTCTGTCTTTCTTTTACTAAATAAATTGTGGATTGCACTAAGACGTGTCTATACTTGTCGGTTTGAACCAAAGGTAGGGTGGCTGTTTGACTGCATTAACTTTCATGAGTCAGGAAAAAAAAATCTTTTGTCTTTTCTTTCAAACTTTTGCCAAGGCATACATTTTCTAAAGATTTAAATCAGTATTAAATCAGTGTAAAAACACTGAAATGGACACACAATCTGCCCACAAACAATGCAACCCTGGAAAACACTATACCAGTTCCACTACTGTCTCCTTAAGATCAGTGCTGTTTAAATTCATTAATTTCCTGGGAAATGATTTTCTGATCTATCAAGGTAAATAGGTACTGAGGGATGCAAAATTAATCAAGAAAAAGGAAATGAGGGCTTTTTAATGTTATTTTCTATCAAAGAAATCTCTCATTATTACAGTGGACTAAAGTGAAGTGGCCAAAGTGAATAGAGGAACAGAACTTAGAAGGAGTCAGAAAAGAGCTTGGCTGGGTGACTCTTCTCTAAAAGAATGAGAAGATAATCTTTAGTGGGTGACTGAATTTTGCAAACATAATTGGTGAGGCATTCTGCAGAAAGTTCTTTTCTCTTTATTCTATTTAGAGGAACTGCAAAAGAAACAGTAAAAAAAAAAAAAAAAAGCCTTAGAATTAAGGATGTAATTCCTTAGTTTTTCAAAGGGGGTTGTACACCTGAGATCATCAGGTACATTGAAATTCTTCCTTCTCAGCACTAGTTACATAGAGAGATAAGGTGGCTGTTTTGAAAAACTGTCACTATTTTGTTCAAGCTTGTATATGATTATGTACTCATAAATACCTGGCCATATTCTGCTTCCTGACTCACTCAACTCCCTTCAGTTTTAGTCAAGGCAATACCTTAGATTCAAGGAGTTTTATTTTCCTTGACATTTTTGTATAGTTAAAAACACTTGTGTACTTTTTCGAATTTCATAAAAAGGTTTAAAGGAAGCAATTTCCTCATAATACTCGTTTTTCTGTGTAGTGCCTTGTATTCCCCAGTTCTTACTCATGACCTTTCATGCTGGAGAGAGATTACACCTAAAGAGACAACATCTCAGTCTTCAGAGGAGACTTTCACCTCAGAAATGAGGTGAAATAAAAGTAAAAGTGGAAGCAACTTAGGACTTTCATTATTTTCAAAGGTCTGCAAGTCTCTAGTGCTTTCTTAAAGAAAAAGTGTCAGCTGAAATTCCTGGTCGTGCACTCTTGTGACCTTGGTGGCACTCTTTCTTTTCAAATAATAAGAACCATTTGGTTTTTTTAAAAGTATTGCTTAACTCATACGTCATTAATTCCACTTAGAAGTTTGACTCTGGTGTAGGCACTGAAAATTTTGATGTTTAATTTTTCCTCTAGCCCCAGGAGTCTGAGGACTCTTGCATCTTATGAGAGGAGACAAAGAGGGAACCTGTGCTGGCTAAGAAGAGACCCATAAAAGTGGGTCCCTGCAACTGCTCAGTGACAGATGAGGTAATAAGATGCTAGACTCCATGGCTACTCTGTCACTCTAACCCACTATAAATCTACCCTGAAGTTAAAAGAAGCCATCTGATTTCCATATCTGCACAGAGTAAGAGCATTTTTTTCCCAACCAGATGGCTGAATAAACAGATCATGTCACTGATCTGCAAAACTGCTTGTTTGTTTATTTGTTTGTTTGTTTTCCTTGATTTATGTATTGGGTGGATCAATTTGAGTTGTTGTACAAATATTCGTGCTGATAAATGGGAAGGTGTTGATGGGGACAAGAAGAAAAGTGTGACCATTGTTTTGGACTGCACCTTGAATTTATGTCACTGAGAAACAGCCATGCACCTGTGATCAGACCCTCTTTAACAAAAGAAGAATTCAGCTCCCTTTAACATAAGACAGTGTTTTTATTAATCCAAATATGAGGACAACTAAGAGTACAGGATGACCATGAGCCAGCAATGTGCGCTTGTGACCAAGAAGGCCAAGGGCATCCTGGGGTGTATTAGAAGGGGAGTAGCAAGTAGGTCAAGAGAGGTCCTCCTGCCCCTCTACTCTGCCCTGGTGAGGCCACATCTGGAATATTGTGTCCAGTTCTGGGCCCCTCAGTTCAAGAAGGACAGGGAACTGCTGGAGAGAGTCCAGCGCAGAGCCACAAAGATAATAAAGGGAGTGGAACATCTCCCTTATGAGGAAAGGCTGAAGGACCCGGGTCTCTTGAGCTTGGAGGCTGAGGGGTGACCTCATTAATGTTTATAAATATGTGTCGTGGTTCGACCCTGGCCGGCCGCCAGGTACCCACACAGCCGCTCTCTCACTCCCAGTTCACTGCTAGACAGGGGAAGAAAATATTTCAAACGGTTCGAGGTTTGAGATAAGGACAGGGAGATCACTTTCATTTACCGTCCAGGTAAAACAGACTTGATTTGGGGGAAATTAAGTACATTTATTAAGAGAACAAATCAGAGAGAAGTAGTGAGAAATAAGAAAAAAACAAACATCTTAACAAACAGAATACCTTCCCTCCATCTCTTCCTTCTTCTCAGGCTCAACATCAACCCCGATTTCTCCACCTCCTCCCCCTGAGCGGCGCAGGGGGACAGGGAATGGGGGTTGTGGTCAGTTCATCGAACGTTGGTTCCACCACTTCTTCACTCTGGAGGAGGACTCTTCACTCTCCCCCAGGGCCATTGTGGGGTCCCTCTCACAGGAGACAAGCTTCACGCTTTCTTCTCTGATGTGAGTTGTCCCATGAAGGGCAATTCATCACAAACTGCGCAACGTGAGACACATCACGAGGGTCAACCCACCCCTCGTGAGTCTGAGGTGCAGTCCTTTAGGGGAAACTGGTCTAGCGTGAGTCCCCCGCAGCATCACAAAAGTCCCACCAGCCAACCTGCTCCAGCATGGGCATTCCCTCTCCCACGGGCTACAGGTTCTGGCAGTGACCTGCTTTGATGTGGGTTTCACATGGGCTACAGCCCCCTTCAGGCATCCACCCACACAATGTGGAGTCCTCTACACAGTGGACATCTACACCTCACCCATGGGCTGCAGGGGGACAACCCGCTTCACCATGATCTTCACCACAGACCCAGGGGACTCTCTGCTCTGGCTCTTGGAGTTCATCCTCACCCCTCACCTCTTCTTTACAGATTCTCGCTCCTCCATCTCTCTGCCAGCTGTTGTGGCACAGTTCTTTTTCCCGATTCTTAATTTTTTTTTTCACAGAGGCCTTCCTCTCCTATCAGTTTCCTGATAGTCTCAGCCTTGGCCAGTGGCGGGTCCCTCTTTGGAGCCAGCTGGCATTGGCTCTATCAAACTCAGGGAGTTTCTAACAGCTTCTTACAGAAGCCACCCTGCAGCTCCCCCCGCCGCCGCCAAAATCCGACCAGGACAAACCAATACAACATGTCAAGGGTGAGTGTCAGGAGGACGGTGCCAGGCTCTTTTCAGCAACGTCCATTGACAGGACAAGGAGCAATGGGTACAAGACGGAACATAGGAGGTTCCATAAAAATATTAGGAAAAACTTTTTCCCTGTGAGGGTGACAGAGCACTGGAACAGGTTGCCCAGTGACGTTGTGGATTCTCCTTCTCTGGAGACATTCAAAACCTGCCTTGACGCGTTCCTGTGCAGTCTGCTGTAGGTGGTCCTGCTTTGGCGGGGGGGATTGGACTAGATGATTTTTGAGGTCTCTTCCAACACCTGACATCCTGTGATTCTGTGATTCTGTGATACTCAGTAACACTGCACCTCTTCTATCACCCAAGATGCTGCTCTGAATACTATGCTATTCAAAGAGTTAGTAAACTGAGTTCATACTTCAGTTTAAAAGAGCTGGAGAAAACCTAAAGTGAAATTCAATGTGCAAAACAGTCAATCAAACACTAAATTGCAATCTCAGTTGTGGAGCAATTCCAAGAAAACACAAGCCAGTCTGATAACAAGAATGCAGAGTGATGCAGGCTCAACAATTTTTTTTTTTTTTTCGTAAAGAATAAATGAAAATTATGTTCTCAGTGCCAGGCATGTTCTATTGTAAGCATAATCAAGGCATTGATTATGACCAAAATTAGAAACACAAGGAAAACAGGAGGAGATTTGCCTTTCGCTTCAGTGTAGTAAGTAATTCACCCTTAAATGTTTATCTTTTTTTTATTATTATTGTTATATAGGAACAGCAACCTTTCTCCCACAGCCTTACAGTACAAGAAACACAACCTGAAGCATTTTCAGGTGAATTTTAGAACTAATGGGAAGGACTGAAGAAGTGCATGAGCTTCCATTGTTACTTTGGTGCTGTGGGACTCAAGAGCATTTCCTATATCTCTACTCTGTACAAACTCTGGCTCCATTTTGATGAGGCTGAGATGAACAGCAGTCATCCAAAGAACAGTCTGTATGCCAGGAAAGAGGTGGAGCTGGAGTGTGTTCCAGTTGATCTCCTTTGATTAGGTGTGCTTATTCTCCACATGGAGCAGGTGCCTGCGTGAGCCAAAACCTGGGCTTATGAGAAGGGCTTTAAAATCTCAGTCTCTGAGAGAGTAACTATGTCCACCAAAAGCCTGTTAAGGTTGCATCTTAATCCCTGTCCCTGAAACATGATCTACCAGTGAAGAATCAGAGACATGCAGGGTATCCCATTCGTATGTTTGCAGATAAGCACAGAGATGATATGGACTTCATGGATAACAGTAGAGAACGTTCATTCAGATCCATTTTTTTTTTTTTTTTGCTGTTTAAATTGTCTCTTCTTATCACAGCCATAATCACTTTTAGCTGCTTTTTGAGGATTTTTTCAGCATCAAGAATATTGAGATTTTAAAAAAACTCCCACTGGTCTATTTGAGACTGCTTCCCTATATTTCTCATCTAATACAACTCCTCAGACAGGTGAATTAGACTGAACAACTATGAATTTCTTATTTTTCTTGCTATGAAAGCCAGATAAAGCACCCACATAATGTATTATTGACACTAAGGCATAAAGAATAAAAGAAAAACATAGACAAATATTTATTTGCATTATTTAATGGACTTGCTTTGGCCATGATCTCTGTTCTTTGTTATTTGTTTTTCATGTTCATTTGAATAAACAGATTTTATTGGAACAAATATTCACAGAAAATGAAGTTAGAAGTCATGAGTATTTGCAGAAGCCAAGCATTTAACTCAGATAAAAGTACTTGTGACAGAAATGCTTTCTCACTATGTAAGATCAATGTAAAACATGCAAAAGAACCCTAAAAACAAGGAAATATTTGACTAACTTGGAATCACAAGTTCCAAAGAGTATATGTGTTTAAAAGAATCTACATTCAAAGACATTATGATTTGTCTGATATATCAAAGAGCAGAGCTGGCATTCAGTGATGTATGGAATTTATAAAAGAACTAGTATTAGTCAAAGAAGCTGTAGAAACTAAACTTAGATGGAAAACTGTGTTTTCAACTGTTTTTTGAGTATACCTTGAAATTTCTGCTCATTTCATCAGAAAATGTGAGTGCTCTAAGCTTAGTTTTCAGCTCTAAGCTCAAAGTTAGTAGATATATTCCTGGCAAGGACAATACGTTTTAATATTTGGACTGATAAATTTTAGTACTCAATATTACTCTAAATCTATTACTTTCCATGGGAAAAATAAATAAACAAACAAAGAAAAAAACCCACAAAGGAACTCCAAACCACAGTCTTAATTAAATATAATGAGAAGAATGCCCTTTAAAATTGTTATTGCACTTTCTTCCTCAGTATTTTCATAACTCAACCAAGTTTCTCTCCTTGCCAAACTTGTCTCTCTAGTGGAAGAGCTGATGAGTATTGATTCAGTTCATAAATATAGATCCGTGGTGCTGAAAAATTAAGCTTTGTCATTCAGTACAATCCAACTCTGTGACATATTTTTAATTTTTTTTTCAGAGCAAATGAAAAAATCTAAATCTTTCATTAAAAAAGAAATAACAATAGTAATAATAATATTATCAGTAAAAGAGAAAGAATGTGTTTTATTAGTTTTTTGTTACTTCTGAAACATTTTTGTACAGCTCTTTTCAAGGCCTATTCCCCAAATAATTCTTACACTTCTGTTTCATTCTCTTTTCTGTCAGCTCAGGTCCACTACAGAAAATCTTTCACAGAACTGTACACATAGAAGTCATACACATGGAAATGATGGAAACAAATTGTATTTGATTATGTTCGATCTCTAAAAGTGCTACTTTTCCTCCTTTTAAGAGCAGCTGAAAACTCGGTCTTGCGTACTGGCAACATGACTGACATATATAAAGATGAGCTGGCTAGCTAACTAAATGTCTGCATAAAACAAATATTTGTATTTCTATCTGTGTTCTTGTTATTCCTTTTATATCTTTTTTTTTTTTATCAAGAAGCATGTTTATTTAGTCATATTATTTCTAGACGTATAATAAATCTTATTCTATGCCAGTGAAAATTCTGAAGACCATAAAATGTATAGGTACGTGTCACAGACAGAATGACACTTTTCACTCATAAGAGAGAAATAGCAGTATGTTTATTGATAAAAACCCAATGATTTAACAAAGTTTGATAGTAAATATGACAGTGATATAACAACATTCAACGGCGAGGTACACTTGATTATTTACCACTTAGAGGATAGGGTCAGATAAAAATGTCAGGAAGACCTTCCTGTTGAGTCACAAGTTTGAGAAAGGGCACAGTTACTTTATCAGAGAGGAGTCCACGTGTGTCTGGTTCCAATCTCAGTCTCAGACTTGGTCAATGGTCTAGGTCTAAAGGGTTATGCATGTTCAATCAATGCCTTATACAACCTAACTAAGATTTCAAAGTTTCAGTATGCGTATGCTCAATTCATTTGCCAAGTATCTGATGTGATAAAGATTCTCTCATCCTTGAGGAGTAACCTTGAGAGGCATCCCTACTCAAGGGAAGATCCTGGCGTGCAGCCCATTGTTGTGCAGGAGATCTCAACCGGCCCTGGGGCTGTCCACTATTTATGGAGTAAGATGATTGAATTATAGCCATATTTGCATACCAGCTTTATTTCAGTTGGTGCATACTCAGTTAGCCCTTAGCTGTTGAGAAAGATTTATAGCTCTTATCTAGTGCGTTGTTATCTATCTCCGTAGAGTCCAACTGAAACGAGATGCAGCCATCACAACCACCTTTGGTGGCTCTTGCTTTAAGCAGAAAGCACAACGCCATGCACATTAAGTAGCTTAACACTGTAAGAAAGAGGAAGTTAGATCACGTTTGAACTTGCTGACATGACTAGAGAGGAACTGAAACATAGGGGAGTTTTAATTCTTTGCTTTCTCCTGTCAGTTGTCTTAAAACAGGAGTTCTGTTTTGAGGTGATTGCTGTTTTGTTTTGGTTTGGTTTGTTTGTTCCTTTGTTTTAAATAGTAGTATTTGCTGAAGTGATACAGGATTTGTTAGATGTTCCAGTGATCTGGTGTTTTATCGTGCTCGTCTCTTGTTGAGCACTTGCAGGTGATATGTAATTGGAAAACACTTTCTGATCTTTTAACACTGTTTCTGTATCTTGGGATTGGTTTATCTGTTGATTTGCTATTCATGTATTTGGCTTTTAAAGCTTTATTTTTCCTTTTATTTCAGTCATTTGCTGTAATCTCCCAAACACTCTGTAACTTACATGAACAGCCAGTCTCCTGAAACTCAGACCCTGAGCAACTGAAACAGGGAACACACACAGGGCAGAAATACACATCTTTAAAAAGTGGTATTCTTGGAGCAGCAATTAGCTGTGCATGATTACCTCCTAACCTGCTAAATGGCTGGTTCAGATCTCCTGCTGTCAGTAAACAACCAGGGGCTGATTAAAAGTCTTGTTATCGTTCCAAAACCCTTTGATGTATGCATGTGCTAGTTTTGACCTCTTTTTTTTCAATTCTATGTGTGTTTCTGGAGCAGGTTACCAATTTCAGCAGTGGAAGGAAAATAGTAATTCAGCACACCTGACCTAAAATGGAGTATCCCAGCTGAATATGACTCAGTGTCTTACTCGGCATTATTTCAAAAATCGTTTTTCAACTCCAAATTGTATTTACTTTCACTGTATCACACTGCAAATACCTAAATGTTTGAATTTTTCTCCTTTTTTTTTTTAAGCAATACCAACGTTTGTAACAGACAATAGATTGACACTATCACAAGCAGATGTATCCAAAAAGTATCCTTAACATTGGAACAGGAATAAGGATTTTTATGTTGCTTAAACAGTATTTTTGGTCTACGCTTAGCTGCATTGCAAAGCAGATGCTAGTCCAGTTCTGCTCAGTTTCTACCTAGATGGTTGTTATGTGAGGTCTATTACAAAGTAAACGGAAATCACCAGGTAAGTTTGCATTGTCTATCAAAGAGCTTACAGGTTCTATAGTTTCTGGTTAACAACAGCATGGGCTAAATTTGAAACAATGACCTACATTGAAAATCTGTCTTCTTTAGTACCAGTTTTCATCACCTGTAGGTCTGATAATAACCTTCAGTTTAGTGAGAATCTGATAAAAAACCAACCCTTTAAGTTCTTCACAACTGTTGAGACAAGAAGGTAGCAGTGGAGGATTTTTAAGACTCTGCAGAACAATTTGAATAAGAAAAACAAGAATCCATTTTCCGAAATTCTTCAGAGAAATACGTACATCTCAAGGACAGTTTACATATAAACAACTTTTTTGATTTTGTGTGAGAAGGTATTCTGGTACATCTTCACACAAGAAGCATTACATCTTTGTAAAGAACATATCTCTGCTATCACTCTTTATTCAGATTCCTGCTCAGTTTCATCTAATGTTTTGAAGTGATCATAAGGACATAAGAAATTCCCTGCTGGGTGAGGCTAGCCAGGTTCATTCAGTGCTGGGGATGTCATTTAAGCAGAGCCTGAAAGTCTAGCCACTTTTTGAATCCCAGTCTTCTTGCACTCTCCCAGTGTGCAGAGCCATTCTATGAGAGATATGGAAAGCACATCATTGCCCAATTCTTTTAACATCCGTCAACACACCTGCTGCTTGTGAATCTTTCTAACCTTTTCTTGAACTTGCTGTTGCTGTCCACTTCCCCATCTTCCTGGGACAAAATCTCCAGAAGTTCAAGTTCAGTACTGTCTGTATAAAGATGGCTTTTTAAACTAAAATCCTGACACCTTTAGAGAATATCCTCTAGTTCTGTATTGTAAGTCTGTACTAAAGAGACATCAAAGTCAAAAATGGCTAAGCTCAGACATAGCTTCTGTGAATTTCCTTTCGGAAAAGGAATGTTGCCTTTGTCATGTGCTGAGCTCCCAATTTAAAATCTACAGACGCAGGAAACATAGTGGCAGGTCTAGAGAAGACTAGTCATCTGCCATGAAGACAATGTGAAGAAAGAGGATAAATACCCTCTGTGACAGCCTATCCATGACCACGGAAGTGACCAAACACCAAAGGAGAGAGACACAATTTCCTAAATGGAAAACAAAAGGATGACACTCAGAAATCCGCACCCCACAGCCAAGAGCTACAGTTTTACCTCCAGAGGACACCAGGTCAATGCCTCCTGTCGCGGGTTAGGGCTGAGCTGGCCACTAATGCAGACAGGCGCTCTCTAACCCCCTCTTCCCCCCACTAAACAGGAAGAGAAAAGGGAATGAGGCAGAGAGATTTATGGGTTAAGAAGAAAAACTGGAACAGTTTTAATGAAAATAATGGAAATAATGGTGAGAAGATAAAAGTAAAGAACTATATACAACTATAGATAGTAGCCCGATATCAAACCCAACTCTCTCCCCCATAGCAATCCCCACTGGTGCTGCAGAGCAGGAGGCACTGGGGAAACCCCAGGCTCAGCGGTGGCGGGAGCTGGATACAGGGAGGTGGATTCGGGAACTCAGGATCTGGATCAAAAGCAGGAGGTCAGATGGAGTCCTCCCTGGACACTGACCATCGCAGAAAAGGGTGAAAAAAGGGCGAAAAGGACGGAAACAAGGGCCTACACTCTCGTGATCACTCAATTTAAACTGAATATGACGTATATGGAATGGAATACTCTCGTTGGTCACCTGTCCTGTCTATTACCTCGTGGAGGTGCAACCTTTTACTTCCTTGTGCCCCCTCTCACTACTTGGAACCCCCAGCATGGCACACAAGAGCCAGCAGTGGCCTTGGTCACTACAGGAATAAGTATAAGCAAGAACCTTTCTGCATCCCAGTCCCAGGCAGTAGTTGTAAACATCAGGTGTTATAACTGCCAGTAGCACACACTGTCTGCAAAAACATGCTGCTGACTTCAGAACGTGCAGCCTTTTAGAAGGGACTTAACTGGAAAGTAAAAATCACTAAACAGGACTGGGTTTTTAGCTAAACCCAGGACACCTCATAATAGTACATCAGGTCTGCCCTTTACAATCCATGTTATCTAAGGAAGTTTTAATCACATTAAAATGGTATTCTTATCTATAAAACAATGAAGCCATAATCCATTTTACTAAATTAATTAATTAAATGAAACATAATTCAAAAACTAGAATGACTTGATGATCGTCCTTTTTCTGACATGATGATAAACGCCACAACTGGAATAAAGCTCATCTATACAGGAAACAAATTTCTTCAGGGTGAAATAGTATGGTTAAAAAATCTCATATAAACTGAGCATCTTCATGGTTCTGAATACAGGGAACATTTCTTTGACCTTGCTTTCTTCAACATAAACACATGGAAATATTTGAAAAAAAAATAGAAAAGAAGGAAAATAAAAGGTCAAAGGAGACAAACAAATAGTTTTCAAAACAAGATACTATATTGAATGTACTATTCATGAAGGAGACACGATGAAAGAACAATCAGTAAATGATAGATATTCGTCAAGTCCTGGATGTTAGTCAAGAGGCTTAGATATGATGACAAGTGTGATGTAAGAATCCATTTCCAATCGAATATGTACTCCAGGCCCTGAGTGCTAGACATAATGATATATTCCTCTTCATTGCTCAGTAACACAAGAGAAGTTGTGAAAGATCTGCAATTCAGAAACCCAAGAGCTGCTATAGCACAGCTTAATAGTCAACAAGATAATTCC
This sequence comes from Trogon surrucura, assembly GCA_020746105.1. Taxonomy (NCBI): domain Eukaryota; kingdom Metazoa; phylum Chordata; class Aves; order Trogoniformes; family Trogonidae; genus Trogon; species Trogon surrucura. Next base: position 37,969,544 of record CM036617.1, read on the forward strand.
TCATAGAACATTCCCCTGGGTATCCATTCAAACATTTTAAGTTCTGTTTAAATCAAACACAACTTTTGCAAAACTGTTTCGCAACTCTTTCACTGATTTAATTTCTCTTTATTCATTTCTCACCCTTCCACTTTCTGAATAAACCAGAACTTTCTCCATCTTCTCAGTAAGAAATATAAATTATAAACTTCACATTTTAGACTAATAGCAATCATTCCTAAATTAATGTCTTGCTTCCAGAGACTTAAATTTGCCCCTCCAGTCATTAGAAATTCTGTAGACTATCTTTCTGATGTGGTCTTTCTACCTTTCATTCACTCTGCATTTCACATGGACACTTGCCTCTTCAGAACTCCTACCCATTGATTTGGAGGGGGAAATTACTTTCCAGTGGGTTGTATTTTGTGTTCTTCTATACATAGGAAAAACAATTATGCTTCAGAGGCCATAGCGGTATGTTTGGCGGTCCAAAGAACAAAATAGTGACCATTAAATGAGTCAGCAAGGCAATCTAGTATATTCTCAGACCAGGAAGAATGTAAATGGCTGATAGAAGATACTGATGAAGTATCAGTTTTATTAGGTGAAGGTTCTGTAGATAAGATGCTGAAAAAAGTCTTTGTAGTCACATTGTCATAGTAATACCCAAGATTCCTTCTTAGTAAATTCTGATAAATTAAAACATATTTCAGCATGACTCTTACTTAATATGTATATTAAAAATTAACTTCTGAAACTGAACTTTTAATGAATACTTTCATTTAGTGAAAGTTTCCTTTGTCTAAAACCACATAAAGTTACAAATACATAAGAATAACTTGGAACTCTGAGTTGGCAGAAAACAGAAACACCATCAACTCTTCTGTGCTTATCACACCTGAAGTATATTGATAGGATGGTCTACTGAAAAAAAATAGGTCATCAATACACAGCTTTAGTTAGAAAATTAAGGTTCAAGGAGAGATATTGACAGCCTGAGAAGGAACAGTAGAGGTTAGAAAGAAAAATTAGTGTTTGCAGAAAAATCAGTGGTGATGAATCCTAAGAAAGACACTATGGTTTTAAAGAATGAGACTGAAAAAGAAGGTCCTTGTTTGCACATGAAAACAAAAACCCAAGCATAGATGCTGCTATGAAGGCAGGTTGAGTTTTTCTACATGAAAGAGGGGTAAACTCTGCAAGTATTTATTCACTTCCTGACCTAAAACCAGAACCAGAAGTATACATGGTAGTCTTACAAAAACAGTTTATTTTTCTCCAGTAAACCCAAAATGAAACTATAAAAACTTACACTATACTAAGTTTTTCTCCTTGCAGATGGTATGTGCTATATGTTTCCCAAAGCCAGTCTCGTCTCTCTACATGCAGGAGAGAAAGGCTGGCAAATTTTTATCTACCTATTGCCAGTGCCTAAGTCATCTATATTTTAACTTTATGGTAAAAAAAAAAAAAAAAGGTTGGAAAAAGAAAGAAACAAACAAAAAAAAAAGGTAATATTCTGGCCTCTAGAAATAAGAGGAACAAGAAGGAAACACTAAGAAAGAAAACTAAAGAAGAAATTAAGAGCAACAGAAGAAAAGAGGGCAGAATGTGAATAACACAGATCAGCATTTCGGAAATTAATAATTCAGGACTTTCTTTTACAATGTGCTCCTCTGCGTTCTGTAGCAAAAGGTAACATATTCTGTCCACTGATGTTACACCTACACAGCTAAGCTAAGAGCTGCCATGACTGTATTTTGTTATCCAGGCAAAAGGTGGATGCTCCGTTCTTTGCATCACAGCTCATCACTCCTACTGAGATTTGGCCAGAAACGGCCCGTGTAATGGCCCATTACTCTCTCGAATCATAATTGACAGATTAAACTTATTAATGAGCTTGTATTTCATTTCTATGAATACATGGGAGCAGAAAATTCCTCTAGGCTGTTATCATGTCTTGTCTCAAGGCTTTCATTATTTTGCAACAACCTGTGTGTCATGCTTTAACCTCGGGCAGCAACCAAGCCCTGCACAGTCACTCACCCGCTTCTCATCACTGGGATGGAGGAGAGAATCAGAAGGTTGAAAGAGAGAAAGCTTATACGTTGCGATAGACAGTTTAGTAGATCAGGCAAAAGCCACATGCAGAAGCAAAGCAGAACAAGAAATTCATTCATCGCTTACCATTGTCAGGCACATCTTCAGTCATCTGCAGAATAACAGGGCTCCATCACATGTAACCGTGACTTGGGAAAACACTATCACTTCAAATGTCTCCCCCTTCCTTCTTCTTTCCCCAGCTTTATATGCTGAGCATGATGTCATATGGTCTGCGATATCCCTTTGGTCAGCTCAGGTCAGACATGTCCTCTCCCAATTTCTTGTGCTCTCCCAGCCCACTTGCTGGTAGGGTGAGGAGTTAGAAGAGGCCTTGACTCTGTGTAAGTACTGCTCAGCAGTAACTAAAAGATCCCTGTGTTATGAACTCTGTTTTCAGCACATATCCAAAACACAGCCCCATAGTAGATACTATGCAGAAAACTAACTTTATGCCAGCCAGAACGAGTACAACTTAATTGATTACCGAGGACATGGTTATGCCAGTATACCCACACTGCTTCTTAACATGGTTAACCTGAAAGTATGGCACAGACTGGCTTACCAGGCTGCTTACTCTAACTCTAAAAAAAATAAAAATAAAAAATTCACTGGTGTGATATTAAAAAACGACCTCTGTGTTTTAGGTATCTGCACGCGATTATCTGGGGACAAGGTGTTAGGTTTATTTTTCTCTTTCTAAATATTCTTTCTGAACATCAAGTCCTCTAAGGTTTCTCAAGCTGGAAACTCAGAATTGTCAGGTTCTTTTGTAAACCATGGCCCTACTCTCAGTAGATATTCACTAAGCTCAAGTTACCATTACTCCTTCTAGCTTCGTGTTCACAAATTAAAACTGGTATGACCCAGTTCTTACAAATGTGGCACTTGAGATTTACACCCCTGTGCAGACCTGCCTTTGTAGAAAAGAACAGCAGATCTAAGATTGCTATGATATTTCTGCCAGAAAACTTTAATAAGTGTTACAGTTTGGGAAGGGTTATTTCTTTTCAGTATCTTGTATTACATTTCATATCTTTCTAATGCTTTTTATTATTTTATTATATATTGCTATTATTTAGAAACATGAAGTCAAAGTGATCACAAGCTAAAACGCTGTTTGACTCATCTTCTGCAGTAATTCGGTCATTAGAAATGGAATGCCTGCTTTAACACAGGAATTTTTGTCGCCTCCTGACACTGAGCCACACTACACCTGCCAGTCTCCCAATCATCATTTTTCTAGATTCTTTTTTTAAAAACTAAGCTGAAGCATCTAATTAAGTTTAAAATAGAATGGCCCTGGGAAGAACTCTTATGAAAGCTGCAGTAGAGATATTTGCTCATCTTGACTGGAGGCTAAGACTTGCGATACTGCATTCTTTCATGAAATCACGAGAGCTTTATGCAAACAAAAGTGACACTTCTGCAAATTCAGACAGCACAAAGCAACTGTATGGCTAAAGAAGCCAATCAACATACAGAGGAGTAATTAAGTTTGGGGAAGAATGAGTGCCATGAAATGCAAATGGACAGATGAGCAATATTTGTCTGGCATGTTATTCCCAGATCTGGTTTGGTACCAACACTGCTAAAGGAAGAAGAATAATGGTTAAATAGAGTTAAGCAAAATATTCTGAAAAATTCGGTTTGGCTCAATGGCAAAATCTCCTCTGTAGTTATCACAGTCTACGTAAAACCCTAGGCCTTTGTTTCAAGAAAGACTTCTGCATCTGAAACTGTTAGGTGCCTGAGGGGTAAGCTGAGATGAGGAACTGTGGTTGAATTTTTGTGCATGTATAAACTACCAAAACCAGTTTCAGCTGCATCTAGAAGACCCGATCCTGAATGTCTGAAGTATCAGTTGAATTAATAACTTTGGTCAGCATCTCACTGAGGGTCAAATTCTGATTTTGAGGAACAGACTGAAACAATGAGCAGTATGAAAACTACAGTAGCTAAGAAAGCCCAAGCAATGCAAATCCCTTTCCCTCAGCTTCTTCTTATACACAGGGAAAGAAAAGAGCAATTTACTTGTGCTACATATTGTCTTTACACTTTCCCAGCTGCACCAGCTAGATAGAGAAGTGAAGGAGAGAGTTCTAAAGTTAAGACCCTTACTATCCCCTGAGTCAGCTGTAAGAAGCACAAAGATGCAGTCTGTTGATGTACACCTGCATGAAAATCCTGCATTTTTTTTACAGTAGTTTACTTTATGGTCTTGCATTAGATGTTATCCAGCTAACAGTCTAGCTCCAAACTGTCAGTGTTTCAAAAGTTAGGGTCATAATGCATCAAAATCAAAGATCATTCTGCAAAATCTCAGTTAAAATTAATATTAAGAAAGCATACATCATACTTCAGCAGATTACTATGCACTCTAATATTTGTTGAAAAGTTCAGAAAATCTTTGCTTTGACTTTTAAAATATTTAATTTTCATTTTAAAAAACAATTTTTGTAAAGTGAAGATTTTACAAGGGAAAGAGTATTTTCTAAGCATCCATCAAAAGCGGGATCCTTGAATCCCCACTCAAAAGACCTACCTCCTGTAATGTTGATTTTGTTGAAGCTACCAGGATTTTGCTTTCTGGTTTGGTTTGCTGGTTTGGATTGATTTTTTTTTTTTTTAATATTTGCCATATTATTGTTTCTTTCATAGCCAGAAATATTAAGCTAAATACAAAGGTGTTTACAGAAATATTTAAGAGTTGAAACTGATTAAATTCTTTTTACAATATTAATAGATTTTTTTTCTCTGATATTTGACATGAGGTATAGAAGAATTATTTGTTAGTGAGAAAAGGAAGCATAAGCAAATACCCACAGTGATAGTTGACCAGTTTGAGAGTTTGTATTAATATGATGATGCATGTGTTTGATATTCCTTCACAAAAATAGGATCTTGAAATATATGTAAATATTTTCTAGCAGTTACAAGGTCCATTGGATATAGAAGAATTTTTCGTTGGCAGAGTTGCAAACTTCTGCTGTGGCTCCTCAGGTTGCTTCATAAAAGCTAAACTATCCTCCTTTTCTACCCCATAACTATAGTAGTGATCAAGGAGTATACAGAGAATGTAGAGGAGAAGTAAGTACTTACTTTGGAGCAAATCTCAAGAAATGATCTTGTTAAAACTTAATTTTGCAGGATTGTGCCTACAGAAACAACAAAAGAAAAAGAGATGGTATTTGCAACAATTAGGAACAGACTATCAAGGTAAAATCTGCATCGACAACAAGAAGCCTACTTATGTGCTTTCCAGAGCCATACTTGTAAAAGAAAGAAGAGATACTGCTTTAAATTCTGTTCCCAAGATAGACACATTCAAGAAACTTTACAGGAAGATGATCCACCAACACCCAATAGCCTGCAACCATCTGTAAAATCTTTATTAAAAAGACAGTCATCTTGCCTATGCCACACAAATGTCATCTTAGTAGAAAAGAATGATCCCTTTTTTCAAGTGTTTTCTTCACAAATATTTAAGTTTCAAAGCATGGAACAAGAGAATGTTAAAGTGAAGGGCTCCCAGTACAATAACTATTATGTTTTTAGGACCTAATCCAGAGACCGGGGTACGGTTATATGCAGCTGTCCAATATAATTGCAGATTGTGTGGCTTTGACACTCATATTTCAAAAGATTTAAAACTAGGAAACTATTACCCACATATAGAAAATAATTTGCTGTATATCTTTCCAAAATACTGTCTCCTTGCAATTATTTCTCCCTACTGGCTGGAGATTTGTGATTTTTTTTCCCTGTGTTGGCAATTGACAGTGGTGACAGCAACACTTCCAGTGATAATATCTTCTACTTTCGCTGTTCTCACTTCCTTTTTTTCATAAGGGAGGATTGAGAAATGGGAAAAGAAAAGAATAACATATATAACATAACAACAGCACGTTCTACTTTCCTTACATCTACTTATGACTTACAGCAACATTATACTCTTCTCTTTCTATAAGAGGATTTATTTTTTTTTTATAATTCCGCTCCCCAGAGAGAATTACTATGAGTGTTATTTTCCATTTTTTTTGCCTAGACATAAAAGTAAATTCTAGAGCTATGTTTGGTAAATATACACCCAGAACACTATTAATGCCCAATACTGGGTGTTTCTGAGAGAAAAAAAAAGATGTGGTAACCATTCCCTTAGGCTGCCATTAAGATGTTCTCTAACAAAACATCTCAGTTAGAGAGCTTTCAAATGAATCCTGAAAACTAGCTTCCTTAGCTATCTCTCTTATAGGGAATACAAACATTATATAACTCTAGTATGTAATTTAATTTATTTTTTAATACCTTTTGTTCACCTTCCCCCATTTAGTATCTACAGCTTCTTTAGACACGAGTTCCTGTATAGAAGTTCCCTCCCTCCCATCAGTGTGCTATCAGTGTCTGTACCCCTGGAGCACTGCACTTCGTGATGATCTGGCTGAGATCAGCCAGGTGCTGCCCTAGATAGCAGTCTTTCCCTGTGGGCACACCCTTGTTTGTAATGTAGGCATGCAACCTACTTTAAAAATTCCCACCCACACGCATAGATACACTTACAGGGAGTTAGCCTTTTCCTTGCTGAAAGCAAGACTTTAAGGAAATGTCCTTACTGAAGTATCCACATTTCTGTTTGATAAGTATGCTACTAGCAGGGTAACCTGTAATTTGGCTTCATGTGACCTAGCTCTCAGATATGCAAACAATAATATTTTTGTTGTGAGTTTTGTGGGGGTTTTTGTTTGGTTGGTTGTTTTTTTCTTTAATAATCAATAACTATTCTTTAATTTTTATTTAATAAACAAACCTCTGCCTCACTGAAATACCCCTCTTTCCAAATTTTCTAAGAGGTCACACAGTTCAACTAATGTTGGAATTTGCAGGCACTTTAGGGGCATTTATAAAGAAATGTTATGACTAGAAAAATATTTTTAAGTCGCATATAAAACAGCCCATAGATGCCTGTTATAGTGAAGATTTATTTAGAAAGATGAGTACAGGGAAAAATACCACAAAGCAGCAACTTTATGAAAAGCCAATATGGTCTTCGAGACCAGATTGCAAAGAGTATGTTGTCAGACATAATTTAATAGTAATGTGAGTCTGGTCCTGCAAGTTATTGAATGTTTTAAAACTTTCAGAAATCAGTGGGAATTATGGAACCTAACATTAGGTTTAAGAATAAAAGTCACACTTAAGCTGTGCTGCCAGTCAGAAAAAGGGCGGTAGCTTAAGTAGGATATAAGTGGTGTATGGACTTCAGCGCTTCTGACCTCCCCACAAAGAAGTGAATTTCCTTCTACATCCTTAATCCTATACAACCCAAATCTCTGTAACAATGCCAATTTTATTGTTTTGATAATTTTCTTGGCAGCAATGTTAGAACTGGTTAGCTGCAAATTACTCTGTCTGAGCTTCTGAACATGAATACGTTTATGAACTATAAATTATGTTCAAAGACATGCCACTCCTGCCTTCCCAGCAGTCTACAAAGAAGTCCATTAAACTGTATATAATATAAGCTTAATGCTATTTCCTTTGATGTCAACAGAGGAAAACACTGGCCACATGCTCATTGCACTGGTTAGGATTCTGATGAGCTGGATGCACAGTCTGACTGCTATAGTGTCTTCCCATGCAGTCCAGGGAAAGTAAGTAAGAAAAATATCATGCAGTCATGCAAGTTCTGTATCCAAAAATACACATTTGGTGCAGTTAGGTTTAACCACTAAGTTTATCCTAGATGGGGTTTTGAGCCTCCCTCTCTCATTTATTTTACGACAAGGGAAAAGCAGCGTTAACTCCTCTAGCTGCACATAAAAGGAAAGATACAACTTCCCTTTATTAAGTATTTAACGCTTTGAAGCTTTATTATAAGTTTCTGCTTCCCAGTAGCTCTGAAAGAAGTGTCTCAATCATGGAGAAAAATGAGAGACAAAGTGGGACCACTGTGGGAAACTTACCTTATCTAGCTTAATCTGATGTGTTCATTACTGCCTTCATAGGCTATGGAGTTAAAAAACAACCAAAAAAAACCCAAAACCCTACAACATTTTAGTAGTAATTCATTCAATCAGTTCTGGATGTTTTCTTTAGAACATTATGATGTTTAACAGAAATAAGCACATTTGTCTTTCACAGGAGCCTTGCTTAAAAGTAGCTGTCTGCCCAAGTCTACACCCAGTCACATGGACCTTTTCCAGTGTGATTCCCAATGCTCCTGTTGGCAAAGGTAGATAAACCTCCACCCAGCTAACTTGTGTTGCAAATTCCTACTCTGAACTCTCAGCCCATGAGCAGACAACCTATGGGGCTCTGAGATCTGCTGGAGGACCCAGAAATGGAGCAGCTACTTGTGGTGCTGGCCCTTCCTTACATCCTCTGAAGTTGTATAGATATTGCTGATTTAATTCATAATTTAAACTCATACATAATTTGTAACTCTGATCACCAACACTGTCTGAAGACTAGATCAAGCCAGTTGGATCTCTTAGCTAGAAAATACAGGCAGAGAAGCCGAGTTACTTAGGCTTGAACAGAAAACATTGCATGTAAACCAGTTCCTACTTATAAAAATAAGTTATATAGATGTAGTTCTCTATCATCAATATGATAATTTATAAAATTTTGTTGTTTTTTTTTTTTAAATTCCCACCTGTAAAACAGGTAAATTAAAACATCCTTTTTCTCATTTTCTCATTTAAAACAGAAAAATGTTTATTAAAATATGTATTTCTGGACTTGTATATGTACCATATAACATATAACAAAGAATATATAACATAACTAATAATATATAACATATACTATAGTACATAATACATAACATATAACATAAAATTTATAATAATGTATGTTAATATGCTATCATATATAATATATAATGTATTATATGTATTATATATAATGTATATATAATGTATATATAATGTATTATATGTAATATGCTACATATAATATATAATATATAATATATAATATATAATATATATTGTATGATATGTGATATGACATCATACCATAAGATATTATATTACATTATATGACAATATGATGATATGATGTCATGCTATTCAAGACAAGCAGCATGTCTTTACCAAGGGCAAGGCTTACCTGACCAACCTAGGGGTCTCCTGTGATGAAGTGACTATATCTGTGGCTAATGAACATGCTGCAGATGTTGTCTGTCGGGACTTCTGTGAGGACCCCCACAACACTCTTCTTTCTGTATTAGAGAGATATGGATCAAATGAGTGAGAAGGGGAGTAGCAAGTAGGTCAAGAGAGGTCCTCCTGTCCCTCTACTCTGCCCTGGTGAGGCCGCATCTGGAATATTGTGTCCAGTTCTGGGCCCCTCAGTTCAAGAAGGACAGGGAGCTGCTTGAGAGAGTCCAGCGTAGAGCCACAAAGATGGTGAAGGGAGTGGAGCATCTCCCTTATGAGGAAAGGCTGAAGGAGCTGGATCTCTTTAGCTTGGAGAAGAGGAGGCTGAGGGCTGACCTCATTAATGTTTATAAATATGTCAAGGGGGAGTGTCAGGAGAACGGAGCCAGGCTCTTTTCAGTGGCATCCACTGACAGAACAAGGGGCAATGGGTGCAAGCTGGAACATAGGACGTTCCATAAAAATATGAGGAAAAACTTTTTTACTGAGAAGGTGACAGAGCACTGGAACAGGCTGCCCAGGGAGGTTGCAGAATCTCCTTCTCTGGAGACATTCAAAACCCACCTGGACGCGTTCGTGTGCGCTCCGCTGTTGGTGGTCCTGCCCTGGCAGGGGGGTTGGACTGGATGATCTCTGAGGTCCATTTGAACCTCTAACATTCTGTGATTCTGTGATTCTGTGAGTGGACTGTTTAATGGATGAGGAATTGATTGTATGGTCATATCCTGAGAGTAGTGCTCAATGATTTAATATCAAGATGGAGATGAGGGACAAGTTGAGTCCTTCAAGGGGTCTATATTGGAACCAGTGCTGTTCAAAATCTTCATCAAGGACATATATATGAGGATCAAGTTCACCTTTAGCAAGTTTGCAGATGACATCAAGCTGAGTGTTGTAGTTAACATGCCTGAGGGATGGGATGCCATACAGAGAGACATGGTGTCATGGGTTGACCCTGGCCAGCCGCCAGGTACCCACACAGCCGCTCACTCACTCCCCCCTTCACTGCTGAACAGGGGGAGAAAATATTTCCAAGGGTTCAAGGTTTGAGATAAGGTCAGGGAGATCACTCTCATTTACCGTCCCGGGCAAAACAGACTCAGTTTTGGGGAAATTAGGTACATTTATTAAAAGAACTAATCAGAGAGGAGTAGTGAGAAGTGAGAAAGAGCAAACAGATCTTAAACAGAACACCTTCCCCCCCCATCCCTCCCTTCTTCCCGGGCTTAACATCAATCCCGGTTTCTCCACCTCCTCCCCCCGAGCGGCGCAGGGGGACAGGGAATGGGGGTTGCGGTCAGTTCATCCGACGTTGGTTCCACCGCTTCTTCACTCCGGGGGAGGACTCTTCACTCTCCCCCAGGGCCACTGTGGGGTCCCTCTCACGGGAGACAAGCTTCACCCTCTCTTCTCCGCGTGAGTCGTCCCACGAAGGGCAATTCATCACAAACTGCCCAACGTGAGACACCTCACGAGGGGCAGCCCACCCCTCGTGAGTCTGAGGCGCAGTCCTTCGGGGGAAACTGCTCCAGCATGGGCCACCCGCAGCGTCCCAAAAGTCCCACCAGCCAACCTGCTCCAGCATGGGCATTCCTCTCTTCCACGGGCTACAGGTTCCGGCAGCGACTTGCTCTGATGCGGGCTTCCCACGGGCTACAGTCACCTTTCAGGCATCCACCCACACAGCGTGGAGTCCTCGGTGGACATCTACGCGGTGATCCTCACGGTGGACATCTGCACCTCGCCCATGGGCTGCAGGGGGACAACCCGCCTCACCATGGTCTTCACCACGGACCCAGGAGACTCCTTCTGCTCCGGCGCCTGGAGCTCATCCTCCCCCCCCTCCTTCTTCACTGACCTTGGTGTCTGTACAGATTCTCACTCCTCCATCTCTGTGCCAGCTGTTATGGCGCAGTTCTTTTTCCCGTTCTTAAATATGTTTTTCACAGAGGCGTTCCTCTGCTATCACCTTACTGATAGGTTCAGCCTTGGCCAGCGGCGGGTCCCTCTTTGTAGCCGGCTGGCATTGGCTCTATCAATCTTGGGGAGCTTCTAGCGGCTTCTTACAGAAGCCACCCTGCAGCTCCCCCTCCGTCGCCGAAATCTGGCCAGGCCAAACCAAAACACATGGGAAAGCATGAGAAGTGAGCCTGTGTGAACCTCATGAGATTCATCATGCATCTAGGCTGGGCCAGACTCCAGTATCAACACCATTTGGAGGATGAAGGAATTGAGAGCAATCATGCAGAGAAGGACTTTGGAGTATCACTGAATGAAAAACTGGATACAAGCCAGCAACATGTGCTTGTAGTCCAGAAAGCCAATCTCATCCTGGGCTGCATCAAAGGAAGTGTGGCTACCTGCTCAAGAGAGATGATTCTCCCTCTGTACATACTCATTGCAGGTGAGACCCCATCTGCAGTACTGTGTAAGGTTCTGAGGCCCCCAGCATAAGAAGGACATTGACATGCTTGAGTAGGTCCAGAGGAGGACCACAAAGGTGATCAGAGGGTTAAAGGACTTCTCCTATGAGGATAGCCTGAAAGAGTTGGGCTTGTTGAGCCTGGAAAAGAGAAAGCTCTGGGAAGGCTTTATTGCAACACTTTAATATTTAAAGGGGTCTTTTAAGAAAGATGGGGACAAGACTTTAAGGAGGACCTGTTGTGACAGGAGAAGGGGTAATGATTTTAAACTAAAAGAAGGTAGATTTAAGCAAGATATAAGGAATATTTTTTTTACAGTGAGAGTAGTGAAAGACGGGGAGAGGTTGCCCAGAGAGGTGGTGGAAGACCCAAACCCTGAAACATTCGAGGTCAGGTTAGACTGGGCTCTGAACAACCTGGTCCTGTTGAAGATGTCTCTTCTCGTTGGACTAGATGACCTTTAAGGCCCTTTCCTATTTACATCTTTCTATGATTCTATGATTAATCACAAAAAAAAAACCCCACATACTTTTTATAGCTGCCATATGACAATTAATAAGAATGTTAGATAGGTCACCCATTACACGAAACAGGCATACTTTTCTCCTTTACATGAGTGCTCTATTCTTAGAGTTTGGAAAAGATTTCTGAAATAACAAAATTTTTCTATGGTGGCAAAAAAGAGTTATTTATCTGATGTCTTTGTATGTCCTTCTAGCTACCATCTGCTTGTGTATTGTTTTATTTCCAAAACAAAGGATAAACAGATGATACTGTTTCTTCTGCAATGTTTGTTTACATAGGTGGGACCTGCATTATAAAACTGAGTGCTGCAAGCATCCTGTAATGCACACACAGCTTGGTGCTTACTGCCAAGCTTCACTATGATTCTTCCTAAGAAATTTAAGTTATAATAAAATAAAATATTTAACAGATAATTTTAAATACCAGATTCCTTGAGTGTTTTAATGTTTCACAGCAGTTCTCAGTACCATAAAATTGTGCAAACTGGTTATTTGCACACAAAAATATGCATAGTCAGCTGCATAGTTCTTCGCTGTAGGACTGCAAAGGCACATTTAATGCATATTTATGGTATGTTATACTGATGTATAACAAATTCTTATTTAGATTCCAATCTACCTATGCAGAAATCTATAATCTCATTGAATGACTTCCCTGGATCTTGGCTTTCGATATACCTGGACATGTTTTTTCTTATTTGTCTTACTTCTAAAACAGTTTAATAAATAGTAAACAGGTCTAAACCAGTAGATAGACCTTTGGGTCCATTACTTCAGCCCTGTGAATGAAATACAAGGAAAGGGAAATTGGTAGGCAGTAATAAAAAGATTTCTTACTTTTTTCTTTTTGTCCCCAAAAATCATACAGCTATGAAACAGTGCATAAAAATTCATTGTATAAGTCTAGATACCATGTCAACTAGGTCTTACAGGTCTGCAAATGTTATTTTATAGGCAAACATGTACCTTGTCATATAGTAATATACGCATCCACACAAAATTTCAGAATGTTCTCTTATGCTGGAAGAATTTTACAGAATACAGAATAAAATTGAAAAACATTATTCTGATTGGTAGCATAAGCAAATCATCTTATTTGGAGGGAAATTCATTTTCACTCAGCAACGGGACACTAATACGAGGTGGGAGAATTCTGTGCTACTAGAAAAGAAATGTTTGGGTTGTCTTTTTTAGTACATTGTGACAAATAGTGGTACACTACAATTAAAACTCTACAATGTTGAAAAACATATTTATAAAATTTGACAGATGCTGAATATACACATTATTTAGTTATATTTAAGATATACAACTTTTTTCAACAATGTTTAAATGATTCATTTAAAAAATACAAGTATCAACTCCAGCTCACTGACAGCGCTTATGATTCCTTGCCCTTAATTTTAACACTGTCAGACATTTTGCAGTTGTTTACCTTTGTTTGACTTTCAAATAATCACAATATACCTTTTGCCCATTTCTTTAAATAAACATCTCTCAGTTTTTGTCCGCTTATTTAGTGTGCCCGTAATACTGCAAATTTTGGGCTTACAGATTGTTCACACATCAAAGTGTAATTTCATCTCCTTTGTCATAGATGTTCAGCTTCAAATTGCTAATTCATTATATTTCACTGTCAACAAATGGTCAAAAAACAATTGGTCACATTCCATGTTTCCTCTACATCTACACACATGCAAGCATACACACATTGCTTACACTGATGACTTTTACTCTATTTCCTTCTGGAAGCTAATAAGAAAGCTTTTTATAAAAATAATCCCCCTTGCCACAGTATTTCCCCTGATGCAAACCATCGAATCTCATGTTTGCCTGGCCACCATTTTTGACCCTCGAGATACTCTAGAGTCACAGGGCATTTTGGTACTCAGCTATTTTCTCAACAATATTATAAAGTACTGTGCCTGATCTGTAGTGATTCTGTGATTATGAAGACATTATCTAAGCTGTATATTTACATTTTGCTAAATAGTTATGTGATAAGTAGGTAAATTTTTTTTTCACTCTGCTCCACAGCTTCTATCTAACCATAATTACACAGGACTACTGACCCACAACCATAAAAATCGATAAAGTAGAAACAGGAGTCAGCCTTATCTCTTCAATACTAGAACTGCATATTCACCCTTATCTTATCACGAATGCTAGAGAGGGTTTGAAACAAGTTGGAGCTTTTTTTTTTTTATTTTTCCTGAAATATTAACGGACAATGTGTTCTTTACTCCTTCATGTGAAGTACAATATACTGTTACGTAGTTAGTGCCCCTGAGGTGACCTATTTTCAGCAGTAGATTTAATGATTATAGCTAATGACTTCTTTTAAAGCCTGTTAATAGTTAAAACTTCAGTTTCAACTCATGAAAATGAAAGACACTTGTAAAATCCCAGTCACAGTGAAATCAATAGCAATAACCTTATTAATATAAGTGATGTCAGGTTTTCAAACACTATGACATGCAAAATGGCTTTCATTAAAACTGCAGTGATTATAAGGCTATTTATCATACTAAGTCCTAAATTCTTTATTTTTTTCTCTGGGCTGAAATCTAAAATAAAGACTTAATAAGATTAAGTACTTCAAAATCTGGCCTAACAATAAAAATAAAATACAGTAGAAAATACTATATTGCATTTACATCTATACTTCCAAATTCTAGACAAAGGCTGTTGCAAGAGTAACGAGAACCACAAGTAGCAATTTAATGTCCCTATTTCTTGTTAGAATGATGAAGAGAGACACAAACACACATCCAGAGATAGCTCAGCTGATCAATTTTCCAACCAGCACACACTCGTTAAGCAGGTGTCCTCATTCTAGTGTGCAGAGTCTGGGAGCAGACCCCTGGAGGGCATTTCAAAAGTCAAACAGGCTTGGTGGAATGGTTGATAGAACTGTACAGAAACCAGCAGGAGATCCGTAATTTGGAATAACTCCAAGATTTCTTCTCCACAGGACAATGGAACTTAGGAACATGGCAATTAATAATTTCTACCTCGAGGGATATGTGGAATGGATGAAAACAAAACATTATTTTTTTCTTTTTTTGATCATGACTCTGGGGTTATCTACCAGCACAGTACCTTTATTTTTTCTTTCACTTCTATCCTATCATAAGTAGACAACAGTGCAACAACATATGAGTTACAACCATTCTTGTTCAGGAGTGTGAAACTCTGTCTGTGTTTACCTGAAGTTGCTGACATTCCCATGTCTTTAAAGATCTAGCTCTGCGGTCTACAGTGGCATTGTCTCCAGCACACACATTCTTCACTATACTGCAGATTGTGTAGATACAGTACTGAAGAGTGATCAAAATGCATTTTTCTCTGCACAGATGCCTTTTTCTCTGGTCCTTCAGATTTCTTCTAAAAAGTCACCTCCACAGGAATGCATAAACCTCTGTGCATTCTGATAATGGCTAAGCAGGTGGTGACTTGCAATTACTGTGATTACTAGTACTAACTAGCTACAAATTGTGCACACAGTGTATCTGTGGTAAAACATCCTGTTATTCTTGTTATATCTTCTTGGCAAACCATACTTCTTCTTTTTAATTTTCCTATAGTCATGTCCTTATTTTTTTCAGGTCTTTAGATCAAGGAGGGTTTATACATGGGTCAGCAAGTGCAGTACCGTTCTGGTACTACTCCTTCTACATAATGATAAGGTACCTTCTGGTATCGTCTACCACAAGAACATATTCAGCAGGGCCGCTTGTGAAATAATAACAGGTACTTGACAAAATTAAAGATACTCCTGTCACACACTTACCAGTGTGTATACGTGTATTTATTTTATACACATACACACACACAAACACACACGTGCACATGTATTAGTCTTGACAAAGCTGATTACTCTAAATGCTTTGCAGCAAAAGCGGTAAAAGATGATAATAACACTTCCATAGGATACCAAAATTGTTATCAGTTCTAAGACTCTTTTGAACATCTTTGCTGAAAGATTTAATTCTGAGAGTTCATTCTGGCCATTCCCAACCAGAACACTTGACTAAATTTAGATGAGTTTGAATATATTTCTTGAAATAGAACTATCCCTCCTCTAGGTTGAAATCTCTTTATTCCCATTTTAAAGGGGTTACAAACATGAATATTTCCAATACAACCAACAGGAATGAGGAGCTCATGATCTGGCTCAAACAACTTTTTTTTTTCCCCTCACATCTCTGCCCTGAAATATTCCATCACACATTTCTGGCCAGTGGCAGCAAAGCATAACATGAAGTACCAAATTAGTCATGACTTAATGCAAACTGCATTAAAAACAATAAAGTAGAATGCAATATACCAGAAATAATTCCATCCCTTTAGCTATAGCTATCATTTATTGTAGCATATGGCTAACAGAATTGAAATAAAATGCTAATTTTCCCTCTGTCGACTTTTTTTTGCAGAATAATGAAGACCACACTAACTTATATTCAGAGAACAGAAGGGGTCAAAGTCTTTCACTGAATCACAGAATTATTGAGGCTGGAAAAGATCATCAAGTCCAGCTTATGTCCTAAGTGCCACATCAAGCCTCTCCTTAAACATCTCCAGGGACCATGACTTGGTCCCATCACTTTCCTGGGCAGTGTATTCTAATGCCTGATCTCCCTCTCTGTGAAGAAGCGTTTCCTGATATCTAACCTAAACCTTCCCTGACACAGTTTCAGACCATGTTTTCTCCTCTTGTCACTAGTCCTGTCACTGGGAGAAGAGCCCGACCCCCATCTGACTACAACTTCCCTTCAGGTAGTTGTAGAGAGTGATAAGGTTCCCCCTGAATCTCCTCTTAGGCTAAACAACTCCAGCTCCCTTAATCTCTCCTTATAAGACTTTCCCTCTAGTCCCTTCCCCAGCCTCGTTGCTCTCCTCTGGACCTGCTCCAGCACCTCAAGGTCTTTCTTGCAGTGAGGGGCCCAGAACTGCACACAGGGCTCGAGGCGAGGCCTCAACAGTGCTGAGCACAGGGGCAGAATTACATCCCTGCTCCTACTTGCCACACTGTTCCTGATACAGGCCAGGATGCCATTGGCCTTCCATGACACCTGGGCACACTGCTGGCTCCTGTTCAACCAGTTGTCAACCTGTACTCCCAAATCCCTCTCTGCCAGGCCGCTCCCCAGCCACTCCTCCCTCAGCCTGTAGAGCTGCAGGGGGTTATTGCGGCCAAAGTGTAGGACCCTGCACTTGGTCATGTTGAACTTCACATCGTTGGCCTCAGCCCATTGACCCAGTTTGTCCAGGTTCCTCTGCAGTGTCTTCCTACCCTCTGGCAGACTGACACTCTCCCCCAACTTGGTGTCATCTGTGAATTTACTAAGGGTGGACTCAATCCCCTCATCCAGGTCATCAATAAAGAGGTTGAATAGGACTGGGCCCAGTACTGATCCCCGGGGGACACCGCTAGTCACCGGATGCCAAATCGATGCAGCACCATTCACCACCACTCTCTGGGCCCAGTCATCCAACCAGTTTTTAACCCAGTGAAGGGTGGACCTGTCCAAGCAGTGGTCTGCCAACTTTTCCACGAGGATGCTGTGGGAGACTTGTGTCAAATGCTTTGCTGAAGTTGAGGTAGACCACATCCACAGCCTTCCTCTCACCCACTAGACAGGTCGCCTAGTCATAGAAGGAGATGAGATTGGTCAGGCATGGCCTTCCTTTCCTAAACCCATGTTGGCTGGGCCTGATCCTTTGGTTGTCTTCTACATGCCACTTGATGGCACTCAGGATGATCTGCTCTTTGGTCGTGTATTCTGCTTGTATGAGTCAAAATGAAGTCAGAGCTCAAGTGACAGGGGAAGATGAGTGGTGATACTGAAACAAGTGCTGTTTAACATTTTTGTTGACAATGTGGACAGTAGGATTGAGTGCACCTTCAGCAAGTGTTTTGATGACACCATGCTCTGTTTTGCGGTAAACATAACGGAGGGAAGGAATGCCATCCAGAGCGACTTTGATGTCCTCAAGGAGGTCCAAAGGAGGGCCATGAGAATTGTCAGTGGGTTGGAGCACCTCTGCTGTGAGGACAGGCTGAGAGAGTTGGAGTTGTTCAGCCTGTTTAAGAGAACGATCCAGTGACAAATTACAGTATTTAAGGGGGGCCTACACTAAAGATGGAGCGGGACTTTTTATAAGGATATGTAGTGATAAGATAAGGGATAATGGCTTTGAACTGAAAGAGGGTAGATTTAGTTTAGATATAAGGAAGAATTGTTTTCTGTAAAGTTGTTGAGACACTGGAACATGTTGCCCAGAGAAGTTGTGGGCTTGTGAAAGGTGTTCCTGCCCGTGGCAGGGGGATTTGAACTAGATGATCTTTAAGGTCCCTTCTAACTCAAACCATTCTATGATTCTACGAAGAAGAGTGAAGGAAAAAAAAAAAAACAGTGGTTTTTACTTCATCTAATATTCTTTTTAGCAACTAATTTTATGATCATTATTTGATAAAGGTCATCTGTTTAAATTGTGTATCCCCTTTTATTTTAATAAAGCGAGTGAAAGACAAAATATGGTAGTTTTGTTCTGAAGTGCACTATAAAGACATTTCTTTGGTTCTATTACCCTCCTGTTTTTCTAGGTTGCACTTCAGGTTTTTCGGTTAAAGTAGTACATTGATTATGAGTTAAATTCACTTTAAGGTGATGCCTTTCATCTGATTTTATGATAAGTATTGATTTTTATTTAGCATCTACTGTGTGGTTTCAATAAAACTAATAATGAATTTTGTTGATGCATGTTATTTACCATTTGATCTGAGTTTTATAGCTTGGAGACTTTCTTGAAGGCATATGCTATGTTAACAAAAATACTGACTTGCTCATCCAATTCAGTTGTTGGGTATGGAAATGTTCCTGTTATTGTCAGAGTAGCTTTCAGATTATATCTTTACCCTGGAGGATGCAGGTACTTCAAAACTGCATCTGTTTGTTTATCTGCTGTTTGACTTCTACAAGGGACATATTAATCCTCTGCATTTCTTAAGCATATTACACAGTCATATGCACCGTATTGACCTATTAGATCATGCAGATTTGTGCAAATCCCTTCAGATATGTTCTAACTTCTTAAACCTCATTTTGCGATGTCTGCATTGTGTCATAAGATCAAGCATGTAGTCACAGAATCACAGAGTCATGGAGTGTTAGAGGTTGGAAGGGACCTCAAAGATCATCTAGTCCAACCCCCTGCCAGGGCAGGATCACCTACAGCAGAGCGCACAGGAACGCGTCCAGGTGGGTTTTGAATGTCTCCAGAGAAGGAGACTCCACAACCTCCCTGGGCAGCCTGTTCCAGGGCTCTGTCACCCTCACAGGGAAAAAGTTTCTTCTATCCATACAAGTCTGAATTTTTGGCCATGCAGCTGCTAGGAAGAAAATCTGAGGTGAGCAATATCTTCTGTAGTTTTCTCCCAGATACACGCAGCTGATCTGGAAAAAAATCAATCTCTATTCCCCTGGTGTATTGGGTTTGTTTTGGTAGCAGGGGATGGGCTATGGAGGTGGCTCTTATAAGAAGTTTCTAAAAGATCTCCTGGATCCAAGTTGGATCCACCTCTGGCCAAGGCCAAACCAATCTGTACCTCTGCAGTAACACATCTTAAAGGTCTTTTACAGTCTAGAGAATTCTGTGATTTTGTGATATTTAAGAGCAGAAAAATCTACTGGGCAAGTTCTTGGAAAGGAAACTATTTGGACACCAAGATCAGTGAGAGAGGGGGAGGAGCAGAGCTTCCACTGCAGTCCATGGTGACACAGCAGGCTGACCCCCTGCACCTGAGGAGATTAACAGTTGAGGAGAATCCTGCCCACAGCCCATGGAGGACTTCACACCAGAGCAGAGTACTGCACCCAAAGCATGCTGTGACTCTGAGCAAAGCTTGCACTGGAGCAGTCTGTCCCTGGTAGAACTGCACCCTGTGGGAGGGACTAGTGTTGGAACAGTTTGTGAGGAGCTGCAGCCGAATGGGAAGGCCTCATGTTGAAGAAGCTTGTAGAGGACTGTCTCCCATGGGAGGGACATCATGCTGGAGCAGGGGAACACTGTGATATTTTCTCCCCCTAAGGAGGAAGAAGTGGCAGTGACGAACTGACCACCACCCTCATTCCCTGCTCGCATGTGCCACTGAAGGGTAGGAGGCAGAGAAATTTGGAGCAGATCTGAGCCTGAAAAGAAGGGAGTAATGGGGAGAAAGTCTTTTAAAGATTTAGTTGTTTCATCTTGTCATGCTCTGATTTGCTTAGTAAATTGTTGTTGATGGCATTGTTAAATTAAACTGATGTTTCTCCAAGTTGAGTAAGTTTTTTGCCCATGAATATAATTGATGAGTGAGACCTTCCTGTCCTTAGTCTTAACCCTCAAGCTTTTTATTAAATATTCTCCTTCCTATCCCAAAAAGGAAGGAGGTAGGAATAAGGAGTTGGCTGCATGTTTTGTTGCTGGCTGCATGGGCTTAATCCATGACAGATTGTATCTCATGACTGACACCAAGTACAATAAAGGACCAGAGATCTTTTCTGGAAGGTTCTAACATTGTCCGTCTCAAACACAGAGAGGTAACATTTTTAAATCATTATGGCAACATAGGAAATGTAAGGAACAGCATCTCAAGATGTCCCTTATTTTTGGACTCTCCCAAACTCTACAGATGAGATGGCACTATGATATAATTAGACTGGATGGGAATTCTATAGAATTTCTCTTGAATCCTGTCAAAATCATATTGCAACATGTTGTGTAACTGCTCTAAGGTCTCTTTATACAGAAGGCCCACATAAATTCACTTGAATTTCAATTCTGTTTTTAACATTTTAGTATAAATGGTAATTTCACTGAAATGTCAGTCCAACAAGATTAACCCATGTTATCAACACAAGGACTCTTCATAAAATAAGTTTTTTAAAAAATCTTAATCCTTTTTATATGTAGTCAACAAATATCCTTTAAGCTGATTGACCTAATGGTCACTATTTTCATTACTTTTTCAGCTTAGAGGACAGTTCTTTATTTTGAAGTCTTTCCCTTATAGAATCCAGAGTTCTAGAGGTCACCTACAATGAAAGAATCTTTGAACATCTATTATCTGCAGGCACTGAAAGATTAAAGCTGTCATTTCCAGAAGTACATATTGACAGAAAACTGCTACTTCTTAGTCTAATTTTGTTTTGAGAAACTGTTTAATACAACACTGTCCATCAAATGGGTATAGAAAGCCTAAAAATGAAAGATAATTTGAAAGCACTCAGTGTCAGTGTCATGTCACCTACCAATTACAGTATACTGAAAGCATTCTGAAATGACATATGTTCATATTTTATAAAAAAAAGATACTGTATACAGCAATATGTATCTGATGAACAGGTTTTTCTCTTACCAGGAAAACAATTTTCATGTAATGATTTGACTTTGTATGGTTAGGTGTATCTGTGTGTCTCCTTCTCATTGTCAACTATGAAAAACACTTTTGAGCTCTCTGGTAAATTTGAACCAATAAAGACAAAAAGGAACAAAGATAATGAAATTTCCTGAAGTTTTGTGAAAATAGGCAGTGGGGTAAAAAAAAATAATAAATTTCAGTGAGTTCTTCAGCTTTTTATTAAACAACAAATAGCCCATTTTATAAATTCCCCAGTCATTGGATAGAGCATCAGTCAGTGCTTGGAGTTTAGTGCGGGACATAAAACTGAAGAAATAACCCAGACTTCATTAATCCCTTGCACACAGAACAATGTTTGTATACACTTTGTGGACCCTATTCCGTAAGAAATACTACATTTGCATTACTATTGTGACTGTGGTCTATTAAATGCCTTGTTCTTAATTTAAAAAAAAAACTATTTATATGTGTCATGTCCAGAGTAATGCAGCCCCTGGGCTCACTCTGGGTCCTAATTTAGGTTCATGATATCTGCAGATAAAACCGACGACTAGAAAATGCAAAAGATTTATTGAGCAATGAGTATATACAACCACTAATGAAGGGATTGTGAATACTGATTTAATATTAGAGAGAAGTAGAATCATTAAGAGAAAAGGGAGAGAAAAGAGGAAATACGAAGGGAAAGGAGATCACCACTCTGTGTTCTAGCGTCATCCACCGGCATTTTTGGATCCAGGATGGTGGAGCACACAATACTTACAAGTCGGCAGGTCATCATTTATGAAGTTCATCAAACCTGGCCTCCTCCTACAGGTGGAGTCTGCATTAATTTCCATGCAAGCACTGTGGCATCTTCTAGAGCGTCCTTCACATGAGTTGGGGGGGTTGCCTGGGGGATCCCTGGAGGTCTCTGGTGGTCAGGTACTCCTGTAATTTGCCTGACCATAGTTTAACCTTACCTTAAGCATGCATGATTTGACTTTATAGCATTGACAGTAAAGTAGTTTATGGTTAGGCAACTATGGGAATGGAACGTGAATTCAACCACATATACAGGGAGAGTTGGAAACAGCCTATGACTGCAAGGCCTCTTCCCATTCTGTGAACAATCTTCTTTAAGCATTAAGCACAAATGGTGAAATAAGATAAAGAATCCGTCTGTTTGAGACATCTTTCTTTTACAGTCTCTCGCAATACATGAAGCAAAAGTGTACATGTATGAGAATAATATATATAGACATACAGTTGCATGCATTCATATGTCAATGTAAAACTTGGAGCTGCATTATTTTTTGGCTTCCAATTAAATTTCAACATTTCAGTATTACTTCAATATCACATTTAAGTTTTGTGGTTCTATAATATCTATTTTTATTATTGTAACACTTATGGAAACAAGTTATTCCAGAAAAAAAGAAACTTCCCAAATACTGATCTGCACGATTTCATTCTTTCTTTTCCTTCATTTTTTCTTTTTCTTTTATTTAATTTTTATTACATTACAGTGTAATGATCTGATTGTATGATGTGCACTCCTTTCATCCTTTGGGAGCACACAAACTCACAAAAACATTCACAAAAACATATGAAACCACCTGAAACGGAATAAACAATGTGATAGTCTTATGTGAGATGAAAAAAAAAAAAAAAGAGGAAAAAATGGTTTTGAATTAAACAAGTAAATAATTTATAACTATTCCAGTACACCATTCACTTGGCCTTGACATAATTGGATATATCGGTCACATGAAGAAATAAGGTTTTGATACCTAAATTTGAGGTTCTACAGTGTGGAGTAAAATCTTGCCCCTTGAAGCCTGAAAGAATTCACTGTGCTATTAGATTATTCAGCCTCAAAGAAATTGTACTAATCTCTATCAACTATGTCAGTTTTGCCAGGAGAAAACACCCTATGAATTACCTTGGGCTAGTTGACTAATGGGCTGGGATTCATTGCCCTGTTCAGATACTAAAATTGTCGACAGCTGCATGTGAACTAGTCACAATAGTCTCAATAAATATTTTAAGGTACAAATCATTGAATTTACAGAAGTGTCTGTATTAACACCTGTGTCTTTCTTTGTTCTTGATTTTGAATTGTACTGATAGCATTGCCAACTCATTCGTAGGCATCTAAGATTTGTCTGAGGGATCCTATCTACAGCAATTTTTTACTGTTCTGTGATTCTATGTATGTCTCAGTCCTCATCTTTTTATGCTCATAAAAGGTAGGTGTCTATGTAAACTGTGTATCTGAATATTTGATTCACCAAAAATTGTCTTTTAACAGAAATTAGAGCCCTAGATTGAAATGCCTTAAAGCGTTAACTGTTAAATCTCTGTTATACATAGAACCTGGAAGACAAGCACAAAATAAGGAATCATTGGCTATGTCTTGCTCAGTCGACCAGAGGCAGAATTGATGATGCCTGCAACTGCTAAATAAAAGAGAACTGGGGACCTATATATCTCTGACTCCTCATGCCAGGTGTCACAAAGTGACTTAAGTTACATTGCTTAGGGACATACCTCTTCAAAAGTGATAAAAGAAAACTGGGGAAGGGACTCAAGCCCTTGATGTCTCATCATATACACTGTTCTTTGTTATCTCTTCATCACAGTGTTATGGTTTTCTGTAGCATTCTCTCTTTCTAAAGGCCTAGCCATTAACTAGACAAGTGTGGATATAAACTAGCTGATAACTACTTGGCCTAAAGGAGGGAGGTTGGTCTTTGACTTTCTTTTATTAAGTAGTGTAGGCAAAGCACCATTTCTGTCTTTAATCCATTGCTTTTTAATATAGACTAGCACATTAGTAAGACAGCAGCTCCTACCAATCTTCTCTATGCACAAAATGTCTCCAGGGAAAAAGACTGAAAACAATCTTCTCCTTTTTTAACAGTAACAGAAGGTTATACTTACAAAATGTTCATATAATTGCACAAAATGTGAGATTCTAATTTTTCTTTCTCTTTCACTGATGACTTTACTTGACAACTTTCCTAGCTTCCAGGGAAATTTTCTCAGCAAATTTCACCAGCTTCTTTGTGAGGAAAATCAAAAAGGCTGAACAGCATAATATTTGAATATAAATTACAAGAAATATTGTATCATTTTTTCAGATCTTCTGCTTAAAATTTACAATTCAGTGCTTACATCCTAATTCAGAAGACATATTGCAAAGTTGTTTTTTCATCATAGTGAATTGTTAACTAGCAATTGTGCTATGACAGTACAAAGTTATTTTTTAATCAAATCTTACGGATTATTATCTCTTTTTTTCTAATACCATAACTATGATCATATTTGCGATCTATATTCTTCACATCAGTTGTCATTACATTTGTTTAATTTATTAATACAACTATAAGATATTGTTTCAGTACTTGCAAAATACATTGGACTCAGTTTCCTGCCATTTCTCGGACATTCTGTTTACAATACTTGCTTTCTCTTACTGCTTAACCCTTCTCTTCCACCTGTTCCTACCCAAAGAATGTGAATTCAGGTATTAACCACCACATATTTTATTAGCTGATACTATATGAAAAGAGCTTAGCTTGGCATAGTCTTTAAAATATGAGAAAATTAATTCTGTAGAAAAGGACTGAGTACTGAAGTAGTAGAAGCAGTAACTACTGTATTAGTACTGAAATGATGCAGTAGCAATATAGATAGGAGTACATTCTTTGTTGTCTTGAGTTCTGAAGAGCTTCTGATCTGAGCACATAAAAAGAAGAGAAAATATAGCTAAGGAGAAATAAAGAGTGTGAAAATGACAAAAATAAAGGGTTATTTCATTGTTCATTTTCCTGATATGGGATGAATACATGGAAGAAAAATAAATAAGAACATTGGAGGGAAGCAGAAATTGGGGACTATGTGGAAAAGAAGAATGATCATGTAATAAAGTTGGTGTTGAAGAAACATAGAATCACCATTGAACACTTTCAGTTGGAAGAGACCTTCAAGGTCATAGAGTCCAACCTTTTTCCTAGCCTTATCAACACCACTAAACCATGTCTCTCAGCACAACATCTGCCCATCTCTTACCTCCAGGGGTGGCGACTCAACCACCTCCCTGGGCAGGCTCTTCCAACTCCTGATAATTCCTTCAATGGAGAAATTCTTCCTAATACCCAAACTGAACCTCCCCTGACACAACTTAAGGCCATTTCCCCTTGTCCTATCATTTGCCACTAGGGAGAACAGACCGACCCCCGCCTCGCAACAACTTCCTGTCAGGTAGCTGTAGAGAGCGATAAGGTCTCCTCTCAGTCTCCTCCAGGCTAAACAACCTCACATGCCTCAACTGTTCCTTGTACAACACATGAGAGAGTAAGAGAAGGATGAAGTAAAAATGCCAAGTCATTACCGTACTAAGAGGGTATGTTTACACAAAACAGTGGCCTCTCACATTTGGCCTTTCATGAAGCATTGGGACTGACTCAAGGGGTAGTGCTACCATTTCTGGCTTAGATTATATTTGGTGATATACCAAACAAACCTGTAAATAACCAATATATAGGCTGGGAAGTGACTGGCTTGAGAGCAGCCCTGAAGAAAAGGACTTGAGGGTACTGGTGGATGAGAAGCTCAACATGAGCCATCAGTGTGCACTTGCAGCCCAGAAAGCGAATCGTATCCTGGGCTGCATCAAGAGGTGCGTGGCCAGCAAGTCAAGGGAGATGATTCTGCCCCTCTACTCCACTCTTGTGGTACCCCACCTGAAGTACTGTGTCCAGTTCTGGAGCCCACAGCACAAGAAATATATGGACGTGCTGGACCGTGTCCAGAGAAGGACCACGAGGATGATTAGAAGGCTGGAGCACCTCTCCTATGAAGACAAACTGAGAGAGTTGGGGTTGTTCAGTCTGAAGAAAAGAAGGCTCCGAGGGGACCTTATTGTGGCCTTTCAGTATCTTAAGGGGGCCTACAAGAAAGCTGATGAGGGGCTTTTTAGGATGTTGAATAGTGATAGGACTAGAGGGAATGGATTAAACCTACAGATGGATCGGTTCAGATTGAACATTATGAAGAAGTTCTTCACCATGAGGGTGGTGAAACACTGGAACAGGTTGCCCAGAGAGGAGGTGGAAGCCCCATCCCTGGAGGTTTTTAAGGCCAGGCTGGATCAGGTTCTGGGCAACCTGGTCTAGTGGGAGATGTCCCTGCCCATGGTGGGGAGTTGAAACTAGATGATCTTTAATGTCCCTTCCAACCCTGACAGTTCTATGATTCTGTGATTCTTTGATTCCAGTCACTCATTCTGTATCTTCCACGGTTTACTGACATGTGGCAGAGGGAAAATCCAGAGTTGTTCCCCCTTAAGAGGATCCCCACACCATCCAATTGCACAAGCAGATGGCCTTTGCAGGAAACGTAGCCACCAATTAAGGTCAGAAGGGAACTGTGAATCTAAAGGAAGTGGGAAGTTCTTCAGAAACTATGTGGTTAATGATAGTCATTTTCATACATACAGTGTTGGATAAGAGCATTAGCTTGAAGAAAAACCTCCCTGGTGTGCAAATAACTTCTGTCCTACTTTATCTATGACCTGAGTATGCTGTACTCCAGGGTCCACATTTTCTAAATTATTTGACAGTTGAAATCTGAGTTCATCAAGATATCATTCTCTTAAAACTTTTATAAACTCAGTGCTAGACGACCATCTCAATCTCACGGCACAAAGAGACTCACAAACTATTTGGTTTAGCAATTGTCCATTACCTGATCCACGTAAAAACTTTCACATTTGGATTCAGACAAAACATAATAAGGACACGTAGCATTACTTCCCTTTTGCAGTATTCAGAACACTCATTTAGGTCAGGAAAGACAAGGTAGAAGTTCTTCCTTTATTGATACGTTTTTAAAAATGTATTTTCTGTAAAATCCATTAAAAATTCTCTTAATACTGTCATTTTTTCCTTCATATTGTTTGTCTGTTCAAAGTAGAACAGTTTTATCTAGAAGGATAATCATAGAATCATAAAATTTTTTGAGTTGGGAGGGACCTCAAAGATCATCTAGTTCCAACCCTCCCGCCATGGCAGGGATATCTCCAACTAGATTGGGTTGCTCAATGCTCTGTTCAGTCTGGCCTTGAACACTTCCAGCGATGGAGCATCCACAACTTCCCTGGGCAACCTGTTCCTGTGCCTCACCACTCTAAGGGTAAAGAACTTCTTTCTTATACCTAGTCTAAACCTATGCTCTTCTAGCTTCCACCCATTACCCCTCATCCTATCACTACAGACCATTGTAAAAAGTCCCTCCTCAGCCTTTTTGTAGGACCCCTTCGGGTACCGGAAGGCCGCTATAGGGTCTAGCTGGAGTCTTCTCTTTTCCAGGCTTAACAACACCACCTCTCTCAACCTGTCCTCGCAGGAGAGGTGCTCCAGCCTTCTGACTATCTTGGTAGCCCTCTGGACTTGCTCCAACAGCTCCATGTCTTTCCACCAACACACCCAAATCCTTCTCCCCAGGACTACTCTCTATCCGCTCATTGCCTGGCCTGTATCTGTGCTTGCCTCAACCCAGATGCAGGACCTTACACTTGGCCTTGTTGAACTTCATGAGGTTGGCCTGGGCCCACCTCTCAAGCCTGTCAAAGTCCCTCTGGATGGTATCCCTTCCCTCCAGCATGCCAACTGCACTACACAACTTGTGCTGTTGTCAAACTTGCTGAGAGTGCACTCGATGCCACTGTCCATGTCACCCACAAAGATGTTAAATAGTACCAGTCTGTAGTACTGATCCGTTAGGGGCAGCACTTGTCACTGTTCTCCACTTGGACATTGAACCATTGACCGCAACTCTTTTGAGTGCGGTCTTCCAGTCAGTTCCTGATCCTGGTCCATCCATCAAATCCATGTCTTTCCAACTTGGAGACCAAGATGTTGTGCAGGACAGTGTCGAAGGCCTTACACAAGTCCAGGTAGATGACATCAGTTGCTCTTCCCTTGTCAATTGATTCTGTTACTCCATCATAAAAGTCCACCAGATTTTTCAGGCAGGATTTTCCCTTGGTGAAGCCATGTTGGTGGCTACCAATCACCTCCACATTTTCTATGTACCATGGCAAAGCCTTCAGAAGGATCTGCTCCATGATCTTGCGAGGGAGAGAGGTGAGACTGACTGGCCTGTAGTTACCTGGGTCTTCCTTTGTTTTCCGTTTGAAAATGGGGGTGATATTTTGCCTTTTCCAGTCAGTGGGTACTTCACCAGACTGCCATGAACTCTCAAAGATGATGGAAAGTGGCCTAGCAACTTCATCTGCCAGTTCTCTCTGGACCTGTGGATGAATCTCATCAGGTTCCCATGGACTTGTACACTTCCAGGTCCTTTAAATGGTCTTGAAATAAATTCTCATTCTTCTCTAAATATTACATCTGTTAGGATTTTCTTTTGGTGATATGGCTTAAGTATCTGCAAATATGGGAAAAACCTGCAATATGAGTATCCAATACAGTAAAAATCATAGAATCATAGAACAGTTTTGGCTGGAAGACACCTTCGAGATCACTGAGTCCAAACTTCTCCTAGCCCTATCAACACCACTAAACCATGTCCTTTAAGGCAACATCTACAGATCTTTTAAACACCTCCAGGGATCGTGAATTGACCACCTCCCTGGGCAGGCTGTTCCAATGCCTGACAACCCTCTCAGTAAAGAAATTCTTCCTAATATCCAACCTGAATCTTCCCTGTCACAACTTAAGGCCATTTCCCCTTGTCCTATCATTCACCACTAGCGAGAACAGGCCAACCTCCGCCTCACTACAATCTCCTTTCAAGTAGTTGTAGAGAGCGATAGGATCTCCCCTCAGCCCAGGGAGGTGGTTGAGTCACTGTCCCTGGAGGTATTTAAGAGACAGGTGGATGTTGCATTGGGTAAAAAAACATTTAGCCAGTTGATAAGGCTGGGATAAAGGCTGGACTCGACAATCTTCAAGGTCTTTTCCAGCTGAAACTATTCTATGCTTCTATGAGCTGCAGTGCCCACCAGGGCACACACAAGTTCTGGATGATTACTCTGTGCTCAGTGGGCAGCACTGCCTTCCCAGAGGCATCTTATATTTATGGCCTGTTCAACGCAGCGTGGCGCTGGCTCTGCCCAGGCTCCCTCAGAACCCCTCCCACCAGAGGGACAGTCCTCAGCACAAGCAAGGGCTTTTCCCAGCTCAAAAAAAAAACCAAAAAGAGCTTTTTGTTGGTTCTTTTTGCTGACGGTACCTTCCCCAGTGCAGACTTAGCTGCCCTGAAGTCGATCTCTGCAGAAAGTAATATTTCAGTTGTTACTGATGGTATCATATTTTCCGGATAATCTGTACATTATATTTATCTTTTTCATAAATATGTGGGATTAATTTTTTTTTTTTACAGAATTACCAATTAAATCAACTTTGTTTTTCCTCAATATTAATTTCATTCTCTAGTATACCAAATTTTCCTTTTTCTTGATTTTTTAAAACCAGCAACAGGAACAAAGGGAATTGTAGGTCTAAGCTTGAATTCCCATTTATAATACAAGTGTTGACCTCAGAAGAAGTAAGAATAATTTTAATGTGGTATGTTTCATATGATTTGTATTAGCTTTATAAAGGCAAATACTCACTGGCATAGATACAAAACAAATAATATTTGATCACAGATATAATGTTAATACTGTCCTGACAGATTCAGCAGCTAGTAGAAAACATTAATTATTATGAAAGTATAAAATCTGAGCTATGTCCATGCTCAGAGTTTTGGTGCTTAGTGATATGGGTGATATTGCAAAAAAAAAAAATTATTATTTTATCTGACACTTTATTTTGTTCTTATTCTTGCTATCTTTATGATTTGAACATGAAACTATAAACCCTGTCTTAAGTATGCCAATTGAACAAGTTTTTAAAAATATATACTTCGGAGGGTCATGCAGCTGGTAACTTTTGAGTCAAACCAGCTATATGATTGCTGCACACTTCATTCATCTGTAAGTGTCATTCTCCTGAGATAAGTGCAGTTTCACGTCTCTACTCTGCAAGAAACTCCACTTACTTGGACTTCCATGCCCACATAAAGCCAAAGGTCTGATGAAAGTCTTGGTTAAGAAAATTGCCCTGGAGCTAGGAGGGAGAAATTGAATTGCTTGTATAAGAAAAAATTTGGTTATGAGACCTTTTCCTCAAGCCACTTGGACTTGTCAGGGTTAGCTATCAGAGCTATCAAGGTTTTAGGAGTTTTAATGTCATATAAACCCTGTATGTGACTGAAGCTTTCAAACCTTTTGCTCAGCCACAATCCTATTTCTACAGATATGAACATTTCTCATAAGCAGAGAATATCTTCTAGTTGTGAGGCTTCACTACTGAGCATAGAGCTCAGAGTATGTTTTATGAAAAAAAAAAAAAACAGAAAAAAATGAAAACCAGAAAAAATATTACTTTATTGCAAAGACTTGGAGAAATTTGAGTATTTAAGGCTTCACTATATAGCCAGAATGACTCTCAAATATCCTTTTAAGGGAAGACTCTTAAGACATAGCTGAACTAAGAACTTTGGCACCATGAATCGACTGGGAACACTTTCAGACACATTAGGGAAAGGAGGGTGTTTTAAAATCTGTGAAAAATCTCTCACTAAATCTTCATCAGATGACATTGCTCCTGAGAGAGTGAGGGGATCAGTATTCAGAATGACCACTTTGATAAGTAACAAATTCTTTGGGATTCTGAGGGTTCAGAAATCCTCCTGAATACCTTTTTACACAACAAACAACCTTTTCTGATTACACTGATTGCTAGGAGACAATTCTTTGGCAACTTGGATGTCAGCTCTCCGTCTGGACTCTGAAGCTTCTGAAGGTTCACATGCTGTTACTTTTCGAGTACATGAAATATGTCCTAGGGAGCTGGAAAAATGTAAAGATTTCCACTTCCTCGTTTGCTTACTTGTCAAACCCTTTGGTAAGGAGCACATAGTTACTATTGGTAACCTTCCAAAAAAAGCTAAAAGAATTGCTTAATTGTGAATATAATACCCACTGTCATGTCTATGACTTTAATCAAAAGCAGATGAGTAGGCATGAGTACAGAGAATCAAACAACTATAGATGATACTTCCACTATGTGTTTTACTATCCTTCAGGTGTTTACAACACAGGAATTCCTTGAGCCAAAAAACTGTTTTCATGTTTTCAGTAGTCATCAGTGGATTTCTCCTGTATGATTTTGTTCACTGTCTCTGGAAATAGAAGAAACTTCGTAACAGGGAATTTAATATTTTTTCAGCACATTTTATAAAGAATCTGGTAACTATTAACCCAGATCAAGCCGAAGCAAAGAAGTAAATAAGATAAAGATGCTTACACCCCCAAAAAATGCTGTGATATTTTGTTACACATCACAGTAGCAAGATGAGGTATGGGTGAGCAAGTGAAGGAAAAATGTAGGTAATCTACTAGATGAAGATTAGGATAGGGAATTCTTCCTCCATTCAGTTGACTGATTGTAGTCTTTCCTGAAACAAACCTTTCATAAATATATTTTTTAGATATCTTACACTTCAAAGAGAACATCATCCTGAGAGAGCTAGTCTCCTCTTCAGAGTTCTTCCATGTGTCTGCATGCATTTAATGTTTTTGTCCAAAGCAAGTTTACTTCTTAATTTTCTTAGACAGAGTCCATCCATTCTCCTTAATTAAAACACATACTGCCTCACTTCCTCGCTCTCTTAGAAAGGTGAATATCTTTTTGTTAGAACAAGTGTCATCTCCTTAACTGACTGACGATAACTTCAAATTACAAACTCTTCCCCTTCGTGTCATGACATAGTATATATGTTCCATTATGACTCTAATTCTGGCTCTTATTTATCATTCTCAGAGATAAACTGACATATTTTATTGCAGGCCTTCATCTGACATCAGATACAACAAGTATTTGTAATGACTATCTTTTTTCAAGCTTGCTGTAGAAAAAATTGCAATACATTTTGGCAGGATTTTAACACCTAGATATACAGACTGTTTACACCCTGTTGCAACATAAAGGACTATAAATTCTGTCACTTCAATCAAAATTTTCCAAGAACCATTAGAAAAGAGTTATGGTACACATTAAGATCACCCTAGTTTCTAGTTTCACATCTAAGTCTCCAGCTGTTTTACAGCACCTTGGGGGCTCTTAAACTGGTGTATTAAGTCATTCACATTGATAGAGAAAACATCAATGGTTGCTTCTGTAGTTTGTGAATCCAAAAATAAATTGATCTGAAATGTGAAAGATCCTATTCTAGAATGTCAAAGAACCATTTCCTGATGTAGTTAGAAAAACGTTTCTCTGTTATACTGTAATTCCACTCTATGGGAAGAGATTACATTTCAATTTGCAGAATTCTTTCCCAATGTACACCTTTATAGGCGGAGAGCTGAGCTCCTTTCCGAATCTGTCTCCATAGTTAAACTTTTCAATGTTGGATATTACAGTCTCTTTTGATAAACAGGATCTGATATCATAGAATCATACAATGGTTTGTGATGGAAGGGGCCTTGAAGGTCATCCAGCTCCAACCCCATGGGCAGTGGTACCTTCCACTAGACCAGGCTGTTCAAAACCTTGTCAAATCTGGCCTTGAACACTTCCAGGGAGGGAGCATCCACGACTTAACCTATTTGGAAACAGAAAGACACAGTTTTTGAAGTCTGATATGAATCAGTATAATTTTGATGCTTCTGGTAAAATGTATTTTGGGGACAATATACTTCTGAACATGAAATTCTGTAATTTCTAGTGCTCAAAAAATATTTGCCTCCACATATGAAAATTCTTTTTTTGACAAAATTGGGGAAAATTAATTATTTTCTTTTTTCCTGGACCTTTTTCATTTCCCTACTATGCCTCTTTTTGTCACTATTACTAACCAAAAGTGGAAGAAGAGAAAGACAGAAGGCAAAACATGAAACACAGAGATTGCATAAAAGATTTTTTTTTCCTAAATGAGAAACATTTTAAAATCATTTTGGTAGAAATTAATTAAAGTTACCTAAGCTTTCTCTTAAAATTATAAAGTTTTCCATATATTTTTCTCATTATTAAACATCTCTATTTTATGCCTTGCTGGATAGAAATGAAACTAAGGGTGTACACAGTTTAAATCAGGTTCTGAATGAACATTGATCTGTATGGGAATAACGGAACTGTTAAAATACAGTCACATGATTTGTTTTCAGTTACTAACAATACTGACAAACAAAATGTCCTTTCCTTCTGTGTATGTAAGCTTGTATGACAAAACACATCCTCTCCTTCTCCTCAGCCTGTCCACAATCATTCTCCATGACTTTTTCCATCATAAGGTTGTGTTTTCCTCTAATGTCTTAATGTTGAAGAAGTCAGTATCATAGAAGCTGAACAAGTTTAACTGGAATAAAATATGAATGAAAGGCTTCTGGAATACCTATACTTGTTTGTAAAGCATAATACCTCATCTCGGAGACAACTCAGTGAAACCTGGAGCTTTTGAGTTATCAGAGAAAAAGGTAAAAACCAGAAATGATGATGTGGAAATAAGGAAACCCCTTTTAATGTGAATAGCACAACTATCTTATAAGACACTGATTACTGCATGTTTTAGAAAATTAAAATCAAAGTACTTGTATAACTTTTTATTTCTACACACACTTTTTTGTATCCATGACAAGAGAAGTGGAAAACAACTTTCATAAAATATTCTCAATTTTCTTATTGACAAATTATTATACAATTATTTTGCAGTAAACCACAAATAATCAAATATATTGATAAAACCTTTGAAATCTCTCAGCTGAATCTGGTCTTGTTTAGTTGAGTTCAATCTACATTGGGTCTAGAATCTCTAGGTAGAAAACTTAAGGGTAAGAGAGATTCCAAGAGAGAAGCTTGTTAAGCTCATAAATACAAATTTAGGATCTTCACTGCAGACATTTATTTCTGAAAGCATTATTATTACTATTATTATTATTATTATCATCATCATTATCATTATCGTTGCTGCTGTTGTTGTTATTATTTTATTTTATTTTATATTATGTGTTTGTTGTTATTATTATTATTATATTATTAAAATATTATTATTGTGATGATGATGATCACAGAATCATAGAATTGTCAGGTTTGGAAGAGACCTTAAAGATCATCTACTTCCAACTCCCCTGCCATAGGCAGGGACATCTTCCACTAGATCAGGTTACTCAGAGCCCCATCCAGCCTGGCCATAAAACTTCCAGGGATGAGGATGATGATGATGAAGGTAGGCAGTTGTGAATCATGTCTGCTTATATTAGACATTTTTGTCCACTGTCCATAAAGAAAAGACAGTCCCCATTAGTTGGTCACCTAATTAACTGAATCTCTTTCACTGAGCTTGTAGGGAAAAAACTGACAGCATCAAGCTTTTTTTCTTCAGTGTGTTCAGCTGATGGGCATGAGGGAAGAGGGTTTTACACAAATTTTATACAACTTCTAGAGCATTTATCTCACAAGCAGAAAACTTAATCTGAAGTCTAGGCAAACTGTGGAGACAAACTCCGAGGTTTATATCCAAGTTTATGCAGGCTTGAAATCTTCTCCCCACAGGCAAAAAGGCCAAGGCCATCATGCCATGAAATACCCTGAAAAGAAACATTTTTTTACTCTTCTATTGATGCCAAGATGTATTAGCCAAGAAAAGCAAACTGCTCAAAAGGTAATCTGTCCAGAAACTAATGGACAGAGGTGTGAGGTTCTGCTCTTTTTGTTTCAGAGTTAGTATTATTGTTTCTCTTTTTAAATCTTGCAGTAGCCTAGTGTAAAGTTCAGGTAGAGGAAGTAGAGCTAAGTGCAAAACCTAAGATCTGCTCCTTGCTCGTGGATCAGATTTCCTTTTGCTAGCTCCTCATTTCATTCTGTTATTCTGATACATCTGGCTGTATAACCTCAAGAGGAAAGTTGTATTTGTTTTTTCCAAGGTGTATCTTTGTCCAGTCACACTCTTCAAATGTGGACTTAACCTTTTCTATGCACAGCTTTCAATCCTCAGCAATCAGCGCTCATTTATGCAAAAAGATCATTAGTATGCTCCCCTTTTTGGAAAAAAATTAGCCAGAACAAATGCAAAGTGGACAAAGGAACCTCACATTTCTTATTAACTTACTTTATAGACAATAGAAGACTCCTGGACATGATGTGTATGACATTTTCTAGCTGTGTAAATTGAGGTTACCAGTCTTTCTCTCTCTGGCAAATTAAAAACCCTAAAGCAGCCTCATCTCATCACTCAGTTCCAGAGTGGAGACACTTCATCAGTTACTGAAACAGTTGGAGGGGAATCATGCATCAAAACAGTCAAGGAAAGTGATTTAGTTGAGAAGTAATGAGGTTGTCTCCATGGCTATATAATTTTTTGTATCATTACAAGTAAAGTAGTAATGTTGGAAGGAAGGGAAAGACAGTCCATTTAAGGCAACATCAAGACAAATAAAAATAATCTCAGACTAGCTCCTGAATTAAGCAGATTGTATTGTTCTCTGTCAATCCTCAGAGACACCGGTATTATTTGGATCATTTCATTGGTGGTCAGACACTTAAATTTAGAGAAACAGAAATAATCGAGTACAATAGTATTCTAATGGTTGGGACTGTAATACACTCTAAATTTATGTCAAATTTATGACTTCAGTTTTATGTGTTCAGTCCAAGATATAACTTCACCTTCTTAAGTGACTCATGCATTTTTGAGTAAATATATGACTATATGTCCGAAAAATGTCCAGAAAACACAAAGGGACAGAGACTTGTGGGCTAAAACTGCGGACTGTTTTTTCAGGCATGTTCATAAAGTTTCCTTTTCTATTATTTGAACTTCTGTGGGTTTCCCTGTAGGATGAAGTGGGCAAATCCATCACTTTCAGCATACAGCCCACTTAAATCTATACTTAAAGTTCCTTCTTTACACATATGGCAGTTTTAAGACAAGCTTACAATAGAACTTTAAAATATCTGAATATCAATCATTCGGTGAAAAACAATTGGAATTACTTGGTTATTTTAGTAATTTATGTCTGGAATCAAGTATTTTAAGCCTTTTTAAAATATACTGTCTTGTACTTCTGAAAAGAAGTTCTGCTTTATTGACAGTTATTTTTTGTGCTAGACCAAAAAAAAAATCTTGTGTCATTAGTTCTTGTAACAGGTGTAGGTGCCCAGGTGTGACTGTGTGGACATGACCCACTCAAATGGCTCTGGTGCATCCACCACAGGACACGGATGACAGTAAGGAAAAAATGTGAGGAAAGCAGACTGAGCACAAAGGTGAGAGAAGAAAGAGGGTGAGGATGTGCTTCAAGTGCTGGAGAAGAGTTTCTCCTGCAGCCTGTGGAGGATCCCGTATCAAAATGTCTCTCTATCTTGACCCATGATTTTCCTCATCCTATTGTATCTCCCTGTCCTGATGAGGAAGAATAGTGAGCAGCTGTATCTCCCTGTTCTTATCTCAAATCATGGGCCCTTCGATATATTTTCTTCCCCTATCTAGTAGAGATGGGGAGGTGATAAAGCAGCTGTGTGGTCACATGACCCGTGACCAGGGTCAAACCGCAACAAAGATCTATCTTATATCTAATTCCTATTCTAAAATTGCAGAAAATAAATGTTTACCAGAAATTTAAAAATAAAACTCTGCTTTCTATTCAATTTAAACTCAAAGAGGTACAAAGAAGGAGCTAACAGACTGATCAGGGAATGGAGAACCTTTCATACAAATAAAGGGGATTAAACAAGGCAGGTTAAAATCTAATGTGAACTCTTCAAGGGGACTGCTGTATAAACATTTCAAAGGAAGGGAAGGGACACAGAGAAAAGCTTATTTATTTGTTTGTTTGTTGTTTTCCTTACAGAAGACAATCTCACTGTGGTGTCGATATGAGTACAGGAGTCTGGAAAATCATAGAACTCTAATCACCAGAGTAGTAAGGTTCTGGAGTACATTTTCCACTTCAAATAAAATTAATAATAATGCATATACATAATAATTAGCCTGTTATCTGGATGGTACATGAGAAGATTTACATAAAAGGAGATAAAGCTTGGACTTGATGGTACAAAGTTTTATTTCTTTTTAACATCTTTTCAGTTTATAATTTTTTCTGAAAATAAGGAGTTCTTCAAGTACACTGGCATACATTCAGTCCCAGTGAATATGACACCCAAGAGAAAGGGTTCACAATCTGCCCTTAATTATTTTTTAAAACATATTATTCCATCCTTCACAGAGGTTGCTTTCCATTCAATCTCAGATCAGTATGGAAACTATATTCCCCCTATTTTTTTTTTTTTATAAAACACAATGACTTAATTTAGCTAAACATCAAGAAAATAGATTTATTCTCCTGGAAGGAAAATGGATAATTAAATCTTCCATGAAAATGATGAAGTTGTATTGAGGAAAAAAAAAAAAAGTCTAATGAGAAACATTTAATTGCCATTTAAGGGCCATGTTAGAAGAATATAGATCAAAATATTTGGCTTGCATAATTAAGATGGGCCAAACCAGAAAAATCTAGCACTTAGGTAAGAGGTAGATACCCACACAGAATAAGTCACCTCTGCTTGGTTATGTGTCTTTAAGCTTGTGACAGCAAATATCACTGGGAATGACATTACAGAATCACCATGCTGCTATAATTCCAGTTTTCACATGACATGTGGCTTCTTTTACCATTTCCCTTAAAACAGGTCTAAAAACGGGGAAGAGAAAAAACTACAGAAGTTTGTATTTTCGTAATTTCACTTATAACTCCTACTAAAATGCCTTCTGTTTCTGTGAAATAGTAGTAATATACTGAGTCTTCTACACTCATTTTTATCCCCTTCTTTGCCTTTGCTGTTGGGCAATATTAGGCTATTGCTGCTCTGGAAATTAGCTTGCAAAGGCTGCTTTATTGCTCTTCACTGAACACCTTCCCACAGGGACCTTTAGTGTCACCTCGGTAATGCAACTAGCTGCCTCTAGTCCAGTGCCTGGAATCCAACATTTATTTTTACCTTTGATTGTATTATTTTCTTGTGAAGTCAGAAATTATTTGCAAAAGCTTGGCTTGAATTCTGATTTTTGTAGTGCTGCATATTCTTACTGGCATCAACTGAAGTTTTTGGTGATGGGAAAGATGCAAAGAGAAGAAGTCTCTGGGAAAAAAAAATAATTAAAAAATTATGTCAAAACTCTATTATATTTACTTTAAATCCAACATGTATTTAGTTAAAGCAATAGTGTGCACACTGGTTCTAAATAAAGTAAAAAGTTATAATGCCCAAGGCGAAAAGCATATCAGTTCTCTCATTATTGCATGTTAAGAGAGAAGAAGAACTAAGTAAGGGGAGCATAGAGGGATCCTTTCTAATTTAATTCTGAGTAAAATCTGTATCAGTTTTAACCCATTGAATTTAAAAAACAGCCTTGGGAACTCAGCATTGCATTGAAACTGAGTATTTATTCTATAGTATAGACAACCACACATTTTCCTAGACAAATTTTTGGATCAGTTCCATTTAGTCTCTTGACCATGTTAGGAGGCAGATAAGGGATTTGGTTTGGATTTGGATACTGATATTTAAATAAAACTGCATTTGAATTAAAGATGACAAAATACTTCGTTTATCATCCAGGCTATATATTTGCGACTCACTAGTGGAAGACGATTCATTGTAGAGAAGATAAATCAAGACTAAATCTAGAGAGGTTTTGTGACTTTACAGTGTTGTTGAGTTTGGGACCTCCCCCCCTCCAGCCCCCACCCTGGCCCCTCTCTTTGTGTTGTTCTTTGCTAGATTTCGATTAATCTGATTTCAAATCACTTTCTGATGGGACTACAATACATTGCACAGAATGACCAACGTCTATACACATATTTTTCACTCCCAGTGGTCACTAAAATTTTGTGACTATTATAGAAATACTCCACTGTGCCTTTATTTCACCTCAGCATTTCTGATATTTAGAATATGTGAGGTAGCACTGAGCTTTTGTGCCTGACTACAGATCAGATTTGTTCCTCCCTTCCTTGGTTTGAAGGCATCTTAATATGTCTCTAACTTCAGTAAGCCTGTGGCACAGTCACTTTCCCTCTTTCAATGTCCTTTGTTTCAGAGGGGCAAATCATTACATGCTTTCATAGCTTTTTCAGTCCTACTCTATTCTACTCTGAATACTAAGATTCAGGGCTTTCCTTGCCATTTCCACAACGTTTAGCCATTCTATTTCCAGATGTGGGATACAGAGAATCACGTAATGTCTTGTTTTTCTCTCCATTCATGACAGATTAAATGAGAATTCAGGGTGCAGGGGTATGTTATTCATTACTCCATGTGTCCAAGTCAAGGCGAAGACAAGTTAAGTATCTCTTTATATTCAGAAGAATACTCCCAGAGTAAGCTCTTGCTTTTAGTGTACCCAAGGGTAGAATTCATCTCACTTAACTTTAAACACCTACTGTATGGAAACTGCCTGTGTTCTTGTTATGTAGCCTCATCTTACAGTTAATGAGAGGAACAAGTATTTCTAGGGTGCAGTTCATCTCATTCAAAAGCAGTTGAGTAAAATAGGACAGATAAACCATGCCTTAGAGTAGCCTATTTCTCTGTTTATTTTTGACTATAAAAAAAAGTTTAAATTACTATCTCAGATGAGGATTTCTACATCTAAATAAATCCAGTGTTAGGGCAGCTGAAACTCACCTTCATTGTTTTGATCATACTTTTCTTCACAGAAGAAAAAAAGAAAATTTGTCATAATTTGTCAAACATCAAACTATTGCATTCTTTTTTTTTTTTTTATATAGTTCATATGTCTTTCCATAATGAAATGGTACTTATATAGTAATGGAGTTTTGCTGATCACATAGTTACTGACCACTTTGGTGTTTGACAGGAAAACCTCACCATGTCCTTAACCTTTTTATTCCATTGTTCTTAATGCAGACACTACAACAACATAGCCCTATTCTGCAAATCTATTTTGGAATTTTTCATTCCATTTATGGTAACAACAGTTGAATAGTCTACAGGAATGTCTATTATTTTGTTTTAGTATAGAAATAAAACCCATCTTTTATATTTAGCCTGAAAAGTGTTGCTGAGGAGTTATACCACAACATAAAAAATAGGAATAATTTACAGAGATGTTTTGTTCCTGTATGGTAAAGAACATTTTTCTTCAGCCCCTGATATACGAAGGTCTAAAAGATCAATTCTTTCTTCATGCAAGTTGCTCATAAAGCTAACTTTTTTTTTTTAAATTCTATTAGCTTTTTTTATCAAAGATCTGCAGGTGTTTTGACGTATGCAGTAAAAGATCTATTTAGCAGTCATAGTGACTGCAAACATCAGAAAGGGTTGAGGACAAAATTCCCGAAGATGTGCTTCAATGCATCCTTTTGCTTCAATCTATTCAATGCTTACCTATGTATATGTTGTTTTTTCAATCCACAGAAGTCTTAATTAGCACTTAATGGATCTTTCATGTTACATGGAAATTTCACATATGCTTGTTGTATAATTTTATTCGCATAGTAATGCATGAATTCATTTTACATTAACCTCAACAACAACCGAAATGTGATTGCTCATTTCCATTAACTTAGATCACTTTGTTACTAAAGAAGTCTAATGCTACAGACTTATATGATTTTTTAATTACCTGTTTATAGTACCAGAGGTGTTCTTAGAAGCAGTTTTCCCAACCTATGAAGCTGGGTCAGGCTGATATTAATGTGGTGCTTGTGATTTACTTGGCAAACAACTTAACTTTTCTGAACAGCATTATCAAGTTACATATTTATGCAAAATTTCAAGACATCTAAACTCACAATTTTTCCCCCGATTGCTTTACAGAACACATCAAATAAATTTAGCATACATGAAGAACACATATTATCTAAGTACTTCATAAAGATCAATACCTGGAACATGCCTATTTAGAGGTATCTTTTCCTCTCAGGCCCTGTTTATTACAGGGAAGTTATTTCTAATTAACTCCTGAGAAGTATCTCTTTGACAACATTTTTGAAACACTAGATAAAAGTGATAGGATGCAGTACATTAAATAGCTAAAAAGACGGGGTAATAAAAAAAAAATTAGATTGTCTTGTCTAATAACAGATATCTTCCCTGCAGTAACAAGCTTTTGTTTGAAGTGAAGAATATCTACTGGACATGGAGTTTATTCCATGTTTCCTCACAATTTGCTATAATTACTAAGTATCCAGTTGAAAAATCTACAACTACTGCGGCAATTTTCTTTTACTTAATTCTTCAGCTTAATACTTCACCTACGAGCACTAGTTCTAGTTATGCTTTCTCTACTACATTAAAAGCCTTCAAGTATCAGATATCGCCTTCTCCAAATAATATGCTTAGTTCATATTCTCTTGTCCTTTTAAAATAACATATATATTTCTATCATGTATCATATATATTTCTTTCTATTTATAAATATTTTCATGGCATTTAGTAGGTGGTATATTTCTATCTGATTCCTAAGCCCTATATTATTTACTGATTGGATTTTGTTTCCTAGAACTACTAAGAGGAGATGACTCTACATACTTATGCAGAAAACATGTGAAAACAAAAGTTTGGAAGACAAAAGGGTTTTGTGCAGGTGATCACATCTAGGTCTTTAAAGCTATTGAAGTTTAACTTCCTCTGCTGCTCCAGATAGATATTAGTATTCTGTTGATTTTAATCCCATATAATATCTCAGATTCTGTGATCCTGTGAGAACTAATTAGATACCTATATGTGGGTAACCAAAGTGTTGAAATTCTAGATACCTGCAGACTGATAAGATTTCAAATACCTTTGACACATATTGCAGTGTTTTGTATTTCAAGGACTAGAAATCTTAGAAAGTCACAAATCTGACACCATACTAATATAAATAAAAACAGTGCTAAAAGCTCAAGAGAGACAGGGAGCTGCTTGAGAGAGTCCAGCACAGAGCCACAAAGATGATTAAGGGAGTGGAACATCTCCCTTACGAGGAAAGGCTGAAGGAGCTGGATCTCTTTAGCTTGGAGAAGAGGAGGCTGAGGGGTGACCTCATTAGTGTTTATAAATATGTCAAGGGGGAGTGTCAGGAGGACGGAGTCAGGCTCTTTTCAGCGATGTCCAATGACAGGACAAGGGGCAATGGATATAAGCTGGAGCATAGGAGGTTTCACAAAAATATTAGAAAAAGCTTTTTCCCTGTGAGGGTGACAGAGCACTGGCACAGGCTGCCCAGGGAGGTTGTGGAGTCTCCTTCTCTGCAGATATTCAAAACCCGCCTGGACACGTTCCTGTGTGACCTACTGTAGGTGATCCTGCTCTGGCAGGGGGGTTGGACTAGATGATCTTTTGAGATCCCTTCCAACCCTTAACTTTCTCTGATTCTGTGATTAATAAGCTACATCCTCTCAAATTTTGACATTAATTACTGGGCAAACTACTTTAAATTAGTGTACTTTGAAAATGAGTCAAGAGACTAATAACAATAAAAAATACATCATAAACTCACCTTTGTATGTTGTCATTTAGTCTTTAGTATTTATGATAATAATTTTTAAACTTGATTCAAGATATTTCACATGAAGGGTCAAGCTCTAGTAATAAGAAACCTGGCTTCCTGTGTTTGCAATTCTTATCTTCCATGGCTATAGGGAGTAGCCATGGAAATTCATGTAGAACTTAAGCTGAATATTGCTTATGTTGTTCAATGCTGCAGTTTAGAGAAAGAATTACAGAAATTTAATTGAATTTAGAATTCTGCTGAGGCAAAAAGTGAATAGGAATGTAGAAACTAAATTAAAATGTCAAGATTCTGCTTTTTCAGGTTTTTGTAAAAATATAAATCTAACAAATATTTCCACTTAAGAACATGGGGTAAAAATCTTGAGCCTTTTTAATTTTTCTTTGGGTCAGTTTATTAAGAATGGTAAGTTATCCAATCACACTGAGCAATATATTGCTATTCAAAGATGAATGGGTTGGTAAAATATTTATTGCGGCTACTACAAAGTTTTATTTTAAAAGAGATCTCTGACAAGTAAATCCCTAAAACCCCATGAACCCAGGAAAAAATATGAGGGTTTACAACAAAAAAGAAAAACGTTCAAAGGGGATGAAATGTACCAGCTGTAGGTCATGTAAAGTGACTGAGAGTTCATGAAATCTTATTAAGCAGAAAAGCTCCTAAACGATGAAAGGATTGACTGGGTTAAGCTCAGTGTTTCAAAAGTAGTTGCCTTACTTTTTTCTCAAGGCTAGTTAGTTTTTACAAAATTAAGTTTATTCTGCTTCTCTGTTCAATTGTCCTCAAAGAATATTGAACGTAACATTCAAGACCTCAGCAGTGTCCTTAACAAAATGTAGTGTTTCTCAAGTCCAAGGTTGAAACAGTGTAAGTCAAACATTCCCAAATTCAACTCTGTTAAAGTACTTTGCCACACTATGTAGATCTTGTTTCCATTTACAATAATTAAAACTCAAAAATCACATCTAG
This sequence comes from Trogon surrucura, assembly GCA_020746105.1. Classification (NCBI taxonomy): domain Eukaryota; kingdom Metazoa; phylum Chordata; class Aves; order Trogoniformes; family Trogonidae; genus Trogon; species Trogon surrucura. The sequence continues at coordinate 38,013,684 of CM036617.1, forward strand.
ATGTCCTAAAGGTGCTTCAAATAGATAAAGGAAAAGACCTTTCGTAATATTCCAGCAGTCTTGGATAAGGAGCTTCTTGAAGAAAAAGACACTTGAGTAAAAAACAAAACAAAACAAAACAACAACAATAACAACAAAAAGGTCAATGGGAATATAGTGTTTCAACATAAATATGTATGCACTTCAGACTAAAGAGTTTTCTGGAATTTCATTGGAACACTATATTATATACACATAATTTTAAGTTCCATGAAGTCGTGAGTATATAATGGGAAAAAAAGATTAGGAATTTGTTGATTCATTGCCCTTTTTCGAGCTTCTCATGGTTTCTGTACTGGAAAAAAAAAGCTGCATCAAGGAAGATAAGAAGTATTTTAATAATATATACTATTTTCCCACAGAAAAAAACACAGAAACAAATCCCAAAGAACTACTATGCACAGCAAATGACATTCCAGAGATGAAAGGGTTAATTACTACTAAAAATGACAAGTACGGTTTTTGTTTCATGGTAGTACCACTGTTAATTTTCAAAGCACTGTTCATTTCCAAAGCCCATTTGAGTTTCAAATGAAACACTTCGTAAAAAGTTGGAAAGTGTCATCACCAAGAACACATCTTTCCTCACCGAGAAAAGTGATTTAAGATGTGACTAATTAAAAACATTTATCATCTTTCTGTTCTCTCCTTTTTTTTTTTTTTTGTCCTTAACTACAATGCAATCATTTTAGTGACTGATGTCTTCAAATTCATGTGTTTAATTTAGTCATATGACTAAAAATGAGTTAAGTACTTAGTGGATAAAACACTTCACTGAATGTTAAAATATTACCGTGTGATATATTATGTGCATTCTTTTATCTTGTATAATGTTCATATAAAGATATATAAAATTTTCTCTTTGAATACGTGTTGTTAAGTAAGTGCATATATGCTAACCTATACAGAATACTACCTGCAAATAGTAAATGTAATATACTATTTCACTATCATCATAAGTAAAATTTTTAAGGATTTAAGGTTTAAAATATCAATGAAATGGTTAATGCCCAAATGACTCAACTTCTGTTAGAACTGAATGGTATAGACAGATTCCAGAGAACAGCTTTGTCTCATGGCTAGTTACTTGAATTTTTTATTTTCCTTCCCCGGTATGAATCACTTTATATCACACCTGGTATCCAGAAGAAATCTTAGCTTTCCCTTATGTAGCCGTTGTTGAAAAAAAAACAACCAACAACCCCGACTCTAGCTGTCTTAGTGAATCAGAAATTCTAATCAAAAGTCAATATGTGAGCATAACAGGATATAGAAAATGAAACACAATTTTAGAATCATAGAATGCGTTGGGCTTCAAGGGGCCTTTAAATGTCATCTAATCTAACCCACCTGCAGTGAGCAGGAACATCTTTAACTAGATCAGGTTGCTCAGAGCCCCATCAAGGCTGACCTTGAATGACTCCAGGGATGGAGCCTCCACCACCCAGTGGGCAACCTATTCCAGTATTTTACCACCCTTATTGTATAGAACTTCTTCCTGATATCTAATCTAAACCTACCCTTCTACAGTTTAAAACCATTTCCCCTCATCCTGTCACTGTACGCCTCATAAACAGTCCAGCCCCAACATTCCTTTAGGTTCCCCTCAGGTACTAGAAGGCCGCTGTAAGGTCTCACTGGAGCCTTCTCTTCTCCAGGCTGAACAAACCCGACTGTCTCAGGCTGTCCTCATAGCAGAGGTGCGTCAGCCCTCTGACTGTATTTACGACCCTCTCCAACAGGTCCATGTCCTTTTTTTTGTGTTGAGGGCTCCAGAACCGGACACAGTACTCCATGTGAGGTCTCACCAGAGTAGAGTAGAGGGATAGAATCACCTCTCTTGATTTGCTGGTCACGCTTCTTTTGATGCAGCCCAGGACGTGATTGAGAACCTCAGCCTTCTCCTCATCTGTTGTTACTAGCTTGCTGTCCATGCTCATCAGAGGGAGTACACTTTCTTTAACTTTCCTTTTCTGGTTCACATACCTGTAGAAGTCCTTCTTATTATTCTTTGCATCCCTAGCCAGATTTAGCTCCAGCCACATTTTGGCCTTCCTGACCTCATAATAGTTATCTTGGTAAATGCTACAGAAAAAAAGTTGAAATTTGCAGTTTGATCTACCAACAAAAAAAATAGATATTTGATCTCTTTCTACGGGTTACCTTCACTGAGGAGTGGAAGTTAGATATGTATTTTAATAAGATCTATTTAGAATGTAAACAAAATTGAGAAGCAGTTTATAGGGGCTGGATGCCAGACTTAATTAGTATTATCTTGCAGAAGATATGAGAATTCAAATTTGATTCAACAGAAGACAGAAATTAATACACAGAAGTGAAAACATTTATTTAAAAGAACTGAATAAATAATACAAGAAGTTTCACAAGTCAAGATGTGATTGAAGGTTGTTTGGTACAATTATCAATTCTCTTTACAAAACTCGCGGTCATTCAAATGAACATATCGAACTGCAGATGTAAAATAGATAAAGAGAATTAATCCCTTTCCAATGCAGGATGTTGAAAACTTAAAAAAAAAAAAAAAATTATCTGTTTTAAAAAAGAACTAGAAATGTTCATAGATTAGTAATTCAGGGAAGATTATTGATTACATAGAAATCATATTAAGAAGTCCTTGAGACAAAACCTGTTCGACCTTGGAGAATAATCTGAGTGTTTTCGCTACATATTTGCCCTACCCTTACACATGTGTACATGTGGCACTCAGGGACATGGTTTAGTGGTGGACCTGGCAGTGATAATTTTGCAGTTAGACTCAACCATCTTTAAGATCTTTTCCAACATAAATAGTTCTATGATTCTTCCCTGAACATCCACTTATGGGCACTGCAAGGGACAGGATGCAAACCCACGCAGACAGGCTGCTTAATGTGGTTCATTTGTAGTGTTAACAGCAGAGTTAGTAACAGTGGCAAAGCAAAGTCCATTATTTTTTTTCCAGCTCATATTACATTAATTCAGTCATTTAGTTCTGCGAAGATATAACCAAGGTCTTTGGGGAAATGTTTTACTGCAGGCTTCGCCCATGACATTAAGTTAACTGAAGTTCATTCATACTGTCCAAAAGATCATACAAAATGTTAAACCAGAATAACTAGTATGATATTATGTCAGTTTAATCAGTTTATGAAAAAGTTCATACAGTTCATTACATTCATTGATCCAGGATGTCCTTTCTAATCATGTTCCAAACATGTTTCCACTTTTAAAAGAAGATTTTTAAATTATATCTTTTAATTATGTTGCTTTTATTATGTTATAAAACAAATATATTGAGGAGTGTATTAGTGAGAGCTATGTGAACCATAGTGTGGTCAATCCTATGCTCTCATAATTCAGAGACAGATATTAAAGACAGCTCTATTACATAGAATTATTTCTTTAACATTTATGGATTTACCACAAGGAACTAAAGAGACTTTAACCTTCAAAACATACAATGGTGACACTCTGAACTCTATGATGAAGTCTGCACTCTAGAATGTCCCATTTTTGTTCTGCCTTTACTTCATAGTATCCTAGTGTCGGGATTTTATCTCACAGTAACTATACCCAGTCGATCAGTTGAGATAATTTTTATCTTGTTAAGAAGTATAAGAAATCTCCAGTGCAAAATTCCCATCAAAGGCATATAAAGTTCATCCATATAACACTCAATGATCATAGTTCTGCCAAAATTAACATTTGTATATATTATGCTACTTATTATTAACACAATAACTCCAAATATCTTATTTTGTAGACCAGAAAATTATTTAATCAAGTGATTAATGTCTCCTTAACCAAGTTTTATTATTAGATTAAAGCCTTATTCTGATACAAATGATCATCAGGGTCTCTGGTAGTCTGTTTGTATAATGACAAGAGTGCCTAAATCATCAACACTAATAACTATAGCATAGCTGTTCTGTGTATCTAAGTATCCCAATAGGTTTTTCAAGGTATTCTCCTGGGTTTGTTTTCGGGATTGCCTGTTTGGTTGGTTTCGACTAAAATACGTATAAATCAGACTTAGGATAATCGGTTAAGTTAAAGACGCATTAGAGAAAGCAATATAATATGACTTAATGATAAAAAGGAAATACTTAATCATGAAAAGGTAAAAGGACATATAACAGCTTAAACAGGCAGTATTATACTTAAAGATTACAAGAAATAAACTAATTATTTATCGGCAGATAAAACTAACACCAGAGGCAATGTAGGCCCACTGATGAATGAGGTGGGTGCCTTGGTGACAGAAGATACAGAGAAGGCAGAGTTACTGAATGCCTTCTTTGCCTCTGTCTACTCTGCCAGAGGCTGTCCTGAGGAGCCCCGTTCCCCTGAGGCCCCACAGGAAGTCAGGGCAGTGGAGGAGTTTGCTTTAGTCGATGAGGACTGGGTTAGGGACCAGTTAAGCAATCTGGACATCCATAAATCCATGGGTCCAGACGGGATGCATCCACGGGTGCTGAGGGAGCTGGCTGATGTCATTGCTAGACCACTCTCCATCATCTTTACCAAGTCTTGGGAGACGGGAGAGGTGCCTGAGGACTGGAGGGAAGCAAATGTCACTCCAGTCTTCAAAAAAGGCAAGAAGGAGGACCCGGGTAACTATAGACCGGTCAGCCTCACCTCCATCCCTGGGAAAGTGATGGAACGACTTATCCTTGGTGCCATCTCAAGGCATATCAGGGATAAGAGGGTCATTAGAGACAGTCAACATGGCTTCACCAAAGGGAAGTCGTGCTTGACTATCCTCATAGCCTTTTACGAGGATATAACAAGGTGGATAGATGATGGCAGAGCGGTGGATGTGGTCTACCTGGACTTCAGTAAAGCATTTGACAGTCTCCCACAGCATCCTTGCTGCTAAACTGAGGAAGTGTGGTCTAGACTCTCGGGTAGTGAGGTGGACTGTGAACTGGCTAAGGGGAAGAAGCCAAAGAGTTGTGGTCAATGGGGTGGAGTCTGGTTGGAGGCCTGTATCCAGTGGAGTCCCTCAAGGGTCGGTACTGGGACCACTATTATTCAATATATTCATCGGTGACTTGGATGAGGGACTAGAGAGTACTATCAGCAAGTTTGCTGATGACACCAAGCTGGGAGGAGTGGCTGACACACCAGAAGGCTGTGCTGCCATCCAGCGAGACCTGGACAGGCTGGAGCGTTGGGCGGGGAAAAATTTAATGAAATACAACAAGGGTAAATGTAGGGTCTTGCATCTGGGTAGGAACAACCTCGGGTTCCAGTATAAGTTGGGGAATGACTTATTAGAGAGTAGTGTAGGGGAAAGGGACCTGGGAGTCTTGGTGGACAGCAGGATGACCATGAGCCAGCAGTGTGCCCTTGTGGCCAGGAAGGTCAATGGCATCCTGGGGTGTATTAGAAGGGGGGTGGTTAGTAGGTCAAGAGAGGTTCTCCTTCCCCTCTACTCTGCCCTGGTGAGACCCCATCTGGAATATTGTGTCCAGTTCTGGGCCCCTCAGTTCAAGAAAGACAGGGAACTGCTGGAGAGAGTCCAGCACAGGGCAGCTAGGATGATGAAGGGAGTGGAGCATCTCCCTTGTGAGAAAAGACTGAAGGAGCTGGGGCTCTTTAGTTTGGAGGAGACTGAGGGGTGACCTCATTAATGTTTACAAATATATCAAGGGTGAGTGTCACGAGGATGGAGCCAGGCTCTTCTCGGTGACAACCACTGATAGGACAAGGGGTAATGGGCTGAAACTGGGACATAAGAGGTTCCGCTTAAACTCGAGAAGAAACTTCTTCTCAGTGAGGGTGACGGAGCCCTGGAACAGGCTACCCAGAGAGGCTGTGGAGTCTCCTTCTCTGGAGACATTCAAGACCTGCCTGGACACGTTCCTGTGTAGCATAATCTAGGCATTCCTGCTCTGGCAGGGGGATTGGACTTGATGATCTTTCGAGGTCCCTTCCAATCCCTAACATTCTATGATTCTATGATTCTATGAAAGCAAGCAGTATGATAGACCTTGCATTATTTAGCGAGAAAGGGGAAAGGGGGAGGGGTAGAGAGAGTGGAGCAGAGAAAGGGTGGGAGGGAGGGAGGGAGGGAGGGAGAGGAAGGGAGGAAGGGATGGAGGGAGGGAGAGAGAGGGACAGAGAGAAGGAGGCAGAGATCAACAGTATGGGTTTCCGCATTGATTCTGCCAAGAAGGGTTCAAGAATGCCATCATCTTTTCTTTTTCATTAATTCTCCTCCTGTACTTCTTGTCTTCTTCTCTTTCTACATGCTTGTCTAACTTCTTGCTTTATCCCACTTCAATTTGCCCACACTTTTCTACATGCAGATATGCAGTATGTGAGGTAGGGGAGCAGAGCCCTTCGTTGTTTACGGCAATATGTGATTGCCTTATCTTCATGGCAAATACACTACAAGGCAAGGCCATCTCACCTTTGCAAGACTCCTTCCCTCATGCGTATTTGGCACCAAGGCTGTCTGAGGTATCTGTTTCCTGCTTAACCTTATCAGATTCCTCTACCACATACCATTTGACACTTACCAGTTTGTCACAAAGGGACAGAAACTGGTCTTCTTTTTGACCAACCTGGAGGTTTGTAAAATACCAAGAAATGTTTAAGACAAATATTTGCGCATCTGTCCGCTACAAGTGCCAACTTCTAGTTGTTATATGCTGAGAAGGTGGATAAATGTAACACCCATGTCTTAAATGTCAACTGCTTTTCTTTATGGAGTTGCCCATGACAATTTTGCTTTTGACTCTGTTCAAGCAAGTTCTCCAGTTACCCTCTGTTAGTAACTAGTAATAATATTCACAGAATTATACAATAGTGTGGGTTGAAAGGGACCTCAAAGATCATCATCTAGTTCCAACTCCCCTACCATGAGCAAGGACTTGCTCTAGTTTAAAAGCATTGCCTCTCATCCTATTGCTACTCGCCCTTGAAAACAGTCCCTCCCCAGCTTTCCTGTAGGTCCTCTTCAGGTACTAGAAGGCTGCTATAAGGTCTTCCTGAGGCCTTCTCTTCTTGAGGCTAAACAACCCCAACTTTCTCAGCCTGTCCTCATAGGGGAGGTGCCCCAGGCCCCTGATCATGTTCAAGTCTCTCCTCTGGGCCTGCTCCAGCAGGTCTGTGTCCTTCTTATGTTGGGGTGTCCAGAGGTGGATGCAGTACTACAGCTGGGGTGGCCACACTTTTGATGCAGCCCAGGATACGGTCAGCTTTTTAGGCTGCAAGCGCACATTGAAGATTCATGTTCAGGTTTTCATTCACCAACACCCCCAAGTCCTTCTCCACAGGGCTGCTCTCAAGCCACACGTTGACCTGCCTGTATTTGTGCTCTGCTTTGTATATCAATAAAATCAAAACAGGAACTTTTTACCTGGCATTTTTTCATAAGTGTAGGGAAGTAGTTCTGAAAGGTTTATTAACACTGAGAAAGAGGAATCTGCTACTAAAGACAAATGTATCTACATCAATTTTCTTCATAAAGTGGACTAGCTCTTCCTGTTTTATTCAGGCCTATGTATTTATTACGTTGAACTAAATGACAATAGAAATATTTAGAGGGGTAAAATGGTAAAAGGCACTAAAAATCTTCTCTGAAAAGAGGTAGAGATGTTTTTTCTTTTGTTTTTACCCAATTTGAACTTAATTTCTTTATCAATTATTCCTGTAAATCGGTAATCCAATACATATAATTTGAATTAATGAATTTTGTACAAAATCAATGATAAGCCTTGGCAGAAACAAAGGAGTAAAATAATATAATAATATCAAAATATTTTCTTTGGCATTTTCAACTTAAAAGCATGAAATATGGAGTTACAGAAACATCAAAGAAGCTCCTGCAACATTTTGAAAATTTATTTTTCCAAGTATATTTTTCCAATTGTTTATTCCTAACTGATTGTTTCTCAAAGAGAGTAGTGAAGTATTAAACTGCCCAGTAAAACTATACAAGGATATTTGAGTGTATGCAATTATATGTTTATATTATTCATACACTTAATCTAGAAAAAAATCTCAAAATATAATTTTTATATAATCTACATTTTTCTTCAGTATTTCATTTTGGTTGTAGAATCAAAATTTATATTCTTTGAGTAGATGGGACCTGAAATGCAGGTGTAGCATTGCTACAGTCAGCAATGCTGCTAAGAAATTATTTTATATTTCTTATTAAGTAAACATCTTTGAACACATCAGTAGTCTCAGGAAATAAAACAAAATACTGTTACATTAACATCTAAATCTTAGCAATTAACTACATGAAACAACTGCAATAATAAATTACTGAACTCATGAACTAATTCATAGGGTCTGAAATGAAAAATGCCCCTAAAACCACAACTCACCCCATATATGATTATTGACATAATATGTAGTTAATGACAAAAATAATTAAGTTATACACCACTAAATCTAACTTTCTTCTACTTTATTAATGCTACAGTCATATGTATGAAATGTTTCATTCACCCTACCTAATCACCCAGTCACTCAGTTTTAGTTTATATATAGCTTATGTAAATATTCGAGTTGTGTGTATATGCTCTGTCTTTCTATATGTATGTATAATTATATCCATGACAATTTTATCAATATATTGATTATAGATTTTGTGTAATACATACAAATTTATGAACTAGAAATATGGTTTTAAATTTATTTTTAACTATTCTTCCAAATGTTTAAAATGCTCACGATGTACGTAAGAGATATGATGGCATAAGTATCCAATATGAATTCACATTGTGCAAGCAATTTTGCAAGAGGCAATGCTAACATCAATCTATCTCATGTTTTACAGGGATCAATCCAGCAAGAATTTGGTTATACACATGTATAAATCATGGAAAATAAGGACAGACAATGAAAATACAGGAAGACCTTTAACACCGACAGGAAGTTTGATTTTAGCTAACATTTACTTCCAAATATAGGAAATAGTTTGGCTTCATTCCAGAATGGGTGGCATGTTTATCTTACCTTGTGCCCTCCTGTTCCCCAGTAGTTTTTGGCTTACCATACCGTGACCTTTATAATAGCTTTATAGAGGATCAATCAGGCCAAGACAGAACTGTAATACAAAGAAGTATTCATTATTTTATATTGGCTTAAACTAACAGGCATGACAAGTAAAACATGGGTGATTGATTTCCTGACCTTTAAAGTGTTTTATATGTAAAGTGCATAAGTTCCAACCATACAAAATATTTAATGTTAGAAACGAATCTTAATGTTTAACTATATTTGTTATATGCTGCTAACAGAACTCACATTTCATGATAGCAAAATCTACTTTCATCTCTTTGTGATGACTCTTTTCATGAACTTCTCTGATACCTTTCCAGTTCTTTAAAGTATAATATGAATGTCCAATAAATAAGATTACTTTTAATAGCTATTCGTGTGAATATGTTCTGAATTGGAATCAAACTTATATCAAGTTCAGGATTTTTTTCAGTGACTGACTTTCCAAACAACTATAGAAACTACTAATATATCTTTGGGACTGGATATAAAATGACAGCACTAGATGTTGTGTGGGAGTGGAAAAAAAGAGATGAAAAATTCATGTTTTCCTGTTTTGACAAAAATCAGAATGTGTTTCAGAAAAAAAAATAAATTATCCAAGTAACATAAAAAATTCCTTACATCTTTACTCATTTCTTCACTACAGAAAGTAAGATTGGAGTACCCACTCATAACTTGTTTAGAGAAGACTTAGCTAAGATTTTCTAGAGCTCACTATGGCTTAAAGTATGTAAAATTCTGGAGATCAGTTTTGAGATGTGAATCAGGGGATCTAATTTTCAGTTACACAGAAAGGCTGTAAAAATTAAATGTATTTCTAGGATCTCCTTTCAGATGGTTTCAAGTTCAGGTGCCTCTTCTGTAAGTATCTTTTGTTTGAAGACATCAGTTCCAAGAATGGCATCAACCTGAATCATAGAATGAATCATACAATGTGTTGGTTGGAAGGAATCTTTAAAGCTCATCTAGTCTAACCCCCCAGCAGTAACCACAGTGAGTGAAAGCAACTGCTAAACTGTCTATTTCAAGTGAATAGTACATGTACTCACTTCTGTATTCCATTGATCTTAACTTTCGTGGTATTTAGTGCTTTGAAAACCAACATGTAGCTACCTTGATTCTGCCTAGAAACCAGAATGTGTTACCAAGCAAATAACCAAAAATGATCCTCATTTTCTCACTGAGGTCTTCATAGTTTATTATCTTTCCCCTGCTATTTCTGTGAATCTGAATGGAATCACATTGATATATCTTTTTTAAAAAAAATAAAAAATAAAAAATCATGCATTTCAATTTGTCATTTTTGTGTTTTGTTTGTGGGTTTTTTTTCCAATCTCTAGTGTTAACTATTTACCCTTCTGATGTTTTCGTTAAACAAGAGGAGATTTTCTTTTGCTGAAAATACAAGAGGTTTTAAGAATGACTTTGGTAGGTCATTTCGACGCATATCAGAAAACATCAAAAATAAGTTGCATGGCCACAGATTAAAATTCCTTTTAGCCATGTCTCTTCTTGCTCCTGGATTATAAATTTCTTAGTCACTAAAGCAAGCTGTGGGTGCAGAATGAGATTATATTTATCTTTAAACTTAAAAATTGTTGACATTTATGCAAAAGTAAGAAAGAAGAATAATCACCACAAATATTTGGGAGGTTGGATTTAAGTGAATTTCCTGAACTTTCTGACTATTAACTTGTGCCAATGTTCTCATTTGTAATAGAGATACATTGCCATGTCAAGCAATTTGGAAAAGTCATACTGCATAATTATACAAAATAAATATACATTTAGGAGTTTTGATATTTATCTGTTGACTATCACTTAAATGGTAAATGCTAGAAATTCTGTTAAATTTTTTGGTTAAGCGTTCTTTCCTAGAAGCAATTGACATGTTCCCCTCCTACATAGTTGTGAAAATATACAAGCAGCACATGAAGGCTGAGAGTTCCTGTGTTTATCTTATTGAATGACTAAATGTAGAAGAATAAATCATTGCAGGAAATAGGATGAAATGAACATAATTTTCTTCTTTCTGCACTTCCTGCAACTTTCTTTCTCCTTTGCTTTCTCCTTTTTCTCCAGCTTTCCTTACTGAATCATGTTTTAGTAAAAGCAGACCAAGAGAATCAATAACTCCTTTATTGAAATCCGGCAGGATTGCAGGATTTGATAAGCAAAATTATTATTATAATTATTATTTCTATAGAAGTGGAGAAGACACGAAGTTTTCTTACTTCGACACTCATTTTCTATTCCCTCTTTTGAAGAATGAGATCCGTTACAACTATTAAGTTGTGGTGTCCAAGGTAACTCTCTAAGATCCCAGTGCCTTTCAAGATTTCATTAGTCTCTTCATAGTAGCCAAATGCTACATTTTCAAAGAAGAATGTGTAGTTAATATACTTGTCCAGATCTTCTAACAGGATGCTGTGTTAACTGAGTATCCCTTACCATTGTTAACTGAGTATTATTGCTATCTATAACTTTCACATCCTACAAATAAGATTAATGAAAGTCATTTTATTTCTAGAAGAGTTAATCTGAAAGATGATACTTTTCGGAATAACATAGTTGGACACAGTTTTGATTCCAGATTAATACAAGATCAAAATGCACACTGTAAGCATCTGAACAATGCAAGTCTTAGTTATTAATGTTTTTCTTAACATCTCAGTCTCTGCTAAATTAAATTCTTTAGTCAATTCACACTTGAGTGTAGGCTAGAAGATAGGATTCTTTGATTTTTTCTTCTTTAAAGAAATATAATGAAAAGCACTCTAAAAATTACTGTCTTTGGATTACACAATATATGACTGGCAGGGAAAATCTTTAGTGCCTCTAATAGTAGATGATAGTGAAAAATGCAGAAGAGGGCTGATGGGTGAGAAAAAGCTTAAAATAATAATAAAAGACTGAAAAAGAGAAAAAATAATTACAAGAGATCATGTCTACTGTTAAAAGATCTAAGTCTTAGAAGGATATGAAATCTTGTTCATAACCTAATGTTTAAGATTGTTATCATGTGGTTGATACTTTTCCACATATGATGCAGTTTCGCTAAAGAACAAAGAAAGTAGTCATGAAGAATCGTTAAGACTTTCAGTGTTTCCACCACTGTCCTTAAGACTGAAAAAAACAAGATGACACTGCAGGCAGTTATCAAATATAAGTTTCAAATTAGACTAATAAAGAGTCTTTAGTTTTACATTTATATGTAGGTATTTACACAGATATACTTTCTGTATTTTCTTTTTTTTTATACAGATGTACTTTCTCTTTGTCCGTAATACAAGATTTTGGGCATAACCACTCCAAGGAATTAATTTTTATTCTATGTGTCTGCTTTATCTGAAATACTTAGAGAAGAAGCCCAGTTTCAAGAACGTGTATTAGTCCTGTTCAACAAAATGTTTTCTGAAACAATAAGAACTCAGACATTTGTTTTATGACCATATCAGAAGAAATCTAGATCATGCTGTCGTGGACTTTAAAAGAAATGTTAAATGTTTCTGACCTATATCATACGTTGGGTTTTTGTCTGGATGGGGTTTGATGGTGAAGGCACTATGGGGGTGACTCCTGCGCAAAACTTCTAGAGCTTCCACAGGCTACAAATCAGACCCAGTTCTGACCAAAGCTGAGCCAATCATGCTTCTATGATCAATACATTTAAGAGGGGAAAAACTTGATTTGCAAGTTCTTTCCTGTTGGAGAGCTCTTTGTTTTGGAGTGGAGTGGGATGTGAGAGGAGCAACCATACAGACACAAAGGTTGATGAGGAGAGAGGGGAAGAGGTGCACCAGAGCTGAAATTCTGCTGCACCCCATGGTGAGATGGCAGGCTGAGTCCCTGCAGCCAAGGAGATTAACAGTGGAACAGAATCCCACCTGTCAGCCCATGGAAGGGATCTCATCCTGGAGCAGAGGACTGCACCCTAAGGATGCCATGACTGAGTGAATTCTTCTCTGGAGCAGTCTGTTAGTGGGAGTACTGCAGCCCACGCTGTAGAAAATCATGAGAAACTCCAATCCTCTGTGAAGGACCCACCTTTGAGAATTTCATGGAAGGCTGTCCTCCATGAGAGGGATGCCATGTTGTAGCAGAGCAAGACTGCAAGGAGTCCTTTCACTGAGGAGGAAGGAATGACAGAAACAGTGGGTGAGAGACTCATCAAAACCACCATCCTCTGCCCTCCTGCACTGCTGGTGAGAAGGAGGTAGAGAACTGGAAGCAGACATGGGTCTGGGAAGAAGGAGGGGGTGGGGGAAGGTGTATTTAAGATCTAGTTGTATTTTTCTCACTATCCTATTCTGATCTGATTGATAAATTGATGTTATTTTTGTTGTTTAAATTAAATTGATGTATTTCTCCCCAAGTCTACTCTGCTTTTTGCCTGTGACCACAAGTGGTAAGCACTCCCCATCCTTAGCCTTGACCCCTGAGCCTTTTGTTGCATTTTCTCCTCCTCATCCCAAAACAAAGGCGGATTGGATTGAGTGAGCAGCTGCAAGGTTCTTTGTTGCCAGCTGTGTGGGCTGAAGCGATCACACATGTGTAATACATCCTCCCCCCATTTCTTCACCGACCTTGCTGTCTTCACATATCCTTACTCCTCTGTCTCTCTCTGCCAGTTGTGTCACAGTAGTTTTTCCCCAATTCTTAAATACATTATCACAGAGGCATTACTATCATTACTGACAGGTTCAGTCCTGCCCAGCAGTAGGCCCACACCTACAACATCCCCACTACCAAAATCTGGCCATGCAAATCCCATCCGATATGCATGTACACATATGTGTGTCTATACAAATATATATGTATTTATGTATGTCTATACATGTGTATGTGTGCATGCAAACATGTGTTGTATATACACACATAATCAAACTTATTCCATATACCATTCGATATCCTTTCTTATTTTTATCTGCTGTCAAAGTCCAGCTCCCCAAAAAAACACACAAGATATTTATTCACAATTTTTTGTATTCTGGCTTCTTCAGATTCAAATGTCTTCTTTAAGAGTCTCAGACTTCACCTTCTTTGTAGCACAAGTGTTTTTAGTTGCAATTCTACAGAACCTACGATTGGATTTCTCTATTTACAAAGTCTATTATTATTTGTACTTGAGTATATTTTATGTCAAGCAAAATGAATTTTACAAATCTGGAAAAAAAATCACTCATTATTGATTACAAATATTAGTAGCAGGTTATTCTGGAAAATAACAGTTTTAAAGAAAAGCTGGAGAATAACCTCAGCCAGTGAATTTTTAAAGTAGTTTTCTTAAACATGCCATGTGAGAAATAGTTAGTCACTATATATGAAGTATAATACAACTTTTCTGAAATAAGACTGAGAACACCCTCCTGAATTTCAGGGTGAAAGATTAAAACAGATTTTTCAGAAAAAACTACTACTTACATTTGAAATACATCTTATTTCAGAACTTTAAAAGTTAGCATGCACCAATTGTGTAGTTTATGACAATCAAAGAATTGGAAATAAATACTGAATTTCTTGAAGGTCTTTCATCTCTTTCCCTAAAACATTAACAACCATAAATAATTAAATAGAATAAGTATATCTAAGCAACCACAGATGAAGCTGAAATCAAAGCTTTGTGCTAAAAGTATCTTTGTGTTAACAGTACTTCAGTTGAGAAAATTTAAGATGAATTAGTTATTCAAGAAAGAAATAACTATAAGACATCTAAAATAAGTCAGGTAAGCCATGTCCTAAATGAACTTTTTTTCTCCACTGATCAGAGAGGGCACACACAGACACTGGCTCAACTGTCAGCGTCTGTAATGTGTATGGTCAAATATAACTAAAATGTAACAAATTTTTGATTTCTGTATACCTAGTCATATCTTGCTTTCAAGAATGTTTTATTAGTAGTAGCAAGATGGAATTGCTTAAATGGAGTTGAACAGTCTTAGATGGGCAAATCCTAATGAAGTTTGCAAAGATATGAGCCTGTTTCATTAGAAAAGCTCGACTTAAGAAGTAAAAGAAGTCATACAGGCATGGAAATTTTGAGTGTTTTAATCCAGTTCTCCACCCTTGTAAAAAGGTAAACACAACAATAAGAGATTTAAGCAACCAAATACTAGCTTAACACAAATTAGACTGAAAAAAAATGGTATTTTAAATTTATAAAGTGCCCAAGACTCTATCTTAAGAATATGCCATATGTTATAGTCACATAACATAACTGACATTTACAATAAGCAAAGTTGTTCTAATTTCTACAGGTTTTCTTGTAAACTACATTTAAGAACAGTGTGCCACAGTTTTCTGGAGAACTGAGTTCTTTCATAGCATGTATGCGTTCATTTTTTTCTTTTTATCTCTTGTTAGCAAGATATTCAGTGCTTGTGTCTATCTAAAAGTTTTCACTATGACGCTGTTGCAAGAAAAAATATGTGAACCCTTCGGAATTTCATGGTGTTCTGCATTAATTCATCATAAAATATGATCTAACCATCATCTAAGAGTATTGACAAACAGAATGTGCCTAAAATAATAACACAAAACCAGTTCTGATCCTCCATGTCTTTGTGTCATTCAACATGCAAAATGCAAGTGGAAAAAGTAAGCGAACCTTTGAGTTGACCTCAAAAAAGCTAATCGAAGTCAACTTAACCTGTAGTCCTGTTAAGAATATGAGTTTGGAGGTGTGGACTAGAGCTATGCTGACTAATAAAAAACACTCAAACATTTTGAGTTTGCTCTGCACAAGATATATGCTTATGTGAGGCATGTCTCACCAGAAAGAGCTTTCAGAGATGTGATCAAGAATTGTTGATTTACATAAAGCTGGAAAGGGTTACAAAGTGATTTTAAAGACCTTAGAAATTCACCAGTCTGCAGTTAGACAAACGATCTACAAATGGAGACACTTTGGGACTGTGGCTACTCTACCAAGAAGTAGGCGTCCAGTCAAAATGACCCCAAGAGCACAGCAAAGACTCATCAAGGAGGTCAAGAAATAACCCCGAGTGACAGCCAAAGAGTTGAAGACATCATTGGATCTGGCTGACATCAGTGTTCATGAGTCTACAGTACACAAAACATTGAACAAGCAGGGTGTCTATGGCAGGACACCATGAAGGAAACTGCTGCTTACTACAAAGAACATTGCAGTGCACCTGCAGTGTTTGAAAGAGCACATTGACACTCCACAGTAGTACTGGCAAAATTTTTTGTGGACTGATGTCACGCCTCACCCAGGAGAGGGGGTCAGGTGACTTTTAGATTGATAATACCTCAATAGAGTGGACAACGGTGAGATAAGTCTCAAGGTCCATACATAGACATTTATTATTAAATTTCTCACAACATAGAGATCAGGCTCATGACAATGGATTCTAATTTAAAAACGCTATAGGGCAGACAATATAATAAAAACCAGGAAAAGGCTAAATATGCAATGAACTACAACTTAATAATAACAAGAGATAATAAAGGACATCTAAACACAATATTACAACAGAAAATATTATTCTTAACCCTTACAAGAAAGAAATTTAAGCAGTAACTAAGTAAACAGTATGATAGACCTTGTGTTACTTGTTGAGAAAAAGGGGAAGAGAAAAAGAGAGAGAGAGATCACTGGTCCAGGTTCTTGTGTTGGTCCAGCCAAAACAGAATTCAGGATGCATCCTTCATTGTCCGCTTTCTTCTTTTCTTCTTCTCTTCCTGCACTTTTCTTCTTCTTCTTTTCTTCCATTCCTCCTGCACTTTTCTTCTTCTTTTCTTCTCCTACTGTTTCTTGCTTTTCTTTGCCTCAATTTATACACATTTTTTCTGTTTGTGGAATGCCAGGTAAGGGATCAAGGCACTTCCTCGTTTTTGATAATCCTCACCAGCATGTGCGAATGTCCTATCTCCTTGGGAGATAGGCTTTGAGATAAGGCCATTCTGCCTCCTCAAGATTACCTAATCTCATCAGGATTGTTTGAGGCATCTGTAGCCTTATCAGTTCGCCTCTCTACAATATTCCGTCAGTTTGCCACACAGGACCAGAAACCAAGCTGAGGGTTTGTAAAAATGACAAGAAATGTTTAAGGCAAAATTCACACATCTGTCCACTACAACTGATGAGACAAAGATGAAACTATTTGGAAAGAACATGCAGCACTACATCTGGTGTAAAAAGGGCACTGCACATCATCATGAAAACATCATCCCAGCCATAAAGTATGGTGATTTGGGCCTGCTTTGCTGCATCAAGGCCTGGTCAGCTTATAGACATTAAGGGGAAGAAGAATTCCCAAGTGTACCAAAAAATTCTTCAGGATATTGTGTGGATACTCACAGAACAGGTTTCAGTGGACAAAGGCGAGATGAAAGGAGTTAATTCAGCTCAGCTCTGTCTTGCCTTAACTGTAATGACCCAAGGGGTGTTCTGAAAAACGAACTGACATTGAATTATTCCAGAAGGAAACTGCAGACAAGACTGAAACCTGAATACAATCAAACCCTAGATAACAAACATTTTGCCTTGAGTCTCATATTCAACCACTACCTGTTCTTGAGATGTGCTAAATTTGGCTGAGTAAATCATGTATGCGTGAAATATGTTAATCTGACTAAATAAATCAAGATATGTTGATTTGGCTGAGTCACAGGTGTGCTAGTTATCCACATACTTAGTACGGGGTCCCCAGGAGAGATAAGGGGAAATCTTGTTTTACCACCAAAGATAAACATTCTAGATAGTCCAGTACCCTCAGGTATACCTCTTCTCCCAGTTCTGTGTCATCTAAAGTCAGACATCAAGTCTCAGTTTGCCAACAGTGCAAAACTCTCAGTTATCAAACTCCTGTTTATGGGCAGGGAGAAATGACCTTTTTTTTTATTGTTAATATAATTGAAATTTTAACAATCTAATCCAAGAATCCTTATAAGTTCAGGTCCAAATGTTACAGAGAAAGAAAGAATAGAAAGAAAAGAAAGAAAGAATATAGAGAAAAAGCCTCAATAAATGCCCATGGCCTACAGTTTTTGGGTCTCTATGATATCTCACCCCTAGTCATCCCTTATTTGTACTTCTCTATGTCACATTCTGGATCCCCACTTCTCAAGGACTCTGCAGGTTCAACAAGACTGACTCCCAAGGCTTTATACAAGGCATTGTTGAAGGTCAGGGCTGGGCCAGAGAAGATGCTCTCTAACACCTTCCCATTCCCAAAGCAGGAAGGGAAAAGGAACAAGGCAGAGAGATTTACAAACTGGAAAAGAAAACCAAAACAGTTTTAAGAAAAGAATAATAGTGCTAATAAGGAAATAATGAAAGAAATTAAATACACATATACAAAACTGATATTGAACCTGATTCACCCTGCAGTAACAATCCCCATTGATGTTGCAGAGCAAGCAGGTACCAGGGAAGCCCCAGATTCAGTGGTAGAGGGAAACTGTATACAGGAGCTGGACTGAGGATCCAAGGACTGGGACCAAAGGCAGAAGAATGGATAGAGACCCGCACAGATGACGACCATTGAAGAAGACACCTTAACCCCGTGGTCCCTCAGTTTTGTACTGAATATGAGGTCTATGGAACGGGATATGCTTGCTGGTCAATTGTCATGTCTCTTCCTCCCCAAGTGTGCAACCTTTTACTTCCTTGTGCCCCTTTTTACTTTCTGGCACCCTCAACATGGCACATAGATTCCAGTAGTGACCCTGGTTTCTACTGGAGCAAGTATAAGCAAGAGCATTTCTGCATACCAGTCCATGGCAGTAACTCTAAACACTTGTAGTTCTAGTAGTTCTAGTAGCAGACAGTGCCTAAAAAACCATGCTGTTAATTTCAGAAAGTGCAGTCTCCTAGAAAAGACTGAGCTGCAAAGTAAAGTCACTTATCATAACTGATTCTGTTTAGCTCAAACCAGGGCTTGGATGTACCCTTCTATGGGCAATGTCAATGCCATATTTCACAGAATCATAGAATGGTTAAGCTTGGAAGGGACCTTGAAGATCATCTAGTTCCAACACTTTTGTCATGAGCAGAGACACCTCTCTCCCACTAGATTGGGTTGCTCAAAGCCCCTTCCAACCTGACCTTGAACACTTCCAGGCATAGGGCATCTACAATGTCTTTGGACAACCCGTTCCAGTGCTTCACCGTTCTCATGGTGAAGGATTTCTTCCTTATATCTAATCTAAATCTATCGTCTTGCAGTTTCAAGCCATTGCCCCTTGTCCTATCACTACACGTCCCTGCATAAAAGCCCTTCTCCAGCTTTTCTGTAGGTCCCTTTCATGTACTGGAAGGCTGCTATTAGATTATGCAGAAGCCTTCTCCTCTCTAAGATGAATAATCCCAGCTCCCTCAGCCCATCCTCATAGCAGAAGTGCTCCAGCCCTCTAATCATCTTTATAGTCCTCCTCTGGCCCTGCTCCAGCAGATCCATGTCTTTCTTGTACTGTGCACTCCAGAATCAGATGCAGTGCTCCAGGTGGAGCCTCATCAGAGCAGAGTAGAGGGGGAGAATTACCTCCCTCTACCTGCTGGTCACACTCCTTTTGATGCAGTCCAGGACATGTTTTGCTTTCTGGGTTGCAAGTACACACTGCCAGCTCATGCTGAGCCTCTCATCAATTGATACACCCAAATCCTTCTCCTCAGGGTTGCTCCCAAAATGCTCTCTGCCCACACTGTATCTGTGCTTGGAATTGCTTCAACCCAGGTGAAGGACCTTACACTTAGCCTTGTTGAACTTCATGAGGTTGGCCTGGGCCCACCTTTCAAGCCTGTCAAGGTCCCTCTGTATGGCATCCCTTCCCTCCAGCGTATCAACCACTCCACAAAGTTTGGTGTCATTGGCAAACTTGCTGAGGGTGCACTTGGTACCACTGTCCATGTCGCTGACAAAGATGTTACATAACACTGGTCCCAATATCATAGAATCATAGAATCATAGAATGTTAAGGATTGGAAGGGACCTCGAAAGATCATCAAGTTCAATCCCCCTGCCAGAGCAGGAATGCCTAGATTATGCTACAGAGGAAAGTGCCCAGGCAGGTCTTGAATGTCTCCAGAGAAGGAGACTCCACAACCTCTCTGGGCAGCCTGTTCCAGTGTTCCGTCACCCTCACTGAGAAGAAGTTTCTTCTGGAGTTTAAGCGAAACCTCTTCTGTTCCAGTTTCAGCCCATTACCCCTTGTCCTATCAGTGGTTGTCACCAAGAAGAGCCTGGCTCCATCCTCGTGACACTCACCCTTGATATATTTGTAAACATTAATGAGGTCACCCCTCAGTCTCCTCCAAACTAAAGAGCCCCAGCTCCCTCAGTCTTTTCTCATAAGGGAGATGCTCCACTCCCTTAATCATCCTAGTTGCCCTGTGCTGGACTCTCTCCAGCAGTTCCCTGTCTTTCTTGAACTGAGGGGCCCAGAACTGGACACAGTATTTCAGATGGGGTCTCACCAGGGCAGAGTAGAGGGGAAGGAGAACCTCTCTCGACCTACTAACTACCCCCCTTCTAATACACCCCAGGATGCCATTGGCCTTCCTGGCCACAAGGGCACACTGCTGGCTCATGGTCATCCTGCTGTCCACCAAGACTCCCAGGTCCCTTTCCCCTACACTACTCTCTAATAAGTCATTCCCCAACTTATACTGGAACCTGGGGTTGTTCCTACCCAGATGCAAGACTCTACATTTACCCTTGTTATATTTCATTAAATTTTTCCCCGCCCAACGCTCCAGCCTGTCCAGGTCTCGATGAATGGCAGCACAGCCTTCTGGTGTGTCAGCCACTCCTCCCAGCTTGGTGTCATCAGCAAACTTACTGATAGTACTCTCTAGTCCCTCATCCAAGTCATCGATGAATATACTGAATAATACTGGTCCCAGTACCGACCCTTGAGGGACTCCACTGGATACAGGCCTCCAACCAGACTCCACCCCATTGACCACAACTCTTTGGCTTCTTCCCCTTAGCCAGTTTACAGTCCACCTCACTACCCGAGAGTCTAGACCACACTTCCTCAGTTTAGCAGCAAGGATGCTGTGGGAGACTGTGTCAAATGCTTTACTGAAGTCAAGGTAGACCACATCCACCGCTCTGCCATCATCTATCCACCTTGCTATATCCTCGTAAAAGGCTATGAGCTTAGTCAAGCACAACTTCCTTTTGGTGAAGCCATGTTGACCCTTGTGGGACACCACTTGTCACTGGTCACTCTTTGGACATGGAGCTGTCCATCTTTGAGTGCTACCATCCAGCCAATTCCTTACTCATCAAGTGGTCCATCCACCAAAACCATATCCTTGCAGTTTAGAGACCAAGATGTCTTGCGGGACACGCTTTGCACAAGTCCAGGTATATGACACCAATTGCTCTTTCCTTATCCACTGATGTTGTAACACCACTGTGGAAGGCCATCAAGTTTGTTAGACACATTTTGCCTTTGGTGAAGTCATGTTGGCTGCCACCAATCACCTCCTCTATATTCACATGTTCTAGCAGCTTTTGCAGGAGGATCTGCTTCATGGTCTTGCCAGGCACAGAGGTGAGACTCACTGGCTTTTACTTTCCTAAATCTTCCTTTTTGCCTTTTTTGAAGATGGGGACTATGTTTCCTCTTTTGCAGTCAGTGGGAACCTCTCAAGACTGCCACGATTTCTCAAATATGATGGAAAGTGACTTAGTGACTTTATCTGCCAGTTCTTTCAGGACCCATAGATGGATCTTGTCAGGTCCCATGGACTTGTGCACCTTCAGGTTCTTTAGATAGTTCCAAACCTGGTCTTCACTCACAGTTGGGGGTTCTTGTGTACCCCAATCTCTGTATATCCTCTCTGCAACTGGGACAGTGTGACTGGAGCCCTTGCCAGTGAAGACTGAGGCAAAAAAAAAGTAATTTCAAGTTATGGGGTAGTAAAACTTAAGTTTCTGGTGCTATTTCAGGTACCAAAGAAAATATGTCTTCTTCTAGTGCTTTCTTCTAGATGCCCGAGGATGTCTGAAAAATGAGGCAAGTTATAATCCTGGTCTTGACAGGTATGAAACAATCTGCATAAGATCCATGCTCTGGAGAGGCACCTGGAGGCCAGAGTTCCCTAAGGCAGCTAAGATGGCATAAAGTGTTTATGTTAAACCTGTTATATATACAACCAGTTAAAACAGAAAGCTCTTCTGAGACAGGAGTTCAACCAACCAGAGACAAATTTAGTGTGAGGAAGTGACTAGCAACAGTCTGTTTTCCTCTGATTACACTGGGAGAATACACAACGATCTTAGACTTGGAAACCTAAATTTAAGACAGCAAAATTAAAAGAAAAGAAATAATAATTCACAATGCTATAGCAGCAAACATTTCAGAGTTTTTCTCTTTTTGTTTACTCCACCGCTGTTCCAACCCTTCAAGGTAAGAAATGTCTCTGTTTCTGAAGTCACATACCTATGCTAAACTGGCAAGACTTGTTAAAACAGCACAGTGCCCTGATAATAAGTCTACTGGTCCACAGTCTGTTCCAGAAATAGCTTTTATGCATTATTGAGTACTGTCTCTATAAACATACCCTCTCTTTTTAAATCTAAACACCCTCACTTGACTATATTTTTCTTTTAAATATAACCCAAAAGTGTGAAATGCAGACTTTAACTGTCACACCTCTTAATTAATTTTCCTTTTTCATGTTTTGTGAAACAACTGTTTCAGTTCTAACTCCCTCCTGTTCCTCACTTCAAAGAGCTTCTCTCTTAAAAAATAAAACAAGTTCTTAGACAGGTGGGGTAGTTAAACTAAAGCATACTATATGGGTTGCAGATAATGACATTCAAAGATCTTCCTCTATGATCGCCCCTAAATGGCAGATCAGGGAGTATATTTGGAGGGAAAATGATTAAACAGTGAGAGCTATCCTTCAGCTAGCATAGTTAGCTGAACTAAATTAATCATAAGATATTCTTTTTGAGCTCAGTAAAGATACTGATCTAGAAAGCTTGCATCAAAGACTAACCTGCTTTCTAGGCTTTCTTAGGTTCATTCATCATGTTATGATTCTTAATTGCTTGCTAACTCTTGCTAACTATAATGAGGATGTATTCTGGTTGTTCTAAAGAAGGTTTTGTGTCAGTTTTTAAATTGTTGTTGTGATACCATAAATTTCCATCATCAGGGACACATACAAGCTTATAAAAAAAGACAAAGATCTATTTTGAGTGCCTTTAAGATTCTCACTGTGATAATTACTTGCATTTGGAATAATGAGCCAAGTGGCTAGTTCTGTCCTTCATTACTTTTTTTTTTTTTTTTTTTGTAGCTTTATAACTTGAAGAGAGTCCGATAGACTTAATTTATGGAAATTTTATCTCAAAGAGATTTGCTTCTCTGAGAAAAGAGTAGTATATTTTGACTTTGGTAAAACCTATCATAGAATCATAGAATGGTTTGAGTTGGAAGGAGCCTTAAAGATCATCTAGTTCCAACCCCCATTTCATGGATAAGGACACCTCCTACTAGACCAGGTTGCTCAAAGCTCCATCCAACCTGGCCTTGAATACTTCCAGGGAGAGGTCATCCACAGCTTCTCTGGGCAACCTGTTCAAGTGTGCTACCATCCTCATAGTAAATAATTTATTCCCAATGTCTAGTCTAAATCTACCCTGCTCTAGTTTAAAACCATTGCCCCCTGTCCTATTGCTACACACCCTTGTAAACAGTCCCTCCCCAGCTTTCTTGTAGGTCCCCTTCAGTTAGGGGAAGGCCACTATAAAGTCTACCTGGAGCCTTCTCTTCTCCAGGCTGAACAGTCCCAACTCTCTCAGACTGTCCTCTTAGCGGAGGAACTCCAGCACTCTGACCATCTTTATGACCCTCCTCTAGACCTGCTCCAACAGTACTACAGCTGGAGCCTCACAAGAGCAGAGGAAAGCATCACCTCCCTTGACCTGTTGACCATATTTCTTTTGATGCAACCCAGGATATGGTTGTTTTT
Source organism: Trogon surrucura (assembly GCA_020746105.1). Classification (NCBI taxonomy): domain Eukaryota; kingdom Metazoa; phylum Chordata; class Aves; order Trogoniformes; family Trogonidae; genus Trogon; species Trogon surrucura. The sequence goes on from CM036617.1 coordinate 38,037,709, forward strand.
TCAGGCTTATATTCAGCACACTGCTGGCTCATGTTCAGTTTTCCATCCACGAGGACTTCGAAGTCCTTCTCTGCAGGTTTTGTACTTGTAAAAGATTTGCCTTAGAGTAATGCCTATTAGTAATGAGTGATTTATATATGCTAAATAACTGTATCAGGCACTGAGGAAGGAAAGGTCTACAGCAGAAACCAAGATCTACTCTATCTTAAATTACTCAGTCACTGGAAAAAAAATGTTAATGGGGCATATAGCTTTTGGTTTAGCTTTTTTTTGGAAAGCTGTTACATAGCAATTGGAGAAAAGATGAATTGAGAACAGAAATATTGGAGGAGGTAGCCTATTCAGGAGACTGATGAAAGCCAACTTCATTTCCTTTTTCAAAATTTCTTTTTCTTTCATTTTCTTTCTTTTCATCTTCCACATCTTAATCTTTCACTGTGAATTTGCATTCCGTATAATATGACACTGCTATGTCGTGTTTCAGAATAGGGTATTTCAATACTTTTTTTTTGTGAAAAAATATATTGTACTTCTGAATCCATATCTTTCAAGTATATGCTTTCTGAAGTGCCTCCTTTTTGTCATATTTTTTTCTCTAAATTGTCTACTGTAGGAGGTTTCTAGGTTTCCAGAAAAAGAAATTACATTGAGACTGTTTCAACTTATTTTTGTAAATATCACAAAACAGTGAAGTGAGACTGATTCTGATAAGAATGAACTTCCTGAAGTAAATTTTTAAGACTAATTACTTTTTTTCATGTTTTTCAGCTGGAAAAAGCATGATCCATGGTTATCAGAATAGACAAAAGAAGAAGTCTGCTTAGTTCATACAACAAATACGTGTTTTACAAAACTGTATTTTGTTGAAACAGTGGACCTTCAGAGATTTTCATCAGTTCAGACAGGGAAATGACTCAAACACTTTGCCAAAAAAAAAAAAATTTTTCTCTTAATAAAACATCCTAAAAATAGTACATGTCCTATTTCAGAGGAAAAGTTCAAACTCACAAGGAAAATCAAGCATCAAGAGGTCAAAATGTTGAAGACACGCTCAATTCTTGCGGTAATCTCCATAGGAGGTAGGGAGAAAGAAATACTTCCCCTTCAGGAGTTCAACAGTTCTGAAGTCTCTTTCTGGACATTACTTCAGTACTGAAAGTGAATCTTTGCTCTTACCTTCAAGCTCCTAGCTTTACCATATGTGGAACATGTTTTCTGCTTACCTCCATTAAACTTCTTAGGTAAATTTCACTGCAAATTCCATTCTACATAAAGAATTGTTCCAGAGTAAAAGTCATGGTTCTCTTTCCATGTTGGCATCTAAATATTCCTACTTGATCAAGACGATGTACAGTGCTCAAAACTATGCTGTGATCTCACTGAGATGGTGCAAAAACAAGTCTTTGTCCTGCAATAGAAGAACTAAATAATTTTGAATAGAAATTTTTGGATACATAAAGATATTGCTAAGAAATGGCTTTTATGAGGCCACCATTGTCATATTAGAATACAAGCACAGCATGTAAGAGGAAGGAAAAGAAAACAGAAGAAATGTGACAGAAATAAAAAAAAAAAAAGCAATATGTATCAAAACAGTGCTTTTAAACATGCTGTGAACTGACTCTTTCACTGAGGTGCCCCCATATAAAATTTATAAGACATCAAACCCACAACGTTCTGTGTGGTAGCAGTGATATGTGGGTAATACTTGGATGCTTCCACTGGTGTCAGAGGGGGAAAAAAACAATGTGGCTGTGTTTAATACATTTTACAGATGTAGTGACCTAATCTTTAATGAGTGTGTATCGACTCTTCATCAACATCAGAACTGTAAATATTACTGAAGATGCATCACAATGAGTGGAGAGTGTTACATTGTGTAAAACCAAATCGAGTTTCTTAACAAAAATGAAGAGCTTTCTTTTCAGTATAAGAGTACATATATACTGCCAAAACCGATCTTCAGTTTAATGCTGTCCAACTGAATTGTAGTGGCATAAGCTCAGAGTATGTTAGGGTTTGGAACATAAGAAAAAAATGTGAATTTCCTTTACTGACTTTTGTCTTTAAATGTTACCCCAGAAGCCAAAAAGAAGATATGAGGTTTGTGACATATGTAAATGACCGGAAAATAATGGCTGTCATAGGCATAAATGTTTTCTGCTAAACTCTGGGCTAATGAATAAAAGCAAATTATTTTGCAAAATAGTGTATTGCACTTGATGAATTAACATCTTTCTTAATTATTTTGCTACTTCTTTCTCTTTATATCCTTGGAGACAAAGTTTGGCATGAACCCACAGAACTCATTATGTCTCCATAAGTATGCATAGGAGTACTCTGACAACAAAAATAAATGAATTTAATCTAGAAATATGGTTAAAAGAAAATGTGTTCATCTGTGTCTCGTTTAAATTAAATAGAATTGTTTGTCAATTTTAATGTCGAGATACAGTACATACAATGTTCTTATGTTTGTTCCTCTACTCTGCCCTGGTGAGTCCACATCTGGAATATTGTGTCCAGTTCTGGGCCCCTCAGTTCAAGAAGGACAGGGAACTGCTTGAGAGAGTCCAGCGCAGAGCCACAGAGATGATGAAGGGAGTAGAACATCTGCCTTATGAGGAAAGGCTGAAGGAGCTGGGTCTCTTTAGATTGACTGCTGTCAAACACTTGAATGGGATGCATGACTTGCTTTTTCAGATTTTTCATCATCTAAGGCCATGATATAAACAAGTGTACGTCAGCAACTACTAGCAGCATATGATATGTCAGTAAGTTCAAGAGTCTTCTCCTGGACTAGATTTGAAATTTTATATCACCTATCTGAGTCAGGATTTTCCACTTCCAGATAATGTTAAAAAAGCCTGAAATCATTTTTAGAAAATAGGACATGAACTCTGGACTTAAAACCGTAAAATATTCACATTTTAGTTGCTATGATCTACTCCTTCAAATGCAAATGCTAATAGTGCTGTAAGCAAGACAGTTAAAAGATTTGAGACAAGGTTTGTATGGAAAGCTAATATACTTTATTAGACAAAATGTTATGAGTGGAAAAAATGGGATTTTTTTATACACCACTTGTTATTCATGCTTGATGATTGCCTTTTTAGGATGTAGTTCTTGTCTCAGTCCAGAGAATGATTGGGTTTCTTTTAACTTTTTTTTTTTTTTTTTTTCTAAAAGGCGCTATCTCTTCTTACAAGCTGTGTCTCATGAAATGTGTGAGACACGGTGGCAGAGCCATCTCTGTTATAGCATAAAAAGTTATAATATGATGATAGAGTGACATGCAATAGTGTTACAAGAAAAAGGAGTCAATGTAGTGCTTTTAAGTTGCAGAAATCACTGTCTTCATGTCTTAACTATAGCATACAATAACCCACTAGCATATAATAAGCCCATGCAGGATCCACCCCTCTCCCTTCTTCAAACTATCGAGTTTTTGGTAAAGCACTAGAACCATCAACCATAAAGATTTTGATCTACTTCCTGACCATTAAGAAAAATCTGAAAATAACTTAAGCACATTGTTTACCTACTACTTTTATTGCCTGACTACATGACAGTGAAACAGACAGCAAGTTTGCCAAGCTGTCCCTCTCAAGGACCATCTTCTAAACTGGATTTAGCTATACCAGTCGTGTCTTTATTATAAACTCAGGTATCCACTTTTACTATTTGAGTTGCTCTGTTGTGAGGTGCCTTTGCAAAGTAAAAAGAACAAAGAGAGGACCAACTAAGAAATTCTGGACTTCAACACTATGAAATTTAACTGTCTGCAGGGATAGCCTTAATCTCTCATGCATGTGAGAGTTTACTTCCATTTATACTGTTTGTTATCCAGTTACCATACATGCACAATTTTATTTTATTCTCAACTTTGCCTCGGTGATTTGATCTTAGTCTTAATTTTTTTAAGTTAATGGAAGCCTTTTTATTCACATATGCAGACCTTCCACGTATTGGATTGAATACCGGTGCGTAAAGGACAAGAAAATCAGCAGGAGTAGTCAGCATGGATTCACCAAGGGGAAGTCATGCTTGGTCAACTTGATAAACTTCTGTGTTGAAATGATTGGCCTGGTAGATGAAGGGAGAACAGCAGATATTGTCTGCCTAGACTTCATGAAGTCTTTTGGCATTGCCTCCTCCAAGATCCTCATAGACAAGTATATTGATATATTATCAGTGACATGAAGTCTAGTTGGAGTCTGGTAACTATCAGGGTGTCGTGAGGGTCAATACTGGGTCCAGTCCTATTTAACGTTTTCTTTAAGATCTGGATATTGGGACAGAGTGTACACATCAGCAAAATAAATAAAAACCTCAGAGGAGTGGCTGATGTGCCAGAGGGTCATGATGCTGTCCAGAAGAACCTCGGCAGGCTGAAAATTTAGTTGACAGGAAGCTCATGTAGTTCAACAAGCGAAAGTGTCAAGACTGTCACCTGGTAAGGAACAAACACATACACTAATATATGCTGAGGGCTGCTCAACTGAAAAGCAATTTGTCGCACAAGGCCCTGGAGATCTTGGTGGACACAAACTTGAACAGAAATCAGCAACAGGTCCTTGCCACAAAGAATGCAAATGAAATCCTGGGCTGCATTAGGCAAAGTATTGCCAACAGGTTAGGAGAGGTCATCTTTCTTCTTTAATCAGCATTGGAGACCACACCCGGATTCCTGTGTCCAGTTCTGGGATCCTAAGTAGAAGAGAGACGTGGACATATTGGAGTGAGTTTTGCAAAGAGCATGCAGATGAGGAGGAGAAAGAGCAACCCACAAACAAGAAAATGGTGAGAGGCCTGGGACTGTTCAGCCTGAAGAAAATAAGGCTCAAGGAGATTTTATCAAAGTGTATAAATATCTCTACGAAAGGGATGCAAAGAGGATGGAGCCAGATTCTTCTCAGTGGTGCCGAATGACAGGATCAGAGGAAATGGGCATAAGAAACACAGCAAGTTTTGTCTGGATGTCAGGTAACACTTTTTTCCTGTGAAGGTGACTAAGTAGTGGCACAAGTTGCCCAGAGAGGTTGTGGATTCTCCCACCCTGGAGATATTCAGAAGCTGTTTATATGCAGTCCTGGGCACCCAGTTCTAGGTGGCTTTACTTGAGCAGGGAGGGTTGGATGACATGACCTTCAGAGGTCCCTTCCAATCTCAACTGTTCTGTGATTCTGTAGTCTAAGATCAGGATAAATGCAGAATATTACCTTCCACTTTTTTTTTTTGTGTTAGGTATTATGCAAATTTACTTTAAATATTGTTATGAATAGTACAAAATGGATTTAAGGTTTCAGTGGAATTGTAAAGAAATACAAGTGTCATTTTATTATTAAAATTTCACCCTTGAAATACATCGGTTCATCACCTCATCTCAAAAGTCTGTCATCTGTGTTCATTGAAATGGACAGTAATTAAATTCATGATATTGTCTGCCTTTTTTTTTCATGTGTGGAATATTTTTGCTTATGTAAAGTTCAGGAAGGCAAAATACCAATATTACTCACATAGTTTTAGACAAAGACCATGATGATTTAGCCAGATTTTAATTAATATTTATTATTTCGGGGTTTTGCTTAAGAAAAAGAACCCAAACCTGTGTACTGCTATCTATTCTCACTAAAAGTCTTTCACATGAAACAGATAACGTGATTTCCACTTTTGTATAGTATGTAAATTAAATGAGTGGGACCCACAGCTATACACTGTCCCTTCTAGCTGTCTGTATTTTGATCAGCTGGACATTTCTTGTTCATATCTTGGTAACCTGTTGGGAAAAAAAACCAGAATTGTCTAAGCAATTAAAATTCAAGATAGATCATAGTAGTACACGACATGAACATAATACTTGATTTCACATAATAGAATAGACATTGAAAAATATCAATACCTCATTTTTGGATACGTATTTTAATAAGAACAGAAACTGCCACAATATAAATCAGTATGACATGATTTCTTAAACGTAAGGGGGATAGGAGAGGTGAAATATTAAAATCTCAAGATGTTCATTAGTCTGAAGACTGAAAAACTATGATTGCATTGGGTTACTATAACCCACTTCAAGAGGAAGGAACCCTCTCAATTTGTCAAGCAGTTTGAATAATGAAGTAAAATACTTGTTTGCAAAGAAATCTTTTTTTTTACATTATTTAAGTGAAACACAAGCATTCTATTTTACTAGTCTTTGTCTCCAGTGGCCTGACTTGGAATGGAATTTGTACTCTTGAGCAATGTATCTGGATGCTCTGAGTAATACACAGGGCAAGATAACTTATTAATGTTCCTAAGTTAGTAGCAAATACTTTGTATATTTGAATGTTCTCTACCAAATGGAACAAATAGATGAGGAAATTGTTAATAAAGCATTGTAAATAACAAAGAAAAAGAGACATTTGAAGCACTTTATTCTTACTGAGAGAATTGTCTTCTCTTGTGGTTCTACAAATTGATTTATTGTAAACTATTTTACTATAACACATTAAAATTCTCGAAAATTACATTATTCTTGGAAAAACATCTAGTTTGGTTATTTATAGTAATATTCATTAAATGGCATGATTAGTTGTATCAGTAGGCTTTCACCAGTGATCTTTCTTTCTTTAATACCTTAATGGAATAAAATGTAATGGAAATTGATTTAATTTTGAGGTACATATGATTTTTTATGAGCAGTAATAGGTGATTTTCAGAGATTGTAGTGATATTTAAAATTTGTTGTATTAATGTTAAGATTCCTGTCGTATTGCTAAAGTCGTAACAGACCCTCACTAATATTACCCAGTATTTCTGGGTAGTATTATTTATCCTTTTCAGTTATTGATTCTTTCATGTTTTTATCCTTTTCATCTCCTCTTAAGATCTTTCAGTTCTGTGCAGTAACGGATTCTAATATCTTTTTCAGTTTGATATTTCCTAACCCATATGACTTTATGGTGGATTTGTCTCTTTTTTTTTTTTGCAATGTGAAGTCAGGTAAAATGTTATGGTGTTGGTAGAAAATATATTTTGTCTAGTCCAAATCATCTATTAAAAACATGTATCCGGATTAATAATAAGGAAAACTTAACACGGTAATGCTGCTCAATTTAGGAGTAACATTTGAATTTTTAAAGTTAGAAGGAATGAAGTCAAAACCAAAAGGCTCAGAGATGAAATAAAGTTGTTCTGTTTTAACTAGTTGCTAGGTATTAGCTGAACAATTAAATTAAAATTATTTCCTTGACATTGCAACAAAATGGTGTTAAATTGAATTCTACCAGTTAGAATTTAAATTGAGTGAGACCAGATAAATAATTATTATACTTCAGTCACTATGTGAGATTGACTGTTAAACTATTTAAAGATACAGTGTGGACTGTCTCTGCATTGAGATAGTAAAGAAGCTTTTCTTTAAAGTGTGTTTTCCAACTTCATAGGTTGAATTAACAATACAAACCGCCAGTGATAGATGGAAGCTGAAATCTCTTGCGCTGTCCATAATGATCTTCCAGCTGGTACACAGGAGAACCAAGAAGAAGAAGAAATGGAAAAGTTTGAAGATGAAATAGTTGAGGACAGTCCTTTATATACCATTTATATAATCTTTAAGCATAGCATAAACTAACAAAAAACCCACAAAAATATGCTAGACTATCCTGTCATTTAATCCAGCATTTTAAATCTTCTAAATTACTAGATTGGCCATAAAGGATCGCCTTGTTTTCTTACACTTTAAAATGTAATTGATTTTTCAAGATTAAAGTGATTATATAACCAATTATTTTCAAATTAAAACCACTAACAATGAAAATAAATTTTTAACATTAACTTTTACATACAATTAAATATCATCTTAAAAATTTATAGTTGTGCAAGTAAACCAACTGACTTGAGGACAATTATAATAAGTATTTGTAAAAGTATTCCCTGGGTACATTTTTATAATTCTGCATCTTAAATAAGAAAATCTGCCTTGAACTAAAAAGACACTCAAGTGTCACTAATTATAGTGACATTTATATTACAGTGACATTTATTTTATAGTGATATTTGTTTATCCCTTTCAGCTTTTCTTAAGGTCTTTCAGTTCTTTACAATAATTTATTTTTATACAACATTTTGACTTCTTTTTATTTTCATATATATATATAGTTTCAAACTCTATAATCAAGCACAAATATTTCTACGCTGTCAAATGAGAAGTAGTAGGAGTTAGTCTTTAAGTTTATGAAGAGAAAGCATCTGATGGATTCTTAGAGTAATATCAAGAGAATTTAAAAGATAAGTATATCTGTTCTTTCCTCAGTGGCAGATATTTATGGCCACTGATTGTGGCTTGGGAGTTTCAGACTGGATATTTTAAAAAATTATTTGCAAACTCATGCAGAACTGAAGCAGCTTACCTGGAGGTTTATGGAATCTGCACCCTTGGAGGTTTTCCAGGTTTAATAGCTAAATGCCATGGCCTGATGTAGTGGCAGTGGGAAGTGGGACATAGTTGAGGTCCAGATCCCTTCTGTTATTTTAAAAAGGTCCTGTTATCTGGATCAAGCTGCATACTGTCAGGAGATCACTCACAATGCATGTATATCTTAGCTTATAATTTAGCTTTAATTTTCTAACAAACCAGTTTATTCCCAAATGAAACCAGAGTTCAGCAACAGTGACAATGACACCTGGCAATGATATTGTATGACTTCTAACACCTTTTATTCCATAAAGCTCTCTCAAACTATCTTGTTAGGTTTTAAGGCTTCAAGATGCTGTACCCACAAGATTGTAATGCATCTCTTCAAGATGAATAAATCATACTCTTTGACATCATGTAACACAAACTGCACTTCCCACATATTATTTCAGGAGCTTTAACTGAAAACCAGAGTAATTATCATCATGCTCTAGTTATTAAGAAGGCTGAATGTGGCCTGCTAGAGTCGTTGTTCAAGTGATTCAAAGCGTCTATAACTGAGTTAGTCTAAAGTGGATTAGTTTTAAGTTGAGTAGGCAGCAGTCGTTCCAAATCAGTTAGCTTAGAAGCTACAGATTGTTTTTTGGAATGGATACTGTTAACAGGGTACAGGTACAGACTATACCTTACATTGTATAAAAATAACATTGATTCAGTCCATGACCATAAAGTAATCTGAAACTTCCAGCATCATTTTGCTTAACGGAGAGTTTATATGTTTGTGTATACATACTTTAACTAAAATAAATAGGTAAGTAGTGCTACCACTAGATGAATCAAATGGTCAGAAAGGGACTTATCTGAGCTAACCAGTCAAGGCACATATTACCTTATATATAATTGGAGCAAAAGACTATGAAGACCTTGCTTATTATTTGTCTATTTCTCTCTGATCATTGTAAAAGGAACTTGGGATATTTAACCTTGATGAGCACCTAGATTTTAGTTGCTCCGTCTTTGGCATCTAGTGCTGAGATACTCCAGAGAACTGTAAAAAACTGGCAGATACTAAACAGATCCTTTAAGAGACATGGACATTTCCTTGCTTAGGATTAACTGAAGGTTAGGTGTGATACTTAGGGTATGTCACAAGTCCCTAGATCCTGGCAAGCTGAGATGAGCCCCTAGGAGAGGAATTCATCTCACTTATTTCAGGCCACTACAACATAGATGTTTAAATTCTCATTATAATAAATGAAAATTCAGTTGATACAGTCAATGGAATCTGGGAAGCAACTGATCTTATCCTAAAGTAAACAATCATATTTGGTCAGATAAATCAGTTCCCTTAGGTGAGATATAAATTGCTCTCTAGATTCCATTGTGTCCAGTGACTAGTTTTCCATTACCTATAAAAAAAAGTCTAGACATCTTTCTCAGAGGCAGGTGTTTATACCTAAAGTCAGACATGATGAATTCCACCCTAAATCTAGGTGAGATAAATCCCGTTATCAATAACTGAAAGCAAAATTTCTCTTATTAAACATTTGAGACTTAAATATTGTCCCTCCTGATTTAGAATATGATTAACAGCTATAATAAAAAAGGCATTGCTTCTGATGGCACACCTTTTTATATTGTTGCTATCGACTACACAAAGTTTCGTGAAAGTATTTCTGAATTGGAAACGAATTCCAGAAACAAATATGTTGTCAGTCTTTAGTTTGAAATATGAACTGTGATATTCTGGAATGTGAAATAACCTATAAAGGCATATTTTCACCAAGAGGAAAGAAGAGAAATAAATGAAGTATGAGGATACATCCTATTCTGCCAACTGTTCTAAAAGGATAGTAATGTCTGAGAGATCGATAGATGTGGTGGGAAAAAGCAATAATGTCTTGAAACACCAGAGCTAGATTTATCAGATGATATCTGTAAAAGCTCTGAGAGTATAATGCTTTCACTGTTTTCACATAACAGAAGTTGCCATTTCTGAACAACTCATAGTCTTCGGCCTATGCCTACATATCTCTGCTTTCTGTGTTACACCATTTTTGTTGTAAGAGTCACACTTAAAGGTTCGAAGTCCTTCTTATTCTTCAGGTGCAAGAAGGAAAAAAAGAAAATAACAGCAAAATAAAAAGGAGAGAAAAAACAGAAGGAAGGGAGGAAGCGATGGAAGGAAGGAAGATAGGGAGGGAGGGAGGGAGGTTACCTGTGTCAGATAACACCTTTTTGAAATTATTATGAAAATCAAACATTAAGACTAGGACAGACATTATTCCGTGCTTAGTAGCCTGTGCCCTTCTTTATTTTCAGAGTATTTAATAAATATATAGATACACATATGCATATATATTCACTGACATAACATATACACAGTAAAGAAACAATTACTGTCCTTATGAGAAAAATATACCTTTCCTTTATAAGTTTCAGAACTCTTTTACATTGAACTCATAAACTCTTAGGTCTCATGAACTTATAGAAATAGATAGCTCAAAATACTATTTACGAAGGCATTTCTAGGTCATCCAGAAATTAACTCAGGCAGTCAAAATAGTTTATTAGTGTTTATTATTCCCTCCTTGTTCTCTAATATTAAATGGAAATGTTGTATTGCAAATTAAACTGGATGTTTCTTGTCACCTCAGAACATGTTGATCAACCTCCTACTTATCTGTTTGCTTTTAAGTAATTGAATATTGCTTTCCTGTCTTCCAAGCTCTAGACATCAAAAATCCAGTTCTTTCTGACTGTCTTCACTTACCCTGTTCTCTGACAATAGTCATTCTCTTATACTCTTATGGAACTTTAACAGTATTTCCTCATTTTATCTAGGTAAGACCTTGTCTGGAGGCCTGTCCTTTCTTGAGAAATATGGAAAAGACAAATTCAAAATATTTTAGAACAAGTCGTTATAGAAATCACTTTGCAATAAAACATCTAAAAACGATATTTAATAATCTGGGGTTTTGGAAATTATCTAGTGTACTCCAGATGGTTGCTGAAATCACAGAACCATAGAATCATTAAGGTTAGAAAAGACCTCTAAGATGATCCAGTCCAACTGTCAACCCAACACTACCATGACCATTAAACCATGTCCCGAAGTCTACATGTGTTCTGAACACCCCCAGGGATGGTGACTCCATCACTTCTCTGGACAGTCTATTCCAATGCTTCTCCACTCTTTCAGTAAACAATTTTTTTCCCAATAGACAATCTAAACGTCGTGTGTCTCAGCTTGAGGCTATTTCCTCTCATCCTGTTGCTTGTTACTTGGTAGAAGAGACAAACGCCCACCTTTCAGATAACTGTAGAGAGCAATAAGGTCTCCCTTGTGCCTCCTCTTCTCCAAGCTAAACAATCCCACTTCTCTCAGCCATTCCTTGTAAGACTTGTCCTCTAGATCCTTAATTCACCTGCTTTTTCGCCCTTCTGTGGATCTGCTTCAGCACCTGATGTCTGACCAGAGTACCAACTGAATGTCAGAAGAGAATGACACTTGTTTGTCTTGCAAATAAATTCTATATTTATTTCAGAAAGATTAGTTCACTGAACAACAGAAAACTAGGTACCTAAAAGAGTTAAGCTGAATGTCATCTAAACACTCAAATGTTTGAATATATAAGTACATGTCTGAAATTATGGAAGGAAACCAAGGCAAAGAGAGTGAAAGTGTCAGTGCAGAGGAAGGCAGACTATTTTTCTATGCTGGATAGAGACATGCAGAGCAGACGTGGTCTCCGTCACTCCAAGTAAATCCAATATTCACAAAACTAAAAAGGAGAACCAAGAGAGTAAATCAGATTTCAGTATCTAGGGAGGAATGTCCCAAGGACTTAGACACCCACAGTTAGAATATCCAGAAGAAAAAGATGGCCAATAGCTGAATGGTCAAAGACTTTCTTTGAAAGTAAACACAAATATACAGATTGCCGTTTGACTGAATTTGATTCACATAAACAGTGAGAACTATTTAAGAATTTGCATACAGAAAGAAAATTAGAGAAATTAGAAAAATCTCTTACAAGCTAGTAAAATGAATTATCCAAAATAAGAAGGAAAGGAAACTACACGTTCATGGCAATGGCCTTAAAACATAAATGTCAACCAACTCTGTGGCTTAGCAAGCAACATCCGTTTGTAATTATCTCCAAGTTGAAAAGGAGAACTAGAAGCTCCAAAAAGAGACCATTCTGGAGGCACAAATACAGTTGTCCTAGCACATTGTAAAGACAGAATGAGGTACAGTAAAAAGACACCAATATGGTTACATTTGGAGAACTGCAGTAAGTCAGAACTTGAAAAAGAAAAATTCAAAAGTGGAATCTAGACACACTGATAGAAAAAAAAGAAAACTTAGATGTAAAATCACCAAGGTAAAGGTATGAAATAAGATTCAACTAACAAACAGCATAACTGGAAATACAGCAGTTCTATAAATATATTGAGAAGGGAATGGTTAAAATTATAAATTAATTGTTACATGGACACTCTACATCTTCTCAATATTCTACATCTTCTTAACTGAAAAGTGTCAATTGTAATAGATAATAAAATAATTACATTTGCAAACAATTGTAAGGAAAGAACATTATAGAGTGCGTTCATAAGTCAACAGAGACACAAGTAAGAAATTTCCTGATAGGGAAACCATTAAAAATTACTGTATGATTTGGGAGAAATTCTTCTAGAAGAATTTAAGAAACAAATAGAAACAACATTTAGTGACGACAAAATTAATGATGATGGAAGAGGCCTGGGCAATATGCCGGTTTTTGTATTTCTTTTCTTCTTCTTCCTCCTCTTTTCTTTGAGGTAAAGTCATCTGTTCTTGGAGGGAAAAAACTGAAAACTGCTACTCATCCCTAAAAAGTGAAATTCACTTTGTTGAGACTTCAGCTCTTTACAGTTAATTTGAAATAAAATATGTATTTTTTTTTAAAGCAAAATAAATGAGCCATTTTCTATTTAGTGACAACATTTTAAAGATTGATTTAAGAAAGTTCTCAATTCTTTTCCTCTTTCCTATTTAAAGGATAAACTGTTCTTATTGATGTTTTCCTTACACCATGCCAGCTGTATTAGTGACTATTCTCAGGGATGTAGAAATCACATCCATTCATTTTGTGGACTTTTCTACTATTTTTCACAGCAATCTGTACTGTGACAGGGATACCTGTCAGAAATGTTTTGTTCTTTTATTTATCTTAAATCTAGTTCCTGTCCCTTGGTGTTTGTTTAGTTTTTTGCTGTTTCGTCTTTTATCTTTTTCCTGACAGTCATCAAGGTGCTCAGCTCCCTCGGTTCAGCAAGATCCATGTGTCTTTAAAAAGTTTGATGGGGTCAAAACAGAGAGCTGATTTGCCTCTAACCTTGGCCCACCACTTGTTTTTCCTCCCTGGGTACCTAGAAATAACAACTACTCAGTTTTGTTTCATTTTAGAAAAGATTTGAGGTAGGCAGAGTGTTCAGATTTTTTTTCCGCTGAATTTCCTTCACATCAGTTAATTCAGCTGCCATAAAATGAAAATTACGATAGGAATTGGAGAACTTAGCTGATGAGGCTGGGTCAAACTCTAGCAGAAATATATTTATTATTTTTTTTTAAATATTAGGACAAAAAAAGTCATAAAGCCTGAAAAAAAAAGGTGATGAGCTAAAAAACAGAATCCGGGTTATTTGATTATAAAAACAGCTGCTACTCTCTGAGGTGTATTTATGACCTGCGTAGTCCCTAAGCTAGCTGATATCACAGAATACCTGTGGGAGAAAAACTAGGCACTACAGGACTTCTTAAACAGATTCATATGCCCAGAATGAGGTGGTCAGGTGGAGGCCACAGCTCGCATAGAAACCAAAACCCACAATGATGAACATTTTACAGACTTCACAGTCCACTGCTGCACTGTCTCTGATATCTGCATGTTTACTCTGAAATTCGAAAGACCAGTTGTTTGAGCCAGGTCAACTTGAAATACATTTATGGGAAACAAACACATTTGAGTTATCTGATTTTTCTCTCCTTTCTTCCTCTCTCTGAGATACATGCAATGTGTTAAAAATGATAGTTTGGAGCTGAGTAAAAGCACCAGCCCAAATCACCTTGATGATAAATGTAAAAGAGACGTTTTAGAGGGTTTTTTTATTTTTGTTTGTTTGTTTGTTTTTGGTTTAACCTTCATATTGGAAAATGACCAAAGAAAAACTACACATCTGATTACTCATTTGGACTGGGTAAATAAAACTGGCAACAGTTGAGAGCCACCTGCTCAACTCTTTACCCAACTTTCAAAATCTGAAAACAGAAAACCTAATTTGTTGTTACTGTATATGTTTTTGAGGGAACTGGGAAAAAAAAAGTAATTCTATTTCATATCTGCTGTCCCCTGGTTGTAATAAGTGATTTAAATTGGCTTCCTGCTATGGGTAACCTGAATGGAAGTTAATGTGGTTTGTACATTTGTACTTGTACTTTAGCCTGAATAGGTGTGTATAACAGTCAACAGAAATATGTCTTGCTTTTACCAGCAGGCTATTTATAAAATGGCATTTTCAAGCTTGATTAGCACAACAAAACACCAAAGAGTTAAGAATCGTAGATAATATTAACGTGGTCATTTAAGAAGTACATTTCTTGACAGAATGTTACTTTTCCTGCTCACAGCAGGCTGACAGACTAGATGTAGAGAGAATAATAATGGTTTTTTTTGTCTGTGTTCATGTCCAGCATATAAGACAGCTAGACTAAATAGAAAGAAAACAATATGCCACTAATCCTCAAGAGGAATGCCTGTATATATATAAGCTGTCAGGAAACTGTCCTTTTACGATCGAGAACTTAGGCTTATAGAATCATAGAATCATAGAATGTTAGGGATTGGAAGGGACCTCGAAAGATCATCAAGTCCAATCCCCCTGCCAGAGCAGGAATGCCTAGATAATGCTACATAGGAACGTGTCCAGGCAGGTCTTGAATGTCTCCAGAGAAGGAGACTCCACAGCCTCTCTGGGCAGCCTGTTCCAGTGTTCCGTCACCCTCACTGAGAAGAAGTTTCTTCTCGAGTTTAAGCGGAACCTCTTGTGTTCCAGTTTCAGCCCATTACCCCTTGTCCTATCAGTGGTTGTCACCGAGAAGAGCCTGGCTCCATCCTCGTGACACTCACCCTTGATATATTTGTAAACACTAATGAGGTCACCCCTCAGTCTCCTCCAAACTAAAGAGCCCCAGCTCCTTCAGTCTTTTCTCATAAGGGAGATGTTCCACTCCCTTAATCATCCTAGTTGCCCTGTGCTGGACTCTCTCCAGCAGTTCCCTGTCTTTCTTGAACTGAGGGGCCCAGAACTGGACACAGTATTCCAGATGGGGTCTCACCAGGGCAGAGTAGAGGGGAAGGAGAACCTCTCTCGACCTACTAACCACCCCCCTTCTAATACACCCCAGGATGCCATTGGCCTTCCTGGCCACAAGGCCACAGTGCTGGCTCATGGTCATCCTGCTGTCCACCAAGACTCCCAGGTCCCTTTCCCCTACACTACTCTCTAATAAGTCATTCCCCAACTTATACTGGAACCTCGGGTTGTTCCTACCCAGATGCAAGACCCTACATTTACCCTTGTTATATTTCATTAAATTTTTCCCCGCCCAACCCTCCAGCCTGTCCAGGTCTCGCTGGATGGCAGCACAGCCTTCTGGTGTGTCAGCCACTCCTCCCAGCTTGGTGTCATCAGCAAACTTGCTGATAGTACTCTCTAGTCCCTCATCCAAGTCATCGATGAATATATTGAATAATACTGGTCCCAGTACCGACCCTTGAGGCACTCCACTGGATACAGGTCTCCAACCAGACTCCGCCTCATTGACCACAACTCTTTGGCTTCTTCCCCTCAGCCAGTTCACAGTCCACCTCACTACCCGAGAGTCTAGACCACACTTCCTCAGTTTAGCAGCAAGGATGCTGTGGGAGACTGTGTCAAATGCTTTACTGAAGTCAAGGTAGACCACATCCACCGCTTATCTTCTAACAATCAACCTGTATTCTGTGCAGCACTTGTTCAGGAATCATAGCTGTTCTAGCTATTGCACTTAATAATTCCTAAAAAAGTGAATTCTTTTTTCACTCTCTTGCCTTCCTTCTAGCCATATTGATAACTGTAATTTATATTTCTGTTACAAACCTAAAAGTCTCTTAATGCTTGAGGTTACAGTTTCTGAGCAGGATAAGTAACAAGCTGAGTAACCAAAAAGGAGCAACATTACAAGCACAACCTCTAGACATCATTTCCTCTCTATTTACAATAATGCATGCTGCAAGCACCTTAGCCCTTTTTTTCAAGTCCTGAATGATGTTGAAATTTGTGTCTAGTTAGAATCTATCAATTGCTGAGACATATCTCTATTTCTCTGTCTATCTGTCTATCCATCTATCTATAAATATATTTGTTATATGTATACAGGCACACAAGTATACATAATATGTATTTTTTTATATATATATGTGTGTGTATATATACACAGATATTGAAACATTTGACTTGAAACATTGACAAATAATGGTATATATTGTGCCTTTATTTCCTGGGATATGTTCATTTCAAGACTGGTGCTTTCTAGCCCGGCAGGAAAATGGGTATGATTTTCAAAGAGACTCACTGGAAATATTTTTGTTTTCTTACAGTCATTTACTCTGAGTTTGTTCAAAGCTGAGATATTTACAAATGTATGTCTTGTTCTGGCAAGGCACAATATCAATGCTGGTCCTCATTGAGTTTCATGTAATAATTAACTATAATTCTCCCCTGCTTGCCATGCTACTGGATGCAGCTGTGTAACCAAGTAATTATTTATTATTATCTCAAATTAACATGCATTTATGACATGCATATATATATTTATTTTCTTTTACAGCTGGTCTTTTGTCTTACTTAACTGCAGTGCAGATACATAGCTAGTAGCCTGGAATTCATTTTTCCCAATATCATGATACATTGATTTGGGTTCTGGGACCTTCTCACAGGGAATTTATGTGAATTTATCTCTATAATCTAATACTGCATTACAATATGTGAGTGAAATATTTATACCACCTTTGTGAACTTAACTCATATTTATGAAATAAGTAATTTCCCTGTTGTCCATAAAATTTGTCAGTGCTGCAAATCCTGTAATAGAAAACCATAGTGTTTCTTTTCAGTGATGGCGATAGAAGAGGCAATAGAATTAAAAGTACTAAGGTCTAAGTTTAACTTAATGAGTTTAGATTTTTCATAATGAAGCCAGACATCTAAATTAAAACAAGAAATTAATAGTAAAGTACTGAACCAATGACTGTGCAAGTTAAAGCTGGTCAGATACCCGTAGACACCGTATTAATCAGGTGTAAATCTCTCTGGATTGCCTGTCTCAGAGTAACCTAGCATATTGGTGTGCTGTTAAATGCTTATTTTTCTGTGAGTTACTGAAATTGTACATAGAATTCAATGTCATTTAATGGATTTTTTTTTTTAACATTGTTTTTGAATATGTAATGAGTTACAGCTAGAACTCACAGGTTTCAACCAGAAGAGGCAGTCTATAATTTTAACTGCTTTATGTCCTGGGAGGAGAAAAAAAAGAAAAAAATAGAAAAAACTTTTTCACAGTGAGGGTGACAGAGCACTCGAACAGGCTGCCCAGGGAGGTTGTGGAGCCTCCTTCTTTGGAGACTTTCAAAACCCGCCTGGATGTGCTCCTGTGTGACCTACTGTAGGTGATCCTGCTCTGGTGGGGGGGTTGGACTAGATGATATTTTGAGGTCCCTTCCAACCCCTGACATTCTGTGATTCTGTAATTCCGTGATTCTGTGTGTACTCTTTTTACAGACTGTTTTTCCCTGGAGATTGCTGGTAATGCTACACTTGCATTTTTGACTAGTTTTTAGTGATACAGTGCTATGTTAAATGTTACACTGTTTTTTGTCACAGTGTTTTATATTATCCTACCAAAGGTTGGTACAATGTGAAACCAGGACTGCTTTTACATGTTTTCATCAAATAAAATACTTTAAATTGAGAAACTTGGTGAAATACATAAGAAATATAACATTATGTTTCTAGTGTAAAAAATATTTTTTAAAAATAATTGTTTCCTAAATGTATTTGACATGGTATAATTGCAAATTTAATCTCACAGGTTTTACACTGCTGTTATAATAAAATTACTCATTTTCAGAGCCATTAACCACCTTCTACTATAATGAGAAAGTCAAAGTGACCTTATATCAGGCAACAGGTGAAGTACGTTGATTTATCATTTTCTACTTTAAGACAAATCCTATAGCACTTCTTCAGGTTGTATAAATCAGCTAAGCTCTCACTCACATGGGCAGCATCCAACTGCTGATCTGGACAATGGGAAATATGTTGTCATATGATATTTGTGCCAAATTATTTCGAAAACCCATATTGGATGCTTTTTTTTTTTTTTTTTTTTTCCCATGTCTGTGGGTATATTCTACCTAGATCAAAATATCTAGTCCATACTGTAAGGCTATATAGGATGTGTGAGCATCAGCTTCATTCAGGTTATCTGATAAAGTACATTTTCCATTCAGAAGGGGATAATAAGGGGGAAGTGATAACAAACAGAGACAGAAAACCAGTAGACAAGGGCAAACCCCCAAAGTTTCCATCACTAACTGATGAGCCATCAAAAAACTGCAGGCACAGCTTTGGAGAGGGCCAGCCTGGCCTTAGTAACTGGTACAAAACCAGAATATGAGGAATTGGAATATCCCAGGAGGGCCTGTAGGACTACACAAAATTTATTAAGGAAGATTTAGAGGAGGGAGATTGAGAAGGAAAAAAAACCCAGGAGAATAGAGAGAAAGTAGTATAAAAAGGGTAGATCATGTGTAAATTGGGCTGGTCAGAATGCTTGTCTGGTGGAGCGCTGTACCTGATCATCCCAGTCTGTCCTGTCTCATTAAATCTTCTCTTAACGACCTCTCTGAGTGATCTCATTCACTACCCCATGTGTGCCAGTGCTGCAAATGCTCAGTGCCAGCTACTGGGGGAACTGGTGTGAGGACATTGAGTCCCAGCTCCTGGAGTCAGACCTCGCAGTCTGAATGTGGGTGTCCCTGGCTGGTGGTGTCAGCTACTGGAGTCAGTGGTGTCTTTAACCTCCAGCCACTCAGGAGGAAGCAGTGTGTGTCCCAAAAAACCAAACTACTGAGGGGACAGGTGTAAATGAGGCAGATGAGGGGCTCAATGGCAGCAGCTGGATTGGGAACCCAGGTCACTGCCCGGGTGCTGGGTGCTGGATGCTGGGGATGAGTGTCTGTGCCTTTCCCAAACCAAGTGTGTGTGAGATGTGTCTGTGGATTCACTGGTAAACTCCAGGTTGGATCAGCAAGTGTGTATGATGTCCCTAGTCCAGGCAGGGGTATCAGGCAGGCAAAAGATCCATGCCAATATTTGGAGAGACCCATGAGTGTGGTTTGCCTGTGCGACGTGTGCAGTGAGCACCCAGTGGGACCAGTCAGTGAGTTGGGGACTCATGGGATGGGTAACGAGGGCCAAAATCAGGGCAGGTGCTGGTCCTTGAGGGATCCATGACTGTGCATGTGTCTGTGAACCTGGAGAGTGCAGTGTGTGTGCTGCACAAGTGACCTTCTGAAGAGAATGTGGGTGTCTGTGTCTGGTGTGAGTCCTGAATGTGGGTGCTGCTGGGGGAAGCCCCTTGTCTGTGGCTGTCTGTGTGACTCTGCCCATGCCCTCTATGTGTGTCTGTGTGATCCTCACTGCTGGTTGAAGGAACAGCAACAGGCATACCCTTCTACCTGGGCTGAAGACACCAGAATGGTGTCTGGAGTTCCAGGCACCAGGATGGGAAGGAGGTGTCCTTGGCCTGGAAGTCCTGGAGGTGATAGCCACTTATCCCTTAGCATTAAGACAGTGGCTTTTGAAAGATGATCTAGTATGGGTGTATCCTAGTCAAATTTAGACTACTAACTTTGCACTGAAATCCTTTCTAGTGAAAGACTGGAGAAACATAAGCCATTCCAGAGGCCGTTCCAATCACTCAAACTGAGTTAAACTTAACTGAAATGTAGAATAAATATGATCAGAATTGTTGCTGTAGTACTGCTGACAGAGCCTGAGAACCTAGTTATGCAATTAGTTGCCATGTATTAAATGATCAATTAATAAATTAATAGTAATAAATTGCATGTTAATATTTGAATATAAATATTTGTAAATGCATAAAATAATTGGATCCTGAGTCTGAGTGTTCTTATAGACTTCATTTGCAAATACATCTCTGTACAGAACTACATATTCCCCCAATATAGACCAAACCATAATGTAAAGTAATAAAACCAGTAACAATATAGAGAAAAAAAAAAGAAAAAAAAAGAAAAAAGAAAAAAGAAAAAAAAGAAAGAAAAGAAGAAAAAAATAAGAAGAAAAAAGACAAAAGAGAAAATAAAAAAAAAGAAAAAATAAAAAGGAAAAAATAAGAAGAAAGAAGAAAAAAGAAAAAAAGAAAAAAGGAAGAAAAGTTCTAAGTTAAACACATATTTACTTCAAATGCAGAGTATCATACAAATCAGAAAAGAATTTGTCACTGCAATTTCTGAAAAGATCAAGTGTAGAAAATGTGAACATGTTAATTACTCATATAAGAAACTCTTTGCTATCACAATCAAGCAAAATAAATGGACTGCATGGCTGATATCTCAATGAATTCAGCTTGGTCTCATCCAATTGCTTATTTAACTCTTAGACATGGCAAGCAGTTTAGAAGCAAATTAACATTGTGTCATTTCTGTTTCACAAAACTTGAGTCAAGCAAATTGCCCTCCAGGTGTGTCCTGAATAACATGTTTCTTGATTCGCTTCCAAAGGAAATTAGTGATCTACATTGCTTTAGAAAATTATTTACAATAAGATGAAATCTTTTCAGACAGATACTGATATGAACACCAAAATGAGCAGTCACCATTGACAACAGTTATTGTATTTACCCACATCCAAGACAATTATAACATGACTCTATTCATTTTCACAGTTGTTAGAAAAAAAGTCCAAACAACCCCCCAATTTCCTTTATTTTTTTCCTTTGTTTTCTTCTTCACAGTCACACAGTTGATAAAATACACAGAGTTCTGCAGTGTTGAATCTTTCTTGTCCTGTTTTACATACTTCTGTGCCTAATGAACTACAAGAAAGTAATATATAATTCTGGCATGTTGCAAAGGATTCAATACTACTGGCTAAAGGGAGAGCATACACCAGCAGAGGAAGCCAGTTTCTCTTTCACCGGTGGCTACGCCGCTCTACGCTTCTTGTCATGCCTCATTTGGAATGAGGTAAACACCAGTGCCATGAGTAGAACCTGTGTAACAGTCTCTAAAACATAGTAAATATGATGTAATTCCAAGCAGATTATTTTTCAAAGAAATACTTGTACTTCCCTTTCTGGATACCTGTCTCTTCTAATGATAAAGGGAATTACAACGGTCCACTTAGATTCATTGCTTATTTTTTTTTTCCTGAAAGGTAAAAGAAATTCCACCCAACAAAGGAAAAAACCTATTATTCATGATTCAGGTGAAATCAATCATATAGGCACTACAAAATACAACTCTATATCTTCCAGAGTAAGTATGGATGATTTTTCAGGTAACAAATCAAGACTGAAAAATTAATTCACTACCTATTACATTAAAGTTATTCTTACAAGTCCATTTGTGTATGTGCTAGTACCATAAAATCAATGACAGTAGATGAAATTTATCCAGACTCATGTAAGGAGCTAGATAGGAAGTTAAGAAAATGAGGATGGAAGTGCTGTGTTAGCAGAGAAATATGCACTTTGAAAACAGCACTTTGATAGCATGAGTATGTATCAAGAGAGTTCCTCTCATGAAGAATGCACTTCATGATAGCCCATGCAGGTGGAGCAGGACTCTGGTCATCATGTACAAACCAGGACAAGTCCCTGGCTCTGCTTTCCATGGTGATGTGAATGATTATTCAACACCAATGCTTGGCAAATGTTTGTCACCTCAGAAGGTGAACTTCTCTTTTCATCACAAATAACATTATGTGATTTACCTCTGAAACAGGCTAAGGTAATTTCAGAATGGGGATATTATTAGAACTTAATTTTCAAATTTATGCACAGAAAATATCCCTGTGTATTTACAAGTAGGATTTTCAGATAAGAACTTTGCTTGTCATATTTAAATAATTTGATTTTTGGAAGAGCAATGTATCAATTTTTATCAATATGAAAGTGTCTGTATCGATTGCTCACAGAAAGAATTAAACTATTTTAGTTTGCCTAGATTGAACTTCGTATAGGTTGATTAGCCTAGTGTAATGTAATCACATTTATTTGCAAAAATTTTACCCATGTGGCAACAAAAAGTTGAAAAATAAACTGGTAGAAAAGGTGACTGGTACTTAGGAAAGCCTCACAAAGATATAAAAAAGTTGTGGAGATGAATACCATTTGTACAGATTTGGTCTATACAAAATTAATTGATTCCAGTTAATCAAACGGATGAAAAATCTCTTTATCTATTTTAGGCTGTGGAATAGTAAGAATACATATGAGATGAGCATAAAATAACAGAAAAGGAATACTAACATGGAAAAATTTTAACAGCAGCTTAGGTAGGGGATGGAAGTCATGACTAATAATCTCTCATATAACTCTCTAAAAAGCAGTTAACACTGCTTTTCCTGATCAAATTATTGTATAATGAAAATCCCATGATCAGTTCAAATGCAATTCTCCATTAAGTGTAAGTTGATTAAAAAATCTTCTGGTTTGTAATCTGTGATTACAAGTGATTTTTATGTAGTGTACAATCTAGTTTTGCATATGTAGAATCTTTTGTGAACTTTTCAATACCTAACATGAATTTCCTGTCCCGTGACTTACGAATGCAATCAGCAAACACATAACAGATGAAAAAAAATATGGCATTGGCACAGATTATATAACAACCTAGTATAAGCTAATGATAGATATAAACATTGTCATTTCAATTTGCATGTCTTAATGGATGTTAGAAGCATCTGCTGCCTCCAGCAGCTCTGGGCCTGGGGATTTTTACTGCTCAGCGACTGTGCTGAGCCTCGAGACCTCAAGGTCTCCATCTGAGGCCCATGGACACAGCTGCTGCTTTCTTGTCTGCAGGTTCAACCAGCAGTGAGGACCCGTGTATCCCCTCTACACACAGAGGACATGGATACGGTCACACAGGCAACCACAGACAAGGGGCTACCCCCAACAGCACCCACATTCAAGACTTGCACCAGACATGGGCACAGACACCCACGTCCTCTCCTCCTCTTGGGCTGTCAGAGGCAGAAAGTCACTCATGCAGCACACACACCTGCAGGTTCACAAGCACACACGTGTTCACACATCGTCATGACCTCTCTGTCTGCCCAGCACTCCCGCTGACAAACAGAACATCAGTCGAACAGAAAGATACCGGTACAAAATACACCAGCTAAATTCACTGTATTGTATCAAGTAATGATCTAACACATGGACCTGCTTTATACTTCTGGCTGACAGATATCTCTTGAACAAACTGGATGACTGAGACAATGGAGAAGTCCTGTATCTACAAGTTATATAAGAGGTCGGAGTAGACCTGGATATAATCAACAGTCTGGCAGAGAGGGTTGATCACGATCTGACAGTAACTGTCCAGGGACAAACTCAGGATCTTTCTCATGTCTCTGTTAAGATTAAATGTAGCCTCTTGATTCAACAGCTGTACCCTAATACATCAGGATCTTGGCAGGAGGCAGGATGGAGTAAGTTCATTTGCCGATTAAACAATAGCAATTGAGTTATAAGGTATTTCCTGGGGCTCATTGATCACAAGGAAGGAAATAAATGTAGCTAGTCATTATTCCCAGGAAAGTGTTCTGATTATTTTATTCTTTTCTACACATTTCTAAATGCTTCTTGACAAGGTTGGATAACAAGTACATGCATATCAGGATGATAAGCATCTTAAAAATGCTTGTGGTAGAGACCCTGAAGGTTATTAGTATTACAAGGTGAGAGTGAAAAAATAATCTCTAAGGTATGTACCTTTACTATGGCTATTATTATTTCATTGGTATGTATAATGCTTTTCTAGAAAATTAATGTACCATTTACTAAGCAACCAGTTTCTGTGAACTACCTCTCTACATTCTATTCAGCATGTAATTAATATTTAAACATTTTTTTCCTCCTCTTTATTTTTGCATTGTTTCTGAATGACAAATATTTTTACAGCTCGAATAAACATTAGCCAGGGTCCTTAAATTAAGGTTTGTGTATATTTTCTGTTTAGTTTACGCAGTGAATGCCTGGCTATATCTGTTTCTACCCTTAGGTTCATTCCAAGTATCACTTTTTTTTTTTTTCCTTGCTTGTAGAAACATAATTTATTCATTGATTGAGGCATAACCCAAAATTATCAGTAGTAGCAGGTAAGAACTGAAAGATTATTATATGATTCTGGGATTTTGAAGGAGAAAAAAAGAATAACATATTACACACTTAGTAAGTTCTTGATCAAAAACCATTGAACGTAATAAAAATCTTCATCACTGTTAATAAGAAAGACAGCATACTTAAAATGCTTTACAGAGAGAACAGTACAAAGCAAATGCAATGCATTCTATGAAAAAAACCCACTCAAAACCTATTAATCAAAAACACCCAAACCCCCCAAAACCCCAACCAAACCTCAAAGTCAAAATGGAATCTCTTTACCTTTTAAAATCTAGATATATAGTAATTATTTGAAAACTAAATTATGCGGGTTCTTTTTTATATTGAAGCTTGTGGTACACTGATTCCTTTTAAATTTAACTTTTATTGTATTACATTTAGCTGAAACACACTTGGGAAATACACTATTCATAAATAGGTTACAGTAGAGATCGTATTTAGACATATCTGACCATAATGTTAAACACACTTACTTGTCTCTAGAAGACTAGATTGGAATCACCATAGTTAACAGCCATTGACAGGACTGTGTTCTATTTATCTTTTTTCCAAACCTATTATTCTTAATCACTGCAAAACTCTGGCAACAGGGTCCATAATTTAGTTATAGATGGCTTCAAATATTTTTAATCTTCTCCTTACTGGATATTCTCTACATTTTTTCTTTTTTTTTTTTTCTTTTTAAATGACAATACTGAATAATCATCCCCTCTTCATCATCTTCACCATGCCTATCATGATTTTTCAGGCCTTCCTCATAGCTCCCCTTAGTCATACTTTTTTCACAGTGAAGAGTTCCCAGGCCACTTAATCTTTCTTCATGAGGAGAATAACTTTCAAAAATCAGAAGATAGAGAACAGGATGGATATCATTCATGCTTTAAGTGAGGAATGTAATTAGACCTGTCATAAAACTGGCCTCAGTGGGAGGAAAGATCTTATTGGGAAGAACCACAAAGAAATCACAACATTCATGGATTCTGGAAGACTGCCCATCTCATTTACTTTCTCTGAGACTTCTGTAATCCAGTTAAGTACATTGGGGTTAGGATGATCAGAAAGGAATACAGCATTAAAGATTTGAATTGGTATTTTAATACAATGAAGATTTCAATTTATTCCAACACCATTTGCTAATAAATCTGATACTCTTTTTCGTTTGTTTTATCTCTAGTGAGCACAGAGGGGACAATTTTGGAGGATGATCCACCACCCATACACATCATTTCACATTTACATGTACTCCAGTATCACTCTCTTGAAGGCGTAGCAGCACATTTAAATTATGCTGCTCAATAAGAGTGCATCTCCATTGTACAAAACAAGATACAAAGATCCTCAGATTAATGGAAATCGCACACAAGGAATACTAGAGATGTGGTAGTATAGAGCCCTCTTGCCCACTGTTAGATTTAGTACATTTATATACCCTAGCTCTTGTCACAGAAATAATATTTGAGCAGGCCAAGTGGAGCAGGACCTACAGCCAACCTTATAAACTTAGGTTCAACATGTTGGCTAGATTTGGAGTCTCTGAACAGCACTACACTTGGCTTACATGAAGTTAGCAGCTAAAACTTCCGCAGTCTTTACTGTGAAGGGTGAGTTCTAATTAAACCTTTTTACCTATAATCTCACAGAACTCAATTTTAACTTCTGAAAATGAATAAAGCACACTCCTTGACTTGGGGTTGGCTTCTGTGCTGACTTGTTTTTAAAATACATGAAGCTGAGGAAGAAACGGAGCATCTACTTGTTATCCAGGCAAAGAATAAACATCACCAAGAAGGAAGGATGGAAAACATCTCTAAAGATAGCAGAAGTTAATTTACTGAACTTTAACAATCTACTCATAATGAAGGTTTTTTAATTTGTTTGACTGGGTTTTGCTTATTTGTTTGTGTCGTACTATTCTATAAAGTAAGAAGGTTCATCAGAACAGTGATACCTCCTATGCCAGCAATAGGCCCTAGAAATGCCATAGAAGTAAATTTCTCTGACACTCAGGACAAATTAATGAAACCTCAGACTCACCTGAATTTCCTGCAGATTTCTTGCCGTTTGACAAAGCAGCTCTAAAAGGAAGGATTGAGTCCTGCTCTTATCTTTGACATTATACTTGAAGTAGGTAAAGTGATCTTAGAGGCCTAGAGGAGTGCTTAATTCAAAACAGAGCATTGTAAAACATGAAAGAATGTAAAGCAAGAGAACAGATTTTCTTACAGAGAAAATTTTCTACGAAATCCTGTGGCGCAAGGAATTATATAGAATCATAGAATGGCCTGGGCTGGAAGGGACATCAGAGATCATTTTAATCCAACCTGTTGTGAGGAGGGACGCCACCTCTCGACTAGGTCAGGCAACACACTTGAGAACCGAACGGGAATCAAACCCACGACCTTGGTGTTTCAAGCACCACGCTCAACCCGCTGAGCTAAACCGGCCCTCATATATTAGTGTTACTGTGTAAAAACTTTATTTATAATTATGTTTATTCTCTTTTTATATAATTATTAAAATATTTATAATATGTTATATAATAATTAATGTTGTCACATAATATAATTATATTCATAATTGTAATTATTATTTTGGAACATTGAATCCATTATTAAAAAAAAGCCAAAATATTCACAAATTCATCAGAATTCAAGTAATATTTTTTTCCTGGCCCATGATCATGTGTACTAATCTGAAAAACATTAAAGTACTTTTAAATTCTGGACCAAAAATAAAATTGATTAGTTGGAGGGAAATACTAGTTCTGTCACAGTATGAACTGCATGATTTTTTTATTACTGAGTGTACTGTAAAAAGCTCTTCTTGAACTTTCATAGTGCATACTGCCAATGATTCTCATGTTGAGGATTTAATAGCCCTGTGTGGCATTTATGGTCTTTTTACATCAATTTCTTGATATATAGTGTTTATTCTGTATATTGCAGACTCAGTGGTAGAGTTTATTGCAGCCATCATTTTACATGTCCTCGAAGTGTTTCAGCTCCTTCTTCCTAGGCATGATAAGGAAATGTATATTTAACATACAGATTCTTGACTACCTACAGGGCCTTCTTTGACAAAGCCACCTGTAAAGATGTTTTGCTATAGGATATGTGAGTTGTGCAATTAAATTAATTTGTGTCAATGATGATATTAGGAATACATAATCTATAAAGTCACACTTTCTTACTATTGAGAATAAATTACTTACTAAATCATTAAGCATTCAGACAATACTTTGATGTAAAATGCTGGTTACTAATGTATCTCCACATGAAAGATGACATGTTAGTCCATAGCCACAATTGCTTCAATGGCACATATCCTCCTGAAGCAAATCCAAATATTAAATTTCATGTAACAGTTTTGCTGATTACACTACTCAATTCATGTCCAGTATCTTAACATGAAACAGCTCATTAGTTACTTTTTTTTTTTTTTCCAAAATAGTAACAGTAACTACAGTGGTTGTCTTTCATACAGAATAATTGCCTGTCAAATTTCATTTGAAAAACAAGTAATTCTAACTCATTCAATTTTTATAATGTTTTAAAATCCAAACACCTCTTTTGTCAGCTTTTTTCTTAAATAGTGAGATTTCCTAATGTATTTTTTTTTATATCCAAATGCAAAGTATTGACTTTCAAAATTAAAAGATTTGATCTTGAGAAATTAAGATATTCAAAATATATCGCTTCACAATCCCCAGTAACTTCCTGGGTTTTCCTAAGATTGGATGAGTGAAATATAGAACAGTATATTTCATATGGACGGTATTGTTACTCAGTGACAGCTGATACGAGATAGCCAAAATCTGTGCAATAAAGACATATCCCAACACTTCACTATTCCAGAAATGATAGGTTTATATCTGTAGAGTGTCTAAAGTACAAGGAATGGGAACACTATCAATCTGCCATATGGCTGTGTTGCAGAACGTTGCTACACCAAGATGTTTTCAATTCCCTTTATTCTTTTAAGAATCACCACCTGTTAATTTATTTTGTATGTAACTGAATGTAGTTTATGTTCTTCTCCATCTTCACTCTGCTAAGAAGAAAAAAACACTGAAACAGATTTACAATGATTAAAAATGGTGTAATTTAACTTCCCTGTTTTCCTCTTGAGTGAGAATATTATTAATCTGGAAGGGTATACAAAAGAAAGCAACAATGCCTAGAAAAACACAGGGACTCTGTTCTGTATCTTGAAATAGGTGGCAAAATTTGTTTGCTGAGGATATACACCCTCTCCTTATCCAAAAATGATTTAGTCACATTGCCTGTATTTTCACAACTATTACTCAATGTAGCATGTATTTTAAGAGTGTTTAAATTGAGAGTAAAATGAACACCCTCCTTGCAGGTACCTCAACAGTGTCTCTCCAAGAGTACCTTCTCACAAATTCTTTAGAACCATGTATTTATGAAATTTTATTACATCTTATTAATTATTTTCAGTTTATTGATGGATTGTGTCCTGCAAGATATAATTCCTGGAGCAAATAATTTTGAAAATGTTTTTGTTGTCTCTCCCTAGATATTTTCACTACCCAAGAGTGGTGTGTTGAACCCAACCTGGAGCTAAGCACCCATCTAGTCACTCACTCAGTTCTCTGTTCCCTCAGCAGGATGGGGAGAGGATTGGAAGTGTAAAAACTGAAAATTCACTGGCTGAGATTAAGACAGTTTAATAGTTGAAGCAAAGTTGCGCAGTAAAATAAAACAAGGAATTAATTCACCACTTCCATTCAGCAGGATGATGACAAACATTTAAAGCACAGTGCCATAATTCTGCCCCAGACAGAGCCAGCAGACCATGCAAAAAAAAAAAAAAAAAAAAAAAAAAAAAAGAAAAAAAGAAGCTATAACAAAAAAAGTAAAAACTTTAGGCTTTTTTATTTTCTTTTATACATTTTATCTGTCGTGAAGATGTTTGCACAGAGAGAAAAACTATGTCAGCTTATCTGTTTCTGTCTTTACACAAAATCCTGTTTCCATCAAAAGATGCACTAACCGGTTATTTGATAACGTATGCATTCATATACACACATACATACTTATATGTGCAAATGTGCATGTATATATACACAATGCATGTATATTTTTATATAACAGGTGTTGTCTGCTATTAGTTGTGAGTTTGGAGGGATCTTTTTTATCTTTTCTATCAGCTAAGTTATATCAGGAGAAGAACAGAAAGAAAATTAAGGATGAGTGTATTAATTGACACCTAAAATTCTCCATTATTTTCAATATTTTATACTTTCTAGAGGAAATAATTTATACAAAACAAACAGTTTTGAAGCCCACAGTCTCTCCCAACTGTAAGGGCCTCTCTATGTAAAGATTTTTTTTGTTTATATATATATTAGTATTACCTGAACTGTGAGGGAAAGAAATTTTTACTTTTATTAGGTTATGTAAACAAGCTTTACAAAATCACCTAACCTAAATCATAAATGGCATAATTGCTAATTGATTTTGCTGCCTCTTGCAATTGTCTGTAACTTTGTTTAGAAGTTGTAGTCCACACATTATTTTTCAGGGAGATATACTGAATTTCTCCAGTAAACCTCAGCATATGGTGTAGTATACATGAATAACGTAAGTTCAAACATATGGTTCTACATTCAGTGAAACATGATTTAATATCACAAAAATGTATATTCTTCAAGTAGGTTTTAATGATAAACCACAACAATTTAAAACTATTGTATAGTCTGCTTAATCTCTTGAAGTCTTTGTTGTGTAACTGGCTTTTTATTTCTCAGCAGAGTGGCTGTAAAACAGTTGTGACCAGAATATGTACATACACAGACTACACACAGGTAGATTTGCACAAAGGGATCTGCACTGACTGAAAATACAGCCTATCCATATTTACAACTATATCTTTATGCTGTTAGTCACCAGAAAACAGACATATTGATTACTGTCAAACTCACTGCTAACCTTGCAAGTTGAAAAGTTTCTGGTTTTGATGCTGAATGGGTATGATGTCGTACATTAACCACTAGTGCTCTCTTTGGGTCTGATTCAACAGTGAAAGAGAGATTGAATTTTTAGGCCTATTTGAACCGCACTAGGGACACATGATCTCTCCGAAAAATGCCAATCCCTGACACTCAGTTCTCAGACAATTTGAATTTTCTATTTTTTCCCTTGCTTTCGGTGTTGTTGATGGTTTTCTTTGCATGTCAGTGGTTTTTTTTTTAAGTTTATTGACTTCGTGAAGGGAATTCACCATATATTTAAGAACTCAAACAACGTAAAATCACAAACCATTCGCATGTTACAAGCAAAAAATGCTATGTTAATTGATTAGTCAAATATTTCAATTAAATACAGATTCATCACACCATTTTATGTTAATCTTGTATGTATATCCTTGTGTTCACATGTTTCTATTACTGGGTAGACTAAAAGCCTTCTGTGGATCATCTTTATACAATAAATGGACATAGAACTTCAGTCACATTAGTTAAAACTAACATAAAAGCACAAGAGCATAGGTTTATGAGAATTTGGGCGTGAAAGCCAGAGTAAATAATAGAGACAAGTGTTTTATATGATCTTCACCTCAGAATTAAGGTGTTCTTTTCATGTTATTCTTTTGTTGGAATTATGTTCTTTCTATCTTCTCTCATAAGGGTAGTCTTTCTCAAGAGCTCGCCTTTGTGGATATCTCTTCTAGTAGAGTAATGCTTTCAGGTCATTAACCCCTAATTTATAGTCTGAAAGAAAGGTTCGTACTATTAAGTTCAGTAAAATCTATAAGCTGATATAACTAAATGGAACCCCAACCAGACTAGAGATACAAATAGCCAAAGGATTGTGTTTATAGCAAGTTGAAATATCTCCTCCTTGTAACAAACTTGGTTTCACTAAATAAAATTATATAGCTATAAATAATGAAGAAACGAGTAACATTTTGCAGTAGTCACCAAGTGTGTGTTTGATCTCTGACTTTATAATTAACTTCTTAAAAAAGAGTACAATTAACTTCTTAAAAAAGAGTACATGCTTAACTCACTTTTTTTCCAAAAAAAAAGAGAAATGGCTTATTTGAGTATTGGAAATGGCATTTTTACATCTTGCATTTGTTCATAATTAATATAATTAAAGGCAGACTCTGAAAGAAGTGGTTCATAATTCTGTGGCTCATAATTGATTCCCTGCTCATTCCAGTTGCATCTGTAATTTTTAAAAAATTTACCACAGACATCTGCGAGATAATAGCTGTGTTCATTCTAAGGCAGTCTGTCCTAAAGTACAAATCCGAGCTGACTCATTGAGATCACCATGCAAACTTACAAAATTATTCTCTTGGAACATAACATTAGGAAATGTCACAGCAAACTAGCTCGCTCACATTAACTATGCTTACATATTAAAGATGGGCAAGGAAGTACTTCTTAGATACAAGAGAGTTTTATATTATAATTTGGAGTTCACTAATGCCAAATCTTTTGAGCTTCTCTAATCGGACTTTGCCACCATATGGCAAGTATCAGTTTTATTTTGTGATCTGACCTTCTTGCACCAAATCTCCAGTGAATACAAATAGAAACTGAAAAAGTGTCATCTGCTTTTGGATCCAAAATAGAACAGAGTCAGGCTAATGCTGAAATTTTACCTTTTTGCTAATATATACTACCTGGCAATTGTTACAGCAAAATCAATGGATAAAAAATGTTGCTTGGGTCCCAGTCTAAGGAACTTAACAGCTCATATTCCCCAGCACAGAGCACAAAATGCCTTGGCTATTGGAAGATTTCTTTTAAGGAAAAAGTACTAATCTGCACTGGTTCCTTTCCAGGGATGAAATCTGGGCTTACATGCAGGTGTGAGAGTCTCACCCAAGGGTCTGACAGCTTTCCTGCTTTTTTTCCATATGGGTACTGGCAATGCACCGTGTACTGCCATGGTTAGATCAGAAGACATCGTAACTCCTTGGGTAATAAGGGAAAGAATATAAGTGCCTGGCTGCTCTCACATCTCTCAACTGAAAGTTTAGGCTCAAGCAGATATTAATGAACAGGGAACAAATGTACTAGTGTAAAAGACAGCACTATTAGTTTCAGATTTCTTGGTAGCAACAGTATTCTACTGAAACTATTTTTTGCTTTATAAAGCAAAAGAATGGGTAGGGGAAATGCTATTTTGGAATTTGTTCTAACTTGTATAGAAATAGCGACAGAATCTACACGTGTAACGTGAGTTGAATAAAAATTACTTAAAAGTCAATAATGACGATTTTTCTAAGGACTTTATTACAGAAGAAAAAGAAAAGATAATACAGTTCAGAAAAGCCAATGTGGGCAACTCGGAGAACTAAGAGACAAGGTGCTCCCGAGAGAGATTTTAAGGTATGAAGGAATGTAAAAAAAAAATGGCAGTAACAGAAAAGTTGAGATTATATTCAGAATGGCAAAATATTGTATTGCATAGGAAAGATAGGAAGTATATTAGGATAGAAATACAAAGTCAGAACATCTTTAAGAACCTGAAAATAAATATTAGATACATGAAGAATGGAAACAAAGGTAGACGTTAAGAATGTGCCTAAAGGAAAAAAAAAGATATTGTGGTAAAATCAGAGAGACTAAGATGCAAAGTGAGTTTCCATTAGAAAGGGACAATAAAACCCTAGGAAAAAGGAATTAGAAATAAGACAAAAAAGAAGTTAGGATTCATAACAAACTTTGGATTAGTTAAAGCCTGAGAAAAATGGTGTCTTCTTTTTTTTTAAAATAACCAAGCCCCCCTAAACCTTATTTTAATATGTATGTAAAGAAATAAATTTAATGAAGTGTTGTGAAGTACAGAACAGAATACAGGAAAAACAACTATAAATTATGTGGTTTTTATAAAGTAAGATAGACAAATCCGGGTTGTGCAGCTCTGCTAAATCAATCTATTTACATAAGGAATTAATTGTACAAATTGTCTAGACCTCTCGAAAATTATTTTTAGGAAGTTATGGTATCCAGCCTAATATCTAAGCTCAAAAGAGAAGTTGGGAAAAAAAATAAGAAAAAAAAATGTACCCAGAATATTATAACCATGTTAGTCTTACTTCAATTTCTGGCAAGATTCTATAAAAAATTATTAAGAAATCAATTTATAAGTACCTCAAAGATAATAAGGTGATAAAAATGGACAGCATGAATTTGTCAAGAATTGATCATGTAAAACTAACTTAATTTCTTTCTCTGACAGACTAATAGGCCAAGTGAAAAAAAAAAAAAAAAGCAGTAGGGTTATTACAGCTTGACTTTTATTAAGTTTTTTGACATTGCCATGCATGACATTCTTATAAGAAAACTAAGTGTAGTTAAGGTATAATCATCTGTTTAAAACTTACTCTGAAGAAGTACTTATTCATGGTTTACCTATATCTTAAGAGGGTATTTTAAGTATCATTCCTCATGGATCTGCCCTGGACTTAGTTGTCTGATATTTTTATTAATAGTTGAAATAGAGGGAATATGTAATTGGATGACATTACAGGAGAAGTAGTGGCAGTCATTTTCAAGGATGGGTTAAGACTACAAGATTTTGACTACAAATTCCAACAAATTGCAATTCAGAGAATTTTAAATTTCAAATTACTCTTTAATGTTCACAAAACACATTGTCTCACAGCCTACTATCAAATTAAAAATGAAGACTGACTAGATAATATTATCCTTTTTTATATATATAAAAAAAGCGCAAACATAGATCCTGACCTTATAATGGACTTGAAAACAACTATGAGTCAGCAGTATGAAATAAAAAGAACAATCTAATTCTGAAGTATATTAAGGCAATATTCCATGTGTAAGACGTTGTGGCGATAACAATTCTGCTCTCTGCAGCACAGGGGAAGCTCTGGCTGGAATCCTTCTGCTACTTAACACCCACAGATAGTCATCCACAATCTATAAATCCAAGTATTCAAAACTGCATTCAGACAAGAGACCTTTGAAGTCCTGTTAATTGGTTGGGTTTTTTTACAGCGATAACACGACACCTTTATATGCATATGCATGACACATGCATCATGACACGATAAATGGATTTAGAAGCATCAACTCCGGTAAGTTATTTTTAAAAATCTGACTACAATAGTGAGGTACTTATGAATAATATTGCTACTTTTCACTAAGCTAGAAGAAACCCTTTCTTCCAGTAGGTGCCAAATTGGAGATTCCGTAAACTCACAGTAGGCAGCGAGACAATGTGTTTTGTGCATAAAGCTCTGTACAAGACACACGCTGATTCTGAAAGACATTCCGTCTTATGAAGCCAGAGAAAACAAAATGTATCCTCTCCCATTTCCCTGTGCTGTCACTCATGTTCTCATTTACTAAGTCGCAGGCTAAATAGAGGAGTAAGACCATTATTGTAGAGGGGTAAGAAGCTTTAGTGCACAGACATACTTATTTCACTCCAACTATTTTAATGTCTGGCTGAGTGTTTGCATGATATTCTTAAATGTTAAAATAACTATAATCAATCCATGCATTCAGTGTACTTCCTAATAGCTTATCTGCCATGTTGCAATTGTATTCCAATAACAAAGTTTATAAATTTTCAAGCAATTCTACTGCATTTTAAGCATTAGACCATCTTGGAAATTGAATAGCCACTCAACTTCCAGAGCTCAGCTGACAAGGCAAATCCAAGTCATGTAGTCATTTGAATGGCTTATTAAACTTCAGTCATAACCAATTAGTACAGATGATATTGTTCCCCACCTCCGTTGGTAAATACTCATTTATTTTCTTGTCTCATTTACTTTCTTGTATAACCTTATTAATAAGTTTTCTCCCCTGCATAAAGCAACATGACTGCAAAAACTGATGAAACAATAGAGTTCTTGTAGAGTACACATGCCAGCATTTAAGGGTTTGTAAAATTTTATTCACTGAGGCACTGGCCTTGTACTGTCTTGTATAGAATAAAAAGACCGCACGGTTTCCATTAAGTACAGGAAGGAAGATTCAGCATGAAAAAAAAAATACTATTGGAACCAAAATCATTCTTGCTTTCTGGAAAGTTCCATTTTGTCCTCACACACAGCTATAAAAAGGAAAGGTATGCATATGCATGCTAAGAGTTGATACAACAAACAGCACCTCACAAAAGAATTGCAGATTGTTCTTTAAATTAGTAATCTGTACTTCATATTGCAGAAAAAAAAATTCTCTCCATTTCTCTTTTTGAAGATATCTGCTCCTGCATATAGAGAACAGGCATTGCAACCATGTTGAAACTGATCCTACAAGGACATGCATCAGTTCTGATATCCCCTCCAAACATGTCTTGAGCCTGGAGCCCACACGCAGACATTGATCTCATTTGATTTGCCGTGATCATAGAATCATAGAATCATAGAATGTTAGGGACTGGAAAGGACCTCGAAAGATCATCAAGTCCAATCCCCCTGCCAGAGCAGGAATGCCTAAATTATGCTACAAAGGAGATGTTTGGTTGCAGTGGACAGATGCATGAATGTTTGCCTTAAACATTCCTTAGCATTTTACAAATTTGTGGCTTGGTCAAAAAACAAGACCAGTTTCTGGTCCTGTGTGGCAAACTGTTAAGTGCCAAGTGGAATGTGGTAGACGAAAGCAGGAAACAGATGCCTCAAACAGCCTTGGACTGAATATGCATGAGATGAAGAATCTTGCGAAGGCAGGATGGCCTTGTCTCCTAGCATATCTCCCATAGAGATAAGACAATTGCATATGGTCATAAACAATGCTTCCCTACCAGACATACTGTACATCCTCAGGTCGAAAAAGTGTGTATAAATTGAGGTGGGATAAAGCAAAAAGGCAGACAGAAGAAGAGACAGAAGAAGAAGTAATGCAAGGCCTACCATACTGCTTGCTTAGTTTATACTTAGTTTCTTTCTTGTAATCACTAAGTATAATATTGCCTCTTAGATGTTGTTATATGTCCTTTTTTATCATTAAGTAGCATGCATCTTGGTGTAGTTTGTTGTATAGCTAGTCTTTTCCTGGTTGTTATTATTAAGTCATAATATATTGCCTGCCCTAGTGTGTCTTGCAACTAAAACCTATTATCCTAAGTCTGACCTATACGTTGTAAGAAATTAATAATTGTTTCTGTATGGGTCTTGACTCTTGTCCACTCTGTTGGGGAATTGCAAATCTAGGTCACTTGCCCCACTCCTGGGTGGGATGTGACACAGACGTCCAAAATTTGCTCTAGATGTGGGGTTCTTCTAATGTTGATAGCCCTGTATGGATAAATGTCTAAAGTATCACAGGTGTTTGGAATTATACTAGACACCTATGCATATGTTTATGCCTAAGTAACTCAATCATCACTAACTCTTCTAGGACTCACCACTCCTGTATCAACAAGTAAAAAAGTTTCTTTTGTAAAAGTTGCTCAGGAATGTTCTGTCAAGAAGGATATCTTTTAAAAACTTGGATTATTTAGAACAGCATAAAATATTTTTAGTTGAGACAAAAATTTAAATGTTACTTTAGTAAGTTGTCAACACATTGATTATATTTTCAAGACTACTAACATTTGAGTTCAACACAGATTGTTTTTTAAGATGTGTATTAAATATTTAATGAATCACTAAATACAACTAATAAAATAATAAATGTAATTAAACCTAGAATTATGCTTAAATTCATAGCTGTCAATGTAATTATTTTAAACACCAAACTCCTTCTGTATAATTTTTTTTTCCTTCCGTGCTTCTGATTTTCAGTGGAAATTACTTCATTTTCTGAAACCACTTACATCACAATATTAATTCATCCTGAGTGTTTTAAATAATGTAAAACACAGGGAAATTATGATAAATTTTAACTTACTGTTTAGCTGAACTGTAGAATAAACATCCTTCAGCATCTTACTATGGATAAGAGCTAGTGAGATTTTTATGACATGCTACAACTTAATTGCATAAGGTTGTTCTCTTTGAAAACTTCCTATCTAATGCACTTACAGAGGGGGAAAAAAAGCCCAAACAACAAACAAAACAAAACAAAACAAAACAAAACTGTATGTCCAAACAGACTCAAAGTTATCTCATAATAAAAAAAAAGCCAGAAACCAACACCCACCAAAAAAAAAACCCAAAGAAAACAACTCAAATAAATTAATATTTTATCATATTTTCTGTAGACTCACTGTTTTAATTTAGAGATATTTTACCCATTCAAATATGGTGATATTTTGAGTATACAGCAGTACTGGAAGCCACAGTTTCGCATGAACTTCACAACCTTGGTTTGAATTGACATGGCTATTACCAAGTTTATGTAAGAAATGCTATCTCAGTTCCTCAAAAGTAAGCAGCAGAACCTCAGAACAGTCTTCAAGAACATCTTTTCTGTACCCCTTGTTTCTTGTGATGTCCTTCTCCTTCTCTGTACTTCTTGCAGAGGCCCTGATGTGTGATCTAGCTGGGAAGTGGGAGGAAAGGAACATAGCTAATATCACACAGAGTAAAGATTAAAAACTCCTTCAACAATCTAAGCCCAAGAAAGCTGAGAGGAAGCCTCATTTATCTTTATAAATATTTTCCGTGTCTCTGTTTCCCTGTTTATAATCAGTTGTACTTTGATGTGGGGCAACCTTATAAAGATAATTCTTGAAATAAAAGCAAGAAGGAGAAACAGATAACACAATTATTATGATTGAAGTGATGAAGAAGACTTCCTGAGACCTTACTCTCATATCTCTTTTGAAAGGAATAAAAATTGAGCAAAAACATAGAAATAAAAAGACTGTTGGATAAAATCAGAGTAGAAATCCATGATATTTTGGTGAAAAAAAATAGTTAGAGATTGAGTTTTATTTATAAAAATAGCTTGTGTGCGTAGCACCAGCTAGGTTTATGTTACAGATCCCAAAACTGAAGGCTGGTTTAGAAGATCATAGAGCTACTACACTGCAGACTACTACGTCAAGCAAGACCAACTAAGTTATCACATCCTCTTGATTATGAAGACAGCCTATGATTTTACCAAAAATGAGGGGCTTATCTTACTAAATTTGTACAACTAAGCTTTAGATAAACCTAAACCAAGTATTTGAGAACCACATATGGCAGCCAAATTCAGTCTTTTTCCGTCTTTGGACAGTCTTGAGACTATTTTTAGTCTATTTAAGAGTAAATCATGACTTACCCATGTTGCATTAAAGGAGTAAATCAATTTGGTAGAAACTAAAACCACTTGTGTTCCAGATTGTCCTAGCTATCAGAGGGGCTGGAGGCAGCTAGGCTTAGATGCTGAGTGATGCCCAATTTGGCGTTAATAGTCTGGGCTAATAACATGAGGCATGTTCAATCTAGCAGCGCTCCTGGACTCACACAACGAGCCTTAACGAGTGTGGCAGCATTCAGTAAGAAGTCTCACAGCCAGACTCAGCATGGCAGTGCCAACAGGAACTCTCACGGCCAGACTCAAGCAGCCTGGTGGCGTTCAATTAAGAACTCCCACGGCTAGATTGAGAAATAGCATAGTTTATTGAAGCAACAGATACACAAATTCTTTTTAGATTGCCAGTGATAATGACTGTCTGCAAAGTACGTGCAAAGGCATGAATGATAAAGCCTGGCTACACATATGTTAGATTATAAAACAACTCGATAGAGATTTTCTGAGTGTCCTGGGGAAGCACTCAGTATAATCAAGTGTTCGAATCTTATGCAAAGACATTCCTATGGGGGAAAGAGAGGGTTAGCCCGTTGGCTGATTCCAGAAGTCAGAGGTGGTCCTGGGTGGTATCCTCCCTGACAGTGATGATATCTTCTCTGAAGGTGATTGTATCTTCCCTAACATCCCCCCCTTTCTTGGGCCATTTTTGTATTGTTTCTTACCTTTCAGGTGGAGCTTGAATGACTCTAGTCACATATACCTTTATCATAATTGGTGTAAATTTTCCTCACTTTGCTTTTGAAGGTAGAGCACAAACTCAGTGAGGGGTAGTCGCACCTCAAAGGCAGGTAGGTTTTCGGAGAGAGGTGAGTTTTTGGTATTATAATGATTATAATGAGCATAGTTCACCCAAAGAACGGCATTTTGTCAAAAGATGACCAACTGTTGGCCCAGGGTGGCAAATATGCAGCTTATCAGTTCCATGGTAAATTCAAGTTTCTCTTATGTACACAGAGACTGACCACAGTGTCTTCACTCCATTCCATCTATTTCATGTGGTTGCTCTTAGCGTCAGCACGTCGAGCTCCCTTAATACTACTAACATCTAAGGTTTCCTAGGGAACTTTTGTGGAAGGATTTTTTTTTGATATAGCAGCTGCACACCGTCCTCGAAACTTTCTTGATGTTATACCTTTTCCAATGTGTGGACTATACTGTATATTTAATATAAATTTTATTTTCAAATTACCCTAAGCAATTATTCCACAACCCAGGATATACATTCCTATGCATCAGATATTAAGCTACACAGGTAGAAGAAAATACACATTCTTACTTTTTCATTTATAAGCATGTAAAGGGTGAGTGTCAGGAAGATGAAACCAGGCTTTTCTCAGTGATGACCAAGGATAGGACAAGGGGCAACATGTGCAAGCTGGAGCATAGGAGGTTCCACAAAATCATTAGGAAAAACTTTTTCACTGTGAGGGTGACAGAGTACTGGAACAGGCTGCCAAGGGAGGTTGTGGAGTCTCCTTCTCTGGAGACATTCAAAACCCACCTGGACCCGTTTCTGTGTGACCTATTGTAGGTGATCCTGCTCTGGTAGGGTGGTTGGACTAGATGATATTTAAGGTCCCTTAAAACCCTTAACATTCTGTGATTCTGTGATGCTCTGAATATATAATCAAAATTATACCACTCCATACTGAGTTTACAACTCTATGCTGCAAATCACGGTGAACTGTCAAAAATCAAACCGTAACACAGACAGAAGGTGGTGAGATAAATGGCTAAGTGAACAGATCTTTAGTCAAGGATGGAAATGAGCTACACACAGTAATAACTACTGCACCTGGGTCTAGGCAATCCTCAATAACAGTACAGGTTGGGTGATGAAGAGATTGAGAGCAGCCTTGCAGAGAAGGTCTTAAGGATACCAGCAGATGAAAATAAGACATGAACCAGCATTGCATGTTTGCAGCTCAGAATGACAAGCATATTCTGGGCTGCATAAAAAAAAAAAAAAAGTGTGGCCAGTTGGCCAATGGTTGGTATGGCCCGAAGATTATTATCCATTGCTCCTTTTTCATTTAGGCAGAGATGAAGTTGCAATGAGAAGACCAAGAGCGATCGAAAGAGACTTGAGAGCTTTGGGACAACTAGTTAAGGGATCAGGAGCACAAGCAGTGTTTTTTCTCCTCTACCCTTCCAGTTGAAAGGATGATGAGGGAAGAAACAGGAAGATACAGCAGATGAATAACTGGCTCTGAGACTGGTGTCATGGGCAATTTTTTTTTCTTTTTTTGATCGTATGTCGGTCTACATGACACCAGGTCTGCTGATATCAGATGGGGTACACCTCTCTCAATGATGGAAAAGAATCTTTGTTCAGAAGTTACCAAGGCCCTTTGAAAGAGTTTTAAACTAGATTTGAAATGGGAAAGGGACAAAACCAGGATCACTAGAGACAAGAAGGTGGACAGTATGCCACTGCTTGAGGGACAACATGACAGCAAGTTCCTTTGGTCTGCTCCGCGATGTGCTGAATACGCTGGAGAACATTTGAAATGTCCTTGTAAGAATGTGCATATCAATCTAGCCATATCCGTGGAGTTAGAGCATGGAGATCCATGTGCCAGCAAAGACACAAGGGATATTTGTGTGTTAAAAACCATGAAAGTGCCTGCAAGAGGAGCCGACTAGGAGAGGAGCACTGCTGGACCTCATCCTCGCTAACAAGGAGGATCTGGTTGAAGCAGTAAAGGTTGAGGGCTGCCTTGGCTGCAGTGACCATGAAAAGGTGGAGTTCAGGATCTCATGTAGCAGAAACAAAATAACAAGCAGAATTGCAACCCTGGACTTTGACAAGGCAAACTTTGGATTTTTCAAGCAATTACTAGAGAAAATCCCACGGGCAAGGCTGTTTGAAGGTAAAGGGGCCCAAGATAGTTGGTTAGTGTTCAGAGACTGCTTCTGCCGTGCTCAAGATCAGAGCATCCCGACACGTAGGAAGTCAAGGAAGGGAGCCAGGAGACCTGTGTGGCTAAACAGGGATCTGCTGGGTAAGCTCAAAGGCAAGAGGAGAATTTACAGATCTTGGAAGGCGGGGCTGGCCACTTTGGAAGAGTATAAGGCTGTTGTCCGAGGATGTAGGGAGGCAACTAGGAAAGCAAAGGCCTCCCTAGAATTGAACCTGGTGAGAGGGGTCAAGGACAACAAGAAGAGCTTTTTCAAATACGTGGCAGATAAAACTAACACCAGAGGCAATGTAGGCCCACTGATGAATGAGGTGGGTGCCTTGGTGACAGAAGATACAGAGAAGGCAGAGTTACTGAATGCCTTCTTTGCCTCTGTCTACTCTGCCGGAGGCTGTCCTGAGGAGCCCCGTTCCCCTGAGGCCCCAGAGGAAGTCAGGGCAGTGGAGGAGTCTGCTTTAGTCGATGAGGACTGGGTTAGGGACAAATTAAGCAATCTGGACATCCATAAATCCATGGGTCCAGACGGGATGCATCCACGGGTGCTGAGGGAGCTGGCTGATGTCATTGCTAGACCACTCTCCATCATCTTTGCCAAGTCTTGGGAGACGGGAGAGGTGCCTGAGGATTGGAGGGAAGCAAATGTCACTCCAGTCTTCAAAAAGGGCAAGAAGGAGGACCCGGGAAACTATAGACCGGTCAGCCTCACCTCCATCCTTGGGAAAGTGATGGAACGACTTATCCTTGGTGCCATCTCAAGGCATATCAAGGATAAGAGGGTCATTAGAGACAGTCAACATGGCTTCACCAAGGGGAAGTCATGCTTGACTAACCTCATAGCCTTTTACGAGGATATAACAAGGTGGATAGATGATGGCAGAGCGGTGGATGTGGTCTACCTTGACTTCAGTAAAGCATTTGACACAGTCTCCCACAGCATCCTTGCTGCTAAACTGAGGAAGTGTGGTCTAGACTCTCGGGTAGTGAGGTGGACTGTGAACTGGCTAAGGGGAAGAAGCCAAAGAGTTGTGGTCAATGGGGTGGAGTCTGGTTGGAGGCCTGTATCCAGTGGAGTCCCTCAAGGGTCGGTACTGGGACCACTATTATTCAATATATTCATCGGTGACTTGGATGAGGGACTAGAGAGTACTATCAGCAAGTTTGCTGATGACACCAAGCTGGGAGGAGTGGCTGACACACCAGAAGGCTGTGCTGCCATTCAGCGAGACCTGGACAGGCTGGAGCGTTGGGCGGGGAAAAATTTAATGAAATATAACAAGGGTAAATGTAGGGTCTTGCATCTGGGTAGGAACAACCTCGGGTTCCAGTATAAATTGGGGAATGACTTATTAGAGAGTAGTGTAGGGGAAAGGGACCTGGGAGTCTTGGTGGACAGCAGGATGACCATGAGCCAGCACTGTGCCCTTGTGGCCAGGAAGGCCAATGGCATCCTGGGGTCTATTAGAAGAGGGGTGGTTAGTAGGTCAAGAGAGGTTCTCCTTCCCCTCTACTCTGCCCTGGTGAGACCCCATCTGGAATACTGTGTCCAGTTCTGGGCCCCTCAGTTCAAGAAAGACAGGGAACTGCTGGAGAGAGTCCAGCACAGGGCAGCTAGGATGATTAAGGGAGTGGAGCATCTTCCTCATGAGAAAAGACTGAGGGAGCTGGGGCTCTTTAGTTTGGAGAAGAGGAGACTGAGGGGTGACCTCATTAATGTTTACAAATATATCAAGGGTGAGTGTCACGAGGATGGAGCCAGGCTCTTCTCGGTGACAACCACTGATAGGACAAGGGGTAATGGGCTGAAACTGGAACATAAGAGGTTCCGCTTAAACTCCAGAAGAAACTTCTTCTCAGTGAGGGTGACGGAGCCCTGGAACAGGCTGCCCAGAGAGGCTGTGGAGTCTCCTTCTCTGGAGACATTCAAGACCTGCCTGGACACGTTCCTGTGTAGCATAATCTAGGTGTTCCTGCTCTGGCAGGGGGATTGGACTTGATGATCTTTCGAGGTCCTTTCCAATCCCTAACATTCTATGATTCTATGATTCTATGAAGGAACTAGATCTACCCCAAGAAAGGTGATAGGATCAGTCAGTAGCTCAGCTGAAGTGCCTCTAGTCCAATGCACACAAACAACAAACAAGAGGAG
Source organism: Trogon surrucura (assembly GCA_020746105.1). Taxonomy (NCBI): domain Eukaryota; kingdom Metazoa; phylum Chordata; class Aves; order Trogoniformes; family Trogonidae; genus Trogon; species Trogon surrucura. The sequence goes on from CM036617.1 coordinate 38,081,914, forward strand.
ATGGAAGCCATTGTGCAGCAGGAAAACTATGACATTGTTACCATCACAGAAACACGGTGAGATGACTTGCACAGCTGGAGTACTGCAATGGATGGCTATAAACTCCAGAAGGGATAGGCAAGAAAGGAGAGGTGGTGGAGTAGCCCTGTATGTTAGGGAATCTTTTGAGGTCTAGAGCTTGATGAGGGTGATGATAGGGTTTAGTGTTTATGGGTAAGCATCAGAAGCAAGGTCAACAAGGCAAATATCGTGGTAGGAACCTGTTATAGACCCCTCAACCAGGATGAAGAGGCAGCTGAAATGTTCTATAAGCAGCTTGGAAAAATCTCAGTGTTGCTAGCCTTTGTTCTCACAGGGGTCTTCAACTTACCAGTTGTCTGCTGGAAATATAATACAACAGAGAAGAAACAATACAGAAGGTTCCTGGAGTGTGTGGAAGGTAACCTCCTGACACTGCTGCCGAGTCAACTAGGAAAGACATACTACTGGACCCGTTGTTTACAAACGGAGAAGGACTTGTGGGTGATGTGATGGTTGGAGGCTGTCTTGGGCATCACAATTATAGAATGATTTCTTTTTGATTCTTGGAGAAGTAGGGACCTTGGCCTTCCAGAGGAAATCCTTGCTCTTGTTTAGGAGTCTGGTTTACAGAGTCCCTTAGGAGGCAATCCTGAAGGGCAAAGTGGTCCAGGAACGGTGGACCTTCTTCAAGTAGGAAATCTTAAAAGTATAGGAGCAGGCTGCCCCGATATGCTGAAAGATGAACTAGAGGGGAAGAAGACCAGCTTGGCTGGACAGAGAGATTTAGCTGGAACTCAGGGAAAAAAAGGAAATTACGACTTTTATAAGAAGGGGCAGGCAAGTCAGGAGAGAAAGAAAGATGTGAGGTTGTGCACTCCAGATAAAAATGTCATTTAAACTACTGAGCATGTGACTTACATGTTCAGCGGCAGTAGAATATCCATTAACATATTACAAAAATATCTCAGAAAGACCACTCCACATTTTTACTAGAAATATTTGTAAAATTTCAAAAATATTTTTAAAAAATACATCTTTTGCAATGAAGTAATGTAATAAAATATGGAAAATAAATTATTTTGTAACATAAGGTGAATTGCACATAACTAACCCATATTGTTTTGTCTCTAAAAAAGAGTGAATTAGTTCAAAACACAATGTGATGAAAACTTGCAGAAAAATAACTGCATGAAAAAGCCTTTTAATTACAACTGCCACGCCAGATACTATTACCATTATCAAATGAATTGTAAATTCTTGAATAGACTTTAAGATATTATTTTTCATTTTCCATATGGTAAAGAATCTTTCTTTTTAGCTCCATTATTGATTCACTATTCAGGAGGTGTACTCATTTATTGACTTAATTCACAAAGTCACAGAATCACAGAATGTTAGAGGTTGGAAGGGACCTCAGAAGATCATCTAGTGTTTTTGTGGAACCATTCCCAATTGAAATTAATGTTTCAGAAAGGAACTACCATTTCAGAGACAGTGTTTGTCCTTTTAACAATATTTTACAATTTTTTCAATATTTTTTTAAGATTATAGTTAAAATATTTAGTAAATGAATTGTGGTAAAATAAGAAATAATACATTAGACTGAATTCTTCTCTGATTCATGATGCAAGGATGAAAAAAATCTACATTCTTAAACTGACAGGAAACTGCTGATTTGTTTTTAAGTGGAAAACGAATTGACTAGTTTGGCCCAGTGATTCCACTTAAAAGAGATTAATGTTCTTATAACATGCTATCTTTGACTTTCTAGTGAAAGATAAAAACCATGATAGAATGACAGAAAAAAAGGACAAAATTAAATAGCACAAGAAAAAAATAGTATCTAAAAAAAAGAGAAAATAAAAACAAAACAGATTTTTTAAATCTTCACCTTTTGCACCTCATCTACGAACTTAGTTTTCCGTTAAATTTGAATTAGTTGAATTTCCAGGAAATCTTCCCTAATAGTCAAAAATATTTTCATATTATTATTAAGTTGAAAAATTAGCTCTTAACAAGACACTGTCTCTCCCACGTATAAAGAAACTAATCCTAAATCATAGATGGATGTTAATATCATTATTTGTGGGATGTTTTTATTCATGAGCAATTTTCATGTTGTATTGGCTCCTTGTATAATTGGAATAAAAATCCTAATTCCATGTTACATATGTAGCGGGCAATATTTTCAATAGTGTTACAAAGTTTTTTTTATTTAAACTCCAGAAAATATTTGAGAAGCTGCCAAAAAGACGGAAAAATACAATTAAAAATAGTTACTACACTAAACAAATCAAGGACGAATGCTCTACTATCCCTAACAGAGCAATCCCGAAGCCTGAAGTAGTATATAGTAAATGTAGTTTAGACAGTCATCAGGTCTGTGGGGTCATCCTTGGTCATCCTTGGTCTCTTCTCTTTTGCCGTTGCTGAAGGTAGGATACTCAAACAGAAAGAAAATTGGCATGAAGGACATGTAGTACGGTATTTCCATCCTTAAGACATAAGGTTCCTCAAACCAGATGGGCAAGTTGAGAACATTTAAGTAAAGAAACAGAGGAGACAAAACCCCATGAAACTGGTGAAGCAGCTAATCCTGGAAACCTGATGAGAATATTATCAGGAGCAGTCAGCATGGATTCACCAAATGGAAGACATGCTTGACCAACTCAATAATCTAAAAGCTTTTGCCAGTTTCTCCCATAAGATCTCAAATGGACAAATTGCAGCGACACATCATCAGTAGGGAAAAACTAACCTGAACTTGTCTCATGATGGTCTAAGCCCAGGTCACATTCCCTCTTAGTGGGTTGTATTGGCTTGGCCTGGGCCAGATTTTGGCAGTAGGGGAGGAGTTGCAGGGTGGCTTCTGCAAGAAGCTGCTAGAAGCTTCCCAGGTTTAATAGAGCCAATGCCAGCCGACTCCAAAGAGGGACCTGCCGCTGGCCAAGGCTGAGCCCATCAGTGAAGTGATAGGAGAGGAACGCCTCTGTGAAAACATATTTAAGAATGGGGAAAAAGAACTGCACCACAACAGCTGGCACAGAGATGGAGGAGTGAGAATATGTGAAGACACCAAGGTCAGTGAAGAGGGAGGGGGGGGGAAGGATGAGCTCCAGGCGCCGGAGCAGAGAGTCCCCTGGGTCCATGGTGAAGACCATGGTGAAGTGGGTTGTTCCCCTGCAGCCCGGGGTGTAGATGTCCACCGTGGGGCAGAGAACCCCACGCCCTGTGAGTGGATGCCTGGAGAGGGCTGTGGCCTGTTGGAAGCCCACGCTGGACCAGGTTGCTGCCAGAGCCTGTAGCCTATGGAAGAGTGAATGCTCACGCTGGAGCAGGTTGGCTGGTGGGACTTTTGGGACGTTGCGGAGGATTCACGCTGGACTCACGCTTCCCCTGAAGGACTGCACCTCAGTCTCAGGAGTGGGTTGCCCTTCGTGATGTGTCTCATGTTGGGCAGTTTGTGATGAATCGTCCTTCGTGAGAGGACTCACGCCGGAGAAGAGAGCGTGAAGCTTGTCTCCCGTGAGAGAGACCCCACAATGGCCCTGGAGAAGAGTGAAGATTCCTCCCCCGGAATGAAGACACAGTGGAACCAACATTGGATGAACTGACCGTAACCCCCACTCCCTGTCCCCCTGCGCTGCTCAAAGGGAGGAGGTGGAGAAATCAGGATTGATGTGGAGCCCGGGAAGAAGGGAGGGATGGGGGGAAGGTGTTCTGCTTTTAAGATCTGTTTGCTTTTTCTTATTTCTCACTACTCCTCTCTGATTTGTTCTTTTAATAAATGTAATTAATTTCCCCAAAATCGAGTCTGTTTTGCCTGGGACAGTAAATGAAAGTGATCTCCCTGTCCTTATTTCAAACCTCGAGCCCTTGGAAATATTTTCTCCCCCTGTCTAGCAGAGAAGGGGGAGTGAAAGAGGAGCTATGTGGGTACCTGGCTGCCAGCCAGAGTCAAACTACAACATGGGTGAACAATCCAACGCTTGGTGAATTCTGCTTCAGAATGACAAGAAGAGATGACATTGAAGGATCAAAAAGTGATGTCGATATGAACACTTGGCTGCCACAAGCCAGTTATCCCGGTGGTGACTTTTCTGACACCTCCTGGTTAAAACCAAAAGGCCAGAAGGATCATGAGTCTCCACTTTCACAGTCCGTATTAGTACTGAAAATCAGGATCAAGCTGGATGAGCAGACAGTGAGGTAAACTGAAAACTGAATGAATGGCTGCGTCCAGAGGGTGATGATTGGTGGTACTAAGTCTGTTTGGAGCCTGTTAACCAGCAGTGTATTCCATAGGTCAATACTGGTTCCAGTCCTGGTTTACATCTTCATTAATGATCCACATGATGGAACAGAGTGCACCCACTGCAAGTTTGCTGATGACACAAAATTCGGAGGAGTGGTTGATTTGCCAGAGGGAGGTGCTACCATCCAAAGACACCTCAGCAGGCTGGAGAGCTGAGCTGGTGGGAACCTCATGAAGGTCGCCAAGGAGAAATGCAAAGTCGTGCACCTGGTGAGGAACAAGTCGATGAACTAATGTATGCTAGTAGTTGCCCAGCTGGAAAACTATTTGGCAGAAAAGGCCCTGGAGGTTCTATTAAATACCAAGTTGTCCAGAAGCCAGCAATGTGCCCTTGCTGCAAAGAATGCAAATGGTATCCCGGGTTATGTTAGGCAAAGTGTTGCTAACAGGTCAGACTGTCAGATTTTTAGAAATTTCTCACTTGTCTCTACAGCACATGATATGGGTATTTTTTCTAATGAAATACAAAAAAAAAGCAGACATTAACAATACTTTTTCTCTTCCCCCCTCCCCCTATTTAACAGAGGTTTCTTGATTTTCCTGTTCTACATAGTATGAATCTCTGTAGGATGTTCATAGAAGCGTGTTGTGGTTTGAAATACAGAAATGAGCATCTGTTAATGTTCTTGGGTTTCCATGACATTACACATTGACTGTGACTGCAAGAAATAGATGAAAAAATGTTGAACTAAATAAAATCTCCAGTTCATTCTTACATTCATTCTCTGTTGACATACCAAATTCTGAGGCAATAGAACAATGGTTTATGAAGCTACAAAAAAAAAGAGGAATATCTCTACTTTTTTAGAAGACTTCAGACAATTAAACTTGTGCTGAGATGCATAACTTTGTTTTCCTGATTGAAACCTGTCGCGGGTTAGGGCTGGGCCGGCCACTAACGCGGACAGACGCTCTCTAACCGCCTCTTCCCCCCCTAAACGGGAAGAGAAAAGGGAATGAGGCAGAGAGACTTACCGGTGAGAGAAGAAAAAAAAACTAGAACAGCTTTAATGAAAATAATAGGAATAATGGTAAAGAGATAAAAGTAAAGAATTATATACAACTATAGATAGTAGCCCGATATCAAACCCGACTCCCTCCCCCGATAGAAATCACCACTGGTGCTGCAGAGCAGGAGGCACTGGGGAAACCCCAGGCTCAGCGGCGGCGGGAGCTGGATACAGGGAGCTGGATTCGGGAACTCAGGATCCGGATCAAAATCAGGAGGTCAGATGGAGTCCTCTCTGGACACCGGCCATTGCAGAAAGGAAGGGCGAAAAGGCCGAAAAGGGCAAAAGGGGCAAAAGGGCCGAAAAAGGGCCGAAACTCTCGTGATCACTCAATTTATACTAAATATGACGTATATGGGATGGAATACTCTCGTTGGTCACCTGTCCTGTCTGTTACCCCCCGGAGGTGCCACCTTTTACTTCCTTGTGCCCCCCTCTTACTACCCAGCACCCCCAGCATGGCACACAAGAGCCAGCAGTGGCCTTGGTCACTATAGGAATAAGTATAAGCAAGAGCCTTTCTACATATCAGTCCCAGGCAGTAACTGTAAACATCAGGTGTTATCACTGCCAGTAGCACACACTGTCTGCAAAAACATGCTGCTGACTTCAGAAAGTGCAGCCTTTTAGAAGACACTAAACTGAAAAGAAAAAATCACTAAACAGGACTGGGTTTTTAGCTAAACCCAGGACATTCCACCCCTTATTCCATACCATTTACGTCATACTGATCACGAGCTAATGATCTACTTATAGGAAAAGTTCCGTAAGTTCATAAAGTTCAGAATCGTGGGTTCTATCCATCATGGCAGTCTCTCAGGGCAGGAAAGTTCATGTGGGATTCGTTACAGTTCGTGTCCATAGGTTGTAGGTTCACTTCAAAGAAGTTACTGGACGTCACTCGATGAGGCTAGCTCAGTTGTTGGATGTCACTCGATGAGGTCAGCTCTGGTCATCACTGGTTATTATTCTGAAAAACACTTATTGAACACTGTTAGTATTATGTAACAACATCATACAGGATTAAATCGAGTATTCTCACCTAGAGTTAAATTTCCTTGAGGTACACATTGAACTTCACCATCTTTCATCATCACCCACCAAGTAGTTCCAGGTCCTTGAGCGAAAGCAACTCCACGAATGGGTTTGCCTTTGCCCGAAGCAGGAAATACCCAGACAGTCTTCCCCAACAAATTCCTTTCATACACCACAGGGACTTTATCTCCCTCTACTGTATGCAAAGGCTCTGAATGAGCAGGACCAGCACGATTGATGGATCCTCTGGTGTTAACTAACCAGGTGGCTTGTGCTAAATGCTTGTCCCAGTTTTTAAAAGTTCCACCTCCCATAGCTTTCAGAGTAGTTTTTAACAGTCCATTGTATCGCTCAATTTTCCCAGAGGCTTGTGCATGATAAGGAATATGATATACCCATTCAATACCATGTTCTTTAGCCCAATTGTCTATAAGAGTGTTTTTGAAATGAGTCCCATTATCTGATTCAATTCTTTCTGGAGTGCCATGTCGCCACAGGATCTGCTTTTCTAGGCCCAAGATAGTGTTTCTGGCAGTGGCGTGAGGCACAGGATACGTTTCTAACCATCCGGTAGTTGCTTCCACCATAGTGAGCACATAGCGCTTACCCTGGCGAGTTAGAGGAAGTGTGATGTAATCAATCTGCCAGGCCTCCCCATACCTATATTTTAACCATCGTTCCCCATACCACAAAGGTTTTAATCGCTTAGCTTGCTTAATTTCGGCGCATATTTCACAATCATGGATAACTTGCGCAATAGCGTCCATAGTTAAATCCACCCCTCGGTCACGAGCCCATCTGTATGTTCCATCTCTTCCCTGATGTCCTGAAGTGTCGTGGGCCCACCGAGCTAGAAACAGTTCACCTTTATGTTCCCAGTCCAAGTCTATTTGGAACACTTGAGCAGCCTGATCCACTTGCTGGTTGTGTCGATGTTCCTCAGTGGCACGACTTTTGGGTACATGGGCATCTACGTGACGCACCTTTACAACTAAGTTCTCTAGCCGAGTAGCAATGTCTTGCCATATTTCAGCAGCCCAAATAGGCTTACCTCTGCGCTCCCAGTTATTGTTCTTCCACTGTTTTAACCAACCCCAAAAAGCATTTGCCACCATCCATGAGTCAGTATAAAGATAGAGCACTGGCCATTTTTCCCGTTCAGCAATGTCTAAGGCCAGCTGGATGGCTTTTACCTCTGCAAACTGACTTGATCCACCTTCTCCCTCAGTTGCCTCTGCAACGCGTCGTGTGGGACTCCACACAGCAGCTTTCCACTTACGACGATTTCCTACAAGGCGGCAAGATCCATCAGTGAATAGGGCATACTGCTTTTCATTATCCGGTAACTGATTATATGGTGGAGCTTCCTCAGCACGTGTCACCACCTCCTTTGGGGGCACTGCAAGGTCTTTACCTTGTGGCCAGTCTGCGATTACCTCTAAAAGTCCTGGACGATTATGATGACCCATTCGAGCTCTCTGTGTAATTAGGGCAGTCCATTTACTCCATGTAGCATCAGTGGCATGATGTGTGGAAGGAACTTTACTCTTGAGCATCCAGTTTAGGACTGGTATTCGTGGTACTAGGAGAAGCTGTGCCTCAGTACCAATCACTTCCGAAGCAGCTTTAACTCCTTCATATGCGGCCAATATTTCTTTTTCAGTTGCAGTATAGTTGGCCTCAGAGCCTCTATATTTTCGGCTCCAAAATCCTAAGGGTCGACCTCGAGTTTCTCCTGGTGCCCTCTGCCAGAGGCTCCAGGTAGGACCATTGTCCCCAGCTGCGGTATATAGCAAATTTTTAATATCTTGCCCTGTTCGGATTGGCCCAAGAGCTACTGCTTGTACAATCTCTTGTTTGATTTGCTCAAAGGCCTGTTGCTGTTCAGGGCCCCATTGAAATTTGTTTTTCTTTCGAGTCACATCAAAAAGAGGTTTCACAATCTGACTATAACCCGGAATATGCATTCTCCAGAAACCCACAGTACCTAAGAAGGATTGTGTTTCTTTTTTGTTAGTTGGTGGCAACATAGCTGATATTGTGTCAATCACGTCTATTGGGATCTGGCGACGCCCATCTTGCCATTTCATTCCCAAATACTGGATCTCTCGTGCAGGTCCCTTGACCTTGCTTCTCTTTATGGCAAAACCAGCATCCAAAAGAATCTCAATTATTTTCTTACCTTTCGTGAAAACTTCTTCTGCTGTGTTACCCCATACAATGATGTCATCGATGTATTGCAGATGTTCCGGAGCTCCACCTCTCTCCAGGGCGGTGTGGATCAGTCCATGGCAGATGGTAGGGCTGTGTTTCCACCCCTGGGGCAGTCGGTTCCAGGTGTACTGGATACCCCTCCAGGTGAAAGCAAACTGCGGCCTGCATTCTGCTGCTATAGGAATAGAGAAAAATGCATTAGCAATGTCAATTGTGGCATACCACTTAGCTGCCTTCGACTCCAGCTCATACTGAAGATCTAACATGTCCGGCACGGCAGCACTCATCGGTGGTGTAACCTCATTTAGGCCACGATAGTCTACAGTCAATCTCCATTCTCCATCAGACTTACGGACAGGTCAGATAGGACTGTTAAATGGTGAGCGAGCTTTGCTGATCACTCCTTGGCTTTCTAGTTGACGTATCAGCTTATGGATGGGAACTACAGAGTCTCGGTTGGTACGATATTGTCGTCGATGCACTGTTTTAGTAGCAATTGGTACCTGTTGGTCTTCAGTTTTCATCAGCCCTACAACACTAGACTCCTCTGAAAGTTTGGGCAAGCTAGACAGCTGATCAATGTCCTCAGTCTCTACAGCTGCGATGCCAAAAGCCCATCGATACCCTCTTGGATCCTTGTAATACCCTTTCTTGAGGAAGTCTATGCCAAGAATGCATGGGGCATTTGGACCAGTCACTATGGGGTGCTTTTTCCACATATTCCCAGTAAGGCTCATTTCAGCCTCCAATACAGACAGTTGTTGAGAACCACCTGTCACTCCAGAAATAGTAACAGTTTCAGTACTTGTATGATTCGATGGCATTAGAGTGCACTGTGCACCAGTGTCCACCAGAGCTCTATATTTTCGTGGTTCTAATGTGCCAGGCCACCGAATCCACACAGTCCAATAAACTCGGTTGTCCCTCTCCTCCACCTGGCTGGAGGCAGGGCCCCTCTAATTTTGAGGTTGATTCACGGGGTTTACTTGATTCACGGTATTGGTATTAACTACATTTACATTCCGATTGTTCCTTCTCGTGGCAGATTGTTGTCTTCTATTGGTGTTTCGCAAATTGGATACTCGTTCTCGTAGAGCAGAAGTAGGTTTTCCATCCCAGTTTCTCATGTCCTCACCATATCCACGTAGGAAAATCCACAAGTCATTCCGTGACAAGTTGCCATCATTTTTAGTTGATCTTGAAGGTCTGTATTTTCTAACAGCATCAACGCGGCTCCATTGAGGTCTGTCATCTCTCTTGGACAATGTGTCAATCAGCTCTTTTAATGATTGATTGGTTTTCTCAAATGATTCACTATTTTTCTCAATGGCTTGATTGGTTTTCTCCATTGCTTCATTGGTTTTCTCCATTGCTTTCCCAATGGATTGATTCGTTTTCTCCATTGCTATCTCAATCGCTTTTTCAATTGATTTCTCCAGTGATCTGTTGTTTTCCTCGATTATTTTTTCCATGGCAGCAATCTGAATTTGTTGGGGATTGGCAGTACTGTCTTCATACTGTCGTGCTTTGTTGGCCACTTCACTCACTGTTGGTACCTGACCATCTCCATCTAATGCCCAGACCATTGTTGACAAGGTGTGCTTATACACTGGTGGGGCACTCCTCACAAACATCTGAATAACGTGTTTGTGGCAGGGCATTTGATCAGGGTTTAAAATTGTTTGTGGATCGCTGTAAATCACCTCTCTCACTGCTAGTTCTCTCAGGAACTTAATGCCTTTTTCCATGTTGGTCCAGTTGGTTGTGTGGATAGGAATATCGTCTTTGTGGGTATACCGGTTCTTAATAGCTGTCAAGAGTCGTCTCCAGAGGCTGAGGCTGTTGTCGTCTTTTGCAAGTTCCGTATCAACGCCTGCGTTTCCAGAGAGGGATCCCAGCTGTTTGGCTTCTTTACCGTTCAGATTAATGGTCTCGGCTCCTTTATCCCAGCACCGGAGTAACCACTTGTAATATGATTCACCCTCACGACGGCCAAAGTCCTTTCTCACATCTCGCATGTCCCTCAGAGTTAAAGGTTTGACAACTGCGTCTGATTCTGACCCTGAACTATCTGATGACTTCGATTGGGAAGGACCCTTTCCTGCATCAGAACCATCTGATGTTGGGTGATTTGTCTTTGTTAGATGTTTCTTCCCAGTCACAGGGATACCAGCTTTCTTTCCTGAGTCTGAATCTGAGTCATCTGATGGTGCTACTTTAGGAGGGCTTTGTCCTGGAGTTGTGTTATCTGTTGGTAGGGCAATTGACTTTCTACGATGTTTCTTTCTAGTCAAAGGGGCGACATTTGCTGATACACACTGAGTGTTAAAGGACACAGTGATACTCAATGACTTGCACAAATTCCTACAGAAACGCCACAATGCCAAGAGATTCATGGGCATTAACATCAGAATCAATAGCAATTCAATCTTTCGATTAAAATAACTGCATTCACAATCACAATCCTCAAAACCTGGTATACTCAGATTAGCAAACAAATTAGTATAATTTCCTAAGGTGAAATTGAAAGTGTAGTTAAAAACAAAATTCATCATTGTGCTCTTAAGGTATTCAGGTATGCCGATCACCCAAAATACTGCAGAATACACCGACACAAAAAAACCCAACACCGTGAAAATTCTCATTTTTAAATCAGAGCAGGCAAACCACAGACAGATATACCAAATCACCCTCGAGAGTTTGGACAAAATTTTGACACCCAGGGAGGAACCCACATTTAAAAGAACATGACATAACATTTCACCGACTGATAACATGATGTGAGCTGTCTGTTTTTTTCTCCTCTAACCCTTCAGAACTCTCAAAGAAAAGATCTGATACGCTCTCAACTGCGCCGGATGGAATTTAAACTATGCGGGCAATATATCAGAGCCCAGTTGTGTCTAAGTAACTGGTAAAATAGTCTGAGCCTGATTGGTGTTTGTTTTCGTGCCCCACGTTGGGCGCCAATAAATCTGTCGCGGGTTAGGGCTGGGCCGGCCACTAACGCGGACAGACGCTCTCTAACCGCCTCTTCCCCCCCTAAACGGGAAGAGAAAAGGGAATGAGGCAGAGAGACTTACCGGTGAGAGAAGAAAAAAAAACTAGAACAGCTTTAATGAAAATAATAGGAATAATGGTAAAGAGATAAAAGTAAAGAATTATATACAACTATAGATAGTAGCCCGATATCAAACCCGACTCCCTCCCCCGATAGAAATCACCACTGGTGCTGCAGAGCAGGAGGCACTGGGGAAACCCCAGGCTCAGCGGCGGCGGGAGCTGGATACAGGGAGCTGGATTCGGGAACTCAGGATCCGGATCAAAATCAGGAGGTCAGATGGAGTCCTCTCTGGACACCGGCCATTGCAGAAAGGAAGGGCGAAAAGGCCGAAAAGGGCAAAAGGGGCAAAAGGGCCGAAAAAGGGACGAAACTCTCGTGATCACTCAATTTATACTAAATATGACGTATATGGGATGGAATACTCTCGTTGGTCACCTGTCCTGTCTGTTACCCCCCGGAGGTGCCACCTTTTACTTCCTTGTGCCCCCCTCTTACTACCCAGCACCCCCAGCATGGCACACAAGAGCCAGCAGTGGCCTTGGTCACTATAGGAATAAGTATAAGCAAGAGCCTTTCTACATATCAGTCCCAGGCAGTAACTGTAAACATCAGGTGTTATCACTGCCAGTAGCACACACTGTCTGCAAAAACATGCTGCTGACTTCAGAAAGTGCAGCCTTTTAGAAGACACTAAACTGAAAAGAAAAAATCACTAAACAGGACTGGGTTTTTAGCTAAACCCAGGACAAAAACTATTTGATTATTGGTGGAAAAGTGAAGAATAAAACCAGTTACCAAAGGAATACATTTTACATTCTTTAACTATCCTATTTGACTTTGACTTTGTATACTGTCTCTGAAAAAAAAAGCAACCAAAAATCAGGACAATCACACAGTACCAGTGCCAACCTTCTCTCTCTGAAAAAGTCAGTTAATTTCTCTTTGGTACATCTGGAATTTTTCCATGTGAAATATTTGTTCTTTGCATGTATAAGTCAGAGATAACAACTAGCTCTGTGAGAATTTTTAGTATCTGAAAGAAAAAAGGAGCTTCGTTGAAAGACAGAATTTCTCTTACCAGTCTGGTCACTGCTAAAGCTCATAAAGAACATTTGCAGCTTACTTCTAAAGCTGTATAAATAGTCGAGAGAAGGGAGGCAGGCACAGCAGTGCAATTCGAAAAACTGAACTGGGTAGATTTGGTTCCAGACAATTTTGTATCTCTTTTTTTTTTTTTTTCCCCCGATTAAAGTTCCTACAATACACTCCTAATCATAGAATCATAGAATCATAGAATGTTAGGGATTGGAAGGGACCTCGAAAGATCATCAAGTCCAATCCCCCTGCCAGAGCAGGAATGCCTAGATTATGCTACACAGGAACGTGTCCAGGCAGGTCTTGAATGTCTCCAGAGAAGGAGACTCCACAACCTCCCTGGGCAGCCCGTTCCAGTGTTCCGTCACCCTCACTGAGAAGAAGTTTCTTCTCGAGTTTAAGCGGAACCTCTTATGTTCCAGTTTCAGCCCATTACCCCTTGTCCTGTCACTGGTTGTCACCGAGAAGAGCCTGGCTCCATCCTCGTGACACTCACCCTTGATATATTTGTAAACATTAATGAGGTCACCCCTCAGCCTCCTCTTCTCCAAACTAAAGAGCCCCAGCTCCCTCAGTCTTTCCTCATAAGGGAGATGCTCCACTTCCTTAATCATCCTAGTTGCCCTGTGCTGGACTCTCCAGCAGTTCCCTGTCTTTCTTGAACTGAGGGGCCCAGAACTGGACATAAAGATTTATTTTGATATTTTCTTAGAATAGACGTAATCATAGTTTATTTAAAATATTGCAGTATGAACATGAATTCATTTCTATTTGGCAATAACAGAACAGAGTTTTCAAACTTTTAGGACTGTCCATTTTATGGAAAGAGTTTCAAAACTGATTGACGAAAGTAAGAACTCTTTGTATAATAGAGGACTCAAACTCTCATATTTTAATGAACTCATTAATTCTTCCCCCTTCCAGAATTACCCAGTTCAGCTTTCAGTAGTCACCATAACCTAACGTTTCTTTTCTCTTCATATTAAGAAAAAAAAAAAAAATCAGGAAGAAGGTTTTGAGAGACAAGACTGATATACTTTAACGTGAGAGTTCATATACATAGGATGTTTGCAATGGAAAAATAAGAAATACAAGAGCAAAAAAAAAAAAAAAGATTGAATTTACTACTATTATTAATGTCTTAAATTGTCTGTCCTGTAGAATGCATCTCCTTTTTTTTTTTTTTTTTAGTTCATTTGAGAATCTCTCTCTTTTTCTTCCCTCTCAGTCTGGATTTTTAATCTTAGAATCATAGAATCTTAGAATTTTAGAATCATAGAATCATAGAACAGTTCAGGTTGGAAAAGACCCTTGGGATCATCGAGTCCAATCATTAACCCTACACTACAAATTCACCCCTAAACCATGTCACCCAACACCACATCTAAGCGACACTTAAACACATCCAGGGATGGCAACTCAACCACCTCCCTAGGCAGTCTGTTCCAGTGTCTGACCACTCCTTCTGTGAAGAATTTCTTCCTAATGTCCAGTTTAAACTTGTCCTGTTGCAACTTGAAACCATTCCCCCTGGTTCCCTCCCTAATGACCTGTGAGAAGAGACCAGCACCAACCTCTCTACAATGTCCTTTCAAGTAACTGTAGAGCATGATGAGGTTCCTCCTCAGTCTCCTTTTCCTTTAACTGAACAGTCCCAGCTCCCTCAGTCGCTCCTCGTAAGGTCTATTCTCCAGACCCATCACCAGTTTTTTGCCCTTTTCTGCACTCGCTCCAACACCTTCCAATACCTCCAACATCTTCAACAGCTGGAGGCCTGAGAGGACTTGTAATCTTTACCTCAGATTTGATGTCTTCTTTCTTACACAAAGAAAGAATGAAACCTGGACTAAAACACTGTTTGGAAAGAAAAGGGATGAAAGAAGTTTTGCATTGTTTTTACAGAAAACAAATAAACAAAATCCCTTTATTTTTAATTTTAATATAAACATTGTAAATCAAAACTGAATTCATATATTTGAGTGCACTATTTATATGACTTCTCTAAAATTACTTCCTGTTTTATAGCAGCATGTTGCATATGTGTAAAATAATAACTCACTTGGAAGCTTTTTGGCCCATCCGCATCAGACCAGCATTTAAATGTAATAAAAAGCAGTGAAAAGGTTTATGGCACCTTTTTTATATTTTCATCTCTAGTACAACCTAGATGGATATGTGTTTTCTGTACTACAATAGCGAAGATTTTGCAGTAATGATAGACAGAAGTCAAGCATTAACTAACGCAGTGCCCTGTTATTCCATAATTTGGAGCACAGTTATAGATGAGGAATTAGGAAAACAGCT
Organism: Trogon surrucura; assembly: GCA_020746105.1. NCBI lineage: Eukaryota > Metazoa > Chordata > Aves > Trogoniformes > Trogonidae > Trogon > Trogon surrucura. The sequence continues at coordinate 38,096,972 of CM036617.1, forward strand.
TTATTGAAAATCTAGGGCAACTACAATCTCCAACAGTTTTGAAATTCTAGAAATAAAGAGGACTCCGAAGAACATTTTATGCAATATATGTCAGCAGTGAGCAGTGAGAACAACAGGACTATACTGGAAAAGTAAAAAAAATAATATTATTAAATTCACAGAAAAAAACATTTGCTTAAAAATGCAATATGCAGTTTTTTCTAAATTTGAGATGAAGCAATAAATCTATCTCTAATAAATAAATTCAGTGAGAAAGAGAGGGAGAATGGTGTTATGGGAGGGCAATTATAATTTCCCAAGTACAAATGATCACCCATTCTAACTCAAAAGTTACATCCTAGTTTTGATAATTTTAAATCAGAGAGAAAGCAACATGGGAAAGAAAAACTGTCAAGCAAGTAAAGCCCACAAAAGAGCCCACAAATATTTATAAATGACAGATATTGATGTACACACCTCAAACATGATAATACTCGTTATTTAGAAATAAAATACAAGCATTGTGAGACACAACATAAGCGTGAGAATTTATTAGATTATTTTGAGAGATTTGCAAAGAACAGCAACCTCATAACATAGCAGCCCAATTAGCTTAGAGAAATTTTCCATTAGAACAAAGAACAATACTACAGGCAGAAAATGAATGTGTTATTGATCAGAAAGTAAATCAAACATTTGTACTTATAAGGTAGAAAGTCAAGGCAAAAATAAGTCACCAGTGAGGTGAATTGGAGGGAAGAAAAAGAATTCTTTTTAAAAGGGAAAAATACAGAACTGGCAACTATGAGCTTAATTTCATTTTAAAATTACCAATTATAATTATGAGAAAATGTATGTGTACAGCTTACAATGTGCCAGTAAAAAGTTTTCTAATGAGCTTTTGGGAATCAACCAACCAAACAAGGTAAGCACAAGTTACGCAAAGCAAGGGTGATCAGCTAGAACACACACGCCCAATGAAGCAGACCTTTATTTGTTTCTGACACCGAGGGACTAGTGAATAAGAGGACATTCGAGCTTATTGTATTGCTTGCCTCTACCACAGAATAATTTTTCTTAATTTCATTGCTTTGGAGAACAGCTGACATTCAGTCTGGCTGAGAGAACTAAGATGTTTCTGAACTGACTTCAACAATCTTTCTTTCTGACAGCTGGCTTGCCATGAATGAAGCTGAGTAATCAGCCACTCATGTCTGAAATAAGACCTTTACACCTGAAACATAACTTGAGTTCTTATTTCAGACATGTTTAGAGCTATGAGTATGTTAAGATTTTGCATATTTTAGAGACACTTCTGAGATTTTGACTGAATACTGAATATTGTACGATCAATTACATTGAAAGAGATGTATATATAACATTTTATTGTTGTTTTGGTTTGGTCTGGTCGGATTTTGGTGGTGGCGGGGGGAGCTGCAGGGTGGCTTCTGCAAGAAGCTGCTAGAAGCTCCCCAGGTTTGATAGAGCCAATGCCAGCCGGCTACAAAGAGGGACCCGCCGCTGGCCAAGGCTGAGCCTATCAGTAAGGTGATAGCAGAGGAACACCTCTGTGAAAAACATATTTAAGAACGGGAAAAAGAACTGCGCCACAACAGCTGGCACAGAGATGGAGGAGTGAGAATCTGTGAAGACACCAAGGTCAGTGAAGAAGGAGGAGGGGGGAGGATGAGCTCCAGGCGCCGGAGCAGAAGGAGTCCCCCGGGTCCGTGGCGAAGACCATGGTGAAGCGGGTTGTCCCCCTGCAGCCCATGGGCGAGGTGCAGATGTCCACCGTGAGGATCACCGCGTAGATGTCCACCGAGGACTCCATGACGTGTGGGTGGATGCCTGGAGGGGGCTGTAGCCCGTGGGAAGCCCGCATCAGAGCAAGTCGCTTCCAGAACCTGTAGCCCGTGGAAGAGAGGAATGTCCATGCTGGAGCAGGTTGGCTGGTGGGACTTTTGGGACGCTGCGGGTGGCTCACACTGGAGGAGTTTCCCCCGAAGGACTGCACCTCAGACTCACGAGGGGTGGGCTGCCCCTTGTGAGGTGTCTCCGGTTGGGCAGTTTGTGATGAATTGCCCTTCGTGGGATGACTCATGCCGGAGAAGAGAGCGTGAAGCTTGTCTCCCGTGAGAGGGACCCCACAATGGCCCTGGGGAAGAGTGAAGAGTCCTTCCCTGGAGCGAAGAAGCAGTGAAACCAACGTCGGATGAACTGACCGCAGCCCCCATTCCCTGTGTCCCTGTGACGCTCAGGGGGAGGAGGTGGAGAAACCGGGATTGATGTTAAGCCCGGGAAGAAGGGAGGGATGGGGGGAAGGTGTTCTGTTTAAGATCTGTTTGCTCTTTCTCACTTCTCACTACTCCTCTCTGATTAGTTCGCTTAATAAATGTACCTAATTTGCCCAAAACTGAGTCTGTTTTGCCCGGGATGGTAAATGAGGGTGATCTCCCTGTCCTTATTTCAAACCTCGAGCCCTTGGAAATATTTTCTCCCCCTGTCTAGCAGAGAAGGGGGAGTGAAAGAGGAGCTATGTGGGTACCTGGTGGCTGGCCAGGGTCAACCCACGACAATTGTTGATAATGGAAGCTGTTCAGCTATTTTCATTTGCATTTTCTTGATGATATCTCTTCCTCTGGACTATGTGCATTTCAACATTACCTTCCTTGTGATCATGTTCACCTCAAGAGTTCATGTTTTATCATTTTGAGGGACTGGGTGAATAACATATCCTTGCTGAAGCACTCAACTACTGCCATTACCAATTATTCTACTAATTTCTACAAAACAGGGGTTCTGGGCTGATTCTAAGGGGCCACAAATTACATTTATTATTACTTTTTTGAAAGAAGACAATTTTCAATAGGTTTTAAGTAGTTTAGGGTGAGCTATGGTCACAGTGCAAATATGCTTTGTCTGCAGATTGAAAAAGTTTGAAAATTACTTTTCTTTCCTGTGTAAATCATTCCAAATGATTTTGCAACAAAAGAGAAATTAAACTTTATATTTTGAGAACTACACCTTACTTCTGGCACAATATGGTTGGGGTTGTTTTTCTATAATTTTGAAAGATTTATTTAATAATTGTGAGGTGTCTCATAATATTTTATTTTCAAAAGACACCGTAAAAAAACATCCTCAGAGGGAATAGAAAAACCAACTTTCTATAAATATTGTTACAATTCAGTTGCAGTTGAAATTCTGTAATTGTCAGCAAAAGAAACATCTGCATCACAGGTGATACATTATGGAAAGCAGTGAAATCTTCATGAATGTTCTTGTCAGCATCCAAACTCAAAGGCACAAAACTACTTACTGTGTTGCAAATGTTTTAAAGTCACTATTGCGACTTTTTATTAGATACTCTCCTCCAATTTCATTCAGTTAAAATAAGTGGATTTATGAATGTATCTTAATTTGTTTACACAGATTGGAACATTTCCAATTTTCAATTTAAAATAAAACATGCAAAAATTGTAGTAGTCTTTTCTACTTAAGAAACTGTGGCACAGTATCTGTTTTATTTATTTACTGTAAGTTTAGAGTGTGGATTTTGTAAATGTTGGTAAAACATGATGAGAAAAGAGATGTCTGCTTGCTTGATTGTCCTGACAGATTCTCTCTGGATCATGTGGAATGCTCGAAGAGAACAGAAATGTTTCCTCCCCCAATGGCATCTGAGTGTGCTCAGTGAGGAGGGTAGCATAGGTACAAGGGTGGAGAGAGAGAGAGAGAGAGAGAGAAAGAAAGAGAAAGAGAGGAGTTACAAACAGGAAATTTGATGAAAAAAAAATGGAGGAAAAGGTTTTGTCTGAAAAAGTGCACATAACTCATATAGAACTAATCACGAAGACTCCTTTTACAGTCAAAGGAAATAAACTAATCAGAATGTCCTAAGGTAGACATCAAAATAGCTTTATGATTCTCAATATGAGCATCTGTTTCTTTCCGTTGGCTGAGAACAGAACTTAGGGTGACTAATTAAAATGTACACAGGACTCTATAGATATATACTGTTAGAAGATATGACTATCAGTCTAAGAGATGCCTAAAAATAGGAGAAAGCAGATACACAGTCAAATTTGATGTGACAAAATTATTTTCTCAGGGACCAAGAGGACATAACATAGAATGTGTCTGACATATTTCTGTTATAGTGTCATGGTTTCATGCCTGGTAGGCTTTTCTGGGAGTGGAGTGGACTATGTGTGTGTCTCCTTGCAATACTTCTAGAGCCTCATCCAGCCCAGGTAAAGTCAGACTCACCTCTAGCCAAGACCAGGTCAATCAGTGCCACTGTGACCAATGTATTTAAGAGGGGAAACCTGCTGAGCCAGGCTCTTTGTCTCTTTGTCATACCTTTTGTGTTGAGGAGTTGTTTTGTTTTTTAGAAGAAAGGGGCATGAAGAGAAAAACCATGCGATCAGCAAGGACTAAGGAGAGGAAGAAGGGCAAAGGAGAAGAGACCTTGCTGCAGACCAAGGTGTTGAGATGGAAGGAAGAGGACCTGCAGACCAAGTTGATCAACAGTTGTGAGAACATCCGGGATGCAGCAGCACATGGAGAACCCCACACCAGAGGAAAGAGACACCATAGAGGAGCAGAGGGCACACCGAAACCTATTATGTTACTACATAACTTATTATTATGTTACTACATAACTTACTATGTTGCTACATGATTCATTCCCTTTGATGAACAACAGTTGTTTCAGGTGGCAGGAGGAAACCTGATAGCTTTCAGATATGTATCCAGCTTTTTCCAATTTGTAAATCCACATCAGTTACACGTTTTGTCTGTGTACTTCAGCTGGAGTAGTTTGACGTGAAAGTCTGTACAGCAATAATAATACAGAATTACCTCTCTAATTTCAAAGCAATGATAAAAAAAATGATACCTTATCAAACATCACATTAGAGCATCCAATGTTTCAAAAATGACCTGCTGATGAAATAGAAAGCATGATTACTATTGCAGATGACGTGAAACAGGGATGAGCAGTTAGAATGCTGAAAGACAGGATTAGAATTTCAGATTATTTCCATAAATTGGAGAAATGGACTGGAAAATAGGGATAAAATTAAGTAGGCATATGCATTTCCATAAGCTTAGACAGAACTATTATTTATTCAAATACTAGCTGAAAGAAGCAAACATTCCAATGCATCTATTAGGATTTGAGAACAGTGTTTTGTCACGTAATGTGTAAAGAGTAAAATTTCCAGCATTTTGATCATTACATTTTAAGAAATATGTAAAGAGAGGACAATCCCAAGCAAATGTGCAAGGATGCTCTAGTAAATATGAGATGCAAAGAAAGCCACATGGAAGGAACTGACATCACTTTCCCTAGAAAACTAAAGAACATTCACATGGAGACATGGAGAAGAAGGAATTTTATTTTTTTTTTTTCCTCGAGTGTAGGATTTAAGAAAAGAAAAGAAATTGCTGCAAGAAAGAGTTTGGTCAGACATAAACTTTGTAATGTTAAAAATAGTGATAATCCTCCTTCACATGTGGCTAGAACTTACTGCCTGAGAAACAAGCTTGATTAATTGTGTGCTTTTCTGATGTGCGTATGCTGTGTAATTAACAGTTAGAATTTTCACTTAGTGCATAAATTATTCTAGTGGCCAAGGCTTTGCCATTAACCACCATTCTTCTGCAAGGCTTTTTTCTTTTTTTTTTTCTTTCTTTTTTTTTTTTCTGGGAGATGTTTTTTTCAATACTGTCATTCCTGGTAATTCAGAATGATTGTCAATTTTGAATATTTCAATTTTGCATGTCTGTGAAGAGGTTATATTCAACACCTTTGTTTTTTTACCGCATTATTTTTTTTCTGTTTTATTGGAATGAATCTTATTATTTTCACATTCGTTTCCATACACGGTTCTCATCCCCTTTTGTTTCTATGTTTATTGGTTTTCCTCTTGAACTTATATTTTAAATTTCATATACTCTACATGTTTCCTCTCATATGCAATCTTATCATTTTAGTGTTCCACCTCTTCAGCCTTTATCTAAATATTCTTTAAAAATCTGTTTCTCCCATCTCCTCATCCTTTATTTGTTGTATTCAGTCTGATGATCAGTGCTGTGACTTTTATTTTCTTACTTACATAATACACTCCACACTGCTTTGCCCTTTGTTTTTTTCACTCACCCCTCTGTTTCAACCATACTTATTATCTAAATATTTGTCCTTGATTCATTATCATGGCCATTGATTATTTGTTCTTTGTTTTTCAGGGTTTTTATTCCGCTGCTACCTTATCAACTTTTCCTTCAGTCTTTGAGGTATTTTCCAAAATTGTACTTCACACCTGGAATGCCCTTTCACTTTCATATTCATCCTTAAGACTCATTTGTATTTAATGTCTCACAAAAGCAATTAATCTGTAATGGTGTGTTAAGATCACCAAACTTTATGTCTATTTATACTTAAACACAAACAGAACATTTCAAGCTAAACCATCTAGTTCCCACAGGTAAGCATACATACTTCATGTATTCTAAGACATCTCTGACTTCATCTTTTCTGACTGTACAGATGCATTGATTGAAATTAAATTACTCATTCTTCGGTAGAGGGATCATAGAAGATCATGATCTGTCCTGTCTTTACTCACAGATGCTATTTTTGCTCCAGCTCAGGGAGCTATCACAGTAGGACAGAAACTAATTCAAGTGAAGGCATGAACACCTGCTAGTTAGCCTAGTGCTACTGCTTAGAACTGAGTTCTCAAAAGCTTTCATTACAAAAAAATGCTAAAAACATAAGTGACTCAGAAAATCACTGAAGCTTACTTGGTATGTCTGATTCAGAAAATTCTTGGCACAGAAAATGCCAAATCCAACCTGTTTTTTAATTTTAGACTACAATTTGGGTTTAGATCAGAAAAGCCCATCTCAAAAATCACTCACAGAGTGAATACTACTGTGAATCCTCCACAAGTAGTCCTAGCCAACAAAGGAAGTAATAAAGGTGGAGTATTTTTTTTTAGATTACTGAACTTTAATTTTTCACACCTCCTTCACATACAGCTGGCATGGTTTGAAGAGTTAGTAATAAATTTGATTACTTGCTTGGCTTTTTGATGCAGGAATTCATACTATTTAATTACACTTTTCATTGAAGTGGGTACATTATTTCAAATCTTAGGTAGATGGTAAAGGATTTCACTTCAAAGATTTCTCATGAACAGCTATTTCCTTCTGGAAGATCTTTTTCACAGAATCACAGCATGCTAGGGGTTGGACGGAACCTTGAAAGATCATCTAGTCTGACTCCCCCTGCGAGAGCAGGATCAGCTACAGTAGGTCACACGGAAATGTGTCCAGGCAGGTTTTGAATGTCTTCAGAGGAGTCCACAACCTCTCTGGGCAGCCTGTTCCAGTGCCCTGTCACCCTCACAGTGAAAGTTTTTCCTAATATTTTTGTGGAACTTCCTATGCTCCAGCTTGCATCCATTGCCCCTTGTCCCGTCATAGAATCATAGAACATTTTTGGCTGGAAGAGACCTCTGAGATCATTGAGTCCAACCTTTTACTAGCCCTATGAATACCACTAAACTATGTCCCTCCACTCATCATCTACTCATCTCTTAAATACCTCCAGAGATGGTGACTCAACCACCTCCAAAGCAACAAGTAATTTTTGATGCTTAGTTTTTTATACCCAACTTGAGACACCTTAGAGAGTCCTGGTCTTCCGATATGCTAAGAAGACTTTGTGAAAAAGATTTCCTAGTCAGGGCACCAAATGCTGAACACTAAAATCACACAGGTAAAAATAACTATGTCTTCAACACTGCCATTAGTGAACAATGTGGATTTTGTACTTTCACAGAAACACAGAGTTGTTGAGGTTGAAAGACATCTCTGGAGATCATTTGGTCCAAATCTCCTGCTCAGGCAGGGAAACCCAAAGCCAGTTGTTCAGGACCATGTCCAAACAACTTTTGAGTATCTCCAAGATGGGAGACTCCAAAACCTCCCTAAGCAACCTGAGTCAGTTCTTCTTCTTGCAGAAAAAAAAATGTTTCATGATGTTCTGATAGAGTCTTCTGTGTTTCAGTTTATGCCTGTTGCCGCTTGTTTTGTAACTGGCCACCACTGAAAAAATCTGACTCCATCCTCTTTACACCTTCTCTGGAGGTATCTATAGACATTGACGAGATCTTTGTTGAGCCTTCTCTTCTCCAGGTTAAACAGTCGCAGCTATGTAAGCCTTTCCTCATATGTGAACTTCTTCACACTAATCTTTGTGGCCCTTTATTGGATTCTCTCCACTACGCCCATGTCTCTCTTGTACTGAGGAGTCCAGGACTGGACACAGGACACCAGGTGTTATCTTACCAGTGCTTAGAAGAGCACCTCCCTTGACATGTTGGCAACAATGCCTAATGCAGCCCAGATAAGATTAGACTTGGTATTAATCACACTGGAGCAAATGGAACTATGGCCCTTGCAAAGAACCCATGCTGGAGAAGGGGAAAAATAAGAGGGCAGAAGAGATGTCATGGTTCATTTACGAACTTATCACAGCTCTCTAATCCCCATGCTCCTTGCACAGCTTTGTGGAGGCGGAGGGAAGAAAAATTGATGTAGTGGTTTGATCCTGGCTGGCGGCCAGGTACCCACACAGCTGTTCTATCACTCTCCCTTCTCTGCTAAACAGAAGGAGAAAATATAATGAAGGGTCCATGGTTTGATATAAGGACAGGGAGATCACCCGCATCTATTGTCCTGGGCAAAACTGACTCGATTTTGGAGAAATTAGTTAAATTTATTAACAAATCAGAGAAGAGTAATGAGAAATTAAAACAGATCTTAAAAAAAAAAAAATACCCACCATCTTTGCCCCACTTCTCTCTTCTTTCAGGGCTTAACATCAATCCCAATTTATCCATCTCCTCCTCTGAGCAGTGCAGGGGGACACAGAATGGGAGTTGCAGTCAGTTCATCTGATGTTGTCTCCACTGCTGCTTCTGCCTCTTGGGGAGGACTCCTCACTCTTCCCCAGGGCCATTGTGGGGTCCCTCTCATGGAAGACAATCTTCACACACTTTCTCCAGCATGAGTTCTCTCACAAGAGACAGTTCTTAACAAACTGCCCCAATGTGAGTCTCTCCATGGAGTGCAGTCCTTCAGGGGGGAAACTGCTCCAGCACGAGTCCCCTGCAGTATCACGAAAGTCCTGCCAGCCAACCCGCTCCAGTATGAGCTTCTCTCTACCCATGGGCTACAGACTCTGGCAGCAACCTGCTCCAGTGTGGGCTTCCCACACGTCACAGTCCCCTTCCGACATTCATCTGCTCCAGCATGAGGTCCTCCATGGGTTGCAGGTGGACATCTACACCTTGTCACACCCATGGACTTCAGGAGGACAACCTGCTTCACAATGGTCTTCACCACGACCCAGGGGACTCTCTGCTTTGGCACCTGGAGCTCATCCTTCCCCCCCCTTCTTCACTGACCTTGGTGTCAGCACAGATTCTCACTCCTGTCTCTCTCTGCCAGCTGTTGTGGCGCAGTTCTTTTTCCCCGTTTCTTAAATATGTTTTCACAGAGGTGTTCCTCTCCTAACACTTTGCTGATAGGCTCAGTCTTGGCCAGTGGCGGGTCCCTCTTTGGAGCCAGCTGGCACTGGCTCTATCAGACTTAGGGGAAGCTTCTAGAAGCTTCTTGCAGAAGCCACCCCTACAGTCCCACCACCACTGAAATCTGGCCAGGCAAACACAATACAGCTGGGAATGAAAGAATGAACTTGAGCCTGGGGAAAAAGAGAGGTAAGGAATGGTGTTGATTTTGTCTTAGTTTCTCAACATTTTAAATGCTAATGAATTGCCATTTTCCCCTAAGTGGAGTCTGTTTTTCCAGTCATGGTAATTGGTACATGATCTTGCCATCTTTATCTCAGACCGTGAGCTTTATTATTGTACTTTCTTCTTTGAGGGCAAGATAGAGAGTAGCTGTTTTGCTTCTGGAAACCAGACTAGGTCAAGCAAGTACATTTCTATATCACAATTAATCCATATTTATTCTTAGAAAAATTAATTTACTAAAATGAGTAAGTACTTGCTCTTTTAAAAATATTCGGCTTCCATATTTTCCATGTATAAGGTTAAGAAATCCAAAGACCATAATGGGACACTAATTAGCAGACAGGTGAGAGATACCATCATTCTTAATACTGTACAAGGCAAGTTAGCCCTAAATTACACTTGTCACATTCCCATCTTCACTGAGTTCAGTCACAAATACATGGTTCTTGGTACTTCTTGCTGATTACTTTTAATCAGTTATGGGGAAGCCCAAGGGAAAAATGTATCACTAGGAATAATTAGTGAGAGAAGAAAAATAGAGAGTTCTCATGGGAAACAATTCCTCTAGAAGAGGTCCCTTTCCTAATGTTCCCATTAAGTTTGGCAGGTCAAACTCTAAACCTGCTATTTGCAAAACGTTTATTTTCCCAGGTAGTATCCTGGCATGAAGATTCGTGATTCACTATGAATTCTTTCATCACCTGAAACCCTGTGTTCAGTTTTGGGCCCCTCATGGCAAGAAAGACATTGTGGTCCTGGAACGTGTCCAGAGAAGGGTAAGGAGTGTGGTCTTGAGAACCATTCTTTTAAGGAGCAGTTGAAGGAATTGGGGTTGTTTAGCCTGGAGAGAAGAAGACTAAGGGGAGGCTTTACTGCTTTCTACAGTGACCTGAAAGGAGGATGTAGTGAAGTGGAGTCAGTCTCTTATCTCAAGTAACAAGCAAGATAAAAAGAGGAAGTAGCCTCAAGTTGCACCAGTGGAAGTTTAAAATGGACATTAGGAAAAATTACTTAACTGAAGAGGTTGTCAAGCATTGGAACAGGCTGCCCAGGAAAATGGTGTAATTACCATGCCTGGAGGTGTTTAAAAGATGTGTAGATGTTGTGTTAGGGATATGGTTTAGTGGTGTATCTGGCAGTGCTAAGTTAATGGTTGGACTCAAAGGTATTAAAGCTTTTTTTCCACCCAAAACAATTCTATAATTCCATGGTTGTCTGATCTTAATTGGTCAATTACACTTTGGTGTCGAGAGTCAGCTCTTCTCAAGTTCATGTTTTTTAATCTATACAGAGAACTGAACACTTTTTTCTAATTAGGCCCATAAGACACACACTGTATAATATAACATATATTGATTCTATGAAGAAATAAAGTCCTTACGAAAGGACGGCAAGGAAGCTAGAAGTGATTTTGACAGATTGACAAACTCCAAAGAAGTTACTGCTTACAGAGTTATCCCTGAAAGACAGGAAAAATGCACACGTTTATTTTGCTCTCATATCTAGTTGCAACTCTTTACAATACTTAATTTAGCTTTTACTTTGATATAATCTTACTGATTAAGTAGGTGTTTTGTTTGAACGACAATGTTTCCATGGAGATTGCAGGGCAAGAAGGAATATTTCTGAGATGCCAAACATCTAACAAACATTATAGAATGTCTCTAGGTGGATAGCACACTTTATGTCATGTCACATGGAACAGTTTAGAGACCAGTGGTCTTACTGGTGAATTTTTGAAAACTAAACTCTTTTCTTTGGGTACCATTAGATCTTTACTAACTAGCAAAATGGATGCAAGGAAAAAAAAATAGAAAAAGAAAAAAAAGAAAAAAGAAAAAGAAAAAGAAAAAGTAAAAAAAGAAAAAGAGAGACAAGCAAACTAAATGTATGACTCTTGTAACTTTGCACTCCAAGTAAATTTTGGCTTTACTTGAAACATTTAATATCTCAACAACCATGGTAGTATTTACTTATTCCCTTAATTTTCCAGTTAAGAAAGTAGAACTCACTTCTGCATTGTGCTAAGTTTTCTAGCAACTTCTGTTGACATTGAGCATGACCTGCAGCACACTGAACTCAGGTGAAAATAGTATTCTTTTTGTTTCAAGGGGCATGTTCACAGGTGGCAGCTGTGGCACTTACTAGATTGCTGTGAACACCCAGTTCTGTCACAGTTGCTTCAAGTAAAAGCAAAATGGATTCTTACTGACACTATTATCTGAACCCTTCAAAAAGAGCTTTATTCTTGTTGTTTTAGGGACAGGGGAATTGCTATTTTGTTTTGTTACTGTTGCTTTTCTCCCAGAACCCTTGTTTAAAAAAATCAAACAAACACATCAACAAAAAGCGAAGAGAGGAGAGAGAGAGCACTGAACTTTTTTCCTATGGTATCCTTACCTATGATTTCTATAGCATAAGGATTTTAAGCCTTATATTAACATATTAGCTATATTACTTACCAGCATATAAACACAAGAATATATTTATCTTTTGAATCCTTTACTTGGAGCATAATACAGAAAAGATGCCCTTCAGGATATCTTTTCAAATAGTTTTTTCTCATAAGCCTTTGAACATTCAGTCCTTTAAAGGGATAAATCCCAGCTCCTGCATACAGCTAAAGAAAATTATCTATACACTGGGAGATTTAATCAGAAGAGCTACCCCCTCAAATGTAGACTGGTCATGGAACTTGTTTATCAAAAATGTTTCCTCAGGAGGGATCTGAAACTGGATAAGGGGATCTTGGAATCTCCTGGTCATGTTCTTGCTTCTTAACAAAACTGTTCTCTAGTCCAGCCACTCTTGTAATGTTTTGCGAGCTACAGTGCACCACAGAACAATCACAGCATACTCTGAATAACAGGCTTTTAATAGTTTCACTGTCTCAGTCCTTCCAGAGGTAACCTTTTTTTTTTTTCCACATTGCTCTTTTTGAACAATGAAGGGATATATGAAAGCAGAAAATAAATTCTATTGATTTTTCTAGAACACACATGATTATGCCATCAAAGTGAACTAAGAATCTCAGAAAAAAAATTTCTGAGAAGTAAAAGCATCCAACCAGCAATTAGATTTTCAAAGATGGGATTATAACATATATTGAAAGTGTTTCAGAAAAAAACCACACCAAAATCCAACAAACACAATAACCCAATCTTAAGGAATAAAATAGTGGTGAACTAAGGAAGAGATTTATCCTGCAAATGTAGAGAGTTATACTATAGAGATAGATAATGAAATCATCTTTTTTTGGATCCTACAGTGTGTATTCACATGTATATATATATCTATAAACATATATTTGAATGATAGTGAATTGTAGCAGACAAACCCAAGTTGGAGGCCTGACATGAACCCATTAGCAATCAGTGTGAATGTGTATTTTATTTCTAAGCAGGAAAAACACAGAGCTGAACAGAGAAAACAAAGCAGATAGTTGAAAGCTCTAAAACATGTTTGTTGTTTGGTTGTTTTGTTTGTTTGCTCGCTTGCTTGCTTTGTGGTTTTTGTTTGTTTTTTGGAGCACTGTCTGAAAGTCAGAATTTATAACTACTGGAAAAGAAAGTCTACAGCAATGAAAAAAAACAGATTTTGGAAACTGTGAGGTTCCTTTTTCCTCAGCTCAGTTCTTTGCAGCTTTCATAAACTTTTAAATAAAACAATTTTGCAAAAACAAAAAATACCTGATTTTTATCTGAATGCAGATACAATGATTTTTGTTCAGTGGGGTTTTTTTATTTGCAGATAGAGAGGCACTATTATACTGAGCTTCAGCTGGCAGTTAAGATTTGTCCCAGAGTCCTAATATTTTTAGATTTTACATTTGAATTTTTGACACAGATACAGACCTGTGAAAGAGAAAACACCTCTACTTAATTCTCTAGTTTGAATCTCAACTTTTCCGGTATACAGTCTCAGTATTTATAGGTAAAAGAAACAGGTCAACATTTTGTGGGAAGTTATTTACTTTCTTCAAGGACACGGTAAGCAGATACTGCTATTTCCCTCTCAGTTATTCTATAATAAAGCTCTAATGTTAGTTTTATTTTATTGAAACATGCATTAGTCCAGCACAGGGCAACTAGGATGATTAAGGGAGTGGAGCATCTCCCTTATGAGAAAAGACTGAGGGAGCTGGGGCTCTTTAGTTTGGAGAAGAGGAGGCTGAGGGGTGACCTCATTAATGTTTACAAATATATCAAGGGGGAGTGTCACGAGGATGGAGCCAGGCTCTTCTCGGTGACAACCACTGATAGGACAAGGGGTAATGGGCTGAAACTGGAACATAAGAGGTTCCGCTTAAACTCGAGAAGAAACTTCTTCTCAGTGAGGGTGACGGAGCCCTGGAACAGGCTGCCCAGGGAGGTTGTGGAGTCTCCTTCTCTGGAGACATTCAAGACCTGCCTGGACACGTTCCTGTGTAGCATAACCTAGGCATTCCTGCTCTGGCAGGGGGATTGGACTTGATGATCTTTCGAGGTCCCTTCCAATCCCTAACATTCTGTGATTCTATGATTCTATGGTTCTATGATTATAGCAACATGTTGTGTCCTCTGAAGCTTGTAAGTATAAGTCACTGGTGCCCTTTACTTCCCACATGTATTTAGACACATGCAATCCTTGTTTTCACTTCCTTCCTCCTTGCACACACTATATTGGATCAAGTATTGTGAGATGGGACATATCAGTATGCTGCCAGGATATGCTGCCTTTCTTTCTCCAAAGAGACATTGTTCCTCATAAATAAAGGGAAAATGGGAACTGAAGACAAGTAAGCCTCTATGAGAAGATATTTTCTGCAAAGCCTCAAAGACATAAACTTAATAAACCTAATAAAGATACTGTACTTTTTTGCTTGCTGGGCTTTTATCTAATCATATAGTACAAGATATTTTTATCACTCTGATGGGTGTAAAGTATTGCACTTAGTGACTAGAGATGTTACACAATGACACTTGGAGTACGTTGTAATCTAGAAAATAATCCTTCTGGTCTGAAGCCTTCCTTTGAAGGCCTATCAAAGGAAAAGGACATTTTGTCTATTCCATCTTAATACTATTTTTCACTGGCTTTTATCTTTTCTGTAAACCGCAAAACATAATGGTAAATGGCTTAACCAAATGGACATAAACGTTAGTACCATTATTGTCTCTTTGAGGGACAAACTATCACTGCAGGGCTGCTGAATGCAGCACAGTGACGTAACAACATGCGTAGATGTACAGAGAATAGGTGACTATGAAAAGGATATGGGAAAAACAAGATGACAAGTATCAGGATAATAAGGGGAGCAGAATGTGAAAGGTTGGCTGGTAATCTGTTCTGATCAGAGCTATACAATGTTTTAACTGTCAGCAGCAAAACTTGAGCTGAATAGACTTCAAAGGAAACGAAACCCCACAAAGGACATAAAGAATTATACAAAGGTTGCAATTTTAATTTCTTTTCTGGGACAGTCTATGTTGATCTTTTTTTTTTTTTTTTTTATTAAAACAAAATGCATCTGAAGGAAGAAAGATTTTCATAACAGAGCAAGAAAACAAACCCATACTAATAGTGAATAGATCTACTAATATGCAGTAAACTGTGAATTCACCTTTAAATGATGAACGCTTTGGTAATTCCCTTGGAAACTAATCTAATGCGTGTGAGGTAAAAGAGTTATTGTTTGATGCTTTGTTCAACAAGAACATTAATTAAAACTTGTTCCGCTTTGGATAATTACATGTTACAATAAAGAGTACAGTACATAAAGTGAAGGCATTTTTATTTTGTTTTGTAGTGAAATAATCTTTTCTTCATGGGAGAGAAAATATACTGGTTTGGTTTTTTTATTTTCTCATTGGAGGGGTCATATTTTTGTTTCATTACTATTCTGTCCCTTAGGTGTGCTCTTTGGACAAAATATAGGTAAGTGTGTCTTTGAGGAAAGAAGAAAAACAAAAGTTAACAGCTGCTTAATAATGTGCAGCACTGTATAACATCAAAGAATAGAACAACAAAAAAAAGATTATTTCAGCTGAAATTCCAAAGGAAATACACTTTAATTTGAATGTTTACTTTTATAAGCATGCTCAAGTCATAAGCCTTTCAAAAAGTTGCATTTGGGTAAAAGGAAGCAAAATTGTAAAAGGCAGACAAGGTTTACCAGTGCCAGACTCCAAATACGTATATAAATTGCTGTTGTGTGTACAGTCTTTAAACTGCTTTCTAATTCCAGTTGAATTCAGTAAACTCAATTTTCTTAAACTAGATTTCTCCGATCCTGACCAAAAATTGAATTCACAGAGCTGGAGGAAGAAATGATTACGTTGGTCTGCTCACATTGTCCAACAGCCCACACTGTGTCCAGGGCACGCTGTAAGATGTTAGTTAAGGGACTTTTCCAGAGGTATGAGACAATGTAAGCCAATTTTTGCCCTTGATTTAGCTGAAGACGTGATTTAAATTTTGCAATTCTCAACCTGCAGGAAAATTGTCTTACTATTATAGTGAGGGGCACTTTGAATTACTGTTTATTCATGACAAAACCATTTTGCTTCCTGTATTATAAATACTAAAATAGCAATTTGTCTGGAGAAGAAGCATAAAATCATAGAAGTGTTATGTTCAGAAAAGACCTTTAATATCATCAAGTCCAACTGTTATCTAACTCTACCATGCCTGCTTCTAAATCATGTCCGTGAGCACTGTATCTTGATGTCTTTTAAATTCAACCAAGGATGATGATTCAATCACTTCTCTGGGTAGTCTGTTCCAGTCTTTGATAATCCTTTCAGTGGAAAAGTTTTTCCCAACATCTAACCTAAACCTGCCCTGGCGTAACTTCAAGCCATTTGCTCTTGTCCTATTGCTTGTTACTTGTGAGAGAGACCAACACCCACCTCTCTACAACCTCCTTTGAGGCAGTTGTAGAGAACGGTAATGTTTCCCCTCAACCTCCTTTTCTTCAGAAATAACAGTCCCAAGTCTCTCAGCTGTTCCTTAAAAGATGCATTCTCAGAAACCTTCACCAGCTTTGCTGTCCTCCTCTGGACCCACTCCAGCATCTCAATGTCTATCTTATACTTCAGCGCACAAAAGTGAACAGAGTACTCAAGGTGCAGCTTCATCAGTGCTGAGTACAAGGGCACGATCACTTCCCTCATGCTGCTGGCCACACTATTTTGGATACAAGCCAGGATGCTTTTGGCCTTCTTGTCCACCTGGGCACACTGTTGGCTCATGTCCAGATGGCTGACCACCAGCACCCCTAGGTCCCTCTCTGGTGGTCACTTTTCCAGACACTCTTCCCCAAGTCTGCAGCATTGCATGGGTTTTTTTTGACCCAAGTGCAGGACTCGGCACGTGATCTTGTTGAAGCTCAATACAGTTGGCCTCTACTCATTGATCCAGTCTACCCAGGTTCCTCTGAAGAGCCTTCCTACCCTCAAGATTAGCGCTCCCATCTAGCTTGATGTCATCCGTACACTTATTGAGGGTGTTCTTGATCTTTTCACTAAGATCATGAATATATTGAACAGAACTGGCCTCAACACTGAGCTCTGGGGAACACATTGGGATTCCTTCTCTGTTTGATGGTTCAGACCCTCACCTAAAAGAGAAAAAAAGTAAGTGCTGTCTCCTTCTACAGATCGTATTTGTGAATTTATAAAATGTGAAGGATGATCAGATGATTAACAGAAACCATAGAAGGGTCTTGATTTTCCACTCTACACTTTTTTCTTTCCTCATCAGAAGTCTATATGTTCAAATACTAATACACGGTTTTGATGAGAAATGTGATCTTAAAACAGGACAAAGACTTGATCCAAAGTTGTCTGCAGATAGCTTGTATTGTAAATAAATAAAAGCAGCATCGTAATTTTTGAGAAATGTGTATGCTATATATATATTGAGAAATCAGTATGCAATGATTTCTCTTCTTTTTTTTGCCCATAATTAACCCTAAAGAAGAAATGTGGGTGATATTCAAAATTCCATGTGGAGAGTTATTAATTTTTACTTGTACAAGAAAGAATGAAAATATTAAATTTACTTTTCATTTGAATATTCTTTTCTCTTTCCACCTATTTAAGAGAAAGATTGGCCTTTCTACCTTTCCAGCCTTTCCTACCAGTAGGAGATATTGGTTAAAACCAGTAGTCCTTACAAGAGTGGAATGATGATCATATTTAATAGTATGATTTTTAGTACTCCTAATAAATAATTCATTATAGTAGCCTTAATGTAAATATGCATTTCTAAATACTTGGGGTTTAGGTATGAAGTATGTTTAAGACAAATTCACAAAAATAATAAAAGATGACATACATTGAATTACTTTTACTTCTACACTATTGCTTCTTTCTTCTGATTCTTAATAGTCATATCTATAATTTTAGATGGCCTACTATGTGGTGTATTAATTTTTACACTGTACTGAGAGTTGATTATTGAGGAGTTCTTGTTTTAAAATCTCTCATGTTCCTTCTGAAATTTTGGGTCCAAAACAGCAAACAGTCAATACAGTTTTCAGCTCCATTTGGAACTTGAACTAGAATTTTAATATGCAAAGCCAATTTACAGGTATTATTTTTGTGTGTCTTTATATAGGTTTTCCATAAATTCTGCAACTTCTTTTCTGGTGAACAATGGAAATAGCAAAAGATGACAGCATATTGCCTGAGAATCACAGAAAACTGCATATGAATACATATCATTCAAGTGTAAGGCTCTCTCTAAAATCTTAGGACCCTTGTCATTGTTTTGCTCAATATGTCTTCCAGGATGAAGCTAAAAATGGCTGCAGTAGATAAACTATTGAGCTGATTGTGAAATTTTGCTTATAATTTTTTAGCTTTTATGAATCAAGCAGGTCTCCTTGCCTACCTGGTCTCCCTGGGCTTGTTACAGCTGAAATGAATGAAAAAGATTTTGCTCCTTTTCATGACACTTCTGCCTGCATCCACCGAGTGAAATGGTGATCATTTCATTCGCTTTGCATGTGGAGCCAGTTCTTCAGATCCGTAGACAGCTAAGAGTGTTACCAGCCATGTTATTTTGCACAGACATGCTATTTTGCACAGCCTAATTCATTTTATTATCCCTAATTTTCTTCCACCCGTGAACCCTGAAAACATTTTTTTTGTTGTTTATTTGTGAGATATCATAACAAATCACTCACAGTAACTTTGCTCCTGTGCATTTCCTTACAACTCCCTGCATAAAAGTTTATTTGAGGTATTATCTTCTCCCCCCATATAAACCAAATTTATCTGCATGTTTTCTGTGTTTAAGAAGGCTTACATAGGCAAGTACTTACTTATACAGGTAATCGGATTTTTCTGGCATGCAATCTTCCAGTCTGCATCTACAAATGCTCACAGATGATTACGGTAACAAATATTCTAGACTCAATTAAAAATAATCTATTAAAAACATTTTTCTTGGTTATAGAACTAATAACATATTTATGTGTATTATTTGAAGAAGCAGAAAATACTTACTGCTCATAACAGTTACATTTATTGTGGGAGTTCTTACTCTATACGATATACTGCAAATAAAAAGCAGAGGAAATTGCACAAGGTTGGAAAGACTGAATTTTTAACACCTACTGTTATAGATGAAGAAAAACTGATTATAAGTCAGAACAAAATCTATGATTCTGATCATCCAACTATTCAATACAGACAACTCCTGCCGAAGTCACAGTGGGAGTTTTGCATTCTGAAAGACTGCAAGATGATCCCTTTGAATTTACCTTTATTTCTTCACATTCAAATTACAAGCAGTAAGATAAACGTAATAAACAAGATGCCCCATGTAGAAATTCCTCGTGTCCAAACCATACATCAGCCAAAACATTCCTTCTTCCTGTTATTCTTAACGTTGTCCATTAAATAAAAGTAATTAGGATTCTATAAAGACTAACAAAGCTGATCTATATCTGTCCGCCTTATAAACTAAGAAGTAACACTAAAGGGTCTTCATAGAAACAAGGAGAAAAAAAAATATCTCTTCTGATTCAGGAGATTGTTCCGTAGAATACTGTCAGTATTTGTAGCTACAGAGATGTACGAGAAGAGCTATATTCACGTAAAAGCCACAAGGTAAAATACAGTACTTTAAAGCTGTTAAGGAATTTTTACCAGTCAGTAATCATAGAATCATAGAATCATAGAATCATAGAATCGTATCAGCTGGAAGAGACCTAGAAGATCATCAAGTCCATCCTTTGTCCCAGCTCTATCAACCTACTAAACAATTCCCCCCAACTCAACATCCACTCATCTCTTAAACACCTTCAGGGACGGTGACTCAACCACCTCCCTGGGCAGTCTGTTCCAATGGTTGACCACCCTTTCAGTAATGAAATTCTTCCTAATATCTAACCTGAACCTCCCCTGGCACAGTTTGGATCCATTTCCCCTTGTCTTATCACTCTCCACTAGCGAGAATAGACCAACCCCAGCCTCTCTACAACCTCCCTTCAGGTGGTTGTAGAAAGCGATGAGGTCTCCCCCTCAGTCTCCTCCTCTCTAGGTTAAACAGCCCCAGATCTCTCAGCCTTTCCTCATAAGACTTACGTTCTAAGCCCTTTATCAGCTTGGTAGCTCCCCTCTGTACCCTCTCCAACATGTCAATGTCCCTCCTATAGAAAGGGGCCCAAAACTGGACACAGTACTGGAGGTGAGGCTTCACCAAAGCCAAGTACAGGGCATGATCACCTCCCTGCTCCTGCTCACTACACTATTTCTGATACAGGCCAGGATGTCGTTGGCCTTCTTCGCCACCTGCGCACACTGCTGCTCATGTTCAGCCAGCCATCTATTAACCTTCCCAAATCCCTCTCTGCCTAGCAGCTCTCCAGCCACTCCTAAAAGAGCACCCAGCAAAGAATCATGATGCTTTGGGCCTTCCTCAGAACAGACTTGAGGTGTCTGCCACACTGTGCATCTTAGATTCTACAGAATAACAAAACAAATTTCCCAGTGGACTATACTGCATCCGGTCGTGGGTCCAAAATCTGATGGTGGCATTTTTTGGTTCTTTCTGGATTGGCATGATGAAGAGAGCTTATCTTCTCTCAGTCATTGATATTTACATTTAAATAATCTTTTGGAGGATTGGACCTGTGTATGTGAATCTTCTCAAGCAACTGCATTTTACTTTCTCCTTTCCTGGCTATATCCATTGCCCAAGTATAGTATAGGTATCTCATGGAGCTTGTGGAAGGGATTCCCATGACGAGGTTTGGCAGAAGCCGTGTGCCAATACACTCAGTCTACACAAAATGGTGGCACATCTGAAATGTTCCCTAAAAGGATATTAAATGTCTGATTTGCCTAATAGTAAGTGCAATGATCTCTGTACTGACAACTTTATCTTAATGTTAAGATAGGTGAAGAAAAGAGACGGTAAAGTTAAGAAGGGAAAATTTAAGCAGGTATTTGCTTAATCTTACGCCATCCAATCTTGCAGCAGAAATATTAATTTAAAAAAAAAAATTCAGCTAATGAAAATAAAAGTCTATTAATTGTCAAAATAAGTTATAATGATTCTTAAGTGATAAGTGAAGTCATAGGTGATGTTATTCTCCAAACCACAGTACATCTTCTGATGTTCCTGTGCTCTGGTAATGCAAGGAAATAAATGTCTTCCCTGCCAGTCATCCTGTATAAAAGAACATATGCAATGAGGTAAATTGAGATTTACTGAGATTATTTTCTTCACTGTTCTCCTTCAGTGCTCATTTGGTCCAAAGAATGTGCATTGCAGTTTCTGCTTTCCTCACTCTCTCACACTGTGTTCAGTTATTTGAACAGCCTATAAAGATTGAAGGTACTTTCAATCAGGTAGATGCTTAATCTATGCCAGCAAAACTATTGATTAATGGAATTATTTCAGTTAATGGAGAAAAAAAAAGTCTATTAATCATCAAAATAAGTAAAAATAATAGGGATAAAACTCTGCTTTTGTGGATAAACCAGTCTTTGAATGTTTGAAAGACATAATGTACCTGTTATTTGAGTTGTAGCCAATCCATATATAGCAGGGTAATGATAGCAGTGCAAGCTGCTATCAATTTACTGCATCAACATCCATCACATAAAGTTATTAAATATACATCTATTATTCGGTGTATTAGAAATAAAGTCATTGCAATAGAATTTTGTCACAAGATCGATACTTAGAAAATAAATGTCTTGGCTTCACCTCATTGTTTACAGCATTAGGTAGCAGGAGACCATTATCTTTTGACAATGTTCTATAGTGGTGGTAATATCCCTCATGTTCAAGTATGGTGTATGTCCTTTAGTTCTTATATTATTTATAGATTGTCACATTAAAGTTACTATGAGAAGGTACAATGAGACACCAGTTGTTTTAGTCCTTCTTTAATTTATTGAAAACCTGACTGATCACACATTTGCATTAACTTGTTTCATTTTCGTGTCTTATCTCTGCTGCACTGAAACTGTAATACACAACACATTCAACAGCATGTATTTATTAAATATATACCAAGCCTGCTGCCTGTCTTCAGCTGATACATAGAATGGATGTAGGAGTTAGTGACAAGAGAAGTTCTTTGGATTTGGCCAAACATCAATCAGTATAACCCCTATGGCTGCTGAACTTTTCTCATTGATTTACACTGACCTAGATGAGAGAGCAATATATCTGTGAATATATGTCATGGCCACAGCTTTTAGATAAAGCCTATGTATTTTAGACAATTTGGATGTTTGATTTTTTCCCCCTTACATGTTTTTAAATTATTTAAAACAATTATATATGCCCATAGCAAAATGAAAGACATGACTCACAACAAACTGAAGGCCTTTTGATTTTTTTTCTCATGGTATTTGTTATCAAATATCAACATTAACATTAATTTCTATTGACTGTGGATAAAAGAAGTGACAAAACCCTTGAATTTCAGCTCTGCTTGGGAAAATTCCAGTGACTGGTGATTTCTCGGTTTGCCTCTGTCCTGGAGAACAGATGGTACCAACATGATCAAAACCCCAATCTTCTCACCCACATGCTTCAGCTTCTGGGTACACCACCATTCATCTTAGAAAAGAGAAGAATAGACTGCACAAAATTCAAAACAGAAGCATTTTTTTTGGTATTTTTGTGACCATCAGGAAGACTTCCTTTCTCCTTTTTATGCAACCCAACAGTTATGAAATTTATCAAAAGACAATATTTACTTTATCTGCTTATCTCTAGTAATATTTTATGAACATTCTCAGTCTCAGTTCACTTTCTTGCTGTCAGCTCAGTCTAAACTTTATCTAAGCTGCAGCAAATGACTCTGAATATGAAAATATTCTCCCCTTTTATCTTGCAAATATATATAAAGAAATAGCTAAAGGAAAGAAAAAGTTTATGTGTCTTTAGACTCTCATCTTAGAAAGGTTATATGTTTCCTTTCATATTTTATAATTAGCTTCTAAGACTAATAACTCAGATACATATTTCTGGACCCCAGAATCAGAGAACATGAGTTACTCAGAGGGAATTTTATTAGCACTTACGTTTCAGAATCTATTTATTGTGGATCAAGTTCATAGAAATAAAAGCAAATAAATACAATATATAAATAAATAACTACAAGTATTACAGACTATCCCGAACCCAAGATGAGTCTTTAGTATGCATTGAAGTAATTGTTAGTATGATGAATTGTGCTAATTAAGGATTAATTCATATTCTGGTTAAAATTATGTGATCACTGTTATAGTGGAAATTGCAATTGATAGCTCTATTTTCCCCTGGCTTTCTGCGCCTATTAGTCTTGTTTTATTGAACCTTGAGTAGATTTGGACCTGTTCCTTGCAAGTTAACCATCAAAACGTTTCAAATGTGTTAGTGAGCCACAGATTATCAAACAGTATTTCAAACAGCCTAATTGTTCATCTTTTTGTGGAGTACTCACAGAATAGAAAGGCTGTGTGACTGTCTCCTCCTTTTTGTGATAGCATTACTACAGGCTTAAGACAAAACTACTTCCCCATTCCGCCAATAAAATTCATGAAAGTTTGCTCAGTTGCATCTAATGAAATTGCTAATGTCAGCAATGAGGATAGAGAATAACAGAAATGAAAGCAGAATAGCACATTATGACTGGTAGTTGCACTATTTATTGTACCAAAATCATTTCTATATTGACCCAAAAGGGCATTCCTGTGCTATTTATAAATTCTGGGAAAATAATATGAGCATTGTTAATTCAGAATAGCAGGACATTCTCAACCTGGTATATTCCTCAAGTATGTGTTTGCCACTAAATCTGAGGAGAAAACCAATTGGGGTGCTTTTATCAACTGGAAGAAGTGTCTCAAGCACTCAGCAGTAATGCAAAGTATTTCTGGCTTTTAGAAATGGACACCACAAGTCAAAACTAATAAACTTGAGTTAGCTCTTGATAGCTGCCATTTCAACAACCAAATACTTGATTTCTTAAGAGCAGTTACAAGAAGAAACATACACAGGTAAATTTTGAAAATCTGATGACATTTTATGATACTGTAAATGGAGCTAAATGTATTTTTTTTTTTGTTATTGTTTTCAGGCACAGAGACACAGAAACATGGAGAATCAATTGTGCAGTCCTCTGGGTTTTTTTTCATTGCAGAGGGTTTTGTTGCACCCAGTAAACTTCTTACATGATGAATGTAAATTAAAAAAAAGATTAAAAAAAGTAAAAAGGAATACATTATCATACTTTTAAAGTCACTAATCAGTTTTTAAGGACTCTGTACCAAAGCTTTCACTTACACCAGTGGGTATCAGTGTGCATGCTGTCAATATAAAATATTAATGAAACTGATAAAAAATCATTTATGGTCATGAATACACTGCATAATGCAACACAGCGTGGGAGATCCCCAAACTATCTCTCAGCAAGCTTGAATCTCCACCTGAACTGACACACTGTCAAGCAGGGAGAGGCTAGCTCAGATCCTGAAACAGCATTGAAGTGTCAGCCTTATACAGCATCATGAGAAACTGTCTTAAAGGTAGGAGAAATTAACTTGTTGCAACTCTACTAGAATGACTATACTGAGTACAGGTCTAGAGCTAATTTTTTCTCTGATAAACTGGGAAATCACTGCCCTGCTTGCAGTATAGACAGTCATAGGATCTTGTGGTGGTTTGGCCCTGGCTGGAGGCCAGGAGCTCACCAAAGCCGCTCTATCACTCCCCTTTTTAGATGGACAGGGGAGAGGTGAGATGTAACAAGAAGCCCGTGGGTAGAGATAAGAAGCCGTTTAATATAGCAATTACCGCGCGGAGGCAAAGCAAAACGGAAAAAAGATTATTCTCTACTTCCCATCAGCGGGCGATGTCCGACCGCTTTCCCAGGAAGCAGGGCTCCAACACGCGTAACGGTTTCTCCGGAGGACAAACAGCGAATGCCCCCCCCCCCACTTCCCTCTGCCTTCTCCCTTTATATCTGAGCTGACGTCATATGGTATGGAATACCCCTTTGGTCAATTTGGGTCAGCTGGCCCGGCTGTATCTCCTCCCAAGGTGTTGATCACACCCACCCTACTACTGGGAGAACATCAAACCACAGCCTTGGTGCTGTGTGGGCACCGCTTAGCAGTAGCCAAAACACTGGGGTGCTATCAACACCCTTCTAGCTACCGCTCCAAGAAACACAGCACGGAGAGAGCTGCTGTGGGAAGATTAACTCCACCTCAGTCTGACGCAATACAGATCTACCCTAAGGGCCGCACGCATCAGAAAAAAAAAAAGCATACTATTGCTAAAATTATACTCCTATTTCAGAATCCATTACAATTTATTAATAACACAGTAGAAGAGTTAGTGTCATATAGTGGTAACATAAGTTACTGAAAAAACTCCACCCAAATTACCTTAGGACCTGCATTTTTTTTGATCTCTTGATAGTGCTTAAGCTTAGAAGGATAAACTAATCACATAATTGCTCTCACATTATACAGTTGTTTCCACATAAAGTAACTGGCACTCAACTAACTAATCAGGTGTGATTACAACTGCATTATCTGTGAACACTTAAAAAAAGAGAAAACTTCCTATGAAACTTGGGAAATTAAGGCAATATGACTGTAGTAAAGAAAATAACATGCAATAAACATTCATAACAAGCAACAAGTCTGAAAAGTAATATCTGGATTTCAGGACAGAGTGGCGTAAACAATTCTTTTAGAATTAGGCACTCAGGCTAAGTCAAAGACGTGAAATAAACAAACTGACTGGGAGAACTGAAATAGAAATATATCAGGGTTTTGGTCATAAAGAAATAGAAAGAAATGTAAAAATATGTTTTTTAAACATCTTCTCCTACCCAATATGGAATTGTTTAATTTTGTGAGCTACTTAAGTTTTTCCAGTTTGAATCTGTTTTGCTCAACTGTAGATGAACCTGAAGATGAAAAATAAGCAAATAAGTAAGCAAAAAAACCTGAAAATTTTGTAAGGTAAATAAAAACTAGTTTCTACAATCTCTGTTACAAAACTTTGGAAATGAAATGTACCAGTGTGTTTTGAATTCCTCAACTCCAGTATCTCCAAAATTTTGACTGAAATTGTTAATTGAATTCTAATCAAGTACAGTGATAGCTACCATTCCAAGTTCATTCTACATAGCAAGCTGTAAGTAAGTGGAAGTTTGCATCTGACTCCTCTCCCTGCATCTCCTCACAGCCCCCATCTTCAAAAGCCATTTGACACTGAGGTTCCCAGCAAAGTATTGTAATGTGATGTATTTGAATCCAGCACCTAGTGTGTAAGTTAACCAAGATTTATTTGAAAGTACCTGTACCTTCTAAACAGGCACTGTTTCCCAAATGTATGGATTTTAACCATCACAGTTTTTAAATATGTGCACACGGTACACATTTATTTAATTTAAATTTTTGCTAAGTTGTAGCAACACATCACTTTTTTTCAGAAGAAACTCATAAGCACTACTGCCTTTAGTTACCTGTATACCTGTTACTAGTACTTATACAAAGGATGACTCAGTATCAAAATGTAGTTGATAGGTACCTAGGCATCTGTAAGCATTCCAAAATCCAGGAAATTTAGGAAAAAAATAACAACAAAAAAAAAAGAAGATATGTAGCGGCAAAATCATAATTGTTATGCAAAACCATTATTATTCAAAAAATCAGAAGTATGATCAAGCATACTTAATATTTCATTCCATTTCAATTCAAACATGACATAGTCATGAGGAGTATAGTGAGTAATTTTAATGTGAACAGTCACCCTTGTATACCACAGTTAGTCATGGCCATAGGAAAATGCATTAAGTTTGTGCATAACATTTGTATATTTCCCCTTCCTAATTACAGAATCACAGAATCACAGAATGTTAGAGGTTGGAAGGGACCTCAAAGATCATCTAGTCCAACCCCCCTGCCAGAGCAGGACCACCTACAGTAGAGCGCACAGGAATGTGTCCAGATGAGTTTGGAATGTCTCCAAAGAAAGAAACTCCACAACCTCCCTGGGCAGCCTGTTTCAGTGCTCTGTCACCCTCACAGTAAAAAAAGTTTTTCCTCATATTTTTATGGAACCTCCTGTGTTCCAGCTTCCACCCATTGCCCCTTGTCTTGTCAGTGGACGCCGCTGAAAAGAGCATGGCACCATCCTCCTGACACTCCCCCTTGACATATTTATAAACATTAATGAGGTCACCCCTCAGCCTCCTCTTCTCCACAATATTCCAGGTGCGGCCTCACCAGGGCAGAGTAGAGGGGCAGGAGGACCTCTCTTGACCTACTTGATACTCCCCTTCTAATACACCCCAGAATTCTCAGAAAGCAAACTACTTAAAAAAATAGGGGAAGGGTTTTATATTTTTAAAAATGATATTGTATAGAAAAGAAAATAAACAAAACAAAAACATTACAAGATTTGAAGGATAGAACATAAAAGACACGGTACTGTGTATTTAGAAGGGAAAAAAAAAAAGAGGAATTTTAAGGAATTCCACACATAACAAAGAATGGAGTCCTAGTGAGAAAAATCCGGCAAACTCTACTAAAAACTATGGTGAAATCAGTGCAACATTATTAAAAAAATAATCATAGTAAAATTAATCTCAGTATTTGAATTATCTTCAGCTTTATTTAAACCGACACAATGTGTAGCATAATCGATGCTAATTGTAGGGAAAAAAAAAGAAATTTTTACTTCAAACCCTGTATGACACAGTACATCAAAGTCTTGGGTAGGCAAAAGAGAATTGAATACACTTTCTGGTAAATAAAAGTGACTGGTTTAGACATTTCTGTGTCTGATCTAGAACAGGAAGTGTACTGCATTGTATTTTATATTTTATTCACGTCAGTGCAAGTACAGGTATGCAAACAGGTACAGGTACACAAAAGAAAAAGAATTACTTCTTTTTTTTTTTTTCAGAAGAAAAAAAAAGGCATAGGATTATTAATCTGATCTTCATTACCATACAGTGTTGAGTGATAAAATGATAATCTTCCATCTGAAATCGTTACTATTTTTTTTATATACATTGTCTAAAGCACCCAGACTTCAGAAAAAATGTGAAGCTCTTCTGTTTACCAACAGTTGGATTGAATTGATTCTGTTTAATATAATTAGTTCCAATTATAAAAAGTTAAAATAAAATGCAAGGACAAAAATAATCTGATGGAATTCAACCAGAAGGTTGATTTGGATGCTAGGTAATGCCAAACCTCCAAGCTCCTCTTTCAGCCCTTCAAATCACTTAATAATCGTCTCACAGTCATGGCTTTTTAAAAAACATTTTTAAATGTCTGATGTCAGTTACATTATATGTAGTTTGTAAAGTAGCGAATTGCTTTTTTTATTTACTTACAGACTTGAGTTGGTAGAAAATATTTGATATAATTCAGCTACTCAAATCATTTCATAGCTTTTCATGTTTCTTTACAGTGAAAGAGATCTTTTAAAGTGCTTCTGTGATAAATGTTCACTCTGGGATTGCCATTCTTTGGAAAACTCCAGCTCCCACAGATGTAGAGGCACATAGTTTGCCAAAATGAGTTCATGCAAGTTCATTTTTCAAATGAATTCATGCAACTTACATTTCTGAAGCTGTCTTACAATACCACAGGGAAAGATTTATGAAGTGAAATACTTCTGAGGAGAGGAGGCACTTTATCTCATGAAACTTCCTGCAGAACAGGACCAGCACACTTTCCAGAGACAGTTCTTTTTCAAAGCCAATATGCATTTTCTTTTTCTAAGAAGAAAACAATGTCTTTCTCCTTCTTATTGTGTTGGGGTTTTTCTGTGTTTTTTACTTGGGTTTTTTTTGTGGTTTTTTAAAAAATAAAATTTGGAAGTCCCTTTACACTTTTCTCAAGTGAATCTCACTCTCTTCTAAGCAATTCTTGATCCTCAAAGAAAGTTTCATGGCTGTAAAGGCCAACCCCTCCTATCAGCACTAGTCCAACAAACAGATGTTGGCCCACAGGATTTGTTCCCTCCTTCTCAAGCCTTTCTAGCTCACTGGCAGGATGAAAGGAGAAAAAAAGAAAAAACAGCACGAGTCTGTATATCTTTCACCACTTAACCCATGTGTCAGAGAGTGAGGAAAGCATCTAGCTTTCTCGTGGAAGCATAAGCACTCAATTTGAAAATTTACTATCTAGAAAGTCAATGCACTTTATATTTTGCATAAAATGAAGAGCTAGTCCTGAGATCTGGAACAAGACAACTAGTTCTTTAGTTTTCAGCAAGGATAGCCTTCTTGCCTGATAGTATTTTAGGACTCACGCTTTGCTCACGACTCTCAGACTCAAATGGGATACGTCATAGGCTCTTGATCAGGCCCACAGCTTCAGTCCGACTTGGAATGAAAAGGGTCTAAAATCATCAAGTTTGCAGTTCTGAATGAGTACTCCAGTGAGAAGGCTATTATGGAAAAACAGGTTTCTCTCCACAACGGAGTTGTAGGCAAGTTTGACAGTTTGCAGTTGTATCTGCATGTTAGGCACAACTGGAAAGTAGGAGTTGTGACGTGATCATGTATTAATTTAATGATTGATTCCATCCATATTGAATCTTAAGGACTCATCTCCAGTTTAGGTGGACTCGACCTTAGCCCAGTTCTTCTTATATGTCACTGTTTTCCGGGTTGGAATGTCTCACCTTGTAAATAGATTTTAAATTATTTGCATCAAAACGCATGACTTCCCTTTCTGCCTTGTCAAACCCAATATTGTTTGATTATGTTTAACTTGTCAAATGGTCCAGAGAACTTTGAAGAGTAATACAACCTTTTTATTATTTGATATTCTCTCAATTTCCAAGTCATCTACAAATTTCATCAGTAATGATTTTATGATTTCTTTTCAGTCATTGATAAAAATACTCCACAGCATGATGCCAAGAGCTGAACTAAATGAGAACTTGCAGAAAAAATGAGCTCTGCTATTTTTAATTTGTGGACAATTTCAGAACCAATAATATGAAAAAGATATTTTCCCTTTCATGGAATATTTTTAAATTAAGTAATTGATTTTTTTTCTTTGTAATGTTAAACACTACGGATAGACTAAATTAAGTTATTGAAACAATGCAATTACTAAATAATGAATGTAAATGTTTCTTTCTGGAATTATTGCCACATACTTGTAGTCATTCAGACACTGTATTAAGTAAGCTTTGCATGGTTTATATTTTTTTTAGAGTAGAAAGAAAAGTGAGCTTGCATCTGAAGTACTGTGTCCAGCTCTGGGCTCCCTAGTTCAAGATGGACGGTGAACTGCTGAAGTACATACAGAACGGGGTTGCAAAGATGTTTAGGAGACCAGAACATCTCTCTTAGGAAGAAAGACTGAGGGACTTGGGGCTTTTTAGTCTGGAGAAGACTGAGCAGTGATCTTATCAATGCTTATAAATACTTAAACGGTAGCTGTCAGGAGGATGGTGCCAGTCTTTTATTAGTGGTGCTCAGTGATACGACAAGAGGTAATAGGCACAAATTTGAACATAGGAAGTTCCACCTCAACACGAGGAGAAAATTCTTACTTTGAGAGTGGCAGAGTGCTGGAACAGGCTGCCCAGAGAGGTGGTGGAGTCTCTGTCACTGAAGACATTCAAAATCCACCTGGATAACACCCTGTGGAACCTGATCTAGGTGAATTTGCTCTGGCACTGGGGTTGGACTAGATGGTCTCCTGAGGCTCTGTGATTCTGGGATTCTGTATATATGGGAAAGAGAGCAATAAGGTGTCATGGATTTGAGTTTGGCAGGGCTTTGGGAAGCAGGAGGGGAGCTGTGGGGGATGACTCTTGTGAAACTACAAGAGAACTTCCTTAGCGCCAGGTAGAAATCAGACCTGTCTCTGCCCAGGGCCAGGCTAATCAGTACCTCTGCAATCAAGGTATTTAAGAGGCTATCTTAGTGTTTCTTTTCTGGTTTCATCTCATCTTCATCTGTCCTGTCCTTTATCTTGGGGAGTTTTTCTGTTGGAGGAGAGGAAAGCAGAGGAACACGATCCCAGAGGAAAGTAGGGGACGAGGACGCTGGGGTAGAACCTTTCACAGAATCACAGAATGGCCTTTCCTCAGACTCCTGTGGTGAGTGAGATGGCAGGAAGATGACTGAGGGGATTCATGGTGGCAAGAATGTCCAGGATGTATTGGTATGTGAAGAACACCATACCAGAGGGGAGAGAGACCAAGCATCAGTGGAGGACACAGGTTGCTTCCTGTAGTTTCACAGGAAGCAACCTGCAGCCCCAATTGGGATGGACTCACAGGGAGGAAGAGGATTGCCGCCTGTGAGGTAGACACTACACAGCATGAAGGAGAAACTACTATGGACAATGAGTAATGGTCAGATGGACTGCACTCCCCAGTCCCTGCCCTCCTTTGAACCAATGGGTGTGAGCAGGCATCCAGGAAGACGGGAGAGGGGGAGGAGAGTGTATTTAAGATAGAGTTGTATTTATTTATGTATTTGTCTCACAATCTTGCTCTATAAATTGTGGTGGTAAATTAAATTTGTGTTTTCCCCCCAAGTCTACTTTGTTGGGTTTTTTTACTTGTTGTCTTAAGTGATAGATTATTAGCCTCCCTGTCCTTAATCTCAATCCTTGAGCCTTTTAGATTGAATCTTCTCCCTCCATATCCTTGTGGAGATGGGTGTGGGGGGAGAATTGAGCAAGCAAGTGCGCAATCGCGTGGTTCTTTGTAGTCGGCACAGGTGGTTGGCTCGGACCATGACATAAGGCAAAATTTTAAAGTATGAATTTTAGTTGCTTAAGAATCAATTATCCCCATTTTGGGTTTGCTTTTAACTTGAAAACACATGGAATTTGAATTGATAAAGATGATTTTAACAATATTTCAAAATTCATTTGTATTACATATACTGTCACCCTGAAAAAAAGGCCGTTGGAATTTAAAAGGTTCAGATGCCTCTTTATTCAACAGTAAAATTGAAAAAAAAAAAAATAAAAATTATGAATTCTATTAAGAAGCCAGAAGGTAGATACAAACATACATCTACTTTAGTGAACCATATTTTATATAGAAAAACAGCTACTTTTACTCTCCAAAACTGAGTTACTAGGTAGACAGCTCTGAAAAAGAATGAAATATAAAAAAAATTCCCTAAAAGTCACAACATATTATTGAATGATAATTTATGTGACAATCACATCATTTCTTTATTTCTAATAGTTACAATGACTAGATTTTAATTATCCTTAATAATAACTGGGGGGGCAATGGGACAGTGTGTTGGTATCTTGGGGTGCAGTAGCCCAACAACTGGGGGGCAGTGATATGGCAACTTAGATAACCAGAAGGTCTACCACCCCTCAAGGTTCAAAACTATGTACTTGGCTCCCTCGCTGAAATGGTTATACACCAATGCACGCAACATGGGCAATAAACAGCAGGAGCTGGAGGCCATTATGCAGCAGGAAATCTATGATACAGCAGCCATCATGGAAACCTGATGGGATGACCCCCATAACTGGAGTTCTGCAATCGATGGATACTAAATTTTCAAAAGGGATAGACAAGGAAGAAGAGGTAATGAAGTGGATGTCTACGTTAGGGAGACATATGAAAGCATACAAATTAATGAAAGCGACGATAGGGTCAAGTCCTCATGGGTAAGAATCAAGAGTAAGGCCAGCAAGAGTGATATCATGGTGGGAATCTATTATAGACCACCAACCAGGATGAGGAAGCAGATGAAATTTATTATACGCAGTTGAGAGAGGTTTCACAATCTCTACCCCTTGTGCTCGTGGGGGACTTCAACTTCCCAGATGTCTGCTGGAAATGCAATAGAGCAGAGAGAGAACAGTCCCGGCGGTTCCTGGAGTACGTGGAAGATAATATCCTGACACAACTGGTGACGGAGCCAACCAGGGAAGGTGCCCTGCTGGACCTGCTTCGTGTGAACAGGGAAGATTTTGTGAGGGAAGTAAAGGTTGGAGGCTCTCTAGAGCACAGTGATCACGAGATGACTGGGTTTTCAATCACTGGAGAAACAAGGAGAGGAGTTAGTAAAACTGCCACCTTAGACTTCCAAAGGACAAACTTTGACCTGTTCAGGAAACCGGCTGACAAATTCCTTTGGGAGAACGTCCTGATGGATATAGGAGTCCAGGAAGGCTGGATATACCTCAAGAGGGAAGTCTTAAAGGCACAGGAGCAGGCTGTCCCTGTGTGCCGAAAAATGAGTCGGCCTGAGCTAAATAGAGCCTGGCTAAATAGGGACCTTTGGCTGGACCTCAAGAACGAAAGGAGAGTCTGTATTCTTTGGAAGAGGGACTAGGTCTCTCATGAAGACTATAAAGATGTAGTGAAGCTATGCAGGGAGAAAATTAGGAGACACAAAGCACAGCTAGAGCTCAACTTAGCTACAGCTCTTAAGGATAATAAAAATGTTCCTATAAATTCATTAACAACAAAAGGAGGACTAGAAAAAAAAATCCTTATCTTTTATTGGATGCAGAGGCAAACATAGTGACAAAGGATGAGGAAAAGGCTGAGGTACTCAATGTCTACGTTGCCTCAGTTTTCAGCAGCGGAACGAGCTGTTACCCAGACACCCACCCTCATGAACCAGGAGACAGGGAGAAGAATCATAGAATCATAGAATGTTAGGGATTGGAAGGGACCTCGAAAGATCATCAAGTCCAATCCCCCTGCCAGAGCAGGAATGCCTAGACTATGCCACACAGGAACGTGTCCAGGCAGGTCTTGAATGTCTCCAGAGAAGGAGACTCCACAACCTCTCTGGGCAGCCTGTTCCAGGGCTCCGTCACCCTCACTGAGATGAAGTTTCTTCTCGAGTTTAAGCGGAACCTCTTATGTTCCAGTTTCAGCCCATTACCCCTTGTCCTATCAGTGGTTGTCACCGAGAAGAGCCTGGCTCCATCCTCGTGACACTCACCCTTGATATATTTGTAAACATTAATGAGGTCACCCCTCAGCCTCCTCTTCTCCAAACTAAAGAGCCCCAGCTCCTTCAGTCTTTTCTCATAAGGGAGATGCTCCACTCCCTTAATCATCCCAGTTGCCCTGTGCTGGACTCTCTCCAGCAGTTCCCTGGAATCAGGTCATTACAATTACTGAGGAAGTGGTCAGTGACCTGCTACACCACTTAGATGCATGTAAGTCTAGGAGAATGGATGGGTTACACCCAAGGGTGCTGAAAGAGTTGGCAGACGTACTCGCCAAGCCACTTTCTGTTATTTACCTGAAGTCCTGGCTAACTGGGGAGGTCCCAATGGACTGGAAGGCAGCAAATGTGACACCCATCTAGAAGAAAGTAAGGAAGGAGCATCCAGGCAACAACAATCTTGTTGGTCTGACCTCGGTACCAGGAAAGGTCTGGAGCAGATCATCTCGAGTGCCGTTACATGCCATATAGAGAAGAACCAGGGGATCAGGCCCAGAAAGCATGAGTTTAAGAAAGGCAGGTCCTGCCTGACAAACCTGATCTCCTTCTACAACAAGATGACCTGAACATTCAACTAGGGAAAGGCTGTGGATATTGTCTACCTCGACTTTTGAAAAGCCTTTGACACTGTTCCCTATAGAATTCTCATGGAAAAAAAAATGGCTGCTCACAGCTTGGATGAGCATACTATCTTCTGGATAAAGCACTGACTGGATGGACAGCCTCAAAGAGTGGTGGTCAATGGAGTTAAATCCAGTTGGCGGTCAGTCACAAGTGGTGTTCCTCAGGCCTCGGTGTTGGGTTCATTTTTGTTTAACATCTTTACTGATGATCTTGATAAGGACATAGAGCATATCATCTAAGTTTGCAGATGACACCAAGCTGAGTAGGAGTGTTGATCTGCACGAGGGGTGATGCTGGCCTCTCCCTAAGGCTCTCCATCCAAGGGAGCTTTAGTGCCTGGAGGCTCAATGATCCCAAGGGTCTTTTCAATCTGGATGATTATATGATTCTACGATTATTTCTTAAAAGGTAAATACACATATAACCTGTTGAAACCCTAGTAGCACTTCTCACAATTTTGTGTTATGCATCATTTTTCTCCTTCATACCACATGTGACTATCAGCCATCAGGTGGGAATAAAAGAGTTCCTGGTTTTACTTCTTAGATGTTTTGAGAGAACTGCATTTTCAGTTTTACCACTAAATAAAACCTAAAGGATATTATCTTTGTTTAAAAAATAAGGTGGGTTAGTTTTCACTGATTTAATCTGTTTAAAACTAATTTCTACCAGCCACAGTAGGTAATACAGAAGTAAAAATTAACAAAGATATATTTATTTCCCTTATTTATCCATCTGGTGCAAAATTCTACTGTTTCATTTTTGCTAATCTAAAAATAGTTTGTGTGTGATTAAAGTCTCAGGATTGTTATCACTTCTTCATGGGTTTATATGTACTTGACTTCACTTAAAATAGTTAAATATTTCTCTGACAAAATGCACACGTGGGTTTTTTTCTGTCTCCTTTCCTAACCAGTTATGTTTAATGTTACATTTCTGTCACCTGAATCTAACATGGAAAATTCACACCAATGATAATCCTAATTTAGATATATCTTTATGTTTAATTGTCTAATCCTCAATAACTCACAAAGCAAGCTATCAACTTTTTCACCAGCATCTGTACACAACCACAAATAGTTCTACACTTCCTTATGATGATGTATGTGTAATCCTTGACCTTTCTTCTTACACAAACATTAACATCTTGAAAAAGCAGAATGTAATAGGTGAGGATGTATAGCTATTAGTCATAGTTCATCCAATGCTTGTTTTTCAGAACAGTCTCCTCAGAATCACCAAAACAATCCATAGAGATAAAACGTCATTCAACACAATCACATATAACTTTCAACAGATGGCATAATGCAAATTAAAATATCCTGTTCCTCTCCTAAGATAAATGTTACTTTTTCCTAAAACCTGTGTTCCTCAAGATACATCAGCATGCATGTAATAGGTCTTTTCAGCAGTGTCAGTTTAGGTACGTACTTACACAAAAAAATGGAAACAATGGCTACTTTAATTTCTTTTTTGGGCTACCAAATCAGTAGATTTATAAAACTGGAAATAGAAGTTCCTTCAGTATATTTATTCTGAAATTTTGCAATAATGTTCTTACATTAATAAGCTTTCAACTTTGAGAGCGGTCTCTATATCAGCTTACTCATCTAATTAGAGCATGGAAACACTTCAGCGAAACTTAAGGTATGTTCAGTAACACCTGTTTCAAAGAAGTCTTCCTACAAATCTGAAGTTGCGTTTGAGGTTTCCTCTGTATCAGATTGCCTGAGATCTAAGACAAAGTATTTTAAGTACAGTGAGACAAACACATTTCTACACTAATTCTTTCAAGGCAGCCTCTCAATATTCCTAAATTTGATCAGATAACAGTACTTTGTACAGAAACAGCTATACTTGAAAGGGTACAAGTTTTTTTTCACTTGCAGTCTCACAACTGCTCTGCAAATGCCAATTCAACACTAATGGCCATAGCATGTAACTGGGAATTGCTAAGATGTCAGCAGCTCCCTTGGTCTAGTTTGATCATTTGAACTATTTGGTAGGTAATTAAGGTTTCCCTCAGCAGTCTGTTTTAGCTAAACCATAAAGTCTGCCTCAACTGATTTTTATTTCTCAACTCAACCTCCTCTTAATTTCTCTCTGTATTCATACAGTCAGTGCTCTGCAAAGGGCCTTGCTGACCTCCGATTTTGTGCATGTTGGACATCACCTATTACATTCCTTCTGGTGAAGTTAGAGAATGAAAATAGACTACAGTTCTGTCTGAAACATCCCGGGCAGGCAGCACTCACCAATTGTATCTGAAAAGTAGTTTGGTTTATGCACAGTAAGTGTGAGGCATTCAGAATGTATTGGATTTACTACATACAGGAACCTATACAACGACTGCATGAGAAACGTGTTGCATCCTAGAAATACCATTCTTTCCACTGAGAAAAATTCTAGAGGAAAAAATACAAATCTGTTTGTACATCTACTTAGCATCTACATTCAAACTGTGTCCCTGGCACATGCATGTATTCAAATACTGACTGTGGTGATGGCAGTAACACTACTGAAAGCTCAAAAAAAGCACTAAACATAAAGTGAAGAAGAGACCAAAACATAAACCTTATATAGCCCAAAAGAACTATTAGAAGAAACGGAGTTAGCATTGAAAACAAATGCTGTGAGTTATTTTAAAAACAGAAAGACTGTAGACTTTGTTAGAAACCAATGACCTTCACTACACTGGGTTAAAATGCAATTTCTCACAGGGAAAAAAAAAAAAAGTTTTGATAGAACAGGAAACTTGCTTGAATCTTGAGGATTTTTGAAGTTAAGGGAATTTTGAGACCTGTGCTTTTTTCATTAGTTCAACTACCTCCTTCTCATCCCTCTTTTTTTTTTTTTTTTTTGTAAGAATAATCTGTGTGAAACTAAGAGATTTATGGACTAAAAGTAACAAAGATTTACCACAAAATATCATAGAATCATATCATAGAATCATAGAATGTTAGGGATTGGAAGGGACCTCGAAAGATCATCAAGTCCAATCCCCCTGCCAGAGCAGGAATATATCACTGAATAATTATTAATAAATGTTAACAAAATTTAGTAGATATTAGTGGATTCTATATAATAGGACTGTAAAAAGACTATAGGAGAACCGAGTTACACTTGGGGGGGAAAAAAGAAAAAGATCAAAGAACTAAAAAAAAAAAAAAAATTAAAAAAAAAATCGAAAGAAAATCCTTCCAAATTTCTGTCATTTGTGACCAGAACTTCTCATGGTTCTTCAGTCATAAAACCTGAAGCAGTTTTCTCCATCCAAGTATGTTGTAGAAGGCAGAGTAGCACATTTTGCTTCAACTGTGTGGCTAAAAATGCTATTGACCTCTTTCTAAGCCATAGTGATGGGCTGTAGTGAGTGTGCGCTTGGCTTCCTCTGTGATTATCAGTGTCTCAGCAGAGTTCTTCACCAACTCCAGACTGAGCTCTTGATGTCCTTTGGGACAGTAGCTGTGGGGCAGCCTCTAATACGAAATTTCAACTCATAAATTCCAGGCTTTTCCTTCCCTTGCTGAGCATTTGTGATTTCATTTTTTTTTCCCTTTTTTTTTCTAACCAAGCCAGACAAACAGGTTTCCATTGCCCCAGATACTAAATGTTTGACAACCCTCAAAAAGTTTGTTTCATTACAGATGATGTCAGAATAAAGAGTGGCAATTCTCCATTTCTTTAAACTAGCATGAGATTTTTTTTGAGTTTGTTATATGCCTGCATTATGTTACTGTCAAATGTATCTATAATAATATCTAAAATAATACTGAAAAGTAAAATGAATATCTCTCCCTTCCTAAGACTGTGTAACCCATGTGAAATTTAAGACTGCAGCAATTTGGTATACTAGTTATAAATCCCTGAAAAACATGGTTTATGATGAAAACTTTGACAAACCTAACTATAACTGCACAAACACATCACTAGCATGAGAAATATTGATGGTTTTCCAGTAACAAAATGTGTTACTGCACTTGGAAATTTACATTCTTTATCTGTACAAGAAAGTAATATAGTAAATTAGAATACAATTATTGCATGTGGCAAATGTCAGAGCTTATGATCATAACATCGGCATTTTATGTCTACAGAGGTAAATTTATATGAAAGTAGTGAGGGCAATAAAGCTTCAAAACTATTGTCTTTGATGATTTTTTATGATTAATTAGAGCAGAAAGTGTTAAACTTTCTTGAAAATTAGTAATAATAATGGCTAAATAACAAGGAAAATGCATTAATTTATTTTAGAACAATTTCATAAGTGAAAAAAACCCCCACATTAAATTTCCGGCTTATTTAAGAAAATATGTAGCATGTGATCAGTAGGATTGTGCACAAGCTGTCTCCTTAGGACTTAAATAAATGGATTGATTTCCAAGGCTTTGAAATGGCATCCCTGTTAAGGATAATTTTTCTTCCTCTTAAAGTCAAACATGAGAGCATTTGGTGTACTTGGCATCTCATAATTTTCTTTCTTAATATTTCAGTCCAGGAAGCTGCAAAATTAATCTTTTGATTCAGTTTGTAAATCTTTTCTTTTCCCTGTAGCAAAACTACATCTTCTCCAGGACTGTTTGCTGAGGCAATTTCCTAAAAGAGAAACAGACTTGTACAAGAGCTAAGGATGTACAGTTGGAAAATTGTTTCTGCGTTTTCCCAGTTGAGGTTTACCTCCTCCAAGTTAAAGCATTTGCTACATTTGTAACCTGAAAATTCCCATTACTGATTTTAATTTTTGTTGCCATTGAGTATATGGCACGTTTACACAGATTCTTAAGCCTGAAGGCACCTTCTTGAAACACATTTATATTGAAGCAGTTAAGTCTGCATAAGACATACAAACAAGATTGGTTATCATCTCCAACTACAAGATTATAAAGCTAGTGCAAATTCTCATGTGGATAAGAACAGAATGAGGCCACATTTGTGTCTGCATTAAAGATTTGGCTTCCTGGTTCCTCTAACACAAATGTTGCCACTAAAAGAAAGCAAAAGTCTGAAAGTTTGTCACTGGGGCCCAAGCCAATCTGTTGGTGAGAAAGGCTTAGAGATTTTAGAACAAAGGCAGCTTCTTTGCCTCGAAGAACAAATATTTTACTCCAGAACTAAAAGACTAATGCCTTCTAAGGGCTTTCTGAGTTAGGTGTTCTTCACTCTATCCTTGTGCAAACAATTTTCTTCACTCTGACCCCTCAGGGGCTTTACCATGGATGAATTAACTTCCCGTGACAGGTATGTCCCAGCCAAATTGCAGAGTCTTTCAGGGTGCATTTGTGCTGTGAGACATTGACTCCCAGGTTCTCCAAGGCTAGTCATGCTCAAAAGATTCCAGAGACAAAGCTGTCTCCTCTTATCTCCAAACAGCCCCTCCCAACCTGAAGTGAAGCAGCTATACCGAGACAAGCAAGCAGCTTTCCTCCTTCCTGCCCCGCCTCACATCTTTTAACAACACGGATTGGACTTAGAAAGTAAACTGGAAACAGGCATATTAAATGCTTCTACCATCTGTCACAAAGCAGTTGCAACAGATTTGCATATCTTGCGCTGCCATAACAGTGGTAATGAATGCCTCAACTTTTAGTAGTAAGAAAAAAAATACCAATATATTGTGGACTGAGTGGCACTTTTTCTTCCTGACTTCTTCACTTCTTTACAGATTCTTAAGCAAATATTTGCATTTCATAGTACACTGCTAAGAAAAAATAAAAAAGGTGAAGTAATTTACCTACACATTAGCACATTGTGTTTCAGACATTTTAGTTATCAAATTTAGAAGTATTTTGCTTAATTCAGTGGTTTGGAGTTAAAAATGAATAATTGTTGCCACCGATGAAAGAAAAAAGAAAGAAAAATTAGAGCTCAAAGTAAGTCCTAACTCCGAACCAACTTTAATAGGGCACGATTGGTTTTCACTGTAACTGCATTAAGCCATGGCCTTGTTCGAAATTTTATATTTACAGGTAGGAAGGAGAGTTTTTAAGGCTGTTTCTCCCACAGAGAGGAAAACAGAAGCAAGAAAAAAATGAATTGATATTCTGTTTTCTGCACTAGGGAATTCATACAGATAGATTAGTTCCTCCATTGACTACCAGAGCACAGTGAATAAGTGACACACAGTCAGCGAGGTATTCTTTCTGTCACCACCTAAACAACATTTGGATAGTTCACTGTATCTCCAGCTGCAATCTCACTTTGACATGCACTGAATCGTATTAATACCTGAATGAAACACATTGCTGAAATCAATACTGCATTTTCCGCAGCTTACAGAGACATCATGAAATGTTCACTATAATATGTGCATGCAATTGTTCCACTGCTTTAAATTTTCACATCTTATTTAACAAATACAAATGTGGTAATTGCTCAACAGTGTAAAATGCTTGTCAACAGAACCCCATTTCTAAATTAAACTCCCCTCAGTTGTTTGAGATAATAAGCAATGCTGTTCACCTCTTGACAAACACTTTTCAATGTCTTAGTGACTTGCCTAGATCATGTTAACATTTCTATCATGGATAAATACGTAACAACATTGTGGCTCTCAAGGCTGAACCATTTCTTTATTATGGGAATAATTGTCCTCTGTTTCCATAAGTACTGCAAACTTTTTAAAAAGGAAAGGTATCTACTTTTACTTTTACATAAGACAGAATTAAAAGCAATATCCATATTTTACAACCAAGAGAATGATTAACACTATATCTTGACCTCGAGAACCAGAAATAAAACAATGAATGGCATTTTTCATTAAATATTGTAACTTAAAGTGGTTTTTTTTTTTAGCTTATGCTTTTGGTGTCTTTAAAGACATTCATAAATTATTCCCTTCTTTCTTAGTATCTGTTGCTAAATACTGAAAAATGTATGAAAAGGAGCAGAATAAAAAAGATTACAATCGTGTAGAACAGTCCAGAGATACCAGTGAATTGATAGATGTCTTACACTAGAAGTATCAGTTCACTGGGAACTTTACTTGTATAGTAAAATGTGTACCTTTTCTGAGGTAGTCATCCTTTGTGTGAACAGGACACACAGAGGTGATAAACTTTTCAAGCCAGAATCTGTATTTCTTGTTAAATAATCATATTTTAAGGTATAAATTTTTAATGTTATGGAAGAATGAAATGGACAGAAGAATGACTTTAATTATTTATGAAATTATTTAATCAGCATATAAATTATTTAATTATTATCTCCATTATTTCATTATTTATCATCTATCATTCTATTGTGTATGATTTATAGATCATGTACTAAACAGCCTCTTAGGAAACCTTCCAGATACAGTTTTGGTGTATTTTCCGTATATTTAACATTTACTGATTTTAAATATTTAAGGTTAGACAGCATAAACATATTACAGGAGATCGTGCTAAGGCTATGGGCACAGTAACATCACTCTCTCCCCACACACAGCTGAGTGAGGGGTGCTGTGGATTTTTTCTTTTTTCTTTCAGAATAAAAATCTCATCTATGGACTCCAGAATGCACTGTCTGCTCAGCTCTCTATTCCATTCTCTTTGTAGCTTCATTCTGAATTCAACTACATGCAATACAATGAACAGTCATATGTAGTAGTCTTGTTTGTTGTCATTTTTAGCTCATGTAGAGGATGTCTGTAGAAATGAAGCACAGCTTCCCTCCTTTAACCTACTTTCTGATCCAGGTATAGCTTTATCTTCCTTCTCTGGAGACATTCAAAAATTGCCTGGATGTGTGACCTACTCTAAGCTACCCTGCTCTGGCAGGGGGGTTGGACTAGGTGATCTTTCAAGGTCCTCTCCAACCCCTAACATTCTGTGACTCTGTGATATTTTCAATATTAACTGCAATGATTTTTATTATGTATCTGACTGTCCAAAAAGTGGAGGACCATCATGCCAGCGTGAGTACAGACACATAGGAAGACTGTAAAATCAAACTTCTGCTCAAGTGACTGAAGATTAATTATTAATTTGAGCAATCAATGCAGGACTAAGTAAATTCAAAATTAGGCTCCTACAAAAAAAAATCTGCATGATTTCTTTTACCTTCCTGCACTAAGGGTTTATTTACTTCTAATTTCCATCAATTTTTTCATAAAACAAGTTGTCTGCTACACATTTACATCACTGATAAATGTAACCACTTCATGACAAGCTTATTAGTCTATTAGCAGATCTGAGGAACTCGAGTAGGTGCCAGCTTCAGGAACTTGAATTAATAAGTTGCAATATTTAGCAGACAAGTTCTAATGGTAAATCCATACGCTATTTCAATTCACATGGGATATTTTTCTATTATCAGACACTGGCTACGGTGATTTATGAAATCAATATATTTGTATATAGAAATGTTATTGATTCAGTATGTCCCTATTACCTTCTTCTAAAAGGAACTTGAGAAGCTACTAATAAAATTTTTGGATTCCATCTTGGTTTGGGGTTGTTTTTAAAAAAGAAAATCTATCTCAAGAGAGCAATAATTATCATACAATGTTGCATGATTTTTAATTTCTATGGAGGCTACTTAC
Organism: Trogon surrucura; assembly: GCA_020746105.1. NCBI lineage: Eukaryota > Metazoa > Chordata > Aves > Trogoniformes > Trogonidae > Trogon > Trogon surrucura. Next base: position 38,140,365 of record CM036617.1, read on the forward strand.
AGTTACTAGATTTTAGTTTAGGTGTAGCATATCACATACCACTTTTTTATTTATCATGTATTCAAAGGGAAATCATGGACAGAAGAAGAACTGAAGAAATAACTGGAAACTTTATGAACAATATGTTGTTTAGAAATAACTGTGAAAGTGTCTGGTACTAGACAATCGAGTATTTCACAGCAATGACACTCAAGTCAACTCACAGACTCAATGAGAGCAGTAAAAGGAAAATCACCCCTAAGAGTTCAAAACTCATGAGATTATTTTAGAAGCATGAACATTTATACAGCATAAAATTTTATGGGTTTTTGTCTGTCTTCTATTTTGAGCCTTGTTTTTTTCTTCTGTGGGGAAGGAGGTAGAGGAGTCAGGAATGAAGAAGTGAAATTGAATCTGGAAAAAAAGGTGGGAAGCTGACTATAGCTTTTTTATTTGTTTGTTTCTCACTATCCAGATCTATTTTAATTGACAATACATTAACTATATTTTTCTCAGGTTAAGTCTGTTTTCCCATGATGGTAAGTTAATAAACGATATCCCTGACTTGATCTCAACCCAGGAGTTTTCTCATCTTTTTTATCTCTCCGTCTTGTTGAGGGTAGGGAGTGAGAGAAGCTGGGTGGGCATCTGGCAAGGTGAATATATAACAACAATGTAAAAATAGATCTTTTCATTCCAAATTTTCATTTAATGCTATTTAAAAATTGTTAAAATATAAATAAATAAGTTTGCCCACACAGTTTGCTGGTGAGAAGAGGACAGAAGAATGAAAAGGCAAGGTGATAGAAATGGTTGACTTTCTCAGTCTATCAATAGTCTAGAAAAGACAGAGAGAGAGTTCAACTTAAAATACAGATTTCTTGTTGATGATTTTGATTTCTTTAATACTCACTATCTCCCTTTTTTACCCCAAGAAGAGCTATTTCTATAATACTGTCTGCATGTAATTAAACATTTGGGTAGGAATATTTGTTTTGCTCAATGACAGTACTGCACTATGCCGTGAACAAACTCACAGTATCAGCAGAGTGCCTCAAAAAGAAGACAGAAAATAACTCTCTCTGCTTTTTTTCAAAAGACAAAATTCTTAATGGAACCAATGGGCAGGGGAAGGTCTCCAGACTGAGTCTGGGAAGAACAATTCCTTAATCTGGTAACGAGCATCACTTTGTAGTGTTACAGAGAAAAGTGGAAGAAGAGAGGGAGCAGTATTAGTTAAGACATGCCATTCTGAAGGCATGAGTGCTTGGATTCCGAAAATATGATGCCATGGAAAGGGAGGCCTGATTTGACTGGAAAGGAGCTTAGAGTTTCCCAGCTTATATGAGCAACACAAGACAGAAACCTGACCAAGGCACATGGTGAGTACACCAGTATGGTTGTTTCCTGGGTAGATGTGTCACCGTAGGATTCCCACCCTGTTAGAGACACAAAGAAAAGCGATGCCATTGGCAGAAACATAGAGAAGACTTGGATGCCCTTCTATTAATGGAAGTTTCTTGTGCCTTGTTACATGATGAAATTTCATACTTTCAGATACGAAGAAATTCTGGAAAGACAGAGAAGTGACAACATGGAAACGAGAAGAAATTATGTGAGGCATGAAGCAGAGATCTTATGAGGAAAAGAATGTTAAACTTCCTTTTCTTTTACCTGGAAATTTATATGTACTGCAAAGAAGTTGACTTTGCTGTTCTTAATACTTTTACATAAATTTTTGATGGGCAGCATGTATGGAAGTACAATTACCGTTTAAAGCAAAATGAAAGGAATTTTAAACAATTTACTTTTTTCCTGCCTACACCATGTTATGCATATATACATATGTAGCCTAAATTTCTCATTTATTCACTGTGTTCTGCTTGCTGCAGTCTAAAATCCTACAGAGAGAAGCAGTACAGAAATCCTGGATTCAGTAAAGTCGCCTGCAGTGCATGCTACCATCTGGGCCACACTGGGATATGGGTAGTTTTGCAGAATACTTAACAGTGGGAGATTACTTACTTGAATGGTAATTGCAGAATATAAGACAAAGATGCTGGTTAGCCTAAATTACTGGCATAGAGATTTTAGTTTTTCACCAAAAAATTGTTCACTGAAAGAGGATCTGTGAATAGGGCAGGCAGCTGAATAAGGCTGAAGAAAATGGAAAAGGATCATCTCTTCACAATATGTTATGCTGTCATAAAAATTATATTAGTAATGTGCCTGACATATTGATGTTTTACAGCTGAATGCCATTTTTAACTAGAGCTAGCTAAACAGATGCCCCATGAAATCTATCTTTTACATTCGAAACTTCCTGTGCATTACTCCCCTCCCCTCCCCTCCCCTCCCCTCCCCTCCCCTCCCCCTCCCCTCCCCTCCCCTCCCCTCCCCTCTTTTGTGTATCGGGTTGGCCTGGTTGGATTTTGGCAGTGGAGGGGGGGGGGGGTGAGATACAGGGTGGTTTCTGCAAGAAGCTGCTAGAAGCTCCCCGAGTTTGATAGAGCCAATGCCCGCTGGCTCCAAAGAGGGACCTGCCGCTGGCCAAGGCTGAGCCTATCAGTAAGGTGATAGCAGAGGAACGCCTCTGTGAAAACATATTTAAGAATGGGGAAAAAGAACTGCACCACAACAGCTGGCACAGAGATGGAGGAGTGAGAATCTGTGCAGACACCAAGGTCAGTGAAGAAGGAGGGGGGGAAGGATGAGCTCCAGGCGCCGGAGCAGAGAGTCCCCTGGGTCCGTGGTGAAGACCATGGTGAGGCGGGTTGTGCCCCTGCAGCCCATGGGCGGGGTGTAGATGTCCACCATGGGGCAGAGGACCTCCTGCTGAGTGGGTGGATGCCTGAAGGGGGCTGCAGCCCATGGGAAGCACGCATCGGAGCAGGTCACTGCCAGAACCTGTAGCCTGTGGAAGAGGGAATGCCCACGCTGGAGCAGATTGTCCAGTAGGACTTTTGGTACACCACGGGGGACTCACGCTGGAGCAGCTTCCCCTGAAGGACTGCACCTCAGACTCACGAGGGGTGGGCTGCCCCTCATGAGGTGTCTCACTTTGGGCAGTTTGTGATGAATTGCCTTTCGTGGGACAACTCATGCCGGAGAAGAGAGCGTGAAGCTTGTCTCCCGTGAGAGGGACCCCACAATGGCCCTGGGGAAGAGTGAAGAGTCCTCCCCCGGAGTGAAGAAGCGGTGGAACTAACATTGGATGAACTGACCGCAGCCCCCATTCCCTGTGTCCCTGCGCCACTCGGGGGGAGGAGGTGGAGAAATCGGGGTTCATGTTGAGCCCGGGAAGAAGAGAGGGATGGGGAGAAGGTATTCTGCTTTTAAGATCTGTTTGCTTTTTCTTATTTCTCACTACTTCCTCTGATTTGTTCTCTTAATAAATGTAATTAATTTCCCCCAAATCGAGTCTGTTTTGCCCGGGGTGGTAAATGCAATTGATCTCCCTGCTCTTATCTCAAACGTTGAGCCCTTTGAAATATTTTCTTCCCCTGTCTAGCAGAGAAGGGGGAGTGCGAGAGCAGCTGTGTGGGTACCTAGTTACCGACCAGGGTCAAACCACGACATTTTGAAAACCTTGTAATTCATATTAGCAATTCTAAAAAATGCTTTACTTCTATACCTTCAGAGGTAAAGCTTTTAAAATGGCTTTCTTTTGCATATTTAAAAATAGTTAAGACCCCATTGCAGGAAGAAATGGAGTATAAAATTTGACCATAGTCCACAAACTTTAAAAATACCAGCATCACTAACTAAAGAAAAAGTTATTAAATTGTTATTTCTGCAGTAATTCACATCAAAATTTTAGAGTTTAGAATTTTTTATTGTGCAAAAATTAGTTTAGGTTTCTGTTTACAGGAAGGAATTTTTCCTTTTATTCTACTACACCTATTTGTAACTATCTTTTTTTTTTTTTTAAGCCTTATTTCAGACAATGTAAATATTACTTTAACAAGAGCTAAATTATCATTCCAGTTAATCTTTGTTCTGAGTTCTCATAAATTCAGTGGTGGTGGCATAAAAACAGAAGTTAAGACAATTTTGAGCATGGTGCTGAAATGCGAAAGGTCGCGAGTTCGATTCCCATTAGGTCCTCATGTGTTGCCTGATTTAGTTGAGAGGCGTTCCTGCCCATGACAGGGAGGTTGGATTAAAATGATCTTTAAGGTCCCTTCCAGCCTAGGCCATTCTATGATTCTATGATTTGCCATATCTGATCAATACACAATAAACTACTTTTTTTAACTTTGCTAAAATCCATCCTTAACAGCCTAAAACTGAGTTTAGATATGACTTCTCTTTATGTAGATTACTCTGGTTTAGCATGTCATAATATTAAAATCATAGAATCATAGAATCATAAAATGCATTGGGTTGAAAGGGACCTTTAAAGGTTATCTAATCCAAAACCTCTGCAATAAGCAGGGACATCTGTAACTAGATCAGGTTGCTCAGAGCCCCATCAAGCCTGATCTTGAATGTCTTCAGGGATGGGGCCTCCACCACCTCTCTGGGCAACCTGCGCCAGTGTTTCACCACTGTCGTAGTAAAAAACTTCTTCCTAATAGCTAAGTTAACTCTACCATGCTCTAGTTTAAAACCATTACCCCTCGTCTTATCACTACATGCCTTTGTAAACAGTCCCTCACTAGTTTTCTTGTAGGTCCCCTTCAGGTACTTAAAGGCTATTATAAAGTCTCCCTGGAGCCTTCCATTCTCCAGGCTGAAAAAACCCAACTCTCTCATCCTGTCTGCATAGGATAGGTGCTCCGTCCCTTTGATCATTTTTGTGACAATCGTCTGGACTCACTCCAACAAGTCCATGTCGTTCCTATGTTAAGGGTTCACCAGAGCAGAGTAGAGGTGCAGAATCACCTCTCTCAATCTGCTGGTCATGCTTCTTCCAGTGCAGCCCACGATCCAATTGGCCTTCTAGGCTGCAAGCATGCATTGTTGGCTCATGTCCAGCTTTTCATCCACTAATGACACCAAGCCCTTTTCCACAGCTCGGGTCTCTATCACATCATCCTCTAACCTGTATTGATAATGAGGAATTCCCTGATGATATTGCCTACCTGATACTAGGAAAAATAAAAAGACAAGCCTGTGGCTATGTTCACCCTGTGTAAATCTTGTCTTGATTTGATTTGCCTTGAATGGTTAAACATGTGCACTCAAGTTTAGCTATTACATATACACAAATTTAAATGAATCCAGTTATTTAAACCACAGTAACAGTTGTTTTGACCATGTCCTTTAAAAAACAACTATGTAAAAGCACCAAAAATTCTCAGTCTTTGCACTAAAGAAATGCCAATCTATTAACAAACTGTATTGGGCCTTGCTGAAGTTGAGTTAATTTTCCTGCTTTTTTATTTTCATGTGCTTTTTTTTGGTAGCTAGAAAGATGTTGATAACACACCAGTGCTTTGAATACTGCCAAGCAGTGCTGACACATCATCAAGGCTATGTTTCCAATATTCCTCCCAACAGTGGGCTGTCGGTGGGCAAGATCTTGGGAGGAGACATAGCTGGGTCAGCTGACCCAAACTGACCAGAGTGGTATTTCATACCATATGATTTCATCTCAGATATAAAAGCTAAGAGAAAGAAGGAACAAAGGACGTATTTGTTATCTCTGTTTGTCCTCCAGAACAACTATCGTGTTTACTGAAGCCCTGCTTCCCAGCCAGACATAGCCTGATGCTTGGAAGTAGAGAATAAACCTTCTGTTTGGCCTTTGCTTCTACAAACAACCTTTGCTTTTGCTTTATTAAACTGTCTTGATCTTGACCCACGAGTCATTTTTTATATTTTCCTCTCCCTTGTCCATCTAAGAAGGGGGAGTGATAGAGCTGCTTTAGTGGGCATCTGACCTCCAAGCCAGGGTCAAACTACCACAGAAACATTTACATTTCTTTGTCTTTAGTACATTTCTGGCAACTTTACACAACTTGGGCCATTCAAAAGGATCTGTGAATCATTCAGCTGCAAATAACCAGCAAAGAGTACGGAGCCCCAGGAGCAGCTCTCACAGCCCAGACTAGCCCAGACAGGCAGTGAGTGTTCACCAGCCTCCTTCCAGGGTTTCCGCAATCTTGGCTTAAGGACTTTCTCCAGACAGGACTACCTATGACGATGATGCTGTGCTGTACAGATGTGAGCTGCTGCCCTGAGCTGTGCAGGGTTGAGACTCCATCACAGGCAGCTGGAGTTGAACCTGCCTCCACCCTCCCATCACTCTGCCATGATGAGATCTCTGGTGTCTCTGCTGCCATCTTGAAGCCCTAGGATCACAGCCATTGCAATCATCTTCCTGTACAGAAATTTTCTCTGTGTGATTCTTTTGGTGTTTTGTGTATCTGGTTTGGTTTGGTTTTTTTTAGGTTTTATGGGAGTATGTACATTAAATTGTTCTGAATTAAAAGGTTAAATATGTGGACTTTCATCCATTTTTCCAAAAATAGTTAGCTTCTGTTCTGTGAGACTTGCATGTGACTTTGCCTTTTTCCTTACAACCTTAAGATGCTGCTCTGAAAGAAAGATCTGAATGTGAGATTCTGCGCTTTTTTTTGCTTTTTTTTTTTTCCTAATTAACCTATGATAAAGATGATTGCAGTTGTAGGTTCTTCTAAGCAATCATGAATGATGCATTTATGAGTAATACAAATACATGCTAGGAAAAGGTGACATTGATTTTACTACAAAGCTACCAGTTTCACTGGCGTACACTAATTACTCTCACATAGAATGAACCAGATAACATTATCTTTAAAGTGCTATTTAAACAATTAATAACACTTTGGTGTTTTAAAGTACATAATGCAATTAAGTATCATGGAAAGCACAGCATGCTATGTGATATTAGACAGAAGTACATTTAAAATTCATTTCACTCTGAAAATGATTAGGGACAAATATACATTATTTATTGTACATGAAAATATAATTACATTCTTTTTTCACATCAGGAAACAGACAGAAAAATGTTCTTAAAATACATTTGCACAAGACAGTTTCCTGCACTAAACATGAACAAAAGGATGTTAATAAGAAAATAAACAGTATTGGGAATACCACCACCATATACCATTCTTAGGAGGAAACTGAGCCTAAAGTTCTCCATGTATAGCAGCAAAATGTTTTCATGATAAACCTGTCCTATTTCCGAAAGTGAATTTCAATGCTAGTAGCTGTTATATAGTACAGGAAAGAATTATCCTTTTAAAATTTATTTACACATTAGAATTTTGGCTCTAAGTGTTTCTAATTGTTAATTTCTTTGTTGCAGCTTTTTTTTTTCTTCCCATCTGCACAATTAGCCATAAGTGTTTCTCTGATATCTGTATTCTTGTTTCTCCTTGGCTATCTTCATTTGCTTTTTTCCTTTCCTTTCTTCCTCTTCTAATTTCTATCCTTTTCTTTAGCTAATTCAAATGTTAGCCAACAAACATTAACATGGCTTTTAATTACTTAGCATTACTGTTAATCATATAAAGCTTGTAGTTATCTTTTATTTAATTTTAGGGGTTATCCTTCCCATAAGAAGGCCATAACACAATTAAGGAACAGCATGTTTTCCTTTTTTCTACTTTAACATAGTTCTTTCAAGCTATGATAAGTGCTGAATACTAATGAAGCAACAGCCAGTCCAGAGAAAGGCACTGGAGGGTTATTAGTCTGAGCACCAAATACTTAGTTTTTCAGCTGCCAGATGAATCAGGCTGTCCATGAATATCTGGGGTATCCCCAAGTATTAGGTTTTTCAGCTCTGGACTGCATGTGTTTTGGATTTTTGTGGTTTCTTTTTTTCTTTTTTTTTCTTTTTTTTCTTTCTTTTTTGCTAGCACAATTTATATGCGAAAAGTGTGTCGTATAACTTTCCAGTGGAACTTAGACAGAAATTGAGCATAAATGGAGCATAAGTTATTCATGAATAGAAATTGTAAGATTGTTGACAAAAGAGGATCTATTCTTTTTACAGTTGTTGTCATCCGTATGGATGCATTTCAGCCCAAGTGCAATTATATATTGCTTTCTTTCTTAAAATATTTTCATAAGAATGAGATATCTGAATTTTTTTTGTGTTAATGGAGACTTGGAACTTAGGAAAATTCGGTTTAAATTAGAAATTAATTTCTAAATCTGTCAAATATCATATTCAGAATGCAGAGAGAGAGGAGAAGGGGAAAAAAAAGAAACAAAAAAAAAACCCACAAAGAAGCCAGAGGAAACTTGCTTTTCCAGTTCTCATTACAACTTGCTCCTAGGATGATACTTTTTTTTTTTTTTTTTGTATATGTATCTGAGCAATTCTTAATGGCTTTGTAGCAAATATGTTCAAACACTTCATTAAATATGTGATCACAACATTACATGTAGGCACATTATCATGTCTATTTATTTTTTTGCATATTAGAGTAGGTGTCACGTTCTGAGGTTCAGGACGTTAACTCACTCAAGTTCACTCATTCCCAGGCTGGGATTAAGGTGACTCACACCAAGGATCCGAACACCAGTTTTATTTATCAATCATCTAACAACGATGCCTTTTAATTGTCCAGTTAGTGCAAACAACACGCCTCACAACAACAAGTTATTAGCAAGCAAAAGAAACCGGCCTTGCCATAGCTAGCCTTTTGTTAAAGTTAGAAAGAGAGAGAAGGAAAGGGATAGAAAAACGAAAGATCACCACCCTTGGATCCAGCGACGACCACTGCACTCGCCACCCATCTCTGAGTGCTGGGCGAAGAGCGCCCAACTGCCCGGGGTGAGTGCCCTTTATACATTCATGTTCCTCCCACATTGGCCTTGTGGAAAATTACCGGGAACTGGTCTGGGGAGTGGTGGGGCTTCTGACAGGGGTGTTATCCCTCCCTCTCCTGGCTTCTTGCAGCCACAGCTCCAAGCCCTGCCTGCCCCCACAGCTCCACTAGTGCAGGGCTGGGGCAAGGGGCTCAGCGCTGAGTCACCCCCACACAAACACAGACAGGCGCCAGGCAGGCAGCTCAGACTGTTTTGAGACATTTGTTTAGTCCCTGACAGCAGGTATTAACCAATGGGGATGAGAACACAAGAAGTTGCAAATCTGGTATTAGAACTGATAATCCATAAAGTGGAAGGCATGTATCAGAGTTTGTTCTGAGCTGGTATCAAGGGTTACGACTGGGCCGGCCACTGAATGCTGATATGTTCTCTCGTCCCTCTACCTACCCAAAAAGCCAGGGAAAAGAAATAAAGCAGAAAGGTTAAGGACTGGAAAAGAAAACTGAACAAGCTTTAATAAACAATAAAAATATTAATAAGGAATTAATGAAAATAAAGGAAGATATACAAATAAATTAAAATAAAGAAATATGTACAAACATAAACAAAAATGATACTAAAACCAGCTCCACCCTCCCCATCCCTGATAGCAATCACCGCTGATGCTGCAAAGCAGGTGGCAGTAGGGAAGTCCCAGGCTCAATGGCAATGGGGAAGTGAACACAGGAGCTGGATTCAGAAACTCAGGATCGAGATCACAGGCAGAAGAACAGATGAATTCCTCATTGTATGCTGGCCATTGAAGAAGAGGATTTAACCTCTCATGATCCCTCAGCTTTTTACTGAATATGATGTATATGGAATGGAGTACTCCTGTTGATTACTTGTCCTGCCTGTTCCTCCCCAGAGGTGTGACATTTTACTTCCTTGTGACCTGTTTTACTTCCCAGCACCCCCAGCGTGACACACAAGAGTCAGCAGTGACCTTGGTCACTATAGGAATAAGTATCAGCAAGAGCCTTTCTGCATCCCAGTCCCAGGCAGTAACTGTAAACATCAGGTGTTATCACTTCTAGTAACAGATATTGTTTGCAAAACCAATCCATTAATTTCAAAAAGTGCAGCCTCTTAGAAGAGACTGAGCTGAAAGCTGAAATCACTGAACAGCTGAAAACAGGACATTGCTCAAACGGTGACAGTACCACGTAGTATCAAACAGCAGAATACGCTCTCTCACTCTCTGCCATTTACGTCTTACTGCAGATTACTTAAAGATAAAACTGTTACACTGTCAAATACCAAACACATATGTATACTTTTCCACCCTTTCCAATTTCCTACTCAGTTTTACCATGTTTCTAATTAATGTAAAATTGGGGGCTTATGAATCATAGAATGTTTCAGGATGGAAGAAACCTTTAAAAAACATCTAGTTCAACCCCCTTGCGGCAAGTAGGGATATCTTTAACTAGATAATGTTGCTCAGAGCCACATCAAGCTTTACCTTGAATGTTTCCAGGAATGGTGCTTTTATCACAAATCAGAAACACTTTCTTCTTTTTTTCCAGGTTGTCTGAAAATTGATGTGTGTGTCTATTTCAGATGAAGGGAAGGGTTTGTCTCAGATGAAGTGAAAAGGTTTTGGTGTTGTTACCATCCCATAGCTTCAGACAAAGTTATAACTTTCTCCTTTTTGCTCAAACATGCAAGTAGCTATATCTGAAAGAATAGGTTATGAAAAAGCTATGGAGATGAATCTACAATTTTAGTACCTCTGCTGGTTTTTAGATGACTTTTTTTATGTTTTGTTTTCAGAAACTCTCACTGAAACTTGAAGGTGGTAAAACTGGCATGACTATTCTAAATATAACTTGAATTTATATTGATCACAATTCTAGTTTTTGTTGTGCATAACTTATAACCTTTAGCCCAAGACTCTCTAATTTCACATGCTAACAAAAGAGTTACTTCTCAATATACATATTTCTCAAATGCAGTGATTTGATGGAGATTAACATGTGGTTACATTGAAATATGCTATTGAGCTGTCTGATTCAGTGTGCTTCCTATACACATACATTGGGTTCTGTAAAGGTTTTAAATAAAAGTTGATGAGGTTATGGCAAGTGCATTAGCCCTATTCTTGGATGCCTCCCTCACATCAGTTGTCAGGCAGATTTCAGAAAAAGTGCTAGAAGTTTCTGACTAGTTTGAGTCTAGCCCATCAGCCTAGGTGTACACCCAGGAAGTTGGCTGGTAGACAATGGGAGGCCGAAATGGCTTTGATTGACCACAGCTCAGATTCAACTGAGCTTTAAAATGGGGTCCTGCCAGGGGCAAGTTGGAGTAAGTCTCTTCAGAACAGCAGGTCCTACAGTTGATATGCAACCTTCCCCTTAGTCTGGGACACCGGCCACGGTAACTCCTCAAGGTTGAGTCCTCATCTTTATATGGGTGACTGTATATATGATCTGGATCATTATTCTTAGTTTAAGAGTTGGGTGTACTGTAGTTATTACTCTTCTCAAACGATACCAGAACTTGTGAATTTGGGGGAGCTTTAATTTCTTAATAAATTCATTTAATTACACTTGTGCATTGACGAAGAATGGGAGCACTTCTCACAGAGGTCTACACTAAGCTCTGCAGCTAGACAGATATTCATAACGCTGCAAGAAGCTCGATAATAATAGCTAATGGTAATATGGGTGATAATAGCAGTAATAAAGCAGATTGTAACTGATTGTCCTGGCTTCAGCTAAACAAACCAATTTTGTTCAGTGGTATCAGAACAGTTTCATAATTCTGACAAACAAGTGTAATAATGATGGTGACTCCAACGGTATCACTTTTGGTCTTTGTGAATAAGAGGTGTATAAACTAGCCCTACAACACAAAGCTACATTTGAAAATTATAAGTAGGTTTTCCATCACTGTCTACGTAACAAGTTTCATGTCCAATCCAAACCGCAAAGCATGATCCTTCTATTCAACCTAATTATCCATTAAAAGTTAAACTTGCAGACACAGTGAGGCACGGGGATCTAGTTTGTCCCTTTATGCATGTTTTTATGTAACTTATCACCTCTACAAGGAAAAAAATTAAGCTGTTTACTACCAACAGACCTTTCCAATAGAAACAGATCTAGTGGAAAATATGTTAGAAAAACGACAGGGCTTGTAGGATCATAATTACAGAAATCTAAAGAAATGAATGCATTTCAAATGCATAATTTTCTATTTAAATAAAAGAAACTTTTTAAAAGGAAGAAATTATCTGCCTGAATACTTCATTCATTATTGTGATAGTATGTAAATATTTCTAATCTTTAGCTAAATATGCAGGAAAAATGGCTTAAGGTACATTTATGATGAGCAAGAGTAACACGGTTTTATCCACTTTTGATGGCTATCTGCCTGTACAAATGTGAATAATTTGGAACACGTGTATAAGAGCTTTCATAAAGCTCAGTAATTTATTTTATATAATGTTTTAATTAAGAAAATAATGACAATAGGTGTATGAAATTCAAAACCAACATCCTTAAATTGAGAGATGTATGCAGCACTTTGCTGTAAATCATATGTCAGTCTTTAGGTGATAAGAGGAGTAATCAGATCAAAGAACAAATAGAATGACTACTAGTTCTTAAGGCAAAGGAAGTAGTCTAAGAACTACTAAGTGTATTTAACATTCAAAAATTATGTAAAATAACAAAAACTAAGAGAGATTTTGAGGTGGTTGTCGTGGTTTGACCCTGGCCAGCAGGCAGGTACCCACAGCCGCTCTCTCATTCCCCCTTCACTGCTAGGCAGGGGGAGAAAATATTTCAAAGGGTTCAGGGTTCCAGATAAAGACAGAGAGATCACTCTCATTTACCATCCCGGGCAAAACAGACTCAGTTTTGGGGAAATTAATTACATTTATTAAGAGAACAAATCAGAGAGGAGTAATGAGAAGTGAGAAAGAGCAAACAGATCTTAACAAACAGAACACCTTCCCCCCATCCCTCCCTTCTTCCCGGGCTCAACTTGAACCCCAATTTCTCCACCTCCTCTCCCCGAGCGGTGCAGGGGGACAGGGAATGGGGGTTGGGGGCAGGTCATCCACGTTGGTTCCACTGCTTCTTCATGCCGGGGGAGGATTCTTCACTCTTCTCCAGGGCCATTGTGGGGTCCCTCTCACGGGACACAAGCTTCACGCTCTCTTCTCCGGCATGAGTTGTCCCACGAAGGGCAATTCATCACAAACTGCCCAACGGGAGACACCTCACAAGGGGCAGCCCACCCCTTGTGAGTCTGAGGTGCAGTCCTTCAGGGGAAACTGCTCCAACGTGAGTCCTCCGCAGCGTCCCAAAAGTCCCACCAGCCAACCTGCTCCAGCGTGGGCATTCCCTCTTCCACAGGCTACAGGTTCTGGAAGCGACTTGCTCTGATGCGGGCTTCCCACGGGCTACAGTCCCCTTTCAGGCATCCATCCACACGGCGTGGAGTCTTCTACATGGTGGACATCTACGCGGTGATCCTCATGGTGGACATCTGCACCCCGCCCATGTGCTGCAGGGGGACAACCCGCTTCACCATGGTCTTCACCACGGACCCAGGGGACTCTACTCTGGTGCCTGGAGCTCATCCTCCCCAGCCTCTTTCTTCACTGACCTTCATCTTCACAGACTCTCACTCCTCCATCTCTGTGCCAACTGTTATGGTGCAGTTCTTTTCCCCGTTCTTAAATATGTTTTTCACAGAGGCGTTCCTCTCCTATCACTTTACTGATAGGCTCAGCCTTGGCCAGCGGCAGGTCCCTCTTTGTAGCCGGCTGGCATTGGCTCTATCAAACTCGGGGAACTTCTAGCGGCTTCTTGCAGAAGCCACCCTGCAGCTCCCTCCCCTGCCTCCCCAAAATCCGGCCAGGCAAAACCAAAACAGTGGTTTATGTTATCTATCACTGACATTTAAAAGGAAAGATAAGGACAAAATATTTAACTTAATACCAAACCTGTGACATAATTTTACAAGAGATTTTTTATTTATCTTAAGTTCAACTCTTGGGCAAGCTGTGTGAGACTGATTATACTCACAGATGAGTATACTTGTCATTTTGTAGTGTTGGATCCTGAATTTGTCATGAATCCCATTTCCTTGAATCAGTACGTACTGAACTTCAACACAGGAGACAAAGGCCCTGAGTCAATCTATTTAAGTTTAGACATGTAACTAAAATCTTATATAAGGAGCCCCGTCAATTTAGTTTCTAACTTGTCACTGGGCAGAAATATTTTGAGGGTTTGTTCAGCACACCTAAGATCTAGATCTAAGTTCGCAGAATCACAGAATTGTTGAGTTTGGAAAAGACCTCTGAGATCATCAAGTCCAGCCTATGACTAAACAGCATCACAACTTCCTTTCATTAATGCAGCAGAATTTAGAGTCATGGTGCTCAATTTATTTGCACACTTATTTGTATAATAAGTGCACACTTTTAGGCAAGGTAAATAACACTGTAATTGAATTTCAAGCTCTGTATTGAGACAGAATTGCATAACTGAGGCCAAGATCAAAATACGTACTATCTCACAGCATACATTAGTATTGGTTTAGTGTTTAAGTCTTTACAGAATGGAATAAAAACAGTAATGCTCACAACTGAAATCTAGATTATTTTAAAACAGATTTAGTTGTTATGGTTCTTGTTTAAATTTATTAGCAGTACATTTTGTTTAATTCAGAATGTGACGTGTATTCAGTATCATTCAAGAATCTACATTTTCCAAAAACATTCAAGATAAAAGAAAGTACAGTAGATGGGATGAACTGCAAAGCCCAGCTTTCTACATGAACCATGACAAAATGCATGCTTACTTTCATGCTTTGAGGTATCTACCTGAAATGAGAAAAAATTTCTGCATGGACAGATTTTCCCATTACATTTTTCCTTGTATCCTTTTCCAAAACATCCTTGGTCTGATAGATGTGCAGCGTGTCATGTTGTGCACTAGATCAACTATTACTCTGATACGATATGATTCCATGTGTGTATGAATATATATATCTTACAGGTTTTTCACTTTTGCAACTGGCGTCACTGTAAAAAAAAAAAATAAAAAGCTGAGTCCTTTTCCATAAAATACACAAGCTCTAAGTACTGTTATGAATGGTGGTAAGTCTATAGAAAATCATACACATATAAGTGCTTTGCTGAGTCAGTGCTTCAGGGCATACAGCTACTATTACTGTTGTTGTTACTCTTGTAATTATTAAAGACCGAACAGAAAGAATCTTTAATCTTCTGGACCAAAAACACCTGAACCAAGATACACTTCTGCAAGTTTTAGACAAAGTCTTTGACAAAATTTGAAAGCTGTAAGTGAATTTGGGAAGTGAGGCAGTGAGACCAACTATTAAATCCTTCAAAATATACTGTCTTGTGAGATATTTTTGTGAGGACAAAGAGGAGGGAAATACTAAACAATAAAGATTGGTGCTGGCTAAATAGTGACAATTGGGCACGTATGCTACCATGATCTGCTGCAACACTGAGCAAAGAGATTGTGAATCCCGCAGGCTGTTAAGAACTCTTCATTAAAGTCATTATCTTTGTAGGGATTTTGCATAGCATTCAGAATTTAATTTCTTTCTTCTTAGCAAATAATTTTTAAATTAGCCACATAGCATATGCCCTTGTGCATAGTTCACCTTCGGGCTTAGTTAATGCAATAAATGTGAAGTTTCTAGACCAAGCTGGTTTTGAGATAAGCAGTGGAAGCGGAGGTACAAAAGAGCCTGTGCAACTTCTTTTACACAGAATTTCTGTGTTTAAGTAGAAGTTTCTGGGCAGCAGCAGGAATTAGAAGGGAAAATTCTGTGCCTTATTGATCATAGAAGATTAGACTGGATGAGCATAACCTCAAACAAAAATGAGGATCTGTTTGGTAGACCAGAGAACATTACCCTTCTAGTGAGATTTGAAACTGGTATCTGAACTGGTTACCAGGCTTTAAGGTACTGTGTTTAAAAGTCACAAAGGACGAAAAAATATTTCTTGGACTAAAATTACCATCGTGACCTTTTTCCCACTGAACCAGCTTTTATCTAATCAAACCCAGTTAGTATATGACACAATGAAAAGATATGAAGGGTTACTCACTGAAAATAACATCTAAATTATATAATTATTATATAGTATCTTATGGTCTTTGCCAGTGTTTGGGATGTCACTTATGTATGTATCTCTTCTTTGGGGTAGAATATCACCTTAAGACGGATGATGATGGTGAAGTTACTTGGGAAACTAATCTAGAGTACTTAGCTAGCAATGAGATGTAGAAAGCAAAAAATGTATGCTCAGTGTGTAGTTAAAAATCATAATAGGTGATTATTTCCAATCTTGAAAATATTTTCATTAACTATATACTCATTTACCCACATGAACAGTCTAATAACCTGACTGATACAAAAATAAAGCCAAATATTGACAATCTACAACCTGCCCTTTTCTGATCTGCTATTTTCTGGGTTGATAGGACCTGAGGAATGTGTACACAGCTCCTAGGATAAAAAACGTCTTGTTCACTCAGCAATTAACTTTTTGGCCAATATTCCAGTGTTGACAGTCTCTCAAGAATACCTGTGTGGACCTCTACCTTAATCGGAATTAACT
The DNA here is from genome assembly GCA_020746105.1 of Trogon surrucura. Classification (NCBI taxonomy): domain Eukaryota; kingdom Metazoa; phylum Chordata; class Aves; order Trogoniformes; family Trogonidae; genus Trogon; species Trogon surrucura. Next base: position 38,156,782 of record CM036617.1, read on the forward strand.
GAAAACTATAGGTAGGAAAGCTTTAGGATTTTTTTTACTGCAGTTATACTGTTGTTTTTCTAGTGGTGACAGGCAGATCACATTCTCACAGAAAAGGAGTAATAAGGCATAAAAATAAGCAACCTCCTGATCACACTATATCCTAAATAATCCATGTGCTTGGCTGCAGCTGTTCCGCTGCCTCCCTGGATGATCCTGTCAATAGGTGGCATGGGTGAGGAGGTGCTGTTGTTCATGTCCCACATGTGATGCTGAGAACAGGTGAACTGAGATGGTGACCAAGCCATTCTGTCCACTGGTATGAAACCAATTTACCAGCTCCCAGGTGGTAAGCCTACATCCCTATGTGGATGTCTTGTTATTGTAACCTAAAAACTACAGGAAAAAATTTTCTTTGATAGAATTAGATGGCTAGCATAAGGACAACTAAGTAATTCAGCGTACTTGTTGGATAAAAAGCTGCTTTTTATTTTGTTTTTCAAGCTATAGGTGTTCACAACCTCATCTTCATGATTGTTATTATTATTGTTATTGTTTGTTATTATTGTTATTAGACATGACAATTTATCTTCAAAACAATTTGGGGTTTGCAATTTTACAACAACTTTTAGGCAGTGTCACTCTGCTACTGACTCAACAACTTGCAGCTTTGTGCTTTGCCTCGTGACATCTGTAATAGTAAAAAGATACACCTACTCATACTAGTTTCGTTCAAAAGATCAGTAATCAGATACACAGTCTCCAGAGAAAGAACAACTACTCAGCTAGTCAAATACTGCCATCAGCACAAAGTGTAACTGTAGGAAAAATCTTAGAGGCTACTATCTTAAAGCATTGTTCTGAAAGACTGAAAATGTTGTTCTGTTTTGCAGTGTCTTTCGTATAGTGCACTTTTACAGAGAAACTTCCTTCTTCACCATCTTCACCTAATTCCACTCTTTGTCAAATGCTGTCACGAAACATAACCTTTTGTTATAAGTAAGAGTGAATCATTTCTTCAAAACTGAATATAAATTCTCAGATTCACAGCCTGGTTGAGCAGATATAGCTGTCATGCCTCGATTACACATTCAGCCTCATAGAAACTGAAATAAACAACCTTGTAACTGTTACTCCATTTTCACATTAGGTTTGACAATTAAGTTGTGTGTGTGAAAGTCTACAGGGCATTTTCACATTCACTCCAAAAGGTTCCACTGAAGGGAATTCTGGACTACCTGCCATAAAGCATCTGAAGTAGTCCAAAGCTTACTCTACTAATCATTAGCTTGGCCAGCTGCTCTTCAGACAAGAACCAGATAGTATGTAACACCAAACCCCTTCCCTTAGTTTGTTAATATTTGGCATTATTTTTGTGTATTAATAGGACATTGGTCTAATTACTACCGGATTTGTATTGGTTAGTAAATGAACCTGTTTTCCCCTCAAAAAGAGAGTGCATGGAATCACAGCTGGTGTTTCCATTATTTCATTTTCTAATTCCAAAAGGAACGAATGAAACCTTAATGAGGTGGTGGTTTGTAAGCTGTCATTAATCTCTTTCTAAATTCCATTAATAGATTTATTAAGTCTTCAAAAACTCACTGCCAGAAAACAGCCCAAACCAACCAAACAACCAAGCACCCCTTCTTGAAGTAAACAATCAATTACCAATTTCTCCTGAATTATGTGAAGCATCCCTACTCTTTTGTAAATAAAATTTGAAGGGCCTGGAGGAAACATCCCTATTTACCAGAATAAATAAGCATATTCAAAACAAGCGGATATCACTTGGGAGGAAAATCTATGTTTGCCTATATTTTGTGTAGCCGTAGTAACGGGTATGCCAATTAGCAATCACACTGAAAAAGTGACATTTCCATCATGAATTTCTGCAGCAATATATGCAGTGACAATAAAAATTCCAAAATGTAGAAGCTTGAGTTCTTTTGTACAATTTGATGAAAGTCTGCTGTTGGGCTGAGTGAGCCAGAGACAGATGAAGAAGACTCCTATGCACTGTAAGTTTGCAAGTGAGCACATTCACTTACTGCATTTCCTATGTTGTGATGAATAGTTCCAAAAATTTGCATAACATATATTCTGCTGCTTTTGGTGCTATTGAAAATACACGGTAGACACTAATTTTAAACTTGCCTGTAATGAACTTGCTGCAGGGTTGAATTTGTTTGTTTATTTATTTTATTTATTTACTGTTCTAATGAAAAAAAAATTACATCAAAAGCCGATTACTTCCAGCTATTGAATTTATAAAATACCACTTGTAGAAATAAACTTTTCCCTTGAACAAGACTTGAAATTTAAAACAAGTTCGTGTATATAAAATTTGGAAATATTAAAGTATAAGAAAAGGTCCTATCCTTTAAAAGACTTTTAAAAAATGTAAAATTGAATTATATTTTTAAATGCACACATCCATTAACAAAAGTTTCATAATACAGGTTTCTGCTGAGGATCTTTTTCATTTGCTTGCTTCTGTTTCTGAGAGGTGCACATTTGTCTATGTGAGATTTAAAACCTAATACAGCCCTACATAAGGAAAAATCAATGCTACATGTCAACGTTCATATATTATGCCTAAGTAAACTGTAGAATGAAAGATATCCTGAATGGGTTTGTGTACTATTTGAAATCTGAAGTCTTTCAATACTTTGTAATCCTGACTGCATTACTGTATGAAATATTTATGAAGTGTTTAAATATCTTTTAGGTTTTATTTTGTTGTGTTTTTTTTTTTGTTCGGGTCTTTTGAGGCTTTTGGGTTGGTTTGTCTTTTTTTTTTTTTTGTCTAGCCAGTAAGTGTGGCATTCTATTTAAAATCTGGGCCATATTGATTTTTATTTCTATTTGAGTATGTGATTACATGTGGAAAACTCACCATGTTCTCTAGTCAAAATTAAGTAGACATTACGTTCTATATAAAGTTAACAAGCTGCATTATGTTCTGGTTTGATCCACATAATATTAAACCTTGTTTTAGAATGCAAGTACCTGCATATGGCCATTTCTAAAAGGCTAGATTTTGACTACAACTTTAAACTCAGTATTCAATAAATTCTTATCCTGTTATGAAGGATGGTCTGTGGGAAAATTACAATCTTTTTCTTCTGAAATCCTATGTTTATTCTTAGTAAGATTTGTCTTAAGATGTCTTGAAAATTGCACAATTAAATGTTTTTAATTTCCTTCTACATTTTTTTTTATATTCCTGTCTTTTTATTTCCCTCCTTTGACTTTCCTGAGAGTGATTAAATTTTAATTCATGATGTTTCAACTGCTGTCTGAGATACTTTGTGCCCCAAATCCCAGCATCTCAAGCAAACAAATAAAACTCATTTTACTTTTCTTCCCTACTTGTATTGCTACTGTGTCCTGTCAAAAGTCACGCACTAGCCCAAATTCAACAAAATACTACATAATTAAACAAAATCACAGATAAATTTGACAATTTTGACACTTGTGGCTCAACAGTTTGCCCTCTAGTGGTGAGAGATGCACCACTAGGTATGGGCTCTGCAGGTGTTTCAGCACAACTGGCTAACAAGCACAACAGAGTTCACGTCCTACCTGAAAAGCAGCATTGCGATGCCACACCACCAGAATCTAGACAAAGGTTTTAATTTCCTCACCTTAGGTGCTATGAACATTTGAGTTTTGGTAGTTTGCAAGATTCATCTTCTAACTTGACAGAAACTTGCATTTTGATTAGTAATTGGATTAGTATGTCAATGTCGTGGCACTTATCTTCTACTAGTGTAGAAGGTGTTATTACATATTGTTGGATTGCATATGCTATAAATACTACCAAGTCCAACGACTGTTTATCAAGGAAAATATGAATGTTTACATAGGAAAGTATATTTAAAAAAACCCAACCAAACTCTTTAAAAGTTACTATTTTAGATTTCCAAGTAAAAAATATTTGACTTCAAATCCTCTAACATACCAATGTAATTTTTCAATAACACTGACATATAAAATATTAGCTAGCTGGAGGGCATTATTTTGTTTAGAAATGCTACTGGAGTTCTTACAAAAAAACCCCTTGCTGGCAAGCATGTTCTTGGATGGCTTTGGAGTTCTGATAGCTTGTAGACTAAGGGAAAGGGAGGACAAAATGAAACCTCAGGGATCAATCCTTAAAATATGCAACACTGAAAAATTTGAAAAAATCAGGAAGATACAAACCTGAAGTTTCAAAACTGCAGGACTATGAGGTAGAAGTGTGAATATCCACTGGAGCTAATCAACAGAGCAAGTCAACATTGCCATCGGAGCTTGCATCTTATCAGCTCAGTTGGGTGGGATGGTCTAGACAGGATAGGGCAGATGCTGCACTGTGAAGCTCCATATTTCCTGAACAGAAGGTCTTCCTTAAGAGACAATTTTAAACCACCAGTATCTCATGAGACATAGAATATTGCCAATACTATAATGACATACAGGTGAAAAAAAGGGAAAACTGAGAAAGTAGGAACAAATCCAAACTTTTCTGAAGTTTCAGAAAGGTTTACTTTCACTCAAAATCAAAACTGTTTCTTACAATGCTTCCAAATATGACACTGCGCTTGGGAGCTAACCTATTCCTCCCCTCTTGTAAAAGTCCTCTCTTTATGTTTTAAAAACTGACACATAGTCTTCCCTTCACTGGTTTTTAATAAATTCCTCACCTTTACATGACAATGTTCTGTGTCTGGTCTGCTCACCTACCTCTCACCTTTTGACATAGCAAGTGGATTTAGAGATGTAATGAAGAATATTTTAAATCTGAAATAATGCTCAGGCTACTATCTGATCCAAACCCCACAGGATACCACACAATTCTTAGTTCCTCATGGGTGACCAAAACCTTCCATCTTTTACTGTGAACAGTTCATTTAACACATTAGAAGGTATCTTCTTGCCTTTTAAAGTGTAGGCAAAAAAAAAGAAACAATAAAGGCATTATTACAGCTCAAGGGTATCTTACCGGTACGGGAGAGGCCATTGGGCTATTCATCTTAATCAGAAAAAGAGATGGTTCCAGGAAAAGACACTGAGGACATGCACCTTTATCTTCTCCCTCTAACAGTAAGAAAACAGGACAGCCACAAGTACGATCTTATAGCTATACCCATAGCTCAGGAACAACGAATGTCATCCCTGGCTGTGTCACAAACATCCCCTGGGATCCATTGCAGTCATTTCCTTCCAGACTGTTTAGACATTTAAATCTTCACTCAAGGAACACTTGAGAATCTGTGCTGTGGACTTTCAGGGTCCCAGTTTCCTAATGTAAAATACGAATAACAAAGATTCTCTACTGTCACCCACGTTATAGTTTTCAGCAGTATTAAAAGAAGATGTTCCAGTGACTGAGATGACATAACTATAATTTAGATCATTACATAAGATCCATGTAAGTCTTTATGTTGTGTGTTTGTGTGAAGAGCTACTAAGTCTAATGAAGAGAGTCAGGGGAAGAAACCTAAAATATATTTGAGCCATCTGGATTTTGGAATCCAGAATGTCCTTCCCTTCCCTTCCCTTCCCTTCCTTCCCTTCCCTTCCCTTCCCTTCCCTTCCCTTCCTTCCCTTCCCTTCCCTTCCCTTCCCTTCCCTTCCCTTCCTTCCCTTCCCTTCCCTTCCCTTCCCTTCCCTTCCTTCCCTTCCCTTCCCTTCCCTTCCCTTCCCTTCCTTCCCTTCCCTTCCCTTCCCTTCCCTTCCCTTCCTTCCCTTCCCTTCCCTTCCCTTCCCTTCCCTTCCCTTCCCTTCCCTTCCCATTTTCCCTTTTTAAACCTGCAGTACTGTGTCTGGCTAGTTCATTTTATTCATAACAGCATGTACGATGCTGTGTTTTAGACTGGTGACCAAAACTGTGTTAATAACACACTAATGTTTTAGCTGTTGCTGAACAGCAGTTGCACAGTGTCAAGGGTTTCTGTTTCTCATTCTACTTCACTACAAGCATTAGACTGGGAGTGGGCAGAGCTTGGAAGGGGTAGCAGGGACAGCTGACTGCAGCTGACCAAGGAGAAATTCTATGGCATAGAGCATCATTCTCCAATGGAGAGGTAGCCTTTCCAAGGTAGCTGTGGCTTGGAGACTGTCTGGGAATCAGTCTACTGGTGAGAGGTGGTGAGTGATTGCCTTTCCATCATCTGTTGCTTTGATTGCGGAGGTTTTTTTCCCTTTGCTTATTAAACTGTCTTTACCATGACCCATGAGCTTTACTTGTTTTTGCCCTTCCAATTCTCTTCCTCATCCCACTGCGGGCAGAGAATGTGAGCACCTGATGGGTGTTTAGTTGCTGGCTGGTGTCAAACCTTCACACCTGTTGTTTATTTAATTCCATTCAACTACTTACCTCAGAGATGATCTTCTGATTCTCACAAGAATTTTCATTTTCAAGACTCAGGGAATTATCTGTATGGATATCACAAAATTCTGTTAGGATCATTTTTAAGTGGATGAGCTTTTTTTTTTTAATATATTTATATATAGTGTGCAATAAACATTTCACAGGATTGCACATGAGGTATAAATCACTCTAGCACTGATTCCAAACTGGTGAACTACTTCTGCTTAGGACTATTTTTTTTTAATTATTATTGGAATATAGGTATAAATTTTACACTATCGATGGCAATATTTTCCAGAAAGTATTTAAGTGTATGGTTAAATTGGTACATGAAAAACTGATCCTTCTATATCTTTTTAACAATATCTACAACTGACTTTCTTAGAATGCATGTCTGAAGAAATTATGTTTAAAGTATTCTTAGGAATGATTAAATATTAGTAGGTATTTCTTAGAACTATATTCTTATTAGCATTCAGATCTGATGATTAGCAATATATTCTTATTAACAGTATGTTCTTATTAACAATCAGACCTGATCAACTTGTTAATAAGATTGTAGGGAGGCAAAAAGAAAGTCCCAAAAGAAAATGGTCAGGCTATGTCTTTTAAGTGACTTATTTGTCATTTTAACATATCCAAGATGCCTGAGAAATAGAATTAACACAGTAAGTGAAAAATCTATATATATGTCCTATTGCTGGCAGTGCACATTCATTTGAAAACCTGAATTAAGCTTTTAATACGAAACAACAGATAAAACACAGCCTGTTGTTACTGATGATGCCCTTCCTATTGTTTGAAAACTCAGCTCATCGGCACCATGACCTTAGGCTTGAGAAGGGTGTTCACTACAGGTATTCACATGTCATGCTGAATAAAATCAGCTTCCATCAAGAAATGAGCTGAAATGTAACATACTCATAAAGAAACTCTCAAATTTTCTCAAAGATATAAGGGTCTCAGAAATCCCTAGAAATTTCCTCTTTATACTGCTTTCAGTGTAAATTCTGTGTATCTGCATCTCTATTATTCCTGTTCGTTTAGACTGTTAACACTTACTCAGCCACACCTGTATGTGCTGTTTCTTTAATGAAATATAGTGCCTTGAAAAACTTAAGGTCAGAAGGGAGTTATTAAAGTAGAGTTAAAAGAAGGATTTCACACACTGTTTGCAAGGCAGAGGATTCATCTACCAGACTTTTCTTTTCCTGTCTCTACAGACTTTTGCCTTTTAATCCTTCATAAAGATTATTTGATTGGAATTATATTTAAAAAGTGTAAGCATTTGCTCTAACAACATGCTTGTAACTATCATTGGAAAATGTATTAAAGCTGCTGTCAAGCTGGCTAACTGATGTGAAAAATCCTTCTTCGATCCAATGAGGAATGAATATCATCACAGTTTAGTTTTAAAGACAGTAGCAAGCATCTTAGCAGAAAGTAAAATAACTAGCTTGGAAAGCTTTTAAGAAAATTAAATTTTAAATTTCCAGTAATACAGAAAAAGTTTTAAAGCTTCGTGCTTGTAAGTTAATGATGCTTAGCCACTTATAAAAGCAGTGCATTTTAAAATAACATCAACAAAAGCATCCACATTGTGCAGTTTAAATAAGATTAAAAAACATCAGTGCTCCGATGAAAACACATTAGCATTAGAGGAGACAAAAACATATCTAATAAGTGATAAAACTAGGATTAGACTGGAAAGTGAACTGGATTAACTTCTTGTTATTTTAGTTGGGTTTTTTTAAAGATAAGATGTGAAAATGTGTGGGAAAGATCGTCTACACATGCGGTTGGTAACAAGTTGCTGTGCCACTGTCATACCAAAACAGATCAATGTTCCATCTACTCTGAAATACCACCTCAAACACTGAAAAGTATTGCAAACTGTGGAGATAGGACGCAACGTAACAAAGAACAATTAAAAAAAAAATCTTGTTCATATCATCCATCTGATGATTTTTGCCCTGACATGAAAATGTTTACATTCTCCTTTTATATATAGTGTAACTGGGAAATGTTTGAAAAGGGACAGTGTATAGGCACACCATTAGCTAATAGGGGCTAATATGTTAGAAGCTTTGATACAGCTGAAGCGACATTTCTAAGACACTCATGATGTAAAGGAACAAGACAGAGACGGGCTACCAAGATGGTAACGGGCTTAGAAAACAAGTCGTATGAGGAAAGGCTGAGGAATTTGGGACTGTTTAGCCTAGAGAGGAGGAGACTAAGGGAAGACCTCATTGCTCTATACAACCACCTGAAGGGAGGTTGTAGAGAGGAGAGGCTTGGTCTGTTCTGCCTAGTGGAGAGTGATAAGACAAGGGGAAATGGATCCAAATTGTGCCAGGGGAGGTTCAGGTTAGATATTAGGAAGAATTTCATTACTGAAAGGGAACAGGCTGTCCAGGGAGGTGGTTGAGTCACCGGCCCTGGAGGTGTTTAAGAGAAAAGGGAATGTTGCGTTGGGGGGGATTGTTTAGCCAATTGATAGGGCTGGGACAACGGCTGGACTCGATGATCTTCTAGGTCTCTTCCAGCTGAAACTATTCTATGATTCTATGATAAGTGATGGACCTATAGTCTCAACTTTACATGTGGCCTTAAATTTGAAGAAGTATTAAGGGTATTATATTTTTATAGTTGTTGCAGGTTAAAATCACATAAAAACCGTCCTTTTGAGGTGCTTAACGGTTTTGAATACAAAACCTTCGAAAACAGTTTTAGCAAAATTATTATTCTCTTTGGAAAAGAGAATTCTTTGGAAAAATGGAAAGGGGAATAAAGAGAGTTATTTGGAAAAACTGTAAGGGGAATAAATTAGTCTCTCAACTGAAAAGACAAAAACAATGTAAGAAAAATTAAATTGAAGGTACAGGGTGTAAAAACAAATGTTATGATTTACCTGAAAGCAGATAAACATGGAAAAATATCGTATGTATTGGAAAATAAATCCTACAATTAACATACACTACAGATATAAGCATTAGACCCAAGTAAACTGCTTATTACATACCTCTGATCTTGATAAAATTCAAGCAATAAATCAGTTCTTTTCTATCAATATATCCATAAAGACAAGACTCTAAAGACATGAAGGAATGCATTGACAGGTGTAAGATTTTAAAATGAAAACTTTATATCCCTAATTAGCTTTTCTAGGTTTAAATTCTGCATGGAGACCAGAGGAATAAGAACAGAGAAAGAGAATAAGAATTCACCCCCATTAGATCTGAGGACAAGAATATGTATCCCTGTAGCAAGAGAAAAGAAATAAAGCACCTAGTAGACTGGAGAAACTATAAACCTTAAATGAATTACTCTCCTAACGATGTCAAGATCCATGTCTCTCCATGTCATTTGTTGTATTATCAACTGTCTTTACTAGAAATTTTTCATGGTGTGCTGATGAATAGGTACACAGTAAGGTCTGTGCCAGATTGTCCCCCTTCTCTTTACTCCATTTGAGACTTATTCATCCCCAGAAAGCACTAACCAAATGTACTCATTAACCTACAAGTAATAACTGTTGATTAAAATTTGTTTTGTATGAGGGAAAGGGGTAATGAATGATTTTTGTTGCAAGTGCATTTTCAGTAATATCAGTTTTAATTTAACACCCTTTGTAGCTAGGCTTCTGGATCTGTCTTCTACTTCACTACCAAATTAGATAGATGTTATTGTAATGGTTCTAAGAACAATTCCTGCCATATATGAAATGTGTTTTTTATGACATGGAGATAAAAAGCCAGTCAATGGACTAAAATAACATTGACCTAAAAATATGAAAAAAAAAAAAAAGATAAATTATTCCTCTTTTTTTTTTTTTTCACAGCACAACAATCTGAAAGTTCACATGGATGAAAATATTACGATATACTGGCTTCAAATTGTAGTTCAAACTAAAAGTTTAATTTTTTTTTTAAATGACATTTCTGAGCTAACTTCTCAGAATAATGATCTTACAAATTATGCTGGGTCCCTGCAACACTAACATAATATGAATGAAAGATACTGTAAAACTGATCTTTATCCAGCTTCTATGCAAATTTTAAATCAGAATAGGAATTTTAATGTTTAAAAATTAAAGACCTTCTTTAAAAATTAAAACATTTACAGTCTTTCTTCTGACTATTTAAAAAAAACCCCACACACAGAAAAAAGAAAACTAGTTAGCAGTCTTTTCTTTTTGAATTCTAAAGATATTAGTATCACAAGTGACGTCACTTATAGCAAGGTGACTCTGAACAGCAATTGCCTGAGAAACTTCCTTTGCAATTTGTGTTATATTTAAAAGTTTCAGCTTCTTCATTGTAAACAATGTTTCTTGTACTTTATGCCTATGGAAAACCAAGTTAAAGAGAACAACGAAGATGTGTCTAAATCTGGTATGAAATGAAGTCTCAGAGTTCAGGTATCAATGTGGATAAAGTTTAGGCTAGTACTCAAGGGTAAGTCATGACTCTGTGATCGGGTTTATATTTTGCAAACTTTAAAAATAAATATTACAGATAAGTAACATAAATTCAGTAGATGGAGACCATAATTATCAATAAGGCATTCCTGTGGGGTTTCTACTGAAGTTGTCCTGATGTCAGAATACAGTCTTTTTCAAGTTAATATTTGATCTAGAGGTAAAATAAGATGGGGTCAACTATTATCTGGAAAACCCCTCAGAACTCAGAGAGTTTATATTTCCAGTGGCCTCCTCTGAGTCAGATCTAATAGCACTTTTGAGGGGTTAGTTCCCTGAACAGAGACTTCTAATGTCATTTGAGATTCCCTAGGTTATCACAAGTAGCTTCTTACTGACAAACCAGAAGGGAATACAGGTCATTCTTAGGTTTTATGTCATACTTGCCAACTGCTTGGAGATATCTTGGATACCCCAGGGCTTCTCAGATGCCATTAAGTGGTTTTGCATCTGAGGAACTAAAATGACCCTTATTGCTTGTCTCTCCATAATCAGTTTTGAAAGAAAAAGCAAAACACATTTTAACAATAAGCAGCTGTAGCAATCTAGAAGGCTTTTACCACTCTTTTTTTCTTTCAGTTCTGACCTTATTCAATACTGTTATGTTAAAAATCTTGTTAAAGGGGAAAGAGGAAACATACCTTATGCATAAAGCCCATAATTTATTGTTAGTGGAGTGGCTATTTTAACAATCTAATACAGGAAGCGTTAGTTATATTTTTGCTAAAATTATTTTACAACTTTCTCTTCTATGATCTGCAGTTGCATATTGAATCTGAAAATATCTATGATAGTTTCTAGCTATGCTAGATACTCATTCTTTTTTGTTTGTTACCTCTAAAACCAATTTTGTCCAGCTGCATTTCTGTAACTGACCATGGGTGAGTTATTTACAAGCTGTGGGGGCTCCAGTGTCATCCTGTACTCCATCCCTTGTCCCTTATCATACAATTCTTGTGCTCTTCTGTGCTGCATCTCTACTTCCCAAAGCTTCTGTTGTCAGCCCAAGTCTGTATTTCTCTATTCTACATCATCTTAGAACCATTTCATTTGGCATAGAAAATATTACTTGTCATTACTATGATTGCACCATATATGACAGGAAAAACAAATTAGCCGTAACCACCCAATCAGAAGAAAAAATTTATATGAGAGCTGAATCAAATAAAAACAAAGCTGAAGGCGGGTCAAGAAAAATCGAGACAAAGAATTCCCGACAAACCTCAGTTCTAAGACCTTGCAAGCTTATTTTAAAATTTGTGTGCTTTACTAACTGTGGATACATTGTATTATAGGCTCCAAGATTACAGTACTTGCAGAAAAAGAAACACTATCTCGTATATTGCATCAGTTTTATACTCACAAACATTTTTTCTAGTACAAATAAGACTCAAATTTTAATTTATTTATTTTTTAAAATACAGCAGTGAATTTCACATTTATGACTGGACCTGAAATCATTTATCAAAGAGAAGAAAATATCCAAAATATGGAACTTAAAGCACCTGAACCATCTTCTGAATCTGGGAAGTGAACAGGCAAGTGAGATTGCTGCTTATCCTGTCCTGAGCCTGCTACCAGAACAGAGAAAATTTTTAAAAGGCTATTGCAGATATCTTAGACGTGCTAGTTTTGTTTGCTGTGTTTGTTTGTTTGGTTTACCTCAATTGTATGTAGGGAGTTAGTATCTGGCAGGCCGTGAAACCGGTCTATATAGCTTACTTGAATCTAAGCACTGTAATATTTTTAACATTTGTATTGATTAAGTTCAGTAAAAATGTCATGGCAGGAGGTCAGAATATGACTCAAAGTAATGGTTTGCTTATTTCTGAGATATGTAAAGAGCTTTCACAAAAAAAAATCTATACTTTTTTTTCTCTTCCTCTTAATGTGTGCTCATTTAATAGAAAATCTTGTGCTGTTTTGCCATTGTATTTTTGAGGCCCTAAGCAACAAACAGAGAACAGTATTGTGTTAAGACTGCTGAATCTGTAATGGAGGGTGCTGGATAGCTCAGGAACAATTTCTTTATTGAATTTCTCCTGAATTGTCTCAGGGAAAATGGCTTAGTAGATGTGGGATACATCTATCAAAGCTTGCTGCCATGAAAGGACAGCAGGCATGATTTTGTGTTACTCTTGTCTACCTTTTTAATCCTCTTGTCACAAGTAAGTAATGAAATAAGTGTTTATTGAGCATTCCATTAACAGAAGGAATCCTGGCAAAACCTTGTATAAACATGTCAGAAGACAGACGACGTTGTAACTTCAAAGTTCCCTGGCTGTACCTACAATATGAAGCCTGAAGTAGACTTCAGAGCAGGCTCACAATAGATAAATTTTGGCTCTTTTTAAGTTGATAAATAAAGACAGGCCAGAGATTAATTCCTGGTCCTGAAGGCATCTGGAAGATGCTTGGTTTTGACCCACATTGACTCACTAGATTAGATTTTTCTCAGAGAGATCTAGTTGAAGTAAAGGAAATCTGAACTATGGACCAACATAACAATTAAGCGGAGTAGACAGTAACACTTCACATACTTGCATGATTGTGTGCCAGGGACTGTTTCTTGGCACTAAGCCTGCGTACTACAGCACAACTTACAGACCTAAGTCTTCTACCCTCCCAGTTATGCTAGCCACAAGGCATTGACTATCATGAATAATCTTTAGTCCATGTGAATGACAAATCATTGTCAAGCACTGTTGTAGAGTGGTGGCTGGCACAGACTAAATGATGGGAGTTATTTTTCCTAACACTTTAATACTGTGGGTTTAAAAATCTCATGCCTGTACCCATTAAACTTTCCTGGAATAGGCGTAGCCTTGCAGATTCAGTGCTCAAGGTTTCTCCTTGTCCTTTGTTTATTTAGTAATATAGAAGTACGCTGAGACCTGTGAACTATTTGCCTTCATTGTTGTCTGTTGAATTGTTTGTAGCCTCACTTAACATGTTTTCATTATGCTTAGAGAAAAAGAAAAAAAAAAACAACCCAACAAAACAAGCCTGAAGTACTGCTGCTGCATATGACAGTCAGTTTTAACTGACCTGGCAGACTAAAAGAGTGGCAAGACACTGGAATAGATTCCCCAGAGAAGTTGTGGAAGCCCTCTACCTGGAAGTGTTCAAGGCCAGGTTAGATGGGGCTTTGAGTTATCTGGTCGTGGAAGGTGCCCCTGCCCATAACAGAGGGATTGAAACTAGATGATTTTTAAGGTCCCTTCCAACTCAAACCATTCTCTGACTCTGTGATTCTAAGACTGAACACATTAAGACCATGCCTACTCTGACAATACTCCTTCTAAAAGGGGTCAGATCTCAGTGCTATGCCCTAGACAGAGACCAGGCTTACAGATAAACAATACAGAAAGTAAACAAGCTTTCGACCCACACACAACTGACAGTACGACAAGCTTTCTGTCTTTAATCTTTGCTTAACGCAGAAAGATTTTCAGCAGTGGGGTTACAACTGTAACACAAAGCCACCATGAGCAGAATACTCATTTGCTTCAAATGGATGACTGATTATCCAGTTGTGGTCTCTGCTCTTTCATAGACATCTGTCTGCTCTGTAAAGGAACCATGTGGCTTTTCAGACATCTGGTAACGGCTGATCGTATTCGGGACAAGGGCAGCAGGACTTCTGTTTGGCCAGATTGCAACACAGCACTAAAACAGCAATGAAGAATCTTGCATTTTACTTGACTCTATAGAGTATTATGAGCCTCCTTCATTCAGAAGCATTCAAGTATTAAATGAAAACCAAAGCCCATTTATGAATACATTGTTCCAGTTCTATATATGCTGTACAATTAAACAGCCATTACACTGGTAACTGATTACCCAGAATGACTGCAGCCAACCGTAAGGGAGCACGGAAAACTGTATTCACCATTTGTTTAGTAATTTTAAAAATAATAATAAAATGAAAAAAGTCCAACCAAGTCTGAGGGTGAAGAGAAGGTCAAATTTCAGTGGATTTTATTGATTAGATTTTGTTTACTGCTATGGGGCACACTCTCATGAAACGTGCTACAGAGAAAATGAATTAAACCAAGCTGGAATGGCTCAGGGGGCTCCCAGGGCTTTTAAAGCAATGTTTTAAAATTATGTCTGGAAAGGGTAGCATGGGACTCAGTGTACACCTGTAGGCTGTGGCAAATTTAGGTCTAATAGGTCTAAAACAATGTAAGCAAGCCAGTTCTACTAAACATGTGTTAGCAACAGATTTTCTAATGCATGGAAAATGTAAATATATGTATGGTTACCAAAATGAATGAAAATAAGAGGCTGAATATAATTATTAACAGCGTATCAGATGACAATAAGTACCATCTGCCTGTTTATGAGCAAAATCTTTTCTGGTTGTTATGTTAGACAATCATAGAATGCTATGCTTGGAGAATTAGAGCTAAAACTTTCTTAACATTTAAACAAATAAGACACCACTCCTCCACTGCCCTCAAGTACTTTTCTAACAAAGCTATAACAAATTGTGGTGGTTTAATAAATTGGGACTCTGCAAGCACTTTTCAAATCTCTGGTTTAATGTACAGTCTTGAAAAATTTTGATATTTCATTATTGGTTTTACTCATTTGAGTAATAAATACAAATATTGTATAAACTTACAACAGACTAGAAAACCAGTTATGTTCATTATAAAATCATAAGGTTGAATTTCAAAGGAGGGATGTTTTCACTAAGTACTAAACTGTATTTCTGTGAACACTTAAGTCACTCTCTTAATTGTAAGTAACTTTGGGAGTTAATCCTCTCAGATTCAAGGAGGCTTAAACAGTTCTAATCATTTCCCATTAGTACAGAGAATTCTGCTGAAACAGAGTTAGGGTTATTTTTATGGGTTTTTTGTTTGTTTTTTTTTTAATTTATCAGTATATATAGAAAATGGCACTCACTGAGTGCACAAGCAGTTCAGGGACTAGTCTAGCCCTCAACTGGGCCAATGAAACTTCTGCTTTCACTAGTGCAGGATCAGGGATATTGCATTTAGTGTGCAGTAGGAGTTAAAGCATGGTCTTAACTTTTCCATACAGATTCCAGCTGTGAAAGGCCTTGTGTTGCTTCACTGCACCCCTTAAGGTTCCCTTACATGACTCCGAATAAAACCTACATTCATCTTTGTTGACCAGCAATTCCACATAAGATACTGAGAGTAGAAATGGCTCTCTATTAAAAAAGGCACTGCTGGTATAAAATTGTCCCTATTTCTGGCAGTTTTAATTAAAAGAAAGCAAAACCTTTGCTTCATGCTCTCAGAATTACTTGTAGCCATATAAGGCTGTATTAAATTGTCAGAGTGTTCACAGGAAAATAAAATAACACCCTGTTGTACACTGGCATTCTGTTTTAACTGCAATGGGCTAAAGACATCAGCAAGATAAAGCTTGTAGGGATATGTATCATCTTCCATTAGTCACCTGGAATTGCCAGAAAAAATCAGACAGTTTTTTGGGTATGCAAACCTTATTTGCAAACCTTGTTCTGTCCTTGTTATAAAGAATAATTCATTCTGAAGGGCTCCAAAAATATGTACACAGATGTGAAGACATTGCCTTAGTGGCTAAGAGATTACTGAAGTGTATTTTTATCCTTTAAGACCTCAAGTATGCTTGTACTTATTCTCAGGCTGCATCCACATTAATTCCCGTAGTGCATTCATTCCAAGTTCCTGTCTGCCTGATGCTCAGATTTTTTTCTTGCAAGTAACTGAGCTACATAAGAGGGGAAAAAAAAAAAAAGGAAAAAAAAGAAAAAAAAAAGGATTAGTCCATTTTAAAATAAATAACCTGCTTGTTTTGATAATTTCATTACCTTCAAAAATATCAGCACCTGATAGTAAGTTCTTTGATAATTCACATCTTCAGAAAACCCCTCAAATTGGCACAAAGGTAACCAGAATCAGAAAAATAAGACATTAGTGGGTAATCCACAGAAGGAAAAGGACGAGAGGGAGTAAATTGTGTCATTATCTCCTTTGCTCTACCTTTGTTACCTGCACTGTGGTTGAAATATGAGTAACAGTTATTATTGATTTTAATAGATAATTCAAAGACTATAATATATTACAAAGATTTCAGGGTTTTAGGAGAAATCTGATGTTAAATGAAGGACAGTTTTTGGGGGAGGAGGTCAAGGTCTGTTCCCCAATGGTGAAATGTGATCTCCAGTCCAGAAACATTCCAAGTATTTATCTACAAGGAGTTGTGCCATGTCAATGATTTCAATAAGCTATACTTGAAACAGAGTAAGCAAATTTATTTTTTTTTAAAGCTTGGCTGTAGGTCAGGGTCAACTAGCTAAATAATCTTCCAGTACAAAAAAACCAAACCCAACAATATTTAGTATAAAACTCCTGATTTGAAACATCTATTTTCTTCTCTTTTCTGGAAGTATGCTAAGGTAAGAAACTTCAGGAAAAAAAAAAATACTATGTGACATAGAACCATGTAATCATAGAAAACTAGGTTGAATGGGACCTCAAGGATCATATGGTACAACCTTTCTTGGCAAAAACATGGACTAGACAAGATGGCCCAACACCTTGTCCAGCTGAATCTTACACATGTCCAATGTTGGAGAATCCACCACTTCCCTTGGGAGATTATTCCAATGGTTGAATTTTCTTACTGTGAAAATTTTCGTCTTGTCTCCTATTGTAATCTCCCCAGGAGTAGCTTGTATCCATTAATCCTCACCTTTTCCATGTTGTTCCTTGTATAAAAAAAAAGTCTCCATCTTCTTTGTAGCCAAAATTCATCAGAATACACTTGATCCCATCATCCAGATCTCTTAGGAAGATATTAAATGGTGTTGGTCCCAATCTCAAACCCCGTGATAGCCCCTAGGAGGATTCATTCCCTAACTTTCCCAGAGACTAAAGTAAGACTGATGAGCCTACAATTTCCTGGATCCTCCTTTATGACCTTCTTGTAGGTGGGGGTAACATCAGCCTTCTTGCAGTCTTCTGGGACATCCTCTGATCTCCATGACTTCTCAAAGGTTATGGAGAGTGGCCTCACAACAACGTCAGCCAATTGTCTTAACAGCTTCAGATGGATAACTTTTGCGTTTGTCGAATTTGTAGCTCCTGGAATAACTCACAAACCAACTCTTCCTTCACTGACAGTGGGTCTGTGTCTGCATCACCTTGGACTTTTTATTCCCAGGGCCTAGGGCTCAGCAATGCGAGTAAAGATAGAGCTGAAGTAAGTGTTGGAAACCTCTGCCTTTTCAGCATTGTTGGTGACTAATTCACCTCTCCTGTTTAACAGCAGACTGATCTTTTCCCTCTGTTTCTGTTCATCATTTATATGCCTAAAGAGCCCCTTATTGTAATTTTTGACGTATTTGGCCAATCTGAATTTGAGTTGAGCTTTTGCTTTTCTAACAGCATCTTTGCATGCCTCAGCAATGACCTTGTAGATCTCAACAGTTATTCATCCATTTTTTTCTGTTTCTGGTACATTCTTTATTGGTTTTGAGCAGACTCAGAAGCTCGCAGTTAAGCCAAGGGGGACCTTTACTTCACTTATTTCCTTACCTTTAAAGGGGATGAAATGTTGTTGTTCTTACAGGAGAGTGTTCTTGAAAAACTCCCAGCACTCACTCCTTTATCTTAGATGAAATTTTCCCACAGAATCCATCCTAACCAAGCTCTTAGCAAGCTGAAGCTTACTCTTCTAAAATCTAAAACCTTTGTCTCAGTACTAATCTTCAACACACTCATCAGGATCCCAAACTCTGCAATATTGTAATCACTGCAACCAAGACTATCACTAATCTATATATTGTAAAGCAAGTTTTCTCAGTTTGTGAGTACCAAGACCTTCAGTGTCTCATTCTTGGTTGGCATATCTAACATGTATGAAGAAGCAATCCTCTACACATTCCGGGAAATTGATGGATGATATGTGAGCTGCAGTATTGTTCTTCCAACAAATGTCTGGGTAGCTGAAGTCACCTACAAGAAACAGGTTCTGTAGAGCTCAAGCTTGTTTAAGTAACACAAATATTGCTTGGTTGGCTTTATTGTCTTTGTTTGGCTGTTTGTAGCAAATGTCTGTTGTAAGATCCCCTTTGAAGATGACCCCTCTGTTCTTGACCCAGAGGCATTCAACAGGGTTTACATGATCACCATAGCTGACTTCTATACTTTCAAGGTTTTCCTTAACATATAGTACAACTACTTCTCCTTCTCCTCTTCCCTGCCTTTCTTTACAAAACAGCCTATAGACATCTGTTATGATCCTTCAGTCATCTGAGTTGACCCACCATACTTCACTTATTCTTATGGTATCATAACTTTCTGACTGGGTGCAGAGGTGGCTCATCTTCTGGTTCTCATCTTGGGAGGCAGCTAAGGAACATTTGTCACTGCTCTGGTTTGCCTGGCTTATTCCGCAGTTGCATGCAATGGTGTGAGCATTGTCACTTTGGGCCCTGCCCCCTCCATTCCTTCAGTTTAAAACTGCTGCCAAAGATTTCCTTGCTTATTCTGGACAGGTGGATCCCACTCCTTTGTAACAGGCTACAGTCATGAAAGAATCTTCTGTTGTCATAAATGCGAAAACTCTCACTACAATGGAGCACCAACAATGGAGCCAGAATTTGATTTGCATCTTGCATTTATTTCTGACTGCACCGTTTCCTCCTACTGGTAAAATGGAAGAAAAGGTAACTCGGGCATCAATGCTTTTCGCTTGCATCCCCAGGGCTTTGTAGTCTTCTTTGATTCTGCCCCGATTCCAGCTTACAGTGTCATTCGTGTCCACATGAAAAGGCAGCAATGGATAGGAGTCATTGCTCTTTTGACAGGTTGTGGCACCCTCTCGACAGCATCTTGGATCTTAACTCCTGGAAGGCAGGACACCTCTCGTGACTCCCTGTCAGGCTGGCAGATGGGCGTCTCGATGCCCCTTAACAGATCATGACCCTCTATGAGCACTCATAGCTTCTTTATTGCAGTATCCACTGTGTGCTACTGGTACAGTTTCTCCTTGCAGACCTTTCTTGTGAGTGTCTACAGTTGTTAAAGCTTCCTATCTGGCTTCTGCTGTAATGCTGGAGCGTGGGGACTGAAGCAGGGTCTAGCTTTTGCGGGTCACCGGTGTCTGAGATGCCTCATTCTCTGTGGTGTCTGCTACATCAGCATGGTTCAGAAATCACTTACCTATCTCTGTCGCAGGCATTTTAAAAATGCACAGCCTTTTAACTGTTTCCTGAAACTCAACTACTTGACGCAACAGACCATCACAGAGTCATAGAATTGTTTAAGTTGGGAAAGACCTTTAAGAACATCAAGTCCAACTATTAACCTAGTAATGCCAGGTCCATCACTAAACCATGTCCCTAACCACCACACCTACAAGTCGTTGAAATACCTTCAGGAATGGTGACTCAGACACTTCCCTGGGCAGCCTGTTCCAGTGTTTGACAACCCGTTCAGTGAAGAAACATTTCCTAATATACAATATAAACCTTCCCTGGCTCAACTTGAGGCCACTTCTTGTCCAATTTATTACTACATTAATCTGTGCGCATCTTTTGTGGGTTTTTACTTTTTCTCCAGGAGAAGGAAGTTGCAACCTACCATCTATGCTGAGGTCTCTCTTTCCTTACCAGTTCCATCCATGTGGAAGTGTCAGAGATCTCAGGGGATTTTTCTCTAGAAACACTGGTTTTAACTCTGAGGCAATTGCTCCCCATTATGTCAGAGTACTTCCCCTGGCTGTGGGCCTACAAGCAGGGTGCATGGTCCTCCTCACGTGCCCTTCTTCAGTGAAAGGGCTGCACAAGCTGCGGGATCCTCTTGATTCTAGTTTGCAGGCCTTGCTCTCAGCTCTCCTGGTCACTAGTTCTCTCCAGGGCCCTCCCAATATCCCATGGTTGCTCCTGGCAATGCCCAAGCCCTGTCAACCTGAGCTGCCTGCCTAAAGGATGTTCTATTCAGAAGACAGGATCAAACTTTGTATCTTTCTAGGAAGAAAGACTTCTTTTTAAAATGCTGACATTAGAAGGTTTACAGAAATCAATATGATAGCATATTTCAGGAACTTTACACATTAATAATGTCCAAAGCTTCCTTTCTTGAACAGAATTCCCATTACCTCAAATAAATCCAAGCAAAAAAAAAAGCATTACATGAACAGTTTAAAAAAAAAGTGGAAAAAAGTAAACAATAATATTTCTCAGGCTTTTACTCTCCCTTCTTAAATCTCAACAAAATCAGTATAAGTGTAAAGGTTTAACACAACATGGAAAACAGAAACTCTCTTGCAGATGTGAAAAAACATTTTTCAGAGATAAAAGTATATTTCATTTCAACCTTTTCAATAAATACAGTCCTCTTTATAGTAATACTCTCTTTACTGTATTTAAATATGAAATACAGAGCAAGTTATATATTAACCTTGTCCTACAATTAGTTTTATTTTAATTTTTTGTTTGTTCGATTGATTTTATTTTAATAGGCATGAGAAACAAGATACTAGAGAGGAAGGAAGTAACAGGATTAAGTGACACACCTGAGTTCATAAGGTGACAACAAGTGCGGCAATGCATTACATATTGCATTACAATATATCTGTATTGACTTCCAGTCCAGGACAGCACCTCTCTCTGAGTATTCAACAACAATTGTATATAAGATATACAGTCACAAATGTGCATGTAAGAACCACATACAGACAGAAAAACTTTATCATGTGTGATTGCATTTAAACCTATTCACTCAGAATTTGGGATTAGGATAGAATAAGAAATGTTTTGAAATACACTATATATTTGTATGTGTCTCATAAACTAATGGAGAGCTATTTAAAAACTGGTTTAGACATCTTAAAAATTTCATTGGAGCAGTTTTTCATTTTCTTTTCTCCCACCTGCTAAGCCAGGTGCCACAGTCTTTGTGAACCCAGATGTCCACAGCTCAGAAGGAGATGTACAGCTCCTGTTAATGTGCTGAAATAGTGACTATGTGCATTAAAAAGCCAAGTGTTTGGTACAAGGACAATTGTATCCACATAATCACAGAATTAGAGACTATTAGGGGCTAGAAGGGACCTCCAAAGATCATCTAGTCAACCGCCCTGCCAAAGAAGGATCACCTAGAATAGGTCACACAGAAATGTGTCCAAATGTACAGCATACAAATACACATGCTTTGATGGAGTAAAATCTGACTCTTTTCAGTGTAATAACTAAACACATACATTAATGAGTATAATTTTACTAAGTCAAGTTCATCACACATTTTGTTTTGATGGTAAGCTGTTTGTCCAGTTTACTTTGTAGTGTTCTCACAGTAGCACACAGCAGTTCTGCCTGATGAAATAAGTTCTCATTTGCCAATTTGCGTATGTATATATATGTTGATTACATATGGGAGCATATGTGTGTGTATCTATGTATTAGTAAACTTCCATATACATATGTGTATACATATATTAAAATATATACAGAAGTTTATGAATACCTAACTTCATATACCTATATGTACATAACACACTGCAAATACTTAGACATTCTAGATCTTTCAGAAAATCTGAGATTTCTCTGTGGTTCATAAAAAAGTTGTTGTTGGTCTTAGACTGTTATGTGCCAAAGCAGTGTCCATGACTAATACACTAAAAAAACCTAGTATTGACATCCTTATTAGTAGCCTCACAAAAAAAAACCAAAACAAAACAAAACCAAAAACCACTCACAAAAAAAAACCAACTCACAAAACTTGTTCAAAAAGAAATACAAACTGAATCCAGTCCGTGTAACCTTAGGCCACTGAGACATGAGCCTGGGGCACTTACCTGTCATGTATCCCTTTACACCTCTAAATCCCCACAGTAACAGACCATCTGCACCCGTAATCAGATGGCCAGACTTTAGAGCAACACACCTTGTTTATAAAGGGCAATTCTAATTTACAACCAACTCTATTTTAGGAGGTACTCTGGGAGCAAACCTCTGATGCTTTCAGATCAACCATCTGTCTCCACTCTTGCCAAGTTACCTCTAGGTTATGCTCTTTCCCCTCTTCAGCATATTATCCTGCCTACTGCACACTCACACAGAGGGAAGATCAAGAGAAAGAGCATTTGAGCAGGTACAACAAGGAATAATCCTACAATATATGTTTACATAATTTTCTAAACAGATACGGTTTCAAAGACAGAATGAAGCAGTTTTAGGCACTTTCTGCTGTGGTATTTGCTGTTCCTTGTGGCCCTGACTTTCAAGGGAGGGGAGGCAGTGCTGGTACATGGACAAGCTCCTTGCACAGTCTAAAAGCATCAACACTACTCATCTAGGTTTGTGCCATCAGGCTCCTAGGGCTTAGAACACCCCTGTGTGGTCTTGGGCATCTCTGCCCAAACCCATCGCATCACCCACAAATGGCTCTCCCGGAGAAATTAGCTCTCTTCTATTGCCAGCTGCAGCTACATTCACCTCTAGAAGACTAGTCTATCAGATAAGTTTGATGCCAGCTTTACTGCTCTGCAAAGTGGCTTATCCTGAAAATAAACTCAGTTTACAGCATGCCAATTAATACAGGGAAGTGCAATCATTAGGAAAATCCAGCACCTTGGACCACACCTATGCTGGTTTGAAGATGTTCACCTGTGAGGTGCCAAAGACATGGCACAATTCTCATTGTCCTGTTGCCTTAATTTGTGCCAATACATCACAAAGTTGCAGCAGATTTTGAACAGATAGCACAGGTGAAACTACTTCCTGGAAGAAGCTGAAGTGGGACCAAGATTCCAGCAAATTTCTGAGCAGCATGCTATTTCACTGCTCCAAGCACATATCCCACCCATCAGCGAGAGCAGCCACAAGCAACAGAATTTCTGCTGCACTAGACACGATGTTAGTACTCATGTTCCTGGGAAATAAAAAAGGAAGGCAGGAATAAAATATAGAAGTTTAAGGAAAAGATGGATAGATCAAGTATTTCGTTATTTGCAAAGAGGCATGAAAAAGTTTTTGCTGCCTTCCGTCAGCAGACTGATAGACCGTGACCATTGTAAAACTAGCTCCAGTACAATCCACACAGCTATGTTGAAAATCTGTCAGTCTCCAGAGTAGCAGAGTTAGCAAATTTCATGTTTGCTAAATTCACATTTGTATCAGCTGCATAATGTAACAACCTCGGGAAAAAAAATTTAAAAATTTGAAAAATACCTTTAAGGACAGCTAGAGTAAGTGGTTTTAGCAGTCTGAATACTACTGATACGATGTTGTAAAAATAGATTTCGGCATAATAACAGCAGCTCTGGGAGTATCTATCATTTTTGTTTAAATAGCACTAAATCTCTATAGAGAAATTCTGTGAAATGGTACCGAGGCAACATAAAATTTGTTTTGAATAAAATATTATAAGTTCTTTTGAGGAAATGCCTAAATATTTATAGTTATGTTATTATTCACTAGGTATGTGAAATATTCAGATGAACTTGGTTTTGGTTCACATAACCCCTGTATCATCCAATTCCTTCATCACTTTCAAATACCATCTCTTTTCACTGTGGTGACAGGGTATACTGAAAAGAATACCAGCTGAATTGCTCCTTCAGCATCAGTCTTGCATCATTTTCTTGAGAAACCTGCCTAGTCCTGGAGTAAGTAAAGCTTCATGAATTCATATCCTATATATCAACATTAGTGCTTTGATTATGGGTGTAACTTTACAACGGTATTATAACAATATAACTTGCAGTTAAGACAAAAGTAATGTTGATGCAGCTTATTTCTGGATAAAGAAATAAATGGTCATTCTAGAAACAACTGCAGAGATGGATGCAATGGCCAGATTTTCTGTTTCCCTCCCAGATTCCACCTCACACCTTCCTACTGAACCTAGCTGTGGATCAGTATCACTATGGTCTACTTCTGTCTAAATGAAATGAGTTAGCAAAGGGTTATTATTTAAATGGTTCAGATCTGCACACAGATATCCTGGAAACAACTCCACTGTTGAAAAATATGACCACACAACATATCTTGCTATTTATTGGCACTTGTCAGCCAAATTTGATTTAGGACTTTTGAAGTGTTCTTATAACCAACATAATAAAAACAAGTTAAGTGAAGCCAGGTCCTGTACTTAAAATTCTTGAGCTGATCTGACAAGGCAAGGAATATGTTCTCCATTATTTTCCACATCTAAAATTCAGATACCTCTCACTTTCCACCACAAAATTTCAGTTCTTTAAACAAGAAACAGAGATTTTATTATTTTAATTTCTAATTTGAAAATAATTTTAAAAGAACATTTTTATTTGCTATCGTTTATCCCCTTCTTAAACATTCTAGGAAAACATGAGATCTGAGATTTTTCTGCAAGAGTATTTCAGGGAAGTGGGAATTTATATTAAAATATGTTCCTTAAAGCAAAAAAGGGCTACGAAATGTTGCATTTAATTATAAATAAATGAGTAGAACAGTCTTGGTCAACCCATTTCCATTCTGTTAAGAACATCAACAGAGTTCATTTGAGTGCTGAAGGATACATATAATCAGAATGAACATAAAGAAAGTCAGGGATGTTATTTTCTTTTTGGTGAAATATTGATGTAATTCAAGTTCCAAACTGTTTCTGAATGCTACAATATAATTCTCTCAAGTGTCACTTCTTCAGTATCACTGTACCAGTGTAGTTTTTTCTGGTTTACTTTGTCCTCATCTCCTTGCTGGCAAGGCTGAGGTCCAGATGGATATTTCATGTTGAAGCAAAACTCTTATTGCTTGTATATCATAATGGGGTATACATAGTGAAAGGAAAATCTGCTAGATAACTGATTCCAAAGTCAATTATCAGCCTACCAAAAGCTGAGACCTGTTTCCACTTTTTTTTTCAGACATAGATCAAAATAAAAGATGAAATGGTGATTCTGTGAGAGTTTCTGTATTTATTACTTATGCAACATTATGATTATCTACCTACCTACCTGTGTTGGTACATAAAACCCAGAACAAATAAATACACATATAAATATATGTAATTAAGGTACACAATGGAATAAGAGTTTCTGTTTGTTGCCTTCTAAATTTTCTGCTTATTTCATTACACAAATGCTCTATCATACAAGAGCACATCAACCAATACACATTGCAAAGTTCAAATATCATGTATAAGTTAGTAATTTATATGCAAAAGTTGACAGTGTCAGGTATTGTAATCTTTATTATTATTATTCATTATTCTTCAAACATTTCTCCCTGAATCGTAAAACCTTGTTGTATTCTATCTTGAAAAATCTAGAAGACTGCAGTTTATAGGAAGGAGTGTGCTATTGCACATGAATAAAGAACATACATCCTTTCTTTTGAATAATTAGATTTTTTTTCTTTTTTCCTTGAATTACATTTTGCCAAACCCTTAGGTTCTGAAGCAATAATTCATGACCCTAGTTCTAGCTTCACATATCTGAAGTATTGAATGGAAAAATATAATTTGCCTTCTTTTATTTGAACCTTTAGAAATAAAATTTTCATGGTTCTCCCTCTAATGGTAGGACTGATAGCATTTCTTTATGATTCTTAAGAAGAACGTTGAGATATATAATTTCTGTGAGGCTGTAAAAATGCAATTGAGCAAACATCAAAAAAAGTCTGCTTCATTCTGAAAGCTGACCAGAGTGGGATTTGAAACACAAAGAGACTATTGTCAGTCTCCCCTACCTTCTTTCTAAATAAGAACAAAAGCAATCATCCATGCTTTAGGTCAAGGAAATAAGAAATGAGGCAGATTTAGATGATAGGAACCTGTAATAAACAGATCCGTGAATGTTTGCATTAAATATGCCTTGGCACATTACAAACCCCCAGTTTGGTACAGAACAGATAAGTGCCAAATAGAATATGGAAGAGGGGGTCTGATAAGGCTAAGCAGGAAATGGATGCCTCAGGGTAGGAGTCTTCTGAAGGCAGGACAACCTTGCCTTGTAGCTTACCTCCCATGGATTGTTGAAGGGCAATCGCATATGGAGGGCCATGCAGTGGACGTGGTCTACCTGGACATCAGCAAGGCCTTTGACACCGTCTCCCACAGCATCCTCATAGGTAAACTGAGGAAGTGTGGTCTGGATGACCAAGTAGTGAGGTGGGTCGAGAACTGGTTGAAGGGAAGAAGCCAGAGGGTTGTGGTCAATGGGGCCGAGTCTGGCTGGATGCCTGTGTCTAGTGGGGTCCCTCAGGGGTCAGTGCTTGGGCCGGTGCTGTTTAATATATTCATCAATGATCTGGATGAGGGATTAGAGAATGTTGTCAGCAAGTTTGCTGATGATACGAAGTTGGGGGGAGTGGTTGACACACCAGAAGGCTGTGCAGCCATTCAGAGAGACCTGGACAGGCTGGAGGGCTGGGCGGGGAGAAATCTTATGAAGTTTAATAAGGGCAAGTGTAGAGTTTTGCACTTGGGAAAAAATAACCCCCATGTGCCAATATAGGTTGGGGACTGCCCTGCTGGAGAGCAGTGCAGGGGAAAGGGACCTGGGGGTTCTAGTGGACAGCAGGATGACCATGAGCCAGCAGTGTGCCCTCGTGGCCAAGAAGGCCAATGGCATCCTGGGGTGTATTAGAAGGGGAGTAGCAAGTAGGTCAAGAGAGGTCCTCCTGCCCCTCTACTCTGCCCTGGTGAGGCCGCATCTGGAATATTGTGTCCAGTTCTGGGCCCCTCAGTTCAAGAAGGACAGGGAGCTGCTTGAGAGAGTCCAGCGTAGAGCCACAAAGATGGTGAAGGGAGTGGAGCATCTCCCTTATGAGGAAAGGCTGAAGGAGCTGGATCTCTTTAGCTTGGAGAAGAGGAGGCTGAGGGGTGACCTCATCAATGTTTATAAATATGTCAAGGGGGAATGTCAGGAGGATGGAGCCAGGCTCTTTTCAGCGGCATCCACTGACAGGACAAGGGGCAATGGGTGGAAGCTGGAACACAGGAGGTTCCAGAAAAATATGAGGAAAAACTTTTTCACTGTGAGGGTGACTGAGCACTGGAACAGGCTGCCTAGGGAGGTTGTGGAATCTCCATCTCTTGAGACATTCAAAACCCGCCTGGACGCGTTCCTGTGCGCTCTAGTGTAGGTGATCCTGCTCTGGCAGGGGGGTTGGACTAGATGATCTTTGAGGTCCCTTCCAACCTTTAACATTCTGTGATTCTGTGATTCTGTGATATGCTAATGAAGATTATTGTAAACAGTGAAGTGCCTTGCTCCCCTACCTCACACACTGCACATTTGCATGTAAGAAAGTGTGTATAAATGGAGATGGAGGAAAGCAAAAAGGCAGGAGAAGCATGAAGACAGAAATGAAGACAAGAAAAGTATATGGAGAAAAAGTGATGAGGAAGAAAAGATGATAGCATTCTTGGACATACTTTGGTGGGAACATCGCAGAAACTCAGACCAGTGATCTCTGTCTGTCTGTCTCTCTCCTTTCTCACTAAGTAATGCAAGGCCTATCATGCTGCTTGCTTGGTTTATACTTGGTTCCGTTCTTGTAATCATTAAGCATCTACTGGATGTTATAATTTGTTTTATGTCCGGTCTTTTTTCCTTGTTATCATTAAGTAACATGAGGCATAACATGCAGGTTGCTGTAGATTGTTGTGTACCTTAGTCTTTTCTTGGTCATCATCAAGCCATATTATATCGCTTGCCCTAAAATATCATGTAACTTAACTGATTATCGTGACTCCAATCTATACCTTGTGGGAAATTAATAAATGTTTGTGTATGGATCTTGAGACTTGTCTTACCGTTGTCCACTCCACTGGGAAATTACAAATCTAAGTCACTTGTCTGCCTCTCCTGGGCAGGATGTGACAGAACCAAACTCAGATTTTATAGGCATCTCTCTAACTATGGAAGGAGCCAGCTAACAATCATAGTATGCATATGCTCATTGACTTAAGTTAGCAATGTGAAAGGCTGAATGTTTTATCTTGTCAAAAAATGCAGATCTGCTTGTTGACTGCAACTGTAGCCTTCATTGTTTTAAGTAACTTTATTCCATTCTCTGGAAAAGCCCAAAGTTTCTTTCTCTTGTTAAAATGCATATTAGTTTAGTATTGCAGACTGAGCCCCTCCTGAACACGTGTAACTTGCAAATTTCCAGGGTTTACAGCTTAGCTGAATTCCACTGAGCTTTCTCAGCCATAGCAAAAGAGGGTATTCCAGATCGCATGCTGCCAAATCTAAAATTGTTTCTCCAAGGCATGGACAAGATACAGGTTTCTGCCAAATGACTGTATGATCAACACAAAGCAAGCAATGTGTTTTTTCTTTAAATTCATGTTGAAAATTTATCCTGTTATCTCTGCCAAAACACAAACCCTAACGACAGAAAATAGTCTAATACAGACATGTGAAAATCACATCAAGGAAAAAAAGTCTTAAGGCTTGGCCTAAGAAGGGCACAGAAAGTCCTACAAATAAAGACTTACAAAGACCAAACTAATGTGGGTGTGACAGTTCTGTCATCCGTCTCCTTTTTGTCAAAATTAGAATTTTGTTAGGGGCTTTTTTATTTTTTTTTTCTTTCTCTAAATTGTTACAATGTTCTGTCACTGAAAGGAGCAAGATGAGGTGTAACTAAGAAAAAGAAAAATATGTAATTTTTAAATATCACAGAAAACAGAAAGAAGGCAGCATATTATGACCAAGTTTTTATCTCATCAGAGCTATGTTCCCATGCATGTGTCCACATCCTGTTAGATGTTCTGTAGAATAAAAATTTACAAAAAGGAAATAAATGTCCCTGTAAATTTGTATGTCATGTTTATGCTTAATCTGAAGTTTCTTCATCTAGTTTATCTAAGACTAACAAAACCATTTATAAAGAAAACATGATTCATTCCCATCAAAGAATGACTATTTCATTTGGAATTATCAACTTAAAATCAGAGCCAGCCCTGATTTCGGACAAAAAAACCCCTCAGGTTCTGTTATCAAGGAGCTAAGAAGAAAAACAGACTGAAAGTATTCAAAATTTGTAAGACTTATCTTTTTTCCCATTCTTTTGTGATTTATTGCCCATAGGTTGTGTTCAGGTACAATACAATTTTTGCTATTGTTTTAATAAATGAGAATTATCAGTTCATTTCAACTCTGATTTGCCACTCACAAATTCTTCAAGTTTGAATCTAATGACTACATTCGTATCAGTAAAATACATAGGTCACAGACTTAAAACCCTGGACTCTTTCTTCATTCTTTATAGTGAGCTCTTGCTTCTGCTATTCTTTTGGCTTATGTGAAGTAGCCCTCTTCCAGGGTAGTGTTTAGGGCACTGACGGTTCCCAGCAGGCAGGATGGAAAAAGCCACTGTATTCTGGTGAAAAAGAGAGCTCTGATCTGCCAGTAAGCTTTAATGCTGGAGAATAAGTCTATATTTTTTTTAGTAAGATAGATGTGTCCACTGAAATTCTGGATGCTTGCAGTAACTCTGTCTCTAGTAGCTTACCATCCTGGACATAAATCTGGAGTACACTAGCTCTGATTCCTAACACTATCAGCAATACTGTGGAGGTCATAAGTCTTACTGAACTCTTGTGTCCTTATGGGTCCTTTGCTTTCCTATAGGCAGTTTTCTTGGGACTTCAGGAATCAAAGAGACAAGAAGTAGCAATAAACATAGCATTTGCCACAATCCACTCACACACCTTTTCCATGCAGGAACCTCAGAGAGTCAATGTTCATGAGTGCCTAGTGCTAGACTACTCACCTAATTGCACGCTAGTGCCATACTGCACTTCTAGGGCCTTCACAGAAACCACCTGGAGCACTTGTAGCTTTCAGTATTCCCAGGTTCTTGCTTCTTATTTTGTGGTTTGAATTAAAAGCAAATCTCAGAGCTCATAGCTGACTGATTTATCTCTTGGAAGAATCAACTGGATGTATCCAAAGTTTTCAGTATTTGATAGCGTATAAACAACTTTAATTACTAAAAATTACCAAAAATAGTTAAGTTCATTACTTGGTATTGAAAACAAATAAACAAAAAATTGGGTTGTAGTAATTCTGAAAGACTATAATTAATAGAAATAATCATTTAGAAAATTTTAGATAGTAATAATTTCATAATCTTGTTTCCAACTACTTCTCAGTCAAATTGGCATCTGACATTCCTCCTGAACTCTTTATTTTAGTAGAATGGTTTAGAAGGCAATTTAGGAAAAAATTACTCTGTTTTAAAGCAGTCACAAAAGTATTTTCAAAATAAGCCAATATTTAGAAATTAGTAATCATTTAACTTTGTCTACATCTGTTTCTCAATAATATTTTTAAGTCTTACTGTACAGTATGTAAATAGAAATGTAATATGCATGTACTTTTATTTTTTTTTAATTGTAGTACTCGGTAATCTGTACCTTTGAGAAACAACACTTTCAACATCATTCAGACTATAACTTTACAACCTGTAAAAAAAACCCCAAACAAATCATACTCAATTTATTCCTAGGAGAGTCACCATGAAAACCAAACAAGGCTTTTTTAATGTGTTTTCTCCCCTGTCTTTTTGCTGCCAGCTGACTCTACAGATACCACATAATATTGTTTTAATTTCTGTACATTTAAGCCACCTGAGAGTTCATAAAACATGTGCATGTTCCTTGTGATTCGGGCAAACTCAGTAAATGGCAGAAATATATTAAGTTTGCACATCCTAGTAGAACTATTAGGGAATAAGAAACAATGACTCCATACAAGAAGTCAGAATTCAATAGGGATATAAATCAGATTGATCATAGTAAAAGAAACCTACCAGAAGAAAATAACACAGTATTCAATGTTTTCAGGTCTCAAGGTAGCTGTCTAGGCAGCTGAAGAACTGCAACCACAGCTACTTTTTGTTGTTCTTTTATTATTTTTATTATTATAATTTTATTTAAATATGTATTTAAATAAACTCTGTTACAATTTTTTTTTCTCATGGACAGTAAGAGTTGCAACAAACTTTTTTCCAAGTATCTGCTAGTGGCTAGACAAATGCTACATGAAATGAAAGCCATTTCTTGTGTGAGATGAATTTTGGAGTTATCTAAGTCTCTGCATGGGGAATATAGACATAAAAAAAATATTCTCCTAATTTAGATGCCTCTGACAGGTACATAAAGTTAAGAGAAATGGACTTGGACTATAATGGTACATTGTCTTTTTCCAGCTGATCTTAAAGAGATATAGATCAACAATAAAGACTTCTATTCATTTCCCCCCCAATGTTTAGCAGAGTAAATAGGCATTACCATGGCATAAAATCTGATTCTTTTCTGTAATCCTATAAATTCTCGTATTACCTGATTCTTTGTTCTGTGCTTAGTTCTACACAGAAGACCTTGCAATATATGAAAAAAATATTTAAAAATTTGTAACAATGCTTTCTCCCTACTACGTTTCTTCTATTAAAAAAACAATTCTGACAAGATTTTCATATATCCCTGTGACCAGTGATTTTTTTTCTCTGATTGTAGGCCTTTAAGAGTAACTAGATAGAAGGAAGCATTAGCTGTGGGGATGTAGGTGATTATTAGATGAGTTTAACTGCAGTTTGTGAAACATAATCTTAGATTTTTATATCCAGAAAATTCACTGAGTAGCATTAACTTTCAGAAGACCTAAATTCTAAGCAGTCCCTAATGAATTTAGTGGATAATGTTTGATAATATTGAAGCACCATTAAAACCAATCAAATATGACATTAATGTTTTAACACCACAGGCAATTACTGTCCCTGCACACACAAACACAGAAATCCTCCAAAAAAACACAACTAAACCAAATCAACTAACCAGCCAAGCAAACAAACAAAAAATCCTGTGGTGTTGGACTGATTAGATACTTAATAAGTAATCTGGAGTTGTTTCTGCACTAGATGCACTAACATCTCCCAAATTTCTGTCCATCATTGCTGATACATGCCCATATCTGTTTAAGTACATTAGATAAGTCATCAGTAGCAACTTGAAGAACTTATTAAGATCCAGGTGGTTTAATCATCTTTTTGGCTTACGAGATTTTGTGAAACCTTGAGATAAAAATACTCAGTTTATCAGCATACTGATAAACACTTAGGTTATTTACTACCTTTTTCAGATCACTTCAGAAGGAGTAAACATCGTTATATCCTTTAACAAACAAGGTAGAATGACTGACTGAACAACAACCAAGTTAGAATTCAGTGTCTTCCAAAACAAATGTAGTACTCAATCTGTTCCAATTTGCCTAGAAAGAGTTTTATTTACATGCAAAGTAAAATTCTGGTCCAC
Organism: Trogon surrucura; assembly: GCA_020746105.1. Classification (NCBI taxonomy): domain Eukaryota; kingdom Metazoa; phylum Chordata; class Aves; order Trogoniformes; family Trogonidae; genus Trogon; species Trogon surrucura. The sequence continues at coordinate 38,189,885 of CM036617.1, forward strand.
AACAAGTTGAACAGAAAGCATAAAGTTTGCTGCCATCTACCAGCCTATCCCTGGGATGGTCATTACATGGGTCCCACTAAATACATCTGCACTTTTGAATAGAACAGAGTTATGAAGCAAGCTTGACCTGTTTTGTCATTAAATCTTTTTAAACCACTGTCGTATTTACCATTAAGTTCTGTTAACTCACTGTTTTATACCAATTAAGTATATTGTTGCTTCTCTTTTACAAGTGAAGCACATGACTAACCCTCTGTGATAAATTGGCATATTTGGCAGAATGGCAATAGTATCAATGATTATTTACAGAGGCATGGGTGAATCTGAGTCCCAGCTTCAAAGAATGGGCTCATAACAATTGGCATAATTGGGAAGTAATTGAAAACCACTTAGGGGCAATTAAGGGCCCTAGAAAGGATGGAAAAGGGGCAGGAGTTACTTGCAAGATGTTAGGTGCCTGTTTAAAAAGTTGCACATCAGGAAAAGGAGAATAGAAATAGGAAGGATCAGATCTAGAGCAGAAAATAGAAGGTAGGAAAGCAACTGAGTTATTGCTGCCAATAAACAGTGAACAGCTAGAAAAATAATTACAGGAGTAAAAGGAGAAAATCTAGAAGTTGAGAGAGAAGATCAAAACATGCTCCACACCCCCCTAACATCATACAAATTAGGAAACTATTAGTATGTCCTGAAGACCAAGATGAGGTCTTGGGGTGATTCTGATGATAGTAAGCCAGAATAAAAGGATCCTTTGTTCTCCACAAATTCTCTGAATATGAAGACACACCTGTTGTTAAAACAGAAAGATCTGTGAGATCTCAGGCTGATCATCAGCAATATACTACATGAATCATCTCCTGGGATTCCATGCAATTGACATATATGCGAGAAAGATATAATAAAAAAATCAGGTGAAACTGAAACTGGACACTTGTGGTGAGTAAGCCTCAGTAGGGACAATAGTGTTCAGTGATGATGAAACAGCCATTGGAATCTGGGAGTTTTCTTAAATTAGGACCTGACCTGGCATATACACCCCATTTTACTACCAGCCAAGCAGTTTATTGGACTGGGGGAATAGAGGGAGGTGAACCCTCCTTAATCCCTATTAAATCTCTAAATGAGTTCTCTACAGCCATCACAAAATCATTTGTTTACCAGCTGTGCATGAAGGAGGGCCCCTGATGCCCCACTACCTTCTACTGTGTATTTCACAGTGTTAAACTCACTGCTAAAAGGAGTCCTGGCAATTCTTAATCCCCATATAGTTGTAAAATGAGATGAGATGAAGAAAGACACAAAACACAATGAAGGACTAGGTGATAGCACTCAGAATGACCACAGATGACAACCTAGATGGGCAGAAGCTAATGCATGACATCGTTAACTACAACTGGTGAAATGAGCTGGGAGGATGCACCAGGTGAAAAAACAAAACCTGAAACTCCAGGGAGGAGATCACAAAGTAATTCCCATGAAACTGGGAACAGAAACTAGATCAAAGGTAAACAAATTTTAAAACCCACAAACTGAATGTCAAGAACAGAGATGTGAGTTATGGAGACATGCATTAGCCCTAGGCATTCCCAGAGTCATGGTTTGTGGTCAGCCTACTGGATTATCTTGAGTCTGATCAAACCATTCTAGAAATGAGATAACAGTGAAAGACTGTATTAGAACTCATCCTGCCAGTCCCCAGAAACAGAGACAACTCCTTCCTCCCTCTTTGGGAAGAATTGCAGGACATGAAGCAAAAAATAAAGAGTAATGAGAGTAATAGCTAGAAGGCAACTAGGTCTGCCTGTCCAGAAAGTGGAGGCTTATCACTGAATAAATGGTGATGGCCCATACATTTAAATTCCACTTGGGTTGTCAAGGTCATTTGATAAAGGTTTTAATTGGTACAGGAGCACAAGTTTCAATAAGGTAAACATAACAAAAATGCTGAAAAGCTAGGTGTGTCAATCCAGACACAAAGAGTTAAGATTACAAGTGTTAACAGAGCGTGTGTCATGTGCCAAATTGCCAAGGTTAATTTATGGGTCCTGGGTGAGCAGTCAACTACTCACTTTTCAGGTAAATGTCATCCTGAAAATATTTTAGGTTTTGATCTTTAAAAATGGTATGTGTGGTTCTTCAGCTCAAAAGCCATCTCAACCCTGGTTGAGATTGGGAGGCCACAGTGTAGATACTTTGTGCCAACCTCTGAACTTCCTAATTCAAAAATTACTAATATACCGCAAAATCTAATTTCTGCTGAATCACAATATGGAATTTCTGAAGTTACAGTTGATTTGGAGAAATGACCATTATCTCCAGAACCCATTCCCCATATAACCCATTTGTCTGGCCAGTTGGGAAACCGGAAGGGAGGTGGCGTTTAACAATTGACTGTTGGCTCCTGAATGCTACTACAACCCCCACTAACAGCTACCATACCAAACAAGGAAACTTCACAGCTACTTTGCAAACAGCTATACACCCATGGATGGGAGCACTAGATGTAAAGATATGTTCTTTATGGTTCCCTTGTAGGAGAAGAAGGAGAATTTTGCTTTCACTTAGGAGTGTATACAACGTACCTTTAACAGACTCCTACAGGGGTATAAACATTCACCCGCAATTGCTCATGCCACACTTGCTGAACTTTACAGTCTCACTCCCTCAAGATGTGAAACTGTAATGAATATATAGATGATATTATGACAGGAGGAACTTCTCCTGAGAAGATGGGGGAAACAGCAGCAACAGTATGTTAAGCGCTAAATAAAGCAGAAATTGAGGTTCCATAGAATCATAGAATGGCCTAGGCTGGAAGGGACCTTAGAGATCATTTAATCCAATCTCCCTGTTATGGGCAGGGACACCTCTCAGCATAAAATGTCAGTGATCAAGAAAAGAAGTAAATATTTTAGATGCTTTGTGGATAGCAGACAGTGCAGTGATTCTTCCAGATATGTTAAGAAAAAATTGAAGATCTACAAATACCCCAGTCAAGGAAGTAATTATAACAATTAATGGAACTTTAGGGTATTGGGGGAAGTATATACCTGAATTTTCTATAATTTCCCATCCGTTATACTCTCTGTGATAGGAGGCAAACCCTGGGAGTGAAAATTAGAACATGAAGAGGTGGTCAAAACTCTAAAGGATGAATTAAGAATATATCAGTCACCGAGACTGGTACAACCTTGCAACCCTGATATAGCCGAATGGGGGTTATGCTGAACACACTATTTACTATAACCTGTTCCAAAGTGGCTCCAATGGGCCAATGACCTTTACCGTTTAGCTCAGCCACATTTTAAAGAAGCAGAACAGTAATAACTCTGAATGGAAAAAAAGGACTTTTATCTTTAGTCCAATTAGTTAAAAATAGGTTGAGAAATTACATCAGGGACAATATGTGCAAACTAGAGGACCACTCAGTTTCCTAGAAGCAAGACTAAAGAGCACAGCTCCCCCAGAAGGAGCTGCAAAAAACCCCACTATTAGAAAATGGTATGCATACCTAACAGGAGTTGCAGAAAATATGCAATTAATTGAAGGACACACTAAGGTTTCTAAATTGCAGATGCCCATAGACACAGACCCTTTAGCATTACAACATCCTTTATACCTTCATCTTTTCTTGATGCACCACCCCTCATTGAGATTATACCAACATTTTTTTTACAGATGCTTCAGCAAAAAATGTAAATGGCGATACAAGGTTGTTGCATTAGATATTATCAGTGGTAAACAAGTAATAGCCAAAAGTTAAGGTAGTGAACAAGTATGAGAAGTAAGAGAAGTTATTTTGTTAGCACAGAATGAAGCAAAAACTATATACATATATTCTTATGTTATGTGGGTTGGTGCCACACAGTGGCTTTGTCAATGGGAAATTGGGAAGTAAAATAGATCCCTAGTTCAGAGAAATGAAGATTGACAGTTATTACTAGAGATAGCCAAGAAAACGTCTTTCAAGATGGGATGGGTAAAGGCTCATGCTAAGGATAATCAACTCGCCACAAAATGGAATCAAAAGGTAGATGAGCTATCTAAAATTATGAAAAACTTTAAATCCTGCGTAGTATTGACTAGGAGAATGGTTACATCAAAACCTAGGCTACATAGGTAAGAAACCACTTTACTTCACTGCACAGTAAAGGACATCTTGTGATTGTGAGTCTACCACTCATCAGTACTATGCCTATGACTAACTAAACCTTGTGGTCCACTTACCTGGGAAGCTACTAATAGCAGTGGTGCAAAACATAGAAATAGTGCACAAAGGATTTTTCCTTCTTAACAGGGTAACATGTTCAGACTCTTCTTGATAAAACAAGTCTCAATTTTCTCTTACAGCACCCTGAAAGATGAAAAAAACATAAATGATGTGTTCATGTTGCTTACCTCACACCTTAAAAATTAGAATACCCATTGCAGTCTTCTCTGTTAGCATTGGCAGCTAACCAATGGCTCTTAACTGATATACTGTCTGAATAGGAAACAATTAATGAAAGGGGCCAACAGTTGATTTTGGATGCACTTGGTGCAACCCATAATAATGTCTCTCTAACTCTTAGTTGTATACAAGCTCAGCTGCGGGTGCAATCTATGGTAGCAGCAATTAGAAGAGAAGGTAAAGAGGACACCTTACCCCACTGAAATTTGAAAGGTAATTTACAAAAATGTAACTGAATTTGAAAAATAATTCCAATTTGGTGTTATCAACAATAAGGCCACAGCTTTTGTCTTAAAGATACACAATGCTTTGTGTATACTATACACTAAATCATTGCTTTAGGATTAAATCACAATGGACCGATACTCTATCCATTAGAACGCAGAATGTGGACCCAGTGAAATGGAAACAAATGGCAAAATATTGATGTTAATGCATGCATGGTTTGGGGAAAAACAAAGATTTATTTGTGAGAGTAACACCATCAAAGCTCAAGACAGACATTTCTCTTGACACTGAACAAAATATATGTCATTTTGAAATCCATGCCAGTGAAGCTCTTGAAACTGTATTTGTATATATTGGAAAAGGACATTGTTTGCATGACAACATTTTGTGATTTTATATTCATAGGTAACATTACTGTAGATACAAGCCAATCACTCAAATATTAGTACTTGCAACTTTACTCAAGTTGTCAGATGTGACCTTTAGTTATTCAGTTCCTGTTACATCTTATCAATTGGTTGCAGTCTGGTTATACATTGAGTCAAGATTTTTTGCTTACCCACATCAGAGTGAATCCTACATCGGTCAGGAAACTACTTGTGTGCACTTGCAGCCCAGAAAGCCAATTGTATCCTGGGCTGCATCAAGAGGTGCGTGGCCAGCAGGTCAAGGGAGGTGATTGTCTCCCTCTACTCCACTCTCATGAGACCCCACCTGGAGTACTGCATCCAGTTCTGGAGCCCACAGCACAATAAAGATATGGACGTGCTAGAGTGTGTCCAGAGAAGGGCCACAAGGATGATCAGAGGGCTGGAGCACCTCTTCTGTGAAGACAGACTGAGAGAGTTGGGGTTGTTCAGTCTGGAGAAAAGAAGGCTCCAAGGAGACTTTACTGTGGCCTTCCAGTACCTTGAGGGGGCCTACAAGGAAGCTGGTGAGGGACTTTTTTTAGGATGTTGGGTAGTGACAGGACTAGAGGGAATGGATTAAAGCTAGAGATGGATTGGTTCAGATTGGATTTTAGGAAGAAGTTCTTCACCATGAGGGTGGTGTCATGTCCTGAGCTTTCAAAATGATGACTCAGGTTCACTGATTCCCAGGCCAGGATTAAGGCAAGAAAGGGACAGAAAAAGGAAAGATCACCACTCTTGGATCCCTCAACCACCATGGCACACGCAGCCATCTTCTTGTGGTGGGAGAAAAGCACGCCCAATTACCCAGGGTGATCGCCTTTTATACAGTCAGGTTCCCATGACATCGTGTTGTTTAGCCCTTGTGGAAAATTACTGGGAGCCAGTCTGGGGCTTGGTGGGTACTTCTGAGGGGGGATTACCTCTCCCTCTCCCAGCTTCTTGCAACCACAGGTCCAAGCCCTACCTGCCCCCACACCTCCACCGTGCACGGATGGGTCAGCGGGCTTAGCAAAGTGCTAACAACACAGACAGAGCGCCAGGCAGATGGCGTTGGCTTGTTTGGATTCAGAGAAAGCCCAGATTGTTTGAGACATTTGTTTAGTCCCTCACAGGTGGTGAGACACTGGAACAAATTGCCCAGAGTGGTGGTGGAAGACCCATCCCTGGGAAGTTTTAAAACCAGGCTGGATTGGATTCTGAACAGCCTGATCTAGTAGAGATGTCCCTGACCATGACAGAGGAGTTGGAACAGATGATCCTTAAAGTCCCTTCCAACCCTAACAATTTCTATAATTCTATGATTCTATGATACTATAACACAATGTCAACTGCTAGAATGCATCTGAAACAATGGCCATAAAACTAATCACCGTTCATCCTGATACAGAAGAGGTATAACATGTTTTAGAAAGAGTCAAGAAGGATGGAGAACCCTATTGCTGCTCCCTGGATGGACATCAACAGCAACAGGAGTGTTTAATGTCATACTTCACCCAGTTCTGATTTTGGTGATTCTAACATTAATGTGTTTATTGCTTGTATTATACGAAAAGGTTTGGTACATGATAAAACATATATAACACAACTTCAACTGCCCAAAACATAAAAGTTAATGAATAACAAATAGTAGTGCTTCATTATCTACTTATCATGGATCTGCAAGTGCGCAAACTTTTAATGTATATCTATGGCAGAGAAGAAGGAGATGATCGTACCATCATTCTGTGAAGGTAAGATGAATTGATTATAATCACAATGTGGAGTGTGGTGGTGTCCTTCCCCACTCCTCCCCTGCTCAAGCCATAACTCAAAACCATCAGTGAGGGTTGTGATGGCTGCATCCAACTTTCCCTGGAATTTGAGGGACAGATGGGGACAGAGTAGCCAAGGGTTGTCTGAATAGGTAAGGCCAGACATCCAGCTTGTATGCAAGTATGGACTGTAAGTCAATCATCTTTCTCCATAGATAATGGACAGGCTAGGACTGCTGAACCCTACTACACAACAGTGGGCTCATTCTAGGATCTCTCCTGAGTAGGGATGCCTCACAAGGCTGCTCCTCGAGGTTGAGAGATCCTTGCCCACAGACAAATTCATGGTAAGTGAGTCACTACCATGCTAACTTTGGAAATTTAGTTAAGTGGTGTAAAGAATCAAATTGCATATCTAAACATAGAGTCATAGAACAGTTTTGGGTGGAAGAGATCTCAAGATCATTGATCTGACTTTGTCCTAGCCCTATCACACCCCCGAACCCTGGCCCTCAGCACAACATCTACCTATAGTTTAAACACCTCCAGGGCGACTGCCACCCAATCACCTCCCTGGGCAGGCTGTTCCAATGCCTGACAGACCCCTCAGTAAAGGACATTTTTCCTGATAGTACAACCTGAATGCTACTTAAAGCCATTTCGCCTTGTCCTATCAGCTCGCCACTAGGAGAACACACCAACTCCCACTCGCTATGACCTCCTCTCAGGTAGTCGTAGGGAATGATAACATCTCCCCTGAGTTTCCTCTTCTCCAGGCTAAACACCTCAGATCCTCAACCATTCCTCATACTACACACGCTCCAAATCCCTTACTAGCTTTGTAGCCCTCCTCTATACCCTCTCCAACACCTCAGTGTCCTTCGTGTAGTGGGGTCCCAAAACTGGACACAGGTACTCAGGATGTGGGCCTCAACCAAAGCCAAGTACAGGGAATGATCATCTCCCTACCTTGCTGGCCACACTGTTCCTGAAACAAGCCACGACACCATTGGCCTTCTTGACCACCTGGCACACTGCTAGCTCATGTTCAGGCCGTCTGTCCATCAACACCCCCAGGTCCCTCTCCGCCTGACAGCTCTCCAGCCACTCCTCCCCAAGCCTGTAGCACTGCTGGGGGTTGTTATGGCTGAAGTGCAGGACCCGGCATTTGCCTTGTTGACTCGTGTTATTGCCTGACCCCAGTGATTCAGACTATCTAGATCTGTCTGTGGAGCTTCTCTACTCTCAAACAGATTGATACTTCCACTCAGCTTGGGGGTGTTCTGCAAACTTCCTAAGTCACTCTACCCCCTCATCCAAATCACAATGAAAATGATGGACGTGGGTCCCAGTACTAAGCCTTGGGGGACGACCACTGCGTGACCAGCCGCCAACTGAATTTAAGTCCATGGACCACAACTCTTTGACTCGCGGCCATCTAACCAGTTTTTTTACCCAGCAAAGTGTATGCCATCAAGCCAAGAGCAGTCAGTTTCTCTGAGAAGAATGCTGCGGGCAACATGTCAAATGCCAGGATCAAATGCCAGTGTCAAGTAGACAACACCCACAGGCCTTTCCTTCATCTAACAAACAGTCCACTCCTGTCATAGCAGGAGGATCAGTTTTGTTAAACAGGAGATTAGATCTGTTAAACTGGGCCTGATCACCTGCTTGTCCTGCATGTGCTGCATAATAGAATGTCACCAGCTTCCCTGACACTGCAGTCAAACTGACAGGTCTGCAATTTCCCAGATCATTCCTCTGTCCCTTCTTATAGATGAGTGTTATATTGGCTGACTTCCAATCAGCTGGGAAATCTCCAGTCAGCCAGGACTGTTGATAAATGATGGACAGTGGCTTGGTGAGCACCCCTGCCCATTCTCTCAGCACTCTAGGATGAACTCCATCTGACCACATAGATTTGTGGACCTCAGTGTGGAGCAGCAGGTCACTGACCATCTCCTCCTGGATTATAGGCGCAACATTTTGCTCCTGTTCCCTGTCTCTTGGCCTGGGAGGTTGGCTTCCCTCAGTAAAAGTGTTTCTGTTACTAAAGACTGAGGCAAAGAAGGCATTAAGCACCTCAACCTTGTCCTCACCTTTGGTTACTGTATTTCCTTCTGGGTCTAGTAGGGGATGGAGCCTCTCTCTGGTCTTTCTCTTGTTAGTGTATTTGTAGAAACTTTTCTTGCTGTCCTTTATCTCCAAAACCAGAGTAATTTCTAGCTGGGCTTTGGACCTCCTAATTATCTCCCTGCATAACCTAACAATATTCTTCTACTCATTATGAGTGGCCTGCCCCCTTTTCCAGAGACCACCAGCTCTCCTTTTTTCCCCTGATTTTCAGCCAAATCTCCCTATTCAGCGAGGCTGGTCTTTGCCACTGTCTTGTCTTATGACATGTGGGGGTGGCCTACTCCTGTGCCTTTAAGCCCTCCTTCTTGAAAAGTGTCCAGCCTTCCTGGACTCCTATAACCTTCAAAACTGACTCCCAAGGTATTCTATTAGACTGAACTAAATCTTATGATTCTTTTTTATGATTGCATCTGGAAATAAAAAAATATAAGTTTTTATCAGTTTGTTTTATAGATGAAAAAAGATTGTTTCTTGACCTCCTTGATGAGTCTTTGTTGTGCTCTTGGGGTCTTTTTAACTGGGTGCCCACTTCTTGGTAGAGTAGCCACAGTCCCAAAGTGTCTCCACTTGTAGATCATTTGGTTAATTGTAGAATGATGAATTTCTAAGATCGATGAAATCACTTTGTAACCTTTTCCAGCTTTATGTAAATCAACGATTCTTGATTGTAGATCCTCTGAAAGCTCTTTTTGTCAAGGCATGGCTCACATAAGGATATATCTTGTGCAGAACAAACTTAAAAAGTTTGAGTGTTTTTTATCAGTCAACAGCTCTAGTCCACACCTCCAAACTCATTTTCTTAACAAGACTGCAGGTTAAGCTGAATCCGATTAGTTTTTTGAGGTCGACTCAAAGGTTCACTTACTTTTTCCACTAACATTCTGAATGTTGAATGAATGTGTTCAATAAAGACATGGAGTATCAGAATTGTTTTGGGGTTTTTCTTTTAGGCACAGTCTATTTGTCAATACTCTTGACTTAGATGATGGTTAGATCATACTTTATGAAAAATTAATGCAGAATGCCATAAAATTCCAAAAGGTCCACATACATTTTCTTGCAATTGTATAATCAAATTGAAAATTGGTAAATTTATCCTAGATATTCACCATGTCATTTAGAAATCATCTTAAAATACAACAGTAATTTGTGTTTCAGGGCATATAAGGGCTGAGAAACAGAGTCTACTTAGAATTTGGATTAAAGCATTGTAAGATTTTACTCAAGAAAATAATCTATTTTTAATTTTTATCATCAGGGATTTTTCTTTCCTCTCAGTCCTTCCTTTGCATGTCAACATTCATTGACACACATACACACATGCACACATGTAAGCAGAATGCATGGGAGGTAAGAGTTTACTTACAGCTGGTAATTCAGTACATTTAGAAATTATTTTGAATGCTCTGGACCAATTTCCAAAGAAATCAAAAAAATGACATACAGTTTTAATCTTCAGAACTCATTCCTTTTAAAACTATTGAAAACTGATTTTTCCCTTATAACAACTGTTAACTTTAGCGACATCAATATATATCCAGAAAGAAAAACATCTTTAAAGTAGTGCGGTAAAGTGCAGTAATGAAAAAGTTATCTGAAACCATAAAGATCAGGGTTTAAGAAAGTGCTGAATTTGGTTTAACAAAGTGCTCCTTGGGAAGTATAGGGGTTAAAAGCAAGGCTGATCAAAATACATTGGAGTTGGACTCTATAATCCTTTTGGGTACCTTCAAATGTGAGATTATTCTATTCTATTCTATTCTATTCTATTCTATTCTATTCTATTCTATCTTCTATTCTGTTCTGTTCTGTTCTGTTCTGTTCTCTAAAGAGTTGGAATATTTTATAATGATTGAAGAGAAAATGAATTGTGGCAAAATTGAAAGAGGTTAATGTTGAAACCATAGGTACATATGAAAAATCCAGCAAGCAAAATGTGAACTATCTTTATTGCTAAAATAAAAACTAATCCCAAAATTGGGCAAGCATTCTCATACTTGCCATTCTGCAAGACAGAAATAAGATGAATGGCACTTCTTTTGACATCACCTTGAAAAGAAGTCAAACAAGTACTTCTTTAATATGCCCTTTAATTTCAGATTGTCTAATTTGCATAGTAATTAATTAAGTATAGATGGTGCATATCCCCCACAATAAACTTACCATACTAAATTCCATTAGCTTAAGGTGGTTTTATTGGCATTTAAACTAAAGTGGCATTAAATCATAACAGTATTCAACAAGCACACATTTAAAATATTTTAAAGTCTAAGCAACTGTCTGTAAAAAATCTTACACATTCCAAGCATTACAACAACCTTTTCTTCTACTCAGTTAAAACACATTCCAGTCCTAGCAAATACATCCATCACATTTTTGTCCCACTGCATAATTAGCAAAAACCCCCCAAACGCTCTCAATGACAAGAGTGAAATCCATGGGTTTTGTCATAACTTCTAAAATTGTTTTCTCCAAGCCAAAAAAACAAAATTATTTCCTTACTTTTAAGTGTACTTTGCTTTGTATTATGTTACTGGTACACACAAAGGGATACATCATCTTAGATATGGTATTTCCAAGCTGTATCATTATTCTTGTCACTGGAGTGGGATACAACGTAAAAAAAAACCCAAACCTGTCATCTTCTAAATTAATATTGCCATTATTTTTGTACCTAAATTCTTCCTGAAGACCTTTTTGGGGTAATTCTAGTTTGGAACAACATGGTATTAGCTGGTGGAATGCAATGAGAGTATAAACTTGGGTTATGGCTGAATATGCAAAAAAAAAAAAAGGTTATTAACATATAGATGCAATAAATTTTATATCAAGGCCAAATCATCTTTCAGATGGTTGTTTTACCCTGTTAAAACATTCTCCCCAGGATCTAGATTACTCAATATTCTTGACATTTAATCAAGGTTGGGCAACACACCACAAGAAAACCTAAGTGAAATATGTATTGCAGTGATATTTTAGCTTATGTTATCTTCTACTTTCATGAGCTTTTCAGTCTCTCAGCTCTTCCAGTTTACAGGCAGTATTTGATCATTTTCATCAGATTTCCATACCCTTTTTTTTTTAGGGGAAAAAAACCCCAAAAAACAAGCACAAAAATCTTTCATAGTAAATAAGTTATAGCATTACATCCAACCAGAATATCTAAGTATAGAGCACAACCTGTCAAGAAATAGTAACTTTCAAAAACAAAGTGAAAAAATATCCCATAAACCACATGGAAATAAATCTCTTTGAACTAAAAAAAAAAAAAAAAAAAAAAGAAGAAGAAAAAGTAAACCATTAGAGTTTCATAATGCACATCACAGGAGGAACTAGAAATCAAGCTAAAGGTACCTTGAGAATCCTGGTTGAGTTTTGCATAGAATTAATGTTGTACAGAGACGTTCATTTTCATGTCTTTTCATTACAATGTGAGTAAGTAGTCTGCAAGATCATGAACATGTCTGTGTTTTGCAATGGTGTATAATACTGAGACTTTTGAGACTATTATAGTTACATTTACACACTTCAGCACGGTGTAAAGGTGTTAACAGAGTTCCCTACCCCAGTGCAGTGTTAATGCTACTTCATTTAGTTTGAGATTAAGTACATTAGCCTATGCTGCTTTTAACTCTACATGTACTGATGGCATTGCTTTTAGAATAGCTCCAATGGGATTGTGCGGTGTAGGCAGATGTGATAAAAAATAAATAAATCTCTTCCCACTGCATTCAGCTACCCTATTTTTTTTTAATATTCAGTTAATGTCTCTAATATTCAGTTAATGTCTCTAACAGACATTTCATGTCTGTGTATAAAGGCACCTCTTTTTCTCTCCTTTCTCTAGGTTTTCATTCAAGTCTACAGCCTAACTTTCATTTTCCTCATGGTTTCCTCAAAGTTTGGCAGTATTTTGCTTACTCCCAAATTTTTCATTTCCTGTCCACATTTCAGAACAATTCTAGAGAGGAAAGGGAACTTGTGCACCATTGTTTCTTTTACAGGTCAATACATTTGATGATGATAGCAACGATCAACTAAATAATTTGGCTGCAGACATGGCAAACACAGACAGACAAGTCCGTAATTATTCATCAGAATTTTTCCTAAAATACAATGTGTCAGTTTTCCACATCAGAAATTCTTCCACATCAAAGTTTTGAGTTGTTCCAAAAATGTTTATACTCCAAAATATGTCTACAGAAGAAATATCAGCAGAAACTTTCTGCTGTTTCTCCAAAGCTAGTAAAAACTATAACCAAAAAAATGTTTAGTAATATTTTAGACAGAAGAGTCAGTGAAAGCTTATATTTGTTCAATAAGTCTAGAAGGCAGCCAAAATATGCAGTTAAGAACAAAACTGTGTGCAAAGTTATAATCTGGTTTAATTTCTTCCAAAGATAAAGATGGTGCTTCTTAACAAAAATATCATTTTTTTTGGTTTCATTCTTGTTCTCTAGTTTTAAAACATTAGATTTACAGAACCTAAGACTTCATTTCCTCTCAAAGAGTTTGATTTTACCTTAACTGGATCTCGTTTAGTAATAAATAAATTAGAAAAAAAAAGAAAGTGTATAGTGTAAATATTTAAATTGCACTAACATTTTAAGTTTGATTTCATCAGTCAAGAGTGTCTGGCCAAGAAGACCAATGGCATCTTGGCCTCTGTCAGGAATACTGTTGTAAGCAGGAGTATAGGGAGTTGATCACGCCTCTGTACTCAGCTTTGGTGAGGCCTTCTGTCATTTTTTTATAAGTGTAAAATCTTAGAAGACTTTCAACTTTGAATTTATAAAAGCTGAGATTACATATTTTTGATTTCCATGTGTTTTGATACAATCAACTTTTTAAAAAAGTCTTGCCAAGTCTTGCCAAAAAAACATCTTTCCAAAATGCAATACTTGATTTAAGAGAGCATTTTTTTTCACCTAAGAGGACTGGAAGATATATAGACGGATTTTAATGCAAATTCCACCTTCAATCTCACTGACCTGAAAAGAAAAAAGGTGTTAAAAATAACGACAGTATCAGTGTAGAAAACGCTTAGCTCATCCCAACATAGGAGACATAGGAATTGTTTGAGCTTAAACAGAAAAGTCTGCCTCATTTCCCAAAAAGCAGATTAGTAGATACTTCTGCTCAACAGTTCAACAGAGCAATGATCTGCCAACAAGTTTTCATAGATATTTGCTAAGTCTACCTAACCCCCACCCTCCCAAAAAACCTAAGAGAGGATGAGAATCTTAGTATAAGCAATGGCTCAAGTCAATCCCCTGAAAATTTTATTTTTTCTTTCAAACTTCTCTGTATTTTTCAGAAGATTCTATTGTACCATAACATCTGCATTCTGTCTTTATTCTGGATCAGTCACTTCAGAAGTAAAATTTCTGGAGTTTATTTGCACCTGTGTTGATCAAAGTTTATAATTTAAAGAAAGACTTGTGATAAAAATACAAGGCGAGTTTTTTAGAGACCATTCTTCTTAGCAATGGCTTTTTCCCATTATATATATATATTAGTATACAAAACCTAGTCTATTAATTGTTTGCATAATATTTACCTGTAGTGCTCCTCATACTTCATCTACTTAAATCCTTCCTTTTTTTTTTTATTTCTTGTCATCTGGGCCAAGTAGAATTTTTTCAGCTGAGAAGGATATGATGTAACTCAAATGTCAGGTGCTGCACAGAGTGTGGTCTCAGTGAATCTCTTAATTCAAACAAATAATATCAATTACTGAATGGAAGGTTTCATGTAACAATCATGCATGTTAGGAGGTTATAGCAATCTCTCTTACTTCTCCCTGAAACTGAGCAATAGTGCAAAAATCTCTTTTTGCCTTTCAATACTTCACCTTAAGAAAAAGCAGACTTCAGTCTTAAATATTTGAAAATAAATTTTTGTAGCTGATTCCAAAAGTAAAACATATATAGGTCTCAGGATACTTTGTGGTGTTGGGAACCTCCTTCATTGCTGTACATTGGGATTTTTTGTTTTGCATTTTTCATCTATAGAATGGAAATATGGTCACCTTTCTCAAGGACTCTAATACTGAAAATCATGAAAAGTGACATAAGGCAATAAATATTCTTAGAGACAGTACTGCATATTGATCAATGAAAAACTGTGAAAAAGAGAATCTATGTTGTGATTTCTGTAATTTATAATTAGGCATCAATGTGTCCTAGAAGGCTTAAAAATTACCGTGTTTATTTCTGTTATGCAATCATGTTGATTAATAAACCTTAATTACAAAATATAACACTCTGAATAATTGCTCAAATAGCAATTCTCTCAAGTTTCTATGATTTTTACTTTTCAACTGAAAATATTGCTTTCTTTTACTGGAGGCTACAAGAAGTATTATTATAATGTTACTGCTTCAAGATATATAGTAGCATGGTTTTGGCTTAACAAGGGTATGTGCTTTGCTTGAGATTTATATTAACATTCTAAGTTTCACATTTTATTTTCTGATTATTACTATGTCTAATTACCATACTTATTTGCATATTGGTGCTATTGATCAGTTAATTACATTAGTTAATAAATTTGTTACATGTTCCACAATACATGTAAATACCTATGCTGCTGATGCACTTTCTCCACCCCTCTTTTGAGCTTTTTAATACATTTTTTTCTCAGAAGGAGTCAATTGCAGAAGGATACGGAGATGTGTAAATCTGAGCTAGGTACCTTTGTTTCTGAGATCAATAGGCACAGAGAAGATGTTTTGGAATATTGTTCCTCTCTTTTAATGAAGACATTTACAATCAGCTAAAGTCACACAATGCCCTCAATGTTTCCATTTCTTTACACGGAAAATAACAAGAGAATGAGTTTCAGATACAAGCATTTATTGGACAGGATGAATTATTACTCAGTGATGTAGCCTTCCACTTTTCTTCCTATTTAATAAAGCTACTGCTTTGGAACTACACCTTTGTTTTCTTCAGTAATTCAGGTACATTGTAGGAAGTAGATTCTAATAGGATTTTGAAGTACCTATACTCATACTACGATGATTCTATTCAGTTTACATTACATTTCAATTAAAAAAAAATTACAATTTTGCAGATCTCTGCAGTTCTGCTTGCAGTAAAATAGTTAAATAAAACCATCATATTTTTACTTTAAAAAAATCCATATTAATATTAACTTGATTAGAATATTCATTATTAGACTTCAATTTTGTTACCTAATGTATAACTTCACTCATGGCAAAAAAAAATTCTTCCTATGAAAAAAAGCACATCAGAAAGTGCTGGTCTTAAGAAGAGTTTTCCTCATTACTCGAGCTGGTGTTGGAAGATAAGAAGGTCTTGCATTTTCCAGTAGGCTTTGGGGCTTTACCCCTACACAGATCAACAGGGTTTTTTTATTATCTCTTTATGACAAGAAATCAACAGTTATCTTCAACAGTTTTGATCAGGTGCTATTTCTAAGGTATCAACAGCAAGATGCAATTTAGTTCCAGTGAGGAAAAAACAAGTAAATAAATAAATAAACAGAAATTTAATATTCACTGATTGCTAACAATATCAGATCCCTTTCCTCTAATTGTGCATCTCTGTATGAATTTTCATCACGTAAATAATTACGCATAGTTATTCGTAGTTTGGATGCGATGTTTCATTTCTCTCGCATCTTGCTCCTCAGAAGTAGATAACAACAGATTTTCAGGGAATTAAAATAAGAAAAAGGACTAGCAAACCCTACAGTATATCGAAAGTAAGCAGCATAGAGACATCTATGCTGATGTGATTTTCCAAATCATCATATATACTTGCTGATGAACATAGTTCCATAATGTTTTTCAAATTCTCTCTGGAAAAGAATTAATCTTAAATTTATGTCCTGTGTGATGATCTTTGGCAGTAAACCAGATTCTGTTAAAGCATTTATTTTTTATTTTAAATGTTGATGCTCCCAACATTTAATGATGTCCTCTTTTCTTTCTTTAACAAGAAGCAATAGTCACTAATTCTGAATTCAATGTTTACATACCATTCATAATTTTGCAGATCTCTAGTACATATCTTTGTTTGCCTCAATACATTATTCATGGGACAGAAAAATTCTCATTATATATTGTACCAAATGATACTTTTTTTCACATTGAAATTTTCACTTTATGGGGTAATATAGCCTAAGGTTATTTTTTCCTCATACTATTTTATCCTGGTAAAAGGCATTAAAGTTACGCTAATAAACCTTCAAGAAAATTACTAGAACTTGCCTACATATTCACTAAGCAGAAATTAATAAGAAATGATTTTGCAATTTAAAATATTTGACATACAGAAGTAATTCAGAGTGGAAAGAACTTTGTTCTTCTGAATTTAACTTTGTCTTGTTAAAAAAAAATGCATCTCTTCGTTTTCAGAAGACACACCTTACCTTCTGTCTTCAGTCTTTCACAGAATCACAGAATGTCAGGGGTTGGAAGGGACCTCGAAAGATCATCTAGTCCAACCTCCCTGCCAGAGCAGGATCACCTACAGTAAGTGTATTGGGTTCAGCTGAGATAGGGTTAATTTTCAGTGGGGTTTGGGTTAGCCGAGGGTAGCTGGACCAAACTAGTCAACTAGCCAAAGGGACATCATGCTCCGGGTATACAGAGGGAGCTGGTCGGGGTGGGGTTCTCTCTCTTTCCGACTCTTGGTCCAGGCACGTCGCTGGCTTCTGGGTGGTGAGATCCGTGTTACATGTTACTCACGTTATATCTGGTTAAACGTTACTGTTATTTCACTGTTATTGTTATCATTTATGTTCACCATTAAACCAAACTGTTTTTTATCTCAACCCCACAAGGCTCTGCCTGCGGCTCCTTTCAGGTTCTTCCCCTTACTCTCGGTACGGGGAAGCGAGCAAGGGAGCGAGCATGTGGTCTTTTTGTTTCCTTCCCACTGGTAACTCAGCTAGAACCATGATGGCAGGTCACACAGGAAGGTGTCCAGATGGGTTTTGAATGTCACCAGAGAAGGAGACTCCACAACCCCCCTGGGCAACCTGTGGCAGTGCTCTGTCACCCTCACAGGGAAAAAGTGTTTTCTAATATTTTTGTGGAACCTCCTATGTTCCAGCTTGTAGCCATTGCCCCTTGTCCTGTCATTGGACATCACTGAAAAGAGCCTGACTCCATCCTCCTGACACTCCCCTTTGACATATTTATGAATGTTAATGAGGTCACCCTTCAGCCTCCTCTTCTCCAAGCTAAAGAGCCCCAGCTCCTTCAGCCTTTGCTCATCTACTCTCTGTTCTTATTGTGCTTCCCACACAAACTTCCTTTAGTATTTCAATCAGCTATTCAGTTGTAGGCCCTAGCTGTGGGGGGGGGGGAGTTGTGGGGGGGTTCGTATTTTGTTTTGTTTTGTTTTTTTTAAAAAAAAACCGGTATATTTAAAAAATTGAATTTTGGAGGAGATTTTTGATTCAAATGTCTGTATAGGATTTCCAAAATCATCCAGTCAGGAGAGAATGGAAAGATGATTGCTAACAAAAATAACTAAAACTCATCTTGAAGGTGAACTAGATGCATAGAAGATAGGTAGCAGAAAATTGTCCCACGGACTTTATTCCTCCCCACTATTCACTTTTCCCATCTGGTTCCCCAAAGACAGCCTCATGAAGGAATAAAGTGGGAAAGCTCCCAGTTCCTGGAACGTGCAAAACTGTCTCATGTATTTGTAGATACCATGAGGCAGAATATAATACATTTAGCATGCTTAATGGAGTATGCAATCAAGATACTTAAAATCTTTCATGCAGCAAACTGTCTCTAATCAAAAAAAGTTGCATAAATTATTTTCATGATTCAGTTCCATGGGAAAAAAATGGGATTTTTTTTTATGGCAATTGATTGACCCTTTTCTAGAGTGTCACAAAGAATAGACCACAGGTAAAGAACGTTGTAATGAACAATCAAGAAAGCAAAAGAAAACAATGAAAGGAAAGAGAGGCAAATGAAAGGAGAGAGAGGCAAAGGTTTGGCAGAGTATAATGATACTTGAGAAATTTAAACATTAAGTATGCATAAATGAATAACAAGGATCAAGTACCACAGAGCTTTTTCAATAAGAATAATACTACATACAAATTAGGAAAGAGAAAAGATGGTTAAGAGCAGATGACAGTTTTATGTCAAAAGAAAGGAAAGCAGTATAATCCAATTACTTTGTATGTAGTGTAACAAAATCAGAAATGCACGTGTTTAATTCAATGTCGGAGTTTTTTTGAAGAATAGAATGAAAATACATGCGTATCCCAGCATAATTTTCATTATTTTGCATGAGGATAAGAATAATATTAATATTTGACTTGCATCAGGGAAGAAGTGATGCAACATTAAATATTAACACAAACAGTTTGAAAATAAACTACAGACATGATTTTTAAAAAATAAATAAATCAGTAATACTTGGACAAAATATGTCTGGGAAAAAAAACACGTTGTAATACTTCTGATAAGAATCACCGTATTTTCTGAAATAACACTTTTCTAATCTTATAGTGTAATATTTGAGACAACACTGCATATTTAGCTAACTTCTATGTTTAGATAATTAGCTGTCTAGCTCCCTGATTCTATCAGAGCTTTATTTCAGTGGTGCTTCTCATGACAGTCTGTTATTCAATGCTCTTTGTGAAACTGGGGCTGTGAAGATACAAAGTTTCCAGACGGGTTTCCAAATTTGGCTTTCCTAGTTGATATGATTTGGACTTTGGGATAGGTTCAGTTTTGTTTGAAAAGAAAGATAAATTAGTTAAAATGCCATAGTCCAGCTTCCATCTGGTGGAAGATACAAGGAAAATGGGGAATAACTTTATACATCAATAGAAGGAGTTTGTAAAAACCGATGAATGAATTCCTGCTGACACAAAGAAATTTACTCACTATAATAATGAATTCATTTTTTTTATTTCAGTTCCTTTCAGGAATAAATACCAAGAAAGAAATGAGGAAGTTAAAAAAAAAAAGTGCAATTTGAGTTCAGAGACAAATATGTCTGACATGTTCAGAAAATGGGACTTGGATAAATATGCAAAAAGTGCTTAATTTTTTTATAGAATTTAATTTCATCATATTGGTCCAAACTAGCTCATTGATTGAAAGTCTAAATCACCCCTATAAACATATAGATATAAATTTACTAATAAATCCAAAGAGAAACTGAAAAAAAAAAGGATGATCATATGGCTTATCTTTTTGGTCAAAATATTGAAAAATCTTATGATGTTGTTGTGGTTTGAATCTGGCCGGCCGTCAGATACCCACACAGCCGCTCTCTCACTCGCCTTCACTGCTAGACAGGGGGAGAAAATATTTCCAAGGGCTCAGGGTTTGAGATAAGGACAGGGAGATCACTCTCATTTACTGTCCCGGGTAAAACAGACTTGATTTTGGGGAAATTAATCACATTTATTAAGAGAACAAATCAGAGAGGAGTAATGAGAAGTGAGAAAGAGCAAACAGATCTAAACAAGCAGAACACCTTCCCCCCATCCTTCCCTTCTTCACGGGCTTAACATCAATCCCGGTTTCTCCACCTCCTCCCCTGGAGCGGCGCAGGGGGACAGGGAATGGGGGTTACGGTCAGTTCATCCGACGTTGGTTTCACCTCTTCTTCACTCCGGGGGAGGACTCTTCACTCTTCCCCAGGGCCATTGTGGGGTCCCTCTCATGGGAGACAAGGTTCATGCTCTCTTCTCCAGCATGAGTTGTCCCACGAAGGGCAATTCATCACAAACTGCCCAACGGGAGACAGCTCACGAGGGGCAGCCCACCCCTCGTGAGTCTGAGGTGCAGTCTTTCAGGGGAAGCTGCTCCAGCGTGAGTCCCCCGCAGCGTCCCAAAAGTCCCACCAGCCAACCTGCTCCAGCGTGGGCATTCCCTCTTCCAAAGGCTACAGGTTCTGGCAGCGACTTGCTCTGATGCGGGCTTCCCACGGGCTACAGTCCCCTTTCAGGCATCCACCCACACGGCGTGGAGTCCTTGGTGGACATCTACACGGTGATCCTCACGGTGGACATCTACACTCCACCCATGGGCTGCAGGGGGACAACCTGCTTCACCATGGTCTTCACCACGGACCTGGGGGACTCACTACTCCTGCGGCTGGAGCTCATCCTCCCCAGCCTCTTTCTTCACTGACCTTCATCTTCACAGATTCTCACTCCTCCATCTCTGTGCCAGCTATTATGGCACAGTTCTTTTTCCCCATTCTTAAATATGTTTTTCACAGAGGCGTTCCTCTCCTATCACCTTACTGATAGACTCAGCCTTGGCCAGCGGCAGGTCCCTCTTTGTAGCCGGCTGGCATTGGCTCTATCAAACCTGGGGGGCTTCTAGCATCTTCTTGCAGAAGCCACCCTGCAGCTCCACCACCCGCTACCGAAATCCGGCCAGGTCAAAGCAATACAGATGTAAAGATAACATATTGCCTTACTCACCTAAATAAATGAAAGTTGTATGAATAGACTCTAAGAGAAAGTTTATTGAATCCATTTACACATATAATGCAATTGTTTTCCAATAAACAGGATACCACATTTTGATTCTTTCTGCTAAAATGACATACTGAGAGTGTGGTCAATTAACAACAGATTTCAGTTGCACAGGACATATCAACATATGTTGATTGCAAGAAATATATACTTTTTCTTTCCTATTACATTGGGGTTTTTTTCTTCCTAAAGCTTTCTGTCTGGAGTACAGGCAAACTTTTTGATGGGTTTTTCTGCACACACCCTAATAAAATAAGATTTCATTAACTCTGTCTTACAATGATGTAACTTCTGTCACTCTAAAAATCTAGAACTAATAGGAATGCAAATAAAAATGTTGACCATTACATAGGTACTGTTAAGTTCAATTTGTGAAATTAATGATGTCGGAAATCAAACAGAAAAGAATAGGTGCTAAGTGGACAAAATTTTGGCATACTAGTATAGACAAGACTTCAGTTTCATTGCTGGAAAATCATCTGAGAGTACCCATATGTAATATCAAGGTTACAGTGAACAAGGTGAAGAAGATGAACTGTCTTGTTAAAGAAATAGTATATAAATCAAACAAGGTAGTACAACTACGATTGTATACTGCAGTATTTATATGTCACACTGAGTAGCGTATATAAGGCCGGTTATCATACCAAAGCAAGAAATACAGTAGTTGTGCTTGAAAATGTCAGGTATCAAAGATTTACAAGTGGTTGAAGAAATTGATTCTGTTTTGATAGACAAAATGCCCTAAATGGAGTTATTTAGATTATGAAATGCAATGATGAAAAATATTCCAATAACTTTTGAATAACGCTGACAATACATCCGTATATAAATATATATACTTATATATATGACACTGAATGTGATGATTTTACTATCTACCAACTCCAGACAACATCACCTCTGCTGCTTTACACTGTTTCAATCTCAATTCAGCCTTAAAACTTCAGCTACTGATATACATTGGCCCAAAATGAGAAATAATAAATTTAACTGCTGGTCTGTTAGAAGTGTTGCATTTGGATACATTTAATTTGATGCTTTTCCTTTCTTGCTTCTATCAGTGTATTTCCTGTGTAGTGATGTCTTATAAGGCAAAGCAGGCAAAGCAGAAAATTAATATATGGAGTTAATAATTCCTTTAATGTTGTCAACTTTAGAACTTTAGAACTTTATCATAAATAATTTTTATAGAAAAAAAAGATGATGGTATCAGATTAACACAAAATATATAATTAACACACAAAACATGTCAGCGTATAAATAATATTTAATTAGATCATATTTTCAGAATAACAGTAGAAATATATCTATCCACATACTATTACTATGAAAGTTTGTATTAACATTGAAATCAATCATATTTTGCATAGGAGAATCTGAGATAAAAAAAATGAATTCAAAAGTTTTATTTATGTCTGTAAGTGAAATTCTTCATTTTCAAAGTAGATCAGTTCATGGAGTGAAAATTGAGGGGTTAAAAAGAATTTTCTTTTGGCTATCTGGTTTAGACAGTTACTAGACCATACAGTAAGCTACTGCTCATCTAAAAAGTAGCTGCATAAGTTTTCATTTCCCTTATTCTAATCTCTCTTTAAGACTTTAGATTCCTATAGATCTTTAGTACTGTGAGATTTCTTATTTAATGTTGAGAATTTTAGAACTTTCTTAGAACAATATGCATAGTTTACAGTGCAATACAACTAAATTATAAATGACTTCTTTTATTAGTAAGGGAATAGCAGATGCCTATTTTTTAAAGTTCCATGTATTTTTAACTGTAAAATGAGAAATCCAGCAAATAAAAGGTGGAAAATGAAATGTAGCCTTTCTTCCATAACAAGAAAATGGAACAAATCCTTGCCCTTCTCATTATTTTTCACTGCTGTGACAGCAAAAGGCTTAGCCAATATCTTGAGGGGTAATACAATGCAGAAGGAATCCTTGAAAAGACAGCTGTTGAATCAATCAAAGCCTCACCTCTTGTCACTAATGAGATTATTGTCTAGAATTAGGGGTTTTTTTTTCTCTTTAAAGGGAAGTAACCCACTCTATTGCAGACACCTCACTCTACCCTCTTAACATATTCATGAGGTAGCTGGGTGAAGCCAAGAGCTGGCATGAACATATTCCTTTGGTCAGTCCTTTCTGGGAATTTAGTACCAGTGAAAATGAAATTTTTCTATCCCTTAGAGATCTTCTGCTGTACTGAAGGAAAAAAGTGTTAATTAAATTAGGGTGTGTTTTTGTCTAAAAGCACCTTTAAGCCTCCTTTAGGGATAAGAGTTATAGAATCACTGTTTGAAAAGGAATGTCTGGAGGCCATCTTGTCCAACTCCCTGCTCAAGCAGCAACACCTACAGCTGGGTATCCAGGACCGTGTCTAAACACATTTTGAGTATCTCCAAGGTGTGACAGTCTGTAACCTTCCTGGGTAAACTGTGCCAATGCTCAGTCACACTCACAGGGAAAAAAATGTTTCCTGATATTCAGACAAAACCTCCTGTGTTTCAGCCTGTGCCCATTGCCTCTTGTGCTGTCACTGAGCACCATTGAAAAGGGCCTGGCTTCCATCTTATTTACACTCTCCCTTCAGGTATTTACATACATTGGTAAGTTTCCTCCCTGAGCCTTCTCTTCTCCAGGTTAAACACTTCCAGCCCTGCCAGCTTTTCCTCATATGTGAGCTGCTCCAAACCAGTCATCATCTTTGTGGCCTTTCGTTGGACTCTCTCCACTATGCCTTTATCTAGTCCTGAGTGCTGGACTCAGGACTCCAAATGTGGGTTGTCCAGGGCTGAGTAAACAGGAAGGATTGCCTCCTACTTATTTGTTTGGATGGACGACTCTTGAACTTGGAGGTGGTGATGCTTGAATATTAAGCTGCTTTCTTAGGCTTCTACTTCCTTCCAGGGCCTTATCACATGGTACTGTTCCAGGCAGACCTTTGAGCAGGCTAAAGTCTCCTCTTCTGAATTTCTGTCTTATGAGCTTGCTCTTCACCCTTCTCCCCTCCCTCAGGTTCTTGGATTCCACCATCTCCTGGTCACTGAAGCCTAAGTTTCTTCCAGTCTTGACATGTCCAACAAATCCTTCTTTCTTTGTGAGTATGACTTCCAGCAGGCCACCTTCTCTCTTTCACTCCTCCATCCCTTGGTTTATCATCAGTGATCTCCAGAAACCTCCTGGACTGCTTATGCTCTGCTCTGCTGTCCTTCCATCAGATGGTGGGGTAAGTAAATTCCACCATGAGGATCAGGGCCTGTGAACATGATGCTATTTGTGTCTGTGTGTATGAGGTCTCATCTATTTGTTCTTCTGGCCAGCTGTCCTATAGCAAACAAGCACTTTAATGTCAAATATATTAGTCTGCTCTGTTCTACTATAGTGTCTGGAAACAAGTTTCCAGATGTGACTTGACCCACATTTCTCTTTGAGAAGAGTACCAGTAAACTAAACAAGGAGAGTTGTAGCAATAACTTCAAACTTTAATTAAATGAGTGTTCTGGGTAAGGGAAGAAAAAGGTGGTCTAAAATCTGCTATTTAAAGAAAAATAGACAACTATTGGAGTATAATTTTCTTCTTGTCAAGTTAGAGTTTTCAGATTATTTAGTTGTTTTTCTGGATTTATCTAGGAAAAAAATATAAGACACGAGACTTACAAACTGTTTTCAGAGGTGGAAAGATCATTGCTTTCAGCTCTCAGTCACCACTCAGTTACAAATTTCCAAAATATAGAAGCAATAGGTGAATTCTTTAAGTCCTAATTAGAATGATCACATGGACTTCTCAGGTACTAACACCTATGTTTAAAATCTGTTGTTTTCTTATCTGTTACTTTGGAATAAAAATCAGTGAGTATACTTGAGGAGTCTGTAGAGAAATTAAAAGATAGTAAAAGGTGTTAATTGGTGCATGGCGTAGGTGCTTGAAATCATCCTGGCTACCCCTCTGGAATATTGGAATGCAGTAAAAAATGATTTAACAACTTTATGAGAGACTTTTTCACTTTTGCAAATCCTTTTATAGTGAGAAAATAATTTTCTTCCATGTAGCAACTTTTTCCTGGATCCATACCTTTATCTGGTTGCAGTCTGCCGTCATCTATGCCACTTCTATAGAGTAAAGGATTTTTCCCCTTTATTGCCTAACCCAGAAAGAGGTATCAGTTTTAGAAAAGATTTTCCATAGAAAGAAGACACTTTGGCAGAGGGTACATCTGGATACAGTACTGTAACGTAAACTAGTTTAGCTCTTGTTATTGCAATTAATTTCAACTCAATATCCTATGTGAGTGCTTTATTCATGAACATTCCTCCCAGTTCTCTTCTATTCAGAGAAAAACAGAAGTGAATGAGTAAGTCAAATGAAGATCCTAAACTGACAGACTTAGTCATTGATGCTAACCTTTATGAACCCTATAGACTCCTTTTTAAATAACAGTTCCTTAAGGAGACGTAAGCCAAAGTTACGATCCCTTTTAGAAGGGACTATTTACTACAGACATTGGAAGAGAGAATTATTTTTTTCAGTGTTTGGGATTTTCTTGTAAAACAGTATTAGGTTAGAATGACAGAAAAAAATCCACAGTCATCAATTTTATTATCTAATGTGTGAACCTGGATTGCTAAAGATAGACTTTTAAATATACATTTAGAAAAGAAATTAGTTACTCATCCACTAAACAAGTCATCTTGTCATAGAAGGAGGTCAAAGTTAGTTAAGCAGGACCTGCCTCTCGTGAATCCATGCTGACTGGGCCTGATCACCTGGTTGTCCTGTACATGTGCTGTGGTTCAAGATGACTACGAAAAAGAACCACACGGTCTCCAGCTCCAGCTCACTCCTCCCTTCCCCCTCCAATTCCACAGTGATGTGGAGGGAGACAATTCAACTGAAAAGGCTCAAGAGTTTGAGATTAAGGATAAGGAGTGTAATAATCTACCATTTAAGATGATGGGTAAAGAACCAGAGAGACTTGGGGAGAAAAACATAGATTTAGTTCACCACCACTATTTATGAAGTAGGATAGTGAGAGGAATACATCAGTAAATATGATCTGATCTTAAATACATTTTGCTCTCCTCCCACCCCTCCCATCTTCCTGGCTACTTTCTTTCCCCCATTAGTGCAAGGGGTATAGGGGGTGCAGTCCATCTGAGATTTACTCATCATCTGTGGCAGCTCCACCTTGAGAAAGAGGACTCCTCGCAGTCTTTCCTTCCTGCCTCATGGGCCACCCCACCACCTCTCCTTCCTCACCTATCCCTTCTGAAGAGTTCATAGCCACTCAGTGCAGCACTCTAGTTGTGCAAGTCTTCGCACCATATTTCTGTGGTGATATAATTTTCTTGCTGCACAATTCCGGCTCTTCCTTTTAGATGCTTAGATGTTTCTTTCAGCGCATTGTTTTTCTCTGGTACTAAGAATTTATTACAGAAGCTATAAAAAACTGTGATATTAAAACAACATTGTGTATTTTGATAAATTCCTTATGTGTCATTTGTTAAACTTGGAAACATTGTACAGTCTGGTTTTGATATCATCTGGATCACTACAGCTCTGCTAATCCCAACAGCAGTTATTTTAGGTTTATCTTATAGAAAGAAATTTATAAACTACAATAATTATGATATTTCCTAGTACAGGAACAAAAATAATGAAGAACGAAATTAGTGACAATTATATAATCTCTTGTTTGATGAGATAACTTGATCTATTATTAGCAAAAAGACAAAATAGGAGTAAGACACAGTACACTAAAGTAATTTAAGAAGAAAAACTGTATATGTATAAATTATAGTTATTGATTTTAAAGTTAATAAGTGAAATTTTGCACATGATGTGAAACATTTGAGCTGGAGATTATAAGCACAGCATGTTATGAAAACTAGTTAATGAAATTAGGACTCACTTTTATAAATCTCTGAATATGCATAGTGACACATCATAAAATTAATTACGGTAACCAAATGACTTGACTGATTTCACTCTTAACAGTTTCAATAAATTAGAAGTTCAAAATCTACTCATAACAGTGGAGAATAATAAATATACTTTGAGCTCTTGAGAGATATTTCTGAAAGAATATTGCAAGCTGGCTAAATAATGCTGAAAGAGTATAATGATCTCACTTTTTACAGAAATTTTAGAAAAAAAAATATCCCGAGAGGAAAAAGAATTACTTGCTGTTATCGTCTGTGCTCTTAACACATTGCCTCATATACAGTGTGTTTCTCTGGGGGTGACTTCCTCTTATTTGTGGCAGACTAAAATGGTCCTGCAATTTTTTAGCCACAGTTCTATATGAGGGAAAAAAAGCAATCGAGTCTTCCTCCCAGCCACACCCACCACATTTAATTTTCTTTTGACCATGGAAACTATCCTTAATGATGCAGAATAGTAGGTGGAGGAGGCAGAGTCCACACATCTTCAGTAACTGCTGTCAGAGGATAAAAATAAAAAATAAAAATTTCAGTAACCCATTTTTAAACTTAACAACATTTCTTCCAGAGAGCTTCACTTTTTACAACAGTCTGAAAACCCCCCTGAGGAGACAGATTGAATGAAGTGTATATTTAGTTGAATGCAGACTGAAGCACTTGCTTTCCCAGTATTTCCCATTGGTACTGCAAGGACAGAGGAGAAGGAATTAATGAGGCTGTGCACTAAACTTCATGAAGAAATCTAAGAGATTGCAAGGAATGCCATAAAGGTTAGAGATTTAAGAAATGTGAGAAATTCATCATCAAGCAAGTGTGTAACTTTTACCTGTTTCAGATCAAACTACCTCAAGCTGTTATTTATGTATATAATCACATGCTCTGCCTGGCATAACAGAATGACATGGATGATAACTATTTGTTTTCTTTTAATAGTTATAATAAGGACAGTGAAAGAAGCTTTTTTCTTTCTTTCAGTAATACCTTGTATGTTTCTACTTAAGTCTCAAGGCTACTTTAAATTTATCAATGACACTAAAATGTGAGAGATCTCTAATGCCAGTATGCAAAGCCCTCCTAATCAATATAGAGGTTTTGATGACACTAAAAAGTAAAATCTTACAGACAGCAAGAACTGGTGGGGCAAGTTGTTCTCTCCCTGACTTTCTGTTACCACAAAATTTTAGTGCGATGGTGACCAGGCCTCTGGATGGAGGAGGATAAGTTTTGAAAGGACCCTCTGAAATTGTGTTGGAAGGAATCAACATGGAAGAAATGAGCACTGTGCTGTACGTCATAAAGAAATGAGTAAAAGGCTAGATAACATAATCTGGACTACAGACAAAGAGTCCATCAAGAATCTGTGGGAGGAAGAGGAAATAAAGGAGAATTTTCAACCAGCAAAGGAGTTTTTACCTAGGTAGTGTGTATCCTAGCACACAATTTATCCTTATTATGACAGTCCATAGGTCATAAAAGTAATTCCTAGGAGAGGAAAAAAATACATAAACTTGAAGATAAAACACACTCCTAGGTGTGCAAGACTCAATCAGACACGTAATTATTATTGTCAAAGACCTGCAGGTTCCAGTTTGTCAGTGGTGCAGAAGACACAGTATAGCTAATGGTAGCAACACTGACCCAAGGTTTAATTTTTTTCATAAGATTCAACAGGCTGTTTATAAACAAAATGGGAACTTTATGGGAACTGTCTTTAACCTGAAAAGCGATAACTGTTTTCAGCACAATCATTTTCCATGTTCATTTGCAGAAATTTTGTTCAAAAAAGATGTAGGAGTCCTACCTATGGACAGTAAAGAACAAAGATAATATGGAAATATGCAGAATGCGGCTTCTCTTGAGCTAAACCAGCAAATTCTGAAAGACGTATGCTATTGGAGTCTGTAACCATTTCTATTTCTTGTTCTGAACTCTTTATCAAAATGTTTACTCTTTCGTCAGCACTGAAGACATCTTTTCCTCTCTTTCTCTCCAAATAGAAAATATAAATATTAAGAAATCCCAGGAAAGCTTTAAGGTCTGTTTCTTTAAATTATTCTTTAAAATCTTATGGTGTACCAAATCTATAGCTGATGCATGCTTTTGCTAAGGTTACTTAAGAATAACTATGATTCGTTCTTTTATTTTAGCTCTTTTTTTCTTTGCCTATATTCTTATGTTTTGCAAATATATTGAGCTGAGCTAACTTCCACTTATATTTTTAAGCATAACTGGTAGAGGGTCTGCTATTGTGTTTTGGCATGGTCTTTTTTTGTGCTTAGGAAACTGTCATTGCAAATATTCTATATTATGGAAAGATGAGTTCTAAGAATTATTTTCTATGATGAATTCAAAAAAATACACAGCCTCTATGCCACTTTTTCCAGTCCCATAGAAGACCTATATTCAAAACCCTTATAAAGTTCTAACAGGAACTAAAAATGCAGAGCAATGAGTAATTCCTTGATGTTCTCTGACTTTCTTTCTTGCTCCCTTTTTCTCATCCTTCCATCAATATTTAAGAAGCATGTAAAAGGACAAAGTCAATAATCAAGTAGAAAGGGTTTCAAATGCAAGTTTCTCCATATACTAATTGTATTTTTGTTGTGGGAATTTCTACAAAATGAAATTTTTGACCAACATTGTCAGGAACATAGTTAATCTTTATACTGACTTGAAATCGGATTCTTTAATTTCAGCTTCCTCATTTCACTCTGCTTTACTCCATTCTTACTTTATGTTAAATACATATTGTTTATATATTTTAATATTGTATTTTTTAATCTTTTTCCCCATGATCTTGAAATACTTGTATACATTTCATAGAAATATAGAAAGTTCATGCTAAAATCATTGTACACTGGTGTTCTCAGAATCATAGAAATTAAAATAGGAAGAGACACATTAAGATAGGTACAAATTATACTACTAGTAAAGTTGAGATCAGTTTACAAAATCCCACAGTTGCTTCTACCTTCCAGAATAAATGTCCTACTCAAAAGTATTTCATAAAAAAAGTATGGAAAGTGCATGAGGACCATTTTTTTCCCAAGTTCCTGTGACAGACAATTGGGCACACCTCTTAAAGAACTAATGAGGAGAGGAGAGGAGAGGAGAGGAGAGGAGAGGAGAGGAGAGGAGAGGAGAGGAGACGAGACGAGACGAGACGAGACGAGACGAGACGAGACGAGACGAGACGAGACGAGACGAGACGAGACGAGAGAGAAGGCATGAAACTATGCAGGTCAATATCCTTCAACATGAGCCAGTTTGCACTGTTCTCCTGTATAGTCAGAAGGAACTGAATGTCCTTAAAGTTAAAAGTCCTTCTGAAATTCTTCTTGGTGTAGCATCTATCTGCTGTGCTCTCCGGATTATGTCTGTGCGAAAAGAGTTTAACATAGAATCATAGAATGTTAGGGATTGGAAGGGACCTCGAAAGATCATCAAGTCCAATCCCCCTGCCAGAGCAGGGACGCCTAGATTATGCCACACAGGAACGTGTCCAGGCAGGTCTTGAATGTCTCCGGAGAAGGAGACTCCACAACCTCTCTGGGCAGCCCGTTCCAGTGTTCCGTCACCCTCACTGAGAAGAAGTTTCTTCTCGAGTTTAAGCGGAACCTCTTATGTTCCAGTTTCAGCCCATTACCCCTTGTCCTAACATAACCTAGGTTATTCACCTTAGTCAATACTTAGTCAAGATGTAAAGATTTATTTCTTTTAATCTTCAGCTACAAATCAGTCTGGTTATTTTTTGC
This sequence comes from Trogon surrucura, assembly GCA_020746105.1. NCBI lineage: Eukaryota > Metazoa > Chordata > Aves > Trogoniformes > Trogonidae > Trogon > Trogon surrucura. The sequence continues at coordinate 38,221,071 of CM036617.1, forward strand.
TGCTTTCATGTAAATTCCTTACAATTTCTCACTATCTTTTTGGTAATGTAGTACCCAGAATTGAATACAAGAAGTTTAAAAAGCTTTCAAATAGCTACATTATTATTATTGTTGTTGTTGTTGTTGATGTTGTTGTTGACATTGATGTTATTGTTGACATTGATGTTGTTGTTGTTGATGTTGATGTTGTTGTTACAAACACTTTATATTAGATAGTTTTAGAGCTGCCAGTAATCTTGAGAAACAGAACATTCAGGAAACATCTACAAAAACATTGTACAAAGGCATTTTTAACACCTTTCATACTAATATGTTTAGGATGTGACAGATGTGAAATCTCTTTGACTCAAAGAGTATTTCAGTGACTTTGGGTAGCCCTTGAAGGCTGGAAGAACAGCCGTGAGCCTGGCATGATTTAATTTTCCTATGCATCTGCTCTACAGGCAAGCTGCAGTCAGTTTCTAGAAGTGCCTAGCAATGCAACGAGTCTCCTATACATTCTCTATCAAGTCCTTTACATTCTCCTATACATACAGTCTCCTATATATTCTCTATCAAGCCCTCTACCAAACATCTAAGACATTTTCTGTTTTTTTTTCAAGAAAGTTGTATTCTCACCAGTGCGTTATGTATACCTTCTGGCTAATAGGCCTTCCACAAAACTCTTATGAAAAATACCCAAAGTGTTGGCAGAACGTTAATTGGAAAGGACATTTGTAAGATGAGTACTGTTTTACTGTACTTTTACTTCTAAGATTCAAGCAAGAGATTTAGTTGATCAGCTTCCTGCTCTAAGGAAAGGTTGTGGTACTTCTATTCTAACTGTTTGGGGTAGAATCATGGCACCAGCTGGTAACTGAGTAAACACCAAAATGCGAGGGACAGTGCTACGGGTCAATATGGTATACAGCAATCCTCTGCAAGCAGTTAGCATGAAAAGGATTGCTATGTAAGCATAGTTGAGATACGACAATGAAGCCTGAGACTACCCAAACTGCTGGATGCTGCAATAAGTCTTGAAAATGTTTCTGTAAGCATATAAACTGACAATTCCTGAAGAAAGGTTTGTTGCAAGGTAGTGAAGGTATAAACTGAATGAGTCTGTGAACATGAAATGTAACAGGACATTGCATTCTGAGAACAGTAGACGCAGGTAGTCTCAGTATCACTAAGACTGCCAAATAGGGGCTTCAAGATAAAGAATATCAAAAACCCATGTATAGAAAATCAGTGTTAGTTGGATTATTTCTGAAAGAGTTGGGTTGCATATGCTCTAGGTTTCAACACACCATCAAAAAGGAAGAGAAAATTGCTTTGAACATTATTCAGTGTATGGTATGAAGTGTGCTTCTGCTTCTTTTCACAAACTGTTGGAAAATCAAGTAATGCTATTAAAGTTCATGAAGTTAAGCATTGACAAACATAAAAACTGTTTAATGAGAATCCATCCCTAAGTATTAAGTTTTTACAGAAACTTTACTGTGTATCTGTACCTAGAAAATATACACAAATTTGACTGTGACAAAATCAGTGACAGGAGAGCAAGAGTTTATGGAGTGTGTTGTAAAAAACAGTCATGACATTCCTGCCTGTTGATGTACACTGCAAGTAAAATTGAAGTGAGAATTTTCAGAATTGGCATTTGCCTGGGTTGTAATGTAAAACTGAATCTCAGAGATAAAAAAACCCTACTTATCAGAATGTTCTTCTGAATTTAAGCTGATCCTGTACCCAATAATCCAGATCAATCAAGGTACATACAGTTCCTGGAATTATAGCTAGGGATTTTGGTCAGACTTTTTCATTGGGAAAATATAGTTTTAACATTAACATGATGTGATATTAGCTAATCGGAAATGTAATTAGCGTTTACTGATAATTAGGTGCATATGTCAACAGTAATGGCTCCAGGATTGATTTCTTCTTGTGAAGAGTTGTGATTACATGTGGCTACTTACTGCTATTTTCTAATATGATGCATGGAAAAAGCCCATAAAAGAATGTTATCCATCAGCTTACTCCTTCCTACACTGTATGTAGGCATTAAGAACAAATGTAGAAAAAGCACACAAAGGCAGACTGATTACATCAACAATGAAACAGCAATTTAAGATATTTCAATATGTTAACATTGATAATTATAATCGACTAAAAGCATCTTCACACACTGATTACTGATGCTTGAGTTTTTTTGGTGATTTATTTGTTGGGGTTTTTTTTTCCCTCAGAATAACAATATTTGTAAAACAAAAAGGAATTTAAAAGGTATTTTTTCACCGGTAGGCTTGATGGGGTCAATAGCACAAAAAAAATCGGAAACCATTTATCTTTTTTTTTAATGAATACTTCAGATTTTATTCTTCTTTAATCAAAAGTCAAGACAAATACTGCTTAATGTGAAGCATGTGAATACTCCCTTGAATGTGAGTACATGAAGTTAATCACGTGCTCTGTTGGATTAGATCATGAATATATATTGACTTCACTGGGTTTCCAGGAAAAGAAAGAAGTTGCAGTCAAAACCAAGTTGTATAGCTTTATACTTGTGTATGAGTTCTTTGTGACAATGTATATAAACCTGAATGGAAAGTATATTAACCTGGTGTATTGCAGTGATGAAATGAGAGGAAAAGGAAGTGACACAGTGTTTAAAGACATGTTCAAGAATATGTACATCTCTTCTGTAGTCTTGCCAACTGCAAGAAGACCTGTAACATCACAAAATCAATAAGAAATCATTAACGTAAGGTTAGCCAAATATTTATATATGAAGTCAGTGAACATCAGTGATTTTTTAGATCCAGCACTACGTATAAGTAGTCCTATGAGGAGAGGCTGAGGGAGCTGGGGTTGTTTAGCCTGGAGAAGAGGAGACTCACCTGGAACCTTATCACTCTCTACAACTGCCTGAAGGGAGGTTGTAGTCAAGTGGGGGTCGGGCTTTTCTCCCGGGCGACCAATGACAGGACAAGAGGGCATGGCCTGAAACTGCAGTCAGGGAAGGTTTAGGTTAGATCTCAGGAAGCACTTCCTCATGGAGAGGGTGATCAGGCATTGGGATGCACTGCCCAGGGAAGTGGTGGAGTCACCATCCCTGGAGGTATTTAAGGAGAAGCTGGATGTGGCACTTAGTGCCGTGGTCTAGTCGATGTGGTGATGTTGGGACATAGGCTGAACTTTATGATCTCAGAGGTCTTTTCCAGCCTCACCAATTCTGTGATTCCATATTAAAATGTTTCAGATTATTTTACCATTGTTCTTGGGTTTTAACATCAATCCTCAAAAAAACCATATACCTACCTTTAAGTAAGATTCATAGAACCATAGAAAGGCTTAGACTGGAAGGGACCTTAGAGATCATCTAATCCAACCTCCCTGTCATGGGCAGGGACGCCTCTCAACTAGATCAGGCTACTCAAGGCTCTGTCCAACCTGGCCTTGAACACCTCCAGGGAGGGGGCAGCCACAACGTCTCTGGGCAGTTTATTCCAAAGTCTTGCCACCCTCATACTGAAGAATTTCTTCCTAAGATCTAATCTAAATCTATTCTCCTTCAACTTAAACCCATTTCCCTTTGTCCTGTCAGTGGATGCTCTTGTAAAAAGTCCCTTCCCAGCCTTCCTTAGGTTCCCTTCAGATATTGGAAGGCAGCTATTAGGTCCCCCCGAAGTCTTCTCTTTTCAAGACTGAACAATCCCAGCTTCTGCAGCCTGTCCTCGTAGCAAAGGTGCTCCAGCCCCTGGATCATCTTTGTGGCCCCCCCCCGAATGTGGTCTGAATGCTCTATATCCCTCTTATGGTGGGGACACCAGAAGTGGACGCAGATTTAAAGTTAGAAGGTATTCAGGAGCTTATAATTTTCTCATTTTTTTATTTTTAGAAACATATGCCTCTTTCTGCCCCACGGGCAGTTTTATAGTGACCTCATCATAACAATACCTTTGTCTTAATTCAACCAAGAGAAAGGGCTTTCTAAAAACAACCCCACTACTGGATAAAGCCAATGTTTATATGATAGACCATGTTTATATGGAAATGAAAATACAGGATGTTTTTCACATTTCTACTTGCTCAGTGTCTTGCCACCCTTTGAAATTTCTCAGGCAAATTTAAAAGCAATTTTTGTTCTGTAAGTCAGCTCCTGTGCCAGTAATTAAAAAGAAATATGTAGCCCAGGATTACTATTTTCAAATTTACCAATTGATAACATACTAGTAGAATTAGGGAAATTAAACATGTGTCCTGGAAGACCAAATCCATTGTGTTGATTTAATCTTCACTTACAGAAGAGACTAAACAACAAAGAAAAAAATTCAATCTCTTAACAAGGTCTGGAGAGTATCATATTCTTTCTGTACTGACTGCAATGATGAAAACAAAATGCTTTGAAATTACTTTGTAACCCTTTCCAGCTTTATGTAAATCAACAATTTTCGATCATAGATCCTCTGAAAGCTCTTTCTGGTGAGGCATGGCTCACATAAGCATGTATCTTGTGCAGACCAAACTCAAAAAGTTTGAGTGTTTTTTATTAGCCAACATAGCTCTAGTCCACACCTCCAAACTCATTTTCCAAACAAGGCTGCAGGTTAAGCTGACTGATTAGCTTTTCTGAGATCAGCTCAAGGGTTCACTTACTTTTTCCACTTGCATTTTGAATGTTGAATGACACAAAGACATGGAGGATCAGAATTGGTTTTGTGTTATTATTTTAGGCACCTTCTATTTGCCAATACTCTTGACTTAGATGATGGTTAGATCATATTTTATGATGAATTAATGCAGAACACCATGAAATTCCAAAAGGTTCACATACTTTTTCTTCCAACTGTATCTGAGATGAAGTGCAAGTATAAGCATGTTATTCTCCCAACAGAGGAAAAAGGAGGAATTAATTTTGGTTTTTTAAAGAGTTTTTTTTTTTTTTCTTTTACAGTTTTGATCTTCAAATAATAGAGATTCTATGGGTTTATTTTCTTGTGGAAGGAGCAGAGTTGATTGTGTGCACACCTTCTTTGTGTCATTGTGAGGGAAGTGACAGACAAAAGGCCTGGAATTAAAAATTGAAATTACATAGTACCGGTGCTTCTCAAATAAATATATACACACATAAAAAGATTTTATTTATATATATATAAATATAAATATATATATATATATATATTTATTTCTGTGTTCTTAAGCAGGTTGTCACTTATAAGCAGGACATTGTTACAGATAGCAGGAAGTTATGCTGTGACATGCACTGCGTGTTTTTGTAGAAGGAGGGCCGGTTTAGCTCAGTGGGTTGAGCGTGCTGCTTGAAACACCAAAGGTCACGGGTTCGATTCTCGTTCGGTTCTCAAGTGTTGCCTGACCCCTAGTCGAGAGGTGGCGTCCCTGCCCACAACAGGGAGGTTGGATTAAAATGATCTCTAAGGTCCCTTCCAGCCCAGGCCATTCTATGATGATACAGAAAAAGTAAGAGACTGAAGAAGATAGAGAATATCCTTGGTATATTTAAAAAGAAAACAGTAAACAAGAAATTACCAATTTCTAAATTGCGTTATGTTGGCATGTAATGCTTCCCAAAGACTGAAAAAATGTTACAGTCTCGTGTAACAACTTGTAGCCATTGGTAAATGGTCCCTGTAATGTGTCTTTGCAGTCTGCCCTTTTGACACCATCGAGATTAGAGAAGTACAAATTCAAGCACTAGATACGCCACTGGCCTAGGAATGCATATCCTAAGTAAAATGATTGTGACTTTCTTATCGAACATGCACAACACAGTTAAGTATGGATTCATTTGAAAAAAAGACATGGTGGGTACATACAGAGTCTAGCTTTTTCCAATAAATAGAACTCAATAGAAAGTAATAGCTTTCATACAGTTTTTAGTAAGCCATCTTGTAGAATTTGTCATAATCTGCTTTCAAAGTTATAAGTCTATAGAAAGACTAGAACTCCTTATAATTTCTATAACTTCTAAAAAGATTTTGTATGAATGTGTACTGCATTTTTGCTAAGTTGTGTCTGATTTTTCCATAAACGTGCTCTGGAGTACGGACATTTTTGATATTGTAGTCTAGATGGAGAAATTAGGAGAGGTAAAAAGTGCAAAAGTGTAATAAACTGGATCAACTTTTAAAACTCTATTCTTTGATTGTCACCAGATGATTAAAAATTAGCACCAGAACTGCTACATGCACAAACTTCACATAGCGCCAAACTTCAACAGTCTCGTATTCAAAAGATGATATGAAAGGTTTCTAAAACAAAAAGTTGTATAAACACAACTAGAAGATTTGTAACAGCCCCTTTTTTGACTACTGTCCTTCAAATACACAGTCTGACCACTCTGGAAGGTGGAGTGACCAAAATAGTAGGAACTGATCAGAGTGATTTCTATATCACTGTTGAAAATGAAAAATCTATTTCCGTGCAAAAACTCTTATAAAAAATTAGTGGCCAGCTCTTAGTCTTCAGAAAAGAGTGAACTTTTGTTTGAGATACAGATATCTTAAATTGTCAATATAGTTAATGAGCTTAATACTCAAAATTGCTTTAACTGCTACTTTATGGTTTTGTTTTGTAAATACATAGTGACACCCTGTCTGTATTCTACCATCTTTCTTATTCTCTGCTCTAAGTTTTTTCTAAAAAAACCCAGCTAGCAGGAATTTATGGTCTCTTTTCCAGAGGAAATAGGTTTCAGTGACAAATTCATTAACTAGACAGAAACCTTCTATTTGTAAGTGTTTTTCTCTAGAATCAATTCATTAATTATACTGACATTATGTTATAACATGTCAAGAATGAAAGTAATAGAAGACATAGAAAATAAGAGAGAGAAGTTTGAGCATTTTAGATGGCTCTTTCCCAAGACTGTTCAGCACTTTTCCTCATAAAGAGTGCACCAGGTTCACTTTGGTGTATTATGTCTCAGACTCACTTTAACATTTAGTGTGGTCATTTATTTAAAAACACTTTTTATATTGGAATTCCTATTTCAGTTTCACTTCATATGGCTGACTCTTGCAGTACTGTACATGTTTAAAATTATTGTAGAATATTTCAGGTTTAAAGATGATACTGAATGTCTGCTCTTTACTCTAAGATCCTCTTCAAAAGTTTTAGTTCCCTAGTGAACAGGTTTTTAAAGATGACTTCAGTTTCTAATGACATAAATTTGCTCATGGGAGTAACTACGTCTCCATGGTCCATCTTCACAAACCTGTCTCTTGTTTTCCCAAAGTCATATGATAAAACATGCTAGGAAACTCAATCATTAAAAAAGCACGTTGTAATTGAAGTTGTAAAAGTGGAGGTCAGCTTGAGGGAAAACAGAAACATTAAGATGTATGCTATTAAAACTCGAAACTGAGAAATTTTTTGCTCAAGACAAAGTACACTGAATATTTTAAAGAGGAAGATTGCAGTCTGCTTTATGGAGGGAAAAAAAGAGGTTGAATTTCGTTATAATTAGGACAAATTATTTTTAAAATTTAAATCAAATTCTCATAGATCTTTTCATTAACCTTAGCTCATACCTGCAGATTAAATAGCATAGCAGGGACTTCAGTCTTCTTTTTTTTTTTTTTCATCTTGAAAAGCTTGAGCCAGTATCTCTTAGAAGTTTTCAGAGTTAATTGAATAATGTTGAATTGCAACTACTGAGTCTCTTGCCTTTTTATTTAGTTAATTATTACTGCTAGCATTCTTATTGTTTTTATTTAGAAGAGTGGATCCTTTATGTATGGGCAAAAACTTGAGCTAAAAAGGATCTTAGACACTTGGGATTGGTTATGGCATTGTGATTCTTCTTGGGACTGGCTATGGATTAAAATTTTTTTATAAATTTGGTCAGCAGTGGCTGGTCCCATGACTCATAAGGAAACTTAATGTTCTAAACATTTCAGTCTTTAATCTGCTCTCTCTATCTAATTTATTCTGAAGAATGTGCTGATTTTTCCATTATTGAACATTTCACTCACTTTTGTTCAATAGCAAACCAGTTTTTACAACCAGAAGACGAAAAGGGGCAATAAAAGCTTTCACCTGAAGTGAAGCCTAGAAGTGGGCATTGACTCACCTCTCCAAATCCTGGGATAGAACATCAGTTCTTGCAGCACACAGACCAGGCATTGCATCAGAAACCATGTGCACTTCCTTGTGTCCAGACGTTCCTTCCTCCTTTTCCTCACCCTACTTTCTCCTTTCTGTAACTCAGAATTCAGACTCTTCTTTCCTGACCTCAGAACCAAAATCCCTCCCTACTTCAGAAAATCCTTTCCATGCTGCCGAGAACGATGTTACCAATAAACAACTACGGCATCAATCATACCCATCACAAAGCTGAAACTGCCCTTTTTGGAAGTTACTCCTTCCAGTAATTTCCTTCTTCATGGAGTCATTGTCCATTTTTTTTTTTAAATGCTACTCCTTTTCTAGAAATATTTCCATCAAATCCACCTTACGTATATTATTTCACTTAAAGTTAGGAAGTACCTTTTTAATAATTCTACACTCTGCAATTGTCGTATTTATCTCATATGATTTAAGATACCTGTCATACTGTGCTGCATTATCCATATTTCCATGGTTTCCTTTTCTGGGTCTCAGTAATTCCTGATCTATCTATCTATCAACCTCTTATAAAACACTAGCATAACTATTACGAAATTACCTAGGGATATGTTTATATTGTGGGGGATATGTTTATACTGTGATTCCCTTATATATTTCTGAAACATTTAAGTAGCATTTATACTAGTATGAGCCACCCATTGTCCAAAGTGATCATCCAGAAGTATGCTTAACTATGTTCTTAATTAATAAATAGCTAGTTAGACAGAAATTCTTCCTCTCTAAGCAACATCAACACTTCAAATATAGTTTGCAACCCTGAAGGTGAAGGAACAGAGGTAGGAAATTGAGCTGCCACCACGGGCAGGAGTCTATATTGTTCTTTCCTCAGTCAGATATCGCTCTCCCTTTAAGGCCTGCCATTTCTTTTGTTTCCTCATTCAGACTCTCTAGACTTTTTTAGGGAGGGAATTATTACTCTTTTTTTATCACTCTCCCTAACCTGAAGTGTCTCTTACTTTTTTTTTTTTTTTTTTTTTTTTTTTCCTGGAAAAATACAAAATGTCCATGAGATATTGTGAGTTTGGAATTGCTTTTATAATAATAATATGGCATAGAATAACAGTCTTATAAACACAATCACTTGAGGATCAAGTATAGTCCACATCAGCATTCTGCTCCCCTTCTCTCTATACCATGCAGTTTGGGTAGCAGGAGGCAGGCAGCCACATACAGTGTAGACAAACAAATGGTTGACACCATATTTTTAAACATGAGAGCAAAGCAATCCTTTTTTTTTTTTTTTTTTTAGCCCTCTTCCAGAGGGTATTTTGGAGGTAGTATTGAAGGCTTTCAGTAAAATCAACCATCTGAAATTTGTGTTCAGACTCTGTCTGTTTATAAGCTTCTCTGAATACTAAAGCAGTTCTCATGCTTTGGATAGAAAATTAGAATAGAGAGAAAAGGGACACCAGCTGCTAACTGAGAAAAGTGCAAGAAACTGGAACTGGCACTTAATTATCTTTGGGACCTCTACTACTCTGTCAAATCTGGCTAAAATCAATAGATTTAAAAGCTACAGGAACAGAGAAGAGACATATACACATGGACCTTTCTCCCAGAGTGAACATTGTTAGAAAGCCAATTTAGCTTATGCGTGCAGGGTATCTTCCATGCTGCTCAAAGGGGCACGATGCACAGTGATCAGTGGCCACATCTGTGTGAAACAGTAAGGACGTTCACGAGGGTTCCATTGAGAACTATCTCGTTTGTAGTCTGGACACTGCACAGATTCTTTGCAGTTCTTCCAGAATCTCACACTGTCACAAAGAAACTAAGGAAGCAAAGTCAAAGGTTATTACATCCAAATGTTCCCCTGTCTATTGGACTGCTCAGGAGAAAATATGGCTCCATAAGACACACTTATTTCCCAGTGTTTCTCTGTAAACTGTAAAAGATGCACAACACCAATCTCTACATGAATCAAAGGTAAATGTTGTCAGCTTGTACTCTGATGCCTCAAAGAATGACATCTCAGCAGGTTATATTTTACTTTGGACATATTTTGAAACCTAGATAAACTCTACCCCAAGATACCAGTGAACAGGATAGAATTGGGGAAAAAAGCAGACAGGAATAAGTTGCAAGAAGTGAGCAGTGTAACTTCTGTGTATAAGGAAGGATAGTTACAGGGACAGCAAGGAAGAAAGAAGAGATGGAAATAGTCCTTGGTTACCAGATCACTGAATGCCTGATCAAGAAGCGGATTTATATTTTCAAAATTCTTTGCAACATGTCTAACAGTTCAAAATCTGGTGGATTATCATTCCTCTCCTGAAAAATGTTTATCTCATCTAGAATCATAGAATAGAATGATCATAGAATGATTTGGGTTGGAAAGGACTTTAAAAATCATATAGTTCCAACCCCCCTGCTGTGGCAGAGTCACTTTCCACTAGACCAGGTTACTCAAATTCCTATCCAGCCTGACCTTGAACTCTTTCAGGGAGGAGGCATCTACAACTTCTCTGGGCAGCATACTCTGATGTCTCACCATCCTCACAAAAAAGAATTTATCTAAATCTACCCTCTTTCAGTTTGAAGCCATTGTCCCACATCCTGTCACTACAGTTCCTGATGAAAAGTCCCTCCGTTTCTTTCCTGTAGGCCTCCTTTAAGTACTGGAAGACCACTATAAGGTCTGCCCGGGCCTTCTCTTCTTCAGGTTGAACAACCCCAACCCTCTCAACCTTTCCTCACAGGAGGAGTGTTCAGTTCCTCTGATCATCTTTGTGGCCCTGCTCTGGACTCCAACAAGTCCATGTCCTTTTAATATTAAGGGCCACAGAATTTAATACAGTATGCCAGGTGAGGTCTCATGAGAGCAGAGGGGAAGAATCACCTCCCTTGACCTTCTGGCCACATTTCTTTTGATACAGGCTAGGATATGATTTGCTTTCAGGGCTGCAAACACACATTGCTGTCTCATACTCATTTTTTTACCCAGCAATGCCTCCAACTCCTTCTCTGCAGGGCTGCTTTCAATCCACTCATTACCTAGCCTGTATATGTGCTTGTGATTGACCCAGTCCAGCTGCAAGACCTTTCCCTTGGCCTTACTGAACTTCACAAGGTTGACATGGGCCCAACTCTCAAGCTTGTCAGGGTCTCGCTGGATGAAATATATATATATATATATACACACACACATATATATACACACATATATGTGTATATATATATGTGTATATCTGTATATGTATTTATACATTCGTATATATGTATTTCTGTATGTGTATGCATGTGTATATCTCTCTCTGTATGTCCACATGTATATTTTGCCACTTTAGGCTTTGTCTTAGTTTAAAATAATAGGTTTATGACATTAATTTTTGTCTGTAATGTCATACATAACGAACTAGCTTGGCCTGGGTCTACATCTCCAGAGAATTTTTCTCTCCATCTTACCTATAGCAAGGTCGAAAAGTATTATTTACTCTTTCTTGGTGTGTTCTTCTCTCTCTCTTTTATGTTTAAAAGATTTCCCCATTTAAAACACAAATCATGCCGTAAGTATCTCTAACTAACCCCAGCAATATAACAGTAAAATAATATTTTGATTAATTGGGCTTTCTTTGTCTGCATCTGTGTCAAAATTGAAAATTCATTTATTATGTGATATTATAATGATAATGATGATGTCACTCTTTCATATTTATCACTTTGTCTATTTTCCTGCACACTGGAATGGGTTTTCAAGAGCAGTTGACAAACAGTTGAAAAAGTATTTGAGGTCTCTTATTCAAAACAAGACTACATTATGGGTGATGAGCTACTGCTGTCCATTTTAACAGTCCATCCGTTAACCAAGCTATTTATCACTTCAAACTATTTATTTTGAAATACTGCTATGACTCCTGACCACATTTTTTTAAAGCAAACTCTTTTGTGAGTTGACTCAAGGATGGACAGGTCAATTTGTCTAACTTACCCATCCATGGGAAAAATCCAGAGATGTGAAAAAAAGTATGTAACACAGCAAAAGAAGCAGAATCCTTGACCTGATAAAGACACTGAGATATTTCAGATACATCTTGACAAATGTAGATTTAAATTTTATTTTTCCAAAAGTATTTTCTGCTGTTTAAAATTAAGTTTGAGTTGTTTTTTTTCTTAAATTCTATTTATTCTGCTTTGCTTTCACCATGACAGACCCCATAAGCTAGGTGTAGAAAGGTGCAGAGTGGACATTCCTAAAAGCGAGAAATTATTCAGAAGACAGCAAGGGAGGGCTAGGACTCTTTCAGTGAATAAGCATACTTCTGCAGTGAAGGCAGAATACAGGAAGAGTGTCATGTCTAAACCTTACCCTGGTACAGCTCTCTAGGGAGAGAAGGATATATAAGTCATGGATTCAGTATAAACTTCTTGATGACTCTTCACCAAGGCAAGTGAACTGTGATTGTGAAGAACACATTTTTATAGTTATTTTATATATATTTAAACATTAATGCACATAATGGATAGATGTTTCTTTACCCATAACTTTGGGTTCCTGTGATCCTTGACATTAACTATTTATTTGACTACTATTTTTCTGATGGAAAATCCAGTTATCTTCCAGAAGAAAAAAAATTAATGCGTACCTTGGAATATACAGAACAATCTGGTCGCTATGAAAATGGGATTATCAACTTATTTTCTTCACTTGATTTCAAATGATTAATGTTCAGAGTATTGTGAATGTGCACTGTTGTAAAAAATAATCATCAAACTAACTAATTACTCATTAATGTGTGCTTATAAATACGTGTGTGTGCACCTTTGTGAGTTACAAGACAGTTATTTCAAGTCGTTTGTATTAGCTGTTCCATTTTGAGTTCTTCTGTTCTAGCTTAGCCTTGGCTAACAATTAAACTCCCTCTGAGCTGCTCACTCACTCTGCACATCCGCAATAGGACAAGGGGACAAAATAGGAATAACAGGAATGAGAAAATTCATGGATCAAGATAAAGACAGAGTAATTGCTTATCATTACTGTTACAGGCAAAAAAAAGTTTTGACTTCGAGAAAACTAAAAATGTATTGTCAGTTAAAATAAATATATAATGACTAATTTAAGTAGTTGGAAACAAAAAGATAAACGTTAAAATGCCATTTTTCGTCCCCCTTTCCCAGGCTCAACCTCACTCCTCCACAGCAGACTCCTCTCCCTCACTGCCAAGGGGTACAGAGCGATCACAGAATCACGGAAACACAGTGTTAGCCTGCCAGGGCAGGACCACCTAGAGTAGGTCACACAGGAACACGTCCAGGTGGGTTTTGAATGTCTCCAGAGAAGGAGACTCCACAACCTCTCTGAGCAGCCTGTGCCAGTGTTCTGTCATCCTCAGAGTGAAAAAAAAATTTCCTAATGTTTTTGTGGGATCTCCTGTGCTCCAGTTTGCACCCATTGCCCCTTGTCCTGTCATTCAACATCACTGAAAAAAGCCTGGCTCCATCCTCCTGACACTCTTTACATATTTATAAACATTAATGAGGTCACCCCTCCGTCTCCTCCAGGCTAAAGAGACCCAGCTCCTTCCGCCTTTCCTCATAAGGGAGATGTTCCACTCCCATCATCATCTTTGTGGCTCTGCGCTGGACTCTCTCAAGCAGGTCCCTGTCCCTCCTGAACTGAGGGACCTAGATCTGGACACAGTATTCCAGATGTGACCTCACCGGGGGGTGAGGAGTTGTGATCAGCCCAGAACAGGTCCTCTGCCATTCCTTCCTCATGCTTTTCACCTGCTTCTCTGTGGGTCCTTCCTTTCAGGGCAATCTCTGTTCAAGTGCCATAGACCACCTCCTTCTCCTCCTCTTCTGACACTGATGTTTCCTCTACTGCTTCTCATTATTTACTTTATTCTTCCCTCCATCCCTCCCCCCTCCTTCACTGCCTGTGTGAGATTTTATACTCTTTCTTAACTATGTTTTCCCTGGGGTACCACCATCTTGGCTGAGGGACTCAGCTGTGACCAGCAGTGAGTCCATTCCAGCTGGCTTGAACCATCTGGCATGAGACAGCCCTTGGCCTCTCCTCACAGATGCAACCCCCGTAGGCCCCCCTCTGCTTTTAAAACTTTGCCACATAAATCCATGAACTACTTATGAAAGTAAATAGCATCTATAGCAGTGTGAAAAAAAGAAATACATTAGATCGGACACACATGAACTTGCTGGCATCTGTTCCATGCAGTCCTCTGAAAGCATATACCTACCTCAAGTATTAGTTGGTTATCAAGAAAAATAAAAGAAAACATGTGAAGGTCATGTTTTTTGTTTCATTTTCCCACATCTACTTTTCTCTGCTCATGAGGGCACATATTAACAAGGAGTTTACATAACAAAAGAATTAAGTCTGGCTTTGTGTTTTTCAGGAATGATTTAGGATTGTGTAATATTATGAGTTTTCTTTTCTCATCTTATGCAAAAGAAAAAAAAAAGAAAAAAATTGTGAAATATTGATCCATTAGCATTACTGAAGAGATAAGGAGCAGTAAAAGGGATTGTGTCTAAGTGTTTGCATTAATAAGTAAAAAATCACCAAATGGAAAAATCAGTTTGTTTTTTCAGCTATGCTGGACGTTGTGCAGTGTTTCATTAGGACTGAAATTCTTGACTAGCATAAGTCAGACATTGAAATCTAAATGTTGTTTTAGAACACTTAGATTGATTGGTAAGTATCTGTACACCTAGGTAGTCCTTAGATTCGTCCATTTTGTGAGTAGATCCTTGGACCAAGTTGCATAATTTTTCATCTCAAAAATTTTACCTCAAAAGGGAAGGAGAAGTAGGAGGTGAAGAGAAATGGGGAGGGGGATAGAAAAGCCAAAGAAAAGCATCTCAACTGCTTTAGGAAGGCTACCTGCAATCCTCTGCAAGGCACCGAGGAAGAATGTATGTATCCAGAAGTATGGATGTCTATAACCCTGTCTGTAGCCTGACAGTGATGGCTTCCTTTACAGAGTAAAACCTTCTGACTGATATAAGAATTATCAGAACTATTCCCAGGAAAAAAAAAAAAAAAAAACCAAAACAAAACCAAAACAGAACCACAAAAAGCAAACCAAGTAATTTTTTTTCCTCTTTCACATCGTTATGGAGACACTGGTTGGGATCAAGCTCAGAGTACCCAACATATGGAGATAACTTGTTTTTACTAGGAGTGTTGCACACCAGTAGGGCAAACTTTGGTACACTGTAATTATGTCAGCAAGAAGCAAAGACTAATAGAAGTTGATATTTAAAGCCAAAGAACTGGTACCGAGAAACTAATATTTACACAATGCCTACACAGGGTGAGTTTCCCCCGCTCCCTTAATTTTTACTTGAGTAAAACCTAGCTTTAATCTGGTGCCTGAGAGGGAATGTTAATATGCAGATGGAATACATTAGGTGTGTCCCTGAAGTACATCCTCCAACAGTTTCATCTGAAAGAAATCCAACTGAGTGCTCCAACAGTCTCCCTGATATGAACCAAATCAAAATGAGTGGGAAACATTGAGAAATTAATTGAAAATAACATATCTGATCCAAATTCAAATACTGATGCAAGTTCAGCCTATAAAATAGTTCTACTTGCCTGCATTAAATAAAAGTCATTTACTGACTAATATGCAAAATCATGTTGCAGTGACTTAAAAGATAATAAAAAGGCGAACAGAAAGACAAAAACAGTCTGTTTCATTATATCTAACTAAGCATTCTAACTATTTCTTTGCAAATTTTGATTATTACTTCTAAATGTATAAACAGTTCTTCATTGGTGTTAACACTATTCGTTGATGTTAACTCTGTAAACTTCTGAAGCCCATTGATATGTGTAATGATATCTGGGATAATAATCCAAAAATTTCTAATCTAATTATTGCAATTATTGTTGAGTAAAACCAACAAAAATAAGACAACAAAAAGAAAAAGAGACGGAAGATAGAGAGAATAGTAACTCTTTCCCCCACACACCCTTTGTCTCTCTAGATTATTAGTCAATCAAAGGCTGACTCTTTTTAAATTTTGAACTGTAATTAGTACAACTGATCCCTGATCTTACATCTCTACTTCCATAACATTAGCAGGAGCAGGTGAGCAAAAGATTTCTGTGATACTACTGCACTTAAAGTTATGGATGTACTCAAGTGTTTTGCTGATTTTGACCTAAATGAGGAGCTAGGAGAGAACTTGCCACTTGAGCTGTGTACAGTAGTTTTTGAGGGTCTTTAAATTCCACCTCATTGATCAGCATATTTCAAGTAGTTGTATTATCCCACCACTTACTAATTGATATTCACCCTTCAGTGATGGAGAAAAAAACTTTAGATGCAGTTTTGCTGTTGTTGCTGGTGTCATTTTTTACCAGATTTGCTGATCATTCTTCACTATATTTTACATAGCTACATTACAAGAAATATTGGTTAGATATTTGACTGATAAACCTTTTTAACTGTTTTCTTCAGCAACTGAATTTTCTTAAAGTTTAGTAAATTGTGTGTGTATTTAAGACAGCCAGCACTCAAACACTTCCCTAATAGGGTTGCATGGTTTACTGATCTTAACAGTTGAGCGGTATATTTCATTTATGTTCATTTGCATAATTTGCTGATTAAACTACTTGTTTAATCTGTTGACCTTTACTCTGTACTTATACTACATTTACAGAGATGTAATCAATGTGCAGACTTTATTGAATGCAGTTGACATCTCAAGGTTTATTTACCCCTTGAAAATTTCATTTAAAGTTATCAGCATGCTGTCTTATTGCTGTTTGTTGGTGTTGCTTTTCTTCCTCCCTAAGGCACACTGACTGAAAAATTAAAATAATCCATGTAGATAACAGAGAAACAACATTCATATTTACCACAGACTACATCTAGTCCTGGAGTGAGGCATGCAAAAACCCTGATCTCGAAATTGCCAAGTAAGGTTATAAATCAGCAAAGCCAGATCCAGTGAGGAAAGCGTGAACAGACTTAGGTTGTTATCTTAGAAAGGAGGAAAGGGAATATAAGGTAAAACAATCATATGATCAGAGCTTTTTTTGGGGCAGCTATTGAGCAGACTGGAATCTGATCAAAACAATCTGGAGCAGAAAAATAACCTGCTGTTCTTACCATAGCATGCATGACTGACTCAATTCTGTGAGCACTGGCTCCTGAAATGCTTCCTCTAACGGTGCTGATGAGACATCTTGGAGGGGGCAATATCTGGATGAAGCATCCGTTACAATTTACTTGCTGACAACGAACAAAAGAGAGTTCACCTGAAAAGTGAATCCAGGCAGAAAGCCCTGCATTAGCATTCCTTCCCTCCCTTTCTCCTTCTCTCCATTTCTCTCTCTCATTTTGGTCTCCATCTGGGACAAAAACACAAGAGAAAGGAAGAAATTTTTGGCAGGAGCTTTATCTAAACCACTATTTGTTATCAGTCTGGGAGTGACTTCTTTTACAAAACAGCCATTTCACCCCCATCACATTTTGTTACCTTCTTTCACTATCTTCCTCTAATTATGGATTGAAGTGTTCAGGAATCTTCATTCTTAACAGCAGTAAAACACTTCTTGATGCTGAAGGCCGGATTAATTCACAGAAAAAAAACAGCGAACATGTGGGAACTGGATGGTATTTAAGAAGAGCAGCATGAATCACATTGTTGGTACATCTGAGGATGGTAAGTCATGTTCTGCAAGTCTCAGAGCAGTTCTGGCTGAAGTTGCAGCAGAGCTTCGGTGTTTTCGTTGACTGTTTGAAGACTGGGTCATGGAGCTGGGTTCAGGACAACCTTGTTGTATTATATTCTAACAAATTCTCCTTCAGAGAATGAGATGCACATTTCTAGAAGAAAGGAATGGTAAAGGTTTCAATTTATTCAGTCTGTACTCCATCTGAGAATATGGTTATATAGGGAAGACTATCAACCAGAAAGCCGATACTGCAATCCCATCTGAGTAGGACAAGCTCGCCTGTGGTGAGCTTTTTGAGAATTTAGTAAAAGTGAACATGAAGAGCTTTGAGAAGGGAGCACACACTGTATTAGAGAAAACCTCAAGGAATTCATATCATAGCTGAGAACATGACCAAGGGGAAAAAGAGGTTGCTGATACAAATTCAGTCCCAAATGGCCAGCCCAAGGCTTGCCAGTCAGTGGCAATTTGGGTACTGGAGGCTGTTAGCACAAATCACAATGTAACAGAAGCAACTGGAATTAAAGCTGGAGAAACAGAATCAGGAGGTGGCACAAAAATATCTAGATGTTGCTGAAATGGGAGTCCCAGAGGCAGCCAAAATTGATGAAAACGGAAAAATAGGCTTGAACTGTTATGGAGGCAAGGCAGTGAACAAGATCCCAGGAGCCTCCACCAGCTGCAGTCGCCATCTTTGACAAATTACATCCACCTTTAGAAGTTTCATAGCTAAGTAATTTTTTTTATGCCTACTGAAAATCTGTACAATTGGCATAAGCAGCAAAAGACTCTAAAGTATTCTTTTAATTGTCCAAGCAGGAGGGGAAAAAAGCCTCTCTTCTTTGCTCTGTCAAAGATGCATTACTGATTTTTTTTTTGTCTTAGGTATACTGTGACAAAAAAATGAAAGAGAGAAGTTTAAGGAACTCACAAAAGCTGAATAAGTAAATACAAAACCTACCTTACCTATAAGCATTTAGAAATTAGTTTTCAGGAACAGAAAATTGAAAAAAGAAATAGAAACTTCACTATCCATAATGAATGTAAAGAGAACTAAAACTAATCAGACACAAGCTTGGCTGTCATCTCCAAAGTTGTGTAATACCCAGCAAAGCTCCTGGAGCCATAATGCTCTGCGTTGGTAAAAAGTGCATCTGAACCTCAGATTGTCCAGCAAAATGAACAAGAGAAAACAGAATAAATTATAAATATGCTTAAGGTGGAGGGAGCCAGATATTTGTTATCAAAAGAGACATAATCCCAGGTGAAGTAGTAAGAGTTGTTGCTGTGAAAGAAATAGAAGTGCTGGTACTGACAGTAAGAGAGCAAGAAGGAGCGTAGAAAACCCCTTCAGAGTAAGAAAACTGACTGAACAGTGTGTGGTAAATTATACTGATACAGTTGCAAGAAAAAATATGTGAACCTTTTGGAATTTCATGGTGTTGTGTATTAATTTGTTGTAAAATATGATCTATCCATCATCTAAGTCAAGAGTATTGACAAATAGAATGTGCCTAAAATAATAACACAAAACCAATTTTGATCCTCCATATATTTATTGAACACACTCAACATTCAAAATGCTCGTTCACCATTCAAAATGCTCTCAAAATGCTCTCACTCAATTAGTGATACAGGAAAAAAAACTCATTAAGTCAGTGACTGCACCTGATGCATCCCGCTTCATAAAATTATTCTTATTAATCTGTTTCATAACTTCTTTTTCTGAAATGTCTTAAAGGAACTCTTCTTTGAAAACAGAAGTCTGCAGAGGAATATCTACAAGGAAAACTGGTTTGTCAATGGAGATCCATGAATTGTATGTTCTAAGCCCAGAGCTGAGTACACCTACCCTTCTTTACGTTCTCTTGGCGTATAGCAAATTTATGATTAGTTTAAGAAACATTTTTTATCAGTCTAATAGACAGAGTAAATTAAAGGACTATTGCAGACTGCAATATATTTCAGAAGCAGAAAAGGGCTAATTTGTTTCTTTTTATTAAGGAACAGTTCTCTGAAACTGAAATGGATATACTCTATCCATTCTTAAATGTTCATGTCTCTGGTTCCCTTTTCCATCTTTATATATCTGTACCTATCTATATCTATATCTATCTATATCTATATCTATATCTATATCTATATATCTCAGATAACGTTTACACTGGTATTGTCTTTATGTGAATTGCAAAAACATGCAGAAAACTCTAAATATATATTCCATTTTAAGATGTGGTAATTCATTTAAAAAAAATAAAAAATAAATAAATACTTAGGTCACTGTCTTGCTCGGTACCTCAATACAATAGAATTCCAAAACAGAGAAGAGAATTTTCTCTGTTTACGGAATATTTAAGAGATACAATTAATATACCCTAGATACGTTAAATAAATCTATAATTGGCATAAATTCTGTGCTTAGGAAAGACTGAAATGTCTTCTAGTAGCCTGAATTAACTACAAAATGCTTGGCAAATGCAGTACCCTGGGCAGCCTACTTGGATGTTACCCAAGACAATGATGCTCCATTGTCATATTTTCATTGTAGCTAAGAAAATTTGCTCAACTTAACTAAAACTGTTGAGAAAAAAAATCTTAGATTTTTGGTTTGGTGTTTTTTTTTTTTAAAGTCCTTTTTTCTTCCAAGTGGTTATCAAAATACTGTAATCTCTTTAATTAACATAGAATATAATGTGACGACCAATTTTATTGAAAATCAAGAAACCAACTGTATCACTAAAATGTGCAGCTGGATCCATAAAGTATCTAATTGGGACATCATATTATGTACTGCAACACAAAGGCTATATTTGTACATTTTGAGATACTAAAATTTGCAGCTGAATCAATAAAATATTGTTTATCAGGAGGGGACATGAAGAAAACAAAACACAATGAAAATGTGCAAGTGAATCACAAAGATGTTAAATGTGAACAGCAAAAAAGGTCACGCAATATGTAAACACTGTAAGTACTGTAATGTAAGTTGATAAAAAAATACATGAAAGCAAAGCTAACAACATTTACAAAATAGTGCTGCAGAACACTATGCCAAACATAAAAATAACCTAGCAGGAATTTAACTTTGAATGGTATTTCTTTGCTGAATGCTCCTGAAGTATGGCTGTGATGATGCTTTTTGGCTATTTCCAACAAAAATCATAAAGAAGAGGTAAAGAAGAGGAGTATTGTTTTTAACGGAACCTTCAGTGGTGCCATGTGTTACATTTGTTTTTCATGGCGTAGCTTACTTTGTCTTCGCAGCTGATGAGAACAATCATTATTTAGCAAGATGAGAAGTTGTCATGGTTTGGAGCCAACTGACTGGAAGGGAAAGACAAAGGAACCACGTGGTCACTCACTCGTTTGCTCCTACCTTACTGGGACTGAGGAGGAGAACCCGGAAAGAGCAGTAGGTAGAGCCTACCTACGTGGGATTGAGACAAGAATAGGGTCTTTTTTAATGGTAAAACATAAAAATAATAATAATAAAAATATCATCAGTAACAACAATAGTGTTTAACTAGATATTGTACAACGCGATAAGTGCGATAAATGTGCAACGTGGATGTCTTACCACCTGGAAACCAATGAGACAGCCCCTGCACCCTTGTGCTGAGTTCTCACCAGCTCCCTCTATGTACACTTCATATGTATGATGTCATGATGGCATCGAATATCCCCTTGGCTAGTGTCTAGTTGCTTCAGCTATCCAGGTGTGCCCCATCCCAGCTTCCAGCAAAAATTAACCCCATCTTAGCTGAACCCAGTACAGAAGTGACAACTGTTTTTGTGTTATCTTCCTACTAAGCACTGCTGTTGACTGTCTCAATACTTTGTCTCTATTCATAATCTCATCATCCAGGATCTAAGGAACTAGAACTGAAATTGTAAGTCATATGTAAGTCAGTTTACCTCCATTGAATTCATGATTTACACTAGCAAAGTATTTATGTCAGCTGTGGGCCTGGTCTTCTCAATGTAAGTCTGAGACATCTCTGTGGAGTTTCACTTCCTGCACCAGTTTTCATCAGAGAGGGGTAGATGTGCCAGAGTGTTCCAACTGCTCTGCAGTGATCCAAAGCAGATACAAACCCAATTTCATCTGCCAGGTTTATAGCTACTTTGGTGTACTGGAAGAGTGCAAAGCAAGGAAAGAACATTCATCAATGTAGACTCATGCCTCCTATAGCTGTGTCATTTTGCTTTACAGTTTATTACCCATTCATGCTTTCAATTTTGCTATGTACGTGCAACATGATTTCCTTCTGTCCCCCACCAATATTTTTTTTTCTGAATATGCACAACTACTATGAAGATTTCTTTAAATTATAGATGAAGGGAAATCATATAGGCTTTACAGAACATACTTGTGTAGGAATGCCAGTAAAAACAACTCAATTAAAAGAATTACTTCATTAAAGACAATGGATTACAGCAATAAAACTATGATACAGTTACAGAACAGGTACATAAACATCAGCAGGGAAATAAAAACATCTACCCGTAACACAGAAATTGCACAGATTAAAAAGGTACTGAATCTTTTGGAAGTAGATTTACTGTAAATTGGTTGTATCTAAACGGTAGACCAGAACGTATGTTTTAAAATATTTTGTATTGCTAGTTAGACCTAGGTCCCTAGAAAACATAAGATATATGAAACAATCTTTAGATCAATTGCATTGGCAAATTTCTGTCAACCTGCTCTTTCTGTTAAAAATTTAATAGTTTTTGTCTGGCCAAATATATAATTCATTTTTTTTAAAAAAAATTTAATTTAAAGAAGCTAAAATAATTTACAAATGTGTATTCGTCATCAAGAAACACTAAAGTGCTATGATATCACATTTCCAGAGTGAAACCTGTTGAAAAGTATTATTATTGTTGTTATTATTATTTAGCAATTTACATAAGAAACAGGCATGTTTGGATATCTGTTTTAGAAATGTACTCCAGGATGAAATAAAGTATGCCTTAAAAGATCTTACTTTTGCCACTGACAAGGGAATTCAAGTTACTAGCCTAGATGAAGCTGTATCCATTATAAGGAACTAAGATTGGGTGAGGTTAGTACCAACCAGAGTTCCAAAAAGAAGGTACTTTCTGCCCTTTGGTGTTTCAAGCTATTAAAAGTCTTCCCCTGACCAAGTTACTATGCCTGAAAATTTTGTTCGGTCTTCCTAGGTCCTTTAGCATATGGGTTTTCTGTGGACACAGGTCGTCCATTAGCACCAGGCTTCCTGCAGAAAATAATCCTAAATTCTTACCCCCTGAGTGGCTGTAACTATATCTAGGGTGTGATGCACAGCGTCTTTTCAGAGAATTTTGTCTGTTACTAGAAGAAACTATCCTAGCTCACCAGGCCTAGGCATTTCTGGCTCTGTCCTCACCTTCCCTATGTGATGCTCCATTTGGATTGAGCTTTAACTAACTGCATCTCCTAGACATATCATCCAGGGTGCTAGTGCCATGTTGATAACTTGCCAACATGCAAATAGACTGCAAGTATTTGAGTCTAGCTGGAAAGTATGTCAGTTACTAGTGTGAGTTTTAGTCTCCACACTACGTATTTTATCAGATGTTTACATTTTTGTTTATTGTATTTTTTGTTTATTATATTTCATATTTGAAGTTAAGGGACATGACACTTCCCAATAAGGTACCTGTTTAAATCAAGGATGTTATAAATTCTGTTTCACAAGCATCTGTTCTTTTCATACCGCGACTAGTATGACAGCACTTCTCAGAGGTCACAATCTCTATTTGCATCACCGGACTTTGCTGGCTATCAATCTGGCACGTTTCCTTACCACCTGCTTCCCATTGCTATTCTTGCTCTGTATCTCATTTACCATGGTTCTTCACATACTTATTTTCCTATTACATCATTTTATTTTTTCATCTTATTGATATTATAATATATATGTCTGATAACAGATCTTTTGTTTAACCACTCTTAATTTTCTCCCTTCTCTAGTACTTTGTGGATTCCTGACAATCTTCCTGTTATTGACTCTTGAACTTTCTTTCAGTTACCTTCTGCTTTAGTTCTTCATCTTTAGGAGGTTTTAATATTACTCTTTCACCTTTTCTCCCATCTGACTCAGTATTCTTTCAGAATACAAGACAATTTGCTGTGACTCCACTTCTGTCCTAAACTATCAGGCATTCACAGATACATGTCTCCCCAGATGGGCCTTGCAATGTCCAAAAAAATGTTATATGCTATGATGCATTGTTTTAATGCTACGTAATTTTACTCCCAAATGGACTAAATAATGTGATTGGAAACCAAAAGTAATATGACACTTTCAAAAAAACAACAACAAAGCAAATTTTCAGTATGATTATCTAAAGGATATAAAAAAATCTGAAGAAGTAGAGGTGTAGAATTAAAGAATTAAATCCTCAAAACGCACGTTATGAACTACCTTGTTAATAAAAGTCCTTAGGTGTCCTGAATATTAATCTCTGGGCATGGCCAAAATCTTCTTGACTCTAACCACACCCAAGACACAGCAGAATGCATGAGTTAGATGCTTCTGTCTACTTGATGAAGTGCTACAGATATGCTAGAAGTCAAATAACTAACTACTCCATGAAAAATACAACTACCTAAATAGAAAGATTTAAGTGTCTGTTTCAAGATCAGAGCCTCTACTTGCAAAGTAGAAAGCCTTTCACAGACAAAGAAGAAAAGTTTCCACCACAAAGGGTTTTCATCTTTATTGGGAGACAATGACCTTGGTAGTATTCTGAAAACTAAGAACTGTGCCAGCTTTAGTTAGTGAGAAAAGGGGATTGTACCTGTATGTATGTGAAAGCTGGGGTTTATGAACTCAGGACTTCAGCCATAACCTTCTATTCAAAATTTCTGAGTGCCTAGTTTATAAGAAGTACTCGGCATTTCTTAATGAACCATTGTGAACCATTCAAATCTTTGCAGACATGATACAAGAAATTGAAGGTATTAATTCACTAGGAAGTAAGGAGGACAGAGAAAAGAATCTACCCTTCAGTCTTGATTTAAAGATGTCATAGTTTAGGGCTGGGCCAACCACTGAACTCTAACAGATGCTCTCTGTGATCCACCACCACCCTCACAGGGGTGGATAACAGGGAAACCAGGAAGATTTTGAGGTTGGGAAAAAAAAAAAAAAAGAACCAGTTTAATGAAATCGGAAATAGTACTAATAATAACAATGAAGATGTTGAACTACATACAAATAAATACAGGTATGTAAACACATTCAAAGAAACAAAATATACGTTAATATGGAACCTGCACTTTCCAGATGGCAACTAGGATGCTAGTGAAGAAGTCTCAGGCTGGATTCAGCAGCAGATAGGAGTGCCCAAGCCCAGAGTTCAATAACTGTCCAAAAAAAAAAGAACATGAAACCTTGGAGCTGCCATGTCACTCCCACCCAAGGAGGTGGGGAATACAACCTATCTCCATGAACAGTGCTCCTCTGCAGTGCAAAAACAAGAGATGTGAACACCAGTAGCACAGGGATAGATGATGAAGAGCCAACGGCAATCCTTCCAGCACAGCAGACACTAAAGGCCCCAGGGACTTTCTTAGGGACCCCTTTGTATTGAGAACCATGGGAAGGATTGCTCTGACTGGTCTGTTTGGGTGATCTGACACATCATCTCTTTCCCATAGGCACAGCTGCCTCTTCTCCTCCATTGTGATTGTCGTGTGGTCTGGGCAGCCCCAGAAAACTTATCCTGGTATTTTCAAACCAGGACAGAATATTTTCAGATAAAAGGAAATAATCAGGAAAAAAAAAAAATCAGAAAAAAAACCGTGCTTGGTGAAAATACATTTTTTTAAAAAAATCCAATTATATGAGTGAGAAAATTAAATTAATGGAGAACTAAAAAGAGCCCAATCACTATGTATTTCTAAAATCCCTCACTAAGAGGTAATAGATAGGAAACAAAGAATGAAAGGCTGTCAATACCAACAGGACTATGTGTACATTTACTGATGAACTTTCTAAGTGGACATTAGAAAACTGTATACATATCAATACGAGAGTGACTAATACTAGGCATGGGTTGCGGTCCAGTCATTACTGAAGTTGGTGGCAACAGGACAAAAATTTTCAATGATTTCAGTATTTAAAAGCCAAGTGTGTCAACTGTTTGCAGAAACCCCAGAGCTTTCTGCTATATTCCACACTCTTGTGCTGCTTCCCTATCTTAACTCTGTAATATTTATCAAGCTATCATATATCTTTACTGCATCAACAGATTACTTCTCACTGCAGTCACTCTTTTCCGTAAAAAAAATAAGTACATAGATCACATTGTGCTATACCAGGAAAGTATTATATAGAATAATATTCAAATAGTTGATGTTCCATAAAAAAAAATGTTTTATAGCAAAAAAACCTCCACTCTGAATAAGTGACCGCCCAGATTCAGACATTTTGTAAGCCCGGTTCCTGTTGTCTGTCAGCACTCAGAGAAGAACATCAAGGAATATAGCTTATCTGATAAAGAAGGAGCAATATGAAGTGTTACTGGTGTTATTGGTGGTGTTGGCTTTGTTATTATTATTATTGTCATTCTTTAGTGGAAGAGTGAATGGAGACAGTACATGAAGGAGGCTGTCTGAATCAAAAATATTGCCCCTGTATTAGCAAGGGTAGAATGCTAACGGTATCTCTCTTGGAGTTTAAAGCAGGGACTAGTGAAGGACAAGATTAGCATATTGTAATAAAAGATGAATACAATAAATGAAACACATAAAGAAGAAAGGAAGAATACTAAAAATTATTAGATGGATGGAGCAGAAGGAAGGGAAAAGCTAAGCAGGGCTTAGTTAATCTGTTAAGAGGTCTGAAACTTTCCAAGTAAAATAATTCCCTCCACACTAAATTGTGTTACATTAGTTTCATCTTTATGTTGTTCCATTACTCTGTATCAGTACCTACGGTGCTATGTCTGCAAATTCTACACAGAAATTCTTGCTTAATGGGAGTTTACAGCACCGTTTCATTACTAAATCTGCACAGAATGACTGGCTTGTCCCTGAGCACATTATGTAGGATAAACCAGTGTTACTCCAAAACGACAAGGTTTTTTTTTCACAGAAGACTGTTACAAACTCAAATCCCAGACCAGATATATGCAACAGGCAAACAGAAAGCGAAGACTTTTCAGGACAAGAGAATAAAGCCCCATCTATCCTTTTCTTTAATAGCATTGTAAACCTAGCATGTGTAAGCATAAATACAGCTACTATATATGTTCCTCAGATCATCATATTTTAGAAAAAAAATTCTTTGGGTAGAAGCAAAAATAACGAAATGAAAATAATAAGATGTCATAATAGCTTTCTTGAAAAAAAAAAAAACTGTATTCAAAGCAGCAGCTACAAAATTCCCCACAAGTGTTTTCTAAGTAATCTTCTCTTCCACTGATAAAAATAAAAATGGCACTGCCAACTTATTGCATAAGCATTTGGCTTTTCCTTTTCAATCCAAATGCTACCTGAAGAATTTTGACAATACCAAAAAGTGTCTTGAAGGAGGAAAGATGCAAATTGGAAAATTAAACATATATCTTATTTCCCTCATAAATAAATGATGTCTATTTCTCTTCATAGTCTCCAAGAAAACACTTCCAAGGGATTGTAGTTTAAAAGTAGTATATAAATAGAGCATTGTAAGTAATTCTAACATAAACTGACTTGCTAAAATTAAAATTAGCCCTGAAAATAGATTCCAAAGAGAAGTGGAGCACACAATAGAATATCAGAATATAACTTTGACAATTAATTTTCCCTTTGTATTTTGCATTTCGTTCTTCATTTTTAAACTTCCTTTCAGGAAAGCTGTAGCTCTGAATTCAAGAGGTCTTAACTTTCATGATGTGCTTACATGAATTGTTTAAACTAAAATGAATTCCTGAATCACTTCTTAGTCTTTAAGAAAATGCAGGAGAACACAAGTCGTACTTTCACATGACAATTTGATGTATTTGTGCTTATGTTATTGTGTTTTTAATTTTTCTTCCTATTGTCAAATCTTCATTCCACGTTTTTGATATCAAATTTATTTTTACAGAAGCTAATGGTTATGTCACAAATATTATATCAAGTAGTGAATAAATAAGATGACATCTGTTAGCTTTGGGGACCATCTGTTAGGCTGGGGAATTATGGATGTGATGTTAAATTTAAATTATATTAATTATAAACACAACAGGATAGTGTAATAAGCAGTATAAGAAACTAGTAACTTTCTGATTCCGGTTGTGAAAAGTGGGAAACATGGCTGTAGCCAATGGAATTACAAGAACAAAATGTAAACGAGAGGTTATATTTGGGAAACACTGCATTTTTTAAATTATTTTATTTTTTTAAAAAGGGAAAGAAAAGGAAGAAACAGCTTTTGCATAGTCATGGATATTGGATTATGTATGTATTTGTAGACCTTTGTTTAAGAGGACATTTAAACACGCTGGTCAAGAATTGCACACTTAAATGTCAAGAGACTTTTCAAGAAATTGAAACCTTCTAACACAAACTTTTCCCTCAGAGACTTCGCTTTCTTAGAGTCTGTTGCGTTCACTTCTACCGTGTGCTTCTGATGCCAGAATTATATCACACATAAGTCTCATCACAGGTAAACATAATGGACAGTTTTATACAGAATTTAAATGTGGCAATCAAAAGTACTGGGGACAAAAAGTTCAAAGAAAGTACTGCTGCAGGCTATATGTGAAAGTATGTATTACATAATATAAGTTATTACGCATTGTATGTATTCACACGTAAACTGCATCTGAGTTTGAAGCACATCAGTCCTGCATGTTTAGAAAAGAAACAAATACCAAGTATTTAGATTGATTCACAAAGCTGATTTTTTTTCCTTTCTAAATTCACAGAAGTTTATCCAAATAGCAAAAATGTCTATTGACAAACAATTTCAATTCTGATTAATTATCTGAAGTGTGATTTGGTTGGCTTCCTTCCTCTATGTTTCTCTTTCTTTAAAAGCATCGGGTATATTGGTTATGTATTATCACTGCTTTGATTTAAACTTTATAAGAAATTTAAGGTTCTGCCTGGCTTTTGCAATCCTTGTTTTACAAAATCTCTCTCTTTCCTACCTCATATATGCTCTCATATGTTTTTACTTGTATTACTTTGCCGCTTCAGGCAATTAACTCAGTTAATACCATTTTTATTCTCTCCAGTTGCATTTTTCTCTGTATCCTCCTGCATAATAACTATACATTTATGACTTTACCTCAGCTCTTCTCACTTAGATATCTTAGCACATTTACTCCTACAGAACCTACTGGCTTCTGCTGAATCTTTCTTCCTGTTGAATTCAGAAATACTAAAAGCAAGAAAGACAGTACTTATGAGAAAAGCAAGGTTAAAATAGCAAATAAAACATCATCTCAATCATTGTCTTGAATTTCATTTCATCCACGCTTTCTTTGCTAAGTCATTGTTAAATCCATTTGCAGATTCCTCAGAGCAGAATAGTGCTTTTTCTTGTTCTTTTTTAAGAAGTGCTAACATACTGATAGTACCCTGTAAATAATTATAAAAGATATCAGGAATACAATGATTTTCTATGCATTGATTAATACTGTAGTCAGAAGCTGAGGTAAGATAAGATTCAACCCATATTCCAGTTTGTGGGATATAGACTTATGACCTCGTTTAATTTTTTTCATTGTGATTGAATCAGAAAGTTGGATCTCATGATTTTTTATTTTATTTTAGTTTATTTTCTTTTTGGCTTATCAGATATTCTAATGAAAAAAATAACAAAAAGTATTTGACAGGAAAGAAACATGAACAGTTCCAACTATGGTGTATTAATTAATTTAATTTCTGTATAAATAAAAGAAAACTTTTTTAAAAAAAAATATGACTAATATTTTTTTTAAAAAAAAATATGACTAATATTTTTTTTAAAAAAAGACTTTTTGTATGATTTTCACCTGTATTGAAAGCTTTTCAATAAATATTTGTAACTGGATTTAGTCTCGATACAAAACCTTAAAAAAAGCTATAAAAACAAATAACATTTTATCTCTTATGTCCCTGAAATTTTAGATTATTCTTATCGCCTACAAGCTTCCTCTTATGTCAACATTTCTGCATATCTTTCATTACTCTTTTATGTAACATGTTGTACTTTATTAGATGTTATTTTTAAACAGACTCTACATTTTAAAGTTCCTTGAGATGACCCTGAACTGCAATTACTAAGGAAATTTTACATAAATTTGAACAACAGAGCAGATCCTCCTGTCTTTGTATTTGATTTTGAGTCTTCCTGGAAAATGTTAGGAAGGGCCAGACTTGAATAATTTTATGCGTTCCAAGTCTTCAAAAAAATCTCTCATTTTAAAAACATCTTTCATACTGCAACACCACCTCGTTCTTAGAAATTCTGGCTGATTCCAAAACTATCATGAAATGTTGTTGGATTATAGACAGTGATGTCCGTCCACAAAGTTGTGATATGAATTAATACATGCTGATTAATAACAGAAATAATCTAACTGAACAATATATTTTCTAGCAGCCTGGGTAAGTAGCTTCCAGAAGGTCTTTACTGCTTTTACAATTAATTAAATCATCCGGAGGCAAAAACAAAACAAAAAATTCTCCAGCCATCAATATCATATGAACCATGCTGAGAAGCCTCCAGGCTAAGATAAAAAAAAAAAATTGACATAGATAAAAAAAGATAGAAACAAGCACTGCACTGAAGTGTATAGGAATGAATGAGAAATAATTCTAAAACTCAATTGAATCTCTTAAGTGAATGTACTTTACATTGTAAATCAGGCCTGGATTTTTAATTGCTAAGTTGTGCAAAAATTGTGGATAAAGTATATCACAACTTTTAAGAATATCATGTGGTCTTGTGAGGTTGTTTTTGGTGGAATTTTTGTCAAGTGACACATTACAGATTAAACTCTGTTGTTGTTTGCAAATGTATGCCTTAGACAAAATGAAGAAGTGGGATAACAGCATGCTAATACACAGGCAGAAGACATTTCTAAACCTTTGTGCTGCAACACGTCACTATCATTTTTTTTTGACTCATTAACTTTTCAGTGCTTGCTGTGGTGAAGTATTGAAGTCACACATGCTTCTGCTGTCCCACCAATGTTTTCCCTTCTCCCTGTGAGAACTTCTATGGCCACAGAGAGTCACCAAGTGTTCCACTATGAAATATTCATTTATACTATATTCCGTACACATAGCCTAAGTATATGAAGATATTGTGGTCTTCCCTCATATAGTTCAGTCCTAATCCACTGAAAAGGAGACTGTTCAGAGCTTGAATATAACTTAGCATTAAGTAAGAAAAATAGAAAGGTGCTTTTTGGTAGCTTAGGTTTTTTTATTATTATTGTTTCAACTCTTCCATACAGTTGACAATAGAAGCATGATTTCTCCTTCATCAGATACGAAAAGAAAATTCACTTTCTGGTTCTAACTTTCCCAAAGGGAAGGAGTGACAATTCACTCATTGTTTCATGAATCAGTTTCATTCAGATTGCTATTAGTTCGTCTTTGTAAAAAAGATTTCAAAATTATTTGAGGCCTGGATTCAGCGTCCATCTGCTGCAAGAAATCATACTTCCCTTCAAAGAGGTCTAGAAGATTTGAGTTAAATAACAGAAAAGATTAAGACTATATTTGAGCATAGCTATGCAAAGGGTGAGTATTTATACAAATATACAAGAAAGAGAGAGGACAGTGTAGAAGAAAATAAGAAAAAAGGAAAAAAAAAGCCCAGTGTATAATGACATGCTTTTGGGAGGACTTTTACTAAATGGAAGAACACCAACACTGAATGGTGCACTTCTCTAACTCGATGCATTAATAGTTCTGTCTGAAAGCTTTATAAAAACCCTGCCTTTGTTATTACAGTACCAAGTCAACAGTATATGTCTCAAGGAAATTTCTCTCAGAAATTGCAGGGAGGTAATCACCTACAGAAACCTTAGAGTCAATTAAGTGTCTTCCCAAGAAAATCATTAAACCAAAAATTTTAATGCCAGGATGAACAATATGAATGGGTTTTAGCATCCATCCTGAAAGGATTATCTGTTTAAAAGGTATGTAATGCATTTATTATGGTCTAATTTTTCTCAAGTAGTATTTTGGTAATACTAAAAGTTACAGGTGCCATACAAACACGTGAGATGGGAATATGCTCTACTTGATTCCTTTTTAAGGTTTTATGACCATAACAAATTAATTCCTGGCTAGCTGACTAAATTAGGCTAATATCTATGTGAAAACAAATTTTTTTTTTTTCCCCACACAAATCTCAGTGGTAAAAGATAAAGGATGAAGTTCATGAATCTGGAATGAATACAGAAATCTTAATTTATTGTGACTGAAAAGTGACTATTAGAAATCTAAGCATAAAATGAGGAGGAAGTCATTTTCATATTACGTACATCCATCACATTTGTGGCTTTTAAAAAACATCTGTAATAGTGTTTGCAATAAGCATAAATTCCAAGAGCTCCCATTCTCACACAGTATTCTCTGAGACAAGTGTATAAAAACAGTTTGAAATGGAAAATGTTCAATCTAATTTTTTTCCCCAGGGTTTCTCCACTGTTTGATTAGAGAATGGCTGCATTCAAATGTATTACCATTCTGTCAGCAGCACTCACAGACTTGTACTTTCACTGCATGATAAATGGAGTTTACACAGTTCACATTGTGTGAGGACAGAGTCTAGTGATTCAGTGATGTGTATGTGATTTGTAAATGTCTGATTTGGTTAATCATTAACTAGTCTTAAAGTTGCAAGAATTCCATGCAAACACCAAAAGCAGATGAGCAAGATCTTTGGGTGGTGTAAATCACACCAGTACCAAGGAAGCAACAGAAAAGATGCCAGCTTCTACCAACAATGATCTGGCTGGTGGAATTTTTTTTCTACACTTACACATATTAATCTACAGGTTTAAAATTAAACCAGTGTTTAAACAAGTTTATTTGTTGATAGTGTCATATACTTTCCCCTTAGAGTTTTCCTTGTCAAGTATGCAAAATGTATACAAATTAGATGGTTACCTTTCTTCCATTCTACCAATCAATGGATCAATTTCATGATATTTACAGAAGATCTGCATAGTGGTAAAAGAATCTAGAAGGCTGATCTCAGTTCTTTTCAGGGAATATAAAAGATGACTTGTTCACAGCCTGATATTACCTCAAAAAGGAGGTAGCCCTGGCAATAAAAGGCTCTTCCATTTGCCATGTAAGGAACACAATCAACAACTAAATGCTGACATTGGGGAATAATTACATGACAAATACCATCAGTATCATAGTAAAAAGCTAAGGCAGATTCTCCATCTCCATTTCATCTTATTTCAAAGTTGGATGTGTTTCTAAACATTTTTTTGTATCACTCAGAGTAACCATGGCTTGACAACCACAGGTCTTTTTGGTTTAGGAAGAATTCAAGTTCAATGATCCAAATAATCCACTCTAGTTTTGAAATACGTAAATTGCATTTGCAAGATGGAGAAAAAAAGAGAAAGAAAGTCCTCATGCTTGAGGTCATGAGCTAGACTTAACTACAATAGTCAGCAGAAGTATCTTTTGAAGTGATAGAACACCCGTAGGTGATCTGCAGCACTTTTCCAGGATGTTGCTCACAGGCAGAGTCAAAGGACTTGACTAGACTAACAACACCTTTTTCAGTAATTGTGCAGTAGTGGCACTCAGCCTCCATTCTCAGAGCTCCAATCTGCCCATTATCCCTAGGGCATAGGCCCAGTGTCTCAGTGCTCTTGACTTTATGGAAATACACATTTATTGACTGAGGGAATAAAACCGTGTAGTTCACTCTATCTGTATGTTTATCTTAATATGAGATCTACCCTCAGGCTAATATTCTAAGTCTACAAATACTATCTTCAGCTATATAAATACCTCTTACATAGAAAATCATTGGTGTTTTCAGACACTTAATGTCATAGATAAGTGTAATAGGTCATACTGACAGGAAACTTATCCAAAGAACTCTACTTTTCTTCTTGGGTACAAGACATGACTGTATATCAGTGACCACATGCTATGAATGATCTACTACAAACAAAATCTACAGATTTTTTAATCTCTTTCTCATTAACCTGAAGGATTAGGAGTCTTAAAAGAGTAATAAAAATATCCTGTAAAATTGTTCCAGAAGTGCGTCATACCTTTCTCTTTCAATCTGTGACTAACATTTTCAGACAAGTTACTGAGGCATTTTGTGTTTTCTGTCTTTTCTCTATACCAATCAGAAAAACAGAGTCCTGGTTAAAAAGCAGAGTGGATATTTTCTCTTCAGAGCACCTTTAAATGTAAAGAAATCTGGAATAGATGTATTTATTCACAAGGTATTATCTTTTATACTCTTGTCTATATTTAATTCTGGAATAGTTATAACATATGTGTTTCTGAAATGTTTTGTGATGAAGCTATCAACTCACATCTGTTAATCTTCCCCTCACCAGGCCTAAATGATCCCAATTTGAGCACTATGCTATTCTGTATCAGTTTAGTTTGTACCCTTTTCCGCTAAAGAAAAGTACTAAGCTGTCAGGTTTGCAGTTTGCACTTTTCTTATGACAGGGTGATTACACACAGAAAAGAATCTTCAGGTGAATAGAGATGGCAAAGAAATAAATTAATATTTCATTTGAAATCAAACAAGATGCCAATATTGCCTTCGTATCAACGAAATTGTACTAAATGGAATGAAACATTAGTTATCCATACAGGAGCCCTGTATGAGAATTTACTGTCCCGAGTCAGCAGGCAAATCCTCTTTCCCTTCCCTTCCCTTCCCTTCCCTTCCCTTCCCTTCCCTTCCCTTCCCTTCCCTTCCCTTCCCTTCCCTTCCCTTCCCTTCCCTTCCCTTCCCTTCCCTTCCCTTCCCTTCCCTTCCCTTCCCTTCCCTTCCCTTCCCTTCCCTTCCCTTCCCTTCCCTTCCTTCCCTTCCCTTCCCTTCTCCCTTCCCTTCCCTTCCCTTCCCCCTTTCTTCTCTTATTTCATGCTCAGTTCTTGGCTCTACAAATTTATGATACCAAAAAAAACCCTACAAAAATAATGGAGAGCTAGACTTTGTTTTGTAACTCTCCAGAATCAAGAAGCTGGTCTAGGATTCTTTAGTATAATTACACTTTGGCTAAAATCATTGTGGCTTACACTAAAAGCAAAACAGCTTTAAAACATTAAATGGCATTATGGCCTTTTTGAAAAGAAAAAGAACTAAGCATATATTTAAATAAATGTAACGCTGACATAGCTTCATGGTTTTTGGATCAACAGTTTACTTTGGCTATAAATAAGGGTTAAAAATCACATT
Source organism: Trogon surrucura (assembly GCA_020746105.1). Classification (NCBI taxonomy): domain Eukaryota; kingdom Metazoa; phylum Chordata; class Aves; order Trogoniformes; family Trogonidae; genus Trogon; species Trogon surrucura. The sequence goes on from CM036617.1 coordinate 38,256,240, forward strand.
GTTTAAGGAAGTGGTTTTTCTACAATAAAATCAGCAACTTCTAGTAATTTTAACGTATTTCTCACTGTAACAGGAAGAGGTAACGTGCTGAATATTTTATTTCAATTTATTGATCTTTGACATATAGTCAAAAAAAAGTTTTTCTGGGAGATCAAATGAAAAAAAATTATATTTTACAGTAGTTTTGCATATATCAACTGGCAACACTAAACCAAAACTCCTTATAAATACATTAACGCTTGAATTACTCATTTTTCATGTAAGTCTCAGGCAAGACTCGTAAGACTCTTTCATGTGTTTTTGATAATGGTCACAGAAAGGCAGACTTTCAAATAACCATTTCTCTCCCTAAATTACTGCAAGGAGAGTGTAAAAGGAGCATGTGAAGAATACTGTATGATTTTCAGTGGCATATATTTCAAATCAGTGATCCTTTCATATCAAATGCTGACTAACAAGTCCTTAATCTGTAACTGGGCAAGTCTGTCCCAGGCTTTTCTACCCATTGATTTGTCTACCTGCTAAGAGGAGGCAGAAAATGGTTCTGCTGTATCTTTTAAGTCCTCCAAAAGGTAAAGAAGTTGGGTGTTCAGCACTTAATGGGTTCCATAAAGAGCTGGGGGACATAGTAGTTGGTGTAATCATTACTGCAAAGAAATAAGAGCACGTTTGGAAGGCAGTGACTAGATATTGCTATTGTTTTTTGTGCAATCTCTAAGCCGCCTCATACTGAATTAAAACTTCTTGGACAGATTAGGACACCACTAGCAAGTGAAAAAAAGATAGTAATTCCTTTGAACTCTAAGCAAAGCTTTCTTAAGCAAAGGTTTCGTAACCTGCCTAAAAGCACCACTCCTCCTGACAGAGAACTTCCATCTTTGCCTGGAGAAGGAAGTTCCCATATTTCTTGTATATCTTTTAAGCCAATGTTTTGGTTTGGCCTGGATGGATTTTGGCGGCGGGGTGGGGGGGGAGCTGCAGGTTGGCTTCAGCAAGAAGCTGCTAAAAACTCCCCAAGTTTGATAGAACCAATGCCAGATGGCTCTAAAGAGGGACCCGCCACTGGCCAAGGCTGAGCCTGTCAGTAAAGTGATAGCAGAGAAATGCCTCTGTGAAAATATATTTAAGAACGGGGAAAAGAACTACGCCATAGCAGCTGGCACAGAGATGGAGGAGTGAGAATCTGTGCAGACACCAAGGTCAGTGAAGAAGGAGAGCAGGGGGAAGGATGAGCTCCAGGCACCGGGGCAGAGAGAGTCCCCCGGTCTGTGGTGAAGACCATGGTGAAGCGGGTTGTCCCCCTGCAGCCCATGGGCGAGGTGCAGATGTCCACCATGAGGATCACCGCGTAGATGTCCACCGAGGACTCCACGCCGTGTGGGTGGATGCCTGGAGGGGGCTGTGACCCCGTGGGAAGCCCGCATCAGAGCAAGTCGCTGCCGGAACCTGTAGCCCGTGGAAGAGAGGAATGCCCACGCTGGAGCAGGTTGGCTGGTGGGACTTTTGGGACGCTGCGGGGGGCTCACGCTGCAGCAGTTTCCCCTGAAGGACTGCACCTCAGACTCATGAGGGGTGGGCTGCCCCTTGTGAGGTGTCTCCCGTTGGGCAGTTTGTGATGAATTGCCCTTCGTGGGACAACTCATGCCGGAGAAGAGAGCGTGAAGCTTGTCTCCTGTGAAAGGGACCCCACAGTGGCCCTGGGTGAGAGTGAAGAGTCCTCCCCCGGAGCGAAGAAGTGGTGGAACCAACTTCGGATGAACTGACCGCAACCCCCATTCCCTGTCCCCCTGTGCCGCTCGGGGGGAGGAGGTGGAGAAACCGGGATTGATGTTGAGCCCGGGAAGAAGGGAGGGATGGAGGGAAGGTGTTCTGTTTGTTAAGATCTGTTTGCTCTTTCTCGCTTCTCACTACTCCTCTCTGATTAGTTCTTTTAATAAATGTACCTAATTTCCCTAAAATTGAGTTTGTTTTGCCCAGGATGGTAAATGAAAGTGATCTCCCTGTACTTATCTCAAACCCTGAGCCCTTGGAAATATTTTCTTCCCCTGTCTAGCAGTGAAGGGGGAGTGAGAGAGTGACTGTGTGGGTACCTGGCTGCCGGCCAGGGTCAAATCACGACAGCCACTTTCTCAAAACCTTGTCTTTAAGGTTGCAAGTTGTGTTTATCTTCTTCAGAACATCGATTCTCTTACCCATGAGATTCTGCACAACTGCTTTTGAAGTTTTGATCATGAGAAGAGTAAAATACCAATGCAACTATTCTCATGAAGAAGCAAATACCATTTACTCTTATGATACACCACTTCCAGAAAACTGAATAGGGAGAAAAAGACAAATAACAAAAGGAAAAAATATTCTTACTGGAACTGTCCACTCTACCTGAATTCATGAACCTCCATTTCTCTGCTTCTCCACCGAACCCTCTTTTGTCCTCTGCCTCCTCCACTGCATGGGCATCATGTGTCTGTTGAACAGTGCAGAGGACATAAAGAAAATTGTAAGAATTGTGAATGGAAAAGCAAAAATATGAAATGAAAGCTTGTCTGAACAATTTAGCAAGCATTTTCTAATTAATATCAGTAGGTATACAGGGCAGTTCTGTCTTGCTGGGCATAACTGAGTTAGTTATGGATTAAATGAAGAATAAACTTTAAAAAGAGTTAGAAGAAGAATAATAATGTGCTTGGTTTAACAGCTGCAACCCTAATACTATCAGTATTAAAAAGAGACTTAAAAAAGATCTACGGAGAAGCTAAGGTTGAGAACTACTTAGCTCTTTACCACCTTTCTTATTTAGTGTTGCCATATTTCTGGCTGGTTGGGTATGCATTTATGACTGATGTATGTAGCATATCAACTGTTTTCACACTGTATTTATGAAATACTTCTAATGGCTTATAATGGATTTTTTTTTTGATAAGAAGAATAATCCATCAATGCAACAGGGAGAAAGGAAATGAGAGAAAACATTTGTTCAGAAAGCTTTAAATGATGCCATTTGTTCATGATAGCAGGTGAGGGGTTTTTTTTTTCTATTGTTATGTCTACCCTTCTTCCAGGAGAAGGACCAAATCAAGCAACTATATAGTGAAAAAAGAATGCATTGCTTCCCATTTCATACATTACTCAGGAAATGGCAGGGGATGATTTGAAAAATTGCTGAGCTCATGTGACAACAACTGGAGTCCACAACTACTCTACCTTGAACACGACAAGATGTACTGTAGTAAAGGTTCTAAAAAAAATATATTGTCAGTATGTCAAGCAAGACACTCCAAAATAGAAACTTTTGGCCTTTCTCTGCTTAAACTACCCATTTTTAAGATGGGGAATACAGACAAATATTTTAGAAATATTGTGAAAATACATGCATTATTGCCTGAGGCATACTTGGTTACCGTAATGACACATACTACAATTCTCCATGAGATAATTACTAGTTCAAAGTCTAGGACAAGTTCACAAACAGCATGCAGAAACTGTGATGATCTACAGAACATAGTACAGCTTCTCACTGATGTGCATCCTTCCATTCAGGATGCAGGAGATGTGGGAAAATGATCCGAGGACGGTTTTTCACATGTACAAATTTTCACAGATGGCTAAACAATTTTGCAGTAACTCGTGCAATAGTAACAATGAGGAAAAACTAAAGAACAGAATAAAGAGATCTTAAAAAAGTGTAGAGAAAGAGAAAGAACAGACAAAAAGAAAAAGAAAGGAAGAAATCTGGAATATACTCTATGCTTAACTTTAAGTCAAGTTACACTCAGTTGAAATAATTGTGAAACTCACACAGTTTTTGCATTCTAAAAGAAAAATAAAATAATGTCCAGAATGTAGCTCTTTAAAATATCAATAATACACTGTTTTAGGCAAGTTTCTGTGTTAGACTCTCCTTATCAGTAAAAAGTGATCAGTGATCCCAACTTTGGTAGAGCTCCATGCATTATTTACTAAAATGGTGTGGGAGCGAAACTTTGAAACAAAATATGTACAATAGTCCACACATGCTTTTGCCTATGAAAATACCAGAACAAAACAAAAATGATTTCTTCCTTTCAGGATTGCAGAGGTGAGTGAACCAGATTACACCTGGGTGACTTTAGCTTGCAAATTTATAGTAATTTTTCTGAACAAGACTCAAATATTTGTTCCTGGAATCCCAAGAATATTAAGTTATTGTGCCAGCATGACACAAAATATGTTGGTATTTTACTCTTAAAGAACTATGAAAACATAATTAAATATTAATGAATGTATTTGGTATTATTATACATATGCCCCATGGTATAGTATCTGCCTTTAAAAATTCTGTTTGGAAGTGCTCTGCCCTGTGGACAGCTGTGACTATCAAATTCAATGCCTGCAGCACATTTGCTGACCTTCAGCAAGCTCTGACTTTTTTATGTTGCAACATTATTTTGTTTTATTATTTTACCCGAAGAGAGCAGTCTGTGATCAGCAAAGAGATGCTTTTATCTTAATCATTGATCCCATATTCATAAATATTCAGATTTTCAGTCTCCCAGGAACACGGTTCACTATTTCTTGGTATTGACAAAAAGCAACGAAATCATTTCAACCAAAACTCAATATACTAAAGCTGATAGTCCAGTTATATTAGTAGCATAAAATCATTTTCATTTGTATTTGTTTAATTCTGTGCAATTTTAAGCTTACATTCTACAAAGCTTTCCCATTAGGTGTATCTCCATTTAATTCAAGAGGAACACTTACAGTGTCAGGCCTTGAATTTGCAAAATCTGGAGGGAAGCATTTTCTTTAGTCTTACTATCAGGTTTTAGTAGAGCTGACCTGTGATTAAACATGTCAGGAACCAAAAAAAAAGAAGTCAATACACACACAAAAAAAAATCAGGCTGAAGCCTGACACAAATCTAAAACTGGAATAATGTCATTAAATTTAATGAATTAAAACCGGTACTTAGGAAAAAAAAAAATCTGTACGTAATGTCTTAGAAGGGAAACAGAGAAAGTAAAGCACTTTGAAAGTCATCTACATAGACGATATGATATGAGAATGTAAATTAACTTTATGATGTAGTGAATCCAGTAAATTATCTTCAGGTCAAAGGCCTTCAATTAAGCATCGTTATAGAATAAGCTATGTATTCTTTTTGAAAACATAGGTACATTAAAATGAAAATGCCTGAAACATGATGATGACTATGACTTTTTTAATCTCTTGCAGAGAGATCAAATTACACATTTTTACAATTTCTCCTTTCCTTTCTATGAGTTTCACACTAATACAAAGAAGAGAACCAACTGAAAAATTAAACAGAATATAGAACTATAGATCATATGTATATACATGTAGAGGACCTGTCAGGGTATATTGAAAATCTTTAAACTAGATTTGAATTGGAAAAGAGAAAACCAGGCTTACTCAGCGCTGCACGGAATGGCTATAAACTCTTCAGAAGTGATAGGCAAGGAAGAAGAAGTGGTGGAGTAGCTCTGTATTTAAGGAATGTTTTGACTGTCTAGAGCTTAGTGATTAGGATTGAGTGATAGCTTAGTGATAGGATTGAGTGTTTATGAGGAAGAATCAGGAGGAGGGTCAACAAGGTAGATATCATGGTAGGAGTCTGTTATAAACCACCTATCATGGTTTGATCCTGCTGCCTGGGCTGACAACGAAGAACCGTGCGGCCACTCACTCACTCTTCCCCTCACCCCTGTCCCCTTAGGGATGGGGAAGAAGGAAATTCAACTAACAAGGCACAAGAGTTGAGACTAGGACGAGGAGGGTTCATTCATCGTTCGTGGTCATGGACAAAAAATAGAGTAGACTTGGGGAGAAAATATAAATTTATTTCACCACCACAAGTTAGCAACCAGCTCAGAGTAGGATAGTGAGAGGAATACATAAGTAAATACAGCAAGTAAATACAATCTTAAATACACTTCTGCCCCCCCTTCCTTCTTCCCAGCTACCTCCTCTCCTCCACTGGTGCAAGGAGGGGCAGGGATTAGGGGGTGTGGTCCATCTGGCCATGGCTCATTGTCAACAGCAATCCCTCATTCTTGGGAAAGAGGGCTCCTTGTAGTATTCCCCTGTTGCCACATGGTGTCCATCTCACGGGAAGCAAACCTCTCCCTCCATGTGAGTTCATCCCACTAGTGTGGTACCGACCTTGGGATTGCGGATTTGTTTGGGTAAGTCCCCCACTCCTGTATGGTCTCTCTTCCCCCTGACATGGCATTATCCACATGCCACTGCATCCTGGACATTGTCACCACTGTTCATCTCCTTAGTTCTTGATTATCTCCTTGTCGTCTCCCTCATATCAGGACTCTGGGGAAACGTTCTGCTCTGGCGCCTTTCATCCCTCCCTTTCTCACTGACTGTGTTCCTTTGCTTTCCTCTCACCTCTCTCTTCTCCAACCGAAAAAGCTCCCCAACATAAAGGACAGGACAAAAAGAGAGAGTGAGGGAGACAGGAAAAAAAAAAAAAGGAGAAAGTGACCCAGTAGAGTGCCCTTGAAAATACATTGGTCACAGAGGCACTGTCCTAGCCCTGGCCAGAGGCAGGTCTGACAGTTACCTTGGGCTGGGGGAGGCTTTCAAAGTTTTGCAAGAGTCATCTCCCACAGTCCTCCCCCTGCTACCAAAATTCCTGCCAGATTCAAACTCGTGACACCACCCAGTCAGGATGAAGAGACAGATGAAATATTCAGTAAGGAGCTGGGAGAAGTCTTGCAATCTCTAGCCCTTGTTCTTGTTGACGACTTCAAGCAAGCTAGATGTTGGTGTCTTCTCCAAGCAATAAGCAATAGAAAGAGAGGAGATGACCTCAAATTCCACCAAGTGAGGTTCAGATTGGCTATTAGGAAAAAATTCTTAAGTGAAAGAACTGTCAAGCACTGGAATATGCCATCCAGGGAAGTGGTTGAGTCACCATCCCTGAAAGTATTTAAAAATATATGTAGATGTGGTGCTCAGGGACATAGTTTATTGGTGGACCTGGCATTGCTAGGTTAATCGTTGGGTTGAATGATCTTAAAGGGTATTTTCCAACCTAAATGATCCTGATGCTGTTCTTCTACGTTTTTATGATATGTATTTTTATTAAAATTTCTTTATAATTTAAGTCATGAGGACACTCCATTGTCAAGTGCTAGTGAAAATAAAAAGGTGGATTTAACATTCTTAAATTTAGGTGTTTCAGATTATGCAGTCACTTGAATACAAGGACACTGTTCAAAGTTGGACAATTATACTTATCTCTACTTTGGTTCAAATTATTCATGTTGCTGTGAAATTTTAGTCCGGGCTGGGAGAGAGAAGGAAAGGACTTACCACACCACAAATAGTTTGAAACTTCCATATTATATTTCTAAATGTTATGGTATGAAGTTCGTATAGGTAACACTTTTTCTTCATTAAAAATTGTGTGAGAAACATTACAAATCTTAAATTATTAAGGTTGTAAGCATTTTGAGTATCTTAAATATTTGAGGTAAAGGATTTGTGCCTTTTTTGTAAAAAAAAAAATTGACAAATTCGTGACAAATTTTATATTTGTCAACAAGGAGCAAAGTAGATTTTGTTGAGTAATTAGTAATGTGAGTTGTTAATTAAAACAAAAACTTTGAGCAGTGAGTACGTCTTGTAGTGAGTGGACTAATAGTGATTCAACAATCATAAAATACTTTATCTGCCTGTACCCCTAAATAAATCATCTTATTTATATGGGGATTTTTTTTTTTTTGGTTTTGTCAGTAGCTGCCTTATGGCTGTGAAGCAAAAAGAACTTGAATAATATTTCTTCTGAGAGTATTTTTTACAGGGAAAAAATCTTAGGCATTTGTTGGACAATCTGCAAAAAAAATAAATCTGTTATAACCATGAAGAATAAAATGCTGAATTGTAACCTGATCCAAGAAAGCAGAACATTCTCTCTTTAGTGTGATGTGATTACTAGCATTTTCGAATCACTTTAATAATTAAAACCCAGCTTTTTTTTTTTTCTTTTGGCAAAAGATACCTCCTTTCCAACATGGTGTTCCTACACCAAGATGTCTTTTTAGATAAGTTTGAATTAGAAATCAGGGAAAAAAAAATCCAATATCACTGAATCTACATATTCTTGAAGAAACAGGGGACTCTCTCAGTTTAACAGGCATTTAACTGTGTTTCAGAAAAATTTACTCAACTTCAAAACCAGATAATTTCCACTTCTCTTGGTGCTTTATCCCAAGACTAAATAAATATGGCTATTAAAAATTAGCTACTTATTTGTACCAATTTAATTCCATGCAAACTTTTATTTTCTTCAGTGGTTGTGTGATTTTACCAATGCTTTACGAGAGTGTCCTGAAAACCTTAATTGTAAAGAAATTATTGTGTTTTGTTATAGATTGCTTGAATTAAATGCATTTATGCAACAAAAATTCTTCAGGCAATATTGATACAATTTACTCAGCCATGACCAACTTGATTCACCAATATTTTTTACAATGGGATTGTACAAAAACCACAGAGACATCTGGATACAGGGAGGAAAAGCTACACAGTGGTTGTGTATTTAAAAATTTCCACTGTGTTCATTCTGCTATCTCTGAAGCAGTAGCTTAGAAACTGCTTCTGAGATTGCTATGACTATCTGGGAATTTGGAAATGAGCACATGGTAAAAAGAAGCTAAGAGAACAACTGAGGCAAGTATTGTGTAAGTTGTTGTGAGAGGAATTAAAAGAGCTCTCATTCTAGACTTGTTGCTGCTGTAAATGTTCTCCAAATTGGTGCTGTCTGATTAGTCATCAAGAATGCCGCTTCTGGGAGCGTATGGAGGCTCATCAATAAAGAGACAAAAAGGTCTGATAGTTTGTTTCTGTGCCTCAATTCCTTCATTGCCCATTTTCACCATGACTTTGCAAGCACAAGGGAAATGCAGCAACAAAAAAAAAAAAAAAAAGAAAGAAAGAGGAAGAGAGGGACAAAAATTACATTCTCTCACTCGGGGTAGTACCAGAAAAGGAAAAAAAAAAAAGTCTCTTTAGTGGCTATTTGTCTGACAACTGGCAGAATCCAAGAAAATTAAGTTTTCAGTACGTTTTTTTCTCATGAAGAAAACAGCAACAGAATGATAGTATCATTAAAATTAGCAGCACTAATGAAGTTGTTTCTGACTGCATAATTTCTCACCAGCGGTGTTTACGAACTACCCAGGTAATGAATACAGAGGTTGTTCTTGACATATTCTGTTTTATTTTCATTCATTGGACATATTTTACCATTTCCCCAGGAACTGGTATGATAAGCAAAAACTACAAATATTTCAGTTCTCACTAAATTATATTAGCATCTTGATTAACAAAATTTGTTTTACTATTTGCATATAGTTGATGGCCTTGTTTATGTGTGAAACAAAATCCGAGTGCTAATGACAAACTACAATAGAAAAATGCATGAATGCTTTTAAAATAGACAAGGTTTCACTTAAGATAACTGATATACAACATTTTCAAGTGAAAAACAAGATATGTGAAATACTGTTTTACCTGTCTAACCTTACAATATTCATAATCTTCGACGTAATATCTGCAAACTATAAAGCCATTTTGATTTTTTTTTATCCTCATAATGTCTCTTGGATGTAATAGACAAAGACAGAAATAAACTCCCATTTTACAGATGGAGAAAAAAAGGAGCACAAAGTAGATTATCACTTATCTACACTGACAAAGCTGATATGTGGTTACTCTGGGAACTATAAAAGTCTTAATGGTATGGTCCATTTTGTGGATAAAAACTTCTATAGATTGCTTTTCCTAATTTGTAAATATGGCATATGAAAATAAATTACAATATTGCAAAATAAACACAGCAAGAAAGGAAGCAAATATAAATGCTTGATTCGTGCATAGTGCAGATTTTATACAATTTCATTATCATATAAATAGCTCACATATATAATCTTTCGTGCATTAATTCTGATAAATGTTACAGTAAAAATTAAGATTAATTGAGGTTGCTTTGAAAGATTTCCTAGGAGTTATATATGCAGTACTTTTTAGCCTAGTTACATTACGTACTGTAAAGTTTTTGTATTTTATTAGTGATTTACGATATCTGCTTACTCGTATTTTTATAGACTGTTAAACTGTGTAAAATTGCTTTTTTCAGTCTTAACTTTTGATGCTTAGAATTCTTCACTTTTTTTTTTTTAAAAAAAAAGCTTGAGCCTTCAGAATATACAGAGATGTGCTGGAAGACTGAATTGTTAAGTGCTTTGGAAATTAATACATGATAGTTGAGAAGAAGCATTGAATCTGCATAAACCTACAAAGGTTCACAGCTAAAATGGGTTACAAAAAGAAATTGAAGGGCAAACATTATTTGTTGTCACTGAAGGACACTAAGTTTTCTCACAGTTACAAAGGTATCTAGGGATATATTAATTCTTGCTTTGGATCTCAACACATACAGAAATACTGCGTACCCTTCTGTGTAGGTAGAGATTCAAACAAGACAGCTGAGAGCAGGGAAGAACTTTATCTGACATATTTAATGAAATATGCAGTGAAACAGTAGGAGTCTGATTTTTTTTTTACTGACTTAGATCTGGTGCAGACACTTTTGTCCTTAAAAATGGAATGAAAAAGGATGTAAAACATAACCACAGCAGAATACTAGCATTTTATACTCTCTTTGCACAGATTTACAAAACTACCTGTTATGTATGATAAACTATGAGAAGCGTATTTTAGTACTAGAGCCTCTCATTTCACAGCTGTACCAGACATAGCCTTTCATTTCAGAACCCATAAAAAGCTATGTGTCACACTACTGCAGCCTGAAAACTCATGACACAAACTGCATTTTAGGGTATCTTCATTTTCGGTAGTGAATTGTATCAGAATCTTGTATCTTACTGTCTTTCAGCTGCAGTGCAGCATTTGCAAATTTTCACAACAGGAATTAAATTAACTTAAATCTCCTCTCTCCTGCTTTCACCCATTCTTCTCCTGCATACTGCCAATTTTACTCTGAATATCATGCATGCAGTTAAGTTAGAGTACTAGAAGAAAACCAGATTTTCTTTTATGGCATTTACCACCCCACTTCTTTGGTACTCTGTCCAAAATGAATGGGCATACTGAATCTTCAGTCAGTAGAGCAAAGTTCAACAATGCTCAGCAGTGAATTTCCCCAAAAAACTTAATTGTATATGGAAAGCTTTTATCCCATTCTTAGTAGATAAATGCTGTGTCCCAAAGTTAGTGTCATACTTTAAAATCACACACTGACGTATTAATGAATAGGCTTATTCTTTGTTGTTACTTTGAACTCTATAGAATTCTATAATGCATATCATGCAAGTGTTCCTCTGGGACAAAACAGCAATAAATCTTTAATAAACTATGAACAACATTTCAGGCTGAGTGACAAACACTTTGCTACAAAAGTATTACTGGATATATTATATGAAAAATAAACAAATAAGGGCGTATTATTAAAAGTTTGCCTCTTTTGTTTCCAGATATGTGCCTCATATTTGAGTTTCCTTGGAATTAAACACCAGTAAATCTTTAATGAGGTATGAATGAATATACCAATCACTTGAGAGTTCTTGACATATCAATATCCATAGAATAGTATCTTATTAAACTATTGCAGTTCCTTCCTTGATAGACATTATATATTCAGCATTAATAATGCATGAGCATTTTTAATTCATTTCTGTTGTTACACCCTGTCCTTACTCCTGCAGCAACATTATTAAAACTGATTTTATAAATATCGTTTTCTCGAGATACATATGTTAAGTGTGACTGGTACTGAAGAGTTGTAAATGTAGCTGGCTTTAAAATTTCTAATTTATTACTGATAAATAATACATGGTTTAACAAACAGAATAGCGTTAAACTGCTTTTTTTCTACTAGATTGACCCAGAAGGAAGGAGAAAGCTCCATCTTTTACAAGTCTGACCTATATTTGTAAATTACTAATTTGCAAAGATCAGAGAGGTATGCAGGTGTGAATGCTAATCGCTCCACTTTGACATCTGACTTCTGAGGATTCTCGCTGCAGTACCATCCACATCTTTCTTACACTTCCACATTTCAGTTACTGTCATATTAAAGCCATGGTCCTAAACTCATTCAGAGTGCAGCATCCCTGTAAACACAGGGAAAACCCTGTTCCCTTTGGCTTCCATCTCTACCTGACACAGTGCCACTTACAATTGCTTTCTATCAGGCCAAAACACTGAAAGGTTCTGCAGTGACTTTGTCCTCCTCTCCTCCCATGCACATAAAGCAACACTGGTTAGAAATGAGACAGTGTTAGAACTGTATTTTGTACATGGAGATTTAAAACACTTGGCAGGATTTAAGTTTCTGTAAAACAAGGCAAGAGCTACCCACAATGTTTGGCTGCACCCATGTCCAAGTATTATTTTTTTTTTTCCCTTAATCATTTCCTGAATGTCAAATCACTTTATGGTTACTAAAAAAAGATTTTTTTTGAGAGATCTGTGTCTAACAAGTAAAAGCTAATATCATTTCCTGAAATCACTGTTATGGACACCAACACTCAGTGACATGCTGCCATTAGCTTGTATAATCCCTGGTAGTCTCTGGCAGGGCTGGGTCACTTAGAAGATATTACTATGCTTTTTCAAAAAGGTACCTTGTATTTCATATTTCTGTAGATAATTTACTGCACTTTTATTGATGTATTTTAAATAGAACATCATTCTTTAAATGTAATCATGCTACCGTTAATCATGATTTTGATAATGATGACATTTCAATGTTCATCTGGAGTCCTGTTAAGACTTGGTTACAGCCTCAAACTTTGTGCATATGACAGAAGGAATTTGTAGGGGTGTAAGGTAGTAAAAGAACAGATACTACAGAAAAGAATGTGATCAGTGGCTAGAAGTTCATCTGCAGGCTAGTTACCTATGGTGTATCCCAGTTGTGGGCCAATGATGTTGGAAGAAACAGACAGACACAGTCTATTAATAAACGGCTCTGTGCCTGGTGTCACCACCATGATTTTGTGGGTTTTTTAGTAGAGATGGCCTACATGGCACTAGGCTTACTGGCATCAGATGAGGTTCACCTTTCTCAAAAGAGGAAGAGGGTCTTTGCTCAGGAGTTTGTGTGGCTTGTTGACAGAACTTTAAACTAGACTTGAAAAGGAGGGGGATAATATCAGGCTTGCCTGTGACAAGCTGTGGAGTGACATGCCATAGAGGGATGGGGTGTTAATGAGGGACCTCAGCCTGTTGCTCTGAGATGTGCTGGCTTTGCTGGATCACACCTGAAGTCTTACAGAGATGAGCCAGAGACTCCTAAAGTAATAGGAGCCAACAGGGAAAGAGCAGTGAAAGGCCTCAAAGGAATTAAGGGGTGTTCCTCTACGAAGGTGATCTGGCCAAGAGCCGTGATGAAGTGCTTATACACTGATGCACACAGTATGGGCAACAAACAGGAGAACGTGGAAGTCACTGTGTTGCTAGAAATCTTCTAGCTACCTAGCTGCCATAACTGAAACTTGGTGAGATGAATCCCATGAGTGGAGTTCTATCAATGGCTACAGGTTGTTCAGAAAGGACAGATGAGGAAGGGGCGGTGGAGGGTTTTCCCCCTACATGAAAAAATGGATAGAGTGTGAAGACCTGTCTCTGAAGAATAGTCGTGAGCAGGCTGAAAGCTTATGGGTAAGAATTAGAGACCAAGACAACCTTGTGATTGGTGTCTGCTACAGGTCACCTATCAAGGGGACCCTATGGACAAAAGCATTCCTAGCACAGCTTCAAGAGGCTTCATGCTTGGGTGATCTCTTCCTGCTGGGGGAGTTCAGCCACTCAACATCTGCTGGGAAAGTAGCATAGCATGTTGTAGGCAATCCAGAAGACTCCTTGAGGATAGCTTGCATTGAGGATAACATGTTGAGACCCAAGAAAAACAGGTTAAGTCCTGCAAGAATGTAAGATGGAGACCATTCTTTCTGGAAGTACCAATGTCACAGTGGGAAACTGGACTGCCACAGCATCTCTGAGTAATGAAGAGAGGCAATAAAGTTCATAATAACGTTCACTCTTCAGAATAATGTGATTTTAATTTAGCTGATTCATTTTTGTGTGGGACACAGAGTAAATATTATTGGAATCTGAATAATAGACTGTAGCAGTGTCTGTACCAAATTTAGTACTCAAAATACAGGAAACCTGGTTTGCTTTGTGTTCGTTCATTGTTACAGCTAAGCCAGTCCATAGAAAAGTGATGCCACCACTGTTTATGACCATCTGCAGCTGTCAGATTAACACTGTACCACAAAATTGGAATTTTTTGTCACTCTTCATGCCGCTGAAACGGAGAAGATGGACCCCTCAAGCCAATGAGACAAATGCAAACAGTAACCTCCTGGTGGAAGACATTTAAAGTGAGTCTCACGAAATTCACACCCTGTATCAACAAAAGACTGTCTTTAGTTTAGTAACTTCGGTTACGAATACAGTAATATTTGAGTAGAACAAAATTCTTGAGTATTAGTTTCTATTTCTTATTTCTGTCTGCTGCAGGTATTATGTATCATATAATAAATTTCATAAACTCTGCAACCTTAATCATAAGGTTAGGATTTCTCACCTGTCCTGTAATAAAATGTCATTACTCAAATAACAAAACCTTTTCTATTTTCCAGCCTAAATACACTCACAGATAGTGCTTGCTCTAGTTTTCTCTTTCACTGACTGGAGTATATTGACAGGTTTTTTTCTTTCTCTAAGTGATTTCATAGATTGTTGCTCATACGGCACTGTTTTAACACTTTCTTCATTATATCTTATGACAGAAATTTATAAGGAAAAATACCTAATTTACAGCATGATCAGAATATAACAAGGCTAAAATTGTCTCCAGTGTCTTTAGGGGTTTGCTTTTATGGTTTGGGACTATTATAGAATCATAGAACAGTTCAGGCTGGGAAAGACCCTTGGGATCATCAAGTCCAACCATTAACTCTAAACTACAAGTTCACCCCTAAACCATATCACCCAACACCACATCTAAGCGACACTTAAACACATCCAGGGATGGCGACTCAACCACCTCCCTAGGCAGTCTGTTCCAGTGTCTGACCACTCTTTCCGTTAACCACTACCAACAGCTTTCTTACAGCAGCTAATATCACCTTCTGTTTCATTTCTGCAGCTTATTTATGTCCAGTCTTTTCAAGCACTCTCAAGAAATCATTGAAAGAATTGCCATAGCTATAAAGAAAATAAGTGGTAGAAATAAATGTTGATTTTCTTAATCTTAATGTAATTCCTCGGTGTTTATTTTTGTGACTATATGATAATTAATATATATATATATATAATAGTTATTTAAATGTGATTTGTCATTCAGATTGATTGATTGTAGGTCAATCCCAATTTACATTAACATATTCATTATCATCACCAATGAGCCAGCATTAGTTAAGTAACGGATGTTGTATACCCTCAGATGTCCAGGCACCAAAAATATAGCATGCATACAGATACAAACAGAAAGAGTAATGTGTGTCTGCTATTTCTGAAGCTTTATATTAAGGGATTTCTGTATGTCTTATGTATTAAATTACGAGTCTATCTTTAAATGGATTTATTCAGTGATCATAATATGTTGATGAAATATAAGAAATATTGTTTACTCTAATGGTATACTTTCCATTTTACTGTCTGCGTATACATGCAAATGACTTTGGTGCTGTATTTTCAAAAACTAGCTAACATTTTCAAGAAGCTTTCTTTAGAGTCTCTTAAACTCTTACCAGATAGAATAGGAGTTTTGACACATAAAGCATGTATTCTATGCTAATTCTAATAGTGGAGGTGTGGTGGGTTGACCCTGTCTGGAAACTAGGTGCCCACCAAGGGAATCTGTAACTCATGTCCTCAGCTGGACAAGGGAGAGAAAATATCATGAAAGACTCATGGGTTGAGATAAGGGCAGTGAAATCACCCACCAATTACTGTCATGGGCAAAATAGTCTCAACTTGAGGAAATTATTTTAATTTATTACCAATCAAAATCAGAGTAGGATAACAAGAAATCAAAATTAAATCTTCAAACATCTCCCCCCTCCTCCCACCCTGAATTTCTGGGCTTAATGTGATTCCCGAATTCTTTCCCTCCTCCTCCTCTGAGTGGCACTGGGAAGAACTGGGAATGGGAGTTGTGATCAGTTTATTAGATACTGTTTCTGCTGTTCGTTCCTCATCAGGTGGAAGACTCCTTGCAGTCTTCCCTTGCTCCAGTGTGGGATCTCTCACATGGGAGACAGTTCTCTATGAACTTCTCCAATGCGAGTCCTTCCCATTGGCTGCAGTTCTTCATGATCCGCTCCAGCATGGGTCCTTTCAATGGAATACAGTCCTTCATGAGAAGACTGATACAGTGTGGTTCCTTCCCTGTCACATCATCCTAATACTGATTTACTTTAACATCAACTATTCTGAAATACCATTAATCTAAGCTAACATTCTTCCATATTATCTGCATCAGAACATAAAGAGGTTGTTGAAAAAGAGTATGGAATAGCTGTAGATAACTTTGGAAAAGATATAAGTAGGAGGAGTAGGAGGATACCTAAAGAGTTAGATAAAAGTTTTTAGAGGGCCAGCACTACAGATGGATGGAAGATAAAAGAAAGGAAAAATAGAAAGAGTCAGACCTCTAAAGGATGTTAAGGAGAAAAATTGCGAATTATTGCTGTGATACACAGGAAACCAGTACAATGATTAAAAGGTTGGAAACGTGACAATGGACGGAGTGATGGGCAAGGAAGACAATTCTAGCAGATATACTTTTTACAGGCTGGAGCAGGACCATGAGGATGTCAGGGATGACAGAACAGAAGATGTTGCAGTGGTTAAGACAAGGGTGAAGGTTCAAGGAGTCAGCAAAATAAGAAAAGTCAAAGCCCCAGAAACATGTTGCAAGAAACCTGAATGGATTAAGAAAGCGTTACAACTTGTAAGAGGAAAAAGCTGAAGATGAAGGTGGTAGAAGACTCATCCCTGGAAACATTCAAGCTCAGGTTAGACAGAGCTCTGAGCAACCTGATCTAGTTCAAGATGTCCCTGCAAATTATCCCTAGGAATAATTTATTTGACTATGTGAATTTGTGTTATCAGCGAAAATCACATAAATATGCAGTGTCTTCCCAAACCACTGTTATGCTTAGTTACTAAGACCTAGACCTTGCCCACATGTGGATATCCAAAAAGTGGGATAATTTCATAGACATACCAAGTTATGTGTTTGACTGCATCCAATTTTGACAGACAAATATGACATGTACCCAAGGGGGGAAAAAAAAAAAAAGAGAACTTCATTTTGTCACAATGCAAATATGTGCCACTCTGGATGCAAGCTCATGATTGAAGATATACATCACAAGAGGCAAGCTGGGTTGGTTTAGTTTGCATGAAAGAAATAAGAAACATAAAGCCATATGTCTGTCAAAATCTGAACTAGTCAGTATAGATTCACAGTGTAGATACATGTCAAAAGAGAGATAAATTAAACCCTAGAAATGTCTATTTGTCTTCGTTGGTTATTAAAGATGTCTGAAGTTACGCACTAAGATATACACTTGTATTTTGCAGACAACAAAAACTCAGTAAGATGATTCCAGTGAGATGCACAAGACCTGAACAAATATAAAGGTATTGAGATATTAATATAGAGACGATAGGTGGACTTGTGTTTACAGGTGAGCTTACTGAAGCTAAGAGAAAGTCCCAAAGGCTGGTCCTCGTGCATACCTGCGGAGGGTATACATCTTACAGAAAGGTGGATGGGGAATGAAGATTACTCAGTAGTCACCAAATTACTGAATGAGATGAGACTCAAAGTTAAGACCATGCTGTAAAATACAGAAAGAAGATAGCTAAATGTACCTGATTGTACATTTTAGGGAGGTGCCTTGACTTCTAGGCTTTTGAAACATTCTCACAAAAAACAAGGAAGAGGAAGTCTTCGTCTTAATACTATCTTTATGCAAAAGAAGAATGGGGCCAAGTTGCACATAGTGACACACACATGTAAAGAAAATATGTGATACTATGTTTGTTGCTTACACTGTGTTGCTTCTGATTCATCCTGGACCAAAGACGACTTGGATCTGCTCTTCCTGAATGTGATGAGGGGGAAAGGAACCAACAATGAAGCACAGCTTCTGCAGCTTTTTATCTTCAGACTGGACCTCAGGTGTTTGAGTAGCAGTGATATGAAACAACATATAGTGAGAGAGGCAGAGATGTCTTTGGGTGTTTTTTAAGACCTTTTAAATGAAAAACAGATTGCAACTGGGAAACACTCAGATCATAAAAATATCCCTGGACAAAAACAAAGCAGCTTTGAGATCTCTTGGGAGTTTTTTCAGAGCCAGCTCTGTCCCCAGCACTTATTCAGCATTATGTTTCACCCCGTTATGTGCTGACAGCATAGAACAAGTTTAATTTTATTATCCATTGGATTAAGACAAATAAGACACAAAAAATTAGTGAACCAGACAATTTTATTGAATTTATTGGTTGCAAGCACAATTGGCAGACAGCTTGCTGTACAATTGTATTTGGTGGCTCGTAAGGGAGAAAGGGAAGGAAGCATTAACTCAGCTTTGATCTTTCCCTTATCCTCTTCTGTCACCACAAGCCTCCAACTGTGAAAGCCATTCCTGCTAGCTCTGATACTTTGAAGGATTATGTCTTTCCCTTTTGTCAGTTCAAAACTGACTTTATCCTGGAAGGTTTGGACAAAGATTAATCCTTGCTAGGAGAAAGGCTGCATGTGTTTTGGGCAAGCCACTTGACTCTAGGAAAGATCTTGGTTTTGGCTTTTTCTCTCACTGAAAAGGATCAGGCTCAGCTGGGTGAGCTCCAAAAGCACTGGTATAACTGCCTTGATTGCCCACAATTGATCTTCTGTGGCTATTTCCTTTTGTTGTGTTCTTAGAAACATCAAGGGCTTTAAAAGTACCTTAAAACAGGTCAAAACAGAACATGGATTTTAGGAATCTTGTTACCATTAAACTATACAACTACTATCATGCATATGTATTCTTACTACTATTATACACTTTTCCTTGTTTATTAAGCTTCTTTATAGCTGGCTTGAATGCCCAGTCAGTCTTCAGGTGCATTTGGGACCCCTCTCACCACGCATGCATTCGAAAGGCTGTAAATAGCCAGTGCAGCAGTAGGAGCTCTGACCTTATGGTTCTCTTTGGACACTAACGTAAAATAAATAACGCACTGCAACAGCAGGATAAGTATTTATGAGTCTTGTGTGGGAGTCATACTCAACACAAAGAACAGTATTTCAGTGCAACACTTCAGATCACACATGCTTTGTTTTATTTCCTTTCTAATCTTACAAATAAGCAAATCCTTTTTTTGTTATGTTCACACTGTATCACAGTCTGAGAAACATTGAGCTAACATCGGGAAAGCTCAAGATGCTCCTGAAACATTTCTTCCTGTCTAAAGTTTGGATACTCTTTAACTTCTATAATAAAATGTCTATCAGTCAAAATTCTCATAGCTTCACTTATTCAAAATATGTCTCTGCTTTTGTTTTCACTCTGCCTGCATTAAGCCTTATGTAGTAGTCTGCCAGCCACATTTGCAATATACATGTCTTATTTCAACTTTCTCCTTTATTCACAACAGCTGTCATAGTTTTCCCTTTCTGTTAGAGTAATATTTGTCTTGCTTTAGTGATTTGTTTTATTATATCCAGTCGGTGTACTTATATTTTATTATTTTCCAATTCCCTTACTACAGTCTTTGTTCTTTTGCCTTCTTTCCCCCAGTATTTACCTTATGCACTTAACATCTTTCTTCAGTTAATATGTGCTTCCACCAGAATTCCTTTTTATTTTTGTTTCCTTATGTTTTTCTCCTCTGGGCTTTAACTTATTACTCTTGCCAGGTGTTTACATCACACTCACTACTTGTCTCTTTTATGTGTTGTTTTTAACATTTATTTTGTCTTCTCTTTTTCCTTCATGATAAATTCAATAAAGTCTCTTTCTGCTTCTCATATTTAAATATATCTCACCACAGCATATAGGAAGTTCATAGCAATGACATGGCAACATTGCTCCTTTCAACTAAAACAGTGATGACATTAAGGGTTTCATAGACAAAAGAGTAAATGTCCATACCACAATATTGCTGTTTTCAGTACTACTATTTTTAAGTGCATCTGGAATCCGAGACCTTTCCAAGAGTGACTTCCTTGTGTGTCAATACATGGGTAAAAGTGAAAGTGTGAGTACATTCACGGAAGAGAAGAGCTACTTCTGTTAGAAGCCCAGAGGTTCTCCTCTTGGTGTAGGACCCTCAGCAATCTCCTTTACCGTTGTCTCTATTCTGTCACATCCCCAGAAGAACAGAGGATGTACCCTCTAAAATGAACAGTGTGGCACGCTCTGTGGACTTTGTTCTGACTGGAGAAAGGTGCTTTATATTTTCTTATAACCACCACAGTTAAATTAATCCCAGTAATTAACTACAGCTTAGTGACTGGTGTACTTGTACAGATCTGTATAGCTAAACCCCAGTTTAATTTATAAACTGTAATAATTGTCTAACTTGTAGAGGAGAGGTGGAGTAATATTATTTTTTTCATAGATCCTCTATGGACCTGAGGTTAGAGATGGTTCTTCTGCAACAACTACTATCTTCATTACAAAATATCACTTACCAATTTGACCTTACATTCCATGATGTAGACAAGGAATAATTCCCCATTTATGTACACACGGAAAATATTACCTTCTGTGTTATTCTCCTTTTTATTTCATTAATTCAGTCTTCACTCTCATCCACTCCTGCTTTCTTCACCTCCTTTCTCTATTTTCAGAATGCCAATACGAATCTTGCTACCATGAGAGGACTGTCAGATTGCTAATAATTTCAATACTCTGTCTCCTCGCAGTGACTCAGGAGGTCATCACCACATCTCCCAATATTCCCAGTTCCAAGAAACCTTTAAATAAAGAAGAGCTCATTTGAGAAAATAAGCTGTTAGGGAATTTTTAAAAGCTGAAGAAGTATGGGAGTTCCTTTTGTACCGGACTTTACAGCTGAGTTAACCTGAGGCTAGAACCAGTTCTTCTACAACAACTTTTTTTTTTACTGCCAGAGGAAAACTGAATAACTTGAAGTATGCACTGTGTATTCCTCTTTCAAAAGCACTTTTATTTTTCAAGAGGAAGAGGACAATCTCTTTTTAGTGGTGCCCAGCAATAGAACAAGAAATAATAGGTTTAAGATAGAACACAGGAAGTTCCACCTCAACGTGAGGAGAAACTTCTTTACTGTGACGGTGACAGAGCACGGGAACAGGCTGCCCAAAGAGGTTGTGGAATCTCCTTTGGAGACATTCAAAACCCGCCTGGACGCGTTCCTGTGCAGCCTGCTGTAGGTGATCCTGCTCTGGTAACAACCTCTCTGGGCAGCTTGTTTCAGTGCTCTGTCATTCTCACAGTGGGGAATTTTCTCCTCAGGTTGCCGAGTCTCCTTCCCTGGAGACTTTCAGGGCCCACCTGGATGCATTCCTGTGCGGCCTGCCGTAGGTGATCCTGGTCTGTCAGGGGGGTTGGACTAGATGATCTCTAGAGGTACGTTCCAACCTCTAATATTCTATGATTCTACGATTCTATGATTTTCATTTTGCAGCTGTCAGAGCAAAGTGTTCCTGAAAACATTCATAACACATTTCACAAAACAAGTCTGACTAAGTTTTGCCCTAAGTTTCAAGTGTGTAATTGCCACCCAAAATTCTGAACTTCTAAACAGGGCATGTACACATCTGTGCTCCTATATTGCCTCCTATTTAGGCTGAATTACACATTGGCAACTCATCTTCAGAAAGAGTGATTCAAGGGCCTTACAGATAGTTCAAGTCAGACCAAAGTAGTCCATTATTTTTTTTTGTGCTACAAGATCAAATGGTAGAACAAAAGCAACCTTCAGTTGCTGTACTTTGAATGGGAAGAGGAAGGCAATGCCAGGATTAACAGAATGTGAAATGAGATTCTACAATCCATCACTACCTTCCTCTCAGCTGGATGTGGGGCTGTCGAACAGATGTGTCAGGATTTCTGCAGAGAAGGGAGAAAGAAGCTGGACAAACACAAAAGGAAAGCACAGAGAGAGGGTGGGTTGAGAAGGACTCTGTTATGCCACTCAAACTATCCCTGGTCAATCAGTCCCCAGGACATTACCTAGTCATGTTTTCTTATTTGGCACAAGGTACAAAGTACCTGAGGGAAGAATCACAACAGAAGGCATTTTATCCTTCTGTGTATCAAGTCTGTCTACAAAGCAAAATGAAAAGCTCTCTGATTCACAGTATTTTAAGAAGTTTTTATCTCTGATTTTGATGCATGACACACAGCCTTCACACTGATTGTAGATTTCTGTTTAGTCCCATGGACATAAGTAGGCCAAATAGGTTTTATGAACCATGTCATCACAAATTCAGAAAGAAACTATGTGTGCACAGTGTATAGAAAGAGTGCACAGAAACATCTCAAGGCTTCCTCTGTCAAGCTCAAGGACAGATTTATTTATTTTATTTTTTTACTTGAAGGCAGGCATCATGCCTTCAGAACAAGAAATTTAACAAGAAGGAACAGGTCAAAGCTAACATAGCAAAACATTGATAAAGAATTAAATTCCAGTGTATTGGACAAATTGGTATGGTAGGTTTTGTATATTGATTACATGTATTGCTATGTCTGGAGTCAAAGATTATTCAGGAAGTTGATTAGAAAATGTACCTTTCAGCCATATTGCTCTCAGCTTATCTACACCTGACACTTAAAGCCATGGCTATGCATAATGAGGCAGAAAAGTATTTCCAGAATTTTATTAATTTGCTTCATGAAGAGGGTCCCTTCGGAGAGCCGGCCAAGATAACAATCATCACACCAATATGGCTACAGATCGTCCTCTCTTTATTACTCCAGACAGCTCAATATATACAGTTAAGCAGTGTCCCCGTGCCTGCCCCTTAACAGAGTTGGTCAGTCACAGGTTCACACGCGCCAGCGTTTTATTGGATAGTGCCATTCCACTATGCAGGCGGCTCTCGCCCACCCTTCTCCCCCCGGGGCCAGCACCTCCAGCCAAGCATCTCGCAAAGCTCTCACAAAACAGATAAAACCTCCTCCTCCCCGTGTTCCAAGGCAGCTTCAAGGACAGAGCCTTTGTTTAGGCCTAAGCTGGGTTGTCCACGTTTTTAAAGTTATACCGCACCTCTGCTCCACAAGAAATTCCTCTACATATCCCCCTTTTTCTTTTTGGACAACCCAGGCTCCGTCCAGTAGCTTGCTTATCATTTTCTTGGTTACACTCATCAAACAACTAAACATAAGTAAGCCTATAACAATTAAAACTGCAATAACCAAAAATGCCTTAACTAAACTCTTAATTCATCCTGTCAAAGTTCTCACACCCATCGCCCTAAATCATACTTTGATCCTTAATCACACACTTCTAACAAAGCAAAAGGCAGCTGGTTTCCCTGCCTTGCTTTTAGCTAAAGAAAGATCACTCTGCTGGTTAGTACATAAACCTTAACACCTACTATGTGGTTTTGATTACACAACCAATATAAGCTTCATTGTTAGTCACACAAAGAGGATACTTATTAATACAACAGGTAACATTGAGAACAGTCACATTTTCCCATAATTGCTCTGCCATCAGCCGTAAGCATCTTCTGCCAGTCCAATCCATATCGTCGTTGGTAATCAGTACCTCAGGGTCCCATCACGTCACTGGGCGAAACAAGGGGTTCAACAGGCAGTCCCAGTGCACAGTCGTGTTGCTGCTGCGCTGCTGAAGTGACAGGATGCTGCACAGCCACATCATGCAGGATCATGCGGTTCCCAGGTCCCTTGTCCGTTATTAGTAATAACAGGACACGCAATCGAACTGGCTGCTTCCCAATCTCCCTCTGTTATAGCGTCTCTGATGACACCGCTCCATCGCTATTGCAAAGGATCCTTTATGGTTCAAGCTTGAAAATCAGGCTTGAGTGAGGGAGCTGATGGTAATGGGGGAGCTGAACTGGTTTAAGGGTTTCTTCTATTTCTTGCTGTCTAGTTGATAATTCAGCGAGTTTGTTCAGCATCTCTTTCAGGGGTTCATCCTGATCTTCCTTCTTCCCCCCCCTCTTTTTTTTTTTTTTTTTTTTTTCTCTTATTAGCTCAAGTATTACTTCAGTCACGCTGTTATCACACAGGGAGAGCAGAATTTCCCAGGTCTGTTTTGATCATACTCTCCCGTTCACTCCCATGCACATCTGGTGTACAAGAAGCGTCTTATCTTCATTCTCACGGACAAGCTCTCAACATGAGCTGTACCTGGCTGGTCAGGGTCTCTTTTCATAATTAGCAAGCAAGAGTTATGCACTTGTTCAGAAAAGAGCTCAGCTCAAGGACGAAAGTCTTAATTCGGCAATGCAGTGCAGTTTCTCTTTTTTTTTTTTTTTTCTTCCACCCAGTCGGGACGAGCAGGGAGTTTCTCCCTTTACCCTTTTCCTTTCCTGCCCTCCCCCCAACGCTTCGATCGCTGCCGCAGCAACTTTCTTTTCTGCTTGCATGATTTCTAGAGTGCGTATTACAGTTTTCCAAACTGTTCCTAGTTCTTTCGCTTCCTTTCCTTCTTTTCCTCCCTCTAGAGTACAGTCCCACAAAAACTCTCCTACTTCACGCCATTCCGTGGAACTAAAGATTAATGGTGGGTCGTTCATTTTCTCCCGTTTCCAAGCCCATGGGGCTAATAGGTCTCGCTCCTTTACTTTTCCTCCTCTCTTAGAGAGTATACTAAGGAGGCGAGTTGCCGCGTCCGTTTCCATCGCGGTCTTACCTTGGCAGGGGCTTGATCGGCTGCTCAAGCTCTGGTCTCCGGTGCCCTTTTGGTCACACCTGGAACTCTCCTGCCTCCAGCTCTCCGGTTCCCAAATCGGCTCACGTCCGATGCTTCGGAGTCTTCCCGCATTTAAGCAATCCGCATTTAAGCGTCCATAGAGGGTCCCTTGTTCAGGCGCCAGATGAAGAGGGTCCCTTCGGAGAGCCGGCCAAGATAACAATCATCACACCAATATGGCTACAGATCGTCCTCTCTTTATTACTCCGGACAGCTCAATATATACAGTTAAGCAGTGTCCCCGTGCCTGCCCCTTAACAGAGTTGGTCAGTCACAGGTTCACACGCGCCAGCGTTTTATTGGATAGTGCCATTCCACTATGCAGGCGGCTCTCGCCCACCCTTCTCCCCCCGGGGCCAGCACCTCCAGCCAAGCATCTCGCAAAGCTCTCACAAAACAGATAAAACCTCCTCCTCCCGTGTTCCAAGGCAGCTTCAAGGACAGAGCCTTTGTTTAGGCCTAAGCTGGGTTGTCCACGTTTTTAAAGTTATACCGCACCTCTGCTCCACAAGAAATTCCTCTACAGCTTCAGATAGATGAATTTGACTAAGAAGTAAAATGTTCAAATATACATTATCTTGGTTATTTCTGTTTGCACTTTCCAAGTATTTTGTATGTCTTTCCTTCTGGAGGCTTGACATTTCTGGGCATAAAAGAAATATGAACATGTAAAACTTGCTTAAAAAGAATAAATAATTATTAGGAGTGGAAGATGGGACAGGGGAATTTAATATCACTTTCATATGTTCTTTCAGAAAATGAAAGAGATAAATGACAGCAAATGAAAGTTTTCTCTCTTGCTGGAGTGGTAATAACAATCTCACGGGAACATGAACTCAGCAACTTGAAAACATTGAAAAAGGGGACTTCAAAATCTGAGTATTACAGTATTTCAGATTGGGCTATTCATTTCTCGCCTGAGAGTCAATATTTCTTTCTTTCTGACTCCTTGATATGGAGTACTTTTCAAATACAATCCATCTGATTAATGACAGGGTTTTTTCATCAATGTGAATAACCAAATTAATTGTGAAAACAGAATTGTTATCTTCAGGTAGTAGTGGGATTGAATGTGTTACTGTTTGCATATCTCTAGAACCACCCCCATTATGTATAAATTGGAATTTGATTTAAGCATCTAATTTATAAATATAAGACTTTAAACCAATATTTTGGTTTAAATTTCCAAGCCGTGATTAATACATCTGCCTAGTAAATCAGTCTTTTTTAACAAATAAACTGTGTTTCATGAAATAGATCTTAATACCCAGAGTATATAAAGTCCTGACTTATAAATCACACATATGACTTAAAATCAGTCATATTGCATATAAATCAGCGCTGCTACTTTTAAAAGTGCCATGCTTCTGAAAAAGGTGCTTCTGAAAAATGTTCCTTACTTTATATATGTATATTTAATTTAGATATTTAAGGTGAAAGCAATTATAAAGCTGTCTCTAAAATGGTTATTTGAAAAACAGCACCTTAAAGAGATGATAGAGCAGAGGAGGAAATTTTATTGGTATTCATAAATGTGCACCTTGCCATTTGTAGCTGTCTTTGTACTCTCCCCTCTGCACAGACTGCCTATCAGAGTTGTAGTATGCTGTCAAGATTGTTGCAGGTCTGACGCTTGTTTTTCTCCTGTTTGCTTTTTTCAAATATGCCCTTGCCAGTCCCAGTAGCAAGAGATGGACTGCTTTATTTTATTCATTCCTAGATGCTATTTTAGAGATTGGGGCGAAATCGCAGTTTACGACTTCTAACTCTGAGTGGGTGGAAAAAGTGAGAGGAAGACATTAACAGAGACTTAAAAAACCTGAAAGCAAGAAATATTTCTAATATTCTTCAGTGAGTTTCTGCTTTTCTTGTGTTTATTGGAAGTATTTGTGAATGATCCCCATTCATTTGAGAGGGGAAAGACTCAAGTTCTCACCTTCATTCATACTTCACTTCTCCCATGTTGGACAAGCAGCCTGACTAGAAGGCTGCTAGAGGAAGAGAATATCAGAAAGAAATAAATGCCTTTCAGTTTTCCTTGCTTTACTTTGCATAGACATTGTATATAATCATTGCAAGATTTAAAATGTAGCCCCTGACAAATGTAGATCTTTGGGAGAGACACATATGGACTTCTCTAACTTTTTCTCTCATTTCAATAAGAATTCTTAAGCACAATTTCTTTTCCCCTGTAACCAGTGTTCTCAACTGAAGTGTTTAAGTTGATTGAGAATTTCTGTCAAAAAGAACTGTCAAAACCCCTCACATCTTATCAAACTTGACTTTAAAACTTATTCCCTCTTAGAAATTTCTTTTTCTTCTTTTCATATAACTAAAAATAAAAACTAAATAAGTCTATTTTTTGTAGATTTTTGTTACACTATTTATTCTGTCAGCTTTAGCTCTTCTGATTGTTTCTTTAACCATCTGATTTTGTTTGTTTAATGTGATGGTATAGTCCCGTCACTCTCACTGTGGTGATGCAAGGATATTAACAAATCTAAGATTTTAAGAGAGCTCATTAATCCAGCAAAGGCTTATACTGACAGAACAGTTTTCCACTGTTTTCCACTATCCTGTTGTTAAGGCACACACAAAAATACCATAAATGTGATCCTTCTGGTTACTATGCTTATCCTTCCCTTGTCTCAGTATCCCCTCTGTAAAATGCAGATTATAATGATTGTTTGTAAATTTTTTCTCCTTCAGGCCTTATTTTATCCACTTTGGCTGCTTTATGACCTGGTTTCAGCAATATCCAAAATATAAATAAATGTCTTGCTCACGTCTCAGATATATTGGGCACATTGCCTTACAAAAGGGATTCCTTGTTACAATTGTCTCTCTAGTTTCTACAAGAGAGGCAATAAATAGCAATAATCCTTCACTGCTGTTTTTTCTCTAATGATTTTTGTGTTATTGCGGTCAGAAATCTTTTCCTATATCAATACACCATACAAGAAAAAATAAATATTGTGAACTTGGGAAGGAAGAGAAAGGAACAGACACAAAGACAATAAAGGCAAGTTCACCACCAAGGTGCTTTGTAACGTATACCCATGTTACACCGTCATAATCATCATCATGGTTAGGCTTTGCGAACAAAGATATGGGAAGGGCTCTATCCACACTTGCTTCAAGAGCACTGATGGCTAAAAAAGGGACTGAATCTGAAGAGTAAAGGAGATGCTGGAAAGAGCTTGACTTCGACATTGCAAATGTTTCAGAGGGGGATTACTTCACATTGAAGATAGTCTCTCCCACAGGCTGAATGTACATCAGCAGGCAGGGCCTGTTCAGTGCACTCCTGCAACTCAACTTGTTGCAAATAAAGTAGAATTAAAATTGTAGAAGTAGTTAGGTTAAGGCTTTGACTGGCCAGGTAGGCCTTATGAGAATAACAAGTCTAGGAAAACAAGAAGGAATGTACTGAGAAAGAAGGAACAATAATCAAAGGAATCAGTAGGGCATATAGGACAAACAGGACTAGCAGAAGTAACGAACAGTTGCTTAGGGAACAGTTGCTTAGGGATAAGAAAGGTGTATTGTATAAACAAAGGGGTTCTGGTGATGGGAATCAGTTAACCATTATCCTTAGGTTAGACAAGCATGAAAATTTATAAGTTTGGGGATAATTATCAATTGTTTCTGTATGATGTAGAATTCTGTATGTAAGCCAAGTTGTAAAAGGTATAAAAATTAAACAGAAAATGAGGGTCTTTGGAATCCTGACTTTGGACGCTAGTCCGCAGGTTTCCCGGGCCCTGAATAAAGCACCGCATAAACTGACACTCTGTTGGTTTGTGTCTTTGTTTACGGGCAACAAACTTATGTTGTATTTTCACCCAGGAGGAGTGGTCTTTGTGTGTTCTGAAATTAATTCTCTTGTGTTAATCACAGCGTGACACGAGACGGTAAGAGATTAGCTTTCAAAAGTAAATACTGAGTATTTGGCTGACTAATGACCACCTAGCCAAAATGAAACACAAGAGGGAAATGACTAAATAGTGAAAGAAAAGACATGCAAGAATATAGTGATACTGCCTGGGAATATAGGGATGATATCAAGAAAGATAAGGCACAGCTCAAGTTAAATTTGGCAAATGATGTGAAGAATAATAAGAAGGGCTTCTACACATATGATAATCAGAAAAGGACAACAAAATAATTAGATCAGGTTTGGTGACAGCTGACATGGAGAAAACTGAAGTACTTGGCGACTTTTTTGCCTTGGTTTTCACTGATGATTTCTCTTCTCAAATCTCTGAATCTCAAAGCAGGGACTTGGGGAACAAAGTCCCTCCCACTGTTAAAGAAAATTAAAATCAAGACCATCTGAGGAACCTGAACATATTTAAGCCTATGATACCTAATGAGATGCATCCAGAGTCCTGAGGGAATTGTTTGATGCATTGTCAAGCCACTCTCTATCATATTTGAGAAATGGCAGTCAAGTGAAATCTCCAGTGCCTGGAGAAAAGGGGACCATCACACTAAGTTTTTGAAAGGATAAAAAGAAGGAATCTGGGAACTACCAACCTGTCAGCCTCACCTCTGTGCCTGGTGTGACCATGAAACAGGTCCTCTTAGAAGACAAATCAAAACATATGGAAGACAGGGAGGTAACTGGAGACAGACAACATGGATTCACCAAAGGAAAATCATTCCTGAGTAATCTGATAATCTTCTACAATGGAGGTGATAGATAAAGTGTTGGTAGATAAGGGAAGAGCAATTTATGTTATCCACCTTGACTTCTGTAAGGTCTTTCACAGGGTCCCCTAAAATGTCTCAGTTCTAAATTGGAGACATAAAGGTTTGATTGAAGAATAATTTGATGGTTAAAGAATTGTCTGGACAGAGACATCCAAAGAGTTGCAGTCAACAGTTCAACGTGCAAATTGAAATCGTCAGGAAGTATTGTCCCTTAGGCGTTTGCATTTGGCCCAGAACTATTTAAAAAAGACTAGCCAATCTAGTTAGCAGAGCTTTAAACTAGATTTGTTGAGGGAGGGGATTCGCAATCCACTCTGCTTTGAGGCCAGTGCTGTAAATAGAACCCTGGCTCCAGGGGTGGATCCCAGGCCAGCGAGAGATCACAAGAAGTGCAAGATAATGGATTCCAGCTAGTAAGCACTCCTGATGGAAAGTCAGCTTCAGTAGGGGGCCCCACTTAAATGAGTCTATGGAAATGCATGGAGTATGGAAAAAAAACAAAAGGAGTTAGAGATGTGTCTGTGTCTACAAGGTTATGACGTTTGGCATTATGAAGATGTGGTGCGATGACTCCTGTGACTAGAGCGTAGGGATAGATGAGTACAGGCACTTCAGGAAATATAGGCAGGCGAGAAGAGGAAGGGACATCACTCTCTATGCCAATGAACAGCTAGAACCCCTGGAGCTTGACTTTGGAATCAATGTGAAGCTGACTGAGAGCTTATGTGTCAGGGTTAGAGGAAAAGAAGAGTGCAGGTGTCTGCTACAGGCCAGCTGATCAAGATGACTGAGCAGACGAGGTCTTCTATAGACAGATAGGAGCTGTTTCTCGTTCACAAGCCCTGGTCCTCATGGAGGACTTCAATCACACATCTGTTGAAAGGACAGCACAGCAGGATGACAGTAATCCAGGAGATTCCTGGAATGTATTAATGACGATTTCCTTCTCCAAGTGGTAGAGGAATCAGTGAGAAGGGGTGCCATATTGGGCTTTGTTCTCACCAACAAGGAGGGGCTGGTGGATAATGCGAAGCTTAAGAGAAACCTTTACTGCAGTGGACATGCAACGCTACAATTCAAGATCCTCAAGGCAAAAAGGAGAATGTGCAGCAAGCTCGCCACCCTGGACTTTGACCTCCTCAGGCATCTGCTTAGTGGAGTACCACAGCATGAAGCCCTGAAGGGGAGAGGGGCCCAAGAAAGCTGGTCCATATTCAAGGACCACCTCCTCCATGCCCAGGAATAATACATTCCAAAAAAGAGGAAGGCAGGAAAGAATGTCAGGAGGCCTGTGTGGATCAACAAGAAGCTCCTGGACACACTTAAAGATAAAAAGAGAATTTACAGGAAGTAGAAGAAAGGACAGGTAGACTGGGAAGAATGCAAGGAAGTGGTTCAAGAAGCCAGGGATCAGATTAGGAAAGCTAAAGCCCAGATAGAATTAATTCCAGACAGGGACATCAGGGGTAACAAGAAAAAGTTTTATAGGCATGTCAATGATAAAAAGGCGGCTAGGGAGGACGTGACCCCTGTCCGTAAGGGAATAGGAGAGCTGGTCATGAAGGATATGGAAAAGGCGGAGGTTCTCAGTGATTCTTTGCCTCAGTCTTCGCTGACAAGAGCTTTATCCACACTGTCCAAGTTGTAGAACCTGAAGGCGGGGGCTGGGAGAAGGAAAATCCACCCACTGTAAGTGAAGATCAGGTTCAAGACCATTTAAGATATACAAGTCCATGGGACCTGATGAGATCCATCCACAGGGTCCAGAGAGAACTGGCAGATGAAGTTGTTAGGCCTTTTTCCATCATGACTGAGAGGTCAGGGCAGTCTGGCGAAGTACCCACTGACTGGAAAATGAGAAATATCACCTCCATTTGCAAAAAAGGAAAGAAAGGAAGACCCAAACAAGTACAGGCCAGTCAGTCTCCCCTCTGTGCCCAGCAAGATCATGGAGCAGATCCTTCTGAAAGCTCTGCTACAACACATGGAAAGCATGGAGGTGATCGGTGGCAACTAAGATGACTTCACCAAGGGAAAATTCTGCCTAACAAATCTGCTGGCTTTTTATAATGGAGTAACAGAATCAATTGACAAGGGAAGAGCAACTGATGTCATCTACCTGGACTTGTGCAAGGTCTTCAACACTGTCCTGCACGACGTCTTGGTCTCCAAGTTGGAAAGATATGGATTTGATGGATGGACCACTTGGTGGATCAGGAACTGACTGGAAGGTCGCAGTCAAAGAGTTGCGGTCAATGGCTCAGTGTCCAAGTGGGGACCAGTGACAAGTGCTGTCCTTAACGGATCACTACTACAGACTGGTAATTTTTAACATCTTTGTGAGTGACATGGACAGTGGCATCAAGTGCATCCTCAGCAAGTTTGGTGACGACACAAAGTTGTGTGGTGCAGTCTACATGCTGGAGGGAAGGGATACCATCCAGAGGGACCTTGACAGGCTTGAAAGGCGGGCCCAGGCCAACCTCATGAAGTTCAACAAGGCCAAGTGTAAGGTCCTGCACCTGGGTTGAGGTAGTCCCAAGCACACACGCAGGCTGAGAAATGAGCGGATTGATAGCAGTCCTGGAGGGAAGGATTTGGGTGTGTTGGTGGATGATAAGATCAACACAAGAGAATAGTGTGTCTTGCAGCCCAGAAAGCCAACTGTACCCCAGGATGCATCAAGAGATGTGTGACCAGCAGGTCTAGAGAAGTGATTCTGCCCCTTTACTCTGCCCTTGTGACATCCCACCTGGAATACTGCATTCAGCTCTGGAATCTCCAACACAAGAAAGACACAGAGCTGTTGAAGCAAGTCCGGAAGAGGGCTACCAAGATGGTCAGACGACTGGAGCACCTCTCCTACGCAGACAGGCTGAGAGAGTTGGGATTGTTCAGACTGGAAAAAAAGAAGACTCCAGGGAGACCTTACAGCAGCCTTCCATTACCTGAAGGGGGACTACAGGATGGCTGGGGAGGGACTTTTTGCAAGGGCCTGTAGTGATAAGATGAGGGGGAATAAGTGGAAGCTGGAAGAGCATAGGTTTAGACTAGATATAAGAAAGTTCTTTACCCTGAGGCTGGTGAGAAGCTGGAACAGATTGCCCAGGGATGTTATGGATGCTCCAACCCTGGAAGTGTTCAAGGCCAGGTTGGATACAGCATTGAGCAACCTGATCTAGTTGGAGATGTCCCTGTCATGGCAGGGGAGGTTGGAACTAGATGATCTCTGAGGTTCCTTCCAATCCAAATCATTCTATGATTCCATGAATATTTTTATTAATGTTGTATTTAGTGGGAATGAATATACACTCCCTGATGTCATCCCAAGGGACCTTGATAGGCTTGAAAAGTGGGCCCATGTGAACTTCATGTAGTTCAATAAGGCCATGTGTAAGGTCCTGCACCTGTTTTGGGGCAGTCACCAGTATCAATACAGACTAAGGGATGAGTGGATTGAGAATAACTTGTAGAGAAGGACTTCAGATATTAATAAATGAAAAATTTTAATATGAGCCAGTCAATGCATGCTCACAGGCCAGAAAGCCAACCATATCCTGGACTGCATTAAAAGAAATGTGGTCAGCAGGTTGAGGCAGGTGATTTCCCCCCGCTCTACTCTGCTCTGGTGAGACCCCACCTAGAGTACTGTGTTCAGCTCTGGGTACCCCAGTATAAGAAAGACATGGACCTGTTAGAAAGGGTCTAGTGAAGGGCCACAGAAATTATCAGAGGGATGAAACACCTCTCTTATGAAGAAAGACTAAGAGACTTGGGGTTGTTCAGCCTGTAGAAGAGAAGCCTTTCAGTATATGCTCTGCTCACAACTACCAGTCTTGGGCATCACTGACCAGGGTGTCCTCCTGCGGATGTCCCAGCTTTCACCTCTCTGGGATCTCTGGGATCTTTCCTCACTTCCAGAATATTTCCTCCAGCCAGGGAAAACCAAAAGCTTCACCACCACCTTCCTGAGGCCACTTAGTTCCAAGGCCATTTCTTCTTCTTTTTTTGTGAACCCTTTTTTTTTTTTCCAGTATCAGCCCTTCTATTTGGCATCCTATCCCTCAGTCTTCCCTAAGTAAAAAGCACAACACACAATCAGTTTCCAAATTTACGGTTTTCTCTCATATCTTTCTATTAACTAAAATATTTGGGATGTGCTAACTCTGTTTAGTTCATGTGTTAAAAAATTTACAACCACCTGATACCTGTCCCATCTAGTAAGTGGAGTTCAAAAGTTCAGGTTTAAGTACTCACACTCATACACATATATCTAATTATCTGGCTCCTGTCAGCGTTCACAGTTTAGCACCTACAACACAAGTGTACCACCATAAAAAATCCATGTTATCCACATTTCAAGAAATGATTCAAGTAAATATCTTCTAACACTGTGAATAAGTCAATTCCCAAAGGAATGAAAATAAAGTTATTGAAGGTCAAATAGCCGATTCCACAAGTGGAGGAAGATTATTGTTTGGAAAAAAAAATGTATTGTGACATAAAAATGATAACAGTCGTAAGTCAGAAGACAAGCTTTGAGTAAATGGTTGAAATACATGTATTTATGCTGTGAGAACAGCAGAAAAGATAACACTTATGAATGAGATGGAAAATGAGTGCTTCAAGGAGAGCCAAAAGCGATTTTGCTGAAAATTTACCCCCCCCAGAAGTTTGAAGAGACTGGATAAAATGTAATTATCATTATACTTTTATGTTTCTTGTGTCGTTTCTCATTTCACAAGGGTCCTAAAACAACTGAGACAATG
This sequence comes from Trogon surrucura, assembly GCA_020746105.1. Taxonomy (NCBI): domain Eukaryota; kingdom Metazoa; phylum Chordata; class Aves; order Trogoniformes; family Trogonidae; genus Trogon; species Trogon surrucura. Next base: position 38,290,712 of record CM036617.1, read on the forward strand.
AGTGATTGTTTCTGGAAGATTGATTGCTGTCAAGAACATAAAGTTGCCTTGAGTAGCAAGAAAAAAAAATCTTTTACCTAATGACTGTACTTCTTTATATCGCAAACTGAGTAATATTTACAAAATGTTTCATTTAATTTGAAACTGCATGTTAACTACTTGTTTATCAACCATATAAAATACAGCCCCTTGAAATTCAATCAGTTTCTTGATTCTTCTAGATATCAGTGAGAAGTATTGAAGACGTGAATGCCACACACAAAAAACAAAAAAAATAAGAACACCATGGAAAATCATAGAATCGTAGAATGACTTAGGCTGGAAGGAACCTTAGAGATCATCTAATCCAACCTCCCTGTCATGGGCAGGGACGCCTCTGAACTAGATTAGGCTAATCAAGGCCCTGTCCAACCTGGCCTTGAACACTTCCGGGCAGGGGGCGGCCACAACATCTTTGGGCAATTTATTCCAAAGCCTTGCCACCTTCATACTGAAGAATTTCTTCCTAAGATCTAACCTTAATCTATTGTCCTTCAACTTAAACCCATTTCCCCTTGTCCTATAAGTGGACACTCTTGTGAAAAATCCCTCCCCAGCCTTAAGTACGTTCTTTTCAGGTATTGGAAGGCAGCTATTAGGTCCCCCGGAAGTCCTCCCTCCCAGCTCTCTCAGCCTGTCCTCGTAGCAGAGGTGCTCCAACCCCTGGATCATCTTTGTGGGCCTCCTCTGAACATGCTCCAACAGATCCATGTCTCTCTTATGGTGGGGACACCAGAACTGGATGCAGTATTCAAGGTGGGGTCTCACAACAACAGAGTAAAGGGGGAGAATCACCTCTCTTGATCTGCTGGCTACACTTCTCTTGATACATCCCAGGATGCGGTTGGCCTTCTGGGCTGCATGAGCCCGCTGCCGGCTCATGTTGAGCTTCTCATCTATCAACACCCCCTACTCCCTCTCTTCAGGGCTACTGTCAACCCACTCTGTGCCCGATTTGTATTTGTGCCTAGGATTGACCCGACCCAGGTGCAGGACCTTGCATTTTGACTTGTTGAAGCCCATGCAGTTTGCACTGGCCCATTTCTCAAGCCTATCAAGGTCCCTCTGGATGACACCTCTTCCCTCAAGTGACTCCACGGCACCACACAGCTTGATGTCGTCAGCAAACTTACTGAGGGAAATATCTGGTTTTAATAAATACCATGAGAAAGGAAACAGACTTTTTATAACAATGAAGGTCACTTGCATATGATTTTGAATTTAATAAGACTCTAAATTTTCACTTATTGATTTTTTATTATTATTTTTTTTAATATCTTCTCTTTGAATAACAGGTCCCACAGTGACTCAGAACTTGCTGGTCTTCCTGACATGTGCTGAAATTTTCCTAGGAGTAAAGACCACTGGTTTGCTTACAAAAGCTTATGTACAGAAAGATGTTTTTACACCTGTTATTTCAATTCTCTACTATCTACAGTATTCTACTAATTTCAGTGAGAAAATGCCCTTGCAAATTTCATGCCAATAAAATTCAGTGGAATACAGAAAGTTTGTCAGAATTAATATTTACCAAAAGACTCAAGTATCACTTCCTCTAAGCTCACAATTTCTCACAGGTGTATTCCTGTGGGCAAGAAATCAGATAAGGGAAGCAGGAGACCAGCATGGTTGAGCAGGGAGTTTCTGAAAAACTCAAGTGGAAGAAGATTACAAGAATGCTTTCAGATTATGCAGGGATGAAATGAGGAAAGCCAAGGTCTTCCTGGAATTAAATCTGGCAAAGGATGTCAAAGTCAGGAGGAAGGGTTTCTTCAGGTATATTGGAGGCAAAAATAAACTAGAGAAAAAGTTGGATGGCTGTTGAATGAGGCAAGGGCTATAGTAACAGTGGTAGCATTACTGCATGCCTTCTTTGCTTTAGTCTTTGCTGCTCAGGCCAGTCCTCAGAAGTCCCAGACTTTGGAGATAATAGAGAAAGCACAGAGGAAAGGTCTCCTTTATTTGAGGAGGATCAAGTTAGAGATCAATTAAATAAACAAGTCCATGAGTCCTGATGGGATTCACTAGCAAGTGCTGAGGGAGCTGGGCAACTCTCCATCACCTTTGAAAGGTCCTGGAGAAGAGGCGAGATGTGTGAGGACTGGAGGAAAGCCACTGTCACTCCAGTCTTCACAAAGGGCATGAAGGAAGATCTACAAACAAAGGAAACTACAAATAAGTCAGCTTCACCTCTATCACTGGAAAGATGATGAAACAGCTCGTTCTAGGCATCATCTCAAAAGCCTGTGGAGGACAATATGGTTATCAGAAGTAGTCAGCATGATTTCACCAAGAGAAAGTCAAGTCTGACTAATGTGGTAGCATTCTGTGATGACATGACTGGATGGATAGATGAGGGGAGAGCAGTGGAGGTGGTCTACCTTGATTTCAGCAAGGCTTTTGGCACTGTCTCCTGCAGCATCCTCATAGGCAAGACTAGGAAGTGTGGGTTAGATGAATGAACGGAGGTGTGGATTGAAAATTGAGTGAATGATAAAGCTCAGAGGATTGTGATGAGTGGCACAGACTCTAGTTGGTGGTCCATAACAAGTGGAGTTTCCTAGGGGTCAGCACGGTGTCCATTTCTGTTCAATATATTGTTCATCAGTACCCTGGATGAAGGGATAGAGTGTACCCTCAGCAAGTTTGCTCCTGAAACAAAATGGAAGGAGTGGCTGACACACCGAAGGTTGTGCTGCCATCCAGCATGACCTGGACAGTCTGGAAAGTTGAGCAGAGAGGAACCTTATGAAATTCAACAAAGACAAGTGTAGGATACTGCTCCTAGGGAGGAATAATCCAATGTATCGGTACAGGTTAGGGGCTGACCTGTTACGAAACAGCTCTGTGGAAACAGACCTGGAAGTCCTGATGGACAACAGTATGACCATGAGGCAGCAACATGTCCTTGTTGACCAAGAAGGCTGATGGCATCCTGGGGTGCATCAAGAACAATGTAGCAAACAGACCGAAGGAGTTTATTCTCCCCCTCTACTCTGCTCTGGTGAGGCTGCATCTGTAGTACTGTGTCCACTTCTGGGCTCCCCAGTCAAGGACAGGGAACTGCTGGAGAGGGTACAGAAAAGGGCTGTGAAGATGGTGAAGGGACTAGAACATCTCTCTTATGAAGAAAGGCTGAAGTACTTGGGACTTTTGAGTCTGGAGAAGATTGAGGGGTGATCTTATCAATGCTTATAAATACTTAAAGGGTGGCTGTCAGAAGGATGGGGCCAGTCTTTTTTCAGTGATGCCCTGTGACAAGACAAAATGTAACAAGAACAGACTTGAACATTGGAAGTTCCATCTAAACATATTGTGGAACTTCGCATTGAGGGTGGCAGAGCACTGGAATAGGCTGTCTAGAGAGGTGGTGGCGTTTCCATCTCTGGAAACATTCAGAACTTGCCTGGGCACCATCCTGTGCAGCCTCCTCTAAGTGAATCTGCTCTGGCAGAGGGCTTGGATTAGATGATCTCCAGAGGTCGCTTCCAACCCCTAACATTCTATGATGATTCTACGATTCTATGATTCTGATGCTGTAATTCTGTGGCTATTCTAGTTTTACACAATATAAAATCCCGTTTTATAAGCACTGATGAAAGGTTCGGTTTTGTGTTTTTAAGTGCGTAAATTTGTTATATTGCAAACGTAAAAGCTGCCGTAGTTAGATGATTGATTAAAAAAGGACAAATCAAAACCCCAACCATGATGGAAAACAAGAATTAACCTCAATAAGAAAAGTCAAATCTAAGCAGATGGAGGAACATATGCTAGCTAAAAAGTAGATGTAATTCAGCGTGTGAAGTAAAATCAATGAGACCTGGAGTTTCAGATTCTCTTTTTGTTTGTTTTTTTTACCTTAAATAAATAGCAAAGTGTTAAGTTACAATTATGAGTGCAATTTTATCAAGTATTCTAGTAGTGAAACAATGCTGTATGTCAGGGCAGATAAAACTCCACCTGTAATAAGCCTTAAATGGTGTCTTGAGGGTATTACTGAACTGAGGACAAAATAAGGTAGAAAAATGTGTTTGCCATAGCTAGTTATGGTGAGTCTGTTTTAAGCATCAATCTCCTAGTCATTAATATTTCAATCTGAATGCAGTCACTATAATTTTCAAAAATTGTTCTGTCTAGAGTACTGCAAACTTTTTTTTCCAAAATTGACAAACTTGCAGCTACTGACAAAATTTTAAGCAACGAAACCACAGCAAAAAAAGAAAAACAGGCAAAAGAACCCAAATGCCACACCAAGAAAACCCCAAAACAATGAACCAACGAAAGCCACCAAAAAAACCCATGACACATTTGTTTCCTGCTCTTTTTAAATAAGGTTTTCACCAATTCTCTGTTGTCCTGAGGACTGCAATGGTGTTTTATTGCTACTCAGAGGGTCCTATTTTGATCGCACTAAGATGAATAGAAAGGAGGTTGATGTTTTTTTGGCTATTTTCTAGTCTGTATTTTCTGAGTTACTGATTCTGTGGAAAGACAGGGAGGAGACCAAAACAAATGATCAATTAGTCAAGTTTTCAACCATATCCCAGCAAAGATTTTTGGATATAGATTATTCTATGAGAAGGAGGAGATCATAAAACACTCTTCACTCTAATTATCAGTTGCAAATGTTTAGAGGAGCAAGAAATACTGGATATGTTAATTCTTGTAATTTAATTAACGCTACTGATTTCCATTACCATCCTCCTCACACTTAGCAGCTACACATTCATCTCTCACCTCCAATGAGAAATGGATACCTTTAGGAAAAAGATTAAAAAGTCAAGAGTTGGAGCCCTGCAACCCATGGTTAAGGGCCCATGCTGATTTCAATGAGCAATTAGAAACAATTTCTGTTATGTTACCCTGTGTACACATTTTTATGAAGTGTATAAATCTTACTCCAAAAAATTCACAGTGAAATTACTTGTGTGGAGTGTTTCTTCTGCAAAGCTAGCTTCACTGTTTTATTTAATAAGTATTGAAAATTCCTTTACAAAGGATTATAAAACTTTCACGATTTAGTGTTATAAACAAAAGTACCAGAATGTACAGTTCTGAAACTATTTGCAATCAAAGAAATTCAGTATTAGTCAATAAAGTTAAGAGCTCTGGACAGGACATTTTCAAACACATTGATTCTCCTATATGAAATAATGGAGCTGACCACTTCATATATCAGGGTAATTTAACCTCTATGAATAAACCAGACAAACAGGTTTTCCTCTTCCTCTTTAAGCTTTGTGAATTGAATCATAAAAACACTCTTAGACAAAACACTGTTTCCTTCTACCTGATATTTTACTTTATGGGACAAACACATGGAACTGGATGGAGATCCCTGACTGAACAATTTCAGATCTTCGTTATCACAGAAAATAGTCACGTACAATCCATTCACAAAATAATCCATTTTAAGAATAATTGCAAGTTTGTTTCACACTGCAACTAGAAACCTAGAAAGCTATTCCAAATCACTGTTCCTTTATTGCTTAGAAATTATTTTAGTCTTAATGCTGGGACTGCATTTGAATGCCTTCGAACAATATACAAAAGTTTAACTTGTTCTTGCTGAATCAATTTGTTCTTTCCCATTTACCTCTAGGGATTTTTTCTTCAGAGTTGTTTTTTTTTTCAAAAAATTCATTTTAAGGCCTTCTGTAATGCAGGATTTTTTTTCTGCAATGTGTTATCATCATTAACTCAGAACCATTTCAAGAAAAATTTCTGCCAGGCCAGAAATGCTATAATGCATGTATGCTGGGGATTAGAATGTTGTGTCTGGTTTAGGCACATGGCAGTCTAATAGTTTCATTCATACCTGGCACAATTCATATATTTCTCTAGAAATATTTATCAAATCATCCTGTTTTCTTGTTTGACATTCTAAAAGCAGAATGAGAAAATAGGTGTAGTTCCTTTCTATATGAAAAATATAAATCACAAAAATTTTTTACTGACCAGCAGCCCCAGTCAGAGTTTACATTTCATTTTAGATAAGTAGTGACTAAGCTAAAACGCACTACATTTACATAAACACAGTATTCTCTACTGAACCTTTCAGGCACTGGACATTAAAAGCAACACTTCCCAAAATAGTGTCCTATATTATATGGCTACAGGCACAGGTAGCCATTTGCACGGACATATCTCGTAAACACCATTTGCAAATTTCCGATTATTTCAATAGGATTTTTAGTATTAAAGGACTGTAGGAGGAAAAAACGTATGATGAACTGGCGACAATCCCCATTGCCCATCCTCCTGTGTGGCTAGTGAGGGAAGAGGTAGAGAAAATTAGGAGTACAGTAAAGCCTGGAAGGGGTGAAGGGAAGGTGTTTGAAGATTTCCGTTTTATTTCCTGTTGCTCTACTCTGATATGACTGGTAATAAATGAATTTTCACAAGCTGAGTCTGTTTTGCCCATGACAGTAACTGGTGAACTAGCTATTCATGTGCTTATCTCAACCCACAAGCCTTCTGTTATTTTTTCTCTCCCTTGTCCAGCTGAGGAGTGATAGAGTAGCTTTGATGGGCACCTGGCATCCAGGTGGGGTCAACCCAGCACAATCAGCTGAAAAAGCATTTTCAGAATGCCACTTTTCAAGATATAACCCCTACTCATTGAATTGCTTGGCATATATTAGTCTTTCAGTGACCCATACTAGTCAAAGCTTATTTTGCTAAAAGGATGTTTCTGGATTAAGCTAGTTAGTTACCCGTAAAGCAAAACATGGATATGCTACTGGAAAGTTTGCTTTAGAAACCTGTTCCAAAATGTGATATTGATGAAACTGCACCACAAGTGGCTGCTTTGTCCTATGCAGTGCTGTAACATCCATTAACTCACCTTCATGTTTTCATACACATGTATGTCGTCAGTTTCACGTAACAAAAATATTAGCCTGATAGTAGGCAGTACTGCTCTTATGTTGATTAAAACTGAAAGGAATATAGACAAAAACCAATAGTTTTATCAATCCTTAGAGTGTGAGGACAATCCAAGTGGACAATTCTAAAGTGTTCAGGGATCGTTAACTGGAGAGGACATTATTAATGTCTGCCTTGGGAGTGCTTGTTTTCTCATGTTTGCCCCAGATAAAGATATTAAAAGGCAAGTAGATTTTACTAGATAACTCCGTGTTTCCCCATTTAAAGTTACTTTTTTGAGAAGTGCTTTTTAATTTGTTCATCAGTTTGTACGTTGTGTGCCATGTTGACATTACATAGCATTAATTTTTAAATCAGAATGTCATGTCATGCTGTCAAACATCTAATAAATGTCTGGTATTATTAGCTATATACTTCTAGCCTTATCAAGAAAATTTTTACTAGCATTGAGGAATGAAATAAAGTTTGACAAGACCTGTTTTCCATAAAAATGTATTAGCACATAATTATATGCATGTACTTTATTCCTCAATCAGTTTAATCCCATTAAAGCTTTTTAATTGTTTTCCTTTGGATTACTTTCAGACTAAATGTTGCATTTACTGGATCATGTAACTTGTTTTGTTCATTTGTTTTTAACTGACATAATAAAAGACCTATTTGATTTCCTTTATAAACTCAGTCAGATATATTCAGAACAGAGATAGACAAGCTAGACATTTCCCTAAGTTACCTTTTGTTGTCTCTGACAGTAAGGCAGGCTTTAATCAAAAGTTGTTCTCCTTGGCCTGGAAGTACCCTGTTTGGTCTATACAAAGATTCATTTTTAATAATGCACATTTTTCTGTTTACATTTTTCTGGGTTTATTTTTTTCAATCATCTCCTTAACATTTTGACTAATTCTGGGAAATTAAACATTCTGAAAAGAAAGGTAGATATATGTGAACAGATTATTACTTGAAATTTTCTTGTGTATTAAAGTCAAGACATGATGTCTTTCCCACGTATAAATTAATGACTTTTATTCATTTCCCCATCCTCTCAGGTTTTGCTGAAGAAGTCACAATTTATGTTCTGAACATTCCAATCACTCATATCACCTCTCCAGATTCCAGGAATAATAGTTATATCAAAATTCTTATAATTTATAAGGAATTTCAGTTCACACTCATGAATGTTTTCCAGATTCCTAAAACTTTGAAATAAACAAGTCAAAAACTTCATTTTCTTGTACAAATTCCTTCAATTTGCTCACAGTAGGAAGAGTTTGCATCTTCACCTTATATTTAACTTTAAATTAAAGGCAGTGAGAGGATTATTTTTCCACTTAGGATCAAACCTTCTATTTTAACCTGATGTATCTAGTTTGTAGTTTGTATATATTTCTCCTATGTCCATATTCATGTATATTTAGGTGGATGAGCTGGCTGTGACATGACCTGAAAACTCAAAACTACCTTTCAAGTACAGCAAATTCAATATAAATTCAATATAAGCCATCAAACCAAAGCATGTTTTTTTTTCTTTCCTCCAATGTCATCGTATTCATCTCTTTATATCTCCTATTTCAACAGGTAGCAAGCACAGGATGGACACTTAAAACACAAACTTTCATCTTCAATTCACATAGTTTCTCTTTGAAATTATGCCACATATGGAATATGTGCAAGCTACATCCTGATCTGAGGCTCCGGCAAACTACCAACAACCTACATTTCACTGAAGCAAATTGACTATTTTAATTGGAGACTTCTTTTTTTTTCTTTTTTTTTTTTTTCCTTTTTATCTCTCTTTTTTTTTTTTTTTTTTACATGAAGATGGGGAAATAATGAATATTTGCTATTAAAACTGCATAAAATCCCCACAACTTTGAAATCTCATTCCTTCAAGGTTTCACACAGTGCTCCGGACCACTGAGGATGGCATAGCTGATGGAAGTTAAAGGGGTCTCTGTGCAATCCGCTAGGTTTTTTGTGCTATGATCTTTTCCTAAACTCAGTCCAAAGGGAATGTGAAAAATTCTCACTCCCAACCACAGAGCTTGTCTTCTTAAATTAAGCTGCAGAGAATTGTGCTTCCAGCTCTCAAAGTCCCCCATGTACCTACCATGGCAAGAAGCAAGGGGTGGTAAAACCCTTACCGCTGTTGGGATGGGCAGGCATGGGTGGATAGCATGGCTGAGGAGTGGCTGACGCACAAGCACTGTAGGTGTCTCTGCCAGAGAAGAATTTCAGCTCCGGTTCCAACTTAGGCAGGCGGGAACAAAATGCAAAGATAAAAGTAGAAGGAGGGTTTGAAAGCAGCACCTAGGTGGGAATCTTGTGTGCAGTCAAGAAAAGAAGTACACGAGGCAGAAATGAAAGTACAGCCTTGATGGGGAAGACAAGGACCTTGAGCACGACTAAAGGGATGGTAAGCAGTGAAAGAATTTTAATTGGGAAGTTTCGTGGCCTGAGCTTCAGGAGATAAAACTGACTTTCACAGCAGTGTTCAGGAAGGATTTAAGGGGAACAAAGCAAATAGCCTGCCTTTTATCATAACCTGTGCAACGGTTAAATGGAGTTTTATGTATGTCTTGTTATCCTTAGCTTTATAATGACTTTTTAAAAGACTTGGGGAAGGGTCAAAAGAGAGAAAGTTTCTTCCATGTTATGTGGAGAATATATTCTGGCTATCTTCCTAAGGTGACCATCAGAGCTGAAAACATTCAAGACTTGAAAACACAACACACAAATGAGGGCCCAAGTACACAAACAAAGCTCAGCATGGAGGATAATAAACTCCTCCTGAATTGTATCATGGTCAGAGTAGATCATATCCTTGTTTTATAAATCTAGTCCTGCCAAAATAACACAAAAAAAAAGTCTGGAACACTTTGCTAAACTAATTCTATTACTAATAATTTAAATTTGTGGATTTATTTGCTGAAAGCCTATATATAATGCATTTGTCATTTAAAAATATACATTACTTTTCACACTGCAATACTAATGAGTATTACACAATTCAAGACAAAACTTTTCTACTCATGACAATACAGAGATATAATAGTCTATAATGTCTATGAAACAAAGGCAACTGGAATTTCCAGTTAATTAACAGTCTACAGGTATTTCACTGACTGAATCTTACAATTATCATATTAACACACCCTATAGTTAAGGACCTCTACCGTAACACATTTGACTTCCTAATTCATACCTTCCAAGAGCATGCTCATGTTTCAATGTAGAGCAATTTTACTGTGGATGATTTGTTATAAATCAAATGACATTTGAAAAAAAAAATTCTGACATTATCTTAACTGTGACAAACAATCCAAAAAAAAATATTTTTTTACATTATCAGTATAGTGGGTCTTAAATAATTAAAATTATCTTTGTCGCTGTTACACTACTATCCATTCAAAAGAGAAAACATTTTGCAAATACTATGTCTATGGCTGCCCTTGTTATAAAAATGACTGGCAAGAAGATCTCAGCCTCTTTGAAGGCTTGCTGGAACCTTTGAAATTTATGTCTTTTTTGCTCATTTTGGGCATGCCTTGGAAATTTTAAAATAGTATAATAAATTTGTTTCAGAGCTCAAATGTATTTTGTGCTCGTGAGACATTAAAAATAACAAGTAACCAAGCAGTCACTTGCTTGTATGTATTTGGATTATAAGAAACAGAGGCTTCTGCATCCAATATAACCAGGACAAGTCATTATTCTTAAAGACATCAGATTTTTTTGCATTCTAAAAGTAAATCTGCTAAGTACTCCATTCTGATCCATTTGTTACTAATGTTCTGGCATTTAGGTCTTAATCATAACAAAACTAGGTAGCATTTTACAGAGTATTCCTTAAAGTAAATCAAGTATTTGACTCTCACTTAAGCCAGAGATCAAGAACAAAATTGAATTCTGAGTCTGGTGAAATAAGTTTTGCCAGTGGATATAGTCCTGGGGTACACAGAAAAGTCAATCTATATGAGATGCTGTAGGGCTTGTTCATTGATAATGCATCCACACTGGAGTTTATTTTACATATGAACCAATATAAGGCCCTGCTACAGTTTCAAGCCAAACATAAAAATGTAAAACACTATCTCTAAGGATGTTTCCTTCCCGTTTTATTCCTCTATTAAATATTCAGCTGATGAACATAGACCATTTGCACTGAAACCACCAAACAGTTTAAGCTATGAGTGAGTTAAGTAAGTTTTATTTGGTTTTGTATTGCTATGGAAGGGTAGCAAAGCATTGACTCAGGTCTCAGAAAGTAGAGTACAGTATATGTATAGTACAGATGTTCAACCAGTACAACAGCTGCTTGTACTTCTCTCCGCACATTTCAACTCTAGTGTGTCTCCTTTTTTTGCTAGAGATCCTCATAGAGATCCTTTGATCCTCATAGAGATCTTTTTGCAAGATCCTCATATGAGGGTGGCAGTGGATAGAGAGAATGTAAATTCAGCTTACATTAGCCACTCAGTGTAGACAAAACTCAGATTGCAAAGCCACAATTCTTTACAGTCCTCACCATCGACATTTTGCTGATCACTATGTGTGGATCTCCCACCAGTAGCCGGAGTTTTCAACTAGATGAACTACTTACCTAATTATAAACTTCTCATTCTGCTAGATACATGGCAGAATTTGAGAACACAAAGATTAAGAAATTAGCTCAAGACCACTGAATATCTTGCCTGCAGCTGCTAGCAGTTTCAGAATGAGATGAAATGTTTGGATTCTCTCCGTACCTCCTCAAAATGATGTTGTTTTACCAAGTTGCTAGAATTCAGAACACTCTTCCCTAGAGTAGCAATTTCCCTTTTGCTCTTACAATGACAGCAACAATCATTTTAGTATTAACAGAACAAAAAAAGAAAGAGACTTGAACTATGACAAAAATCCTCTTATGCTAGTCCTTCCACAGGAAGATGTTCACCATCGATGTGACACCATAATCTCAGACTCATCCCATCACTATTATATGACAGTTAAATAAGGTAAGTACAGTAGAATTGCTAGAAGGAACTGAAGTGTTATTAACTTATTTCTTATTACATTAACCATTATAGTCATTCCTGAAAGATTATGTATATTACAGCCATTATTTGAGACATTAACACCCTCTTCTTTATGGAGAATTCTCAGTTGTATCTGCTACATGCTCCCCTCCCCATCATTAGACACCAATAACTGCTTCCCTTCCATCTTTGTTCTTCTTTCTTCTACATATCAACAAAACACACTCCATTTACAACAGAAGTATCTCTTTGCTAATTGAGGTTTCTAGGGAAGCAAAGTGAGAGAGTTTAATTACACTCCAAATAGCTACTCTACCTCAAACTGTTCAAATCTCTTTGAATCAAACCTCACATAATGGACGGAGTACACATAATTTTACAAATGTGAATAAGATCATGGGCAATGCATACCTTAGATTAAGCTTGACAAACGAAACAAAAATTAAGTTCATAGCTCAATTTTTACCTAGAGAGCCAAACAGAATATTAGTGATCTCAGAAACTGGAGGACTATCCTAAGCATTACACTGTGTCCAGCTACTTTGAAGACTGAAGTAGTTCAGCCACTTTTGGCCACCTGAGAAAAGTCTGACAGCATATAAATTGTACTTTGCTGAAATTAGACTAATCAGCCTTCTTCCAGACAATTAGGAGGTGTTTCTGTCTGTCTGCCTGCTTACATGCCCTCTATTAGCACACTCTCTGAACATTTCGCAAATTTTAATGAGCTTGTCTAATGTAGATGTAGAAGCTATTCTGCATCTCACCAGTGCAAGATAAGTGAGGTGAGGATAAGAATAGTCCTTGATGGAACATCAGTGTTGAAGGGCTAGTACTCCACAGAGGGCACAGAACTTTTCAAGTCTTGATGACTGTCATGGTTTGAGCTGACTGCCTAGACCAGCAATAAAGAAACACATGACCACTCTCTCACTCCTCCCTTCATCAACTAAAAAGGCTCAAGGGTTGAGATTAGGACAGGAAAGGTTCATTCACCACTTACAGTCATGAGCAAAAAACAGAGAAGACTTGGGGAGAAAACATTAATTTAATTCATCACCACCATTTGTCAACTAGCTCAGAGTACGATAGTGAAACGAATACACAAATAAATAAGACCCAATCCTAAATAAACTCCCACCCACCCCTCCCTTCTTCTGGGCTACGTTACCACCTCCATCAGCTGGGGGGCGGGAGGCTCCTGCTGGGAGGTGCAGTCCTTCTGGCCATGACTCGTTGTTCATGGTAATCCTTCCTTCCTGGGAGAGAGGGCTGCTTGCAGTCTTCGCCTGATGCTGTGTGGTGTCCATTTCATGGGAGGCAACCCTCTTGCCCTCCACATGAGTTCTTCCCACCAGCATGGGATTCTCCTCAGGGTCACAGGTCACTTCAGGAGCATCATCCACTCCTACATGGTCTTTCTCTCCCTTGACTGGGGTCCTCTATGTACTGTTGCATCCTGGATATTCTCATCACTGTCAGCCTTCTCAGTTGGCAATCATCTTCCTGACGTCTCACTCACCATAGGACTCTGGGCAAATGCTCTATTCTGGTGCCTTTCTCGTCCATTTTCCTCACCAACCATGTTCTTTTACTTTCCTCTCACCTTTCTCTCCTCCAAACAGAAAAGACAGGACACAAAGAGATAGTGAGAAAGATGAACAGGAAGAGACTCACTCAACACTTTTCCCCTCTATGCAGGTTTGAGCTAAACAGAACCAATGCTGTTCAGTGACTTCTACTTCTCAGCTCTGTCTTTTCTTAGAGGCTGCACTTTCTGAAATTAGCAGCATGTTTTTGCAGACAGTGTCTTCTACTAGCAGTGATAACAACTGATGTTTACAGTTACTGCCTGGGATTGGTATCCAGAAGAACTCTTGCTGATACTTGTTCCTATAGCGACCAAGGCCACTGCTGGCTCTTGTGTGCCACACTGGGAGTGCCGGCAAGTAAGAGGGGTCACAAGGAAATAAAAGGTTGCACCTCTGGTGAGTTACCAACAGGAAAGGTAACCAACAAGAGTATTTCATTCTATATGCATCATGTTCAGTATAAAACTGAGAGAACATGAGGGTCCAGGGAGGACTCCGTCCAATATACTGCCCTTGATCCCAATCCCGAGTTTCTGAATCCAGCTCCTGTATCCAGTTCTCCTGTGTCACTGAGCCTGGGACTTCCCCAGTGCCACTTGCTCTGCAGAATCAGTGAGGATTGCTATCAGCAGGTGGGGGAATCGGGTTTGGTAGCGGTTTTGTATATATGTATATAGTTTGCTATTTTGGTTATTTCTGTATTCGTTAATGCTATTTTAATTTCTTTTTTTTTTTTTCCCAATCTGTAAGTCACTCTGCCTCGTTCCCTTTTCCTTCCCGTTTGGGGAGGGAGAGGAGGTTAGAAAGTGTCTGTTAGTGTTTAGTGCCTGGTTTAGTCCTAAGACCCGACACCCTCTTAAATATGCTGATTACAGAGGCACTGATTGGCCTGGCCTTGTCCAGAGGTGAATCAGACTTTTTACCTGAGGCTGGGGGAGGCTCTAGAAATCATATCCAACAGTTGTCTCCCCACTATCAGAAACCCTGCCAGATTCAAACCCATGACAAACACTCATGGTCAGTCAAGCTCCTTTGGATTTTTCTCACAGAACTAGGATGATGGCAAAGGAGAAAGACACTAGAGTTTATTTATAAGTAAATTCTTTATAAGATTAAGTTAGCAAGAAGCTCACCATAAACTTGAGAGATCAATAGCATTAGGAACACAGTTCTGTCTGCTTTTGCAATTGTACAGAAGATGCATATTTACATAAGATGCTTAGCTCATGCTACATCAGTTACAAGCTAGCATAAAGTTCTGCCTACAAAGGGACTGTGATCAACAACCGGAGGAAGGTAAGCAGATTGAGGAGAGAGGATGGAAAGATTGAATTGTTATTTGAAAAGAATATTTTTTTCCCCCTAGATTTTTACACATATAAATTAACGAAGGTTTGTTGTCAGATAAATTTGTTATTATATTCTCTTTGGTTCTTTGTTTTGTTTGAATATGAGTGCTTCTGTGACTTTTGTGTGAAAACTATTTCTTTCTATGGCAGTTAGGGATAAGAGCCTCCTAATGCCTGGATTCAGAATTTGGTGACCTCCAGGCTACATTGCAGCTGAGTGTTGCACTCAAATACCTATAACGACGCTGTTTCAGCAGATGCAGGTTGGGAGAACAGCATCTTCTGTGGACTGACAAAGGGTATTTCTGACTTCATCCACCACTGAAAAGGATAGAAATACTTAACAGGAATTTGTTTCTATTATCTTTAGTAGAGATTTCTGAAGGTTGATGGTGTCCCACAAGATGAGACACTTTATGCATGTACAGGAAAGACATGCAGGAGAGAAGACCTGAGGCCACTTTGGCAACAGATAACAAAGGACAATTTCATAAGCTAACCTCTTGGAAGCATAAAGACAAATTATTTCCTAAAGGAAGACTGAAGAAACTTTCCAGCCAACTGAAAAAAATGAGACATAGTGAAAAACGTGAATGAAGAAAAGGTCTTTCTTAAATCCTTTTTTAAATGTGTCACACAATGAAGGTAAAAGATGGTAGATGCAGAAGGTAACATCAACCGGAAAACGGTAGCGGTTCACACTGGAGAAAAAACAAGAATCTGAAGTAGGCTGCACTGTTGAAAGTGTCATTGATAAGCAGATTAAAATTAAGAAAACTGAAGCAAGTGAAAAAGAGATAAAGAATATCATTTACATCTTTGGGGACAGAAGGAAGAACAATAATTTGAAATTGGAAGGCATGTCAGGAGACACATGAAACAAAAAAAACCATCAAGCCTGAAAAAGAATTTAATTAAGGAATTGCTAACAACAGACCAATGAAAAAAAGTGATTGCTAAAAAGGCACACAGAAGTGTGCTTCCTATGTCTGCAATGGGTAGGATACCCAGAGATACAGTTGTCAAAATCCATTACTATCTGCTGGGAAATCCTCTTTTGGGAAAAGGACACATTTTCTTTCACATATTTATTAAGTACTAATCATTCAGAACTTCTTAACAGTGACATTTGAGCAGAAAGAAAAGAGTTGAACAATAAAAGTATTGTGGCATTATTTAGAGATGAGGCCACCCTTTAAATTTCTATTTGATTTTGACAGTTTTATCTTGTACAGTTTTGACTTTTTACCTTTAACTTATTACATAAAATTAAGAGGTGCTCACAAATGGCAAAAGAAATTGGCTATTGTACATGGAAGAAGTGATAATAACAATATGTTTTGAGGTTTGTTTGTTTTTCATCACTCCATCTTAAAGCAATTAAAGAAAAAAAATTTTAAAAAAAAAGTGAAAGTCTTGAATCTGTGCAAACCTGCAATACTGCAGACCCATCAGTTTTCCCCAGAGGTGCACTGTGAAGGGTCAGGAAGGAGAAGGAGGGAGAATTTGTCTGAGGGTAACTATTTGAAAAAAACTCCCAGGATCTCTATACTGCTCAGAGTTAATAAGAAAGAGTTCTCAACCCATTTATTTTAGGTAAAACCCTGAAGATGCATTTTTATGTGAAGATTCTTTACACTGAATACTGCAAAGTTGAAGGTAGATGAAGTACAGGTGAGATGATGGAATGTTATAAATTAACTTTAGTTTTACAGTACATTGAGACTCTGAAACTCAAGAACTTTATGTGAGAAGCTCGATTGTAACCACATAGGTGTTTTCACTTGGTGACGTACCATACATTTTTGAGGTACTTCCCTCAGCAAAGGCACTTAAAACAAAGGAGAGGACAAAATGGACCTTGATATATAGCAAAGAACAAGACAATAATTTCTACATTTTGTAGTGCTGAAAGTCATCTCTGTAGGATGATTAAAATTAAAAGCTAGTGAAAAAAATTCATATTGAGAGTGTTGTAGAATATTGCTTGGGAAAACAGACCGGATTATTTTTTAAATAGCAGATATGAATACAATAATTAAAATTACTAAGAATAGAAGTATTAAAGTCTGTGAGAAAAAGATATGTTAAGAAAAAGCACGAGTACAAAAAGCAAGAGCTTTACAGTCTGCGTAATTGTTACGTTTTTGACAATGGTGCAGCAGAAACGTTTTTTATTAGAGCACTCTTTTTGACAGAAATAAGATTATATTTTATTACTATATATATCAAGATATACCTCTTCAAGTAGGAATAGTGAGCATGAATAACCTCATTAAATTAATCTGCATTAATGTAAAAGACCTTAAAAGTATAATAAAAAAAGAAGAAAAAAAATTTAAAAACGTCTTACAACATTCCTAGCAGACATCAGAACACACACTTCAGAGATGCAAGAACGATTATTCAGTGAAAAGTAGTTTAATCAGTCTTCTTTCTACTTGTGCCCTTCTAAATAAAAAGATGATGTAACATAACCCACTTATCAGAAATAAAAGCAAAAAAAAAGAGAAAAAAACCTGCAAAGGTTACTATAGGATCAGGCAATACCTCAAGCCCATACAAGAAGACTTCTATGACAGTTTCAGGTGTTGCAGAGTCTGTCTCCAGAGCTTTCACATTCTGCTTGTGAATTCTGCAGCATCTGGTGCAGCTCTAGTTGTGCAGATGTCTATAGGCAGATTTGGGTGGGATTCATATGTTTAGTATTTAGATAGTTTAATTTTTAAACACAGTCATAGAAGCCTAAGTTACCAGTATAATCTCTTTTTTGTTACCAGTTGGAAGGAAGAAGAATCTCCAGAAGGCCTTTTATCTCTTTTTGGAGTATTTTTTTAACACAGGTCATGAGAGTACCTTAGATGTGGATTAATAATTTGCTTGTATACATTTAGAATTGCAGAACCATAGAATCATTTAGGTTGAGGAGCAGTGTTTTTAAACTACAGCAGCGTAGATTTAGATTGGACATTAGGAAGAAGTTCTTTACTATGTGAGTAGTAAGACACTGGCAAAAGTTGCCCAGAGAGGTGGTGGGGCCTCCATCCCCAGAGACATTCAAGGTCAGGCTTGAAGGGGCTCTGAGCAACCTGACCTAGTTAGAGATGTCCCTGCTCACTACAGATGGATTGGACTAGATGACTTTTAAAGTCTCTTCCAACTCAACACATTCTGTGATTTTATGACGAGTTCAAGCTTCAACCTAACAGTGCCAGGTTCAGTACTAAACCACGTCCCTAAGCACTTCATCTACACATAGGGCAGGTGAGTTCCAGCAATCATTGAAGCTGCTTAAATTTGACTATTTTCAGTACAACAAAGTTCTAAAGGCATCTTAGAGAACATTATTCAGGTCAACAGAGCTAACCTGGGCAAAACTCTCCCTTTTTTATGGTTTCTTTGCTTTTAGTAACTTTATGATAAATTATTTTTCAAATAAACCATTAGCTAAATTAATACACATTCCCTGTCCTTCTCTTTCTGCATTACAAAAAAAAAAAAAAAATAATATCCTTGGTCTTCTTTTTAGCTTTTTTAGGCTTCTTCAATAAACATTAATTCAGCAAATGGAACCTGCTGGTCTTGTTTCCAGTAAGTACATCATTCTTTTTCTCCTTATGAACTCGAATGAACTTTGACTTCTTCTTCCTCTTACCTGCAAAAAAATTACCTGTATTTATTTTCTTATCAGTTCAATGTATATTTACTGGTGATGCTCTGTAAACTACCTTCTCAGAGTGCTTTCCTGGTGCCATGCCATAATATCTGTCCAAGTGAACTCAAAACAACTTTTGAATGTGTAAACTGGGTAACTCCATTTCTTGCTATCCAAATTGCACTTGCAAATGTCAATTTGCCTGTAGAAATGCAGATTCTTACACATGTAATATTTGCATCTACATGTTTTGAAAATTTGCCTCTAGGCAGACAATCACATTAACCCATAACAAATTGTTCTTTTACTTAAAAGCAAAAAAGTTACCAAACCGTCAGATGAAAGGGACACTTCAGCTAAAGGTCAGGAAATCCAGCTGTAATTTGGCCTTAACTAGTGCTTCAGATCTCAGCTTTAAATTCTAATTAAAGATTGAGGTAAAAGTATGAAATTCTAATGAGAAAGCTGTAGGCCATATTTCTTGGTGTTACATCATGTCTTCTGTTATTTTTAAAGCCGAATATCAGTTTTGTATACTTAGCAATATTTGAAGGCTTGTTTTTAACATAGAGAGTAGTATGGAAGTTCTACGAATAATATTTGTCTACCGGTTTACAGGAAAAACAATTCAGCATATTCTTTTACTTAATCATATTTATTTTTTTCTACATTTTAATTCTTAAATCAGTTTCTGGAAATTCCAGAGTCTGAATTTTATCCTTCAGGCATGACTTGTTCTCTCTTTTTTTTTTCTGAAAGCAGAGAAATCTTTTCTCAATGTGCTATTGAGATTCTTCTTGTCTCATGCTCTATGTGGTGGCTAGTAAAAGAAAAAAAATATCTATGTTTGCCATGAAAAATTGACTCTACACTAAGACAACTAATTGCAAAACTGTCATCTGCCAGTTTAACATTTGCATACACACTGACCCAGCCACACTAATGCTTGCTACCTTGTTCAAGTCTCATGCAGATTGTTACATATTCTTTCTGTTGGCTTTGGGGTTCGTGTCTTTTGTTTAAGCACCTGTTGACTTGCTAGAAATGCAGTCTACATCTCCAAATCATCAGTCCATGATATGCATTATACAATCTAATGACAGAGAAGTTGCACCATTTCTATGTAGGAGTCTTTGTTCTATCTTTGCCATCTGCCTTTGTCATATAGCTAAATTTGCTTTCTAACTGTTTTCCAGATTTTCAAGGGCAGGTATTATGTGATCAAATTACCAATTGCTGTAGCAGTTTTTAATTGAAGCCTAAATGATTTGTAGCTTCTTACGCTCATGCACCGTATCAAGAAAGACACATTTGGTCATACTCACTTCCAATATACTGAATACATTTGGATAGTTTTCTTGGAAAGAGAAGGACTAGCTGGCTTGACCACATCATTCTCTTGCTATAAATACAACTGTTGATTTCGCTCTGTGAGAGAAGCAAAATGGGATTTCTTGAGCCATAAAATCCTGTTTCAAATTACTGTAATCTTAAAGAATTTCATATTGTTCCAATCATTAACAACTGACCATTATTTTCTGACTGGGGCAAGCAATATATCTTCCTAATATTCTATCAGGTCCTTGATTCACTTAAATTAGCACAAAATTCTCTTGATACAAAGTCCCAGTTTATGCTGTCAATGTCAGGCATTTTTTTCCTTGTGATCTGAACGGTATAGGATAAAATCTGGTTTTTGCCCTGTTTCACCTCTTCCTTTGTGATTTGTTTGGAACCTACATGAAGTATTGAGCATCCCTTCAAAGAGCAAAAAAAAAAAAAAGCTGTAGAATGTTAACAGACTTTGTTCTCTTGTACTATGAGTTTCTTTCAGTCCTTGAGACCTTTACTGCCAGAAATTATCTTTCTGAACACAAAATATCCTGCTGCTCGAGTCTTGATGATATTCATTGCAGCTGTTTGAAAATACTCAACACTGGCTTTTTCACAATGATTTTCAAGGTGCTGTAATCAGATTGCATGTTCAGCTTGTGCCTGGAACTGAATGGCTAGAATTTTGCTGTTCAAAGAAGCATAGTTAGTAGTTGTTTCTCTACATAAAATTCTGGTTGTTCTCTGCTTGTTTTTACTTCCTTGGCTAATCACCGCTGTTTGGCCTCTTTAGAAGATGTAATCTTGTAACTTCAGCTGATTCAAGTGCTTAAAAATTAAGGAATAAGAATGTTGGTAAAAAAATGTCATGCTTTCTTTTATTTTCTGAGTGTCCAACATTGTGTTATTGCTGTTATTATCACACCCGATCACAGGATTTTAGAGACGTGAGAGGCTTCCAAGTGGGTACAGAACATAGCAGGTCAGAGGAAGATCACCAGTTTCACCAACAAGATCTGTCATGTCTCTGTGATTACTGAAAGGAGAGAATAACTACTGGTAGTGGATGAGAGTCAAAGTCAGGGATTCCTTGAGCGAGCATGATCCATGAGACCTGATAGATAGTATTTAAGAGTGCTGACAGAACTGATGTTGTAGCGAAGCCACTTATTGTCATCTTTGAAATGTCACAGAGATCAGTGGAGGTCCTGTATTGGGAGCTTTGCAGAAGATGTCATATCTGAAGGGTCAGTGATCCTGGGCAATTCCTGTCTGTTCTACTGGGTCTTGTATTTAAGGCTTATGAAGCTCTTATATTGGTATGTATTGCTGCTATAAGGGAAACTGCTCAAGTGCCTAGTGCCAGCCTGTGATCTACTCTGGTGGATGTTATGAAAAAGATAACATTTCAACCTGTCAGGAAAAGACATATGGGTTTGTTTTACACAAGGTTAAAGGTACCGTGGTAGGAGAGGGACATTGAAGCAATCTGCACATATGACATGTGGAACATGTTGTGGGAAAATGTGGTCTCTCCAATGCTGCATGAAAGCAGGTTCCACAGCATCTGAAATAAGGTAATATTTACTTGATATTCACATTTCTAATCTATCTTATTAAAGCAGCTATTTTATGATGCCACTTGTTGCCTTGCATTTTTTACCAAGATTATAAAGAACCTTGCACCCCACCTCTCAGCTCAGTGCAGGAATGTCCCCATTGACTACAGCATCACAAATGCTGCACACATCTTTGTAAAAGGCCAAAGGGTCAGTAGAGAGAACTACATTCTGGTCAGCCTCCCTTTGGTCCCTGGAAATATGGTGGAATGAATCCTGTTAGAATATATTTATGAGCACCTGGAAGTAGCTGGGAATACTCAGCAAGGATTTACTAATGATTTGTCTTCTATGATAAAATGAATGTATTTTTAAATGAAGAGAAAGGAGTGGATGCCATCCATCTTGACTTTAGTAAAATCTTAAACACTATTTTCCCATGTATCCAAACTGATATGTTATGGTCTGAAAGGGTGTCCAACTAGATGTGTAAAAAATAGATTAGATGGGTACGTCTACCTTGAGGCCTCTTGTACATATCATCTACACTGGAGAGAACAGAAGAGAAGACAATTTAGTGGACTCGCCAAGTTTTACACCACCAAGTCTCAAATCAAGCAAAATGGCTGTATGGAAAGACCTAGAGAGTCTAGAGGGAGGACTAGTTGATAAGTGTCTACATTTAGCCCATATCTGAGGCTAAATTACCACAGTTCATCTTATCACCTGATGAGCCTTCCCCAGCAGAGAAGGAGGATCTGGAAAAAGAGACCTACAGGTTGAGATGAGAATGGATTCAGTGAAACAGCAAAATTGATATAAATACTAATGTCTTTACAGAGTATACAAAGTTGTATTCAGCCCAGTGAATGTATGGCAGTAACAGTAAATGGGAAAGCAGTCTTTGGGATCAAAATGATAAGTGAGCTCCTCCAGGGATGACCTTTGAGAAGAGGAGAAAGAGAAGCAGGAAGAGAAGGAATCATAGAATCAAAGAATCACAGAACAGCTTCAGTTGGAAGAGATCTTCAAGATCATCGAGTCCAGCCTTTGTCCTAGTTCTACCAACACCACTGAACCATGTCCCTCAGCACAGCATCCACCCATCTCTTAAACACCTCCAGGGACGGTGACTCAACCATCTCCCTGGGCAGGCTGTTGCAATGTCTGACAACCCCTTCAGTAAAGAAATTCTTCATAATATCCAACCTGAACCTCCCCTGGCACAACTTAAGGCCATTTCCCCTTGTCCTATCACTCGCCACTAGGGAGAACAGACCAGCCCCCACCTCGCTACAACTTCCTTTCAGGTAGCTGTAGAAAGCAATAAGTTCTCTCCTCAGTCTCCTCTTTTCCAGGCTAAACAGCCCCAGATCCAAATCCTTCTCAGGAAGAGAAGGAGATGGACCCTCTGCCCTCAGGAAACTTTCCCCTTTATAATGATAAACTTCAAACCAGGAGAACCTAAAGAGTGATTCACATGACTAACAGTAAAAGTTTGAGCCTCATATCTAAATTCATAGGGGTATTTGAGATGTCCTAGGCTTTCCCAGCTAGGATCGTACTGTGCTCCAGAAGAACACATGTCCTCAATAATCCTATCTGTTGGTCCTAATGGAACATCTTGAATAATCTGTACTACTCATCTGTGTTTACCCAACTAAACCGAGATATGGCTCTTATAAATGGTAACAGGAGCTTGGACATCATTTTGCATTTGAACATTTGTGTGTATTCAGAAAATTTAGGTGTCACCATGTGAAATTGATTCCCAGAATTTTCACCAAGTCAAGACTTCATTATTACACTGATCATATAGTGGAGCCAAATCCCAAACACCAACAAGTTTTTTATATACTGCATATACTTTACCAGTTATTATCTTAATATAGATTTTTAATGTTTAAATAAGCAATGAGAAAAACAAGACATTTACTGTGTGTTTTTGGATCATTATTTAGGTTTTTTTTTAACTATGGGTATTTTTTCCTAAGGCTGTGTCTGGACAAGGTATGGAGCACATTGCAGAGTCTGCACCTGTTTGAAACTGATATCTGCAAATAACCACAGTGGTATATCTATCCAAAAAACTAAGTAATTTAAATGGTTTTCAAGGCCCAATTGAACACTATGCTGCATGGATTTAGTGCAGTCAAAAGTTTGGGGAATGCACTGATGCTGTATATTATCTCAGATCTCCAGCCTGTTGCTTTTCAGCCCTGAAGATTTTGGAAGCTGATAATGCTTGCTTCCATCAAGATGGAAGAGATGATTTTCACTTCCTGTAGTCATTTCCTTTTTTAACAGTGTTTAGTACTGCATAAGTTTAGTGATACCTAAAGCAATAGAAACGGAAAATCATTGCTTCAAAGTGGGGCAAAATAGTCCTGATTACAGAAGGCAGTAATTGCTGTCATAATTGGTTTTCTTTTCCTCCCCTCACCTGATTTATGTCCAGTGGTAGTTGCAGGTCTAGTGGCAAGTAGCTCCCAAAATTCAAGAAAAGCACAGGACTCTCCCTGTAGAAACATGAGATTTATTCTCCAATTATGCAAAACACTCACTGCTTTTTAAAACACAAGAGGAACTTCAGTAACTTCAGAGATGAGGAAATTCTGCACAAAAACTTCATCCATTTTTAAAAACCTTCAGGCATAATTATTCCACAGTTCCATGGATAATATTTTCCAATATTTGCACATCCTTAGCTTTTTTACATTTCTTTTTCTAAAACATTAACTAAATATTTCAATTTAGACCCATCCACAGTGGAGAGGGAGGATGAGAGTATAACCATTTTTGCACAAGACTGTCATACTGAATATGTTTTACAGCCTTTTGGTGTCTCATAGACAGCCATAAAATGAAAAAAAAACATCAGCAGAAATGAGGAATTTGAGAGTATGGAAGATTTTTAATATGACCCTGCACAAGTACTTATTATTTTTTCCCTTGTTTGTCTGTAAGAGAAATAAAAATATACATTGGACATAAAATAAGTTTAATTTTTGCTGGAGGAGTTGAAATATGAGATATATCTTTTACATTAAAACATTATTCATATTTTATTTTTATTTCCTTATTAAGGAACGTCTGTCTTCTCAGCTTCTACTATAATCCCTTTTCTTTTTTCCCTCCACTTGGGTTTCCTGTTTAGCAGCATCTGTCTTCCCAGTCTCTCCCTCTCTTTGACCTGTCCTCCCTCTCTGTTACCTAAAATCTTTCCTCATCAATTTTTCATCTTTTTACTTTCACCTTCTTTTCCCAACAATTTCTACTCCTTTAAATTCTCCTACAGGTGATTTTGTTGGTACTTTTTTTCCCTCTCTCTGCATGTTTTCATAGCTTTTCTTCTCATGCATATATACTCACTCCCTTGAAGGTAAAAATAAACAGAAGAGGTCATGCCTGTGGGTGCACGTGAAATATAAGAGCATCAGGTTCATTAAGGTCATCAGATGAAGAAGCTTTTCAGGTCAAAGGGAATAATAAGAAAAAAAAGTGATATACAAAACACACAGAAATAGAAACCTGATAAGCAAACAAATGAGTGAGACAGTAAAGGATACAAAAACTCCTCAAACACTAAATGAATGGTCATTAAGAAAGTATGGGCACAACTTTTAAGAGTGACAATTCAGACTTTGTAACTGAGAAGAAGAGAGAAACATGATGAGCATGATCATTATGGATGTTTCAGGGCAGTTTGGGGGAACTATGTAAAACCAGTAAGAAATGAGTAGGCGAAGGTTTATAGATGAGGAAAATAGAAATATCAGAGGCGGTAAAGGTGAAGGAATAGGAGGAAAAATAAAAAGCTTGATAGTATGTAGGTAGGCACTGGCCAATACTCTTGTCTGCCTGAGCCCTGTGACTGATCAATGAAGTCTATCTTCTTTTTAAGTCCTTTCTTCACCATTTTCTGTGTAATGTCACTATCTCGTGAACAAGTGCTGCAATGTCCAGGTGCTACAACATGGAGGAGGAGCCCTGGGTGACAGGACTCTGAAGCAAGGGCCTAATGGAAATTTACTAGCTTAAAGCCTTTTAACAAGCAGCATGGCATCAACTCATAGCTCTGTATGCCAGTAACTGAAGGGGTCAGAACATAAGTCTGCATGGGAGAGTTGTAAGGGCCAGTAGCTGTGCAGGAGTCTCAGTGCATTTACATTTTCCTCTAATGAATCTAAGTTGATGTCTGCGGATATGTATCACAGAATCACAGACTGCTAAGAGTTGGAAGGCACCTTGAAAGATCATCTAGTCTAACACCCCTGCCAGAGCAGGATCACATAGAGTAAGTCACACAGGAACTCTTCCAGGCAGGCTTTGAATGTATCCAGAGAAGGACATGTATGTGTAATTCACTAGGAAATTTCAAGCTGGACTAGTCAGTGAGAAGGAGGAAAACATGCATCTCGAAAGGCTGAAAATCTTTATAAGGGCGTGTTAGTCACATATATCAGGGCATGAGTATCAGGCAGGAGGAAAATCTGTGCTGATATTCCAGGGCATCCACGAGTGTGAGGTGCCTGTGGGACAAGTGTGCGAGTGCTGCATGTGTTCAGTGAGCACCCAATGGGACCAGTTGGCAAGTCACGGACCCATCAGGTGGGTAAAGGGAGCTGGAATCCAGGCAGGGTGCCGGGCAGCCAGAGGGATCATGCCAATGCTCTGGCAATCTGCAAATGTGCATGTGTTTGTGAATGTGGAGAGGGTGGCGTGTGTGCTGCATAAGTGACTTTCTGCTTCTGCCAGCCCAAGAGAGGGAGGGGACATGGCTGTCCATATTTTTATATTAGTTTTACACTTGTTTAATGTACGTGAGTCCTGGCAGTGCTCTATGTGGATACCATTGCAGGCAGTGTCCTCGCTGTGACAGTCCATGAAGCAGTCCTCTCAGTAGTGACCTCTGTAGAGTATACACGTGCAGACAGCTCTCAGGGGTGAAGCTCATCCTTCCTAATGGCCACATCTGCTAAGGGGAAAACAGCAGCCATGCCTGTCAGCCTAGGATGGAGAGATCGACGTCAGCGGGTGCACCAGGCTGGGCCCTAGCACCCAGGCTGGAGGAACCCTTGGGTCCCTGAGTCCACTGGATGCCATGGCTTCACAAAAGCCTCTGGAAAACACCTGAATACTCAGCATCTGGGTCTATGTTCCTTTATCTCTCAAGGTCAGAAATGGCAAAAGCCAGGAAAGTAAGTGACTGCAAAAACACTCACTACAACAGAGCTTTTATCAATAAAGTGTGAAACTTCCAACCTGACTGTCTGGATCATTAAGACAGTTTAGGGGGAATAGAAAAAAAAAAAACCCAGACAAAAACCAGAAAGGACTAACTTCAGTTACTGGTGAAAGGCACCTGTAGATACTATGCAATTATTGTCAACATTGACAGTTCTTTGCTTTTCTTTTGTACTTCCACCACATACTGACTGGGGTGATTGTTTCAGTGATTTCTGTTTTGCAATAAATCTGAAATTATTTTCCTTGTCAACATGCTGGCAGAAACAGCATGATGATACAGAAACAGTGACAAAACAAATTGGCAACAGACACTTCAGGTACCTTTGTCAGATATGAAATACGCGGTATCCAGCAAATAAATCTATTCGTTCTTAGTAACAACAACAACTGACAGTAAGACTAAAAAAAATAAGTCTTCTTGAACAGGTGGGCCAATCTTTCTGAAGGATCTGCAAAAAGAATTGTCCGCCTTTTGCTTTGGGCTGGACATGGTGGCAAATATGCATAATGAATATGGGATTCAGGATTATTTATTCCATTACATGGAGCATTCAGGTCAATTCGTATATCATCTCAAGTACCAGAGCTGTTGTAGGAATATTTTTGATGTTTTAAACAGTATTAGTCATGAGTAGAGCTACATATATCTTACAAATTTTCACTGGATTTTGTCTATCAGTACATATGAATAGATGTGAGTCTGATTAGTATGGCAGTGCTAACAGGATCCCATGGTATGCATCAACGCATTGACATAACTTGTTTTACATAAATCTCAAAAATACAAACAAATTTGTTGAGAATTTCTTTATTAAACACATGGCAAATGTAGACCAAGGAACATTTAGAAAGAAAGGATATATTTACATAAGTGAGACTTTTGTTTTCTATACACTGTTGTGCAAGGATAGCAGCTAGCAAGAGTAATATTGTTTCAGTCTATTTTCTTGGGGCACAGTGACCCAACATGCTTACAATGCAAGTGACTGAAAATCTGGAACATACTGCTTTAAAGACTTCTTAGTACTGCTTTATTTAATATATTTGTGCCTAGTGGTACAACACTTATCTGGGATCTAGCTGTGATCTGTAATTATTTATAATATTCCCTTTAAGGTAGCAATCTAAATTAAAATTACTAGCCAGAAGGTTTTTTAAAAGAGCAATCCTAACCTCTTCAGAAAATCACAGGCATACTGATATAACTAGTTCATCATACATTTTCTAGCACCCTAAGGCATACCAAACTATTTTTTCTTTTTTTCTCTTTTTTTTTTTTTTTTATTTTCGTGTTCCATTTTCATATGGAATCTCATTGAGCATTTTTCTACTTTTTCAAGAAATTTTCAGGAATATAATTCTTCTCACAGTTTCAAATTGTAAACTTCTATTCATTTTTGTTTGCTTTTTTATTGATTTCTTACTTTATGTAAAGGCAACAAAATGCAAATTTTGAGAAGCCACGGGACACTGGTAAATTTTTAGATTATGTAGCACACAATTTGTTGTGTGCACACATTTGTTCCCTTATTAACATGAAGTTTTTCTTTATTATCACTTGTAAGAACAAATATAATGAAAGTCTGTTGCAAATCTCCATTCTGGTTTGTCACTCAGCAGGGAAATAAATAAATGTCTCCAATAGCTTTACCCAAAGCATTTTCTTTGGTAAACACAATAAAGTACACGTAGAGACATGCAAGCAATGAAATACCAGAACATCTGGCAAACTGCAGGTGGGCCAGGAATATGAAGTCAAAACAGGTGCAGAGTGGCAGGTTTTCTGATTCTGAAATTGTATTAGATGCTGGTAGTTTTCTATATATGTGTGGCAATGACCTGCATAATTTCCATATAGGTTATAATCAGTCATGTGTCATGTTCAAGAACACGTTTAATGTCCCATTCCCATAATATCAATGCTTTTATAGTAGTTAACTTCAGTGTTAAAAAAATACTGTTTCTTAAGTAAAACTAATGTTAGTTAAAGTGTCTTTACTCTTCCCCTTATAGGAGAAGTTTGTGAGGTTTTTTTTAATAAGACTCAGTTACAAGTATTGAGGAAAAAAAAAAAGGTAACTCTTAGTAAAAGAACGTGTCAAAAGTCCAGTAACATTTTTAAGATTTCAAAACAGGAGCTAATGATTCCTAATATCTTTGGTAAAAATTATCTGGATCATTTCAGACATCAAAATAGGACTGTAAAATATTTCAGGAATAAGATACTACATTTTATGCTGCATATTTTAATTGCATTCAGAACTCCAAGAAGCAAGCTCCTTTCCAGGACTCCTTAGGTTTTTTTTACTACTACTAGGCTCTGTATGTTGGTGAAGGAAGTTTAAAATTTTTGCGTATCTCATCTGAATTCATTATTTCTCATTCACTTTCTATAGGATAGACAATACATACATCCACATGCAGTTTGGCCACCTTTTGTAAAAAGACAGCCACTGCTTTTTGTGTTTCTGCAAGTGGTCATCATACTATACACGTTGCTCCAAGCAGTTTAGTGAGAAGAAAACTCACAAAGAAATTTTTATATCACATCTCTGGTGTTTGTATGGAGAAGCAGGATTCAAATTCAAGATTTAAACTTAATTGAAAAACAGCAGACAGACATATGTATTCAAAATAATAATAAAAAAAAAAGGACAAAACCAAAAAAACACCAGAACTAAAACTACGCCAAACAAAAACATGTATCAGTCATTGTTAATTGCATAGTTACCAGTTAACATGTACTACACCAAGCACTATAATCAAAGAAACCTGTCTGTCTCTTGCATAATGATGGCCTTTTGCTTACTCAATTTGCTGGTAGAGGCTTCCACCCCGCAATTCATTTTTTACTTTATCAGACAGTAAATCTGTAGACTGTCTTAACACATGCAGTTATTCTGCTGGTTTCTAATCAATTCTACTTCGAATTTGTTTAGTTCTACCATTTGAAAAATAATATTTGAATCTCTGCTATAACCCTCAGGTTGTTTTATTTTCCCCAAAAAAGGACCTGAGCAGGCTCTGATTGCCAAAGTAAGCCTGAAGTTATTTTTGCATTACCACATCCTAAGGATTATGTTTTCCTCTTACTTGCCAACAATCAATGTTATGGCCTTCTCTGCCTGATGCTAATAGCTCAAATTATCCTAAATCTGCTGAGCTTACTAACTAACCTGTCTTTAAATTGATGCACCCACAGTAGCTATTAAATATATTCCACAATTAAAGTGGGAACTCTCAGAATGGGTCTCTTCACCCTTTCACTCTTTGTAGGCCATAAACTGAGCATAATTTGGCTTACTTTCAAATAACTGCACATGCATGAGCTATGCACACAAAGTTTGCAGACCAGTCTTATTATGTAAGACAACTGAAAAATGATGAACAACAAAGTAATCATCAGCAGAATCACTGAACGGTGATCTTATCAACATGTTCAGCCTGAAAGTCTATTCCAACCTTAGTGCCCCACCAAAAAACAATAAAAACAGAACAATAATTATTATTTATGGCAGTCATGAGCCAATGCACGTTATTTTAAGTTGTTCATTAGCATTTAAATTAAACTAGATCACTTCTTAAAATACACTTAAGGGCTCAAACTTGAATCAGAAGTATAGCTGTTAAACACGCTTTGGGATTTTCAAGAGAGATGGGATTGTCTGCCAGTAAGCCCCAGAAACAATGAAGTAGGGAAAAGAAAAAGATCATCCTAACAGTGACATTTTCCCATTGACCACTATATTACCGTTACTTCAACTCACTTTTCAGAATCTCTTTGAAGATTTTAGTATCCAAATATTCTACAGTATTTCCCTCCCTTCTTTCAAGATACACACAAACTTCTGCTGTCTGGCTGCACTGTGTCTACGTACTCTCCTATGAATCCAGCTCAGACCCCGTCTGGTTTAACTGCTGCCTCCTGGAAAGAAGTGTGAAAGTATAGAAGTTAACCCAGACACCTACAGACAGTAGTACAAAGACCTCTAGGGACAAGTTTTCCTTGCAGAGAGATCACACTGCGTGTCTACATCCAACATTTGTGGAAGTTCCAGGCTGTACTATACTATATGATTCAGAAACACAAGCATGATTGACTCTTCAATAAATTGTTTTTTTCAGTTATCTACGGGGGAAACACTGTCCTTGATCTTTCCTCTCATAGACCTTATTATCTTTCCATTCTCTTCTGCCTACTGCAGGAGTTTATCCATTCAACTAAGCAGGGAGTCTAAGAAAACCCTCTTTAAATCCATATTATCATAGAGAGTACTTGGGGTTCTTATTCTCACCTAATTTAGATTGGATCTATCAAAAATAAATCCAGGGAGTTATTTCGTATTTAAATTTGGGAAACTCATAGGTGCATCAGAAATTCCAGAACCAAAATCATTCTTACCTTAAATATACAGGTGGTGTACGTTTTTTTTTGTTTTGGTTTGTTGTTTGTTTTTTTGTTTTCCTTTAATGACCTAGGGAGTTGTTTTCTTGCATTAGTAACTATTGTAGCTGCTGATGGTCCTACTTAGGATTCTCAAAGGCAGCACTTTTCCATGCAAGCGACTGACATCATATTTCTCCATGTGACTCAAGGTCATAACCCTAAGGATACAAATCAAGGTGAGAAGCTGTTTGCTGTAACTGCAGAAGTTCTGATCATTATGCACACCTTTGTCAGGAACTAATTTCATTATATCTCTAAAAACTTAACCATCTAATAGCTTAAAGAATATAAAATTGTTCAAGGCTGTTACTTTTTAACATAGATAACTCTACCCATGAGGCCAACTCTAGTCCATTACAAGAGTTTTACGTGTGATTAGACTTCAGCTGTACTGATTTTCAGCAGAAAAGACTAAAGTTTAGCTTTTCCCTCCCTCCCTCCTTCCCTTTTATCCTCTGGTCACAATATTGTGTTTGGCAATCAAATATTCTGAATGTTAAAGGGTGTTATATCAAGGATAATGATAAGGAAGGTATAGGCAATTATAGGTAAACTTGTACAAAAGCCAGTGTACAGAAACACTCTAGGAAACAGAATCTTTTCAAAGGTCTAGGATCCTAAAAATCTATCTTACAGTATCATAGTAAGGTAAAAAAAGTTCTTTCTCACATTTAGAAAACTATTTTATAACTACTTCCCCACCCCCACCCCCCCCAAGATGTTATGCTACGAATAGGTGTGAAATT
This sequence comes from Trogon surrucura, assembly GCA_020746105.1. NCBI lineage: Eukaryota > Metazoa > Chordata > Aves > Trogoniformes > Trogonidae > Trogon > Trogon surrucura. The sequence goes on from CM036617.1 coordinate 38,322,584, forward strand.
ACCAGTCTAGGTGAGATCACAGCTCCAGTACAATTTTCTCTCACTGGTACTGACCACTGCCAGATACTCAGGGCTGTAGCGTAAGAAATGGAGACATGGCAATTGAATATGTAAGTCAGAAGAATACTTCTCCAGAGGGTTTGCTGTTATTAGTACAACCCCAAAATAACGAATGATTGCATCCACGCATGAAATTTCTCATATTTGAGCTTAAACCTTGAGGAAGATTAACTATTCCTGGTGAGTCATCTGAGCATTTTCCTACCAAATATAAAGAATATAGAACCTTTGTAAAGAGATGTTTGAAATGGCTTCATCAAAACATCCATGAGAATGAGAGTTAGAGTACACACATGCTAGCTGCAAGAGAAAAAATTAATGTGGTGGAATTTATCCTGAACATCAGACATAATAGCTAAGTATGCAAATATTTTGAAGAAGATAACTGGAAAGATTTTTTTAATATAAAGTATCAGCTGACCAAATAAACACTTGAAAAACCCAGTCCTCCAAAAGATGAGAACTGTTCTTACAAAATTGCTTTCAACTAAAATATTAACATACAAATTCTAGATAAAATAGTTTTAAAATGAAGTTAAAATCACTTTTTCTATTAAACTTCAGGTACAAAGATAAAAATGTTTATTAATTAATAAATTCAATGTAGATGTAATATATACTTACATAAATATTGCAAAGATAATCCTGGGAAAACTTGTAAACTTCCCATGGACACTCTAAAAAAAGTAACAACTTTATTCCGCCGTGATTATAAAGAAGCTCTGATGTCTTTTCTGGCTCCCAGTTATCAGAACGTATGAACACCCTGCAATGTTTAATGATTTCAATTTCAAGACACTGATATGGGATGAAAATGCCACATTTCTGCGTCAGGAGTAAAGGAAGTTCAGGGGGTAACATCTTTAAAAGAGTGCAATGGCTTTGTCCCAGCAACACCAGGAATCTGTGAAACGACACTGTCCTTCATCAGGAGTAATCCCAGGGACACACTTTGTCTCCATCGCTTTGCTTAATGGCCACTTTCTCTCTTAGAGCCACTGGGCTCTCTCTCTGAGGTTGAGGATGGAACGTATTGCCATTGCCAGCCTGCTCAGGAGATAACCACAGCTCAGACAGCTTGCTGAGCAATGCCAGAGACCAATCTGCACTGACAGGCACACGACAAAGCACTTCTGCAGCGCCTGTCTAAATTACAGCAGGGTCTAGCCCACAGTATTAATTTCTCACTTCTAAAAGGTTGAAGAGACCAGTAAATCTTTCCGTGAAACTGGAAACAGTGCAACTCTACATAAACGTGTGAAGCAGAAGTTAAAAGGTTATCCCTGAATCACAGCCCTTATACAAAATCAGCCTTCCACCATGTCAGCATCATATGGTAACATTTTAAACACTTTATTTAAGCATTTCATTTAGGAAACAATTACTGTAAGTTTTTGTCTAATATAATTAATAGGTCAAGCAGCACTTATGAAGTCTTTAGGCATTAATTAACATTTAAAAATTATCACATATGACACATTAATTAGATATCAATCACTTATTAGAACGACTGACATTTAATAAGCATTTTAATTTATACCAAACTATCTTGCTGTACATATCTTCCCAAGCTACAAGTATCTGCAAATAGTACTTAAGGACTTTAACATGTTAATTCTTATTTTGTCTTTGTAATTAGCATGTACATAGAAATCCAATTTATACCATATAAATAAAATATAAAAATACATCCATAATTTTTCAGTTCACTAATAAAGGACAAGATTTTGAGTAAAATGCATAACATGCATATTAAAATAATTCTTAAAATATCTGTGTCTTTTTTCAGTGTCAGATTTGATCTTAAATTCTCTTGATTCTACTGTCTTGTCCTGAGGCAAGAAATACAAATGTCCAAGTGCTAATTGCTGACCTCTGTTCACCCCTTAATTATGCATTCTTGTATCTTCTTTGATACTTCCCTTGCAGAGCTATCTCCTATTGTCAAGATCTTACCATTAGATACTTCACAAGTATGATCTCTCTCTTGACCTAACTGCACTTATTATTCATCCATTTTTATAATACTAACTAGATACTGAGGGTGACATCTAAAACCTCAACAGGGTGCCCAAACTTTACAAGATTAATGTCCATGTGGGCAGCTTCACAAGAACCAAAGGGCTATGTGTCTTCTGCACATACTTTTGCATATTTTTTTTCTGTAATATATTCACTAACCCATAAGATTCTTTTACACTTGCAACTTTGCTAAACAAATAGGAATCTCCTGTTTAATTTATTAGATTTTTCTTGTCTAATATACACCTATGTAATAAAGTGGAATTATAGAGCTTACAAATATGGACACTTGCCCAGCTTTCTCTGTACAGTTGGAAGAAAAAGTATGTGAATCTTTTGGAATTTCATGGTGTTCTGCATTAATTTGTCATAAAACACAATCTAACCATCATCTAAGTCAAGAATATTGACAAACAGAAAGTGCCTAAAATAATAACACAAACCCAATTCTGATCCTTCATATCTTTATTGAACACACTCAGTCAACATTCAAAATGCTAGTCATAAAAGTAAGTGAACCTTTAAGTTGACCTCAAAAAGGCTAATTGGAGTCAGCATACCTGGAGTCTTGTTAAGAAAGTGAGTTTGGAGGTGTGAACTAGAGTTAATGTGACTGATAAAAAACACTCAAACTTTTTGAGTTCGCTCTGCACAAGATATATGACTATGTGAGCCATGTCTTGCCAGAAAGAACTTTCAGAGGATCTACGATCAAGAATTGTTGATTTACATAAAGCTGGAAAGAGTTACAAAGTTATTTCAACAACCTTAGAAATTCACCATTCTACAGTTAACCAAATGATCTACAAATGGAGACACTTTGGGACTGTGGCTACTCTACAACGAAGTAGGTGCCCAGCAAAAATGACCCCAAGAGCACAACGAAGACTTATCAGTGAGGTCAAGAAACAATCCTGAGTGACAGCCAAAGAGTTGAAGGTATCATTAGAAGTGACTGACATCAGTGTTCATGAGTCTATAGTACAGAAAACATCGAACAAGCAGGGTGTCTATGGCAAGACACCACGAAGGAAGCTGCTGCTTACTACAAAGAAAATTGCTGCATGCCTGAAGTTTGTGAAAGAGTACATTGGCACTCCACAGAGCTATTGGCAAAATATTTTGTGGACTGATGAAACAAAGACTAAACTATTTGGAAAGAACACGCAGCACTAGATCTGGCGTAAAAAGAGCACTGCATATCATCATGAAGACACCATCCCAACCATAAAGTATGGTGGAGGAAACATCATGATTTGGGCCTGCTTCACTGCGTCAGGGCCTGGTCAGCTTGCAGTCATTGAGGAGAAGTTGAATTCCCAAGTGTACAAAAAAATTCTTCAGGTTAGTGTGAGAATGTCTGTACATCAGCTGAAACTCTGTAGAGGTTGGGTGATGCAACAGGACAATGATCCAAAACACCAGAGCAAGTCCACATCAGAATGGCTTCAGAAAAACAAAATCTGCCTTTCGGAGTCACCAAGTCAGAGCCCATATCTCAGCCCAACAGAGATGCTGCAGAATGACTCGAGGGGAGCCATACACATGAGGCGTCCAAAGAATATGACAGAGCTAAAGCAGTTCTGGCAAGAAGAATGGGCTAAAATCCTTCCTGAACAATGTGTAGGTCTGATCCACAGCTACAGGAAGCACCTGGCTGAGGTTATTGCTGCCAAGGGAGGGTCAACCAGTTATTGATTCCAAGGGTTCACTTACTTTTCAGCATTTTGAATGTTGAATGAGTGTGTTCAATAAAGACATGGAGGATCAGAATTGGTTTTGTGTTATTATTTTAGGAACATCCTGTTTGTCAATATTTTTGACTTAGAGGAGGGTTAGATTACATTTTATGACAAATTAATGCAGAACACCATGAAATTCCAAAAGGTTCATATACTTTTTCTTGTAACTGTACATGTAATTTAAACATTTGTTTGGGTCATCTAGAAGAAGAAGGCAATATAGCAGTAATCTGCAGCAGCGGGGCACAGGGTGCTTTAAACATGCACTTCCATGAGCTGACAACATCCTCATTTATCTGGCTACCTCTATTCTGCTCAGTGGACAGCAGCATCTAACAGTTTACTTTACACTGCTATCCATGCGAAACTACAGCCAGCACCACAGAAGAACATGAGAGGATGAGTCAACCATACAAGCTGGCTTGCAGTGCCTGAGGTTTGGCAGATCTGTAGCACACCTATGACGACTTAACTGGACTAATACAGAGAACAAGCAGTAGTAAAAGCAAGCTCTCCAGATGTTCTGTGAATATACATGCAAGTACTCACACTATTGTCTTTCATTGTAGCTGTTAGCTGGATTAATATACTGAATGTAGGATGTGCTACATTTTCACATTTTTCCTTGAAGTTTTAACCAAGTCTAAAAGTAGTTAACTGGATTCATGTAAGTATTGTACAGTTGTTCTGATAAGAGTAAGAATCAGATCAACAAGGAATGAGAGCACCATCACTCCCAAATTTCCTGTGACGAACAAAAAGACCATTGACTTGAAGGCCATACTCAAGGACACCTTCCAACACTGAGTCTCATAACATTTACATTCTTTCTTTAGCCATGTAAGTCTTGGGGATCTGAAGTAACCTAGTTTCCCAGGATCTCTCAGTAGTTCACAGACAATGCTGAGCATCACCAATGAATACTTCAGAGTAGAAACAATGCTCATTTCCAAAATACAATCCATAGTCCTCAGTTAAATACCTTGACGCTCTATAAAATGCACAAGAAGGATTAAATGGGATTCACAACAGACAGCATGCTGTGCAAGGTTTAGATAATAGAGAAGGTCAAGACTTAAATCCTGCACTTATGTCAGGCCAGGTTTACAGCTCAGAAACCTCTCCTGCACTAACGCACCTGCATGCCTCTTTTCAAAATAACAGGCACCTCTTTCTTGTAAAACACGAAGGTCAGGGGATCACGTTTCTACTGTTTAAATGGGATTCAGACTGAAGGGATTCAAATCCATGTAAACATGTGAGATGCTGAGGAATCTTTTAATTTTGACACTCTACTACTTTGCAGAAACAAAGACAAAAATTATTGAGCTGGAGAGAAAAATGGAATCCCAATGACTGCAGTCATCTGCTGAAGGAGAGGACACCTACGTCTTGACCCCATCTCAAAGGACTGTTATAGTGCTTTATAAATCAAAAAGTGATAGAAGCTGTAATCAGGCCTAGCAGCCAAGATCAAAACTCATCTTTTAAAATGTTAACCTGCACCAAAATGTCACTTAGGGTGCTTGCACTTTTCACTGCTGTGCAACTGCTTGGCAGAACTCATTGCCTCTTGACATCAGGAGATCCCTATTTTCTTCTTTTTTAAGCCTACATTTAAGACTGATTTGTTTTCATTGACTTTTAACTGACATTAGCTAATTATTAACTCTGCAGGATAGATTAAATTTTAATTTTAATGTCATTGTAAAACACCATGAGCTGCCTCAGCGTGATAAGATGCTATAAAAGTTTAAACTGTTGTTATAAGTTAGCCACCTGTTCAAAATGTTAGAAATCTACACGTTTAAATCAATCACACTGCACTGGATGCCCCATCAAGGCTAATGTTGATAAATTATACTCTTAGCTCTAGTTGATATGGAGTAATTATTCTCCAGAATGGTAGTATATTGGACTTTATTTTGTAGAGCTTTATTTGGGATTGCAGTGTCATTTTTCAAAATCCTAAATACACTCCAATGCATATTTTCCAATCTGCTAAATTTCTCAGAGATTATCCTGGCTAAAGAGTACCCTTGAGGTTCTGTCTTGTGTATGAGACACATGCTGGAGATGTACTGTTCCAGGAGTTCCTGGAAGTACTGTGGGATGGCAGAAAGGCCTTTCTTCATACAGTTCTTCCCACCTCTGGATCAAATTAGAATTGAATAAAATGATGTGTAGAAACAAACAAACTATACCTTTCTGTCTCGTGAAACAACAGATGAATCTGCAAGTTGGAGTAAGTGTGATTTCTGTCTTAGGCATGGTATATAGATAGGAAAAAAAAATTATTATGGATTTTCTACCTATAAAACAGAGCTAATATTTTTCCCATACCTATCTTGTCTCTTCACGTGGTAAGTTCAGTTCGGTAAATATTATTTCTTGTTGGAAATAACAGGGTTACTTCTGTAGTTTAACTAAAGAAAGACAGTACAGTGAGGTTGCATATTTTAGTGGATTTAGTTCTGCAGTCAGTGAACTGCCTTTCCTACCTCCTGTTCTTCTTGTGCTCAGAAAAAGTTTGTGAGTAAACCAAAAGGCACAGACTTTGTAATTTTCTTATAACCAAAACCAAACTTCAACAGCCCTGCAGCTGAATGACCTCTTCAGTTCATTCATTATTTTAATTTAGATGAATGTAAGGTTTTTTATAATACAACAAAAAATAGCTGTATTTTCTGAGATAGGTGACAGTAGACTCTTCAGTCTCCCTTTGTAATACAATCCTGCCAATTCCTAGAGTCGGTATTTGGTGAAAGACTCTCCAAAGAGCTAAAGTTTTAACTTTGTTGTTAAGGAGGAAAAGAAGTAAAAGATGATTTACCTTACTGCATGAGACTTAGCACGACTTCACCATTCATCCCTATCCAGCACTGTGCTTCCTGTGTGCTGTATGCGTAGGACACTAAGAATCTGTGCCTTGACAGTGATTACTAGTATCAGTGTAGCTGCTAGATGAGAGGGACAGGGGATCATACACAGGTCCTGGGGTTAAGAATGCACAAAAAAGCTTGCAGTCGTACTGCTGACAGCAAACTTACACTAGAGCATATGACCTGTGCCCACATGGCAACTCTACACCCTGCAACCCTGAAGGATGTGTGTGCTGCTCCTATGAGCACGACATGTAATTACTATTTTTGTGAATTTTTGGTTCCAAGTGTTAAAAAACAAAAGAAAAAAAGTGAAGACTATGATACATCTTTCTTCCTCTGAATACTGTTCTAATATTCTAGCATATATGAATATATGCTCTATATCCTGAGGTCTCCTAAGAGCTGTTCAAGTGTTGTCTTGGAGAGGTTTTGTTGCAATGATACAGAACATGACAAAGAAGAGAACAATCAAGCAGAAAAGAAAATCAAATTCTAATGTCCAAGCTTTCTCTCTGTAAGCCTTATTCGCCAAAATATGACTTTTCTAATTCTGACGAAAAATCAGTGAATTTAAGCTTGTAGATGATTTAGACAATGTTTAGATTACAGGAGAGGAAAAAGTCTTAATATTGAAACATATTTTTTCCTAGTACAGACAAGTCCTTTGGTGCTTTGAAAAACTCTACTATATTTTTCTTTAGAACTATAACTGTTGTTTGCCTCTTTCTGTTCGGAATTTTTTCAGTAACTTAGTAATGGAAAGCTGAAATGCTGTTTGACATTTTTTTCACAGACGTGTGGAGTATTTCTCTCCTAACATTTCTTCACAAAACAATTTTGTGTAAGCTACAAGAGATACCACAACAAAGGGGATTATGGAGACGTGACATATTGTGTCATCTGTCATTTCTGACAAATGTAAATGCAAGAATAAAATCCTAGGTAGAAAAAAAGTGCATATGAGTCAGGGTTGAGTGAAAGGCCATCAGAGACACTGGTTCCAGACTTTTTTCTTTACCTTTGTTGTTTTTCTCTGATTTATCTGCATAGTGTATTTCTTATTCCGAGTCTTCCTTGTATGAAAATTTACCTTCTGCTTTAAAGAAGAAATATAGACCATCAGTGGCTGTGAAATGTCTAGTAGTTCAGAAAACTCATATTACGTTTTGGGGGGTAGTTTCTGTTAGAGGAAAATGTATCCAACAACCCTAGAGAGGCAAGGTGGATGCTGTTCCATGGCCCCAGGTCAGACTGGTAGAAAGGATCAAGATGTGCTCTCACCAGGCACACACATATACCACATATATCCATATATAATGTATTGGGTTTACCTGGCCAGATTTCTGTAGTGGAGGGCTGTAGTGGAGGCCTCTGGAAGAAGCTGCTAGAAGCTTCCCCTAGGTCTGATAGAGCCAAATGTCAGCCAGCTCCAAAGATAAATCCGCAGCTGGCCAAGTGGCTTGTCAGTGATGTTGGGAACACCTCTGTGAAAACATTTAAGAAACGGGGAAAAACAACTGTGCCACACAACAGCCGTCAGAGACAGAGGAGTGAGAACATCAGGATCGGTGAAGCCACCAAGACCAGTGAAGAAGGAGGTGAGGATGTCCTCTGGGCTTCAAAGCAGAGATTCCCTTGCGCTGTGGTGAAGACCATGGTGAGGCAGGCTTTCACCCTGCAGTCCATTGAGGTGATGAGGGTGTAAATGTCCACCTGTGGCCCATGGAGGACCCCATGCCAGAGCTGTTGGATGCCCGGAGGGGGCTATGACCACATGGGAAACCCATGCTGGATAGGGTCCTGCCAGGACCTATAGTCCACGTGAGAGCAGGTTTGTTGACAGGACAAGGGGTAATGGGCTGAAACTGGAACATAAGAGGTTCCGCTTAAACTCGAGAAGAAACTTCTTCTCAGTGAGGGTGATGGAACACTGGAACAGGCTGCCCAGGGAGGTTGTGGAGTCTCCTTCTCTGGAGACATTCAAGACCTGCCTGGGCACGTTCCTATGTAGCATAATCTAGGCATTCCTGCTCTGGCAGGGGGATTGGACTTGATGATCTTTCGAGGTCCCTTCCAATCCCTGACATTCTGTGATTCTGTGATTCTGTGACTTGTCATCCTGCAGGGGACTCACACTGGAGCAGTTTGCTCCTGAAAGTCTTCTCATGGAGAAGACTCACATTTGGGCAGTTTGTTAAGAACTCTCTCTTGAGAGAACTCACATTGAAGAAAGTGTGTGAAGAGCATCTCCCATGAGAGGGACCTCGTGTTGGAACAGGGGAAGAGTGAGGAGTCCTCCCTTGGAGGAAGAAGGAGCAATAGAAATAACATCTGATGAACTGACTCCAATCTCCTTTCCCGGACCATTTGCATTGGTCTGGGGGAGCAGGTACACAAATTAGGGAGCAGATTAAATAATATTAAGCCCGGGAAGAAGGGAGAAGTGGGGCAAAGGTGGTTTTTTCAGATCTGCTTTTATTTCTCACTAATCATCTCTAATTTGATTGTTAATAAATCTAATTAATTTGCTGAAATCAAGTCTGTTTTGCCTGGGACGGTAACTGCGAATGATCTCTCCATCCTTATCTCAACCCATGAGCCCTTTTTGTTGTATTTTCTTTTCCCCACCTATCTGAGCAGAGGGGTGATTCAGTGGCTGTGGTTGGCACCTGGCTACCAGCCAGGGTCAATCCACTACATACACATATCCAGCCACACAGATCACAGACACACACAAGACTCACACAAACACAGACAAGAGCTATGGTCTCATCCTTCTGCCCTCTCTGGCTGAGCAGGATGGAGATCCACTAGTGAGAATGTAATCATGCATACATACAGTGTGGATACCTCCAGCAGCTGGGCCTAGATACTCTGGTTAGCAACTATCTATGAATTCAAGTTTCACTAGTTGCTGGCATTTGGACACTCAAGGCCCCAAGGCTGCAACCCCACTCCTGTTCCTAGTACAGGCCATTGCACAAACACACATAGGTGGGAAGGATTTCTATGGTCCCAGTAGCCAATCTCCCTGTGCTCTCATGCCTAGACACACAGGTGCAGGTCCATCCACCTCCTTGTTTCCAGTCACTTCACTCACCCACCAGCTAGCTCAGTTCACTACCGATCCCATGCTCTCTTGCACACCTGTATTAGCTCCAGTTTCTTCACCACAGGTGTGATAATCTGTGACTCCTAATCTGACTGTAGTTGCTGCATACACACCCCCATACACACACACATGTATGTCCCCCACGCAGGCACACATACACACACATGGAATAGAAAGCCCTTACCCAGGGAAGTGTTAGAAAGGAATTTAATAAGAAGATAGGACAAGCTGCACTGGTCAGGTGCATGACACAGCCAAACATGTCTACTGACAAGCCAACTATTTACATGGGATCAGGCCTTTTTATCCCCTTAACTTTCTATTTCCCACATTCGTTCCTCCCCAAATCCCCAAAATCTCTTCCTTGTGTGCTCCTGTCCCTCTCCTGTCCCTTCCTTCTCTAAATATCCTATAATAAATCCTGTGCCATGCTCTTCCCCTGCATCCCATAATGTCTCCCACACCTTTAGGGAACAAGTCCATTAGTCAGAATGGTTATCTGCAGTGCTGCTCTTGATAACTCTTCATCATGGATTCCAAGCCTGGGCAATGGAACTGAAATTCTGCTGGGACTTCCTTAGGAGTCCTTAGCTTGGGTTCCCGCTTCCCATTGTGCATCCCAGTGCTCCTCTGATTTCTGCAGATGGGCCTTTGAGGAGCCCATAGCCCCTTGTGAAGCACCCTGGAGCAGCCCAGCAGGGTATTATTTAGGGTCTCCTTCCTGCCATTGTCTTTCTGAGCTCCTGTGTGGGTAGGAAGACGAGTTTTATCACATAGCCTAACAGTTTCAGCACTCTATATTAATTGAGTGCTTTATGGAGACCTTACATGCCCAACTTTCAAAATTTCATTTGATTTAATTGTGTAGTTTCAGTCTCAGTATTTAATTCGACTTAACTGACTTACTCTCATTCTCTGAAAAAAAGAGGCATAAATGGCTTCCCTAGCTGTGAAGAAATCTTTAAAGTGGTGATCAGAATTACACTATTTTTTATAACTATGCATTCAAAAACCATATAGTTCTTATCTCTTCAGTATCCAAGGATCATGCTGTTTGAGTACTGTTTAATAAATTTCCTTGTCTGAGGTAGAATAATTTATGCCCAGGAACTTCCGCAGAGGTGATAAGAAATGGTTACTCTCGTCTTCCAGCAGAGACTCAAATGCAGCAGTTTGCCCTATGCTCACCAAATATATACCCTGAGGTCAGGCAGGCAAAGGTTTCATATATCTGATATCTGAGTGGAGTGAATATTCTCCCTTCAAACCTGTAGGACAAAGCAGAAATTTATCTCTATTCAGACCAAGGAAACATCAGCATCTGTAAAAGAATTGACTCTAGATTTGTCAAATCTTTGGGCAGTAACTCTCTATGTCTGCGCATGTATCTTTCTGAAAATATTTCACCTTGTCTACAAGCAATCGTCTGCAAGCAAGTCTCACAGTTTCACTGGCATCTGGGCTTTTTTTTGTTAGATATATTTGCACTATTCCTCAATTACTACATTTTATGCTAATTGTTTTTTGCTTTAACAGACACAGCCTCGGTCCTTTATGCAGTGTAGCCACTACCTTTAGAAAAACATTCCAACTTTCAGAAGATAAAATGTGGACAAGACGTACACTGAGAAATCAATAAAAAAAAAAATAATTTGGCAATATAAATCCAAAGAAGACTTTGGAATGAGCAAAATATTGTATGTTTTCTGTTGACATTACCAAAACAAGCTGTGCAGAAAAGAAAAATGGAAGATAATTTTATGTTATTATACAGTAAACTTTGGAAGAATTTTTAGAAAATTATCCATTGGGAATGTAGAAAATTTGTAATGTACTCATGTTGCTGCATGAAATTTCTCTCTTAGCTGGATAGTTTGCTGTCTGCTGTTTTTGCAGCAGTGTGGAACAAAATACAAATGGACCTGCATTATCAAAGGACACTAGAAAGTTTAAAATTTATATTTAAAGTGTACAGAATGAAAAAGAGTTCTTTAGTAAAATTGTGTGTCTGTCAGAAATAATGTTTTCTTTATTATTTTTTGATCAACCGGAATATCCTGAATAACATATTATATCTGTATAAAATTGAAGTGGGGGGAAAAAAAAAAAAGGTGTTTCAAGGACTATCTATTCTGGAATTTATTTAACCTGTTCTTAAAACAACAAAAAAAAATTCTAATACAAATAAACAGCTCCCCTAAGCAGTAACTGTCTGCTTAATTAATAAGAAAGAATTTTCCTAAGGAGAATGACTTCTTACTTAAATTTTTAGGCTCTACAGTGTAGGAGTCTGCATCCAGTTTAAGTGATTAAGCCTTTATTAAGCCTCAAGGGAGCCAAACGAGTAAGCCGAGAGAGTGATCCATCTCACTCTGCATATTACTTCTGCCTGTGGTCAACATATATGCAGGCTGGGCTCAGTTCAAATGACACATGTAGTTGTTCAAGTCTCTATGAGTTATATTCCTATATGATGTGATACTTACAGGGATGGTGTGACTGTAGGAAAAAAAACGAAAGTCTTGTGAAAGTATCCAAAGGTATTCTTAAGCATCTGAAAGGGTACCAGAGATCTATGCTTAGGTAACTTTATCCTCCTAGTTAAGCTTTGGATTAAACCCATCTGAGTTGACCTAGTATATAGGTTATTACCATGCTCTATACTCTGTTCTGATATGTACTAAGTCCTTTTTTTCCTCCAAACTTAAAGAAATTAAAGTGTAAATGAAATATATGAAGTAAACTTTTCCTCTCTATGCCGCATTCTTTCCGGTTTCTGGCAAGATAGTCTAAGGATAAAGGAAAACTGAACAGAGCTCAGCAAACAGCTACAAGGATGCTGTGGTCCATGGGAAATGTATATAAAAAGAAAGTTTTGTGAAGAAAAAAAAAATTAATGAATAGAAATACATAAAAGTAGCTTCTCACTAAATCATTTTTTTCCCATAGATTCCATTGTGTTTCACGAACATTGGAATGAAGATAAATTGGCATAATTTTTAGTGAAGTATTAAATTAGAATGTAGGACTTTTGAAATGGTAAGGTTTTGTGAACAAAAATGGTCTCCCAAGGGATATAATTGGATCCTTTTCTCTGGATATTTTAAAGTACAGTACTAAAAAAAAAACCTAACAGATATTTGAGGTAGTTTTGATTCTAGCCAAATACTTCTCATTCAGTTTTTAAAGAGATGATCAGATGGCTTTTTGAGGTCCTTACAATCCATATTTCTGTAGTTTGTTAAGTGGTTACTTAGCTTCCACCAGCTTGAAACTAGGTTCCTAGCTTAGGCTAATCCTCTAAAAATCCCCTGACAGTGAATGGCAAGAGAAAGGGAAATCCTGCAAGTGATTCAAACTGGCCACTGCTGCCTGGAAGTTGCTGTGGCTGTAACTGGATCCACCTGCTGGGATGTCAGGGTGTGAAAGAGGTCAACAGTGAGAACCTGATCTGAGGCAGTCCAAGACTGTGTCCCAGCTGTGTGCCCAGCCCTGTAAAATAAAAGTATTTCACAAGCAGATGATGCAGATGTAGCCTATAACTGTCCTGATTTTAAAGGGAGACCAAACAATTAGATTAGACAGATTTCTGAAGATGAGGTGAACCTTACATTTTTTGAGTATAGGAAATTTACCATATCAATATCCTTCATAAAACAAGCTTTGTGAATGTGAATAAATAAACTGATTTCCCAAAAGAACTGAGGACATAGTTTATGCCCCTATGACACCCTTTTAGGACACCAACAGGCAGATTCAGAGGAATTATTTTCACAGAAAACCAGACATGTGAGACTTCTGAATTTGCAAATGAGTTTATTGAAATAAGGATGTATGAATTCAAGATGGAAACTTATTTACATTTTTTTTTCATAATGTACACACATTCTTATCATAATACAGTCTTGATTTAACCTTAGATATCAGACTATATCATAGTATGAATGCTCACAGGTTATTGTATCTTATGTTTCAACACTAGAAAATGCTATTCTTATAGCTATCTTCATTTAGCTTTCTAGAATTTTAACCTTTAAATAAAATTTTTATCTGTGAAATCTAATAAAGTGTAGATTTTGAGTATTTACTTTAGCCTATACTATCTGAAAGTCAATAAAATTTGTCATACAGTTAATTTAACATTTAAAATTATTTAACTAATCTGTGTCTGATAATATGCACACTTCACATAGTGATAATTAGGCATGAATCTTATGTAGGACTACCTCCCTTCTTTTTTTTAAAAAGCAGCTTTCAAACAAAAGTAGTAATTGAGCTTTTGCTGTTATATTTTTCTTTTCAGACATAGACAATACTTTAAATGTACAGATTATTTCATCTGAGAACCGTTAATCATGCTTACAGTTATCTAGATCACTCATAAACTGAGACTAAGCTTTGAAAACCAGGTAGTCTTGGCTTCCAGGAATTCCTGTCAAAGACACAAAGAGGAAACTATTTCTTCTTCTGAATAATAGAGGTAATTTTTGAGTCAGATTTTCTGATGCCCTGGCAGAGTGTCTCAGATTGTAATGTCTGGAAACAGAGTAGTAACTCTCTGGAATGCACATGAAGACATTTCAGAGCCAGAGGAAAACTATGAAAATAAAACTATAATTTTCTGTTTCTTCCTATCACAGATGATACAAGAAATAACAAATAAATGTTCAGTGTCTCTGAGATACATGCCAGTTGGCTTTATGACAAAAGAGTGGCAGTTTCTGCCTTTAGAAACAAACAAATGAAAAGCAGACTTATAGGGGTGGCTGTCCAGTTCTCTTGACAGCACACATAACGTAAGACTAAGATTAAATATGAATTTACCAGTACAATGAATTCAGTCGTGTGATTTAATAGATTCTTAACTATTGCTATCATTAGGTATCTTCGCATAAGCAGTGGCCATCTCAGAGAAGTGTTGTACATTCCTCTAAGTAAAATCTACACTACATATCTATTGCACCAAGTCTTAGTACTCCAGAAATAGACCTACAATGGTAGCTAATTCTATATTTATATGCTTTTCCATGAAAATTTTCATGAACAACTGCCCTTCTGATAAGGAAATTTTGTTGATAGGTAATATTCTAGGTTTCAAACCACAGGAAGAGAACACCAAAGGAAAGTTTGTGACAGGTGAAACATATCTTTGTTTAGTTTAGTATTAGACATATGGAACATAAATGAAATTCTGAAGCCTCAGGATTAAAGGAATGTATAACTAAGAGAGTTCTTTACTGAATATTTCATCCTTTGGTACATAACTAACTCTGATGTTGCTTCAGAGAAAGACCCCCAAAAACTGCAAAGAAGAAATCTGAAGCAAAGGAAAGACGAAGGCATTCCAGACTATTTTGGTATTCTGAAACATTCTACCTGGCTCTTTTTATTTTTTCTTTTCTTTAAAGTTCAAACAGGTCAATTACAGCTTTACATTTGTTGCTTTGGAGCACCTGGGAATAAAAGCTATCAGTGTGTTCTATCTGTGTTTGTTATTAAGATCTGACTATAAAATCATAGTATTCCAATTAAATCTGATGGTTCGAATAACATAAGTCTTTCTTAGAATAATGTGCATATAAGGACAATGAACAGAAGAAGGAGTGTATCGTCTGTGACCTGTGATTCTCTAGTGTTTTGGCTGATAAGGCAGGGGAGTTCCTTCAGGGTGCGTAGGTCAAGAGAATATGATTAAATATATTTGGATGACTCTGCTTCATGACCAGTTGATGTCAAACTATGGAAAGTACCCAACTACAATCAGCAGAGATACTTCGGCTGTAAACAGAGAGACCAAATGAGAAGATGATACTTGTAAAGGTTTTATAGTCCAATGGTATCATTCCACAAAGATTTCTTATTTAATGAGAAGCAGACATAAATCCTGAGGTTTACTGCATGAGCTTATCCCTGGACTTCTATTTCCAAAACAGAAGTACACAGATGAAAAACTACTATGCAAATGCAAATGACTAATTAATAGGATTCACGACATCCACGTTTAAAAAGAAAATGTTTTTTAAGCATTTAACACTTTTGTTTAGTGGGTTTTTTCCTTCCTTTCTCTTCTAATCATCAACATATTGTACCAATTATTTACAAAGCTGTTTCTCAGTATTTTCATTGCTATTTAGTAACAAAGGTTACAATTTTGTCTTGCTCTTCTTATTTTCTTCAGAGGAAGCAATGTCAAATAACAGTTTAATGAGTATCCTGCTATCTGAGACCTTTGCCTAACCCAGGAGCTGTGCAAAACCAATTAGAAGTGTACATTTGCAAATTGGATGCATAAAAGCATGACCAACCCCCCTCTCCCTTCCCCTCAAAAAACAGGACTTGATTGTAACTAAACTCATTTTGAAAACAAGGTCTGAGGGTCTGAATACTGTCAGGAGTCTCAGTATCTAAAATAGTTTTTTCTTCAACAACCCTAATAGACATACTGATGTATTCATTCCTTAGAGCATATACACCTCAAATATCCAAACAGATTATCATATGGAATGACTTTTCTTTATTTATGTATTTGTTACAATTTATTTGTGTATTTCTTTGTTGTTGTTGTTTGTTGTTGTTTTTTGGATGTTTTTTCCACATGAAGCCCTCCATGATGCATCTGAAATTATGGTCTATGTGTTTTAAGGAAGCCAGACTGTTTTCTTCCACATAACACTGGATGTGCACATAGGGTGTTCAGTTTCCCACTCATGAGAGTTTCACCTGAGTTGTCCAAATCTATTCTGTTCAGCATCCAAGTGCCACTACAAAGGAGTGGGTGTTCTCAGTCATGTCTCTGAGCCGTATACAGATACGCTGTGGTTTAACTCCAGACTGGCAGCTCAGCCCCTTGCAGCTGCTCACTCATGCCCTATAGGTGAATGAGGGAGAAAATCAGAACAGTGAAAGAGAGAAAGCTTGTGGGTTGAGATAAAGACAGTTTAAGCTGACAGGCAAAACAGAAGCCATGCATACAAGCAAAGCAAAACAAGGAATTCATTCACCCCTTTACATTGGTAAATGAAAAAAACATTAATCAAAGTTTTTACTCCTCCTACATTTTACACTGCAGGGGAGTAGCGATTTGAGGGAACAGAATTAAATGTTTCTGTGCACTGAATATTGTCTGGCAGGTGTTTAGCCATCTCTTGGAAAGTGAAGCTCCATCACGCTTAACAGTGACTTGGGAAGGCAAATGCCATCACTCCAAATGTCTCCCACTTCCTTATTCTTACCCCAGCTTTATATACTGAGCATGATGTCATATGATCTGGAATATGCTTTTGGTCAGTTGGGGTCAGCTGTCCTGGCTGTGCCCCCTCCAAACTTCTTGTGCACCCCCAAGCTGCTTGCTGGTGCTGTGGAGTGAGGAGCAGAAAAGGCTTTGACTCTGTGTGTAAGAACTGTTCAGAAGTCACTAAATCATCCCTGTGTTATTAGCAGTTTCCAGCACAAAATCAGAGCCTAGCATCATGGAAACTACTGTGAAGAAAATTAACTCTATCCCAGTCAAAACCAGTACAAGATGGCAAGTATAACTCAAATGACAACAGATGACTGTGGGTAGTCAACTGAAGGAAATCTATACCCATCTAAAAAGATAGGCTATAATAAAATAAGATACTGTCGTGTGAGTAAAAAATAAAGACATTTCAACTAGATTTTAAAATAAAAATGCACTTTATGAGGGACACGTCAAGCAAAAGGAAGGACTTCTACTCCCCTCAGTATCCTTTCATGGGTGCACTATATTATATGATCTTTTATGTTATCATAGATCAGTTCTCTTAGAACATGTAACCTGTAATATTGATACTTGAGAGAGAGACCAAAGTAAAGCATTTAGTGATGTCCAAATACTGCCACTGATTTTTAAAGACACTCCTCCAGAATAAGTTTAGGGATTTGCATCTGAATGATTTAATTCTGAATGTTTCAGGTTGTGATCTAAGCCAAAGAACCCGTCCACGCTGCCTTGAAGATACGATGCGCCAAATAAAAAAAAAAGGCTTTTCTTCCCATGGGTGGTGGGGAATTAAAAAAAAAAACCAAACAGACAAGAACACATCTCAGAATAGTTACACATATCAGATCTCCTCTTGGATATATATGCAAGCACACACTATTTACAGTCCTGAACCTCAGCAATGGGGGTAACAGAGGACACACAAGCTAAATTTGCACTTGGAACTACTGAAACAGATTGTTCTGCATTTTGTGAGAAAAAAAAATAAAATTGCCTCAGTTCTTCACAACGTGAAGTTGAAGGTCAGTATTAGTAATAGTGAGGCAGCTAATGCTGCTAAGTGCTAGTAAGTGGCCATAATGCACTTCAGTACACATGAAATAACCTCATGCATTCCATACAGGTATAGTCAGAAGGTCCATTAAGTGCCACATTAAATATAAACTATAAAACAAACAGAACATCAACTCTTTAATGATATCAAACAATCAAACCTTTAGGTGAAAATTATTGTCCATATAAGACAACGTCTTTCTTAATCAAAGTCTTTTTCCGTACCATCCAGACTCCAGGGCAGAACTCGTCACTCGTACAGGTTTTCCTTTTGTGAGAGATGTGATTTCTTCCTCAATCTTGCCTTCTTTTTCAGAATTATTTCCAAAACAAGAATGTTTCCTTTCAAATAAATAGTAAGACCTTGTCTGAGCTGAACACTTCTACCTTTCAAAATACATCCCAGGTTCAATATCAAGAAAATGTTCAAACTTACAAATGATAATGGGTTGGGATTTTTTTTTCAACAATATATATTTTTTTTTAATCAGTTAGTTCCAGAGTAGCCTCGGGATTAGAAAGTGTAGGCTATTATGCTCTCTTGCTTTTGTAATGAGAGATCACTTTTCCACACTTCTGCTTGGCTAAGAACACTGTTTACATTAATAGTTTTTCCCTACTCTTAATAATTATTGTTATTTGCAAGTTACAAATGCTGTTCTCTGAGCTGTCCACCTGCTCCACTGCAGGTGTCTGGGATCAGATACAGTCAGATATGGAACTTACATCTACATGATAGTTCTTGATTTCAGACAGTCCTAGAAGAGTAAATATTTAATACTTAATAATGAAGACAATAATAAGTATTAAGTACATTTAATACTTTGAGGGGATGTGTCTGGGATATCAAATACATAGGCAAGGTCAGAAGGACTGAATAACCTCTCTGGTTATCACAGCATCACAGAATATTAGGGGTTGGAAGGGATGTCGAAAGATCATCTAGTCCAGATCTGTCATTATGGGATGTCCCGTGTCCTTCATACCTTCAGGGAATACAGGATTCTCATAGAAAACCTGCTGAGATTCTGTAGTGCAACTTGAAAAACAAGTATATCCGGTCAGCCATGGTGTGTACTGAAACTTACACAAATATCCTTAACAGATGAAGAATGTACTAGTCCGAATGTCAGCCCCTACAAATTCCCTTGGGGTATCTAGGGCTTACTGTGTATTGTAATTTTCTCAGAAGAGTAAATATATACAGCTATTTGATCTGCAGTGCTCCTAGCACATGTTAGGAAGCCACAGACTTGTTCTGATAGCAATCACACAGCCTTCTGTGTCTGAGTGCACAAAGTCAGAAAGGAATCTTGTTTTGTTGTGTGCTGACAGCTCTAAGGTTAAAGTCTTGTCATACTAGTCTTGTGCTATGAAGCCTAAAAAGCAGTCTTTATGTTAATGGCAAATACAAATTAATTCTATATGTCAATAGCTTCTGAAAATTCAAAGTAAATGCTATAAACCCAAAAATGTCACTTTACCCAAATGATGTAAGATACATCTTTCTGAGACTCAAATATTTTAATAATTATATATGACGTGTGTTTAAGAAATTATTTAACACTAATGATAAAAATGAAAGGCCAGGATATTAAAATCTAAGGACCTGCAGCTCATAACCTATAGCTTTACTTAGGCACTTAAATAATTGTAAGCCCCAGGCATAAAAAACTTGACGGGAGTTCTTACTATTTGATTCAATGTTTTCAATTAACTTCAAGTGATTCTCAATAAAACATAAAATACAAAGCTAAAGTATTTTTAAGGGCTAATATATCTTCAGAGAATGAAAAATCCTCTCTTGCACTCATGCATAAAGTAAGGTTACTGAGCCTACATCATAGTTTTTATTTTAATCTAAAAAAAATGTATTTCTAGTCCGACCAGTTGTTCAGAACATAAGCAAGAAAATATTATTTTCCTGATTATTTAAATGGATACCTTTGCTGTCTTTGACTGTTATTCAAAAGCAATTGAAATATTATTTACAAATGTATTATCCGGACATAAGAAACTTTATTCATAAATGGATTTCCTGCAAGCAAATTTCGAAAAATATATCGGAACTTGTTTAGAATGAAATGTTTTGTCAATTCTATCAACAGAACCAGCAGAATTTACATGAGTCAAATACTTTGATTGCTTGTTTTTTTCCTTACAAAAATTAAGGTGATGCAATTGGAGGTGGAAACAGATTGGACTGTATTTAGGGTCCACACATTAAGAGATGTGAGGGTCAATGGATACCTTCTGTTCTGTGTCACAGGAATGAATTTATGTCATGACTCAGTCTCAGAAGTTAAGAGCAGAATCTTATGCTGATTTTGTAATGAGCCAAGACTTCTCCAGGAATTCAGAGGCTGTGGTTGGTCTCTTTTTTTTCCACTTTTGTTGTTCAAGGTTGATTAGAATTTAATGGAAAAGTATATATGCCAAGCAGAAACTGAGGTAACATGCTCCTAGCCACAACCAGAGGTTTTTGATTACTCATGGTGTCTCATAGGTATCTTATTTCTTTTACTGCTCAAACACACCAGTAAGGCTGGTGCCTCTTGTAAGTGGTGCATACTGTGAGAATCTGGGTCACCATTTCAACCTTTTTGTTACAGAGAATGTAATTAATCTCACCTATGTTATATACAGTATCTGAACTAATAATCTATATCTGAAAAAGTAATTCTACTTTCATACACTCAGAAGAAGGGTACAATTTTAGGACCTATTTGTTCATTAGAATCTCTTAAAGTGCCTCTCTTTTTATTTTTTTTTTTTTTTGTTGGTATAAAAGGATCTTGGAGTGACTAGCTCAGATGCCACTGTCTACATTTCATCAGATGAGCTCCAAATAATGTATATGGTAGATCTACATCAATAAAAGGAAATTTTGCAGATGGTATGTGGAATTGCACTTAAGAACTCTTACTTTTGGTTTTCTGTTTTAAGCTATAATGACAGTTTCTTAACAATGCTGTAAACCAAAGGAGATAAATATACAAAGGATATTTGGAGTATAGAATGAATTTAGATCAGTAAATTATTTTTTCATTATTGTCAGTTTTTCATAAATAAGCTAAGTGTATTGAATACAAGCTGATGTAAATAATCTGGAAGGGCATACATTCATAATAAATAAGGTTTTGCTGTCCAAAGAGAACATTACATAGTCTAGATTTCTTTTTATAAGATCAGTGTTCCAAGCTGGCATTTGTATTATGTGCAACATTTTCAGTCTTTTATGATAGAGTTGAAAGGGAAAAGAAGTTTTTACAAAATCTTTTTTCTGAATATGTGAAACATCTTTGACAAAATTTTTCGTTAGGTATTTGATTTTACAGAGGAAACTTTAGATTAAATGACAGTGATTTTTTACTAGATATGAGTAAACTATTGATGTTGGATACCAACCTTAGATATGATCCAATGAATATAGCTGGAGAATAACCTTATATTCGTAATATTTTCAAAGTCAGTAATGAATACTGTGAAGGATGGTACAGCTCAAAGTAAAATGAATAAGAATGATATTTCAAAAACTGTACATAAATCTGGAAATTCTTAGAGTTACCTCTAGAACCTATGTTATTTTTGGATGAAATTTTATCTTCTTTGAATTTCATGGGATTTTCTTGATTGCTGATCTCTCTGGGGTGACAATATCACATTTTGTGTTCCTTTCTCCAGTTGAACTGAAACAAATTTTGTGTGAGAAAACTCTTTTAGTTTTATTTATATTCCTTGAAAACTGAATGACAGGCTCCAACTTTGAAGGAGTTCTCAATTTTTATAAGTTCAACCCAAGAAGAAATTTTACTCGCTAATATTCTAAATAAGTTGAATTTTCTTTCAGTCTTCCTGGTTAAAATTGCTGTGAGAAATAGCATGTGAGAGTCATTTAACTGTTACAACTCATGTCACAGAACCAGAATATTTCTATCAGACAGAACACCATGACCTTTATTCATGATTTTTGTTTACATGTTCTCAATGACAGTAATGAATTAAACTGTGATTTTAAATTCAATAACTTTGAATTTTTCCAGGAGTTGCTACAAACAGAAATATTGCTGTGTCTATCCTATCCTGTCCTATCCTATCCTATCCTATCCTGTCCTGTCCTGTCCTGTCCTATCCTATCCTATCCTATCCTATCCTATCCTATCCTATCCTATCCTATCCTATCCTATCCAGCTAAAGACAGTTAAAGATTAAAAAACACTGAGCAAAACATTGAACAACTACTCTTCATAATTACAGGAAGTGGAATTAACAAGTTAACTGTTCTCTAAATATTTTTTTTTTTTTTTTTACAAATTCCATGAAAGATATCTCTAAAAAGATATTTGAAATATCTTCGAAGAAAATAGATCGTTTTTTTCATGTCACTGATGATGTCAACAGTACAATTTTATACTTAATCCATCATTTTATTGAAAGCTGTTTTGACAGTAGCTTATGATGATCATTTTTAAGTTTGTCTCTGTGCACTTGATTTACCAGGAGAGGAGATCGCCAGCAAATTTGTGGAGATGGCCAGAATTTAGAGACTTTCAAGGTCAAGCTTGGTGAGTCTCTGAGCAGCCTGATCTAGGGAAACATGTCCATGCTCATTGCAGGGAATTTGGACTAGATGGCCTCTGAAAATCCCTTCCAACACAGCATACTCTATGATTCTTTTCTATGATTCTATTCTACAATTCTATTCTATGATTCTATTCTAAGGTTTTAATTTCAGTTATATACCTCTAGATTAAAGAAATGGTGGAAGAATACCTGGACTGTTAATGCTTTAGAAGAAACATCCAAACTGCATAATCAGATAATAAAAATTAAAGAACTTAGATCACATGTAACTAGTAATTTCCTCACTAACTGGGTCATTATAAGGAAATATAATATTTTGTATTGTGCTTTTGTGTATTTCATATTAAAGGAACTTTGATAGTGTTCAAAATCACTGTTCAATCTCATGGATTATTTTTGTTTTGTAAAGTAAAAGAAAATTAATCTAAATTGACCAACTCCAAATGGTAAAATATGTCCACCTATACTAGAGCACAGATATTTTTTGTAGATTATAATCTCACAGACACATTTAATAGAAGATATGAGGAATGCAAGCACTGTGAAATATCAGAAAATTTTGGACATAGGATGTAGGTCCCTGTGAGAATTTAACTGCAGTTTTTGCTGTCTTAAAAAAATGCCTGCTTTTAAAATGAGTTCACAAACTCTTAAGACCAAAAGTAAGTATTCAAATAGTATCATCAGGCATCTTACATAAAGAAGTAGTAAATTTTTACATGTGATCTCTCCATCAAGTCCATACTTCTCATTTAGGTAAATCACCACTTAGGAAGACTTCAGGTATCTGAGCTTGATACAGAAATACTAAGTGACAGTGGAAAAAA
Source organism: Trogon surrucura (assembly GCA_020746105.1). Taxonomy (NCBI): domain Eukaryota; kingdom Metazoa; phylum Chordata; class Aves; order Trogoniformes; family Trogonidae; genus Trogon; species Trogon surrucura. The sequence continues at coordinate 38,346,112 of CM036617.1, forward strand.
CTTATCTCTAATTTAACTGAGTTTTTCAACTGTTATGTTCATCATTCTTGATGACGATATGTCTAACCTCAAATTCCAGCTACCTACCCTGCATGTGAATGAGATCTAAACCAATTACTTCCTGAAAATTCATCATCCAAACAATGACTAAACTCATGTAACTTTTTATTTGATAAATTATCTAGAAAGACAATGGATTTCATTTTTGCTTGACTTTTGACAAAACAAATATCTAGGTTTCCTCTCTGATCAAAGGAAAGAGATAAATATGTTAAGAAACTCTTTTGTCCCATCCTAAAACCAGTCTCAAAGTAAGTGATTTTTTCACTAAATAGCCTCTAGGTCAGATGCTTAACTTTTAGAAGATGAAAGATTAGTGATACAGTTAAAAATTGACTGCTGGAAAACCTAAGATGTTTCAGAAACATCTGCACTGTTATTCAGATCATATTTGAACTCCTACAAAATAAGCCTTTATTATTGATCAGTCGCTTTAGAGTGCTGACATCAAAACTGAAGATCCTTGTAATGAGCTCATTATCATGCTGTATTTATAAGAACACCACCTGTTTTTACTCTGTGTATTCGTTACACATGAAAAGATCAGTTTACAGGCTTAGCCACTGTATCTTGTTTGGATTCAATTTTTCCATAATAGAATAGTGATAATTCCAGGACATAAAGTGTCTTTGAAAGGGGATTTTGTAAGTGACTTAATCCTAGGAGTTCACTAGTCAAAGAGAAGGAAAAAAATGCTGCCTTACAAATTAATTCCCTTCTGTAACAGTGGGAGAAGAGATCTCTAAAACAAAACCACAAACAGAAGTAGCTTATTCAGTTCTACTAAGCCTATGACATCTAAAATATTTTCAGCCTAAAGTGATCATATCACCATGTACTTGACAGGGTTACTCTGGACAACTGGAAAGGAATGTTGTCAGCCAGACACAAAGAAAAATCTAACATTAAGACTACTGTTGCAAGAAAGGAGCTTGAGTGGCAGAGTTAAGGTACATGTTCAGGTAAATCCATCAGATTCCAAAATATCGTTAACTTACAGAAGGGCTTCTGCACCTTCACCCATCAGTCTTTTAGTCTCCCTATTCTGACATTCATCAACTCTTTCTAGCATATTTACATTTTGTTGCTGTCCAAATGAGAGAGAAAAAGGTTACCAATTCTTCAGTGATATCCTTTCTTTATTCCCAAGATATGAACTTCAACATTTGACTTAACTCTTGATTCTAGATTTCATTGACATGTTTTCAGTAACAGGAAGTTAGATATTTTAATCATAGATAGATTTAAAATTGTACAATTAAAAAGGAAATGAATGAAGTCCAAATCTGTGAATGAAATTGAAGAACTTAACTCTAAACACTCAAAAAGCTATGTTATTATTAATGTATTTTATTGGGTTGGATATCAAGTACCAGTCACAGAGGTAAATAAACCTAAGCAATTGAGTAAAGATTCAAGACTTAAATGTAATATTTCAATAAATGGCAGAATCTTGTCCCAAAACCTCAAAATCACATCTGTTTGTTATTCAACTGGAATTCAAATACAAATTCCTAATTCCTAATTCAACACGCAAAATTGAAAGAATGGCTCTGCTTTTCCATGTGCTAATGCAGCTTGGCATCTGTCAGTTCGATGATCAAGTTGATTAACATCTGACATATCAATGAAAAGTTCATACGTCTTTAGTGAAATATGTGTGTGTGTATATATATGTATGTATGTATAAATACATAAAGCTAGGCATTGGCTGGGTCTCCAAAGTGTGATTTCTTTTTGCTGTGATGTTTCATTTGAATGAAATCCTGTAAAGCACACTTATGGAAAAGCGAAACCATCATTTACTGTTTGCTTGAAAATTGGCAAGGCACATCCAAAAGGCAAAATCGCATAAAATGTTATAACACACAGTTAAAAACTGTGAAGCTTACAAAAAAAATGTCATAGACCAACTTTTCAAGTTTAGTAAACACAAACTTAACAATTTATGGAAGTTCAGGAAGCCATGTGCTCAGTTCTTGTGAAATAGACCTAAACAAAATTAAATTTCCAGTTAGGTATTTCTAGTTAAGCTTCATTCAGATAGGTACTAATTCAGATAGATATTAATAATGTCCAAATATTTTGACATTTGGCTGTGCTACAAATTCAGTTGAGAATTTTTTATTTTTTTCAGAGGTTTTGGCTGTGCTGCAAATTCAATACAGAAAAAAATACATACATATTTTTCCACAATCAGCAAACTTGATTGACGTCCTTTTAAAATTATCGTCTAAAATAGTTTGTGGACATGAAGTTTTGTGTCTTTTATTTTACACTTTTACCACAGTTTCCTTTCTTAATTTCTCCCACAAATTCCTCATTTTTTTCTCAAATTAGAAAAAAAATTTGCTCAAAGTCATTCTTTTCTTCTTTTATGTCAAGTAGTTACATACACATCTTTTCTTACTCTTTTCAGTGTAAAGAGAAAGTAAACACATCACTATCAAAATGTTTCAGTTTCTCAAAAGCAAAATATTTAGACTCTTTCTACAGTAAAGTTCTGTCAGAAAGTTTTGCTGAAACTGACACATTTTTGTAGATGTTAAAATTTCATCTAAATTTCTTTTTTCGACAGGAAGCTGCTCAGTCCAAAAACCAAATATATCTGCCCGGCCTAGTATTACCCAACAGCTTGTATTTTTTGCCCTGTATATCAAGGAGAGCACTAGAAATGGAGATCAAACCATGCAATTACCTCTCCTCAGGTATGTCCTTGTCTCAATACTGAATATACTTTTCACCTGATTTTTTTTTTCTCTCTCCAAGCTCATCTTTCATTCTAGCTTACACCGTGCCCCACTGTAGCAGGGTGGACAGAAGTACTACTTTGCAATCTACTGTTTATGGTGCTTTGCTCTAGCATAAGAGTTTTGCATTCTGTAGAAAAAAACCTTAGTGACCTGTATAGTCACAGACACTTGGGACGTAGTTTGTTGATCATCTGCACCATTTATGTGTTAGAACAGTGCCTGGAATTGTTTTGGCTTAGACCAGTTCATCGTCTTCCAAATTATTCACAAGACATCTGGCTGGTTTGCATGGGAAGGGATGTGGCTATTCTACCTCTCTGACCCATTTCTTGTTTCAGAAGGAAAAGGATTTCAAAATTTTGGCATGTCCAACCAGACTATGTCAGTTGGCTTTAGTGTTGAAGAACTGTCCCTGGCACTGTTTAGTTGATTATTAACCTCTGAATCAACCTCCTAGGACAGTCAGACACTTATTCGTTGATATTCCAGAGACTTAATTAGATATCTCTGTTCATCTGCTCTGATGTTTGCAATTAATTATTTTCAAACCTGCTCAGAGCCAGTCACTGAAACAGCAACAGGGCGCTCTTAAAAAGAGGCAGTGGCATAAGAAATTAAGTGACAGGTTAGCTGAACACACTCATCACAGCAAGAGAAAACAGAGAAGGAAAAGTAACCCAGAGGAAGTGTTGGTCTATTAGAAGACATATAGTTTTGAACTAGAAATACTGAGTGGTATAACCAGTTTTTAGGTTTTGGAGGTCTTTTTCAGAGGTTTTTGCAATTTTGGAGCCAAAGTCAGTAATAATTGTTTTTGTAGACTACTGTGTGCAGCAGAAATAGCAAAAAAATACAGGTGTTACATCAGTTCTATTTCTGCAATATTGTCTTATTACCTTAAAATGAAGAGAAAAAAAAAACCAACAAAAACATACAGTGAGTAACTGCACATTTTCTCAGACTTTGTTGATTTTCAGAAAATGATTAAGATATATATAGTAAACAGATCATTCTGGATCTATGTAATAAAATTTGAGAAGTCAAAATACAGATGAGCAATGTGTTTCATCGTGATAGAAAAGAATACTTCGTCAGTAAACTTTAAAGCAGAAAAGTGATGGTGTTTCATAAAATAACTTTAAAGATGATGTTCTATGGTATACGTGTCACTCTACGCTAGATTCCAGCTTGTGCCTGTATGATCCCCTGGGAAAGAGATCTGCATTTCTCCAAAAAAGGGGAAATTGAATCATAGATTTCACAACATTTTCACCTCATATATTCAACTTACTGTTTAACCATTCTGTTCAGTTTGGTTTTTTTAAGTGTACTTGGGCTGCTTATAGCTTTCATCTTTACGTATTTATGCATTAACTAACATATAAATAGTGTGATGTAAATGTAATCAGTCCTGCAAGAATGCTCTTTCATCAGACTTAAAACTTTTTATAAGTTTTATAAGATTTTTTTTATATACATTTTATTTTTCCTCCTCATTCTTCCTCTGTCTTGGAAATATTTGTTATCATGCTGTTTATTATAAGATGCTACAGATAGTGTTAAACAAATAAGGCAAAGTTGACATATATAAATACAAATATATGTCTTCGTGTAATCAGGTCCCTGATTCTCACCCAAACATCAAAATTCTTAGGATTTCTAGCACCAAGGAAACGCCGTAACTTTAGGATGCAAACCTGATTTTTATTTCACTGTCTAAAATATAATCTGAATATCTAAAATTTCCTTAGTATTGAATAGATGAAGCAAATATAATTACATTTTTCCGTCAGAGAAAAAATCATTTTCAGTACAGCTGTTTTGTCTCTGCCAGCAATATACTCAGCATCTCAGCTATTCTGCACATACTGTAAAAAAACAGTAAGTCCCACTTTCCTCTCTAGCCTGGGGATGTTCAGGTGAAAAAATAGATGGATAATTCATCTTGGTTTTACATATTCTCCATTTATGCTAGCTACCTAAACACATTTAATGAAGAGAGACAGGCACTTATTTTCTGTCTCATGATGGAATCAATTGCATCTACAGGAATTTATTTTTTTATGACGATTTTAATGGACATCTACACTACAGATCACAACAGTTAGTTGAAGTGAAGCTCACCTGGGAGATAAGAGAGAAATTTATGTCCAAAGTAAAGATGTGAACATCTACAAAAGGTCTTCATCTTTATAGAATTAAACATTTCTACAGCTATTACAATATGAAGTACAAAAATGATTATCCGAATTTGAAATCAGTCTTGCTAATCAAACTCTTACAATCTTAGTATACAAAAATGGTCCTGCAATATTTAATATTTAAAAATATTTAATGTGTTCCACGTCTATGTACATTATTCTGTAATTTTACTTCTGTGCATCATGTAATAAGGAGTAAGTGAAGGAAAAGTGAATGTAGTTATATCATTGGAAGTCAAACTTCTAAGCTAGTTGGGGCAGAGACAAACCTCTTCAATCGAGACTACTATGCAAAGTCTAGACTAGACTAATTACACCCACTTTCTTCCTCTCCCTCTTACCCTGCTGGGAACAGCAAATATGTCTAGGACATATGCCTGGAATTTAGCAAGAAATTATCTCTGTTAAAAAATTATCTCTCTTAAAAAATGTCTTGTAAATTAAGATTATTGCTGTTATATGTACACCAGTGAAGGAGAACAGATGCGGTTATTTCTGTGTTTTAACTTTAGATAGACTATCCTTCTTCTGAGAACTAACCTGCTTGGATCTCATCTTAGTTGCAATTATTTTTATATGTCATAGATGTGTGATTCCTAAGGATTATATTTTTAATTGGAAATATCTAAGCAGAAACAGATTTTATGTTGTTGAGTGCAAATCCCATGGTTGTTTCTGTGTTGAATTTTAATCCGGCCAAATTCACTGCATAAGTATATGGGAAGTGTACGAAATGTCAATCTCTTCCATATGTGAAGCCTAACCACTTTTCCTATTTTGTTCACATATGGCTAAGATTTATGAGCCAGAAAAAAAAAGAACTCAATTAGCATTTCACTGAAAACTGCAGTACCTAGCATTCAACAACACTGGTGTAATAGGATGCTGAGAATAGAAGTGAATACAATTTCTGCCCCCAAATCAAATAAATTATTAAGATATATGTGGCTTAAAAATAACATCAGTTACAAACTCTAGTCTGCTGAAGATGACAGCCTTCACCAGTTGCTCTCAAAGTTTTCACCACTGTGCTTAATTTTATGCTGGACATCGTTTCAGCCACGAACTCTCTATGACTCTTCAAATACTATATTTTATCCTCCTTCAAGTTAATTATCCATTTTCTAGTTTAAATCTGTATTATTAAGTGAACAATTTCTTGAAATTTATATGCCTTGGCTTAGCTTCCAAATTAGGTTCTGGTGTGGAAAAGTATCTCAAGCATATATTAAATTCTGAAATTAAATTGAGGAATCTGAGTCCGGACAGTCCAAGAATGCCCTTTCTTTGTAAATACCAATTTAGCTGTTTCTCTGAAGAGAAATAAAATATTTACAGGTTAAAAATAAACCTCCCCTTCCCGCCCCCCCCCCCCCCCCAAAAAAAAAAAAGGAAATTACCAAATTACCATCATGGGCATTAAGACATTACTTAGTGATACATTTGCAGACGACATGAGAAAAAAGACAGGATGCATGATTTACAGGTGCTTTCCTATGGTTTCAGTTCACAAGGAAGATTATGAGAATGTTACAATGAAAATAATGAGTGTTTAGATTATTGTAATACTCAGAATCCTACTTTATGGTTTGTTATTTGAGCATTCTCTTTAATATAAGAATAATTTCAATTTATTTAGACTTGCACCTATCTTGATATTAGGCTTATTTTCAAATAGTAATTCACTTGATATATGTTGTTATCATTAATTTTTAGCATCAGTAAATTACAATGGAGTTAAAATGATATTTCATGCTTACCAAGAAATTTCCTAGGATCTTTAGCTTATGCTATCCTAAAAGTTTAAATAGTAGTTGACGATAAATATAACATTTTATCTACATATGTGTTGTAACTGCTTATATAACAATCTTCTGAAACACATCTTTCATTCACATCTGTAACTAGTATATTCAAGGGAGATTTAGGTCTACTTACATGAAACTTTCTCTAATATGGATCACCTGCTGTGTTCACATCTTTTGATAGAAAAGTTATACTCTTGTGACTAACTGTAAACAAGACATTCTCCTGCTGTATCAAGATGTCTTTCTGAAAAACTCCCATCACAAGAACACTTATTGTCTCTCTTTTTTCTCTTTATTCTTTTTTTTTTTTTTTTTTCTTAAGACTCCCTATGTTTCTGCTTCCCACCTTAAATTTATATTTGAAGCTTTATTATCAAGGACTATCTTTTTTTTTTCCTGCTTAAACAGCATTCACCTGGTCTCTTTTCATGATTAGAGCTTTCAGGCACTTAGAGATAATGTGTCTTATTATCAGCCAGCAGAACATTTTCTATGTTAAATATCATTTTTAGACACTGCATAACAAGAGGACTTCTCAGTTACATTTTGTTCTTCTAGCCTGTTATTAATGAGCAATTATTCATTTGCTATAGGATACAAAAGATAGAACATTCATGCAACAGATAAAAATAAAATCTATTTGAAAACATCTCAGAGAAATTTGTCTTTACAGGAAATTAGATCACAAATAACACCTCTGTGAAACCATAAAATAATCAAGTTGTTTGGGGTTGGTTTTTTGTCTTTTATAAATATAATTGTGTACATACCAACCTAAACTTGAGTCTGAATACTTCAGTCCTGAAAAAGTGTAGCGTCTTGAATCTAAAGTAATTGTTCACAGATCCATCGTGGTAAGATATGACCTCGTCCAGTTGGAGAACAGCTAGATTTTCTTTATATAAATGGTATTTCTTCACACAGAAATAATCAATATTGAATCTCCCATTTATAGAAATTATTCTCTTTTATCCTTAGCTGACATTAGTACTGTCTCTGAATTTGTATTTTGTTCTTCAGAAATGGACCTAGAATGAATAGTCCTGGTTAGTAGTTTATATTTGGATTTTTTTTCACATGGAGACACTAAGCCATTAGATTTCATGAGCTATTTAGCAAAGTTAAAATTAGATACATTCATCTCATTTTAAATTCAGTTTTCCTTCATATCTTTCATTGATATGACATTCTTATTCTGTGAATTATGTCTGTGACCGCTATGAGTTCCAATTTTTTGGCCACTTTCTTCTTTTAAACACCAGAAAGCTTATCATACATAAGTAGAAAAAAAAATGTTTTCCACACATCAGTCATGTTGAGATTGAAACAAAAACATGAAACATAAAATTTGTGTTTTATTATGATGGAAATTTCTATTTTTTTAATCTCGGTGCTAGTTTTCTTCATTTTTCATCTGTTCAAGAGTATCTCATCTATTCATCACGATGGATTTCATCTTTTCCCTTTATTGTTTAAAATTAACTAGCTACTTAGTAGCTGTAAATGAGGAATGAGAAGTAATTTCATTTGATTATGAATTTTTCTCCTAAAAATAAAAAAAATAACCCTGTTTTTCTACTATGTATATATTTCACAAGTATTTCTTAAAAATAAATAGTGGATCTACTTCAGTGGTATATTACTGAACCAATAATGTTTTGGCAGAAAAAAATTGATATGAAGATAAAAATTCATTAATATTTTTGAAGTATAACATCTTGTTGGTGAGATAGTTTGCAAATATGTAACTTTCTTGCTAGGCAACAAACTACCTACAGAGCTCTAAATCATGGAAATTTCACAGAATACATCTCGGAATTTTCAAATACCTTATTGAAATGGAATTTTTTAATCACTTAAGTGCCAGACATATGAGAGTGCACATCGTGAAAAAGAGAGAGAAATAATACACCTGAGCAAGATTCTCTGATGGTTTGCACCTTGTGACAATCACCTGCTTCCTTGCAAATAGCATGTAAACTGCTGCCAATCTGAATGGCTAAATCATTCTGGCTCATGCATGTCTATACACATTGAAAATACTGCATAAAAGAGCAAGACACTGGAAAATTTAGTTTCAAGTCATTTGGTGTTGATACATTCTACCTAGCAGAAAGAAAACTACCTTCAGTTGGTTTTAAGTATTGTACTTGTGAACAGGAGCACTGCTGAATCACAAATGCCGGTTCACACTTTATCATTGCAAGTTCTCTTTGTTTGCTACAGTAGCCTGAGAGTCAGAAAACAATCATTTCACTTCATGGTTATGCGGTTCTTCATGGTACTACAGCCTCTAATTTATAATACCTTTATATACAAGGTGGAATGAGCATGGGATTTACATTCTGATGCTGACTTTGAAGGTACTTACTGAACTGTCTTTAATGACATTTTACTATAGTATTAGTATATTAGTATATTGGTGTATTAGTAGTGTTTTGTCAGTATTGGTAGTATTATTAATTATTAATCTGCTGACTAACGTGAATGAATAAGAGTGCTGGTTCAGTGTTATCTTGCATTCTAACTTTGCAACTGCAGATACCAGCGGCTACAGTCACTGTGAGGCAGCTCCTCTGCCTCAGTTCCTTAATCTAAAACTCAACTATTTGGAAATATACAAATTCTCATTCTGTGCAAAGAACTGAAAAAATTATTGAGGGATAAAAAGAAAAGAGAATCCTGCTAGTTATCTGTACTTATGGATATCAGACCAGATTTTTTTACCTGGTCACGATCAGAAGACCAATATTACTATTTTCTTATTCTAAAAATATAATCTATATATAATCTATATGAAAGTGGTAGTTAGCAGCAGAGGTTGTCATGTCAATATATTTTTTGTCCTTTAATATTAACTATTTGAGATTTCCCACCACTTTGCCCTGCTGAAGTCTGAAGAGATTTGAGGCAACGGAATGTTTCTTGTTATCTGTCATGTAGACAAACTAAATCCCAAAGTTTTGAAGGACACAATGAAAAATAAACCTTATATGTATTCGTAGATGTACATATTTGTACATTCATGCTTTCCAAGTTATTTTCTTCTGTTGAAATTTAAAATGTAGAGTATTAGAAATGTGTTAGATTCTTTAATAGATTAAATGAAATAATACGTTTTCCAAAAAGAATCAAGGCTATCTGTGGAGACCTTTTCTTAAAAATAGACAGAATTTTGTTTTGTTGTTCCATGAAAAATCTTTTTGAGATCAAATATTTCCAACATTTAATTAAATAGACACCACCTAGCAGGCAATATATCAGGTATAAATCTCTCAGTATGCAAAGTGTTTCTATTTTTTAATTAATTTTATTTTTCCCTTGTTAAACAGTTAGAAAATTTTGGTGTATAAAGCTGAGGTTTCAGGCAGCCACAGGTAAGATTACAGTTCCTTGGGAAGGATATATGCTACCTATTAGTACTTACAGTTGTAATATATAACAGGATGAACATACAGCCATCCCCTTGCACAAGCATCCATCCCTCTATGGTCGTAATGTTGTTACAACAGGGTAAAATTAGCATACTCCTTCACATTATTATTTTCATTATAAAAAGCAGGTATTTTCTATGTGAAATAAAGGTAAGTTTCATGCTGGTGCCCTTTCCATGTGTTTTAATAAGTCTGAATTGCAGTTACTGGACTGAACCTCAAAATTTCTAGCATGGATTAGAATATTCTTTCACTGGAGTATTTTATGGCTGTGGATATTGTCTCTCACCATTTCTGAATGTAGGCCTAGATAATGAAAATTCACAGAAATTGGCTTAATTAGATGATTGCCAGAGGTAAATGAAGGCTTCAGAATATGGCTCACAATAACAGGGTAAGAAAGATCATTTTTCTCTCAGCACTGCTGAGGGAACAGCATTAAGGTAGCACTTCTAAGCTCCTGTGATTTTAAACCAGACTCCTGAACTTAAAGAGAAAGATTTATGACTAATACTGTAAGTGACCCAAAGAGCTTGTGATTCTAGCAACCACTGAGATGTCATGTTGCAGAACAGAGCCCAGAGAGACTTTTGTTCTCCTACTCCTCTTTAATCAGATCTGTTTTTCCCTAAGACAAAGTAAATAAAGAAAGCGCTTGCATTTCATTCTGTTGCCTCCAGGTAAGCCACACATGATATAAAAGTGGCAGAGAAACACTAAGAATTGTTTTCTTCTAACAAGGACCTTAATGGCCTAAGATATATACTGGAATACAATAAACATTATTGTCCTCAAATTTATATTTTCAGTCTTGTCCTCTACTTCATGGTAGCACTAATTCCACAGCCCTTAGCCTCCTTGCATTCTACCCTAACAGGTTCTTAAAGGTATAGGACAAATAGTATTTCTATTCTGAGACACAACACAGACACACATAGACTAGTCGTAAACGAGCTTCTCAGTGAGAAGGGAATTAGTATCTGGAGTCCTACAACACTGTGGCTAGATTATTTTCAGTGCCTAAACTAACTTTTTTAGACACCCTAAACCTGGTAAAAGGGACATCTTTCCAAACGGTTACTAAGTCAGATGACATTTGCAAATAAAGTGGAGGCAAAGCCTGCTGAAGAGCCAATTACCCAATCCTATAGATGTCTGAAGCCAGAAAGAAATTAGAAATTGCTAATACAACTAACAGCTAACCAAACTGCCCAGTATTCATTTACATGCCTGGGAACACTGACACTTGAAAAGCCTACTGAGACTGAACTCATGGTATAAAGCAGTTTTGATCTATGGAAAATAAACAGTACTGAAAGGAAGAAAATGTGTACTGGAGAAATTATATAGGTTAGTGTTAATCATCAACCAGTTAGTATAGACAACAGAGAAAAATCTGTCTTACAGAGAATCAGTGGATTCTACGTATTAATGACTATTTCTTATAATGAATTATATTTTTACTGTTGTGTTGAGAGTGAATTTCATCAAAAGGTATTTAAAAAGCCTATGTCATGATAAAGTAAACTTAGTCTTGGACAATATTCATATACTTACAGTGAATGAGTATGAGGGAATTTAGATTCTTGCAGTGATAAACATTTCCTATAGCTACTGTTTTAACTAGATGAATTATTCCTCTTTTGACTAAGCATAATGCATAGGAAAGGCACAGTCACAATGAACTTGCTGAATTGTTTGAAGCTGGAGACACCCATTTGGGAGTTCTGTTTCAACCTAGACTAAAACTGGATTTTTAGGTAAAAGCAACTATTATGACTACATAGCGTGTATAAGTAACTAGAAATAAGATTATAGAATTGGGTTCAACAATACTGATGTCTTTAAGATACTCATATGTGAGGCATCTGAGGTCAGTATTAGAGAAAAGGACCTGTGTGTGGCAAAAGGCAGAGATTAGAGCAGCTGAACTAGACCTTCATTACTAGTGTTCCCCAAAAAGACGACTGAAAAACACAATGCTGAATGCAAAGATAATGGTAAAAAAACGTAATTAATCGTATTCTGAAAACTGGTACAGCTATATGTTACTACATAACATTTGAACATCTTAATCAGAATTAAAATAGAAATAAATAAATCTAATGGTAAGTAAATGATTATGCTGGCTACAGAAAACTTAAGTAAATTGAAGGCAGCTACCCATTTCCACACTTAGCTGATCAACTAATTAAAGTGTCAAGAGCAAATATTTCAGCAATTTGGTTATGGTATTTGGGTGTCACCAGATTAAACTAACACTCCCAGGTGAAGAAAAAACTCCTTTTGTGACACTCACAAGGGTTTCAGACCCCAGGAATGCCTTTGTGAGTCATGAGTGCCCTGGAGATGTTTCAGTAGGTAGTAAATGATCTATTATGAATTTTGAGATGTGATGATAACTTCATGACTTAGATGACTCCGTTTGTATCCATGGAACCTGGAAAGAACATCTGGTAGGAGTGAAAAGGAATTTTAAAGTGAGGAAAGTGAGTATACCTTTTGCAAAAAGGTATTACATCTTTTTCAGATACAGAGGTGATGAAGATGGGTATTTCAAGGATGAGAGAGCCAGCATTGTGAGAAAATGCAATTGGCAGTGATTTGCAGGTTCCTCAGGAGATCTGTCTGAACGTTTATATTGTAGGCAAAATGATAATAATTCCCATGAAACTTTGTCCATACTGAGGAACATCTAACCTGTAGCACAGTGATCTGTAGGCAATGCATGAGACTCCTGGAGTACACTGAGGTTAACTTCTTAAGTCAGGTAATAGACAGCCCTACAAGAGGTGATGCAATACTGGACCTGACGGTCACTAATGCAAGTGAGCTGATTGGTGACATCAATAATGGAGGCAGCTGGGCAGCAGTGACCTTGCACTGGTGGAACTCGTATTCTTGAGGGACATGAGTCAAGCAAAGAATAAAGTCAGGACTTTGAATTTTGGGAAAGCAAAATTCCAGCTGTTCAAGGAGTTAGTCACAAGTCAGCCTTCACTGGCAACACGTCTTGAGTGAATGGACCTCAGAGCAGAGACTGGGGGAAAAAAGTCCCTGCCACCATAAGAGAAGTTCAGGTCTGTGACCCCTGAGGAACTCATACATGCATAAGTCTATGGGACCTGATGAGATGCATCCCAGGGTCCCACGGGAATTGGCTGATGTAGTTGTCAAACAACTCTCCATGATATTTAAAAAATTGTGGTAGTCAGATGAAGTCTCTGGTGACTGAAAAAAGAAATGTTGCACCCATTTTTGAAAAGGGTACATAGAAGGACCCTGGGAACTACCAGTTGGTCACCCTCACCTCTCTTCCGGGGAAGATCATGGAACAGATCCTCCTAGAAGATCTGCTAAGGCACATGGAAGACAGGAAGGTGATGTGAAACAGCCAGCATGGCTTCAAAAAGGGCAAGTCCCGCCTGGTCAACCTAACAGCTTTCTATGGTGGTGTGAGTACATCAGTGGACAAGGGAAGAGGTACAGATGTCATCTATCCAGATTTCTGCAAGGCCTTTGACATGCGTACTGTGGTGGTTTAAACTGAGTGACCGGCCGGGAGAGACAAAAAACCATGTGGTCACTCTCTCACTCGCTCACCCCTGCTGGGAGTGAGGGGAAGAGACCAGAGAAAGTAGTAGGCAGAGGCTCATGGGGGTTGAGATAAAAAGAGTTTGTTTTAATGGTGAACATAAATGATAACAATAACAGTGAAATAACAGTAACGTTTAACCAGATATAACCCGAGTAACATGTAACATGGATCTCACCACCCAGAACCCAGTGACGCACCCAGACCGAGAGCTGGAAAGAAAGAGACCCCCACCCCGACCAGCTCCATATATATACCCTGAGCATGACATCACGATACTATCGAATATCCCTTTGACTAGCAACTAGTTTGGTTCAGCTATCCCCAACTAACCCCCTATATTGAAAATTAACCCTATCCTAGCTGAACCCAGTACACTTACCCACAATATCCTCTCTAAATTGGTGAGAAATGAATTTGATGAGTGGACTGTGGCAGATACGGGTGGTCTCATCCAGAGAGTAGTGGTCAGTGGTTCAATGTCTGGATGGAGGTCAGTGACAAGTAGTGTCCCTCACAAGTCCGTGCTGGGACCAGTTAATACCTTCATCAGTGACATAGACAGTAGGATTAAGTGAATCTTCAGCAAATTTGCAGATGACACCAAGCTGAGAGGTACAATTGACATACTTGAAGGAGGAAATGCCATTCAGAGGGACCTGAACAAGCTCAAGAAGTTGTTGCACATAAACCTGATAAGATTCAAGAAAGACAAGTGCAAGGTCCTGTACATCGGTTAGGGTAACCTCTGGTATCATCACAGGTTGAAAGAAGAATGGATTAAGAGCAGCTCTGCAGAGATGGACTTAGGGGTACTGGTGGATCAGAAAATGAACATGAGCCAGCAATGTGAGTTTGCAGCCCAGAAGGCCAAACTACTGGGCTACATCAAGGGAAGCATGGCCAGCAGCTGCAAGAAAGTGTCTTCCCTATGGTGAGACCTAACCTGGAGTCCTCAGTACAGGAAAGACATGAACCTTTTCGAGCAGGTCCAGAGAAGGGCCATAAAATGGTCAGAGGGATGAAACACCTCTCCCATGAAGAAAGGATGACAGAGTTGTGGTTATTTAGTCTGGAAAAGACAAGGCTGCAAAGAGATCTTGTGGTCTTTGGTTATACAAAGCGGGCTTATAAGAAAGATGAGGACAGAAGTTTTAGTAAGGCCTCTTGAAACAGGACAAGAGCTAATGGTTTTAAGCTAAAAGAGGGTGGATTCAGATTAGATATAAAGAATTATTTTTTTTTACAATGAGGGTGGTGAAAACTAGAACTAGTTGCCCGGAGAAGCTGTAGATGCCCCATCCCTGGAAATATTTGAGGTCATTTTTGATGGAGCTTTGAACGACCTTATTAAGTTGAAGATATTCTTGCTCATTGCAAGGAGAGTTAGACTAGATGACTTTTAAAGATCCCTTCCAGTCCAAACGATTCTACAATTCTATGTTTCTGGAACCACTGAAGAAAGGATTTCTAGGCCATACTATGTCAGGTATATCATATCAGCTAATCCAAGTGAGCCATCCTAAACTATTTCACTTGTCAAGCAAGTGATGCAAGTGCTTTAGATTACCAGCTTCTTCTCTCCTGTTTAGAAGATTACATTACTGTCTGAAAGGAAAGATTTTAATCTTTCTTAACTACAGATGTTTTGAATATCTAAATGCACACTTTGTAGAAAATACCTTTGGCCACATGGTTTTCAACAACGCTGTTTCTCTTTTTGTATTTTCTAAAGAGAGATTTGAAATTACTAAGTTGGCATTTTTGATGGTTAAACTCAGATAAGATGAATCTCACACTTGTGTTTCTTATTACACATATATATTAGGTATGGATTTCACAGCATATTGAGGTTATACTGAGATATAATAGCTCTTTACAAAGTGATATTATCTGAGGTAATACTGATATGGATTTTCTACTTTGCTGAATGTTCCAGTCTTCATTAGCTTGGCAGGCTGGTAAGCAAAAATAGGTTGTTAGAGTCCTCATTTGGGAGAATGATAACATTCAAATGACGCTTGTGAAACAGGAAACAATAACATTACAATGGCTTGGGTTGGTTGCAGTATTTTCAAAAAAATCTAGAGGAGTTGGGTACTGAAAAAGATCATGAAGTTTCTAAATGAGTGTCCATTGCTCCAGCTCTGCTCTGCATTTAATACATACTACCTTACTGATAAGAACTTGCTCAGCCATGACGTCAAAGAGCTGTAGGCATCATCTTCCAGACTAACCATGGAGCATGAGGAGAGGCCATCTGAGACCTGTCTGGATGCACACTCTGAATTCAAATAAATTGCAGAACACAGCCATTTCTAAAGCCTACTAGTGTGTTTCTAAAACCTGCACGTGTTTCTAAAGCTTACTCACATGTTAATGAATTTATGAAGGTATTTTGCAACCTTGTCAGCCTTCTAAGCCCTAGTAATTCTCAAACAGACTGACAAGATGAACTCCAAAGGCAAGAATGATAGCTGAAAATCAGTATTTCTTGATAGTTCTTCTGAAAAAAAAAAAAAAGAAGAAAAAAGGAATATAATATTCCTTTCCTCTTCAAATGAAAAAAGCATGCCTGTGTATTGGTTTTGTATCAGTATCAAGTATGTTCAGAACACTATGATGTTTTGCTGTACATGTATGCAGTATCACCAGAACCGGAAATAATTATCTAGGTAAAATTGATTGTTTTCCCATACAGATTTGGCACAACTCTCAGGGGAGAATAGTGCAACGGCATAATTTTCTTAGTGCATACTCAGCTTTAGATTTTAAAGAGCATGGCCTTTTTCTGGGAAAGGTTAGGTATGAATTGCTTCAATATATTATCATACCAAGAAACAGCAAATGTTCCAATGAATATTTAGGTGGTGGTACTTTAGCAGTTTTGAATACTTTTTCTTCTTCTCTGAATCCACCATTGATAAATTGTAAGCCCTAGAAAAATGAATCTGGACTTGTCAAAACACCCTCCTTAATTCTGGTCCAGAAGCTTTTGTCACCTTTAGAATATGTTGTAAAAAATTGCTTGCCCCTTAATATGTCATTCTTCTCACTCCCCTCTAGGCCTTGCAGTAGCTCACTTGCTTTGTGTTAGAAGATTTCTGGGGCACTTGTAATACCAAGTGGGAGGTCACAAGAGGAACATATTTCCAAGTGACATTTGTAAAAAAATGCCGGTTTGGTGCTCTGAGGGCAGAGCAGGACATAAGTAAATCCACTGAAAACACTATGGTATCTAGGAAGGATAACACCACTTAGAAACTGGGGGTCTCTGGGTTTGATATTGGGATTATTACACTTTCTTGTCCTTATTGCCTTATAAATGAATGTCAGTGAGCTCCCTAGAAGTTCTCCGGAACCACAGAGGAATCACAGGAACCAATGCAATATGCAGTTTATGTTTCATCAGTGTGCTTTTTAATATCGTTCTTTCCCAACCTCTACAATTCTCTGATTTGGCCTCCTATGCGGTTTAAAAGATAAAATATCCATAGTTCTACTACCAAATGTCATTCTTCTCCCTTGATCTTTAAATTTCTCTAAATGCTAAAATTAGCGAGTCACATTTCTACCAATTATGTTTATCACAATAATGGACGGCCTTCAGAATATTCACGCATACCTATCTGAGCCAATATTTAATGTGAGTTATTTGGGGTTTTCCCCCTGTTTTATGTTACTTTTACAGAAGCTTTAAACAAAACTGTTACTAAACTATTTGCAAACAGTTATTTTAAAATAAATTCTTATCACAAAGAAATATATTGCAAAGAAAATATTTTATAAACATGAACTGGTTTAGCCTGTAAGGCTATACAGAAGTCAGTTACACAAAATCATGCATATTTAATTCTGCTTTCTTAGGTTTTTAAACTTACATAGTAAATATTAAACATCTTACAAAAGTAATTCCCCAAAATAACTGCTTAAGGGAAAAACTTTACACCATTTCTTGATTTTTTTAATTTAGTTTTTTTTCTTTAAATTTGGGTTATAGCCAGATGCTGGCTTACTGAACAGCTGGAGCTATTCAGCAGATGACAGCTCCATAGCTGTTACTTATCACTCCTCACTTGAGATGTGATAACTGGATGCATGACTACTGCTGGCCCATTTCAGGCCAAATAAACCAGATTGTTTTAAGGAAGCGATGCAAGTAATTTAGTCAAATTCAATTTACTTATACTGAACTGAACTAAGAATGAACCCAGAAATATATCCACTTTTACTCTATCTAATTCCACTACAGTACTGAAACAAAAAGCCTATCCAACACTGAAGAGAAAGAGAGGCACCTTTGGAAGGTGATTCTTTTCATCCCAATCACTGGGTGATTAGGGCACAGTAGTTGATGCATATAATTAGATAGGATAAATCAAAAGTTTTGAAGGCTGTTCCACATATGTGGGTGGTATGTGATGCATTTAGTGGATGAGGTCTAATTCATTCTTAAACAACAGCTGTTTTTCAAGCAAGTTTTTTTAACTGATATATTGACTTTTCCGTAGCTCTCTAAGACAAAGTCATATTGTCACTGCTTGCAACCAATATTAAATGTTTGCTTTCAAAATACAGTTATCCCTTTACAAAGCTTTTGGAAAGAATACCCAGATGTAACAGTAAGATTTTGGGAGGGGCTGAATGAACCTGAAATTCTCTAGTCTTCTAGCGAATGTGGAAGAGCTTGCTTGACTTTGTAAGATTTGAGGAAGAAAATGGCCTGATTATGTTTCCCGGTTGGAGCTAAACGAAACTAATTCTGTTCAGTGATTTTTACTTTCCAGCTCAGTTTCTTCTGAAAGGCTGCACTTTCTGAAGTTAGCAGCATGTTTTTGCAGACAATGTCTGCTACTGGCTGTGATAACACCTGACGTTTACAGTTACTGCCTGGGACTGGGATGCAGAAATGTTCTTGCTGATACTTATTCCTGTAGCAACCAAGGCCGCTGCTGGCTCTTGTGTGCCACGCTGGGGGTGCCGGGTAGTGAGAGGGGTCACAAGGAAGTACCAGGTTGCACCTCTGGTGAGTTAGGCAGGACAAGTGACTAACAGGATTATTCAATTCCATATATGTCATATTCAGTACAAAACTGAGGAATCACAAGAGTTTATCTCTCTCTTTTCTTCAGTGGCCGGTGTCCAGAGAGGACTCCATCTGACCTCCTGCTTTTGATCCGGATCCTGAGTTCCCGAATCCAGCTCCCTGTATCCAGCTCCTGCTGCCGCTGAGCCTGGGGTTTCCCCAGTGCCTCCTGCTCTGCAGCATCAGTGGGGATTTCTATCGGGGGAGGGAGTCGGGTTTGATACCAGGCTACTATCTATAGTTGTATATAGTTCTTTACTTTTATCTTTTCACTATTTTTTCTATTATTGTTTAATTAAAGCTGTTTTAGTTTTCTTTCCTAACCCATAAATCTCTCCACCACATTCCCTTTTCCTTCCCATTTGAGGTGGGAAAAAGGTGATTAGAGAACATTTGTCTGCATTTTAGTGGCCAGCCCAGCCCTAACGCACGACATTATGAGGAGGCTTAGAAGATGTTTAGAAGATGTCCTCTGTAAAAAGTAGTTATCTTACTAATTTGGGTAACAATCGCAGTCAGGCTTAATTAATTCCCCAAATTTAACTACCTGCCAAAATTAAAGGGCAAAGGTGTCATTGATCTACAAGGAAGAACCTAAGTATATGTTTCTATGAGCTGCTATGCTAATCTAACAGCTTGTTGATGTCAAAATGTGTAGAGAACCTTGTTCCTCCACCTTTCCTTGCTGCAGTCTGGGTGCTTGTTGGATTCACAGTTCACCAATCTAAAAGCAACCTATCCACTTCTTGTTTGCTTGGGGATTTTGTATTATTTTTGTTGTTGCTGTTAGTTTTCTGCAAAATTAGTCAGTTTAACTGGACCATGGTCTGTCAGCCAAGAAAACACAAATAGTAAATGTACCCTGCCAATGTTAGAAAGAGAAGATAAAAGAAAAATAGCAAAGTAAGAAAAAGAGTAAGAAAAAGACATGCTAATGATACTCTCTTGCTACTGTACCAGTAAGTGTAGAGGTAACTCTATACAGAATTGCTTTTAAGACCTTTCTTATTATCTGTTGGACTGTACACGGAGAAGATAGAAAAGAGCTGTAGAAAAGAGTGAGTGTAACTCTAGAAGTCTCAAACTAGTTATCTGCATTTTACATTTAGGTATATTACTTCCACTTTTTATTTCTAGTGAATTTTACAACAGAAAAAAAATATTTCTTATCCTGGTTTTACAAGAAACAGAACAATTCTTTCTTTTAATTCCCCCCCCTAGAAGTTCAATACATTCACAATACAAACTTCTTAGTAGAAGGACTTAACCATATTAGATACTCACCTGTGTCAAAAAGGGGACAGCGATGATTAATAATTTTAGGAAAGCTAAGTAAACATGAGACAGTGAAAGGGTCATGATGACTCTTGTATATTGACATTCCAACAAGTCTGAAAACATATTACTGTATCTGAAAAAGCAACCATAAATTTCAACATTTCCTTCCCTCCTCAGATCAACCATTTCTGTTCTTTCGTGTAAGTGTCAATTCATGTAATTAGGTGTAAAGAGGCATGTGGTGCCAATATGTAATACTGGCACAGAATGAAGAATTCCTGAAAAAAATGCCACTTGCAGAGTAATGCCAACTGTCCACATAAACCTACCATTGCTTGACTTCTGTGCTGACTTGTCAGTAGGCAAAATGCCATCCAAACAGACGTTCAAGACTTCAGAGAGGCAAAATACCATGTATGTATACTAACATATTTGCAGAGATCACAGTTCCTACCAAGAATGTCAACTCATCCATCTGTCATGAAAATCCAGACCCACGGTTATGGGAACAAGCCACAAATGACCCATCAATAATTTGGATTAGTTTCCAGCGAGATTCATCTTCAACAGAGAGAAAAAATTTGCCTACTACCCCCTGTCTAGTATTACACATAGCCATTTTATCAGTCTTTAGTTTCTCTAGTCTCTGTAAAGTTATACATGATAGAGCACAGTGACTGTGCACCTGCTGAAATGCACTGCCAGCACATTTTGTGCTTCAGCTTTCACACAAACTGGTTTCTAAAATGACTAATGGAATTAGACTGGGAAATACCATGTCTGGAGGAAAAGACAGCAACAGAAGTCACGTATTTTGACAAGAAAAGAACATACAAACCAGCCAAGTTTTGCAAGATGGCTGCTGCAACTCAGATATCTTATGACATTACAGAAGATTTTACCCTGCTGAGTACAGGATTGTGTAGAGCACTTGTTGGTCCGAACATGGTTGCCCTGAAACTGAAGACAACATCATGGAGCTCCGCCCAAGCTAATTAACCCTGCTGACAATTCAGCTAATTAGTTTGGGCATAATGCCCTATTTAAGGAAAGTTATCAAATGTGTGTGTGTTCTTGGATTATGTTTCTTTAAGAAGTCACCAGGACTCATGGAACCCTCCAGAAATATAAACAAAACAAAAAACACCCAACAAATAGCAAAATAAAACCAAATAAACGTGGGTGGAAATATGTGGGTGAGATTAAGTGAGCATGCCCAAACAGAAAAAGCTTGACAGATTTGCAAAGATTTGGAAGTTTACATATTGTGCATAGGCTGTGAAACACCTTTGGAGAAGTGGTCAGCTGGAGGATGAAGAGAATTTCCTAAGAATTAGAGAGAAATGAATATAGTTTCTCATAATTACAAAAAAAACCCAAACAAAACACCCATCAAATTTCAGTAGCTGGACTGAGAGCCAGAACCTGTCTGCAAGGGCACAGCTAACAGAAGAAAATAGTTTCTAATGCTTTTTCCCCCCTTTTATTCTGTTTTTCCTAATCATATTTACTACACCTAAACTGGCAAACAAAATGCACCCTAAACTATTCTTCAGCATGGAATGACCCATAACTATAGCATTACGCTCTCCAAAGAATCACAGAATCACAGAATGTTAGGCATTGGAAGGGATCTTGAAAGATCATCTAGTTCAACCTCAACCCTCTTTTAGCTTCCAAAACAGGGTGGCTGAATGCCTGCTGCCTATTGAGAAAGGTGTCTGACTTGTGCTAATTCCAGACTTTGTTAGAAACCTAGCAGGGCATCTGCTAATTCTACTAACTTCCAAAAACATGCTGGAGACCCTTCTAACAATGTAATAGCACATGAAGTTCTAGCGCCCAGGAGATCTCTCTGTCAGTGTTTACTACTGCAAGAAATGACTTGGATGAGGGATTAGAGAGTACTATCAGCAAGTTTGCTGATGACACCAAGCTGGGAGGAGTGGCTGACACACCAGAAGGCTGTGCTGCCATTCAGCGAGACCTGGACAGGCTGGAGAGTTGGGCAGGGAAAAATTTAATGAAATATAACAAGGGTAAGTGTAGAGTCTTGCATCTGGGTAGGAACAATCCCAGGTTCCAGTATAAGTTGGGGAATGACTTATTAGAGAGTAGTGTAGGGGAAAGGGACCTGGGAGTCTTGGTGGACAGCAGAATGACCATGAGCCAGCACTGTGACCTTGTGGTCAAGAAAACCAATGTCATCCTGGGGTGTATTAGAAGGGGAGTATCAAGTAGGTCAAGAGAGGTCCTCCTGCCCCTCTACTCTGCTCTGGCGAGGCCACATCTGGAATATTGTGTCCAGTTCTGGGCCTCTCAGTTCAAGAAAGACAGGGAACTGCTGGAGAGAGTCCAGCACAGGGCAACTAGGATGATTAAGGGAGTGGAACATCTCCCTTATGAGGAAAGGCTGAGGGAACTGGGGCTCTTTACTTTGGAGAAGAGGAGACTGAGGAGTGACCTCATTAATGTCTACAAATATATAAAGGGTGAGTGTCATGAGGATGGAGCCAGGCTCTTCTCGGTGACAACCAATGATAGGACAAGGGGTAATGGGCTGAAACTGGAACATAAGAGGTTCCGCTTAAACTCGAGAAGAAACTTCTTCTCAGTGAGGGTGACGGAACACTGGAACAGGCTGCCCAGGGAGATTGTGGAGTCTCCTTCTCTGGAGACATTCAAGACCTGCCTGGACACGTTCCTATGTAGCATTATCTAGGCGTTCCTGCTCTGGCAGGGGTATTGGACTTGATGATCTTTCGAGGTCCCTTCCAATTTCTAACATTCTGTGATTCTGTGATTCTGTGAAAGTTGTAGGTTTTCTTTATTCAGAGAGTTCTAAGTACTAGGTTTTAGTCTACTAAAAACATAGTTAAAAGTAGCTTTAAATATCATCTTGTCTTTGGACTAGAGAAAATCTAAACAGATCTACCTCAAAACCCTGACTGATTTTGAGTCCTGTCACACTGAAGTCATATAATTATATTGATTTCAGCAGTTGCAGGTCAACATTCTGGTTGTGCAGGTGGTGATTTTGACAGGAATTTGGCTTCTACAGTCATGGGACCCACTTTGAGGATGGAGGACTGGTAGGGGGAGAGGGGATGCTCCTGATGAAGTGGAGCCAAGCTGGTCTTTGCAAAAGGCTGACTAAACTGATAAGGAGATCTTCAAGGCAGAAACAATATAACTCATAGTGCAGTAGAGATCAACAGTGCTGGAAAGTAAAAGTGCAGATGATGGGAACCAGAGAGACTACAGAAATGATAAGGCAGGGCAAAAAAGAAATTAATCTCAGGCATATGCAGCCTGGGGAACAAGCATTGGGAAGTGCAGGTGTTCTTTGTTCACAAATCTATGCCATGATTGAGATAACTGAGATGTGGTGGGCAGCTGAAGCTACAGCTCGTGTGTAGGAGCACTAATTTCTCTATTGGTTCCAGAGGCAGCTCAGAAGCTATGCCTAACATTTAGATGGTTGGTTTTAGAGATGAAACTCACTGTTACTTTTAGATTCTTATTTGATTTTCTTCAGCACCTAATTTTCAGAATGCTGAATGTTCAAATTCCCTAAAATCTTCTTTGAGTGATATAAAAGTTTGCTTACTTCTGAAAGACTACCACATTCATACATGAAATGTGAACTAAGGCTGAAGAATAGTCTTTTCACCTCACAGCACATAAAAACACACACATGTAGACACAGGCAATGAACATAGTTACTGATATCAACAGCTGTGGATTAGAAAGATTTGCTTCAATACTTCATTTAGGCTTGTTTTTTTTTTTTGAATCAAGAAGTTAATCTGTCTGTCCACATACCTGTTTTGTAATTCAGTTTTCAGTCACATTTACCTTGCTGAAATAAACAGAGCTGCAGCTGAGATGGAATCCAGAGAAAACCCCAAGATATGACCCTAAACCTCTTCATCATTTCTCTGTGGCTTTTTTTCAGTTCTGTAAGCAAAAAAAAACAATCAAGTGAGAGAATCCTCCTGTATGCACACACAGTGAAAAATAATAATTTCATAAAACTGTATAATTGGTGATAATAAAACATTGAGCTAAATATAACATACTGAATTGCATTTTTAGAATATCATAACATCTACCAAAATCATCCATAAGAAAAACCTGAGAAAGAGGCTAACTCTCCACTCTCTAACTTTGACTTAACACACTTGAAAATCAAGAGATAAAAGGGAGCAAATTGCTAAGGTACCACAGTGAAGCTTTCTGAGAGAAAAGCAATTGGGGAATGAAAGTGGCACCTTTAATAGTAGTTCTTAACTTGGGCATGGGGATTCAAGAATGAGAGAGAGAGAAGCAATTTCTCAGGTATCTGAGACTCAATTATGTGACTGCAACTTGAACTGCATGTGTAAGCGGAGAGTGAAGCACTTCTGACTTTTAAGAGCTGGCATAATATTTTCTCTGTTGCCAACTTTGTTAAACAAGAGAGTGCTGTGGTATTTAGCTGTGAAACTGTGTATGTGCATTCTAGATGTACAAAATGAAGGAGGAAGAGACTTTCAACAAGATTTGCTTTACTGTAGAGTTAATATTTTCATAGTATGTCAGGCTATTTCCAAACAAAAGTCCGTGAAGAATTACAGTTGAGAGTAGACAAAAATAAAGGAGTTCTTTACCTATCTGAAAACTTAATATTTTAGTATTCCTTTCTGAAAAAGAGAGAGAATTTGGGAAAAATGAAAACATTTCCTAGTCTTTCGCATAACATATTTTTGCATTCATGAAATATCTCATTCAAAAAAAAAAAAAAGGACCTGAGGCTTAGCTAAAGGCAGTTTTTAAATGAAACTTTTAAAAAATAATACAACTTCCACATACATGTGATGGTTGACTGAGTGTGTAAATGCATACTTAGAATGAAAAAAAAAAAAAAAAGTTTTTCTGTCCTGAATCTCTAAAGGTATCTTTCTCTTCTTTTTTTTTTTTTTTTTTTCTGTTTTTTTGAGTGGCGTTTTTTGGATATCAAGGGATAAGAAAAATTACAAATCAAAATCAAGCTGTTTGTTATATCAATTCAGTCACATGACTGTTACCCCTGTAATTTTGTTTTTAACCATAAATCAGCTCTTGACCAACACCAGAAACAGGATGCTGAAAACCATCATACACAGATGGACCTTTGATCCTATGACATACTCCTTTTTTTATGTCTTACACTCGCCATGCATTTTAAAGGTGACAGCCACCCTATT
The DNA here is from genome assembly GCA_020746105.1 of Trogon surrucura. Lineage (NCBI taxonomy): Eukaryota > Metazoa > Chordata > Aves > Trogoniformes > Trogonidae > Trogon > Trogon surrucura. The sequence continues at coordinate 38,371,555 of CM036617.1, forward strand.
CAATGTATCAGGCACACTAACACTACATAACTGACCTGTAATGGTTACTAAGGAAGTGGTGATGAACATACAGAGTTACAGTAAAGACTAAGTAATGTTCAAAATTTCAAGAATTTTGTAGAATTTTAAGCAAAATCAAATGAATATACATGAAAGGAAAAAAAAAATTTAAAAAGTCTATACTTCTGTACAAATACTCCATCAAGCTTCATAAAAAATTCAATTGAATCTAGTGGAACACAAATAGAGACTTACATGTGCTCAGATTAATAACTTAATTTAAAAAAACAACTCAATGACACTCAGAATTTTTTTTTGATCATTGACATAAGCACACCATTTGTTACTTCTTGTGTTAGGCTCTTGAGACACAACAAAACGGACTGCTGCCTTATTTCTGTAAGTATTTGTAAAATTTTCACTAGAGATAAACCATTGTAGAATTTCTGCATTGCATGATATATGTTACTTGATATGTAGAACAATAATAAAAGCAAAAGTTTTTAAAGTATCACCAGAGGCACCAATCAAAGACATTAAGGAGTTGCAAGAAAGGGGTGTAGAAGAGATATGTCTTCAATTTCACGTTATTAAGCATAAAGGAATTAACAGAGCCAGTGGTATATTAAATCTTATTACCTGTGGCAATTCTAATGTTTTTTAGCTGGTGGGAATTTAACAGAAATTTTTGCAATAGATTAATCTGTGCATGTGTGTTTATGTACATGTGAATATGCATGCAAACAACACAGAGGTCTAGGAGAACAATATTATACAAAGCAAAAATATATTAATTATTCATTATTAATATAATACTAATGAGACAAGAATATTTAGCTCCTAGAGGCTGGAAGACAGGAAGAAGGGCCATCTTGTACATCGTGTGCCACAAAGAAATTTCAGTGGGGTGGCAGCAAGAACAAAACTACACTACTCACTAACTACTCACTAACATGTAATAAAAAATGTATTTACTCAGCCGGGTGGGTACAGAAAGTGGATAGCAATCTTGTATTCTAAGAAGTGTGTTCTGAGCTGTGCATGCACACACACAGAGATTTCACACTGACACTGTCCAAGGTCCCAGGTCCTCTGTGCTTGTTTATCATGAACCCATGATGTCCACTTCTGGCTGGCAGCCAGAAAAATCCCCACTGAGGACTACTGTGCAGGCACCGTTTGCATTCTGTTGAAAAGCAGACCCACTGTTTCTGTGATGTCAGTCTTGATGTACACCATCAGCCATTAGCACAAGAGGTAGATAAGACTCAGGAAGATTTTATTGAATTTTACCAAGTTTCGGTGAGGCTGCTCCTGACCATTCATTTCGGTCAAGCTGCTCCTGACCATTCATAATCATTAAAGGTAAGAAACCAATTCATTGCCAGCAATTTGCCCATCAGCATCAATGACCTTCATAAATAATTTTTTTAACAAGATCAGTTTGTAGAAAAGCTGTTCAACATATTATCTTCCAATTTGGAAATCACGATCACTAGTAACACATAGCACAATTTTTATTTATTAGTTGACTATTTCTATAAATAATTTTCATACTCTGCACTTCAGGTCAAGTATCAGATACAGACCAACAGATATTTATGCATCTTAATGTCAATTTTTTAAATATTTTTGCTATAGTGTTCAATCAGATACACAGGGTATTTTAAAATAAAATAAAAAAAAAAATCACATATACTTACCCTCAGTAGTCACTCCGATCAATTTAAAAAGAAAATTATTATTTTGGTTGCATCTTCAGAATTGAAAGAAGTAAACTCTCAGTTGAGAAGTGGTGTTAAATGATAAGACTCTTAAAGACATCAGATGCAGTTTAACTCAGACTTTTAAATTACAGACTTAAATTCGCATGTATTGAGTGATTTTGTGTATACACACATAGACATATACATATATCTATGATTCTATGATACATGTACACAACAAAATGAACTTTAGTGAAAATGAAGAATCCTGTATAAAATTCTATTGCAGTCAGGTATGCAAAATTATAGAACCATAGAATGATTTTGATTGGAAGAGCCCTTAAAGACCATCTAGGTCTAACCCTCCTGCCATGGGCAGGGACACCTTCCACTACACCAGATTGCTCAAAGCTCCTTCCAACGTGGCCTTGAAGATTTCCAGGGAGGGAGCATTCACAGCTTCCCTGGGCAGCGTATTCCAATGTCCCACCAGCCTCACAGTAAAAAAAATTCTTCCTATTATCTAATCTAAATCTACCCTCTTTTACTTTAAAACGATTATCTTTTGTCCCATCACTATAGGCCCTAGTAAAAATTGTATTGAATTATTAATGAATTTCTAATAAATGGCAAAAGGTGTTAGAAACTGAATCCCTAAAATTAATGTTCTGAATAATTGTAGAGTGGTTTATTACCTTTTATTTTTGTTCCTTTCCCCCCAATAAAGATTCTTATCTGAAATGGTTGATATTTCAGTTTTCCAGCACTCAGTAATTGTTGTTTTTCTTAATTATTGTCTTACATTTTAATATCCATTTTGTCTCTTCGGTGCCAATACGACTCGTGTTAGTTCTCTGACTAGATAGAGTCAATATACTGCTCTACTGTGTTTTCCCATGGCTGTTATTCATTTCTGTGATTTTTTGAGGTGCTAAAATGACTGTGGTTCCCCCTTAGTTCTCCTCTGCAATACATTTTGGACTATGCAGAGACAAAGTTCGATTCCAGTGCTTCCTGTACTTATCTATTACTTTTACTCTTTGTAGGTAATAATCCCATTCTATTACTGTTTCAGTCACTGAATCCTCAGAGACTGAGCCCTATGTGTATTATTTTGAGCTACGATAGAATGCTTTGCCAATATATCAGGTGGGTTTCTTGATAGTTTAGACTTCTTTCTGCTGCGGACAAAGACACAATGCAAGTTCTAGGGCTTAAGCCCTAGAAAGTGTGAAATACACTGAATTTCTAAACATTATTTTCTGCCTAAAAGCAAAAGTACATGCCTGCAAAAACAGGACTATACTTTGGCAGAAAATGAAAGCAAATACATAAAACATTGACTAAAATAACAGAAGATTCCTGAATGCGGTCCATTATGCCCCAAGTCATTCTCTGGATGAAAAAATACGCTTCACACTCAAACCATTTATTTTTCATGTCTTGTAATAAGCAAGCTCTAAGCACAGTTCACTGTGTGATAGATTTCCTCCCACAAAGTTTAGTCTCACTTAGTCCCAATTCTTTGACAGAGTTCCTTCGAGAAATTTATCAGCAAGGGCCAATGACAGAGAGGTCACAACTACTGATACATCTCATACATTTTTACATCGAATAATTGTCCTCTGAAAAAGAAAAAATCTGCAAATATACAGCAAATTTCAAGAAAGTATTAATTTACCTAGAATAAAGAGTAAATGTTGACAATTGTACAGGAAATCTATCACTTCAGTCAGAATACAGTTCTTAAATCTGGATAGAAAAAGAAAGTTAAAACCTCATATTTTACCTGGAGGCAATTGTATAAGATTTTGTGGAAGTGTACCAATTTATCTGGTATAGGGAAAAATAAGGCCAATACCTACTGCTGTAAACCTGCATTAATTCGTAATTCGTTTCACTGTTGAGCCCAAATTCCTCTCACTGAATGTAAGAGAGAATAGTAACGTAAAAAAATACCGGATTATATATTATGGGACTGACTCCTGGACAATGTCACAAACAGAACAGTATTATCTTGCACTTTCTGGAAAATTATCAATTAAACAGAAAGAATACCTAGAACAAAGTTCTTCTGGCATTCATTATTCCCCATTTGCTTACTTCAAGACACTGATTTAGGAATAGCTGTGTCTCTGATATTTGGCTGTGAATTTCTGGGTTATTATTCATACAACATTAGCAAACTCTCTCTGATACCCCAGCAAATGATCTTTCACATAACAAAGTATACACCTGTTTGCTGATAAACCACTGGGCAATTTTTGTTGACCCGCTGTTGTCTTTTAACTCTGGTGCACATCTTTTTTCCCCACATCTCAGGAGTAATGTGCTTTACAGCTCTCTCTGTTTACTCCCATCTGTGAAGGGCAATTTGTTAGCATGGCGGTTAACTCATGTTTGTCCATTTTGATAAATAATTGAAGCTCGGGAATTGCCAGCTGAAGTCAAGGTTGTATGACCAGATGTAGCTGTTTGCTAAGTGAACATCTACCTCTGAGCTACTTATTTCCCCCTGTCAGAATGACTAACTCAGGTGCTGGCATAGGTACTTGGACTTCTAAACCTAAATTAGAATAAGATTCAGTCCTTGGTACACAAAGAGCTATATTATGAATAAACAAAATAAACAACACTATGAGGGGGGAAACAGTGTAAACAACTTAATCTTGGAGTCAAGAACATGACAGCAGTCTCTGAAGTCAGAAATTTAGTGTCCTGCTTTAGTGCCCTGGTCACTTAATTTACTACGCTGCCTATACTTTGTTGTAAAGAAAATAAAAGACTGCTTTAATACAAAAATATGTGTATATTTACACGTGATGTGCATAAGCATGATAATAAGACAGAAATGTACAGATAGACACATATATCTACACAAAATATATATACATATATATATATATATATAACCCAAAAGTTGGATCTGGCCAAACATTTCTTGGTACCTTCTAAACTTAAGCTGTGAGCCCCATACTTCAGGACTGAAGAAAAGGGGAGGGGGTAGAACTTAGTGCAAGGTGACTAGATAGCTCCTACTTCACCATAGCTCCTTCTGATGGAGCCTTCCTCAGTTTTTAGTAAGAAGATATAAGGACAAAGCACGAGGATTGGGAAGGAAAGTTACTTTCAAAAGATTTTACATATATTGACTCATGCAATAGAAAAAGATTATCAGTTCCTGGATTGTCCTAGTAAAGAGGCACAAAAGTAGTAGCACTATGTCATTGTCAGATTATTTTCATTAAAAAGATAATTCATTATATTGTTGTTATCTCTGCTGAAATCTCCTTGTTCACAGTGACTTAACTGACTTAATTATTCATAAAAATGTCATAAACTTCATCAGCTTCTAGACATCTATCTAATTTAAGGCAGCTGAATCCCACCTGTGGACAGGAATCCCATCTTTGTAGACAATAAACAGGTGCTTCCAGAATGAAACTTATCTCAGATATCTTATCAGAGACAGATGGGATGAGCTACCTATTTTATATTCTTATTTACAGAAAAAGCTGACAAACTCATTTAGAAAAGACTCTCAGCGGCTATGTGTCGCAATGATGTTATCCTGAATTTATTTTTTTATCGTTAGCTTCTGCTGTTTTAGCTATTTCTGCATAAAAGAAACATTATATTGTTTTTTCGTTTAGACTCTGAATAGACTCAGAGTTCACATATCAGCTGTAACCAGGTTTGTGATTGATAGCAACCATTGATATACTATAACATGGAACGATATACACAGATTCATGCACGTGTTATATTTAGGTTCATTAATCTAAGTGGTTCAAGGAGAGTGCTTCTTTATCATGTTTTCATAAAACAACTAATTCATGAAAATTTACCTTCTGTTCTGCACCATGTGGTTTTGAAGGTGAGTAAGATTCAACACTGGAACTCAATGATGAAAGTCAATTTTACAATTTCATCATCTATATTATAGCTAGAAGTGATACGCTCATGAACTTAACTCTGTATTTTTCCCACAGTTTCTTTTAAAATAACTAATGTGGAATAAATCTTATGACTTCCAAGGAGTTTATAATCAGAAGAGGCTGGAAAGCTAGAAACATGAATTTTAAATGTTTGTGTGCCATCTGCTTTGTATTTGAGTTTTTACATTCCATGAATAGTGCCTGATAGTTTTTCAGGAAATTTATACATAGCATAGGTGTATAAAGACCCATAGATGTTGCACATCTCACATCCCTTCTTCAAGCGTATTCAAGCTAAAGGCAAAGATGGTGTTATAAACATATTTTTCTTTTAAAAACTTTTGTAAATGGAGGCAATAAAACAAACAAAAGTGAACAGACATTTCTTTTGTAAAGCCATAATAGAAATGAGAAGGAAAGGCTTACATAGAATTATCTACTGTTTAGGGCGAGCAATGGAAGATATAAACTAAGCTCTTCCATTCTGTTTGTTCTTTTCTGATCTAATGTTTCTATTTATGGTTCTGTTTTCCAAATGAGTTATTTACAACCATGGAATGGAGTATTCTTGGGTGATGTTCTCTTTTTCCTCTTTTTTTTTTTTTTAAAAAGAAAAAAGCAACAACCTAAAATATAACAGTAATTAAAAGATCTGGAGTTCACCCTTCAGTGAGGGAATAGGTCTAGTTTTGAAATCTAATTTTTTTTTACAAAGCACGATTTTTATCTTTTCGCCATTCTACAGCATGACCTTTATTCTATGTAACTTATTAATTAAAACAAAGGTGAAAAAGGCAGCTGCATGTACAGTAGTCCACAAAAAAAAATCATATAAAAATGAGACAATTACTTTTAATTAAATGAATGAATTATTTATTTATTTTCATTGTGTTATGTTTAATCAGTTATTTTAGCAGCTTGGAGGAGACTAATTCACCAGTCATGGTCCAACTTCACACCTTTGCGACACTAACCAGAATTTCAGAGTGACTGTGAACTGGTACTTGTAATTTGATATAAAGTTTATTTCAGAGGAACTAATCACAAAATCACAGAATTGCCTGGACTGGAAAAGACCTTTACGACCACCAATGACACCTTGTCCTATCATGAAGTATCTACAAAGGAGACCCAGTCCTGAAGTCTTAAATTAAATCAAAAAATCTTGAGCAGCAATTTTCAAACTAGTTGTTAGGAAAAGAACTGTCTGGTTGCAGCTTTCAGCTTTCAACTCATCTACTCTGCAGGTTGCCTAGAACTGAAAACTGCACTTATAATTGCTTCCCACTCCGATTTCTGTCCAATTAACAGAGGATGATGCTCCCTCTCTCAGCCACCTTCTCTCCTGGCATTACTCCAGAAGAGGTGTTTCACCAAAACCTCCTTGAATTGAGCCCCTAGATGCCTGGGTGACTCCCTAGGTGGCCTCCTTACAGTGGAATTATTAAGAAAGTAGTTATCCTTCTACCTGCTTCCCCAGGCCCACCACAGTTTGCCAGGGTTTTTCAGGCTTTTTAGGCCTTCGTCCATGGTGAGAGTTTCCTTACCGTGTCTTCACTCAATTACATTTCAGCCACCCTGGAAGACATGTCGATTATTCCATATATATACTTTCTTTGTCGTACATACCGTAAAGGGCCATACAAACTTCTCTGTACAGTCCTGTCCTCTTCAAATGTAGACCAAGTGATGTTAGCCTATGATGGTGCAGCTAGAGAATCATTTCCAATTTTTGTGGTATTCTCATGCATTCATTAATGTCTCTTCAAGGTCTTCTATTAATCATTACTGTAATATTTTTAGAAACTCAGGAACGAACTCAAGTTGGATGTCTGTAAGTATATGTGGAACATAAGGATGTGTGGACACCTGGAATCTAAAGGCATCTGTTTTGTGAGAATGTGTGACTAACAGCTATTCAACACTAAAAAAAACCCATGCAAAACCAAAACCCAGGAAATGTAATAAATTAACCAGCCAGATACATAAACCCAGATAGATGAACAGGAAATAACAGAGAAATAACAAGGACTAGAACTCTCAGGCAGCTAATTGACAGGATACTGAAAGACTCAACTAGAACTTTGTAACTGATATGAGGGAAGGTAATGGGATTCTTACAGGTCTCATGGGAAAGAACAAACCTACAATGGGGTATTTTATGGGGTTTATGGGATTGTGTAAAACTAATGGAATCATAGAATCATAGAACGTTAGGGATTGGAAGGGACCTCGAAAGATCATCAAGTCCAATCCCCCTGCCAGAGCAGGAATGCCTAGACTATGCTACACAGGAATGTGTCCAGGCAGGTCTTGAATGTCTCCAGAGAAGGAGACTCCACAACCTCCCTGGGCAGCCTGTTCCAGTGTTCCGTCACCCTCACTGAGAAGAAGTTTCTTCTCGAGTTTAAGCGGAACCTCTTATGTTCCAGTTTCAGCCCATTACCCCTTGTCCTATCAGTGGTTGTCACCGAGAAGAGCCTGGCTCCATCCTCGTGACACTCACCCTTGATATATTTGTAAACATTAATGAGGTCACCCCTCAGTCTCCTCTTCTCCAAACTAAAGAGACCCAGCTCCCTCAGCCTTTTCTCATAAGGGAGATGCTCCACTCCCTTAATCATCCTAGTTGCCCTGTGCTGGACTCTCTCCAGCAGTTCCCTATCTTTCTTAAACTGAGGGGCCCAGAACTGGACACAATGTTTTAATGGAATTGAGGGAACATGCAGAAATTATTCCAGGAGGTTTAGGAAAAGGGCTAAGATTGAGGAAAGGAAAGGATCAAACTGTGGTACCTACAAACACAGATGAAGAAGAGATCAACACTCCTCTGACCAAAACCTGCATCTGATCACTTATTTTTCAATCTGGTTCCATACTGTTTTCTGTGTGATCTTGCCATCTGTTCTCCATGTAGTGTGCATTGGGGGGTGATTTACTACTGAATGTCAAGATGGACTAGCCAAAGTATAGGAAGACACTCACATCTGGCCAGGAGCTGAGGTTTGAGCTGATGACTGGGTAGGGGTCCCAGGACCTGGGTATGGATGTCAGACTTAAAGCCCATGCTAGTATTTGAGGTGGTTTTGTGAATCATGAGAGTGTATATGCCTGTTTCACTGGTCAGCTTCAAACCTGATGAGGCACAGATGAGGAAAAAGCCTGTTTTGCCTGTGTTCAGGTGTATTTGAGCACTGCTAGTGTTAGATGCATAGTGGAAAAGGCCATGTTGTCTATTTAGGCCTGTGCAGCCGGCCATGTGCCAGTTGTATTGGTATCTTTAGGACACATGAATCACCTTGCTAATGGCAGGACCTGCAAATGAGAACAGCACCAAACTGAGAGGGGAAATCTCTTGGGTCTGTGAGTCCTAATTCAGCCTTCTGCTAGCAAAGCCATCTCTGTTTCATTCCTGTGAAGGTTATCTGCAAAACATGTCACAGTGCTACTTACTCAAAGAAGGGTGATAACTTATTTTTAAAGGTAATTGAACTTCTACTCCCTTAAGTTCTGGGGAACAGGCCAGCCAAAATAATCACCCAATATAAGTCCATCCTGTGAAGACAAGGATTTCCTTTTTTTCTTCCATCTAGTCTATTCCATGGCAGAGTAACCAAAGTGAAATCTAGAGCTCGACCTTTCTAACTATATTCTTGGTGTCTCCTCAACAACAGTAAGTATATGGTGGTATCTGAGAGTTATGGATAAAAGCTAGGAAAAAAAACTATTTAAATATCTATTAACATAAATATTTTTTCTTTTGATATTTTAATAGCTCTACCTCTAGTTCACAGAAGATTAAGTTATCCAGATCACACAGGACAAAATCTTTCTCATAGGGTTTATCAAACTTTATATTAGTACTTGACTTTCAATAAGTAATAAGATTCACCAATACAAAGAAAACAAAATTCTTCCAGTTCTCCTGTTCCTAGGCTCTGCTTTCACTCTTCATCCTCTAAAATCTTCTAGTTTCGGCAGAATGCGTAATCACGTCTTATATTCGAGATCACTAAATGTAAACATGCACCTATCTATGCATCAATTAATATAAACCCAGAAAACTTGTCTGTTTTTACATTTGACCTTAAAAATGCAATCAGATTAACTATACATTTAAGGTTAATGAACCAATTATTTTTAGACTAAGAATGAAGCACACATGCTCATTTTACTGTGCAAATAACTGCTTGCTGTCAGTGACCTTTGTATTGTAGTTTGCACCTCTAAATTAGACCTGAGTAATTATTAATAAGATCTCAAGGAATGTTTCTATTCATGGTTTCTAAAACTGACTGGTAGTCTCAAGAAGTAAAAAGTCTTGATGAAGAGTATTTTTATTCATTCAGTATATATGTGTCCATAACCTGATATTACAGAAATCTCAGCAATTTATATGGAAATTTCTGCAATAACTACAACTACATGTTAGTGTTTGCCTAGCAGAATATTCCTTAATCTGGGTAAATACAGAAAGGCTTAATATAATGGCAATAGATTTGTGAGACTGACAGCTAAATTCTGGGTCTGGTGAAGATGAAAAAATCCACAAAAACATGCAAACTGTACCGTGTTCAAAATTATTTTACGGCTTAGTATTATACAACGAATTTGCCACAAAGGCAAAATTATATTTTCGTTGCATCATACATGCAGGGAATTATGTCTTCTGTCATCTGAGCCAAGCCAACTTTGCCATTCTTGCTGTTCCTGACAGGAAGGAGACAGAGAACCCTTGATATTGGCAACTGAGTTCTGTAGCCATAAGATTTTAAGCAGCAATTTAAAAAAAATTATTGTGAGTAGCCAGCCCCACATGTGATGTAAACATGCTACAGAGGTAACATAAATCAGATGTGAGAAAATCAGATAATCAGGTAATGCTCATGCAGAATTATGCCTGTGTTTGTGACAGCTGAATTCAAATCTATATGGAGACATTGCTGCATCCTATGTGTCAATATATTACAGGTGTTATACAGCACAGACATAAAATCTGTCCAATGTTGATAAGTCATGGATTCCAAGGTAGACAATGTGGTTTTGTGTAGATGAAGTATTGCTCTCATAGCCAACAAGCCACTGTCTGAATCAAGACTTTCTCATTAAATATGTCCCCAGAAAATGTTATCTGTGGGATTTATACGAGGAAAAGTATCGGGGGACATGAAATCAGACATAGGGCTTTCTTCAGAGCTATCAATGAACAGGCAATCTTCATAAAATTTGTGTCTAGGCTACCACCCATGGTTCACTTGTAGGTGACTGCCACCGTTCAGTTGTTAGAGGCTGCGTCCTCCTAGTCCCTGATTCTGAAGACACTTTAATCAAGATGAATTGGGTTACTTTAAGAAGTGTAAATAGCAAATCTTTATTCCAGGTCATTTTGACTGATGCAAATTGCAGAGTACTTGTAACAGCACTTCTCTAAGAAGATCTAATTCAGAGAATAATCTCAGGTAGAAGGAAAAGGGACAGCAGGACTAAACTGACAATGGTAACCTTTTCCTGTTAATACGGGTGAATCACAAACAGGCTGTTTGTCCACAGGATAGAGGTACCAAGGGCAAATACGCAACACTGGAAATGGGCAAATGATACTCGTTGTGACATGTTAGGAAATAAACATCAGTAGCAATGCAATTCAGAGATCAACATTCATATAAAGCTGAATAATGAGACTCAAGCAGAGGCAGATTCATGGAGAGTTCCAGTATTTTCGCCAGAATCCATATTATCTTGCTATGAGAAGATATTGCATTATCAGACACAGCCAGCTCAGCAAGATGTCAAGGGTGGAGAAAGTCATTGCCGCTTTTTCATGTGGGAGTGACAGCCATAGGTTTAACTGTACCAGATGGGCAAACCTGTGGCATCTGAGCAGTTCAAGTGTGGGTACGTTGCAGAAATTGTGATGTGAATAGCTGTGGGCAAGCTCTCCTGGTGGAAAGCCTTCTGGATATGCACCAGAAATGAGGAAATGAGCCAGCACTGACTGTTTAAGCCAGCATCAGCAGGTCTCTCAGGACTCAGCTGTCTGCTCATCCCACTCTCAGTCCACAATAAAGTGTTGTATTAAAAACTGTCTAAGGAGCACAGATATCTTCTGTCTGTTGATTTCTCTTGATTTGCCATAGGATATATACGACTTTGGACTATGGAAGATTTTTCAATATTGAGATGCTTGCAAGAAAAGATTAACATTGCCTGAACTACATAACATGCACTGTCGACCATTTACAAAATATAACATCTCTCATTGTGTTGTAATAACCAGTGTCCAACCGAAAGCAGAAATCAATGTTATAACTGTTTTTGTAGTCAGTTGTACAAATGTTGTTTCACTGAATAAAGGTAGTTAACGGACATATAAATCACTTTCACAGAAAATTCCAGTCAGAGAATTTCTGAAGAACTTCTTCATTTTCTTGTTTCCTCCCTGTAGTCTCTGCTCAAAAGTGTAGATGACCTCAACTGTTAGCAGCCCCAGAAATTCACTCTGCAGTCATGCCTCCATCTCATTGCTGTTAAGGGAAAATGCTATACTCCACTGAAAGTAAAGACTCAAAATCAAACACCCAAGATCTGTTCAGACTTTTTCCCTTTTCTTTTCCTGTAAAAAATGTTTTTTCTTCTATTTTCAAGATTTTTGAGGCTAAACTTTTATTCGTTGTAGAAAGAAACCCCAACAGTTTTACTTAAAAATACATAAAACCCCCAAACCATTGGTGAGTCAATTTGACTCACACACTTATTGCTGTTGTTGTTGTTGTTATGGAAGTATTCATCAATCTAAACTCAATTCTGAGTCAATAGAAAGTACCAAGAAAAAATGCAACTTTATAAAAAAACTTTGTAACTCAGAGAATTTAGACTTCCCAGTCAGACAGGAGGCTGTGTTCATTACATTAAAGTTTGATTCAAGTGATTTTGAGTGCTCTAAATGAGTGTCTCAAATTTTCTTGCTTTACCTGTTAGTGCTGGGGTTCATTGCACCTTAAATGTATGATGACCAAGGTTTATATCTGCTGGTGCACGGAGCCTTCCTTGTGCCCTTCTAGTGCTAAAGCATTAGCATGAGCTTGTAGCCAAATAAGGTAGATATATTACTGCTTTTGTGATGGTGAGGTTGAACTCAGATAGATTCTATCACCAAAACTTGTTTTTGATCTCCCCCTTGGAAACTAGGCAGAAAATGTTACAGAAAAAGCAGCTGCACTGAATGGCTAGGAATTACAGTTTGCACAAATTTTATTGTTTGGTTCCTTTATTACTAGTAATATTTAGTTTGGCTTTTAAACTCTTCACTGCTGCGTACTAGTATCTGAGTGGTTGTAAAAATAATCTGTGAGACACAATATAATTTTTAGGTACCTGGCTAGAGACTGATTTTTTTTTTTGGTGGTGGTGGTGGTGGTGGCTTTAGAGTTATTTGTATTTATAGTAGCCAAGAACCTAGCAATTTCTCAGAATAAACTGCATGGACCTCACTACACCCAACTGCCCATGGCTTAAGCAAAGTGTTACAGTCTTTCACTGGCATCCATAGCTGCCAGAAAATGATGATACATTGCCAGTATAATGTGCAGATGTTAGCAATCATGAATTCAGTGTTGGGCATAAAGGAATGTGGAGAGAGGAATGCCAGAGACTGGCCAGCAACATTGCATGTGGCCAGAATTTTTTACTGAGTTCACATGTGTGCTGTGATACTGTTTGTGCACCTTCTGTACAGATATATTCGAACACACTAGGGAGTAATTTCCTAATCAACTGTTACCTGATGTCCATCTGCTATCCCAAATACCATGTGTCCTCTGTAAAATTTATTAATATTTGCTTGTGTCTCATTACTTCTATTGTGTGCAGGATATATTGTTTTATAAAACAATAGACATCCATTAAAGATGGTATTCATATCACCTAGGCTTCTGAAAGTCTGCTCAGACTGCAGTATCAGTTCCCACTACAGTCAAATGAAAGTTAGGCTTCTCTAAAGGGATTTTAATCCCTCTCTGAGACAGATCTAGAACAGTGAAAGTGAACTCTTCTCTGAAGGTATTTTTTTCTTTCCTTTTAATACAGAGAGGACCAGATGCCACTGTTTTAGGTGCTGAAGTTAGATGATACTAACCTACAAGAAAGATTGATACCAATCTGACTAAATGTAGTTGTCTACAGCCTCAAGCTCTTTTTATAATCTTTCAGGAGAAATTTGTGCAATGCATCTCATTCTACAGGTCTCTACAGATCTCATTCTACAGATATATAAAATAAGAGAGCTGAATCACATACTAGAGCTATATCTTCTTCTATATTGACTATGGCAAGGTGTATAAAGTCATTACCACATTGTTGGGATGTATCCCACCACAAATAACATCCTTTACTGAAGGTTTAATAATGATATTTTTCTATAAAGACCACTTATCAGTTAGACTGATGTAGTGTGAATAAAATTACTTTTCCCTGTGCTAGACAGAAAGTACATGAAGTACTCTTCATACACACATACTCATTCCCTAGATTCTTGTTATTGCATTTAAGACAGGACATTCAGGTCCTACTCAGCCTGAAATTCACAGATAATTCCCATTGCTTTAAACTAAGCTAAGAACTCAACATCAAGTTACGAGAGAGTATCGTGTGTGCTTTCTTTTCTCTTCCAAAAGAAAAAAATATCTATGTCTATCAGTGTTCTTCACATCTTAAAAATATGAAGACCAAGGCTAAATGTACTAGTAGATTGCAGATTGTTTCTGTTTCTGTAGTAGTCCACCATTACATCGAGCTTGTGAACAGAAGCAGAAGCAGGAATCAGATCAGGAGGGGAAAGCATGCTACAGGTGAGGAAGGGTACTTTTTTGCTGGTTTCTTTTTTTTTTCAATAAATGACATCTAACTTTAAGGTAGCAAAAGTCGTATCTTGTCATTCAGTCAAACTGACTAATTTCTAGTAGTCAGCACTCAGGAACTGACATCAAAAGTCAATGTTTCATAAGCAATTCTATCAAAACAGCCATTATTTGTTCCTGTGGAAAAAGCACTTTTTCTTGAGTATGTCAAATGTGAATTTCTTATACCTGCTCTTTGCATGCATCCCCAGAGGGCATGAACTTTTAGACACCACTAGATACACCACATGGTTATGTAGCTCAACTTATTGTATCTCCTGCTTTTAACCCTTAAAACCCTCAGGGAGAAACCCAAGGCATGTTTTCAGAGCCATAATAAATCAATGAAAGATTCTCACTGGCTCTAAAAGACACTGGATAAAATCCTGTATTAACTCATATACAAAAATTCATAAAACTTAGAGAGACTGCTACATATTTCGTACTAAACTCATTGGGATAACATATCTGTTACTTAGATTGACTAAAAATAAAATAAAATAGTAACATCTCTCTTTCCTTGTCACGTTTTTCTCTTTAAGCTTACCTTCCTCCCAAAATCCAAAATGAATAAAATTAAGAGAAACTTTCTGTAGCCCAGCATTAAGGGGGATAAGAGCTAATATGTCTGTCAGCCTGGCAAGTAATAGTGGCTGCACTAGAGACGGTTGACCACCAAATGGTATCCTAGCAACATCCAGAAGCATCATTATACATAGTTTTATCCAGCCAAATTTATCCTTCTCAATTTCTTAGCTTCAAGAGAGCAGAGATGAATACAGAGCAAAGGATGAAAATGGTGCCTATAAGAAAGACAACAGGGGGTTTTAATTTAACCAGAGGTTATATGGAATGTCTGTGTAAAATGAATAAAGAGCATCACATTTTTTTGTGACAAGGAAAGATACCTACCAGTGGTAAGGCACTCTCAGACAGTTATGATTCACTTTGCTTTCAGAATACTAATCCTGTGTATGTTTTAGCTATGACTAAAATTTGCAATATGACTTCTCTTTAAATACATGTAAATGTTTCCATTTAAATGGGGAAGGGAAAAGGGAAACATATTTTAATTACTTGACATTTTTTAATCTTTTTAAAAATCTCTAGGCAAATTGACCTATAAATTTTGGATTTCAAAAACAATTATAGCTTTCATTGTTTCTAACATTAAATCTGATAATTACAGCTCCGTTAAGAAACTCTGAAAATTAAGTAGTTTCTTCTTTTTAGACCATAATTTTCCTCCTATTCTCCTGTTATATTAAGAGCTATTGATTCTATATTGTCCATATTATTTACCAATATGCATAATGATCATGACTGTAAATAACCTTGTGAAAGAGAGGATAAATGAACCTATGCACAAATTAATTACAGAATATGCCCTGTCTTCAATTTTGAGCAAAGATCAGAAAACCTGCTAAGCATCTAGACTTTATGGACCAGAAGAGCATAAATTAGAATAGTTTCACTGATCTTAGTTGAAACGAGAATGCCTGACCTCAGCTGGGCATCTGGCTGAATGCAACAAGACTACTGATAATACAGGCAAGGTTAAAGGCATATGGGGTAGTAGATTTTAGTACAAGTTACTCCTGCAAACATGACCTCAAGCAGAAGGTAAAACTGTCTCCCTTCAGCAGCAGATGTACTGTGAAGTCAGGAGTACGTTGCAGGTATCAGGACAGCGTGCCAAGCTACTGATCACTGACCATTCTTAACCTCCAGCCCAAACATCCTTGCAAAGGATGTGCACCACAGGGAATTCATTTACAAAGCTATGCTTTATGATATACTAAACATTTTTGTATACATCATAAAATCTGTGTGAAAAAGGTTTCCACATGACACTCTGTAGTAGAGGACTCTTTGGAGATTTATCTGGAGGGAAAAAAAATCACTTAAATTATACATTGTTTTAAATGACATAGTTGAAACTAGTTTCTAATCCAAAAATCAGTCTCTCCCTTAATTTGTATTTCTAATTCCTTTCAATGATCTTGTTTGGAACAGATTCTTCAGCTTTTTATCTTTTGATGACTCAAACTATTCTGGCAATCTCTAGTACCTAGTGATAGTACTTCATCGCATCAACTGATATCTTCTTTAGCTTCCAAGGAAAGAGTCTGCCCATAGGCATGTTTTAACCTACTAGAATAATTTATCCTACTCTATCCAGCTCCAAGGTTACCTTCTACTCTGCCCCCAAATGTCTTTACATTCATGTAGCCAGTCATAGGGGAAAAAAAATATAATCACCCAAACAACAGACACATTTGCTTCTTGTAATCTGGCTGCCACTATGCAGACTGTATGTTTCTGATTAGCATTCCCTGAGCAATATATCAAAAGAAGACTGGACAAGAAAGTGCCTGAGAGCTGACAGGAAAGCTGCCCTCTGTTAGCTGGCAGCCACATTGGCTGAGACCTGTAACATATGTACTGTATATTTGTCTGTGAAACAAATATATCTGAGGCTGTATCAGTAGCACAACAGACCAGACCAATTCTAAAAATGTCTTAGGTACAGTCACTAAGACAAGTTATAACTTGTTGTATACACATGAATACGTATGAAGAGATATTCCCAATTTCTCTAGTCTTCCAAAGCAAGCTTGCATCTCAAAGGTTGTGTGGATTTTCAGTGCATGTAATTTCTGCTCTAATTTATTTTGCTAGTCTGATCTTTGATAAGAGAGTATCTAAGGATGTGGCAATCTTGTTCATAAGAAAGGGAATATCATCATCAGTAAGAAGGTAAAACAACCCTCACTTTTACCTTCTTCTTGACAAAATATTATAGGGAACAGGTGAGTCTTTGGAACCATGGGAGTGCACAAATGCAAATCGATTAAACAGAAGTCATAGAAAGGAATCAGAGTAAGACTCTGCGGTTTTGTGTGATACTAAATTAATGTTCCAGAGATATTAACAACTTGGCAGCCAAGTGAGCAGAGTTACTTCAGAGAAATCATATCAAAAAGTACTAAAAAAAAACCAATCTAGCTTGGCTGATTAGTGTAGCCGTTTATGAAGGTATTATAAGACTTGTTTTCTTTTAACAATAAAAACTGGATTTAGTGACTTGGGTGATTATTTCCATTTCTAGAACTCCATGTTCACCTAACTTTCTTTTAAATTCTGATTACATTAGTGACATTAGTGAAATTCCTTTAAGAATTTGGTGCCAATTTTTAGGCACTTTGAGATTTTTTTAAGGTGGAAGAGAAACACATCTCCTTCAATATTATCTTTAATTACACATCAGGAAAAGTTTACACTTTACACATTACATACAATAAAGCAAATGTCCTATCTTCATAATATGTAAGGCTATACTATAGCTTTACAAAGTTGTTTCTTATACACATGGCTGTACAATGTCTTGTAAAAAGCAGACTAAAGTTTATAAGGACCAATTTTCACAAGAGCTTGAAGGAGGATAAAGTACCTTTGAAGTGGAATTAGGAGCCCTAACGCACTTAAAATTCTGTGAGCATCTAAAGGTTTCCGACCAAATGTTCCTAATTCAGCTAACTACATGTATGTAATAGACTAAATAATTCTTCTGAAGTAACAATAATTTTGAGACACAAAACACTGGCTTTCTTATGCATAGCAGCTTTGAACAAATAGGTGTTTCCAAATCAAGCCTAACAGAGTTGGGATTGCAGCTCTCTCCTTTTTGCAAAGGGGAGGCTGGATACAGATGTGACCTAGAAGTTTTTCAGGGAAGAAGCAGCCTTGTCTGTAAATGATGGCCAGAGTATTCATCAGAGAGGGGAGCAGAGTGTTCGTTTTTACTTGGTTGTTTCTATCCTTGCTATCCAGTGTCTGTCTAAAGTAAAATGCAGAAGCAACAGTGCTGGTACTGCAGATATGGTGGCTTAGGCATAGTTCTGAGAAGTGAAACCAGTACATTTTAAACCTCCACATTCTGATGATGGCATAAAACACGGTGTTGGATAGTTTTTCTACTAGTAAGTAGTCATGCAAGAAGGGCTGTGGAGCGGTAGATGGCTTCAGGCTCTGAATTCTACCTTCACAGAGGTATTTTGCTGCATCTCTGAAGCAATTGTTTAGATTCATGCAACAAACAGCATCAGCTGTAGCACACTATTTGATATTTCTTATTGGCCTAATTAAGCATCCCATAAGGTGGTTAACTTGAACCCTATTTGCAGGAGTAATGGGATTCCTCCCATTCTAACCATATTGTTCAATGGTCACACATTGGAACACGGTCATATTCAAGTCATTGCTATTTTGTTGGTGGTTTTTTATGTCACTGATATGTAGACTACACTTCCCACTCCAAAGTTAGCTTTCAACTATTTTTTTTTTTCTTTCCATTCACCGTTCACTCATTTCTTCACCAAGATGAATAATTTACATTCTGTAAATCTCAGTTTGATTTCCAACCTCTTGAGTAGTCCAAGTGTGAACATGAGTAGTGGGAATAGTATTCTAATAGTTATCTTAATAATGTAGAATACAGAGCCAAATTACTCCTTCTTGTATGTGAATGAGACTTCTTGTCATAGGATTATATTATTAGCTTTGACTGAAGGAAGCATTTAGTTTGAAATCTTGATCGACTGAAGTCCTACTCACATATGGCTGCACTAAGATGTGTTTTGTTGAACTACAGCCATTAAAACAAACAAGGTTTTTTCCTGCTGTAAAAATACCCTGTACTCTTTGCTATTTAGTCTTTAAGCAATTTTTGCATCTCTGCATACTTCGTCACCCTAAGGCTTTATAGTTCATATTAAAATATCATGATCTGTGATATGAAGACAGTTTATTCATGAACCATGGTGCTCTGTAGAGCTGTACCTCTTTTTTAATACTGATTATTTAAAGTTGGTTGTGAAAACTGCATTAGCGCTCACAACGAATATTAGTGGGGCCTCTCTGTAGGGGAAAAATAAAAGTCACTGCTTTAGATAGTTGATAAAACTCTAGATCAAAGAAACGATCCTGGCAAGGCTATTAAGAGCTGACCTGCAACAAGTCATGGATTAATATACTTGTCAATAAGTCAGTTATAGGCACGTGGTGTAATTTTGATTCATTCTAAGTAAACTGGACAATAGATGACATTCATTTGAGAGAATCCATGAACAACACTTCTCATAAACCTCATTTCTTCTAGCTGTCTCAACCCTATTTTTTTTCCTTTTACCTAGAAAGCGTAAATTAAAAACCTTTTTGTACTTAAAATCTGGTAGTGATGAAAAGCTGCTGAATGAAATACCATTTTAAATCTTCAAACTCATTATTTCCAAAAGATATGAAGATCACGGGCTAGACAGATGATTATCTGGATTATCTGTGAACCCGTTTTTCTGGAATTAAAGATAAACACAGCAAGAATCAAAATTTGGAAATAATTCTAAACCTAACATGAAACACTTTTCACTTTCTTTATTCAGCTTTCCCACTATTGGATGGAAGAAAGAAAAAAAAAAGAGCAGTAACTTTTCAACTTTACTTTGGAATCATCAGGGAGAAACCACTGTTTTTTTTTTAAAAAAAATCATTTATTTATTTTAAAGTAAAAATTAAGATTTCTGTGAAATAACTAGGTGGGAATTAGGCAGTAACAACTGAGATTTTAAAAGCTGTTGAACTTCTTACGGAAGAAATGGGAAATCCAGTTACAACTGAGAAAGTTGGTGTGTTTCCTTACTTTAGATTTTTAAAAGCATATTTTTCAAACTATTACAGTCTATGTTTGTAATACTACATCATGGATGATATGTGGATTTGATAGACATTATTTCTAAATGAAAAAAGTTTAGGTTTATAGCAGAAATAGATTAATTGATAATAACACTATTTGGAAGAGAAATTTATATATGTATAAAAATGTGTATGTGTAGGAACATAAGAAACCAGTAACTAATACAATTGTTAAATCTAAAGTTAATTCACAGAAATGAGTAGTGTTGTAATTTGTAAAAGGAAATTTCATTTTTCAAAAGCACTGCATTCAACTTTTATGATGTTATTTCATAATATTGTGATCAAGAAAGAATTTCATGAAAAAAATCATAAACCAGCTCATGTTAAGAGAAATCATCTCTTTAAATCAACAGTTTTTTAAGTTTTATACCCCAACTTCTTTTATGTAGTTAAGAAAAAGTGAGATTCAATATTCTTCCTGTGCAAAGAGATTAATATTTATGAAATATGACTCAGATTGAGATTTATGTATTCTTTCCACAGAAGTAGACTTACTGAATCACCATTTCTTCCCATCTGAATTGCAGGTACCTTTTGCTTGGAAGGAAACTGAATTTATAAATACATATTGTGTAGTGGGCATACTAAGGTTTAAAATACACCTGTTGATGGCTGAGTGGCAGTGAATGGCAATTATCGTGCTTCTGAGTAGATTTTCCTTCAGGAACAGTTTCTCCACTGATAATTGAATTTGAAATAACAATGACAAAAAGTTTAGAAAGTTTAATTTCAATTTATAAATTTTTCTTCTTAAGAATAGTGTTCTCATTTATAATTTTCAATGTTATTATTAAATAATAATTATTTTTGTAAATAAGTTTAGCTAAAACCAGAGGTCAACACGTAATAATGGACTTCTTAGTTCTGAAATAGGCTTTTATTTTTTTTCTTTCTGCTGATATTTTGCATGATTTTCTGTGCTTTCTCCAGTGTTTCAAATTCTTTAGCATTCATATATAAATGCCTGATCTGGTTTATATTACTACAACTTAATAAAATACCTTGGACTGTGAAAAGAGTGTTGGTGGGTATTAACAAATATTTAATAAATCACATTTTGTTTCACATTTGTTGAATTTATAAAGCTTGCTACCTGACTTATTCCTTAGTTATTTTCATTATTTATCATGTACACATACTCCTCAGAAAATCAGGAATACAGTGCAGTCCAAAACCTCTGAGTATCCAGCACCTGTGAAAATAAAGCTGAGTTAAAGCAAGATAAAGATAAGGTTTTCTGAGGATCAAAGAAATTCTAAAAAATAGTGTGATTATTTGATAACTGATGTGTAGGATATGCAAGATAGTTCTTATAAAATATGTATGGGGATAAAGTTCAGTCAGAACTCTCTATGTTAGTTTTGGTTTGATTTTTGGTGCTTTAGGGTGGTTATTTTTTTCCTAATACAAGTTTTTTCATGTATTTTAATGTTATATAACAATATTTGTCAGTGAAAGATAAGCACAGTACCGCAATTCCATGGGTAATAGTATAATTAAAGTTCATTCACTATGACTAAGTAAAAGTTAGTATAAACCAGAAATATTTGCAGTGCAAATAATCACAATACAATACAGTCCCTTGGAAAACACTGTTCTTTCCTTTGCTTTGCTTTTTAGACAATAGTAATTGTAGCTTTGAGAATCCTAATATTTTTTTTTTCACACAATATTGTGTGTTGCCATGGCCAACTGGTAGGAATCAACAGTAAAAAAGGAAATTGAAGTTGTCATCCTGAACACCATATCAGTATTTCAATTAGCTCTGAAATATTGTGAGTCAGGATGCATCTGTCTATAATTGGCAGTGCATTTAGAATATTTCAGCATCTAACTCTTTCAAGGTGTCTGCATATATAACATGGTTATTTTATACCACTTTCTGTCTGTAAGTGGGCACTTATTTTCTGGAGAGTTAATGTATTTGAAATTTTAATTGAATGTCCCCTCATTTTTTTTTTAAGGACATTCTAGTTAAAAATATATATTAGATCACTGAATAATAAAAAAGTAACTTTTTTCTTCTATCTTTTTTCAGAATCATGTTTTTCTTTAGAGTTTTTTTCTTCCCTTCATCATTGAAACATTTTAGTGATAAAGTAATGCTTTTGTGTCATAAAGTGCAATGCAAATGAGAGCGAAAATTAGAGATTTTTAGGCAAAATTAGGCAATAAATCAAAATGGGATATCTAAATATTTTGCCTCAGTGAGTAGAACATTAAGGCAAAGAATATTTGTGACCTATTAAAATTGCCTACATGCCACAGCTTTTCTAGTCAGTGGTGTAACACTGACCCACATGCAGAACAAATTGCTTTGGAAGGGCTTGAGTTTGAATAAACAATCTAGAATGAATTCCCCAGATTCAGAGGCGAGAGGCTGGTTTCTCCCACAACAGAAAACATCAGTTACAAATGGAGAATCTTCAGCTACTGTCAGTAGCTGATATGTCACTTGATTATTGACAGTCATAGAATTGAAACATGGTAAAAAAAACTTTTTGAAACAATCATTTTGTTAAAAACATCCACAAAATTCTACAAAAATGAATTTTCAAATGGAAAAAACCCAAGAGCCCGAAGGGCAGAAACAACACTGAAAATGGTTTTTCACTAGAATTTTCCTCATTAATCCACATGAACTTTCATCTTATTCCTTCCTTGTTCCTGATAAGATTAACCAGAAAATATGTCTCCATTTGCTTTATAACTTGAAGGTTTCAGATTTTAGTGTAATTTCACATTTAAATAAAAGTGATAGTTTCCAAACTTTACATATTTTAACATAAAGTGGTGAAAGTGAATAGTTAAACCACATGATGTTCTGTAATTGTTTCACTCCATAAATTTATATTCCTTTAAAGATACTAGTAATTAAGGGTCTCATTCAAGATGTAGAAGCTAAACTTTTAGAAACAATTTAAACATGAATTTGCTGTACCCTGATGTTTTGGTTATTCAGTTAGACATTTTTATTTTTTTTTCTGAATCCAAAACATATTCCAGCTTACATTAAATGTATGAAAGCAGTTGTGGTTTGGAGGAAAACAATAGCTTCTAATGAAAAGGTTACGTTTGAAACTGCTGATTGCTTACAAGTCTTAATTTCTGAGAAAGTCTGCATTTTCAATACTCAAGCCAAGCCACTTTCTAAACTATGAACATGAGATTGCAAAGTTAAAAACAGAATAGCAGGAAGATGTTATTTCGGACCAATAGCTCTTCACAGCCTGATGATGATCATGTGATTGTGGAAAAAAAATATTTAACTCAGTGTCACTAGTTAAAGTCTGAAATACTTCAAGATTGTTTATGTGTGGAATTTCTTTAGCAATCTATTTCCTATTCAAAATTCTTCTTCCAAAATTCCTCATAGGAAAATTATCCCTTGGAATACATGAAATAAGGTGAAGAATTTGGGTATTTAAACTGTCTGAAAAACAATCTCAATCATTTATTTACTGCATTTAGAAAGCTATCTCTGACTATCATAATAGACATTTTGTGTCTGAATGTTATTGATTATTTGATCAATACTTAGCAAATTAATCTTCCCAACACCCATTTTTGCAGTAAATGCGACAGAGAATTCTTCTAGATGAAACAGCAAATAATCTCATTGCTGTTGTATCAGATAAATAAATGGATACATAGGCTGTAATTTTCTTTGCCAGAGGAGTGAATTGAGCTCATGTGGAATCCTAAGTGTTACAAAGTGAAAAAAAAAAAGAGGATTTTTTTTACCATCATTCATTAGTTGTATCAAAAACGAAACAAATAAAACCCCCCAAAAGAACAAGAGAAGAAAACATGAAAAAAAAAAAAGAAAAAAAAAAGAAAGAAAAATAACAGAAAAAGAGCAGCAACAACAGCATTTTGAGGCAATCAGAACCATCTTAATTCATAGTGGATATATTCTCAGAAAATCCAGCAGAGAAGATTCAAAAGAGGATTTAGGTAGAGAAATACGTAATTTCAAAATTCCAGGATATCATGATACCAGTGAACAAAAAGATAAAGTAATGAAGATTTTCAGTGCCACAATTTAGATTTTTAATGTGTTTTAATAGCCATTGCTTCTGCATACGTTCCAAATTCCTATTCTGAATTTAGCTTATAGAAATTTATACAATGTGTCTATGTTGACATAATGTGTCAGTGTCACAGCTGGATATGCTTTTTTCTAGCCCTGTATGTTATTTTCTATGCCATGACACAGAGGAGGAGAAACAGTATTAGGGATTATTTTTTTTCCTCCTTTCTCTCTATAAATTATCATATTCCCTTATAGTATTGCTAGAGCAATTCATATAATTGAATGTCTCAGTAAATTGCTGCAATTTCAGTTTTACTCTTGGATCACATAGTTGCAGGACCTGTCCAGTTTAGACAAATCATTAATACACTTTTAAGCCTCTTGAAGAGAACTGAAAAGATGTGTATATCTTCAAAGAGGCAGCAAAAAGACACTTGGTGTAAATTTGGACATACTCTTAATTCTAGCTGGTTTTAATTTTGGAATAATTCTTAAAGCGAGATATTCTTCTCCTAGTTATATACGTATTTATTGTAATGAAAGTAGTAGAACTTGCACTGATTCATTTGAAAGCAGGGTTTTTTTAATTCACACTGTACAAACACCCACAGAGGAGTCAAATTATTCATACCTCTCACTAGTAGTAATTAGGTATATTGTCTGCTTAATGCAAACATACTTAACTGTATGAGCTGGAAATAAACAGTCAAATGTTAATCAGTTTTCAAACCTGTCTAGTGTGGAATTCCTCTTTTCTTTACACAATACAGAAGGTTAAAAAAAATCCACATTCTTACTAAGAAATCTGCCTATTAAAACACTATGCAAACATCTTTTATTTAGCCTCATTTTTTACTTCAGTCTCATTAATAAGGTCATCACTCTATGAGGCTGGCATGTCTTCAAACACAGAAAAGTTTATTTTTTCCAGCATGTAAATTTTTATCCCCTTTTCAGAAAGAATAACTTCATAGAAGATAGAAACCAAATATTTTCATTAGAAAAAGGATCATAAAATGAATCATAGAATGGCCTGGGCTGGAAGGGACCTTAGAGATCATTTAATCCAACCTCCCTGTCATGGGCAGGGATGCCTCTCAACTAGAGCAGGCAGTACATGAGGACCAAACAGGAAGTTACCTATTTTACCCTCAGATATTTTTTTTTTTTTTTAAAAAAAAAGAAGATAAAACCTGAGAAAAATGAAAAGCGCAGAACTGTTTCCAAAGAAAAAATTATAGACCTCATTACTCAAGCAATAAAATGGATCCATATTTTACCTTGCTCAAGACTTCTGGCCATGGAAATATGTCTGGAGCTTGATTCTGCTATATGATGTTTTCCAATATTTCTGTGAGAAGTATAATGGACCTCTGTGGTTTCCCATGCCACAAAACCCACAGATCTATGGCAACATGGAGAAGCTACAAAGCTGTGGACACCACTTGTCTCAAAGATGTCCATTTACCCCACACAGTCTTTCATCTACTTAAGTTTACCTATTGAAAACAAGGTCTCAGATTCTGGTTTTCTCTCTAGCAGGTTTGTTGTAAAGAGATATAAACCATCATAGCATAGTATCTCTTACATACTACTTTTGTATCAGTACACTAAAGCCACCAGTGTTGTTGTATTCTATCTGAAACATCTATTATTCACTATCTTTAGTGCACACACAGTAGAACTGAACACAAACTCTGGATATTTCCCAGTTATCAGGCTCATCTCGCATTGGCTGGAGAATATGAGAACCGTCCATATAGCATATAGTCCTCCATCTCAATGACTGTCCAAGTACAAGTTGAATAAAGGTTGGAATACAGTTGAGTCACATTTTAGCAATTCAGGAACTGTATTTAGTGTTCTGGACATGCTCTTTGACCATTAGAATCCTAAATTAAGGACTAACTGTCATTAATGCCTCTTGCCAAGCTTTGTAATTCAAAAGTAACTGAAGAACTGGTCTTCAAGTCAAGAAGATAAATTCAATATCTTTCGTTTCCTTCAAATTACACTCTGATAATTACTGCAAGTTATTCAGGGGCAGTTTGTCATATTGATACCACAGGTTTGTAAAAAGTATTTTACACTGACTGTAGTATTCTAACTGTAAGCAGTACTTTATTTTCAATGTCTTAGATTTTGTAACTCATTATAAACAATAAACACACACACACACACACAAAAAAAAAGAGAAGAGTAAAATTCTGAGTATTAACATCAAAAACGATTAAACCAATGAAAAATGAACATGCACAGGGATCAAAATTTTTATGAATGTATACCTGCAAATTGTCATGGTTTTAGCCCACTCAGCCAGCGGTGAAGAACCACGTAGCCACTTGTTCATTCCTAGACCCCTCCTTTTTGGAACATGGAGGAGAAAATTCAACAAAAAGCTTGAAGATAGAGGTTAAGGACAGGAAGGGCTCACTCACCACTTAGAGTCATGGGCAAAGAATACAGTAGACTTGGGAAGCAAACTTCAGTTTAGTTTAGACTATGGACGATAGAACCATCATCAGTTTAAACAATAAATTAGATCAGAGTGGGACAGTGAGAAAATAAATACATTCAGATCTTAACACACCTTTCCCCCACTCATCCCTTGTTTCTGGCTACGTCCTGCCCCCATGACGGTGCAGGAGATGGGATTTGCGGTCTGTCACGCATTGTTCATGCTGCTCCTTCCTTCTCTGGGAGACAACTCCTTGAAGTCTTCCCCTGCTCCAAAATTGTGTTCCTCTCACAGGAGACAGTCCTTTTTGAGCCTTTTCAGTGTGACTTTTCCTCAACTGTGGGTCCCTCCCATGAGCTACAGGCCTTCCAGTGATGATTTGCTCCAGCGAGGACTTCCCTCAGAATCACAGCATGCTTTGGGTATGGTCCTCTGCTCTGGCACAGGGTCCTCCACATGCTGCTGCTGCATCTTGCATCCTTCACTGCTGTTGATCTCCTCAGTCTACAGGGTCTCATCCTGCCATTCTACCACGGACCTCAGGGAAATCTCTGCTCTGGTGCCTTTCTACCCCTCCTTCCTCACCTACATTGGTGACCACACAATTGATCTTCTCACTTCCACCTCCTCTCCAAAATAAATCACTCCCCGACACAAAGGAATGGAAATCACCTAACATATTTCCTCTCTTAAATACATTGATCTCAGAGGTGCCACTGGTTTGGCTTTGGGCAGAGACAAGTTACAGGAGGCTCTGGAAGCTTTGCACAGGATCCACCCTTGTAGCCTCCAGCTACAAAAAAAAACCCTTCCACACACAAACCCATCACAAATATAGAAAGAAAAGTGTTTATACTACCAAGGAAATTCTCTTCCTACTAAACCAAGGGAAATTATTTTCTGGCATCTCTTTCTTTTAAATACTATTCCTTAAATAAAATAAGTATTATATTAGTGAAATATTGCAGTCTCCAAGGATTATCCTGGCAGGTTCTTCACAGAACAATCCCCAAAACTCAGTAGCCTACTTTAGTTTTAGGCAGCTAATTAAAGCAATGAATTTAGCAGTGTACATTCCTTCTACATTCAGTGGAGAAAACGAGATCATAGTAGGCTGAATAACCTCTGCAAGGGACATATTTTCTTTCTCCATTAAACACATTGACCATAGAATGGGAATTTTTCTTTCTTAAATAGTTCTTTTGGGTGTTTAATGTTAACCATGATGTTCACACACAAGCAACAAAATAGTGGGCATGGTACAAAGATCCACTCTCAATAAAAAGCTCTTAGACTGTATCATCTCACTTGCTTGGTTTTTTTTTTAAATGCTTTTTACTAAAACTGCATCTTTTTCCTACCTGCTAAGAAGTCTTTCTGGTTATATGTCCAAACTGTAGGGACAGTTAAAACACAGAGAAAAAAATGGTTAGAATCATGTGTTAGTTACCTTGGTGACATCAAGAACAAAGAAATAAATAAAAATTCTTTACAGGTTCTACTCAACCCAGCTAAAATCCTTTCTGTAACAATGCTTCCAGGTGTTTTTATCACTACAGAGCTTTCTGTTGGCTAAACAGGCTGTTTAAGTAAATGTCCTATTGTATTTGTGTTGCTATAAACAAAAAAAAATCTTCTAACTTCTCCCTAGGATTATTTCTACTAATGAAAACCTGAAAATTTTTCCCTTAAAAAATTATATTAGGAATTTAACATTATTAACTAAGACTCAAAATGCTGTCAAACAGTAATAATTTATATGGATTGAGTTACATATAATCTATGTTGTATGACTCGGAAACTTTTACTAATTAACCATATGCAGGTATTTTCATAGAATCATAGCATGGTTTGAGTTGCAAGGTATCTTTAAAGATGACCTAGTCTAACCCCCCTGCCATAGGCAGGGATACCTTCCACTAGACCAGGTTGCTTAAAGGCCCATCCAACCCGACCTTGAACTTCCAGGGAGAGGACATCCACAACTTCTCTGGGAAACTTGTTCCAGTCTCTCACCTTCCTCATAGTAGAGAATTTTTTCCTAATATTTAATGTCTCTTTCAGCTTGAAAACATTACCCTTTGTCCTATCACTACACTTCCTGATAAAGAATCCCTCCCCTTCTTTCCTGTAGGCCCCCTATAAGTACTAGAAAGCCACTGTAAGGTCTCCCCGGAGCCTTCTTTTCTCCGGGCTGAACAGCCCTAACCTTGTCAGCCTGTCATCATAGGCAAGGGTATCCAGCCAAACGATCATCTTTGTGGCTCTCCTCTGGATTCTCTCCAACAGGTTCATTTCCTTTTCATGTTGGAGGCTCCAGAGCAGAACATAGTACTTCAGGTAGAGGCTCACAAAAGCAGAGTAGAGGGGGAAAATCACCTCTCTTGACCTGCTGGCCGTGCTTCTTTTGAAGCATCCCAGGTGGTGATTTGTTTTCTGGGTTGCAAGCACACATTGCTGGCTCACATTCAGGTTTTTGTCCACCAACACCCCCAAGTCCTTCTCCCCAGGGATATTCTCAATTCACTCATTGACAAGCCTATATTTTTGCTTGGGATTGTCCCAGTCCAGGTGCAGGACTTTACACTTAGTCTTCTTGAACTTCATGAGTTTTGCATGGGCCTACCTCTCAAGCCTGTCAAGTTTTTTTCTGGATGGCATCCCTTCTCTCCTGTTTACTTCATTGGATAGCTTGGTGTCATCAGCAGACTTGCTAAGGGTACACTCAATCCTGATGTCTGACAAAGATGTTAATATTATTTTTTTTATTAGAAAACTTCAGAAAAATCTTGTCTAGATTCCATGGTTAAGGCAAAAGCTCCTAAACTGTTGGAAAATGAAGAACTCGTAGGGGCAGGGTTTTTTCACTGTGTAGTATGTGGACAGAGTCCTTACCTAGGAGGCCAAAACTCAATGCATTTGGTCCAATTCTGACAGAGCAGATTTGTATTTATGATTTTGTGATATAGCATTTAAATGGGAATTTACAACACACTCTGGATAAAAAACTTTTTAATACTTTTTGAATACCCAGATCCTTCCTGAAACTGAAACACTATTCAGTCGAGAAAGAAACATCATTGAACCATGAGCCCAGCCAGCAAAATTGATCCTGACTCTGTAGCCCAATTTTTACACATTTAATTGAGAGTGGAGACCTGAGGTTTCCCCTGTATTTGGCTGTACCTTTGTTTCTGAAATGCATAGAGCAGAAGAGTTTCACACATAATAAACATTTCAGTGGATTTTACATCAGGCAGGATCTAGTTTTGTGGTACGGAACAAATATTCATGAGCTATTCTCCAGTAGTTCATTTCCAAAGCAGTTTAACCCCAAAATTAATCTAGATCCTGAACTATATGACACTGTATAATACATCCTAATGTGTGGCAAGTGGGAAAATTAAACCAAAAACATTCCTGATCTGGATTAAAACAGTAGTGGAGAAGATTATTTGTATTTTCATAATAAACATTTAATGATTTAAAAAAAAAAGGAAAAAGATAAACAATCGAAGGGACAAATGTCATGATGTTTTTCCAAGATTTAGTAGAGAAAGCTGCTTCAGAGAGTGAAACTTCTTCACAGAGATACTCACCTGCTGTTTTGAGTGACACACGCATCCATGTAGATCAGTATGTTCTACTACTTAACAGGCTACTGACTGTATAAGCACTATATAAGATATTCTGTACAGGGCTTTTGAAACATAGGTGCCCACTCAGCCTGGAACTCCAGACCTTCAAACAGCTGTCTGATTTTAGAGTATTGAAGAGCTTGACATCATAATGCCTTAGTTAAATATCTACTTTAACACACTACCTTATATGTATGAACGACCCACAAAATCAAGTCTCCCACCGAAATTTCAGCAAGAGAGTTTTGCAGTACCTGATGACTAACAGTATGGCACAGTCAGCTAAAAAGTACAGGCTTTTCTGTGCATAGACCCTGGCAAAGTTGTGCTGAGGCCTTCTTTAAAAGCAGTCATCTACGACACAAGTTGCTGCAAAAGTAACAGCAGATAAAACACATTTCTCTAATATAGCCTACAGGTCACAGAGGTATTGAATATGAACAGAGACTATTAGTTGAGGCTTCTTGTTTTGTAAATTATTCATATTCCAATTTTAAGAGATTTTTTTAATGTTATTGAAATCTTCCGGCTCTGGAGAAAGTTTCATAACACCATAAGTTAATATACTTGCCTGTCATCTTCATAAGGCCTGATTTTAATTTTGGCTTGGGTCACAAGTGAAATTAGCTTAATGGTCTTAAATTAGTCCTTAGTAGGCACTTGTCCATATCACAAAACTACTGTTATACATAATTTGGCAGTACAGTGTGATTGTACAGTACTATCCTCCAAGGAACCAAGCGATGTAATAGAAGGGACATTCCAAAGCAGATTTGCTTTTGGCTATGGTATCTGGATCAAACCAAAGTAAATGATGTCTTACTTTTATGAGAATCATTATTCAGCAAATTAGTTAACACAGTGAAATTGTGCAAATAAATGTCATGTCACCTTTCAATAGATTGAATGACAGGAAAATGCAGTTTTACAGCATTATGCCATTTTGGACACTGACAGTCCAAGACACACTTTGATTCATCTTATTTATGGCAAAGGATAAAAATCGCTCTAAGTAGCAATTGTATGGAAAATCAACACTTTTTGTTTGCTTGTTTGTTTTGAAGTTTGATGATAATTAGAACATAAAACAATCAGGCCAGCCGTAATTAGAGGTTCAAATGAAAACAACATCATCAACATTATTCAACTACAGATAGCTAAATTCAATTAAATAATTTGCTGACTTTCATGTGACTATCTTTAACTAGCATAGTAATGAAAAAGGAAAAAGGGGAAAAAAAAGAAAAAAATGGTAAATCAATTAACTGGTGTAAATTATTACACTACTTGTGCTAATAGTGTAAGGAATGTGGTAAACGTCTGGTATTGCATTTTCTACGTTTGAAACTATGAGTCACTTAAAATTCACTAACTTAAAAGTAATCAAGAGTAAAAATAAAAAAGAAGTAGTATTTCTGCTTACATAAGCAAATGGACACTCTTAATTGAACTGAGCATTTATAGGATAATAGTCTAGTTGTTCAGCAGTTCCACAAAAGATGCTTCAGTAAAATTAGTTCATTAGTAGTGTAAGAGATAGAAGACAGCACAGGAATATAAAGTCATACTTGGTCTGGAGAGAGCTTCAGAAAAGTCATCCCATCTTCTTTAATATCTATCCCTAGTTATAAAAAGTATTTGACAAGATCAGATCCTTCAGATTCATACATAAGTGAAAATGTAAGGTTTGCCTCACAACTGCTTTTGTTCTGCTTCTACAACATAGAGATGAGTCCTGGTACACAAGCATACATACAAATACATGTCTATATATACATGCACATTATACAAACATGTAGAATTAAACCTAATTACTTCGGTGAGGAAATATTCCCTCAGTAAGGATTGTCATGGTTTGAACCCATCTGGCAGCCAAGCCTCACAGTCTCTCACTGACCCTTCTCAGGGGAACAGGGAAGAAAACTGAAGGGGTAGAGAGATTCATAGTTTGGGATACAATCAATTTAATAATTGAAATAAAATAAGAATAAAATAATTATGATGATGATAATAGAAAAAAATAGAATACTATTAATACAATGAGTGATGCACAATTCAATTTTTCACCACCTGCCTACTGAGTTTCAGCCTGTTCCCAGCTAACAATCCCAGAGGAGAAAATCCCCAAATTGCAGTCCTGGAATAGAGAGAGAGACAGCCCCATGGCTAACCATCCTCTATACACTAACTGTGACAATGTATGATATTAAATATTCCATTGGCCAATTTGGGTCTGTTGTTGTGGCTATGGTCTGGTTTCTAGAGCACTTGTACACTAGCAAGTTATGTTGAATATACTGAATTCAGTATATTACCAACATTCGTATACTAAATCCCATACTGAATCCAAAATACAACACTACTTTAGCTACTAAGAAGCAGGCTACTAAAAAGAAGGGGAAAAAAAACAGCTTTATCACACCTGAAATCAGAACTATATTTAACAGATTGAATATTTGAAAAGTAAAATTTGAAGATCACGTCCTTGCCCTTTGTGTGGCTAAAGACTGTTTTTTGGATTTTTTTTAAATATTTTGGTTTATTAAACTTTTAAGTGGAAGAAAACCCACAGCTACATAGTGGAACATAAAAAAATAACCACAAGCACTGAATAATTAAGAAATCAATAAACAATTTAGCATTCCTTTATGTTCAAATGACCTTCCTGAATTAGAAGCTAAGACAGTGGATACAATATGAAATCTTTAGCCAGCTAATGTACCAAGTAAATTTGTGTAGGCTGGTAAATTTTGATTTAACTCTCTTAACTGTTTTGATAGGTGAACTCTAAAGACCATTGAATCAGTCAGATATTAGTTCAGCAACAGCCAAATAAAAGGCAACACTTAGAAAGTAATACACATGCAGAGAGAGTATCAGTGAGTTGTGGGAGGTGGATGGCAAAAGGATACTCCTTCTTTCCAAAATCTGTTATATAACCTCCTACTGCTGAAGACTGAGGTCAGGCAAAGCCTAAGAAAAGCCAGCAATACTTTTTCTCTTTTTTTCTTTTTTTTTATTAATGGAAATATTGTCTAGTTCAGAGTTCATGTGAACAGAGAGAAAATTCTTACATATCTGGGCCTGAGAAAGGCAAGAAAGAACATGATGATCACCACCTTTGTCCTGCAGAAAGAACAGACTAGACTCACTGGGGCCTGGGAAGGACTCAAACACAGAGTTATGGCTGGAGAGGATGGAAGGGGAGCTTAAAGGTTCTTTTTTGTGACAAACCATACTTTTCATCAGAGGAACTTTATATGCAGCAGTACGTTGTAGATAGATACATATACAACAGTTGGAATCTGATTTTTGTGAGTGGGGTTAAAAATGTCTGCCTCTGCCTAATAAATCTTCTCCTTTCACACCGTGTACCTGCAGCAATCTTGTTAGGGTCACTCTGTGGACCGACCTTCTGCCTTCTCACTTATGTATTCCAGCCCAAATCTAACTCTTCTGTAGCTGGACATAATATTAAAGATTCAGCTCAAGGACTCTGAGGCTCTCTGAATTGCTGAGTGCCTTTGGCAGGCTGGTACTCTCGGTTCTTCAGAGAAAAACTCAGCTCCCCCATGAGTATAAATAAAATCACCCAAAATGCCTCACCATGTATACAGAAGTCTGTAATTCACTCTGTGTATCAGCTCTTTAAATGAGTCGGTGCTCCTCATACACAAAAATAATCTTTCTGAGGTGGTGACAACAGATTTTTCCAAGATAAAGGGTAGCACTGAGAATCTGTGTTCACCTTTTATCTGCCCTCTTCGTGCCGGTTGTGTTGATGAGGTCTACAAAGCAGCTTGAATTGAAAGTCAGCTTGATAATTTGTACCTTGCTCTCTTACCTATCATTATAGTTCATCATTATCTTCTAAAAGATTTTCCATTGCTTCTGAAACAAGTGAAGTCAGCACTCTCTCTCTCCTTGGGAAGCAGTACAGCTGTCAGTATGCCAATCTACTCACAACGTTACATCCATTTAGCAGTTTGGAGGAAGAACTAAATGGATTTAGCCGTACTTGGTCAAATTGAAGTTTATTTTATGTTAATTCAAATCATTAAGAACTCAAGCAATAAATAAGTAAATGGAAAATATCACTAACACGTGATGCTGTATGAAATGAATAACAAGGATTATCACGAATTCTAAGGATGTTACTTTCATTATCAGCTCTAGGAGTACTGAGGATTATCCTTTTCTTTTTTTTTTCCCTTATCAAGCAAATGAAATATTTTATCACATAGGATATTTCAGACAGTAGAGCAAACAGAGGTAAAATGGATTACCTACAATGTACCTGCTTGGCCTAGGAAGTCTGAGTACAAAATGTGGCTGTGAGCTACTCATTACTGAGAACTTCCTAACGTTTCATTGATTATATAATCAATTTCAATAGAGATTGCATAAGTAATATGCCCCCAAACCTACATGCCGTTTACGCCTTTTATTCAGTATCTTTTAAAATTAAACCAAATATTAATATAAGTCATAAATCAAGAACTCAGAAGTCAATAATTCTCTGTGCATTGCAGAGAAATAGATTGTGTTAAGTTACTAAGAGCTTTAAGCTTAAAACTGACGTCTTCTTGAAGCTTGCTTAAGAATTATTGTGAATTTATTTAAACTCAAGTTCAATGCAGGGATTATCAGTCTTCTGTGGAAAGAAATCCTTTCATTCTTACATTTGTCCCCCAAAACATGAGAATTTCAGCAACATATCAAAATAAACTTGATGTAAATAGCAAAGTTTGTCATGCATTAGATGCAATAACTAGAGAGACATGCCTGTGAAAATTGGCCAGCAGTTATTTCCAACTAGGCTCAGAATGAAAATCCCAACAGTAGTGCAAGTGTATGAGCTGTGTACTCAGCAGTCAGTTCATAAACAATCTGCTTTGTTGGCAGTATAAGTAAGAGCATAACAATAAAAAAAAGAAAGTATAACAAAGCCAGACTGCAGTGGAAGATGAGCTTCTGACTTCGCAGCATTTGGGCAGAACAGTGTAAACATCAATGCTCCAGCCTCTGTTCACTATCAGAAATTTCCATCCTTGTCCCTACCTTATATTTCCACCTTTTGACCAAATAATGAGGTTGACTGGAGCAAATTACATTTGATGGAGAATTTTCTTTGACTTTGGAAAATACAGAAAAGGTTATATTATCTGCCATGACCCTTAGAAATCTTTGAATTTGGCTTTTGACATAAACTCTTTGATACCAAAAAGTAACACATTAGGAGCACTGATGAATATGAAAATAATGGTATAGGTTAGTAGTGTTATTAAGCAAAACATTGGCAGGTGCTAATTAGATCTGTGATGACATTTTCTACACTGATGAGTTCCAACTCCCATGAAACAAATGTCCATGGATTTTGTTAGAGCGTTCACTGTTGGTGTCCAGCTCTCTCTCCTTGCTTGCCAAAACACTCAACACATCTTCTACCACAGCTCAGCTGTATTTGTGTGAACAGACCCGATTATCATTTTCCCAACAGGTGACTGAACCTGGAAGATCCAAATCAAGAATTTCTTTAGATTTTGAGCATGACAGCCAGCCAGTCTCCATCTTATTCATAAATCTTTGTACGTTATTTTGCTCATTGCTATTCCATTGTCTTATGTTTCTAGGACAAACACCTAGATGGTAGCTCTGCATTGGCCACTTCCACTCAGCTGTTATGGCTTGTAAGCTAAATCTGATATTACCATGTTTGGTTTTATGAAAGAAGTCAAAAAGGTGAAAGTTTCATATTTCCACTAAAGTATTCTTTCTTCTCTCAGTCACTGTTCTGCTTACTTTAAGTGTAAAAGATTACATAAAGAAGTACTGGAGGTCTAGCAATGAAGTTATAAAATACAGAATCAATTAATATTTTAAGAAATAAATCATGATGTATATTGATACTAGCAATGTTAGCACAGGTTTTGAGGGCTATGAAAATTGTTCGGACTTTTTCAGATACACCTAGTTATAGCAGGCAATATCTTTGTTACCAGATCTTTGGACTAGGATTTCTGCCGTACAAATATATTGGAATAGCCTGTTTGCTGTAAGAGGATTAAAGACAGAGATTTCTGCTCTTATGGTATTTAGCACTTACGGTATGTGTGGCATTTAGGTATTCTAAATCTGAACTCCTGTGCAGCAAGATGATGGACATCTCTTCTTAGGTGGCTCAAAATTTCTAATACAGAGTAGTTTCATTTCAATGAACTCATTGTTCATTTTTAAGTTAAGAACTTTTGGCATAATTCACAACCACATTTAGATATAAACCAGGGCTTAAATAATGAAAAGTCAAAGAAAAACATGATCTGTTAATAGCAACAAAATGAATTTGCCATGTCTCTTCATGAAAATGAAGAAAAGCTGCAAATTGCTTTCTGGTCTGTTCAACAAACTCATTACAATCAACCATACTACTCACTTCTGGCAGGAAGCAAGACAGACTAATGAAATATTGTGCCCCACACAGACAGAACTTTTGCAGAAACCCAGCGGAGAGAAGGGAGACTAGAAGGACATCACTGATAGCTGTCAAGACTACTGGTTCTGCCATAAGACTAGAGAACAAAAAAAGAGGTGCGAAGGATTTTCAGTATAAGGTACTCATTTAACAATTGTAGCAAAGAGCAATTCTCATTCACGTCATCTGCTTCTGCTGTGAGAGAGGCTCTGAGAGTGCAGCCATGGGGAGGCATGTTTTGATCAAGTCCACCGCTTTCCCTTTCAAAGCAAATGAGATAATGTGGCTGTCAAACAGCACCTTTTAATCAGATCAGTGGGATTCCATGGAAATGAAGTACAATACATCTGCAAGTCAGTATTCCCCTAAAACAGGTGTACACTTCTCCCTTTGAAATTGTGAACACAGCTCTCATCCCTGTATCCCCAACTCAGCTTCAGCAGAACAGTGTTCAGCATTGCCTCTTAGTTTTTGCCCTTTTGTCACATTTTCTTTCTGTACAAAGGAGATTTATATATGTGCCAAAAATAACTTTAACTAGTATAACTCAAATGAGTTTGTGGTATTTTTCGCAAAAGGGGAAAGCAAGTTGAGAGTTAAATCAATTCGTTGCCTCATTTGCCCTTTTAGTGAGGTTCACCTTTATACCTGAACTTAAAACATGTTAGACCACTGTGTTATCAAGTAGATGATGTTCAAAAGCAGATATTTAGGAAAAAAAAATTGGCCGGTGGGTTGATGTTAACCCCTACTAACATAGGCTTATACTCCTTGTTGTTAGTTGGTAAATGTTAGCTATGTTTCTCTCCTCTCTTTCATGCATAACAGATTAATTAGCTGTAGCTGATGCAGTTGTGGACAGTGTAATAATCACAGAAAACAGCACACAGCTTCTGGAAGTCTGCCTAGAAATAAGAAAGTAGTAGTTACTGAGAGAAAACAGAGAAAAAAGCAGACATATCTATTAGACTGAACGCAACCCAGAAGGAAAGGAAAAATGGTCACACTGTGTTTCTCTTTTAGAGCTGATTTTTGAGATTCCCTTTTAGCAAATGGAAGCAGGATGGATTTTTCAGATATTATGGTGACATGAACACCTCTTCTGCTGGTATGTCTTGTACAAGGAGATTTCACATGATCTATCTCTCTGCGTGTGCAGAGTGTGGCTTATGGCACAACTGGTGATTTCTGCAGTCATCCAGGTATGAAGTACAAGACTAGCACTGGCAACTACGATTGTAGAATCACAAGAGTAGGGTTAATGGTTGGACCTCATGATCCCAAGGTTCTTTTCCAACCTCAGTGATTCTATGATTCTATGATGTCAGACAGGCAATAAAAAGCAGTGGAAGAACCACTTGCGAAGGTGTTGGCACAAATGCTCCTGGACATTGTTCCCAGGGACATGCTGAAGGAGCTGGGGACTGGGCAGATCCAGCTAAGCTCTTCCTGAGGCCCACGCTGCCAGAGAGGTTTGAGTTCCTCTGGAATTGCCCCTGGCCATGGGACTGAGCAGAGGGGAAGATCCTTGAGCAGTGTGCCTTCAGTGCCTTTTCTCCAGCGTCTGCACCCATCTTTCTCCTGAGATAAACCAGGAATAGTTGAGTACTGGGGAAAAATTGTCATCTTCTGTTGCCCTCAGAAAACATCAGTGGCCAAGCAGAGACTGGTTACACGTTGTCCTCAGGGCAGCTGAATGCCTGGGGCGACATCTATGCCCTCATCGCTCACTTGCCTCCCTGTGCCACTCCCTCTGGATGTCCTAAGGTGCTGCAGGTGCTATTGCTTCTGTATCCTTGCTTTGTGTCACATCCTGCCCTTCCACCACCTGCTGGCCAGGTACCTGGTTCACAACGAAGGCCTTGACCACAACCTTCCTCATGATGTACTACTTTGTGACCATCAGTGTCATGGTGCAGGCTGTGGGGCTGTGTGGGTCAGGGGCCTGGCTCTCTGCCTCTGCTGCTGTGACCTGGTCACCAAAGATGGAGAAGCTGGTGCCTTCACCTCCTTTTGGGTTGTGGGAATGAGACACTCTTCCTTGGCATCCCTGACCAGGGCAGAAGCTGACAGCTCAGCATCTGTGGGATCCGCCGGGGCAGGAGATGCACTTTGGAGGTCACCAGCTGCCTCTCCTGCTTCCTCTGTGTCAGTGCTGTTTCTGGGCAAACTAGGGTCCTGCTGGGGGCCAGCGTGGAGGTCCAGGACGAGCTCAGGGACCGAAGGGTTGACCCAGATGTTGCAGACCTTGTCTTTCACTTGGGACAAGTCCTCGCCCGTCTCATCATCCCACTCCTCCTGCTTGTATCTCATCATTGAGTCATCCGTGGCCCCTTGTCCCTGGTGCCCTGCCCCATGGTTGTCGGTTGCCACTGGCTGCATTGCTGGTGGTCACTTTCCCACCCCTGGCAGAAGGCGCAGAGTGGGCTGCCTGCAGAAGAAGCAGCTTGAGGCAGGTGCTGGCAGCTCCTGGTAGCCGAGCTGCTGTGAGTGAAGCCCTAATCCTAACCCTAACCCATCTCCTCCCGCATTTTCCTTCTTTGGTGCAGGGTGACCCAGTGCGCAAGGCTGTCCATCTGCAAGAGAAGGAGAGAGGCTGCGTGAATATGGTTCTTGCTCCTGCAACTCCCTCCTCCCGGTCAGGCTCCCCTGTCAGGCTTCAGGGCAGTGTTCAGCCCCGCAGGCAGCTGTCGCTTTGCTCCCAGAGCCAGCTGGGGAGAGAGCTGGTCTGCTCGGAGCCCACTGCGATTTCCAGGAGCAACCCCACAGGCCTCAGCATCCTGCCAGTCAAGGCACGGGGTGCTCAGCTTGCTACCCAGGTCAGGCCCACCTGTCCCTTCCTGCACCCTCTGCCTGCCTGGGCTCAAGAAGATTCTCGGCCCCGTCTCCCTTGGGCTTCCTACCTCTGCACAGTGGCTCCCTGTGGCTTGCGAGTTCTCTGGGCAGGCGAGCCATGGCAGCCTGTCCTCATGCAGGGATGAGGCCTGGCTCCAGCTGTCCTGAAGCACTGCCTTTGGCTACTTGTGGGCCACCTGTGGGAAGAAGGAGGAGCAGACACGGTGCGGAGGTGGCTGCCTTGGCACAGCAGCCCCCACAGTGTCGGCAAGCATGGGCCCAGCACAAAGGCATCTCCCTGCGGCCTCGTCCCACCACCGGCCTCTCCCTCCTGCCCTGTCCTTCACCTGACAGCTCTTCCATGGGCGCAGCAGCCCATTGTGCTCATTCACGGGCATCTTCAGCGTCCTCTGCCATAGATCCACCATGAGCAACTATGGAAGTCGCTGCCTCCTGAGGAAGCTGCTCTCCTGGGAGTGAGCACCCCTGGGCTCTCGCACTCCTTATATACCCCCATGGCCAGCATGTCACAATGGCCTCTGGGCATGATCCGGCCCCTCCATCACAGAGCCCTGGCGGTCACTGTGGAGACTTCCACACTCAGGACCGGCTGGAATTGGTTGGGCTTGGCTAGGCCTGGCTCAGGGCAGTCCCTGTTCCACTCTCACAGAGGCCTGGGCGGGCCTGAGCCAACCCCTCCCGCATGGTCCTGGTGCCAGCGGCCTCTGCAGAGCTGACCTGCATGCGTCCAGCAGCTCTGAGTGCTGTTGCCTTGGGCCTCATCCCCTGGTGTCGCTCCCACGCAGGGCCCCTGGGCCTGAGGCTGCTCTGGTGCCCACAGACACAACCAGAGAATCACAGGACAGTTTGGGTTGAAAGGGATCTTGAAGATCATCTAGTTCCAACGCCCCCACCAGAGGCAGGGACACCTCCCACTAGACCAGGTTGCTCAAAGCCCCACTCAGCCTGGCCTTGAGGGCGCATCCAGAACCTCCCTGGGCAACCTCTTCCAGTGTCTCACCAGGAAAAATTTCTTCCTAATATCTAATCTAAATCCACCCTGCTCTAGTTGAAAACCTTTGTGTCTTGTCCTACCACTACGTGACCCTGTAAACAGTCCCTTCCCAGCTTTGCTGTTGCTTCCTTCAGGTACTGGAAGGTCACTATAAGGTCTCCCCAGAGCCTTCTACGCCATTTAGATGCCCACATAGGTCTATGGGGCTGCATGGTTACACCCAAGGGTGCTGAAAGAGTTGGCAAACGTGTTCGCCAAACCACTTTCCATTATTTACATGAAGTCCTGGCTGACTGGGGAGGTCTCAAAGGACAGGAAGGTAACAATAGTAACATCCATCTACAAGAAAGGCAGGAAGGAGGATCTGGGAAGCAACAGGTTTGGTAGTCTGATGTCAGTACCAGGGAAGATCAGGGAGCAGATCATCTAGAGTGCCATTACATGCCATGTAGAGCACAACCAGGGGATCAGGCCCAGTCAGCATGGGTTTGTGAAAGGCAAGTTCTCTCTGATGAACCTGATGTCCTTCTATGGCAAGATGAGCCAAACACTGGACGAGTAAAAGGCTGTGGATATTGTCTACCTCGACTTTTGAAAAGCATTTGACACTGTTCCCCACAGAATTCTCATGGAAAAAATGGCTTTAATGTACATACGACTTTCTGGATAAAGCACTGGCTGAACGGACAGGCCCAAAGAGTGGTGGTCAATGAAGTTAAATCCAACTGGCAAGCAGTCACAAGTGGTGTTCCACAGGACTCAGTGTTGGGGCTCTTTTTGTTTAACATCTTTTTTGATGATCTTGATAAGGACATAGGGGATATCATCAGTAAGTTCACTGATGATTTCAAGTTAGGTGGGAGTGTTGATCTTCAAGAGGATAGGAAGGCTCTACAGGGAAACTTGGACAGATTAGATCAATGGGCCAATGTTAACAGCATGACCTTCAATAAGGTCAAGTGCCAGGTCCTACATTCGGGCCACAACAACCCCATGCAGCACTATAGTCCTGGTCAAGCGTGGCTGCAAAGCTGACAGAAAGGGACTTAAGGTTTCTGATTCACAAGCGGTTGAATATAAGCCGGCAGTGTGCCCAGGTGACCAAGAAGGCCAACAGCATCCTGGCTTGTATTAGAAACAGTGTGACCAGCAGAAGTACAGAGGTGATTGTTCCCCTGTACTCGACGCTGGTGAGGCCACACCTTGAGTATCATGTCCAGTTTGGGGCACCTCAATACAAGAGAGGTATCGAGGTGCTGGAGCGAGCGTGGAGGAGGGTAACAAAGCTGATGAAGGGCCTGGAAAATAAATCTTATGAAAAGCAATTGAAGGAGCCGGGGCTGTTTAGCTTGAAGAAGAGGAGGCTAAGGAGAGACCTCATCACTCTCTTCAATTACCTAAAAGGACGTTGTAGAGAGAGATTGGTGCTGGTCTCTTCTCACAGGTAATTAGCAATAGAACAAGAGGGAATGGATTCAAAGTGCAACAGAGCAGGTTTAGACTGGACATTAGGGAAAAAAGTTCACAGAAAGAGTAGTCAGACATTGGAATAGACTGCCCAGGGAAGTGACTGAATCACCATCCCTGGATGTGTTTCAAGGTTGTTTAGATGTGGCGTTGGGGGATATGGTTTAGGGGTGAGCTTTATAGAGTAAAGTTAATGGTTGGACTCAATGATCCCAAGAGTCTTTTCCAACCTGCCTGATTCTATGAAAGTGCGTACTATTACATTGTCCTATGAAGGGTGGATGAGCAATTTCTCATCTCTGGAGAATGACAAACACCTTGCAACAACCTTGTCCGAGTTTCAAACTTCTAGCAGCAGAAAATGATTCTTTACTTGAGAAATTTAGCAGTGTGAGAGTTTTATCTTGAGAGCTCTAAACTCCAGTAGTGCTTCCACTTAAATTTATAGCCAAAAGTTTAGAGACTAATGGAACAGAAAACATGAGTGTCTCAGACTTAAATTAGAGAACTAGTCTATGTGTCTGGGTGTTGAGAAGAATCTCTGTTCAACAAGCACAGGAATGACATGTAACAAACTCTTGTACTGGGTACACATCACCTCATTAAACAGAAACTTAAAATGATCAAGCTATGGCAAAAAAAAAAAAAAAGGAAACAGGTGCAGCCACTGTAATATGCTTCCTCACTAGATTATTAAAAATGGGAAAATAGAAGACATTCATAGAAAGCAGAACATAGTTTCCTCCTTTCTTCACCACTCTTAGGTAAAGGAACACTAGAGGTGAACACTGGTGAGATCTTCTTGAGAAATAGAATTTTAAAAACTTTGGAACTGGGAAAGATCATACATTCATTCACTAAAACTACACTTTCAGTTAAATGGAAAGATCTGTTGAACATATTTTATTAAAATGAATGAGGAGGGATTGGAGTGGGAGTGTATTAAAGATGAAATAAATGGTCTCTAGTGAAGAAGCAGAGTTTGGGACTTTCTTATGGGAGTGTAAGGGCTTGGAAACTTGTATTGCCTACTGGTTGTTTCAGCTCACACGTGTGATCTTAGCTTCATCCAGATATTCTATAAAGTGGAATATTTAACTTGATATACCAACTCAATATACCTACAACAGAGCCACAGGTAGTTGCTGTGAGTTTTAAAACTCTGTGTCATGGTTCAAGCCGACTGACCAGGAGGGAGAGACAAAGGAACCAAGCGGTGCTCCCTTGCTCACTTCTGCCCTACAGGGAGTGAGGAGAGCCCGAAAGGAGCAGTAGGCAGAGCCTCGTGGGGTTGAGATAAAAACTGTTTTAATGGTGAAACATAAATGATAACAACAACAGCGAAATAACAGTAGTGTTTAATGAGATATAACGCAAGTAATATGTAACGCGGACGTCTCACCACCCAGAACCCAGTGACGCAGCATCCGAGCTCTCATGTGGAGAGGTGGAAAAGAGAGAGGCCCCCACCCTGACCAGCTCCCTCTATATAACCCGAGCATGACGTCATGATGGTATCGAATATCCTCTTGTCTAGTGGCTAGTTTGGTTCAACTACCCTGGTTATGCCCAGCTCCCATCCTCCAGAGAGTATTAACCCTATCCTAGCTGAACCCAGTACACTCTGTGTGCCTTGAAGCAGGATTTAGAAAAGAACACCGATTTCTTATGGAGTTTGGGTTGGAATTTTTTATGTTACATCAACATTATTTCTCAGAGATTTTTAATCTAAGAGCTTACGTCTTCTATATTTTTAATTTTTGTTAGACTCCTGGTTTACTTTGCCTTCACTGCATCTCTAAGGCTCAAATTATATAGCTATTATTTGAGGCTTCTCTCCCAGTGTCAATGATTTTATGGCATAAGAGTAAGAAAAAAGTAGAAACTCAAATTTAAAAATATTTAGCGGAAGATATTTAAAAGATAACACATAGGAAAACAGATAAAAATAAATGTAAAAATAGGTAAAATTAAATGTAAAAATATGAGACTGAATCAGTACTTTTAATGCAAAGAAAGAGCAAGATTGATTAAAGAAAGAAACT
The DNA here is from genome assembly GCA_020746105.1 of Trogon surrucura. NCBI lineage: Eukaryota > Metazoa > Chordata > Aves > Trogoniformes > Trogonidae > Trogon > Trogon surrucura. The sequence goes on from CM036617.1 coordinate 38,415,813, forward strand.
ACTTATAGTAAAACAAAAGGAGATAAATCTGAGATTCATACAGAAGCTTCAGTTAGTAACTCTAGTCTCTCACAGTTAATGGGAAGAAATAGGCAACTCTGAACAGTAATATATCTAGCGTATTTTAAATGTATATCTCAAGATGAAATGAATTATCATCATTGTGTGCAGATTTTTTAAAAAAATCAATAATAAAAGAAGTCTGGGGGGATAGATTTAGGGATCTAGTTTTTAAATGTTTACATCAGAACTGATAAATTTTGTACAAGACATTCAAATATATTGTAATGTCAAAGTGAAATGGAAAATTTAGTAGAAGACACTTTCAGAATATGCCTTAGAAAATCATACTATACAAAATATACTATCGAGAATATACTGAGCAGATATTTAGATTAAAACACATTGAGAATTTGATACAAAATCCACTTTAATCAGTGAAAAGATCTGAAATAACACTGGCTGCAGGTAACTGACAAGTGGAACTTTCCTATTTGAAGAGAAATTTAGAAACATCCTTTCAACTCTCAGTAGAAATTAGTGCTGAGTCTTACTGGACCTGGTCTTTGTTTAAGGACGTGTATTTCTACTCTTTTCTTTCATTCTCTTTCCTACTCACAGACAGATTATTTTATATTTGCTCTTTTAGCCCTCTGTTTTACACATTCGGGATGTTCCCATTCAATCACAACATACCCTGTTTTCTTGCCTTTCCCTTTATTTGTTATCTAAAAATACTTTTCTTGCTTCTATTCTTAAATTATTATTTTTGTGTTTCTTTTACTAATTTTGAAATCAACTCAGGGGAAGTCAAATAATTTTAACTTGGATTTACTCCAACAATTCCATCATCTCTTAATAATGTAATTCTACTAAGGCCTTTATCTCACTTTTTTTATCTATTCAGTAAACAGCCTTCACATAGTTGCACACACCATGCAGGCACAGATAGTTTTTAAATTTGGTCACTTGTGCAGTCACTAGGTTTTTCACTTTAAATATGAAAACAACAGAAACTTCAAGTGCTTCTTTAAGAGCAAGCTACGTTCAGGTCTTGTTTTAACACTCAAAAAATAACACCATTGCACCCAAAGAAACTTCCCAGTTCTATCTGAGAAGGACAGACTAACCCCCCACACAAACACACAGGGATGCTCTAGTGCTAGGGCCTGAATCATAGGTCCTGGACTGAAGTTGACCTATAGATGAACCTCACAACCCCATAATATATAGTATTAATCACATATGTAATGTATTGATAATCTATTTTAACATATATATATTCCAATACTGGCCTGTAAAAGCTTTGCTGTAACACTGGGAACCAGCAGGGTGATCTTTCTTTAGCTAAAGACCAGATGCAAGACTGGGAACACTAGCTGCCTCTTGCTTTTTGAGAAGTATATTATGAGACCATGAGATCAGAGGCCTGGCTCTGGTGAGAAATATGTGATTAAGAACTGAAATAGATAGGGACACTCCCTTGTATTCTTCCTTTAGCCCTGGCCAAGCTGTGGGAGGAATTCAATGAAGTGAACAATACCAGATGTTCCCACATTCGAAGTTATTTAAGGTTGTTTATTTAATAGTATAAAAGCCGGACCCTCTTGCAGAGACTTCAGAGACCTCGCCTACAGCTGGACGCACTGCGTAGGAATTCCCAGTTGCTGGGACGGTTCTCCAGAATCCTCTCTTCAACAGAGGCTCCTCAGTGACTGCAGATCTGGATGACGATATTAGGGTGACTGGTGATGTATATTTCTTAATAACTATTGCTAAGTGCATATAGTAATTATTAGGTGCATTACCTTGCTCCTTGTCCTTGCTGCTTAAAACTAGAGTATAATAAGCTTGCATTGTCTTATTTTTGTAATACTTTGAAAGAGACAGTAAAATAAGCTTATCCTTCTGTTGGTGCCTGTGTCCTTTTCTGCGGGACGTGTCCCCCTTCCCGGGCCAATTAGCAACACATGCACAGCTTTTCCTCCCTCCAGAAAAAAACAAACAAACAAACAAACAAACAAAAAAACCAAACCCGTCAACCTGCAATGTAATGGGACCAAGTGGGCAAAGAAATCATGGAATGTAATTTGTTTCTGGGTGAGAGTCCAAAAGATGGGCAAACAGAAGTCTATTAGCTGCACTGCAACAAATCATCTGCTCACTGCAGTGCAGCAAGGGAGCTTTTCAAATACCTACTACTACTTTATATATTTCTGTAGGAATTTCAGGAAACACACAGCAGTCAATTTCCAATGAAATTCTACTTTCTGCCCTTTCCCCCTCCACTTTTCTGCATGATTTCTTTTCTTAAAGGTGCTAACAGTTGACAAATAGAGCTTTTTTTTTTTTTTTTTTTCAAAACACTGAATTAATTTTGTGGTGACAGAGTGAACAGTAAAGATCCTTCCTACTCATGTGTTTTAGCATATCTGATCTTCATAAATCTAACAGATTGGCCCCAGTACTCTAACATATAGGAAACAAAGGGCAGGTCCCCCAGTGTGCCACAGTTTCACATACCAATAAGATAAGATAGGCAAGACATATCCATAGAAGTGTATTTAGAATTATTGGTTATTCAATAGACTGTAAGACTGTGTACAGGAAATGTAGACTTTCAAAAGCAAAATTCGTGCTTAATAAAGTGACAGTTTACTGCCCTGTGATGTCCTCTCTTTATACACATAAAACCAGAGAAGTCATCAATCAGATGAAATTAAGCTCACCATAAAGATAACAGTTCAACACGTGAGCATACCTATCATAGACTACTTGGCAGAGATTTCCAAAAGATATATCAAATAGCAACAGCTGTGATGTTTCTTTTCATGAGTCAACAGCCATATATCACCAAGCTTGTTTCACATAGACCAAAGCAATTTACTGCTCTCCGAGGTCTGGATGAAACAGTCATCTAAAGAAGGATTCTATAGCCCATTGTGATACTGCTGAACCCACACACGCAGTCAAGAGATTTTGTACTGAATTGATAGATCTAGCCAGGAACAGTTACTCACTGAGATAGAACAATAAAGTCATCCAAACTATGAAATTAGCCTCAAAGCACATTTTCATTAATTATTCTTACTCTGTTTTGATGGGCTTGATATCATCTCATGTTTTCTGGCTTGGCTGAACAGTGATTACAAGGTCCCCATGAAGTTATTAGCTGTGGTACCTACAATAGATTTAGTTTATCCAGCTAAACATTACTATTCTTAATTTTTTCAAATATAGTTCTATTCAGAAAAACAGGCTCCACCAATCTTCTGGTATGGATTCTCTAAGTAGTTTAATATCTCATACTTATTAAACTAAGGAAACATGTAGAAGCCTCATTCTTCAAATGTGAATAGATGAGCATAAGTAAGAACATTCTCCTCATTTATCTTCTTAGGAACCTCCCAAGAGATCAGAGTTCCCAGTTCCTCAGTTTGCAGCTCCAAACCCAGTACCAGTATCTGAAACATGGACATATTTGTACAAAATGCTATGCAATATCTTGCATGTTTTATCTTCGAACACACAGTTAATATGTCTTCAGACCTTGACTTTCAGAGCAGGATGATTTATTTATTTAGTAGCTCAATAAAACATTCAAAGGGCAAGTCTATGCTTATCACAGGTGGGCAGTTTGTAGAGATTGGCGTGATCCTAAGGCTTTCAGTTCTCAAATTTACTTCGTGCTAGCCACAAGTGTATAAGAACTGCAATTTGTGCAAACCCCAAGAGAACTAATTATGTGTTAAGAAGAATGCACATTTGCCATGTAGCATACAACACAGAAAAATTACCATGCATCAGGCTTTTGAGAGACAGGAGAACTTTAGGCAGGTAATAGCTATAGTTTGTGTATGGGTTTGTTCTAAAATGAGCTCCCTTGAAATCTTATCAAACCTAATACTGTTTTTTTCATTTAAATATATCTTCTTCATAGTTTAGAGTTTTACAACTGAAAATATTCTGAATCCAACTACCATATGAGAGTATTTTACAAATCTCAAACTTCAACAGATGGTTATTTCCATTACTTTTATTAGCAATGTTAGGCAAAGGTTAATTTCATAAGAAGTCAACAGCTCTTTATTGCCAAGCCAGTGTACAATGACACTGAGAGAGACCAACCGGCAATTTGGAATATCTTCACGTAAAAAAAAATAGTACAAAATGTCATATTACTGTAACAAATGAGATGAAAACTTGAATTAACATTGTCCATACTTGTGGTGGGTTGACCTTGGCTGGACTCCAGGTGTCCACCAAGCCACTCTATCCCTCCTCTCCTTGACATTGGGGAGAAAATAAGTTGGAAAATAAACCTCATAAAACAAGATAAAAGCAGCTCAATACAGCAAAACAAAAAGCCATGTGTAGAAGCAAAGAAAACCAAAATATTTATTTTGCTCTTCCCATCAGTGGGTGATGTCCTGCCACTTCCCAGGAAGGAGGGCTTTTCTATGTGTGGTTGTTGCTACAGAAGACAAACGTACTGAAAAGCCCCCTCCTCCTTTCTTAGCTTTAATCTGAGTTGACATCATAGGACATGGAATATCACAGAATCACAGAATTATTGAGGCTGGAAAAGACCTCTGAGATCATCAAGTCCAGCCTATGACCCAACACCACCACATCAGCTAGACCCTGGCACTAAGTGCCACATTCAGCCTTCCCCTAAACACCTCCAGGGACGGTGACACCATCACTTCCCTGGGCAGTGCATTCCAGTGCCTGATCATCCTCTCCATGAGTGTTTCCTGATATCTAACTAAACCCTCCCTGAAGCAGTTTCAGGTCATGACCTTTCTACAAGTTCACTTCAGGCAGCTGTAGAAAGTGATAACGTGTGCCCTGAGTCTCCTCCAGGCTAAACACCCCGAGCTCCCTCAGTCTCTCCTCACAGGATTTTCCCTCTAGTCCCTTCCCCAGCCTCTTCGCTCTCCTCTGGACCCGCTCCAGCACCTCAATGTCTCTCTTGAAGTGAGGGGCCCAGACCTGCACACAGGGCTCGACTAGAGGCCTCACCAGTGCTGAGCACAGGGGCAGAATTACATCCCTACTCCCTCTGGCCGCACTGTTCCTGATACAAGCCAGGATGCCGTTGGCCTTCCGGGCCAATTTTGGTCAGTTTTATCAGCTGTCCTGACTACATCCCCTCCCAAGATCTTCACCACCCCCAGCCTCAAGTGTGAGGGGGAAATGTTGGAGATACAGCCATGATGCTACTCAGCAGTAGCTAAAACACTGGTGTATTATGAACATCTTTCTAGCTACCACTGAAAAGCACAGGACTATGAGGGCAGCTATGGGGAAAATTATTCCATCTCAGCCGTACCTAATACAATACTCATGGGATCATTATCACTAGTATAAATAATTGTAATTTAAATGTATGACAGTTATGGTTTCAGGAACTAGTATTACACAACCCTGAATTTGTTAGGCAGTCTTCTTCCATTGTCTTTTCCTTGTATTCTGCATTGATCTGTGTAAAAAGGTACATTTTTTACTCGCATGGAAGGTCTGATTTACAAATCTTAGAAAGGTTTAGATGCTTTCACCAAAATTCTGTGAATGGTGTGGAGATGGCACATAGAAGCACAAGCTGGAAGCAAAAACATATAATATGGTCCATGGTAGTGGAGCTACGTCAAGGAAAAAACACATCAATTTAAAAATAACCTGCTTCTCAGAAAATGTTTTCATGAAAACTGATTCAGAGCAAGAGTGTTTTTCCTTATCTTACCTACTCTCCATAGGAACACTTGACTGCAGCATGAAGAGGTAATTAATTTTTGATGCTAAAAACACACCCCTGAGTCAGAGGTTAATGTCTTATGAGAACAGACACAAACCTGGATATGTTACACAATAGGAAAATGGTCTATGGTTTTTGAAATGCACAGTAAGAAGAGACAAGGAAAGAGAGATCTGAATCTAGCTCTTGGGTTGCAAACTGTCTCATCACAGCCCTGATCTCTCTTCTCGAACACCCTACCTACAATTTGTCATCAGTCTATGACTGTGAAGTTCTGTTGTCTGGAAATGATGCAACCGAAAAGGTCCTAGACCTCTGCAGGAAGTTCCAAACCAGACTGTAGAAGCACAGGCCATCACCTCTGTGCTACTCCATCTGGAAGGTATTCCTCTACCTCTGCCACTAGTCCTAGTAGGTTATTGCCTCTTGACAGTTGGTAGCTTCAGATGTTCAAAGTTCAAACTCAGCAACAATTGTAGCTAGGGCTACAGTAGCCTTAGGGACACTTACTCCAACAATTTCCTAGAGTTCAATTTACTCTGCATTAAAGAGGCAAAATGTAAGATTCTTTAACTCAGTCCCACATATGAACACTGTCCCTGAAAGGTAGGAAAGCATTTCCTCTTTACGTCAGCTACAAAGTCAGCCATGCAGCCTTTAGAGAGTTTTCATCAGCAATAAATTTTCAAGCCCATGCATGAGTTCACTGCCTTTTTTTTTTTTTTGTGTGTGTGAGAGCAGGGATAGTATTTTATTACTTTCTTTGTTTCAATATATATGTAGTTATTAAACCCTCATCTGGGTTTATAAATATGTCTAATGTCTAATGAGGCTGATCTTTGGCATACCCACTCCCCAGTTCATCAGCAGATACCATCAATACCCTCCCCTGCGATCCTGCAATTTCTACTCTCACCTTATTCAACTTATACAAGACATATTTGAATCAGATCTTTGCTGCGACAGTGCAATAAGCAAAAGCCTTCAGAGAGAACATGAAACATCCTCGGAATCTTTTGAGGATTAGAAAGACTGGTAAAATGACATTTTATTCGTGTTTAACCCCCATAAGTGATTTTGACCTTTCATGCTGGATTTGCTTAAGTGAGCCTGAGTCACATCTTGAGCTGTACATAGTTCTGCAGCTTCATTGTGCAAGGGTTGTTTCAAACATTTTCTTCACCTGCAGTGCACACAGACTTTCAGCTACAGCTTCTTACTCTTTAGCTCCAGGTTATAAAAAAACCAAATATTTTTGTTGGTTTTTTTTTTTTTTTAAATACATAGATCTTAATTACATGGGAATCCTGATATTGAGTTGCTTGTATTGATGCAAAAAAAATATTTAAAAAGCACCTCTGGCTGAGTTGCTAAATATGTAGGCTAGACTCATGGCTTGGTCAGCGTGATATTGTTCAAAACACAGAAACTGGTATATTATAGGTATCATGGCAAAAAAAAAAAAAGAGTCCAGTTTATCAATGGTAAAGCTGAGGTTACAATCACTGTAAAATAATTCTGTTAGAAGGATTTTCCTTCTGTTTACGAGTTAATTAGGAGCTATAACTATTTTTCTGCACATTTCTTTAGGTAGTGATGTGACATACAGTTTCTAAGAATAGATACTTGTGAGCCATTTGTTGAGTACTTGAAATTCAAAACAGGAATCATATTGAATTGAAGTTATGTTGACAATGCTGTTATTGCCTGACTGGAAATGTGAATTGTGTTAGTGAACTCACTTTACTTGGCTATCCTCTTCTATTAGCTTAGTATTATCTATTCCCACAAAAAAAAATACCAAGCCAGAGAGTGACATACTTACAGATAGTGAAGACATTACAAAGGGAAAACACAAACACTGCTGAAGCCAATCTGCTTATTAAAGTAGGTATGTGTTATTGTCTTAAAGTTTTGTTTTATTTTTTAGTAGCTGCAGGTTCACCCATACTTCACACAATTCTAATTACAGATGCAGGGTTCCAAAAGCATTTGAAAATAAAAGGAGGAAAAGAGACAATAGACAGCAGAAACAGTTTTTCTAACACCTTGCATACCAACATTACCTCCCAGCATTGTAAAATTATGATTCACACCTTGTGGTTAATTTGATGTTTTGAAATGTTTCCTCGGATTTCAGTTAATGTCTTCCCTTGTCAAGAACGGAGGTGCTCAGCAAACAGACTCCTGTGAATGAAAACTGGTATTAATTCCATCTCTGCATTCTTTCTGGGATCAAAAGATGGACTTCAGTCACCCTCTTCAGTTCCAGACTTCTAAATTTGGAAGGAGATCACACTTTTTTTGCTGTAATATGAGGTTGATGACATTCATACTGTAATCCATTAGAGGCTGAGCTGAACCATCAAATTCATTTTGATTGTAATCCCAAGCACTTCAAATCTAGTTCTCCGTAAGGGAAATTTAAATACATTAAGTCAGTCAAGATCTGCAGCTCTCCTTGTGTTGTTAAAAGATCTCCAAAAGAAATAAATTAGAGAGAACATATGACAATTTACCAGGTAGGAATTAATTTAACATTAATTTAACATTACTGCTATTTTGTATGGTTTTGCAGCTCTTCACTTTATAAAATATACAATAAACATTCGGCTGCTTTTCAATTGTTTGTTCCTATTGATTTTTTTTCTCTTCAAACACACAGGCTCTTGGTTAACATTTTACATTAGTATCTCTAATTACACTATTCTGATCATCATGTAATTATTCAGCGTATAAATGCAAATATGGTTTTCTGACATTTAGCTTTGTGCACTAGTGAAGTTAAAGCAGCTACTTATTTACAATAGCATGGCACACATTATGCCAGGAAATCTAAATCACACTCAAGTTCAAATGTTAACAACGGATTAGAAATATTCATTAAATGTGCAGGAATGGAGGGTAATTCAAGGTGGCTCTGTATACTCCTTCAACAGGAAATACAGGAAATATTGCTTAATGACTGTGAGACAATCATTTAAAAACAATTTAAATGCCCAAAATTAAGATCTCCTAAGGCATAAGAACCTGAATGGTTAATAGTGCGATTATTATTAAGAGCTTGCTCTTATGAATACTAGAGGTTCATTTAGAACCTGTGAAGGTCACTGAAATTCAGAACTATATGTATTTTCTAAAACGGTTCTCTGTCGCTATACTACATATAAGAGTATTTCCATCCTACTCTCAAATTTCTACCAGTGCTAGATTTATGATATGAAGTTCCATGGTTCTCAAAGCCATCTACAGAAAAAAAAAAAATGTTTAAGTGTAAATTACCTGTAAATCAGCAGCATATTTGTGTTCATGTATTCCCTGTTTCTTTGTATTTTAACTAGACTGATTTTTCAAGGATATTTTAAGTGATTTTGAGGATTTTTTTTCATTTCTGACACCTTTTATGTCAGTCTAATTTATTTAAATATAGCTGCCTTCTTTCCATTCATCAACTTAAAATTCTGTCAAAATCAAAGGCCATAATCCTAACAAATTCATTTCTTTTCACTTCATTCTTATTGGGAAAACAAATAACCAACCATCCCAAAAGCCAATGCAAACACAAATCTTCTTAATGATTTCATATGTATGAAAACTGAGAGCACTATTCTAGACTGTCTTGAGTGGTTGTTCAAGATGAAGCAGAGAGGTACAAAGGGCATGAATCATTGCGTTGTGAGAGATATTGTTATGTTAAAAGGACCTTTAAAGGTCACCTAGTCCAACTCTATCCTGTAGTGAGCAGGAACATCTTTAACTAGATCAGGTTACTCAGAGCCCCATCAAACCTGATCTTGAATGTCTCCACGGACACGGTCTCCACCACCTCTCTGGGCAACCTGTTCCAGTGTTTTGCCTTTCTTAGCATAAAAAAATTTCTTCCTTGTATCCAGTCTAAATCTACCCTCTTTTAGTTTAAAACTATTGTCCTTTGTTCTGTTGCAACAAACCTTGCTAAAAAGACTGCTTCAATCTTTCTTATAGGTTCTTTTTAAGTACTGGAAGGTGTTTCCAAGGTGGTTGTCCTTGTTTCCAGAGAACAGTCTAACACAGCTTTAATTTGCTGGCAGAGATGAAGCTCTCCAAAAAGAAAGGATGCATATTCCCGAAGAGCAGTGTGGCACACTTGGTTTGAAAGGAATATGGAGTACGTGGAAAACTCAAACTAGACTGTGACATCAAACACGGCCTATCAAGTGTGAGTATGGTTCCCAAAAAGAACAGAGAAATAGCTCTCGGCAAGGTCTCCGAAATGACAGAAAGGGTATTCTTTTGGGATGTTGTCTTTAAGGAAAAGTTGGAAGATCAGCCTTATAAATGTCTTCATCCTGATGCTTTCACCTCTTACGAATTAGTAGAAATTCCTTCTATAGATGTAATTTATTTGTTTGTTTCTTTTTAATCTCTCAGAGTGTAAGGCAGTTTGAGTAGTAATATTAATTACAGCATTAGGTGACTCATTCTCATAATTGTCATTTCAGTGATATAACTTAAATTACAAACTTTATTACCTTAATATTTTTCATTTAGCACAGACTGCCATACAAATGTACAAGCTAGGGAAGGCAGACATAAATCACACCAAAGAATTCTTCTAAGACCAATATTTCTTTGTTTGTTTTTTTTCCTAAAAAATCTAAGCAATACAGTTGAAATTGTTGAATATCTACATAAGAGTTTCCCAGTCATAATATTTAACAGAAAAACAAAGACATTCCTTTTATAACCCTGCACGGAAAGTATGAAATTATGCAACTATTTTTGGAAGGTAAGAACCTGTTTGGTTTTTTTTTTGTCATGATGCAGTGCCATTGTAGGGCCAGAGTTTTCAATTGCAATATGTATTTCCAAGGTACTCAGAATCCATCTTCCCCATCTATAGTGTTAAACAGCAGCATGGGGGACATTAGAAGGGCAATTCAAAATTCCATGCTCTGAGCTAACTGCTGACCAAAAGGAAATATTGGAGGCCAGGATGAGAGTGGGATCAGAGATCCCAGTTCTTTCTAGAAATTACTTTCAGGATCTAAACCCCATAAGACTCTTCAGAAGTTGCCACACAGTGGTCAGAGCAAAAGAATAGCCTGGTGGTCTATTAAGAGTGTCTATTTAGGAAATAACACTCTCTTTAAATTTTACATCCTGCTTGGGGGACTTTTTTTATTACTTCTCTATTCAAAAATCTATTGATAAAATATCTCAACGTTCTTGGTATCCAAGGGCAAAACCCAGGACTTTAATGCTGAGTTTTAAGGTTTTAAGGTTTTTTTTCTCATGATTCTTGTCAATTTCTCCCTTTTTCTATATAGCGCAATGAATATTTATAGGCATCTTTGCATTTTGCAGGGTGGCATCATTTTATCACTTCCACCTGTTCTATTTTTCAGCACTTTCTGGTGCATACTGTCCTATGTTTGTTACTGAAGAAACTTCCCAGGTGGTTGGAGTATACAATTTTACAGACATTGTCTGAAGAAAATATTAATCCATTATATAAAAAACGGGGGGAACCACCACAATTATGTTTTCCTTCCTTTTAAAGAAATGGCCTCTGTTAAATTTCTGTGGGAAGTCCATAGCTATTGATGTACCGTAGGTATGTCTGGGAGTTCTTTCCAGATTTGATCAAAAGATCACATAGGGTGGAGTTAATTTGACTAAAGGCAGCCTCCTTACACTACCAGAGATGCACACCGCTATCATAGAATCATAGAAGAGTTTTGGTTGGAAGAGACCTTCAAGATCATCAAATCCAACCTCTGTCCTAGTAGTCCTGTCAACACCACCAAACCATGTCCCTAAGCGCATACATATCAAAGAATTCTAGTGAGCCTTATCTGCCTCTAGAACATAGGATTAATTTCATCAGAGGAAGACAATTTCTGACAGTTCATGATTTCTGAGTTATGGGAACCTTGGGTTACCTAACTCTTGTTCTTGATACGCAAGTCTTTCACAGTACATGCTTCCATGATACCTCGCCACAGAATCCATAAAGCCAGTCTTCAAGTGCTAAACAAGGTACAATTTATTTAATCTACCCCAAATCAACATATTTTTGTGGAGGCTTTCCCGCATGTTTGATTAAAGGTGTACTGCTGTTCAATTGCAAGATAATCTGAATTACCCTCCTCCCCAAATAACACTGAACAAATGTGGCTCTAGGTGGTACCCACCTTTAAATTTGTTTGTTGCAAATCACAGAACTAGCAAATGTCGACGACTTCATCAGAGACATTACATGAAACCATGCAAAATCATAAAAATTCAGCGTGGTTTTACTGAAAGGAATAAAAATACAATTGGAATATTTTTAAAATGTAGATGTTTCAATTTTTTATTTCACAGCTACTATGACCTAGCTGTTTCTAGTTTACTTAGAGATATTTGAGTTCACAGACCATTGACCAAATGGCCTGCAAGAGCCACTCAGAAATCATTATGTTATTTTATATTAAACTGCTTTACACATAAAGTCATTAAGACATATTTGGAAGCTGAATAAGGCCAGCTAGGGCCGGGAAAGATGATTGAGATGTATCCTAGAATTTACATGTAAATAAAAGATGCAAAATGTTGAATTATATGGTCAGGAGAAGAAAAATATTGAAGGGGAATCAAATCAGGTTATCTCCACTATAAAAAGCATATGGAAAAGAAAATAAAAATTACTGTTGTCTGGTGTTGTGATTTGAGCTGGCTGTCTGGGCCAGCAACAAAGAATGACACAGCTGCTCAATCACTGTGCCCCCCATCCAGTTCCCACAGGGATAGGGAGGGAAAAAATCAACTAAAAAGGCTCAAGGATTGAGATTAGGATGGGAAGAGTTCGTTCACCACTTATGGTCATCAGCAAAAAGCAGAGTAGACTTGGGGAGAAAAAAAAATTTAATATACTACCACAATTTATCACCCAGATCAGCATAGGATAATGAGAAGAATACATAAATAAATACAACCTGATCTTAAATATACTTCTTCCCTTCAGCCCTCCTGTCTTCCTAGCTACCTCCTCCCTGTTATTGGTGGAAGGGGGGCAAGGGGTGGGGGGTACAGTCTGTCTAACCATTACTCATTGTTCATGGCAGTCCTTCCTCATTGTTCATGGCAGTCCTTCCTGAGGGCCGTTTTAGCTCAGTGGTTTGAGTGTGGTGTTTGAAACACCAAAGGTCATGGGTTCGATTCCCGTTCGGTTCTCACGTGTTGCCTGACCTAGTCGAGAGGTGGAGTCCCTGCTCACGACAGGGAGGTTGGATTAAAATGATCTCTAAGGTCCCTTCCAGCCTAGGACATTCTATGATTCTATGATTCCTTCTAAGCAAAAAGAACTCCCCATAGTCTTCCCCTGTTGCCACGTGCTGTCCATCTCACGGGAGCCAACCCTCTCCCTCCAGGTGAGGTCTTCCCACCAGTGTGGGATTCTTCTCAGGGTCATGGTTCACTTCATGTACATCCTCTGCTCCTGTGTGTTCCCTCTTCCCCCTGGCATGGTGTCCTTCACATACTGCTGTATCCTGAACATTCTCACCACTGTTGATCTCCCCAGCTGGTAGGCAATCATCTTCCCGCCATCTCACTCACAACAGCACTCTGTGGAAATGTTCTGCTCTGGTGCCTTTTCCTCTCCACTTTCCTCATGAACCAAGTTCCTTTGCTTTCCTCTCACCTCCACCTCTTCCCAACAGAAAAACTCACCAACACAAAAGTCAGGACCCAAAGAAAACAAAAGCAAAGAAAACAAAAACAGCAACAACAACACCCAACAGGTTTCCCTTCTTATATACATTGATGGAAGAGGTACTGATTGGCCTGGATTGGCCAGAGGTGGGTCTCACTTTTATCTGGGGCTGGGGGAGGGTCTGGAGGTTTTTCAAGGAGCCACCCTCACAGCCTTGCCTCCACTACCAAAAATCTCATCACACACAAACCCATGACATCTGCCCTGCCCCATGGTGTATTACAAAACCCATAATATCATAAAATGAAGTGAAAAAAGATAAATATCCAATGTTTTATAAGAGATGTTTCCACACCAAATAGTCTTGGCAAACAGAGTTAGTACTGCAGAAAATCATGAGAGAACGTATTTCAACCAGCTCTTAAGAAAAAAAAAGATGGATAATTTCATTCCCACTAATAATGTTAGTAACTATGGTAGCTAAGATAACGATAAATCTAATCAGATCTCTTCTTGTAGGGTATACTCTGATACCATGCTGCTGTCAGGAAGAAATTATTTGTATCCTGTGTAAACTATAATTCAATGCAGCTGGTTACATGTCCTGTGGAGGAAGTTTCTGTTAAAACATTAGGTGAAGGCAGTACTCCTTTGCACAGCGACTGTGATCTAGAATAACCAGTATTAGCAGTGACATTTAAATTTAGTTATGGTTGAGACTGTTAAACACATTAGTGAGGATAACAGTGTAGATTATTTTTCCTGGAAAAAATGTATTATTTTACTTATAAAATTGTAAAAAGAGAAATTGTTTTAATTTCAATTTGCTTGACTTTTATGTCTTAAATTTAGACTTTTATATAAAATTTGCAGAGAAACAGTAAAATGCAAAGTAGTTATGGAGAAGATGCATAAAGCAGGAAATGTTTCAGGCCTATGCACATTTTTTACCTTACACCCATTGTAAAACCATGGTTTCCTGGGATTTCTTATAAATATCACGACAGTATAAATATAGCATCATAAAAAAAAATCATGTTGATCACATTTGCAGAAATGTAGAAGATGAACTGATGCTGAAAGGTAGGATTTCTACATGCTTTATCTTTGATTAAATTTTGTTTTAAGCCAGATTGCAGAAATCCAGTTAATTTATCTTTTAAATTAAGGTACTCTTTCAAGTTGTCAAACTTATAACCATTTTTGTTAATTAGTTTTGCTGCTTCTCTCACTGCTGAAAAATAAGTTATTTTTACCACCTTCAAGTTAGATGAGAAAACCCAGCAATATCTATTTTTTACAATTCTATAAAATTCAGTATCAGAGGCTGTACACATATAATCATTTAGAAAATGCTTAATACCTTTCCCTGGTACATACAAGACTAGTCTTGACATGTTATTGTTCTGGAGAATAACAAAAGCTCTCACTTTGTCAAAGCTGTCAACAAAAATGTCTGTGACCTCGTTTTACAACCGGAGAAACTGAAGCACAGGAGGGTGAAATAATTTGCCGCAGTAACCAGGAAGACAGCAGGAACATTCCCAGAGGTCAGCCCTGCTCCTCTGGCACACGCAACTTAAAGAATCTTCTCTGCTCAGATGGCAAAGTCATTGGACAACTGGTCCTGTTGAACGTGGGATTTCAACTGTGTGTTGTAAGAAAATATTTGTAAAGAAACAAGTTATCTTTTTTTTTATCTTGTTACACTTCAGTAGCAATAGGGTTTCACAGGAATGGGTATAATCATCAGAAAAGTTAAAATTAGGTCCTTAGCCAGTTTCATGGTTTATGAAGAAAGTGCAAGTGGAATAGATGTTTAGGTAACTATATAAAAGTCTGCTTTGCAAAGCAAGTCAGTAGCTATTACGCTTGTAAATATTCTGTGTCGCTTAAGCAAAATACGTGGAAAACATAGTGAGTCAAACTGGGACTTCTCCTTTGCAAAGAGAAACATGAGAAACAGAATATATGTGCAAACCATATTGCTTTTTCTGGATAGCTCCATAAATATGGATCTGTTTAAAACCGTGGGGAGAAAGCTTAGCCCAGACCAGCTTCAACTCAGACTTACATGCCATGTACTGAGCAACTTGGGATGAAAATATTTCTGTGGAAGTAGCTGCTCTACCTCAGCAATAAGGCTCTTAGCTACAAAACATTTTTTTTATTTTCTCCTTGGTGCCGGGCAGAGGGTAAATTCTGTTTCTTCTATAGACAAATTTACATGAAAATAGGTGTTTTGGAGTTAGTACAACTCCTCTTACACTTTGTATGACTAACAAACCAACGGGACCACAGTGTGACCTAATGGGACATTAAGATCACCTTTACTGCAAACAAACAAAACATCACAAACAGATGTAGTCAGAATGAGAAAAAGCAGAAACAGTCAAATCTACTAAAACCTAAATTCCCTTCTTATATGAGAATAGCACTGACATAAAGGAAAATGTCATCTATAATTCTGAATGGGTCAGGAGATAACAGGATTCTGACTGGAGGTGCTTGATGTTACTTCAGACACCCTAAAGTATTTTGTCTGGCCTCCTGATGCCCCTCCAAAAGATAAGAGTCTCAGTTAAGTCCTGTATCACACCTGACACTCCTATGTGAATGCTTTATACACTGTATGGCATCTAAAAAAGACACCAAACATCCATGTTAGGAATCTGAACTGCTTCTCAGATTTCTGTGCAGTGCCCTGGAGAACATGCAGCCAAAATATATGGAGCAAAAAAAATCTATCTGCATTTAATGTGGAGTTCACTAAGTAAGGCTACATCTAAATTGCTTTGTAAGTGTGGCAGGCTGGCAAGTCCTAGTCCCCTTATTATTCAAGTCAGAGTCCTGTTAGCAGCACAGAGTGGTGGCTTTCCAGCCTGCACACCTGAGTTCCTTTTCCATAAAAGAAATTATTCATTTTCTTTCAAAGGAATTTATTACTAAATTTAAGCTTTTATCAGGGAAGGTTTGGACAAAATATCTTTTTATTTCATACCAAGAATGTGGCAACTGAAGCAGACTTCATAATCCAATCCGATTATTTTTAAGAAAACTGTAGGGAAAAGATGAGCAATAAGACTTGCTTGTGTGTAACACGCATGAAATTGGTATTCATTATGCCGGATGGACTGTTGCACAAAAAGACACTGATCTAATATATGTCAGGCCATAATATAGAGGATGGAAGATTGCTTGTGCTTTCCTCCTCATGGCTGCTTTCTTTGTACTTTCAATCAGATTTCCTGGCAACAACTTAAGCAGCAATAAAAGTATAACACAAATTTCTCTTCGTTTCAAAGTGTTACAGTAACAGATTAAAATTCTACACTTTGTCAACAGTCAAATAAAGCACATAAACCTAGGTAATATGAAAACATTGAAAGGTATGTGAACATCAGACTTAATAAAGTATGAAATATAATATAATTTAAGCAAAGGTAATTCATCAGTTAACGGTAGCATACACCTTATGCAATCATTAATTTCAAGCTGTTTAGATAAACCACAAACTTCATCTTATTTATCAGCATGCGATTTAAAAGCAAATAAGGAGTTACAAAAAATATATGAAGCTATTATATATGGCAAGCAAAGGTTAATTGAACGTTTTAGCATGTGATGCTAAAATTTATCAAGAAATAATAAATCAAATAATAATGCATCTGATTCATATTATAAGGTCCCACATTTACTCTAAATTTCAGGTGCTGTTAATCTTAATTCCCAACAAAAAAAAATGTGTTTCCTTTGCAAGTGCAATCATCAATAAGATAGGTACGTAAACAGCTGTTGAATTACTTATATGTCAATCTCATTTAGGTTTTTTTCCCATATGTTGATACTATACTGTTAAACTTTTTTCATTTCCACTATATCCAGGCATAAAATATCACAGAACAATAATTTATTTAAAAAAAAAAGAGAGAGCACGTGCTTAAAACTAAACTCTTCCTAGTTTACATTGAAATTCCTGGATGCTACAAATGCAGATAATGTGTAATCCTCTTCTTGATTTATAATCAATTTTTATGCTATCCTAGCAAAATGATAAAACAATAATGATCATTGTACCCTATATATCATGCTGTTATTTTAAGCTTCCTTCTCTGTGAAAGTCCTTATCTTGTGGACTAGGGAAAAAAAAAAAAAAAAAAAGCCTTATCTGAAAAACTTTACTCTTGGCATACTTGTCTTTTTCTTAGAGCACAGTGCCAAAACACATTTTTAAAGGAGAAAGGATTGATTCAGCCTTACCTCCTTCTGTTTCTCTTCCTCTCTTCCATGGGCTGATTTCTATCTCTTTCTCATCATTTTGTCATAAATGACTGGAAATCTTGAGAACTAAGAATCTTCGTATAAAAATTTTCCTCTACAATAGTACACAACTGTCATAGCTCAGATGAAAGAATATATTGTGAAGAAATATAGTGAGATGATTAACCTGAGAGTCTTTGTCTTTTAAAATAAGTATTCCATGCAAACAACAACAAAAAAAAGCTTTTAAATGAAATTTAGTTTACTGAGTTTCAAGGTCCAAAAATATGTTTTCTCAAGAGTACTTAATGTAAAATGACCAAATTATTGCATCAACAATTTGAGACATAATAAGTAGTTTATCTACTTAAGTTCTTCAACATTCTAACAAGTAGGACTGATCTAGAATAGGAAACAGACTCTTCCAGTCCATTCCAACACATTATTGTAAATTGCACTTGGTCTGTCTTTTGCTGTTTACACAGAAGTTTTGGACTAACTTCAGCAATTTGCTTTTGTTAACGAAACATGTAAACCTGCTGGAAAGCAGCCCCAAGGAGAAAGACCTTGGAGTCCTAGTGGACAGTAAGTTGTCCACGGGGTACCAATGTGCCCTTCTGGCCAAGAGGGCCAATGGGATCCTGGGATGTACTGAGAAAAGTGTGTCCAGCAGGTCTAGGGAGATTCTCCTCCCCCTCTGCTCTGCTCTGGTGACACCACACCTGGAATACTGTGTTCAGTTTTGGGCTCCCCAATCCGAGAGAAACAGGCACCTACTGGAGAGAGTCCAATGGAGAGCTACGAGGATGATGAAGGGACTTGAACATCTGTACTGGGTTCAGCTGGGATAGGGTTAATTTTCAGTCAAGAGTTGAGCTAGCTGGGATAACTAGTCACTAGCCAAAGGGATATTCAATACCATTGTGACATCATGCTCGGGGTATACAGAGGGAGCTGGTCGGGGTGGGGGTCTCTCTCCTTCCAGTTCTCGGTCCGGGCGCATCGCTGAGTTCCAGGTGGTGAGATCCACGTTACATGTTACTCGTGTTATATCTAGTTAAATGTTACTGTTACTTCACTGTTATCGTTATCATTTATGTTCACTATTAAAACAAACTGTTTTTATCTCAACCCCACAAGCCTCTGCCTACTGCTCTCTCCGGGCTCTTCCCCTCACTCCTGGCAGGGGTGAGCGAGTGAGAGAGCGGCCACGTGGTTCTTTGTCTCTCCCGGATGGTCACTCGGCTTAAACCATGACAATATCTCTGCTATGAAGAGACTGAGAGAACAGGGGATGTTTAGTCTTGAAAGGAGATAGCTGAGAGGGGATCTTATTAATGTATACAAATATCTGAGGACGGGTGTCAAGGGGAAGGAGACAATCTCTTTTTAGTGGTGCCCAGCATTGGAACAAGAAATAATGAGTTTCACCTCAACATGAGGAAAACTTTTTCACTGTGAGGGTGACAGAGCACTAGAACAGGTTGCCCAGAGAAGTTGTGGAGTCTCCTTCTCTGGAGACTTTCAAAACCCGCCTGGATGTGTTCCTGTGTGGCTGCCCTAGGTGATCCTGCTCTGGTAGGGATATTCGACTAGATGATCTTTCAAGGTCTCTTCCAACCGTGAACATTCTATGATTCTATGATTCTATGATTTTATGATCTCTTCATTTGCTTATGAACTGAAGTCACCTGTGGGCGATTCCTTCCTTAAGAAGGAAATATTTCCATGACATCAGTGTCCTGAGGTTCACTCAGAAAGGCCAAATTTTCAAATTATCTGATATTTGCATGTAACACAAAGTTTGTATGAATTTCTTCTCTCTGCATTCATATCCAAATGTGTTATAAGGATCCCTTTTAGTTGAGATTTTTCCCGAGGTATTCATGGAGCAGGCGTTAATAAGCTATTTCTTGTTTTCTGCATTCTGAAGCATACATAATCATGGCTCAGCTTTTCCTTTGAAATTGCAGAAGCTTGTTTTTGTTTATAATCTGTCTTGAGTCTGTATAACAGACTGTCCAGGCCGTACAACAGTTTGTTTTCCAGTCTGTTTAGATGATGTAGTGTTATCTGCAGTTGTTTGTTTATTTGTATTTCATCTTTAGGAGAATCTGGTATGCACCAGACAGCTTTGTCCTGATAAAACTGTCTTATTAGAGCTTGGCATTCCTATCTGAGTTTCTCCTTGTGCTTTCATTTTCTTTGTTCCACAGAAAACTAAAGTAAGTCTGGCCCAGCCTTAACATTGTTTTAGTGCTATGTATACAATATTTCTTATTATTTACAAGCTTGTTACTTTAGAATCTTGCAGCAGAGAATATTTTAACAGGTTAGATATTTCCTCCAATACTTCACTTGCAATATATAAGTTTTGTTTTACGTTTCAAAGTAAATGTTGTTGAAATGTTAGCAATAGTAGTACAATTAATCAAGTTTATAAACATCTGTCTTACAAAAAAATAAAGATAAAAGAATATCTTTCTTTCAGGTTTATTTTAGACTTGGTATTTTCCTACTGTTTGTGCAATGACAGCATTTATATTGAGAAAAACAAAACCAAAAGACTAAAAATTCTCTTTATCTAGAGAAGTTTCAAACGAAGTACAAATATTTGGGAAATTAAAGTAGTATTCTACTAGTTTGTAAATCACTCATCTAGACTGGGTGAAATTTACCTGAGGTACTTAGAATTCAACCTGGTGATTCCATAAAAATTATTAGTGTAGGATAGTTTCTAGATTATTAAAAAGACAAACATAAAGCTTACCAATAAGAAGGAATAACCAGAATATTATAAGACTATCATCATATTTTCAAATTCAGAATGCTGCTGTGACAGATTGTCTTTTGGTCACAACTGGTGACTACAAAATTATTCTGAAAACATTAAAGATAAGACACTTGAATAATAGTTATAGATGAGGGGGGAAAGCACAGGGGAGGATTTTCCACTTAAATTTTGTTTATAAGCATTTATATTAGACAGTGCCCAAGTTAGGAAAATAATATTATGCTTACTGCCTCACTTCCTCTCTGATGATTTTATGGTCCACCATTAGTTCTCTTTTTCCTCGGGTCCTGCCTCTGGGCTGCCTCAGATAGGGTCTTTCAGAGGATTCCAAATCACTCCTGAGTGGGTCAAGTATTTCCTCTTTCTCAAAAAAAAAATCGACTTCCTTTTCTAGATTGAGTCTAGAACATTGTCTGTTCTGGAAGAAATCAGCTGAAACACTAGCTGTCGTCCTGGAAAGAAGTCTAGCATCACTGACAAGAATCAGCTGGCTACTTAAAAAAAATCCTGGACTAGGTGTAAAAATATCACATGTCATATACTAACTGTTTATTATAAATTGTGTGTTACACAGACAACAACTGGAAACATAACACCACCTTATATGACTTTGTATTATTTTTCAAAGTCCTGTTTATAACACACAATATCCCTGTAGTTTAGCTAAGATTTAGGAGAGTATCCATGTATTTTCAGAGAACTTGCTCCTCCTTCTGAAAGACCTCTTTTGATATCTACTTCAGGATTGCATTTTTGAGAGCAATATTATTATCTGGGACTGATTAGTTGTCCCTTATGTCTAAGATCAGCACGGTCTGCACAAGACTGTGTTTGTTTGAACCTGTAGCTGTCATTTATTTTCTTTATGGAACCATCCTCTCTCTCTGAAGCAAGATCCTTTCTGAACCAATAGCTTCGCAGTTTGTCTCTGTCTCTTACGGGTATTTGCTAAACTGTAGCTGTTAAGGAATGTAAGATTGCTGAGGTGAGTATCTGCCAGGAGCTATTTGGCATGTGGTCAGGATGAGACTGCTACAGAGGCAGCATCAATAGACAAACCAGCTTCTACGGTCAATGTGCAGCCCTTGCCTTATTTATGAACTGTGTCTCTCTACGAGAATTTTACATGCAATCTGGCCAGCAAAAGTACAGAGAAGCTTTTCTGTGTTGTCTGACTCTTTGTTCAGATTCTTTCTCCAGCAGTTCTTCGTGGATCTTCTCACAGACTTTGTTGCAAGTGCCATACTTGTGTCTTCCTGTGTAGGTAAAAGGTCAGCTTTGATGTGTTGGTCCCTAAAAACACTACAGAGCGCTCCAGTTAAAGGCAAAGGTAGTCCTTGTCTCTGGACAAGCATAGTGCAGGATGCTGTAATGCCTCTCCAACAAGTTTACAGTGTTAGTGAACCCACCCTTTTGCTATTTCTGCCTTCAAAATAGATGAGAGAAAAACAGAGTTTTAAAAGTACATTCAAATTCTGTAGCGTGAGTTCAGCCACAGATTATATCTTTTTTTTTCTCATAATTAGTATCAAATAGCTGTTTATTCTAATAATATACTTCATCCCCAATCAAAGTCTAACTTTCCACAAACTAAAAATATCTGGGAAATGCTTCCCTTTTGCAATTGTGGTGCCTATTTTTCATGCTTTCATTTAAACACTTCTCCAACTTCTCTGGAAATTTCTCTTTCAGATGATCCAAGAAAAAAATATATGAATTGAACATACAAAATATTAAATATAATTTCTGATGTAAAAATAAAGAAGCAATTACCTGACTATTGCTTCTATTGCAGACCTGGTTAGTCAGGAGAGGAATATCTCTGCTATTGTACTCCTTTTCTAGACCAGTTTCAAGTTGCAACAGGGCAAGTTTAGACTGGACATCAGGAAGAAATTCTTCACAGAAAGAGTGGTCAGACACTGGAACAGACTGCCTAGGGAGGTGGTTGAGTCGCCATCCCTGGATGTGTTTAAGTGTCGCTTAGATGTGGTGTTGGGTGATATGGTTTAGGGGTGAACTTGTAATGTAGGGTTAATGGTTGGACTCGATGATCCCAAAGGTCTTTTCCAACCTGAACTGTTCTATGATTCTATGATCTAAACTGGATTAAGGAGTTCACATCAGCGCTTTCCCATGAAAGGCAGAGAGCAAAAGAGACAGATGCCTGACAACCCCTTCTTTATTCAGAAGGAAGATCTGATACAAAAAAAAAAAGAATAAAACTAGAAAATAATGTGGGTTTTTTTCCTTTTTTATTTTTTGTTTCATTTTATCTCTTTTTTTTTTTTTTTTCCTTTTGTTTCCCTGAAGAGTCATTAATTTGAATTTCAACATGATTCAGATGAAGTGGATTCCATGAGAGTATCTGAGGTCCTTTCTGGACATCTTCTGAAAATTTATGACATTTCTCAACAAAAGTTTAGACAACACATTAGATCTAAGGAAAGTTAGGAAAGTTGTCTGAATCTACACGCTAAAATATTAGCAAAATAAATGCCAAATACTGGAAGGTGTTGCTGTATCCATCAGTCAAGACTATAATTTGATATTAAGAAACAATAAGCCAGCATGATGCCCCCCTGTTCTCAAATAAACTCTTGGCCCATAACTTACTTCTGAAACCCCTTCTGCACAGCCCACTTACGCACATATGTCCTCTTCCCCCATCTGCTCAGCATTTCACCACTACCTCCAATGCCTGTGTGTCTAATATGCATCTGTTTGTCTAAGTGTTTTCCACGCGTATCAGCATTTAAGTATCTTAAACCTCCTACTCAGACTTTTTTTTTTCCCCAAATACAGTTATTTATCTGTGAAAACTCAAGGTATGAAAGTCTCTTTGTTACGGTTTAATGAGAGCTTAGATGCCTGAGTGTATCAAAGATGAGAGCCTTCACAGATATTGGTTTGCTGGACAACTGCCATCCATCCAAATTCCAGTCCTAAACATAACTAGTAGAGGGCAGAGTTCATTCTGCTAATAGTAGGTAATGGAGTCTCATATATTTATACAAGCCCTCAAATAAGCTCGTAAATTATAAGAAAATATAGTATTTTATTTCTGTACAGATTCTTTAGATGACTTAATGGGGTGAAAAGGATAATAAGTATGGGCTATGAAAGCAATTGTAATCATTCTTGAAGAAACCTGAAACTAAAATCTGTTCATACAGCTGAATCTATTTTTCTCCTCATAAAATACACAGACACATTTCTTATTAGAAGCTTACTCCAAAGGTTAAGGTATATTGAATGAAATTCCTTTTCAAAAATAAGGTAGAGAAGTTGAGAGAAAAATATAAATAACAAAGTAAGGACCAAGTAATGCAAAATTTTAATTTGACCCTGCAGACAGTTCCTTAAAGGAAAGAAATAGAAGTTGAAGTTGACAACCCCTTTACAACAAATTCTATGTTGAAATAGCAAAAGCAAAAACCTAAATATGCAACTAAGTGTTCTGAACTCCATTTTTGTAAGTTGTGTAGGGGAGGAAGGCAGAATTGGAGCAGGGCAATACAATATGTAATGAAATAGGGAAGTGGGCTGAAGTAAAAATGCAGCCATAAGAACATGTAGGTACAAAGCTAAGTCCTACACAAACACCAGAGCTGTCTCGACCCTTCATCAGTTGATGTGGCCTGTGACACTTTCACTCCTGGCACTCGAAGGATCCCTGCGGAGAGAAATACAGTAGTGGCAAAGATGGAAAGAGCATGTGAGAGTAGTTCCCCATGTCTGCTGAAATATCTACAATTTCCTGATCATAGTGCCCATGAGCAAGAAAGAGCTGCTGTCACAATCCTGAAAGGGAAAAAAACGGACTCCTGGCTTGCAGCAAGCTCTGCCAGAGATGTGGAAACTGAAAGGGAAAGATAAGAGGAGAACAGATGTTTAGCACTCAGTACCAGGGAGGAAACCTATACTGTGGTTGTTGAAATGGAGAGATCCCCTGTGAGAACCATGTCTCAGAAAGCAGCTGCCAACTCAAATAGCCATTAAATCTCAGCAGAAACAAACATCATCACACTATGCTGTGTCTCTTTAGTAGACCCAACAGCAGTTCACACTGGACTAGTATCACTTGTAGCATACTAAGCCTGGACAAAAACACAGGTCAAAGTGACAAAAGCACACACTTTTGATTAAGCAGTTGGAAATGAAGTAAGAAATGTACAGGAAAAATGAATTAAAAAATCTTGAAGACTAGCTTGTGAATTTGTTATGGGTAACACCTTACTATTTTGTCTGTGCATAAAATCCAGTCTCCACATTGATCTGAGAATTTAAATGACATTGGATCTATATTAATGCAAAGTATGCCTTCTAATTTGGGATAGTGGGGATTCTTCTCATCCACAGTGCCTTTTCAGTTTCTCTTGAATACCTGTGTGAAAGAGTATGACATGACTTCAGGGACCTGTGTGCAGAGAAACCCTGTCAGAAAGTTTGGGAAATGAGAAATGCACAACACTTCATTCCATGGAAGGCATCTGTTACGTATTTGGCTAGGAGAGAGAGAAAAAGGCTCATCATCCCAAGGAACACAGGTGTCTAATTTCAGTCTGAAAACCAGCAACCAGTACAGAGTAGTAGGAGGGCGATTGACTACTACATCAATGCAGATGATACCTAGAAAAATAAAAACAGCTCTGTAAATGTGGACAATTTCCTCTTTCATGTCAGAATAGAGAAGTTAAAACCAAGTGAAAACTGGAAGAGAAAACTCAGATTTTGGACCGTGTGAGCAAGCACAGAGAAAAAGGAAGACAACTGTAACAGCTAAAAGGAAGATGTGCTGTTGATACTATAATGTGTCTTCAAAGATTGTTCAGCTCACACATGCAAAATACGTTCTTCAATTACAAAAAAACTCTGTGCTTAAAACAAACAAGCACCAGCAAAACCCCCAGTATATCCTTTCCCCTCAATAATCCAGGATTTTCATACTGTCTGCCTGTATTAATCAGGTTTCTACCCTGCCTTTTCTAAGTAGTACCTCCTTCTATTCAATTGTGGGGAAAGAGAAGGTAGGGTCTTACTGACAGCAATTCTGCACTGCTATTGCAAACAATCCCCCTTTCTTGGTTGTTTAATAAGTGGAGGCATGAAATTCCCTTTCTTCTACAGGAAACAGGAAGAAGATGAAGTGCACTTCTTGAAATGCTGTGATTGTGACAATGGACAACTATAGCAGATGGCTTCATGTAGACCATTTATTCTTCATGATTTCTGATAAGCTGTCACAAAGTTTCAAGATTGAGAAACAAATCAGATTTTGCTGTGATGGCTAAGCAGGTAGGAAGTAGAAGGACTAATAACTCTGTGACTGATGAATTTAAGGAAAATAATCCCAAGGGTAAGAGACGATGGAATTGGAGAAAGGTTAGTGATGAAAGAGTATAGAAATGATGGTTCCTTTGAGACAGGAACAAGGAACTGATGAATTTCTGGAAACGGAGAGAAAGATGTTGACAGACCTTGGAGAAAAGAGAGTCACAGGATCACAGAATGTTAGGAGTTGGAGGGCACCTCAAAAGACCATCCAGTCCAACCTCCCTGCCAGAGCAGGATCATCTACAGTAAATCACACAGGATCCAGACGAGTTTTGAATGTCTCCAGAGAAAGAGACTCCATAACCTCCCTGGGCAGCCTGTTCCAGTGCTCTGTCACCCTCACTGTGAAAAAGTTTTTTCTAATGTTTTTGTGGAACCTCCTATGTTCCAGCTTGTATCCACTTCCCCTTCTCCTGTCATTGGACGTCACTGAAAAGAGCTTGGCACCGTCCTCCTGACACTCTCCCTTGACATATTTATAAACATTTATGAGATCATCCCTCAGTCTCCTCTAAATTAAAGAGACCCAACTCCTTCAGCCTTTCCTCATAAGGGAGATGTTCCAGTCCCTTCATCATCTTTGTGGCTCTGCACTGGACTCTCTCAAGCAGTTCCCTGTCTCTCTTGAGCTGAGGGTCCCAGAAGTGGACACAATATTCTAGATGTGGCCTCACCAGGACAGAGTAGAGAGGGAGGAGCTCTTGACCTACTAACCACATCCGTCCTAGTACACCCCAGGATGCCCCTGACCTTCTTGGTCATGAAGGCACATTGCTGGTTCATGGTCATCCTGCTCTCTACCAGGAACTCAGGTCCTTTCTCCTATGCTGTTCTCCAACATATCAGTCCCCAAACTATACTGTTACATGGGGTTGTTCTTTCCCAGATGAAAGACTCTGCACTTGACCTTGTCATATTTCATACAATTTCTCCCCATCCAACTCTCCAGCCTGTCTAGGTCTCACTGAATGGCAGCACAACCTTCTGGTGTGTCAGCCACTCCTCCCAGTTCTGTGTCGTCAGCAAACTTGCTGACAGTGCTCTCTAGTCCCTCATCCAGGTCATTGATGAATATATTGAATACTACTGGTTCCAGTATCAACCCCTGAGGGACTCCACTAGATACAGGCCTCCAATTAGACTGTCTCATTGACTACAATTCTCTGAATTCTTTCCTTCAACCAGTTCACAATCCACCTCACTACTCGGTCATCCAGACAACACTTCCTACATTTAGCTGTGAGGATGCTGTGGGAGACAGTGTCAAAGCTTTGCTGAAATCAAGATAACCACATCTACTGCACTGCCATCATCTATCCACCTGGTTACGACTTCATAAAAGGCTATCAGGTTGGTCAAACGTGACTTTCCCTTTGGTAAAACCATGTTGAATGCTTTTAATGACCCTCTTATCCTTGATATACCTAGAGAAAGCATTGAGGATAAGTTGTTCCATCACCTTTCCAGGGATGGAAGTGAGGCCAACTGGTCTGTAGTTACCCAGGTCCTCCTTCTTGCCCTTTTTGAAGACTGGAGTGACATTTGCTTTCCACCATCTCTCCCAGCACCTGTGGATGCACCCCACCAGGGCCAATGGATTTATGGGTGTTCAAATTTCTTAATTGATCCCTTTCTCAGTTTTCATCAACCAAGGCAAACTCCTCCTTCATCCTGACTTCCTCTGGGGCCTCAGTGGACTGGGGCTCCTGAGGACAGTCTCCAGCAGGATAGACGGAGGCAAAGAAAGCATTCAGTAACTCTGCCTTCTTTGTATCCTCTGTCACCAGGGCACCCACCTGATTCAGCAGTGGGCCTACATTGCCCCTAGTGTTAGTTTCATCTGCAATGTGTTTGGAGAAGTCCTTTCTGTTGTCCTTGACCTCCCTCACAACGTTTAATTGCAAGGAGGCCTTAGCTTTCTTAGTTGTCTCCCTACATTCTCTGACCAGTCTTATATTCCACCCAGGTGGCCAGCCCCTCCTTCCATGATCTATAGACTCTCTTCTTCCAGCAGTTCTCTGGTTAACCATGTGGGTCTCTTGGCTCTCTTTCTCGATTTCCTACCTGTTGGGATGCACTGATCTTGAGCTTGGAAGAAATGGTCCTCGAATATTAACAAAATATCTCAAGTCCCTTTACCTTCTAGCACCCTGTTCCATGGGATTTCCCCTAGCAATTACTTGAAAAGGCCAAAGTTGGCCCTGCTGAAGTCCAGGGTTGCAATCTTGTTTGGTATTCTGTTCCAACCACACAAGATCCTGAACTCCAACATCTCGTGGTCACTGCAGCCAAGGCTGCCCTCAACCTTCACTGCTTCAACCAGACCGTCCTTGTTAGTGAGTGCAAAATCCAGTAGCACTCTTCTCTTAGTCAGCTCACCCACCATTTGCATCAAGAAGTTGTCATCGATGCACTAGAGGAACCTCCTGGACTGTGGCTGGCTGGCTGGTCATGCGGGCCTTCCAGCAACTGAGTAGTTAAAATGCCCCATGAGAACCAGGGCCTATGATTGAGACGCTGCTGTCAGCTGCCTGCAGAAGTCCTCATCAACTTCCTCATTCTGTTCAGGTGGCCTATAATAGACCCCCACCACACTATCACTCATGCTAGCCTGCCCCTTCATTCTCACCCACAAACTGTCAGCTCACTCCTCATCCTCCTCTGGACAGAACTCAATACATTCTTGTTGCTCTCTCACATAAAGAGCAACTCCAGCACCTTGCCCTGTTGGCCTATCTTTCCTAAAAAGGACCTAGCCATCCTTGGCCACACTCTAGTCATATGAAATGTCTCACCATATCTCTGTAATTGCCACCAGATCATAATGCCTTGACCATACACAGATTTCTAACTCTTCCTGTTTATTCCCTATGCTGTGTACATTAGTGTACAGGCATTTCAGGGAGCAAGGTGAGCGCGCTGATTTCACCCTAGGAGGGTGGGATGCCTTCAGGTCTTCATTAATACTAGAACATTACTCCACTGATGCAAATCCAGCTATAACCCCATCCCCCTTCCAATCTAGTTTAAAGCTCTACAAATGAGTCCTGTTAAATCTTGTCCTAGAACACATTTTTGCCTGCAAGATAAGCCTTTCCCAGACATAATAAGGAATTTATCCTTTGGGTGCGTATTATGCTGAAGGCAAATCATGTGTTGTTGATTGAGACTGCTCATACTTTAAGGAGCCAATGGATTACTTAGTTTGAATCGAAAGTATACTTTAAGCAAAAGTTTACATGAATAGCATATAACATAAAGGTAACTCTAATAGGGGTAGACGCATGACTAAGGGCAAAGTGAGAATAAGGAAGGCAAATGCCAAGGCCCAGATCCAACAAAATATTTATGCTTTCAACTTCTGACTGCTAACATTAGATGGTAAAATCTTTCACAGCAGGTAAGATCATAAATCATTTGTTGAATCTAAGCCTAAGGCTGCTACATGTTAATCCTATGATTTTAGAAGTAAGGTTTACCAAATGTACTCACAAATTTTCAAAATTTAGTTAATAGCATCAGGAAACTGTGTTTGTTCAGCCTGGAGAAGTGACAGCTTTCAGGAGAGCTAACAGCAGCTCTCCTTTATCTATGAGTAAGTTAATGAAGAGGATGGAGTCAGGTTCTTCACAGCTCTGCGAGGTGAGAGGACAAGAGGCAGTGGACATAAGCTGAAACAAGAGAGGTACAAGCTGGATGTCAGGAAAAGCTTTTTCCGATGAAGACCGTCAAGTGGGGAATCAGATTGTCCAGAGACATTGCACATCCATCCTTGGAGGTCTTCAAGACTCAACTAGACAATGTCCTGGACCACTACCCTGGTCCAGTCTCAGAGCTGACTCTGATTTGAGGAGGAGGTTGGAATAAATAGCTTCCTGACATCCTTCCAAACTCAATTATCATATGATTATGTGATGCCACGAAAATATTTTCACCCCTTCAGTGTGCATTTGATGTCTTCTTTTACCTGGGAAAAATGCTAATGCTATCTTTTTGATATCCTGAAGGTATGTGACTATGTGTGTTTACCCCTAGTTGGGTGTTTTCATGAGATATGTTATTTAATAATTTTTAGGACATAAAATGACATAAAAAGAAGAAGAAAGTGATAGCTTTCAGTGATCCTATATGTACCATAGTTCAATAACTGTAGAAGTAAAGAAAGGTCAAAATGAATTAAAGAGGAAAAGTTCATAATAAAGTAGAATGAAGCTCCAGATCTATAAAGTGTTCCTCATTTGTGTGAATAATACACGATTGCAGAACTAAAATGGTACGTACCGCAGTAGTAACAATGTTAATGTCTAAGTAATCTCTCACTAAAAATGTAAATCTCTAAGATGCTGAAAAGCCAAGAACCCTAAAGAGCCTTATATTACTGAGCAGCAGTTTTCTGGACTATTTTCATGCACAAGGCCATCTAAAATCCACCTAACCTGCACATTAAAAGAGCCAATATGATTTCTCTAAGTTGACAACTTGGATTTTATGTGGTATAAATTTCAAAAAATGTGGAAAGGAGTAACAATTTCACATAATGATTGTGTCATGTCACCATGAGCAATAGCTGGTGACATGAATAAAACATAGGTATTTCATGGACATCATAAATGAAAACTGAACATAAATATTTTGAATCAGCTATAGACCTACCAAGATGATTTTTAGATATTGATTTTTTTTTCTAATGTATTGATACATTATAAGCTAAGTTAGTAAGTGCTCTCAGAGCGTGCAAGAGCTCTTTTGAAGCCATTACAGTATATTGAACTAACGACCCATGGATAATCAAAGTGTCTCATTCGCTTAATGATGGATCCTTCATGTTATATTCTTTGAACATATAACAGTTGCTTCTATTTTTAGTAATAATGGGTGGGCATTAATAATGGTTCAAATACTATAAGAATAATATTGAACACCTGCATTATAGTTTTTTTCATTGCGACTGTTTTAGAAGAATTTGGTAAAATAAAAAGCATTTTTTTCATAATTCTTTCTTTTTAGAGAATAACATATTCTTTGTCCTGGCCCACGCCAGTATTAAGTATGTTAGTTATAATTTGTATCACATTTCAGCTCACTGCCATCATCATTAACGAATTTGCAATCTCACATCCCGGATTCAATGCCAAAAAGATCCTTGTCAATGAAGACATTAGAAAAATAGAGGTGTTGCCTTCAAATATTGACTTTTAAAAAATGTTCACTACAAAAATATTTGAGAGAAGTTGCTGAATAGGCTGTTGAGGAGTATTGTTGGAACACCTGGTGATAATCAATCAGTCCTCTATTCTGCCATGCACTTTCTAAAGCTAATCAGCACTGGATCTTCCTCCTGATAAGTTTTGTATAAAATAAGACCCATAAAAACTTGCCTATGGCAGATGAATGTGGTCTCCTCAATATCTGCAGCATGTCTTACTCTTCTGCCCTCTTCTTAGATAAATGCAGGAATTATGTAACATCTGAGGTAGCTTATGTTGTTTTCTAGAGAATTTGGCGTGGTTCTGTAAAAACAATCAGTCCAAATAACATCTTTGTTAAAAAAAAAATACCCACCCAACAATTTGCTTTCTTATTTTTAAATTTCTGATATTTATCACTAAATCATTATTTATTTTTGTATTTCTGCTCAAAGTCGTCAAAATTACTCACTGAGAAACAACCCATTTCAATGGAAAGAGAAAGAATATCTTTCTTCTTACAAGGTTTGTTTGGCTTCTTTCAGTATTCTTAAATATTACTTTTTACCCAGGAAAGTTTCTAAGCATGGTTCTCGGACCTAAAAATTCTGAAAAAGTAAAAACCTCAATTCTAGTCCCACATCCAAAATCATGTCATGTATTAACCAGTTATTCAAAGAGGAATATCTCTTAATACCATGCAAAACAGAACAGTTTCAAAAGGTGGTGATAAGAACATAACCCTCATAATCAGCATTCTTGTATTCCATCTGAATATAAATGCGTACATCAATTTTTCTTTCAGTTCTTACAGGCTGCTAGTTTATTACATTAAACATGAAGACTTACTGTATGGGTCCCAGATTCCTGCAGATAGAAGATAAGAAGTCAAACAAGTTCCTGTGGAGATCCTTTGGATGCTGCTAAATTGTGATAAAATTGTTTTATTGGGGTACTTAAACTCTTGATTTTTAAACTTAGACATCAAAAAATTTAAACAGGATTATGCATGAATAATACTGTAGTTAAAGGGAATTATACTGAAAAAGATGGATTTTCTCTTTCTTATAGGGAAGGTGGAAAGTTCCATATTTCTATGTTTGTGGATGCATTTTTTCTCGAAAATAAGCTCCAACCCAACTCTAATTTTCCATAAAAATATTTGTTCTTCCTGAAAATAAAACAACAGTGATACTGTTCCCTTACTCATGCTCCATAAATGAATATTACTAACCTTTTTGCCAAAAAAGAAAGGCCTAGTAACTTATTTATTTCAGCCAAGTTACTTTAGAACACAGAATTTCAAAGGAGAGATATTGTTTTATCCGGAAAGAAGCACTTAGATTTCCTGCAAGAAGATTTCTATTTGCCAGCTGTACAGTGTACTACAAGAACTGTCTAAACCTGGAAAAACTGAAATGTTGTACAATATTTCAGAGCTTTTATACTGTGATTGTAAAATATCTGGGAGGTTTGCCAGACTCAGTCAAAAGAACACAGTGTTTTCTCATCACTAATAACAATGACCTGAAGTCACGTTGAAGATTTTAAGGTCAATTTCCCTCTCAAATTGAAAAAAGAAAATAGGAGAACAGATGTGGGTAGTTGCATCTGTATTTATAAATTGCATGACAGCTGGGTTAGGCTATACGATCTCCACTTTCTACGTATTTAAGACGTTTTTACTGAATGATTCGTACTAATCAGACAAAAGGGTTAAGGTGCATTTTTAAGGTATTATACAACATAGATGAAGCAACCAATTTCATGGTATACACTTAAAATTGAACGTTTTTCTTTATTAAATATGTTCAGATAAGTTTACCAGGTGGCATATGCATTTTAAGGAGAATTTTCTGGGTTTGAATGATCAGTTCTGAAATGACATAGTTACACAGGTGTGTGGTGACAAAATTAGTACAAGGCTGGACTTGAGGATCTCAGAGGTCTTTTCCAGCCTCAACAATTCTGTGATTCTGTGATTACACAAAACGTTGATTAAAACTACCTACTACCAGATATCTATTTATTTGGTGGGGTTTGGGTTTTGTTATGTTTTGTTTTCTTAGTTTACATTTGCAGGAACTCTAGCTGTTTAAACAACATTGTGATAAAATTCATTCCATCATTTTAGCAACATGAAATTCTAGAAATATTGGAATTTTTACACATATGGAAATTCTCACTCCACCTTATTTCATATATTAAAGTGACCGTTTTAGCAGATACATCATTTCTTGTTACTGACTCATCATGTCTATGTGCTGAAACACGATTTGCACAGGCTACACACCAGTATTTTTGGCTATTATTTCTTTACATTAAAATGCCAACCATCTGCTTGTGAATGACAGCATCTAGGCAACTCTTTCCTTTAAATCCCAGCATTTTATTTGTAATCCCTTAATTGGTGAAGCATGTAAATCATATTCCACCGCTTTATACCATGCAATTAATTTCATCTAACCTACACAGTTTAACATTAGACATAACCTACTGAGCCTAGACCTATGAGAAGAAAAGGGAAACTCATGAGATTAGTTTATCTGAAATATCTTCAATTTATATCACAGAGTGAGATAAATTTTTGATGATGCTTTCTGACTCCTTGATGAAAGGAAAGACTAGGTGAATAGTTAGACTTAAAGGATTAACTTCTACATTTTAACAGTTACATTGACGTACCAACCAAGAGCTTAGAAGAGAGGTCTCAATTAACTGAGACTGGGAGCTAAACCATTTTCTAATCTTCAGCAAGCACAGCCAAGCATTTGATCCATAGCTGTTTCTATACCTTATATCCTATATACATCAATCATCTCAGGAAAATATTTTGGTGAATATGACAAAATACTTTTAATTCTTACCAAACAGCAACAGACAGAGAGTTTGATGACTGTTCAGAAGGTGTGAAGAGAAAAATAAGGGAAGTAGAATGAACCAGTTGTAGCATACAGTATTCTCTTCCCCCTGAGTTTTAGAAAAATTGGCGAGATAAGTTAAAGCAGCCCTCAGGCAGCTTAAACTTGTGCAATCAGCCTTTACATAGCAGATTGTCCTAAGTCTCTCTGGCCCTGGCAATTTTACAAGGGTCACATTTACATGTGGGTGACCTGCTTCTAAATGACAACTAAAATGTTTAGAATTTAGACAAGAAAAAATACACGCATTTGTTCTCACAGTACCCTTCACAATGCAGCATTCATCTTTTCTAAGCTCCATTTTAACAATGAGTGCTTATTTATCGTGGACAGAGCAAGGAAAAGACCCCCATGCCACAGACAGATCAAAGTTCCCAGGTGTAGCAATGTGCACACAGAGACCCTGAGCCCGTCAAGGGTGACAGTTTTCTCCCTTCCTCCATCTCAGCAGCTGCAGCCTCTAAGGGAGAAAGAGGATGAGGAGAGATCCTTGGGTTCCCTGGTAAGACCAGCAGCGGCATTTCCTTCTCCTGCAGACCTGTCAGCCTCCTGACTGTGCTGCGTTGGCTCAGCATTTGTGTTAGGGCCTCTGGGCACTACAGTAAATAGTGAGCATTAAGGGATATAACGCGCTGCAAAGCCTAACAGCGTTCATGCGTCACTAATTACCATAATGAGAAACTTGCGGCACATCAGCCAAGAAGAATTTGCATTGATTGTTTTTTTTCCTTGTTCTCCAGATAGAACAGGAAGAATTCCCATGACTCTGCAGTTGACCTTGAGGGTTTCTTCTCCTCCTTCTGTGTATAAATAAGGTGTGCACACAAGGTGGATGAATAAACAGGGATTTAAACCCAGAAATGCTGAGTCTTATAGTAGGCTTTCTCACTGTGTGTATGTATAAATCCTAGTTGTGACTTTCAGAGAAAGAAATGTTGAAATTTCATCTGATCTCAGCTGAAAAGCAACTGTCATTTTCACACTCTGACCCTAATTCTAAGACACTGACTTCATGCTAGTTACTGATTTTAGACACTTGTGCTGTTGATTACAAATAGTGACTCATGAAGCCTGGATTTCTACTCCACTAATACAGCGTTAATATTAGACTTATTTGAGGATTAAAGGATCCTGAAGTACCACTGTTAGTTGGAACAACTTCTAAACAACAGAATGTTTTGTTGAAACTTCTTTTCTGTGCTGAACTTACGTTCACAGGAGACAAAGCAACCAAAAAGCTTTCTGGAGCACAAGGTATTATACTGAAAGATCTCCCAGGCCATTGATTCCTATCCCCTACTCTAACAGGCATTTCCTGCATTTTATAATCCCATTCAAATATGTATTACTCTCTACTTTAAAGCTACTTAAGTTGTTTCCCTCTCTTACTCTTATTGTAAGCTAGTCCCAGACAGGTGGAAAGTGGCTAGACAGTTCTATTGATCACTAAATTCTCTGGAAATTCTATTTATAAAATGTTAAGCATTTTGTTAAGGATTTTCAAGTGGGTATTTCTGATTGCTCAATACGTAACAGTTGTTCTGCTGATAACAATCCTCTGTTTCGTTTATAATGATCCATTTTATTTTCCTTGTAATAATAGCGTATTGCCAATTCATGCAGCTGTTACATGCACTTTATGAGTGTTTCACCGTTTTTTAAACGTAATTGACTCAGTCCTTTGAGTTGCCAAGCACCTCATCTCTCATTTCAGTGAAAGAGCCTTAAGCAATACCCTAAGGTAAGCACTGTATCCAAGGACCTCGTTTCAGGTAGACCCACTTCTTTTTTTAGTCATGTATTTGAAGTGCTCTGTCTCTGTGCATAGATCTGATTAATACAAAGAACTCAGAAGAACATTTCTAAGATCATCATGTGTTTGGTTTTACTCTATGTTTAAGAATAGTAACACACTTTAAAGTTTTACACTTAACTATGGAGACCACATTCTGAGTTTAAATTCAGATTAAAAAGTGGAAAAACCAGAAACTCTGGAACTTCTGTTTAAAGAAACGTGAAATTTAGCCCTACTATTTTTAAAGAGCCTAAACATAGGAGGGAAACTACATACTATGTATGGTAGCAGTATGTTCATTTCTTGTAGTCACACTTGCTGTTATGACTCATTTGACTTTGCTCATTGACTCTGAAGTCTGGTTACAATGATGTGTAACCAACAGAGATCTCCTCTGCAGCATTCCTGTGAAAGTAAGTTCTTACTGCTCTGTTACATCTT
The DNA here is from genome assembly GCA_020746105.1 of Trogon surrucura. NCBI lineage: Eukaryota > Metazoa > Chordata > Aves > Trogoniformes > Trogonidae > Trogon > Trogon surrucura. Next base: position 38,451,983 of record CM036617.1, read on the forward strand.
AGCTTTAAGGATCAAAACTGATCCAGCTTTTGGTCTTGCTTCATCTTTGAAGGGAACAACACTCTTATGCACACAACATTTTTTTTAAGAGAAAATAAAGGTTAAGAATTCTATTGGGAAACAACTAAACCTACTACTAATCAGACTTCTGTGTGGGTACATGCTGCATCTCACTGTCATACAGAATACCCGATGATTTTGACTGTTACCCGTCTATATCTATCTCTGACACTGTTACCATTATGCATTATTGAGTGAAAACCTGACCCCTCTGAAGTTAATGGAAAAAAGCCTTCCTACCTTTGTGTGTTATTATCTTTCAGGAAGGTTACTCAAATCTTTGTGTTACCAGCAAGCACTGTCCCTTGACTTGTAAAGGACTCCGCAAACATGCAAATGTTCATTATATCCTACTGAAAGATATGAACATTTTACTTCAAAAATGGCTTAAAAAAATAACAGCTCATAATATATCTCACTGGACTGCTGTGAGATCATTCTTACAGTACAAATTAATATTTGTAGTGTGAAGCACTTTTGGATCTCTGGATGAAAGATGCTGTGTTTAAATACAAATTATTAAAATTCATCTCTACATGGACTTTTTATAGAAAAAAAAAAAGAAGGTGAGTAATTCAGTTTAATTAGTCAACTAATAAAAAATTAAAAATGCTTAACAATCTACAGTTTACAATTCTCAATGGAAACCAATATTATGCTTAGATTACAGTCAGGATAATATTATTAGTAAAATGACTGACTCAAATTAATCATGACTGAAAATCTGATTACCACAAGGGATCATGCTGCTATCATAGACTTCATATACCTTTCCTTTTATCTTCTTATTATAGCACTAAATTTTTCTCTCTGTGCGGAAGGTATACAGGATTTTCAGTTTCCAGAGTCTTAAAACTGCTGCTTTGATATTATAATGCACATCTTGTGAATGATGGGCCTCAAATTAATTTTGTTCTTACAAAGAAGAAACTACAGACAAGGACAACTGTTCTTAATAATATTATTTACAAGGTGCTAATGTGCAATTTGTTACTTGTCAAAACAGTGGGAATTACGTTCTCATTCTGTGTTAAATATAATTAGCTAATACTTTCCAAAGGATATGCAGACAGAAAAGTTATCTCGTGTTTTTAGTAAATTTCATTATTTGCTTTCATTTGTTCTCTCTCTCAGAATGTTTAGGTTTAAGTTATATCTCCAGTATGCTTAAAAGAAATCCATAAAGAAGTTGGGTTTCCTTAACTTCAAGGATATTCATGTTCTTGTATGTAAATATCCATAAAGATTTTTTAAAGGAAAGAATTGTGAATTAGATTGTGCACAATGAATTATTACTTTTTTTTTTCTTTTTCTAGGATTAAAAAAATCACGACCACTTTCTAGGCTTTGTATATTTTAAAATGTTTTTACCCAACAAATTGTGGATAATGCATTGGAAATATATTTGTTTTAGTTAAGTAAATTAATTTACAGCTTATTTAGTTGGGACATTGAAATGTATCATATTTATGATCTTGCTTAATCAAAAGGGGCTCTACGAACCTATAGTAAAAACAAGCCCTACACCAAAAAGTTTACCATAAAATGAGCAGATTAGAAAGATACATGAAAGAAAAAGTACCAAAAGAAGGATAAGAGAACAGCCTGATGACACGGCATACTTTCTGGTATAGAAAATTTATGGGAACAATTTGTAGCATATCAGACTACGTCTGCTCTTCTAACTGCATCCACTCCAGGGAGGGATTCTTGGCAGCCAGCCTTGGTAGTCTCCTCTAGGGGAGATTAGCTGTATTTGCATGAGCAGTTCTTGGCTTTAGATCCCTTCTTGGCCTTGCATATTTTATACAAGGGTACATTTGTAAATATATATATATGTGTATATATAAAATATATATACACATACATATATTTTGGTCCATCTATGTGTGTATGTCTGTATGTGTGTATATACATTTATTGGTGGAAGGATTGGAAAAAGGACTTTGAATTAGTGTGTCTGAAATAATGAGACAATTGTGTTGCAGCCCACCTGAAAGGGGTTTTTTATAGCATGAAAATGTGGCCATATGTTACATATCTTGAGGGGGTAACCAAGGACATAAGGGAGTCTAAGAATGTCCCCAGCCTCATAGATAATAATGAAGGACTGCTGAGGGCAGGGGGAGAAAATCCCCTCTCATCTATAATGCCTATTGAAAGCATTTGTTGGAGTGTGCAATCCACTGAACCATGCTTGGATTTAATTTAAGAGGGAAGTTCTTGGGTCAGAAGAGAATTTAGGAACAAACTAAACATAAACCATGGACAGTCAGTACACTAAACAAAAGTGAACCGGAGAGAGAAAATACTTGGTATCCAAATAACTTTTATGAGCTCCAAGAAACCAACCAAAATCAGACAATTCTATAATGATCTACCAATATTAGGATAATTTATGCACCATATATACAGGAGAAAATTAAGTGCCTTTTCTAGTGTGTGTAGAATTTACCTCACCTAGATTTAAATATCTAATAATCTTTAAACCCAGAGTCAGGAGGTGAGGCAGCAGCCACAGAAGGAAATGGAGAAGAAGGTTCCTGTCACCTTCATCCAGGCAATACAGATCCTACCTGTTAGGCATATACCTTTCAGATTACAGAGCTCGTGGCTATGCAAAACAAGTAAGGGGACCCACCACATCAGCTGCCGAGATATGGCTAATATGTACCCAAGATGACAAGAATCATGGGGGAAGGAAATGAGGCAAGTGGAAAATCTGATATTGCAGTTTAAAGGCCAGAGCATAGGCCCGAGAGATAGTAATTATAAAACCCGATCTTGGGTTTCTAATGGATTTTACATTAGATCTCAATGGACTGAATGCTGAAGCAGTTCAGGGAAAAGAAGCAAAAGCCAGGCTTGTCCTCACAGTGTCTAGGATGATAGAAATAAGAATGCATGCCCAGGTTTCTTCTCCCTTACTGCTGGTCTCATGATGCTTCTATTCTGAAGTATAAAATACACAAGGGTATTAATAGCAAGGGTCCCCCACATTCATTGTCTAACCCCTCCTGTTTCAAGAGGCAGGGTTAGAGGTCCTCTAGGCTAACATGACAGAGGAATTACTTCTTGGAAAAGTGATTTAACCATTAGGACGCAGTACAAAAGTATCCACATCTGTGACTTCTGTGATCTGTGCGAGACTAAATTATAGTCATAAATATTGGGGAGAAATAATATGTTAGCTCTTCAGCACAGCCAAGATGGTGAATCTCCCTGGCATGTGTAGTAACAGGAATTTAAATTTAAAAAATAATTTATCTTAAATGGAGTACCTGTCATCTTGCTATTTTCTAAGACTGAAACAGTTCCGCCCAGTTTGTTTTCTAGATTCCTGAATACCTTTAAGGCTCTTACTTTCAGTGTCTTTGTCTCAGTTTTCTTTGCTTTCTCTCTTTTGACAGTGTTTTTGTTTCTATGTATAAGTAAAGGAATCCACATTTGTAAACTGCTCAGACACCAGTGTAGTACAGACCAAACAAAAACCTAGATAAAAAGGTTAAAAACTAAATGCAATTTCCTATACTGCTCTCACTCCTTTTATGAAAGAAGAGTGTATAATAAGAAATAGCAGACTGGACTTTCCGGAAAAACATTCGAGAATTTAAAATAATGAGGAAGTTGCTTGATCATGCTAGAAATATTACTCAAATACTTCCATCAACATCAGATTCTGGCAAGTGACGTTTTCTATTTGCTACATGAAGTACTACGTGTTCAAGTTGCTTTGGAACTGCTCCAAGACTTGTAGAGTTGTTGCATGCAACTTTTTAGAACTGTTTTGTCTAACATTTTTGTCTAATTTTGTTGCTGCTTTGTTCCAGCTCCACCTGTGTTTCTTCTAATTCTCTACTTCAATTTATCTTGGTTCAGTCTCTTTCCACATAAGTACATTACGCTTAAAGATACATAACACTTGTTTAAGTACACTAGAGAGACTCAATGCCACACAGTTTTTTTTCGTATATGATACACTATGGAAATGAAGACAAGTAGGAAAGTATATAATTTATAAATAAAATTCCAAGGGGTGTATCCTAATTGTATGCTAAAGGATACAAAGCATATCTACCAAATTTTAAAAAAGAAAATTTTTCTGTTTTCAAACAGTCTGAATAAATTGACTCATAGTGATACTCTTGAGTGAAAGTTATCTGCATTTCCAAAGTGAAAGGCCATTTGAAAAGCTTTTATATAATATCACTCAATATTTTACTGTTATATCCTAATATGAGAGAAGCCTTGTAATGGAAAACTACTTTATGTTAATTGGTGGAATCTAGAAAACCTACATAGTTATATGCACCTGTCTTCTACTTTTTCAGGAAAATAATGCTTTCACGACATAAAAGCATCCAGCTTTTACTACATATTTCACAAACTTCTCAGTTACAAACTACAAGTTGAATTTCTCATGTGATGATATTATTATCACAAAACCACTGTATGACACTAAAATACAACTGTTGACACATTAACTTTGTTCTACTATTTGAATACTATTTATTTTATCTTTTCAAATATCATGTTTAAAAACCAAGAAAACCTTGACAGACAGAACTCTAACCTTAACAAAATATAAGCCCTTAATGGCTGTTATTGTTTTAATCTTCCGCAAAGAAATGGCAGATAACCTGTCTGCCATCCAGGTCTCCTCTCTTTGACAATGGTCAAGGGTGATATTATCCTGAGACACTCTGCTGAGGCATGATGTGCTGTTGAATGTGGGGCACTGCAAAGCTAAAGTGGGAGCAAAGGTCATGGATTAGAATGAATTAAGCAAACATGGATTAAGAAAGATCAGTGAGCAGGGGCATAGACTCATCAGGCTCTGTTTAGATAATCTGCTTGCTTCAACTAACATTTTCTTCCAATATTACAGCTGAAGAAATTGTACTTGAAGCTCACGCTTGTCAGATCCTGAGAAATCGGTAAATCATGCAGGCGAGATAGTAACCTGAAATGTAAAAATTCTGCCAAGGACTGATATTGACCCCGTTTCTTCTTCCTGGATATCAAGTACAGTGACTGAAAAGACAGGTCTGCAATCTCAGATGACAAAACCATCAGGTCAGTTTCTCCAGGTCAATCAGTGCATTACTGAGGAAGAGCAGAGAAAAACAACAAATGAAACTGTAGTAAACTGTGCAAAAAAGCAACAGGAAGGTCATTCTCCAACATTGTGCATTAGTAGTGATGAGAGAAATGTTGGCAGACGAGACTTGTCATTTCAGAGGAAATAGCTTGTAGAAAACTGATCACAGAAAACTTCCAGGGTCACAAAAGCTGTAGTAGAAAGTCTGTGAAGTTCCCATAAGCCAAATGGTGAGTAGGAACAGGAAAAGTGTGAGCAGAAGTATTAGGGCATTTACTGACTAATAGAAGTCTCGTAAGAATTGGATCTGTCAGTCAGTAGAAAAAATGATGTCCTGATACACATGCATGAGGTCAAAGCTGTTGGAAAAATGACAAGGAAGTCTTACCAAATCTCCCACACTGAGACCTATTTTTTATTGTTGTGTTCTGCACTAGCTTGGAAAGTTTAAAAAAAAAAGTTAAAATAAAAAAAAGAAAAGAAAAATCTACCAAAGAGCTTAAAAGAAAATATAGCAGACATCATGCTATAGGAGCCACCTTAGAAGTGATGGCATGTATGCTGAACACATCTCACCCTGTATGACCTCATAAAATCTTGGATGTTAATCTCAACCCACTTCTACTTCCTTAAGTGATATCTAGAGAACAATAAATCTGTAAAATTTAGAAACAGAAGAAACTTATATAGTCAAGTTACCTTTTTCTCCATCACCACAGGAATTTTCTTAGTGGTACATTTCAACCTATACATATACCTATATCACAAAGGTGCTAAAGAATTTTACAGATAAACCAGTAAGGTTTTGCTTAAGTAACAGTGTGCAGCCAGAAACAGTACTAATAAAATTAGAAGAACGTATGAGTTCTCACAATGTAACTAGTGCCAAAATATTTACTTTCCTGCCAGGGAGGATCTTAGGAACTTCAAACACCAAAAAAAAAAAAAAGAAAAAAAAAGAAAAAAATATTTTACTTCCAGTCATCTGTTCATGATTCCATAGGACCGGGAAGGTTCCAACACACGAATGAACTGTAGAATACATGAAGAAGATATTAAGATCAGAAAACAACATCAAAACAATTCTTTTATTCACATAATGAATAAAAGACCGAATTTGTCCCTTATAGCCTGTCAGAACAGAAAGTGATTTTCTTATCTCTAAAAGCTCACCCATTTTAAAAAGAATGAATAATGTAATGATTCATGTTTGCCTTATACTCAGTTTGCTTTTGTATTTTTCCAGGGAAAAAAACCCAAACTCAAAACCAAACCACCAAACTTAGTAAATGGGTTTTGTTCTCTTCTTTACCCGTGTTTGGTATCCAGTGAAAAACACATGAAATGACTAACTCAGTGCTAGATCTGAACTGAGTCCAATGTAATTACTTTCATAAAACAGAAGATTGAATCAAGACAAGGAGTCATCTGTCCCAGTATCCTTCAACAGACATGTCTTTCCTTCAACAGGGAAAGGCATGCCTTGTGTGATCATTTCTCCTGGCATGCTTTTGCAGCAGTAAGTCTGAGGGACTTGTTGAGATGAACGCTACAGATTTCTGTGTTCAGTAGAGAAGATGGGCCTCTCCCCAGTCCTTCTAAGAATCTAATTACCCTTTTGGCTTCTGCAATATCTCACAGCAATGACTTCCACAATTTAATTACAGGCGTGATAAGACAAAGTACTTCATTTGTTTACTTCAAAACTGCAGCATGAAACTTGCGTTGAGCGTTCTTTAGATTTTACATTGCGAGAAATAACGAACAGTTAAACAGTTTACCATATATCTGTGTTAAAGAGCAAACTATCATCCTTCAGGCAACTTGAGCTAGCTGGTTTCTCATCAGGATCACTTGGAACAGAACGCACTGAAAATATACATAAATACACCAAAACCATATTTGTGTGAAGATCACAGTATCCTGAAAGGGGCAGGGGAGGAGAGAGAAATTATAGCAATTATTTGTTCACAGTTTGTTTTTTGTTTGTTTGTTTGTTTTATATTGACTAAGGAAACCTTGCCTTTAATCATTTGCACAAGAAGGCTTTAAATTATCTAGCTCTGGGAATGTTCAAAGATATATGCATCTTTAAAGGGTGTTCTGTTAATGTAAGGGTAGACTGGTTCCTGAAAGTACAAAGTTCATAATGTATATGATTAAAAATTCCTTTTGCAATCTGTGTACTGCCTTATTCACTCCCTGATATTTAAGGGCAGTTACTGAGAGAATGTAAGTGTTATTACACTGAGTGACATACCATATGGCAAGCAGGATCAGCTGCAGCTTTGCATATTGTTGTCATCTTACCCCTTGTACTACAGTTTTACATGATGTAATGTTTTTCTGTGATTGTTCAGCATTCTACCATTTAAGCCTGCCATATTATAAAATGTCATTTTAGGGGGTTGCAGCTGAACCTGCTCAACATAAGTCTGCGTTTATTTCACAGATGTCTGTTACACTGTCATCCCACAGGTGCATTCAAAGTCTAAAATTTTCACGTACCTCAGCTTGTAAAGAAATGTATTATGCAAGATGAAGAAATGGCAGCCAAAAAAGTAAATACTGCTAAATGCCACTTTACAATACAATATAGGCATGCAAATGTTAGTAACCTTACAGGATGATAATATTTGTGCTCTCAATAAAATGTGATGCGCAAATGGTAGTGAAAGGGTCAGGTCCTGAAAAGTAAAGGTCCTCTCCAGGATGAAAATAAGAGATAAAAATGTAGAGGATTCCATTAATATGGGAGAAATTCTGGGGGTTTTTTCTGTGTTTCAGCTCAATTGCCATCAATGAAAATTTTCTAAAACTGAATTCCTCTGGAGGTTACTTTCTGTCTTAAGTGGAGTTACAGCTAGTTTAAATCATAGAATAGAATCATAGAATCTTTTAGGTAGAAATAGACCTTTAAGATCATTCAGTCCAACCATTAACCTAGCAATGCCAGGTCTACCACTAAACCATTTCCGTAAACACCAGATCTAAATATCTTTGAAATATTTCCAGGGATGGTGACTCAACCCTTTCCCTGATCAGCCTGTTCCAATGCTTGGCAACCCTTTCCCTGGTGAAATTTTTCCTAATATCCAACATAAACCTCCCCTGGTGTAACATGATGCCACTTCTTCTTGTCCTATCACTTGTTACATGGGAGAAGAGACCATTCCCTACCTCGCTACAATCTCCTGTCAGGTGATTGCAGAAAGGATAAGGTTTCTCCTCAGCCTCCTTTTATTTAGGCTAAATAACTACAGTTCCCTCTACCGTTCCTCATAAGAATTGTGCTCTAGAACCTTCACCAGCTTTGTTGCCCTTCTTTAGATATGCTCCAGCACCTCAATGTCTTTCTTGAAGTGAGGGGCCCCAAACTGAACGCAGGATTTGAGGTGTAGCCTCGTCAGTGCAGAGTCCAGGGAGACAATCACTTATCTAGTCCTGCTGGCCACACTATTTTTGATACAGGACAGGATGTTGTTGGCCTTCTTGGCCACCCAGGCACACTGCTGGCTTATGTTCAGCTGGCTGTCGACCAACACCCCCAGGTCCTTTTCCGCTGGACAGCTTTCCAGTCAGTCTTCCAGCCTCTAGAGTTGTACGAGGTTGTTGTTACCCACGTACAAGTTGACTTAGTCCCATTGCTCTTTTCTTAAGGAGTGTTAGAAAAGAAGCAATGAGGAATCTATAGCTGAAAAAAAGAAAAAGGAAGAAAGTTAAATAATAATGTAACAGTTAAGTGTAATCATACGTTTAAGGAAAAAAAATTGTTTCTATGACCATTTCTGCAAAGTTCATACATCTTTGAAGAACATTCTCTTCTCTCCTTTATTTCACTTTGCTTTGCCTTACCTTTCCTCTCTCTTCTTTCCACTTTAGCATGGCATGCATTTTTTTTCTCTCTGTAGGTTTTCTCTCATGACAGTGTTATGATCTAAGATTCCATTTAAAGGTCAAATTCTGCTGCGTATATCCATACATGATGCATTTAATTCAGCTAGGCTGGTAACACATAGATATAACAATGGAAAAATTACTAAGGACAAATTTGTCCAGCAGGAAGTGCCATTCATGAAAATAAAAAAAAAAAATTACAGATTTTCAAGTCTCAGTTTATTTTAGACCCCCTCAAAAAATTAGGGTGTTTTATGCACCAAACAGGAAATCTGTAGAAGACATCAACTAACAAACGCTTCAATAACAAATTAAAAAAAAACCCTTTTCTGAACTAGAAGAATATGTTCCTAAAAATATTTACAGTGTGCAACAATAAATATAGATTCACTATAGATTCACAACCAATGTTATTTTTATGTTCAAATAAGACTTGTTGGTTCTGACATTTTGAAAATTAAAGACTGTGTAGAGACTGGGTAGCTGTGAAAATAAAAAATAAATTAAAATGTAAGGGAAAGGAAAAACATCAAAGTACACCTAAACTTTTAATTAAATAAATCATCATTAATGTTTATAAATATGTCAAGGGGGAATGTCAGGAGGATGGAGCCAGGCTCTTTTCAGCGGCGTCCACTGACAAGACAAGGGGCAATGGGTGGAAGCTGGAACACAGGAGGTTCCAGAAAAATATGAGGAAAAACTTTTTCACTGTGAGGTGACAGAGCACTGGAACAGGCTGCCCAGGGATGTTGTGGAATCTCCTTCTCTGGAGACATTCAAAACCCGCCTGGACACGTTCCTGTGCGCTCTAGTGTAGGTGGTCCTGCTCCGGCAGGGGGGTTGGACTAGATGATCTTTAAGGTCCCTTCCAACCTCTAACATTCTGTGATTCTGTGATTCTGTGATCGTATTTTGTTCATAATTTTAGGAGTACATCAATAGAGATCAATACAATGATCCTATATTCTAAGAGGATATTGGTTTTGATACCAGTAGAGAGTTATAATAAAATTAATGCCATGTTGATTGTTTAATTAATTGACATTAAATATGGCCAATACTTTTGGTAAATACTCCTCGGATCAGTCATTCTGAAATTGTAACAAAGCCCTGTGGATTTATTGCAGCCAAAATAATAGAAAAGATTTTTACGTTTTATAACTTACATTGAAGTTACTGTTTTATATTGATGCCTTTACTAGTTGCTTTACTCTGCTTTACCTGGCAGGACTAGAAGACAGGGTAGCCTGGGAACAAAAAGCACTGCAACAAGGAAAGATAAAAACCCTTCTACCTCATTAATATGTGTATTTCATGTCTTATTTAATCTACTTTAAGTACTCATTTACCAGATATTTTCTGACTGTACTTAGTTAATAATTAGCAAACAACAATGAAATATGTGCTTAAAATACATATCTTCATTTTTCTTTGCAAACAACTTATATGATTATTAGAATATTTCTTGGCAATAGAGCAGTTTCTCTAATTAATTATTCACAATAAATTTCACCAATGTCAAACAAGCACCTAAGGCTTAAATTTTTTTCCACTTGGAAATCTGAAAGTCTGTTTAAGAAAAAGGTTTTTAGAGAAAACAGTCTTTATTTAGAATTCTGTTAATTTTGTAGAGTTATTGTCACTTCCTTCTGTTACATGATTTTATAATAATTTCCTATTGAGGGTTTTGCATTTAAGTAACAGCAGTTGTCAAGATTTATGGCTTAAAATATTGGCACAAATGTAGTAGAAAGGTACAGAGAAGTCTATTGATATTGAATGTGGCTGGGTAAAAACTGTGCTTTTCTCTTAAAGATTTTAGTTCCACTGTTGAGCTTATTTGTTATTTATAAAGGAAACAGAAACAATTTCTCTTTACAAGCTTCACTCTCAAATTTGTAATGCCAGCTGCAGATACTGTCCCAACTGAGAAAGAGAAGGGTAATTCTTTTTGTTTTCTCTGATTCTGCAATTCAGTGAAACTTAGAGAAGTTGGGAAATGAGGAAAAAGAGACTAAAAGAGATAAAAGAAAAATTATTTCTAGTGAAAACAGAGTCTGAAAAAGAAAGTGATCAAAGCAGGCTACCAAAAAAGCAAATATACTTTGATATGCCCAAAATTTTCAGAAAGAACATACTTTTAATTTCACTTCAATGCTTTCAAAGTGGGTTTATTCTTTTTCTAGATTATCATTAATAAGCAGATCTCATAATTTTTCAATCTATATTGAAAATAAATTACATTAAAAATATTTTTTTTCCCAGTAATTTTCTATTTGCAAGCAGTTTCTTAAATCCATATTTGCTCTTCATCGGATTTTCAGAAGTGATTTGCTTTGATATGAAAATAGTATTTCTTGATATTAACTAAAATGCAAAAATATTTTGATATTAAAAAAAACTATTTTATAGTTAGAACCAAATACTTCCAACATGTACACTTATGAAATACAGGATATAATATATATATATTTTACATAAACTAAAAGTATTGCAATAGCTGAAAATAACTAGCAATAAAAGATTCAATAGCATAATACAGTTATTCCACAGCATTTAAGTAAGTGGTCAGGAGACATCTCACTTAATTTCACAGGTCTAGAAGATGTCTGCATATTTACTAGTCACTTTCAATTTTTTTTTTATATCCGGTAGAGAACCATAGACAGTAGAGGATGGAATTTATGTGACCAAGTATAGACATCTACTTTAAGATTACACAAATCACAGATTGCAAGCCTGTCTCCACTAATAATAAAAGAAACTTGCGCAAATATCTCAGTTGTAGGTGTCTGCTTAATACAGATGGGAAGGTAAATTTAATGAATCATCCCTGTTTACATTTTTCTGGCTGTATGGATACCCACTGAACAGGTTTCAGTGAACAAAGAAAAAATGTAGGGATGTGTTAGTTCAGCTCAGCTCTATCTTGCCTTAACAGACTGTGATGACCCAAGGGGGGTTGTGGAAAGATGAGCCAGCCCTGAGTTATCCCAGAATCAAACAGCAGACCAAAACCTGAGTACAAAAGCCAAATAACAAACATTTTGCCCTGACTCTCATATTCAACCACTATCTATCCTTGAGATGTGTTAATTTCCGCTGAGTAAATCGTGTATGTGGGAAATACGTTAATCTGGCTAATCTGGCTAAAATATGTCAATCTGGCTGTCACAGGTGTGTTAGTTATCACACATGTAGTAGGAGGCCCCCAGGAGAGATAAGGGCAAATCTCATCATACCACAAAAGATAAACATTCTAGATAGTCCAAGTCCCCTTAGGCATGTCTTTGCCTCCTCCATCCCATCCTTACAATATAAAAACTGTAAGATTTTGGGCAGAATGGGGGGAGAAGTTTTTCCAACTGTACAGCTAGACTGTAGGAGATCCTTCCCCCCTTATTTGGGGTGTCAGATAAGGATATTTTCACTGGGATGGAGAGCTCTTACCTGAGAGAGGGTTAGTGACTAAGATACATGTGGCATATTTCAGGATTGCTATTGTCACTAACTTGTGCATTTCTTAGATCTGTACTAGTACATTTTTTTTTTTTTCTGGGCATCACTGAGTTCTGTAATAGTGTATCCTGTGTGTTGTTGTGTTGTTTCTTTCTCAAACTACAACAGTGCATTCTTCCATTGTATCCATAAAACCTGCATTGTGACATATTAGACCTGTAAGTGAAGTTCTAATAAACTGATAGTTTGAACCTTACAGTGAAGTCCGTGTATTGGACCTGTGAGTGAAGTTCAAATAGATCTCTCGCTAAAACCTTGCAGTGAAGTCTCTCCATCGCAATGGCTCAGATGACTACTCTTCCACTACAATGAATTCAGATGGTGGATTTTTTACAGGAATTGTAACTAAAAGTACATATTCCATCTTTATGTGGCAAAAGAAATCAAATTGTCCTATATGATCTTTAGCTACAGAGAAAATCTATGTCATGCAACACTTAATTACTAAGAAGTATAAAATCATAGCAATTGATGTCTTAATATACAGTCATTCTCAGCATCAATTTGAACCTATTTTTATGGGAAAATTCACACAAGAATATCTACATTATATTCTGACTTCTCAATAATGCAAAGTTACTATCACAAAGTAATACCAAAGTTGGAAGTTTACCTATCTCTACGTCTGCAATAAAAGATTGATTGTGTTAGGTAATATACAGAATTTGATACACAGCATGCCATATCTAGATGTGGTCATTTAACAACAATTATTCATTAAAATTACACTTTCCATGTATCAGAAATTTTAGCAAATTTAGAATAGGAATGTAAGTAGAAGTTATCTTCCAACAACTATTAGGGCAGACACAATAAATATTAACACTTAAATGCAGATATAAATGCTGCCACTACTGAAAATGTAGTGTAGTCTTTTCTGATGAGCAGTGGGAAGAGTAAAATAAATCATGTAAAATAGTAAAACCAGAAAATAAATCAGTAAATGAGAAGAACTGACGAAGAACAGAATGGAAAAAGAGTAGAATAAATTCAAAAAAGGTAGTGGTGGATGTTAAGAGGACTTCATTATCTCAAAAATATTGCCAGTCATTGAGAAAACTAACTAAAGTAAGCAGTTCAACTCTTAACAGCAATGTATGACAAATAGTCACATTGAATTATCTATGGCATCATCCAGTGTCCTTAGAAAATCATCATGGGGATAAATTCCTATGCAGTGAGGTGGTACACATGGCCAAAGGAAATTAAAAGCTTCTGCTTATAATTTTCATCTACAGACAATCATCAATAACTTTTGGGACTTACAAAGGAAAAATATACTGAAACGTACAAGAAAAAGTCAAATATTTACAATTGATGTGACAAAGACATCTAACCCCAGACAGATATTTTTGTAGACTTGTTCAATACTGGTTAGAATTGAAAGATGTTTTAACTGAAGAATTCCTTCTAAAAACAGTTCAAATGTTTTTTTTTATAATAAATTGGAAAGATATTTAAGAATGCTAAAGTACTAATAATGTTATGGAAATTTTTTATATTTTTTTCACAAAGGAAAATAATTTTGATGCTCTTTAAAGAGTACGTGGTGATAGTATGTGTCAGTGCACAAAGTTTATGTGTAGGACTTCAAGCACATCTCATAAATTCTCAGGTTTGACTATCACGATTGATCTCGCCATTACCTCCAGTTGTAGAAATCCTAATTACTCAAAGTCATGTGTTTGCTACTAGTTAGCCTAGTAAATTTGGTCTGCCTCTGAAAAAACCAAGCAATTACAATTTTATCTTTCTAAAAAGAGGTCCTTATTTGCTGTGAAGAGATTAAGGAACCTGTTACTCCATCTGTAACAGTGTGTAGATTCTACAGCAAAGTAATCTAACAAATCTGGGGAAACTGGATGCTCGAACAGCTGACTGAGTGAACCATTAAAATGGCTCACAGAAGCTCCAGGGTTTCAAATGCTCTTTTGGTTATATAAGATCTCAACATGTTCTAGAAAAATACTGGGTCCACTGTCTAAGAACCTCAGTTGGGAAACTGAATAAATACACTTTCTCTATAGCAGTCTTCATCTCAGAAATCTTGCATGAGTTGGAATTAATTAAGAAAAGATGTGCCAAAAAAAAATAATATTTGATTAAATATTTTACAAGTTCTGAAGCTAGAACAGATGAAAATAGAACAAAACTCTCTGATATAGTTTCTTTAATACACTTTCTGAAAATATGTATTGTTCATATTTCTGTATATTGCAGAGTATAAAATACTTGGACCAGAGTATGGTTCTGTATCCAAGTGCCTAGGATGTTCAGCTGTGAGTTGAGAAGTCCCAGGCACAGTGTCTGTATCTGATATTCAGTACTAATTGGAGAATAACTGGAAAATATCAGTATATGTGTCAATTTATCCAGGCTGGCATTAGGGTATAGTGTCATTTTCTTTCCTTTTGGCTGAGATTCTAAAAGGATTTTGCATGAAAAACTTCTTGGTTTTCAATCAAAACCACAATCAAAAGCAAGTTCAGCCCTGACCTCAGTGTCAACGCTTCAGTGCTGGACAGTCAGAGTATACACATCTCAGCTACTCAAGAACCTGAGAAACATCTTTGTAGGGATTTAAAAAAAATAATGTGATTGTCAACTAAGGCATGTACATACCACTGAATGCATTTAAATCCTCTCTCCCTTCTTCCTATTTAGTTTCTTCCCCCTGCTCTCCTCAAGCAGACCATTGTTTCTGACTGGTAATTTGTGAAAGAAAAGATCTGGGACAGAACTCAATGAGGAAGACTAATAGAAAAATGCACAGCAAAATCAACAGACCATCAGCCTGCTTTAATTAGTTATCTTCTTATTGTAATTTAGTCTGATGTGCAAAAAGTAACTGTAAAAGCATTACTTCTTCATAAATACTAACATAAAAACATAATTAAAAAATCTTTTAGTGACTTTCTATTATGTCTCATGATTGAACTAATGGTTGCTTTTCAATGCATCTACTGTGCTAGTACACATTAAGCAAACATTAGCAAAACCAGAGAAATTTCAATGGAATGGAACAGTGTTATACACTGATTATTATTCTTTCTGTCTGCAGTGTATCTTTCAGCCCAGTAATGGCATTGAGTATGTTTCAAATTCTCATTGGCCTTGAAAGATGGCACAATAATTTCCCAGCCTCGTGAAAATGTTACACCCCTTTATCCCCCAGCACCGTACCTTAACAGCCTTGCCCTCAATTTTGGTGACCAATTGCTGCATGAGAAAAACTCCAAACACCTTTTTAAAACTGCTGACCTCAGCCACATCTCTTCAGTACAACAGTTTCTGTTCATGCATTTCACCTACAATGCACAGCTTTTCTCTGATGGAGCTTCTTTACCAGCAAACAACCTTCTCTAATTTACTCTGATAGGAACTTCCTTCTGTACTGTAGTGTTCCCATAGCCTGTGAATACATCAGTGTTGCCAAAATGTTTTGGACACACTGGTTGCTTCCACGTGTGGCACTAGCTCCATCTCACCCCTGCTGGTACTCCTTCTGTCTTCTGTGTACATTATGCTGTAATGACAATTTGTTCCCTTCCTCCTTAACATATTTTCCTTCACCTGATAAAAATAAACATCCATTAGTGGTGCTGAAACTACCTTGAGATAAAGAGCTCTTTTCTTATTATTACTTAAGGTTCAGCTGGATCAAAGACCTAAGCACATGTCTAACTTCACCTGTTGAAATGGGCTCATTATCTTCATGGGAATATTTATGTGTGCAAATTATATTGATTACTATTTAAGTATGGTTGGTCAGGTTGTGTTCAAAAAATGTCAACTATACCAACATGAACTGTGCTAGTAAAGTAATATTTGAGTTTTGGGAGTTATTGTAGTCTCTCTCACATTCCCTTTCTGGCTAACAAATACTGCTACACTACTCTAGATAGCTTGCTTACACAAATATTCCAGAAACTTAGTATTAGCAGTTCCTTATGTTTTACTTCTCTCATCTCCCTTGGGAAAAGTTGTTCAGAGAAGAGCAGTTGGTAGTTTCTAAAATCTGCCCAGTGTCTTTTACATTTGCGGTTTGAGTCCACCCAGCCGGCAATAAAGAACTACGCAGCCCCTTGCTCACTTCTACATACCTCCTTTTCGGCATGGGGAGGAGAAAATTCAACAGAAGGCTTGAGTATCAAGACAGGGGAGGCTCACTCATCATTTATGGTCATGGGCAAAAATCAGAGTAGACTTGGGGAGAAAACAATAGAACCGCCACCAGTTTACCAGTATATTAGATCAGAGTAGGATAGTGAGAAAATAAATACAACCAGATCTTAAATACATCTTCCCCCACAACTCATCTTTTCTTCTCAACTACTTCCTCCCCCGTGACAGCACAGGGGGACAGAGGATGAGGGTTGCAGTCTTTCTATTACACACATTGTCCATGCTGCTCCCTCCTTGTCAGGGAGAGGACTCCTTGCAGTCTTTCCCTGTTCCAGCATGTTGTCCCTCTCACAGGAGACAGTCTTCCTCAAGCTTCTCTAATATGAGGCCTTCCCATGAGCGTGAGTCCCGCCCGTGGGCCTCAGTCCTGCCAGCAATGGACCGCTCCAGCACAGGCTTCCCTTGGAGCCACGGCATGCTTCAGACATGGTCCTCTGCTCTGGTGTGAGGTCCTCCCTGTACTGTGGCATCCTGGATGCTTCACTGCTGTTAAATCTCCTGTCTCCAGGGCCTCGATCTGTGATCTCACCATGGGCCTCAGTGATGTCTCTGCCCTGGCACCTTTCCGCCCCTCCTTCCTCACTAACCTTGCTGACTGCATGTTTGCTCTACTCTCAAAGGAAAAAAAGTACTCCCCAACACAAAAGACAGGAAAAAGAAACTGGTCCAACAGATTTCCCTTCTTAAAAATATTGATCACAGAGGTGCTGACTGGCCTGGCCTTGGCTAGAGGTGAGTCCAACTTTTACCTGGGCTGGGGATCTAACTTTTATCTGGGCTGGGGATCCAACTTTTGCCTGGGATGGGGATCCAACTTTTACCTGGGCTGGGGATCCAACTTTTACCTGGGCGATGCTCTAGAAGGTTTATAAGGAGCCATCTCCCAGAGCCCTTCCCCCTGCCAGACACAAATCCATCACTGCACTAAGGAAAGTCAGGTCAGTGAAATAGTAGCTGCTGTTTTATCCCTGAAGACAGAAAGCAAAGGGAAAAAATAAAATAAAATTAAAAAATCAGCCTCTGAAATCGCATAGTGAACGACTATTGAAATTAGAAGTTTGGAGATGTGATTTTTTTGCTCTCTAACATGAAGAAGTAAACAGAGGTCTGAAGCCAGAGTTAAGTTCCCTAAGTTCAGGCATGTGGGCAATTCCTTAATAAACTATTTAGAGAACACCGAAAAAAAAAATCGGGAAGAAAAAAAAAAAGAGGCCGATTTAGCTTTTACCTTCTATGACAAAATCTAAAGAAAATATTTTCTTAAAGTAAATAACAGAATTCAGGTTTGATTAACACTCATGAAAATTTCTCTAGAAAATTACATGATACAAATGCTTAAATGGATTTTTTTTTTTTTAGACAAAAAATGTTAAGCTTTATTGTGGTTGGTTGACCTTGGATGGCTGCCAGGTGTCCACCCAGATGCTCTTCCACTCCCTTCTCAGCAGAACAGGGGAGAAAACAAGATGAAAGACCTTATGGGTTGAGATGAAGACAGTTAGATCATTCACCATTTACCATCACAGACAAAATAGACTTAACTTGGGAAAGTTTAATTAGATTACACATTAAGATGAAAATCTTTATTGTAAGGCTGGTGAGACACTGCAACATGTTGCCCAGGGAAATTGTGGATTCGCCCTTCCTGAAAGTGTTCAAGACCAGGCTGGATGGGCCTTTGAGCAACCTGGTCTGGTGGAAGGTGTCCCTGCCCATGGCAGGGGATTTGAAACCAGATGACTTTAAGGTCACTTCCAATTCAAGCCATTCTATGATTCTATGATGATTCTATGATGGTTTTATGATTGATTTGCTCTACTACCCTCTTTTCCCAGACTCAACTTCACTGCTTCGTTCCTGACTCCTCTACCTCCTCCTCCTTCATGAGCAGCACAGAGGGATGGGAAATGAGGGGTTGGAGTGAGTCCCTAACAGCTTCTCTCTGCTGCTCCTTCCTCCTCACACCTTTCCCCAGCTTCAGTGTGAGCTTTCCACCAGCTGCATCCTCCTCCTGAGCACTCCCCGGTGTGGGGTCCTCCATTGGCTGCAGTGTGGATATCTCCTCCAATGTGGTCCTCTCCCTGGGCTACAGGGGTACAACCTGCTTCACCATGGTCTTTACCACAGGCCACAGGGGAATCTCTGCTCTGGCACCTGGAGCACTTCTTTCCCCTCCTTCACTGACGCAGGTGTCTGCAGGGCTGTTTCTATCACATTTTTCTCACTCCTTTCTCACACAGATATTGTGTAATTTTTTTTACTCTTTTGTAAATATGTTTTCCCCACGTACCTACCGCCTTGTCCAAGGCTCCCAGCCGTGTCCTGCAGGGAGTCGGTTGGAGCCAGCTGGAACCAACTGCATGTGGCACAGGGCAGCCTCGGCCTCTCCTCACAGGGGCCACCCCTACAATCCCTCCACTGTCAGCACCTCACCGTGGACACTCAGTGCATGAATTCTCACAGAAAACAATCTTGGTTTCATTTGTATTAGTTATAAAAGAAAGCAAAAAAATTCTTGACACTAGCTTTCTCCTGCTATATGTTGTGATCATGAAATCTGATCAATTTAATTAAAACAGACATTTTCTCACAAATTCGATTGATTTGGATGAACTCCTGTTTCTCCATGAAATACTTTTCTTATTAAAAAATATCAACCGACCAACTGTTAATATTGTTTTAAGCCAACCTCATCAGGCTATCTAAGCTTCTTTAATAATGGAAAATGTTTAGAAAACAATCTGCCATGGAAATTTTGAAATTCAATTCAATCTCCAATATTTAATGTGAGTTTTAATATTTAAAGGTAATTGAGAAAGACACTTAGCAACTTTAGTCTCTCCCATAGCATATACAGTGATTATATCCTATCTTACCCATGAAATTACACATGAAAGTAGATAAGAACATTTTCTCCACTGTTCAGAGTGCTAGGACATCCATTTTGACAGCACTACTAGAGGAAGGTAAAAATGAGACATGCGCTGGACCTGGGGTTCTGAAGATAATAACTAGGCTTTTAGTACAACAGTACTTCCCACTGTGTCCCCTGTCTCAGTAAATATACTTGTGTGCCTGATGTACTTGTGTGCACATATTAAAGAGTCAGATGAAGAACTAAGTCCTGTGTCTCTGTGTAAGTAAACTCATAAAATCATAGAGTTGTTTATGTTGGAAAAGACTTTTAAGATCATTCAGTCCAAATGTTAACCTGGCAATGCCTGGTCTACCACTAAATCATGTCCCTAAATACCCCAAGCTGTGGTGAGTCAACCACTTCCCCAGGCAGACTGTTCAATTCTTGACATCTCTTTCAGTGAAGAAATTTTTGCTAATATCTAATCTAAACCTTCCCTGATGCAGTTTGAGGCCTTTTCCTCTTGTCCTATCACTTGTTACATGGGAGAAGACACCAACACCCACATTGCTACAACCTCCTTTCATGTTCTCCCCTCAGCCTCCTTTTCTCTAGGCTAAAAAACTCCAGTTCCTTCAGCCACTATTCATAACATTTGTGCTCTAGAACCTTCACCAGCTTTATTGCCCTTCTTTGGACAGACTCCAGCACCTCAACGTCTTTCTTGGTGTGGGGGCCCCAAACTGAACGCAGGATTTGAGGTGTGGCCTCAGTAGTGCCAAGTACAGATGGACAACCACCTTCCTAGTCCTGCTGGCCACATTATTTCTGATACAGGCTAGGATGCTGTCGGTCTTCATGGAAACATGGGCACACTGCTGGCTCGTGTTCAGCTGGCTGTCAACCGACATCCCCAGGTCCTTTTCTTCATGGCAGGTCTCCAGACACTCTTCCCCAAACCTATAGCATTGAACAGGGCTGTTGTGACCCAAGTGTAGGACTCATTTAAGGAAGAGGATAAGTGGTCCTTTGCATTTAAAGAAATAAAGATGAAATAACAATAGTATATATTATAACTTAAAAAAAACCCCATAAAATCAGTCATAGAATCATAGAATAAGCTGGGCTGGAAGGGATCTTTAAAGACCATCTAGTCCAGCCCCCCTGCTGTGAGCAGGGACTTCTTTAAGTAGATCAGGTTTCTCAGAGCCCCCTCAAGCCTGACCGAATAATGATCACTTTCAGAGTATTTTACAGCCTCAATGAACTATGAAATTATCAAGAAATAAATGTTTACTTAGTGACAGTATGATAGTTCAATACACAAATGTGCTTAAAGAACAGAAGATCTTTAGAACACACAAACCAAATCCCAGAGCCCACCTGAGGAGTTGCACAACTTTGTACTCAAGTTCTACACAATCCTTGATGTGCTATGTATTCAGTGTCCAATGGTAGCAGAATAAATCATCAGAATAAGTCATTTGGAAACCAATAAATTCTCAAATAAGATCCAGGTTTTAAGAGGGTCCTCAAGAGGGTCAAAATGTTCAAGCTACTCATGCTACTAATAGACAAGAAAAAGTGGACCAAATAAAGGTTTTGTTGTTTTTTGTTTTTTTCTCGTAAATGGTATTTTATTGTGAATTGATTCTTACAGGTTATTCACAATATGATTTTGCATTTTTGTATACTTAGAAACTCTATTGACTTAAACAGGGTTAGTGAGTGCTCAAGGAATGGAGAATAAGGCCTTTGAAGTTCAGTATCATTATTTAGATTTCAGGCATGCCTGGAGACAGCACTCTAGATTAATAAAATGCTTTGCTTCAATTAGCTCTGTGTCTCATGCATCCCTCCCCAATTCCCTCTGCCCTTGTTTAACATACTCCCTTATCCCTTTGCATTATCCAGACAGGTGCTCTCTGCTACCACAGGCTGCTGGAAGTTTCACGGAGGAGATGAGGTGTGGGAAGGAGGGGAATGTATATTGATTTCTTGGCTCTGATGCCGGAAAGGAGAATGTATGTCTGTGTATGAGTCTGATTTGTTCTCCCTGAATATTGTTTCAGAGGTTCTTTAAAAAGATCTCTGAAAAAAAAAAAAAAAAATTAAATCTTAAAAGAACTCTTAAACAGATATGCTCACTTGTGTGCCAGACAAGCATGTTTCCACAATCTAGGACAGAAAATGTAAATCAAAGGAGTACCACTTTCACCTGATTTAATCTGGGGGAGAGGGATGTCAATATAAAGGAAAAAATATATATATGCTTTTGTATATGTGAAAGAAATCTTTACTGTACTGGAATTCAGATTTCTGCTATGATTTTCTCTTATTTGCCGCTATAATAAGACCCCTCATTTCAGATCTCTTTAGACTTAGGAGGAGAAAGAGGCTTAGGAACATAACACAACAACCACTGAAAACTGATGCATCTTGCAAAGTGGGGGCAGGAAATTATAAGTTTCACGTTGAGTTCAATAGGAAAGTCATAAGGCCCTTCTCCTTCTCCCTTGGGGCATTTTCCTATTTTATTGTTTGTACTATAATGGGCAATCAGTTCCTGAAATGGTGCCCTACTGTCTAGATGAAGCATTTATAGTTTTTTTTTTAAGCAGTCCATTTGAACACTGCAGAATAGAAAAGTCAGCCCTTGTAGGTTAAGATATTAGCCCTGATCCTACACCAAACTACATGTCGGCAAAATTCCTACCCGTTTGGAATTCAGTTCAGGATCATGGTCTCAATTCTACATTTTTGACTGCAATTCAGACTTTTATTTATCACAGCTGGAAGCAACATTACAAATAAAAATGCTGCTAAAAAACAGAGTGTCTGTCCCTTTTAAAAGTTAACTTTCCTAGATTTATGCACATATATTTACATAGTAATCCTCTGAATGGAGATACTGCTTCTAATGAATTAGGGGATTACTACAAAAATATATAAATCATCACAGATGTTTTTCATGCAGAAGCACTTTCTTTGAAAAAAACCCCACACAAATCTGTTCAAAACTCAAAGGAAAAAAAGTCTTTTTGAGGGCATAACATCACAAACCAAATCCCAGTAAGACCTTATGGGCCAGATCCAACATAAGATTTAGTCTAAAATGGAACTAAAAGAATTTAGGGACACTTAAGGCCAGTCTAAATTGGGATTTAGAAGCCCAGAGTTGACTACAGCCCAGACCGTTATCTAGGTCATCTCTTTTCAGCAGTGCCTAAGTCTTACAATACCTAGATTTATAACATGTCTTCCAGTAGAGCTTAAAGTTTGGTACTGCTGAAAATGGCCATATTTGTTCAGATTTGGCAACTGAAGATATATGATCATTGCCCAGATAAATTCCAGGTTTAATCAGAGGATGTTAAATAGGCGAGCTATTTACTTCTCCAGAGAAGTCTGAAAATATAGCTGTCTTTTTTTCACATCTGTTTAATGCTCAGAACTCTTTTTTATAGAAACCAAAGGCTTATTACCAACCCTGAGCCAGCATTGGCCATAACCTTGACAGCAGCCACAGGAAAGGGCATGTCCCAACCACCTGCCAAGGTGACACCTCTGTGAAGCAGAAGTCTTGATATTAAAAGACATAGCAAGTTTATGAGTGACTCTTTCCTAGCTGTTATGACATTTAGTAGGAAAGAGGTAAATCTGATACTTTTTTAGGTCTTTACTTAGAAAACTATTGTCTGTGTAATCAAATGTCATAGGAAGAACAGTCCGAGGACCCCTTCTATGGTCACTTTTCTGGATACAATGACTTCATTTCAAGGGAAAAGGCAAACATTCATCAGCAGCTCTCCTCACCAACTTGTTGTTCTTGTCTTGGGAGGTCACAGAGTTTGGTGATTAAGGCCACTGCTGTATGGAGGGAATAGGAGGTATCAATTGCTTCAAGCTTTGAAAATCTGCTTACTAGATGAGTGGTTTAACTTCCAGCCTACAGTTCAAAGACAAGGAATGCAATTTATCACCACTTTTCAAAATCATTCCCTTTGGTGCCTATTCCCCCAAGGTATGTAGGTTTTCAAAATCAGCATCTTACTCTTTTCATCTGAATTCTTTCACATCAGAGCAAGAATTTATTCATAGGAACTAGCTACTTACTCTCAGCTGAGTGACATATATATATGTTCACCATACCATATTCATTCTTGAGATCAATTAGCCTTGTCTCATGTGAAATGAAAAAGAAAGATGACAGCATGAGCAGGACTGAATTTTCTGTGAAGGCTTCTTTTTTGTTGTTGTTTTTTTTGTTTGGGTGGGGTTTTTTGTTGTTTTATATAGATATAGATATAGATATAGATATAGATATAGATATAGACATAGATATAGATATAGATATATAGATACACTGAAAGACTGAGGACATGGCTCTGTAAACAGGTGTAAAGATTCATATGGCAACCTTTCCTATATTTCAGCTGGCCCACTAGAAGTTGACTCCAGTTCCAAGGCTGGATGGTAATGTTAACACAGCACTAAGTCCAAGTTAACTAAGCATCAGGAGACTCCTGAGAAAATGAAAGCATTGGCAACTTTGCAATTTTGAAAGGCTTGAGACTGTGTTTTAGTCACTCCCTCAGCCCCAATGAATAGTTCTACTCAGTAGCAGGTGATTACCCTTAAGAGCAGGACCTATATGCACTGTGATAGAGAGCTAGTAGAGACACCATGCTGTGAGTGTTCTTTTGGCAAGCCTCACCAGAGACTTTGGCAGTCTCTCTTCCTCTAAAGTGCTACTGTGCTTTTACATGGTTCCATTCTTCATGCAAACAAATATCAATATCAGCCCTAAGAACATGAAGAACTGATAATAATTATTGTTTTCGCTGCTGGATAGCGGAGAACAACTGCAACATAAAGAAATATCATGCTTTCTGAGCATATTTTTTTAGAAAGAGTATGGGTTTCCTTTAGCTTAGGTAATAAAATATAGTTATCTGGCAACAAATTTGAATTGTGTTTTCATTATACGTATGTATGTTTTGCAATGGATTACAATTTTTAATTAAGGCCCCATGTGGTTATCAAAATAGAGTAATTAGTAACTTCCAATAACAATTTTATGTTAATGTTTGTGAAATAATATATTACACAATTTTAGAACAACATAAAGTAAATTAAAATGTGGAATGTCTTAAAGATCACACTGTTATGAACACAAACAAAATGTTTCTTCTATTCAGTTTTGGGGTTTTTTTGCACTGTTTGAGCACAAACACATTTGACGATGTATTGTTAGTAGATATATGTTCATATCATTACAAAGGTGGAAAATGTTTACTTCCTTGGATTGAAAATATGTCCTTACAATATCCCTAATTCTCTGGACTACTTTGTGGAGTTTTAATTCTGGGAAGAAGGGCAAAAGAAGGTCTACAAAAAATTGCGATAAAAAAAGATGAAAGGGAAAGAAATGCAAACAGAAAGAGACATAAAAATGTAAATGTTTTTAGAAATGGAATAGCAGAAATACATCATCTTTTTACAATGTTAGAAGTGAAATTTTTTTCCAACTTCTGTATCAATGATCTACCGTTTGCATGAAACATAATACTCAGTCAAAAATATCACCTGGGACAAGTGTCTGCCTGACTTCTGCTAGTGTTAACAACTGTTGGGGCAGGAATAAGCAGAGTTTTATTGTTTGTCCCTTTGTCTACAGACTGCAGCTCTTAGCGACACATTCCCCTCATGAACCTTGTTGGCCAAAATCAGGAAACAATAAGATCTGTTCTTAAGAGGGAAAGTCTCCTATCTCTACAGAAGATAAAATGTTCTTGGCAAGATGACTCCAAAGGTTTCACTGAGACACTGAAAATTTGTGCTGGCCTGAAGGCTTTGCTCTGCCAAGCAAACACAGTTTATTCTGTCTTGTGAGGAAAGACACGGTGAGTATGCAGGGAGCAGTGAAGCTTCTATTAGGCAAGGTGAGAGCTACCATCTCTTAGAGATCTGGGTTTAAAAAGTTTAAACTGCCAGCAATATGTGTGTTAATGACTAGTCTTGCTTCCAAGATCTCAGTGACAAATGACTCATCTCATGCATCCTAGTACCTCCTAACCTCTTGATACTGGCTAGATATTAGACAGACCAGGGACTATTAGAGAAAAATTATGACAGGGCTCCAGATTATGCCATATTCTAAATGCAGCAAGGCTAACAAGGTCGCGTGGGTGGAAGATGTTATTCCTGCTATTTGCGTCTTCATTAGTGACATTCCCACACCAGCTCTTTTTGACTCCAAGCCTTTTACTTATAAACAAAGAATGAGGCCCCTAATTTGATAATTATTTCTCATACCAGGCATTTTCGACTGTGTCTTTCATTTACTCATAGTTGGCATACAGGAATTTTCAGGTCTAAGAGACAAGAGATAAATGATCAATGACATAAGACCTAACCACTATGTATGTCAATTTTTGGTGGCTGTCTCCTACATGTAACCAGCATATATATCGCTATTTTTTATTGCAGTTTTAAATTATTTGGGCAAGCAGTGGGAAAGCAAAGGAAACTGGTAATTTCTATCAGTGGTTTTCTTGTCATCCCTTTGATGCCAGCATAAGGTCTGTGGGATTTATTTGTCTTTCACAATCTACTAATTAAATATTTATCTTTCTAGTTCTCTTACCCTGATGGAGGACTTCCACTGATATTTCCATGGGAAACTATTTTTTTTGAAAGAAATGAAAGACAAAAGTTTTCACTATCCCAACAACAGGATGTATGATCTTAAATCTTCCCATTTCTTAACACCTTCTCCCCCACAATCTCTCCAAATACCTTTTCTCTCAGATGGTGTAAATGAATAATGTCATCAAATTAAACTCAGTGCTGTTTTCTTCAAACTAATTTAAATTTGAATGTTGATATTTCTAAACCACTATGAAAAATTTACATGTGTGCCTTTAAGTTTACTGGTTATGAGCTAATCTATTACAAGGCATCAATTCCTTCATATCTAGTCTCTCTCACTCAGCAAAATTTCCTGGGTTTTTTGAATCAGCAGGAGTTTTGGAGGAGATATTGTCTAACCTGCTTACAATGGTGTGTGACAACAAGACGAGGGGCAGTGGTTTTAAACTAAAACAGGATAGATTTAGGCTAAATATGGGGAAGAAGTTCATTATTATACGTGGTGAAATACTGGAACAGGATACCCAGAGAGGTGATGGAGGGTCCATCTCTGGAGGCATTCAAGGTCAGGCTTGTTAGGACTCTGAGCAACCTGATCTACTTAAAAGATGTCCCTGCTCACTGCAGGGGGTTGGACAAGATGACCTTTAAAGACCCCTTCCAGCCCCACACATTCTATGATTCTATGATACTGGCAAAAATCTTAGAAGCAAACGTAGAGAAATGAGCCAGACCCAAAAAGTTTTGTCTGGCATGTCTCCTGAGACTGCATGTCATCTGCTGCTCAGAAAAAAAGAAACCTATGAAGTGTGCATGTCTTAGAATAGAGGAGTATTTTCATCACTATTGAAGATTTCAATACAAACCAAAGCTTCAAACTTACAATTCCTTGTATGGAGGCATTATTTCTCTATTTCTACTATTTCTGTTGAAGTAATTTTACCTGATGCATACTAGGGCTGTAATTGCCTTTTGAAGGAGATGTTTCATGAGGTAGTGTTGTTCCCTGGTAGACTATTACAGTTAGTTCTTACTCCTTTTCTTCAATCCCATCTGATTTAGTTCATCGCTTTCTAAGATAATGATACTGCACTTGACACAACTATGCTTCATTCTCCTTGTAAACTACAGTCATCCACGTCATCCATTTTTTCTCATATCATGATATTCCACTGAAATGGTAATCCCTCCCAATGATCTGTAGTTCATGACATTTACATTGAGGTCATCACTGGAATAGCAATAAATTCCCACCAATGATGTTTCTGGATCTTAATATGTTTCCTTCTAAGACAAAAACCTTTTCTCTGAGGATCCTGCTCTGGCAGGGGGATTGGACTTGATGATCTTTCGAGGTCCCTTCCAATCCCTAACATTCTATGATTCTATGATTCTATGAATGAACCCGTGCTGGTTTTACTCACAGAAGTATTTTCAGATGTTATCAGACAGTGATCCAAATAACAGTAGAGATTATCTTGAGGGAAAAAAACCCTCTTCAGACATATAAACAGGTGGCATCTCTGATGTGTCACTGCCTGGATGTCACTGAGATACCCTGTTTGTACAATGGTACCTTACACCAATCTAACAGCTTAAGAAAAGAAGAAAATATAACATTTTTTTTAACAAAAGATCCAAAACTAGTAACAGTCCATGAACAATACTTGAAAATCTAATGACTTTAGAACAGTTTGATGGAAGACTTAAGATTTAGAGGCTGTGTCTACATTAGGAACCTCTATAGTGTAATAGGTGTGAACCTGTGGAATGAAACCATCAATTCAAATGATCTCTCTTCTGCAGTATAAACAGTTTAGATAGGGTACATTAAAAAATCTGCAGTCTTGTCTAATCCTGAAGTGGAGGGGTTGTTCTCCTTTGGCACAATTCTTTGCCTATCTTCCATGCAGACCACATAAGTCATTACAAGGTATTCTTCAGCTCTCCCTTCAGTAGGAAGACTGGCAAAAATATACGGTGAAAAATCTCCTTAGAGATAAAGGGACTTACTGTGTATTGACTTTGACATGTAATGAAAGACATAAACCTACACCTAAGAACTCTCCAGTTTTACCTAAGATACACTAGTTACACCCACAACTGATAACATCCTGAAAAAGAATTGTCTTTGGATTTGTGTTAGCTACTTACATAAGTTGGGAGAACTGAGATATCTCTTTCTTTTCAAAGAATCTTATATAAATTTGAATTTTGAATGTTTTTTATTTGACATTTTTCATGTAATTACTATCTTGTTTAAATATCACTGTACTCTTGCCTGAGGTAAATGCAGTAGAAAATCACTATGTTCAGTGTTACTGTCTTGCAGTTTCATCCGCTCTGTCAAAATAAGAACTTTTTTTTTAATTCTGCAGAGGAATTTTATTTTGTTTATTTGTTCATTTCTAATGTGGATGAATAAGTTGCTGGCTATCTACTTACAAATATAAAACAGTTGTTGTGTCAGTTAGCCAAAGTAAAAAAAGTTCTGTGCACTTTTGTCATTGTCACAGGTAGTATTGCTTTCCCACTGCACAATAATGAAATGCAGAAAAAGCGTATGTTAAGTTTTTTTTTAAAAAAAATAAAAAAGTGATTGATAGTCAAATCAACTCTTGTTCATTGTAAGTCAGATTCTCAAATTTAATAAAGACCTACTTTTTAAGAGAGAACAGAGCACATAAATCAAACTTTTGCTTCAGAAGAACTTGGGGTGAATTCAAAAGGTGGGTGTTGAACAGGAATTCTATATTCACATACAATACAGCAGAGTGCTTCAAGTGTTCTAGAGCAGAGGACACTGGGCACTGGCTTCACTATTCAGTTTGCATTAAACTGCCATGAAATAAAAAACCGCAAGAGTGTGGATGAGAATGTAAATCTGGCTCCTCTCTAGTCAGTGCCATATGTTATCAAACAGGAGAAATAGGGTTTACTCCAAATCTCTGGCTCCCTCGCAGTTGCTCTAGCCACCAAGCTACTGTATGAAAGGCAGGCTCCTAAACAAGATCCACCCTCATCCAGGCAGCTAATTGCATCTCAGAGTTAAGTTCTCAAATTGGAAAGGAAACGATGTTTAGGCACTTATTTTTATTTCTAGTTAAAAGGTCTTGAAGTCTCCCTGCTCAGTACTCCCAACATTTGTACATTCTATTCTTAGGTGCCTAAGCCAGCAAAATTGAATTCCTGGGATACAGAAAATAACCTACACTAGTACACAAGCTTTCTCTTGGAGCTTGGCCTTAGACTATAACTACTGCTTTAAGTTTTCTACCGGTGGCATTTGCAAATCTCTGATATCACTTGGGAGGTGACTAACATTTCCACTGGTAATATCTCCGTTATAACTGACCTGTTGCCAGAAGCCATGTATATTAACACTGAACTTCTAACAGCACTAAATATGTAGGTGTCTAGATCATTAGACTCAAAATTAATAAAACAGACATTACTCGGTGTACTCCATCTGCAGCAAAGCCTGAAACACATTCTGAGTGTTTCAGATATGTTGGAATATATACAAGAGCTTTGGCAGGACCCTAAATCAGACAAATCTTTGAGGTAGACCAGTCTAGACCTTTTCTCCAGAGTGACTCCTCCAAAGAAGACTGAAAACACAGAAATCCAGGCTTTAACTCTCTTTCAGCTAGAATAGCTGTTTTTATTTTTAGACAGCAAAATTCAAAGTAACTAAGACAGTTAAATAAATAATAAATTAGCTGATTAATTTATAAATCATTTTCCCCCACTTCAGTTCCTCTATGGTCTTAAAGGTAGGTCCTTGTTTATACTCTTTATTTCAGCCAACCTTTCAGCTTCCCAGCTGTAGCAAATGGTGCAGTCTTCTGTAGTTAGTAGGGACCCTTGTTAGGGGCTTCTGTCATTCCTGAAGCCCCTAACAAGGCTTTCAGTTTACACAAGACCTACAGGATCCTAATTCATTGCTATACCTGTCATTGCCTTCTACTTCTTTCTCTCTTGGCAGTCCCCAGAACTACCTATCTCTGTACTTCCTCAAAAGGTCTAAACTTCCTTACAGAAGGAATACAAACAGAATTTTGAATAGTAAAATAAAATAAAATAAAATAAAATAAAATAAAATAAAATTCTCTGTAAGATTCATGGTTGTGAACCTTACTCTAAAAAAGTGATCTTTAGAGCATGAAGATAAACATCTACATTATCACACTTTTTCATGGCACTCTTATTCAGCGTCTCCTTGTTCAACATGTTGGCAGTTTTGTATCCCAGGCCTATCAGCCCAACACACGCTTACACTACAGTAGTCAAGGGCTGCAATATTCATTTATAACACTGCTGTTTTCT
Organism: Trogon surrucura; assembly: GCA_020746105.1. Classification (NCBI taxonomy): domain Eukaryota; kingdom Metazoa; phylum Chordata; class Aves; order Trogoniformes; family Trogonidae; genus Trogon; species Trogon surrucura. The sequence goes on from CM036617.1 coordinate 38,482,588, forward strand.
TAAGACTGATGCCTGGAAGCCTAGACTGCCTAAAGAAAAACTGACATCATGTCTTTGAGACAGAAATTAAGCAAAGCTCAAATTTAAACCTAAATAAAAACTGCCTTCGTTTATTTTTCGTCTGCTTGTTTGGTTTTTTTTCCAAGTTTAGTACCGCCAACAACATTTCCAGGATTGGTTTCATAAAGGGAGATTGAAGTCATTGATTTCATATGGGCATTACTGGATCTCATAGGAGCTATGAAAACCAGGAAAGTATTCTATGCAGAAATGTTTATCCATTGGTATTCATCTCTTAAAGCTTTCTGTACTCTGTGATAACATGACCTTTGTATTTTCTATTGACCACTAGACTTGTATTCAATATAATACTGTATTTAAATATTAATGTATTAAAGCATATAACTGTACCATATGTTACCTTTTCATTTCATTTCTATCTTAATTTATACTAGAGGATTTAGATTTGAAAAAAAATGTCCTTGAAAACTTGTAACTAGATCTTTATAAATATTACAAAAACAATAATTTTGCATCAGTATGGTGAACAAGTAGCAAATTGCCTGAAGAATATAAATTGAATGTTCTCTAGAAGAATCAGTAAAGGTTAAAATTCATCATTTTAACTGATAGGCTTTCTTTGGGAAATAACTGATGCAGAGAATACAAAATGCTATGATAATTTCGTGTTTCTCCTCAGTGGTTGTTTTTTTTGGCTGATTTTTTTCCTTGAAAAACAGAATCTCTTCAATAATAAACCATACTTTTTTCCAATCATTCTAGAACTAGAATTTCCTGTGATATTTGTCTTAATACACAATTGAGAGGGTTTTTTCACTTTAAATAGAAACTTTTTATCTGGAATGAACACTTCTGTCCATTTCAGGAGAGGCTGAAATCCTATAGGAAATACACTGTGACTTAGATCTTCTGAGGAAAAGGTTTAACCTAGACATGGTATGAAGGTTGGTTGCTAAATATCACATTTACTACCACAGTTTCCATAGTGATTCTCAGACTGCACCAGGCTGGAGGTTAAACTGAAAAAATAGGCATAAATACAATTTATGCTAGAAATAATAGCAGGATTTAGGAGCACCTGTTTGTCCAAGGTACTGCACCAATGCTGGTAACAGATTTTTTTTTTTTTCAAAGTCTTACTGTCTACTAAGTGAAGAAAGTGCTGCCATCTTTCTATAGTTAAGAAATTTCATTACAGAGAAAATGACCTTTTTTTTCACAGATGTCCAGGAAGGCTGCCACAGAAATAAACCCAGGTCTGTTGAATTTCAGACCAAGTTATAAACCACACTTCAGTTTTCCATTAAGTAACTTTACTCCGATTAACTATTGTTCAAACTGAAGATTAACTTCCCATGCTGACAGCCCAAAGCAGCAGGCTTGCGTGTAGTTTAGGTACAAATCTGTGGAGATCAGCTAATTCCAGGTAATATTATTTCTTTCTACCATGTTAATACTTCTTCCCACAAAAGACTCTCATTACAATGCTTTGTTGATTTGGGGTGAAAAACAGGGTTTTTACTAGCTTTCACACAGAATCACAGAATGTCAGGGGTTGGAAGGGACCTCAAAAGATCATCTAGTCCAGTCCCCCTGCCAGAGCAGGAGCTTTGCCAATTAAAGCCAGAGCTTTGTCAATTTAAATCTTACTATTATAACTAGAGTGCACTAAAACAGGTGAACACAGCGTTAAAGATTTCACTTAGCATTGTTGGCAAGCTGACCATCACTAGTTTCAGCATTTCCAAATTTCTCCACGAGATATTCATTGCCCACCCTCAGTGTCAGGCATCTCGTGATCCCCAGGAACAAACTCTGAGAAAGACAGACACTGGAGCTTGGCTCGGAGCACCAAGAAAGGTTAAGAAAGGAACTGCAGGTACATGTATCCAAGCTCCACACACAGAAAACGCACTGTAGCACTGCAGGTTAGGGATAGATTTTGCTTTCTTAACTCACCTTCAGACAGACATATTCTCCCCACTCAAATCTCTCTAAAAGTTCATCACAAAAGGCACAATGATTCCAAGTGTGTGTTTGTGTGAAGTTCACCTCTAATCTTTACATGAGCTAAGAAATATTTCTGCTTCCTTTATATCTTTTTTTTTTTTTTCCCTTTTCTTTCTGCAGGCTTTTTCAGATAAGGATTTTCATTGTCACTGTTCCCACTTTACTCTGAATAAGTGGAGTGTATGAAAAAGGAAAACTCAAAAGAATGACTCGCAAATACTGATGCCACCACTGGACTTGAATTTAAAGCTATCACACAAGGACACTGTTAACATTTATCCTCCTCTCTGTAGGGCAACAAATGAAAATATTACTCCAAGTCTCAGATCAGTTTCTACTACAACGTTTCATTTTGATTGATGTCCTCTATTAATATCAGTGATGCTAGTTAGCTTTAAGACACCCCAAAGGGTAGTCAACTAGTTAAAACTCCAAATGAACCTCACACCAGCTGTTTAGCCCCTTGAAAGTTTTACTGAGCATTGACAGAAGACCTTATCAATCATTACAATTAAGTACTCTCAGACTGTCCCTTCTAAGGGGAGTCAGTTGAAGTACCATCTGCTATTTTTGATTTTAAAGCTCACTGGTCTCCTTCTCTAAGGCAGCCATTTCACTTTTAAAATTGTTTCCTTTGCAGGAGAGCAATGGGCTGATGAAGTAAAGTTTTTGTTTTAATAATCAGCAGTTTCAATGATATGACATAATTTTGCAGTGCTCAGGGCCTTTTAGAAATCAAAAGGAATCCAACTAAAACAGTAATTAATGTCAAATGACTAGTCACATACAGCCCTATTTAATTAAAAAGTTCTAATCTTTGATTAAACCTCCTCACACATTCCTGTGACTGCAAACTGTTTTCTGAAAAGAGGAAGTAATTGGGCACATAATCTATTGTGTCTTCCAAGTGACACCTGCTAATTGTCTCAGCAGCAAATGGCAACAATTTAATTTAGAAAGCTAAAAAGTGTATCTTAAATATTCAACAGATTTTTTTGTGTGTTATCCATTCCTTTACTACACTGGAAAAATGTCTTCCTGAATTCAGCCCTCTAAGAATTTTCAGCTCTCTAAGAAAAGTATCCAATTGTTTTTCAATAATATGTTTTCCTATAGTAAAAAAAAAAAAATGATATGATTTACTAGTCCATTCTTTTAGTATGCAGTTAATGTTCTAAATGCTATTAGTTTCTAATTATTTTTTTCTAAATATTGATTAATCTGCACAACAGCCGTTGCAAACAGATTTCTTTACCCATAGCTTAGAGGAAGAAAACCAGGAGGAATGAGCCACAGGAATACCTCCACAGGAATTCTGATGTAAAACTAGCAGTTGATGTAAAACTATAATCATCTTCAATGTTACAGTGAAAGACCTTCTCCCTCTTCCTCCTCCTTTTGGGATCTTAGGTTCACCACTAATAGTACAATGAAGGCTGTTAAGGCAAGAGTGTCACAGAGGAAAGAGTATCTTTTAACATCTTCCACCTTTTTTTTTTTTAACTCACTGCAGAGTCTAGCTTTGTGATGTAACAAAAAAATTAGTCACTGTTATGTCTATATTTTTTGATAAGGAGCTCTTGCTTCCTAGGTTTACTGCTAATCTACCAGACAGTTGTAGGGGGTTTGTTTGGTTTTTTTCCTGTCCTCTGGGGCATGATCACTTGCTCTTTGCAGTTTTTCCGAACTAGAATTGTGACACTCCAAATATATTGGTGCTCCCAGCTGAAATTCCCTGGTATTTTGTCCGCTTTATATCTTACATTATCAATATTTTAAAAAGTATTTTGGCATGTTGAATGAAGGTATTCTTCTCAGGAAAGAATATCACCACTGTTTCAAATCACATATTTCAAGGCCACACATAATCCCCCAAGCCAACTGGCAGGTGAAGTATCTCTGCAAATGTTTTTGGTTGTGATGGCTTCAGGCACAGCTGAATTTTCACACCTCCAGTCAAAACTACTTACTTGGTTGCAGTCATTTTCAACTTTCTTGCAGTCCTAAATGCATCTGGACCAAACCCAGCATGTGGAACTGATATGCTGCCACTATAAATCATAGAATCATAGAATCATAGAATGTTTGGGGTTGGAAGGGACCGCTAGAGGTCAACTAGTCCAAACCTCCTGCAAGGCAGGATCCCCTAGGGCAGGCCACATAGGAACGCATCCAGGTGGGTTTTGAAAGTCTCCAGAGAAGGAGACTCCACAACCTCTCTGGGCAGCCTGTTCCAGTGCTCCATCACCCTCACAGTAAAGAAGTTTCTCCTCCTGTGGAGGTGGAACTTCCTACGTTCTAACTTAAACCCATTATTTCTTGTTCTATTGCTGGGCACTACTAAAAAGAGATTGTCCTCTTTCTCTTGACACTCATCCCCTCAGATATTTATATAAGTTAATAAGATCTCCTCTCAGCCGTCTCCTTTCAAGGCTAAACAGCTCCAGTTCTCTCAGTCTCTCTTCATAGCAGAGATGTTCATGTCACTTAATCATCCTCGTAACTCTCCATTGGACTCTCTCCAGTAGGTCCCTGTCTCTCTTGAATTGGGGAGCCCAAAACTGGACACAGTATTCCAGGTGTGGTCTCACCAGGGCAGAGTAGAAGCGGAGGAGAACCTCGCTAGACCTGCTGAACACACTTTCTTAATGCACCATCACATCCCAGTAGTGGTTGTGAAGGTGTCCATATGGGATGGCGCAATGGCTTGGGGGCATCTTCTAACTCATCTCTACAGAAGGTTCTAAATCACTGAACATCTATCATTTTTCACTTATACAAAGAAAGGAAATAACTCCTTTCACTCTATTAAAGACAGAGAAACTGTAGCAAAGAGAGTAACCTGTTCAAGATGATGAGGCAGATCAGCGGTAGAGTTAGCAAGCTAAACCTCTGTCACCTGATTTGCATATTGCTGCTCTACTGACAAAACATAGATATAGATTCCTATCAATACATGTGAATGTGTAGTAGAGACAGATAAAGATATAGATGTTCTAGATAGCTCTGTGAGGTTTACTACAGCAAGTTGGCTGCAGCATGCCAATAGAATAGTAAATAAACACAGCAGAAGCCTTGAATACATTTATTTGACACAATCATAGACTTTCAAATGCCCAGATTTGGGCTTCTTGGCCAAAACATATCTTTACTCCATCTACAGCATCTTCAGTTATTCATCTTTTTTTATTTCCTTTCTGCTTCATGCCTTCATTATCTCTTACCTGCTGTGACCTCTTAGCCATTGTAACGTCCTTCCCTCTAATCTGCCTTCTCCAGTCCACCCCAAACACTGTGGTCAAGGTTATCTTTCTTGTTTATCATACTGGTCATGTCAAGCCATGTCGCAGTCCCTCAGGTGGTTTTCTGTCTCATTACATTACAAGGTCAAATTTCTCCTCTGCAATTTCAAGGCTTTGCAAGAGTCTCTCTTAGCCTACCACTGGACTGAGACTTTACTCTTTCCTGGCTCAGATACAGTCCTGCCTACTGTGTGTATCCATATCTCATGCATGACTTCAAATTTCTATTCCCAAAACTGTTTTTAGTGCCTAGAATATCCTTCCTGCTCTACCGTGCCAACCAACTTCAGTTCCCTCTTTACGCCTCCTATGTAAATTTGGTAATGAGCATTTTGCGGAAAGACTCTCGGTTTTGAAAATACAAAGCATTTGTGAAGTTTCGGGTACAACAATGACGCTGAAGTAATAATAATTACAAAATTTTCATTGTTATATTGCACCACACTGTAATAGACGTACAAAGTAACATTTAAATATATTCAAACTAAATGAAAAACAGAAATGTCTCCCGTTCTATTTTCCTCCGGATTTATACTCAAGCAAAGGAAATGGAGCTGTGGTTACCACATATGAGTCAGATATACTTGACAAATTTGATTCCCTCACCAGATTGCCTTTCCTTTGAAGGTTGACCACAACTAGCTGATACATATTTAAACCACAGCTTGAACTTTATCATGGACTAAAGCATACTTTTGATTCTCATTAAGACAAGACCCCTGACAGCATGCTATGAGCTTTGTGACTTTCTCAAAAGATCTTGAGTCATACTTAATTTTGAAATAAATATTCTACCTGTCAACTAAATAGCTCCTACTGCAGAAAGGCAGGTGCACTTCAATTTGTAAAACAAAAGAGGAGAGTAGATTATGCAGAGAAATCATAGGCAAGGCTTACATCAATTAAAACTGTTGGGAAAAGGTTTATAGCAGTAGTTTGATCTCTCTTCTCTCCCCTCAAAAAAAAAAAATGTTGAGAAAGCAAGAAAAGCCACAGACGTGACAGAACCCCTTATTCTCAGGAGTTCCATCAGGCATGGGGCATTTCAGTAGGTTTATCATACAAATCTTTCCCATAGATTCTATATATAGATTCTATAAACTATTATCCGTTAAATTAATGTTTGCATACCTCTACCACTGATGATATCATAATGTCAGAGCTAAGGGCAACTGCTTTCAGTTTTATTGACAGAAGCACTGGAAAATGGAAGCAAAAACTTGAAGCAGCAAATGTGGTGCATGTGATCCATTTCTTTTAGCTTAGCTATGAAAAGAACTAACAAAAGAAATAAAATTATAAAAAGTGCCTGGCCACACAAGGCTTGCATCTTGATATGTAATTAACTTGATTAATTAGCAGTATGCTTCTTAAACTGTAACATGTAGATAAGTTAAGTGAGGAAAAAAAAAATCTATATCTGATGCTACTGTGAGAAAACAATCCCCCTCCCCAATTTATCAAAGTAATTGAAACAGCGAAAGAGATAAAAATGTGTCATCATAAAGTGATATAGAAATTAATCTGCTCAATACGTTATGCTGATGACTAGCTGCCTAAATTCAAACATGCTTTCACATTATTTGTGACATTTGCCACACATCTGGAGATGCAGACTACAATGCATGCCAACTCCTCATCTATCCGCTCTAACAATGTTGATAGAAGTTCGCTTATTATTCTGTCTTCGAAATACAGCAGCAATGCTAGAAATATTGACATTTACTATTAAAACACATCATGTTAAATTTGATCACACTTGTTAATGTCATATGTGACTGCACTGATCCTAGGAAAAAGGTACCGGAGACTCTACTCTCCACTTTGTGGTGCTAGTGAGTCAGTGTTGATAATAAGTCTAAATATTTTGATTGAAAATACCTTATTTGATAAGAAAATTAAACCCAAAATCCACTGGAACAGACTATTTTTTTTGTTTGTTTGTTTTCAGCATACCTCTGAACCAAATCAGAGCAAAATTTCAGTTTGGCAGCCATGTATATTTACATACTTAATTTTAAATAATTTACATTACCTCCTACTGGGATAGTTTTACTCTGGCTTGTATGGTAGAAGTCATATAAATTATTGATTTAAAAATAAATAATTGGTTATGTTAAGATTAAAAAAATATTTTCAGTATCAGAGTGTGTACTTCTGCGATCAAGGTAATCAATGGCAAAATTCTGTCTAATTTCAGAAAGATGAAGATAATTCCTCGTGTTTACATCTGGCTTTCCATCCCCTAGACTTTATAATGAACTGAATAGATTTATTCAATGCAAATGAACAACATATAGTTGGAAGTGAATTCTCATTTATGGTTTTGCAAAACATGTTGTATGGATACAAGCAATGATAGGAAGAGATTCTGACATTTATACCTCAAAAAAAAAGTAGAAGAAAAAAAAAAGGTATATGTCTTTGTTTCAGATCTGCCGATAGTCATAACTGGGTTTTAGCGTATAGGTCTCAGTTTCCTTGTTGTTGTGGAACATATCTTTCCATTTAACATTCCAGTTTTGTCCCTGTGTGATTTTCTTTGAAGTGGCATTTAGAAAGGATGACAAAACCTCAATACTTGTTTCTTCTGCAGGTCAATATTCCAAATAATTGTCCTGATACATTAGAAATGTTAGCTATATTACTGTTAGTCTTGACACCCACTATTTACCTGACAGAAGGGAAAAGGACATGTTTTTACCATTTTTTTTCTTCCTAAGTATTTATGTAAATAGGCCTAACACCAGAAAAGGCCTGTTAAACCCAATGAGAATCTGTTCTTCTGTTCAGCAGGGTAAGAGTTAGATAGCTAACTAGGGCTAAGAGTTGTTATAACCACCTATGAAGTTATTTAACAGAATCACAGAATCACAGAATATTAGGGATTGGAAGGGACCTCGAAAGATCATCAAGTCCAATCCCCCTGCCAGAGCAGGAACGCCTAGATAATGCTACATTTAATAATTTTAAATTCGTGCCCCTCATACACATCAGAAAGTCTCCAAAGTGTTAGTATTTATCTAACTCTGTTTATGAAACATCTTTGTTTCCTTCGTGTGATCAGGTGTGAACACTACTGCTTTCTTTTTGGTCCACTGGCAGGAGGGAGAACATGTATATCAGAATCTGTCAGAGAACATACGCAGCTTCAACTCTAAATGCATGTGCTGAAAAAGAATGCTTTCACTAAACAGAATAAAAAGATTAAGTATTAATCTGCAAATGAACTTTAGTTACTTAGTAGAGGCTATCCACTTTGTGCGTGTGGACATTTAGTGATGTGTTGCTTGGTGCTGCCAGCTATAACTTATTTCTTATTTTAAACTCTCTGAGTTAGACATGCTAGACAACAATTTGGTCTCTTTGAGGTCTTTCAAAATCCTCCTGTGACTCTATTCTGCAGTTTTTCTTTTATGTACTTACTGTATGATAAGTGGCTTTTCAGATGTTTGGGCCCAATTCCCAGGGTACTGTAGCCAGTTTTTTGAGACAGTTGCTGTTTACTGCAAGACAATAAACAACAGCCTCTGATTGTGAACTCTTTCCCATAAACTCTGTAAACAAAAGAACTTGTTATATGAAACATGAATAGTCACAAGCTAAAATTTAGAATTTTCCTCACTCATTGGTTTAAAAAAATTCAACCAACCAAAAAACCCAAAGGAAATTTTGATTCAAAGTTCATTAATTAATCAAATGTGTTTCTCTACAATTTCAGTTGCTTGAGGACTTGGATTTTTGCATCACACAGGTCAAGGTATAACAAGATGATTATATAGGTGAAGGCTTAAACCTGGCTGTGCTCTGGTGAGTGTTTAGTGTGAAAACTCAACAAGCAACTACTTGGTAAAGCTCTGTAAGAGAACAGAATTCAGGATTACAGCCACGATACTATAGAGACAATTTACGTCTGCTGAAGAAGTGGATGCTATACTAACATGACTACAGCATTTAAAGATCAGAGACAATGATCAGGAACGCCACTTTCTCTTAGAGAAGAAAATAGCAAAGCAATTTAAAATGCACTTCTTCAGCAGTTTTCTATATGATTATGTCTTGCAATAAGAGCTCAATAATGTCTGAATTCAGACATTTTGGTGACCTAATATATTTCATGCAGCTTAGGTCCCTGACACCACATATTAGCAGCAATTTTATTGGTTTTTTTGGTCGTACGTAGTTTTCTCCAGTATACAGGTTTTTGATAGACATTCATCACTGTAGCATGAGAACACCTGATATTAGTTTACCAAGCAGTACAAATTAATCTATTTTAATTTTGTTCTACCATCCTTGCTTCAAAGAGGGAAGTGTGAACTGATTCATGTTAATGAAGTTACCTACATACAAATTTTGTTATATATTTCCATTAAAACAGGCTAAGTAAAAAGAAAAGCCTTGCACCTAAAGCAGAAAATTGTTGAGGTGTAAAATGGTGATTGTTTCTTGAGGGATTTCATTCAAGTGCGTCTACCAAAGGTGTCAGGTCCTTCTGCAAATAAACTGTGTTTAGGGCAGACTGCTCCACTGGGGCAAAAAATCCCAAGGTTGTCAACCACAGTTTTCATAAAGGACTCAGTCTTTTCAATACTCTGAATCATTAAGCACCTTCAGATAAGGGTGAGATATTGTCTTGACTGATACACCCAGAGACAGGCTTCGTGCTCTCATACGTCAGACAGCAGCCAGTGTGACGGAGGAGTCGCACTGCAGCACCCTGTCAGCCAGAGTTTCCCATGTAATGAGGGTTTACAGTCTCACCATTAAAGAGATGAGAACATAACTGATGCCAGGCTGTCATCCACCAGAACAAAATGGCATGATTTTGTACCTCAGAGATGTTTACATACCCTTAAATTGGCATGTAAAACAAGCAGTTAATTAAAAAGTAAATTTTACTTCTTGCGTAAAACTTTAAATAGCAATCCTCAAAGAAGCATTTAATTTAGGTTTAATAGGAGTTACTACACATCAAACAGGAACTAGTTATTAACAGATACAGAAGTGAAAACAGGATAGAAATCAATTATATATTCCCTACATCTGAATAAATATATTTAAAATAACTATCCTGTTTTAGTAATGTGGCTCATTAGATCCAAATTAAACACCTGTAGTATAAAACAAATCTTAATTTAAAATATTACCCATCTTACTATAGTACACTCCCCTTTACACTCTACAGTGGACATATTTAGTGGAACAGGCGAATGGCAGACGTTAGACATTTAAACACTTAATGGCTGCGCACATTAAATAAAAACTGTCTGTAAAATATATTTTGTAGTGATTTATTTGCAATGCAGATGTTATCTCTAAATGTATGTAAAGCCGTTAAGTCTGCTAACAATTTAAGATATTATAATAAACCAGAAAAATTTAACAATTCATTTATGTTAATTTATTGACACCATAAATTCCTCAGGGTAGCAGCCTTGAATACATTCTTCTGTATAAAAGCAAAACCTATTTTGGTGCATAACAGATTAAACTTAAAGATAGAAACACTAACTATGACTTATATTTGCATATGTTTGGGTGTCTTGGTGTTCCTCTTTCTCTAACTTTTACACAGGTAGTCTGATAATATCTGCCCTTTTTTAAAAAGGTTTTCAGAGTAACAAGTGGTTTTGTGTACTTATCAATAGTATGTCTTAAAGGACTTAATTTCCAGGACACAGACATTGCAATTTTGTTTTTTTTTAAAAAATAATAAAAAATCAAACCTCTTTAAATTGTCTTTCATAAAGACAGGTAATTCCAACAGTATTTTTAGTGGTCTCAAGGATACAGTATTTCATATTTTAATTTTAGAATCTGGTTTTGCAACAGTTTTTAAATGTTAATTTTGCACCTTGGTTATTAGATTTGGTTCTGAGCTTTTAATAGCCCTGGATTCTGGCTAATCACTTATGACAAGACTGTAAGACAACAGTTTGCCTGTGGAAAGGGGGATACATAGCAGCACCATCCCAGGAGCGAACAGAGAAGGGAATTACGACTTTTAGAAACATAATTTCCTGTCTTGCTTTCCCCTGGCTCTAAGGGGGGCACAAACCGTTACTGCTCTGTGCTGGCAGCCAGCTGTCAGGTCAGCTTATCTCAGATGGCCAGTGTGTTGAGGGGATGAAGCCAAAGCCCTGCATCTCCCTGAGCACCAGCTGCCAACACCCCATCATCAGGACAGGGACCGGTGGCCCTGCACAGGGCTGCTGTCATCACTCTCCAGCTTTCACTGTGACCTGCAGTCCCACCAGCCCACACCAGGAAGCAAGCCCTCAAGTCTCCCTTATTTTCCTGCACACTGGGGATAAGAGCATTTGACAACCCCATTTGGCAATTACATCCCTGAAACCAGAGGCCTCACTTTGGTAAGCAGACAAGGGGAAGCAATGATCTTCTACCCTGTTATCCAGTTGCAGCTGTACTGGAAACATCAGAGCACTGGAATAGGCTGCCCAGGAAGGTTGTGGAGTCTCCTTCTCTGGAGACATTCAAAGCCTGCCTGGACGCGTTCCTGTGCAATCTACTGTAGGTGATCCTGCTCTGGCAGGAGGGCTGGACTAGATGATCTTCTGAGGTCCCTTCCAACCCCTGACATTCTGTGATTCTGTGATCAGGCAAAGAACTTCACCTTGTAACTCCTGTGAGCACTTGCAAATTCGGCAAAGGTGGGGCCCTCCCTGGGTCCTCTCTCCCGCCATCAGAAAATGAAAGGGAGTTTCATAAAAATAAATGGGTTGTGTTGCATCTACAGACGTGTCAAACTTTGAAAACCTCATGCTCTAGACAGCCTTGCCTTGCTGCTAATTGGTATGTTTTTCTTTAAAAAGTGAAGATTCTAACCTTTTACTTGACAGATATGTGGGTAAAATGACATATAACATTTTGAAAGTGTCTGCTGTTTACAGTCTTGTTTACGTAGGAGCTCACAACAGAGTGTACAAATGAAAAGGGTTAGGAAGAACAAAACTGAATGGTTGGTTTCAAACAGATGTGTAAACTAGCAAATAAAGGTTTTCAGCTACAGAGAGTCTAAAGGTGTTGCTCACTTTTAAAAGGCAACCATAGAAATGTGACACTTAACAGATTTTTTTATCATTATTTATACCTAGTTTTGTCCCTGGACTTTTGGGGTGGAGAATAGAGACAGTTTCATTACCTGTGGGGTTTTTTTGGTTGTTGTTTGTTTCATATTGGTTTGGTTTTCTTTCACTTTTTCCTTCTTTCCTTCCTTCTTTCTTTTTCCTTCTAGTCTCATGAAATTGCAGCTAGGAGAAAGTAAATGGGTTTCCATTTCTCTAAGAGATTTAGCAACAGAATTGTTTACAGTGTTGCAATCAGTCATGTTTAAAGTAGAGCTACTAACTGCAAACTGAACAAGGGAATACTTTGGAAACAAAAGGGTTGCATAACAGGCAAATTTAGCTTGTAGAACCTTTAGTATGCAACGTACAAGAAATTTCATAAACCCTGGGGAGAGTTTGCAATTTTGTCAGTGGGTGCAGAAAGCTAACATAGGAGAACTAAACTGACTAAAATATGGAAATAACTGACAATCAGGAAGCTGGCTTAATTCCTTTTTTTTTTTTTAGATATTTTTGATTTTGTTTCCAGTAGGAATTTATCTCCTGCAAATTTATACACAATTACTTTGTATTTATAGTTCAGGTTTACTCTCTTCAGGAGACTAAGCACTGCACTTGGAAACCGAAATTTTGAAGACTGTGATATTTTCATCCTGCCTGGGAAGTTAAATGTAAGAATACCAGCAAAGATGAGTTTCTGTGGCTCAGGAATACGTAGTATTTCACATCTAAATTATTTTGGAGTCTTTCTCAATCCTCCGCTTTCTGCCACTATTCAGAGGCAGCAGCACCAGCTCTGAATTTCCACAGACATTGGTTTTGCATTCACAACCAAATTGCTGACCTGTCTGGCTGATGTTACAGCCTTCAATCTCTTAATGCTTTGAGAGGAAAAAGGGATGCATTGAGCTCTAACACAATTCCTTGGATACTGCCAGTAAACATTGGCTGTGAAGCAGTTGTAATAGTGAAATACTAGGAGTGAACAATTAAAATCTACCATTCCATAAGAAGCAATACTCTGATGTTTAAAACCTGGGAAAATGCTTTGAATAAGTGACTCAAAGCTCCTCTAGCTTGAAGGTGTGAAATATGGGAAGCCTGTGATGTTCCAGGTAAAAAACTTATTGGTTTTGCTGCGTTAACCAGAGATTCAACCAGACTCAACAACAATATCAGCTTGTGCTCAATAATATTGTAACTGAGATGATGCAGTTATTTTTCTTCTTAAAGGAGGTCCAGTGACACAGAATACTGAGATTTCTGTGAATTCTGAATTTATTATTATTATTACTATCACTATTATTATATTAGGAATCAATATTATTATTAGGGACATTCCTGCATAAGAGATATGAGAAATATCCAGCAGCTTCTTCAGACTGTGCTGGATCAGTAATCTTGTTTGTTTAGTCTTTTTATTTGGTTGGGTTTTTTTAATGAAGAGAAGGAAAAAGATTCCTTCCACACCTAACCTCACTGAGTATAACCTTAAAGCCTGCTTGGTAGAGCATCATTGTTACAGTTCCATGCAGCGCATGCTTTTGCCCTTAGACTGCTCTCATGAAATACATTTGTCAAGACTTTTGTCAGGGCCCCCATTTTCTTCGACTTTCCTGACCTTTCATATCATCAGATATGGTCTTCCTGAAATGTTACTTTAATTTTGGCTTCTCCAACTTTGTCCTCTACCAGTACTTCTATCTGCACAAAGTATGTCACTTAGACAGATCTTTGAGCCACATCTACTTCACTTTTTTCCTTAAAGTGAGCATACCAGTGCTCCCAGAAAAGTTTTTCGCCCCAAAGATCAGATTTTGCTCTAAAACTAAGCTTAGTAAAGTGTCCAAAATGAGTGAGGATAAAAAAAAAGTGTGGATGAATAGCCCCTGGCTCATGCTGCTGCCAGATGTCAGGTATGCTGGTCCTTGTATGGTCTCAGGACAGCAGCTCTGCAAGTTTGCAAAGGTTTATGCACAGTTCCCTCCCCAAGCCCAAGAGAACATTTTCTTTCCTTCTCCTCTAAGGCTTGAACAGCAGTCCCCTTATCTGCTTTTTTCGGCACTTTCTGGAGTTTCTGCTCACTCCTGTCTTTTTTTTTTCTTTTCTCCCTTTTATACTCTGCACTACTGTTAGTTTCTTCACTTCTGTATTCTCAGAGAAAGCACAATCTCCTCCCCCTTTCCAGAGATAAGCCTAGCCCAGGGGGCAACAAGAAAACAAACATCTGTCCTGTGCTGCCACATAATCTTTAAAGGACATAAGAGACATTAACCTACAATAACTACAGAGAAACTAAACACCATCTACTAACCCAAGTAGTTATAAATTTTAACGACAAACACATTAAAATCATTATAATAATAAAGACCATATGTGTTTTAATCTTTAACAAACTTGTCACAATTAATTCACAAAACAGATTTTCATCAGTAAAGTACTTCATTATTCACTGAAACAAAACATATTGCTGATCTTTATGGCGTTTAATGTAATTTACTATGAAAACAAAAATGGCCAGTTTTAAGAAAAATCCACAAAATACTTGCTTCAGAAAGGTTTCTAAATGCTCCAGAGTATATTCCTTATTTGAAAATGCAAATATTTTCTGTTCTTACAAAATCTAATGTCTATATTTACATAGTATATTCTTGTCTCACTGGTAATATCAGTACATGCATTAGAACAACACGCTAAGTTATATCTTATGATGATTTTACTGTGCTATATCATACCCCTAGAATTAGCATGAACTGTATTTACTAGCTAAAATGTTTTAATTTTTAATGCCGTAGGTTTGGTGGGTTTTTTTCAGGAAGGCTATATAAGTAAACAAACAGCCCACTTGACCATTACCTGAGTGTCTCTCCATTTCTCTTATCATTCTGCCCAGTAACTTTGTGACCTTTTCAATCAAATTTAAATCAAATTTGCAAGTGGAATAGACATCTCAAAGCTGATTATAGTTAAAATTTCATTCCAGCTGGTAGGTGTATATGGGAGATAAATTGATACCCTAGCTGAGAAAAGGAGGAGTAGCTGTTGTACCTTTCCAGGCAGCACATCCCTCTCAGTCAGCCACTCACATCTGCAGGGTAACCACTACTGAAGACACAGGAGGAAACTAGTAGTAGTGGCTGCGGGAAAATTAAAAGACACACCTGTAGGAAACCTGTTTTCATTAGTTCAATTGCTCTTAAACAAATTGCTTTACTTTTTTATATCATTAAGAAAACTTCTACTTTGTCTGTTTGAAACATGCTGGGTTTGATCCCACTGTGTCCTGTTTTGACTGTAATAAAAGAAAAAATGTTTTTCTATTCTGTGCTAAACAGTCATTAGATAGCACACCTGAAAAGAAGCATGAAAATTCAAGTCTTAAGCCACTTATCTGTGGTCTAACAAGTTACCCTTTCTGTAAGCCTAACGAATCTGTCTGTTAGTTTGGTTGCTTGTTTGTTTCTAAAATGACACAGGTACAGCTGTAAATGTAACACTTCCCAGATAGGTAGAAGTAGGTCTCAACTGTTTCAGTGACAATTTCAGACTTTTTTTCCTGCTTGCTAGTTCCCTTTGCCTGAAGTCTTTTTAAATAGCCCTGTGTCCCACTTAAGCATCCTTTCCCTTCTTCTCTCTCTCAGCTCTTGTCCCTCCATTAGTCCACTAACATCATTTGCAGACACTTACCTTCTCTTGCCTTTACCTACCACACTTATTTCTTGTTCCCTTTCTCAGCAACTATCCTCTTTTTACATGTCTTGCTGGCATAGACTCATGTTTAAATTGACATAGAACTGTTTACATACAGAGGGACGAAAGTAATTTTATCTATTGTTCCGTTGTTGCTTTGAAACAATATTAATAAATGGAAGAAAAGTCCTTTTAATCTATGCAACTTGTGCTACTTTGCTATTATGGGAAAATACAAATCAGTGGAAAGGTTTCTATTGATTTCATTGAGTTTCTGGACACTACTCCTCTTACTCATATAATTTCTATTTTAATCGTCATTTTAACTAATTTTCCTAGTACTAAAAGTAAAGCTTGCCACACCGTAATTCCTTGATCACCCTTTTAGTCCTCTTAAAAGACAAACAGATTTTGTACCTTTTAATCTTCACACATAGTAACTGATCTTAATGACTGCACATTTTTAACAGCTCATCTACTTCATTTTCAGATTCTGTAAGAACACTTGATGACTTAGATACCCTTAGAATCTCTCTGTTGACACCTCAGTACACACTCATATCTCATCTTTGTTACTAAAAAGAAAGCTGACCTGAGGAAATATCTTCATCTGCTATAAGCACTAGGGTACAGAAATTTAATTTCTCTGGAACACTTTTTCTTTTATAGCTGGCCAACTTATAATAGGCCCGCCAGTTCTGCTGTGGCTTCCTCATATCAGTAAATCATATGGTTGGTTTTTAACAGGCAATTCCTTCTCTTACATATGAATTCTTTTTTTCTCCCTCCTTGGCTTTTCTAATTTTACTTCTTTCTATTGTTTTCAAGATGATTGGATTTGGGCTTTCCCAATGATACATTTTAGGCTCAAATAACTTAAATATTGAACCTTGACATTTAACTATATTGATATTTTTCTTGCCTTCCTATTTTCTTTTATTTGTTTGGGGACATTTGTTCTGAGACTTTTGCGTTTTGCTTAAGTACCTTCCACACTGAGACTGAAAATTTTCATTTCAATAGTTCTGATCCAGGATATTTTTTATTTATTTCCCTTTTCTGAAAGTAGAATGGCTTACCTGTCTTGTTGAGTGTAGAGTAATAAAACGCTAGATTTCATTACGAATATTTCCCCCAAAAAATCTGAATACTGTTTTGTTATCTTTATGATTGATCAGCATTATTAAAAAAAATGGGGTTGAGATGTGTCTTGTTACTGTCTGTTGTTTTAGTTGATGTCAGTCTACAGCTTCCAATAAACAAATTCTTTGAGTATCGAAAAGTAGTCTTCCAAAGCATAATTTAAAGGTTATTGTTATATTGCTATAATGAACTTTGCTCCTATAAAGTGTATTTAATGTGTTTTTCTCGATCTGTCAGATAGAGTAAGCCTTCTATATGTGTATTCCTACTGCTAAGTATTTTAATTTTGTCAGTGTATTAGCCTCTCACAGTGCAGTTTTCTCTCCAAGCTGTTAAAAATATTTTTTGTTTTATTTTGTTTATTTCTTTTTCTAATAAATATACACTATATACTAAATACACAGTTATGTGGCACAGCATATAGGTATTATTGACGCTTGTTGACACTACCTTCATACATTTTATTCCTGACTTTTCTATGTGAAAAAACCCAGCAAGTTCCTGATGAATGCACAGAAAATTATGGCACCAGCCTAAGTTATTAATTATGTAGTGTGTGCTACAAATTTGACAGAAAAAGTATTTTTGGTATACTGTAAAATCATCAAACAAAATATTAATTACTTGCACAGGTGGATTAAAATCAATAAATGCCATTTTGTCATTATAAACTGTTTGATATAACAAACATCAGCCTGGCAGAGGCACATATTCATATGCAGGCATAATTTTTTTCTGGCTTTTTCCATTTAGGCACCTAAGTCTCTATTGAGTTTAAGAGCTTCAGCTTTTAAAGCTGTCAGGATGACATGATTTCTGATAAATCATTAGAAATTGCTAATAATCAGCCACACCTAGAAACAAGCATTAATAAAAAGTAGCTCTGCTGAAGTTAACACTAAAAACCACAGTGACTTGTAGGGCAGGGGGTGCTTCGTTAGTAATCATCACCTGGTAGTCAATCATAAGTTTCAAGATGTAGTGCTAGTGACTCAGATTTTATTTTTCTTCTAAGTATTCCATGCATGTTGTTGGTATCAATGGGATGTTATAAGCTGCAAGATGTCTGAGGAAAAAAAAAAAAAAAAGAAAGACAGATTTTACAAGCAAAGACTCCAGTTACTTGCATAAAGAGTTACACAGTTTTCCGCTCAATTCAGAGTCCTGAGTACTTGTTTTACAAACTGCAGAGTGACTTCATTGTGGAGTCAGAATATTTATTGTGTAATGCTGAGTCATATAAAAAAAAAAAAAAAAAGAAAGGCATTCACTAAGCTAGAGGAAAAAGTGATGCAGACACTATCCTAAAAAAAAAAAAATCGTGTTGGGGTTTGTGGCTTTTTTTTTTTTTTCCTAACATAAGTAAACCACGAGATACATTGACAGAAATATATTACGTAGCATATGCCACTGTAATAGTGAAATTATTGTTTCATCCTGCTGATGCTCTCCTGCTCCCTCAGGAAGGAAACTGGAGTTACCAGAGGTGCACATACTTGGGCACATCCCTCCAACCCCCTAGTACATACCCCAAATGCAGCGGTAACTATACCACGCTAGAGGGAGCCATTACCTAATTGCAGTGACCCTTTTTCCCCCCCCAGTTAGCAAAATTTGCATAGAAAAACCCCTGGACGTACTGCAGGATTGGCATAGGCTACGGAATAAGGAGAGGAAAGCACAGGGCTCAGGCTGCAGCGAAATGAGGTCTCCTGGCAGCTCAGGGGCTTTTACTCGGGTGTTTGTTCCATTTTTAAACTTGTGCTGCTCCTATAGGGGACTTCTCCAAAGATGTGACTTAGCCTCATACGCAGCTTTTCATGAGCCAATCTAAAGTCCTCATTCGGAAAGCAAAGCCCGTTTTTGTAAACATATCCTTTAATTCGTCTGTCTGTCGCTCTCACACAGAAAGTTGGCACGTCTGAGAGTAGTGATTTTACACTGCCACTAATGTATGTACAGTTTATTTATATATTGCATTTTAACAAGGCATTAGTTTTATAATGGTTACTAGCAGACTCGTTCTGCATGGCAAACTATCCGTTTCAAAGCTACAAAGAGGTCTTCTGGATGGGAAGATGCGTCTAGAAAGAACACTTATTTGAATTTCTAAATTTGTAAAGACTTTCTCCAAGTCAAATTATATTTATGGACATAATAAGTCAGAAAGGGATGAAGGTTATCCTATTGAGCAAGGCGAAAGAGCAGCTCCCTTAACCGAATCTTTTAAGAGCTGCTCCTAAAATAATTGTCAGAAGCGTCTTATAATTGCTTCAGAGTTGATTTTCCTCTTTTTTTTTTTTTTCCTTCTTTTCTTTTTTTTTTTTTCTTTGCCTCCTAAATGATTCATGCTACTTAACGCTCGTCACTTACAGCTTACAAATGGCAGCTTCGTTTCGGTACGAAAAGGGTCGAGACCGGCGCTCCGGCAATCCGAGCACTCACCTTTCCAGCCTCCGTCTTCACCCCTCCCCTCCCTCCCCGACTCCGCGCTCGCCGGCCCCGACCGAGAGCCTCCCCGCCGGGGCGGGGGCGGAGGAGGGCGCCGCGTCGGGCGAGGAGCGGAGCGGAGCGGAGGGCGCTGCTGAAGCCCCGAAACCCCTCACTGGGGGGGGTTGCCGCCGTGCCCCCCGCACCACAGGCAGGGGTGGATGCTCAGGATCTCGGGGAGGGCAAGAGCAGCTCGGGGCGGCTCCCGCAGAGCCGGGGCGGGGGTGGCGAAGGGAGGGGGGGGGGTGCCATCATCCACAGACACGGTGCGGCAAGGCGGGGAAAGCGAGGAGAGTGTGTGTCCTGGGTTCCCGGGGGAATCGTGGACAGTGCCGCGGAGTCAAGTCTTCGCCTCCGCAGCGCTTTTGGGGGGAGCGCGGGGGGTGTCGCGTGTCCCCCCCTTTCCCACCCATCATCACGGGAGACTTGTTAAACGTGCCTTAGAAATAAATAAATAAATGGGGGGGGGCGCGATGGTGGTGTAGAAATATATAAATAAATAACTCGGGGACGGAGTAGGGGGCGCGGCGCTGCGGTGCGCGGCGCCGAGACACCGCAAACCCGCCCGCCCGAGCCCCTTCGCACGTTGCGCGTCTCCCACCGAACCGATCTAATCAATGACACCCTCGGCGCCCGCCGCGGCTCCGCCCCCCCCACCTCCCTCCTCTTCTTCGCCCCCCCGCCTCTTCCCATTGGCAGGTCGGCGTCGGGGCCGGTCGCCACCGCCTCCTCCGATTGGCTGGCGGGGAATCCGTATCAATGTTTAAGCCGCGGCGTGAGGTGAATAGAGGCAGTCGGCGAGTGGCGCTGGGTGAGCGCGGCGCGGCGGCCCCGTGAGTGCTGCAGTGAGGGAGGAGAGGAGGAGGAGGGAGGGGAAAGAGGAGGAGAGAGAGAGCGAGGCAGAGAGCGGCTCCAACTGTTGAATTTTCGCTGAATTCTCCACTTTACCTGCGGGCGGCTGGTGAAATGGATCTGGTTTATCGCGGATCGGCGTTCGTTTCGCGTGCTGTCTGGCTAAGACTGACGACCGTCTGGTTGAAAGGGGCCACCCACCAATGAGGCAGAGAAGAATATTTGTTTTTCCTTCTTTTTCTTTTGAAAGCCTCTCTACCACAGGTTGCAGAATTAACTGTGTACTTTGGGTCCGGACTGAAATAAAGGAGAAAAAAAAACAGTGCAGAACTGAGACTCGGAACTAGATCTGTGAGCTATGTATTGGGAACCTATGGTTTTGGTTGTTTTGTTTTTTTTTTTCTTTTAATATGAAAGCTCTCTGATTTATTTCACACATAACACTGAGGAAAGGTGGTTTAAAAACACTCAGCAAAGCAGGAGACAGACGCGCCTCCGTGCCAGTGAGTGGATAACAGCCTTGTTTTCCTGATCCTCAGTCTCCCGGAGAAAGAGGTATAGTAAAAGTGTAGCTGGATCCGACACCTCCCCCTTCTTCTCTGTTTTTTTTTTCCTTCCCCCTCCTCTCCTCTCCAAAATATAATTCGGATTTTTTTTAATTTTTTTTTTCTTCTGTCTATAGAGTAAGTCAGAGAAGCGTTAGAAAGAGGCTGCAACTAATGTCTGTGAAGGGAGGAACATGAGGCAATAGTGAATGTGATTTGTTCCGCTGGATCTGACTCATCCAGCAGATTGAAACACCTGCATTTCTGGATGTGCCATTCATTTATTTCAGGTTGTTAAAAGAACCTGAAATAAAATTTAGTTACCCTTTCCCAATATTTATCTATACCCTGTATTGCTGGGAAAGGTATATCAGAGCGGGGGGGGGACGCCTCTCTTCTCCCCTGTACTAAGATGTCCAGAGGGACTGTTAAAGCTTTGAAAGGACTGAAAAAAATGCATCACACCAGTCGTGGAACTGCATAGGTTTTAATATAAGCGAATTAGTCGATTAAAATATCTCCCACTTTATTCATCGCCAGGTTTGTTTTCCCTTTTCTTCTCCCTTCCCCTAAATGAAGAGGACTAGGAGGCAGTGTCATTGGAAGGAGATGCTGAATAGAAAGAAAAGAGAGGCACTTGATAGCGCAGCACTGTGAATACAGAGACTGTTTCCCTTTTAGCGAGAGACTAAGAGAGAGAGTGTGTGTGTGTGTGTGGTGGCTTTTCTTTCTTTCTCTCTCTCCCTCCCCTCCCTCCCCTTCCTTTCTCTCTCTCTTGCTCTCTTTTTAAAATCTATGCGTCCAGCCATGGGTTGCCTGTTGATTTTCTCTTGGCTGGAGAGGAAAGCAAACTGGAATTAAACTGCATCGAGAAAAGTGCAGCTCCTCAGACACGCATATGCACACACGCATAGATATACAGAGAGAAAGGATGTGGTGGTGGCGGCGGCTACTGGCCTGTCTTAAAGAAACCCAAATGTGCATCTGATTGAGCACAGCCTGTGCTTTCTCTCAAAATATATTTTTACTGCTAATGATGACGGTCACCTGGTGGGTTTCTTAATTTTTTTCCCCCAAAAGGACGAGTGGGAGGCTGGTAGTAGAGGGAGAGAAAGGAAACCACAAATCCGGACATTAGTTTTTCCTGGGTTTTTTTGTTTGTTTGTTTTGGGGTGGGTTTTTTTTGTGTCTGTGTTTTGTTTTCCTCTCTTGCCCTGCAATCCTCATGCCCTCGCCTTTTAATTCGGGAAAGAAACAGTGAGGGTGTAGAGACAGAGAGGGGGGAAATACTGATGGCAGCGAGATGCAGCTCTCCGCCGCAAGCAATGCAAGATTAGATCTCTAAATGCAGCAAAACACTCCCTGAAAACCAACAACCCCGCGGTGCAATCAGACATTTCACTGCTTCTCACTGCACACGAAGAGGGCTTCAACAACAAGCTGAGACTTTTTTTCCCCTTCTGTCTCTCTCCTACCCCTCCACCCCATCAATCGCATCACAAGCTATGAGTAGCAAATAAGCTTTTCTATCCCTGCTTTCAGATCTATGGCCACCCTCCCCTTTCCTATGTATATATAAATACACAAATTTAAAAAAAAAAATCTTTTTGATCGTTTTTAGAAAAAGCAACCACTGCCGCCGATTTTTTATTATTGTTATTATTTTTATTATCCTTTGTACATCTGCGGTGATTCAAGGATCGAGAACGCTTCGCCTGCTCGGAGGAGAAGATCTTTTGCAAATTTTCTGATTTTTGAAATCCTCCCACTGCCGAAGTTGGACAGCCGAAGTAACTGCGAGGGGACTGCAAGCCCTGCAAGCGCCTGCTGAAACGCTGCCGAAGCTGCTCCCCCTCCTCCCCCGCTCCGGCCCCCCCGATTGCTCCCTCCCTCTGAGCTACATGGTCTATTTGCTGCCTCTCATCCTGTGTCTCTGCAGATGCTTTAGAGCAACAGGTTCAGGAACTTAAAATATAGGGGTGGGGAGATAGAGAAGGAAAAAAAAAAAAAAAAGAGAGAGAGAGAGCCGACGGAGGAGGAGGAAGAACAAACCCAGCTCAGGAGGCAGAGAAGACGGGGACAACCCTGGTCGCCGCTGCAGCTGCTGCCACCCCCACCCCTGCTCGGGGATGTACCTTTCCATTTGTTGCTTCTTCCTCTGCTGGGCTCCCGCCCTGTCGCTGAAGAATCTGAATTACTCGGTGCCGGAGGAGCAGGGAGCGGGCACGGTCATCGGGAACATCGGCCGCGATGCGCGGCTGGCGGCGGGCGCGGCGGGAGGCGGGATGCTGCCCGCGGAGCGCGGCGCTCCCGGCGGCGGCCCCGGCCGCGGTCCCAAATCCACCTTCCGGGTGCTGGAGAACTCAGCCCCGCACCTCCTGGACGTGGACGGGGAGAGTGGACTGCTCTACACCAAGCAGCGCATCGACCGCGAAACGCTGTGCCGGCGCAGCGCCAAGTGCCAGCTGTCCCTCGAGGTTTTCGCCAACGACCAGGAGATCTGCATGATCAAGGTGGAGATCCAGGATTTGAACGACAACGCACCGGCGTTCCCCTCTGACCAAGTGGACATGGACATCTCAGAAAACGCTGCGCCGGGCACCCGCTTCCCCCTCACCAGCGCTCACGACCCGGACGCTGGGGACAATGGGCTGCGCACTTACCTGCTCACCCGTGATGACTACGGCCTCTTCTCCCTTGATGTGA
Organism: Trogon surrucura; assembly: GCA_020746105.1. Classification (NCBI taxonomy): domain Eukaryota; kingdom Metazoa; phylum Chordata; class Aves; order Trogoniformes; family Trogonidae; genus Trogon; species Trogon surrucura. The sequence goes on from CM036617.1 coordinate 38,506,438, forward strand.
AGTCCCGGGGTGACGGCACAAAGTTTCCAGAGCTGGTCATCCAGAAGCCGTTAGACCGTGAGGAGCAGAGTCACCACACCCTGGTACTGACAGCACTGGACGGCGGTGACCCACCACGCTCGGGCACAGTGCAGATCAACGTGCGCCTCATTGATTCCAATGACAACAGCCCCGTCTTTGAGGCAGCCTCCTACGTGGTAGAGCTGCCAGAGAACGCACCTCTAGGCACTGCTGTCATCGACCTTAATGCCACTGATGCTGATGAGGGTACCAACGGAGAGGTGCTCTACTCCTTCAGTGGATACGCACCTGAGCGTGTCCGTGACCTGTTTAGCATTGACCCACAGAGTGGCCTCATCCGTGTCAAAGGCAATCTGGACTATGAGGAGAGCGGCCTCATTGAGATTGATGTCCAGGCTCGGGACCTGGGGCCCAATCCCATTCCCGCTCACTGCAAGGTCACTGTCCGCCTCATCGACCGCAATGACAATGCACCCACCATTGGCTTTGTCTCTGTTCGCCAGGGAGCCCTGAGTGAGGCTGCCCCACCAGGCACCGTCATTGCTCTGGTGCGGGTCACCGACCGTGACTCGGGTAAGAATGGGCAGCTCCAGTGCCGGGTGCTGGGCGGTGGCGGCGGGCCCGGAGCCGTCCCTTTCACCCTGGAGGAGAACTATGACAACTTCTACACTGTAGTCACTGACCGGCCCCTGGACCGTGAGGCACAGGACGAATACAATGTGACCATCGTGGCACGTGATGGGGGCAATCCCCCACTCAACTCCACCAAGTCATTTTCTGTCCGAATCCTCGATGAGAATGACAACCCACCCCGCTTCAGCAAGAACCTCTATGTGTTACAGGTGCCTGAGAACAACATCCCTGGAGAATACCTGGGCTCTGTCTTGGCCCAGGACCCTGACCTTGGCCAAAATGGGACAGTATCCTACTCCATTCTGCCTGGGCATGTGGGCGATGTCTCCATCTATACCTATGTCTCTGTCAACCCTACCAATGGTGCTATCTATGCCCTGAGGAGCTTCAACTACGAACAGACAAAGCACTTTGAGTTTCGCGTGTTGGCCAAAGACTCAGGTTCGCCCCACCGCGAAAGCAACGCCACGGTACGCGTCACCGTGCTTGATGTCAATGACAATGCACCTCTCATCGTCCTGCCTGCCCTCATCAACGACACCGCCGAGCTGCAGGTGCCACGCAATGCTGGGGTGGGCTACCCTGTGGGCACTGTCCGTGCCCTGGACAGTGACTTTGGGGAGAGTGGGCGCCTCACGTATGAGATTGTGGAAGGCAATGAGGAGCACCTCTTTGAGATGGACCCCACTAGCGGTGAGATACGCACCTTGCACCCCTACTGGGAAGAACTCAGCCCTGTGGCTGAACTGGTGGTAAAAGTCAGTGACCATGGCAAACCCAGCCTCTCTGCAGTGGCCAAGCTCATTGTCAGAGCCTTGGCAGGGCCCTTGCCTGAGGCTGGCGAGCCGCAGGTGAATGGCGAGCAGCATCGGCGACCACACTGGGACTTGTCGCTGCCCCTGATCGTGACACTGAGCACTGTCTCCATCATCTTGCTGGCTGCCATGATCACTATTGCCGTGAAGTGCAAGCGAGAGAACAAGGAGATCCGCACCTATAATTGTCGCATTGCCGAGTATAGCCACCCTCAGCTGGGAGGAGGGGGAGGCAGTGGCGGGGGAGGAGGAGGCAATGGCAGTGGAGGGAGCAAGGGCAAGAAGAAGAAGATCAGCAAGAATGACATTATGCTGGTGCCCAGTGAGGGCGAGGACAGCCGGGGCCCCCTCAATGTCATGAATGTGGTGAGCAGCCCATCTCTGGCCACCTCACCCATGTACTTTGACTACCAGACCCGCCTGCCCCTCAGCTCTCCCAGGTCTGAGGTGATGTACCTGAAGCCCGCCTCCAACAACCTGACTGTACCCCAGGGACATGTGGGCTGCCACACCAGCTTCACAGGGCAAGGGACTAACGCCAGCGAGGCTCCCCCGAGCCGGATGTCCATAATTCAGGTAGGAGACTTTTAGAATACCCTGGACCTCACTTTAGACGCTGGTTTAACTTTACCTTTTGTCTGCAGTGAAATCTGCTGTAAGGCACCACTGAGGGGACCAACACAAGTCACTAAAGAGAGGTGGACTAATGAAAGTGGAATCAGACCACACCTGGTGGGTCTGGTTCTGCTGTCACACTGGCATTTCCCATGTGATTCAAAAGCAAATGCCCACTGAAGCAAACAAGAGTTATGACAGTACAGAAGAGGTGCGTGTGAGAGTTCAGTCAGGCATTTAGTACATTTGGGGCACACCAGGGTTTTTTCCCAGAAGATCATCAGACAGAGGTGGGCACTTCCACAAATTTCACTTTGCTTTGGTTTGGGGTGGAGTAGTGGGAGGGTGTTTCTGGAGCAGCCACATCATCTGAGGTATCCAACAGGACATGGGAGAAAGTCTACACACTGAGGACATCTATTGCAACAGGGTAATATAGCCTTCCAATCCTGTATGTAAATATGAGCTATCTTTCCAAGTTCTATGTTTTTATTTTTTTCAATTTCCTTCTTTAAAATATATATACATAAATATTTATTTTTTTTGACACAGAACAGTCTCGTTTGGGCCCCATTGCCTCCTCCTCTCCCCATAAACCACCAAACCTTCAGCGTTGAAAGCATTGCATAGTCAAATGCAAAGAAAATGTGTGTGGTGATTCCCTCCTACCCCCAAATGTTAACAAAACTGACATCCTGTCATAAAACAGGAAAATGACTAGTCAGATTTCCAGTAGCCTGAGTCAATATTGATGATTGCTTTATAGCGAAAGACTTACATGCTCTGTCTTTTTCTACCAAAGCCCGTTTAGAAATTAAAGCTGGACTACATTCTGCTGCCAGTTATATCCACCGTGTCCTCTACCGACTTTTGTGAATGTGAGAAATGGCAGAATTTGGACCATTGGATGTGGGGTGCTAATCAAAAAATGACTGAATTTTTAGCAGGTAGTTTGAAGTCCAGACTTAGAAGACGTATTCCAGAGCAGTGAACTCACGGGGTAAAGGTGAGGGCAGAATTTGGCTCCAGTTGATTTAATTTAAAGTATTACTTCTTGATTAATGCAGCTTAATGTTCAAATACTACAGGTATGTTCCAAAGTGATTTTTAACATTTGGATTGAAAGCAGGCTCTGGATAATGACTATTAAATACATTTGAAATGTCATACCTGTTTTATCCTGTGGTTCTCCTAATATGCTGTTCTGAGTCATAGGGGAACAGGCTGAATGTATCAGAAGTGACACAGACTCATTTTCTGTATGCAGCAAGTGGGAAAGAAGTTGCACTGCAGACACTTGATGTACCAAAAGAAAATTCATAATACCTTGGAGTCATCATACCCTGTGGTCTGTGAACACCAAAGTTCTAGCTGCCAGCTACATCTAACGTTTTAAACTATATAGAAGCGGCCGTCAGTAATTGGCAAGTTAAGTAATCAAAATTCCTGTAACCGATGGCCTCTAAATTGAATATTTGTAACTAGGGAAAAAAATAAAAACAAAGAAGGAAAAAAAAGGAAAAAGAAAAGGAAGAAATACTGTCTGTACAAGGTCACTGTGAACTAATTCTCAACCCACCATTGAGTTGTGTCACAGAAACCATTTCATTTTATGCCTATCATGAAATTGTGTTGCTATCAATTAGGTGAGTGGAGCAATACTTAAAATCTGAAATTGATTTTAACAAAAAGTGACACTTCAGGAAAGATTTTAGGTTAGGGCACAACTAGAGATAATTTGATTTATAATTCATGCTTTAAAAAACAAATAGCTTTCAATGACACTTGTTTAAGTAATGTCAACTTTTTTTTTACTGTAAAATGGAGTTGTCAGAATGCTAAAAAAAAAAGCCCACTTTTTTTTTTCTACTGACAAGTGTAATAGTTACTAAAAGGCAGAAGATTATACTTTCCTACAACCATGTAATGTCTATATAAAGCAATTAATTTATGTATTGATGCTACTGAGTAGTAAGATTCAACTGTAGTGTAAAATCCCTATGGAAAATATGATTCCTTTTTTTACAGTGTTCACTGTATAATATCAATCATGATTTTTTTTCTCTGAGATCTACATAAAGCTAAAAGAGGAATTTCCTCCCTTAAAAAGGTGTGTTGTGGTTTCTATAAGACTTTTCGTTATGACAACTGTGGGAAATGTTAACTGTAACTCCTCATAGCACATATTGGTATATCTAATAATGATTTTGCTTTGCTTGAACATCTACACAGAGGATTTTGAATATTTAGATGGTCTGGCCAGTACGTTAAGAAACGTTCATTTTTCCCGAGTGAGCAAACTCTTCAAACATATTATTGATGCTGTATTTTGTAGTTGTATTGACAAAACAAATGAACAGTGTGAAACAGAGTAGTAGGTTTCTATTTAGGAAAGGCAGACTTAAAGTAGCTAGATGGGAAAACCTGATCCTCTTCACTATAATTTTGCATTACTAAAATACATTTTGTATTCTCCATCTCCACGTCCCTGGAGTAAATTTTATGTAAAATTTGCATTTAGAATGTAGACACTACTTTGTGTCTGCTACTGTACTTCTGCCTCATGTAAAATTCAAACTGCAGACTTAGGGAGAAATAGTAAAGGAACAGCCCTCTCTCTGGATCTACTATATTCTTAATCACTCCAGGAAACCTGTGCCTGGAAAAGTAAATTGCACAGTTAGGAATCAAAGGTATAGCCAGTGGAAAAAAGATGCAGAATCCAAACAGCTACTTAATCATCTCCTTTCATTAGTCAATTCAGAAAAGCAGTTTTCTTCGTTACCTCAGTAAGAGAAAGGTAAATGATTGTGTAAGTGTTCTCTAGCGAATATTCACTTCAGCTTTTCCAGATATATTACTGAACCACAACAATCTCACGCTATATATTTCACTCAACAGAACAGCTTTTCTTCACTTATTTTCTCGGCAAGTGTTTAATGGCAGAGTTCTCTATCAGGAACCTGTTATTAAAAGTTTATGGGTTTTATATATATATGTATGCACGTACTTATATATCTCTAGATATATATATATACGTGCTAAATATTATATTATTACTTAGTACATCCAACTGAGTCTATAAATATTTTAAATCAAATAAATAATTTCTTTCTCAGTAAGATCCAAATTTTCCCACTCTTATTGGAAGTGCATAACAATTTTTTTTTTTTTAATTTTCTTACTAGTAAGATCTAGTAAAGTCAGTAGGGGTTATGATTCCCATGTTTCTCATGAATAGTATTTTCTTCTACAGAAAGTCCGATTTATATCAACGTATACCTGTGGAGTAAAGAGTTACTTAGTGACTATGGGTTTCACACTAACCCAAAATGACCAGTAGTTGAATAAAATATTGCCTAAGAGTAGTATTATCTCACCTCTCTTTAAGTGACTTCTGTTACACACCAGTCACAGTTCTTAACAACTTCTGTGTTTACTCACATGTGCCATGATTGCATGTGTTACTTCTGTGAATCAATGAACTTCTCCAGGATCATAAAAATTAAATAATTTGAACATGCATATGTACAAGATGCTGTGTACCTTCAGCTTTTATTGGCACAAGAAACTCGCAAGCGCTTAAGGCCTCTAAAAATAGACAACATGATGTGATTTGATGCACACATGAGGATGATGTGTATGAAGAACAGTGTTTACTAACATACTGGGAGGTTAGAACAGCTACACTTTAGTATGTCTCATTTCTTTTAACTTCAGCACTCTTATTCTAAACATACTTTAGAAACAGTGCTTTCAAAGACAAATTTGTTAAAAATATTTAAATGTAGGCCATTGTTACAAAATTCTCATTGCCAGTTTCAAAATTCCATGTGACCTTTGAGTCACTTAAGGTCCAAACTACTCATTTTTATTGATGAGAAAAAAAGAGGAAAGCAGGACAAGATCGAAACTCTGTATGGCTGAAAGAAGATTTCTGTTCACTTTAGACTACTGGTCAAATTCTGTTTATCTCATTCTGGTGAGTAAATCAAGCTGACCTACTGACCTGACTAAGAGAAACAGAGCTTTCCTTTGTTTTGAAAGGCAAACATTAGAGAAAGAAATATCATGTACAAACTTACACATGTAAGTTCAAATCTCTCCTACTGAAAAGTTCTGAGCTAGTCAGTTTGCTTTTCCCTGTGTGATCAAGTCACAATTTCTTCTTGCAGTTTTCCAATATATAAGACTGAATGGATAAAAAGAATCATGGTTTCTTTAAACAAGTAAGTTGTGGAGATAGGTTTCTCAACTTGACATAACACTAGCGTAGCAAACTATCTATGTACACAAATATTGTTCATCATTCTGAAGATTATTTATTGTAATGTTTGTGGTGCAGTTTGGAGAGGTTTGTAAATACATCAGGAATGAGATAGGTGTGAATAAAGAAAACAGTGGTCATAGCTTTTGCTAAACAACAATGAAAAAAGAGTGACTCTGTTGCAAGCAGTTCTCAAGCTGGGAATCACCCTAGTTGCTATAGTAGGCAGTCCTGTAGCATTTTAATATAAAGTATAGATCATGCTTAATACTTCAGGCACCTGATGTTTATGATGTGCTGAAAGATTACTGTCAAGTCCCCATACCTAAGAAGATAGTACCTTAGAAGAGAGAGACTTCAGGGGAAATAAAAATCATAGGTTATATTAGTACTGCTCTCTTTAGATATACTATTCCATGCTTTACTTTGAGAAACTTCAGCTCAGAAACTTCAAGACTGCATAAAGTCTGCAGCTGCTGCGATATAAGGAGAAGCAGCTTTCCTCACAAAAATTCTATTCATACTCAGTGATTTAAATTACTGTCTGAAAACAGAGGTATTATTTTATTTTTATTTTTATATCTTCTGCTGCAAATAAGGAATCTTATTCTCTCTCGATACAGCTAGTAGAACTTAACATCTTGCACCAAGAGGATACTGGGGCAGTTCAACACATTTGCGAGTTTGCAGACTCACACTGAATAATCCCCAAAATTTTGCAGCTCTGTATTCTAGGACTAGATCTAAGGTCACTAAATTGTCATCAGGTGAAACTTCAGAATAATGTGACTGGGATGCGTGATGGTACTTTTTGCAGTGTTTTACAAGGTTAGATGTCCCACAAAAGAACTCCTGTGAATGTTTGCATTTCGTAAATGCAGTCTGCAGTTAGTAATTTTTTGTATTACAGTATTCTGTAGCTTTAGTTTTACTTATTCAGTGAAGTCCATACCAGGGTCAGCTATGTAAAAGTTTTAGGACAGGCTCTTTCCTGTATTTTCATGATGCATTATTTAATTTTTTTTTTCAAGATAGACTGCATAGTACTGTAACAAAATGTACATAAATTTTAGAACCAGATCTCTCAAAATACTACTCGCTATGGCATATGTCCTGACTACTGAAACAAGCAGAGGAAGCAGAACTGGGCTCTTGTTTCGTGTTACATCTGCTCTGGTCTTGATCTTGAGCTGCTTTCTGGTTCTGTTTATAGAAATATTATTTCAAAAGGATCATTTCTGATATATAGGTCTACATGAGAGATAACAAACTTTTCAAGATGAAACGCTGTAATATAGAACAATAAACACAATAAACTTGTTGTTTTATGAAGTATAAGAATTGGAGAAAGTTAGTGCAGTTAAAACAAAAGGCATGAAGCAAATGATTGCAGCTCTAAATGACTCTTTAAGCTGTCTGAGCTTTTCCTCATCTCAGTGCTCACTATCACTACCTGACTTTAAATACACACAAATTTGTGATTACCAGTGCAATTTCAATGGCTGGTCCTTTGAAGACTTATCTTTTAACAACAGATTTGGTGAGGTTTCTGTTATCCTTACTCACATTGATGAAAAGGCCTGTTCTTACTCACATTTCAGTCAATAGCATAATTTTGACTTCATCAATGATTTCAGTGGTTCTAGAGAAAACTGTGACTAAGAGCCTTACAGAGCATAGCTAAAAATAGTGTGATTGGGACCCTTATTTTTAGATTTCAGCTTTATGTGATACTTTTTTACAGCTTCTTTAAAAACAATTGGGGAGACTGGAATTTAGAAGATTTTGTAACTATGATGTGAACTGTAATGTAAAATCATAGAATCCTTCAGGCTGAAAAAGACCTTTAAGATCACCAAGTCCAACCGTTAACGTAATCGGGTATGCAGCTGAAAAAAGAAATCAAAGACTCCATTGAACATAGTGCTGAACATATACTTTCACGTTTTCATAAATTTTTGAAAGTGTGCGCAATACAGCGTTGTTCTAAAAAGTCAACAATCGTCACTAGGTAGGTGTAAAGTATTTGCAAATACCATTTGATATTAAGAAAGCAGAGATGTAACCTGGCTTCTCTAATGAGACAAAAAAAGTCATTAAAAATTAGTTTCTTCCCAAGTTATAATATTTGGCTGTACACCAGTTGAGAGTTGAAATTTTGTTTTCAAATGCAATTTTTAAATGCCCCCCACCCCAGTATTTTTTCTTCTTTTTCATTACCTTCCTTCCAAGGAAACATTAACACATGGTGTAATATTTACATATACATATGTAAATATTTAGACATACATATATTTCTAAATGTCCTGCTTGTTTTCTCTTTCTTTTATTGTTTCTGCAAAAGACAAAATGCTCTATCATATTAGTTTTAGGTTTCTCTCGGCAAGGCAGCCATTTTACATATAAAAAGTCTATGTATATGGGTTGATATTTACTTTCTGAAGAAAATATGTAGGTTGCATGGCAAAGATTTTTGAGATATCTCTTCAAGATAAAAGAGCGCCTACGCATACAAAAAGTAGACATTTTGACACTGGTACTAGTATTTTCCACCAGGTAAGAATTTTCTGTGGCAAGAACTTAAACAATGATTTGTTGACCAGAGCAGAAACACAACTCCGTTTTCATCTTTAAAAGTATAAAAGCAATCCTTTGATGTCAAAAGGTCACAGTCAAGCAGTTTGGACATTTTTTTTTTTTTTTAGCAGATAGCCTCAGAGCTTTATACGTTCAATTGTATCTCTACTTCAGCTGTAAGAAGTGAAGTGGTGAAATTAATGCTAAAGGGTTCAAAAATATAGGAAGCAAGTGAAACCCTCAGGGGACTTCAGGCTCTTACCTAAATAGAAAAAAAGAAAAAAAGATAAGGAAAAAAAAAAGAAAAGGTACTAGGAAGAGAGTGGCAACATGATTTTGGGGAATAGTTCTCTGAGTTCAAGTGTTACATGTGTTATATTTTTAAGGGAGCAACAAGGAGATTAACTAGTTACTGCTTTTGCTGATATGGTGAGACGAAATGAAGCAATGCACAGCCTGCCATAAATCTTAGCCAGGGTGTGTTCTAAGACCTATTAATATATTTGTCATGGTCTTTCTAGTGCAACCTTTGTTTTCTAGTCTGCTGTAGGGTTTTTTTCTTTTTCTACAGGAGAAGATTCTGGATTAATTACTGTAAATCCTATGAGAAAGAAAAAATAGATAAATTATTAAGCATTTTAGATAAAATACTCAGGATTAAGTACTACATTCAAGAACAAGCAAATTCATATGAATGTCCCTGTTAATTAGGATATTAGGCAGTGATTTAAATAAACTCCTTGAGTAGTCATATATTTTCTAGCTAAATCCCAAAGGTTGCTGATACAATTTCTGCTTATTAAGGTCACATGAGAACCATCTCTTTCTTCTCCTGAGTTGTTTCCACTAGTTAGTGGTGTTACCTCTGGAGAAAGGATAGCAGAAGATCATCTCGCTTGCCGGAGATGAGAAGATAGCTCCTTTTTTCATCTGGCGATGTGTCCTCAAAATTGACGGGTCCCTCAACACATAGACATAACTGCATAGTTTCAGCTGTTCCTTGTACAGAGGGACAACATAAAGACCACTTTGGATCTCACTTCTCTGCAGTGAGGGGATGTGTCCTCTTTCATCTCTCAAGACAATGAGTCCCATGTGGACCTATTTCCAATTTAGTGCGCTACAAGTGATCCAGGCAAGTAAAATCCTTCAAATGAGCACTATGTTATTTCAGCCATAAACGTTTCAATTGGCTTTGTGATGTACATATCAGATCAGAGTTCTTCTGGTTCATGAAGTATTTTTACCCGTAATAGAGAAGTTTCTAATTGCATCCTCCTCCTCGCTGGGTGGTTATGTGCTGAAGTCTCCACGGCACACCAAAGGAGGACTATGAAGGGGAAAGAAAAATTCTTGCTACAAGACAGAAACGCCTAATTTCAGCTGTGTGGGTGGGACCTCTGATCAATGCTTTGTACATTCTTACAGTGATAGACATGCAAAATTAGTTTCAGGCAGTGTTTCAGACCATCTATTGATATATGTGTGACACGCTTGTATTTGCCTGTACTAGTTCTAGTGACACTATGATTACTGGTATTTGCAGTCCTTGCCCTGGAACACTTCCAGGCAGTTTTATTGTATTGAAATGGCTCTTACAGTTCATTGAGCATCCAGCATAACACTGCTGAATATGATTGGCGCGTTTGCATATATTTATTCAAAAAAAATCAGGCAGTTAAACTGCATAATTATGGGAAAACGAATCATAACAATAAAAGACCATTTAAGTTAACAAGCTTTGTGATCAAAGGATAAATACAGGTTGGATAAATGAGACTCTAGATGTAACTAATCTACATAAATAGGCTTTGGTCTGATTAGAGGCAAGGAATATATTAAAATAATCTAAAGATATTAAAAAAGCATTTTATTTCTGTACTTTTATAATGTCTAGTTTTATTTCATGATATTTTTTAAAATTTCTACTCAAGAAAAATAGCTGTGTTCTGTGATAAACTACTTCTATGTTTTCACTTATTGATTAACAGTGTTTATAGCACAAAGAAAGTCTAAACTAACACAAGTAAATAAAAATCATAAGTTTTCATTCTAGTTTGAATGCATCGTGTGTCAGAAAACCTGAAATATTTTAATGTCTTAATTTCAAGATTTTTAATGTTTCAGTGTTTTTTGATTGATTTTTAATTAAAGGAAAACATTAAAGGAAACATTTAAAGGACAATTTCTTGTTTACTGTCTTTATCAGCAGAGAGCAGCCTTTGTAGTGTTTGAAAGCTGGTGCATTAAAAATCAATTTCAAGTCTTCAAAGCTATAAAGTCTTGCTTGCTTTGTAGATATATACTGTTTTTAAAATCATCGGGAGCATTCTTGACAAATGAATTAAAAACAAAAGGTAAATAATGGCTTCATCAAAATTTGAAGGATTTTAATGTATTTTTAATAATAGCTAAAGCATTTTTTAGAAAGTAGACATGTGAATCACAATTTGTAGCTTTTAAATGCATAATCTGTTCCTAAAGACAGTTATATGTATTCTTTTATTAATAGAATTTTGTTTTACACTTCTGTTGGTGTTACTCTGTTGTTTTTAATGAATGCCATGATTCCAACACAGAATATGTCAGCCAGTTTACTTACTATATTTCTGTCTCGTTCTTTGCTAATTGCTAAGCAACCACTTATAGTTAAGATTGTTTAGCTACAATTCAGTTTGAAAAAAAAAAAGTGAGATGAAGTGGGCTAAATAAATTTTCCTTAATTCTTAATGAAAACCTTTAAATTCTTTAAAAATTTAGAGATTACAAAAAAGAAAAAAAAATAATATTGTTTTAATAAAGCACCTCATGTTCAGCACTTGGGCTTTGTTCTCACCGTTACTGAGGAAAAGACTGCTTCTCCATAAACCTAGAAACAGCAGGATCATGTCCTTAACCAGTGCATAAGTAATTTTCAGGCTTATGGAAACGAACTTATAATGCGTTAGTATTATGACTTTCAAGGCATGATCCTTAAAACACTTATGCAGTGAATATTTTAATTTAGGTCAATAGCATGACCGAATTAAATAGATCACTTACAGGAATGGAGTTGCTGATGTGCCTGAACCTGTGCAGAATTCAGCCCAGAATCCGTGAGTCTGTGTTAGCTGAACTGCTCCCTGTTGCTTCTCTCTTGCTTAAAAAAACACTACAAAGCTGCAAAAGCTGTTAGTTTCACTTAGCCTCCAACTGCATTCCCTAGTATTCTGTCAAGACAGTCCTGATGTCTGAATATTTGATATTTTGCTTTTTTGCATAGACTTGTGTAATTTGATATGCAGATTTGAAGATCATAAAAACAATCCTTCTTTGATGATCATGAGCAAGATTATCCCGTCACAGCTGTAAAGTACTGAGTGTGTTCTTTTCTGATCTCTTCATCATTGCAGTAGATCAAATGACAATAAGAATATAGTGGAATTTAGAGTGCTCGGGAAATAATGAATTTAAAAGCCTTTTAAAACTGATGGCCACAATCCCTTAGAAAGTATTTAGGTTTCTAGACTACATGTCAGATAATACAACTGTGTGCATGAATGTATATGTGGAGATATATAGATATAAAACCAGCATGGATTCAAAGTAACTCTCTAGCTGGATAACAGGCATAATTCACGACCAATGTGCACCTAAATTTTTAGGGTATTGTGTATGATCTAACACAGCTGTGCTAACAGTGTTTTGGAAGATTCTGTCAGCCGACACCTGTTGCTGCAACCTAGAAATCATCAAGTTTAGAGACAAATGCTGTTGTCATTTTTTCCCCAAGGCAAGAGTATAGGTAAGGAAGAACCTCATTTTCCACTTCATGGTAGAAGTTATACATCTTGCTTAAAACTGTGCATCCAGCTATCAGACTTCAAGATTGTGAGTAATGATGAAAAGGAGATACAAGTCATATGACACGTGAGAGTAATCAGCACTCAATTGCTTCCATCAGCTGTGTTAGATATTAAAAAGCATACAATAATTTACATCTTGTAGCTCTGAGGCAAGGAGCGTACCAGTCAGCTTTGTAGCCACTGGGCGAAAAAGAGGGGAAAACAAAATGTTTTATATTATTTCTTTCAACGCACAGGCTTAATCTGCAAATGTATTTTGCCTGTTTAAACCACCTGTAGCTTCTTTCCAGCCTGACAGGATATATTACTGCAAGGGGCAGAAGTAACTGGATTAAGTTATTTTATTATTTATTCATTTGCTACTATATATATGATCTTTCCCAACAGTATATGTCTCATTATTGTAATAGTGTGACGGTAATGAAATAGTAATTCCTTCAAGCATGAAATAACTAATTTTAAGCACTTTCCTGTGCTCATTTGTTTCAAACAGGCTTCCAGAGTTTTGAAGAAAACTTTAGTTTTGGTTCATTTAAAATACATGTAAACCACACACACGCTTTTCTTCATCCTCTGTTACTGGCAAAGGAAACTGAGGAAAAAGGAGCTGGATTTCCAGTTTTTGACCTACATGTTAATCTACTGTACTTGAATGAAGAGAAAGCTGCTTCTATTAAGCAAATGTAAGCTTCAGGAATTTTGATTATCATTGGCAACGATCTTTAGATGAAGATACACTACTTGTAGTCATGGTGGTCTTGCTGACATTACTGAATGAAGAAGTAGGCATACATGTTACATAGCTGTGGGAGGAGAAGACTTTATTTAAAGGAAGGGGTTTATTATGATTTAAATTTTGAATCACAGGTTTTCTACAGTATTTTATAATAAAGACAATTACATAGTAATTTGGGTTAGAATGCACGCCCAGTTCCCCATCTCAAAACCCAATTTGTTACTACCTGTGGCTATTTCTATTAAAAAAGAAACATAATTACTATGAGTCTCAGCAGTCTAAGAGTAAATTTTTGCAATTACAATACCTCCCTTGGGCAGATGTGTGAAAATGGCAGATTAATTCCTGCCAGTATCTGTCTATTCCTTGCACATTGTTAAGATTGCTAGTAGCTTGGATTATCATTCAACTGATGCTATTTGTTATGCTGTGGTTAAGGTTAAAGCAGCAAGCCTATTATAAATCTTTAGAAACAGAGCTCTCTACTATTACCTTACAAAGTCTCTACGATGAAGTTTGATACACAAGGTCCTAGGAGTAATTTCATAATTCTATTTTCATGGAAAGTGAATGAGTTTGCACTTGATCTTAACATGTTTTAGAAGGACATTTTGTATTTTCTTACTTTATGCCTGAGAAGATTTAAAGAAAACCAATGAGCAAACCCAAGTTTACTCATTCTTAGGAATTTAAGATGCAGTAATAAAGCTGCATGTGAACTGAAGGCCATGTAGTAGTCTCATAGTATTTTATGGCTTTTGTTTTATTCCCAATGGTACAATGGTGTCTTTGTTTAGAAAGAATCACCAGTAAACTAGGATGGCCCTGCAACTACGTAAATTGGTAACTTTACACAGAAGTAATCTAATTCATCTCCTAATGAGCTTTTCTATTTGACAACAAGTTTTGAGGGAATATGTGTAGAAGAATTGCATGCAAAGGCTCCTGTCCTGGAGATGACTCTCTGTAGCTAAGCACCTAACTCCATGTTGAGTCCCATGAAGCTGGAAGTTGGTGTGGCTTCATGTGGACTCATGATCCACCTGCAGAGAGCAGCATTAGTCTATGCTGCACATTATCTAGTTTGAATATTCAACAAGAGCAGTATGAACAATCTAACAAGTAATTTTTTTTCCCCTTTGCATGAGTTTCTCTTCGGAATTTCTTATACTGTACCTGTGGCATTTTCATTTCTCTTCCCATTTTGAACGAGGCTTTCCCCCCAACACAGTTTTGAATTTCGGCTCAGGGACCTTTGTGATGTGGACATTATTTGGAGAAGGTTACATTAACTATTTTCTTTGGATTTCATGACCAATAAATAAATAAATAAATATAAAATTAAATATATATGTATCCCTCAGTTGCTGTTGCAAAAAGTGCTCACATGCTGGGTGAGCATCCTGCTAATTAGACACGGAGGCAAATCCATAATTTAATCACTGTATTCTAACTAGCCCCTCAATCACATATTAACATTCATATTCTGTCTGTATATGCCTGGTAAAACTTACAGCAGTGTCTTAACTGTTGACAATCCCATACTGGTCTGGAAGAGAAAAAGGACTTTTCCTAATCTTGGAATCTTTGCAGAGAACATTTCTTACGTGAAGCTTTATTTTAACATCAAAATCTGATTTCAGAGTCTCATTACAGCAAGCTGTAATGAGAGGTGTAACCCAGAATATTTTTTTTTTTCCCAGGCTGTTAAGAATTTACATGTCAGTCAGTCCTTAAATACTTATTGAGTTTAGAGTTTACCTGCAGCAATCCCTACGTGATTGCTGTGTTCTGGATGAGGTGATCCTACCAAGAAAAATAACTATTTTTCTTTCTTTTTTTTTTTTTTTTTGCCTGTTCTTAATCAACTTAACACAAAATTCTCTATGAAGACGTGGCAGTAGGTTAACACTGAAAGGACAGAGCTGTAGATGGTTATACAAAGCCTTTTAGCTGAAAGGCCTTACATTTTCTGTCCAAGCCTAATTGACCATTGCTACTATATTCAAGGTGTATTCTATCAAACTTTCCATTTTATGAGGTACCTCATCATAGACACATGACTATTATGGCTTTAAAATATATTTAGGGACAGAACCTCTTGCTAAATTTGTTCAAGCCTAAATTATTTATCTTATGTCACAAATAATAAATCAACTCATCACCGTTCTACAGTTGAAAATCTCCTTGCACAGGCATGTGAGGCTGTGAAGTTTGATGATGATCTACTGTTCTGCCATAAATTCCGCCACTATTTTGGCAGCATATTTTGTGGTGTGTCTTTTTCTAGTGCTAAGAGGAAATAATTATGCCAAGGTATTTGTGTGAAAGTAGGCCTTTGTATTCCATCACAAAATGTTTATAGAATAACTAGTTGGGGGTTTTAAACAGAATGTTGAAATAAAGAGTTTCATGACCTAAATAAGAAATTAGACAGAGAGTAGTAATCTAAGTTTTAGCATCTGTGATTTTCTTCCTAATTCCTAAGGAATTTAAGGGAATTATTGCTTTTCTGGGGAAGGGTTTTGAGGAAGAGAAAGGAGATAAGGTTGCAGCTTTAAAGGAAAGGAGGTGATCTAGATTTACTTGTTTTTCTGACTATTGCCTAGGAAGAAAAATTCAGTGTTCCTCTACGTGTGTTTTCTTTGCAGGCAGTGTGGCTTCAGAACCAAGTTCTGCTTTACCTTTGCTGCTAATTTTTTTCCTGTAGGGAAGAAATGTAGAACTGAAGTCTTGTGCCACATACAGTGTTTGCTGCCTAGTTAACCACCTTTCTCTGTCATTGCCATTGCAAATCTATTTAAATGCTATCCATAGAGACGACCATATGTTGGAATAAAGGTATATTACATTTAAGAGTTTATTCTCATTCTCTATAACTGTTGTAATCATCTTCCTGCTCCTTTGCAGCTTTCTTCAGCATACAACATATGTATCTGTGGGAATGTAGCTCTCTATGTAAAGACTCGCTTATTCCGTAACTGAAGTAAGCAGACTGATCCAAGGGCTATTGAAACCAATTTGAAAACATCCATTGATTTCAGTGGACCTCAGGTCATGACTTGTGGGAGTTTTATTGTTGCCTTTAGTAAGAGTATGGGTTGGATAGATGAAGGTAAACATAGTGGATAGACGTTAACACAGACTAACAGGTTAAAAATAACCAATGTCTCTGTTTCCTCTTATTAAATATGGTGAGTACAAAACAGTTTACCAGTGTCAAAAGGCTGTAGTTCGGTCTCCTTCACCATACAGTAGTGCCATTTTTATAAGCTTTTGCTTGTTCAGAAAACATTTGAACATCCTAACAGGAAAAAAAACAGTAGTAAGAATAGGACAAATTTTGCGATACTCACTGGCTTCACTGGGAATTCATGCTGAGTAAGAGGTTTCAGATATGTCTCAAAATTAAAATTAAAATGCCAGGAGCTCACAATTGCACTGTGGAATCCATGTGCGTGAAAGAAGGCAAGAAAGGTTGTTTTCATACAGAAAAAAAGGATTCTAAACATAAGGAGAGAAAAACATTTTTGAAATTATAACAAATTCTTTGATCATCTCTTTAAATTTCAAGGCACAGCTTTTTAAAGTTTCCCTTTAATTTTAATGTCTTAATTTCTAGACTTCATATTTAACATGTAGATTGGAATGAAAAATCAAAAACTCCACAAATGCTATCAAAGATACACTCCCAAACGTACTGCTATTTTGAGTTCATCGTATGATGTTCTTAGAATAAACGGGATATGGTGTTAAGTGCAAATTTCATTCTAGTTAGCTAATTGTAGTAGAGTCTGTTATGCAGTAAACATAGTATCTGTTAGGAGTACTAAGGTAGACTCAACATGGTGGGAGCCATAGATAAAAGGTGTATTAAGGCGTCTCAAATTCAATCATTAGGTTTCATTGCACCCATCTGCTACCAGAAAATATAGTTGGCAACTTGATTCATTGACCTTTAACTGTCATTTTGGACAATGTTTTTTTTTAAATCTATATTTTCATGTTAGATTGAGAGAGTTAATTTCATAAGGGAATGCCCAGTAAATTTTAATGCAATTACTTTTTTCTTTTTTTTTTTTTAAGCAAAAAAATTTTTTAATATAATCAGGTTTAATGGTGTGTTGTATATTCTGCTAATCCAGTCAAAGTAGTTGCTTAATGTTGAATATGGTTAAAAGCAAGTAATGTTCAACTTCATTAAGGCTTCTATTAAATAGAAGGCTTGCTGAACTTTTACTGGTTTTACGCATGAACCACTACCTTTTATTAATTATTTCCAGGGGTTTCTGTTATGCTAGAATTATACTTACAAACTTCAGTTCCACCAAGACTATACAGCACAGTACAAGCTTTATATTTTATTCCTAAAAAAGAAAATAAATAAAAAAAAGAATTGCTTCATCTCTTTCCTTTTATTTTCTGGAGCAAATATTATCTTGTGCAAGTGGAGTGGAATGCGTACATCTCTTAGTAGTTCTATATGTGTGGCACACAAGTAGACCGTCTTATAAAACAACAGCATTGCTTAGAGCAAGCAGGAAACACAACATGATAGATGAGGATGTTTTAATGTTTTCTCAGCAGTGGTAAACAATTATACTATTCGGTCCTCTGAAGTTTATGTAACGGCAAAAAGTGATTACACATGTTTCTTTACACAACAGGACACAGTTCCAGAAATATTTATGTAATATAGAGACAGATGTATGTGACCTAACCTTATAATCCCATTTCACAGCTTTCCCAAATACTGGGGAACTTGATAAATAGGAAGCCGATTATATTGGCACTATAGCTCCATTAATAGGATTCGGATTTGGCTTATTGACAAGTCAGTACTGTTAATATGATCCAGTATATTAAATTGACAGGAAAACTGGAGCGATAGAATGTATCTGCAGCCTAATTGACAGGGAAGCTCTTTCAAAAGGTTCTTAATGTGGTTTTTATTGACAGAGTAGCTTCAGTAAGTACATATCATTGGTGAACAGGGTAAATATATTGGATACAACTGTACTAGCAGATTCAGGTGAAGCAGTTATTGTTCTTTTTCCCATACTTCCATCTTTAGTGTAAGTTGTATCAAGCTCTCTCGTAAATTCACAAATGCCTCTTAAAGCACCAGTCTTACTGCACTGCTCACAGACGTTTGACAAGTTGCAAATTGTTTTAAATGTACGCGTCATTTTTAAATGAATAGAGGCAATACAGAGCAATGCAATAATGTGCCATGAATTTCATTATGTTTATTTATTAACGCTGTGACAGCAGAAGCAAAGCTATTGTACTTTTAGCTCGAGCTCCTTATGTGGTGTGATGTTTGGAACCTCTTCCTATGTTCTGATCTTGCACGTTCTCCAAAAAGTATTTCATCTTAAGAGTTCATATTACAATTACTTTTTGCTAGTCCCATTTGACAATTTTCCACATTCTCTTCCCAGAGCATGTTATTTCATTAGATGCTTACATTTCGTGTTTCTCCAGTGCAAAATAAAATGAGTGTTGGAAACCTGAAGCCATTGTGAAATAAACAGCAATTTGAGTTTGGTCCAGAAAATCCTCTTGATTCCCTTTTCAGTAGAAGGAAGCTTTGGGTTCAGATTCCACAGTTTTTCCTTGTCCCACCTTTCTGAGACAGAGACATTTGCCCTAAACACATATCCTGCATTTCCTCTGACAGAGGACTTGAAGGCTTTTGTTAAGATGCCAACAGAGAGGCAAATTTGTCCCTGAAAGGCTTCAATCTTTTAATTCACATAAAAAAATCTGATCGGAGTCTGATCTCACCCCATGTTTTGAATGTCTTTTAAGCTTACTTTTTACCAGGGTGACTTGAAAATATGTCTTTCTATAATGACCTTTTTAGCTTCTTCAGTCTTCAGGCTTGGTGCATTCATCAATGAGGTGAGAGGAAGCTTTACAGGGCCTTGTGACTGCTGATGCTTTTACTGTGTTAAATCCGTACAGTCTAGGCTTCTGCCTGAAGGAAAAGGAAGCTGGAATAACCCGGGGAAGTGGTTGAGTCCATCTCTGGAGGTATTTAAAAGTTTTGTAGGTGTGGTATTTAGGGACATGGTTTAGTGGTGGACCTGGCATTGCAAGGTCAATTATTGGACTTGATGATCTTAAAGGTCTTTTTCAACCTAAACAGTTCTATGATTCTTTTGCATCTTTTGCATTGCAGAGTAAATTCTTGAAAAAAATTAAGAAACAGTTATTTTCGTTAAGTCAGTAGTACAAACACAACTGAAATGTCTGCAATACCTTAATATGAATATTTAAGAAATAAATCCACAATAGATCTTTTCTGTAACATACGGTATTTGCTAAGGGAAAATAGTACATAGACTAAGTATTTATATGGGGAGAATTTGCATTCTTTCACTTACAGGAAAGGATGGTAAAGTCTGTCCCCAGAGTTTCACTTTTCAGAAGTCACTGTGTGAGTTTGACTGAATAGCTCAGGACCTCTTTCCCTCATAGTTTTGCTTTTCTCATTCAAGAGAAAGAGAAATAAAGACTATAAAGAACACAGCAGCCTTGTGAATGATATTGCCTCATGCATCTGACTGTTTTCCTTGCCCTGTGTTTTTAATGTGCTTTTGGAGAGTGTTACATATGTCAGAAACTCACATAAACACACTGTAGATCTTTTAACACCAAAATGCACATTTTGCAGCAAGTGTGAAACTTCCCAAATATGTACATGTCATATAAATTATGTCTGAAAAGCATTTTCAAAATATTAAGAGTGGAGAGCACATATTAAGAGTTAGGACAAGATTTGTTAGAACAGCCTATTTAATTTTGTTCTTCAAAAAAGTAGAATAATTTATTTGAAGTTTATGTTCAAGTTTTTTTGTTGTTTTTTTTTTCTTTTTTTTTTTTTCTTTTTTTCCCTCCCCTGTTTCTGGGCTATTACATTTTCTTAATGAAATAAGTATCATGAAATAAAAAACTACTACTTCAGTGTATACACACTTACTGGCAGTCTTATACTGAGGAGTCTTTGTTAGAAATTGTACTATGCTGAACCCAAACTGTTCCTAAAAAAACGAAGACAATTGTCTGCTCTTTCAAAACTAAATTTGGCATGAAACAATCCTTTTGTCTCCAAAGTGATTGCCGTTACATAAGATCTTTGTTTCACGGGGGAAGGGTGAATACTTGGAATTAAGCTTTTCAAGAAAAGACACAAAAGATGCTTGAATTAGATATTAAGTGGCAGTCTCGTAAAGGGGAGATATGTTTCATTTCATGTTCACATTTAATGTTTAATTAAAAAGAAGTTAAGAGTCAGCAAAGACATTTTGCTTTATTAGAGTTCCAGGTATGAACACCTACATAAAACAGAGTTGTATTGAATCATTTCTGAAAATGTGATACTTGTTCTTGTAATTCTGAGAAAAAATTATGAATATTCTAGTAGTCTAATATTCATAAATCTGATTAATGTCTAAGTTCTTTTTTTTTTTTTACATTCTAGAATACATCTTTCCCTAATATGACTATTATTTCTGGGCATAATTTGTCAAGAATACTTAAATATTATATTTCTTTCCCTCCCCTCTTTCTCTCTCATTTTCTCTGTCTTTTTCTTTGCAGTCATGTTGATGTTAAGGTTTGTGGTTTGTCTTTTTTAAGGAGAGAGACCTATCAAACTAAAAACTTCTTTCTTTTATCTTTCTCTAATTTTATTCAAACAGTATGGAATGCACTAACGTTTATTAGAAATCTTCAGAATTGTGGTGTAAAAAAGATTTTAATTAAAAGGAAAAAAAAAGGAAAACAGTTAAGAACTATTTTTTTAATAGACAGTCTGATTTTTATAGGAATTATTGAAAACACAATCTTTGCTCTACTGTCTTATTAAGAAGTAGTAGAATACTTGAAATCTGATTGATTGATATGGTGGTGTAATTTTAATCCTGACTGTACGCAGAGCCACAGTGGAACTTCTTTTTATATTAAAATACCAAAACTCTTTAATAGAAATAAACACATATAGCATGTGAACATGAATTTATGGGGGAAAAAATATATTAATGTAGCCCATTGCTAAAAATATGCCCCATAATTCATTGTGCAATGCTTTGCTCAGGGTCGTTCAAATTGTTTCCAGTGATGAAGATTTCACTATTTTTTTTTTTTCTTCTGATGAGTTTATCTAAAGTTAATGGTTCCTGTGAGGAATTTATTTCTGATACTCTATTCTTGGCCATAATTTTTCATTTTCTTTTCTCTAAATTAAACTTCTGGAAATCATTCTAGAATTAACTAGTAACACCTTAACCATTGGCATTCGAACTTCTGACTGGTTTTATCTGGAATTTATAAATTTCAGTGTTTAAAATTCACCATAGGAGAGCAATATTTTGCAACAACTGTAGTTTATCTAGGCACCTGTGTGATCTTAATACACAAACCTTAACAGATGTAATAGAATGAATGGATTTATAGACAGTTGACAATAGCAGTTCTTGCTCATCAAATCCTGATGAAAAAGGTAACATAATTAAAGTGTAAGATATTTTCTGAAAGGTAGTGACATTTTTTTCAATTCCTCACAGCTTTGGAAAGGTTCATATGGATTGTGATCCTTTTTAAACGGCATTTTTTATGAACTTCATCTTTCTGAGAAAGCTGCATTAAACATGGATACAGAAATCCTCAGGAATTTTTCTGCAACATCACAGTAACGACGTTTCTTAAAATTTCAAATTTAATCTAAGATCACATATTAGGATAGACAGAGGGAATAGAGTATTTTTAAGGGGCCATTTTAGCAACTGTGAATAAGTATATCCGTTTCAGGGTTTAACAGCATGGTCTGAAAATGAGCTGATTCCCCTAATCTGTGAAAATGAGCCATAAACCCAGATTTCTTCTCTAGGGGAGTTATGGACATAGGAGAGCTATGGCTGACATCACAGACTTTAATTGTCCATTATCTAACCAGGGCAGTAGACAGTTCTGCTTTTGCTTTAGTTTCAGAGACCATTTGTCCCATTATATTTTCTTCCTACTGGAGAACTTGTGTCTTAGTAATTAGTGACCTAGTTGATACTCTAGTCTTCAACTCTGAATCACAGAGGCAGAAAAGATGTCTTTACAATTTGTTTATGGAGATTGTTCCTGGAGGGTAAGGGTGAAGTTTTTTTATTTATTTTGTTCTTCAAGAGGTTAACAGTGTTGACATTTGAGCAAATTTTTTATTATTTATCAGGAGATTGTAATTTCATGTAATTCACTTTTGATACTATGTATCTCCCTTAGTTTTAACTAAAGCTTACTTACTTTAGCTTTAGCTTTAGCTTTAGCTTTAGATGTTCAGTGCATTGAACATCTTGCTGGTCATCTAGATTCCCCTATAGTTATCGGTGAAGGTAATTTCCAGGAGTACTGTATACCAAAACCACGATGCTCCAAACGTGATGAATTATCTTGTATGTTTCTAATGCTTATACAGAGATCTTAACTGATTAATTCAGATAATTAACTGATTAATTCTAGCTTTTAGATGGTTATCTACAGATGAACAGAAGCCTACCTTAAAACTAGAGGCAAGCAGAGAGACACAGTGCTTCCGATTTCCTAGAAAGTGCTGTGTACCCAGATAAGAACAAAGAATTTATTTGCTGTTGATAGATTTTTAAAGTAGTACTCATTTCTCAAAGTTACAGTTATGCAGTGTAAAGAGGTATGATTAATGCATGGGCTGAAATGTGTAATATCACTTCCATAGATGTTAAAGTGTAAAAACTTTAAGTATATGACCTCTCACTTCAACTGGGATTTAAAAAAAAAAAAAAAGAGTGTCTAAAGCAGTTAGACATTCATAGCTTTCTATAATCCATTGTGAAGTGGATGGTTAACTTTCTAAGATTCCTTTAAACTGCCTAACCTTAAAATTAAGTGTTTGTTTATTATCCCAATTATTGTATAGATATTATCACACATGAAGCAATTTTCCTTTGCAGCCTGTATCTCGGAGTGCTCTGTTACAGCTCAGCACAGGCATCATATTTTCATAGTTCATAGAAGAAAGTCTAATGTTTTTAGGAAAGAAGGAAAATAATTCAGCTCTGAGCTCTGTGGCTGTATATGGTTATCAAGTATTTACATTTGTTCCTTTGCAGCAATGAACTCACTTCAGCTCAACACCCAAATGTTTGTATTGCTGCAAAATACAATATGAGGGAAACAGGTCAAATTATTATTGAGTTAAAGGTCATTAATGATTGCCATAAGTACAGAATTTCTCTGAAATAGCTCTCATTTTTAGAGTGGCAGCTAAGATTTGGTCATAACTTTTATTTTAAAATTTTTATCTTGGCTAGTCCATGGTCTGCAAAATGCTTTTTTTTTTTTTGCTATGAAAAAACAGAAGAAAAGGGTATGACCAGTTCTTACTGTGGTCCATCTTATAGGTAAGTTCTTAACATCATCTTTAAAGAGTATCATAACTAATTTCAGAGCAAAAATCTGACTTTTCTAATGGAAGAAAATTGACAAAAAGGCAGTTCATAGCAGGCATTTTGCCTGACAATGTTATTAAAAATGGAAATGTTGATTCTTTTAGCAGCTGTGTTTAGGAGGAGGCAGATGTCTTATGTAAGTAAAAGACTAAGGTCAATCTTCCTGGGTGCCTACAATTGAAGTATTAGACCTAGGAAATAGACATGATTTCTGAAGTTGCAAGAATTTATTTGACTTGAGAAGTCTTGGGCTTTGTGAATGTCATAATGATTATATGTGTGTGTCTATGAGGCAGATTTGCTGGACACAAGAGAGATACTAACTTACAATTTGCAAGAAAAGAATGAATGACAGAATTAAGTATGCTTCCAAAATATGATTTGCTGTATTTAAGATATTACATATAAGAATGGTGAAATACTTGTCTTTATGCCTCCATTTCTTCCTCTTATTTTGTTTTCAGTGTTTGGCTTTTTATAATTTGAAACATGTTTAAAAGTTAAGATAGGCTTTTTTTCTAATTGCATATATTAAAAACGGCATCTTGTATGTTTTTAAGCTCAAAGCACTAAACTGTCCTGTAATTGAACTGGCCAGATTTTAAAGTGTTTGGATACCTGTAGCTGAAATTATCATCTTCTGACATGCTGACTTAGAAAACCAGTAACACAACACTGAGTTTCATGTTTCAGATCTTCAGAATTCCTCTTTAATAATAGAGCATATTGACTGCATTTCTTAGGCGGTATTTAAGAACTTTCATAAGGCCATCTTTTAATAATGCTGCTGAAGAACAAGTCTCAGATTTCCATATAATGTGCAATTCTGATATCATAAAAATAATTTTGAATTATTAGTATAGGTGTTTTATGATATATTTTGAAAACAGACAAGCAAAAACTGATTGTCATACCGTTTGTCATAAAAGAAAATTGACTGATAAAACAGCAGATTATTTTTGTAATGACATGTACAGTGCAATGTACTCCACAGCTTAAATTAGATACAACTTCAAAATGTGAATACAATGTGTGTTCTAAACCTAATTTTGAGCTAAAGAATTTAACCAGAAAAAAAGAAAAGACAGTGTAAATTGACTTCATACGTGCCAAACAAAAGATAGTTCTTTACCTTCCATCCCTTCCCTAAATCACACAAGATATCCACGGTAGATAAGCGCATCTATTTCACATGTACCTTAAGAGTGGCAGGTGGCTACCTATTTCCCACTGCACACATCAACAACTGTTAAATTTCACATGTAGCTTCATGCATCTTTTCTAAGCTCCAACGTCCCAATCATATTAGAAGTAGCAAATATTTCTAATTACCACCTACCTATAAAACCGAAACAAAGCCAAAAAAAGTGGAGTGAGGAGTGGCAGGGAGAACCAAATATCGAAGAGACCAGTCACTTGTGTAAATGGTTGTTGTACGACATTGAACCTTAACTCAGGCTTTCTGCTCCGTTAATTGAGGTCTTCTTGTGTTACCGATACTGATACCCTAGATGCTGTTGCAAAACTCATAGGTGCTGCGAAGCGTGGTGGTGCGATATGAAGTGATGCAGAAAACAGTGGAAGCTCTGTCACTAGGTCAGCTGCAAGAAGTGACGTGTGTGAATGTACGGTATACGGAGTTTTGTGAAAGATGCAGTCTCTCTTTTTCCCAAAAGAACTTCAGCCGATGATACAAGGGGAATTCAGTTCCCTTTGGCAGGGGTCCATGTTGGTCTGGATGCTGGAAATACTTCTGCTTCTACAGTTACTTAGCTCATACTGCTAAAAATATACTCATGACAAATTTAATGAAAGCACCTTCTTTTAAAAGCTGCTTGCCTACAACAATCATTTAATGTTCTTGTCTGCATGTGTCGTTTTCATTATTCTGACATAGCTATTAATACTGATGAAAATTAAAGAGAGAAAATCCAAATGTCTTCGTACTTGCATTTTTCCAGTAGCATTTAAAAAAACTCACAGCTAATCAGCCACAAATTGTCTTGATATTTTTTTTTTTTCAATTCATGAGTACTATAGCAATATATGGAATTGTATTACAGCAGTAAGGGCTTCAGAATCCCAGTAGATGATGTAATTATGATTAAAAATTAGTATTATTGAATAATTCACTTTCGTAATATGCAAAAGTAATTTTTTCTCTCATTTTCAATAACCATCAGTCTTAATATCTAACTAATGAAAAAACATAAACAGTGTCATCTGTCAGGTTACTAACAGAGAATGCCACTTATTGGAGCCTCATTGTTTACTTTAGCAGGTAATTTGTGGACCGGAATCATTTAATTGTTCTGAGCACATAATTACATGCCAGCATTTTCCAATTTAATTAAAATGTACAAATCTGAAGATTAAGGGAATTTTTGAATTATTAATCATTTCTCCTCTAGGAAATCTTGTTGCTCTGCAGGAGATTTGTCCAGTGTACAACTATACGTATTTTTTTCCTTCTCTTTCACAGACAGACAATTTTCCCGCAGAGCCCAATTACATGGGCAGCAGGCAGCAGTTTGTTCAAAGGTAAGGCCTATTAAATAACTTTCTCGGCTTCCCCATTTGCATTCTTGTCAAAATTGCTTTGCCAGAGAGTACAATTCAACTTAGAACAAGTAAATACAACTCTCTTTTCTTTTTTCTTTTTTTTTTTTTTTTCAATATATATTTCAGTAGCTCCACGTTCAAGGATCCAGAAAGAGCCAGCTTGAGGGACAGCGGGCATGGGGACAGTGATCAGGCTGACAGTGACCAAGACACTAACAAAGGCTCCTGCTGTGACATGTCTGTTAGGGAGGCACTCAAGATGAAAACTGCTTCAACTAAAAGCCAGCCACTCGAACAAGGTGAGTGAAACCACCAATGCTTACAAAAGCATAGAGTCTAAGCCATCATTATAAAACTATTAGTATGGCAGTTGTGGTGTATCAGGGTGGAATAGCCCACTGATAATACTATCACAGAAAACAGTAAATCTTGTAGCTAGCCCAGAGCAAAGGATGCTCAGTATATTTCAGAGTGAACATGAAATGAAACCACAAGTATCCAAAGTAGATTAAAAAAAATAAATTAATACTTTTCTAAAATGATTAGAATATACTTTATCTCCACTGGCATTGCCTGTGATATATTATATACAGTACTTCTGCCAAAGCGTGATTTGGAAATTCAAACTAGACATGAGTGTAACAGATAAAAGAACACCAGTCATTTATATTCCTCACGTAGTTTGGAGATGAGGAAAAGAAAAGAGGCTTGGGATATTGGACATGAGTAAAAATGGATCAGGCAATGCTTTGATTTCATGGATGTGTTTTCCTATTTGTAATGTTGATTTCACAATTAATAGTAGTGTGAGAAATGTCAAATAATAACATAATTTGATTTTCAGTATTATTTCGTTCACATCCTGTGGCGATACTGAAGATGAGTGTCTGTGAAAGAGCTAAAATGATTTATGTAAGGACAATGACAGTGCTTTCTTCAAGCATTCATTCTCATAAACAAGCATGTTTATTTTCTCAAATTCTGTGTCCATTTCATTTTTTTTCCAGATGTGTTTTACAAATTACAAGCTCTTTTATTTCAAAAGAAACACTTGGTTTTCTTAAAAAACATTAGACAGACTGAGTGCTCCAGCATTGTATGTGTGTGTGTGTATGTTTTGCTTCTAGGCTGGAAGCAATAACGAAGTGCATCACTGAATTATATTTAAAAGTTTTCTATGTTTCCTATTATTTCAGTTTGGTTTGGGGAAGATGATTCAGTGTGAAAGACAGTTAAATGATTATTAAATAAACCAGCTTTATTAAGAAGCAGCATTTATAATTAGGCTGAAATACCTTATAAGTTTTTTATTAATTGTTGATTAATTTGATGTAAGATTTTTTTGCCTCTTAGCCTAGTCTGATCTGTAGTACAGTCACAAGTAGTAGTTCAACTTAATTTTTCTATTTATACTGAGATTGCATTATAAATTTTGCTGTCTAGAATATTTGTAATGTTGCAGTAAAATATATTCTGTATATATTTGAAGCTTGACCTCATACATGACCTTATTTTCCACGTAATAAATGCCAGAAAGATTATTTTTTCCCGACCTTTTGACACAATAACTCTATGCTTATAATTGGACATTGATCTGTGTAAAGATGCAGTACTGAACGCTGTTTTTAAGGAGCCTTTTGGGCGTGTGTCTGATTTTTCATTCTTGTGCAAGAAAAAGACAAAAATCTCTAGATTTCTTTCTATCACAAACAGCCATTAAAGAGTTCTAAAATATTAGAAGTTTCATCACAAAAACACTAATCACATAAAACATATGGTTTTTTAGAAAAGGATAGTATGGCCTAGAGTTCATAATCTTACCGTTTGTCCAACAGCATCAAGTACAATGTTGGTCAAAATATAAAATCTCTATTAAGCAGATTAAGTCAGTCACTCCTGTCGGTTGCTTTCACTGTAATTCAAAGAGTTATATGGAGGTTTGCAATTGTCATTATATCTAGATGAGGGGTCCTATTCATCAAGAAACAACTTATTCCAGTGGCTCATATGAATTCCTCACATTGTTATTAAACATCTGTTGAGCTGTGAATGTTAAGTACTGTCAGCCACTGAACTGCAGCAAGAGGTGTTCATGTGAATTTTAATAGAATCATAGAATCATAGGGGTTGGAAGGGACTTTAAAGATCATCTAGTTCCAACACCATGGGCATGGGGCAGGGACACTTTCCATTAAATCAAAGTCCTACCCAACCTGGCCTTGAGCACTTCCAGGGAGGGGGCTTCCACAACATCTCTGGACAACCTGTTCCAGTGTCTCACCATCCTCACATAAAAGAATTTATTTTTAATATGTAATGTAAATGTATCCATTTTCAGGTGAAACTCTTACTCCTCAACATACCATTACACCCCCTCATAAAGAGGCCCTCCACTTCTTTCTGGTAGGACTCCTTTAAGTACCAGAAGACATCTATCTGGTCTCCCTTAAGCCTTCCCTTTTTCAGAGTGAACAGCTTCAATGCTCTCAGACTGTCCTCATAGGGGAGGTACTGCAAGCCGTGATCATCTTTATGGTCTTCCTCTGGACCCACTCCAAAAGGTCCACGTCCTTTGTATATTTGGGCCCAGAGCTGAATGCAGTACTACAGGTGGGATCTCACCAGAGCAGAGAGGGAGAATCACCTCTCTCAACCTGCTGGGCTTACTTCTTTTAATGCAGCCCAGGATACGATTTGCTTTCTGGGCTGTGAGCACACATTGCTTGCTCATATTAAGTTTTTCACCCACCAGCACTCCCAGATTCTTCTCTGCAGGGCTGCTCTCAAACCATTCATTTCCCAGCCTGTGTCTGTTCTTGGGATTGCCCTGACCCAGGCGCAGGACTTTGCATTTGGCCTTGTTGGACTTCATGAGGCTGTCTGGGGCCCACCTCTCAAGCCTTTCAAGGTCCCTCTGCATGACCTCTCTTCCTTCCAGTGTGTCAATCACTCCACAGAGTTTGGTGTCATTAGCAAATTGCTGAGGGTGCACTCAATCCATTGTCCATGTTGTTGACAAAGATGTTAAACAGTACTGGTCCCAATACCAGCCCCTGAGAAATGTCACTTGTCACTGATCTCCACTTGAACATTGAGTGGTTGACCACAACTCTTTGAGTGCAATCATCCAGCCAATTTCTTATTTACCAAGTGGTTCATCCATCAACTCCATGTCTCCAGTTTAGAGACAAGAATGTTTTGTGGGACAATGCCAAATGCTTTGCACAAGTCCAGGTAGATGACATCAGTTGCTCTTCCTTTATCCACCAATGCTGTAACCCTGTTGTATAAGGCCACCAGCTTTCCAGGCATTATTTGCCCTTAGTGGAACCACATTGGCTGTCCTCAATCACCTCCCCAATATTCCATGTGCCTTAGCAGAGTTTCCACAAGGATCTGCCCCATGATGTGCACTGGGTGCAGAGGTGAAACTGGCCTGTTGTCCATCATAGCACCTCTCTTCATTGACTCCTCTATCACTTGGAGAAAGGTGTTTTCATCAACACATTCCAGGAACCTCTTGTAGTTCTTATGCTCTGGTGTGTTGTTCATCCAACAGATATCAGGGCGATTGAAGTCCCCCGTGATGACCAGGACTTGTGAATGTGAGGTTGCTCCTGTCTGTCTAGAGAAGGCCTCATTCATCTCATCTTCCTGGTTGCGTGGGCTGTAGCAGACACCCACTATAATGTCACCTGTCCCTCCCCTCCCTTCAGTATTGACTCACGTGCTTTTGGTCAGCTCCTCATACACACCCTACTGAGAAAAATTAAAGAATGAGGATACTGAGTTAAATTACTCTTTTTTTTTCTTGTTTTTTTTTTCCCTTTTTTTTTCCCCCAGATGTAATTGCAAATGGTAATGATGTCCATTTGTTTACCTGTGCGAACTCTTCTGTCTCCAGTGTGCTGTAATAAAATTATTGGCATATTATAAAAACTGAACCTGCAGTGAGCACCTTACGGGGTTACAGATCATTGCAGTAATAAATGTGGTGCAATGTGGTGTTCCCAATGAAATCAATGATTGCTTGTCATTGAGCTTAGTACGATTAAGGCTCTCAGCCCAAAGTAATTTTTCTCTTTTGGAAGAAGATAAGCAAAATTCTTTCTCTAGTCATAAGCCAAGTTGAAGGAGGGTGAGAAATACATTATGTGTGATTAGGATAGAGAAAGGATTTTATTTTCTTTGGAGAAAATGTGTTTTTTGAGAAAGGGAGGTAAATAGCTTGCCAGAAACAATTATCTATGGCAGTGGCTGAAGGAGTATCAGAAGTTGTTGTTCTGTCATCATCTGAGTTGTGTTCAGGGATGGGAATAACCTATTTTGTAGCAAAGTTTAAGGCTTGATTATTGTTGTTTAAAGATACTTAAAACAGTTTAACTCTTGCTTTTAGAACATTGATAATTACTAGATCTTCTGACATTTTTGAAGAAAGGCCAGGATTAACCATGAATTCAGGATTTTGGCTTGAGATTCTTAATTTAGAAACAAGTTAAATTGGAGCTTGACATCTTCTGTATGTAATTCCAAACTCTATTGTCATGGGTCTAATTCTACTCATGGCAGTAATAAGAATGCTAGAAGTACCAGTAGTTTAACTACAGTTTTGAGCAACTCTAGCCTAGACAGCTTGAAAATTAAACGTTCATATTGCGACAAAAATGTGTCAGTAGCACTGCAGCAATTGTACTTCTATCAGTAAAAGAGAAATAGGAAATTTTATGAAAAATAATTTTTGTAGACAAGATATTTTCAGATTTCAGCACAGGATGAGAGCCAATCAGGATTACCACATGATTTGCATTGAAATAGTGAAAATAGTGGATGGCAAATTCTCAGTAAGTTGGCTGTTAAAATATTTGATTTCTAGTAAAATATCTTCAGATAATAAGTTGTGTCTGGTGATGATCGTAAACATTCACACAAATGGGAATGGTAGCGCAAATTGGATATCATTGTAAAATGCTTATGAAAGCTGATCCCTTGGGCTTAATGGAAAGAAAGGGAAAAAAAATCCAACCCAATAAAATAGAAGTTATCAAGACAGTAACTCTTGTGTTTAAATAAGCAGGTCCCATTTTAGTTATCTTAACCTTATATCCTCTTGCTGTGAATTCCAAGCCACTTTCTGCATAAAAATATCTAGATGTCTCTTAAGCTTACTTATGCTATCTGAATGTGCTGTCTTATTAAGCAGCTTGTTCCATATGCCTGCTACACTTTCAATAGAATGGTTTTAAATAGATTTGTTTTGTTTACGTCTCTTTTTTTCACTCCTGTTGCTGAGATGTTAACCCCATCACTAGTCTGGACAGTTTGAGATCACCCTACTTAGAAGCCTTACAAGAATTAATAGTTTTGAATATATCTGTCAAGCTACCTGTTTGTTCCACCTGAAGTAGCGTATATTTTTCACATTTTATATTTAAATAAGAGAATAATCTTTTTGTTTGGTATGGTTTAAGTATACCAGCAATAACCTGTAATTCTTAAAAATACAAATTTTCTTGAAAAGATATCGAAAGCTGAAAATTATGTCATAAATCACAAATGGTATCTACAAAGAAGCACTGCAAAAGCAAGACATACATTTTATACTTTTCTTAGTGAAAACTGGATATATTTATTTTATAATCAGCAAAACAGTATAGAGTTATGGATATTTTTGTAGTTACTCATAAATCATTGTTTTCATTAAATTTTTCCAGGAATTTTCCTTTTTTCTTTTTTTTTTTTTCTTTCTGTCTGTGTTTTCTTGCTTTAACATAAATCTACATTTCTATGTTTTTTACCAAAAATATCTAGGAGATTAAGTATCTCAAAATTCAGTAGCTTCGATATTTAGTTTTTGCTTTATCACTGTACATCGCATCTTTCATTGAGCACCTTTGCCTGCTCTTCACACCTGTTTTCCATACGGGAAGCATTTCTTCATGTGCTGTTAGTTGGTTTAACAGTAGCATGGGTCCTGAGAATAAAGGAAACATACAGGCATCTCTGTGGAGGAAGGATAAGACTCTTCAACCTTGTTTTCAGAAGTTCCTTTAAGACTTTGTGACCTACTGTAGGTGATCCCGCTCTGGCAGGGGGGCTGGACTAGATGATCTTTTGAGGTCCCTTCCAACCCCTGACATTCTGTGATTCTGTCATTCTGTGTGATGTGTGTCGCTCACTGGATTTCTCTGTAGAACAGCATCGGTTTAATCTAAGATGTAGATGACTAGCAAAAAAGGACTGTGATGTACCTTCAGAAAAAACCAACAATATATATATATGAAATACAACTGTAAAAATATGATCCTTCTTTCTTAATCTTCACAACAAAAATACATTTGCCTGACAACTGATGCAGTCCTTCATGTAACAATCTTAGGAATAAAAACTGTATCAGTGTTACAGGATGTCTGTGAGATTCTCTATGTTAACCCTTGAGTTTATCCACTGAACACACTCACAGAATGAGTTTGTAGTAATTTATACATTTATATTCTCAGTTTCCAAACAAGAATAATCCCTGATTTCAAGTGTCATGCATTATCCGTCTGCATCAGAAACTATTAGATTTTTTTACCAAGATTTTTTTACCAAGATTTTTTCTTAGTTATCCATTGATTTTCTTGCTTGAATCTTGCTTGAATCTGTAGTATAATTAAAATCCTTTCTGTTTAACTGAATGAAAATCAGTCTAGACTGATAAGTGCAGAAAGTTCATCAAGCAAATTTCTGCTGTCTGACATCATCACTTATGCTTTCCATGCCATTGGGGATGATGGGTTCTTTTATGAGTACATCAGCTTAATGAGATAATGCAAAAAGAAGATTGTGGAGAAATATTTCTTTTCAAAGTTCTCAGAGCAGATGATGTCTTCTGCTGAGAAGCTGATGCAAACTGTGAGTCCTCTCAGAGCTGACACAGCCTGTGAAATACTTTGTTCAACATTGTTTCCTCCCATAGTTTTTTTTTCCCCTAGGCAGAATATCTCCTATCATATTCTGCCCAGAATGTGAAGAGCTGCCAGACTGTACTACTGGTTCTGACACCACCTAACAGTCTTTCTGTCTAGGTCTATGGTCCCTTCCAACTTGCTTAACCCTAACATGGTCAGACAAGGTGCTAACTTGCTCTTGTATGTCAAGACTTGCACACGGTACCCAGTCTTCACTTTCATCTCTTTAATTTTTATCCAGGCAAGCTATAAGACCAACTTAATTGTATCGAGAGACTCTTTCCTTTTCTTACTCTGACTTTATAGTAGTATTTGTAAATTCTGGAAACGGTTAGGTGAAACCCACAAAAAATTAGATATTTTTTTCCTCTCTATCTCATTTGTTCCTTTCCACGTATTTTTTTCTCTCCTTTTCTGGGCTTCTGTGCTTTATGCAAGCACGTGTGTGATCCTACATGAAGACTAGCATAGGTCAAAGGCTAACGTATTCATTCCGACACTGCTTCTGTTTAACCAAATATGTTATCAGCACACCAGAGATACTTGATTTTGACATTGTCTTACTAGTGGGATTTTTAATTTAAGACTAAAAATTACAGAGTTACAGACTTTTATGAAGAATAAGCCTGTATTTATACTCTTTAGATGTCCACTTCAGTGTGTTTAACAAATCCATTATAACCTTTAAGCCACTTCCAGTACTTATTTCCTACTTTTCTGCTGTGAGTACCTTGTTCAGTGAAACAGTACTTCTAAATTTAAGAAAATTAACAGCATTATTATTGCCTCATCCTTCTTATGAAGTCCTTGGTGGTAATATTGAAACTTCTATTGGTATTAAACTTTTAAATTAATTTACTTCAATTTTAGTCAGAGGAGTACTCATAAAAGTTTCAAATGTTCCGAGTGCCTTCATCTCAAACACTCAGTTAAAGATGATCTAGGTAACATTTTTGAAAGACTTTGTTACCTAGGTTGAGCTAGGCTATGCAAATGTTCTGTAATGCCATTTTTTAAGAGATCAGAATAATATTCTGTCTTTGAACCTAATGAACTAAAGAGAGGAATACAGGTCAGTTGCCTTTCCTGTACAGATGATTGTTGTAAGGTTTCTCATGTTAATACCCAGTAATTTATGGCATAACTGTTGCTATATTATGTATTGAGGAAATTATATGATGGATTCAGGCAAAATAAACACAAATGTCTCTTATCTACTGACTTTTATTTGCTCAGAGTATTAAAGATTTCTTTTTCCGTGTGGTGAAGCTATGTTGAATATCTTTCTGGTTTTAAGTTTTATTTTTTAGACTGCCTAGTAGCCTACCAGTCAATTTAGGTTCACTTTTTATTTCAATACTGAGCCTAGATTCATGAGTGACACTCTGTGACATCAGGTGGAACAAAGTCAGGTGTGCTTCAAAGCAGATTCCAGTTGTTTTGTTGCTTTCTTATTGGGTATGGGAGTCTTCCCATACACAACTTCCCTCTGTAGTGTGCTCTTCTTATACATATATGAGCAGCTTTGGATTTCAAATAAGGCTATCCAGGTGAGGAAAAAGAAGTTTGAGGAAGCAGGTGTTTGTCCTAAAAGAAGTCAGAAAAGGAAGCAAAGTGGCATTCTAAAGGAGAAGGGATGGATTAGTGCCTCAACTATGTATTTATCTGCCTTCATTGATACAAAATAGAAAAGCAGTGCAAACAGTCTGGCAGCTGAAGTGACAGTGAATATACTTTTGCATCAGAGTATCTTAGCCTATTATTGCTGCCTGTTATTGCCTATTATCCTGCTTTTCAACTGGAGTTGAGTTCTGCCAAACCAGGTTTTTAATCAGGTGCATGTTTCAGCATCTGGCAGATTATTATCATCGTGTATCTGGTAGCAGTGAAGTTTTGTGAATAGCATATCTCACATTTAATTAATGTGTTTAGCCACAAATTAGGGGGGAAATTTCTATAACTCGCTTTCAAAACATGCAGAAAATACTTTCTGCATCTGTACACACAAAAAAGCATGTTGTTGTGAACACAAAGATGGGATTATAGCCATTCAGCACAGCTTCATCTATGCACCATTTGCTGTGTTATGCTACATTTTTCAGGTAATTTCATTTCTTCCCCTCATTATTTCTACTTATTTTATAATTACAAATTAATTCAATAGTTCAAAATTATCTATATTTTTGTCCCGTGTTTTGTTTTAATTGGAAGCTTCACCATCAAATCAATGTAGATATATAGAATCATAGAATCATAGAATCATAAAATTATAGAATGTGTTGTGTTGGAAGGGATCTTTAAAGTCATCTATTCCAAACCCTCCAGGGATGGAGTCTCCACCACTCCTCTGGGCAACCTGTTCCAGTGATTTTCCACTCTCATAGTGAAGAACTTCTTCCTAACATCTAACTTAAGTCTACCCTGTTCTAGTTTAAAGCCACTGCCCCTTGTCCTATCTCTACATGCTCTTGTAAGCATTACTAACAGCTTAAATCATTACTAATACCCTAAAAGTTCAAGGCTGTTTCAATTAAAGTATTCATGAATTTGAGAAGAGTTTTCTTTAACGAGCTTATTTTCAAGTTAATGCATAACATGCACTTCAACATCACAGGCTTGTTACCGCAATGTGTGCAAATTCTAATATTTGGGTGCTGTAGTAGTTGGCATTCACTTCTTCGTGCTTCACTTTAGAGGCAACAAAGCAGAATATTCCTACCCTGTCACTAGTTTAAATCTCATTACTTCCTTTCTGTACTCTCTGTTTTGACATTGCCTTTCCTGAGGCTGACTACAGTCATTGTACTGCATTTGGATCTTGGAAGGCTTAGAATCTACGTTATCTTCTCATTTTATTCCCACTAGAAGAGTAAGAGAAGGATTTGCAGTTCTGAGTAAGATGAGGACTTTCTATGTCAAAATCATTATCTTCAGCTAACATTTCTTCTTTTCAGATTCTTTTTATAAATTGAAAGAAAAGTGGGGGCATAGAAAGATCAACAACTTTTGAAACAAGAAAATCAGAAAATAGACAGTTTTCATTGTTTCAACCTTTATGCATATCCCTGAGTGGTAAATGGATGTTCTCTGCCTGTGCTTACTTTTGTTAATGAAATTTTTAGGGCATATATTCCTATATTGGATGGATACTTAATATAATGGAAACTGTTGTAATGGGACTAGAGAGTCTGTTCCTGCCTCTTAGTCTGTGTCTGAAAATGTCCTTGTGTGGTGTACTTACAGCTTTCTTTTAATTAAACTTGCACAGAATTATATTTTAGAAAAAAATATATATGCATAAGAGTGTGGGTGTTCATTCAGTTATATAAAGGAGACAATTAAAATAAATAGATCTTCTCCTCTCATTTTAAATCATCGTTGTGTGATTGTATCTCCTCTTATTGAGTCAGCAGAAAATACAGATATAATAAACAATGACAGTAGTCAAGTTTTAACACAATCCCATTACATGTTCTTGTTACTAAAAAGAAGGAATATTCTGCAGATGTTACTGTAACACTGATGCATATTAGCTGGGAACCTGAACTTAGTGTGTAGTTATCAATAGTTTTTTGTTCAGCTCGGGAAGACAAAACAGAAATGTCTTAAATAAGAGACAGGAGTTAATTATTCCACACAGCAATGCTTCAGTTGGAATAATATTAGCTGAGTTTTGTTCTTCTGGAACAAAGAGAATCTCCTAATTTCTGTATGCAGTGAGCCAGTCTGTTCTTTTGCTGGTCCTTTTTCTGTATACATACTACTCTTCTCCTGTGCCTTGGTTTCCAGAGGGAGAAAAGCACTATAATTTAATTTGGGCCAAAGTGGCAGCACACTAATTAATGACACAGCCACTCTACTCAGTTTGCAGACATATTTTAAGGCAGATCTGGAAAAATTCAAAATCAACAAAGAGGTAGAATAATGGCATAAAATAGAGATTTACAAACATGGCCTGTGGGTGAAGTTTGAAAGAAGTATTTGTTTAAAACTTGTGTTTGTTGAAAGGAACAAAGACTAGGGTGAAACATAATAAAAGTCTCTGTATACACAAAGTTATTATAAAGAGGATGGTGATTGCTTTTTCTCTTCGTTTTGTTAAATTTGCTGGAGAGCTATTTAGGTTATATATGAGTGAGAACTTCACTACAAAGGTGACTAGGCACTGGAGAAGGCTACCCATGTCAATTAAAGAATACCCTTTCCTGGCAGTTTGTAAAACAGGTTAAACACACATTTTTCAACAATAAACTAGATTTATTCTAACCTGCCCATGGCCAGAGGATCCACTCTTGCCGTGCTTTTTATGATGCCATGATTAAATGTGAGGATGCTATATATTGCCTAGGCCTGTGTGAAACATACTGCGCTGACCTGACCTGCAGCCTTTTCTTTGTGAACATCTTCTGCAAGAAGAGCTTGCCGTGTTAGAGAATCACAGGGAAGGTGGATTATGTAGCGCTTCACAACAAGAAAGATACAACATAATGGTACTTAGCATGGACTTTGCTCAGAGGCAGAGCTGCAGCATGATTAACTAATTCCTTCTTAGCGAAACTTGGCCCGGTCTCTGTGCATCAGTGACAGACGCACGCCGTCTATCAGCCTCTGTGCACCTACTGCCCATCCTGATTTCCAGAACGATGGAACAGCTGGTTTCCATTCCCTGCTGCTGCTTTCTCCTATTCCAGCTGCTGCACTCAAATAACCTCCCTTCCCCAAGTGGGCTTCGTATGGTTTGAAAGGGACTTAATGTACATCAGTGCACAGGGAACTTTTGATGCATATTTCATCATGTTTCAGTTCTTTCTACAGGGAACACTGCATGTATAACAGATGTTCTCTGACTACTACCCTTTCCTGAAGGTGACATGCCCTTTTTTGTGTTTCATCTCTAATGTATATGGAGCTGGTAGTGCCTGCATGGTACTAAAAAATACTGCTCCATGGCTGCCCCCGTGCTGCATGCCAAACTATATTTAATTCCATCTGCTCCCCTCTGCAGCATGAAATGGAGAGGAGCATATGCCCATATAACCAAGTCACACTGTGGCACAGAAAAAATCCTTTTATTTAAGACAAATAAATGTATTTTTTAAATTTAGGACTATAATCTTCCAGATTTTTACACATAAAGAGTCTCACATAAATCAGTGGGAATGTTCATGTGATTACAAGTTAAAATTTTTCCATGTTTTATTATTTCTTGTGTCATTTTTAATACTGTATATGTAGTCTATATATATGTTTATATATATACACGTACATATGCATAAATACAGAAATAAGACATCGTTAAGTGATGTTCCTGAAAATTTAGTTTCATAGTTTGTATAAATTTATGTCGTAACAGTATGGAAAATTTAAAGCTTTTTAGCATTTTATGCTAGTTTTAAAACTGCAAATATGATAACAATTCACAAATTTGTTTACATAAAACACTGCTTTCACCATAAAGCTTGTTTTGGGAAAGTATAACAATACTGAGAGAAAAGTTGACAATCTAAAGTATAGTATACAGTTGAAAAACAATATTTAAAAGATTAAGTTTTTTATATACAGTCAATATATTGTACTAGATATATATATGTATGCATACATATATACTATCTGTATAACAAC
Source organism: Trogon surrucura (assembly GCA_020746105.1). Classification (NCBI taxonomy): domain Eukaryota; kingdom Metazoa; phylum Chordata; class Aves; order Trogoniformes; family Trogonidae; genus Trogon; species Trogon surrucura. Next base: position 38,545,562 of record CM036617.1, read on the forward strand.
ATAATGTTAGTATCTTTTTGAATATTATAAGGATGTGCACTTTGGATTTTTAGAGGATAGCCTATAGACTTAACTGTTTCACGGAGTTTTGCATTAAATTCTTCATGCAGAATTTTATTTTCCGATCCATTTTTTACTTGAATAGATGAATGCAGTTCTTGCCTAAAAAGTGCAATTTAAGTTGCACATTGGACATGATCTCTAGGCAGTTACATGGACCAAACAACCTTCCAAGCTCTGTGTCGAACATACGAAGTGAGAACAACAGAAACAAAAGCGGAATTATGACTGCTTTGATACTGCAAAGACACCTTTGCAGCACATCTGTAATCTGCATGGACTAGGGAAGCATACGCTGGATCTGTGGGCACTACTGAATGTGAATAGTCCTACACTTCATACGTGTGATTAGTTTTAGCATGTGATATTTCTTTTCTACTTTGCCAATTTGATTTGGAGTGAGGATTCTGTCCCTTATCCCTATGGTATTTTGTTGTAAGCAAAGTTCACATAAATACAACATAGATCTATATGTTTGTCCAAAATTACATCTGATTTTTTTTAAAAAAATCTTTCTATTTTTCTTCTTTTGTCTTTTTTTTCTTGATATATATATATATATAAAATTCAAACTGTACCTTGCTGTACTTTTATAATAATTCCAGAAAGTACCAGGTTCTTATCTCTTTTATAGGAATATTTTATTTACAGCAGAAATTTTACACATGTAATGTTGGAAATGATAGTGTTTAGCTCTATCATTGTGTAATTTTTTGGATGGCTACTTGTAAAAAGGACAAAAATTCTTCTCTACTTGGGTGCATAGCAAAGGCAGGTGTTTTGGGGAGGAAATGCATTGAGTAGAGAGGAATCGAAAAAGAAAATTACATTTAACACTACAACTGCTGCTGTGAAAAAAAGATTTAAACCCAGCTTAACTTGTCAGTGTGGCTGCTTCTTATAACTCAAGAGTACCATAGAGTAGCCAGAGAACATTACTGAATCAAATCATAAAAGTTAAAATAAAAAAGATCATGTAAAGTTGATACCACATATACTTAAATCACTGGAAATGTGATATAGTAGCAAAAACTATTTTTTTTTTCTTTGGCATTCAGGCTTATAATAGACAAATAAAGATATTCTCAAAACGTATATTTGGATGAAAATGCATTGGAAAGATCACATAGAAAAGTGTGTTAAAATATATCACAGCTTGTGTGTGCCCCCAAAGCAAGCCCCATTATATTAACTTAGGACTCTTACATTCAACACTTATTACAATTTTCAAACAATAAAAAACCCCCACTAATAGAAATATAAAGCTCGAACAGAAGTATCACCAACTTTGCATATAGTAAACATTGTCTTAGTTATCATTGTATGGTTATTTCAAGATAAGAGCAAAATTTAAGTAGTTTGGACTTCTGAAATAAATCTTATCTCATAATTTTCTGACTTTGTAATACCTATCATAAAAATAAAATCCCATATGATATTTAAACCTAGGTATTGATATATAGTCATAGAAGTTGTGAATTTTGCCTATGGATGGTGAAGGGAGTGGAGCATCTCCCTTATGAGGAAAGGCTGAAGGAGCTGGATCTCTTTAGCTTGGAGAAGAGGAGGCTGAGGGGTGACCTCATCAATGTTTATAAATATGTCAAGGGGGAATGTCAGGAGGATGGAGCCAGGCTCTTTTCAGCGGCGTCCACTGACAGGACAAGGGGCAATGGGTGGAAGCTGGAACACAGGAGGTTCCAGAAAAATATGAGGAAAAACTTTTTCACTGTGAGGGTGACTGAGCACTGGAACAGGCTGCCTAGGGAGGTTGTGGAATCTCCATCTCTTGAGACATTCAAAACCCGCCTGGACGCGTTCCTGTGCGCTCTAGTGTAGGTGATCCTGCTCTGGCAGGGGGGTTGGACTAGATGATCTTTGAGGTCCCTTCCAACCTTTAACATTCTGTGATTCTGTGATTCTGTGATTCCTTTTCTTTATAGGAAACTACTAATAATATCTGTATTTCTGTTACATTCAGAGTCTGTTTATTCACTTTGTATTATTTATTTCATTCCTTTATTTTAATATTGTGTTTTATTTTTTATACATTCACATTTTTTCTTACTATATGGAGAATAGCAGAAATATATATGATCCTAGAATTTTAATGTAAGAAAAGAGTCTCTCAAAGACTAGTTGAACGATCAGTGAAAATTACGAATCCACCTTTCTACAGTTTTTAAGAAATCTTACCATAACCCTAATTCACTATTTTACAGTGATATCAGCAGATGTGTGGCCTCTTAAGGAAGATAAGTTACTATTTAAAGCCTAAAAATTTGTTTGCTATTTAAAATATAAAGATTTTTAAAAATTCATTAAGGACAGCTTCAGGTGTCAGTAGAACTACAATTCATTGCAAATTTATTACATTTCTGCAGATTTTCACAGGTATACATGACAACAGTAGCTGGCTCATAGTTTATTAAAAAGAAGACTCTTATATTTAAACATTTTACATTCGAAAAATAAATAGCATGCAGCTGGTTTCCTTACTGTAAACCTGATCATCTTTCTGATATGCAGAAGGAAAGAGAGAAAGGAAGAGTTATGGGAAGAAGAAAGAGGAAGAAAAAAAAACCAAACAGAAGTTTAAGGTATAGTAATCAGATAACATGTAACAAAGGAGAAAAAAAAACCAAGTAAGCAAAACACATTCAGGTTTCTTAAGAAACAAGAAGCTGCCTTACTGCTAGAGGTAGTGTGCTATTGTTGAATTTAATTCTTCGCCAAAAGTGATCAAAATCTGTATTTTTACTAGACATTAGCTGCGATTAAAAAATCCTAGACATGTTCCTTCGTGGCCTGCCCTACGTGATCTTGCTCTGGCAGGGGTTTGGACTAGATGATCTGTAGAGGTCCCTTCCAACCCCTGACATTCTGTGATTCTATAAATTCCATACCAGACATGAGCTTACAGCTTTGAAATTGAGATTCATCAGTGTCAGCAGAGTTGTACCACCTTGCTTGTTTTAAGTTAACACAATATAGTATTTATTTATTTATTGTTATAAATCAAGAAAACATAACATTTATTTTTATTCTATGTCAGGTGACATCATTCTTTTTTTTAAGCTTTTGGAGCTAAAAAAATATACTTCCTTAAAATGTCGATGATAATAGTTTTACTTAGGATTTCAGTGTCTTTGTACTGGCAAAATTTGGGAATATAGTACTCTGGAAAATATAACAAAATTAAAAAACTTGTTAAGTTCAAGACAGATAAAATCGCTCTTCATAATCTTAAACTTAAAGAAATCCAGAAAATACAAGTTTATGACGTCTTCATTTAGAGTGAATTTTACCTTTCCAAAACAGATTCAAAACTGACTCAGATTTGCTTCTAGATATTTAGTCGCTTTATAAGTGCAAAGAAATTGGAAAATTTAGACCTTAAAGTTTTGTTTGTTGAGAAGATATAAAGAAATCTTAGCATCCTGTTGAAGAAAAAAAAACAATACACAAATTCTCAAGAACCTTATTCCTACCTTCATACTAATCTCTGAGCTAGTTACCCTGGTTCTTTATAGTTAGTTAGTTGATGAGCACTTTAGAATTAACGAGGAGAGCAATAGGTACTTGTGCAACATGATTCATTTGACCTATTTTAGATGAATCACACCCTCAAACGTTTATTCCTCTCTACTGTCAGCAAAAGATGACTAACTCAGATGTAGTTCAATAATTGCAGATAAGTAAATTTGAAGAACGAATTGCAGTTAATTGTTACTGAAGGAACCAACCTTTTGCATTCTGGCCATTTTTTAACCCAACTTTTTGGCTTTCTTATTCGTGTTATTGATATCTAATGGTTTTAGCTCAAGTTTATTCTGAAGACATCACCATTAGTTTATTCAACAAATATTTTCCATTTCTTCAGAATCATGAAGTAGAGGTAGTGAATCTCTCTTCCATGTAAGAAATAAGAATTCTGGTTGCACAGCTGTTGTTCCCTCTTCCATGTATTTGCAGTTGGGAACTGTTTCTTCACTCACAAATTTAGGTGCCTGTGTAAGGTTTACAGTTTTCAATGCTTTGCATAAATATCCATCTTGGCTTTTCTTTTGAATTCTTGTGGCCAAATCACTGGCACCAGAAACAATAGTGTGTTGGAGGTTTTAAGTTAAAATCTTAGATTAACCTATGCTCTGTCTTCTTAAAAGCTCTGGATGTTGAAATGCTCTGCCAAAATGACTCACTGAAAAGGAAAAGGATGGTCTTAGACTACATGGACCTCTATTTAAAATAAATTAACATATTTTTCTGACCGTTAGACCAATTATAATTTAAGTTAATTAAATACCAAGGGATGAAGGAAAACATATTTATTTAAGGATTAACCTCTAGGTAAGATATCTTTACCTTACATAGTATTAATAATCTTCAGTAAATTTTTATCATCTGTTGAGTTGAAGTAATACATGGTCTTATTAAACCTAATGTCTTATTACATCTAAGGCAGTGTGTTCATTAAATAGCAATAGATTCTGGAATAACTGTTAATCCCTGTCAAATACATTTAAGAATCAATTGATATTTCATAAACATACAGTAACAATCCTGTTAAATCCAAGTAAATATTAATACAAGACACTTGGGGTCTATCCTGTTGTATTGCACCTGCTGTAGTATGAGACATTGCTAGTGGTAAGGTGAGGTTTACTTGCAAGAGTAACATCTGCCGCTCTCAACTCCATCACCAGAGCCAGCTGCTGGAGATGTTGCACATGCTGGCAAAAAGGTCTTTTATTAACCCTTCTGCACTGTGTCCCTGAAAGAGATAAACTAAACTAAATATATATATTCATATAGCTATGTGAACATCAGGAGTTTTCTGCCAAATAGCTGTGTGAACTGGGATTGTAATCTTTTTTTTTTTCATGTTTCTAGATGACATAGCTTTGCCAGCAATACTCCACAGTATAGATCTGGTATCACAAATTGCTATTCAGCATCAGCGTTACTAATGGTAAACACAGTCTGCTTTCTTACAAGGCTCACACACATAAAAACTGAGCTGCATTTTTGGCAAATTGAAGAGAACTGTCAAGAATGTGTTACCTTCTCATGTTCAGAGTAACCCTTATAACAACTATTTAACTCTCTAAGTGCCCCTCAGACCTACGGGGGTGAGTAAATCTCATGTGTTGCACATCAGTCAAATGCCTTTGATGTCTTTTGCTTTTGTGTTTGCTCTTTCAATTTTGTTAACTGATAAACAAGTAGTAAACATTTCATTTGTCTTTTTTTTTGGTTTTTTTTTTTGTTTGTGTTTTTTTTTTGTAATTCCCCTGCGTGTAGTAAGTTTACTTTGCGAAATTTGATTACTTTATTGATGGCTTTGTTTCCATTTTTCTAATATACAATACAACATTTCACTTAAAAAAATTAAAATATATAGCTACTTGTACAGAGGAAAAGAGTATGGACAAAACATTTACAAAACAGACAAACGTACCCTATGTGTTTTATAATTGAAAACTCCAAGATTTTTGTAAAACTCATAAGTAGGAAGTTTTTATTGACTACATATTTCTGTTTCAGAAATTATGGGAATTGTAACTCAGATTAAGAACCTGTTATACTAATTTATGTTTTACTATTCACGGTTAAATTTACAATCCACAAAATATTCCAAGATCATCTGCTTTACAGAACTAAAAGGCAGAAGTGTGCATGACTGGAAATAGTATCAAACAATCTTTAACTTACAGCATTACACAATATCAATAGAGTCAATAATTACTAATTTAGTTCCTTAACATTGTTTCTGATTCGAGCTTTAGATCCTATGGCTTTTTGAAAGTAAGATTTTTATTTCCTTTAATAGAAAATCATCAGAAAAGTTCATTCTAATAAATACAAGAATTAAATATGATTATTCCATTGACAAAAACAATAGATCAGATTTTGAAAAGGAAGGAAGTTCAGCCTAAACCAGTAATTTATTAATAATAGTGATCTTATTAAATATCTGTTTAAACAGTAGATAAATTTATTATCGGACATTTGAAATTTGTAACTGCCTACTTTCTGTGACTTTTTGTAATCCTGATCCCATCTGTCTTTTTTCTATCTCACTATCCTAGTCTAAACTGTAAAATATATCTTGTCTGAAGCAGTCATGCAGTTAACTACATATGCATTTGATGTCATGGAACTAAATTCTTAATAAGAGAATCTTTTCATTTTTCTGATACTGGTATTTTAATATCTTTTATTAAACTGAACTAAACTAGTACTTAAAAATAGCTCCCTGACATTCAGAATAATGAATATGAAAGCAAGAGTAATAAAAATTTCTGGGAAGGTGCAATGCAAGCACTGATTCAGCAACTACCACACTGATTTAAACATTTTCTTTAGTATGTACGATATTAATCTGTAGGCATTCAAAAACATATGAAAACAACCCTGTCTAGTAAAGGTTGGAAAGTTGCTGTAAGGTAACAAGCTACAACTCAACATGCAGTGTAGGGCAACTATATGTGTGCCCTTCGCTTATACCAGCTGCAGGTAATTCAATCATCAGCCTAGATGTGACACCTGAGTCACCTTGCGGAATTTCCTGTCACTTCAGCAGGGAATGAAGGCTTTAAGACAATTACACCACAGTGCAATTAAGGGTCTAAAGAAAAGAATGCAAGAGAAATAAAAAAAAAGACATTTTTCCATGAAACTTGGGTGGATTTTTTTTCCACGAATCTGTTTAATTGTGTTACAGACCCTTGGTATCCATAATAACCCTCTCAATGATCTCCACGGTTTACTTAGGTGTGTGCACAAAAATACCACTGTTGATTGAAACTTACCACCTGATAATTTCATTGGCAGTGCTTAGTTCTTGCTTTGGGAGAAACAGTAAATAATCATTTCATATTAGTCTTCTCAGTGACAATCAGGATTCAAAAATCTTTTCATATTTTCCCTTTGTTGTGTTTTCTCTGAGCTAAAAAATCTTAGTCAATTTAATCTTTTCTCTTACAAAAGCCTTTTCATAACTTTGATCATCTCCGCTGCCCTTTTTTATCTTTTCAGTTCTATTATAGTCTTTTGAACATGTCATGAGCAGAACTGCATACAGAAGTCTAGACACCACAGCTGTGGATTTAAGCAGAGTAATGTTTTGTGGTTTAATCTCTATTCCTTTTCTAAGATTTCCTCTTATTCGAACCGATCTCTTGATGAGCTATGAGCTGACATCTTCATTTAAATGTCAAAAATAATATGAAGACTTGGTTTCGAGTCCTCAGTTTGTATATTGAGAATTATTTCCATTTTACTGTTTTTCATCATGTACATTACCTGCATTTGTTGACACTGAATTTCATGTGCCATTTTATTGTAGTAGTTCAATAGCATGACATCTATCTGCACCTCTTCAAGATCACTCTCAGATTTAACTGCTCACATTTGTTTGGTACCAAAGCTACTTTAAGTGATAGTGTTACAACATTCCAATTTCATATTTGGGTTCCGTATGGTCTGCTGATTTGTTCGGAGTAATTTTACCCATTTTCTCTAAAATTCAGTCTATTAATCCTTCAGTTGCAGGCAGTTTTTATGTCTCATTTCTATCGCCAAAATAACTGCATTGTGGGAATCTCCCTAGGCTCCTTCTTTTTCTTTTTTTTTTTGAGGAATAGATGCCTTCTTGCAGTGTTGTATATATATGACTTTCTGTCAGCCCTACTGATCCAGTGATTCTCTGATTTTCATTTTTTCTGATTTATTGGTTAAAATTTTTCTCACTTCTTGCCGTGTCATGAACAAATTCTCTTCAAAACCTTTTCCATCCTTCCTTCCAGTATTGTAACCTTTTTTGTTTACTTTATGCATTTTTCCCTTTCTAGTTTGCACACATTTCCCATTTTTTATAAGAGTATCTTTTTACTTGTAACAGCCTCCTTTACTCTACCATTTCACCATGCTGGCTATTTTTCTGTCCTTTAAAAGTGTTTTGGATAAGTGGTATACAGTTACCCTGAACTCCCAATATAGTACCTTTACGCAGTCTGTCATGCTATCTGCAAGCTTTTAGACTTTTAGTTGTCCTTTTCAATTTCCTTTGAAAAAACTTTGTTCAGATAGTTAAATGTTACTATAATGTCTTTTTTCCTTTTTCTTTTCTACAGAGACGTTAAATTCAAGTGGTTTTTTTTTGGCCAGCATTACAGTGTAGCACATTGATTATTATATTTTCAACCTGTCCTGTTGATTACTAAAAAGTAAATCAAATAAGCAATGTTCATCTTCTTATGAACTTTTACTGGCTTTTTTTGAATGCAATGTACTTCATCATGCTTATATAATTTGTATCTTGGCATTATAATTGCAGTAAGTTCCATTGGGTATTTTTTTCCTGCTGTCACTGTGAGGTATCTGTTACATCACAATACTCATTTAGAACCAACTGCTGCGGTTCTTATTTTTTTTATGTTCAAAAATACATAAAATCAACTAAATATTTAGTTTTAGTCTGGTTGTCAATTTTTATGCGCCTTGTTTAACTGGAATTTTATTTGCTGAATTTTTTCTTTGCAATTCACAGAAACACAAAATGTTAGGGTTTGGAAGGGACCTCTGGAGATCACCTAGTCCAACTCCCCTGTCAGAGCAGGTTAATTTCCATTACAAATACGGTTATCTTTTACGCTAGCCTTTTTTTTCCCTTTTCCAGTGTACAGTTTGTGACTTCGCTCTAGCTGACAAGTTATCCGAGATTATGTGCTTTTCTATGCCTGTCACTTGTCTTTAATTTAAAAACACTCTCTTATAACCAATTCAGTTGTCAGCAGCCTTTTTATTGTGTTGGTTTGCATGATGCCTAACCTTTCTAGGTGTGTTCCATTCATTGTAAACATTTCATAGATTATTAACTAAAATATACTCTTCTTTAAGTCAATTTTCAACCAGAAAGAGTATACGAGCTTTAATGTCTAAAATCAGAAAGTAGAAAAAAAATCTGTGCAGAAATGTGTAAATGTTGCAAAATGCAATGTCATTTTCAATTCTTTCTTAGGCCATAACAGAAAGACAGAAGAAAGAGGGAAAAAAAAAAAAAAAGACATGTTTATTAAAAGTCAAATTTAGAGAGATCTACAGTGATCTCATTTTCATCTTGAATTTTATACTTCACTTGCAATTCAATTGACTTGAGTCAGTATCTTCATAATGATTTTTTTACAAGCAACTCAAGAGTTATACCTATTAATAATGGTCAAGTAAAAATGCAACTTTTTGCTTTTTCTGAAAAAAACTCACACATTATATAGGTAGTTTCCAATGACTGCCACCAATTTGTTGTTTTCGTCTCCTGACTTTTAGTATCACTATTCCTGGGAGTTTTGGTGAATACGAAAAAAATATTTTTCTGTATATGTAGTGGTAATGTCCATTTTTGAGTGGTCTGTTGGTAATAAAGCCTATAAAAAATGTGGTATTTATTGATATTTTTATTGCTCCTTTGTTACGCAATTTGCCAAATGCTTATTTTAGAATCATTCATTACCCTGTTGTTATTTTGAGTTTCCTCATCCTTGGAAAGATACTTGTAGAGATCTTTCACCAGATTTTGTTGCAAAATTACACTCATGAATGCAATTATCCATTATTATTACTATTTTTCTCATTCTAACACAGGTCTTAATGCTTTTGTCTTTTTCTACAAAGGAGAAGCTGTGAAAATATGTCCAAATTAACATTACAGGTGGATTAGTCAAATCACTTTAAATCTCTGTGTAGATATCTTTATTCAGTCTTAAAATACAATTATTTTGGCTGAGCTTAAATCAGTTCCAAAGTGAATGAGAGTAAAGCAGATCAGGAGCATTTTAGTTCTGAACTGGAATAAGAATAAAAAATCAGGAAAAGAATTAGGCTATAACAATAAGAATATAAAGAAAGAGTACAACAATAAGAATGTAAGAATAGCCTCCTAATGGTTTAATGTGATTGAAGAAATCTTCTTTAAATTGTCCCGTTTAATTGATAAGGATTATTTTTCCCTAGTGTTTCAATGTAGCCTCAGACAGAGGCTACTTGTGGTCTTATGCGATCGAGTGTTCACTGATGCACTGTGGAGGTCTTTCATGAAAGCAATACTTTAGGCTGTTCGTCCACTCCATATCCACTCCTGCTTTACAGACTGCAGTGGGATCTATCCGGGTTGCTGTGACTCCTAACTAGGCTGCTATAGCTCCACGAGGCTTGTTACAGCTTCATAGGGTTTGTTGCAGCTTCACAGTTGGGTCTGGTAAAGTGAGAGTTGGAAGCCACGAAAGAAGCTTATTGGTAATCCATCTTTGCTCGCTGTGGCTCAGATCCTCATAGTCTTACTTTGTGCACAGTCTTTTTTACCCTGAAGTACAGAGAGGTCACCTGCTTTTGTAATTACCAAGGCTCTTCTTCACATAGATTTTTTTGTGAAGATCCAGGGTAAAATCCAGGAATAGCATTACACTAAAGCAGAAGGATCACACAGCTGTGGTTCTTGATCATGTGGATTTCTGCATCATGTCTGAAACAGCCTGACAGAATAACAACTGACCCAGACGAAAGGTGTGTGCCCAGTGTCATTTCAGCTGCATGGGCCCTACAGGCAGAATAGTGACGAAGTACAGATAGTTTTCTCCTGTTTAAATTTGTTAATCTGTATCCAGCCAAAGAATTCATAGAGAAGGAATCACCATTCTGAGTTCCACAGTGTTGCTCATGTCTTCTTAGACAAGGATAGGATTCTTTCAGTTTGTCTGAGAGGTTTTACATATTTTTCTTAAATTTTCATTCAATTAGAATATATATTTATTTAAAATTCCTTCTTCTGGAACATTTGGAAAACCAAAATTCTTTCCTTTTCTCTTTTGAAAAACGTTAACAGTAAAACCTGAAGCTTTCGAAATATTTGACCCAGTCGTGTCCCACTAATAGCTTGCTTGCTGATTCAGACCACTGATGCCATCATTCCTGTATTCAGGATTCCCTTACTGAAAAGAAAAAAACAGGTCTGAATGTAGAGCTATGGTACACTGCACTGTCAGGTTGGGCAGCTCAAAGGTAGACAATGATACCTGCAACTCTGTTCAGCTGAGCTTGAATTCCACCCTGATGCATGCTGAGAATTAGCATTACATGCTTTATTCTCAGTGTCGACTGCCAGCCGTGTAACTCTTCAAGCATATCCTGCCATTTGTTCTATCTAGCAGAAATAGTTTTGATTCCAAAGTAGCTCTTCCAGCTATTTTGTAGGGGTAGTGTGCAAGGAGACAGAGTTTGGGCAAATAATAAAAATATTGTCAGTAATGTTATGTGAAGGAAACCAAAATAGCTCTCGTTTCCTTGCAAAATGCGTGAGGTTGTAAAAAATGTTAAAGTCATATTTATGATGAAAATACACAGAAAAATACAGCACATTCCTTTGTTAAGTATAGTATGCTACAGTCCATTGGATTCAGATCTCACCTACCCCTTAATCACATTCCCAGGCACCCCTTATCACAGCCTGTGAGAACCAACAACCTCAATTATTTAGGCATCAACATGATCAAATTGTGAAAGTCGCTTATGTTCAGATGCTTACTGAAGCAAGATCCAGAATGGGACACCACACTTCTGCTGAAATCATTTTTATCTCATTGTACCCTGGTTTCCATTAGAAGAATGAGAATTAAGTACGTGGATGGAGAGCTGGAGGGTACACGTACATCCCCATAGAATCACACCACTGAAGTTTGATGTGGTCATGGAGATGTTAATGACACACTCAGTTTTCCGACCCTTAGCTTACAGACATGGCAGTTTTTATTTACTGCTCTTTAGCTTCTGGTTTTGTTTACTTTCGTTATTTTTCTTGGCTTTGATTACTTCCTCAGTGTAGGAGAATCTGACTGGAGTCCTGTTTATTTCTAGTGATGCGTCTTTTCCATCAAATGACAGCCATCAACTGCGAACATTTTATTTCTAGTCTTGAGAGCCTGACACTCTCGAGAGTGGCCTAGAGGGACACAGCTGTCTCATTGTGCAGTGAACAGAGAATTATTCTCAGATGCATCCTGCTCAGCAAAGCCTTAAATATTATGGCCAGGTTCTTGAACTGGCATTGAAACTAAATTGAGAACCAATGGAAAATATGAAGTGTTGATATGATATGTTGTGGTAGTTTGTCCTTTTAAACAACTAATTTTCTTGTTCTGTGTACATTATGCCTGTATCTTCAACGCTGGTTACTAGGTAATGCTAATTGCTACATTATGAACAGGAAGATTATCCCATTAATGACTGCTATCAAATCCAACTTCAAAAAACCAGTGATAGTGGGGTAAAATCAGGAATTCCTGTTCCTTTCTCTGTATGTCTAATGAGATGTCAAGATCCTGTACTACCTCAGTAAGCATACGGTACATGATTTAAGAGAGGGCATTCCTAGCATGCAGTTGGTCAGAATGTTATTTTTTTCTGCCATCTTCACGTCCTTCTCCACCTGAATGACCTTGAATCAGCTATTTTTTACCCTCTGAATTTTGTGACACCCTTGTGACGACATGACTTCAGATTCAGAAGCAGATGTAAGGCTAGAGTCCATCAGTTTGTGGCTAGTGGAAACTATGCTTAGACTGTTTTGTAACGCATGTGGCAAGCACGTACCTTGTGGTCCCGGGTTGCATGGGAACACTTGTGTCCCCACTGTTAATAATCCTCAAAATGTCCTCTGTGACCAACTTGTTTTGGTAGTGGAAGCAGGTGCCATGTAGGAAGGACAATTACTAGGAATACATTCATGTGTTTAAAATGAGAAGGAAACCTTTAACATTAAAGGGAGGGATAAAAATGTAAGTGGCTGCCCACGACAAGTGTTAGCTCCTGATAAGCTCATGGTCTGTCACGGTCTCTCTGAAGTTAGAAAGTTACTTTCTGTAAAGGTACAGTTTTGCAGTTTTAACTGGTCTAAATCAGTTAAAGAGTCCTGGCTCCATCAACATGGTATGTTCCCCTTCCTCCATTTAGGGATTTTTCAAGAAGAAAGGGCTCACATGGTCCTGCAGCAAACCAGTTCAGGAAGGTGAACTGACAGAAAACTTTTCTTTTTCTTTTTCTTTTCCTTTTTTTTTTTTTTTTTTTCCCCCCAGCCACTTAAACCTGCTCACCATAATATTAAAATAGCATAGAACCAGATTCAGAGTGGGTGCCAGGCAGGACTAATCTGGTTTACCTTTGTATGTTGTGGAACCACAACCTAAAGAAAAGTTTGATTCTGTCAGAACCAGGTCTTTCTGGCTGAAAAAGTCAGGAATCCACACTGTAAAATTACTTAAAGCAAAATAAAGATTTGGTAACTGATTTTTTTTTTTTTTACACCTCTCCATAAAAGTCTTATTTTTTGGCCAAAGGAAGAAGTGGACAATTACTGTATCCTGTTGCAGTTTATGCAGTTTTCTGGAATTAGACACATTCTAGCACAAAGTTTTTCATGTACATTTTCACAGATGCTACAACAGAAAAAAGAAAAAAAAATAAGGGTCTTTATTCATCTTCTAAAAACATCACAGCCTTTAAATAAGAGTTCCTGTTAGATATAGGCAAGATGCTGCATGATAGTCTCAAACTATCGTAGTTTCCATAGATAGTCTCCAACATCTATAGCAGTCAGATTCTGCAAATGTAATATAAGTACATATAAAAAGCACCTAGATAAATGTATGAAAAATCCCAAGGTGCTAACAGCAAACTTTAAAATTATTTTTATTGAATTAGTCTGGATAAAGAAAGTTGACAGTCCACTTCTATAGCATGAGGTTTCTTAACATCTCTAGTACGAGAGGAGATATTTTATGAAATTTTGAAATCTGCATTAAAAAGAATGTGTAGTTCCAATAGAGATGTGAAACTGATATTTTCTCCTTAGTAGAACAAGATGAAAAAATCGAGCATGAGGACTGCCAGTACTTACATGTGTTTAAATTCTTCCCACATCTCCAGTTGATTGACATCTTCAATAAGCTGTTAATGATCCACTCCATTTGCTTTAAATGAGACTTAAATTTTTAGATCTGGTGTAGTTTTGTATGAAGTGGGAATTAAGTAGATTTAATTGCCTTTTTTCATTTTTTGTTTTTGTTTTTGTAATTCATCATTCAAAGGAATGGTACACTTTGCCACCATAATAAAGTTTCTCAGTAATCTTTTCTTTGGTTTAAGTTCTAGATGCAAAACTCTGTACCAGTTATAATGAATCAGTATTCTTACCCAAGCTAGGCTGTGTGAGTTAGGTACCAGTTATTCATAAAGCAAGGGCTTTTTCTCATGCTGGCTTTCAGTGTTTTAAAGTAGTAATTTAGCAGCTGTTTTGGATAGGGCTGTGAGCGCATTGGAAATCAAAGGTGACTCTGGTTTTGTTCATGAGATGGGTTGGTACTGCATTTTTATTAGTGTATTTGCTTTCCTTGTACTCTGATAGTTTTATTCCCTGGGGCACAGAGCTGAGAAATGTAGATTGTAACTATCATGCCAGATAAGGAAAACAACGTAAGTGATGATGCAAAATGTATTGTCTCTGACAAGGAACAAGCAGAGACTGGTTGGTGTAAAACAAATTTTTTCAGTCTGACTGTGATGGGTTATTCTCACCACAGTGATACTTGCTGAGGAGCTGTGTTATATTTAGTTGCACTATAATAACATTTCTTTTAAGAAATGAGTTACGTGTCTGTAGAGAAGTGATAATACAGGCAACCATGGCTGTTAGTATGTAGTTGGCATTTTATATTCAGACATGAACACCTGTATTGGTGCCAGACACTAGATAATCTGTGTTTGTGATAGGAAAAAAATATTGGCAAGAGGACTGGGAAGTGGGGATCTGGACATCAAAGTGCCTGTCAACATAAGGTTTCATTGCTTCAAAATTAATAACATGCAACCTTCCCCCATATGAAAGAATGAAAACTTAGAGGACATGATAAGTTGCAAACTATTCTACTTGTATTCATGGTGGACATTTGTATGGGCAGTACTTCACAATATGAAATCCAAACTCGGTCTTCTGACGCAGGTTCACTAATAGTATAGTTGCCGAACCCACATGAAATCAACTTTCCACCACTGTATATGCTAGATATTTGCATAAGATGGAGCATATACAACTGCAGATTTTACGTATACGATATGAAGATTGGCAGCCCATATGATCTTCAGTCTTGAGCAGAGAATAGATCACTTCTGCCTGTCTGTATAACATGTGCAGCCTGTACCTCCCTTCAGAAAGGGGATAGCTGAGGACTGCACTTATCGGGTCAACCACACTGTAGCCACTGTGCTTTGAAGAGAAGAGAGTATGCCATTAGCTGTGTTAAAATGAAATACAATATCTGGCATAAAGCAGTCACTGTGCTCTCCGTGACCTCATCCCTGCAAGGCAATGGCTAATCAACGTTATCTGGTGGGGTCTTTCTATTATGTCCCCTCTCTCACAATTCCTATCTGCTCAACAAATGACATACAATGTTTCATCCGGCGTTGTGCCTCCAATAAGCATAATGTCTGATGGGAGGTGGTGGGGAGGCAGGAGGAGAAGGAAACTAACCTTTTCAGTTCGATTACAGAGAGAACAATTTGCTTTTGTAATTAGAGCTCAGCAGTGATCTCTGTTTATTTCACTGATACTCAGCTCGGTGTAAACAGAACTCAATTTTGACAACTGTTTAGCTCACGGCATAGTTTTAAAGTATTAAAGGATAATGGAAGACTTATTAGATTAGCTTTTGCCATGATCTTTTAGTGTCCCAGATAATTATTATTTGTGATACAGCTGAATGGTTTAGGCTTGTATTATTATTATGCATGCATTTCTGTGTAATACTTTATGTACTGTTGATGGGCACTAAAATATGCATTAGGAAGTATACATTTAGTCAGATTGTACAGATATTAATGATATTTTCAAGTGGCTCAGATTGTTCTTGTTGTGAATTTTATTTCATTTCCATCATTACAGTTCTTAGTTCCTGACTTTTTCAAACAAATCAGTTCAATCGTCTTCATCATCATTATTATTACTCTTAATCATTCTTAGTAACACTTGTGCGAATTCTACCACTCCTTTGATCCAATCATTACATTTCTCCCCCAGCATTTTACTTTTAACATTCCCTCCGTTTCATGTGCTCTGGTGTTGCATATTTTTTATTTCACTATCACCTTTTCTCTCTTTTTTATTTAGCATTTGAGATCATTTCGGCTAGTCATATACTGTTTTTCACCTCACTATTTGATTTTTCCTCTTATTACCTCTTAATTATAGTATGTTGCTTCTATCTCTGATCTTATAATTAGCTTTTTACCTTTTGATCACCTTTTCTCTCATTTTGTGTAAGGCATCTCTTTTTAATCTTTTCATCACTTTTCCCTACACAGTTTTCCCTTTCTTATTATTTTTTTTCTGGCTAAGACCGTTCTATTAGTTTGACTCCCTCTGAATAGAAACACTGTTTCTAATCTTGGGGTTTTTTTTATTTCTATTAAGATTTTTGTATGCTGTTGTATCCTTGTTTACAGCTATCTAATTTTCTTTTTTTTTTTTTTAGAAGTCTAAATTTGTGACATCTTGGCAATTCTCTATAGATTAGGGCAATACATTTGAAGGTGATTAAATGATCATACTAGACATCCAGTCTAACTTACTGGAATACATGTGCAGGAAAAAAGATGTATGGAGTTTTTCACATTTGAATAATTGCACTTTCTCTTAAGGTGGATGAGAGAGAGTCTCTGTCAGTGACTAAGTGGGTACATTTAACAAAACATGAGTACTAGTCCATGGGTGAAATACAGTTGTATTTTCATTTCAGTCTCCAAATGAACATTGGTGGTTCATGTTATGAAAGCACAAAGATTGCTTAGGGCAAAGAGAGCTCTGTCAAGGTTAATAGCACCAAATCCTTCCTGCCCTAAACATATTTTAATGTTTTTATTTTTTTTCAGATTATTTTATTTCAATTTAGTGTTCAAAACAAGAGTCTAACAGCAAAAAAAAATGTAATACTAAATGCACTCTGTGATCCACTTCAATATGTATTTAATTTTTTATATTAATAGTTTTGCCGCACTCATTCCAGCATGCTACCATCCATCAGGATGGTCTGATGCTTGTTTTGTTCATGTTAGTTACTTCATGCTTATGACTAATATTCTTGTTTGTTCAGGCAAAATGTAGTAATTTAAAAGCATACAGGCCTTTCAGACATATTTTCAATTTGGAAGTGAAAGGCATGTATCTCTTTCTGAAGAAATCAGGCTTGTCAAATGGGCAGAGTGCAAAAGAGGCGATTGCTATCATCACCATGTAATAAGGAGAAAAAGGGATTATGAATATATATGCACACCTTGCATATATGCTGCCAAGTTATCATGAAAAGAGCAGGTAGTTCTCTGAAATTCAACTCTTTCCCACATTGCTTTTATTATGTATCAGATATTCCTATTCATTCTGTTGATACTCATCACAGCAGTATCTGAGTACCTCCCAGTGGTGTATTAAGCTCTTGACTTAAGATCTCTCATCTTCTCTCCAGAAAAGGAAAAGACTTGAGTGAGTGAAATTTGAATTAATTAATTTTTGGTAGTCTATGTCCTAAAGGACTCCAATTCCAGTTAAAATTTGTAATTCTGGTTGAATTGATATATGTGACATTTCATCTGAAAGGTGAAGACCTGAGCAAGGGCAGACCACATTCTGCTTAGCTGAAACAGTTTTGTAGCCAACCAGCAAGTATTTACAGGTTGTCTCTTGTGAAAACTTCATACTAACAAAAAATACAAAAGTTGAGATACGTGATTCATATAATCATAGAATAATAGAGGGAGTTGGGTTAGAAGCAACCTTTAAAGGTCACCTAGTCCAAACCCCATGCCATAGAGAGCGACTTACCACACTCATCTTTCTTCCTTATATCTAAACTAATTCTTTCTTATATCTAAACCTACCATCCTTCAGTTTAAAACCTTTGTCCCTTATTCTATCACTACAGCCGCTGGCAAAAAGACTCTCCTCATCTTTCTTATAAGCCTCCTATATACCAAAACACAACAATAAGGTCTCCCCAGAGCCTTGTCTTCTCCAGGCTGAACAATGCCAATTCACAGCCTTTCTCCATAGGAGAGGTGTTCCAACTCCCAGATCATCTTCATGGCCCTCCTCTGGACTCACTCTAACAGATCCATGTATTTCTTATGCTGGGGCCCCACAGCTGGACATAGTCCTCCAGGTGGGGTCTCATGAGAGCAGAGCAGAAGGTGAGAATCCCTCCCTTCAATCTGCTGGACATGGTTCTCTTGATACAATCCAGAATATAATTTCCTTTCTGTGCTGCAAGTACACATTGCTGGCTCATAATTTTTCGTTGACCACTACCCCCAAGTCCTTCTCTGCAGGGCTAGTCTCAGTACATTCATCTACCAGTCAGTGTTGATACTGCGGGGTTGCTCAAGCCAGGTGCAGGACACTGCGCTTGACCTTGTTGAACTTCAAGAAGTTAACAACTATCCTTCCTGTTTTTTGGTGGTCAAGCAAACAGGAAAGAAAGCTTGCTAAAAAACTGTGGGTTTTTTTTTTTCTCTGTATTATGAATTTAACCTGAATTTCCCTCTGAAAGAAGCTCTTCTCACTAAGTAGGTAGGGAGCATAAAAAGGCTAACATCTTAATTTACACATCTAAGCAATGTAACCTTCCCAGAACACAGACAATTCTGTTCTTTATAGTGGTACAATTTCAGCCCCAGAAGACTACAGTATAGTTGTGAGAGCTTCACAATACTTCTGTGAGTCCTTTAGAATCATTTAGTCTGCTGAACTAGTAAATATTCCTTCATAAGCTGGTCTTGTTCAAGTATCTCCCTGGTGAATGTAGCATCATTTTCTTGAAAAAAAGTTAAGCTGTCTGCCACATGCAAGCTGTCAGCTTTTCAGTCCACATAATTTGAATTGTATTACATAATATATGGGGTTGGACTAGATGATCTTTAAGGTCCCTTCCAACCTCTAACATTCTGTGATTCTGTGATTCTGTGATATGATATCTCACCTAATCATAATAAATCATGGAATCATAGAACCACAGAATGGCTTCCTGTCACAGGCAGGAACAACTCTCAACTAGACCATGGCCCTGAACACCTCAAGGGAGGAGGCATCCACAACTTTGCTGGACAATTTATTCCAGAGTCTTGCCACTCTCGTACTGAAGAATTTTTTCCCTAAGATCCAATTTAAATCTCTTTTCCTTTAAATTAAAATTATTTCCTCCTGTCCTATCAGTGAACACTTTTTGTAAAAAGTCCTACCCCAGCCTTCCTGTAGTTTCACTTCAGATATTGTCCTATGAGGAGAGGCTGAGGGAGCTGGGGGTGTTTAGCCCGGAGAAGAGGAGACTCAGGGGGGACCTTATCACTCTCTATAACTACCTGAAGGGAGGTTGTAGTCAAGTGGGGTTCAGGCTCTTCTCCCAGGAAACTAGTGGCAGGACGAGGGGGCATGGCCTGAAACTGCATCAGAGAAGGTTTAGGTTGAATATCAGGAAGCACTTCGTCATGGAGAGGGTGATCAGACATTGGAATGCACTACCCAGGGAAGTGGTGGACTCATCATCCCTGGAGGTGTTTAAGGAGAGGCTGGATGTGACACTTAGTGCCATGGTCTAGCTGTTGCGATGCTGTTGAGTCATAGGCTGGACTGGATGTTCTCAGAGGTCTTTTCCAGCCATAATTATGTCACAATGTCACAGACTCATGATTTTACCATCCTGTTATAAATAAGGCATCAGTGAACTCTTTTTTTTTTTGTTTTTTTTTTGATTCTTTAATAAAAGATCCATAAATAGGCATTACTTTTTAAAGTTATCATACCTGAAGAGTTTCTTCGTTGTATAAATATGTATAGTATAATGTTAACATCATAGATGTAGAGTTGCACAGAATTTTACATTTACAAGACTACAAATTCAAGCAGCAGATACAAAATAAAACTTATTTCCTGAGAATTTCGATGACAATATCTGAGAACTCTAAGGTGACGGAATCTAGAGATAAGAATCCAAATCGTATCTCCTGATGAGAAAGGCAACTATCACAGAATCAGAGAATCGCAGAATGTTAGGGATTAGAAGGGAACTCGAAAGATCATCAAGTCCAATCCCCCTACCAGAACAGGAACGCCTAGATAATGCTACATAGGAACGTGTCCAGGCAGGTCTTGAATGTCTCCAGAGAAGGAGACTCCACAACTTCCCTGGGCAGCCTGTTCCAGGGCTCCGTCACCCTCACTGAGAAGAAGTTTCTTCTCAAGTTTAAGCGGAACCTCTTATGGTCCAGTTTCAGCCCATTACCCCTTGTCCTATCATTGGTTGTCACCGAGAAGAGCCTGGCTCCATCCTTGTGACACTCACCCTTGATATATTTGTAAACATTAATAAGGTCACACCTCAGTCTTCTCTTCTCCAAACTAAAGAGTCCCAGCTCCCTCAACCTTTCCTCATAAGGGAGATTCTCCACTCCCTTAATCATCCTAGTTGCCCTGTGCTGGACTCTCTCCAGCAGTTCCCTGTCTTTCTTGAACTGAGGGGCCCAGAACCGGACACAATATTCCAGATGGGGTCTCACCAGGGCAGAGTAGAGGGGAAGGAGAACCTCTCTTGACTTACTAACCACCCCCCTTCTAATACACCCCAGGATGCCACTGGCCTTCCTGACCACAAGGGCACAGTGCTGGTTCATGGTCATCCTGCTGTCCACCAAGACTCCCAGGTCCCTTTCCCTTACACTGCTCTCTAATAAGTCATTCATATGTAGAGCAGCACAAATATTGAAACCAGAAACTAACTTAAATGAAATATCAGCTAACAAAGGCTGAAAAAAAAGAGTTTAAGATAATTCAGGAGGAATGTCACCACATGAAATATCAGTCTGCCAGTGCATATCATGTAGTTATCCAAAAAAAAAGAAGAGAGAAATCTTTCTTTGAAAGTCCCTTAGTGAACTGAAAGCTCAGCATAGAGCAAACTGGCAGATGGAAGTAGAAAACAAAAAATATTGGTGAGTCTAATTGAGGCTTGTCAACTTTGTAAATAATATTTTAAAGCCAGGAAAATTTTGCTCTGAAAGATATGAGGACATTACTTTCTTCTGACAGCTATCATGTCTTGGTAGAGTCTTGAAGTCACACTGTGTATATATAGTAATAATATCTTTGTTGCTGCAAGTGAAACATTACTTAGCAATTACAGAATCTCTGTTACTGGTGAACAGTCTGAAAAAAATCTTGGATTTCATAAATAGAAAAGATTTTTTCCTCTAACAAGAAATAAGTGTTCTCTGTTCATGCATTTTAAATCAAAAAAGTACTGGGTTTGCATAAAATTAGTACCCCAGAATTACCTTAATATACATGCAAGGAGTATGAGAAGTTTAACAAATGGACATCCACTGTTAGTAGCAGAACTGCTCATTGTTTGCCCTGTTGTCATGCAGTTATGTCCCTGAATTCATGGTTCTGGTGATATTGGTCATTTTAGGAAGATACAATTTTGTAAGTTTTTCAGATCAGCATAGTGAACAATGGCCAAATACCATAAAACTACAAAATAAATCATTGTGGTAGCTTACTGTAGTACGCTGTTTAGTAGAATTCCTATCAGTAAATGCTGAAAGTGAAGAAAGTTGTATGATACTTGTATGATACTGAAAGTTGTATGATAACAGAGGTTATGTGAAGCTAATTGAGAAGTATCTAATTTGCAGCACTGCATCACATTCTTCTTCATACAAACTATAATGGTATGTAGAAAAACTCTACCATAAACCATAGCACAGTTATATCAATCTCATATAAAAGAGATTTTAATGTTTGTATAGAAGATGTTGTTGTATCTCTTTTTCTTCCTCTTTTTTCCTTTGTTTTTCTTTTTTTCTTACTCCCCTGCTGCTCTCCCTCCCCCTCCTCTCCTGCCCTGCCAACAACCTAGAAAACTTTACTCTGAATTTCAGTCTAGCTTGATCAATTCCAAGAATCCCAATTTTCTAAGCACACACAAGAACACAGTAAATAACCACACAGTACGCGGCAGGTAGTTCTAAGGAGATTTCCGAGGTAATTTTGGGATATACCAGATGCAGGGTGTCTTTCAGTTTCTTCTCACACTCTTTAGCACTTCCTGCCTGCTTCCAAACTGCCTCTTCTACTTTGATTACTTTGCTGGGAGCAGGTGAGGACAGCGCAGAACAAAAAGTGTTTTCTACAGCCTCGATGATTTGAAAGCGAAACTATAACGATAGTCCTTTCAAGCATGTGCTGAAAAACTCCTTCATGGAAATAATATTTTTTGCAAAGGAAAATTTTGCATTACAAAGGAATTTTTCTGTTACATATGCACATATTTATGGCTAACTTGACTGGGCACATTACAAAAGCTATCCATGTAATCTTTCATTATTAAAGCAGCTTCTAGCATTAGATACTATTTTAAAGAATCAAATGCTTTTACTCACCATATCACAAAGGCAGATTTGAAATTGCAATTTGGTTTTGATTGGATTTTTTTGTTTGTTTTTTTTTCTTCATTTGAAGATTATTCTTAGTCTTCCGTATGGGAGGGAAATCAGACCTCTTTCAGAAGTACAAAAGAAAAAAATAATCTCATAGTTTGTAACTATCCTACATGTAATTTTGCCCAAAGAAAATATTATTTCAGATTTTTCATAATTCATTTTAACTTAAGAAATATTCTTATATTTATCTGTGTCAAACCTATATTACTCCTGCAATGGCATAATTCCTTTTATTTTAAAATCTGCAGATTAGAAGCTGCAGTTTTGTAACCTGATTAAAAGACAAATGTTTCATAGATGAAATAGAAATTTGCATGTAACTTTTGTGCCAATTTTTAACTATTTGTCACCTTTTGTGAGATGAAGAAAAGCAGATAATACTCTTTTTCTGGCAGAAGCCATCAGGTTACATTATATCTCATTAATAAAGGTAATAAATAACATCTCATCCCACTATAATATAATAAATATGTGAAGGAAACTCCACATGAACACAAAAAATTTCATTCAGCAGGCAGGCTGCAAAAGTATTAAAATCAACATTTTTAAACAAGTCTGACAGAAAATATCGAAAATATACAGTAGGTTTCTCAGTTTCAAGAATATAAGAGTAAATCAGTGACAATATGAAAAAAAGCCCACAGGTTATTCAGTCCTCAGACTGTAAATGTGAGGAGTTATATGTCACTAAACCCATGGCAAAATGCTCACCCTTATCAAGCTTGTTTGGGTTCATTGTTTATTGATCAATTCAACATTCATGGAACAATTCCAGTTAAGGTATTTACGCAACTTTAAAATAGAATCCACTAATTACAATAAGCCTACATTCAATTGCATTTACTGTGCTTTGTTTACACGCACTAAATGAAATCAAATCTGTTCTATTTCCTCATAGTGTTGTCTTTTGTAACTTTTATCTTCCTTTCTTCCATTGTGAACTAGAGTGAAGATCTACGAGACTTTCAGTATTTTTTTTTCTCAGTTAACTCCAGCTTCTCTAAACAGTTTTTTTCCAGATGAATTGGGATTTTTTATTTATCTTAATCAGTGGACTCTTTAGGAATTCAGGGGCAAACAGCATCTTGTACCTGTTTCTGCATGGAGAAACTCTTATGTTTTAGTGGACCTTTTGAACACCTGTCAGTACAACATTTTCCCATCTCTTTTAGGTTAAATGTCAAGTGCTAATTACTGAAAATGAAGTATTGCAAAATGAGGAGTATTTATTATGAAGCCATGATTATTTTTGAGCTGTGTAGTGAGTCTATGTCAAATATGGACAAGTAAAGCGAACCTGTTTTGAAGCAAAGAAACCATATACATAGATATTTATTGAAAGACTGTCAAACTTTATACTGAACGTCTTTAAAGGTCTGGAAGTATTTTCAGGACTAGAATGTGGTGAGTGAATATGTAAATCAAATTCCCCCTTCTTTAACTGGATAAATTGTGAATTTCACACTCTCCCTTTAAATACATGACCTATCAAATAAGATCCTTATGAACATGTGCATTTCTCAGACTTATTTTCATGTGCTTGCATATGTTGTAAGAACATAGTTTGAGACCAGAAAAGAAATGTATACAAATTAAATGAGAAGCTAAAGGAGAAAAAGAAAAAGAAAGAAACACCTGCAGGGTACCAGTGTGAAAAAATGTTTAAGCTGCCTGTTATTAACTGCTCAACCTGTTTTATGCTGGATTTCTGCATAATTATGTTACAGAGGAGGGAGGAAAGAACAGATGTTGAATAAAGACTGAAAATAAGAAAATGAGACTTTTTTTTTAAAAAAAAAAAGTAGTTGTGGTTGCTCTCAGCTAGACTTTTTTTGGCAAGACTTTTAGACAGCAATCTATTTCTCAAATTCATTGCTCATTTCTGCAAGATTAATGTAAAACAAAATGTTTCTTTTTAAGTCTGATCACTTGAACAATTATACAGATCCAATAATCCCCAAGTCAGTCTTTCAGAAAGCAGCTGAACGTTTCCTCAAGCAGTTTCATAAATTAGATTAAATGAATGTGCTATCAGGTCAGAAACCCTATAAGCTCTTTCCATGGGAAGTTATTGGTAGCTTATGTAATTAGCTGTTTCTCTCATGCTTTGCAAATATTCAAAAATCCATAGAAGGTACACTTTCGACAATCTTTATGGAGTAAACACCACTAAAATATACTTGGATGTTTTTCTGTCCCCTTTTCTCACACTCGCATCACACTTTAAAGCAAACTGAATTATTATATTTTAAGAATATCTCAAATTTTTTCTCCACTTAGCTGGTATTTTCTGACACTGGTATTTAAAGAAATTGCTTTCAGGATAGTTGTCTAAAAATGTGGGCTGAAACTACATGCAGAGTTACTACACTAAACCACATGCATCACCACTCCACTGTACACTCCTTTTTAGCCTGAATAGAATATTTACTTCAATGGGAGTTATTCCTGAATATACTTTGCAGTTGCCCATAACTGAAAGAATTGCACGCTTTATTGCAACCGCTACCGTGCTTTTTCAGAGATTGCTCGCTATTCATAAGGTTGAGATAAAATCAGAGACCATTTGGGGAGAGGGATTCAGATGTGAAATGAATCCTTTCCCCAATGTTTTAATTTTCTTCTTGTTAATTAAAAATATTTTATTTTTCAAGCATTCCCGACTTTGCTTTCCTTTGCTATCCTCACCCTACATACCATCACAAGTAGACTTCAGTCTGTTGAACTGCTTCTTTCAGGTGAGCAAATACTTCATCTGTTAGTTTCTCTTGTGATCCAAAATTGACGTGCAAGATTATAAAGCTGTGTAGGGTTTGTTTTTTTTTGAAAAGTAGCGGCTTAAAAAGCCACAGCTCAGAACGGGATAGACTGTATTACTTCTTGAAGAGCTTACAAGTAATTTAATTAAGGAACTACATATTTGCATGCATTTTATATTCAAAGGATTTAGACAGAAATTTTCTATGAGAAAAATATTCAAAATAATGTCACTGTCTTATTCTATTTGCTTTGGTTCTGATAGACTTTCTAAAAGAAATGCCATTTGGAAGAGGTATGGTTGTGGAAAGAATGACTGTGTAGACTTGTGTTACTTCAGGTGTATGCATACACATTTTCTAGATACATTCTTATTACAGATCCTTACTGTAATTGCAGGTGAATAGCGGTAGCTCAATGTTACAGTGTAATTAATGTTGCAACTGCATCATTACCACCAATCTCTACAGGAAAGCATGGTTCTCAGGTACCGGTGGGTTGATGTATCTGTCTGTGGAATCGGAACAAATCTTTCTTATGATTCATCTTTTTGCTACAGATAAGCTATAGAATGAAGACAGTAGATTGATGAAGGTTTAGTTTTTCTGCTCTTGTTTTAAACAGTAGATGTAGAACAGGTTCTTCTGTTTTATAGCCTGAAGCTGAGCTATCAACATAAAAGATGTACGGACTTAATACCTGGGAGCTGGGCAGAGGAATTACCTCCCACTTTTTTTTTAGAGCAGATTAAACACTGCACAACATAGCTCATTACTACCTAGTGTAAATTTATTGAAAAGGCAGTTTTTACTAAAGCATGAAATACTTTGTCGTATTATTACCTGCCTTACTGCAAGACACAGATTTCAGCTGAGAATGAAAACAGTTTTCATTTGCAAGCTGCCTGTCTGTATTGTGAGAGATTTTATACCTGATCACAAATATAGATCCTGAAACATTATTTCTGGTTTTTTGCTTGTGTGAGTGCATGTGTCTCAGTGTCATGTAACGGCAGTCAGTATACAATTATGAGCTTATTGAATCCATACTTCATGAGAAAAAAAACTCAGACCTGGTTGCAATATGCAATTTAAAATAACCAAATGTGAATATCATTTAGGTTTTGTTCAACTTTGGAGATTTTGTGACTTATTTTAGTTCTAGATAGTTTTTATTGCGTGAAAAAGTTAAAAATGACATTTAAAAAAGTTATTATTAAATAATATATTGCTTTTGAGGTATTTGACAATAGGTTGTATTTCATGGAAGTAAACATACTTTTGAGATACTTTTCAGATACTTTTTTCCTGCTCATCACTACAAATATTCATATGTATTTCTAAAATTAAATCCTCTAGATGTGCATAGGATAAAATGGCCCACTGTCTTTATTTCAGCTCACTTCCTTTTGGGTAAAATCCTGGAGGTGTGGAAGAACTTAAATTAAGGCTTAGCTAGAGTCCAGTTTTGGACACCTTTTAAAATTCATCATATTTCTTTTTCCCACAAAACAAATTTAATTCTTAATTTTAGATTATGGAACTGGTAGCGGTTAAGTATTTTTGCTATATATTTCTAACAGAATCAATACTGATAAAACTATCCCCAAGTAAAAATTTTGTGCTTAAATATTAGATCCTACTGGAGATAGAACTTACTTTGTGTTACATAACACATTTTTTTCCCAGTTTTTCTTACTACCAGCTTAAAGAGAAAAAAAAGCAAATTTACAAAGCCACACCTAATACATTTGAGCCTAACTGCCACCACTGATAGAAACTAAAAGTTAGTCTTGATGGGTTCTGTATCTTAATGAGGAAAAGAAATTGGTTAAAAGGTAGACTGGGAGTTTTTTTATAATCACTGATTTTATTTTTATTTTTATTTTTATTTTTATTTTTATTTTTATTTTTATTTTTATTTTTATTTTTTATTTATTTTTATTTTAATTTTAATTTTGTTTTGTTTTTAATAGGATTTTTCCCTTTAGGAAAAGCAGGTATATACCAGACATTCCCTGCATGTTTGCCAACGTGTGTTAGGTGCATACTTGTAAATTTTTGTTTGTACTTTAAATTCTTCAAAATTACCTATTGATAATCCGTTTTAGAAGATTTTTGTCTTTTTCTACTCATGTAGAAAACAGTGTGCTTAAACTTTCTAGCTTTAAAGTTTGCTGACTTGAAACTTTATACATAGAAATTTTCCTTTGTTTTGTGAACTGATCTTGGATGCTACTTAGAAGTATCCACATATGTGATATTTATTGTGGGGTGAAGCTTTATGATATAGTGCATGCTTGAGAATGGTAAGTCTGAACTTGCAATTCTAATTTGGAGAAACAGTTCTCAGCAGAAGTATTGTCTCAGATTTTTTGCTTCTTTTTTCCTGCTGAATATTTGTATTTTGATCTGATAGAAATATGTTGGCCTCCTACAGTTAATTTTATTCAATAATTTCTTGAATCTTCTCCTTTCTTGTCCTTTGCTCAAAGCATAAGAAGCTAATCTGCTTGATTTTTTAAAGTAGCACTAGGAAATCTTTATTCTTATGGAAGGGGTAGGAATATAAGGAAGTTAAATTAGTTCCTTCTTGGCTGGTGTAGAGTGATATGGTTTCATTAGTCATGTGCGAGTATGTTGTTGTGTGATGTAACACAGCTGGGCACAACAAGCTGGAGCATGTCTTCCAAGAAATTTCAAAACAGCTTTCTTGAAATCTGCTGTGAAAGAAATAGCACTTTCTTTGCAGCAAGACTGATTAATCAAAATAGGCCTTCTCTAACACAGAAACAAAAAGAATCCAATTAGATGTCAGTTCTGCAGCTCCACTCATAATCACTGCCAAGATTCTCTGCAAAATGTCTCGTTATAGAAGACTAATAATGCTGTGTTTAGGGTAGGGAATCAAGTATTTTCAAATATTTCTGTCCAAGTATGGTGACCTACATCTATATTTAGACATTTGGACTGTAATTTTGGTCCTCATTCATACAGTTAATTAGCAATGGGATTCAGATCAACTGTAAATATCTACATTAGGGTGTGCACTGTGTCGAGTCTCTTCAGTAGGTCCTCATGTATTATAACGGGAAGTGAGACACCTATCTGGTATATGGACTCCTTCCTTGGAGGGGCACACAAAAGTGACAGAACCTGGGGCTGTGTCCTACATACATTTCTTAGGTGTAAATCCATGTACCTGCCTGTGTGAACTGAACAAAGTAATGTTACAAGCTGAGTAGAAGTGCCTGAATTAGTTCACGGCCGGAACAAATCTGATTTTTTTTTAATCAGGCTAATCTGCTTCTCAATGACGAGTCATTTAAACACATTTTACATTGATTTGACCAGAAAGCCATATTTGCACAACCTGACCAGAAAGTAGTTTATGGTAACATTCATGATCTCCTAGGCACCTTCCAGATACTGAAGAAAGAAAAAAATCCAAACAGCCTGTGCAGAGAGATAATTCTTTCAACAGTTATGGAAAAAAATAACACTTGATTTTTAGACACATTTTCATGTTTTTTTGGACATAACTCCATGATATCGCAATCTGTGACTGCTTGTTCCCCTGATTACCCATAACTTCTGAACTGGTATCTACCCAAGGAGACAGGCCTCAAAAATAAGTTTCCACAAATTCCGTGGATATAGATGGCTGTAATAGACTATATAAATGTCCAGTATAAGTGAAAAAGTAATGTCACAGATTATTAGACACTGAAGACCCTTGACTGAAGAAAGTAATTAATAATACCTCAGTTATCAAGAAAGCTTCTAGCAGACTCTGCCTTCCAAGACACCTTAGTGAATAATAATACAAAAAATCACAGAAAATAATTCTAGAGAACTGAACTAAGCACAGGGAGACTAACAGACCTGTGGAGAAGCTCAAGGAGGACAAGACTGTCATGACCAGGAACATTAGTAGAACAAGGATGGCAGATGTGCAATCCTATCCAGAGTTTTGGGGGAAAAAAAAAAAAAAAAAAGGTTTTCTTTAAAATGGAAAGTCAGAAGATGGAATTGTCAGGGAAATGACACTCAAAAAATCAGGAACAAGCAATCTGACTTCTGAAGCTCTTGAAAACTGGCCAGACATTTGACTTGCAAATACTGAAAGAATATAGAAACATTTAATGCAGGAATTGTTGCTTTGTTGTTGTTGTTGTTGTGGAGTTTTTGTTTTTTTCATCAAGTAAAATAGATTAGAGACAACTCTCAGCTTCTTCTGATTTGCTCCCAAGTTCACTTCACTGTGTAAAAGATTTTGAATTCCTCTGGGAGGTCTCCATGAGAGAGGAAATGCAAACACCACCATCATGTTTTGGGCATGCCACAGGTTTTGCTCTGTGCATGTGAGATAAACAACTCGTTCTTGGTATAATCATTAATTACTCACAATTATCACTAGTTGTATTCATGAGACATTTCTATGATAGAGTAAGATAACAATATATGTCCTTCCTAATGCCTTCTAGTATCTTAAATTATCCTCTATATGTGATTCTTTACGTACTTGTAAAGTTATCTCTACATATCTCTGAATCTGCTTGTTAAGAGAAAGCATTTTAACAGATATCCTTGTGTCCTGTGATGAATGCATTATGGATATAAAATTGCCTTCACACTTCTCACAATCACCTTTTTTCACCTCTTCATGCAGTGAACACCTTCAGCTTGTCACTGCGCTTGATCGTAGCATAGGAGTTTTACAGCGTCAAAGCTAGTTTTGCATCTTTTGGCCTATCATGGAAGTTTTGCAAGCTTTATTCTCATACTTTCAATTTTAACATGGCCTGTTTGTACTTTTAGAATTATTTTTGTAATTATAAATAGAGTAATCAAGTATTTTTTATATATATGTGTGAGAAATATATGAAAATGCATGTATTGTAGACTCAGCTTTTTCTCTGTAGTGTATATTCAATAATATCTTTGTGAACATTTTTGCTTATTTGTGTATATGAAAGTGATCTCTGGCAAAGGGTCAGTAGGATACAATAAATTGCTTTTGTCCTGTAACTTTTCCAGACTCACCCACCCCCAATCCACTGGTGGCTTATGCCAGGATCTGTTGTACAGCTGTACATCAAAGAGAAAAAATTAAAAAAAAAAAATGAACTGTGAGACAATTATCTTGGAAAATTTTTGGGAAGGTTGAATTTTCATGGATAAACTAACATCTGAACTAATAGCAGCTTTCCCATGTAAGCAAGTGTCCCTATTATATGCCTTAGTTCAGGAAGATGATACATTTATGTTTTATTTTAATGAAATCTCACTGAAAATGACAGGAAATGTATATATTTTCCTGAAAGACTATAAAAAGTGAAAGATTAAAATATATATTTTAAACAGTTGAACAACAAATTTGATAGAATTTACTCTAGTGAGCACCCAGCACACCTGAAGAAATTGAAAGAGGATACAGAATAAATAAGATGGTTTAAAATTATTTTGTCTTTTTCCTACCCCAAACACTTGACATTACCCTTAATATTGGGTGGGTAAAGAGAGGGTTTAGACACACAAAAGAAATCATCAGTTTGGGTGTGTTTTAACACCCAGGCTATTACTACATTTTAAGATAATCACATGGCACAAGTTAAGGATTTTATCTATATTACAGATCTGTTCTCAGAAGGCTCTACATTCCCCATTGCAGCCTTTGATAATTCAATTAGTCTCTCAAAAAGTTCGGAATAGCTGATAAATTCACTTTAATGTTAAAACAAGTACCCCAGCAGGTTTCACTTAATATGATCGTTTCTCAGGGAGCTTAGCTCTAGAGGTGATACCACCCAAACACAGCTTTCTACAAGGAGTGTGTGGGCCTCTGGAGAAGATTAAAAGAACTGTCTATACCATCATAGCTTCTCACCATTAATAAAATTACTTCAGATCATGACAGTGATCTCATTCACTCAGATGGGCTGTCCATCTAGTTTAATTTATTTTAATTGGCAGCCTTAGGTCCCACCATGGGACAGATTCCATGCATATGATGAATGATCCCAGGAACAGAGAATGTCGTTGAACAAGCTGAATTTAACCCTTCCCTTTAAACATTGTCTTTTGGGATTCCTAAATCCTATTGGCAGACACTGATTGCTGAATAATAAGTAGGTGGGGATTAGCTAGATCTGCACTGACTGTGTCTTTGGAGAATGCTAACAATAATGCCAGTTCTGTTTGTCTACCTCTCGGAAATGAACAAAGAATATGTTAGAGGCAAAAGATGAACAACAGGATTTAGTGTGGTAAATACATGCATGTCCCTGCAGAAATCAGATAGCAAAACAGAGAGAAAATGTTAACAAGAAAATGCTGCTTACTACTTACAAGCAGTTGGCTTTAATAGGCAGATTGTCATTGACCTTCTGTACAGGATTACAGTTTTGCTAGAAGGAAGACTTGAATTTTAGATGTATTCATCCATGTCATCAAAGATGCATGTTGCCATCATAGTTAGAGCAGGCCAACTGTGAATTGAAAGCTTATAGAAAATGCTATATTTCCCTTTCCAAAGGTAGAAAATAAAAAGTGACAGAAATATACATGTCCCTCTCTGCATGAAGTACGTTATTCCATGTTTTTACTCCACTTTGATTTCCTGTTTGAAATTAAATAGGCAATTATATTCAAGGATAACATTTGCTGATTGTTTTATAAAACAGATTCTCACAGTAAGCAAAATAAATATATTAGTTTAGACACAATTTTTCAAAGAAAGATTGCAAACAAATTAATTTCTAATTAATAATCTTAGAAGATTTTAAGGAAGAGAGTTTACATAAATATCTAGAGTTAATATATGATTTCTTCTCTTTTGTTTCTTGACTTCAGAATCAGGCTTACATAATAACTTCTTTTTTAATTCACAGTGGTTAACCTATTCAAGAGTTTTCCTCTTTTTATCCCTGCTATTTTATATTTCTTCATATTATTTTTATTATGATTATTTTCTTTATAACACCTTGAGGTTTTTTTCCTAACAAAAAAATCATGCTTTAGAAACTGAAGATAAATACTCCAATGTATGTGGCATTCCAATATGCATCATGAATATTAGCTATACTACTCTGTCCAGTAATGACTCTGAAATACTTCTTGAAGTTATGCAAGTGCAATGAATTGCGGATAAAAATGTTGAAGGCAATTTGTAACATCAAGCTGCAACTGAATTTATTTTTATGTCATGTAGACCAGTAGGCTGTAGTGGCTAAATGTAGCTGCGATAATACATCACGGGAACATTTGATAACACAGATGCACTCTACAGGATTACAATCATTGGTTTTCTGCTTGATTATATTTAAAGAAAAATTAACTGCTAAATAAGTGTGTCAGATTTTTAGAGGACTGTGAGTGACATTTTACGAACAAAGTTGTGGGCAACTGTTTATCATCTCAGCCTGACTCTCTGAGAAATAGATTCAACACTACTGAATCAAAAAGCACATTCTAAATTTAAACTGATAATTTATTTAAAGAAGAAATATTTGGGTTGATGTTGAAAGCCACAGACTTAATGAATGGAAGAACTCAGCCGACTCAACCTCTAAACCAAGAATTTTACACACAGCTCTATTATACAAATTTCAATTGTGTAAAAAAAAAAAAAATAGTAGCTTGTTATAAGCATGGCAGCACAGTATTGGTGGTGAAGGGAAGTTGCTTTACTTTTGCAAGAAAATAGCTCAGTGGAAAAATACTAACAATCTTGGTCTGACTAGATACTGAATGAATATTTTGTGGAAATCCCAGAAGCTGTATGTGCAGGTCATTCGTAAGTTACTAGTTTACAAGGGGACAATTTTCCTGCCAATGGGAGGATAATGTATATTGGGATCACATCTTCGAAAACTGGACTTATAATGTTGACTTAGATACCTAAATCTCATTTACATTAACTCATGGAATTACAGAAGCAAAGAATCACCTAGATTGGAAAAGACCTTTAGGATCGTTGAGTCCAACCATTAAGCTAAAATTGACAAGTCTTTGACTAAATCATATCCTTAAGCACTATGTCCACATGACTTAAACACCTCCAGGAATCGGGACTCCACCACTGCCCTGGGCAACCCATTCCAATGTCTGATAACCCTTTAAGTAAAGAAGTCCTTCTTAATATCCAATCTAAACCTCCCTTGGTGCAACTTGAAGCCATTGCCTCTTGTCCTGTCACTTGTTACTTCGGAGAAGAGACTGACTCTCACCTTTCTACAACCTCCTTTCAGATAACCTCATTTTCTCCAGGCTAAACAACCCCAATTCTCTCAACTGATCCTCATAAGACCCTTCACCAGCTTCACTGTCCTTCTTTGGACGCACTCCAGCACCTCAATGTCTTTTTTTGTCATGAGGGACCCAAAACTGGAAACAGGATTCTAGGTGTTGCCTTATCAATGCCGAGTCCATGGGGACAATCACTTTCCTAGTCCTGCTGGTCACACTATTTCTGATACAGACCAGGCTGCTATTGGACTTCTTAGGGACTGTTGAGCCCTTAGAATCAAACCTGAGTTTCCTGCATGCTGAAGAGCCTAAGACAGGAAAAAAAAAAAAAAAAAAAAAAAAAAAAGGATAGATATGTATCAATAACACAGAGGTAGACGACCTCTGGACATCAACTGCATGCACGTTCAGTGAAGATAGGTATGCCCATCTGGGAAGTGGTTTAGGTCTGTAGCATGAACAGCTCCCTGTATCCATCCTTTTCAATTGCCTAGAGAGAGAGCATAAAAATTCTAGACTGATTTTATTTGTCAGAAATTAGATTATGTGGCTATGTCTGTTTCTTGAATGAAATTGTTCTCTCTCTTGTAGCTGCTGTTAGGCATTAGATCAAACTAATATTCAGCATCTGAGTGTACTTCCTGTGAGGTTTTTTTTAGACCCTTGATTGACAGGAGCTCTCCCTTAAATAGCAGCTCTCTCTGGTTTGTTTCCCTGTTGCATGATAATAAAACTTAAACAGGAGTGGTGAGAAAACTGTGTTCTGCCTTCCTGTTCAGCAGGATTTAGTGCACATGGTAGGAGGAAATCAGGCTCTTCAGAAAAACTCAGTTGTAGGAATACCTTTTCCCTGAATCCTGAATAGACTTAGGTAGGTATAATTGCCCTAGGAAAGACTATGTTTTATAGTCTTGCTCAAAGAAATAAAATTTAGCAAAAGAATCACCTTGAACATATTTCATTTTTGCTATTATGAATGATGTGAGATGTCAAATCACCAATATTTTACTATTTTACTTCACAGGAAGAACTCATTTCTGTGTGTTTTCTTGATTAGAAGTTTTTTTTAATTATTATTTTTTTACTTTGCTACTTTTTGGGTTTGTTTTTTTTTTGAGATGAACATTGTTAGAAAGGTTAAAATAACTTCAAAAAGCCTTCAATTTAGTATTAGTTCTATGTAGCTACCTCCATCTTTCAGAGTATTACTGTTCTGCATGGTCTGCCTAACCAAAGAACAAGATTTTCCATGCTCTTTGATCTTTTAAAAATATACTGAAATCTGAGATCAAGTGCTTTGACTGAGTCTTGACTTTGCTGGCAAAAGTGAACTGAATAATGTGCTAACATTCAGAGTCCCCCTAAAATCATTAAAAAAAAAAGAAAAATGTGTCTTCAGAATCAGTCTAGCTATGTCTGGCCAATGATTAAATGCTCTGAAGTCTGATGTGGATCAAAGACAGAGAATCAACAACCAATAAACAAAAATAAAAGAAAAAATATAGAAAAAAAAAAAGAATTCCAGCTACAACAACCCCATTTGATTAAGTGTCAAATGTCATGTTAAGAAAAGAGTTTGTACTCTAAAGTTATTCAGAAGGCAGAGCTAACATTTTACTGATATTCATAGTTTAGAGCTTTTGGCATATGTGGACAATAATGTAAAAAAAAAAAAAGTTACAGAAATCATATATATCCTTTCATATATTTCTTTTGCATTAGCCATCTAAGTTAGAGGTTTTTTTGCATAGTAATACTGGGGACAATTAAGTCTGTTTAACACAGAGACAGATGCCAGATGTATGCATGTAACAGTTACAGAGGAAGCATATGCATATTATCAACTCTACAAATAGTCGATCTCCCTAGGCGTTCACCAGTTTTGAAGCTAAGGGAGGGGATGTTTTTATGTTACAACGTTTTCCCTTGGTGGCAGCAAATTAGCTGCCTTGTATCCATCTACAGCTGGAACTGCAGAGAGTCACTTGAGAGCTTACAAATAAGTTTAGAGCTCTAGTAAACTGTTTCTTAGATACCTGAGTAATGTGATACATACCATGTGTATGCTGTAACAGGTGGACTTTAAAAAAATAAAGTTGGATTCTTTTTTCCCATAAGACATTTTTTCTTACCTTAATTCCTTACAGAATTTGTTCAAGGTCAGACTGAACTTTGCTTTCCAATGTGTTGCTTTGCACACAATTTTTGTCTCCTTGGGAATTAAAGCAATTATTTTTCTTAAAGAAAAACCAAGCAGAGCTACATTTTTATTTGGAAACCAAGAGGCTGTTTTTGAAACACCATGGGGTAGATATCGGGACTCTTTTTTTTTTTTTTTTTTTTCCTGCTTCCCATTATCGTAATACTGGGAATCCAAGACAATAATAACTGTGCAGGTCTCTTGTCTTTTTCATTCCAGTAGGACAAAAAGGGTGGGAGGAGGGCAAACCCATTAAAGTCAGTTC
The DNA here is from genome assembly GCA_020746105.1 of Trogon surrucura. NCBI lineage: Eukaryota > Metazoa > Chordata > Aves > Trogoniformes > Trogonidae > Trogon > Trogon surrucura. Next base: position 38,581,686 of record CM036617.1, read on the forward strand.
ATGGTGGAAAGCATACATGAAACCCTAAATCAAGTAAATATTATAGTGATAAGTTCCAGTAAATGAAAAGGTCTTTTAAATTCTCCAAGAAAATTAATCATGATCCATGTCTACAACAGATTTTACCACATTTTACAGCACATTTCTAGGGGAGTAGTATCTTCATTGCTACTACAGAGTAGACTTTTAAAATAAGCCAATAGATTGACACTGACTGACATATTCCAAGTACTTCATCAGCTTTAAAGGAAGCAGCTGTATCTTTTACGTGCTTTGCCAGAACAGTGTTTAACTTATCTAATACCTCACTGTTGGATTTCCTTTGTAGGGTGCTCAGATAAGTAAGCTGAGTGCACAGCTAAGAGAAATTACCCTGACTGAATCATACTTGGTGGTGATGTTTGTAACCAGCCTTTAAGTCTATCTCCAGGACTAAAATACACTTTTTATAAGACATGGCCCAGATGGGGAGTTGCTAGAAACCAGAAAAAAATAGTTTCTAACAGTTAGCAAGCTTAAAAAATAAAGATATTGGTAAAAACAATGTTCACATAATAACAATATCTTTGGAAATGGTTTCCAAATTATCAATTTTTCTTAAAGATATGTTTTGTCACATCAAAGAGGTCTGACAACAATACAAAAGTTGAAGCTATAACAAATGAAAAGACGACAAGTAAAAAGGTGACTCTCAACTGGGCAGCTCAGGTACTGCAAACAAAAGTAACTAGCAGGTGATATTTTTTTGTATTAGTGTGGTTAATACCTATAGATCCTTAAAATATAAGAAAGTGATCTGGAACTTAGGGTTCTTGGTGAAGGATCTGGGGAAAGGAAGATGAGAATATTTTTAAATCATTTTTTTCAGTAAGTGTCTTACTTCTAGAGTTCATGAAGAACCTGAAAATATAGCACTGAATTGGTTAATATGTGCAATTCTTTTTGCCAAACTAGTTATATTAAGAGCCAGATTTGAAAAAGGCATGCTTAATTTTTCTCTCTAATTGATCTAATTGGAACATTATCCAGGCAAAAAGCTAAGAAAGATAACATTATGAAATCCAAATTCCAAAGAGAATGTGGGTGCTTCATGAATTGGTGTAAGGGTAGTCCCATTCTCCAAATCTCTTTTGAGGGTGGTAAGAAAACAAAACACCAGCAATCTGCTAAACAACAGTCTAGGGCACTGTTTAATCAAAGTTTAATGAATATGTTACTTATCATGGCATAGGCAAGACTCTATATGAAGCTCTTAAACAATTTATTTTTTCTTTCTAAGAAGATATTTCTGTATCTGTGTGTCTGAGTGAGAGTCCCTTAAGATACTTGGACAACTTCATTTTTTTTTTTTTTCTGAGAGCAGCATCATGAAAGGTGTTTTTCACCCTGTTCTATCAGATGTTTTGTGCCTCCCACGAAGTCCAAAAAATATGACCCTTATATAACATCAACCTTTTGAGGCAGATAGTGATTCCTGGTGGGCTTTTCCATCTATTGGTATAAAACAGACGTAAGCTCATTATGTCTGATAAAGGAGATTTTGAATGTAAATCCAGGCATACTGTCAGGAATGTGGAAGAAACTACTCTCTTTCAGCAAAGTGGCCAGATTTTGCATGATTCAACATCCATGTAGCTTTCAGTAATTTTTTTTTGTTAGGCTTTGTATATAAAACAGATAGCATTTGAACAGCTTTACCGCACCGCTTCTGTTTTGGAAAAAATCATGCTCCTACACACAACCTGACAGACTTCCACTCAAGAGAGTCTACCTATAGTCAGGATGTAAACAGAGCCATCACAAGGACATAGGAACAGATTTTTTCAGAAGCCTGTCATGTCTTGCTCCTCAGTGGCACCCTCATCAGTCAGTGTCTGTAAACAAGTTGTCATATCCAAATTTGAGACAAGCTTACAAAGCAAAAAAACTTGGTGCCTTCTAATTAAAGATATGTATACTGAGATAATTTGCAACTGTTGGGGAAGGCTTGGTGGTGTAATATATAGCTAATCGTTGGTGGCTTGGCGATGTGACAGATGGGAATAGCTTCTTTAAATTATGGAGTTTTTATACTGGTATTTTCAGGAAATGTCAACAGCGTGATTATATTTTCATTAATATTGCCTTTTCTTCTCATTCATTGCTTTTGTTGATAATAATCACTTGTTATCTCTTGTCTCTAACTGTACAATCTATTAATATTTGTATAGGATGCCTCTAAATGGGCCTGGGTAATGACTAGACTCCTAAATATTACCACAATACAATACAGAATATTAGTGCTTACGGAGTATTACAAATTGGATACAGAAATTATTCATATTATAATGATGACTAGCTCACAATGAAGTTAGAAAAAGAAAATGTGAATATCATACAAATTCTGCAAATAATTGCAGAAATTCAGTTAGCTTTCAGATTTAAGAGTCATTTCATTTTTCAGTGCCAGTACTGAAACAATGCCGCTGCAAAATCTGTGGAAATGCCTTGATCAATGTCGTGGGTTAGGGCTGGGCCGGCCACTAACACGGACAGACGCTCTCTAACTGTCGTGGGTTAGAGAGCGTCTGTCCGTGTTAGTGGCCGGCCCAGCCCTAACCCACGACAATCAAGAGTAGGAAGATATGTTGTGTTAAAAATGTTCTTTCTAACAGATCCACAAGCCTGTTCTCTTCTGTTAATTACTGCAGTTTTGTTTCTCTTCTTTTCCAGGAAACAGCTTTTGGGCTCTACAACAAAGATTTACTGTTTAAAACTATGAATATGTCACATTACTATTTCCCTCTAGCTTCTCAACTAAGTACCCCTTGCACAACTCCTCTTTGCAGCCCTGGGCTAGGAAGAGTATTTTATGATGGGATGGGGAAGAGGTCAAAGTATCTTTTTATGACTTTCATGTGGTCTTTTTACTGTAAATTGGAGTAAGTGCCAGTCTGACTCACAGGCAAATGCTGGGAAACAAAACTGGGTGCCCATCCTCAGCCTCTCTTCTGACAGGAAGAAATGAGACACCCTTTCTACTAGTCAGATGCTAGTTCACTGACAGCCATCAAGTGTTTGTACATTTGAGAAACACAGTGAAAAATTTCAAGGGCTGTGAGGTTTGCCTGGACTACAAATTGAAATTGGTTTTTCTGCTGTGGAGATTTTGACATTGTTGTGAATTTTGGAAGCAGAGCCTATCCCTGTCTGTGACTCACAGGTCTGATTTGCCTCCAGAACAGCAAGGCAGAGGCCAAAGACCCATTGTTGGGATCTGTGGACCAGCGCGCTGTGAGGATGGAAAATTTTCAGGTAACAGAAATGTTTTCTTGCTCTTATGCTGTCTTTAAATAAAAATATGATTGCCATTAAATAGAAAGCATTAATTTGAAGTATAGTTCTGTAAAGAAAATGTTAAATGTTCTGTAATACTCCATATAATCCCGATTTTTTCCTCCAATATTTATGGTTTGCGACAAATACAAACGAGAATTAAATCTGTAGGCCCACCATCTTTATATTGCTTTTGAAGTTCCATGTCAATATAACAAGCAAACAAAAACCAATCAAACAAAAAACCTTAAAAACCAACAATGGGGAAACTCTGAAAGGATTATAAATCTCAGAAGCTTGTAGTTGTCATATCAGGAAAAGACCATGAGATCCAAGAGGTTTAAAAAAGTGGCAGTCCATTCTCATTTTACTGCCAGTCATTTTGCTAATCTGAGCTACATAATTGTTTTGCCTTACTGAAAGGAGCCTTTTAACAGACAAGCCAATGTAAATACTCAGACTGGAGACAGCTCTGTTTAATAACAGCAAGCATGTGTATAGAAGTATTTGTTTACCTCTGCTCATTTATGTCAAAATCAATTGTAATTAAACAGGAATCCAACCACAGAAATAGTGCTTTAGCTGATTGTTCTCGTCAGAAGTGTCATATAGCCTGAGTGTTTAGGACATGTCAAAGCAGACCATTATTTTTCTCTTGTAATAAATACCTACTTATAGTCTTTTCAGTTCTTTAGCGAAGGCAAACACCTTTCTCAAATAAAAAACTAAAACACTAGTCACACTGTAGGAATTACTGAAGTTCTGAAAGGCAGACATTAGACATTAGATGCTATTTATTTTCCATCTGTTAGCATACATGTGCATAAAATACAGTGCTTTGTATTTATTCAAGGTATTAAATTGTATAGAATGTAGCTTATTTTATTATTCTAAAACAAGTACTTTTTTTTTAATTGAGTATGTTTGCAGTAGATCAGAGAAATATAAGCTACAGAGGATTTTGCACCTTGTTTCATTATTGCGTGAAATCTAAATAGAAATATTATCAATAACGAACAGAAATTTGCAATAGAATTTTGAAATGAATCTGTCTCCTAGGGAAGTTAATGTGAACTCCCTGCATGCATTTAAAAGCAGATCTTTTTCTTTCTAGTGCGAAACAAGGGTCAGAAAACATGTGTAATGAAGAATAGATCATTTCAAGAGTAAATATAGATCATGTCAGCAGTGTGAACCTGCATGCTTCCAAAAGAAGACAACACAAATTTTGGAATGTGTCCTCCAGTGTACTTTTTATTTGGAGCTGTTAGTTGACAGCCATTCCAATCAACTGAGTCAGCCAGCGAGCCATCCCTGACAAAGATTATTTTTTGCCTTCCATGTTTATAGCAAAGAGGAAAAAAAGCTAATTATGAGAAGTTTGTGTGCGAGTGAAAACTAATGTCTCCTGCTGAAAGTGAAAAATAAAATCAGGTATCTAAAAAATAGTCTAGCGTTTCCTGCAACAATAAAAGAATGACTAAACCTACATTTTAAAATGTTCTGTGTTGTTCATGTACTTATCTAGTCATATTCTCATTTTGCCTACATCAATGAGCATAGGGTAACAAAGATACATCTTTTATATATTTTGTAACTAAAAATGTTTCAGAAAATAATACGCTTGAAGGACCACTTACCAAGTCAGATCTTGTAAATTACAATGATCTGAACTTTGTCTGCCTTTTTTAACTTCAAATACAATTTGATAACATCATTTTTAGGTTTTAGGAGGAATATGACTGTGTAAGTCTAGGTCTAGATTGAGGACTAGGTCTAAGTCTAGAACTCCGACTAGGAATATGTCCAGGCTTGTGTATATGGGTAACCAGATTTTAAATATAAGTGTATATACATATACATAAACATATATGCACATGTGCATGTGCATATATTTAAAGTCTGGTATTTCTTATATAAAGCTTAGACATTTATTATTACATTGTATGGGTTACTTTGATATAGAGCAGGGTGTTCTTCATGTTATAAACATAGTACATTAAATATTTCTTGAAAATGTTTGTATGCAGAGGTTTTATTTACATGGTTTTTTACTTTTAATTTGCTTCTCTGATTTGTATGTGTATGGTAATTTAAATAATAAGGGTCCAGTTAAAGTGGAAAAAATATTGTATTTAATAACTTATTTTGGCTACATGGAACCACTGTCTAAAAAAAAATAATTCTTGAGTTTCTTCTTTGTTATCCGTATGCAAATTTCCTATAATTAGTGAGTGAAACTAAGATATCTCAGTTTTAGCCATTGAAAAGAGCTTGCTATCTAAAGCATTAATTAATTAACTTTATAGTGCAATATATTTAGGGTGAAACCAGTCCCATAATTAATTCTGTTCACAATATTTATGAGGAAAGCATAGGAAAACAGAGATAGCACAATAAAAGTGTCTTTTGCTTTAAGCTTACCACAGAAAGCAGATGTTAAATACAATTCCTCTGGTAATATAGAATAAAATATGCAAGATATGTCTTATTTTGCACCAAAATACATAGCTTGCATTACATTTTGTATGTTGCCAACATAACTGTCGTCCCCATCTTACATTTCTCTCCGCTATCTAGGTGACAGTTGTTTCCAGAGAGCTTGTTTCCTTCTCTTTCTACAGCTGATAATTTAGCAGTTCTATTTTAGTGTATGTCCTCCCCTAAGTGCATGAAGCACTTCTGACTGTTTTCCCTTAAAGCTCTAGAGAGTTAGGAAAACCTCTAGGCTGCTTCTGTTTATTGTACACACTTGCGCTGTTAAGGGTTTATTTTCAACAGGAGGGAGACAAGTATAGAGATAAAGACCGATGTTGCATAGTGTTCTACCAGTACGTCTTGCTGTACAGCATAGTGTATGACCTATTTTACATACATATATTTATGTTTTTACCTTTAAATTGATTCTGTTTTCTCATATAAACTAATTTGGCCCTTGGTGGTGATAGTTCACACGGTGTTTATAGTTTCTGCTGCTGGCACAAAAGTGCCTATTCGATTTTTTTCACTGTCTGCTAGCTGTAGCAGTCAAAATTACAGGCTAACAGTGAGACGGGCAGCTTATAATGTATGATAATCAATACTTAAAATCCGTTTCCTATGATGTGACATAAAAGAGTGGAGTGGAAAGACACAGATTTTCAAGACTAGAGCACCAAGGCTCATGCAATGCAGGCCATTTTCACTTCAAGGTCATTCAGTATTTGTTTCTTCTTTTTTTTTGACTTCATATTTAATTCAGTCACTGTTAGGATACCCAGGGAGCAGAAAAGGAAAGTTAGTCGATAACTGTGACTATGAATACAAGTAAAAACTAGTTTAGCGAATGCAGAAAATGAGAAGTGGAAGGAAGATACGGCATGCAATGTACGTAACATATATATACTGTATGTTATGTATCTCTTTTACTTAGAGATTGCCAGCAAACTTTGTATTTTTATTGGCAGTAATGAATAATGTAAATACTGTGTAAGAGTTATCCTCATACCCAGGATATGCATATGCAAATGCATAAGAGCTATGGTTTTCAAATCTTAGAATGTAAATTGGTTATAAAAAAATTAATGTAATCTTTCTTGAAAATCTCAAAGCATAATTTTTGGCACAGTGCTGAATACCTAGTGTAGTTAACTTATTTCCAGGGGCTGAGAACTGTTCTGATCTTTTAGTCTATTTTTTTTTTCATTTCAATCTCAATTCAGGGAATAATTTAATTATTTTTTTTTAAACCAAATACAGTTCAGTCAAATTTTTGAATGAGATAGTGTCAAAATAAAATTTCTTAGATGTATATCTCGTATACATACATATATATGTTGCCAATGTAGATAGCAAAGAATCATATAAAAATATATGACAGAATCACATTTGTTTAATGTATTTTAAGATAATACAACACAGAACTATTACCTGAAAGGCGGGTAACACCTTCTACACATGGTCTTTCTGTGGTTTGATGAAGTAGGCTATAATGTATTGAAAACTTCCTAACTGTGTCCACTGATGGTCTCCCAGTACACTTTGAGGTCTTGACACATTAAATGGGGTTTGAAAGTTTTACAAGAACTGCTATTTCTTTTTTTTTCCCTGTTTTTTTTTTTTTCTTTTTTTTCCTATGAGAAGGAAAGGAGCAAAGAGAAGTCCTGTTTTGACGGAAAATTGTGAAGAGTTAGAGCAGCAAAGAGTGTCTGACCATTGGTCAGAGCGTTGGTCCATTGATTGTGCAGTTCTGAGCATTATATGGTTGCTTATGTGCAACATTTCGTATTCATCTTTCATTACAAAAGAAACAAAATTGTTCACAAAAACTCATACAAAGGATAGATAAGCTTACTAAATAAAACAGTTGGTTGGAAAACTGATTAATTGCTTAGGGAAAACTTTTAAAGTGCCAGAAAACCTTTACTCAGCACTGTCACGTATTCTATAGAAGAGAAAAATAATTTTAGGTATGGTTAGAGAAAAACCTAAGCAAAACACCTATTATTACTTCTTACTAAACAAGTCCACTTTCAAAACTAGAGACTGAGCTTGCCACAAACTTATTCTGCAGTATTAGCACAAAAACTACAAAACTAATTAATACCAAACACTTGCAAAATCTCAAGTTCTAGAATTAACACTGAAAAGAGTGGGCTTGGGGTATTGTTTTGTTTATTTCTGTTGGATTTCTGTGATAAAACATAATCAAACCTGGCTGATATTAACTACTTCCTGTCTCACGCTAAAGCTTGGAACTTTTTCCTCCAGTGCTCTTGCACCTATGCGCTTTTTCAAACATATTAATTCGGTTTGATTTGTGGAGTTTTATATTTTCCTATTTTTTTTGAGAGAGTAGCAGTTTCACTTGGCTGTTTTAAGTAGCAGCTGTTTGAAGCTGTAGCAGCTCTGTAAAACTAGATACAGAGAACTTTAACAGAGATGAACTAGTGGGTGGAATGTGGTGTATAGCAATGCCATTTATTTGTATTTCTACCTTTTTATTAAGCAATTGCCACCACATATGTTGTCTCTGTGGTTATGCATACCACTGCCATCTCATTCAAATGAAGTCAAACACCACAAACTTAAATCTCTTCCTTAAATGCTTCTCACTTCTGCCCCTGTGTTAGAGTCCCATTGTTGAGATTGTCTTTTACTCTTGCTTGCCATTATGACAATTCTAATTTTTATTGTACTTAGTGTACAATTAAACAGTGGTTTTAGTAACCGACATGCAGCTTACTTCTGATTGGAGTTCACAGAATCATAGAATGGTTTGGATCAGAAAGGATCTGAAAGGATCATCTAGTCCAATCCCTTCGCCATGTGCAGAAATATCTTTCACTAGATCAGGTTGCTCAAAGACCTGAGATAGAAATCTTCCAGTGGAGCATCCACAGCATCTCTGCTAAAGCTGCTCCAATATCTCACCACTATCATATTAAAGTTTATTCTTTAAGTACAATTTAAATCTGCCCTCTTTCAGTTTATGCAGCCCAGGATAAGGTTAGCTTTCTGGGCTGCGAGCACATATTTCTGGCACGTGTCCGATTTTCCATCCACCAGTATCCCCAAGTCCTTCTCCACAGGGCTGCTTTCAATCTATTCATCCTCCAGTCTGTACTGATACTGGTGATTGCCCCACCTATGTTTGGGACCCTGCACTTGACCTTGCTGAACTTCATGAGTTTCACATGGACCACTCCTCAAGCCTGTCGTAGTCCCTCTGGATGGCACCTGTCCCTCAGGCATGTCAACCACACCTCTCAGCCTGATGTGATCTGCAAAGTTGCTGAGGGTGCACTCAATCCCGCTGTGTCATCACTATGTCATCGATATAGATATTTAATAATGATGGTCCCAGTGTGAACCCTTGAGAGACACCGTTCATTACTGGTTCGAGCTTAAACATTGAGCCATTGACTGCAATTCATTGCACATGGTCACACAGCCAATTTCTTATCCATCTAACAGGCCATTAACCAAACCCACATCTCTTTAATTTAGCAGCAAGATCGTTATAGGGGATCATATCAGAGGTCCTACAGACGTCCTCTGTAGCTGTTTTATTGTCCACAAATGCAGTCACTCTATCGTAGAAGGCCACTATAGTAGTCAGGCACAATCTTCTCTTGGTGAAGCCATGCTGGTTGTCTCTAATCACTTCACTGATTTCCATATGTTCGGATATATCTCCCAGGAATATCTGTTCCATGATCTTACCAGGAACAGAGGTGAGGTTGACTCACTTCCATGAATTTTCTATTTAAAGCTTTTCTGCTACATTCTCTGCCTAAAAAAATCAGTGTTTTCTTTTATTTTATGGCTTACACCCTCATTTAAGTTATCAATGTGACATAGCACAATTTTATTGAAATTTAAGTCACATTTTTTCATGTCTTTAGAAAAGTGAACAGTCAAAGCTATTTACACTATTGTATTCTCATAGATCATCTTCAGTGCTTCTTCCATGTCAGGATTCTGCAGTGCAACTGTCTATGAATCCGATGGTGATATTACAAGATTAAAAGAATTTATTTTCTGATTTAACAATATGACAATCACATACTTTTTTCCTATCTTTGGGTCAACAAATTTGTTCTACTTTTATGAAAACCTGCTATGTAGGCTTCTCTGTGTGATTCATGCTTACATTTAAAGTTATTCGCATAGAATAACTAGAATCTCAGGCATTTTTAAAATACAAAATTCCTCAAATAAAATGAATATTTGAACCCATCTCTTCATTTTGTGGAAGAAAATTCTTAATAGCTAGAGACTTGTATATAGCTGATTGAAACCCGGAGATGATAAAAGGATTTGTTCTGTCAGTATTGACTAGAGAGTACTGAGAAGGAGAAGAAAAAGAAAACAACTTGGAGTTGTGTTTTTCTAAAAAAACAGATTTAAGTGGCATTTCTGGAATTTTCTTTCTCCCTAACATTGTATTAAAGTGATTTGTGCAATTATAAAGTGATAAATAGTGGCCTAAATGTACACTATTACTATAAAATGACAGACAAGCTAAGGTTTTAAAAGCAGAAAGTTTCTTTGAATTGTAAAATACAAAGTATCAAAATGTAGGTTCTAAAAATGCAGTGAATAAAAAAAATGCTATTTAACGACATTCTTTGAAAGAAATAACAATATAGGAATCCTATCTGAAAACATTATCAGTTCAAATAGTATGTCACAGTTTGTCATTCTTCCAAATTGTATGTATTGAACCAATCCATTTTCACTTACTTACACCAAAACAAAAGAAGGGGAAAACTGATTACAAGATCCATATTCATGTCTAATAAAATTGCAATATGCACTTTTTGACAAGTTTATATTTAATGCATACTGATGGAAAATTCCAGGTTTCTGTTCTCAGCAGGAAAAGTAGAATTTTTAAGAAAATGTTTTTTTTTTATTTTGTGACTGTCACACAACATAATAATTATATGTGAAATGGAGGTGACAAAAAAAGAAAAGCCAGCTTGCTGATTTTTATGAAGTGTTTGTATTTCCAGAAAGGCAGTCATTGTTCCGTCATTTGATTTGGAAAAATTAATCCTGATAATGCCTTTTGAGTTCCTTAAGTACTATTCACTCTTTTCTAGGATGTGTTTTACAGAACAAAGCCTAACAGATTTCTACAGCAGATTAGTTTACAGATGATGCTCAATTCCACTGAGAATGATTCTCTAATGACCCCTTTATACTTTCACTGGGCTGTGTGAATGCTTTAATATGTAGAGAACAGAGTTAAATAAATCTATTGTCTCAACTAACAGGTTTATGCAGTCCTTCTGAAATATTTTAATTATAGCTTTTGCTTTTTCTCCATAATTAAGAAACCAGATGTCAAGTAAGCCCATCACGTGTTGATCATAGTCTATCCATTAGTTTAAAGAGATCCACTTATAATTAGATTTCTTCTCTTTCTCCTTTATTTTACAGAGCAAGAAGAATGTGTTAACTGCACAGATGAATGCAGAGTGCTTGGTCATTCTGACAGGTGTTGGATGCCACAGTTCCCTGCAGCCAGTCAGGCTGAGAATGCAGATTATCGCACAAATCTCTTTGTACCCACAGTTGAAGCTAATGTTGAGACTGAGACATATGAAACTGTGAATCCCACCGGGAAAAAGACTTTTTGTACATTTGGGAAAGACAAGAGAGAGCACACTATTCTCATTGCCAATGTTAAACCTTACTTAAAAGCCAAACGTGCCCTGAGTCCTCTGCTTCAGGAGGTTCCCTCAGCATCGAGCAGCCCAACCAAGACATGCATTGAGCCTTGCACCTCAACAAAAGGACCACTGGATGGTTGTGAAGTGAAATCAGGAGCCTTGGCTGAACCAAGCAGCCAGTACTTGTCAACTGACAGTCAGTACCTATCGCCTAGTAAACAGTCAAAAGACACTCCCTTCATTGCACCAGATCAGATGTCTAGGGCCTTTGCAGATGTGCATTCCCGAGTGAGCCGAGACTCGAGTGAGATGGACTCTGTTCTGGAGCAGTTAGATCGTTCAGCCCGGGATCTAGGCAGGGAGTCGGTGGATGCCGAGGAAGTTGTGAGAGAAATAGACAAGCTCTTGCAGGACTGTCGGGGAAACGACCCTGTGACCGTCAGAAAGTGAGGGGGAAAATAAGGACAGGTTGCCAGTTACGTTCCTCTTCTGCTGATTAAAAGTAAATAAATAACTCAATCCCCTGGTGGTAACAGATTTACAGAAATGAAGGAAGACCAATGCTGCTTTAAGGCTTTTAGTGAACATCTGAAGTGCCCACAAGTATGTTCTTTTCACTGCTCTTTCTTTTTGACAGGTAACACTGGTTTCATTTTGGCCAAACTTTCATTAGGACAGAGTCAAGTACACTAAGAACAAAATGAAAGAAGGAAAGACGGTGCCATTTTGACAATCTGATAGGAAGGTGTGAGTAAGGAGGAATGGAAGTACGTCTGATACTTTAAGACTGTCCTCAATAGCTGATGCTGACTTTACTGTTTACGCATAAACCCCAAGAAAAACAGGGTTGAATAATTCTTATCCGTGGTGGATTTCCAGCAGTCACCACAGGCTTCTACTGAAAGTCCTAAAAAGAGTTCTTGTAGTAGTCCAAGCGACACCAAACATTAACATTCGTTTGTGGTAAACATTTATGTGCAAAGTTATCTGCCACAAATATGGAAGAAAAAAAAAAGAACAAGATAACAAGAAATCCCATTCCAGATCATTATTCAAAAAAACATATTCTGATCATTAGTAAAACACTTCATATCATATTAAGGTTAAATGTAAAATGATATAGTCCATCTTGTCCTGCACACACATAAAGTAATTCACTTGATAAAAAAGAAAAAAAAAGATTTTAATATCTATTTAGCATTTTAGTGTCCAACAAAGCTATAAATAGTTAGCAGTAAGTTTTAAAAAAAAAAAACTGAAGAAAAATAGAGTTGGAAAAAAAATTTACCTTCAAGGGTAATACACAAAAGAAATTAACATTATTAACACTTTTTTTTATTCATTTGTGGACACTAAAATAGCTCAGGAAAGTGAAAATGTCTTAGACATCCACAAAAAAATCACATGATCATTTAAATGTGCAAATGTAAGAAGATTCAGTGTGTTTACATCAAATGACATATTTTTATTGATTTATTGCAGATTCAGTGCATATGAGCCAAATTGTTGAGTGTATAAGAGCTATATTGTGTATTTTATTAAATTAATATATAGTTGTGTTGCAAAAATATTTGGGCTTATATTGTAAATGGCAAGTGTTGCCTCGGTAGCTGTCGAACTCTATGAGTTTTGTTTTTTCCTGCTTCCTTTTCCCCATGGATTGTGGGAAGCAGCGCCTCAGAGCAAAGTCTCTTGTTTAATGTATGGTCTACGAAGTACTGCAGTACATAATCTGTTCAAAATGTGTTTGAGTGAGCTGATGGAGCTAACTGAACGGCCTACGAATACATCCATCAGTCACGGTTATGTGCAAGTCCTTGTAGAAGCTTCTATTGCAAATCCACATTTAACAGAAAAAATTACACTCGAGCCAACATCTGGAACCTCTTTGGTTTTGTTTTTTTTCTTCCAAACTCATGCAGCCAGCCTGGTTAATGTAGGATATTTGATTACTTCTTAAGAGATGCCACCATTTTCAAAGTTTTGCTATTAAGTTCATAGAGCTGAAAAATAAGTCAGTGCCAATGTGGCATGGGCAGTATTTTCATCTGATTCTTTAGAATGTGCAATTGCTTATGGCAGTTCTAGATATACACTACTTACTTTGAGTGGTGTTTTTAGGGTGGTTTTCACTTGTTCCAAAAAGTATTTGCAAAGTAATTTGGGATACAATTTCTACTTTTATTATTTTTTCTAAAGGTGTTTTTATTGCATTTGAAAAAAAGCAAAATTGCCTTCATATGAAGTTAAAAAATAGCCCACATTCAAAAAGAACTTGCACAGAATGTTAAGAAGCAGAAGAATAAGAAGTTTAGCTCAGGATTTGTCCCTTATATACTTCAGGTACTCTGTTGGAAATACCACTATGGCACATTGTTTAAAAATGATGTATTGGATTTATTAAATTTATTCTTTACTATATAAACATGTATAAAAGAGGTTGGCAATCTGAATTCCCAAAAAGCCATAGTTTTCATCAGCTCAAGAACGAAAGCTGACCCAACAGCCTGTTTTGATGTTGGGATTGCTGCTAAACGGTGATTTTAAATAGTCAGTCCTACAATGAATTGTCTTTGGGAGACAACCATTTTGACAGTTTGCTTTTAGCTCCTCCTATTAAAGAAGTCTACAATTACATGTAAAAAAAAAAAGGATCTTGTACATGTTTTGTCAAGCTGCTCTCCATGTTTTGGACAATTTATGTATCTAAAATGTGGTGTTGTCTGTGTTATATAATTTTTAATATTTTTTTTTGGCCAGGAGACCCAAGACTGGTTTTGCTTGATAGCTTGATAGCTTGAAATTCCATAGTGGAGAGGATTTCTTATTGTTTGATCAGTCTCTTATACGTATTTCCGTGGTGCCCATCACTTCAGTGTCTGTGCACCAAGTCTTTAGCTCTGCCAGTGAGATCCATTATTCAGCAAAATCTAAACCAGTATGTAAATGCAGTCAAGTGATGGAGATTTGTGTATTTTATAAATGATTTTAACACTGAGTAACCAATTGTACAATTCATTGTATGTTTCTGAAGACATAAAACCACAACATTCTGAGAAAGGGCTGTGCCAATGTAAGAGGAATTTACCTTAAGGCTCTCTGTCACTAGTGATTTACTAGCTTTAGCTGTTTAACACATTATCTGTATTTAGTAGTGATTATTTATTTACCACTCTGAGGTAATTCAGGATTCATGACTCACAGCTTTATAGAAGAGTTTAGGAAATCTTGCTTTTATTTAATTTGGCTGACAACTGCCTTGTGTTGTAGGTCTCTGGCATACTGCTTCCAGTAAGGATATTCCAGGTTCAAAAATCCGTTTCACAATTTAGGATGGATATAAAATGAACCAATAAACCAGAAGATCTTATACAATGCAAAGTTTGCTGGTTCAGTCAAAATTAACATGACTGCACGAGCGAAGTACTACACACAAAAGAATTTTAAAAGTATTTTTTTCTCCATGGTATTTCTATCACCACTAGAGAAAGAGGCAGCAAAGAAAGATAAAGTTTATGAGTTATTTTTCTCATTCCTTTACATGCATGTTTTATAAGACAGAAAGAAAATATCTGCCACATGATTGTAAAGAGAATGATGGAGTTAAGGGAGGCAAGTAACTAACAAAATTGTACTGTACACTGTGAATAGTGAATAAGACATTCTATATATTTTTCTTTTTTTTTTTCTTTTCTTTTTTTTTTTTTTTTTTGGTAATGAAAGCCAGCAACTGGGAGTTCCTTAAACAATTGGCCAATCCAATCAGGACTCAAAAATCAAACTTTTTTTTTCCTTGGTGTATTTATCAGGAAAGAGTTTCTCCTGAACTCTGATTTGCCATTTAAGAATACAGGTTTCCCAGATCAAGTTGCTCCTAGAAGTCAAACATTGCTCACAGACGAGCAAGATATATCATTTGAAGAAACTTTCAAGCTGCTTTCTGTCCAATGGAAGGGAAATTGCTGAGGTCAAGAAGGAGTCTGAAGCCTAGCATAACATACACCCACTCATTATTGTTTGATTACTTCCTTTGGACATCAGGCAGTGATTATTATTGCATTAATTCAAACGGGAGTTTTGGCTATCAAGATTTGTTGATTTGAAGTGTAATTGAATGAAACCTGATTAAGGTTTTTTGCCTTCTCTGGCCCAATTGTGATACAGGTTGGCATCCGCATTTATCAGCCCCTGTCTCCCCATATGGCTCAAAGTTGCACCAATGACTGGTGAATGACACAAAAACCAAACAAAAGCAGCATACATTGTATGGATTATCTCAACCGCTATTGTTTAATGGCTGTGTTTAATGTGACCTATCTGGAAAATGAGGACTACGAATAAAAAGCAATTACTAATAGTGGTGTTGCCTGCTTTTGCATTCATTAACACAGAAGAAATGTGTTAAACACTGCATACCACAGGGAGCCTGATGGTAATTGCTTTGGAAAAGCAACTTGTGGCAATGCGGCTGTTACAGCTAGTTATTGGTTTACCAAAAAAAAAAAAAAAAAGACAGTTCCTGCTTCATTTATTAGAAATGTGTAACCGTTTTCTCTCAACAGGAAGGTGGTGAAGAGTTTTCAACAAGCTGGGTAGGTTTATCTTTTAAGTAGATGATGTGCTGAATCCCTACAGGCTGTTACTTGCTCATGAAACATGGAGCTGAGTGAAGGGAAGTTGGGTTTGATACAGTGGTGTGAGTTCACCAAAAGCATTATAAATGGGGATACGAGTTCTCAAAGACTGTCAGCTCAACATGAAAGGTTAAAACACTGCCTGAGTACATAAGTAGAGAAAAAAATCTTAAGAATCCAAAAGGTTTGTTTTTTTGTTATTTTTGTTTCCTTTGTTGTGTTTTTTGTTGTTTTTATTAAAAAAAATACACAAAAACATGTCTTTCTTAAGAGCCTGAGTAATGGAGGTAAATAATTTTATTCATCTTGCTGTAAACAACTTGACAAAATGCTGAGGAAAAATATGACTAATTTCTGTGCCTGATATTTTTGAGTTTTAATTTAACACTTTCAGCACTCTCTTTTTGTGTTTTTTGTTCTGTCTGAACATCACGATCAATCCCTCAGAATATATGTCCCTTTATCTCTGCTCCTGTGTGGTTGTAGCAATGACATAACACATAGCATAAAACCTCCACTCCAGGTTTTTTTGGTATTTTGGAGAGTTTGGTTTATTTGTGTTTTTCGTATTTTTTCTTATTTTCTTTTTTTTTAAAAAAATAATTGTTAAATAAATAGGTGTTGCTTTTGACAGTTAAATAGAACTTTAGTTTGTTCAGAATACTACAGGTGTTATGAAGATATGTGTTAGTCCTGCAGGCAGGATTACCTTTTAACCACTGCATGTTTTCTGCAAGTCTCTTTGCCAGAAGAAAAACCAACTTGTATCTACTTGGCTGGCTATCCTAAGCACAGAACAACCTCCCCAACTCCCTTGTTTTCTTCCCTTTTTCCTGCTACATATATTTGCCTTTCTACAGACTGAATTCCAAAGTCTATCAAGCCACTGCCTGTACAGAGTCCTGTGAGGATGTTGCTTATGCTGCTGAGGGCCTCTAGACGTGGGATGTTACTCACTGTCTTCAACTGTGTGTAATGTAGAGCTTGGCTGGATCCACAGTATATGTAGAACAAGTCATAAACCATCCTGGCTTTTCTTTGCCCAGAATACAGAGTCATTGATTTCTCATTTGGAAAGTGGCCAGTCTGTCAAACAGAGATTCTTAGATCTCCTTTAAGCCAACCACATTTAACTGCTTCGGGGTGTTCACTCATGGGATAAATACCCTATCCTTATCCTTTATTGAGTCTAAGCCATGAAAGCAGCTGAAAGCTTATTTTTTCAGTTAGTAATGTTTCCCTAAAAAATGAAATTTCTCCAGCAGAAAGAAGGGACATCTCACTGTTGCATATGTAGCTTGATTTGTGAAAGGTCACCTTAGTATCAGTAGTGCATGCAGAAATGGAACAGGGAATTAATGAGCCATATAAGAATTTTCTGAGATGTATATTCCATAATGCATATGTTATGATTCAGGGAATAGAGCACAGTGTCTTGCTTTATTTATTGCTGACAGTTCCCGATAGTGCCTGGCTCAAAAAACCATCTAGTTCAAGTTTTGAGGAAATATTTTATTTCTGATGGAGAAACCAATTCCTTTTCAATACTTTTTTCCCCAAAAATATGTAGACCTGTTACTAGTTTTAAAAATTAAGATAAGGTTCTCACATGGTTCTCCCTTCCAGGTTCTTTGTTTGGACAAGACTCCAAAATGCACATAAACATTTTGCAATTTATCTTGGTAAGAAACAATAACATAGACATGACTTGAAACATAGATTACTGGACAATAGATTTGGATTTTGATCTACTGAGAAATGGAATAATTAAAATTCAATTTCTGAAAATGTATTTAATGCCTTGAACACTAACTCTGTGGAATTCTTATTAAGGTGCACCTATTGAACTGCTGTCAGAGAACTGAGGCGTGAGTCAATCACTTATCCTCAACTCTTCCCAAGTCAAAAGCAACATTGAAGTTTCATCTGGAAATCATTGGATTACTAGTGCAGTACAGAAAACATATTTGTAATATGTTTGAAAGAAGAAATGCTCCTTAACAAACTTACAATTACATTTTGTAATAGTTGCAAATTTTCCATCATTTTAGGGGAAATCGCATATCGAACTCTTCTCGATGATTTGATTTGAAAGTGATAAAAGATGGATTACTGTGGTGGCAGCAACATTAAAATGGAAACATCGTATCTGTCTAACAATCAGAAAATGACATTCATCTATTTCTGTTATTACTGTCTTCAGGAAAATGTTCCATCCATTTTTTTTTTAATTCTTTTACAACAGCCATCTTTTTTGATGTTACATGTTATGGTTTCTACAGGTGATCCTTTAATTAGTCATCATTTCCTCCTTTTCACACATCCATTTAAAACACTTTTTCCAATTAAAACACTTTATATTTTTGTGAACAAATTTCTTCACTGGTGGTTGAGTATCTAGTTGTTGAGTTGTTGAGAGGAATATCACACTTAGTAAACCAGTCAACTCTAAATTAGTATATTTTCTTTATAACTAAATATATTGCTATCTCATCTTTAGTCAAAATTATTTTAGATTTTTTTTAACTGAAATTATGAGAAAAAAAATCATCTAATATGTATATTATGGGTAACTAACTAATGCATTGAATATCTTTTAACTCTAATATGGCTCATAACAATGTATTTCATTATGAGCACATGTTTAGGGACTGTCTTAAACCACGTGAGAAACCATATTTATTCTGAATACCCTTTGAGTTTCTATGCTTAAAGCTGTGTTGGCTATACAAATGATTTTCTAATCCCTTGTGTCTCGTTCTAAATTGAGAACAAAATGACTAGAAGCCACTGCCATATAATTTAATAAGGATTTGTAGAACACCAAGTGAATATATCAAATAGAACACAGAAGAATACACCTGAAACTATTTTAATAGCATTATGGTACTACTGTGCTCTAAGAGATTTAGAATAGAGATTGGAAACTGTTAATAACCTTTATCACTGACCACAGGATAAGCTTCTTAAAAACATTGAGGCTTTGCCTCAGTTCAAAACCTGCCATAGTGGAAAGCTCCAAAAGAAGAGTGCTGTCCAGATTCTGGGCTACTTTCATGCTGTCTTCTTCTAGAAGAGACTCCCGAAGTTGGTAATTATGTTTCCATAACAACTTTTACACTTTCGTACACCAGTTTAAGTTCCTTGGTATACTACAACTCTCTGTCACTCAGCATTTCAATGCTACCTTAGGAGACTGTGTAATTGACTTGGTTAGGAATGCAGTGTGGATAGAAAGTGTATTTACTTAGTTGACTTATTCTTTTTGCACATGTTAAAGAAGTCACAGTGATCATTTAAAAGGAGAAGGACAATTACCTTTAGGAAAAGTAACAGGCTTTGAAAAGTAATCTCCAGAACCCAAAAGAAAAAAAAAAAACCAAAACAAATCAACAAAAAAACCTGCAATGAAAAAAAACAACAGAAAAAAAATAAAGTGAAAGAAAAGTGGCAAATAGAATCTTGTTCACACTTTGTCCTCCACAACTCACTTGAGTAACAATGTTGATGACTACAAATGCACTACCTTTCTTTTCTAAATACACCTGCTCTACTGAACTAAGAGAGGGTAATGGAAGATGTAGAAACCTAGGTAAAGTCTATAGAATACCATTGAATACATTAAGCGCTTTAATTTCCAAAGAAATAATCTTTTTTACAGAAATCTAGTTTCCAGTACTTATTAATAATCTGCTCTGGACTTCTAAGATATAAAACCAAATTGACTGCAAAAGTTATTGTTGTTGGGTCAGAAATCAAGACAGATGAAGAAAGAGAATATGGAGCTTTGGGCAGACTCTTAGTTCCTATTACTTCTTATCCTTTAGCTGAGTTGAAATGTCAGGGAACCACCACATTACTGCCACAGTAGGAGAAGTAGGAGCAATTGGAGGGCATCTGAATCGAGTGCTCTTGTTAAAAAAAAACTTTCATGGAGGTTTGCCAAGCCTGCTGTGGGATCAACACGTAAAGCTGAGACAGCTCTGCTGATAACAGATAATTCCTCTAGTCTGAGGTTCTGTTCACATCACCTTCCGCCTGGAAGGAATTCAAGCTTCTATGAGGTATGACAATGCTCAACTGCCACCAGGTGCTGCTGCCAAATCTTGAATGCCATAGCTTCTTGTAAGTGGGTGCCAGCTCTCCTCATTCACTTTATTTCCTTCATCCTGAGTATTTGTAAGGCATACTAGAAAATGCAAGTCCACATTTCCAAGCCTTGAAGGGTGGTCTGGAGAAAGACCAACTCTTGTTCAATGCATGTGTTGGCTAGCACAGAACGCATTTTTGCAGCCAGATAAAACTCGGTTAGAATTGGATTTGAAGAACCACTTGTTTGTTCTGTTTGACAATTTCTTTAATTATTATTCTTGTGTCATTTCATAAACAAGCCAGAAAATATTTAACATCAATGAAGCTAAAAGCATGCTCATTTTTAAGAGCAACATAAATATTAATCCCAGTCACCAGTCCAGACTGAGGATTTTATTTGGCATAACATGCACAACTATGTAACTATTATGCAAAAATGGAATTTGATATGAGATGTAATTAATATACTATATTACCACCCAACTCAAAGCACCTTGCTAAGCATCCTTAGCTTTAAAGAATGCATCAGAGTGGTGGTAAAATGTGTACTAGACTCAGTAAAGCACATCAGCATCCTTAGGTTATCTCTTCTAGTGGTGACTGACTTTACAATCTGCAACATGTGTTACAGACTTGTTGGATTTTATTTGTGCTGGAATCTTGCTATTAAAAAAAAAAAAAAAGCAGTATAATCACTGATTTACTACCACTGCTTAATCTAATTCAGTTCTTAATAGTCCATTTGCATAGCAGAATTTGCATTTTATTTCACAGAAAATGTTATGACTCCACCTGCTTTAGTTCACATGATGCATCAGAAAGCGGAAATAATGGTACAAGCAAAGGAGTGACAAATCACTTACCTTTACTAAAACTTATTAAATATTGAAGGGAGTACATGTGTACCATCTTTGCTGGTGAACCAGAATTGCATCAACACCCCCACCTCAGTTCAGCTCCCAGTTTTCATTTTATTGGGTTTCTGAAGCTCAGATGAATCGCAGAATCACAGAATGAAGTAATTTTCAACTGTGCTGCTGTCACATGCTACTATCCTCGTAAAATTTTATTCATTGTGAAGACTGTGACAGAGAGTGTGCAAAGATATTTGCAGGCATATATTGCCTTATCAAAGTGTAACATCACTAAACATAACTATCTTCCTATTGACTTGGATGTAATCCAGACACTAGAGAACACAGACAAATTACAAGTTATTTCACCCTGCCCACAGAGAGGTGATCAAAATAATAACAAATTAAGGGTATTTTTTGACTGACAGTTTTTAAGTATTTCATTATATTTTTGCACTTCCTTCAAGGTTCAAATCCTATGGGTGACAGCTGTCATTTTAAAGGTGACTCATTACATTCATTTACAGGGTCCCCTAACAGATGGAAAGGTCTTTGTTTCCTGGGGAACGCTGACAGGTTATGATTTGCAGAGCTTTTAATCATTTTAACAAAACTTATACACATCTGTCAATTACTCTATTCAGTGATGTTAATAATACAGCAATTGGAGAATGACAAAGAATACTTTACTTGAAACTACAACTTTTCCATCAAGACTGGGAAAGTGGAACAAAAATATTTTTGAAGAGCTGTTTTCTTCCAGAGAAAGGAGTATAAGTACCAGTATTTGTAATAACAGTAAAATTTTATTTTCATGGTACCTGTCCACAGAGCTTTTTTCCTCTCCTTACAAGCTACAGCAAAGTTATAAATCATTAAAACATACAACAGATAAAACATGACAAGCTGGAATCACATGAATAATTAAAACCAAAGTCACTGTGCAGAACTGATAATTTTGGTCAGGTACAGAATAAGGGCCTTCACTGCGGTGCTTTTTCTGGTCCTGATAGCAAGCACTTCAAGGTCCCAAGGCTTCAGAATCGAGACAGCAGATGTGGTGGCTCTGCCTCATGACTAAAACACAGCTCATTTATTCATTATAGACCTGAGGCCACACTCCCCTTACATAAACCAGATATTTATTTGCAATGATGTTACAGGACAGCCATACAAGTTACACAGTCTTTACAGAGCAGTGACACTGGGCTTCTTTTTGAGATAATAATGTTCAGTATAGCAGAAATCTGAGCACCTAAATGAAAATCTTTCAGTAAATAACTATAAATTGTTTTAAATAAAAATGTTTTAACATCTTATACTTTTATTTCCTTTTAGAATTTGAGGTTAGTTTGTGGGGGGGGGTGTTAAATTTTATTTATTCTAGTACCTACTACAAAAACTGATATAGTAGTGATCCTTTGTAATGCAAGAACAGTTTAACCACACTTTACTATCAGAATCTTTCAAAGAAATCCCATTTTTAAGATCTTTCAGTAGAAGATATTTCTGTCATCAAGCAGTACTATTTAATATCATTACAATAGAATTAGAAGACCTCAGAGACAGAGTGACAGCTTCTTTTTAAATACTACTGATACATAGTGAAATAAGTTGTATTAGATACATAATACAGAAATAAAGCAAAACAAAGCAAGCAAAACAAAACAATCCAATGTTTTGGACAGAAAAAAACTTATTATCTCCAGACCAGTCACAGCTGGTGTAGTAAGACTGGGAATTTGTAGGCTGCAGTCTGCACAGACAGTATGTGCTGGAGCCAGGAATTTAACTTGCATTTCCCTAAAAGTCTAATCCAGACCTTGAACTACTACAACCATCTTTTCATATTCTTCTGGAAGCTCAGACAGGTTACGGATCAGAAAGGTAGATATTAGATTTTAATCATGTTCCAGAACAGTTTAACCCTGGCCTTAACCTCTTCTGTATAATTTCTCTGTTAGTCTTCCAGTGGCAAAATAGCCAGGAAAGGTATTTCCCAACATTTGCTGTTGTGATAGTGTTGAGTCATAGGCTGGACTTGATGATCTCAGAGGTCTTTTCCAGTCTCAACAATTCTGTGATTCTGTGATTTTCTTAGGGGCTTTAGACTTCTAGTGTCCTTGACATCTCTGTATATATTTTCTTGGAAAGAGTATGGACTACATTCAAATACTGTTCTGTAAAGTAAAACAAGTGGCAGTTGGCACCATACAGTTTTGTTATAATGAAAACATGAGGTGGTTGCCATTACACAGTCCTGCACTAATGAGAACAGTAGGAGTCCGGCATTACAATGGTCTAATGAAAACAGGAAATGGCTGGCATTAGGTTGGTATAATGAAAACAGGAGGTGGCTGTCATTACACTTATACAATAAATAAATTAAGATTTCTGGCCCTACCAATCTCATCTACATTATATATGAGTCCAGTGTGAAAGAGAGAGGGTTATGCAAAGTCAGAACTGGTGACAGTATAGAGTATTCTTTGTTGCAACACTGTGGAAGCAGAGGAGTGTCATTTTCTTCTAATTTTTTATTTCTTTTTGGTGGTTATACATCAGTGAAATTGGGCTATGGTTTTAAAGATTGATACAAAATCTATACAGACTCTTCTTTTTATTTAAAAAATAATCAAAAGCAGTATATTTTCTGGCGCAGTCCTGCTAGAGTGTGAAGGGCTAGAAGTAGGTTATTGAATCTGAAATTCAATATGATAGGATTTTCTTAATTAGCCTCCTACTTATCCCTTCCAAATTTGGGCTAGACATCCAATGGTCAAAATTATTTTGGTGTGTTCCATGTAATGTAGAGAAAGAGACCAAGAAGAAAAAAACACATGCCGAGTTAGAACAAAAAAAACAGAAAAAAAGTTAAGCACTAAATCAATCATTCAGCTAATGATCTTTCTTCTAGCAACGGAAGGTTCAGGTGGTTTTATTCCTTGTTTTTCAAGCTAACCTCTCTAGTTGAGCCTTTTTAATTATTACTGCACAAGAGGGTCTTCTGTCTATCTCTTAGACAATAAATACACAACCATCTTCCCTTTCATTGTGACTTTTAAAGCCATCAGAAACTGATTGATTCTTGCTCTCCTTAATCTGGCTGAATTCACCATCAAGTTCATACAGTTCAAGGCCAGTGCATTAAGACACTGCATCAATCCACTCTTACAGTACCTTTCAGACTCTAAATGTTCAAGCTCAACCACATCAATTCTGGGCATTTGCCGTCGAAACTAGGAGACAGAAAGAAGCAAGGAAATGTTTGGAGTATGATTTTTCAAAGCAGTAATTAGTGCGCCGGAATGTTCCAGCATAAAATTCTGTGCTTCCTGCAGCCTGGTATTCTGCCGATAGCTTTGGTTTCTACGCTCAGATTGCAGTGGAAATATTCAAGTCAGGTAGCTCTGAATGAAACAGTAATGTGATGCAAATAAGGAACAGATAATCAAATCAAACTTTCTAATCGAGTTTTGCTGTGCTGACTCCCTTATTTCTCTCTAGCCTGCAGTTTGCATGTTGTTTTACAACACTGCAGAATTAGCTTAAAGAGTAAATACTTGTGAGTTTATAGAATCTTGTCATGTCTCACATATACTGAAAAACGAATGAAGGAAAATAATCTTCCTGTGTCGCCTCTGTTATTACTTTAATCTCTTTGCGTCTTTGGTGTGGTACAGATTGAATCCTTTGGAAAGAGGGGAGTAGGAGATGAAGAAGAAACCAGAGGGGTAAAACAGGGTGAGTGCTGTTAACAAATTTTTCGTTTCCTTTTCTTTCGTGTTATTTCTGCATCAAGCAACTGAAGTAAAAAAAAAATAAAATATAGTCATACCTTACGGACCAGATTTTAAACTAAGATGTATGGCACTGGAAGCAGCATATGCCTTAGAAAATCTGCTGTTGTGCGTTGTGTGTGCAAACCACAGACGTGGCTTAATCGAGATAGGAGGCGACACGTGCCGTGCATCTGAGATTAGTGTCTGGCCCTCAGCCACTAATGCTGGCATCCTGGGAACCGACTCAGTCCTCTGCCAAACTTCTGCTGGGATTTGGATTCACTGAATCCGACTCACAGTCTTTAATCCCCCAAAGCAGTATCTCTTTGAATAGTGGAGCTTGCAAAACATCCAGGTGGTGGTCTAGCCATGACAGTGCCTGCATAAACTCAAGAAGCAGCATACTCTGCTTAAGAGTTCTGCTGCCCACAAAGCTTCTAACTCTCTACTGTGCAACTCTTAATGTGAGATCGCAACCCTCTTCTTTTTCTCGTGTTCCTTATACTGCAGAGACAATAGTTATATCATCCATCGCATAAACCTTGCAATATTTTTAAATATTTGAGATCTTACAAATGTCGTATGCTATAAATCTCCTTGATCGGTCTCATCATTCCATAAGCAATATTTTCCATTAGCTTTGCAATAAAATGGCATTTTGCCCTATTTTCAAACTAACAAATTTTGTCAGGGTTGTCATCTTTATTACATTACCAAATATATCCGTCAATGCCACCTGGTGTAATTGAGTCTTGTTATATGATTCAGATAGTTACTTAAACTGGAGTTTTCAAAGTCAAATTTTTTGGCAGAAAGAATATTGTTTTAATGTAATTTTAGATAAATAGGTAGTGTATCTCTGTAACGACTAGTCTTGATTAAAGATAATGAATTGACCTCTCCACGTATAATATTCAAGATCATCTATAATTGTGTTGTACTGGAAAAAGCTGTATAAAAGCCATTTGATTATGCTTCCATTTCATGCTGCATACCAAAACTAGCACCTGACACTCACAGTAGAACATGACTGAGTGTGACAGTGAAGTCCCTATAGAGGTCAAGCTTTTTAAGTTTCTTTAAATAATAATAGGGAATATGGTCCCTTCTGGGTTTCTAAGCAAGCAAGGAAAATGGCATCATGAAAAGGTGCCTGTCTTTTAATGGAATGCAGAAATTAAAATTTAAAATCTAGCAACACACACAAACAAGGAGAAGAATCATGGAAGGTAAAAGATTTAAAACTGAGCCCCGCGGATTCAGCTAAATGACATTCTGAGCATCTTTTTTCCTAGATGTATTTACTTACAACAAAGGAGTAATTTTATATTATTTCACAGCTAATCAAAAGTTTTCCCTTTGCAAGTTCATCTCTAATCTCATTTTGGACAGTACATTAAATTAAAAATATTGAAATGACATCTAGACATTATTTATTTCCCTGTGTTTTTTTTTTGCTTATGTTTGCAGATTGAAGAAATACTTGTAAAATCTAGCTAAATATTTAGAATGCCCTTATCAAAATATAAAGACTGGATTTTAGTCAGAACTTCTGCATAACAAAACACTTCCTATCTTTTTCCATGTTACTATTTCAATTTAATTTGTAAAGTATTCTCACACATTGCATTCTTATAACTTTCTTGCCATTCCCATGCCGGATACAATACAAGATTACTTACTTTATCTATAATTTATTTAATAATAGACATTGAAAGTTTGTAAACTATGTTACCATGAGAGCTTCACAGCTTAGATTTGGCCTGAATTGTCAGTGTACATAAAAACTATTTTGCTACAGGATGTAGTTGTGCCAGATCCAATCAACTAAGTGGAGCTCACCCTAGCCAATTCCTGGGACATCTCCAAGGAAAACATAGTGAGATCTACTAAGTAAACTGGATTGTTTAATAGGTGATACTGTCCTTTTCTCCTAAGCCGACATTACACTAATCAATATTAATCTAAATTATTTCACCTGGTAAGTTCCTAGACTTTTCAGAGCTTATGGCAGGAACTCTGCTCTCATTCTCCTCTTTCTTAGCCTATAATAAATTTAAAATTTAGTATTAAGTTTAAAGGGATTGTTCCCAAATATTTTGTCACCTGGGTATTCCGTTCATTACATGGCTGCAGAGGTAGCAGAAACTGAAACTGGTGCTCGAGGTGGGCTCGTCCAAAACCACATTTCTGTGGTGGAAGCTAAGAAACATTTTCTTTTTTTTTTCTTTTTTTTTTTTTTTTTAATTGAAGGTAAAAACCATGACATTGATTATCAATGGCTTGGTGCCAGCTCATGCAGGTAAACTCTGTTGGGGATTTTTTGACCAGACGTCAGTTTGGATTATTATTTTAGCCACAGAAAGATTTTACATCCTCAGAAAAAAGTTGTAAATGCACTAATATAGTTTTTTTAAAAAAAAAAGTCAAATAGTCAAATAGTTGAATACAGAACTATATCATAGAATCAATATCATAGAATATCAAATCATAGAAAATTTTATCATATCATAGACTATCATATCATAGAAATTTTTTTCACAGTGAGGGTGACAGGGCACTGGAACAGGCTGCCCAGGGAGGTTGTGGAGTCTCCTTCTCTGGAGGGATTCAAAACCCACCTGGATACGTTCCTATGCAGTTTGCTGTAGGTGGTCCTGCTCTGGCAGGGGGGTTGGACTAGACGATCTTTGAGGTCGCTTCCAACCTCTAACATACTGTGATTCTGTGATAGAATATCACATCATAGAATCGATTCTGTGATTCTGTGATATAATAGTAAAAATCACAGATTCTGTCCATGAAGGTAGTTTCATTATGACTAATATTTATGCAGTTACTACACAAATGTTTACAGAATGTTATAAAGAAGGCACAGATTTTTCTAGAATTCCTGTAATGTACACAGTGGCTTGTGTCGGTTGTAATTGGTAGGTAAAAAATTTCCTTATATTTGAGCATGAAATGTATTTCCAGGAATTGTGGTAGTAGATGGAGGATAACAATAGTAACATCTTGTCTCCCATTAACGTGCATTCTTATTATGTGCAATGTAATTATTTTATTAGCCAAGGAAAGATTTCATATCCTCAGGGAAAAGCTGAAGCTCTCCAGGAATGGAGTAATTATACTTCTAGTATTGTTTAAAAAATATATATATATATATATATATATAAAAATCTGGTACCAATCTCCTAATGTAAGTGCTGGCAGGAATGACTGGGGTAGGGCTCTACTAATAAATATGGAAGACCTGGTGGCAGTCTCAGAGGGTGACTTGGGTTACAGTGTCTCTGAAATGATTAAGAACCTGGAAGTGACATGGGAAGGCAAGCAGCAAATTTTGGATTCTGGACTTTACAACTGCATATTTCATCTTATTCAGGATGTTGCTTGGGAACTCTTTGGGAAGCTGCCATGAAGGAGAAGGAAGTTAAGGAGAGCTAGCTGATTTTTGTACAGAGCTTAAAAACAACTCAGGAATTAATCATAGAATTATAAAATCATAGAAATGATTCTATGGGTTGAAGGGGATTTTCAAAGGCCATCTAGTTCAACCCTGCAGCCGTGGGTACGGACTGGGATCGGGTTGCTGAGAGATCCATTCAACCTGACCTTGGATGTTTCCAGGAACAAGTCATCTACAATGCCTCTGGGCTACCTGTTCCAGTGTTTCACCACCCTCATCATAAAAAATTCTTTACTTATATCTAGCCTGAATCTACCCTCCTTTAAAAGTTCAAAACCATTATCCCTTGTCCTATCACTAGAGACCCTTTAGTCTGTCCCCAATCTGCTGTGCAGGAACACTGGCAATTTTGGCAAATTATTTGCTTGGCTAAGCATGCAGCTTTCCCACAAAGGGAGTCCACAAGAGCTGAAAAAATAGGCAACAAAACAGTCATGGAGGCACCTACAGAACAGGCAGAGTAGCTAGCCAAAACAAAGATTCACTCCAACTAAAACTACTTAACACTCCAAATGCCACAGAAGCACCTACAGAACATATAGAGCACTCATTCAAAACACTCCAGCAACCCAAAGCAAACCATAAACCTGAACGCCAGGCAGAGGTATCCACAAAACAGAGTAGCCACCTAAAGCGAAGATCCACTCCAACCAAAAATTACTCAGCACTCCGACAGACTACAGTAAATGACAAGTTCGGATGTCAGGCAGGAATATAATACTACACAACTTGACCTAAGAATGCCTACGTTTTGTAAATTGTCCTTTTAGAAAGATGACACAAAATGTGCACACATTGACTCGCAGAAGGGAAAATGTAAGTTTGTGGCAAAGGCAAAGGTAAATGCCTGAAGCAAAGTAATCAGATGTTAATGGCTGAAAACTCCTATCTTTTTCAGACTTTCAGCAAGCCCCAGTCTTTGTTGGTCTTTGTCAGAGAGGGTTTATCTTCCGCAAAAGGCAACAAAGAAGTATAGGCATCTAGGGACAAGATCAGGAAAGCAGAAGTCCAGATAGGGTTAAGACTGGTGAAAGACAAAAAAGTAAACAGGTGGGGATTTTATTATTATGCCAATTGCAAAGGAAATATCAGGAGAAATGAAAGGAAGCTGATAGAGGGAGAAGACAACCTAGTCATGGGCAATACCGAAAATACTGAAGGACCCTTCTGAACTTTGTGTATACCAGCAATGCTTGGGAAGAAGAAGAGATTCTTATTTTTAGAAAAAGAGTTTGTAGAAGTTCGGTGTACTTCATATCATGGGGCTGATAAAATTTTATTAATAAGTGCTGAACAAGTTGATTGGTGTTTGTAGAGCTGCTGGCTCTCAAGTTGTTTGGGAGAAGCAAAACAAAACAAAATGTAACAAAACAAAGCATTAATGTTTAGAAACCTGTGGATTTAGTTAAATACACGTGTGTACCAGCACTTTCTCAGATCTCTTGTGACATTGTTACCTTTTTCTCTGTCAGTTTTTTCTCCCAATATGATGCTCATCAGTCTTTAAGACAATAAGAGAAATGATGGGACATTCCAGAGAGACAGAATACCAGAATTTCTTTCTCAAAAACACATTGTGGTAACATTTCTGCCTGATATTCCTCATTTCAATAGCTTCAGAACTCAGCCAACTTAATAATTTACCAAACCATGCTAACTGAAAGAGAAGAAAAAAGATATGTGGGAGGCCTTGGATTTTTATCTGTATAGGATGAAACCTTTCAAATTTTTTTCTAAAGCTGTTTGTCTACTTTGCTGAGAGAATGAAAAGGGAAGCAATTTCCACTCAGAGTATCTCAAAGTGGATCTCTGTGTCTATTGTGCTTTCCCAAGATTTATCTAAGTCACCTGATAATATATGGCCACACTCAGCCAGGATCTGTGCAGCTTAGGAATGCAATTTGCATTCAGTACAACACAGAGTTCCATAGACATTTTTACAAATCATTGTATTCTAATGCATGTGCTTTCCCTGGATGCCTCCTATATAAAGTCTTTCAGTAATTATTACCATCTGCTTCTTAGACCCAATCAGCTGTACTGCTTTGGAGCCACCTGCAGCAAAATATATAGCAAGATGAGCAATCAGAATACCAAAAAAAAAAAAAAAATTTCTTTCTATAAGAACAAGGGGGTTTAGGTTTTTAAAAAAGGGCATCTCCTTTTCATTTTTTGTATTCCATGGACACTAAAGAGGGAACTGGAGAGTGGGTATGACTGATCAAGCCCTTCACATCTTGGTTACTATACGAATGGACAGGCAACATGCATCTTTGACTCTTTGGGACTTTACTGGCCAAAACCACCTTGGTCCAGACGTAGGGAAATACTTGCAAAACTTACGGTGGAATACGCAAAAGAGTAACACGTAATTCATTTACTGTGTAGATAAGTTGGTATATTTGTTATGGTAAAAGGAGGTCAAGTAGGTTTTATAACTAGAATGATAACTGAATTCTGCAAGAGCAAGGGATGGTGTTCCAGCTAAAATATAATCCAAAAAATGTAGCTTGTTAACGTGTCTTGTTAGTGCCAAAGGCAAACTTTTTCAGCTCCTTGAATTGCATTGCATAAGGGCAGAACTGGGAAGAAAGTGAAACTTCTAAAGGAGACAGTTGTTCTATGGTGTCATTTCTACTAACTACGTAGCATATACATATGTTGACAAACAAAGCAACAGCTGCTTTATTGACAATATTCAATGCTAAGCCATTGATGCTGAGCCTTACAGAGGGAATTTTTCTTGTAGGAAACTACAGCTAAGTGCAACATCTAATCCTGCCTGAACCCTAAAGGAAATGATGTAGGTATCCACACTGCATTTTAAATTATCAAATTGGAGTGGAATAGCATACATTAGAGGTTTTAGCAAAATTCTCAATCCAAGCCAGTCTAATTTTTTTTTTTTTTTTCCCCCCAAACTCAATTAGGTGTCTTTAAAAAAATCACTGCATTTTTACAGTACAAACACACTCACAGGAAGGCTTAAAGCTAGCAACTTCTATATGAACCTCTGCATTTTTCTGACTTGGCAAAATTCCTAACAAGGATGTATGAAGAGTCATGGAGTGCCTTGTTCTCACCTTGATGAACACTTAAAGTGTAATTTACTGTTGCTCTCAATTATTGTAGATTCCACAAGTATTTACTATTTTTGGCGTCCTGGAAACTCACCACGAAATGATGATGAATGAAGGCAATGATTTGTTCTGTTTCAACAGAAAGCTGGTGGTAAGGCGAAAAAAAAGATATTTAGGCTAATCTGCATGACGACTTCTTGAAAATTTAATAAACTGTCAAAAAGATGTGCTAACATTATGGTGAAAAAGATGCCCCAGAAAGGCAGACTTTTTTTTCCCAGGGAATATGTTATTTCTTTCAAAAAAATACAAAATCAAGAAAGTGGCATATTTTGCAAATGTGTTATTTGTATTAATTATGTAGAAGGTCCTCTTTAGTTGTACAATTACATTCCCATCTAGCACCCAAAGAAGGGTTTCAAGGGCTTAGGTATTTCACAACTGCTGTCTGCCTTACTCATTATCATCATATTTCTTTTTTTTTCTATGGGCAAAAGTTATGAAAAACCTTCAGCAATTTTTTACCAACCTTTCAGAGATTTTACCTTTTGTGTTTTGCTCTTTAGCCATAAAGAGGCCACCGTGAAATAAAGTGTTCACTTCTTCCTTTCTGTAGTCTCTTTCTTGTGTATTAAATCACTTCCAGGCTAGTACTAGATCTAGAATGTGGCTAAATATGTACTTCATAGATTCCTAGAGGACAATATTTAGTCCTGATGCAAATCACCAGAAAAAAAATTGTATTAATTCCTTTCTGTGGCACTATATGGAGCCTAATATATCATTTGGGATGAACTGAACCCTCATTTCCTTTAGCATTTTGCTACCGAAAGAAATGAATTATGAACAAAATAAATTTGATATTTAGCAGCAAAATACGCATTTTCATTTTATCTAATGCTTTCAGAGGCTATCTTGCTAATAGATGAAGAACAATTTTTCACCGTAGGCTACAGGAGAAACAGACTACCTTTCGGCCCTTGCTTTCAGACTTCTGACCCTTCTTAGATCCATATAGAATGCTTTCACTTTCTTTCAGGAAAGAATCTTCCGTTCTGACAGATGGTATTGCAGACTGCAGGAGTACGGCATTTTGAAAATAATTTTGGGGAGATGGATTAGCTTCTGGAAATTTTCTATGTAGAAACTTAAATGGCACAGATTTTCCTAAATAAATACCTTCTAGGCTTGCAAAACAATTAGTCACTTTTGAAAATTTGTGTTCATAATATGCATTCAGTGGAAACACTCAGTGAACATTAAGCAGACAATATTAAAATTATAATTTAAAATAATAATGACAGGATTATTCAACCGTGCCAATCACTGTTCTTTAAAAATAATAGTAAAAAAGAATCCAACAGGAAAATATAGTCAACTCCAATAAAACAGTTTAACTCATTTAGGTGGATACAGAAAATGTTTCTTTTCTACTAAATAGGATCAAAAATACAAGACAAAAAAAAAAAGGTAATTCTGCTATGCTATTAATTGACCTGTTAGAGAAATTAGAGAAAAAAATTCTCAGCAGCATGTAGAAGGTCAGACTAGATGATTTATAATAATGCTTTCCAGCCTCAACATTGATGACTCTATGAAATCTTCATACCTCAGAACATGCAATTTCCAAATGATGATATTCAGGAGGAAACATCTTTATTGAGCAGCTTATTACATAACTTTTCACTCTAGGGATCCATTGCAACATCCAATGAAATATTTGGCACTGGACATGGCAGAATACAAGGTCATATCGAACAGACTCCTTCTCTCATCAAGAATGTTAGTAGGTTAACAGATTCACATAATCAGAGTTCTATATAGAAGGCTTCTTGATGCTGTTTTGTTTTAACAAAGACTCTGGATAAGCTCATTTACTCTGTTCATAAATATTTGAAAACTATATTTGCTTATGCAACACAAATACATCATTATTTAAACTAATCCTTAGGGATCATTTTTGCAGTTGCTATGCTTTTTACAGGACCATGGTCTTTGTCCAATTTTGTTTTTGAACATCTATTATCACCAACAGTTTAAGGCTGTACAAAGAGTACATAAAAACATAGATGTCAAAGAGAACATTTAGTCATTTTGTTAGTTGGGTTTTTTTCTTTTTTTTTTTTTTTTCATTCTGAAGTGTTAAAAATTCACCTTAAAATGTAATAATCTTTCATGGTGTGCAGAGGCATAGCATCATGCAGTGCTTAAAGGATGCTGTTTGACTTTATTGCCAGCTAACACTAAGGATTTTTTTTTCTCTTTAAACGCACTTGTGTGTATGTCCTTAATCCAGATCATGCAGACTATGTCGATACTGCTAAACAGAATAATACTGAGGTCAGTCCTGCACCCTAAGGTGCAGATTGGCTCACATTCACACTTTTTAGAGCTACCTATAGCTCTTCAGAGTACACTGCTCTCATGGGACACAAGCTACTAAACTCCAAGTCTGCTCTAGAATCTGTGTGATGCCCTTTGTATTCCACAACATAATTAAGTAATATGTGTCTATAAATGGGGAGGTGTGATAATTCAAAATTCTTGGAGTAATAAGTTAGGGGACAGTCTACACTGGAAGTTAAAGAATATAATATTTTTGATCCAGGCTGATAAGAAATAAGAAGATCATGAGGACAAGATGCTTCACAGAAGCCAGAAAACACGCAATTTGCAGAACAAACAGCTTTAGAGTTTGAGAGGCATATTTGTTAGGATGTGTATTATATTCTTTCAAGCTACTATGCTCTATTTCACCTTGTGAGTAATTAGTCTTAAGTCTAGTACCTGCAGTGGTTGTGTTGTCAGTCAAGTCACTCTTCTTAAACAATATTGACAGCATCTGTTTCTCCTTGCCTTGTCCAGCTATGACAAAACTTATCAAAGGGGTTCTATTCTGAAGATTCTAGGGAATACATTCTCCTATCTCATGAAAGTCTTTGATCTGTCTGTTAAAAATACTCATTAGTGATGATGGACATGGGTTCAGAAGAAACCTGACCATCATTGCTTTCCTTTGATGATGCAAGAAGTGTAGATGACTATCTGTTTTACAAAGTTCACTTTGTTTAAAAGAAGTTCATTTCTGTGAAACTTTTATCTTTTTCTTTATGAGCTGCAAGTCCTCAAAGAGGTAAACTATATCCCAGGTTACCCACAAGACACTGGGAAAACTGAAGCTGCAAAAATCTGTGGGAATGGAAAGATCCAGCACAGCTGCATTACTGACTTTCAGAAGAAAGCCTTTAAAAAAAGAATTGCAAACCTGAGAGTATGTATGGGGATCTGAAAAGAGACCTAGTACCCAAACTTTTCAGGGTCAGAAAAGTGAGGGAAACTGATCCTCTGAGTTTCTCTGATTGCTATGGATTGCTATGTTATGCTGTTTTAAGATAGCAAGTTAATGTCTTGAGAGAGGTAGTCCAAATCAGAGAAAATTTCAGCCTCTGGAGATGCTTGTTGCAGGATATCTCACTCAGATTTTGAAAGTTAGGCTTTATAAATGCCCCTCTAAAAGCATATGGGACAAACATCATCCTCTGATGGATATTCAGAGAAGCTGATTTAGGAAATTAAGACAATGAATAAAAAAACTCACCACCACATCCTTATTCCCCCCCCCCCCCCCCAAAAAAAAAAAAAAGGAAGAAGACACTAAAATCATAAAAAAGTATAGAGTATATAAATAGGGAACTTCTATTCATTATTTCTTATAACCCAAGATCCAAAAAACTACCTCAGGAGATGAACAAGCAATAGCTTTATAATGATCAAAAAGAAGTACCTTTTTCACACAGTGTGTAGTTAAAACATGAATTATATTTTCATAGGAAGTAGATAAACCTCAGAAAGTACAAAAAGAATGTTCAGGGAGGTAAGATCCTTCTGTAGTTGCTAAAGAGAATGGCCTGGATGAATGTTCCAGCTCAGGAAGCCTCATGGCAGTTCATGCCTGAAAGAGTAAAGTAAGACCAGAGAAAATGTCACTTCATCATTACCCTGTTTGTCATAATCCCACAATGATTGGTTGTAATTTCCAGGATGTTGGGCTAAATGAGTTCTTTGTTGTTTTTTGTTATGAACATTCTGATGGTCTTGAGACCTGTAAGATTTTCACAAATGCCACCTTATAGACTGAATTCAGTTCTCTGCCATTTGAGCTCAATTTATTTTGAACCTTTGAATTCCTTTAGAGAAATAT
This sequence comes from Trogon surrucura, assembly GCA_020746105.1. NCBI lineage: Eukaryota > Metazoa > Chordata > Aves > Trogoniformes > Trogonidae > Trogon > Trogon surrucura. The sequence continues at coordinate 38,617,275 of CM036617.1, forward strand.
AATCTAATGAACCATGTACGTTCACGTAGTGTCAATATAAACTCTTTGAATGAAAACTTCCTGGACTTTTGTGATGTTTTATATGAGATTCTGGCTTTACTTAAATAAATAAACATTGTACTTTCATGATGCCTACACCTGTCTATATAAAACTCAAACATATTCTCTCTTAGTGTTCCCATAGTCTGAATCTAAGGATATGACTCTGGTAGGTAGGTTCATTTTGAGACATTGGGATAGTCGTGATTTTGAAGGACTAGGGAGCAACTCAGACTAATTCGGTATCATCTACACCACATTTTGAAGTGGTCTTTGCCCAAACCACATTTGAGTTTTTGGCTAAGATAAACTAATTCACCCACTAAGAAAGAGTTGAAAATACATGAGAGATCTTTGAAGGAACAAGAAAGAAAACACCCTTTCTCTATAAATTAAAACATAAGCTTAATACATTACTTCTTTTGAGGAAGATGTTTCTTTTTTTTTTTTTTTCTTTTTTTTTTTTGCTAGAGATCTGACATTTAAGATCTCTTGTTGGTATTTTTCCCAACTAATTTCAGTCAAAAAATCAATGTACTGTAGTCAGCATAGTAAAACCAAGGTGACTAGTTGAATCCTGCCAGTCTGATGATGACTAAAGTGATACCCAAAGAGATTCATTGCCCACCCTACACAGTAATGAGAACTCAAAGATTCAGCTTTTAACAGTAGCAACTTAATCTTAAAATCTGCAATTAAGAGTATGGTTTCCAAGAAGACAGCTGTGAAAGATGCAATGGCATTGCAAAATAAACAAGTTGTAGAGTGTCAGACACATAGACTAGCTTGAAAATAAAAGAAAAAGCTAGGAGCAAACAATGTATGAATTGTTTTCTGCACTGTAGCTCCTCATATGACCTTAACGTTTTGCTACAAATATAAGCAATTTAGAAAAATCAAACATGGTGGATAGTATTTACAAGAAGCACTACATTTTATTGTGAGATAAACGTATCATAGAATCATAGAATGTTAGGTGTTGGAAGGGACCTTGAAAGATCACCTAGTCCAACACCCCTGTCCGAGCAGGGTCATGTAAGGCAGACCACACAGGAATGCATTCAAGCGGGTTTTGAAAGTCTCCAGAGAAGGAGATTCCACACCCTCTCTGGACATCCTGTTCCAGTGCTCCATCACCCTCACAGTAAAGAAGTTTCTCCTTGTGTTGATGTGGAACTTTCTACGTTCTAACTTAAACTCACTATTTCTTGTTCTGTTACTGGGTACCACTTAGAAGAAACTGACCTCCTTCTTCTTGACACCCATTCCTCAGGTATTTATATACATTAATAAGATTCCCCTCTCAGTCTTCTTTTTTCAAGACTAAAACAGCCCCAGTTCTCTCAGTCTCTCTTCATAGGAGAGAGGTTCAAGTCCCTTAATCATCCTCGTGGCTCTCCGTTGGACTGTCTCCAGTAGATCCCTGTCTCTCTTGAATTGGGGGCCCCAAAACTTGATACAGCAGTCAGTCTCACAGGGTGCAGTCTTATCAGGGCAGAGTAGAGCGGGAGGAGAATTTCCCTAGACCTGCTGGACACATTTTTCTTAATGCACCCCAGGATCCCATTGGCCCTCTTGTCTGCAAGGGCACATTGCTGTCCCTTGGACAACTTACAGACCACTAGGACTCCAAGGTCTTTTTCCATGGGGCTGGTTTCCAACAGGCCGTCCCCTAATCTGTGATGGTGCCTGGTGTTAATCCTTCCCAGATGCAAGACTCTACGCTTGTTCTTATTGAACGTCATGAGATTCACCTTTGCCCAACTCTCTAGCCTGTCTAGATCTCGTTGGATAGCAGCACAGCCTTCAGATTTATCAGCTACTCCTCTTATTTTTGTATCATCAGCCAACTTGTTGAGGATGTATTCTATCCCCTCCTCTAGGTCATTGATGAAGGGGACTCAGTTCTGATCCCTGGGGAACATCATTTGCCACATGTCTCCAACTTGACTCTGTGCTACTGATCACAACCTCTGAACTCTATTGCTGAGCCAGTTAACAATCCACCTCACAGTCCAATCATCTATCCCACATTTCTTGAGTTTTCCTACAAGGATGCTATGGGAGACAATATCAAAAGTCTTACTGAAGTCAAGGTAAATAATATCTACTGCTCTCCCTTCATCTACCCATTTGGTCACACCTTCATAGAAGGATATCAGATTAGTCAAGCAAGATTTCCCATTGGTAAATTCATGTTGGCTACTCCTGATAAACTTCTTTTCTTCCATTTGGTTAGAGATGGCCTGCAGAATGATCTGCTCCATCACCTTTCTGAGGATGGAAGTGAGACTGACTGGTCTGTAGTTGCCTGGGTCTTCATTCTTGCCCTCTTTGAAGACTGGAGTGACTTTGCCTTTCTTCCAGTTTTCAGGCACCTCTCCCATTCTCGGTGATTTTTCAGAAATGATGGAAAGGGGCTAGGCAACAACTTCATCCAGCTCTCTCAGTAGATGTGGGTGCACCTTATCAGAGCCCATGGATTTGTGTATTCTCAGTTGCTCCAGAAGATTTCTAACCCAATCCTCACTGATCAGTGGAGAGTCTTCCTTCCTCTAGTTCTGCTCCCTTACTTCTAGTGACTGGGATTCTTGAGGGCTGGTCTTAAGAGTAAAGACTGAGGTAAAGAAGGTATTCAACAATTCTGTCATCTCTGTGTCTTCTATTACCATGTCTCCAACCTCATTCACCAGTGGACCCACTCTTTCCCTACTCTTCCTTTTCTCACTGATGTATTTGAAAAATTTCTTCTTGTTATGTTTCACCTCACTAGCTAGACCAAATTCCAGGAGAGCCTTGGCCTTTCTTATTGATTCTCTACACACTCTGGCAGCACTTCTATAATGATCCCAATTAATCAGATTCTTTTTCAACATATTGTAAATTTCCTTCTTCCATTTCAGTTTTTTTCAGGAGCTCCTTGTCTATCCATGCAACTCCCTTGTGTTCTCTACTTGATTTTTTTTATCTTGCGCTTGCTGTGGGTAGAGTTTGAATATTGACCAGCTGTCTTGTGCGCCCTACCTTCTAGAACCCTAACCCACAGGATACTTCTGATCAGATCTTTAAAGAGGGCAAATTTAGCCCTATTAAAGTCCAGGCTAGAGATTTTACTTATTATCCTTCTTCTCTCCCTAACAATACTAAACTCTAATATGTTATGGTCACTACAACCAAGACTGCCCCCAAACTTAACATCTGCAACCAGACCTTCTTTGTTAATACACGGTAGAGCATTGCACCTCTCCTTGTTGGTTCTTCCACAACCTGCAGCAGAAAGTTATCCTCCACACACTACAGGAACTTTTTGGACTGGTTATGCTTGGCTGTGTGATATTTCCAACTAATAAGAGAATGATTGAAGTCACCCATAAACACTAGAGCACCTGATCTTGAGGCTACTTCCAGCTACTTGTAGAAGACCTCATCAACAATTTTTTGGTTTGGTGGTGTGTAGTAGATGCCCACAGCAGTATCTCCCATGTTTACATGTCCGTTGCTTCTTAGCTGTAAGCTTTCAACACTATCATCTTCTCCCCTTGGGTTTAGCTCGATACATTCTAGTTGCTTACTTACATAAAGAGCAATTCCACCACCTCTCTTTGTCAATCTATCCTTCCTGAAAAGTACATAACCGTCCATTACCACATTCCAGTCATGTGAACTATCTCACCATGTCTCTGCAATTGCGATAAGATCATGGCTCTATGAATGCGCCCAGATTTCTAGTTCATCCTGCTTATTCCCTCTGCTTCTTGTATTTGTATACTGATGCTCCAGAGACTTAGTTGATGAGCGTCTGTTACTGTTGTGGTTGGTTTGGTCCATTTGAACACTGAGTGCAACGGTATCCACATTACCATGTTGGATCTCACTCCCTGCATAATTCAGTGTAAAGCCCTCATAACTAAACTGACCAGCCTAGTCCCAAAGATTCTCTTGCCTCTTGGAGACAAGTGTATTCCATCCCACCCTAGTAGGTTATAGCCATCATAGAATATCCTATTGTCATAGAAACCAAAACTTTCACAATGGCACCAATTATTTAATCAGAAATTAATGTTCATTTTTCTTTTGTATCTCGCTGCCCCCTTTCCTGTAACTGGCAGTGTAGAAGAAAAGATAACTTGTTCCCCAATATTTTTAACTTGTGCCCCCAGAGCTTTGTAGTCTACCTTGGTTTTACTCAGGTTCCTGCTCTCAGTGTCAATTATACCCACATGGAAGGGTAACAACAGAGTAATAGCAAGAGTAATGAAGCTAGAAAAGAAAAAGAAAAAATCTAATATGTTATATGATGACTATTAGCAAAAGCTGGGATTCTTCCTTTCTGTACAATAACAGTAGAGAGGAAATGTTTCACTTTTTAGAATACAATTCAGGATGTTAACAGATAATTATTCATCTGCATACAGAATACATTGTCAGGAAAAAAAAATGTATCTGAAAGATAATCATTAAGGATGCAAAAATCAAACAAAGTTGCAAAATGTTAGTAATGAGGTTGCTTTGATTCAGTGTTATATTTAGATGTCTAAACATAAGTGGAAAGAATGTTTCCCTGGATACTCTCAAGGACATTCAATTTATCCATTTATAAAACACTCATTTCAGGAGGGCTGAATGACTAAACATCCAAAGCTAAGGCACAAGCTGTCATTTACAGCAACTGGAAATCATCCTGTGACACTGTCTTCATTGACATAACCAACTGTGTCACTCAATATTTAGTTGGTGAGGATGCTCATTTACTATTCTGATTATTCAAAATGTGTGTTGTAATACCTTGTTTAGTGCACAAGTTTCAAGGCCAGCTCAGAGGGATTTACTCATTTTACCAGAGACTGTTTCAGCCAAAATGTCTTCACCCCTACCAAGCTGAATTAATGGGACACTGTTTTACAGGTGAAGTCCAGGAGAACAAGAATGTTCCACTCAAATGTCCAGTTTGAGACAGCTAATACCTGATTATCCAAAATACTTGGCATTAACCTTCTATTTAGTATGTTCAGAGCACAACCTTCAGCACTTTGCAGATGAGACACACAGATCATGAAACAGATATGTAGAAGAGAGGCAAGAGATGCTATAGTGTAGGATGACTGAATTTTCCCAGCCTAATTTAAAGGCTTTATTCAGTGGCTGTGATGTAAAATACAAAAGTAGGTTAATGTCACAATCTACAACTCTTTCTCAAAATGTTGCTTTAATGGGAAGATAAAATCTTTACTTCCCACTCATTGAGTGCTACAGGATCCACCCTCAACAGAAGTTTGAAAAATAATTCTCTTTCCTAAACAATAGGAATTGTTTTTCCCAGCTTGAAATTGAGACCGAAACTCCGTATCCTGCATAAATAACAGCACACTATTACAAAAAAAGGCAGCAATCATCAGTTCATTTTTAAGTCAAGAAGTCTGTATTTTCTACAGATAGCGTTGTGTGTTGGGTTTGTGTCTGGGGAGGTTCTAGTAGCAGAGGGGCTACAGGGTAGCTCCTGTGCAAAGATTCTAAAGCCTCTCTTGGCTTCAAGGTGGGCCTGCCTCTGTCTGAGACCAAACCAATCAGCATCTCTTTAATCAACATACTTAAGAGGGACAAAAATTACTGTATGAGTTCTTTTATTTTGGGGAGTTCTTCAGTTATGGAAAAGATGGGGACGTGAGAGGATCAACCATGTGGACGCCAAGTTTGGTGAGGAAGGAGAGGTGTTCACCGGAGCAAAGATTCCAAAGATGGCAGGCTGAGACTCTGTAGCTTGAGCAGATTAACAGTTGAACAACATTCTCCTGCAGCCTGAGGAGGACCCCATGCCAGAGCAGGTGACTGCACTCGAAGTATGCCGTGACTCTGAGGGAAGCCTCTGTTGGAGCAATCCATCGCTGGGAGCGCTACATCCCATGGGAAAGACTCACATTGGAGAAGTTCACAGAACGCTATCTTCCATGAGAGGGATTCCATGTTGGAACAGGGAAAGACTGCAAGGAGTCTTTCGCAGAGGAGGAAGGAGTATCAGAGACAATGCATGATAGACTGGCCACAAACCCCATCCCATGCATCCTGCACCACCAGGGGGAGGAGGTAGAGAAATCAGGAACAGAGTTGAGTCTGGGGAGAAGGGAGGGCTGGGAAGAAGGTGTTTTTAAGATCTGATTGTATTTTTTCTTATCCTGTTCTGATCTGATTGGTAAATTTTTGTTGTTTTTTTCCCCCAAGTCTACTCTGATTTTTGTCCATGACCATAATTTGTGAGTGGACCCTTCCTGTCCTGAGTCTTGACCCTCAAACCTTTCTCTTCCCCGCCCCAAAAAGGAGTGGGATAGAAGGGAGTGAGCAGCTATGTTGTCCTTTATTGCCAGCTGGGTGGGCTCAAGCCACGGCACTTTGCTACACATGTATGTTAGATATGCTCAGGACATACCTGAAAGGCCTATCTATACTCGTGCTTCATTTATGCATCCCAAATAGGTTTAGATGAGTGCCATCTAGATGCTCAGGTCAGCCAAGGCAGTTGCAGTTCCAGATGTTTTCCATAACCAGACTAAGGAGAATAAAGGTATTTTCTAGAAGAAATGAGGACTCTCAAGTTCGTTTTGCTGTTTTTAAGTTAGATACCTAAAGATGTACTTTCCAGCTTGTGGTGGGTTGATGCTGGTGGGACACCAGGTGCCCAGTCAAGACCCTCTGTCTCTCCTATTCTCAACTGAATTAAGGACAGGGAGATCTCTCAGCAATTACTGTCATGGGCAAAGCACAAAAGCACATAAAACTCAAAGAAATTAATTTAATTTATTATCAGTCAAATTAGAGTAAGATAAAGAAAAATCAAACAAAATATTAAAAACACCTTCTCCACACTTCTCCCTTCTTCCTGGGCTCAACTTTGCTGCTAATTTACTCTACGTCTTCCCTCACAACATCACAGGTGGATGGGGAATGGAGGTTCCAGTGAGCTCATTACACTTTGTTTCTGCTGCTTCTTCTTCCTCAGTGGGAAGAATTCTCATACTCTTCCCCTGCTCCAGCATGGGGTTCTTCTCATGGAAGACATCTGTGAACTTCTCCAATATGAGTCCTTCCCACAGGCTGCAGTTCAGAAACTACTCCAGAGTAGGTCCCTTCCACAGGGTGCAGACCTTCAGGAAGAGACTGCTCCAGTGTGGATTGCCTGAGGGGACCACAAGTTCTGCCAGCAAACCCGCTCTCTTGTGGGTTCCTCTCTCCTTGGGTCCACAGGTCCTACCAGAAGTCTGCTCCAGCACAGGCTTCCCACAGTATCACAGCCTTCTTCAGACATCCACCTACTCAGACGAGGAGTCCTTCACAGGCTGCAGGTAGATATCTGCTCCACTGTTAAGTTCCATGTGCAGCAGGAGGAAAGCCTGCCTCATCATGGTCTTGACCATGAGCTGCAAGGGAATTGCTGCTCTGGTACCTGGACTACCTCCTCTCCCTCCTTCTTGCTGACCTTGATGTTTGCAGAGTAGTTTCACATATTCTCACTCTTCTCTCCAGCTGCAGTTGCTCTTGCACAAGTTTTATTTCCCACTTCTAAAATCTGTTATCCCAGGCTGTTACCACTGTTGCTGATGGTTCAGCCTTGGCCAGTGGTGAGTCCATGTTGGAGCCTACTGGCGCTAGGTCTATTGGATGTAGCGGAAGCTTCCAGCACCTTCTCACAGAAGCCACCCCTGTATCCCCCTTGCTATCAAAAACCTTGGCATACAAACCCAATACACAACTGCACAAGGAACTGCATCAGCAGGCTGCTTCCTGAGGGGAGAACGGCAGGAAGATGGGGGTGATCCTACAGCTGGCAGTGCTCTCACAGTTGTCGTGCAGTCACGCAGGGTCTGAGCACAGTGGGCAGAGCTGGAGCTTAGTAGCAAAGCCCATTGACAGCCCCCAACATGGCAAGCAATAAATCAGGTCTGGAATACCTCCACAGGATTCCAACAGGGGCAGCAAGACACAGGAACAGAGACAGGACCCGAGGCAAGCTGCAGAGTACATGCAAGGGATCCATCTAAGAGGCAAGCTACCCACAGTATAGGAACAAGGTCGATCCAGGGGGCAGGGCTGGAGACAGGTACACCTATAAACCTGAAACCTATCTCAGGCAGTGTCTGAAGGCCCAAGACTGAGCTGAAATTTGACTCCTAGGCCTGTGGTCAAAGTGCCAGTGCATCAGCCAAGTGAGGTTGTTCCAGGCTGTTAAAATCTATTACTGCATCCATGACACAAATTTAATATTTAAGATAATTTTGTGCTGGTTTTAGATCTTACCCTCCTTGTAGCAAACTTACTTTTCTTCCACTATACTTTAAATGAGATTTTTTTTTTTTTTCTGAGTGCTGGTTACTGTTGCCTTTCTTCTAAACACTTTCATTTTGGAAAAATCTTTCTGAGGATTGGTAATTTGTACAGCATTCACTAGGTAAGCCTACACTACTTATTTATGAAAAGGCTTAGAATCATAGAATCATAGAATGGCCTAGGCTGGATGCACAATCATCGCTTTCAGATCATTAATAAAATGTATTGAAAAGCATGGCGTTTAATGTGAAACCTTGGAGCACCTCTTTGTTAATATGCTGGTATTTTTTTTTAATCCTCCAATTTTCTATTTCTTACCCAATTCTTTCAGTTTTATCTCCCTCAGTCTATCTTTAATATTAAAATAATTTGTGCTACACCTATCACGGATAATTTTCCAAGTTTTTCTTTTTTCTCTTTAAAACTGTTTTCACCTGGTTTAACAGAGACAGTTACAATAGTTTAGATGTTGATATTGATCTAATCAATGAAGAGATGCTAGCAGTCTCATATTACTGATGTCTCGTGTTGGAGAAAATTGTGTGAAAAGAGGTGGTGTAAGTGTAAGTGACATATAATAAATACTGTCTGTGCCAATGACTCTTGAATTTCTTTCTGATCAGTGTCAACAGTAAGAATGTCTGTACCAATATTTCAGATAGACTATATCCCATTAATTAAGGACTTTGAGGTAGATTATGACAGAATTGTGTTAGAAAGCTACCAGACTTGAAAGAATTTGAGTCCACATATCTTGTTTGCTAGGGAAAGGAGGTGTAATGCTGTTTGTCTCATCATAAACTAAGACTGGAACTCTGACACTACCTTTTAGGATGAAACTGGTCCTGATGGTATATGTTCCTGATGGGATATGTGTCCAGTTTCGGGATCCCCAGTCCAAGAGGGACAGGGAACTACTGGAAAGAGTCCTGTGGAGGGCAGGGAAGGTGACTAGGGGACTGGAGAATCTCTCTTAAAAGGAAAGGTTGAGAGAGCTGGGACCATTTAGCCTGGAGAAGAGAATACTGAGAAGACCTTATCGACGTCTATAAACATTTAATGGGTGGATGTAAGGAGAATGGAGCTAGACTCTTTTCAGTAGTTTTCAGTGACAGGACAAGGGGCAATGGGCACAAGCTGGAATACAGGAATTTTCACCTAAATATGACAAAAAATTTCTTTACTGTGATGATGACAGAGCACTGGAACAGGCTGCCCAGTGATGATGTGGATTCTTCTTCTCTGGAGACTTTCAAAACCCACCTGGATGTGTTTCTGTGTAATGTGCTCTAGGTAATCCTGTTTTAGCAAGGAGTTGTACTGTTTGCTCTGTTTCAGTGCAAATAATCTAAAGCTTAGGAGTCTGTTTTCTGTGGATAACTACATGTCACTAAGCTATAAAGAGGATACTTATGGTGACTAGGTGTCTGATTTGGATGTTCAGATAGGCAGGATGAATCTCTCTCTCTAGATAACCAGAAGAGTTTATCATTGAACCATGTAGCATCTCTGAATATTGGGTCACCTTTGAAATCAGATGTGAGTTGAACTGTGATTGTGGTTTTAGTATCTAAACTTTCATCAACATCCCACTTCGGGTTCGGGTTTGGATACAGCCAGTTCAGAGTATAGGACAAAACCTAAGATGAAGTAGACTGATGCAAATGTGTCAGATAATGGAGACAATCCCAGTATTTCTAGAAACTAAAAGCTCAGTGTATTCACTTCATGAGCAGCAGTGCACTAAAAACACCCTGAGTATAGATAGGCAAATCTAGTTTTCATGTTGACCTTGCTGCTGTGAGGGAGGTTTACAAAGGCTTTTACTCTTCTTTTGCTTCCTTTCCCTTCAGCTTCTTCAGTTATCATGCAAGGTCTCCCTCTAATATTACTTTGCAAACTATCTCCCTTTCTGACATGGAAACTATATATTGCAAGACATAACTGAACACATTTCTAACAGGCCTTAAAAGACATTTTAGCCAAGATTCTAAAGCCTAGCAATCCTTCTTCCTTGTTTGTGGTATGCCTCGTTTGATGTTACCTGTGAGGGACTCCCAGGTTACTTGGAGCCTTCAAGACTATAAATTTGTTTTCTGTGTTTGTAACTTCATTAACAAAGGTTCAGAAATGCGTTGATATGTCAACTCTTGATATTTTGCAAAGATCCTAGGCAGTTTATTAAAAAGCACTAGTGGTACAGATAAACTATTCTGAGAGTATCTATATTACAAAGTTATAGAATTCATTAAATGTTATATATCTAAATTCAAACTTGCAATCTATACTTATGAACAATTTTTTACTGAATGTAGTGTGTGTCACTATTTGTCTTTCTCATCTCTGACTTATGCATAGCATTTAAAAATGTGGTTTATTCCAATCTGTCAGTTACTTAATGTTAAGCTACACAACCTCAGGCTCTGATGATTGGTTGGGTTTTCTCTTCCACCTCTTGCCAGCTGCAGATCTGGACAAACATATGTGGAAAAGAAAGCTGGAAAAAAAAAAAAAAAAGAAAGAAAAAAGAGAAAAACAGCAATATGGCATGATGTAATATTTTTATTTATTTACTGAATAAATAATAATTTCTAATTTAATTACCCCTCCTATGAAAATAGACAGTTGGGGTTGTTCGGTCTGCAGAAAAGAAAGCTCCCAGGAGATCTTATTGTAGCCTTCCAGTATCTCAAGGGGACCTACAAGAAAGCTGACGAGGGGCTTTTTAGAATGTCGAGTAGTAACAGGACTAGAGGGAATGGGTTAAAACTAGAGACGAATCGGTTCGGCTTGGACGTTAGGAAGAACTTCACCATGAGGGTGGTGAGACACTGGCACAGGTTGCCCAGAGAGGTGGTGGAAGCCCCATCCCTGGAAGTTTTTAAGACCAGGCTGGATGGGGCTCTGAGCAACGTGATCTAGTGGGGGATATCCCTTCCCGTGGCAGGGGAGTTGGAGCTAGATGATCTTTATTGTCCCTTCCAACCCTGGCAATTCTACGATTCTATGATTCTAATTAAATAATGTCAACTGAAATAATGTCAACAGGAGAAGTTAACTGTAACCAAAGATTATATGAATTATATTATTCTCTCAGAATATTTACTTTCTTACCTTGGTTGTACAGATTATATTGTAGTATTTTTCCTCAGAATCAGTTTTGTATGAGACTGAGATGCTAACATGTTTTTGAGAATAAGTTCTAACGCCTTCTTGTTTTGTTCTAACAAAAAAAATTTTAAGTCATAAATGTAATTTCTTGGTGCCCCTAGGGTTGTACAGACTTTTTTATCACGTAAGAGCAGCCTGCTCTGTCTGGGTTCATGACTCTTCTGGGTTCATGACTCTTCTGAAGTTACGTAGTATATCACTCAAAGTTGTTACAGTTTGTCAATGTGATAGCTTAAGGAAAAAATGGTCTAGGTAAAAATATATATTAAAATATACCATAAGTGGATGACAACAACTGATTCGCCTACATATTATAGAATATTGAATGCCCTATTGCTGGTTCTTTTCATAATGGTGTTATAAATATTTTGGCACTGAGGTCAGCTTGTTTTCTCCTTTGTAAAACCAATTTCATATTCACTGAATCTGTATCAGAGCACTCCTTCACCATCTTTCTATCTCACAAATAAAACCAGACTACATCTTAACAATACTTTTGCCATGTGATTTATGAATCGAAAGAGAAAATAGAATATTGCTTACTACTGTCATAGTTTGCATGTTTTCCGGTAGCCTAAGTTATTTAGTTTAGGAGGCTGAGAATCATACAATCATAGAATCATAGAATGGCCTAGGCTGGAAGGGACCTTAGAGATCATCAAATCCAACCTCCCTGTCACAGGCAGGGACGCCTCTCTACTAGATCAGGCTATTAAGGCTCTGTCCAACTTGGCCTTGCACACCTCCAGAGAGGGGGCCGTCACATTGTCTCTGGGCAATTTATTCCAAAGTCTTGCCACCCTCGTACTGAAGAATTTATTCCTAAGAATCTAATCTAAATCTATTCTCCTTCAATTTAAACCCATTTCCCCTTGTCCTATCAGTTGACGCTCTTGTAAAAAGTCCCTCCCCAGCCTTTCTGTAGGATCCCTTCAGGTATTGGAAGGCAGCTATTAGGTCCCCCCGAAGTCTTCTCTTTTCAAGATTGAACAATCCCAGCTCCCTCAGCCTGTCCTTGTAGCAGAGGTGGTCCAGCCCCTGGATCATCTTTGTGGCCCTCCTCTGAACACGCTCTAACAGTCCTGTGTCCCTCTTCTAGTGAGGACACCAGAACTGGATGCAGTATTCGAGGTGGGGTCTCAGAAGAGCAAAGGGGCAGAATCACCTCTCTTGACCTGCTGGCTACACTTCTCCTGATACAGCTCAGGATGCGGTTGGCTTTCTGGGCTGCATGAGCGCACTGTCGGCTCATGCTGAGCTTCTTATCTATCAACACCCCCAAATTCTTCTCTTCAGGGCTACTGTCAACCCACTTTGTGCTCAGTTTGTATTTGTGCCTAGGATTGGCCCGACCCAGGTGAAGTACCTTGCACTTAGACTTGTTGAAGCTCATGCAGTTTGCACTGGCCCATTTCTCAAGCCTATCAAGGTCCCCCTGGATGGTATCTCTTCTCTCAAGTGAGTCCATGACACTACAAAGCTTGGCGCCATCAGTAAACTTGCTGATGGTGCACTCAATGAGGTTATCATACAGTTGTGTCCAATGAAGAACTAATCTTGGTGAAAGGTACACATTCAAATCTAACGTAAACTTTTAGTTATGTTATCTTCTCATATATAATGTTAGAATGGAGAGAATTAACAGTCAACATTATTAAAGATCCTCTCATGAAGAAATGGCCACAACTACAGCTTGACAAAAATATGGAAATCAGATTACAGAATTTGTGAAAGTAATTTTTGTACTGCATTACATAAATTGGGCTGGGTTTTTTTGTGTGGATTTTTAGTGTGGATGTAATTGTTCCTTTAACTGTCTTAATTCAGTATTATGATTTACCCTGGCATCTGTTTTACTGCTGTGATAACTTTGAAGAATTTAATTATTCATTTATATTATTTTAGCCATGCAACTGGCTGAAAATCTATGCCAGTCATTTGGTGAAAGTCTAAACACTACAAAAAATATCTACTCTGAATTAAGAATAGATTACGACAAATTAGTTGTGTGTTTCCTTTTAGCTAATTCTAGATTTCAAAGCAAGCAAAGACATCAGCCCAACTCATAATTCTTTTAAAGGTGATTCTTTGTCATATGGGGATTTGAGATTGTGCCTTTGAAATATGAAGTTGGAAAAAAAAAGATGTTAAATGTTTGAAAGCCATAAACTGTAAAGACAGAAGCTCATATCTAATTCAGGAGGTTTGGCAAGTGTTGTATTCATTGATTTTTTATGGTTATTTTTGGTCTTTTTTTTAAAAATGTCACATGCAGTGCTGTAAAGCATAGTACAAGTTCTTTCCATTCTCTAATGTGGACATACTCTGTTTTTTGGGCGTCCTTTCACTGTCAATACTTGCATCTGTTGCTTAAAATGCTTTTCCTGCTACAATTGTTTTTTAAATGTAAACCCATATGTGTGATCTCAAGAGAAACTGGTAAATTTTACCAAATGGGCATCCCTAAATTGCATGCCATCTGCAGCTAGTGATGAGAGGACTAAACCCAGTCAGCTGTGATCTTCCACCACTGCATCTATCATTTTGATTGGCTCTAGGGAAATCGACAGTTTTGGCTTGAACTTTTTGCACCCCAACAGGTTATTATAGACTGGTTGAAATGTACCGGCTAAAGAGTCATCTCTTTTATCTACATCTAGGCCTCAAACTGTTTTCTTGTGGAAATCAACAGTAAAACTGCAAAATTCAGGAAAACTAAAGTGGGTATACACTATAACACTGATTCACATTTTATGAGGTGTACTCAGAAAGACTATGTAAAATATGGAAGAAGAATTTACGAAACATTATTACTGTCTATGCAATTATAAATTAATAATACTAGAAAAAAAAACACAATGAACTTTTCAGAACAGCATGATCATATTCTGATGGGAAAATCGGCAAAGTGGGAATTACTGTATCATACCATATGAGATTTTAGGATCATGGTAGAGAAAGAAAAATAGAAAAACCTTCTGAAATCTCATTTATATCAGTGATATTCCACTATGTTAAGGGTTAGGGCTGGGCTGGCCACTATAAACTGAGACATGCACTCTAAGCCCTTTCCCTCCCCAAATGGGAAGGGAAAGGAAATAAGGCAGAGAGACTTACAGATTGGAAAAGAAAACTAAACCAGTTTTAATAAAACAATAATAGTACAAATAAGGTAATAAGAAAATAATGATACATGTGCAAATGCATGCAAACCTGCTATGAACTCAAGTCCCTCCCCTGACAGCGATTGCCACTGAGGCTGCAGAGCAGGCAGGCACCAGGGAAGTCCCAAACTCAGCAGCAAAGGGGAGTTGGACACAGGAGCTGGATTTGGGAACTCAGAATTGGGATTAAAGACAGAAGAATGGATGGAATCTTCCTCAGACCACCAGCCACTGAAGAAGGAGATGAGCAAGAGAGCTTAACCTCCATGAATTCTCAGCTTTATACTGACAGGGAGGTTGAATTAAATGATCTCCAAGGTCCCTTCCAGCCCAGCCCATTCTATGATTCTATGATTCTATATGGCACATTGGAATGGAATGGAATGAAATGGAAAGGAATGGAGTGGAATGGAAAGGAATACTCCTGTTGGTCACCTGTCCTGTCCACTCCTCCCTAGAGGTGCAACCTTCCACTTCCTTGCGACTCCTTTTACTTCCCAGCACCTACAACATGGTATATCAGATTTAGCAATGAACTTAGTTACTTTAGGAGCAGATATAAGCAAGAGCCTTTCTGCATACCAATCCTTGGTAGTAACTATAAACATCAGCTATTATCACTGCTAGTAGCAGATACTGTCTGCAAAAACAGTGTGCTAACTTCAAAAAGTTCAGTCTCTTAGAAGAGACCTAGCTGAAAAGTAAAATTACCGAACAGAACTGATTCCATTTAGCTCGCTCAAACACACCGTCAAGTGCCTCTCCCCCCACACCTTATATCATGTTCTTTTAAAACACTAAAAGATATTGTAAGCTAAGTAAAATATTACAGTTAAAAAAAATTAGCTGAAAAAGTACCGAGATATATCTTGCTCTCACTTGGCAAAGTAAGGCTTGGCAAATGTTAAGTGGTCAAACCTCATGAGCCTAACCAAACACCTCATAATTTTTTTTTATTTGCTATCTAACCAGATGAACTAATAATGTCAGAAAACAAGATCTGAGAGTCAGCTCTGGAAAAAAAAAAACAACCGATGCAACACAAAAAAATAAACCCCAAAACAAACACCACCACAAAACCAACCATATCTTTGTTCCTCATCTACAGAGCTCCAAATGACAAGCATAGCATTAATTCATTTTCACCCATAAACTTGCTGCAGTGTTCAAATGGTTAGATTTATAGGAATGAAAGGCATAATATCCAGCATGTTAGGGAGCAGAACCAATGAGGTACACACTGGGAGACACTGAAAGAACGGATTGTCTGAAATCCCATCTCTCTTTTGATCTGAGAGCTGTGTGTCACTGGGATTCAAGATTCAGACCACTTTTTCAAGGAGTTGTAGGTACCTGTGCGCAGAAGAGCGACCCTGGCAGAGCATCCTTGGTACAGATACCTCTTCAGAGCCATGCAAGTGATCAGATCCTTCTAACAGATGGGATGGCAAATACTCACGTGTATCTGTTGCCTAGTTTCACGTTCCACAATAGGAAGCAAGCAAGATGCTAGAAAGGTTGCACTCCATCTGACTGCAGTTGTTTTGGTAGGGTTTGGATATATCTTTGTGAACTAAGCATCAAAAATTTAGAGGCATCCCAATTACCAATGTTTAAATTAATCTTTTGGTCCTTCAGTTATGTTTGTTTTCAAGTTCTGTCCTCTGTGTTAGAATTTTAATATGCACATTTGGCATGCTCTGAGAGTGTCTGTAGGATCAAATTCCCCAGAGAATTAAAGCAAAGGAATGGCTGGTGCCTTTAAATAGCTTGATTTAATGGCTGGATGCCACATTGCTCAAACCTGTTAGAGTTTAGGTGTCTAAATTCATCTGCAGTTACCTAGGGAGATTTTTTTTTAAGTTCAGAAAGTAAAGGATCATTGGAATTTGGGAATTTCTAAGATATGCTGAATGAGAGTCTTAAGGACAACAATTTGTGGGGTTTGATTTCTAAATGACGTGTATTCAAAGTCAGATGCCTGAATTATATTTTTGGTCTATTCATTAGCTTCTAAATATTTTAGTTTCCCATGTATGCAATGTAAAAAATATATTTTTTCCATAACAGAGTGCTAAGAAAGAAAGTAAAGATTATAGACTTATCTCCTATAGGAACCTAGTTGGTACGATCTCTGATAAAAAATTCAAGTTCAGGATAAGATAATGTTTAAGATTTTAAGATATATTATGAAAGTGAGGGAAACCAGAAGATGGAACTAGTAACATAAATGAACTGGGAGATAAGAATTCATGAAAATATTTTTTTCTGGCTTTTTCTGGTCCTCTTGTTCACTGCTTTTCTTTAAAACTTCTGCACAAAACTTAAAGGCAGTTCAGCACTAATCACCATTCCTTCCCCACTTGATGTCTTTCTTAGGAAATCTGATGCCTAAATAACTCTTATATTTTTTTCTCCCGTAACTAGCTAAAGTTTCAAAATTGAGAGGTTCTGAACTTGCTTTTGTAAAATGCTTTGCATTATGTTTTCCCACTGAAGCTAATACATAATTTGAGTTGTTTCACTTCACCTGATTTCTCAGTAGTGTAGTGCCAGTCCCAGTATGGCTACAAGCATTAATGTTTCAAGAAATGTGTAGTTTTGGGGAAGAAAGAAAAATAAATTACAGCCAAAATGATAAAAGAAAAAAATAAAATTAGTTACTATGCTAGGGTAAATTGCTATATACTCCTTTCATTATTGTAACAATTAAAGCCAGAACAACCCCACAAAATTATTATTGTGAGGCAAGAAAAAGCAGAGTCACTAGTAGAGAGCAACAAAACAATTTATAATAGTTTATGCACAGTTTGCTATCACCAACTTACTAAAAACACATGACCTGGTGGCAGAATCTTGACTACAAAATCCACAAACATTTGCTCTCAGTGCTTAAACATGATTTTATAAGCAGCAGAAAACAGGAAAAGGCCCTTGTATTTTGAAAAATCTGCTGCAAAATAAGGTATATTATTTTATTCCCCCACTTGAAAGAGGCACAGGACTGTCACAGTGACTTTTCCAAATTGTGTTCTTTCTCTCAAAAGTATTGCTCACTTAGATGTCTAAAGAAACGCAAGACCTTATATTGATTTTTTTAAAAGTGTTTTTTGCTGGAGTGCATTCCTCAAGACTAGTGTTAGAACCCTCTCACAGCTTTGCACCATTACATTTATTTATGATATTTACCAGAAACATTTCCTCTTTGATGTCCGGTACACAAAATTCTGAACAGTTGCAACAGCTGGAAAAATATTAACACTCTAGTGCTACCAACTAAAGCTTGTAATAGGTGACATGAAATCTTTCTCTAAGTCAATGCTAAGAAAAGTTTGTTAGTATCTATTCTTATATGAAGAAGACAGATGAATGGTAGAAATATCAAGAGAATTTCGAACAGTTTCAGGTGGACAAAGAATAAAAATATCCTCCCGTGAAGTCAATAAGGACTTCGATTATTGCCCCAAAATTAATTTAGTGTTATGGTTGTGGCTCAGAGAGCCAAAAAATCCTACAGATCCAGGGACACTGGAGCTGCAAGAGGAATGCCAACGGTAGCATAACACTGCACCAACGTTTTTCTGTCCACATCTTTCTCATTTGGGCCACCCGTGGGCATGTGGACCTTGCCCACAACTCCATGATTCATTTAAGTTTAGCATTAGAGTTAGTGTTCAGAAATCCATAAAACTTACAGCTCCAAGGACACTGTGGTGGTAAATGCATGTCAAGGACAGCACAGCACGAGAGCAACATGGCTCTATCCACATCTTTCTCATTTGGGACACCCATGGCCATTGGGACTTCTAGACTGACCCCATAGATTCCTTAACGGTTAGAGTTAAGGTTCAGGGAGACAGAAATCTTACAGCTCCAGGGACACAGAAGATTATAATGTCATGCCAAGAGGAGCACAACACTAAAACAACATTACTCCATCCACAACTTTCTTGTCTGGGCCACTCATGAGCATGTGAATGTCAGCCTGAATCCATAGATTTCTTAAGGGTTAGGATTCAGAGACCCGTAAAGATGACACCTCAAAGGACATTGGGGATGCAAGAGGAATGCCAAGGGGAGGTTGGCACTGCACCAATATTGCTCCATCCACAGCTTTCTCATTTGGGACACCCATGGCCATAGGGAAGCCATAGAAACCATAGATTTTATATGATTAGAGTTAAGATTCAGAGACCTACAAAGTTTATGCCTCTATGGGCCATTGGGTCTGCAAGTGGAAGGCCAAGGGGAGCAAGACACTTCAACAGCATTGCTCCATCCACAGGTTTATTGTATAGGCCACGCATGAGCATGGAGATCTCAGCCAGAATTCATAGATTTGTTAAGGGTTGGGATCAGAGAGCCATAAAGGCTAGAGTACCTGGAACATTGGGGCTGCAATTGGCATGCCAAGAGGAGTATGGCATTGCACCAACATTACTCCATGCAGACCTTCTTCATCTGAGTCACCCATGACTATGGGGACCTCAGATGAAATCATAGCTTCATTGAGAATTAGTGTTAGGGTTCAGAGAACCAAAAAGCCTATAACTACAGGAACACTGTAGATGAAAAAAAAGCAAACACAGCACTCGGGGCATCACAGCACTGCACCAATATTGCTCCATCCACATCATTCTTATTTGGGACACCCACGGGCATGGAGACCTCAGTTGCAACCTCAAGATTTGTTTAGGATAAGTGTTCAGTTTAGGATTCAGAGAACCATAAAGCCTCCAGGGACAATTGGGCTTAAAAAGGAATGCCAATGGGAGCACGGCAGTGCACCAACATTGCTTCATTCACACCTTTCTTGTTTCGGCCATGACAGCCATGTGGACCTCTGCCACAGACATTGGTGAAGACAGGCTTTCCCTCAGAATATATTTGTTTCATAAGGAGAGATGGAGGGAATGGAAGGACAGGGGAGCCTTTCAATTAGATTTGATTTGTACTTTCTGCAGTTGTAGGATACATAAAGCTTGTCTACACATGGGAAGAAGTCAGAGAGTTGTGGTCAATGGGGCAGAGTCCAGTTGGAGGCCTGTGTCTAGTGGAGTCCCTCAGGGGTCAGCACTGGTGCCAGTGCTGTTCAATATATTCATCAATGAACTGGATGTGGGATTAGAGAGCACTGTCAGCAAGTTTGCTGATGACACAAAGCTGGGAGGAGTGGTTGACACACCAGAACGCTGTGCTGCCATTCAGAGAGACCTGGACAAGCTGGAGGGCTGGGCAGGGAGAAATCTGATGAAGTTCAACAAGGGCAAGTGTAGAGTTTTGCACTTGGGAAAGAATAACCCCATGTGCCAGTATAGGTTGGGAACTGCCCTGCTGGAAAGTAGCTCAGGGGAAAGGGACCTGGGGGTTCTAGTGGACAGCAGGATGACCATGAGCCAGCAATGTGCCCTCGTGACCAAGAAGGCCAATGGCATCCTGAGGTGTGTTAGAAGGCGAGTAGCAAACAGATCGAGACAGGTCCTCCTGCTCCTCTGCCCTGGTGAGGCCACATCTGAAGTATTATGTCCAGTTCTGGGCCCCTCAGCTCAAGAGGGACAGGGAACTGCTTAAGAGAGTCCAGCACAGAGCCACAAAGATGATGAAGGGAGTGGAACATCTCCCTTATGAGGAACAACTGAAGGAGCTGGGTCTCTTTAGCTTGGAGAAGAGGAGGCTGAGGGGTGACCTCATAAATGTTTATAAATATGTCAAGGGGGAGCATCAGGAGGATGGAGTCAGTCTCCTTTCTGTGACATCCAATGACAGGACAAGGGGCAATGAGTACAAGCTGGAGCATAGGAGGTTCCGCAAAAACATAAGAAAAAAACTTTTTCACAGTGAGGGTAACAGAGCACTGTAACAGGCTGCCCAGGAATCTCCTTCTCTGGAGACATTCAAAACCCACCTGGACACATTCCTAGGCGATCTGCTGTAGGCGATCCTGCTTTGGCAGGGGGTTGAACTAGATGATCTTTTGAGGTCCCTTCCAACCACTAACATTCTGTGATTTTGTGATTCTCTGATTTTCTGATTCTGTGATTCTGTGAATACTGATTCCTATCTGAGTAGACGACATCCAATCTATCAGAGAAGATGGTAAGTTTTTGCTAAAATAAAATTTCCTACTTATGAAAAATCCTTTTCTGTCCTCAGTGTTCATTTGAAGAAGCCAGGAGCTGTCAAGGTTTCATGTCATCACCCTGTAGCCCCATGCCACATGAACATTGTCTATGCTTGAGAGGGATGATCAATGAATTTACACTGCAAGCACTTTCACAATGATCTGGAAGGAGTCTGAGTATTTTAAAGTCTCATTTATTGTATGATGTCTGACTATATATAGGTTAAGTATTTACCCTTCAACTTCTATTTGAAGGCAATTCAACAAACCCATTTTATTTTTGTAGTAAGTGTTAACGAATACAAGGAAATGGTGCTTTCAAATTTGTACAGAGATGCACTTCTTGATTCTAGTACCAATCTTACCTGTATGAGCTGTTTCTGAGCTTTTATAGTATTTTATTGTGACAACATAGAGTGTAATCTTTGCTTTATCTATATTTTTTTTAAAAAAAGGTATTTAGGAATAACAATGGTTTTCTCTATAAAACTGTTTTCTGTCACTTCTAATTGGTATCTGCCAGATAAAAAGATTTAAATAAGGAAAAGAAATAGAGCAATTTTCACAATACCAAAAGCTAGAGTTTTGTTTTCTTAAAAATTTGAAACAATTGAGATTTTTTTTTTTCTGTCTCTAAAGTTGTTTTTTTTTTCACTTTCCTTTGGTGGCACATCAGGTAAAATCTAATTTACATAGCTTATGGTGTGTGTACATAAAAAATGCATACACAACCTGTAGTTGTTTCCCTACTTACAATGCACTGCACCCAGGCTGCTCCTCTGAGACAAGGAAAACTTACCTTGTCTCCCTAAACTACTATCAAAGAGGACGTCATTATGCAGATTCTGTGGTACGCTGATCTGTGTTTGAGGCACACACAGAAGGGATGCGGTGTGAGTTACGAAGCATGGAAATCCTTTTCCACTCACTTCCATGCAGAAGGTGGATGATGGAGAGCCTTTTATGGAGTGACTGAAGTGAAGAGCCAGCGGGACAAACACATAGCACAGAGAATATAAGAAAGAAAACCGCAGGGATGAGGTCGGAAAAGAGACAATAGCTGCCAACTCCCACTGCTTTGTCTTCACTCTCTCAACTTTGTCCACTATAATCTCGATTTTACCTTTATTCTTGTCATCAGATATGCCCTTTGGAGTGACCCAATCACAGTGACACCTTTGGAGTTTGCAAGCCCAGCAGACACCAGCTTGTGCTGCATAATAGAAGGGAATGTTCTCACTGTTACATTCCAAAAAGACCACTCTTGCTGTTTCAGATAAAATGAGAATCAGAAACAGTCTTCACCTATACCTCCAACCAAATGAGATAATGCAGTCATTGTCTGTTTAAGTGTACTTGTCCATGACGTAGCCTCATCTCTGATTTTTCTGGATATCCACATGCATAAACTGGAGATGACATTCATAGACATTGGAGCCAAATCAACTGTGATTTGTTCAGGAAAAGTGTTAGATTGAGAAGACCAAACTCATGCCAATTAATGTTCTAAAATTTAATACTGTAGATGATAATGACCAGTATTCAGACAGATTACCAGAAAGGCACAAACTGATTGGAATAGACATAGTCAGTGGTTCCCCTTCTAAGCATTCTGGTCTGTGGTGAGCAGCTACATCCCTAGAAAAATAGTTTCTTACATGATAGTATCACTTCTAAGTATGAAATTTGTTATGTTTTCGCCAGTCCATATAACATACAGTGAGGCATCATACCAGCAAGATCTAAGAACAAAGAAATAGCTTTTGACTGAATTAACTTTTGGTTGTGAAGCACTTTATACATTTATAGCATTACCTGCCTTCAGATATCTACAGTATGAATATATACCTGTGAGTTATTATCTGCAAATTTCTTCAGTAAAAACTAGAGGAACAGGTGTGCTTTAAACTGGCCAGATTTAACCTGGGCTTAAGCTCTAAAACTCCCTGCTTTTTTATTCACCTACTCTAAGTGTAGACTATTTCAGACACAGTGTAAGCTAAGATTCAATTTACTGATTTGAAGAGACAGATCCAACTAAAGGAGAGTCTGATTAACTCTCTCTGCCTTCATGTTTGAACAAAAGGCTTGCTGAGAAGTCAGAAACTAGCCCAGGAGAGCAAATCTACCTTTGGTCAGTAAGACTTACTAAATTAGAAGGTACAATTCCTCCTTAAAAGAAGGAAACAAAAAATTCTAAAAAATCCTGATTTTTTTTTTTGTACTCATGAGTAGGTAAATTCCCTTTCACAGTGTTTTCATGGAGTTTATGTTATGGGGTTGTCTTGCTGATTCAGCTGTGATTGTGCTTTCCACACTCATTGGAGCAAAATGAAGCAGGTTTTGTCCTTATTGAGTCCAAACTGTATTTATTCGTATAGTCTAGTCATATTGTCCTTGTTTTCAGAAAAGTTTCACCTCCATCTGGAAATGTTTCTCCCATATCTTTTTGCAACTCTTTTTAGAATCCTCAAGGGGATGCCTCCAGGTCTTGGAGTTCTGTTAAGCTTCAGATGTTCTAATTCCTTGATCACCTGTTCTGCCTGAATCTTGTCTCCTTCGATATTTTTTCTTGCTCTCCTGGGAAATTTATGTCTGTTTCTGACATCTGTCCCCAAACCATCTATGTGAACACAGAGGCAAAGAATTCATTTGATTGTGCTTTAGTTAAGTCTGTCTCTTCAGTCAGTAAATTACCCAGGCTTGCTCTTAGAATTTCCACTGTTTCTTCCAATGACCTCTTGTTCAATATGTTCTTGAAAAAAAAAAAAGAGAAAACTTTGTTATTTATCTTAACCTCTTCTGCAATTTTCCTTTCATTTCACATCTTTGCTATTCCTAGCAGATTTCTTTGTTTTCTACTGTGTTATGTCATCTTTTCAATTATCTTCATTCTTTTAATACCTTGCATTGGCCTCTTTGTAGTCTTTGAATAACTTTTGTTCTGACTCCTTCCAGATTTCCTTTCAGAGGCTGGTTTATTGGCTGGATAATTCCAGCAATGACAGAGCACACAGTTTGAACACTGTGTACAGTTCTGGACCCCACAATTTAAGAAAGATGAATGTCCTTGAATGTGTCCAGAGGAGAGTAACAAGGCTGGTGAAATGGCTGGAAGGCATGTCCAGTGAGGAGTAACTTTGGAAAAAGAGATTGAGGGAAGACCTTAATGATTTCCACAATTTTCTGAGTAAATGAAGTGGAGAGGGAGGTGCTTCTCCCTGGTATCCGGTGATATGATGCATGGGAATGATTCAAGGTGCATTAGAGGAGGTTTAGACTGGATATTGGGCAGCACTTCTTTACCAAGAGGGTGGTCAAACACTGCAATATGTTTCTTAGAGGTGGCCAATGGCCGAAGTGTACCCATGTTTAAGAGGTATTTGGCCAACGCCTTTTATAGAATGATTTAGTCTTTGATCAGCCCTTAACTGATCAGATAGGTGGGCTATATAATAGTTTTTAGTCACTTCGAACTGAATCATAGAATCATTAGAATCATAGAATCATAGAATTGCCAGGGTTGGAAGGGACCTTAAAGATCATCTAGTTCCAATCCCCCTGCCATGGGCAAGGACATCCCCCACTAGATCAGGCTGCTCAGAGCCCCATCCAGCCTGGTCTTAAAAATTTCCAGGGATGCGGCTTCCACCACCTCTCTGGGCAACCTGTGCCAGTGTCTCACCACCCTCATGGTGAAGAACTTCTTCCTAACGCCCAATCTGAACCGATCCACCTCTAGCTTTAATCCATTCCCCCAGTCCTATCACTATCCAACATCCTAAAAAAGCCCCTCTGAAATACTCCTATTCTATTCTATTCTATTCTATTCTATTCTATTCTATTCTATTCTATTCTATTCTATTCTATGCCATTCTATTCCATTCCATTCCATTCTATTCTATTCCATTCCATTCCATTCCATTCCATTCTACATCAGTGTTTTTCACCTCTACATTACTGGTTTTTTCTATTTTTTTTTAATTCATTTTATTACACAAAACACTTTAGCAATCTTAAAGTGTGCATGGTGGAAATAGCAAGATATGTGTATCTGATGTTTAAGTTTACAGGAGGTTATTTCTAGCTTCAGCACTAGGTTGTTCTGTTCTTGGAAAAGAAAAAAATCCCATGGGCTAGACATAAGACAGGCTATACATCTGTGAGTGGCAAAGTGGTAAAAGTGAGAGAGTGAGCTGGTAGACTCTGGTCACATAAAATGGTAGTTTGTGGCAGGCATTGTCTCAGAGCTGTGGGATGAGGTGCTTCAATTCTCAACAGAGAGACATACATAGCATGTTTTATAAAACTGTCTTACTTTTCTGAAGGATACCTTCCAGACACACTGTGAGTATTTTTGATGTGCCTCTATAATCATGCTGACCACCACCTCTGGTCTCCAAATATAAAACCACAAGGAATTTTCCTAATAATTTGAATAACTATGTGGAAGTTGTGTTTTTGAGAAGATAAAAATGATCCTAAGTATGAAACTGTGGTTCCACATCTGGTTCATTAGTTCTGTTCTTATGCAGCACAGTCATTGATGACCAAGATCCTCCTAGAGATACAGTTTGAACACTAATCATAGTTCACACATGAGAACTAAAGAATAAGGGATTACAGCTATGATTCCCATCAAAATCTACAGCAGCATCTTTGAATGGAGAGTTTTTGTTTCAAGTGAAAAGCTTTTAGCCAGGAGTTTTTTCAGTTTTAAATTTTTCAGGGAGAAGTCAATGTTTTCCACAGGGAAAGAAACAAAATAACATAATCTTCCAACTAGTTTTGGTTGTAACAAATGTATGTTTTCATAAAGTGCTTTTAGACCATCAGATAAAGGTCGCTGGGGAAGTGGAAAATGTCATTAAGAAATTCACTGACTTCATTTTCCACAGGTTTAGACTTCATTTGCCAGCTAAATACTACACTTTTTTGTCTACAGCGAAGTCCGTACAAGATTCAAAATGAAATTAGATTGCATATTCTAGTTCTCTGTTGGTATTAAGGTCACACCAAACTACATCTATAAATTACCCAGGCACAGTCAGTTCTTAATGCAGCCCCTAAGGACACTGCAGTGCAGTGGCGTGAAGAGAGGATTCTCTGGCTTAGCATTAGGCATAATCGTTCCAGGCCATGCTTTCCCCCAAGCAGTCTCACAATATCCCCAAACTTGAGAACAATTCACCTGACTCAAACCTTCTAAGAACCCAACTTGCAGTAGCTGCTGGGACTCTTGACAAACTCAGCCTGCTTGCCTGCCCTCCCCACGATTTCTCTCAGGCTGTTTGTACTCCCTCAGAAGCTCCTCTGAAACAAACCTTTTACACGGATTCATCTCTTTCCTATGTTGGAGAAAAATCCACCTGCTGAGTATGGGAGGTATAGATCACTAGTACTAAGGATGGAACAAATTTAAAACATTTATTACTACATAATTTCTGAAGGTCTGGCAAGTATTGTCGATCTCTGTTAAATACAGAGAGATTTGCTTACAGGGGACATACTCTCAGGGGTAGCAGCTAAATGAGACCTTGCACGGGGAATTAACTCAAACCAGCCTGGAGGGCGTTCTGGCAGTGACAGTGAAAACATGAGGTTATTTTGATCTTGAAGCTGCCCCGACAAGCTCTGAATAGTATAGTAAGTGGATCTAGAAAGGCTGGATTTAGGAATCAAGCATGTAAATACTTAAGAGCTTTTCTGAGAAACTCATTGCTGATAATATTTGAAGTAGACTAGAAATCTGAAACCCAAGCTAGTGCTGTAAATGCTGAGGTATTCCACAAACAACTGATGTGTTCTTTATGAATAATCCTTGATGCTGCATGTCACTTGCTCTTGCTTAATGCTTTGAAGAGAAAGACACTAGGAAATGTCAATTCATGAAATTCTTTCAGTGCAGGCTGGATTTTATGGTGAAATAGAGTTTCACCTTAAAATGTCCAATAATAAAAATATCTATGAGGTGAGAAATTCAAGATAAAGCCATTTCTTTCTGCATTTTTTTTCACAGCCCAGTGAACACCTTAGCTAGATTTTTATAAGCTATTTTGGGGTCACTATTCTCTGTTCATTTATACTAGCTTGTTCCTTTCTATATGGATAATTAAATAATCATTCAAATGGAACTACAGTTTTGGCAATACAGAGCTTTTCAAAAATTCACTGACAAATTCCAGACAGTTCTAATAAATAGTTCCAGTGTATTAAACTGGTCAACTCCTACGGCTCAAGTGCAATTATGAGTCAGGCTGGGGCCTCTTTTGTGATGGTCCTGGTGAGTATTGCAGTAGATTGAAATCAATTTCGTATATGTTTTCATATTTATTTCAACCCTGAGACTTTCTTGATTACTTGATTTACTTTATAGTACAAGTAATCTTATTTTTATGCAGTTTGCTTAATTCAACACTGGGATAATCAACAGTAAATGTCTAACACTAGTTTTCTCCCTTCATTATCTTCAAAGTACTTTAGTGTAGGCATATCAGATTTAGCCAAGTTTCATCTTTGCTAAGGTCCTCTGTGTCTTTTTCTTTTTAGCTACACTTGAGGAAAATGCCAAGTACACTTAACTACTCTGTTCACTTGGAAATTACTTCACTGACACTTGTCTGGGAAAGCAGAAGAGACACAACCTAATTGATCCATAAAGGTGAAAATAAGAGCTATGTAATGCAAAATATATTTTTACGATAAAAGGAATTGGAAATGCAAAACACATTAAAAAACGGAAAAAGGAAGAATATGTTTTTGCAAGGTTAAGGCTGAAATTTAAAGTCTAGAAAATTAGGAAAATAAAAATGATAGGTGACAGCCAGCCTCCTGGTGTCCCTTAGATAAAGTCGTCAGCTTACCCCAGGTGATTTGAAGAATTACAGTGTCTGGAGCTTAATAATAGAAAGAGGTTAAAAGTATATCACTGTAAATAATTAATATGCAACTTGTCTTACAAAGTCCAGAGGAACTGTCACAATCCTTATTCTTTGAATCTTGTGGTGACATTAAAATAACAGGTTCTGTTGCAATCAGGAGGTAGAATTTACTTGAAAAAGTCAAAATTATTGATCTTGCTGATGAGTTACTCATGACTATTAGAGCACAGACCATGCAGTGCCTCTATGCGACCCATACTCACCACCTAACACAAGCCAGAATTACATAGGACAGGGACTACAATTGTGCATAAAGCTCATTAAGCTTGTAATGAGGAAAAGAACCCTTTTTATGAGGAATCAATGGTGTATTAGCACTGCATGAGAGACAAAAGCAATGGTAATAATGACAAGATAAAGTGAAAAACTATGTGAAGCAAGACCAAAACTCTGGACTTGTCAGATCTTTAATCTCAGTTCAGTATTTTAAGTATTTTTGACAGTATAGTGCTAAGCATGAATTTGCAGTAACAACAAAATCTCCCCATGAGCAAATTTTCATCTTTTTTTTTTAATATATTATTTCGTTTCCCCCTAGCTTATGCATAGCTGCATTGTGTGTTGGTGGCAAAGCACTGGTGGTAGAGGAGCTGCAGGGTCACCCCTATTAGAAAAGGCTGGGGCTGCCCCATGGACACAGCCAGTTCCAGCTGGCTTCAACTGAGCCTTCTAGGGGCACATTTGGGCCCCTTGGACAAGATCGTGACACCTTGGGGAAAATGTGTTTAATAAAGCGCAAAAAACGCTCCACAGCAGTGTGTGGAGTGAGTGAAAAAGTGTGAGAAACGGCCATGTAGACACGAAGGTGAGGGAAGAAGGAGGTGAAAGCAATAGTTTAGGCACTGAGGCAGTGATCGCCCTGCCGCCCTTGGAGGGGACCATGGTGTCCCAGGATGTCCCCCCTGCAGCCTAAGGAGAGGACCACATTGTAGCAGATATCTACATTATAGCTTAAGGATGACCCCACACTGGAGCAGATGGTTATTCCCTAAAGGAACTGCATCCCATGGAGAGCGCACACAGGAGCAGGGGAAAAGTGTGAAGAGCAGCAGACATAGGCTGACCCATTTCTCATCCCTCTTCATTGCTCAGTGGAAAGAAGGTGGAGGTGTCAGGGAGGAAGGACTGATGCTGAGTCTGGGAAAGTATTTTAATTTCTGTCACCATCCAACTCTGGCTTTAACTGACAACAAATTAAATTAGTTTTCCCCAAGAAAATCTGTTTTGCCTGTGATGGTAATTGGTTAGTGGTCTCCTTCTCTTTATTCCAACCCATAAGCTTTTAAATCTTATTTTCTCCACCTGAAGAAGGGAACTGAGAGAGCAACTTGGTAGGCATCTGAGAGCTAGCCCAGGTCAAACCACTACAATACCATATTATATAATTTGTAATAATGTACTTTATTCTTTTTGCACTTTCATTGCTAAGTATGTCTCACAGGAAAATTCAAAATGTTCAGGCGTGTGACCCTGGAATCTTCGGTGGCACTGGAACATGAAACCACATATTAGGGTATCACCCAACATAATATTACTTTAGGAATTTAACTTGGTTTTAGAGATCGGCCTCTTCCCAATTTCTCATTTTATATCTGTGCTAAGTTCTTCTTATTTAACCAAGCTTATTAAATCAATTCCAATAATATTTCATTACCACAGAAGGTGGTACTGACATGACTGAAAGAGTAATAAATAGAAGTGAGAAAATAGAAACAAGCTGCTGGAAGCTGAGAAAACTTAAGCCCACCTTTACCACAGCAGCAAACATATGTTGAATAGGATCTCTGTGACAACCTCAAGTTCCCTCATCAAATTATTGTAACTTGATTCTCTGCAACAGCATTCTGTGTAATATGAATTGCAAATGACTGTGAAATCTGCCCTCAGCCCTTCAACCTGAAAGATCATCCTAGGTGTGAAATACATGTATTACCAGCTGAACAGCAGTAGCATCCTTCTTTACAAGTTTCTCCACAAGTAGACAATACAAAGTGTCAAGAGGCTTTTTAAACTAGTAGAGAAATTCTTAAGAACCAAAGTCTGAAGGTAACACTAGACAAATTAAGAGAGAAAAAGAAAATCTAACATTTCAACAGTTCTTCCAGATGTTATTCAATACTAAAAAGCCTTTCTCTGGAAATCTGTACTAGAAAAACTTCAGTAACAGCAGCCCTAGTCCTCAATGAGAAAAGTAGGAAGATGATAGATTAACATCTTTTGTTTATTGGTTTGTTTGTTTTTTTCCAAAGGAAACTATTTCTTTATCCAGAAGAAAAGACAGCTCTACATTCAAAACCCCAAACTTTTGTGGGAGGAAAAGAAATAGAGTAAAATAAAAGTAAATTTGGAAAAGATTAACAGAAAGTGACAGTAGGTCGAGGCACCATCAGTGGTCTGTCTTGGCAACAATATGTCTGGAGGGAGGGAGATACTCAGTTGCTGATCTTTTCCTGTTCATTAGATCTCTTTCACTGTTCAGTGTCCAGGTCATGAGGACATTTTTCAGCTCTGCCGTGGGTTCAACTATTTTTTCTGTGAAAACACCTCCCAGAGGTTTCACTCCCTCTCCTATGTCTATGGACATATGAAGAGAACTGATGCTCTTTGTACATGGATGCTGTTGATGCAGGGCTTGGTCTGTTGAACCAGGGAAGGTTTAGATTGGATATTAGGGAAAAAAAAAAAGGATTGTCAAGTCTGTCCAGAGAAGTGGTAGAGGTGCCATCCCTGGAGGTATTTAAAAAATATGTAGACATGGTGTTTAGGTTTTTCCCAACCAAAATGTTTTTATATTTTTGTATTTCTAAATCACATTTTCTACATTTTCTCTTCTCTTTCTATTGGATATTTTTTTAAGTTTCTGATTTTACACAAAATATTCTTCTATGATTCTATAGAGTGGGTTGAGAGTAGCCCTGAAGAGAAGGACTTGGGAGTGCTGATACATGAGAAGTTCAACATGAGCTGGCAGTGTGCTCATGCAGCCCAGAAGGCCAAACACATCCTGGGGTACGAGTGTGGCCAGCAGGTCAAGAGAAGTGATTCTCCCCCTTTGCTCTTGTGAGACCCTACCTCGATTACTATGTCCACTTCCGGTGTCCCCATCACAAGAGGGACATAGATCTGTTGGAACAAGTCCAGAGGACAGCCACAAAGATCATGTAGGGGCTGGAGCACCTCTATTATGAGGATAGGCTAAGGGAACTGGGATTGTTCAACTTGGTGAAGACAAGACTCTGGGGGGATCTAATAGCTCCCTTCCAATACCTGAAGGGAACATACAGAGAGGCTGGAAAGGGACTTTTTACAAGAGTGTCTAGCAATAGAAGAAGGGGAAATGGATTTAGATTGAAGGAGAATAGGTTTATATTCAATCTTAGGAAAAGATTCTTCAGTACAAGGGTGGGAAGACTCTGTAGAGTGGTGGTAGAGAGGTGGTGGGTGTCCCCTCCCTGGAGATGTTCAAGGCCAGATTGGATGAGGCCTTGTGTAAGCTGGTCTAGTTAATGGTGTCCCAGCCCATGGCAGGGAAGCTGGATTAGATGATCTCTAAGGTCCCTTGTGTTTTAAGACATTCTATAACTCTATATTCTGTCAAATGGACACCACAGATATGTTTTCTTGTCTTGCATGTCTGTAAATCAAAAGGTGTACTTACAATGGATTTTTTAAAAGTACCTCTTCTTAGATAGTACAGCATGTGTTTGATGGACAAGACCATGGATTTACACCTCTGCTGGACACAATAGCAATGCATATAGTAGTTTTCAGAGGTAACTCAGAGACGTATATGTGTTTCATTCCGCGCGAAGTATCTGTACTCTTAACTGTATTCTTGTTCTTACTGACTTTTCTATGTGGTATAAATGCCTTCAAAGTAAATCAACCACATCTCAAGTCAAGACAGCAAGAAGTAGAAATACTTAGGGACTAGCAACCACATAGCTACCCAAAGGAAAAATGAAAGGAAAGAGCGTCTCAGAAAGTCATTTACTGTAGAAGTCAAATTAAATGCAATGATCTAGATTTGCTTAATAACAACATTGACCACAATGACAAATACACTGAATGAGATTCTTCTCTTATTTACTTAGGTGAAGATTCTTTGACAGAAGTGACATAGATGTAATTGAGGACAGATATTTTTCCAAAAACTGCTATAGAACACATACTGCCATATAATATGGTAATGTATAAATAATTCCCAGAACATGGTAACATACTGTGTTACAAATGAGATCATAGAATCATAGAATCATAGAATGTTAGGGATTGGAAGGGACCTCGAAAGATCATCAAGTCCAATCCCCCTGCCAGAGCAGGAATGCCTAGACTATGCCACACAGGAACGTGTCCAGGCAGGTCTTGAATGTCTCCAGAGAAGGAGACTCCACAGCCTCTCTGGGCAGCCTGTTCCAGGGCTCCGTCACCCTCACTGAGAAGAAGTTTCTTCTCGAGTTTAAGCGGAACCTCTTATGTTCCAGTTTCAGCCCATTACCCCTTGTCCTATCAGTGGTTGTCACCGAGAAGAGCCTGGCTCCATCCTCCTGACACTCACCCTTGATATATTTGTAAACATTAATGAGGTCACCCCTCAATCTCCTCTTCTCCAAACTAAAGAGCCCCACCTCCTTCAGTCTTTTCTCATAAGGGAGATGCTCCACTCCCTTCATCATCCTAGTTGCCCTGTGCTGGACTCTCTCCAGCACTTCCCTGTCTTTCTTGAACTGAGGGGCCCAGAACTGGACACAGTATTCCAGATGGGGTCTCACCAGGGCAGAGTAGAGGGGAAGGAGAACCTCTCTCGACCTACTAACCACCCCCCTTCTAATACACCCCAGGATGCCATTGGCCTTCCTGGCCACAAGGGCACAGTGCTGGCTCATGGTCATCCTGCTGTCCACCAAGACTCCCAGGTCCCTTTCCCCTACACTACTCTTTAATAAGTCATTCCCCAACTTATACTGGAACCCGAGGTTGTTCCTACCCAGATGCAAGACCCTACATTTACCCTTGTTGTATTTCATTAAATTTTTCCCCGCCCAACACTCCAGCCTGTCCAGGTCTCGCTGGATGGCAGCACAGCCTGCTGGTGTGTCAGCCACTCCTCCCAGCTTGGTGTCATCAGCAAACTTGCTGATAGTACTCTCTAGTCCCTCATCCAAGTCATCGATGAATATATTGAATAATACTGGTCCCAGTACCGACCCTTGAGGCACTCCACTGGATACAGGTCTCCAACCAGACTCTGCCCCATTGACCACAACTCTTTGGCTTCTTCCCCTTAGCCAGTTCGCAGTCCACCTCACTACCCGAGAGTCTAGACCACACTTCCTCAGTTTAGCAGCAAGGATGCTGTGGGAGAATGTGTCAAATGCTTTACTGAAGTCAAGGTAGACCACATCCACCGCTCTGCCATCATCTATCCACCTTGTTATATCCTCATAAAAGGCTATGAGGTTAGTCAAGCACGACTTCCCTTTCGTGAAGCCATGTTGACTGTCTCTAATGACCCTCTTATCCCTGATATGCCTTGAGATGGCACCAAGGATAAGTCGTTCCATCACTTTCCCAGGGATGGAGGTGAGGCTGACTGGTCTATAGTTACCCGGGTCCTCCTTCTTGCCCTTTTTGAAGACTGGAGTGACATTTGCTTGCCTCCAGTCCTCAGGCACCTCTCCCGTCTCCCAACACTTGGCAAAGATGATGGAGAGTGGTCTAGCAATGACATCAGCCAGCTCCCTCAGCACCCGTGGATGCATCCCGTCTGGACCCATGGATTTATGGATGTCCAGATTGCTTAATTGGTCCCTAATCCAGTCCTCATTGACTAAAGCAAACTCCTCCACTGCCCTGACTTCCTCTGGGGCCTCAGGGGAACGGGGCTCCTCAGGACAGCCTCCGGCAGAGTAGACAGAGGCAAAGAAGGCATTCAGTGACTCTGCCTTCTCTGTATCTTCTGTCACCAAGGCACCCACCTCATTCATCAGTGGGCCTACATTGCCTCTGGTGTTAGTTTTATCTGCCACGTATTTGAAAAATGGAAGGGTTACAAACAACCTGGTATATGTAAAAGCAGTTTTCTTTGACTGAAAGTGATAACAATTTATTGTTCTCTGGCTTTTTACATTAAATTAAGTTAGACAGAAAAGAGCATCATTTTAAACTGAGATATAATATTTGAATAGATAGTTTGTTGTTAGGAGCACATCTGTAGTCATAAAGGCAGTCTTTCTAACTGCTCCATACAAGGATTCTGTAAGTATTGATCTATATGTAATAGCTGCTTAATGTATTTTTTTTTCTCTAATTGTCCATAAGACATATTTGATACTTTCTTTATAATTTTTAAAATCTTTGTGTTCCCAGGGAATGGGCTGCTTAAGGCTTGAGCTCACAGGGACTGGTCCTGAGGCTAGAGTTTGCAGAGCCAACATGAAGAAAGTGTAATGAATGAAATGAATGAATGAAAATCCATTAGGCCTACTCTACACACACCACACCTCTGTGTTGAGCAGGCATCAAGAAATTCTTCATCATTCTCTCTGCTGTTGTTTCAGTGCTCTGTCTGTTGCTAGTAATCCCCTGCAATGTGCTTGCATGACGTCTTTTCTGCTCAGCTTTAATTTCCTTTACCATGATCAACCTCTGACAAATCTGTAGTAAAATCATTGGGGAGCTTTCCTGAAATACAGCCCTGTGTACTGTTTTGTGAAAGCCTTTGTGCTCACCTCATTTTAACAGTCTGTGAGTTTAAATGACAACTCCTTCCTTAGAATGGAAGGATATGTGTCCCTCTGCTTTCAGATAGTGCACAACCTATAGCTCCAGGGCCTGATCCCATGAGCTCATTCATGCCTTGGGCAGAACCAGTTTCACCAACCTACTGTCTAGCTTGGAGAGCTAATCTGACAAGGCTCCCTACAGTATCATTGAAGAAAGATTATTTCCTCCAGAGCAACTGAGCTAGGCTACTGCTCTGGTTTTTCCTCAAGAGAAGTTAATTTCCAACTTCCAGAGAATCATTACTGTATTTACCTTGAGTTACCTTGTTATATGCTTAGAGTTACCATAGTACTTACCTGCGATCTGAATATACTAAATCCCTGAAGATGTAAAATCACTGACAGAGTAATGAAAACGCAAGTTTGATGGCTTTGTTTCCTTAATAACATGCTAAAATATCTATAAATAAATACTCAGAGAAAATGTGTTCTGATTCATATTTATCCAGAGTGATGCGTGGTCTGAAAGTCTTTTTTAAGCCTTTTTTCGCATGTATTCAGGTAGTTTATTTCTAAGAACCTCTGGGATAACACAGAAGAAATAATGTGTGTGGGGGGGAGGGAATTAAAAAATTGCTTATTCCACTGCTGCAAGTGAAGACAAAAAATACAAAATGTTGAGGAAGTGATGGGGAAAACAGAGATTAGATGATGAAGATTCAGGATATGGGGAGCAAGGAAAGGGAAGGAAATAGAGCAGATGGAAGTCAAAGATAAAACAATGAACAGAATCAGACAGTATGACTAACTTGTTCCATAAGGACAAAACACTTACAGCTCAGTGGAATATGAGCTTGGCTAGCATACTTTATCCCTTTAAACAGTTTTCACAGTTGTCCTAGGGCTGTTATTGATCACAGCTAAGTAAAGTGTTCATTAGACCATCACCTTCTGAAAATAAGGCCCATGCATTGGGAAAATGTGAAGACCCTTGCTATTGATAAAATAATGGGCTTAGTAACTACACTCCAGTGAGAAAAACAGAAATAGCTGTAAATAAAAAGAAGCACAGATGGTTGTGCTGGAGTTAAGGATCTCTGCGAGATTCCCCTCTCTGGGTGTTCCGTGGATCAGTCTGTCACAAGGATGGGCAAATTGCATTTTTTCTCTATCACACTTTTCTCAGCATTTCCATGCTTTCCCAGAAATAATTTACCAAGTTCTTAATCAAAAGATCTCTAGGTTTAGCATGTCTGTCAGCAGTCATACCCTTTTTGTACACAGCTGATTTGTTGTGAATGCCTTTATCAGCCTGGAGAAGAGAAAGCTCTGGGTAGGCCTTATAATGACCTTCCAGTACTTAAAGGTGGCCTACAGGGAAAATGAGGGACTCTTTATCAGGGAGTGCAGTGACAGGACATGGGATCACGGACTTGAACTGAAAAGGATAAATCTAGATTAAATATTAGGAAGAAATTCTTCACTATGAGGGTGTTGAAACACTGGAACAGGTTGCCCAGAGAAGTTGTGTGTGCTCTCTCCCTGGAAGTGTTCAAGGCCAGGTTGGACAGGGCAACCCGATCTAGTGGAAAGTTTGGAACTAGATGATCTTTAAGGTCCCTTCCAACTCAAACCATTCTAGAATTCTATTATCTCAATGGTAAAGAATTTGTTGGAGTTAGACAGTTAGGATGTGCTTTTACTAGAATCTTCTCCTCAAGTGGCAAGAAGGAACATTATCAGGAAGAGTGTGTATACGCACATTTAGATTTAAAGCAAATACATTGACTGAAACATAAGAATTTCCAAACTGTTTAAAAAGTAAATTAAGATTAAAGAAAATAACAGGTTTTGCAATGCTTGAATTCTTATTAGATATACAGATTCTCTATGTCCCTGTGGTCCTCATTGTGTGAAGGAAAAAGAAACTATCACAATCACTAGAGGAATAACTAAGAAGACTCCCTGTGAATGTGAGGGTCCCTTTGACACTGCAAGTCAGGTCCTCTATCTCTTTCTAACCCATAACATTGAGATCGTGTTCACATTATGGCCATGGATTGCCAGGCAATAGATAGGGTCAGAGAGAAGTTCTTTGGGACCTTTAAACACATTTTGTTCAAAAGTTTGCATTGAAAACCGAAAGTAAAACTAATTGACAGTATTTAACTCTTGAATAGTCTAGTAGAAGGCAAAGACAATCTGATTCCACGTGTTGATTTTTATATATTATTTTATTTCCATGATTTGTTTTTCTCTTTGTCACAGTTAGTCATCCTCTACTTTTCTATTTTTTTTAGTTGTGTGACTATATCAACAAATTTTCCTTTATTACCAATCATATTACTAGAATGTTTAAAACTTCAATATGAAAGTAGTGCTGATGGGATAAAATATCTTCCCAGGATTTTTTTAACTGTAGAACAGAAATAAAACTTTAGACAAAAGTAGTTTTAAATGAGCAGTGGGGTTTTTTATCTTTACAAAAAGCATTTTCAGTTCTATGTCTTGCTTAATAGCTTTTTGTGAAGCTCTTCTGACAATTTGCCTAATTAAGTATATACAGAGATATTTGCTACAGGACACATTTTTGCACCGTTATATAGTTAATTCCCATTTGTTAAATAAGTATTTGCAAGTTCTAGCAGTCATCCTCTAAATCATTGTGATACTGAATGCAGCAGTCACTTTTCTAGACAGTATTTCTCAACTTGCAAAAAGCTAAGACACTTCACACAAGTTAGTGGTGAGTCTGACAAACTGCAAAAGTACACCTAAATCCACAAAACTGAGTTTCACTTGTCTTAGAGCTTGTAACTGG
Organism: Trogon surrucura; assembly: GCA_020746105.1. Classification (NCBI taxonomy): domain Eukaryota; kingdom Metazoa; phylum Chordata; class Aves; order Trogoniformes; family Trogonidae; genus Trogon; species Trogon surrucura. Next base: position 38,654,573 of record CM036617.1, read on the forward strand.
GTGAGAGAAAACCCAGTTAATAAGCATGACGGGTCACAGTTAAAGTTTCTGCAGAAACTTCTGTTCTCAGTTTCTTTGGGTTTAAGTTTTCCCCATCTGGTTGTAGTGAGGCTGGAAAGAATAAAGAGAAAAAAAAAATGTAGGAAATGAAGCTATTTTTGTCTCTATCAATGTGCAGGGCACTGATGCGCATATATGGAACAGAGAAGATTTGGGGTAATTTGAGGGGCAGAACTGAGAATAATAGCTTCAGACATTTCAAAAATCTAGAATCATTTGTTGTTTTGTAAATGCTTGAACATTTAACTAAAAAAATTTTTCAAGCTTCTCTGCACACATAAAAGAATTGTCTCCTGCTCTGGTACATTTGACTCAACATGCATTCTCAATTTTGCTGCAGTTGTTATATAAACAACTTCCATTTTGTTTTGATCTCTCTGTAGCTTTGCATAACACATTTATTTTAGTTTATGTTTTTATGGTGAGCTATTAAAAATAAACTAACGTGAAAGCATTACATTAAAAACTAAAGAAAAAAACATTGTTTCTATGAGAGTGTGGTCTTTGTTTTTCTGACCAGCTCTTGCTCATTTAAATACAGATGTTTCAAGCTATCACTCTGTTTTTATTGCATCTTCAGTTTTGCTTAATTTTGTCTTCTCCTTTTGTTATTATAGCTTTATACAATAAAGTGTCCATTTGAATGCAATGTGTTGGTAGAGCCAAGTTAAAATGGAAAAATGCAGCTTTGTGATATGTGAATTATTTCAGTGGCTCAAAACTCTGGATCAGTGTTAAAACATCTTTTAATGATATACTTCAATCTGTTAGGCATTTTCATTTTTTTTCCAGAGAAAATATTTGTATTTTTAAATTATAAAAATTAAAGTTTTCAGCTGTAGATTTAATATAGGACATTTCTGGTGTTATATCTGAGCTGAAAAAGTCCAGGTTAGTTTCTACAGGTACAGCACTCTTCAGCTTTGGGGACTCAATTTGGCATTTTTGTCTGCTGCAGTTCTGCACTACGTGGGCTTTTGGATACCCTGGAAGGCGGTTTGGAATTATCCACTTTGCAATCAGGTGCACACTATAGCCAAGCCATGTTATTTTATGCCAGATTTTGATACAAAAAAAAAATATTACAAGGCTTTACTTTTAATGCAGATGTATGAATCTTAGACAGATATGCACTATACTGTCCTCCTTACTGCATTATGCTGTCAACAGTTGGGCAGCATTGTCTGGTAAGCATCAAGTTAAAATCTCTGTGAATTTTCAGCCTTTCCAATGCCTTTGGGAGGGCTCTTTATGTGCAGCATGTGCATTACTTTCTTTTGGAGACTTTTTTCTTCTGTGTTCTTTGAGGTGCTCTGTCTCAAGCCAGTAAAAATCTATCACTCCCTTTCATCCTTCTCAGTGTTCACAAAAGGGCGCAGCTCTCTGTAGAGCTCTCATATAAAGGTGTCTAAAATAGAGTTGATTGAAAAAACAGGAGGCAGAATACCTACTATCAGCCATAACTTTTTTTTTTAAGGCGATGGTAGCGATGGTCATTTCAAACACAAAGTTTTACCTCGTTCTTTCTGCTCAGTTTTCATGTTTTAGTTTTTATTTTTAACTATAATTAATAAATATCCACATTAGAAAATGAATAGCAGTTGACAATTTCTAATATAGCCATCATCACAAAATCAGATGTATTGTACAGAAGAACTGAGGGCAATACTATCATGATTCAATTTCAACTGTAGCCTGACTTTGTAGATTAATTTCTTCACGTGTATTGTAGCAAAGATGCACTTAGATTTCTGTATTATATTTAAAACTAGAAAAAGACTCACCAAACAACTTTATTACACAGACATATAAGTAGAAAAAATAGCTCTACCAGACATTAATCTAATTTCCAGTAACTAATTCTAAAAATCCCTATGACCAATCTTTCATGGTTTTAATACAAAAGCAACTTTAATGCAACAAAAAGAAATCTATTTGTGAACAACAATATAAAAATGGAAAAAAAATAACTTCTGCTTCTGACTTCTGGTTTATTTGTGCATCAGTGCAAATTCATTAATCCATAATAATTATTCCTAGCTATTCAACAGAAAGTCAGAACCCTTCCTTTGAAACTCTTCAAATAAATATGCAGCTGTACAACTTTGTCTAGATGGGGGTCTGAAACCAGTTTATGTGCTCACAGCTTATGTGACCTATGAAATTGTGAGGTATTTAGTTAAAACTAGTCATTTAGCCTGACCAGAGTCAATGAAGAGAGAGAGGTGCCTACTTAATCTCTTATACACCTCTCATATTGGGAATTGTTCTCTGCAGAAGCTCTGAGAAAACTGGTTTTACATGTACAGATATATACGTTTATGTGTTTAGACAGAGATATATTTTTTATACAAACACACATTCACGTGTACTGACAGAGTAGACTATAAGTTGACATATACATCTTAACATTCTTTCCAGTCTGACAGTGCCACCTAAAAAGCCAGGAATACTGGGAGACTTGCTGCAGTACTGAGTAAAGGGAAGTCTACTTCGATAATTCATGTTGGTGTGATGTCTAGAATTGTGTGGACCAGACTTTCCCTCTGGGTGTCCTTGTTCCACTGTTTCTTCCCTCTCAGCTGTCTTTCCTCCTCTTGTACATCTACCTGTCCCCTTCCTCCAGGTGCCTTTTTCTTTTATCTTGAACTTCTAAAGCACAACAAGACAAACCATCTTGTTACTCTGTTGGATATTGCTCACTATATCATGCACTCCCTTGCCACTGTTGAATCAGCAACACAATACAAAACTTTTTTGGGCAGTAGAGCTACAGCACTGAAGTTATGAGGAGATGATGTTGTAATACCCACCTGCAGAGTTAATGAGCTTGTCTAAAGGGGTTTCCTCCCGCATGAAAATACATCCTTCACCCAATTCAAGCTGAGTAGGACAGGCTACATAATTTAGTGAGAGTTACGCAGCTCTGCTGATGTAAATTGGAACTGTATCAGCCTGGTGGTAACAACTCCCACAGCTCATGAACCAGTCTCATCATACCATGAAATATTCCAAAAGCAAAGACACTGAGGTATATATATATAATTTTAAGACTTGTCAGTGTTACAGAAAGGAATGCAGTGAGTATGTACGAGTGCTTGCTTATGAGTTGCACTGACACAAATGAAAATGTTTTTTATTAGTCTATAACAGTCTGACAATGTCTTTGTGGTTAATACTGTAGTCTGTGATAAGCACATACACAAATATGCTGAAGGTGTTACTCATAGGCTGAATTCAGTCCTAGTAGCTTGACTGAAATAGTACGTGCTCTTTGAAATCATTGTGTAACCAAGGTTTCTCTGGGTATGTATGAGTAGTATTTTACACTATCCCATTGAAAACATTATACTGAATGTACTTTTTCTTCCATGCAAGCATAATATGAGGGTCTGAATTTTCTCTTCTGCTGGGAATTATATTCATAAGCTTTCATATTGAGATTACATTCAATTTGTTAGTATAATGATATGATCTTATTTCCATGCTGCCCTCTGCAACCTCTCTGCTCAGATTCTTATTTCTTCCATCTTGTGATGCTTCTGAGATGTTTGTATTCTGTTGCATTTTTATCACATTGAATGTTTTTGTCCTTGAACACTTACCCTCTCAAGCAGCTTCATGGACAAAGATTCCACCACTTTATGTGAAACTAGAATGTCTTATGTGTACAAAAGGCAATAGTTTACTAGTTGGTGAAACACTGTTCTTAATACAGTTTTCCAGATATGACTGCAAGTATTTGTGCTTCTGACAGCAACACTTGCTAGTATCCAAATAAAATTAGCCCAATGATTTAACAAAAAAAGGTTTTCCAAATTTATATCATTTCAGTAAAACCACAGCTATTTGTGCTGTCTTAAAAAAACCCAAAAACCTCTCATATAATACTCAAAACAAAAATAAAATGCCCGTTGAATTCAGAATACTAACACTATCAGTCAAAACACACTGAAACTACAATCGTTAACCCCCTGAGGGAAGTGGTTGAGTGGATGAAGACTACTTGGCACAGTGATTGGATACATGAAGCATGAAAATATGACATGGTATTAATTAGAAGGACAACACCAACTAGTCAAAAGCACAACAATGGTCTTGAATTGCTGATTTGTTATCTTGTGTCTATTACTTTTAATTAGCATTACAGAACATTCAGTTTTTTGTGTTGCTTTATTTCTCATAATTATGTAAAAAGTAAGTTATGCTTAAAAGCATTTGTTTTACAGAATAGAAGACTGCCTGTACTCCAACTCTGACATTCATGCCCTTAGGAATACATTAGTGCTGGTTTTAGGCACTATTTGTTGACATGGGTTGTAAACTACTATATTATTGTTGCAGACTATTTGATGTGTAACGTGTTTTTCTTGGAGGTGATGAGCCATATATCATGCAATATTAATATTTTCACATACAGAAAAACTATGCAAACAGTTTGAGAAATACCACACACAGAAGAACATAAATCAGAACTTTTTGTATCAAATTTATATTTAAAAAAGAATATTCATGTCTACAGCAGAAAACATCAGTGCTATGATCACTTACATTACCAATAGTTTTCATAAAGCATGACCGCATCCTTGGTACATCCTCATGAAGAAAATATAAGAGAAATTTTCTAAAAAACTATAATAAATGACAAAAACTGCTACTATTAAAAAAAAACCAACTCCTTACAACACACTCTAATTGGATGGAGGTGACATATTAATAAAAGAAATGGAGCAGAACAAAAGCAATAAGCATTTAGGTCAACAGTGGCTGTTCTAAAAATATTTATTAGGAGAAGAACATAAAAGATGGGGTAGGTAAACCTAGATGAGTGTCAGAGAGGGATGAGTCAATCACAGAAAACATCTAATTGCTTACTCAGTTGAAGTGCACCAACGAAGTCATATGAAACAATTAGTAACTGCACATAGATACCTGTCAATAGGATGTTCAAAGTAGAGCACCCAGCAAGTATGAATCAGTAAAAAAAAAAAAAAAGTAAAGATACTTTTTTATTTTTAAGAGTGAAGAGAACTCTAATTAATTAGATAAAAAAAGTCACACTATCTTTGGTGTTGAATGATTGGAATGGTTATATTTTGATAAACTTGGTTTTCACTTACATGCAGAAGAAAAATAGCAAACTAATCTGGAATTTGTGTGACAGGAGAAATTGTGTATTGGACCAGAGATGGCCCAATAACTTCACTAGGTTTTTCACCAGGAACAGAGGAAAGCCGTAACATTCCCTTCTTTTAAAATTAGAAATCCTTGTTCAGACACTTCAAATGATTGATATTCTCTTAACCTCAAATACATTGCATAATCAAATATTCATTTTAATATATTAAGTGAAGAACATTCTCTTTCCCATGTGCTGTTGCATTCAGAGATAACAGAGGGCCTTCCAAAGGAAAGTTGCACCATTATTTGTCTTTCAAATACAACTCAATTTAGAACAACTTTTATAAAAAACAGATTTCAATGTAATTCCAGTACTAAGACTTTCCAGGAATATCTGAAGGTCACCAGAAAGAAATGTGGTACAGATTTTGTACTTCAATTTTTGGCATAATAGAGGGTGTCTGGCAATTTACATTGAGGAGAAGAGCTGGAGTACGAAGACTTTTGCAAATCAGGAGTAAGTCATACTGACAGTCTTGCATGGGGAGCTTGTGCAGTGCAAACAGGCATTATGTCTGTTTTTAGCTCGTGCTGTTCTTCCTACAGAATTTTAAAGCAGGACTCTATCTGACATTTCATCCAAAGTCCAATGTATATCCTTGGAAGAGTGAGTTAACCAATCCTAGAAAGCAGGGGACCACAGGGTTATTGCAGCTTCTGAGTCACAGTTGTTGATCTGTAAGATCGGTTTCTAATATTTCCCACTCACTGCAAACAAAGAGTCAACCGGGCCTCATAGGGAATTGTGTAGCAGATCACTTCTTCTCCGAGCAGTGCTTCTGGCCACCAGCATCCTTCCCTGAAAGTGAGAGATCAGTGATGGCAAACGGTTTTCTTGTTCCACTTCTTTTTCTCTCCTTGCTAAACTGTACTGACCTATTGGAATTAACTTAGCTTTCAACCATTTGCTGGATGATCTACAAAAATACTTTGAAAAATGGAAATTAGGTTATAAACTCTGTCTCTTATCACAGTGTGCCATGCTTGTAATTTATTACAGGATGGAACAAGCAGTATGCTGGAATTTCTTTTTGGAAATAGCTTCAGGGCTTTCTGCACTGTGTCCAAACTTCAGTTTTATCATTATTGTTTCTCTGGAGAATTTTTCATTTACAATTGAGAAAACTTTTTTTTTTTCACTCTAATAAAAACAACAACAATAATAATACGAAGTGTAGTTTAGTAAAAGGAAGAATGTGAGATTTATTGGTCGAAGTATTGAAGTGGGATTCAAACTCATGAACTCAAACTATATGTCTGTATTGATTTGTGGCACTAATTTGTCTGTGGCATTGAGCAAATTAATTGTTATATTTGTGCCTCAGTTTGCGCATTTGTAAAACAGGAATAATAAAACTATTTACTTCATAGGAACTTTCTGGAAGCTTTAATTACGAATTTTAATGGCCCTTAGGTGCATTGGGTGGTAGATGCTGTGTAAGTTGCAACACACTATTGTTCCCATTTGTCTTCTCTGTCATGGGAGTTTCTCTGCTTTCCAAGTCTTACAAATGAATTATCCTTAACAGTAACCAGGCCCTTACGTTGGATGCAGTCTGAGGAAATATACTGTAACCATTGTTTCCAAGAGCTATATTTTATGTCATTGGATAGATTTAGATCTAGAAAACTGGAATAAACCCAAAAGTTTTCTTCACAACAGAACAAGAATGGTGAATGCTGTGTTTTATTTCTGCAGGTGTGAGAAACTGGCTGTAATAATTTAGCATTCTGTGGCATAGCCATACACTCATAGAAATGGGAGAATGTAATTTATAGTATTCAGCTCAAGATAAAGTATCCTCTAGATGTGTCATTGAGGTAATTTTTACAAAATGGTTTTATGATAAATACTCTGAAGGCCAAAGACATTAAATGTGTAATCTTAATTATCTTGTCCAGCACTGGTGTAGATCTCTTCTGAGATCATTTAATAATGCTTATGATGTGCTATTGAATATTATAAACAATTTTCTTTATCAAGGAATAACTCATTTTCCCTCCTTTTTCATGAATGAATCATCTTACAATTCCTATGCATTTGTTCGTCTGGAGACACATTAAATGGGCATATGGGTGCAGTCAGATGCCTTTGTAACATTTGAAAAATCTAGCAATCCTAACAAATCATTTTTTATGTGTTGCAGGTGCTGACTATTAGAAGAAAATATGTACTTTGATGTTCCTTAATTAAAGTTTCAATTTCTTTAGTTACTATTCTGAAAAGAAATGAATTAGAAATTCTACTGTCAAGTGTCCTGTGAAGTCAGAAAGTATTGATGGCCACTAGGTCAGTGGTACCAATATCTGTACATACACACGTGTGATACATGAATGTATGTCTTTTCCTGTAAGTTAAACCTCACAGTTTACAAGGCTCAAAGCTTCCTCCTCACCACAGAACATCTTCTTTAAGTAATCCTTCTCTTCTCTTTCTGCTTAATCTTCTTTCTTTCCCATGTTAAGTCTGCCTTGCTTTGTGCATTATGAGCTATTTCAATAGACTGAAAATGACCTCAGTGAGAATAAGCTTAGACTAGATAAACACTTCCACAGACAGTAACGCATGCAATTTTGTGTCCATCATCTGAGGAATGAATTTGATATTGTTACACCACCTTGTTCATGGATAAAACAGGGACTTAAAATTTCAATGCCAAAAATAAGAAAGAGCAGCACTTCATAGCAAGTATGCAAAAGTATTAGTATTACAAAAGGGTATTTTACTTCTGGAAATTCATACTGGCAAAAGAAGTTGGGAGTAAATGACTTAAAATAATTCATGCTTAGCATGAGAATTATTTTTACATTTGGGGATTACTCTCACCTGAGCCTTGGTACAAGAAGTTATTTTCCATATTGGTTTCCAATTCATAGAATCATAGAATATCTCAAGTTGAAAGGAAGCCGTAAGGATCATCAAGTCCAAATCCCTTCTCCTAAAAGGACTACCTAAAAATAAATCATACGACTAAGACCATACTCCTTGATACTCCTTGAGCTATGACAGACTTGGTCCCATTACCAGTTCCCTGGGGAACCTGTTCCAGTGACCCACCAACCTCTCGGTGAAGAACCTTTTCCTATATCCAACCTGTCCCTAAAATTGAGACCTGAGGAACCCCACTGGTGACTGGCCACCAATCTGACCTAATCCCATTTACTCCACTTCTTTGAGTACAGCCATAAGCAAATTTCTCACTCCACACATTATGAACTTGTCCAGATGTATGGTGGATATTTTGTCCAGAAGCTTGCAGAGAGAGACAGTATCAAAAGCTTTGTTAAAATCAAAAAAAAACTCCACACCTACTGGCTTCCCTTGGTCAACCTTGTCATAAAAGGAAATTAAGTTGGACATTCTCCTCATGAATCCATGTTGGCTATAACCAGCGACTGCATTGTTTATCAAGAGTTTTTCAATAACTTCTAAGATAACTATAATTTTACCAGTCACTGAAGTGAGACCAACAGGCATGCAATTACCAAAATCTTCCTTCTCACCTTTCTTGAAAATCGGGACAACAGTTGCCAGCTTCTAGTTGAATGGGACCTCTCCAGACTCCCAAGAAAAGTAATGGAGAGAGGTCCCACAATAATATCAACCAGCTCTTTCAGCACCCTGGGATGAATCCCACCAGGTCCCACAGACTCATGTGCAACCAGCTGGAGCAGCAAGTCTCAAACAAGTTCAGGATCATTGAGGGCCGGTTTAACTCAGTGGGTTGAGCGTGGTGCGTGAAACACCAAAGGTCGCGGGTTCGATTCCCGTTCGGTTCTCACGTGTTGACTGACCTAGTCGAGAGGTGGCGTCCCTGCCCACAACAGGGAGGCTGGATTAAAATGATCTCTAAGGTCCCTTCCAGCCCAGGCCATTCTATGGTTCTATGATCGGCTGGGAGTATAACATCCCCTGTGTCACAGTGTCTCAACACAGGACTCTGGGGGTTCCAGGACTCATCACTGGTGTTAGAAGAAGCCATTAAACCTCTCTGCTTTGTCTACATATTTATTTGTAAAAGATGGACCAATCTATCTCTGATCCTTTTTGTGCTGTTAACATATTTTAAAAGTCTGGAAAGAATTTTTGAATGAAAATAGAAAACTGGATTACATTCCAACACTGCTTCACCAATTCCTAGCTGCAAATATACGTACAGAAACATAAATTCAATTAAGAGATTTAGGGGCTTATTTGTTCTTTTTCAAGCCAAAATCTTACCCATAGGAACATCTGACATTCCCGTAACCTCTGTGTAGCTATAGTCCAATCTGCAATTGATTTGTGTCCCCTTCTCATAAAAGATTTTGATACAGAAAATTTGTTTTCAGGTTCTTGTTCTGGGGTAGATCTAGCACAACTGAAAGACCATTCATGTTCCATTGGGGCAGGTGGGGTCAAAATGGGGGTCCTAGGCCACGGGTGGGTTCTGGGGAAACCCTGAGGGGGTCTGGGCATGGAGAGTAAGACCTGTGAGTGCCCTCAAGGCCCCAGCAATCTCTCTGTTGTCAAGTTGATGTAAAGTATCAGGAATTATTTTGGCCAGTTGATACTGTCTCCTGTTGTTTTCAACAGGCTGGGGAATTAAAGTGGGCCAAGGTTTGCAGGTTGTTTGCCCATGTGCAGACTGTTTAAATAGCAACACTGTAGTTATACAGATAATAATGTAAAAACTAGAGTTGTCTCATGCCAGTCACCTCAATGCTGGAGAACAGACTCAGACACATTTAACTTATCTCTGTAGATAAATCACAGTTGTGTTAAGACACATCCAAATGGGTGATGGCAGTGTTCTGTATAGGCAATGATGCTCATTCAGGTGTTGAAAGCAATTCAGCTGAAACACTGTGGATCCAACTAGCTCTAAATGTGTATTTATCAACATAAAGACCTTTATCTCTCCTCACTAAAACTATCCATTGCAAAGTAAATACTTCTGATTTTGTGGTACTTCAGTAGTCTCACAACAGCACTCCTCCCCCACAGCTGAACTTGGTTTAACCTGCAGTGGAGCCCACCATTTAAAAGTACTGATAGGTTGGCTGTGTGAATGAGATTCATCTAGCCTGATGAATACGTCTGCATCTAGAGCAGTCACCTTCAACTTCATTTGTAGTCACTAGAAGGAAATAGAAACTCTTGGATGCAATTCATCTCACAGTAAGGTAATTGCTTAAAATAAGTAGGGAGAATAATGTACAGTAATTTCTTTTTTTCTCCTCTAGGTGTATATAAAAGACCCCAGTGTGACTAGTTTAGAAGTAAATGTACAATGCAGCTATTTAAACTTCAGGTAAATGGCTTTCACACTTTTATTTTTTTTTTATGTTGACTTATTTCTAAGTCTTTATTTTTAAATGCAACTCATATTACCTGATGAGTTCCAAAGCAGATCTGCATTGATGTCATAAATATCATTATTATGATAATTATTTGCAATCTCCACTAAAGTTAGAATACTGTATAATAATGAAGAGGGAGAGGAGGTCACCAGCTGTCTATGCTTCTGAAAGCAGGAAGAATCCACTCACCTCCATTTAAAGGATCTTCCAGAGTGTTACGAAACTGTAACAGTAACTGAAATATATTCTGGGCTGTTTCTCTGCACCAGGAGACCATTATCATGATAATTTAACACCTGTATCACTGATTTTTGGTAGTGCAACCTGTAATCAGAGTCTGAAGTAATCCCTGAAGCAGTTATAATTTAGATTATGGTTTAATATACAACAGTATTAGTTCTGAGCATTTGGATCACAGAATGTGGAACACCTCACTAAGTGATGATTGCAGTAAGTAGAATTTACCATGAAGGAGGGCAATATCATAATTCTATAGTCTTGAAATGTAGCCAGGCTTGACTGAGCTTGTATTTTGAGCTGGATGGCACATTTATTTTTGGCAGGAAGATACTATACACAATACTTCCAAGAGGCATCTTTCTGGTAGTTTTATTTAAAGTAGACCTAGTAGACACTGTTAATTTACCTCCAGGCCATGGGTTTGAAGGGAAGTCAGTATAACTCAGGAAATAGAGGAGTCCTGCAAAAAGAATTTTTTATCAATGCGACATCTCAGGTATTACACGTGGGGAAAAAATAACACAGCCAAGCAGAGCTGTCAAGACGTTGCTGTGTACCTTCCACCTCTACCGTCTCACCCATACTGACAAAGTCTGGAGGAGAGTAACAGCAACATAGATGCTCGTAAAGCTTTCTGTCGCAAGAGATAAGGAGGGATAAGGTACCTAAGCTATTCTCCTGGCTTATTCCTTTGGAGCTGGTTAGGAAAGGAAAATTAAATCATATCTCCCCAAATGATTATTTGTTTTTGTACTGACAATGTTATCAGCAATGTGAGTTTTGGTGCTGCTAGAATGTGATCTGTGCTCATATTTTAAACAAAGCACTGTCTGCTATTATTTTTTAACTTCTTTTTCTTTCCTCCTTAGTAAAACTGCTGCCTGTGCAAATTTTGCAGGTTCATAAAGCCCTGGGACTGGCTAGAGGGATTGGCAGTTGAACTATCAGTTAGGTTCAGGTGAAAAAAATCTTGGACATTGGACTTATTCTTTGTGATAGATTCCAGGCCAACCATCATGTAGCATCTCTACCTCGAGATAATACAAGAGGAAACGTAAACAGATCTTGTATATTTCTAGACAAGTCTGAATTCCTGAAAGGAAACACTGAGTGAAATTTGATTTTTTTTTTTTTTTTTTTGACTTTCCTGTTTGACTTTTGAACAGCTTAGGAAATGTTAAGAAGTATAGCTACATTTATGTAACTCTCATACTCAGATCACCTGGACAAAGGTTTCAGGCCTCATTGTCGTCATTCAAAGATGGTTCTGCCACATCGCAAATCCTTCAACACATCTGACACATGACTCCCACTGAGACCAATTGAAAGAGACTGTGTTAAAATGTTTGTCTCAACCTTGCTGAAATTACCTGCGAAGAAGAGACTGTGTTAAACTCCCCGTGAAGAAACTTCAAGGTCTGCAAGCTTGGACCTCTGATAAGTCCTAAACAACAACTTCAGAGCCCAGCCCAGATAAGCCATGGGGCTTGAAGTCCTGAACAACAGCTTCTGGGTCTGGCTCAACCACTGATACAGCTGTTGTCTTGCAAGACCACCGGCGTGTGCAAGCCCACTGGTGTAACTGCTGATAAGGCAACTGTCCTGCAAGCACAGAAGCCCAATGGTACATCTGCAAAAATGGGCCCTCCAGACACCTATGCATGCTCCACTGACAGGGGCGATGCTGAGGAGGCATGAAGATCGCTCCTGACGATCCTCATATGCATGCACTAAACAGGAGGAGGGCAGGCAAAGTGGCTCTTGGAACACTGTATAATGCCACCATGAACAACTATTTCCCCACCGAATCGAAACAGGCAGACCTGCGAGACGTCGCTGGACCTGTGGTGGTAGCTCTACTTCTTGCTATTCTAAACGATTTTACTGCTTCGCTTCTCCTTTTCCTTATCTTTCTTTCCTATAACTCTCTACTGGTTGTTAGTCAATCAAGGGTTTTGCTTGTGTGACATCTGACACCATTTGTGTCTTAATTTCACCTTTGCGATCAAAACGAATCACCTTGACTCTAAGCTCTATCAGGTATAAGCAGGTCAAGACACCAATGACATTGGGATACCTCAGTAGTTGTGACATTCCAGCCTAGGCCATTCTGTGATTCTGATTCTACGATTCTGTAATTCTATGATTCTATTCTGGATCTTAATGACTTGTCTTAGTTGTCTTGCATTGCTCAGTAAAGTCAATGGAAACTTGTCATTGACATTGTACAATGATTCACATCCCTTCTTGAGGAAGAAATTCTAAACTTGCCTGGATAGACAAAGTTCTAAGGCTTTGTCTGGAGATGGGGCCAATAGGTATAACGGATCTTTAGAGTAATGTTGTATTGCAAGATTTATTTAAGTCGGACGTAAGAGTAGTCATACAAAACTCTCTGAAACTCTTATATAATATTTTCAGTTATGACATTTCACTGTCACTTGAATACCTTCAAACCTCTTTCCATAAAATTCTTGTTCCCTTACAACTGTAGAAAAGCTGAAATGTCTTATTGCATAGCTTTCTGTTGATAGCACTCACTGCAGACCCAAGTTTGTGCTAAAGCTGCGGGGAATCAGCTAGCCAAGTCCTGACATTACTGAGCCATTCTGAGCTGAAGTTCATGCTGCAGTATGATACAAGTTTCCTGCTAATTACTTTGTTCCAACAGGGCCTGCTGTGATTGATATACTGAAAGAAAAGACTGGCTACCATATTAGTCTTCACACAAAATTTCTCAAGAAGGAGGGATGTTGAGCATTCACTGGTGTTATAAGTGTCTCATGATTAAATCTCTAATTTGGCTAAAAAGAGATAAAATTTACTTAAGAAACTGATAACCTCACTGACTGAGGGTTTCAGAGAAGCTGTATTGAAATCATAACCTTAAATAACACATTTGAAGAATTTTCAAGCATCTCTAAATTCTGAGTTACTGGGTGTGGAACTGGTGCTGTTCTTGATCCAGCAAGAATTTTCATACCATATGCATTCAGTCAGCCTACTAAGCTTCTCCAGACTGCGTCAGCTCCACTGTGGCCTAAGCATTCAATGTTTTTCATGACATTAGACGTCTAATGATGGAATTTCTTTTGACAAAAAATTATCTAGAAATTTATGCACTTCCAAAATTAAGTGGCAATTGATGAGGCCAGTAAATTACTGAGTCTACACTAAGGTTCCTAAAATCCTACAGTTGGTGAATCTGGCAGCTTATGTGCCTGACTCCCATAGATTTTTGTGCTTAACTCTTCATGTCATTTCAAAGCAGAACAAACAGAAGTAACCATGGTTTCATAAAGATTTGTTATTTGTACGTTACGAGATATTCGAGTCTTAGGAAAAACACTCTTTTGTAATTTCTACTGATAAATATCTTGAACCCATCTCTGATGACCACAGGAAACAGCTACTTTATGTATCATATTATCAGCAAAGTAGCAGCAAATAGCCCAATTTTATTTTATTTTTTTCAGATTTTTTAAAATCAATCCCCAAATAAATATTTTCGAGTTTGAAATGAGTTCAGCAATGCTTGACATGGCAATAATGGCTTACACTTGTGTTAATTATTCCCTAGCCGGGCCCTTAGCCATATTATTTGCATTTTGTCTTTACTCACAACTATCCTTCTCATGTTCTTGTCAAAGCTATTACACTTGCTGTTGCAAAGAAAGGAGGCTATCTGTATTCCCAACATTCTGGGATAGAATAAAGGAGTAAACATTTCTGCACAAAGCTCCTTTGAGCTATTTAAATTACTTTCTGACAAAAGGAAAGATGACATTGAGCACTCGACAAGGAACAAAAATTGTTTCTTAAAACATGAAATACAAATGATTATTCAATTATTAGGAAAAATTCTATTACATTCAGGAAAATTCCATTATGACTTCTTTATTAGAGATTTTGAAATAGTCACTGTTGTAGTGGATTGTAAAATTTGTGTTTGATTTTGATCTTGGTTTTTGTCTGGCTACTGGCAAAAAAAATCTGCTTAAAAATGTGGATGCAAACTTCCCTTCTTCCAGCAATTTTTATAAATAATAAAAAGAAAGAGCCCTTGGCTAAGAAAATGAGAAATATTTGGTGGGAATAAAACATAATAATATGGAACACTTGTATCTCCCTTTATATATGTATGAATAATCCATTAATTCCTTTTAGTAAAGATTATACTATATTGAAGGACAATAAATTGAAACCATGAGTGGCAATTAAGAAAAATCTGGAGTGTCTGTCTCTTGGCATACTTCAGATACAAAGTTTTATAAATGCAGTCACATTTGGTACCATTTATTGGAAAAAAAAAAAATAACTGCAAGGTTTAGTCAACTGGAAGTCTGAGAATTTGGATTTATGAGAGCAATAAAGAGAGCAGGCAGATTACACAATGGCATATTCCAACAGGTAAACTTAGTTGTGGACTTAACATCTTGTCCTGGTTTGAGCCCATGGCCTGGGCTGAAAACAAAGAACCATGCTCACTTTTCTCTGCAGCCCCATCTCCACAGGGATGTGGAGGGACAAACTTCAATTAAAAAAGGCCCAAGGATTGAGATTAAGGACAGGGAAGATAATAATCTACCACTTAAAATGACTAGTGAAAAAAAACCACAACAGAGTAGACTTGGGGAGAAAACATACATTTGATTTACCATCATAATTTATGGAGTAAGATAGTGAGAGGAATACATAAATAAATACAACGCAATCTTGAATGCACTCTCCCTCTACCCCTCCTGTCTTCCTGGCTACCTCCTCCTCTCCACTGGTGCAAGAGAAGCAGGGGATGGAGGATGCAGTTTGTCTGGCCATTACTCATTGTCCACAGCTGTTCCTCCTTCTTGAGAAAAAAGACTCCTCACAGTCTCCTTATGATGCCATGTGGTGTCCACCCCATGGGACACAATCTTCTTCCTCCTCGTGAGTCCTTCCTAACTGGGATTGTGGGTAGCTTCAGGCATGTCCCCTGCTTATGTTCAATCACTCTACCCGCTGACATGGGCTTCTCCACATAGCGCCACGTCCTGGATATTCTTGCCATCATCGATCCCCTCAGCTGGCAGGCAATCATCTTCCTTCCATCTCACTCACCATGGACTTCTAGGAAAACACTCTGTTTTGATGCTAATGCCTTTCTCTCCTGTTTTCCTACTGACTCTCTTTTTTTATTTTCCTCTCACGTGTCTCTCCTCCAGCAGGAAAAAAAACCAAAACCCTTTCCAACGTAAAATAAGGGACAGATCAAGACAAGATGACACAAAACCAAAAGAGAAACAGAGACTGGAAAAATTGAGTCACCTCTTAAAGTCCTTGATTGCAGAGGTCCTGATTGACCTGGCCTAGGTCAGAGGAAGGTACGACTTCTACCTGAGGCTGCGAGAGATTCTTGAAGTTTTGCAAGAGTCATCCCCCACAGATCTCCTCCCATTTCCAGAAGCCCTGCCAGACTCAAACCCATGGCACTTTTGGAGTGTGATGACATTTGAACAAATGATTTATAAGATACAAAGCTGAACTATTCTATTAATATCTTTATGTTGATCACACAAAGGGTCAAAGCAGGACTTTGCAGAGTCTCAGTTGCCGGTTCTGTACAACATCGCTTAATAGAACTAATAGGAGACAATAGCAGCGTCTGCTGTTTTTTTCTTTATTATTTAAAAAAAAAAAATCACATCCCAGCTTAAGTGCAATCTCAATGGTCACAAACTGCACAGATTATATCACACACACATAGATTGAATTATCTTGAAGGTTTGTCTCCTGATAGATAATACTACATGAAATAGATGACTCATGACCTTCACCTGTGTTAATTTGAATCTGTCCTCTCACAGAAACAGGAGTTAAAAAAATAACTACACAGTGAGGAACTCTATTATGTGATGTTATATTTCAAGGTCTTATTGTGTGAAAATCTAATCTGAGAGACATGAGATATAGATTCAAAATACTTTCATACACATAAATTCTTGTCTGGTGGGAAGAGTGTCACTAAAAGTAAAACAGATCCCACCTATTGCAGAGTGAATGGAACAGAAGATCACCTTCGCTAGCATTTCTTTTTTTTATTATCCAGAAGCAGAGACAGGTTACCTCATAATAGACAATGCCCTGTAACATTTAGATGCACATTAATATATCCTTACACTGAATTGCAGAAAAAAACATAAGTAAGTGATCGGTCTTCACTCATGTGGTGGATGTGTCCTCTGTATACTGATGATTATGGTTCTCATGCATCATTACACCCTCTTGTAAAATTTCTAATTCTTCTGAACTTCCAGTCCGAAGTAGTTCTAACCAGAGTTAATTTTGCAGACACAGCACTTGGTGTGTGACTATTATACACCAACTAAAATATTATTCTGATGAGTGTCCCGAGCTTTGCAATAGTTATGCAATCTACACACCTGGCATAGCATTTATTTAACTAGTGTATGTTGTGAATCAGTAGGAAATACAGTTTTGAATGGGTTATCAGGTCATAAGAAATTTCCTTATCAAGAGGATTTAGAGGCAGAAGTGCAGATGAGACGGAGCTGAGAGTATGAAACTAGAAGAGGCAAAGATGTGAGTTTGCGAAGGCGACTGGAAGGCTAGGTAACAAGGCAGGTGAAATGATGGAGGGGAAGACATCTGTAAGCTTCATCATCCCCTGTGTTTTGGGATTTCAGGGTCTGTCTATCTTTAGAAATAGGTCTCTCCTTCTGCTCTTCCACACAAACTGATATCCAGGGAGTCTGTTTCATCCTCCTTGCTTCATGTCTCCAGGGTATCATTCACGTTTTTTGAGGCACTGTTCTCCTTACATGAGTCGGAATTCTTGGGTCTCAGGAAGCAGGACTTGTAAGACGAGGGAGATTACCTTTGGTGTAAAAGTGATGGTGATCAGGCTGCCTTCATGTACTGGGAAGTGATGGCTGGGAAAAAAAAAAAAAAAGGAAGGATTGGTACCTGTTTCTCTTTAGGTGTCTGAATAATTCCTCTTGATTTCCAGGTGGAATATCAAAGTAAGTCTCTAGACTGCTTGATGCAACTGAGAAGATTACTTCAGTCCACACAACAGATTCCCCAGACTTATCTATGGAGAGACAGATATGGATGAAAAAATTTTCCTATGTTCTGTCTTCAGTACTGGGATGCTTCCAGTCAGACTTTGCTGCCTGCTTGGACTGTCTTGATTTAGTAATCTTCTCAAGGATTTGGGTCTATTCAGTAATCCACATCTGGCTTAATTTAAAGTTTTCTAGCTTTTTTTGAAAGGCATGAAGCTAGCCTGCCTTTATTTTTTAATCGTTCTTGAAATGATAAAAACATTTATCTCATCTGACAAACAGAAACTAACATTTTAAGATTTTCTGAGGTACATTGTGAGAAGAAGAAAAAATGGTCAATACGCACCTGAGTTCCCGAAACTTGAAAACTGGAGGATTTCTGTGTTCAGTGGAGAAATAGTTTGCTCCTCTTTCTTTTTTTTTTTTTTTTTTTGCCTGAATGTGGGTTCTATTATAACTACATGCTTATACTAATATTAACAAAAACTTAACCTTCTCACAGATCCTTCTCTTCCTCATCCTACGTGAACTAGAATATTTTCTGTACGAACTTCGTATGTGGAATTCATGGTAGCTTAAGACAACTGAACCTAAGTGTGCATGTAGAAGTCTGAACTAGGTGTCTAAGTCATCATTTCCATTTCGACTTGCTTGTCCAAACATAGTCACTTAGTTCTTTTGGGATGCACTAGGGTTGTCTGAGGTATCCTGAATGCACTAGTGGAGATGACATATGACCTAAGGAAGATATATCCTTCCATACTCAGTTGGCAGTAGACACTTAGGTTTCTGAGTCTCACCCTTTTGTTTTCAGATGACTCATTCTCTTGACTTCATTAACTGTGTTAAGCAAGAAAAACAGCCTTAACCTTGAAATGAATGACACCTCCAAACCCTTAATTTAGTAGCCCAGTCTAAATAAGAAGTACCATCTGAGAGGATATATTGGAAACTTCAACTTTTGGAGAAACACTTGGAGACCAGAGAGTATATCTTATATATTCGTAAGTTGTGTATGTCAGAATGACCAACTAGATATATATTATCTTATCCTTGGCACTGTCTCTAGGCTTATCAATGATAAGAAGGTTATTAGGAGCAGTCAGCATGGCTTCACCAAGGGGAAGTCATGTTTGACTAACCTGATAGCCTTTTATGAAGACATAACCAGGTGGATGGATGGTGGCCATGCAGTAGACGTGGTCTATTTGGATATCAGCAAGGCCTTTGACATCATCTCCCACAGCATCCTCATAGGTAAACTGAGGAAGTGTGGTCTGGATGACCAGGTAGTGAGGTGGGTCGCTAATTGGTTGAAGGGAAGAAGGCAGAGAGTTGTAGTCCATGGGGCAGAGTCCAGTTGGCAGCCTGTATCTAGTGGGGTCCCTCAGGGGTCAGTGCTGGTGCCAGTGCTGTTCAATGTATTCATCAATGACCCAGATGTGGGATTAGAGAGGGTTGTCAGCAAGTTTGCTGATGACACAAAACTGGGAGGAGTGGTTGACACACTAGAAGGCTGTGCTGCCATTCAGAGAGACTTAGACAGGCTGGAGGGCTGGGCGGGGAGAAATCTAACGAAGTTCAATAAGGGCAAGTGTAGAATTTTGCACCTGGGAAAGAATAACCCCATGTGCCAGTATAGGCTGAGGACTCACCTGTTGGAGAGCAGCATAGGGGAAGAAGACCTGGGGATTCCAGTGGACAGCAGGATGACTATGAGTCAGCAAAGTGCCCTCGTGGCCAAGGCCAATGGCATCCTGGGGTGTATTAGAAGGGGAGTAGCAAGTAGGTCAAGAGAGGTCCTCCTGCGCCTCTATTCTGCCCATTGGTGAGGTCACATCTGGAATATTGTGTCCAGTTCTGGTCCACTCAGTTCAAGAAGGACAGGGAGCAGCTTGAGAGAGTCCAGTGCAGAGCCACAAAGATGATGAAGGGAGGGGAACATCTTCCTTAGGAGGAAAGGCTGAAGGAGCTGGGTCTCTTTAGCTTGGAGAAGAGGAGACTGAGGAGTGACCTCATTAATGCTTATAAATATGTCAAGGGGGAATGTCAGGAGGACGGAGCCAGGCTCTTTTCAGTTATGTCCAGTGACAGGACAAGGGGCAATAGGTAAAACTGGAGCATAGAAAGTTTCACAAAATCTTTAGGAAAACTTTTTCATAGTGAGGGTGATGGAGTACTGGAACAGGCTGCCCAGGGAGGTTGCGAAGTCCCTTCTCTGAAGACATTCAAAACTTGCCTGGACGCGTTCCTGTGCGATCTACTGTAGGTGATCTTGCTCTGGCAGGGGAGCTGAACTAAGAAGGCCACATCTACTCTGCCCTGGTGAGGCCACATCTAGAATATTGTGTCCAGTTCTGGGGCCCTCAGTTCAAGAAGGACAGGGAGCTGCTTGAGAGAGTCCAGCGTAGAGCCACAAAGATGGTGAAGGGAGTGGAGCATCTCCCTTATGAGGAAAGGCTGAAGGAGCTGGGTCTCTTTAGCTTGGAGAAGAGGAGGCTGAGGGGTAACCTCATTAATGTTTATAAATATGTCAAGGGGGAATGTCAGGAGGATGGAGCCAGGCTCTTTTCAGCAGCGTCCACTGACAAGACAAGGGGCAATGGGTGGAAGCTGGAACACAGGAGGTTCCAGAAAAATATGAGGAAAAACTTTTTTACTGTGACGGTGACCGAGCACTGGAACAGGCTGCCCAGGGAGGTTGTGGAATCTCCTTCTCTTGAGACATTCAAAACCTGCTTGGACGCGTTCCTGTGCGCTCTACTGTAGGTGATCTTGCTCTGGCAGGGGGGTTGGACTAGATGATCTTTAAGGTCCCTTCCAACCTCTAACATTCTGTGATTCTGTGATTCTGTGAACTAGATGATCTTTTGAGGTCACTTCCAAACCGTAACATTCTGTGATTCTGTGATTTTCTTTTTAAAATTGAGAGTTAGACTTCCCTGTAGTATCTTCCCATCTCTCAGAACATACCAGAAATATTTTGAAAAGCCTGCTTTTACAATCACTCGACTCGGTTTCACAGAAACAATGCTCTCACCCATCACTAAACCTACAGCCACATTTGTGTCTCTCAAAATTGTTACTCTTCTCCATGGCAAGATCTGCAATTTCCTTCCCTATTCCTGAACTACTTACCATTCCAAGGACAAATATTTCAAATAAAAACAAGGAAGTGTCCTGGTTTGAGCTAAAGAGAACAAATTCTGTTCAGTGATTTTTGCTTTCCAGTTTGCTCCCTTCTTAGAGACTGCACTTTCTGATGTTCGCAGTATGTTTTTGCAGACGGTGTGTGCTACTGGCAGTGATAACACCTGATGTTTACAGTTACTCCCTGCGACTGGGATGCAGAAAGGCTCTTGCTGGTACTTATTCCCAGAGTGAGCAAGGCCAATGCTGGCTCTTGTGTGCCACGCTGGGGGTGCCGGGTGGTAAGAGGGGTCACAAGGTGCAACAAGGGTTGCACCTCTGGGGAGTTACAGACAGAACAAGTGAGCAGCACAAGTATTTTCTTCCATATGCATCATATTCAGTATAAAACTGAGGGATCATGAGGATTTAAGTCTTCTTCCTCTTTCTTCCGTTCTACAGTGACCGGAGTCCAGGGACTCTGTCCGATCTTCTGCCTTTGATCCAGATCCTGATTTTCTGAATCCAGCTCCCTGTATCCAGCTCCCCTCTGCCGCTGAGCCTGGGACTTCCCCAGTGCTGCCTGCTCTGCAGCATCTCACTATTGCAGGAGGGGATGTTTGGTTTGACATCAATTTTCTATATATGCATATAGTTTACTATTTTTATTATTTCCTTATTCATTAAAGCTGGTTTAATTTTCTTTTTTTTTCTTCCAATCTGTTAGTGTCTCTGACTCATTCCCTTTTCTCTCCCATTTCAGGAGGGAGAGTGGGCTAGAAAGCGTCTGTCAGCATTAGTGGCTGGCCTAGCATGACAAGAAGAAAGGTAAAAGATGTTTTCCCCTTCTCTAGGACTCCATCACAGCTCTTCCAAAACACTCCAGTGAATCCTTTTGTCACTTAACTCTTCAATAACTCTTCAATAGGTTATTTACAATTAATTTACTGCTCCAGAGATAGAGGTAAAGTGGTCTGGGTATGCACTTTAAATCTCTATTTGTTAGCACCCAATGACTGGAAGAACTGAGGTCTTAATTTTCTGTTTGCAGAATTATTAATGTTTCTGAATCCACATGCATAGTACAAACTCAGTCAGTGAAATTATATCTAAATGATATTGTATTTATTAGCCATATTTTAAGTACTTTACCCAACTTAGAAACTACAGTTTTATTTTCTATCTCATTGTCTTTTTCAACTAGATAGCTAGGCTTTTTATTTTTTTATTTTCGTTTTTTATTTTGCAGAATATGTTGTTGGCATTTCTGAAGGTAACGTGATTTTAGTTCTTGCAAGAGTGAGTCCCAGAGCTGAAGCACAATAATTGAGAGAGTTAATTCTGTTGTACTCATGAATCATCCTCTTTTGGCTAACATTCCATTTTCCATAGAAATCCTTCTGTCACAACAGACCAAGTCAAAAAATTTGCAGCAGTATTTGAAGCAGTCATCCAAGACTGTCCTCAACAAGGCAGAACAACTCGTATGTGAGACTATATTTACCTAAAGACCTGAAAATATAGTAATTTTAAACTGCGTTATTTTAAAATTTTACTTGGAAGTCTTATAAGTGTTTCAATTGTTTTAAGCAGAAGGACCAGGGCAGTGATACCAAATACCATTACCATGGTACTGCAAACTCAGCAATTACTCCAGTGACATACTGAGTCACGTGCTTCAAATAAGTGTACTCTCCATGCTTATGGCTAATACTGATCAGAAAGCAAAAAATGCATGTTTTAAATAATCCTCCTATTGAAAATCAATAATTTGTTCACTTACTATGAACACAGTATGTGACATAAAAATAGAATAACCTTTGCAATTGCATTTTCTTCAAGGACTCTTTAAGGAGTCCCAAACTGTAAAACCAGTTTTCCCCCTGAAACTTCTGTGGACATGAAAGATGCAACTCTGTATAAGTTTTGTATTTATTTTTGCTAAGGTGGTGTAGGAAATGATGGTGTGGCAGGCAAGAAGTGCAGTATGTGGAAACAAGCAAGCAGAACCTCTGTAACTTGTGAGATTAAACTGTAATTGCTACTTTTATCTTTTTCTTTCTTTAATATAATATTTTGTTCCTATTTAATGTTCTACAAAAGGGGTTATATAGGACTATTGTCAGCATTCGAAAAGTCCATTTAGGGCCTATAATTAAGAAGATGGAGGGAAAACCATCACTGAAAGAATAACTTTCTTTTTAATTTTAGTTTGGGGATTGTATTTAACCTTTTCAAATGCTGGATGCTATTTTGACTAGGACTGTAAGTTACAACAGCTTGATTTTACTCAGAAGGAATTTATTAAAAAGTTTGGCTTCATTTTGGTTTTTAGAACTGTTATCAAAATAAATGTTAATGACAAAAAATTATTTCTTTTATCAAGTGACAGGTAGCTTCAATTAATTTTTGGACTACCTCTTGAAAAGGGTGTTTTATAAAAGGACCATATTACAAAAAGGTTCTGTTCATTCACTACGTCTTCTCTACACTCCACTGTTAAAATGAGCCTAAAGTCATTCTACAAAACCCATTACAGGGACAACTGCTCCAGCGCGAGTCCCCTGTGGCATCACAAAACTCCTGCCAGCCAACCTGCTCCGGCATGGGCTTGTCTGTCTCCACGGGCTACAGGTTCTGGCAGCAACCTGCTCCAGCGTGAGCTTCCCATGAAGTCACAGTTCCCTTCAGGCATCCACCCATTCTGGCATAGAGTCCTCCACGGGCTGCAGGTGGACTTCTACACCCCATCATCTCCATGGACTGCAGAGGGACAGCCTGCTTCACCATGGTCTTGACCATGACCCAGGGGACTGTCTGCTCCAGCAACTGGAGCACATCCTTCCCTCACCGCCCTTCACTGCCCTCGGTGTCTTCACATATTCTCACTCCTCTCTCTTTCTGCTAGTTGTTGTGTGACTCAGTTCTTTTTTCCCCGTTTCTTAAATATGTTTTCACAGAGGAATTTCTATCTTATCGTTATTGATAGGTTTTGGCCTTGGCAAGTGGTAGGTCCGTCTTTGGAGCTGGCTGGCATTAGCTCTGTCAAACTCAGGGGATACTTCTAACAACTTCTCACAGAAGTCACCGCTACAGCCCTGCCCTGCCACTGAAGTCTGGCCAGGCAAACCTAATACACCAACCAAACTCTGAAATTATTTTTCACCCACTTTTCAGATATGTAAATGACCTTAGACAGCAGAAAGCGAAGGAAAGCTAGATCACACTGAAATACCTTCCTTTGAGAAGGAAAAAAAATATGTAAAGCTATCCATTAAGAAAAAAATCCCCTCAAACAAAAAAAAAACCAAGCACAAGAGAAGTGAAGAATTATTCTACCTCTTTGTTTCACATGAAGTCTTATATGAGCAGAACAAAAATGCCAATTAGTGTTTATTGATTCTTTTTTTTCTATTCTCTGAAAGGAAACATTTACTTTGACAAAATTACTGGTGTTTACTCCAACATAACAAGATTTTTTAAATGTGTTGTTTCTGTATAGTTGAGGAACTTCAGACTGTCAGGAAAGTGACAGCCTAAGACTTCAACCTCCTGAGTATAATTCCATATTGACAGAAACCTGTGCTTTACAACAGTCTTCTGTAAGAACTGTTATAAAGAATAACATCTGTAATGTCTCTTGCTCTGGCTATGAGGAAGAACTGTATAACCATTTCATGTTTGTAGACTTTTGCCTACAGCAGTACAGATTTCAGCAAGCATTGGAGGTTACTAGACATTTGGAAACCATAATGGTTTGTCCATGTAGGACATCTCTGGAGAGACTGAACACTGAGACATCAAAAATTCATTTAAAATGTGATTGTATTGAAGGACTTTATGTTGGCAACCTTGATAAGTTGACAATTTGCAACTAGCAATACCTTGTTGAAAACTGTTTACACAATCCTTGTTAGCTGCACCTCCATCCCTGGAAAGGTGATGGAACAACTTATCGTTGGTGTTGTCTCTAGGCATATCAAGGATAAGAGGGACATTAGGAGTAGTGAATATGGTTTTACCAAGGGGAAGTCATGTTTGACCAACCTGATAGCCTTTTATGAGGACATCACCAGATGGATAGATGGTGGCAGTGCAGTGGATGTGGTTTATCGTGATTTCAGTAAAGCATTTGACACTGTCTCCCACAGCATCTTAGTAGCTAAACTGAGGAAGTGTGGTCTAGATGATTGGGTAGTGAGGTGGATTTTGAATTGGTCAAAGAAAAGAATTCAGAGAGTTGTGGTCAGTGGGATAGAGTCTAGCTGGAGGTCTGTACCTAGTGTAGTCCCTCAGGGGTCAGTACTGGTACCAGTACTGTTCAATACATTCATCAATGACCTGGATGAGGAAATAGAGTGCACTGTCAGCAAGTTTGCTGGTGACACAAAACTGAGAGGAGTGGTTGACACACTAGAAGGCTGTGCTGCCATTCAGAGAGACTTAGACAGGCTGGAGGGCTGGGCGGGGAGAAATCTAATGAAGTTCAATGAGGGCAAGTGTAGAATTTTGCACCTGGGAAAGAATAACCTCATGTGCCAGTATAGGCTGAGGACTAACCTGTTGGAGAGCAGCATAGGGGAAGAAGACCTGGGGATTCTAGTGGACAGCAGGATGACCATGAGCCAGCAATGTGCCCTCGTGGCCAAGGCCAATGGCAACCTGGGGTGTATTAGAAAGAATGTGGCTCGTAGGTCGAGAGAAGTTATCCTCCTCCTCTACTCCGCCCTGGTGAGGCCACATCTAGAATATTGTGTCCAGTTCTGGGCCCCTCAGTTCAAGAGGGATAGGGAACTGCTTGAAAGAGTCCACCGCAGAGCCACAAAGATGATGAAGGGAGGGGAACATCTCCCTTATGAGGAAAGGCTGAAGGAGCTGGGTCTCTTTAGCTTGGAGAAGAGGACAATGAGGTGTGACTTTTTTAACGTTTATAACTACAGATTGTCAGGAGAACAGAGTCAAATCCTTCTCAGCAATGTCTAATGACAGGACAAGGGGCAATGGGTGCAAACTGGAGCATAGAAAGTTCCGCAAAATCATTAGGAAAACTTTTTCACAGTGAGGGTGACTGAGCACTGGCACAGGCTGCCCAGGGAGGTTGTGGAGTCTCCTTCTCTGGATACATTCAAAACCCACCTGGACATGTTCCTGTATGAACTACTGTAGGTGTTCCTGCTCTGGAAGGGGGGTTGGACTAGATCATCTTTTGAGGTCCCTTCCAACCCCTAAAATTCTGTGTGATCCTCCACCTCCTCATGAGGGTGGAAAAGGGGGAGGCATAACAGTGTTTCATGTTGAATCAGCTCAGTGTTTTACTAGCCCACAACCAAGGAACACCAAATGCAATCCCCAGACACATGGATTGTATTAAGGATGGAGTAAGAAGCCTTAATTCTGTAGTTCTGTAGTGGATTATTTTTACACAGCTTTTGTATTTAGGAAGGATTATGGCACACATGGTCAATAAGATCACAGAGTCTTTTTAGACCCCTGTAATACTTCAAGGTGCAATGAAATGAGTTATATATGGAAAGAAAAGCCATTCTGAGTCTCATGGATTTTGAAGTTTTAATTGAAAACTTCTTGCACATTTTAACAAGGATCTTCCATATTTTTTAACATTAACAAGAAAAAGAAAAGAAAAAAAAATAACTGTAGAAGAGAATAAAGAAGACCTCATACTAAAAGACCTGGTCTGCTTAGTTGCAATTATTCTCCATGTCATCCACGGTGATCATAGGAGACCCCTTATAGCTATTATGATTTTGATTGAAATGCATGAGACAATGCTACTTAATTTCCATGAGAACTTAAGGTAACTGTTATGATTCCTCCATCAAAAGCAAAATCATACATTCTATGGTTGTCATGGTGTGTTGTGCCAGTAAATACTACTAAAGAAATTCTTCATGCACAGCTCATTGACATAATAGACTATAATTTTTTTTTTAGTGCTGTTATGGTCTACTGTATCAATGCTTACTTAGGGAGACTTTAAAGCACTCATGCAAGCACATAGGATAACTATGCATAATAAAAATCTTTATGAAGTTTTTGGAAATATGCAATTATTCTGCACTGTTCATTTTATTTATAAGTGTCAAAATTGTTAGTATACACATGGGACAGATATGATATTCAAATTTTCCCTTAAAGATTGAATTAACTTCACTTTCAAGAACTTCAAGAACCTTCAAGAAAGTATTTTTGTGTTGCGTTTCATTTTTCTTAATGTCAAAGTGCAAAATCACAAAGGAAAAAGTTAACTGTCTCACGTAATGATCTCATGCTTCTCTCTCATTTTGTAAAAGAAGGTTATGGTTACCTCATTTTCGTACATGAAAATTACAGAATCATGGAATCACAGAATGTTAAAGGTTGGAAGGGACCTTAAAGATCATCTAGTTCAACCCCCCTGCCAGAGCAGGACCACCTACACTAGAGCGCACAGGAACGCGTCCAGGCGGGTTTTGAATGTCTCAAGAGAAGGAGACTCCACAACCTCCCTGGGCAGCCTGTTCCAGTGCTCGGTCACCCTTACAGTAAAAAAGTTTTTCCTCATATTTTTCTGGAACCTCCTGTGTTCCAGCTTCCACCCATTGCCCCTTGTCCTGTCAGTGGACGCCGCTGAAAAGAGCCTGGCTCCATCCTCCTGACATTCCCCCTTGACATATTTATAAACATTGATGAGGTCACCCCTCAGCCTCCTCTTCTCCAAGCTAAAGAGATCCAGCTCCTTCAGCCTTTCCTCATAAGGGAGATGCTCCACTCCCTTCACCATCTTTGTGGCTCTACGCTGGACTCTCTCAAGCAGCTCCCTGTCCTTCTTGAACTGAGGGGCCCAGAACTGGACACAATATTCCAGATGTGGCCTCACCAGGGCAGAGTAGAGGGGCAGGAGGACCTCTCTTGACCTACTTGCTACTCCCCTTCTAATACACCCCAGGATGCCATTGACCTTCTTGGCCATGAGGGCACATTGCTGGCTCATGGTCATCCTGCTGTCCACTAGAACCCCCAGGTCCCTTTCCCCTGCACTGCTCTCCAGCAGGGCAGTCCCCAACCTATATTGGTACATGGGGTTATTTTTTCCCAAGTGCAAAACTCTACACTTGCCCTTATTAAACTTCATAAGATTTCTCCCCGCCCAGCCCTCCAGCCTGTCTAGGTCTCTCTGAATGGCTGCACAGCCTTCTGGTGTGTCAACCACTCCCCCCAACTTCGTATCATCAGCAAACTTGCTGACAACATTCTCTAATCCCTCATCCAGATCATTGATGAATATATTAAACAGCACCGGCCCAAGCACTGACCCCTGAGGGACCCCACTAGACACAGGCATCCAGCCAGACTCAGCCCCATTGACCACAACCCTCTGGCTTCTTCTCTTCAACCAGTTCTCGACCCACCTCACTACTTGGTCATCCAGACCACACTTCCTCAGTTTACCTATGAGGATGCTGTGGGAGACGGTGTCAAAGGCCTTGCTGATGTCCAGGTAGACCACGTCCACTGCATGGCCACCATCCATCCACCTGGTTATGTCTTCATAAAAGGCTATCAGGTTGGTCAAACATGACTTCCCCTTGGCAAAGCCATGCTGACTGCTCCTGATAACCTTCTTATCCTTGATATGCCTAGAGACAGCATCAAGGATAAGATGTTCCATCACCTTTCCAGGGATGGAGGGGAGGCTGATCAGTCTGTAGTTACTCGGGTCATCCTTCCTGCCCTTCTTATAGACTGGAGTGACATTCGCTTTCCTCCAGTCTTCAGGCATCTCACCTGTTACCCATGACTTACCAAAGATGATGGAGAGTGGCCTAGCAATGACTCCCGCCAGCTCCCTCAGCACCCGTGGGTGCATCCCATCAGGGCCCATGGATTTATGAATGTCCAAGTGTTCAAACTGATCCTTAACCCACTCCTCATCAATCAGGGCAGACTCCTCCTTTGTCATGACTTCGTCTGGGACCTCAGGGGACTGAGGCTCCTGAGGACGGTCTCTAACAGTGTAGACAGAGGCAAAGAAGGCATTCAGCAACTCTGCCTCTAATCTGAAACTCTTTCTCTCTGTGAAATGGACAGAAAGAAGTACCTCCAGAGAACAATTTAGAATGTTCTTAAACTAGATACCTAAATAAGTGGGATGAATAACTCACTGAAGAATTAAGCCTAACTTCCTAGCAAATACATGCCACAGGAAATATATTTCAGACCTGATGTAGAAAATACGGACATCTTCAGAATTTTGACTAATCTAGCTTAAAAGGGATTGTCTTAGGAGAACAGAAAGAACCTTTTGTATGAAATAGGATGCAGAGATGAATAACTACAAGTTTCTAACTTAAGTACCAAGACACTTCCCCTGTTCCAGCTTGGCATCCCTCCCACAGGATAGTAACGCTGAGCACAAGAAAACTGAGAGAAGAGTGACTAGAGAGCAGCCCTGCAGAATGTCATCTGGGGATGCTGGTTGACAGCAGCGCAATGGTAGTCAGATGTGTGTGCTGGCAGCCTGGAGGACAAACCCCATCCTGGGGTGCATCAAACACAGTATGATCAGCTGGTCGAAAGAGGTGATTACCCCACTGTATTCAGAGTTGGTGTGGCCTCACCTTGAGTATTGTGTGGAGTTCTGGACCTCACAATTTAAGAAAAATATGAAGGTACTTTTATGTGTCCAGAGGAGAGCAAAAAAACTGGTGAAAGGGCTGGAAGGAATGTCCCATGAGGCACAGCTGAGGAGTTTAGGCTTGTCTAGTTTGGAGAAAAGAAGGCTGAGGGGTAGCCATATTCTCTCCACAGCTTCCTGAGGAGTCGAAATGGGGAAGAAAGTGCTTGATCTCTTCTTTCTCAGATCCAGTGATAGAACATGGGGGAATGGCTCAAAGCTGCACCTTTAGGGGGAAGTTTAGGCTGGATATTAAGAAATATTTCTTTACTGAAAGGGTGATCAAACACTGGAATAGGCTTCCTTGAGAGCTAATTGATGCCCCAAACCTGTTAGTGTTTAAAAGGCATTTAGACAATGCCCTTAATAATGTGCTTTAACTTGGTCAGCCTTGAATTGTTCAGGCAGTTGTACCACTTTCTGGATCATTGTTGGTCCGTTTAATCCGAAATATTCTATTCTATTCTATTCTATTCTATTCTATTCTATTCTATTCTATTCTATTCTATTCTATTCTATTCTATTCCATTCTCTAATATGGGTCTCTCCCATAGGTTGCAGTCCATCAAGAACTACCCTATGGCTCTTGCATATGCCACAGTTCCTGCCAGGAGCCTGCTCCAGGATGGGCTCTCCATGGGCTGCAACTTTCTTCAGGGCATATCCACCTCCTCTAGATTAAGGTCCTCCATGGGATACAGTGTGAATATCTGATCTGACGTGGTCCTCACAAGCTGCAGAGGAGTCTCTGCTCCAGCACCTTGGAGCAAGATGAAGCTGACTCTGTCTGAAATTGGAAAAGTTTCTGGTCTCTTATCAGAGGGGTCAGAAGCAACCTTCATCCTTCCTCCACTCCTGCAACCTTGCCACATAAATCAAACACAAATATGATTTTTTTTTTCAAAGATATGATGCTTATATTCCTTTTTTCTTCTATTTTTTTTCCCCATTTTTATTTGTTTTTCTCTTTTTTATTTTCCTTTTTTCATAGAATCATAGAATGGCCTAGGCTGGAAGGGACCTTAGAGATCATTTAATCCATCTTCCCTGTCTTGGGCAGTGACACCTCTCAACTAGATCAGGCAACACATGGGGCCCCAATGGGGATCAAACCCATGACCTTGGTGTTATCAGCACCATGACCTAAACGAGTGAGCTAACCAGCGCTCTTTTTTCCCCCATCTTCTTCTTTCATTTTCTCCTTCTCTTTCTCCTTCTTTCTTTATCTTCTTTTCCTTTCCTGGTTTTAACCCTAAACAGCTGATATAGAGTAAATGGTGACATCACATTGCTTAACTATGAAGATACAAAAAATTGTTTCTGTGGTTTTTTATTTGGTTGGCTCTGCAGATTGCAGTGTGAAGCAATTTACTTGGGCTGTTTCTAGATTTCAGTAAGTTTCTAACTTGCAGAATACAAAGTAAAAGTTTGGAACTTGACACTTAGCAGTCACAAATATTGTTGTAATGGATTTTTGAAGCTGTCCTTACTAGTAAAATTTTAGTCTGGAAGCATTCACCAAAGGTAGATGAAAAAGGATGCAAACTTTGCCAAAGAAAGAGCGTAAGTTGAAGTATTTACTAGTAGGAAATATTTACTTTATTGGTAACAAATACCTCTTCTGGACCTAATGCCTAACATGTCCAAACCTGAAAAAAGACGGTAAGAAAAATGTAGACAGTTTCTTAACTATTTCCTTACAAATAGATGCCCCGATGAATGAAAAATAATTTCAACACGCTTTTATGGCTCATTTTGGAACAAAGATCACGCGTTAGATTGATTTATGGTTAATTGAGCTTCATGGTTATGCAATCCTTCACAATAGATTGTTATCTGTATCTGGGTTCTCTAGCCACTCATAAATAATTTGAAGTTACCTAGCATAAATGAATCACATAAAAGAAAGTCAAATATAAGACTAGAAAATATGGAGACTTTAACATAAGTAATGAAAATTCACTCTATTTTTTCATCTCATAAGGATATATCTCTTTACTGAAAGATCATGGAGTATTTTGCCACAGTTTCCTGTTAAATCAGACTTTAGTCCTTTTTTTTTCATGGCTAATCGCTTCATCATTTTAAACCTTATTCTTTGAAAAATTCTAAGGGTAGTGTTGACCTCTTAATCTGGATGTCTAAACAGGAAATAGGATTACTTTCATCTATGTTTAAGTATGAACTAATCACCTTTGTTTCCAGTTACCGTTAGAGGGGACGTATGGGGCCTTTTAGGGAAAGATAAAGTTGAACTCTTCAAAAACATATTTTTAAACTCATACTCAAAGTATTTATTTGTTTCTATTGATTATAAAAGAAGTCTGTTACACTGTTACATTGGATCTGGATGTTTCTACTATTGAGCTGATCGCATAATTCTCTACTGCAAGAATTTCCCTGAATTTAGCTAATATCTGCACGGGTGCTTTATAAACTATCTAGCATGGAAATAATCTATAGAAACTATACATGTAGACATGTGAACCTAACCCCCTTAAGCACTTACTGAGCAGCTGTACTGTGAACTGAATTTTAAGATGAGACATGGACCAGTATCGGGACACTTTCACTCCTTTCTCCTTGGTTTCTGTGAAAGGAAGTTGGTGTATGTGGACTAAAAGTGCACAGCAATGCAGTCTGTCTACTCACTGTAGATGAAACTGAGCTGAATGTCTTATGAAGAATTTAGATTCCCATGTACTTCTCAGTTTCCTTAGAATGTGATAGTATTAATATCAGACGTTTGATTTTGCTGCAGAATATTTTATGTGAGAAAGGGGAAGGAATGCTTAAATTAAGTCCACCTTTCCCAACAGAAAATCTTTTTCTGCCAATGACTTTGTTAGCAATAGATTTTCAGTCTCTTAGTGAAGTCATCTTTAACGAAAAAGGAATTTACACTCTTGCAACGTTCAGTACAGTTAGACATCAAGTCAAATCTACACGGGTTCAGATTGTATTTTAAACCAAATAAATATATTGTACATCAGTGCAACCATAACTGTAGAAAAAAATCCATAATATAAATAAGCCTTTTGACAATATTCTTTTCTTTTGCTATAACACTAGATCTCTAAACAAGACCTTTGGCTCAACAGGCATACTAGCAAGTAGTAGTGATAGTTGTGTACTTGAGCCAATATTCCAGCTTCAGTTAAAGGTTACATATATGGATTATCTTGACACACATATTATTTTAGATCTGATAAAATATAAAGCAATCAGCATCTAAAAGACACAAGTTAGTTCACAGTTTGTGAAAAAAAGTTCTAACTAGTCAAACTAAAATTTAAAATAGAAAAATACTTTTGGAAATTCTTTTTGCTGTCAAAAGAATCTAAATTAAAATAATACTTTTAAAATATAAAACAAATATGTAATATACCGAATAATATTTTTGCATGTGATAAATCATTACTTCTAATACTGATTATATAGAATATATTACATGTAATCATAGGATGGTATTTTAATAACTTATTTTACCGTAATTTATAATATTTCTATAATATTTAATTTACTTCATGATATGTATGAGGCAAAATTTCTTTAGAAATGTCATTTAGTTGATAGCCACTATTTCAAAGTGATGAAACATACATGAAAAGATCAGCAATAACTGTGTAAATATTATTCCTCCTGGTTAGCCAGTATAGCAGTCATTCCCCATAAAGCAAATGAAGCTTCAACAAATTCAACCAAATCATCAAAGAAAAAGATTAACCAAAAAATATAACCGCATAAATTTTGCATAAAGCACACTGAAGTGAAACAGAGGTTGATCAGAGTTTATCAGCCGAACTCTGGGGAGTGAAATGCAAAGGCATCACTTGGAAACTCCTGTAACTGAGAAGTAGGATTCGTTCCCTGAGGTTGAGCTGGATGCTGATATGTTTACACTAATTAGTTAAAAAGATAGTTTGGGTATTTGACAGTCTATAGTACTAACAGTAACATAAATGATCAGAACTTCCTATTTTTGCCTTGTTCTGTGTTTTTAGTCACTTTACAATCTTGTTGCGTAGGTCTACTATGTTCTAACTTGCCTGAGGCTTTAAAGATATTCAGGAGTTAGATGATCTGCTCTAGATAGGTGACATGGAAACAGTGCAGAGGTTTATGCACCAGTACTGTATGAATATGTCTATCCTTCGCACTGAGGAAATCCATAGCTGTTCATGTTGAAAATTTCAGCTTTCACATGTAGCCTGAGGATGAGCAGCTGCAGCATCTTAGTATCTTGATAAGTAGCATTATGAACCTCATCTCCTATCAAAAAACCCAAGGCTGTCAAGGGTAGCAGAAAGACCTCTGCGGTCATTGACCTAAAGGTGAATGCACACTCAAAGATACATGTATGCCAGCACAGATTCAGGCAAGTCGTTTCTTACCTCAGCAAGTATTTTGTCAGTGAACCACATTTAGTTTGCTTTCACTCAGCTTATGCTCTGATTCATATACTGTGAATGTATTGAAATTTTGGAATCCAAATACAATGAAAAAACCCTGAATGACCTCAAGAAGGCTGATGACATATGTAACGCCCAGTCTTCTATGATTTACCTCAAAGTTGCACACAGATACTCATTGGGAGAAGCAGTTGTGATTTACTCGATAGCACTTTCTGTTCTTTTTCCCAATAATATTCTTCAGTCTAGATAAGATTTCATTAAGAGGGTTTGTCATATGAAAAAAAAAGAAATTGTGAAACTTGAGCAAAGTTCAGCCTTAAGCAATAGTTATTTAGAACTGAAAAAGAACTAGAAGAGTAGGTTCTGGTCTTTCTTTTGACATCAAGTAAAATATAAAATGCTCATGAATCTCTTAGACCATGAGTGTGTATTTTAGCCTCTGAACTGGAGAAGCGTGTCAGAGAGAATGTATTGAGAAGCTAGATTATACAGTCCTGAGGTTTTCCCATTTGCCTGAGATGTGGAAGACGCACATCCTTAAGTGGTCTAACTTGGTCTTTCTGCTTCCCATTCCAGCAACTAAACGCAGGGATAGTGGCAAGCCTGTCTTGGATATACCTTGGAAGATAGGTTACTCTTTTTTTTCCCAGCAATGAATTAAAATTAAACTTGGAAACCTTAAACTCTTCCAAAGCGGATTTAAAATCTCTGTTGATATCTTTTAAGGTAAAACATCATGAGATTCAAATATCTTTCACCCTCTGTATGAGTTGTCATTATTAGAGTCATTTGTTATGAATCACAGTTCTTTAACATCCCTCTGGAGGCAAATAATAAGAGTTCTAGCAAATACGGCCACCTCTCATAATAGTTGCTATTTCCTGGTCAGAACTTATCACACAGGGAAATATGATATGAAGGAACAGAATCTCTTCTGGTGGCAAACTTGATATTTTCTTAGCATGTTTGAAGTGCGCTCTGAAAAAACTGACAGAGGTGAGGCAGGGTGAGCACCTCACCAGCCTCTGAGAGAAATGTGTCAACAGGCTACAGTATGAGCTACTACTATTAACTTAGGACCCTAATTATAGCTTCTGTTCCTTCTTTCAGGGAGAAATTGATGAAAAATATTCACAGAAAATTCTCATCACAGCAGTGTTTCGTGGTGTCTAAAAATCTCTTTAAATGTGGTCTAGGAATCTTAATTTCTGAGAAAGAACTACCTGCTAGTCATGTTTATTTTATTTACATATACATGAAACTACTTTTTTTTTTACACAAATCTAAGTACCATTTCAAAGCAACAAGTTCCAAAGTACCAAGAAAGTGTCCTATTTAGTTACATGCATGCATGCACAAGCACACTCATACAGAAACACGCTTTTTTCTACTGCATAAGGGTTTGCATAGTGACATGAACATTTTCATATGCTTAAAAATAAATTATGCAGTGATAGGGATCTTATACAGAAATGTATAAGATTCCTCTTGACCACTCTTAGTTTCACATAACATCACAATTAAACTGATTACCATTGATATTTTTAAGAGCTAGTTCTGAAAGTAAAAATGGGATTAATCAAAGTTTGAATCTTTCAGATCCAAGGTCTTACAAATGAGTCACCAATAGCCTATTCTATTGGTTTTGTAACATCAAACCTATGCAACTTTATTTCTAGGAAATCTTCAACAGACACTGTAAAGACAATAAGTAATCCACTTATAATTTACAGACAGATTGATATAAACGAAATCTATGGCATCCATGTATAACTAAGTTTGACTCCTGTGCTGCTAAATTTATAAGACTTAAGAAGTTAAGCTCTGCTAGGAGGATTGATTGATAAGATTAGAATTGTTTGCAGCTTTTGGATCTGTTAGGGTAATGAATATAAAAAGTGATGACACAAAGCTCTGTACATTTTAATTTTTAAGTAACAGGAAAGTTAAAACCACAAGGATTATGTTTATTTGTATCAAAACTATGTTGCATAACGATTGATATTTCCTAAAAACAGTATAAATACTCTATACCCTAATTCTAGCCCAAAATCTTAGTTCATCACCCTCATATATCTCTCATTGCCATAATTTTAATGGTTTTGTAGTTAATAGTTCTTAATATTTTATTAAATTTTATTACCTCTGTAAATATCTAGTCACTCAAATAAATAACACAGAAAACAGTCCCTATTATAAAAGAATGTCTTCATGACACTGAAAATGTCAATAGGAAAGCCACAGATGAACGAAATGGTAAAATGTTTTAACAGCCACAAAACCTCTCATGAGGTAAAAAAGGGTCATAAACCCACATTTTAAAGATGGGGGAAATTATGCACAGTAGTTTTATGTGCTTCCATCTTGATGTGCCAAAGCTGAAACACTTGCACTTTGATATTAGGACTGATGACCACCTACATAAGTGAAGTTAATCATGAAACACAGAGTGGTATCTGAAAGCATTAAGAAGACACATTTTTTTTTCCGTCAAGATTGGAAGAGTGATTTTTGTTCATATTTTAAAATATTTAAACTAACCTTTGTTCACTTTTACATTTCCAAGATCAGATCTTGGCTTTTATAGTGAAAGATGCTTTTTGTCACGTTATGTTTGGTATTTTATAGTTTTCACTATACTGCCTGGAAGGAACATTCAAACTGAAAGCCTTTATTTAGTCTTTTGTCAGTCTCTCACTAGCAACCTGCTTTTTATGTCTTCCTTTCTATTATGATTAATAGTTTACATTTGTATTTGCAATGCTTCAAGCTATAGTCACGGCAATCCCTTTCACAATTTCCTTCCGTGTCTTCTGACACTACATGAATATTTGTGTTTGATCATTTTTTCTTATGGGTATGCAGTCAAGATAGGATGTAGGTGTAAGTTCTTAGTATGTTTTATAATAAATATTTTGCTTCTTTCGGGGACATGGATGTCTCTGCCTGCATAGTATAGTATGCTGGACCCCAGAACTGGAAATACTTTCAGCCCCCACACCTGGAAAGTCACTCAGGGACAAAAAAAACCCTCCTTAACACAGGCATTTTTTTAGTACTAATTCAAGCTAATGAGTATTATGACTGATATAATCTAATTCGCCCAAAGATCACCAGTCCATACTTTGACACCAAAAACAGATACTTTTTTTTAACAATACTTAATCTTTCAGAGTTAAGATTTCTGAATGTAAAACAAAGGTTCTGAGGAACTGAGGATTGAAGATAAAATCCTTCTCTGTAGCAGTATGTTACATCCACACGACTCACACATGTCCCTTCTTTCAGAGTTTTCTCATGTAGCTTGCTGACACTGAAGTGTTAATAGTTAAAATACATAAAATAGTTCTTAATGAATAACATTTTAAAAAGTGAATAAAAAGTGAATAAAGCAACAATAATTTTGGAAAAGGATTTAGATACACTGTTAAAAATACTAATAACATCTTAGAAAATTCAGTGTTTGTACCAAATACCACAAAGAACAGTATCAGTGACTGTAGTTTTACAGTGCCTCTGAAATATAATACACTTTGTGAACATCCTTAATGTGATGAGTGACTCCCCCTCTGGACTTCCAAATAAAAGTCTCGGTGTCATACAAAATTCCTTTTACCCTGCATGCTGATATCTCTATTTCTAAGAATATACCTGTGACGAGGCTTTTAAAGGAATTTAGAGAATAAACTCCCCTTAAGTTCCTTTGCCTAGTCAAAGGCAATAGAGAAGTCCTTTGAAGAGATTTCTGAAGAGCAATACAGAGAGCCTTAGAAAGGGGCCGACTGAGGATTTACTGAGAACTAGGAAATGGATTTGAGATAGCACAATGCTAGGTGCAAGTTAAACTACCTAATATAGTCCTCTCCTAAAGTACTGAAGAACACATACAGAGTTTTTCACATATGAGATTTCAGAATTTCTAATAAATAATGTGAAGACAGACCGCACTCCTCCTAGGATCATGAACTTTGATCATTACAACTGGAAAAAGCTGTTGGATAAAGAAAGCAGAGGCCAAGTAAACTCTATATAATATATCCTCTTAGGAACCTAATGTATCTCATGTAACTGATTTGCACCTTCTCTGCTATGTTTGCTTATAGATAGGTGAATAATTTATTCTGTTATAAGGGCAATTTATAAATTTTCCATATAGTTAATTTGAGGACAAGTTCTGTTGTAAAGTGTCCTAATAGTGATAAATTAGATTTGCCTGTTGCTCTGCACTAAAACTAATAACATACGTCGGTATCTGTAAACTTGGATGAAGCTTCTTAACGTTGCCTCCATCAGTTGTGAATCATTGTGGTAGGTTAGCCTTGGCCAAAAACTGCACTCAACCGCAAACTCCCTCTACTTCCTCAACAGGACAGGGGAAGGTAATAGGAATGACAAAGCTTACAGGTCAAGACAGAAATGGAGATCACTCACCAGTTACTGTCAAGTGTAGACCAGACTCCACCAGGGGAAAATTAATTTAATTTATTGCCAATTAAAAATAGAGTTGCTTAGTGAGAAATGTTAAAACAATACTTCCCACTCTCCCCTTTTGAG
Organism: Trogon surrucura; assembly: GCA_020746105.1. Lineage (NCBI taxonomy): Eukaryota > Metazoa > Chordata > Aves > Trogoniformes > Trogonidae > Trogon > Trogon surrucura. The sequence continues at coordinate 38,693,233 of CM036617.1, forward strand.
TCTTAACTTCAGTTCTTTGCACTTTGCCCAAAGCTTCACAAGCAGTGCAGCAAAATGGGAAATAGTGGCTGGATCAGTCTACAACAGTTCATCTCCGTTGCTCTTTCCTCCTCACACCTTCCTTCTGCTCCAGACTGGACTCTCCACATGCTGCAGTTTCATTTAGATATTATCCAGATGCTCTGGCATGGGGTCGTCCATGAGCCGCAGGTGCATATGTGCTCCACCATAGTCTGCACCATGAGCTGCAGGGGAAAATCTGCTCCGGTGCTGGAGCACCTCCCCCCCCTCCTCCTTCTCTCACCTTCATGTCTGCAGGACAGTTTTCTTTCACTTTATTCCTCACTCCTCACTGCCTGTGTGGCATTTTGTGCCTACTTTTTTCTAGAGGTATGCCTTAATTTTTCCAGAGGTAGCTCCATCTGGACTGAGGGGCTCAGCTGTGTTCTGTGGTGGGTCTACTGGATCTGGCTGGAAATGGCCTTTCCACGCAGAGGCCACTCCTGCAGCCTCACCTGTCAAAACATTGTCATTTGTTCCCAACACAGTTACCCAGAGAAACTGCTCAGATAATTTTCTGTTACTAATACAACCAACTTAGTGTATTTTGGGTTTTTTTTTTGGTCCTTTCATGAATTGCCAACTAGTAAGAGGTCTATACTTTCAGTCATCTGTGGCTTACCATTTCCCAATCTTTAATTTGTGTTAGGATATTTTTCCATGAATTGTCGAAGAGAAAACACAACCCACATTTTTAAAAAGGGAAAAAAAGAAGACCCAGAGGATTACAGCCCAGTCTGTCTCACCTCTGTGTCCAGCAAGATCATGGAGCAGATATTCCTGGAAATTATGTTGAGGAACATGGAAAACAAGGAGATGAGTGTCAACATGTCTTCACTGAAGGCAAATCATGACTGACAAATTTAGTGACCTTCTATGATGGGGTTACAGCTTTGGTGTATAAAGGAAGAGAAACTGATGTCAACTACCTGGACATGTGGACATTTGACACTGTCCTGTACAATGTCCTTGCCTCTACATCGGAGCTACATGGACTTGACAGATGGATCATGGATGAGGAAATAGTCACACTCCAAGAGCTGCGGTGAATGTTTTGATGCCCAGTTGGAGACCAGTGACAAGTGGCATTCTTCAGGGGTCAGTATTGAGACCGGTGATGTTTAACATCTTTGTCAGTGAAATGGACAATAGTACCGAGTGCACCCACAGCAAGTTTTCTGACAACATCAATCTGTGTGATGCATCTGGCACGGTGGAGGGAAAGGATGTCATCCAGAGGGATCCTGACAGGTGTGAGAGATGGACCCATGTAAACCTCATGAAGTTCAACAAGACCAAGTGTAAGGTCCTTCACCCAGGGTAGGGCAATCCCAAGCACAAACACAGGCTGGGCTATGAGTAAATTAAGAGTGTCCATGTAGAGAAGGACTTGGGGTTGTTGGTGAATCAAAAACATGGCCAACAGGACAAGCGAGATGATTTTGCCCCTCTGCTCTGGTGAGGTCCCATCTGGAGTACCGTGTTCTTTTCTTGGGCCACCAGCATAAGAAAAACATGGACCTGCCAAGTGGTTCCAAAGAAGAGCCACTAAGATGATCAGGGAGCTGGAGCACCTCACTTATGAGGACAGGATGGGGCAGTTGGGGTTGTTCAGCTTGGAGAAGGGAAAGATCTGGAGAGACCCTATAGTGGCCTTCCAGTACTTAAAGGTGGCCTGCAAGAAAGAAGGGAAAGGACTCTTTATCAGAGACTGTAGTGACAGGACAAAGGGTAATGGTAAAGGCATAATGGCTTTAAGTTAGAGGAGCATAGATTTAGATTAGATATAAGTAAGAAATTCTTTCTTTAGGATGATGAGACACTGGAACAGAGAAGTTATGAATACCTCATCCCTGGAAGTGTTCAAGGCCAGATTGGACAGAGCTTTGAGCAACCTCATTTAGTGGGAGATGTCCCTTCCCATAGCAGGGGGGATTGGAAATAGATGACTTTTAAGGTTCCTTCCAATCCAAACCATTCTGTGATTACTTTAATGTCACAATTTTCTTTACTTGTCTAGGGCTGTGTTGTTTTTTTATAAAAGTTGTGTGGTATTAAGTCACAAGATACAATTTCTTGTGACTGATAAGAAGACTTAAGTTTTTGCGACACATAGTACTTTCTTCCTCTGAAGGTGTGTTAGCAAAGCCAAGAATAATGAATACATATTGCATATATGTAAAAATTCATCATAGTAAATAATAGATAGTGATAGTAGAACTGCATAGTTAAATTTTAATTACATTTTCCATTTTAAAATCTGCCTTCAGATGTTGATAGCTTTTCTAAATTCATACAGTTGAAAAAAACAGAACTCAAGCGGAGTGCTTGCATCCAAAGTTTGTCATTTTTCTGTGAGTTTTATCAGTTGGTTTAATAAAAATATTACCTTTCCCTTACAAATACACGTGACTTCTATTTTTAGACCACTATTGTGGTATATATGACATGCTAATTCATTCTGAGTTATTTCTTTTCCTTGTTTCTGTACAGGATACAGAAAACTGCTTCCTGGACCACTCTCTCAGCACGACATTGACCTGTGCCCTGTGGATATGCTAGCTCTAGCACTGCCCTGTACAGCCCTGTGCAAGCATAATTCTCTGATCAGTATCCAACTCTGGCACAGATCTGCTGTCTGAGCTTGTTAAAACATTTTCACTATCCACTATATGGTAATTTTCACACAACAATAGAAAACAGATGTTTTGAATAGATAATGAAATTACAGTTCTGAAGTAAATAAGTGCAACATTTTTCAGCTTCATTGAAGTGAGGTACTGTGAATGGATTTATCTCACATAATGTGTATATCTAAGCATCACAATAAGATTCCTTACTTGCTGGCAATATTGCCTAAATTGTTCCTTGCTCCTGCAGACCCATATTTTTTTCTGCCCCAATCTGTATTCATAGAATCGTAGAATGGCCTGGGCTGGAAGGGACCTTAGAGACCATTTTAATCCAATCTTCCTGTTGTGGGCAGGGACGCCACCTCTCGACTAGGTCAGGCAACACGTGAGAACCGAACGGGAATCAAACCCGTGACCGTCGGTGTTTCAAACACCAACGCTCAACGCACTGAGCTAAACCAGCATTGCACTCTTTACCTCTCTGGTTTACAGAAACATAAAAGCAAGACAATTGAGAGTGTCTAAATCAATAAATTGCCAACTACATACTTCTGAAATCACAAATAAAGTGTCTGAATTTTGGCTCATTGGTTTAGTTCTACATTATAATAAAAAGAAATAAACGTGCATTTTTGAAAGGTGATTTATCTCATCTTGAGGTGTCTTTTTTTTCCTCAGTGATATAAAGGGATACAGCTTTGATCTAGACAAGTAACTTTTAGGCAACTAAAGCTGGATGAGATGAAATACATGTGGCATAAACATAACTTTAAGTATTGAACATAGCTCTAAGTATTGAAAATGGATCTGAACTTTGCCACAAAAACCGTAGGCATACCGCTTCCTCATCCTTACTTTTTTTCTGAAATTGATTTGTAAGATCTATTAAAAATCCCACAACAGTTAAAATTTCTGGGTATTGGAAAACCCCGTTTGCATGAGTCATGCATTATTACAAATTCATAAGCCCTATTTGACTGTCAGTTCTTTTCCTTCCTTTTTGAAAGTGAAAGACTTTTTTCTCCTATTACTCGATAGTAGTACCTGGGCTGTCCAGGGATCAAAGGCTATCTGCTCTCTAACTTCTCTTTACTACTCTCATCTTAAGTGCTGGACCCTCCAGTTCTGCTGTTTTATGGCGCTCTCTTACTTATATGAACAGCATCTTATAAAAAAGGAAGAGATAGTTCTCTTGTCTTGGAAGTTTGCATGTGAACAGGAGTAAATGCATATTCACCATGAGCACAGTTCACGGAGTGATGAGGACACGAAGAGTCTCAGAGGGGATGATTGTTTCACAACAAGGAGTTCACGTATTTCAAATCGCTCAGCACCTGGGCTTGAAACAAGTCCATGCTCCTGTTGCTTAATACTGTTGCACAGTAGTTTTGGCAACAAGACTGACAGCCTGAAGGTTTATTCTCAAAATCATACAGCACGCTAAATTCTTGTAATGTGTTTTTTTTTCCTTCCCTGGCAAGATTACAAGAAAAAATTGGCTGAATCTTTATAGATGTGCATCTGGCTGAATGGCAAAGTCTGGCTATCAATTTTATTACTATTAATATATTATTTCCTTGGTTTTTCACCTTATTTAGCCAACATAAAACTTTAACTCCTTATTGTTATCTTAAGAAAAGGCTCTGGAGAGACCTTATGGAGGCCTTCTAGTACCTAAAAAGGGCCTACAAGAAGTCAGAGGAGGGATTTTTTACATGGGCCATGTAGTGATAGGACGAGGCATAATGGGTGGAAGCTGGAAGAGTGTAGATTTAGACTAGATATAAGGAAGAAGGTCTTCACCCTGAGGGTGGTGAGACACTGGAATGGGTTGCCCAAAGAGGTTGTGGATGCTCCATCCCTGAAAGTGTTCAAGGCCGGGCTGGATGGAGCATTGAGCAACCTGGTCTAGTGGGACATGTCCCTGCCATGGCAGGAGGTGTTGGAACTAGATGATCTTCGAGGTCCCTTCTAGCCTAGATCGTTCTATGATCCTATGAAAATGACATTTTTCCCAACTAAGGTATGAGTGTATATGCTCGTGATTTTCAGACATTGTACCAATTAACTTTTGACCTGCAAAGCTACCTGAAAAACCAGATTTTTTCTGTATGAAAATCCATTGAAGCTCAGACATTTAGACTAGTACTGCAAATGATTTGTCATGGATCCACAGGGAAAGAACAAGAAAGTAGACAAACATATTATTGTACTACAGTTATATTCTATCCTGTCTTTAACTTGACGCCTTCCTTAACCATTTGATACTCCAGAAGAATGGGGAGAAAATTAAGGATAGTAATGTCCTTGTTGACTTTCATAACGCTGGTCCAATCCTTCAGCCTGTGCCTAATGTCTCTGTACAGCTTGCTTGCCCTTTGAACATATTGATTCATTCTCCACAATTAGGTGACATCTGCAAACTCTTCAGGAACACGCTCTTTCATTTCCTTCAGGCCACTGATGAAGTTATTAAACAGGACATACTAGAGGATAGGCCCATACAGTACTCTGCTTGTTACCAGCCTCCAAGTAGAATACAGCAAATTAACCACAGTGAGAAGAGACTGCACATATATACCAAAGACGGCAATTCTACAAGTTTGCCGTGGCTTTTGATGATCAAACATTTAGGAAACTTTTGAAAGAAAAAATGAAGTGAGACTGAATGTTTGTACTATGGCATTGTACTGTACTGCTGACAAATCGTTTGCATACTACTTTGTGCTTAAGAAGCAAAAAGTCACTAAATGAGAACACCTTTCACCACTTCTGTATTATCTTTAATCTTTCCTATACATACACAAATGTATATTAATTTCACTTATGGGTATATATAACATATCTTTTGTGCGTGTGGCATTGAAAACAACAGAAAACATGAAAGGCAGGTTAATAAAATCTATATTATTCCTGATTTGAAGACCTTTTGCATCTAAACATCTAGAATTTGTAACATACAAACAGCTGTGCTTTATTGGGCTCATAGAATTGTGAGTAGCACCTTAGTGCTGGTTTTGAGTACATCACACGTTTGGTTTTCCTTCTTTATCTATTTATTTAGACTATTACCTTGATGAAAGAAATTCTAGAAATTATATATCTGTAGAAGACACAAGACACATGCTTAAAAATCACAAAAATAGAAAATACTGTTTAACTATTTATTGTTGTTACTATTTATTATTTATTTATTATAAACTACTTGCAGGCCAGGAAAGTGCTTAGCATTTTTCAGTATTTTGTATTAAATTATTAATATATTTTCTTTCAATGATCTACAGATTTTTAAAATACTGTATTTTGTGGAATTACAATTTTTTTTGACCATGCAGAATACTGAATGTATTGTAATACTCATATCTCAAAATTGTGCTTAGAATGGAAACAAAATGTTATCGAGATACATGTCTTTGATTGTTCTCTTTGTTGTTATTTAGTATGTGGGAGTCCTGTTTTTTTCTGAGTGCCTGTGCTAGATGAACAGTGCTTTGTCAGATTCTTGATAGATATCTGGGCTTTGGTCTTTCCAGTTTTGAGGTCAGAGCATTAACACATTTGCATTATAAAAAGAAAGAAAACTTGTCGGGAATCCCAATATATATTTCATCTGGTTTAAAGCTTAATCCTGGATTCTGAGTGCTGTGTGGTTTTAAGAGTATTAGTAGAGATTTATACAAAATGGCTTGATACTGCATGTGTAAGCACTTTCCACCAACATCAGAAAGTTAAATACAAAAAAAAAAACAAACCTAGATCAGGGTTAACAGGGTCTAACTGCTGGAGCCCTCAGAAGACCAGATGGCCGCATGAAATAACTATGTTGCTTTCTTGCTATTGTTCTGGACATAGTTTTTCATTCAAGGATCTTTTATTTTTATTAATTTTTAATAAATAAAATGTAAAAAAGAATCTGTGTCAAAATGCATTTAAAAGTTGAGGGGTTTTTTTTTTGTTTGTTTCTTCCTTGGCTTTTTAATCTTCCCACAGCAGTTGATTCACCCTGAACACAGGCCACCCTCTTACTTTTGTCCTTAGAGTCTACTTCTACTACATGCTTGTTTCAGGGCAGATGGGAGTAGCTGGCATAGCAACTGGCCAAAATTCAGATGCTTTATTTTGTGTAATAAAACCTGCATAATGCTATTTCTATATTTGGTTTGGAACCAAATCATGCACAAACCAAATTCGCTAAATTTCCCATGAACAGAAATTCTGAAGGAATAAAAAAGGCATTTTCCACTATCACCCTCTGTTTCCATCAAGTGCAATAAATGCACTGGAACCTGCAGCAGCTAAGAAAAAATCACATTCTTGAGAGGATCAAGATTCTGGGGAATAAGTTGGCTCAGAAATCCGGACATCTTAAAATCTCTGGCCAAAGAACAATCTGCCCGGTGGGGCTTCCCATGGTCACATGTCATTGATCTCCAGCAGCTGCTACATTGGAATTAACATTCTTGTCAGGTTGATCGCTACTGCTAACCATGTGAAATTGTCACAACTGTCCATTTCTACATTTTCATGTCAAGAAACCTGGAACATTCAAGAGCCCAGTCTCGGTATAAAGCTCTCCGTGCTGTAAGCTCTTCCTACAGAGCCAAAACCTGACTCCTCTTTAGAGGTGAAGCTCAGGAACTGAGATTAAAGAGTCTGAAAACCTTGTCACAACAAATTATCTTGGCACCATGGACAAGGAGATGCCATATACAGGGGAAAAATACTGTACTTTTTAGAGACTTGGATTCTTAGTCACTAATAGCAGATAACAATTCTGTCGGTTTTTCCTCATAGAGTTTTATCTTTGATTTGGTAGAAATTCCTTGATTCAAGATCTTTAAAGGGAAATATTTAAGATACAATGAAAATATGTTTTCTGATAAAACTTTATTTTACTGAAAAAAATCTAAATAAAATAAATTTGTTCTTTATTCAAAGTTATAGCCAAAAAAAGTAACCTTTGCATCTATATATTGGTTGGCATCCAGTATCCTTCAGTTTTGTGTTTCACCTCACTCCATAGAGCATTTGATGCTCCCAACTCTGAGGTGTCCTCAAAACAAACTATTTGGACGACAGGGTGTCTGTCTTAGGAAAATACTGAGCATAAAATGACTGTTGTCACTCAGGATATTGGCATTATAACTGATTCCAAGGAAATAGGAGGTCGTTGGTCAATATTGTTATAAAACAAAAAAAAATATTCAACTGTTAGGAAATATTAAAACTGGAATAGGGGATTAAACTAAGATCATAACTATGTCACTATTCCAATCTTTTGCCGACATCTTAAATAGCCTGTAGTTCTTGCATTTCCGTCTCAGGACAGTTATAGAAGAATGAAAAGTTCAGAAAGCAACAAAGATATCAACAATATGAAGTGGGTTTTAGAATTTTTTGATGAAAAAAAGAAAAAAGCACAGCTCTTTAGTTTGCAAAATGAAAGATAGGGAAAGATGGTGTAAGAAAGATGTATAAAAACCTGGGTGTCATGGAAATGATAAAAAGGAATTAAAAGCTCATTTCCCCTACCAATGTAAGAACAAAGGGAAAAAAAATCAAGCTAGTTGAATCCAGCTCCAAAAGAGAAAGTAGTGGGCATTTGTGTCAGAAGTTTTAGGGGGTAGTGTGAATCATTATAGAATGGCCTGGGCTGGAAGGGACCTTAGAGATCATTTTAATCCAACCTCCTTGTTGTGGGCAGGGACGCCACATCTCGACTAGGAACCCACGACCTTTGGTGTTTTAAGCACCATGTTCAACCCACTGAGCTAAACTGGAATGCTCAAAGTTGCTGTGGAAACTAACAGAACTGAATTTTGAAAGCAAAATCTATTGAAGGTTTTGTGAGAGTGCAGAACAGGTTGACTGCTAGGGTGCTGAGGTCATGAGGGGTCCCCACAGGGTCTGTCAGGGCATGACCAATCAGTCTGGGCCCATCTCACCACCCCTTCCAGGAGCATGTCTGGCCCTGGGTGTCAGGTACTGCCATAGGGACAGGGACAGGCAAAGGCTAGACCAGGATGAGGGCCCATGGCTGGACAGGGCTGTTGAGAGCTGAAGATCAGCCCTGCTGTGGCCTCAATGGGACAGAGGCTGACAGCCCTGGGGGCCTGACATGGCGTGGTGGCCCACAGGTAGTGTGGGGGGAGCTGTGGGGAAGGCTAGGAAGGAACAGTCAGACCTGTGAGTGACCCCAGAGCCCTGACAGGTTGCCAAACATGCAGAAAAATATAAGATCTGTAAAAGGATAAAGTCATGCTTTTCCTACTTCTATACTCTTCCTCAACATTCGCTTTTGCCATGATGGCTTCCTCACCCTAAGGTGAGGTCTTTTGTTCTGAACCAATATAACCATAGCTATGTTTTACTCAGTTTACACAATAGCAGGTAGATCATTAAATTCAGGCCTAAATGATAACTTAGAAAATGAAAATATCTCTAGATTTGGGTGTACACATGTTTGACAAGGAATTTTTGTAGTTTGTATTCAGTACTTTTAAGTTCTTGTTGAGACATGTCTATTGTGTTTGGTCAGAATGACAATCAATAATCTATGGGATTTGTTACTGCTTGCACTTTCAATACACACTGTCATTATCTAGATCAATGAACATTTAATTATTCTACAAAGTTCGTACAGTATGGATTAAAGAAATCCTTTCTTGCCATCTTTTTTTTGTCTCTACCCCTTCCCATACACCAGAGTTTTTGCAAACATACTTACAATTGGCATCTGTAATGTAGCAAATAACAGTTCTGGAGCCATTTTAGGGTGTGGGTCCCTGAGACGTACACTTTAGATGTCCACTTTAATAGGTGCCCACATCTAGTACTCAACATCTCTTCCATATCCACTGTGCAGTCATTTTGCACATTTGCTTAAGATGCTGACAGACCTACACACCTGTAAGATAGATCAGGTGAGAACATGCCTCTGGAGATATAGCAAACTATTAAATACAGGTGTCCTGTATGCCTTAATTTCTGAACTGTAACATTATACATTTCATTGCATATTTGAACAGATATTAATAAGGTCAAAATTCCTGCAGAACTGAGATTAAGACTGTGATTTTGGAATTATTTTTACCGTTGTCTTTGATTTAAGAAACATGTTTTAAAAACAGTTCTTTCTGTATTCTATGCCATCCTGGGGAAAAAAAAAATAATGAAAAAACAACATGTGCTGATGAAATGATTTTTTCTTTTTAATGTTGAAAAAGACAATGATATCTTGAACACACATTGCAGATCTAAAGAAAAGACTTGTTTATTTACTTTTAGGAACAAGTCCCAAAATTTTCTATGAACTACATACATGAAGCCATAGTGTCATGATAATCCAAGAACCATGAAACAAGATTTATCTTTGTGAAATCCTCTAATATGCTGACCTAAACATTCATAATGTAAGAATATTTCTTCTACTCTTCTGCTTAGCCTAAGCAGCAAGTTAGAATTCAGCAGAGCTGTAATCATGCAGTGAGAACAGATGCAGGACATTTCACCAGTTCCTTTTCTTAGTACAAAGCCTTGCTACTGGGAAGACACAGTAGTTTTCAGACCTGGATTTTGATAGCATTGAAAGCCTTCCATAGTAGCTTTATGTAGAAACTGGTAAAATTACCGTGGATTTGTCTATGTCACCATTTCTGATATTTTTAATTGTTTTTATCTATGGACTGTATCATCTATAAAGCCTTTTCTTACAAGAATCCATTTCCCCATAGCATTACTTTTTAAAAGGTATGTTTCATTAACACTTTCATTAAAGACTCCCAGATAATTTACCTCAGGAATTCAGATTTATTTTATGAATTGTGAGCAAGATCAACACACAGATCATAAACAACAGTGTTATTTATATTGAAGAAATATGGGATTTTAATTGCATTGTAGAGAAGAAACTTAATATTTCCTGTCATTTGCTCCAAAGAGTTAATTCTATTGTTCTTCAGAAAAACCAAAGCTGAATGTCACATCTGCAAGGACACCCGTGACCCTTCTTGGCGTACAAGGTCTTGTGAGATGGAAGCAGGAAGACTAAAGAATGCTTCCCTGAGTATCCAAAATAGATTATTAAAAGCTTATCCCAACAGCTGAGTTCCCTAAGGCATCAGTGTTATGTACACACATACACAGAAGGTTTAGCATTTAAAAAGACAAGGAAGCATTTCCAAATCAGTCCCCAATGACTCTTACAGTTTCTTTCCTTTGTTTCTAGCTGGTTTTTTTGATTTTACAGTTGGGGAGGGGGTTTGCCTTTAATTATCTATATTTTTACTTTCTATAATTCCTCAGAATCAAAAGAAAAGATGATTAATATGAATACAAGTAGCCTTGGGAACTTTCTCTGATGTAAGAAGCTATATCTATTTTATGCATATCTCATCTTTACAGCCCCCTTGTTTACTAATGGCATTCCTTAATTATGGAGCTTATTGGGGGAAAAAAAACAGCAGGAGGATTTCTTAAGGGAATTCTGATATTTAACTACTTCCTTTTTCTTAAATAAGTTTCATAACAAATACCCAACAAAATAAGGAAACTTTTCACCAAATGAAAAAGTAATTAGAATGGGAGTCTGGAAGAAACATAGCCTTTTCTTTTATGTTCACTAATCTTTGGAGGCTGTGCTTCAAGTTCCTCAAACTCAGCTTTTTTCTCTAAGTCTTGCTGCTGGTCAGCCTGCATTTTTTTTTCAGGTATCGTGGCCATTCAGTTCTCTGTAATGCAATTAAGACCCCATCTTTCTTCAAACTGATTAAATCTTGCAACATCTGTGAGGGAAGAAAGGAAGGTATAAACATTCTCTTTTCCTTTACACAGATGGGAAGCACAGACCAACAGAATGCAAAATACACAAGTGGTTGTTAAATGTTAAATCCCATTCAAACAAAAAATGTGAATTTGTGGTTTGCTGTTTTGAATTCTAAGGGATTTGATTAAGATCACTGATCAAGTCACTGTTTAGAACCAGAGAAAAACACAGGTTTTTGGACTTCCAAGACCAAAGTGCATCACTCTATATACATTTAAAAAGATACAAGACAATGGTAAGAGAAGCTGTAATTAAAAGGGCCAGATATTCTCTGAGAAAGCTTAGAGGGGTCTTCCACCACTTCAGAAAGAAGTTTTTCCTAATCACTTATGCTGTAAATTAAGAGCACCAGATTGATGTTTCAAGCAAAATTAAGGATTAGTTATGGAAGCATATGCAGAAATAAAATTTAAAACTTCCCTCCCCTACATGCTGGTATGAATAACAGACCAAAAATCGTGTTAATTCCAGCAGTCACAACAAGATACTCAGCTGCTTTTTCATAAAGGTTTTACATAAAAGATAAAATTATACTGTTGAAGGTGTGTCTCCCTTTACTAACAGTGAAATATCAGTTAAACTTTACCTGTGCTTTGCCCAAGAGGTATGAATTTTGGCATCTGTGCTCTCCAAGTTCCACAAAAATGATGCCTCACTCTCCTAGGTGAAAGACTCATTCAGGGAGAATATCTTTTGTTACATACGTCAAACTTGCCTGGAAGGCCAGAGTTTAAAAATTATTAATTTTTAATTTATTTCTAAGCTGATTAAGTAGTTCTGTTCTTTTACGTGTTCTAAGAAAGTAGTACACAAGTACACAAAAAGACTCATAGACTATAATCTCTTGCAGGTTGAAATGTATCTTGAACTTATTAAACAATTACTGTGGCCAGACTTTGGGTTTTTGGTTTTGTTTTTTTTTTTCAGTCTGTGGATTTCTTTAAGATTTTTTCACTAAAAAAAGGCAAAATAATTGACCCCACGAAACTTAGATAAGTAACGTATTATAAATGTTTAGTATTTCTCTTAATTGCCTGTGCTTGTTCACTGATACGCATTTCATATTATTCTTTGGTTTAACAAGAGATCTTGGTCTCTTGTACATGCCTTTATATTTTGGTAATTAAATCCTTGGTGCCTTTCTGAGATCCATGCTCCTGGTGTCACTGGAATATGTAGGAGACACATAGTCTAAATAGGATATAGACTACGGTCTACAAAAATTTTAAGTGCACACATTTCAGCAGCATTCTTTCTGGCTAAAGAAGAGAGAATTACTGTAATGACACACCTCTGTGTACATAATGCAGCTGAAATTCTATGATTTGATCTAAGATTTTTGTGTGTAATGTTTCTTCCTTTATCTGTATTTCAGACAGAAGTAATTAGAGCAATAACTTTGTCACATTAGATCCTTAGAGAAGCAAAATTTCTTTTGGTTTAACTACCTTAAATTTCAGGATACAAATAAAAATTTTCCCATAAACTATTTTTTTTTTCCGCTCTCAGCATGATCCTGATGCAGTTCAGATATTTATTAGATTTTTCTTTGAGATGACATGCTTTTAGATATTCTTCATGCATAGCTCTCTGTCCAGAGTGAGTCTAAAAAAACCTCTTATTTTTGATCTATATGATTGTTTGTTGCTCCAACAAAATGAAATATGTTGAGCAGATTTACATAACAATATTATAATTCTCATTGAAATCTGTATGTAACAAAGAGAAGAGATCCATTATCTGTATCTTTGTCGCAGAAGAGTTGTCTCCTGTAGAGTGCATGTGTCTTGTTTGAATGTTTGCTAGGCTTCTGTTTCAGGATATTTTTCCTCATAAGTGATGGTTGTATTTGCCAGAGGGATGGAAAGCAAATAATAAAGGAAGTGGCGTATGTGTAAATTAAAGTTGCTTACAATCACAGACAAAACAAGACCTTCGTTTAAAGAAATAAGGGTCAACTTTTTTCTCAATAAGGGTCATCATTAAAGGGAGAAACTGCTATGTGGACAATTCCTTTCCATTCAGGATTGTAAGACCCATTTCCTGTTTACTTTGATAAAATAGACCCCTGAGAAACCCCTGAGAAATGCTTCAATGCTAAATAAATTTTACATGAGGTAGTCTTTATTTTTAATACCTTCTGATAATATAAACTGTTCAGATCAAACAGTAGTCAGAATCATGCACTAGCCTGTTCATCAAGAATCCCCGCTAAGCAGATCAATTAAACCCCCTAATTTTTTAATTGATTTTGCAAAGTGCCACATAATATTTTGATTGAAGATTTACCATTAATTAGAGTTAAGAGGTCCACAGCATGTAATTTGTAAACTGTTTTTCCAAATAATTATTAATATTTTTCTTAACGGATATGTTTTTTCACTGTCAGGTAATCCAGTTCTTAATGCTGTCATATCCAGTCTCCTTACTGTACTGTGTAGACATTACTCAAGCTTCCTTTGAAGAGAAAATAAGAGAATACCTCCTTCTGAAGCAAAAGCTAAACGTGGTTCTGGAAGTAGCTTCTTTGACAGCTTCCAAAAGGCTGAAGGATTAAGACAACAGTAGGTTTGGTACGGTATGGTCTAACATAATTCTCCAACACTTTCTAAACATGCCTTTGATCCACATTTTCCTGAACATACCATGATGCCAGAGCATGCAACACATTTCAAGCTCTAAGAATAGGTCTTTGATAGGCAGCAATTAAGCTTTCACATCTTTAGTTACATTTTGCACAGAAAAAAACCTCACACAACCACAAAAATTTTAATTATGTCTTCTGTTCAAAGGATCACCACATGGGTGTAAAAACAAAGTCAGAGTCAAGCTCTGTTTAGTGTGGACACAACTAGTTTGCCCCAGACTAACCCTGGCGAACATGGATGTGAACAGCCCTACAAAACTTGGAGACCAAAGGTAACCACATGGGATAAAGAAATTAAGCAGCCAATATGTGCAGCCAGTGCATAGGTACTGCAGTCCATTCCTTTGTTAATTATATAAAAATGTTTATTAACAAGTTTTGCAGATGATAATCTTTGGTGGGATTACAAATGAGGAAAAGGGTGAGTGTCACGAGGATGGAGCCAGGCTCTTCTCGGTGACAACCACTGATAGGACAAGGGGTAATGGGCTGAAACTGGAACATAAGAGGTTCCGCTTAAACTCGAGAAGAAACTTCTTCTCAGTGAGGGTGACGGAACACTGGAACAGGCTGCCCAGAGAGGTTGTGGAGTCTCCTTCTCTGGAGACATTCAAGACCTGCCTGGACACATTCCTATGTAGCATAATCTAGGCGTTCCTGCTCTGGCAGGGGGATTGGACTTGATGATCTTTCGAGGTCCCTTCCAATCCCTAACATTCTGTGATTCTGTGATTTTGTGAAAAGGAGAGTTTTTTTCTGTGTAGTTGGCATAATCTGGATGAGTGACCAGAGTTGGAGCCGTTCACCAAGCCTGATTGTAGTCTAGTGTGGTTAATCTCCTCCTCTGAGATTAATTAGTTTCCTTCTCTGAAGTGTTCTCTGGAGGATACTATCATACAATCTTCCTCTACTGACTACCAGGGACTCTAGGGAAATTAGCCTTTATAGATAAAAATTAGCCTTTGGAAATACATTCCTCTTCCCCGGTCTGACAAATATCCACATATCTAGGATGTGAATAATGCATATGCTTGTGGAGCTTCTTGCAAAATACCAGTCGGGGGAAAAAAAAAAAAAAAAAAAAAGTAAAAGAAGGACTCTGTTGACTACTGTTGCACATGGAATAGGCCTGATTTGGAATAAGTGAAAATCACAGCTACTCTTCAGTTTAAGGCATAACTGTGAAATCTTCTAAAAAGGGAAATCAACAGGATGAATAAGAACCAAGGAAAACTGTATCACAAGAAAATGCTGGTCATTTGCGATCCCTTGCCACTTATACTTGGAAGAAGTCTCTTCATGAGGTCCTAGATTTACACATATAATTAGTGTTGCTTTAGGTTTTCCTGCCTATCAAATAAGTAAATAATGCCATCTAATACTGCATAGTCACAACCTGTCTGAATTTTTTTACTACAAAACTCCTGCCTATTTGTTATAAAGGACAGGCATTGTTTTTTCCAGAAAGATCAAAAGTCATTATCTTTTGGATCTGTGGCAAATAGATGCAGTGTTCCCACACTATTCCACAGAACAATGTGTTTTTTTCTTTTTACATAAGGCATCCTACAGTCATTTCAGAATTTACTTGTTTTTCCTAGAACAACTAAGATCTTTTTGAAACAAGGCAATGCAGATTCCAACACACTTCCCTACCAATGACTGATTCTTTGCATTTCAAATGTGGAAAAACATTTTATCCTGGATTTCAAAACCTTCGAAAATAGATAATTAAGGAACAAGTAGTGACTAAATACTATTTAGGATTATGCCAATGTAAAAATATGAGGAAGTAAAATCCTTTTTACTCACTGATATATTTGGATAAGTTGCATCTTTCTTAAACCAAACATTTAAGTCCTGAAGCAAACTAAAAGAAATCAAAATTTTCAAAATTCGTGTGGTCATTTATGCATAGAGTAACATAACGTACCACTTGCAAATGCAGTGTCTTTTATCTAAGATAATTCCTCCAAGGTATATCTCTTGAAATAATATATATGTAGAATTTTTTAGATAGAAACATCAATAATTTATCTGTTTCACAAATGCAGGGATTTTCCAAGACAAAAAAAAAAAAAAAAGAGGACAATATACATGAAAACATACACAAATTCTTCTTGTTATTTTATTGCTTATAAAAAATAATACATATTTTAAATATCTAGCAATAATGTGACATACTTTATCCTTTATGTATGGACATGACATACACAGGAATTTATTAAGCGGGAAAATTATGTCTGTATTCTACTTCATAAGCCAGTCCAGACATATGGATAGTGATTTTGTGATCTCGAAACCTCTGTTTCTTCAGAAACTGTCCTCCACAAATTACACAGGCATTTCTGAAAAGTTCATAGAAAGAACAAATTTCATTTACTGATCTTTCTTAACATAAGTAATATTGTAGTTTTATACTATTTAAACATAATGCCCAAAATAGAACACTTCTGCAGATGGGTAATAATAGTTATAATTCCAGAGAAAGACTGTCTGGTAGAGTAATAAGTATGTTTTAGTTTTACAGTCATCTTGCCTATATTCTAAATTACCTCAATAGTTCTTTGATGCACGCTAAACCTTACAGTTGAACATGAAATTAGATGCCTAAGATTGGGCTTTTGACTTCTAAATCGTTGATCATAGATAGCTGAGTAAAACTTTCTGATAGGATGTCATAAGGTAAGTGTTGACTGAAGGTTTTAAATCTTATGGTCTAATGTTTGTCAAACATGCTGATAATTGTCTTTTCCATCTATAGATTTTCTCCTATTGAATCAAAGTACATAATTTAGAGACTCCATGTGGAAGATACAGATTTGATACTTATATTAAATTGGTCTAATTATGAGCCCACCAGCATACAAAAATGCAGAGTAAGAAGACAGCATCATATTCCTTCCATTAATCTCCACTGTTCAGTTGAAGTTTTCACATGATTAGAAACAAGGTGGTCAGAAGACCTGACAGAAAATGCGTCACAGTTTTCTCCTGTATCTTTGTTTTCCCCTTAGAACCATGTCATATGTTAGCTTCTGGTATTCTTGAAAATCAGATATCCTTACAGGTATCTGACCTAAGACTTCCCTTTTCACAGTTTGGATTATTACATTTTAGTGGCTTTTCCTCCAGCGTGTTGAGTTAGTAGTAGGAAAAAGATGTGCAGCCAATGTAGTGCTTCTTTGTCAATGTTAGGGAGGACATGATGACATCAGGAGCTAGGCAGTTATTTTACTACATGAAAAGCCAAATAATTGTAAATTCAGGCACACTTTTCTGGTAGTTCTGTGTTACGTATTGCCGTGGAGACTCATTCTCTCCATCTTAAAGTCCAGTCCTGTAAACAGTTAAATTATTCTCTTAAGTAAGAACTGAAGGCATTGATCAACTCACACGTTCCTGTACGACGTCTGATATTTTTTCTCTGCCAGCTTCTGTGTTGGTCAAATGAAGCAAAATTGAATTTCATAGAATCGTAGAATCATAGAACAGTTCAGGTTGGAAAAGACCCTTGGGATCATTGAGTCCAACCATTAACCCTACACTACAAGTTCACCCCTAAACCATATCACCCAACACCACATCTAAATGACACTTAAACTTATCCAGGGATGGCGACTCTACCACCACCCTAGGAAGTCTGACCACTCTTTCCGTGAAGAATCTCTTCCTATTTTTAAGAATTTTAATTAAATTCTTTTTAAATTTTAATTGACTTCTAAAATTTAATTAAATTCTAAAATTTAATTAATTAAATTAAGTCAAATATAAATTCTTTTTACTTTTTTTAAGAAATCCTATTTTTAAGAATTTTTGAGAAAACCAGAATCTATGGAACAGAGAACAAAATGTCTATCCACCATAACCTTCAGTGTATAAAACAGCTTTCTGTAAGCTCTGATCAGTGTAGAGCCATGGCTTAATATACCATTAAAAAAAATTAATTCACATCCAACACAAATCACCTCTGTACAACTGTGCATTCAATTTCATAAAGCAAGCCAGAGACACAGCATGAGGTTAAATATATCTAAGTATTAGTAAATTACACACATAATTAAACACAGATTTGAATTCAGTTACCCTTATTTTTTAAGACATAAAATACTCAAGAGAAAGTAATATTCAGATATAGGGAAGATAGGAAAAAGACTTACCTTGTAACTAAAAGAGAAAGTTCTCTGATTTCAAAACCTTCCACTTAAGAAATAGTCATCTTTGAAATTTGGAACTAGGCTATATTAGTCAGTCTTTTTGTGATATTGTCTATTTAAAGAGACTCATAAAACAATCTAAGTGAAACATATCAGGAACAGCCTTCAATAAATCATAATGCTTGCTCTCTATACCTCCCTATGCTTCAAATGGTTATAGCGTCTTGTCAATTTACTAATATATGTTAAGAGGATTCTGGAAATGTCAAGGAAAAGGAATATCTTTGTCTTTTATGAGACAATTTGCTTGCTTAAGAAAGTTTTGTTTTGTGTAAAAATAGATAAGGAATGCATTGAAGCTATAAAGTATTTTGTAGAATATTGAGACACTGTTAACGAAACTTTCCCTTACTTGTTAGTCACACTGTCATAGTGTATTTCCACTTTACTATGTGTTTTACTGTCAGTGCTTTTATGCTAATATATGTGGCTGTTTTTAAACAGAAGTTTCTATATTGGGCATTACATAGGGAAAGATATTAACTTTTTTTCAGGTCTCAGAGTTTAAGACTTCTATTCAGATAGGTCCACTGATGCTATATGAATTTTCTTTTCTTTCTACTTTTCTGAATATATTTTCTCTATATAGCCATATGTTCATTCATGTTTTGGCTGTCTTTTCAAGATTATGAAGCCGTAACATTCCCTTAAGAATTTTAAAGCTTGATTATGACAGCATAATTAAAACTAAAGACTTCATCGCAACTGTTGTTTTTTTTTTTTTTTAATGGGACTACTTACAGAGTAATACCACTTCCTAAGTTGAGTGGTGTGTTACACCATATATTGTTAGACTGAAATTGACGCAGTTATGCAGAAAGTAAAGGACTATTTCTAAATCAACATAATCACATTTTGACTCTCATTAAAAGAATGTGGCATCTAAAAACGCCAGTAATCTTACTCAGTCAAAGCCCTGGCAAAGGGAGGCTCAAAAAGTCTCAAAGGGAGGCTTTGAAGTGCAATATTATGTTATCCACATGTGTTAACTTATTTTTGAAATCCTTGATTTAGTTTTTATGCTAAAGTAAAATTTATCTGCGTCATTTGGCAGGATGAAAATGATGCTTGGACTGTTACTTCCAGAATTTGTCATTTCAGCAAACAATTTAAGAAGATGCATAAGGAGTATGCATAGAACAGTGGTGTAAGCTTTCCAGTCTGTAATTACTTCACTCTCTTTGCAAAACTGTTAACCTTCCAGGGGATGCTTCCTCTTCCATAAATATTACTGACACAGCAGAAAACAGCTGGGATTTCTGTAAATATAAAACTCAGACAATTAACTCATGTACAACACACACGTCATCATATTCATTTGCCATTTTCATGGTGGCTTGTCCTTTCTACATTTTATTATTCATTTATGGTAGCTATTATATGCCTTTCAGAGTCTATCTGGCTCTCCTGAGGAATATTTATGACTATTATAGGGCTCTTATGAGAAGACCCAACGATAGTTATTGCGGAAACTCTGTGAAATGCTACATTAGTGCAGAGATATGCTGGTAGTAAAATACCTGAACTTGTTTCAAATTATCCCTTGATAGAAATTAAAAGACAGGTTTCTTCTGGCGAGGTTCTGTATCTCCTCTAACCCCGTCACCTCAGAGAACTGAGTAGTTCTGATTGGGAGTTTAGTATTCAGTGTTTGCAGCCAGTGCCTGAAAGCAAGAAACTTCGTAAAATCTTCCAATGGAAAGAAACAAGGAAAAAAAAAAAAGATTTTTAAAGATATTTTCTGCAGCAGTAGCAGTAGAAATAAAAAATGGAAAGAGTATAGGTGAAAACCGAAGGACTAAAGGTACACCTTCTGACACATGAGGACACTTCTATTACCCTTTACCCCTCTCTCTCCTTCTATTTTAAAGAAGGAAAGGTGGTGTTTTGAAATTAATCTGAATACTGTGGTACTGCATCACCTTCTGGGAGGGAAGGAATCTGGAAGGAAGAGAAAGAAATTGAGAGAGGAGGGAGAAGGGCATAGCTTTCACTAGTTTTTTGGGGGTTTTTTTTGATTGGTGTCTAATTTCATGCTTGTATCAATAAATAACCACAAAGCAAACTGCTGAACCATTTTTGTTTAATCCGTGGCCATTAAAAGGTTTTCTGTGTTTTGAACGTAAAAAGAACAGAGCCAGACTCTTCTCAGTGATGATCAATGCCAGGCCAGGGTCAACGAGTGGAAGCTGGAGCATAGGAGGTTCCACAAAAACATGAGCAAAAACTTTTTCACTGTGAGGGTGACAGAGCCCTGGCACAGGCTGCCCAGAGAGATTGTGGAGCTTCCTTCCCTGGAGACTTTCAAAACCCACCTGGACGCGTTCCTGTGTGACCTACTGTAGGTGATCATGTTTTGGCCGGAGGGATGGACTAGATCTTTTGAGATCCCTTCCAATCCCTAGCATTCCGTGATTCTGGGATTCTGGGATTCTATGATTCTGTGTAACCTATTTTGACCTGTCTAAGTAAAGAACAAGTAGCCAATAGAAGATTTTCTGGCATGTAAGTGGTTGTTACTGGAGCAATTATGATAATCTAGGTAATTTGGGGGAACATCTTGATTAGGAAACTAAAGAAGAGAATGTATCAAGCCAGAATTTTATTTTTTTTTTAAAAAAAAAAAATCAGTAAAGTAAGAAAATTAAAAGAAATGTGAAGACAAAGGCTTGACAATACCTATATACAATATATAAAAGAACTTTCCAGTTTAGGTACAAATATTAGCTTCACTTCACACAGAACATAAATTCCTGTGATGAGTCCATGTCCTGTGAATGCAGGCACATTATCACAGCTGTTTAAAACATTTGTTTTAGCCAAATCTGTGGTACAAGCTACACAATATCTTTATTATCTTTTCAGAAAACAATCAGAACTTAGTTTTTGCTGAAAACCTGAAAAAAATTACTTACTTATGTTGTCTGGGCTTTGAGAAGTTTAAAGAAGAAAGCTGTGCATTGGAATGCAGTTTAAGGACATTTTGGACCACTCCAGAATTTATCTTGTGTAGTCCTTTGGCTCCTTGAGGGAAGCTAAGGAGAGACATTTGCTAAGACTAATCTTGCAACAGGAAAGCTAGTCTCTGCAGGTATCGTCCTTAATCAAAGGAAAGAAACAGGTTCCACAAAGATGTTTCATAACAAGAGCATCTTAATCATCACTGAAGGTGTCCTCCTCCACTGAGGATGACTAAGAAAATTCTCCATCATAGGTAAAAGTCAGTCTTTTTGACTAACCCTTCAAAGACTTATCACATTTCATTATGAGAAGACCTTCTTAAAATATTTCTTGACACAGAGCGTGTTTTAATGCTTAGGGCTCTGCATTTCTACTTCTTTCTTCTCACTGGCATGTTTTTCTCTACCTGCTAGTCCCAGTTACAGGTCATTGCTTTTATTCAAGTTATTAGAACAATATGTTCTTTTTACACCAGAGTGAGTACCACACCACAGGACCAAAATATTATTCCCACTTTACTGTACCCCAAACCTAAGCTGCCTGGAGCAGGAATTGCTTTTTGCTTCTGACTCCCAGGCAAAACCTAGCTGATTGCCCATATTTAGCCAATATCAAAGAAAAAAAAAAAAAAAAGAACAAAAAAAATTCAAACCAAAACACGTAATGACTTTGTAAATAAATTAATTTAAGTCAATATTGCCAGTTTACTCTGGCTGAGGATCTGGTCCTGAGTATTTGGTAAGTGTGGGATTAAGTATAAATAAATTAGGTTGCACTGTTGGAGTGTACAGTAATTGGGCTATTTTGCTTTCTGAATTCCCTGTCTTTTGCTCTTCTGGTTTACTTTAATTAACAAACAGCATGAAGCTTTTCAAATCTGTCCTTGATGTTCATTGAGGAAGAGGGAGAGCAAATGCCAAACTTTAACCTACGATTCATCACAAATAGTGAGATACCTTATAGGAGATAGCAGGAAATATATTCATTCACATTTAAATTAAGTGTTTTAAATAATGATTTAATTGAGAATTAATAAGACCGTTATTGCAGGTTAATTAAATGCCACTTGATGATTAAAAACATATTATTTATTCAGATTAACAACTATTAGACAGTAGTCTAGCCCCACACCCTGCTGTGACTTATTGCTTTAAAAGACTCTGTAAATGTATTTCTCATTTTCAGACTTTTCTTTCTTTACTTCACTGCTGTTTATAACACCTTGAAAACACTATGAGAAAATAACTCAAAATTCTTAGCATGAGTTTGTTTTCCCCTAGCACAGAGTATTTGTGTATTTTTGGTATGAATGTCTCTGAAAGTTCATCTACAGTAATTGTTAAGGGAAACACTACTGAAATATTGCAAGTGCTGTACATATGCATGTTTATATAAAACAAAGAAGGAATTTGCAAAGAGTGTAAGCAAAATAACAGAAAATAAAGAACTCATATACTGAATCTGTAAGCTTCCAAAGAACTCCATTGATATACTTCATGGGCCTTAGTGGGTTAGTTTTCAGCAGATCTGTACAACCATGTATGCTACCTGCATTTGGATCTGATATGTGAATACTGCCTTGTGGAGGTCAGGAGTGGGGGTTAGAAAAATAAGCAGCACTAACTTTTGCTTGCCATCTATATTACAAGTTTTCTTTCTTTATCCAAACATTCTTTCATGAAAGCCTTCTTAACAGTGCATTAATGCTTACGTTGTGCTGTGTTGATAGGTTATTTAGGATTCCTTGTACATGAAAGATAGCCATAATAAAGTAAACTTTCCATCCATATTAATGCACAGTATGATCACCATCTTTTCCTGTCGCAAACCCAAAACAACTTTAAATCAAAGTAACTGTACAAATCAATTCTTCATGCACGGCAGGACAGCAGGGTTAACCCACCTTCAATTTGGACAAGATACTGCAGCCTGGCAGGTAGCCTCTTACAATTATTCTGTTTTGTGCAAAAGATTGCACAATTTTTGTGAGACGAGGGAAGCAGCAGAGTTGTGTGTGTATATCAGTTCTCTGCCACTTTGGCTAAACTGATTTTCATCTTCCTCACTGAACTGCACAAAAAGATTTTATACTACAGAACGCAAGCAGGGTTTTCTCCTGCTTCTTCACAACACCTCTCAGTGCTATTACAACACTTTTTGCCGATCAGGAAAAAGTTCTGTTTTTCCAAAACGCTTTCTGTGTTTTTTAAGGGTAACTTCACTGAGATATAGACTTTCTGTGCAGCAGCCCATAAGTGAGCTTGAGAAATACTGGGCTCGAGAAATAGCTCATAGTCAGATAACTTACCATATCGTTTTCTTTATCCTGTTTTGACATAGAACACAATTGCTTAGCCCAGCTTAAGTTGAAAAGATAATGAAGACAGGAACTAATCAAAACATTAATTTACTGTGACTTATTTCAAAATTCTTCACCCAAAGTGAGGCAGAGAAAAGCATTCTATGAGCTCGTGTTGGTTTACAGTTATTGTGCAAAGTCACATGTCAAAAGTGTAAAACACAGTTTCTTTTCACTGCTACAAAATGCATTACCATTGCTATTCTGTAAAATAAACAAATAAATACATAAAACCACATCATCAGACAGTAGAAATGGTGTCATGTAGACTGGAAAAAAAAAATTACAGCAATATACACAACTGCTATGGCTTCTGAGAGGACAATGAAACGAAATCCCCTTCCAATCTTCTCTAAAATCAAGGATGGCTTAATGACTAGCATTTTGCTGGCACTGGTAGGTTTATAAACAGTCCTTTTAGAAGTATAGTAGTTATTTTACAGAAAAGATCCTCCTAATCTATCTCAGGCATTAAAGGAAAGAAAAACTTACAAAGGAAAGGGTCTTGAGAGAAAAGAATCAATTTACAAAGCTTATGTTCCTTCAAACTCACTGACTCTTAAGCTTGAAGAGGGGATAGTTAATAGGTTTGTTTTCACAGTAGTTGGGTGTATAAACACTATCTCCAGGGGTCAGGAAGGTCAATCTTTTCTGAGCATAACAGGCAATAGAGAAAGTGTGAGCTACCATGCTGAACAACACAGGACCTTTCCTTGATGAAAAAGCAAGAATAGAGGAGAATGTAGTGCCACTTATTTCCCTTTTCCTTCAGAATGCTCTAGCAGACAGTTTTAACAAATTCTCAGGTCTCTGGAGTACTCATGAAAATGAATTAAGACTGTGAGAGAGTGCAATGGTATATGTCAATAGGTGTCAGGAATTTCATATTGTTTGAGTTAAACAACTGAAGATATTTTACTATAAGGCTATTTAAACATTTAAGGTATGACCATCTCTAGACATAAAAGACTGGATACTATTATGATGCAGTTTAGCGTAGCTGTATGTGCTATATAGCTGTTGTGGATATGACTTTCATGTTTTTCATCAACATTCCAAGTCTTACTGCAAACTATAAATGGCAACCAGGTTTCCAGGAGTTTGGTGTACTTCAGAGCATCCTCTGCAAACCTCAGCTTGTCTTAAAACTACCGCAACAGACATAAACTAAGAAGCAATTAGCACACAGATCACTAGTAAAATACATTAACTCGGTTTTATTAAAATGTCAGTGGATAAAGATGGGGATTGTGGTTGAAATAAAGGACAGAAGTATTCAAATATTTGAAAGTAGATTTTAATATATTTTTTTTCTGTATTACTTTGGATCCATAATATTAATGGTTGAAATCAATTCTGTTTAAAATCTGTGAGATGACGTAAAGATAAAAACTGCTTTCAGCCACATATTAAAAATATACGAAAAAAACATACAGACCTTTTATTAGTACTTATTTCAAATAAAATAGCTGAATTTTACACATATTATTAACTTTATTTATGTTGCTTTACAATTTTATGTTTCTCTTAGTGCTAAGTATAATTATCAGTCACTTAGATTTCAATCATTCCTATTTTCTTATTATCATATTTTTAAAACAGGTCCCAATATATTCAGTATCTTCAAAATTTAAACAAAATACTGAACTTCAAAGGAAACAATTCAAGTGAGTTTAGAATTATTTTATAGTGTGAATGTATCCGTGACAGCTAATGAAAAAGGGAGTAATTTCACTCCATTACACTGTATTCATAGGATATTTTTGACTTCTTTTCTTCTACTTTTTTTTTTAAAAAAATTGTTTCTACAGTTTTCTATCAAGTTTTCTCAAACTGTGCTACAACATAGCAAAATCAATCCAGTTTTTTTCTCTTGAATAATCTCTTGTTACTCTTCCTTAAATTCATACTGTACTGTTTTAAAGATTACTCAGATGAAAACGAAGGTGAAAATGTGAGACAGGTCTATGAGAACTACAGAATTCTGGTCCCTGACAGGTATGAGGTGTTGGGCCATTTTTTCCTTTAATGAACTCAAGGTGTTTTGTGACTACAGTAGATACCATTGGTAGTGAAGCATCAGCTCTTGCTTCCTATCAACCAGTTTGCTGCTCCACCGTTTCTTGCTTGATGTTTCAGGTCATACTGAAAAGACTTGTACCATGCTATGTACTAGGAACATCAGCATGTGTAAGGGGAAGGTAAAACTCACAATATGGAAGAAAGCAAGCCATGGTAAAATTTTATAATCTTTTGCTTTGCTGGGATCCTTCTAAATATGAAGCCCTTCAAAACACATTCCTTTAGACATCCCATCCTCTCCAGTAACAGGATTATCACAGATGACAGGCTCACACATCACGTCAGGAGTATGAAGTGAAACCAGTACTGCAGGGCTGCGTCTGTGTGAAGTGTGGTCTTTCTGCATGTTGCTAAGCAGGCTTTAAGACTTCACTCTGTTACAGCTGTACCTGAAATACTCTGATTAATGAACCTCAGAGATCAGAGGCAGATGGTAAGGAGGTGAGCATCTCATCTCATCACAGGAATAATGAGAAGAACAAAATATCCAAAAATACAGGGAGGTTAATGTACAGGAGATCAACGGGCTTAAGGAGACAGGAATGACAGGGAATCTCTAAACACAGCATAAGAAGGGAATCAGGAACAAGCAGGTAGGTGTGCTTTGCTTTCCTAAAAGATGAACAAAGAAACAGAGTGTGGGAATGTAGTTGAGGAGGTATAAGAATTTTGCTTCAGTGTGGGAAAATGTAGACGATGGATATGGCTTTTTGAACACACGAAAACACTGTATGTAGGAAGGACAGGACTTCCCATAGCAGGTCTAGTTCCTTTTTGTTTTCCTGTAAGCCTCATGCTACAGAGATTTTGGCAGAGACTTCAGAAACTGAATGAGAAAGAAGCTAAGAAAATCCTGAGAGGCAACATTGTGAATACTTCCTTAACAGTCTTTCCTTTTTATGGCAACTGATTTTTGCAAAAAGTATCATTCAAGATATTTCTGAAATGCAATTGAAATTCACCAACAGGTTGAAAGGCAGATGAGACTGCAATTGGAATAGTGACATAACCAGAGCCACACATGTAATCAATTTCTATGTAGACTTTTGTTTAAGGGGTTTTTTAAGTGTTGAACTATTTGAGTACTGTTATTTCAAACTGATTATTAGGGAGTCTTAAATTTTTCACTAGAAACACTAGAACTACATGTCAGTATTAAGTCTCTAATTCTTTTTTTTTTTTTTAACATAAGGATTTAAAATTGTTCCTGTCCTCCCGTAATCATTAAGGTATGTATCTGGAGTACAGTCCACAGAGGGATTGCATGATCAAATGAAAATGTCCAAAGGAGGCGGCAATTCAAAAACTGTTGTTCAAAATGTTATGCATTCCCACAAAAATGTCTGCTACCAGCAAAATACTTCAGCTCAGAGCAACAGGTATTTTGCATATACAGGTAAGAACACATTTTCTGTGTGAAAC
The DNA here is from genome assembly GCA_020746105.1 of Trogon surrucura. Lineage (NCBI taxonomy): Eukaryota > Metazoa > Chordata > Aves > Trogoniformes > Trogonidae > Trogon > Trogon surrucura. The sequence goes on from CM036617.1 coordinate 38,720,438, forward strand.
AAATCCTGTGACCTGACTGACATCTTCCAGTACAAGTCCATCCTCTTATTTTCATACTGACACAGTTTTATTCTTGAGATTAAATGAATCTCGTGTCTGCAGCCGTAGCTGCTCTTCGACTTCTTCAGACCTTTTTCTCCTGGATCTAATTTTCTCTCTGCATATGTTTTCACACATCTCCCTGCACTTTTTCCTTCCCTGTGGCTCACCTTGTTCTCTCTGTAATTCTTCTGCTGCTTCTCCATCAGAGAAATTCCTTAAGAGATGTCCTTGAGTACAGCAGCACACCGTGGTGAACCCCTCTCACCATAGCAGCACTTGCCCGTACTCATCTTCCTTGCAGTAACCTTTCCATCTACAGAAGAGCAGATACAATAGCACCAAATTATTACTGTATGTTTCAATGAAGTCTGCTTTCATGAAGAAAGAAAATCACTGCACAATAAATGCTATGCATCAGTGCTTTCCAGATAAAGCATTTCCTCTTTATAAAGCATTATTCTTTAAAGATTTCCTTTGATTTCACTTCAGACTTACAAACTCAAATTAAAATTCTAAATTTTTGTTCTCTCTTTATTTCTTTTGTTTTAAGCTAACCATAACACTCAACTTACTACTTTGTAGCATATATTCAAATAGTAACTACTAATAGCTGAGTCTGTTTCTCATTTTTTATCACATTGGACAGAAACCTCAACATTCCTATGACGGATTTATAAGGGGAAAAAGGGACAATAAAAGTGGTCATTAGCTTTTCTAGCAGTCTGTTTGTCATTCCTTTTCTGTGGCAAAGAAAAGAAAAACTTGCCAGCACATCTTCTGCCATACTTTTACTAATCTCAGCTGCCAGACTGAAGTTGACAGAAAGGATCTTTGTTGTTGTGCTATGAGCACTGATAACTCTAGTGCTATGGTAAGATCTGGGAAATTAATTATAAAAGAACCGTCCCATCCGGAAGATTGTAAGATCCAGAAGGATCCTTAACTTGAATGATAACAAGTTAATGGGTAGAAAAGAGAGATCTTTCATTAATGTAAGTCAACTATCAAAAGAAAATAATTTACCTCCCTCTGACATTTATTGATATCTTCATGTAAAAACTAAGACTACATTTTGCAGATCCTTTTGATTTAAGGTGTTATTTATTGCTTTTCCCATATATGTAGTGGATGAGTTTATCGTTCAGATTCACAGTATCTCCTTGTCATCACAAAATCCCTTTAGCCTTGACAATTACAGTCTTTCCCTGCCTATACCCAGAATGGTGTTTCAGAGCTCATTTTTATGTCCTGTTCCTTTGTCCATGAAACTAAGCTCTTTCGTGGTCTTTCACTTAACTAGCACATCATGTATAAAATATTTTATATTCAGGAGTTTGTTTTCAAGGATTTCTATGTTATTTTTTGTTCTAATTTTCAAATAGATACCTTGAAATTTCTCTTCCATACATGTTTTGTTTTTTTTTTCTTTCTTAACATCTACAAAACTCAACCTTTGTTCTTACAGTTTTTCCTTTTAGTTCTTTGTCGTGATACTCTAGGCAAATGTGACAATGGTCAAACAAATCTTAACTGTGCTCGAGTCTTATGATTAATGCTGTCACAGCTTTCCTGTATTTCCTTTAATCTGCTGCATTTTAATGTCCGTTGTCTTAGTCTCTTGTTTTAAGCTCCAGGGAACACAATCCATCTATTCTGATTGAACAGTACCCAGAAGCAAAAACTCCTCACAGGTGCTTCCAAATTGTGAGCTCAAAATGTTAGCAAAACAACAGCTTCAAGTCAGAATGAATAATCCCAGTAAATGAGAGATTCTCCAAGGTATCTAGTCTTAATAATGTTTTGAATTAGTACCTCATAAAATATGACTTAGATTGTGTAGATATCTGTATAGCATCGTTGACCGAAAGTGTCATCAAGGTCTTGTTAAAGTTCCTTTCTATGTAAGGATGAAATTTTCTTCATGTCTAACAATTCCAGCACTGTGGTTCAATTAACTGACCAGTTCTCTTATACCAAACTCCACTGAAGTATTTCTCTCTCTTCTGTTACATTTTCAAAAGCTTTTCTTCAAATTCTCCTTGAAGGAACAAGGTACAAAGTATTTTAATGCCTCCATATAAATACTTACATTGCTGGCACATCATAAAACTAATAACAGCTCTGGGTGTTTACAGCTCCTATCAGTGGCAGAGGAAGGCAACACCCCTGAGAAACATAGATGTTCAAATAGAGAATCCTTTTACTTATGCAAGCCTGCTAAACATTGTTAAGGAAAAGTAGGTTGCAAAAAAAGCCTAGTTACCATACAGCTATAGCTGTCTGCATGAACCAGGAGAGACTTTCCTATTTATGAGATGTCTGCATATAATTTTTCCTCTCCTTTTCAGTATTTATTACATCTTATTTAAGTTTTCTGGTGTCACAGACTCTTTTAGACCATCTTCGAGCTAAGGAAACTATTAGAGAATTGTTTTCTTGTAGTTTTGCCCCATGCAGGTCTGACCTAATTTACCTTGTTACAGTGATGGAGGGTTTCCACACGGCTAAAATTCAGCTTCCAAGAGTTCTGTATTAGGAAAAATGTAGAAGCTTCCCCTCCATATTCCCTGTGCACATAAGTGCAAGTCAGAATGCTAGCTTGTAATCAGTGCAGCTATTCAACACTTCTAGACAGTTTATTTTCTAGTTAGTGTTTATTTAAAATTCGAATGATCTATTCTATATGTATATGATGAAAAATATCTTTGGGAAAAATAACCACTAGCAAGCTTATAGATAGATACATCGTTAGTTTCTATCTCCGTTTTCAACATTTCCTGCCTCAGAAAAATATTCTTTAGCTAAGGAGGCCATGTTCATTCTGTGATTTTTCTTTTCTTTTCTTTTCTTTTCTTTTCTTTTCTTTTCTTTTCTTTTCTTTTCTTTTCTTTTCTTTTCTTTTCTTTTCTTTTCTTTTCTTTTCTTTTCTTTTCTTTTCTTCTCTTCTCTTCTCTTCTCTTCTCTTCTCTTCTCTTCTCTTCTCTTCTCTTCTCTTCTCTTCTCTTCTCTTCTCTTCTCTTCTCTTCTCTTCTCTTCTCTTCTCTTCTCTTCTCTTCTCTTCTCTTCCCTTCCCTTCCCTTCCCTTCCCTTCCCTTCCCTTCCCTTCCCTTCCCTTCCCTTCCCTTCCCTTCCCTTCCCTTTCCCTTTCCCTTTCCCTTTCCCTTTCCCTTTCCCTTTCCCTTTCCCTTTCCCTTTCCCTTTCCCTTTCCCTTTCCCTTTCCCTTTCCCTTTCCCTTTCCCTTTCCCTTTCCCTTTCCCTTTCCCTTTCCCTTTCCCTTTCCTCTTTCCCTTTCCCTTTCCCTTTCCCTTTCCCTTTCCCTTTCCCTTTCCCTTTCCCTTTCCCCCTTTCCCTTTCCCTTTCCCTTTCCCTTTCCCCTTTAATTACTGAATGCAATATACTCAATCTTTTCAATGTGTTAACTGTTGCTTTATCTATTCTAAAAGATGGAAGCTGATTTTGCACTACTTGAGTTTTGTAAATTGATGCTGCCAGGTTCTGCTTTGCAAGTTCTATTGAACTTTCACTGGATAAGATAACTTAGATCTTTGTTAATTCCATAGAATAATTAAGATTCCGTGTAAGTGGAAACCTTGGACAGGTATATGATGCTTAGAAGTACAAAAGCTCTTCAAGAATCATTATCATATCAATGCAGTACATTGATATCACTGTAAAATAGAAACATGCCAGGTAGCAGAGCAGTTATAAAACAGTCTGAGCTGTTTCAGCAAGATGCATGCTGACCTTGGACTATAACAAATAATCTCCTGTTACTTACATGACATTTTCTTTCAGTGCAAATGTTTCAGTCTGTGACCCACTTTTCCTACTTTATTAATTCAAAAAAATACAATATAGTATGTGAACAAGAGCCAGTTTTGATGAATGTCACCGGCCCATTGCTTAGGTTGCCAGGGAAATTTTCCCTTTGGTGAGCACGTTTTGAAAATATACTATTTATCCATTTAATTATTGCATCCATTTGGTTTGTTTTCAAGTGCTAGACATACTCCACGTAAGTCCTTACCTAGCCTTTAACAACCTGAAACTCACCTGCCTCGTAGAGTCATGCAACCTACTTAATTACTCTGACTATCTGGATATGTAGGAACGTAGATTTATCTCACCTCTTTTTCGCCTGGGCAGCCATTCAAACAATGCTTATACATACTCCAGGAGGTAGTGGGTGCCTGTTTCCTGTCTACCAATATACCAAGGTTCAAGATACCTAAATTCTGCCTCAGCCACTAAAGTTCTCTGTTAAGTCATTGTATGGTCATGTCTGGCACAAGCTTTCTTTTAAGATGATAGACTGTTGTTGATGATGCTTACTCTTTGGTTGTTTATGGTAAGACAGACAGAACTGGAGTTCCAGACACACTTTCTGAGGGATCTGCATGATCAATTTATGCTTAAACTTATAAATCAGAGTAGATGAATACTGGTAATCATCTCCCTTTACTTTTTCTTACCTTCAATTTCCACCAGTGAAAAGGGATGAATATTAATTTGTTTTCTTTATCTCTTCACAATTTATGCACTTCATGTGCGATTACATTTTTCAATCATTGAATATAGAATTTGAACTAGTAGTGTAAATATTAAATTATGACAATGGCATATTATTAATTTTTTAGTTTCAAATTCAAAGGACTCTTATAACTGTAGTACTACTTATAGAACTTAAATGAGAGCAAAAGGTAGATTACTGTGAAAATACAGATATACATGTCTTTTCGTCATAAGTAGGCCATGTAGTAGCTTGATTTTTATGGTATGCTTAGTTGTCATAGGCTGTTTTGAAATAGAGACACTCTGTATGCTCTGGCTTTAACCTATGCAATGTTAGCACAGGCTAATGTGTATGAAAGAGTACATATTATAAATCAATGCAAAACTCTGGAATAGATAAATCTCTTTGTTGTAGGAATTCTTACCGCATTCATACGATTCCAAAATTTAAGTTCAAATGAGACAATATTTGAATTAAAACAGAAAAGCACTGGTACTGTTAAGACAATATTTATTGGTTTTTTATGTTTAAATGTGTGTATAGGAGAGCTGAAGGAACATATGTGGATATAAATTCAGGTCATAGTATTTAAAATTATAGAGCGATTTAAAATACTTCAAAACTTAATGACATTCACATCTGGTATTTAGATGTGAAATTCTGTTTCGATGAAATTAAAATGGCCCTTGAGTTCAGTAGTCTTAACATTTGAACTTTTAACTTTTCTCTAGACAGACAATATGCAGACAAGTAGCTTAGTCCTTTAGTTAATAAAGAACTATAAAACATAGTCACAAAATATAATTAATATATAATTTCAAGCATAAGAAATGGAATAAAGCCATATGAATTCCAAGTAAAAAACAATATTCATTTCTAGTATCCCATAGCAAGAAGTTTTATTTATACAGTAACATGCTGAAAAGCAGCTTCCTAAAGCAAGTGTTATGAAAATTTTCTTTGTAGACTTCAGCTAGAATTCTGAAACGTAAAGGGTCAATAATCCAAGAGATTTCATAACTTCTCATACATCAGTGAGAAAATCTTAGGGCTGACACTAGCTGATGAACCAAGATTTAATGGTCAATTCATTTTGTACTGATTATGGTCCCAGCAACGGCATCCTGCCCTATCAGTTATACTTCTCAGAAAGCTGCACTATTTTTAGTCTCACAGAAATAATATAGAATGGATTAAAATATATACAGCAGGACAGGCAAAAATTAAGGACAAACTGGAAATGTTAAAAATAAATAAAATGAGGAAAACCCCTTGTCTAGCTGATTATATTTACTAACAAAGAAAATGTTTTCAAAGACATTTAAAAGCCAGAATTACATTAAAAACAACATTGTAGCTCTAAAAACATTTTTCAAAATGCAGTATGCTTTTAGTTTTTTATAGATAAGACCTGTAATACCAATACTGAATAATACAGCAGATTTTTATGAGTATATAGATGTGGTCTAACTCTGTTCCCATTAGCCCAATACTGAATTAATATATGTTTTTAAACCTTCTAGTCAGTGTTCGTCAAAATTCTTCTGTCCTTGTCAGAAGAGGTTACTTTACTCCTTTAGGAAAGAGTTTTATAAAAGCTAGCCATTTTCTGATATTTTGTCTAATCCATTATCTATTTAAAGGAATAGGAAAGCAAAACAGGGGTTAATTCTAAGAAATGAAAATGTAAAGAAGCAGTGTGGAACCTTGAGGAGTAGATAGGTTAGAATGTTTTTAAATAATTTAAACTGGGTCTTGTGGATATCTCTATGTAAAACTCCCCAACTGGTATGTGTTTGACTTAGATTGATAACAATATGTATAAACCTTCAGTTATGGGTTCCCTGCAGTGTAGAGAAAGGGATACCTTCTATCAAAATAAAAAGTAGATTTTGTTAGCACAGTAAATAGTAGGGAAGCTTTAGACTCAAGAGTCACTTTTTTACTATGGAAACAGAAAAATAAACAGACTTGAGATAATAAATGAAAAAAATATCTCCTGCTGTGTTCACTGAGTTTATTCCCTCAAACACAAGTTCAAGATTTCTAGTCTGTTCTTACTTTTAACAGGACTACAATGGTACCGAATAGGGGCAATCATTTAAGGTAAAAAAACCCAGCAAATTACAAGGTTCCTTGAGAAAACACAACAATTTTTTTTCTTTGTTTTTTTTTTTTTTTTTCTTTAGAACAGAATGCTCTAGTGAGGTCTCAGATAAGCCTCAGCTAACTTTTAAATCTGTGGCCATTCTGAGAACAGCTCTTGGAAACAGTCAAGTACATGTTTTTCAAATTCAAATGAGAAAACTCATTTTCTCTACCACTTTACTGGGCTCAGGGTGTTCTTTACTTGCAGAAGTCATCAATAAAGAAGGCACATCATAAATCACTTTTTATTTTATGTGATACCCTCTGTTATTTTGTGGTTAAGTCCAGGTTGTACAATCAGAGGGAATGAATGTCAGTTTTAAAGGCATTCGTTAAATCTGACAACTTCTTTTGTATTGATATATATCAACTGTTGGTGAGGTGAACTTGTTTAAACATGGGACCATTTGCAGTGGTGTTAAATTTTGTTGAAGAAAATCCTTCCTTTTAATATCAATAACGAAGTTCAACTAATGTATTTTGAAGAACTAGGATCAAATCATCTATTATAATATGTGCCAGCTGGACTTCATAAGGTTCACTTCCTTTTCCAATCGTGTCCATCTAACATGGCTGTCACTCAGCCCTGAGGTATATACAGATGAGGTATCATGACAACATTGAACGCATCAGGTGGAGAAATCATGCAGAGAATTTACATCCTTTGTCCTACTTCTTCAGTTGCTACTTTGATGAATTTAGTTTGCTTAGTTTACCATTTTAACATAGATAGTTTTCAGGTAAGAGTCATGAAACATTTATTATAAAACATCATCTTCTGAAGACAGGACATCTTTTTGGTCTTGATTATGTGTGAATACAGATTCACATGTCTTTGTCCAGTAAACTATGTCATAATGATACTTCGTACATATTTTCTTTAAGCTAGTATAAGAAATAATACTTTCTCATTTCTTAAGGAAAGTATATAGATTTTTCTTTCCATTCTTTCCTAACGCCCCGCGCAATATTTTTGTGAAAGATAATGTCCTGGTATAATCTTCCTTTCCATTGTTAATTGTCACTAAATAAAATTATTTGTTCACATGTTAAGAATAGACTATTACGCAGAAGAAATATGATCAAGATAGAACATGAGAAGATTAATGTTTTTCACTTGGCACAGTTTTTAAGAAGGTAGAGATTTACAAATAATAATTTATACTATTATATCTTTTAACATGTCATTGGAAGACAGCTGTTGTTCTGCATCGTCACAGAGTGCCATAGACCTTAACTAAGTCAAAAAACTTAAATATGTGCTTAAATTTCATCTTACTGAGATTGGAGGGAAGCATCCTACAGTATCTATCTATTGATAACATCACAGTTGGATCCAGCTCCAATGTGGTCAACATAACTGCTCAGCTGTAAGGTTACTGCCACGTCCCATCTCTGCATGCTGCCCAAGGACATGTTGACGGGCTGGCTACAGCCCTAGAATCTTACCTTCACCTCAGCAAATCTGTCCTGAAGTGTCACTGAGAGTTATACATCAATATGTCCTGTTCTCCTTAATGACTAGTCTTCCGGTCAGATCTTTACAGTGATTTTATTAAGAAATCACTCTGCGTTTTGTAAGCAGTATTGAGTTTTATCTGGCTGAAATTGGTTTTTTCTTTGTTAATTCCACAGAAATTATTTATATTATTGCAAGACTTGAGCAGGTGCTTTGGATGAAGTTAGCAAATAAAGTTCTTGAGTCATTAGTCAGCTAAATGCAGCATAACAATGCAAGTAAATGTAGAAATATACTGTGTAACTAACCAAGCATAAAATAATTTGGTTTGCATCGAGGAAACTATCCACCTGAAAATGTATTCTGGCTGTACCTGCAGTGGATTGTTGATGACTTATTCACATTTTGAGCAGACTTCCTTGAACCCACTAGGAAAGGCTGTAATGCTCGTTGCTGTTTCATCCCAGAATAGGTAATGACTGGAAAACAGTAAATAATTATTGAAGTGGAGCACTTCAGGCTACCACGATGAAAAATGTCTGAATACAAATATTTAGCTGTATATTCAAAAGCCTAAACAAAATAGTTGAATACTCCTGTACAGAGATATAAACACTGTAGAAGAGGAGTGGATAAAGAAAAGCTGGGTGAAATATGAAACACCTCCAGACAGTTGGTGAACAAAAGTTTGTGTCAAGAGAATAGGTCTAATATAGCAACTTGATCAAGATTTTGATAGATATTTCAGAAATAAGAATATACTAAGTGAATATGCCCATACTATAAACTCTAGTCTGTCAGAAGAAAAAAAAAAAGTTAATTATTTGGTCATTAAAATATCAAAATTGGTAGAGAGAAAATTTATAACCAGAAATATACAAACACATTTTGCACAAACACACACTTAAAATCCATATCTGATCCCAGTGTTGCCAAATCTTCAAGTCAAAAGACAGTCTTCATTCCTTTCTATTCATCAGCACCTGAGCTGCTGTGGTAAACAAAAGATTATAATGAAATCTGCAGAAAGTGTTTTACAATGCTGGCATCCAACAGATTTCCCCAAATGCTTGAAGCAGTCCAGTGCAGAGCCACAAAGATGATTAAGGAAGTTGAACACCTCCCTTACGAGGAAAGGATGAAACAACTGTGTCTCTTTAGTTTAGAGGAGGCTGAGGGGTGACCTCATTAATGTTTGTAAATATGTCAAGGGGGAGTGTCAGGAGGATGGAGCCAGGCTCTTCTCACTGAAGTCCAATGATAGTCCAGGGGCAACAGGTGCAATCTGGAGCATAGGAGGTTCCACAAAAACATTAGGAAAAACTTTTTCACACTGAGAGTGATGGAGCACTGGAACAGGCTGCCCAGGGAGGCTGTGGATTCTCCTTCTCTGGAGACATTCAAAACCCCCCTGGATGTGTTCCTGGGTGACCTGCTCTAGACTATCCTGCTCTGGCAGAGGGGTTGTACTAGATAATCTTTCAAGGTTCCTTCCAAACTCTGACATTCTGTGATTCTGTGATTCTGTGAACCCACAGACCATTTTTGAAAATAACTTCTTGAAAAAACAAATGAGCCTGGACCTGACTTCATTTCAGTGGTGGATAATTTATGCGTATGACTATCAAACTGTAATATTTCCATACAAATTCCATCACATAAAAGGTAACACCGGCATTATTAAGCAGTGGCAATGAAGTTGCAGCAAAGACATGACCTTACTTAAAAAAAATTAGCTGGGCATTTTTAGAACAAGAAAAATCTTTAGAAGAAGATGTTGATACATCAAAAGTAAAAACTTAAACAACTGAGTCATATTCAGTAGAAGCCTCTCTGGTTTCCTCACAGACATCCTTCTCAGCTTTCAGGTGAAAACCATTCTCTATAACTGCAAGGCAATTTCACAATGTGGATTTTAGACAGATGCTTAAATCTTTCCTATTCTGAAAAACACAGAATGACTCATTACTATGTAGCAGAGGGGAAAAAAGTCTTTATAAAATTCCCCTTACTTTCCAACACAGTCTGGAACAAAAATAGCAAAAGAGAAAAAAATCACACAGATTTAATTCTGACATTTTGAAAATGGAATGCCTCAAACCAATAGCATTAAAAATCCCAACATTTTTCGAACTTTTCGATCTCACATTTTTAACTTTTTGTTTAAAAGCATAATTACTTAGACAAAGAGGAAAATAGGTAAATGTCTACAAAACGCAAAACAAAACACTTTCATTCAACAAATGCGACTTTAGTGATTTTTAGTGCCTCTGTGAAAACTTAGCAAATCTCTCTTTTTTTAACCCAAATAAAGATTTTTCTTGACTTTTTTCTCCCTGTTTTTGTAATGAAAAAAAAAATAATTTAAAAAATGCAGTACTTGCTCGGTATATTGGGTATCCACGACAAAATATGAAGAGGTAGGAGGAGGGCTGCAGGTGAGGCCTCTGTGAGGAAAGGCCAGAACTGGCAGCTCCAGTCAGCTCCAACCAGCCCCCCATAAGACACGGCTGGGACCCTTGGGCAAGATGTCAGCACATCTGGGAATGTGTATTTAATAAAAAGCAAAGCACTGGACAAACAGGAGTGGTGGAGGTGTGGAGGGAAAGCGTGAGAAACAACAAAGGGAACACTGAGATCAGAGGAGGAGTAGAAGGTGTTCCAGACACTGAAGCAGAGATTTCCCCCCAGCCCTGGGAAGATCCACGCAGGAGCAAGGAAAAAGTGTGAGGAGGAAGCTGTGCAGTAGAGTGGAGCCACTATGGACTGACTTAACCTACCAACCTGCAATCTCAGTGTACCACTGAGGGTAGATGGGGTCAGAGAGAGGAGTCTGCAAGAAAGGAGGGAAGTTGAGCTTGAAAAAAGCAAAGAAGGAAATTGAGTCTGAAAAATAGAAGGAGGAAAGGTGTTTTCTAGTTTGTTTTTTTTATTATTATTTATTTTGTTTGTTTGTTTTTATCAACCCATATGTATTTTTACCCATCAATATTTTTTTTTTCCACTAAGACAAGTCTGGTTTGGCCATGATAGCAACTGCTATGCAATCTTCCTGTCTGTATTTTGACCCAGAACTTTTCTATTTCTGTCTTCTCTCCATGTCCACTTGACGACAGGGAGTAAATGAGTAGCTGGGTGGGCATTTAGCTGGTAGCTGTAGTTATCTCAACACAGTCAAGTCTATTTAAAGGATTCATTACTCTTAAAGGAAGAAAAAAAAAACTTTCTTGAAATATCACTCAGAGAAGGAAAAATGTACTAAAGTTTTAGTATATGTTGATGAATTTCACCAAGTTGGAGAAAAAAATTCAGATATTATGCAGAGTGCATTCCCAACAGAGGAGCAGAGTGGAACTACTTTACATCCAAAGAGTCTGGACTTCCTGTCACTTCTCAGGAACTGTAAAATACATGTTTGCACTATGTGTCTGTACTCAGGACCAGGCTGTGTACTATGCTGTGCTTTCAGTCAATGCAATTAGCACAAAGAACTATTTTTTTTTTCTTTATTACATGAATCTGGCAGCCACTTTAGCAGGAATCTTTCCCTCTTCTTTTCTCCATAAAGTCTTAAAAGCATGTAATGATAACAACGGTCCTCAAAGGGTATAATATCAGAATGCCTGTCTGAGCGAGAGAGTTAGAAAGGCAATAATGAAGTACACATCCTCTGCCTTTTTTTCATGTTCCTGTGATTAGAAAACATGGCCAGAACTTTTCATAATTATTTGACACATATAAATAAAAAAGTTTATGCCTTCTACTGTGAAAATCCAAGGTCTATCTTTTGAACCAGCTCACATCTCTTCTTTGTGGGCCAGATTCAGTGTTTGCACACAGTAACACAGTATAAATTATGCAGGGATAATGATTCAAGAACTCAGGAAGGACTTTAAAAAACTTACTGTCTGCAAGGCACACCTGTGCCTCTTTACTTATTAATATGCACTTCTTTGTTTCTACATTTATATTTAGAACACCAGAAAGGGCAGGTTGGGAGAGGATAGTTTTTGAAGATGCTATCAAGAAAAGTTATAAAAAAAAAGTTGAGAAAAGTTTTAAAATAAGCACAAAACAAAATCTTCAAATACAGCAATGTAAATGCAGAATTGAAAGTGGAAGTCTCTATTGTTATACAGACTTTAGATTTTGCTAAACAGCTATAATTGCATCTTCCAAGAGAAGATATGTTTGCAAAAGGAATGATATTTCTGCATCTGAAATAATTTAAGCCTGACGTTCATTTTTATACATGTAGCAAAGGAACAGTGATTGTCCTAATCAATAAGGAGAGACTCCTGCTCCTATACTTTGAGTGTTTAGCAACAACTTGGCAAACAGTTTGTAGATGTTACAGATATGAGAGGTTGAAGTTGTCTTGCCTTAGAGTTTAGGAGTTTTTATTAGTTTTCGACACGAGTTAAGTCTGTTCATAGTGAGGAATTATGGAAATAAGGGACAGGATATGTCTAAAAAAATGGGAAAAATTTCCTTTTGTACATAGAAGCATTCAGCCTGTTCAGAGAACTGCAGAGTGCTGCAAGAGCAAGGTAAAATGTGTTGAACACAAGAGCCTGACTCTGCACTAATGAAACTGCCAGGCTGCTGAATTACTCCTGCCTAGGAATACTCTTTTGGGCACTGTAAAAATTATAAATGATAACAGCAGCAGACACAATACATACAAGGGCAACTCCAAGCTATGCACTACATTTGACACGCTGAGGATAGTATGTTATCATGGCCTGCAAAGCACCTTGAGTTTCTGTCTATAACTCTGCTTAGCTACTGACCGCATGAAGAAGAAAGCAAGCAGTAACCTGGGGAGTCTGAGCACACAGGGTTCAGAGATTAGTACCCAGGTCTTCACCTTGTCAATACACATCATACTGAAATGGCACAGAACAGTATGTCACTCCTTGTGAAACTAAAGTAATCAGGAGAGGGTATAGTAATATTACACATTTGGATCTCCTTTATTCAAATACAGTTCAATGCCAGACAGACAAGGATACTTTCCTTTGGCAAGGACCCTCAAATTTTGCTTGCCAGGAACACTAGTTTCCCAAATATACTTTACCTCATTTATTTATAAGTTTTATATAAAAATATATATATATATATGGCCAAAAAACTGTATCACACTTTTACGTCAGAAATTAAGATATATGCTAAAAATCTTAAATGATAACTGAAGAACTACACATTCAATAATTTTTTCCTAACGCTAGAAGTCCCTGCATTTACATTTTAAAGCTGTTTAAGAACCTTAAATGTCTACTCAAAACTGCCTAGATTTAGGGAGCACTGAACAGATAAGGCTCTGGTTTATACCTCAGCTCTGTCAGTATGTAAAATCAAGATAGTTTCCTCTCTGAATTGCACATTTGAGACTGATTCATCTGGCTTCTCATATTGTGTCTATTGGGTTGAACCTCCTAGAAACTACTGCTGGAATATATTGTACTCTCTTTTGCCCTCTCCATTTTCTACGTAGGAATTTACTAGTTGGAGCACGCACCTATGCCCCTGGAAGACCCTGTCTGAGTTTTCACCCTGCTGTAGGGAGCTGAACCTGTATCACCAGAACCATCTGTTAACCAATAGGCTATTTGGTATTCAAACCAGGCATTCTCAAGTTCATCTGTTTAAAACCGTACTGCTTATGTATATATTTTACAATATTTATGGAACAAGGATTGCAATTTCATTCTCTCTCACTCTAGCTTACTAATTACCAGCAGCCTATCACTAAATTCAGCATTTTATATCGAGGAGGCAGTTCTGCTTGCTCAGCATATCTCAGCATATCATCAAGCTTATAGTCTTTATTAAGCATCCAAATATCTAGAAATCTGGTCGTAAAACACTTGAGGTGGAATTTATGTGACCAAACACAGGCAGCTAAACTATTTTTATTGTCAGGCAGAACACTTTCAGTGGAAGAATCTTAACTTTAGGTGGCCATCTATTTTTGGTCAGAAGAATTTCATTCTACAAGAACCTCTCACCCTTCTTGAATTGCAAAGAGTATCTGGAGGGATTAGGAAAGATGAAGGTGTCCTGTTTGCAGATGTCTAACATTTGATGAGGTGCATTCCACCAATTACAGTATCCATATTTTTTTCTGGATCTAATGTGAACACCTGTGTGGAAAGTTTTTTTTTCTGAATTATTTGAACAGCTATAAAAATTAGTGAGACAATTGGGTTTGGGGACAGATTTTCATTTACCAAGTTGATATAAGTTTCTTCACGAACTTTGTCTTACACAGGAAAGAAGGACAGCTGTCACTCTTTTCTCTATCAAGATTAATATATTAGTGTCTGAAATATTTTCCCTCTGTGTTATGTGCTCTTGGTTTAGTACTGTGGGTGTGTGGGGCAGTGGTGGCAGGGTTGGTCTATATGAAAGGAGACCAGGAGCTACCACGTGTCAGACACAGCTGGTTCCAGACAGCTCCAACATACTCGCTGCAGGGTACAGTTGGGCCCCTTGGCCAAGGTGGTGACACCTTGGGGAAAACATATTTGAGAAAGGGTGAGTTGCTGCACAGCAGTGTGAGGAATGAGAAAAAACGTGTGAGACATGACCCTGCAGACACCAAGGTGAAAGAAAGAGGAGGTGCTTCAGTGATTCCTCTGCAGCTTGTGGAGAAGAGAACGGCAGAGCAGGCTGTCCACCTGCATCCAATGGAAGACCACGGGTGAGTAGTTATTCACAATGCAGCTCGTGGAGGACCCCAAGCCAGAGCAGGTGGACATGTCCTAAAGGAAGCTGTAGCCTATGGAGAGGATCCCAGGCTGGAACAGGTTTTCTGGCAGGAACTGCAGCCTGTGGATGGACCATACCCCATGGAGAGGACTCACACATGAGCAATTCATGAAGAGCTGTATCGCATTAGAGGGATCTCATGCCGAAGCAGGGGAAGAGCATGAGGAGGAAGGAGAAGCAGAGGTGAAGTGTTACAAACTGACCACAGTCCCTCTGCACTGCTTAGGTTAGGGAGGAAGGGATAGATGAGTTAAAAATGAAATGAGGTCAAGCCTGAGAAGAGGGTAGCAGGAAGTTGTTTTAGATTTTGTCTCTCTCCTTACAGTCCTACTCTATTTTTAACCGGCAATAAATTAAATTACTTTTCCTGGAGTTGGATCTATTTTGCCAGTGATAGTAGCTGGTGAGTGATCTCCCTATCTCAACCCAGGAGCATTTTCATTTTATTTTGTCCTCATCCTGTTGAAGAGGAAGAGTGAGAGAGCAACTGTGTGGCTGTCTGGCAGCCAGCCAAGGTCAACTCACCACACCCTCAAAAAATGCAAGACAAAGGAGTATCTTTCTGTATTCTCCCAAACCAAGTACTGAAAAGTTTTTATTTGAAAGATGAAGTATGGGGAGATGCATGGATACACCTACATTGTCTGTTGAGCATCACTTGGAATTCTAGTGGCTGTTGGGACAAAGTTGTCTTTGCTCTTTGTAGATTGACAGAGGCTTAGAGGAGAGGCAGGTCGACCATGAGCAGCATAGATTCAGGTAGAAAGTTTTATATAGATATAGAAAGACACAGACTCAGATCATCAAAGTATTTAGGACAGAGATGTGCCTCTTTTTTTTTTAGTGAAACATTAGTAGCTTTCCACTAACTGCAATACCATGAAAATACCTTATAGGCATGATTGGATTCAGTGGTTGTAAGCAATCCTCCAAATGTGCATTGATAGCATTGATGAATATTTATAGGGAATGGTAATAAAAATAATAGGAAGGTGGACACTAGAATCTGATATGATGTTTTTCTTCTGAATGTGTGTTCAGTGATGGTTTTCCCTTTTCATTTTGAATTTAGAATTTACAAAAAAAAAAAAAAAGAAGAAAAGAAATTCTAAGTAAATGTGGTTTCGCTTCCTTACTTTTCTTCTCTGTTTGCTTGAGAGCTGAGCTAAGAGGAAAATGCTACCTAAAGGTATTTGCTTCTTCACAGAACTGAACTCCTAAAGAACTGATAAATTAGCTATTCAAATTACAATTGATAGGACTGCGCACTTAAGTATAAAGCTTAATGACTTGACACAATTGTCAAAGAGGTCTGGCTCAGTGTCATAATACTTATAGCCAGATGTTCAGCTGGTGGAAATGAATAGCGTTGTGCTGGGTTTGGTGGAGCAATGCCAGTTTTCACCAGCCGAAGATCTAGTTCTTTATATTCACCTAAAGATTTACTTTCACATGGTTCCCTTGCATGCTCACTGGAATGCACACTCATCCCTAACGTGGGTCCTGTTGCGTAAGGGATGTGTTGTGCCACTCAATGAAATGTTTAAGCGAATAACGTGCAGGCCATCACTAGCTAGCAATGCATGTGGAAGTGCTGAATCCCATGAGGAAGGCTACCCAGCTTTTCCATCCCTCAGCAAAACATGTTCTAGTATGTAGGCTTCTGTGTAACCATTGCTGAGCTATTACATACACACTGCAGAGTCAGTGCTTCAATAATTCAAAATGCAAACTGATTTGGAGGTACTTAGAGTCAATGAAGGGTGCAGTATAAAACCAAATTATCTTCTATTCAGTTTGTGAAACTATGAGTTATATGTCACAGTGTGGAAGAAAATATTTTTGTATATCTTTGGACTAACTCCTGTGACCAGTTTTTGTGCTGTTTCAAAGTAATTTAGCTCTGGGGAGGGAACAGAAGCAATGATGATCCATCCAGGATAGGAATTAATAGGACCAGTATTGATCAACCGCAGCTCTTTACACAGTGCTCTAGTCAGAGTCAAACGTAGCATTTCTTCACATACACTTTGATTTTTCTCTAGAGAATTTAACCTAAAGATATGCCAGTTGCAGGATGCTAGTCATCTAATTCTATCCATCACAAAAAAACCCCCACAATAACAGAACAAAAGAACACAAAACAAAAAAAAAAAAACCACCCCCCCGCCCCCAAAAAATCAAAGAACCCCAAATCAGCTAGATAACTAAAAGTACCATGGGAAAAAGGAAAACATCTGTTTAAATACAAAAGTCAAAAGAAGAAGGTCTTCACTCACAAAGGAACACATGCTCTTTCCTTGGCACCCTTTCTATGAAGGAAAAAAATAAATGCAAAAGACAAATTACAAATCCATCCATTTATCGTTATTGTCATGGGAAAGGTTTCATGATCACACCAATATTACTGAACAAGGATTTACTTATTTATTTTTATTATATGAATAAGCAGAAGTAGTTGTTACAAGGTACCCCTGATGTCCTGGAAATGATCTTGCATGTGGAATTAATAGCCACTTAAAAGCGTATTCCCATTTCTCAAAAGTCAAACTGAGTTTTGGTGATGATTTCAATGGAGACAGGACGAGCTCCTGAATAAACCATAAGGGAACAGAAGAAAATAAGCGGGATGTACGGGGTTACACTGTCTCTCTATCTAGTCCAACATTTTTGTTTAAAATGTTGCAAATAAAAGATGTTCATAGAAGGTAAAAAATAGATATTTTTATGGTGAAATTATTCAAAAATGCTCTCTTGGTGTCTAGCAACTGGAAAGGCAGAAACTTCTAATTTGAACCAGAACTGATTTCATGGACAGATTTAAAAGTGGAAACAAAGATAAGCTAGACTGTGCAGAGGTCTGGAGCTGTCATTCATCCCTGATTACAACTGAAGGCTCAAGCAACTGAGAAAAATGTTGTGGCCTCGTTTCAAATTTGCTTGAAGTCTCCTAGAAGAAGCACTGTTCTTCAAAATGTTTTCGTATGGAGTTATCAGTAAACCAAGACAAGGATAGCAGAACTGTTGCCTTGTCTGGATAAGAAGCCATTGGTAGAGTTTATTTATAGGAACACTTCATAGCAGATTTCTGTTTTGTTAGAACTGTATTCAGTTGTACGGAATGATAAGGGTAAACAGCTCAAGCTGAAGCATTTAGAGATAAAACACAGGTGGAAAGATCAAAAAATATCTTGCTTACCCTTTTGCTTTACTAGGACTCAAGGAGACAAGACTGGGTCTCAAGAAAAAAATATAAGGGGTTCTCACATCACTCTCAAGGGGTTGACGCAACAGCTGTGCCTCAGTGCTGCGTGTCGTGCAGTGAAATGAGCCGAAGGCACTTGACCTCCCAGTTTAGATGTATATTGCCACTGGCAATCCTGGCTGCTGCAGAGCTTACGTAAACACACTGCTGTTAGAGATGTAAGCCAGACTCCACTAGCAGTTGGACAAAAAGCCATGTGTATCCTTGAGAATCAGACTTTGATTATTGAATGTGAACAGCACTGCCAGCCAGCAGATAGATATCAATAAATATAAGTTCATGAATGACCTCACGTATGTAACTGGTTACAGTAAGTGGTGTCAATAACTCCATAAAGATAAATTCAAGAAACACTGTTACTGTAAGATCAGTTAAGAGGAGAACATCAAGTAACTAATAAGAACCCACATTTCTTTGTTTTCTCTGGACTTCCTCTAAATCAAAAGACAGACAGTCCTAGAAAATATTTCCTCATGGGAATATAAGTAACATTAAAACACGAAGCTTCTTGACTTACTACGGACATCAATTTGTGTTGCATAGGGTAAGTAAGAGCCAAGTGTTGGCCTTAAAGGTGAAAGCAGTGCCTTCACATGTTAGACTTGAATTTCTGGAAGAGGTTGATGGATGCTTTAGAGGATCTGAGCACTGGGTGTTATTTAAAACTCTATGTGAATTGTAGTTGTTATGCATCAACAGATGCCTAAACATGCAGGAAAACTGCATACTGCTAGGGAAGGTTTGGGTGGTGGTGGTATGGGAATCACTTTTTTAGAAATTTTCTGGTTTTCAAAATCAAACAAGTCTAGGTAGAAGCAAACATATCCCCCCTGCTCTCTTCTGAGGAAGAAAGTGATTGTAATCTCTTTAGCCCTGTTATGGCTTGTTTCTGATTGAGAATTTGCTTAGCTGAATTCCAAATATCTAGTGAAATACACCCAGGTCTACTAATAACAGTCACCAAGGATACACAGAAATTTAATGCAGTGTTTGCAGAGCTGGGAGTAATGGCTGTCAGACGGAGCTAGTAGAGTTACAGTACTTCATTAGCTCATTTGGAAGAGCCCTGATTTTACAGCAGAAGGTATCTAAACTGTAACTAGCTCTCAAATGTTTCCACCTATTTTCAGATACAGTGTGACATATTAAAGAGACAGTGGAAAAGCAGAGAGCATTTACAATTAAATGTGTATTTATTATGTGTAAAAGGAAAACATCAGTCTTCAAATCCCTTTGAGAGAACGCATCTGTATATATAGGGAATTTGTTTCTGTATTTTATTGGTGCTTAGAACTTACTGTAGCACTAAGGAAGATCAATTGAATTCTTCACACGGCAGTAAGAAAATAAAATAAAGGGAAAGCACAACAATTTTGTGAAGTACTGTGGCTTTATTTCACTGATATTTACACTTTTCTCTCCCCCTGCTTGGAGAATTAGTTTTTGGGACATTTATCAATTCGCATTGTATTAGTCTTTTGGTGAAACCTGTGTAGCTACAAAGTGTAATTTGTTGGAATGCACTAATGCAACACTGTGTAACTGTATAAACGCTCTTTATAACAGAATAGTTATTTGCCACCTGCGTCTTTGCAGGTAGTAAGCAGAAAAACCTGTAACAGTTGTTTTGCATAGCTTTTGCTTTTATTTATAGTTTTTTGCTTTTTGAAGAAGACAGAAAGATACAGAAGCAAATTAAAATCCCTGGTCTTGATAATCCCAAAGAATGTGAATGTCTCTTTTTACCTCCTGTGCTAAGAGCACAAGAGTAGATTTGGGTTTTGTGCCTGGTGCAGTAATGCAGCCATATCAGGGATTCATGACCAGAGTGATTTAAGCTGTCTCGCCCTGCCCATGAGCTCTATCTAGGTTTGAGCAGAAGTTATCCTAACATCAAGGGCTGCTGGGAATTCAGACCTTGCTAGGGTCAAACTGGAGGGTAAGAAACAGGAAGAAAAATAGAAAGGAGCTTCAGTCTTGATATAGGATTTCCTGCATAAGGAAGATTTATGGGAAACAGCTTGCCCGCCCTCCTAACAGGTCCCAATCTAAGCGTCCCCAGACACATAAGAGGATACAGCAATGGATGGCGTATTTTCTGCAGTGGAGCAGAAAAGACAGGAATAATTTATTGGTTACATACGTAAAGTTTGTGTTATAACCTTTCACTTACTTCCACTAATTAGCGTTGGGTAAAACTCAAAAAGTTTGGTTAGATATCTGCATCAAGGTCATACATCCATTCCTCAAAACCCTGACCAGCCCCTTAACATTCCCTCACCTATTCTTGAGTCTTTTTCTTCTTTTCAGTGTTTGAAGTCCTGAAAAGACATTAAAATTAGGAAACATAACACTTCTGCATTTACTTTCACAGTGATACAGCTCCTAAAGCACAGAATAAGTGGAACTGAGTCTCAGAGAAGGAACTTGTGTCTGTGTGATTTCAGGATAACTGCTCATGGGTTTATGCACAAATATTCTCACTGCCCTGTTTTTCTTCCTGTCACTGGCTGCTAACATCACTGTACTTCATTTACTGTACAGTAAAACTGGGAATCACGCAGATTAAAAACTGTTGCTTTCATGTCTTGATATCCCACTCATTTCCTGTCAGCTTGCTGATATAACTGATCCAGAAGGCACTTTCATTAAGGGGTACAGAAAGAAAACAGCACTGGATTTGAATTTTCACAGTAAACATTAGATTGAGTAACCTCCGCTACATGTCTCCCAGCAAGGAAAATACACTGCCGTTGCGTCTTAGCAGATGTCTAGTGACAAATACCCCTCATCTCTGTGGCAATCTTCTTGTGTTAGCCTTCTTGAGACCACAGAAGAGATTAGGATTTAAAACAAAACACTTTTTCAATCTACTTTGTAGACAGACTTCCATATAGGTCCTTCCAGACATTCCCTTATTCAGCTGTCGGTTGCTTTTAAGTCATTTTTAAAAAGTAATGATGAGGATTTGCCTTTCCCTTCCTCTTATAGTGACTTTAAGCTAAGCTTGAAAAGCCTTGATTTGAGTAAACAGATGAGGTTTTAAAATGCGTGCCAAGAACAGACGTTATTGTACAAAGAATATAAAGATTGTCAGGGAAACCTCCATCAATGGCTTCTTGAGGACTTTTCAGTCTAGTTCCCCATTTCTGCTGAAATTAATTGAAAGGCGATTTCAGGACTCTACTCCTATCTTTTCATTAGACACTACTAAATTTGGCATTCCTAGCTTGAGGGCCTTTCTCCATTATTTATAGATCTGGTAGCCTTGCAGAAACTGGATGGATGGACTTCCATAAGCATAACTCTTTCACTCCCACCATCCCCTCTTTAAGCTATATTATAAAATCTTATGTCTCAGAAAAGACACTTAAATGTAAAGTGCCAGATTTTCAGTAGGGGAAGTTGGAAGTAATTCTGCATTGTGTTTGTGGGCCTTATTATCAATGTCGTGAATCTTGTGGTTTTTCTGTCTGTAGTCTGCACAACATTAAAAAACTTAAATGGTAATTTTTCACATCTTGACGTAGACCAATGTAAAAAAACAGTTCATAGTATGAACTTGTGGAAAATTATGTCCTTCTTA
Source organism: Trogon surrucura (assembly GCA_020746105.1). Taxonomy (NCBI): domain Eukaryota; kingdom Metazoa; phylum Chordata; class Aves; order Trogoniformes; family Trogonidae; genus Trogon; species Trogon surrucura. The sequence continues at coordinate 38,742,226 of CM036617.1, forward strand.
ATTTCAAAGACTTTTTGCTGCATTCTCAGCTAGTGGAAATTGGTGTGATTCTTTTGGTTTTAGATTTTTTTTCTTTTTGATTTTTTCCCAGTTCTTATATTTTGAGCTCATCATTTATCACTTCCTACCGCTTCTGAGATATTGTAAGACAAAAAGAACTTGCTCGATATTAAATACCTTATTGTACAGGACACATCTAATTCTGTACTGCCTCTCTCATTTAGCAAACTAAAGCTTAAAACTCTTTACAATACACTATAAATAATTAAAATATTAGTAGTGATCTTCAGTAACGTCGATTATTTTTATGAAAGTAAAAACCTAAAGATAAGTAATACTGGTGGTGCTCATAAAACATCACAGAATTTTTTTTTTCCTCCCTTTTTTTTTTTTTTTCTCTTCCAATAATCCTCTTTATGAGCTTAAAGAAAAAAAGATAATATCAAGGTCTTTGGTGGCTCTAGGACATTGATTGCCAAACCAAACCATTCTTCCAAATATCAGCAAACTAGGAGCGGCAGACTGCTGTGAGCTATTTTTCAGCCAAAAGGATTAGATTTGTCTCTTAGACGGGTCTGACATCTAATATAGATTTCCAATGGGTTGAGTTTCGCCAGTCGTAGTTGTGACTTTGTGAGAAGACTTGCAGCTTTCTGAGGGTGGAGTATGTCCCCTGCTGGGGAACTGAAGCAGGCATCTCAAGCCCTGGCACAACAAATTTACCGTATTACCTGTTTTTAAGAAACCTTCAGTTGAGCTGTGGGGACATACCCGTGTAGACAAACCTCCTGGGACAATTTATGTTACGGCCACACAGCACAGTGGCTTCTGGATGCCAACTATAAGACAGGTATGGTTATTTAGGGCTTGCAAAGAAGCAGGAAGAAAAAAAAAAAAAAAAAGGAAAAAAAAATAGAAAGAAGCATTACATCCTAGGCAGTTGTGTAATTTTAACCTTCATTCCGGGAACATATTAGGAAGAGATATTGTCTCAGGGACTTGTACTGCAGTTTGTAAGCAAAAGCACAGAAGAAGGATTGTAAAATAATTAAGGGAAAGTAACAAGCTGCACTCTTAAATGAAATGCAATTTTTATTTTCATAGAAGTACCAGCATTATTTATGTAAACAATGCGAACTGCATCTGTTATTTATCTTCGTGTGAGATTTTCCATATCACTGAGGTTTAGGGAATATCACTTAGGGAGAAAAGCAATTTTGAGGTTATCATGTGAGTGACAAAGACATTAATCTGACAAGATATGCTCAAGAGACCCAAGATGCAATTGTAGAATTCTTTTTGGCTCTCTCACCCATAATTTCACGGAGCTCAGAGTAATTAACACACTTCATGGGATTTAAGTAACATTTGTCGCTTCTCCATCAGAATGTAAATTTGAGAATGATATGGATCTGTACAGGAGACAGCAACAACTGTTCCCTAGGTAATAACGTGTGCACTGTTTCTCACTTAAAAAAAAAAAAAAATGAGGAAGAAAATGTGACAGATAAAGCATTACTCAGGTTTTATTAGGAAGTTAACATATGTTTTATAGCTGCTGCAAATGCAGAAACCAGATACGTCATAAAATTAATGAAAACTAAATGTTTTATTGTCGGCTTGAAAATTTTAGATCTCATTTTCTTAAAAGCAATATGAAATAATTAAATCTGCTGACTGCATGTGTGTGTGTGTGCGTGTATAAAACGGTGGTTAATCAGCTAATAAAAAAAAATCAGCAGGTCAACAGCATGTTAATTCTTAACCAGGAAGAAAGCGTTATAACAAAAGAGAGGGCAGTAATTGTAGGTGTATGTGTGTGCATATCTTTACATTCAAACATTCAAATCTAGAATCTTTTTTTCTTCAGTCATAAGTCAGCACACAACAAAAGAAAAGAAGATTGGTTAGTTCACTGTCCTACATTCCACAACGCAAGACAAAAGAATAGCCAAAGTCCATACCATGTAAGGAGAGATCAGATGACCTTGTTTGCCTATGTTTTTCGTGAGGAAATTGAAAAAAATAAAAATAAATTTCGTGCCACATGCAGCCTATTAGTAAAGAAAGAGCAAATTATGCAGATAATTAATTAGTCACTGCTACACTTCTCTAGAAGTAACCCCCTGAGAAAGGAAAGAATATCTAAGTTTTAGACTTCTTTTACTTAATCGTATCTGAGTACAAAGTGAATAAATGCACAAATGCATAATGCATGCAGAACATATAAGTTGAATAAATGAAGTGGGGCATACAGTACACATTAGTTTATTAATGCTTCAGATTTTCCTTGATGTGCTTCAGGCACATTATCAGCTGTCATAAGGATGATCAGATTTATCCTCGTCTGCTATTATTTTTTCCTTCTATAGATGAAATAATAAATAAATAGATAAATAAATCTGCACAATGAAGTTGTATTTAATTCATTCGGCATTGGCAGGACACTAATCTGAGAAAACACTCAAGCTGTCAACATCACAAAATTCCAAATAAAACTAAATTATCTTGTATGTCTCTTATTTTTATTCAGACAGATCTGATTTTTTTTTTTTGGGGGGGGGTGGGTAGCATGAATTTAAGGTATTACTACTCCTTTATGTCTGTAAGTCAAAACAAATGATAAGAAAAACTGAATTACTATGCTGGCTAAAACTGCATGTGAAATCAAATCAAAGTCCTATTATTGTATCAGATTAAAAAAAAAAAAGACAAAAAAAGACAAAAAAACAAAAGAAAATGTTGTAGATCCCAGAGTGCCACTGGTGCTTCTGATTTCTAAGCTCTACCATATATTTGTGTCTGCAGAAAACTTGATATATATCCTAGAAAAAATAAGAAATGAACTTTAAATATTTTAAGAAAGATTTCTTGTTCATAGGCAGATGGAGGCACTCAAATGAGCAGTGAAGCATCAGCACTGACGTGAGCATGGAAATAAACAGGAGAGGAAGACTAAAAGAATCAAGATATGGGTTTATCCCAATGGGAGAGATATGACACATATGCGCTGTAAATAAAAATACTCTGTTCTCAGCCCAGCCTGTTTTTCATGCAATCAGACTAACAGGAATACTTCCTAGTGCCTCTTTACTGATGCTCTCTTTATGCCTGGGAAGATTTTTCCTCATAACCTTTTCCTGGGCCCTATGATTGTCTGCCTCTAATCTCCTCCTTGCTCTGCCCCGAATCTTATCTAAAAGTGAAATTATAGTAATTAATTCATCACACATGCAGTTCAGCTTGTTGGCTACAGCTAGATTCATGCATCGTGTTCCTAGCGAAATACTAAATGTCTCATCTCAGTAGATTTTCAGGCCAAGGGTTGCATTGTGCATCTATTTTGTGTATTAGTGGTCTGCTTTATCACCTATTGCTACTCATTCAGTGTAGATAATTTTGAGAAGTGTAATTTAATTGTGAGACACTTAGAAGATGATATCTAGGATTTAAAGCCTAGCCATATCTTTATAACCTTCTGAAACCCACTCCTGAAGCTCTGAGTGGCTCAATTTTCATTTACAAATTTATATGGCTTTCTGACACCTGCTGCCCAATAACTGAGACCATAAGCAATTCATTCTTAATTCATGTAACTGAAACTTCTACATCTTTATTTTAACACACTCTTTTATCAAAACAACACCGTGTTATTTTTTTGAAATGGCAATAATTGTGTTCATATGAAACAATTTATGCAGCTAGGTATTCTGGCAGTTGAGGGAGTGAAATCTTCACAAAATATGCAATTCCATGAAATAAATGTTTTTAAATGTATGATGTGGTTTAACATAAATAAAGTTTTAAATTATTTTCTTTATAGAAGTTTTGTTCTAAGAAACTCAGTTTGTAATTTCTTTTTCTCAAATAGAATATGTATTTTTCTTAAGTTCTTAGTCTGCACCAATTGTATTTGTCTGGTAGACAACTTATTTCATTTTTCCTAAAATTTATGCACATTAAGTTTCTGTATCTGTTTGCCCTAGAATTCAAATAGCACAACTGCTACTTAAAAAAGTTATGAATAAGAAGTTTTATCAAAATGAAAGCTAGATCCCCCAGAAATATGAAGACATTTTGCTTGTTTATACTAGAAAAAAAATAAGGCAAGCTATGTAATCCTACTCTATATTTCAAGTTACAATCTTACACAAATGAAGAATTGAATTCCGCTATCAGCAGTCCTTAGTCCCAGGTCAAAAGTCTTTCTCCAAGCTCTAACACCATTTCCAAGATCCACAAATATACTGCGAGGCATGAACTTGCTGATTTCAAGTCTTTTGGTTGGGTTCACGGCCAGAAGCGATTCCTGAGCTATCCAGGACTCAAATCACACAGTACTTTAAAAGTCAGTATTACCACCTCCAACTATAGACAGAAATTAAGAGGACGTTCATGGGACTGAAACTGTTCGTTTGGCCCTGTCAAGATAGCACGTTGGTAAATTTTGTATTTACTGAACCCTGTGAGGCCTGTCTTTATGCCAGTCCTAAAAATCCACTAGTGGGAATACTACATGTTGTGCACTTTGCAGAGTAGGATTTTTAGGTGCTTTTGGGACTGCTCTAAATCTAAGGTTTTTTAAATCTCACAGATGTTTTAGCATCCCTTGAAGCTTCTTTAGAAGATTCTTCCTGGTATTTCCTGTGCTGTAGATTTTAAATTCCATGCAAAGCAGTCAATTTCACCACTATAAAGGAAAATTTTACACTAGTACAAATCAGTTGGAGATGACTGATGGATAAGTGACAAAGGCAAATCCCTTAATTGAAAAGACATGAATTTTCCCACTCAGGAAAGCTGCAGGTATTGCAGCAAGAAAACCTCGGTAACTCAGAAAATGTTCACCATTTCACTGTGTGGGAATTGGGTACACATGATTCATAACAAGGTTAATGTACTGTTCAGATCCTTGGAATACTCTTACCTTTCATATGCACCTTGAAGGATTAAAATATTCCGTTTTAGTACACTTCCTGAAGGAATGAAAATATTTCTCCCAACACACAAAAACTGACTTTGAACCAGTTGAGTCCCAGATATTCCCAGTTCCTTATTAAAATTTATCTTATTTCTGGAGGATGAAATTTGCTTTGAATTTCCAGTCTGTGAGGACCAGTATGAAAAGTTGTAGCCCAGGAACTTGCTGGAAGTATTTCCCTGATCATAAAATTGTCCCAGAAGCAAATAATAACCTTCTAAAAAGAAACACTAATATCCACTCATTTCTCATAGCCCACCTTTGTACCATGCTTCTGGGGACATTCTTCTTTAGTAGTCTGAGATTTTTTTAACTATTCTTCTTGTCAGACAAGAATGTCTTGGAAATGATCTGGATCACAAATAGTTCATTCTTTTCCTCAATATATTTAGTTCCATTAAAATTAAAAAAAAAGAGGAATCTTCATCTCATACAAATGCATGACAAACTTCATCCAATTGGATGTACTTATTTCTGCCTAGCTGACATTATTCATTGTGTTAAGCTTGCATTTACCTTCTAATTCTGCTTATGTTGCCTACAGCAACTAAAGCTTTAAAGTAGACTTCATCAGGCATGAAAACTAAAGCAAGTAATTGTTTCTAAAATCTTTTCTGTTTAACTCTAGTTAAAACTTGTGGATTTTTTTTTCCTAGCTCATTGACCTAAGAAGTAGTAGTAATTGCCTTATTACTATGTGGTATTTGGAGGCATCAACTGTAAGCTTGCTTATGTACAGTTATTCTATACCTACAGGGCAGAGGAACAGTTGATGAGTTGTGTTTGATGTCATAATGATTATTGAATAATTTCTTAGAATCTTCATGTGCTGGTTGAAGTCATGCTGTGAAATATGCAAGAACTGATTATAAATATGTTTGTATTTATATTTAAGCTTATATTTGTGTTTATGTTAAATTAATATTATATATTTTATTTTTCATTTATATTATTTATATTTACACTAACATTCGGATTTATATTAATATTTATATCTGAATTTTTATGTATATACATACCATTTGAAGTCCAAATCAAAAGCTTTGTTGTAGAAAAGTATTTCCCTTAATAAAGAGCTTTTGTCAAGTCTGTGCAGTCTGTACATAGCCTAAACCAAAATAACACACCGACTTCTTCAGTACCATACTGATATATATTGCCTGAAGAACTGACTCTGCATATTGGAAGAATGACATTTTCCAGCATTCTGGTGTCACAGGAGTAGGAGATTGAAAAAGAATGTCTCTTCTGGATTGGATTGGAGGTTTGAACACAAACCTGTCTCCCTTTGTCTAAGACAAGTGTTGGCTACATAAAATGATAATAAAATGTTTAAAATTATATATATATTAAAAAAAGAAAGAGCAAGAACAGAGTATCAAACTCCTCAGAATACTTCTCCAGCTTTGTGTGGCTTAGGGGAGTTCCTAAACTAGAATTTACATCTTGATGTTTAACAACCCTTGACAAGTTTCTGTTTATTTGTCTAACTAGTTTTTGTATGTGTTTAAAGCTTTGACACCCAGGCAATCCTGTGATGATAAGCTCCAAAGTTTAGTCATATGTTAAATTATTCTTTTTACTATTATTTTAAACCTATTACCTTATTATTTCATCTAATGACTATGATAACTATTCTATTTTGTGAAAGAGTGCCTCGTTCTGTTTTTCTTTACCAATAATTCTGAGGGGGTTTTGTTTAGTTGGCTTGTCTGCAAATACTGAATTGACATTTTCACAGGTGTAGCTGGAGTAGCTGCAAATATATTTTCCCAGCTAATAATGCCTAGTTTAGAGCTTTCTACTGTTTATAGACTGTGAGACTTTCTATTTGTCTTTTTTCCCATCCACATAGCTTTGCATGTGTTGTTTCTTCCCTTTTATAACCCAGTTAACTGTGCAAGGAATTTTTGCAACCTTTCACAAAGAATGAGATTTTCATTGTTAAAACTGATAATTTTCTCCTGCTATTGTTCCCTATCCTTTAGATATTTATTAATCTCCTGTCTTTCAACTATTTATAAATCCACAGGTGGAGGTTTCTTTTTATAATCCATGACTATTTACTCTATTTACGAGCCTTTTATAGAGTACCTTGTCAAAAGTTTTTTGAAAATCCAAGCAGATTACCAACCAGGTACAGAGTACCCTTGCCTCTATGCTCATTTATTCTAAGAACTTTAAAAAGCCAAAATTTTCTCTACAAAAAATATTTTTCTCTCCCATTTTTTTTTTTTTGCATTTATATATGTTTCCATGATTCCTGTTCTACCAATCTACCTGTAAAGAACCAGATTTACAATTTCTTAATTTTCTGCATCTTCCACACATCATCCCTGCCAAGTTTTTCTAAGGATCTTTTAAAAAAATAATGGCATAAAATTTGCTAACCTCTATTCTTTTCATACAAAAGCTGACTTAAGCAATAGTGTAAGAAAGATCTATGATCAAATGACAAGGTCATATTTGAGTTGTTTGTGAATCCCTGGATGTATACCATCTTGTCTTTGCAATTTGTTACTATTCATTTATCTATTTGGTCTAAAATCACTTCTATTGACACTTTAATTTAAGATAGTTTCCCCAGTTCATCTTTTGGAAAGAAAATAGTCACTGTGGGAACCTTCCTAAATTCTTCAGTGGTGAGTATAAATGTGAAGAACTCATTTAATTTTTTCTACCATGAGCTTATCTCCTTTCAGTTCTCCTATTACACCTCCATCATCTATCAGCTCTGCAAACTATTTGGCAGACATTCTGCTTCTGACAGATTGGAAAAAAAGGCTTATTATTAGTTTTCTTGCCTTCCACAAACTTGTTCTCTAAACTTTTCTTTGGTCCTAGCTTCATTCTACATTGAAGTTTTCAGAGCTCATGATATTCAGATGTTCCTTATATGGTTATAAGTTCCACTATAATTATGAGAGTAAGCTTTTAATTTGAACAGTTTCTTTACTCCACTGTTTATCAATGCCATATTTTTTTATTACAATGAACTTTACAAAATTTCCATTACATCTTTACTAATTTTATTCTTGAAGATTATTCTTTTAATTTCTTGATTGATGGTTTGTGTTTTCTAGTATCACTCATCTCTACAGAGGTTCCCTTGATTATATATATATACATGTCTAAAAATAATTTTTTTTTTCATTCTTATAGGAAAAAAATTTAAATGTACTGTAGTCAAGATTTCAGAATGGCTCTTGAGTACCAAAAATTTCAGCAAGTTCTTATGCTCTGTTCAGAATTATATAAAAAATTGCTGCTCTGAGAGGCAATCATTACAGCATCTAAAATTAGTTTTTAGAACATGTCCCAAAATTACTTTTTACCAATCTTCATGGGAATAATTGAGTTCTTCATTATTACTGAGTTTTCTGCCACTGTAATCTCTCTCATCTCCCTTAGCACGTCCCAGTCCATATACCTCTTCTATTCAGGTGATTAATAACACAACCTTCCTACAGTATGCTTTCTCTTTAGATATGAAATATTCAAACCAAAAAAAAAAATGTTTCCTGTTGAAACAGTTAATTTATTTACCCTGTTTGTCTGCACCTATCCCACCAAACAACCTGGGGCCTCAAATCAGGATAGATTCACAAGGTTTGCAACTTGGTCAAGGTCTCTTATGATCTCAACATTCTAGTCTTAAAAGGCAATTTTTATTTTCGTGCACGGTTTTTCAATTCAAAGTATCCAATATAGACGGTGTGATGGGTATGCTGATTCAGATTGGGGATTAGAAGACAGTATAGTGTGGATGGACACATCAGAGTATTCCTGGAGCACGTGTACTCTCATACATTTAGGTTTAATCTAAATCTAGATGTTACCAGTTTTTTCACTTGAAAAAAAAGGTAGTTGACACTGTATGTGAAGAGCATATAAACTCTTCAGTGAATATAGGATCTAGGAGGTTGTATAGAGTAGATATATGGCTATGTCTCTATAACCTAAGGTGTAGTAACACCCACTTACCAGTACACTTCGGCCTGTCAATCCTATCTAATTTGTAACCTGGTATTGCAGTATCTCACACAGTATCTTCACCTCCATAGGTCTTTATATATGTCTGTTAATTTTGAACTTGAGAGAAAAGTATGTACTTGACTATGATCTGACCGGTCATTTTTAAGTTGTCCTGACTAAATACTACTTCATTTAATTGGAGTTCTTCACAGTTTTTTTACCTATGTCTTCTGTATAAATAGGCTTTCCCAAAAATCAAGCTCATTTAATGAACATGGGGGAAATGTTCACAAACTAATTTCAGATGTCTCAACTTTTTCTACATAGATTTACCAGAGGTCATAATACAATTTGCTGCAAATGGCCACAATTTGAATCCAGTGCTTCTTGCAGCAGATCTAAAAGTCCTCTTTCTTATTTGCAAAATGGTGGTCTTTTCAGCGTAGTTTGTCATACTAGTACTAGAATATATATTGTCAGTAAGGACAATCTTTGAAGTTCACAGGGTGATAAGGGATTAGTGTCCAGTCTTTGGACACGCATATTGAAATACAGTTTCTCACTAGCACACTAACATCTAGACTTCCAGTCCTGATATTTAAGGAATACTCAGAAACTGAATTTAATTTCCAGCTTTTCTTGAGGCATATGAGGTTTACTGGGAGAGATCTAGGAAGGCTAAATGTAAAGGTTATGGTTCAATTTAGTTTCAAAAGGTCCTCTTCTCTGCAATCTCCTTTTTTTTATTATTCTTTTTTTTTTGTGTGTGTAATATCAACTGTGTAGGAAATATATAAAAAATACATATTCAGATATTATTTAAAAATGCATGGAAATCTACTTTCTCATAATGGCCAGGAAAATCAGGTTGAAAAAGATGTGAATTTAGTTATTATGTGGAATTGGATGAAATTAGTGTAGAATAGAAGGAAATGATATAAAGTGATTTTGTTTTTAAGTTGAAGAAATAAGATTTCCCATCTTGGAAGCCAGCACTCTCAAAGCAATTTTTCTTCAGTAGAAATGCTTTTGCTATATGACATCCAAAGACAATGGACATAACAGCAAGAATGTGGCAACAGCTAACACACACTTGCATGCATTCTTTTTCGGCTCTATGAATGCTAGAGTATTTATGGGATCAGTGTGTGTCTCCATATGCTTTCCTTTAGTGGGCAATCTCCTTTTTTTTTGCTTTTCAGAGCTTTTTTCTATACCTGTAATCAACAGTGAGTAAGCATGAGAAATGAGTCTTTAATGAAATAAAACCAGAGAAAAAGCAACCATCCTTGCAGCACCTGGAATGAGAAGAAATAAGTTTTCACTTACATAAATACAGTGATGTACACTAAAGAGACAATATTGTAACCTGCAGAACAAAGGGCAGAAAAGCCCAGAACTTCTTCAGTTCCATCCAACTTCTCATATCTCTTTATTTACTGACACTTCTAACACTGTGAAAAGATTTCTACTTGAATTATCATTAGAAGATTACACTTTCATCTTTTTCTTACTAAATCTGTATAAATGAGAACAGAGAAGAATCTTCCTGAACTCCTTTACATAGCTGGTAAAAGATGGTGCTGAAGACATATTGCTGTAGAGCTAAATAACTTAAAATAAAATTAATGACTAAAGCGAATAAAGCTGGGAAAGTAAACTGTAAATGTCGACGTACTGAAATGCATGTGTTAAATAATGAAACAATATGTCAAACGAAATCATATTAGGAGGTGCCCTGCTAGCAGCATTATGGCTAAGAGTATATTATATGACAATCTTAAAATAGACAAATTCTGTTTTTCTCTAAAGCTATAAGTTGGTTGAGGTTTTTGTTATTTGTTTGTTTGCTTTGTATGAACTAACTCTGGACTATTCTTCAGGATTAGCTGTTCCACCTCATATCTGTTTAGAATTTTAAAATTTATATGTAATGGAGACTTTTCCTGTTGCTGTACCACATCTCCTCAAATGACCAGTGTTTTAATAAAATTTGATGCAGAGGAGAATCGGTATGAATTTAGTGTAGCTCATAGGTTTACCTCAAAAATAGATTTTAGAACATGTTGGTAGATATTTATCTTCTTATTTACCTTCTGCAAGACCCCAGGACAACCTGTGGTAAATATATGTGATTTTTCTAATCTATGTGATAAAAGAACTCTACGGTTCACATAAAGACTATCCCAGCCATACTAGACGACATCAGTGAAAAAGAAATGGGAGAAACAGCTGTGACTAAACAGTCATTGTTAATTTAACAGCATTTATGACTAAAAAGAACAATACCAGTACATGTAGTTATTACCCACCTGAATAAATATGTGCTTCTTTGCAGCACTCAGATTTTTGTTATTTTTCCATTCTTTCCAGTCCCATTTTCCTTATTTCTGACATGCTATTTCTTTTATTCATTTATTCTTTCCTTACTGCCTTTTACTAATTTGGGTGGGTTTTTTTTTTTTTTTTTTTTTCTTTATTTATGTCATGGCATGTTTCTGTGTCATTCACAGAGCATTTAATCTTTTACTATACCTATTTTTCTAGCTCAGATTAACATAATGATTGAATTACCTAGACTAAAGTACATATATTCACATTTTTTTGCTCTCACTTTCCTCCTTACCCACCAACAGGCTCTAAAGAAAACATAGTTAAAAGGACTCTCTGAAAGTTAAAATATCCACTCCTCCTGCAACTGTTTTTCAAAACAAGGAAAAAGTCACAGAATCACAGAACCACAGAATCACAGAGCCTTAGGAGTCGGAAGGAACCTCCAAATATAATCCAGCCCAACCCCCCTGCCAGAGAAGGATCACCTACAGTAAGTCACACAGGAACACTTCCAGACGGATTTTGAATGTCTCCAAAGAAGGAGACTCCACAGCCTCCCTGGGCAGCCTGTTCCAGTGCTGTCACCCTCACAGTGAAAAAGTTTTTCCTAATGTTTTTGTGGAACCTTCTATGCTGCAGCTTGCACCCATTGCCCCTTGTCCTGTCAGTGGACATCACTGAAAAGAGCCTGGCTCCATCCTCCCGACACTCTCCCTTGACATATTTATAAACATTTACGAGGTCACCCCTCAGCCTCCTCTTCTCCAAGCTAAAGAGACCCAGCTCCTTCAGCCTTTCCTCATAAGGAAGATGTTCCATTCCCTTAATCATCTTTGTGGCTCTGTGCAGGACTCTTCCCTGTCTCTCTTGAGCTGAGGGGCCCAGAACTGGACACAATATTCCAGATGTGGCCTCATCAGGGCAGAGTAGAGGGGAAGGAAGACCTCTCTCGACTTACTAGTCACAGGCCTTCTAATACATGCCAGAGTACCATTGGCCTTCTTGGCCACGAGGACACATTGCTGGCTCATGATAATCTTACTGTCCACCAGGACCTCCAGGTGCCTTTCCCCTGCATTGCACTCCAACACGCCAGTCCCCAACCTGTAGTGGTACATGGGGTTGTTCTTTCCCAAGTGCAAGACTCTACACTTGCCTTTTTCATAAAATTTCTCCACGCTCAACTTTCCAGCCTGTCTGGGTCTCCCTGAATGGCAGCACAGCACTCTGGTGTGTCAGCCACTTGTCCAGGTTTTGTGTCATCAGCAAACTTGATGACTTTTTTCTTTGACTGTCTCACAGAAATGTTTACAAAGACCTACACTGTCTATAAGAAGAGAATACATAGTTTAAACAACTAAATTAGACATTTCATGTAGCTAAAAATGGGTGAGAATTATCCAGTTTAATAATGTCACCATTTGCATTGTGGCAGAAATGCCTACACATCATTTGTTAATTCAGAAATGACAGACTCTTAACTTCAGTGCGGCTCTCATTCTCCATCGTGTAAGAGAAGTATGATGATACTACTTCTTTAACTCAGCATGTCTGTTCACACATTTGGTACTTACATGGCAAATCATACTACCTCCTATCAATATTTATTCAGGAGAGAAACCTTCTGAAATCACTGCTAGTCCTCAGGGGGTAATTACTGTCCAGTGTTTAAAATTCCTGTGTAGATGACTAGCTCTTTGAATGTGTATGGAACTGATAAAAGCATACTGCAACTAGCCTTCCACAAACTTAGTGTTACTTATTCAGTACATGTCTGCATCTTATCTGCAGGTGAAGTGTTTTCCTACAACACCCTTACAGACCATGGATATCATGGCATTGACAAAGATGCCTGTATATAACTAAAGACAAAAGAGTGATATTATTGTAAACAATTAGAGAAAATTTATATAATTAATGAGAAGAAATGACTTTTCTGTAATTGATAAAGTTATATAATTGATGTAACTGTTAAATTTGTATTGTAGATTTGTATATTCTGTTTGGTCTAACATTTATCCTAACCTTCCCTTGTCGATTTGGCCAATTACTTTATCTTTATAAATTAATAACAATAAATGTCCATATCAGCTTAGTATTTCTTTATCTTTCTCTATGTTATAGTTGATTTTCCCTCTGACTCCTTCCAATTTTTAATTTTATTTTTAAAGTGGAACCCATAGCTGAATGCAATACTCTGTCTAAATCTTGACCAGTATCAAGAAGTTAATTGTCTAATCACTTGTTTATTGTGCTTACAGTACTACTTTGCAATATTCACGGGTTTGTAATGATATCAGTTCATTTACATTTAGCTAATCATGGAACTGGCCTTTCTTTGTTATGGTATATATATATAATTTTAATATTTTTTTCTGTGATTTTTCTTCATTACATGAACAAATTTGAAATTGACATAACTAAAGATTACAATCAACAATTTTAGATTTTTTTAAACCCTTCCCCTACTATTAGAAGCATTAATTGTACACTATAAATTCATTAGGTCAGAAAAAAAAAAGTGTGTCTGTACTGTGAATTCTGCCCCAGAAGATTCTCAGAAGGGTAAGAATGGTTATGGAAGGAAATTCATTCAGATTTGGTTACATCCCAGGGTCTACTTCAGTATGAAGATCATTGCTTCACAAAAAGTACTTTGAGTTACTGATTCATCCTAAACTTTTTATGAAAGATTCTCATGTGGGGAAGTAAATGATCCTGACAGACCCAGCTCAGGGAAAATCAGCTTTCCTTCTTATGACATTGCTGACAATTCAAAGAGTGGGTAAAGCTTTTCCAGGAGTTTGTGCTGTTTTCTATATTGTTTTAAAAGCTTTGTGGCACTATTTATAGGTATTCAAGGAAATTTAACTTGTTCTTATTTTTTGTCTTCTGCTTTTCTGATTAGCATTCTTTCTACTTTGTTTTCCAAGCACACAGTGAAAATATTAAGCAGAATTGGACTTATGACCCAGAACAGACCTCTGTAGGCCACACTTGATATTTCTTCCTAACCTGACACTGAACCATTAATAATTGCTGTGTGGGTTGGTTTTTTTTTCGTTGTTGTCATTGTTTTTTTTTTATTCTCTCCAGCATTGTATTTATTTAACAGTGATTGTATTTAATCAACATTTTTCTTTTTTCCCTGTAAGAATGTCATGTGGAACTGTATCAAATTCTTTATTAAAATCAAGATGTAGTATGTCCACAGCATTTCCTTATCCACTAAGCTTGTTATCCTATCAGTGAAAGAAATGAGGTTAGTTCAGCATGATTTGTTTTTGATGAGCCCATGTTGTCTACTATTTACAAGTTATTTTCCTCCAGGTGCTTACAGATTATCTGCTTTATTAATTGTTCTAGCAGTTTATCAAGTATTGAGTTTATACTTATCAGTTGGTAAGGTTTTATCAAATGACATGAAGATAACTGCCCATCTTGAACATATTGTAAATAGGGAATTATAAAAATTCTCTCCTCCAGATTAAGAGGGTTTTCTTTACTTTCAAAGTTAGGGATGATTTTAGACTGAAAGGATATTTTTCACCAATATATAACAATGTGATAAAATCACATCTGACAGAGAAAAGAATACTAGGTTAAATCTTACTGTAACACCTTGACTGCACCACACACTGTCCATACAGGAACTTGCCTGCATGTCAGCTACTGCTTCATTCCCTTTGCTGAAGTTTTTTGCAACACCTGAGCTATGACCCACAGAAAATGTTACCAGACATCACAGTATTCAGCAGGGAAATCACTGGTGTTTAAGGCCTGCAGTAGATACCAACTTCAGCCTGAAACGAGTTGCACCCTAGAATGCTCTACATCGATTATGAAGGGACCCAGCCAGACCTAGTCAGACATGAACATTCACCCTTGCTTCTTTCTGAATTTCTAGTCGCTCAGCTCAAAAGCTGAATGAACTTTCACATGAGGACAATTCTCTGTTGCAACTCAGACATGAGACAGAAAGTTAGCTTTGCAGCTGTGCTTTTCTTCTTCATTGATTGCAGAATATTGGGAACCCAGATGCGTAATGGATACACCCCTTGTTGGCAGTCAGATGGACTGCTGTAACTTCTATCAGTAATCAAAAATCCATTATTAAAGGGAATTGGGATTTTTTCCTTAATTCCTCTATTATCAACCCCTTTACGAGGACTCGAGGTCCTGATTTAAGTATCATTTAATTAGCACTCTTGCAGAGAAGTAAAACATTTCTGAAATAAATCAAATTGTATCTGTTCAAGATACCAGTGATTTTGTCTTTGTCTAGGTTTTCTTAGTATGATTAGTCAAAATTGGTTTTAACCATCAGAATTAGAAGTTGGTTTTAATCATCAGAATTACAAGAACTGTATCTGTGCTATTGGTAAAAGAGAGTGAGTGACATTTTCACTCCTCTCACTAGATAGCAAGATTTGACAAACAAACCTTGTTCTCGTTTTGTCCAAAGAATCGCTAGTGAGAACTACTAGAAAATATTTAGGTGTTAAAAGCAGAGATCTTCAATCTGTTGACCTACAAAAGCTTTAGGAAGAAATATGAAAAAAGAAGTATGGTACTGTGCCCATTAGAAAACCAAGGCATTGATTTAGTGTAGTAAAAAGAGCTTCAGCATTTTGGAAGCAAGAGCTGACAAAGTGAAGAAAAATCTACGGCTTGCGGATGAAATATTCACAGAAAAACATATTTATTTCCACTCTTTCAGACCCAAACAAGGCACACTATTTATTGTTTTTAATTTGTTTTCTTCCCTCCCTGCCCCAGATCAAACAGATGAGAGCAATGGTAGAAAACATCTCCATTAGATTTTAAGTCAGCTAACTTAAGCTAATATGCCCAGGCTGTCATATTCCTCATACAGTGAGAGAAATATTCTCCATGTGGTGATGCCCTTGCTAAGAATTTTTAGTCATTGTTTCTATTATGAAGTACATATACAATACATAGAAATACTTGGAAAAGTGTCTAACAACATTTTGTTGAGCAAGTGGGAAGCAAAGATGTATACTTAACAAAAATGTTAATACTTCTTCCTGGAAAACGCAAAAGAGTACGCTAATCTTCACCTTTCAAATCCCTTTTCCAAAACAGTAAGTCATTATAACTTCTCAAATAACTGGTTTCTGCAGGGTTTATACTTCTTATTTTTATTTGTTTTATTTTTTTTTCATTATCATAATATTTCGTGAAAGATTTTATAGACAAAGTATTTTCCAATGTATTTTGTGGAAGAATCTAAACCCTTTTTGGTAATGGTTTCCAAAATTATCCTCAAGCTCATCAGAAAATACCAGCTTGAACTCTTAAATTTTAAGGAAAAATGTTCTAAAGGGAAAATGTGGCCAAAAAATTGTTCAAGAATTTCCCTTTCAACAATATAGAGAAAAAACTTGGCTTTTATCCAAGGAAAAAGCCTGAAGTGGGACTTAATTGGAATCCATTCTGGGAATGTAATGCTTATAGCCTTCAGGGGACATTAGCAATAAAATTCCTTATGTTTCTTTATCTTGAGAATCACCTGAACTGCACCTATGTAGAAAAAGCAGACAGAGTTGGTGCCTGTCTCAAGTCTCAGTACGTTCAAATACTCAAACTACACTTTCTTCTGACGAAATGACCTTCTCACTGGTCTGATCATGAAGGTAAGATGAGGCATCTCAGATCACACCTAACCCAGAGGATTCAATAGTAAACTAAAAACACACACAAAAAAAGTCACAAGTTTTCTGTCTTTTTTCAGGCAAATTAAAATGCTTCATGTGTGGCAGCCTTTTATCTTCAATTTCCAGCTTCAAATGATAAAAATATTTCAATCTCTACCCTATGCAGCCCTATTCTGTCCTCTATTTCAATTGTTTTGCTATAATTCTAATCCGTAATTGCTGTTAAAAGTTTGGGGATCTTTGCATCTATTGTGTATGTGTGTGCCTACAGATACAGAATGTCCACTACTCATCTAGATTTGTATTTAATATCCAGAGACACAAGAGGACATAAAAGACCTAGGAACTAACCAGAAAAATTGCTGAAAACACAGCTGATATTGTTATGAAGTCACAGAACAAGTATCCCAATTTCTCATTTCAGCAATAAAAATATAGTATTTTGAATTTAAATCATGTTGCAAACTACTAAAGTTACTATACTCCATTGAGATTATTTATAAATTTCAAAAAATACTATATTTTTCTCAATATTAAAAAAAATCTTTCTGTCATTACTGAAAAAATTATTTAGACAGGAGACCTACATTCTTGTGTTGGAAGACAGTTTTAGCTTACTCTAATGTTTGCAGCTGACCCAGGATGTTTTCCATTAACTCCTCCTGTAACTCTGATGCGAATGTGTCCATACTTACACTGAGAAGAGACTTGTGGATTATTTTTTTCTTTGTTATTTTTAGTATTTGAGGACCATTCAAAATGTTCCTTCAGTATGAAAAGCTAGTAAAATACAAGTGGCAAAAAGTGAGGTTTGAATGCAAACTTAGCATGAAAATTTTACCTCAGATTCATCAGCAGAGGTGAAAATAAACTCTTCCCAGGCTTGTGTTCTGCCTTGTTCTCTCTCTTGATTTGCTCCTGAGGGCCAAAAGAGAGGAAGGAAAAGGTCATGGCAGCACTGTGTACATTCCCAATCAATCTGCTTCTGACATGCATCAAAGAATCCAGACACAAAGGTGTCATAAATCTACCTTCTCCTTCCATCAGTTCCTTTACCAAGATCCATCCGAGAGCTGAGCCTTTTACAGTTTTATTTTTGCTCCTGCATGCAGCTTGTATTTGTTATATTTCCTTTCCTTCCACTAGTAAGCATTGATATTGCCACTTACTTAACAAGATAAAAAGACTTCTAATCTGTTTCTTAAAAGACCTGATTCTCCTCTCTTCTGCATCGCAGTTGGAAACCTCCATTGACACAAGGAGGGTATAAAATGGTGCCAAATGAAAAATAAGTTACTGGGAAAGTGCACCTATGACAGCTAACATTGCTGCACTGCAAAGATTAAATGATTCCTTGGCAAGAATGTTTCCCCAAAAAAAAACAATGAAAAAAATGCTATAGCAAGAAACAAATCGAGGAAGAAGGAATTAAAATGTGAAGAGTGGAAGAAAATATCAATCTAATACGCAGGAACTGAGGATGATTTAAATTTTGTCTAGATTCAGTAAGATTTCGCTCCTTATTAGCTACTTGGGATCTGACATTAGAAACGCGATTTTTTTTTTCAGTCTGATGCGTAGTCTCAAAACCTCAGCTAATTTACAACTTCTCATGTTGATAGATGTGTAGACACTTAGTAATGCATAGAATTTACCTATAGATGTTGATGCATCATAAATCCTTTAATGTATGTATTTCTCTGTAACCATTTTGATGTTATAAAAGAGAAGATATATAAGTATATCTCAGCAGAGAAAAATACTGCTGGGATGAAGAGTTGTTTGCTACTGGATCTAAAAGAAATAAAGCACAATCTGTTTTTTTTTCTCTAGAAACCTTACAACAGTCTGGAATGGAGAGAAGATGCACACACTTCACTGAGACAAAAAATTTAATTGGCTTCCATGTCTTTTAATGATTGTGCAGTAAATTGTTTAAACTTGAATTACCGTTATGTCAGTCTCTAAAATGGGAAGATTAATCTGATGAAATACAGATGTGTACAGTAGAATCACCTCATGAAACCTTTACAATCAATGCCAAGAAGTGGAAAATTTTGAATCAATTAAATTTGAGAGAATCATAAAACAGCCCAAGCTGGAAGGGACCTGGAAAGATCAACTGGTCCAACATTTGAGATGCAATTTCTTTCATCTTAAACCAGATGCCTAAAATCAGTCAGATGAAGCAAAAGTCCTAAAAAAGACCTCTTGTTCTTCACTGAAGTAGTGGATATCAGCACAAATGATACTTCATACCCTCTGAGACCCAGAAACTTTTAATGCTACCAAACACATTTTAACTGCAGAAGCTTACAGTCTATTTATATTGCCTTAAACTGTCATAATTAGTGCCTCTTTCAAATTAATTGAAAAGATAATTTGTTATTATTTTAAATTTACAAATGTTTAGAAAAAACTTGTCTAAAGCAACACTGGGTAGCAGTACTAGTTCTTATCAAAACAGGAAGTCCCCATGGCAATTTTTTAAGCATTAAAACTTCATTTTCCCTGTGAAAAGACTATTTGAGTATTTTTTTTAATGCTATAATAAGTTTTCCCAACAGAAAATGAAGCTTTTAAACCTTGCTAAAACATTAATGACGGCTTTCTACTCAGAAATATGGAGTCCAAACTTCAGATAGAAGAGTTTGATGATTCTCCATGGCCTTTTATGTTAAACTTTATTTACAGTTCCAGTGGAGTACCTTCACAATTTTTAGGTAGTGAAATTATTTTTAGGTAGTGAAATTATATATATATATATATATATATATATATATAGGTAGATATATAGGTAGTGAAATTATATAATTTAGGTAGTGAAATTATATAGTCTTCAAGGGGACTTATCACAGTCAGAACAAAGAGGAAAAAAGTGGTTTTTATGTATCTCAGACATATTTTTTGCTCTAATCACTTATTGTTTTGTAAGTCGGTACACAGTATTACCAAGGACAAATGTACCATTTCATAGGGTCTTTGAATTTCTTGAAAGACTACAGAGGTTTCAGAGTAGAAAACAATGAATTCGTAATCCAGTAAATCAGAATGTTGCTTCACTTGCGTCTCCAGTCTCAACAGAAATACTCGTTTCTTGTTTAAGTGAAATTCAGAGGAAATTCACACCTTCTTATACTAACTGGAAAAGCACCAGATTTGTAAGGGTGTTGACTACTGGAGATGTGCAGACGGTCTTTTTAATTACACCAGATGAGATGAAGAATTGCACCAGGAAGGTGAAAAAACAATATTTCATTAGCAATCTCATTCTCATTGCTGCCTTACACTACAATTTGTGTAGGAAGATATAGAGTGTATGAGAGTTTTCTTCTTGTGGTCCATTGTCTGTGGTACTCTCGGAGCTTTAAACTAAAAAAGTAGATTTACACTGGATATAAGGAAGAAATTTTTTACAATTTGGATGATGAAGCACTGGAACAGGTTGTCCAGAGAAATAGTGGAGACCATGTCCCTGAAGACATTCAAGATCAGACTTGATGGAGGTCTAAGCAACCTGATCTAGTTAAAGATGTCCCTGCTCACTGCAGGGGTATTGGACAAGATGACTTCTACACATTCTATGAGCCTATGATTCTCTGCTTCTAAGGGAACTAAGACAAATAGCTGGGAAGTCCAGCTCTCCATTTCCTCTACAACAAATAAAATATATTTCTAAAGTGATTTATGTAACATAAAAATCACAAAAGCTTGGAAACTCCTGTCATATAATCACATTCAGTTATGACCAGTGATACTGCTGTGTGCATGTCTAGGGTTTACACGGTAAACTCTCTCCTGAATCTGAGTCCTAAACAGTCACAACGCCTAATGTTGGTGCATGCTCAAACTCTATTTTGACTCTTGTGTACTCTGTGTATTAATAAAGAAAAACTAAGTGCAGAGGTCATGCTCCGTAGCCCAGGCTCTGTAGCACATGCCATGTCCCTAGCAGATATGACTCCAGCTGCAGTGCCCCAAAGGGTTCTTAGGTTGGAACACTGAAGTTGCAAAGCATACACAGTACTTGGCTTAGGTGCTGTAAGACACCAGCAACAAGTGTGATTTAAAGTACAAACCTAAAACTGGACAAACACAATGTTGGGAAAGACTTGTTTGGTATAGATGCCCTTTTTGTTCTGAATTAGTTATGCAGCTTATAGTATTGTAATAGTGTTATTATAGTATAGTATTATATTACAATAGTAAATGATAGAATAATTGTAATATAGTATTATTATAGCACTACTATAACCAGCTAGATTTTCCAGGTAGAATTCAGGAGGTATAAGCTTAGTGCCTAGTTAAATCATTATTTGTCTGATGCACCATCTATGCTTTGAAACAACAAGTAACAGATTAATGTTGCCTTCAAAATTACATTTATCACACTGCACAGTCAGAATGACAAGCTAGCATCATTAAAGGGGAAAAGAAAGCCAGCAAGATTGTAGCCTGCCACCAGGTCAAGTAGCTCTTTTTTTCTGAACACTTCCCATCTAAGTAATTTATCTTTTTGACCCAAAGATGTGAAGCTCCTTATGAAGACTGAGAGAAGTCAACAGGGACTAAGCAATTGATCACTAAAATGAAATAAAACCCTTTAAAAATTACAATTTTTTTGTTGCTTTTCATATTAAGAAACTATGCAAACGACTTTAGAGACAATTTTTCTCTCACTGCAGTAAACAGGAGAATTCACATTGACTTTGCAAAGCATAACTTTGTCTCAGTTCTTTTTTTTTTTTCCTAAAGAATAAAAGAATTCATTTCTTTGCTTATCTGTTGTTTTCCAGTGGGATAAGAGTTTGTTATAGAAACTTTTCAGATTAGTTTCTTTCCATGAGACTGGTGATGAATATACATATCTGTTTGCCTAACAGCTCTGTGAAGAAGTATTTGATTCTTCTCTCTTTTACATCAAAAGGTATGAATAAGAAAATTTGTTGAAATAAACAACATTGTACCAACATAAAAATGACGTAGTAGAGAATCATGATCTCTTGGACTTTAAAGGATAGCCACTTACTCTACTAAAGAACTGTAAATTGTTGCAATTAGGATTTATGAGCCTTTTCCACCTTCTTTTGTATTGGTACAAATGGCAAAAGAGAGCAAAGGCAGAGCAGGATGAGGACATGGTCTAGTGAGCAGCTCTCCTGTGTTTATCCATTTCTTTCTGTTTAAACTGCCCACAGTTTGCACACAATGAACATGCCAGAGATTGTTCATCATTATTCCTCACACAGTGGAAAGTTCAGTGATTCCTCCTGGTTCGTGGAAAGTGTAAATCACTTCCTGGTTAATATCTAGTGAGCATCGCATCTCAAAATTAACACACAGTAGAGCTGTTCAGCTTTAGGTAGTCTGGGGGACAAATCTTTCATTACCTCTGGAGGTCACCTGAACAGGTTAACCTCCTGCTCAAAGCAGATTCAACATCAGAGTTAAGTCAGGTTCCTCTGGGTCTTATCCATTTGAGTGCTGAAGGTGGAAAGATACCACAGACTCTGCAGGCAACCGGCTCCCGTGCTTAATCATCTTCACTGTGACAATTATATCCATTATATTCATTCAGAATCTCCATTGCAGCAACTTCTGACTCTTTTTTTCTCTACAGCTTCAAAAAAGCCTTTCACTGTTCTACAGCTATCCTTCAGGTTGTTGAAGAGAGCAAGTCAAATCCTCTTCTCTTTCCTCGGCCTCCAAACAAGTGGCCTGTTTCATGCTTCCTCATCTTCAGGTCACATCTCATGTGCTCCCAGACCACCTGATGTGGATTCTGGTTTGTCATTCTCTTTCTTACTTTGGTGAGCTCAAAATTGGAGACAGTATTCTAGATGTGGTCTCAGGAAAGTTGAGAAGTGAAGAACAATCAATTCCTTTAACCCACCTGATGCACTAACCAGAGTGTAGTTAGCCTTCATCATTACAAGAACACTTTCATGGTAAATGTTCACTGGACATTTTTCAGGTTGTTGTCCATCAGGCCCACTGGTTCCCATCTTTTACCGCAAAGATTCTCACTTGGCTATTTAACCCCAGCTTGTTCCATTGCAAGGTGTTGTTCTGTCACAAATACAGCAATTTGCATTTGTTTTTGCTGAACTTAATGAGGTTTCTGCCAGCCCATTTCTATAGCCTGTCAAGATCCCTTTGAAACTTGGAACTTGACCTTTGGCTTGTTGTCTGCTTCCTCTAGTTTGGAGGGTGGGGAATTCACTGAGATTCCTGGGTTTCTGAGGCAAATCTCCCTAGCAAAGATATTGCACAGTACCAGGCCCACAACTGACTCCAGAGAACAACAATCACAACTGCCTGCCAGTAAGACTCAGAACAGTTGACTGCTACACTTGGAACACAGTTTTTCTCTTCTCTTTGGGTGAGAGTCCATGTTGCCTCACCTTGGCTCTCAAAAGTGTAATAACAAGATGTCAAATGTCTCCTCAAAGTCATGGTAAACAATAGCAATTCTCTCTATGTCCAGCCTTTTCGTCACCATTCAGGCTGGTCAACCATACTGGTTGTTCCAAGCTATCTTCTTGCACCTCATGTGCCTAGAACAAGGTTCAGAAGGATTTGTTCCATAAATTAATATATTAAACCTACCAGTCTGTAGATATCTAAATACTCTCAGTCCCCTTTCTGAAGATTATTATTATATGCATTTTTCCACAGATATCAGGGCTTCTCCTCAGTTACTGCAGTGATGTTGGTCAGCTTCCTCAGCATCCTTGAGCATATCCTATAGGTCCCAATGAACTTGTGCAAGTCCAGTTTACTTAAAAATCCATCAACTGATATTCTTCAATTGATGGTACTACTTCTTTTTTTTGAACTACCCAGCTGACCACAAGAAGTTGGGAGGCCTGAGACCAGACCTTGCTTGCAAAACTGAGGCAAAGAAAATCTCTCAACTTTCTTCAAAGATCATCATTATTAAGCTGTCCCATCCATTCAGCACAAAGTCCACAGTATATCTGGTCTTCCTTTTCCTGATGCTCTTGTTGTCTTCCATAGACCCTTCTCAGCTTCAGCTGTGGCTGAAATTTGGCTTTTCCTAATTCCATCACTGCATGCATGGGCATTGCTTCCATAGTCCTCTGAGGTATCCTGTCCCCAATTTTACCTTTCATAAGCTTTCTTTCTTGTGTCTGAACCCAGTCTGGAATTCCCTATTCAACAAAGTTGGGTGTTGTTTTATCTGCTTAATTTCATTACACATTGAGATGAAACATTCTTGTGCTTTCAGGAGGTTGTTTCAGGCTATCTCTTCAAAAGACCCTCATAGTTCTGAAAATGAGAATTTGAACTTGAATGAGAATTTGAGCCATTCAAAAAGGACGAGTTACAGAGTTGGAGGCAGTTGACACTGTCACTACTCCACATTGAGGGTTGCAAGCTACTCTTAACTAAAAGCTGAATTAGGAAAAAACCCCAACCAATACACAAGGTACTTGTAAAACATGGATGTAACTCAGTTTGTGACCTAAATCAGGAAAGAATTCTTAGTGAGCGAATTCTTAGTCTCAGGGATCCTCCTGGTTTGGAATAATCCCACACAGGAACACCTAAGTCCTCTTGTTTGTAACTCTTGAGTCCTTTGAAATATCAACGCACTGAATTAATCTTTCTGATCCAGATCTAGAAGTCCCTCCTCTAACCAATCTTTCTTCTTTGTTGGACCTTATCTCTGATTGTCTCTCACATCTGCCACCACTGGTATCAACCTCAATACCTCTCACCTCTAGCAGAATGCCGTTAGATGTCTTTTGGTGGAGTATAAGTTAACGATCTCTGGAATTCTCTTTTCCTTTTTTTTTTTTTTTACTATTTTTTTCTCCAGCACTGTAAGGTATTAGCTAAGTAAGGCAGTAATTGCTATGATTTTTTTTTTTTTTATAATGTTACCTCTAGATGAGTAACCAAATTACCTCACTGTGATAACCCACTTCTTCTGTCACAACCTTTGCCGCTTGCCTTGTTCATTACTCAGGAAGTCACATTTCAAACCTCTGTGCAAACACCTCAGTTCCTCAGTTCAGGGTTCCCTTCTATTATTTTTTATAGTGCTTTCCATTGAAAGAAAAAGAAAGGTTATTCTGCAGAAAAGCTGTGACAGGACAAGTATATTGACAGATAATCTGTCGATAGAATTGCTGGGAGCCCTCAGACTCCATATAGGATGGTCAAATTAATATTCACTAAGTGTGACTTTCTCACACTTTACTTTCACATTTCCATGCCTGAAAAATAGACATCTGACCTAAGCAGCATGACTCAGTGTGACATTGCCTTATAGACAATTTGTCTTTTCATAAAAATACCCAAAGGAATAAAAATGGACTGACTGGATAAGTTGTTTGAGCTTGTGGAAGAAAGACTTCCCTCACCCACCCAATTTCTAGGACAGAGGCAGGAATTATGGGATACTCCTTTGAAAAAGCTTATCTTTTAGATTTAACATTTTCAGTTTTAAAAACCTATTGTGCAAATGGGATTTCAAGGCAAGGTATCTGTGTGAAAATTATGATACATGCATCCCAGAGAGGGATGTTAAGAAATGAAAAGTAGTAACACCTTAATGTACTCTGTATCAGCTGGATGCAAGCAATGTGCTAGTACATGCTACCAATCACAGTAAGTCCAACAGTGGTGCTGCCATCATGAGCATTACATTGATATTAGGCATTTAATCACACAGAAGTAAGAGTATATTTATAACTGTTTCCCTGTGTAGAGGGAGATGATGGCCTATTGTATTTGTTCAGAAAATACAAAAAGAAATGAGCTTGTATACTGAGACCCAGCTCTCCAAATAGCATTAGTAAGATGACTGGTTAGTGACTTTTTTGTTAGATGTACTATGCAATTAAGAAAACCCTCGACCCACACAAAAGTTCCCGTTTACCAAGTAAGACAGTAACCACAACAGATGGACTACAATGTGTAGGAACTTCTACATAACCTCTCATATACATTACCAAAAGCCAAAGACTTCAAAACTGTCTGTAGAAAAAGCATTAATACAGTTTACATGAAAGTGTTGATTTTTTTTCTAGACTCTTTTTGCATCCAGCTGATGCAAATACCTTGTAGGAAGAAGCGATGTCACAGTTAAGCAATAAAATTACAGAGAAAAAAACCCCAGTAAAATCACTGAAGAGATACAGAAATGGAGAGCATAGTAATAGTGACCTTTTAGTTATAAAATCTCATCAAAAGTACTAAGATTTAAAAGCACTGCTTCTATTATATACTGTTTAGAGCATTAAAAATAACTGAAAAATCTGAACTACCCAAAACATCTTGGGAGGACCCAAAGTGTATGAAGAAAAAATTCTGTTATAAAAACACAGATCTATTTAAAGTAAGACATCATTTCTATAGCATCTGAGAGCTCTTTTATAGCACACCTTGTCTTCAAGACCAATTCTGTTGAGAGCTTGTAGCCACAGAGGCCAAATTCTGCCTTTAAACAGTGTCATGTTTTTCCTATTGAATTGTGAAAAATCATGTGAATTTTTGAGGGTTCTGTTGGCCCAGATAAATGAATCTTTACAATTTTTTTTTTGATAGTGTGTCAATGCATACCTGAAGTACAATATTTTTAGAAGTATGAATAAATAGTGTTGAAGTCCCTCTGGTTACCTGTCACAACTTTTGGAAATCTTCAGAGCTATTCCTAAACCAGTTCATTGAAGAGAGAAGTACTGATGACCACCTAAAAGATTAAGGAGATGACTTTAAAAATAAACTAAATCTGATTACTCTAACTAATTTTGCAGTACTCTGGAAGACAAAATCCTATATATTTATGTTGTTACGTAAATTTTTTCCCTTTTCCTCCTTCTTTTTTTCAAATTTATTAAAATATTCTGTAAATAATTTTTATTAGAGGACCCTCAAAATTACATTACAATCTTCTCTGAGATTAAATTTTTCCTGAATATAATGGACAGATATCAGTTTATAGAAGTGATAGAATTTACAGAACCTAACATTTATAGTCAAAAAAAACCCCTTTAAACACATCAGTAGAAGTGAAGCTCTTATTTAGTATCAGACAAGATCAAAAGAAGGATAATAACAGGATTTGATTTGGTCTGACTTAAAAAAAAAATAATTGGGTACCTTTCACTTCCTTCTGTACTTAAGCTTTCATATTTTTCAAGTGTATTGATCAATCGTCCTTATCTTATTTCAGTTGTCATCAGTGATACAGGAATTTCAGCTTCAGAGATTTTTTTCCCTTTGCTCTCCTGGTGGCTTTTGGCAGAAGATATTCGTTATGAACCTCGTCACTTATCTCCGTCTTTTCTCAAGGTAAGACGTTTTTAAGGCATGATATTTTGTACTGCAATATGTGCTCTTTCTACTATGGCATTGTATGATTACTTGATGGTTAGATGATTTGTTGTTTTGATGTTTCTGATCCCTTCTGTATATAACTTCACAATAGTTCAACTTGATGGTTTTTGTCTGTCATTCATTTTTTTCTGTTATGCACGTCATATTTCTATATGTTAGTTGATGTAAATTTGAGGTAATCATATTTCTTCTTTCTCACCTGTTGCCTACATTTTCTTATATTGCCATCACAATGATTTTACTTTACATCATTAATGCTTATTCATATCCCTCCAGACTAATATTGTTGCTCAACAGCAGGACTGGGTTTATAAAGAAATTTGCCTCAAAATTTAGTTACAATCAAACTGGCTATTTTTCTGAAAGCATAGTTACAAATATGGTTGTTGAACAGCTAGAAATGTTCTGTTGTTAAGTGGTTTTGAATCTGAGGAAGTCGTGCTGCAGATGCCCTCTTCACTGGAATTTTTTTCAGTCCCCAAATGTACTGCTTTTCAGACTAGTTTCTTCAAAGATTTATGTGAAAATACTTTTTTTTTTTTTCCATCTGCTTGCTTACCCTTAATAAATTCAAAAAAAATCTAACAAATTTTTACCCAAAGGTAAGATTTTCCTTATAAGTACCTTAAAGATGGGCTTCCAAAACAGAGTAGCGGTACCCACTGAAGGACAGGCTACAGCACTAATTTTATAACAAATTTATTTGATGTATCCAATTCATGCATTTGCATCTCTGGACCAGAAAGCAGATTTAGACACATTAGAGGAAGCTAAGGAAACTTCTTTAGACATTGCTGCTGGAACATTTAGAGAAAACATGGACTGAGCAAAGGAGGATACTTTGAAACATGGACAATATGTGAAGTAGTTGTATCGTTGACTGCAGAGTTACAGAGGAGAAAAGGAGAAACAAAGCAAATTGCAGTGAATACACAAGAGAAACCTGGATGGGATTTGATCTATTACACAGAGAATGTGTGGGGTGTATAGAATCAGAAATCAGATTTCATCAATTCAATGCCTCACTGAATTAATTCCACTGGTCACTGTGTCAGCCTTGGATGACTGTAGTATTTGAACACACAGTAACTTTATTTCTCACTGTTCCAAAAACATGTAAAATAAAACCCCATATATTTCTGTCCATGATTTCATTTTTCTCTTAAATGATTCACAGCAAACTCTGGATCAAATTTTCTGCTTTTTTTTTTTTTGGTCCTGAATTTCATGTTATCAGTCTATGTGTTTGTCTGCATTAGTTTTCTTCTGATGTTGTTTTACTTCTTTGGTTTGGATGCCCTTGTTATCTGTGTGCTTTATTTAATATTAAATTTTTGTGAGAAACCGATATCTCCTGTGACAGTGACATCAGATGTCCTACCATTAATTCTTGTTTGAATTAAAAACCCCACCACAAAACAACATAACACCCCTCCTCCCTCCCCCAATCAAATCAACACTTAAATCTCAGGGAGAGAAATTCTTTAAATGTCTTTATTGCCTGCTTGAATATTTCAAAGATTTAGCCTCACTCAATATTTCTCTTCTGTATTCTCTTTTCACTAACAGTTCAATGAAGAGACTGAATTCTCATGTTCATTGTTTTCAGGCATCGGTATTGTTCCTTGATTGCAATATCAACATTGTTATTGGTATGGGTCCCTTGGTCTCATTTTGTTTGCCTTTTTTTTTGCATCTTTTGGGTTGAGAAGGATCTCACCAGTTTGACTACAGTCATGATGTTTCATCTACCAACTGCTGTGTTACAAAACGAAATGCATCCATGCTTATAAAAATAAACTCTTTCTTTATTAAAGGATGTTGGGTATTGCATTCTGCTATGACAGTCTAGCCAATTCCATGAGCCAATTTAGAGTTCCCATGAGCTGGAGACTTGGATATTTGAGAAGCATCAATATATAAAGAGTTCTAGCCAACACCGTCTATAATTACCCTAATAAATTGATACAGACATTTCTCTGTCCATGCTCAAGTTCTGATTTTTGTACTCCTTTCAAATAATTATTCTCTATGCTTGTTGGAAAATTGGTTTATAAATGATTCTAGACTAGAGAGAAACAATTTCTTACCTTCACCCCCGCCCCCCCCCCCCCCCTCCATGCTTCTGACCATCTCAGATTGACTGTTGTGGGGTTTTTTTCTTTCTGTTATGAGGAAAGAAAATATTTTATTTTTTTCTTCCAATGTCTTCCACTTTTTCCACACCCTTAAACTGACATCAGAAATTTTTAAGTTAATCAGACTAGAACACATACCTCCACTGTGGATGACACTATTTCAGAATGTGTTCCAGTTCATATATTCTGAAGTATAAACATAAAAAACCACATCATCACAGATGGTGAAGTTAAAGAAGACATCATTCAGGAAAATGGATGTGTGCTCTTGAATTGAAATAATAATGTAACTGTTTAGTTAATACAACTGATATAAGCATTGTATGGGAGAATTTGAATACTCTTTGCCCAGCTCTGCTTCATAATGCAGAAACTTCTTCAAAAAAATCTCAACAAAAAAAAAACCTATCTCAAAACATTAAACAAAAATATATCATGTCCTTTTTCATTTTGAACAACACAAGGTTACAAGAGTCATGTCTGGGAAGGCAAACTATATATTTTCCCTTCAGTAAGGAAGGTTGAGGTGTGAAATAATATAATATTAAAAAAATAGAGTAATGTAGAAAATCGCAAGCTTTCATTACTGAGAGATCTTATTTTTTACTTTATTCAACAAACACTGATCAGAATTTTTAAAGTTATTTGTTTTCAAATCTCCATTTTTTCTCCAAACTGATATAACAATTTTACAAAGTAGGATCTTCTAAATTTCACCTTCAATGTGAGCAGCTTCATCTTTTCTATTGTTAGTAAGAAAATAGGATAATTATCTTTCTTTACCCTGTAACTCCTAGCCATGAACCAGAACTACTAATCCATCTTCAGAGATTTGTTCCTCAAAATGAAAGGTAAGACAAATGAAATTAACATATGGGTATTACGTATAAAATAAGTAATACATATTTTTGTGTCTCCCCTTGCAGCTTCCTGGTAAAAGGTTTCTAAGGATTAGTGGTGGATTAGCCATGCTGAAAGTTAGAGCGTTTTTCAACTGAAAAATCCAAATAACCATACAAAGAATGGATTATCCCCCTAGTCTAGACAGAAGAATCTGGTTGGTGATGGTTTTCCTTAGAGATCTAAGGACATCCCATGAGGAAAATAAACATAGTGAGGCAATATATTAAAAAATAACTAATTAAAATTAATAATAAAAAATAAAATAAAAAGATAAAATAAAATAAGATAAAATAAAACAAAATAAAATAAATCAATAGAAGCATTTAACCATGAAGTACCTGAAATATACCTGAAATACCCAAGAAAGTACCAGTAATGTGGTGTCAGGGAAGTCAACCGTGTAAAAAATCACACAGAATCACAGAGTGTTAGAGATTGGAAGGGACCTCAAAGATCATCTAGTCCAACCCCTCTTCCAAAGCAGGATCACCTACAGCAGACTGCATAGGAACGCATCCAGGCGGGTTTTGAATGTCTCCAGAGAAGGAGATTCCACAACCTCCCTGGGCAGCCTGTGCCAGTGCTCTGTCACCCTCACAGTGAAAAAGTTTTTTCTCATATTTTTATGGAATCTCCTATGTTCCAGCTTCCACCCACTGCCCCTTGTCCTGTCAATGGACGTCGCTGAAAAGAGCATGGCTTCATCCTCCTGACATACCCCTTCACATATCTGTAAATATTCACCAGGTCACCCCTCAGCCTCCTCTACTCCAAGCTAAAGAGGCCCAGCTCCTTCAGCCTTTCCTCATAAGGGAGATGTTTTACTTCATCATCTTTGTGGCTCTGCGCTGGACTCTCTCCAGCAGTTCCCTGTCCTTCTTGAGCTGAGGGGCCCAGAACTGGACACAATATTCCAGATGTGGCCTCACCAGGGCAGAGTAGAGGGGCAGGAGGACCTCTCTCGACCTACTTGCTACTCCCCTTCTAATACACCCCAGGATGCCATTGGCCTTCTTGGCCACGAGGGCACATTGCTCATTGCTGGCTCATGGTCATCCTGCCGTCCACCAGAACCCCCAAGTCCCTTTCCCCTGCACTGCTCTCCAGCAGGTCTGTCCCCAAAATAACTATTTTTTAAAAAAACTGAACAGTAGTTTTTGTTTTCCAATCCTTTGAGATAAAATTGATAAAATCTGAGCATATTACCTTCCACTGCGTAGCAGTAAGTAACCAAACAGAAGTGCTCATCCCCTGTTTTATAAAAGCTAAATCAAGTGCAACCTTTTCCAGGATGTCACTAAGTTACCAAGATTCCTACTGGCTTCCATGGGGACTGGAAAAAAAAACCCCTTCTTAGTTCATGTGTATGTTCCAGCAAGATGTAAAGGTATTCTACAGTAACAACAACTAGAATCTCACAGTCATACTGCTACACCAAGTTCAACTGTAGAGTTAATAAACAAAACTTTACCTCATTATGACTTGCCGCATTCCTATAACTAGTGAGTATGAAAGTTGTTCAATGACAAGTTGTCTGACTCTTCTCTTTGGGAGGGAGATGTTCTTTTGAATTTCACATCTCCAGGTTTAAGCCTTACACACGTAAAAGCACTTGCTCTGTAGCATTATGAAAAGCAGTCTTCTCTCTGCATTTAAGCCACAGGTCAGTGCTTTAACAGTTCTTTATTCCACTGTACCTGACAGACGAGGATGCAAACTCTAGCAGTCAAAGAAGCTCAAAAAGATTAGTCAAGAAGCTCATCACTGATGTAAGAGGAAAAAAAAGGATCTGATTTGTGCAAGACTTTGAAGTAGTGGTGTGAGCCTTTATTAGGGCAGAAGATTATAAAAAGTCTTTAGTCACAGAGCTGTACCTAAGTTTATGTAGACCTCAATCAAAAACCCTATGCAAGCTAACTGATATTCATTGACTTCTGAAAAGCAGTTTATGTGAAAAAACAGCTGCTAAGGCTTGAAACAATTAAATCTGCATTGTTTCCACTTTTACAGTAATGCCCTGGGAGACTAGAAAGCCCCCATTTTAGCTGACCTTTTACTAGAAATCTGTCTGATCTATCGAGAAAGAAAAGAAAAAGTCTAAAATAGGTCTGTGTCCTAAAGAACGTTTTTTTCCCTCAAAAATTTACAATAATTTTTGTGACAATAGTTTTTAGCAAATTGCAAATAGACCAGTGTATGGAAAAAAAATAATTAAAAAATACAAATGTTATTCTATAAATAATTAAAATTATCCAGTGTCTTTCCTTTGAGTAATTGGATTTAGGGAGATATCCAGTTAAAAAAAAAAAAACAAACACAACAGCAAACAAAACCCAACGAAACAAAAAACCCAACCAACCAACCAAAAAAAAATCAACATTGATGAGTGATTCTAGCTGACTCTATTTTAGAAACTCAATCCACAGGCTGTAACTGTCCTGTAAAATAGATGGCTAGCTATCTAGCTTGGGTACATGTCCAGGCTCTTGACATGGATTTAAGAAGCAGACAGACTATATTTTGCACTTCTGTTTCCAGGAAAAGGAAAACATGTGGGCTGAAAGAGAGACAGCAGCTGCACAATTTTCTCAACCAGTATTGCAGGATACAGAGTGTAGTATATCTCTGTAGTATAGTCAGGACATAACACCTCCAGTGTAAGGTGAATATTAAGACAATTTTAAGAGAGAAAGACTTTTGGTGCATCTGGTTGGTAATCTTGACTCATGATTTATGCCAAAAATGGGCAAAAGGTAACATCTTTCTTTTATTCGGTAAAAGAGATAAAACATAATTCAAACTGCCAAAGTTAGTCACAGGGAGATCTAAAAAATGTATTGCTAAATGAAGAGAAAAAAATGAGATAATATTGTTTAGATACCTATACATAATAGAAGAATGAATATTTATGGTGAAATCTAATTTCAGACATAGTTTAAATAAGAAAAATCTTCCCTGCAAAATTCATTCTAAAGTGAAAAGAAATTCTTGAACAAAAAAGGTTTTTCCTAGTAAACCTGAAACTCAACAGTACATTCTGTCCAGTTAGAGTGAAAACATTTTAAATATTATATTTGTTGCTCATTTTTATATAATAATCTTTCCTTTTGTAAAGTTCTCCACTGTAAGTTTCCTTAATTTTTGTACATGTTCTCTAAACATTAGTCCTGTGTTTGGCTGGATAGAGGTAATTTTCTTCCTAGTACCTGGTCTAGTGCTGTATTTTACATTGATAACACACTGATCACAGATTCACAGAATCACAGAGTTGTTGAGGCTGGAAAAGACCTCTGAGATCATCAAGTCCAGCCTATGACTCAACACCACCACATCGGCCAGACGAAGGCACTAAGCGCCACATCCAGCCTCTCCTTAAACACCTCCAGGCACCGTGACTCCACCACTTCCCTGAGCAGTGCCTTCCAATGTCTGATCACCCTCTCTGTGAGGAAGTGCTTCCTGAGATCCAACCTAAACCCTCCCTGACGAAGTTTCAGGCCATGTCCACATGTCCCACTAGTTGTCCGGGAGAAGAGTGCTACCCCCACCTGACTACAACCTCCCTTCAGGCAGTTGTAGAGAGTGATAAGGTTCCCCCCTGAGTCTCCTCCAGGCTAAACACCCCCAGCTCCCTCAACCTCTCCTCACAGGACTTTCCCTCTAGCCCCTTCCCCTCGTTGCTCTCCTCTGGACCCGCTCCAGCACCAAAATGTCTTTCTTGAAGTGAGGGGCTCAGAACTACACACAGCACTCGAGGTGACGTCTCACCAGTGTTGAGTACAGCGGCAGAATTACATCCCTGCTCCTGCTGGCCACATGATTTCAGTTCTGTCAGTGAGGAGGTGTACAAGAGACTGAGGGAGGAGCACAGACAGAACAGCAGACTCGAACTAGCTAAAAGGGTATTTCATACAACAAGACATCATGCTCAGTATACAAATGGGGGAGATCACCAGGAGAGGCCAATCACAGCTGGGGAACGGGCAGTTGCATTGTGTAACACTTGCCTTTCTTGAGTTTTTTTTTTTTTTTCTCTTTTTCTTATCTTCCTTTTCGTTATTAGTGTGAATATCTTTGTTATTTTTACCATTATAGTTGTTATATTTTATTTATCTCAATTATTGAACTGCTTCTATCTCAATCCATGAAGTTTACTGTTTTTTCAATCTTCCTCCCCATCCCACTGGGATTGGATGAGGAAGAGTGAGCAAGGAACTGTGGCAGCTGGGGATAAACCACAACAACTTTGTTTAGAATTTCATCTGGACACTGGGACTGTTTCAGAAATGAAGAGAAAGAAACAAAACAGCAACAAAAAAAAAGAAAAAGAAATAAAACAAAATAAAAGTAGAAATATAAAACCAGCAAACACAAAAAATTGTAGCTTTCTAACTTTACAGATGTGAAAAAGAAAAGGCTGAAAGAATTATAATAAGTCTGAAAGTTAAAAAGAGCAAAGATGTGAGAGTGGAATCTCAAAGTAAAACAAAAGAAAGAAAAAGAAAGGCCAAACAAGAAACATAAATTATCATAATGAAAACTAAAAGCCTCTCTTCATCTGTGCTAAAAATAGATACCAATGTTTTGCAGATTAACTTTGGTTTTATAATTATGGACTTATGGTAAAATGAATGTTGGTGAACTAAACTGCTGCTCACTTAGGGAGTGTAGCTAAATCCGTGGCATAGCAGAAACAGCTGTTGCCCATTATGCTTTGCTTTTTGATGATAAGTGGTAAGAAAGGTTGGGAAAAGGTGACCATTCAGCACTTTTTATTATGAGGTAATGACTCCAGCGATGTTAGCAAAATAATTAAAATCACCATCAGTCCTATTCTCTGTGAAGAGACTTAATGTTGTTTCCATCTCTCTCTGCTGTCCTAAAATATATTCACACATGGTGTAATATTGGAGGTTAGGGTAAAAATGGAGCACATCAAAATTAAAGAAGATTTTGTGCATTGCATACACAGCCTTAATCCAAACTGGGTAATTCAGTGTCCCTTCACTACATATTTAAATCAAAACTATTATGCTCATTCTCATAAAAGGAATGGTAAACCTTGCTCTCTGTTATGTCTTTGGAAAGTTCTTCACTGTGTTATTCACAAAAGACATAGGAATTTTCACTTTATTTGTCTTTTTAGTCATACCATACACAAGGAGAACTTAATATGTCACCCTAATACTAAATACTGTGCCGGGTTATCCTTTGCAGTCAAACTTCCCCCCAGCTGCTCACTCCTCCCACTTCTCATGTGGGACAAGGAGGCAAAACATAAACAAGAATGAGAAAGATTTGAGTTGAGATAAAGACAAGGAGATTGCTTACCAGTTACTATCATGGACAAAAAAGACTGAACTTTGGAGAAATTAATTTAAAATACAATAAATATTTTTGGGTAGTGGGAAATAAAAAGGCAAATATCAAAATATCAGTATTCCTGCTCTTTTCTTGGGCTCAGCCTCAGTCCTTCACTCCTGACTCCTCTAGCTCTTCCTCCCCAAACAGTGCAGGCACATGGCTAAAGGGAGTTGCAGTCAGTCCATAACAGTTTGCCTCTGACAATTCTTCCTCTGCACACTCTTCCTCTCTTCCAACATGGGTCCTTCAGGAAAGGCTGCTGTGGTGTGGCGCCTCCACAGGCTGCAGGGATTATCTCTTGCTCCGTGCTGTACCTGCTCCTCCTTCTCTGACCTTCATGTTTCCTCCACTGTTTTCTGATCTTCTTGTCCCCTTGCTCCTTTTCTGCCTGTCCAGTATTTCTTGCTCTTTCTTAAACACATTTCCATCTTAAATACACCACCATCTTGAATGATGGGTTCAGCTACGTCCCGTGATGCGTCCTTTGAAGCCAGATGAGATTGCCCATGTTCAGCACGGCCTCTCCTCGTGGGTATTATCCCTGTAGCCAAGCTGACTGACAACATGTTGACACTGGCACCCAACACAAATTTGTACTAGGCCTCACTGGATATTTGGGATAGTGGAAAACTTAAAATAGAAAGCCTGCAAGTAAAAACCGGACTTAATGTTTTCAGTACCACAGCCATTGATAAAATTGTCTAAAGAATTTTTCACAAAGCTAGCTGAGGTGCCTCATTCAATTTTATATCCTAGGTGGTTGTTTTTCTCACTTGGACTCAGCCATTTCAAATGACCCCAATGATTTTTGCTGGCTTCCAAGAAAATCCTAGAGGGGTCAAAACTTACTTCTAGGGCTAGCTGTTCAGATATGTCCCCATGTTTGATATTTTCACCAAAGGTCAGGTGCTGAGCTCATGAGAGGAAAGGGAGAATCAGACCTTGCAAGGTGTCCTGGAAAACAAATGAGACATCTTGTAGCAATACTTCCCTTTAGACTGCTTTCTCTGTGTGACACATTGGCAAAGAAGTGTAATGGTCAGAGAGGAAATTTCCTGCTTCTTAACAGTACTTCAGAATAAAATATGTGAGCATTTTACAGACTTCACTTGTACTTGAGAAAATAATGTACCTTTTGCACTTAAAAGCAAACTGATGTTCTCATCTCATCAAACAGTTTTTAATTGGAACACAGTATACCATACACAGGGTAAGATAGAAGACAGAAGAATTTCCAACACTGAGCCAGAAGACTTGATAAATCCTAAATGTAAATTTTAGAATTGAGCTTTTGATGATGATGATAAAAAGATTTTGCTTTTATTTTGGTCTGCTGAATCACTTTATAGATTTTAATGAATAGTAAAAATATTGCTACTTGTTTGGACAGATGGAAGAGAGAAGAAAAAGACATATGTTCATTCTGCAGTTTGCTTTAACACCTTTCCTTAATTGGTGGTTAACACAAACAACATTCCTCTGTGTTTAGTGGAACCTAGATCTGGAAAATAAAACCACACCAAAACAACCCACAACAAAACACAAGACCTGATAAATAAATAAATAAACAACATGAAATAATAAAATTATACAAACTATTATCAAAATTATTGGGTGGAAATGCAAATTTGCGTATAGTAGCTAAAATGAAGATTTAAACATATTGAGCTGGTTTCATCTTGATTCATTTGACTGCAGTGTAAATGACCTAAAAAACCTAGAAATGTCAGTAAGAGAAAAATAGAATATTTACCCTCAGAATTGATCAAGTATTTGTCACTGGCATATGTGGACTAATTTACCAGTTAGAAGCAAAGAAGATCTTTAGGTGATCAATATGAACAGGAAAGCAAATAATTGGGGTATACAGGAACTCCCTCTTCAGGTCCTCAAAGGTTTCTATGGATACTGAGCTTGCAGGGAATAAAGGCAGGATTTTTAGACCTACTGGATGGCGTTCTCTCCTTATCATGATGCCAGAGTCACAAACCTCAAGTATCAGCGACGAGATTCCTGAAATCAATATATAATATTCCAACCAGCACTGAGCTACAAATCTTAACTCACTTGTCACATTAAAATGTAACCATGATAATTCAATAAATATAAATGTGCTTTGTGAGAAAGAGTTGTTCTATACTCATTTTGCAACTTATAACAGTATTAGATTTCTCCTTCCCCATAGGGGAGGAATTCTATTACGTCGCTGTAGCCTGAAACAAGATAGGTACAATTTTGAAGAAAGAAATTTGGATGGGAAATAGTTATTTTTCATATACAAAAGTTTCAGCTTAAAAATATTTCAATCAATGAAGAAACTAGTCTTCTCTAAACAATAATAATAATAATAAAAAAGAAAGTAAATAGGCTGTGAGAGTGTAAGTGAATAAAAATGCTTTATATTTGAACAACCAAGTAACTACTGTTTGAAAGGTCACTATGAAAGCATTAACATTTAATAGAAAGTAAGAATATAGTTTTATTCCTCATCAAATTAAAACTAACTAAGGAAATCAGATGTTCTTCGTCAAATCCTTGGTATGGGAAAAAGGAAAAACATCACTTATATGTGGCTAAGAATTTACTGTTACTGTAGTTGAAGTCTGAACCTTGCAACCAAATACAAGTAGTAATTATCAGTACAATTACAATGAACGTCAACAATTCCAGACCAAATTGCCTTGTCATTTCCTCAAAAATGGGCCAATAAGGTGTTATACCTGCAGTTCCTGTTACGTGCCTTTCTTCACTGGTACCCTTCCCAATATTTCTCTGGGTCAACATTGTTAGGTTTTGACAATAAAATGTAAGGAAACATTACGAGAGGTCACGACCACAGTGTCAAGGATGCATTAACAGTGATAGTTGGGAACTCCTTTTCTCATTCTGGGAGTCTACTTAGGACTATTTTTAGGTATTTTCCTAATGTTGGTATTCTTTTCATTGCCTCAGAGATGAAGTTTGAAAATTACACACAAAGTTATAAATATTACTACTGTACTCAAAAAAGATACAGGTACTTTCATACATAATAAGGCAAAATAATTAAATAGCTTGTTAGAGTTTGTAATATATATATAGAGAAGAAACTGATTTCCTCCCCCCCCCCATCTGTTAACAAATATCCTCAGTTAATGATAAAACACTAAAATAAAGGGTCATTTCTTGCTTTACTTTTTGTTTGCCTGGGTTTATCAGATCTCTAAAATATTTAGCATTTAAAGAGTTAAGCAAAAAGTACATGAGCAGTAGTCAGGTTGTCACTTGACCATTAGACAATTGCTATAACAGCTAAAAACTGCTTAGACCAAGACAAGCCCAGATAACTGTTGAGACCCTGCAGCGTCAGGTCAATACAGCTCCAGGGGCTTTTTGCTAGCAATTGCACAAGTCATATTTACTGAGCTACAGGTATATCCATAAAAAGAATAGAGAAATCTATCCTTTTTGTTTAAATAATTCTTATGCAGATAAGAAAGTTTGTTTACTCTTGACAGTTTCTGTGTTTTCCATCCATATATAAATCTTTTAGCTCACCACCTGTTCACAAAAATCAAAGATCCATTTGTCTCTGTAATTCATGTAGTACTGGATAGGACGCCATCTCATTCCTAACTATGTATCCTCCACTACCACCATTAATTTCAGCAATGCAAGAAGCAGAAAAAGTTTTGTTTGTTCAGTCAATGTATGTGAGGAAATAAAAAATGGCCAACATGCCTATTTTTACAATACTGTATCTGTAAATTCTTGGCTTATTTATATAGAAAGGGAAATTTGGTTGAACCCGTGTGGAATTTGAATAGAGGTGGAGTCCTCCGTGCTCAGAGAATGATTAAGACTGCGATTGCTATCTCCAGTGCTATGTAGGGGAGTGGAGACCTCTCAGGATACCATAGGGTGCAGCTAAGCAGGGGACCCCGTGTAGGCAGGGACAACCCTGCTTTTGGTCAACAAGATAACAACAAGATAACACGAGCTTGAATGATTCTTTGAAAAAGCTATCATATCTGATGCCTAGCCTTTGCCTCATTTGCCAATGAAATGCATATTGAAGTTGTTTTGGTTTGGCCTGGCCGGATTTCGGCGGCAGGGGGGGAGCTGCAAGGTGGCTTCTGTAAGAAGCTGCTAGAAGCTCCCCAAGATTGATAGAGCCAATGCCAGCCAGCTACAAAGAGGGACCCGCCGCTGGCCAAGGCTGAGCCTATCAGTAAGGTGATAGCAGAGGAACACCTCTGTGAAAAACATATTTAAGAACGGGAAAAAGAACTGCGCCATAACAGCTGGCACAGAGATGGAGGAGTGAGAATTTGTACAGACACCAAGGTCAGTGAAGAAGGAGAGGGGGGGGAGGATGAGCTCCAGGCGCCGGAGCAGAAGGAGTCCCCTGGGTTCGTGGTGAAGACCATGGTGAAGCGGGTTGTCCCCCTGCAGCCCATGGGCGAGGTGCAGATGTCCACCGTGAGGATCACTGCGTAGATTTCCACCGAGGATTCCACGCCGTGTGGGTGGATTGCCTGAAAGGGGACTGTAGCCCGTGGGAAGCCCACATCAGAGCAAGTTGCTGCTGGAACCTGTAGCCCGTGGAAGAGGGAATGCCCACGCTGGAGCAGGTTGGCTGGTGGGACTTTTGGGACATTGTGGGTGGCTCACGCTGGAGCAGTTTCCCCTGAAGGACTGCGCCTCAGACTCACGAGGGGTGGGCTGCCCCTTGTGAGGTGTCTCACGTTGGGCAGTTTGTGATGAATTGCCCTTCGTGGGATGACTCACATCGGAGAAGAGAGCATGAAGCTTGTCTCCCGTGAGAGGGACCCCACAGTGGCCCTGGGGAAGAGTGAAGAGTCCTCCCCCGGAGTGAAGAAGCGGTGGAACCAAAGTCGGATGAACTGACCGTAACCCCCATTCCCTGTCCCCCTGCGCCGCTCGGGGGGAGGAGGTGGAGAAACTGGGATTGATGTTAAGCCCAGGAAGAAGGGAGGGATGGGGGAAGGTGTTCTGTTTAAGATCTGTTTCCTCTTTCTCACTTCTCACTACTCCTCTCTGATTAGTTCTTTTAATAAATGTACCTAATTTCCCCAAAACTGAGTCTGTTTTGCCCGGGACGGTAAATGAGAGTGATCTCCCTGTCCTCATCTCAAACCCTGAGCCCTTGGAAATATTTTCTCCCCCTGTTCAGCAGTGAAGGGGGGGGTGAGTGAGCGGCTGTGTGGGTACCTGGCGGCTGGCCATGGTCAACCCACGACGGAAGTTGACACCCTTGCATATGCTAATGAAGATTATAGAGATCATGCTAAACATGTATGACTACAGCATTCATCTCTCCACCCAAATCAAACTACACCTGCGAGGTGGGGAAACCTTGCGATTTTTGGGAAAAAAAAGATGAGCATAAAAATGGGGAAAATGGTTGTTAAATTGGGGAGAGAAGAAATTTAACACCTGATAGACCAGTCGACGGGCTGCATTCTCTTCCTCCACCCCAGGCAGGGACGCCTCTCTGGGTAAGTGCCAAACCTTTCACCTTCTGGTGAATGCTACCCTCAGGTTGCTGTGTTATTATTTCTGCTAGCAATACTAACCTTAATTAGTAGCGCTACTGTAGTTAGTGAACTTATCAACAGCAATCTCGAATCTGTTCTGTCACTCTAAATATTAAGTAACTAATTTTGATTTTTGTGAATCTGATCAGTAAAAATCATTTGTTGGGACTTTGATCAATCAGGGGCAGGACCTTTGCTGGGTGTCTGGAAGTCCTTTGCTGGGGCTCTGGTACTTAGTCCATTGTTGGAACTGTGGTTAATCAGGGGCAGAGCCCCCTTTTGTTGTGACTCTGATAGTCTTTTGCTGGGGCTCTGGAAGTCTTTTGCTGGGACTCTGATAAACCGTTCCGAGAAAGTCCTGGAACTCTGACCAACAGATCTCAAAATTACATTCCTCTTAATGCAACAACCCTATATACTGCAGATGTTCAGTAAGCAAACCCCGAAATATTAATGAAAAAATTCAAAGTAAACAGTACAAAATGACTTATTTGTGCAGTGTCTACATTCCAGGATGACAGCTACAAAAAGTCTCAGAACACATAAAATCATATTAAAATTACAGGGAATATTTTTCCAAAGAGATCTCAGAATTATAGAATGGTGTATGTTATAAGGGATCTCTGGAGGTCATTTTTTTCCAATCCCCTTACGCAGGCAGGGTCTAGAGCTACATGGTTGCTCAGTACCATGTCTGGACATTTTTTGAAGCTCTCTGATAATGGAGATTAAGTAATCTTCCTGGGATACTGTGCCAGTGTTCAGTCACCTTGACTGTGAAAAAGTGGTTCCTGATGTTCAGACAGAACAATGTTTCAGTCTGGGCCCATTGCCTCTGGTCCTTTCACTGGGAACTGCTGAAAAGAGCCTGGCCCTGTGCTCTTTGAAACTTCCTTTCAGGTACTTTAGCATGCTGAGTTCCTGGAGAGATGTTGGAGGACTTCTTTATATTGCACCCTGTAGTTGAAAGCTCTCCTTTTGAGGTCACCCATTGCACTAGAATAACTTTGCCCTGCGTCATGAGGTGGATCACACCTCTCTCAAGCAGATGCTGATCTTCAGAGTCCCATTGTCACAGGACCCAACAGCAGTTCTGCAGCCAATTATTGAATTATTCTCACATTATTTTCCCTCATCAACAGGATTAAGAACACTGCCTGGGCCCAGATGCCCTTGTTTACTATACCTAGAGTTCTTTAGTCACTGCCTCCTTGCAATATAATTTGTGTCTATAAGAGCAGGGGTTGTAGTCAGAACGTCAGGTGAGTTCTGACAATCCTTCCACAAAATATCCTGGATCCTGGCCAGGCAGCAAATCTCTCAAGACGACAGGCTGGTTCTGCAGATGGATTTCTCTGAGTCATCATTTGTTCCTAGTAGTCTTGCACAGTTTAGGGTTAGGTGGATGTGTTGGGTCTAGATAAGATGTAGTTAATTTTCCCTACAGCATCTCTCAGAGTGCTGTGTTTCTGGAGTGGTAGCTAGAAGGGTGTTGACAGCACCCCAGTGTTTTGTCTACTGCTGAGCAGTGCTCTCACAGCACTGAGGCTGTGGTTTTCTGACATTCCCCCAACAGTAGGTTGGGGGTGAGCAGCATCTTGGGAGTGGACACAGCTGGACCAGCTGACACAGATTGACCAAAGGAGTGTTCCATAGAGTATGACGTTGGCTCAGATATAAAAGTAAGGAGAAAGAAGGAAGTGTGTGTGTGTGTGTGTGTGGAGGGGACATTCATTGATTGCATTTGTCCTCTAGAGCAGCCTCTACATGTATCAAAGCCCTGCTTCTCAAGAAGAGAGAAGACGTCTGCTGATGGGAAGTAGAGAATAATCTTTTTGTTTGCCTTTGCTTCCATGCACAACCTTTTGCATGTTGTTGTCTTGACCCACTAGATTCTTGTTATATTCTCCCACTTCCCTGTCCATCTAAGGAGGGGCAGTGACAGAGTGGCTTTGGTGGGCACCTGGTCTCCAGTCAGGGCCAAACCATCACAGTGGACCATGTTCTTTGTTTGTAGATGCATCTGGATCCTCTTCAGTTTCAGAGTAGTGGAACTGTTTTGCAGTTGTAAGCAGTTAAGTGGGGCAGTAACCTTCTTTTCTTTGTGTGTCAGAAGTCATCAACTTCTGTATTTCCCCTTCTCCAGAGGTTTTACTTACCTTCAAAGTGGAAATAGACACTTACTGCCTCTCTACTTCAGATGGATACTGAGGTTGTTCAAGATGATGAACTCAGAGAAAATCTTGACTATATTCCATGTAGATGGTTGTTTTTCTTCTTTGACTTGTTCTAAGATATAACGGACAGAAGCAGCTGTGTCTTGGAAAACAGACAACATTCATCCATGTGTACCAATCTGAGAAATTCAGTGGGCAAAAACTCCTGTTCTGTGGTGGCAGGTTTTGAATGCTCTATAACAGACATGAAGGTACAAGGGACCTGTGATGGGCTGGAGTTCTTAGGAACCCAACAGTAAATATGTCTATATGCAGTCTGTCTCTTACCTGTATCAATGCCACAGTCTTCAACAGGTGACAGAAAAAATTCCACTCAGCTATGTCTCACTTATTCTAACAGGCTATACAATGAGGCCTTATTACTCATGAAGATGCCCATTTTCTTCTCTTGTGCAGCAGTAGTATTTATCCTTATAATTTAATAGAACAATGAAGGGCTAGGTGAAGTGAAATCACCCTGAATTAGTTCTAAACATACATTAATTTGGTTTATACAGTCTTGCTCTCGAGGGTTAGGGCTGGGTTTGCCACTGGACATTGACAGATGCTCCATAACCCCTCTCCCTCCCCAAAACAGGAAGGGAAATGGAATAAGGAAGAGAGATTTATAGATTAGAAAACTAAACTAGATTTAATAAAACAATAATAGAAGTAATAAGGAAACAATAAAAATAATGAACAATATACAAATATATACAAATCTAATATCAAATCCAACTTCCACTCCGATAGCAATCACCACTCGTGCTGCAGAGCAGGTGGCACCGGGGAAGTCCCATGCTCAGCGTCAGAGGGGAACTGGACAGGGGAACTGGATTCAGGAACTCAGGATTGGCATGAAAGGCAGAAGATCAGATGGAGTCCTCCTTGGATGTCGGCTATTGAAGAAAAAAAAGAGGCCTAAACCCCTGTGATCCCTCAGCTTTATATTGATATGACATATATGAAACTGAATACTCTTGTTGGTCACCTGTCCTCTCTGTTTCTCTCCAGAGGTGCAACCTGTTACTTCCTTGTATTCCCTTTTACTTTGCAGCACCCCTAGCGTGGCACACAAGACTCAGTAGTGGCCTTGATCGCTATAGGAATAGACATAAACAAGACCCTTTCTGCATCCCAATCCTAGGTCATAACTACAAACATCAGGTGTTATCACTGTTAATAGCAGATACGGTCTGCAAGAACATGCTGTTAACTTCAGGAAGTGCGACCTCCAAGAAGAGACTGAGCTGAGAAGTAAAAATTACTGAACAGAACTGGTTCTGTTT
This sequence comes from Trogon surrucura, assembly GCA_020746105.1. NCBI lineage: Eukaryota > Metazoa > Chordata > Aves > Trogoniformes > Trogonidae > Trogon > Trogon surrucura. The sequence goes on from CM036617.1 coordinate 38,787,015, forward strand.
AGCTGAAACCAGGACGCTTGCTTTGATCTGGTACTTTGGGATGAACAGAATGAGTTTTCTTCTATCATTCCAAATAAAATTTGCTCCTTACTTTTTTTTATTATTATTAATCTGCATCATCTAGAGCCCCAAATTCCAATATAGTACAACAAATAGCAAAAAACAGCTGTGATTTTAAATTATGATTGAAATCATTGTGTAAAGTTATTGTTGTATAAATGTATGGTATGAGAAGGTAGACTGCAGTCTCATTTGGGTACGGTGCTTCTCAGAAGAAGTATCCCACTGCATATTGATTTGGAAACTATGCAAGAACAACTCCATAAACAACCATTTTAAAAACAAATCTGCCACTAGCACAATTTCAGCTGGAGTAGAGATATGAAGTACTTTTAACACGTAGATGAAGCTTTTAAGATAGCAGAGAGCCTCATTTCCATAGCAGCCAAATTTTATGAAGCCCTAAGCCAATTATTTAATTAGCTAATTTTCTCACTGACAAATAATTTGCACGTAGCTCTAAATGTCAGATTTGAAAACACTGGGAAGAGTTAGTCCTAGTGGAACGTGTATTATTGAGACAAAAATTCCCTTATGAGGCTTTTCCAAGAAGTCTCCATGTTTGTGGGATGAAGAGCAGTTTATATTGGTGATATTTTTGAGGAGTAGGAAGGAAAGAGGAGAAAAGAGTAATATTAATCTTAATAGATGATGGCTGATGACCTCAGTTGCCTAAATAATTTGTATAGAAATATTGTATCTCTCTAATATCTCATTTTAACTCTGAACAATTTCCGGGTATGTGCATGTTCATGAGACAAATAGACTTGTCCACCTTCACACTAATATTAGGAAAGGGAGTTTTAGCCTTTTAGAAGAAAAAGAACTTTTACATTTTCCTTTAGTCCATATTCTTTTTGTTAATCTCTTCTTTTGCAATCTCCGAATTTATTTTGTTTTCAAGTCACATCACTTCCGTTCATTAAAACTTTCTGCCTGCATAGTGCCACTTTTAAAATATCTCTGTCTCTCTGTGGCTTCATCTTCTCTTTCTATGGTTTCTCCTATTTTCCAGGACAGAGAGGAAACAGAAGTCAAAGAATTTTAGAACTCTTGTCCTGTCTTTTCCTCTCTAACCAATATATTGACAAATTAACCTGCCAGCTTCTTCATCAGTCCTTTTGCTTACGTGCTGAGTGGGAGCAGTCGTTCTCAAGAATTTCTCTCCAAGACTTTCCCCAACCGCTATGATCAAGTCATTTGCAAGACATTCCCGAGTGTTGGCAGTACAGCATTATGGGGAGGTGAGCACAGAGAAAGAAGCTTTGGAGGAATTCTGATGGGTTGGCACTACATTTTTCTCCCCATTAATTGCTGCTCCCCAAAACATTTCCAAAATATCTTTGCAGCAGCTCCTCTCCCCGATTTAGAAGAATCTTTCCTCTGCATATGTCTAGTTAGATCTTTTATTTTCCTTAGAATTACTAGCACACTCTCCCCGCCACCTTAACAGCTGTGATGCTCCTCTCTCTCTGGTCTCCTCCATCAAGATTAGAATTTGTGAGTTTTCAGAAGGAAAAAACTCCTGCTCACAAGTAGGAAGACAAAGGTAAATCAAAGCTGTCAGCATTCAGCATTTCTTAAGTCTCAGGGTTTTATGACACCAACATGGTTTTTTGGGTGGTCTGAAAACCTGATTTCTGAATACTGAGTGATTGCACTGAGATAACCAGGGGATTTTGTTTCTGACGCTTTTTTTTCTTTCTTCTCTCCGTGACTCATCATCTTAACAGGTACGGCCAACGAAGCATGATTTGAAGTCTTCAGCCATGAGGGGTTTAATGTACGAGGGAATATTATGTTAAAAGTTACATATAAGCAAACTGTGTTGACTTCAATTTAGTATTTGAAAATGGTTGATAGAAACACAGCACTGTGGAGAAAGCAAGAATGGTTTTTCTGCTGTTATTTTCTGTATGTTCAGAACAATGCCAGCAGTCCAACTACATGGACACATGCGCATAAATCAGACTACTTCTGCTAGTGTGTGTCATGTAATGATTTATCTTGTAATTTCCTCTCTCTCGCAAGCAGACACACGCACACATACAAACACAAAAATGCTATTCTTCAGCCATTATCTCAGAAATATTTGGATTCTGCTTTACAAATAGAGAAAAGAAGCTGCAAAGCTACTCTTATTAGCTCTATTCTCTGTCTTACTAAGTTTATCTCTTCTAGAGACAAAAGGAGAATTAAAAAAACCTCTGTTACATTGTCAAAAAGCTATTTAAAGAGTTAAAAATAATATCAACAAATAAAAGTTTAGCATAAAAAATCACTCAAGGCCAAACAAGCAGATGTCCAGCAATCCCTAATGTCTCTAGTTTTACACATAATTCAACCCTTATATAAATGCTAAAGGTAATATTGGCTCTGAGAACATAGATGTTTATCCCCAGGCCATCAGCAATAAAGCTGGCTTCATGTAGCATGATAAGTAAATGCAGATACATATTAAAGGTATTATTGGTTTACTACCTTATTTCCTTCATGTTGTAGGCAAAAGCTTCCATCTGTTGTTGTACAATATTAAGCTCTTCTGTTTAATCTCCTTATTGTTTAATTTTCTTTTTTATTTTTGTTTTTCAAAGACCAGTTTTCATTTTTTAATCATTTATTGTAACACTATTTTTCCAACATTGCCTACATTGTTTTCATGCAGGTTCTTCACTTTTGTGTGTCTGAATCCAGCTGAAATATGGCAGGAAAAGAATGAGTCATAAATAAAACAAACCACAATATTTTCTCTGAATGCTGCATGGGTGTTCTATAGTTGAAGGAGGGCAACATGCTGGCCCCAGGGAGACATCAGAAATGTATATACTAATATTTCATAAAAATAAAGAATTATCTTAGTATATTACATTATCTTGATACTATGTGAATGGTCTATACTTGAATTCAGCAGTGGAAAATGAAAATAAACCATTTTTTTTATATATATTCATTTGAACAACAGAAAATATTTAATTTGGCTACTGCTTTATATGATAGATACAGACCGATTTATTATATTTTGTTTTGTTTTGTTTTTTTTTCAATCCTAGGCAATATTCTAAAATAAAAATCCAGATTTAAATCTGGATTTAACTTCTTACCATACAAAAGGGACCAACTTTTGCAATTTAATACCTGGGCACATTTTGTAAAACTATTTTTTTTTACTAATTTATCTCCTTGATTGGAAGAATGACAGTAATACTCATGTCAGCTTCATCTCAAGGTTGAAAATTCTGATTTAAAATGACAGGTAGTCTTGAATGATCTTCCAGTCCAGATTTGATTAAGAAGTCCACAATGAGATGAGTCTCATAGCAAGTTATGGGACACAGTGAAAACTGTCTTGTTTACTACTATGACAAAACTACCTGGTGACTAAAGTAATTTTCTCATAATGGTTCCAGAAGGTGGCAGAATTAGAATTATGACACTGGTAAGAATACATCCTTTTATTGGTGTTTTTTTTCTTGTAACTGTGATGTTGAGCAGTTTTGATAGCTCTAATTAGTGTTGGTAGAAAATTGTATTTTGATACTTCTGATTTTTTCTCTGTATTTCATTTTTGCAGGAGTTTATGATTCCTTGTTTCTCTTTTCTTTGATTTAAGATTATTTTTAATGGAAAAATGTAAGAAGAATGACTATTAATATTTCTAAAAGTTCTAAAGCATTAATTAAGGAGAATCATAAAGTAGGTGGACAAGTACATAAACACAGTATTGCCTTCATTATGGAGATTCATGAAACATAGAGATGAATATATCCTCAAGCTGCATTCCATTATTTGCCAGTGTAAACACAGAGGATTTCCACTAAAATGAGGTAATCAGAATTTGTTATAGCTGACCAAGATTTGGTGTAAAAATCATGGCATTTGTCATATTTGCAATTCAGAAAGCCAATCATATCTTGGGCTGCATCAAAAGATACACATCCAGCAGGTCAAGGGATATGATTTTCCCCCTCTACTCCACTCTTGTGAGACCCCACCTGGAGTACTGCGTCCAGTTATGGAGCCCGCAGCACAAGAAAGACATAGACGTGCTGGAGCGTGTCCAGAGAAAGGTCACGAGGATGATCAGAGGGCTGGAGCACCTCTCCTATGAAGACAGACTGAGAGAGTTGGGGTTGTTCAGTCTTCAGAAAAGAAGGCTCCAAGGAGACCTAATTGTGGCCTTCCAATATCTCAAGGGGGCCTACAAGAAAGCTGGTGAGGGGCTTTTTAGGATGTCAGGTAGTGATAAGACTAGAGGGAATGGATTGAAACCAGAGATGGATCAATTCAGATTGGACGTTACGAAGAAGTTCTTCACCTTGAGGGTGGTGAGACAGTGGAACAGGTTGCCCAGAGAGGTGGTGGAAGCCCTATCCCTGGAGGTTTTCAAGGCCAGGCTGGATCGGGTTCTGGGCAGCCTGGTCTAGTGGAAGATGTTCCTGCCCATGGCAGGGGAGTTGGAACTAGATGATCTTTAAGGTTCCTTCCAAACCTGACAATTCTATGATTCTATGATATTTATTTCTAAGTTGCAATGAGAAAACAACACCTTTTGTTGAAACAGTGTAAATTCTCTACATAGACTGCATTTTTAATAACACTTTCTGATTTACTGTAAGGTAATCAATAAGGATACTAGGACCCTTCAAAGATTATTCTTTAGTAATTTAGATAGTAAGGATGTTTATTTAAGCAGATGAAGCCTCATCATTTCTGTTGTCATAAATAAAATTGCATATTAGAACTTACAAAACTCAAATGCTGAATCAGAGGAATATTGTTATTTTAATGTTTGTGATATATTGAAATAAATGTTCCTATCAGAATACCAGGGGAGAAGTTGTTTATATACCTCAGTAAAACTTATATATCACTAAATTGTAAATTTTCTGAAATGTACGTTGCAGGACTTCATAACTTCTTGCTGTATTATGAAATCAAAAACAATCTCTGGGGACTGTGAAGTCCCCAGGGAGGAAAGTGGAAGAAAAGACGAGGGGGGCCGTTTGTGCAAAATTACTAAGCTTCAGTTTGGATTTTTATCCTATGCTGTGCAGTCACATTAGAGCATCATAATTGTCACCTCAGGCCAAAAAATCTATTAATTTCTAAAATTAAATCATTAAAAGAAACCAGCTTGCCTAGCAGAACAGTAATGCATCAGTATGAATACAGTGAGGTTACCTAAAGGCCAAAGGATCGACCCTGAGACTGGCCCCAAAGTTAACACACCGATGTGACAGCTCTATACTGCCATAAACCAATCACTCCCAGTAAAAACGTTTTTCTCAAATCTGGTAAATATTCACAGGAGAGATGTGGGTGAATTGCTTAGGAAATCTATTTGAATCTCATATTCATACAGACATTTTGAAAGGTATAATCAAAAGGAAATTGTCCTACTGTAGGGGGTAGTGAATATCAAAATAAAAGGGGTAATAATAAAGAGTCTCACAAGCATAAAGAAGCTGTCAGCCCTCTCTGACGCAGAAGGGATGGGAAGTTTAGAGACGCATGAACACATTGAGGTCAGCCTTTTACTCTACCTGAAACTGATTTGGACAAGTTTACTTCAGAGTATAAGTGGAATGCCTTGTGTTAAGTGTATTCTTGTCTTACTCATGCTCATTTCCCCAAAGCTATAATAAACACAACTTTTTATTTGTTTGCTTGTCCTCTCAGGAGTGAAGACAAACCCTCAGAAGACAGGATGATGAGGAAATGTGTATGAAAACAGTAATTTGACAGCCTCACATTTTGTAAGGTGTTTTAATTAACTTCATAGAATGGGATTAATTTCATATACTTTCAGACATCTAAAAAGTAATTATCTATGTCTATGCTAGTCATCTTGTTTCCCTTTTTTTTGAAGATAAATGGGTGCTTGCATTCCGTTCTAAAGCAAGGACCTAAGATCACGCTTTGAGACATGGGTATCCCTCCACTGACTACACATAAACCACCTCTGATTACCAGCTTAGATTTAGATGACTTAAGGTTGCCTAAATTCAAATTAAATTAAATTAATGGCATCCATTCTTCCTGTGTAACAGTTTAATTTCCCCCCAAAACCAAGGCAAGCCTGAAATATCAATACAGTAACATCCTATTTGTCTGTTTATACTTCTGTTAAATAGTACTACTTTGTACTACATACATATTGTACATATGTACTATATATTACTTTGTACATACTGTACAATAGATTAGTGTGTTATCAGTTTGCAGAGAATGATGTTACAAATTCCTTGAGTTCTCTGGGATCTTTTACAGATACACAGATTTTTCCAAATAATTAAAAAAAAAGAAGTATGTTTTCTTAGTTCTGATACCACTTCTTCCAGATAATTGTGTACTATTCACTGAATGATATTAAAATTATGTGTCATTATGATGACATAATGGACACAAAATCTTGTCTCTGTTGAATCATGGTTGTATTGATGTCAATGGGTCTATTGCTATTGACTTCCACAGGACTAGAACTTGGAACCTTGTTCTACCAGGCAACGTCAGATCCAAGTAGGATGTTATGAATCAAACTTGACATTCATCAGAGGGAAATCAAAGTTTACCTTAGCTGTATAGGCTATAGCAGCAGGGATTTCTCTGTCCCAGTGAGACTAATAAATATTCCTGTTGATGGTGATTTTGATTTCAGTGTAATTAGTGGGGTCCAGCATACAAGATAATGCATGTTTGAGCCTTGATATGGCCTGTCTGTGTTTCGGATGGAAAAGTCTTATGAGGACTTCTGACAGACTCATAGGTTGCTGAAGAGCACCCATTTTCTGACAAGGTTTTGCACGACACATTTTTGTACAGATAGGATTGTCCAGGACTCTAATTTGATTTGGGACACAATTCTTTTGAACAGAGCTGATCAGACACTGTAGAAATGAAGATGATAAATCTAGGTCTTACTGATGTCATCCTTAGCTCTACTCCCACCAAGTCAACGGGAGCAGAATTTGACCCAAAGATAAAATATCAGCAACTAGGGGGAAACAAGAAAAACAGTGGGGGAAGATTTTACCCCAAACCATCTTCACGCACACAGACAGAATTTTGACAAAGGAAATGACAAAATAAGAGCTAGCATGTAGTTTAAATACACTTCAGTGTATCTTTAGATATCTGATAGACATGCAAGTCTGGGTGTGAGAGTATTAAGTACTCTAAAGACAAACCTTGGAAATTTAGATACATTATGTAAGAGAGATAAAACTGTATGCCGACTTTTCTGATCCCGGTAAAACTACTGAGGATCTGAATAATAATCTTGTCTGACTTTAAGTTCAGAACAACTGTTTTGCGTAGGCAGGTGTGTGTAACCTACTTCAGAAAGTTATTAAGCTGAGTTATTTTCAAGATAATGAAAACATATGAACATAGATGTTTTTAAACTCCTACTTAATAAACAGAGAATGCACATAATGATCAGTACCTGGAGGCACAGCTATTAAAATGTATCAGAAGTCATGAAATGAAGACAAAGCTAACAGATGCATGAAGTTTTTAAAATTGAATCATAAAAAGTAGAAAGAGGAAAAAAAGATTATGAATTATCAACGGATAATGCTTGCTGACTTGCTAATAATATTATTTAATAATTCCAGTAAAATTTTAAGAGACTGAAGCTAAAATAAAAAAAAAAACCACCACATTTTCTCTCATCAGCTCACTTTTATTTGTTGTATATTGGCTACAAGTATTCTGGAAAAGATGCTGTCATATAATCCTTCATTCCACATGAATGCAGAGCAGTATGGTTTTCTTTCACTAAGATTCCAGAGAAAAAGAATCATAAAGGTAATTGTTACACAGCTTAACATGACACTGAAATGAGGATTCAGTTACATTATTTTGTTTACTGGTATTTTCCGCAGTGATGCCTCTGCAGAGGTGATAGACAGCAGCCTAACCTGTTATCTGGAGTGCAGCTTCTATTGTTGTTAGCTTTTGCATTCAGAAGATGCAAAAAGAGGCAAAATTATGGGAAGGTAACATTAGCAGTGGCAACAATAGCTAAAGGCTGAGAGGAATGTCAGGTTTGTGAGGAGTCTGATGTGTGGCTGAGTGGATTTCTGGGCCCCTGGCACACTGGGACTGTGTGTGTGGTGGGATTGGCCAGGTCTCAGAAGAGATGTTGGCAAGAGTTGGACGGTGCTGGTCGATGTGACTGGGTCCCCATAACCATTTCAAACCATGGGAATCCACATATAACCAACCCTAAGAGAGCAATACACACAGGGTGTACAAATTGGTCGTACAGGCAGGGAGCAGCATCCGTTGCATTGGAGCAGTGAAGGAAGGGCCAGTCTGCGGCCTCTTGCAGGTGCTCGGCTCACATAAATCTACATGAAATTCACTCCAAGTTGTTAAAAGAAGTGGCTGATGTTGTCGCAAGGCCACTGTCTATAATATTTGAAAGTTCTTACATATCAGGGGGTAACCCTGGTGACTGAAAGAGGACAGATGTCACATCCATCTACAAGAAGGACCTCAAAGGGGACCTGGGAAATTGCAAACCCATTAGTCTTACTTCAGTCTCTGGGAAATCAGTGGAATGAGTCCTCCTAGAAACTACTTCAATCCAAATGGAGGAGGTAATTTTGAAAAGCCAACACATGTTTGCTAAAGGCAAATCATAGCGGACTAACCTAGTCACCTTCTGCAACAAAGTAAGAGTTTCTGTTGACAAGAGAGCCATGGATGTTGTTTACCTGAACTTTAACAAGGCATTCAGTACCATTTCCTGCTGCATTCTTCCGGATAAACTGGCAAGGTGCAGGTTGTATGGGTATTATGTGAGATGGGTAGAAAGTTGGTTAACAGATTGCACTCAGAGGGTGTTGATCAATGTTTTTCACTTAGGCTGATAACTTATCACAGGTAGAATCCCCCAGGGATCAGTACTGAGCCCCATGCTGTTAAACATCTTTATAAATGATCTGTAAGATGAAATTGAAAACACCATCACCAAGTTTGCTGGCACTAAACTGAGTGGTGAAATGAATGCACCAGAAAGGAGAGCAATCTTACAGAGAGACCTGGACAGGCTGGAAGGGTGGCCTATCAAGAACAGTATGAAGTTTAACAAAGACAAGTGTGAAGTCCTGCACCTGAGATAGAGTGACCAAAAATCCCAGTACAGGCCAGGGTCTGTGTGGCTGAGGAGTAGTCTTGCTGAAAGGGACCTGGAGGTCTTTGTGGACAACAAGCTGAGCAGGAAGCAGCAGTGCACAGCCGCATCAACAAAGGCAGATCAGTTCCTGGGCTGCATCCACAGAGGCACTACTAGCAGAGATAAAGATGTCATCATCCTGCTCTAATCAACCCTTGTCAGGCGTTACCTGGGGTACTGTGTACAGTTCAATTCAAGACAGATATGGAGACTAGAGAGGATCCAAAGAATGGTCACAAAAATGATCAAAGGCTGAGAGAACTTTCCCTACAAGTGGAACTTGTGGGAGCTAGGTCTTTTCTCCCTGGAGGACAGAAGGCTTGGGGAAGACCTAATCATAATACTCCAGTACTAAAGCAAGCCTAAAAAGACAACAGGGGTTCCCTCTTCACAACGCCTAAGTGAAAAGACAAGGGTGAATGGGTACAAGTTCCACTGGAAGAGGCTTCATTTCAACATAAGAAAGAAATATTTTACAGTTAAAATTATCATTCACTAAAGTAACTTCACCAGAGACATGGTAGAGTCCACATCCGTGGAAGTTTTCGAGGTGCAGTCGGACAAGGTGATAGACAGTGTCCCTTTCCCATGAGAGGTGGAAACAGATGGATTTTTTTTATGGTCCTTCCCACTTGAGGGCTTCCATGATTCTGTTCTGTGATTCTAAATTTTCCATTTGCAATGTTATATTACTTCATTTCACCTCAGTAAAGTGGGTAAGGGTCAATGTGATATCAGAAAATAAGCAGTCATTTTTTTTTATTTGAGCAGAGTTCTGTATTTACCATGATAGCTATATCTGGAATACCTATTTCTATGTTACCAGATTTGAAATCTTACTAGGTTTAAAATGGGCCAGAACATTTGCAGTTATAGATTAATCCTGAAAAGGAATTCAGCCCCACACAGCCTCTCATTCACTCCCTCTACAGTGGGAAGGGAGAAAGAATCAAAAGGGTGGAAGTGAGAAAACATGTGGGTTCAAATAAAGACAGTTTAATACATGAAAAGAAAAGCTGCACAGGCAAACAAAGCAAAACAAAGAATTCATTCATCACTTCTCATTACGAAAAACTTCTTCACCGAAAGGGTGGTGAAGTATTTGAATGGGTTGCCAAAGGAGATTGTAGAGTCACCATCTCTGGACATGTTTAAAAACACTTGGATGTGGCACTTCAGGAGATGGTTTAGTGTTAGGGTGGTGTAGGGCTGTAGGCTGGACTTGATGATCTTAAAGTCCTTTCCAACTTTTATGATTCTATGATTTTGTATTTCTATGATCAGCAGGCAGGTGTCTGGCCATCTTCAGGAAAGCAGGGCTCGTCATGTGACTTGGGAAGACAAATTTTGTAACATGTTTTCCTTCTTCCTCTAGATTTTTGGGTTTTGCTTGTTTGTTTGTTTGTTTGTTTTTGGTTTTGCTGAGCACAACATCATATGGTCTGTGATATCCATTCTGTTGGGGTCCCAACTGTGTCCCAACTTCTTGTGCACCCAAAACCTAATCGCTGGCAAGGCAGAGTGAAAAAACAGAAAAACATTGACTCAGTAATAGCTAAAATATTCCTGTGTTATCAAGACTATTTTCATTACAAATACAAAACATAGCCCCTCACTAGCTACTATGAAAAAAATTAACTGTGTCCCAGACAAAACTGGTACAGCAGTGAATGATTGTAATGTTTGTGGTGTTCCTAATATCTGCTAGCTTTCACATTCTAAAAATAAACCAGAGCAATTTTAAAGCTGTTCTAAATTGCAAAGCAGACAAGATCAAATAGGAATATAGAATTGTTTGTTCTACTTAGCAGGTCCTAAATAAATATTAGTTTTACTGAATAGAAAAACCTGGACTACTGTGCTTTTTGTTCACAAAACAAGATTACTTCATCAGACCGCACAAACCAAGTTAATAACTGAATATGTAACATGCAACACGAAAATAAATCCTATATCAAAACCTGACAAAATAAATGGGATGTAGAAAACCAGGGAATGTGTCACTTTCCTTGAAGAAAAAATCTGCAATCACATGTCTGGGTGTGAGATAAATCTCATTTGACGTGTTTGGACTTGCACTACAAAGTTTGCCTGTGTGGTTGTAGGATGTCTGCCTATAGCTCTATGGTTTACTAATATTTGATTTATTACCCTTTCAAGTAAGTTTGACTTTGAAGATGCTATCGTGGAAAGCATAAAGTGTATATGATTCCAAAACAGAAAGATTATGCGGTATGCCTCCACGTTTTTATCAAGGTTAAAGAGCTAAAATCTACTTAAAAGGTAATTAACTGTGTTCACTCCTGGTTTGATTCCTTTTCTTCCCTTCGTTAACTGGTTTTGTATTTTGGACAGTTTCGACTTAAGAGTTTAAGATACATTTTAAAGTTATCGTTTCTTGAAGACACTTCATACTTTAGAAAGTAACCAGCACTTCAAAAGGAAAAAAAGGTGCTGAAAAAGACAACATTCATTCTCACTTCAGGAAGTAGCCATAAGAGGTCAAGACTAAGGAAAATTGGCAAGAGGTCTGCAGATGTGCTGCGTGTTCTATCTATTAGTACTATTCTATCTATAAAAGACTATTTTTTTTCAGAATTGTCACAATGGTAGTTTGTATAACAAATCAATTCATATTTTCCTGTAAGCTTCAAACGTTCATATTTATGAAATACAGTCTAAGATGTGGTAAAAATATTTTATCAGCATACCATATTATTAAGAGAGAGTGAAGCCATAAAAAATTTGCAGTCTTCTGAGTAATCTTTGCTAACATAATCATACTTACAACATCACGTCCTCTCCACATGCCCACTCAAAATCATTCTGAAAATATCTCAGGGAATTAAGGAGGTTAGCCATAAGAAACAATTGTTACTTACTCTCTTCAGTAAAACTCTGCACTCATTTGTCTCAAGATAAGTGTATGAGCTTTAAGGGAACTATGATCTTTAAAAGATTTTTCTGGAACATGATTCCAAAACTATAGTCAAAAGCAAAAAACACTGAATAGAATCTTAAAAGCAAGAAAGCCTGTATCTCAGTGGCATGAAACTCCTTTTTAAAACCTTAGTGAAAAACTTAAAGCCTTGAATTCATCATTCACCTCCAGTTTACACTGAAATTTTGTAGTCAGTAAGAAGATGTATTCTGCATTTAAAGAAATGAACAAAGTATTTTGGAGAAAGTCTTTAAAACACCATAAATAATGTCAGTTTTTGGAAACTACTGAGGTGTTGGAATATCATAGCCAATCCTAAGGAAAGCAATCTAGAAGACACAAGGAAAAAAGATTGCACAGTGTGCACCTAAAATCTATGAAAACCTTCAGTAAGTATTATGAACTGCATGCTTCATCAGAATTATGTTCCTATGATACTTTGCCAACTTCTTTAACTTTCAGCAGAATTTTTGCTATGGATTTTCAGGTCAACATATTCCCATAAGATTCTATATCAGGGAAAATCTCTTAGGTACAAGCGAATCTACGACCTTTCTGCACTTTTGCTACTGCAGAAAAACTAATGTAAAGACAAAAAAACCCTAATTGAGATAATGAAAACTGATCTACAGGTAGCATTCAAGACTGAATCATCACATACTCTACATAAAGCACTGTCTTCGCTCACACTTTCAGTAAGTTTTGACTTTTAAGCTTCAGCGCAATTAATTTGGGGCCTATGTTAGCAACTACCACAATTTGTGATGTTAACATAACCAAGAGAATCCTGTTTGTCATTCTCTATGCTCCTGGCAAATGTTTAAAACAAGATACAGATTCATTTTCATGACAGTCACAGTAAAACTAACAGGAACTTCCACAAACCAAATAAATAAACAACTCATATTTTAGCTGTCTGGTTTGTTGGGATTTTTAACTTTAATTTCAATTTTTACATATAGATGTGGTACTTAAGGACATGGTGCTTAGTGACATGGTTTAGTGGTGGACCTGGCAATGCCAGGTTAATGGTTGAACTTAAAGGTCTTTTCCAACCTAAAAGATTCTCTGATTCTATGATCCACTCCTTTAAAAAGTTTACTGATCTTAATCACCCCACTATTATTCATTATTGCATAATGTAGGTTGCACCCCACATACAATATAATACATAACACAGATTTCTACCATTTTCCAAGTGGGCAAAGGTTCATTGTCCTGAGACATTTATACAAATGTATGTGATGAGGATGATTATGACAGCGGTGAATAAATTAGGTCTTATAATCCTACGTTTTTTTCTCTGGTGAAGATTCTAAAAATGTGTTATATAGAATCTGTTAGGATGTATCTGCAGTTCTTCTGAGCACTGCTATAGCAGGATTGTTATAGAAATCTGTGGGGTTAGATTTGGATTTATTTTTTTCTTTTCATGACTATTAGATATGCAAAATTTTCTTTGCAGTGGACTTCTTAAAGGAGAGATGTTTCTTTACAAACACTGCAGTATTACCTAAATTAAATGCACAAACAAAATGGTATGCTCAGAAGTATGCTGGTATGACTACAACCATAAAAACTTATGAATTTGTTGTGAAGTCCTCACAAGATAAAAAAATTTATTTTAGGCCACAAATCCAGACCAGTAGAGAAATACACTTGGAATATTTGGACGGCATTAAAGATCTAACTGTAAATGAAACACTGGTAATTTTCAATGACACTAACTGTAATGGTGTCCTTTTGACTTGGACAACACTGTGGTATCACAACTGGAAAACATGACAGGAAATGAAGCATTTCAAGAGTGGAGTTCTTATTGAGTTCACTAGGAGATGTCTCATCTTTCTGGAGATATTGGATTGAAACCAATAGTCTCTTGGGAACAACAGATACTTTGACTAGATATGAAAATATTAAAACTCTTTAGTATTTCGTACATTGATGACTGGCCCCTAGTCACACTATTTATGAAGCTTATAATGAGATTCCTGAAAGATTTCATCTAATTTAAGTAGGTCTCAGATGTTCTGTTCTGAAATTCCTTTCCACTGTTTTCAAGAGAAGTGGATAAGAGTGGTTTTATTAATATGTATTTTATTTTACTGTATGAGGTACAGTGGAACAACCATAAATTTTTCCTCTAGACTTTAGACAACTAGAGTGAAAATATATCTGTTCATATGAAAGAATTTTACTGTATACAATTGCCTATATAGAAGTCAGTATTATGTTGGTCAAAGAATTAGAAAAATTGCAATGAGATGTAAGTCAGAGTAAATGTCAGTAGAAAATATGCTGAAATGCTGCAAACATAATCTTTTGAAATTTGAAGTCTGTGTCTATATTTATTTTGCTTGTATAGTGAAGCCTGCCATTCATTTACACATTTTAATTAATATTTTTTTATTGGTTAGCTTTGAGACTAGGAACTTCATTATTCCTATTAGACTCATCTTTAATAAGTATTTATGGTTGACTAGATGTGCTTTATAATGTTTCTTAGTTTCAGACCTCATTGGGGTTTATGTGGTTCTGCCTTTTTTTCTCATGTGCTATGTAAAGATGAAGCAGAAAATAAAATACTTGGTGATGACAAACCTCTTTATTTTTCTTTATTTTTGTGCATGAGTCACCTTGTACAGATGACAAATGCCATCTTTAATTTGATGTGCACATCATTTAGACACTAGTTAAAGCAACACATTGTTTACTAAGCATTGAGTGAGGTCTTCCAAATGTTCCGTAGTAAACCACTTACTTTAACTAGGCTGAAATGTTGTCAAATCTTGTCAAAGTAGACAACAATCTGAAGTGGTTTATTTTAGTACCTATTAAATACTTCAAGCAAATACAAATAAAATCAGTTCCCCTTCTTTTCATAATCATAATGCAATGAGAAAGAATTCTATAGCCTTCAAGTAAAAATGCATTCCATCTTGACTAATAGCAAAACAAGGTTTTTCTTTCCTGCTCTCATCTCTCCTTTCCCTTCTCTACTACCACAGGAGTTAAAGTATTTTTAACTGAATGCTTATTTCCTGCACAAGTGATGAGTTTTCCACTTTCTTCATAGCTTCTTTTTCATGGATATATACATTGAACTTAAGCATAAAGAGTTCACAATAATTTCTTGATTAATATGCTGTATATCACAAACTAATATTTTTCCTTATCTGTATGTTTTCATAATTTGTATTTGACTATAAGGTTATCTTCCAAATGGTTGTGCAGTTTCAGGTTTCAGTATGATGACACAGCAAAAAAATTTGTTCATTGTTTTTATATTTCAGTACAATGGTTCTGTTAAAAAACACAACATAAATACTGTAATCAAACCACATCTCCATTTTCTTCTCGATAAACTGAAGGGATTAAATTCCTTTCAAAGTAAATATTTTTTCTGCTTTTCAAGAATATTTTTTCACAGCTTTTTAAGTCTTTGAACAGTTCTTTCAAGAACCTTAACAAAACTTTACTCATTATCTTTAAGATTACATGTCAAACAACATTGAAGGAGACACATTGCTGTCTTACTCCTGCTCACAGTAATACTCCTACAATTTATACACCCAAAGAGCATATCAGTCTTTCTGTCTTTGAGGTGTAATCTGAGTTGCCTTTGTATTAAAATTCTCTAGTCATTTTTAAAGTAACGACTTTCTCCATTAAGTGGGAATGCATTCCTATTTCCTCAATAAACACGTTTACCATGTCAAGATCACTATTGAGAATGCAGTGCTCTTAGATATGTATATAGTTCAGTGGGCCCAGCTTAACAAATTCTTGCAAGAACTCTGTATAGCTGCCTTGTATGAAATATACTTTACCACTCTACTCATTTGTGTCATTCACTGATATTAGAATTAATTATAAATTTCAAATTACAAGAAAGAAACCCACAAATACATGAGCTTTAAAACCTGTCGAGTCCCACTTACAACATTCCTCTTTAATGATAATTTCAACCACCTTTAACTTAGTTCTTATTCTGTTGAGCGTGAACTTTGCACAATGTCTGGTGGTTTCTTCTGCCTTTGAAAACCGTGGCTTTCTCAAAATTTGTGTTGACTCCTTTTTTTTGAAGAGTTTTGGGGAATAAAAAACACTCTCCTCAGCACTTCCCTAACACATATTGTTTTGAATAAAAATAAAATGCAGTCAAATCACGCACCCCACTGACTTCAGCCAGATGTATACTGGGGTCTGAAAGAATTCTTCATCCCTCTGCACAGAAGTGGACAGATCTGTTCCTGGTGTGTTTGAATTTCTTCCACATTTATCTGAAATAGAAACCTAGATCAACTGTTCTGGGGTGCTGAAAGGAATGCCTAATGTTAACAAAGGTCACCGAGCTCAATTTAAGAGTACTAGAACAGGTATGAGACTCCAGAAGGAGAATAAATTAAATGACCAGATCATCCTTTCTGACCTCAAGCTCTATGACATTTTTCATGCACCTGGTTTGACTAGCATGTGAGAAGAAGAAGATAGTTCACCTTTCTGGTTAAAAAAAGGAAGAATGACAACCCTCCTTTTTTTTTTTATTTTTTTTATCTGTAGCCATCTACATTTTCAATTTGTTTCCTCATCTTGCTGTATTATCATGTCTGCACAGTTTCTGCTTGGATTTTGGCAGCCAATTTGGGGCTGCATTTCTTGACGTTATATAAAACTAACACTGTTATGTGGCTCTTCCAACAGGCAAAGCAGTCATGCAAAACAAGATGAATGGGATGTCAATTTTCCCTTTCATGGGATCTCCATTTAGTGACCCAGATTAGAACTGAGAGAACTTGTCACAGAGGCGAGACAGACCAGATATGGCTTTAAAAGGGGCTCCAAATCTCATATAGTTTTGAAGCTACTGCTAGAACACTGAATTTGTCATAAAAAGACTTGTCAGTTCAGAGTTCATTAAGGTAAAAGATGAGAGTGTTTTATCTGGACACTCTTGAGCTTTCCTATGGTAAGAGCAGGGAATAGTTACAGCCCTTGAAAGGAAAAAAAAAATGTGCTTTTGCAGTGTTTTCTTCCAGCTTTCCTTTGGATTGAATCTCTGTGGAATAGCTCCTCCTGGCATATAAGTATTTCTTTTCCTTGTTTGTCTTTTTTTGGCTTCTTTGTTAAACTTGGAGGTGTGTTTGCGATGTCAATTCAAAGTCCCTTGAGACTTGGCTGAGACTTGAGGTGAGGTGTTAAACTTCACAAGACTGAATTGGAACGCTTAAGGTGAGAGACAGGGTTTTAATCACTTGCACTGTGGCTGCCACACTAGAAACTTTCTGACCTCAGCTGAGTTTTCTTTTACTCAGAGTCCAAAATCAATAGAACTATTCATGACTGGAGAAATGACTTGTGTTTAACTTTGGCCCCAAAGTTGGGAAGCATCAAAAAGTGTATTTCTCAGATGTGCAGTTTACAAACTGTGATTCTGAAACTTCAAATTTTCCTATTTTGAATTCCATATTTTGTAAATAATTCAGAACTGCAGCACCATGCTTGACAGAACATCTAATCCTCCTGCTTCACAGTCATTTTTTCTTCACATCACAAAGGCTGGATCTTGTACTAAGTTTACTGATACACCTTGACATCCCTGGCAGATAAACAAAGTAGTATTAATGTTATTAGCAATGGTGTTATTAATAGTTCATTTTATAATAGTATATTGTTATTAAATTATTATTGTTATTGTTAATTACTATTATGTAAAAGTTCACTGGATTTGGGTGGATCAGCTATAGTCTTCTACAAATTTTATTTTAACTTATCGTAATGTTAAAACTAGCATAGTTTTATACATTGGTATAAAATATGACAATAAATATTAAATATATAAAATATAAAATTACATAGATGTTGGAAAATGAAGTAGTTCTAATTTACTAGGAAACATTTATTATTTTTTAATAGAGTCTTAGTTAGGACAGTCAATGTATTCTTCATAGTATCCTGTAAAACACATATAGATGTCAAAGCTATTTTGACAACTAGCTGGCTAAAAACATTTATTTTTCATATATGCACAGTAATCACTTATTTTTTCCTTATGCCATATATACACTTTGGTGCCGCCTGGTAAAATATTCAGTATGGTGTACAAATAAATTTCTTGGATTGTGCTGCACACAATTGTGTTTCAGTGACTCCAGGTGTACATGGCAGTGACACTTGGAGTCTTTCACTCATTATCTATGTACATGGATATCAATAGTTATGAAGTAGAAGGAAATGAACTATGACTAAAAATAACACCATATATCTACTGACGAACATTAGTCCTGCAACTGTGTGTCATCTTATGATTTAAAAGAACTGACTTATAGAGAGTAGTGTGATTGTTAGATCCTCCAAGTCTATTCGATGGTTTGTCTTTTTTAACCAGCAAAGTATATTGTAGATATATGTTAGTAAAGAAAAATTAAAACCAACTTCTTCAGCATTTTCAAGACCTAATAATGTGAAATAAAAGGATACACCTCTCATTATAAAGCAAGTCTATGGAACTTGTTGCTTTATAAGCTAGACTCAGTAGAGGAAAAGGAATAAGATGACACAGATACAATGCTGTGCATATCTGGTGTCAGAAAATAATTTTGCACAGAAAATTAATCCATGTCCAGCAATATTTCTTCAAGTAGCTATCAGTCAGAAACACCAAATACAACAGCTGATGATTTGAATTTGAGCCAGTATAACATGATTAAAGTGCAAGTGAAAAGTACTCCACTTATGTACGAACCATCAGCTGCACAAATATAAGATGGAAAACAACTGGCCAAATGGGGGTGATTTGGGAATTATAGAGGATTGTTGAGCGTGAGTCAACTGTGTCATGTCATTACAAAGAAAGCAAATATCCTACTGCTATGCATGGGCAGAGCATCCTCTGCAAAACACATGCAGTAATCCTTCTGCTTACTCAGCACTGTTTAAGCATGAATTCAAATGCTGTGGCCAGCCATGTGCCCAGCAAGTCAGAGGTAGCACAGCTGGAGAGGCAATCTGAAGTTCAGATATACAGAAAACAGATTATAACAGTAAAGAGAGTGAAACTTTAGGATGGATTTCCTAAGGATCTTGTAAATGCCCTGTCTCTGGAAGTATTTATGATCAGACTGAGGAAGCGTCAGTCAGAAGTGATGTAAAGTAGCAAATCCTGTTTGGGGCAGAGGGATGGATTAGATGACCTCTCGGAGTTTCTTCTAACAACATCTTCTATGACTAATCACTCCCTTAATATCCTGTTTTCCCAGATAGGTAAAGAAAATGGGTATATAATATCTCATTAGATCTGTAGTTAGACACAAAAAAAAAATGATTATTTCTTCAAAGAGCTTCAGTAAGACTCTTGAATGTGAAAGCTTTTATTTCATTCTGAATGAAAGCAAGCTTTGTTCTTCCTTTGATCTGAAAAGAAGTATACTTTCCAAAATAAGGTTTATCATGAGGCAAACTGAATTTTTCTCAAGTTGATTTAGTTTATTTTAGGTTTTGTTTGTGTGTTTGTTTTTACTTAATGTAAGTTATTTTATCTCTGAAGTACAGAAATCTACCCATAAGCTTCTGCCATGCCTTCTAGTGAACACCAAAAAAAGTTCACTTTGACAAAGTTTGCAGACATGTCCTTTGATTAGTCACAAAAGCTATGTAAGTACAATCTTGCAGGAAGATTTAGCGTGACTGATGGAAGTGCTTATCTACTTCATGCAATTTAGAAATCAATGGAAGCAGGACAAAGATCAAGATGGGCTTTCTGATCAGCTTTCCGTTATAATTTGGCACTCACACTTTGTTTATGTAGTAGCTGGAACTGTGAGGTAAAGACTTTTTTTTTTGTTTTCACAAAGTACAATCACAACTGGTTATTCAAAATATGATTTATATTCTGGTTTATACAGACATCACCATTGACTCCTTAACATTTTTTTTACTAATGTGAAGTTCCTGCAAGTGATTTTATTTTGAAGTCTTGTCCTTCATTGAATATTTGTTGAAGTTATGTCTATGGACACGAGAAAATATGATTACCTTTTTTTTTTTTTTGAGTGCTGGAAAAAATACTGTAAAAATCAATTTTAAGTGATCAGTTCTAACATGAAAGTCAATGGAGAGAGAACTTTAAAGTACCACATCCCTACAGCATGTTTCCAGGTCTGCTGCATGGCTTAGAAAGGTGTAAACATTAGTTAGAGAGAATCAAGAGTTTAAATCAAAACTGGATGTCTTTCTAAAAGATGTATTGTCCCTCAGGCAGAAGATGTGAACTTGATGCATGAATTATTGGTTCAGATTTTATGGCCTGTTACACAGGTGGTTGGAGTAGATAATTGTAATAGTTCTTTCTGTCCCTACAGTGTATGAATCTGAATTTAGTGTGAGCACATTTAAAGGCAGAGAATAACTCAATGAAAACAAACAATCTATAAATGAAAAAAAACCTCCGAAACGTAACACCAAGAAATACCCCTTAATTTTTTATTCGCTTTAAGACGGTAAAGCCTCCCAAAACTGTTACTCTCCATTTCCCCCATTCTCAACTTAAATCCTAGTCAAGTAAAACGATAACAATAGAAAAGTAAAGATATACAAGTCTGAGAGGTGGCTTTATACTTTTTGCTTTCTGCCCCACCACTGTAGCAATTTGCATGTTGGACGCAGTAGGATTTCTGAGATAAAATAAATGCAAGATGGAAATGGGAAACTATGTTTTCTGGATGAATGATATGGACTCAGTAATAGGAAAACAGGTAAGAAATTTGTGGGTGGTATATGAATCAAGAAATAATTTAGTAGGGTTTCCACCACTGCATTTGTTCTACTGTGCTAATGGTAATGGTAAAAATCTGCTGTAGTCATTAAAGCAGCACATATGAGTAGAGAGCACACAGAGAGCAGAAACACAGAGTAAGAAGTGGCCATTAAAGTCACAATTTGAAATATAACCTTACCTTTTAACAACAGAGGTGTTAACAACACAGCAGACTGCCCTCTCACCGTATTACTGTTTAAACAGTTCATTTAAAACAGTCCTCAGTTGGCATGCTTGGAAATGCCATCCTTTAGCAACACAAGAACATAGCATATAGAACTGGAAAAGCATTTAATGGTTATCTCTGTATTACTGGATATGGGAGTGCTTTTAAGCTAATGGTTCCAGGTACACTGCAGCTTTTTCCCTCTCTTTCAGATATGCCCCTTCTGTCCAACTTTTCATGCAAAGAAAACCTGTAGGTCTGCTTAAAAAAGACCTCAGAGTCCTTATTGATGTACCTTCTAGCAGCCCATGGAACATTTATTTCAAATCCCTCCTATTGTAAGCAACTATATCACACAATATCATCCAAAGTTAGGAAACTACAACTTAAATATAGGTTCTCATTCACATGTGCTCTAATGTTTCACAAAACATATGGGCAATAAGAGCCTTTATGTAATTTATGATCAGAAGTTACTAATTGACAGTGTATATCGTTTTATTCCATGGAAATTTATTCTTTGACTTCTTTCCACTTCCATTTTACTAGGTTAAAGTCTTCTCTGACACAATAGGTTTTTCAAAGCCTTGATCGTATTAGTAATCAGTCTGAACCCGTATTTATTGAACATGACCAGGCCTGTCTATAATATTCCAGACAGATCTTAGTACCTTGTAAAATACATTAAAGCATTACCCTCTCTGCTACAAACCCTATTCATGATAGTTGCAAGGATTGTACTTATTTTGGGGAGAGAGAAATCAAGTCATGTTGAACAATATTTTCCCCTGTTTTCATTTTCCACTTGCCTGAATACACTCCACACCTATTATGTATGCTAAAAACACTCTTATGAGGATCAGTACATGACTGGCTAGTTTGAGCAATTAATAGGAAAAAACGTAAAGGAAAATAAAGAGATCCTGTCGAATACAACATTGAAAATTACCATGGCTGAATTAAAAAATAATGTTTTGATGATACAAAAATATGACAGTAATATTTCTTTTTCTTTGACATTTCTGAAGGAAAATATTCTATGTGGTTGGAAGTCAAAATAAGATACGTGAATTTCAGTTATTTTATCTAATATATATACTAATCACATTCCAATAGTCTAATGTTATCTGAACAAAATATTTTGAAAGGCTACATCAGTGTTTTAAAAAAACCCATCATTTAAGCCCTTTGATTCTATAAAAAAGCCTTGAAGCATTGACTTTTATTCTGATGAGAAATTACGGTTTTTCAAAATGTAGGATTTTCTCATTAGATAGTAATTTCTGTTTTCTTACTAACTCTACTAATACCTAAGTAACAATTTTGAGGCTTGGTAAATTCCTCGTGATCAGAGCATCTAAGCATTGAGGGCTGGTTTAGCTCAGTGGGTTGAGCGTGGTGCTTGAAACACCAAAGGTCGCGGGTTCGATTCCCGTTCGGTTCTCACGTGTTGCCTGACCTAGTCGAGAGGTGGCGTCCCTGCCCACAACAGGGAGGTTGGATTAAAATGATCTCTAAGGTCCCTTCCAGCCCAGGCCATTCTATGATTCTATGATTTTCTAAGTAAAACAGATAGAAACTGTATGTACAAGATAATATACATATCATCATCTAACATGTTGTCTTAAATTACAACCATTAAGTCATAAAATCATAGAATGGTATGATTTGGAAAGGACCTTAAAGATCATCTAATTCCAAACCCCCTGCCATGGTTAGGAATACATTCCACTAGAATTGGTTGCTCGAAGCCCCAGCCAACCTGGTCATAAGCACTTCCAGGGAGGGGGCATGAACGACTCCTCCATGCAACCTGTGCCAGTGCCTCAGCATCCTCATGGTAAAGAGTTTCTTCCTAACATCTAATGTATGTCTATATTCTTTCAATTTCAAACTGTTACCCTCATCCTATCACCGCACTCTGTGATAAATAGTTCCTCCCCTTCTTTCCTGTAGGCCCCTTTAAGTACTGGAAAACTGCTGTAATGTCTTCCCGGACCCTTCTCTTCTCCATGCTGAAAAACCTCAACTTCCTCAGCCTGTCCTAATAGGATAGGTGTTCCAGCCCTCTGATCATCTTTGCGGTCCCCCTCTGGGCACACTGCAACAGGTCCATGTCCTTCTTATATTGGGAGACCCAGAGATGGACACAGTACTGCATGGGATCTCACCAGAGCAGAGTAATAAAGCAGAAACACTTACCTTGACTTGCTGCCCACACTTCTCTTGATGCAAACTGGGATGTGATTTACTTTCTGGGCTGCAAGTGCACCTTGCTGGCTCATATTCAGTTTTCAATCCACCAGTTCAACTCAGTGTATTTTAAAATATGGGATTCTGTACTCAAGGAATTCATGTGTGATTTAAATCAAATGCCACCAATTAACAGAATCACAGAATGTTCGGGGTTGGAAGGAACCTTGGAGGATCATCTAGTCCGACCTACCTGCCAGAGCAGGATCATCCACAGTAGGTCACACAGGAACGTGTTCAGGCAGGTTTTGAGTGTCTCCATTTAAAAAAAAAGGAAACTCCACAACCTCTCTGGGTAGCCTGTTCCAGTGCTCTGTCACCCTCACAGTGAAAAAGATTTCCTAATGTTTTTGTGAAACTTTCTATGCTCCAGCTTGCACCTGTTGCCACTTCTCCTATCATTGGACATCACCGAGAAGAGCCTGGCTCCATCCTCCTGACACGCACCTGTTACATATTTATAAACATTAATGAGGTCACTCCTCAGCCTCCTCTTCTCTAAAGTGACTCAGCTCCTTCAGCCTTTCCTCACAAGCAAGATATTCTACTCCTGCTGATATCCTGCTGATACACAGCAAGATATTCATCCTGCCATCCAGCAGAACTCCCAGGTCCCTTTCACCTGTGTTTCTAACAGGTCAGTCTCCAGATACATGGGGTTGTTCCTTCCCACTCCTCCCAGTTTTGTGTTATCAGCAAACTTGCTGACATTACACTCTGTTCCCTCATCCAGGTCATTGATGAATGTATTGAATAGTACTGGTCCCAGTACTGATCCAGGAGGGACTCTACTAGACACAGGGCTCCAACTGGACTCTGTCCCTCTGACCACAACTCTCTGACTTCTTCCCTTCAATCAATTAGCGACCCACCTCACTACTTGATCATCCAGACCACACTTCCTCAGTTTACCTATGAGGATGCTGTGGGAGACAGCGTCAAATGTTTTACTGAAATCAAGATAAACCACATCTACTGCACTGCCATCATCTATCCACCTGGTTATGTCTTCATAAAAGGCTATCAGGTTGGTCAAACATGACTTCCGCTTGGTAAAACCATGTTGACTGCTCCTAATGACCCTCTTATCCTTGACAGGCCTAGAGACAACATCGAGGACAAGTTGCTAAATCACCTTTTCAGGGATGAGGGTGAGGCTGACTGGTCTCTAGATACCCAGAACCTCCTTCCTGCTTCCTGTAGAAGGTCTCATCAACTTCCTTATCCTGATCAGGTGGTCTGTAATAGACACCCACTACAGTATCACCCATGCTAGCCTCCTCCTTAATTTTCACTCACAAACTGTCAACTTGCTCCTCGTCTGCCTCTGCGCAGAACTCAATACATTCCAGTTGCTCTCTCACGTAAAGAGCAACCTCCATCACTTCACCTTGTTGGCCTATCTTTCCTAAAAAAGACCTACCACATTCCACTCATGTGAGCCATGTCTCTGTAGTTGCCAACAGATCATAACCCCTTGATCACATACGGATTTCTAACTCCTGTTTGTTGTACATTCTGCGTGCATTCATGTAGAGGTACTTCAGCTGGGCTGTCGGCCATGTTGCCTCCTTGGTGGAACACCTCGTAATTTTCCTGAGGTGTTCTATGGATGTTTCCCCATCGCTCCTACTACCTCAGGAGCCCCTGGTTCATCTCTGTAGGACTTTAACTGTGCTGCCAAGTCCCCAGCTTGCCTCAGAGTGACTGGTTGAAGGCCATTAGTAGCACCCTGTCCCTCTAAGCCTGATGTGTCCTCCCACAGTTTGTCACAGACAAACCTGATATTGTTATCCCCCTCCCCTTTAATAACTAGTTTAAAGCCCTGTCGATAAGCCCTGAAATCTCTTGGGCAAAGACCCTCTTCACTTTTCGGTGACTCCCATTTGAGGCTAATAAGCCTGGTGTTGTGTAGGCCATCCCAATGTCAAAAAATCAGATTACCACATCCATTTTGGCAAGTTTTGGGACCACAACCTTCTTCTGCGTGCTAGAGATCATAGCTGGGCTCCTACCAAAAGGGCGATGACCAATTATGAGACTCACCTGTCAACTGACAGAGCTTCAGTTCTTCCCCACGTTCTTGACCCTTCCTGCACTTTGCTACACCACATGCAGGCTTAAGCAAACACGTTCTTTGCTTGCTCTGTGCTGTGTACGCAGTGACTAACCTCTGCCCTCCCTGAGGATTTTTATTAAGGATGTGGGTAGGGTCGCCATTGCCCTGGCAACATCCAGGTCTCCTTAGTGTCTCTGATGAGAGCTGCCGCTGCCCTAACACCTCCCTGCCTCGGGAAAATCTCGGGAACTTCCCTGTACACCAAGATCTACTGCTCCAGTTTTTGCCAGCAGGCTCTGAAGCAGCTCCTCTCAGCTACCGACGTCAGTGACAATTAACAGCCTTTTAAATCTCCCACTGTTGCCTCAGCAATGCCCAGGTCTCCTTAGTATTCTATTTCTGTGACTTATTACTGACCTACTGACTAAATAATCTGCTTCCACTCAACACATAAACTATTGTCCTTTTTTTTTTTTATAACGTACACCCATGATCTTCTTCTGAGTAATGTACTTTAGGACAGAAATCCAGGAAAGAGTCCTGGAGTGATCTTTTATCTGATTTTCACAGTATGGAAATAACAACGGAAAGATGTCTTGTCACATAAGCATTTCCAAGCATATTTTAGAGGTGTGTTTTTTGCCACAATCAACAGGTTTGAAATCTTCAGTCCCATAATTTTGAGGAGTAATTTTCCTCAAAAGACACAGAACTATTATGACTACACAGAAAAATGTTGTGACATAGTATAAACCACAGTCTTCCTGAATTAGGAATAGACCTCAAAAGCAGAATTTTGCAAGTATGGAAAGGAGTTCATACGTCTACGTAGCACCATGATGATAATAGAAATGTTCTTATAGCAGTGCAAGCCAAGTTGCATTGGTGATAAACAGAAAGCAGTCACATGAATATGATTCAGCAGCTGTGCCACACAGAAGATCTGAACTGTACAGAGGATTTAATCTTATATTCCCATGTATTATTACTCTCCTTGGGCTTTAAACAGGGCATAATATTTTGTTCCCAAGAGCTTTGAAAGTTGTACCTTCTCATATCTAATCCAAGAAGGCTATTAGGTCTCAATTTGGCTTATAGCTTAGATGTGTGTTCAAGAAAATGAGTGATGGAAAGACAAAGGAAGAAGATTCCCGATAAAGCGGCTCTTTCATAAAAATCTCTCTCCAAAGATCAGAGACCTTCATGGATTTTCTGTTATTTTCAGCAGGGTTCAGAGCAGATGTCAAATGAATCAAAATCATAAGGAGAAAAAGCTTCATAATGCTGTTTCCATGGGGTTTTTTTGTGTTTTTTTGGCAAAGCCATATCCATCACATATGACATTTTGTGTCACTGCATGGTTGCGTGAAGGCAAGCCACATCCAAACTAAAGACTTCATGAAGCAATGATCAATCACCCAAGACATTTGGGGTTTGATATTCAGATAAATCTGGACACTCAGAATGGCTAAAGTAGCATGAGAAATGATTTTCTTGCATTATTTCTGTACTCTGTGTTTTTCATGCATGATAAGATTTGGATTTTTTCCAGACCATTTACCCAGACCTACTTTCTAACTGTGTACTTTTAATACCCCTGAAATGAGTTTTTCTTGTGATCTCACAGAGAAAGTGAAACTGCAGTGGAAAAGTGAACAACACTGTCAGCAGGTAATTCAATAATTGCATATGGAAAACACCACTGTAAGAAAACTTAAATGATAAAGCCATTAATTAAAAATAAATTGTACTCTCTAAGTTTACATTAATGTTATGTGGAGAGAGCAAGCAGGAACATTCCAAGAACACTTAACTTTCTCGTTGATTAACAAAACTGAATGCATTACTATTCAGCATGTTTTCAAAAGCAGAATTTTTTTACCCTTTTATACATGGCTTTGAAGCCCTTTTTTTTCCTTGTCTATGCCAAAACCAAACATGAAAATTTCTCTTAATGTAATAATTCATTTTTTATTATTGAAATCACTGAATTTGGATCAATTACTCTCTTTTGTAAAACCCGGAAAACACAGATTGGAAGGTATTATACACTATATTAGGTATTATTATATGTTACTGTTTCTTCACCAATCCTCTGGTGAAGTTTCCTTTTCTTTCAGTTGGAGGACCGTCCCCACAACCTTCTCTTCATCAGACGGCATAAGCCCCTGTCCCTTGATGTCTCCTCACGGACCTAGTACTCCAGTCTCTACCACTGTGTCGACCCTCTACCAAACTCATTATTGTTTATGAACGTCTTTCTCTTCATACACTCAGGAAAAAAAAACACCAAAAAATCACAACTGTTTGTACACAAGCCACCTTACCATAGATTAAACATTTAACTTCTGCTTAACAATTCCTTTCTGCAAGGCTGACAGTCAGGTTTAGTTTACGAATGAGTGTTATGTTATTACATACAGACAGATAAATGTTTGAGAAAATGATTGCTTACAGAAGATATAAGCTTTCACAGCAGGTTTAACAAGATCTCCATAAAGGAGCCTCAGTGCACTCCAAGAAATCAGTTGTATTGTCTCTGCAATGGTTCTCCTGGGCCATCACCCATGGAAATGGAGATCCACTAGAACACTGTCGCCTCACCTGGATAAAGCAGAGATGGTGCAACTAAAAACTGACGTCAAATGTTAACTGATAACCTTCTCTCTTGTCAGTTAAGAAGATCAACTCATTTTCACGATCTTGTGTATTTACGTTTCCATAGGTATTTGAGGATGATGAAATGCAAGGCTTAATGCACAGACTAAGAATCTGATTTTAACAAGGAAGGTTTTAACTTAAAGGCAACTGAAATGAGTACATTTGTAGACAAGATAATTTGGGTTAATAATGTAGTGAACAGACTGGGACAAACGCCTCCTGATGGTAATTTAGTATACTTCTGAACAAGAAATTATTTTTTTTCTTATTTTTTCAAAAATCACATTTATTAATTTTCAAAAGTGTTGTTCTTTGCATGGGAATTCTTCTTACATTTAGAATCCAAAAGGAAAGCTAGGAAAACAAAAATGTCTCTATAAAACTGGCCTAAATAATCATAATAAATAAGTGAAATATTAGGTAGTATGTGAAGGAAAATCCATTCCTGATTTAGCATTCGGAGATACATACTATTATTACTCTTAGTAATTATGATGAAAAATATGATTATGTGTTGTAGTTTATATTAGAAATAATCTCACTCCCAAAATTAATGCTTAATGAATAAGTAATTTTAAAACAAGAAAATGTAGGAACTAAAAAACTAGAGCAAAACACTATTTATGGAACAGAATCCAGGAAAAAATGAAATACTAGTAAAATTTACAGTGACATCTTATCTCGAAAGAAATAATAACAGAATAAAACAAAGCGCATCTCAGGCATTAATGGATGAAATCAATGATTTATCTGAGTTGTTGGGACTGATTTTAAGTGCTGTAAACTCTTCATCTGGTAACACTATGGACATAGTGTTACGCAGCCTCCATTTGCTCTCTGCACCATCCCTCAATTTCAGGCTTTTTATATTCAACACCTTCTTGACCGTTTTGAGAGAAAAACTTTCAACTAGCCCAGCAGTCACAGATTTTCTGAGTTTTTTTTCTTCTCCACCTTACAAGGCTATAATTGTTGTTTCCCAGAACACTTCACTCCTGTCCATCATAATGAAAGATGAGCTGCCACCAGGCACTGCTCACCTAGTAATAAGCAGGAGCAAAGTATTTGACATTATATAAGCATCCAGGGCAGTCATCTTGATACTGACTGAGGAGTCTGCTGTTGAAGACGACATATGGAAGAGACAACTAGATAATGAGGATTATGAATAACTAAATCCATACAGAAATCAGCTAGAATCTGTGGTTGGGTGAGCCACAAGTGTTGTTCGTGAGGGAAGAAGGAAAAAAAAGAAAAAATATTTCTATGGTGTGGTTACTTAGGTACTTAACAACCGTGTTGAGAAGCACGGTATTTTTGACCAGTCAAACAGATTTTTAGATGAAAGAGATAATACAACAGAAAAGACAAATCAGATAAAGAATCTGAATTACTGTTTTGAGTAAGATGTGAATGGCATCAGTTGTACTCTCCCTGTCAACTATACACAGAGGCAAGACAATTAGCTTAGATACACACCTAACTTAAAATGGCTACTGTTATTGAGATTATTCTCTTGTCAATACAGATGTCAAAATGACCAGATCAAATTCTAAGTAATGGACAAACATATTAAATCTACAAGTCAACTTCATCATGTACAGACTGAAAGAGGAGAAATTCTTCTCTTAAAATCATCATTTCAATTTTTCTTTAGTTCTGCCTTTTAATTGCCCTTCCTCTAAGTATTGATTTCAGATAAGTACTGTAATGTCTGAGAAACACCAAGGTTTAGGTTTTATATAATGTTGGTACTCTGTCATCTGCATAGAACTGGCCCTTCTTCTCTTGTTAGACATTACATCTCTCAGAAGCTTCACAGAGCAATTGACTAGAGACAGAATTTTAGGGACTGTGAAGGTTTTGAATTGGAGATGAAAACAATAAAAGTCTAGATTGCTCCTTAAACTCTGAATTCAGTAACAGAAGAAACAAAAGAAAATAAGTTCACCCACAGCTTATGAGTATTGCTTTTGTAGAATGTATGACTTAGACTGCCTCAGATTCTGTGTGCCAGTTGACAACTGTCAGAACCAAAAGCTAAGATTTTTTTTTTAGTGTTTTATATCTTATAGTACAGAAAGAAACTTTAAGTTGAGAGAGAGTCACTAAGACTTGATTAAAATTAATTTCTTGTCTTTAAAATGATCAGTTTATATGCATTTTGATTAAATTTCGTGAACATTAATTGAATTAAATTTAATTTAATATATTATTGTATATATCATGAGAATAAGATGATAAGGACACAATTTTTCAATACAAGAGGTTAAAAATCAAAACTATTATTTAAAATATAAAAAAAAAAAGAAAAAAAATCATATCTGATTGGTGATGATAAGGAGACAGTCTGTCTTATTTTGGGCAAAAGTGCTAGTAGTCAGCTAAAAAGTTACCCTGAAAGACAATGAAATTCCAAATAAGTAAGGATGAAAGCAAATAATGTGTTTTATGACATTAAAATATTTATTTATTATTTATTTTGTATAAAGTGTCTATCACTGTATTGGTAAAGATTCTTTGGAATGACTCTGACAGCTCGTTTGTATTCTGTATTTATGTCTTTACTTAGAGGACAAGTTTTGACAAATGCATTTGCCCACTTACCAATGATGAGAAGAAACTTGTCTTGGCAATTTGGGATTTACACATCAGTTGCTGCAAGATTTAAAAGTTTTATTTAAAACTTAGCCAACCACACACATGTATGTAAGAAAGCAGTGAAAGAAATCTCCTACTTTTATGTTTCTGACAAAACTATTCTGTATGTTGCCAGAGTAGTATGAAAAAAACCCACAAACTCTTTTATCATAATTTTTTCTTGATGAGTACAGAATAACATGGGTTCATTGTAAAGACATAGAAGAGGACTCCACTTGACTGAATTGTTCAGCCTGGAGAAGAGAAGGCACTGGGGAGATCTTATAGCAGCCTTCCAGTACCTGAAGGGGGCTTACAAGGGTGTGTAGCAACAGGCTGAAGGGCAATGGTTTTAAATTGGAGGAGGGTAGATTTCAATTAGGCATCAGGAAGAGATTCTTTACTATGAAGGTGATGAGACACCAGAACAGGTTTCTTAGGGAAGTCATGAATGTTCCCTCCTCAGAAGTGTTCAAGGCCATGTTGGATGGGGCTTTGAGAAATCTGATCTAGTGGTAGGTGTCTCTGCCCATCACAGATGGCTTGTAACTAAATGATCTTTAAGGACCCTTCCAGCTCAAACCATTCTATGATTTTATGATATGATACAAACCAACCTGTTGTCACTGTGTTGTTTCCAGATGTGATTTGGAAAGTTCTGAATCGATGTCTTACTGACTCTACTTGTCTGCACTGCAACCCACCATGAACTGCAGATATGCTCTCTAGAGGCTTTTTATTTCTTATTTTCCTATGAGTAAACCTCACTCTTTCCCAGCGTGTACAGATGGTGTGGAATTTTAATTTTTTGGCGTTGATGAACAAAATATTAAAAGGATATAAAGAAAACCAAGATGCAGAAGATGTCTTCTACTTCCCAGAAATAATAATAAAAGTTGTGATCATGGTGGTCAAAAGAAAAAGGAAAATGGGAGTACCACTCACATATATCGTGGAAGCAGATTAAAGAGCTTCTTTCCACCTGGGGGCTGAAAGACAGAAACTGAGTTTTTATGAGTGAAAGCAAAAGG
This sequence comes from Trogon surrucura, assembly GCA_020746105.1. NCBI lineage: Eukaryota > Metazoa > Chordata > Aves > Trogoniformes > Trogonidae > Trogon > Trogon surrucura. The sequence continues at coordinate 38,818,825 of CM036617.1, forward strand.
AATAATGTGTCAGGGATACTTGGTAGAGTCTGACCATACCAGACTTAGGAATTTTTCTAAATTTTTGGTACTTGAGTACTATCCAGACACATCTCAGTTTCATATTGGAGATTTAAGCATCAGGTTTCACATATTTGCTGTCATCCACTTATTTCTGTAAAGAAAAAATCTAGCCAAGTGCATGGGTTGGTAGGCAGTAAACACTTCCAAAGGTCTCTGGTATGCCGAGGTAAACCCAGAGGTCTGTCTGGAAAGTAGAGCTTCTAGAAAAGAAGTAACTCCTTATGGTGTTGGACTAATTAGAACTGTCTTGACTCCATACTATTTCCACCATCTGCTTCCTGAATGCTTGATTATGCCTTAAGGAAACATTACCCTCTGGATCACTTGTTAGTCTTAAGCAAAGTAGACTCCTTATATCTTCCTCTTGACCATCTGGCACTCTTTCCCATTTTCCTAGCAGGGTCACAAGACAAATTCATCAGTCTTTACCTTTTCCTGCCCATGTAAACTGCCCTGTTATCATGAGTAGCTTACTACTGAGATCTGCTAATTGCCTTTATACTGTCCTGAGATAGGACCCTGATTTAGAGAAATCATTTCCCAGCAATACCCGGAAATCATGGAGAATATTGACCTAATGCCTGGCAATCTCTGTCAAATATAGCTCACAGTCAATACAGCTTTACTACTTTACCCAGAAGGCTGAGCCAAGACACTGTCAAGGAGCAGTCAGTCATGCTTGTCCACATGAAACATCTGAAACAATTCATTTTTTTTTAGTGGGAGAAGATAGAGGGAAGCATGTGACATTTGAGCATGTCATTCTTTTTCCTATAACATGGCAGACAGATGCGTGAATGTTTGCCTTAAACATTTCTTGGCATATGAAGAAGAAGAAGAAGAAGAAGAACAACAACAACGATAACAACAACAAGAGAAGAAACATGTAGACAGAGATGAAGACAAGAAGAAGGAGAAGTGCAGGAGGAGAAATAAAGATGACAGTATCCTTGAACCAATGCTAGAACCTGGACCAGGGATCTCTGTCTCTCTTTTTCTCCCTTTCTTCCCCCACCTCCCTCTTTCTCTTTCTTTCCCTTTCCCCTTTTTCACTAAGTAATGCAAGGTCCATCATACTGTTTGCTTGTTTTATGCTTAGTTTCTATCTTGTAATCCTTAAGTGTAATATGCCTCTTATAAGTTGTTATATGTCCTTTTTCCTTGTTACCATTAACACACAGCTTGCTGTAGTTTGTTGTATAGCTAGTCTTTTCCTGGTTATTAAGTCATAGTATATTGCCTGCCTAATGTGTCTTGTAACTAAAACGCATTATTTTGACTCCAATCTATAAACTGTGAAAAATTAATAAATGTTTGTGTATGGACCTTCAGACTTGTCTCATTGTTGTGTACTCCATTGGGAAATTATGAATCTAAGTCACTTGTCCCCCTCTCCTGATTGGGACATGACACATAGAAATAGAATGAGGGATATAAAATGAAATTTAAAAAAAAAAAATAGGAAAGATTTTTTTAAAAAAAAGAAATCAGAGAAGGGGAAAATGGGACAAGTAATCTAAAATGGAAAAAAAAAAGAGGAAACTATAAATTTTCAATAAACTTGTTTATTTTCATCCTACATTTATATAGGACTTTTTCTAAGATAATATTTGCCCAAACCAGTACAAACTTCTCAAACATTTCAATTTTTAGAAAGAGAAATTCTCATCCCAAAAAAATGCAGAGAATTCTTTCAACCAGTTTTTATAAAATCGTAAGCACATAAACCTCTAACACAACTACAGAAAATTTGGAAGTAGGGAGATGGTAATTTACGGCTGAAAATGTCTGTACATTTTAATGTAGATGGCATAATTATGGATATGGCAAAGGCAAAGATCTAATACCTTCCAGTAACTTGTTCTTTGGATGAATGAAACAGCTCAATTTCAAACTGAATTGTCCGCAATCAGTATGGATAAGCCAACAGCAACATCAAAACATTTCCCATTATACTTAGGAGCACTCCAGCTGGGATATCTCTATACCACTGCTTTATTAAATGATGCAATCATATGACAAGCAGAAATAGACATTGACTGAATGTATTGGTTTTAGAACAAATATGGTACATGAAAAATTTAAACGAAAAATGGAAAGTAAAATGTGGAAGAAAATGAAGATAACTACTTAACAAGACCAAGAGAATTGGAAAGAACACACAACTTTGGCAAAGTGGTCTCTGAAATAAAAAAAAAAAAAATGTTTATAGTTTCTTGCACATTCAGTCTACTGAATAGAAAATCCTTAAGATCTGAGACAAACTGAAGAACTGCTGGTAATAACCAGAGAACTTGAATAGTAACAAATTCAGCCCAAAGGAATAAACTATTACCTGAATGATTTACAGGCATGATCTGAATGACAAATATATATAAAATAAAGATTCAGGAGAAAAACAAAAAAGAGAAGAAAAAGTTGCTTTTGATAAGGAGATGGACTACTGCATGGCATAGTTACCCAGCATTTGAGAAAACAATGGCTTGTGTGGGAAAAGCATATCATTTTTCTGAAGTGACAGACACAGAGTAATTATTACTAATCATTCTACGCCATAAGTCTCTTTTAAATAAATATTAATCGTAGAGATCTCAAAGCCCAGAATTAAAAATTGTCTGTGCAATGTAAATGAAAGCTGGTGAACAAGGGAGCAGAAATAAAGAAATTTTTTTCCACTTCATGCAAATAAATAAGTACATTTTCTTGCTTCTTCCTCTCTCTTTTTTTTAAAAAAAAAAGAGTTAACACATTCTAAGATAAATCACATAAACAGATAAATAGACTCAGGAGCATCAATAGCTGTTAAAGCGAAGAGGAAGAGAATCATACAGTGAGGTATACAATATCAGATTTTATCCATGTGGTGTAAAAAGTCCACTAGATGAGAAATGCTTATCTGTGACTTCAAGGAAAGATAAAAACACACAAGAAACCAAAAAAAAAATCCCACAAGTCAACAAACCCATAAAATATCCCAACCACTCCCAACTACTATTGAAGTGTTAGTTCAGGAAAATAATTGTCTTTTTCAAGGAGATGTTGAGCAGAAAGACAGGACTGCACACAGATAAAATACTACCTCCCATATTACAAAAACATAGAATACTGTATCTCAGTAGATCACAGACAGAAGAAAAGCTACTGTAACACAGAGGAAAAAAATCCCAAGCAAAATGAACAATACTAAACACAAAAAAAAAAAAAGAAAAAAAACACTATCAAAAAAAAAAAAGGAAACACTGAGATATATTTATACTACCCAGTATTCGTGGCAAATACAAGATACGAACAGGCATTTATTTCATGCAGATATACTGATGCATAGCAACAATTTATGTTACATTCCATATATTTTATGTAGAACCAATATTTCCCTTTATAAATGTGCTCTTAAAAGTTCTAATTAAGTATGATTTTGAAAGACTTAAGATCTAAAAGTTACAACCAATGTGATTTTGGGAGATAATGATTAAAGAGGTAGTTGCTGCATAAGATTTTTATTTTAAGTGCCATTCTGGTTTTTTAAAGGGTGTTTGAAAGCAAAAGCGATCTATAAAAATACTTGAACTCCTATACATTCAGTTCCTTGTAACTGAGCATAGTTAAGTATTATTTGTCACCTAAAATTACTGGTCCTTGAGCCTGTATTCTCCTAATTCTGTCCTAAGAAAGTTCTTAGAACTAAAGATGCACAGAAACTAATCTCTATCAGGCAACCATTTTTAGACATGGAAAGCTCAGATGCTGACTTTATTAGGTGTTATTGTTGCTGAAATGAACCTTTGAGAAATTTGACTGAACGAGGCGGCACTTCAGGAGACTAAAATGTATGAGGCAGCATTTCAGAATTTTGGCTGAATGAGTCTGCAAATGTGTCCTCCCTCATTTTCACTCAGCAGGATAAACAAAAGCTGAGATCACTACCAGCTGCACATTCAGTCAGGCTAGCAAGAACCTTAGAAACACAGAAAGCACAAATGCATTTCCTATGCAGGTAGGATATTTGCTGCGGTAGAGCTGTAAAAAAACCTGCAGCTTTAATTTGGAAACACATACATTTTCAAACATACATCTGCAGAGCTCATTTTTTAGCGTAGTTTTTGCAGAAGCCCAAGCTTTGACTTTATTATTTGAAATCTGAAGATAAAACAGCAGGCAAAACTAGAAAGATAGGAACTGAGATAACAAGATTAGGACTTGAAAATAGTACTCAAGCCTGTCAAGGACAAAAATTCAGTAGATTATTTGTCTAGACAATGACTTTATAATGTAAAAAATAAACTTTCTGGAGCAGTGAATATATCAGATACAGTGCCAATTACAATTAAAACTCAGTGTATTTGTGAGACTTACTTGCCTGGCACGGTTGTGACCAGTGGTAGAGCTTTTAGCAAGCTGTAATTTTCTTCCATTACCTTTCTTTGGGACCCAGAGTCTCTGACGGCTCTCTTCTTAACCTATTGTACTTCAGTTTCTGAGTGTTGTATTTACTTGCAGGGGTTTCCACTAGTGTACCCTAAACAAACTGTTCAAAAAGACCTGTAGCTTGTCAAAGTCATATATCTCATGTTAGGCAGCTCATTAATTACTCAAAACCTTAATGACTAAACCAGACTAATAACCTTCTATTTCTGAACTATCTAAAGGCTTCCTTTAAAGTTTTCATGCTACCACCCACTGTCACCCAGAATCAGAAGTCTCCTTTGATGCTCTCCCTCCCCTTCTTCTACAAGTTCCATATCATAACCAAACCTGTTCATGACCTGTTCTACATTTTAAAAATTTCCACCCCCTCATATGTCTGTAGTTTTCTTCTGAAATCTGTCGACCAGAACAACTCCTCTGTATCAGGCTTAAGAAAATACGTCTTATAAGGTACCTCTGACATTAATATACGCAGTTTATGTTTTATGTATAAACACATTTGTATATACGTATGTATACATCTATATATGCACAAATGAATATATCAATAGAAGAACGCAAACAATATTGAAGAAAGAGTAGACAATTTGTTCCACAAGTAAACGTCATGTGTAAATAACTTAAAAGAGCTATGAAATGGTTATAAATTTGACCACACATCTCTCCCTTTTACCTGATTAATCCACCTAATCTTAAAATTAAGTTTTCTTCATTCTTGCACTATCATTTAACCTTCTATTCACTCTATTTAGTAAAGCCTTCTAGTATAGAGACTAGGCCTTTTTCATCTAGAAAACTTGCAACTGTTACAGGCTAAAAGATACAGCTGAACTTGAAGTATTTATTGGAAATTCACTCTAATAAAAAGAAAAAAGTAGTACAACAGAAAAAGAGTAGTACGTCTACTCTCAAGCTAGTTCTTAAGGTAAAATGGAATGAAGACTCTGGAAACTATTGTGGAGTTGAGATTGTTGTGGAATTGTTTATTCACTTCTAATCTCCAATTGTTGAACCTTTCCCACAAAAACAATGATTTTTTTTCCTATTTTTTAAACTGTCTGCAGGTTCTTATACCAAAGCACAGTTTTCTAAACTCCAGCTTCATGGTTTTTATTTTTGTCAACGTTCAGTTGCCTTCAATTTTCTTCCAAAAAATCAGCTTCTCTAAGACAAATACGGAAGACATTTTAGGTGAATCAGTTAAATTAGACAGCCATTGTGTTTCTAAATGCAATTCATAGGGGAGCACTAGCTACAATTTTAGTAGCATTCAGAGGTAATCAGAAATTAAGTACCACCAAACAGTATAATTATCTATTAAAAACCCAAAATCTTTCAAATGTCTGAAATCCTCTCTTCTGCTTAAAAGACATTAAATTAATAATACCAGCTGGTTTGGAAATAGCCCTGTTGATATTTGTATGATGTCCCATTATTGTGAAGGGAGTCTGGCTTCCTACCAGATCCTGACGCAGCCACAAGCTGTTTCAAGTACTAGCTAATATTGAAACGTCAATCAAAATATGTTTCCTCTATCACCACTGTGATGTTTTGCAAAGTGTGAGAACTAGATGCCGCACTTGCATCTGCTCTGGCACGAGGTGGTGTGTCACCCATGTGCAGAGCCACATCCTTTGGAGTACAGTACCCATGGGCATGCTAACATCAGGAGCGTTCTTTGGAAACTAACTTTCCACTGGGTAATTTGGAATCTTATCAAAAGCCCATTTAAGTCAAAGGAAATATTCCCATTGATCTCAGAGGGCTTTGATCAGATTCGTGGTGATCATGCACTTCAGCAGTCTTTTAGTGCTCTTGCAACACACACCGCCAAATGAATACGCTTATCTTTTGAGCAAAAATATCGTGAAAGTCGGCACAGTCTAGCTAAGCAGAGCATGAATTCCGAAAGTGACTTAGCAAATGTCGTTGGCTCTTGAAAGCTTTTTTAATTGTCAAAGTTCAACTTTTAGGCAACTAGGAATATTCACAATCACCTTTGTTGGCTGCTGTTGATGTCTTAAGTCTATCATGTCCAGTGTTTCTGCTGGTGAGGTCCTGAGGTCCCCAGGGCACGTACATTATTGCAGTGGCATAAAGTTGTGAATCAAAGCCATTTTCTGTTGCCAGGGTGTTTTTTTTCTGGTTTATACCTAACGCCTACTGATGTTGATGAAATGGATGTTTTCTACTGAGCACAGAGACAGGTTTTTATGTGTGTTCATATCATGGCTAATCCTTCCCCATGCTTTTCTGCACAAGATCAGTACGCTTCATGTGTTCAAATCAAGAGTGAAAGATGTTATCTACTGAAGAGCTTTCATGTATGAACCTTAACACTGTCACTGTTCTGTCATTTAAGCAGAGAAAGACTTAAATGTTCCCTACTCTTCTGTGAGGTTTTAATTTAGTTCCAATTATTGGATTATCATGAAGAATGAGCAGGGGTACACTTTTCCTGGCCATGCTTTGCAGAGGAAATACTGTTCATCTCCTGGACATCCCAAGGGGGTTTACCCCCCAGGGGAATGCTGTTTACTTGAGGGAATCCTCTCTCCCTCACAAGTATTTCAAGAAGAGTCTATCTCAGATTGCTGATCTCTGTGAATATCTTTATAAAGGAGAAATGACGTGTGTGGGAAGTTATGAATTTGGCAGTAAGGTGTAAGGAAATTGCTGCAGCAGATGTTAGTGCTGTGGGTTTACGCTGTGTTTACCTTTGGGCTTGCCACAGCTCCTGCACCTTTAAAGTTCCACTCTTTGGGAAAGTTCCTTTACATTAAATTCAAGGTCTGCAAAGGTTAGAGTTATATGACCCGTTGCAGACCCAGAAGAGATGTTTGGTCTTCTAACGCGTGTGTTTAACATTGCTTTTATAACTGAAATTATTTCAGAATTGCATTGATACCAGACTTCTCTGGAAACAGAAGTGGGAATTCATGCCTCTAGCTGGAGCAGTCTTTAATCTTTTTTTAATGAAGTGACCTAGTAAGGAAGATCTAAATGAACACTAGGAAGTTGCTGGTAAGATATAATACCACTCCTACTGAAGCATTTTGCAAGGTAATGTCCAGAGATTCAGTAATTTAGTTATATTGCTGAGGTACCTTAAGTGGAAAGAAATTCATATTTTTTATATCTATGGTTCTGAAACAGAATTTGTATATTTTTTTTCAAGGTTTCATGTCTATAACTAGCTACTGACTTCATATTTAGAAACTGAAAAATGTAACTTGGCTTTCAGACCAAAAGTCAGCGGCAGTGTATACAACTCAAAAAATCAAATAAGTAACACATCATGTTTGAATATGAACAGAGTGCTTAGGAATGTATATACTCAGAGTTAAACAGTTGTCATAACAATAGAGAAAACTGTGGGGCAAAGTAAGTGATGGGTGTTTGTCTCATTATCACAAATAAAGCCTTAATTTCTACAATAGATCATTACTCACATCATGTAGTTAGTCATGGACACAGTCCCCTACAATCCTTGCATCTTTTTTTTTTGGTCTTGTATTCAGATGAAGGAGAATCATTTTGAAAGCATCAAAGTGACTTTGGAACCTTAAGGAGACACTTCAAAAGCAGTTCATGTATTTCGAGTTTCTAAGGTCCCTAAAGTGATGGACAAACATCACACAGAAATTTTAGAAGTGCTCGGACCCAACCAAGAAACCCGAGAGTAACAGGGTAACTGACTACAACATTATATTGGGAAATATTTCTAGAGCCCTAATTCACTCTGGTGATTTTTAAAGTCTTGCTTGTAGGGTTTTTTTTCCTCCAAATTTAATGTTGTGTCTGTGTGAGGAACTCTGAAGAGCTTGGTTTTTTGGGAAATGACTCTTACTTCAAAGATTTATGATTGGTGAAAGTTTTGACAAGGGATGTGCTTAGGAGGAAAAAAGCTTTGAAAAGCGCCATAGGTACAGAAAAATGTCACAACTTTAAAGAAGACATGATTCTGAGAACTAACTTTAGAATTATCTGTTGCAATGGAAAAGATCTTTGCTTCTGCTTTACCAGATCACTGTTTATTCTTCCATGCTTTTATACACAGGTATTTTGTCTTCAGCTTTCTTTGTGTTTTGACTTGTTTCCTCTGTGTTTTGATTTTTCTGTACTATTTTTTTTTGTTTTTTTTCTTCCCCAAATATCATGGGCTGACATCTTGGAGACTTCTACACAAATCTTAGCCCCTCCCTTGAGGTGTTCAAAGCCAGGTTGGATGAGGCCTTGAGTAACCCGGTCTAGTTGAGAGGCGTCCCTGTCCATGACAGGGAGGTTGGATTAGATGATCTCTAAGGTCCCTTCCAACCTAGGTCATTCTATAATTCTATGAAATACATGATAGGGTCAGAAGCCTGGTGTAAGGATAGTGGAGGGCTACCCACGGGTCTTTTACAGTGGAAACAAAGGGATAGACAGATGTGTCAATGTTTCCGTAGTGCATAAATAACGGTGCTTTGTCACTGGTAAACAAGAGCAGGTGTATCCCAGACTGGTAATACTATACTCCCTTCTTCCCTGTTTCATAAAGGAAGGAAAATAGGTCCTTGTGCCAATAGAAGCACATTTGTACAAACCCCATGAGTCACTGTGCACCACTGGAAAATCTGCAGATATAATTTCTGAGTATTCCAACACCATGCATTTTCACTTCATGTGTTTGGGACCGGCTGAGCTCTGAGGCTTTTGTTGTCTATTTGGAGGGAGGAGCTGTATTGATACTGTGACAATAGAAAGTGATATAACATTTGTTTGAGTGACTAAGACTTATCTGCACTCAGTCTGATGTAGGAATTTGCTGTCCACTTTACAAACAACATTTCATCCACAACTCTTGTATTGAATTTGTGGAAAGAAATTGTGTGTGTTCAGTTCTGATAATCATTGAGAACAACTCTGGCCTTTCCTGCCACTGCTTCTGTAAAGAGAGTAACTAATAGTCAGGCATGTTCCTATAAAAATCCCTTTGTTCCAGCACAGAAAACTTTATTCCATAAAAATGGACTTGACGCTCTGTTACAACTGATGAGACATAGCAGTATATTCATTAGTCACGGAGTCTAACCCACAGTCACAAAACAAAATAGAAATCATTTTATCTCCCAAGTGGTCAAATGCTATTCAGCATTAGTCTGCGTTATTTATCTGTCTATCTGGAATTGTGTCATTCTTTACTGCTACAGCTCAGTGAGTTTGTGAGAGGACGATATGTGTCTTTAAAAATTCCAATAATGGATCATGCAGTGGAGTATGAGGGTGTCCTAGGGGAGCAAGAATCTATATGTAGGATTATTCTTTTTGTAGGAAAAAATACTGCAACTCATCTAGAAAATTGGCAGCTAATTTTGCTGCCATCCACATCTGCAATCATTTTAGGCTATATCTATTCCTTTTTCAGATTAGTACATTCAGCATCAATGAATACTAAGAAGACAATGACGTATCACAGTGAAATCCAGGGCTGAGGTAGCAGCACTTTATTTTTCCAAGAAAGCAATCAATGGAAAGCAGAGCTTTCAACAATGTTAAGTCACTGGTTCAAATGCCTGAACTATGTATTTAGGTCCCAAACCTTAAAATGTTGTTTCATACTGTGTATTTCACAAATGTGCATTTAATGAAGCATCACTTTAATGTATTGCAGCTTCAAGTTCTGAAAAAAAGTATTCTTGTTCATAAACATTGCTGTCTAAAAATTACAGAATTTCTTCAACATTTTAAACCTGATGAATATTATGAACTATCTGCACAGTAGTTGTGTATACCATTGCACTGGATAAGTCCATTATATTATAAAAACTATGTCCTCTTAAAGCTGAACACTGAGAAAGACCATGCAACCTAATATTCTCTTGAACCAATTTAGTCTGGGCATTGAGTGTGTACTTTGGCCTGGGAAATACAGAGTTTTGAAAATCAACAGATCTACAAATGCGTATCAGGGTTCTTGCATGTTTTTTCTTTTTTGTCATCACAGATGGTACAATTCACCTCATTGGAACTTTAATTTAAATCTCTGAAAGTGATACAGTCAATATTGAATTCAGACACTTATTTGCGTCACACAAAGGCGAGACTATAGACATATAGACATAAAGTTTCGTCTCAAATAAAAAGTGAAAATGAGAAACTAACAATTGCAAGTTGAAATAGCACTGGCGGCAATTGAATAATTTATTCCTTCATACCAGAAATGTCTCCTTACCTTCTGCCTTGTATCTATAGATTCAGATAGCAAATGGTGACATTTGTTGTTAAATTGTATCAAAATAGCACTGAAAACAGAACTTGAGATGTTTTAATCAGAAAAAAAAATTACATTCTACAGCCCTCAAATCTAGACACTTTACAAAGGCAATCTATGCTACCTACTACGTTCTTCTTTGGCTACCACCTTGTGCCATAGTTACATTGCCCTTTTTCTTAATTTTAGTGTCAACTTAACGAATCATGGTTTCTTCTCCACCTCTTCTCCTTTCTATTCCAGCACTGATCTCTTATCTCTTTAGCCCCATAACTGAAGAGACTTCAGGGGGACCTTATAGCTGCCTTCCAATACCCTTCCCTAACCCACGACATACAGGAAGGCTGAGGTGCTACTTTTTACAAAAGGGTCCACCAATAGGACAAGGGGAAATGCATTTATGTTAAAGGAGAATAGATTTAGATTGGATCTTAGGTAAAAATTATTCAGTACGAGAATGGCAAGACTCTGGCAGTCTCTGTTCAGAGAAATGTGTGGATGCCTCCTCCCTTGAGGTGTTCAAGGCCAGGTTGGATGAGGCCTTGAGTAACCTGGTCTAGTTGAGAGACATCCCTGCTCATGGCCGGGGGGTTGAACTAGATGATCTCTAAGGTCCCTTCCAACCTGGGCCATTCTATGATTCTATGGTTCTATGAACTGTTTGTACTGACGTGCTGTGAGGAAGCTTATGGAGCTAATCCACATGAAAAGAAACACTACTAGATATATTTACATTTGTGTTTTATATCTTTAATCCAGACTTCTGACCATTTCTCAGGTCAGTCTCAGAGCCATTTTTGCTAGCACAACTTAAAACAGCGGTAGACCACTTGTGGTGAAAGGTAAGCTGTGAAAGAAGACTGAGAAAAAAAAATCTTAAGCCAAATTTTCCTCTTGGCTATCTGGAAATGAAAAGCTGGGTGTTGATTTTCATCTCAGGTAGGTACAGGACATTACCTTTTTTTTTTCCCCAATATTTTGTCAAGACTTTACATATCCACACAGCATATAAAATATTTTGAAACTTATTAATGGTTCCCAATAATATAATGGTTCCCAATAATTTCTGGGGGAAAAATACTATATATGGGAAATCAAGGTCTTTTATTAAACATTAAAATAGAATTATTTCAACTACAAGCCTATGCCAAGGTCAGAAATAGAAGCCTGAAACAAAAAGAGAATCATCAGGCTTTTTTGTAATATAAAAACTGAATGAAGACAGAATTTCTTGCAAGTAATATGAATTAAACATTTCTGAACGCTGCAGGAAATTTTTAAAAAGTTATTACTCATGCAATTTTTTCCTTTTATTGTTGTTATATCTGTCCACATATAGTCTTCAGCAACAAAACATCTATACATAAATACATTAGCACATGTCTATAGAAGTCCAAAAGTAGAAAATTCTATCAAAGGATGATAACTAGTGATGTTATGTCACTTGGATTTCCCAACATTCAGAGATTTGGTGTCTGAATCCTTTCAACTCACTTCAGAATGCTGTTGAGCACACAAACATTTGTGAGCATCTTGCATTTCAGCCTTTGGGTTAATAACTGATTTTTTCTACTCAGTTCCTCCAAAAGTCTGCAGTCCACATGCAAAATGATAGAGGTTTGGAGATTGACACTGATAATATCTTTTCCTTGGCTCTCTCTGAGTTTGTCGTTCTATAGGATACTTATCTTTCTCCATAAGCCAAGCTTAGTCAGATATCTACATGCACTACAGTATCTATAGAGGTTTTCACATCAATAAGTTAAGCTCCTGCTTTCCATCTGAGAAAAAGTTCTCCTCTAAAGCACAGCTGTAAATCCATTAAATTGCACAGGCTCTGAAGTTGACAAGCAAGCCTCTTCAAGGATAACATGAAATATATCAACATGGAGTACTCTGGACAGACAAAAGTTCTTCTCCTGAGACACCGCAGTCACTGTGCATCACACAATGAGCACTGGGATTCAGATGACCAACATCTCAGTGTGCTTGGCCCCACTTCATCACTTATGTGTGCAAAAGCACTTTGCTGACTTTGCCACAGACACCACTGAGTTGGCCTAAATTCTGTGTTTATATTCCTCACTAAACCAGATTTTCCTAGATATTCAGGGAGTAGGAAGACCAATGCACTGCCAAATGTCTTGTCCACAATGAAAACTTCATATATGACATCAGAAACTACAGATAAGCATATCTGGCAAGTGATTTACCAATGGCTAAAACACATTGCTTCTTTCCCTTTTCTCATAAAATGGCAAATTCTACAATGTAAAACATGGATGTTATGAGCATGGACAAATAATGCAGAAATAATAAGGTGACAGGAGAATGAAAACTAAAATAACATCTTTATATTTTTTCCTTTTGTTTTTACCTCTGTTTTTCACATTTTCTTGTTTGTCCTATATCTGAATAGAAGTTTGATGGCCTAATTGATTACATTTTAATTTCACTTGATTTCTGGTATGTATTTATATGGTAATATTAAATATATGCTTTAATTATTTGGAGACTTTTACATGTGTACTTTTCAAGATGTTGACCCACCAGTACAAAAACTAACTGCAGAAGTAGTGACACTATATGTTTCTTTATTAAGTGGAGTGGTTTACACTCACAGTTTAGACCTAGCCACAAGAAGACAAAATACAAAGCACAAGGTAACACCCCTTGAAATATATAAACATACTGTCCTTAAAAATATGTACTGAGAGGTATTTTAAAACCCATAGAATTTACTAAGGAAATAGATGCCAAATTCTCCAGGAAAATGATTTCTTATTTTTTTGATCGAAGTACTGGATAGACCAGTTTGCTGAGCATGACTGCAATTCAAGGATAACTTCTATTTAAAGTCTGTTTATTTTAAAATTAAAACAGGATTTTTGAACTACTGCCCTGTAAAACCATGAAATCTGCCTTGCTATTACTGAGTTGCTGATTCTTTGTAAGGGAATTCCAGAACTACAGCAATTAGTTTGGACTTGAGAATCCTATGTTCAATTTTCAGCTTTGTCACAGACTTTATATGTCTGCTCCCATTTCTGCACATCTTGCTCTTCCTCATCTAACTAGTATTCAATTTGTAAATGCTTGTCTTCCAGCTATGTCTGTTTTTATTTAACATTATTATTTACACATATCATATATGTGAGTATTATTTAGATGTGTACTCCTTGTGTTTGCATTATTTATATTATTTGTAGTTGTTTGTTGGTTTTAGTTTTTTTTTTTTTCTCTCAACACCATCTGTCTGTCACTACCCATCTGCTGTCTCTTGTTTTAGACAGAGATTGCAAGCTTTTGGAGCATGATTCATGTCTTTTTTTTTTTCTTTCCTGACCCATTACAAGTTACTCTTGGGTACCACAGTGCCTAGCAAGCCTAGCTCTGAAACAAAGTCACACTGCCAAAGGTGGTCTACAAAGAAAGAATAAAACAATAATCCATGCTCCAATAAGGTGGGCTAACAAGTAAATACAGACAGACGGATGGCAGAGTACAGGAAGACAAAAATACAAAGTTATTCAGCATGATAAACACTGTTTTACAACAGCCTTCTCATTTTCCATGTCTTTTGTAGACATTACATGGGGGGACCGGTGAGCTCACTCTGTTAGAGTTGATAGCTGATGGTGCTGATAACACCAAGGTCGTGGGTTTGATCCCTGTTTGGTCCCCATGTGTTGCCTGACCTAGTTGAGAGGCGTCCCTGCCCATAACAGGGAGGTTGGATTGAATGATCTCTAAAGTCCCTTCCAGTCTAGGCCATTCCATGATTCTATGATTCTGGGGAAAAGAATGATACTGCAGAAAACTCTTCTTAGTGAGGGACATGACTCAGCACTAGAAGAATGGTGCTTACTCAAAAAGTTAGGGAGTTAGGGAGTGAAACTGAGACAAGAGATGGGAGAAAGGACGTCATAGAAAGTGGAAAATGTTATGGAAAACTTCTAATACTGAAACAAATAATTTGATGCCGTAAAAGAGCACTGAGAAAATAATGCAAAGCTGAGCAGGGAGATGGTCAAAGAAATGAGAGAAGAAAATTTTATTCACAGTAAAATTTCAAACTGCTGTAAGTAGGGCAAAAAGACATGGACTTCAGTCAGAGAGGTGGAAGCTACATTCACAGAGATAGGAGACAAAGGTAACTGGAAATTCTTTGGACATTTAACTATGTTCTTAATAGACAAAAGAAGCTGTGGTTGCTGAAATAGAAGACACATGCAAACAGTAAAAGAGATAAGCTTCTTGAAAATCGATATTGCTGGTCACTTTTAAGCATTATTAATAGAAGACGATAATTATTTAGGAACAATTGCACTCTACATGCAACCTTTTGTTACAGAAGCACATGGTGAGATACTAAGTCTATGTGTCTCCCCAGCAGCCTGATGACCATGTCTTGATTCTAATTTTTTTATGAATAGACCAGACAAAAGTGTCAGTCTTAATTTATCAGATTATTTCAGCTGTCCCCCTATCTTTGGTAATTTATAATATTTTCCATCACTGCCATGCATTATTTAAATCTGTGAATCATTTTGAGATAAAGACAGAAACTGTGTAAGAGGTTGGACAGAGACTTAGTAAAAAATACAGCGTCATTGTACTTACTTGACATGTCTGCTCTTCCTCACTACATTTATTTGTGATGGAGAACATGTGAGAATTGTTTCTGTAGGTCATAGATTCACTCATTCATGGTTCCTTTGCTCGTTTTCAGGTTGCTCCCTGCATAACTGCATGTACAAAAGACAGAGTCAAGAGTAATTTTATGATACTTACATGTATAAATGTTTATTAAACAAAAATGAGTGACTACCCTCAGCACATTGCAAATAACATTTCATAGTCTTGCAAACTTTTTTCTTCAACTGAAATTTATGTAGAATCCTAATGAAAAATGTAGCCAAGAGTGTCATAAATGTATTGGACTGAGAAATATATTTTAGTTTGTATCTATAATGCACAACAAAATAAGAGCCCATACGTGCTTAAAAGTAGAAGACACAAGGTTAGCGACTTGACTGTATTGAATTCATCAATTTATCTCTGAGCTATATCAAAGAGTCAGAGAATAGTTGAAGTTGGAATGAAGCTTGAAATGTCACCTCGTCCAATACGCTTGCTAAAGCAGGGCCAACTACAGCCAGTTGCCCAGGACTGTCAGCAGACAGGTTTTGAAGATCTCCAAGGAGGGACTATGTAATCTTTCTGGTAAACCTGTGCGGTGTCCAGTCACGTTTGCAGTAAAAAGTGTTTTCTGAGGTTCAGATGGAACCTCCTGTGTTTCAGTTTACACCTATTGGCTCCAGTCCTGTCACTGGGCATGAATGAAAAAAATTGGTCCTGTTCTCTTTGCAACTTCTGCTGGGATATTTATACACAGGGATAAGATTCCTAATGAGCCTTCTCTTCTCTAGACTAAAGAGTCACAGCTGTCTCACGCTTTCCTCACATGAGAGGTATTCCGGTCCCTTATTTACCTTCAAGGCCCTTCATTGGACTCTGCTCCACTATGTCCACATCTCTCTTGTACTGAACAACTGACAACTGAACACAAAATTCTGAGCATGGACTAACCAGTGTTGAGCAGAGGAGAAAGATCACCTTCCTCAACATATTGGTGTCACTCCTAATGCAGCCCAGGATGCCATCAATCCGCTTTGTATAAAAGACAATTTTTTTGCTCATGTTCAAGTTGATGTTCGACAGAACCCCAGGTCCTTTTCTGCCAAGTTGATTTCCAGTTGGATGGACAATGCCGTTACTCACCACCCCATTGACTGATGCCCAAGCAGCAATCTGCAGGGTTTAGCTCTCTTGAGCTTGGAGCAGATAATTATTGTTAACTAATTTTCTTGGTCCTTTCTTCCCTTCAGGGCCTGATTCTATCTGACTCTTCCGAGCAGAGGTTTGAACAGGTCAACATCTGCTCTTTTGAATCTCAGTGTTGTGAGCTTGCTTTTGACACTCCTCCCTCCGGATCTTGAATTTCACAATCATATCCTCATTGAGTCTTTCCTTGTTGGTGAGTAGCAGAGGACCTCTTCTCATTGTCTTCTCTATCACTTGGTAGAGGAACATGTCACCAATGCATTCCAGGAGCGTCCTGGATTGCTTATGTCCTGCTGTGTTGTCCCTTCAGCTGATATTGGGTGAGTTGAAGTCTGTTACAAGGATGAGGGTCTCTGAATGGAAGGCTGTTTCTATATTTCTGTTGAGGGTCTTCTCCACTTGTTCTCCCTGTCTGGGTGACTTATAGCAGACAGCCACTGTAAAATCATCTTTGTCTGTCCTCTCTCTAATCACAATCCATAAAGTCTCATTTGACTCCTCACTCATCTCTACAGAGAACTCCATGCACTCCATCTGCCTGAGGCTCAGTCTATGTTGAAACCTCTACCCTTGCAGTGACACACACTTCAACATCTACTGAGAAAACTGCCCTGTGACAAATTAACACCATGAGGTTACCACAGCAGCACAGTGTAATCTGAGGTCCCTCTGACAACCCTTTCTTCACACACTTCTGTACAAACTGCAGTGTGTATTGGCTGCCTCTCTTAGCTATGCTCACAGCACATTAAACCCATGTATTCCAAATCCGAAGTCTGCAAGCACAACTCAGAATATAATTTTGTATTCTTGGAAACATTAAAGAAACTCTTGCTGCTTAGTTTAACATAGGTCTCTTTGTATTTCCATTACTAGATCCTGTAAAAAGAAAGTCCCTTCTTCATGACTGTATTCTTTGGAAGTCCACTGAGGAGAAGCTCTACTTGAGGTTCTCAATTGCTTTGATGTTTGGAACACAGAATTATAGAATCATAGAATGTTAGAGGTTGGAAGGGACCTCTAGAGATCATCTAGTCTAACACACCTGCCAGAGTAGAATCATCTAGGGCAGGACACACAGGAATGCATCCAGGCGAGTTTTGAAAGTCTCCAGAGAAGGAGACTCCACAATCTCTCTGGGCAGCCTGTGCCAGTGCTCTGTTACCCTCACGGTAAAGAAAATTTTCCTCATTTTGGGGTGGAACTTCCTTAAACCCATTATTTCTTGTTCTAATGCTGGGCATCACCGAGAAGGGATTGTCTCCTTCCCCTTGACACACACTCCTCAGGTAATTATATACATTAATAAGGTCCCCTCTCAGCCATCTCCTTTCAAGGCTAAATAACCCAAGGTCTCTCAGTCTCTCTTCATCGGAGAGAGGTTCAAGTCCCTTAATCATTCTCGTATCTCTCCGTTGGACTCTCTCCAGTAGGTCCCTGTCTCTCTTGAATTGGGGAGCCCAAAGTTGTATTCCAAGTGTGGTCTCACCAGGGCAGAGTAAAGGGGGAGGAGAACCTACCTAGACCTACTGGACACACTTTTCTTAACACACCCCAGAATCCCATTGAGCCTCTTGTCTGTAAGGGCACATTGCTGTCCCATGGACAACTTACGGACCACTAGGACTCCAAGGTTTTTCTCCACGGAGCTGCTTTCCAGGAGGATATCCTTTAATCTGTACTTGTACCTGGTGTTGTTCCTCCCCAGATGCAGGACTCTACACTTGTCCTCATTGATCTTCATGAGGTTCATCTTTTCCCAGCTCTCCAGTCTGTCCAGATCTCGTTGGATAGCAGCACAGCCTTCCTGTGTGTCAGCCACCTCTCCCAGCTTTGTATCATCAGCAAACTTGCAGAGAGTGCACTCTGTCCTCTCGTCCAAGTCGTTGATGAAGACATTGACCAAAACTGGACCCAGCATTGATCCCTGGGAAACACCACTGGCCACAGGCCTCCAACTTGATTCTGAGCCACTGATCACAACCCTCTGAATTCTGTTCTTGTGGCAGTTCACAATCCACCCTATGGTCCAATCATCTATCCCACATTTCTTGAGTTTACCTATGAGGATGTTATGGGGTACAGTTTTGAAACGTATAAGAGTGAGCTTTCACAATTATACAGCATTAAAGTAGCAGGAAATATGAGTATTCCTTCATTCTAGTCTTATTTTAAGCCTATTTAAAGAAATGCACAAAAGAAAAGCTCAAATAGAAATTTTATTAAGGTGGAATTAAAGTAGAAGATACACAAAATAAAGCTAGTAAAAGGGACAGTAAAGGAGAGTAAAAGAGGATACCAAGGGTAGTAAAAAACCTTCCAAACTGAGGTAAAATAAAATATCTTAAGAAAATGAGTTATGATAAACCTTACAAGAAATCTTAACATCTGGAGAGTTAAACAGACTTGTCACCTAAACAAAGTTGTCCTTGCTTCTGTAGGTTTATGACTTTCACCTTCTTTACTGCCAAATACAATATAAAGCATGCTCACTGAAAATCAGACTGTGAATTGTTAATCCATTTTTAAATCAGGGGCTATTTTTCTATATATAGCTAATAAAGCATACATACAGGTTTGTTTAGTTGAATTAGGGACATATCCATGAATTCTTCAGTGTTACCTCAAGATATGATGACAGCAACTTCCAGACCTTTTTCTTCCAACAGAATATTCATCAACTGGATGATCTGCAGCTTCAAGATTGAGGGTCTGTAAAAATTTAACATGGATCAGTGGGGTCCCTTTGACTTCCTTCAGCGCTCTTCTTGGAGTGTGTGGAATGGGGAGGTCCTTCCCTGTGTTACAGAGCTGACCGTTGTTGTCCTCATTGTCATGAATCCCATCATTGCTTCCACTGTTGAGAAGAACAGTTCTCTTGATACATTACAAAACTGTTGCCAAGAAGGGAAGTATAATCTAACAAACCCTATGATTCACTAAGTGACTGGGTGGGTTACCTTCACGACATGAAATTACATGACATGGAGTCTTAGGGTCATTCTCATGTGGGATATGCTATAGAACAGAACCTCATTGATGTGGAAGATTAACTTAATTGCTGTCATGATATGCCTTTATCACACCAAGGGATGTAGTATCAATATAACTGATGTCTTTGTGTTGAATATAAAATAATGATTCTGGAAATAAATTATCTAACACTTATCAAACACAGAGAAATCAAACTTGTAATTTTGTTTCTATTGTTTTATTAGTTTAGAACAGCATGAAATCTACGGTTTCCCTCAGGTGCAGAAACTGAAAGAAGATAGTGTGAATGTAAAACATAAAGCTCACTTTTGGTGCATGGTGAGACCTGAAATCTAAAGCAACAGTTTGAGAATCACTGGTAAGTTGTAGGGAGAAACTGTGTGTCAAGTTGAACAAAACTCCTAATAATCCATTTTGTTTGTTTTTTCCTTCACTAAAGGGACATTTTTCTGGCATGTGGATGAATACTAAAACCACACATGTACTAATTTCAAAAAAATAAGAAGTGTACTTTTGTGCATTTGTGTACATGTTTCTTTATATTTCAAATATAAACATAATATTATAACAGATAACTACATTTAACTACATCATTTATGTATTTGTAAATGTACATATTTAAATTTATAAGCATATGTGTATTTGTGTGTTATATAGTCAAAAGATGTTATGATGTCTCTTGGTTATGTATTAATAAATAGACGAAGTTCAATTCACTAACACTGATGGATCTCAGAAGGATTTACTGGGTTACATAATATAAAACCTGTAGAACCCTTCTTGAAAGACTTGTGATCTCAATAGTCAAGGCAGATAAAGAAAAATGGTAGCAAGCTAATAAGAATTGTTAAAGAAAAAAAAAAGTAGTGTACAGTGTGTCCTTATTTACTTTTCACATGGTAACCTCACCGCCCACTCTCCTTTGTCTTGCTGCCTCACCAAGTCTGTTGCACAGCCTTGATTTATGACAAGTTCTCTGCTGTTTTATTACCAGCCATGAAGAAACACTGCCTCTCTTTGAACACAGGATGCTCTAAAAAAGTCAAAAATAAGCAACTTACTCTATTTGTCCTACACCAAGTTCCCAGCCCTTTCTACCACTTAACAGCGAGTTTCTTTTGTGCCCTTCTCTTGTGCTCTTCTATAAAATAGTATTATTTAAAAAGTTACGCGCTTGTTCACACAGTATTATTCTGCACGAATGATAAGCCTACAAACCACATGATCCCAGTATGTTTTGCTATGGAATAGATTTATTAAGTACAGACTAGCCTCTTTTCATTACTAGACATTTAGCCTGTGAAGCAGTCCTTGAAAGGGAAGAGAAAACATATGACAACTAGCAATTTGCAAGGGCTGGATCTGCTTCAGTGAACAATAGCATTACCTGAGATAGTCTCGAAGTTCTATAGTGAGCTCATAGGTCAGACAATACCAGACCTCCTTCAAATAAGAGAATGGCTTCTCTCAGGTACTTTGTATTTCTGTAAAAGTCTGTGTGTCATCTTGGTCAAATAAGTAGAGAGAAGGCAAGAAATATAAATGATGAGAAACCTGTGGAAAAATACAATAGAAGGAAAAGAAATCATTTAATTCTCTCTGGACCCAACTAATTATGAAGAGAAAAAGACTGATGTCTCCAGTTTAAGTAAATCATTAGTAATTTTCTGCACTAAGAGAAATAGCTGAGTTCACAGAGATGTGATAAAGATTTAAGATTATAAGTGCCTAAGTGCAATGTAAGATATAGTGGGAAATGCTATTAAAAGGCAAATGCAGTGACAAAAACTCTCAATTGCATTTAATAGATAATAAATGGGATTCCTCTAAGTTAACCTTTCACCTGTAGATTTCAGGGAAATGGCAAGGATTTTTTTTTCAGAAAACTTGGGTAGGGAGGGGTAAGAACCAGAAGAATGGTAGTTTAAATTGTTCTGCAAGGTATGACATGGATATAATGAAATATTGTAGAGGGTTCTAACTTCACCATGCAGATATTGTGTGTAGTATGTAACACAGGAGTCCTTTAACATTAAAACTAGGAAAAGATGAAGCAGACAGACTTGACATATGGCTTTTATATTGAAAATGCACCTGATATACCTTTATTAATTCCAGATTCCTTTAATAATGCAGTAAGTACACTTATTAGAAACATGACAATAAGATATGCACTGTCATTGTTAATAAATTAATCATACAGAAAATATAAACAGCACTAAATGGAATTACGTGTCTTCCTATAAAGACAAGTATGTTGAAACCTACCCAGTTTCTATTACACTTGAAGCATTTCCTGTAAACATCTGAAAGCTGAGTATTCCTGAAAACTGATTATCCTAAAAAAATAAAACATTTACCAAACATGAGTTTCAAACACTAGCTTTCTTTGTGCTATTTACAGTATTTTTTGTGGATTGTTTCTTGCTATTTTTGATCTGTTTAGTCAAGACAGAGAAAATTCTACATCTTTTATGGACTTCATCACCAGAGAACTAACTGGGTGTTTGCATGTCAAAATGTAGCAATTTGCAGATCAAATTTAATCAGTGAGAAAAAAAAATCATATGGATCATATTTTATTTTCTCAAAGTGTTTTTGGATATCTTTGAAGCAAAACAAATCAATCAACCAAAAAAAGCAAAAAGGAAACAAAATTTGACATATCTGTTATCTGTAAGAATACTTTTTGCAGAGCTTTATTTCTTAGCAAGCAGATAAACATCCCATATCTCTACTACAGAATACAGGACAACAAGTGTTTCCATCTCCAGATGGAAAGGACAGGATTTCAACAGCTTAAATTTCCAGCCTGTCGCTTTATAGTTTTGTGGGCCCCAATTCAGGCATGCACGTAAATTTATCTTTAAGCATCTGCCTTCATCTCATTAAGCACATGTTTAAGTCTTTTCTTGAAAAGGGATGCTTTCCGGAAAAGAGATCTTGAGTGATGCTATTCTCTGCTTCTGACACTGAATTTAGTCAATAAGTCTTGCAAGCTGCAATTTAGAAAAAAAGTTTCTTACTTTCAAATTAGCTTACTACATCTGGTGAATTTTCTTTCTCCCTCTTTTTTTTTTTTTTTTTTTTTTGTAAGGGATGAAAGGGATTCATGGTACTTACAATTGTATGTGTCACATGCTTCCTTCTCTATTCTCCTCTTTTATTGTTCTAATGCTTCCTCTAATATTATCATATAGGGTTTGAAAGTTATTCATTCCCTCAGATTTTAAAAATGTGAAAATGAGTTTAGGGAGAACAGCTAGTTTACTTCCTCATGTTATATATTCACAGAACTTCAGGTCTTTTAACTGTATTTGTTGGAGTTACAATGCTACCTCTTTTGGTGTAACCTTCACAAGAAGGAAAAGTGGTAGTCTTATGATAAACATGAGACCATTTACAACTGCTAAAGGACTTAATAAGGTAGGAGAGCTCAGGCAACAAACTTCTTTCAGTTTATATCTAAATCAATGGAGGAATTGCAGCTTGTAATACTTTGTTGACTAAAATCACTACTAGAAGTGCAGCTGCCTGTAATCCCTAACGGGATCTTTGGTACTTAGCATCACCTGATTTGAGACTGACAAAATTTTGGTAAATTTTATGTAGCATAAAACTTAAGGAACACTAAGATGGATAAGAAAGACTACAGGTATGAAATGTAAGGTAAGTTTGACCTAAAATGATATTTTTCTTAGGAGATGGAGATTTTTATACGTTTTTCACATTGTACAATAAGATCTGATTCAAGATCACCTGAGGGACCTGAATATCCATAAGTTTGTGGGACCTGATGAAGTGTATTCCAAGGTCATGAGGGAACTGGCTGATGTAGTTGCAGAGCCACTCTCTATCACAGTTGAAAAATCATGCTAGCCAGTCAAAGTCCCCAGCCATTGAGTAAAGGGAAACATCATAAAAGGATACAAAACAAACCCCGGGAACTGCCAATCAGTCACCTCACCTCTGTGACCAGTAAGATCGTGGAAGAAATGCTCCTGGAAGACATGATAAAACATGCAGGAGACAGAGAGGTTATAAGAAACAAGTACTACATCTTCACCAAGGGTAAATCATGCATGACTGATCTAGTGGCCTTATAAGATTGAGTGACTGCATCACCGTACACAGGAACAGCTACAGTTGTCATCTATATAGGTGTCAGTAAGACTTTTTATATGATCCACCATGTTACTCTTACTCATAAATGGGAGAGATACAGATTTGACCAATGGACTGTTAGATGGGTAAGGAAATAGCTGAAGGGTCATGTCCGTCAATGGCTCAATGTTCAAGTGGAAACCAGTGATGAATTATGCTCCTCAAGGGTCCAAAAAAGGACCAATATTATTTCATATCTTCCTCAATGAAATGTACAGTGGGATTGAATGCTCCACCAGCAAGTTTGCGGATGACACCAAGCTCAGCAGTGCATCTGATTCTCTAGAGGAAAAAGATGCCACCCAGAGTGACCTTGGCAGACTGAGGAGTGGGCCCATGTGAATCTCATAAAGTTGAACAAGACCAAGCACAAGATCTCACACGTGAGTCAGGACAATGCTCAGTACCAGTACAGACTGAGAAATAAATGAATTAAGAACAGCCCTGCGAAGAGCAGCTTCAGGAAAATGGTGGAGGTTTAAGTTGAAGGAAGAATAGATTTAGATTAGATCTTAGAAAGAAATTCTTCAGTACAAGGATGGCAAGACTTTGGAATAAATTGCCCAGAGATGCTGTGGCTGCCCACTCCCTGGAGATGTTCAAGGCCAAGTTGGACAGAACCTTGAGTAGCCTGATCTAGTAGAGAGGTGTCCCTGTCCGTGACAGGGAGGTTGGATTAGATGATCTCTAAGGTCCCTTCCAACCTAGGCCATTCTATGATTCTATGATTCTATGGATGAAAAACTAGATATTGTAATATGTCCAGAAAGATAAAGAAGGCTCTGGAGAGACTGTATCGCAGCCTTTCAGCATGTAAAAGGGGCTTATAGGCTGGTAGAGACAGGACAAAGGGCAATAATTTTAAATAGAAATAGGGTGAGCTTAATTTGAATTTAAGGAAGAAATTTTTTTATTATGTGAGTGGTGAAACAGTGGACAAGCTGTCCCAGAGAATTTGTGAATGTACCTTACTGGGTATACTCAAGGACAGGTTGGATGTTGAACAACCTGATCTAGTGAAAGATGTCCCTGTCCATGGCAGGGGAGTTGGACGAAGTGGTCTTTAACAGTCCCTTCCAACACAAACTATTCTATGATTTTATAATTCTTAGAAAAAAAATAATTCTAAGAAGCCAACCTCTTACCAGTTCCATACATATTCCGATTCTCAATGCAAGTCTAAAGTATAAGTGTGATGCCATGAACAAATCTCTTAATCCCTATTGATACTGAGCAACTTGCAATATCACAGATTTTCAGAAACACTGAATGCATCAGTGTTATCCTTCAAGGTACTAATTCCTACTCTTCACTACTCTCAAGGGCATATTGTGCAGTGAAAGTAACATCATCTGCAAAAAAGCGACTCACCTGTTTCAAAATATGATACACTAAAATAGAATTAATGCAAGCCCTATAACACTGCAAAACAGGTAGAAGATCTGGACAATTAACTACAAAAGTGAGGTAAGGATACGAACCTACTTTCAGGATAGCCAGGATGAGCCTCATTAAATGATAAAGGACACACACAAATGGAGTTCTAATCCTTATTTCACAAGATCACACTTCAACACTCTTATTTATTTGCTTGCATTATCAATAATCTGTCTTAGTATTTTATCACTCTACTGCATTCCCTTTCAAGTCGATTACTTTGAATTACAATCTCATCAGGCCATATGATGCCTGATAGTGCACACATGCTTCATTAGTAGAGAATGCAGTTGATGTCACTCTAAGGCCAAGCTCTCTTCTGTTTAATCTCTGCAGCTGGCAGTCTCAGACCACTCAGGTGAGCTACAGATCTGTGTGGAGCTTTCCCTCTGATTGAAGAATGCCTCATAGTATTTGAACTCCTCTGATTTTCTGGAAAATTTAGTTTGACATTTGGCTATAATGCAGTATGACTGCCGGAAATACAATGTGTGAAGATCAAATGATCACATGATCATTTGTGAGCTTCTTCAAACAGTGCTCATCCTGTGCTAATGTTGACGTATTTGCTGTCTCTGAGGAGATTTGGTCCTGAATGGTTCTGCTCCTTGCATAGGTTACAAGTGAAAAATATGTATACCAACCTTCAAAATGTTAATTCTTTCAAAAGCAGGATTTGCAAGATTGCACTTTGTATTTTATTCTTTCAGTAAAATGGATACACAAGTTCACTATGGCAGTCTTTCAGGGAATGTGAGCTACAGGACCTTCATTCTGCAAAAACATGGATCGTTATCTCCTACATGGAAGGTGTTAGGTCTTTATAGCCTTAATGCACCTGGGTTGGGCCAATCCCAGGCACAATTATAAAATATGTACAGAGTATGTTGAGAGTAGTCTTGAAGGGACAGATTTGGAGGTGTTGATAGACAAGAAGCTCACCATGAGCTGGCAGTGCATTCATGCAGCTCAGAAGGCCAAGCGTGTCCTGGGATGTGTCAAGAGGAGTGTGGCCAGCAGATCAAGAGAGGTGATTCCCTCCCTTTACTCCACTCTTGTGAGACCCCACCTGGAATACTGTGTCCAGTTCTGGTGTCCCCACCATAAGAAGGATATGGATCTGTTGGAACAAGTTCAGAGGAGGGCCACAAAGATGATCCAGGGGCTGCAGCACCTCTGCTACGAGGACAGGTTGCAGAAACTGGGATTATTCAGTCTTGAAAAGAGAAGACTTTGAAGGGACCTAATAGCTGCCTTCCAATACCTGAAGGGATCCTACAGGAAGACTGGGGAGGGACTTTTTACAAGTGTCCAGTGACAGAACAAGGGGTAATGGATTTAAACTGAAGGAGAATAGGTTTAGATTGAGTCTTGGGAAGAAATTCTTCAGTACAAGACTGGCAAGACTCTGGAATAGATTGCCCAGAGAGGTTGTGGATGCCCACTCCCTGGAGATGTTCAAGGCCAGGTTGGATGAGACCCTGAGGAACTTGGTCTAGTTAATGGCATCCCTGTCTGTGGCAGGGAGGTTGGATTAGATGATCTCTAAGGTCCCTTCCAACATAATACATTCTATGATTCTGTGATTTTATGATTCTGTGAAATGCTATTAGGGTTTACATGTTTTGAAAGATATACAGTTATACATAACAATGAAAAAAATTTATCATTGACTCTATATTACATTTCTTTTTTTATAAATCATTCATGGATGTTTAATAAATACAACAGAGGCTATGTCTATGTGTACATAATAAAATTTCTCTTCTGCCATTAGTGTATTTTATATATATCTTTATAAATAAAGACCTTAATTAACACCCTTCACTGTTATATTTGAGCATTTTTTTTTCTATAACAAATAGAAATAAGGCTTCAGGAATTTGTTGGTACACTGATATTTCCAAGGTCAAAATCCTGCTAAGCTATTGTATTTTTAAATACCAGTTGATACTGACTCAGGAAAAATACATTTTTGCCACTTGTGAAATGAATTTTATAATTCGGGATTATTTCCCTTTTGGATGATATGGCAAAAAGTACTCATTAATTAAAACATTCTTAATAATTTCTTAGCTACCTGACTCCAAAGGAGTAATAAACATGCCTGGATGAGGCAAGTGTTTCTGAGCCAGGTCAAATGCTCTGACAACATCCTGGTTTGTCAGCAACTGAATGTGTAGTAACAGCTTAAACTATTTATTTTTACAAAAATTAAGTTGATGTGCATGCTTTGCTTCCTAAAACTGACTTGTGGAAATCCTTACATATGGGCTAAGTCCACAATTAAGGATTTCTACAGATTAAGTTTTAAGAAATCTACTGTTAAGTAGAAGGTGAAATGTCAAGTGTCCATCTTCAGCCACTTTTTTTGACGATTCAGAATTCAGGTCATTGCGTAGACCTCACTTAACACAATTCTCATTATGTCAATTTTATTTTATTTGGCAGTCTCTTTTTTTTTTTGTCCAAATTTTGTCCAAAAATTCTTATAAAACAATTAATTCTGCACTTAGGAAATTTCCCTCGTAGTTTAAGGTACACTTAAATCCTAGTTGAAGTAATATTGAAAGAGCAAATTCACCTCTAACCAGTATGTTCTAAACGAGTTTTCTTTATTTTAGAACAGCTCATATGAGCTCATTCAAATCAGTGATTATATGCCTAGCTAGTGCTAACTTACACAAACATAACACTTAGAATTTATTAAGTTGTTGTAGCCTTAAAACAATACAGATTTGGATACAAGACTGTTCATGTTTACACAGAGATAAATACATATGCAGTGCAGAACTAAATATTTAACGGAACTGTATAAATTAATTTCTTGTGTATCTTTAGTGCTTCATCTGCTCTTCTCCTGATGTCCCATCAAACCAAAGTTTTATTTCAACATTCCTAATCCTTAAATTGCTTCAAACTGATTCTTTGTTGTTGTTGTTGTTAAATTAAATTGCCATAGAAATGTTTCCTCCTTCTTACACGTTTGGCATTTCTTCTCTGAAGCAATTGGGCTAGAGTCCAAAGCTGTAGAAGAATCAGTCCTGGATCAGTAACAAGTTTTTATACACAAACATACTGTGATTTTAAAGTCTATTATCACATTTTTATTTTTTTTTCTACAGCACTAGAAATGAGAGCTTCCTTTCTTGGAAATAAGAAATTCCCATTTTCCTACAGGGGTGCTCAACCTCTCTTTCAAAATCTGAAAAAAAACCTAGGAAAACAGATGTTTAAAGATGCTATGGGGTTTTTTTATGAACAAAACTCATGTTTGTAATATGATTTTTTTTTAAACAATATTTATCATAATTTACTCCCCAAAATGTGGACATTTATCTTCAACACATAAATATTTTTATCCAAAATCCCACCATGAAAACCTGTAATATTCATGTTCTGCAACCTTCGTATCTTTATAGACTAAAACATCTGTTTAGATTCTGTTATATGGGAGAAGTGCAGATTTCAGGACAGTTACTGCTGCAACACAATCTGACTAGATATTTTTACCTACAAAGTAGAAAACCAGAATGATGCTTCTAAACTAGAGCTTCCATGAGGCACAAATAGCATATTCCTTTGAAAATATATTTAGTTTTTTCGTTGAAATATTTTTATTCTAGACATTAGAGTTGGGATAGAAAGATTTGTTGTTGATGTCTTTTGCTTTGTTTTGTTTTTTCAGAAAATCGAACTTATTTTTTGCAATAACTTTAATTTAGTGGATAATTCAATATTGCAGTAAGGATGTTGGGGGTAATCTAGAAAGAATTTTAACCAGCCCTTGTCATTGTTCAGTTCTTTTCACTGTTACTGAGGAATTCAGTAGTGACCATGCACCTGGGAAATGAAAGAGAACTTTACTCCCTTGAAGCCTGACAAAGGGCAGCTACAGTTTTCCACAACTGATTATGGTGTGCTATGGGTGTATGCCATTTATGTTCTTAACTTGGTTTGCTATGAATAATATGATATATGTATGTTTATGTTGCTATAAAACAGACAGGATTTGCAGTATAGTTGACTTAATGTTGGTACAGAAAATAGACACTTTGCTTTTCCTAACTTTCTCAGCCAAGCTATACTACTTTACATTACATTAACATAACTTTTCATGTTTAATATCCTTGCGGAGGAGGCTGAATGAAAGGAAAGAAAAATTGCCCATGCTTAATAATATTAGCATTTAAGTTGTCCCGCTAGACTTTAAAATTTGCACCTCATTAAAGCAAAGATTATGCTTGAAGGACAGATTGCAAGTAGGTAGGAATAGGAGAAGCAACGAACACACCTTAGTGAAGTGAATTGGGTAAGACAGCTGAATTTTGTTTTATAGAGTCTGATTTTTTGAAAAACCTTTGTTTGTTTGCATCCCACAAAGCAACAATGAACTGAAATGGATCCTAAAACCCGATCAAAAGACAACAGTGTTTAAGTTCCTTGTTTATGCAGGAGTGGTTTTGAGTAATGGTTTGCAGTATGGTTGGATTAATGGGACATCAGTATTTTTATTAATAGTTTGAGGGCTTTATTTTAGTTCAGAGATTAATAAAATAAAGAAGGTATAGTTGATATTTAACTGAAGCAACTTGAATTCCCTTTACTAATTAATCTAAATTTTTTATGGAGCTCCCTCTAAAAACCCTCGCAGTAGTATTCAATGTTTCCACATCATCTTCATGGACAACTGAAGGTAGTGAACACCTGAAAACCTGTTTGCTTATTTACAAGAGATCTAAATACAGAGTCTTGAATATAAAGCAAGCACAGAGAAGTGGGCTGAGGTTGTTTTTTTTTCTAAGATGTGTACTTGATTTGCCTGAATAGGCGTAGACATCTGAGGTGCCCTACAGTATCTCATACGAGGTTATCAGCCAGAACCAAGCCTTGTCCTCATGAAGTGGCCAAAAATACCAACTGGCACACTTGCTGTGTATAACCAACTGAAACAAATCTTTAGTGTCTTCCAGTAAACCCAGTTAAGTTTTTCACGATATCTGTTGTTAACTCTCTACACCAATAAGGATCCATTTCTGTGCCTGAAGTAGGTGTGAATCAATTGCCAGACAAGCAGGGCTCAGTTAAGGCAAAGTCTGCTTAGGCTGGCTGCACATGACTGTGTCTGTATAGAAGTCTTCCCCTCTCTCCATTCATTTAGTAAATACAGAGTCCACTCAAGGGATTTGGAAGGCTAATACATTGTCCCTGTTATAATTTATGCATCAGTTCTCTCTCTAAAATGTCCTGAGCTTTTGACTCCTTTCTAACTATACCATTAATTTATCTATGTCCTACAACCTTGTTACAAGAAGGGAATAGGCAAACGAGGAACCAGCTGGCATATTGTCTTCCTATTCCAGCCAGACAGAGTGCAGATAAATACTTAGCAGTTAATACTACTTATAACCCTGAGACATGGTTCAAGGCCAAGTTTTCATGCACTAATTATGCTGTTTCAGAAAACCTTACCTCCTGGAAGCCACTTTCTGTTCACTGGAGTGGTTAAATAAGCAGTCTGTATGATTTGGCACCCCAGACTAAATTATCTCTTTTAGATGCTTTGATTACTTGACGAATCCAGTTTTTTTCAAAAGAAAATAAATATGATAGTATGGATAGTATGTTTGGGCAGAGAAAACGGTCTACTTTAAAATGAAATTCTTGGAAACTTGAAGTTGAAAGAAGGCTTGGTCTCGTGTAATTTTTATATGTTATGGTGGCTATTTGAGACAAACAGCTGTTTGTAGACTTGCCTGTCAGCAATACCACTGAAAGGGGATGAATGGAGGTAAAAAACAGTAAAGAAACTCTGAGTTTTGCTACTGGGAAAAAAAAAGCTACAAGAAGGAGTGAATTTAATGTCTTTTCACTGATGGACTGTGTATTCTTTTCAGGTTTATTTCTGACTTCATACTGAGTAGATAGAGAAGGTCTTTATAGATTTCCTGAGCCGGAGAGTTGGGGGCATAAAAGTTTTCCGCAAGTCATTATTTGTGAGTAAACATTTATGATTCATGTGCTTTATCACATTCTTGTGTTATTATTATGATTGTGCAGTAAAGCTGAATCTATGTTGTACCTAGCAGAGTGTTCCTATGAGCTTCCCTAACAGTACTTCCTAATTCTCAGGATGGGCTGAGATTTACTGCCCAAAGTTCATTCTGCCTTACAAATGACCATTACTTAAGTCATCTAGCTATGTCTCCACCAAGTAGTAATGGAAGGTTGGTATTGGACAAGCTGTACTGCAGTTAAGTAGATCTTGAGGGAAATTCTACTTGCTGGTCTACACTAGCTATTTTTTGTTGGGAATATTTCCAGTCAGTTCAGAGCCAGCTCCAAAAGACATTTTAAGAGATAAAGAATGTGTATAGTAGCTCTTATGTCCTTTGACTCATCACTGCAGTTCAGATTACACCTAACAAACCAATGCTGTTGCATTGGTCAGCCAACATGTCAATTTAAACCAAGATATATGCAAGTGTTCTGGAAATAATGTTGCTGTACTATATTTTTGGATTATAGCTTTTTAAAAACCACAAGGGATCAAATGATCTTTTATTAAAGCAAAAGTACTCAATAAATTGTTATTACTGTAAGTATATAGCACATATTTCACATGACCAGCACAAATTCAAGATCTCTCATGTTCTGTTTCAAAAACTTTTTGATAAACTAAACACTAAGAAGATCATAGAATCATAGAATGTTAGGGATTGGAAGGGACCTCGAAAGATCATCAAGTCCAATCCCCCTGCCAGAGCAGGAATACCTAGATTATGCTACACAGGAACGTGTCCAGGCAGGTCTTGAATGTCTCCAGAGAAGGAGACTCCACAACCTCTCTGGGCAGCTTGTTCCAGTGCTCCATCACCCTCACTGAGAAGAAGTTTCTTCTCAAGTTTAAGCGGAACCTCTTATGTTCCAGTTTCAGCCCATTACCCCTTGTCCTATCATTGGTTGTCACCGAGAAGAGCCTGGCTCCATCCTCGTGACACTCACCCTTGATATATTTGTAAACATTAATGAGGTCACCCCTCAGTCTCCTCTTCTCCAAACTAAAGACCCCCAGGTCCCTCAGTCTTTTCTCATAAGGGAGATGCTCCACTCCCTTCATCATCCTAGTTGCCCTGTGCTGGACTCTCTCCAGCAGTTCCCTGTCTTTCTTGAACTGAGGGGCCCAGAACTGGACACAATATTCCAGATGGGGTCTCACCAGGGCAGAGTAGAGGGGAAGGAGAACCTCTCTCGACCTACTAACTACTCCCCTTCTAATACACCCCAGGATGCCATTGGCCTTCCTGGCCACAAGGGCACAGTGCTGGCTCATGGTCATCCTGCTGTCCACCACGACTCCCAGGTCCCTTTCCCCTGTGCTGCTCTCTAATAAGTCATTCCCCAACTTATACTGGAACCTGGGGTTGTTCCTACCCAGATGCAAGACCCTACATTTACCCTTGTTATATTTCATTAAATTTTTCCCCGCCCAACGCTCCAGCCTGTCCAGGTCTCGCTGAATGGCAGCACAGCCTTCTGGCGTGTCAGCCACTCCTCCCAGCTTGGTGTCATCAGCAAACTTGCTGATAGTACTCTCTAGTCCCTCATCCAAGTCATCGATGAATATATTGAACAATACTGGTCCCAGTACTGACCCTTGAGGGACTCCACTGGATACAGGCCTCCAACCAGACAAGATGTCAAATAAAAATATGTAAACTGAGGATTCAGATATTCTTATCCTGTTAAGAATATGTCAAAACTTCATTTGAACTTTCTTTAATATGTGGCTCTTGGATAACTGAATAATCTATTCCCTCTGGGTTGAAATTAATATCAGAAGAAATGTGAAAATAAGTGTTTTATTTGAAGACATTCACTATGATTAGACCAAAGAAGTTACCTCAATTATTAGGACATATAACATGCATTTGTATTTCCTCATTTCCAGAAATAAATATCCTGGAAAAGAAGTAAGGCATCAAAGTCTCTTGTCTGGTTAAACTTCAGTGGTTCCTCTTCTTCTGCATGAAATGATGGCCACATTTAAATTTTGGAAGAACAATGAGCTCCCTTCTCAAGGGCTGATATGAAATGGATGAGTTCCCTGTAGTTATATAAAATCTATCCAGTACTAACACAGAGCAGACAACAAAAGAAAATGTATTATGAAAGGCATCCTTAGTATACTTTCCTCATTGGCTTTCTAGTGACTGATCTCGTTAAATCAATATTCACTTCTGCAGGCAATCCTTTGCCATTTCTTATTGTCTTTGGACCAAATCCCACCTTCATTTTTATCTGTGTGACAATACAAGGACAACAGATCTACACACTTAGAGACAAAAAAAGGAATTTTGTCCCATAAGATGTAGTGAATACCTATAGTGTGGCATCTTTTTAGCAATGTTCTATTGATTACCTTTAAGAAGAAGAAGAAAAAAATGTATTTGGGGCAATGACAAGGACTGAATTTTATTTCTTGTAGTAAATCAGAATAAGACTAGAGACAAACACTCAATAGCTAATAATTCCATCAGACAGGAAATGAGGAAAAAGAAGCAGCATTAAAAGGCAATTGCTACACAGAAATCACACAGAAAAAAAATCTGCAACAAACAAACCTATGAACAGCAAATATAAAATAACTAGCAAGGGCAAAAATCCAATTGTAATTTTCAAAGGAGCACTAGCTATAATATCCACAGTGAACTCAGCTTTCAAACAGTCCCTGAAGGAAGAAGGACATCATCCAAAGTCTGTCTTTAAAAAGGAATGCACAAGGAGGCAGGATTCTCTTTCTAGTGTTTCTAAACCAAGCTCTTTGCTCCTCAGACACAAAAAGAAAAAGCAGCTATGTCCCCTAATGAGCTGCACATTATTAAATAAGCTTCCTTAAATGAATACACCACCTACCTTTAAATTTCTCTACAGGGTTATTACGGTGTCTCTTTTTGTTTCTTTTTTCTTTTTTTTTTTTTTTGCATTTAGGAAAAATTAATATTACCCCTAGACTTCTGATATATGTATATTCAAGCATCCTCCTCTTCAAGTCAATGGAAATCTTCAACACACAAGAAGTATGAGATTAGACTCACTGGTTGGTTAGTTTTCTAATTACTCAAAAACCCCTCAACTCAGACTATATCACTATTATAATCTCAGATGTGCCAAAAGTTAATTTCTGAAAACAAATTGCCGTTAGAAAAAATTGCACTCAGAAGAGATTATTGAGCTCTTTGTTCTTTTAGCACTTTTTGTCATGGTTGATGTATCTTTTTAGAATGATCTGCCTTAGAATTATCAGGGGAAGCAATCCTCCTGCCCCAGCTGATCGTTGTATAGGTGGTCCTTTCATGAATTTTTATTTGACATATTTTCCATTTTTCCATCATGTTCTCACTGTGTAAAGAGAAAGGCTTTTACAGCTCAGAGAAAAGTTTCAATGACAAGTACAAAAGACTAACAAGAGGAAAACATCCTGCATGTAACAATCCAGAAAAACCCCTTATAGAATAATGTCCACAGTGATGTCAACTTCAAAACATCCTCCATTCCGATGAGAGGAAAAAGCCAATTAGACAAGTTATCCCAAAGCAATGTCAAAAGCCTACAAATTACAGTAGCTATAAAACCCAATCCCAACAGAGTTCTACAAACATGTAAATTAATGCCATTGAAAAGCAATGTAATCAGGTCTCATTTATCATTATAATATCTTCTGATATTATAATATCTGCTGAGACCCGATAGCAATCTATGTACATCATAGGCAATTTATTCAAAGAGGTAACAACTGCTACTTGAGCAGCTCCAAAACCAGCTGTTTTAATTGCCCCGAAAGTAACCAGGGAAACCGAAATTCAAAAAGTGACCTATTGCACTATTTGCACAAGATAAACTGGAATCAACTGCTTTCATTTTGAAGGTGTGTGGAATAGACTAAAGAGCAAGAAGCTTTGCTTTTCCAAAATTACCACAGCTCCTAAATCTCTTCTGAATCTAACTTAATACAGGAAACACCTGAAAACTCACATATACTGTGTTTCAAATATTTTTGAGGACAGAGATAATAAATTAAGGATTACTCTACACTTCAGAGTGGGCACACTCCTGCAGTATGTCAAAAACATGACTTCCAATCACAGTCAATTATGATTTTTCTACACCAGTCATGATATATAAAGAATGGTTGAGATTTTTGACTCTAACAATCTCTAAGTCCCAGGGCTCTCTAAGGGTGAAACAATATTATGTTGTTTCCACACTATTTCGCACTGTTGAAAGAAAGGCTTGAACTATCTGAATGAATTCAAAAAGACTGGGCTGTCAGAATCTTTACTGTATTTTTCTAATTCCCTACTTCCCCACGTATAAGTTTCAAAAACAGATAACACTGTCTTACTGCAAATCTCTGTCAGTGAAGAGCACAGAGTAAAGCAGACGAGAAACAAGAATGACTCACTTTAGCTCTCTCTTCAGTAGACTTTGCTTCCTTACTGGTAAACAAAGTAAAATCAATCTCATCTTTGCCTTTAAAGCATTCAGAAACTATATTTTCTTACTAACGATTTGGATCTGTGTACTTTTCTTCTGTGGAAAACACTGGTAGCAAAGATACATGATTTAACTTTCAGAG
Organism: Trogon surrucura; assembly: GCA_020746105.1. Lineage (NCBI taxonomy): Eukaryota > Metazoa > Chordata > Aves > Trogoniformes > Trogonidae > Trogon > Trogon surrucura. The sequence goes on from CM036617.1 coordinate 38,854,647, forward strand.
CTCTGTCAGATAAACACTCATGTAACTCATCCACACTTCTTAGGGAGATTTCTACCCTGCATGCATAGGTACGTATGCCTAAGCCTCTGTTTATGCAGTTTGCTGAGTGGCATGTGAAAGCAAACTCATTAACACTGATAAATCAAGCTTGAATACAGAATCAGAAACTGAAATAGTTGATGTGCCAGAAGAGAGAGAAGTAGGGAGGACAGCTGGGGGCAATTCCAATGTTGGCAAACATGGATTTGTCAGAGTCATCTTTGAGAGCACTGGTCAAAACTATATTTAGCACATTATTCTAGACTAAATATACATATATGTATATGCATCTTTAGATGTCCTAAGAGGTATGAGATGGAGAACAACTATCTTCTATATGAACATAAAACATTGACAATTTGATTTCTGAAAGCTGGATCCTGCAAATACAGGAAATTCAAAAATCTGTAGAGATTTCTTTTAAAGAGAGCTAAACCATTTTTGATTCATCTTAGTTTGTTGTTCTAAAACAAATGATTGGAAACTTATTTTCCAGAACATAATTTGGTCCAAGGTAAACCAGGTGGTGCAAGTTAAACCAGGGTCAAATTGGTGATTTCAAATTTTCCTATTCCAAGTCCAAAACTGCCTTGCAGATTTGGTATTCAAAATTTTATCTTACTGTAGCTTTCTCAGGATTATCTGATTGGAGTTTTAAGGCTTGGCACGAATATTCTCTGAGAGCAGTGAAGAGACGGAACATATGCTTCCAAAAATACCTTAGGAAGAGACAGAACATGTTAAGAGGCCATAATTACTCACAGCCAGAAATCTTTGCCTCTGGGGAAAATACGCTTCTTGAATCTCATTCAGTGACAAATATTGACAAGATCTGTCCCACACTGTTGTTTGCTTTTTTTTTTTTCCTGACACAGTTTTTTCTAGAAGGTAGAACAGAGTAACATCAAATCAGGGGCAGCTTGGATAATTTTGTGGTTCAGGAGAGAAAAGCTTTCATTAAGTTCCTCATAAATGAGAGACAAATGAAGTGAACATTGTCTTGTAGACAGCTTAATCAGCCTCCGTCAGTGTACCTTGTACTCTCATCCACTCCTCTAAAACATAGTTTGTAAAAAGAAACAAACAAGAGCACACACTATGGATTCAATTTGTTTTACTTCTTATGTGAGATGAAAGCAGGGCAAGGTTTCCTGCACCCACCATCCTTCCATGCTCTCTCCTGCCTTGCATTCCTGGTTCGTCCCTTTGAAAGGCATCTTGTCAACCAGGGCTCACATCTTCTGGGGGCACAGAGGAAGGAAGAAACAGAACAACCAGTGAGGAGGAGAGGAAAAAAGATCATCAGCGGTGGGGCAGGCATTGGTCTTTGATTCTTGATGTGCAGGTTGTGAAAACACTCTGGGATCCAAAGCTTTCTGAAAGACATTTCCCCATATTGAAAGCTGTGAATATCTGTCTCTTTAGAACTAAAACTGCCAGCTGAATATGAACCAGCAGTGTGCCCAGGTGGCCAAGGTGGCCAACGGCATCCTGGCTTGTATTAGAAATTGTGTGACCAGCAGAAGTGGGGAGGTGATTGTCCCCCTGCACTCAGCACTGGTGAGGCCGCACTTGAGTGTTGTGTTCAGTTTTGGGCACCTCAATATAAGAGAGATATCGAGGTCTTAGAGCCAGTGCAGAAAAGGGCAACAAAGCTGATGAAGGGCCTGGAGAATAGACCTTACGAGGAGCGATTGAGGGAGCTAGAACTGTTCAGTTTAAGGAAGAGGAGGCTGAGGGGGGACCTCATCATGCTCTCCGATTACTTGACAGGACATTGTAGAGAGGTTGGTGCTGGTCTCTTCTCACAGGTCATTAGGGACAGAACCAGGGGGAATGGTTTCAAGTTGCAACAGGGCAAGTTTAAACTGGACATTAGGAAGAAATTCTTCATGGAAAGAGTGGTCAGACACTGGAATAGACTGCCTAGGGAGGTGGTTGAGTCACCATCCCTGGATGTGTTTAAGTGTCACTTAGATGTGGTGTTGGGTGATATGGTTTAGGGGTGAACTTGTAGTGTAGGGTTAATGGTTGGACTCGATGATCCTAAGGGTCTTTTCCAGCCTGAACTGTTCCATGATTCTATGATTTTATCAGTGCTAGACTAAGGCTTTACTTCTCTAATGATTCACGGGTATTTTTAGGCTAATACATTGGATACTGCTGTTTTGTTAGCTGGTCACCACAAGTCATACAGGGTAACTTGGGACAAATTGCTTCAACATCCTGTGTCTGTATTTCCTTTTTTTTTTTCTTGTATAGTTAGATTGCAAGTTCTAAATATACCCATACATATATCTGGATTCATCCCATTTTCAGTGCAGTCCTCCTTGGCATTTCTACAACCTAGAAAAATACAAAGAATTCCTGACCATTTATTTCCTAAACTTGTTCCCAGATCCAGAGTCTTAAGATCTTTTTCCAGTTCATCCTTAATCATAGAATTATAGAATAGTTTGGGTTGAAAGGAACATTAAAGGGTTCTTTAGTCTAATCCTCCTGCACTGAGCAGGGACAAATTCATTTTACTTGTCTTAAGCTTCCAAGTGGTCCAAGAACTAGAGGTTTCTGATCTTGTTTTATTTTATTCCCCAAAGATGGCCTTGGCTTTAGCTTCTCTATTCCCAGGTGCCAGCACAATCTTACTCCAGATAGGTGAGGATCTCTAAGTCAAAAAGAACTATGTTTTTTTCCACCTACTTATATATTTGGCTATATAAAACCTTGCTTAAATTTACTATCTCTTTCAGCCTGTGAATACTCCTGTCAGTGTGTCAGCTATGAGTAAAGCCACCTTCATACGGATGAGCTAAAGTACTTCTAATCTGGTGTTTTGCATTTTGCTTGTTGGGGCAACCTCTTGAGATACAATAGATAGTTTTCATTAAGGTCCAAAGTTTTCAACTTCTTTTTTCCTCAAAGCATATTAAAATCTTTTTTTTTTCAATAATGGGATATTTATAAACCATATATGAGAAATGTTTTTGGGGTTATTTTTATTAATAAAGAAATAACAACAAATCCTATGCAATTTGGGAGAGCTTCATTCTTGAGTCATAGTTATAAGTACTCAGTAAGACGAGATATAAATTGTCTTTAAATATTTTATAATATTTGACTGAAAAGCCATTTGATCCTGGTGTCTGCCTTAAGCTCAAAGATGGAATTTCTTGTGTTTCTGATATGAAAATGACTGCATGTAGACTGTATTTTCAGCTGTTTGTGTGTGTGTATGCGCTTGTGAGTGAAACAAAGAATGACAGAGAAGAGATTTAAAGGAACGGTATAGAGATATTATCTGTATGTGTGTATAGTCTAAGCACTAGCATGATTCTGATTCAAAATAGCAGAATTGGGAACATTGGCTCACACTGGTAACTAACTTTTCTTCTCAATCTGTGCCTTCCTATACGAAACACATGGTTTGATATTTTGTAGTGGTATAGTAAGCACTCCAATCGTCCCAAGCCAAATCTGCCATCAGCAAATTCATTCCTGCTGTAAATTACAACTCAGTTGTCAAATTAAGAATGTGACGTTATAAGAGACCTTGTAGCAGTAAGCAATAATTTAGTCATCTCTATGATTGTATGCTACTAATTTTTGTTGTGTCCTTCAGACAGATGCCTTTCCCCTGCTGTGAGGTTAAGAGACATACTTCTCTCTGCTCCCATTTCTTCTTTGTCACTGAGTTGATTTACTCCTCCCTGGATTTATCTGTTCTCTAGGCATGTTTGCTCAATCCCACTGAGAGTAACATCTTTCTGCCCTTGGAGTTAAGAAAAACCACTGAACTTCTAGTTCACAAGAAAAAGAGGAGAAATATATAATCCTGCTAAGATATCCAAGTGATTCTAATATAGAATTCTTTACCTTTCCAACTCATTGGTATGCATGTCTCTTTTTTAACAACAGTTATGAACTAAAATAATATTATAGGGCTAACATTTAAATCTTATCTTACAGCTGCAGATAGGAGAAGATACATCGTATACCTTGTGAGAATAAAAAGGTTGTGGCATTCTCTTTCTCTTTTTCCTCATTTAAGTTCTCAATAAATAAATAAATGTGGGATTTACAAATCTGTTAAGGATAGAGAATTTATTAATTTCTTGCTTTTCACATAATCTGTAAAAAAATCAAACTCTTCTATTACCGCAATAAGGGAGTCAGAAACAACAACAACAACAACAAAAGTATTTGAAATCTGTACGGTAAAATGAGAAGACAACATGTAAGGTAAAACAATAAATTCTTGACAATAAACGACTCCAACAGTCAGAAATAATTTTATAGTTTTAATAGTGGCATCTTCTCTGCTTTCAGTAGTATTAGTACATAGGCATAAATGGTGCTTTACACATATAGTAAAACCCTCTGATCGAATCCTACCTTCAAAGAAGACAATGAGAATTTAGTCTTAGGGGGTTATTGCTCATGGTTCCTGATCAAAAAATATTAAAAAGTGATTTATGGGATAGCAAATATACAAATAACAGCAGCATTTCTCTAATGTGCGCTCCAGGAATTCAAATACCTTTCATGGATACACTGTATAGACACAGTTTATATACAGCTGTAAGGGTCTAGCTTGGACTTGGCTTATATTGTGCAAGAGAATATGAACAATGGTTACCTGGTTTTCAAACTCAGACTCACCTAACAGCAAACGTTACCTCACAACTACATTAGAATGATTTTATCATAGCACCATATTAGAAGCTCACACTGAATTTTCATTTCTGCTATGATCTTTCATCCTCCACCCACTTTGCACCGTGACTACTTTCGGTTCCCCTACCAAACAGGAGCAGCCTTCTCCCCGCTGTCTTGCGAGGCTGTTCATATTGGATCCCACTCCCAAAAGGCGGTGTGAGTAAGGTACACTGATGTTAGTGTCTTTACCCTACTGTGTGAAACACCTACTCAAAAGACTTAAGCACCCATATGCTATATCACACGGAGTACTAATCCTCAATTCCATACTACAAAATCTCCCTGATGGTATACCTCAGTAGATCTACATATTACTTTAAAAAAAAATGGAATGATTATTTCTCATGATTCATGAGTGTCTTGGGAGACTCCAGTGATGTAACCTGCACAGTTTGTACATGGCCAGTTTGCTCCAGGGTGGGCTAATGTTAAACAGTGTCATTATATCATTACTCTGTGATACTTGTCTTCAAAGTCACAGATCATCGTCTGGTTTTCTTTTACAAGCAACACAGACATAGCTTGCATAGTCACATAGTTGTGTGCCAGCAAACTCATAACTTTTGTTCTGAAACACCTTCTGCTCCACACATCATATTCTCACCCATTCATAGTCTGAAGCTCCTATTTCGCCAATCCATCTTTCCAAACCCCGTAAGTTTTCCTTATTTTTCCTCAGCACTGAATTTTGGAACAGGAGTGATGCTCCCTAACTGCTGTGTAAGTTGAGTCATGGAACCATAGAACCATTTAGGTTGGAGAACACCTCTAAGATCATTGAGCCCAGTCATTAACCTAGCACTGCCGAGTCCACCACTAAACCATGTCACTAAGCATTACACCTCCACATCTTTTGAATATTTCCAGGGATGGTGACTCTAGCACATCTCTGGGCTGTCCATTCCAATGCTCGATAATTCTTTCAGTAAAGAATTTTTTTCATAATATTCAGTCTAAACATCATCTGGATCAGCTTGAGGCCAGAACTTAATGCCAGTTTGGCAACTTTGAGGACAGAATCACTCAAGACAAGGGAAACCAAGAAAAAGACCCAAACATGGATACGGCCTTGTATTTTAATTCTCGGGAAGCTGGGAGAGAAGACACCTGCTTAGTAACCAGTAGGGAAATTTCCCTTTGCTTGCAGGTTTGATGTTTTACATTCTACTTGGAAATCTGTCTTTCAGAGGCTTCTTTTATTGTGTGGAGCACAGTATGCTTCAGCAGATTAATGTTTATGCTAGAAACAGACTTGGAGACTCTAAAATGAAAACTTTATCTGAGTGGTATCTGACCCCGAAGCATCCACTTTCCTGAGAGTTTTTTAACCCTAAATAGTTAAAAGAAACATGAGAAAAAAAGTCAAAAGTATAGGCGCACCATGGATTGCAGTTCTGCAATATTCTCCTCATAGGTTAAACAGTAGGATGGAAATACCGTGGTAACATGTTTGAGTTTTACGAACTCTTCACATCTTTTTGTTTTGTTTTGCTTTAGTTTAGTTTTGGACTTAACAAAACTACTGGGAATTTCATGAGACTTTTTGTTTCTCCTCAGTTGAATCCATTGATTTTTCAAGGGAATCATAATAAAAAATGTGTGTTTCTAGCTAAATGAAAGCCTATGCTATGCAAATAATAATGATTCTATCTTGAAAGCAATTTTTGTCCTGCTTTTATGATTACCAGGGGAATGAAATTTAAAAAAAAAAAAAAAAGGAGAAAAAAAAATAGATCCATGAACACCAGTCAGCCAAGAACTAAAATTTCTTTAAGAATCAGATAAAACTAGTGTACTGGAAGTTTTGAATTCTGAATCTAGACATACTTTAGGTTGAATAGGAAAATACTGTATTTCACTGTATTCGTCCAGAACTAGTTCTGGATTACTGAACTCAGAGCAAAATTTATGAATGGTCTCCTACATAGAAGTGATGCATTTAGCTTGCTGTGATTAACATGAAGCTTTATTTACAGTATTCTTTATTTGTATTATTAGAATCACTCCTTCATTATTTGTTAACAGGAAGATGATAGTTTGGGCTTTTTAAAAAATAAATTTAAATTAGACTTTCTTTATTTTATACCATTTTTTATAAACACTAAAAAAACCCACACATATATGTGTTTTACACAGTGTGGAGGACAGACAGAGAAAGCTGAATAGTACCTCAAAACTACGGATGTGGAAAGGAAACCACAGTACCAGAGGCCTAAAGCAGACCAGGAGCTGCAACACATAGTCTGAATTAGACACAGATGATGTTATAGGGAGTTATATACTCCATATATATATAATGTTATAATGGAGTTTGTTATAACAGAACAGGCAAGAACAGTCAAAGTGAAGGAAGAACAAAACCTGTCCTAGATTGTGAGTTTCCTCACTTACCTTAAGCACTCTCGCAGGATAGATGTGAGATGACCATTTAAAAGATTTCCATCTTCGTATTGACAACTGAGGAAACCTAGATGACCTTCTTAGGCTCAATTTCAGTTTTTAATAGCTAGGTAAATAATATAAAACATATTTTATTTTAAATTAATTTTCTGGATTCCCTCTGTTATCCAAAATATAAAAATTTCAGCATCCTTGGAACAGGAACTGTTGACAATGTGTTCAATGGGACATTTTAGAAGTTCAAGTTTTATTTGCATTCCAAATTCAGGCATGAAAAGAGCTACTCCTAAAGCAAAACACAGCATGGAAAGCATCACTTTGCTTTCCAACCTTCTTTTCGTGTTGACAGAAAGTAACAGATGCAATGTGCTGATTATGATCTACGAAGATTGGCAGAGAGACCGTGGATTGAAGCTCTACAAAATGTCCTCCATTTTACCTCATTTTAGTGTATTAACTGCCATTCCATGAAGCCATTCTTCTAAAGCAAATGCTTATACTGTCCGTATGGGAAAAAGGATGCATTTGTAAGCATCTCCCCAGGGAGTCAGGTTTTTTGCCTTTTTTAGGTGTTTCTAACTTCAGGGAAGTAACCAGCATCATCCACAATTGTTAGAGGAATATCAAACTGAATAGTCTTTGGCTTGGCCCTGGTTCTCATGGGGAATTGCAACTACCCAGATATTTGCTGGAAGGCCTAGACAACCAGCCATCCTCAGTCCAGGAGGTTCCTCCAGTCCATCAATGATAAATTCTTGATGCAAATGGTGAATGAGCTGACCAGGAGAGGAGCGTTGCTGGACCTTGTGCTCACCAACAAGGAAGGTCTGGTTGAAGCAGTGAAGGTTGAGGGTAATCTTGGTTGCAGCGACCATGGGATGGTAGAGTTCAGGATCTTGTACAGTAGGAACAGAATGCCAAGCAGGATCTCAACCCTGGACTTCAGAAGGGCCAACTTTGGCCTTTCCAAGCAATTGCTAGGGGAAACCCCATGGGACAGGGAACTGGAAGGTAAAGCAGCCCAAGAGAGTTGGTCAGTATTCAGGGACCACTTCTTCAAGGCTCAGGATCAGTGCATCCCATCAGGTAGGAAATCAAGAAAGAGATCCAGGAGACCTGTTTGGTTAACCAGGGATCTGCTGGGCAGACTCAGGTGGAAGGGGAGAGTATAAAAGTTGTGAAAGGAAGGGCTGGCCACTTGGATGGAGTACAGGACAGTTGTCAGAGAATGCAGGGAGGCAATTAGAAAAGCTAAGGCCTCCTTGGAATTAAAATTTGCGAAGGAGGTCAAGGACAACAGAAAGGGCTTCTTCAAATACATTGCTGACAAAACTAACACTAGACGCAATATAGGCCCTCTGGTGAATGAGGTGGGGGCCCTGGAGACAGAGGATAGAAAGAAGGCAGAGTTGCTGAATGCCTTCTTTGCCTCTGTCTGCACTGTTGGAGACCGTCCTCAGGAGCCTCAGTCCCCCGAGGCCCCAGAGGAAGTCATGACAAAGGAGGAGTTTGCTGTGATTGATGAGGACTGGGTTAGGGATCAGTTTGAACACTTGAATATCCATAAATCCATGGGCCCTGATGGGATGCACCCACGGGTGCTGAGGGAGCTAGTGGAAGTTATGCGGAACAGGTGAGGTGCCTGAAGACTGGAAGAAAGCGAATGTCACTCCAGTCTATAAGAAGGGCAGGAAGGATGACCCGGGTAACTACAGACTGGTCAGCCTCACCTCCATCCCTGGAAAGGTGGTGAAACATCTTATCTTTGACGCTGTCTCTAGGCATACCAAGGATAAGAAAGTTATTAGGAGCAGTCAGCATGGCTTTGCCAAGGGGAAGTCATGTTTGACCAACCTGATAGCCTTTTATGAAGACATAACCAGGTGGATGGATGGTGGCCATGCAGTGGACGTGGTCTACCTGGACATTAGCTAGGCCTTTGACACCGTCTCCCACAGCATCCTCATAGGTAAACTGAGGAAGTGTGGTCTGGATGACCAAGTAGTGAGGTGGGTCGCTAACTGGTTGAAGTGAAGAAGTCAGAGAGTTGTGGTCAATGGGGCAGAGTCTAGTTGTGTCTAGCGGGGTCCCTCAGGGGTCAGTGTTGGGACCAGTGCTTTTCAATATATTCATCGATGACCCGGAGGGATTAGAGAGTGCTGTCAGCAAGTTTACTGACCACACATTAGGAGGCTGTGCTGCCATTCAGAGAGACCTAGACAGGCAGGGAGAAATCTTATGAAGTTCAACAAGGGCAAGTGTAGAGTTTTGCACTTGGGAAAGAATGATCCCATGTGTAAGTATAGGTTGGGGACTGACCTGCTGGAGAGCAGTGCAGGGGAAAGGGACCTGGGTGTTCTAGTGGACAGGATGACCATGAGCCAGCAATGTGTCCTCATGGCCAAGAAGGCCAATGGCATCCTGGGGTGTGTTAGAAGGGAAGTAGCTAGTAGGTCGAGAGAGGTCCTCCTGCCCCTCTACTCTGCCCTGGTGAGGCCACATCTGGAATACTGTGTCCAGTTCTGGGCTCCTCAGCTCAAGAGAGACAGGGAAGTGCTTGAGAGAGTCCAGCACAGAACCACAAAGATGACGAAGGGAGTGGAACATCTCCCTTCTAAGGAAAGGCTGAAGAAGCTGGGTCTCTTTAGTTTGGAGAAGAGGAGGCTGAGGGGTGACCTCATTAATGTTTATAAATATGTCAAGGGGGAATGTCAGGAGGATGGAGCCAGGCGCTTTTCAGCGGTGTCTATTGACAGGACAAGGGGCAATGGATACAAGCTGAAACACAGGTGCATTGGAGCATAGGAGGTTCCACAGAAACTTTATGAAAAACTTTTTCACTGTGAGGGTGACAGAGCACTGGAACAGGCTGTCCAGGGAGGTTGTGGAGTCTCCTTCTTTGGAGATATTCAAAACCTGCCTGGACGCGTTGCTCTCCGATCTACTGTAGGTGATGCTGCTCTGGCTGGGGGGCTGGACTAGATGTTCTTTTGAGGTCCCTTCCAGCCCCTGATGTTCTGTGATTCTGTGATTCTAAGGTAGAAACTGTTTAGCCTTGGCTTTAGAAAGGAATATAGAATTGGATGTTGATTCTTAAGTAGCTCATTTCAGTTCAAATGTACTTATCACTGTGTCAAGCTCTGCCATTTGTGCTTAAGTGTACTAACAAAGAACAAACACATCTAAAGACCTCGGGGTCTGCCAGAGGTAGATGCAACACATCAAACATCTACTTGTAATCAGACTTTTCCGAAACACTACTGTGTCCATAACAGTCGGAGACCAGATATTCCCATTTTCCTCTCAGATAGAAAAGTCCCCTCCACCCTGTTTTAAATATCAGAGCCTTGTGTCACATCATTTTCACGGTGCCTAGGCGATGTCCTGTCTCATTTGCTGCATCTAATCTTCCGAAAATCTCGTGTGATTGTCAGCTTTGTCCATGCATTTCCTCAAAGTGTCTAATTTTGTCTTGATGGAAATATAATTTTTTAGTCCACTAATACAACCATTCACTTTAACCCTTCCTTCTCTAATTTTAAGATTATGTCTTCTTCTGATCTTATTATTATTACTCTTGTCATTCAAAATGAGAGGAGGAGGGAAAGAATTGGAATTACGACTCCCTGATGAATTCCATCTGTGCTTATGAAAATCAGAGATGTGATGTTCATTTTGAAGTGTCACCACAGCAAAAATAAAAGTCAATTCAAGACCAATAAAATACCCACACTTGGAAGACTAACATCATGACAATGAGAGGCATATATTTTTCTTATTTTCTACAAGTACTACAGTCACACCTAAGAAACACGATCAGAGCAAAACCACAGGAAAATAAAAAAAATAAATAATAAGAAAAATTCCCTCAAACAACCAAACCCAAACCAGCATCAGCAGACACTTATTTCTTGTTTCTTTCACAAAACTGCATATAATTTTCACTATCAGTTACACCATTTTCAAATTATTATGCATTTTGTAGGTCCCATCCATGTTCCCAAAGAGGATTTTGCACCAAATACCATACAACTGACTCTCCAAACAATAGGAATTTGCACCACATTAAGTTACATCAAGATGGACATATTTCAGTTAGTTCTCAGGGAAAAGGGAATTCAGAAAACCTGTCTTTCCTATGCCTTCTGAGTTGTGAAGTTCAGTCCATCTACATAGAAGGTCTTGGTGTCTTACCATGGTACTTTAAGACCAAAAACAAAGTCCATCAATAAAAAATCCATTTAGTACCCTCCAGTAAAGAAAAAACTTTGCTTTCTGTAGTAAATTAACTCAGTGAGAGAGAGGGATTTTGACTCTTTTTTTTTTAGCTTTCCTGTCTTAGGATCTCACTCACACATGTACACACACACACACACACACACACACACGAAAAAGATAAACATAGTAACAAAAAATCTAACACGTGTCCCAATAGCTATGTGCCTAAGACCTTGACTAGATTTTCTCTAGGACATTTCTTGTTTGAATTGGTATTTCCAAATCAGTAAGTATAAAAATGACTTAAAAAAATTAAAAAGTTACTGAAAGTTGTCTACTTAGTGCTGTGAATATTGAGGCCCTGCAAAACAGGAAGAATAGTCAATCTTCTATGTGGGAAAGAAAGAAACTCAGTACTGAATCTAGCTTATGGTAATAAATGTATAAGTACATGGTTATAATACTCATAATAAAACAAGGTGGGGTGAAGCTGCAGAGATTTCTTCTGACACCAATTTAGAAAAAACTCTAGGTTAATAATGCTATCAGCCATAGCTCTTTAGACACTTGGGCCATAAAATTTCTTATAGTTTAAATTTTACTGCCTACTTCTAGAAAAGAAATAGAGCTTTTGTCTAAATAGAAGTGTTGTACAATAAGCAGTGCAAATGCACAGAAACTTTAGAAAAAGTTCACTACCATAAGGCTAACCTGAACTGCTATTCCCTTCTAATTTACATATGTGATGTCAATCTCTGTCTTCATCTTTTAGCCTGGCCCCCCTCACTTTTGGGACAATGCAGCTATGTAGCCCTTAGCTTATGAATATTCTTATGGAGATGTATATTAATCCATAGAAAAGTCTATCTCAAAGACACGGCTAATCAAGTTACAAGTCAAATGAAAATTTGTAAAGGGCTGTTTCCCTCTCCATGGCTTGACAAGGTCACTATGAGGATCTGTATTTTGTGAGCACTGATCACACACTGGTTACGACAGACAATTGCATTACACGTAGATATGTGTCACAATCAGACTAATGTGACCCCTGGGCTCTCTTCAGATTGTAACTGAGTTTCAGAACCCCCACAGACAACATGAGGTGTAACCACACCAACAATTAGAAAATGTCAAAGATTTATTGAGCAACAAATAACAAGCAACAACTAATGAAGGCATTGTGGATACTGGTTTCATATTAAAGAGTGAAACAGGTAAAAGAAAGAAGCGAGAAAAGGGGAAGCAAGAGCAGAAAGGAGACAGAAAATCACCACCCTGGGTTCCAGCATCATCCAGCAGTGGTTTTGGGTCCAGAATGCTGGATCTCTACTTGTAACTCAGAAGGCTGTGTTTTTATGGTGTTCGGTAAACCTAGCCCCTTCCTACAGGTGGAGTCTGCATTAATTTCCACAAAAGTATCTTACAGAAAATTCTCCAAGTGAGTTGGGGGGTTGCCTGGGGGAGGCCTTCTGTGGGTTTCTGGTGGTCTTTGATGGTCGAGTTCCCCTATAACTCACCCAACCGTAGTTTCACCTTTCCTTGAGCATGCACAGTAAGATTATTGCATTGCCCCATTGATGAGTCTATGGTTAACATGAAGTCAACAACATATGAAGGAGATAGACTGTCACTGGATGGGCCCGTTCCCACCTTTGGATTTTAATCTCCTTAGCCACAAGTAGAAAGACAAAGTAAGAACTTCTTCTGTTTGAGACATCCTTCTTCACAGCCTCTCATGACAAGGCAGAGCCAGGCTTTGTTAGTCACCAGTAACACAAAGAGTTCAGCCACACAAGCAATGATTGTGGGCAAGACAAACATGGCAGGCCCGTGCCATCACAAATTCATTATTACCGAAGTAAAAATTACATTGGAGCATGTCAAACCATATATAGAATCACAGAATCACAGAATTATTGAAGCTGGAAAAGACCTCTGAGATCATCAAGTCCAACCTATGACCCAACACCACAACTTTGGTTAGATCATGGCACTAAGTGCCAAATCCAGCTTCTCCTTAAACACCTCCAGGGATGGTGACTCCACCACTTCCCAGGTAGTGCATTTTAATGTCTGATTACCCTCTTCATGCAGAAGTACTTTCTGACATGCACCCTAAACCTCCCGTGACACAGTTTCAGGCCATGACCTCTCATCCTGTCACTAGCTGTCTAGGAGAAGAGCCTGACTGCAAACCCACTTTTGCTCAATAAACATGTTTGTGTTCATATTTTGGAAACCTAGATCAGTAATCTGAGGAAGTTTCTGAAAGAAGCAGATGCCAGAAATACATGATATATTAAAAATATCTTCCCTATATTACCAGTATGTTATGATATTGAAGTTGAAAGGATGTTATTTAAGTTGCTTGTTGATTTTCTGCCTTATGTTCAGCACAGACAAAGAAAATAGACTACTCAGTTGTAGTTTTGTTTACAGGCATTTACCTGAACTCAATGAGACTGCAATCAGTCACTAAGGTATCATACATCTCTTTTTCTCTTGTTTTGGAATGACTTTTCTTTTTTGTTATGTAAATAACTACAAGGTAGATGCATCAAATAAGTGGCTTTTGTAATCTCACAGGTACACCAGATACAAAGTTCACCTCCGTAAATTTCTCAGACTTACATTAATGAGAAATGCCAGTGTGTTGCATAACATATAAAATACCAACAAAAACCCTATGTTGTTGGACTAGGGAATGAGCACTGCGGGGAGACTTTACTCAAGCTGCCTTCATCTATTGGTAATATTAAAAAAGACTATTCTATCCAGTCTGACAGCCTAACCACAGGAAAGGAACAAACTGAGTTATTGCTCTTCCATACAGAAATTTTCTTCTTTTTTTTTTTTTTTTTAACAAAAAAAAAAGCAGTGTTGATGTTTGTTTGCATGTTGTTTTTTTTTCACCATGCAGTAACATTCCTTTGCTTAGAAGTAAAAGGTGTTATTTCAGAGAGAGGAAAACCCAGGCTTCCAGATCACCACTCTTGGCATAACACAGTAGACAGCTGAAGAACAGCAAGGGAATGAGAAAGCCAGACACAAGTACAAAGATCCAAACCATTCCTTAGAAAATGATGAGGAAACTACTTAAACCTGTAGTTTAACAGTGTTGGAGTGATTTTGGCTGTAATTGACACATGCACATGTTTAACAAGCACTATTTCAAAGACATTTCTAAGTAAGAGTATTTTCCTCTAATGAGTGTTTACACACCCCTAAAGATTGAGGCATATGGGTGAAGCAAGGTTTTCAGAGAGAGGTAATACCTGATATAATTGAGAAAAATCAGTTCTTTGATATAGAAGCCTACTTCACTTCAAAAACAACTCTGAAAGATTATCTGCTTTGTCTATCAATTGTTTTTATAAGAGATATTATCTCTCTACAAACTATTCTGTAATGGGACTTCAGTTTCATTCTATTCTGAAAAGTGATTTGGTACAAAAACATTCATACTCCAGGAATCTCCACCTCATGTGTACACAATCATTTCTATCAAGAGGATGTTTATCCTTGAAGAACAAGTACATCTGAAACTCCTGTTGTTGTTTCTCCCCTGACATTGTTAAAAGAACATTACACTTTGTAAAGAAGATGAGAGTTTAACCATGCACATTGTACTGAAGTTTTAGTAAGGTTCAACAGCAATGTTAGTACTTCTGAGGTATGAAAACATCGATGGGAACATAAGGTGGGTTCTACTCCCACTTGTGTACTGAGCTAAATGGCTAACTGTGTTTCCATTGCAAGAGCAAATTCTTCTCTCAAGACTTTCTTCGGTTTTGTTTTTTTTTTTTTAAATCATATTTACTCTCAGGATAGTATTTTACACAGCAGAAGTGTTAATTAGAGAATTCAAATGAAAGAGCAAAGTACTGCAAGGCTGCAGGGAAAGTCTTTATATTAGTTTAATATGACCTTCATCTTCATATCATAAATGAATGCAGTTATGCCTTAAACAGTTAAACAATATTGAGCATGTGGCTTTTGGGGAGGGTTAACAAAACACCCTGTTTAAGTGAAAAATGTTACTTTGGAAACGTGATTGAAAAAATTACAGTGTCACAAGCTCCGGTACAATATGGATCTTAGTGTAAAAGCCTTTCCTCTTTGAATAGCATACTTCAAATCTTAGGAGTCCATTGAATGAACTTTGGGACGCTCTTAATCCTTTAGGGCTTGATTTTGTTTTTTCTTTATTTTTTTTCCCTTGAAATATTTGTGGACAGAGTTTTACAATATGCAGACAGTGATTATTAATTGTTACTGTATAGTTTAATAGTTTAATGTGGCTTGTATATATATAATTATGGAAAAATACTCATTCAGCTTAGCTTTAAATCATGTTATTTAAATGACTAGCACAAAAATGGACTGATTTACACCTACTAAACCTTGATTCTGTCAGTTATGTAGCTCACATGTGCACAATGACAGAGCCCAAAATAAGTATTTGTGGTACTCCTCATATAATGAAAGCAACCCTCATTTTATATTAATATTTCTCATTTTATAACTTTGTTTCCTTGGTATGCATAATGCAGTTCCACAAATTCTACAGCTGACTTAAAGTAATCTTTTCCTTCTGACACCTGACTTCTTCCCTTCTCCCCTATCAAAATCTACAGTGTGAGCTCAGAAAAGACACGTATGATATATATGTAAAAAAAAAACCACATTGGAAAAGCTGTTCAGAAATTATAACAATATTAATATAATAAAATAAGAATAAATACAACTGTGTATAATAGCATTGTAACTCCATCAGTCATAAATCAGGAAAACAAATAATGAATGATTTAGTGTTGCCACAGGAGACAAAAATCTCAACCAGTAACTAATTATAGGCATATTTGACTGGCTCAGAAAACCAGGTTGTGGGTTTATTTTTCCCTATATTTTGTCAATTGAGCTTTTCATTTGCAAAACCATGGGTTGACACGAAGCCAGACTCATTGTAAATTCAGACAGAATCTCTTGCATTTTTTCCAGTTCTACAAAAGGTGAACTGAAGCATATTCATTTCCACAATACTGTAGGAGTCATGTTTTGGTGTCACAGGCAAACATGGTATTCCTAGCTGAGAGTCTAGTCTCTATCCTTAAATTTGAGCCCCGGTTGTTGTGCTCATATAGCTAAATAAAAGAGGGCCAGAGATCAATCAATGTCTACAAGGCCAAATGATTCATACCAGGTCAAGGCTCATGCTTCCCAGTGAAGTTTCATTCTAGAGAGAAAGTTGTTTCCACTGGACCTCAACAGAGCCTGGGAGGGAACTGGCAGTTCAGTGGTGTGTAGTGCTTGGGTGAAAAGGGAGTTTCTTCCAGCCTTGTAACAAGCAGCAAAACCATACCCAGCTTTGTGACATTTTTCACCAAACAAAACATCTCTGTAAACAGAGACAATAACCTTGTGTTCCTGCTGCTGTCTTCTTCTCCCTTTTGCGGGTGAGATCAGTCTCCCCCACAGTGAATGGTATTTCCAACACCAATTTCTTGCTTTCTGAATGCCAGCTCTGTCCAGTAGGATAGAGACCAAATTTGACACTGAAATCCCATCAGGCACTCAGGAAAAAGCTTAGCAGACAAAATTCATAATGAAGAGAGGATCCATTATTTCCTAATGATCTTCTACATTTTGCATGAAAAATGGTTTATACCTAAGTCATGTAGATGGTAGATGTGCTTTTCATTACATAGAAATTCAGACATATTCAGTAAGACACTTGCATTCACACTGTTGACCAAGAATCCCTTTACGGCCACAGGCAATTCTAGAATATTATTCAATCCTACTTAAGTAGCTGTTTATAAGAGGAAAAAAAATTCATACTCTTTCTAGAATTAATGGGAAGAGGAATAACACTTAATTAAGGAGACATTCCTCCCCAGAATTTGCTTTTATCTTTTGTGCAATGTGAAATTTAGGTAATCATCTAATCACAGTTAATTGTGTGGGCTGGAAGGGACCTACAGAGGTTTCCAATCCAAACTCCTTCTCAAGTCAGTCCAAACTGAACATGCTGCTCAGGGATACATCTGTCTGAATTTTGAAAATACTGAGGCACAGAGACTACACGACCTGTCTAGGCAACCCAATACACAATGACAGACATGGTTAAAAAAAAATCCTGTACATTTAGTTCTAATAATATGTCCTGTGTTTCAATATGTGTCCATCATGTTTTATCCTTCCACAATTCTGCTCTAAGAGTCAGACTTCAGCTTCTCTACACCCTCCTCCAGACACCTGTGGGCAGAAAAGTATTCTCTTCTTAAAGAATGAACAGACTGAGCTCTCTCAGACTCTCTTCATATCCTGGGTGCTCCAGCCCTCTGATTTTCTTGGAGTTCCTCCAGCAGAATTACTCCAGCATATCAACTGCTTTTTCTCAGTTGGGATTTCCACAACTGAGAACAGTACTCCAGAAGTGACCTCATAAATGCTGAATGAAGAGGAAGAATCCATTTCCTTGAGTTTTTAGTTTGGTATTAGTTTTGTATATTCCTATATATTTGTATATATTTCATTACTTCCATTATTTCCTTATTAGTACTATTATTACTTTATTAAAGGTGTTTTAGTTTAGGTGGATTCCAACACGTGCTGCTGCAAGAGGTCATGCCATCCCAAATGCAAACTGGAAATTAATCTTCAAATAGATTTAAAAAGTAAATCGTATCTCCCCCCAGAGTTCTTTGTCATGTTAAGAGAGACAGTTAAACTACTCAGCTCCATCCATGGACACAATATCTGTTGGCGTCCACTATGGTATTTCTACAGGTCAGTAGCACCAGTTCCAGAGAGCAGTACAGAGTCAGAAGCTCAGCACAATACTTGTCTTTGCATTTTCATTTCACTAGAGTGAATAAAGCATATTGTAGATGTTGAATGGGTTTCTCTAACAGGAATTCTATGTATATGCTTCCCCTCATGCAGTGTGGTCATAGTACTCTGAAAACGTATCTGAGACTGTACTGTTGTGAAATGTTTTGATCCAATACACAATGAAGACAGCATGCCCGAAATTGTGGTTGTTCAAGATGTGATTCAGCTGTCAGCTACAAATAATATTTAACTATGTGGGAAAATGTAAATACGTTCACAAGTGCTTGCAGGACCAGTGTAGCAAGCGATGTTTGATAACAAAGGCTTTGGTAATAGATTCAGGATGACAGTAGAAGCATCAAAAGCATAAAATAACAACCAAATGGTCACTGAAAGGGTATACAGCCTTGTGAGAAGATAGAATCAATTTTTAGAGCATTAGAGAGGAAGAAGCATGTACACAACACAAGTAAAATATCCAAAACCAAAACGAAAATACGAATGGGAAGATAGAGATGGTCCCTCTCTCTCTGTTAGAGAAAGAGCTTTTAGCTTTGGTATTCACCATGTTTTGCTTCCATGACTGAGCAATCACACATGAAATGTTAGGCTATATTTTGCCATTATGTTTAACGTGTTAGCATTTTAAAGACTGATTTGTGTTTGTGCTGGTGTTTGTGTCTGCACGTACGTGTTTGCTGCTCCAGCCTTCCCACACGAGAAGGTGGCTGGTAGCTCAGCATGAGTCAGATTCAATTCATATGGCAGGAGTCTGCACACATATGGACTGTAACATACTGGAATATTCCATAGTGTGTTGCATGGCAGTGCATTGTCCTATAACAAATTACCTTAAGGAATTATGATGATTACAGTAGTGAGCTGTTGAAAAGACATCTGTCAATATAACAACATCTTTGCTACTCTTTCTAACATTAACAGGAAACCTGAGCCACCTGTTGTCATGAATTAATTTGCTCTCAGAAACCTTTTAAAGAGCACCTATATTCCAAATATAAACAGATTCGGAAAACAAACAGTTGAAGAGAGGCAAGTGTAGATGTTTAGATTTTGACTGAGGTATTTTGTAGTGCAAAAAAATGCTGTCACATTTAAAAAAAAAAGAAACAAAATTGCCCATAAAGATGTGGTTCCTAAAATGCATTAGAAGTAAGAGTGGAGGATCAAGAGAACAAACTGATAGTCAAATGTCTTTAGATAACAAACATTGGTCGTTAGTGTTTATTTTAACTACAGGAATGGATGATGTGGGTTTCTTTTATATTTATGTTATAGGAAAGTCTGCAGAGAGATCACTTTTTGTGGGGGCTTGTGTATCTCCTGAATTTAAACTCTGAAAGTGGATACACCTGATTTTTCAGGTTTATATAGAGGACTCCAAACACACTGAAAATCTAGCCCTAATCTAAAGACACTCACTTCAAATGTCTCCACTGAAAACCAGAAGCTTATTTAAACAGAATTTAGAGAAAAATCATAACCCTGGCTCTGTTTGTTTTTCCGTGATGAAGGACACCTTTTCTTACTGAATGTAGGAGTTTCGGGTAGTTAGTCTTCCTTTGTTTATATCAGACATTGTGAATACCACCTTAAATCTCCTTTTAGATATTGCCATAAATCCATTAGATTGCCTTTCTGAAAAAGGAAGTGGTAAGAACTTAACTAACATTTTTTTTGTATGTGTAAATCTTAATTTAAAGTTGTTTTCCAGATTTCTAAAATCTTTTTGTTTCTTTGGAACATTTTTCCCCTCTTCCTCACATTACTTTAAAATCATAGTTTTTGTCTGAAGATTTCCATAGTGGTTATTCATGACTGCATGGGCTTTCAACTTTCCCTGGATATTGAAATGGCTAAATTGTGAGTTTATAATGTATGATTTAGATTTAGATTTTTTTCTTTCTTAAATGGAAGTAAAGCTTAAAGGAGAGCACAGCTGCAGTAAGCATTATTGAAACCCTGAGTACTTTGTCATTTTGTAATCACCCTCCAATTGCCACACATATACATAAAAAAAATCTAACGCTATGCTGTCGTATTTATGGTTTAACTGAATTTTTTTACATAATTCTCATTATTGATGTCATTACTGAGTAACAGAATTGCAGTAATCTCTAATTAATCTGATAAACTCTCCTAAGTACACTAAATAAAGATAAAGATAACCATTCTATGAGTAAGAAAGGAAAAGTGATAGGAATAGAGGTAGTTTGAAATGTTAAACTTGAAGGTGGGAGTTCTACAGGCTGTTATTCGTATATGTTGTCTTTCACAAAACCCCCACACGCATTAGGCACTTAAAGGTGAGAATACTCAAGGTATGTGAGATGAAAATAGATTAGCAGATAGTAGGAATATTTGCAGTGCCTTCCTCACACGCTTTAATTTCCTCCTCTCCAACCTGTCCTTACAGATAGGTAGATGCTAGTACTGATGCTAGTTTGGAGGGCTCTGTGATGGCAGAGTCAGGATTACCCTCATCCGTTGTTAAGCAACAGTTGTTAAGCAACAGTACATAATAAAGCTGCTCTGCTTCAGAACTGTGGTATACCAGACATACTGTCTGTTATCAAATGTCTTCTTAACATTAGAAGGCGAATCAGGCTTTATTCTGTGTTCTGCTGGATGGGTATCCAGTGGTTCTAGTGAATAGACACACTCATGTTATAAGACTTCACTGCGGGAAGATTCAAGTCCCCAAGTTATAGAAAGATAAAATATACTGTGCAATAAACAGGTGAGCAGTGACTTTGTAGAAGTATTTCTTTTTTAGGTTTGTGAGTTTTAGTTCTTCCCACCATAAATCGATACTTCATGTTATTCAGATTTGGTAAAAATTCACAATTTTTTTAATATATTGGGTGCCTCCCTCTAAATTCAGTTTCTGGCTAGAAGACGAGAAATAAAACAAATTCATGATTTTGAAATTCTTATTTAATAAAAATGGAGTCACGTAGATATACAGTATAGCATATTTTTTTTTAGTCTTCAGTGTCTAACCCTTTTTCTCCCACTCTGGGAATTCTGGCTAATTATAGGCTATTATGGAGAAAAATTAGTAAACACTCTATAACAATTCACGTTGTACATAAATCAGTCATTTAAATCCATAAATTAACTTATTATAAATGTTTTTGTATGCAACAGTCTGAAATACAGTTCATAAGGAAAATGCACCGCAGGATATTTTAGAACAACCTGCTCAATAGTGCTTGGGTTGTTCAAGATTAAAATTAAAACAATAAACTTCACTCTGGATGTGTCTTCATTACCAAAGCCCTGGATCATTTACTTTAACAATGTCAACCTGCTCTCACTATCACATTCAACTTAATTAGGAAAGGAAGTAATATGCAAGAGCACACCTTACGGTGTTCCATTACCTTGGAGGAAAGTGTGATCAACTTCCAGAAATAAAAGGCAGCCTTGCCCTCTTCTCAGGCTCCTACCCTCTGTGTTGTGGGAAGTATATTCTAGAATGAGGAGAGAGAAACTACCGCATGTCAGAAAACCATCTAAAATGGAGCCTTCCCAAGGAGAGGTGTGTGGGGGGAACCAAAATTCAAAGGACTTCAAGCAACATTTGGGTCTGCCTCTTCTAAGTTCAGTGAGAATTTGATGTTGGCATCTGTGGGAATGAAAGTGGGCCTCACCTCACATTCTTCTCTTTTCTGACTGAGGGGAGAAAAGAAGACAAAGGTCCTTTGTCTCTAAGACTGGCCATGCTGTGCCATTGAGGCACACTGTCTTTTCATCTGCCAGTGGTCTACAGATCTACTCTGCAACAGCTGTGTACAGAGCTAGAAGTCAGATCTCTGAAAAAAATATCTAGATCTGGGTTTTCTTTTTTCTAGTCAAACAGTTAGAGAAGACGATAAACTGCTAAATACTCTGTCAAAATGACATAGCTTAAAAGACCTTCAGTTTCCAAAAAAAAAAAATTCCATTACAAATTGTTTCCATTAAGAACAGGAGACTGTCCATCCTACAATCATTCCCTCCCTCTCTCTGTAGATCAAGAATGGAATCCTTAGTCAGCTTATATTTCATCATTATTCATACAACACTTCTGCTGACTCTGAACTCGTCAAGAGAGGAAAGCCTGAGTCAGGAATTGGCTTCAAATTAGGGAAGATGAGGCAGCTACTTCCTACTTTAATGGCTAAAAGCACAACAATAAATCTTAATGTCTCCCCATTTAGAGAGCTAATCAGTACATTTACACAACTGGTGTTAGCTTTGTGTGGTTGGATTTTTCGTTTGTTTTGTTTTATTTTGCATTTAGCTGTAATGAAAAAGGTGTACATATGCATATTTGTCTTAAATACTTCACAAATCTCTGAGGGTAGCAAATGTGTCTAATAGGAGCCTCTGCCACACTAAACCAGTAGCATCTAACAGCAAACTTTGTCATTATGCACTACTGTGTTGTTGCAGTTCTCTGTCCTTATCTCCGGCTGTGGAGTTGGACATGAGAATGGCATAAGAGTTTCAACAGAAACTCTGTATCAGCCAAAAATTGTGCAAGACAAAGGGACAGTACAACTGTCACATTGAATTAGAGTCAAGGTCTATCTAGTTCAGTGGTCAGAACTAAAAGGAGGTCAGCAACCAACAGATGTGAGATAATACAGCCATACATAGCCTCCTTTTGGACATGAAATTGGCAGATAAACCTTAGTTACAGGGTAAGCAAGTTTTAGGTCAGTGCTGTTTCACAAGAGGTCATCAAAGTTACTATAGCTCAGCTAAAGATTTGAACAAGTGAATGAGTATTTACTGACCTAGTTCAGTGATATCTTGTGAAGAAAAAAAACTCTGTCCCCCAAGCAAGAACTAGTTAAACTGATATGAAAAGTTAAAGACATGATACAGAAAAAAAAAAAAAAAACCAACAGATTTTGTTAAAATACTAACTAAACCTCTGATCAGTCAATGCAGATGTACATATTTTCTCTTAAACTAGGATAACACAATTCACACTGTCATCAAACCAAACAAATCCAGGAAAACCCTCAAACCAATAAGAAAAAAAAAAAACAAAACTAGTTCAAACTCATTTCTGCATGATGATTGGTGGCTCCTTTTAGCTCTTTTTATTTTATTATTGGTGACTGCTTCATACAGCTTCACAGAATATATCTATATTAATAGAGACTCCTTCATTTTGCAGCTCTCCTGAGGCTATCACTCCCCAGCCTTCCATATATTTCTACAGTCCAGCAATAAAAATAGCCTAAAGAAAGGTGGAAAAGTAAGAACTTTCTCCTAGTTATGACAAATGCGAAAGCCACACCCTATTACTGTAAACTCTATGAGACTGAACTGCCAAAAAGAATACAGGCACTCATGCTCACAGATGCAGGTGCAAGCACACGAATTAGCAATGCAGATAAACCTATGCCATCAAGGTGAACTATCAGTGGAAGCTCTTATATGAACCTCTGAAAAAGTACCCTGCTGTGTTAATCTCATTTATCCCACATGGTTTGTTCAGCTCCAGAAATAATCGTGCCTATCCCTGACTGGGGTAGGACTCGGAGTGACCTCATTAACATTTATCGTCGTCACCATAAAATGGAGAAGATAATCAGAAACAGGAGGAGGAAAGATAAAAGGAGCAAAGTAGAAAAAATGATTTTTTGACATTGTGCTGTTGGACTTTGATGGATCACTATTGTCAAATGAGTGTAATTTGTAAAGATCAATGGAGTTTAGTTAAACTCCAGTCCATGATGTCCCATCTTCTAATTCATCTACACAGCATATGTTTCTTCTTTTGTAAAGAAGGAGTATCATGTCATTTTCAAGCATTTTTGTTGGTATTTTTTGTCTGTACAGCTCAAACGAACTGTAAATCTCCAATACTTAGTGAATAGTCTAGCCAATATTCTTTGTCTGCAAGGCAAAATATGTCAGATAATGATTGGGAAGATCTTGTTTCAGTACCAGCCATTAAGAATCATCACTTACAAGGAGCTGCTGTTGAGAACACCACATATTCCAGTAAGATCCCAAATATAAATTCCAAGAGCTGCCATAGAGATGTCTGCCTTTCTCCAGCTCCTTATTTCTTCTTCTTTCACCTACACAAAGGTACACACACTCCCAAATTGTCAGAGCTCATGAACTCTGTGCCCTTTGCACATCTAAAGTACTTAGACTATCACACAATTCCTCAGGGCCTCAGCGGCTCTTCCCTCTCGCCTTTCCTTGCACCTCGTGCTGCTGAATGGTTGTGCTTTGAATGCCCAACAACCCCAGATTTCTAGTCCTGCCTTTCTCCAAATCCCCCCTGATGGGCATGCCAACTTATCATATTTTCTGCTGGCTGACTAAAGAGACCACCATTAGCAGATATTCACCTGCACTTGCCTGTGAAGTACTTTCTTAGCTCTGAGGATCAAACAATCACCAGTTTAAGATGGTGTGGAAGACTCATTCAACAAAAGTATAGTATAAATTATTTTAAGGGAATTTATAGGGTTTCAAATATAGTCAAATATTTTCCCTTGATAATAGAATTGAACACGTGCTTTCATAGCACAAAGTGAGATTTTCTTTTTTTTTAAGTTCTTGTTTTGCTTTTAATGTTTTAATTGTAACACCCACCAATTTCTAACTTAGTCACCAATGTCCAGTGACTCTTACAGGTTCATTACACATTAACAGTAACTCCTGTTGTACCTTTCAATGGGTTTGAAATAGTTTGGCTTTCATTTCATCAAGCTATGACACTTCTAAGAGTATTTTAGAGCATTTGAACAAAGTGGACTCCGAAATCAGGAATCACATATGATGACTATACTTGGAAGTATAAAACATACTTAATTCCACACTCTTCTACAACATGAAGCAAAAGCAAGCTATCAGTTGGCTGCTTTTGTTAACTGGAAGATCTGAAATTTGTTTTTCCTTTCTATTTTTATCAAGAATGGCAAAGTCCTTAATGAATTCTACTTACAAATGACAGTTTGGTGAGCCTTAGGGAACACACCACTTCAGATGTGGTTTCATCCAATGGAAACTAATTGACCCATATTCCTAAGAAGTTCTTGCTTTACATTAGAATGCACATTCTCTGCAAAAATTAAGTTTTACATACTATGTTCCTTTTATCTGTGTATCATACAGACATTTAGTTGTATGAATCCTTCTTACCCCTTTTTTTTCACTTTCAGTGATTACTTTGTTGCTAGCTATTGACTGTTTCTATTGAATCATTTTCTTTTTTGTAATTAAAATATTTTTTTTTTATCTGTGAATCTAGAGCACTTTCTATTGAAAACTGAATATGACTTCCATGTATTCTCATCACATTTTTTTGGTCATATAATTAATTTTCTTTTGTGACCTTCTGGAAAACCGAAGTAATTCAAAGAGAACTACTTTGTAACTAATGTCATCTTTGATCTTTATCTTTCAACTTTTTATTTTCTCTTTCTGGCCTTTATTTGCCAGGACCCTCTTCTTGAAATGACTACTGCAAATACAGGTTCTTGCAATACTCACACTTGAACATTTGCGGTATCTTTAAACCTTTTTGTTTTGAAGAAGGTGAAATACTTCTCTCATACCATCTCTCCTGGATTAGTCCTTCTTTCCGTATTTTGTATTAAACCACAGTTTCAGTACTTTCTCTAACAGATCTACTACCTTACAGATCATCTGCTACCAGTCTTTCTATCTCTTAGTACAGTCACAACACAGAGTCCGTCTGCCTTCCCACAGTTCTACCCATTTGAAATATCTTCCTTTATCTCTCAGTACAATTGATTCTCCAACTCTCTTCAGGCCACAGTTCAAATTCTAAGCTGATATTGGTGTAAAAAGAAAGCTTATTGCCTCACTTATCTCAATGTTTTAATGCCTTTAATTTAAACTTTAATAAAACTGCATAATACACCTGAAAAGTCTGTCATTTTAAAAGTGTTGGAGACATAAACAAGTCTTACTTTCAAGAAAAAAAACTATTTCAGAAATGTGAAGTAGACGTTAAGTCTTACATACTGACTGTGATACATCACACTAAAAAAAAAAATGCATTTAAGTTTGACTTCAATTTGGTATACATTTTGCACTAATGTCACCAGGCAGAACATCATAATGTCTTACAACTTGCATTAGATCCCTTGGGCTACAGCTTCAGTAAATTGGCTGGTATCTACACAGTCAATATTTCTTAGTGAGCACCTGAACAAAGGGATTAGTAAGGTTTCTATCTAGCATATCCACAACTGTGTTTTAATTCCACAGCAGTATTTGCAAGGACAGCAGTTTTAGTCCTGGCGGATTGGCCAAATTCTGACTGAGGATTTGCATTTTGCATACCTACTTTGCCCCGTAGTTCAATTTGATATGTTTTGGCTCATCACTTTCTGCCTTAACACAGTGTAGGCCAATGCCAAGTATTGTTAAACAGCTGCTGTACTTCCCCTGAGAGGATTTCAGTAATGTGTGACAAATTCCTACAGATATATAGAAAGAAAAGGTGCTGCAGTGAGTTGTATAGAGTGTTTGAAGATTCAGATGGGATTTCTATCTCCCTAGTGCCTCATTTTCACAGCTTTCTTAGGAAGGAAAGAAGTATCTACATATTGAGATAAGGTGGATCTGAGGGACCTAAGTATCAAGGGAAATTCTGGTATAACATAAGAAAGTAAAAAAAAAAATAAAAATCTTACCTACTATAAAGCAAAGAGTTGAAGAACCATTAAGAGATAAAGACTATGCAGACTTCTTCATTGCCACATCCATAAAGATATTTCGTAGGTTGATTACTCTCCCATTTCCTTTAGATAATATAGCTCCTGAAGATTTATGATGAGTGGATGGAAACTGAGAACCAACCATAGTATTATCCAAAGTTATAATGTTTTATAGTCAAATATTTTGTGTTTTGTATTTTATAACAATATATTACTAAAAAGAATTGTTATTAGTTAACAGCTGTATTCTCTTCAAATTTTAGTTACCCGTTCTCAGCATCACTGTTCAAAACTTATGCTCAACAGTTGTCCTAAATATTGCCCAACAGTATTATACAGGAGCTGTTTCTGGCAGGTTTCATGACTCATAAGAAAGCTGAACCAGAGATAAAATGATGAGCAATAGATAAATCAGATTGGCAGATGGTTTGAGCACAGCTCTTGCTGTCCTAACTGGGCACTAACCTCTTGTGCCATCTTCTGACAGAAAGTTTGAGTTATCCTCTTTTCAGTCCCTACAGCAACTTCCAGTGAGTGAGATACTAAGCATCTCTGATACCCTTTCCTGATCTTGCTTTTACGTTAATACGTGCAATGTTGCACATTTACATTGCAGAATGAAGCTGTAAACTCTGCACCTCAGTAGACCTAATCAGGATTTAACAATACATCTGAGAGGAGAATATACCTCATTATCAATATCCCACCAACCTACTAGCAGTAGTATCAGCCTCGTAATCAGGAATATAAGATAATGAGAAGTATTTATATGATTTGCAGGTTAAATATAAATAAGGCAGATTGACTTAGACACAATGTGCTAGCAGAAAGTATTAGTAATTAATATTGAAGACAAGTGATATTTAACACATTTTAAGCACTGAAATACTTTGAAAAATTAATGACAAAGAATAGTATACACTTAAAAAACTTTTGGAAAAAAATACAGTATTTAATGCATCATTAATTGGATACTCTGAAAATATATATATTTTATCCGAAGACAGATTTAATGTAACAATAGAAATTAGATCAATAATGTTTTTGACTACATGGGATTACATCTCTTTGTGTCTTTAACCTTGAAAATAGCATAAGAAAGGGCAAAAAATGGAATATTAGGAAGATACATCCCTGCACTAAACATATTGAAAATTATATAGACAACTTTTACTGTATCCTAGGGATTGTTAGTGTACTGACTGCAAAAGAGATTTGCTGGCTAGATGTCATACGTGTGTATGAGAAACTCTGGTACGGAAAAGGCAATCCCACCATCTCTGTTCTGTTTGTACTAATCTAAGGCCATATGTTTAACAGTGTGCACATTTTATATCCACATCTGTTGCTGCCATCTCCCCTTTGTCCCTATCTCTCACCAAGCCACAAAAAGCATTGCAAACAAGAACAAAGGACATTCTGCTAATGGTGAGTCCAGGCTAGTGGTAAACTAACTTTATTTTGCTTTGTTTCTTCAGATTGATAACTTTGTTCTCAATGTTATTACTGCATTTCTGCTAGTTTCTGTGCTTCTAAATATTATACAAAGACACATTAGTGTCTGTCTCTGATAGGAAATTTCAAATTTAGAAATTTGAATAAGCCTCAGCTTTCCTAAGATCCCCTAGCTTTAACTATTCTTCCACAAGCCAGATAGATGCGTTCTCTTATAAGGAGACAATGAAGTAAAATAGTAGTGTTCCATAATGGAAAGTAATTCTTTGATCATAAAGTAGAGTGAACAACAAAACATCTTATTTTTTCTTTGAGTTTTATGGGAATTGAGACTGAAAGGGTAGAAGAACATATTATGCTGTAATAAATCTTTGTTAAAGAATATTTTAAATTAGGAAGCTCTATCGATTAACTGAGCAAATATACCTGAATCTGCATGTAACAATTGAAATGTATTTTCTGAAATAGTACATCTTCTCAATGTCTACTTACAGGGAATGTCATGAGTCTTGAGGAAATGAAGGTTCGTTAAAGGGCTCCTATTAATTCAGTCTGATTACTATTGCATCTTATAATCAGCCTCATATTTTAGTATGAATAACATGCAATTTCAGAGCCTGCAAAACAGCATTTGGTTTGTACATCCTTATCAACATCAATCCAAGCTGCAAGTTACTTATTAAACAGTACATTTTTGTTTAAATGCATCTTATAAAGTGTGAATCTTTCATTTCTGTATTCTAGCTAATTTGACTTTTAGACAAACTATCATTTGGAGAATTTATAAATACTGGAAACATGGAGGGACTCTCATTGTGTACTGATCCTGTCGTTATAAAACACTCTGTGAATTAATAAGAGAGTGGAAGTTTGTTTCTTTTCTCTGTATCTCCTTACATATCTAACTAGACTACTTTAATGTATATTTTCTGTAGGATAATACATTAAAGCTACTGTACATCTTTAAGAGGCTGTTAGACACTGATTTCCCGTAGACTGCAATCAGCTCTTTGAAACTGTAGTGTTTGTGACAGAATAAACTCCATTAACTTGTTTTATTAGTACTGTGCGCAGTCAGGAGGAGCAATGCTGCAGAACATGATGAAATGACTAACAGTCTTCATCGGTGCACAGCAGAATGTTTTCTCCTTGCACAGAATATATAATTATTGCTCACATAAACAGGTAGATTTTTTAATTATTATTATTTCTCAGGTGATACTGGGAAATCTAAGACTCTCATTCATGAGAGGAATAAAAAATAAATTAAGCTTCCTCCTCACCCCCCTTCAGTCCAATTTGTTTCCATGCTGCTGTTCTAATTTTTGCCTATGTTACAGAGAATGATCCATCAAATAAAAAAACAATTCTAATTCAATTGGTTACTATAATGACAGAGCAGTTCAACAAAGCCAAAGGAGCTTGAGAAAGGAAAGATTTACTGACCAGCTGACACCCAGAAGCCCATTAGTCAAATTTTGACAGCTTGTACACAAGGTAAGCTGTCAAGCAGAGTAAATGAAAGCAGAATGATTCCAGCAGAAGAAAGTATAGTTTACTTTATGTAGGTAAATATAAGATAGATATCACAGAATCACTGTGAATTTCAGAATCAGGTATTCTATACTGCACATGGCACAGCTGCCAGTACTTATCTAAAGAGAGAGGTATTTTCTTCCAGAACAACTCTTACAGCATTAGCCACTTCAGAAATATAAATGAATATTTCTCTCTCCTCTGCCTCCATTTTCTGCTGGCTCTTTGCTTTGCCCATTTAAGATGAAAGTCAGGTCTGAGTTGACTAGCTGCATGGGACTCCTGGTATAAACTTCAAGCATATTGCATTTTAGCTTAACAAAATACAGGAAACACGAAGCTGAGCAATCACAAAGGAAATGATTGAAAGGAAGAGTCAGTACAGATGCAGAATGATGAGAAGCATGGAAAAAAAAAAAACCCCACATTAAAATCCAATCCAGTCTATTTTTTGCTAGCAAAAAAAATGAGTTTATGATTTGCAGATTGAATATAACTAAGGAGAAAGGTATTTTTCATAACAATGATTTGTAGATTCACTTTCTACTGCATGAGAGTTCCTTTTATGTTATAGCAGTGTCTGTTCTTGCTATTATAGTTAAAGAACTGTCAGCATTTTCATTATATAAACCCCTATATCCAGGGCTTGTAATTTGGCCATAAAATTCACAGCATGCTGAAACTAAAATAAGATTTTAGTCTGAGCATGATTTTTTTAATGTATTCTAAAAAAATATAAAATCATCAGTCCAATTTTAAACTAATGGAAAAATGAGAATTCTCCTCTACTGTCTTCTTATTCAGCTTCTGTGATGCATATTGTATTCCTTTCAATAACTCATGGGTTTTGGTGTTCTACAGCACATTCACATCTACCAGCATACACACGTATTCTTCAATAAAAATTAAAAACTCACTAATGTGGAAAAAATTAAAAATTAAGAAACAAGTATTGTGAATGTGTAACAGCCACTTTTTCTAATTTTAGGTAGAGTTTCAGGCTGTGGATCTATAATATGCAAATACATGTATTAACGCCAGTATTCTGAAGGTCAGAATGGAGTATAAGTTAAACCCACAAAGGTCAGAAATTAAGTGTTATGGCTGAAACTCTGTCCTGAAAAGACAAGAGCATCCATTTCACTTGGCACAATAATGTGAAAGTTCGCAAGGTAAAGAGCTTTGCTCACCAGGCATAAACTCTGAAAAACGTTTGGAAATTATGCTTTCAAAGCCACACTGCTGGAAGAGATCTTCTTGCTGCAAAATGACATCTGTGTAATACTGGCAACACGGAAAGAAGGACAACATATTAGATGTTAGCCTATGTTAATATTTAATAATTACACTTCTGCAAAAAAGAACATCTAACCTGAGAAGACCAAAATATTGCAGGTGAACAACCCTGTCTCTTACACCTGAACTTTTACGCCTTTCTTCTCTCTTTTTTTTTTTTCCATACCCAATGTCTTCTCTTGCCTAGCTCCGGAAAAAAAAAAAAAAGTTCCAACCTACTTGAATGTTCCTTCAACTCTTCTGAAGTGTATCAGTGTGCTTTCTGGCACTGCTGAACCTCTCACTTGCTTTTTAACGTTATTGCCAAAACATGACTCCCTCACTATTCTGAATTCTCATGCTCCCATGATCAAAATTTCCCTTGCCAACATCTTCAGCCTTACAGGGTCTTCAAACATGCTCTGAAACAGCACCAGTATAGTCTTCAGTCAGTGTATTCTAGTTCTTATAAACCATATTGAACACTCACTTCAAATGACCTATTTCTGACATTTTTTTTTTGCAGTAATAGGGACCATTTAGGGAATATTGATACAGCAATAGACACACTCTTACAATGAAAGTAGACTGGTTGAGCTGGTGTTGAATACTTCAGATCACATATAAGGAACTTGCTAGTAAGAAACACTAGAAGTCTAAGGAGGAAATAATGGTGAATGTAGCTGCTCCACCTAAAAGAGCTACCCCCTTGAAAGAAATCACAAATCTGTAAGACTGAGTGAATTCCAGAGGAAGGGCAGATCTGGATGGAAATATTTTCTTTTTAAAAGTCTGCATAGGAATGAAAAAAAGATGAAACAAGATCTAATCTACTGTTATCTCATGCTAAAAATCAACATTGGTTGTTTTGCTGCATTTGATTTAGTACAACCAACTGTGACACAAGGGTAGATACAGAGAATACTTTACCTGAATTATTTTTGTACATTACTGAACTTTAATGTAGAGTTCTGAACTCTATGTTTCTTCCTTTCCTCTTGTGGTTCCCTGTCTCAAACCTGCTCTCAGTCCACACTCGGAGGATCTGCGGGGATCATGTCTCTGATTTTGCCAGTGACCCTTTGCATTATCCTTTTCTGGACATCAGGCCACTTCTTCTCTGTTCTAACAGCGTAATCATTGGTATTGGTTCATTTGGAAGACTTGTCACTCACTTAAGATGCTAAGTTATTATAGAGCACTTTGCAGACGAAATCTCTTCTTCATCTCTGGAAACTTGCTGTGTAAATTTGAAAATAATTCAGTTCACATTCAGTGTCACATCCATCATGATACATATGTCAGTTCTACCAGCCTTTCCATGCAAGCCTTTCTATGCAAGCCTTTCTTGAGAAGTTGGAATGTCTTGTATTTTGCAAAGCTGGTTGGGTGGAGATAACTCTTTCTCAGGGCTGTTTTTCCTGCCTTTGGGCTGCCTGTTCTCAAAATCTTTTATACCCCAGTCTATAGGATGACTGTGAAAGGGTCTTTTCCCAGATGCAGTAGTGCTGACCTGAGATGGCAAGAACTGTAGAACTACAGAATGCTTTAGATTGGAATACATACTTGCAGTTTTCTGGTGCAAATCTACTTCTCAAAGGAGAGCTAATGTAATGTCAGCTTGTTCAGAGCCATGTGCAGTTCAGTTTTGAGTACCTGTAGGAATGGAGATTCCTTAGACCCTCTGAGTGTCTTGTTCAAGTCTCTGACTGCTCTCATGATGTAAAGCTTTTTATTTGCATTCAAGTAAACTTAGAAGCAGCTTTTGTCTCTTGTGTATTGTCTTTTTGTTAGGTATTTCTATGAAGAGTATGGTCACCATCATGAAAAGTCACACGATATGTCTCATCACTCTACTCTCCCATTAGATCCTTGGAGACAGCAACTAGATCCTCAAACTTACATTCTTCTTCTTAATGCTGGACAAATCCAGTTCCCTCAGCTTCACCTGCTACAAAACATATGCTTCAGACCCTCAGCCACTCTTGTATTTAGTGGTCCTCAGTTGAAATTTCCTTTCACTGGAAATATTGTTTTACATCTACTTGCTTGTACAATGTGGATAGGTCAGATCTTGCATAACCTGACTCTTATTTCAGGAGTACAGTGCAGAGACATCTGGGCTACTGGCAGGCACTGACTCTGGACTAGCAGAGACATTTCGCTTGAATTGTCTGCCTCTGCTTGTAACGCAAAACATCTTCAATCGACAATTAATAACTACTGGTTTAAACAACAAACAGTATAGAAGAGCTTCACATTGTAAAAGAAATAAGGCAACTTCTGCTGACCTCTGTGTGAAATATTTTGAGGCCAAATGTCAGAGTGCATATTTAGCTGACAGCACCGACAATGCTCTCAAGAGTATACACAGTGGAATATTTCTGGTGAAATCCATATGAGAAATGTATTGCATTACATTCAGACTACAGTAAGTGTCAGCAAACATAATTTACTCAGTTTCACTCCCCCCCACTCTGCTGCAAATTTACAGAATTAAAAAATACATTTGTAAATAATCTTTTTTTTTTAAAATCTGTTTTGAGAGAGTCTACAAAAAAAAAAATCACAAAACTGTTTGCAGAGAATACTTTAGCTTAGTTCCTCATGTTAAAATTCACCAGTCATAGTGAGAGTTTCATGCTATTAAATGGATGACTGAATGTTTTTCTATCACTAGCTGATGCCCAGATGATATGTTGTTTCATTTCCTGCAAAGTATACACAAGGATCTCTCAGCCATAGGTCCTGACTGACCAGAGGTGCCACATGAATGCACAGATGCAGCAACAGAGTTAAAAAAGCAGAGTAGTTTCTGGAACTACATGTATGAAGTAGAAGGATCTTGATCAAACTTTTCAGAAGTCTATCTCTCTTAGATGGTAAACTACTATCATTTGCGACAGTTAAAATTGGAAGATAATTTTCAGAGCCATCCTATATCCAGAATTCTGGGCTACATCAAAAGTAATTTGTTAAAAAATTAAGAAGGAAATGTTGTAGGAATACACTATAAATGAATAACTCACTAAGTTTGAGGTCAAGGTAGAACTTCGGAGTCTAGACTCTCATGGTCATCCTAATTGTACCACTCTGCAATAATTTAATTTCCTAGAAATGACCAAATAAAATCATTGTGACTCTTGTAGTATTACCCCATAATAATAGATGAACACAAATATGAAATCACTGTAATGACCTCCAGAGTATGTTGGTTATGTTATGGTAAATATCTTTTATTTACAGAGGTATTGATTGCGCTGCCAAAATAAATTGACTTGCATGAATACATTCTGGGAAACAGGAATTTAAATTTCTAGTCTAGATCTCCAGCTGATGAATATGGATAAAAGCTCATTGATTGCATCTAATTCTCATCAGCTAAGGCTTTGACCCTCCATACTCACAACAGTGAAGAAATAGCTTCCTATTCCTAAGAAAAAAAATAGGGAGAAAAAAGAGACACTCTGCCACAGATTCCAGCTATTCCTTGTATGTTAAATCAAAATCAAGGTCAAATAAACTTGAAATACATTCACATAGCAATGCAAACTCCTGCATCTGGATTGATGCAATCCACAGTGTCAACACAGGCTGGGAGATGAAGAGATGGAGAGCAGCATTGTGGAGAAGAACTTGGTGGTGCTGATGGATGAGAAGCTGGACAACAGCGAACAATTCTTGTTTGCAGTTCAGAACGCCAATCGCATCCTGGACTGCAGCAAGAGAAATATGACCAGCAGGTTGAGTGAAGTGATTCTCCCCCTCTGCTCTGCTCTGGTAAGACCCTACCTGCAGTTCTGTGTTCAGCTGTGGAATTCTCAGCACAGGAAACCATGGAGCTGTTGGAGGGGGTCTGGAGGAGGACCATAAAAATTATGAGAGACATGTAACACCTCTCCTACTAAGAGAGGCTGAGAGAGTCAGGATTGTTCAGCCTGGAGAAGAGAAAGCTCCAGGGACACTTAATTGCAACCTTCCAGTATTTAAAATAGTTCTACAAGAAAGACACATAAAATCTTTTTAGAAGGGCTTGTTGTAATAAGAAAAGGGGTGATATCTTTAAATCAAAAAAAAAGGTAGATTTAGACTAGATATAGGGAAGAAAGTTTTTACAATGAGAGTGGTGAAACACTGGAAGCGTTGCCTAGAGAGGTGATAGAAGCCCCATTCCTGGAGACATTCAAGTTCAAGCTGGATGGGGCTCTGAGGAACCCAATCTAGGTGAAGATGTCCCTGCTCATTGCAGGAGGTTACACTATACAACACTTAATGGCCCCTTCCAACCCAAACTGTTTAATGGGTCTATTGTTTCTACGGTTCTACAATTCTATGATTCTGATTCCACAATTTTATTGCAGATACAATCATGAAAACTGATTTGGAATGAAGATTAATTTCAGTTCATTTCTGATTCCACTGTTTCAGTCCACATCTACAAAATTAAAAATAATATTTAGTGAAGTACCTCTGTGTCCAAAGGATTTATCCAATCATTAATCAAAGACTTGATACTGTTTCTCCTTTTTCTAATGAATACTATGTTCTTCACAGAGTAATCCAATTATATTCAATTGGAGGAAGTTCGTCACCTGAACTAAACATGCAAAGGATTGACTCTTACTAACGAAGTAAACTTTTCTGAGTCCTATGTATTATCAGTACAGCATAACTGCAGAGAAATGTAGATGTTGGTAGGTGTTTGATGATGACTCATGCAGCTATGGATAGCAAAGTTCTTTTTACTAAATCCTGTTAAGACCTGCCAAGGCTAATATTAATATCTGCCCATGTTTCTATACATTGTGCACTACAGCAATGATAGGAATCTTTCTGGAGTTGAAATTTCTTAGTTAAAAACGTTATTCTTATGTTCAGCTTAAAAATTTGATAAGGCTTGTTCTCATATAAGAAAATTGAACCCACCATATTGAGGCAGGCCCCCTGTGTCACTTCTAGCAAATACTTCATTTCCTTAGAGTTCAAAACGTAACTCTTAAGGAAAAAAATATCTGTCTGTGCAGTACAAATCCCAAATTTCTTTCCCTGTAAATAAGCTCAGAGACTAGGTTTGCTCCTCTTAGGATTCAATGTATTTCCTTGAAAGAGTCATATGGCACTTTTAATATAAGGCCAAATGCAAATATGAAGTCAGATACTTTATGTAAAACTAAGGCATAATGAAGATACCTAAAATACAGTTGTAGATTGTATTTTCGTGAGATTAGTTATTCAAGTGTTTAACGTTGTCCTACCAACATGTCTAACTTTTTATTCTCCTATATGAAAAAAAAAAAATTGTATTCAAGTACCTTATTGTTCACATTTGTACCTAAACCCATCTGGCACAACTTAATTTGTTAGACATACTCAGAGCTTGCCTAACATAGTAACAACATCATTCAACTTCATCCAGGCAGTTTTATACAGCCGGAGAAGAACCATTTGTTCAGGAAAATGTTTCGAGATTGTACTGCTTGTACAATGAGTGAAAGACAGGTATTTCAATCCTTTTTTAGACAGGAGTTCCAACCTGTGCTGTCCAGCACAGAATAAGGGATACAGCTGTTTGAAGAGGTTAGAATGAAGGGGATGGTGTATCTTCTCTGCTTCTGCTGCCTCCAGAGACCATGCACTTCATGTCAGAAATATGAATTTCATGTCTCTAGAACAAGAGATGAAGAGGGGAACATTACGCTTTAGCTTGTTATAATGGACAGTCAACAGTGTTGGAAGAAATATTCAGATTTTGGCTTCCACTCCAAGGACATTTTATGACTGCATTGTAGGATAATTAGGTAACACATACAGAAAATATTGTCCATGTGGTCAACAGTTTTCTCAGTCTCACTCAGTTCTAACACCAGAGGGACAGTGGCCTCTACTTAGAACTTTCCAGTCAATAGGTCTTATATTTTCTCCCACATGATGCCACAGTTTCAAGGCAGGGGAAAGTAAGTGGCCCTTAGTGTTTCAAAGCAGAATCATGTTCCTACAAAGAAACCCAGAAAGCATCACAGGCCGTATGAAGAGGAGTGCAACATGAGAGATCTGTGAAGCATCCCTCAGTTTTACAAAGGGTCAAGACTCCAAAGCACTTACACTTGCTGGGGCACACTGGAAGTCAGGGAAGATATGAACCAGTTGAAAAGCAACTTGGGAGGAGTGAACAAGAGGCAGTAGGAATGATCGGAAATCTAAAACCACGTGAAGAGTAGCCAAAGATTGAGATTGTTGGTTTCTGCAAAGAGAATACTGTGGGAGGCCTGTTAAGCATCTTCAAATACAAAAATAGGCCAAAACTCAATGGGTTTAAATTGTAATCAAGGAGTTACAGGTTAGACTTTAGGAAGAGTTTTCTAAATGTCAGGATAGTTAAGCACTGGAACACATTGTCTATGAAGTTGTAGGATCTGCAAAATGAAAAATCTTTCAGGAGTAGATTAGACAAAAATTTTAGGTATAGTTGACCCAATATGTGAAAAAGGAAGATGGACTAGATAACTTAATGATCATTCTGCGTCAATTTATATGTTTTTGATAAGATGTGATTTTGATAAGATGTGATTTGTTAGAGATTCGTTTAAAAATAGCTAAGATATATTTTTCATGAACAAACTGACACCTCAAATTAAGACCCAAATATGAAGATGACTGTATCTAAATCATGTAATAAATATTTAAAAGATTTTTCTATTTCTAATCTAATATTTTTATTACTGACATTTATAGATATGGAAAAAGTAAGAAGCATATATATATGTTTTGTTTTTCCTCTTCTATAAATTTTTCCTACCCATTGAAAAGAAAGAATTATTCATATCTCTTATGGAATGTCCACAGTGTGTTGTAGAGGTTAAAATTTACAGTATTTTTCAATACCAAACTCACAGAGATGTTTATTTCATCTGCTGATAGTACCAACAAATAAAGAAAACAAGTAATATTCATGCAAAGGCAAACAAAATAAATGAGTCAGGGAATTATAAAAAGAACACTGACCTATTAAAAATCAGTCTGATCTTCAAGAATTTTCAACATAGCAGTAGTAATGTTATTAAAAATAGAAGAATCATGACAAGTATTCATTAGAATTTGCATATGTGAGTAAGAATGTACTTAATTATGAACTGCATTGTGCAAATTATTTAGAAGCTGCAAATCAAAGCAAAAAAAAAGAAGAAAGATGTAGGGAACAAGGGTTCTGAAGAATTTTCTGATGTAAATAAACAACTAATGTAAAAAAACCAACTTGGAGATGCTGTAAGATCTTTTCAAAATCAAATGGTTTCAAAGAACAAAAAAAATCAGAAATACTAATGTTTGACATATAGGTATTTACTCTATTGGCAATGGAACATTATCTCAATTAGAGGAGAATGGATTTTTGTATGTAGAAGTACATGTGTTAAAATATTGTGTCACTTGAAGCCAAAATAGCATATGTAAATGAAGAATTCAGCTAGAAAACTGTAGGTGTAATAAATTTCATGAATTGTGTAATTTCCATGCAGATATTTCTTTTTCCACCTGCCATCAGCACTGTTGTTTAAATGCTCAGGGAAAGCAGCCCCTGAGTCAGCACTCCAAGACGTTCTATTTCACTGTTAACCCAAATGGATTGAAGGAGCTCATTACCTTGTTTAAATCCTGTCCTAGAGCTGAGGGCGGTGGGGGGACAGATGGAAGAAAAACAAATGAAGGGTAAAAGGAAGAAACATGAATCCAGAAGATGTTGCATCTCTACATGCAGACAGTAGTAGACCAGAGTGATTCTAGGGATTTGAGAGGAGAGGGATGGCTGGTAACAAAGACAGAAGACAGAAAACTATCAACTTCACTGCAGAGGAGCTACTAAGCACTTCATGAAGCATGCATTTCCCAGACACAAGGCAAAGTGCAGAGAATGTATGGAAGAATTATCAAAATTAGTATTTGAGAAAGTGACCAGAAAGATAACCAACAAACAGATAGAAAAATAAAAAAAAAAGGAAATTGGGGGGAAAAAGCCCACAAACCCAAAACTGACAGATTTTTGTTTGCTTGTTTTAAAGCAGGGAAGGGTTGTTCCCTAGCAGAAGGAAGAAACTCCAACTCCTTGACCATCTGAAGTAACAAGAAAAGCAATTCTTTCACCACCATTTACTATTCTCTATCTTCAGTTTGTTTCTAGAGTGCGAGATTTTTGAACGGCAGCCCATGGACACCCTTTTCCTTAAGTGTATTTAGCTTTTTCATTCTGTAACTGCTGTATCCATGAATGCCATGTAGTATTGTTTGACCTTATGGATATTTATTGCTCACTTCTGTCATTATAGACAACTACTCAAATATTGACCACCCAAAATGGACTGCTCAAATTAAAATGTAGTTTTACAAATGACAAATATTATGATTGTTGTTACTTCATAATGAATATTTTCAACATTTATTGATACTTTTCTTTGATATGTCTATACAATACATAACTGGAGGAAAGTTCACAGCCTAGTACCATTATATTTCTATTTTTTATTATTGTTACCAGCAGTAAAACAAGATGTCCAGATTCCACTTTACTTGTAGAACTTTCAGAGCTGATCTTACAAGACAGGTACATAGAGCAATAACATTTGGACAAAGCTAGGAAAAATACTCATTTAGCATTTTCACTGGGCTCTTTGGCTCTCTTGCTATAGAACATACACAGCCTCGAGGGTGTTCTTGAATGTTATCTCTGCAGCTGAGTGATTTCTGGAGGTCTCGCTGAATACAAGGGTCACCACCTAGAGTCCATTCTTATCTGTTTTAATAAAAAATGACAATGAACTGTGCAATCCTCCATCGTCCCCTCAAGCAAAATGAACGTGAATGTCACTCCTGTCTGTACAAACAAGTCTAATTGCAGCAGTAGGGTTTAAAGTATGAAAATTCACCCCATCAAGGGCTTTAACTGAGTCTGTGGAAGTTCAGTATGCTTATATCCAGCCTTACTAAGCCTTATCAAAACCACCAAGGAGATTTTTTGCTACTATAATCTGGATTGTGCATACTGTTTACAGCTCAGTGCAATAACAGGTCATTCAAAAAGTGATTTATTCCCACATAACAAAAGATCTTTTTTTCCATCTCTCACAAAAACACAAATACTTTGCAGAGTATGCCATATATTCAATTGTGAAACTGAGTGCACCTTCAACAATTTCACAGGCAACAGAAATTTGGAAAGAGTTGTTGATACACCAAAGAGTTTTTCTGTCTTTCAGAGTCATCTTTCAAAGAGACCTCAACAGTCTAGAGAAATTGCAAACAGGAACCTCATGAAGTTCAGTGAAGGGAAATGACAAATCCTGCACCTGGGAAAGAATAAACCCATGCTGCCTGACATGAGTATGCGAAGTTAGCTGTCCACACTTCCCATCAAGTGACATTTATGGCGAGGTAGTTTCTGTAAGATAGTTGTACTAATTTGTTCTCAATCTAACAGTTCCTTCTTCCAATCCTTCAGCTGTGGGGTATAATCAGTCCTTGACATCAACTGAGGAATTATGAAAATCACCTTTGGGAAGGAAGTCTATATCTATTCATACTGAGTTTCTGCCAGAACCCTTAAGCAGACTCTGCCTTGAGTTGCCACCCCTTATAGAGTTGAGAGAATGGTGGGAGTGGTAATATTCCATCTCCATGGTGGTCCCAACTGAGAACAACGTGGTTTCGACCCTGATCTAATCTCAGCCAAAAGTCACATTGAGTAGCAGCTTGCCTTTAGGAACAGTTTTGCCTCCCAGACCCCTCTGGGCTCAGAGCTGCTTCAAACACTGGGGATGCTGTATGACTGCATATGTCATTTCTCCAAAGACAAGCATAAGCACCAGGAAAGAAAACCTCACAGGACATAAGAGTAAATAATCAAGAAGGAGATTAATACTCATTCTAGAACTCCCACTGCTGTTCTCTCCCTCTCCCTCTCCCTCTCCCTCTCCCTCTCCCTCTCCCTCTCCCTCTCCCTCTCTCCCCACTCCAGAGCAGACTAAGGTAAAATGCACACGTATTCTGGGACATTAGATAGGTACCATAAATACAGTACTTTGTCCTCCCTGATCTTACTCTGATGCTACGACTTACATTTCAGTACTAGAAATGGCATGCTGAAGCAAGAAGGATTCATGAATCAAAGTGTGCAAGCTCCTTTCCCCACCATGTCTCTTAATATACCAGTTATACGCAGTAAGAATTTTCTGACTTGTGAGAAAACTCCCTAGGCTCTCCCTGGATGAATAGGACCTAATATGAAGGTCTTACTTTCTGAATGATTAAAAAACAAGAGAGGTGCACTGCAACCAAACACTGCAACTGCTTTCTCATTTATTTATTTATTACAATCCATTTAGAAAAGAAAAACCAAACATATTAAAAAGTTATACGAATAGATGAAGTCAACTTTGGATAGGTGTGTTAAGAATGTGTTTCATGAGACATGGACAATCATATAATCATAGAATTGCCAGGACTGGAAGAGACCTTAAAGATCATCTAGTTCCAATACCCCCACCATGGGCAGGGACATCCCCCACTAGATCAGGTTGCTCAGAACCCCATCCAACCTGGTCTTAAAAACTTCCAGGGATGGGGCTTCCACCATCTCTCTGGGCAACCTGTTCCAGTGTCTCACCACCCTCATGGTGAAGAACTTCTTCCTAACGCCCAATCTGAACCGATCAATCTCTAGCTTTAATCCATTCCCCCTAGTTCTACCACCTGACATCCTAAAAAGCCCCTCACCAGCTTTCTTGTGGGTCCCCTTGAGATGTTGGAAGGCCACAATAAGATCTCCTTGGACCCTCCTTGTCTCCAGACTGAACAAAGATATTTTCTTGTTGATATAAACGTCTGGTAAAACCTCCTAGAATCTGGAAACTAACAATGAAGAGAATTCTTCAGCTTGAGACCAAAATATTTACTTGAAGCTCCTTTATTTTTAAAGTATCCAACGTTATCTTAAGTGACTGAAGTCCAAATCCTAAAAATACTTTGCTTGTCAGTAGCTTCAAGTATCCTGAATATCTGACCCTTATAGTCAAGGATTTAAATACATGAATATTGTGGGAAAAGAATAGACAGCTGTTCTCCAACTCTGCTCAGTCTGATTTGCTAATCCAAGAGAAGGAAATTAAATCCAAAAAGCATTTAAAAAAAATTAATCGAGCCTGTTGTCAAGCAGAAAGAAAATCAAGTACCAGCACATCGTTACTGAAGAAATGGTGTGCTACAAGTAAATGAAAAAAGAGAAACCTTAATAAAGGTCCTTGAAAAATGGGCAACAAAGACTTTGCACTTCTTCTGCTTGATGATTCTTTAATGGCTGCAATCCTGCAGGATCACAACCAGGAAATAGAGAAGAGTGTCAGTCTTTTGTCGAGCAATTACTGTGTAAGTGGTTAAAGAGATAAGATTATAGCAAGCAGGGACATTGTAATCCATTACTTATAAGAGCAATTTGGTCCTCATTTTCTGGGATCTTGATTCCACGGAAAAAAAAAAAAAAGGCTTGCTTTTTCCTGTAAATTTAAAATCCAGGCAAACTAACAAACAAAACTTGCCTATCCATTGAGTTGTAGGAAGCCCCACTGGTGTTACAACTGTCCTCCCTTCTCAATGTCATATTATTCCCTACATATCTATAATGCCTATTAATAAACTTACAAAAAAGTGTTATCTAGTCAGATACTGATGGATATTCAGATGGACCTCTTTTAAGCCTAGTGTTCAAAGAAGTGATTAAATATAAGAGATACATTGTGGCAGATTATTTGGCAAAAAGGCTTTTGAAAATGTTGTGTTGCTATTCAGTGAGATGTAGACAGGCTAGAGAGTCAAGTGAAGGTGAACCTCATGGAGTTTGAAAAGGACAAGTGTAGAGTCCTGCATCTGGGGAGAAATAACACCAGGCACCAGTACAGATTAGGGTTGTCCTGCTGGAAAGCAGCCCTGTGGAGAAAGACCTTTCAGTCTTGGTGGGCAGTGAGTTGTCCATGGGACAGCAATGTGTCCTTGTGGCCAAGAGGGCCAACAGGATCCCGGGGTCCATTAAGAAAAGTTTGAAAGAGTTTAACTACTTCCAGATTTGGAAGGCCTTTTGTTTGAATCAGTTTTATATCTGTCTGTCCATTTCAGTTAAGAGTCCAGGTAGCCTGAGAAACAGGTTTCTAATGTGTCATCTGCTCAGCATCTGAAGTTGGTGATACTGGCAACACCCAGCCCTGATGTCACAACACCTGCAGCTCCTGAAGGCATCTGAATGTTAGATTTTAATTAACTGAGATACTATAAAGTACATAACTTCTATAGAGCACAGCATCACACTTCAGACTAGAAACAAGGCAAGTGCTTGAGCACACTCAGGTCTGTTTTACTAAAACCAGCTTAAGTTTAGAGTAGGGATGTCAGTACAGATGCAGCAGTAGCAACAGCAATTACACACCTTGAATTTCAGCATTCCATTTTATGTAAGTGGCAACTGAAATGCACAGAATTCAGACAGTAGAAAAGAACAGAATGTAGAAACCTCCAGTCTGCTCCTTAGTCTGTACTACGTATTTCCTGAGATATGGCTTCATTACAAGTAAAGAAGAGGCACATTGTGTTCATTTATGACTTTCTGCAATCAGAGGACCTCACAAACTGCTAAACACGCTTTTTGCACACTCGGTGCTCCCATACTGTTGCAGTCACTGTCAAAGTTTGCTATTTGGATTTCATAAAGAGGAAAATTGAAAGAAGGGAAAAATAACATCAGATATCCAAAGTCCAAAGGATTCTCATGCTCTGCTCAAAAATCCCACAGCAGCTTCTACAGCCCAGAGGAAGGGATGTGACCGGGAAAAGAAGGAATCTTAGTGGTAACTGTGTGCGGTGTTCACCTGGGGTATTCAATATAAATGTACTCAATGCAAATTACATTTAATGTTTTTCCTAAGTGTTTAAAACAGAAAATATCACCTGGGCATAGAACTTTTTTTATTGGTCAGATTCTTTTGACAACTTTCAATTACATCTCTGATTTTTTAATACATGTTAATAGACTATAACAATTAAAGCAGACTGCAATGCTCTAATAATCATGAATTCAACCCAGGGTGCCTTAAAGTGAGATTTTATGAGAGCTGAAATTCTCCATGGATCTCTACATTTACAACACAGGGAATTGTGCTTCTAGACACTTGTACTTAGCATTCTTACCCAAGCCCACATGAAACAATGAGGCCAGGATAGGAGAAGTGATGAAAGACTAGGATGAAAAACGACAACATCCTGAGGTAAGACAGACAATAGCTTTCACTGGTCTCAGTGAAATAACACGTGTAACATCACCTGAGAATATATACAGTTTTTAGAAAGCAGAGCACAAAATCTAATAGCAAGTGCAATCATTTATTGGTGAAGAGCATTAGCTCAGTAATAAACACACTCAGAATGTACCTACTCCCCCTGAGAAATAGCTTTTCATGCTTTTAGTCTTTTTGTCATTCATGAGTAATATGTATTTAACAGAAATCTTAGAACAGGAAATGAAAAACTGAAGATGATAAATCTGTTTCACTTAGACAATAATCATGTAACACTGTGGCCAGTTAGTTTAATTTATAGACAATGTTCCCCCTGGAAATCTTAGGTAGAAATTTTTTTTTTTTAAAAGGGCAGTGGAGGGAGAAAGGGAATGAAAAGATAAAAAATGGTACAAGGCATTTCCTACCCACTGGTACAGTTAAACGAAAGGAAAACATTAATTAAGATTTCACAGCTGTAGAA
Organism: Trogon surrucura; assembly: GCA_020746105.1. Taxonomy (NCBI): domain Eukaryota; kingdom Metazoa; phylum Chordata; class Aves; order Trogoniformes; family Trogonidae; genus Trogon; species Trogon surrucura. The sequence continues at coordinate 38,899,640 of CM036617.1, forward strand.
CAGTATTTACAGTAGCTGGATGGGAGTTTTTCAGGGGCTCACCCTCAGTTTCTTGCTAGAAGCTCATATTTAATCCATCAGGCCTCTCCCCCTTTCCACACTTTTTTTTTTTTTCTTTCCCCTGAAGAGGAGAAGCACTTTTGGACACCTGTGGTCACAAGAACTTACTAATTTATAAATATGTTTTCGGTCTCTTGCATCCTTCCAACTTGTAACAATAATTATAATGGCTGACACATACTTGTGTGACTCTTAAAATGAAATTAAAACTGCTTTCCTTGTCTGTGAATGCAGAACTTATTTTCATATTCTTTGGATAACTGTCTTTTTTTTGTAGCAGGTACCACAGTGTATCATACTTACATGTCCTTCAAATCCTCCAGTAATTAACAATGTCTAAGCTTTGGTTTCCTTACAAAAATGTATTATATAGCTCAAAGTGAAGACTGCAGTATTTACTTTGCATGGCAAAGATCCTGGTCATCAAGCAAAATTATCAGTTGGCTAAGAGTTTTCTTTCCTTTTTATGCCTAACTCACTTCTAAATAGGTGTTCTGCTTAGTTTTGTGTAAGATCTAGAAAATGGATTACAATACACAAGGAAAGAGAGAAGTATTTCTGACCTGTGTTTCTGGCCCATTAACACTTCATGTAATCTGTTTATGAATCATGTGTGATTACAAAACATACATTGAATTGATGTAGCCAAAATGAATCAACCCACTTTAAAAAAAAAAAAAAAAAAAAAAGTAAAGCACTAAAAAGCCAAAACACATAACAAAAAACCTCAATAAAACAGTGACCAATGAGAAGAAGGATAGTATTTTTCCTCTCTGTTTGGAAAGTATTTGTTTAACAGTTTATAAATCAAGTTTTCAACCTTCTTGTGTCATGTTTGGAATAGTGATCCTAGATCTTCTTTGCCATGATTATATTATGTTTAGGCAAAACAGACTGTCCACAAAAAAATCATGCATTTCTTTGATGTCATATAACCAGCTAAAAAGAAATCAGATTTAAGCACTAAATCCATAGGAAGTGATTTTTTTTTGGAGATCTAATGAAATTTGAATTTTTTATAGACTTTACATGATTTAATTTGAGATTTTAAAAAATGCAGTATCCTTAGCATGTTCTAGATATATATAAGTATCTGATGCAACAGTCTTGCTCTCTTCCTATGGTTGTGAGTCCATGATTTAAAAAAATTCTCCAACAACTGAAAGGTTACTATGTCCCCATAAATTCCATGGACAATCCAGAAACATCTGACAGCACAAAAACCATTGTTGGTTCATTCAGTGAAGCATGGCATACTCCTGTGTGCATCTTAAAACTTCGCTGAGATCAGTACCTAGTAGGGTCCAGACCTGACTGTGAATATAAATCAAATAATTTGTTGTAAGTCTCTTAATTACTAACCAATGTAACAAGGGAAAGATTTATGGAAATGGAAAACTAGGTCTACACCATATAATTAGCATATACAGACATTTTATTTTGTCATTTTTGTAATTTACATGAAGCTTTACAACCGTATTTTATTTTTTAGCTGGCTGCTTCTTTGCTTACTAGAAAAGCTGCTTGATTCTTCCAACCAGATAGCAGATAACATTTTCCTCAGTCAAGTCAAGAAAATATTTACCAATAAGTCTCAGTTTTCACTCTTCCTCATGACTTTTTCTCTCTTTTCTTTCTTTTTTCTTTTTTTTTTCTTTTCCCTCTCTAAAACTAAAAACAAAAAGTGCAAACATTTACTGAAAAATTGCAATCTACTGCTGCATAACATGGAGGCAAAAGATGTTACAGCCACTATAACTCACAAGACAAACTTTGTGAACAAGGGGGATCCATCCACAGTAAAGTCAGGTTGGCTTTGAGGTCAATACACTGATTTACACAACTGAAATTATACAGACATAAGGAAGTATTCCTTTTTTTTTTTTTTACCATAAAATTGCTTGTGTAGAGTCAGATCACCTGAGAGATTTATGCAGAGCCATATTTTTAGCAAGATGAAAGGAGTGTGCTGTCCTCTGAATCAAAGCCAAGGAAAAAGAGGAAAAAATAAGCAATAGAAAGACAAAACACCCCGTCATTCATGCAAGTACTATGTGCTGAAAGGCATTTCCAGAGCTTTCAGCAAGATCTGTAATACAAGAATACATATATATATTCTGAGCTATAACATTTTTTTCAGGTTATTTAAATCAAGTTCGATTTTTTTCTAAAAAACGTACAATAAAATTAAAATATTTTTCAACATACAGTTTGTCAGCACCATAATCTTGTAACAGATTAATAAGCAATATATTACAGTAGAGATACAAGTTCTTGTTTCAAGCTGTATTTTAACTGAAGGTTGTCATTTGCCACAATGTTTTGGGAGCAAGACTCCTTAAAAGCTTTTGCAGAACCTTATCAGAGACCCTGTAAAGGACAAGCTTTCAGAGTTCAGCGCTGAGACTTTGAGATTTTTTTTCACAGAAAGGAGAAGAAGGAATGCAAAGGAGCAAGATAAAAGGCATCTCACCGAAACATTCATAATATGTTGATGTAGTTTTACAGACCTGTACTGCACCTTTCATTATATTTTGTTTTGTAGTCATCGTTTTTTTTCCCCTCTACCTGGTATATCTTGACAGCATATATGAGGAATGAATTTTTGAAAGACTGATCTTCCTTTGTACCTGCATTTCAGTGGTCACAAGAAAATCTGCACTTCAAGGTGCTTGATGGCAACTATAAATCAGATCCTTTGAGTTGCAAATTCCCTGACTTCCACCACCAATATGTTTGGAAGCACAAAAATGCAAGTACAAATTTGGAAGACTGAAAAGACAGGTCTCAGATTTTTAGAAGATATGCCAGAGAGAATAAATGTATAATTCCTTTTGTATGACACACAACAATACACACCGCTGCCACATTTAAAGGTATTGTCCTTTGAAAATACCTCTTCTGATAACCTAAACCAGAAATAAACTACACAGAAGCAGGGAGGGAGAAGACAAGGGGGCAGAGGGAGGTTCCTGAGTTAAATCCCTCTTTGTGTTATCTGCTTAAGTGTGTAATTAACACTTCTGCCAAATGAGGCTTTTTTCGATCTTTGTTAGGTATTCCTGGGTTTTGTTTTGTTCCATTTTCTGCAGGTTATGCACATGAAAATGTGTAATTGTAGAAAGATATAAATACAGTAATTAAATTTAGTGGATGAAATTCAGCTTGAGACAGCAGGCTGGCAGAAACCTTTCTGCACTAGTCAATCCTCTATTAGAGCAGTGACAGAAGACACTAATGGCATGTCTGTTGAGGACTTGTTACATGCCCAGGCAGCCTGGCAAGAATTCCTACCTGTCACATGTGGGTACGCATGAAAAATGGCAGTGGGTGGGGTGACAAGATCAGTACTTTTACAGACATAGCCACATCGCAAAGTAAACTCATTTACAGACAGATGGCTAGAACAGGAATTGTGGATGTCCCATTTAAACAGTGTGGTGATCAGAGCAGTTCATGATCCTATCTGAAAGAAAATTATTTATAGAACTTGTGAGAGGAGTTCCTCCACACACGCAATTGAAATGTATCCAAAGAAGGGCAACAAAAATCCTGAAGGGTTTGGAGAACAAATCTTATGAGGAGCAGTTGAGGAAACTGAGGTTGTTTATCCTTGAGAAAAAGAGGCTCAGGGGAACCCTTATCACTCACTAAAACTACCTGAAAAGAGGTTGTAGCTAGGTGGGATTCAATGTCTTCTCCCAAGTAACAAGGGGAATTGGCCTCAATTTGTACTAGGGAAGGTTTAGATTGGATATTAGGAAAAATATCTTCACCAAAAGGGTTATTAAATATTGAAACAGGCTGCCCAGAGGAGTGGTTGAGTCACCATCCCTGGAGGTATTTAAAAGACTTGTGGATGAGGTGCTTAGGAACACGGTTTAGTGGTGGGCCTGACATCCGTAGGTTAAAGATTTGATGATCTTAAATGTATTTTCCAACCCAAACGATTCTATGATAATGTTCTGTTTCTATATAATGCAACAATACACATAACCAGTAGTGCACATATGCATCTGGTAGAGTTAAAGTTCTAAAGCCTGAAATTGTGCCTGTGCATTTTTCTTCAGTCTGTGGAGAGAGCTACTCATGCCTAACACTTCAGAGAACAGTGCTTTTCTCATCTAGGCTTTGGGCAATGATCTGAGTTCAGTATTTTTTAGAGAATCCTTTGTACCAATCTTGATCTATATTTTTATCCTGCCCTCTAATGTGGATTAATTGCTAGTCTGCTCTTTGTGGAGACAGGACACTCTGGAGACAGTAAAATCACACATAAATCCCAGTGATGGGAAGAGAAGGACAGAAAGAACAGAATGCCACACTGTCCTGAGAATAGCCAGAAGAGCTGAATTAGAATAAGGAAGGAGGATGGCAGTCATTGCTTCCCCTCTGGAACAAAGACTCAGATATGCCTCCTATTATTTAGAATCAATGCTTTGTCTAGTTTTTAAAGCAAGTGCTGGAAGCTGCTGAGTTCCTCCAAGCTGTTTTCTATACTGAGAGCTTGTGCTGTCTACCTCTATAGTCCTGCTTTCTGTTCCTACAGTTTTTATGCCTGAATTATAAACAACCCACAACTTATTCATATGCGAAGACAAGAATGAAAAAAAAAATTTGCATTGATAGTATGTCTTCAGTGAGGAAAACTTCTAAACACTGTAACTGTCGGAACCAGCTGGATGTAGATTATTAACATATACTTATATACAGCTGTCTAGAATGAGTTTAACAGTTTCAGATAAAGCCACATTTACTTCTGTTCCTGCAAATATTATTTTAAACAAGCTATTCCTAACTATTGATTGTGCTGAAACATGAAGATGTATTGAAATGGAGGTGGAGTTTTACCACACCAGACAGCAGTGGTCTTTTCTATACCATGGAATTTTCACTTGTTTTTCTCACATTTATCTATTTTGTCTAATAAGGATTTGTGCTGTGTATACTCTGGGCAGTGCAAGCTCATGCATACATCTACTTTCACACTTTCTTCTGAGTATGTTTCCTTGATTCTGTCATTCTAAGTACAATGTTAGTCGATAGATGTGAGCAAAAATACCGTAGGTTTTCATAACTACCATCTTCTGATGCTACTGTCTTAAGTCTAACAGTATGTTAGATGACAAAAACACATTGCAGACTGAGCAACTATCATCATTTTTTTCCCTCTAGCAACTTGAAATGGAGTGATGCTCGCAGATTGAAAGCAGAGTATTATGACAGCTCCATAAATTTGTAATGTATTCTTTGCTTCTAAATTGTAATCTTAATTCAACCCAGAATGGAAGACTGAAAAATTCAAGAAATCTTATTTCAATTTTTATGAATGTCATTGCTTTCCAGTTAGAATTCAGGCTTGGCCTGATATAAGATTTAATTACATATGGTCTACTTTGGCCAAGAAGGACTTCTTGAGGGAGACCTTAACGCTCTCTACAACTACTTGAAAGGAGGTTGTAGAGCAGTGGGGATTGGTCTGTTCTCCCTAGTGGCGAATGATAGAACAAGGGGAAATGGCCTTAAGTTGTGCCAGGGGAGATTCAGGTTGGATACTAGGAAGATTTTCTTTACTGAGAGGGTTGTCAGGCATTGGAACAGTGTGTCCAGGGAGGTGGTTGAGTCACCATCCCTGAAGGTGTTTAAGAAGCATTTAAGAGAAGGTTAGATGTTGCGTTGAAGGACATGGTTTAGTGGTATTCATAGGACTAGGAAAAGGTTGGACTCAGTGATCTTGAAGGTCTCTTTCAGCCGAAACTGTTCTATGATTCTATGATTCTATGTTTCTATGATTCTATGAGTCTATCAAATGTACACTTTGGGTAACCAGAAATACCACTTTCAGAGTTCAGTTCTGAATGTTCAGCACTGTTCATTATTTAGGGCTCAATGAAGTATTAAGATGGTCACAGACCTTTTGCTCTTACAGTGCAAGCAGAAACTTCTATCCAGGATGTTCTTTTTAGAGATACCATAGGAATGCTAGACTCATCAGTCACCATGTCCTGTGACACATCAGCACTTTCACAAAATCCAGCATAAAGGTCCAGCTGATGACTTAGTTTGAAACTATTGTTAGTATTAATTGCTTCTGGTCCACACTTAACAACTGTTAAGTGACTGATGTGAAGTAATAGTTCAGCGCCAGTCTTAAATCCTTCACAATCCAGTTGCTTATATACAGTTTTCTCAGTTGTGTGGTTAGACAAAAAAAGGATTCAAAGAAGATATTTTCATTTAAAAAAAAAAATTCATTTATTACAGCAAAAGATAGCTCAATCTTAAGTGTATTTTAAATAATAGTAAAAAAGAAAAAAAAATGTAAAAAGAATAGATTTATTTTATTATAATTTTAAAATGAAACCAACATTAGTAGTATAGAAAAATGACTTCATAAATAATTCAAAAAATTAGGAGGACATTGTATACAACATATGAAATTAATCAAATAACTATTAGAGGATTTCAAATGCTCAAATGGGATCAGAGTAGCAAGGAATGCTTAGGAATTTCAGTTTTGTCGGAAAATATGGAAAGTCCAGCCTTTTCTTCTGATTTTATATTAATAGCTCTTTTTTCACAAAGTGATAAAATTTTTGATGTTGGCAAAATCTCAGTTTCCAAGAAGCTCACTGAAGTTCAAGTACCCTCTTATCCCTAATGTTGGTCATTCTTGTGCACAGTGGAACTTCTCAGACAGAGCACTTTGCATTCTCATTGCTAAGACTACAACTGTAGTGCACATGTAGTGCATAAGAGGATTTAGTTTTCTACCACTAAAATCTGTCACATTCCATGGGCATGAATTCACTTCTGAAAAAGGAAGAAAGAACATTTTTCTTTTCCCATTATTCTATCATCTTAAGCACTTAAAGACCCTGTTGAGAAGGAAAATTGAAAGCCTTTAGCAAATATGAATATATCCTTACGTATTATATTGTATAAAGGTATATTAAAAAGTCCTTAACACAAACACAAATTTTATAAGACTAAATACTTTTTCACAGAAAGATGAAGGCAGGTCACTGAATAATTTTGTCTATGAATATATATGTATATGCATAAATATGTGTATATACATATACATATCTATATATATGTGAATTTGAATATGAACTGTAAAATCTTTTTGAGTTGGAGCTGACATTGATGGAGATTAGTGAGAACTGGCTTTACAGATATATAAACTTTAAAAGATTTTTTTCCAATCTGTGTTATGCTAAGTAATAGGCGAAGGGGATAATTCCTTCACTTTAAATAATGTATTTCTACTTGTTTTACCTTGCTTGTGCCATCTTCTTGTTGAAAGATTTGTGACATATCACCTAACTCCTGTTCTACTGCTTCACTCTAATGAGGCTGGGCAGACCTCATGAATTCTGAGGATAAATGAAGCTCTGAAAAGTATTTTTTTTTTCATTTGCAAGACTAGATTGAGTTCATGACCTTTCCCCTTCCTTTCCCCCAATGTAATTTAAAACCATTTATTCCCTTTCCTATGTATGCTTCCACTAACAGTAGATTTTCTAGAAAATAGGCTGTTGTCCTGGCTTCTAAAAAATAACATACATGTGCCTTCATATGGAGATAGATACATAGTTTAAAATAAACCAATGAACTTTCATAGCTTTCTACCTCATGTAGGAAATCGTACAAACATTTATCTTCATATTAAAGTTATATTAAAATCTGTGAGAAATGTCCTTTCCTCCCTCTACCTCTGCCTCTGCCTCTGCCTCTGCCTCTGCCTCTCCCTCTCCCTCTCCCTCTCCTCTTCCCTCTTGCATTTTCCTTGTCCCTTTTCTAACCTGTATCAGAAGTAGTGTGGCCAGCAGGATTAGAGAAGTGATTATCTACCTGGCACTAGTGAGGCTGCGCTTCCTGTGTTTAGTTTTGGGACCCTCATGACAAGAAAGACATTGAAGTGCTGGAGCATGTCCAAAGAAGGGCAACAAAGCTGATGAAGAGTCTAGAGCAGAAGTCTTATGAGGAGCAAGTGAAGGAACTGGGGCTGTTTGGCCTGGAGAAGAGGAGGTGCAGGGGAAACCTTATGGCTCTCTACAACTACACAAAAAGAGACTGTAGCTAGGTGGGGATTGGTCTCTTCTCCCAAGTAACAAGCGATAGAACAAGAACAACAAGAACTGGTCTCAAGCTGCACCAAAGGAGGTTTAGACTGGATAGTAGGAAAAAGGTGGCACTTAGGAACATGGTTTAGTGGTGGATATGACATTGCTAAGTTAACAATTGGGCTAGATGATCTTATAGGTCTTTTCTAACCTAAACAATTTTATGATTCTATAATTCTATGATTCCCTTTCCTTCATTTTTTTTCTTTTTTAAAGAAAACTACATTCTTTCTTACTTTTCTTTTTGGTGTAGCCAGCACAACTTTTATTCTGTTGTGTTTTTTTTTTTTTTTTAACACTGTGCAATAGGCGCTGGAAATTAACTGCTGTCATTCAGATGAAGTCACTATTAAGAGTTGAGGTGGAGGCTGATGGAGGGAATAGCTGGACTATCTTGGCTTAGTTATTTTTGTGATACCAAGAAGCTTGAGAGATCAAAAATAGGCTGTTCCACCTAAGATAAAATTCTTTCCTATTTGCCAGAAAGTAAAGGAAGGAAGATTATGTGTCCATCAGGGATTTACTAGGTTTGTTTGTAGATATGAGCTCCACAGGTTGGTGTAATAATAGTAGAGTATAGTTTTGGTACAAAGTTAATAAACATTTATGCAAAGAGCAATGGCAATACAATGTTCCCTAGAGACTGCTGGTTCTACTGGATAATTATTCATTAGAGAATAAAAGGATACAGGAGATTTATTTCACTGTGAAAAAATAGGGATATGCTCTACATTAAACGTGGTTTTTCTTCTATATAGGCTATATAAACACAAGTTTTATTTTTCTGAAGGAAGAACTATAGACTATTGTTATCTTGTTTCGAACTCCTACATGATGAAAATTTTGCAAAAGCTAAATACAAACTTGTAGTTATAGAAAAAGAGCAAAACTAAGGTAAAATCATCAGCGATTTTGAAATTCTATACCATACAAAAGGCATAAACAATCCAGAAGAAAATGTGCAGAGACCAGAAACCCAAATGAGAGATTAAGAACTTCAGAGGCATTGATGCCACTGAACGTTTTTTTAATGAACATCTAATGAATTTTTAGCTGGAATTTTCTTCAATGACAGAGTTTCAGAAGAAGGAGAAAAGGATATTTCTCTATTTTTGGATTTTGGACAAGGCTTGCTGCAATAGCACTATGAGTTTTAGAGATACTTGAATCACCTTCAGTCATTAAAAGGAGCTGAAACCGAGTCTTCTGGAGAAATGTTAAAGTCACAAAACCTTATGCAAATTGGTCTAATTCCTCCCTCATGTAATGGAAGGATTTTTTTCCCTTACTGCACATCCTTCTCTATTAGATAATATTAGATATTGCCTACATTTTAGAAAGGAAGGACTTCAATCCTCCTCTAGAAAAAAAAAAAGGGGAAAGAAAAGGAAAAAGAAATGGTCTCCAACTGACATCCTCAGGCAAGACAACAGTGAGAACTGAAAATTTTCCTTTAGTGCTTCTACTGGTTAATACCAGACAATTTCATATTTAGATTTTAGATTTTGGTTTGTCAAGGCTAAATCTTCCCTAAGGGACTGTGAATGCCTAACATAGGGTTCTGGACTTTCATATGTGAGTAGCTATTACAGTGTTTAGACTTCTAGCAGTAAAACACCTTGTATGACACTTAGTTCTGTATCAGCTGTTCTGTATCACAATGGTTATATTTGATCAGTTGGACTAGATGACTTCTAGAGGATACTTCCAACTTCAACCATTCTGTGACACGCAAGAATATGGCTCTCCTAAAAAACCACAATTGATATTCGTATCTCTGGTCCATCTTTGTTTATTGCCTTTCTATCCCATGTTCTATAGAGCTAGAATCTAAAAATACACAACTTAGGTGAATTTTCAAATCTGCAATATTTTGCTGAAATTTTGCTGAAATAATGTAATTCATCTCTTATTCTCATTCTCTTCCAATCCAGTACTGTGGCTGCCCCTAACCTCACTAGAGAGCATCGCTTCTAGCCCTGCCGTTTAAAGCAGAACAATGAGTGACTATACACATCCATTACCCAACTGATCTGTTGAGTGTTTAAACTAATTATTAGCAATCTTGAGAGAGAGGGGGAAGAAAAGAGAAAAAAATACACCACAAAAAAACCCCCAACACCATGATTCCTCTTGTCTTTGCAGGAATGAATTGGAACAGACAGATTGAATCTACTGCCAAGGTTAAATTCTTTATTTTCAATGACACCAATTATTTTGAGCACAAATGCTTTAATTATCTCAAGTAGGCAATTAATAAGTTGAATTCAAAATATCAGTCACCGCTATGAAACCGTCCAGCATTCAAATTCTTTTCTACTTAAAGATATAAACCAAGAAACATTTTAAAGTTTTTTTTCCAGTTTCCATTTTCACAGCCAAAGAGCTTGAGAATTTTCTAGTGCTTTCTTTAACCATCATTCAATTTAGTGCTAAAAGAAATGTGTTGACAAGAGGAAAAGCTGAGCTCTCTGGTTCATAAAAAACGGTGGTATAAATGTAAACTAGCATGCTTGGCAGCCCTTTGGATCTATATTGTGTAAGAGCTACTTCAGTAATCTGTTCCCTCACTTGACATACACTTGTTCAATGATTTCCCCCACAAGAGCAGACCTATGAGTAACACCTATTACATTCCGGGTACCACGCTTCTACAATACTTGTTAAAGGATTTATGTAATACATAGTTCAAAAAGTTGGCTAAACAATGTTTTCTTGTGAATGGAACTTGCTTGTTATTTTGGTGAACAGTGTTGATGTCTGGAACTCAGAAGAACTTGTTTTCAAGAGCAGAACAGCAAATTGGGAAAAAGTGCACCTCCTCCTGTGAAGCTGAACAAGGTTTTTTGTATCATCATAAGGTGAAAACAGTGAAAATTCCGTGTGATGTATCTACTCAATCAAGTAATGGAGGACATACAAATAGAAAATCCTTCCTGACACATAAGGTGATCTGTTGAAATCCCATGACAGTAAATGAGGATGATTTTATATATTAACTTGCATAACCAGGAAGGTTTCAGATACCATAAAACTATACAGGGCTTTTAAAGTTCACTCTCTACAATTATTTGGATAGTTTGATGTAGGGGATTCCACAGGTTCACAATGCCTAAGCAAAATTAAATTCTCTTTATTGGTTCTAATTTGTTGGTATTAGGATGAAATATCCAAAACAGTTTCAGCCAAGGTTAACCGGAATTTGAAATTTACCGTGTAACCCAAATAAGAGTACCTTATTGCTATGTAGGAATCAATGATTGTATCAACACCTCTGGCAGGATACATCTGTACTCTTGAAGTCATCTTTTAATGTAAGAAGGAGAGCAAGAGGCTGAGATTTACTGTGTATTTGGCCCCATTCTAGCTTTGTCACTAACCTCCTCTCCTCTCCTCTCCTCTCCTCTCCTCTCCTCTCCTCTCCTCTCCTCTCCTCTCCTCTCCTCTCCTCTCCTCTCCTCTCCTCTCCTCTCCTCTCCTCTCCTCTCCTCTCCTCTCCTCTCCTCTCCTCTCCTCTCCTCTTTCTTCTTTTCTTTTTTTCCCTTCCTCTTCCTTTTTTTTCATCTTTTTCTTTCTTTCCTTTTGATATCTTCTTTTTTTTCCCTTTCCTTTTCCCTTTCCCCTTCCATTTTGAATTTCTTCTTCGCCTATGCTTTCGCTTCCTCCTTGAGCCTTCTTCCTTTTTCTTTCTTCTTTTTTTGTCCTATGCTAGCTTGATATGGACCTTTTCTTGAAACACGGAGCCTGATACTCGTGTATATGGTTTACAATTGCATGAAGTAACTGATTTCAAACCCAGATGCAAGCACAACATCGAAATTATTTTTGATCTATTTTGGTCTATTTTTTTCAATATGGCCAGGATATAAGGAAACAAAAACCAAGGAATCCTGGAGCACTTGAGAAATATGAAAAAGGTCAAAGGAGAACCGATCTGAATGGTGACTTTGTGGTGGAACCTTCACTTCTAAGGACATGTAGCAAAGTTCCTGTTGTGATAAAAAAAAGAAAGAAAATTGAGATTTTGCTGTATCTTAAAATGGTACAGAAAATCAGCTGGAAAAAAACATGCAGTTTAAGAAACCTTTTGCCTGCAGTATCACATTGCTGTTGTGTCTTGACCCTTGGCAGGACACTGTGACTTAGTTTTGATGATGAAAAGAAAGAATTATTACAAAAGTTTGGGCTTTATGCAGTTCACATTCAAGATACAGAAATATGAAGATGAAAAAAATAAATGCCTTGAAAGAGCAAGGATTATACAATCTAATTATATTCAAAAGTGAAGAAGAAAATAACAAGAAACACATTTGGACCTTTCTGATTTTTTTCACAATGCATGAACCAGCAGCTGTGGCTCTGTGCAGTCCAACAGCACCTCCCACGCCAGGATGACATCAAGAGAATGGTTACAGGTTCCACAAGAACTAAGGCTTCAGTGAAATAAAGGTTTTGGCTGTGGAATAATGTGAAACAGGAGGGACAGGTGAGGTTTCCTCCACTAGGAATCACCTTGCATCTGTCTGACTCCTTCCCTTGGAGGAATCACCACGAATGGCCACTGATCCTGTTTATTTCTGTCTCCTATACATGATGAAAAACATGCATTGTGTCTCTGTAGTACCACATAACCTATATTCTCCTTCACTGGAATATTTGTACATAACTGGTTCAAATAAATTAGGACACTGATGATTCAGAGGGAATATAGACAAAATACATTAAAATAGGGGATGGTTCTTTATTAATTAAATATAAATGCATTTTAAATTTACAGTGACACTGTACTTCTGTTCTGTGTCTTCTGTGTCCGAACCATGCAGAGCACTCTGGCTTATAGAAACATATGGAGTAAAAAGCATAATCCTTTACAAGACCCATCCCATTATGACACTGGAACTTTGGAAGAACCACGTGTCGCGGGTTAGGGCTGGGCCGGCCACTAACGCAGACAAACGCCCTCTAACCCCCTCTCCCCCCCCCAAACGGGAACAGAAAAGGGAATGAGGCAGAGAGACTTACGTGTTAGAGGAGAAAAAAAAACTAGAACAGCTTTAATGAAAATAATAGGAATAATGGTAAAAAAAGTAAAGAACTACATACAACTATAGATAGTAGCCCGATATCAAACCCGACTCCCTCCCCCAATAGAAATCCCCACTGGTGCTGCAGAGCAGGAGGCACTGGGGAAGCCCCAGGCTCAGCGGCGGCGGGAGCTGGATACAGGGAGCTGGATTTGGGAACTCAGGATCTGGATCAAAATCAGGAGGTCAGATGGAGTCCTCTCTGGACACTGGCCATTGCAGAAAAGGCGAAAAGGCGGAAAAGGGCCGAAACTCTCGTGATCACTCAGTTTATACTAACTATGACGTATATGGGATGGAATACTCTCATTGGTCACCTGTCCTGTCTATTACCCCCCGGAGGTGCAACCTTTTACTTCCTTGTGCCCCCCTCTTACTACCCGGCACCCCCAGCGTGGCACACAAGAGCCAGCAGTGGCCTTGGTCACTATAGGAATAAGTATCAGCAAGAGCCTTTCTACATACCAGTCCCAGGCTGTGACTGTAAACATCAGGTGTTATCACTGCCAGTAGCACACACTGTCTGCACAAACATGCTGCTGACTTCAGAAAGTGCAGCCTTTTAGAAGACACTAAACTGAAAAGTAAAAATCACTAAACAGGACTGGGTTTTTAGCTAAACCCAGGACAACACGTAAAACTTACAGAAGGCTGTACATGAACAAATCCCGTTTGCAGCAGTTAGCTTCAAGAGCTGGGAACTTGCTTTAAACTGCTGTGTACTTGAGAGACAACAGCAAAATAGACAAAAGGTTTACCTGTCTTTCAAATTATGACCTTTTCAGGGAAAGCAAATAGCTTGTATAGAAGATAATTCATATTCCAACATTGTGTATCTCTCTCACACATGGTAATTTCTTATGAAGAAAACTTTTCTTTATTTTTTCCTTTTATTTAACAAGTTGGTTTTCTTTTGAGCAAAACCAAAGCTCACAAACTATGATTCATTGGACAGACCGAGTCCAACATTAGATTATGGCTGGTTTATATTGTAGAGGCAACATCTTTGGTACACGAAGCTCCCGTAACTGATAGATGGCTCTAAGATATAGGGTCAAATATCATAAGCACTAAGGCAAAGAGATTTTGTTCTTGCCTTCCACCTGCAGATGGGATGATTGTTGTAAGTTGATCAATCTGGATTCCCACTTGTTATCCTGAACCGCATGTGCTATCTTAAAGTCTGCACACCTATCTTAGAATGCAGAAGCTGTCACAGCAAGCAAGGGCATTATAAAATCCCAGAAAAATTGGCTGTAATGGATCTTGAAGATTCACCTAATATATCCATCTGTTCTGATGTAGGATCCTTTATACGCATATCATTCTTAACAGATTTGTAACCTGGTCTCTAACACTTCTAACAAAGATCTTCCTGGGCAACATATGCTACTAAATCTGTATCATCACCATTAGAATGCTCTTGCTAACACATATCATGCTTATCCTAAATCCCCTTTCAAATGTAAGATGATTACTTTTCTATTGCTCATAGGCCTGTATCGCTCCTTTGAACAACGCTCAGAAGTGTTGCTTTACACCATTCTGTTCTGCAGAAGGCTTTTACAGAATTGAACATCATGGACCCTCTATATTTTCAGAACTGATTTGTTAATGGACCTGGTAAAAAGCCCTGCAGAGTTATTTTGGTTCATTACCTCACACTGGACAACAAAAACTTCAATGAGATTTCCTAGCCATTTTACAGTGACATTACATAAATACCATTCAAAATATATTCCTTATATTGCCTACGGAAATGTTACAAGAGATGGCAAAGAGAAGTACAAAGAGTTAAAAACGCTTGACCTACCCATTCCTCAGTAGAACACTGGTAAGTTCATAGCAATCATTTTTTTTCCAATTATTTATCTGCCAAAGTTCTTCTTGAAGACAGGGAGAATTTGCTCCATTTAGAAAACAATAATACCTACTTCTTCCATTCCTAACATGGGCTAAAATCTTCAGGAGTGGTTCCTGAACTTCATTTTCTCTGTGTAATTGTACTGGATTCTTGTAAGATCATCGTTTTTGATACAAGCTTAAATATTCTGACTGATGAATATGTAATAAAGTACATCCTTCTCCCATGTTTGACCATGCACAAAAATAAAATCAATCATTTGTTTTAATGTGCAACTATGTCATCTTTAAGTCATTATGCAATTTTTGTATTTCTCCCTTCTATTGTCCTGCGAGATGATGACTAAGATAACACAGTTACAGGGGACACCAAAATGTAAAAATACCCCGTTAAAATCTAAAAACAAGAGAAGAAAATCCAGCCCGAGGGCTTTGCAGACTAATATCTACCACGTACCTGGAAGCCATAAAATTTGTGATGATGCAGTCATGTATACCCCATTAGATGGAATTAATGAGAGGAATAACTCCTAGAAATTACCAGATCTCACATTTGCACTGTCCTCTCCCGAACCAAACAAAAGCATGCAGCAATAATTCACTTTTGGTGATTTTTTGAAAGTGTGAGAACAAGTAATGAGATGATAAGAGGTAGAGACTAGAAACCAAGAGGGTATATATCTTTGCCTCTGTGTTCACAAAGTAGACTATTAAATACCTGGAGTGACTCATAAGCCACAACCCTTTCAGTGACACCTTGCATTGGAGCTGTTTACAGTGAGCCATCTGTTACCTCAGGAGCAAATTGGAGGTTATGCAGCATTGTTTGTGTTGGATACATATAATGTGACTATCAGTCTCTACAGAAATCAGATTTTTCAAGTGTACTCCAACGGTTACAATGACGTCTTCCCAAGACTTTAATCAAAAGGCTTGAATAAGAATAAGCTATTGTTAACACTGTGGATCCTGACAACTTGAAAACACTGCTTTCTTGAATTGATTGCTCCTGTGAGAAACAGAATTGGAAAGGCTGAATTGCTGAGTACCATTCCCTGCTTTTTGACTTGAGGTAAAACTGTTCTGAGTATCTTTCACTTAACAAGGAAAGACCAAATAATTTTGCATTTTGTCTTTATTAGTAGAATATTATCCATACTTTACACCATAAAATTTTCTTGCCTTTATATCTCTTTTAAAAAAAAATCAGAAAGACTGACTTCTAGATTACTAATCTAGAGTTTATCCTTTATCACCAGTCTTGCTCTATCACTGAGAAGAGCTGTGCTGGACTACAGTTAACGACATTGACCCGCATGTGTATTACAGAGCAAAGTTAGAAATTTGCACTCTTGTTCAAAGGTGTAGTGTTCACATAGCTCACTACCCTTCACCATTATCTTAAGGACAGTTTTGGCAGCTAGTAATTTGGGAAGTGTAATTGTCTTAACAGCCATAAAATGACAAATTGTAGGTCACTGGCTATGAGTAGTTTATCTGATTTTTTTCAACCGTGAGTACATATTCCAGATGTGATTTAAATAGCTTAAATTAAAAAGTTGGGAAAACATATATTTGAAAACCAATTACATTTATCTCACTAGTTCTGCCTTTGTCAGTTAGTTGTCCACATCGCTCAGTTTTTTAGAGTTGGTCTGGTATGTCAGTTTCTTGACAAAATGAATGATACTCGTGTTTGTCACTGGAAAAAAAATCGTATATGTACTACAGCCCACACAACCCTAATGAAGTCTTCCAGATATACTTTCTTGCACTTTTCCCAGTAAATGATCTTTTTTCCATGAAATGAATTTCCTTGTAAAATGTAATTCCTCGTCTCTTGAAAAAGAAAGTCTGGTGACTGTTGGATACACTACTAGAGCAGTTTGACCATTTTGTGATACTGTAAAAGGAACCGGAGCTTTGGATTTTCAGTACTCACCTGTCTGAGGTGTAGTAATGAATCAGACCTCGGTTTAAGGTTTACAGAGACTTTCCTAAGTTTCAGTTTCTTCAAAGAGCTGCAATGTTTCTGCTTTAGTAACACTGTCAGAGTGTCTAGACAAGTATCAGCAAACCCAGTACCTCACTGTGCACATGCTCTGCCTGCAGATTGTACTACATCATACACAGAAGTGGTCTTCGACATCTCACCAGCATACCATTTATGTCTTTGCTATTTGTCAAGGATAAGAGTCTTTTGCATTGTGCATGAAGTTGCAGCAATCTAATATGCACAACTGTTTTTTACAGGTTTTTTTCCTTAGCCACTGGCAGCAAGTCATTCCTTCTGAATATGAGCATGCAAAGGCAGAGCATCAGTTAATGTGTCAGTAGTGTACGCAACAGTATTAGAGAACCATCAATCCTCTACCTGCATTCTGCAAAGTAAATATAGTGCATGATTTATTACATCTGATTCCCAGTTCTTTCTCCCTCACTTCTGAGACACTATTCCTGACTCTGCATGTCTAGCTTATTAATTCCAAATTTCTAATAGTCATGCTTCATTCCAAGGTTGATAGGAGAATTTTGGTATTTAGGGCAAGAAAGTAAGGTTCAGTACTCTATGGTAAATCTGCATTTTATCACAGTCTTAGCCTACACTTTCTGTAACCAGTCAGAGCAGTTTCTTAACAGGATGCAAAATCCAAAACGTCAAAATCTGTTAATGTGAAACATTAATAACTTAAAAATAAATAAATAATATAATGATGATTTGTTTATTTTTTGGTAAGGGCTTCACTTGTGACGGTAAACCAAGAATACCTTGATAATACTCTAATTTGTAACTCAACTCACACTAGCTTAGAAATTCCTTTCCTCAGTAGCCCTTCATAAAATAAATACATTTACTGTAATAACCAAACATGAATTCACTACTAAATTCAAAACTATTTATTATTTTCTGAATGCCTACAAGCAACAAAGAACACACCTAAGGAATAATATTCATGTTACCATTTCTGAACTATTTTTTTAAGACCTGAATTTTAGAAGTTGAACACATGTATGTAGACTTCTGCATTTCAGTCCTAATCATACTACAATAAAATACATGTTGTCTTAGAAAAAGCATTGTTCTTCCTCTGTTTTCTCCTGACTTTGCCTGAATTGAGCACCTGACAAGTGATTGAATGCAAATAAGAGTTTGTATTAAAAATAAAGCATCTTCCCGTGCACTCTTTTATCTTTTTGATGGATAGCAAGTTAATATAATTGTGTAATTCAAACCTTTCTTTCTAGCACAAAAAGTAATTAAAACAGTTACTCAACAGACACTTTCACTGGAATGACACTATTCTAGAGGCAGTTATTATTTTGAATTTTATATTCACAGAGATTGAACTTCTTTCCTCTTAGAAAAGTGTGCCAAAACATCACCATTCAGTAAGAAAAGCAAAGAGTATTTGTTGTTGCTTGCTTGTGACATTAATGCTGGTGTCCATTTATCTCTGGTGTGTCTAATTTTGGTTCGGTCCTGGACTGATGACATAAACCAAGCACAGATCCTCTCACGACAGCAAGATTGGTGAGCAAAACTCCACAAGTCACTTAGAATGGTATTCATCTCACTTAACTTCAGACATCTACATCCGAGTTAATCACTGCATACTCCTTTTATAGTCAATGGAGAGAAATAAGCAGTTTTAGGATGCAATTCATCTGCTCTGCTCCAGATAGCTACTTTAGGATAGAATCAATCACCCTTTCAGGCTGTCTTCTTTTCACCATTGACTATAAAGGTAGTCCACAGTTACTAGATCAGATGTAAACGTCTGCCTTGTAGACATTTATGTTTGATGAGGTAAATCTTGCCATAAGATATAATGGGAGAACCAGTTACACACCTGTGGCACACAAACTGAGGTAAAATAGCCCTGTACATCTGTGGGAATTGCAAGTATTTTCATTCTAGCTTTCTGAGTCCACTCTTCCGGAAACAGAAAGTAAAATTTTAACTCAGTGTATCTGTAGTACGTTATAATGCTGACTGCACATCAGGAAATGTCATATATGCATTTTAATTCTGTTGTACATAAGTTTACACATGAAACTTCTCAGGTGGGAGCCCCAGATGACAATCAAAAGGTGTTTGGTTAACCATGCCCCTTCTCTTTCAAAATGAACACCTGGTCAACAGTGACACAGCACGGCAAGTGTCTCAGCTGCTGGGATGTTGTGCCTGGCCGTTCTGGTAGAGGACCAGACATTGAAGATCATTCAGTTTGATGGGAAGATGAAGACTGCTGCTTCCTCAGCCTTGTCAGTTCTCTGCTGACCAGACATTCAGAAACTTCTAGAATTTGAAGACAACAGTGTGCTGATAAGTCTATAAAAGCTGATCAAAGATAATACATTGCTCATCTTGTTTTGAAATACTATTGTATGCATTCATAACTCTGATTTTGCATTAAAAAAAAGATGAAGAGCTGTGTTTCTTAATTAACTAGAGGAAAAAAAAAATTAGCCAATATCATTTTCATGAACAACATTCTCTACGTAACCATTTCAGTTAAAATCCATTAATTATTGGTTGAGAGAATCATAGATTTCTGTCACCCCTTGCATACAAACAAAGAATTTAATGTTCCTCAATCAAAAGCTCATTCTTAAATCATAAAATATTGGGATTTAGATTGAAAAGTGAAGGGAGAAAAGGACTTCTAACCTGCAAGCTGCATGTACATTTGTTAGCAAATGTTCTGCTCAAGGATCCTATATGTCACTGGACCAGTGTATTACTTAAGTGACAGGAAACTCCAGCTCAGATCCTGGATGGACTGAATGGATACCTTCTGAAGGTACTCCTGAGTGCAGCTTTACCTGCCAAGATGTACCATGGTACTCTCTGTCATTCTGCCCTACTGCCTGTCCAGGTCAAGTACTCATAGAATATACCATAGGTCTTACTTTTGGTATAAGCTTTATGCTTTGTCTCCATGAAACCTGGACATGACACAGTTTACAAAGGAAAAAACAGCATATGTCCACAGCACAAAAAGGTCTCACACTCAGGTTTTATAATACAAATATAGGTTATTCTTTTCCTACTGAACCATTACATAGTCTACAGTTCCCCCTTTCATGAAACAAATGTCCCAGCTGAGATGAATCCAAACTTTGCAGGGTGCAACTGCGGTGTGCAGGAGTTGCCTTTCGTTTCGAATACTTCTAATGGGGACCAGAGGCCCATCTTTTCTGTCCATAAGAAAGTAGCACTAGGTTTTGAACCTGGCAACATGAGTCAGGAAAGTTACATGAGTTCGTAGCATCATTCAGAGTGAAGCAGTTGTCAGCAGTGGTCAGATCATGGGAAGTGTTTCTATCTTGTAACCTCTAAGATAATAACGTGTTTTGATCAGGAAGGATCTCACACTGCTTTTGGAAGAAGATGACTGACAGCATCATTTTCAAAATGGTATTCTTAGTGTTTCACTGGCACAAAAATTTGCATCAGCAATTTATTGTGCTATTTTTGGACTTTCACTTCAGGGACTGGTATTAAAAATTTTTTCTTGAGCCCACTTTTCTGTTACTATCTCACTATCTGCATAGAGCTTTTGAAAAAAATCTCCTTCATTCTCCTATTGGCCATAAAAACATCTTTCTTTTGAAAATGTGAAACCTGGGAAGTAGCCTATAGAACTGCTTAGCAGCTTTTGCAGGAGAGTGTGGACTTTTCCATATTGTTCAGAATGGAAGAATCACAAATAAACTACATAATTTGAATTTATATCTGATTTCCACTCTCTTTTTTGGAGCGTCAAGTCAGGATGTGTTAGAGTCTATTATATACATAATCCACTTTTTCATAGAAGGATTTAATATTAGGCTGGAAAAGCTTCACATACTGGTGTACTAGGGCTGCATAACTACAGACTTACCCAAGGGGCTAAAGTAACTCCACTTTAGTCCAAGAAAACAGTAATAAATACATATATTTCTCTTCTTAAAAAAATATTTAATTGTTAAAGCCTTAGAGACCTATGTGATTTCATAGGTTATCTATTTTATCCTGCACCATGAAAATAAATATTGCTTATATTATTGTTTTCATTAAGTCATGCAATTAAGTTAGACAAAGAAATGGGCCAGATTCTTGATCTCACTCTTTGTGCTGCTTTAGTAGCATAAATGGGCTATAAAGTCAATTTAACAAAGCAAATGAAGATTCTCTTGAGGACAGGGAATATGAAATGGAACTATGCCATTTCTTTCGCAATACTGATTGGATTATAGCAGCATGGTTCAGAATGCTGCTGTGTTACAGTGAGCCTTTTGAACATAATGGCCCTTTGGAATTAGACTCACAAAACTGTGTCTGGAGTCAGCCCCAGGACTGCCATACAATAATAGGTTCTTTATGTCTTACCACCTCTGTCCAGTGTGTACAGATGCAGCTGAGAAGCTGAACCAATGTATAACTACTTATTTACACCAGAGTCTAATAAAAAAGCTGACAGTCATGATGATACAATAATCAGACACTCCTTGGTTATGTCTGAACTGTGTGTGGACGCCTAGTTTGGCTACATGTCTCCCAGTAACATCCCAGATATGATACTCGTTTGAGAGACTCATGTTTTTCCGTCGCCGGATTGATTTGCTCATTGCCTTTTTACCTTCACCAAGGCAGCTTTTACTTGTCTGAGTTACTCTGGAAAGCAATATATTCTGAATCTGACTCAATCAGGCTTTTGATCTTTGCCTGACTGCAAGTATACAAGATGTGGGCAATTACAAGGGTTCGTAGAAATTTGCATTTGGGGAAAGAAATGCAGATTGTAACTGTTTCTAATGTTTTCCACAGCTTATGTGACAAGCCCCTCAGGAAACAGTGTTTTGGATGCTAACTCTCTTGTTACCATATTAATTGCCTTTGTCATGACAGTTTTGGCATCTGAAAATGGCTGGGAACATGCTGTGCTCCTCAAGAGACCAATCAAGGGCAGGGGAAATTGGTTTATTGGTTCCCAAAGCAGCCTGCGCTAAAGGTGCCGCTGTTCAAGCATAGTTTAGAGTCTCCTAGCTTGAATGAGGAGCCAAAGGCACTTCAGGCTAAGGAAAACAGAGCTTTCATTTCAAACAGTGAAGGGGAAACAGAGAAGTTTATTTCTCTGCCAGCATGACTTCTGCAGTTAGTTTTGGTGTGTGAATCTGTGTACCACAGAACAGAGGGTGGGACCAGGAACCAAGGTTGCCAGAACACAGTGAGGTCTCAGGCTTCCTGGGAAGGATCCTGAGCATCTTTGGTTTTAAAGGAACTTCAACTAAGCTTGCTGAAGCACGTGCTTTCAATCAGAATTTTCCCTGTGATCAAAAAATACAGTCACAAGGGCAGGCTGCAAAGTGGAGGAAGGGATAAGTATCAGGGGATAAATAGTTATGAATGTTATTTTAAGCGAAGTTGGATTTATAAGATGAGAATGAAAAGATGTTAATTTCTAGATAATTTTTCTTCTTTTTGAGAAGAGTGGCAAGCAGCTGTTATGGTGTAGGTGAAAAACTGTAGGTGGTAAAGGGATGGGTCAGGGTGGCAGGTGGTGGGGCAGCCGAGAGAGACTGGAAGAAAAAGAACATAAGGATGAGGAGATCACATGCACATTAAAAAGTCAAACGAGTTGCCACAAGAAAAAGAAAAGGTGGGGAAAGACACCTCTTTCCACTACTTACTTCAATTTGTACCCAGAAAATTCAGATTCAGTAAAAATTTAGTGATGCAGCACAATTACATCTATGATGTTAAATAAGGGAAAAGAACCCTTTTCAGCATGAGCTGCAGAAGATCTAGGGAAAGTGTGCAGCCTGACCCTATTATCTTTCCTGTGTCTCAAACAGATAGGGAAGACATATTTTGAGTTTTTGCTGACATACGAAAAATTGTTTTTTTGACACTTAGTGAAACCAGTGGAATGTTAATGTTGTAGGGCCAGAACACTAAGCTTATTACAGACAGTTTCAGAGAAGAAGAAAAAAAAAAGCAGACTAAAAAAAAATGGCAAAAAAAGACAAGTTTGATTATTAGCAGTTTGGTGTAGGCAGGAAATCAGAAAGTAAGGAAAAGAAACAGAAATAAGACATTTTGTTTGATTTTTATATTTCTTCCTGTTAAAATAATCACAGACCATTCTTGGACCTTAGACCTAGCTGGTCAAAACAGGTGGGTGGAAAAGGGGCCATGCCCCTGTCTTCTCACATTGCACCAGCTGCAACAGCAGGCTCTGTTATGAGTCCACTGCACTAAGCATCCCCTGTAACAGCAGCTTGCTTATCTCCCAAAGAGTACTCACACACACTGAAGCTCATGCCTCTTTACATATGCACACCGGAGGTCACAGAATACATCTTTTATGTCCTGAAGCCCTTAGCAGGAGCTATAAGTGCTTCCATAATGTGGACATGGCTCAGAATGGTACAGAAATCTGCAGAGACACGATAGGGAGCACTGTGCCTCTGGAAAGATAATGCAATATTTTAGTAACCAACAAAATGGTAAGTTTTACTGCAGAACTTAGCCCTAGGATGTAATGGAAAAGGATGAAGCAAGGAATTATTCAAGACACTTCCTGTTCTCTTCTTTCCTTCATTTAAATGATGTATTTTTGTAGCAAAACAGAAGCTGTGAGTCAGGGAGAGACACTAGGATCGGTAGGATTTAAGTGAGAGCACCAGTACGTCATGACAAATTTTGAATGGCGTTACATCTATTATTCATTACTTACTCACATCCAAGTCTACAGTTAAAGGGAGCGATTTGACAGGCAGGGCATGTACATAAATTGCCCATCAGATGATATAATCTACTACTGAGGGAACATTTCAAAGGGCCCAAAATATGACAGAGAACATAATGCATGTTAAGTGCATAATTGTCTGAAAAGCATACTCTGAACTTTACAGCCTTTTTGGTTTGCAAATTTCAAGAATTCTTGGGATGTCACAAAACACTACATGAATTTCCAAAACAGACAATATTTCTTCAGAGAGTATCCCAGCAGTGGAGAAATTCATCCAGTGTTAGTGTTCAAGGATCTGTCAGAAGAACAGTTATATAAGTAAAAACCTAGCTCTAACTATCTGTAGATTACAATGCTACCAAGACACTAGTATTTCTGCAGTAATTTTTGTTCAAGGAGATCTCAGATTATATCTTTCCTAGGTAGTTACACTGATGAATTTAGTTGCATTTTGTAACACTACTAGTAGCACACATTTTCCACTTTATTTTTCTTTCCCCAGCTGAAAAGAAAATTAGACAACACTTTTTGCCTTGAACAGACATTCTAGGATAAATACAAAATATCTGATGTCCTTGTTGTTTGCTACAATATGAAAAAAAAAAAAAAAAAAAGTAGTTTCTTACAGCTATAAAGAAACTATTAGGATAAACAGTTCTTTGTCATCTCTGACTTGGCATCTACTCCAGCTCAGTATATATATAGTTTGGTTCTACCTCTAGCAAATAGATCAAAAATGGCTTCCAATTTTTCTACCTGTCTTTTCTGACTTTCTGACTGTCACAGAGAGTATTGGTCAGATGAGACTAAGTCTTTCATCTCCAGTTTCTACCCATCCTATGGGACAACAGTAATAAGTACATAGAACAAGTTACTTATTTTTCTTCCCTGTTAGGGCAAAACCACCTGCCTCCCTGACTAATTTATGCCCAGAGAACAATAATATTAGAGGTAATGATCTGCCTAGCCCCTAACCAGTTTTCATGGATTCACAATTAGTGAATTTCTGTCTTCCGTTCTCTCAGTATCACTATGATACAAATAATAATAGTGAGAAAACCAAAGGTCATTGTCATAGAAAGGAGAAAATGTGACATCTTTTGGTTTATAATGTCCATTTAACTAAATTATTTCCTTGTTAGCATGGCAAAAAAAAATTCTTTGACATAGCTAACCTACAGATCTTACTCAATATTTAGCACTATAGTACACAATGCATTTTGTATGACAGAACTGAATGCATTCAGCCATATCTAGCCTTCAGAAGGAAGGATAACTAAGCTATGAGAGGATTTATGTTGTGTCTTGGGAGAAAGATGGATTTCATAAGAAGTAAAGAAATTGGCTTATGCATGTGAGTCAGCCCAGTGTATCATTTGGTATAGCTCACCACAGAACTATGCACTCAAGCTATACTAGTGAAAATTATACAAGAATTTGTTAGGTAAAATAATCTGCAATTGGTAAAGACAAGAGAAACCTTTCCTATTGCATCTCTTGGCAAACACTCTATGGATCTTATCTCACAACAAGGATATTAACTGGACACTGCCTATTTCCCTCCTCTTCAGGTATCATAATAAATGATTCTAAGTGAACAATGGACATATTTTGACCTCAAATAGTTTCACAAAGATGGGGAATATCAAATATTCAGTCTAATTTAATTAGGCCAAACAAACAGACAAATAAAATCAAAATAAGATTACAGAGAAAATAAATATCTCAGGCTGAAAAAAAGTATTTTTTTTTCCCATAAGATCCACTTTTTTTTTTTTTAAAACCCATTCATAGAATCACAGAATCATAGAATGATTTGGGTTGGAAGGGACATCAAAGATCATCTAGTTTCAACCCTCCTGCCGTGGGAGGGACATCTCCCACTAGACCAGGTTTCTCAATGCTCAATCCAGCCTGGCCTTAAACACTTCCAGGGATGGAGCATCTGTAACCTCTGGGGGCAACCTCTTCCTACCACCACCCTGAGGGTAAAAAACTTCTTTCTTATACCTAGTCTAAACTCACGCTCTTCCAGCTTCCACCCATTACCCCTCTTCCTATCACTAGAGGCCCTTCTAAAAAGACCCTCCTCAGCCTTCTTGTAGGACCCCTTCAGGTACTGGAAGGCCGCTATAAGCCCTCCCTGGAGCCTTCTTTTTTCCAGGTTGAACAAGCCTAACTCTCAACCTGTCCTCACAGGAGAGGTGCTCCAGCCCTCTGACCATCTTGGTAGCACTTCTCTGAACTCACTCCAGCAGCTCCATGAGCTGGACACTGTATTCTTTGTGGAACCTCCCTCAATCTGCTGGTCACACATCTCTTGGTGCATCCCAGGATACAGTTGGGTTTCTGGGCCACAAGCACACACTGTTGGCTCATGTTGAGGTTATCCACCAACATGCCCAAATCCTTCTCCCCAGGACTGCTCTCAATCTGCTCATTGCCCGGCCTGTGTCTGTGCTTGGGATTGCCTCAACCCAGATGCAGGACCTTACACTTGGTCTTGTTAAACTTCATGAGGTTGGTCTGGACCCACCTCTCAAGCCTGTCAAGATCCATCTGGATGGTATCCCTTCCCTCCAGCGTGTTGACTGCACCACACAACTTTGTGTCGTTGTCAAACTTGCTGAGGATGCACTCAATGCCACTGTCCATGTCACCCATACAGATGTTAAAAAGTACCAGTCTCAGTATTGATCCCTGAGGGACACCACTTGTCACTGGTCTCCACTTGGACATCGAGCCATTGACCGCATCTCTTTGAGTGAGATCTTCCAGCCAGTTCTTTATTCACTGAGTGGTCCATCCATCAAATTAATGTCTTTCCAACTTGGAGACCAGGTTGTCATGCTGGACAGTGTCGAAGGCCTTGCACAAGTCCAGGTAGATGACATCAGTTGCTCTTCTGTTGTCAATTAATTCTGTTACTCCATCATATAAAGTCACCAGATTTATCAGGCAGGATTTTCCCTTGGTTGCCACCAATCACCTCCACATTTTCCATGTGCCATAACAGAGTCTTCAGAAGGATCTGCTCCATGATCCTACCAGGCACAGAGGTGAAACTCACTGGCCTGTAGTTGCCCAGGTCTTCCTTTTTTTCCCTTCTTGAAAATGAAGATGATGTTTCCCTTTTTCCAGTCAGTGGGTACTTCACCAAACTGGCATGACCTCTCAAATATGCTGGAAAGCAGCCTAGCAACTCCACCTGCCAGTTCCCTCAGGACCTATGGATGGACTTGTACAGCTCCATGTTCTTTAAACGGTCTCATAACCTTGTATACAGTTAGTTAAATAACTGAATAAAAATTTAGAAGAGAACAATATTTTCATATTTTGCATTTTCATACTTTAAAACGTATTTCGGAAATAAACAATCCAATCACTTGAAAATGAAGAAAGGTTATTTTGAAAATTACTATTCTGTATTTTTTTTCAGAGAAAAGCACTGTCTGTAAAGTTCGTTCAACTTTTCAGTCAACTTTTACTACTATTAAAACTTCGCATGGCATTACTTTAACACTTGATAATCTTTTACACAGGTTTGACAACTAACCTTGAGCAAAAAACTGTAAAAAACCCCACCAAAAAAATCATTCTATACAACCCATAAATTCCACATTGTTGCCATGATTTAGAGTATCTTCAGGATATAGAGTTTCTTCAGAGCTGAAACTTCTGTTAAAAATAGGATACGAGAATTTGTGGCTTTCTTTTTTTTTTTTGGTAAGGGGTGCATTTATGAATATATGTTAATGTAGCATTGATTTATGTGTCACTGACCAGAAAAGCTGAAAACAATTAGCCTTAAGGAGATTAATACTGAGACAGCACCTGTAAGTTGCAAGTGAAATTCAAACACAACAAATGGTACAGAAAGCACAATTCAAACAGAAATTTGGTAGAATATCTCTTTAAAATATAAACTTTATGCTGTTCCACTGTATATTGTTTTTATACAAGTGTCTAGCAGTGAGCATCTCGAAAAGTGGCTCTTCCACAGTGTTTATCTGGAAAGGAAGAATTTATTCAATAGTTTAAAAAATGCAAACTATTTTTTTCTTCAGATTTGTATTTAGGGTTTTAAGCTGGATAAAAGTGAAAACTCAGCTACCGAGAGTTTTCACAGCAAACACAAGATGTTTTCCAAATACATCTGTAATATGAATACTAAAATTTAAGCTCCTTTACATCACCAGAGACTCAAACCCCTTAAATTAAACATTGTTGGTCACACACGAGTCAGGATTCATGTCACAGAAATTGGTGGTATGAAGTTATCTTAAGCAACCTGGGAAAGGAAAAGACTCACTGCACCTCACGTCACGTTCTCTGAAGCTGAGTGAGCAGCACCATATGTAGTCAGTGGAGGAAATAAGCAGGCACTCCCAGAGGACGTTTCATGCCATCCTGAAATAGCTATCCAAGCCTTGTAGTATGAATCACTCTTTCTCACTCTTTCTCTGCTGTAGACTACAGCTATAGACTATTAGCTTAAACTTGGTGCCTAACTAGTCAAAAGAAGAAAGCCAGAATTATCTAGAGCATCTTATTAAAGACAGGAAAATTTCAAGGCATTTGCTAGATTTTGTAAGTGTTTGGGAAAATCCTTGCAGAAATTTCTCATACATTATATTATATGCCACAGAATCCAGTATGAACAATGTTTGGTAGTCTGCTACAGAATTTCAGTAGCCCCAGCTCAGACTGTTTTTTTAAATACTATAAAGTAAATAAGGAAAAATATTCTTTCTGATGTGATTTTTTTGGGGAATGTCTTATATTTAAAAAGTATACTTAAAAACTACGACCTACTCTCTCCCATTCCCCAAAATCATATCAGTCCTGTTTCACACTTGCAATGCATGATTTTAAACGTCTATACAAAAGGTAAACCAAACACTACTTATGTGCTGTTTTCCAATTAGACTGGAAGAAGTCAGACATATTAAAAGCCTCAGTAGAAGCAGTCTCAGCTATACCATCCATTTTATTTGTCTGTTGAAGAAAACAATGTGCTGTATCCAAGAGCACTTTGTCCTGGAGTGACTAATGCTGCTGCTGTAGTGTATTTGGAGGACAGCATGTTAGGCATAAAGAATCAGGATCCTTAGAAAGAAGCACAGCAAGAAATCAGAGAAGTATATTCTAACCATAGAGAAGAGACAGTAGAGATAAATAGGATACAAGAACCGAATTCTTCACTTTTGCCTCAGGAAATGAGATAGGCGCATAACAGCTGTGCTTTCTGCTAGTGGCTTGCTCTATTTACAGAAGAAATATTGTGGATGGGGACACTATTTTGGGTCATGAAATGCCTGTTCTTCACATGCATAAGATGTGGTAAAAAACAACCAAACAGGGATTTAGGTAAATATGTCCAAATTCTGTGATTCATCTTTTCTGTGTTCCAGCATTTTTTGATTTGCTGCTGTATTTTTCCTGGACATCCTGATTGCTGCATCACAAAAACAGCTGCAGTTATTGCAAAGGAAAAGCTTTCTTAGAAGTAGACAATCATAGCAAAAGAGAAATAAGGGTTGACACAGTCCTCTGAAGGTCATCTAGTCCAGCAACCTCCCAGGCTTTTGCTGTAGTAGACCAGATCAATGCTTGGCTAAACTAGACAAGTTTTGCAAAATCCCAAGGATGATGATAGCTTCACTGGGTAATCTTTCCCTGCATTCCTCAGTCCTCCTAGGACAATGTTTTTCCAAACATTCTATCTGTACTTCCCAAGACACAACTTATGTCTGTTGTCCCTTAACATCCTCACAATCCATCCCACAGCTTGTCCTCCCCTCATCACTTCAGCTATCTTTTACAAGGCCTCTGTGTAATCTTTCTATGTGCAGAAGGACTCAGTAAACCTGTCACATATGCAACTACTGTTGGCTTAAATAGAGACGTCAAATTACTCCAGAATTATTTAGAAGTTTCCACTGGAAAACAAATTTTCACAGTTCCAAGATGTTAATTCTTGAGAAGCTCAGTGATAATATTATGAACCAATATGTTTTGTAGGATAGGTACACGCCTGCATAACAGCAGACAAACTTCTAGACTTCCTGATGCCACTATACAGGTGAAAGTGTGCAGAAAATTCTTCTTCTGTTTTGTTTTTAAAATATACTGCTGGCTCCCTCTGTCGCAAGCATGGTTTTACCCTGTGGGGTTTTGGTTTATTGCTCATTTGTTTCTTTCTCAGACTTCTCATTTATTTTTCCTGGCTGTAGATTCTATCCTATTCATTTGTCTAAGTAAAAGTGTCCTTGACTGTTTCTCTTTCCTCACCCCCCACCTACTCCAATGAATTCCACTTACCTTTGTCTCTTTCTCTCTGGTCACTTTGTACTGTGGCATCTGTGCAATAATGCAGTAGTCATCAATAACTTCCTTGAGTACTTTAACAATGGAAGAAGATGGTTAAAGAGTCTATGAGGAGCAGTTTAGAAAAATTCATGTCCACATTTTGATAAAATAAGTGCAGATTTTTCTTGACTCAGGTAATAAGTAATAGTTAATAAAAATTAAACGAAAGCAAGTGCCAGTAGTCACAAGTTACACTGAAGTGTGTTCATCTTTATATTGTAGTGAATTCTAGCATGCCTTTTAGAAATACTGTTTAATGTGTTTTCTCACCTGAAGATGTAACAGTTCATGCAGCTATCACCGCTGCATCTTGACAAAATTAATTGTTAATTGTAATCTCTAAATCAGAATCAAAGCCATCTTCAGCCACAGAAATAAATCCTTTGGAGGTAAAGGTGACACAGATATTATATTATGTTGCTGTACCTGTCATCAAACATTTTTTCCTCTCCAAGGCTTGTTGCAATCTGTCCAAAAGTGAAATGAGCCCACAGATAGTCTCCTGAGGGATTTGTTGAAGTGTATTTCCTCAGCAGGCCCACTAAGGCAGATATAAGGCTAATGCCCAGTCCTTACAATAGATGCAATAAAAACCTATCAGGAATTAGCAAGTTTAGATGCTCTTGGTTAATGGTAGCAGAAGTCTTCAGCTAGATTGTCACAGGCAAAAAAGGCAGTCTTTGCCACTGACAAAGATTAAACTTGGAAAACTGGTCCTTTTGTTACATTTGAACTCATGCATACAGAGTATGACACTCTGCAATCTGAGTGTGTAATTTGATTGTGTTCAACCTCATCTCAGATATTAACATTCCCTCCTCTTTTCCCCTTCCTACCTCCAGTCCAGTACTTCACTTTTCACACATGGGAAGCACAGTCAAATGAGTGTATTGCCACCATCTCCCTGACTTGGACAGTCAGAGGACTAGAAACAAGGGATGCAGGTTAGAAGAAACTTGTCTAGATGGTGTCCTGGAGTCACTCCTACAGAAGAGAAGCAACGAGCAACCTCTTCTCTCAGGGTGGTGTTTTTACATGCTCAGGCTGACGTCAATAGCACTGATGTCTTAGGTTCACTGTATAAGGCATTCAAGAATGCAGTAAACAAATGACTGTTCCCTTAAAACCAAAGTATTTCCCGGGAAAAACTCTTCTGAACAGTCTATAATATGCCTATCTTTTTCTAAAGCTTATTATTTTCTGTTGTCTGAGGAGGACTCCTGCTACTGTGAGACCTATGTCCTTGTCTCTGACTATTTTATTTCCATGAAAAGTCCAGTAACAATATATCCTATTCTCTGTTTCACCTTCTCAAGAGTCTTTTCAACCCTGTGTAACGTTGGACTAAATCAATATACTGGGTTACTTTTATGCAGTTACATATTGTTAATCCTGGGCAGGTGACATTCAGGTCTTACTGTTAAGTTTCCATCAAGAAGTGAAACAGATACCAGTCAGCTGCTTTTCTGGTGTGGTCCAATTTGCCTTCATGGAACAGGCACAAAGACTTGTTTTACTAAATGAAGTAGAAGCAAACAGGAACTGACAGTTTCCATGCTCACAATTTCTGTGCTGAGCTTCAGCTTCCCGACATGGCCAGGATTCCTCTCTCTGAGGAGCACACTGCCTGCTGGCTTTCTGCATCTATTTCTACCTCAGACACAAATTGTATCTATGAATCCGCAGGAAAAGCTTTTGGATATTCAGGCCCTTCTTTATAGCTCATTACATTGGGTCATGGCTTTATTGTTTCAACTATATTACTCCAAAAAGAAATGTAAGTACCAGCATTTAGAGCCGGTCTACACATGGAACAATCGAGAAATTATTACTCAGTAACAGCTCAGAAATGCATGACTAGCTTATAAATGGATTCTTATTTCAAATCTAAGGAAGTATTGCATGATAATTAAGGAAAGGGTACTTTTTAAAATGAGATCGCAGTGAACTGTTGTAGAATATCTATTCCAGTAAAGACTAAAATTTTCTCATGGTTTCCACATTATGTCCGTAGAACGAGACACATCCCACAACACTTCACATGGTAGTTGCATTATTTTTGGCTGTAACTAATGGAACAAGGTAGATACCTTAAACAAATTATTCAAATTTTAGAGAACTGATTCTTTTCAGACTTGCAGGACTTGGGGGTTTTGTTGGACACCAATTTGAACAGGAGCCTAAAATGTTCTCATGGAACAAAGACAACTGATGGTATCCTGGGATGTGTTCAGAGAAGTGTTGTCAGCAGTTGAAGGAGAAGATCCTTGCTCTCTCTCAGCCCTGGTGGGGCCAGACCTGGAGTGTTGTGTCCAGTTCTGGGTTCTCCAGTAAAAGAGAGACATGGACACACTTGAAAGAGTCCAGAAAAGAGTCACCAATATGATTAAAGGACTGGAGCATCTGTCCTGTGAGAAAAGGTTGAGAGAATTAGGACTACTTTGCCTGGAAAAGAGAAGGCTAGGAGATACTTTTGATGTACATGGGTATATGCAGAGACAGAACCAGGCTCTCTTCAGTGGTGCTCAATAACAGGATCAGAGGTAATGAGTACAAACTGAAACATGGGAGGAGCCATCTAACATCAGGAAACTTTTTTTTTTTTTTTCCCTCCCCTCTTCTTGGAGATATTCAAAAGCTGCCTGAACATGGTCCCAGACAACCAGCTCTAGGTGGCTGTGCTTAAGCAGAGACATTGGATCAAATGACCTCCAGAAATTCTTTCCAACACCAGTGATTTTCTCATTTTGTGATTCTGTTCCTAAAAAGTTACACACCTCAGTTAACAATGAAGAGTATGAGCTCAGATTTGAAAATAAAAAAGGTCTTTGTAAATTTGACTCTGGATTGAAAAATTTTCTTTGTAATACTTATTAAAAATACTATATATACTTGTGTGTGCAATATGTCTCTTCATAACCTTTAAATTCATATCTGCCTATATCAGAAAGAACAGAAAAGTAAGAATTATTCAAAAGCCATGATAAAGTGTATTATATGTGACAAATACTGTGCAAATTAAAAAAAAACCACAACTCCATACCTGCATTGTCTGACAAACAAAAACCAAAATATACTTGCAGATCAAAATAGAATAATCATCATTTAAACAACAGGAAAACGTGGGCACAGATCACTAACCATAATTCTAAAATACTCATCAAATTGTTTGTCACTTCAGATAAACTAACACAGAGGAAGCAGCAGACAGTACCTATGTGAGAAAAATATGAATGATAGGAAAGGATAATGTTAGATTAAATAATTATTGGGAGGAATTTTTTTATATTCTGATGTAGAGATAGAAGAGAATGCATTTTATATTTTCTTTAAAGACACAGCAATAATTATGGATCAAAGTAATTCTATATTGCATTTAGATTGTAAAGTGACTGTACCTTTGTTTTATATATATATATGTATATATTTGAGCACTCATGCTTACTACAGTGAAATTCTAGCACTGATATGGTAACAGTAAATAATTAAAATGGTAATAATTTGTGCTTGAAACAAACATAGAATACTTTGTCATTAAAAAAATGTGATTTGTAAATAGTGAAAATTGAATGGGTGTGGGAGGCCAAGAAGGTGAGTCTCAGGTCTCAGCTACACCATGCTAACTATCCTAATAGTGCCAATTTATAGTCAATCTGCTATTTTAGAGAGAGCTAGATAACAAAAAAAATGAAAGCAGCCATCAGAAAATAATCTATAATGTGACTTTATCAAATATTTCAATCCAAGAACAACTACTTTATTTAATAACAGGGATTTGTTCATAGAAGAATTTTGTCCTTTTGTCCTAAAATGCTACTTCTAGAAATAAAAGCACGTTTAAAAATAATTCTGTCAACAAGACAGAAGAAAAACATATCTCAAAACTACAGTTGCAGAAAATGAATTACAGCCATTCTACAGGTTTAAACATAATTGCCTGTCTTTCTCTCTTTTTCCTTTTAAAATCCATGTCCCAGAGGAACTGAACCAAGATCAGCTCAGGAGGACTAAATGTTCCCTGCATTTAGATTTATCTGATGCAGACACCTTCCAAATTCCAGCACAAATCTAAAACAATTTAGTCAGCACAGGATAAATGCTTTTGCTGATAAACTTTCATTCGGAAATATATATAGAGAATGAAATTAACTTTTAGTATTGTTTTTTTTGATTAATTATCCAGTGAATACCTATTGACTGAAAGTTGATGGGTTTGTTGTTTGTTTACTTGGGGTTTTTTTTTCCATTTCAATGAATATTTTCTCTCATTCAGTTCTTCTTCAGTTATTCATTGCAAATGTTGATGAGGCATCCCCTAGGGCCTCAGTTCCTCTCACCTGAATTTGAGAGCTTTGCTGAGATGTTGTTTAGAAGACTGTCAGTCTCAATTTTCTTATAATCAATGGTGAGAGATAAATGTCTCCAAAATGGTTTTCAGTTTACATCACCATGCAAGTGCCTCCCTGTCTCCTGTGTAGGAAACTTCAATTGGTTGCAATACTGATTAGACATCACATATAAGAGTTTCATGCTAGGTTGGATGTATTTAAGCCTAAATTCCCCAAGTGTCTTTCTCCCATTGCTTTTCCTTAAACATTTATCTAATTTTTCTTTGCTGTCTTCCTACTTTGAGAAAACCGTTCCATGATGTTTTCGTGCATTTACCTTCTTCTAGTCATACAGATTACAGTATTCCAGTTCTCTACATTGACAAAACTTACAGTTAACCAATATTTATGTAATACAAACCATACCTACTTCAGTACGTTATTGCCAGTGAATAAATGCTAAACTGGCCAGCACTGCAGACAGTTAAGCTGTAATACCTATTAAAGTTCTTAAGGAGCTTAAGGATTAATGATCTTGAACTGAAATCTAGATACCAATTGCCTTATAATAACATCATCCTGTATTACATACCGAATACAAAGACTTGTAAAAGTAAGGAAAGATGATGAAGTACTTTAAGTTTAAAATCAACTAATAGGTACCGAGAAACAGCAGCTAGGTTACATATAGTATTACATTACAGAACATTACATTGAAAGTATGGGTAATTTTAGAAAGAAAATAGAAGAAAATGAACTGCAGTCATCATGCGCCTCGAATAAAAAAAAATATTAACATTATTAACAAAGATTTTCCTTTAGTTTGAATATTATGCATTAGACCACCAATTTCTAAAAAGTAAGCCTCTAGTAAAAATCAGAAGATAAATCAGGTAATAAAACTGTAAAGGATTTGAGAACTGGGAATAAATTGTATTTGTTGGTTTTACAAGACCTTCACGGAATTAAATCACGTGTATATCTTTTTTTTTGTCTGTGTAGTTTTTTATTCTGCCTATCACTATTGTATCTGATTTCTGTCTACATAAAATCAAGAGCAATAAAAAAAATATAATGGTCTTCAAAGACTAGTAAGGAATAAAAAAAAAATGATTAAAATTTGCCTAGTTTCTTCAGCTGTTTTATGTTTTGGACAATAGTTTGTCACAAGCTTATTTTATTTTTTTTTAGTGGTATTTCAGTGTACTATTAATACAAATATCATCCTTCTATCCATGTTGTCCTGCAATGTTTTTAGAGATTAAAAAAATCTGAGTTCATAAAAGTCAAAGTCTAGGTGTGTAAAATCACGTTGGAGAGACAGAAGACAGAGAAGTTATACTTCGCGTTGTATGCACTACATCAGCTATGCAAGATATACCTGCCATATAAAGTAATCAATACGTAAATCCCCCCAAACCCATGGTATTTGTTCATTCGTATTTCATTTCAGTTCTCAAATCCTCAGATCCATTTAAAGACTGTGTATCTGTGTGCTACTGTTTTGAATACAATGGGCCATCATACAAACACAAATGAAAGATTTGAGGTTTCTGAAAGGATTCTCTTGAGCTTCCCACTTCTGCCACACTCTTTTCACACAATCTCAGATAAGTCAGCTAGAGTTGAATTCATCTCATCTTACTTCCATCACTTAATTTCAAGTAGAACAGCCATACTCTCTCTGTAAGAGAGAGAATCAGGAATCATGGGGGACTAATTCATCCTATTTTAAAACAAGTTTTTGTATCAAGAGCTATATCTAACCGCTCAAATACATCATTCCTTGGTTGATGATAGAAAATACCTACACTACTAACATAATCTATATAAGTAGTTCATATGTAAGACAAACCTCACCGATATAGAAAGGTGTTTAGGTAAAGGTGAGACTTCTAGATGTCTTTGAGACTTAGGCATCTGAGTTACCCAGAAATTCCCATCTGAATTCTTAGATGCTTAACTGTTTTGTCTTGTTGTCTTGACCTTTGCATTATTATCTTTATTCCTGAAAAACAGAATGGAAACAATAGCACTTGCCTACCTCAGAGGAATCTCTGTTGTGAAGATAAATGCATTGCTTGTGAGGTGATCAAACTCCATGATAATGGGGACTGCATAACTATAAACACCTTTTATTTTACGTTTGAACACTACATCATGCACAGTGGGAGCTTCTGAAGACTAGAAATAACAACAGTAGCAATAACTATCTTAGTCCTTTTTAAAAAGCTTTTTCTGTAGTATAAATAAAGAATGACTAATACTATCACAATTTAGTGGTATTATTATGGTAAACAAATGTTAAACATAGGTTTAGTGTATAAATACAGAAAAAAAGAACTTTTGTTATATATCATGTAAATATATATCATGCAAAAAGGCGGAGGGGGAAAGTGGACAAAATAAAACTGGTGTGATTTTAAAATCCCAAGCTGCTTGAGACAGGTACATCAGTAACAATACCATTACAGTTTTCAGAATGCACCACAAGCCTGCAAAGTTTATTGTTTCACCACATGCTGCAGAGTTTATTATTTCAGGAGTGAAATCTACAAACATAATGAAATTGAATTGAGTATACAAGGCTGGATATGTACCTTGAGGGCATTTCAAATATTCACTCACTGAGAAACCATACAGAAAGAATATAAGAATAAACAAAATGTAGCAAATAGTAGTAAGCATCAGAAAACTGAAGAGAGCAAGACTGGAGGAGATAAAACTGGTAAAATAACAGGAGGTTTTGGGGGTTTCTTCACATCTTAGAATAGAATCATAGAATCATTAAGGTTGGAACAGACCCCTAAAATCATCGAGTCCAATCATCAACCCAACACCATCATGTCACTAAACTGTGTCCCGAAGTGCCACATCTACACAATTTTTTGAACACGCCCGGGGATGATGACTCCACCATTTCTCTGGGCAGTCTGTTCCAATGCTTGACAGCTCTTTCAGTAAAGAAATTTTTCACCATATTCAGTCTAAACCTCCCCTGGCACAACCTGAGCCTATCTCTTCTCATCCTATTGCTTATTACTTGCCAGAAGACGAACAGCCACCTTGCTACAACCTCCTTTCAAGTAGTTGTAGAGAGTGATAAGGTCTCCCCTGAGCCTTCTCTTCTCCAGACTAAACAACCCCAGGTCCCTCTTCTGTTCCTCATATGACATGTTCATTGCCCTTTTCTGGACATACTCCAGCACCTCAATGTCTTTGTTGCAGTGAGGGGCCCAAAACTGAACAAAAGATTTGAGATGCGGCCTCACCGGTGCTGAGTCCAGGGGCATGGACACTTCTTTACTCCTGCTGGCCATACTATTTCTGAAACAAACCAGGATGCCTTGACCTTCCCGGCCACCTTTGTGGCACACTGCTTGCTTGTATACAGCCATCTGTCAAACAGCACCCTGAGATTCTTTTCTGCTGGGCAGCTTTCCAACCACTCTTCCCCAGGCCTATAGGAGTACCTGGGGTTATTGTGACCCAAGCACAGGACCCGGGACTTGACCTTGTTGAATCTCATACAGTTGGCCCTGACCCATTGATCCAGTCTGTCCAAGTCCCTCCGCAGAGCTTCTGTACCCTCCAGCAGATCAACACACCCACCCAGTTTGATGTCATCTTCTTTTCATGCTTTTCCAATATCTAGGGGGATTTTAGAAGCTTTTTGTTTGGTTGGTTGGTTTGGGTTTTTTTTGCCAGAGAAAAACTGCAAAAGCAAGATCAAAGTATCCAAGTAGCTCACAACTATGTATTCCTCTACTGATCACTTTTACTGAAGTCCACTGCAGTACATAACATTTCCTTAAAAACAGATTTGGCAAATGATATAGTTCTGGAGGTTTAAGTATTTGAATAGAAGTATCTAGAAATTTTACAGCTACTTAGGCTGAGCAGAGTGTACTCAGAAGATTGACTCAGTCATAACTGAGAAGGGTCCCTTCTCAGACAGAGGTTGATGCCAGATGCACCAGAAACTTCTAGGACAGCTTGTCTCCAGGAAAAAATTTATACTACTACTCAATAACTAAAGGTTGTCTTATACTTTAAAATGTAAGTTGATAGCTTTTTGTACCAAAGGACTATTTCTGTCATGGAAAACAATTTTTACTTTAAAACATCCCAGAATTATAAATTGGGAATTAAAAAAAATTGGTGATTAAGGGATCACCTTGCTTCTTATGTGTCTAGATCTAATGTTCCACTTGCTCAGGTGAAGTGAATCCTAAAGTAAGAAAGGCTTGGGTTAAGGGTTTTTCTCTGCTTTTCTTTGCATTTTACCTGAGAGAGTGAAATTATCTAAAACTAATCTGCCAGTGGTCAAATTTCCACTGCGGTGACATTACCAGTATCTTAGTTAAGGGTTACTTTTACTATAAAGATGACTCCTACTCTCCAACAGCTATTAATAAATTTGTTTTGCTGGTCTTGGAGGGTAACATGGTATGCAAGTGGAAATGAGGTTAGAGGTGGGTTTTTTAATTTGTTTGGGGTTTTTTTTTATCTCTTTTCCCTCTCAAAATATAAACAGAAGTTCAGTAATGCAAAATCTTGAAGAAAATCACCTCATATGTCATGAGTGAAGCAGCACCATCCCAGTAAGGCCTTGCATTGCAAATCTATAAGACTTACAACTTGTTCGGAGTTTAAAATGAGGGAAGTGGTGATAATTTGGAGAGCCTGCGGGTCTCAGCCTACAGAGCCTCAAAGCTTGATCATCTGATTCTGGGCCAGGAGAGGACTAAGAAAAGTATCTGTTTTCTCATGAGTGGCTTGTCCTGGGATTTGTGGTCGTCTGTAAACTGTAATAAGTAATAAAACTGCTGCAGGCTGTGTTGCAGAGGTGCTGAATGTGGGTCACATTCTACCTACAAGTAATAATTTGGCCACCCTACAAGTTAAACATTTATTCTGTTAAAGTCAATTTCTCACCATTTCCACTTCAGTTTCCGAGGGTTCTTTTGATGGTATTAACACCATAAGCAGAACTAAATATCTGCGGAATTATGGCAACTTTCTCTACAAAATTTCGCTTGAATCTTATTCTTCCCTCAATAGATTAAAAGGTCTTTCATCTCTGCAGTTTTAAGTAGTATTTTCCACAGTAACAGGGGGAGGCCACATCTCTGCTAGTCAGTTTGCTGACTGTTTTAATGCTTTATAATTTTGTAATATTCTCCCCTAAGGCTGTCCAAGGGTGATGTAGAAGCCCCGTTCTAATGCCTGATATTAGTTGTCCAAGACAATGTGTTGATTCTTGAATTTTTTCTTTCTTCCATTCAGCTCATTGAAGTTAAAGGGAGATTGCATTGGCAGTGTTAGGGGGGGGTTAGGCTTTTAAGACAAGCTATTTTTTACAATTTTATTTAGGAAGCTTCTCCTACTATTGAGATCTAAGTACCCTCAAAAAGGAGAGAGAGTAATGAAAGGTAAAAAAATAACCGTTGTCTTACTTTTTGCTGTTCTACCCACAAAGGCTGTTTCTCACAGCCAAAAATGCCTAGGATGAACTTGCTTTTTCAGTATTATGTAAACATATTGCAGTTGTTTTACAATTGTATTGCTCAACTTTGGCAATGCGTAACTGAGGTGCTGTAGAGACAGATAAGCATATCATCAAGATATCAAAAGACTTTGAATGAGTTTGTTGCTTCCCAGTATCCCAATATCAAAGATATTGGCATTTTTATTGTTCACCAAAGAAAGAAGAACTCTTAGTTCTTGTGGACAAAACTCTTAGTTTATTTATGATTATCTTTATAGGATAAACTAAGACTGTAATAACCACGAAATGCCCATGCCAAGTAATCTGTGTTTAGCATGATGAGGCAGAAAGGCATGTTTTTTTCATTCTATCCCGTGTCTCAAAGAGCACAGCAGTTACTTGGATTGCCTGGCTTTTTCTCCCAGTTTTGAAAATTTTACTGAATAGAAGGATAGGCAGACATTTCTAGCTGGCCTGACGAACATTGGATCAAATCCAGAACTGCACAGGTGCAAAAGAACAGTGGTATGTCCTAATGTATGTAATTGAAAGGTATGTATAGGCTTGATACCATGGCATCAGCTTAAAAATGGCTCACATCTAACCAGACTGGAGAATGACATTGTGATTTAACTCCAGCCAGAAGCTCAACACCATGCAGCTGCTGACTCATTCACCTGTAGTAGAACGGGGGAGAGAATTGAAAGAGTAAAACTGAGAAAACTTAAAAGTTGAGATAAAGACAGTTTAATAATTGAAATAAAATAAAACAATAACAATAATAAAAATAAAAAACTGTAATGAAAAGGAAAATAACAAAGAAAGAGAAGTAAAACCCAAGAAAGATAAGTGATGCAAATTAAACCAGCCCTCCCCGCCAACCTCATTCCTAGGTTATTACTGAGCATGACATCGTATGGTAAGGAATATCCTCCTGGTCAGGTGGCGTCATCTGTCCTAGGTGTGTATCAAACTATCCAATCTTAATACAAAAGGGAATATTGACACATGGGGAGAGGCCTATCACTAAGAACATCAAAAGCTAACAAAATATTTTGGGTGGTATGATCATATTCCATGTTAGGAGGAGAAACCTGTCCTGGTGGCAGTCAGCCACCTGTGTCCATGTGAGAAGGAACTGCCAGCAGAGGAGGGACTTATGGCTCCAAATACACTAACATTGTCACAGGAATTTTTTGGATCTGCCATGCTTGACAGGGTACCATTTTTTTATATGGGCAACTGCATTGGCAGCTGGAATCCTGGTGTACAGAAAAGATTCACAGGTAGCTACAGAAACAGCCAGTTAGGGCCTGGATAACACAAGATTTTTCCCTGTTGAATGGATGAAATATCTTGGCGGTCATTAGAAGATAAGACACTTTTTTCCTCAGTGGTGGCTATGTCTTAGAGAAATAAATGTGGGAGCGAGTTTTAATGCCAGGATCAGGGATTCAGTGCAATCAACTGTATCTTTTAGTCATATGTGAAAAGACAAGGCACAATCACAGCACGAAGGAATATAATTCTTTGTCCTGTGCTACACACCGTCTCAGTTCTCTCTCCATTCCTTCTGGCTCCTTGTTAGCAGGACCCCATGGTCCAGAACAAACTGTGTCCTCAAACTGCTTCCTCCTACTTTTATGCTGTCAATAAATATGACTGTGAATGATCACTTAATGGAGATCCTTGTTCAGTTCAGAAAATGTCATCTAAGTCTGTTTGCTCTAGGGGTCTGATTATTTTCTTAGATCATGTTTCATCCTGCCTCAAGCACCACCATTTTATCTGTTTTGCAACGAATTCGATTCCCAGCTCAGTGAGCCTCTGCAACACCTGAGGATAGACTTTGGTGTTTTTCATCATGGAGACAAGCTCCCTGGATGGTATTATTATTCAGATCCTCAAGAAGGGCTGTCCTGCTGGTCTCAAGCCTTTGCTTGCTTGAAATTATTTCCAAAAATCAGCAGAGTAAGAAGCATGCTGCTGAAAGAAAGTGTTAGAGAAATCCTGCAGTAATTACCCAGGTGGATGCTGGCACTGCATCGTTAGAGCAATACATCCTGATTAGGAAATCTACTAAGAGACATTTTATATAACCAAAGTATTCCACACAAGTCTTGTGCACGGAGTATGGCATAGCAATGAAATAGATCTACAGTGCATGCATCTTGTCTTATACAATTTGGGAAATAAGTATAAATCATGACAATACAGCCAGATATTATCTAAGGAATTTCTCATTACTACTACCACCAGACACTTACCATGGAGAATGGAATTTGCAGTGAACTGTAACAGTTTTAGCTGACAGCAGTGCTGTTAAGGCTGTACAAAAGGGATTCTTTTTTTCCTGGAAACTGGAAGATGCACAACACAATATATACATAACTATTTATTACTTACTAGTTAAAGCATGTGAAACTAAGATTACCAAAACCTTTACTGTGTCATGATCTGCTTGAAATCAAGTGCAGTACTAGAGTTAGTGTGATTTGCTCAGTCCTGTGTGTTCATCTGTCTGTACATCTATAGATGTTATTTTAATATCTCTGTAATATGCATATATGTATTCAAAAAATTGCTAGTCACAGTTTCTATTGATAGCCTGATTCAGTGCTGTGAATGGTCATAACCTGCCCTGGACTGATGTAAGGTTAAGACAATTTGTTCTTAAACAATTACCTCAGTGAAGGAAAGATCTTAAAGACAGCAATTGTGGTTTGTCTTCAGTGCCTGAGTTTTTTTAAGTCACTTACTTCACTGATTTAATCTCTGACTTTGAAAAGGCCAAGCAGCAGGGGAAAAAATAGAAAACCTTAGACCCTGTTTCCTAAGGGATACATATTACCATTATTGACCTGTTCAACGAGAAGTAGCAGCTGGAGGTGGAGTTGCACACAGTGTTCCCTGGCATGCTTTTACTTCAACTACAAGGACTCCTCTCTGGTTATCAATGTTTGTACCTAGCACAGTTTTGACTTTCATGTTTCCTTTTCAATACGGGTCAAACAATCAATGCAGCAATACTGTTCCTCTTCAGACACTTGAGTTTTGTAGGGTACCGCTGTTACCACAATCATATCAGCTTTAATTTTCAAATCAGCTTTGGATTTGTTCCAGTGTCCCCTTTAGTAAATTGATTTTTAACAGTAAGTGGCTTACATTGTCCACATTTCTTCAGAAGCTGTCTCATTCTGGCAACTTCAAAAAGTTTTGGAGAAGAGAGAAAAACTACTCTGAATTCTTATAGAGGTAAAACATTATCTGACATTTATTCTTTTAGATAGTATTAAATCTCTCTTGCTGTCATATACTTACACATACACAAACCGCCCTCCCCTCTTTCTTTCTCTCCAATTAAGTGTACTTTACAACTTCCTTCCTTAGAGAATCTTATTATGAAATATAGGAACTGTCTTAAATCTCCTACTACTTTTTTTCAGTTACCTGTTTTCATCAGCATCACTTAAATTGTCATCAACCTTTCATTTCCGTACTTGGCTACTTACACTTTGATCCCTTAATTGGTTTTACAAATCTGCTTTCTCTGATGTTTTGTCTCCATTCTGTATGAATGATAACACCTTCTGAGCACCATTCTTCCCGCATTTACTGTTTCACCATATGTCTCCAATTTTCTACCAGTTGTCATTTTTTCTTTGTAGTTGCCATCTTCCTTTAACAATTCAGCCACTTTCCTAACCTTAACGTGTTTTTCCAAGGTAAAACTAAAAATTTATAAGTCAAAATATACAGATGATGACTGGCTTTATTATTTAACTGAATATCAATTCATAGATATCAGCATTCACTTCAATCCTTGATACAATTCCTTGGAGTAAATAGAATCATGCCATTAATTATACAGCCCATTAATTAATTAATCATCCTGGT
Source organism: Trogon surrucura (assembly GCA_020746105.1). Lineage (NCBI taxonomy): Eukaryota > Metazoa > Chordata > Aves > Trogoniformes > Trogonidae > Trogon > Trogon surrucura. Next base: position 38,943,605 of record CM036617.1, read on the forward strand.
CACTTAGTGTTACAAGTAAGTACCAAAATTTAGGGTAACTTACCTAAAGTATGAAACAGTGGATCATTAGAAGAAGGAGAAGAAACCGATAGCTCCTATATGTCGGCCCAAGCTAAGAATTCAATAGGATGTACTACCTGTGTTTCTGAATGCCAATAAACTAGGTGAGAATCTCAATATAAAATGCTGTGCAGCTTTCACAGATTCATGTTTTGCCAGTAAAAAATGAAGTTAAAAGACTATCTCAGAGAAAAACAATTCTCCTTTGTGGTACAATCTATCCTTCACTAGGG